>OY728143.1:53677500-63677500 GCA_963277665.1 Viscum album | reverse complement strand
TACAGTTGGGCTTGAATTTCTGGCCCCTTTACTTTCCATCACTTCTATTGTATACGGTTTTACATAGTGTATTTCTTCCAACTACACTTTTGACTGTTATTATAATTTTTAATTGCAACACCTTCCCTGTTTTAGGGATTAACACCTTTGGTGTTAGTCACTAGCCCCTGGCCTATGGAAGACGGGCTTTGGGTAGTCAGGGCACGGGCCCTGGGGACGAGTCGTGACGGTGTGTGGGTTATGTTATTAACATACCATCCACTATTGTATCTATTTCAAATAAGGTGCATGAGGGAACCTAATACATAACTCCAAAAATTCCATTTGGACCTTTTTAATAATATCAAAAAGATTTTGGTGCATGAAATTATAATGGGGATCATAGAACAATTCCCCCTTTCACACTAAAAATTTATTAAATGTAAGAAGTTCATCGTCAAAATAGAACTAGGAAGAAACAACATTTTATTCCATGACAGTAGCGGTGGAATTTCATGCATTTCATCATTTCATTGTGAAAGTTGGAGCTTTTGCAGAAAAAAAAATATTTTACATCAACCATAATATGATATGTCTTGCTAGCCTTTCTCATATGCATGATCAAGAACCAAAATATCCCACTATGCCCCATTACTCATCCATAAAATGATTAATTTATATTTTATCACAAGAAATCCCAATCTATGTCAACATTCATAAAATAGTCCTTCATTAAAAAAATAAAATTCCCATAGTAATTCACCAGCAGTAAACACATGTTTATTTATGATTTAAATTAATCTTATTTGTGTAAGTGAGTAACCCCTCTAACAATTAATATATAATTATTATAATAAATTTGGGAAAAAATGATCAATCCAATTCTAAATATGATAATGTGCATAAATGATTCAATAAATTATTAGACTATTAGATATGGAAATCTAAAAAAATATATAATTAAATGTAAATTTTTATAATAATTTTACACCCCATATAAGGAGTTCGTAAATAAATAACCTTAAAATATGATCCCTAAAATATTTTGTAAATTTAATTAGTATTCAAATAAACATCCAAGATTTATGGGGTCATATATCTACAATTGACTATCATACTATCATGTAAGAATTTGAAGTTATATATTTTAATGAAATAAATCACATGTGTATCAAAATAATAAATATTATAACAACCTAAAAAAAATATATAACATATGAAAATATATTCATTAGTTGAAAAAACAAATTCATTTTGAAATTATAGTGGTTAATAATTATAAATGGAATTTATTAACCATTATAAAATTCCTGGATCTGAAAAAAAAAACATATCCAAACAAGGTTGTACTTATAATAATGATAACAACTAACGTACACTAATTATAGTCATCTCAAATTATTATGTTTTGTTTGTAAAATCCAATAAAATTAATTCATAATATAAATAGGAATTATTTTAAGTACATATGTTATGTAAAAATATTATTTTAAAATGTGAAATTCCATTAAAAATATGATTTCATATTTATAATACTCATTTAGAAAGAAATTATTATTTTAAAATAAAAATCGGTGTTTAAGAATATTCCATATATTAAACATTTATTTTTCGGGAGAAAAGTAATGAAATTTCATTGAAATTCATACATTATATATATATGTGTGTGTGTGTGTATAATGCAAAATAAATTTCTTGAACATATTTATACAACAAAAAATTATCTGGCAGGTTAATGTATAAAAGACCTCAAAAATTGTTTGAAAACATTTTTTGGGAAATTATTTTTAATTATTATTATTTTATGTATAAATATTGTTTTATAGCTTAAATATGAATAAGAATAATATATTTTTCATCCACCTAACTATCACAACCATTACTTTTCCACTAAAGAAAAACATAACCATTATTATTTTTTGATCTCTGAATCATATCTCATTTGGGGTAAATTGTAAAATTATTTCATTATAGTAATGAGGCCATGGTCATAAGAAGGCTACGCATGGGATGGATTCTATCATACTATTTAACATTTATTATAATAGGTCATACAGTAATCACAAAAGGAAAATAATATGTCATTATATGGATAACCCTACTTATGACTTACTTACCATGTTAATTTATTTAATCTTTATATGCATGAAATCATATAAAAGAAAAAAATAAAACCTGATAAAAAAACGTATGAAATGTATCAATATTCCAGAGGCATTTAATATAATGTAATGGATCTTTATTAACATAAATTATAGAGAACTATTATAAAATATATTATGTGAACAAGATAACATTTCCCAAAAAATATTTGAAATTATTTTTTCCAAACAATTAACATTATGTTTAAAATAAACGTGGATGGATTAATGAAATTATCATTCAGTATATAATGAAATAGTGAAAATATTTAAATTAGTACATCAGAAATACATCTGATATTATTGATTTATTTATATAATAAATAAGATCTATTATAAATTTTAAAAAATAAATAGCATGGCTATCATATGCATATCCGGTAATCTCACCTAAAGTGTTGTGGTCCCAAACCATGACCACAACATTATCTGATTTTCCCAATGTAATTATGAAATACTTTAACTACATCTAAAAATCCCTTAAAAACCTTTACATTTAAATATTAATTGAATAAATCATATATATATATATATATTAACAATATATCTATGAAACTCTAATAAAATCTAGAAATGGAAGATAAAATTTTTGTTAAAAATATTAAATTTCAATATCCAAAATTAAATTAAATTAATTAAATTACAATTACAGAAAAATATCATTAACTAACTTATTATTTAATAGAATCAGATTTATATAGTGACAAATTGTAGGAAATCGGTATTTTTCAATATCTTTCAAAAAAGAGATTATACATCCCTATTAACATGGATGAATTCAAAGAAGTGTAACATCCATATATTTTTTAATATGATTTCATATAAAAATTACTATATTTTATAAATAATGGTAGCTGAAAATCATTTTAAATAAATCACTATACACTTTATAGTAAATCAAAAAATGAATTCGGTGTGAATCATCATTATGAAATTTACATAATGATTAAAATATTAATATTATTAAAAGATTAATAAATAATTATATTCCCTCATATTATTAAAAATAAATTTATAAAAATTGTACAATAAAATTATTTATATTTAATGGGTTTTGGATAAATCGTCAATGTGATGTTATTTAAATAAGCGCATGTTAAAAAATATTTATTTTTCGACAAATTATTTATAACTTTTATTTTCAATTTTATCATAATAAATTAAAATGATCTATTAAAAAAATAAAATTATAAAAATATGTAATATTTATATCTTCGAAATAATATATTAACGCACAATTAATTAAAAAATGATATTATTAATATAACGATTAAATATATGATTATTCTATAATTGTTTTTTTTTTCATTTTAGTGTTTATTTAAATATAAAAGTGAAATATATTAAATTTATAATTATAATTTTATAAATTAACACGATTATTTATTTAATAATTATAAAATTATCAGTTTTTGATTATTTATTATTTTCTAAATCAATATATTTTTTAAATACTAAGAAATGTAGTTTTATTTATGAATTCTGTATATTTTACGATATATTTATCATGTAAATATAGAGGAAAAACTTTTGAATCTTATAGAAAGACTCATGGAATATAATATACTAAAAATATTATTTAAAATTAATAAATAAATATATTTTATGATTTATTATAGTAATAATTATAAAATGATTATATATTGAGATATACTACTTAAAAGCCATTACAAAAGTTAAATTTATCCCTATGTTAAAAATTAATATGTGGGGAATATTTTCACATTATGATTAATATAATTAACTAATAATTAAAATATCTATGAATATATATGATTTTAGAGTAAAATAACATGTATCTTATCAAATTGCTTCAGTAATTTTTCTGACATAATAATTAATAATTAATATTTCTTCTAAGTTTATCTTTTCTTAAAAATACATATAACACATGTGCATCACTATTATAACGTTTTTTCAATAGAATGAAAATTAAAATTAAATGATTTGAAAAAATTATAATAAATTTGAAATATATATTATAGTTTTTTTAATTTTATATACATATATAAATATATTATTATTTATTTTTTAAATATATATATATTTAAATTTCATTATTATCATGATATTTTTAATGTCATGTTATTTGAAGAGTCTCTAAAAACACAATGTTGATTTTTAATGATTATCAATTTCAATTCATTTTAACCTAATATATAGATATAATTAGAGAATTTAGAAGATATTTTGTTTAAAATTTCATTCATTTTCAATATAAGATCCACGTAAACTTTTTTTTACCAAAATTTTGACCTTGATGATAGTATTCGTTGAATTGATATCAATTATTTCATATAAAAGGGCACCATTATAGATATTTTAAAAAAAAAATCCATATTCAATATTCAATAATAATATTTCTAAAATCCCACACTAATGATTATTTATTATGTTCACAATTTATTGGTAATTCCAATGATTGTTTTCTCAATGGCATTAGAATCAACAAAAAGGTGGTACTTTGATGAACAAGCTTATTATTTTTTATTTCTGTTGTAAATAAATTTTGAATAATATCGTATTTTTTATACTACTAATAAATATCATGGGTATTAAATGTTTTTTTCATAAATTTAAAAATATATTATATTATTTGACACAAAATTCATTACAGAATCCATTACATTGTAAAGTCATGGGTTTCTCAAAAATATTATCTTTTAATTTTAACTATCATGTTTCACTATTCATAATGATGAAAATAATTTTAATGTGAAATTTAATTTAGATTATATAAAATTTTATATAAAATAATCAAGTATATAATGGGGTTTTCTTCTTTTAAATTCTATATAAAAATCATCCCTATTGTGGGTGTTTTTTTCTATGTAAGTGAATAGTGATGTTTTCATAAACCTGAATAAAATATGTATAATTAATAAATAAGATTTTATGTCTACATGTGCGAATAATATGATAGTTTTCTCCAATTTCTACAACTATATTATTGAAGTAACACTAATAATAGTGTAATTTAAATAAAATATCTTCTGTCTTATAATTTTTTTATTAGAACATACTTATTAAATGAGAAACATGGAAATATAAAAAATGGAAAATATATTAAACTCATTTTATCAATTAATGAAATGCATAAATTCTATTTAAACTATTTCATTTTATTAATCTGTTATAAAGGGGACTTTATAAAAAAATGTTATCAAATCTATTTCAGAATGATGTAAAACCAAAATGAAAAACATGAACTATAATTATTTATTAACTTAGTACATCATGACATAAAATTTTATAAATTAAATGACATTAAAATAAATAAAAATATTATAAAATATAAATTAATTATATAATTAATGTAATTATATTACTCATGAGTATTTGTGTTGAATGAATATGATTTGGGACTCAATGTAAAGGGGTTTTCATATCATTTTTTCTCATTTAATCATATTTTATTTGAGGACATGTATCCATTTGATATGTATATAAATAACCATATTTTTTTTTTCTAATTTATTTAATTCCACAATTTAAAAATGTTTTTCATGTTCTCTTTTTTATGGAAATTTTTATTCAATTGATCTTGAATTAGTAAGAGGGATTAAATTAAAACAATGTTATAATATTTTTAAACTCTTTATATGTCATATCAGTGATCAAAAAAATGTTTCAATAGTGTTCATATTTTAAATTATTTATTGTTAAAAAACATTAAAAATATATTTACTATTTTTGTAAATGAATTAAAAATACATCTTTTTAATATATTTTTTTTGGTCACAATAATGTATTTTTACGAAGAATACAATAATTTCATTAATTTTTTTCTACATAAACACCATTTCATGCCATAATAGATATTATGTGATATAAAACATAGTCTATTGGTATAAATATTCTTTCAATGATGATCCCATTCACCTTTTTTTGGAACATTCTCATTATTATTATTTCTTAGACTGAAGGTGTCAATATTCATCATTTTATTTGTTAAAATTGTATGATTTTGTACTAAGGGTTGAAATGATTTTCCATAACTTTTATGATGAAAATGTGAAATATTATATTCTTTCAGTATATGTACTAGATAATTTTAGATTATGGTTGGTTATACAAAGATATCTGTCTCCAATTATTCGGGAAATTATTTATTCTTAAAAGAGAAAATTAAACCACTAATATTTTTATATGTATCATTAAATTAAATAATTGAAATCAGTTCTGTAAAGTACTCGACATACACCACCAAACAGACATTAATTATTAATTAATTAATATTATTATGAAAAATATAATATTAATAAAAACTATATTAAATTGAGATATGTTTCTCAAATAATGTTTCTTAAATTTTTTGATTAAGAAAATATTATTATTTAACATATAAATTATTTTCTTGTATCAATGAACTATTTTTATATATTAAATATTTTATCCAAAAAAATAAAAATGACTTTTTGTTATATTAATAAATGTAAAATATATATTAAAATTATTTTAATTAAAAAATTAATTTAAAGTAGTTGTTAGTACACATGGAACCCTTATTTTCAAAAAATAACCTTATTTATATATTTATATATTAATTTAAAATATAAAAATATAAAATTTATATTTTTAGTTTTTTGAAATGTAATTTAAATATTGATTTCTCAAAAAAATTCCTTCTTATGATATAATTTTTGTTTTTTTCATAAATAGTTTATTTTTCTGTTAATAGTGAAAAATAGGTTCATACTAATATTATTGCATTTAAGAAGAAAATATGAGTTATATATTACCTAAGGTAATTTACATTATTTTTAATGAAAAAATAATTAAATGCCTAATTTATTCACTGGAAATACAATGATGAATTAAAAAATAAAATTTGTTATATTTTGAAAAGATTACTAATGTTTTATCCATAAAATGTTTTTTTATCTTTCTATTATTATTATTCATATTTTTCATGTTTCGTTTCATTTTTGTCTTAAATTTTAATAAAACTAAATTGTTATAATAACCCAATTATTTTTATAATATTATAAAACATTAATAATTTTAACATAAACATAATTTTGTATGCTAAAAATAAATTATTTCAGAAAACCAATTTTAAATGTAATGTGTTCAATCATTAAAATTTATTTTTCTCACAAATATAAGTTATATTTGAAAAAAATATATATTAGTAATATATGTTTCTAAATTTTATAATTATGTGATTTTTATTTATAATTATTAAAAATTAATTACTTATTTAAAATTTAGTAACCTTAGTAAAAATGAAATGAAAAAATATTATTTTTAATAGATATAAAATATAATTTAAACATTTCTGTTCAAAATCATATTTTTTTATTTTCATTACCACACAATTTTTTCCATGTATTATTTTATCCCCTTAACACATGAATAATTACATGATCATTCTTATTATTAAAAAAATCCTCTCTTAATACTTATATATATATCCCTTCACCAAAAAATTTATCTTCTAAATATATAGAATTTGAAACAAAAAAACATCAATATTTTATTCATCAAATCTCTTACACTTATTATAATTTTTTCCATTTCAAATAATTTTGATAATGTGTCCTACTCTATTACATAAGGGATAATATAAAAAAAGGGTAGCCTATTATCTTTATTGAGATCCTTTAACTCACTTCATCATCTAGAAACTCAAACATTTTATATCCACAAATACATGATAACATACGTTTCATGGATAAATTTAATGACATTTTTCTGATATGGTATAAATTTTATACATTCCTCCAAAACCATTTGAAAAAATGAAGGTATCATAATGAGAATTTGGACACAACATTCTACATTAAAGACTATAATTATTTAACAAAATCAATTTGCATGGATGATTAAAAGGTCATATTTAGTATGATAAAAAAATCTTAAATTTTTAATACTGATAATTTATAAAATTTTCTATATATTATATTTTTTCACGTAAATGAAATATGTCACCTGTGTATAAGTAGAAACTTCTATATATATAAAAATATCATATTTATTAGTTCCCATATATTCATATTTATTAAAAAATAATTTAAACTATGATTTAGTTACATAAAAAATATAAATTCAATCATCAAAATAATTTATTAATGACATAGTTCCAAAATTAATACTTTATTAACAATAATCAACTATATATAATAGATCCTTATTTGTTTGGTCGCTCAAAACCGCATTATGAACAATCCTATTGATTTATATATTGTATTACTATAGGACCATTACTATTGGTTTCATAAGAAATTAATGATATTTTTTTATATGTTCATCAAAGGGTTATAATATTATTTTACTTATTATACTGTCATTTTTTTAAAATAGTATATAAATAAGCTCTTCACCAGATTTTTCATAATGATCATGAAAAAGAAAAATATTAAATTAAATTAAAAAATTATAAAACATAAAAAAACATATATTATATATACAAATACCATAAAATAATGAAATTTCAGTATCTCAAGATGAATGAAGACTACAGTTATGATACTAGTTCTATTAAATCTATTCAATTTTAGAACAACCTATTATAAAATTGAATTTTTACCAATACCTGTATTATTTATATATGATTATAAATTAATCTTATATAATGTTATATTTAATAATTTGGCTCCTAAATTGTTTATTATGAATATTAATTTTTATATAGGATGTTCGAGAATGTTAGAGAAAACAAGATTCAAGGTATGAGATTTTAATATCATAAAAATATATCACTTATATATGATTGTAATTCAAATGATGTTTATTATTATGGTTTATATAATTTATATGTATTACTTTATATGATAATATTATTAAAAAACAAGGTTTTCTGAAATATATATAATTCTCTAACTTCCTTTAATTTCCAATTAAAAATAATCTAATCTTGTTACTATTTTAGTTAACTTCAATTTCATTTATATGGTTTTCATTGTTCTTCTAAAAAATAATTCTTATATGATGGGTATGTGATTCCATATCATTTTATTTTTTCTGGTTTCATATTTATTATATAGGTTTTTATATATATACTAAATAAATCCAACATATAATGTTACAAAATTCAAGACTAATAATTGACACAAGGGATTTTCATTTAAATATTAAATCCTTGAGACACCTGTGAAATTCACAATTTTCTATTGTTCTATTCAAACTAATATATGAGTTAAATATATCATTATTTTAATTAAATTCATGATACTTTTTATCTATCTTAATTTATCATTACATGGTTTTTTAATTATGGTGACATGAATGTTTAAATAGATTCTGTAACTGAATCTATCTTTTGATGTCTGATAATGAGATATAATGATAATATTACCTCAATTCTATTTTCTGGACCCGTAATATGTTATATTAAACATTAAATTTCTATCTATATAAAAAATTTATTTTCATTCAAATCATCTGTCTGGATGAATTTATGTTAAATTAATGTATGATATTGTTGATAATAATCCTCAATCCCATTAATGAATATTCGTTTCCATGTCAATGATGTTTCATCTCAAATAAGTGAAACATTATAGTAAGATTCAAGAATGTGTTCTATCTGTTATTAAATTTATATTTACCTTCGATACATTTGAAAAGGATGATATAAAATTTATTCTCATGCTGTCACATTTTCTATAGACCCATAATAACATTGGAATTTTTTTTCATAAATACTTGGGAATTTTACGACTCTGCAAAAACTGACGGCGCATGATTCTGAAGCCCGGTGTGCCTGGAATCAATTTCATAATTTTTGTTCAGGTACGTTCAGTAAACGTACGAGTTGGTTTTTATATCTTTTGAATCAGTGCATGGAATTGAAATCTGAGGCTACCGTTGAACTCGTAGAACTGGTTTTTACTTAAGAACACTTTCACCTCGACGACAGTTGGTCGAGAAGAAAAGATAGTGTTTGGGGTTTTGAGAGAGTGAATTACATAAAAATAAATGTTGTGGATTTATTTTTATTTGATGGTTAAAATCTCATCATGGAAGTTGGTGGTGGGGCCACCACACCTTATCCTCCCATGAGAGGTTATGGTAGAGGGGCCCTCCCAAAAATAACCTTCCACGATAAGTTATTACGTGGGTACCACAAGGGGATAAACTCCCCTATTAATGGCGGGTGCGGAAAACCTCTCAACTCTCCTCTTTAATGACAAAGTGTTTCTCCACACCCTCCTTTATTTATGGTGAAACCTTCCCTTTAATTAAATTGTGTCAACTCCCCTAATCAACTTTTTCCATTCCCTCACATTAATTAGGTGGGGATAATTAATTTATTTCACAATTTTGAATTCTGTGCCAACAAAATAATAGATAAACCAAGATATTATTAATTTCATTGGCATCATGGTGGAAACATGGGAGAAGAGGGAAGAACTCACCAAAAAAAGAATGCAGAACATAGACCTTCTATGACTTCTTCCTTGGAGATTCTACCGACGTGGGATGTCTTCAACCGACCTACCTTCCGCTCAGGCCACACTGGCCTCCCAAGCCGGCTCGAGGCCTCCCTCGTGGCACCAAGGCCGAACCGACTTGGTTGAGCCCTCTGGGAATAGCTGTGTTGGGTTGCGCCCTTGCGATGCTTTGGGCCGAACTGACCCCAAGCCCGGGCCGAAGCGCCCATGTGGCCCATAGGGTTGGGAATATTGGGTTGGGCCAAACATAACAGGCTGGTCAGCCCAATGCGTCAGGCCAGATCCAACAGGTTTTATTAGGTTCACCCGGACCGGGTCGGCCTAGACTGGGTCAGACCGTGTCGGTCGGACCGGGTCGGACCGGACCCGAGCCCACTACCGACCCATTTACATTACTTTTGTTCATAACATTGGCAATAGAAATCCATTTGATGAACCATTAACAGTGCTAGTAATCATAGATTCTGAAGGTCTCGTTGAGTTCACCCAACTAGAGTTTGGGGTATAGTGGATATACGGTCAGGTTGGATCATGCATGAATCCAACAGGGCTCGTAAGACTAAAAAGGCTAATAACTCACAGACCGGGCGTCCGATTGTCACATATTCTATTGTGTTGATACCCCAATTATGTGGAGGACCATTGAGATACTTCTACCTAGAACGTCATGACAGTTGGAGTATCAACCAGTAGTTCGTGGAGCGGATCCTTCCGGTGACGAGAGAGCAGAGTACGAAGACCTAGTAGCTGGCTGAGACCTGACGACTGGTGATCGCTTTGACTCGGAGTTACTCTACTAGCCTAGAAGGGAGCACCATCGTGTCACGGAAGACCCACAGTGGGTAGCGCCTTTGTGACGCTACAGACCCACGACACTCAACAGGAGGAGTACCTCATCAGGCTACAAAGGGGAGCGCCTTGTTGACACAGAAGACCCATGGGGGGGAGCACCTTGGAGATGCAGCAGACCCACAATACTCAACAAGAGGTGTACCTCAGCAGTCCAATGTTAGTGGGAAGTTCCTTGGTGTCACGGTAGGCCCACTGTACTCAATAGAGGAGGAGTTCTCCAGTAGCCATTGTTTTGATAATGTGAAGAAAATAATGGTTGAGCTATGTCAGTAACTTTTGGGTTTATTTCATGATTGTGATGGATTACATGATAACATAGGTATATGTATGGGAATATACTTAAGTGGGGTTATCTGTTGATTTAATACATTGTGGTTTATCCTTGTTGATTTTTTGAGACCTTGAGGGTCTCGGGGTCCCTACTGAGTATCATTATAATCACCCCTGCACAGGCTATGCCCGCAGCTCATTGTGTTGGTTACAGTCGATGGATAGCACAGACTGAGGCTGAGAGAACCAGGACTTGATGGTACCCAGAGGTGGAACTTACGATGTGTCAGTACAAGGAGGAGACTGACAGGCGTGGAGTGCTGAGGAATCTATATATACCTACACTTCAGGTAGGATCCATGGTGGACAATCGAGGAGCAACGTTTCACCATTCAGTTGTGTGCTCTGATTTGTGTGTTTACAGTTATAAAGGAAATTCCTTCCTATTTTAGTGATTTAATCCTTTGGTGCTAGTCGCATTCCTCTGGCCTATAGAAGTTGGGCTTGGGTTAGTCATGACATGGGCCCCGGGGGATGGTTCGTGACAAATTGGTATCAGAGGAGTCAGTTCTTCCACAAAACGTAGGACTTTGATCCTTTCTGTGATGAAATATTTTTAAGGGTACTGACTGTGGTTTTTAGTTCAGGGAGTCCAATGATGGTGCTGCGGCCAACATATCCAAACACTAGGACCTTGACTATTGATTTTTTCCTTAGTTCATGAAAATACTGATTGCGTGTTTGTTTTCAAAAGTATTCTTTATGTCAGCTCAACTAGGTCAGCTCAACAGTTATAATCTTTGACTGTGTCGCATCTGTTTCTTTTAGAATTCCTCCCCTCGGACGACCAGCTAGAGCCCCAAGATTTGTATGTACAGATAGCCCACCGAGCAACGAGGCCTCTCTATGAGGCCGTATCGCAACGGAGGGACCAGTGGTACCACAACCGGTTGGGTCACCGATGCCACCATCTCTAGTAGTAGGAGATGTCTGCCTCTTGAGAGCATTTCGCGAGTTCCACCGCTAGAGGCCACATAGGTTCAAGTGAGAGACAAACCCATAGGTGGCTATAGATTCTATAGAAGTTGTGGTGAGAGTTTTCCGACTCGTAGTGACACAAGACGATATCATGGTGATACATGCTTCCAGACATCTATAGGATGCAACATGATGTTGGTGGATCGTGATGCTCTAGCTTCATGACGAGATGACGCTACTATGGGCAGACTTTGAGAGACAATTTCATGCGGAGTTTGTCCCAGCCACCGTACGTGTAGTGTGGATAAAAGAGCTACTTTACATGAAAGAGGGATGATGATGGTTGCACAGTACTGACCGAGGATCATTGAGCATGGACTCAGGTGAGAGATCAGAGCTCCGGTGATCTCACTCAGCATCCCGACGCCGACATGGGTATTGGAGAGATCCCTCATAGTGGAGAGTTTTCTGGCTGAGCAGTCTCCAGCAGTTAGACCCACCACTAGTCGACATGCAGTGGAGTCCTCTATAGCTGGCAGTAGACAGATGTCGCAGGGGTCTAAAAGGACCATACCTAAAGGTCACTGATATTCATAGGACCTTTTTAGGTCCTCAAAAAAGTTGGCGAGATGGGTTTCACTTAGCTCTTCCACATCAATTTCACTAGGTGCACGACATCTTCCACATATCCCAGCTGAAAAGATACATCCACGGCCCTTCTAAAATCATCGACAATAGAGAGGTGGGCGTCGACGATCCGGTGACTTTCACGGAGGTTCCAGTGGAGATTCAGTTTCGACAGGAGTGTGTCCTACGTTGATGGTCGATACATTTGGTGCGCGTTCACTGGTAGCACGAGAACCTCAAGGAGAGCATAGGGGAGGGGGAGGCTCATATGTGTGCTCATTACCCCCACTTTTTCCCAAATTTCGAGATGTAGCTTATAGGGACGTAAATCCCTAAGGTGGGGAGAATGTGAAAACCCATAATTTATGTGTTAATTTTTATATTAATTACATGTAATTTTATGAGTCCGTGAAAATTGAAAGAGCATGAATCCAAGGCCCGATGTGCCAGTAATCAATTTATGAAGTTTTGTTTGGGTATATTCGATAAATGTATGAGTGGATTTTTATGTCTTTTGAACCGGTTCTCATAATTGAAATCTGAGGGCACCGTTGAACTCATAGCGTCGGTATTCACTTAAGAAGACTTTCACCTCGACGATAGTTGGTCGATAATAAAAGATAGTTTTTGGGGTTTTTAGAGATTGAATAAAATAAAAATAAAGTGTGTAGATTTATTATTATTTGAATATTAAAATTTCATCATGGAAGTTGGAGGTGGTACCACCACACCTTAAACTCTCATGAGAGGTTATGGTGGTGGGGCCCACACGAACCTAACCTCCCGCGAGAAGTTATGACGTGGGGACCACACGGGGATAAACTCCCCAATTAATGGCACCAGAGGAAAAACTATCAACTCCCCTCATTAATGAGGTAGAGTTTCTCCACACCCATCCCCCCATTATGGTGAAACCATCCCTTTAATTAAATTTTTCCAACTCTCCTAATTAACGTTTGCGTATCCTCCACATTAATTAGGTGGAGCCAATTAATTTAATTCACCATTTTGAATTATGTTCCAACAAAATAATTGATAAAACTATCTCATATAATTTTCTTTGGAATCTTGATGGAAACATGGGAGAAGAGGGAAAAACAATCCCAAAAAAGAACGAAGAATATTGAACTTTTTCAACTTCTTCCTCGAAGCTTCTACCAACATGGGACGTCTTCAACCGACCTACCCTCTACATCGTCGTCAACGAGTCGACGCAGCTCGAGATTGGAAGCATTTAGCAGATGTGATGAATAATGACCTTCGTTGTCTACTTTTAGTGACTCCACCAATGAATGAAAAATGACGATCAAAGGTAGGGGTTTTTACATATTGATGCTTTACATGAATCTTCTTTAACAGGTGGAAAGGTTTGGTTTACGGGTGAGTTGTTGTTCATCTTCTTAATTCTTGATGAGCCAATTGATACCACCCAAATCATAGAGGGTTTAGGCCAAACCAATATGGCCTACCTCCTCCCCCATTATTGATTGTGATGATCTTCGACATAATGACGAGGCAATAGAATGATTCAGGAGGGGACTATAAAGGTCGCGCTACCCGCGGCCTCCACAAACCGCGCCACCCCAACATCACTCCAGTGCTCCAGGGCCAAACCACCTCCCTCCAGTTGAGCCACCCAACCACACCTCCACCGGACCGCGTCACCTAGATGTCGGCAGCCTTCCCGTCTGGCTGTGCTATGCTCGGCCGCCCGCGCGGCCCACCTGGCGCCCTGCCCGGCCTCCCGCAGGCCCACGTGGTGCCCCGCCCGGACGCATGCTATCATGCTCGGTCACCAACCAACCGAACCAGCACCCTATACGTTTCGGCCTCCAATTTTATCCCACAGACCCCCTTGTGGCACCCAAGCCGAACCCGCCCGGTCATTCCCTCCAGGCCGAGCCACGCTGGGTCGCGCACTAGCGACGCTCAGGGCCGAACCGACCCCAAACCCGGCAGAACAGCCCATATGGCCCACTGGGCTATGCCGAACCTAATAGGATAGAACGCCCAATGGGTCGGTCCAAACCATACTGGTCTGATCTGGTTGACCCAGACGAGGTCGGACCGGACCCGGGCCCACTACCGACCACTTTACTTTTGGCCATAACTTTGGTAGCAGCCGTCCGTTTGAAGAACCGTCAGCGGCACTAGTAATCTTTTAGAATGAAGGTCCCTTTGAGTATACCCCACTAGAGTATTGTGTATAGTTGAGATACAATCAGGTTGGATCATGCATGAATCAAATCAGACCCATGGGACTAAAAAGGCTAATAACTGATAGAGCGGGCATCTGATAGATACATTTTATTTCGCATTGATACCCCTATGATGTGGTGGATCATTGAGATACTTTTTCATGGGACTTCATGATAGTTGGATTTTCGACAAGTAGATCTAGGAGAGGATCCATCCGGTGACGAGCGAGCAGAGTGTGGAGACCGAGTAGCTGGCTGAGACCTAACAACTACTGACTGTATTGATTCGGAGTGACTCTAATATCCTAGTGGGGAGTGTCATGGTGTCGCGACAGACCCACAATGGGGAGCACCTTTGATTCACGACATACCCACGATACTCAATAGAATGATTACCTCAGCAAGCTACTTGCGGGAGCACCGTTGTTGCGCGGCAGACACATGGTGGGGAGCACCTTGGTGATGCAGCAGACCCACGATACTCGACAGGAGGAGTACCTCAGCGATCCAAGGTTAGTGGGATGCACCTTGGTGTCACTGAAGGCCCACTGTACTCAATAGAGGATGAGTTCTCCGGATGTCGTGGTTTCATTAATGTTGTGAAAATCCTTTTTTAGCTGAGTCAGTAAATTTTGTGTTTACCTCATGATTGAGATGGATTGCGTGATAACATAGGTATATGTGTGGGAATATACCGAGGTGGGTTTATCTGTTGAATTAATACTTTGTGGGTTATCCTTGTAAGATTTTGTAATACCTTGAGAGTATCGGGGTCCCTACTGAGTATCATTATACTCACCCCTACATAGGCTATGATCGAACCTAGTTGTGTTTGTTATAGAAGATAGACTATGCTGACTGAGGCTGAGAATACCAGGACTCGACAGTACATGGAGGTGGACCATACGATGTGTCGGTACACAGAGGAGACAAATAGGTGTGAAGTGATTAGGAGGATACATGTACCTACCCTTCAGGTAGGATCCATGGTTGATGATCCAGGATCTTCTTTTCAACATTCAGTTGTGTGCTCTGAAGTGTGTGTTTACAGTTATAAATGCAATGCCTCCCAGTTTAGGGGTTTATGCCTTCGGAGCTAGTCACCATCCCCTAGCCTATGGAAGGCGATCTTGGGGTAGTCACAGCACATGCCCTAGGGGTTGTGTCGTGACATATATCAAAAAATTTATTTTAAAATATAAATCCAATTTCAATGGTTACATATTTATTCATACGATCCAAATATCAATAATTTTTCATTATTATGAATTCAGTATTCAATTATTTTTGTTTATATACATAAATAGTCATGTTTCAAAATAAATCACATAATGTTTTTGAAACATTGTTATAAAATTTATCTCTAACATCATCTATTTTTGGTAATGTCATACTTTATTCTTCAAAAATATATTTTTAAGGTTATTCCATGGTAATAAATTCATTAAACATCGAAAAAAAATCTTTCAAATAAGTCCAATTTCATCATTTTGGAATGGTTATCAATATATATATTACTGTGATTTAGAAAATTAAATGGATATTTTAAATTATTTATATATTATATATATTCATATATCCATATTTTTATTCAATTATCTTATTATCCATTAAAATATATATATTTCACTTTGTTTGTTTTTCATATTTTACTATCCCATTTATTTCTCAGGATGTATTTGGAAATTTTAATTGGATGTTTTTATGAACCCCAATTATTTCAATCGGATAATTAATTGAAAAAATAATGCTGATTTTTTTTTCTTTTGAACAAAAATTAATAGTTTTATATATGATTTCTTTGGGTAATTAATTATATATCCATAAAATACATGGAGTAACATTTTCTCCTCATGATATGCCATGAATGATGATTATGAAGTAAACCTAGTACAATATGTTATAATTTATTAAAAATTAAATCTAAAATATTATTTAGATATCAGTATTTCTATTATTTCTATATATTTTAATTTCTATTGAAATATTAAATAATTATCTTAATCCATGTTTTCAATCATAACTCACAATATTATACAATGTGGAATATTATTTCATTTAAATTTTTTTTTTGAATCATTACATGTGCAAAGAAATTATTATTCCATGTAAATTTAATAAAATATGACTCACTATATCTTGTCATCTAAAAGTATAATGATTTTATACTTTAATGTTGGTTGGTAATTTTTCACATTTATATCATTTCAACTCACCCCTTTCTTATGTCTCCATTATTCATGTAATTATGCTCAAAAAAATTATTTTGTATTATATATGTGGTAAGTTGTTGCTTGATTATTGAAAAAAAAATTCAATTATTTCAAAATAATTTTTATATTTAAATAATCGTAAATTATCGAATCATTTTTGTATTTAGATTATTAAATTATTTTTAGATGTATTAATTTTGATTTGATTGTGATGTGAAATATTGTTATGTGTATATTTACATAAACCACTTTATATCAATGCATATATTTAGATATATCATGTATATAATTATACCATGTATTGACAGTCTTTGGAACCATAGTTTATATTAAATCTTGTTTTAGTTATTTATGTGAATTAGTGGAGATATTTTATGAATTAATATATAGGAAGTTTAGTGAAAAGCTTATGGACGAGTATATTTATATGATAACAAATGATGTATTTTTTAAATTATATATTTCATAGATTTATAGAAATTACATCATTTATGAATGTAGATTCAAATATATAACAAATACACCTTGGTTAAATTATTGATCCCAGGTCTTTAATTTTGTGTTAATGTGTCAATATGTGTTCAGTTATTGTAGAGTAATGGGGGATATAATCGAAGATATTGATTTACTGGTACTTCGATGTAACAATGTTTTATTTCATATGGATGATATATAATTTTATTTTTACTTATTTACTAGTTGTTTTATTGTGATTAGAAAACATTTTTACAAACCATAGAATGAAAATGGCCCAGCTAAACCACCCATTTGTGATCTATCATGTAAGAAAAAAATTATTTTGTAATGATAATAATGAAACCAAATACCATATAAGAGTATGAATATAATGAAAATAGGTTGTGATCCTCATTGGCATACCACCTCCATTAAGGAAAGTATAGACCAAGGAATTCATAAGCCAAGAGTGTACCATATAAAATTAAATAGGATTGTCGAGAAAGATTATAATATTATCAGTTTCATGGGTTTAAAACCATAATGTGTATGGATATGTTTTTAAATTTTTACTGATATTGATATTTTCAAATTTGGGTTTTTTTTAAAAAAAATTGGTTTTTGAAATAAAATTGTTAGATATTGAACATCCATTCTATGATGTTTTTAGATATTTTCATGAATTTTATATATTATCAATATTTATCTAAAGATCCTTGGGTGACATCTAATAAAAAATATATCATATGGTTCAATATAACCACTTACTAGCTAGTGTAACCCACTAAATATCAATTGTAATTTAATGGTCAAAACATTACATTTTTACCCACACTTATTTTTATGAGTGGAATGACATTCATTCCTATTCCATTAGAATAAAATATCATATTTCCCTATTTGATATTACCCCTTCATCTTATTTGTTTTGTAGTGAAATTCTTGGGATATCATTACAATAATGAAATATATACTCCCCTTTCCATCATCCACCAATAATTCTTCACATTATTATTGATTCGATAATATTTTAGTTTGGGGATGAAATTTCGGTTTCACTAAAGAATGGTGAAATGTCCTAATTTAAAATTGGATTTCATGTATCTTAGAAATAGGATTTCTGATGGTGACATCTGTGTAGCAATCCATGATTTTGGAACTGCATAATATTTGATAGTGTCTATAAAATTAAACATTGAGATTAATGATACAATAAAATAATATAATTATTTTTATAATATAGTAATTGAATTAGTAGGTCAGAATTAATGTAATAAAATAAAAAATTATATATAATGGTCCTAAAAAATAACTTCATGATAAATAAATTAAAAAAACTAAATTTTAAGGAATGCAATTTTATTATTCAAACATCATTTTCTAAAATAAAACGATATTCATAAATTATTAATTAAATAATATAAATAATTTATAAGACATATAAATATATTCATTTGTGATAAATTTTAATTTTTTAAATCAAAATTTAAGAATTATTAAAGTGAAATTATTTGAGAATTTTTTATAATTTTTTATTTATCAATGAATAATATAAATACTAATTTTTATTGAAGATTGTGTGTTTTTCAATCATATATGCAGTTTGATTTTTTATGGTTTCAAGTATCTTTAAGTTTATTATTTTATTAATTATTTAGGTGGGTTTATTTGAATAGATTTTATTGTTTAATTTTATATAGAAACAATTTTATACATAATATACATTTGTCTTAAAAACATTTTATCACTAATTATTTAAGATTTAATTATAAATTACATTATGTAACATAATGGAATTGAATTTTAAAAATTAATTCCTTTTTTAATAATAATACTTTATATTAGATAATAAGATAAAAATATTTATTTTTCAATATTTATAATAACTATAGAATATTTATGTTACCATATAAAAGGTAAAATGTTTAAATTAATGTTAATAATAATTTGATAAGGCATAAAAAAATTTCAAATAATTAATTAAATTAATTGTAGATGTATATATATACAATTAAATCAACCAAATACTGAAAATATGAAATTTTTTATTTGTATTTGGTTTTATCATTATAATATATAATAAATGAATTTATAAATAATATCACATTAATACTTTGAAAAACTAATATATAATATTAAATGGTTAAAAAAATAAATTTAGTTATATATTTGTTTAAAATATTATTGATTTTTGTAATTTGATATTATTTTTAATTTTCATTGATTAAATAGTCACCTTAAATGCTTGCACAACATCGACACAATGCATGCGAAGTATTTGAAATATAAAGAAACGAATTTTAAAACAACAAAATGTAATATTTTATTAAATAGATAAAGTTTCCATTATGTTTTAAAAATAAATATATGAAATATCACATATCTTTCAATGGATTGTATTTACATTCCATTATCAACAGATTTTTTTCAATGTCAAATTATTTGAATATTTCCTAAAATAAAATTAAAGGAAATTTTTATGAAAGATATTTTATTATTTTATTAATAAATATATATATTCATTATAGAGTTCAAATAGGATTATAAAAAAGACTAAAATAAAATCCCATGGCCATTATTGATCGAATTGATTCCATATTTTTTAAATTACAACACTTTAATATTTAAGTAGTTATTAACACTGTTATGATTAAATGTTTCCAACCAATGGTTTAATCCATAATATAATAGTTAAAATAAAATATAAGAACATTATTTTATTAATTTAATATCACTATATATTACATATATTGAATGTGACCACATTTTGGAAAGATTTTACACCCGTTAAACCCATATTATATCAGAGTGTAACATTACTTTTTACATATGGAAATAAAGATACTTTACATTATACAATGTTTCATTAAATGGTATCCAATTCATAAAAATATAATCATAATTAGGTTTAATTTCATATAATATTAAATATAAACTAAAACTCTAATATACTTCACTTTTCTTTTTATGATATCATTCTTGAACCATAAATACTAAAACAATCGATGCCGCTGTAATTTTTAAAATTTGTTACATGAGGATTAAAAATTATATATTGGTGAAAACCAAACCAAAACTTTTCTAACAACAATTTTAGGAATTTATTTTAAATAACATTCCTATAATATTTTCATTTTATCAATCTGGAGATATATTTCATTGAAAATAAATTTATATTAATTTTTTATTTTATGTAATTCCAGGAGTGACCCTCAAATGACATATAAAATTAAAAAACATATCCTCTATTATTCACATGTTTCATGAATTTTATATTTTAAATTACATTCAATAATCTACTAATAGATTCTTTCACCATATTCTAGTGCATTTTGATATTCTAATAACTATCCTATCAAGCATTTCAGTCTATGTCAAAAGTTATTTTTCAATAAAGATGTATAATTTTTTAAAATTAATTTTCAATTTTATTTATTATTAAACTCCTTATAATATATATTAACCATTAAAAATAACTACTTTTAATATTTTATAATTAAATTATTATTATTATATAGAAACCATAATTTACCTTCTCCACATTCGGTAGAAAATGAAATTATTGCTCGGGCACACATCTGGACTACCACATTAACCTAATTATGTGATTAGTTTTTTAATTAATGAATATCACAAGTGGTAATAAGGTTATATTTAATGAATATTTAAGATATATATAATATTAATTTGATACAAAATGTTAAATTTTTATAAATCATTCATC
This sequence comes from Viscum album, assembly GCA_963277665.1. NCBI lineage: Eukaryota > Viridiplantae > Streptophyta > Magnoliopsida > Santalales > Viscaceae > Viscum > Viscum album. The sequence continues at coordinate 63,655,663 of OY728143.1, read as the reverse complement.
CATTACCTTCGTTGAAAAACAAAAATAGTGTTCATGCTTATATACTCCCTACCGTCTATAAGAACATTTTATTAAAAAAATTTCATTTTATATTAAATAAAATTAAAAATATATATTATTAATATAAAATCTATTTATGTTATCGAAATTTTATGGATATAATTGAACTATGATCAATGTATAGATTTTGATACTACAAACTAATTCTCTCATGATAAACAAAAATATTTAAACCAGGAAATGACAATTGTAAAAAATAATTACTAATAAATAATTATTGAAATGTTATGAAAAGTTAATATGTGATATAATTTATTCTAATATATATATCTAATAATTTAAATTATATTATAATTTATTTTAAAATACTTCTTATTCATATTTATCAAGATTTTCTTGTTTCTCGCCTCACTTATATTACTAGGAAACTTATTCCATAGTCACAAAATGATTATTTTATGTGGTGTATATAATATCTATGAATGAATATTATCAATATTAAAATTAAAATATTAGAGATTTATATATCCATATAAGGATTTATCATTTATGAGGTTTCTTTCTAAATATACCAAACTCATAATGACTTTTGTGTTAAAATATTATGTTTATTAGGATAGTTAATAAATTGATTCACATTGAAAAAATCTAATGATATACCTATAATAAAACTATTTAAATTTATTATAATGTATATTTATTTGATATTTCATATATATTGTCCACTTTTCACACTTTATGTACTCACTAGACTATAAAATTATTTTAAGAAAATATGAAATTATTTCTCTCTTCAGTCAAAAATCATTTTTCTTCCAGAAAAATAATTTAAATAAAATTAATGAATTTTTTTAACATTATAAAATTAAATTTGAAGAATCTATCAAAAAATTTAAAATTTTAAATCAAATTGTATATTATTAGTCATCATGTCATTATAGGAATGATTTTGTATTTTGCTTTCACTAAATTCCTCACATGAATTATTATTTTACTGTTTATGGGATGAATAGAATACCCAGCTTTTTTGACCACATAATGATATGAATCATCCATTAAATTTTTTAATGACAACTTGTAAATATAATGTTTTCTTGATAATTTGGATTTTTATTATTTTAAAAATGATATTTTAATATTATAATGGTATGTTTATCAAGATATTTTAAAATCTTATTTAAAAAGAACATTTCATCCATGATAACATCCATTTAGAATAAAAATACATTATAAGGGATTGAATCCATCAAATAACATAAAATTTTATTATTTGGATATATTATGATGATAATGACTAAAGTATGATCGTATTTAACTGATTTATTTTTCTAGGGTTTACTATGTTATGAAGAATCATTTATAAAACATTTTTTCTCAACCATAGATGATTCTCAGATTAAATGATGAAATGATTACGGAAACCATTTACATTCCCTAGTTTATACAATGAATAATATTTTTTATATATTTGGGTAAAATATTTTTTATGGTAGTTATATTATTAGTAGGCTTATAATTATATATTTCTCCAATTATTTAGGTAAATTTGGACATTTCAATAGATTATTAGGACCAAAATTTGGAGTAAGCCTTGTTATATAATAAAAATATATCTACTATGATAGTTTTGGGATTGACCGTTGAATAAGGTTAAGGTGGAATGGGGATTTATCCAAATCTACTATGATAGAATATGTAGAGTTCATTGACTATGTAATTTTTTTAATTTGTATTAGACAGACTTGTTTATCTATGTAATTTAATACCCTTATAACACCATTAATTTTATTTGATTATCATTAAATCCTTATAAATAACAATATGTATTCCATAACTCATGATTAATATTTACGATATACTAGATATAGTTTTATAATTTTATTCAGTTTTTCACATAACATTATATTTTTGTATTGATTTTTTGATCACTGATATCTCCTAGGTTTACCCTTACTAGAAATATGATTTCACCATTTACTGTGTTTCATTTATATTATTTATAAATAATGTTATTATTCATTATATGTCTATGATATGGGATAGTTAGGTAAAACATAATGAGATATGATTTAGAAATATTGTGAGTAATTGGTTTATGTATCAATGATTCTAAATAAAAAAATGAAATACGATTCTTTGGGAGATTGTTATGTTATGTATGGGACATTCATTTAAAGTGAAGTAATATTTATATATTCAAACTCTCAATAAATATATATTTAATTAGAGTATATTTTATTCATTATTTAGACGTAATAATTTGAAAAAAAATTATAAACATATGTTTATTACCATGTATAGTAAAACCACATATATTTATTATAATATCGAGATTATTTGTTTTTTTAGAAACAAATCCCTATTTGAAAACTAGAAATGGAAAGGGGATTGGAATATAATAACATAGGGGTAAAAAAATAAAAATTACATGGTGAAATTATAAATCATCCAAGATTATAGTATATAGTGATTATTCTTTTAATATACACCATGATTTAAAAAACCCATGGGATATGATTTTATTAACTAAAATTTTCTTAATCAAAAATTATGAAGAACATAATTAGATGATAACTAATTATGAATTATTATACCAATGATATAATATATTTAAATGGTGGTTCCATTATTTAGGCATACATTGAATGATTTTTCATTATTATATTATTTCACAGAATTACTACTGTTTCCAACACATCAATTATTTTTTATTCAATGGATACACCAGATGGATTCATGTAATAACAAAGTGGTGATAACAACGTACTGATTTCCCACACAATAAATCATGGAAAATAATATTTGGATCGTGAAACCATGGAATTATTTCTAAATTTATATCATATTTTGTAATTAACAATATAAAAAATTTCATGTTTCTTGAGACAACACATAAGAGAAAAATAAAGTAACATGAATATCATGGTAGGAATAAGTTTCATATTTTAACATGTCGATTTTATTGGAATAATCAGATAAGGAAAAGGATTAGTGGAATATGAAGAATTCATATATGTGTAATAAGAAGAAATATATCATGTAATTTATGTGGGAATTTTTAATGTTCTATTGAGTGATTCGAAATTAATAATAATATAAAATTTATATTTCAATTTATATTTCATTGGGAGTATATCATTATTCAATAGAATTAACTAATCATAGGGTTAACTCATAGACTAGGAGAGAACCTATGAAAATACAGTAATTGAAAAAAAATTGATATGTTTATATATTTTTATACAATACATATGTTATATAAGTTTTATTACAATGATATTCCTGATATATAAATAATGAAACATTATAGGACAGATCCACAATAGTTTTTTATTTTTAGATTTAAAAACATATATTGAAATTTATGAATTTAAATTAGTACGATGACAGTGCTTAATTGGGATATAGTGGTGATTTACATTGTTGTAAAAAATGGTTAAATTATGTTGACATTAAAACTTATTCTATATTTAATACACTATGATTCATGAAATATTTAATTATTCTTATTGATTTTTTTTAAAAAAAACTTACTGTAATTTCATTTTTCAAATAATTATTCTATTAATTTTTAAAAATATATGCTTTCTTTAGGGGTTAAAAAATAGTTTTTGTGATAACATAATGTAAATATATATCTTATTTTTCATGACATGATCAATGGTTTAGATACCCGAATTTAGGTTTTATGTGATGATATTTTGAGATGATAAACAATAAATACAATGTTATTTAAAAAATATACAATATAGTTGTAAATAATTCATTAGGTTTGTATATGACTTAATTTAATATATTTTATGTTTTATTGTATAGTTGTATATATATATTTATATAAAGATGAGTGTTTAAATGTGATTCAATGAGATGTATATACATTCAGAAATTTTTACTATCAATAAATGGAAAACCATTAATGTAACTATCAAAATATGATTCATAATATTTTGGAAATGTTCACTATATAAAATTATTATATACAAATGTATAAGTTTTTAGAATTTATTTATTATTTTTATTTATATGTAACATTTAATTTTATAATGTACTTAAATGTTAATAATTATTTTGGAAGAATGATATTATATTTTTGGGAATTAATGTTTAAATGAAATTACCACCATTGAGGTTAAATGTTATTTAATCTTGAAAATATTGTTAAATATTGGGATGTTCGGTTCAATATTTTTGGAATAATCTATAATGAACCTTTATTTTTATTTTATAAATTTGATTTAATATATATTATTTCATTATAATAAAGTGTATACCTGAATAATATTATTCAACCATATGGTATCCATTCCATTTCTAGTTTATATTTATTGATAAAACTAATATATTTATAAAATATTTAGATTATATAATTTATTTAAATTTTATATTCTATTAATGAAAGAAAAATTTGCCTTTAATGATCATTATTTGGAGGAAAATATGAGATTTTGGGGGATATTTATTAATGGATGACATTTTACATTGCATGTAAATATATTTAATGATTATTTTCTTTTTGATGGTAATGTAATTCTAAAAATCTATGAAACATATCATGAAATAATAATTTTATCATGTTACATTCATTTTTTATAAATCATTGGTCATTTTTGCACTTCTTTGATATATGGTTTTGTGGTCATTAAAATTTTCATGTTCACTATCAACCACATAAGAAATGTCATCTTTTACACATTACCACTATGTAGACATTAATTATTTCCACCATTCCAATATTTTTTCTTCCCACCACTATTCTCATATTTTGAATCCAAAATATGTGTTATTTGTGATGAAATTATTATTTTCCTTCCCATGTTTTTGAAAATAATATGTATAATAACATTTTAATATTAATTTTTTTAAAAAATAATTTTCATATATGTAATACTATATTTAATAACATAATATAAAAATTAATGGTATGAAATATTTTAATTTGGGAGCTTTTAAAACCCAAATATTTCTCAAATAACAGTCTATTTGATCGAATTAATAACATAATACACCAATCATATACAAAACACTATGATATACTAATATAATTATTACATATTCATTAAACTAGATTGTATAAATAAAAGAAAAAATGAGTAAATATTTAAATTTCATAGTTAATTATAATTTATTCCTATGCTTGGAAAACAAACCTTCAATTATTAAGAAAACCAATTTAAGATACGAAAATTAATTTCTATCAATGAACATTTTTATTCCTTCTATGAGATAATATTATAATTTAATTATTGAAAAATTTTATTATTTTATTTTTTAAAAAATATTTAAATTTTAATCATTTTTTTGAATTATCTTACCAATATGTTTAGAGAATTTTCTGAACTGTATGATTTTTCAATGAATAGTTAAAATAGTAATTGTTATTAATAAAAATAAATATTATTGAAGAAAAAACTATTATTTTTTGATGTTTAATTTTTTTTTCAACTTATAATTAATCCCATAATTTTTTTAGTCAACACACTTTTTTTGTACAATTTTTGTTATTTTTAAAAATCTGGTTTTCAAAAAAATAATTATTATCTCATTTTTTAGATTAAATTTTTATATATAATATTCAAATTTCAGAATTTCATTTTAGAAAATGGAATAAATAATATTAATTATAATTATTATAATTTTAAATAATTTTCCCGGAATATTTCGTCAAATAGAAGTTTTATTCATAGTAAACCTTTCCTACAATGGTAAATATAAAATATGTTAATTATGGTAATATCTAAGAATTTAAGGATTGAAATTCATTAAAATAAAATTCATTTATTATAAATTATAGTTCTATAAGATATATTCATAAAATATGTATATTTATATATTAATTTATTTCCATTTTTCAATGAATTTTTTAATTTATTATGTAAATGAAAATAATAATGTTAAATGAATATTTTTTCTATAAATACATATAATTAGTTTCTGAAAGAGATAAAAAATATGTTTTATTAGTCGTGGATAATTTTAAATATTAAATTTTAAAGGGAAATTTATTTCATTATTTATGAAATAATAACCTTAAATTCTTATTTAACCCTAACATAGTTATTTTATAGTAGTAGAAATGTCAAATGATATTGAAAACTAAAAAAAGGAAAAACAATGGTTATATACACATTCAATTTAATATTTTAGTTATATATACAAATTTCGAAAATTTTTATGGATTATATTAAAATTTTATGTATTTCGTGTCTTTTTAAAAGATTAATTTTTTATATTATTTAAATTGACATTAATAGTATTTTACATTAAATATAAATTATGAATTTCTTTAAAAATAAAAAAATTGTGAATATTTATTGAACGTCGAAAAATCCTATGGATTAAAATGATAACTAAATGTGAAAAAACATAATTACATTACAATAGTTTGTATTTTACTTCTTTATATTTAATTAAATTTCATTTTTTTCCATTTTACATGAGTTAGACAAAATTTATATTACAATATTTCTTGTATTTTGAAAATTGACATCAATCATAATTTAGGATATAAAATATTTCAATAAATAATTCAAACATCATAAAAACTATATCATAGTAAAATAATGTGGGATATAGTTTAGAATATCAACCCTTCTCCACTAATGGGTTACATTTCCATATATAATTTTTTTGACACCTAAAGGGATAATTTAATTAGCATCATGGTAAAATCCCATTGGTTAATATATATTTTAAAATAATTGAAAATGGTGGAAACATAACCAATCCCAGTCATTATTCTATTGTATGTGAGGATATAGAAACATAATCATATATTATTCATATTTATTCATTTTGGAAAAAAATCCACATAAATCAAATTAAATTAATTTTATACTTTATGTATTTTCATGTGCACCTCCCCTCACATATAAAATGCATCCTATTAAACTTTATTTGTCAATCATTTATTGATTTTTTATATTTAAATTCCAATAATTATACCATTATATCTTCCCTCACCAAAATTTTTGTCTTCTTGACTTTCAATAAGACCATCTTTTTATGGTTTATGATTTATGCCCAAATATGAATCTTAATAAAGATGTATAACTCTTAACTATGTGTTATCAATTATATTTCTAATTATTCCTCCTATAAATATATAGTGTCAATTAATAAATTAATATATAATTATCTTTTATATATTTAATTATTATGATGATACAACATATTTATTGAATATTCCTCCTTCCTTTGAAATATGATAATATCACTCAAGCGTACATGTGAACTACAACTTCCATAAAGAGATGTTATTCATTATTATTTAAAATATTTAAGTGGATTATTATACAGAAAAATTTATGATATATAAATGATATATTTGTTAACAAATCTTAAAAGGTTGAATTATTATGTTCCTATCATTCATTTTAAATTTCGTAAAAAATCAATATGTTTTTAAAACTGTCTCCCTAGACATTGAAATTGATTTTTTATATCTATTATGGATAGATTTGAATATATATCAAAATATTATATATGATATATATTTATATATATATTTCAAATATAATTTTTTGGATTTTATGGAACCATGATCAGTGTAAAAGGATAATAACTATCAAACCAATGCACTCATGAAAATGAAATCGTTAACAATTAAAAATGATGATTTAATAAAGGAATTACTAAAATTTGTTTTTTAAATGATATAATTGGATCATATATTTAGTATATGATTTTATAATAAATTTATAATAAATTCAAATTATCAATATATTTATTTAGATAATATTCTATGATATTTGATCATGATGTAACTGTTTCTTGTATAACATTAACAACAATGAAAATTATTCCATATTAATAAAAATTTTACTTATGTGGTTTATAAAATAACAATGAATATATTTATTCATATTATTTTGATATATATACCCATATAAGGTACTATCCTTCATTATGTTTTTTGAATAGTTAGAAAAATTCTTAAGTGGTTTATTTTATTATCTAATAATTTATGATGAATGATTATTAATATGTTTTTGATGATGATATATGATAATATATGTGTCAATAAACTAATAAAATTTATTTTCATATCGTCATTTTCAAAATTTACCATTTATCCTATAATTTTCTACTATATATGTATTCCACACACCAAAAAATTACATTTATTGAAATATTACTTTATATAAGTATTTAGTTTAGAGTACTTTTTATTAAATGTTGATTTTTCATAAATTTGTATCTATAATATCATTACTATTCAATAAAGATTGTTTAATTAATTTTCCATTTTTTTTACCAAATTTTTTAACATAAATATTTTTATCCTTTTATAATGATGTATATTTGATATTTTACAAAATTTGAGGAATGATGCATTATTTAATCATAAATTTATTGAATGGTATATAGTAGTATAATGAATTTTCACCATTGTGATGATTCAGTTACCCATTTCACTGGATATTTTAAATGAAATTTTTTTCATAAATATATCAAAAATTGTAATATTTTAAATAATTAATTTCAATATGAAAAAGTTATTTCATTCTCAATTTCATTATTTAAATTCTAAAATTAGTTATGATAAAATTATATTATTTTACATACACATTAATATGGTTATGATTCAATTATATTCTCTAATTTATACATTTTCATTACATTTGTTGATGATTAGTTAATGATGTTTCTATGAAATGGGTTTGACTCCCATTAGTTAATTATATTATTTTTGAAAAACTTATTAATTTGATTTTATTTATAGGTTTTGTGATATGATATAATAATGATATCTGAATGGAACATATTTACATTCAATGGTTTATAATATGTTAAAATTTTTAATGATCATGTTTCACAAATAGATATAATTTTAATTTTTTCATGACTGGGACTGTAATTGTACAACCCTCTAATTCATTGGGTAATGATATATATCTCTACAGTTAATAATGACATGAATAGAAAGTGAATCTAATTTTGTAACAACCTATATCAACCATTATTTCATGTGATGAGAACCCTGACTATGTATAATATGGAATAGTGAGTGAACCATGAAAACAATATCATATTCCAATGTTATTCTTCCATTTCTCATGATATCTGATCATTTTAAGAGTAATGATTTATGAAATTATAATATATATATATATCATGACTCATTGTCAAGATCAATGTTTTTGGGTATGAATTAAACATTTTAAAATCATGTTCTCATACACATCTATTAATGGTATACCTATATGAACATTGATATCCTCTTTTTTACACTTTCTTTTTATCAGAGGACCCCCATTCATAATTTTTCATTCATAACGTTAAGAATAATGTTTTAATGTATACTAATTCATTGACGTGTTTTAGTTATAAATATTTATAATGGGATATTTTAGTGATTATGTAGATATCATATAAAATTATTTGATCTCTAAAATCATTTTATTTCTGTTTATTGTTTCATGAAAGGTTCATCAGGTCTTGTTTCTATACTCATATTTTCTATGAAAATATTTTTTAACGGTCCCATTGGATTCAGAGTTTGTTAAATTTTACCTAGTATATATCATGGATCTATTGTGGGACATTTATAGGTTTTTGGTACGAGATCAACTGCGTCATAGAATTAGATATATTTCAATGATTTTTTTTATAAAAATTATATTGAATTATTATAATTTATAACATATTAGATGTGAATACTCAACAGTAGTTTGGATCCAAATATTGTAAGTAGTGTTTCATGGTGTTGATATGGATTGGGAGGAACATAGAAGATATTATGTGGGAGTTGTGAATATGTGGACTAAAACAGGTAAATGGAATCTCATTGATGTAAGAGGTACTATTTTCATACCCTATGGATTAATGTGTGTTATTAATAATTCATGTGATGTGTCTTCAGGCACCTGTCAGATTTTTCATGATTAAAATTTTTTTTTATTTAAATTTAGTGTTTCTTCTGAATAAAATTCCATATGATAAAGTGAATATTTATCTATGAACACAATGTAATTTCTGACATTTTCATAACCTTAGTCATTAATAGATAAGTCCTTGAGTGGGAAATATCAAGGTAGTAATCAAAAAATGAGGGGTGTGACTTGGGATGATTTGAGCTAGTGATAGAGGAAAAAATCTTCCATCCACCAAAATGAAAGTGTATATCCAAAAATTAGTTGATCAGAATAAATTGGACAATTGAGTAACATGAGACAGTTTGTCTATGTTTGGAATATAGATCATGTAAGTGGTGAGAAAAATAGTTTGGAATACTATTTTTATTGGGTTGTCCATTTATTCATCAATGGATACTATGTCTTAGGTAGAATAACCTTGATTCCAATGAGTTAATATATGGATATTTATTGATGATGATGAATGTTGTTAGTTATGAGAAATGGAAATTGTCTAGAGATATAATATGTCATCGGGGATACTAAGTGGGTTGGCTCCACTATAGTAACGACATAATGGAAACCTATTCATCACCCATCGTGTGATTTTTTTGATTTGAAGTTTGTGGATTTGGGAAGAGATATTGGAGTGTGTCACCATTAAACCATAATATATGAATAATCATTTGGAATTACGGACAACGTATTGGGTTTTAACATTTATTCATCATATTATGTGACTTTTTTATAATGTTTTTTAGTTTGTGCTTTTAGACATTTCCTATAAATCATCCCTTTGGATAAGATCTGATGTGATATAAAAATATTCCAACAATTAATAAAATTACAAGGACATTTCCTTGGGATTTCTAGTATTATTGTATGGTATCATTGTATATTTTGGGGGATACAATGTTCCTCTACTATCCTGTGATATTTTTGATGTGGGAGTGAATAATTATATGTTCGGTGTCACAAACCGAATCTAGTCACCATCATAACCGGCACCAAACCTAGCCCATGTCATGTTACAAATAGAGTTCCATATCCCTACAAGATGGAAAGAGTTAACATGTATCTTAAATAATGCATTGGGAATGATTTACCCAAGGATACAAAAAACCACCAAAAAATCAGTAAACTAAATATGATAATTCAGGCCTAACGTGCCTTGATTTAAATTCATAAATGAATACAATGTTTTTAAAAAGACATGGGAGGTCCAAAAATAAAAAAAACAGCTGAAAAAAACATCCAAATGACCACCACATGACAAGGGTTCATCACCCACGAGTTGTCTCTATAGCACCTCGCCACGGAAGCAAACAACAAACAGAACAGCCAACATCGAAGTAATTTCCCTTAAATTTTACAAACATAATCAATTCTAAATACACCCAAATTTTTGTGTAGGTTATGAGCCTAATCCCAATTAAATACCACCCAATGTCTCCATGGGACATTCATTATAAGAAATATAATTTTTCATGAGTTATAAAATAGTTAATACACTTAATTTTCTATTAAAAACAAACCATAAGACAAAGAGATATTATAAATAATCATCATGCACTCATCACAAAAACCCCCTAGGCACTAGTTGTTTGTTATCCCCAAGTACCACATATCATAGTGTGAATGTAACCATGAAAAAGTCAGTTCATGTGCACGATTCAGTAGTCATGTAATCACTTATATCCTTCTGGTCCCCCCAATACCGGAATAAGGATTTTTTAGTGTTTTGAACATTAATCATTCTATGTAAAACATGGAAAAACAACTATATATCAATAGCATGCTAGTTTACATCCACCATCAAAGATACCCAGGTTTCACTCATTGTGCTCAAACATGTTCAACATGATACCAAATTCAATTTACATATAAAAACACTATTTATGGTCATACACACTGAAAACAATAACTAAAAATGATTTTATCCATCTGTATAACTCAAAAAAATGCTTAGAATTCCCATAAAACAGTTACAAAAGATATAATAAATAATTAAATGTAAAATCTAATTAGAACACCTATTTTAACCAAAAATTCATAAAAATATTACACCAAAACATAATTTCCAGTTCTAAAACATTTTTGTATATCCATTCCCTGAATTATAAAAAAATTACCAATTGGTAAAACATGAAATTGTCACGATAAACAGAAGTTTTCACACAAAAATTTCCACAGAAACATCAACCACTTAACAAATGATACCAAAAAAAATTTGCAATAAAAATAATGAATACAAAACATAAATGAATTTTAACACCATCATATTAACTCATTCTATAGTTCTAAAATAGTTCATAAACTACCATATATGTCAATACCCTCAAATACTTGTGCATAACTTCAACTGCATCACCACCACACCACATGAATGAAAAAAACCTAAAACCACGAGATTGGACAATGAAACTCTAAAATAGACCTTGTATATGAATCCCTAACATCTATAAATTTTTTTATTTATGAAAAGTTGAAGAAACGATTTGTAAATGGAAGGAAGAAGGGAGAAATCTCACACACTTGAGAATCATTAAAGAACACACCCAAAATAAACTTTTAGTTCAATATCCACAGAGTGGAAATAGAGAAGGATGTTTGAATAAAGATTAAGTGGTAAATCAGGCACTAAAATGGGTGAAAATAGTACAAAAAATGATTTTTGAAACAAATAAGATACCTTTTTATATCTGGACAATTTAAGAAACCTTGTGGAATTTATCCATAATCCCCTATGAAGATGAGCTCCAATGATAAAAAATATAACATGGCGGGTCCATATGGTTTTTTTCTATAATAATATGATAAATAAAAAACATTTAAAAAATTAATGGCAAATAAAACATGTAAATTAATTTTTTAATACTTGAATTTGCCTCCCTGGTTTTCCCAATTCCTCAATATATCACCCAAAACCGTCATGATTATGGGTTCTTAATGGGTCCAAAAGAATATAGTTTTTTAAGTATGTTAGGGAAGCCCAATTGTGATGTGTAATGGATAAAAAATGTTAAAAACTAAGTATTATTAAAATTAGTTTTTTCTAGATATGGAAACGGGCTCACAGTTTGGCCCAAATCATGATGTAACATATCTTTCTCAAAAAATTCATGGGAATCCCCCACAATCAAATCAAAGAAACAAATATTAATAAATAAAATTAAATATGGAATTTATTGGACAATTATCCCCACTATAAAAAACATTTTTCCCTTGTAATGTCTTCATAAGACCTAATCACATAATAAATGCAGAAACAGTTATTCGTCCCAAGGATTATGCTCCCATTCCTCATGCTCATTAGTTCTATGTTACCAGATGAATCGAACCAGAGAATAGTCTTCCGTTGAATCAATATTTTTTGGGATTCAACAACACACAAATGTCACTAAACCATAGATATATTGAGAATTATATCCAACTCCACTAAATTTATCACATGTGGCATATCTGGGTTGTACTTCTTCATTTGTGACACAAGAAATATGTCATGGATCGATGAAAAATGAGAAATAAAAGATAACATTTATGCCACCATTCCAATTGTAACGACCCAATCACTGACTAATGAAAATTCATATTTACCTAATTAAATATCGTATAATGTAATATGGTTATATAACATATACAATTCCTTGGTTTTATGATTTAGGATTTAAAATACAATTAAAAAATGTGACCATTGCAAAAATATCTTTAGAGTTGTGGTCAAATGATTCGTATAAATATAGGGCATTAACAAATCCATTTTACTATAATAATAGAAGAGATGAAATCATCCAGTAGATGTTCTATGTATGAAGCCCAGTTGACGAATCTCAGAAAGGAGGTGGCATCATTCGCCTTTTCTCTTGACAAATCCCAAGCTGAGCATCAACACGTTATGCTCAAACGGAACTGCATATGGGAGAAGTGGAGGTTGATAGTGATTACCACCTAAGCGATGTTATCTAATCCACCACAAGAGTCTGTCCCAATCACACACGATACCCATAGGTCTTATGTGAGTGATATAAGAGGTTATTTTACATAATCATATCACTATGATTATGCATATTATATTTTTAAATAATAAAGAATGTACATTGATTTTATTATTTTTACTTTGTAAATCATTTTTAAAGAACAAATATTTTTTTAGTTACTATTCAATAACGAAATCTATATTGATGAATTAATTGATTCTTTAATTAAATAATATGTTAATAAATTATTATTACTATGTAACTTTTAATTAAATATAATGATCAAATATTATTTATCATTAAAATTTGGTTTTATATTATCGATTGATATATGTTTTTATCAATGCCCATGAATTTTTTATAAATGTGGATTTTATTTCAAAATTGAAATTTTTTATATATTTCAAAAATTATTTATATAAAATGAATATTATTTTTGAAATCAGGATATATAAATTATCCAATGGAGGATTTTAATTAATTTTATGTGACAATAAGATTTTTGGGATTAAATTAAATAATGTTTAATTATATAATGTGTTTTATGAAATCATAATAACCCAATAGTTATGTAATAAAATACTATAAATGATATTTTTGGACAAAAAATGTTGTAACATTAAAATAATTTGATTTTAGGTCTTTTTTCATTATTTTACAATGCATTAGTGGACCATTCATAACTTTTTAAATTGATTTCGTTGAGAGAATGCCTCACATCCACAAAAGAAAGCCAAATATTTTGATAAGTTCGGCCATTAGCCTTAAAAAATATCATTTCCTCTCAGCTTTATCAAAAACCATTAGCAAAAACCAAGGTTTGGTATCGTGTTTTGATTAGTTTAATGTGTGGTGTCTAAAACCCAAACAATAAAGAATCCCCTCATTTTCCAATATAAACCCACCCAAGCTCACACTTCCTATTCACTAAATGACATTGGACCAATACAAAAATCTACCATCCCCTATCTAGAATCTATCAAAGGAACCCATATCTCCCATGAAGCCTTTGTCAATTTTCTCCCAATCCTTTGGGATCACACTCCAAGTAAGGGATTTCTTTTTTTCTCATTTCTCCCCATCAGCAATATGTTGTTATACCATATTATTTTCAATTAAAAATGTATGGGTATGATTTCTCACCTCCACCATCCCTCCCTCCTTTTGTTTTATTGATGGGAGACCCATTTCTCTCACATTAATGCCACTTATGTACAATAATTACCATGCCGAAATTCTGTAAGGAATTTCTCTCTTCTTTATTATATTCAAGAAAATATTTTGTACTATAAATCTAAATTCAATTACATATATTGGGACATGTTTCTAGATGACCTCCTTACTATCCATTTCATGTATATAAGATGAGAAACCCCTTTTTCTCTCATTAACCAATATTATGAATTCTTATATCACGTCATTGCGCTGCCGAAATTGCTCTGTGATTTTCTAATCCAAATTCATTTTCTAGTGAATATCATTCCAATTTATCTATCATGGATATTCATCATTAGTAACATTTAGTTTTGATTATGTATTTTAATTAATTAATTCTACATTCCTTTATCATGTAATAAATGATTATGTTTAATGAATTCATTTATATATGATCCATGTGGCACACTTATGCATGAAATGAAATGATTAAGAAGGGTGCACCATGATGGTACTCAAATTCATTGGGTAATTATTAGTATCAATATAATTCAATTGAAATGAGAGTTTTCTCATGGTAACCCAAGTGCAACGAGGGTTTACTCATGATCAAAGTGCAATGATCCTTGGATGATTCTAATTCCATGTTAAGTGTTGTTTTCACATTTCCATGTTATGATAATCATGCTATGTTATTTTTATATGTTACGGTTTATCTAATTCTCATTCGATAAACTTTTTTCCTAACATGTATTTTATTCTTCATGTTACGACATGTTTAATCCCATTCTGGGATTTATAGCTCACCATTTTCCTATGCATGTCTTCAGGTTATCCAATGAAATGCTATGTATGAAATAATGTGTGTGGTCATGTAAAAATATGTTTTCAATAATGATTTTTATTTCATGTTTTAATTTATTATGTAATGTTTCTAATCCCAAAATATAGTAGACCACTCGATCTTTATTGTTCTATTAATTGATGTTTTTTTTTTGTAAATTATGTTTACATGTGAAATACAGATCATTGTTTTTATAGTTGGTAATAGATGATAGGTATATATTTTTCTTGTATTAGGATTAGAACACAATAGTAAATCCTTAAAGGTAATAATTAGTATAATAAAAAAATCCATAATTTTGGTGAATATTGAGTAAATTGTTTATCTAGAAAATACATCAAAGTCTGGATATGAGCAGGTAGAGGATGCACTAGCACAAATGTACCTAGGACTGAAAACACTGACAAGGAGTTTTGGGATTCACCCTGAGTATCCTAGTACATGATAACATGCCTTTATGTACTTCTATTTACATCACTCCAGACAGAAATACATTTGTAAATTCATGAAATTAGTATGAACCATTGTTAATGGAAAAAATTACCCTAAGAATATATGTTGGTCAGTAGATCGTTTATTACAAATATTGAAGCCTATAAGTTTATATGTTTTGGATATAAAAGTAATTTATATGTAATATGTTTCTGTCTTTGGATTACCATTTACATGTTACCCATAACATTCCTTTTATTCCAGCCAATTGCTGGTAATTGGAGGACATGAGGTAACAATCAATGTGAAGATAAATGTGATAACTATTCTCATGAGATGCACAATCCAATGGGAGAGGGAATCATGAACATTGTCAAAATACTCTTTTAGTTAAATAAAATGTTGAATAGAATCATGGGTCAAGAGAATGTGAAACCCCCCACCCCTGGAAAGAATAATTCACAATCTTGAGATTCAAGAGCCAAAGGCTTCCGACTTTTAATAAATCATCGGATCCCTCAATTACTGAACAATGCATGAACTCCATTGAAAAAATATTATCTATCCAAAAAGATTATGAAGAAGAGAAGGTTATTCTAGAAACTTATTTTAAGGAGGGATAATCCGAACAATGGTTAAAATTGTTCAAAAATAAGAATCTTGAGAAGGAGATCAAGGCATGGGGGTCGTAGGATTTCCAGAAAATGTTTTTTGATGAATATTTTCCTCCCACCATCCGACTATAGATGGAAATGGAATTCCTTTCCCCCAAACAAAAAAGTGACGAATCCATCAGATCATACAAGGAAAACATTACATGGATTTCATGATATGTTTCTTGCATTGTCATTACCCGAAAATTCAAGGTCGAATGCTTCCATGGTTTGATTAAACCTAGACTACGAAAATCCATAGCTATACGTGAATACGAGAGCTATGAAGAAATTGTCTGATGTTCCCTCATAGTAGAAATTCATATCGTTGAATCTTCGGGGTATAATGAGGATAAGAAGAGTAAGGTGGACTTCAATTCTGGTTGTCCGATTGAGAAATCCATGGGTTGTTTGAAAATAAAGTACCACACATTCCAATAGTTTTGAAAGAAGCATCCCAAATATTCATTAAAGAGAATAAATAAATTCTTTAGGTATGGATGAGAAATGTACCTTGTTATTAAATACAGGAAAGAGAAACCGACAACAATGTCAGAGGATAGGAATTCTTTTTTTGACCATCAACGCGATGTTCATTGGTTTCAGTACAATGAACTAGAGAACCTTACAAACCAGTTACCTAAACCAAAGGGTATTTAGTGACATCCAACAACACATAAGGAATCAAGGGATAACTCTTTCCATCACTACAACCAAAGTGAACCTTGACAACGAAGTGGGGAAAGGTATAATAGTTATTAATTAAATAATACAGAACATAATTTTTTATTATAGTTCTATGCATTCATTTATTACCCAATAAGTTTGTAGAATGATTCAAACACAACCACAAATGATGGAAGTAAATATTTCAGTGAGTATGAAAAATGGGGAAATCATTGCATCCCAGGAATATATCTCCTCCCCTATCATATTTTTTGGATTGAAAATCCCGGCGAACCTACTCATACTTACTATGGTGGAATTTTATAAAATTCATTGCATGGATTGACTTTCCCTATATATAGGAATTATATATTTCCTTAATGTGTAAATCACTCTCCATATGGGGAATTAATCCCCGATTCTATACAAGTGAATGTATGTAGTTGATTTGTCTTTATCACCATCATCTAAAGTGTGGATATTACCTCTCAATGAATCATGCGTATCTGGATCAGATGATTGAGTATAAGGATGTAACCATCCTTGAAGACAAGCCTATTGTAATGGAATTCAAAGAAGTGTTTCCCAAGGAATTTTTTGATCTTCCTCCTAAAAGAGATGTTTAATTATCAATTGATATTATAGTTGGGTATATGAAAATATCCAAGAATTTATATTTAATGAATGGTTTAGAGCTTGAGCAGTGGAAGAAACTACTGTAGGATAATATGGATAATGGGTTTACACACCCATGTGCTTCACTCTGGGGTGAACCAGTCTTCTTCATTGTGATGAAGGATGGGACAATGTTCTTTTGAAATAATTATTGTGATCTTAAAAAAATCACAATAAAGAAAAAGTTCCCTATTCCTAGAATTTATTACATTTTCGATCAGTTACGTGGAGCACAACAATATTATATGGTGGATTTCTGGAGAGGATATTACCATGTAAGGGTGAAGAAGGAGATCACCGAGTATATATCAAATTGCATGGTATGTCAACATGTGAATTCTAAGAGGTAGTAGTCTAAGGGGTTTATGAAACCATTTCCCACAACAGCTTTGAAGTTGGAGAATATCACCATGAGAATTATCACTAGGCATCCCAATACATCCAAAGGAAACAACGCTACCTATGTTGTTTTGGATCATCTTACAAAGACTGCACAATTATTAGAAATTCAAGAGGATTTCACAGTGAATCAACTAGCACATGTATAAACTAGAGACGTGGTAAGGCTTCATAGAGTACGACTATCTACTATATCCAAACAATATCAAATTTTAACCCGTATGTTTTGGAAGAGTCTTAAACATGGTCTAGATGATGAGATGAACATCAACATAACTTATGATTCTCAAACTGATAGACAATCTATGTGGATTGTCGAAACACATGATTACATGTTGAGATCATTATCAACGGACATCAATGGAGGATCGGATTGACATCTCCCTCTATTTGTGTTCTCATACAACGGTAGTTTCCACTCAAGCATCCATATTCCTCTTTATGAAGGGTTCTTTGGGAAGAAGAGGAGAACAATAGCATGTTGGGATGAATTTGGGGAGAGAAAATTCCTAGCTCTGGAAATGGTTGAAGAAATGGCGGAGAAGGATAAGACCATCCATGAGCACGTTAATGATTCTAAGAGTCATCAAATGAGATATTCAAAAATCATCGATGAGAAAAATAGTACAATTTACGAGACTTGGTATTCCTACCCATATGAATGTGGAAGAGATTTATGTGATTCGAGAAGAAGGGAAATCTAAGTCCAAGGTACATCATTTCATTGGAGATCCTTGATCACATTGGAGTTGTGGCATATCGACTAGCACTTCCACCAAACCTATCTCTTGTACATGATGTATTCCATATATCACTCATGATGTAGTACATAAATGACCCTTCAAATTTACTCAATCCATAGGTTGTAGCAATAAAGAATGACCCCACCTTTGAAGAGAAGTCGTTCATGATCTTATATCAGAGTGAAATGTTCTACAAAATAAGACAATTCCCCACGTCAAGGTGATGTGGTGAAACCACATGTTTGAAGAAGAAATATTGGTTTCAGGGGAAGTGATGAAGTAGAGTTACCCATATTTTATTTAGTTTGGGAAAGGAAATTTATATTGTTATATTTCATGGGGGGAGATTGTAATGACCCAAACTATTAATAAAAAAAATTACTTTTGATTTAATTAAACATATTTTTATGTAAAATGGTTATATATCATATTAACATCCTTTGTTTTATGATTTTAGATTTCAAAATACCATTATGAATTGTGATCGTTGATAATATATTTTTTGAAAATGATCACTTGATTAGTATAAATATAGGGCTTAAACAAATCCAATATTCTCAGAAAAAGGAAGCAATGGCCTTATCCAGTAGACTCACCCCGTACAAAGCACATATGTCAGGGCTCAAAAACGAGGGGGCCTCATTGAGCATTGCTCTTGACCAAGACTGAGGATATCTTGAACATGCTATGCTTGAACGGAAACTCATATGGGAGAAGTGTAAGTTGATTGACATTATCACACAAGAAATACTATTTGGGCCACCCCAAAAGTCTTAAACCATCGCAGAACTTACCCTTTGGTCTTATACATGTTTTATAAGGGTTTATGTAAAAATACCTTATATATGAGATTATGTTCATTATTTTTGTATTTAATGGATAATATGCATTCATTTTATTATTGGCACATTGTAAATAGTTTTTAAAGAACAAATAGTATTTTTAGATAATATTCAATTAGAAATCTATTTTGATGAATTAATGGATTTTTTAATTAAATAATAGTTTAATATTATATTCTTAATAAGTTAATTTTTTTAAAATATAATCATACTATAATTTTTATGAATACAATTGATATTTTTATTATAGTTAGAATGTCATTTTTATCAAATCCCAAGAAATTCGATAAATGCCCGTTTTTATTTTAAATGAAAAAAATCACATCTTTAAAAAAATTATTTACGAAAATGAATATTATTTTTTGAATATGGACATTGTTATTATCCAACGGTGTATTTTTCATAATTTTCTTAGATAGTTGATATTTTGGGTAAAAATTAAATATTATTTAATTATATAATCTATATTGTGACATCATAATAACCCAGTAGAGATGTAATAAAATACTAAAAAAGATATTTTCGGACAATATATGTTTTACCATTAAAATAAATTTTTAAAAAATTTTTTTGTTGATTTTACCAATATATTCTGGACCCTCCAAGACTTATAAAACATTTTATCTTTTTAAATTGATTTCCGTGAGAGTTTGAATCATCTCTACATAAAAAAGCCTAATATTTTAATAATTTCGACCATTGGCCTTATAAAATAATGTTTTCCACTCCCCTTTGGGAAAGACTACTAGAAAAATTAATCAGATGGTTTGTGGTTTTGATTAGTTTAATGTGTGGGGTCCAAAAACTTAATAATATTGAATCCCCTCACTTTTCCTATACAATCCCACCCATTCTCCCACTTCCTCTTCACTCAATGTATTTATACCTCGACCAAACTCTTCCCTCATCTCTCTAGAATCATCCCAAGGCTCCTCAAGATCCCAATAAGCCTCTATCAAGCCTCTTGCAAGACTTTGGGGTCCCAAATCCAAGGGATTTATTCTTTTCAAATTTTGGTCAAAATTTTTATATGTTGCTATCCACTTTTATATTAAATTAAAAATGATGGGGTGTGATTTTTCACCTCCCCTATACTGAAATCAATATGTTTGAATTAATATATACCCATTTTTCAGTAATGCCTCCCATGTAAACCCATTACCATGCCGAAAATATGTAAGAAATTTCTCTCTTCTCATTTACTTTCAAGCAATTATTTTGTACTATACATGGAACGTATAAAGGATATTTTTAATGAACATAAATAACATATATAAAATATTATATTACACTGCCGAAATAATATATATCATTTTGTCTTCATTCCAATTAAAATAAAAATTTGAAATGTAAGTTGGGTTCGTACGTACGTACGGATTACTGTCTCCATGAACATGATTATATTCATTCCCTATCATAACAATTCAAGAATTATTTTCATTTGATTAATAAAAATAATATTTAAGAACATTATAAAATTATTTATATGAATAAAATACATTTTATATCTTACAATCATGACTTACATAACCAAACATTTAAAGGAAAATGAATCAGTTAACACCTGAAACAATGATACTACTAAAATATTATTCATGAAGAAATATTAGAAGATCATTTGTGATATCATATTTACTTATGTAGTTCCTTTATAATTTATTAATAATTATTTAACTATTATACAGAAGGTTAACATACCCTCAACCATGGAAAAGTACAAGGGTAGTGTTAATTCCCCAATCCCATTATTAACCGAGATTGTTTATGTGTAAGTATTTTCTAGGAAATATATATCATCTATGTACATCTATCAAAAAAGATATTTCAAATTAATTATTTTAATGTAATCTTTCACAAAAAATCATTTTAAAAGTTTTAAATATTTATTCTTACAAATCGTTATCATTAATGTCCATGTTTTCAAAATGGTATTTATGATTTATTTATATGGACATGAATGTTTTAAAATGTTTATTTCTTAATAATATTTAAAAGTGGAATGGGACACTTTGATTCAAAAATTTATTTTAAATGTCATCCTTTATAAATGTGTGACTTTTAAATGATTTCACGAAAAAGGATATTTCTCTCAAAATGTTTTACTAATCATTTTTAACTATGGAATCCTGCTTTTTAGATATTATTCTTGATTGAAGTAGATTTATTAGGAAAAAAATCATCCATATTGTATTGAAAGTTTTGTGATATTCTTGATTGTGGATGTTTTATTTTTATACCATTCATGGTTTATTGTTAATTTATTAACATTTCATATGATAGTTTTAATACGAATGATTATGCAATATTTTTAACTTTTCATATAAGGAATGCATTGGACTTTGTATGTGACGGGTGGAGCCCACTATTGCTCTTTGAGGAATCGGTAGGTCTCATTAGAAAAACTAGTGTTTTGGAAAAAGGCCTTGAGAAAATCATATTTGTAGTCATGGAATGAGACCCACACTATATGCTTAGGATGTCCGACATTATGAATTCCATCATTATCAAATTAACTATTGATAATACATGTGATTATTAGATTAGTAGAATATCCATGGGAATATGTAAATGGGATTATATGATTTAACTTTTCTATATATAACTTATGTTTAATTTTAAAAGGATTTTGTTTTAGATTTATTTATTGATTTAAATTATTATCCTTATTTATGAAATTTTCTTCTATATTTTTATCCTTACTGAGAATCTCAGCTCACCCATTTCTATGTTTTATTTATCCCAAGACGTGTAGAAGTAAATTATGATTAACCTGCAGGGATAAGCCAATGATATGAGTGTGTTCAAGGTTGACACAATGTTGTTTTTCATTATTTCTTGATGTAATGTAAAACATATGTATGTATCTAGTACTTACAAATCATCTAAACTAATCTGTCTTTTGAGACATGATTCCTAATATCATGCCAATGTTATGTAAAAATGAACCGATTTTGGGTAACTAGGATTGAGTAGTTATAGTTTGTTTCATAGAAAGTTTAGTATAACCCTAGGAAACTAGATTCCTATAAAATATGATTAAAGAACATGACCATAAGATAGACTTTGATGATTAGAATATAAGAACATCCTATACTTTTGGTAATGTGGAGATTTTTTGTATTTTCCAGGAAATACATCCCTGTCTGGATACAATTAGGAAAAGGAAGCTCTGGCCTAGATGTACCTAGGAGTGAAAACTCCAACATGGAGTTTCAAGCTTGACATGGAGTATCCCGGTACACGACAAGGAGCCTTGATAAAAAATTTGTTATCATACCATTGTGGGATATGATTAGGATAATTCACATTTTCTTTACAAACCATTATTATTGATTTATGAGTATACAAATCACTAAAGATATCATTTTTATAATTATTTATCATATCAATAAACTGTTTAATTTATGTTAAGTGTTTTACATGTTTCGAATTATGTATTGTGTTTCATAAACTAATGTAGTGTATGCCATTTTTTAGAAATGGTGCCTCATGGAAGGAATGTGAACCATTTCAATGAAAGTAATCCTTGTAGGTATTTCCCTCCTACTAAAAATTTTTATAGTGGAGATAATGATGCAAGTAGTTCTGATCAGTTTATCACCATACTCAGAAAACTCACTCATCTTATAAAAAATTAACTTATCCGTATGGAGCACCGTGATCCAAAATGTGGAAAATAAATGTTAGACCAATTCATGAGGAAAAAACCACTGACATTCAATGGGACTAAAAATCCATTTGTAGATAAACAATGGATAAGTTCCTTAGTGAAAATATTCCAAGCACTGGGGAGTAGCGAAAGTGAAAATTTTTGTTATTGATGTTTATCGCCACACAAGAGATGTATATCAATGGTTGTCATTAATTTAAAAAACAATGGAAGATAAACAATTTTGAAATACTGAATGGATGGTGTTTAAAGAAATTTTTTAGAAAAATAATTTCATCGAGACCATCGAGCGGATTTGGAAAGAAAATTTATGTGTCTGAGGAAAAATGTGGATGAGAATGTCGCAATGTATGAAGATAACGTTACAAGGTTAGCAAGGAATACAAAATATTATATAAAAACCCAAGGTGTAATAATAATCGATTCATTGATGGGATGAGACCATTTCTCCATCGAGAATTAGTCTCACAATCTCTCTTATCATATGAAGAGACAGTCTCATGTGCTATCAATGTCAAACAAGGAATTTTCTAAGTGCTATGAATTAAAAGCAACGATATAGAAGAATATATATATTGAACACTCTAGAAATGGAATTAACGGGATGAAGGGAATAGTTTGAATCCATCCTGTGGTAAATTGGGGAAGAAACACCGTTGTACCTTCTTAAAGGGAATGTGAGTCTGTTACATGTTTGGTGAAAAGGCCACCAAGCTCAGGATTGCGAGTGAATCAATGTGTTTTCCAATGTTTAACGCTGAAATTTCAATGAATTGGGGGTTTATGAAAATTAATGTTCTAATCACCAAGGAAACATAATTCAAAAAACGGGAAGGGAGAAAGGCCAGGGTTATGTGATCAGTACTAATAAGGATGAATCTCTAAAAGATGTGGTGGAAGGTAATTTAATGGTTTCCTCATGTTTAGACAATTATTTATTTGATTTCAGATAAAATTATTATTTCATATTTTTCTATTTTTCATTGAAAATTAGATATTTCCAATTTTATTTATCATGGGACTTATCAGTCAAAACTCCTATGGGAAGTATCATTAGAACAATTTTTTGTAAATCAGTAATGGGCATATAAATGGTTTTTATCAACAAATATCATTATCATACCCATTATTGTATTCGACATAATCCCCAATATTGATTGGATTTTGGGCCATGATGCGAAAATTTATTGTAAGAAGAAGGAGGATACAATTTTTTAGGATGATAAAAAATACCTTTTCATTATTACAGAAACATCACAATCTGATTATTATCTAGATCCACGACCTATAACTCTACTAAATTCAATTATTAAGGAGAAAGACGTAGAAATATATATGGGTGATGAAATTAATGTTCAAATAGATGATGTACCTATTATACAAGAATATGTTGATGTATATCCAGATTATTTACCTGGATATCCTCTAGAATGAGAAATTGATTTTTTTCGTTGATTTAATTCCCTATTAAAGGCTTATATCGAATACCCCTAATAGAATGGCCGCTTTGGAATTAGTTGAGCTAAAGAAACAACTATAAGATTTGAGAAATAAATGTTTTATTATCACTAATTCATCTCCATTGGGATCTCTTGTTCATTTTGTTAAGAAGAAAGATGGATCTATGAAGTAGTGAATTGACAATAGGAAGAACAATGTTATAAAAATAAACAACAAGTATCCCCTAACTCTCATTGGTGATTAATTTGATCAACATCCTGGAGATCAATAGTTTTCTAAGATAGACCTTCACTATGAATTTTGTTAGTTTTGTGCGAAGAAGGAAGAAATTCCAAAGACAACATTTCAATCCAGATTCGGTCATTAAATGTTTACAGTGACATTTTTTTGACTGAAGAATGCACCCTTTTCATTCTTGGATCAAATGAACGTTGTTTTCAAGGAATATCATGATGACTTTGTAGTGGTATTTATAGACGATAACAATGTATACTTTAAAATCTATGAAGATCATGAAAATCTTGGGTGCTCAATTCTAAAGACCCTTTAATGAAATAAATTATATGGGAAGTTTAACATATCTGATTTCTGGTATTAAGAGATTTAATTTCATGGAAATATTGTCTCTAACAATGGAATAATCATTGATTCTTCAATGACCAAGGAAATCCATGAATGGAAGCACTGACAAGTATAACTGTGATCTGTAATTTTATTGGTATAATTGGTTATTATCAATGTTTCATCCAAAAAATTTTCATAATTGGATATCCTATTAACCAAGCTCGCACATAAAAGTGTTAAATTGATTTGGACAAATGATTTTGAAGAATTTTTATAAGAACTGAAGAAAAGATCAATCAATACTCTTATATTGAGTCTACCATCAAGGAATGAAGCGTTTGTTATTTATAGTGATGTGTCAATGAAAGGACTAGGTTTTGGTCCTTATGCAGAATGATAGGGTTATTTCCTATGCATCACGACAACTAATAATTCATGAAAAAAACTATCCCACTCATGATCTTTAGTTAGTAGTAGTAATATCTCCTCTAATGATATTGACACACAAGAAATATAAAGAAAACAGAGGTATTTATAATGATTAGATGTTTTTGAAGTATATTTTCTCCCAAAAAGAACTGAACACGAGTAAAAGGAGATGGCTCAAAAAAACTCAAGGATTATGATTCCTCCCCAAAAAATAGCCATGGGAAGTCAAATAAAGTTCCAGATGCATTGAGCAGAAAGGATCATGGTGTTTTGAACAAGATGAGATTTGAAAGGGATCCTAATTTCATGAATATAGTAAATATGGATATGGGAATATTCATGGAAGTTGAAACATCAATACTTTTTCAAATGGTTGCTAAACCATCATTAATAGAAAGGATAAATTGTTTTCAAAATGATGATGAAGAGTTTCAATAGTAAATTAATGACTGATGAGAGATTAATCATCTTAATATATGAAGATGGATTATGAAATTTGTTAAGAGACATTGTGTTCTTGACATAACTGATCTAAAAAAAGAATTTAAGGATGATTCTCATAGCTCTAATTTCTCTATACACTCTAGTATCACTAAGATATATAGATATTTCAAGGAACATTTTTGGTGGGACAACATGAAGAGAGATATTTATGATTTTTTGCCAAGATATATAGTTTTTAAACAAGTTAATGATGGAAGACAACATCATAGAGGTGTCATGATACCTCTTCCCATACCTGAGTGTATATGGGATGATATTACGATATAATTTGTCATTGGGCTACCAAATACTCCTTGAAGTAATGATGCAACATGGGTCATTGTTGATTGTCTTGCATAGTTAAATAATTTTCTTGCTATAAGAGAATATTTACAACTTGAACATCTAGAATGACTATATATTAATAATGTTGTAAGTCTTCATGGATTACCCATATTGATTGCTTCTGAACGTGATCCCCATTTTACATAAAGATTCTGGAAATTTCTTCCATAGGCCTTTGATACTGAACTTCGTTTGAGCACTTCTTACCACCCTCAAACTGATGGACAATCATAATGGAATATTCAAACATAAGAATAAATATTGAGATCTTTCTCACATGACATTCAATGTATGTGGGATAAATATTTACCACTAATAAAATATTCCAATAACAATAGTTACAATTCAAGTATTCAGATGGAACCATATTAAATGTTATATGGAAGGAGATATCACACACCGATTTTTTGGGATGATGTTGGTGAAAAAAAATCGTAGGGCCAGAACTTGTTGATGAAATAATGGAAAAGGTGAAGGTTATCCACACCCATATCAATGCAGCTCAATGTAGGAAAAAGATATATGTCGATAACCGAAGAAAATATTTTGATTTTCAAGTAGGGTATCATGTTTTCTTGAAAGTATCTTTATGGAAGGGTGTTAAATGATTCAGTAAGAAAGGAAAATTGTGTCCCAGGTTTGTTGGTCTTTTTGAAATTGTAGAACGAATTAGTGTTTTAGCTTATCGTTTGGAAATGCCGCCATGTCTCTCCAATTTCCATGATGTGTTCCACATGTGATTGTTGAAATAATAAAAGCCTCGCCCAACGCATGTACTCACCTTTGATGAAATTGAACTGGAACTTGATATATCTTATTGCTAAGAACCTATCAAAATACTTGATACCAGGGAAAAAATGTTGGGAAACTGGACAACTCATCTAGTGAATGTTCTATGGCTATTCAAAAGATGGAAGAGGCAACATTGGAACCCGTTGAAATTATGATAAAAAACAACCGGATTCTTTTTAGGTAGTATAATTTTATAAATTTTGAGGATGAAATTATTTAAAGGAGGGAAGAATGTGCCACATCATGCTTCCATGGTACACATCCCTTTGAATTATGCAATAGATTGCGATTTACGCAACTTCGAGATTCGTACACAGAACGTCAAATCAAACTAGCCGTTATGAATAGTAATATGCACATTTTGATATATTATGAATTTTATTTTTCCAAATGGACTTCATTTTGGGATTATGAATATTAGAATTTACTTAGGGTGTTTTTTGGTACTTTTCTAAAAAAATCAATTTACTATGAATAGTGAAAAGTACTAAATTTTAATTAAACACAAAATTTTTAATCAAAATAATTTATATTGTTAATGTAACTCCCCCATGATTCCACGGTACGCTTCCCTTTGAATAATATAGTAGTGTGTGTTGTACGCAACTTCGAGTTCTAACACACATGACAACCAATCAAACTAGCCTTTATGAATAATAATACACAATTTTTGAAATTTTATAAATTTCATCATTCAAAATGAACTTCATTTTTGGATTCGGAATATCGAAATTAGCTTAAGGTGACTTTTTTGTACTATTCTGATAACTTTCATAGTGTGATGAATAGTGAAAATTATTAAATTTTAATTAGAAAACTACTTTTTTAATCTAAATAATTAATAGTGATAAATTATGAATTTTAGTGGTTTTAAATTATATTTAGAATTTATTTTTACCATTTAATCCAATTTTTCTCATTGGACATAATTTCACATTTAAACTGGTCAAAAACTATTGCCAATCTTATGATAGTTATTGTTTCCTAAAAATGTGCCTTTTGTTTTGATAGTGGGAATTAATTTTTAATTAATAAATGCAACATTTATTTCTCGAATTTTGTAAAATAGACTTCATTATTGATTTTGGAATATCAAAATTAGCTTAGGGTAAATTTTTTGATATTTTTTAAAAAACATTTAATTTTTGATGAATAGTAAAAAACACAGAGTATAGATTAAAACCAAATTTTTTATTTAAATAATTATTTATTTTATTTAAATAATTTTATGTCAAAAAATATACATAATACCTATATATGTTCAATTTAATTCATTGGATCCGGTTTATAATAATTTTAGATATATAAAAATTTTATTGAACTTTTCACCGTCTTTTACCCACCCCCTATGAGCTTTTGCAAATTCACATAAAACATAATTTTACCGCTTCTGTGAGATGATTTTTGAAAATATTATACACACAGTTAATA
Source organism: Viscum album (assembly GCA_963277665.1). Classification (NCBI taxonomy): domain Eukaryota; kingdom Viridiplantae; phylum Streptophyta; class Magnoliopsida; order Santalales; family Viscaceae; genus Viscum; species Viscum album. Next base: position 63,626,248 of record OY728143.1, on the reverse strand, counting down.
TCAAGGATTAAAATGTGGTTCAATGAGATAAAAATAGTTTTTTTATGAATAGTAACTTTTTACTTTTATTTACCACGGTTTAAAGTATATAGGGTAATTAAGGGTAAAAATGATATTAATATTACCCTCACAAATGTCCTAATTCTATTGGACAAGTTTATCTCGACGAAAAACATCCTTAGGAATAAAATATTATCATTTAGGTCCACTTGGATTAGATTAGGACATTTGTTATTATTTAATTCATAGAAGAGTTATAAGAGTTAAAGTCAACATTTAATATTTTTTTTAATATAGTGTTTTACATAAGATAAATTCGATTATAAATATTCATTAGAAATATAAAAATATTTCCTATATCATGGTATTTTATTTATAATTTTTAGACATTATATAAATAAATTTATTTATGACACAATTATGATGCAGTAATTACCTTATTCATGAATGAATCAAATAAATGGTATTATAAATATTAAAATAAATATAATTTCAATGTTTTTATGACATAAACTAAATTTTTAGGTTAATATTACATTTTAGGATTGATTAAATGTAATTTGTTTGAATTAATATTGTTTTTATTATTATAAAGAAAACAAATACCAAATAGTGTCAAAATTGACATAAAACAGATTTTATAACAACGATTATATTATCTATTGATATAATGGTCCTAAAAATCTAAGTTTCGGCAAAAAGACTTATATAATAATATATATGTCATTAATGAACCAATTGGGGTTCAATTTGTTGTATATAGTAAGTTTATTAACCATATATTGTAAGAATAAATGAAGACACAGTAAAAGTTAAATTAATTAAATTAGAGTTAAATCTAAATGATAAGGTTAAAATGGTAACATAAACATGTCTAAATCCTATTAGTTTATTTGTATTCGACATATCTCCACCTTAGACATTAAATAATCTACTTTAGAGCCATTATAAACCGAATATGAATTTATTATAAAATAATATTTTAAGTTTTTCCTATGGTTCCCCTCACCCCTCTTATAAAAGGGCACTCCCGCTTCCCTCTAATTCCGACCATATAAGACATTTGGCTCGGCCAAACCCTTCCCAAATACCCTCTCAAATATACTACCATAATCCCAGAGGCCTTCGTTTGATCATAAATCCAACCTAAGGATCCCTTTAGATCAAATCAAAAGGAAGAACCCGAAGAAGAGGTAATGATTTCACCACCCTCTTTCAGGGTCCTTTCTTCCTCCACTTCCTTTTTCTTTATTGATTACTTTATAAAAAAATTAATCCTGTATATTATATATACTGTGATGATATTATAATTATGGTACAAGAAAATTAATTATTTGATCCACTCTTTGAATGACATGTCACCATACTTGCGTACATACGGCATACCGTCTCCACGTCGTGGTGTAATTGTTATTCAATACATTATTTTTTGGATGGGTATAATAATGATGTGTATATTATGTAAATAATAAATATAACATGATAAGGATTATTTATATATTATATACCATCCAATTATATATTATATTAATGATATTTTCGCTCGTGCGTACGTACGGATTACCGTCTCCACGACGCAATGACATTCATTTCCATGTTTACCATTCATCGACGATTATAAAAATATATATTACTAATAATTATATAATATATGTCATAATAATGCTACATAAGATATATATATTTATATATATAAGTATTTATGTACTTTCATATATCTTATTCACTTACTTCCGTTCATACTATATGAAAACGGAAACAGCTTTTATGCGCACATGCGGACTACCGTCTCCATAAATGATGTTTTACATTTCATATATATGTCTATTATTAATTTTTATATTCTAAATATATAAGATAAATAAATCATGTTTTATATTCTGGAAGTATTTAAATCATGATATATGTGATACTATCAAGAGTAACAAGTTAAAACACGTACGATATAGAAAGCGACTATTACCGGAAATATTAATATAACATTGAAATTATTATTAAATTTTAGTATAATGTAATAAATGAATAATGTATGATATAATAAATATTAATATTGTTCTGGTATAATTTAATAACATTATAGAGTATTCATACACGATGCTAAATGTACCCTCGACTAAAGGAAAGTGCAAGGTAACAGGTTTTCATCTCACTCCTTATTCCCGTGAGATAATGCCATATTTCTACTATTACCTTTTGTACGGTGTATGTACTGCCCATAATTGTATTCTTTATCTAATAAAATTTATTTAATGTGTATTTACATATTCATTTTATGATACCACTTTCATGGGGTGTATGTTTCGTAAGTTACCAAATTGGTAAGGATTAGTTTCACAATCTCATTATTATCCAAGGTTGTTTTTACGTAAATATATACAAGGACATATTTATTATCCACGTCCATGTTTTATGAAAGTGTCTTAAAAGGGATTATTTTAAGTTACTTTTTACTAAAACATCATTTCAAATGTGTTATATATTTATTCTTCTTAATCTTTCTTATTAATTTCCAAGTCTTCAAAATGGTTTTTAAGGATTTATTTAATGGACATGATTGTTTTTAAAATGTTAATTCCATTCAAAAGTTTCAAAGGTGTATGGGAAACTTTTATTCAAAAATTTCATTAAATGACTTATTTTCTAAATTGTGTGACCTTTAATGGTTATAATGAAAAAGGGGTATTTATCTTAAAAAGTTTTACAAATAATTTTCATCAATGTCAAAAAACTTTAATGGATTTTAAACTTGTTTTGAAGTTGATTTATCATGATACAAATCTTCCATATTGTGTTGAAGGTTTTGTGATATGTTTTACTGTGGATGTGTTATTTTTATTCCATTCATGGTTTATGGGTAAAGTATTGATATTTTGTATGCTAGTTTTAATAGGAATGTTTATGTTATGGTTTGACCTTTTCATATGAGGAATGCATTGGACTTAGTAAATGACGGGTGGATCCCGCTATAGATCCTCGATGCATCGGTAGGTCTCATGAAACAAACTACTAACTTGGAACGAGGCCTTGACAAAATCATATTTTTAGTCTTGGCACGAGGCCTTGGCTACGTGGTTATGATAGCCTGGCATTATTCATTCTATCATTATGAAAGTGGTTATTGATATTGTATGTGATTATTCGATTAGTAGAATATCCATGGGAATAAATGTAATTATTTCATTTTAATTATTCCATATTATACTGAAGTTCAGGTTTAAAAGGTTTTTGATTTAGTTTTATACATTGACTTAAATGTTTATGCTTATTTTTGAAAGTTTTTGTTGTATTACTTACCCTTACAGAGGATTTGAGCTCACCCCTTTCTATGTTTTATTTTCCCAGGATTCCACGAAGTGTATTGTGATTGATATGTAGGGTTAAGTGAAGGGAATAATGGTGTTCATAAAGGATTATTTATGTTTTTTTTGTATGTTATAATGTTTAATGTAACATTCATGTTTGTAATCTACATTCCAATACTGCTAAACTGATTGTTCTTTCCGGACTTGATTCCTTGTAATCATGACAATGTATTAAAATAATGCACTGACTCTAAGTAATTGGGGTTGGGGCATTACAGTTGGTATCAGAGGATGTTTAGAAATATCCATGGAATCTAGATTTAGATAAACTCTGATTAGATCATATCGCCCTAAGATAAAATTTTAGGATTAGTATAGAAGAACTTCCTAGAATTTTGGTATTGTAGATATTTTGAGAGTTTTCCATGAAATAAATCCCTGTTTGGAAACAAGCAGGTAGAGGAGGATATGGAACAGATGTATCTATGGGTGAAACCTGAAAACAGCGATTTGAGCTTGACTCAAATGGGAACTGGTGCACGACAACGGGCCTTTCTGCACTCTTGGTTACGACACTGCCGGGGGATATGCTTAGGATAATTCTCATTTTCATTACAAAACATTATGAAGGGCATATGAGTATATACATACTCAAAGAAAACATTTTTATGATTATGGATTATATCCATAACCTTTTTAATTTATGTTAAGTGTTTTACGAGTTCGTGATTTGGTATTTCTATTCATAAACTAATCTAGTGTATGACATTGTCTAGAAATGGTGCCCAGTAGAAGGAATGAGAACTCTAGAAATATGCATGATCCAAAGAGTAAGAAAGATCATATCTTTAATGGTCTTAAGCTATAATTTAGAATGGAAATAGTCTCCCACGTATTATCATCATATGAAGAAATAATATCATGTGTTGATAAGATAAGTAAAAAATTATCAGAGTCCCACGGCTTTAATGGGAAACCAGAAAAGGAAAGGATGGTAGAGAGAAGGACATATAAAGGAAATAAGGTAATGAAGGATTTTTCTATATGTGATAACTGTGGAAAGAGTCACCTTGGAAAATGCTTGAACGGAATGGGAGTTTGTTATAAGTGTGGAAAAAAAGGACACCATGTACATGACTGAATGGGTAAGAAAAAGGTTTCATATGTACAATGCTTCATCTGCAAGGAGTCTGGACACTACATGAACCAATGTCCCAGTCATCAGACTATGCCACAAATGATTATATTGGATAATAATCAAGTTATGATACAACCACAAATGAAGAGGTATGACTAGTGTTCATATGTTGTTATTTTGGAATTATTTCATTGTATCAATGATGTTATGGAAATAAATAAGAATTGTACTCAGTACTATTTCATTAAGGATTTGATATTTTATGGTACTATTAAAAGTGACTCTACAGAGAGTTAAACTTTTTATAAATTACATGGTTGAAGGAATGATAAACCTCAATATGGTCCTAATATTGAGGTACTGATTTTGGAATCTGATATTGTCGATTTGGGTAAATTATATTGGATATTCATGAATACCTTGAAACTGATTAATGATTTTTCATCATTGGAGATTAAAACGTTTTTGATAGAAGGAGTATATCCAGTATTCTATAAAGAATAATGGAGAATGAATGTAATCAATAAGGTTTTATGGTAATTTATGATGTTACCATGTTTTAAAATAATATATGGTGAAGGTGTTCAGATGTTATTACATGGAAAAAAAGGATCTTAATTTTGATTAACTTCCTTATAAATATTGGACTGTGAGTTTGGATAGTAATATTTTCAATATGTCTAATAGTTGGAATGGATTAAGTTTGAAAGGTAATTTTTGGGTTTTTATAAAAGGATAACACTCAGACTGTGTGACAACCCGGCGCGTCGAACAAAGCTGCGGGAATCGAACACACAACCATAGTGCGATTGGGATTTATCACCTACCACTGGGCTACGTGATGTCTCTGGACTGTATAATTTATTTTTTTAATGGGCTTGATATGTGAATGATACATTCATTATATTTGGAACCCTATATTATTAGGATAAATAGTGTATTTTTGAGTTGTATTATGTTTTCGGGTGAAAGATGAGTTTGTGGTAGAAATTTATTAATTGATAAAACTATAATTATAAAGTAAGAATTTCTCATTTTATCTTAGCCAATATCATAAATAAATTCATCAACATTATGAGAAGTAACTTAGAACAAAAATGTTATCCTAGATGGTACATTAGATCCCAAAAAATTTATGGCTTTGGGATTGTTGGCCTTTTCATATCCATGTTCTCTACCAGTCTCCATCAGATATTGAGGGTTATATTTCTCATCCATATCCATATTTTTCTACATGGAACCATAGTATGTGTTGTTTTCGGTAACCTTCATACTTACCACTCTTTATTTTAAATAGAGGCCTCATTAATTCATTTTTCGATGTGGAATTTCAATGTAGATATTTTGAAACGTCAACCCCATGTTTCCAATACTGATAATAAATTTTGAGAACGCAATTTATTGAAAGAGGGGATAATTTAACACCCCATTATTCAAAGGTACGCTTCTCTTTAAAAAATATAGTATCGTGTGTTATACGCAACTTCGAGTTCTAACACACACCACAACCAATCAAACCAGCTGTTATGAATATTAATACCAACTTTTTGAAATTTTATACATATTATCATTCAAAATGGACTTCATTTTTGGATTTGGAATATCAAAATTAGCATAGGGTGAATTTTTGGTACATTTTTTATTACATTCATATTTTGTTGAATAGTGAAAATTAATAAATTTTAATTAAAAACAACCTTTTTAATCGAAATAATTAATAGTGATAATTTATGAATTTGAGTGGTTTTAAATTATATTTAGATATATTTTTACCATTTAATATAATGTTTGTCATTATAAATAATTTCAAATTTAAACTGGATATAAACAGGTGTCAATATTTTGATAGATATTGTTTCTTAAAAACACGCGTTTTGTTTTGACAGTGGGAATTAATTATAAATTTATAAATGAAACTTCTATGTTTTGAATTTCATAAAATAGACTTCATTATTGAATTTGGAATATCAAAATTTGCTTTGGGTATTCTTTGGTATTTTTATGAAAACTTTTAATTTTTGATGAATAGTGAAAAACTCAGAGTTATAGTTTAAAATAGAATTTTTTATTTAAATAATTATTTATTTTATTTAAATAATTTTATGTCAAAATAGATAAATAATACCTATTTAAGTTCAATTTAATTCATTGGATTCTGTTTATAATAATTTTAGATATATACAAATTTTATTGAACATTTCACCGTCTTTTACCCACCAACTAGGAGATTTTGAAAATTCAATAAAACCTAATTTTACCGCTTCTGTAAGCATAATTTCGAAAATCCGAGAGATAAAATTAATATCAAAGAATAAAATTTGGTTCAATGAGGTGAAAATAATTTTTGGTGAATAGTAACTTTTTACTCTTATTTACCACGGTTAAAAGTAAATAGGGTAATTAAGGGTAAAAATGATATAAATATTACCCTCACACATGTTCTAACTCTATTGGACATGTTTCTATCAACCTAAAACAACCATAGGAATAAAATATTATCATTTAGCTCCAATTGGATTATATTAGGACATTTATTATTATTTAATTCAAATAAGAGTTAAAAGAGTTAAAATCAAAGTTTAATAACAAAAACATTAATATAGGGTTTCACAAAAGATAAATTGGATTATAAATATTCATTAGAAATATAAAAATATTCCCTGCATCATGGTATTTTATTTATAATTTTTAGACATTATATAAATAAATTTATTTATGACACAATGATGATGCATTAATTACCTTATTCATGAATGAATCAAATAAATGTTATTTTAAATAGTAAAATAAATATAATTTCGAAGTTTATGTGACATCCACGAATTATATAAGTTAATATGACATGTTAGGATTGATTCAATGTATTTTTTTTTGAAGTAATAATTTTTTTTATTATTTTATCAAAAAACAAATACCAAATTGTGTCAAAATAGACATAAAATAGTTTTAAAAAAATATTATATTATTAATTGTTATAATGGTCTTAAAAATCAATGGTTCGGCCAAAAGACTTATATAATAATATATATGACATTAATGAACCAATTGGGGTTATATTAAAACTATATAGTATGTTGATTAAACATATAGTGTAAGAATACAAGATGACACGGTAAAAGATAAATTATTTAACTTCGAGTTAAATCTAAATGATAAGGTTAAAATGGTAACCTAAACTTGTCTATTAGATATTGGTTGAGTTGTTTTCGACCTATCCCCACCTTATACTTTAAATAATAAACTTTAGAGCCATTATAAACAGAATATTATTTTATTATAAAATAATATTTTATGTTTTTTTCCTAAGATGCCCCTCACCCCTCTTATAAAAGGGCACTCCCCCTTCTCTCTAATTCACATCTTCTAAGACATTTGGATATGCAAACTCTGCCCAAATTCCATCTCAACCATCCCTCCTTCAACCTAGAATACTTAGTTTGATTAGAAAGCCAGCATAAGGAGCTCTTTTGATCAAATCAATAGGAAGAACCCGAAGAAGAGGTAATGATTTCACCACCCTCTATCATGTTCTTTTCTTCTTCCACTTCCTTTTTCTTTGTTGTTTCCATTCTAAAATAATTAATCCAGTATATGATATATACAATGATGTTATTATAATGATTTTACAACCAAATTCAGTATTCTATCCAACCTTTGAATGACATGTCACCATACGTGCGTACGTACGGCATACCGTCTCCACGTTATTGTGTAATTGTTATTCAATACATTATTATTTGGATGGGTATAATAATGATGTTTATTTGATGTAAATAATAATTATTACATGATAATTATTATTTATATATTATATACCATCCAATTATATATTATATTAATGATATTTTTTCTTGTGCGTACGAACGGATTGCCGTCTCCACGACGCGATGACATTCATTTCCAAGTTCACCATTCATCGACGATTATAAAAATATATATTACTAATAAGTATGTAATATATGAAATAATAATGCTACTGGAGATATATATATTTATATATATAAGTATTTATATACTTACATATATCTTATTCACTTACTTCCGTTCAATACTATATGAAAACGAAAACAATGTTTATGCATACTTACAGACTACCGTCTCCATAATTGTTGTTTTCCATTTCATATAAACGTCTATTATTAATTTTTATATTCTAAATATATATGATAAATAAATCATGTTTTATATATTGGAAGTATTTAAATCATGATCTAAGTGATACAATCAAGAGTAACAAGTCAAAACACGTATGATAAAGAAAGCGATTATTACCCGAAATATTAATATAACAGGGAAACTGTTATTAAATGGGTAGTATAAAGTCATAAATGAATAATGTATGATATCATAAATATTAATACGGTTCTGGTATAATTTAATAACATAATATAGTCTTCATACAGGAGGCTAAACGTACCCTCGACTAAAGGAAAGTGCAAGGTAAGGGGTTTTCATCTCACTCCTTATTCCCATGAGATTCATGTCATATTGCCACTATTACCTTATTTGGGGTGTATTTAGTGCCCATAATTGTATTATTTATGTAATACTCTTTAATATATGGGTATATACATATTCATTTTATCATACCTCTTTCATGGGGTGTATGTTTCGTATGTTACCCAATTGGTAAAGGTAAATTTCACAATCTCTTTATTATCCAAGGTTGTTTTTACGTAAGTATCTACTTGAACATATTTATTATCCATGTCCATGTCTTATGAAAGAGTTTTAAAGGGATTATTTTAAGTGACTTTTTACTAAAACTGCATTTCAAATGTTTTAAATATTTATTCTTCTAAATCGTTCTCATTAATGTCCATGTCTTCAAAATGGGTTTTAAGGATTTATTTATATGGACATGAATGTTTTTAAAATATTAATTATTTTCAAAAGTTTCAAAGATGTATGGGACACTTTGATTCAAAAATGACTTTAAATGACTTTTTTTCCAAATTTTGTGACTTTTAAATGTTTTCATGAAAAAGGGCTATTTCTCTCAAAGAGTATTAAAAATCATTCTCATCAACATCAAAATATTTTATTGGATTTTAAACTTGTTTTGAAGTTGATTTATCATGATACAAATCATCCATATTGTGTTGAAGTTTTTGTGATATGTTTGACTGTGGATGTGTTATTTTTATACCATTCATGGTTTATAGGTAAAGTATTGACATTTCGTATGCTAGTTTTACTACGAATGTTTATGTTATGTTTAGACATTTTCATATGAGGAATGCATTGGACTTGGTAAGTGACGTGTGGAGCACTCTATAGATCCTCGATGCATCGGTAGGTCTCATTAGACAAACTAGTTTCTTGGCACGAGGCCTTTACAAAATCATATTTGTAGTCTTGGCACGAGGCCTTAGCTACGTGGTTATGATAGTCTAGCATTATGATTTACATCGTTATGAAAGTGGTTATTAATATTTCATGAGATTATTCGATTAGTAGAATATACATGTGAATAAATGGAATTATTTCATTTTATTTTTGCCATATTATGTTGAAGTTCAAGTTTAAAAAGCTTTTTTTTAGTTTTATACACTGCCTTAAATGTTTATACTTATTTTTGAATGTTTCCGCTGTATTTCTTATCCTTACTGAGCATTTGAGGTCACCCCTTTCTATGTTTTATTTTCCCAGGATTCCACAAAGTGTATTGTGATTAATATTCAGGGTTATTCCAAGGGAATAATGGTGTTCATAAAGGATTACTTATGTTATTTTGTATGTAATAATGTGTAATGCAACATTCATGTATGTAATCTATTTTCCAAGACTGCTAAATCGATCGGTCCTTCGGGACTTGATTCCTTGTAATCCTGCCAATGTATTAAAATAATGCATTGATTCTGTGTAACTGGAGTTTCGGCATTACAGTTAAAAAATATACATGAGTGGTTTTCAATTTTTATTATATTATATTTTAATACTTCAATATATTTTAGTTCATTAGAGATAATTTCACACTTAAACTGGACATTAACAAATGTAAATATTTTGATAGTTATTATTTCATAAAAACACATTTTTGGTTTTTATAACAAGAATTAATATTAAATTAAACTAATCCACTTCTGTGTTTTTAATTTGGGAAAAATTGATTCCACATTTTTTATCATGAGGACCAAATTGTGTAAATTCTTAACATTTATTTATAGATAATCTGAATATTTACTTCTGTAAATACTTTATTTACCATGGTTGATGGATAAATATGGAAAATATGAGTAAAAAAATATTTTCATTATAATATTAAACTACACTAACAAATGTCTTGTTCCTATTAGATGATACATGTCCTACCATTGGCATCGTTTCATCGATTTTGGGAGTACATGGAGCCACATGATATTGATAATGACACATTATATTAATTCATTTAATGTAATGACAAAAATGACCTAAACATATATCGGTTAGTAAAATAATTATTTCAAGTGTTTATATATGTTATAATTTAGAATATTGATATTCATTTAAAGGATAAAAAAATTTCCAACATCATGGTAATTTTTTATAATTTTTATACATCAAATATAAAATATTATTTAGGATACAATAATGATGTTGTTTTTTCCTCATTAAAGAATAATTTAAATAAATGAGATTTAAAAAATTAAAACAGTACCCAAACCCAATAAAATTCTTATTTTATGATTTTATTTATAACATGATTGATCTTATATTCTACATTAATTAGTTTTGGACCTTTAGAAACTGAAAATAATTATATAATAATATAATATTTTCAAACATTCATAACGAGCCCCTCCTCCCCCTAATAAAAATCTGTCACCTCCAGCTCCAATTTAACACCTCTCAATTCCCTTAGCTCGTCCATCCGCTACCCAATTAAGCTCCATACATATATCTATTTCTATTACAGTCATTACCTTATTCATATATCACTTTAATGGACCCTTTTGGTTCAAACCAAAGGTGGTTACCTGATTTAAAAGAAACATATCCTCCTAAGTTATTTTCTTTTATTTTATTTCTCCAACCCCCTAAACTCTCTTTATTCCGTTCATTTATAAAAAACCAGTATCCTCCATATAAAATGTTGTTTTTATGAGAATTATTTGATCTACACTTATAAACACATCTCTCTAATGGGTTTAGAACAGAATATTTTATTGGATGGTGAAATACTGCCTCACGAATCGATGATTGTTCAATCCTCTACTACTACCTCATATGTTGGCCATTATGATGGCACTGTAATTCGATATGATATTTTTGATATTATTTATCTATAATATTCCATAATTATATTCTATATCATAGCATTATTTTTTCATTTATTATATATATATATATATATGATAATATCATTTGAGGAAGTGCGGACTACCGCCCCCTCAAAGTGATAGGACTCATTTATACAACACATTGAACGTATAAAGGATGGTGTTTTTGAACATAAGTAACATATAGAATAAATTATATTATAATTTAATTATTATATACTTATTTATCATTTGGTCTTCTTTTGATTTATAAAATTAAAAAATGAAATGGAAATAACTTTCGAGAGTATGTGCGGATTACCATCTCCACCAACGTGATGAGATTCATTCCACGTCGTAAACATTCATGAATAATATTCATATGATTATTAAAAATAATATTTAAAAAATATATATCATTTTGGATATAAATCATTCTCATCCTATCCCTAAAAAACATGACTTCTGTTACAATACTTATAAATGAAAACTAATTAGTTAACACCGGAAATAATCATACTACTAAAATATTATTAACAAATAAATATTATATGATCATATATGATATCATATTTATGTATTTAGTTCATGTATAATTTAATAACAATTATTTAACTAGTAGATAGTTGGTTAACGTACCCTATACCTAGAAAAATTACAAGGTAAGGGTCAATTCCTCAATATTATTATTATCTGAGATTGTTTATGTCTAAGTGTCTTCATGGAATTATTTATCATCCATGTTCATGTTTCATAAAATTCATTTCAAAATTATTTTTTTAATGAAAACATTTACTAAAACATAATTTTAAATGTTTTAAATAATTATTCTTATAAATCATTCTCACTAATTTCCATGTATTTAAAATTGTTTTAAGGATTTATTTATATGTACATTAATGATTTTAAATAATAATTCATCTAAAAAGTTTCAGTGTGGTATGGGACACTTTGACTCAAAAATATCTTTTAAATGCCTTCCTTTATAAATGTGTGACTTTTAAATGATTTCACAAAAATGGATATTTTTCTCAAAATGTTTCACGGATAATGTTCAACTATTTCATCATTATTTTTTGATATTATTCTTAATTGATGTTTATATATTATGATACAAATATTCAATATTTTATTGATGGTTTTTAGATTTTTTTTTACATTAGATGTGTTATTTTTATACAATTCATGGTTTTTGGTTAATGTATAAACATTTTTTATGCTTGGTTTAATATAAATATTTATGTTATGTTTCAAACTTTTTATATAAGGAATGCATTGGACATAGTAAGTGACTGGTAGAGCCCACTATTATTCCAGTATGAATTGGTATGTATTTGGAGTAATACTAGCGTCTTGTCCCAAGGCCATGACCAAATCATATTTGTAGTCTTGGAACAGGGCCTTGACTATGTGGTTATGCTGTCTGAAATTATGCCTTATATCCTTATGAAATTAGCTATTTATATTAAATGTGATAATTTGAATAGTAGAATATACATGTGAATTAGTAAATGGAATAATTTGATTTATCTTTTCCATATTAGGCTGAAGTTTAATTTAAAATGGATTTTGTTATAGTCTTAAACATTGACTTATATCTTTATGCTTATTTATGAAATTCTTTTCTATATTGTTATCCTTACTGAGGATCTTACCTCGCCCCTTTATATTTTTTATTTTTACTATGATGTGAAAAAATAAATTATGATTAACCTACTGGGATAGGCAAAGGATATGTGTGTGTTCAAGGGGTACACTAGGTCGTTTTTCTTTATTTCAGGATGTAATGTAAAACTTATGTATGTAAAAATTACTTCCATGGCTACTAAACTGATCTGTCATTCAATACATTATTCCATTTTTTCATGCCAATGTTATGTAACAATACACCAACTCTGGGTAAATTGGGTTGGGGCATTACAAAAATGGTCTCTACTCTAGAGGTAATCTCTTCCATGGAACTTGATATTCTCTCACCTTCTGTTCCCAAAAATTCTCATGAACCTACTGCTTTCATGAGTCAGAGTGATGTGAATTCCTTGGTAGATACTTGATTGGTGTAAGTTAAAAATATTATGAGAACCAAACATGCTCCTGTAAAAATTCTATTTTAAAGAGATGATTCCTTTCGATTATATAAGATCATGAAGAAGATTCATCGAAAAAATGCATCATGAAATTTTAGATTATAGAATTGGGAACAAACAGTTTAGGGATGAAGTGTTGTCTCTCAGTTCTATGATTGAAGATATGAAAATAGTCTTGAAATTAGGTAAGGTTCCTATTTAAAATCTAGTTGAGTCTATTAGTGGTCAGATTCCATAGCTAGTTGTTTCACTGATTCAATCGTACTTGAATTCATTAGCTGATATAGTATCTGAAAGAAAAAAGATAGTTCAAGAGATGAATGAGCTTGTTATTGTTCTCAAAAAACAAACTAATAAGTACAAGCGATTTCTATATAATGTTTTGAATCATCTCATGTCCCTCAATTCTGTTGTTACAGAATCCAGTGCCTCTGGACATTCATCTCAACCTGCTGACAGTGATATATTCAGAACTGTTGTTAATGAGGAACATCATTCAGTGCTAAGTTGTTATGACAAGGAGAGTCTATATAATGTTTTCAAGAATAGGTACATGGTACTTTATTTGGTAAGGATTAAAACAAATATTGGAAATTAGGCTCATGAAGAAATTAGTAAAAAAGTGGATTTCTACATTAATTGAATTTTCTCTATGCATGATATGACCAATAATTTCATGTATCATGTGGGGAATTTTAAAGTTCCACATGTCACTCATGACTTCAAAATTAGTGTTCAAAAGCAGGAATATTTCACTCCATTATTGGAAAAATTCATGGAGATCAAAGTTGATTTTGAGGCAAAAAATGATGTATGGTAGTGAGATTGTTATAGACATCATTCAGTTGTTGAAGCCTTATGTTTTTTTGCAGAGAACATCTATCGTGGCTCTGGAAGCTGCACCTTTGCATCTTGGTAAAATTATTTTTATTGACTGTAATGCCACATAAATTTCTATTTAATGCAATGTGATTTTTTCTTTTCTATTCTCTTTTTTACTATCATTTATATTATTTATGTCTCCTAATATATCTTATTATCCCAAACGGGGGAGAAAAGCACACCACACTAAGGCACTAAGTGTGGAGAATGCACACTATGAACAAATATCATATTCACGTGATTAGTGTTCATCAAAAAGGGGGATATTGATGGAATCCTCATGTGTTAATCATGTTTTAATGATCACAAGTCCTTAAAATCATATTTAATATACCTCAAATCATGTGTAGAGTATCTTGGTTTCGTTATGATTTAAATAAACTTCCATAATATCTTGTTTCATTAGTATAAACAATTCATGTCATCCCCTTTATAAAAAAAATAATTTAATGTTATGAAATAATTATTTCTTATATGAATGATTAAGTGTAATTCATTTTGTGAATATTATTTTTCATTATTTCTTACAGATATTTGTTTATGTCATGAAAAACCATGAGTATACCCCCAGTTCTAGTTTTTAGGAAAAGGGCACAATCACCTGACCTAGAGAACGTGACATAGACACCGTGACCGAGACACTATGCCCCAGACCCCGTGACATAGACACAATAAACTAGGAACCGTGAACCAGACACCATGATTCAGACACTATGATGAGTTTTTTATCGCATGTTTTTAGGGACACCGGTTCCTTACTACCATCCCCAAGACACCCTTCAATGTTTGGAAAAGCTCCAGACACCTTGATTCTAACACCATATCTATGCTAAAAATTCCTGATCTAAATATATCTGTGGAATTTTGACTCTCTCAAAAATCAAAGTCAAATAAGAAGAAGATGTGAGATTTTTTTGCAGACACCATTTCCATGTGACACATTTTCTGGACAGACTGTGACACTATACTTTAATCTACTTTATTGATTTCAATTTAATTTATAATGGTATTATTTTAGTCAATTAAATGAACTGACATAATTAATATATCGTTCAAGACATGTCACATAAAAATATGAGGTATGATGAGTAGAATAAAAGCATCTTGTGGTCTCCAACACATGAAATATAAAAAAAATATAAAACAGTGGCACTAGAAAAAGGGATGGAAAGATTAACAGTAGGCACACAATCATTTGAAAAGTGAACTAATACATAAAAAAGAATCATTTTAATAACACAATAAGAACTCTTGATTTGAATTTCTGAACTACAATAGATCAGAGTCATAGATACATTCACAGTACCACCTTCTAGATGAACACAACTTGACTAACTACACCTTCGAAAATGAAGACTTGTGAAACTCTTTCTTTCAAAAGAGTACTTGATGGTTGTATTTTCTTAATCCTACATGTCCAGAGCTGCATTGAATAATACTTAGAGACCATATAATCTTTCCCCTTAATATTTTTTCAGTTGTTTACTGTTTTTAGCTTTCCAATTGTGTGTGTATATCTATATTAATACAAAAACTGTCTCCTATACTAATCTGAAGGATAGAATATATCCTTCCTCTCATATATTTTTACATATTTTTACACCCACAGATAAGAGTGTAAGAGGTCCTTTTTTGACCTAGATGGTTTATACCCCCAATGAATAGAAGAAAAGGTCGTGTGATAGGGATAGTTATATGAAATGTTGTTTACCCTGATCTAGGGTGTGGATCATGTTTATCAATATAAATTGCTTCATGGATGGTGATCAGCATGTTGAGTGGATTTGGTCTTAGCTTGATAATGAACTACCTATTTTATCCACTGTTTCATTTAATTTTGTTTTTTTACTTCATTACTATGTATTTATGAAATCATTACATTTTACATTGATAGTTAGTCTTCGATAGACATTATAATTTTTCAGTTTTATAAGAATAGAATCAAAAGTAGTATCAATAACTCATATTGATATTTCTAAGAATTAATCAATATTTTGAGAGGTTATTTTAAGATTAAAACTTTTATAACAATATTACCTTGATTAACTTGGTTATATTTATTTTTATTGGGGATCCTTTCTAAAAAACATTTTAATAGGAATTTAGTAGATACTCAATTCAGCCCACCACTTGTTTACTCTACTCCAACCAATAATAATGGCACATGGAAGGTTTTTATTTATGCTACGTTTATTCTCTTGAGAATTATGATGTTTTTCTAGTGTATAGGATTACACATTGTTGACACATAATATTGAATCCATGTTAAAGATAAATCATGTGGTATGCATCCTCCATGTTTTTTCAATGTTCATCCTAGGCTTCTATATATGTGTAAATCATGCTTGCAACAAGTACATTGTTCAGACTCCCTAGTTAGGCTAATGTAGTTAATGTGATAGGGGTAATAATAATGATTATACCTAGTTACACATATTTATTTTTCTATTTAACAACATACATTTATTATATAGTGTTACATTGATTTTGTTAGATGCATCAAATGGAAAAGTTTAAGCACCATGGGTGCCAGCCTACTAGGATTTAACCTCACACCCCTACTCAGGTGTCATTGGCACTACAGAAAATTAAATGTTCACATGTATTGAAAAAGTTCAGTGTGATGATTTAGATGATTGATTGTTTCTTTACAACAAATGATAAAGACTGAGGATAGAGGACCGAGACATTCTCAGGATCTAGTTTTCATACATCGTGTCATTTCATTTTAGTTAGTTAGCATGTTAATTTTTTCTGTAAATTTCTTTTTGAATAGAAATCACAGCAACACTTTATTATTTATCTTGTTTATCTATAATCTTACAATCATGTCATTTATTTAGTTGGATTATTCATTTTCCATCTACTGCAGTTTGGTTATTCATATGATTCAATGGTTTTTATAAACTAATTTTCTTCCACTGTATAAAAATTATTACCTATAATGGAATAGTCTTCCCTACAGAAATGTTAAAAAGCTTCATCCCAGCAAGTCGGTAGCCATTGGCTTTCGGGATTATGGGCAACAGGTTATATGGCCATCCCAGCTTCGAGCACCCTTCCAATGGCTTCTGCGACGTGGAAACTACCTCTACCACTTATATAAATTCAATATTGAATAATAGATCCCTTATTTTAAATACATATATTAATATTTATTATGTATGATACTTTAGTTTTAGGTCATTATGAATAATAGAATTGGAAAATTCTTATCACCTCATTATGTGTTAACCAACAACAAATATGTCATAAATTTTAATTAAGGTTTTTAAATTGATAAGAAATTGTAAATAATTCAATATGATGTGTCTAATAAATCAATTCTATTTTATGTAATGAAAATATTTCTACATGGGGATAGTTTTCATTTATTAAAACTATTATATATATTTATAAAAAGAATAATTTGAAATATTTCACTATTTTCATTAATAATTAAAAAAAATTCTTATTTTTTTTAAAACAGAATAATTATTATTATAAATTATTTTTAAAAAAATAATAAATTTTAATCATTCATATTTATTTATAAAATTTTAATGATTTAATTGTTACCATAAATTCATAACGCATACCATCATAAAATTTATTCATCTAATAGTATAATAAAATTAATTATTTCAAATAAATTTAATGTAAAAAATTGTTGATTTATTATTTCAAGAGAAATTTGTAGAAAAATAAACAATATAATGAATTTTTTATGTTATATATTTGAATTTCATGTTAGTCAAGTTTACTTTATTGTATAATTTAATTAAATCTTTTAAAAATTAAATAAATATTATTTTTTGTTAAATAACACCATAAAAAAGTATTTAAAAATAATTAAAATCATGAAATATGACAATTAAGAAACAACATGATGTATAATTACATTAATATTCTATTAATTAGGTAATTTTTAAATACTATATAAAATAGTAAAAAATTAAAATTAATAAATTAATTAAAGTAATTAATATTAAAATTGGTCAATGAAGGGGTTATACCAATAGATATGGTTTGAATTTACAAAAATACAACCTAAATATTATTAGATGGTGATATTTTACAATTTCCACATATTATTCAAATATATATAAAATTCGACGAATTTTTTCTTAAAATGATTTAAATATATTAAAATAATTTTTAAATTAAATGTGTGTCATTCCACCAATTATAATAATAAAACATCCTCTTTGTTTTATTTTCACCACACTTAGAATTATATCATTACCAAAAAATAGAAAATTTTCTATTAAGAACTCAAAAAAATCATATAGGATCAGGTGTTCTTGAAAGATCATTCCAATGATCGTTAAGAAAGTATCCAAATGAGTCTCCAAAAAACAATATATTCATCTTAAATGACATCTTTCAATTTAAGTATTATTTTACCTCCTATAAATCAATGGTATTTATCATATAATAATAAAATTATTATCTTAAATATACATATATTTTACATTTATTTTAAATCTTCGACTATCAATCCTCTACCACATCATATAGGAAGTGAATGTATCTCTCATTCAAACGTTTGGACAACTTCCTTCACTTATTGATACAACTCATTATTCAAGACCGTTATTCACGAAATCTTATAATGATGTGATTAATATTAATATATTCTATTCACATGATACATTTATTCATTTATTTTAATTTCTTATAAACCTTATTAAATTCTTATCCATTGAAATATGATAATGTCCCATACTTGTGGACTGCAACCACCATGAAGTTATGTGATTATTTTTTTATATATGAATTACTGGAATAGTAATAAGAATTTATTTTATTAATATGTATGATATATATGATATAATAATGAATATATAATGAATAATTATTATGGAGTTTTTTTTCAATCCATTAAAAATTAAAAATGCAATTAAAATGTATGTATATCATACCATTTCCATGAATGATCTATTTCATTTATATATCAAATAAAATTATGGAATATTATAACTATGTATATAATTGATATATAATATATTTATATCTTGATTAAAATTATGTATATTTTGGTATCATTATCAATGTATGTCCACCAATTATAGAAAACTAAATTAATTAAAATCTAGTTAACACCCAATACAATTATTTTCATAAATATTAAAAAAAAATGTGATAAATGGTTGTAAATAAAAAATATATGCTATGATATGTGTAATTATATTAATATAACTGATATTTAATTAATATAATTTTATTATAAATGAGTTTCAAACACATTTGATGTATGTTGGAACTACGATAAGAGTTTATTTTACTGTCTCATCATTATTCCAAAATGATTATATATATGTTTCTATTGGTAGGATTCATTTATCATTATATATTAATTTCAATATATTTTATTGTACGGTTTTTATTTTATAATGTTAAAATTTTTATTTCATTTTACTCTTTTAAATAGTTAATATAATGAAATAATGCCTTTATGGATTCCGTAGATAAAATTTTTCATGGTCAATAAATATCATTTTACATGACTATATTTTAAATATCAAATTTTATATATTGTTTTCAAATTTATAAAATTATTTCATAATGTAAATTATATCAATTTTTTACATTTAAAAAAACATTTTAGCTAATCATATTTAATATTTTCTTAAGGAGAGAATATTAACTCTTTATCAAAAAAATTTAATAAAACATTTATTTTAATTCACATTGTCTGAAAAGAATTTCCTACACAAACGAACACCCAATTCATTAAATTAGACATTAAATGTCTCAATGGTTCATTTTATGGAATTTTTTACATTAAAATTGGGATAATTTTTTTATTATAAAATACTGATTTCAAATTGATACATGCATTTTCCTCTTGAATATTTATAGTTATATTTAAAATATATTATAATATTTATATACATCCTTCATTGATACTCATAATTTACTAAAGAGATAATGTAATTATTCTATCAACCAAAATTTTTGGTATTATTTATGACCATATTGTAAAGATTTTATATGGATATTCCATATTATAGTTATTTTGATATATATATATATATATATATATTATTTCTTGTTAGCTATATTTTATTTTTTATTATTATGATGCATGTATATAAGATATTAATTTTTCAATGTCAGATAAAATTCTGATTTTTGTAGATACATCTACAGTATCGTTGAACCAAATATTTTCATATTTTTATGAGCCCTATCAAAATTTATATTGATATCAAGGTAAGATCCCTTGGTGATAACTTTATGGTGTATATAATTATGAATTCCATAATTATGAAATAAAATAATGAGTTTTATTTGATTATTCAAATAGTAATTACATAATTGAATATTTTTTTCATTTGATGTGTTTATATATATTTTATTAATTGAAACATATTCATTCGTCCCATATTATTCATTAAATAATTATTCCATGGTAGATTCTACAATAAATATAAAAATAATGAGCATATGAGTTTCCCTGCATTAATGGGTTTCATTTCATTAGGATTCTAAGAAGTGGATTTCATTTTTCTGAAATTATATTATTGATGTAATAACTATATAATAAAAGTTAAAATAATTTTTCTTTTATTTTGAAATTTAACATCATATTTCTGTATATATGATGAATTAAAATCCTTCTAAAATATTCTTCCATTTGGAATGTAATCACATTTATCATGTACCAATGTAAAAAAATATTCCACTAACTTTGGCATAGTCATGTGGGGTTATTATTAGTTTCTTTCTGCTAATGTTTTGTAAAATCATTGTGTGATAGATTTATGAAAACAAAGATACATGAAAATAACCATATGAATAAATTTGAGGATATGAATACATATACGATGTCATCTAAATATTCTAGAAAGTAAGTGATTTAGTGTAATTCAAAGAAATATTTCCCTTTCGAGATATTAAAAGTGTGTGTGATTTTGGAACTGATGAACCTACCTGTAATAAATGATATAAAATAAGTCGAGTAAATGTCAATCGTCATTATTTTGCATGGATTTTGTTCAATAACTATACACCAATATTTACACATCATAGATATATTCTAGGATATTTTATCATTTTTCTTGCAATCCAATATGAAATATTATTATATAATTTTATGATTTGGAAATGTCAAAAAATAAAAAAATAATAATTATATGATTATATATATTTCAATATTAAATTTATTTTAATATTATTTAAAGTATTTAAAATTTAAATTATGATAAATTATTTTATGATGTAATCTATTGTAAGACAATTTTTATAAATTTTCCATAGTTGAAGGAATAATAATAATGTCAATGAATATAATCTATGTTTGATTTTCCCTCTCATGTATCCATATAATGAAATAGATGGAGATAAAACTAAAATTATAAAAATTATAATAATCATGATGTATATTTCTCTAGTTATGAATAATAACATTGTTTATATAGATAATCTCATTGATCCATAACAAGGTGTAACAATGATAAACTATTTAATGTGGCAAAAACTACAATCATTCAATGAAACCCAAAATCTTTTTGTAAATGTGCATTGGATAAGTTCCCAAAAAATATTGTTTATCACAAAGGGATATAATAAAAAAAGGTTGTCAAACAATTTTATCAACTCATGGGGGATATAAATTAATAGTAGTCAAATATTCAAAAAAGTAATGATGATTTGAAAATATATTTCACTGATTGAAATGATTATATCTCACATTAAATTTAATTTTTTTTTAACAAAAAATGACCTAATATATGTTGATATTTATTTTTTATATTTAAAAGGAAGATAAAAGTATTTCTAACATTTAATATAATAGTAATACGTCACCAATAATGTTGTGGAATCTATATGCGATTTAAATAACATGATTTACAATTTCTCTAATTGGTTTATTCTTATCCTTCAACAGGATGTAGTCTCTTAAAAAAATATCATCATATGAGGATATATTATAATGATTTATGTTGATGGATAAATATTTTTCTATGTCTAACAGCATTTAAGGATAGTAATATAATAAGAATATTATTGGGAAAAAAATTATGAGGGATGAAGAAAATTATAATTTTTAAACATGGGAATCTTATTGAATGGAAGATGATGATAAGTGATAAAAAATGGGGTACAATCAAGAGTGGATAAAAAGTACTTCATAGTCATTAATAATATTCTAGGAGATAACCCACCAATTTAATGTTTTTTAATGGTAAGGAGATGGGGTATTATTTAATAAAATTCCACACTAATTAAGGGAATATAAAAAAATAATATAATGGGAAAATGAAACCATATATAATTAAGGTGAATTATGTGGAAGTTAATATTTTTTTAAATGGTAACCCTTTCAACCATTCCATTATTGAAAATATTTTATTTGTTTAATTTTTCACCAACACTTATATCTACTGAATTTTTTATGTATATCCCATCAATAGTAAATGATTGGATGTACTATTAGTGTTTAAAACTACAAATAGTAGGATAATTATGTATCATGTCTACATATCGTCTCTAATAAATGTTAGGTTGAATTTTATTCATGTAAATATTGTTATTCATCCACTTGTTGAATTTTATTTAATTTTGGGTCTTTATTCTATCTCTCAATATAGAAACCTTATCAATTATCAACAATAAATGTTAATTTTCATATATGGAGTCAATCCACAATCATTTATCAATTCAAGGATGAACAAGAAAACTAATTAGAAATTATTTCAATAATATATTCTATTGTACATATTAGTTAGTAAAAATTATATTAAATGGTAGGGGGGAAATCAACATATACAATGTGATTATTGTTTGGGAATGATATGAAATATTTTAGAAGGACATTCCTAGACATACAAAAATTCATGATCTTCAAATTTTAGTATAAATAATAATTATTTTGTTGAATAATTCAATGAATATATATATATATTCCTTGAATGAAATAGGGGAACTGTAGATGAATCTTTTTTAGAATCATTATAATCGATTAAAATAATGCATGAGCTTTTCCATTTGGTGAACTAATTCGACTATATAGGAAGAATGATGTGTCAATGAAACTTTTCATTTATTTTTCAAAACATAACCAGATAAATTTTTAGAATATGGATCCCCTGTGTTATATCAATGATCTATTTAATCAATTATATGGAGCCCAATATTTTTCAAATATTGATATTTAATCATGATATCATAATTTATGGATCATGATGGTTTAAATAGCCTATAAATACCACTTTATGTTGTTAGTTATTATAAATTTATACTAGTTAAATTTAAATTTAAAATTTCTCTTAAAATATTCATGGATTTGTGGAATAGAGTGTATATAGATTACCATGAACCATATATGGTAGTATATTTTGATGACATTGTTATGTACTCACTGAGTATAGAAGAGTATAATGACCATTTGATAATTGTGTTGAAGACCTAATGTATGTAAAATACAAATTCTAAATTTAGAAATTGTGAATTCTTTCAAAAAATATTGTGATTCATAGGTCAAATAATCATATGTGTGGTTATAATGGCGGATCGTTCAATGAAAAATGTTATTAATAAATGGTCTAGTAAATCCATGGTAATCAAGACATAGAGTTTTCTTTGAATTTCTAGATAGTAAAAAACCTTAATGGTATTATAACATTGGCTATCTATTCAACTCATGAGGTTGACTTGGAAGGGGACAATTTCTTATGGAATAATGAATGTTAAGAGAATTTCTAGGAATTAAGGTGTATTTTTTTCAGCGCATGATTTCATACATTACATTTTATTAGATATGTTTTGTTCACCTATAAGGATGCATCAATGTAGATAATATTAAATTTCATCATATATAATGATGTAATATTTGTATATCCATCACATCGATTAGAAATTCCCGATAAAAAAATTTAAACATATGATTTTGAGTGGGTAATGGAATTATTTTAATTTAATAAATGGTAGAATTATTGGTATATGGGAAGAATATATATATATATATATATATTAATCCTATAAAATGACATATACATTTACATGAAAATATTTGATTTTATTTTATGGAAGATACTTTGAGTTGATATGCGATTATGATTACTCAATATAATATTATATTAGTAGGGGAATCATGGTGGCCAGTGATATAAGTTAAAAATAACACGATAGTGTATGAATGATGATTATTGATAGAGATTTAATATATACATATTTACTAATTATATACCTCGATATACTGAGAAAGGTATAAATATGTTCTTCTCAATGATGAATTTTCAACCATACATCCATGATTTGATTAGGAATCTGTATATGTGTGATATAAAATTAATTAAGATGATTCTGAATGTTTTTTATTTTCTCCATGATAATTATGGTAACAAAATATAGAAAAACCATATATGTGTCCTATCATTATAATACACGGTGATGTATATTTTCAATAAATCACACATTTCCCCATTCTCTATTCTTCCTCAATGTATGAATATGTAAAATGATCTAAAACAATATTTTCGGTGTGATATTATGGAATGGAAGACTATAAACTATGTGTATTGGTAATTGGTTTGTTGTCTTCTGAATGACGAGTTAATGGTTTCTAATATTATTTCCCAACTATTTCCCTTTGGTAAATGGAAATGGAAAAACATCACCACATATTTTCTCATCAAACACTCTAAAATGTCAAAAGAACATAATGAAAATGGGATGTAAATGATAACCATTAAAATTACGAAAAAATAATTTGTATTTTATAATATTTCTATCATGACAATAATTATATAATTTAAATTAAATAAGGGTTAATGTTTCCTAGAGTACAATATTCTATGGTATTTTATCATGATATAATGTTTACCTTAATGGTCATTAGATGTTTTTAGTGGGATATTGATACAAAGTACATATTTTGAAATAATTATCATACTCATACATATTTTCATCTTTAGACCACCAATAAAAACAATATCACATTATGGGATCAAGATATACATATTATAATGGTATTTTTATCAACACATTACTTTAAAAGAATTTTCATACAACAATATATTTCATTCGTCTATTTTGAAGACGTTATATGATGACCTTTTTGGAATGAAGAGTATAACTCCCTTATTTTAAGATTATGATGGAGAAATATGGTACTATGACATCGTAAGACTGATGAAATGGAAAAAAATATCATATATATTCAACATCATATAAAGGTTGCATAGAGTCCTTAAATAGCCAGAAGATTCAGGTGGCAGGTAGAAACATCCTCCAAACTTTTATTAAAAAGATGAAAAAGTGTAAACAATAAAAAGAAAATCAAAATCAGGGAACTTTACACAACCTTGTGTAAATAGTTCCATTCCTATCATTACAAACCATCTCTTCAAAGAGATATGGCAAAAAAAGGACCAACTAGAACTCACTTCTACAATTTCCCGCTTTGATAAAGCATCTGCAACTTGATTTGCCTCCCGGTATACATGAGAGACATCGATACAAAAACTTCCTGCAAGTCTGAGGCAGGCAAGCCATGAAGGTAGAATCCTCCATAGAACATTATCGGATCTTTCATTGAGAATCTGTACAGCAAGGGCCAAATCCGACTCTATCCATAATCTATGCCAACCATAATGGACAGTATACCCGATTGGTTTATCATTTCCCACAACTCAACTTCGATAGCATAAGCATGACCGATATAATGGAAGAAGTAGGCTTTTACAAATCCTCGATATGTTCTGAAGATTCCACCACATCCCGTAGGGCCAGGTGTGCCAGAGGCTGCCCCATCGATGTTAACATTCAGCCATTCTGGAATAGGATGTATCCACCAAATAGAATTCACCATTTTTTTCTTCCTTTCCCTGACACTTACACCAAGAGATTTCAAAATAATCAGGTCAATTATGTCAGTGATCATGGAACTAGTTAGTATCCTTGAGGCAGCATGAATTCCACGATGAATATAAAGAATTCCCTCACGAACAGTGGGCTGTATATTTCTGAAAACAAGAGAATTCTGGGATTTCCATATGAATGAAATTTCCGAAACTACAGCAGCAAGTAGCAGAGCCATCAGTTGTTCACTAAAAGCAATCAGCAATGCAGAATTTATCACCATTTCAAAAGAAAAGAAATCAATAGAGTAGTTGAAAGTGGCCAATACATAATCCCATAACCGAACAAATACATTGCAGTGTAGAAATAAATGAAACAACGATTCATCATTGTTGATACACAAATGACATAGTGAGGCCATACTTAATCTAGCTTGCTGCAAAACATACTGAACAGGTATCCTATTCTTCCATATTCTCCAAATTAGAATAAAGTCAGCAGGTGAAATATATCGCCTGCGAAGACTTTCCACTGAGGAAGGAGTAACAGAAGAAGCAGAACAATATAGTTTATAACATTTTTTTCTAAAAAATGAGCCATTAAGGGCATATTTCCAGATCAAAATATCAGAATCTATATAAATATATCTATCCATTTCCATCTGAAAATTACTGGGTAACATTTCAAAAGCAGTCGAATTACCATGTAATTCAGAAATAGATAGAGAAGCAAAGGCTAGTGGAATATCCATATTATCTTTTAGAACATTGGACAACCATGGAGTGTCCCAACAATTCAGATTATAATCAAGAGAGACTATCCCTAAATATTGAGACATTATCAATTAATAAGTGTACTTAATTGAGGGCCAGATAGAGGATTTTAAAAATCTGCATTTACCTTTTTGTAACCTGTCCACAAACCTACAAGCCAAGAATTATATAGAGAAATCAAGATTGGATAGAATATTCCAATTGAATTTTTGGTGAAGGGCATCATTGAATATTCTTAACACCCTTGACCCCCAAACCTTCCATATCTATTGGATTTATACATTCTTTCTAAGCAACAATCACTAGCTTCCTTTCATGAATAGATCCAGTCGAAATGAAATTTTTAATCTTTCCATTCATTTCTTTTAACTTTTGGACATGCCATCTATATATAGAGAAGTAATATACAAACATAGATGATATCACAATATTTTACAAGGCACACTCTACCAGCCCGTGACATTAATTTACCATTCCAGCTAGAAAGATGATTTGTAATCTTATGTGAAATACCTTCAAGATGGGAACGCTTAACCCTACCCCAAAATAGTGGAAGACCAAGATAGTTAAAAGTCAATGAACCTCTCTTAACTCCAAGTCTACATGAAACTCTATTTTGCTTCATAACACCAATTCCTTCCCTAAAGACAACAAAAGACTTATTCCAACTAATGACTTGACCGGCAACCACTTCATAATGTGAGAAGATATTTTTAATCCAAATAGTATTCTTCCTATCAGCCTTACCAAATAATAGAATGTCATCATCATAGAATTGATGCGAAGGAGTGAAGAAATCCCTACCTGCCCTCATTCTTTGATAGATACCTTTGTTAACAAGGTCATGAAGACATATACTCAGATAATCCTCAGCTAAAGAGAACAGAAGTCCTGAGATGGGATCACCTTGTCTGACCCCTCTCGTGGATTGAAAGAACCCCCAAGGGGATTCAATTATAAGAATGGATAGACGTGCACTTTTCAAAATAGAACTGATCAATCTAATAAACCTTTAAGAGAAGCCATGCATTTTAAGAATTGATAAGATGAAATCCCATTTTATTTTATCAAATGATTTGGATATTTCAATCATCTGGTTCATATTACCATTCAAAACCTTGTTCCTCATTATGTTAATACACTCTGTTGTAGTGAAAAGGAAATTCTGATTTTTCCTCTCAGGTACAATATGACACTGGTTTGTAGAAACGTGTTGTGGGGTAATGAGGTATTGGGCTGGCCTTTCCACCTGCGCGCCGCACGTCCCCAGCGGGGCCTAAGATGGCAAGCGCTTGGACTTAGTCTAGTTCCCAATGGGGTAGAGGGGCCCATAAGTGGTTTTATAGAATATATTGTGCGTTGCCCTGTGAGGACTCGAACCCGGAACCATAGGGTCTTTAAATATATTATAATAAAAATCAACAGTGAAATCTATAATTGAATCTTAATGATATATTATTTTTATGACTTAATCCACATAAAAATAATATGATATTGAAAAATAATATACATATGATGAATATTTATTTTAGTTTCTTTTATATTCTTGACCATTTTGGGACGCTATCATATCGAATTATGCATCCATTGAACCTCTCTCATTTTCATGATGTGTTACAAGTATCTCTACAGAAATAAATACATGATTCATCACATTTACTGAAATCATATGTCACACTACTAGAGAATAATAATTCTGTTGATGGAAAACTAGCATATATATTTTATTATATAAAAAAGATATAGAACATGGCTTCTCACATGATTAACATGTTATGGAGGAATTAATATTTGAAGATGATACATTAGAACTTTTTGATGTGATGAAATAGAGATATCATTAATTTTTATAACTTAATTATGTAATGTAGAAGGAGAAATAATTTTATTAAAGTTATAATGTGACAGCATAAATATTGTATGATATTTTTTTCTATAAATAAATTTTATTTTATCGATATTATGTTTTAGTTGCAGCACTATTATTGATCAAACAACAATATAATAATAAAATATTTTAATGTAATGTGATTTTTATCAACTACCAATTTTTCTTTTAGTTATTAATAATACATATTAAAATATGATAGTGTATGTATTATACATATAAAAATGTATTCATTTGTTTTAAATTGAATAGTAATCGAAATGAAAATTCATTAGAAAATAAAAAATTAATTTTCCATATAAATATTTTTTACTTGTGTAATCTGTAAAACTATTATTAAACATAATTTGTCACTATTAATTAATAATCAAACTTAAATTTATATAGTATAGATTAGATTAATTGTTTTAACATTCATCGAATGTTATTTTGGTGAATGGGATAAGACAATAATCATTTTTTGGTAAAAATTTATTATTAACTATATTGGATCTCATTTTATTTTGAATAATTATATAAAAATTGTTATCAACCATATATAGAAAAAAAATTCATAAAATAGGATTCCATATTATTAATTAGTATATTCATTTTTTTAAAATAATTTTCTATTATATTTGGTAATAAAAAAAACATAAATTATAAATTTTTTTTGAAATTATTATATGATGAACTGTTAAAACAGAAGTAAATATATGATATTTGTAACTAAAATTACAATAAAAAATTATATTATAAATTTCTAAGAGAACATTTTTACAATTATCATCCATTTAGAAATTATATTTCCACTAGGATTGATTTTTTTCATTATAACAAGTATATTTTTTATGAAAATAACAAATAAGAAAGGTTATATTCTCGACATTAATAACAATAAATGGTTATTATAATTAAAAAGGGGATATATTTTGGTCATAATTTTTATTTTAAATACAATTAAAATATTTATATAATGTTAATTTTTTTTAATTGAATGAAATAATCACCATAAATCCTCAGACAACACCGACATATTATTTATTCAGGGAATTAAAAGTTAACATAAATTATTTGACATATATAAATAATTATTAAAAATTAGTTGAATTATTATGTTCGATGAAATTTATTTATAATTCAAATATAATTTTAATTTTATAAAAAATTAAATTAAATTTATTTTTTAAATGTGACCATTAAATAAAAAAATACTAGTGAAAATGAAATTAATGATATATTTTTTTAATTTCAATTTTACTAAATTATTTAAAATTAATAAATATCAAGAAAGATGAATATTAGTGTTTTAAATGGTATAAAATTTAATCCCTTGTCCATTAATGAGAAAATTTTAACATTATACATATTACCATGAAAATGTAATATTAAATATGGAATAACCATGGTTAAGAATAAAATTATATAATAAATGGGTTGATCAAAATGATAAATCATAAAATGAATAGAAACCCAATATGAATTTTGTTGAACGATTATATTTCATCCATTGAACCATTTATTGAAAATAACCATCCATTTTTTATAATGACTTTGTTATATTTTAATATTTTTCATAATAATGAGTGGGCCATTTGCAACACTAATAAAATGAAATCCCTTGTCTCTTTTATTTACAAAATTTTACAATATCTATTTCAACCAAACAGTAAATTATTCTCTCCTGAAAATCCATTATAAAAATATACAGGTTTTGAAATTCATTAAATATCATTCCAAGGGTCGTTATAAAATTATATAAATTTAGTCTAAAAAAATTCTATTAAATAAAATTAACATTCTATAAATTATTCTTTATTATAACTCCCCTAATTATGTGTTATTTATAATTAAATAATAAATTTAATATGATAAATATACCAAAATTTTATTATTTTTATGAATCCATAATTATCCCTTAGCTTTTTCATCAAATTTTATTAGAATGGATCTCTTCTATGTAGGTGTGGGCTACCACCTCAATATTGTGATATAAATAATTTTCTATCAATATCTTTTTTGGATGGTTACTATGATAGGATTAATTTATATCTAATAAATTTATGATTTAATTAGTAATAAATAGATATAATATCATATATACTTTCAAACTTTGCAATCTATTGGAAAACGAAAATTTCACCAATGTGTACATGTGGATCACCACATCCATGAACGGATGTGATTAATTTTTTAATATATTATTTTCATGGATAGAATAAATTATTTATTTATTGAATACATATTATATAATAATTATTTTATAATGATGTGGTATTATTAAATTTTCTTTCAATACATTAATAAAAAATATAAAATTGAATCCATGCAAATGTATGGACTACAATCTCTATAAATTACGTAACTTATTTTATTTATATGCATTTTAGGCAGGATTATAAATATATATATGATTAAATATTTCATATTTATATAATTATTATATATATATATATATATTATTGGACCATGTTCAGTGTACAATAACATAAACCCAGAAATACCTTACATAATGAACGAAGTAGTTATCACCAAGAAATGTGATTTTAGTAATTAATTGTTACTAAATACGTGAATAAAATTCAAGTATATCATATATGTTATTAAATATATGAGAATAGATCAATAAAATATTAATAATATATCTATATTCATTATTATTTCTAACATATACGAAGGATATAGGACCATATACAATGGTTTATTTCACAATATGTTAATTATTTACGGATTCTACATGTTTGAAATCACATATTGATATAGATTTTATTATCTGATCAAAGTTCACATACATAGATAAGATTCAAGAACAGATGAATATATATATTGAATTATTATTTAGCCATATATTCCTACCGTATTCTTAATTCCATATTTATTCCATGCTAGCATCAATAATACCCATACCAATAATGGGCATCCAACCTCATTAATATTTTATTATTGAACTTAAAAGGATTTAACAATGTTTTTAATGATTTATATAGAGGTATTTTATATAGGGAATAATTATTTTATCAATAAATATAATGTTTTTTATTATTTAAAATATAATTTAGTTTTTATTTATATATCATGTTACCTAAAACTACTAAATTATATTAGATATTGGGATTTGAACAATTGTAACTAGTGAATATTTAATAATTCCCCAATTCAATAAATACTACAATGGTGTTGGTAATCTCCTTGACTATTGATGAATACACCGAGACAAGATGGTAAATCATCTAAAATCATGGAGGTTTGATGGAATGGATGGGTTAATTTATTAAATGTTCCAATGTTCAATTACGAGTTCTTGTGATTTCTTGGGATTTAGTGAGTTAAAACCTTATGTTGACATTTAAAGTAAGGATTTTATTTATAAGGACCCACCCTTAAACATTTATTAATCCGGAATTATGTCAAGAATTCACCGTGAGGATTTTTTCAGGTTTAGGGTTTTATAAAATAAGGCCATAACTATTACATAACAAGTTTAATATTACAAGTAGTCACTACTGCTCAGTATCCATTTTTTCATAATATAAAAACTATTGAAAAGAAACATGTCAAGTTCCATGTTTTAGACAACAAGACATTTCTATGATCCCATCCTTGACCCTATTCATCATTATGTATTGTGGAAGACATTTAAAAAACATGGGATGAGCATAAAAATCTCAATAAGAGTTATAAAATAAGGAAGGAAAACATTATCTTGTCAATAAATACAAATCAATGAAACCATTCTTTTAAATCATAACATACCTTACAAAATAATAAGATTTATGAATAACACACAAAAATAATAAATCATAAATGTAACATATATAATTCATAGAATAATTTCATTGTAGCTCACACAGATACATAGTGTGTCACATTTGGAAAACCCATCACATTATATTCCTAAATCTCAAAGGAGAAACATTAACGTTTACCTCTGGCATGTTGCCCAATGCATTTGTGAGCTATCTCGGCTCACCTTCCCTATGATTATCATAAAACCACCCATGTACATATACAATTCCCAATATTCATAACATATTCATAACACATAACACAAGTATAAAGTAACAATAACATTTCCACATTCTAAAATATAAAATCATGATATTGAAATAATGAATGCTTTATCAAAACATTTTTTAAACTGTTTAAAACATTTAATACAGAGATTTTTGAATCAAAGTGTCTCATAACACATAGATTCTTTTAATATAATTACAATTATAAAACATTAATGTTCATATAAATAAATACAAAAACCAATTTTGAAAACAAGGCCATTAATTAAAATGATTTAGAATAAGGGATCATTAAAACAATATTTTAGTTATAGAGTTCATAACCAAATGAGATATGCTTGAATACAAATAATTAAGGGAAAAAATCAATAAAAAATTTATAATATCAGGAGAAAAAAGGGATTCATGATATAATTTTCCGAAGGACATTATATGCACCATATTAAAGAGAACTAGTGCATAACGACAATGAAGTCTCAATGGAATGTAAATTGAGACAAATCCATTATAAAAATATATATTTACATTAAGGGTAAATAAATTACATAAAAATGTGTGACCAATATAAATACACTAAATATTATTATATATTTAGTGTATATATATAATAGGAAATTCACACATGTTCCTTTTAAGACCAAACCAATGACTTAGATGTTTATCTCAATGAATGTAGAATGAGATACAATTACTCTTATCAAGTTCATATCGATGACTTTAGAATTTATAAATGGGGTGATTATGTGTATCAAAAGTATATCCAAAAAATGGGGAGTGTAAATTACAACAAAAATAAATAAATAGTGATTCCACATATAATCATTGTATTACATAATTAAGAATTAGAAGTTCAACCCAAGGAACGAAAATTGGGTTTAAAGGTTCCCTTAATGATTTGGTAACTTATGAAACAAACATCACATGAATGAAGGATCATAAATTAATATTTAAATAATAATAAATTCAAGTATATTACACATTTAATATAATAATGGGCAATACATACACCACACAAAATGAAATTGTTGCAAATATAGCATGAATCTCAAGGGAATAATAAGTCAGATGAAACTCCCTTACCACGTTGTAATCAATCAAGTATTATGTCCAAAAGTTAATACCACAAAATAATTAATAGATTTACATTAATATAAATAGTATCATGATAATATATATATATATATATAATTTCAGTACACAGTACTCCACATGCAATAAATTAGTGGCGAACAATGGAAATCTCACGGAATTAAAAGTGAGATAAGAAACCCTTACACCGTGTTTTCCATGACTTGTTTGTTCCTTGTTAATCCTGAATAATAAACTTAAGACAATTTATAAATTATTAAGGACACTTTTACGGTTTATTATTTCTTTTATATCACTTATTACCATGTTATAAACTTTTTGTAATCATTTATGTTATTAATGGTTGTTTTATCGATATGTGGTACTTGAGTAAAAAATGAACACCTTATAATTACAAGTTGTCCATGTGGTCAAGATTACATTATCTCCCAAATTATATTCATGATTTATATATCATATATAACATATATATCTTGTATATATATTTATTTATAATAGTACATAACAATTGGAGATAATAAATGAAAAGCACCTTTCATAGAGACAGCAAGGTGTATGTACGCATGAACACTACTTTCATTTCTATTTCATGTATAATTTGAATTAAAATATAATTATAAATAGTTTTATTATAATTCTAGTATAATAACATATATAATTTCAATAAATTCATCTTTTATACATCCCACGTATGGTATAAATGAGTCATATCATTTTGAGGGGGCGGTAGTCCACACTTCCTCAAATGAAATTATCGCGTTTACTTGTAATTGAAACCATAATGGTATGATATTAATTAAAAATAAATAAGCCTAAAAAACATTAAATAATATATATATCATATATATGTAGTGTTCCTTCTTAATGGCTACCATAAAGGCAATAGGAGATAATTGAACAATGGTTGTTTTTTAAGATGTTAGTTTTCCATTAATTAAAATTATATATTCTTTACCAATAAGATAGAGGTCTGTGTAAATGTAGTAACAATAATTCTCATAATAAATAACTAGTATATTTACAATATTGATTTTGTTATAAAATAAGTGAATAAAAAGTGTTTAGGGTGTTGGATATGTAAAATAAAACAAAAGGACTTAAGAGAAGACATTGCCTTTAAATTTGGTATCTCTATTTGGTTTGTACCAAAATGATTACGTGAAGTTCCTTCTGCATACGGTAAGGATTCTAGGAGGATTAGATGAAACTTGAGGGATTATTTGGGAAGAGTTTCTATGAGCCATTGGGATTTAGATGTTTGAGGAATTGGTTAAATGTGATGACATTTTTTAGGGGGGTATTTTGGAATGTGTGAGAATATTATTTTATGATATAATGATTTTCAATTTGTAAAGGTCAGAAACTAATTAATGTCTAATATAATTTGACTCACAATTGAAATAAAATCATCCAATTGGAATTGGAGATGTTTTTTATATTGTTTTAGTATTTATAATCTTATTTATTTAAATCATTTATTAATGAGATAAACATGGCATCATTATTGTGCAATAAATGTTTTTATTTTTGTGATTTCTATAAATTATAAAAAAATACCATAATGAAGGAAATGTTTTTATATTTCTAAGGAAAATTAATAGTCGAAATGATATCTTATATAACCCTATATAGAAATTAATTTACTAAAAGTTATTTGTTTATGTCATTTTTGGATTTACTTCAAATTAATTAATATAAAGTGTCATTATCACTTAAATGTGGCTTCATGGGGTCCAAAAATTGATTAAAGGATGACCATATTAGAATATGTTTCAACAAATAGTATTAATAAACATGTTTGGGTTATTTTATATTTTTATAATAATATTTTTTTAACCTTATTTACCATATTTACTCTTTAACTATATTAAATAAAATATTTACAGAAGTAAATATTCATCATGTAATAATATAAAAGTTACCTATTTACACAATTTCAACACCCTGGTTATAAATATGGAATCCATTTTTTAATGTTAAAAACATAGAAGTAGAAGAAATTGATTTATAAATAATATCAACTATCAAAACAAAAATCATGTATTTAAGAAATAATAACTATCAAAAGACTGACAGTTATTTATGTCCAATTTATAGTGAAATTACTTCCAATGACCAAGAATGGATTATATGGTAAAAACATAATATTATTACACTTTAAAACCAATTAAAATGATAAGTTAACCATATTAATAAATTATATTAAAAGGTAGTTTGGAATTAAAAAATATTGTTTAACCTTATTCATAAAATAATTAAATTTTATCAGAAAAATACACATATTTTACCCAAAGTAAATTTTGATTTCATGATTCTAAAAAAGTATTTTATTTGGTCAAATATGACATATAAATGTGTCCAAAACTATATTTAATGATGGTTCAGAATTAAAATTGGTAAATAATCCTTTTAATGTAAATTATGCTTTAAATCAGATTCCTTTTTATTTTACGCCTCTAAACTGTATTGGTTAAATTTAAAAACATTTAACAAACATATTTATTCATATTGTAGTTAGTACATTCCATTACCTCCAATAAAATGGCTAGACATTATCTACCATTTAAAATAATATTATACTATAATTTTTTTGTATGACTCAGTATTGTGTTCATCATAAGATTTCAAAGAAACTAAATGTTGGGTATCACATACGCCATAGAACATATCATAAACTTTAATGTAAAATTAATATTAAATTCAATAATTTCAATATATATGAAAATTTTATATTCTTTATTTACCCAAGATTTTACATCCTTCCCACCCTTTGGGAATTTCATCCTCATAATTTTAAAATTTTGATAGGAAACTTCATTTAAATTCCCACATCTGTAAAAGTGTAAATAAATATATCACATTAAAATAAAAAAAGATAACAAAAAGGGTCACCCGAGAAAAAAGATACAAAGTTTTCCCTAAAAACTTGTATACAGAGGAGAAAACAAACCATCATGTTCTTATGGAGAGTGATAGAAAATAGGATAAGAAGAATGTTAAACCCCATAAAATCACAAACACGTGATTGGTTAAATGTTCTTTGATTCCCCGATAAGAAAAGTTAACGGACAAGGTTTTTGTTTTAAGATTTGTTTCCTAATGTTGAGGAATTTATATAAGAGCATGAATAAGAACATTGGGAATTATACTTAATTTTAACATAAACTCTCATCCTTTACTAGATTTATACAAAAACTCATATTTTCTCCTAGCGATGAGTACTCAAGAGGACTTTTTCACATTTAATGTCCAATAATAAACTTTTAGATAATCACATAATCCAGAAAAGATGAACTATATTTTTCCCTTGTCTTTAGACATTAACCAAAACCAAGATCGTTAGTACAAGATCAAATAATCCCCAAGTGTATAATCTTTTACAAAAAGAAAATAAAATCATGAGTTAAATAAAATTCCATCATTACTCATAAAAATAAATTTTGAATAACAATTTCATATATCAAACATTAGGGTTGCACATATTATAAAAATTATCCCAATGTAATCACATCCTCAAAAGATCTTTAATATCATTAAGAATATCATCATCTTAAAATATACCATAACTCTTGAATCTCTTATATGTTTACTTCTTACTCATTTAATGTTCTTCATGATCTATTAACCAATATATACCAACTTATTCTGAAACACTTCATTCCTTTATACAAAATCATGAGTCATACGCTATGATTCAATAATATCATAACATATGTTATGAATTAATCCATACCGATCATTGGTCAATTTTAGTTTCTTCATCCTCAACCGGAATGTAATTAGGAATTGGTAAACACATATTTTTTCATCCTGGTGAGCCCATACCTAAAACATTGTCAGAAGACATATGTTTGTTTAATGACCATGCACACCATATTTAAAACAATCAACTTATCCCTTAGAATAAACTTATTTCTATTTACTAGAGTCATCTATATGATTCCTTTTTCAATAGAAGTTTCTTGCTTTATGACCTTCATTTCCATATCTATAGCATCTTCTCGTCCTGTTGAATCATTTTCCTATGTGTTTCTTTCCACATCATTGACCCATATGTTTTTTAATATACATACCTTCATTATTATTAACTGAACTACCCTAGGGATTTGTTTCTTTCATATATGATGTGTCATAAAAATAACTGTGGATAAGGTGTTCAATCATGACATTATATAGTAGGTTGAGAATAACAAAACAATTTCTAATTGCAACTCCAATTTCATTCAGTTTCTCATTCAGAAAATCATCACAGTTTTATTCGCATCCAGTGTTACTTTGGTTCCAGCTATATCCAGCCATTTACTAAAACCAAAAAGGATAGTGTCAGAATATTCGTAAAATAATCATATAATATCTTATGAGAAGTTTAAATACTAAGATAGATTACTCATGTTATCTTAAACTCATTTACTTTATATAAAATAACTATGACTCTTTCTAAAATCCTAACCATTATTGTTATGTCACTTATTCTTATAGAACACCCTAACCTCTATAGTTATCTAAACCGACCTCTAATACCAACTATAAGAACATGACAATAAACATTAAATACTCTTGAATTATGTCAGGAATTCACATTAAGGATATTTTCAGGGTTAGAGTTTCATAGAATTAGGCAATAACTATTACATAACTACTTTAATATTACATGTAGACGCTACTACTCAGTTTCAATTTTTTTCATAAAATAAAAACTCTAAAAATAAAACATGTATAGTTCCATGTTTTAGACAACACGAATTTTACATGATCCCATCCTTGACCCTATTCATATTTAAGTCCTATGGAAAGCAATTCAAAAACATGGGATGAGCATTAAAATAATAGTAAGAGTAATAAAATAATGAAGGAAAAAATTATCCCTTCAATAAATACAAATAAATGAAACCATAATTTTCAATAATTACATACCATACAAAATCATATGATTTAAAAATAACACTCACAAATAATAAATCATAAAGGTAACTAATGAAATTCATAACATGCTTACATTGTAGATATCAAAACTATATAGGGAGTCACATTTGGAATACCCTTCATAGAATATTCCCAAAATAAGTTAGGAGAAATATTAACTTTTACCTCTGTCATGTTACATAATGCAATGGGGAGCTATCTCTAGCTCACACGCTCTAGTTTTATCGCGGAACCACTTGTATACATAATCAATTCCCAATAACCATAACATAATCCAAACACATAACTCACGTATAAAAGAATTATAACATTTCCACATTCCAATATAATAAATCATGATATTTAAATAAATAATGCTTTATCAAACCATTTAAAAAAAATTAAAACAATTAATAAAGATATTTTTGAATCGATGTGTCCCATACCACATAGAATATTTTAAAATAATTAAAATTTTATAAAAATTATTCCCATATAAATAAATAATAAAAACTAGTGTGGATACACAGAAATTAATGAGAATTATTTAGAAGAATAAATCATTAAATTATTATTTTAATTAAATAGTTCTTAACAAAATGAGATATGGTTTAATAAATATATTTGATGAATAAAATTCATTCGAAAAATTATAATAACATGAGAATAAATGGATTCATGATATAATTTTCCAAATAATAGTGTATACACCATATAAAAGTGAATTGGTGCATAACAAAAATGAAGTCTCAATGGAATGTAAATGGAGATGAAATCCCTTATAATAATTGTATCCTTAGATTAAAGATAAATAAATTACATAAAAATGGGTCACAAATATAAATACACTGAATATGATTGGATATTCAGTTTAAATATATCATATTAAATATACACACGTTATTTTTAATACAAAACCAATGACTTGGATGTTTAACTCAATGAATGGAAATTGAGTTAAAATTAATCTTTCAAAGTTCATATAGATGACTTTAGAATTTTTCAATAGAGTGATTATGTGTATAAAAAGTATATAAATACAAAGGGTCGTTGAAATTAAAACATAAATAAAGAAATAATGATTCCACACATAATCATAGCATGGCATAATTAAGAACTAGAAGATTAACCCAATGAATGAAAGTTGTGTTAAATGGTTCCCTTACAGATTTGGTAATTTACAAAACATAAAACCCATGAAAGAATGATCATAAAATGAAGATGTAAATACCCATAAATTGACGTATATTATAAAAAAAATACAATCATTGTTAGTACATACACAACACAAAAGGAAATAGTGGAGAATATACCATGAATCACATGGGATTGAAAAGTGAGATAAATATCCCTTAACATGTTGTAATCAATCAAGTCGTATGAGAAAAAGATAATAACCACAACATGATAAATAGAATTAAGTAAATATAAATAGGATCATGATAATATACATCAAATGGAAGTACAGAAAACACCACATTAAAAAAATTATTGGCGAAAAATGGAAATCTCAAGGAAATAATAGTGAGATAAGATACCCCTTACCTCATGTCCATCTTGAAATGTTTGTTCCTTATTCTTCCAAAATTATAAATTTATGATAATTTATACATGATTAAGATTCCATTTTCATGTTTATTTATCCATTTATATTAATTATTACCAAGTTAGAAAAATTATGTAATCATTTAAGATAATAATGTTCATTTGGTCGATATTTGGTACTTCGGTAAAAAATGAAAACCTAATAATTAAAAGTGGTCCATGAGGTCAAGAATCTATTATATCCATAAGGATATTAATGATTTAGATATAATATATATAATATATATCTAGTATATATTTTTATTTATAAAATTACATAACATTAGGAGATAAGAAATGAAATGCACCATTCATGGAGACGGTAAGTCGTACGTACACATGAACGCTAATTTTATTTATATTTCATCTTTTAATAGAATGAAAAAATAACTATAAATAGTTATATTATAATTCCAGTATAATATAATATATTATTTAAATTAATCCATCCTTTAAACCTCCCACTAATGGTATAAACGAGTCATATCACTATGATGGGACGGTAGTCCGCCCTTCCTCAACTGATATTACCGCGTCTTCTCATAATAGAAACAATAAAGGTTTGGTAAAAATTAAACATGCATAAACATAAAAAAACATAAACATAATATAAATCATATGTAAATAAAATTCCATCATAATGGCCACCATAAGAGTTGATGGGAGATAATTAAACGATCATCGTTTCGTGAGGAGTTAGTTTTTCATCCATCAAAACTATATGTCCATTACCCATTATATGTAGGTGTGTGTAAATGTATTTTGAATCCTTCTCATAAAAAAACTCATATATTGACTATACTGGTTTCTTATAAAATAAATGGATAAAAATAGTTTATGGGGATGGAGATGTAAAAAAACAAAAGGACTTAAGAGAATACATTACCTTTAAATTGGGTATGTCCCTTTTGTTTGAACCAAATGGTTTTTTTGAAGTTCATTATTCCTATGTAAAGGCTTATAAGAGGAAGATACAAATATTTAGAGCTTATATGGGTAGGGTTTGTATAATAAAAGGGGCTTGGGAGGTGTGAGGAATTGGTTAGCTGTGAGGGAATATTATAAGGGGAATGAGGGGCTCTTTAGGAAAGTGTGAAAATATAATTTTATTTTATAATAATATTACGTATCTAAATGTCCTAAACTAATTAAATTCAAAGTTAATATGACTCATATTATTAATAAAATAATCCAACAGAAATTTCATAGGTTTTGGATAATTTTTTTATTTTTTATAATCTTATATTTTAAATCATTTGTTATTGAGGTAAACATTGAATCATTATTGTGTCATAATTAATATTATGTCATTTATGTAAAAAAATAATTTAAAAATACCATGATATATAAATCATTTTATCCATAAAAATAATATTTATAGTCTAAATTATAACCTATATATCCCTATGTAAAAATTAACTTACTAAAATATATTTGTTTTTGTCAATTTTGTGTTTACTTTTAATTAATTAATATAAAGTGTCAGTACAACTCTCAAGTGGCTCCACGGGGCCCCAAAATCGACCCAAGGATTCCCATGGTGGAATATGTATCAAAAAATTGGATTGGGACACATGTTAGGGAAATTTTATATTATAAAATAATACTTGATTACCCATATTTTTCATATTTACAATTTAACCATGGTAAATAAATTATTTAATGATTTAAATATTCATAATGAATAAAAATAAAAATTACCTATATAAATAATTTAGACCTCATGATTAAAAATTTGGAATAAATTTTTTCAAATTAGAAACAAAGAAGTTTCAGAAATTAATTTAAAATTAATTTCCGCAGGCTAAACAAATAGTGTGTGTTTATGATTTAATAACTATCCAATGATTAGCACTTGTTTATATCAAATTTAAATGTAAAATTACATCTAATAAACAAGATTGGATTAAATGGTAAAATAATAATATAATTACACTTTAAATCCATTAAGAATATTATCTGACTATATAAATAAATTATATTAAAAGTTAGTTTTGAATTTAAATACAGTATTTTTCACTTTTCATTAAAAAATTAATTTTATCAGAAAAATTCAAAAAAATTAACTAATGTAAATTTTGCTGTCCCGATTGAAATGAAGAATTTTATTTGGTCAAATAAAACATGTAAATGTGACCAAAACTATATTTAAAAAATTTTTGTTATCAAAAGTTGGTAAATTTACCCTATAATGTAAATTATGCTTAAAATCGGATACATTCTTATTTAAAGCCTCTAAAATTTAGTTGGTACATGTAAAAACATTTAAAAAATTTATATTTATATTTTAGTTAGTTCTATAAATTCCTGCTAATAAAATGACTATGAGTTAACTACCATTTAATATAATATAATATTATAATTTTTCAGCATGACTCAGCATTGTGTGCAACATAAGATTTCAAAGAAAGACATTGTTGCATATAATGTATGCCATCGAACATGTCATCCCCTTTAAAATAAAATAATTATTTAAATTCCAAATTATAATAAATATGAAAATTTTATATTCATTATTTACCTGGGAAGACAAATAATTAATTTCCATACACTGAAACACATTCATGTAGACATGTGTCTGTATGTAAAGATAATTTCAATATTGATTATAATATTCATGATGGGATATCTAATGGATGATAATTTTGATGGGTAGAATTTGTATAAACCCATGTTTTTAGGATATAGTTTTTTAATTTATAAAAGTTATGATGTATATGGAAAGAAGTATGAGACATTTTTAGAAAGATTCTTTGCACTAAATGTTTATATATTGAATTCCATAATAGAAATTTGTACATGGAATAATAATAAAAATGAGTCATATAGGCTCTGATAATCCTAAAAAGAGGTAGGGGAGATGTTTTAGATAAATATTTAGTTTATCCACCATATGTATGATAGTGTATGGAAGTAGCTACAAATATTTTTAGCGACCAATAGTTGAATAGTTGACTTCAAAGTGCTCAATTTTAGAATTTTCACACTTGTATTTTTATATGCCGAGGACGCATTTATCATATTCTAT
Source organism: Viscum album (assembly GCA_963277665.1). NCBI lineage: Eukaryota > Viridiplantae > Streptophyta > Magnoliopsida > Santalales > Viscaceae > Viscum > Viscum album. The sequence goes on along the minus strand of OY728143.1, from coordinate 63,582,552 downwards.
TAGTGCATGTGGCTAGAGAACCCCCTCACATATTCTCCAATTTTTCAAATTAGTATATTTTTTCATTCTTGATTGGTCTCTGTGAATATTAATGGAATATGCCACTCTCCATCCTCACATCTATTGTTCATTATTCTTTTATTTATTTATGAAATGTTAAAATTTTGAATAGATCAGGATAATTATCCAAAGTATGTCTAATGATAAAAATTTATATTGTGATTCCATATAATACTAAAATATGAACTCCTGAGGCAATGATTAACTGCCACAAAATTTTTTAAAAATCAAAGGTACATCACATATTCTATTTCACATTTTCATAATATAAGGAATTTTTAATAATTTAATAAGAGGAATATGATGGAGTTATTTTAAAGGTTGATGGAAATTGTCCACAATGGGCCTTCCAGGGGTTACACATCATGGTCTTGGGGGGACAATTAATTAGGGTGAGTTGTTAGATATTAATCTACATTTAAAGAAATCACATATTAACTAAAAACATATTGTAAATATTGTTTATTGACTACGTATGATTATGGTGTCTGGGATATTGATAATTAATTGATGATTATGATAAAAACTTATGTGATAATGGATTAGTTTAGTCAATTCGTTTCAAGATATGAAATAAAAATGAAAATAGATTATTATTATGATAGGTGGTCCTCATATCATTCACTATAGACTTAGACTGATAGTATATGATGCATGTGTTGTGTTCATGCATGTTCATAATTTACAACATTTGATTTAATCAGATGATAATTATTGTATTCATGCGTGTTCATAATTTGATTTCATGATATCACACTTTAGAAGTCCATTCATGTTAGGAGTTATCTATTAACCCTGTAATATGTATATGGCCAAGTACATGTGTAGGTACAGCCCCATATATCTAAATTAGCCTACAAAGGCAGCATTAGGACCATGAGACCCCTAAATTTCATTTGCCTTATAGAGATGGGTTGGGGTTGGAATTCCAATTCATAGTGATCCTACACCTAGAGATAGGCCAAGACCACATATCAATATTATATTGCATGAATCATATAATTATCTCTTGTGAAGATATTTAATGTTCTCGATGATGTTTATGGATGTTATTTCCTCCAAACCTTGTAATTATAATTATAATCAATTATTGATTGGAATACAGAGTGGGATTCTTCCAATATAGGGATGAACTTTTGTACCCCTATATCTTCCCATTCATGGTATGATCCAAAGATAATGTACATAGATATAGCTATATAATGTAGTGGGTTTATCCTTCAACCCATACAAAAAACGTTATCTAATGATTCTATGTATTGTGTTCTAGGAGTGAAATTCAATCAGTACATCCTGACTTATAATTTATTATGTTGTTATTTCATGTTATTGCCTGGGGTACCTGGGAATTTTCCATGATCCCTAACAATACTATTAGTTTTCTTTATCACCAATAATGAATTAATGTCATGGATGAGTTATATGGATTTTAGAAATTTTGGGATCTATTATCAAGGAATAATTGTGGTGGATTTCTTTCTTGGGTATGCTCGATGACATGATTTATATTTTAGTGGATGCATAGATGTTGTCCCTTTGATCTTGTACTAGTTTTATGTGTTCATGTATAAAATAATTGATAATACTGAAGATACTCCCATAAACTTTCGATACCACTATTAATATCAATGTCTTGGGATTTGAATAAATATTATTATATACCAAATTTAATGTCTGTCATACAAGTGATTAAAATAGAGGTATTATTTTAAGGGCAACATATCACTGATAATTATGTTTTTCATCCTATTGGTTGAATATTGGATCATCTTGATTTATTTCTAGGACAACCTTTTGTTGTTGGGTGGATGTATTAGTGTTTTTTAAATAGAGGATCTAGAGGATATTGGATGTTCAAGAGATTTTAAATTGAATCTTTAGAGGAAATTCTTTTATATTATCCTAGGTTACCATGGAATAATTAAACCATATAGGTATAATATTCTCTTGACCCTCCCCCTTATAATAATTATTGCATTTTAAAACATTGATTATATCAGGTGGTACTATGAGGACATCCCAATAAATTCCAAGTGTCTAATTAGGTGTTTTATCCCATAAGTAGAGGTGTAAGCATTGGATGCTAAAGCCTGTATATTGGTTTCATATAGATATTCTCTTTCTCAAAGACCCACCGACTCTTTCCAAGATAGGTATGGTCGATCTGGGGCTACAAAACTACAATTTAACATTGGATATTGGTCTGTGATTAGTATATATGAGTATACCCACGGGGTTGTTGTGATATTTAAGTTGGCATGTCGATTGTTATTTTCTCATAGTCATCATTTCATTGATCAATTATTGGTAGTGTTGAGGGTTTTATTAATTTATTTATTGGAGCTGGTTTCTTATTTTAATAGATAATTCCACATGGTTATAACACATAATGGTATGTATTGTATATAACCATATTTTTTTCCCATACCGTGGTATAAAATGAATCCCGAATCACCATTCTATTTCAATGGTCATCCTGATTACCATTAAATTTTTTGAATGTTCATTATTGGATATGTGTCGATAATTACAGATTGAGAAGAATTTATTATATAGTCTCGTGACAAGGATAGATTATTTTTGGAGCTTTATTTTCATTACTTGTATGAAACCATTAGCCTTCAAGTATGTGTGATTCATTTAATTTTTTAAATAACAATGAAATTTATTTAAATTTTCTATATAATTTTTTATTTTTTTATTTTTTTATTCTCCACTTAGATATAGATGGTATATCCTCCCAACGGATCCACTATATACCCACAAATCTATTTTTATACATCTAGAATTTATGGATTCATGATTTCTGTCAAGATGCTCACTAGTTTAGACATAGTTTAGATTGATATATGCTATATCATTACATTTATAATGTAAAAAATATTTTTTTGACCATATTTCATTGGATAATGATATTTCACTATAATGAGTTATGTGTATAATCCAAAAAATGATAATGGGTATTGAGATTGTCTTTAGGACTTGGCTCACAATATATATGTGTGGTAACAACAACAATATATAATGAGTGAGGAGTTTTTAAAGTATAAACATTGTATCAACATTGAATGGATTATATACATTATTAATTTTAATATGAAGGTTATTTGAGGATCATCCTAGAGTTTTAAATATTCTTTAATGAGAAAACACTATTTTTGTGTGGTAAAAATTTTCAATGTATTTAATGTTATTAGATTATATGACTATAAAACCATTTATAATTATAAAATATATCAATGAGTATTGGTAATTATCTACATATGGTTTTCATGGTGAGATATATATGGATTTATCATGAATATAATGATCACATGGGAAATGTGAGGCTATTTTATGTGAATAATAATAGGGAAAGAGACACCTCTATTGTAAATTGATGGACCTTTTGAGAAACATCATACACTAATGATCTTTTCATTATGATTATCATGTTTTCCATTATATTTGATCACTATGAGATCCACTATTTCATTAATGGAGTCCATGTTTCATGCATGTAATACTTATTACCATGTTTGTTTGAAGATGTTGATATTTTTTCCCATTGATGAAACATGAAAAATTCATTTGTGCTATATAAACAAAATAATCTACGTGTAGTTTACCATTCATATATAAAGATAATTTAGATACATAATGAATGTTCATTAAAATAATAATAATATTTTTTCATTGAAAAGATAACCATATGAAATCATGCTACATTTGATGTGAATGTGAATATCAAGCATGGTGGGTTAATCAATGTATTTCATTTTTTATGCTTAAAGGTTATATATGAAAAAGTATGTGGTTATTAATTGACCAAATTATTAATTGAAAATGTATAGTAGATATTTGGAAATTAATATGAGATTTATGGATTCTTTATTCATGGATTTAAAACATAAAATAGTTTATAGATTGAAAGAGATTCTTGATTCTGACTCATTGGATACAAATAAAATAGAATTACACTAGTGATGTTATATACAATATTTAAAAATATATTACAGTGTTTCAGATTAATTTTGTTTTTAAAATCCAAATAATTCTATAAATTTGATTGGATTGAAATGATTTGTAATTAATAAATATTCCTTAGAAATGTATATTATTATAGGATGAGATTATGTTTTTATTATTATTTTGAGAATAATATTTAGAAAAATAATGATGAAAATTATAATAATAATGTGTTCTCAATACCTCATTTAATCATTATGTAGAAAATAATTCTCATAGAATTAAATGATGGTGATTAACCATCTTACTCAAGACCAAGAGAGAGTTTCATGAAAAACATATATGTTTCAAGAAACAATTTATGATCATGAATATGTAGATATGTGAAAGTGACCCAAATGGATAATTTCGTGTTGCAAAAAAAAATATGATTATTCTATTCATATATCAACTATGAGGAAGGATATTGTGACTAAATTGTCTGACTAGTCACCATTGTGTTGTGAATGGGTTGTCTATCCAATCAAAAAATATGTGTAAATTTTATTTCAATGTGTCTAATGATGAATCATAACTATGGCGTCTCACCAATTGTAACCACATGGGTAAAAATTAAGGATTTTATGTTAGTGTGTCTAACCTATATGGAAAATAGTTGTATTTTATACTAATCCAGAAAAATATTGTATGATGATTTCTATTTCACAACTACTTCACATGAGGAAAGGCTAAGGGAAAACAATTACTGGATTGGAAAATTAAATATTTTTATGGGATTGGATAAAAAGGGAATACCTTGTAAAAGGACAATTATATCATTTATTCACCCCTCCCCCTTGTGGTGATCCATCATGATCTATGAAATAAATTATTGATCCATGATTGTTAAATCAAGATATTCAGGGCTAATTAAATTTGAGTTATAATGCTACCCTTTCCATTAGTTGTGGTGTTCGAACATTTCATGGTTATAATTTTCAAAACTAGTACAATTTGATTCTATCATAAAATTTATAATTATTCATGGGAGAAAAAGATTCTTCAGGTGTTGGATTTTTATGAATTTCGTAGGATATTCTTATGAATCGACATGATCAGATAAATGTGGAGTTTGACAGTAATGATAAATATTTTTTCCTAATTCATATATCAATGAATGATACCATGAAGGCCATGGGTATCCGAACTCTATAAGAGATCATGTAAATTTATGATGTAGCTATAAGTAAAATTTCATTATCATAGAATAAAAATGTCAATTTTCACAAATCCATTTTAAATAAATAGATTGAGTAGATCATCATAATATTAATGTATACGTTATAAGTTTTAATGAGAAGGAATGGAATATTTATGGTTTTAGTGGTTTTCAAAAATAATTAGTCATAGTTTAAAAATTGATTTGTAATTTTAATAGCATATTTAACACTCAAATTTCATTCATGAAATTAAAAAATATTTTAACACTATATTATTTAAAAAACAAACTAATAACCTATAATATGAGAAAAAATCTTTCATTTAATATAATGGTAAGGGATGTAATTTTTGTTTGAAATGACTAAAGGTAAAATTAAAAATTTGTAATATAGTTAATTGATTTTAATGATGAATAAGATTATGTTTTCCATAATAATCATTCAATTTTATCAGATTGGATAGATAATTGAAATTTGGAATTGGAATAGAAAATTGTACAAAAAATTATAGAAGTTGGAAATATATGGAGACGTTGCCTTTGATATTACAATGATAAATGAATGTTAATTTGAATCATATTTTAGAGAACATTTTCTTGGCATAATAATACATTGAGATATATCAATGAATTTATCCAGAGCTGGGTGCTGAGACGACATTCAATTTTGAGGTCCCATGTAACAAGAGTTAATTTTAAAAAATGTTTTGTGAATTTATATTATTCACATTCAGTTAACTAGTGAAAATTTCATATCTCTTAAATAGTTGATCAGAATAGAAATCAAGGACCATATCTCAAACTAGAATGTTGTGTTTACCATATGCATGCCACAATATATGTCAGTATGGGAGGATCGGACCCCCTGACTAGTTGGTGGTGTTTAAAATGAATAAATTAAATTATTAATTTATTGATTTTATAACTCATACTCAAATAAATCAAGGAAGAGGGATCATATAAAAAACATGGGACAACTAATAAGCTCAGAAAGTAGGTTTACCCTTGGCATGGTATAACCATTATTGGCGTTGGGTGTTCAGATATTGCGCCATTGTGGGAAAATAATTGTTTAATTAAATGATTATTTATTAAATTATTTGATTAAGAAAACATTTAATAAGATGACATGTTAAAAAGTAATGGTTATGAGATCTTTTCCTCATAACCATTTTTCCCAACGAAGGCTCCTCTTCCTTTTTTATCCTCTCCCCCTCCTTGTCAAATGAAAAACAACAAAGAACGAACAATGAGAATTTAGATACAGGTGGATCGAAGTGCGACGAGAGTAATGGATCTTGATGAACGAAATCTTCACCAGCGATCGATCTAATGCTGAGGTAGGATTTATCTTTGTGGATTCCATACCCAAGTTAAATTTTCATGATGAACGTGTAGTAAATGAATTAAATCACGGATAGAAAAACAATGGATAGAATCAGATTCTTCTTGTTTATCGTTAAATTGATAATATTGATGAATTAAATATATATCTATTTTTTTTATTCCTCATGTTCTTGATTCTCAATGAAGATTGACAAATGAACATAGGCATATATACGCACAATGACAATGATATTTTATATTTATTTATTCTCACATGAATTTCAACTTAATAATCACAAAATAATTATGTGCTTTATGAAGTCAATTTTTCTTTGAGCACGACATAAAAACATTGTTATCTCTACTAGAGAATCTTGAATCTGTGGGCTTCACAATTTTTTGGCATATAATTAAGATGTTTTGGCCCATGGAAGGGGCGATGTGGTGCGATCTCGGGAAGGCGGCTTCTGGCGGAGTAGGGGCCCCCAATCGGTATGGCAGATAGGCAAACATGTGAGGTGCAGTTCTAATTTATTGGTGGTAAAAAACAAAGATGGATGAGGTATGGTGAGTAGTAAGAATTGGGGCGGATCAAGATTTGGCCAGCGGTGATGGAGCAGGCAGCGAGACATAGGATGGTGGCATCCAGGCGGCGACATGGTGCACTCTGCACGGAAGAGATGCAACTACGAAGGGGGGAGTGCATCGCATGCCACATGAAACCCTAGGTGGTGAAAAATGGTAAATAAATTATTAAAATAATAAAAATAATAATTAAATTATTATTATTATTATTATTATTATTATTTAAACCTCCATAACTCCCCCATGCTACATCTAATTGATGCGTTGTCAGTGGCAGTGTGACGCTAATTACAGGGCAGTCATTTTAATACTATTCCATATCATTCTCTTAAACATTGACGAGGACCCATGAAATGCTAGTGAATAAATATATTTAGTATTATTATTAAATTTTTGACCTTCTAAAACTCCTGCGTGCGACGTCTGATTTAACTTTTAATCAGTGACAAATCGATCCTATCATTTTTTATGTTCGATTCAAGTATGATGTTGAATATTAAATTCTAGTTCAAGGCTCTGGTCTTTGAAACACCAAATTAAAATAATAATAATATTATTATTATTATTATAGTGGGATCTTGTATCCTAAATATCTCTCTCATACGGTGTCAGAATGACAAACTGTATTTAGAGCTATGACCCTGAAATAACGACGAATTTTTGAAGACCAATTTCATATATTTATTTTGAGGTTAATATACGGGACCCATGAGGATCAGTTTGTGCATGTTTTAGTGAATTCCATATTTTTCACCGAGTATCCGTTTGTGACAAAATGGAAGTCCATATCATGTTTTTTTTCATGAGGAACACAGTTGTGTTATCCGAGTAATCTATTTTGGGACCATGACGAGTGCCCCATGTGATTTCATTTATTTTCAATGTTGTGAGTTACATCTTTTCCAAAGTATATACGTGTAGGTAGAATATATAGTAGTTCATTTAGGTTTTTCTCCATGAATTACAATGGTGTGACCTGTTTGGTTATTTGGGGTCGTTTGTTGTACGAGTGAGTTTGATCAAACCCAAACCCAATCGGGCCCTCAACACTTAAATGGTTATAGATTATAGACTGGGTGTCCAATTGATGTGTCATCTATTGATTTTATCCATTATGAGATGACAGATCATCAGGATACTTATTCATGGGAATTCACACCGGTTGAATAACGATCGATGTCTTGAGGAATTTTTCTCCCAGAATTAATCATGCTATGAGCAGAAATAAAGTGGCTGACTGTGACATGAAGAAGAAGAGCGACCAATAAAGGTCAGCATAAAAAAATCAGGATTTGGATCACATAGATCTATGATTATTCATCCCAATATCTGTACCAATGACCAATACATGTAAGCATCAGCAACCAATACAGGTCAGCACTAGAGGACAATACAGGTAAGCAAAATCGACCAATTTGGGTCAGCACTATCGACCAATATGGGTCTGCATATAGAGACCAATATGGGTCAGCACACAGGGACCATTACAGGTCATCACCAGGGACCAATACAGGTCCGCACCAATAAAAAATACAGGTCAGCACCAGTGACCAATACAGGTCAGCACCAACAACCATTATGGATTATCACCAGCGACCAGTACGGGTCTGCATCGAGTGACCAATACAGTTCAACATATAGTGACCAATATGGGTCAGCATACAGTGACTTATACATGTCACCGGTATATTTACTACAGATAAGATGATCTATATTTATGACTAGTCATCCATATCCAAAAAATATTGATGTTATGTCATTAGAGTGAGATATCTCATTTTCTTTGTGCATCATGATTTAGATCGTGATTGTGATATTACATTCCATGGTAGAAGTTAGTACTCCCTCAAAAGACTAAAATTTTAGAAAACACTTTACATGAGTGAATGAGATAACGTGGGTTAGAATGGAGTAATGTTCCCCTAGATGAATGTAGTGTCAAGGAGTGGGACTCTTTACATGGGTTACCTAGGATTTTCCTCAACCACAATACCCTGACATTGAGACCTCTAGTGCCGGTCACTAGAGGTCGTTCTAGTAGAACATTCATGATGGACCACATCCTTTCGAACATATGACTATGAATAGTTGAGTTTTACATGATGGTGCACATCTCATTGATGGGTTACATCATGGATGGCCATCTCATAGAGCGTGTACTCTTGAACCTTGTGTCACCCATTGAACCTTCATTGGAAATTCAGGTAATGGCATGATTTCGGAGCCTTATGTTTCATTGTGGTTGTGACTAGTCTATTTGGATTCCCTGGGTATATGTATGGTAATATACCTGGTGTGATATGTGAGATGGATATCCCCTTACTCCCTCTTATGGGATTTTTGGGTGAGCATATCTACTATTGTGTTGAGCCGTACTCTTTCTATTCAAACTTATTGTACCTTGTACCGTCTTACTGCTACCATCTTCAGTACCGCTCGTGATACTCCCTCATGCTTTTAGGTTGTCTTACTGTGTATTCATATACTCACCACTTCTTGGGCTTTGCCAAAATTTGGTGTCCCCTAGCAGAAGACAGACATGTTGATTATGATATTAGAGTATCCTTCAGATAAGGGGTTCTTGGACCACGTAGAATGGTTATAGCTTGGGACATATGAGTGGGACTCTTCTAACTGTTTTACTTATACAACTGTTGTCTGGTTGTTTCACTTTTCTAGTTGGGTGTGTGTTTTCCCCTTTCCATTTAATATTTACTTTTCTTGAATTTGTATTGTTTAGTGGATGATGAATTTATGTTTGGTGCCCATTTTATAGTAGTGTGGTACCTTGATTTCTTTTACACCACATTTTTTCATTGAGTTGGTTGCATGTGTCTGTACATGATCATAAAAAATGGCCTCCTTCAGTGTGTTGTGAATTTAGTGCTAGTCACCAGCCCCTATAATATGGAGGTAGGATTGGGGTAGTTACAGATCGAGCCCCAGTACGGGTTAGGTCTTGACAATGTGGTATCAGAGCAAGGTGAGACCCTTGGTAATTTGTTCAGATATTTCCTTAAAATGATCTAGGTTGGGTTTAATACAATAGTTTTGAAGTTTCTTGAGATCTTCTCTGAGGTCTGGGAGTCTTATGATGGTACAAGCTGTTGATGTATCCATTCACTAGGACCCAAATTACCCACTTGTCAACTCATCATCCTGAGACACTTATTGTAGGGAACAATGGTGCATGAATCATATAGGATTGATTCTTTGACTATATTTATCGAGTCATATCCCCATTGTTGAATATATATATATATACATACTTATCCGAATGCATTACTCCTTGATAACATTCAAGATGTCTCCGTGATGATAGAAAGTGAGGATACTAGATACGGGTTGTGGAGACGATCCCATGTGCGACGAGGCCTTAGTTTAGGACCCATAATGGGACCCCATACTCCAGGAGGGTAGGTTTCAGCACCCCCACCAATTGGGTAACAGACATCCCCTACAGAACGGGGTGAGGATGTGCACATGATAGGTGTACTTCACAGGTTCTATTGCTGGAGACCGCTGGGGTTCCTCAGTGATCCAAACCCTTGAACAATGAAGGTTTGGCTAGAGCTGGTGGTCTTCCTCTTATAGATTGTACGGACACTAGCAGATGAGATGGGGGATTTTTTAGCTTACATTTTCCCCCGAACAGTTGTATTTGCGTGAATATTATTTACTCAGATACACGATGTGTTGGATCTATCATGGGACAACATCATGTAGATGTTTCATGAGGTGTTATTAACCTTCTACTTGTGCACTGTTCAACATCAAAAGCTACTCCAGTTATGTCAGGGTGGGATTATGGTGACTTAGTATGTGACTAGGTTCACAGACCTTTAAATCTACTATCTGGACATGATTTATAATGACAGCTTCCTAGAATAGACGTTCAAGAGGGGAATCTGTAGAGGGGTCTATACTATCATTATGACCTTGTGGATCCCCACATATATCAAGGTGCTGGAGATTGAAGAGCTGGTAGAGAGCTTCTTGTCACGCCATAAACCAGGATTTGGTAGTGAGCGTAATAGAGATGAGATATCTTTTGTATATAATTGAAGCCAGATGATGAGATCTCAATGTTGGAGATCTTCTCACGATCTTCATAACCACCATGATCAGAGGCCCCGACATCAAAACATATGTGTGGGGGAATAATCCCTATGGATTGTGCACTAAATGTGCAGTTGTGTTGTTGATTCCCATAGTGGGAAGTGCGAGGTGTCCCATACTCCCATAATGTTGGATGTTTCAGTGAAGCTATCTTTTCTGCAGCTGACCCTGTTGGAGTAGGAGGGTACAACGTTTCATCAATTGACTATGTTGACAACTTTGATTCTCCAGCATGTATGATATTCACGGTTGACATTCATTAACTGTGAAATCCTGTGTGACCAAATATCCAAAAGAGTCTCACTATATAGATTTTCTGAAGGAGGGAGTCACGAGACCATGTGCAACGGAACAACATCATTTTTAGTTGTAACATGTGATGTAGATGTTTGGTCGGGGAGGAAAACTATTCCATGAGATCTAGCATGTAATTTGAGACTGTGCAAGGAGATGACAAGATTGCATTCTACATTTCCATACCCTAAATAGTTGGAGTGGGTACACGATGTCTTACAGATGTTTCAACTGAGAAGATACATGTCTGTCCCTAAACACTTCATCAACTGAAGAAATTTTTTTGAAGTTGGACCATCCATTTTGTTCTCTTTCTTTTGAATCATGAAAACATACAAGTTTCCCATGGTGCAAGAGAGATAAGTGCGGGCCCAATATATTGAGTGGTTCCCCTAGTTTTTTATTTTGAGGATGAAAATATTGAAGGATGGAATAAGGTAGAGACCCTATTTTTGGCCTAATAAGAAATTGAAATATTTATAAGAATATTTCATGGGTTGGGTGAAGAGACGACATGCAATTTTGAGGCCCGGTGTTTGCAGAATTAATTTCCTAAAAATTTTATGTGTTTTTATATTACGCACATGAGTTTAACATGTGAAAATGACATGTCACATAAATAGTATATCTAATTAGAAATTTGAGACCACTTTTGGATCAAATATGTGGTATTTATCCAAGGTGTGACATAAAATAAGTCAGTGTGGGACGTTCGGACTCATCTCTCATTGGTAGTGTATTAAATGAATAAATTAAATTATTAATTTACTCATTTAAAAGCTCAAACCCGAATTACTCAGGGATTAGGGATCTGAAGGAAAATATTATACAACTGATGAGCACGGAGCGTAGGATTTACCCTAGGAAGGGTATAAACATCATCTCCATCGGGTGTTCGGCTTATGCACTATCGTGAGATAATAATTAAATAATTAAATGATTATTTATTTTATTATTTGATTATTTACCCTTTTAACCTGATGAGTAGTTATAAATTCATGGTTATTAGGTCTTGGCATTATAACACATTTTTTCCAACTATGGATCTTATTCCTATATTCTCATCTCCCCCACGTTGGAAAACAACGAACAATGAAGAATGAACAGTGAGACCTTGCATCTTGGAGGATCAAAGAGCGATGAGCGTAAAAAATATTGAGGAAAAAAATCATCACCAACGATAGATCCAAACCTGAGGCAGGATTTATCATTTTGGATTCCTTTACCCTTTAAAATTTTCATGATGAATTCCAATTAAATTAAATAATTAGAGGATCAATAAACAATTGATTGAATCAATTTCTTCTTGTTCATCATGAAACCGAAAATATTGAAGTATGATAAAAATATATTTGTTAATTTATAATGTCATTGACTCTCACTGAAAATGGCCAAATGATCAAATCCATCGATCCCCACTTTGATAAGGATATTTTAAATTTTTTTATTCTCACCTTCTATGTCACCAAATAATTATGCTTGTCATGAACTCAATGTTTCATTGAGAACTACATACAAATGCGAAGATCTCGAATCGAGAATCGTGAATCTACCCTCATAATAATTTATGGACTTAAAATGACAATTTAGTGGCCCGAAGAAGGGGCGACGTGGTGAGGCTATCCTACCGAGGCAGCTTCAGCCGGAGCAGGGTCCCCCAAGCGGTACGATGTACAACCGGACTAGTGATGTGCTATTCTGTTATAAAGGCGACAGTAGAAAAAGAGGCCAGTGGCCCGACAAGCAGGAGGCATATGATTGGATTTAGCTTCAGAAGGCGGTTATGGAGCACGTTGCTCAATAGAGGAGGGTGGTGTCCAGACGGTGACAAGGTGCAGTGTGCGCGGTGGAGCATTAGCTACGAATGGGGGAGTGCTGCGCGAGCCACATGAAACCCCAGGGGGAGAAAAACAAGGGGGAAAATTTATTAAAATGGAAAGTAATGATATTATTGTTGTTATTATTATTATTATTAATTATTTATACCTCGGTACACCCCCACCCTATGCTAGAGAAGGTTGAAATTTCATCTACAGAGGCATGGACCTATTTACATGGCTGTAATATTAAGTCTGTTGAAGATGATTCTCTTCAACCTATGACTGGGACCCATGAAAAGCTCATGAATTAATTGATTTAATATTTTTATTAAATCTTCTACCCTCCATAAATCTAGTGTGTGATGTCTGATTTACTTGTAGTCAGTGACGCCGATATCCAATCATTAAGATGGTCGATTCAAGTCCAATTTGAATATGAAATTCGGGTCCATGGCTCGGTTCCCTGAAACACCCAATATAATTATTTTATTATTATTGTGGGATATTGTATCCGATATATCTCTCTCTTATAGTATCATAATGATATATCATTGATTCTGCAATCCTAAAATTAAGACAACTGTTTGAAGAATTTTTTTGGATATTTATGTGGAGGTCGAAGGGTGGGACCCATGAGGAACGGTTCATGCATTTTGTTGTGAAATGCATATTTATCACCGAGAATCCAATTTTGACAATTTGGTAGTCCATATCGTGTGTTTTTATGTAAGGACCTCAATGGCATGATCCATGTAATTTATTTTGCGACCAAGGCATAAGCCTCATGTGACATCATTCAAGTGCAATGAGGTGAGTTAAAAATTTTCCATTATATGTATTTTAGGGAGAATAAATATTTGAACTTTTTTTCTTTTTCTCCTTGAATATCAATAGTGTAAAAAATTTGCTTATCTGGTTCCGTTTGAATTATGGTCGAGCTTGTTCGAACTCGAATCAAACAAAGACCTCGACACTAAAAAATATATCATACAAACTAGTTGTCTAATTGACACCTTTCCTGTTGCTTTGGAACCCTTATGACATTACAGATCATCAAGTTACTTCTTCATGGGACTTCGTACTAGTTAAAATTTGAATGATATCTTGAGGAGTGGTTCTCCCAGAATCAAGCGTGCAATGAGAGGGAACCCTTTGGTTGGCTGTGACAGGAAGAAGAAGATAGAAAAATGAGGGTCAGCATCAGAAACACTTGAGTGGGATGATCTAGTTGTAATACTAATCATACAAACCTCTGTACATGTGACCAATACGGGTTAGCACAAGCGACCAATACGGGTCAGCACTAGTGACCAATACAGGCCAGCACTAGCGACCAATACAGTTCAACATCTAAAAATTTATACGGTTCATTATAAAATGACTAATATGGGTTCTGAATCAGTGACCAATAAAATTCAGAACTAGTGACCAATATAGGACAGCACCAGTTGCCAATATTGGTCAGTACCCACGACAAATATGGGTCAGAATCTATTCACCATTACGGGTCAGCTTACAATGACCAATACAGGTCAGCATACAATGACCTATATGTGTATGCAGTAGAGTTAATACAGATAGTATCATCTGACATTACAACTAGTCATCCCTATCCATGTAACCTAGATAATATACCATTATAGTGACCTTTCTCTTTTTCTTCGCGATTCATGATTTAGATATTTCTTTTGATATTACATACCAAAGTTGATGTTAGTAATCCCTTGACAGACTGAGGTGTGGGTAACTTCTTACTAGAGCGACTGAGATATTGTCGGTTAGACTGGATCAGTGTTCCCCCAACATAACACATTTTTGAGGAGTGGGCCTCTTCACATGTGTTCCCTTTGTGTTCCCTCATGCACAAGACTGTGACAGAGAGGCCAATATTGCTGGGAACTAGAAGAAGTTATAGAAAAATGATCCCGATGGAGAACGTACTTTCATATGTTCCATTATTATTGGTTTAGTTGTACCTAATGGAGTACATCTCTCAAGTGGGTTCCATCAGGTATGCACAGCTCATGGATCGTGTACCCTTAATCCACGTGTTACAATTTTATCATTCTTTAGAAATATTGTTAATGACTTGAGGTCGGATCCTTATGTTTCATTGTGGCTTGGACAAGTATATCTATACTCCATGGGTATATGTATGGGTATATCCCTGTTGTGAGATGTGAGATGTAGATCCCCTTAATCTCTCTTTGGGGTTTCTTTGGGTGAGAATATCCACTATTGGTTGGAGTTGTACACATTATGTTCACTCTTATTTTACGTTATTCTATCTTACTTCTCCCCTATTCAGTACCTCAAGTTCTTATCCCTAGAACCTTCGTTGCATCCTGCGGATTATTGTTATACTTACCCATGCTTTTGATTTTCCTACATTTGTTTTTCCCTTACAGATGATGTACACGTTGATTTTGACATTGGTTGATCTAAGGGATACGGGGTGCTTGTACCACATGTAGTGGACGTATCATGGGATTCAGTAGTGAGACTCCTCTAGTTTTTTTACTTTTTAATATGTTTTCGTGTTGTTGAACTTTTGTGGTTGGGTGTGTTTTTTTCCCATTCCCTTTCAGCTTTAAATTTCTGGTACTTGTACTATTTAAGGGATGATGCATTTATGTTTGGTTCTGATTTTAATGCAGTATGGTACCTTGCCTTCTTTTTAACTGCACTTTTGTGTTGATTTGGCCGTGAGTGAGTAGACTTTCTTAGAAAAAATCCTCCCCATGTTTTTTGTGACTTTGGCGCTAGTCACCAACCTATTGAGGTGGGCTTGGGGTAGTTGTGGGTGAGCCCTAGTACAAGTTGGTTTGTGACACATATGAGGATGATGAGAATCATATAAACCACACTATGATGAATATGAATTTCAATTATAAGAAATTTTTTTTATGAATATTCATATAAAATATAATTCATCACAATAATCCTCCTTAGATGATGTGTTCGATTTATTTTATAGGTCGTAAAAATGGAATGACTAATGAAAATGTGATGATGTTTGGAAATATTACCAAAGAATAAAGTGATGTTGATAAAGACACGGAATGACTATAAAATAAGACTCATACCATATTGATGAGATCAGTATGTATAAATTGATGTCTATTGATCTTGATATAATTGTGAGTGATATTGATGAAATGATTCAAGAAAAAGAAGTCATTTTTTTTTGAAAACATAGGAAGTATGTTAAAAATATGAACATAATATAAGCAGGTCTTGTTAATAATTAAATGTAAATGTTTATGTTAATGGTAATTATACCCAATATTATGTGTTGAAGGGTTATATCTAACATGTAATATATGATCCATTTAATTCTAATGATTGGTATGTTATAAATAAAAATCCTTATCACTAAAAAACATATAAAAAGATTTTACAAGATTGTATATTAGGAGAAAAAATTCAAAATTAATTTCAAAATATAATACAACAACACCATTTCCCCATAAGAAATAGAAAGAAAATATTTCATCACTATATCATCAATATGATTTTAGAGGGAACAGAAATCCATATGTAGGATCTCAGTTTAAATTTTTTTTTGTGTTATTATAGTATGGACATAAAACCATTATTTAATAGAATGAAATGATATTTTTATGAAGGATTAATGAACCCCATGTTCATTGTTCAAAAAAAATAATGACTTTTAATAAAGGATTGATTACTGTGACTAAATCTAAGAAAAATAAAAATCAAAAAAAATTAATCATATATAGAGGAATATTCTACATTATGATAAATGGGTCGCCATGATGAGGTACTCATGAAAAAAATATAATGAATGATTACCTATGGTTAAATAAGGGTGAATTAATATAGAATAATAGATGCTATAGAAATTTAAAAAAATTTAACTACAAAAGGATATTATAAAATCATAATAAAACTATATGTTATATTAGATATATGAATATTGTTATTTGAAAAATATATAATAAACTTAAATTTATTATTCCGAAATATTTTACGAGTACAATGAGGTTCAATACATCATGTTAGGGAATTTAATCTCGCTTTTTTACGTCCAATAGATAAATTCCATGTTCACCACTCGTTTATTTTTTTGTTTTGTATATACTACACATAAATTTATTATATGAATAATATTTATTAAATTATGGGTATTTACATATAAATTCTATGTCATTTCCTTAATTTGGTCTATGTTTATAATGGGTTTTTATGATTATTTTGAATTGTTTCCAAGAAAATTATTTTGAAACGGGTGTCATGATTCATCATCAGTTTTAATGAAAAAATGTTTCCAAAGTGTCTTCAAGATTCCATTAAATTTTATTATGTGTATTTTAAAATATTTTTTTTAAGAAAAATTGGTTTTAAAAAATGTTATTTAAACATGAAGGATATATTCTTCAAGAATGGTTTTCAAAATATATTTTGATATTATTTCCAATTTAAGATATCTTTAATTGGTATTGAATATGTATTTTCTTGATATAATATTAATGATACATGCATATTCTATATCTGAGTGGTTTATGTATTTATGAAATTATATTTATGAAACCCACTACTTTTCAAATGTTATATTTCAAGGAAATATTCTTCATTCATGTTTTAGGATTTTTATGAAATCATTATGAAATATGTTTCTAGGTCCATGGGTTATTATATGAATACAATTATAAGATACCCATTTCATTTCACGGATTAGGATATGATTGTTTATGATTTTGATGAACATGTATGTGGGAATTACCTATGAGATGCGTGGGACCTAAATCATCCTCCAATGCATTGGGTAATGACTTATATTCGTCTAATATACTAATTTGATATTAGAAGTTGAAATTAACATCTACGATTCCCATTGGAGTGAACCATAACTATATAGACGATATGATGAGTGATCTCATGATATTAAAGTAGTTATGATAGTGAACCATGACTACCATGATGATATGGGGAGGGAAACCACACTACTAAAATGGTATTTGTAGTTATTCCTTAGGTGAAATAGAAATCATACAAATTTTCATTGTGTTTTCCTCAATTCCATGTTATATTCATATTTTATCCCACCATGGATTATGTTTCAAATTTTCTTATGATACATGTAATTTGAATTATAATTATTTATTACATGATTCATGTTTATGATATTTTATTTTCATGGTATGATCATAAAATGATTTTATCATTTTCTTATTCTCTTATGGCCATGCATATGGTTACATGGACCCCTTGTTTACCCTTATTGATAAGATAAGATCACAACATTTTATTGTTTCTTTACTCATGTTATAATTATATGTATTATTTATGATGTTTTTAAGATGGGATAGGGTAAAGATGAACCTAGTGAGAGATAATGTAGCTCACATATTCTATAATATATATTATTCTTTGATTAAAAAGGTACTAGACTAATATAGTGTTTGGGGATCTGTTTGTATTATGATTTATGTATTCAAAAAAAGTGATGTACTATTAATGTACATCAAGATAAATTTATTATAGTTGGTATTAGATAGAATTCTATTTATCATTTAAAATCAAGGATAAGAAAACATTAGTGATATTTACAAGGAAATGAAAATGTATATGACTATGGAAACTAAAATGTATAGGAGAATATCCTGGAATTTTGGAAATGGATATAGTATGTGGTTTTCCAAAAATACATCAATGTTTGGATACTATAAAATTAGGAGTAACTTGATGAAATGTACCTAGAGTTTACAACTCTACAAGATATAATGGGATGACTCAGTGTAATCTGATAAATGAGTACGTGCCTTGCTAGACACCTAGTTTAAAAATATTGATGAAATTATTTGGGAATTCACAAACACATCACCAAATAATATGAATTATTTTTATATAAGATGACTATAAATTAGGTAAGATAAACCTAAGGTGTAATAGATTATGGATGGTTTCGTGAATTAGAGATCTTATAAGTAACTTCTCTTAACTATATGATTCTTCATTAAGATAAATGTTTCTTATTATTGGATTTTGGTTTTACTCAATGGTATGAACATGAAGGAACCATGTTTATGGTGATTGCGATAGAAAATGAAACAATTATAATTTTGAGAAAATGTATGGTATAGGATCTTGCTGGTAATGTTTTGTTTTTGTGATCATACAACATTATGAAGAAATGAATAATGGTTGAATTTCAAGTGATAAATGGAGGAAGCATCATTGTGTTGAGTCCTTGATAATGAAACATTGATCTTGTTTCAGAGGATCTTCTGATCCAATTGTTAATTAACTATGGATGCGTACTATAGACTTGATATTCACTATTTTCCAATTTTAAATAATGATAATGATATTCATGGATGATTATTATTTACAAGGTGAATCAGACCAATGGTGAATTATAATTAATTATACGATGTATCATGATGTAATTGAGTCCTTGTATTGATATGATTTCAAGAACATATTTTTTAATCTATACTTTAATCAGATTATTTGAATAAAGAGGTAGAAATTGTTTCTTCAGTTGAAGTATAATGATGAAGAATATATCGATACCTATGATGGTAACTTCACATGACATGAGTAGTACTCTTGAGTAATTATCATCCAAAATGTATTTGATGTTGTTTTGTATTTTAGTGGTTCAAATACAAGTTAAAGAAGGTAGTTAACTATACTATATTTTAATATATAATATGAAATTGTTCATTTTAAAATCATAGTTGAAATGGATAATAGAGTAACATATCAATCCCATGTTTTTTAAAAGAAATGGAAGATATTGTTCAAAATAAACTATAAATAATGGAGAATATAAGATAATAATTCATTTATGCTCCATGTGGTGGAAGAATCACGAAGGAAATATTTATAAAGGTTATAATAATTACATTCATTTTAAAAGTGAAGGATATTGGACTATTTATTACTGAAGTGATTAATAGACATTATCCCATAGTGTGAATTGAGAACAAAGTGGCACAAAATGGACCCCCCACACATAAATTCTAAAAGGGGGCATAGAATGGGGATTATACCAACCAGTGTCCAAACCCAAGTGTTGTTGATTAAAATTTACATCATCAATATCATAAGTCATGGGACCTTGAAAAATACCATTAAATCCCTATTTCTGATTAGGGGTGCAACAACGAAGTGGTCAAAGGTAAACATACAATCTACTATATACTTTTTAATGTCTCATTTGATTTGTGATGAACCCACTCATTCATATCTAAAGACTTTTCAATGTTCTTTAAGATTCCACTAAAATGAGTAGTTGTGGAATTAAATGTGAATACCCCCAATGATATTATGATTTCATCCCATGTCTATGATTCATATCATGTTGATGTTTGTGGGTATTTTCATCCTGAAAATATTTTCATTATTCCTTTGGTTTTATTTGATGTCATCTTATTGATGGATTGGATTTATCTACATAAATCTCACATTAGTTGTTCATGAATTAGTGTAACGATTGATATTATAGAATCTCTTATGATCATCCAATAATATTGTGATAATAATTAAAATACATTGGAAATTACATCCATGTTAACGATATTAATTTCAATTTATAATGGTTGTTCATATAAAATGGTTCGGTAGAACATCGTCATTGATGATATTACAATTGTAAGAAAATTTCTGGATGTATTTCAGGAATAGTTAGCTAGCATTCCACCAAAACATGTTATTGAGTTCTCTATAAAAGTAATATCTTATTCGAAACAAACTTCCATAACTCCTTGTAGTATGTTGTCGATTGAGTTACTATGATTATAGTTGAAAATACCATAAAACCATGATATTGGATTCTTTTGGACATGCATGTCATGTTGTGGTGCCATTTTTCTTATTTGTTAAAAAATAATGATGTATCATAGAAACACATAATTGATTATTTGATGTTAAACAAAATAAAAAACATAAACAAGTATATTATTCCCCATATTGATGTCTAGTTTGATGATCTGTGTGGAGCTCAATAATTTTACATTATTGACCATCATTCTATATATCATCAATTGAGGTACAATAGGAAGGATATACCCATGGTGAAATTTTTTACATGGTAAAAACACTATGAATATATAATAATTTATTTTGGTCTTACTAATTATTGTTTTTTCTTATTGGATTTTATGAATATGGTCTTTAAAATTTACCTCGATCAATTTTCTATTTTTTTATAGATGATATTATTATGTATTCAATGATAGAAGAAGATAATTCAGACCACATGATAATTGTACTAAATACCCTACGGGTGAATAAAATTTATAAAATATTCTGAAAGTGTGAATTTCAGCTACAATAATTGTAGTTTTTGGGTAACATAATATCATGAGATAGTATTGTTGTAGATCCATCAAATAAAGATGATGTTGAATGTTGTACTAGACCATCTTAAGTGACTGAGATAAATATATTTCATGGGTTATTTGGATATTATTTTTGTTTTATAAATAATTTTTAATGACATTCTAAACCCCTAACAATGTTTACTCAGAATGGTTTCATGTTTCTTGGGATATATGAATGTGATTGAAATTTCAAGGAACATAATAAAATGATGGTCATCACTCTTATACATACATTACCAAATAGTTGATATGGGTTTTTAAATGTCAGTAATGCATCTATGAATGGTTTGGGAAGTGTTCATATGTAGAACAAAATGTGTATATACTATTTCCCCTCAATGATAATGAGTCAGGATAAATATTACCCAACTCATTATTTAGGGTAAGAAGCGGTACATTTTGAATTATTGATATTGAGGAATTATAATTATTTGGAAAAGGGTTACATATATATAGATCATTAAAGCTAGAAATGTGTTTTAATATAATTGGATTTGAACATTCATCAGAGAAGATGGATGGAGTTAATAATGGATTATGTTTTCCCAATACATTACCACAATGGGAAATAAAATTAGTTGGTCGATAATTAATGTTGAAAGGATCAAGATAGCTTATATGTGATGAGGATCACAAAGGATCCAATATTCATATGATTTAAAATATCTATCCAGATATCTTATTTTAATGAGACAAATATTTCTTTTCTTAAATTAATGTTCAACCTTCTATCGAAATAAATATTAAGGAGGCACTAAACAATGTTGTTGAGATGAAAAAGAAATATAGAAATTATCTTGAGTTTTTCCTTTATCATGAAGGAATTTGAATGTTCATGAATGATATATGTGTTCCTTGCGAACCAGTTTTGAACAATGATTTATTAGAGGGATCTCTTAGTTCATTATTCTCTATTCATCCTAGACATATAAAATATATATAGGGATTTGAATGAATATATTTTTTGGGATTTATTGATTATATATATATCATTAATTTTGTATCTTAGTGATTGTTATTCTAGAAAGTTTAGGTTGAATGAAATATTTATAAAGTGATATTGCATCCATTTCTCATACAACAATGGAAATTGAATAAAATAACTATGTATTAAATCATTTGACGACCCAAAACCTCAAAATGGTATAATTCTATATGTGTAGTATTTGATATCCATACTAATTCATCATACTTCATTAATATCTGAAATGATTTATCGATTAATAACATTTAAATGATATAAATTAAAGAAATGGAAAGAATACATGTAGTACCACATTACATTGTATATAGTGGAGATATAATATTTACATACAATTTATGGTGACGTTATTAAATAGAACATGATACATAATTTAGTTTCATCACTTATTATCATCCTCATATAGATGGTCAATCTGAATGAAATATTGTTTCCCTTGAGGATATGTTGAGTTCATAAATATATATATTTCAATGGTTGATGGGATCAATACCCTTCTCTAGTTCAGTTTTATTACAACAACATATTTCCATCATGAATTCATATGGATCATTCAGACGATCTATAGTGTAAAATCATTAGATATCTAATGTTTTGGGATGATGTTTGGGAATAAAATCTATACGAACCTACGATCATTGATGAAATGGAAGGGGATGTTATATTCAACACATAGAATATAAAGGTATCTCAAATTCGGTACATAACTGATACTGATAAGAGTCAGTGTGATCTTGAATGTGATGTTGCTGAGAGGTGTTTCTCTGAATCCTTTATGGATAGAAGGTTATGAGAATTGGGAAGATAGAGAAAGTAATCCCAATGTATATCGGTAACATTGATATTTTTGATGATATCGAGTGTGTATCCTATCTCTGGGCACGTCCTCTAAATAACTCTAATCTCCATGTTGTGTTCAATGTATCTATCCCGAGGATGAACATAATTGACCATTCATATGTACTAAACTAGGTGGACAAACAAAGTGAGCATGATCTCTCTTAAAAGGATCAACCAGTTGAAATTATATATCAAAATGGGAAAGTTATATGATGAAATACCACTCTCCTGATAAATGTTTTGTGTAGAAATCACCAGTTAGTGGAAGAAACATGGGAACTTGAGGATCTAATGAAGAAGAAGTATCATCATTATTTTGTAATATAATGATGAATTTATATAGATAAATTCATTTTTATTAGGGCATAATGTAACTCCACATGTTTTTATGGGTATTCTATTTAAATGACATAATTTTTAATGATGTTTTTCAATGCACTAATTCAATCCTCTATTTCACACGACACAAACTTGGTGTATATTGCACATAACACTAATTTCTACCAAACAACAGTATATTATTTCAAATATTATATTTTAAGACATAAAATATCTATTATGTTATAAGTTATTGATATTAATTAA
Organism: Viscum album; assembly: GCA_963277665.1. Taxonomy (NCBI): domain Eukaryota; kingdom Viridiplantae; phylum Streptophyta; class Magnoliopsida; order Santalales; family Viscaceae; genus Viscum; species Viscum album. The sequence goes on along the minus strand of OY728143.1, from coordinate 63,558,441 downwards.
AACATTACAATGAAATTTGGGTTACAAAAATATAAAAGATTCCATTAGTTACAATTAACCAATTGAATATAATGGGAAAATTTGTAGAGAAAAACATTTTTGTGCTCATACATTTTCATTACCCTATGAAATTAAATTAATTATGAAAATTGAGTGATAGTAACATAATATTTATAAAGTATATTTTATCAAATATTTTTTATATTCATCTAATAGATTTAATTGTCATAAGATAAGAACAAACCCAATCTGAAACATAGAAACCTATAGTTTTATTCAAGTAAATTTACCGACAATTGATTGAGTATCTATTTTAAATATTAAATTTTGAAAATTCAAAGATATTTTATGTCATATAAACTTCATTTTTAAATGTGTAATATAAAAATTATGTTAGTATAGGTTTTTTATTTTTTCTTGAAGCGTAATTATTTAATGAATAGCAAAAAATACAAAAAATTTACTCAATACTAGATTTACAATTAATTTATTTATATAAATAAATTAATTATCAAGATAGTATTATTATTTTATTACATTAATTTTATTACTGAAAATTCCATTTTAGGTCATTGGAACCAATTTCGGATTGAAATTAACAACTAAATCATATAAATCGTTAGAATGTTTTTAATTTAAAAACATTCTATGTTCTCCTGTAAGAGTGATTATATTTAAATAATATTATTCACTAGATGTCTTTAGAAATTGGAAAAAATTGATATTAGATTTATAATAAATATAATATATAATTTCAAATAAGGTAAACTTATTTATTTACCAAAAATATTAGTAAAAGTAATAAAAATATTTACAAAGATTAAGTTCGAATTAAGCTTAATAAAGGACTAGATCATAACAATAAAGCCCAAAAATACCCATAAACATTTCCAAACGCAATTTTAAATAAATATTTTCATTTTATCCTCAATTAGATAGACTTATATAAAATATTAGATCCACATGAAATAAAAAACGTTTGTGGGTTTTTCATTAACCAAAATATTATTGTAGTACCACTCCTCTAATGTAAAAGACATCTTATCCTCCCAAATACACACACCAATAAAGAAAAATTGTTGAAAAAATATAATCATAATATTTCTATAATTTCCATCACTTTCTCCCTGTATCCTTAATTTGGGATGAAATCCTTCCAAAAAAGCATTTTTTTTGAATACCAAAATGAGTTCCTCAATTAAGAGGTAATACACTCCACCAAAATCCTTTATTTTATTTTTCTCAACCACTCCATAAAAATATTATTATTGTAGGATTATATAACATCACGTGAATCTAAAATATAATATGTTTTATTTATGAGGTTTTTTACCTACATATAAACACAATTCCTTTTAATGGGTAATGAGCATACTGTTTACCTATATGATAAACTATCGCCTTACTAAATCTTGTTTATTCATTTTTCCTTTACTGAATCTCATGTTGGAAATTATGATGGAAAAAATATTTCAAAATGTTATATATTATATATTTTCACCATAATATTGTATAATTTTTTTACCACACGTATCATTATACTTTCTGTTTATTGTTAATATTAAATTTTTTTTAGTAAGTGTGGTCTACTGCCCCCTCAAAGTGACATGATTCATTCATACATCATATGAAATGTAATAATGATGTTTTTAGTGAATATATATTTTATATATGTTATAATAAATCTAAATTAATAATTATAAATATATATATATATATATATATATATATTCATATATTTTTTTATATTATTTCTTTCAACACAAGAGTTAAATAGAAATAACATTCATTCATGCATACAGACTATTGTCCCCCTGAGTGGTTTATTCTATTTCATAATTCTATTTTATATGGATTATTATAATAAACATATACAAAATATAATATATTTTTTAACATGATTTATATTATTTAAATCATGATATAATTATAAAGACCAAATATATAACAAATTAATGCACATGTGAAAAAAATTTACCCAAATTTTGACCTTGATATTAAATTGTTAATAAGAGGGTAATAAAAATTCACAATCAATCCATATATGGTATTAAATTTTGGATATATTTTTCTATAATATATTTGTAATAATCTTAAATTTATTATTGATGAATCATGTATGATTACTAAGAGGGTTAATACAAAAGGAAATGGAATTTCATCACACTTTTTATATAAATGAGATTAATGCCTTATTCACCACTAATTTATTCTGATTGGTGTATATATTACTCATTAAATTATTATATTATTATTATTATTATAAAATAAATTGGTATTTTCATATCCATTATATGTTATTTTTATAATGATGTTTTGGATTCAAATGGATTTAATGAGTGTATTTTTTTTCAAAGAAAACATGTTTGAAATGGTTTTGGATATTTATTATAAGATTCAAGGAAAATGGACTTTTAAGTATTATATACATTCTTTTATTTGTTTTCTTCTTTATTTTCGATGAAAATATTTTTCAAATGGCTATTGGTTTTAAAAAAAATTATTCAATGAAAAGTATATTTTACAAAACAAATGTTTTTAAAACATATTAAAAAAGTATTTCCCATTTATGATAACATTCATTACTATTACTAATTATACTTATAGAAATTATCTAAAGGGTCCATTCATATTCATTCTCTATGAAGTTTACATATTTATGACTTGATGTTTATGAAACTAACTTCTTCTAACGGGGTATATGACTGTGAAACATTATTCTTTCAAGTGATATGATTTTGATGAAATGATTATGAAATATGTATCTTATTCCATTATATTTGATAATAATTCATTTTTATGATACCCATTACAATACGTGGGTTAGGATAATATTGATTATGAATTTTTGGCACATTTATGTATGATTACAAAATTTGATGGCTAGGACCTATGTCTCCCTCTATTGTATTGGGTAAATATTATATCTCATGAGAGTAACTATAATGGTCTTGGTAGAGAACCTTGAGCGCTAATATGGCCACGGTATAGAACCATTCCTATCACGGTGGAATGTGTAGTAAACTCATGAAAATAATATTGACATGGGAGTGATCCACGATGACCAAGATTGTATAGGAAGTGAACCCATACTACTATTATGGTCCTGGAAGTGATGTGATGGCTACTATAGATATCACATTATATAGTTATGTTTTTTCTAAATTTCATGTTATGTTCCACTTTTATAGATTCATGGAATATGTTCTTTATTTTCTTATGAATAATGTATATTTAATTATCCATCATTATTAAATGATTCATTTTTATGATCATTGATATGAGGGTATGATCTTAAACTGTTTTTATCGTGTTCTAATTTTCCAATACTCATATTTCTGCATACTTATATCCAATTTTTACACTTAATGACCATCTGAGATCTCCCATTTTTATGTTTCCTTAATCAATTTATTAAGATATCATTTATGGATGATGTGTCTAAGAATGATGCTTTTCATGAAGAAGCTAGTGAGAGATAATGAAGCTAACTTATTTCATAGTTTTCATAATTCCTTGTTTCCTAAAGAACTATACTAATATTGACTTTGGACATCTATTTGAATTTTATTTTAAGTATTCTAAAAAATTCAAGTAATGTTAATGTATGTTAGGAATGGGCCTTTATAGTAAGAGTCATAAGAATCCAAATGAATACCAAACTAAAAGAAACTAGGTTACCGAGGATGTGTAATGTATTTTTGAGTGTAATATTATTGATCCAACAATTTTTGGGGGTTTCATATATCATTTGCTATAATTACATAAAATTTCTATGTTACAAACACAAGACTAGAAAAATGATTTTGTTCTATTATTATGTATTCCCATTTGATATCATGATTTTTATATGTTCCAACTCTATTAGTTTATCTATTGTGAATAGATTCCATTTTGAGAAATATATATTTACTTTAAAATGATAATCTTCATCATATAAGTGTGGTACAAAAATATATTATGTCCATCCACGAAGAGTTAATAATCATCTATTAGATGAAGATTTATTCCTTGAGGTAAAAAATATTCCATGTATTTTACATTCACCTAGGAATGGGCTAAAATTACATAAATAAGTATGAATTATTTCTATGAAAATTGGACCTTCAATTTGTATTAAGTTTCAATAAATAATACATTGATTGTCCTTTAATATTTGAATATACCATTGGTTTTTAGGATCATTCAAGTGAATATAAATCTACGTTGAGAATAATCTATAGTAAATTTATCCTTCCATCAATTTTCATCATCTTTTTAAGATCATGTCAACAAAAAAATTAACATTGTTCAAGATATTTTATCATTGTGAGATCAGTAAAAGCATTAAAGGAAGCCCATATTTCGTGAATGTGTAGTGTATGAGCACGAATGATTTATGATGTTGATATCTTATTTCATATTTATAGATATAAATTAATTCATCCTTGAGATATAAATAATGATATTCACATCTAGTTTGACATAATGGTAATGAATTCCTTGATATGGAAATAAGGATAGAATTGAATGATAAACATGATATTTTATTATCCCTGACAGAAAAATGAAACTTTAATTCTGATGACATGCATGTGACTGCAAATTTTGATTGGTTGACCATGTTTCAAATATATTTAATGATGTAGCCGTACATATGTGTTTATTTTTTCGTTATGTTCATTATTATTAGAAAAAATGATGTATGTATTTTGGTATTTTAAGAATATGTATAATATGTTATTATAATGGGATATTAATCATCAAAAAATATCAAAAATAAATTAAAACAATGTTTAGGATTAATTAGTTTAAATTATAATAGTTATATCTTATTGTACATATATGTACATATCTTATGAAATAATTGGAGTCTAGAAACATATCAATAGTAATTTGAATTTATTTATTGGTAACTATTTTGTAATTATTATAATTTTTTGTAACAATTAAATAAAAATGAAAAATATATTCGTTTAGGTTGACATGATGTTGTGGTATTGTTTCTAGAATATTGGTGTGATAACCCATCATGATTTTTAAGATAATTCACTGAGAAAGATACATCTAAGTATCAAATAGAGACATTATGTTTAATCTAGGATGTTATCCAAGAATAAGATAAAAATTTTTTAAGTACTAAAAGCCATTGAAGAACTAAATAAGTCAGGATATGAAGTTTGATTCCTGAATTATATATCTATTTTATGAGATTATTGAATAAATTTTTGATTAACAAAAGATATGGTTATCCAATTTTCTTTCTGTTTAATTTTATTAATCATATAAATTTATCTTATCACTAGATGAACTCTAAATTAGAGATCATGAATGGGTGTCTAACTTGTCTCTGGAGGCTTGTTATTATGGTTTATAACAAATCATATATGTAAAAAATAGTGGTCTCTATTATATCACCAAATAAATCTATCATCTATGTATGCCATGATGTAATAATGATTTTCTAATTTAGATAATCCATTTTGGGTTGTCTAACAATGATGGAAAGTATTAGTCTTTAATAATAAATGTTTTATATATTGTGTTCATATATGTAATACATTGTTGTTTCACATGATAAAATGTTATAAGTGATCATAGATTGGATAAATTACATTAAGGGTTTTCAGAGGTTCAGAAAAAATATAATTAATAAAATTAGAAATAAGAGACAACTAATTCACCCATCCCTTTCTCAATTATACATCAGGTTCTTGGACCTATTTTCATTACCCAAAAAGTGATCTTTTTTCATATTAACTCGATCTTAACTAGATTTATAATGAGTAGTCTTAAGACATAACACATTCCTTGAAACTCTAGGGTGTTAGGATTTTAATATTCATTCAACCTTTACTAAATATTAAGATAAATTTATGAACATATTTATGTTATCATTAAAGAACCTAATTTGATATTTTTGATTAATATTATACATTTAAACATCAAAATTATTTTTTTATATTGTATTTAATTTTTTTATTTAATTCATCTATATTAATTGTTATCCTTTTTAAAGGGAAATAGAATTATGAATTCATCATATAACAATTCATTATTCTTTTTCTAGATAGTGAAATGTGAAATAATCATGGAAAAGTATTCCATATTCGATGTAGATATTGTCTAGTTGGGGATTAATAATTGATATGATCAAAACTAAAAATATATATTTTTATGCCTGATCTTTTAACAAAAATTTTGATTATTGTTATTAACATTACTGAAATATACGACACAACAATGTATGGAATGATGGTGTCTCATGGTTTCTGTTATGCCAATTTTATTGAATGGAAATTACTTTAGTTTCTAATGTGTCCATACATACATAAATAAAAATGTGAGGAAATATATCTACTGAACATGAATATATATTATGTTTAAGAAACCTCTTCTTTGAGAATAATTTTGGGGATTAATAAAGATGATTTCAGTTAAAATGGTTGTGAAAATTGATTTTATTCATAAGCTACCTCTAGAAAATTGTTTTTTAAATTTGGGATTATAGGAAACCATAAAACTAAAACATTAATCTAATTGAATATAATGATAATAGAAAACAAAACCTCTAATATCATTAGAAAATATAATGAAAATGAAATCACTAATACTGAAGTATAATGTTATAAATAAATGGGTTTACATGTAATTCACATAAAATATGATGGATTATTCCTAGGGTGTTGAATGTTTTCTCACCATGAGAATATTGAAGATCATACTTGATGGATCAGCTGTAATGGGGTTATCAAATTTTGGGATTCAAATTGCTCAGGTGGGAAGCTAATCTTCCCAAACTTTCATTCCTCAAACATTACTTTCAATGATGCTAGTAAACATTATGATCTTATATAAGAGATGTTGAGTCCTATTCTGATAAAGTTATTCAAAAGTATTGCGATCAACGACACCCCTGATAATTGTTGTTTCATTAGATCGTGTTCGGGACAGTTCAAAAACATGGATTACATGGGTCCTCTTCATTCCAAGGATGAATCAAATGAATGGCCACTACTGGTTTGTGGAATTAGAAAAAATGTAATTCAAACTAATAGTAATATAAAAATGAAGGTAATCTCAATGGAATATTGATGCTTCTACTCTGTGATTCTGAAGGCGGAGATGACCCTCTATCTATTTTTCTTCAGAACCTGCACAGTGTACCTGTTGTCCTTCTTCACTTCTCAGCAATGTATGGATGGTGATCATTTTTTCATACAGGTCTTCTTGGCCTCTGGATTTCAAGGATATGAAAAATGAACCATTGAGCACAAAGTGTGGACCATGACCTTAACCTCTATATGCAGGACTATCTGGGAGGCCTGCAACCAAGTCTGGAATTGATTTAGTTGTTTGATGTAATTCATACAGATGTGGTCAAGGTCTCCCTTTGTCAGATGTCTTAGATTATGATGGAGGGCCATCCCTAGACCACGATCTGCAAATTCATTAATACACCACTATTTCAAGGTAGGTTGTGCAGATATTGGGTTAAATGTGATCCTCCTACTAGTGGCCATAAAATTAACATGGGTGGATCTCACAAGGAGGGATACATGAGGGGAGGTATGGTTTTTCAGGACTCATTGGGCTCAGTAAACCTTGTGTTCATCACATTTTATGGTCTTGTAATCTCACTTGGTTCTGAAGTGTAGTCTCTTCTTTTGGGGTTGAGGGCTTGTAGTGGGATGAGCATCTAGGTGGTAGAGATGTAATCTGACTCTGATGTTCTTGTGAAAGTTATTGAAGGGTATCATGCGATACCATGAGAGTTGACTTACCTTATTCTCCCAGACATTGTAAAAACCAATCAATGGTAGATGATTCATCATAGTGGGATGGAGGATGACTTCATGGTAGACATGTTGGCTTGCATGGGTTGTAAGGTATAAATACTTTTGATTGACAATAATATATACTAACTCATTATTGAGTGCATGAGTATAGTCCAAGGGGATTCCATTGGTCTACATAATTTTCATCCTCTTTGAGGGGGGGGGGGTTAATTCATTATTTTATTTTTTCGTCATTGCAATTCAATAAAAAAACGTCCACTCAAACTATTTCAAGATTGAGGCTCTATTATTCCCAAAAATCATGTTATATTCCACTTATAATAATATTATTTGAATTTATTATTTTATTTTTTTGTCTCAACATATAATCTATATTAATAATTGATATAGGAAAAATATATATGATTTTTAATATCTATATATGTTCATTAATCATGTTAATGATTAATATGTGATATCCTTTAAAATTAACTCTATTATTTTATTTATGTTTTTATAATAATGTGGAATGATAAGGTAAAATTATTAGCAAGATAATCAATATAAAAATTGACATATTCTGCGGTAAAAAAGAAAAATTTCCTATAATTGAATGTTTTAAATCAACCATAAAATTATATATCTGTTCATGTATATAATTTAGATTCAAATAGAAATTTTTTGTTTTATTTGAAAATTAATATTTATTGAACATAATTTATATAAGGGTGAAGTGGGAGAATTAAATTCCCCAAAATTTTACAATAATTGATTCCACTAAATAAATTTAATGTGATCAATTTATATCTTTATAAACCAAACCACACTATTTTGAATAAAAAATAGGTTACCAAAATATTATTACGAAAATTATATGCATAATTAAAACTTTATAATATTAAATTAAGTTACTCAATATAATTTATTACATTTTGAGGATACATAATTAAGAAGAATTAGTTTTAATTATTATAGTTCACCATCAAATATCCATTTTGTGTGTGTTATGTATTATATCCTAACTAGTTATGTTATCTATATTTTAGATATTCTCATAAATTTATTAAAATATTATAATTCAAAATAATTACAACTGATATGAAATAATATAATGAATTTATAAAACCCGTATTTTTCATAAATGGTGTTTTGTTCAAAATATTTTGTATTTTCCATTAAATAATAAATATATTACTTTTTCATTTAAATATTATTAAATTATAATAATTATTTTTAACACATTGTAATAAAAACATGGGATAAAATTTGGTCAATTCCATGATAATTATTCATTTTTAGGTGAATGGTTAAATTAATTGTTTTTGTTAACAGTATAGAATTTCTGATAATATCATGAGGTGAATATGACATAAAGAATTATAAAAAATTATTATTTGAAACAACATATAAAATATAAGAAATTACGGATTTTAAAAATAGTCAGTTGAATCTCTGAAACTAATATTTTTTATTTTGAAAACATACGAAATATTTTACCAAAATGAAATCGTTTTCTATATTTTATTTCAGATATGCTTTCTCATGTTAGAATTAGGTTTTAGATTTATTCAAAATCCACATAAGATATTTTAATTAATATAATAAAAAAATTTATTAAAACCAATAGTATTATTGATTTTATATTATTTATAATCATTTTGGATTTGTGTTATACTTATGATAATAATTATTATTATTTCCCATTATATTTTATTCATTAAAATATTAATTCATCACACATATAAATTTTATATCAGAAAATGCATTTTATATATTCAATTAGTGGATCTAAAAAATATTCTTAGGTATATTTTCATTCATGAAATTAAAAATAAATTTGTTAGGTGAAAAAAATTTACGGTGAAAAAAAACCCAATATTATAAAATTGAAATATATAATAATGATGTTTATTGAAAAATTTATATCATTTGAAAAAATTCATTGTTGATGATTTCGTGACTATACCCATTCCTCCCTGATACTACATGAATTCAATCACTCGGTCTTCATGTGGATGCCACACAATGCCATGTGGATATCTTTGTAAGAAAAAGGTTGATTACTATATGTGATGGAAAAGTTAACATCACTAGGATACTCTTCCCACGATATCTCATAATCATCAGAGTATAAATTGGATGTGTAAAAAAAATTATCATATAAGGGATAGAAAATATTAGAGCATAATAATACTTATATGTACCAACACATGTATTATTAGTATCAATGTCACTCACACAACAATAATGGAATAAATTTTAATGATACATAGTATATAAATTCATAATAAAAATAGAACTTAGTAGGAATAATATCATAATTCGTAGGATAGAAGTCATTCTTACCTATCCAGTCACAACATGCTAGTCATTTTTTGGTGCCCGCTAATAGTCATTTTCCATTCAATTAATCAGTTATTCATAAAATACCCAAGATCAACCATATTCCTAGGTATGGTGTTAGTATAAATCCAAGAGGTACAGAAAAAATAGCCCACTAACATTAGTTTCTATGACATACCATTTCATTCTATGAAAACGAAAAAAGGGATATATTTGAAAAAGATTCATCCAAAAATAATAAAATATGTGATTGGTCCCAAGAGACCATATATAACTACATTAGTTTCATGTTATAAGGAAACATAATGAGCTACATTACATATAACCCTTTAAGGGATGTTAAAAATCATATATTAAAAAACCTATGTTAATATACCATCCATTTTAATGGTGAACGAGCATTTTACACATCCCCTTCAAGGGATAGTCTAGGTTGCTCAACCTCTATGCCCAACTATAAGTTGTAGAAAATTAGAATATTCGAAAATATATAAATTATGGTAGATAATCCATCTTTTCATATCAAGAGTGTATCATAGCCAGTATAAATCTTTAAGCGAGAAAACGTCATGCATTGGTATATCGAGGATAAACATGCAAACCTCAAGTGATCAAACATCAAACATAATTCACCACTTTAAAACATGTCAAAATCCAATATAAACATATTCTAATTATAAGGGTCAAAAACCACAAGAACGATAACTTCAGCATCAATGTCCATAAAAAAATCATCACCAGAAATATTACCATGTAATAATTAGTTATACATATATCCAATCAATTGGTGGAATAATTGAAGTAATTTTATGTTGAAAATTAAACAAAACTCCACATGTGATATGAATTTACACTTCCTAAATAAATTTAATGTTTTTTATAATATTCTAAAAATTTATCAATTATCCATTCTATAATAATAATTATAATTTAGATTTTTCAGATAACGTATATCTAAATAGGATTTCGGATTCTTGCATGAATATTTTCAATCAATTTTAAATAATTTCATTTAATGATGAATATGATCATTTATCCATAAGGATTAACATTTATTATTTTACAAATTCATCATGCAAATAATTAATTTAATGTAACCCTTTAAAAATTTATATAATAATAAAGGAGATAAATATTTCTGTATCTCATAGAAATAAGGGGTAATTGGACTGATAGAAGAATAATATCACAGATCTAGGATGATACTGCCAAAACCTTCCAGGACTCAAGAGGATATTATTAAAATTATTGTAAATGTTTTATAATTTATAAAAATACGATTTCCAATATTTTAGCTTTGAAAACCACACATATTAATATAAAATTAAATTTATTATGATTAATACATGATTGTGTAGAATATAAAATATTCCATTAAAAGAGATATAGAATATTAATGTTTCATATGAATTAATTACATTATTTTAGTTAGTTTAATCCACAAAAAAATCATTTGATTGGTTTAAAAAGAAAAGATAATATAAAAACAGGTTATAATAATATATTTAATCTAAAAAGTTAATTGTTAAAGGGTATCATTGTTTACCCTTATGAAGATACAATAGTTCACTTACTAATAAACAATTTTTCCCATAAACTTGTTTTAGATTCATACATACTCTAAAATGTGTTGAGATTATAGTGATGTAGAAATGGAAATGAAGGAGTTACCATTATAATGTTTTAACATTATCACACACAATGTCTTGGTTACACTTATATGAACTTTTGATAATAGGATTACAATATTATATAATCATCAAATTAAAATGACTCGTATGTGGTGTTTTTTACCAATTATAATCCGTGAAAAATAAGAGTTACTATTATTGGACTTCAAATTATTTTTCTATATATATATCAAATTTAAATTTTCATAGACACGATGATATACATAAGGGTAATAATAATAATAACAATTATTATGTCATCAAATAAAATTTTATTAAATTATAACTAGTAAGCGTTTAATAAATATTATTATTCCAAAAAAAATATACCTCTAATGACTGAAAATCCTCGTGATATGACTCTAGAGTTCATTCTAAAACTTCTTGGGCCATTGATTATGTAAATTTCATTCCACATCCAATGTATTATTTTAAATATTTCAATGATGCTAGTGGGAAATTAAATTTGGCAACACCATTTATCAAAATACCTACTTAATTTAATTTATTATTAATATTAGGAATTCTACAATCTATGTATTAGTCTCTAACTCAACATATTCATATTTGATCCCATTAATTGGATTTGGAATATACCATCATAGTAGTGATTAATTGGAAAATCATGAATTTAACAAAATCTATGATGATGTTCTTAATTGTATATTATTTTTATCAGAAACATGCTGATCTATAATAATCGATGAAATATTATTAATGACATTCCTTTATTGTTATGATGTTGATTCCCCTAACATGGAGTCATTTAAATGAAAACAAGATTTCCTATATAGAAATCCATGGGGAATCAATTTTGAATAAAATATTATTCTAATATGAATTATTTTTTAACTATCCTTTCATGATTAAACAACACATGATTTCATTTTCCCAAAACTATACAGGATAAAAAACCTAAATAATCACATACCATTTTATACTATACTACTGGACTACATAGTCATACCCATAGAACCCAAAGTAAAACAATATAGATCGAATACTAAATATTATTATTTTATGATTGATATATTAGTACCAAGTGATTGTGTAATGATTATAAACATACAATATCAGATGTTCTATGTATAAACACTATGTATTGGATAATGATTTATAACTACCAATTCTTATTTTGATGATAAGAGACAATCAGTTTTCATTGAGTCAACATTGCTATTTAAATCCTTATCAAATAATGATGTAAACTAAACATCCATATATGATAAAATTAACTATTACACAAAACATAGAAAACCAATTTTTTGAACATAGATCTTTTGTAGATCATCAAAAGAGTTAGTCTCCCAAATCACCCAGAAGTGAAAAACATGGGAAAACTGATTTTCCACATACCACACATTTTATAATCATCTATGGATCCTTCAAAAACCTATCAAAATGTCCATCATGACTTCACATAAATTTATAAAGCCACTTATTATGGCCAGAGTGGCCATTAGTGTACTTAATTTTTATCTTATATCCTTTTATACGATAAAAAATGGGTGAGAAATCCTACAATATATATTTAGATGCTTCGAAATAAGAAATTTCAAATGATATCATGATTCGTTTCTCCCCTACCTCTTATTTCCTCTATAGTACATTCTATTCCTTCATAAACTAAACTCTAATAGAAGAATAAACCATCACACTTACATGGATGATAAGTAAATCAAATACATATATGTTACAACCAATAAAATAGATTTTTTTCCAAACACTCATTCATTACAATACACATTGAATCATTATACAAACTAACCTACACATATTCCACATATAAAGATATGACAACTATTCATGTATATGTAACAACACCTTAATCCACATTAATTCCCACCAATTATACTACCTATAAAGACATCGTCCTCCACCATACTTCATACTTATTCCCTCCAAAATCCAAAGTAACAATATTAAGATAATATGAAATGACATTACCATTCGAAGAATTAGAGGCCATGTCAATGTAAAAAATTATATGTACTATACTCGATGCTTAATAATGATCCAATTCTATTAGTGAGAAAATATACTGCAACCTCATTCAATAAGAGTGTATAGAAAATCTCTCACCAAATAGGTTGAGTTTTCAAGGTTTTAATTACTAAACAAATACAACCAGATATAATTCCTGGGTAGGGAAGTTATTATCCTGGGGTAATGGATTATGAGACCAATAAACAACTAAAATATCACATCAGATAAATAAATATTCTAGAATAGAACCATAGTCATCACAATACAATACCTACATAATAACAGGATCAATGAAAATAATAATCAGTTATGATTCTAATTTCGATTTTTACATTATGAATAGGTAATAACAAAGGAATATATTTTTGAACATGATACCATTATGGTACATGAGAACATAGCTTATAGAGTGGCTTTACCTCCATGATTATCCCAGGTACAAAATGTTTTTCATGTTTCAATGTTGAAAATATTTAAGCCAGATCTGTCTCTTGTATTATTTATAGAGGTAGTTCAGTTCGAAGAGAATATCATTTATGATGAACAAATATTATATATTCAGGGACACAGAGAGAAAGTGTTTCTGAATAAGGTGATTCACCAAGTAAATATTTAGTGAAAAAACCATATGGTTGAAGGGGCAACGTGGGAATCTGAAAATTCTATGATGTATAAATACCCCCATTTATTTGATAAGTGAATAAAATTGCAAGGATGCAATTTCTAAAAGTGGGGGAAGGATGTAACATCCCAGGTAAATAATGAATATGAAAATTTCCATATTTATTAATATATGTGAATTAAATATAAAATTTACATTAAAGGAGTTGATATGCTCAATGGCGTACCTGAAACCCAACAACATGTTTATTAAATTTTACGTAGCACAATAATAATATAATATTATTATATTAAATGGTTGTTAAAACCTAGCCGTTGTATTTGTGTTAGTGAACAGAACTGACTATAATATGATTATACATGTTTGTTAGATGTTTTTTCATTTATCCAATAAAATATAGAGGCTTAAAATGTGAAGTAATATAATTTAATATAAAAGGTTAATTTACCTCCATTTTCTGGAAAATACAAATTAAATCTAGTTTTGGTCACTTTTAGATGTTATTTTTGATGAAATATTATTTTTCGTTAGAATAAGGACATCAAAATTCCCATTGGGTGTGATTTTGGTATTTTTCTGATAAAATTCGATTTTTTATGAATAATGGAAAATACTATATTTTAATTCCAAACTGCCTTTTAATTTAATTTATTTATATAGTTATATTATATTTTAAATTTTTTTAAAGTGTATTTATATTATATTGTAGACATTTAATCCAATTTCGGTTATTGGATGTATTTTCACTTTGAAATTGGACACAATCAAGTGTCTATCTTTTAAAGGTTATTTTTTCTTAAAAAACAAGTTTTTTATTTTGACAATGAGAATTAATTTTAAATTAATTTATGCCAATTCAAGTATTTGAATTTATAAAAATGGATTCTATTTTGGAAATTAGTATTTCAAATTTTTGTAAAAAGGTAACTTTGATTTTTTGAAAATTTTAAATATTTACTATAGTACAAATATTATATACCATTGTTAAAGGGTAAATATGGTAAATAAGGGAAAAAATAATATTATAAAAATATAAAATTACCCAAACATGTGACCTAATCCTATTGGATGATACAATTGGGACCCTGGGAAACCTTGGGTCGGTTTTGGGACCCCATGGAGCCACTTAAGAGTGATAATGATAGTTTAATTTAATTAACATAAAGTAAATAAAAAACTAACATAAACAAATATATTTTAGTAAATAAATTCTTACAAGGGGTTATGTATGATATCTTTTCGACTATAAGTATTAATTGGAAATCTAAAAATATTTCCAACATCGTGGTAATTTTTTTATAATTTTTATACATCAGATAAATAATTTTATATATGACACAATAATGATGGAGTGTTTTCCTCAATAATAAATGATTTAAATAATTAATATTATAATGCTTAGAATAATATCGAAAACCAATCAAATTCTTATTGGATGAATTTTTTTCAACCAAGATTTATATTAAAATAGGCTTTAATATGTTTGGTACCTTTTGGAAACCGAATATCATTGTATAATAATATTATATTTTAAAACATTCCTAAAAAGACCACCCCCCTTATAAAAGGAAACCACTTATATCCCATTATTAACTCCTCTCAAGCCCCTTAGATCATCCAAAAACTACCCAAATAATATCTCAAGAACCCTATATTAAACCTATAATCCTTAACATAGGCAAAAGGCATATCTAGAAGTCCATTAGGTTCAATCTAAAGGGAGTTACCCAAATTAATGGTAACAATTTCTCTAAAATTCAGTTCTTATATATTATTTCTATAACCCCTAAACTCATTTTATTTCTTCCTTTTATAAAAAAATGAGTATGTTCAATATAATATGTTGTTGTTATGAGATGTATTCGAACTACATTTTCACACACCTCCATCTAATGGGTAATGAACAAAATATTTCTATGGATGGAAAACTAACGCCTCACGAAACAATGATTGTTCAATTATCTTTGACAACCATTCATGGTGGACAATAAGATGGATCTGTAATTATATTTTATATATAAAATGTTTATTTTTTATGTTTCTATATTTTTCATTTGTAGCATACTTTTATCGTTTCCATTATGGGTAAACACGATAATTTCACTTGAGGTAGTGCAGACTACCGCCCCCTCAAATTGATATGTCTCGTTAATGCCATATGTGGGATGTATAAAGGATAAATATAACAATATTATATAAGATATTATACTATAATTGTAATATGACTATGTATAATTATGTTTTAATTCCATTAAATTAAAAAATAGAATTAAATGTAGCGGTCATGCGTACATACGACTTACCATCTCCAGGAACGGTGTATTTCATTTCATACCTAAAAATGTTATGTTCTATTATAAAAAATGTATATAATAGATATATATGATATATATGATATCTAAATCATGAATATCATTCTTGATATAATGAACTTTTAGCCACATGAATAACTTGTAATTAAAAGAATTCCATTTTTGACTCAAGTACCAAATATCGACAAAACGACCATTATTAACATAAATGATTATATAATGTTTATAACATGGTAATAAATGATATAAATGGAATAATAAACTTGAATATGGTTCATAAAAATGGTGAAATTGTCTTTTGTTTATTATTCAAGATATTAAAGAACAAACCGGTCATATCATACATGAGGTAAGGGACTTCGTCCCAATCTCAATTCAATGAGGCATGTTTTGTTATAATACACGACTTTAATTATTACACTATATAATATATTTTGGATATTCATTAAATTAAATGGGAATATTTTTCTATGATTTTTATTACAAAACAACAAAAATAAATTTTTCTTTTTAACGTAATCATTGACAACGATCTTTCCCCAACCTTGAGTATTATTTGATCTTTGCCTTCCTTAGCAAGCCGTAATGTTTTTAAAAGGAAAATAAATACCACATACACTTTTATATATTTTGATGCTAACAATGGTTTTTATAATGGATTTGTTATGTCAATATATTTATATGAAATACTGTAATTGAAATATGGAAATGTTATCTTTTATTCATGTTTATTTTATTGGTTATGAATATGTTATGGTTCTTGGGCATCATTATGTATATGGGTGGTTCCGGGATAACTCTACGGAGAGTGATCCTAATATGTCTCTCCAATTAATTGGGTAACTTGATGGAGGTAAATGTGAATGTTTCTCCTAAGTGATTTAGGGAATATACTATGATGGTATTCCAAATGTAACTCCCTACGTATTTGTGATATCTACAATGTAAGTATGACATGAATGCCACAAGTAACATTTATGATTTATGTTTTATATGTGTTATTAATAAATCTTATGATATAATGAGGTATGTTAAAGAGATTATGTTATGTATTCAATGATGAACTAATGTTTTATTTCATTGTTTTATAACCCTTATTGTGCTTTTTATGCTCGTCACAAGTTTTCAAATGATTTTTACAGGACCTATAGATGAATATGGTCAAGGATGGGATCAAGGAAAAGTCACGGTGTCTAAAACATGGCACTATACATGAGCCTTTTTTTAAAAAGATTTTATTTTATGATAAAAATGGTATCTTAGTATAACTGTCTACCTTGTAATTTTTTAGATGTAATGTAATAGTTATGGCCTAATTCCCTAAAACACTAAACCTAAAAAGCTCCTCAATGTGAAGTGTCCATTTAATTCAATATTATGTAATTCTTATGGTCGGGTGCTTATAATATTACTATTTTATGTTAGGAATTGAAAAATTAAACTCATGTTTTAATGTGATCCTTACCCCCAAAAACAACATTGTGTTATGTTATATCTGTTTTACCCTTAAATTAAGAGTTTTTTCCTCTGGGTATGTATTATTATAACATCCCACGTATTTAAAAAATAATAATATTTCAAATCCATTAATACTTATGAATTAGACAAACATTTTTACTTCAATGGGATGTTTTTTTATAGCGTACTCAACACACAACAATTGGTTTCTCCGAAATTTTATGTCACACAAAACTCTGAGTTATACCAATAAATAATACAATAAAAATATTAAAATTTAATTTGGAAGTTAGTACCTAGCTTTTATAATAGTGGGAATAATAATAACTAACTATTGTATTATTACACATGTTTATAATATGATTTTACATTATCCAACAAATATTATAGGCTTAATGTGAAAATTAATCCAATTTTATGAATAAAATAAAATAATATTTTGTAAACGGTCTCTTCTTGACTTTTGATGGATAACTATTTTTTAACATATTTTTTTCCAATTTTAATTTACTAAATTTCAAAATATTCATCTTATTTAGATGTTGGAAATAAAAAATCAATTTTATTTATTTTTATTTATTTTTCTGATAAAATTCATTTTTAAATTAATAGTGTAAATTATTACTTTTAAATTCAAAAATGCATCTTCTTCTAAAATATGTAAATATTTATATTATCCTAATTGTGTTTAAAATGTAATGGGTTTATGTTTTTATCATTCATTACAATGTTGGTTATTTGATTTATTTTCAGATTTAAATCGGACACAAAAACATGTCAGTCTTTTGACAATTTTTACTTCTTAAAAACCTACATTCTGGTTTTGAAAACCATAGTAAATTTTAAATTAATTAATGAAATATCTATTTTTTTATATTGAAAATATGGATTCCATATTTTGAATCAAAAGTTCCATATTATATAAATAAGAACCTTTTATTTTTTGGTATTATAAATAGTAACATCAGTCATTATTTACATTTGCCAAGGTTAATGGATCAACTAAATAAATAAGTGTAAAACTTATATTTTAATAATTAAAAATTTTGCTAACACATTTTATAATAATATAAGATGAAATGTTTCTGATCAAAAAAATCATTAGCCAGAATTGTTGGTATTTAGTAGCCACTTGGTTGTGATAATGAAATGTTATAATAATTAATTTAATGTAATGAGAAATATAACATACACTTGTATAATTTTACTAAAAAATTAATATACAGTTATATAACTAATATAATTAACTATATAGAGTCATTATAAAGATATATTAATTTCATACATCAGGGTATTTTATTTATTATTTTTAGATATTATATAAATTAATTTATATATTATGCAATGATGATGTACATATTACCATATTAATGAAAGATTCAAATATATAATATTATAATTATTAAACTAAATTTAACTTAAAAATTTTGATTCCATACACAAATTTTATTAATTATTTTTTTATGTTATTTTTAATTAATATATGTTTATAGAATAATTCATATCATTATGACTTTAACAAAAAAACACCTAATTACTGTCAAAATTGACAGAAATGAGTTTTTAAAACAAATACTATATTAATAAATGATTTAATTGTCATAAAAATATAAGATTATAGTAATAGAAAACGATAAATTTAAAACATTCATTTATCATCCAATTTATGTTTTATTGGAATTTTATATTAAATATATTAACCATTGTGTTTAAAAATTCAAAAGGACAAGGTAAGGGTAAATTTTTTTAACTAAGGGTAAAATAAACAAGTTAAGGTCTCATTTGTGACATAAACATGTATAAAACATATATTTTGAGAATTGTTTTTCAACACATTCACATCATAATAATGAAACTTATCACTTCAGAATTATTATAATTCAAAAAATAATTTTTAATAAAATAATATTTCTATAATTACCAAATTTACACCTCTTATCTCTGATAAATGGATACCACCTTTACCCATATACTCACACCTCTCAAGCCCCATGGGTCATCCAAAAAATATTAAAATATTTTCTAGAAATTAATCACTTCATCCTAGAAACCATACAATAGGATAATGTATACTCTTGAAAGGCTTTTCGATGAGATCAAATAGAGTAAACTGATTTAGATGTAACATCTTCTCTCAAGATCCATTCATTTATTTTCCATCGTCTACCCCCTAACCATTTTTTATAAAATTATTTTAAAAAATGTTCAGAAAACTCTATACACTAGGATATTTTTATGATTAGTTTTCTACCTACACATACTCACACCTTCCTAAAATTGATATATAACATTATGAATATGTGTAACAGGAACTACTAGCTTACAAAATGACGGTTGTCCAATTTTCTCCTAAAACCAATCATGTTGTCCATTTTGATGAAACAATACTTATATGTGATATATATTATATTCATATTATCTCAATGATTCTGTATTTGTTAGTTACCACATACCATTATTTTTTCCATAATGTGTAAATACGATAATTTCATTTGAGAAAGTGTGGACTATCGCCCCCTCAATGTGAAATAAAACATTCATGCCACATATAGAACATATAAATGATGGATTTAGTGAAAGTATTTAAGATATATAACATATATATTATAAATGAATTATAATATACAAATGTATCATTTAGTTTTCATTCCATTAATATGTAAAATAAATGAATGTAGTGTTCATGCATACGTATGATCTAACATCTCCATGAACGGTGAATTTCAATTCATATCTCAAAATTTCACGGACTATTATAAATAAATATACACTAGATATATAGGATATTTATATCAAGAATAATATTATTTATATAATTAACTTTTTACCACATGCACAATTTACATCCAAACAAGTTCATTTTCGACTCATGTACCGAATATCGACCAAACGACCAACATGAAATTAAATAGTTTTGTAATAATAATAATAGGGTAATAAGTGATATATAATGTATGTTAATCTTGAAATTTTTTTTTATTCAATTATAAATTAACCTAGCTTTATTATTCATGAAATTAATGATCGAATGAGATAGGTCAGGCTCACTCTGAGGGAACTTCTTAACGTATTTTTTTTCCTTGGTTTAATCTTCTACATCATGATTATGTCGTTCTATGACAATGCTAGAAATGAATTTTGATATCCTATAATTTATTATTAATTTATTTATATTTAATTTTTTTAAATACAAATAATCAATCAATATTATTAACAAATGATCTTTTTATGATATATATTAACTCAATATTAATGAATTGAGTTAAATATCCCAATCATTGGTTTTTTCCTAGAATATATGGGAATGACCTCTGATTTGTTACACTGAATACACACATATATTGAGGGAATTTATATTTTTCAAATATATATATGAAATAAATTTATCCTCAATCTAACGATATGATAATTATAAAGGAATTCATCTCAATCGTTTTTTATTGTGGCTTATTTTGATAATATTCACCTCCATATTTTATACAGTATATAATCAACCCTTTAACTTTTAATTTCATTAAATGGTATTGAAAAATATTCCCATTCAATTAAATATTTTATTAAAAAAAGATTTTTTAATATTCACGGTTATAATGACCTTTCCACCATAGTGACCATTATTTGGTATTAGGCATCCTATATGAACTATATTGTTTAAAAAAATAAATAAATAAATATGATTTTATTTATTTTGGTATTGAATGTTTTTTTGATAATTGATTGATTATATTAATATATTGAAATGATGTATAAATAATGCACTGTGTAAAAATTATTTTTCCTTTATGATTCTTCATTTTCTATGATTGTGTTATGGATATTGTAAATTTCAAATAAATATAGGTGGTTCCATGATAAATTGACCACAGGATAGCCTGTGATAACTCTCCAATGTAATGGGTATCATTATGGAGGTAAATATTACAAATTATTCAATGAGATTTATGGAATATACTATGATAGTTATTGTGAACATAACCATGATGTTTACTCCCTATGTAGTTGTGAAAGCTAAAAAGTATGTATGATATTAGTGCAAAATGTTACCATTATGATTTATGATGGATATGATGTTTTCATGATTCTTTTGAATTCAGGGGTTTATAAATATTAAATAACAAACATTTACGTTTCTTAGAATACAGTTTCTGAGTTTTTTTTCACATTCTAGGATTTTTTTTAAAATTACACATGGAATAAGGATGAGTATGAGAAATAAATAAGGAAATAATATATTTATCAATAAAATATATCGTGTTCTGCTTTTGGAATGGTTTCATTTGGTGGAAAAATAGATACTATTTTGATAGTATCCTCTTGTATGATTAGAGGATGATATGTATTCCTAACGGACTAATTCATTAAAACTCTTAACCTAAAGAGATAATCTATGTAAAATAATGTTAAAATATTGACTTATGTCAGGATTAGGTAATGTTTTATGGATGATGAAATATTTTTGGTATCATAGATTAGTTTAGATAACTTTATTGGATAAGATATTATTAATAGAATGTCAATAAATTATTTTACATGTATGGTCGAATTGGAATTTCATTTGAGGATTTCCAGGTGAATTGTCTAACATATTTCAGTTATGAATGTTTTTCTACTGTGGAAACAAGGAGGATATGCTCGGACGATATCCACTGGAAATCAATGTTCCAAATCAGCAACATTAGATGATAGGAATCAGAACTGATCAGTATGATCTAGTGATAAAACAATTGATTCAAACAAAAAATTGTGGTTGTATCGATGTGAGATATATGTTAGGTCCACCATAGTGGAATATAATGGTAGTGTATCATTTCCTGAGGCAACATACTCCATCATTCATAGGACCATATGGAAATTTTCTAGTTGTTGAGAGGATTAAATCCCATGAAAACATTCTCACTGTCATGTTGTGTTAAGAAAATCAAATGATTAGTCTAGTTTTTTATCATTTTCATGGTGAATACAATCAGTGGTGGTAGATGGTTAAAAATATTAGGGATGGTGAATATATTAATTCACATTATTTTGATGAAGTAGAAGGTATGTTTCTTGTGATATATTTTTCTTAAGGGTGTTTGACATTGGATAGATAAAAAACTCTTGGAATGGAGGTAGGAGGATGAATCAATGAGGGCATCTGAATGAAAATTATCTATACTAGCAAGGTATGCTCCAAATTTCATATGGGATATTAATTGAAAAATAAATTATTTTTAATCTATATTAATTCCATATTATTGATGGGAATTTTATATTTTGTAAGATCAAATGTTCTGAAAATCTTGATCAATGTGTAGAGATGGTGGAAATGGTGTGTTTTTATGACAATGAGTTCTTTGAAAACATGCAAAATGAGTATATTTTATGCCTCTATTAGAGTTTGATGTTATCTTGACTATGGATTGTAATTCTAGTTACAATTATACGATTGAATATATATATATAATGAAATTTATATTTAAAAAGACTTTTAGTTTCTGTATAAGGATGAACCCTTTACATTGTTAACATATTAGGAAGCCGACAAACTAGTAAATGATTTAAATGAGTTTTACCTTGAACATTTTGTTGAAATCAATGAAATTTTTCATAAAAATGATTTTTCAGTGGAAAATGAGTATATTGATGTTTTTCCTAATCATATTATTGTATTATACTTGATTAGGATGATGAATTTAATGTTGGATTTTTTTTATGATGCTTTGCCAATTTCAAATCCCCCTTATCAAATGGCTCAAATTAGACCTTTAGAGTTAAATAGGAAATTGTAGGAGTTATTAGATAAATAATTCATTATAAATGGTACATCACAATTGGGTGGTCATATCTTGTTTGATAAAAATAATGATGGATCAAGGATACTTTTTCATTGAGCACATATCCTTGAATAACAACGATGTTATGTACAAGTATCATTTCACTCATATTGATAATTTTATTATCATCTATAAGGATATCAGCCTTTTTTAAAGGGTAACATGAAGATGGGGGTACCATCTGTTGAATGTAAAAAAGGAAGACATTTATAGGACCATGTTTTGTAATAGATATATTCATTATGAATTTTTAGTTATGTATTTTGGGTTAACTAATGCACATGTTGTATTCGAGGATATTTTGAATTAAATATTACATGTGTTCTGAGATATGTTTGTGGTTTTTTTATTGATAATGTTTTTGAATGTTCTAAATGTAATGAGGATAATGATTTTATCTTATGGTTTTCATTGAAAAATATAATAATTAAAATATAGTATGAGTAATTTAAGAAATGTGATTTTTGTTAGAAACAACTTAATTTATTTATCACATTTTTTCTAAATATGTCATAATTGTAGATCATTATACAACAATATTTTTGGATGAATGGAAAGGACCCAAAAATATAAATGACATTCGTTGTTTTCAATGTTTAGTTTTTTATTATTTGAGGTCTGTTGAGTATTTCTCACAGTTATCTAGAATAATAACTATGTTAACATGAAAGGGTGCAAACTTCATCTAGACCGAAGAATGTGATGAATATTTCCAATAATTAAGTAGAAGATTAGTGAATGCCCTAGTTTGGGAACTTCCTTCTAGAAATGTTGATTTTGTTATCTACATATATGCTTCATTATAAGGGCATGGATGTGGTCAAATGAAAAATCATTAGGTAATTTATTATGCTTCATTTCAGTTGAAAACACATTATTCAAATTACCACACACTTGACTTAGTAGTATCTGCAGTTGGTTTTTCATTAAAAATATTGTGCCATTATTCTTTTGCAGTTAAATGAGAAATATATAATGACCATTAATGATATAAGTATATATTTACTCAGATTTAGTTGACCATGAGTCATAGAAATGGCTGGAACTAATCCAAGAGTATGATAAGACAATTCATTACTATATTTGAAAAGTGATCAACGTGGAAGACGATATGGGTCGGAAATGTAATGCTACATAAACCATTTTATTATTGGAACACAAAACATTGATTAATGATTTCATTAACACTGGAATTGAAGTTGGGGTGTAGGAGATTTGTAACACCCCAGGTAAATAAAAAATATGACATTTTTAAATTTATCCCTATTTGTGAATAAAATGTTAATATTAATTTAAAGGGAACGCTATGCTCGATGGCTTACCCAATATGCAACAACAAGTTCCTTTGAAAACATACGGTGCACTCTAATAATAAAATAATATTATTTAAAATTGTAGTTAACACCTAGCCATTGTAATGGAGGGAATGAACAGAACAAACTAAAAAATGATTATATATGTTTGTCAAATATTTTTACTTTTTACAATAAATTATAGAGGATTAAAAATGTGAATAGATCCAATTTTAAGCATAAACATTATAATATTCTTTAAAAGGTCGAATAACCGCCTTTTGATGACGAACCTCTTTTAAATCTAGTTTTTGACAATTTTATGTGTTATATTTGAAAAAATAAAATTATTTTTTAGAATCTGGAAATCAAAATTTACTTTGTGTAAATTTTTGGTATTTTTCTGATAAAGTTCATTTTTTAATGAATAGTGAAAAATGTTGTATTTTAATTCAAAACCTCTTTTTAGTATAATTTATTTATATGATTATATTATCTTATTAATTAGTTTTAAAGTTAAATTAAAATATATTTTTACCATTTAATCCAATAGTGAACATTGGAATTAATTTCATCGTGAAATTTGACTTCAACTAGTGTCAATCTTTTGATACTTATTGTTTCATAAAAACACGCTATATTCTCTGACAGCGGGATTAATTATTAAATTAATTAATGTAACTTATATGTTCTGAATTTTGTAAAATATAAATCATTTTTGAATTTGGAATTTCAAATATATCTTAGTGTGAAAATTTGGTATTTTTCTGGAAAACATCAATATTTGATGAATAGTGAAACCACTAAGTGGTACTTAAAAAACTGATTTTTCGTTTAAATGATAATTTACCACCTCTGTGTTTTGAATTTCGAAAATCCGACATACATGGTTGTCATTATGAAGTAAAATGTGGTTCAATGGGATTAAAATAATTTTTTTGGTGAATAGTAAGTTTTATGTTTTATTCGTGATTAGAGGTAATTAGTGTAATTTAAAGTTAATATAATGTTTTAATAATATGAAATGCCCTAGACACATGTCCTACCCTCATTGGATTTGTCATGGACGACGAAGACAATCCATGGGTCAACTTGGGGACCCCATAGAGCCACATTTCTTGTAAAATGACATTAATACCTTTTTATTTAAAGTTAAAATTAAAATGTCACAAACATTTGTTGTTTTACTAAAACTATTTTTACATGGGGTTATAAAAGTCATATTTTTGACTATAAATATTAATTAGAAATATAAAACGATTTAATACAACATGAATATTTTTTATAATTTTTAGATATTAAATATATTATTTTATTTATGACACCGTGATGATGCAGTGATTACCTCCAAAATGAACTATTTAAATAAAATGAGAAGATAGGGTGAAATCTAAGTCTTAAACTTGTCACAAACCTATTGGATGGGTGGATTTAATAACCTTATCACCTTTTACTCGAAATATATCTTTTTAGGACCTGTTAAATCCGAAAATCATTTTATAATAAGGTAATATCTTATAACTTTCAAAGAGTGCCCCTCCTCTCCTCTTATAAAAGGCCCCCACCTCTACCACCATACACACACTTCTCATGACTTTGGCTCGGCCAACCCCTGCACATTTCATCTCTCCAAATCCCTCTCTTCATCATTGAAGCCTCACTTTTGGCATAATCTTTTTCAAGGAAGCCTTTGAGCTCAAATCAAAGAGAGTTACCTGATTTAAAGGTAATGTCTTCCCTGGTGTTCTTTTGTTTTATTTTTCTTCTCCAAACACCTAAACTATTTTTATTACCTTTTTTTGTAACAAAAAAAAGTATAATAAATATACTAGGATGTTTTTATAAGATTTATTCGAGCTACACATTCACACACCTCTGTCTAATGGATAAAGAACATATTGTTTCTGTTGATGGCGAATTATTGCCTCACGAAATGATGATTGGTCAATATTATTTAAACTCCTTCAAAGGTGGCCATTAAGATGTAACTATATTTATATATGATATATAATATGATTATGTTTTCCTTAAGCTTCTGTATTTTTCATTTATGGCATACCTTTATGGTTTCCATTATGGGTAAACATGATATCTTCATTTTAGGAAGTGCGGACTACCGCCACCTCAAAGTGATTTGATTCGTTAATGCCATATGTGGGAAATATAGAGGATGTAATTAATGTTCTTACATATTATATACTACTGTAATTATAATATACCTTTATATCATTATTATTTAATTCCATTGAGTAGAAAACAAATTAAAGTAGCGTTCATGCGTACGTACGGCTTACCGTCTCCATGAACGGTACATTTCATTTCTTATCTCCAAATGTTATGTACTATTATAAGTACATATATATAATGGATATATATGTAATATATTATATCTAAATTAAGTATATCCTTATAGAATTATAATATATATATCTCTCATTTTGTTTTAATTCCATTAATATGACAAAAAAATGAAAGTAGCATTCATGCGTACGTACGGCCTACCGTCTCCATGAGTGGTGCTTTTAATTTTTTATCTCCAAATGCTATGTAATAGTATAAAATTATTATATACTTGATATATATTATATTTAAAACATCAATACTATTCTGGAGATGATTTACCTATATCTACATGGAAAATTCTTTTCAACAAGTTCGATTTTGACTCAAGTACTGAACATCGACAAAAACGTCTGATATGAACTCACTTTATTAACCAATTATTATAACATTATAATATGTCATATGAACTGAATAATAATCTTTAAAGGAGGTCCTTAAAAATTCTAAATTGACCAAATTTTATTATTCAGGAGATTAAATAACGATCGAGACAAGTCAGACATGAGGTAAGGGATCATACCTATCTCTTTCTTTTTAAGTACCCTCTTTTATGTCATTCCTTTTAAACTCATATCTCTTATGATTGGGATGTTATTTTATATTACTCTAACTATAATTTTTATTTTCATATGATGAGAGACCCTATTTTCTATAATCAATCCATTTTGGATGTATTGAGTGGCACCGTTAGGCTGCCGAATTTTCATAAGAGATCCAACCTCTCTCTTTCTTTTCAAATACTCTCCTTTATGTCACTTCTTTTAAGATCCTCTTTGTTTTTCTGGGGGATGTAATTTTATATTACTATTTTTTTAAATTTTATGTTAATATTATTAGAGACCCAATTTTATCTCATCAATCCATTTTGGGAAGTTTTATGTGGCGTCGTTAGGCTGCCGAGTTTTCGTAAGGGATTTTTTATCTCACTTTTATTCTCGTGAGATTTATGCTACATTTGCCACCATTTCCTTTGAGTGGTGTATGTACTGCCCATTATTCTAATCGTTGTGTAATATAATTTCTTTTATTAGTATTTACATCAATTTTTTATTGTCCGTCTTTCAAGGGATTTACGTTTTGAAAGTTACCCAAGTCGGTAAGGGAACCTTTCACCCTCCCCTTTTTAAAAGACTTCTTTTGTTTTGTCTTTTAATTTATATATTGTTATGTTGGGAAATGTTCTTATATATCCTTATTGATGTAAAGTTTATTTCCAAGTGATGATATACCATTCTTTCTCTCATCATCTAACCTTCTGAATTTTGAAGTGACACCCTTAGGCTGTCGAATTTTTACAAGGGAACGTCTTAACCCAATTTCGCTTTCTTTGGGTTCAACCAGTACTTCTTGAACATGTCATCCTATGAATATGTGGGAATGAACTCTGATTGTTTCACACTTAATATCCACTTATATTGGATGTATTTATATTTCTCCCACATAAATATGTGATAAATTTATCCTTAATTTAAGGATACCATCTTTATAATGGATTTCATCTCAATTTACATTTCCATTGAGACTTCATTGTTGTTATGCACCAATTCACTCTTATATAGTGTGTATACTGTCCTTTGACATATTATATCATTAATCCCTTTATTCCCATGATATTATAAAGTTCTGATTAAAAGTTATTCCGCAATTATTTTTATTCAAGAGTCTCTCATTTTGTTAAAAACTCTTTAACAAAAATATCATTTTAAATGTTTTATGATTTATTATTCTAAATCTATATCTTTAAAGTCCATGTTTTCAAAATGGTTTTCAGTATTTATTTATATGGACATTAATGTTTTAAAATTATAATTCCATTAAAAGCATCAATGTGCTATCAGACACTTTGATTCAATAATCTCTTTTAAATGGTTTTTGAAAATGGATTGATTAATTCAATATCTTGGAATTACTTATTGTGATTGCAAATGAAATGATGTTATTGAAATTTTTATATTTCAATATTATGTGTAATGATGGTACTTGGAAATTTTATGAGTGGTTATGTGATAAACCATATGATGGGTGGTGTCGTGAATACCGGGACGGGTGGTTACGTTATAACATCCAATTCATTGGGTATGGAAGTCAGCCATATGGGTATTCCATTAAGTATGTCTGGAAGTCGACCGTATGGTTATTCCATTTAAGTATGTTTATGTCCCAAGTTAGCTTTATATGTTATGTAAACATTATATGGGTTTTATGGTAATCCTTTGGTTACAAAAGGGAAAGTAATGAACTTTAATTCAGTGAAGAGTCTTTACTACTTCATAAAGGTGAAAAGTATTACTTTGATAATGTATTCCTGGTTTACTTGATGTTTTGAAAAACTAACAGTTTTCCTTCGTTGTGTATCCTTTACTGGGATTTTTATGCTCATCCCAAGATTTTGAAATGTTTTCCACAAAACATAAAGATGAATAGGGTCAATGATGGGATCAAGGAAATACATGCTATCTAAAACATGGAACTAGATATGTTTCATTTTAAGTGTTTTTTTATGGAAACTTAGTAGAAGTGTATACTTTGTAATGTTTAAGATGTAAAAGTTATGTCCTAATTTGATAAAACTCTAAACCTGAAAAGATCATCCATTTGAATTATTCATTTAATTCAATAATAAGTAATGTTTAAGGTCGGGGCCTTATAGTTGGTATCAGAGGTCGGTTTAGATAACTTTAGAGGTTAGGGTATTTTCTAAGCATAGGTGACATTAGCATAATGGCTAGGATTTCAGAAAGAGTCATAGTTTTTAGATAAAGTGAATGAGTAAGTATATCTCAGTGTTTATCTTCCTCATTAGTACATGATAATTTTGTTGATATACTCACACTGACATTTTTGGTTTTAGTAAATGGATGGATCTAGCAGGAACCAAAGTGATAATGGGTTTGAAGGAAACTGTGATGGTACTCTGATTAAGAGAGTGGATGAAATGTGGGATTCAATGAGGACACTCGTGGTTGTTGTAAACCAACTATCAAGGATTCATGATCAACCACTTGAACCATGGTATGTTCTCTAATGCATCAGGTACGAGATGACCAACTCGATGTGGAAGTTCAGGTAATAATTATACAGGTAACCATTAGAGTTTATATGATCCTTACTTTTGAGGTAATTATGGGTTACTATATGTTATAATGGAAAATTAATGGCATGATATAAACTTGAGGTTAAAATATGTTATGATCATTTTTGAAGATTTTATCTCGTCTTGGGGAATGTTTTAAGAGTTATGTAGTTTTGGAAATAGGACAACATACAGACCATGTGACAACCCGTTGCGTCGGACAAAGCTGTGGGAATCGAACCCACAACCAAAGTGTGATTGGTATTTATCACCTACCACTGGACTACGTGAAGTCCCTGGTTAGTATGACTAATTATTTTTAGTTAGATGATTTTAGGAATCAAGAGTAAGTTTATTTTGGGTTATATTTGGAAATGATAAACCTATCATGGAAGATATGTGATTAGGTTAATTACTTTTCAAAATGAGACTTTAAGAGTAACTGATGTTATTTTGAGATAAATTTTAAGGTTTATCTTAGAAGACATTGTGATTAAATCCTTTAGAGATTTGGGTTTCAGTTTTACTTTTTATTACTTTGAATAATTTTATGAATAGATGTTTATTGAATGGTCTTTGTTGAACTTTGGGTATTGTTTGACATATTTTGGATATTAAGAATAGATTTTTTTTATAAAGGATTATACTTTTTGGGTATTATCTGATCTCATACTAACTTTTTTTGTTTTAGTTTTGGTTAAGGTATAAAGACATAAGAAGTATATAGTTCTCTTTTTGGATTAGGTGATTCTCTAGAAGTTTATTATAGTACTCTTAATTCCAACAAGTCTTCCAAAATACTCATCATTTGAGGAAAGCATGAGTTTGTGTAAGAAATCAAGTAAAATTTGAAAGTAAAAATGACAAGTAAGTATGTTTCCTTAAGATCAAAAATAAATTCCTCAATGAAGATTAACTTAAAACAAAAATGTTTTATGTTAACTTTTCCTAATGGGGAATCAAATACCGTTTAACCCATCACAAGTTTGTGATTTTCTTACGGTTAACTTCCTCCTAGACAAGTTTTCTATCACACTTCCTTAGAACAACACCCTTTTTTTCTTCCATATCCATGTTTTCATACCTGGAATCCTATTATGGTTTATCTCGGGTGACCTTTGTACTTCCCTTTCTTTATTTTAAAGTGATAGTTTAATTTACTCCTTTTCCAATGTGGGGCTTTCAAAGATGTTTCCAAGCCCAATTTTAAAATTGCGAGGACGCATTTCTCAAAAGGGGGAAGGATGTAACACCCCAGGTAAATAAAAAATATTAAATTTTTATATTTATCCCTATTTGTGAAAAAAAATTTTAATATTAATTTAAAGGTAATTCTATGCTCGATGGCTTACCCAATACGCAAGAATGAGTTCCTTTTAAATCTTACGGTGCACTCTAATAATAAAATAATATTATTTTTTATTGTAGTTAACGCCTAGCTGTTATAATGGTGGGAATTAACAGAACTAACTAAAAAATGATTATATATGTTTGTCAAATATTTTTACTTTTTACAATAAATGATAGAGGATTAAAAATGTGAATGAATCCGATTTTAAGCGTAAACATTCTAATATTCTTTAAAAGGTCGATTAAACGCCTTTTGATGACGAACCTCTTTTAAATACACTTTTTGACAATTTTATGTGTAATATTTGACAAAATAATATTCTTTTTTAGAATCGGGACATGAAAATTTACTTTGTGTAAATTTTTGGTATTTTTTCGATAAAGTTCATTTTTTAATGAATAGTTAAAATGTTATATTTTAATTCAAAACCTCTTTTTAATATAATTTATTTATATTATTAGATTATATTTTGAATTGGTTTTAAAGTGAAATTAGAATATATTTTTACCATTTAATCCAATAGTGTTCGTTGGAATTAATTTTATCTTGAAATTGGACTTAAACTAGTGTCCATCTTTTGATACTTATTGTTTCATAAAAACATGCAATTTGCTCTGACAGCGGGAATTAATTATTAAATTAATTAATGTAACTTTTATGTTTTGAATTTTTTAAATTACACATCATTTTTGAATTCAGAATATCAAATATAGCTTACGGTGAGTTTTTGATATTTTTCTGGAAAACCTCAATTTTTGATGAATAGTGAAACCACTAAGTGGTATTTAAATAACTGATTTTTCGTTTAAATGAAATTTTACCACCTATGTGTTTTGAATTTCAAAAATCTGACATACATGGTTGTAATTAAGAAGTAAAATGTGGTTCAATGGGATTAAAATATGTTTTTGGTGAATAGTATGTTTTATGTTTTAATCGCGATTAAAGGTAATCAGTGTAATTTAAGGTAAATATAATGTGTTAATAATATGAAATGACTTAAACACATGTCCTACCCTCATTTGATGTGTCATGACCGAACAAGAAAATCCATGGGTCAACATGGGGACCCCATGGAGCCACCATTCTTGGAAAATGACATTAATACCTTTTTATTTAAAGTTAAAATTAAAATGTCACAATCATGTGTTATTTTACTAAAACAATTTTTACATTTGGATATAAAAGTCATATTTTTTACTATAAATATTCATTAGAAAGATAAAAATATTTCCTACATCATGATATTTGTTTTATAATTTTTATATATTATATAAATTAATTTATTTATGACACCGTGATGATGCAGTGATTACCTCATAAATGAACGATATAAATAAAATGAGAAGATAGGGTGAAATATAAGTCTTAAAATTATCAGAAACCTATTGTATGGGTGTATTTAGAAACCTTATCACCTTATCCTCGAAATATATCCTATTGGGACCTTTTAAATCCGAAAAGAATTTTATAATAAAGTAATATCTTATAACTTTCCAAGAGTGCCCCTCCTCTCCTCTTATAAAAATCCCCCACCTCTACCACCATACACACACCTCTCATGACTTTGACTCGGCCAACCCCTGCCCATTTCATCTCTCCACATCCCTATCTTCATCATTGAATCCTCACTTTGGGAATAATCCTTTCCAAGGAAGCCTTTGAGCTCAAATCAGAGAGAGTTACCCGATTTAAAGGTAATGTTTTCTCTTTTGTTCGTTTGTTTTATTTTTCTTCTCCAAACCACTAAACTATTTTTATTACACTTTTTTGTAACAAAAAAGTATCATAAATATACTAGGATGTTGTTATAAGAAGTATTCAAGCTACACTTTCACAAACCTCTGTCTAATGGTAAAAGAGCACACTGTTTCTTTTGATGGTGAATTACTGCCTCACGAAACGATGATTGTTCAATATTATTTTAACACCTTCAATGGTGGCCATTAATATGTCACTATATTTATATATTATATATAATATTATTATGTTTTCCTTAAGATTCTGTATTTTTCATTTATGGCATACGTTTATGGTTTCCATTATGGGTAAACACGATATCTTCATTTTACGAAGTGCGGACTACCGCCACCTCAAAGTGATTTGATTCGTTAATGCCATATGTGGGACGTATAAAGGATTTAATTAATGGTATTACATATGATATAATACTGTAATTATAATATACCTTTATATCATTATTATTGAATTCCATTTAATACAAAAAAAAAAGAAATGAACGTAGCGTTCATGCGTACGTACGACTTACCGTCTCCATGAACGGTACATTTCATTTCTTATCTCCAAATGTTATGTACTATTATAAGTACATATATATAATGGATATATATGTAATATATTACATCTAAATGATGGATATCAGTCTGGAATTATAATATATATCTATCATTTTGTTTTAATTCCATTAATATGACAAAAAAATTAAAGTAGTGTTCATGCGTACGTACGGCCTACCGTCTCCATGAACAATGCTTTTAATATTTTATCTCCAAATGATATGGAATAGTATAAATTGATTATATACTGGATATATATGATATTTAAAATATCAATACTAATCTGGAGATGATTTACTTATAACTACATGGAAAATTCTTTTCCAACAACTTCAATTTTTACTCATGTACCGAACATCGACAAAGACGTCTGATATGAACTCACATTATTAACCAATTATTATAACATTATAATATGTGATATTAACTGAATAATAATAATTAAATGAGGTCATTAAAAAATTATAAATTGACCAAATTTTATTATTCAGGAGATTAAAGAACGATCGAGACAAGTCAGACTTGAGGTAAATGATCCTACCTATCTCTTTCTTTTTAAGTACACTCTTTTATGTCATTCCTTTTAAACTCATATTTATTATGATTGGGGTGTTATTTTATATTAATCTTACTTTAATTATTATGTTCATATGATGAGAGACCCTATTTTATCTCATCAATCCATTTTGGATGTTTTTGAGTGGCTCCGTTAGGCTGCCGAATTTTCATAGGAGATCCAACCTCTCTCTTTCTTTTCAAGTACTCTCCTTTATGGAACTTCTTTTAAGCTCATCATTGTTATGTTGGGGGCTGTTATTTTATATTCTTATTCCTGTACATTTTATGTTAATATGATGATAGACCCTATTATATCTCATCAATCCATTTTTGGATGTTTTATGTGGCGCCGTTAGGCTGCCGAGTTTTTGTAAGAGATTTGTCATCTCACTTTTATTCTCATGAGATTTATGCTACATTTGCCACCATTTCCATTGAGTGGTGTATGTACTGCCCATTATTATAATCTTTGTGTTATATAATTTCATTTATGAGTATTTACATCAATTTTTTATTGTCCTTATTTCATGGGTTGTACGTTTCAAAAGTTACCCAAGTCGGTAAGGGAACCTTTCACCGTCCTCTTTTTAAAAGACTTCTTTTGTTTTGTATTTTAATTTACATATTATTATGTTAGGATATGTTATTATATGTCCTTATTGATGTAATGTTTATGTCTAAGTGATGAGATACCATTCTCTCTCTCATCGACTAATTTTCAGAATTTTGAAGTGACACCCTTAGGCTGTCGAATTTTTACAAGGGAATGTCTTAACCCAATTTCGATTTCTTTGGGTTCAACCAGTACTTCTTGAACATGTCATCATATGAATATGTGTTAATGAACTCTGATTGTTTCACACTTAATATACACTTATATTGGGTGTATTTATATTTCTCACACATAATTATGTGATAAATTTATTCTTAATTTAAGGATACCATCTTTATAATGGATTTCATCTCAATTTACATTTCCATTGAGACTTCGTTGTTGTTATGCACCAATTCACTATTATATGGTGTGTATACTGTCCTTTGACATATTATATCATGAATCCCTTTATTCTCATGATATTATAATGTTCTGATTAAATGTTATTCCCCAATTATTTGTATTCAAGAGTTTCTCATTTTGTTAAAAACTATTTGACAAAAATATCATTTTAAATGTTATAAAGATTTATTATTCTAAATCATTATCATAAATGTCCATGTTTTAAAAATGGTTTTCAGTATTTATTTATATGAACATTAATGTTTTAAAATTATAATTCCATTAGAAGCTTCAAAGTGCTATGGGACACTTTGATTCAATAATCTCTTTTAAATGGTTTTTGAAAATGGATTGATTAATTCAATATCTAGGAATTACTTATTGTGATTGAAAATGAAATGTTGTTATTTAAATGTTTATATTTTCAATATTTTATGTGTAATGATGGTACTTGGACATTTTACGGGTGGTTACGTGATAAACCATATGACGGGTGGGGTCGTGAATACCAGGATGGGTGGTTACATTATAACCTCCAATGCATTGGGTATGGAAGTTGGCCGTATGGCTATTCCATTATGTATGTGTGGAAGTCGGCCGTATGGTTATTCCATTTAAGTATGTTTATCTCCCATGTTACCTTTATATGTTATGTGATCTTTATATGGGTTTTATGGTAATATTTTGGTTACAAAAGGGTAAGTAATGAACTTTTATTCAGTGAAGATTCTTTACTACTTCTTAAAGGTGAAAAGTATTACTTTCATAAAGTATTCTTATTTTACATGTTGTTTTGAAAAACTAACAGTTTTCCTTCTTTGTGTATCCTTTACTGGGATTTTTATGCTCATCCCATGTTTTTGAAATGTTTTCCATAGGACTTAAAAATGAATAGGGTCAAGGATGGGATCAAGGAAATACATGCTATCTAAAACATGGAACTAGACATGTTTCTTTTTAAGATTTTTTATGGAAACTTAGTAGAAGTGTATACTTTGTCATCTTTGAGATGTAATAGTTATGTCCTAATTCTCTAAAACTCTAAACCAAAAAATATCCTCAATGTGAATTATTCATTTAATTTAATAATAACTAATTTTTAAGGCCGAGGCCTTATAATATTCCTATATTTGATTCATGTTTCTGTATAATCATCTCTATTAGATAGAATAAATAAATCCCAGTTGGAAGAGATTTACTTGAAAAAAATGATAAAGTTGATGAAAATTGTTTGGACACAATATTCAAAAGGGGGTAATTTTATAACATCCAATGTATATATAGAATAATAATTTTTCATGTCTATTAATATTCTTGCATTATATATTATATTTATATTATGGTGATTTTTTAGAGTACATGACACAAAACAATGAGTTTCTTTGATATATTATGTTGGACACAATTCTAGGTTATACCAAAAAAATATTATAATTTTATTATAATTTTATATGGTAGTTAATGCCTAGCTGTTTTATTGTAGAGAGTGAACAGAACTAATTACAATATTATAACACATGTTTATTAACTAGTTTAAATTTTATCAAATAAATTTTAGTTTCCTAAAATGAAAATGAATGTTCTTTTGAGTATAAAATAATCTAATATTTTGTAAAAATAGTTTTACTACCTTTTGATCGAGCACAATTTTAAAAATTAGTATTTTTTAAAATATTATATATTATTTTTTTTAAATTAATTTTTTTGTTTATAATAGTGACCACAAATTTCACATTGGTTGAATTTTTTGTATTTTTAAAGAAATCATTTTTTATGAGTAGTGAAAAATATTTGATTTTAATTCATAACTGCATATTTATCTATATTATATATTTATAATTATATTATCTTATTAATTTACTTTAAAGTGTAAATAGATTATATTTTTATCATTTAATCTAATTATTTTCATAGGATGTAAGTTCAAAGTTAAATTTTACGTAAACACATGTAAATCATTTGATAGTTTTTTTTAAAAAAAAACCATATTTCTAGTTTGACAATGAGAACTAATTTAAAATTAATTAATAAAAATTTTATATTGTGAATATGGAAAATTTGATTCAATATTTTGAATCAAATGGTAAATATTATTTATATATGTACCATCTATTTTTGGACAATGTGAATTGAAATTTCAGTAATTATTTTTATTTAACATTGTTAAAGGATAAATTAAGTATATAATGGTTAGAATAATATTATAATAATATTAAACAACCCAATAACATATGATAAACTTATTTGATGGGTATTGGGAGACCAAAAAATTCCATAGGATTAACTTTTTGCATTTGGGAGCCACATGGGCGTGTTAATGATTTGATATTATAATTAATTGAAAGTAAAGTGAAGTATAACATAAACATGTATCTTTTTATTAAAATAATTTTTATATTAGTTTATAAAACTAATATATTTTACAATTAATAGTAATTATAAATAATAAATGATTTTTTACATCATGGTATTTTATTTATGATTTTTAGACATTAAATAACAAATTTTTTTTATGAAACAATGATAATGTAGTGATTACCTTATTAATGATAGATTCAAATAAAGGATATTATAAATATTATGAGAAACAAAATTTGAGATCTTAATTCTGTAACTAAATTTTATGATTGATTATGAACTGTTTTCAAATGTGCATTTTTTGAATGAATGAAGATGATATGACTTTAACAAAAATAAATTACTGAATAATATCAAAATATACATAATTGAGTTTTTAAAACAAATATTATTTTATTATATTATATAATTGTAACGAAAAATATAAGATTCTTCATAATGAAATAACTAATTTTAAAAATGTCATTAATTATCCACTTGAGGTTATATTGTAATTTTATAGTAACTATATTAAAAATATAGTGTAAAAATACAAGAATATATTGTAAGAGTTAATTTATTTAACTAAAGCCTAAAGCCAAAAGATAAGGTTAAATTTGAGACCTAAACTTGTCTAAAAAACAATTGGTTGAGTTAATTTCAGAACATAATCATCTAATCAAAGAAATATATCACATTGTCACTTTTATAATTCTAAAATAAATTAATTATAAAATTATATTTCAAGACATTCTTAATGTGCCCCTCCTCCCTTGTTTAAAAGGCCACCACCTCTACCCACTAACTCACATATCTGAAGAACCTTTTCTCCTAAATATTCTACACAAATAATCTCCCAAAATCCTTCCGTTACTCTTATAATCATTTCTTTGTTAATGTGAAAATTCATGAAATCCTTTGTCTCAAATCCAAAAGAGTTACCCGATTTAGAGGTAATATCTTCTCTTAATCTATTTTGAATTATTTTCCTTCTCCAACCCCCTAAGATCTTTTTATTCCATTTCATATAACCAAAAAAATTTCCTATATATACATGTATGTTTTAATTCTATGTTTTATTCCTAAATATACACACACCTCGATCTAATATATATAGAAGGTATAATTGTATTATAGCAAACTATTGCCTCACGAAATGATGATTATTCAATTTTCTCATACCACCTATCTTGGTGACCCATATAATGGTACATTATTTATATATGATATGTATTTTTAAAATTTTTTCTATTATTATATAATTTTATATTTAAAACATACGATAATTCTTTTCCTAATTTGTAGAAATGATAATTTCATTCGAGGAAGTGTGGAAAATTGCCCCTCAATGTAATATGACGCATTCAATAAATAAATGGAACATATAAAGAATAGTGTTAATTAATATATGTAACTTACATTATATATATATTATAATATAATAATAATATACCAGTGTATCATTTAGGTTCATTCCATTAATACGAAAAAGAAATGACTGTGGCGTTCAAGCGTATGTTTGGGCTACCGTCTCAACAAATAGTGCATTTCATTTCCTATCTTCATATATTATGGAATAATATAAAACCATATTTACTCGATATATATGATATTTAACTCATGAATAATATTTTTTAAATAATTTACATTGTAACCAAATATTTAATTTACATTAAAAGATGTTCATTTTTTTACTTACTTACTGAATATCGACAAAACTGATGATATAAACTCAAATAGTTATGTACTTCTAATAAAATGTTAATAAGTGCTATAAAATGAATGATAAATGTGAAAAAAAGTTATTAATAAAGTATAAAATAACATATCCTTATTATCTGAAAATTAATGAATGAATGAGAGATGTCAGACTCATTGTAAGGGATATTTTTAATCCAATTTTCATTTGTGCGTTAATATTTAACATCTTGATTGTGTCATGCAATGATTATGTGAGAAATGAATTTTGATATAATATCTCATATTTATACTAGTTTTATGTGTATTTATAGTGAATAAACATTATCAAACTATTTTATTAACAAAACGAACTTTTTATGTGATATCCACACTCACTCCCCAATCATTGATTTAATGATCCATGCCCTTGGTTTGGTTTAACCTAAAATATGTGTGAATGACCTCTGATTATTTTAGTCCAAAAATCCACATATATTGATTGTATTTATATTTTTCACACATAATTACTTCTTTTATATATACTTAATCTAATGATATGATATATTCATGGTATAACATCTGAATATCATTTCAATGAGGCATAGTTTGATAATATACACCTCCTTTTTAAATACGGGGTATAATCAATGATTTGAAATTTAATTTAATTAAGTTGTTTTAAAAAAGAATGTTTTTTCTATAAATATCTTCAATAAATATTAAAAGGCATTTTTTATGTATATAGGGATAATGACCATTGTGCTGCCAAGATCAATGTTTGGTATTTGAATTTCCTTAGAAGTTGTATTGTTTTTTAAATGAAAAGTAAATACAATTTTTTTATTACGTATTTTGGTTTTGAAAATGGGTTTGTTAATATAATTATTATATCATTATCTTGAAAAAATTTATTTTGATTACAATATGGAAAATTATATTTTTTTAAACGTGTTCATGTGTTATGATTATATTATGGTTCATTGTGATTTGCTATGTATATGGTTGGTTCCTTTTTAAACCGAGGGTTGGTGAGCCCATGATAGTTATACAATGCAATGTGTAATGTGATAGATGTAAACATTACAGTTTCTCCTAAGAAATTTTGGGAATTTATGTTGATGGTTATTCCAAACGTAACAATCTAAGTAACACCCAATTTATATTTCAAAGATACAATGTAATTATGATATGGATTCCATAAGTTATCATTATTATTTATGATTTCTAGGATGTTTTCATGATACTTATGAATCCATGGGTTTATAAATATTCATCAACTGACATTTATATCATTATTTTTTACCTTACTACATTTTTATGCCCTTTTTATTTTTTTTAAAATTTTTTCACAGGGTCTAAGGATGAGTAAGAGAAAGAAAGAAGTCCAAAATATTTTTTTCAAGAATATAAATCTTGTTTTATTTTTAAATGGGTTTTCTAATAGAAAAAATGATAATTTTTTGATACTATCCGCATGTATGATTATGGGATGATATGTATAAATAATGTGTTTAATTAAGAAAATCTGTAAACATAAAAATATCATCGATGTGGATTAAAATAAAATTATTAACTTATCTCAATATTATGTAATTTTTTAATGGTGTAGAAATATAATTATTAAACATACATTGGTATTGGCTTTAGTCATAACCCGACTCATATCTATATTACTATTAATATTCATTTGAAACCATTGATCTATAATTACAATGCTCAAAACAACCCTTACCCAACATCTAGGTCACACTTCTCTATCTTTTTCATAAATAGGGTCACATTTAAGCATACGATAAAAATTAAACATAACCTTATGTATTGTCTAATTACTATTAATATCCCCTTTAAAAATCAGATTTACCTTTTCATAACTACTAAAAACAACCAATGTATATTTATAATAAATGTAAATTTACAGAAAAACTATGCAATATATATTGGAAATAATGAAAATATAATTTTTAAAATTTTCACATAACTCTTAAATTATAAACAATAAGTGTTTTATAATTATAATTATATTACACTCCACTCCCTTATTTCCAATTATAGG
Organism: Viscum album; assembly: GCA_963277665.1. Taxonomy (NCBI): domain Eukaryota; kingdom Viridiplantae; phylum Streptophyta; class Magnoliopsida; order Santalales; family Viscaceae; genus Viscum; species Viscum album. The sequence goes on along the minus strand of OY728143.1, from coordinate 63,516,499 downwards.
ATCAATGTGACCAAATAATAGTGATGTTACATTTTACATTGTGAAATACCAACACCACACATACACAAAACATACTCCCTTAAACACCACATTTTTTCTATCATTATAAATAATTCCCTTTACCAAAAATCTAACCTAATTATTTCTCAACTCTCTTCCAAAATCATATAATAATTTTTCATTACATATGACTCTATAATATATCCTTATGGTGTCTCATGGGAGACATAATCGGAATGGATTCAAAATGTTATCAAATAAGATGACATACTTTGTCTTTAAAATACACAACAAAATCATGTATATATTTGAAAGTATAAAAAAATTTGTATTATTAACAATATGAAACGTTATATAATATGTGAATAAATTTTTTTACCTTCCTCCTATTCCATTTGACAAATGAATAGTTTTTCTTGCATATTTGTGAACTACAAACTCAATGAACTCCGTGGTTGATTTTTCAAGTCTCCAATGAAGAAATTCAAAAAAAGTTGTTTATAAATCATTAATATGATATTTTTTTAGTATTATGATTCCAAATGAAAATTTTTCTGTATTATAATCGAATTTAAAGAAAATGAATGCATATTTCAGCAATACGTTCAGACTATTTCATCCATGAAATATTACATATTTAATTTTTCCCATTTATTGATAATATACAATTCTGTCCAAAAATATAACTCACCTCCTTAAAAAAATTAAAATAATATCATTATGATTATTTAATAATGATATTATTCCAATGTATCCCCCATCATATCCATATAAATTTATTGTGTGGATTAATATAGAAATAAGAATTATAGTTTAATTAGACAATAACAATATTTTTTTCATTTTATGGTATTAAAAGTTTATAAAAAAATGTTTCTTCAGTATCCATTTTTTTCATAATATATTTCCAAATAATGTTTATCACCAAATTAAATGTCACAAATAAAAATAACAATACCAAGGTGACAAAATTATAACATATCCAACTATAAAAAACAATTATTTTACATATAATGTTAACAAAATGTTGAAAATTGAAATATTAAAAAACAATCAACATATCCATTATGATACATGTACTAAAAACAATCGATGCTAATAACATATACAGATCAAAATTATATTTAAATAACTAATTTAATAAAAATGTTATTGTAATTTATGTTATAAATAATTAAAATTATTATCATGGTTATAAATTTTTTATTAATATTGGAATGGGTTTTATACAAGAGGATAGAATATGGTCAGCTAGGTGAAAATATGAATAATAGTTTTGGGAGATCAACCTTGTTTCATTTTGATATAACCATTTACAACAATTTTTTATTTTTATTGTGTGATTATTTGAAATTGAATAAATTTTTCCCTAATTTTCACAATATAAATAAGATTTATGAATCTTTCCTCAAATTTAACATCCATGTGTTTTCAATTTGGATGAATCTGATGTCATAAGGTTTTATATGATCTAATATTTTTTTCAATGAGTTGTGACTCTTCTATATAAACGTTATTCATATAAATTTCATATATAAGAAAAAAATGATTTCATAATTCATAATATCGTAATAATTTTTTTGGGTATTTATAAATCCATTTATAAATGTCACAAACATTATAAATTACGATTGTTGTATAGTATTTTTCATAAAATTTTAATTTTTTTGAGAAATTCCATTATTAATCATTTGTTTTATTCTTAGTTGTTTATTTTCATCCCTGTGATCTAATTTTATCAAAAATTTAATTGAATTCATGGAAATAAAACTCCATCATTGTTTATTTTTTTATTTTTTATTCAATAGATTATTATGTAATTATATGTTATGAATTTATATCTTATATTCTTGATTTATCATGTTTCATATAGATTTTCTTAATTCAATTCATTATTTTACCTGTCCTAATATTTTATAATTATATAAATATTTTTGTATAGGGAAATCACAGTTTTTATTAAAACAATTATCCATAATGGATTCATCTTTATAAAAGTATGTAATTTTCTATAATACATCACATTTTTTAATAATCCATTTTCATCCAAGTCAATAATGAAATTTATTCTAATTTTTTCAATATATATTTGAGGAATTTTTTTTCTTGGTTAACCATCATATTCAAATTCTCCAGTGTTGAATGGAATGTTTTATTATCCTTTTTTTCAATGGATTTCAAAAGAGGTATTCAAAAATTATGAAATGCTTTTGCTACATTTATCTATTGTTTTACCATAAACATAAAAGTTCTTGAAATTATTCCTTATAACTTTTTTAATGAATCATTATGTATTGTATTACTTCTTGAATTATAATTTTTGTAATGTTTTTTCATTACCATTTCTATAGTTACATTTTAATGTTACCAATAACTTATCCTTTTTGTTAAATTGCATAGAATATTTTATCAAAAATATTTTAATGGTCTCCCCTTTTGAATACATTCATTCACCAATTTTACGATTGTATTATAAAATAATCTATTTAATGTATTAATATTCATATCTTTATAAAAATTAATTATAATGTTTTCAAAATAAAAATGGATATTTTAGATGATCCTTAATTGTGATTTTTACAATTTTCATAAAAATAAATTCATAAATGATGATACCATATATAATAATTCTTTTATTAGTTTATGGATACATTTATATTTGATATAAAACATTCATTCTCAGGTTGGATTATAATTTTCATTGTTGAAATGTTTAGGAAAAATATTGCATTAACATTGTTTATTTAATTTTATTTTCAATGATGAATGTTTCATATTTTTGTGGAACACATATATATGGAATTAATTATGAAATAAGTGGGTCAATAATTATATATACCACCAATTAAAACGGTAATGTTTTTAACTAATGGAAAATAATGAACTATGCATGCATCATTATAAAAAGACTATGATATATTTTCAAAACATTGATCCTTGATTTATTGTTATGGTTTTTTTATTTATGTTGTATCAAGATATTTGTGACACCATGATAATATTGAATAATTACCTTATGAAATGATTCAATTCTTATCATACACACTTATTCCCTGATACATGTTTTCCATTTGATATCTAATGATATGTTATCTATACGCATTGAAAATTCATAATTGTCCACATTTATTTATAATGAATTCATCCATTTCACATGATTTATCATATGAATGTAACATCACCCTTTATAGTGATTCCATTCCCCTTTTATGATTTTTAGTGTTAGATACGAGGAGTCTATTAGTGGATCTTCAATGGGTCTATTATAGAATTAATTTTCACTAGTATATAAATGTACATTTTATATATAGTTAATACTATTAAAAAATAAAATGTATATTTTGGGATTTATGAACTTATTATGTGATATGATAGTTAACATATGTAAATGATCTAAAAAATATAAATTTATACTGGTTCATCTACCTTTTTAATGAGGTTATAATTTATATAAAATGTTAAGACCAAAAATGTCTATAGTGTGTGTATAGGGCCACTCATAGAATGCTTCAGATAATAGAATTTGTCAATCCAATTGAAATGTTACTATTTAAGAGTCTAACACCTGTGAAATTATACTTTCTTAATATTCCATCATAGATTATCAATAGTTATAATGATATTTAATGTATATTATTTGACTTGAATAAAAAGTTATATGATATTTTTAAAATTATATATTTATTTTCAAATAAATTGTATGTTATATTTTATCATTTTTATCAATATTGATACTAGGTCAATATATTTGTTAATTATTTTATTGGAAATAGTTCGATTTTTCAACATAAGGTCATGAGAATATTAATTCATTTATAATTCTAAACGTGATATATTTTTTTGGAAAGAAATTGTTTTTATTAGTTATTATGTTTCTCAAGAACAATTCATAGATATGATTTTAAATTTATTATTTTTAGAATATTATTATCAAAATTTTGTGTATATAATTTAATTTTTATGTGTTTGTAAACATTTATTTTAAACATATTAATTTTGAAGAAAATATTTATTTAATAACTATTTCCTTTAAGAAAGGGATAAAATTTTTCCTTCCTTTTTTAACATTTACTATACTTTGATTTCCTAATTGCATGTTTCAATAGATCTAAATTGGTTATTATAGTTTTTATGAGATATATAAATCTCAGTCTTGTTTTAATACTAACGCCTCTAAAACTATTAATGGTGTTTTGAATAAAATAAGGATTTAAATTTATATAACAATAATTTTGGAGAAAATATGAATGATATTGAAATTAATAAATTTTATTGAATTTTTAATCTAATTATATAAGAGAGTAAAAATAAATCATATTATTATTTAATAAATGTGAAATCAATATTATTACTCTCATAGTTACGTTTTTTTATGATATATGTATTGATATATTTTATCAATGGGAGCATGTAAATAATATTATTCATCACTATATCTAGTTTCCATCGATGGTGCATTGTAATTGGTTTGAATGAAATTATTAATATAACATTAGTGGTTAGTAATTGGTAATATGATCATAATTTAAAATATTTATGCAACTATATGAGTTAATATGATGGTTTTTAATCTTAATTTAATGATATTTTATATCTATAGTGATTAAAATGTTGTAAAAAAACTATAATATTTTTAAATAGATTTTTTTGAATATAAGGTGAGAAGATTATTGATATGTTTGTTTTTATACACCTTATAGGTTGGTCAATTTTATATAATTTATATATTTAAAAGAAAATATTGTTAGTGAATAAGTGAAACCATTTTGAAAAATGTAATTATATATGTGAAGGAATGTTTGATGGTTTTCTATATAAGGAATGAAATGTGAAAATAATATTTTTGAAAACTCATATTATTTTGACTAACAAGTTTTTTTGAGTTTTGGTAAAAAAAGTGTTTTCATTAATGAATAAAATAAGAGAATGTATGAGTTTCATGGAGGATTATTCGATGATAATTTTCAATGATAGAACAATAAATATCCTCTATTTCATTATTTTTGGGGGATTCATATTGGGAAATATATCAAAATAATATAATGATGTATCATTTATAATAAAGGATGGTATATAGAAATAAAACACCAAGAAATAATTAAGTGTTTATTAAAAACAATATTTGGGTATAATGTTCATCATATGGTCTATATTTAATATTTTAAATTATGGAAGTATGAGAACTAATCAAATATATTAATTGGGTAGATATATCATGAATTGAATGATAATTATCAAAATAATATAGGGGTAGAAATGTAATATCTTATAGAAGATAATGTAATTTCATAGACCAATTAATTGGGTTCATGAAGAAGTATTACATGTCCCCAAGTCTTCATATCAATATTCCATAGGTAGCTAAGTAGTATAAAGGGATTTAATATCATTCATTTAGAGACTATACCATCAATTTATAAAATTATATAAAATATAATATATCAAAAATATAATTATAAACCAAATTGAATGAAATATATCTCAATTCATTTAGAGAAATAAATCCATGAATCCTAAAGTGGAACATTAATCCTATGTATGATTATGATATATAATTAAATAATTCATATATAAAACCCTTTCTATTATTCCAAATTTCCTTATTTCAACACCATTCTTTTTCATCCAGATCAATGTCATTAGTCATTTTTTCTTATATGGGTACTTATTCATTATACCATCACATGCATTGATATGTCACTCTAGGGTGTCATTATAACCTTGTTGGTCACATCCAATGATTCCTTATGATAGGTTCACAATAAATATATGACCTTGAATTTCATTATATGAAGTAAATTCATACATAAATACATAACCACACATGCAGTGATTCATTGGTTATTAAGACAATGTCCAAAAACATCAGTCTCACCAGCATGTACATGATGTTGGTGAGAATGGTAATGTCATTAAATCACACTACAATACATATCAAAAGTTCCAGTATCATTTGGTACACTATTGTAATCATGACATTATCAGATATTTTCCTTTATGGAAAATTATATGACCCATCATAATTGTTCTCATTAACATCAATTTTGTATGCCAAACCACGATGTTTGTCTTTATAATTTAATTAGGTTAGTTGACACATAACATGATTGAAATAATTGGATTTTATAACCATCATTACAATGGAGTCACCGATATCATTCTACCCTAAAATTATACAAATTTTGAATATGTGTTATACAATTATGTTATTATATATGTCCTGATATGAATCAATACGTGAAATGGGATATTTCTCTATTAATTATCACACAATAATTCTATATGGTAAGGAAAATTTTATCTCATGATCATTTATGACAACACAAGGTTTTAAAATAAAGTAGTATTTGTAATCAACCTCCCACCATAATACGATATGAATCATCTTCAATGTCATAAAATACAAAATAAAAAAATCGAATATTTAATGATACGGTTTGGAAAGAATGAGACTCGTAATATAGTTTCACAAAGTGAATCAATAGTATGACATTATCAAATTCAAATTATCCTAAAAACGGAATTATTACCTCATATAATGCCAGTTACTATGTAACATACAAAAAATGTCATATTTTGATCCTTAATATGCTCATTCCTATATCATTCAACAAGGATATTTGGAATGATCTTGAATAAAAAATACTCACAAGAGTTCTCTACCGTATCACCCAAAAACATAGTAAGGATCAAATCCAATTTGTTAAAGACTGTAGGTTGACTGAACGAGAGGCATGATGTATTACAAAATGATGAAATTATAGCTCATATAACTGTAAAAAATGAAAAGGAAATTAGTCTTTTGAAAAAATTCTGAAATTCATCTTGAATGTAAATTAATCACCACATAAGAGTTTCAATAAATTACTAGATGAATGAATTATATACAAAATTAATTTAATACCCCAAATTTATAAAATATGATTTTTCCCTATGGGTTACAAATTTTCCAATTATTATTAATGAAAATTAATTATTTTCAAGGATATCCTAACATTTTCCACACCCCTTATCATGGACTAGACATTTCCAGTATTTTGTTAATGTGTTTTAAATTCCACTATAGTGTTTTCAATTGATGTTCCAATTTTCCATCTCCATAACTTCTGAAATGACCAATGTGAGGTCACCCATGCTATTTTAAACATTTAAATCCCATTTATCTATTTTCAAATCCATTAATGGAATCTACCCCTTTTGATTTTGTTTTTTTATGTGAAGAACACTAGGTATATAACATATTTCAATTATGGATAATATTTTATGTTTAAATACATATTTCTCCAAAACTCACATTTAAGAAACCATGAACCTGAACACACACTCGAACCATGTTTTAATAATTAGTAGACTTAGAAAAATAATTTCTCGAATGATATAAAATTCATGACAATAACCAATGAAAACTAGGGTGTTAAAATTATCACCCTAAAATGAATTATCATCCACATGATGTGTGTTTATAAGTAATTACTTAAAAACTCAATCTATTATGATATACCATAAAATACTATCTACCAAGGATCTCATTCTCCATGTAATTGCATCTATATGATCTAAAAAAATTTACCTATCTTCTTCTATAAAACAACTCAATATTTACAAATACTAGGAAATGAAATTCATTAAATGAAAAATTTGGATCCATCTAAATGTAGTCACATTATATTATGTTCAAAGTATTAGTCATGTAAATATAAATCTGAGACACATGGAAAGTATACTAAATTTATAGATTATGTTGATAAAGAAACAAATAATAAAATATTTTACCAATGTGCTCAAAAATTCTGAATGACCCGATGAATCATTGTTCCAACTTTTCATACATTCTTGATGGCGATTACCAAACTAAATAGTTACTCAGCATAATAACCTACCACTCGCAGCAAACTTCTATAGTGTCCAACAATGGTTAGTATTCTATCTTGGTCTACTATAGGTACTAAACAACCACATATGTATTAAATATACTATATATAAATTCTGTTTCACTTGTATTAGTCTGAAAAATGATTTCTCACCCACCACATATTAACATCGTGTTTATAGGAAATGTTATCTAGGGAGGGAAAGATAGGTTTACATATGAAGATATGTAGTGAAATTTTAATTAAAAATACCACCAATGAAATATGACCATTACAAAATTCATGAATATCATGGATTAATTATCTATGGATATCAATAAGAATATAATTTACCCCTTAATTATGATCATATATTCATATATGATATTTCATAATAAATCGCCTAGGATTTTGTAAATCCCTATTCAATACATAACAGAACGGGTACATGAAATGAAAATCTTGATCTAATACATTGATATATTTAACTACAATGTATATGTAAAATATAACATCTTTATATATTTAACATATAATCCCCATTAAAAATCATTATAATCTACATAGAATGGGGAAAAATTAGTTAGTCAATCCACTATAACCCATATAACATATTATTTAGATGAATTCCTTGGTAACCCAATCACAAAATCCATAGTGAAATCATGCAATATAATAATGTTTGTTGGATGGGTCATGAATAATATACCAAGATTTAGATAATCAATATTTAATATCTAGAATTTAAGTCATTATTTAATGAAAATAGATTACCCCTCGTTACATCTGGCCACTAAAACGGCCATTTGATGTTGTGGTACATATTCACAGACCAATGAATCATATTACACTATGATACATTTGAGGATATAATATCTTTTCTAATCGTATAACTAATTAAATCCCTCATGTGGAAATTTGAAAATATTCATTATTAGGGAAAATGAAGTATTGGATCATCTACCCTGAACTGTTTCACATCACCACACAATAGAATCTACCTATTGGTTGAACTCCACATTATAAACTAATAATGAACTGATAATTTTTTTTATATGTCACTAACCGTCACTCCTAGGTAACATACATATTAAAATATTGAAACAAGTAAATATAAATCCACTATTCCATTGAATTTAACTCTCAAATATCCATGACATCTTGAGTCATCCTATAATGAGTATCTACATAAATGACACACATACCTACTATATACGAAATAATTAAATATAATGACTTTAGAAAAAAAAATGTGTTTGGATAAATATTATATTCTCAATGTAATAAGATATTGTGGTTGTTTTTGTTTTATATTTAAATATTATACCTCACTCTATATAAATAGTGATTCAGTTGCCTTAATGTGTGGGACATAGCTGCAATCTCTTGTTCATGAGTGACATAATTCACCTCATGGGTTATCATCTATGGAGCCCTATGAGCTATTACCCAATCATCACACATCAATAAAACTCCCAATTTATGTATTGATGCACTACTAAACCCCATGTATATTTTACTGCATTCTTCAAAATAATAAGGACCAATGATCCCATCAACCTCATATTTAGACCATAAAATTATTCCTTTGAATGATCCAAAATATATAATATCACAAAATTCTTGGTTAAAACTATCAATAATTATGTAAAATTGGTTAATTCATTGATAATTCACTATATGTACAATGTTAATACTAATAATCCACTGATCTCAAATTCATTCTTTTGGAAACCCCATGATTTTCTATCAAACACATTCATCATATCCCTAGAAAATCCCACCTATGAAATCTCATTCTGATGAAACCATACCTATCAAGTAAAAAAGTTACACATCAATAGATTATTATAAAGGTGATATGATATAATATAATATTGTTGGATGTTATGGTTCCTAAAATTCATATATGCAACTGTGAGTATATATAATTATCTTTAGTGAATCTAATGTTGAATGAATCAAGATATGGTTGGATGAATTTGTTCATGAGAGTGAAAAACACAAAAAAAATCCTTGAAACAAAATGGAATCCCCAACAACCCATTTAGATCATAATTATGACTAAAAAATCTTGCTATGTGTAAAATCACAAACCATTTGAAAGAATTATTTTTTGTAGTATTGGTTGTAGAAATTTTTTTATGAGGTTCTATTATGATGGATAGTGTTTAGCATGGAATGTGGTTGATAATTTTTTTTGAAATGATTCATAATAGATCCTGAATGATATACCAAAATAGAGTGTCTATGAAATTACATATTAGGTTGTGATGTGGTGTATCATGTGGCTTCATTTTGGTTATGCCTCTAGTAATTTGGTATTTTGGTTTTTTATACATGGATATTTTCTATTCCATATCACTCATTGAAATTTACTAAATTTTGTCCCAAATTCCAACATAGAGCATTGAGAATTGGTTTTCATATATTTTTATAATTTTTTAAGTAATATGCTCTGAAACTGAGGTTGCAAAATAGCCATTTCTGGTTGATGGGTGTTCAATGGTGTGGTGTTTTTTATGTTTTGGTATTCATCCATATTTTATATGACATGTAGCATGTAATGAGACAAGAATACTATATAATAGTTTTCCAGTAATAGATTCATGTGGTAAGGGGTGTTTCATCGTAGTTCTTTCGGGGATTATTTGTTCATTTAATTAGACCTCCTAGCTATTTTGTGGTTTTATGTAATTAATGAACAATATTAATTATCAGATCCCCTCAGACTATACAACTATTCTAGTGTCCCTTGCATTTTTTGATTGCAAATTGTTCATTCTAATGAGAACATATATCCCTATTAATAATATTATGACCCTAGCCATATAGGATTTATTCTTTGAGGTTTAGGATAGTTTCCATCCTTGTTTCCCCATGTTTCATAATTCTTATTCATATAAGAGTGGATTCTATGTAACGACCTGAAATTTTGAATAAATCATGTTTCCTAATTTTGTGTGTTATTTTATACTCAACAAAACTATTTCATTTTATAACATGAGTATAATTAAAACGAGACCATTTGGGTTTTGACCGTTATATAATCATTGGTCAATATGACCGCTGGAATCTAAAAGTTTCAATTATTGTCTCTAAATACAAGTGATCTTGGTTAATTAATACAGAAAGAAGACTTGATGGCCTCATGCAGCAGTCCTGGGCTGTTCGAATCCCATCTAATAGAACATGTGAAGGAGGTAGCACCACTATGCTTTTCTCTGGACCAAACCCAAGCTTAACTTCATCGTATGACGCTAGAACGGAATTGCCTTCGCGAGAAGTTCAAACTGATTGAAATTACTACTCGTGCGATGTTGGCCGAGCCACCTCAAATTCTCTCACCTTATCACACCATACACTTATGTCCTATGCTGGGGTTATAAGGGGATATGTAATGAGACCATAGCTACGTTGTGTAATACTTTGTTATAAATAAAATTTTGTTCTCTTCTTATGGTTAAGTTTGTGAATTTTGAAATGTCCAGATAAATATAGTATGCATATTTTTGATTAATTTTAGAGAAAAGATAATTTAAAAATGTTTATGTAAACCATAAATAATTAAAAATGTTTAATGATTTTCAAAAAATGGTCTTCTATAATTATGTTTAGTATGAAATTTAGAATCTAATAAGATCAACATAATTGTTGATGAATAGTAAATTATGAATAGTGATTTAATGCTTAGGATTAGTAATGTGACTAAATGGATTATTAAACTCACTTAAAGAAAGTATTACTATAATCGAGGCACCTTGATTAAGTAATGTGAATCAATAAATTTGTTAAATAAGGGTTAGATAAATTATTATCCATGTATTAGTTTTTTCGGGTGGATAGTGTTTTTTAATTAAAAATTAACTTAAAATTATTTAGAAAATTATTTTTATAAAATTGATTTTATTTTTGAACTCAGAGCATCGATATTATGTTAAGGTAATTTTTTGGGATTTTTTTCTGAAAAAAATGAATTTTCAGTGAATAGTGTATTTATTTAAAAATTAAATTAAAATTATTTTGAAAATTATTTTTATAATATGGAGTTCAGTTTTGAAATCAGAGCATTGATATTTGATTAAGGTGAAATTTTGGGAATTATCTGAGAAAGTTGAATTTTCAATGAATAGTGAAAATACAATTTTTAAGTTACGGGTGTTTAATGACCTCAATAAATGATGTATGAAGTTTGTAATCAATATGTACTACTTATGAATTGTAATATATAGTATTAGGTGTCCCATGTGGCCAATACCATGGGCAAATACCATGGGCAAGCCCATGGTTTTTCCAATACCACCATTGAGGTGTCCATTGGCCATTAATGCCTTGTCCCCTCACTTTCCCTATAAATACCCACCCTTTCCACCATTATTTTTCACTAAAAACTCCCCCCCAACGAATCTAGGGTCTCATTACTTCCCAAGGAGTCCTCCCAAGGTGCCCCCAAGCCCTCAAGGTCCCAACCATTGAGTTTTAAGAGATAAGTTTTAAGGTAAGGGATCCTACCTCTCTCTTTCTTTCCACGTACTCTATTTTATGTCATTTATTTTATAGTCCATGTTCTTATGTGTTGGATGTTCTTTTATATTCATACTACTTTCCTTTTCATGTTAATATGATGATAGAACCCCTATTTCTCTCATCAATTCGTTTTAATAATGTTTAAGTGGCGTCGTTAGGCTGCCGATTTCTTAAGGGATTCTTTCACCTTTCTCATTTTCAAATTCTATTTTCTTGTCAATTCTTTCAAGTTCCATTTTATTATGTTGGGTTATGATATATATATCTATCATATGGATCTTTTATGTTCATATGATGAGATTCCCTATTTGATATCGTCAATTCATTTTTTTGATGTTAATGTGGTGTCGTTAGATTGCTGAATTTTTAAAGGATTCATTCACCTTTCTCATTTTCAAGATCTATTTTCATGTCAAGTATTTCATGTTAAATTTTATTATGTTGTTGTATTATATATAATTCTATCATACTTATCTTCTATTTTCATATGATGAGAGATCCTATTTTATATATTCAATTCAGTATTTTTAAATTTTAAGTGGCGTCGTTTGGCTGCCGAATTTTTAAGGGATTCATTCACCCTTCTCGTTTTCAAGTTCTATTTTCATGTCAAGTATTTCATGATCCTTTTTATTTTGTTGTGATATGATCTATATATCTATCATACTGATAGTTTATGTTAATATGATTAGATACCCTATTTTATCTCTTCAATTCATTTTTTTGATGTTTTAAATGACGTTGTTAGGCTGCCGAATTTTCATAAGAGAAATCTTATTTTGTCTTCCTTTCATGTTCATCATTTCATATGGTATATATTTAAAATTTCAGTACCATGTTTGTAAAACCATTATATTCTTTCCCCCTACTGTTTTATGAATCATTTATGTGTGGCTTACCCATGTACCCTCTCTTTTCAATGTTTTCTAAAACCCTACAACATAGACGTTATGCTGCCAAATTTCCTTCTCAAAATGTCTCCCTCTTTTTCTAAAATTATATTATTTTTTATGTGAATACTCAAAGATATTTCTTCTAAAAGTCTATTCACATAAATACCAAAATTTTCTATTTTAAATTCTGGGATTTACATACATGAGACCCACATTCCTTTTCCATGGGATTAAACTGACATAAAGATCATGTATTTAAAAGCAGTTTTTAAAATGTTATGATTATGAAATTAAACCCATTTCTTTAATTCTATATGGGTTATTTATGAAATTTTTATGATGATATATTTGGATAACATGATAATAAAGACAAATTTAAGGGTTCACCCTGATATCTCCCCATTGCATTGGTTAATGATGTAACCACTAGAGATTGCAAATTTAAGGGTGCGCCCTGATAGCGCCCCATTTTATTGGATAATGATGTAACCACTAGAGATTACAATTTTAACGATACCTTGGGGTTTACCTTGGTATTTTTAAAATAACACCTTGGGGATGGACCTTGGTGATATGTTCATTATTTTCTAAGTTAAATGTTGTAGCCACATCTTCATATTATGAAACATGTTATTTTTTTTATGATATGCCTAATGATCTCTTTCTCATTCCTTAAAGTTATTTTTCATGACTTTTGATTTATCTCATGTTCACATGTAAAATGTTTCCCTTGTTTCCCTTACTGGGCCTTTTTCTCACCCTTTCCTTTTATGTATTCTCCCAGGTTATGAGATGTTGTAATGAACTTTGGATGAACAAATGAAGAAGCCTTTCAAGTGTTTAAGAATAATATTTTTTCTCATGTAATAAGTTCTTGGTTTCCAAGACACTAAACCTTAAAGATCCGTGGTTTTGTATAATGTAATGAATGTTTATGTGATAAAAAGGAGGGATGTTATAGTTGGTATCAATTGATGGTTTATTTATTTGTAGAAATTAAGATATGTGAACATTAGGAAGTACCCTATAGAAATGTTTAAATATAGGAAATCTTGCTGGTATTTTGGTGAGTATTGAGTAAGGGGTTGCCAAGAAAATACATCCCTGTCTGGATACGGGTAGGTAGAGGTGGCTCTGGCACAGATGTACATAAGGGTAAAACCCAATAACACCGCTTTGACCTAGACTCGAATGGGAACTGGTACACGACAACGGGCCTTACTGCACTCTAGGGTACGACACTCCCAGGGGATAGGCTTTGGTAAATTCATGAGCTTAGTATGAACCATTAATAAAGAACAAAGATAAAATAAAATAAAGATTCACATAAGAATATATGATCATGGATAGCCTAGTTTGGAACCTACGGGATCACATGTTTGGGTATACTTTTCTTCTACAAGTTATCCTTCTATGCTTCAAGTTTCTTTTTATGATTATTGGCTAAGTATTTAAGCCCCAAATTGTACATTCTTTTCTTAGTTAATGGCGGGAAATGGAAGAACATGTCTCAACAACCAACGTGATAGGAATTGTGATGAATTCCATATTAATATGACAATGATGATTCGTGGATTAAAAGATGATTATTATTTTGGAAGATGTTCACTATTTTGGTAACCCTATTTGATTGAGGTAAATAAATTACTACGGTACATTCGTTGAGGAGTAAAGGTTGACTTATATTTTGAAGAATCGATGAATTTAAGGTGGACTTACAGTAATTTAGGATACTTATGGAAATTATTAACCAATTGTGGGTAAAATATGTTTAGGTTAGCTACTTTTGTTATAGATTGTTAGTAGTAGTTGATGTTGTTTGGAGATGAACGATGAAGTGTATTTTGGAATAATATGTTATCAAATCCTTCTTGTATTTGGGATTCAATCATAGTTTTGTTTATTTCGAGGAATTTTAAGGACAATTA
The DNA here is from genome assembly GCA_963277665.1 of Viscum album. Lineage (NCBI taxonomy): Eukaryota > Viridiplantae > Streptophyta > Magnoliopsida > Santalales > Viscaceae > Viscum > Viscum album. The sequence continues at coordinate 63,501,301 of OY728143.1, read as the reverse complement.
TTTATGGAATGGACTGTGATGAACTTTGGGTAGTACTATGGAATTTTGATGATTTAAAGAAGTTTCCCTTCCTATGGGATTCTTTCTTATTGAAGAGTTGTTTTATCTTACCCTTTATATTTTAGGGATAATTGATGAAATAGATAGTTAATCTTGGGTGTATTATTTGATTCTCTAGAAGTTGATTCTTGTGTTTTGATGAGATCATGTGTTTTTGAATGCTCATCGTTTGGAGAAAAGATTATTTTTCGTAGAAAATTATTAAAGGATGAAACTCTACATGAAGGTAGGTATATTTCCCTCTGTTTTATTCTATTTAGTAAATGAATTCTTCAAAACTATGAAAAGGAACATAAAAAAATGTTGTTTTTTAACGTTTCCTACTCTGAAATCAAATACCGTTTAACCCATCATAAGTTTGTGATTTTCATGTTGTTATCTTTCTCTTAATAGTGTTTTCTATCACTCTCCCTCAGAACGTGACCCTTTATTTTCTCCTCCATGTCCATGCTTTCCAAGATGGAATCCTAGTATGGGTTAACCCCGGTGACCTTTTTACTTTCCTTTATTTATTTTAAAGTAATAGTGTTACTGACTATTTCTCTGATATTATACTTTCAATGAAATTTCCAATCACTAATTTAAAAATTCCGAGGATGCAATTTCTTAAGGGGGAAGATTGTAAAGACCAGAAATTTTGAATAAATATTGTTTCCTAATTTTTTGTGTCATTTTATACTCAACAAAACTGTTTCATTTGATGACATGAGTATAATTAAAATTAGACCTTTGTGTTTCAACTGTTATATGATCGTTGGTCAACATGACCGCTGGAAACTAAAGGCTTTGATTATTGTCTCTAAATAAAAGTGATCTTGGTTAATTAATATAGAAAGAAGATTTGATGGCCTCATCCAGTAGTCTTGGGCCGATCGAAGACCATCTAAATGAACTTGGGACGGAGGTAGTATAAGGCCCCAGCCTTAAACCATACTTAATCTTGAGTTATTACAAGATTACACATTGAGGATCTTTTCCGGTTTAGAGTTTTAGAGAATTAGATCATAAAACTTGCATTAAATTCCACATATAAACAAAGTGGTTACAGAAAGATATTATTCTTCTTTCCCATCAATGGAAACATATTTAAAATAAAAAATGGATTCTTTCTTGACACATCCTTGACACTATCATCATATCATGTAACTTTCCCTTGACCTGTGAAAAACATTTCAAAAAAAACTTGGGATTAGCATAAAAAGCTCAGTAAGGGATATAAAAATACGGAAAGGAAACATGGGTAAATTTATACATAAGAATGAAATCATACTTTACCCATAAAACATATGAACTTTAACATTCTTCATCAAATCATGAATAAATCATTGTAATCATAAGACATAAAGGTAACTTGAGGCATTCATAAAATTCTTACATAGGGAGTAACCCTCTTGGTTATGTTTGGAATACCCATCACAGTATATTCCCTAAATCTCTTCAGAGAAACCTTATCGTTTCACTCTTTCGCGTTACCCATTGCATTGGAGAGCTATATCGGGCTCACCTGCCCTTAGTCTATCACGGAACCACCCGTCTTCATAATAATGCCCAAGAACCTCAACATAATCGTATCACAAGAAACATGCATAAAGGAAACATAACATTTCCACCTTTAAATCACAAGATATCAATACAACACATTGATATAAAAACATTATGAAAAATATTTTCAATACCAAAATAAATGAAAAGTAAAACATGGTATTTATTTTTCTTTTAAAAAACGGTATGGCTTGTAGAGGAAGCCGAAACTCAAATAATGGTCACAGCAGCGGAGAAGTTGTTGTCACCCCATACGTACGACAAAAACATTCCCTTTTGTCATTTAGTAAATGCTTCATATTAAAAATATTTCTTTCGAATAAACGTTAAAGTCAAATGGGTTTATACACCATAAAAAAGAAGGTTGTGTATAAAACAAAAAATGCCTCAGTGAAAGGAGATTGAGACGAAGTCCCATACCTCAGGTCCGACTCGACTCGGTCATTCTTTAATCTCCTGAATAGTAAACATGTGTTAATTTCTACTTGTTTAAGAACCTTTTTCAATTTCAATATTCCTTTTATATCACTTATTTCCATGTCATGAACAATATGTAATTATTTATGTTAATAACAGTCGTTTTAACGATCATTGGTACTTGAGTAAAAAATAAGCCCTTTATAATTACAAGTTGTTCATGTATCCATTATATCCAGAATGGTATTCATGATGTGGATATCATATATGTAATATATATCCAGTACATTCATGAATTTAATATATTACATAATCATTTATAGACAAGAAATGAAATGCACCGTTCATGGAGACGGTAAGCCGTACATACGCATGAACTCTACTTTCATTTCTATTTCGTATTTTATAGAATGGAATCATAATTATATATAGGTATATTATAATTCCAGTATAATATCATATATAATATCATAGTTACAACCTTTATACGTCCCGCATATGGTATTTAACGAATCAAATCACTTTGAGGGGGCTATTCCGCACTTCCTTAAATGAAGATATCACATTTACCAATAATGGAAACCATAAAGGTATGCCCAAAATGAAAAATACAGAAGATTAAGGAAAATATAAACATATTATATATCATATATAAATATAGTGACATTTTAATGTCCACCTTTTAAGGTTTTAAAAGAATGTTGAACAATCATCGTTTCGGGAGGCATAAATTCACCATCCACGGAAACTGTATGTCCTTTAACCATTAGATGTAGGTGTGTGTAAGTGTATCTCGAATCCTTCTTATAACAACATCCTAGTATATTTAATATACTGGATTTGTTACAAAATAAATGAATAAAAAGAGTTTAGGGGTTTGGAAAAGAAAAATAAAACAGAAGGACTCAAGTGAAGACATTACCTTAAAATCGGGTAACTCCCTTTGGTTTGAGCTCAAAGGCTTCTTTGGGAAGACTTATGCCCAAAGTGAGGCTTCAAGGAGTAATAGAGAAATGTGGAGAGATAAAATGGGAAGGTTTTGGCCGATACAAAGGCTTTGGGAGTGTGGGTAAGGAGGTAGAGGTGGGGGCCTTTTATAAGAGGAGAAGAGGGGAACTCTTGGAATGTAAAGAAATGTTACCTTATTTTAAAATGAGTTTCGGATTTAAAAGGTCCCACATTGATAAAATTATAGGGTAAGGTGATAAGGGTTCGAAATCCACCCATCAAATAGGTTTTGGACATGTGTAGTTCATATATTTTACATTATCATTTCATTTTATTTAAATCCTTTATTAATGAGGTAATCGCTGCATCATCATGATGTCATAAATAATTAAATTTATTTAATGTCTAAAAATTATAAAAAAATACTATGAGGTAGGAAATCTTTTTAGCTTTCCAATTACTATTTATAATAAAAAATATGACTTGTATAACCCCATGTAAAAATTGTTTTAGTAAAACATCTCTTGTTTGTGTCATTTTTACTTTAACATTAAATAAAAAGATATTTATGTCATTTCCTAACCAAGTGGCTCCATGGGGTCCCCAAGTTGACCCATGGATTGTCTTGGTCGGCCATGACACATCCAATCAGGGTAGGGCATGTGTCAAGCTCATCTCATATTATTAAAACATTATTTTTACCTTAAACTACACTAATTACCACTAATCGCGATTAAGAACTTAAAGGTTACTATTCACCAAAAAATTATTTTAATCTCATTGAACCACATTTTACTTCTTAATGACAAACATGTATGTCAGATTTTTAAAAATCAAATCACAAAAGTGGCAAAGTTTCATTTAAACAAAAAATCGGTTTCTTTAACTACCACTTAGTGGTTTCACTATTAATCAAAAATTGAAGTTTTTCAGAAAGATACCAAAACCTCACCCTAATCTATATTTGATATTTTGAATTCAAAAAGGATTTCTATTTTAAAAAATTCAAAACATGTAAGTTGCATTAATTAATTTAATAACTAATTCCCGCTATCATGACAAATAGCATGTTTTTATGAAACAATAAGTATCAAAAGATTGACACTAGTTTAAGTCCAATTTCAAAGTGAAATTGATTCCAATGACCACCATTGGATAAAATGGTAAAAATATATTCTAATTTCACTTCAAAACCAATTCAAATGATAATATAATAATATAAATAAATTATATTAAAAAGTGGTTTTGAATTAAAATAAAACATTTTTCACTATTCATTAAAAAATGAACTTTATCGGAAAAATACCAAAAATTCACACAAAGTAAATTTTTATGTCCCAATCATAAATAATAAGTTTATTTTGACAAAAATAGCTTATAAAATTGTCAAAAGATATATTTAAAAAGGGTTTTCCATCAAAAGGCAGTAAAACAATCTTTTAAGAATATTAGTGTATTCCATGCATATGATTGTATTTATTTTCATTTTAATCCTCTAGAACACTATATTAATCATTAATAGACATAGATAAAAATATCTATTATTCATTACTTACTTGAGATGTTACATCCTTCCCCCCTTTAGAAAATTGTGTCCCCATAATTTATTTACTTATCGAATAAATGGGGGTACTTATCCCTCATTGCATTTTCAGATTCCCATGTTGCCTCTTCCATCATGTGGTTTTTCCTCAAAACCTTTACCTGATTAATCACCTTATTCCGTAACACATGCTCTCTGTGGTCAAGAATCTGGACCGGTTGTTCCTCATAAGATAGGTTCTCTTCTAGCTGAACTAACTATGGACTCAAAACATGAGATGGATCTGGCATGTACTTTCACAGCATCGAAACATGAAAAACATTGTGTACCTGAGATAAAATCGGAGGTAAAGCCACTCAGTAAGAAACAGATCCAACTCTCTCCAGAATTTTATATGGTCCAATGAACCTTGGACTCAGCTTTCCTTTATTACAAAATTGCATCACACTTTTCCATGGTGAGACTTTGAGAAAAACATGATCACCTACCTCAAAAGATAGATCCTTCCTCCTGTTGTTTGCAAAACTCTTCTGCCTACTCTAAGCTGTTCTCATGTGTTTCTGAATCAGCTGAACTTTTTCTGCCATCTCTTCTACCAATTCTAGTCCCATCAACTTCCTTTCACCCACTTCATCCCAGAAAGCTGGAGTTCGACATTGCTTCCCATATAATGCCTGAAATGGTGAAATCTGTATACTAGAATAAAAACTGTTATTATATGAAAATTCAACCAAAGAAAGATGTTGGTCCCAACTTACCTGATAATCCATCGAACAAGCTCGTAGCATATCCTCCAAGGTCTGAATTTTCCGTTCTGACTTCCCATCTGATTGAGGATGAAAAGCTGTAATAAAATTTAATTCAGTACCCAACGACTTCTGAAGGCCTTTCCAAAAGTTAGAAGTGTACCTGGGATCACGGTCAGATACAATGGAGAGAGGAACTCCATGTAACCTGACTATATCTTTACGATACAAATGGGAAAGTTGATCTAGGGGAAAGTATCTCGTATATCAAGGAAATGAGCAGATTTAGTCAAGCGATCAACAATAACCCAGATTGCATTATTACCTCAAGATGTCTTTGGTAATCCCACAACAATGTCCATGGATATATTCTCCCATTTCCACTCTGGCACTGGTAAAGGCTGAAGCATCCCTTTCAGTAACTGCCGCTCTGCTTTAACCTGTTGACATGTCAAACACTTCACAGTAAAATCAGCAATATCTCTTTTCATTCCATCCCACCAGTAATACTCCCGTAGATCTCTGTACGTCTTAGTACTGCCAGGATGAACTGAAAACAGATAACTATGAGCTTCACATAACAACTCTCTATTCAACTGTGAATCACAAGGCACACACAATCTCTTCCCAAATCTCAAAACACAATCATTATCAATGTTGAATTCAGGCAACTTACCTTTCTGAACCAGCTCTACCTTTTTCTGCAACTCACTTTATTGCTTCTGGGCTTTCATGATTCTATCTGATAGAGATGATCTCACTGATACCTGAAACAAAATAGAAGAACATCCTACGCCAAAAACATCTATTCCAAAGTTCATCAAATCCTTGACCAAAGTATCACGTTCTAAACGCAACATTGCTAATGATGCATTACTTTTTCGACTCGAAGCATCAGCCACTTTATTTTTTTTTCTCTGATGGTAACGAATTGTACAATAATAATCCTTGATTAATTCCAACACTCTCCTGTGTCTCATGTTTAACTCTTTCTGAGTGAATATATACTTTAAACTTTTGTGATCATTATATATTTCACACTTTACTCTATATTAATGATGCCTCCAAATTTGTAAAGCGAAAACAACAGAAGCTAATTCCAAATCATGTGTAGTGTAATTTACCTCATGAGTTTTCAACTTTCGTGAAGCACATGCAATTACCTGATCATTCTGCGTTAGGACGCAACCAAGTCCTTTCAATGAAGCATCACTGTAGATAACAAACTCACCATTCCTAGAAGGTAGTGCCAAAACTGGAGTTTTCACCAATCTTCTTTTCCATTCCTGAAAACAATCATCACATTCTTTTGTCCAGATAAACTTAACACCCTTCCGAGTTAGCTTAGTCATTGGACTAGATAACCGTGAAAAATTTCTAACAAACCTTCGGTAATAGCCTGGAAAACCAAGGAAGCTATGATTCTCAGTTACATTTTTGGGTTTTGGCTAGTCTTCCACAACTTTTGTTTTTGCAGGATTAGTAGTTATCCCATCTTTAGAAACAATGTGACCAAGGAAAGAAATTTGTTGCAACCAAAACTCACACTTGATGAATTTTCCATACAATTTCTTTTCTTTTAAGGTTTCCAAGATAACCCTTAAATGTATTTCATTCTCCTCTTTACTTTTAGAAAACACCAAAATATCATCAATGAAAACCACCACAAACTTATCCAACAACTCCTGGAAAATTCTATTCATTAAGTCAATGAATACAACAGGTTCATTGGTAAGCCCAAAAGGCATTACTACAAATTCATAATGGCCATATCTTGTATGGAACACGGTCTTCAGAACATCTGCTTCCTTTACCTTCAGCGGATGGTACCCTGATCTCATGTCAATCTTTGAAAAATACTGAGCTCCCTGGAGCTGATCAAACAAATCATCGATATGAGGCAAAGGATATATTTTCTTACCAGTGATGTTATTCAAGGCTCTATAATAAATGCAAAGTCTCATTGAACCATCTTTCTTTTTAAAAAATAAAATAGGATCACCCCATTGTGATGTGCTGGGTCGAATGAAACCTTTCTCTAATAAATCATTCAATTTCTCCTTCAACTCTAAAAGTTCAATTTGAGCCATTCGATAAGGGGGTTTTGAAATTGGCTTAGCATCAGGAACTAAGTCAACGGTAAACTCAACTTCCCAATATGGTATTATTCCAGGAAACTCATCAGGATAAACATCAGGATACTCATTTACCACTGGCACATCATTAATCTGAACAGTTCCTTTATTTTCAACGATTTGTGCAAGGTAACATTCATTTCCATCTTTTACAAGTTTCTCGGCCTCTTGATATGTTATAAACAGTAAGGGTTCATTCTTGTACACAAACTGAAAGTTTTTATGAAATGAAACTTCTTTAGCTCTACAGTCAATCTTAGCATGGTAAATAGAGAGCCAATCCATACTCAGGATATCATCGAACTCTACTAGAGGTAGAACAATAAGGTTTGTAAGTAGGTTCTTTCCACATATAAGAATAGGAAGATTCTAATTAATTCTTTTTGCCTCAAAATTTACCCCAGGTGTTTTTACCAAAAGTTCAGGAGTCATTTCATGATATGGTATTTCCATTTTACTAGAAAAGTTTTCAGAGATGAAAGAATGTGTAAAACCTGAATCAAACAACACACTGGCATAATCTGAAAAAACAAACAAAGTGCCTGATACAACATCATTTGATGGCCAGATATCTGCTGAAGTAGTTGCAAAGGATTTCACCACCCCTTTCTTCTTGTAGTCTAACTGCTTCCCATCACTCAAGCTCTTTGTCGGACACTCATTTGCATAGTGACCCATCTCATTTCACTTATAACATTTCACTAACTATAAATCAAATTTGGTCTTACTTTCACCTTGATCCTTTTCAGTGCAATCACGAGCCTTATGTCCCATCTTACCACATCGGTAGCACTTTCCAGAATTCAGAAGACATTCCCCAGCATGCCTTTTGCCACATTTATCACAAATTGGAAACTTAGTTTTCTTACCATCAGACTTTTTTGAAGAATTCTTACCTTTCTCCTGCCACCTCGGTCTCTTCTTCTGTTGGTTGTTATAGAACACTTGATCATTGAAAAACTCAATTTCCACCTTCTCAGCACATCTAAAAATCTTTTCATAACTTTTAAACTCACGAGAAGCTAATTCCATTAGATATTTTGGCTTTAATCCTGAGTAAAAATGATTGATTTTACTATCAAGGTCTCGAATAAAATTTGGAGCATACCTTGCCAATCGAGTGAACCTTTCTTCATAGGTAGCCACTGAGTCTTCCTCTTGCCTCAATTCCAAGAATTGGTTTTCCATCCTAAGTCAAAAATCCTTAGTAAAATACTTCTCATGAAACATACCTTTGAATTCATCCTAGTCAAGAGCATCAATCTCATCGGTGTCCCTGATATTTTTAACCATAGACCACCACTTATCTGCCTCACCCTCCAAACGGTAAATAGCAAGACTAACCTTTTGATATTCTGAACACACCATGACATCGAAAATCTTCTCTAGTGCTTTAATACACCCTTCAACTAACACAGGGTCAGATGATCCTCTGAATGATGGGGGATGTTGCCTCATGAAATGTTCCACCACTGACATGTTCCTTTGCGGTTGATCTGGCTGATCTCGGGCTTGGATACCACCACCATTTATCGCTTGAGTCAACTGCGCCATTACTTCAAAAAACTGTTCAGTTCCAATTCCGACCATCTCATGATGCTGATTCGGAAGGTTATTTCCTTATGTATGCCTTCCTATCACTGCTTCCCTGTTTCCTCTGCGGAAAACCATTCTGAACAAACATGTCTTAGATGAAGCAACAAGGTAATCTTCAAATACTATATCACTTCAATTTGACCATAAAAAAATATTTTTGGATAATCATTTAATAGAATTCTAACTCCTAAAGTTATATAAACCGACCTTTGATACCAACTATAAGGCCCCAGCCTTAAACCTTATTTAATATTGAGTTATTACAAGATTACACATTGAGGATCTTTTCGGGTTTAAAGTTTTAGATAATTAGATCATAAAACATTCATTACATTCCACATATAAACAAAGTGGTTACATAAAGATCGTATTCTTATTTCCCATCAATGGAAACATATTTAAAATAAAAAATGGATTCTTTCTTGACAATTCCTTGACACTATCATCATATCATGTACCTTTCCCTTGACCTGTGAAAAACATTTCAAAAAAAACTTGGGATGAGCATAAAAAGCTCAGTAAGGGATATAAAAATACGGAAAGGAAACATGGGTACATATATACATAAGAATGAAATCATAATTTACCCATAAAACATAATCACTTTAACATTCCTCATGAAATCATGAATAAATCATAGTAATCATAAGACATAAAGGTAAATTGAGGCATTCATAACATTCTTACGTAGGGAGTAACCCTCTTGGTTACATTTGGAATACCCATCACAGTATATTCCCTAAATCTCATCAGAGAAACCTTAACGTTTCACTCCTTCGTGTTACCCAATGCATTGGAGAGCTATATCGGGCTCACCTGCCCTTAGTCTATCACGGAACCACCCGTCTTCATAATAATGCCCAAGAACCTCAACATAATCGTATCACAAAAAACATGCATAAAAGAAACATAACATTTCCACCTTTCAATCAGAAGATATCAATACAACACATTGAAATAAAAACATTATGAAAACTATTTTCAATACCAAAATAAAAGAAAAGTAAAACATGTTATTTATTTTTCTTTTTAAAAAAGGTATGGCTTGTAGATGAAGCCAAAACTCAAATAATGGTCACGGCGGCGGAGAAGTCGTTGTCGCCGCATACGTACGACAAAAACATTCCCTTTTGTCGTTTATTAAACGCTTCGTTTAAAAAAGATTCCTTTTGAATAAACGTAAAAGTCAAAGGGGTTTATACACCGTATAAAAGAAGGTTGTGTATAAAACAAAAAATGCCTCAATGAAAGGAGATTGAGACGAAGTCCCATACCTCAGGTCCGACTCGACTCGGTCGTTCATTAATCTCCTGAATAATAAACTTGAGTTAATTTATACCTGTTTAAGAACCTTTTTCAAGTTCATTATTCCTTTTATATCACTTATTAACATGTCATGAACACAATGTAATTATTTAAGTTAATAACGTTCGTTTTAATGATCATTGGTACTTGAGTAAAAAATAAACCCTTTATAATTAAAAGTTTTTCATGTATCCATTATATCCAGAATGGTATTCATGATGTGGATATCATATATTTCATATATATCTAGTACATACATGCATTTAATATATTACAAGATCATTTAGAGGTAAGAAATGAAATGCACCGTTCATGGAGACGGTAAGCCGTACGTACGCATGAACGCTACTTTCATTTCTCTTTCGTATGTTAGAGAATGGAATCATAATGATGTAAAGGTATATTATAATTCCAGTATAATATAATATATAATATCATAGTTCCATCCTTTATACATCCCACATATGGTATTTAACGAATAAAATCACTTTGAGGGGGCGGTAGTCCGCACTTCCTTAATTGAAGATATCGCGTTTACCCATAATTGAAACCATAAAGGTATGCCCAAAATGAGAAATACAGAATCTTAAGGAAAACATAAACATATTATATATCATATATAAATATAGTGACATCTTAATGGCCACCTTTGAAGGTGTTAAAAGAATGTTGAACAATCATCGTTTCGGGAGGCATAAATTCACCATCCACGGAAACAGTATGTCCATTAACCATTAGATGTAGGTGTGTGTAAGTGTAGCTCGAATACTTCTTATAACAACATCCTATAATATTGAAGATACTGGATTTGTTACAATAGAAATGAATAAAAAGATTTTATGGGGTTGTAGAAGCAAAATAAAACAAAAGGACTCAAGTGAAGACATTACCTTAAAATCGGGTAACTCCCTTTGGTTTGAGCTCAAAGGCTTCCTTGGGAAGACTTCCTCCCAATGTGAAGCTTCAAAGAGTAAGAGAGGGATGTGGAGAGACAAAATGGGCAGGGTTTGGCCGAGCCAAAGGCTTTGGGTGTGTGGGTAAGGAGGTAGAGGTGGGTGCCTTTTATAAGAGGAGAGGAGGGGCACTCTTGGAAAGTAAAGAAATGTTACTTTATTTTAAAATGATTTCCGGATTCAAAAGGTCCCACATTGCTATAATTCATGGTTAAGGTGATTAGGGTTCTAAATCCATCCATAAAATAGGTTTTGGACATGTGTCGTTCATAGATTTTACATTATCATTTCATTTTATTTAAATCCTTTATTAATGAGATAATCGATGCATCATCATGATGTCATAAATAATTTAATTTATTTAAAGTATAAAAATTATACAAAAATACTATCATGTAGGAAATCTTTTTATCTTTCCAATGATTATTTTTAATAAAAAATATGACTTGTATAACCCCATGTAAAAATTGTTTTAGTAAAACATCTCTTGTTTGTGTCATTTTTACATTCACATTAAATAAAAAGTTATTTATGTCATTTCCCAACAAATGTGGCTCCATGGGGTCTCAAAGTTTACCCATGGATTTTCTTGGTCGTACATGACACATCCAATGAGGGTAGGACATGTTTCAAGCTCATCTCATATTATTAAACCATTAATTTTACCTTAAACTACACTAATTACCACTAATCGCGATTAAGAACTTAAAAGTTACTATTCACAAAAAAATTATTTTAAACTCATTGAACCACATTTTACTTCTTAATGACAACCATTTATGTCGGGTTTTTGAAAATAAAATCACAGAAGTGGAAAATTTTCATTTAAACGAAAAATCTGTTTCTTTAACTACCACTTAGTGGTTTCACTATTCATCAAAAATTAAAGTTTTTCAGAAAGATACCAAAACTTTACCCTAAGATATATTTGATTAATAATTCAAAAATGATGTCTATTTTACAAAATTCAAAACATGTAAGTTGAATTAATTAATTTAATAACTAATTCCTGCTTTTATGACTAATAGCGTGTTTTTATGAAACAATAACTATCAAAAGATTGACACTAGTTTAAGTCCAATTTCAAAGTGAAATTGATTCCAACGACCACCATTGGATAAAATGGTAAAAATATATTCTAATTTCACTTCAAAACCAATTCAAAAGATATTCTAATCATATAAATATATTATATTAAAAATATTTTTTGAATTAAAATACAACATTTTTCACTATTCATTGAAAAATGAACTTTATCGGAAAAATACCAAAAATTAACACAAAGTAAATTTTAATGTCCCAATCATAAATAATTAGTTTATTTTGACAATAATAGCTTATAAAATTTCCAAAAGATAGATTTAAAAAGGGTTTTCCATCAAAAGGCAGTAAAACAATCTTTTAAGAATATTAGTGTATTCCATGTATAAGATTGTATTTATTTTCATTTTAAGCCTCTAAAACACTATCTTAATCATTAATAGACATAGATAAAAATATCTATTATTCATTACTTAATTGGGGTGTTACATCCTTCCCCCCTTTAGAAAATTGTGTCCCCACAATTTATTTACTTATCGAATAAATGGGGGTACTTATCCCCCATTGCATTTTCAGATTCCCATGTTGCCTCTTCCATCATGTGGTTTTTCCACAAAACCTTTACCGGATTAATCACCTTATTCCGTAACACTTTCTCCCTATGGTCAAGAATCTGGGCTGGTTGTTCCTCATAAGATAGGTTCTCTTCCAACTGAACTACCTCTGGACTCAAAACATGAGATGGATCTGGCATGTACTTTCTCAGCATCGAAAAATGAAAAACATTGTGTGCCTGAGATAAACTCGGAGGTAAAGCCACTCGGTAAGCAACAGATCCAACTCTCTACAGAATTTCATATCGTCCAATGAACCTTGGACTCAGCTTTCCTTTCTTACCAAATCGCATCACACTTTTCCGTGGTGAGACTTTGAGAAAAACATGATCACCTACCTCAAAAGATAGATCCTTCCTCCTATTGTCTGCATAACTCTTATGCCTACTCTGAGCTGTTCTCATGTGTTTCTGAATTAGCTGAACTTTTTCTGCCATCTCTTATACCAATTCTGGTCCCATCAATATCCTTTCACCCACTTCATCTTAGAAAGCTGGAGTTCGACACTGCTTCCCATATAATGCCTAAAATGGTTTCATCTGTATACTAGAATGAAAACTGTTATTATATGAAAATTCAACCAAATAAAGATGTTGGTCCCAAATTCCCTGATAATCCATCGAACAAGCTCGTAGCATATCCTCCAAGGTCTGAATTGTTCATTCTGACTGCCCATCTGATTGAGGATGGAAAGCTGTACTAAAATTTAATTCAGTACCCAACGACCTCTGAAGGCCTTTCCAAAAGTTATAAGTGAACCTAGGATCACGGTCAGATACAATGGAGAGAGGAACACCATGTAACCTGACTATCTCTTTAAGATAAAAATGGGAAAGTTGATCTAGGGAAAAAGTATCTCATATATCAAGGAAATGAGCATATTTAGTCAAGTGATCAATAATAATCCAGATTGCATTATTACCTCGAGATGTCTTCGGTTATCCCACAACAAAGTCCATGGATATATTCTCCCATTTCCACTCTGGCACTGGTAAAGGCTGAACCATCCCTTTCGGTAACTGCCACTCTGCTTTAACCTGTTGACATGTCAAACACTTCACAGTCAAATCAGTAATATCTCTTTTCATTACATCCCACCAGTAATACTCCCGCAGATCTCTGTACATCTTAGTACTGCCAGGATGAACTGAAAACGGAGAACGATGAGCTTCACATAAAAACTCTCTCTTCAACTGTGAATCACAAGGCACACACAATCTCTTCCCAAATCTCAAAACACAATCATTATCAATGTTGAATTCAGGAAACTTACCTTTCTGAACCAGCTCTACCTTTTTCTGCAACTCACTGTCTTGCTTCTGTGCTTGCTTGATTTTATCTGATAGAGATGATCTCACTGATACCTGAAACAAAATAGAAGAACATCCTTCGCCAAAAACTTCTATGCCAAAGTTCATCAAATCCTTAACCAAAGGATCACGTTCCAAATGCAACATTTCTAATGAAGCATTACTTTTTCGACTCAAAGCATCAGCCTCTTTATTTGCTTTTCTCGGATGGTAATGAATTGTACAAACATAATCCTTGATTAATTCTAGCCATCTCCTATGTCTCATGTTTAACTCTTTCTGAGTGAATATATACTTTAAACTTTTGTGATCAGTATGTATTTCACACTTTACTCCATACAAATGATGCCTCCAAATTTTTAAGGCGAAAACAACAGCAGCTAATTCCAAATCATGTGTAGGATAATTTATGTCATGAGTTTCCAACTGTCGTGAAGCATAAGAAATTACCTGATAATTCTACATTAGGATGCAACCAAGTCCTTTCAATGAAGCATCACTGTAGATAACAAACTCACCATTCCTGGAAGGTAGTGCCAAAACTGGAGCTTTCACCAATCTTCTTTTCAATTCCTGAAAACAATCATCACATTCTTTTGCCTATATAAACTTAACACCCTTCCGAGTTACCTTAGTCATTGGACTAGATAACTATGAAACATTTCTAAAAAACCATCGCTAATAGCCTGCCAAACCAAGGAAGCTACGAATCTCAGTTACATTTGTGGGTCTTGTCCAGTCTTCCACAACTTTTGTTTTTCCAGGATCAACAGTTATCCCATCTTTAGAAACAATGTGACCAAGGAATGAAATTTGTTGCAACCAAAACTCACACTTGCTGAATTTTCCATACAATTTCTTTTCTTTTAAGGTTTCGAAGATAACCCGTAAATGTCTTTCATGCTCCTCTTTACTTTTAGAAAACACCAAAATATCATCAATGAAAACCACCACAAACTTATCCATGAACTCATGGGAAATTCTATTCATTAAGTCCATGAATACAGCAGGTGCATTGGTTAGCCCAAAAGGCATTACTACAAATTCATAATGGCCATATCTTGTACAGAACGCGGTCTTCGGAACATCTTCTTCCTTTACCATCAGCTGATGGTATCCTGATCTCAATTCAATCTTTGAAAAATACTGAGCTCCCTGGAGCTCATCAAACAAATCATCAATATGAGACAAAGGATATTTTTTCTTAACAGTGATGTTATTCAAGGCTCTATAATCAATGCAAAGACTCATTGAACCATCTTTCTTTTTAACAAATAAAATAGGAGCACCCCATGGTGATGTGCTATGTCGAATTAAGCCTTTCTCTAATAAATCATGCAATTGCTCCTTCAAATCTAAAAGTTCAATTTGAGCCATTCGATAAGGGGGTTTTGAAATTAGCTTAGCATAAGGAACTAAGTCAACGGTAAAATCAACTTCCCGATATGGTATTATTCCTGGCAACTCATCAGGAAAAACATCAGGATACTCATTTACCACTGGCACATCATTAATCTGAACAGTTCCTTTATTTTCAACGATGTGTGCAAGGTAAAATTCATTTCCATCTTTTACAAGTTTCTCGGCCTCTTGATATGTTATCAACAGTAAGGGTTCATTCTTGTACACAAACTGAATGTCTTTTTAAAAAAAATTCTTTATCTCTACAGTCAATCTTAGCATGGTAAATAGAGATCCAATCCATACCCAGGATAACATCAAACTCTACTAGACGTAGAACAATAAGTTTTTCAAGTAGGTTCTTTCCACATATAAGAATAGGAAGATTCTTATAAATTCTTTTTTCCTCAAATTTTCCCCCAGGTGTTTTTACCAAAAGTTAAGGAGTCATTTCTTGATATGGTATTCCAATTTACTAGAAAAGTTTTCAGAGATGAAAGAATGTGTAGACCCCGAATCAATCAACACACTGGCATAATCTGAAAAAACAAAAAAAGTACCTGATACAACTTCATTTGATGGCCCGACATCTGCTGAAGTAGTTGCAAAGGATTTCACCACCCCTTTCTGCTTGTAGTCTAACTGCTTCCCATCACTCAAGCTCTTCTTCGGACACTCGTTTTCATAGTGACCCCTCTCATTGCACTTATTACATTTCACTAACTGTAAATCAAATTTGGTCTTACCTTCACCTTGATCCTTTTAAGTGCAATCACGAGCCTTATGTCCCATCTTACCACATCGGTAGCACTTTCTAGAATTCAGAAGACATTCCCCAGCATGCCATTTGCCACATTTATCACAAACTGGAAACTTAGTTTTCTTACCATCAGGATTTTTTGAAGAATTCTTACCTTTCTCCTGCCACCTCGGTCTCTTCTTCTGTTGTTTGTTATTGAACACTTGATCATCGACAAACTCCATTTCCACCTTCTCAGCACATCTAACAAGCATTTCATAACTTTTAAACTCACGAGAAGCTAATGCCCTTTGATATTTTGTCTTTAATCCTGAGTAAAAACGATTGATTTTACTATCAAGGTCTCGGATAAAATTTGGAGCATACCTTGCCAATTGAGTGAACCTTTCTTCATAGGTAGCCACTGAGTCTTCCACTTGCCTCAATTCCAAGAATTGATTTTCCATCCTAAGTTGAACAGCCTTAGGAAAATACTTCTCAAGAAACATACCCTTGAATTCATCCCAGTCAAGAGCATCAATCTCATCAGCGTCCCTGATATTTTTAACCATAGACCACCACTGATCTGCCTCACCCTCCAAACGGTAAATAGCAAGACTAACCTTTTGATTGTCTGAACACCCCATGACATTGAAAATCTTCTCCAATGTTTTAATCCACCCTTCAGCTAACACAGGGTCAGATGATCCTCTGAATGATGGGGGATGTTGCCTCATGAAATGTTCCACCACTGACATGTTCCTCTGCGGTTGATCTGGCTGATCTCATGCATGGATACCACCACCATTTATCGCTTGAGTCAACTGCACCATTACTGTAACAAACTATTCAGTTCCAATTCCGACCATCTCAGGATGCTGATTCGGAAGGTTATTTCCTTTTGTATGCCTTCCTAGCACTACATCCCTATTTCCTCTACGGAAAACCATTCTGAACAAACATGTCTTAGATGAAGCAACATGGTAATCTTCAAATACTATATCACATCAATTTGACCATTAAAAAAATATTTTTGGATAATCATTTCATAGAATTCTAACTCCTAAAGTTATCTAAACTGACCTTTGATACCAACTATAAGGCCCCAGCCTTAAACCTTATTTAATCTTGAGTTATTAAAAGATTACACATTAAGGATCTTTTCGGGTTTAGAGTTTTAGAGAATTAGATCATAAAACTTTCATTAAATTCCACAAATGAACAAAGTGGTTACATAAAGATAGTATTCTTCTTTCCCATCAATGGAAACATATTTAAAATAAAAAATGGATTCTTTCTTGACACTTCCTTGACACTATCATCATATCATGTACCTTTCCCTTGACCTGTGAAAAAAATTTCAAAAAAAACTTGGGATGAGCATAAAAAGCTTATTAAGGGATATAAAAATACAGAAAGGAAACATGGGTACATATATACATAAGAATGAAATCATACTTTACCCATAAAACATAATCATTTTAACATTCCTCATCAAATCATGAATAAATCATAGTAATCTTAAGACATAAAGGTAACTTGAGGCATTCATAACATTCTTACGTAGGGTGTAACCCTCTTGGTTACGTTTGGAATACCCATCACAGTATATTCCCTAAATCTCTTCGGAGAAACCTTAACGTTTCACTCCTTCGCGTTACCCAATGCATTGGAGAGCTATATCGGGCTCACCCGCCCTTAGTCTATCACGGAACCACCCGTCTTCATAATAATGCCCAAGAACCTCAACATAATTGTATCACAAAAAACATGCATAAAGGAAACATAACATTTCCACCTTTCAATCACAAGATATCAATACAACACATTGATATAATAACATTACGAAAACTATTTTCAATACCAAAATAAATGAAAAGTAAAACATTGTATTTATTTTTCTTTTAAAAAAAGGTATGTCTTGTAGAGGAAGCCGAAACTCAAAAAATGGTCACGGCGGCGGAGAAGTCGTTGTCGCCGCATACGTACGACAAAAACATTCCATTTTTTCGTTTAGTAAACACTTCGTATAAAAAAGATTACTTTTGAATAAATGTAAAAGTCAAAGGGGTTTATACACCGTATAAAAGAAGGTTGTGTATAAAACAAAAAATTCCTCAATGAAAGGAGATTGAGACGAAGTCCCATACCTCGGGTCCGACTCGACTCGGTTTTTCGTTAATATCCTGAATAATAAACTTGAGTTAATTTCTACCTGTTTATGAACCTTTTTAAAATTCATTATTCCTTTTATATCACTTATTGACATGTCATTAACACTATGTAATTATTTAAGTTAATAACGGTCGTTTTAACGATCATTGGTACTTGAGTAAAAAATAAGCCCTTTATAATTACAAGTTGTTCATGTATCCATTATATCCAGAATGGTATTCATGATTTGGATATCATATATGTCATATATATCCTGTACATGCATGCATTTAATATATTACATAATCATTTAGAGGTATGAAATGAAATGCACCGTTCATGGAGATGGTAAGCCGTACGTACGCATGAACGCTACTTTAATTTCTATTTCGTATTTTATAGAATGGAATCATAATGATATAAAGGTATATTATAATTATAGTATAATATCATATATAATATCATAGTTCCATCCTTTATACATCCCACATATGGTATTTAACGAATCAAATCACTTTGAGGGGGCGGTAGTCCGCACTTCCTTAAATGATGACATCGCATTTACCCATAATGGAAACCATAAAGGTATGACCAAAATGAAAAATACAGAAGCTTAAGGAAAACATAAACATATTATATATCATATATAAATATAGTTACATCTTAATGGCCACCTTTGGAGGTGTTAAAATAATGTTGAACAATCATCGTTTCAGGAGGCATAAATTCACCATCCACTAAAACTGTATGTCCTTTAACCATTAGATGTAGGTGATTGTAAGTGTAGCTCGAATACATCTTATAAAAAAATCCTAGTATATTTAAGATACTATATTTTTTACAAATGAAATGAATAAAAAGAGTTTAGGGGGTTGGAGAAGCAAAATAAAACAAAAGGACTCAAGTGAAGACATTACCTTAAAATCGGGTAACTCCCTTTGGTTTGAGCTCAAAGGCTTCCTTGGGAAGACATCTGTCCAAATTGAGGCTTCAAGGAGTAATAGAGGAATGTGTAGAGAGAAAATGGGAAGGGGTTGGCCGGGCAAAAGGCTTTGGGATTGTGGGTAAGGAGGTAGAGGTGGGGGCCTTTTATAAGAGGAGAGGAGGGGCACTCTTGGAAAGTTAAGAAATGTTACTTTATTTTAAAATGAGTTTCGGATTCAAAATGTCCCACATTGATATAATTCAAGGTTAAGGTGATAAGGGTTCTAAATAAATCCATAAAATAGGTTTTTTACATGTGTAGTTCATATATTTTACATTATCATTTCATTTTATTTAAATCCTTTATTAATGAGGTAATCGCTGCATCATCATCATGTCATAAATAATTAAATTTATTTAAAGTCTAAAAATTATAAAAAAAATACTATGATGTAGGAAATATTTTTATCTTTCAAATTACTATTTATAATCAAAATTCTGACTTGTATAACCCCATGTAAAAAGTGTTTTAGTAAAACATCTCTTGTTTGTGTCATTTTTACTTTAACATTAAATAAAAAGTTATTTATGTCATTTCCCAACCAAAGTGGCTACATGGGGTCCCCAAGTTGACCCATGGATTTTCTTGGTCGGCCATGACACATCCAATGAGGTTAGGCCATGTGTAAAGCTCATCTCATATTATTAAAACTTTATTTTTACCTTAAACTACACTAATTACCACTAATCGCGATTAAGAACTAAAAAGTTACAATTCACCAAAAAATTATTTTAATCTCATTGAACCACATTTTACTTCTAATGACAACCATGTATGTCAGAGTTTTTAAAATCAAATCATAGAAGTGGAAAAGTTTCATTTAAACGAAAAATCAGTTTCTTTAACTACCACTTAGTGGTTTCACTATTCATCAAAAATTGAAGTTATTCAGAAAGATACCTAATCATCACCCTAAGCTATATTTGATATTCCGAATTCAAAAATGATGTCTATTTTACAAAATTCAAAACATGTACATTGAATTAATTAATTTAATAACTAATTCCCACTGTCATGACAAATAGCATGTTTTTATGAAACAATAAGTATCAAAATATTGACAATAGCTTAAGTCCGATTTCAATGTCAAATTGATTCCAATGACCAACGTTGGATAAAATGGAAAAAATATATTCTAATTTTAATTCAAAACCAATTCAAAAGATAATATAATAATATAAATAAATTAGATTAAAAAGAGGTTTTGAATTAAAATACAACAGTTTTCACTATTCATTAAAAAATGAACTTTATCGGAAAAATACCAAAAATTAACACAAAGTAAATTTTGATGTCCCAATCATAAATAAAAAATTTATTTTGACAAAAATAGCTTATAAAATTGTCAAAAGATAGATTTTAAAAGGGTTTTCCATCAAAAGGCAGTAAAACAATCTTTTAAGAATATTAGTTTATTCCATGCATACGATTGTATTTATTTTCATTTTAAGCCACTAAAACACTATCTTAATCATTAACAGACATAGATAAAAGTATCTATATTTAATTACTTACTTGGGATGTTACAGGTAGCACCACCGGGATTTGCTCTGAACCAAACCCAAGCCGAACTTCATCGTGTGAAGCTAGAATGGAATCGACTTCGCGAGAAGTTCAAAATGATAGAAATTACTAATCGTGCAATGTTGGTCGAGCCACCCTCATATTCTCTCACCTTAGGACACCTTAAAATTAGTTCCTATGCTGGGGTTACAAGGGGTTATGTAATGAGACCATAGCTATGTTGTGTAATCCTTTGTTATTAATAAAATTTTGTTCTCATCTTATGGTGATGTTTGTGAATTTTCAAATTTCCGGATAAATATAGTATTAATATTTTTGATGAATTTTAGAAAAAGGATATATTAAAAATGTTTATTTAAACCTTTAATAATTAAAAATTTGTAATGATTTTCAAAAAATGGTCTTCTACAATTATGATCGGAACGAAATTTAGAATCTAATAAGATCAAATTAATAATTGATGAATAGAAATTTATGAATAGTGATTTTATGCTTAGGATTAGTAATGTAACAAAATGGATTAGTAATCTCACTTAAAGAAAGTATTAATATAGTCTAGGCACCTTGATTAAGTAATGTGATTCAATAAAATGGTTAAATAACGGTTTCATAGATTATTAGTCAAGTATTAGTTTTTTTCGGGTGAATAGTGTTTTTAAATTAAAAATTAATTTAAAAATATTTAGAAAATTATTTTTATAAAATGGATTTCATTTTTGAACTCATAGCATCGATATTATGTTAGGGTAATTTTTGGGGATTTTCCTGAAAAAAATGAATTTTCGGTGAATAGTGTATTTATTTAAAAATTAAATTAAAAATATTTTGAAAAATATTTTTATGAAATGGAGTTCATTTTTTAAATCAGAGCACCGATATTTGGTTAAGGTGAAGTTTTGGGATTTATCTGAGAAAGTTGAATTTTCGATGAATAGTGAAAATACAGTTTTTCAGTTACGGGTGTTTAATGACATCAATAAATGATGTATTAAGTATGTAATAAATATTTTCGACTTATTAATATTAAGATAATGTATGAGGTCTCCCAAGTGTCCAATACCATGGGAAAATACCATGGGAAAGCCCAGGGGTTTGCCAATACCACCAATGAGGTGTCCCTTGGCCATTAATGCCTTGTCCCCTCACTTTCCCTATAAATACCCACCCTTTACTCCTATATATTTCACCCCCAAGTCTCCAAAAACGAAGATATGATCACATTACCTTCCAAGGAGTCCTCCTAAGGTTCCCCCAAGCCCTCAAAGTCCCATACATTGAGTTTTAAGAGATATGTTTTAAGGTAAGGGATCATACCTCTCTTTTTTTCCATGTACTCTCTTTTTTGTCATTTCTTGTATGCTCTATGTTCTTATGTTTTGAATGTTATTTTATATTCATATTACTGTCCTTTTCATTTTCATATGATGAGAGACCCCCTATTTCTCTCATCAATTCGTTTTAAGAATGTTTAAGTGGCACCGTTAGGCTGCCGAATTTTTAAGGGATTCTTTCACCCTTCTCATTTTCGATTTCTATTTTCTTGTCAAGTCTTTCAAGTTCCATTTTATTATGTTGGGGTATGATCTCTAAATAAATAATACTGATAGTTTATTTTCATATTATGAGATACCCTATTTGATATCGTCAAATCATTTTTTTGATGTTAAAGTGGCACCGTTAGGCTGCTGAATTTTTAAGGGATTCTTTCACCCTTCTCGTTTTCAAGATCTATTTTCATGTCAAGTCTTTCATGTTACTTTTTATTATTTTGGGGTATGATATCTAAATATATCATACTGATCTTTTATTTTCATATGATGAGAGACCCTATTTGATCTCTTCAATTCTGTATTTTGATCTTTTAAGTGGCGTCGTTAGGCTGTCGAATTTTTATGGTATTCTTTCACCTTTCTCGTTTTCAAATTCAATTTTCATGTAATGTATTTTAAGTTCCTTATTATTTTGTTAGGGTATTATCTCTGTATCTATAAAAAATATCCTTTATGTTCATATGATGAGAGACCCAATTTTATCTCTTCAATTCATTTCCATTGATGTTTTAAGTGACGCTGTTAGGCAGCTGAATTTTCATAAGAAAATTTTAATTTTGTCTTCCTTTAATGTTCTTCATTTCAAATGGTAAATCATTAAAATTTAATTAACATGTTCTTAAATCTTTTATATTTTGTCCCCCTACTGTTTAATGGATCATTTATGAGTGGGTTACCCATGTCCCCTCTCTTTTCAATGTTTTCTAAAACCCTACAACATAGCCGTTATGCTACTGAATTTCCGTCTCAAAAAGTCTATCTCTTTTTCTAAAATGATTTTATTTTATTAAGGTAATACTCAAAGATATTTATTATAAAGTTTTATTCACATATATACCAAAATTTTATATTTTAAATTCTGGGATTTACATACATGAGACCCTCTTTCCTTTTCTGTGGGATTAATGTGACATATAGATCATGTATTTAAAAGCAGTTTTTAAAATGTTATGATTATGAAATGAAACCCATTTCATTTATTCTATATGGGTTATTTATGAAATTTTGATGACGATATATGTGGATCACAAGATTATAAAGACAAATTTAAGGGTGCTCCCTAATAGCGCACCATTGCATTGGGTAATGATGTAACCACTAGAGATTACAAATTTAAGGGTGCGCCCTGATAGCACCCCATTGTATTGGGTAATGATGTAACCACTAGAGATTACAATTTTAACGATACCTTGGGGTTTACCTAGGTAATTTTCAAATGAAACCTCAGGGATGGACCTTGGTAATATGTTCATGATTGTCTAAGTTAAATGTTCTATCCATATCTACAAGTTATGAAACACGTTATTTTTATTATTATATGCCTCATGATCTCTTTCTCAGGCCTTAAATTTAATTTTCATGACTTTTGATGTATCTCATGTTCTCATGTAAAATGTTTCCCTTGGTTTCCATACTGGGTCTTTTGCTCACCCTTTCCATTGATGTATGCTCCCAGGTTATGAGATGTTGTAATGAACATAGGATGAACAAATGAAGAAGCCTTTCAAGGGTTTAAGAAGAATGTTTTTTTCTCATGTAATAAGTTCCTGGTTTCCAAGACACTAAACCATAAAAATACTTGGTTTTGTATAATGTAATGAAATCACAAGTGATAAAAAGGCGGGATATTATATTCTATATAGGAAATCATGGTTTTAGGTTTTTAATTGACATAGTGATGACATGGTCGATATGTTCATGAATGGTAGATGTTCGCCTATTGTGGATTTCAATGATGGAATTCTTCATGATTCAACAATGCAAGGTAAAACCAGAGTGTTCCATTTAAGGGATATGATCCCACTTCTATCACCATGTTTATCAAAAAATTATGAATTTACACATTCTTATTAATTGGAATATAATTTTCATTACACTAGAAAAAATAATAAAATTTTTAGTATAATTTAATGGAATGGAAATAATATTATTTTTTTCATATTTTTTTATTGTGATATTTATATAATCCTTGATGTTTGTATCACTAAAAATATAGAGAATGGGTTCATTATTTGTTGAATATTCCATATATACTCTAAATCCCTAATTTTTTATTATTGTTATTCCACCATAAATAATTGGTAAATCACTTATACATTGATAATTTATTATTTTTCCGTAGATTTATTTTAAGTGGGAAAATAATCAAAAAATAAATAAATGGATGTGATGAAGATACTATTTAAAAATATATAATCTATTTTATGATGATCTTAAATGTTTTTTATATAAATTTGTGATATGTGATGATGATTGTTTTTGATGATTTTGTTTTGGTGTGTTCGATTAGTGGAGAGATATTGTGTATTTGAAATATTTAGTGGTTTTCTGGTGAGAGGTAGAAGTGTCATGAGGTTATATATTGTGATCTGATAAGAGGTTAAGACTATGTAATAATGATGATGTGGGATTGTTGTCTTGTGGTGGTAGAATGTTTGTGTTATTTTATTAAAAAATAATCTTAATGATTAATCTTTTAATTATGAAATAAAATTAAAAAATTATTAATGGTAGAGTGAGACCTAATTCAAAGCCCTACAGTCTAAATATAGTTCTACAACAACCTAGAATGAATGAGAAGTGAAGCATCATTCCAACATCATCCAGGGAAAATCAAAGAGAATAAAATAATGGGATAAATTGGGTGTTTTAAATTAAATGGGTTGGTATAGGATATCAATAATATATTTTCCCTAAAATTAGATGGGGAAATATGGATAACGGATTATTACTTATAGTTAACTGTAGTGAATGTATTTGTGTTAGTAAATGTGAAATTTTTGAGATAATTAACATTAATGTTTACAATTGGCCAGTTTGTTTTTGCTAACAAATTTTGTGATCTTGCGTGCTATAATAATAAATAAAATTTATTTCATATTTATTTCTATATAAATCCCACCAATGTAGAATAGAATTATCTAAGAACCAAATATTGTAGGAGTGATTTTAAGTGAATCCAATTGTTTAGTCTGGATGGTTGGATTCCCTCTCTTCATGGTTTTTTCTTCTAGGTGAGTCTAACATGCATAGATAGTTATGGACCCAAAGTTAAAAGTGAAAGTAAAGATGTTATGATATTTTTTATTATATACTAGATGACTTTAAGTGTGATTCATTGATGTAAAGTACCAAACTATTAGAATAATAATTGTTTCATGAAAATGTAGGTTACATGATTTTTTACTCAACAAAACTACATCCCTTTATTAATGACGTGATTATATTTGAAATGATACCATTGGGTTTCGACTATTATATGATTAATGGTCAATATGACCATTGGAAACCATACTCGATATCATGTGATTAGTTATTATAAATAAAAATGAAAATGGTTATTTTTTTCATAAAGAAGTGTTTATGGCCTCATCTAGTAGACTCAATCCATAAAAATCCCATTTGTTAATGCATTCGATGGAGATGGAATCATTAGGCATTGCTCTGGACCAAGCCCATGCCAAACATCAAAATGTTAAGCTTGAATGGAACCTCTTACGGGAGATGATCATTTTGATAGAAATCACCATTCCAGAAATTATATCTGATCCACCCCAAGATTATATCAGAATTACACACAATACGCCTATGTCCTGTACTGGAACTATAAGGGGTTCTGTAGCGAGTCCTTAGTTACATTGTATAATTCATTTTTATAAATAAAATTTTTATTTCATGAAATCTGGTTTACGAATAGCATTTCATAATAAAATATATGTTTAAATAATATAAAATAAATTTATTTATTTTAGTAGTAAAATATTTACATTTTATAAATTTATCTTTCATATAGAATTGTTCTGTTAAAATCGATATCATTATTGAATTTCAAATGTCAAAATTAACCTCGGTTTAACTTTTAAACCTTTTCTAAGAAGTTTGAAATTTTTAAATAGTAATTTATGAATATTGTTTCTTATGAATAGTATATTTATTATGAATATTATTTGATGAATAGTGATTTTTCGGCATAGAAAAAAAAATTAAATATCTTTTTTTGGTGAAATTATTTCCAAAAATCAGACATACATGGTTGTTATTTGGGTGAAAATTGTGGTTCAATAAGATAATTTTTTTTGGTGAACGATATCATTAGCATGTTGAAAAATAATTTTACGCTTATAAATGGTAATTTGACGAATTCAATAATAACTTATACTAATGAAGTATACATATGTTTTAGTCATTCTCAGTGGTAATGTGAAATAATTGTATAATAGGTTAAGTAAATAAATATATTAGAAAATATTTGTTAAGTATTCATATTTTATATAATGAATAAAATTTAAAATGAAAATAATTTTTTTATAATGGATTTCACCTATGAAATCTACCCATAACAAATTTAGGGGGATGTGTTCATATTTTTCTGAGACAGTTTAATTTTTTATGAATAATTAAAATACTATTTTTATTTTTTGATAAGTTTAATGACATCATAACTATGTAATAATGATAAAATGATTAAGATAATATTCTATTCAACTATTATTTATTATAATATAATATCTGGTGTCCCAAGTGGCCAATACCATCAGTAGATACCATGGGAAGCCCTATGATTGGAAAATTCCAATAATGACATTTCCTTGGCAATTAATAAAATATTTCTTAGTTTTTCTATAAATAACCGTCCATTTATTCGTTTCCATTCATACCAAAATCATTATACACAAATTTCATCTATTTTTACCTCTCATTGAGTCCTCGCAAGTTGTCCTTAATCCCACAATGTCCTGATCATAGAGTATTAGAAGTTATTATTCACGGTAAGAGAATTCTTCACTTCTTCTTTCCTTTTATGTTCTATTTTATGTGTAATATCTTTCAAGAATCAATTAAATGTTATTATTTATATTTTATTATATCCCAATACTATATTATGAGTCTTTTATTAATGGTTTACCCCTTTATCCAAAATTTTTAATCATTTATGAAACCATGATGCAAAGTCGTTATGATGTTGAATTTTCATCTCAAAAGCTCTCTCCCTTTCTCAAGAAATTCTATTGTTTTATTTATCTAGAAAACCAAAAAAATTTCTTCTCTTGGTGTATTCATAATACATAAAAATGAAATATTTTATTCATGAATTGAAAAACATAAAACTCTCATTCCATTTAAAATGTTTATAAATGACTCTAAGATCATGTTTTTATGTCCTTTTTAAAAAGTCACGATTTTGTTATTAAAACCAATACTTTTTTTCTCTTGTGGTTATTAATGAAATTTATTATTGTGTTATATGTATATCACATGAATATAAATTCATATTATGGGTTTTTCTTTGACAGTTCTCCAATTAATTGGTTAAATAAATTAATCTCTTGGGATGGTATGTTTCATGATACATTGGTGAAAAACCTTGGTGATATTTATAACACCATAAGAATTGACCATGGTGACAATATTATGAATTTATAAATTAAATTTTGTACACAAATATTCTAGTTTTTATTCATGTTATTTTTATTTTTATATTCCTATATTTATATTTAGCACCTGTTTATATATTTCATCAAGTTCCTATCGGTATGACAAGTAAATTTTTTCACTTATTTTCTATTACAGGGCCTTCCACTCTCCCTCCCCTTTGATTTATGTCCCCATGGTATGAAATGTAGTAATTGAAATTATGATGATCTAATGATTAATCCTTAAAATTTTATTATATGAATTTTTTATTTTCTCGTGTATTATGTTCTAGATTTCATAACAATATGCTTAAATAACCTCTATTTGTATAATGTTATAAAAATTAATGTAATAAAAAGGTGGGATGCCATAGTTGGTATAACAAGATAGTTTAGTTATATGTTTAAATTAGGATATGAAGACATTAAGAATAACCCTATATAAATATATATATATATATAGGAAAACAACATGGTATTTAGGTGAAATATTGAGTAATTTATTTTGGAACAAAGAAATCTGTGTCTGGATACAAAGTAGTGGATATGGCTCTAGCACAGATGTATCTAATGGAAAAAACCAAACACACAAATTTGATCTAGATTTATATGGAAATTGGTCCACGACAATGGTCTTTGCTTCACTCCTTGTTTGAATCTCTTAGGGGATATGTTTGGATAATCAAAATATTTTTATGAATCATAATGATGGATTTATATGAAATGTAGTCATCCATATTAAATAACATCTTTATGAAAAAATATATAAGAAAAAAAATTATTGTTATAATATTCGTAAATTAAAAAAAATATCAATAAGTGTTTCTTCTTTTAAAATATGGCAGGAAACCAGGGATCCGTGCAAATAGTGACTGGAATGCACCACGTGCTGATATACTTGCGTTGGAATCTACAATGGAATATTTCATTAGAATAAGGAATAAAATAACTCTTGTTATCGAAAATAATTTTAATCAAGCTGATAGATTGATTTAACCAAGAAGGGAATAACATTTCGTTGAGTCCTTTATGCATCAATGACAACCCACATTTAGTTTATCTATAGAACCATTGATTGTGGAATAATGGATAAGCTCTATAGGTAAGATGATTTCTGTACATCATAGTTACGAACAATAGAATGTTACCTTGGCTATTTACCACATAAAGAAGAAATATTATATATGGTGAAAACTAATTAAAAAGAAGATGAGAGATGAGAGATGAAAACATTGGAGTCAAAAGTGTTCAGGGGGGTCTTATTCAATAAGTCCTTCCACCATTCGATGAGATCAAATATGGAAAGGAATTTCTCGATATGATAAAAATAGAGAATGAATTTGTGGGAAGCTTCAATATTAACAACACAAGGATTTCATGTTTCAACTCTAATTTTTTTATGGATGCTATTGGGAAGCTTGATATATGTTTATGGACTATGACCTCATCTTCAAAAGAATCTATCCAACTGAGTCAATAATAGAAATAATGAAATCATTTCAAGTGATGTAAAAGTCAAACTAGAGTTTGATGAGACATAGTGGGCTCACAAATCCAATGAATAGAAGAGATCAATGGATCTATAATTCAGGAAGTGCATTACTTAGGGTAGATGAAAAAAACAAGTGAATCTCTTAATGTGTAATAAATGTGGGAAGTAGAATATGGGGAAAAGACTTCTTGGGAGTGGTAAGTGTTACATGTGGGGAAGTGATTTCTGTATCACTCGGAATTTTTGTAGTGAGGTGAATACTAAACATCCTAATACTAACAGAAAAGGCAATATGGTGTAGGCCCTACATGAAGTCCAATTCTTCATGTGTCAAAAACTATGTAATTTTACCAATCATGGTCTGAATCTGAATATTGAAAAGGGAAATCACCATCAGCCTCATCAATGGATAAGGGAGAAAGACCCATATTTTGCTATCAAGAAAGGTGAAGTTGATGATTCAATTGTGTGGTGGCATGTGCTCTTGTTTTTCACTCAAATCTTGCAAGTACATTGTATGATTCTGGTTCTATGAATTATTTTTTCCCTCCATTTTCTCATAGAATATTTAATCAATTATAGAAATGATAAATGTTGAGTTATCAGCCAATAATCATAGAGGGATTATATGAGAATAAAGAGTGCATAGAAACACTAATATTTACAATAGCGAGAACAATATTATAAAAAATCTAGTAGTGATTCTTAATTTGGAATTCCACATTATTTTAGGTATAGATTATAAATAAATGTAAATTGCTAAGATCAAATGTAGAGACAAAGAAATTTAAAATATCATGAATGGAAAACCTACAGTTATCTTCCAGGGAGAGACATCCAACCCTAATCATTGCCTAGAATAACCTCATATATTTTTTGTTATCGAGTAGATCAGTGAAGAAGATAATGGAAATGAGAGTCTATGGATAGAGAATGATCTGATTGTTTGGGAATATATTTATGTATTTTCTATGTAGTTGCATGTACCTCCCCTAGTAATAGAGGTAAAATTCCCTATTGAACTATTTCTTGGTTACAAGATGATTTCAAAACCCCCATATATAATATAGAATGTGGAGGTGGATGGATTAATGAAACAAGTCCATGATCTTTTGGATAAGAGGTGTATCTATAAAAGTGTATCTTATTAGGGAGAACCTAATCTATTTTTGAAGAAGGAGGGATAGATGGTGTATTGTGATTATAATTGAGAGGTGAATGGGATCATAGTAATGAACATGTACTATCATCCAAGAATTAAAAATTTATTTCACCATCCTTATGGTGCTCGGTTTGCCCTTTTGACTTATAATTTATTTTCTTATTATCTATTCAGGGTGATGAAATAAGATATTCCAAAAAGTACCTTATGATCAAGATATGGGCATTATGAGTTCGTTATTTTTCCATTCTGTTTGACAAATTTTCAGGCTATTTTTATGTATTGGACAAATAGAATTTTTTGGTACTACTTTGATAACATTATGGTCATTTTGATTTATGAGTGTTGTGAGAAGCATGAAGATCATATAACGGTTATTTTTAAAACTCTTTTGAAGGAGGGGAATTTTAGAAAATTCAGTAAATATTAATTTTTGATACAACATCTTTCTTTCCAGGGTAAGATTATAACCAATGAAGGAATCACAGTTTACCCTATAAAGAAAATGGTTGTAGAGGAGTAGCCTCATCCTACAAAAATGATTATGATTAATATTTATTTGGGTTAAGTAGGATATTATAGGAGGTTTTTGAAAAACCAATCACTAGATGATAATAAATGAACCTTGTTAAATTAAATTGGGGTTATGTTCGTCTAGAAAAAAGGTTTTGAGTAGTGCATCCATTAGCAGAAGAATTAATTGGTTACTACACCTTTGTAAACTCTATCCCCAAGCACAATGGATTCATTATTTACAGTGATGAATCTATGAAATGGTGTTTGTGAATTCACATTAAAATTTACATGATGATTTCTTATGAAAATATATAGTTGATTACCCATTATAAAAATTATCATACGCTATATCTATATCTAGTTGTGATTGTTTTTTCTCTTAAGATATGGAGGCACCATCGTTATAGGAAGAAGTATGATAAATACATATATTATCAATGTTTGAAGAATATTTTCACATAAAAGGAATTGAACATGAGAAATTGGAGATGTTTGGAACATTTTAAGAACTATAATTGTTCATTTCATTTTCATACAGGAAGAGAAAAGAAGTCACTAATTCATTAAGTAGAAAATACGTTTTTATTCAAGAAATGATGAGGATTCAATGGGATCCTTTCATCTATGACTAGTAAAACCAGACATGAGAATAAAAAGGATTGGGATATGATCTACCGAAACCCAAATTATTTATAAAGAATCATTATTATATAATATCATTAATTCTAATAAAGAAGATCATTTATTAAAGATGAATTTTTAGGTTTTGAAGAATGGGTTGTATCCTGAGTACAATATTGATCAAGAATGTGAACTGAAATTTAATACAAGACTATACCTTCAATTTATTTCATAAATAATGAAGTAGATAATTGATGAAGATTATATATCTAAATTCTCTATACATCATGAAAGAAAGAAAATATATAGGGACCGTCGTGCACATTATTGGTTGGATAATATAATAATGGATATTGCTGAATACATTACAACTTTTTTAGTATGTCAACAGGTGAAGGAAAATCATCAGCATTTTAAAGGGGTAATACAACCACTACCCATACCAGCATTGAAGTGGAACAATATAAATATTGAAATTATCACTGGTCTCTTGAGAACTTCTAGAAAAAACAATGTGATATGGGTTATAGTGGACCATATCACTAAGACTGCGCATTTTATCTCTTTTAATGAATATTTTAATCTTGATGAAAATTACAAGATTTCATTAGTGATATGGAAAGGCTACATGGGGTACCAATATCCATCAAATCAGATTTTGGCCCAATGTTTACATCCAAATTTTAGAGAAGTTTCTAACATTCTCTAGGTACCAAATTGAATTTCAGTACAGCCAATCATCCCCAAATGATGGAAAATATGAAAATAATTTTCATACACTCAAGGACATGATGAGAACATGGTCAATGTAATTTAAAGGTGGATGGGATCAACATCATGAATTAGATGAGTTCTCTTACAAAAATAGCTTCCACGCGAGAATTCAAATGGCCCCCTATAAATCTCTATATAGTAAAAGATGTCAAAATATTTTTTTTTGGAGATAATCTGGTGAAAGAATGCTTCATGTTCCTAATATTGTGCATGAGAATACAGAAAAGGATCATGAATTCTAACATAATTTTAAGGCTTATCAGAGTCTTCATAAGATTTTTTCCGACAATCGTTTAAGGCACTTGGAGTTCATTGTTGGTGAAAAAGTATTCCTTCAAATTTCTCCATGCAAGAGAGCCATGCTGTTTGGAAAGAATGGGAAACCCAACCCTAGGTATGTTGGGACCTTTGAAATTATTAATCACATAGTTTTAGCGTCTTATCCACTTGAACTTTTTCTAAATAATGATAAATTTCATGATGTATTCAATATATCCCTCACGAGGATGTAAATACATGACCCTTCACATGTACTGAATCTTGAGGTTGTGCAACAAGAAAATGGAATCTCTTATGAGGAGCTTCGGGTGCAGATCTTGGATCGTAGAGTTAATTTTCTACACAATAAGACTACCCACAATGTTAAAGTGTTATGGATGAACCAAAAATTTAATGAAGACACATGGCTTCTGTAAAGATCGTAAATTTCTGTGGAATTTTATTTTCTAAAATAAATGGAAATTTTACGAGTCAGCGAATACTAACGGCACGTGATTCTGAGGCCCGGTGTGCCTAGAATAAATTTATGATGTTTTGTTTGGGTACGTTCAATAAACGTATGAGTGAGATTTTATAACTTTTGAACCGGTGCTCAGAATTAAAATCTGAGGGCACCATTGATCTCACAGTGCCAGTATTCGCTTAATGAGACTTTCACTTCAATGATTGTGGGTCGAGTTTAAAATTAGATTTTTATTTTTCATGGATAATAATAAAATAAAGTGTGCAACATTTTATTTTATTAGAGCCGCCATGTGGGTGTTTCGTTGTTAAAACCTCCTCATGGGAGTTGTAGGTGGGACCACCACACCCTAACCTCCCATGAGAGGTTATGGTGGTGGGGCCTACCCGAACATAACCTCCCATGTGAGGATTTATGTGGTGGGGACCACCCAAGGATGAAACCCCTTGAACTCCCCATTATGTGGGGAGAAACCTCTTGAGCTCCCCACTTAATGGTGACACCACCCTATTGGAGCCTCTTGATCTTCCATTTAATTAATTGGTACAAACTCCCTTAACAAATTTAGTGCTTACAATCATGAATTAATTAAGTGAAGCCCATTAATTTAATTCTTCAAATTTGAATACGGTGCCAACAAATTAATAAGATATCAATCTCTTATTATTTCTTTTGTGTTGTAATTTTTCATTCAGTGGAAACCAAGGGTGTTTTGAAACAAAATTTTTGGAGGATTATAATTCTCCCAATGATGAATGAAGAATGAGTTCTTCCAATGAAGAACACCGATGATGATCCTTCTTCGACTTCTTCCCCAGACACCTACCGACGTGGAGCGTCTTCCATGAGCCGATGCAGCTCGGGATTAGAATCATGCGGCGGACGCGATGAACAACAATCTTCTTCATCTACCTTCCGATACTCCATCAACGAATGACTAATAATAATAAAAGGTAGGCATTTACTTTTATCTAAGTATGATCGTTTCCCATGTTCCTCCTTTCTCTCAAAACGAAGAATGAGGGTTATTGTGCTTCATACTTGCGAGCCTCTTGATACAACCCTAATCGCGGAGGGTGTTGGCCAAACCAACATTTCATGACCCCTCCGCCGATCTTGATCATGGTAATCGTAGGCATGTTGATGAATCAAAGAGGCGACGATAGAGGAGATGAAAAAGGCCATGCTTCTCGAGGCCTCTGCGAACCACGCCTCCCCATGGAGTCCTGGTGCCCCGGCCGAACACTGTCATCATGTGCCAGCCTGAGTTGCGCCAAATCGACATGCCCGGCCGCCACTTGGCTGCTGGCTCACCTGCCCGAGACCTCTCGCACAGCCTGTCTGCAGCCTTCCCATGCCCCGCGCGGCCGGCCCGTGCCCTACCTGCGCCCTACGTGCCCTACCCGCTACCTCCCTAGTGCCCTTCATGCCTTCTTTCACACCGTACGGCCTGCCCGTGGCCTCACTATACCCTTCATGGCCTGATCGCGGCCTGCCCGTGCCCCGTTGGCCTTCCCACGGCCTCTTGGCCACCCATCCAGCATGCCCGGTGCCCTTCCATCCGCCTTTCCGGCTTGCCTAGGCCGCCTCCCGGCCTACACGGTCTCCCCGTCTTCCTGCCCTGGCTGCCACCCGGCATTCCCAACCGAGCCATGCCGGCCTCCCGAGCCGGCTCACCACCTCTCTCACGACGTCGTTGGCCAATACGACTTGGCCTCCTAGGCTAAGCATCCCAAACCACGCCCCTCGCAACGCTGGCCGTACAAAACCGGTTGCGCCCTCTGGGCCGATCCATTCCCCTCGCGGAGACGTCCAGGCCTAACTACCCAAGCGGTCTTTTGGGCTGGGCCTATCGGACAGGGCTTAAACTAACTGGATGTCCCAACCAATAGGTCGGTCCAGACCCAACAGGTCCGACCTGGTTGACCCAGACCGGGTAAGCCCAGACTAAGATGGGCCGAGTCAGTCTGACCTAGTCGGACCAGACCCAGGCCCTCTACTGGCCTTTACATTCTTCTTGCCATATCTTTGGCATCAGTCGACCATTTGATGAACTATCAGTGATGCTAGAAATATGGTATCTTAGTGGTCCCATTGAGTATACACCATTGGAGTTTGGGGTAATATTGAGATACAGTCAGGTTGGGTCGTACACGAGTCCAATAGTGCCACCGGGACTAAAAAACTAATAACTCACAGACCAGTCATCCAATTGATGTGTTTTTTTTTTGCGTTGAGACCCCTATGATGAGGTAGACCATTGATATACTTCTACGTAGGACTTTGTGACAATTAAATATCAACCATTAGCTTGTGGAGCGGATCTTCCTGAGATGAGCAGGAATTTCTGTGGGTACCTAGTAGCTAGCTGAGACTTGATGACTGCTGATCGAGCGACTCTGGTTGAAAATATAGACCAGTGGAGGAGAGTTAGGTTGTGGAGGCAGAACCATGGTGGAGGAGTGCTTGGTTGTGGCGGGGGACCCATGGTACTCGACAGGAGGTGTACCTCTGCAGGCTATGATGGGAAGCACCAAGTTGTGGCAGTATACCCATGGTGGAAAGAGCCTCTGTGTGATCAAGGTAGACCCACGATACTCGACATATGGAGTACCTCAGCATTCCAAGTTAGTGTGAAGATCCTTTAGGTGACGCAGGAGGCCCACTGTACTCGATAGATGAGGAGTTCTCTAGCAGCAGAGGGTTTAGATTGATACTATCCGTAGAATAAAATCCTGGGTGAGAAGAGTCAGAAACGTTTGTGTTTACCTCTTGACTGATATGGATTACTTGATAACATAGGAATATGAATTGGAATATTACTAGTTAAGGTTATCTGTTGAATTCATAATTTTTGGTTGATACTTGATGGATTTTGTGAGACATTGAGGGTATCAGGGATCCTACTGAGTATCGTTATACTCACCCCTTCATGGGTTGTTCCCCCACCTCATTGTGTTGGTTGCAGATGACAGACGGTGTTGACTGAGTATCAATGTAGCAGGACTGAATAGTACCCGGAGGTGGACCTTATGACTAGTCGATACATGGAGGAGACTGACACACGTGGAGTGCTGAGTAGGCGATTAGTTCCTAACCATTGGGTAGGAATCCTCGATGGACGAACCAATAGGTTCTATATCTTTTTGTCAGTTGTACTTGTTTTTATTTGTATTTGTACTTTACAGTTGGGCTTGTATTTTCGGCACCTTTACTTTTAAACACTTATTTTGTATACATGTTTATATAGTGTTTTTCTTTCAGCATGGACTCTATTTTTTGGGGTATAATTTATAAAGGCAATGCCTTCCTAGTTTTAGGGATTTACGCCTTTGGTTCTTGTCGCTATCCCCTGGCCTAGGGAAGGTGGGCTTGGGGTAGTCACGACATGGGCCTCAGGTGATGAGTCTTGACAAATTGGTATCAGAGGAGTCGGTTCTACCACAGAACAGAGGACTATGATTTTATTCTCTATGAAGAAATATTGTTATGGTTACCAATTATGGCTTTCAGTTCAGGGAGTCCAGTGTTGGTGTGGTGGCCAAGGGATCCATACACCAGGACCATGAATTATGATTTGTGACTCAGTGCACGAAAATACTGATTGTGTCTGTGTCTTCAAAAGTTTACTTTAAGTCAACTCTACTAGGTCAGCTCACTAGGTATAGTATTTTGACTGTATCACATATTTTTCATTCATGATGCATCATCACAGACGTACAACTAGAGTCCCAACAGTTGTACGCGTATATATCCCACCGAACAACGAGGCCTTGGTGCATGGCCCTCTTCCAGCGGAGGCACCAATGGTACCACTACCTGTTGGGTCACCGATTCCACCAGCCCTAGCAGTAGAAGATGCATGCCGCATGTGCGCATTTCATGAGTTCTAGGTCTAGAGGCCACCTAGGTTCAGGGGAGAGACAGACCAACAACCGTCTGAGGAATGGATGGTGGCTATGGTAAGAGTCTTCTGACTAGTAGGGACACCAGAAAAATTCATGGTGATTCTTGCTGCCAGCCTTCTACAGGAAGCAATGAGCAGATAGTGGAGCATGATTCTCTAGGTTCACGAAAAAATGATGCTTCTCTAGATAGACATTGAGAACCCGTTTCGGGCAGAGTTTTTTCCAACGACCCTAGGTGCTATACGGATATAGGAGCTACATCATCTACTGCAGTGTAGCATGATAGTAGCTCAGTACTCATCGAGGTTTCCCGATATATTGCGATACTCCATATATATGGTGCCAGACCTATTTTTAGGGCACGGACCTTCGAGCATGGGCTCAGATGAGAGATCAGGGATTCGATGATCTCCCTTAGCATCCCGATGAAATTGGTGTTGTTGGAGCGATCCATCTTAGTGGAAAGTTTCCTTTCTCAGAAGCCTCCAACAGTGAGACCCACCACTAGTAGACATGTAGCAGAGTCTTCTGCAGCTGGCAATATAAAGATAACATATAGTTCTATGAGGATAATACCTACAGGTGGATGACCGCACGACTCGGGATATGTTGTGCGGGGCAACCGGGGTGGAGACAGACCTTCTAGGAGTGCGAAGTGTTACTCATGCAGCAGACATGATCACATGGCTCATGACTACCCGACCCGCCATTCGGATGATCAGCAGACAATGGAGGGACCTCTTAAGAAATGGAATCGGGTCAATCAAGGAGGACTATAGGGAGGAGGCAGACGTGGCATAGGAGCTAGTCATGTAGCTGGCGGTGGACGAAGTTACGAGGTGTTACCACCACCGCCTACAGGAGGTCCACCCTGACCACAGGGAGTAGGTGGATAAGAGAGATCTTAGCTCAAGGTGGCTGAGACTAATGATCACGACACTCTGGAGATGATTCAACTTACATTCTGTGTCAAATCCACCTTAGTTAACGTTCTTATTCAAACAAGGGCTAGTCACTCTTTCATTGCCACTGGCCTTGTTCAGAGCTAAGAGAGTTCGACGGTGATGTTGGCTCAATCTTTATGGCTAGAATCTCTTACAAGAGCAGACTAAATGATTACACACTGGTGATGGTGGTGTGAGATTACTCTAGGAGGAGAGATCATCTGATGTGATCTTCTCATAGCGGTGTCAAGGCCTTACGACGTCATCTTGTGTATGAACTAGTTATCTTCATTCCCTGTCAGATAGACTATATTGTGTGCAAAGTGTGGTGTGTCCAAATGAAGGGGACTGGGCTTACCATCACTAGTGATAAGGGATCCTTTGCATCATAGGATTGATTTACTCAGAGGAGGGTTCATCCGATCACTCATCAGTTGGAAAGACATACCCTCGGAGCAGTTGATGTGGAGAGTCTGAGCTATCCTATAGTGGTGGACCAGTATGAGGATTCATTCCCTAATGATGTTCCTGGACAACCTCCTCATAAAGTGGTGGAATTCTAAATTGAACTGTACACATGTACGCCATCAATATCTACACCAGCATACTGGATGGCTCCCGCTAAGATTCATGAGATGTGGGTATAGCTAGAGGACTTGCAGGGGAAGGTATTCATTCTACCCAGTGTTTCTCCCAAGTCATCCCCGATTCTTTTCACCATGAAGGCAGTTGGGAGCATGAGGCCTTGTGTTGACTATCGTCACCTAAACTAGGTGACCGTGAAGAACAAGTACCCACTCTCAAGGATTGACGACCTCTATGACCAGGTGAAGGGAGAACTGTGGTTCTTGAATATATACCATAGATCAGGCTATCACCAGCTCAGATTTCGAGACGAGGATGTGCAGAAGACGACCTTCAGATGTCGATACAGCCACTGCGAGTTCTTTATTATGCCATTCAGTGTATCCAATGCTCCATCAGTGTTCATGGGACTCATGAACATGATCTTCCAGCCATACATCAATTTCATTGGCATAGTCTTCATCGAAGACACTCTTATTTACTCTACTACTGAGGAGGAGCATGCCTATCATTTGCTGGTAGTACTAGACACACTCATAGAGCACCATCTTTATGGTAAGCTCTCGAAGTGCCAGTTCTGGATCTAAATAGTTCACTTTCTGGGTCATGTCTTCTCGGAGGTGGCATTTGTAGTGAATCCAGTGAAGATTGATGAGGTGCTTGCTTGGGAGCCACCCAGGAGTGTGACGGATGTACGATGTTTCCTGGGTTTGGTTGGTTACTACTGGAGGATCGCCCTAGACTTCTCTAGAGTGGAAACACCTCTATTGTCCTTGAAGAAGAAGGGGGAACCCTTCATATGGGTGGAGAGATGCTAGAAGATCTTTCCAGAGCTGAGACAGAGGCTGACTAGTGC
Source organism: Viscum album (assembly GCA_963277665.1). NCBI lineage: Eukaryota > Viridiplantae > Streptophyta > Magnoliopsida > Santalales > Viscaceae > Viscum > Viscum album. The sequence goes on along the minus strand of OY728143.1, from coordinate 63,461,724 downwards.
CCCCATATTGAGGATTCCAGAGGAAGGCATAGGGTACGTAGTCTACTGCAACACATCAGGGATCAGAATCAGGTGTATCCAGATGCAGGATCGAGTAGTGATCGCTTATGGTTCTAGAAAGCTAACACATCATGAGTAGAACTACACTACCCATGACCTAGAGTTAGCATCAGTGTTAATTACCTTGAAGATGTGGTGACGCTATATGATGGTCAAGCATTTCACAATCTACTCTCACCACCAGAGTCTCAGGTATATCTTCTCATAGAAGGACCTGAACTTGAGACATCGGTGATGGTCGGAGTTCCTCCATGACTATGACTTATAGATGGTCTATACTCCCGGGAAGGGGAACGTTGTTGCAGATTCACTCAGTAAGAGATCTGGTATACAACTGCTAGGCGAGGTGACATATCATATGGATGCCTTTCAGATATCCTGTGTGGATAGAGACTAATAAGCCTTTATATAATCTCTTATAGTAACACCACCACTTTGTCAGTGAGTCAGGGAGACACAGCGTGGAGACGCTGACTGTGAGACACAACGTGACAAGATATCCACAGGATAGACACATAATGGGTTTCTTGATGGTGGGGATAATGTCATCCTATATAGAGGACATACTATGGTGCCAATGTCACTTCAAAAATAAGTGTTCAGGGAGGTCCAAACTACCCCTCTAGTGGTACATCCAGGAGTAGTGAAGATGTATCAGGACCTCAGACGACTGCACTGGTGGCCCGGTATGATGAAAGCAGTAGTAGAGTTTTTCTCTCGATGACTCACTTGTCTGCAAGTGAAGGCAGAGAATCAGGTACTAGTAGGCCTGGTTCATCCCTTAGAGGTCTCAGAGTGGAAGTGGTATGGGATATCCATGTACATCATGATTGGTCTTCTACATTGGTCTAGGGTACATGACTCTATCTGGGTCATCGTTGAGCGACTCACCAAGTCCTCCCACTTCCTACAGATCAGAGGGTATGAAAAAGTCATATGTTGACTGGAGATGGAGACCTCTGAAGTCTGAGTTTGGTGACCACGTCTTTCTACGGGTCTCACTTCGATGAGGTATGCAAAGATTTGGCGGAGGTGGAAAGTTATCTACGAGATTCATTGGACCTTTCCAGATCCTCAACAGTGTCAGTGAGGTGGCATACCGCTTGGATTTTTCACCTTAGTTTCACCGGGATCATGAAATCTTCCACGTATCTCAGCTGAGGAGATACATGCACGACCGATCCCACATCATCGACCATGGAGAGTTGGACATCGACAATGAGAAAACGTTCATGGAGGATCCAGTGGAGATTGAGGAACGACATGAGCGGGTGCTATGTGGATGGTCGATACCTATGGTGCATGTACGTTGGTAGCACAAGAACCTCCAGGAGAGGACATGGGAGCGGGAGGCTCATATGTGTGCTCAGTATCCCCATTAGTTCCCTTAGATCGAGTTTTAGCTTACTGGGACATAAATCCCTAAGGTTGGGAGAATGTAATGTCCTGGAATTTCCATGGAATTTTTTTTCTTATTTACATGTAAATTTAACGAGTCCGCAAAAATAAAATGTGCGAGATTTTGAGGCCTGGTGTTCCCAGAATCAATTTCTGATGTTTTGTTTGGGTACGTTAAGTAAACATACGAGTGAGATTTCATAACATTTGAACCGGTGCTGGAAATTGAAATATGAGGGCACCGTTGAACTCACAGCACCAATATTTTCTTAAGGATACTTTCACATCTATGGCAGTGGGTTGAGTTTAAAAGTTAGATTTTTGGTTTTCATGGAAAATAATAAAATAAAGTGTGTGTCACATTATTTTATTAGAGCCACCATTTGGGTGTTTGGTGGTCAAAACCTCCTCATGGGAGCTGGAGGTGGGACCACCACACCTTAAACTCCCATGAGAGTTTATGGTGGTGTGGCCCATTCGAATATATCCTCCCATGTGAGGATTTAAGTGGTGGGGACCACCTGAGGATGAAACCCCTTGAACTCCCCATTAAGTGGGGAGAAACCTCTTGATCTCCCCACTAAATGGTGCCACAACCCTATTGAATCCTATTGATTTTCCATTTAATTAATTTGTACCAACTCCTCTAATTAATTTTGTTCCCACACTCTTGAATTAATTAGGTAAGCAAATTAATTTAATTATACCAATTTGAATAAGGTGCCAACGAATTAGTAAGATATCAATCATTTATTATTTTTTTGGGTTGGAATTTTTCATTCGGTGGAATCCATGGGTGTTTTGAGAGGATAGCTTGCGTGGATTAGAATTCTCCCAATGAAGAACGAAGAAAACGATCTTCCAATGAACCCCGGTGATCATCCTTCTTCGACTTCTTCCCCGAACACCTACCAATCCGAAGCGTCTTCCATGAGTCGACACAGCTCGGGATTGGAAGCGTGGGATTGGCGCGATGAATGACGAACATCTTCATCTACCTTCTACGACTCCGTCAATGAACAACGAACAATGAAGGAAGGTAGGGGTTTACTTATATCAATGTATGATCATTTACCATATTCCTCCTTTCTCTCAAAATGAGTAACTAGGGTTTTTGTGCTTCATAAAAGTGAGCCTATTGATTCCACCCTAACCGTGGAGGGTGTTTGCCAAACCATCATGCCTGGCCACTCTGCCGATCTTGTTCATGGTTATCATTGGCATAACGATGAAGCACAGAGGCAACGAAGGCTGCAATGACAAAGGTTGTGCTTCCCGTGGCCTCAGCGAATCACGCCTCCACGTAGTGTTATGGTGCCCCAGCCGAACACCACCGGCCTATGCCGGCCTGAGCCACGGCGAATCAGTCTGCCCGGCAGCAACCTTGCCACCGTCCCGCCTACCTACGACCTCCCGCGCGGCATGCCCGCGGCCTTCCCACACCCCACAGCCCTACCCGCGTCAAGCCTGGAGCCCTGTCGGCCTACCTGCGCCGCGCAAGACCTGCCCTCAGCCAGCCCGCGGACTGTCTGTGCCCTGCCGGCCTAACTGTGGTCACCCAACCACCCAGCTGGTATGCCTGACGCTTTCCCGGAAGCCCCGCCGGCATGACCAAGTCGCCCCTCAGCCTGCCCGACCGAGCCACGCTAGCCACCCAAGCCAGTTCGCGGCCTCCCTCATGGCACCGCTGGCCAAACTGGATTGGCCTCTTGTGGAAGGACGCCCATACCATTCCACTCACGGTGCTGGCCAAACCAAATCGGTCATGCCCTATAGGAAGAGTCGCTCCCCTCGCGGCGACTTCCGGGCTGAACTGCCCACACGGACTACTGGGCTGGGCCCAACGGACTAGGCTAAAACTAACAGGTTGGCCAACCCAATGGGCCCAGCCAGACCCAACAGGTCTGCCCGGGTCAACCAAGACTGGTTCAGCCCAGACTAAGACGGGCCGAGTCGGTCCGACCTGGTCGGACTAGTCCCAGGCCCACTACCGGCCTTTACATTCTTCTGGCCATATCTTTGGCACCAGGGACCATTTGACGAACTATCAGCGGTGCTGTAAATCTGGGAACGTAGTATTCCCTTTGAGTATAACCCATTGGATTTTGGGTTAATATTGAGAAATGGTCAGGCTACATCGTACACGAGTCCAATCGGGCCTTTGGGACTAGGAAGCTTATAATTCACAGACCGGGCATCTGATTGACACACCGTTTGTTGCGTTGAGACCCCTATGAGGAGGAGCACAATTGAGAAAATTCTACATGGGAATTGATGACATTTGGAGTATCGATCTGTATCTTGTTGAGAGGATAATCTAAAGATGACCAGAACTTTGTGCGGGAACTTAGTAGATGGATGAGAATTGATGACTACTAATCGAGCGACTAGGAGTGACTCTTATGGCTCAGAGGATGAGTTCCTGGTTATGGCTGCAGGCCCACGATGTAGGAGTGCCTCATTGTGGAGGAAGACCAATGGTACTCGAAAAGAGGAGTACCTCTGCAGGATATGAAGGGGAGCGCCTGATTATGGCAGCAGAACTAGGGTTTTTTGCACCTCTGTGTGAGCGCGGCTGACCCAAAGTACTCGATAGGTGGAGTACCTCAGCAGTCCAAGTTAGTGGGAAGCGCCTTTGTGTGACACAGAGGCCAAATCTACTCGATAGAGGAGTAGTTCTCCAGTAACCAAGGGTTTTGATTTCTACTAACCCTAGAATAAAATCCAGGTTGAGATGAGTCAGTAACATTGGTGTTTACCTAATGAATGAGATTGATTACGTGATTACATTGGTATATGTATGGGAATATACCTACGTAAGGTTATCTATTGAATTAATATTTTGTGGTTTATACTTTTTGAATTTTGTGAGTCCTTGAGGGTCTCGGGGTCCCTACTGAGTATCAATATACTCACCCCTACATGTCTTATGCCTACACCTCGTTGTGTTGGTTGCAAACGACGACCTGTGTTAACTGAGGATCAGAGTAGTAGGATTGGACGGTACCCGGAGGTGGACCATACGTTGATTCATTACAGGGATGATACTGAAAGACGTGGAGTGCTAAGGAGGCGATCAGTACCTACCCTTCAGGTTGGAATCCGCGTAGTACGAACCAGTAGCTATTATACCTTTTCTTTAGTTGTACTTGTTTTCAGTTGTATTTGTGCTTTATAGTTGGGCTTGTATTTTCGGCCACTTTAATTTTCATCACTCCTTCTGTACACAGTTTTAGTTTGTGTTTTTCTTTAATCTTATACTCTGTGGTGTGTTGTATAATTTATAACAACAATGCCTTTCCAGTTTTAGGGAGTTACGCCTTTGGTGCTAGTCGCGAGCCCCAGGCCTATGGAAGGCAGGCTCAGGGTATTCATGGCACGGGCCCCAGGGGACGGGTCTTGATGGGATCCAGATGAGACTTTCAGCTAGAAGTACCCACACATATTCTTTTAAAAGGCTAAGAGTTGAAATATTTAGAATGGAAATTATTAAGGGGGGACAATCAAACTACCATAAAATTTTGAATAATAAGTGTTTATTGAAAAATATGTTTAATTATTTTTCACCGAACAAAACAATAACCTTTTATTAATGAAGTGAGTAAAATTGAAATGAGACCATAGGGTTTGAATTTTTATATGTCTGTTTGATAATATTACTATTGAAAATGATAATATTAATGTTAAAATTCGTGATTATAAATAGAAATGATAATGATTATTTAAAAAAATGATTTGGTAGCCTCATCATGTAGAATCCTGCTATACCATGCCAATTTTTTCAGGGCTTGGGAAGGTAGTGGAATTATTAGAAATTTCCTTGGACCAATCCCAACAGAAACTTTATAACGTTATGATTGAACAGAATCACTAATAGAAAAAGTTCTAGTTGATAGAACTCACAAATTGGAAAATGTATTCTGAGCCACCCCAGGATTCTATCACTATTACACACCATACACTTAGGTCTTGTGTAGTTGTTATAGGGCTTGTTTAGAAATGCATTAGTTACATTGGTTAATACCTGAGTATAAATAAAATTATTATTTCATCATTTATATTTTATGAATAAAACTGCTTAAAAAATATATTTTTATTTAATTTAAATTTGAAAAATATATTTTAGATTTCAAAACTGTACTTTTCAGAGATTTCTCATTCATAGAAGACTATTATGATAAAATAAACGTCATTCTTGAATTCTAAATGTCAAAATTATCTTATGATGAAATTGCATACGTTTTATAACAAGTTTCAATTATTAAAACAGTATATGAACAATAGTGTTTTTATGAATAATATTTGATGAAATTTTTTTTTGATTAATTGTAAAAAATTTCATATTAAATAACTATTTCGGTGAAATGATTTTTGAATGTCAAACATATATTATTGTAATTATGTTGAAAAATGTTGTTCAATAAGATCAAAATAATTTTTTGTTGAATAGTAACATTACCCCATGGAATAGGATTATTACCCTTATAAATGGTAATTTGACCAATGGAATAGTTTTCTTACCTAAGGTTTTATAAATATTTTTTAGTTATCTTAAGTGGTAATGTGATATAATTATATAACACTATAATTATATTAACAATTTAGTAAATATTAGTTATGTATAAGATTATTATTTATTTATTATAATTCAACATGAAATTAATTTTTATAAAATTGAACTCATTTTTTACATCTAAATGTCAAAAAATGGTTTGGGATATTTTTTGGGATTTTTTTGAGAGAGATGAATATTCGGTGAATTGTAAAAATAAAATTCTGACTTTTAAGTAAGTTATAGTCCTCATAAGTATGCCATAATGAATTAATGAGTAAAACAAGATTCAGGTAGACTCTTATTTATTAAAATATAAATTATGGTGTCCCTTGTGCTTAATATCATGGGAAAATACCATTGTCAAGCCCAAGGTTTTTCAAATACCTCTAATGAGGTGTTTTTTGAAATAAATAAATTATTCCCTCACTATTGATATAAATACACACCCATTACTTGTATTAAATTCATTCAAAAATTCATTTACATGATTTTATTCTACATTTACCTCATTATAAGTCCACCCAAGGTTTCTTCAAGCTCCCATGGTCTTTATCATAGCGTTTTAGAAGTTACTCTTCAAGGTAATGGAATTATTCACTTCTCATTTACATTCATGTTCCTTTTATGAGGTATTTCTTTCAAGATTCCATATCATGTTCTTATTTACATTATATTATGTATAATTACTATATTACATTTATTATTTGAAAGGGTTACCCATGTCCCCACTATTTTTATTGTTTTCTAAAACAATGTTGCATAGTTGTTATGCTGCATAATTGTTTTTTCGAAATCACTATCTTTTTCTCACGAAATTCACTAATTTTATTTCTATTAATGCACAAACCTATTTCATGTCTGTGTGTATTCATCATTACCAAAAAATTATATATTTTATTAGAGAATTTACATACATAAAATCCGTATTCCATTTCTGTGGGTTATAAATGGAATAATGACCATGTTTTTAAGCACTTTTTTAAATGTAAGTATTTTGATATTAAACCCATTTATTTTACTCACTTTGGGGTTTTTTGAGATTTTTCATGATGATCTATGTGAATCACCTGAAAATAAATACATATTAGGGGTTCACCCTAATATCGTTCTAATGAATCAGGTGAATAAAATTATTCTCTAAAGATGACATGCTTCACAATAACTTGGTAAACAACCATGGTTTTTTTTACAACACCTTAGGGTGGGACATTGGTTATATGCTTATGAATGTTTAAATTAAGTAATTTAGCCACATATTCATGTTATTATTCATGTTATTTTTATTATTATATTACTATTTTTCCAATTCACATGTATATATGTATTTCTTCATGTTCTTATTGATATCACATGTAAACTATTTTTCTTATTTTCCTTTACCGTACTTGCATGTAAAACTCTCATTTGATGTATATACCTAGGTTATAAGATTATGTAATTGAACACAGGATGAACCTATGATGAATCCTTAAAAGTGTATTGGAATAATGTTACATGTTTTAATGTATTATGTTCCTTATTTCAAATACACTAAACATTAAAGATCTGCATTCTGTATAATGTTTGGGAATGTTATGTAATAACAAAAAGGATTCCATATTTGATATGTTATTTAATGGTATATATTATGACAGGGTTCAATTAGGGTAACTGGAGGAATATACATTTTTTTAATAATTTTTATGAACAATACTACTATGGTTATGAAATGGGATGTGATGTTGTATTATGTGATGACCCATTATATACCACGTGAGATTTGATTCCTTGTGATCATCTATCATTCCACTGGATAGTTGTTTTGTGATAGGATTGTCCTATTTTTTTGGGATCAATTTGATGTGATATGAATTTATATTAAAGAGGTAAGAGATTTAATATGTACGATGTAGTGGTGAGATTGTTAAAAAATAATGGTAAAAACTACATGGTTTATTTAATCAACAAGATTCATAATATTTCTATAAATGGATTAATTATATGGTTTAAAATCCATAATGGTATCAAGATGGTCAGTTGAAAAAATTAGGTGACGTTGCTCCTAACGTTTTCTGAATTGTTCATTATTATTCTTATTTTACATGTGCATAAGAGTCTTTATGTTCTCTTATTTGTATACTTTTATGCTCAACATATGTATAGACTACTATATTCCATTTTTCCAGGTTGTCTACATTGTCCATTCTAGACATTATTAACATGAATTGTTGGACTATTTTTTATCTTTCTATTAATTTTCTGTGAGGGTAATTATTTAGATAAATTTATTAATATATGTTTAATTTATACATGAATTTTGAAATGGTTGGGATTAATATTTTATGTTATTTAAATAAGTTTCTTTTGGTGGATTTATCCAATCTCATAATCATGTTATTATATAGAGTAATGCCGAAAATATTTATATTTTTATACAGACTTTTATTATTTTGAACCGAGTGATACTCAAAAAACTTCTCAAGAGGTCATTATCTATATTCATTATTTACTGAACAAGAGGGGTACCATTGGAAGTAGGGTACCAGGGAATTGTGTTATAAGTATTACTATTAAGGGATATCATTAAGTTTTGTGTTATTCATGGTGACAATTACATTAAATTGTATATAAATAGTTTCATTTTATCATTGAGAGTAATTTAGTCCATAGAGGAATTAACAAGTGATAAGAATATTGGGCCCACATGATCTGAGGGAAGGTATCAATGTTAACAAAACAACCACGTGAGTGTAATATTCATGTAAGTTAGAGACCCTGGAGAGGTAGATTTTTAATTATATTCATGTTTTTATATTTCAATTAGGTATTTTTGGGACTGTTGAAAAACAGTTAATTTTAAATAAATAAATCATAATCAAATTTAATGCTACCAAGTACATGAAATCAATATTCCCCATTAAATTATTTCTCCTGGTCAACATCATCATGTCTCTCAAGTATTGGATTTTCAGTAATCTCATCACATTAATCACAAGATGGGTGATTCAGTTGACATACATAATATGTATAAGAAAATAGATCACACATTAATGTGAAAATATTTAGTTAAGTACAAGGTAATTGTTTTTTATCTATGGATATATAGTCAGATAGAAGATATATAGATCGAATTCTATTTTACAAGGACCTTAGTAGTGTAATTGGTTTCATTGGATGTTATTCATATATGGGGATCAATATATTTATGGTTTATGGTGTATCATGGTGATTGGAAGGAGGAATTATTTCCATGGGTATAATTTTAGAGAGAGTTACAAACATGGTTCCTTTTGTGGAACCTGATGGATGTGAAGAGTCAGGATCTACTAAATTTAATTAAAGAGATAATGAATGTATTGGAGATGGAAGCCATGTTCAATGATCTAATTAATTTTTCCACTAACCACATTACAGTTGTGTAGTCTCATGGGAAACATAATGTTGATGCACTACATATATTTATAGTATAAAATATCTAAAATTATGTTACCAAATAATTGGGAGGTGCATTAGTATGTGGTTTTGAATAAGTATATGCACTAGTAATATGGTTTTCATTGAGGGGTAACAAGATATATTTCTAGAGGGGGTATTGTTTAGTCGTTGGACATTGGTACTGTGGAATTTAAGGTTTTAACCAATAAGGTTTCAACCATAAAAAATTTCATTCCTTACATTTGTGACCAATGATTTCTTTACATTTCCTTAGAAATAATGTATTTTTCATTTTTTTGGTTTTTTAAATAATTTTATAACATTTTACATTGGTTATTCGTCCTTTGTTTGATATAGGTAGTTAAATTCGGTACAAGGCTCACTGGATGCTACATGTAAGAACTTTTATAAAAAAGGGGAAAGTATCATATTCCCCCCAAATAGTGAAAGGAGTAAGTATATTTCCACCATTGGATGTTCCTCATGTTTGGGGACCATAGAATGATCGTTTCCATGTAATTGGAAATCATTTTGGAGGTTTATGGGTTGGGTGTGGTTAAATACATGTAGTCGAGTCTAAAACACTGAAAGGGCCATATATCATTTAGGATATGATCAGTTTATCATGTACAATTTTTGTGCATCGATTGATTTATTATATTCATAGATAATTCTTTCTCCCACTCTAGTATGTGGTCAATAACTAGATTTATAGAGGATTTACATACCCCTAATGTGAACTATGCATGTTATGGAAAAAACTAGATTTTTTTAATATTTTCTATGGATATAGACTGGTGGTGGACCATATAATTTGGGTGTGATTTTTTTTCTTAAATCATATTTTTACATATTATATCATTGTCATCAAAGACTAGTTTTATTCCATGAAAACTATTATCGAATGATTTAAAATTATTTTTTGGTTTTCATAATTGGATAAAAATCTTATTTTTATCATTGGTGAGTAGAGTTGTCAAATAGGTAGTAGAAATTTTGAACCCCATTATTTTTAAATGTCCATATTATTTTAGGACAATTTTTTTATTAAGGGGTAGTGGATGTACCCATCGGATTTTAGGAGTTATTTTATGTTTTTTACACTCAATGTTGTGAATCTACCCCCTCAGTATGAAATTATGTTTGGAATAGACATATAGCCAAGAGATTATTTTTTGATGGAACCCTATCAAGTGTATCCTATTGAGTTAAATATGTTTATAATTATGATAGTTAGTCAAATTCATGAAAGGATTGTACATCCAAATATTCATAGCTAGATTCAATAGTGTTATTCACAAATAAGAATAATGGTATTATGAGGTTGTGAATAGAAACCTAGAATTTTCATTAGGATATGATCATAAATCAAAACATTTTTCCAAGGTATGGTTATCTTTTGGACCAACTGAGATGATCCTTGTTGGTTTTAAATGATTGATTTCTAGTTTTGGTATCCTATATTGTGGGAGAAGGAGGGTGAAAAAAATTTACCACTATAAAATAAATGAATAAGAACATTAGGTTTATTTTTATGTAATTTGTTTTCACAGACGTATAAGATATTTTCATATAGCTCCTGATGTCTATATTCAGTGAATTCTGATACCCGATCATAGACTATAAAGCCCCAGCATTAAACATTACTTAATCTTGAGTTATTTCAAGATTACACATTGAGGATATTTTCAGGTTTAGAGTTTTAGAGAATTAGATCATAAATCATGCATTGCATTCCATATTTAAACAAGGTGGTTACTTTAATGACAATATTCACTTTTCCAATCAAAGGAATCATATTTAAAACAAAACATGGATTCTTTCATGTCACTTCCTTGACACTATCATCACATCATGTACTTGTCCCTTGACCTGTGAAAATCATTTCAAAAACATGGGATGAGCATAAAAATCTCAGTAAGGGATATAAAAGTATGGAATGAAAACATTAGTCCATGTATACATAAGAATCAATGAAATCATAATTTACTCATAAAACACACGCACTTTAACATACCTCATCAAATCATGAAAAACTCATTGAAATCATAAGACATAAAGGTAACTTGAGGCATTGATAACATTCTTACGTATGGAGAAACCCTCATTGTTACGTTTGGAATACCCATCACAGTATATTACCTAAATCTATTTGGAGAAACCTTAGCATTTAACCCATTCACATTACCCAATGCATTGGAGAGCTATATCGGGCTCACCTTCCCTTAGTTTATCACAGAACCTCCCTTCTTCATAAATAATGCCCATGAACCATAACATAATCGTCTAGCATAAAACATGCATAAAGGAAACATAACATTTCGACAATTCAATCACAAGATATCAATAACACATTGATATAATAAAAACATTATCAGAACAATTTTCAATACAAAAAAAAGAAAAGTAAAACATGGTATTTATTTTTAATTTAAAAAAATGGTATGGCTTGCAGAAGAAGTCGAAACTCAAATAATGGTCACAGCGGTAGAGAAGCCATTGTCGCCACATATGTACGTCAAAACATTACCTTTTGTCATTTAGTAAAATGATTCATATAAAAAATATTACATTTGAATAATCATATAAGTAAAAGGTGTTTATACAACATATAACAGAAGGTTTTGTATAAAACAAAATATGCCTCAATGAAAGGAGATTGAGACAAAGTCCCTTACCTCGTGTTCGACTTGACTCGATCATTCTTTAATCTCCGGAATAAAAAACTAGAGTTAATTTCTACTTTCTTAATAACCCTTTTCTTGTTAATTATTTCTTTTATATCACTTATTACCATGTTATGAACATTATGTAATTATTTAAGTTAATAATGGTCGTTTTGTCGACCCTTGGCACTTGAATCAAAAATAAACTTCTTGTAATTACAAGTTGTTCATGTGGTAAAATATCCATTATATCCAGAATTATATTAATGATTTAGATATCATATATATCATATATATCCAGTATACGCATGCATTTATAATATTACATAATATTTAGAGGTAAGAAATGAAATGCACAGTTCATGGAGACGGTAAGCTGTACGTACGCATGAACGCTACTTTCATTTCTATTTCATATTTAATGGAATGAAATCATAATGATATAAAGGTATATTATAATTACAGTATAATATAATATATAATATCATTAAATATATTCTTTATACGTACCACATATGGTATGAACGATTCAAATAACATTGAGGAGGAGGTAGTCCTCACTACCAAAAATGAAGATATCGCGTTTACCCATAATGGAAACCATAAAGGTATGCCATAAATGAAAAATACGGAATCATAATGAAGACATAAACATATTATATATCATATATAAATAAAGTGACATCTTAATGGCCTCCATGAAAGGTGATAAAATAATATTGAACAAACATCGTTTCGTGAGGCATAAATTCGCCATCCACAGAAATAGTATGTTCTTTAACCATGAGACGGAGGTGTGTGTAAGTGTATCTCAAATACTTCTCATAAAAACATCCTAGTATATTAAATATACTGGTTTTGTTACAAAATAATGGAATAAAAAGAGTTTAGGGGGTTGGAGAATCAAAATAAAACAAAATAACACAAGTGAAGACATTACCTTTAAATCGGGTAACTCCTCTTGGTTTGAAACAAAAGGGTTTCTTGAAGAGAATTATGCCAAATGTAAAAATTCTAGGAATAATAGAGGGATTTGTAGATATAAAATTACCTGATCTTGGCCGAGACAATGGCTTGAGAGTTGTGGGTAAGGAGGTAGAGGTGGAGGTCTTTTATATGAAGGAGGAGGGGCACACTTGGAAAATCAAGAAATGTTACTTTATATTAAAATGAGTTTCAGATTTTAAATGTCCCACATTGATATATTTCGAGGATAAGGTGATAAGGGTTCGAAATATTCTCATCCAATAGGGTTTTGACAAGTTTATTTCTTATATATTACATTATCATTTCATTTTATTTAAATCGTTCATTAATGAGGTAATCGATGCATCATCATGGTGTCATAAAAATTTTAAATTATTTAGTGTCTAAACATTATAAAAAAAATAAAATGACGTAGGAAATCATTTTATATTTCGAATTTCTATTTATATTTGAAGAGATCGTTTATGTAGAAAAAATTAAAATTGTTTTACTAAGGTGTTACATACTTCTGTGATATTCTCCTTTCTTTAAAAATAAAATGATAAAGTGTCACAATCACCCAAAAGTGATTCCATGGGGTCCCAAAGTTTAGCACAAAGAATCCCATGGTCGGCCATGATTCAAATAGTAGAATTAGGACACATGTTGGGGTCATTTTCTATTATTTTGATATTATTTTATTACCAATAACTACCTGATTACAAATTAATGACGATAATTAAAGATAATTATTGTCGTTACTATTCATAATGTCCAAAAATAAAAGAGTCTTAATTAAATAATTTGTAACTTATGATTCCAATTATGGAATCCATTTTTCCAAATTACAAACACAGAAATTTCACTAATTAATTGAAAAATAATTCCTGTTGTCAAAACAAATAGCGGGTTTTTTAGAAACAATATCTATGAAATGTTTGGCACTTGTTTATGCCCAATTCCAAAGTGAAACTAATTATAATGACCACCATTGGATTAAATGGTAAAAATATATTCTAATTACACTTTAAAACCATTTAAAAAGATAATTTGTCCATATAAATAAATTAGATGAAAATGCAGTTTTGAAGTAAAATGCAGTATTTTTCACTATTCATTAAAAAATGAACATTGTCATAAAAATACCAAAAAATTTATCCAAAGTAAATTTCAATGTCCCGATAGTAAATAATAAGTTTATTTTGACAAATATATCTTATAAAATTGTCAAAAGACAGATTTAATAATGGTTCTCCATCAAAAGGTGGTAAAACAATAATTTAAAAATATTAGAGAATTTTATACTTAAGATTGGATTTATTCTCATTTTAAGACTTTAAAAAACTATCTAATTCATAAATAGACATAGATAAAAAATCCATAATTATTTACTTACATGGGATGTTACATCCTTCCCCCCTTCAGAAAATTGTGTCCTTGCAATTTATTTACTTATCGAATAAGTGGGGGTATTTATCCCTCATTCCATTTACAGATTCCCATGTTGCCTCTTCAATCATGTGGTTTTTACAAAAAACCGTTACTTAATGAATCACCTTATTCTGTAACACCTTATCCCTGTGGTCAAGAATATGGACCAATTGTTCCTCATAATATAGATTCTCTTCCAACTGAACTACCTCTGGACTCAAAACATCAGATGAATCTGGCATGTACTTCCTTAACATTGAAACATGAAAAACATTGTGTACATGAGATAAACTTGGTGGTAAAACCACTTCGTATGCAAACAATCCAACTCTCTCCAGAATTTTATATGGTCCAACAAACCTTAGACTCATCTTTCCATTCTTACCAAATCAATCACACTTTTCCATGGTGTAACATTGAGAAAGACATGATCACCTACCTCAAAAGAGAGATCCTTCCTCCTGTTGCCCGCATAACTTTTCTGCCTACTCTGAGCTGTTCTCATGTGTTTCTGTATCAGCTGAATTTTTTCTGCAACTCTTCTACCAATTTCGGTCCCATCAACTTCCTTTCACCCACATCATCCCAAAAAGCTGGAGTTCGACATTTCTTCCCATATAATGCCTCAAATGGTGCCATCTGTATACTATAATGAAAACTGTTATTATAAGAAAACTCAACCAAAGAAAGATGTTGGTCCCAACTTCCCTGATAATCCATCGAACAAGCACGTAGTATATCCTACATAGTCTGAATCGTTCATTCTAATCTCCCATCCGATTGAGGGTGAAAAGCTATACTAAAATTTAATTCAGTACCCAACAACTTCTGAAGGCCTTTCCAAAAGTTAGAAGTAAACCTGGGATCACGATCAGATACAATGGAGAGGGGAAGTCCATGTAACCTTACAATATTATTAAGATACAAACGAGAAATTTGATCTAGGGAAAAGTATCTTGTATAGCAAGGAAATGAGTAGATTTAGTCAAGCTATCAACAATAACCCAGATTGCATTATCACCTCGAGGTGTCTTTGACAATCTAACAACGAAGTCCATGGATATATTCTCCCACTTCCACTCTGGTATTGGTAATGTTTGAAGCATCCCTTTCGGTAACTGCCGCTCTGCTTTAACCTATTGACAAGTCAAACACTTCACAGTAAAATCAGCAATATCTCTTTTCATTCCATCCCACCAGTAATACTCCCGAATATATCTATACATCTTAGTACTACCAAGATGAACTGAAAACAGAGAACTATGATCTTCACATAACAACTCTCTCACCAACCGTAAATCACACAAAACACACAATCTCTTCCCAAATCGCAAAACACACTCATTATCAATGTTGAATTCAGGAAAAATACCTTTCTAAACTAGCTTTACCTTTTTCTGCAACTCACTATCTTACTTTTGTGCTTGCTTAATTCTATCAGATAGAGAATATTTCACTGATACCTAAAACAAAACAGAAGAACATCCTGCACCAACAACTTCTATTCCAATGTTCATCAAATCCTTTACCAAAGGATCACATTCCAAACACAACATTGTTAATGAAGCATTTCTTTTTCGACACAAAGCATCAACCACTTTATTTTCTTTTCCCAGATGGTAATGAATTGTACAATCAAAATCCTTGATTAATTATAGCCATCTTCTCTATATCATGTTCAATTCGTTTTTTATGAATATATACTTCAAACTTTTGTTATCAGTATATATTTCACACTTTACACCATACAAATGATGCCTCCATATTTTTAAAGCGAAAACAACAACAGCTAATTACAAATCATGTGTAAGGTAATTTACCTCATGAGTTTTCAACTGACATGATGCATAATCAATTACCTGATCATTCTACATTAGGACGCAACCATGTCCTTTCAATAAAGTATCATTATAGATAAAAAACTCACCATTCCTGGATGGTAGTGCCAAAACTAGAGCATTCACCAATCTTCTTTTCATTTCTTGAAAACAATCATAACATTCTTTTTTCCAGATAAACATAACACCTTTCTGAGTTTTCTAAGTCATTGGACTAGATAACTGGGAGAATTTTCTAAAAAACCTTCGGTAATAGCCTGCCAACCCAAGAAAACTACGAATCTGAGTTACATTTGTGGGTCTTGTCCATTCTTCATGAACCTTTGTTTCTGCAGGATCAACAGTTATTCCAACTTTAGATACAATGTGACCATGTAATAAAATTTTTTGCAACAAAAACTCACACTTTCTGAATTCCCCATACAATTTATTCTCTTTTATGGTTTTTAAAATAACCCTTAAATGACTTTCATGCTCCTCTTTACTTTTAGAAAACACCAAAATATCATTAATTAAAACAACCACAAACATATCCCTGTACTCATGGAAAATTCTATTCATAATGTCCATGAATACTGCAGGGGCATTGGTTAGCCAAAAATTCATTACTACAAATTCATATTGGCCATATCTTGTACGAAACACGGTCTTCGAAATATCTTCTTCATTTTCCTTCAACTGATGGTACCCCGATCTCAGGTCAATCTTTGAAAAATACTAATCTCCCTGGAGCTGATCAAACAAATAATCGATATGAGGCCGAGGATATTTGTTCTTAATAGTGATGTTTTTCAAGGCTCTGTAATCAATGAAATGTCTCAAGAACAATCTTTATTTTTAACAAACAAGGCTGTAGCACCCCATGGTGATGTGCTAGGTCGAATGAAACCTTTCTCTAATAAATATTTCAATTTCTCCTTCATTTCTAAAAGTTCAATTTGATCCATTCGATATGGGGTTTTTGAAATTGGCTTAGCATCAGGAACTAAGTCAATAGTAAATTTAACTTCCCGATCTGGTATTACTCCATAAATCTCGTCAGGAAAAACATCAGTATTCTCATTTACCACTGGCAAATCATTAATCTAAACGGTTCCTTTGTTTTCAACAATATGTGCAACGTAATATTCATTTCCATATTTTACAGGTTTCTATGCCTCTTGATATATTATCAACAGTAAGGGTTCATTCTTGTACAAAAACTGAAATTCCTTCTGAAAAGAAACTTCTTTAGCTCTACAATCAATCATAGAATGGTAAATAGAGAGCCAGTCCATACCCAGGATAACATCAAACTCTATTAGAGGTAAAACAATAAGGTTTGAAGGTAGGTTCTTTCCACAGATAATGATAGGAAGATTCTTATAAATTCTTTTTTTCTCAATATTTCCCCCAGGTGTTTTTGCCTTATGTTCCGGAGTCATTTCTTAGGATGGTATTCCAAATTTACTAGAAAATATTTCAGAGATGAAAGAATGTGTACACCCCGAAGAAAAAAACACATTATCATAATCAGAGAAAACAAACAAAGTACCTAATACAGCTTCATTTGATGGCGCAACGTCTGTTGAAATAGTTTCAAAGGATTTCACCACACCTTTTTGCTTGTAGTCTGATTGCTTCGCATCATTTGAGTTCTTTGTCGAACACTCGTTTTCATAATGACCCATCTCATTTCACTTGAAACATTTCACTAACTATAAATCAAATTTGGTCTTACCATCACCCTTATCTTTTTCAGTGTAATCACGAGCCTTATTTCCCATAATACCACATCGGTAGAAATTTTGAGAATTCAGAGGACATTCCCCAGCATGCCTTTTACCATAATTATCACAAACTAAAAACTTTGTTTTCTTACATTCATACCTTTTTGAAGGATTATTCCCATTCTCCTACCACATCGGTCTCTTATTCTGTTGGTTGTTGTAGAAAACATGATCATCAGAAAAATCCATTTCCACCTTCTCATCTCATCGAACAAGCTTTTCATAACTCTTGAACTCACGAGAAGCTAAAACCCTTCAATATTTTGGCTTTAATCCTGAGTAAAAACGATTGATTTTACTATCAATGACTGAGATAAAATTTGGAGCATACCTTGCCAATCGAGTTAACCTTTCTTCATAAGCAGCCGCTGATTCTTCCTCTTGCCTCAATTCCAAGAATTGTTTTTCCCTCCTATGTCGAAAAGCCTTAGGAAAATACTTTCCAAGAAACATACCTTTGAATTCACCCCAATCGAGAGCATTAAACTCATCGGAGTTCATGATATTTTTATCCATTGACCACCACTGATCTGCTTCACCCTCAAAACTATAAATTGCAACACTAACATTTTGATTTTTTGAACACCCCATGACATCGAAGATTATCTCCAGTGCTTTAATCCACCCATCACCTTGAACAAGGCCAGATGATCCTCTGAATGATGGGGGATTGTGCCTCATGAAATGTTCCACCACTGACATGTCCCTCTGCAGTTGATCTGGCTGATCTCGTGCATGGATACCAACACCATCTATCGCTTGAGTCAACTGCGCCATTACTATAACAAACTATTCAGTTCCAATTCCAACCATCTCAGGATGCTGATTCGGACGGTCATTTCCTTATGTATGACTTCCTAGCACTGCTTACCTATTTCTGCTATGGAAAACCATTTTGAACAAACATGTCTTAGATGATGCAACATGGTAATCTTCAAATGCTATATTAGTTCAATTTGTCTATGAAAAAAATATTTTTGGATAATCATTTAAAATAATTCTATCCCCTAAAGTTATCTAAACCGATCTTTGATACCAACTATAAGGCCCCATCCTTAAACATTACTTAATCTCGAGTTATTACAAGATTACACATTGAGGATCTTTTCAGGTTTAATGTTTTAGAGAATTAGATCATAAATCTTTCATTACATTCCACATTTAAACAATGTGGTTGCATTAAAGACAATATTCACTTTTCCCATCAAACGATTCATATTTAAAACAAAACATGGATTCTTTCATTACTCTTCCTTGACACTATCATCACATAATGTACCTTTCCCTTGACCTGTGAAAAAAATTTCAAAAACTTGGGATGAGCATAAAATGCTCAGTAAGGGATATAAAAGTGTGGAATGAAAACATTAGTCCATGTATACATAATAATCAATGAAATCATACATTACTCATAAAACACAAGAACATTAACATACCTCATCAAATCATGAATAACTCATACAAATCATAAGTCATAAAGGTAACTTTAGGCATTCAAAACATTCTTACGTAGGGAGTAACCCTCATGGTTACGTTTGGAATACCCATCACAATATATTCCCTAAATCTCTTCGGAGAAACATTAGAGTTTAACCACTTCACATTACCCAATTCATTGGAGATCTATATCGGGCTCACCCGCACTTAGTTTATCATGGAACCACCCGTCTTCATAAATAATGCCCAAGAACCATAACACAATCGTATCACAAAAAACATGCATAAAGGAAACATAACATTTCCACATTTCAATATCAAGATATCTATAACACATTGATATAATAAAAACATTATCAAAACCATTTTCAATACCAAAATAAAATAAAAGTAAAACATGGTATTTATTTTCATTTAAAAAAACGTTATGGCTTGTAGTGGAAACTGAAACACAAATAATGGACACGGCGGCAGAGAAGTCGTTGTCGCCGCATACATATGACAAAACATTACCTTTTTTCATTTATTAAAATGCTTCGTATAAAAAAGATTAATTTTTTATAAACATAAAAGTCAAAGGGGTTTATACACTGTATAAAAGAAGGTTGTGTATAAAAAAAATATGCCTCAATGAAAGAAGATTGAGACGAAGTCCCTTACCTCGTGTCCGACTTGACTCGATCGTTTTTTAATCTCCTGATATTATTATTTCTTTGAAAACAAAATGATAAAGTGTAACTATCACCCAAAAGTGATTCCATGGGGACCCAAAGATTGGAAAAAGGAATCCAATGGTCTTCTAGGACAGAAAAAGTTTAATTAGGACAAATTTTGGGTCATTTTTTATTATTATGATATTATTTTATTACCCTTAACTACCCGATTACTAATTAATCACGATAATTAAAGATAATTACCGTCGTTACTATTCATAATGTCCAAAAAACAAACGAGTTTTAATTAAATAATTTGGACATTCTGATTCCTAATATGGAATCCATTTTACCAAATTCCAGACACAGAAATTTCAATAATTAATTTAAAAATAATTCTTGTTGTCAAAACAACTAGCGAGTTTTTTGAAACAATATATATGAAAAGTTTGGCACTTGTTTATGCCCAATTCCAAAGGTAAACTAATTATAATGACCAAAATTGGATTAAATGGTAAAAATATATTCTAATTACACTTTTAAAACAATTAAAAATATAATATATCCATATAATTATGTTAGATGAAAAAGTCGTTTTTAAGTAAAATGCAGTATTTTTCACTATTCATTAAAAACGAACATTGTCATAAAAATACCAAAAATTTATCCAATGTAAATTTCAATGTCACAATACTAATGAATAAGATTATTTTTACAAATAGAGATTATAAAAATGTCAAAATATAGATTTAAAAATGGTTCTCCATCAAAAGGCGGTAAAACAATCTTATAAAAATATTAGAGAATTATATTTTTAAGATTGGATTTATTCTCATTTTAAGACTTTAAAACACTATCTAATTCATAAATATACAAAGATTAGAAAATCCATAGTTAATTACTTACTTGGGATGTTACATAGTCACACTTAGTAATGATATCACGATCTATATGATTTTATAAGAGGATAATTTTTATAATATCATAGATGTTATATTGGTTTTGTGACACAAAAATATATATCAAAATTTATCGAAGAGTCTCTTTTGTATCAAATAGAGTCATCTAAATTGGAATTTGGTGTCATAAAGGGTGTGGATACAAATACATCAAATGTTGAAAAAGTTATTTTTCGGGTAGCAATCTTGAATAAAGAGGAGGTTCAACGATTTCTTGGTCTTGTAGGATATTATTGGATCCATAAGTACGATTTTCATGGATTTATTACACATTAATTTATTTATAAAATAATGAAATTAATTTTATCTGGATATATTTTTATCTTTAAGCATTTAGTTACGCGAAAGGGAGGTTGAACAGTGCATCAATGATTCAGTTTCCTGTAGATTGTGTTGTGTTTGTGATGATAATTGAAAATCCATACTTGGGAATAGTATTATTCCTCATACAATAGAAAGTGGAGATATTTTATGGTTCTAGGAAGTAATGTCTCCATTAGTGAAATAATTATTCCCATAATATATATATAACAATAGTCGTGATTTCACTGAAGCTCTGACAACATTACATCTATGGGGAAAATTTTTTGGTCTTCACGGATCATAATAGATTGAGTTATATATTTTTGCAGAAAGAAAATAATTCAATAAAAGAAACATTGAAAGGTATTATTCATTACTAGGACTTTGAGTTCTCCTAGACCAAGAGGAAATGAAATTTTGGTCAGATGATTTGAGCAAGTTGTTGAGGATGGTTGTTGTTTAGGGTTGTAGAGATACATTTTGTGGTGTAAGAGTAGGTATCCTTACACATGGATTCAAGTGTGGTAAATAGAAGAGAATTAGTTTTTAAACTAAAAATGATGTCATCTTTCATTATGCAGGTTGATGAGCCTTTATGATGAGACCTATAGGATGATGTGATTAATAATCATATTTTTCGTGATGATTTCTAAGTGGATGGTTTGACGATGATAAAAACCTAATGATAGTTTTGAGGTGTTTTTTAGTTTTATAAAAGAGATATATATTGTACCATTATGAATTTCATGTCTCTAATTTTGTTGTAAACTGATGGGTATCAATGATGTATCATTTTATTAGGATGCATTTTTAGTTACCTATGATGAAATGGTAAATATCAATTTTTGTGGAACGATGTTTTGTTTTCTATTAGGGATAGGATTATAATCATTTTCCTATAGGATAGGTTCTTCATTTTTATTTTAAAATGAATAAATAGGGGGATAATTGGTGGATTTTTTAATATTGTTACACGAATATCATAGATGTTTCTATTCTATATGGGTAATCATGGATATGTTAATGAAATTGACCAACAAACTAATGATCAATAAGTAGAGAAAAATGGAAGTTTTTCACGGTAGTATATTGAAAAAATTATTTTTATGTATGTGGTTGCATGATTTATTATGTCTTATTGGGAATCATGTTTTAACACATGAGTCTTCAGGGAATTGAAGCAGGATATTGGAACTCATTTGTACCTTAGAACAACTTTTCCCTCCGAAGGATTGTCAAACCTAGAGGAATATCAAGAAACTAGAGGATATGATTCTAGTGGTTATCCTAGAAATTATGGGATAATGGTAGATGAAGTTTACATTAGTTGAGTTTCCATATAATAAGAATTTTCAATCATATTTTAATAGGCCCTTGCTTGAGGACTTATATGGGATAAAATTTCATTATATAATATATTAGTTTGGGGTTAGAGGGGCATTAGTTATCTATACTGATTTTTAGTAAATCATGATAGTGAAGGATAAGATTTTTTCTGAGAGGTATAAAGTACTGCATGATTGGAATATGTTTTATACAGATTATAGGAGGAGGATATTGGAAATTATAGTTTCAGACCTCATGCATATGATGTTTTCCACTCAACAAGAGATGTTGGGTTTAGATGGTGGAATATTATATATCCCAACATTATTGTACCATTCAATATGTTAAGTTTCATTAGTGATATGGATAATTGATTGGAATAATCAATGAAACGGTCCCATGTTCATGTAGACATTCAAGTATATTATCTTTGACTAAATATTCCTGAAAAATCCTATGTCATTGACACGGTTGGGGGTGAATATCAAGGATAGAAAATAACTCATGGAACCACCTATAGAGATCTATGATCATCGGGATAATTATCTATGTTGATAACATAAAACATTTCATCGTGTATTATGGAAAAACGGTCACCTGGATGACAGTTCCTAGGATATTGAGATGGGGAAATGTGGATAATACTATTAGTTTAACTGAGTTTTATCGTTATCCATTTTTCTGGATGGTGTGAATATTTGATCTTTATTTTTTATGATATGTGTTTCTCATTATTTTGTGATAAGTTATAACTTTTTTAGAACATGAATAAAATCATAAAAATAAATTCCAAAAAAAGTAACATTATAATCTCGAATGATAAGCCCAATTGGGAATTTCAGAGCTGCGGAAATAGAAATATTTTCTTACCAAGATTATAGATTTCCATGAATTACATAATAGGGATGGTTTTTATGAGGTTGTATATGGTGGAGTGGTATTCATTGTAAAAATTATGGTTCCTTTATATGGTAAATTTGTATGTTAGTGTGTTGTTCTGATATTTTAAGAAGATATTTTATCATTGATATAGGTAGTGTACTTTTTTAATTAAATCTTTGGCTATATATAATGGGATTGTTTTTTGGACATCTATTCACATTCCATTAAAGAACTGTTTTTTCTCAATAGTAAGAAACGTTTGATAGGTATTTGATGTAATGGATTAGACCTTCCAACCCATTTCATTATAGAAATCATATTAGTGGAGTTTCTTGGAAGATAATCTACGGTTTTTTGATGTATTTAAGAAGAATAAATTGTGAAATATCATTTTTTGGAATGGCTATGTTAGGGATCATGGACTCTGTCTTGTAATATATTGGTTGGGGCATAAGCTAGATGAATTTATCATGACATCTTAGAAGGAACTTCAGTGTATCTACTAATTTTGGTGTAGCTACACTATGGAGCCATGGTTATGGTGTATCCCCTTTCATTAGGTGGTGGCTAAGGTCTGGAGACCCATCCTTTTAAATGGAGTTATATAAAATTTATTTCATTGTTTATTCTATTTTTTACACAACTATACAAATTAACATGAGATATATTTTATCTATTGTTGGTTGATGGGTTTTTATGGAGTAGTTCCTTTAGTATTTCAATTTTATTCTTCCCCACTATATAAGATCCTTTTTAAGGTAATTATAATGAACCTTAAATGCATGCGGACCAACAGATCTATGTCATGGTGATGGGTGTTGTTTTATAGTCTTGGTATTTAGTTCTTCAATTGTATGGTCCTCTTGGTTGTGCATTGGTATTATGTTTTTTTGGATATATAGAGACTCTTAGATCCCCTATCAATAGAAAATTTTCCGAATCTTATATCATTTCATTATAGACCCATTTTAATCATTAGGATTACATTTCACACAATTTTTCTTTATTTTTATCATAGTCATCACTATTAGAAATTCACAGAATAATGATAGTTTAAACTTCAACCATATTCTTCTATGATGGTTTTATAAAACTACCGCTAAATCGGGTGTTGGCATCCAATGGTGAGAGGATTCATCAATTCTGTGGTTGTTTCTAGAATGTATCACAATAAACATATTTATATGTTGTTTTGGTAGTTTTAGTGGAATTTTGATGTGAAATAGAAATTAACTTATTTACCAGAAGTTTTAACTACTACAAAAAATATTCCTTTTTTTACATTAAAACCACCACAAAAAAATTAAACTCATCTATTTAGAATTGGATTTAACATTCTCCGATAAGAAAATATCAACCTATAGGTGAAATTTAACCCTCCACATAATGTGGTCCTTTTTATTAGTAGCAGATTAAACCACCACAAGATGTAGATTTACAAATACAAAAATGATGCATATTCTACAGCACTAATACAAGTACCCTGAAAAAAAACCATGTGCATAGAATATATAACACCATAATCTAACCCATCTAACAATGATTAGTAATCAAAAATCTAACATTGTTTCATAAAAAAACAAGAATAGAGAAAATATAATAGAATTATATAAAACATATCATCTCAACTATCTAATAATGTTTCAATGATAAAAATCTAAGACATAAAACATTAATGAACAAATGTCTGCATTATAACACATAAAACAATATAACACGATATTATTATTTTTAATATGTTAATATTTCTATTCTAACACGGACAATCTTGGACTAGTATGCGATGAGAATGATATTGTAGCCCTTTCTAAATAATAAATTCTTTTCTAATGATGGTCCCCTACCACAATAATTTTCAAAAGAACATATGGTTGGATTATATAAATCATGGGAAACAAAGAGATTCAAAAATTCATAATCGTAGTCCCATCCAAAATAAAGACCAGTTGTGGGGACTTCCCCTTGATAATTGGGTCGAATATATGTTAAACATATGATCACAAAATGTTTTCATGAACAAAGTGGAATAGCTCCCAATGCATTGAAATATCCCAAAAATCAAATAAATAAAATAATATTTAGTACAGAATACTAATATACGCATCCTAACATACCTCAATTGAAAATATTAAACATCTCCTTCATCAATATTGAACATAGATTAGTTCATAATCCACCAACATCATTCTCAACCAATTCTAGACTCACTACCTTAATAAATCATCAATCCATATCAAATTCTAATTCCTTTATCAAGAATGGGAAATCATGAAAAAATTTGGTCATGAAAATTTTAGATGAAATAATTTTTCCACACATGAAACATGATACATGAAAACCACTATATTTCAATATTTTTCCAACATATCAATAAGACCAATAATCACTGACTGATGATGAACACTACTTGCCACCCTCTCCACCTCCATCTATACATCCTACTACCAGCACATGTAAGAAAATTATATTGATAAATAAATATTGTTGTATATTTATATTTAATCATAAAACCAATTATTTTTTTGAAACTAAATGAATTTCAAGTTGTGTGATTTACCTACTCAACACCCATCATCGATGCAATATCACCAGGGATAGATCGGCTTGACTTATGAATTAATTCAACCAATGCTTTCCACAAAGCAGATATGTAAGCCCCATGTTCATGAATAGTGTTTCTCATAGAAAAATAATCTCACTAAGTGTCTCAACTACAACTGTTAGTAAATGTAGTTTTAATACAATATGGTGTGATAATTATCTCAGATGCTATGGGTTCTAAACCAGTCCCTCACTCTCGAGTAGGATGCTCCTTCCCAAGCACATTACCATCTAGGTCATCCTAGGGGGCTGAGTAGGGCTATGCGGGATTGGCATCCCATATTCCATTAATTTTTACCTATATATCAATCATCAATAATATTATAAGAAATTTAAATTATCATTATGAAATCTAATTATAAGATATTATTATGAAAAAATCAATTTATACCCCAACTTGTTTGGAATTCTTAATAACAAAACTCCCATAATATTTTTCTTGAACATCCAACAACACAACTGTTTTTGATTTATGGTTCCCTAAACATTGTGATTGCATAATTAAAAAATAAATAAAAAGTTAATATATTAAATAGATAATACTTACGTATAAATATTTAAACTAATGAAAATATTTCCAAAGTCGATCAACTTTGAGAAAAATATTTTCACCGCATAGTGTGAGGGATGATTTGCTTAGCCCAGCTCGATGCATTCAACCATGAAAGATACTGAAATAAATAAAATGTACATTAATAGTAATTTATGAATATTAACATCTTTTTCATATATATGTATAAAAGTAAAATTATATTACTATATTAATATATTTTTTATTTTTTATTTTCCTCTCATCATGATGTCTATCAATAAAAACCATCCATTTCTCTCTAGGTACCCCATTGGGTACATTGTCATAAATCTATTGGGATCTCAATGAAGTTTCATCGAAATCACCCCATAATATCCAATTAATTTATTTCCATTTCATAACAATACTTTTCTATGTCCACTTCCATGCTAGTAAATCATCTACCATAAAGTAGGAAACCATCTACAAAAAAATTAAATTTAAAAATATTAAAATTTAATAACATAATGACATTAAATTACATGATAATGTATTAATATATTCATATATATATATGAATAAAAATAATCATTTTCCAAGATGTAGGAATATTCCTACCATCATCATATGTAATCGAATTGGAAACCAGCCCCACGGGCTACTGGCCTAGAATCTGGCCATGTAATCCAACAAAGTCATCTGTAGGGATCCAATACTAATAAAATGGGACTACTAAATATTGTCTGGATAGATTATATACAACTTACCCTTTCATATTTTTCATTATATATTCATCGGTCCCCTTATTTTATGAACAAATAAATACTATAAAAATTTACAAAAAATTTATTCAAATTAATATTTTTTCTTATTAGGTAACCCTTCAATATCCCCATGATGAACTAGGTGAGGCGCCCCACTCTCTCATTGTTGAGGATGATGAATGGGTAAGATTCGACTAATCTATTGATGGGACACTCCTGGAGGGTGTGAGAGATTAGGTTATGGTAAGGAAGATGGTGTCTTATATTCTATAGGGTGGGAGATAGATGGATTTTTAACTTGTCGGTGTGATCAATTAAATAGTATAACACTTCCTCCTTTTCATTCCGGGCATTTAATCAAATAAAATTAAATTAATGCAACAATATTTAAAAAAAATTATGTAGGATAAATTGAAAGGATAATTTATTCATAACAGTATCAAAAATATATATATAAAAACAATGAAAAGAATAAAAGCATTTTATATTAAATTTTTTATTCCATTATTACTACAATGAGCTGTATAAACTTCTCATGGGGATGAAATCCAAATATTTATTATAATTATAAATCTCACCAAATTACATAAAATTTTTTCAAGGTATAAAATGAAACATCAAATAAAGTAGTGTTCAAAATTTTGATATATAGTTCAAAATACTAAAAAAAGAGATGAAACCTAGGGTAAAAAATGAAATTGTTGATAGATGAAGTATCATGTCAAAATATTCAAATCCAAAGGACTATGCACATGGTGTGTAGAACATTTAAGGCATGATAGTTATCGAGGATATATAGGGTATACATTGTTAGAGGAGGTGTTGGTTGTAACATAGAAATTTAATTAGATTTCAGTATGATACAACAATGAATCCATGATTTCGTAGTTCATATTTTTATTTTGTTTGAGTAATATGTAAAATAAATAAATAAATTCCATATATAAGGAGATTTATTAAAACCACATTTTTTACATTTCATTATGGATATAAAAAAATATTGGATAGCCTTATAATCTTTAGTTGATGTATAAATTCAGGTATCTTTGTGTAATTATGAAAGTGTAGTGTTTTAAGAGGATCAACTAAGTTTCTATGGTTTTAAGAGACTATACATGTCAATGCCAGTGTAATAGATAAATATTTTTTAAGAGTAAATGTTTATTATTCATATAGGTTATCATCCCAAGTAAATGAGTATGATTTTTTATGAGAAAAGTTTATCCCCTTTTTTACCCACCATCATTGGCATATTAATTCAAAGGTTTATAAAGGCCTAATTTCGATTTATGTTTTCCATAACCCTATATTCTTTTGTTAGTGTAGGTCCTCCTTGGAAAAAAATTTCTGTTGGTTTTAAACCATATGGATACATAATAATAACTTTTGGGGGATCAACATAGGTCCAGGAATTATGATAGTAAACTATTTCAAGCATCATATTCCATGGTCAAAGACATTACACTACGATTCATGTTGGTATCCTTATAACCTTGGATTTTATACAACCCTATCGTCTACATTTTGTGACCCTGAAAAATATTCATCTTCATAGTTCTTCTTGTATGACCATTAACGACAAATTTAATGAGGAAAAAATGGATGTTATATTGAAAAATCTATAATGGAAACCTAATCCAGAGTCAGAATCCCCCTATTAGGTCACTCACTTTAATTAGAATTGAATAATGTGATAGAAGAAATAGATACAAATCCAATATTGAACCACTAGTGAGACCTATCAAATCCGTGATATTTTATTACGAAATTTTAATGAGACATAGAGAATAAAGAAATCATAAATTTATAAATAAAAAATAATAAAAACAATTCACCATGTAAAGTGTAAATGATAAAAACTACTATCATATAGACACTTACAAAGATGATATATAAGCAATATATGATAAGATTAATATATATACGTATTTAAATATATAAAATTAGGATAATAATATTTAGAAATAGGTTCAAAAATAATTGTAAATCAACAAATACTAGAACCATCAAACAATTTTCGCAGTGTCAACTTTGATTTTTCTCTTCACAATCTTCTAAACATTCTTAAACATCCACTATTCATCATTTGGAAGTTTCCGTTATATCAATAATGATATGTAAAATTTAAAAAAAAAATCACAGGTTTTTTTGGTATAAACTAATCAAAATATTTCAACTTATCCCTCCTAAAAAAATTTATTGGTACCATAATAAATGAATTTGTAAGAGTCATGTAGTGTTTCATACCCTTCCAAAAATGTAATAATGGAAAAAGAAAATCAATTTCATACATGTTCATACATAAAAATATTTTTATAACAACTATAATGCATCAAAATTCTTACTAGGAACCATATAACTCATACTAATAAGCATCAGGTGACTCCTTGGTTAATCATATAAACCAAATTGAAATTTATAAGGTAACCTTTTATCGATTCCCACCATGTTGGGAAAATAACAAAACCAATAGATTAAAGAATCATATTTTCATATTTAGAAAATATGTGTAATGTAAATATCATATAATACAAATGTATACTCATTACATAACTATTCTATAAGATTAATTTAACATATATTCGCAACAAGTGTAACAACCATTCAAAACCATTGGATACTGGTAACTGATTGACATAGAATTTTCTTATTAAAAATAGGTAAAAAACATTAATAAAATACATAATCATATCCAACCATAAAAATAATAATCATGTTGTAAATAAAATCATACTAATGATTGGTGGAAACATGCATTGAGGGATGAGGAGGCAAGGCGCGATGAGGGACTGTGAGGCAAAGAGCAGTGATGGTGGGCGAGGCACAATGAGGTGGTTGCAGCGATGTGAGGTGGGTCATGGGCCAGAGAGTGACAGAGACGGGAGTCAATGGGATGTGATGGGAATCGACGGGCAGTGAATAGAGTTTGGATCTGTGTAGTTAGTGTGTTTGGGGGGTGGGAGGTGTCGATTGAGTTAGAAAATATTTCGTTTTGGAAAAAAGTTAACTATTTAGTGGTGGGTTATAAAAAACAACCATGAAATTATATTAAAAATAAATATCTGTTGTTTAGTAAACCGTCATTAAACAAACCATTAAACACTCATTTTTTGTAGTTCATTGAGGTATTATTTGTTGTTGTTATAGTGAATTTACATCCTTTTTCACCCAGTTTCATCTAATTTCATTTTATGGTTGGGACTTTTGTCTAGATAATCATGGGTTATGGTGTCATTTGTTAACATGATGCCCTTTTTTGATGTGTTCTATGTTGTTAGATGTGATATTCGTCATTCCAGTGTCCAATTCTAGTATTCAACATTCATTAAACATTTAGATATAACTAGAATGATCTATTTGATGTTGTGGATCATGCTTCTTTGATCAATTGTTTTATGATGTAGTGTTTTTAATATTTATTATAAATGTTATGATGGATAAATCTATCCTAATAATTATAATGAAATGGTAAATATAAATTTATGAAAAGGAGAAGGATTCATTTGATTTTATTTTTTATGGTTATTTTGATATTGAGATTATTCATGCTTGTTTACTAATGAATCTCATAGATATTTGGATCGATTATTGTGATAGATTGATATGAATTGTAAATCCTGGGAGGCTTGATTATTATGAGAAAATCTTGAATGATTGGTAAATAACTTATACTCACAATATGAATTACTTCACATAGATGAATATATAGTTTTATAATGAAATTGAAATAAATAAGTCTATGTAATGAATAACACCTTGAAAAATATATATATTACTATGAAATTATTCGAAAAGTGTTGTGGTTTGTAAATGTGTGGAATTTGGTTATTGATTGAGGGTATGTTGTGTTATTATGTTATCATGCAATGGGGTAGTGATGTGATGTTATGGTGTGGTGGGTTAAGTTAGGATATGTGGAAGTTTCATAATGAAATTAATGTGATGTGAGATGTTTTTGTGGATTTTTAATAAAGATGATGTTAAATTTTTTTAATGGGGATGTTTCTTTTTCATGGTGTTGTGTTGTTTTAGTTTCTGTAATGGTATTGAAATAATATTATAATGGTAAAATTTAAATGGAAAGGGCTAGGTTGGTTGATTGAATATAACTGGTTAATGAAGAAATTTAAAGGGGTTGTATTATGTAAATTTATAAACCTTTAATGGGATGTAATAAGATGAATTATTGAAATAAGTAAGAAATTAATTTGATATATTTAATGGAATGAATTGTATGTTTATAATTAAAAGTTTTTTTAATATTTATATTAAACTTTTCCATTCCTATAATTATAAGGTGAAACATTCTTTTGGGATTTTTTCACTCTGTGTGGTGTATTTTTTGATGATTTTAAAGCCGTAGTGTTGATCGGATTTTTTTCAATATGTGATTTGTCTAGTTCTTTATTATAAACCTATATGTTGTATGATTTTCTATGATATTATTTACATTGAATTTTCATTTTTTCGAATCATACTCTTTTCGATCACCGTGATTTTAAAACAAATTGTTCGGGGCATGATCATTCCAACGTACGAGGGGTTTGGATAGATGGATGGCTAATAGAATTTATATGATCTATCATCGTATACAATTTTATATTCATGTGATGTGATGGATAGTTTTCCAAATGATACTATTGTTATTTTAATTGATTTGGTTTCATAGACCTTGTGTCTTTGGGTGAGATGTATTGAGATGATATGTCTTTTGATGGGGGTATTTCATGGTAATATGTTGGCAGGAATCTGATTTTCTTCATGATCATGATAACCTAACACAATAGAATGATATTATATGTGATGTGATATAATGGAAAAGGTGAACTTAATAGAGATGAGGTTTATGTGGTAGTCAATGTATCATTGAGTGAGATACGATATGATGTGATAGCCATGGTAATGTAGGGAGATGTGTTGAGATGTTATATGGACGATTTTGGAGGAAAAGGATGTATAATTTTGGTGTGTTACAATGGAAAATTAGTTAGAATGTGGTGCGGTGTACCATTCATCGATAGCATAAAAATTATGTTATTATAATTGTATGCTTTATTTGGTGATTGATCAATGTGCATGATATGATGGTTAGTTTAACATTTTATCAGTTGTAGTTTAAGGGTTTTCCAAAATAGTTTAATAGTATACATCATTAAAATATTCACAAGATATGCTAGTTTTAATACTATGAATACTTGTATTGTAACCCAATGTATAAACAACTTTATTTTTTACTTTTTAGAAGTCATGAAATGCCATCCTAGGAATTAACATAATAGTCCATGGTATTGATGTTGTGAGGCTTCCTTATCTCTTCCTTTATGGATACTTATTTGGGGAAATTAATATATATCATAGTACAATATAAATTCATTATTGGAATGATTGGATTTCATTTTAAAATTATTCAATAGTTTTATTTTTTGTGTTTTTGTCATTTTAATATAATACCAATAGAATAATTCATAATTTCTCTAATATTTAGTTTTTTATACCCTCCACTCATATCACCAACCCAGGTCCTACTAGAGGCATGAATCATGGGACATTATCTCTCATAATTTATTTTTTACTCAAAGGGGTTATTTTAGGTGGAGGGGGCCTTGATAGTAATCTACCTCTATAACAAGTTGCTAATGGAATCATAGAAATTTTTAATTCATTCAAAACCAATGAGTCCCTCACAACTGAAAGATATTATCATCGATATGGGATTAGAGTACATTTTATTAACTATTACCAAGTATATAATTTTATACATAATATAGTTTTATAGAGTATATTCTTCATTTTTTTCAATGATAACTAGAGTACATAAAGTCCCATGCATGGTCTTCTAAATCCATTCAACTCTTATTGATCGTGGCTATAATTAGGATCTTACAACTCAATTATTCAGATATGATTTTTGGAAATTGATATAGTTTTCTATCCTTTATGGAGTTTTAGTTTTTACCCATTGCTTTTACTATGAGGTAGACATGAAATATAATTTTGAGACACATCATATTAATGTAAAAAGTTAATTAAAAAAATATTATGGGTCTTACTATGTTACTAAATATTATGTTAAACAATTGATTTTTTCTATAATATCTATAATATGACTCAAATTTTTCCGAAAAAACAACTCCCATGTACCACTCAATGATTATAAAAAACTTATACTACTTCATTGAGGAAATGAAAACTCATATACA
Organism: Viscum album; assembly: GCA_963277665.1. Lineage (NCBI taxonomy): Eukaryota > Viridiplantae > Streptophyta > Magnoliopsida > Santalales > Viscaceae > Viscum > Viscum album. Next base: position 63,427,991 of record OY728143.1, on the reverse strand, counting down.
ATAATAGACAACTAGAGAAAATATCTGATAATATATTCAATCTCGATGATGAAATAAATGATTAGATTCATTACGATCATTCATGTTGGGAAAAAATCTCTCAAGTAAATATTGATTCCTTTTTTAGGTGATTGTGTTTGTGAAAAAAGTTGGTTTAGCTGTGGACAAATTATATTTCTATTGTGTGATTTTATGATATAGTGATAATATTGACATACCATTTTAAGAATGAAACATAGAAATGTAATGGATGGTGATATGGAAAGTGTGTGATTGATATTTTTGACATGGATGATATAAGGGAGATTGGAATCTTTCGTTCAAGGAATGTTTCAATATTAGAGCTTCAAAAAAATGGAAAAGGCATAAAGTGTGAGAAACATTCAGGTAAATCAAGAAAGTTGGGGTTTTTATAAGTAAACATGTGTTCCCAATGTGAAGCGAAATTGGGTTTTGTGCAATGCATAAGGGTTTTTCAAAAGGTGTTTGTGTTTTTGTGTGTAGGGGGCGGCTATGCCTTTTAATAAGAGGTGCCCCCCTCATAAAAAGTAGTTCAACATAGAGATTGGACCAGATATCTAGATCACATAAGATTTTCATGAAAAACGTGTTACATGAATTATTCTGAGTTAAATTCACGCTATGTAATATGAGCCTATGATTTGAGTTACATTTATGATTGAAGTTTCACGTAAGTGGAGTTTCATGAAAAAATTGGAATCTTGTCCACCATGCATTAATGTAGTGTGAAAGATTCAATAAGGGTTTATCAAATGATTTGGATATTCTCAGTACTTCTATAGAAATGTAGTATTCATCAGTGGATGAAATTGGGATATCAATAGAGAATGTATACAATTTTTGAGATTCAATAACATGAGATAATGAAGTGGCCTATTAATCTATAATATGTGAGTGTATCTTCTGAGGATGCAATGAGAAGACATCATTTGGGAGAGTAGTGAGCTTTAAAATTTTTATAGGTTGTAAACTAGGATGGACAATGAGTCCTCTCCAATCACTATAATCAATAGTGACCATTTTCTGAATTTGGTACATAGTCGCATAATCATTGTATTCTCCTTGGATATAGCCTAATGAGGGTGAATCTTGTAAAATTGTTGTGTATTGTACATGATTTAAAATTTTCTCAACTCTATAATTAGAAAGTTGGTGATGTGTGTTTAGTTTTACAATGATTCAATATCAACATGGGATATTTTATAAATCTATCATACCATATTCACCCCCCTCTCTGGGTATCTAGCATGTTGGACCTAACAATGAAATTTCATATACCTCCATAACCACTAGTAACTATTGTTCATTATGAAATCTATGAATATGAACATCAATATCCAATAATGTGTCTTTTAAAGAAATAATATTCATGGATATTCAAACCTATATTTTATAACAACCCAATGTTTCATTAATGGAAATGCCTTTTGATCTAATTAAATATCTCTCTATGTAAATTGTTTATATAAAATATCAACTTCTTTGGTTTTATGTTAAGAATTTTGATCGTTGCTAATATAGTCATTGAATAGTGATCACATAATTAGTATAAATATAGGGCTTTAACAAATCCAATTTACATAGAGAAAAGAAGCGATTGCCTCATCCAGTAGAATTGCTCCATACAAAGCCCATTTGTCAGAGCTCAAAAAAGTGCTGGTGTCCTGGGGTTTCGCTATTGACCAAGCCCAAGATGATCTTCATCATGTCAAGCTCGAATGAGACCGTCTACGGTAAAAGTGTAATTTGACAGAGATTACCACTCGAGCGATGTTATCTGAGCCACCCCAAAAGTCTATCACCATCACACACCTTACCCTTAGGTCTTATGCGGCGGGTTTAAGGGGTTATGTAACAAATTTCTAGTATTATGTTCATGTCCATTATTTTTGTATATAATAATGAATATACATTCTTGTCATTATTGATACATTGTAAATAGTTTTTAAAGTACAAATATTGTTTTTAGTTATTATTTAATTATGATTTCTATTTTATTAAATTAAGGGATTTTTGAATTAAATAATATTTTAATAAAATATTATTATTATTATATTAATTTTTATTAAATATAAATTATCTTATAATTTTATGAATGCAATTGTAATTTTTATTAATGTTTGAAAGCCATTTGTGTCAAAACCCGTGAATTTTTTATAAAAGTGAAAATTATTGTTTTTAGAAAAAATTTTAGATAAAATAAGTGTTATTTATGGAATCAGGATGTCGAAATTATCCAACGGTGAATTTTTTATAATTTTCTGAGACAGTCAAATTTTTGGGTTAAAATTAAATACCGTTTTAATATATAATGTGTTTTATGACATCATAATGACCCAATATTGATGTAATAAAATACTATAAGCTTTATTTTCGGCCAATATATGTTTTACCATTAAAATAATGTGATTTTGGGCTTATTTGACTTATTTTACAAAGCATTAATGGACCCCTCAAGACTTATTAAACATCTTGTCTTTTTAAATTATTTTCCATGAGAGTGTTACTCTCCTCCACATAAGCAACCCCATTATTTTAATATTTTCGGACATTGTCCTTATAAAATATTGTTTTCCTCTACCCTTTTCCAAAAACCTTGGGCAAAAACCATGATATGATTTGTGTTTTGGATTTGTTTAATTTATGGGGTCCCAAACCGAAATAATAATGAATTCACTCACCTTTCCAATATAAACCCACCCAAGCCCCCACTTCCTCCTCACTAAAATCCTATGGAGTTCGTCCAACCTCTGCCCTACTCTCTATAGAATCCTCCCAAGGTTCCCCGAGCTCCCAAGAAGCCTCTCTCAAGCGAATCTCAAGCCTTTGGAAGAACACTTCCAATTAAGGGTTTTTGTTCTTTTCACTTTTTTGTCCAATTTTCTTAATATTGGTATTCCTTTTTAATTTAAATTATAAATGTTGGTGTATGGTTTAAAACCTCCCCTATACTTCCCTCTTATTTTTTTAAGGGAGACCACTTTCTGTCTCATTAAATGCCTCCCATGTACACCTGTTACTATGCTGAAATTCTGAAAGAAACTTCTCTCTCTTCATTTACATTCAAGAAATACATTTATATCAGGAATCTACATTTCATTAAAATTGTTGGGACATGTATCTATAGGACCCCCTTACTATCAATTTCATGTAGATATGATGAGTCACCCTTTTCTCTCTCATCTTCCATTTTTTTATGAATTCTTATGTCACGCCGTTACGCTGCCAAAAATACACCGATTTTCTAAGCCAATGCCACTGTGTAGTGAATAACATGCCCATTTCTCCATCAAGGGTATTCAACTTCACGAACAATTACTTATTTATTTTAATGTTTCATTCAACATTCCTTTATCATGGGATAAATGATTATGTTTTATGAATCCATGTTTTATAATCCATGGGGCACACTTATGCATGAAATGAAATGTTGAAGAAGGGTTCACCCTCATAGCGCTCTGATGCATTGGGTAAAGTATAGTATCATGATATGTCATGTGAAATGAGTGTTGACTCATGCTAATTCAATTTCAATGAGGGTTTACTTATGCTTCACGTGCAATGAGGATTTACTCATTCTCCATGTGCAATGATCCTTGGCTCATGCTAATTCCATGTTACGTGTTGTTGCCACATTTCCATGTTATAATTATCTTGCTTTATCATTCCTTTATATTCATGTTTCTCTTATTCTCTATTGATATTCCTATTGTCTAACATGTATTGTACTCCTCATTTATTCCATGTTTATTCCCTTACTGGGCTTTATAGATCACCCATTTTCTTATGCATGTCCTCAGGTTATCCCATTCAATGCTAAGTATGAGGGAATGTAGTGGTCATGTAAAGCAAGTTTTTAATAAAGATGTTGTATTTAATGTTTTTATGTTGTTATATAATGATCCGAATCCCTAAATACACTAGACATCTAGATATTTCATGTTGTATCAATTGAATAGTTTATTTAATAAATCATTATTATGTTTTTAATAAAAGAATGGTTGTCATAGTTGGTATCAAAGGATATGTTTAGTTATTTTTGGGATTAGGATTATAAAACCCTAGTAAATCCTTAGAGACAAGACTATGTATAATAAAAACATCCCTAAGTTCTGGTACGTACTAAGTAAGTGGTTTATCAAACAAATACATCCTTTTCTAGATATGAGCAGGTATAGGCGGCTCTGGCACAGATGTATCCTAGGGGTAAAACCCGAAAACACCACATTGAGCTTGACTCGAACGAGAACTGGTGCACGACAACGGGCCTTGCTGCACTCTTAGATACGACACTCCTGGGGGGATTTTTTGATAAATTCAATAGCTTAGTATGAACCCTTACTAAGGGAATTAAAAAAATTCCCCTAAGAATATATGTAAGAGAGTAGATCATGAAAAGCATAGATTGAAGCGTATAAACTCATGAGTTATGGAAATAAAATTTATTTATAAGTCATCAAATTTTGTCTTTGGGTTACCCTCAATTTTTTAACCCCGAAAAATCCTTTTATTCCAGCCAATGGCCGGTAATAGGAGGACTCGGGCTAACAACCGATGTGAAGATCATTGTGATGACTGTACTAATGAGATGCCCAATCCAATGGGGGTGGAAATCGTGAACATTTTCACGCTTCTCTCTCAGATAACTCAAGCTTTGAATATAAACACGGGTCAAGAGGAACGTCCAAACCCCATAAGAATAAACAAGTCACTATCGAGAGCTTCATGAGATACAGGCCTCTTACTATTATTGGATCGTCTGATCCCATGATCGCTGAACAATGGATCAACTCCATTGAAAAGATCTTCTCCATATTTCAATGTTCAGAACAAGAGAAGGTTCTCCTGGAGGATTATTATATGGAGGGTGAAGCTGATTAATGGTGGACGTTGATCAAAAATATGAATCCTGAGGAGGAGATTGAGGCATTGGAATGGAAGGATTTCTGAATGATGGTTTTCAATAAATATTTTCCGCGCACCCTCCGGCTTAAGATGGAAAGGGACTTCCTTTCCATAAAGAAAAAAAGAAGAATAATATATTGGAGCGTATGAGGAAAACTTCACAAGGCTTGCACGATAAACTTCTTGATTTTTCATTACCACTGAATGCACGGTTGAAAGCTTCTTTGGTGGGCTGAATCATAACCTACGGAAAGCATTAGAGATCTTTGACTTCGACAGCATTGAAGAAATTGTCTGATGTGCCCTCAAGGTCAAAATGGAGATAGTAGAATCATAGGGGTATGTTGGGGACATGAAGTGTAAGGTCAAATTCAATGATGGAGGTTCAATGGATAAATCCACTGGTGCTAAGAAGATCCAGCACCCCACTTTCCAAAAGTGCAAAAAGAAGCACCTTGTAAATTGCCTCAAGGGGATGAGTAAATTCTTTAGTGTGGAAGAGAATGAAACCTATATGTTAACTGTCATAAAGAAAGACCCACGAATGTGATAGTGGAGAGGAATGCTTTGTTTGAACCTCGGCGTGTTGTTCATTTCTACAAATGGAAAGAACATGGGCATCTTGCAAATCAGTGCCCAAATCCAAAGTTTTTCAGAGGAAACCAACAACATCCAAGGCAGCAAGGAAGAGCTTTTTCCATCACTTCTGCCGAAGTGAACCCCGACAATAAAGTTGTGATAGGTATGCTAGTTATTCATTCAGGAATAGTGAACGTACTTTTTGATTCAGGATCTACACATTCTTTTAAATCCCAAAAGTTTAGTAGAACAATCATAGCACCACCAAAAATCATGGAAGTGAAGATGTCAGTGAGTATGGAAAATGGGGGAATTATTGCATCCCATGAATATAACTCCTCCCATGTCATAATCTGTGGATTCAATTTCTTGGAAAACCTCCTCATACTCCCTCTAGTGTAATTTGATTCTATTATTGGCATTGATTGTCTTTCCTTATATGGAGCCAACATAAATTTTCGGGAGAGGGAAATCACACTCCATTTGGAGAATCGACCCCCAATTCTTTACAAGTGTAAGGACGAAGATGATCCTCCTTTAGCTCCATCATCTCAAGCATGGATATTACTGCCCCATGAGAATGCGTATATGGATCAGATGATTGAGTCCATGTAAGAAACCATCCTTGAAGAAATGGCTTTTGTGAGGGAATTCGCAGAAGTGTTTCTCGAGGAACTGTCTGGTCTTCCTCCTAGAAGAGATGTTGAATTCTCAATTGATCTTATACCAGGGGAACTACCAATATCCAAGACTCCATATAGAATGGATGTCATGGATCTTGAAGAGCTGAAGAAACAACTACAAGAGAATCTTGATAAAGGGTTTATACACCCAAGTGCTTCGCCATGGGGTGAACCAGTCCTCTTCGTCAAGAAGAAGGATGGGTCAATGTGGCTTTGCATCGATTATCGTGAACTGAACCAAATCTTGATAAAGAATAAGTATCCTCTACCACGAATCAATGACTTATTTAACCAGATTCATGGAGCAGAATACTTCTCCAAGGTATATTTGCGGTCAGGATATTATCAAGTATGTGTGAAGAAGGAAGATGTCCCCAAGACTGCTTTTCGTACAAGATACGGGCACTATGAATTCATAGTAATACCTTTCGGACTCGCTAATTCTCTAGATATCTTCATGGACTTGATGAATAGAGTCTTTAGAGATTACATCAAAAAAAATTTGTATTCTCTATAGATGATATTCTAACATACTCCAAAACCAAGGAGGATCATGAGGAGAATTTAAGAACTTTTCTAGGGATTTTGCGCAAGGAGAACCTCTATGAAAAGTACAAAAAGTGTTATTTCTGGTTGAAGGAAGTCTCATTCTTGGGCCATATCATCACAAGCAATGTGATATCTGTGGATCCCTCCAAAACAGATGCAATTGAGGGATGATCGAGGCTAACATCGGTAATAGATATCCATAGCTTCTTGGGGTTAGTAGAATATTATAGACGATTTGTGAGAAATTTCTCACGATTGTCCAACCCTCATACCAAGCTAACATGAAAGCGAGTAAAGTTTTCTTGGAGTGATGAATGTGAAGAAAGATTCATGGAGTTGAAAAGGAGGCTTACCACTGCGCCCATGATCACTTTACCCAGAAGCGGGAAATTTTTTGTAGTATTCAGTGATGCTTCGAAGAAGGGAATTGTTTGTGTGATGATGTTGAATGATAAAGTGATATCATATGCCTCAAGGCAGTTGAAAATCGATGAGGGAATCTATCCAACGCCTGATCTGGAGTTGGCAGCAGTGATCATTGCCTTGAAAATCTGGCGGCATTATCTATATCGGGAGAAATGTGAGATATATACTGACCACAAAAGTCTTAAATATATATTCACACAGAAAGAACTTAATATGCACTAGAGAATATGGATAGAGCTCATCAAGGATTATGACTATTCAATAAATTACCACCCTGCGAAAGCGAACAACGTGGCAGATTCCCTAAGTATAAAGGACCCATCGATTCTATCAATGATGAGAATTGAGAAGGATCCAATATTCTTAGACTTGATGAAAATGGACATGGGAATCATAAATAATGGAACATCATCAATCCTTTCACAAATGATTCCTCAACTGTCTCTTTTGGAAAGGATAAAGGATGATAAAAAAGATGATATGGGAATTCAAGAAAAAGTGGAAGCTATTAAAAAAGGGAAATCCTCAGAGTTTAATGTTAATGAAGAAGGAATTGTGCAATTTGGGAAAAGACTATGTGTTACATCAAGGCCGGAGCTGAAGAAGGAACTTTTGGATGATGCACATAGTTCAAATTTCTCTATTCACCAAGGGAACAGAAAGATGTATCGAGATCTCTGAGAAAACGTTTGGTTGAATAATATGTAGAAGGATATTGCTGAATACATATAAAAGTTCCTGGTGTGCCAGCAAGTGAAGGCAGAGAGGCAGAAGACTAAAGGGATGAGGCAACCATTTCTCATACCAGGATGGAAATGGAAGAACATCACCATGTAATTTGTCACCGGACTTCCGAGGACATCCATAGGAAACAATGAAATCTGGGTTTCTGTGGATCGTCATAGAACGACTTCACACTTCATTCCTATTCGGGTGGATTTCTCATTGGATCAACTGAACCGGATATATATCAGCGAAGTGGTAAGGCTGCATGGAGTACCACTATCTATTGTGTCTGACAGAGATCCAAGATTCACCTCTATGTTTTGGAAGAGTCTTCAATATGCTCTGAATAATGAACTGAACTTCTGTACAACTTATCATCCTCAAACTGATGGCCAATCCGAGCGGACTATCCAACTACATGAGGACATGTTGAGAGCATGCTGAATAGACTTTAAAAGTGGAAGGGATAAACATCTTCCTGGGGTTGAGTTCTCTTATAATAACAGTTTCCACTCAAGCATCCAAATGGCACCATATGAAGCCCTGTATGAAAAAAGGTGTTGAACACTGGCATGTTGGGATGAGGTCGGTGAACGTAAGCTTCTTGGACCAGAAATGGTCGAAGAATTGGTGGAGAAGGTGAAAACCATTCAATAGCCTATCATGGCAACCCGGAGTCAACAAAAGCGTTATTTAGATAACTTTCGACAATACCTTGTGTTTAAATTTAGAGATATTGGTTTTCTACGCATATCTTCATGGAAGAGGTACATGAGGTTTGGAAATAAAGGGAAGTTAAGTCCTAGGTACATCGGCCCCTTAGAGATTCTTGATCTTGTCAGGGCTATAGCCTATCGACTAGCACTTCCACCTACCATGGACAACGAACATGATGTCTTTCATGTATCCCTCTTAAGGAAGTACATATCGAACCCTTCACATGTACTCTCTTCTAAGTTGGTATAGTTGGAGGATGATCTTTCTTATGAGGAGCAACCAGTGAAGGTCTTATATCGTAGAGAAAAAGTTCTACGAAATAAGACAATGCCCCTCCTCAAGGTGTTGTGGATAAACCACAATTTTGAAGAAGCGACTTGGGAATCAGAGGTAATGATGAAGCTGTGTTAGCCACATTTGTTTTTGTATAGGAAATGGAAATTTCGAGGGGGGAATATTGTAACGACCCAAAGTTTCATTAATGGAAATCCCTCTTGAACTAATTAAATGTCTCATTATGTAAAATGTTTATATAAAATGTCAACTTCATTGGTTTTATGTTAAGAATTTTGACCGTTGCTAATATAGCTGTTGAATAGTGATCACATGATTAATATAAATATAGGGTTTTAACAAATCCAATTTACTCAGAAAAAATAAGTGATGGCCTCATCAAGTAGAATTCCTCCATACGAAACCCATTTGTCAGAGCTCAAAAAAGAGGTGGCATCCTTGGGTTTCTCTCTTGGGAAAGCCCAACCCGAGCTTCATCAGGTCAAGCTCGAATGAGACCGTCTACGGGAAAAGTGGAAGTTGATAGATATTACCACTCGAGGGAGGTTATTTGAGCCACCGCAAGAGTATGTCACCAATGCACACCTTACCCTTAGGTCTAATGCGGCTGTTTTAAGGGGTTAATTAACAAATCATTGGTAATATGTTCATGTACATTATTTTATATAATAATGAATTTACTTTCTTGTCATTATTTATACATTGTAAATATTTGTCAAAGTACCAATAGTGTTTTAGTTATTATTTAATTAAGATTTATATTTTATTAAACTAAGGAATTTTTGAATTAAATAATATTTTAAATAAAATATTATTATTATTATTATTAAATTAATTTTTATTAAATATAAATGATCTTATAATATTATGAATGCAATTGAAATTTTTATTAAGGTTTGAAAGCCATTTTTGTCAAAACCTGTGAATTTTCAATAAATGTCGGTTTTTATTTTAAAAGTAAAAAATTAACATATTTAGAAAATTATATAGATAAAATAAATGTTATTTCTGGAATAAGGACTTCTAAATTATCCAATGTTGAATTTTTCATAATTTTCTGAGACAGTTATATTTTTGGGTAAAAATTAAATACTTTTTAAATATATAATGTGTTTTATGACATCATAATAACCCAATAGTGATATAATAAAATACAATAAGCTTTATGTTCGACCAATATTTGTTTTACCATTAATATAATGTGATTTTGGGTTAGTTTGACTTATTTTACAAAGCATCAATGGACCCCTCAAGACATATAAAACATCTTGCCTTTTTAAATTTTTTTCCATGGGAGTGTAACTCACCTCCACATAAGCTACCCCATTATTTTAAGAAGTTCGGACTTTGGCCTTATAAAATTTTGTTTATGTCTCCCCTTTTCCAAAATCCATGGGAATAAATGATGAGCTGGTTTGTGGTTTGGATATTGTTTGATGTAAGGGGTCCCAAACCTAAATAATAAAGAATTCATTCACCTTTCCTATATAAACCCACCCAAGCTCCCACTTCCCCCTCACTCAAATCCTTTGGAGTTCGTCCAACCTCTACCCTACTATCTCTATAATCCTACCATGGTTCCCCAAGCTCCGTAGAGGCCTCTCTCAGGTCACTCTCAAGCTTTTGGAAGCACACTTCCATGTAAGGGTTTTTCTTCCTTTCACTTTTTTGTCCAATTGTCTTCATATTGTTATGACCTTTTAATTTCAATTATAAATGATGGGGTATGGTTTCACACCTCCCCCCATACTGCCCTATTGGTGTTTGAATGATGGGAGACCCCTTTTTCTCTCATTAAATGCCACCCATGTACACCTGTTACTATGCCGAAATTCCGAAAGGAACTTCTCTCCCCCCATTTACATTCAAGCAATAATTTTTTATGATGAATATCAATTCCATTACAATTGTTGGGACATGTATCTATATGATCCCCTTACTTTCCATTTAAGGTATATATTGTGAGGCACCCCTTCCCCTCTCATCAAACATTTTTTTATGAATTATTATATCACGAAGTTACAATGAAAAAATTACACCGATTTTCTAAGCCAATACCATTATGTAGTGAATACCATTCCCATTTCTCCATCAAGGGTATTCACCATCATCCACATTTGCTTATTGATTATAAAGTCTCATCCCACATTCCTTTTTCATGGTAATAAATGATCATGTTTTATGGTTCGATGTTTAATGATCCATGTGGCACACTTAGGCATGAAATGTATTGTTTAAGAAGGGTGCACCCTTATAGCGCTCCAATGCATTGGGTAAAGTATTGTATCATGATACGTCATGTGAAATGAGTTTTGACTCATGGTAATTCATGTGAAAAGAGGGTTTACACTTGCTACATTTTCAATGAGTATTTACTCATGCTCCATGTTCCATGAGGCTTGGCTCATGCTAATTCTTTGTTAAGTGTTGTTGCCACATTTCCATTTTCTGATTATAATGCTTTATAATGCCTTTATGTTCATGTTTATCTTATGATATATTGATATGCATATTGTCTAACATGTATTTTACTCCTCATTCATTCCATGTTTATTCACTTACTGGGCTTTATAGCTCACCCCTTTTTTTATGCATGTCCTCAGGTTATCCAATGCAATGCTAAGTACGAGGGAATGTAGTGGTCATGTGAAGGAAGTTTGAAATTAAGATGTTGTATTTAATGTTTTATGTTGTTATGTAATGATCCAAATCCCCAAAGCCCCAAATACACTAGACCTCTCAATCTTCCATGTTGTATCAAGTGAATAGTTTATGTAATAAATCATGATTAAGTTTGTCATAAAATTAGGGTTGTCATATATTTCAACTACATCAACCAGTATTTAGATATATTATAATAGGAATAATTTATAAAAAATAGTATATAGTGAGAATGTAATCATGACCAAACAATGTTCCATTTAATTTCATTAACCATGTTTTTTTAGAATCTGGTTTACACAAAAAAAATTTTGATATCTGCTGCCTTCCTTTTATCATAATAAAATGATATAAGGGAGTCTTTATCACATACCGAGGTCCTCTACCCCCAGCATGCAATGATTTCCTATAACCCTACTAAAATTTCGACATTAAAAATCATTAATACTGACAATATATTCCATATATTTGTAATTAAACATGATGGAACCTACATGAATCTTTATTATTCCCTAAAAAGTAAAATTTAATCACTTATTAGAGAAAAGTACAAAAAAAAAAGACCGAATGGAATTCATTCTCTTAACTATATGCCTATTAAATTATTATTGTACACAAATATTTATCTTCATGCCACTGGAAGAGGAACATATTGAAATTTGGGGATGCTAATTCACTATTCTATTGCAGATTTTATGTAATAGTAATAAAATTACTCCATTAATCCCTTTTATATTGTATGGTATTTTCATAACATCAATGGGTATGCTGTAAGATCATGTCCCAAAATGATTAATTTTATCTAAGGGAAGAGGTCTATAAATAATATACAAGAATATTGGGACTCATTTCCAAAATAAAGTGCGTTGAAGTGTATATTCTCAATGAAATGAGAACAAACACAGAGATAAACATAGATCTTTACTATAAATACATGAAATTATTTTCATTGTGATCCATCATAACATATGGAAAATATATCTAAAAAATAATTACTTAATGTTCAACATAGTTTGATCCTCTCATCTACCAACCAGTGTTATGGTTTTAAGGGACCTAATGAATGATCCTTAGAACAAGATGATTATATATATCACATTCCCATCCTCATGAGTCTATAATAGATCTATGATTACCTCATGGTATTAAATCTAGTCATCTTTATATTGTGGGCATACTGTACCTTTAAATGAATATGGATGATGGATTTGGAAGTCATGAGCATGATCATTCATTCTATTTTTAAATATATCCTCCAAAAAACCCACTGTAAAAAATTCCTTATTTCACATGTTATGGAGCCTAAATCCCTATCTCAATTATATGATCATTATGGGGGAAATTCCTTCTATATCACTGATGGTGGTATATAAACATCCAAAATAATTATATTATACTAGTATACATCTAATAAAGGTCGCATTAAATATATTTCTTTTACCATTTTTTATCTACCAATATAAAGTTTATGATTTTTAATGTTATAAATAAATAAACTAATTATTCAATGGTATAACAATAAGGTTCACATATGATGACACCCAATATACATTTTATATCCCCCATAAATCTACCCATAACCATATCCATGTATGTTGTACCTGAATTTTATTCATAAGAATATATATATATTTATATATATATATATATTCTTAAAAAAATTATTTTTAACTAATAAAAATCTAATACACTGTTAACATATCAAAATAGATATATCACTCAAAGATATGATTCAGGTCATGGAATTAATTCTGTCATTATAAAATAATTAAAATACAAAATTATGAAACATGATTCTATATAACTAATCATTGTGAATGGATAAAAAAATATATTGTGATATCAAAATATTATTAGGATCAACATGAAACCATAAATCTATAATAGTAATTATAGTCCAAAAACAGTAACATAAATGTTGGTTTATTATGTATTACCGTGTCACTTAGTAAAATACGCTACCTTATTCCACGTTAACATAATTGATTTCTTCCTTTAAAAAAATTTAATAATGAATAATAAATTTTCTAAAAACTCATATTATACTATTTTAGTACACCCCAATACGAATAATTTTTTTCGAGTTGAATTCCAACATGAACATTGTGTTTATCCCCATAAATACAATGATTCAGGAATGTAGTAGAGGTTTAAATTTAGTTAGTCGTGATACTATAACCTAAATATTAATTTTAAATTAATAAATAATAGCATAATAGAATAAATAAAAAATACATAACAAATAAATAGGAATGTTTCAAATGTCATACAGAGTAATGAGGCCATGGCCCTAAAAATTTAGCTCAAGGAAATTTTTGATTGATATAGACATGTAAATAAAATAATGTATTATCACTCATGATTATTTCATGAAACGATCTCTTAAATAATTAATATGTATCATATCTCCCTATCATTAGTCCTTTTCCTTTCCTTGTTTCCATAATCATGATGTTTTTATATGCATAGAGATTCTTGTATAGTGTGTTACTATAAACATAGTATGATTCAATCAATTTTCCATAACATAAGTGAAAAAAAACTATATACTATTTTTTTAATGAAATAAAGAAAATGATTAAATATTACTAACCCAACACACACACCAACTCATTTTTATATTAATTATTTATATATTTAAATATTCTCATCAAATTCAATGGATTTATTCCCATGAAATAAAATTGAAATTTAAGAACATTATTAAATTATGTTGAAAACCATTAATATATTATTATTATATTAAAATATGGGATATAATATATTCATGTTATTTCTATATGATGGTTTAAATAAGATAATATTATAAAAATTAGTGAATAAAAAAACCTTTGGTCAATTAAAGTCATTTTTTCTTATATTGGGGATTTTTTATTTAATGTAAAATTTATAGTTTTTCAGAAATAGATGTAGATAATATTTATTTTAAAATTTTATATAATATAAATTTTTATTCACAATGTTTTTTTTCATTTTCTAATAATATATATTATTATTCAATAATGTTTTTTTTAAAAAAATTAAAATTTTCTGGATAATAACTATATATATAAAGGACCCAAAATGTCTCCAGACCATTTAAGGGTTGAAATACTAAATTTTGGAATAAAATTATGGTTTTAGAATATTTTTTTAAATTAGATAACCCATAACCTATATTTTATAGAACTAAATAAAAAATTTAATTTATTAATAAAAATATTTAATAGAGTTATATTCTATTACTTAATTTATTTGTAGAAATTGATGAATGATTTATTTTAGTAACACATCAACCTAAAATGATTTATAATAAATCAATTTAGGTCATAAAACTTATTTAAAATAATTGTTTTAAAAAACACATATATTTTATTCTTCAAAACATTATTTTCTAAAAAATACCATTAAGTAATAATCAAGATTATTTTAAATTTATATTTTCATAATAATTTTAATTTATATTGATAAATATATTTTATTTTCATGTATTATACTTATAAATTTAGTATTTTGGGTGAATATTAATTGATTTTATTTTAATTAGATCACATGGGAAAAATAAAAGTTCACAACGTAAAATTACAAATGGGTAAAGAGAAATATGAATCTAGAAATCGAATAAAAACAAAATTGTGGGCCAATAATTATTATATGTCATGATTGTGTTCCCTATAATGAACCAAACCAGCATAACCAATGATAGCTACTCGGTGTTGAAATTGTACGCCCACATCGTCCATTTTTTCATCCATGCTTCATAATTATGAATTCCATTTACAATGTTGAGATCCTTTGGGAATGGTGGGATGACTCGCTGGAAGATTCATGGGTGTATCATCCCCTTCAGAGACAATCCTTGATGATATTTTTATGAGATGTTTAAACCACAACATGATTTGGATGTTCCTCACTGACTGCTTTTCCTCTCCCAACACCAAATCCTTTTGTGCCTTTTCAAGCTCCAGTATATGTTCTGAATCCTTCCATGTGTTTTTAGAAGTTAGAAGCTCATAATACATCACCCAAAATATTGGAATCCATGAGATCATTTGAAGGTCCCATAGTATGATACTGACATCCTTGTGTTGAAGATGAAATTTGTTGGTCCTCGATGTCCACCTCCTCAGAAACACTAACATGAGGTGTTTTCAGCTGATAAATGTAGAATTTGGAGACCCAAACTATTATATAAATAATTTCTCAAATCAAATCTTCCATGGATTTTTTCATAGGATGCACAAAACCAGTTTGACCTGGCCCAATCATCTGTAAAATTACATCCCTATCGCAGGTCTATATAATCAGTCCACCCATTCATAGGGATCCTCAAATACACCTTGAGGATGGTCCTATACCGGGGGAGATATATATTGTTGTAGCCCCTTCCCATAAACATTGTTAACATGATTATATAAGTATTCATCAATGATTGGTGTGTGATCATCCCATGTATGATTGTTAGAATCCCAAAACAACCTTCCCTAGCATGACATACACCTGAACAAATATAATTGTTTGACCCTACATTCTCTTGGGATGAGACCATGATCCCTTAGACCAAATCTGCACATATAAAATATTTTTCACATAGGATAGTTTATTTAGATTTTTGATTTGACCTATAGTAGGGATTCATGTTTTTAATTTCATCGCACACATTACACAATTCCTAAATTATCCAACATCTCTTCCCTTTGGGAAGCATCCACCAGGACCCCTGAGGAGCTTCTTGGTTGAACATTCTATCTCAAGACATTTGAATTTTTATATTATGGTTTGTAATGTTCTCTTGTATAGTGAGATGAAAAATAATAATCGTATTTTCCAGCCGTAGAGTTCTACCACAGAGCTCACAAACAAAACTCACATATAACACAGTCGTAGAATCTAAAGAATCATTGTGTAACATAGACTAAAAGAGATCCTAGTGTGCAATGATCGATCACAGAGTGCATAGATCGTCACAAATTGAGTGCTCAATTAAAAATTCTATGATGATAAGTTAGTATAATAGAGGGGTCATAGTTCCCTATTTAAATGATATGACCCCGAGCATTGTGGTGCACCTAGATATTAAAATAATCATTGAGTTCTACCCCAGAGCACTACCTATCTACATTGCAATCTTTCTCTACAAACCCACATCATGATCTGCCTAATGTTTTGTCAATATACCCTCAAAATTTGACCCTTGTTTTCATTTTGGCTCCAATCCTGGGGTGAATTTTTTGGTGAGAAAATATGTTCTTGGGAAAATAATAAAATGACATAAAAGATCAAAATGCTGATACTATGTGAAGAACCTCCACAATGCCCTTCATTATAGAAGCCAATGAAAATCTGTTCATCACCTTTACCGATGTAAAGATGAGTGCTTCTTTGTGGCTTATGTAGAGGAATGAGTTTGTCAACACTGCAGTTATGAGGAACATTATGGAATTTTTCACACCGTAGAGGGAAAATGGTCACCTCTGTTATTCCAAACAAGTTGAAGGATGTCTTTGTGACTACTAAAGAGGGAAAAAATGAATCATATGCACCACATAGGGGATGATAGTAGACTTTTCCCTTCTAAGAAACATGAAGAAATATGCCTGATATTGTAATAAAAATGTTACTACATAGTGCAACATCAGATATTCAAGCCCCCTAGTGCTTATTAATACCCCCCCCCCCCATCGAAAGGAACTACAGCCTAGACTTTCACCTTTCATGCTCCCAATTCTCAAGGAACCATTTTCTCTACAAACTATAAAAAATTAATCATTTTAGGAAATTTATTATAAAAAATTCTCATTGTAAATACTAAAATTTACACGCTTATTAGGGAGGGATTCAATTATTAGTGCCTATGGGACATCACCAAAGAAGAAGAACCATTTTGGTACTCAGGACTTCTCGAATCTACCAAAAATCCCAAATCACTACCCAGCAACATATGTACTCAATGATGAGGCTGATAAAATATGCTTCACAATGATATCCTCTTTGAAATGTCATATCTTCTACGACTCAATATGCTATGTGATTCCATTTTCTCTACGATGACAGGTGCTTTATGAGACCTTACGGTTTGAGATCCCATGAGCTATACGAAGCCATGAACTCTACCAAGTCCTATTCTCTTCATCCCATGGATCATTCTGAATCCCCTCTATGTGTGTCCTTTTTATATACAAACCATTTTCCCATGAAACACTCCACAATTTTACCTGAATTATTTTAATGTACCTTGGGAAGTGCGTCATGTCACACTGCTTTTCCTCGTGTTTCTTTTCATAGGAATGTTATTGGATATTGCATCTTTGCATAGCCACACTAACAGGATCCCATCATTGGATCACTCCACAACCCATATCAAAATTACATTTCTAGTTCCTTCCCTTCACTAATGGTTATAGTAAGAATGTTATGTAGGTCCTTTGGGTGAAAAGGGTACCCTCACCATCCGAGTTGTAGGGAGTTAAACAACCAAGTACCAACATCCGGATACATGATGTTAAATTGTGATCACTACATAATAGATATGTCTAGAGAGGAATGTAAATTAGATGGGCACCAGGGCCTTCCCACTCCACTTTCCCTTATTGCATTGTCTCCATTAACACCTTGGGAAGTCATGCATAATCCTTGGAACCCTCTGATCAGATGACTCATGGAAGATGTCCATATCATCATTGAATGCATGGACTCCTACTTGGGAAACCTTCCTAAAGTATGACCCAATCTCCATCTCCAAGGGTATATAACTATGTTTAAACTCCTTGAGAATCTTCACAGACAAACTATTGCAGACATAATATTCTATTCTTTGTTGCCTATAGTTTCTCACACTGAGCATGACTGACATTGTATTAGTGTATGTGTTTACCATGTTTCCCTATTAGGGAATCCTTAGTGTATAAGTCCCATTATCTGTAAGAAAAATACAAGGACAATTGTCTTTTCCCTCTCTAAGAAAGGAATGATTGAAGCCTCTTGAGGTTCATACCAATCACCAATTATTCCCAACAACTTCATGTCATCTCACCCTCATCCTACATGATGATAAACTCAATGAATTCAAACATTGTGAGTTTTTATCCTTTCCCTATCCAGGTGATGTACATAGAAACCCTCCAAAAATTTCAATCTTTAAACACTAGAAAATAGTATCATCCCTTTTATTGGGACCCACACCATTAGTCTACCATTTAATGGTGTTAGAATGGTTCTTGGGTAGGTAATCATGCCTATGTCTCATATAATACATAACCATCCAACCAAGAGTGTCATTCGTGCAATGGGATACTAACCACGGATAATCACCCAATTGTTTTCAGATTTCTAGCCTTTGTGTAAACCCCGATTATATGCCCTATCCAGAACATCATGTACATTAGTTCATACAATGGGGACCCATAGGAGGCCTCCATGAGGTTCAATCCCATCACAATTGTCACATCTTGGTCTCTCCATCGAGCCTTTGTGTTTCAAGATGATCATTCCCTAGCCTAGAGGTTCTAACCCATTCGTGTACCAATCCATGAGATCCATTGTCATCACCCAACCAATCTATGTGTACATTAATTTCATTCCAAAGGGGTAAAAAGAAATCTCCTTGAGTTTGAATCCCAACATCACCATCATCTTCAAACCAGTGTTATCCCATTCCTCCCATCAACATCGTTCAACCATCCATTATCTGTTCTAATTCTTACATGGGTCACCACTTCTCGGTGGTATCACACCGGTTCTTGCGAATCAAACCATGAATAAGCCCCATACAATTTATAAACATCCATCCAATTGTGTCCATATGGCGATGGGATGCTATCCAGTCATATACACCAACATGTCTTCAGGTTTTTTTTCATCATGTAAACCATGATCAATAGATTCACCCTCTCGAACTATATGGGGTTTGATCCCTATATTATATAAAGGGTACATGGGATTCCTTCATGAGTTTCAATCCCATCCAATGGTAAACCATGGTGTCCCCTTTGTCGGGGCCCAACCCCACTTGAATTTTTCATCATTTGATATCTCGGTCCACCCATCCTGTGAACATCTCACATGATCACTCCTTGGGATGTACCCATCTAATACACTCTAATAAAAGTTTTGATAATTTTGATCTATCCTTGCTAGATATTAAAATAGTGTCACACCTAATGATACAAGTGGGATGTTGTGGAAAACCTTGGAGACATGCCCATGGAAATACAACTACCCACACACAGTGTGGGATTCCTCAGGCTTCTACATCCTTAATAATCACTACCATAAGGGAATGAAATCCATGTTTCAAGTGTTTCTGCATCCAGAAACTCCATAAAATCCAAACATGAATAATACCCTAACTGATGGTTGGTTCTCCGACTAAACCCCATGAATTTCATGACAGAAACAACATAACTTACCTTAGTTTATAATGTAATGTCACCATGAAGTGTTTAATGAACAATGTCTTAATATTTAATAGAGACTAGGACAAGGTGAAATGTTCTTATGAGGAATCCATGGAAGGATAAACTAACATCCCATCATTTTGTTTCTATCAAAGAGAACAAGTAATTCAATAAGTGATGGATGCCTCCCACTATTGGAAAATAGGAATGTGGGGATAAAATTAGTGCATAGTAGCATGAAGATGAAAATGCTTGAGAAAGAGTCAAAAAATGATATTTAGAAATTATAAAGGGAAATGTGAATTTTTTGATAATATAATACCATTGGACAAACATGAATGCTAGTTAGTATAACCATTTTACTATTGGATTGTTGTTAACATAAAAAAATTTAATAACTATAATTTTATAATTATAGTTTATAAGTTGAAATGACAAAGGATAAGTAATGAATAATGGAGTAGTGAGGGAATCAACTCATAGAATCTTCCCATAAAAAACCCATTTTTTGAAATATGGTTGGGGATATCATCGATAGGTTTCACATTTGACCAGGACCTAGATGAGCATTAAAAAGTGTTTCATGAATGTAATATCCTACATGAAAAGTTCATGTATATGAAAATTACCAATTTATATATGTTAGTTAAGCTGCCCAATGAATCTATCATCATCACACACCATTCCATTTTTCCGTACATGTGTATTATAAGGGGTCACATGTCTTTTCAATTGTTACAGAATTGGTAATTCATTGGAATAAACATATTTTTTATTCCATCAATTACATTTTAAAAATAGTTATTATTTAAAAAAAATATTTCTAATTGAGAAAATATGATTTATTGATTGTTCGGACATAAATATAAATTTTTAGAAAATATATAAATAACTATTATAAAATATGATACTATGAATAATATTTATTTTAATGAAATTGAATTTTTTAACAACTCTTATTTAAATATAAATGTTAAAATAATTTTATTATGCGCAATGAAATGTGTAAGTGTCATAATTTTTACTTTTCTATACAACCCACTATTTTTTTAAATGTTGATTTATATATTTAAAAGATTAAATTATATTTTTTATAGTATATTATGATAGAATAAACCATATTTTAAATCACAACATCTAAATTCTATTATAGAGAATTTATCATATTTTTGAAAATAATTTAATTTTCCCATTAATAGTATATATAAAATTTTTTGATTTAGGATTGCTTAATGACTTCACAATTATATCATAATAAGGTAGTAATTAATTATCCACATCCCATGAAAAAAAATAACTTATATTTTTTGTATGACGTTTTAAATGTATTTTAATCATTTTCCATAACCTATATGTGACTTTCCAATGTTTAAAATTGAAACACAGATTTTTAAAACATTACTTTGTGAGAACATCAATCAAAAATGTAAAATTTTGATCAAAATTAAGATTAGTTACTATATGTTAAAATATGCTAAATGGGAAACAAATATCCAAATCCATGTGTAAGTGGACACGTTTTCTTTTTATACAACCTTGAGTTCCAAGGCAAATATATAGAAATTATTAATCAAATCCTTCCATTTTTCTATGAATACTCACCCATTTCATCATTTCCATTAACTCACAATCCATATTCAACAATTATATGGCAGTTTGTACTCTGATTTAGTCACCCTAATGGTTCCTCATTCCCCCAGGTTATCAAACCTCGTGATTGATGAGTAACTCCTCATGGTTATGGAATCGACATTTTTTTCACTTTAATTAACAATCATCTTTTAGTATATCTATTATATATGATATGGTTAACCACGTTTATTATTCTTTTGATCATAATAATATTATAAAATTATGTTTTATCATTGAGAGGCCCTTGGTACCCTCTCATTTTACCATTTTCTAATACCTTATTTAGTATATTTCTTGTATCCAATTTTACTCCTCGAATTATTCACTCTACTTATCATATATTCTTTTAAATTCACATTTTTATACCAAATATTTTTTAGGTTAATTCACCTATGTGTGAAAATTATCATTTTTATTCCTGTAATTTTATATAATAAACCAAATTTCCATTTTTATATGATAATAATGATGTCATGATTAATTATTTATAATATTTTTTATGCCTTGATTTTTAATATCAAATCCATTCTTTATTTTTAATAGATTATTAAAGAAATCAGTTATTACTATCGATGTGGATCAAATTAAATTAAAACATATGAGGCGATATCCCTAATATTGCTCTAATCCACTGGGAATTAATTTAATCTCAAGATATGACATTTTTTCTATTACCTTTGTGTATACCCATGGAAATTTTTACTTATTAATCATTTGTGATAAACCATGATGATATGATTTTGAATGCCTCTTTTTAATGATGATTCAACATTTCATTATTATGACCGATGTTTTAATTATTATGATATGCCTCTTGATGATTCCTTATCATTATGACTAATGTTCTTGTTGATATGTATCAAGATCACATTTTATATGTATCTATTTATTATTAATTTTCTGGGACTCATGGCCATTCATTTCCTTTGATGTTTGTCCCCTGGATTGGATATGATGCAAATTTATATTGTGATGAACTAATGAATAACCTGTTGAAGTGGATTAGAATAAAGTTATATGTTTTTTGTTTGTTCTATTTCTGATTTTCATGAATCTAAAAATTAAATAGATACTTTTTTATCCATGTAATGAAATTATTATTTAAAAAAATTCAAGATTCCATATCATGTTTTGAATACAAAAATTTCAATTTTGTCATAATCTTAATTTATTACTGTTACCATATCCTTATATATCATTAATTGTAAAATTCATGGAATTATGGTGAAATGAAAAAATATGTGAGATCCCAAATGCATTTTTTTGTTAACATAGTGGAAGTATTCATGATTCCAGGATCCGACTCAGTTTGGCCGATAAAACCAAGGAACATACTTTTCATGTAATCCATAAACTAATAAGTAACTCTGTAAATGATATGGAAAATAAAATGACTAAAAACACATTCCATATGAATAACATGACTGGCATTATATTATATGGAGGAATCAACATAGAAAATTTAATAACTGAAAACACATTCCATTTAAATAATATTACATTCAGGATAACATAGGTAATAATCAATAATCTAAGGTAAATTATTAAAACACATATCATTCAATAT
This sequence comes from Viscum album, assembly GCA_963277665.1. NCBI lineage: Eukaryota > Viridiplantae > Streptophyta > Magnoliopsida > Santalales > Viscaceae > Viscum > Viscum album. Next base: position 63,404,856 of record OY728143.1, on the reverse strand, counting down.
ATTAAATAATAATTAAATGCACCCATCCATTTTTTAAAAGATAACAAATATTTCATTATAATAACTATATTCTGAATGATGGAAATTAATTAATATCAGACACCGTGTTTTGTATATATATCTTCCTCTTACCACTAATACAATTCAAAATATGGTTTAAAACATATTTTCTAAAAAATTACCTAAAGATAACCAACCGATTCACCATAATAGACTATCGATGTATATAAGGAAAATTTCTAACTTGACCCCACCAATGACATACCAGTTCAAATCATTACTCATAAATCAAATAATCTATTTATTAACATTGAGAATTATCACAATGTATCCATTTTTAATAAAGGATAACATTTTAGGAATTTTTTCTATTATAGCAAATAACATTCATTTATAACACCATATGTAAAAGTGATTTACATTTTAATAAAAAATAGATCAATGATATGTAATATTTATTATTAATGAAATATAATATAAAGTTATCATAAAAAATTGAATATTTAAATGAAAAGTTATTTACTACAAATTTGATGCAAGGAATTGAATGTCAATACAGTCCTTGGAGTAAATGATTAGAAACCATTCGAATAAATAATAATAATGGAATCAATAAAAATTATCCCTAATTTAAAATTAACTATTATTGTAGTAGATTAATAGAAAATCCATAATAATACATTTAAAACATTCCTGATGTAAAAACCTTTATTTTTGAAATTTTTTAGAATATCCTTTACTTTTAATGTCACGTATAAAATTATTTTCATTAAAACTTTCACATAATCATGATATGTGATATTTAATTAAATTATGGTTATATTGGTGAGTAATTCTATATATGTCATAATGAACAATCTTTTTTTCATCATACATTTGATAAAAAATTAAAATCCTTGTAATTATTCGTGAACATTACATTGAAAAAAATTATTAAAAAGGAAAAACTTGTAAAAAATTTAATAAAATATATTTAAATGAATAATGAAAAAATTTGTGGAAAATATTTTTAGAAAACATAGTTTTGTATGAAATAAAATGTCTATTAGAATTGAGTAATGTATTAATATTTTACTAAATAAGTTTCTCAAATATATAAGTACCCAATTGTAAAAAAAATGTACCTATCACTTAAAAAGATAAGGAATAAGAGGTGGAGATGAAAATAAAATCTTCTATTAAATAGTGTTCATATAATTACCATTACCATATGTGGCATGATTCCACACTGCATTCGTTTATCAGTTTTATAAAATATATAAATATAATTTCTATAATGTTCTAAAGAATATTATAGTATATCTTTAAATAATTTAAATAATTAAATAACATATTTAACTATTTTTTTAGTATCACATATTTTATTAAAAATGTCTAATACTTTTATTTGACAATTATTAATATTTCATTAATGATTTTTCCAACCTACTGTTTGTCAATTAATTTAATCTTATTTCTATAAAATATATTATCATTATACCTCATGTAACATTTCTACTAAATAATATTTTTTCCATATATATCTACAAAATATCTTTAATCTAATAACATTTGTACAGCATAATATATAAAAAGTGGTGTTAATGAGTTAGAACTTATAAGAAATCATAAACTCATTATCCCGTGATTTCATCCATAACACTTATATTAATGAATAATAAACTTCTTCTAAACTTTTAAAAAATACTTGGATGATTCATGATTCTTTAAAATAATTTATTTTTAACATTATTCAACCATTTAATCCTTGAATCTCAGTTCAAAAATATAAATTCAATTTTATTACCTAATAGTTCATTCTATAGTGTATGGTTTAAACATGGTCATTTATTTTTATTATGTATTCAAATACTTCACATGTGCATGAAACAACTGAATTATAAAAAGAATATCTCAAAATATTGTCAATCCAGGTTCCCCGTAAAATCTTATGTTAGGTACCGGGTAATTCTCACGTCAAGCACAACACTCCATTTTAATATTTATTTCACCTTGGTACATCTATAACGAAACAACATCCAATTACTGTATCTAGAGAGGGATGTATATCCTTGTAATACCACATAATCAATACATTACCAAAATACTTTTATGTTCTTCTATATATATCATCAAATTTTATTATTTAGTTATTTTTGTTAATCAATGATTTTGAAGATGTAGTTCCCATGGTTTCTACTAATCAAGGCTCAATTCAAACTATAGTGACCCAGGCACAAGCACCACTAAGTTGGTACATTCTATCATTAAATTTATTTATGATACCCATAATCTCATCACCAAGGACTGATCAATATAGTAATATTAATAAACTATGTATATATTGGAGTTTTATATTAATTTTTTAATACAAAATTAGAAAATATTTTTTTCTTGAAAATATTATTATTCTATCTAGTGTATCCCTGCATAGTAGTCACATTAAATTTTGTGGAATCATTGATAGTGGAAACAGATTGACCTGAAATTATATATATTGTTTTAATATAGTGGAATTAATAGTGAACTACTAGAATAATCTATATTCCATTTTAAATATATGAACACACATTCCATGTAATCAATACACTAAGACTGATCATTTTATAAAATATGTCTTGGTGAATATATAAAAACAAAATCCATTTAAATAACATGAATATCATGATAAAGCATCTAAATATGAACATTACCTAGTAAATATCTTAAACATAATTCCATTTAAATAACTTGACAATCATGATAAGATAATGTATCACCAATGTGTTAAATTAAATAATTAAATCACATTTCATTAAATAAATAAGCTAGGAAATAATTGTATGAATGTGTATTTTCATAGTGAAGATCTCATGTAAAATTATAAATAAATTTTAAATATAGGAAATTTATAATTACCATGTCCAAGGATTGCATCTCCATTATGTCACTACCATCAAGAATATTGACTGGATAGTTTAAAAAAACTGGAAAAAACCCAATATTACGAAAGCTAGAAAACTAATTCGTCTCGGGACACTACCAAGTCATTGTGTGGTGATATATAAATAGTCCCACCTAGTTTGTATGAGTCCAATTATTTCATCAAATATCAAATAAGAAATTTATTAAAAAACATTCATTATAATAAAATATTTTTTATTGAGTAACAGATATAGATTTTTCAACATTTCTATAAATATAGAATAAAATTGATCATAGTATACCATAGGTAATAATGGTATATATTTAATTAAATAAACATTTCATTGAAAATTAATATGTATAATTAATGTAATTTTAATTTATAGTGATCATTAGAAGGATAAAATTTAGTAGAATGTAATTGGAAAAAAAATTAATGAAATAATTGAATTTCAATACATTGCATATTAAAATTGATCATAAAGAATCTAATTTAATAATAAAAATTTTATCTATATAACATAATTGTTGTTTAGGGAACATTTTCATCCAATTAAAGAATAAGAATTATAATAAATTATCATTAATAATACTATTTAGGAAAATATATTTTTCATTTTTTTTTAAAATCAATTTTTTAAATAAATTATAATCACATTTATTAATAAATTTCCTCTTAGGAATCCAAATAATGAATAAATGAAATGACAGTCATTTCCACAGGTAATTCGATATGTGTCTTAAAGAACATTCCTTTTTTAAGTTAAAAATTTAGTATAAATTATATGTTCAAAATGAAACATGTAGATTCAAAATAATTTATATAGAATTTAAATATGGGAAAAATGTGGAATAATAAATTATTTTTAAGAGTTAAAATAAAATATTTTTAATACATTTTTACAAAACATTGTTTTCTAAAATAATAATTTTCTAACCATAGTGAGAAATTTAGTGGGATTTTATTAAAAAAATACTAAATATTTTTATGTACAATTAGTGGAAAAATTGATATATCACTTGAGAAATACTATGAAAAAATACGAGAGAAGAAAATCAATGGTTTTATAAAATTCTATCATATAATTTCACATAAATAAAATTTTGGATTAAATAATCTCAATTTGAATGGAATTTTGAAATCAACAATTAAAATGATAATAATGCTTATGTAAGAATTAATAAATAAATATATTATGTGTATCTACAATAAATCTCCTGAAAAATGATTAAATTTCAAAATAGATAGAAAAAATTACTTATACACATAATTATATAATACCAATGGCAAGTGGAAAGTAAGAAAACATAATAAAAAGATTTGAGTTATAAAATAATTTATGCCTTGATAAATTTATCATCAAATCCCCGTATAGAAATAATTAAAATTTTAACATAAAATTAAACAAATAATGATGTATTCATTAATTTTATTTTCAAATTTGTGTTATATACACAATATAAAAGAAAATATCTACATAATAATACAATTTTCTGTATTGAAATTAATTTGAGACTAAAACCATCACCTCACTCTTTTGTTTGGTTGAGAAAAAATTATCCTCATGTAAATTTGATTTTAAAAGGTCATTAATATATAAAAAAAATATCAGTATTTATTATATCAAATATTATTTCTTTATTAAATGTAATCACATTATCAACAACAATAACTCATTATTTTCATTGTTTTAAGTGTTGATTTCTATGTATTTAAAATCAGTTTTGACCTATTATTTTTTGTTCATATATATTAAAATATTATTTAATCATTCATATAATCTAATACAAACATTTTTATACATTTATTCATAGTTATCTATATTATTTTGTGATTCTAAATGAAATACACCAGTCTTGGAGATGGTAGGTCGATCTTGTGAGTGAATGTAGTTTCAATTTTCTTATCATATTAAATGAAATTAAATTATACATATATATATTATCATTAAAATATATCTTTTTTTATTATATGTAACATATGTTTAATAATCAAATCCTCAAACCGTCCATGTAAATCTTGAATGAATAATATCGCTTTACAAGGTAGTAGTCCACCGTTTACAAAAGTGATATAATTATATTCCAACAAAATGGTAATTATGATGTTATGTGATATATAATACTTCAATAAGAATATTTCCATATGAAATATAATATATATCACATATAGATTATATATAAATCATTATTCCCACCCTTTGGCTGTAGTAGTGAAAAAATGAACGATATCATTCCTTGTGGTAGTAGTCTGCAGTACAAATGAGCGATGATTTCACAACCCATTTGATGAAATAATGGGATGTTTTAGTCCACACACATAAAATAAAAACAAGTGAGTATATGGAAAATATTTTGGGTATTATATAATAATTTTATAATATGAATTAATGGTTATAGAAGAGAAAATTATATAAAAATGCTTTTATAAGAACATTATTTTTTATTTATGGTATCCACTATAGGATTTTTATAAAAACATAAAAGGATTACTTTCTATATAATATGTGGAATCAAGTATATGATTATAAACAATATTGAGCTATTTTTGTTCAGTATTTAGAAAACAATGTTCTTTTCTCACGTGATGTGTGCAAGAGAGGGGAGGCCTTCATATGGGGGTTGACTTATACACATATATATTTTAGAAATTGTGTATTCAACCCATATTTTTACAATGTCACAAGTCCCCAATAATTCTCTATCCTTCAGAAAAAATGATATAATGTCTAAATACGTCCATAAAAATTTTCTATATGTTTTCCATTATTTTTACACCATATATTCTATTATTATCTACTATGTACTATCATTTTCTCCTTATTCACTATAACTTATTTTAATAATTTTTATTAATAAGTTTTGTTAACAATTAATTTGAAAATAGTATATGTTACAAATTTAAGTGATTCTATGAATATAATATATATTTTAAAATTTTAGTTAACAGAAGATAAAAAACTCATTTAAAATTGATCCCACATATAGGATTTGATAACCATCATTTAAATTAAAAATGATAAAAAGAATAAAATATTTTTATATTTCATTTCAATATTAATATTATTTGGATAGGCTAAATTGGATAACATATGTATATATATGAAATATTATTACTTTAAACACAATTATATAAAAAAATTATCATTATAAATTACTTAAATGAAAAGGGTGTTTTCAAATGAATATCATTATTTTTCACTACTCATAAAAAATCTAACATCTCAGTAAAATCATGAAAAATATTCGTAAGAATTTTTTGATCTATATATTTCAAAAAATTATTTTATCTTTTTATATAAGTATTCAATAATTGGTAATAAATAATTTCAAATTATGTTTTTCATGCGTGACTAATAAATATTTAATGAAGATATTGTTTTTTGAAAACTTTTATTTTTATTAAAATTGAATCTAATTATTATTTCTAAAGAATATATACCAAATATATGTGTTTATGTGATATATTTTCAAAATTTAGTTACCAATTTTCATCCCCACAATACAAATAAGTAGGTGATAACTATCATATTAAAGAATAATATTAATATTATATGATTTTTCAATAATCTCGTTCCTTAACGTAAAAAAATGTATTGAAGAGTATTCTTGTTCTGTAAAACACAAATAACTCAGAATTTTGTGTATTGAGATATATATAATAGGTGGAATAAATATTAAATATAATATATATCATCAGGTCTCAGTAAGTTATATTCCACTATATGAATATTGTTCTATGTCATTCATGTTGTTGAATATCATGTTCAAATTTCAATATTTATCGATGTTACAAGTAACACATGGATGATAACATTTTATTAAATATGCATAATCACTACCATATTATCATCATTATATATAATTAAACTAGATTATATACATTCTTCCTTATTACCCATCAAATTTATTAATAAATTAATTCAATGTTTATGTTATATATCTATTTAATCATGCTATTCCATGAATAATATTATCCTAAAAATAATATAATAGATATCACACTATCTATAACAATAATTGGAAATCTAATGTTATAGTATAAAAAATATAAAATTTAATTTATACCATAAATTCATTAATTATTCTAGTTTGATAATTTCTTAGTTAATTTCATGTATATCCAACAGGTTAGAGCATGCTAAATTTATGATTTTATGTAATGAAATAGTGTGAGAAACATATCCCCTTACTCAAATGGATTAAAATTTTTAGATGAGAACATAACAAAATTATAGTTCTCTGGTCACCAATCTAAGGATGATATTTAAATCTCCTAAACACATTTCATGGCTTCTCCCCCGGGGCCCATGTTGCAACTATCCATGCCTGCCTCTATATGGTCAGGGATTGGAAACTAGCGTAGAAGTTGTATTCATACAATTATGAGGAATCTTCCATGTACATGTACACATGCACTCCCATAACCACATCCTACAATGCAGAAAAAATAACATGAATACTACATAATAAACTAGTGATATTATAGGTACAATATGTGAGTAAAATTGGCCATAATACAAACATGACAATAGAAAATTTGTAAACTATGGAGTACATGGTCTCTGATAATCCATCCATGGAAAACCCTACTTATGGTTCAGTGTAGAGTAGTTTCCAAATTTTGTGGGAGTATGCCTCTCCAGTTCAATCTCACTAGGAACTGCCTGGTCCTAGAATATAAATGTATATGTCCTAGCATTTGTTTTCTTCAAAAGACACATAACATATGGATGAATCTCGAGTTGGGGTGAGTAACACAATACATAGTAGGGAACCCAAAACCCAAAGAATGATCATAAAAGAAAATGTGCACACCAAGGATTTTCTGGTGACATAGGTATATCCAATAGTTTTAGAAGAAATATTATCATTCGTAAAGCTAATCATTTTATACACCTGATAGAATCATCCCCGATGGGTCATTGAGATATGTTGGGCCGCATAGGTCTTTTCATTTGTTGGGCCACTAATGTCTTCTTAGATATAAGGCTAGAATGAGTTCGTTCATTTGTTGGGCCACTCATGTCTGTTCGGCTTCGAGGCCACTATAGTTCACTCATCTATAGGGACACTGAGATTCATTGGGCTACTGGGCCATGGTGGTATGCTCATTTTCATGGTCACTGAGTTATACTTGGCTACCAAGCCATTAAGGTCTTCTTGTCTTTCGGGCCACTGAGGTTCGCTCGGATACCAAGCCATTAAGATCCACTCATCATGTCCTTCTCCTCACATCTAGTCATAGGATTGCTGCTCATAGTTCACTTGATTCAGATATAATATACTCCTCTATCTGTCATTCATTTCTCAACCTCCATAGAAACTAAAATGGGGTATGCCAAATGGATTGTTTCTTCATAATTTTCCAAAAAACACATACGTCTCTCCAAATAGATGCTCTATTTTAATGTTACGAGCATTATCTAGAAAGGGGGGTCCACTAACCCATTGACTGACTAGGTAGTCGTTCCACTGATCTTGGCTGTCGACATCCCCCATGGTCGACCATGGATGTGATGTCGCAGTAGCACGACAACTCCATCATCCATGGCCCGGACAGACCGTTGTGGTCGACCATTGACCAGATCGAAGACAGAGTACGACGCAATCTATCGGTTTGCTAGGGCCACCCCGACTGGGATTCCCCATCATATCATTCCTATCCCACATTGGCATAGGCATGTTCATCCAACTTAGAGGTGGAAACCCACTTTGATTGTCTCAAGTCAAATAGCCAGCTTGGTTTCCTGCTATTTCATACGCGGCTCGTGGATTGAGCTGTGGGACCCAGTAACCATTGTTGCCTTCTCCACACGGACAGTAGTGTTGACATGATTGTAGCTGCTTTTGTGGTTCTCCACCACTGGTAGGTTTTTCTGTGGTCTATAAGACGTGCATTGGGGGTAAGTTCTTCAAACCAAAAGGTGTTTTGTGATCCACATTCCACATTCTTCATCACCTGGGTTTTGAATACTCATTAAATACACTTTTTAGTGTGAAAATGTTTGGGTTTGATATCTCACACAGCTACCCAATCTGAACACCACCATCATCATCACACCTCAATCGTATAGGGTCAATCTCAGATCCATGATATTGGATCATTGTTCCCTAAAATATGTATTCAATGATTATCCATTTATCAACCAACTAAAATATATTTCAAACATAGTTTTAAACACATGTACATTGGATGAATTTTAATAAAATTATCAGGACAAATTATTCATAATTATAGAATATATATAACCTCAATATATTAAAATATATCATCATGTAAATAATACAAGGATTTTTTAGTTATGATTCATGAAACACTAAAAAACCATTTACCACTATATATGGTATTATAATACATTATTAGAGTCTCATGTGAAATATCACAATGAAATAATAAGTTGATTAAATACATAATGTAAATAAAAACATAATAATTAATATTTTGGTTTTCTATTATTAGTATGACAATAATTGATGTTCATATGTTAATAAATTAATTATATTTATTTATTAGAGGATGATCATTTTATTGAAAGGATTTAAATGATTTAATTTAAAAATGTATAATTTTGAATGAAATTATTTTAAAGTGATTTATATTACCTTAAAATATAATATGTTATCTAATTTTAATATATGATTATGAAATTAAGAAATATTTCAATTTCTATATTAATATATTTACACTCATTTATTTATAAAATGTTATTAGGAACCATTATGGTTTTAATGAATCATTTATCCCTTAAATTTGTTTTCTTATATTTTTATTTTCATGTATAAGATAATTTTTCCTATTACTTGAATTTTTTTAAATTGAATTCAATTATGAATTCATCATACAACCATATATAAGGATGATTTATTATTTATTTATTATTATAGGATTATTATTTTGGTTAAAATTTACCAATGTCATCTATTAAAGAATAGATAATATTTTATGATCTAATAATGAAATAATTTTTATTAAAAATGGAAACATATCAAATTAACAATAAGATATAATTTACACATTGTAACTGCAAAAAATTATCCAATTACAAAAAAAATTATAAATTCATCGAAGAAAAATGTAAAACGAATTATCCAGGGTAACACAATGCATATACAATATTGGAAATAATTATTTTACATTAGAATAAATATAAAATTATAAAATTATTTAATCCAAATCAACAATAAATATGATTAATAATATATTAATTGGATTTATGTTTTCAAAATTTGATGTTATATATAAAATAACATCGAAATATTCTTATATAGCACTGGAACAATGCATGAAAATTCAAAAGCACATATTCAATAACTTATCATGTTGTAGATGTGAAAATATAAACCATGATTAATATATATGATTATAAATATATTTAATAAATTATACTTATGTCATTAATTAATTTTTATTTTATGGTTATGGTATAATTTACTAAAATGATTGTGAAACAGTAATGCATTTCCTGGGTACATGGGTGAAAAATAACATAAAATTGTTCAAAAGAATTTATAATTGATTTTTTTCTAATATTATTTGGTTTTTAATGATTTTTAATTATCAATATGAATATTTAGAAACATTTAAAATATTTACATTGAAACAAAAACATGATGTTTTTGGTTTGAATGTCAAATTGTATTAGTAGATCTAAAAATGACTATAAATATATTTACTGTTAAGATTTATTTTATTAAATGATTTTGAAAAAGAATTATAATAATTTGTTATATGGGATTTAAAATGGTATTAGTATTCATCCATTTTCATTTTGGGATCCCCAAATAATTGTGGTTCAGTTATTGAACTTTTAAAACATATTAATTTGAATATGTCATTGGGTTATTCATAAAAATAGGGAAATGTTCTACACTTATAAAAAATTATTCTGTGTATGCGTTTATCTAATAATTATAACAAAATAATTCTAAAAAAATCCATTAAAGAATTCACAAGACTCGATTATTTCAGAATCATAATTCAAAAAATGATTTGGAATCAAGAAAAAAGAGTAGTTTTTAGTTTCATAGTAAGAGTTTCTTGCCAACATCTCTATTATTATTTGTTATGATTTTATATAAAGGTAATTGAATCAACATAATATCACTATATAATGAGTAATTTTTATTTTTATTTACAAATTTTATATTTATTCATGATGAAATGTGATCTATTAATTTTAACCAAGCATATTCTATAAACTCGTTATATCATGAAATATTGGTTTTCCAAAAATGGTTTCATGTTTTTTTAATTATCCCCCTGAACATTTAAATAAAACTGTAATATTTTAATGTATAAATAAAAATAATATTTTTATTAGAATTTAATTTTTTATTAAAAATATGTATTTACCTATTTATACTTATTTTAAACACTTTTGGAATATCATGACTCATTTTGGTTATTTTACATTTCATAATTGAAGAATGTTGTTTCCAAAAATGCATACCTCAAATGTATTTTATCCAAAAGTAATTTTATTATTGAATATAAAATAAATATTTACATAAAATTATAATTATGGTTATATATAGTATAAATAATAAATATATTATTGGAATTAAATGTTTATTATCATGTATTTTTTTTAACAAATCTAATTAAGAATATTTCAAAAATAAGTAAATAATTGAAGAATGAATAGACCCCTTCATGACTAGAATTAAATTTATATAATACATTGTAAAATATTTTCAATTTCATAATATTATTTAGGGAAATTTTATCATTATAATGATATCAAATATTGTTTATATTAGAACAAATCATAATAGACGAATGAGAAAAATACTTTTTTAGTTACATGGTGTAACATCCTGTTACCAATATATGAGGTATCACATTAACCTTATCATGGATTTACTATTTCATTGACTTGGTATGGTTGGGAATGAATATGGTGGTTATTTATATGGGAGAAGTTAGAGTATTTTTGAAAACTCATATTTAACCGACCTTTTATGTTGGGAAACAAAGTGTTACACACCATATAATTGGGTTATAAGACGTGTAATTGTTTCTCAAAGAATTTCATGAAAAACATCATTCTGTGAAGGGTAGACAACATGAATTAATTAAATAATAAATTTTTATTTTAGAGAGATAATTTTTTAAATCATGGAATCCCATTTTTCTATGGTTTTGGATTTTGACTACTTTACATCACGTAGTAGTGTAATAATTTATGTTATAAATTGAAAAAATTATTCGTAAAATGAGTAATGAAACTGATAAAACATTTACCCTCCTCTCTATTATTTTTCTATTCTCCCAAATCCTTCCCCAAAAGTTTTTATTTCTTTCCAACCGTTTCAGATACTATCGTTCGATATTCGATCTTTATTGAACATACATTGAGATTCTCATCTTATATTTCTCATTATTCATAATATTTATATTTCTATCATCCATTGGGATATTAATATATTCTACTCAAATTTATAGATATATTTTTAATATATTTTTATCTCGTTCTAAAACATTATTCTCGTTAATGGGTTTCAATACGATTGTTGAGTTTTTTGGAAAATTTCTGTTATTTAGACATATTTTTCCGAATTTATTAACATTGACATAGACTAAATTTTTTTCTCTTGATTTAAATTCAATTACTTATTCATTAATTCAATATATTCTATAATTAAATCCAATTATAATGAATTTGGATATTTGTAATCTTTTTCACTTGAGGATTGGGAAAACCCCGATTTTATTAAATCATGGAATGTTTATGGAAATTTTGGACATAAATTGGGTATTTTAAATTTGTTTTTTAATGTAAAATAATGTGATTAAAGGTATGAATTTAATTGTTGAAATGAATTTGTATATTCATATAATTGATTTTGAATAGTTTTTAAATTAGTGAAAATGAGCTACAAAGTTATGATAAAAACCCAGTTGTTTTATTTTGTTAAAAAATAATGGTTTTTTATTTATAACTATATTTGTATAATTTTTAAAATTTTCATTTAAATGGAATAATGATATCTAATTTCAATTTATTTGGTCCTTATATAAATTTCCTATCATTTATTGCATAGTAAAACATTCAAGCCTTATATAGTCAATCATTAATTTGGACACAATCTACGATATTAAAATTTTATAAAACATAAATTCATCAGGTCACATCCCTAATGGGATGGCGAAGAGTATCCTTTGATTATTGATAGAGGTTATGTGCATACACATATTTCATATATTACATAGAGAGTTCAATGTCTATTAACCAGATTTATTTCTTATTAGGAATATGACCATGTAGCTCTCTCTTTTTATATGTGAGATATAAATGTATGGTAATGTTATTAAACTGATTTAAGAGCTATATGAAATTATATTAATTATTTTATATAAATATATTACTTAATAAATTGTTCTTGAAATATTTTATCAGATGTAATGCCTTTTCTGAACGTATTTCCCCATATTTTTAAATATGTAGATTGATTTGATTAAATATGTATTGAAATTGAAAAACCTATTTATTTTAACAGTCGATAGAATTCAATAGGTTAATATACTATTGGTATATATTATGGAATCCTTAGTGATACCATAATTTTCATTTTAGCTCATTCACTACTTTTTCCTTACGGTGTTTTTAGATTACATCATTCCATGATAGATCAAGGAGAATATATCTCATGTAGCTGGATCCAGCTATTTTACTTATGATGTGGTGACCTTATTCCTTAGGGACATGGGTTTTTTCCCCTATTTTAGTAATTATGTTGAGTTATTTTTGGATTTGATTCCTTTCTGACTAATGATAATTTACTCCTAGTGGAGTTCTTTTTTAATACATGTTGAATTTATAATCTTTCTTCCTCTTTGTTTTACGGAATATTTGTTCCCACATGCATTTTGTATGATTATATGAGCTAGTATCCATCCTGTGGGGATCATGAACACTAACCGAGCAATGTAAATTCTATCTTGTTTATTGGGATACCTGGGTACCCATGTCAGTTTTTGGAAAAATGCTATTAGAGGTGACAATTGAGGTTTTTTCCTAAAGTTATTATATAGTTTAATTCTTTACATTAAATATGAGGTAGTTATGATTGAGATCCAGACCGGGTCTCACCACAATGAACATTATATAACATGATGTGATTAGGGAAGAATTTATTGTGGATTAGTTCTTTTCATTTCACTAATGTGGTTTAGAAGGTTTGAATCTAAATATTGTTGTTAAATCTATTTTAAATAATTTCCCTTTTTCAGTTTCAGTATTAGTCTGATGTCTTTTTATCATGTGATGTTTTGAATAATCATTCCACCGAAAAAATGGGAAAACTAGATCCAGTAGGAAGCCTCTACTAAACTGCAATGAGAAAATCCTCTAGTAAACTGAAATATTGATACGGAGTATGTGCACACTGTTTAACTTTTAGAACTAGCATCCCCTACAGTTCCATTTTAGGCTCTATCTACAGATCCTCATGGGAATGTTTTGTGGAATTTTTCTCAAGATCTCTTTCAACATATTCCACTTGTATTAAAAGGTTGTACTAATACTCCACATGTTGAGAAATGGTTTTAGAATATCAAATGTTTTAATGAGTTCATAGTGACAACAGATGATATCACGGTAAAATGTACCACCTTCATGTAGGAAGGACCAACCAATATATGGTGGGACACTATGGTAATGAAAAATAAAAATGAGGGCTTATAGTGGAAATTAATCATGTTTATATTCAATAACACGTTCTATCCAGATTTTATTGCATTTTCTAAGGTAATTTAGTTTTTCAATATTGATCATGGCATTAGAAATGTAACTGAGTATTAAAATTGTTTTTTTTTCTAATGTATTTTCATAGAAAAAAATATATAATGAGAGGATGAAGGCATGATAGTTTGAGTTGGGATGTCTATCAGATATATGCTCTCAACTCTTCATCCTAAATATTCCCACACATACTAATGTAATATTAATGGAAATGCAGGTCGAGATGGTCCTAGCTGCAAACCAAGGGTTATCATTAGTTTCTCTCTTCTCTATGTGGTATCATGTGTTCCTTTAATGTAAAATAGAAGTATGGTGATTCTAATATAATTTATTTACGGAATACTAATTATAGTCCTTATACAGTTCCATCAGTAAGTCCATTAATTTCTTATTATTGCAGAAATATATGACATTCTATAAGGGTTTTTACTAAGGAACCCTATAATTTTAGTTATGGAGGACATTCAGAAGACCTAAAAATATTATTCCATAAGATATTTACTTAGTTTAGTTGATCTAGATCATCATCTCCTGCTAAAACTACTAGAAAATAGATGCTTCACATGTGAAGGGTTTCTACAAACATGAATCATGATCGAAACTACTTCACATGGTTTCAGTGTCTCTATAGGATTTAGAAAAGTGTCCATTAACTATTAGAGATATTGTTACTACTTATTTATCAATAGTGACTTATCTATTTTATATGATAACATCTCATTTTTTTATTTCAACCCATATTATTAATCATCATAATCTTTCTATTGAAATTTTAGCTTATTATATTGATATTACAAGACCCCTTAGAACAAAGATGTGGAATGGTCTTAGTAGTCCTGCTAGTGTATTCTCTTTATTCTATGTTTAGCTGCCTTGGAGTTTCCTTGACCTTGATATAAATTATCATGACATCATATTCGGGATGGATTGTCCGATTTCAAATAAATCATGTATTTCCTTTTATCGTTAATGGGTTTAACATACATCACCCAGGGGTGTGTCTCTTATTTTTTCAAAATGAATATTGCACAGTGTCTTGTAGGTCAATACCATCTTATTCAGTGTTTGGGAAAGGTAATGTCATTGATTTTTGTTTATCCGGAGCGGTAATGTTTTAGATGTGATCTCCCTCTGGTTTGCGTTGTGTTTTTTAATGTGTTCCCTTTTGATTTATATGTATTTACATAGGTATAAGAGGATGAGTTTTTAATTCAGATAATTTATGGCACTCAACTAGTTTCAATTCAGACTTATGAAATGGACCAAGATAAAATGAATGTGCTCAATTCCCAAAATGTGTGATCTTCATGATAATGGCTATATATATTCTAATGTGACACCTCATATGGATCTAGTTCTATATCCTATGAAATATGAGGATTCTATTATCTTATTTTTTGATTATCTATTTAACAATCTAGTCAAAATAAATAACATGTGTTAATTTCAAGAAAAAATATGATGCTAAATTTGATTAGTTGAAAGGGGAGAAGTTGTTTTCAATGATACGACTCTGATCTAGTTTCCATAAGTTTATGAAAAAAATATTACATTTAGAAAACCACCTTTCAGAGTAGGTATGACCATTAATAGTACCTTTTTATTACCTTTGTTATAATTATTGATCCTAAACATTTCGAAGATCTAATTGACAAGATTTTTCACAAGAATCTGGATACCTTTATGGTTTTTTTGTCGATTATGTCATCTTTTACTCTAAATCCTAACAGTTTCATGTGCATCAACTGATTATAGTTTTGAGTTTGCAGAGAAATCAACAACTTTATGTCATTCTTTCAATGTGTGATTCTAGATTTGTAATGTGAAATTATTAGGACTTGTGGAATCTGAGAAGGGTAAATTTTTTTATCCTGATAAGGTAAAGGATATTATAATTTTGGGGAAACTATGAAATGTATTAGAGATTAGAATCTATATAAATCATATTTTTATTAAAAGAGAGAAAAAGTTCAACAATGACATAAAAGATTTAGGGGGGATTAAAATAATGTTTACTAAAGGCTTCCCCTCTGACAAAATTAACACCCTCAAGCTTCATGTAGTTAGGATAAAAGACACGAGTTTTGATGTAACACTGATCCACCAATGATTCTAGGTAATCTGTATCCTTATTTCCCACATACCACGTGTGAGTCACAAAGATGTTTTTTCAAAGGGTATATTTTCATTTCCATGAACTGTAGGTAATGGACTAGCAGATGGAGCCTTTACCAGATAAGGAGTCATGGAGAATCAATGAGTCCATCTCCGCATGAGAGATTGATATGTTCTTTGTTGTGGTAGGAGTGACCCTTGTAAGAATTGATTTGGCCTCATCCAAAAGAGAGTTTCCACTAACAATGGATGAAGTGAATGCAAGAAGGACATTCCATCGAGCACAATGCACAAATACCCCTCCTCTCATGTTTCCCAAAATATCAGCCCATCAATGTTCAGCTTGAAACAACTACTAGGAGGGCGCCAGTGAAACCACCTTCCCTACACTCTGTCTAGAGAGTTTTGAGTCATTGGATAACTAACCTGCAAAAAACATAAAGAAGGGGTGTCACGCCAGTTCTGGAAAATCAAAACATGGTCAGCAAGGAAGAAAAACGTTCTCAAATTGATGGACTTCACCAAGGGAACAAACCCCTTAAACCTAGCATGATTCCTGGCCTGTAATATGCTCCAGCACCGAGCCCTGAGAATCAACGCTAGATCCATCCTTCTCGTTCATGGGTCATGAGCACCATGGAACCCCCAATCCAAAAACAAGTTAACCCTCCATTTGTATGGTGTGAGATGCATAAAGCCTATGAAGAATTACCAAATAGTAAGATACCAATAACCTTCAAAGAAAAGGTGATTAGTTATCTCATCCTCCCTGAAGATACAATAATGGAAGCATGAGGCAAAGCATATACGCAGTTTTTTGGTGGTATCGTCCATAGAAATACCAATGTTCTTGATGCGCTAGATGATGAAGTTATATATTTCTAGGATTCTTCTACCCCAATGGAAATCATTCCAGTTGTCCTATTTATTTGATGAAGAAGACAGTTTTTGGATATACCAAGATGTGAATACACTAGAGGTAGTGGGTGTAAACACACACGGATCGGGTTTAGATGTAATCATAATGGACTCAAAAGAATCCTTTTTCTCCTTTTCCTAAACCACTACTATAAACCTAGGATTAATCTGAGACTCTTTAAGGGTGATCATAATAACTTGATATCTAGGATAACCGAAAATACATCCTTCATAATTTTGATACTAGAATGAAATATTCTTTTTTCCAACTATCCATCGAGAATGATGATGGAAAACATGTATAAGAGGATATTGTTTCGACTAGAAGGGGGGGGGAACTGGATATATACTCATCATTACCCCATAGTTGAGAGACATATATGTACCCCATAATGTGTGTTCCTAAAGAACATCCCACGTGAGCTTAGCGAGGGATCAATGCAGCGTGTTCTGAAGGCTTCACACCTTATTTCCTCTTTCATGGATATTTCAATATAGCCTTCTCCATGAGGCCCAATGCTCTTTCCCTTTGGGCAGAGTGTCCTAGATAATGCTACTAATGAAATTTCAATATTTCTGATGTCCCATTTGGGAGGTTGACTGATTCCAATACATGGACTGAAATCAAATAAATGACATTGTTAACAAATGAAATACTACCCCGAAAAGATAAATAGATGTTCTTACAGTTAAGGATATGATACATGATCTTATTAACAACATGGTAGAATTCCAAAACCTGAATACATCCTGATGGAATTGGCATGCTCAAATACCCCATTGGGAAGGATCCACAAAGCATGTCCATGCGACGACACAGGGAAGAATCACAACTAGGATTACTCTTCTAATTAATGAAAATATTTCTTTTGGAATTTCAATGTACCTGCTTTCTCTAGTAGTAGTACGCATCAAGGATCCTCTTGAAACCAAGAACATAGTCCCTTCTCTTATTGATGAAGATCATAGTGTCGTTTGCAAACATCCTGTGGGATATTGAAGGAAGATTACGTTTCCTCCAATACGTAAGAACAAATCCATTAGACAATCCATGGTTAATAAGGCTACTGAGAGTGTCCCAAGTAAAGGTGAAAATAGTCGGGGAGATCGGGTCCCCCTTCTAAAGACCTCTTGTAGCATGGAAGAATCTCTTAGACTTTCCCTAGAAATAGCAAGCCAACCAAAATGAGATGAAATAATGGAACAATAAATCCACTATCCTTAGTGAGAAACCCATGACTACAAGAACTCTATTAAGGATTATCTATTCGATCCTATCATAAACATTATTCTTGTAATGTTTGATATCCAAGTTAGATCCATAGTTTTTAAAGTTAATGTCCTGAATGACCTCCTACGCCAATGCAATTTCTCCCTGAATAGAGAGACCTCTCCAAAAATTGTTCTACTCAATCGAGATCTAGTAGGATAAGAGTTTTTACATCCTTGTGTTAATAATACACACATGGATCTGGTATGGAATGTTGAAAAAGATAACTGGACAATAATGTGAAATAAAAGAAGGATGCTTGACCTTTGTGATGAGACCAAGGGTTGTATCGCATGAAACCTGAGGGAGGCTCCCACATAAAATGTAATTGTGGATAGTTTCAAGGATATATCTCTTAATCACATCCCACACCCCTCTATAAGAAAATCATGGAATGTTATCTGGTCCAGGAGCACTCTCAGGGATGATATGTTTTATACTCCTATGGATCTCTTCCGCACTCAGGACCTCTTCCAGGTTTAGATTAATTTGAGAAAACATAGAATTAGTTATTTCCACCCAGATTCCTACAACTCCACATCAATATCCCCAAGGCATCCTTGGATTAGGAACCACCAAGATATCCTTGAAGAATGAATGTGCCATACTTCACACAATGTCTCTGTCATTCGTATAGGTGTCATCCACATGTAAAATGTTGGGTTTTCTCAACTGTCTTCTTTCTCAAATACATTCCTGAAAAAACCCCATATTTTGGTCATACTCATCCAATCATTTTACACAGAAGCTATCTCGTACCATTTTTTCCTGTTAAAGAATCATCTCAGCCCAACTATTATTTTTTCTCATTAACTCCTCTAACAAAATGTCATTTTATTCCACCTCCAGGCCAACTTCGAAGTTGTTGATGCTCTGTTTTAGCTGCTCCATGCTTCGATAGGCTAGAGGTAAGTTCCAATCTCATGACATGAGACCCTGCTTCAGCCTCCAAATCATATTGTCAAGAGAAACACATGAGTACCCATGAATAGATCTTTCCCACAGGACAGAAACCACTCTTTGGTAGCAAAGATTTTGATCCCAATGATGGTGAATCCTAAAATGAACATGCATATCATTCTTAAGAAGAAATGAAAAAATAAAAGAGGAGTGATATAAGATACCACATGTTAATTTTTTCACCTTGGAATTTAGAAATGAACTGATATCATTGCTGTTATCTAGGAACTGATCAAGCTATTTCCAGTATTTACTACCTCCTCACTGGTTATTTCTCCATATGTAGCGATCACCAATATAACTTATATCTATGATTCCCCATGCTCGCCACAAACTAAACAATCTCCAAGATGGCTTGACTAAAAAAATATCATATTCCTTTCTATTAAATTCGATTAATGAATACATTAAAAAATATTTAAACAAACCACAATAGATCGTCCAGATCGAAGGATATAATCTCTTGCAACAGCTGTTTTCTGATCAGTACATCACAACATCCATAGACAAAGGAAACAAAAAATATATTCGTACATTTCACAACTATCATAGTGATAAATTGATACTCTTTTGAGAACACATCTAATTAAATCTTATTTTTCCAAAAAATTTAGGGGTACTTGTTCACAAGGGCGGCATGCATGGATCCATGCATCCTGACTCTATGAAAAAATTCCTTAATTTTGTCTGCGTTCTGTTCATTTTCAAGGATATCCAGAATATCTACATTGTTATTCTTCGTATCTGAGGTAATGAAATCAGTCATAACCTGATCCCCCTGGCCATGAGAATTAAAAATGAGCATTGATAACATTAAAACATCAGAATCCTAGTTTTGATCCTAAAAATCTATGTCTTGTTTATGTGGGAAGATGAGTGATCCATAAGAAGTCTTGATGTAGCACGAGTACAAAGTTAAATTCTCTAGACTATAAGATTAAAATATAATGGTGAAAAAGGAGAGAGATAATCAAAAGACATACCTTGCATCATAGATATAATACTCTGATAGAGAGGATTTGTCTCATACAAATTTTCCTCAGAACACATTGACTCATATAGGGCTATCATATTTCCTTCTAGTGATCCAGTGCCTATTATAAGGGGTGATCAAGGAACCCATTCCATAAATGACTTCTCCACAAATGTTATAGGGTTAGTCACATGTTGATCCAAAAAAAACACCCAATTATCTAGAGAGGGCTAGAGGGAGACCATGAACCATTCCCACATTCATCCTACTACGAGCAGTTGATAAGGATTTAAGAGACTAGAAACATGACCATGAAGCCACATACCAAGAACCTCTTCTGAGAGAATCCCTAAGATCTTGTTAATAAAAATTATTCCATCGAGAGAAAGGGAAAACTAGTCCAGAAAAGTTGTGGCCTCCATGGAGGCCTGATCACCCCATGCTCTGAGGCCGCTGATAGTAGAGATTCAGGCACCAATACTCCTGTCTATGGATATGGTAAGACATCATGTGACAGTTCCCTATGAACCTGACCTGGTCCACATGGCCTTCTGGCTCTACACACATTCCTTGAATTCCCCTGAAGACAACATGTGAAATATTACATGGGGAACACTGGGAAGATTGTCTCTTGCTCCTAAGACATAGCCTCAATCACCATCATCATTAATGTTTCTATAATTAGAAGAAAAATATCTAGCTCAAAAACAAATCGACAGACGTAAATGTATGCACAGGATAGGATGAGATAATCTGCTCAATGGAATCCCCCAAGAGAATCACTTATGTCCTTGATAAACACACCATTTTGGAAAGGAATATGATTTCCTTGAAGGAAAACCCATAATTCTGTTTGGGAACATTCTTTCCCCTTGTCAGTCCCTAAAGACCAAGGATCCATGATGAAGAACCTCCGTTCGATTGATCAGGGATCTCTGCACCACACCTTAAAAAAAACTAATTCTGACTACATGACTAGATAAAAGGATTGATGGTGAATCACTGATATCCGCACCACACCAGCCATGCCCCAGGTATCCCCACAGCGACTAAATATATTGAGGGGTGGCTTCTCAGCCCAAAATAAATCCACAAGACTCCACCTGAGGTGATCAAATACTTCCTAAAACGAATCAGGGAAATATCACACCATACACAAGAGCCAACACATGTCATCTCTGATGAAACTAGACACGTATTTAGGAAACAGATCTATTGTGAGACACTGGACGAGCCACACAAAACCTTATGGAAGGACCTCACTGGATAGAGAGGCCATAGAGGTGGACCGTAGGTCTCCTGAGACTGCTGAACATCATCCATTTAGGTCACATGAGATGAAATATCCTAACCGTGTACATTATCTTTAAGTTGTGTTAACCTCTATTTAGTTTCATAGATAATACATTTTTTTGATAATGGTTTACTATAAATTCGTATCACAAAATCTTTTGTTAGATACTCACTAAAAAATATTTGAATCTCCTCTAAAAGAAATAAGGAGGAGTACCTGCAATCATTGGTCATTAAGATTTCTTACTACCTGGGGAGTGGGAATAGAATTTCAGATGTGTTGAACAATAAACATCCAGCCTAGGACGTGAATGAATCTTCAGAATAGTAGAACTTGATTTCACATGAAACACAGTTTCCTATAAGAGTTTACGTAATAAGGGTTGAAGCTTCATTAGCCAAAAATATGTTGACATTCTATCTTTTCGATATGATTCATCAGGATCAAGATCTTGATGGTGAATTCCATAGCATAAAAAATTCAAATTCTGTGGGGTTATAGTTACACATTCTTCCTTCTAAAATGAGTGAGTTCTATGCTATTTTAATAGTTTCAATGTGTTCATTTCATAATGAGTGGTCGTTATATTCGATTGTCAAAATTCCTAGTGGTTTGTGCGAATAGGAACCCTAAGATGATCGAAGATATAAATAGGTAATTCATATGTCTAGGGATGAGATGTGTAATTTTAATGTTTGTCCTGTGTTTCTATATGTTTCATCAGGTGATGGTAAAGCATCAAAAATCCTCATGATTACTTCAACATCATTGAGTCCCTACTAGGAAGTGAGATGAAATTTGATCGACTTTGAGTGTAGGTTTCATCACTCTCAAAGAATTATTCGCGTGATATGGGTTATCATCTATAGTATGACCATGTCTTATTAATTTTTACCAATTCGATATACAACGAAGTTTGAGGAGTTTGGAAATCAATATGTGATCGATATTATCTATTTTTTTGGAGTTCCATATATTATTGTTTTTGAAATGGGTCCTCAGTTCACTTCTCACATTGGGAGAGGCCTTAAGAAGTAACTTGGATCTCAGGCTCAATTGAGAAAGGAATAGTATTAAAAATTTGATGACCAGAAAGAGAGAGAGAGAGAGAGAGAGAGAGAGAGAGAAATATATATTCTATATGAAATGGTTCGATCTTGGGTTCATGACTTCAGAGGGTCTTGGGATGATCATTTGTGGATAAACTAATTTTATAATAATAATAGTTACTATTACGTGATCTGAAATGAACTTTTTGAGGCATTGTATGGATTTCCATGTAAATTTCTATTGTGTTGGTTATATATTAGTGAATGTTCCACGATTTAACCAAGATTTTTAAAGAAATAAAATTGAAGATTTATATTATTTTTCAGAGAATTTTGAAATCACATATGTGATATAAGTTTTATAATGATCGGTAATGTATACCATTGGAGTTATTATTGGGTGACCATGTGTTAATAAATATTTCACCCCAGATGGGTCATCTAAGTCATGGGAGTCAAGGGGAGTTTGATCCTCATTTTTTGGGACCTATAGAGGTAGTTTAAATGATGTGGAATGTTTCATTCAATTTTTCACTTCCATGGTAGCTGACATAGATACAAAACATATTACATGTATCATTGTAGAGAGAGTGTTTATCCAATCCACCTAATGTTCTCAGCTTCTATGACCTTTATATTGAACCTGATCTATCATTGATTGAGTGACTAGTCTGGATAGTTATCTATAAAAGAATGGTACTTCTTGTTAGAATGTTAATGTTGGTTGATTTTAAATACATGAATAGATATGATAATCTAGTAGTGTTGGAATTCAAGGCATTCATGAGAGAGGTGGCCTCTTCTTTTTGGAATGGTAGCATGTTCCCAGTATTTCTGGGGACATAATGTTTATATGAGGGGGAGGTTGTAAAATCCAATTACTAATATGAAAAGTACGACTTTATCCTTATTTTTTATTTTCCTTTTCACTGAATTGGAACATTTTAGAATGAATTTGGAGGATACATATAATGGGGAATTCATTTATTTTTTGGAAACATTCCATTTTCATAGATTTTATATTAGATGTTTGACAGTTACACACCATTTAACTGGGTTATAAAATGTATAAATATTTAAATAGGATAAAAATGACTGGATTAAAGATATGAATGGTACAATGTTTGAATTTTATTTTTCACAAGTGAATTAATTAATGATATATTTTTAATTAGGAGAATATGGTTTTTTTTAAATTGTGCAATGTTATTCGGTGGTTTCAGATATTAACTATTTCATGTTATGTTATAGAGTTACACATTGTGTAAAACCAAAATGGTGTTATATAAATTGGAATAAACTTTCAGATCACATTTCCCTCCTCAATTGTTTCATTTATCTAGACCCAATTCCTTGACCAGGTGATCGTAAAGAATTATGAAACTTCCAGATCCTCTTAGTCATCATTCAATTTTTGTTGAGATTTTGGTGTGATTCCCAGATAATATTTCTCCCTCATTTATTATAATTCTCTATTTCTACTCCATTTCGTTTTCATTATATGAAGATAAAATTAATATATCGATTCTTCGTGTTTTCTGGATCTCGTCTATATATTATTTCCTTGTTCTTCTACACCATTATTCTCATAGATTGGTTCCATCGTGTGTGTGGTGTTTTGTGAAAGGTAGGATATTCGGTCTTGCATAGAAAAATTTATTAACGTTGAATATATTTTATTTAATGAAAAAGTTAATTTAAATTGAATGTCTGAAACCCTCTATCATTTGATTCAATAGTAAAATCAAATACCATTGATTTGAGTGATTTGAAATTGTATTGTCTTGAGATTTGGGAAAACCCCCAATTCCCTAAATTGGGGTGTAATTAAAAAATTGTTGAATTAAAACGATTAATTTTAATTATAATTTTGAAGGAAATGAATATGAAAAAATTGTTGAATTTATTCATTGAAATTAATGGTGATATTGATGGAATTAGTTTTTCATTGATTTCTAACATGATAACATGTCGTAAAGATAGATTCTATGGAATTCCAAAGATATGATCTTATTAAAGAGTTATGTTTTTTTTATTAAAACCCAAATTGGAATTAAATTGAAAATTGGAATTGATATGGATGAATAATATTTCATTGTATATTAATAATTCATAAAATAAATTTCCCATTATTGATAGTCTAAGGGAAAGTGAATGCCTTTGGTAGTTGGTGAGTTATATGGACACACAATCTTAGCTATTATGAAGATCTAAAGTATACATGCAGAGAATCACATTCTCTATTGGATGGTGATATGTCTCCTTTGTCTAGTGTCTTGGGTACGTGTGTATACATGTATTTTTATGATCATATAAAGACATCATACTCCATTATCTTGAATCTATCATACATAATTTGTAGATAAACATGTTTCATTCTTGCTTTATTTTTCAGATAATAATTTTATCCAATGCTATAATCTCTATTTATATGCCATATGAATTTATATAAATTGTATTATTTAATTTTTTATTTATTCCATTTTTTGTAAATTTTCCATCACTTGTAAAGAAATTGTTTAAAGTATTTTTCAATCATTGAACTATGTATCATGAATTGTTTGATTATTTCTGGAAAATGGCAAACCTATTTATTTTAAAAATTGAAGGAATTTATTTAGATAATATATTATAGGTATATATTATGGAATCCTATGTGAGAACCTAATTAGATTTTAATCACACACCATGTATGTGACTTATTGTGTTTTTAGATTATCTCCTTCTAGGATCGAGAAATTTAACCCCTACGGCAGTTACCTAGAGTCAGTGCATAATTTTAATACATTTTCATGATTACAAGGAATGGTACCCCAAAAGAATGGTCAATGTTGTAGTCTTGGAAAATAGATTACATACACGAATGTTAAATTACATTAAAAAATAAAAAACAACAACAACATTGTCTGTTTGGACTACATTAATATCTATTAGAATATTCCCAAAGGTCAGTCATAATATACTTCTTTGCATCATATGATAAATAAAACATAGAAATGGGTGATATCAGATGCTCAGTAAGGAAATCAATATTGGAAAAACATTAAAAAAATAATCATAAACATTTAAAGTACAGTATTAAACTAATAAAATCCCTTTAAACTTTATCTCTTCTATTAAATTGAAATGATTAATCAAATAATTCCATTTACATATTCAAAGGGATATTCTAATAGTCGAATAATCACATGTAATATCAATAGATAATTTCATAATGATGGAATTCATAATGCCGAACATTAGAACCAGATAATCAAAGTCTCATGGAAAGACTACAAATAATATTTTTTCAAGGCTTTGTGCCAGGACACTAGTTTGTCTCATATGACCTGCCAATTAATCGAGGAGCTATAGTGGGCTTTACCCATCACTTACAATGTCCAATGAATTCCTCATATGAAATGTTTGAAACATAACATAAACATTTGTATTAAAAAAAGCATAGTAATGGTTAATATGATGACCATAAACCATGAATGGTTTAAAAATAACACATCCACAGTCAAACATATAACAAAACCTTCAATAAAATGTGGAATATTTTTTTCATAATAAATCAACTTCAAACTAGTATAAAATCTCGTAAAGGATGTTTAGATAGTTGAGATCAAAATTATTTGAGAGGAATATAACATTCTATTTTGAAATCATTTAAAACTTATGTAATTATAAGATGAATCATTTATTTTGAAAATATTGTTATAATACTGTAATTGAAGCTTAAATGGTTTTATAATGGCATATAAAAATTTCACCCACCGTTTAAGTTAACTAAACTCATACCTTAATTTCTCAAAAGGTCAAAAAGTACCTTGTTTGGAAAAAGAATGAATGATTCCTTTCAAACCAATTATTAAAAAGTCAGACAAATGAATAAATGAATTTAACCCAGAGTATAGTAAATAGTAAAAATGTTTCGAAATACAATTTTTAGAAACAATGATGTGGAAGATAAAGTTGTCCCAATAGATACTTACATAAAAACAACCTTGGATAATAAAGAGATTGTGAAATTAACCCTTACTGATTTGGTAATGTACAAAACATACACCCCATAAAAGAAGGAAAATACAATGAAGATTTAAATAACCATAAATTAAAGTATATTACCCAAAAAAAATTAATCATCTCTATTATATACACCACTCAATTGGAAATAGTGAAAAATAAAACATTAATCTAACGGGAATAAAATGTGATATGAAACCCCTTATGTAGTACTTTTCCTCGGTTAAGGGTATCATAAAATTCAGTATAATTGTTAAATAATAATTTTTAAATTATAAAACAACCACATACCATAATATTATATCATATATGATCTTCTTATATTTCTTTGTTTATAATATTTTATAAGTATCATTGTTTTGGGTGTTAACTAATTCGTTTTCTTTTATATGTTTAGTTATGTAATCCATGTTTTTTATGGATAGGATGTATTATATTTATATCCATGAATTTTATTATGTTCATATAAATTATTTTTAATAATCAAATGATAATTATTCTTTAATGGTTACGATGGGGAAGGAATCTCATCGCGTTTGTGGAGATGATATTCTGTACGTATGCACGAACACAACTTCCATTTTATTATTATAAAGGAAAGAAAACCAAATTATATATAAATATATTATTATTCCACTATAATATAAAATTATATATAAATTATGTATGTTCATTAAAAACATCATATATACGTTCCATGTTTGGTATTACCGAGTCATATTACTTTGATGGGGCGGTTGTCCGTACTTCCTCAAATGAAATTATCGTATATATACAACCTGAATAAAAAATGTATGCTATAAAAGAGAATTACTAAAGCATATAGATTAAATAAATATCTTAATATCATATATAATTAATGTTCTATAATAATGTCCACCAAAAGAGTTTGTAGTAGAATATAGAACAATAATCATTTCGGGAGCCAGTAGTTCGTCTTCCATAGAAACATTATGTTCTATACCCATTAGACAGAGGTGTGTATAGGTGTAGTTCAAATACATTGTATAACAATAACCTAGTATACTGAGGATACTGGTGTTATTATAAAATAAAGGAATCACTATCGTTTATGGGATTCCAGAGGTAAAATTAAAGAAAAGAAGATAAGAGAAGAAGTTACCTTTAAATGGAGTAACTCTCTTTGGTTAGAACAAAAAGCTTCCTGAAAGAGCATTCTACCTAAGGTGATGATTCTAAGAGGATGGGAACTATGTATTGATCTTAATTGGGCATAGGTTGGCCGAGAAAAGGAGCTTGAGAGGATTGAGAAATGTGTTAGAGGTGAAGTATTTTTATAAGAGATAGGGGTGATCTTTATGAATGTTTAAAAATATTATTTTATTATACAATGATATATGTTTTATTAAGGTCCAGAACTCATTAAAGTGGAAGTTAAGAATACTCTTGTTCGAAATAAAATCATCCAACAGGAATTGTATAGGTTTTGTATATTGTATTAATTTTTATAATTTCTTTTATTTAAATCATTTTTTAATGAGGTAAAAACTACATAATTATTGTGTCATGAATAATTTTATTTATTTGATGTCTAAAAATTATAAAAAAACACAATGATGTATAAAATCATTTTCTCTTCCAAATTAATATTTATAGTAAAAATGATAACTTATATAACACCTTGTAAAAATTATTTTACTAAAAGATATACGATTATGTCATTTTTGTCATTACTTTAAATTAACTAATATAAAGTGTCCTTATCTCTCTCAAGTGGCTCTATGGGGTCCTAAAATTGACCCAAAGATTCTCATGGTCGGACATGGGTCATCTAATAATAATATGAAAAAATTTAGAGAAATTTAATATTATTATAATAATAATTGATTACCATCATTTACCAGATTTATACTTTAAACATTGTAAATAAAATATTTATTAAAGTAAATACTCATAATGTCTAAAAATAAAAGTTACCTATTTAAAAAAAATTTAATTCTTGATTATAATTATGGAATCCATTTTTAAAAATTCAAAACATAGAATTTTAATTAAATAATTCAAAATTAATTCTCGATTTCAAAACATAAAACGTGTTTTTATGAAACAATATCTATCAAAATACTGACACTTGTAAATGTGAATTTTAATTGTAAAATTATATAAAATAAACCAAAATATATTAAATAATAAAAATATAATCTAATATTACTTTAAAACCACACTATTTATAATTTAAACAGTATAAATTTTTTTGATTAAAATTGTTGTTTTTAATTAAAATTTAGTAATTATCACTATTTATCAAAATATGAAAATAATCAGAAAATTACCAAAATATTATCCAAACTAATTTTTTGTGTACCCATTATAAATAGTAATTTAATATCAATAAATTGAATATATTAATGTTTCAAATATTGGTTTTAAAAAATATTCTTCATTAAAAGGAGATAATATTGAATTTTTTGAAAAATACTTTTTCTATCTGAAAAAAGGATTTTTTTTCATATATTATTTATATGATACACATAATATAGATTCTAATATTTTATGGAGTAGATAAATTTAAAATTAAGCTATTACTATTCATAACAGCTTTGTGAACGACTAGTTCGGTAAGTTGGGGTATGTTCGAACTCGGTGTTGCGTGTAACACTTCTTATTGAAATTAATTGAAGAGATAACTTACTATGAAACCTTTGGGTGTTAAATTCTCCCATCCTTAAATAAATTTTTTCCTCTCAATTAGAAAATTTTCTTTGAAAATGAAAGGTTAAAAATAAAAAAAAATGTTTGAGAAAAAAACACACATTGGAAATATGGTTAATGAAATTTAGTTTAAATAAGAGGGAATGAAAAATAAATAAGTCGCCAAAAAATTATGATATCGATTAGGAGATCATTGGTAGAAATTAAAACACATAATTAATGTTAATGGTACATATTTATAGGGAGTGATTGAGGTCATCATTCAGAAACAAGTGTAAAATTGAGGGCCTCAAAACCTTCAATCTGTGATGATTTATAATATCATCAGTTAAAAAAACATATGGTATTAGGATAACACATTTTTGTTTTTAATATCCCTTCCCTAAAGATTAATAATTAAATTGATCATAGAATAAGTGGAAGAAATATACTTGAAATGTAGAGCTTCATCCTTCATCAAATTCCTACCACAAACTCATCTTCAGTCAAAAAGATAATAGGAATAAAAAATATTCTATTTATCCTAATCACATAAGGTTCTAAAATTAATGAATTTATAAATCATTGGACAATATATTTTAAAAACTATATTATAAAAACTATCACATCTAATAGGTCAGTGGTAGATGATGTACCCAGGTCGCCCTTCGGTGGCAGGTTCAAGTCTCGCAGCCTTGTCGGACGCAACAGGTTGTCGCCTGAACTCTAGGTTTTTCTTTTTGTGACAAAAAAAAATTATTGTGAAATTCGTTAATTTTAAAAATATTATTCAATGTCAAACTTAATCTATTCAAACAATTCAACTTATCCCCAATACTTTGGTCCAAACTGACTGTCCAAAATTTATAATGATGGTCACATAATATACATGTGAATACCTTCTTCGTATATTCTATTAAAATGTGGAAAAAATTAAATTTCATGAAAATTGTATTTGTATAGTTATAGACTTACTTAATCTTTCTGTAAATCATAGAATAAAGGATATAATCCGTAAATCCAAAAATGTTGTACACACCCATAGTGATAGAATAAAAAACCATTAATTAGTTCTAAGATAGTTAATAATATCAAATATAAATTATCCAAATAAATCATCTCTTATTCCAAAATCAATACCACATTATCATGAAAATGTTATAGTTTATCCTTACTTCAAGCATGTATTTTCCAAAAATGTTTTACATGTTATTGAGTAACTTTTCATGGTACCACACAATATCAAAAATCTAATGAAATAGTACTGCAGTACAATCCAAATATAATTAATAATTATTATAACTAGTATATCATTGATACAACACTCAAATGACATAATTATATAATATGAACATAAAAACACTAGTCATTACTCTTCATCTATTGTAATAATATAGCTTGATTATTATCTAACAACAACATTTGAGGTATACTCTGATGTTTGGGACATTGATTTGCGTAGTGTCCCAAATCCTTATAGATGAAGCATTGTACATTTGAAAACATTTTATTACCTTTGAAATCACGTAATTGGTGTCCTTTTTCTTCACACATATGACAAACTCCAATTACCTTCAACCATTTACCAAGTTTAATTTTTCTACACTTATCACATATAGGAAAATATTTCTTTCCATTATTCAATTTATGCATCTTTCTCTCTACAATTATTTTCATTTCTGGATTTGATTCATTGTCATATGACTCAG
The DNA here is from genome assembly GCA_963277665.1 of Viscum album. Lineage (NCBI taxonomy): Eukaryota > Viridiplantae > Streptophyta > Magnoliopsida > Santalales > Viscaceae > Viscum > Viscum album. The sequence goes on along the minus strand of OY728143.1, from coordinate 63,373,278 downwards.
AGAATTTATTACTTATCTTATAATAACATGATACTATTTCTTCATATGAGGACAATACGTGGGAGAATATTTCCTTTCTACATGTTGGCTTAATTCCATGAATGATATGATCCTTCTTACTCTTTGGACCATGCGTATTACTGGAGTTCTCATTCGATATACTAGGTGAAATATCTAAACAATGGATTATACTAGTTTAGTTTTATGAATCGCAATGCATAATTCCTAACATGTAAAATACCTAATGTAAATTAAAAATATTATGCATATAATCTATAATCATAAAAATATGTTTTCATTATGGAATTACTTACTCTTAAATCCTTCATAATGGCTTGTATTCAATATTTGAATTATCCTATTAATATACCGTGGGAGATTCGTACCCAAGAAGGCAGCAAGGCCTATTGTCGTGTACCGGGAAACCATGGGTAAAGCCTGAAACTCTTGGTTGAAGTTTTCACTACTATGCACAACTCTTCCAGAGCCGCCTCTACAAGCTCGTATCCATACAGGGATGTATTTCCTATAAAATTCATAAAATATCTACATTATTTAATTTCTAGGATGTTCTTCTATACTAATCCTCAATTTCTATATTAGGTTAATGTTCTCTATTCAGATTTTTTCAAAATCTAGTTTCCAAGATTATTTCTAATCTTCCTCTAATACAAAATGTAATGCCCAGACCCTATTTAGCCAAGTTTGGTGGATTATTTTAATAAATTAGCATATTTATAAGGAATAAATTCCTAAAGAACCAATCAGTTTTCCAGAATTGAAAAAATGATTACATACATGAACATTACATTACATTATAAAATTAAAAACAACAATAACATTGCCTATATTGACCACATTCATATCCCTTAGACTATCCATGTAGTTCAGTAATAATATAATTCTTCACATCATGGAATAATTAAAACATAGAAATCGGTGAACTCAGATGCTAAGTAAGGATAACAATAAGAGGAAACATTCATAATTAAGCATAAACATTTAAGGAAAAGTATAAAACTAAGACAGAAGCCTTTTAAATGTAAACATCAGCATAATATAGAAAATATTAATCATATAATTTCATTTACTTATTCACATTGATATTCTAATAGTAAAATAATCACATTTAATATCAATACCAAATTTCATAAGGATGTAATGCATAATGTCGGACATCATAACCACATAGTCAAGGCCTCGTTCCCAGATTACAAATAAGATTTTTTCAAGGAAATGTTCGATGACACTAATTTGTCCCATGTGATCTACCGATGCATCAAAGAGATATAGTGGGCTCCGCCCATCACTTACTATGTCCAATTCATTCCTCATATGAAAAGGTTGAAACATAACATAATAATTCATATAAAAACTAACATACGAACTGTTAATACACTAACCATAAACCATTAATGGTGTTAAAATAACACATCCACCATCAAACATATTAGAAAACCTTCAATACAATATAGAATAATTTCATCATAATAAATCACCTTCATACAAGTATAAAATCCATTAATGGATGTTGACATAGATGAAATAAGAATTATATGAGAGGAATATCTTTTTCTATTTTAAAATCAGTTAAATGACATGTAATTATAAAAGAAAACATTTTTTTTGAATATATTCTTATCATATTTTAAGGGATGATTCAAAAGAGTTATAATGGTATAAAATAACTCCACCCACCGTATAATTTAAAAAAACATTCTTACATAAATTTGTCGAAATGGTCATAATGTATTTCGATTGGAAAACAACGGAATGATTCCTCTAAAAACATTATATAAAAAGTGAAACAATTGTATTAATGACATTAATACATAGTCTAGTAAATAGAAAAAATTTATTGAAATATATTTTTAAGAAACGCGGAAATGTTTGATAAAGACGTCTTAGTAGATACGTAAGAAAAAACAACTTCGAATAATAAAGAGATTGTGAAATTAACGCTTACTGATTTGGTAACATATAAAACATTAAACCCATGAAATATGGATAATAAAATGAAGATACAAATAAAAATTAATTTAATTATATTACTACATGAATACAATTGTGGTTAGTACATACACCCCTAATAAGAAAATAGTGTCCAATATAACATTAATCTCACTGGAATAAAGTGTGAGATGAAAAACCCATATCATGTACTTTTATTTGGTCAAGGGTATATTAACCTCTTGTATAATAGTTAAATCATTTTAAGTAAATTATAAAATAACCACATACAGAATTATGATATCATATATGATCTTATAATGTTGCATCGTTATTAATATTTTAGTTTTATCATTGTTTCGGGTGTTAACCGCTTCGTTTTCCTTTATATGTTTTGTTACGTAAACCATGTTTGTTATGGATTGGATGTATTTGATTTATATACTGAATTTTTATATTTTCTTAAATGTTTATTTAATCATAAAATGAAAATTATTATTTTTATAGTTATGATGGAGAAGGTATATCATCTTGTTTGTGGAGATGGTAATCCGTAAGTACGCACAAAGCTACTTCCATTTGTTTTATTTTAAAAGTAATGAAAAACAAAAGATATATAGGTATATTATTGTTAAATTATTATATAATAATTTATATACATTATCTAAATTCATTAACACCATTCTTTATACAGTATATGTATGGTATAAATGAGTCATCTCGCATAGAGGGGGTAGTAGTTCGCATTTCCTCAAATGAAATTATCTTATATATACAACATGAAAAGAATAAAGGGTTTCTATAAAAGATAAATAAATAATATTATAGTTAAAATAAATATCAAAAATATCCTATATAATTACATTTCCATCATAATGGATGCCATAAGAGGTTGTAGTAGAATATTGATTAATCATCGTTTCGTGAGGCAGCAGTTCACCGTCCACATAAACATTATGTTATACAACCATTAGATTGAATTGTTGGTATGTTTAGTTAAAATATATATCATAACAAACATAGTATATTTATGATGTTATTTTTTTATAAAATAATGTAATAACAAGAGTTTAGGGGGTTGGAGATGTAAAATAATTAAAAAAACATAAGAGAATATGTTTTTTAAATCAGGTAACTCCCTTTGGTTTGATCCAAAATGATTCCGTGAAGTGTATTCTGCCTAAGATAAGTCTTATAATAAAAATATAGGTATGTAGGGTGACTAAATGCAAAGATTTTGGATGAGCCTTGGGTCTTGAGAGGTGTCAGAGATGGGTTAGATGTGAGGGCTTATTATAAAGGGTGGGGGATATTTAAGAGTGTTTGAAAATATTATATTATTAACTAATTATTTTCAGTTTTTAAATGTCAAAAAATAATATATGTAGAATATAGAATGACTCATGCATGGAATAATTTCATCAAATAATAATTGGACAGGTTTTGGATATTGTTTTAATTTTTATAATATCATTTATTTAAATCATTCTTTGATTTGGTAAACACAAAATCAATACTGTGTCATAAATAATTTTTTTATGATGTATAAAAATTATTAAAAAAATACCACATTGTAGGAAATATACTTATCTTTAAAATTAATATTTATAGTCTAAATGTTATCTTATATAACCATTTTTATAAATTATTTTAGTAAAAGATATATCGTTGTGTCATTTTTGTCTGAACATTAAATTAATTAATATAAAGTGTAGTTATCACTCTCATGTGGCTTCATGGGGTCCCAAAAAAGACCCAAGGAAGCCCATGGTATAAAATGTATCAAAAAATAGAAATAATACCCAAGTTAGGGTAATTTAATATAATTATAATAATATTTTCTTACCTTATTTACCACATTTATCATCTAACCATGGTAAATAAAATATTTACTGAAATAATATTCATAATGTATAAAAATAAATGTTACCTAGTTATGTATTTTATACCACCTTATTCCAAATATGAAATCAATTTTTCCAAATTCAAAACACAGAAGTGGAAAAAATTATTTTAAATTAATTCATGTCATCAAAACAAAATACCTATTTTTAAGAAATAATAAATATCTAATGATTAACACTTGTTTATATCTAGTTTAATTTTAAAATTACATCCAATGACCTAAATTATATTAAATGATAAAAATATAATCTAATGATACTTTAAAACCATTGAAATTTTTAATTTAACACTATAAGTATTTTATATTAAAAAAATTTGTTTTTAATTAAATTTTAGTACTATTTAATATTCATAAAAAATAAATGTTATCAGAAAAGTACCAAAAATTTATCCAAATGAAATTTTTATGACTTGATTATATATATTAATTTAACATCATTAAAATTAGTATATAAAAGTTTCAAATATTGGTTTTAAATAAGGTTCTACATTAAAAAGGGTTAAAATTGCATATTTTAAAAAATACTTATTTTATCTGAAATAAATGAATATGATATTATATTCTAACAAAAAATTACATATTATGGATTCTAAAATTATATGGAGTATATAAAATTAAATATTTAGTTAATACTATTCATAACCCCTTTTTAAACGTCTTGTTTGGTATGTTTCGGTGTGCTCAAACTCGTTGTTATGTGTAACACATGTTATTGAATTTCATTGTAGAGATAACATACTATAAAATATTGGGGTGTTACAAGAAAGGAGAAAATATCACTTGGAGGTGGATCCAACTATTGAACCTAGTATGTGTTGAGTTGTTTCCACAGGTTATTGGTGTTTTTACAATGTTTTGGTACATAATTGGTAATTATTATGGACTTGAAGCCCTGTGGAATTCTAGTTGTTTACTCCCATTGGAGTTTTTTTATATTAAAGTTGACTCTCTTATCTTTCTTCTGATATGTCTTGTTGGAAATTAAATCCTATCTGTGTGATGTATGATCCCATATTATATTAACGAACATATATGGGATTCACTGAAACTCGGTACCCAACTCGATATATCACATACCTGAAGGGTGTTCCTGATCTCCATGGCCAGCCAATAAGCACCCGAGTGTCGAATGAAAAAACGGAGTGAATGATTTCACCCATCCAGAATGACCACATGGAATACATATATAGAGAAATAAATAGCTAATAGAAGAAAAATAAAATATATATCTCATAACTATAATGAAAATAGAAGAAACATAACAACAAAATAAACAACTATAAACTCTAAAAGACAAGTCCGACTATAAGGGGCTAAAAAACAAATAGATACTCTAACGATGACATGGATTAAATCAAACCATATCACCACAAGAAACACATCCAAAATGACATGAAACTCACTACCTCACTTCAGTGCCTTGCCTTTATCTACAGTAGAAGAAAAAAAAAGTTGTACACACAACCGATGCAGTAAGCTGGTTGTGAGGTAACAGGATTAGTAGGATATCTCCCAGGTGTTCAATAAAATCCCTCTATATAAAATATCATTTAATATTATTTAAATTTAAAACATATAATGATAACAATTAAATTAGTTTTATAAAAAAATGGTAAATGTTACCTTTTCCATAGATCTAATCAAAAACATGTATAATAGTTTCAATTCACGTTTTCCATATCATTTTTCTCATGCGTTAACATGCATATCAAGGCTTACATATTAATCTAAGAATAAAAAATAGTAGAAAAGGTATCACAACACCAAAGAATACTACAGGTCTAGGATACATACTACTCATACCACAATAATCAAGTACACCTAGATGATCCTATAACAAAGGGCCAAGGATGTAGCGGAAACCAACAAGAGTAATCACCCAAAAATGACAATATTTCTCCTTGAACAATGGGCCTAGGAAATAATGGAAATCACCATGTAAACCCTACTTGATAATTACAATTAAATGGTTGATGTCCTAAATCTAAACCTTACACCCATGTACCCAAGGTAACCCATGTGGTAAATTTCACAATTCAGTTTCAATTTTTTGAAAAGCATTCAAAACCATTTCACAATAAATTCATCAAAATCTGGGAAAAACAAACTATTATTACAAAACCCATTTTCAACCAAAAACAAAAAATAATTCCAATTTTAAAAATCAATTTAAAAATTAATTTTCAAAGAAAATAAATTTTTATCCATATCATAGGCTTTAGACGGAACCAACTACCTCAATGTTTCGTTCGTACAATCACACAATGAAAACCAAAATAAATTAAACCCAACAAAATTTCCAATGATGGACCTGGAATAAAACCCACACCTCTAAGGATTGATTCATAATTGTGACTAGTGGATGGTGGATAGAAGAAATCCAATGTACCTCAAGAATGAACAACTGATTCAACACAAATATACATGGAAAAAACTTTGAGACAAGATATCAAAAAGGATCTAGATGAGGAAAAAAACAAACATACATATTTGATAAGTGGATCTGATGACTGATACTTAGGGAGATATTTCACTCAATCACAAGGAAGAATAGGATATAACACTTACTCAGCGAGATGCACTATAGAAGAAATGATGAACCAGAGCCGATCAGATTGATCTGAATGATGTCAAGTATCTCAAAAATACAATAGAACTACATTAAGTTGATATCAACCATGTTTTTAGAGAAATAGATCAAGTAAAACTCTTGAACACATGACATTTTCATGGGTGATGACCTAGTCCTGACATGTACCCCATGGTCATGACCTACATACCATGCTGAATAAGTATGCTGAAAAACCTATCTCCTATGGTTAAAAATACACTATTTGAACCCTAAAAGATGTGTATGAAAAGTACACAGTGTGTACCATCTCACAGAATTTTATCCCCATTCACGCCATGTTCTCCCAATCCACGACATACAACCAACACCAAGTACACGACATGTACTTCAGGTACACAGGGTGTACCCATTTTGCAGTCCAATCAAGGTAATGGGATGTCAAAATCTCCGAAGAATAAATGAAATTATTTCCCTGATAAGTAATGAGGACTATGTACTACTTGGAGAAAAATATGCCACTTCTCTCTTATCAATGACTAATTTTACCAAGTCTCATGAGAATCTAATCCTTGTTGTCAGGAACCCTATAAAACAGAATCAACTTCCCTCACAGGACATTCTACTGAGAGTCCACAATATATACTGGTTTCTTCATAATAGAATTATTTGGTTTTATATCAATTTCCTCCAAACTTAGAATGTGAGTGGGATATGGGGGATTCTTGAAGAGATATGATATGTGGAAAAAATCATGAATGCCTATCAACTGAGTGAACAATGTTAACCGATAAGAAACATGCCAAAGTTGTTCATTGATCTCAAATGGTCCAACAGATAATGGAGGATACTTTTCCAGTTTTACAAGTCGAAGATGACCAAAATGAAGAGAAACATTCAAGAAAATACAGTCACTAACGTAAAACTCTGAAGGACGACATCGCTGATCTACATACGATTTCTGTCGACTCTATGATATAACCAGACATCTTTTCACATCATGAGTCATTATCAATAAGTCCTGAACTAGTCTTGGTCCAACCAAATATACATCACCCTACTCTTCCCAAAAAATAGGTTGTCTGTATGGGAGATAAAAAAACGCCTCAGAAGAAGTCATCCTGATCAATGAAAGGAAAATTTTGTTGTAAAAAAACACAACCAGTCCCATATGGGTATCCCATGATCAAATGAAATCCATGAAATATAAACGAATCATATCCTCTAGGATCTAAATTACAGGCTCTATCTGACCATTTTTTTGTGGATGTTATGTTATGGTCATCTTTAAATGAGTCCCCATTTCCAGTTAAATACTATTCTTGAACATTGAGGTAAACCTTGGATTCCGATCTAAAACAATTGAACAAAGATTCTCATGTAACATCACGGCCTTCTATACATACAACATACCCAGGTCATACTCATTATTGGGGTCTTTAAATATAATTAAATGATCAAGCATTCATCAACTTATCAACAACCACCCAAATAGAAATTTTCCCTCATGGAGTCCATGTAAACCCAAAAAAATTCATGTTCACCGCATCCATCTTCAAAACCATCACCGAGAGAAGTTGATGCAAACCAAGGATCTTGAAGAGCTATTCCATTATCTATTGGTAGGTGTAATAGTGGGACACATAATCTACAATTCCATGCTTCATACCCATGCACTAGAATCATCTTCCCATGTCATAATACATCATTATATATCCTGTATTAACTATAAAATAAGAGATATGAGGATTAATCTGGATTGAACATCTAACAGGTGTTGGGATAAAAACTCAATTCCCAAAGTTAATTATTCCATCTGAAGAAAAAGACCAACCATGAATAATCTAACACCTATAACGGTTTTACAGAATATTATGAAACTCATCATCTTGTTGGTGAAATAACAAGATAAACTCCATAGTGTTAATAAAAACTATACAATAATCAGAACCTAATAAGAGACTTCCACTTGAGAATCCAAGTGAAGCATAGAAAAATTCACCAAATGATTCTTCTCTTCAATCGATTACAGAATAGCATGTGATGGTACCTTCTTTCTTAGAGTGTTTTCAACAACATTCCCTTTCCCCGGTGTGTAAGCAATAAAAAATTCACTAGTCTGAAATAATTTTACCCATCATCTCTATATGAGATTCAAGTCCATATGGGAAATGATATTTCATAGACACTTTTGATAATAGAAAACTATTATCTTCCCCCCAAATAGACAGTGAATCCATCACTTATGTAAATCAATCACTGTAGAATGAACTAAATCATGTTTGGGGTAGTTTTTATCATGTGGATAGTGCTTAAGAGAACAATAAGATACGGCAAGATCATCATGCATCAGAACAGATCACAAAATAGCACCAAATGCATCCCATAACACACCATTCCCCATGCCAGGCATACATAAGATCAGAACAGATGTTGATGTCTAGTGTTATTTCAGTTCATCAAAGGAATACAGAAACCTTTCATCACATTGTAATTTCACCAATTTCATGGTAATAGAAGTCAATGGTGATTCCCTATTAGAGAAATCATTAATGAAACTTATGTAGTATCTAGTAAGACAAGGGATGCTTTGTATCTCAAAGATATTTATGGGTTCCTTCTAGGACAACACTGCTTTTACCTTCTCTAGATCAAATTATAAGAAATTCATGGAAACTCTGTTCCCCATTAACATCACTTCTTGAATCCATAAACATCATTTTGAATGCTTTGCATATAGATGGTGACTTCATTGAATCTCTAGAACTAGACTGAAATGGTTCTTCTACTTACACACAGTCATTGAATAATCAAAAATATCATCCATGAACACCACTACAAATGTTTCTTGATTTCGGTGGATTATCTCATTCATAAAGTCCATAAAAACTAATGAATCATTAGTAATACTAAAAGGTATCACAAGATATTAACATTTTTTATACATTATTTTAATTTATGACTTTGTTATATCATTGTCCTAAACTCGATGCTTATCATAACCTGATCGAATTTTTATATTTCAAAACCACTTTTATCACTTCAACTAATCAATAAAATAATCCACGTGATGGAAAGGATTATTGTTCTTAACCATTACCTAGTTTAACTTCCAATAGTCCACATATAAAGAGCGTGAACCATCCGCTTTCATGGAATAAAGCATAGGGGGTTCCCATAGAGAAACAATAGGGCCAAAACAACCAATCTCTGATTGGACATCCAACAAAATCATGATCTATTTATACTATAATGTTTCCATATGGTAAGAAGGAATCAATATTGGCAACATACATGGTACCTTATCAATCATGATCTCTACTTCTCTCTCTAGTGAAATATTAGATTTGTTGTTTGGTAATACATCATTAATGTCTCTGATATCAACAGGATGATACATAAAAGAAGAAACATCATTGTTATCAAACAAAACAGTAACAAATAGACTCGTGAGCTCTGGATAAGACTGTCCTTCGTGACCTGACCTCGGGTCCCACTCTCCAGGAAACTCACAAGGGCTCCCATAGGTTGCAATAAATGAAATTACCCAATGATAATAATCCACCTAAACTCGATGAGTATAAATCCAACCAAGAAAAATGACGACATCAAATAGATCCAAATCAAGACAGAAAAAATCCCAGAACAATCAGTGTTTGCTATCATGAATATACAATAAGGACACTGGAACCCATGATCTTTCCTCCTGCAAATACGTGTCGCTATATCCATTGTAATGTTTATAAGATTGATTTTATGTTTATGAATATCAAAAAAATGTGCCGATATAAATGAGTGGGAGACACCAATATCCAACAAAGAAGTAGACAATCAAGGCACAATAAGGTGTGTACCGCTTTATATTGCACGTTCTGCATCATCATCCATTGGAGACTAAGTTGTTGCATGTAAATGATTCAATCCTAAGTCAGGTTTATGGAGATGTATAGTCTTTGATGTTTCTAACTATACCATAGTATCCTTTGGAGAAGACAATCCATGACCATAATGAGACATATTTATTTTTTGATAGGAATTCTGTAGATGATCAAAACATCCACAGCTATTACACATCTTCATGTGCATATGACAACAATGTATAGAGTGACCTCCCATGCCGCACTCATATCAATTCATAGGCACACATCTGACTGCAATTGATATTGTCGACAAGGCACTCTACTAAGACCCACCTCCACCACTCCTGTGATGGTAATGTCACTTTATCTTCTTCCCATGTACTCCATTGATGTTATCATAAGATGGAAGAGAAGAGGTGTTAAAGAAAAAATTTCCTTTCATATAAATATATCAAATCTATTATCTGTACATTATCTTCGTGTAGGTAGAAATCATCAATATGAACACCTATTGTATAATATCAATTGGAAAAACCTACTGGTACTTCTACGCCTTCAGCTATTTATTACTTACCACATCCAGAGACAGAGAACCTCCACAAACTAGTTGGTGTAGGATGAATCTGAACAATCTCTCTACTACAATGACATGAAAACAAGTAATTTTTCAAATATCACAGACTCTAAAAAACAGCTAAAATAAAAGTGTTTTGATACCATTCCACTCCAAGCCCACATGTCTGTCTACATTGACCATAGAGTCCCACCAACGCTTTCTAGAACCCTGGAGTCTGAACACTGTGCACATCACCATAACATTCTTAGGCATCACCAGGAAGTTGATGATTTCCTCAATCCTATTCATCCAATCCTGCACCTCTTGAGGTCTAGTCATCCCTTTAATGGACAGTGGTCTATCACACAAGAACTATCATGATTGATCTCATTCTCCTCCAACTCTAGGTTGTACATGAACATCCTCTTTCTAAAATCATGGCACATCCTGATCGATAGCACGAACTGCCCATACGATATTCTCGATGATAATCTGATCCATAGGTCTTTATCCTTTACTATAATTAGTTATAAATTCCTAAAGAACCTGTGGAAGATGTTACGTAGGCATACCGCTACATACCGAAACACAATAATTATCAGACACCGAACACATATTAGTTCAAACTAAAATACCCATAATAATAAAACTATGATATTCAAAAGAAAAATCCAAAACAACAGACATATATCCCAATATACCATGGTATATTATAATTTTTTTTGACATGATATGGACATGCACTTATCAAAACATACTTCCCATGTCCCGGTAATCATTTGATCAGTATAACAAAGTCCCAAAAAACGATTCATGAGGATGGACCTCCTCAAATACCAAACTAAAAAGAACCAACACGGGGTGTCTAGAAAATTTCTACCCAACTCGATCTATCATATACACTAAGGGAATTCCTATTCTCCAAGAGCAGGTGACTAGCACCTGGGAATAAAATGACAAAATTATTGGAACAATTTCTCCCAAAATAAAAAACTACATGGAATAAATATATATATATATATATATATATTTAAATGGTCAATGGAAGACTAAGAAAATATATATGAAATAGTTTTAAAGAAAATAGTGGAAAACGAACAACTGAAAATCTACTAATAACTCATAAAGACAAGTTTGACTACAACGGACTCCAAACCAAACAGGTACTCCAACGAAGGAATGGATGAACTCCAACAATCTCACCAATAGATACCCATCCCAGTTGACATAATCCTCACAAAATCACTATGGCACCTAGTCATTCCCAACACTATAATACAGAAAAAGGTGTACACATCACCGAAGCAATGTGTAGAGGGTGAGATAACATGATCAGTAGGATATCAACCAGGTGTTTCACACCATGTCTCTGTATAAAATGTTTTATATGATTAATTAAATTTTAAAATATGGCATCATATAAATAAGAAATTTTTATAGAAAACTTGGTAAATGATCCATTTTACATAATATTATACAAAATAAGGTATAATAGATTGAAATAACATTTTCCATATCATCTTCATCAACTATAATCATGCATATCAAGGATAAATCTGAAAAATATTGAATACAAAAATCACATTTATCATGACACCATGTAATACTAAAAGTGTAGGCTGCATACTACTAGTACCACAATAATCACGGGTAGAAATCTGATCCATGAACAATGGAACTGTGAAGTAGAGAAAAACACTAAGGGTAATCCCCCCAAAATGACAATAATATTCTCCTAGAACAATATGCCTTGGAAATAGAGTAAATACCCAAGAAAAACCTCCTTAATAATCATAATGAATTTGACCATGAACTCATGATAAACCATACACCTACGTTTCTATGTTATCCCATGTGGTCAATTTCAATTTTCAGTTTTAGTGTTTTGAAATCCATTCAAAAGAATTTAACAATAAATTTAACATAATCTAGGGAAATCCATTTTTCTTCCTTAATTTTTTTTCCAAAAACACAAAAAATTATGATAATTTCATAAATAAATTTATAATGAAATATTCCATGAAGAAAATTATGTTCATTATCATAGGATAGAGATGGAACCACCTACATCAATGATCAGGTCACACATGCCCACAATGAAATCCAAATGTAATAAAACCCAACAACGTCATAAATAGAGGCCAACGAATCATGACCACTCCTCTAAGAATTGATTAAAAATATAAGATGAGGGGATGAATGATAGAACATAGACCTCATACCTCAAGAAAAAATGTTAGCTTCACCATAACTAGCCATTGGTCGACCATCGAGGCAAGATCTCACAACAGTTCTTGATGAGGAAAACAAGAATCATTCAACTTGTATCAGTGGATAAAATAACACAAATCTACAGTGATGTTAGGATCAATCTAAACGAATAATCATAGATAACACATCCCTAGATAGATAAATCACGGATTCAATGATGAACCATAGCCAATCAATTCAATCAGAATGATGTTGACTCTTTAAAAAATGTACCAGAACTGTTTTAGGCCAACATCAACTATTTCATGACTGAAAAAGAATGAGAAAACTAACCATAAACATGAAAATATCATTGGCACAGGTCGCACCATGATTTTTACACCTTGTTTATGATGTCGAGGACACAATGGATTTGTTCCCCAAAAAACCAGTTGCCTATAATTATAAATACACTATTTAACACTTACACGACCTGAACCTCAGGTACCTAGTGTCTACCAGATCACGGTGAGATCTTCCCACTCATAGAGACATCTCCCAATCCCTGACATGAAACCATCTCCATGTATATAATGTGTACATAAGTTACATGACCTAAACTAGTTCTACTATCTGATCATGGTAGTGGGATGTTATAGTGCTAGTCATCAACCCATGGGGATCGAGAACTCCCTTTAGGATATGTCATGTCTATCTCAGTTAATTGGTTACTAGGGTACCCAGGTTGGTTTGTGAAACATTGTTTTTAGAGGAGGCTATTGAGTTTTATCTAAATGTTAGTATATAGTTGAAATCTTTTCGGGGCATAAAAGGTAGTTCTTATGGAGTGCTTGGACACCAGTCACCCTAACTATCCTTGCTTTTTCAAGGGTGATTAAGAAAAAAATCATATAGATTAGTTCTACTATTTTATCCATTGTGATTATGGTGGAGTGAAATCCTAATATTTTTGTTCCATCTAATGGAAATAATTTCACTTATTTATTAATCGGTCTGTTATTCCGATGTCTTGATGTATTCTAATGTTTTTTAGTTACATTCCATTGAGAAGACGTAAAAATGATATCTAGGAGGATGATTTTTCTAAATAGTGGTGAGTGAATTATATAGTATAAATAAATATATTTGATGTTAATATGGTCATTTTCCATGATATGGGATAAGAACCACCTCTAGTTCATGTTCAGGATCCAGTTGTGGATCTCCTAGGGCTATTCTGTGAATTCATTCTTAGGAGTTCAATCACAATAATCATCCAATTATCAAAGGATTTAGTGACCGTATTCATTATGAATAATGTTTTCTCATGATAGAAAATCTGTTTCATTATTTAGTGACACCAGATTTGATGAAGATAAAATTTTCCACATTCATGTTTGATGGACCGATAAGAATATAACAGGACATGATGGTGATAGTGAATAAACATGAGGTTATATATTGGAAAGACATAATGGTTATTTTCAAAAAAATATTCTTTATAGATCCAATGGTTTTGTCCATAGATGTTGTGTTCCTCATGTTTGAGTAGGCCCACATAGTCGTGGCTGAGTAATCAAATTACATCTTTGATGTCAGGTAGTATTTACTAATAATTTAACTAATGAGAGTATCATGGATGAAAAAATTATGTAGTGACATCAATATTGTTTTCATTCTCATATTTTCTTTCTAAATAATTCCAATTATGTAGATGTACTTGATAGGTAGGTGATGGTGGAAATATAAATGGCTTTAATGTCAGATTTATCATGAGTTTTTTTCTATCCGAGTGGTAATATGAGTTTTTTGAAGGGAAAATTGAACCATGATGATTATCATATAAATAGAATATGATTGATTCATTCCAAATCTAAAATTGTGTCAGGAAAAAGTACATTGATTTCCAACCATTTTGGGAATCCAAGACATTATAAGAGGGTTTTCACTAAGTCACTAATGATCTGTAGCTCATTAGGATGTTCATGATATTAAAATATATTCATCCTTAAATTTTTTACTATGAATAGGAGAATAGAATAATCAATTCCACCTAAAACATTTGGGAACCTAGATGATTCATTTTTTGTAAGGATTCCAAGAACATATATGTAGAAAAAATGCTTCACATAGTGGTTGTGTCTCCAAAGGAGTAGACTTGGGTAATGCAACTATGAGATGTATTGTTACTAAATATTCAACATTAGTGACTAATCAATTTGATAGTTTTTAATGTCATTCATTTATTTCTACCCATATTATTAATATTAATATTCTTTATATCTATTTTTATCTTGTGAAATGGATATTAGTACTCCCCTGGGATCAAAAACAGAGTGGGGTCATTTTAGTCCTTGTTATGTATTTTCTCCATCCAATGTCGAGTTGGCATGGAGTTTTCTAGTCATTTACATTATATGCCTAGCAATAATATTTTAGAAGGATTTACTCATTTCAAATAATGGGCAAGATGATTTTTATCTTCAAAGGGTTTTCATTACTACCACCACTGGTGAGTCTCTTTTTTATAAGGATTGTGAGACACAAAGTCAAATAGGTTCAGATATTCTTATCCTGATTTGGGTAATGTAATATAAATGCCTTCTATTGATGTGCATTAGAAAGCTTTTCACGGGGATCTCCGTCGACTTATCTTCATGTTTACCAACATGTTTCTATATAACATTTCTTGTTTTCCATTTGTAAGGGAGGTCATGTATTCTATTCACATAAATCTTGACAGTCAACAATTTTCAATTGCCTAATAATGAATGGATCCAACTAAAATCATATTGATTATGTCATAATTGGATGACCTAATTGAGAAAGGATTTTTACACCCTAGTGTCCCAACTTGGGTGGCACCAAATCAATTTGTGCTGATATATGATGGTTCTCTTCAATTATGTGTGCATTAAGAAAAGCTAAATCAAGTAATGGTGATGAAAAATAACGTATATCCATGAAATGATGATATGTTTGATTAGTTGAATGTGGTGATGCGGGAATCAAATATCATCCACAGATCTGGTCAAAATAAGTTGAAGATAAAATAATCGTCCACCTTATTTTGGATAAGGTATAGCAATTATGAGAACCTTGTTATTTTCTTTGGTCAAAATAATTCTACCATTGTTTACATGGAACTAAAAAATATTATTTTCCATGAGTATTTGGATAACTTTGTGGTAATTGTTATCGACTAAATCCACATTTAATATTATATTGGTGAGTATCATGTGCATAAGATGTGGGTAGTTATAATTTTATTGAGAAATATTTTAATTTTTCTAGGATTTAAATGTGTGATTTTATGGATTTGGAATGTGAAACTCTTGGGAAAAGTGGTGTTTGTGAATGGAATATAAGTTAATCCTGAGAAGGTAATGTATGTTTGTACATGGGAGAAACCATAGAATGTTTTCAATATTTCATGATTCTTGGGCTTAGCCTGATATTATCATTGTTTCATGAAGGAATTATTCATTATTTCATATCTGATGACTGCTCTGACTCATAATGGTGTGATTATTTTAATTAATGATAAATTTAAACATTATTTTATCATGCAATAACTAGTTCTGACTCCTACA
The DNA here is from genome assembly GCA_963277665.1 of Viscum album. Lineage (NCBI taxonomy): Eukaryota > Viridiplantae > Streptophyta > Magnoliopsida > Santalales > Viscaceae > Viscum > Viscum album. The sequence goes on along the minus strand of OY728143.1, from coordinate 63,356,654 downwards.
CCAGTGTTGACTATTCTATATTTCAGGAAGGGATATGTGGTCTTATGTGATGCATCAAGTTCATTCTTGTGAAGTGTTCTTATGTAGGGTGATCATATAGTGGATTATGGATCCCATCGACATAGTTCCCAAAAGAAGAATTATCATTCCCATGACGTGAAACATGTTACTATTGTTTAGTCTCCTAAATGATTTTTACACTACATTTTCAGAGAAACATTTACTATGAATTTTGGGCAGAAAAACAAAAGATATATCTTCTGTCAAAAAAATTATTCTCCACCAGAGGTGTTGGGTGGAGTACATGAAAAATTTGTACATTTATATCACCTACACCCATGTGAGAGGGAATTTCATTGTAGATGTATTGAAAACTAATCATTTAACATATGTTATGAATGAATATTTAGAAGAGTAAAATTGGAAGGACCCTTTTGAAAAATTTCACACTAATGTTAAGAGAAAGGAGACGATGTTTCATTATCCAACATTCAGTTTACATCTTATATTTTCGAGATGATTCATCATGAAAAAGAGAATGAATATGAATTCTATAGAATTATAAACTCTCTTAATCATGTGTAAATGGTTCCCATGTGGTCGTTCTAAAAAAATTGTGTTTTATTCAATCATGATCAAATCGATATTATTTTAACCACAAGAGAGGATATGATATGGGTTTTTTATAATTCCTAGTGGGATATGAAGATAATAACCAAAAACATGTTATATGATGTGTGGGGGTAGTTTTGGATTCTAGGGATGAGTTGGGGAATTAATTAGTTGGTCTTGAATTAGTATAAATTCTATTAGTTGAAGACTAAGAAATCAAAACCATTGAGTATAAATCAGTCACATACAGTCCCTACTAGTAAATAGCATGAAATATCTATTGATGTTGTGATTGGTTTCCTCATACCATGAGAATGGGGATTTTAATTTTGGATGTGATCAAAATGCTCATCATGTCAACTCATATCGTACACATTCAAGATTCAACCATGGTTGTGGATTTAAGAAAAATCTATGTGAAATATATTTTTCATGTTTAAGTATTTCAATTTATTATAGTTTCTGATATGGATCCTCAGTTAACTTCTCTATTCTGGAGTGGCGATTACGAAAACTAGGATATTTGGTCACTTGGAAATGGCCTACCATCTGTAGTCAGAAGGATAGATAGAGGGAGAAATATTGATTCAACGGGCATTCTTTGGTTGTCAATATAACTGGGGATTGGGATTATTTTTTGGTACAGCTGGGTTCTTTTAATAATAATAGATACCTATTTCCGATCATAATTCAACCTGTTTTGTCATTCTATGAACATCCTTGTATTTTTTTGTGTTTCTCAAAGATTTTGGAAATATCCTCAGTATGAAAACTCATGGTGAAAGAGATTATAAAAATGTTTCAAATGATTCTTCAGTTACTATTGAAATCATCGTGAAAATATTTGACTTATTCTTATCATGTTCATAGATATTCGATGTAATTATTCGCTGACCTAGTGTTCTTGAATGTTTCTCCCCATATCATTTTTTGACATCTTCTGATGTAACAGTTGTTGATTCATGTTTTGTGGGGCCTTTCGAGGTTATTAAAAATATGGGGAAAGTTACATAACCTCTAGAACATTCACCATAGATGGAATCGATAGATAATTTATTCCAATTATCCATACTGAAAATGTTATTATCTAATCCATTTCATGTTTTGTGCTGGATTGATCTTGATAATCAACTTGTTTTCTCTCGGACTGGGTGGAAAATTTGTATAGTTGATTATGTGAATAAGGTACTTCACGAAAGATGATTCCTTTTAATTTTGAGCTATAGGAGAATGGTTCTGATAGTAATGAGATGTGGTAATGCATTAAATGAATGACAGAGAAGTGGGAACATATTTATTGAATGAAATATTCATCATTTTTTTAGGGGAAATAATGTTATTTGAGTGGGGAAGTTTTAACATCCCATTACAGATCTGGCGGGTTTGTGTTTAACCTTATCATATTTTTTTTCTCGGAATGGTTAGTGTTGAGAATAAATTTTGGGGACATCTATAATGGTTTTGTTAAAGATTTTATTGACTCTTTAATTTAACTGACAGTTTCTGTAGGCTTCTAGAGGGTTAGATGCCATGTAACTATGTTAAATGACGTGTAATGGTTTATAGAGGAATTATGTGAATGGATTCATCCTATGAAGGGTACATGATGTGATGATCCATTACACAACATGAAATAATTAATGACAAGGTATTATTTTTTTGGGTCGATTTTTTCAATTATGGTGTCACATTTTTGGCGTTTCAGATATTAATTATTGCATGTTGTGTAGTGGATGTTCAATTAATGTAAACCCACCAAAGAATTTTTAATGGGGATAATTGATTATATATTTTTTCCCTCATCTCTAGATTCATTTCCCAGGACAAAAAAACATCCCCATGTGATCTTGGAGCTTTCCAACTCGTTCAAATCATCTCATTTGATGTTCAACAATCATTGCACTTATGGAGTGATCACTACTAAACATTGTCGCTCGTTATTTGTGTTTCTCTAATTCTCCTCTTTTGGTATTTCAATATATCATACTAAAATTGATATATATGTGCTTCATGTTTCTCGATCTCATCTATATGATATTTTTAATGTATTCTACACATTTTTCTTCATTGATGACTACCATTGTGAGTGCTTAGTTTGAGGAAAAGGGGTGTGATTTTGTATTTTTTTGTTATCTGAATTGATTAACTATGAATTTAATTGTTTTATTTAAAATATTGATTTAAATTGAATTGATCATATATTATTTCAATTTATTTGATAAAAAATACAATTCTAGGGAATTTGGAGATATGAAATGGTTTTTCAATATTATTGGAAAAAACCCACAATTCCATTGTAATGGGGTATGTTTATGAAAATTGGTTGAATAAAATAGGTTCATTTAAATTGGACATTGGATAAAAATTATTTAATTATATGTTTTAATTTATTTTTGTAATTAAATTTTTTGATTGATGGAATTGGATTTGAATTCATTTACAGCTTTTAAAAATTGAATTATAATGTTTCGATGGAATCCCAGTGGTTTTGTCTTGTTAAAGATTCTTGTTCTTTGATTAAAATAGGTTTTGGTTTTAAATGGAAAATAGAAATTGACATGATATAATGGGGTTAAATGTATTTTAATATGTATTAAAATAATTTTTTGTATTGATTGTGTAAAAGCACTTGAACGCCTTATGTCGTTGGTTAGTTATGTGCACACACTCTACATTATTACGATGTTCTAAAACATACATGAATTGGGTCATATCACATTTGGGATATTGATGAATCTAAATTGTATAGTGTTTTGGGGATATGTGTATACAAATATTTTTTAGGACACTTTGACTATACGGTGTCCTCTTGCCCGAATCTTTTATAATAATTTGGTATATAACCATGTTTCTCTCAGGTTTTATATCTAAGATACTAATGAATTGAAATTTAATAAAACTAATTTACATGAAATATAAAATTACATTGTTTTATTTATATAATTTTTTTATTTATTCAATTTTTGTAGAAATTTTTCATCACAGGTAATCCATTTTCATAATGTTGTTTTAATTCATTTTAACAATGAATACTAATTTGTGTAAATATTCCTTGAAAATTACATCCATATTTATTTTAATAATTAAAAAAATTTATTTGGTTAATATATTATTAGCATATGTTAGGGAATCCTTGATGATACCTTACGGGGATTTTTAGCACACACTCTCTTTTTTTCTTTAGGTTTTTGAAGATTATCATCTTCAATGATTGATAAAGGGGGAAGGATCTATTGGATATGCATCCTGCTAAGGATCCTAGGATATTGTGACATGTGTCTCTAGGGACATGGGGTGTTTTTCACTATTTTAGTACATGGGTTGTAACACTTGGGGAATTAATACCTTGTTCAGTTTTGGTACATTAATCCAAATGGAGTTTCTTTTGTATACATGATGACTTTCTTATCTATCATACACTATGTTTTTGGAAAAAATGATACTAGTTTCATGTCAAATGATGCCAGTTTCTATTCACTGACCCATGGGGATTAGGACCACCCTTTGGACTATGTCATGATTGACTTGGTTAGTTGGTTACATGGGTACTCCAGCTGGTGTGTGAAACAAGATGTTTCAAGAGGTTAAGTTAAATTAATGGAATTATGGTGAATAATATAATTAATGAATTGTAATATAGAAAAAAATTACTATAATTTTATTACTCATGAGGGTAGTGCAACAAATTATTAGATTCAGGGATTGAGGTATGGGAATTGTTCTATCAAATATCTTTCATTTAGATTTATCCAATCTATGACAAATCCTTTCTGTTTTTGTCTATATACTACCATATTGATTAATTTAATATTTTATTTTGAAAAATTTAAGACGTTTTTTTGAACATTTCATATCCACCCTTCAATGTCCTTTTTTTAAAATTTACCAATGTTGTAAGATAATCTCATTAAAACATTATTATAAATATTACATAGTCATTATCTTCCTTGTCCATGATGTTAATAAAAAATGAATAGAGGTAATATATATTTATATGTTGAACAAATTTTAATCTATATTTTAAAAAAGATATAATTTATACAATATTTTTTTGAAATAATCATTTCTTTTATTTCATTTGGGTAAATTTAGACTCTTTTTAAATAGTGGAAAATGTTGATTTTTAATGTCAACAAATTGAACCCATTTTCTCATTCTTGTAGTTATTTAACATAATTAGTATTCCCTTGCATGTTTTCAGGGATTCGAAAGTATTAACATTTTTCAATTATTAAATAGTTTTCTTTATTATGTGTTTTCAATGGGAATCTAATATTGCAATATATTAATATGTAAAATAAAATGCTATTTTTTATTATATATTTAAATAATTTTATAATGGATATATAATAAAAATTTGAATAATTGAAATATTATTTTTAATAGTGTAGTATGTGGAAATTATAGATGATGATAAATTTTACTACTTTATAATTCTATAATATATTGGGTAATTAATTGTTATTTTAAAAGAAAATGCAAGAGATAACTGATTTGGTTTCAAATATAAAAATGGATGCATGAAAGGGTTAATCATTGGTTTAAATATAATTTCTAATGGTTTTACAAGGATTTTTAATTCTCGTGGAGAGGTATAATGGATATAATTTTAATTAGAGATGCAATTATTTGTGTTTTAAAAAATATAAGATTCATTTTATAGAAGAAAATTTTAAATTGATATCCTAATTCCATGAGGACTATAAAATAGTATATATATGTGTTGGAACGTATAAATTCTAAATGTTTATTTCACATAAATAGATTACTTGGGATTTTTTGTATTATTATTAAACTATCTTGTTTTTTATTCATCCTTAATTCTTAGAACAACATTTTGTATGAAAAATATTAATTTATAATGTCGTATTTTTTTATATAAAAAATTATTTTACTTCAATGTAATTTTTATTAAAAATAAAACACCCTTATTTATTTTCCTATTTAATAATGTGACTTAATGTTTTCTTTTCACTATATATACCTTATTTTGATTAGAATATATCATCCACAAGTTTATATAATCTTTGTACGGTTTATAATGTTTTTTGAAATATAGAGATGCTAGTAATTATTCTATGGTGAATCATCTAAAATAGATAAAAAGTGACTTGCATAAGACCAATGAATAAATTTAAAAAACTATTTTTTTTTTAATAATCATTTTGTTGGTTTTTTTACAATTTAATGTAATTATTGGAATATATTTTAAATCAATATAGGTAAGTGTTCATGGGAATGAAATAATGTGAAATAATATCTACTAATATCATATTTTTAATGTTTTTAAATTATTGTTTATTATTTTTTGTAGCAATTCAATATGTATATAGAATGTTTCTAGAACCAGATCATTGTGTATTGATCTGGAGAGGTATTCCATGCTCTTTTGTAGTTACATATAGAATATCCATATAATACATTCAAAATGTATTAATGATGGAAATATATTGGATAATATACGTGAGTAAATGATTACAATTTATTGGCTATGAAAACCCCCTCCAAAAACAATATTGATCGATGAGACTAGTTCTGTCGATGTACATAAAAAATAAGTTTATATAAGAGAATCCTCTATGTAAAAGAGATAAATATTCTATATCTGATTCCAAATGTAGGATGTATGAACAATATAAAATTAATGAATTTCTATTTCTTTAGAAACAATCTTGTTGAAGCTATTGGTTAATGTTATATAGACATTTGATACCTGGATGTCCATCTATACCACAACCACCAATTCTATGATTCGATATTTTCCTAGTTCCCCAAAAAATGTACCCAATGTGGCCTATAGATATAAAATAAATTGTATAGAACATATAGAATACAAAAAATTATTTATGATTCTAAAAACCCATTTCATATGTTTAGAAAAAAAAATTTTGATACTAAAGAACCTATAAAAAATAATGAAAAATAGATATTTAACCATTTCTTTCAATAAAATTTAAAAGAACCATATAAGCACCTCTTAATATAAAATAATTAATATACCAGGATTGTTCAATCAGAGGTAAACCTCTGACCATTTATTAATAACAAAAGAAAATAACAACCAAGGAAAACAGGGGGAAAAGATAACTACATATCATAAAAATCACACCCATCAACACATCCACTATATCCTCCATCTTCTGTAGTAGCAATTTCCCACTCAGAGCTTTCATAATTTTTAAGGACTTTAGCATATTTCCTTCTAAGATTCAGATTTTCCAAAGACAGAAATTACTTTGGAGACGGTATGTGCCCATTTTCCTTCGCAACAGAAGATCTAGTAGGCACCGGTCTTGGAAGATAGGAGTAATCTTTTCTCGACCTTCGCCGGGGTGGGTCATTCATTGCATCCTTATTCCCAGACATCTTCATTCCCACACCCTGAACCACATCACTGTAAGACATCTAAACTATACCATTCACATTCTCCTTGTCACTATCAGAAATATCACCCCACTTTCCTGGGATTTTCACTTCTTGATACTTCACTCCCCGCTCTTTCTAATCATGACTGTTATACTCAATCATGGCAAGGCATTGTGGCTGCTCCTCAACATCCTGCATAGCAGAATTCCTAATTGAAGCGCTCACATGGGAGAGACTGTCAAGTCTTAGGCCTTCCTCCTGCCTTGTAGCATCTTCCTCTTCCTGATCCAAATCCATAAAACGATTACCAGTGGTTATTGACATCCCTCCAGTAGCAGCTTCCTACCCTGCCCACTGCTCATCACAGGCATCTGCTGCCTTCATTTCAAAAACAACTGCATCCAGCTGCTGCTTGGGCATAGACTCCTTTTTCCAGTCACATGAATCCAGGTTGTGCACTACCATTGGAATACCAATATCTCACTCAGATGTTCAAAAACATGCCTCACAGTCGGGTCATGTGTCCGCTCCTCCACCTCCTTCCGAAATTGCCCCTGCATTGTGGACTCAGGACCAGAACCCACAGCCTGAACCACATCAACCCGAGAACCATTTACAGCATGTGCAGAGGAGGTGACCAGATCCTTAGCGCCCTCCCCTTGTCGCGACCCAATAATCCTAGACATCTCTTTCATCATCACCGAGCCTAGACCAACACTATCCATTCTCAAGACCCCCGATGAAGCCCCAGCCATACCAGTATGTCAACAAAACAACATGTCCAAGACGCCAACATGCAATACATTAGGGCATCCAAGACTCAAAAATAACATCCCGCTTCCACCGAAATTCCTTACCATCTGCAATCCATACCCAATAGACAGGCAACCTCGTGACGTCAACTTCAACACAGATCAGTGGGAAAATGGGGTGGCAGACAACCTCCGTCCGACGATCCGAACATAGGTACCGACCAATAAAATTTCCAATGTAGAACAAGATAGATGGGGTTTGAAAGGAAAGATGGAGACCAATAAGACTCACTGAAATCGCCATCGTCGAGTGATCCCGCCTCATGTGAAAATCGAAGCTCCATCGAAGAAGAAAAAATGAGCCGCCATTGCAGTTTTGAGGGGAACGTGACCTGGCAGTAATCAGGTCTCCTTCCATTTCAAACCGAATCATCAAATGCTTCATGTCGAGCAAGCCGACAACCATGCTCTCTTGAAGATCCCATGAATTGAAAATAAAACAATCAAAATCATCAACTGAAGGATGCTGATGGTGAAACCGAGCCAACAGTGTAAGATTGCAGAGGTCTGATGCACCATTAAGCTCCTCCGAGGAGAGACTGAGCTGAGGCGCTCCTAGAAACAGATCTAGGACTTTCAATGAGATTTTAATCCTCGGAAAATAAGGAAAAAAATTAGGATTTCTGAACGGCGTGAAGGTTTTGTCCCGTCCATGATTTGGAAAGACTCCCCCTCCGATCGAGAGGGGGTGCAGGGTTTCGCGGCATTTGGGTTAGGGAATTATCGAAGAAGAATAGAGGTTTTGCAAAATTAGGGTTAAACCATCAATAATTAATATATATTATATATTATTAAGATCCACTAGGATGTGGTAATTTATATCACCCATCATAAAAATCATCGTCCTAAAAAATTCAAACTTACCATTCATCCAATATTAATAAATTATCTAAATTATGAAATAATATTACATCTTCCAATCTAGTCCTAATATAAATCAAACTATAAAATATAATTTAATTCCCAATATCGTTGATTCTAATGCATTTATAGTAAATCCATGTAAAATTTAAAAATAAAATGTTATTAAAATGGATATGAGGCATACAAATATATGTCTTTTTAGTATGAATCTAAAATGATCAACATAAAAAAGATACAATACTATTCTTGTCAAAAAAATAATGTAACACCACAAGATCAAATGTAAAAAATGGTACAATGACGTATTCTTGATCATTAAAAAATTATCAAAAATTTATCTAATGGTTTTTTCTACTACAAAAATTAATCCAAATATGAAATGAATATCCTTTTAATAAATTCATACTCTTTTACAATTATCGGTCATTAAATATGATCTATATACTATTAAATATTATTTTTAAAAGAAAACATTATTTATTAAAAAATATAGATGAAAATATAACCTGACGAGTAGAAGAATCTATGGGGATCAGAAATAATGAATCTTGAGAGAATCCCCTATCATAAGAATAATTTCTTTAGGATTCATAATGTTCGGTCCTCGAAAGAAGGTGAAATTTTTTCCTTCTACCACTATGGATAATAGATGATCAAATAAATTATTCCCTGCATACTACATATGAAATATCATTATTTGTATACTAATAAAAATGATGCATTTTCTAATGAAATATGATATTGGCCAATGTGTGAAAATTGGGAGTTGTATCGAATTATAAAATATAATTGATTCTATTTTGATAGATTCACGGTCAAATGTTCCTTTTTTTGAATAACTGTAGTGTAGTTAGTGGATTCATTGATTCAACTTGTAGGGATTGGCCACATATAAAATTGTATGAAAATGTGAATATGGCTAAAACACAATTATATTAAAGCATAAAACCTCCCCTCATTTCACCCATCCTACACGAACCATCCTTATTTAGTTGGAGTCTTTAGAATCTGGTCATCCAATGGTCAATGTGTCCCTTATAATCAATGAGAGTAAAATAATAATGATATCCATCAACCTATAGTGGTCTTAGGTAGAGGGCATCCTACCAATTCTCGAATAAAATCACACCATATTAATCATGAGGTTTTTTATAATTATCAAAAAAATTCTGTAGAAATTAACCTCCTAGTGGACTGTCATATTTCATATTTTCTTGATGCCCCACCATCATACATCCATCACTAAAGCACGAGCCTTCTTTTCATGGCCAACAGTACCCACACTACGAAACAACTGTTCGAGAAATGTGGAATCCAACCAATAATTAGAAGAGATTCTTGTAATGACACCAATGAATCTCAAAACCACACATTCCCATTAACCACTGATTTTTTTCCATAACCTCCACCCAACTCTATCTCTTGTAGTGGAATATGGACACTAGGTTAGTTACCATTCTCTTTACATTAACATTAGTGGGTATCATTGGGTTCTTGATTCTCCACACAAGAACGTTTTACATTGGCAGGATATTTATACAAAATATTGTCTCACCCCATACTTCCTAATTCAAAATGATGACATTATCCATTAAAAAGTCATTAATACTGAAGGATATATAAGTAAAAGTATTTAAGACACACCTGTCTAGCTCATTGGTTCTATCAATATTATGAAATGTTTCCCTATGATTTTTTTCTGTACAACATTGATGAATATCTAGAGATAGATTTCATTTCAAGGAAATTTTAGGACTAGAGAATACCTAAAATACATTCATGGTATTATCGTATTTGTGATTCCATAATAATATATTTTTTCTTCCCATGATCCATCTCATATATTATTGGATTGTCCCAAAATCAGGATGAATTATGGGACATGATGGAACGGTGTTCCCATCCAGAGTTTATGATTACCCTCTACAATTGATCAATATATACCTACCTATATATTTCTCTCGTCAGACACCATACATGATAGTATGAAATTTAAGGATTTCATTGTATTTGATATTCTCCTCACATTGATACCTTCTTCATAAACTGGTCCAGCTTTCCATGAACACGATTCCATGTGCCACATTCCTTATATGTGTGGATTCTAGAAGAAGTAAGACGTAATAATATCAATGTTTGATATCAAACCTTTAAAAACATTTTTCGATTATAATAAAATAAATGGAATATATGAGAGACAAATTCTAATTCATTTTATCCTTCCAAAAAATTGGAGAACACAAATTTTCATTTTCAACACATGTCCTATAATTAATCAAAAAAATAAAATCCATGTCTTGTATATGTAGCCTTCATGAAGACAGTTGTACACACATGTAATATCTGGGGAGGGTCCCTATCTTCATGTATTGTGTACTAATCATGGAGTGAATCCAACATTGTGAATACCTTTTTGCGGTGTTGATTTTTTTTACACTGTTGATTATTTTTTCACTTTTATGGGAGTTGTCTCAAAGGACCTTATAAATACCATGGATTGATATCTTGTTTTCATTCTCAAAAATGATATTTTAATATGTGAAAAAATATGTCAAAAACATTTATTAATTAATAATTTACAAATTTAGAAGCCATTAATGTAAAAATATATTTAATTTATTATTTTGAATATGTTTAGAATTTTCATCAACCATCAATTCTTTAATCAACTAAAAATTTGGAAAAATATAGATAAAAAATTCATCCATTTATGCATTATAAAATAAAATTAAATAATTCAAATATAAAAATGAAATTTAATAAAATAATTAATTGCACTATAGAATACATTTTATAAAATAATAGAAATTACACTCAACTAGATGCATACTAATTTATATATAATTTTCAAAATAATGAAAACATGTCACATTGTTTTTTATTAATCATAAAATTCTTTGTTGTATACTTTTATAAAATACCTGTAGCATGATAAAAAATAATAGTTTCTTTAAAATTCATCTTAAAATTTCATAAACATGAAATATAATGAATATAATTTTTAGTTTATAAATTATTGATTTTAGTTTAATAAATAAAAATTTAAAAATTATTTAGGTGAAAACCATTTATATTATCAACTAATGAATATTTAATAATGTTTATTAATATATATATATATCATATTATAAATACAAATCAAAATTTTTATTGATCCACTAGAATAGATTATTATCATATTTATATTGAATTTGTATATCTTTCAATAAATATACACATATTATGTTACAATAATATCATTGTTAAAAATATTAAAAAACACTTTCTCAACATATTATTATAGTTATATATCCCCCCTCTAATAACTATATGTTATAATATTAAAGTTGTTTATGTGTATTTTTATGGTTAATTCTACTGAAATAAAATTCATACATCTAATATACAAAATGTATAAAAAAACTAAATCCTATATTATCCCTGGTGACAATTTGTAATTAACCTAAACTATTTAATATATCAATACCCATAACATTACGATTATATAACACAGGTGTATTCTTAAATCCCTAGATAATATAAATTATTATGGTAGGTTAGAGATAAATGTTGGGAAAGGTTTACCAACATTTATTTGTATAAATCATACATAAAAGAATCTCTAATTTCAACAGTATTATTCTTCCATTTTCCATAGGATCACAAGGTGAATAAAAAAATATATACTATATATATGTTACATAATAAAATAATAAATTAAATATATTTATATATAATCTAAAACATCAAAATATTGTTCAAAAAATTTACATAAATATCTTTCTATTACTACATAGAATAAATAATTCTAAATTTAATAGGGGATGGTTTGAGATAGATATATCTTAATATATCCTCATGATAAACCATCAATTGATATGTAACACATAGAATGTCACTAGAAATTAGCCTAATCAAGAATTCAAAAATATGTAATGACCTTCCACTGTCACAGACGGTTTTTTTCTGTCTTTGTATTGATCCGACCCATTAGAAATCCCGATCCTATTAATGGGTATTTGATGAGATGAATCTTGAGTTTTGAATTTTCATATATTTCTAACCACCATAATTTGGGATCCCTATTGCTTGTTTAGGAGTTTTTGAAGAAAGGGTGGTTACTTCATGATTTGGGCCAACCGTGAGCCCATTCCCAGTTTTAAAAACTGAATTTGTTTCTTTTATAACTCTTTTGTTTTTAATCCTTTTTCACCCAATCAACTTCCCAATTGTCCTATACTTATATATTAAAATTTATTTATCCTTTTGAACCCATTATAAATTCATAAGACGGGTGAATTTGGGTTACTTATTTAGGTATTGGGCCAGCCCATGTGCCCATTTCCTGTTTTTTAAAAAATAAATTGTTTCATTTATATCTTTTTCATTTTTTAATCTATTTCGGTGATTCCACATCCCACCAGAATCCAATATCCCTATCCTCACCCAAAATATCGTTTTTGCCTCTTTGGAGTTCATATGGGTCGCGTAAGAGGACAAATATCCTCAGGATACCTCAAATCGTCCAGATTTGACAAGGTAAATTGTATCATTAAAAAATTAATCAATTCGTACTCTTTTGGCCACAAATTTTCTTTACCTGGTTCGTCCAAATCTTAGGAGTCTCTCCATGAATTTTCAATCCATTCCCTTCCCTCTAGGGTTTCAGATCTAATGGAAGACGAAGAGTTTTCTAGGGTGAAAGATGAGATTCCTTCTCCTTTCTCCTTCCTCTTCCCCCTCCTTTCATTATTTCATTGATTTATATTGTACCCTAGTCTTGATCGACCTGGGGTTTTGTTATACAATGTTTTTTGATGGGTTTAATGTTTGTTTATGTATGGTATTTATAGTTTTAGGGTTTATAAACCCGCGGCGGGTGATTTCGGGTGTGCGTTTCAATTACGCCAAAGAATTGAGGTAGGATATCCCTTGCACATGCTTTTATCATAGAAGTTTCATCATTTTAATATTATCCTATACTGATATAAATGTATATTATTGTTTTAAATTCTTTTTATAATTTTATTGGTGTGCAATGTCGTTGTTTAATCACTGTTATGTGAAAGATAGTGTTGTTTTGTCATGAAAGTAATCAACAAGTGTTTGTTTAAATGATCCATTATCTTTGAAAATATTTTGTGAGGTTTATAATCTAGTTTATGGTATTTTTAACATTTACAGAATCTTGAATGAAAATATGACATTCAATTGGTGTTTTATTCCTTTTCATGTACATAAAATAAATTGTTTTGTTTAAAAAGGGCGTGACATGTGTTCGGTAAATTGCCCGGTTGGCTTTTATATGTGATGTGTGATTTAAAAGTTATTTGATTGGATTTATAAAGGAATTGGAAGAATTATAAATGGTATTTTTGGGTACTTATATTTATTTCCAATTTGGATTTGTTTTTACAAACAAGTGGGTTTTGATTTACAACATATTTTGGCCGGAGTTGCCAAAAAAGAAATGGACCGTTTCACATCTTTACGAAAATGGTTATGTGTTGAATATGTAACCTGAGTATTATAAGAGATTTATGAATGAGGTTTTCTGCCGTAAATGATTTTTATACATATCCTTAATAAAATTAAAATTCATACCTTCATCAAAGGTTAGTTTTCAGAAAATGTTCAAAGGCTCGTTTGGCATTTCCTAGAAACGAAGAAGTGTTTTATTTGTATATAACAAGTTGTGAAATTGGGATTGTTTTATGGTCCATTAAATGATTTTATTAAATGTTTATTGGTCTGCCAAATATGATTGGGTTTGGTTATGATGTGTGTTTATAATTTAAATAATGATTTTGAAAGAGTTTTATGTGCAAAGCCTCAATGCACTTCATGAAATTATTTTACCAAAATATTTAGCGGTTTGTTGATTAGTGTAAGAAATGTGAAGAAAGATTATGGGTTGTTTGTGTTTTTATGGTTTTGGAATGGAATGTGGATGTGAAATGTGTATTTGATAATATGTGTAACTTGATTGAGCACTAAAGGGAATCCCTGGTATCTAGGTGGGTGGACGTGTACTAGTATGCTAGTGATTCTGTGGGGGTTGGCCCCTGTTTCACGTAGCAAGTTTGACGATGACAACACTAACTAAACTATGATGATGATGATGATTGGGGACCACTATGTTATGGGTATGTTCCCTACTAGTGGCTCGTGCACGAGAACAGATATTTATTATGGTTACTTTCACCGAGATACGAGGTACCTGGGGCTCACAACTAACTAGTGCCTAGGGGTATTCCCATGACTAGTGCTCATTTGCTATTTTGTACTCACCGTCGTCATACGGTGTGTTTGGTTGGTAAATTCAGTAGTATGTGTTATTTATTTGAATGTTAAAATTCTTTAAAGCATACCTCTTGAAAGCTATGTTCATTTTGAAATTGCACCTCTTTGAAAAAAAATAGTTACTTGCATTTTTGTTTATTAAACATGCATGTTTTTGTCTGATAGTTATTATAGCATGGAACCTCATTTGAAAACCATACATTCATATCTTGAATTTCAAACTATAAACTGATGTTTCATTTATTTTAAAGGAATGTGCATTGGGAATAGAATATCGGGCTAACCTACTGAGTTTTAATACTCACGCCTATAGTCTTCTTCTTTTTTTAGCCCTTGTGCAGGTTTCATCTTTTGTTCGATCACCTTGGGCGACTTTTGATCATTGTGTTGGAGAGTGACCAGAAGTGTCACATGGAGTTAGTTGGTCATTGGGATTGTTCATTTGAGTTTTTGTTTTTGTTCTACCTTTAGTTTCTTGTATAAAAAATATTTTGTTCAATTTTTATATAAATTCATATTGGGTTGTCCGTTTATTTCTGATGTTTGTTTGATTGTCTATATATGGGCGAAATCGTTCCCTTGTGTACTCTATTAATGCCCTTGGTGCTTGTCACCATCCCGGGAGGATCGGGAACGCCTCTCGGGACTTGTCGCTGGCTGGCCTGGGTGACCGGTTCAGGGTCGACTCAGGCTGGTTCGTGAAAAAATGGTATTAGAGGAGGTTGGCTCTTAGCGGACCTTTCTTTTTAGAGTGCCCATGTTATTCTGGGGATGTCAAGGTAGATGGAGTAGGATTGTTGGGACTTGAGGGTTAAGTGCATGAAGATCGTCGCGAACTCTTTCTTGTTCTAATCCTCATGTTTCCAAGGGAGTCCAGTTTTATTAGTGTCCTTTGTTCTGGTTGATTTTTTTTTTGGTGTTGGGATATGACAATGGGAGTCTGACTAATGGCCTCCATGAGCTCACTGGGCCTGGCAAGCCATGTGGAGCTGGGGAATGTTCCTAATAAGTCTCTCTGTGTTGGTGTTGTGTTTGGCATATGGTCGCCAACCATATGGTCAAGTCACCCACTGACAGTAGTTCCCTTGTTTTGGGTCTCTTGAACCTTTCTTGAATTCTGAATTTTTGTTTTTAAAATCCTTGTGTGAGAATTGTTGAAATGGGTTTTAATGTAAGGATTAGATTTTGAAAAGTGAAAAAGGGGGGTTTCAATAATTAAATATAATAATGGTTTTGGAAGGTTGTGTTTTTGTGAAAAAAATTGGGGTAAGCAGAAATTATTTAAATGGGTTGGATTATCCATAATCTAAAATTGTGGTTTGTTGAAATAAAATGTTTTGAAATTGTGAATAATTTTAAAGTGAGTCTAGATATTTTTTTAAATGGGGTATTTTAGGATGTTAAAAAGTTTTTGAATTGGATAAATTATTTTTGGCAATTTTTTTTGATCAGTTGGTGTTTTACTACAAACGGTATTGGTCTCAATGGACCTCGGATTATGAAAATATGCCTTGCTGGATTTTTTTTAAAAACAAATGGGAAGGGGTTGTTTGGAGTGGCTTGGTTATTTAAAAAGTTTTTAAAAATGAAAAGGGGTAGGTTTTTAAGAAAATGGTTCTTAATGAATAGTGGTTTTTTTGTGAAATATGAAAAGGGTTTTTCACTTGGTGGTTGGTGTTCCTTTTGAAGGTATATGATTTTTGGAAAGATGTTGTTTTGTTTTAGCCTTTGGTGTTTTCATGAGTGCTCACATGCATGGTTTTATTTATATCTGGAAGGATGAAATATATGGTATAGTGGTTGGGTGCCTGGGGTGGCATGGAAATGTGCATGTGGGTGAGACTTGATGAAACACCATTGGTGAATGTGGAAACCCACCAAGTTAGTTTGTTTTTCAAAAGTGTTTTGAGTTGAAAAATGTTGCCCTATTTTTTTATAAACCAATGGTTATGTGGCCAGTTTTTTTTCTATGTCGTAGAAGAGTTGTTTTTTCAGTAAGCTTCCTTGTGATCTACAATTCATACTCTTGTTGTATCTTGAGATGATATCTTGTTGGTGTCTTTGTTTTGGAGAAATTTTCATTGGGTTTCTAAAGATATGTTTGATGTTGTGATGTGGCTAGGGATAGTTCTCCGTTGGAAATATTTCCTACTGATCAACCTAAGGATTCATTTCAAATGTTATATCCACCTCTTTTGATGATGCCTCAACCAGTTTGTTGGAATAGAGAGTAGTTTGGGATCTATTAAAAGTGCTTCTAGGTCATGATAATTCATTTGGACAGAGCAGTTGTGTTCGGTGATGTTGATGTGTTTCGTCTAATTCCTCGTCTATTATGCCCCTCATTTGGAGTGATAAGGAATTTTTATATGTATCTATGAGTTCCTATTTAGATGAAGGTTTTTGTTTAGTGATCAAGTGTGGTTTTTTTTTAGTGGTGTGATCCTTATCACATGACTGCGGTGCAGCAAATGCTTCAAGAATCAGGGCTCCAGCCATAGGCCTCGGAGTGAAGCTTTTCACGCAGTCAGGAAATCAATAGAGGTGTGGAGTGCTAGATTAAGATCCTTACTCCTCTGTTTTGGTAAGTTAGTTACTATGTCAATGTTTTGGTTCCTCATTTATATGAATTTCCCTTTGTCGCAACAAGCGTGGTGGACTTAACCACTCACACAGTGTCTATGGTTATTCCTTCATGGATGTGGGTTTTCAATCAATGTCCCTGTGTGGACCGCCTGTAAAAATCTGGTGTAGTCTTGGTGTTACCTATTCATAGGTGGAGAGTTTTGGGTAGTTTATTTGTTTCTTTTTTGGTTTTAGTGGCCAAATTATTGGGTCCCCTTCCATCCCATCCCCAAGTGACGGGGGTCTAGAATTGTGTTGAATGTGTCGACCAAGTTATTGTCCCATCCATTTGGGAGTCGGTGGTTTATATGTTCATGTTGTAACTCTATTAACATGGTATAGTAGGTTTTTGTAGGAGGGTTTTTTTGGGCTTGTGTGAGTGAGTCCCAACTCTAGCTCATGTTCAATTCTTGTCTATTCATTGCTAGTTGGTTTCTAATGGTGGGGAGACCCACCATGGGTCTCCTGGATTTTCATCCTAAGAAAATTTCTAGGTATATTTGATTCTTAATGGTGGGGAGTACATTCTGGAATCCTTAGGAGTTGTTTTTTTTTCAGCTGGAAAGTGTTATGGCTTTCCGGGGGCGGAAAGCTTTAATGGTGGGGAGAATTGTCACAGACGGTTTTTTTCTGTCTTTGTATTGATCCGGCCCATTAGAAATCCCGATCCTCTTAATGGGTATTTGATGAGATGAATCTTTAGTTTCGATGTTTCATATATGTCTAACCACCATAATTTGGGATCCATATTTCTTGTTTAGGAGTTTTTGAAGAAAGGGTGGTTACTTCATGATTTGGGCCAACCGTGAGCCCATTCCCAGTTTTAAAAACTAAATTTGTTTCTTTTATAACACTTTTGTTTTTAATCCTTTTTCACCCAATCAACTTCCCACTTGTCCTATACTGATATATTAAAATTTATTTATCCTTTTGGACCCATTATAAATTCATAAGCCGGGTGAATTTGGGTTACTTATTTAGGTATTGGGCCAGCCCATGGGCCCATTTCCTGTTTTTAATAAAATAATTTGTTTCATTTATATCATTTTCATTTTTTAATTTTTTTCGGTGATTCCACCTCCCACCCGAAGCCAATATCCCTATCCTCACCCCCAATATAGTTTGTGCCTCTTTGGAGCTCATATGGGTCACGTAAGGGGACGAATGTTCTCAGGATACCTCAAATCATCCAGATTTGACAAGGTAAATTGTATCATTCATAAATTAATCAATTCGTACTCTTTTGGTCACCAATTTTCTTTACCTGGTTAGTCCAGATCTTAGGAGTCTCTCCATGAATTTTCAAGTCATTCCCTTCCCTCTACGGATGTAGATCTAATGGAAGACGAAGAGTTTTCTAGGGTGAAAGGTGAGATTCCTTCTCCTTTCTCCTTCCTCTTCCCCCTCCTTTCATTATTTCTTTGATTTATAGTGTACCCTAGTCTTGATAGGCCAAGGGTATTGTTATAAAATGTTTTTTGATGGGTTTTATGTTTGTTTAGGTCTGGTATTTATAGTTTTAGGGTTTATAAACCCGCGGCGGGTGATTTCGGGTGTGCATTTCAATTACGCCAAAGATTTGAGGTAGGATATCCTTTTCACATGCTTTTATCATAGAAGTTTCATCATTTTAATATTATCCTATACTGATATAAATTTATATTATTGTTTTAAATCCTTTTTATAATTTTCTTGGTGTGCAATGTCGTTGTTTAATCACTGTTATGTGAAAGGTAGTGTTGTTTTGTCATGAAAGTAATCAACAAGTGTTTGTTTAAATGTTCCATTATCTTTGAAAATATTTTGTGAGGTTTATAATCTGGTTTATGGTATTTTTAACATGTTACAGTATCTTGAATGAAAATATGACATTCAATTGGTGTTATATTCCTTTTCATGTACATAAAATAAACTGTTTTGTTTAAAAAGGGCATGACATGTGTTCGGTAAATTGCCCGGTTGGCTTTTATGTGTGATGTGTGATTTAAAAGTTATTTGATTGAATTTATAAAGGAATTGGAATAATTATAAATGGTATTTTTGGTTACTTATATTGATTTCCAATTTGGATTTGTTTTTACAAACAATTTGGTTTTGATTTACAACATATTTTGGCCGGAGTTGCCAAAAAAAAATGGACCGTTTCACATCTTTACGAAAATGGTTGTGTTTTGAATATGTAACCTGAGTATTATAAGAGATTTATGAATGAGGTTTGCTGCCGTAAATGATGTTTATACATATCCGTAATAAAATTAAAATGCATACCTTCATCAAAGGTTAGTTTTGAGAAAATGTTTAAAGGCCCGTTTGGCATTTCCTAGAAACGAAGGAGTGTTTTACTTGTATATAACAAGTTGTGAAATTGGGATTGTTTTATTGTCCATTAAATGATTTTATTAAATGTTTATTGGGCTTCCAAATATGATTTGGTTTGGTTATGATGTGTTTTTATAATTTAAAGAATGTTTTTGAAAGAGTTTTATGTGCAAAGCCTCAATGCACTTCATGAAATTGTTTTACCAAAATATTTAACGGTTTGTTGATTAGTGTAAGAAATGTGAAGAAAGATTATGGGTTGTTTGTGTTTTTATGGTTTTGGAATGGAATGTGGATGTGAAATGTGTATTTTATAATATGTGTAACTTGATTGAGCACTAAAGGGAATCCCGGGTATCTAGGTGGCTGGACGTGTACTAGAATGCTAGTGATTCTGTGGGGGTTGGCCCCTGTTTCACGTAGAAAGTTTGACGATGACAACACTAACTAAACTATGATGATTATGATTATTGGGGACCACTAGGTTATGGGTATGTTCCCTACTAGTGGCTCGTGCACGAGAACGGATATTTATTATGGTTACTTTCACCGAGATACGAGGTACCTGGGGCTCACAACTAACTAGTGCCTAGGGGTATTCCCATGACTAGTGCTCATTCGCTATTTTGTACTCACCGTCGGCATACGGTGTGTTTGGTTGGTAAATTCAGTAGTATGTGTTATTTATTTGAATGTTAAAATTCTTTAAAGCAGCCCTCCTGAAAACTATGTTCATTTTGAAGTTGCACCTCTTTGAAAAAAAATAGTTACTTGCATTTTTGTTTATTAAACACGCATGTCTTTGTCTGATAATTATTATAGCATGGAACCTCATTTGAAAACCATACTTTCATATCTTGAATTTCATACTATAAACTGATGTTTCATTTATTATAAAGGAATGTGCATTGGGAATAGAATATCGGGCTAACCTACTGAGTTTTAATACTCACACCTATAGTCTTCTTCTTTTTTTAGCCCTTGTGCAGGTTTCATCTTTAGTTCGATCACCTTGGGCGACTTTTGATCATTGTTTTGGAGAGTGACCAGAAGTGTCACATGGAGTTAGTTGGTCATTGGGATTGTTCATTTGAGTTTTTGTTTTTGTTCTACCTTTAGTTTCTTGTATAAAAAATATTTTGTTCAATTTTTATATAAATTCATTTTGGGCTGTCCGTTTATTTCCCCTGTTTGTTTGATTGTCTATATATGGGCGAAATCGTTCCCTTGTGTACTCTATTGATGCCCTTGGTGCTTGTCACCATCCCGGGAGGATCGGGAACTCCTCTCAGGACTTGTCACGGGCTGGCCTGGGTGACCGGTTCAGGGTCGACTCAGGCTGGTTCGTGACATCCACTAATACATATAACTAAGTATGTGATGATTTATGTCTACCAAGGATTCCATGCACAATTTTAAAAGAAACATACTAAATAGGCCACTAATTATAATACACAAATAAATAATGAACTAATGTGAATATGTGTAAACATTTATAATCATTTACATTAATATTTTAACAAAAAAATTTAGAATATTTAATCAATAAAAAATAAAAATATAATTATTGATTATTTGAAGGATATAATTGGGAACACCAAATACTAAGAGGGTCAATATTTATAGTTAACTTAATCAAACATTATCTTTGTATTGTAGAAATATTGGGACTGTATATTATATTGTTAATCTATATAATTTGTGACAAAAACAATTCATTCAAAATGAGTACATTTGGTTATCCACATTTAATTACAAGGTTACAGTGTATAATAATATTTATAAACATAGGCCTATCACTAATGGGATTGGGTAAGGGGTATACAATACACTAAATGATAAAATTTCATTAGTTTATTAATATTTATTATGTTTATATATGAATTAAATAGAGTATAATGAAATATACCCCTTATATCATTCTCTTTAACATGTCAAATAAACTCCATGTGAACAATTCAATTTAACAATCATATGTCTTATTTTTATATTTTATATAGGTGATATTTCAAAAGTTATGAACTACCACACCTAAATTTCCAGATTTGAAGATATGTAATATCATGAAAAAAAATAAAATATGAATTCAGAAAGACTATATTATAAAAACAGTCATTCATATATATAATTAAATATATCAAAATCCATTCTATGTATAACATTTTCTCTATGAAACAAAAGTGTTAAATTATTACAACCCATTAATGTAGATTAAATTTTTCATTGAGGCTCTATAAAGTCCTGGGTAAATAAAGAATATAAAATTTTCATATTTATAATAATTTTTGAATTAAATATTAATTTTACATTAATGGTGATTATTTTTTCAATGGAGTATCTGATACGCAACAATGGGTTTCATTGAAATCTTATGTTGCACACAGTGTTGAGTCATACTAAAAAAATAATCTAATATTATTTCAAATTTTAGATAAAAATATCCATTGTATTTTTGGTAATGCAAAGTACAAACTACATTATGGATATATATGTTTGTTAAATGTTATTACATTTACCCAATAAATTTTAGAGGCTTAAAATAAGAATGAATATAATTTTATGCATAATTAACATTAAATGGTTGATTTAATGCTTTTTGAGAGTGAAACCTCATTAAATAATGTTTTAGTCACATTTATATGTTTTATTTGAAGAAATAAAATTTTTATTTAGAATATAATCATCAAAATTTACTTTTTGTAAATTTTTGGTATTTTTCTAAAGAAATGCAATTTTTAATAGAAAGTGAAAAATAATGTATTTTATTTCGAAACTGCCTTTTTATCTAATGGATTTATATCATTATATTATCTTTTTAATTTGTTTTAAAGTTTAATTATATTATGTATTTACCATTTAATCCAATTTTTTTAATTGGATGTAATTTCACTCTTAAATTGGACATATAGTAGTGTCAATCTTTTGATAGTTATTATTTCATAAAAACAGGTTTTTTGTTTTGACACTGGGAAATAATTTTTAATTAATTTATCACACTTTTATGTTATGAATTTGTAAAATGAATTCCATATTTGGAATTAGGTGGTCCAAAGTTTTTAAATAGATTACTTTTATTTTTATACATTATGAATAAAATTTAGTAAATATTTTATTTACCATGGTTAAAAGGTAAATCTAGTTAATATGGGTAAAAAAATATTATTATAATAATAAAAAATTTCCCTAACATGTCTCTGAATTCTAATTTTCGATACATATACAACCATGGGAATCCTTGGGTCGGTTTTTGGTCTTCATGGAGCCACACGGTAGTCATAATTACACATTATATTAATTAATTTAGAGCAATGAAAAAAATGTCAGCAACAAATTTCTTTTGGTAAATTAATTTTTACATAGGGTTATATATGTTATCATTTCGACTATAAATTATATATGTAAATATAAAAGTCTTTCCTACATATTAGTATTTGTTTTATAATATTTATACATCAAATAAATAAAATTACTTATGAAACAATAATGATGCAATGTATAGTTAATTAATAAATGATTTACATAAATATGATTATAGAAACTAAAACCACATCCAAAACCAGTACAATTGTTATTGTATGATTTTATTTAGAATTTTAGTCATATTATTATAGACTTTAATGTTTTTGGACCTTTCAGAACCTAAAACCATTATATAATAAAATAATATTTTCACACTTTCGTAAAGAGCCCCTCCTCCCCATTATAAAAATCCTTCACTTTTAACCCATTCTACACACCTCTCAATCCCATTAGATCATCTAAAACCTACCAAAATAAGATCTCATGATTTATCTCATCCTACTAGAATCCTTACCATAGGTGTAATGAACTTCAAGAAACATTTCTATTCAATCCAAAGGGAGATTACCAATTTAAAGGTGACATTTTCTATTATGTCCTTTCATATTATTTTACATATACAACCTCATAAAATCTTTTTATTCCATTATTTAATTACAAAAAAGTATTATCAATATACTAGGATGTTTTTATGAGATTTATTCTCTATACACTTACACATAACTTCATCTAATGGGTAAAAAAACTTATATTTCTATGGAAGGAAAACTAATGCCTCACAAAATGATGATTGTTCAGTTATCTCCTATCGCCTGTTATGGGGGCCATTATGAAGGAACTTTATTTATAGATGATATATATTATGTTTATGTTTTTTTATTCAAATTTAATTTTCATTTATATAATACCATTATGGTTTCCATTATGTGTATACACGATAATTTCATTTGAGGTAGTGCGGACTACCGGCCCATCCAAGTGGTATGAATAGTTTATACATTATGTGGGATTTATAAAGGATGGAGTTATTGAAATTATATATTATATTATACTGGAATTATAATATAACTATTTATCATTATGTTTTCATTCAATTATAATAAGAAATTGAAATGGATGTAGCATTTATGTGTACGTACGACTTACCTCTCCATAAACAGTGAATTTCATTTCTTATCTCTAAATGTTTTGTACTATTATAAATTAATATATATACTAAATATAAATGATATATGTTATATCTAAATCATAAATATCATTCTTTAGATAATGGAATATTTACCACATGGATAACTTGTAATTATAAGTTGTTCATTTTTTACTCAAGTACCAAATATCTACAAAATGACCATTATAAACATAAATGATTACATAATGTTTATAATTGGGTAATTAGTGATATTAAAGGAATAATAAACATTAAAATTAGTTCTTAATAATTTATAAATTAACATATGTTTATTATTATGTAATAAAAAGGAAAACACGCCATGTCAAACACAAGGTAAGTGTTTTCTTATCTCACTTTTTATTCCGTGAGATTTCCATTGTTCGCCACTAATTAATTTCATGTGGTGTGTTGTGTAAATCGATTTGATATATAATATCAAGATCCTTTTTATATTAATTTTATTCTCTGAATCATTTTCTCATTATTATATTTTTTTGATTCGACTCAATTGATTACAATGTGGTAAGGGATTTTCAACTCACTTTTTATTCCCATGAGATTCATGCTATATTTTCAACTATTTCATTTTTAGGGTGTATGTAAATCCCATTATTGTATGAATTGTGTATTATACTTCAATTTATGGGTGTTTAAATATTAATTTCATGATCCTTATTTCATGGGTTGTATGATTCCTATGTTACCAAATCGGTAATGGAACCTTTTAACAAAATTTACATTCTTTGAGTTAATAAACTAATTCTTAATTATTTCATGCTATGATTATATGTGAAATCACTATTTATTTATATATGTTGTAATTTCCAATCGCCTTTGTGTGGATATAATTTTGATATGCATAATCATTCCATTAATAAATTCTCAAGTCATTGATATGAACATGATAAGAGTAAATTTTAACTCAATTTCCATTCCTTGAGTTAAGCATCCAAGTCATTGGTTTTGTCTTAAAAAGAACATGCGTGAATTATCGATGATTTATTTTCACTGAATATCGATTCATACTAAGTGTATTTATACTTGTCACACATTATTTTGTCATTGATTTTATTTAATCAAAGGATACAGTTTTTATAAGGGATTTCATCTCAATTTACATTCCATTGAGTCTTCATTGTCGTTATGCACCAATTCACTTTTATATGGTGTATATACTACCCTTTGGAAAATTATATCATGAATAAAATTATTCTCATGATAATTTAATGCATTGATTGAATTTTGTTCCCCAATTATTTGTATTCAAGCATATCTCATTTGGTTAAGTACTCTTTAACTAAATTATTTTTTAATGATTAATTCTTCTAAATCATTCTCATTAATGTCGATGATTTCAAAATGGTTTTAAGTATTTATTTATATTAACATTAATGTTTTAAAAGATTAATTCCTTTAAATGATTCAATGTTGTATGGGAAATTTTGAATCAAAAAACCTCTTCATTAAATGTTTTAATTGGTTTTGAAAATGTTTTGATAAAGCATTGATTATTTTAATATCTTGATTTGATATATTGGATTGTTGAAATGTTATCATTGTTTTATAATTGTGTTATGTGTTATGATTATGTTATGGTTATTGAGATTTTTTAAAGTATATGGGTGGATCCGTGATAAACCTAGGGTGTGTGAGCTCGAGATAGCTCTCTAATTCATTGGGCTACATGACTGAGGTAAATGTTAATGTTTCTTCTATATGATTTAGGGAATATACTGTGATGGTTATTTGAAATGTGACTCCCAATGTAGCTATGATAGATATAATGTAAGTATGTTATGAAGGCCATAATTTACCATTATGATTTTGGATATGTGTGTGTTATTCCTAAATCTTATGATTTCGTAAGGTATGTTGTGATTGAAATGTATGGTTTCATAGATTTGTATTTATTGATGGGATAATGTTTTCCTTCATTATTTTATAACCCTTAATGAGATTATTATGCTCATCCCATGTTTTTGAAATGTTTTCCATAGGACATAATTATAGAATCCCGCCTTTTTATAACATAAACTTTCATTACATTACACATAACTGAGGATCTTTAAGGTCTAGTGTCTTGGAAACCAGGAACAAAATACATGAAAGCAACATAAAACATTCTTCTTAAACACTTGAAAGGATTCTCCTTAAGTTTATCCTAGGTTCATTACTGCATCTCATAACCTGGGGACATACATCAAAAGAAAGGGTGAGCAGGAGGCCCCATAAGGGAAACAAGAGGAACATTTTACATGTGAACTTGATATACTTCAATAAGGACATGAAAATAACATTAAGGCATGAGAAAGAAGTCATGAGGCATTTCATAATAAAAATAACATTTTTCATAACTTGAAGATGTGGCTACATCACTTAACATAGACAATCATGAACATATCACCAAGGTCCATCCCCAAGGTGTCATTTGAAAATTACCAAGGTTATTCACCAAGGTATCGTGAAAATTGTAATATCTAGTGGTTACATCATTACCCAATGCATTGGAGCGCTATCAGGGCACACCCTTAAATTTGTCTTTATTATCATGTGAGCCACATATATCATCATCAAACATTTCATAAATAACCCATATAGCATAAAATAAATGGGTTTCATTTCATAATCATAACGTTTTAAAAACATATTTAAAGACATGATCTTTACGTCATATTAAACCCACGGAAAGGTAAAGCGAGTATCATGTATGTAAATCCCAGAAAAGAGAGAGGCATTTTGAGACGAAAATTCTGCAGCATAATGGCTATGTTTCGGGGTTTTAGAAACATTAAAAAGAGAGGGGACATGGGTAACCCACTCACAATTGATCCATAAAACAGTAGGGGGACAGAATAAGAAGGATATATGTACATGGTTATGAAGTTTTAAGGAAATACCATATGAAATTAATAACATGGAAGGAAGACAAAAATTAGATTTATCTTATGAAAATTCGGCAGCCTAACGACGTCTCTTAAACTTCAATAAAAATGAATTGACAAGATCAAATAGGGTCTCCCATAATATGATCATAAGAGATCAGTATGATAGATATAGAGATCATACCCCAACATATTAAAAAGGAACTTGAAAGACTTGACATGAAAATCGAACTTGAAAAATGAGAAGGGTGAAAGGATCCCTTAAAAATTCGGCAGCCTAACGGCGTCTCTTAAACTTTCATAAAATGAAATGATGAGAGTAATAGGGGATCTCTCATCATATAAAAATGAAAAGGCCAGTAAGAGGAATAGAAAAGAACATCCTATCACATAAGAACATGGAGCATAAAAGGAACGACATAAAAGAGATTACATGAAAAGAAAGAGAGGGGTCGGATCCCTTACCTTAAAACATTACTCTTGAAACTCAATGTTTTGGACCTTGAGGGCTTGGGGCACCTTGGGAGGACTCCTTGGAAGGTAAGAAGACCAGAACTTCGTTGGGGGAGTGTTGGGAGTGAAAACTAAAGGAGGAAAGGGTGGGTATTTATAGGGAAAGTGAGGGGACAAGGCATTAATGGCCAAGGGACACCTCACATGTGCTTTTCTCAAACCCATGTGCTCTCCCTTGGCATTTATCATGGAGTTAGGCCACATGGGGCCCCCAAAACAATACTTCATCACCCTTGGCCGGCCAAACCTTAAACTATCTCATGAAATCATCATGACATCGTTATGATGTCATTAAACATACCGAAACCCTAAAACTGTATTTTTACTATTCACTGAAAATTCAACTTTCTCAGAAAAATCCCAAAATTTCACATTAACCAAATATCAATGCTATGATTTCAAAAATGAACTCCATTTTATAAAAATAATTTTTTAAATATTTTTAATTTTATTTTTAAATAAATACACTATTCACCAAAAATTCATTTTTTTTAGAAAAATCCCCAAAAATTACCATAACATAATATCGATGCTCTGAGTTCAAAAATAAAGTCATTTTTATAAAAATAATTTTCTAATTATTTTTAATTAAATTTTTAGTTAAAAAACACTATTCATCCGAAAAAACTAATACTTGAATAATAATTTATTAAACCGTTATTTAACCATTTTATTGAATCACATTACTTAATCAAGGTGCCTATATTATTTTAAAACTTTCTTTAAGTGAGATTACTAATCCATTTGGTCACATTACTAATCCTAAGTGTAAAATCACTATTCACTATTTACTATTCATCAAAAATTATGTTGATCTTATTAGACTCCAAATTCCTTACTGAACACTTTTTTAGAAGACCATTTTATTAAAATAATTACACATCATTAGTTATTTAGGGTTTACATAAATATTTTAAAATATCTCTTTTTCAAAATTCATCAATAAAATACATTCTAAAATTATCCGGACAAAAAAAAAATCCACAAACATCACTAAAGGAAGAAATCTCAATTTATTCACCTGAAATGATTACACAAGGAAGCTAGGGTCTCGTCACATAGCCCCTTATAACACCGGCATAAGACCTAAGTGTAAGGTGTGCTATGGTGAAAGAATATGAGGGAGGCTCAGATAACATTGCCCTAGTAGTAATCTCTACTGACTTGAACTTCTCCTGTAGGCGTTTCCGTTCAAGCTTAACACGCTGGAGTTCGGCTTGGGCTTGGTCCAAAGCGAAGCCCACAGATGATACCTCCTTCCCAAGCTCTGATAATTGGGCTTCATAAGGGTCGAGTCTACTGGATGAAGCCATCGACTCCTCTTTCTGCATTAACCATTAACATCTTATTAAATCAATAAGAGTAAGTTAATATACTACTCAAAAAGATTGGGTCGTTACATTCTTCCCCCCTTATGAAATTTCATCCCCGAAATTTATACTTGAGGCCTAGTCGAAAAGGTGAGGGTACTTTTGCTTCATCGTTTCCTCAGGCTCCCAAGTCGCATCTTCATATTTATGATTCCTCCACAACACTTTCACAAGGTGGGTAGTCTTGTTTCGTAGAACCTTGTATCTACGGTCCAAGATCTCCACTGGCTGCTCCTCATAAGAGAGGTCATGTTCCAGTTGTACTACCTCTGGGTTCAGTACATGCGAAGGGTCGGGTATGTACTTCCACAAGAGAGATACATGGAAGACATCATGAACTTGAGCTAGGTTCGGTGGAAGTGCTAGACGATAGGCCACTGCTCCTATGCGATCAAGGATTTCATAGGGGCCAATGTACCTAGGGCTGTGCTTCCCTTTCTTCCCAAACCGCATGACTCTCTTCCATGGATAAATTCAAAGGAAGACTTTGTCACCAACACCAAACTCCAAGTCCCTTCGACGATTGTCAGCATAGCTCTTCTGCCGACTCTGAGCATCCTTTATGTGTTGTTGGATGGCATGAACATGTTCTGCCATCTCTTGCACGAGATCAGGCCCAAGAAGCTTCCTCTAACCAGTTTCATCCCAACAAGTAAGAGTTCTACATCACTTTCCATACAGAGCTTCATAGGGTGCCATCTAAATACTCGAATGGTAGCTGTTGTTATAGGAGAACTCAACTAATGGGAGGTGTTGATCCCATCCACCTTTAAATTCCATTGAGCATAATCTCAGCATGTCTTCGAGTGTCTGAATAGTCCTTTCAGATTGGCCATCAGTTTGAGGATGATAGGCCGTACTAAAATTCAATTCAGTATTCAGAGCATGTTGAAGACTTCTCTAGAATTTTGATGTGAATCTTGGGTCACGATCAGATACGATGGATAGTGGTACCCCATGCAGCCTTACCACTTCCTTCACATATATCTTGGCAAGCTGATCCAGAGAGAAATCTTCCCGAATAGAGATAAAATGGGCTGTCTTGGTGAGATGGTCCACAATAACCCATATCGCATTGTTTCCTTTGGATGTTTTTGGGAGACCAGTTACAAAGTCCATAGTGATATTATCACACTTCCATACTGGTATGGGTAGCAGTTGTAATACCCCCTTAGGAAGTTGTCGTTCTGCCTTTACTTTCTGACACACCAGGCACCTTGTAGTGTAATCAGCAATCTCCCTCTTCATGTTATCCCACCAATAATGATCACGAAGGTCTCTATACATCTTAGTGCTTCCCGGATGTATAGAGAAAGTAGAGCTATGAGCTTCATCCATCAGTTCTTTCTTTATCTCTGGAATAGATGGGACACATAGTCCTGTATGAAATTTCAATACACCTTCTTGATCAATATTGAAATCAGGTAACTTCCCATCTTTTACAGCCTCCAACTTCTCCTGCAGCAAAGGATCTTCTTTTTGAGCCTTCTTGATCTTCTCTAGTAATGAAGGTTGAGAAATCATTTGGGATAGGGTTGATGATGTCCCTTTCCTTATAATTCCCATGTCCAGTTTTACTAGATCTTTAATCAATGGATCTCCCAGGATCCTCATTGTTGCCAGAACAACAGGATCATTCCTGCTTAATGCATCCGTGACTTTGTTTGCTCTTCCAGGGTGATAATGAATTGAACAATAATAGTCTTTAATAAGCTCCAACCATCTCCTTTGTCTCATGTTCAATTCTTTCTGAGTGAAAATATACTTTAGACTTTTGTGGTCAGTGTATATATCACATTTCTCCCCATAAAGATAGTTCCTCCATATCTTTAGAGCAAAAAAAATTGCCGCCAGCTCTAGATCATGCGTAGGATAGTTCTGCTCATGAATCTTCAACTGTCGAGATGCATAAGCAATTACTTTGTCATTTTTCATGAGGACGCACCCAAGCCCTTTCAGAGATGCATCGCTAAAAATAACGAATCCTTCTCCGATAGAGGGTAGTGTTAACACAGGTGCAGTAACCAATCTCTTCTTCAGCTCTTGTAAACTTTCCTCACATTCCTTTGTCCAGATGAACGTAACCCCTTTTCGAGTCAACTTGGTTAGTGGATTAGAAAGTCGTGAAAAGTTTTTCACAAACCTCCTATAATATCCCGCTAAACCAAGGAAACTACGAATCTCAGTTACTGTTGTGGGTTGAGGCCACTCCTCCACAACCATTGTCTTTGCAGGGTCAACCGATATTCCTTCATTGGTTACGATGTTCCCCAAGAAAGCCACTTGTTGTAACCAAAACTCACACTTGCTGAACTTCCCAAAGATCCTCTCCTTCCAAAGAGTTTTCAAAATAACCCTCAGATGATCTTCATGCTCCTCACGACATTTTGAATATATCAAAATATCATCAATAAAAACTACCACAAAGTTATCAAGGTAGTCCTTAAAGTCTCTATTCATCAAATCCATGAAAATAGCAGGAGCATTAGTCAAGCCGAAAGGCATAACAGTAAACTCAAAATGCCCATATCTTGATCGGAAGGCAGTCTTTGGAATATCTTCCTTCTTCACCCTCAGTTGATGACAACCAGATCGAAGGTCAATCTTAAAGAAGAATTGAGCCCCGTGAAGTTGGTCAAATAAATCATCAATTCATGGAAGAGGATATCTGTTCTTCACTGTGACCCCGTTCAGTTCTCTATAATCAATGCACAGCCGCATTGATCCATCATTCTTCTTTACAAAGAGAACAGGTGCTCCCCAAGGAGACACACTCGGTCGGATAAACCCCTTCTCCAACAAGTCTTGGAGTTGTTTCTTTAGGTCTTCTAGCTCCATATTTTCCATTCTATACAGAGTCTTTGATATCGGTTGGGACCCAGGTACGAGTTCAATGGAGAACTCTACCTCTCTTTCTTGGGGAGGTCCAGGTAACTCCTCAGTAAATACATCCATGTACTCCTGAACAATTGGAACATCTTCAATTTGTATACTCCCTTTCCCTTCTTCATCATCACCGATTAACTCCATAAAGAAAGCTATGGGAGGTGCTTCTAGATAGGGATTAGTTCGGGATATCTCTCCTTGGAAGATAACTGTAGGTCGTTCATTCAAGACTACTAAGATTTCCTTACTTCTGCATTTGATCTTAGCATTATACTTTGAGAGCCAGTCCATCCCTATTATAATGTCGAATTCCATCATGGGAATGACTACTAGATTTGCGATAAGATTATGCTCACCAAAGTAAACACTAGAGTCTCTAAATACTTTTGGTGCAAGGATAATCCCACTTGGAGTCTTGACTGACAACTCTACCTCTATCAGTTCGGGGATTGATTCTATATTCCTTGCAAACTTGGAGGAAATAAAGGAATGCGTAGAACCAGAATCAAATAAAGTACTTCCTATTTTTGAGAGGACAACAAGAGTACCTGCTACCACATCATTCGGAACTTCAACTTCAGTTGTTGTGATAGCGAAAGCACGACCTTGCTCCCTTGGCCTCTACTAAGGTTGATGGTGATTCCCCTCCACCGCCCTCGGATTTGGATATTGATTAGCAAAGTGCCCAAGATGTCCACACTTGAAGCATGTGACTTCGGGTAGGGCCAGAACCATCTTTCCTCTGTCGTTAGTGTTGGGAAGTTGAGGCTTCACATCACTACTACAATTCCGTGAAATGTGGCCTTCTTTTCCACACCTATATCACTTACCACTTCCGATCAAGCAGTTCCCCGAATGCTTCTTCCCACATTTATTGCATGTGGCATGTTGTATATGCTTTCCACCTCTTTCCTGATCAAAACTTCTTCCCAGGCTTGGTTCTA
Source organism: Viscum album (assembly GCA_963277665.1). Taxonomy (NCBI): domain Eukaryota; kingdom Viridiplantae; phylum Streptophyta; class Magnoliopsida; order Santalales; family Viscaceae; genus Viscum; species Viscum album. Next base: position 63,323,708 of record OY728143.1, on the reverse strand, counting down.
GAGTTCTCTTCTTTTCAATAGATTTGTGAGACCACTGTGTCTCCCCAAACTCTAGTTCAACTTTCATAGCACTTCGAACTATTTCTTCATAGCTATCGTAGTCCCTATTGGCTAGATTCTTCCGCAGATGAGGTCGTAGTCCGCCAAAGAATCTATCAACCTTCCCATTAGGGTCCATGACAAAGCTTGAGGTATAACGGGAATTCCTTGTGAAGTTCATCTCAAAGCTTTCGACAGATTCGTTCTCCTTCTGCTTCAGCTCGAGAAACTCTTTCTCCATTTTCGTTCTCATGGAACGAGGGAAATACTTGTTAAATAAAATTCCCCGAAATTCATCCCACTCCATAGATTCCATCTCTCCTCGTGGCTTCGTGTTTTTGATCAGTGACCACCACTGATCAGCTTCTCCCTCTAGGCGGTAAACAGCAAGGGTGACTTTTTCTTGTTCCGAACAATGAAGTACAGAAAAGATCTTTTCAATGGAGCTTATCCATTGTTCCGCAACCAATGGGTCAGTAGATCCAATGAATGTTGGTGGTCGTTGACGCATAAAGGACTCAACAGAAAGTTGCTCCCTTCATGGTGAGATCGGCCTCTCAGCTTGATTCAAGTTATTACTCATAACTTGAGTCAGTTGGTTCATCATTCGCAAGAATGTTTCCATTCCGGCTTCCATGGGAGGGCCGTCATCACATGGTGCATTGCGGTCACCATCGGCACGGTTCCTCTTATTTCCCTCCATCTTCTAAAAGAATAAAACCTTAGTGAGAAACTTATTTCATTTATGAATATTTTAACTAAGACTTCATGCTTAGACAATTATACTTCTCTATAAATCCTTCATAATGATTCATAAAAAGTTTGTGATTAACCAAACATATCCCCCGGGAGTGTCGTAATCAAGAGTGCAGCAATGCCCGTTATCGTGAACCAGTTCCCGTTCGAGTCTAGCTCAAAGCGGTGTTTTCGGGTTTTAACCCTATGTACATCTGTGCCAGAGCCGCCTCCACCTGCTCGTATCCAGACAGGGATGTATTTTTTTGATAAACCACTTACTCAATACTTACCAAAATACCAGGAAGTTTTCCTATATTTAAACTTTTCTATAGGGTTCTTCCTAAAGTTTTTATATCCTAATTTACACAAATAACTAAACCATCCTTTGATACCAACTATAGCATCCCGCCTTTTTATAAAATAAACTTTCATTACATTTCACATAACTGAGGATCTTTAAGGTCTAGTGTCTTGGAAACCAGGAACAAAATACCTGAAAGAAAAATAAAGCATTCTTCTTAAACACTTGGAAGTCTTCTCCTTATGTTCATCCTAGGTTCATTACTGCATCTCATAACCTGGGGACATACATCAAAAGAAAGGGTGAGCATGAGGCCCAGTAAGAGAAACAAGAGGAACATTTTACATGTGAACTTGATATACTTCAATAAGGACATGAAAAGAACATTAATGCATGAGAAAGAAGTCATGAGGCATTTCATAATAAAAATAACATTTTTCATAACTTGAAGATGTGGCTACATCATTTAACATAGACAATCATGAACATATCACGAAGGTCCATCCCCAAGGTGTCATTTGAAAATTACCAATGTTATTCACCAAGGTATCGTGAAAATTGTAATCTCTAGTGGTTACATCATTACCCAATGCATTGGAGCGCTATCAGGGCGCACCCTTAAATTTGTCTTTATTATCATGTGAGCCACATATATCATCATCAAACATTTCATAAATAACCAATATAGCATAAAATAAATGGGTTTCATTTCATAATCATAACGTTTTAAAAACTGCTTTAAAAACATGATCTTTACGTCACATTAAACCCACTGAAAGGGAAAGCGAGTCTCATGTATGTAAATACCAGAATTTAAAATATAACATTTTGATATATATGTGAATACCATTGTAGAAATAAGAGCTTTGAATATTCACTTTATAAAATAAAATAATTTTGAGAAAAGAGAGAGGCATTTTGAGACGAAAATTCTGCAGCATAACGGCTATGTTTCGGGGTTTTAGAAACATTGAAAAGAGAGGGGAAATGGGTCACCCACTCACAATTGATCCATAAAACAGTAGGGGGACAGAATAATAAGTATATATGTACATGGTTATGAAGTTTGAAGGACATACCATTTTAAAATAATAACATGGAAGGAAGACAAAAATTAGATTTCTCTTATGAAAATTCGGCAGCCTAACGGCGTCTCTTAAACTTCAATAAAAATGAATTGACAAGATCAAATAGGGTCTCTCATCATATGATCATAATAGATCAGTATGATAGATATAGAGATCATACCCCAACATAATAAAAAGGAACTTGAAAGACTTGACATGAAAATCAAACATGAAAAATGAGAAGGGTGAAAGGATCCCTTAAAAATTCGGCAGCCTAACAGCGTCTCTTAAACATTCATAAAATGAAATGATGAGAGTAATAGGGGATCTCTCATCATATAAAAATGAAAAGTGAAGTAAGAGGAATAGATAAGAACATCCTATCACATAAGAACATGGAGCATAAAAGGAACGACATAAAAGAGATTACATGAAAAGAAAGAGAGGGGTCAGATCCCTTACCTTAAAACGTGACTCTTGAAACTCAATGTTTTGGACCTTGAGGGCTTGGGGGCACCTTGGGAAGACTCCTTGGAAGGTAATAAGACCAGAACTTCGTTGGGGAGAGTTGGGAGTGAAAACTAAAGGAGGAAAGGGTGGGTATTTATAGGGAAAGTGAGGGGACAAGGCATTAATGGCCATGGGACACCTCACATGTGCTTTTCTCAAACCCATGTGCTCTCCCTTGGCATTTATCATGAAGTTAGGCCACATGGGGCCCCCAAAACAATAATTCATCACCCTTGGCCGGCCAACGCTTAAAAGATCTCATGAAATCATCATGACACCATTATGATGTCATTAAACATACCGAAACCCTAAAACTGTATTTTTACTATTCAATGAACATTCAACTTTCTCAGAAAAATCCCAAAATTTCACATTAACCAAATATCAATGCTATGATTTCAAAAATGAACTCCATTTTATAAAAATATTTTTCTAAATATTTTTAATTTTATTTTTAAATAAATACACTATTCACCGAAAATTCATTTTTTTCAGAAAAATCCCCAAAAATTACCATAACATAATATCGATGCTCTGAGTTCAAAAATAAAGTCATTTTTATAAAAATAATTTTATAATTATTTTTAATTAAATTTTTAATTAAAAAACACTATTCATCCGAGAAAACTAATACTTGAATAATAATTTATGAAACCGTTATTTAACCATTTTATTGAATCACATTACTTAATCAAGGTGCCTAGATTATTTTAAAACTTTCTTTAAGTGAGATTACTAATCCATTTGGTCACATTACTAATCCTAAGCGTAAAATCACTATTCACTATTTACTATTCATCAAAGATTAAGTTGATCTTATTAGACTCCAAACTCCTTACTGAACACTTTTGTAGAAGACCTTTTTTTGAAAATCATTACACATCATTAGTTATTTAGGGTTTACATAAATATTTTAAAATACCCCTTTTTCAAAATTCATCAATAAAATACATTCTAAAATTATCCGGACAAAAGAAAATCCACAAACATCACTAAAGGAAGAAATCTCAATTTATTCACCCGAAAGGATTACACAAGGAAGCTAGGTTCTCGTCACATAGCCCCTTATAACACCGGCATAAGACCTAAGTGTAAGGTGTGCTATGGTGAGAGAATCTGAGGGAGGCTCAGATAACATTGCCCTAGTAGTAATCTATACTAACTCGAACTTCTCCCGTAGGCGTTTCCGTTCAATATTAACACGCTGGAGTTCGTCTTGGGCTTGGTCCAAAGGGAAGACCACATATGCTACCTCCTTCCCAAGCTCTGATAAGTGGGCTTCATAAGGGTCGAGTCTACTGGATGAAGCCATCGACTCCTCTTTCTGCATTAACCATTAACATCTTATTAAATCAATAAGAGTAAGTTAATATACTACTCAAAAAGATTGGGTCGTTACAATAATAATGAATAGGGTCTTGGATGGGTTCATGGAAACGACATGCTATCTAAAACATAGAACTTGACATATTTCTTTTTTTGAGTTATTATTTTGTGGAAAATAGATATTGAGTTGTAGTGTCTACATGTAATATTCATGTTGTTATGTAATAGTTATGACATTATAATCTAAAACTCTAAAAATGAAAATATCCTCAATGAAAATTCTTGAAATAATTAAAGATTATGTAATGTTTAAGGCCAGGTCCTTATAGTTTGTATCAGAGGTTGACTTATAAAAATTTAGAAGATATGGTGTTCTTTTATAATGAGTTAGATAACCTTAATGGTTAGGATTTAGAAATATTTTTTGTTATTTTAGATAAAGTTAATGATTTTAACATAACATTAATAATTCTATCATAGTATTGAACCCCCTCATAAGATATTATATAATTATTTTACTGATATACTCATACTAACCATTTTGGTGTTATAAAATGGATTGATCTAGCAGGCAGCAATGTAACATTCGATATGAAGAACATTGTGACAGTTTTCTGAATGAGAAACTGAATGAAACGGGATCTCCATGGAGAAGTATTATGGTTTTACTCAACCAAACATCTAGAGTCATGATTGACCACCGGAACAATGGTTATTTTTATAAGGCATGATATATGTGAGAAACAAATCCCTACAGAACATTAGTTAATAATCATAAATGTAAATATGTTCAAAAACATATGTGTCAATGATGTGGAATGAAACACATTGGAAAATGTTTCCCAGGGAAAAAATTATTATTTAGATGTGGAAATGGAGGACATAAAGCAGAAACCTACCATGGAAAAAGGAATCAGACAGTTGAATCTAGGAAAGGGAAACAAGTTCTTTTTGAGAAATCAATTTAATGTTTTAAATGTTGGGTGCATGGTCATTATACAATCAAATGTCCTGAAAACATGTACTAGGAATGGGATCACCAATATCATAAAAATATATGTTTACCAATACCTAATTCCATTCTGATTGAGGATGAAGAAACATACAATGACCAATGAAAGGTATAGATTATATCTTAACATTTGTTCTGATATTATTGAATCTTAGGATATGACTCATGATTTTGTATATAAGAATGATATATTTCATTATATGTTGGGAATTATTGGTTAATGGATCATGAATTACATTAAATGATTAAGAAGTAAACATATAAGTGATTCAAGAGTTATGGTACATTTTAAGATTATGAAATGCTTAAAGGTATTTAGGTTATTTTGAGTATGAGATTATATTGGAAGGATTTTTATAATATGTGTAACCCTGTTGTTTGATATATGAAAATGATATTCAAGGTATATTTTTATATGAGTAATGGTGAAATTTTATTTTTTAAGAAACTATATTTATATTTTGGATATATGTTGATTTGGGTTATTTATTCAAATGATAAATCTATCATAGATAATATGTGATTTCCTTAAATACAATTCAGTATGAGACTTTATGAGTAGTCAATTTTATTTGGAGATAAATGTTATGATTTATCTTGGAAGACTATATGAATAAATCCTTTAGAGATTTGGGTTTCTATAATAGTTTTGATTACATTGATGAATTTTATGGATAGCTTTTTATTGAATGGTGTTTTTTGAACTTTGAGTATTGTTTGAAAAATATTAGAGATTAAGAGCAGTATTTCATTTTGTAAATGATTATCCTTTTTGGGTATTATCGGATCTTGTACATAACATTTTAGTTTTGGGAAATTGATAAATACATGGGACAAATATAGTTCATCTTTTGTGGATTAATTGATTCTGTTGAACTTGATTATAGTGCTTTCAATGCGAACCATTCATCTTGAGTACCCATCGTTGTGAGAAAATATGTGATTGTTGTATAAATGTAGAAAAGGATAAAAGTTTACATGAAATGTAAGTATGTTTCCTTACGTTCTTATTTAAGATCATTAATAAATATCTCAACTTTATGAAAAGTAACGTAAAAAATTCATTGTCACTTAACATTTCTTAAGGGGGAATCAAAAATCGTTTAACCCATTACAAGTTTCTGATTTTCTGGTGGTTAAGATTATCTTAATCATGTTTTCTATCACTCTCCATCAAAACACAGAAGGTTTTATTATCCTCAATATCCGTGTTTTCATGGAATAATAGTATATTTTGTCTTGTGTGATCTTCATTCTTATCGTTTTATTTCTTTTACGGTTATATATATATTTACATTTTCTCCGATGTGGGAATTTCAATGAGGTTTCTAATCCCAATTTTAAAATTGTGAGGATGCAATTTTCAAAATGGTGGAAGGATATAACATCCTGGGTAAATAAAGAATATAACATTTTCATATTAATTAAATTTTTTGAATTAAATATTTATTTTACATTAATGTAGATTATATGTTCCATGGCGTACCTGATACACAACAACATGATTTTTTTAAAACATTGGTCGCTCACAATGGTGAGTCATACAGAGAAATAATAATATAATATTATGTCAAGTAGTCAACGCCAAGACGTTTTACTAGAAGAAACGTATAGAACTAACTAAAATATATATATATATATACATGTTTGATAAATGTTTTTACATTTACCCAATAAATTTTAGAGGCTTAAAATAGTAATGAATCAGATTTTATGCATAATTTACATTAAAAGGTTTATTTTCCACTTTTTGATAGAGAACCCTGTTTAAATCTAGTTTTGGTGACTTATATATGTTCTATTTTTCTAAATAAAATTTTTATTTAGAATTTGGACATCAAAATTTATATTGGGTAAATTTTTGGTATTATTCTGATAAAATTCAATAATTAATGAAAAGTGAAAATTACATTATTTTAATTCAATACTTCCATTTAATGTAATATTTTTATGTCATATAATTATCTTTTTAATTGGTTTTAATGTGTAATTATATTATTTTATTACCATTTAATGTAATTATGGTCAATGGAAATAATTTATCTTTTAAATTGGACATAATCAAGTGTCTATCTTTTGATTGTTATTATTTCTTAAAAATACAATTTCTGTTTTAATAGCAGTAATTAATTTAAATTAATTTCTCCCACTTTTGTGATTTTAATATGGAAACATAGATTCCATATTTTGAATTAGGGGGTCCAAATTCAATAAATAGGTAAAGTTTATTTTTATAAATTACAAATATTTATATCAGTAAATATATTAATTACCATGGTTAAAGGGTAAATCATGTAAATAAGGGTAAAAATATTATTATAATAATATAGAATTACCCTAACATGTATTCCTAATCCTAGTGGTGGAAACGTATCTGACCATGTGCATACATGGGTTGATTTTGGGACCCTAGGGTGCCACAAGGAAGTGATAATGCCACATTATATTAATTAATTTAATGTGAAGAAAAAATGACAAAAACAAATATATTTTAGTAAAATAATTTTTACATGGGGATATATAAGTTATCTTTTTAACTATAAATATTAGTTGGAAATATTAGTATATTTAATACATTAGGGTATTTTTATAATAATGTTTAGACATTAAATAAATAAAAATATTTATGACACAATAATGATGAAATGGTTACCTCATTAATAAATGATTTAAATAAATAAAATTAAAAAAACTAAAAAAATTCCCAAAACAAGTCCAATTATTAATTTATTATTTTATTTATACCATGATTTATCACATATTAGACATTAATTAGTTTTGGATCTTTATAAACTGATAATCATTATATAATAAAATAATATATTCACACTTTCTTAAAGATCCCCTCCTCCCCCTTGTAAAAATCCTTCACTTATATCCCATCCATCACACCTCTCAAGCACATTGGCCCATCCAAACCCAACCCAAATAATCTCTCAAGATCTCTATCTTCCATGTAGAAGTCATACCTTATTCAAAAGTCATGTTAAGTGAACCATTGCATTCAAACCAAAAGAAGATACCCATTTTAATGGAAACATCTTCCCTTAGGTCCTTTTGATTTATTTTACATCTCCAACCCCATAAATTCTTTTTATTTATTTATTTTATAAAAAACAGTATTCTTAATATACTAGGTTGTTTTTATGTGAAGGATTATAACTACACATTCACACACCTCCATCTACTGGGTATATAACATACGGTTTCTGTGGATGACAAACTAACACCTCACGAAATGATGATTATTCAATTTTCTCGTACCACCTCTAATGGTGGAAATTATGATGAAACTGTATTTAAATATGATATAGATTTTTATTATGTTTTTTTAAGATTATTTATTTTTAATTTATATCATACCTTTAAGGTTTCCATTATGAGTAAACGCGATAATTTCAACTGAGGAAGTCTAGACTACCTCCCCCTCAAAGTGATTTTACTCATTCTTACCATATATGAGACGTATAGAGGATGGAGTTATTGAAATTATATATTATATTATACTTTAATTATAATATAACTATTTATCAATTATTTTTCATTCAATTAAAATATTATATTTTAATGAAAGTAGTGTTCATGCGTACGTATGGCTTACTGTCTCCATGAATGATAAATTTCATTTCTGTCTTCAAAATGGTATGTACTATTATAGACACATATATATAATAGATATATATTATATATATTATATCTAAATCATTAATAAAATTATGGAGATAATGGACTCTTGATCACATGGACAACAAGTAATTATAAGGTGTTCTTTTTTGACACATGTTCAAAATATCGACAAAACGACCATTATTCTATTAAATGATTACATAATGTTTATAACATGGTAATAAGTGATATAAAAGAAATAATAAACTTTATTATGTATTAATAATCATTTATAAATTATCTTAAATGTATTATTCAGGATTAACATGGAACAAACAAGTCAAGTCAGACATAAGGTACAAGGTTTCTTATCTCTCTTTTAATTCCATGAGATTTCCATTGTTTGCCACTAATTTATTTCATGTGGTGTATTGTGTAAATAAATTTTATATATATTATCATGATACTCTTTATATTCATTTTATTATGTGAATCATTTGTTTAATATTAACTTTTGGTCATACAACTCTATTGATTACGACGTGGTAATAGATTTTCATCTCCCTTTTTATTCTTCTGAGATACATGCAATATTTTCCACTATTATATTTTGTGTGGTGTATGTATTTACCATTGTTGTATTATTTGTGTAACATACTTCAATTTCTGTGTATTTACATCTTCATTTTATGATCCTTCTTTCATGAGTTTTATGCTTTGTATAATACCAAATCGGTAAGGGAACCTTTTAACCCAATTTACATTCCTTAGGTTAATCTTCAATTTCATAATTATGTCATTCAATGATAATGTGTGTAATGACTATTTCTTTATTTATTTTATAATTTCCACTCCCATTTGTGTGGATATACTTATGATACACACAATAACTCTATTGATAAATTCTTAATGCATTTATATGAACTTGATAAGAGTAATTTTAACTCAATTTACATTAATTGAGTTAAAAATCCAAGTCATTTGTTGTGTCTTAAAAATGAAATATATGAATTTCTAATTATTGATTTATATGTAATATCCAATCATGTTGAGTGTATTTATATTTTTCACACATTATTATATAATTGATCTATCCTTAATCTAAGGATACAATTTTATAAGGGATTTCATCTCAATTTAGATTCCATTGAGTCTTCATTGTCATTATGCATAATTTCACTTTTATATGTTATGTAACACCCCGAGCATCCACGATACGCTTCTCATTCAATAATGCAATGGCTTGCATTGTACGCAACTTCGAGTTCTAAAACACCGCGACCAATCAAAGTAGCCGTTATGAATAGTAATAACCACTTTTTAAAATTATAGAAATTTTATATTTCAAAATGGACTTCATTTTTGGATTTGGAATATCGAAATTAGCCTATGTTGAATTTTTGGTATTTTTCTGAGAACTTCTAATTTTTTATGAATTGTGAAAAATACTTAAAAACAACCTTTTTAATCAAAATAATTTATAGTGATAAATTATACTATTTAGTGGTTTTAAAGTATAATTAGAATATATTTTTACCATTCTATCCAATTTTGGTCATTAGAATTAATTTAACATTGAAATTGGACATAAACAATTGCCAATCTTTTGATATAAATTGTTTCTTAAAAACACGATATTTGTTGTGACAGCGGGAATTAATTATAAAATTAATTAATGCAACTTATATGTTTGGAGTTTTGTAAAATATACATCATTTTTGAATTCGGAATATCAATTATAGCTTAGGGTGAAATTTTGGCATTGTTCTGAAAAACTTCAATTTTTGATGAATAGTGAAACCACTAAGTGGAAGTTAAATAACTGATTTTTCGTTTAAATGAAATACTACCACTTCTGTGATTTGTTTTTCCAAAATCCGACATACATGGTTGTCATTAAGAAGTAAAATGTGGTTCAATGAGATTAAAATAATTTTTTGGTGAATAGTAACTTTTAAGTTCTTAATCGCGATTAGAGGTAATTAGTGTAGTTTAAGGTAAAAATAATGTTTTAATAATATGAGATGAGCTTGACACTTGTCCTACTCCTATTGGATGAGTCATGGCCGACCAAGACAATCCATGGGTCAACTTGGGTACCCCATTGAGCCACTTTAGTTGGAAAATGACATAAATACCTTTTATTTAATGTTAAAGTAAAAAAAGACACAAACATAAAATGTTTTACTAAAACAATTTTTATATGGGGTTATACAAGTCATATTTTTGACTATAAATAGTCATTGGAAAGCTAAAAACATTTCCTACATCATAGTATTTTTTTATAATTTTTAGACATTAAATAAATTAAATTATTTATGACATAATTATGATGCAGCGATGACCTCATTATTTAACGATTTAAATAAAATGAGAAGATAATGTAAAATCCAAGGAATACACTTGTCCAAAGCCTATTGTATGAGGAGATTTAGAACCCTTATCACCTTAGACTAGAATTATACAAGTGTGGGACCTTTAGAATCCTAAAATCATTGTATAATATAATAACATTTCATTACATTCCAAAAGTTCCCCTCCTCTCCAATTATAAAAGGCCCCCACCACTCCCACCTTATTCACACCATCAAGCCATTTGGCTCGGCCAACCTCTGCCCAAATACTCTCCCAACTTCCCCCTCTTATTCCTAGAAGCCTCACTTTGGGCAGAACTCTTCCCAAGGAAGCCTTTGGCTCAAATCAAAAAGAGTTACCCGATTTTGAGGTAATGTCCTCTCTAATGTTTTTTTGTTTTATTTTTCTTCTCCAACCCCCTAAACTCTTTTTATTCATTTCTTTTGTAACAACACCAGTATCCTCAATATACTAGGATGTTTTTATAAGAGGGATTCGAGGTACACTTACACACACCTGCATCTAATGGTTAAAGAACATACGGTTTCTGTTGATGGCGAATTTATGCCTCACGAAACGATGATTGTTCAACACTCATATAACACCTTCAAAGGTGACCATTAAGATGTCACTATATTTATATATGATATATAATATGCTTATGTTTTACTTATTCTTATGTATTTCTCATTTATGGCATACTTTATGATTTCCATTATGGGTAAACGCGATAATTTCATTTTAGGAAGTGCGGACTACCGCCCCCTCAAAGTGATTTGAATCATTAATGCCATATTTGGGATGTATAAAGGATGGAGTAAATGGTATTATACACTATATTATACATTTATATCATTATGATTTCATTACATTAAATACGAAATAGAAATGAAAGTAGCATTCATGCGTACGTACGGCTTGTCGTCTCCATGAACGGTGCATTTCATTTCTTACCTCTAAATGTTACGTAATATGGTAAATGAATGTATATACTGTATATATATATGATATATATGATATCTATATCATGAATATAATTCTGGATATAATGGATATTTCACCACATGAACAACTTGTAATTATAAGAATTTTATTTTTGACTCAAGTACCTAAGATCGACAAAACGACCGTTATTAACTTAAATAATTACAGAATGTTCATATCATTGTAATAAGTGATATAAAAAGGATAATGAAATTGAAAATGGTTCTTAATAAGATATATATTAACTCTAGTTTATTATTCAGGAGGTTAAAGAATGGTTGAATCAAGTCGTACACGAGGTAAGGGAATTTCATAACCCAACTTCCATTCTTTGGGTTAATCTCCTACATTCAAATTATGTCATGATATTATTATGTCGTATATTGTATTTATACTTTCTTTCTGTGTACATATAGTGAATACACATAATAGATATATTTTATTTAAAAATGATCTTTTTAAGGGACTTCGTCTCAATCTCCATTCATTGAGGCATATTTTGTTTTATACACAAATTTCTTTTCTACAGTGTATAAACCCCTTTGACTTTTACGTTTATGCAAAAGGAATATTTTTTATACGAAGCGTTTTGCTAAACGACAAAAGGGACTATTTTTCTTTCCGTACTTATGCGGCGACAACGACTTCTCTGTCGCCGTGACCATTATTTGAGTTTCGACTTCCTCTACAAGCCATCATTTTTTTAATGAAAAATAAATACAAAGTTTTAACTTTCTTTTATTTTGGTTTTGAAAATGGTTTTGAAAGCATTTTTATTATATCAATGTGTTGTATTGATATCTTGTGATTGAAATGTGGAAATGTTATGTTTCCTTTATGCATGTTTTATGTGATACGATTATGTTATGGTTTATGATATGTTTAAACCTATTCATATGAGGAATGTATTGGACTTAATAAGTGACGGGTGGAGCCCGCTATAGCTCCTCGATGCATCGATAGGTCTCATGAGGCAACTAGACGTGGAATTGGCCGAGGCCCCTTCCCAATTTGATTTATGGTTTTGGACGAGGCCTTAATCATTTTAGACGTCTTGGCCGAGGCCTTGACAAAGTGTTTCAAAATGTCTAGCATTATACATTCCCTCGTTATGAAAGTGGTTATTGATATTGCATGTGATTATTCGAACAGAAGAATATCCATGTGAAGAAGTGAATGGCATTATCTCATTTTACTTTTTCCGTATTATGTTGAAGATCATGTCTAAAAGGCTTTTGTTTTAGTTATACATTGCCTTAAATTTTTATGTTTATTGATGAAAGCTTCTGCTATATTGTTATCCTTACTGAGCATCTGAGCTCACCCCTTTCAATGTTTTAATATTTTTCAGGATGTGAAGAAGTATTTTATGAATGACCTGCAGGGATAGTCAGAAGAGGATATGAGTGTGGACAATGAAGACTTTGTTATTAGTTTTTCACTTTATGATGTAATGTAACATTTATGAATGTATCTAGTGTTTCCAAGGCTACTAAACTAATCGGTCGTTCGAGACTTGATCTTTTGTGATCATGCCAATGTTACGAAGTAATGCACCGACTCTGGGTAGCTGGGGTCGGGGCATTACAGTTGGTATCAGAGGCAGTTTAGTACTAACCTTGGAAGCTATATTTAGATAAACTCTAATTAGAGCACATATAACAAAGATAGACTTTGAGGATTAGTATAGAAGAGCTTCCTAGAATTTTGGTAATATAGAGATATTGTGAGTTTTCCGAGGAACACATCCCTGTCTGGATACGAGCAGGTAGAGGCGGCTCTGGCACAGATGTACCTAGGGGTAAAACCCGAAAACACCTCTTTGAGCTAGACTTGAACGGGAACTGGTGCACGACAACGGGCCTTGCTGCACTCTTAGTTATGACACTCCTGGGGGATATGCTTAGGATAATTCTCATTTTCTTTACAAACCACTATGAAGGGTTATGAGTTTATACTTCCTCAAAGGAAACATTTCTTTTTATGATTATGGATTATATCCATAAATAGTTCAATTTATGTAAAGTGTTTTACAAATATGGAATTATGTATTTTAATTCATAAACTAATCTAGTTTATGCCATTGTTTAGAAATGGCGCCTAGTGGAAGGAATGGAAACCATATCAATGCACGCACTCTGTGTAGGGATTTCCCTCCTGCTCAAGATAATTATTGTGGATCTGGAGATACAACTGGTTCTGATCAACTTATTACCATACTGGGACAACTCACTCAGGTTATGAATAATAACCTTACTTGTATGGAGCACCCTGATCCGAAACGTGGAGGATCAATGTTAGACCGCTTCATGAGGCAACAACCACCAACATTTAATGGGGGTAAAAATCCGTTAGTAGGTGAGCAATGGATAAACTCCTTAGATAAAATATTCCACGCCTTGGGAAGTAGCGAAAGGGAGAAGGTTATCATGGCAGTTTACCGCCTCACTGGAGATGCCGATCAATGGTGGTCATTGATTCAAAATAAAAAGGAAGATGATGACGTATCGAATATGGAATGGAGGTAGTTCAAAGAGCTTTTCTTAGAAAAATACTTTCCTCATGACCATCGAGCAGATATGGAAAGGCAATTTTTGAGTCTGAGACAAAAGGAGGATGAGAATGTCGCAAAGTATGAGGCCAACTTTACAAGGTTAGCGAGGTATGCTGCAGATTATATACGTAACCCAAGAGGTAACATTGAACGTTTCTTTGATGGGTTAAAACCATTTCTCCATCGAGCTTTAGTATCACAATCATTTTCAACATACGAAGATATTGTCTCATGTGCTATCAAGACAGAAAAGGAATTCTCTAAGTCTTATGACAACAAATTAAAGTAAGAGAAGAAGAGAACGGTGGAACAAGAGAAAGATAAAGGGAAAAAGGGAAAGAAGGATTTTCCATTATGTGATAATTGTGGGAAGAATCACCCTTGTACTTGCCTAAAAGGAATTGGAGTTTGTTATAAATGTGGAGAAAAGGGGTCACCAGGCTCGTGATTGCAAGGGAAAGAAAGAGGCTATCAAAGTTGAATGCTACAATTGTAGAGAAATGGGTCATTATGCAAATGAATTTCCTAAGCGTCAGGGAAACTTACCTCAGAAAAGGCCAAGGGATCAAGGACAATCTTATGTTGTTACTACAGTTGAAGCGGAGTAATTAATGTATTGGTGCTTTTGGACTCATGGATTATATTCTGGTTATTAGAATAATGTGATATATATACAAGGATTGTACTGCAGTACTTGTTGTTTCATTAAGGTTTTAATATGATGAAGGTAATCATATTTTTAGTATGTGACAATAATAGAATCTTTACTTTGTTTGGGGAATCTGATAAATTGATTTTGGAATATAGATACCTTTTAGAAAAAGTCTAGATGGAGGTATTTTGGATAACTATTAAGGTTGTATTGGATTATGTTGATCTTTGGATAGTATTGTTTAAGGTTAAAACATTTTTGAAGATTGTTTTTGAAATACTATAACACTATAGTTTTAGGAAAAGGAAAACCTGCAGGGTGGGGCATAACCCGTCGCGTCGGACAAAGCTACAGCAATCGAACCCACAACCATAGTGCGACAGGCCTTTATTTCCTACCACTAGCCTACAGGAAGTCCCTGGTTATTACAAAATAATTTTATTAATCTAAATGGTATGTGTTAAAATTTGAACCTTATACAATTAGGATAAGTATAATATTTTTGAGTTCTATTATCTTTTTGAGTGAAAGATGAGTTGAAGGTTGAAACTCTAATTGTCAAGCATAAATATATATATACCTATCTCTTATTCAATGAATAAATTAATTCTTAAACTTTAGTAAAGGGATATTAAAACAAAAAATGTGTTATCCTAATACCTTATGTCTTGTTGAACTGATGATATTTTAAATCAACATAGATTGAAGGCTTTGAGGCCCTCAATTTGACAGTTGATTGTGATTGATGACCTCAATCACTCCCTACAAATAATTACGTTTTTCCTCCAATTATATGTCTCTAATTGCCACCACTGTTCTCCTTATCGAGATCATAATTTGGTGGTGACTTTCTTATTTCCATTTCCCTCTTATTAAGGCTAAATTTTATTAATCTTATTTCCGATGTGGGTTTTCCACAAAGGTATTTTCTCTTTTCAACCTTTTATTTTCAAAGAAATAATTTAAAATTGCGAGGACACAATTTATTTAAGGAGGGGAGAATGTAACACCCTGAGCTTCCACGATACGCTTCTCATTCAATAATGCAATGGCTTGCATTGTACGCAACTTCGAGTTCTAAAACACCGCGACTAATCAAAGTAGCCGTTATGAATAGTAATAACCACTTTTTAAAATTATAGAAATTTTATATTTCAAAATGGACTTCATTTTTGGATTCGGAATATTGAAATTAGCCTATGTTGAATTTTTTTTATTTTTCTGAGAACTTCTAATTTTTTATGAATAGTGAAAAATACTTAAAAACAAAATTTTTAATCAAAATAATTTATAGTGATAAGTTATACTATTTAGTGGTTTTAAAGTATAATTAGAATATATTTTTACCATTCTATCCAATTTTGGTCATTAGAATTAATTTAACATTGAAATTGGACATAAACAATTGCCAATCTTTTGATATAAATTGTTTCTTAAAAACAAGCTATTTGTTGTGACAGTGGGAATTAATTATAAAATTAATTAATGCAACTTATATGTTTGGAATTTTTTAAAATAGACATCATTTTTGAATTCGGAATATCAATTATAGCTTAGGGTGAAATTTTGGCATTGTTCTGAAAAACTTCAATTTTTGATGAATAGTGAAACCACTAAGTGGTAGTTAAATAACTGATTTTTCGTTTAAATGAAATATTACCACTTCTGTGATTTGTTTTTCCAAAATCCGACATACATGGTTGTCATTAATAAGTAAAATGTGGTTCAATGAGATTAAAATAATTTTTTGGTGAATAGTAACTTTTAAGTTCTTAATCGCGATTAGAGGTAATTAGTGTAGTTTAAGGTAAAAATAATGTTATAATAATATGAGATGAGCTTGAAACTTGTCCTACTCCTATTGTATGAGTCATGGCCGACCAAGACAATCCATGGGTCAACTTGGGGACCCCATTGAGCCACTTTAGTTGGAAAATGACATAAATACCTTTTATTTAATGTTAAAGTAAAAAAAGACACAAACATAAAATGTTTTACTAAAACAATTTTTACATGGGGTTATGCAAGTCATATTTTTGACTATAAATAGTAATTGGAAAGCTAAAATCATTTCCTACATCATAGTATTTTTTTTATAATTTTTAGACATTAAATAAATTAAATTATTTATGACATAATTATGATGCAGCGATGACCTCATTATTTAACGATTTAAATAAAATGAGAAGATAATGTAAACTCCAAGGCATACACTTGTCAAAAGCCTATTGGATGAGGATATTTCGAACCCTTATCACTTTATACTCGAATTATACAAGTGTGGGACCTTAAGAATCCGAAAATCATTGTATAATAGAATAACATTTCATTACTTTCCAAAAGTGCCCCTCCTCTCCACTTGTAAAAGGCCCCCACCGCTCCCACCTTATTCACACCATCAAGCCATTTGTCTCGTCCAACCTCTACCCAAATACTCTCCCAACTTCCCCCTATTACTCCTAGAAGCCTCACTTTGGGCATAACTCTTCCCAAGGAAGCCTTTGGCTCAAATCAAAAAGAGTTACCCGATTTTGAGGTAATGTCTTCTCTAATGTTGTTTTGTTTTATTTTTCTTCTTCAACCCCCTAATAACTTTTTATTAATTTCTTTTGTAACAACACCAGTATCCTCAATATACTAGGATGTTGTTATAATAAGGATTCGAGCTACACTTACACACACCTGCATCTAATGGTTAAAGAACATACGGTTTCTGTGGATGGCGAATTTCTGCCTCACGAAACGATGATTGTTCAACACTCATATAACACCTTCCAAGGTGACCATTAAGATGTCACTATATTTATATATGATATATAATATGTTTATGTTTTACTTATTCTTCTGTATTTCTCATTTATGGCATAATTTATGATTTCCATTATGGGTAAATGCGATAATTTCATTTTAGGAAGTGTGGACTACCGCCCCCTCAAAGTGATTTGAATCGTTAATGCCATATGTGGGATTTATAAAGGATGGAGTAAATGGTATTATACACTATATTATACTGGAATTATATTATACATTTATATCATTGTGATTTCATTCCATTAAATACGAAATAGAAATGAAAGTAGCGTTCATGCGTACGTACGGCTTACCGTCTCCATGAACTGTGCATTTCATTTCTTACCTCTAAATGTTACGTAATATTATAAATGAATGTATACACTGTATATATATGATATATATGATATCTACATCATGAATATAATTCTGGATATAATTGATATTTCACCACAAGAACAACTTGTAATTATAAGAATTTTATTTTTGACTCAAGTACCTAAGATCGAAAAAACGACCGTTATTAACTTAAATAATTACAGAATGTTCATATCATTGTAATAAGTGATATAAAAAGGATAATGAAATTGAAAATGGTTCTTAATAAGGTATATATTAACTCTATTTTATTATTCAGGAGGTTAAAGAATGGTTGAGTCAAGTCTGACACGATGTAAGGGAATTTCATAACCCAACTTCCATTCTTTGGGTTAATCTCCTACTTTCAAATTATGTCATGATATTATTATGTCATATATTGTATTTATACTTTATTTATGTGTACATATAGTGAATACACATAATAGATATATTTTATTTAAAAATGATCTTTTTAAGGGACTTCGTCTCAATCTCCATTCATTGAGGCATATTTTGTTTTATACACAAATTTCTTTTGTACAGTGTATAAACCCCTTTGACTTTTACGTTTATTCAAAAGGAATCTTTTTTATACGAAGCATTTTGCTAAACGACAAAAGGGAATGTTTTTCTTTCCATAATTATGCGGCGACAACGACTTCTCTGCCGCCCTGACCATTATTTCAGTTTCGGCTTCCTCTACAAGCCATCATTTTTTTAATGAAAAATAAATACAAAGTTTTAACTTTCTTTTATTTTGGTATTGAAAATGGTTTTGAAATCATTTTTATTATATCAATGTGTTGTATTGATATCTTGTGATTGAAATGTGGAAATGTTATGTTTCCTTTATGCATGTTTTATGTGATACGATTATGATATGGTTTATGATATGTTTAAACCTATTCATATAAGGAATGTTATGGACTTAATAAGTGACGGGTGGAGCCCGCTATAGCTCCTCGATTCATCGGTAGGTCTCATGAGACAACTAGACGTGGAATTGGCTGAGGCCCTTTCCCAATTTGATTTATGGTTTTGGACGAGGCCTTAATCATTTTAGACGTCTTGGCCGAGGCCTTGACAAAGTGTTTCAGAATGTCTGGCATTATACATTCCCTCATTATGAAAGTGGTTATTGATATTGCATGTGATTATTCGACCAGTAGAATATCCATGTGAAGAAGTTAATGGCATTATCTCATTTTACTTTTGCCGTATTATGTTGAAGTTCATGTTTAAAAGGCTTTTGTTTTAGTTATACATTGCCTTAAATGTTTATGTTTATTGATGAAAGCTTCTGCTATATTGTTATCCTTACTAAGCATCTGAGCTCACCCCTTTCAATGTTTTAATATTTTCCAGGATGTGAAGAAGTATTTTATGAATGACCTGCAGGGATAGTCAGAAGAGGATATGAGTGTGGACTATGAAGAATTTGTTATTAGTTTTTCACTTTATGATGTAATGTAACATTTATGAATGTATCTAATGTTTCCAAGGCTACTAAACTAATCGGTCTTTCGAGACTTGATCTTTTGTGATCATGCCAATGTTACTAAGTAATGCACCGACTCTGGGTAGCTGGGGTCGGGGCGTTACATGTTATATATAATTCCCATTAGAAAATTATATCATTAATCCATTTATTCTTAATATATTATAATGTTTTGATTGAATTTTATTCCTCATTTATTTTCATTCAATAATATCTAATTTTGTTAAGAACTCATTAAAAACTATATTTTTTTAAATATTTTTTTTCTAAATACGTCTCATTAATTTCCTTTTTTAAAAATGGTTTTTAGTATTTATTTATATAGATATTAATGTTTAAAAATTATAATACATTTAAAAGTGTCAAATTGGTATGGGAAATTTTGATTCAAAAATCCCATTATTAAAATTTTTAAATGGTTTTGAAAGTAGTTTAATAAATCTTTGTTCATATAAATATATTGATTTGATATATTGGAATACTGAAAGGTTATCATTCCTTTATAATTTTGTTTTTTATTATGATTATGTAATGTATATTGGGAATTTTTTACGTATATGGGTAGTTCCGTGTTAAACCTAGGGTGGGTGAGCCCGAGATATCACTCCAATGCATTGGGTAACGTGCCAGAGGTAAACATTAATATTTATCTTAAGAGATTTAGGGAATATATTATGATGGGTATTTCAAATGTGACTCCCTATGTAGTTGTGATAGCTACAATGTATGTATGTTATGAATTACTTATGATACCATTATGATTTATGATTTGTGTTTGTTATTCCTAAATACTATGATTTTATAAGGTATGTAATGATTGAAAAGTATGGTTTCATTGATTTGTATTTATTGATGGGCTAATGTTTTCCTTAATTATTTTATAACCCTTACTGAGCCTTTTCTTTTCATCGAATGTTATTGAAATTTTTTCCACAGGACATAACAATGAATAGTGTCATGGATGGGATCAAGGAAAAGTCATGTTGTCTAAAACATGGTACATGAAATGTTTCATTTTCAGAGTTTTTATTTTATGAAAATATGTATACTGAGTTATAGTGTCTACATGTAATATTCAAGTTATTATGTAATAGTTATGGCCTAAATTTCTAAATCTCTAAACTTGGAATAATCCTCAATGTCAATTCTTTACATAATTCAAGATTATGTATTATTTTAGTCCAGGTCCATATAGTCTCACTATTTACGAATTTAAATATGTACATATTGAAAAATATCCAACACATAGTTTGCACTAATGAAAAATGAGGTAAAATTTTACATTGTTTTTTATAGCCAATAATACTAATTATAAAATACTTATGCATTTTGAATGTCCAAATATATAATTTTCAATATGTATTTAAATGTGATGTTCTTTTGAAAACAATCTATTATATGTATTAATAACATTTTGGATGATATTATTTTGTGTAATAATTTTCATAATTTAAGAATGACTTGGAAATTAATTATTTAAATATTATAATTAAAAAATTGTGTTCGATTTAAAAACATAATATAATTTAGTATATTTATATATATATTACAATCATTAAATATTTATATTATATGTTTTTAAATTTTTTCTGCATAGATAATGTATTAGATAAAATGAAATAAAATTCTAATATCTTTTTCTAATATAAAATAAATAGTGATATTTTTGAATTTTTATATAGACCCACGATATGAGGAACCAGAAATCAATAAGAATCATATTATTTACTTCCCCCAAACTATAATAGACATTTTCTCTCCCTTAATGAAACTAAAAAATATAGTAATATTTAGAATGTTGACATAGAATTTATAACTCCCCGACCCGACACAACAAGGTTTTTTTATTTATATTTGATTTTCTATTTACCATTATTCATTTCAAATTTTTTTTAATTTGAGACAATTTAATTTTATTAGAAATAAAATTAGAAAATTACAAATCTTACCCACCCTCCATTTCTGTTATGCGAAAAAGACCCCTTAGACACCCTTTGGGTGTGCACACTCACCCCATGCAGCAGACCTCTTCTACATGACCCCTGTTGTTTTCATTATATTTTTATATCATTTAACCAATGTATGTCCCATTTTCTCTTCTTGCATTTTCTATAATTTTTAACCTTCTCTTGGAACATCTTCTCTCGGCTGAAACCTATGTCATGGGTTAACCATGTTTTGGTAATTTATTCCATTTTTATAGTCTGTGGTGGCTCTCTTGGGTCTTCCTCATGATGGTTTCAGCATCTTCCTATGATGGAAACACACTTTAGTCCATTCAGGTTCATCCACCACCATTTGAGGTTGTTTTATTCTACACAAATTTGTTTACATCAAATTTTTAGTGCATTTTATTGATTTTTTTGGTTCTTATAGGTTATTTGGATTGTTTGGAATCTGCTTGATGGTTTTCACACAAATACATAGGTCCATAAATCAATATATATATAAATTAAACTTTCAAATATTCCCTCATGGAATAGGGAATATGTGCATTGGATTAAGGGGTATATATAATGTAGTTTCTGTGTGTTAAATTGTGGAATGGTCTTTGTCAAATATATCTAGTGCAAAATTTTTAGGTTATGCTCTATCCACTTTAGGTAGGTGTTCTTTATACATATTCTTTTAAATTTAATGAATTATTGATTTCATGGATTTCGATCCCTTATTTAATGCTATTTATTAATGTATGGTTGATAGAATAATTTCATACTATGTAAAAGTGTGAATTCCCCATTGAATTTGGATGACATAAAACTGCTTAGTCAATGTGAATTCAATGATTCTATGAAATTTCTCACCTTCTAATGGTTTTATAAATTGGTTTTTTTATGAATGAAATGGGATATAAATTTGTGTGAGTTTAGAAAATTAATATTTTTTAAAAAATTGTTTCCAATGTATTTTGATATTATGATTGATGTTTATTTGGTTCATTGGAATGAATTGGTTCATGTTAAAAATAGTTGTTTCTCTCTTATACTGTAATAAATGAAATTGCTTTGTTAAATGTTTCACAAAAAATGTTCGATGAAATGTGTCGTTGTATTCTGAGATTCATATGACATATGTAACACATGAATTGAAATTTTAAAGGTTTAATGTCATGAATGGTTGGTTTTTTCTTATGTAATGAGTTCTCTATGTCATTTTGGTTTTAAAAGATATGTGAATTTGGGTTGGAAAATTGGATTGGCATGTGTTGGTGGTGCGCAGCCTGTTTGGTAATTTTCATGAATGAGGTTTTGTCTTGAAAATGTGATGAAATATGTTTAAATATGAATTCTATTAAATATTTTTGATGTGGAAAATGTAATCATTGAACATGGATTTGATTTT
This sequence comes from Viscum album, assembly GCA_963277665.1. Taxonomy (NCBI): domain Eukaryota; kingdom Viridiplantae; phylum Streptophyta; class Magnoliopsida; order Santalales; family Viscaceae; genus Viscum; species Viscum album. Next base: position 63,300,574 of record OY728143.1, on the reverse strand, counting down.
TAAAAATAGTGAATATTTTGTGAGTGTGTTTGAGGCCTATTTGGAACATTGGTGAAAATGGTGAAACTAATTATTATAAAAACCATTATTGGAAGCTCTCATTACTTTTTAAGTTAAAAGGATTTTATAGCCCCATTTTTTTAATCCTAATGACCCGTTCACACTAATGATTTTATTTTAGTGGGTTTATCCTTGGGGTGACATTGGTGATTCTTATTTTAGATTATTATTATATGTGTATGTGATGGGATACATGGTTGAAATTTTTGGCTCCCCTTTTTATTATCCCTGATACAGGAAACTAGTATAGAGGTTGGATCATTGTTGAATGATTTCTACATTAGTTTATTTTGCAAAATAGCTAGTGACATAATGTAGAGGGATATTTTTTAATTAGTTCTATGGGATTTGGACCCTCGATTTGATGAGGTAGGGTGGAAATCGAGCATTTGTGAATAATAACATCATCATGTAGGGAATGCCTTCGTGATGAGTCATGTGTATATCATATTCTATATTATTATTGAGATCCTTGGTTTCACCCTTGTCTACTCAGATGAATGTATTGATTCAGTGATGGATAGATACTCTTGTGTGTTATTTCCCATTTCTCTTATTGAATCATTGTTGAGATTTATTCTATAATAGTGTGGATTATTGTAAAAAAATGATAACGTGTTTTATTTTTTTTGGAAAATGGTTTTGAAAATATTTAATACCCACCATATCCTTTATAATTGTACTGTCATCACTCTTTTAAACATGAAAATGGGTTTTCCTTATAAAGGAATAAGGTTTTGAATAGTAAATATGGAAAAGAAACATGATATGATTTAAAGGGAAATTTTTGGAAAATGTACATTTTTATATTATATTATAATCATGAAAATTAAAGCTTCCTTTTTAAAAAGAAATTCATATTGAAATAGATTACATGGGCACACCCACAAAGATTTAATTTTCATGCCTATAATTCATTCATATTTTTAGTTTCAAGTGAATGTTTTTTCATGATATTTATCAAAATGGAATGTATTGAGTCCTAGTATTAGAGAGTGACCAGCGAGGTCTGATGTAGTTAGGGATGTCGTCAGGTTCGGTTTGATTTGATATTCAATTCGTGCTTAGTTGTTCTATTCAGTTTATTTTTTTGGTTTTCTCTTATATTTTTTACTACTTCTATTTATTTATATATGAATAAATCATCCCCATTTTCATATTATAGATTCCCCTAGAAATTTTCACCTTCCAAGGAGAATCAGGAATGTCTCTCTGGCCCTATCGCATGCCAACTAGGGTGACCAGTTTCGGGATGACCTAGTTTGGTTCCTAAAAGTATAATATCATAGAATTGGATCTATAGAGGACCTAGAATTCAGAGCACCCTTTGTTATTTAGGTTATTTATATATATTGAGTACCATTTTCGGGTATTGGGATGTAGGTTTGGAGGAGATTCTAGATAAAAAATTTGAGACGAAACCTTGAGCTACCATGGGAATTCAGGTTTTTCATGGATTATTTGGTACTTATGGGTTGCTGGGTATTTTCGAAAATTAAAGGACTGTCGGGATGGTTGTCTCATTGAGCATGTAGTTCTTGAAGTGCCCTTCATATCTATGTATGTGGTCTTGAAATAATGTTTATGATGGTGTATTGATTTCAATATAGATTCCAAACTGTATCCATGTCACCCATCGACAGTAGTTTACCCCGGTGACATGTTTTGTGTACTTTGGAGATTTTGGAATTTTTTGACCCTTTGAGTGGTAAGTTGTTTTCGTTTGTTCATTAGGTTGGCTTGATATGTTTTGGGTAGTTTTTTTATAATTTTATTTGATTTTTTGTTTTATCATATGGTGATTGGTTTCTAAAAAAATGATATTTCCAAAACAAAAACATTAAATCTTATTGAGAGTGAAATTGGTTGTTTTGAAAATGGGTGTTAGTTTAGAATTGTTTTTGTGGATTATGAATTTTTTTTTGAAATTTGAAATAGGACAAAGAATGTGGAATTTAACAATGATTTTCTCTGAAAATGATATGTTTTAAAATTTGATGTGATATTTGTAATGAGGTTTTGAAAGTGATAATGTTTCATTTATCTAACTCTTAGTATTCCTATGACTTCTCACATATATGTATACACAATAATGTATATGGTGAGTGTAAAGTTATTGTTATGTATGGGTGAGTGTTAGAGCCATATCAATAGTGTATATATGTGAGGCTAACTGGAATAACAATAGTGGACGATTGGTTCGTAAGGATTGTTAAGAATTCTGAAAATGTTCTTCAAAAAGGGGGATTTCAAAGTTTTAATAAGAGGCAGTGTGTGATGTATCATTTTTGAGTTTGTAGCTAAGATTTTAGGCTATTGATTTGATGTGTTGGAGTGTGATTGAAATGATGTTTTTATTTTGGGTTAATTATTTAAATTTGATGTAAAAGTTTTTAATTTATGATATGTTTTTATTTGGATTCATTCTCTCTCTTTTAAAATAATGTCCCCATTGTGTTTTAGGGGCTCTTGAAAACCAAATTCAGGTTGTTAATTCAACGTATGACTATCAGTTGATCAAGATGTGATTTATACATTTGGTTTTTCCTTTTTGGATATGGATATGGGTTGCTCTAAATATCAAGATTTCATGCCATGGATCCAAGAGTTGAACCCTCCTCATTCCCTTGGGTAGACAAAACAAGGGAAAGGTAAGGATTGTATGCAAAATATTGAGGAGATATTTATTCTATTTGAATCTCCCAAACCAATCAAGTTCTGTCTTTCTAGATTCACATTAAGATGCCACATTCATGAATGGTGAAAATCCATTCATTTGGCCTGACCGTTGAAAAATTTCTCATTAGAATGCTTTAATGCCTTATTCATACCACATTACTTACTCGATGGTGTGAAAATATATATGGGTTCATTGTGGTACAGTCTTACGAAGGGTGATTTAATGGTGATGTAGTATTCTATGAACTACATTGATATTGTTTTTTTCTCCCAATCCTCATCAATGATGAATTTTAGAAGGATTGATTATTTCAAAGTGGTATCCAGTCAAAATTCATTTAGATTATGACTTCATTCCATTTGGATTATAAATAAATCATGAGGTAGTTTGTTCATGTAGAATCTAATTTAGCTGCATCATTCCAGTTGAGAAAAGGTATAAAATGCCCATTTTGTTCCTCTCTAGATACATCTTAGAGAAAGTTATTATTGTGTTTTTAGTGTGGGATGTCTTGGTATAAAAGTTTTTCCAATTGTGAAACAATTATGATCCATCATACCTATGGCCATTTACATCATTTTCAATGGGTTTTCTATGGTGTCACTAGAATGTGACATGGGGAAAGATCAACACCCTTGAGGGATATTCCAATATCATTTTGATGAATGTAGTGCTAATAATATCTCAATTAGAATATTTATTTTATTGGTAAATCCATTTTTGTTTTAATTAATGTAATACGTGTTTCGTTCTGCTTTTAGGTATGGAGAATGATGTTCTATGTCTTTTGGGAACTCTATTTAAAAGGGGATGTTATTGAAATGGTATTAATGTTGTTAATGTATGTTGTTGGGTTTTTTGTCACATGGTTTGTTTTCTAGGTTTTTTCAGCTATCATTAGGTTTTTATAGTTATTTTGGTTTGAGAAATTAATGTTCGTCTATAGTTATAATAATGTGGGGACTGATCTAGGGGACTATCTCATAATGACTCCAACATCCAGGCGTTCTTTATGGAGAACTTTTTTGTTTTCTATAATCCAAAACCTGATCATATTTGTTTGTTATTATGATACTTGGTCGTGTATCAGATGCTTGTGGAGATTCTGAGCTGACCATGACTAGTTTCATTGATGGTTTTGTGTTAGGGGAAAGGGTGTTCATTGTTGGGTTTTATTTATACGATAGTATGCCTCTTTTTGTAATCACTTCGTTACTTTTTATAGCCCTATGGGTTTGTGAGATTATTCCATTGGATGTTTGGCTTCTTATGGTGATGGTCTTGTAGTTTCTTTTGAGATTCTATAGTTTTGAAGTATGAATGGCAGTGACTGTTGGTTATTTGGTGTTTGAGAGTTTAGGTAATTCCATAGTGGTATATCATATTTTCATGAGTATTGATCATCCAAATATCATTGGATGTTATGGGGGAAGATAGTTTCAATGTGGGAGAACCGTGACACCCCAAACTAGAACGTCATAGTAATTAAAATTTTTTTTGAGTATGTATTTAATTTCATTCATTTTTGAGTATTTTAATTTAAATAAATTGAATTAGAATAAAAATAAAATTAAAGAACTCCAATTTAACACATCACCCCTTCTTATTGCGTGATATAGACCCTCCCACCCCAGAACCCCTTTGGTCGTCTATGCTCAACCCTTACGGTGGGAGTCCTCTTTCTAGATACTCCCATTTTCCATCAGGCTTCATCTCATTTCACCAAGGTATGTCCTCCACTTATTTATTATTTTATTTTTCCTTTATTATTCCCTCATCTTCTGGCCTGTATTGTCTGGAATTAACCCTATATCCTGGGTTTCATGGGTTTTTGTAATTTCATCCATTTTAGTGTGTACGGTGGGTCTCTCTGGTCTTCCATGGGTAGGTTTTGATGTCAGTCAATAAAGGTAGAGATCATTAGACAAATCCATGTCATCTGCTTCCGTTTGAGTTAGGTTTCTGATACCTTATTTTATTTACATATTTTTGATTTAGTATTAAATGATTTATGGGTCCCTATATGTTAATCAGATATTTTGGAAACTCTATAAAGGTTCACACATACATATATATGTACAAATACACACAGACACACACAAACACACACATATATCCTCTTTGAACATATTCCCACATGGAATGGGGAATATGTGCATCGGATGAAGGGGTATTTATATAGGAATGTTTGTCAAGACCCCCTCCCCACAATGTATACACTTCCTAGGTCAGCATTGTGAGAAGGGAGTTAATGACCCCTAAGTCCCGCCTCCTATAGGCCCCGAGATGGCGACTAGCACCGAGGGTATAATAAACACATAAATGGGAGGCAATACCCTTTAAGAGAACACATTAACAAGAGATAGATAATATAAACACCAACCAACTCCAACTAAAAACTGAAATATATGTAATGACCCGAATCCGGAGCCCCTCCACTAGTGCCCCGTACCCGGTTCGCCACATTACCTCAAGTGTGTTTCCCCAAACACCAAAGGCTTCCGATTTGCAGTGAGGGCCTTGGTGAGTCGGTGGGGAAACTATTCCCTCATTTGGTAAATTATACAGCGGAAGAACAACCAGACACAAAAACGGAAACAGTAAACAGCATACAACAACTGAACTGAACAACGGAAGCAATGTATAAAATAAGGATGATGCAACATGGTATATATGTCTATGGAAAGAAATAAAAAAACCAACGTGCCGAAGTAAAAATGAAAAACAATGTTCAAATAAAACAAAGTAAACTCCTCAGCAACGCAATCCTAAGCTCGGTCCCTTTCTCTCCAGCTCCAAGCAATCATGTATCGGAAGTCGAAGGGTGCTTGCCCTAATCTATTCCTACAACAACAAAGTCTTCTTGAGCCCAAAAGCATGGCCCAAACATGATGTGAGATACAATCCTCGTAGGAAATCACCCAAAGATCTGTGTCCATCAGTCAATGAATACAAGGCCAGTAAAAGTGTGAAAAGCAGTAACCAGAAAAGTATACATCAGCTAAAATCCACAATACTAGCATATAAGTACACTAGTAAACAACCAAAAACAAGTAGAAAATAGGTAACCCTCTAGGTAGCTCTCACAGCCTAACCCCTATCGTTCAACCTACAAGTACTAGAAACCCTCTAGGAGGCACACACAGTCTCACCCTTCTAGTTCAGCTAATAATAGAATCTCTGAGGAAGCACTCACCATCAATTCCCCCTATAGTCTCGTATCATTCTAAAGGCTCTCTGGGGGAGCACTCAATGTCTCATTCCCCCGGTGGCCTGTGTCGAGGAACTACAGACTCTCTGAGGAAGCACTCATCGTTAATTCCCCCTATGGTCTCACATCGTATTAAAAGACACTCGATAGAATCCCTTACATCCATTATCCATATGGTATACTACACTAGGGTCTCATAGTCCTGTTTAAAAATAAATGTGCTCAGTGCATGTGCAACATCCAAGTAAACCTCAAGAACTACTTGGTTGTCATTCTAAGGCACAACAGCGTAACAGTATAACAACCCCACCATCCTACAACTATGCATGGAGACTGAAAAAACGCCAATCAAGCAAAACAAGCCTGAAAAGCATCCATAGTACAACAAAAACTAATCTATTCACAATGGTAAACCTCTACTATAGAATCAAGAAAGCATACAATCAGTCAAGAGAAAAACAGGAAAACGCACAATTCCTGTTCAAGAGAATTGGCGCAATTTCACAAAATACTCAAAGACATTCTACAGAAAGGCAAAAACCAACAACCCTGATGATAGGGGATCAATATACTTGAACCACGACGACTGATTCTCCCTAGAACTCTATTGATCTGATAAAATGAAGAAAACCTTTAACCTTAGATAACATGAGATGGAGGAATAATTAGAAATCAAGGCTCAAAGAGAAGGGATAAATCATTGTCGCGCTTCCAACGTAATCGACCGTGCTCTAATCGGAGAATAGACTGAGAGGCGGGGTATCGAGAAAGATCCAGCCGTACAGGTTGCTCTCGGACGAATAACCTAGAGAAGGGGTGTGTTTTGTTCGTCAGGCGTGACCCCGGTGCGTTTAGTGAAATAAAGGAAAATTACACGCCGTGTACTTTTAGAGTACATGGCCTGTACTAGGTTTTTTTGTACTCCACCAAAAACGGCCTCCACATCACCCCTACACACCGTGTGTGTGGCCCGGGCACGGCCAGCACACGGCTTCGAGCCGGAGTAGAGTACACGGCATGTACTCAGAAAGTACACGGCGTGTACTTCAAAATTTCCAGATAATAAATTACTCTCAAAAACACCAAAAAAATGAAAGGTGTACCTAAAATGAAGATTAGGGTTATTACAAACTTCCCCCTTAAAGAAATTCATCCCCAAATTTCCCTAGCGAGGCGTAGAAGAAGAAACCCCGAACAGCTCCAGCCACTGCGATCGTACATCATCCTCCCTCTCCCAGGTCTCGTCCTATATTCACCCATGCTGGCATAGAACTTGTACCAGAGGGACAGAACGCCCACGGAGAACCTTCGTACTGTGATCTAAAATCCAGATAAGATGCTCCTCGAATGATGCATCTGCTTCGAGCTCAATCTCCTTGGGCTGGAAGACTTGAGACAGGTCTGAAAAGTAACGTCGGAGCTGAGAGACATGGAAGACGTCGTACATGGCCCGATACCTCTACGATAGCTGCAACCAATAGGAAACCGACCCAAATCTCTCCAATACCTCAAACGGTCCGACATACCGTAGTGAAAGATTACGCTATCTCTGAATCCTCTTGTGTCCCAGCCTCAGTGCGACACGCAGGAAAACCTGATCCCTGACCACGAACTCCAGAGGTTGTCTCTGCTAATCAACATAAGACTTCTACTGAGACTATGCTATAGAAATCCTCTTCCGAATCAACTCTATCTACTATGAAGTCTCCTCAATAAGACGAGGTCCCAGCAAAGTTGCCTCTCCTGCCGCCAGCCAGCGTAAGGGTAATCGTCATGGCCTATCGTACAAATCCTCGTAAAGTTCCATATGAATGGTCACTTAAAAACTGTTGTTGTAGGAGAATTCCACCATAGGGATATGCTTCTCAGAAGAACCTCCAAAGTCCAGGATGCATGCTCTGAGCATATCCTCTAGCACCTGGGTCGTGCGCTTGGACTGGACATCAGTCCGGAGATGGTATGATGTACTCAAAAGTACCTGTGTACCCAAGGCCATCTGAATTCCCTTCTAGAACTGAGAGATAAATTGCCTTCCCTTTCTGAAACAATAGTGTGTGGAACTCCATGCGGGCATACAATATCTCGAATGTACAATCGTCCCAGATCATCAACACTGATGGTCTCCTTGATCAGAATGAAGTGAGCATCCTTTGTGATCCTGTCGACGACAACCCAAACAACACTGTTACCTCGAGGCGACCTCATCAACCCGATCGTGAAGTCCATCGCAACATCATTCCACTTCTACTCTGGAATGGGTAACTACTGTAAAAGGCCTACTGGGCATCGGTTCTCTCCTTCACCTGTTGACAAGTAGAACACCGTAAGACAAAACCAGCAACATCTCTCTGCATACCTGGACACCAGTACTGTCGGTGAAGATCCCGATACATATTGGTTACGCCAGGATGAACTGCCCAAACTGAGGAATGAAAATCCCACATCAGCTCCTCGCGTGTGTCTTCTGGAACACATACGGGTCCTTGGAAATGCAAGATTTCATCCTTGCCCACTGTCCATCTTGGAATCGGGTCCTCTCCAGACATTCTCTCCCACAGGACTAAGCCTTCTGAGTCTGATAGCTACCTCATCTGTACCCGATCAAGTAGTGTAGAGGTAACAGCGACAGAAGATAGGAATGTATGTCCCTATCTGTCGTACATCTCCAGATTCATCTCATAGAACAGTGCCATAAACTGCCACTCACTACTGGCCTCCTGAACTGCCTGAACCTGAGTTCTCCTGCTCAATGCATCTTCCACTGTGTTGACCTTTCCCGGCATATAGGAAAGCTCAAAATCAAAATATTGAAGATACTTGACCCACATACGCTGTCTCAGATTCAGATCACGCTGAGTGAAGATATAGTTGAGACTCTTTCGGTTGGTGAAGACCACAAAGTGTTTTCCCAGAAGATAATGTCTCCAATAGCGTAAGTCATGGACAACAACTGCCAACTACAGATCGTGTGTGGGGTAGTTCCTCTAACGTGGCCTCAAATGTCGAGACCTGTACGCAATGACTCCATCTCCCTGCATAAGCATAGCTCCTTGCCCGATACCTGAAGCATCACAATAGACTATGTAAATCTTGCATGGCTCTGGAAATACTAGTATTGGTGTCGACGTCAATCTTGCCTTCATCTCTTGAAAGGATGACACACAAGAATCTGACCAAAAGAACTTCGCCCCCTACATGGTCAGACCTGTCAAAGGTGCTGCTAGGCGTGAAATGTCTTGAATGAAGCGTCTGTAGTATCCAACCAGCCCTAGATAACTCCGTACCTCAAAAACATTCTTCGGCTGCTTCCAGGAGACTACAACTCTCACATTCTCTTGTTCCACAGATACTCCTACCTCTGGGATGACGTGACCCAAGAAGTGAATATGATCCATCAAGAAGTGGAACTTCGAGAGTTTAGCATAACGTTGATGCACTCTTAGTGTACTCAGAACGATATCAAGATGGGTATCATGGTCGTGTCGAGTGTGAGAGTACACCATGATGTCTTCTATGAAGACCACGAAGAAGGAGTCCATGAAAGGATGGAACACTTGGTTCATCAGTTCCATGAAAACTGCAGGTCCGTTCGTTAGACCGAATGACATGACTGTATACACATATAGACCATACCTGCTCCTGAAGGCTGTTAGAGGTATATCTGATGGTCTAACACACAAATGATGATAATCGGACCTGAAATCGATCTTCGAGAACACCCGGGCTCCTCGAAGCTGATCAAAGAGGTCATCGATCTTCGGCAAGGGATATCGGTTCTTGACCGTCAACTGGTTCAGCTTCCGATGATCCACACAAAGTTGAAGGGTACCATCTTCCTTCTTTGCAAACAGGACAAGGGAACCCCAAAGAGAAGTACTGGGCTGGATAAAACCCTTTGCCTGAAACTCCTCCAACTTCTTCTTGAGCTCATGAAACTCAGGTTTAGCCATCCTATAAGGAGGAATGGACACTGATGTCGCTCCTAGGACGAGCTCAATCGAGAAGTCTACCTCACGCTCCGGTGGCAAACCTGAAAAGTCCTCTGGAAAGACATCCTAAAAACGATCTACCACTAGAAGAATGTCCAACTGTGAAGTCCCCTGATCATCCAGATAAATACTAGAACTCTAGCATGTCACCCTTCCAAGCCCATGATGCTCGAGTCCTGCTCGACTCGCCTAAACATCCAATTCGCCTCTATGACGAAAAGATTCACCCTATATTAAACGGAAACTCGCTCTGCGGTGATAACAGTTGACGAATGCCTAGATGTGAACCAAACAGTCCATCCCGAGGATAACATCATAGCCTATCATAACTAGGACATAGAGATCCCATGAGAAACGATACCCTGCCACCTCGAGAGAGAACTCTCTACACTGGTGTACAATAGATTTCCTCGTCTCTAAAGGAGTGTCTTGTTTCAATGAGTCGGTAGAAGAAATGAAACAGATCCCAAATCTCTCCACAACAGCAACAAAGATAAAAATATGTGTCGCACCATTATTGAAAAGAGCTGAAGATAAAACTAAGGCTACTAAAATCGTACCTCGAACTGTAGATGGGTCGGGATTCTACTCCAAATATGCCTGCTCCACATAAAAAGACTAGCATGCACCGTGGCCCTACGCCCCAGGCTGGCCACTCTGAGCTGAACCTCCCTGCTGGTGCTGAGGGACTGGTGGCTGACCGCCACAGCCTCGACCTCCACCTTGGCCCGAATGGCCAGAAGAACTCCAGTTCCCGACTGGTGAGAAACTGGTGGTGCTGCTCCTGAATGAGGAGTCATGGAAGAACCCCGGTCACCAGCTACTAGTGAGAAAACCTGGAAGAAATGATGAAGGTGACCCATCATGCAGCAAGATCGGCACTCCATGGGGTCTCTCTGGCACTGCAGCCTCATGTGCCATGACGGGCCACACTGGTAACATACCACATGGCTGCCTGACGATTCATCATGCTACATCAGATCACCACGCGTAGACTCCCTACAGGGCTTCTTTCTGTCATCTAGAGGAAAACTAGATTTGGAAGAAGAACAGTCCTGGCTCGGAGCTCCAGAGTCTCTCAGATTGCCCTCCGCAATCAGTGCCTGGTTGACGATGGAAGTGATGGAAGTCAACTTCAGGATATTCACATGTGAGCGGATCTCCCGCCTGAGACCATCCTCAAACATCCTTGGTATGAACACCCCCACTCCCATCTCGGAGGGGTTTGAAACTATACAGCTCAGTGAAACGAGAAGAATACTTGATGACAGAAAGAGTACCCTACTCTAAGCTCATGAACTCCCGGGCTTGGTCGGCCCTCAGGGTCTCTGGGTAGAAGTAGTCATAAAAGACATGCTGAAACTCCTCCCAAGCCATGACCAGCTGGTGACCCGCTTATGAGATCATGTTCCACCACCTCTTGGCGGAGTCTCAGAGCATGTAGGAAGCCAGCTTGACCCGCCTCTATGGAGGTGTCTCCAGATGCTCGAAGATAGTCAGCATGGCTTCCAGCCATGACTCTGCAGCCTGAGTTCCTCCTTCCCCCGAGAAGGTAGAAGGATGATGTTGCTGGAAAAGCCACATCATGTCTGCCATAGTCATGGAAGGAAGTGGTTCTCCCTCAACAGTCTGCATCATCCTCATAAAACCTTCCCTGAACTATGCATCAGTGCCTACAACTGGTATGATAGCTGGTGCCATGGCTGGCTCGACTGGAGGATCAATAGGAAGTCCCTGATCAACCATATCTAGCGTCTGATCACTTCCTGACGACAAACGTACAACCAAAGGACATCTCGGAGGCATAGCTCTGAAAGATCAAAAGTACACCTTAGATCAGAAAAACAAGGATAGAGAAAAAAATAGTACAAAACTGGATCATGGGAATGGAAACACACAAATTTACAAAACACGACTACACGACGTGTATAAAAACTACACGTCGTGTCATCTTAAGCCACTGAGATGGGCGTGTACTCTTGGCCTACAAGTCATGTAACACCTCAAACTACACGGCGTGTTGACCCAACACACGAAGTGTACTTCAAAACTACTCCCCTTCCCATGTCTCTTTACACGGCTAACCCACACGGTCCGACATAACCCAAGATTACACGGCGTGTTCTGAACAAACACGTTGTGTATTGGACAGAGCTTCGACAGCCCGTGTTATTAAATACACGGCTGTCTGGATGGATGACCTTACACGGCGTGTTCCGAACAAACACGGCGTTTATAGGTGAAGGTGACACCATCCCGTGTTGTTCGTTACAGGGTCGGGTACTTAATCAAGACTACACGGCGTGTTCAAAAAAACAACACGGTGTGTCTATGTGAAGGAACGCCGAACCGTGTTGTTCGTGACACTACCAGGTACCTGAACAGGACTACACGACATGTTCCTTTATAACACGGCATTTTCTACTCGAGCGTCCCAGACCAGTGTTGTTAGTGACACGACCGGGTACACGGCTCCTAACGACCCGACGTGTACCTACCGCACATGGCATGTTCCTGAAGGTATTCTCACGACACATTATTTCTACTCACATGGTCAGTGACACGGCCTAACAACTACACATAGTGTAGTCATAATTATACGCCGTGTATTCTGGTTTTTCCTGGCCAGTAGCTCAGAAAATACACAGAATCCCAGAAACACTAAAAACAAGGCAGCAGAGATTCTATCAAGCATCTATCACAACAGCATGCATAATCTACACAATGTCTATCACAACAGAATGCAATCGCTAATGCACCCTATATGGCATATAAAGAATTCATTTCATGTGATTTATACAAGTGCCCATATGATGCATGAGATGGAATACCATCATCTCATCGGGTTGCGACAGAAATAAAACCAAAATCGTCAAGAAAATAGCAACACAAAGCATGTGAATCACTCTAGGTGAAATCATTTCAACCGTAAAATCTCAAAACCAGCAACTATAATTAACAAGGTTGTATGGATTTTCTATATACACGGGTTAGGTACTCCCGAGCATAGCTAAATACCATGTACAAAATCCGTCATGTCCCTGGAAAAATTCTAAAAATAGTAAATCAAGAGAAAGGAACTCCTCTGATACCACTTTGTAACGAACTGAATCTAGAGCCCCTCCAATGGTGCCCCGTACCCAGTTCGCCACATGACCTCAAGCGAGCTTCCCCAAATGCCAGAGGCTACCGACTAGCAGCGAGGGCCTTGGGGAGTCGGTTGGGAAACTATGCCCTCATTTGGTAAAGTATACAGTGGATGGACAACCAGACACAAAAATGGAAATAGTAAACATCATACAACAACTGAACTGAACAGCAGAAGAAATGTATAAAATAATAATGATGCAACATGTTAAATATGTCTACTGAAAGTAGTAAACAAACCAATGTGCTGATGTACAACTGAAAAACAAAGTTCAAAGAAAACAAAATAAACTCTTCAGCATCGCAAGCCTATGCTCGGTCCCTTGCTCTCCAACTCCAAGCAATCACATACCGGATGTCAAAGGGTGCTTTCCCTTATCTATTCCTACAACAAAAAAAGTCTACTTGGGCCCAAAAGCATGGCCCAAACAGGGTGTGAGATACAATCCCTATAGAAAATCACCCAAATATCTGTGCCTAACAGTCAATGAATACAAGGCAAGTAAATGTGCGGAAAGCAGTAACCCGAAAAGTACACAGCAGCTAAAATCCACAATACGAGCATATAAGTACACAAGTAAACAACAAACAACAAGTAGAAAATAGGTAGCCCTCTGGGTAGCTCTCACAGCATAACCCCTATGGTTCAAGCTACAAGTACTAGAAACCCTCTAGGAGGCACAGACAGTCTCACCCATCTGGTTCAGCTATGAATAGACTCTCTGAGGAAGTAATCACCGTCCATTCCCCCTATAGTCTATATCGTGCTAAAGGCTCTCTGGGGAAGAACTCAACGTCTCATTCCCCCTGTGGCCTGCGTCGAGGAACTACAGACTCTCTGAGGAATCACTCATCGTCAATTCCTCATATGGTCTCACATCATATTAAAAGACACTTTGGATAAGCCCTTACATCCATTCTCCCAATGGTCTACTACACTAGGTTCTCATAGTCCTGTGTGAAAATAAACATGCTCAGCGCGCGTGAAACATCCAAGTAAACCTCAAGAACTACTTGGATCTCATTCTATGTCACAACAGAATTACAGTATAACAGCCCCGCTATCCTACAACTAGGCATGGAAACTGGAAAAACAGAAAACAAGAAAAAAACCATGGAAAGCATCCAGAGTACAACAAAAAACTACTCTATTCACAAAGGTAAACCTCTACTATAGGAATCAATCAAGCAGGAAATCGATAAAGGGAAAACCAGGAAATAACACAATTCTCGTTCAAGGGAATTGGCACAATTGCACAAAATACTCAAAGCATTTCTATAGAAAGGCACAAACCACCTACCTGGATGTTAGGGGATCTATATACTTGAACCACAATGACTGATTCTACCTAGAATGTCGTATATCTGAGAAAACACACAAAACATTCACCCTTTGATAACATGAGAAGGAGGATGAATTGGGAATCAAGGCTCAATATGAAGGGATAACACACTGTTGTGCTTCCAACGCAATCGACCGTGCTCGAATCGGAGAACATACGGAGAGGCGGAGGCTCAGGAAAGATCCAATTTTATGGGTCACTCTCGGATGAAGAACCTGGAGAAGGGGTGTGTTATGTCCGTCAGGCTCAACCCCGGCACGTTTAGTGAAAAAAGAAAAGTACACGGCAAGTACTTTTAGTATACACGGCGTGTACTAGGTTTTTCCATACTCTGCCAAAAACAGCCTCCACGTCACCCATCCACACCGCATGTGTGGCCCGACATAGCCAGCACACGGCTTCGAGCCGAATAAGAGTACATGGTGTGTACTCTGAAAGTACAAGGCGTGTATTTCAAAATTTTCCAAAAACTCCATTATTATCAAAAACTCCAGAAAAAAGAAACGCATACCTGAAACGAAGACCCAGGTTCTTACAATATAAAAGAAAATGCAAGTGAACATATGTAGTTTCATGCAAAAATATTACAACCATAAGGGGAAAACTACAAGTACCGAAAAGAAAGTAAAAATAGCAGCAACCACAAGCCCAAACAGCTCATCCAACCCCATGCTAGTAGAAACTAACTTGATCTCTAACCTGCTCCATGTGAACAGAAAAATAGTTTATCAATACATTGGGTGAGTATAATAGTATACTCAGTAGGATCCTCCCGGAATCCTCTCATGAAAATGTAATGACAGAAAGCTAAAGCATTGTGATCAACAAGGGAAATTAACACGTCTCCTAAACATGTATACTATGTTACCAACCTCACCATGGAAAACCTCACCAAATTATGCATACAAGAATATATCATATAATAAAGAATATCAAGGGTACCCCGCTACTACTTCCACAATGGATTTCTGCATAGCCCCAACATCGCACATCCTAAGAATCTCTCTCCAAAAAGGCTTGCCCGAAGACACCTGGACAAAGCACCACAACATCAAACTCCCGATACAAAAACACCACATCCACATATGAAAAGTAACCAGGTAGTTCTAAGAGCCACCACAGACAGCATAACATGTATCATACGTCAGATATTATACCTCAATCCATTACAACCCATACACTGAGAAAGGATAATCAAGCCATCACAGCCTATACATGTTACACCTAGAGTATTACATAGGATACTATATCCAGTATATATGAGTGTGCATAACATCAAGCCATTGTAGCCCTCTATACACATATATGGTGAAAAACTAACCAGTGTGCCTACTAGCAGAAGTATATACCATGATAAGAGAGCAGGGCCAAAGGGGGTAGTCACCCATTCATCGTCCAACCAGAATGTTGGGTAAAGCACCCCCAAGGGCTCAGAATCCCTAGGGGGTAAGTTTCCCTTACAGACAGGGAGGATTATCATATAGAAACAACAAAAGTACACAATAAAATATATCTTATAACATCCTTATGGGAATAACCTAGTCTTAGACTCAATTTCAGCTAATGTCTCTCGGAATATGGGTTGCCACATCTATATCTAGGTATCCTATAAGAACCCAACCATTTAAATATATTTATTGGATTAATTAATTCCATTTTTATTAGTTCCACTATACATTAATTAATTCTTTAAACAATAATTAACCATTTATAATTCCACATTAAACTTCTTTAGCATCACACCCAAAGTCCACTATCCCTTTAAACTTACAACCTCATCCTTAGGTTCCAGCAACTCCAACACCCTGGGTTAACAACATTTATTCAATTATTCATTATTGGATTACTCTCCCATATTCACAGGCATTCTGGAAAAACATTCTATGCTACTAAACACAAGGGGGCTCAACACGGTGAGTAGATGTACTACCCTTCGTGTCTTTTCAGCCTATAGTAAGAGCATAGACCAATCCTCCCATGAGAAGCTAAACACGGAAAGCATGTTGCATACCCCATGCGTCTTTGTCTCTTTTAGAAGAAGTGTTAGCAAGAACAGCTGCTTTGAGAAGTGGGGAAATGTAAAGTAGATAATCAACCAATAATAATGAGAAAGCATCCAACAATCAAATCCATCGTGTTCCCAAATACATGTTGTCCTCCCTGACACCCACATGCATAAACTAATGCATCTCCCCAATCTATGTGTCATCTACTGCTACAAGAAAAATTCCTCCAGGCCCCCACATATCACCATAGCCATCCATGATCACATCACAACACAAGCAGCATGAAAAAAACATCTTAACAATTGGTCTCTTGTCACGTTAAGAATCATGTGGGTAACTTAGAACCCTTCAAGGAATTAACAAATAATCAGTTCTTTAATCCATCGTGAATTAAACGATTTATTATTCATAGGTTCCAAATTCGGGAAACCTAATCAGTAAGCTATAAAATAAATTATTAAACACTATTATGGTATCTATTTGATTAACATCAAATTACAATAAGAAGAACCAGATTCATTTAATGCCTCTTTATCTTTAGCCAAACTATTATAAATTTATTTCCAGCTTTACCTTCCTTACCAATTTCAATCAAGATTGAACGGATAAACAAATAAAGCATAGATATAACACTATCTAGGAAAATAAGAGGTAATAACATACGATCGATTTCAATTTATTTATTCGGTTAAAATATTTAATATGTCAATTCCATTGCCATCCAATGGGAAAAAACATGCTAATGATAAATTTTCACATAAATTAAGAGAGAAGCAATGAATCCCCTACATCAAACAGTTCGTGACGTTCTTTATATGAGAATAGTCCACACAACGGTCATGATCTTTTTCTCATGACAACTAAATCCACCCGAGGAAGACAAGATACGACCGCACCAATTGAAACCCAAGAAAAACTCCATTAGAAACATGGAGATTACATGATAAAACATGGAATGGATAAATATGATAAGATGAACCCCCAATGAACGATGATAAAACATACCTTTTATTGAACATTGATCGATACAGATTTTTTGCATCAAAACCGAGAGAAACCAATCTGTGAAGGAATGTTTGATTGTGGCACTAATATGAGAAGGAATGGGATTTTTGAGAATCCCACACCCAGAACAAGGAGAAATAATTTGGGAGGAAGATATCCCATCCCTTTATAAGATTTTACATATTGACGTTTTAAGATATTATTAATTGACCATTAAAAGTAGATTGCATTAAACCATGCTGTTTGACCACGTAAAAACATACCAAGACTTAGGGATAATTAATATTAGAGTTATGGCCTTTTAATTGGAATTAGAGTCATTAAAACAAGGATTTAAATACTTTTTACGTCAAATGTAATTTTAATGGATTGATACTGTAGGAAACTAGAACACTGTTCATTAACCTCACCATTCTAGAATCACTGTTAACGTACCTCATGATTCTGGAAACATTGTTCATGATCCTCACCATTGGAACCTCACTATTCTGGAAACACTGTTCACCAAAGGTTACCATTGCACTATTCACCTATGGTTACCGTTTCACTATTGATAGAAGGTTAATGTTGACATTGTTCACCTAAGTATACCATTGAACTCTTCACCTAAGGTTACCATTGCACTATTCACAGAAGGTTAATGTTGACACTGTTCACCTAAGGTTACCGATGCACTATTCACAATGGTCAACCATTGGAACTGTTCACCGAAGGTCACCAATGCACTGTTCACAATGGTCTACCTTTGGAATTGTTCACCAAATGTCACTTTTTCACTGTTCACAATGGTCTACAATTGGAATTGTTCAATGAGTGTCACTGATGCTACAGTTCACAGAAAGAAACAAAATAGGACATGTTTTGGGGATAAGTCACCTTGACCTCCCGGGACACCTCAAGCACCATAGTTTCATAAAGGAATGGAATAGAGAGGTCCGGTCCATTACATCAGATACCTATCAAAACATCCTCATCTTTGAGAATAATAAACCCCCTTATTGTGAAAATGAAATGGGGTATGAACAACCGCCCATCGATATATCTCTCAAAAGAGAGCAATCCAAAAAAACAACAAAGGGATCCATCTCATAAACATGAATGGTTTATAACCACAAAGGAAACATCGATACATGAAATGAGTAAAACATAAAACAAATCTAGGTACATATCATGTATCTTTGACTCCCATTCCCAGGTACTCACCTCCATGCCATTGTGTTTCCACAAGACACAAACCATGGAGATATATCGCTCGCGCAAAACCTTATCCTTGTTGTCTTAGATCTCCTTTGCCCACTACTCAAAGGTTGCATCAACATTAACATCGATCTCTCCCCAATCGATGACTTGAGAGTCATCATGAAGATAATGATGGAGCTGTGAAACATGGAAAACATCATTTATCTGACACATCTATGGGGGAAGTTCTACTCGATACACCATAGCTTCAACACAAGCTAACACCTCAAAAATCCCAACAAAGTGTGGAGAAAGCTTACTCCCATGAAAAATCATTCGCTGCCCACGACATGGGGTTAACTCCAGAAACAAATGATCCCCAACATTAAACTATAAGGGTTTCCTCCTTTGATCAGTATATTATTTTGGTAGATCTTGAGTTCTATAAATCTTCTCATTAATCACTTGAACCATATATTTGGTATTCTACAATAGTTCTAGTTTGTGAATTGCTGACTCTCTGTCCGTAGTCCAGACCAACAGATAATGACAAGGTCGGCCATACAATGGATCAAATGGCGCCATACTAATGGTGGAGTGAAAAATATTATTGTAAGAAAACTGTTCCATTGGTATGTGCCTCATCCACAAACCTCCAAAATCAAGAACACGATAGTGTAACATATGTTCAAGAGTCTCGATGGTTCGCTCTGTCTGACCATCCATTTGAGGATGAAAAGTAGTACTAAAGCATATTTGGGAACCAAAAGCATGTTAGAGGCCACTCCACACCCTAGAGGTAAACCAAATTTCTTGATCATAAATGATTGTCCTAGGGACTCTATGAAGTCTCACCACCACCAATAGATAATTCCTTGAAAATACTTCTACTGAGCTCGACTCCTTGATTACTATAAAGTGTGCAGATTTTGTTAAATTATTCAGTACCACCAAAATAGTATCATGTCCTCCCAGAGCTCAAGGTAAAACAGTAACAAATTCCAGTGAGATGTCATCCCACATCCTCTGTGCAATCTCTAATGACTGGAGAAGACCACCAGGAACACGATGTTCGGCTTTCACCTTCTGGAAGACCAAACATCGAGACACAAACTTCGCAACCACATGCATCAGCCCAGACAATGAAAACTGCATCCTCAAGGCTTGGTACATCAATGTCACACCAAGATGCACTGCTAAAGGCGAACTATAATAATCATTTAGAACCGTCATGTGAATCATCAAAGGAACAAAAATCCTTCCGAGATACAACACTCGATGTTGTTCATCCTCCGACCAACCATCAGTGTCCTCGAAAGAAACAACTCGGTATCTCCAAACCTCCAACTATAAATCACCCAACAAGAAATCTTCCACCATCTGAATTAGGGCTTATTTTCCTCTCATCTGAAAAATACAACCTCCCCCCTCCCCAACATCTCCCATATCAAGATGTAATGCTGAAAGCTCTTCCATTACTCTCTAGGAATCACCGGATTCACGCACTGCATCACTATGTATCTTTCGACTCATTTTATCAGCTTCAACATTCCACATTCCAGATGTATATGATATTTTGATGTCGTATTCAGTTAAAAAATACATCCACCAATGTTTCTACATGTTCATGTCACGCTAGGAAAAAATATACCTCAAACTCTTATGATTCGTGAAAACCAAAAAGCACTCACCAATGAGTTAGTGTCTCCAAATATTCATAGCAAACACTACCAATGGAAACTAAAGATCATGTGTGGAATAATTATATTATTGGGGACACAACTGATGAGACCCAAAAGATAGAATAGACCATTATTACATCAGAACACTGCCTTAACCCAGATGTGATGCGTCGCAGAAAACATCAATTTTAACTACCTATGCTTGAAGAAAAAGAAATGAAGCGCTTACTAACGAATAAATTAGTTACTCGAAAGCATCTGGACACAGATCAGTCCATATGAACGCCAGATCTTTCCTTTTAAAAACTATTAGAGGAGTCACAATTCATGAGAAACCAACTACGAACCTCTTGTAGTAGCTTTCAAGACCAACGAAACTTCTCACCTCAAGAACTGTCTTCGGGGATACCCAAGAAACAAATGCTTCTTTCATCAATGGATCAACATATAATCCCTAAAAGGACACAACATGACCAAAGAAACAAATATCTCAATCCCAAAACTCACACTTCGACAACATCCCAAACAACTGATGTTGATAAAAAACTCCCAAAACGGCATGTAGAAGCTCTGCATGCTCTTCTTCGTATATGGAGTACATAAGGATTTAGTCGATTAAAACTAAAAAGAACTTTTCCAGGAACTCACAAAACACAATATTCATCAATCCCATGAACAAAAATGGATCATTCGTCACACTGAATGACATTATAAGGAAATCATAATGCCCATGATGACAAAAAAAAGAAACCTTCAGGATATCCTCATCATTCACACGCATCTGATGATATCCTGACCGCAAGTCATTATTTGAGAACCAACATGCACCATTCAGTTGATCGAATAAATTTTCAATCCGTGGAATAGGATATAGATTCTTTATTGTCACATTGTTCAAGTGAATATAATGGACAAAAAACTACAAATTGTCGTCAGCCTACTCCAAGAACAAAAATGTTGCACCCCACAGTGACACAAGTTTCCGAAAAAACCACACTGTATCATACCTTCAAGATGTATATGTATCTCTCATAACATAGAATGGTCCTTACTATATGGAGACGTAGAGATATAAGATTCTACTGGTTGTAGATCGATCCAAAACTCAATCTCTCTTCGAGAGGGTAATGGTTCAACCACATTTGGAATGACATAAAGGTACTCTTCTACAATCCTAGGAAACACCAAATGTTGAACCTCTGAATAACTCCACATCATCTCATCCATCATCGATGATAAGGACGGAACACGCCTATGACCCATCTGAGGATCTCACTCGCCAAAAAACACCACCGTCTCTCCATCCGCTGCAAAGAAAACGCCTTTCTTCCAGAAGAAATCCACCATAGCCTCAACAGAATACATTCAATCCATTCTAAGGATGAAATCATATGGTTGTATTAAAAAATACAGGACATCTCGTCAAGAGTGATGCTGCCCCACAACTACCTCATAGTCTCTACATACTTCAAACAAGTCAGATCGACCTCAAAC
This sequence comes from Viscum album, assembly GCA_963277665.1. NCBI lineage: Eukaryota > Viridiplantae > Streptophyta > Magnoliopsida > Santalales > Viscaceae > Viscum > Viscum album. The sequence goes on along the minus strand of OY728143.1, from coordinate 63,278,778 downwards.
TGGCATAGTCAATGCCAAGGGCACTGGAAGCCTCTCAACCTCAAGTCCCAAAGCATGGACAAGTTAGGTGATATGAAGGAGTGTGTCGCTCCTAAATAAAACTAGGCATACACCATGGAAAAAAATAAGCAAAGGATACCTCAAAATATGTCTGGAATTCCAGGAGCTGGCAACGCTAGAGCATGAAGCTGACCACGACCACCTCCATGGCCTCTCTGACCCTGATGAAGAACACCACCACGACCGTGATCTACTCTATGAGAATGGGGAGAATCATGGGGTTGTCCATTTCCTGCCTTATCTACCCTCTGTTGATCTAATGCTGGTGAAACCTACTGCTGTTGCCTCAGCTAGAACTGCCTCAAAGGAGGAACCTAGAGTGTACCACCTAGTACACGATGAATGATCTAAATGTTCGGGCACTCTCGCCACTTATGACCATGACCACCACAAGAAAAACAAGTTCATGATCTCATGGAATAGGCCTGAGAGTTGCTACCTCTTTGGAAACGAGATGTGAAGGGCAGGGACCAACCCGTGGCTGAATGGAAACTATTTTGCCCTAAAATCCAGGAACAACATACCCTAGTTCTACATCATGGCGAGTCATGATGATTCACATATCTTGATGATCCCATCCTTGAAAAATTCCTCTCGATAACCTCTTCCCTCACCATCACCTCAAGATATGTTTTCAGCAACTATTGGGTAACCTGGTGCTAGATCTCTGGATGCAAAGCCTCCAAGAAATGCCTCGCCCTGGCCTCCTCATCTGGAAGCTGGTTCGAAGAATATCATAAAAGGATCCTAAAATGGATTCCAAACACTCAAACACTGGATCCCCCCTATCGATGGGTAAGAATCTCCTAGTGACTGGACGACTTCGTAGTCGAAGAATGAAACTCAACTCTAAATTTGTCTCGGAACTCCTCCCATGAGATCACTGACACCTCACGATCCCCAAGGAACATGAACCACCACTACCAAGATGCTCCATAAAACATCGTCACAACTATGGACACCTAGTGCTGCTTCTGAGAATAGATTGAAATGAAGCCTATATCGACCTTCTACAACCAGTCTTCCATGAATGCATCTGATATGGCACCCTCGTACTTCTGCAGGCTCTGGCACAGACACTCATAGAGTGCCTTCATCCATGTGTCGCCTTCATCAAACTCTACCCCAGGGCGATCGGCTGAAACAACATGCTGGACATTTTCTATGCAAATGTGATGAGGACATTGACTTGGAGAAAAAGATGTAAAATAACAAACCATTAGTGCTCCTAAACCTATATTATGGAAGAATCAACATTAATTAAATAATTGTTTTCATTCGTGATTTTAGGTTAACCTATCCCAAGGTCGACCCATTCAAACACAAGATCAATGACTAATGATGCATGATCTGTTCCTAGGTCTCTATCCTACAAGTAGTATCACCTTGTTTAGCAGAAATTTTAAACATAAAGGTTTGTACATTATATCATAGGGGGGATTAAACTCCTATGTCTCAGTTAGTCTCTAGTGTTTACATCACATGAAAAACATAAATGACACCATTTCCCTATCAACCCATTCAACCTCACCTATGCCTAACTACAAACTCCATTATATCCCTCAACCAGTCTTCTGTTACCACTCTGTAATGACTCCCTCCCCACAAAGTGTACCCCTCCGGGGCCGACATTGTGAGAAGGGTGATATTGATCATTGAGTCCCGCCTCTTGTAGGCCACGGGATGGCGACTAGCACTGAGGGTATAATAAAGACACAAATGGTTAGCATTACCCTATAAAAGAACACATGCAGAATAGAGCGATAAGATATACACCAACAAACTCCATCTCAGAACTAAAATATAGAAGAAAACCCATGTGCACATATATAATGTCATGAAAAAGTACTACAAATGGAATTGGAAAACTACAAGTATCAAAAAGAAAGTAAAAATAGCATCAACCACAAGCCTGGACAGCTCCAGAAACCCCAAGCTAGTAGAAACTATCTTGATCTATAACCTACTCCAAGTGACATGAAATACAGTTTATATATACATAGGGAGAGTATAACAGTATACTCAGTAGGATCCTACCCGAAGCCTCTCGGGAAAATGTAAAGAAATAATTCTAAAGCACAGTGAACAATAAGTAAAACTAACTCTTAACCTAAACAGGTATACTATGTTCCAATCCTCACCACGACTACTCTTGCAAAATAACGCATTCAATAATATATCACATAATAATGAATATCAAGGGTACCCCGCAACTACATCCCCGTTGGTTTATCGCTTTTCCCCAACGTCGCACATCCTAAGCATCTCTCTCTAATACGGCTTGCCTGTAGACTCCTAGACGAAGCACCAAAACATGCACCTCATGTAACAAAACCACCATGTCCATGTTAGAAAAGTAACCATGTATTTCTATGAGCCCCCACATCCCACATAATGTTTATCACGCATCGAGAATTATACCTGTATCGAATACAACCCATACACCGAGTAAGGGTCCTCAAGCCATCACTACCTATAAATGTTACACATATAGTAGTCTATAGGATACTATATCTAGAATGCATGTCTGTGAATAACCACAAGATTGTACATCCCTAGACACACATATATGGGGAAAAACTAACCACTTTCCATACCAGCACAAGTATCTACCAAGAGAAGAGAGCAGGGCCAAAAGGGGTAGTCAACCATGCATCCTCCCACCAGAATGTTGGGGAAAACACCCCCAGGGATTTGAATCCACGTTGTGTCATTTTCCCTTACTGATAGGGTGGAGTTTCATATAGAGTCACAAAAAGTACAGAATATACTATATCTCACAACCACCAAGTGGGCATAACCTAGTCGTAGACTCAACTGGATCTAACATCCCTCAGACTCTGGGATGCCACTTCTATGACTAGGTATCCTATAAGGACACAACCATTAATAGAGGTTTATTAGATTACTTAATTACTTTTTTATCAGTTCCACATTACGTTATTTAATTCTTTAAACATTAATTAACTATTTACAAATCTGCATTAAAATTTGTTAGCATCACACCAAAGTCCACTGTCCCTTTAAAATTACAACCTCATAATTTTATTCCAGCAAATCCAGCCCCAAGGGTTAACATCATTTATTTAGTTATTCATTAAAAATTACTTTCCCATATTCCCCGACATTGTAGAAAAACATTTTATTGTACTAAACACATGGGGGGATCAACACGGTGAGTAGATGTACTACCCGTCGATTCTTTGACGCCTATAGCAAGTGTGTAAGCCCATACACCCTTGAGAAGCTAAACATGAAAAGAACATGTCATACGGCGTGCGTCTTTGCCTATTTCGGATGAAGGGTAAGTAATACCAGCTTCCTTGAGCAGTGGGGAAAAGTAAAGTAGATAATCAACCTATAAGAATGATCAAGCATCCAATAATCGCATCCCTCATGTTCCATCATCCCTGTTGTCCTCCCTGACACCCAAAAGCATAAAATAATGAATCTCGCCACTATTGAAATCATATGTTACGAAAACCAAAAGGCCTCCTTGCCCCCACATATCAACATAGCCATCTAGGCTCACATCAAAACACAAGAAGTAAGAAAACATTCATCTTTACAGTAGGTATCTTGGCCCTTAAACATTCAACAGGGTAACTTAGAACCCTTCAAAGAATTATCAAACAATTAGTTCATTAATCCATCTTGAATTAACCGATTTATTATTCATATGTTCCAAATTCAGAACACTTAATTAGTAAGCTATAAATAAAACTGATTAATCATGCTTATGGAATCAATTCGATTACCATAAAATTAAAATATGAAGAACCAGATTCATTTCATGCCTCTTTGTCTTTAGCCAAATTGTAATTAATTTAGTCCCAGCATTACATTCTTTACCAATTTCCATCAAGAATGAACTGATAAACAATGCAAGCATCGATATCGCACTATCTAGAAAAACAATTGGCAATAAATACGATCAATATCAATTCACTTATCCAGTTCAAATATTTATTATTTCAATTCCCTTGTCATAATGTGGGTAAAACATGCTAATGATACAGTTTCACATAAAGTGAAAGAAAATCAATGAATCCCCTACCTCAAATAGTTTTTGGCATTCTTTATATGAGAATAGTCCACACAATAGGTCATGATCATCCCCTCGTGACACCTGCATCCACCCGAGGATGCAATGGTAAAAACACGCCAACAAAAACCCAATAAAAATCCATTAGAAGAATTGATATTACATGCTACAATATGGAAAGGTGTAAAATGAGAATATTAACCCCAAAAGAATGACGATAAAACATACTTTATATCAAAGACTGATCGATACAACATGGTTGCATCAAAACCGAGCAGAACCAATCTGAGGAGTAATGTTTGATTGTGACACTCCTATGAGTTGGAATGGGATGTTAAAGTATCTCACTCACGAGATTAATGATAAATATTTAAGGAGGAAGATATCTCATCCCTTTAGAATAATTAATGGAGTGACAGTTTATGATACGCTTAACTACCCAATAAAATTCGATTGCATCAAACCACGTGGTTTGACCATTTAGAAACATCCCGAGCCATAGGGATAATTAATATAAGAGTTATGGCCATTGAATTGGCCTTATAGTTGTGAAAAAAGGCATTAAATGCATTTTAAGTCAAAGGAAACGTTAAAGGGGCAGAACTGTTTGAAGATGGAAACAGTGTTCATAAACCTCACTGTTCTAGAAACAATGTTCATGAACCACACCATTCTGGAAACACTATTCATGAACATCACCATTCTAGATATATTGTTCATGAACCTCATCATTGGAACTTCACTGTTCTGGAAACAATGTTCATTAACCTCATCGTTGGAACCTTACTATTCTGAAAACACTATTCACCCAAGGTTACCATTTAACTATTAACCTAAGGTTACCATTGCACTATTCAAAGAAGGTTAATGTTGATATTGTTCACCTATGGTTACTGTTATACTGTTCACAATGGTCTACCATTGGAACTGTTCACCAAAGGTTACCTTAGCACTGTTCACAACGGTATACCATTGGAACTATTCACTAATAGTCACCATTGTACTATTCATAACAATCTACCATTGGAACTGTTCATCGAGTGTCACCGATTATACTATTCGCAGAAAGAAAAACAAATTGGAAAAGTGTTGGGGATAAGTCACATTGACCTCCTAGGACACCCCACACACCATATTTTCATAAAGGAATGGACCAGAGAGGTCTGATCCATTACAATGTTTGTGCACAAAACTATTGAATGGTCTTCATTATATGCTTCATGTACTGCATTGTTTGTCTTGGTTATCTCCACTTGAGGTAGGTTTTTTCTATGTATTGGCATTTAAATTAAATAAATTATTGATATCATGTTATTTTCATCCTTATATAATTATAATTAGTAATTTATTATTCTTAGTATAAATTTCGTTTTAAAATAGGGTGTTTTTCTTTTTGTATTTGAATGAAATAAAATTGTTTAGGGAATATGCATTCCATGAGTTTATCAAATTTACCAGTCGGCCTTGGAAAGTAAATATTTTTTAAAATAGCTTAGTTTATAAATGTCTGTGAGTTTATTAAATTTGTATGTTTTAAAATGGGTTCAATTGTTTTTTGAAATTAAAAGTGATGATTATTTGGATCAATAGTAATAATTTCATTGTCTGAAAAAAAAATGGTTTCTCCCTTATATTGTGATAAATGTAATTTATATGTTAAATGTCTCTCGCCATCTGTTCGTTTAAATGTCTAGTTTTATTTTATGATTAATATGCAGCATGTAAACTATGATTTTAATTTTTATATGTGTAATGACATGAAATGTAGGTTTTTATTTCTTATAAGAGTTATCCAAGTTGTTGTGAATTTAAATAAATTGTGTGCCAGGGTTTGAAAATTTGTTTGGCCTGTGTTGGTGGTGCACAACACAATATTAAATTTTCTTGAAAGTGGGTTTCTCTAGAAAATGTGATGTAAATTGTTTAAAATTTGACTTTTCTTATATTATTGTGAAGTAGAAAATGGAATCGTTGGACATGGATTCGATTCATGAAAAAGGTGATGATTTTGTGACTATGTTTGAGGCCAATTTGGAACTTCTATGAAAATGGTGATAAAAATTATTATGAAAACCCTCTATAGATTCTCTCCTTCCATGTTTATGTAAAATGGATGGGATTTCCCCATTGTGGAATCCTCAGGACTTTTTTAAATTTATTTCTTTTAGGAATGTGTTTGATCCTTGGGGTGAGTCAGGTGATGCGAGTTGTGTATTATTATTATATCTGTATGGGATTGGATGCATGGTTGGCATTGTTGTATCACCCCCTTATTATCTGTGACATAAGAACATATCCTAGTGAGAGAATATTCGATGAAATATTGCAGCAATAGTATAAATTATACATTGGCGTGTAGCCCATAGTAGGGAAATATTTTCATATTATTGTTATGGGATTGGGCCCCTCAAATAGTCCTTGTAGGGCAGTGATCAGTTTTTTGAGCATTATGACATCATGGAGTAGGGGATGCCTTTGGGATGATCACATGTATTATATGTCTTATATTATTCATGAGCTACTAGGTTTCAACCATGTCTACAGGCCCTGATGTTTTGATGCATTTTTTGATAAATACACTTATGTTTTATTTCCCATTGCCCTTATTGTTTGGATATTGAACTTGCTTTTCGAATAGTGTTGATTGTATCCTAAAATGATAAAAGTCTTTTCAAATGGATATGGATTAAGGTTTTTGAAATGTTATATACCCACCCTATCTATTATAACAGAAATGTCATCTATATTTTAAAAATTCATATGGTTCCGCCTTGTAATATAATATTGTTTTGAGAAGGAAAAAAGGGCAGTGGACCGTGAATTTATTTAAAAGGAAAATGTGTAAAAAAATTATATCATTTAGTGCAAACCTGAAATTAATTATCCATTTGTCAAAAGTAATGGAATTTGGGAATATATTAATTTTTAATGCCTGCTGAGTTTTAATACTCCCACCTATACTTCATTCATGTTTCTAGTCCCAGTTGATGGTTTCAGTTTCACATCTATCCCTATAGAAGATATTGAGTCATGGGATCAGTGAGTGACCCATATAGTGATGTGGAGTTTTAGTGGTCATCAGGATCAGTAAGTATTGAATTTTATTTCTTTCATAGTTGTTATATTATGTTTAATTATTTTTTGGATGCTCTTTAATTATTCAATTGGTTCTAATTATTTATTTTTGAAAATCATTATCATCATCACTCTAATGATTCCCTTTACTCTTGTCTCCAACACTAGAGGATTGGGAATACCTCTCAGGCCTTGTCTTGTGCAGACTCAGCTGACCTGTTCAAGGTCAACCAAGGTTTGTTCGTGATAGAAATATTCCATGTTATGGTGGGCTGCTGTAATTTAAATAATTTATGAATCCAATGTTCTTAAAAAATAAGATCATGGGATGAATTAAGTTACAATATTTATGATTTAGTGTTAATGTTCATACCAATTAGCTAAATAATCATAATATCGATTGACATGGAATAAAATTTTCTTGTCTCTCTACCCATATATACCCTTTACCACTCATTGGAATTAATGATAAGAGAATGATATATGAAAATATCTATCAATGAAATTAAATTTTATTATGTTATTGAAATTTGATATAGAGAAATGAAAATTTCTCTAAATTAATTAAATAATAATGAAACAATAAATACTAAAAATACATGTTAATATTACAAATCCATGAAATTTACAAATTTTAATCATTTTAATAATATAATTTGTAAGGATATGTAAGAATGGGTTGATTAAAACAATTATAAATCAATATGTGATGTCATGTAAAATATATTCAATACATAATTTCAAAATGAAAATTAAAATATGATGATTTATATTTCTAAAAACAATCAATATTATTTATCACAATCATTAAAAAATTAAAAATTGGAAAATCCATATCAATATTAGAAATTATCTAAAAGTTTGGTGGACCATACCTGAAACATTGGATAGAATTAATTATCCAATAAACACCATGTAATACTACAATAGTTACCACACAACTACATTTAACAATTAGATAAATTTAAAAAACAAATTAATCAATAATATACATCATTAAATTTTGTAGAATATTACAACACCATGAATACCACGTTATATTTCCACTAAAATATTTAAAATAAATAAGATCCTGAACACACTAAATAATAAATCCATATTATCTTCCAAATCTATAAAAAATTCATAATATTTCAATTCTAACATCGATCAAATTTTTTAATAACATAAACTAATGGAATTAAAGTGACAAATGTTTAATTTCTTTTGATATGAAAAGAAGAAAACTCATCATTTAGGGTTAGTTTCACCTATAATGTAAGAAATTCATCCTTGAATTCATATCCAAATCATAATAACTTATCAAATAATGATTCAGAGGGCATGAATTAATGGGATGACGGGATTACATACTTTTTTTATTTTTAAACTCATAAAAATAAATATTGACTAATATGTCTATTGTTAATGGTTTTGGGGGTCAAGGGGGTTACTTATAAGGTTTTTTTTACGGATATTGAAATTTTAATAGCCCATGATTATTTAATTATATTTAATTCATGAGAGAATGTCTATAAAATTATTTAATTATATTCACATGAAAATTATAAAGGAACCAACATAGCCTTTTCTTATTAATAAAGATAATTATTTTCATTATCATAGAATCTATTGAAAATTAAAAACAGTACAAATATAAAATATATAATATAGAAAATACAAAATAGGAATATTTGGGTCTCCCATGTCTTCTAGAATCTCCACCCCGAGGTCCAACATGATACAAATGGAAAAATAATATTACTAAAATAATTAACATATTAGAAAATGAAAATTTATATACCTAGAAAAATTTATAATGAATAATGATTATAATAATGAAGTGAAATTTATAAGGTATAAATGGAAATGAGATTGTTCTAATTATACCATTATATTAATTTTGGTCAATAAATCTATTTCTGAGTTTTACAATCGGAAACTATTTCAATTGGAAATATTTTACACTTATAATTATTGTTTAGAAATGTTAATTAAAAAGGATAATTATGTCATAATGGTAAAATGATTGCCTCAACCAGTAAATTTATTTATGTTATAGATATTTTTTTAGATTTATATCTTTTATTTTAATTAGGTAGCTGCTTCATGGACTAATCTACATGAAAAACATATTATTATTAGTGAATTTTTGGTGTTGTGGACGAAGGAGCTGATAGAATTGTGGGGTTAGACCTCATTGAATATTTCTTATGAGAATAAGGTCACATTTTTTATGGTTATCTAATGCTTTTGAAAATTGTTATTGTTTGATATGATTGGAATTTCAGTGATACTTGATTTGATGAATGGTAGGATCTCAAATAAGAAAATCATTCAATGCACTTGGGCTCCAAATATTGTTCTTTTATTTATATAAGGGGAGGAGCATTCAATTTGTAGAAGATGAAGATGAATCTTAATGGATTTAAAGTCATTTTTATTGTTGTACCATGTTTTGATGACATCATTTTCAAGGGGTTTTCATTTTATCATAATCATAACACACTTGTATGGCGATCATTGACATGGAATTGACTAAGAATTCATTGAAACATAATCATTATGTATTTACACATCATTATATAACATTACAATGGTTATTTTTAGATGTTTTTATTTTTGGGACACACATTCCCTATTATTACATCACATTTTAATGGATTGACTTTTGATATTGTGAAAATGGTTTGAATAAAAAAAATTGGATGCATGACTATTCAATGAGGTGCATATGACGAAATGTACAATTTTCCTCTATTTCAATCATTAGATGGGGCATGTTCCATACAAATCTCGTTCACAAATATATTTACATTTCCTTAATAATTATTCTATGGAATACTGGATGTTCTATCTACTCATATCTCATATCATTTTGATATGGTTTTATGAAAAATATAAATTTTTATAAAATATTCTTACAATACACAATTATTTAAATTATAATGATAAGATATTTTTATAATGTATGATAAAACTATTATACCTGTGAAAAATATAAATGTTCCTTCAAAACAATTTTTTTCAATAAATACATATTTTATATACTTAAATGTAAAAAATCACATGTTTTGATATTTATCTAGATAAAATAAATTTTATATATTAAATCATATTATTGAAATTACGTTACTATGAATTTATTATAATTTTATAAAATATATAATTATTTAATTAATATTAACAACATATATTTGTTTTTTTGATAAATTTTATTAATTATTATTTATATAACTATGCTTTAATAATTAAACTAAAAAAATAAATGTCCCATAATTTTGTTTTTAATAATATCAATTATATAAATATCTTCGAATCAAATACCATTTTTATAAGTTACTCTTCAATTTCTAAAAGATAAAAATTTATTTTATTTTTTTTTATTTAAAATAATATATAAAATTTATAATGAAATATTATAAAAAAAATTCTATTACAATAGTATAAAATATAAAAAAATCTGAAAAACTATTATAAAATGTCAGTAATATTCTTGGGTAATGAATTGTTTTAAATTTCCACTACATATATTTCTAAAACCTCTATTTAGAAATTATTAAACTAAAACCTCTATTTTTCACATAAATACCCACACATTTCGCCCTCATTTTTAGTTAAAATATATCATCCTTTAATTACTACTAAATTTTTCTCGAATAAAATTCTATCAATGTTTTTGCAGTCCCTCAAAGTTCCATCATAAATATTTATTTGGAAGTTATCTTGGTATTTGAATTATTTTCCTCCTCATTCCATTCATGTAATTATTATTTTATATGTTTTTATAAGGGTATGTTGCATTATATTCAATTTTTTATTATACCCTTATGATTAATATTTTTTCTTTGTCAATCCATTTCAAACTCTAATTTAACCAACATTTAAATACACATATCACGCATGATATGATATCGAATATACTTCTTAAATATCACTTTTTTATATAATAAATTACTATATTGTTAATAAGAAAAAAATTTCATTACCAATTTCTTCATAAAAAATAAGTTAATATAATTTGTTGATTTTAGGGATTTATATATATGAATCAACAATTACCTATACGGGGGTTAAAAATTATGGTATGTTCAATCTTTTAAGAACTTATGGACTCTAGGGGTTTATATAAATCTCATAGAATAATCGACATTGGTAATTTAAAAAATTATTTAATATAATAAATATGATTCATAAGAATTTAATGTATTAGAATTTTTATCCTGTTTAGTCATCCAATACATTAGGTAAATAATTTAATATAAATAAATTCAATGTTTTGTGAAACCATGGTGAATAACATTATAAATTTTCATATATGAAACCATGTCGATTAACCCTGTTGATATTATTATGAATTCCTCGGTTTATGTTTTAGACACATTTATATATAGTCAGTAATTTTCCATTTATTATGATATTAAATAAGTTCTCATGTTCAGTTCATAATTTTATGCCAAGATTTTTTACTGTTATGCCTCATGATCACATGCTAACTATCTTCATTTTCTTATTCCCATAATATGATTAATTATTTCACCATTCCTTTGATGAATTTCCATATGATATTATATATTGTAAAATTATGTTAGCGTGAACCAGTAATAAAACATTAATGTAGATTAGTTTGTTTAAAAAAATTCTTGAACACTGTCTCTGATGTCAATGAAACTAAACCTTAAAATATTATATTGATTCTTACATGTATTTAAACATAAATGTAATAAAAATGTGGGATTCCATATTTGGTATCAAAAAAGGGTTTAGTTGTTTTTTTAAATTTTGACTTCAAATCTATTGTAATAACATTAGATATAATTCAAAAAAAGGGAAACATCATGGAATTTCGTTGGACTATTATGTTAGTGGTTTACATGAAATGAAATCCGTATCTTGATACTGAAAATGAATCTGGATCTATAACATATTTAGATAGGTTTTAAAACCTTAAAAACCATAATAATCTAGACAAAATTTGGAAATGGTGCATAAAAATTAGCCTAGCGACACAACTAGTTTTTCACACCTATAGTATATTTTTTTAATCAACAGATTTTGTGAGACACTATAAATGACATATATATAAATATATCTATTATTAGTGATCATTAAATAATAACATATTTATGATGTTATATTTATACAAAAAATCAGTTTCATATTATCATATTCCTAAAAGTTACATGTTTCTATAAGATAGTTTATTATATAATATAAATGGTGGTAAATAAAATGAAACACATAAAATATGCATGAAATGGATGATCTACTAACAAACAACCTATCATTAAGGATTATTTAATGGAAAAATTCCCAAGGATGATGAAACATCTATCATTTGTAATAAATAATAACACGACTTAAGTGTAGATACCAAATTCACCTAAAATAAAACTACCTTCCATTGAGTCCCCCATGCGTAAACTAACACCTTCTTTTAGTGAATCTACCAATTCATTGATTTATGAATAATGTATTACCTCAACTATAATTATATCATTTGTTATATATTGTTACAATCCATTAAAGTTCATCAGTTAGTAAACCTCTTATAATTATATGAAAATTAGTGGTGGGAACAGATTACAGACATGAATACATGAATGCGGATATTTGATATGCAGTGGTAGTATTTCATAGGATTTTTTTGAATAAATATATTTAAATTTTGATGTTAAATAACAAATTTTCAATTATTTTTTAAAATGATAAAGGAAACTGAATCAGTGGGATGCTATGAAATTAACATTAAACACCATTTGTGATACACCCCAAGTAATTTTATAGATTATAATGGAAATAATGAGCGATTATTCTTCTAAATACAACCTGATATACAGAGCAATATAGAGAATCATGGAAATTAATGAAATTAATATAATTTATAGACTTTAATTATGGTTGAAATAGGTTTTTGGTGATACTTAACAGTGACGTTGGTAAAATTAAAAGATTATATAAATGGATTTAAAATTTTGGTATAATTTTGATTGTGGTAGATGAAGAAAGAATGTGAAACTTACCACAAGAAAAAATGTTATAATATGATTTTATAGATATTTATTAATAGGAGTGTGAAGTAATACATGTGTGGAAGAGATTGGAATACATCCTAGAATTTTCATAGTACGATGAATAATCAACTTCTAACAACTAATGACAATAGGAAGATGAAACATTCCATTCCTGATGTTCAATGATTCATTATTGGAGGTCTTGAGTAAATGATTCTATTAACTATATAAGGAAGATTATAATTTAAGGAAACCTCCATCAACATTAGATTATGACAAAGAATAATGTAAGGAAATATTATATCTTTATGAAGGAGTTAGAGGATTTTAATGATATAGTGAAAGGTACACCAATTTTGATCTCAATGTTAGAATGTAAATTGACTGATTCTGGTTATACAAATTACATTATTTTATACATTTTTTTGTAAAATATAGAATCATTCCCGAATCCATGTGATTTATATTTCTATGACAATATACCTGGATGGATTATCCATGAATAAAATATCAATTGAAACTCTAGTATTAACATTGGATAATATAATATCATAAAAAATCTAATATTCATTCCCATGTTGGATGAAAAAATTATTCCAGTTATGGATTTGACCATGATATATATAATTATGTCTAATGGTAGAACCGTGGGAATTTCAGTCTTGTGGAATAAAAAACCTATAGTAATTTTCAATATAGTGATATCCTCACATGAGTTTTTTCTATATGTACCTCCCACATCCTTCTTTATGGATATGATTGTACTAGGGGAAGAAGTAAATGAAATTATAAAGACAGAAAAATTCCCCATCAATTAAATATACATTGAATTTATTACGAAAGTGTTATGTGGAAATTCTCCATTAAAAGAGGGAGTGTTCACTATAGAACTTTATCATTGTCATTATAGAAGTCCCCATATATAGTTGATAATATTATGTTAGTGGAATTAATGAATACCCATAAATATATTTTTGAGAAGGTATTTATTTAACCATGTTTGACTCTATGGGGTGTTTCTATTTTATTTTTAATGATTGATAAAGGATAAACGTAGTTTTTAATTTTTTATAGAGAAGATAATGAGTACATTTTAATGAATATTTAGCATATCGTAAGGATTGATGATTTATTTAATAACGTTGTGTAGATCAATTATTCAATAGGATTACCACTAATAAGTCTATCATCCATTAAGCTTCATGAAATAATATATTCAAAATTTTTCCATCCATGTTGATTTGAGATTTACAATATTGGATTTTTTTTCAGTCCCGCTTGACTAATTCTTATTCTAATATTATCGGTTAGATGAATAGTGTCTTTAATAACTACTGTAATAAATTGGTTTTATTTAATTTTTATGACATTATGATATATTTTAAAATAAAATAGGAGAATTATGATCAAATAGTGGTAATAATAAAAACTCTATGGACATATATGCTTTTAGATAAATTCAGAAAATAATAATACGGGTTATAAAAAGATGAATTCCTGGGGAACATTGAAACTAATGATAGAATCATAGTTAGGCCGATCATGATAATGGATGTTGAGGATTTGCCTTTTAATATAATATTATCTGATATTTATAGTTATTGTGTTGTAGAAGGTCATCATTTGACGATTTTGAAAAATATTTAATGAGTTTCTAATTCACAATACAAGTAAAATATCAAATGAGCTATGCTCACATAGAATAAAGATTTTGGAGAGTTTTTTATGAACTAATGAAGATATTGGTTACTGAACTAATATTAATTCTTCCTTTTCTAGATATGGATTTGTTTTCTATAGTGATGAATCTATGAAATATATTTGGCGAATCCTAATAAAAATTGACTAGATCATTGTTTATATATATATTAATAGTTAAAACCTCTTGAGAAAAATAATCATATGCATGATCCTAAGATAGATGCATAATAGTTTTCTCTATAGATATGGTGGAACTCCCACTATGGGGAGAAATAAGATATATACATAGACCACAAAATTATGAAGTATATATTCATGAAAAAGGAATCGAACATGGGTCAAATGAGATGGTTATAGTTTGATAAAGACCAAGACTGTCCAATTAATTATCGCCTTAGATGTGTAAACAATGTTGACTATGTATTAAATTGGAATTACCATATTGAGATGGAAATGATGAGTATTCTAAGAGATCCACTAATGATTGGTTTTGTGAGGATTCACATGGGAATCATATGGTAATGTCCATCACCAATCATATACCCAATGAATTCATTACCCTAATTACTAGAGAGGCTCAGGAGATCTCAAAGTGATGGTATTTTGGCACAAAGGATGTTAAATGATGAAATGAATATGATATTTTTTATGTTCAATAGTCGTCAATAATATGTATTTATATTTAATAAGTTCATATGTTTCCCATATATACCAGATATTAGAAAAGATTTAACATATAAATATTATATATCTAAATTCTATACACATTCTGGAAGCACTAGTATGTATATGGACATTCGTGGTCATTATTTGATGGATATTTATAAAAGAAATATTTTTGACTACACTACAAGGTTCACGGGGTTTCAACAAGTGAAGGAATATAAACAATGCCATAAATGTGAGTTGAAAAAACAATCCATACGAAAATGGAAGTGGGAAAATATCATTACGGACTTCCTCACTAATTTTCAAAGCGCATCCAAATGGAACAAAGTAATATGTGTTATAGTTAATCAAATCCTCAAGACTACCCTTTTTATCACCATTTGAGAATATTTTCTTATAAACCAACATTCCATGATATATTTAAAGGATGTAGTGAGGATACACGGGGAACAAAATTCAATCATTTATAATCATTATCTAATATTGACATCAATTTTTTTAGAATATTAGAGTATGATATGAGTTATAAATTGAATTTAATTATGAACTATCTTTCCCAAAATGATGGAAAATATGAAAGAGCTATTTAGACACGTGAATACATAATGTGATCATTATAAATTAATTTTAATGGTGGATGGGATCAAAACCATCCATTAGTTGAGTTTTTATAAATCTATAAACTCTACTATAGTGTCAAAATTGACTCATATGAAGAACTATATGGGAATTTATTTAAAACTCTCTATTTTTGTGATGATGTTGGTGAGAGAAATTTTTTTACTGTAGATATTGTACAAGGGATGACAGAAAATGATCATGACATCAATATACATATAAAACATTCATAGTGTCTGTTGAAGCCCTATACTGACAATCGTTGAATTGAATTAGAGATTGAAAGTAGAGAAATTGTTTTTACATGTCAACATTGGAGGTATTTATTTGGTTTGGAATGAGAGAGAAGCCTAATCAAAGGTTTATTGGTTCCAATGAAATTCTTGATCACTTATAGGTAGTTTTTTATAATCGAGGACTTATACAATATATGGATCGTGTTCATGTTGTATTCCATGTATCAATTTTGAAAAAGTACATACATGATTCCCCACATGTTTTGATTTCATATGTTTATTAATTGGATCATAACATCTATTATGTGGGGCACATGGGGACAATGGACCACAGAGAAAATATTCTATGAAAGATGAAATATATCATCATCAATGTGTAGAAGATGAATCATTAGTTGGAAGATGTTACAGGGGATCCGAATCAAATTATGATATATTATCACCATCACCTATTCTCAACAGATAATATGATTTCAAATTTTGACATTGAAATTTCTAATGGGGGAATAATGAAATAACCTTTTATTTTAAAATGATATTTGTATCCTGATAAAATGTGTGTTACATTATATAATATTTTACACATAAAAAAATTGATGATTCATCAAAACCATATCTCTGTAACAAATATCAACACATTAGTCGTCCATAAAACTAATGAAAATTATATTGATTCATATATGAAAAAATATAAATCATAAAATAAAAATGGGAAAATATAGATCACCCAAATTGGAATGAATCATCCATTCCATCGCTATCACTATAAAAAAGATAAATATATTTTATTAATCAAATAAGAATCATCTAAAATGAAATATACAATAGTGGGTGGTAATATAGTGAATATTGAGTTAAATAATGATGTGTTATTTATCGTGTATAAAGGGAAATGCGACCATTAAGATTATAAAATCATATGACCATTGGTAAAATATGACCATCTGTCAATAAAACCATTGATGGATTTAACCTTCGAAACATATAACCATATTTTATTTTTTTACCAGTATAATTAGTAGTAATAATTTATAATGTAAATGGAAAATTGATAAAGATTTAATAAAGATGCCTCAACCAATATATTCATTCCATTTTAATTCTATTTGATTGAAAAATGAATTGACGTTTCACCATTGGGGTTCCCCTTAACTAGGGCCAAGATATTCTTCAATAATTGAGTCATGAAATATAATATTCTATGTTATATTTTCATGTTAGTTGATATTAACACACAGTAAAATCATTGAATGAAACCACAAGAAACTACCACCATACCACACCATACACTACTGATTTATAGAGGTGTAATAATGGTTTACCAATCTTAGAGTAACATTATGAATGTTTCAAATAATTTTTATAAATAAAATTTTCGTTTCATCAACTCAATTTTAAAAATAGTTTTTCTTAATAAAATACATTATTAATTTAATGATTTTATAATTTGATTATTAGAAACAAATACATCATAATTATATATTTTTTTTAAAAAATATATACACATGTTTTAAAACAATTCAATTTTGAATAATATTTATTTTAATTAAATATATAATTAAAACAATATTATTTTAATATAAAATGTAAAATAATTTTATTATTCCCTACTAAATTTTTATAATTGACGGAAATTTGACGGGGCCTTTAAAAATACATTTTTTAATAAAATGGTTTATAAAAATTAAAAATTTTAATTTATCATATTAATATATTTAACATGAGAAAATAAATAAAATATTTTTAATCAGCACAACAACAAAAGATTACGGTGACCATTTGATACTTTTATAAAATAATTTATATTTTAGAGAATAGTAAAAATATTGATTTCTGTTTTCTGTATGTTTTGTGACATTAAATTAATATCATAATGATATAATAATTAATTTTCCAATATCCATGATAAAAATTAATCTATTTTTCAATATTTACTATTTTAATTTATTTTATTCAATTATCAATCCTATATGTTACATTCATAATGATAGAATTGGATAATTGATTTTAAAAAACATTATTTTATGGAAATTGAATTATTCAATTAATACTTAATTATTAAAAAGGGTTTTGCACTATAATGGTTTAATATATCATAAACTATGACTCTAATGTATAAAATGATTAACATAGATAATGGGTATGGAAATGGTTTATCATTTTGATAACAATAGATTTAAGGAAATGTATTTGGAAATTATTAAATAACTTCTCCACATTTTCTATAAATACACACAAATTTCATGCTTCTCATTCACCTCAAATACATTATCCATGAATTACATATATTTTTTATCTTAAAAATCCCCTCAATTATTTCATAATCCACCATCGTTCGATACCTATGATTTAGGAGAAAATATTCACGTTAAGGTAAGTAATGTCATATTCATTCCATTTATGATTTTTTTACAAATTTTATAGGGTATATTACTATCATTTTTATTATTTTTATGATACCCTTAAATCTAAAATAATTTTTTTTCTATATGGAATCTTTCATTATCTCTTATATGACCATTTTATACATCCTTGTTTCATACAGACTATTCTTCTGTATTTTCTTCTAAAATATCTATCTTCTACATAATAAATTATTATATTTTGAATACGAAACCCAATTAATTATCAACATTTATTAATATAGATGTTAATATAATTTATTTAATTATAGATTAATATTAATTGAACCCATATTTCCTATCCATGGGTTAAAAATGTTATTATTAACAAGCCATTTAGAACTTATGTTGTAAAATATTTCATTTAAAACATGTAATTTATTGACCATTTTTTATAAAAAAATCTATTATTTTGATCATTAAGTTTCCCAAAAAAATTATTTATATTAATGGTTAACCATGATAACACTCAAATCTGTTTTGTATACAATATACTCTCAAGTTATGACATCTTTTAGAATATATTTGTGATGTTCTTGGGTAAATTTCACTTATCTAAACTTGGTGAAAACCCATTGTGATATGTTTATAAAGGAATAATATATATATGTTTTATTCACATTCACATGATATGAATATGGCTCTTTTTATTACTAAATTGATAATTTTTTTAGCTCATTCCATATTGATCCGCCTCATGTTCTAGTTGATATGCCACATGATCACGTGGTAAATGGCTCCCTTCTTTATCCCCTTAATAGGATTCATGATCTCCACTTGTATTTATGTCCAATTTTTATAATATATTGTACATGTAACTGACAGTGAACCTATGATGATACATTCTATGTTGGCTGGATTAATTTTTTATGATTTTATTTATTATGTTCCTAAATTCATTGAAACAAAATAAAATGATCTTATGTTTATTTCGACGTAATTAATTTTTTTTATAATAGAAGAAAGGATTCGGAAGAAATATTATAAAAAATATGAATGAACATGGTTATGTAATGAAGTTAAATTATGTATATACCCCTTTTTATGATTTAATTTGTATGTGTCCACCTGGTACCTATAATAGGGCCAATCTTTTTCTAATGGATAATCAATTTAAACATCCTCACCATTCATATTAGTTGGGTCCTTATTACCCATCAATGATTAGATGTTACTTCCAATAGTTTTAAATTGTATGTGGTGACACCCCTGGGATACACCCTATAATTTTAACATCCCAAAACACTTAAATCACATTCTAGAAAAAAATAATAGCACATTGTCAAACCAAAAAACCCCAAATATTTTATAAAAATAATATCAAAATGTCACAATAAAACAATTACCATATTTTACACTATAATGGTCCAGGTTTTTGGGGTCCATTACATTGTGAAAATCTCATGTTGGGTTTTCTGGTCTGCGAATCTCGGTGAAGTTTGGCCTAACAGTAGTCCTACCGGTAGACTTAACCTACTGGTAGCAGGCCTACCGGTAGCTCGGTCTACCGGTAGCCGCAGTCTATAGGAAGCTCTGACTACCGGGAGCTTGGTTTACCAGTTGCTGCAGTTACCTGTAGCTACATCGACTGGTCGCTGCAGCCCACCGGCAGCTCGGTCTACTGATGGCTGCAGCCTGCCGGTAGCTCGGTGTACCGGTGGCTGCAGCCTCCTGATAGCTCGGTCTACCGGTGGCTCTTGCCAACCCCCGCGGGGTCTTTCCAGTAGCGCTCCTTTTTGCATGAGTTGGGTTTTAAACCATATTTTGACCCCTTTAAGCTTGGTTTAAATCCCGGTAACACCCAAAAATGTTTTAATTAAATATTTAATAAATTAACCTGGTTTGTGCGTCTGTTTAGACCCCATTAATAACGTATGGGGTCCTGTGGCCCAACGACCCCCGCTCCTTACGCGGTTTCACGTTCTTATCTCAACTTTCCCCCAGCCCTTATAAACTAATGGGTTAGCCATGGTTTCTTCTTTCCTCGATCACATTGTGCTGGAGTACCCTTCGTTCAGACGAGCAGCTCTTCGTTCGGACGAGCCACATCGCTATCCGTGACTTTCTGCACCCGACCTTAGCATCGATCATTGATCAACAAGTTGGGAATTTCTCCTTCGTCTCTCCCTTTGTGTATAATTCTGGGTGAGAAGGCTTTTGATTCTGTGGAATTGGATGAACCAAACCAAAATTAAGATAATGAATGGATTCTATAAAGAAGGAGACGGGCTGTGTGTGATGATGATTTTGATGCTGCTCTGTTTTATGATCATCTTTTTTGAATTGTGTGGGCTTACGCCTACTGAAAATCATGACCGTTGGTGGTATTTATCTACGCACTAATGAACCCTTGAACCCTGGTGATGTTTAAATGGCTTGTTTTGTAGTTTTGAACTCCTTCTATGAAAAAGGAAATTGGTTAATCACGTATATCTGGCTAAATAAATTGAGGCACCAGGATCAACCCTTCTGTGATAACCAAGGTTAAAGCACATGGGAATCGAAATCATGGAGTGTGTTAAATCTTATAAATCTGAAAATACCCGCATGTGCCTGCTTAGAGGTGGTGGGTTGGTTTTTTTCCTTTACGGGCCGTTTTCTGGGTGATGTGAGTGGGGATGGGATCCCCTGTTATTATATTCGGTGGTTGTGAAATTGGGGATGGGATCCTATGTGTTATGCTTTTGGTGGTTATAGATTTTAAGACTGGGTGGTTACCTCATTTATGTCACGAATTGGGTTGGGATCCTCTGTTGTTGAGAATCCTTTTGGCTACTAGGTATTGGACATGGGGTTGTACCTTGGGGTTTCTTTTGGTTGCTGCGGTATTACAAGAGAATCGGGTGTGGATGTTGTGGTTGATGCTCAACTGTTGCTTTCCCTTGACTTGTGCTTATGATTGATAGTTTCCCAAGTAGGTGAAGAAAAATATTTAAGCATTATTACTAAACTTATAAACCATGATGGGACAAATGGGTTTTGGTTTGACATGGGTTGTGACATGGACATTGTACTGTTTGTGTTCTTTAGGCGGGATGAAGAAAAACCTAAACTTTGGGTGAGTGATTGTTACCTATACATATACTTTTAGTTTTTTGTTTCTTATTCGCGCCCCACCCAAGTTGAGCACTTAGTGATGAACACCCCCATTTCCTGGGGGAGGGTGTTTTTCCCAACACTACTATTAGTGGCTGGTTTTTATCTCCTTTTCTTCTCCCATTAACGGATAGCCCATGTATCTTCGGGCATGCTGTGATGGCCTGAATTCCATTATTTTCCCAAAAACCATCGGGTGGGGTAGTGTGGTGGTTACGACCCATGTGTGTGTGGGAAAGTGGTTTTCCCAAGTATCTTCGGGATAAGGCCCAGGTGTCTACGTGCATGGTAGTGGATCTTCTAGCCCAGGTGTCTTCGGGTGTGGTGGTGGTTGTTCTGGCCTAGGATTTTGCAAGGGTGGTTACATGTGACAGTTGTCAACCAGGTGTTTGTGAGCCGGATTCGGCAGTGGGACTGCATGCGGTTATGGCCCAGGTGTGTGCGGGCAGGGTGTGGCAGTGGGACTATGGTGAGAATAGCAGGATTGGATCGATGCGTAGGATGTCTTCAATAACCAGTGGGAAAGTGGCACGAGGTACCCAACCATCGATGTGCTATTACTATACTTTACATGCTTGGTTATTTGGTGATTGTGCCTTAGTGAGGATTGGGTGGTTAGTTTAACTTGTTAGGCATTTGGTTACCTCTTTTTCTCATGGGACTTTAGCACGTTCCCCCACATGTGCACGAGAGTCGTTGGTTTTCCCTATTGAGTGTACTTGTATGCTCACCCTACGTATATAAAACTGCTTTCAGGTTTCCAGGAGGAATTCGGGGATCGTGGTGGACCATAATAGCTCAGACCTTTGGGGCAGTCACAGTCGCTGTTTTTCTTTCTTTAGTACTTTACCCTTGTAGTCACTTGTACTTTCTGGATTTTTACTTTTGTAACATGCATTGGGAGTTGTTCTTGGATTTACTTTTACTTTCTGCTTTTGGTGTTGTTGGGATTTACCATTCTATCTCCCAATCCTATTATAAGATAAAGGGTAATGATTTCCATTTAGTGTGTGATTCTATACCCTTGGTGCTAGTCGCCACTCTGAGACCTATTGAAGGCGGGTCTCGGGGGTCATTATATCTAATTCATCTAAAATAAGGATGGGCCTGGAAAACTGCTGACCCTTCCCTCCTTTTGGTGAAGGAAATTCCTGCCCTTGGTACTAGTCGCCACTCCGGGTCCTATTGAAGGTGGGTCTCGGGGGTCATTATCTCTCCTTCAACATAAAGAAGGAGGGGCCTGGCAATCTGATGACCCTTCCCTCCTTTTGGTGAAGGCTGGTCGTGAAAGAATGGTATCAGAGGTTATGGTTGAGAAATAGGATGGAGCCTGGAGTTAGTAAAAGTGAGGATTGCATGGGATGGTAGGGAAATAATGTTGAGTGACCTTGGTGCGTGAATTATGCTAGGGAAGACCGGCTAAGAAATGGGATTTTAGGGCCCCCCGTGATCCGATGCAAAGTCTTTGGACCTATCGAACGCCCAAGTGAGGCCACCCTGATTTCAGGGTAGAGACCCTAGGAAAGGTACATGCATTATAATGACTTTTTTTCTCGTGTTTCTGGGGTGTCTTGGGAATTAAGAATGAATAAAAAAGTTTATGAAGTTTTAAGAACAATATTCTGCACTACCTGGGCTTAGGCATTCCTTGTTTTCATTGCAGTTATGGCACTTGGGAGACGACCACATTTGGTGCGGGCAATCGAGGCCCTGGACACTACCTTGGCCGATCGGCAGAGAGCTGATCGAGAGGAAGAGGACGGCCAGTGGAAAAGGACTCTTCGGTCCTTCCAGTGACAGACCCTCGAGAAGTATGAGTGCATCACCTATGATATGAAGACAGAGGGCTGGCTAGAGGAGCTGGTGATAGCCTTCGGTTTCATCAGGGCTTCGACCGAGTACTGGCTTCCTCTGGCCGTCAGTAAGATGTGGGGAGCAGCGCGTCAGTGGTGGACACTTTACCTCGGTGAGAGAAGAGAGTCTGAAGTGGCATGGGCTTATTTCGATAGGGAGTTCCGGGCGGAATTACACTCTTTGGCGATGAAGGTGGAAAAGAGTTAGGAGTTACTCTCCCTCCAGAAAGGGGGTTTGTCATTAAGGGAGCTACGTATCAAGTTCAAGGACCTCCTACGTTTTTATCCATACCTTATTCCCGATGAGGAGTCTTGGGAAAGGCGTTTGGAGGAGGCTCTCTGACCCTCCCTCCAGTATGATGTTACCCCCTTTACCCTGCCAACTTACTTGGAGGTCCAGAAGAAGGCCGAAGTGGTGAAGAAGATGCACGCTCTAGGAGGTGTGTCATGAGAGGGGATCCAGCTGGGACCATCGAGCAGTGTAGGCATGATTTTGATTTTGATTCTGTGGAATTGTGTATCAATCAGGGTATGTATGTTTTTGATTCTGTGGAATTGGATGACCCAAACCTAAATAAAGATAATGAACTGATTCTATAAAGAAAGAGGGGGGTCTGTGTTTGATAATGATTTTGATGCTTCTTTGTTTTATGATCTTCTTTTCTGAATTGTGTGGGCTTACACCTACTAAAAATCATGTCCATTGGTGGTCATTCTCTATTTACTAATGAACCCATGAACCCTGGTAATGTTTAAATGGCTTGTTTTGTAGTTGTGAACCCCTACTGTGAAAAATGAAAATTAGTTAATCATGTATATTTGGCTAAATAAATTGAGGCACTAGGATAAACCCTTCTGTGATAACCCCAGTTAAAGCACATAGGAATCCAAACCATGGAATGTGTTAAATCTTATAAATCTGAAAATACCCACATGGGCCTGCATAGTGGTGGTGGGTTGGTTGTTTTTCCTTTACGGGCCGTTTGCTGGGTGATGAGGGTGGGGATGGGATCCCCTGTTATTATACATAGTGGTTGTGAAATTGGGGATGGGATCCCCAGTGTTATGCTTTTAGTGGTTGTGGATTTTAAGACGGGGTGGTTACCTCATTTATATCATGAAATGGGGTGGGATCCTCTGTTGTTGAGAAATGGTTTGGCGCCTAGGTTTTGAACATGGGGCTATACCTTGGGGTTTCCTTTGGTTGTTGTGGTCTTACGAGATAACCGGGTGTGGATGTTGTGGTTGATGCTCGACTGTTGCTTTCTATTGACTTCTTCTTATGATTTCTAGTTGCCCAAGTAGGTGCAGAAACGTATTTAAGCATTATTACTAAACATATATACCAGGATGGGACAAATGGGTTTTGGTTTGACGTGTGTTGTGACTTGGACGTAGTACTGTTTGTGTTCTTTAGGCAGGATGAAGAAAAACCTAAACTTTGGGTGAGTTCTTGTTAGCTATACATATACTTGTAGATTTGTGTTTCTTATTCGCACCCCACCCAAGTTGAGCATTTAGTGCCGAACACCCCCATTTCATGGGGGAGGGTGTTTTTCCCAACACTATTATTAGTGGCTAGTTATTAGAGCATTTTTTTCTCCCTTTCAATTATATCCCTAGTATCTTCGGGCAGGCTGTGATGGACTGAATTCCATTATTTTCCCAAGAACCATTCGGGCGGGGTAGTGTGGTGGTTACGACACAGGTGTGTGGGAAAGTGGTTTTCCCATGTATATTCGGGATGAGGCCGAGGTGTCTTTGGGTGTGGAAGTGGATCTTCTATCCCAGGTGTCTTCGAGAGTGGTGGTGGTTGTTCTAGCCTAGGTGTTTTTAGGCATGGTTACGTGTGACAGTTGTGGGCTAGGTGTTTGCGGGTGGGGTTCGGCATTGGGACTGGGTGCGGTTATGGCCCAAGTGTGTGCGGGAGGGGTGTGGTAGTGGGACTGCGGTGAGAATGGCAGGATTGGTTCGATTCATAGGATGTTCTCAATAACCAGTGGTAAAGTGGAGTCGTGTACCCAAATATCGATGTGCTATTACTATACTTTACTTTCTAGTGTTATTTGGTGAGTGTGCCTTGGTGAGGCTTTGGTGTTTAGTTTACCATGTTAGGCATTTGGTTTACTCTTTTTCTCATAGGACTTTAGCACATTCCCCCACTTGTGCACGAGAGTCTTTGGTTTCCCCTACTGAGTGTACTTGTATGCTCACCCTACGTATATAAAACTGCTTTCATGTTTCCATGAGGACTTTTGGGATTGTGCTGGACCGTACTAGCTTGGACCATTGGGGTAGTCACAGTCATTGTTTTTGTTTCTTTGGTACTTTACCATTGTAGTCACTTGTACTTTCTAGATTATTACTTTTGTAACATGCATTAGGAGTGGTTCTTGGATTTACTTTTACTTTCCGCTTTTGGTGTTGTTGGGATTTACCATTCTATCTCCCGATCCTATTAAACGAAAAAGGGCAATGACTTCCATTTAGTGTGTGATTCTATACCCTTGGTGCTAGTCTCCACTCCGGGACCTATTGAAGGCGGGTTTCGGGGGTCATTATCTCTCCTTCAACTTAAAGAAGGAAGGGCCTGGCAATCTGCTGACCATTACCTCCTTTTGGTGAAGGAGGGTCGTGACATACACATAACTAACAATAGTTATGTTAGTATATAATTTAATTAGTTCGATATATATATATATATCCTTCAAATCTCAAAATAGTACATGTTTTTATCTATTAAAATATACACTATATACCCATCAATAATTCAAATCAATTAATTAAAAATTTATATAGAATTACCCCATAAACCCTGAATATATACTACACTACCAAATCATATTTGAACCCTAAAATATTTTATTCTGATTAATGACATCCATAATCAATACAAAAATAATTATAACTAAATTATATTATTTTGAGCAATCCTGATGTCTATCAAATTCATATTCATCCCATGATGATCATCATAAAATTATTGGGTAATTATCACTTCCTTAAAAAAACCCTAATAGGATTCGATATTAATATCGAAATTATGTACAAAATTATTTATAATATTTAAATAACATACATTTAATCAATTCTAATGTCATGGTGTCCCACGCGGTTAGAGTTATAAAACTACTAAAAAAATTTCCTACCCCTTTCTTCTTGTATGATGTATTTACTGTTATGATAAATTATTCAAAAATTATATTTCCTTTTAAAACAAAAATATGAGATTTATTTATTGAAAAATTTTAATTTTATTTAATTAAATTAAAAAACCTACATTTTACAAAAAATTATTCCCATTTTAAATTTATTATCATTATTAAAAACCCATCATTTATAAAATCTATTTCAACTATTAAAACATATGTGTTATACCAAAATTAAATATCTTAGTAAAATAAATAAATATCTATTATAAATCTCATAGTGTATTGAAATGAAACATCTAACAACACAGTGATACATATATTATTTGAAAAGTGTAATGACATAATATTAATAAGAATCAGATTTATTAAAACATATCATGAGGCTATGAATATGTTAAATTCATAAAATATATATTCACAATATTTCCAATTATAAACTCTTAAACTAAACCATTATAATGATATGGATACACAGTAGTATTATAAATCGTTAAATACATCACTAAAAATATAAAATTATCATTCACATGAATTATTATTATAATAATTTTTATTAATTTTGTTGAAATTATTAAATGTTATAATGTAAAATATATATACCATTTTATCCACTATATAAATATTTAAGACAATATGCACGCATATATGATAACATAATATATAATAACAAGTCCTATGGATGTACTAGAACACAATATGAAGGTATCCATAATTATTTCGACACCTAGAAAATCAATATACAATAATTTATTTTTTCTGTAACATTCCTAGGATGACTGAACAAATCCTCCATAATAATATCGTTCTTAAACATAGGACATCTAAATGGTTATGGTGTTTAGTAATTTATAAACATTCAAAGAAGATATCCCCCTAAGTTCTGTAGTATATAAGATCCATGAATTTTATCACATGAAACAGCCTCGATAATTAATTTTTTTATCTATATATATTTCATATATTATATAATTTTTTGGGAACATATTTTAGTAAAATAATGAAAACATATTTTCGTAAATATGGAAGAATAAATAAAAATTATAAAATAATATAGTGATTTTCATATAATTGATATGTAGGACCATTACTAAAATTTACCATAGAAAAATAACAGTTTATTTTATTAAGATATCATTACTATTAAAACTCTTTAAATGCATATATTGAAATAAAAAAAAGTATTTCATTATGTATATTACAATTTTTTAAATTATAATGATCCTATAAGATTATTTCCTTGATGATTTGTTAGACTAATACCATCAATTATCATGGAATATAGTGATAGATTTATCCCCCTTTGTAATAAAAATCCTTGATCAACGGTCAAAAGTTTTAATAAAATAGAATTTGATTCAAAATAAATCACTTCATAAAATTATAAACTATATTGATATATTGATACACTCTAACTGGTTATGTGAAATTCTAAAACATGAATAAATATATTAATGCTGGGACAATAGAAATATAATTTTCTATACAATCAAATTTTTATGTTAAAAAATATTGATAGAATTAGAATTTTGATGTATAAGAGAGAAATAATAAATATTTCAACAGTTTAATCATCTAGTAAATACGAATGAAGATATATAATACCTAATCAATGATAATGAGTGAACACAAATATTTATCATTATATAGAATATAAACAATAGATCATACATTATCCTTCCAGATTGTCATCTTGTTTATCTATATATCCATTATTCTTTATCCTCTTTTGATTTGTGATCAATTTATATATACTCAGTAACATTTTGATACCCCTTCTTATTATATATAATATTTTATAATAAAAATCTCCAACAATAACCTACTCACATCTCAATTTAAATGGAGGCATTCACTAATCAGCCATCTTGATCTGTATGACACATAATCATGTGATGATAGTTTACCCATTCATGATGATGTAGTATTTTCAAATAAAACTAATTTATTCTATATTTATGAAAAATTTAGTTTCAATATAGTATTTACTCTATCATTATTGGAAACTAAATCAAATTCATAAATCTTCATCATGTAACCTTGATCTCACCTAATGAGTTTGTAATCCTACATCTATTTCTCTATCCCAATCCTCAATCGATCCTCTTACTCCAAACAATTTCATCTTTAATGGTTTTTTTATGAAAAATATGTTTTCATAATCATGCTATAATAAATATTCCACATAAATTTACAGAGAGAACACTTGTAGAAATAGCATATCCTAGATCCATTGTTTGTTTATCATATAGAGTTAGGTGAAAAATATCAGAAATGGAAAGGTAATTCAGTGTGGTCCTCATAATACCAATTTGAGGATCAACATCACCAATAATTCGATTATCATCCATCATGGGGTTCACCAATCAAACATAGGTTCATCATGAAAATGATAGGTTTTTTACACTATTTTTTATCATATATGTGTTCATCAGCATTAGTTAAATTTTCCCATTATACATTTTCACCTGACCCATTTTTGAAATATTTATAACTAAAATGACTGCATGTGCCATAATAATAAATACAATTCATTGATGTACCATTAATGGATAAAATTTTATATTAACTAAATTTATTATTTCAAGAAATTTAATGAATACATGATAATAAAAACAATTTAATTAAATATTTAAATCACATAACTCGAATATAATCAAATAAAAAATATAATTAACAAAAAATAATAATGTATATCTATTTTAATGTAAATAAATTTACATACGTTCGTCTAATTAAACAAAAAATATTAATATCTAACTAAATAATAATTTCATCATTAAAAATAAAAATAAATACACAGAAAATGATGCGTAAAAAGAGGAGAAAAATAACCCACATAAAATCACCCAAAGGTTTCTCATCATGAATGAAATAAATCAAATTTAGTTAAATAAATTGTATCAAAATACATAAAAATCAAATACCAATATAAAATTACTTAAAAATTTTACTCCCCCATGTATTTTCATTGGAATAAATTATTTAATACCCTCTCAAACTTATTAACTAAATTTAAAATATTAATTTTTTATGAAAACTTTTTGAAACAATTTTTTTAAATTAAATATAAGAAAAAACATCATGAATCTTACAATAATTCGAGACATCTCTTTAACTCCATGTTGATAGTTAGACATAATATAATAAAATATAATAAATATAGAAATTATAATATAAAGTGAAATTATAATTTTGTCATTGAATAAATAATCTATACAATTGTTAAATAATACAAAATTAAGAGATAAGGAATACAAACCTAAACCATTATAAGGATTTTTCATTAATAATAACACCGGATATATTTTATATAAGTGAGAAAAAAAAATTAATATATCCAATAAAATTATGTTTATAAAATAATTTCCTACTATTTTACTGAAATAATACTTTTTCAACAATTATTGAAAAAATATTTTCATAATTTAATACATAATATAATAAAATTTTATCTCCAAATAGTGTCATCATTAATAATTAATATAATATAAATAATATCCTATTAAAAAATCAATTTTAAAATAAGAAACTATTAATTTGGATAAAAATTAATGATTTTCTATTGGATCCAATTTAAGGATAAATAAACATATTAATGAACTATATCCCACACTTAATTCTCTATATTTTAAATAATGTTTAATTTTATGTGGTTATGACAAGTAACAAAGTTATTTTCATAACAAATTTGAAAACTAAAATTACAAAACATGCATAAGTGTAAAAAATTGAAAAATCACTTCCCACATAAAAAATGATTTAAAATATTGGTCATAAAGATACATGGGTTTTTATCTATTAATATCTAAGAAGAACCTCATATAATTTTTTTAGGTTTCCTATTGGGTAGAGAGTATCAATTAATTCATTTTTTATATTTAATGGATTTTCATTATGATAATAATAGAAATTATATTTTATTAAATAACTTTTTTAAGAGAATAATCTTAAATACAAACACTCATACGATAAAGGATTTATTTTCATTTTCATATACTCAAGGACGCCCCTCATTTCAATTTATTCTTGTCTCCTTTTTATGTTTTCATTACGACCCAACATGGAATAATATAATAAAATTAATTTATAGGATTATTCAATCAAGTAGTGTAACCTATTTTTTAAAATAATGGGGGTTTTCAATGTTTCTTTATTATATATATTCCTTTATCATTGAATCTATAAAAAAATAAAATCCCTGTAATGAAAAGTACCCCCTAATATATTCATAATGATTGAGAAAATAGTATCAAGTGGAATGCCTTGGGATTATTTTATCATAACATGTATTAGATGGAAAATATCATTAATTATGTTCAATAGTTATTTTTGACATAATTTTATTGTATAAAAATAATTTTATATTTTATATTTATTGACATTAAAAACATATAACATAAAGTAACTATTATTTTCTATAAAAGTAAGCTAAATAATGAGGAAATACCCAGAGAGGTGACACATTTTATACTATCAACAACTATTTTACCATTTACTTATCCTTAATATATTAGTGGAAATAAATCTTCTCTAAATAACCAAAACATCATTTTTCCCAATTTAAAAACAACAATTCTTATGTCATTATATATTTGAAATATTATGGTGAAAAAATTAAACTCATATTGACATAAAAATACATAGTTGGGGAAAATAACATTTAGGGCCCTGATTCTACAATCCCATGAGGGTTGGATTCCAATGGTCGACCATATCATTTAAGGACATCATATATCAGTAAAAAACACTCATCAAATTTCTACTCATTTACCTCAACATTTATATCATGATATATTTTATTTTTAATTGATAGTGATTATAGATAATGTAATGTTAAAACATGATACAACTTATATTTTTCGTCTCCCAAAATAGTACCATCATACCAAAATAATTCAATATCTTCCAAGACATGTCAATGGTTTTTTTAAAAATATTAATAATAATTATATGTTGTTATCGTTTCATATTTAAAATGATCAAAACCAATTGAGTATATAATATTGAAATCATCTTGAATTAAAAATAAATCTATCCTAGGTTATTATTTCAAATCCTTGGTAAATATAATCATTTTGGGAGATGAATGTTCATAAATTTCAAAATTTTCCCCATGGATTACTTCTACGAAAAAATGGGAGAATAATCCATCTGACATTGAAATCAATGAAAAAATGTGAAATGTTTTAAATTTATTTAACTATTGATTGTAATGAATATTTATTTATATATTACATAGTGTCTTTTAATAACATTATTAAATATTTATCATATAATTTCATAAAAATCTCTTTTCATCTGGTGAAATGTTATCTAAAAATAATTCTTATTGTGATAAAAATTCCATTTGATCATATTACAAAATTTAATATCATTGAATATTTATTTTATAAAACACTTTTAAGCATCCTAATTGATAGTTCAAATTTGTTAATTTAGGATTTTAGTTGTTTTTGAACATTAAAAAATGTTTTGACTTAATTTACGCTGTAAAAAATCACACTATGTTATCTCAAATGAGATTGTATCTATTGTGAATCATTTATTCAGTGTTTTTTATATTTTAATTATTTTATTGAATATGAGTTATAATCCAAATAAATAAAATTATATACTAATTAAGAATAAAATTTAATTATTCATGAAAATACTGAATCTAACTAGGTGAATAAAATTTATTTAAAAACCATTTATTACTTTGGAAAAATCAATCATTATTTTATAAAAAGGAAATAAATTTTTGAACTCTATCTATGCATAAATTTAAACCCCTAATCATAAATTTCATTCATTTCATTAAATTGTTCTCGATAGCCAAGTTCATAGAAGATTATATCCATCCAGTATGTTTTAATCAATTCACTCAATGATCAATGTTTATAATGAAACAGTCAACTATTGATGTACTGAAAATCCATGATAGTGTAGTGAAACATTAAAACAAGGATTGACATTGGAATCCTATACATATTGAACATCGATTTTCTACCTTTACAGATGAGCTTATTATCGTACATTGATATGGTGCAAAGATGTTGATTTAACCACATTGATTTTCACGGTTCTGGGTTGTGAGAAAATGGATATGAGATGTCTCTTTATGGTTGAAGATATACGAATTCTAGGGGTCTATGTTAAAATGTTGGCACAATATGGATATGGTGTCTTCCATTACGTGGAATCATGATAGATACCATTTTGTTGTTATGTTTTATTTCATTTTTTTTATGTCTCTCAAGATTTTATTTCCCTCAATTTTATGATGGTGAGAGATTTTCATAAATAGAATTTGTTCTAGACTTTTCAATTTTAATAAATTCCTTGGTTCATGTATTGGGTAACCAATTCCTATAATAGTTTGCCTCAAAAATAATAATAAAACTCACATTTAAATTTTAAAAAATATGGGAGGTATTACTATTATAATTCAATTGACATAAATATTTATAATGTCTTCACAAATCAAATACAAAAATAATGAACAATATGAATCTATCTCAATAATAAACAATATGGGGAGTGATCTCTTATCTTCATCATTATCAGGATGATGAAAAATACATCCTCATTGACACTGATAATACATTCTTTTTCTGCACCCTATGGTTTAATATTTCTCATCTTACACTATGTTATTTAATTCTTAGAATTCCATTTGGTTTGAACGAAATGAAAATTTAATAATCAAAATATCCCAAAATCAATAATCATTGGAATATTTCCATGGTTTCATTATATGGTTATTCAATTTACACTATTTCATTAATGATCATGGATGATATCTTTTACCATCAAAATAATGTAATAGATGGAACTAAAGTAGTTTTAGATATGATTTATGATGAATAAATCTGAAATCCTAGAGTCATGTTTCCTCCAAAGAAAAAAAAATTGGATTCCAGAATCTCTACCTATGGACCATTATCACACAACCTGCATTATAGCTTCCAAAATTCATTTCACGATACCAATATTGATACGATTCTACTACTACATGAATATAAATGTTTGAAGGTTTTTTATGCCAATATTTCTTCCCCATTAATCTAATATAATGCTCTATAATCATTTTTTAGAGTGAACACATGTGGAAATATATTCTACTCCATCCATTATTCATTTCTCATGAGAATTCTAGACATTTATTTTCATAATAATAATATTATGTTTCATAGAGTTTATTCACAATATATGGGGTTCAAATTAAAAAAAATGATTTCATATTTTGTCATGGGTTTCTCCATGATTGGGTTCATCAAAAAAGTAGTTGATTATTTATAATAACATGGAGAATAAAAGTGTCATGTTTTCCTTATTAACGAGGGGTTAATTTTACAAACATTATTTTTCCAAACACCTCATTTCCCTTAAATGTGTGGATAAACATTCAGTTAATATTTTTATATGACATGGTCAACCAAACCATTTTCAAATCCCAAACAACCAAATGACCACACATTAAATTTTCCTAAATATAGTGTATGAATCCAAATTGACATAAAAATAATAGATTAAATATATTTGTTATTTTTTTTTAAATTTTAATCAGATAAATTATAAACAAATAGTGTAATTAAATTTTAAATCATATAAGTCGAATAAAATTAAATACCCACTATAATGAACATAAATAAAAATTCATTAATGTTAAATATTTATTTAATTTACAAACATTCAACAATTTCTCAATGAACACTAATTATCCTCAAAAATACTTATTTTGTAATTTTAAACATGTTAAATAAAAAAATTCTATTTTGAATGGATATAAAAAGATCCCATAACAATATACTATAGTAACATGATAAAAATTATAATATTGTTGATCATTCCTATTCTTGAGAAACTTATTTCTCACCAATAATATAAAATATGATCTATGAGATTTAAATTATTACATAAACCTGAACATACTCAAAATCTATTTTAAAAAAACTACAACATTTGACCTAAAAAGTATAGGACGACTAAAATCCCAAAAAGAATAACTCAGTATACATGGAATGGACGGTCGCAAAAAACTTAATAGATAAAAATTTCTGAGATATATACTATTTTTGATTGAAAATATATTGATATGCCCTATTCTCTAAATAATCATTTATGATTTTTTCAAGAAGAATCTATACGCAGTAGAAAAACTATTTCTCATACAATTGTTAGGTAGTAATACAAATATAATAATGATAAAAATATATGAATCAACTATTATTCAAAAAATATTTCTATATTTATTATAATATAATCGTATTTTACCACTATATATAGCAAAATAGAAAAATAATATATGTGAGGATATTTCATAGCTCCCACCCTATATTAGATATTCATTTAAAACTATGTAGATTTATGATGCACACTAATAACAAAAAAATTAAATAGTGACATAATCCTTAAATATATGTTAAATTCAATATTAATAATATAAATTCACAATAATTAAATACAAGTATCAATAGTTTTGGTGTATTTTGAAAATCAGATTCACTCATACACATTCTTAAATATAAAAGCCAATTGTTTTTTTAATCACAACGTTTTTCACTAAACTCAAATATCTATTCTAGATCTATATAGGATAAACATGGGAATATAAATAAAGAATAGGGGTGATCTATAAATAAAATTATCGGAATAGAAATTAATATTAATCATAACATGGGATTCAAGTGGTATAAAATAATAATATAAAGTTAATGATCATAAGATACAAAATATGTAATATGAAAATGAAACCATAATATTATGCGATCATAAGAATGTGGAAACATTATAATGGATGAAGGAATACTCATATAGGAAGGATATGAAAAAAATATAACATCGAAAACCCTCTATCAGAATTCTTGTATGCTCAGGAAAACGTCCATCATAAATACTATTTTTAGGCTTACAAAGTTTGCACCGTTCATAGTGTTCTTAGGATAAATACTCATGTACAATACCTTTTATCTCATACAATAATAACAATACCCAATTTATGTTATAAAAATAAACGACCCATATATCTCTTCATAATATTTGAATTCCATGTTATGATGATAGAGGAAATACAAAATACCTAAATCATAAGTATAATCATAACCATTAAAAGGATTAATTTTTCATAAATATGATTTCAAGAACAAGAGATGGCTAAATAAGAAAGACAATAACTATAAAATAAATTAAAATATTTCTAACATTTTTAATTTAAAATGATGATTGTTCTGGAACATAAAATTTCATATTTGAAAAATTAATTTAAATAATCATAGAGAAGATTGAATATAATCATTTCACATGGATTATATATTGTGAATTATATAAAATAACACATTAATGTAGAAATTTGAAATTTTATTTTCAAACATACATAATTGGTCCAAGATAATTATTCGTAAATTAATTATTTTTTATGATATAAATGTTTTAAAATAATTTTATTTTAGAAATAATTGATATGAGGAAAGTAATAGGAAAATTAAATAAAATAGGTTTTCCTAAAATGGAGGAATTTTAAAGGGAACTAAAATCATTTATTAACCTAAAAATAATATGACATTAAACATTTTATAAATATATTTAATGTATATAATGATATTGATTTCAATAATATTTTATATAAAATATATAGGGAAGGACAATTTGTATCCCGAAAGTAAACATAGAGTTATGTATGGTCCCTTCTGGGATTTAAAATACATTTTTTGATATATCATATCATAAAGTAAAATAATAAAAAATTTATTTTTAAAATTTGAGAAGGTAAATATGATGATTAGGTGAGATAACAAGTAATTATGTTTCTACTTAAAAAGGAAAATATTAAATAAATTGAAAAATATAGAACCATAGGGGAATGTGTTGAAAAAAATGATGGGGATTTTTTATTACATATATTCATATTAAATAAATATAATACATTACATGTATATATCATTTTAATTATGGGTGACTTAAAAATATAGAAATTTTAGAAACATTATTAATATAAATAATAAAATTTAATAGATTCATTATAATTCATGAAATCAGATGAGTATAGAAGGACCCTAATATTTTAGGTAAGAAATAAAATATATTCCCTAGAAATTAAGAGCATGAATGGATGTGTTTTTTAGGTTTTATAAATAATATGTACTAATTTATTAACTCATGGATGTAAATAAACAATATATAAATATTATTTCATAATATCAAACCATTCCTTCATTGAAGTGTTATTCGGATAGAACCATTATAACATGTATTTTTTTAATTAAACCCCCTTCAAAAATAGAAATATATATATGGACGTTTCAATAGATAGAATACATATTCATCATGATATTAAATTAAAACATTTTAGTATTCACAATACTAAAAAAATTCAATGCCTATAAATAAATCTGTCTCAAGGAAGGAAATATTGAAATTAAACAATAATCTTGTCCCTGAATGAGTACTGAAATTTCAATTTAAATTTTGAATAATTTAATTAATATTATAATAAGAATAAAAATTAAAATTATCAATATATATATATATGAAATTTTACCATGTAACATTCATATCATTTTTATGTATTTTTTCAAACGAATATTATTGCATCATTTATAAATGATTGTTGAATTGTATTAATTTTAAATGTTCAGTTTGTTGACTATGGTAATGGGTGTTTTATTATGACATCATATATTATATAATTATGATTTTTTTTATTTTATTTATTATTCCATTATTACTATAATAATACATCCAAAAAGGTTAACCGAAATTAGACAAAATTATTGAAGGTTCTATGCAATTTCAATTTGTAGTGGTTAATGTTACATCAAGTGATTCATTTTAATCTCACATATATAATTCCCAATATAATTGGTATAAATTATTAATGGTTTGATGATTATAATATTACTTATTAATACCTCCTTTTTTAGTTTACCATTTATATTGTTCAGGGATAAGTGAACACATCCTTCATGGTTATGGTACACTACAGACACAAATGATGATGTTTTCCTTTTACATAATTATATTAGTGGAACATATAAAATATATATTTTAGTATTATAATAAAACATAAAAATATATAGTATTAGTTTTTTATCATTCCTTTTTTAATATTTTCGATTTTAGGGATGTTTAAAAATAAAATTTATAGTGAAGTCATCTTAAGTGTATTACATTACACATCAAAGTTATTCTGTGGGTAACTCCTTCCGACTCCAAATAATGGTCATTCGGGTGGATCATGGATCCATGGGTTTTTGTAGGGTAATTATTATAGGTTTTTTTAGTGTTTCAGTTGACCCAATGATTTTAGATTGTTGTATAGATAATATAATCTGATATCCCTTTATAATTAATGAATGTTCAACTCATGTAAAACTGATTATTTCACTATAATATCAATACATTATTCAATTATAAAGGTTCCATATGTTATCAATAGTGTTTTTGAAAAATATATAAGGACCACCCCTCTACACCATCTTATTCAAAATCTTCTAATAACTTTATGATAACATTTTTCATTACATCAGTTACATTTTACCTTTATTTACCATTACAATGGTAACTCTACAAACACCTATTGAAACTAATTTTAAGTGATAAAATTTAAAATTTAAACTATATAATAATATGAATATTTTTATTTTTTATATTTAAATATATATATATATTAATGAAAGTTTTAATGATATAAAAAGATTAAAATTAATATTAATGTGAAGAACACTTAAACACCCATTATAAGAATACATTTATTTTATAATCAAGAAAATAATTGATTGATATGTCTATAAATATTTTTTATCAGAAATGATTAATTATTTTGTTATACAAAAAATAAATATAACATATTTTTCCAAAAACCCCAGCACTAATTAAAAAAATAATATTTGATAGAAAATTTATTATGATGAACATATTATTTTTAATAGAGTAAAAAATTATTATAAATTTAAAATTAGAAAATTATAATGAATAAATTTTTTCTACATATATATAATTTATCAATTAAAATAATTAATAAAATTCTCTATGGTGCATAAATATTGATAAATAAAAAAATCAATAGTTTTTGAAATAATTGAATTCATCATTACTCGTCAAAAAATTTAATATTTTACAAATCACCTAAAAATTAATCATATTTATATATCAATATTTTGAATACAAAAAATGATGAATTTATTTGAAATCCAATTATTGTAGAGATAATTATTAATTATAAAATTTTATATTTATAAAGTTATATTACAATTATTTCTAAAAAAGGTAAATTTAATTTTAACATGTGAATGATGTGTTTTAATAATATATCCTTCATGTTTCAAATAATAAAGTTGATTCTAAAATATTATTATTGATTTATAAAGGGGTTTAATTAATTTAAATTTATATATTAATATATATTCTAATACAATAATAAAAGTCATAATTTCATTATAAATGATAGTATTTTACCTTATTGGACTAAAAATGTATATTTCTTTTTAAAAAACCAAAATAATTATTATAATTTAAAACCAATAATATAAATAAAAAATGAAGTCAATTTTTTTCAAAACTAAATGTATCCAATTTTTTAACTTTTAATAGAAAATAATAATTATAATGGGAATCTATTTTTTTATATAAATTTTATAAATAATAGTTTTTGTAATTTATAATTTATATGAAACACTAATAATAAAATCAATATTAAAAAAGTATTATATTTTATCATTATCACAAGATAAGAAATAATACAATTAGTTTTTATTTTTAAAAAATTTAGAGTACATTTAATGATTCATTATTACATACTATATTGAATTAACCAAAGTTGACGAAAGTAATCATTATATATATATATATATAATTTTATATCTCAATTTAGTTTCTTTTATACATTAATACATATTATATAAAATGGTTTTATCTTTCTAAAAATATCATAAATTCATTTTAGTTTAGTTCTTTTCATGGAGAAATCTATCACTCATATTTGACATTATTATAAGGAAAACATTATAAAATAATTGGTTCATAAATTAATCTATGTTAGATAAATTGAATCATTGATGTTAGATAAGTCTTATAGTGGGAATAATTTATATTATGTGATGAAAATTAAAAATCAATTTGATGTAGATCATGGGTTTATTTATGATATGAAGTAACACTTCGATATATTTAATTTTACATATACCCTTTGTAAAATGCGATAGATCATTACTAATAGAATTATAATATATAAATAATATATATATATATGGTGTAAATTTAAATTTAACTTATTTAAGTTTACTATCAAATTGATATAATATTTTTACCACAATTTTTTTATTTATAAATACCTAATATGTTAAATATTACATTAAATAATAGAAGGATTACATCTAATGTGAACAATCAATATCTATATTAATATTATTCATTCCTTACGATTTTACTTCAACCCATGATATATGAATGAGATAGATTTATTTTTTATGGCTTCTGGATATTTTAAGACATCTATTTTTTTGTAAATTTTTAATTATTTCTTGAATTATACGCAACACTGATTTTTAATGAACATCAATATACCTTAAATTTTTTATTTAAAATGGAACATTTTATCATAAACATAATATTATGTTGCATTAATAGGCATATAAGAATTATTAATATTGTGTATAATGTTTTTATATAATTAAAATATATCTTTCGTAATGTACTTACATTTATTAATATTTTCTTATTTGTCGAAAAACAATTTGAAAAAAAATATTACCTTATGTGACAAAATTATAAAATTTATATTTGAATCCTCTAGATAAAATATTTAAAAAATAATAACATTATTTTTTATTCAACAATAATAATAATATTGTTATGGATATTTTTTGCGAATTTTTAGGAAATATTATATTTTAGTGGATAGTGATATTTTAGTTATTCATTAAAAACCACATATTACGATAAATAATGTCAAAACAACCACCATATTGAAACATATTTTAAATTTATAATTAAATTAGTTATATAATAAATAAAACATCTTTGGTTATTGGATATGTATTAATATTTAATTTTTATTATAAAATATTATATACTAAAGATGAGTTTCTCATTCGAATATAGTTTTTATCACATCTACGAATCTGATTTGCAAATAACTAATTCCCATTCTAAGAATACAATGACAAAAAATGGAATCATAATTACTAAATAGTATAATTAATGATAAATAATATGGCGATGTTTTTCTTGGGTCTATGTAATAATTAAAAATAAAAAGAAAATTAATAATTTTTAATAAGGTTAAAATGGGGTTTTACGAGTTAAAACTTGAAATATATTGGTTAAAATTACCCAAAACGTGTCCAAAAACAACATTCAAGGAATTTTTTGTCCTTATAACCTCTATGGATTGAAAATTTTCAAATTTTGGGGGTTAAAATATTTTTAATCCATGATATAGTTTTCCATTTCAAAAATATCATAACTGACATTTCCCCCACATATAAAAGGACACTACTTCCCCACCCCTCTTTACACATCCGAAAAACATTAGTTGAAGAAAATACCTACAATAATTTTTTCCATAATATAATAATAACTTTCTAGAGACACTGTTATTATTATGATACCCTTCAAATAATTCCATTGGTGTAAACTGAATGTAATTATTTGAATAATATATATATATATATATATATATATATTCTATAACAACATGTTTTGAAATATTTATACGTATAAATCTATAAAAATAGCATCAACCATGTTGATATAAAAACATTAGTATTTCACCACACTAATATGTTATTATTTTCTTTTCAAGTTCAATATCTATATTCTCTTCCATCATGTGGTGAAAAATTTTCATTCATTTATACATCAAACTATTACCTCACAAAATGCTGTAATTCGTTTTATATCACCAAATACCATTGTGGTCATAATGATGGATTTATTATATTTATTTTATATTTATTAAATAAATATATTTCTTGAATTATGATACAAAAATATCTTCTTATATTCCAATCAATGTCTATAATATAAGGGTACCCATATGTACATCACATCACAACCTCGCATGGAAATGTTATCCTTCATTCACTAACATATTATATTTGATGTTAAAAAGATTAAATATATTCAATATATTTGAAATATTTGAAATCATAATTACTATATATGGGTGATATTTTATTTACCTTACATTCATTTCATCGATCGTGAAAATGGAAACATGGTATGTGTTATCTCCAAGAATTGTGTAATTAATTTTTAATCTCTAACATTTATGGTTTACACTAAATAAACATAAAATTAATATATATATAATAGTTATATCATCTATAATATTCTTAATATGACATCAAGTTGATTAATTTAAAATTATTGAAATTATCAATCCAAAACAACCATGAAATTTGAAAAAACAATTTACATGAAACATGATTTCAACATGGAACTATAAACCAAATGGTTATAAAAGATTATTGGTGAATCATATATGATTTCATAAATAGGAATTTATTTTTAATGACATTCTAATTATCGTTAAATTTCTTATACCGGTGTTTCTAATGTCTAATAATGAAATCCAATCTTATGTTTAGGTATTTTACTATCTATTTCAACTTTCTACCTCACAATCTTGTTAATTTTAAACATTTTTATGGTTGTAATTTTTCATTTTCTTGGTGGATAAGAGATGGATTTGGGAGGATACCAAAAATGGTTGTGTGATATTTTTTTTATATTCATCAGAATACTAGTTGGACCTATGTACTTTCTGGAAATTAGATGTTGTGTAACATGGAAACATGATGTGTATATTTTAAAGTAATAAAAAATATAATATTAATAAAACATAATGGGTTTATCAACAATTTTGGAATTTTTCAACCTCACAATTGGGTTACAAATCATTTATCTTATTTATATTTTCTTCAATGATAAAATAGATGAATTTATTATAATCTTCTTAGGAAATTATTTTCCAGGGAAAAGAGGTATTCCAATGGAATTTTGGTAACCTCAAACACATCTAGGTACTTCTGATCATCCATTGATCATTATTATGGTTTAGGTGTGACATTCACATTAAGTAGTTTCCATGTATCATTATCTATTTCAATTTCCCTCTTTGGAGTTTGATAAATCATCTTGATATTAATGGATTTAAACCATTATGTGTTTAATATTGTATCTAGGTTGTGTTCCCAAATATTATATGAATCCATTATTGTTGAGGGGTTCCATTGAGGTCTTTGTGTTTCCATGAAATGGGTACCTTTATCAATTTTTAGTAGATAAATATTATAAACCCTCAATTGAATTTTTTAAATTGAATTTATTGATTTACATTAATTTTATTGAAATATCATTCAATTTGTTTTTTTAAAAACCCAATTCAATTGAATTCATGAAATCTGGTTTGATTGGCACACAATTTTGGAAACTTATTTTCAAATATGTTAGGGTTTATTTTTGAAATTTATGGAAAATAATGGAATTTATATTGATAAATTGAAATTATGAAATTTACATGAAGAAATTGATTTCAATTTAGTTTTGGAGAAAAATGTATTTTCTTGATCGATTTCCATTTTATTTATCTTGAACAAATCCTGTTTTGATTAAAAACCATCTATTTTTAAGGTAATTATCATATTCGAAATGTGGAATGAGATTATGTATATTTTAAATTTTTTTAAAATTAATTTCCCATTATTAGATTTAATTAAGGAACATGAATGCCTATGTAGTTAGATGGATATTATTATTTCACACTTTTTTACACATTAAAACATAAATAGCATCAAGTGTATTATGTCATATCCATGATGGGATGGTGATGAATCAAAATTGGCTAGTTTTAGAGGGATGTGTGTAAACATATATTTCCATAACCTCTATCAAGTGTGTGGGTATTATACATCCTATTACTATCATACCTTTTTGTATGTAACTATGTAACTCATTTGTTTTATTTTAATATGCTTCATTATTTATTTTAATATTTTTTACACATGATGTCTGAATTTATTTAAACTCTATTATATATATACATATTATGTAGATACTTTTTTAATGTATTCACATCATTTGAAATGTAATGAATTAATTAATTTAATAATTATTTTAAAATATATACATGGTCATTGAGAAATAATTATTTATTTGGATAGTATAATGTTGAAATATTATTATTGAATTTGTGGTGAGTCAGTAATGGTATAGCATCTCACACACTATCTATTGAATCTGGTGTCTGTAGATTATCTTCTTACATGTTTCATCAAGTATAAGGTGCCACTTATTAAAGGTATTAGCAATTGATTCTTGATCATGGAGTGTTGTATCCACTAGGACATGGGTTCCATTCTATATTATAGAACCTTTTTAGTACTTTGGTATATTTTTTCCAAACATGATTTTGGTACACTACACGCAATGGAAAACCATTTGTATACATGATGACATTTCCCTTTCTATCCACGATGATTGTGAAAAAATAATTCTTGATTTTTTTACAATTCCAGGTTCTTGTCGCCAACACGTATAGATTTGGAATGAAATTTGTGCTACGTCAGGAATAAATTGGTTATCGGGTTACTAGGGTATCTAGGATTGTTTCAGAAAAAATTGTATCAGAGCTATAGTTTGAGCTTCTATTATTGATGATAATATTAATTTTTGTAATCATGGATTGACTTATGAGCTTTTTATGATTTTTTGACTACCTATCTCTCACCACAATGAACATTATGTAATCAATGGTGGATTGGGAAGGATGTCTTGATGATTATTTTAACTATTTCCCCTAATTTTGATTTGGATGTATTGAAATCCGAATA
Source organism: Viscum album (assembly GCA_963277665.1). Taxonomy (NCBI): domain Eukaryota; kingdom Viridiplantae; phylum Streptophyta; class Magnoliopsida; order Santalales; family Viscaceae; genus Viscum; species Viscum album. Next base: position 63,234,065 of record OY728143.1, on the reverse strand, counting down.
TTTTAATCCATACAATTGGATTAGTTTCTATCATTTATCTTTTGGATTTCCAATATGATATCTTCAATATTCCATAAAAAATATTTGTAACATCATTCTTATGAGAAGATGTGTGAATTGAATCCATGTGAAACCTACATAGGATACTTAGAGAGAAAAACTTCTAGTGGACCTAAGGGTATTTTTTTTATTTTTCATACTGTGCAAGGTATAGGACAAGAAGAACCACCTATTCGCATTCAGGCTCCATCCATTAAACAATGGAGATATAATTTATCGAATCATTCTCAAGATATCCTTCAGTGTAATCAATCAACATTGATAGGCTCAAATTATCCTCAAGAGTCTAAGGAATGGGGAAGAAGGATTCGTTTTTTTTTTTGTGAAAACACCTAATGAAATAATGGTTATTTATTCCATAATTATTGTGGAGGGACTAGCTAAGAGATGGTGGGACATGATTTTGAATGAGAAAGTCACAAGGTATAAAAGTGGAAAGACTACAAGGCTCCTGTCAGTAACTTGTTATATCCAATGTCTACGGTGTTGGCCATCTCTACAGATTTCTTCAAACATGAATTGGTGCATAATACCATGATATATTTTGTGCAACATATTTCGTATCTAGATCATTATACCCTATAGGTTTTATCATATTAGAAGGAGAAGACTAAATATTTTGAGTTGGGAATTCGAGATGATATTTGTTCATGAACTTTTATTATTAGGTATTCAACTTATAACGATGTGTTGGATATAGTGTTAATGTTTGAAATTGAAATAGGAGGAATTTTAGGGTTGGTGGGAGTTCCTTTTTCTCCTAGTGTAAGTGTTAGTTTCCTAAAATAAAAAAAGAAGGGTGATGATTCTATAGGTGGTTCTCAAACATTGGGGATTTCTAATTCTTCTGTAGTTTCAGGATGAATCCCATAGATTTTATAAAAGTGTTTAAATTCAGGACACACTAAGAGGGATTTCACTGAGGCACCCATGATATGTGGATCCTTCTAATTCTCTTTCCGCATTCATAGATTCTTTTATATCCATTAAACTTTACATACTATAATGGGATTATCAATGCATTCTATAACTGTGGGGAAATTATAATCTTGATGATCAAGGTAGTTTTATACACAAGAAAATCGATTAAATCTTCATTATACATTGGAAGAGTCTTTAGAGAGTGAATATATGGGTCCATGGATTGTCAGACATACCATCACTAAAACTCCATCTTTAGTTACTACATTATATGATATTGGTGTCTCTCATTAGTTAATTTCTACCAATGTTGTTAATATTATATATCATCATAAAAACAATTTTTCTTATATAATGGATATTACTACCCCCCTTGGAATGAAGAGAGCATAGTGTCTTCGTAGTCATGATTGTTTTCATCACTATAATATGTTGATAAACCTTGGAGTTTTCAAGTTCTAGACATGAAACCACTTGATTTCATATCTTGGATGGATTGGATCATTTCCCATAAAACATGAATTTACTTTTATCTTCAATGGGTTCCCATTACTACACCTGATGGGGTATTTCATATCATTCATGAAGAATGGGACACAGGGTTATGTAGATCTAGAACAAATTTTTTAGAGTTTGGAATGTTATATCTATTATATTGTTTGATCAATATCTTGATTATTATAGTTGTGATTTCCACTTAATGTGTGATGTGATTCACAGTTTTTTTCCTAAGAAATGCTATTATTTTCTAGCAGAAAAATAGGTTGATTTATCAATTATCAATGATCATGGTACTAGACTAGTGTAAATTGAATCTGTCCGCATAGAACTATCTTAAATGAATGAGTTGAAAACACAGTTGGATGATATTTTTTAGAAGGGATTTTTACTCCTGAGTGTGTCACTGTGGGTGACATTTGTTTTACTTTCTATGAATGATTGTGGATTACATCACCTTTTGGATTATTACCAAAAACACAATAGAGTCATAATAAATACCATGTATCTATTTTCACAAAATCCTAATTTTTTAGATCAGATGAAAATGAAATGTGGTTCTCCAAGATTTATCTTTGATATGGTTACATCTGTTAAGGATAAAGGAATCCGGATTTCCTAAAATTGAATTTTATATTTGGTAGATCAATTATCATTACATTGTAGTTGATTTTTTCCTAACAAAGAATCCTATAATATTTATGTGTTTAATTAACATGGTATTTTATTAGTTTTTTAAAAACCATTTTGTAGTATTTTTTTATGGAAACCTTGTTTAAACAATGCTGGTAGAGGATCATGTGCGTCAACTATGAATGTAATATAATTGTTTAGTAATCCTTGAAAGTATTATAAGAATTAAAATTGAGATATGTGGAATTGGAATGTGAAATTCATGGGAAACATGGTGTTATAACATGGTATTTTATTTGATCATTAGAAATATAATGGTTTTTATAACTGGGAACAACAATGAATTGTTTTTGAGATCTAAAAAATCTTATGTCTAGAAGGGTATTGTAGAATGTCCATTATGGACTCCTCCATAATTTATTCTCAAGTGAAAAATATAACCCAATAGGGGGTTACTTATTAAATTTCAGAAATATTTTTTTGATATTAAATTTATTTTGACTACTATGTTGGTGTGGACTCTCTCATAGGTCGTAAATGGACATTTCCTCTTGAGATATGCATTTAATTCAGGTTTGGGATGTGTTATTGTGTAGGGTTATTGTGTTGTTTCTTATGTATTTCATAACTTTAGGACACAAGATAAGAATTATCCTACCCATGAACATGTTCATGAAACTGTGATGCACATTCTTAAGAGTTGGTGGGCATACCATTATGGAGAAAATTTTACCATGTACCCTAACCTCCAATGGTTGATTTGTATATTCACTTAATGATATTTTGAACCTTCAGTAGATTCATTGTGATAAAAACCTTAAATATTTTTTCTTTGATATTTCTGGTGTCCTGTGGAAAGGGAATGTCATCATAGATGGTTTGATAATGTATCTATTGACTTAGGTCATGAAATTATCATTATAAGAGTGGAATGTGATGGCTCTCATTAGATATTTTCATATTTATGTTTAGAAACTTAGTGTCAATGATTCATTGGCTAGTATTGAGCTGAAAATATTCACATCTAAAGACCATTGTTCAAGAATAGCATCATGATGATTAGTTTTATATAATTTGAGACTCTCCTTTTGGGTCTAGATCACGGATGACTAGCCATTCTACATTTATGGAATTCTATGTTATCATAATTAGTTTTTTGTGCCGTTAATGGTAATGAAATAAGTTTTTGGGAATTTCTATAATATATGGGGTGAAGCGAAGCTAGAACCACAAATAAATTCTATGATATTTGGTGTAGATTTGGTTGTCCAACTTTGAGGTGGGTAATTGTTTGATTATTCCCTTATTGTAATATGTTTGAATTGGTTATTTTCATGAAGAAGAATCCTTAATTATTTTTTTATCCACATCCATTTACCACTTTGAAGAATGATGAGATGTTATTGAAAATTGGGGTTGGGTTACCCTATACCTAGAGAATGAATAATGTGATATGTGTTGTGATCTATCAGCTAATGAAATCATCTCACATTTTGCATATTTGTTAACAAATAATGTTGTCGAGTGGGAAATCTATACCTAAAAAATATTTTTAATATTCCTAAAGTAACCTCTTCTATAATATCTGATAAATATCCAATGTTCACTTATCACATTTGGAGAGGCCTTTAAGAGGAACATGGATCTGTGGTGTATTTGAGAATGTCATACCGTCCACATTCGGATGTCCATAATGAAATTCCTATACAGACACATGTGTATATCTTTCTATCATGTGTTCCCATTTATGTTGGACCTTGGGATGATTGTAGAGGTGTTTTTGAGTTTAAATATAATAATAATAAATAGTCTATGTTTATAAGGTATCCATTCAAAGCCATGTATTTATGCTATTGGAGATCTCTCTTGTGTTTGTCATAAATTGGTGACAATTCCATGGTTGGACCTAACATGTCTCATGAGAAAAATATATTCATTTGATTCATCAGTAAATATTAAAAGTACATGTATGAGTAAAATATTATTTTTTCATCTTTTTTGACCATTTGAATTTTCATTGGGTGACATTGTGTTCCTGAAATCTTCACCTCACTTTGTTCATCGACCGATTGGGATGAAATTGAAACTAGTGCCTCATCATCTGGGATCATTTTAGTTTTATGATCATGTAAAGATAATTTCATACAATGTAGAACTTCACCATTACTGAAATTGAAACATAATGTGTTTTATGATACTCATTTATGACAGTATATATTTCATATATCACATTATTCTTCTTGAGTGATCTTGTCATTAATCCTGATTTATCCATGACTAAACAGACTATCATGATAATTTATTCTGAAACCAACATAATTCATGAGATGATGATATTTTTTTCATGTGTTATCATAGAAAATTTCATATTATCATGAGACATGGAATTGAAGTGCACTAATGGGAGAGGACTACACATAATATTTTGTTATATGAGCTTCATGATATTATTTTTTTATATATAAAATTGTTATGGTTGGGAGGTCTTAACATCCCATTACCCTTAATTTAGGAATATTTAAAATATTATTGTTTTTTACATGGTTTTTTATATGTACGGAAAAAGGTAATTTTGGGGATATTGATAATGGTGATGTCAGTTATTTATTTGGAATTTTTAGCTGAAAATTTGTCGGTGTAATATTCCACACTGAAATTAAATTCTATGTGATATGGTTACATGATGTGTAAATAATAATATAATATTAAATAGGGTTTTAACAAATGGAATTTTTTCGTCAGTGAATTTGGTATTTTTCAATTATAATATGTCTAATTGGGTTACATTTCATATTCAGTCCAGTTAAATGTATTCAAACTAGCATATCATATGAAAATTTTATTTACACATTTCTAGAATAACATTAAGTCAACAATAATCTATTTACCAATTGATTTTGGAGCCACGAATCCCTTCTAGGTATCTATGTTCAACCATTGGTCAATATTACGGTTGCATTGTGACATTGTATGTAATTGGTCTACCTGTAACTTTGTGTCTTTCTCATTCCATCCACGGAGTTAAATAGATCATATTGGAATTTATGGTTCTAAACTATATGTTTTCTAAACATGTTTCATGTTTGTGTTCCCAGATCTTCAGTATCATTGTTCTTGTAGATGGGTTCTACTACAAGCATTTCATTTTTGTGAAATAGGTAGGTGGTTTTTTTATCGAAAATTTTTTATTAAACATTTATTATTTGAATTGAATCCAATTTCGTGATGAAAAAATTATATAAAAAATAAATTCATTTTAATTAGTGGCTTTGGATTTTATTTGGAATAAAATAGGGACCCCCCATTTCATTTATAAAAGCTATGTCTGTGAAAACGATGGATAAATGTAAAATTTATATTGTTGAATATAAATAATGAAATTGATTTTCGGAAATTTCTTTCAGTGTTGCATATATAAAAAATGGATTTAATTATATTTTATATAAATATAGTGGTTTTATCTTGGAAAAGTCATGTTTTTATAAAAATATATTTTGTTGGTATTGAAATGAAAATTGGAATATTTGAAATCTTTAATGGGTTGAATTTTATTTTAAATATATTGTATATAAATTTCACATCATTTTTTGTTATTAGAGATAATGAAATCTTATGATGTTAGAATGTTATTTGGACACAACACCTTTTAACTCTATACAAATGAATCCAATCCTAGTTAATTAGGTTGCATCCCAGATGGGAGGGTGATGAGTCTCTATTGGATATTCTTAGTGGGATTTGTGTATACACATATTCCAATGATCACATTTTAGTGTGTGAGGATATCTTATCCTAGAACTATCGTAACATTTGGTAGGGGACTATGTTACTCTGTTAATTTTTATGAAATTTTTTCCATTTTTTGTTGAATTTTTTTATACACGTTCTTTTATAATTTATATAAGTTGATTCATATAAAATGTTATTTAAAACATTTTTTCAAAAGAAATAAAAAATTAGAAATGTAAATCATTAATTGTTTTAAAAATTATTTGAAAATTTATAATTTTTTATAATAATTTAAATCACTCATTAGTTAATTACTTGTAGTAATATTATTTTTGAATCAATGGTGAGACTCTACTGGGATTTCAGTTCACACCGTATATGTGACTTCGGTTTTTGGTGGATTATGTACATCTAAGTTCAAAAATGGATTAATATCCACATGGAGGTAGTATTTTCTATTCACCCTTGGGATAAGAGAGTTGTGTACTCTAGTATATTACCATTTATCATGTTTTCTAGTATGTTTTAGTAGGAAACATGATTATTTAATCATATTTAACTTCTATAAACTTCTCCTTAGGGAGTTTTTCCTATTATGTATACGAAATTGTTATCTATAATTCTGAATTTTTTATCAAAAATTCATTCCCCTTATAGTTTTTATCTTTCGGTGTGCTTTTATCAAACAAAATGGTATTAGTAAAAAAACATTTTTCTATTTTGGGTCTGTCATAGTTATAAGGTTACCAGTGTACCTGGGATTTTTTTTGACAATCTCACAATTTTTTCTATGAGACACGTTATTTGTATACCCCCTGATTCTCCTTCATGTTTTAAATATTGAACATGAATGTCTATTATGATTCTTATCATGAAACTATGTGATATAAAAATAAATTATATTTTCTTTCTTTCATGGGGATTAAGATTTAAGAGGTACTAATATTTAAAAATTTCCCTATTGTAATCTTTTTTTTATTTAGATTGTTTATGATTATTCATCTAGATATGAGATATGATGATATGAATCTCAAAAATCTGATAAAATACCTATATAATAGTTATATAATAAAAATAATTTTTTTTTTCAAATCATTTTCTAGTGTATTTGGTACTCATGATTTCAATAAAACATTTTTATGTTATATTATTAATTAATGACATGTCTTTTAATAAAAAAAATTCTTTAGATATGCTATCATGAAATGTATAGAAATTAAATTTATTTTTTCATGGGTTATGATTCGATTAATGTTTTAGGACCTTATGTAATAAAAATGTATTTTTTTTGAAATATAGGGTACCTATATCTCATTTTATTACCTTTGGAAATGATTATTATAAGCTCCTAGGGTATAAGGGAGAATAAATAAATCCCAAAAAAGATGATACACATGATGTTATATCAAACCCAAAAAAGTGTGTACGTGGGATGTTATACCAAGCACCATGAATATATAGATTTGGTTACCCCTTGAATAACATGTTGTGAATATCATGGTGGTTTGACTTGAAAAAATATTATTTAGGCTTATATATATTCCACAAACCCATAATATGAAAATTTTATAATCTTGGAGATCATATTTATTAGAACATTTATGATTTATCAATCATTAAATAACAATATTTCTACCATGTCTCGTGTTTATGTTCTATGATACTCATGGATTATATTTCAAATGTTATTCTCATTTTTTAATACCCATATGTTCAAGTTGTATTGATATCTTAAATGTTTACCCCTGCTATGTATCTAACCTAAACCATTCTAATGATCCCTTTATCCATTTAATGAAGAATGTTATTATTTAGAAAATTTCTAAGAATGGATCTAAGTATGAAGAACAATGTGTGAGATGAAGTAGAAAAAGTATTGAATAATTTTTTGTGTGTTTAATTTTCCAATGAAACTATATCCATATTATTCTGGAAATTATATTTATGTTAGGTTATATATATTAATCTATTACTATATGTTATCAATATATGAGTAGTGTTGATAATTGTAGTTGGTATCATAGATTCATTGTTAAACCATTAGAAAATATGATTAGAAAAGATTAGTGAAAAGCCTTAAGATAATGATATGCATATGAGAACTTAATATGTTATGATAATTACAAGATTTTTGGTTTTATAGAACATAATATTATCTAATAAAATACACTTGTATGTGTTTATGGTATAATATCCCTAGGGTTGATATACTTGAAAGAGGTGTTTCAGGATATAATCATGTATTACCTAGCATATGAAAATGCCCCTTACTGTAAAACAATATTTAAAATCACAGGGGATATTTTTTGTTCCATTCATATGTATATTATGAAAAATAATGAATATTTTTAATTAATGATCATCTTGTATAACCTAGGTTAAGATTACCATTTCATGTATTTAAAACAATATGACCTAATATAGATATCGTATAAATGATTTAATATGACTGTCATTTCCCACTATTATTTTTGTTTCTTATGAAATTTAATTTGGATTTATACACTAGATTATACATGAAATGAACCTAGCTAATTCTGAATAAAAATGAAATGATTTTCATCATGGAAACCAATAAGTAGGGAAGTTCGAGTAGAATATCACATTGTTATGATCCAAAAAAAATTGCTTGCATATGAATAATGATATAATTCAAATTAAAACATTGAGGGAGATATATTCTATTGAGTCCTTCATCAGGTAGTGTCAACATTTTTTAGATGTTGTATTAATCCACTAGTTATTAATTAATATACCAATAAAATTGATATGTTTTTTCTTGCATTCACTTTTATAGAATAAAAAATCATTTAATTAATCATTTCTTTATAAGGTAAAATTGATCAATAGTGATCACATATCTAGAATTACCGAATATATGATGAAATTATCTCCATGGACTATGAAGTGTTTATGATATTGTGTTTCAATATTTTCATATCATTGAATTATTCATATAGATATAGATAAGGGATTCCTTGATCTATATAATATGAATAAATATTCTATTGGTACTTTTGAGGATTATTTTACATTATATATGAGCTACAATTATAGTACTATAATTTATCTTGAATGTATGGATGATTTATTCATTAGTGTCTAAAATCAAGGATTCTTTTGTAATTATCCATATGGGACATCTGTTTTTGTGATGAAATAATTTGATGTTGTGTAATAGAGTAAATAAAGAAATAGGTTCCCCAAGAATCTCATGGATTTATTATGAAATGAAATTTGTAAATTAATGAAGTCTCTAAAAACCCATGCGATCAAATCATGTTCTTTTAGTAATGTTAAATGTTTGGGACAAATCATTAATGATATATTCTTTAGGGGGATACTAAATGTTTTCTGGGTGTAATGGAAGGTCATCGATGAGCTGAATGTTGATGTGATGAGATTGAGATAGCTATACATTTGAATAATCGAAATAATATATATAATCTCCCTCCCACAATTTAATATTGAAAGTTAAAGGAGTTTTAGAATTACACTAATAAGAAATCAAATAGTGTAGCTACTGATGATCATTAACATAAGAATGCACTTATTATAACAGAAAAAGCAAGATATAATTTCAATAATATTTTTGATGACAAGTATGTCAATGACATAGTAAAAGGTACACCTAACATTCACAATAAAATTGATGATATCACATGTTTTTTTCATAACATATATATATTATTGACTAGAAATTATACACCAAATTCAGGATCTGAATTCAATGGTTCAAAATGGAAATTCAGAAATCAAAACAGCCACAGGACCCGAGAAGCCCTCGATTCACGAGAACCATAGCTGTCAATCACACTGCCCACCATTAAGTTGTTCACCATATTCATCAACACTTCAGAACTTCAAGAAAGAAAGAGTGACGATGCCGCACTATCATAACCAATGCTGATAACCAGATCACCGAAAATAGGAAACCCCATCATCCATGAAAAAAAACTCAGACGCATTCTCCCCCATCACCACAAGTGGTAACCAAAGTGACCAAGTACCCAATTTCACGAAGACAAGATCGTGAAAAAACCCAATCATCAACAAAATTCATGTTGTAAAAACAAGTTCAGAAAAAATAAAAATCATTGAGGAGGGAAAATGGGTTTCATCATTGCACCTAATGTGGCTATGGTTCAGACCTTCAAAAAAGAACACCATTAGAAAATCTCACTGATGAAGACAGCAACCCGGTCACTGGAAAACGCCAGAGCCCCTCCACAACGAACCCACAGGCCTCCCACCGAAACCGCATATGATCTGTTCCGAAAACGAGAAGACACACTAGAGGCCGAATCAATCAAGCTTCCTGACAGGGAATGGGGGATGACTAGCGAGGACCAAGTGTAGGGCCATAACGACATCGCGACGCCGTGAAACCATCCTCGTAACATCCACCATCATGACCACCCCAAAAAAACCACGAAAATGCCAAGGGAAAAATAATGTGAGGTATGAATATAACCCTACGACCGTGAGTGAGGAAGGGGGAGGCGACGCTGAGGGAAAACCCTAAGACCAGCACACAGTCCTCCCCCCTCTGGATCGACTCCAAGAGAAACCCTAGTTCGGGAGAAGAGGTTGCACCGCCGCACAGTGGCCCCAAAATACTTATTATTTTACATATGAATGGTTATAATGTGTAAAACATTTCCACCAAAATGAATATATCATGAATTAGTAGGGAAATATGTAACTTTACTATGATCACATTGAAATTATATTATAGTTCTCCAGTTTATATTTGTATGAATGATATTACATAAAATATTCTCATTCATCTTCAATATAAATTTCATCTTATATGATTTATGTATAATCTTTATCGTCATAAACCCCACATAAATTTCTATAGAGGGGAATACATCATTGATATTCCAGACTGACAAATTATTATATAACAATGTCTGGAAAAACATTAACATCCAATGAAAATTTGAACAATTGTATGGTTTTTCAATTTAATTTAAAATGTTGTGTTCATCACATATGGTATGTGAGAAACTCAAAATCAATGATATACCTATTTTTAGAGTGTTTTTGGATTTATTTTTGGATGAGATTCCATGTATTCCACCAAATAATGATGTAGACTTTTTAATAGAACCAATACCTATTGTTATGCCTATTAGAATGAATCTTGATATAAGAACCCAATTTAGTTATAGGAATTGGAGAAAAAATTCAATTATAATCATGGAATATGATTCATTTATAAAGTTTTTAAAATTTGGCGTGAAAGAGAAAAAATTTTATGAATTAGGACATATAGATGAAACTCAATATTTATTATTAGTATTTAAATATGATCACAATTATTAAATATTATCATCCACCTCATATTGTTGACATTTTTGATCAACTACATATATATTAAAACATTTATATTATTTATAATTATTCTGTATAGCATTAACTAAAGAAAGAAATATGTATATAATTAAAAAGATATTATGTATACTTATGGATTCTGTGATTATATTGTGATTCCATTTTGCCTTACAAATTCTACTTTTATATTCATGTATTTAATGAATATTGGATTTATTGTTTACAGTTCTTGGATTTTGGATGTCATTATGTAAAATATTCTCATTTATTCAAAGAGAAATATTTATCATGAGCATGTATTTATAATTATAATAATGACCCTACGTGATGAAAATATATATATCAAAAATATAACAATGATAATTTTGGATAAAAAAATATTTACATTTATTTATTATAATCTCATATCTTGGTATATTTTTGGATCAATCAGTGAAACATGATATTAAATCTTGTTAATGACTAACCATAGTAAATTAATTGTAATGTTTTATTGTTTTTTATAGATATTATTGATCATTTTTGGAGAATTTATCCTGAAAATAAAAGAAAATATCCATGTTAAGTTAAATGGTATCCTAGTATCTCTAGAAAGATGATTTATAGGGATATTTAATGGAACTAAAGAAAATATTATTTAGTGAACCTATCCATACATTACCCTAGAGTGGATAAGGGTATATAATATTTATTGATTAATCCATTAAGGTAATAGTATGTGTTCTCATTTTGAATGACACATTTATATCATATTATTCACGATAGATAATGTTTATTAAAAAAATTAATCAAATTATGAATTAGAGTTAGTTCTAGTAATTTTTTCTTAAATTACTTTTAGGCATTATATTTATGTGGAAAATTTTTATATATATTCAAATCATGGAAGATTAAATTATATATTACCTTATGAGGAGTTTAATATTTCTTAGAGAATATGGTCAAAATAATTAAAGACAATAACTTCTCAAAACATTATCACCTTGGTAATGTGAACAATGTTGTTGATACTTTGACTTGAAATGATCATACGTGTTTATATATGTTGAGGATCACAATATATAAAATATTTATGGATATTAAAAGGTTTTATGTTGAAACAATGATGGAAGGATGTACATTTTTACTTCAACAAAAAATTGTTCAAACATTTGTTCATATGAGGATATAGGTGGCCATAATGGATGATATGGAGCTACAAAAGAAGGTGGGAAATATTTTTGAGTCTAAAAATTATCATGATAGAATGTTATGCTTTTTTAATAGTGATTGTATTCACTACACCCTAGATATAATGAAATATCTATTAGAGGATACTCAACGTTCTTTATTCTCTCTTCGTCCTATAATTACATTGATTTATTGAGATATGAAAGAGTATTTCTGGATGGATGGAATGAAAAAAAATATTTTTGAATTTTTATCTGGGATCCTATATTTTAGTATGATAAGTATTATAGAAAACTTTCTAGGTTTATTTTATAACCATTACCCATAATATAATTGAAATGGATAAAACCCATCAATTTTATTTTCATACACCCAAAAACATATAAAGGAAATAATGAAATGTGGGCAGTAGTTGATTTCCTTAAAAATAAATAAAACATCATTTATTTTATATAATACTATAATCAATATATAATATCCTTCATATAAATTAATTTAGAGGAATGATTTCATGGTTTAAGACATTCTATTGTGTCTTATTAGGAGATGTGGTGTGCAACGTTGTTCTGGTGAAGTCATTCATATGTCCTAGATATAGCGTTATGTTTCGACACTGAATATCATATTTATAAATATTTCCAATATAATATAATAATTAAAATCATAGAGGATATTATATAACCTTTTTTAGTGGATTTAAAATAATATTGGTATCATTAACGTACTTTGGTTATGTTCTCAATAAATAATAGCATTCACTCAGAAATTCAAATGGATACTTATAAATATCTCTAGAAAATTATGTGAAAATCTATAATTTATAGGGATGAAGATGTAGAAAAACTATTATTGGATCCTCATCCAGATGAATAATTCATATATGATGATTTATTTATTTATTATCACATCAACACCACTCATAGTTAATTTTTGTTTTTATTGACAACCCGTCATACAATCTAGAATTTGAATTTGGTGAGAAGGTATTGTATTGGATTTATTCGAGGAAGAAGGCTATGATATTTGAGAAGAATGTAAATAAGAATATTGTGTATAATTGACATTTCATAATGCTGGATCAATTAGAAATGATTTCTTATAACATGGTGCATTATAAATATTTCCCTCATCTCCATAACATGTTCCATATATCTCTCAAAAGGATATACAATACTTGTCCATCACATTTACAAAATGAAATATTCATACCATTTGATAATGACTATTCATATGAGTAAAAACTTGTGGAAATTTAAAATCATGTAGGGAATGTTCAAAAAACAATACTACTCACAAGTTCAGTTTTTTCTTGTGAAACCACCGATTTGATAAAGCTAAATTGGATCCTGAGGAAATGATGAGGTATAAGTATCCACATGTTTTATATTAGTGTTTTTTTTTCAAGGTTGAATTTCATTTTAATGAGTTTAAAATGAAGAAACCCCTACATTTTATGAATTTTATTTCTAATAAATGTGAAAGGTTTCATATCATTGATTAGACACAAAGCAGTGTTTTAATGAACCACAATATTCAATTAATATTAATATTTAAGCATGGCCATTATAACATAACCATTATAACATAACCATTACATTAAGATATATCAATTGGAATGAATTTTCATAAAAATTATATATGTGGTTTTTAGTAAAATAAATTTTATTTATAAATAAGATCATTACATTAATTAGTGTTTTTATATCAATAAAAATATTTTTCCCAAAAATTATTTTCATTGGTTTTTTGGAAAACTTGATTAATTTTTTTTAAATTATAGAATTTATTTTGAAAACATTAACATATTTTTTTGGAATAATTATGTAAATAATCTTTATCGGGTGATTTTTTTATAATTTTATGAAATGATTAATTTTTTCAATAATTGAAAAAACTATTATTTTTTATTTAAAATATTGTTTCATTTAACTTATTTACAATGTCAAATATAGTTTAAAAATCTTTATTACTAAAGTTAGTACAATTATGTGATCATTAGAGTAATTTAGGTCACTAAAATTATATTCCAAAATTTCATGACTATAATATATTCTAAACATGATAAAATATTTTCATAGAAAATTAGCCTTTTGATCCTATCTATTGGTTTAGTTTTTAATAGAAATTCCCCACTAATAGTAATGTAAATTAAAAAAATATTATTTTTATAATTCGAATTGGTAATATTATATAAAAATTTTAACATAATATTTGGTCAACATTAACAGTAGAAGTATAGAAAAACTAATTATCACAGTTGAGGTTAAAACAATTTTACTAGGTAGTTAAGATAAAATGATGAGTAAAATGACCTAAAAAAATTTTCATGACAAATTATATAGAAAATATTTGTCTTTATAATCTTTAATGAATAATAAATTCCCATTTTAGAGCCATGTCTCATTTTTATAACCAAGGAATTATTTTTTCTTTTCAAAACATTGAAGTGTGCGATCTTCCCCAATCATTAAAGGTCACCACTATCTTCTCATCATCAAACATACAAAACATTTTATATCGAAATATACCTAAAAAATTATCATTCAAAATTCCCTCAAAAAGTTATATATTCTATTATTTTATTATTAAATCTTCCTATGAAGGCTTAAGGGGTAAATATAATGGTGTTCGCCTAAGAAAATGTGTTGTCTTTAATTACATGATCCAATTTAATTTATCCAATCACTCCTTAAAATTATAATTATACTTGATTAAATAATAACATAATTTTCTCCCATATGTAGAAATGAAATTTTTTATGTTTCATGACCAATGAATATCAAATCTTCTATGAATTCCAGAATGAAACCATTGCTAATTTTTATGATAGTCTACGACGTCCCAAATCGATGTAATTAATTTTCCATATCCAACTTGTTTAACAATTAATAATGCTGGATTTAAGAAATTTATATTATTATAATGACAAAATTATAATTATGGTTATGTTATATCATATATTATTTTTACATTCCATTATATGGTAGTAAGATAATTTCCCTCACGAGTGTGACAAATATCTGCCACGTGAAGCTAGGTGATTATTTTTTCATATAAGATGAGAATGAATTGATATTTGAATAAAAATAAGGAATATAATTGATATATATTAGATCATAACCTAAATATAATGGTCATGAAATATTAACCTTCATTTCATTCGTTTATACATGAAAATGGAATAATTGTTCATCTGTATGTAAGGCCTACCATCTCAATGAACAATGTAATTAAAATATATATATATATATATTATTTATTACTATAAATAAATATATAATGAATATATATTATAATTTTATCAAATGAATAATTTTTTAGATTTTCTAGACACGATCATTGTAGAAGGAATGAAAATAACAGAAATATATATGGAAAATGAAGTTATTTTTACATGAATCGTTATTTAATCATTCACTAGTAATAAATGTCTAATAAAAGGTTAAAGGTAAATCATACATGGTTTGATATAAATCTATGTATTTATTTAATATATTTATAATGAACCAATATTTATTATAGATGAGGATCAAATATGTTCAAATAAATTCAATTCATAAGGTATGGGATTTCATCTCACGATGATTTCCATGGGACACATGCCTAATACAACACATGCATATTGTATTGGTAGAATTTCATACCCATGAAGGTATTTTATGATTTATACCATGAAATAATGGGTTATAAAAATCAATATATATTTCAATATTTAATGAAGGCCAAGATTCAAAATGTACCTAAGAGGTAAATGATTAATTTTATAATAACATTATTTATATGGATTGATTGTTATAATGATTATAATTCTTGTGATGATTTATTATCATATAACAATCAAGAAACTACTGAATTTTTCAAAAATATATTTATTTAATATATATAATTTTATTTTCATTTAATTATGTAGTAGTGATTCTAAATTGATGTTTTTATGGAAAACCAGACATTAGATATCTATTTATTAGAAAACCCATTTTCATCGTTGTCCAATATTTTTTAAAATGGTTTAATGAATTTTTATAAGTATTTAGGGATTGTGAAAGTGATTTTTATACATGTTTTATTATTCAATTTTTTTTAAAAAAATCATCTTGTAATTTTCTAATTGAGTTTGTTTGGACGCTTCAATAAATATGTGATAGGAATATTTGTATTATCCTGTATTGAATGAATATATTCTAACACCATTATGAATAGTAAATTATTTGAAAAATCATTTATATGTATTTATTGTTCCATTAAATGTAAAAAATTTCGTTTAATATTTGTGACAATATATTTTTGATTTTAATGATGTTATTCAATTGAAAAGGTTATTATCAAAAATAATGTTGTAATGAAATTTAATTTATTGTATATTAAAAAAAGAAAAAAGTTTTCAGTGTGGGTTTTGTTTTATTAATGATATGTTGCGTTGTTACCATAAAAATACTTTTTTCATATGGATTGTGTTTATTGTGATGATAATAAGGTACTTATTAAACCCATTTATCTTCCATGGGTTATGATTATATTATTTAATGAAATATAACAAAACTCTATTAATTTTTATATGGTTTAATATAAATAAAATTTTGTAGAAAAAATTTCATTTTTTATGGGATATGACACTATGGAAGTTTTATGCTCATGTTTCACCAGAATATATCAATTATATGATAATTCAAACCAATATCACTGTCTAATTTAATTTAGTAATGTTTAATGTTCATTATGCTATGAGGGTACATGGGAGGTCATTTCACGCCTAAAATAGAAGGTACACCGGAAGTTATCTAATGACCAAATATGATACATGGTTGGTATTCGAAGCATTGCATTTTATGAAATTATTTGTGAGAATCCCTAAAATATTATTTTTATGATAATATCTTTGTCACAAATCAAGTTACTATGAAAATTTTATAATCTCATGGATCATTTTAATTAATTTTTTATTGATTCATGTTTTATAAACTATCATGATTTGTTACATGAATCATAATTATAAATAATGATATGTAGGGTTTGGTTTTCAAATGTTATTATCTTGATCTCATACCACAATTCTTGTGTTTTGTTGATATCTCCAATGTTAAACCATACCAGAAATAAGAGATATCCCTTTCTTATGTTTCCATTCACCAATGAAATGATGGTATTTAGTTATGATATGTGTAATATGTGAGTTTGTTTTGAATAACATATTGGGATATGACACAGCTATCTTATAGACCATTGATTTATGTGTCCATGATTTCAAAGGCACCAGAACCATATGATTATTGCATGGATAATTATGTATTATTATTAGTTACCCTATATGATGATATGATATCAATGTATCAGACATGTAGGTCATTATATTTCCACATTGACCAATAGATTAACATATTGGGTTACATACTGGTAAATTAACTTTGGTATATAACATTGTATCGTTGGTGGATAAATATAAAGAATATAATCCTCCATAATTTTATAAATAGTTTTCCCTTAATAACATATTCCTAGATTCCCTCTCATTGTCACGACCCATCGCCTAGGGCTCGCATCGTGACTACCCCAAGCCCGCCTTCCATAGGTCAGGTGCCGGCGACTAGCACCAAAGGCATAATTACCTAAAACTGGGAAGGATTTCCCTCTATATATCATAAACACACGCAACCATAGTAAAAGTGGAAGCAAACACTTAGTAAAAAATGTTAAAGAAGCATGCTGAAAGTAAAGGTGCTGGAAATACAAGCCCAACATTAAAGTACAAGGAAAGGACAAACGGGCACAACTAAAATACAAATAGCTGGAAGGTGTCTAGCATCTCCAGGATAGTCCACCACGGATCCTACCTAAAGGGTATAGCCTCCTCATTTCTCCACATTCATCCATCTATTATGGGTACTGACTCGTTGTGAGGTCCCCCTCTGGGTACCGTCCATTCCGAGTGCTCTAGTCCTCCGTCAGCGATGTCCGTCGTCTGCATCCAACACAATGAGGTGCGAGCATAGCCCGTGTAGGGGTGAGTATAATGATACACAGTAGGGACCCCGAGACCCTCAAGGTATCACAAAATCCAACATGGATCATCCACAATGTATGATTTCAACGAATAACCATTACTTAGGTATATGCCCATACATATACATAAGTTATCAAGTAACCCATATCAATCATGAGGAAAACAGAAAGGTCATTGACTCAGCTCAAACCAGGATTTTTATTATCGAAACCAAGGTAAATGGAGAACTTCATCTCTATCGAGTCTAGTGGCCATGTCACTACTCCGAGGCACCATTCAATAACCTTATACTGCTGAGGCAATCCTCCTGTTGAGTACCGTGGGTCTGCTGCCAAACCGGGCGCTCCTCCACTGTGGGTGTAAGAACTCGGTTCTTAGTTTTGAGGTACGTGCATTTTCTTTTTTCCTTTTCCTTAAGTGTTTTTGAGAAAATATGGAAAATGGGGAAAAACTCTAAATTTTGGAACTACACGCCGTGTACTTTTTCCACACGTCGTGTACTTCTGGATGTGTGGGGATGAGTTCACGGGGCATGTAGCCTTGACGGCGATGAGGGGTGTAGGAACCGACTACATGCCGTGTAGTGGTACTTACACGCCGTGTAGTCAGTCAGCAGGCCAAAACAGTAAGGCGGTGGAGTAGCTGACCTCTGGGCAGCAGTACATTTCGTGTACTCAGGAGTACATGCCGTGTATGCTTGTTGGCAGGTGAATAGTTCTGCGCTGGCGGAAAGCCGCCAGGTGAATAGTTAAATGAAATAAGTACATGCCATGTAATCAGAAATTCACACCATGTACATTGTTTTTTAGGATTAAAACATGCAGTAGCCTCCTCATTTGGCAGAGGAGACACTTGAGACGATTTCGAGCCAATAGAGGAGGTCATACCTTTGATTATCTGCCAGGTGTTCGTTTGGAATCGGTTTCTACATCGGACGATCCCGTTGGAACTGCACGGGTAAGGGCTTCCACCTCCTTGGCTGGTTCATGCCAATTCTTCTCATAACATGAGTTATTTACATTTGAATGGGTTTTGTTCTTCATCAGATCTACACCATTCTTGGGCGTTTCTAGAGTCGTTGTTTGGGTATAACGTTCGTTGGCATATAAGGTAGGTGTCTTTGTGTTAATTTTTTCTACTTTCGTGTGTTTTGTGCATTTTTGTGCCACGAACCCATGTTAGGGTGTCGTGTGGCGGATGCTGTGGCTATATTAACTACCTATAACTGTTAAGGTAATTGAATAATTTGTAAAACTACTGTTTGAGATCATTGCTTTGATCTGGAACCACCCTGGGGGTGTGTTCCACTGTTTAGCCGTTTGGCCTTGATACCCAAGGGTATGCCTTTAAAGTAGTAATTGTAGAATTTCTTTTACAGAAATTGCTTGTTTACTGCTTGTTTACATATTGGTCAGGTCCTGGTTACCGTTTATCCTGAGGGCATTGTTGTGATTAGCCCGTGGGAACTACACTGTTTAGCCAGAGGGTAGTAGTTATTTCGGCCTCAGGGAAACATCTTTTGTGCCTGTCGGTAGCTGATTCTGTGCCTGAGGTAGACACTACCTACGCCTGAGGGAAAAATCTGTTATGCATGAGTGCATATTCTTGTGTTGGATACTCTTTACCTGAGGGTAGGGTTTTTCGCGTCTGCAGACTTTTAGCGGTTACTTATAATATTCCCGGTGGTGATATTTTAAAATTAAATTACTAAAATGAATATTAAAATGGAAATTTAACTCTTAAGTTGGTTACTTGTGAGTACATCTTGATTTAATTCATTTTACTATTGCATTGTTGTTGCATGCTTACACACAGTTGGGCACAGGCCTTGGGTGGGTGCCTACTGAGATATATTTCTCACACCCTGTTTGGGTCATGCTTTTCGGCCCAAACAGATTATGTTTCTACAGGTGTAGATAGGGGGAAGAGTCCCTATACAGGTACTTGACTGTTGTTGTGGAGTAGGAGGGAATGGGACCGAGCCTAGGCTCGTGATTCCGCTGCCAGCTATTTTGTTTTTTTTTGATTTACTCTGCTCTTGTTGTACTGAATTGATGTATAAAAAGTTTTGGTTGTTTCGTAGAACTTGAGAAATGTAGCATCATTATTTATATATTGTTGGTTATATCCACTGATGTTGTTTGTTTCAATTGTGTATGGTTTACAGCTTCCACTATTTGTTGTAAGTTGAATTTTGTATTCCACTACGCTACACTTTGAAAAATTATGGAATAGTTTCCCCACTATCATACATGGTCCCTCGCTGCTAGTCGGCAACCTCTGGAATTTGGGGAAATGCACTTGAGGTCACGTGGCGAACTGGTTTCGGGGCACCCGTTGCCTGGCACACAGGTCCAGGACGTTACAAAGAGGTATCAGAGGGGTTTCTTTTCTTTGACTTACTATTTGGAGTCGTAGTTAGGGATAGGATGGAACGGTAGTTGGTAATAAGATGTGCTCGGGCGTAGCTAACCCGTGTACAGGGAAAAGCCAGTCCACCTCGTATTTTCCATTCTGTTGATTTTGCAAATTTATGGTTGATATGTTTTCACCGTTGGGTGAAACACTTTGAGATTTTGTTGTTTATAATTTATCTATGGGTTCTCTTTAATTGAAACCCAATGAGATGATGGATGTCGTCTCATGCATCATATAGCCACATGCTAGATATCACATGCCATGCATAGTTCCATGCCATGTAGGTGCATTAGAATTTGCATGTTGTTGTCATAGTTGTTGTGCTACTAATGAATACTGTTGTGATAACTATTTGATACATACCCGCTCTGTGATAGGGTATTCTTTATATGAGCTTGTTTATAGAATGGACGCCAAACCATGGTTTTTGGGGAGTATGGGCCCTCATTGACCGGAATTTGGTGGATCATTGACTGTTTATTTGTTATAACACATATGAGATGTCAAACATTGATTCGTGGGGAGTATGGGCCCCCACATGTCAGAATTTGACACTCAGGTGTTGTTTTTAAGTATTTTCTGGGTTCCGTGGATGGTTTTGAGGCATACTGTCCCGAAACCCAGTATACATGCCGTGTAGTATTTTTATACATGCTGTGTATGCTCATCTGTTCAGGAAAAAAATGAACTTTTTGAGTAAACACTGTGTACCTTGAGTACACGCCGTATAGTCTCTTCACGTGTCACAAACAGTGTGGGTGGAGAAACGGGGTAGGGAAAGGATTGGGTAAAACACATCATCCAGCTTTTGTACACGCCGTGTAGTGTGACCTGGAGTCTGGTCGTGTCACTAACAACACGGGTCGTTGAACTCCTGTATAGAACACGCCATGTCAATGATGAACATGCCGTGTAGTGAGACCTGGTGACTCGGCCTTGTAAGTAACAAACGGGCCGGTGTCACCTCTCCATGAACACACCGTGTACCGTTGGGACACGCCGTGTAGTCTTGTCTGAGGACAGACCGTGTGGTGTTAGCCATGTGGTTGGGAAATGAGATGATTTACACGCCATGTGTGGGTGTAACACGCCGTGTAGTTTCAAGCCGAGTAGTCGGTCGTGTCACAAGCGACACAGGCAGTTGGAAAATAACACCATACACGCCGTGTAGATTAAGTATACGTCGTGTAGTTTTGTTTAACGGGAGCTGTATGCCTTAGCCGTGTCGAAGGACCCGGGCAGGGGAAGGGAAGTCATGTACATGCCGTGTAGTCAGTGTACACGCCATGCAGTCATGTTTTGAAAATTTTGAGATCCCTTCTTCCTCTGGTTCCTTTTGTGGTTTCTTTGTTTCAGCCTTAATAATCTTGAATCTAAGGCGTGATTTTGACCCTGTAGTGTCATGCCACCTAGAGGACCGCGAATTGTTCACCCGGAGAGCAGAGACGATTATACTCCAGAGATGGTGGGCCATGGGGTACCAGTTGATCCTCCAGGAGAGCCAGATGCGGCGACAACTACTATACCGGACACAGGCGCGGAGGTGTAGTTCCGTGAGCGATTTATAAGGTTCATGCAGACCTTTCAAGAAGCACCGTAGGCTACGACATCTATGGCTGGTCTGAATCGTTTCTTTCAGCAGTAGCATCCGCCTACATTTCATGGGATGGAGGAACACAAGCTGCAGATTCATGGTTAGAGTTGATGTAGACTATTTTCGAGCATCTTGAGACGCCTCCAGGGCGGAGGGTCAAGCTCGCAACTTACATGCTGCATGATTCCGCCAAGAGGTGGTGGGATGTTACCACCCAGACGGAGCATTACAGAGAAATGGAATTGGATGATTTTCGGCCAGTCTTTTATGACTTTTTCATTCTCAAGATGCTGAGGGAAGATAGAGCTCGAGAGTTCATGAACTTGCAGCAGGGCGCTATGTCAGTGATGGACTATTCCTCTCATTTTACGGAGCTTCAATGCTTTGAACCCGTGCTGGTGGGTGATGAGACACTGAGAGCCAGACGTTTTGAGAATGGTCTTCAGTATGACATCCGAGCACTGGTGAATGTCTTCAGGTTGCATACTCTACATGCCGTCGTGAACCAGGCGCTGATTATAGAGAGGAACCTGTGGAAATCTAGTGGTGTGGGCCAGGGCGGTTCAGCACCAGTTAATGGTACTATTTCTATTGGCAAGAGGAAGAGACAGCTGAAATTCTCTCAGGGCATCAGTACCAGTCAGAAAAATTCGTCAGGTGGCCAGGTTATGTGCTTCCAGTGTGGTAGAGAGGGGAACAAGAGGTCGTAGTGTCCATGAGACCTAGTGGAGTGCCGAGCATGAGGCAAGATAGGTCATCTGCATCGCTTTTGTAGGGTGTTTCCACTAGTGGCTAGTGAGAGGGGTTCCATGCAGACTCCACGTGCGGGAGCTGGACCAGTGGTTTCTTACCAGTCAGGGAACTCGAACACGTCTGGGAGTGCAGGCAGAGATGGTGGTCGTAGCCGTGGTATCCAGACACCGGGATCTCAGAGGCAGCAGGGTGGGACAACTCAGGGTAGCCAGGCTGTGTCACAGGGTCGTGACACTGGACATGCATATGCAGTGCAACAGACCCAGCAAGAGCAGGATCCCGGACCTTCTACAGTCAGAGGTACTATTCTAGTTGCTTCTGTCTTATTTTCAGTTATTTTTTATATGGGTGCTACACATAGTTTCATATTTGTACCCGTTGTAGAGATCCTTCAGATCTGTGTTTCTACTTCATCTGATATGTTGATGCTAGACACTCCGTTGGGGACTAGGACGACTAGTGCGCGTCAGTGCAAGGAGTGCCAACTTGCGGTTGGTGGGTGTCACTTCCTTTGGGACCTCTATGTCTTAGATATGACGAGCTATGACGTCATTCTCGGGTTGGACTGGTTGGTTCCCTTTCGAGCCTTTGTAGACAGCTATCGTCGCAGGGTGCGTTTCACGTCACTAGAGGGCAAAGTGTTTTTTATACAAGGGAGAATGGGATGTTCAGGCGAGTCAAGCTGGACTAGAACATCATTGGCGAGGTGGAGTCACAGCTCAGATTGTGAGCTTATATATGGATGACTAGGGGACTTGTCAGGCGGATTTCCATCCAATGGTTGATCATTTCAAGGATGTATTCCTAGAATAATTTCCAGGTCTACCTCCGGTGCGTGAGGTGGATTTCTTTATTGAGCTAGTCCCAGGAGTAGCACTGATTTCCATTCCTCCTTATAGGATAGCTACACCTGAGCTGTAGACACTCAAGAGGCAGTTAGAGGAGTTACAAACAAGGGGCTTTATCGGACCTAGTACTTCTCCTTGGGGATCACCGGTCATTTTTGCAAAGAAGGAGGACGGTACCCTCAGACTTTGTGTGGATTATCGGAAGCTGAACCAGTTGACGGTTACGAACCGATATCCCTTGCCGAGGATTGATTATCTGTTTGATCAGCTTCATGGAGCATGAGTGTTCTTGAAGATTGACATGAGATCAGGATATCATCAACTGCATGTTAGACCATCCGGTATACCTCTCACCACCTTTTAGAGTAGGTATGGTCTATACGAGTATATAGTTATGCCGTTTGGACTCATGAATGCACCAATAGTTTTCATGGCTCTGATGAATCGTGTGTTCCATCCGCATCTTGATTCTTTTGTGGTAGTATTCGTGGACTACATTTTGGTGTACACTCACACTCGTCATGACCATGCCACCCATCTTGAGATCGTATTGAGTAAACTTAGAGAGCATCAGCTATATGCTATGCTCTCGAAGTGCCACTTTTGAATGGACTAGATTCAATTCCTGTGTCATATCATCTCAGAGGCAGGAGTTGCAGCTGACCCAGAGAAGGTGAGAGTAGTAGTTTCCTAGGATCATCCTAAGAACATGTTTGAGATACGGAGTTTCTTAGGGCTGGCTGGTTACTAATGACACTTCATGCAAGACTTCTCCCACGTAGAAGCATCGTTGATGGGACTGACAAAGAAGGGTGTGAAGTTCGTTTGGTCAGAAGCTTGTGACACAGCTTTTCAGGACTTGATGGGAAGGTTGACATCAGCACTGATCCTGATACTCCCAGAGTAGGGGAAGATCTATACAGTTTATTGTGATGCATCAGGGATTGGGCTAGGTGTCGTTTTGATGTAGGGGGACTGAGTTATTGCATACAGGTCTCAGCAGTTGAGGCCACATGAGAGGAATCACCCGACGCATGATCTCTAGATGGCTGCAGTTGTTCATGTGTTGTGCTGTTGGGGACATTATCTGTTGGGAGATCATTTTGTGGGTTTCACCGAACACAAAAGCCTCAAGTATATCTTTACTCTGCGTGACAAGAATATAAGGTAGAGAAGGTGGGTTGAGTACCTACAGTCCTTCGATTTTGAGCTTTCCTATACACCTGGTTAAGGTAATTCAGTAGATGATGTACTGAGCAGGAAGACCCAGATACAGGCAGTGCAGGAGGCTAGTGGTGAGTGGCAGCTTATGGATCTATTCTCTGAGATGTATCTAGAGGTGCACGACAGTCAGGGGTAGATTTATCTTTCTTCTTCAGCTGTGACTTCTACCCTCCTGGATAAAATGAGGATGAGGCGGCTATCTGATTTAGAAAGCCTGGTGCAATGGGATTCGGTGGGAAGTGAGGACCCTCCTCATGGTTGGACGATAGGCGATGATGAGGTTTTGAGTTTACATGATCGAGTATGGGTTCCAGGGGATATACACGAAGACCTAATGGGGGAGTTTCATGCTTCATCTTGGGCAGTTCATCCTGGGGTCACCAAGATGTACAGTGACATGAGACGTCAGTACTGGTGGCCGGGTATGAAGGGAGATATAGCTGGTTTTGTTACGAGATGTTCCACCTGTCAGCAGGTGAAGGCAGAGAATCAGAGAACAGCTGGGCTATTACAGTAGTTACCCATTCCAAAGTGGAAATGGGATAATTTCGCGATGGATTTTATGATGGGGTTGCTGAGGTCACCTCATGGAAATGACTCCATGTGGGTTGTTGTGGACAGACTCATGAAGGTAGCTCAATTCTTGCCGATCAAGGGGACCTTCGTTGTTGACGAGCTTGGACGACTGTATATTCAAGAGATCGCGCGTCTTCATGGGGTCCCTCGTTCTATTGTTTCTGATAGGGACGCCCACTTTACATCTCGTTTCTAGCAGAGCATTCAGAGGGAACTGGGTACACAGGTGCTTCTAAGCACAACATACCACCCTCAGACATATGGCCAGTCAGAGCGTATGATACAGGTACTTTAAGACATGCTGCGTGCATGTGTACTAGACTTTGGGGGCTCTTGGGAGAAGCATATACCCTTATTTGAGTTTGCCTATAACAATAGTTTTCAGGCAACTATTGACATGGCACCATACAAGGCTTTTTATGGTAGGTCATGCCGATCACCTTTGTGCAGGTTAGAGGCAGGTGAGGTAGATTTACTGTGGCCATAGCTTGTGCAGGAGACATCTGAGTAGGTCCAGTTGATTCAGAAGCGGATGGCTACCACGCAGTCTCGTCAGAAATCTTATGTTGATCGCCACAGATGACCATTAGAGTTTGTGGGTGGGGATCAGGTTTTTCTACGTGTTTCGTCGAGGCTGGGACACAAACGGATCAGGATACAGGGTAAGCTTTCCCCAAGGTATGTGGGGACATTCTAGATTCTCGAGTGAGTCGGGCTGTTTGCTTATCAGTTGCAGTTACCGTAGCGATATCGAGCCTTGGATGACATCTTCCATGTGTCTCAGTAGTGCCGCTATCATTCAGACCCGTCTCACACATTTCAGCTAGAGGAGGTTGAGCTTCAGCATGATGAATCCTTTGAGGAGCATCTAATCTATATCGTTGACAGGAGTATGAAGGTTCCATGAGCCTAGTCAGTTCCTCTCATACGGGAGCTATGGTAGCATGGCCGAGTGCAGGACGAGACCTGGGAGTGGGAGGCCGACATACGTGCTCAGTGGTCAGAGCTATTCTGAGCTTTATCTTCACCACCCTTGGAAGGGAAATTCAGGGATGAATTGCTATAAGGGGGAAGATTGTAAGAACCTGGTTCTTAGTTTTGAGGTACGGGATTCTTCTTTTTCCTTTTCCTTAAGTGTTTTTGAGAAAATATGGAAAATGGGGAAAATTCCTAAATTTTGGAACTACACACCGTGTACTTTTTCCACACGTTGGGTACTTCTGGCCGCATGGGGATGAGTACACGGGGCGTGTAGCCTTGTCAGCGATGACGGGTGTAGGAACTGACTACACATCATGTAGTGGTACTTAAACGCCGTGTAGTCAGTCAACAGGACAAAATAGTAAGACAGTGGAGTAGCCGACAGCTGGGCAGCAGTACACACCATGTACTCAGGAGTACATGTCGTGTACTCTTGTCGGCAGGTGAACAGTGTCGCGCTGGCGGAAAGCCTCCAGGTGAACAGTTAAATGAAAGAATTACACACCGTGTACTCAAAAGTACACGCTGTGTACTTTATTTTTTCGGCTTAAAATAGGCATTAGCCTCCTCATTTGGAAGAGGAGACACTTGAGCCAATTTGGAGCCAAAGGAGGAGGCCGGACCTTTGAAGATCCACCGGGTGTTCGTTTGGAATCGGTTTCCGCCTCGGATGATCCTGTTGGAACCGCACGGGTAAGGGCTTCCACCTCCTTGGATGGTTCTTTCCAATTCTGCTCTTAACAGGAGTTATTTACATTTGAATTGGTTTTGTTCTTCATCATATCTATGCCATTTTTGGGCATTTCTAGATTCGGCGTTCGGGTATAACATTCGTTGGCGTATAAGGTAGGTGGATTTGTGTTAATTTTTCCAACTATCGTGTGTTTTGTGTGTTTTTGTTCCATGAACCCATGTTGGGGTGTCATGTGGCTGAGTCCATGGCTATATTAAGTACCTAAAACTATAAAGGTAATTGAATAATTTGTAAAACTGTTGTTTAGGATCGTTTCTTGGATCTGAAACCACCCCGGGGGTGTGTTCCACTATTTAGCCGTTTGGCCAGGATACCCGAGGGTATGCCTTTAAAGTAGTAATTGTAGAATTTAATTGATATAAATTTCTTTTTTACATCTTTTTTACATGTTGGGCATGACCCGATTACCGTTTAGCCTGAGGGAATTGTTGTGATTAGCCCGTGGGCATGCACTGTTTAGCCCGAGGGTAGTAGTTATTTCGGCCTGAGGGCAACTTCTTCCGTGCCTGTGGGAAGATGATTATGTGCCTGAGGGAGACACTACCTACGCCTGAGGGAAAAATATGTAACTCTTGAGGGCAAATTATTGTGTTTCATACTCTTTACCCAAGGGTAGGGGTTTATGCGTATGCGGACATTTAGCGGTTACATAGAATATTCACTATGGTGATATTTTAAAATTAAATTATTAAAATGAATAATAAAATGGAAATTTAACTGTTATGTTGGTTACTTGTGAGTACTGCTTACTTTATTGCATTTTACTATTGCAATGTTGTTGCATGCTGACACGCAGTTGGGCACATGCCTTGGGTGGGTGCCTACTGAGATATATTTCTCACACCCTGTTTGGGTCACACTTTTCGGCCCAAACATATTACGTTTCGGTAGGTGTAGATTGGGGCAAGAGTCCCTATACAGGTACTTGATTGTTGCAGTGGAGTAGGAGAGCATGGGACTGAGCCTAGGCTCGCGATGCAGCTGCCAGCTGTGTTTCTTTGTTTTGATGTACTCTTCTCTTGTTGTCCTATATTGATGTATAACATGTTTTGGATGTTTTCTTAGAACTTGAGACATGTAGCATCATTATGTATATACTGTTTTTTATATCCACTGTTGTTGTTTGTTTCAGCTGTTTATGGTTTACTGCTTCCACTGTTTGTTGTATGTTTTATTTTGTATTCTACTACGCTACTCTTTGACAAATGAGGGCATAGTTTCCCCACTATCAGACCTAGGCCATCGCTGCTAGTCGGCAGCCTCTGGCATTTGGGGAAATGCGCTTGAGGTCATGTGGCGACCTGGGTTCGGGGCACCCGTTGCGTGGCACCCGGGTCGGGGACGTTACAGTGGGTCTCCCGCCAAATCTTGCGCTCCCCTTAATAGCCATCAGAGGTAATCCTCATGTCAAGTACCACAGGTCTACTGCCAAACTAGGTGCTCCGTCCACCATGGGTCTACCACCAAACCGGGTGCTCCATCCACAGGGCTAGTCAAATCACTCAGAGTCGAATCGGTCAAGCAGTCGTCAGGTCTACAGCTACTAGGTCTTCACACTCTGCCTGCTCGTCTCTAGGGGAATACACTCCACGATATACTTTTCGATACTCAATTTGTCATGAAATCACAGGTGGATGTATCTAAAAGGACCACCACATCAAATTGGTCTCAACGCAACACATGGCGCGTCAATCGGACGCATGGTCTGTGAGTTATTAGAATTTTTGTCCTAGGGCCTGGTTGGATTCATGTATGAACCAACCTGACCGTGACTCAACTATACCAGATCTCCAATGGGGTATACTCAATGGGATGGATATGTTCCAAGAATACCGCCGCTACTGACGGTTCGTCAAACGGACGTCCGGTGCCAAAGATATGGCCTAAGAAAAAAAATGGCCAGTAATGGGCTGACCCGGTCTGGGTCTACCCGGTCAGACACGCTGGGTCTAACCCAGCCCATTGGGCGGGTCAGCCTGCTATGTTTTGACCCCATCCAATGGGCCCGGCTCAACAGACCACAAGGGCGATTTGGCCCGATTATCGCCATGTAGGCGGCTCGAAAACATGGCATGGGATATCGGGATGGTTCTACAGAGACACCGTGGTGGCACTGCAGGTCGGCTCAGTAGGCCGGTGGCCGAGAGGCTAGTGGGCAGGCCGTGCGGGGCCCGGGCGGGCCGACAGGGCACCGACAGGCCGTGGGTGCATCGGGCAGGGAGCCGTTTCGCCGGGTAGAGCGTCCGGGTACCGGGGCACCGGAGAGCGCGTGGGGGTGCCGGGCAGAATCCCGTGATGCTGAGCAGTGTGCAAGGGCATCTGGCAGCGCCGTGGGGGAAACGGGCTGCGGCACAGGGGCGCTGGGCAGTCGCGCGGGGGCGCCGGGCAGCAGCGTGGGACGGGGCGCGGGAGGCCGGGAGCATGCCGGAAGGGGTCTGGGGCAGCGGGAGCACTCCGGATAGAGCGAGGGGCACCGAGCAGCACGCCGGCGGGGCACCGGGTAACGCGCATGGTGGGTGCTAGGCAGCATGCAATGTCACTGGTAGTGGCGCGGGGCGTGGCGGCGTGCGGGCAGGCGATGTGGGGTGGGTCAGCGCTCAGGCAGGCGAGTAGTGCGGCGGTGCATGAGGGTCGTGGGTAGTGTGGTATTCTTTCTCCATCTTCATCTTCGTCAACACAGTGCCATGCCGTCGTAGAATAATCACAAAAAAGAACAACGGAGTGGTCGTTCCATGTTGGTTGGACCGCAACCTCCTCATTTAGAGTGGTAGCATTCGGTTCACTTGAACAAAGATCAACAATTAAAATACATCACTCTGTATAAATCATCATTCGATGATAAGAATAAGACAATAGAAGAATCATCATGCAACAACCCCTACCTCATTTGGCATTCGTAGACGAAGTCACGGGAAAAAGGCGGGCACCAATTCGTTGTACGCCACGTTCATCACATCCTCCAAACTAAAACTTGTGCGTCGGAAAGCATCCAGGGTAGAAGATCGAGGAAGAAGCGTCGCAGCATTCTTCACATTCTTCGTTGGGAGGAATGAGCATTCTTCGTTAGAGAGATATTTCTCCACGTTCTTCGAAGCTCCACCAAGAAGAAAATGCCTTCCCAAAATAAAATAATAGACTAACTATTATTTTAATGGTTTGACATGCATTCAAAAGAATTTGAACTTAAAGAATTAATTCACAGAATTAAAAGTGGAGAGTTGGAAAAATAAATGGAGAGAGGGAAGTTGAGGAGCCTCCCTAATTAATTGGGAGTTCCACGGGGTTGATGGGGGTTAGAGAAGTTAAGGGGCTTGGGTGGGCCCCACCACCATAACCTCTCATGGGAGTTTATGGTGTGGTGGCCCCCACCTCCAACCTCCCCTGGGAGATTTTAACCACCTCAAATAAAAATAAGCTACAAACATATTTTTATTTTACATTATTAAAGAACCCCCAAAATCTATCTTCCACACTCGATAAAACTCAACTAAGGTGAAGGTCTCACTATGAAATCACTGACGGTTTGAGTTCAACGGTGCCCTCAGATTTCAATTCCGAGTATCAGTTCAAAAGTTATAAAATTTTGAACGTACGTTCACTGAGCATACCCGAAAAAATGTATGGAAAATTATTATCAGTCACCCTCGACTCGCGCCGGTCAAGGTTAGGCCCTGCCTAACTGAAACACGCCCCAACGAACCCAACTCTACTCTCAGATTTTTAATCCTTTTCACCATTTAGGAGTTATGAATTTTACAATAAAATAATTATTAATTAATTATTTTATTCGTGGCCATAAACTAACATTTTATGGTGGCTCATGCCAGCCAATGTTATTATCTACATAAATATTGCTTTCCCTCACAAGTTTTCCGATGGTCTCAAATTTTTAATCTGATCTACCATTTGTGAGTTATAAGCATTTGAAAAATAAAATAATTTATTTAATTATTTTATTTACAGTTAACCCATTTTTGGGATTTCTCACAGGAGGCCCGCGCCGACTAAACATAAGTCTCTCCTAGGGTAAACCCACCATCTTGAGCGCAATGGTGCCCATAGATTTATGATCCGAGTAACCGTTAAAGAGTTATTACACTTTTTCATGAAAAATTCTCACGAGCATTAATTTAGGCTGAACAAAACTTTGACGGATCATTCTGGGCACTCCGTGCCTTGAAATCTGGCACCGTTAGAAACTTTGGACCTGTAAATTTCCAAAGAATTTAAGACAAAACATTTCTTGAAATTTCTGGTACTTTACATTACCCCAGCCTCAGGGCTTTATGACCCCATAAAGCTACAACACACAATAGGGAAACGGGGGGGTACTAAGCACGCATCTGAGCCTCCCGCTCCCATGTGCTCGCCTGGAGGTTCTTGTGCTGCCAGCGAATGCGCACCAGATGAATCGACCATCCACGCAGGACCTGCTCCTGTCGATCCTCAATATCCACTAGAAACTCCATGAAATTCTCCCCCATCATCGATGTCTAGCTCCCTGTGGTCGATGACGTGGGACGAGTCATGCACACATCTCCTTTGCTGAGACACATGGATGACGTCGTGCTCCCGGTGCAACTGAGGTGGAAGTGCCAGTCGGTAAGCCATCTCGCCTACTCTGCTAAAGAAGTGGAGGAGTGACTGTAATAAAATGTAGATATACTTCACCATCTCTATCCAGAAAAGATATATGTAAGTAAGCCAGCTACTATGTCGCCTCTCCTAGCAGCTGAATACCCGTCCTCCTACTGAGCACATCTGCAACAACCTTCCCCTTCCCAGGAGTATAGACAATCTCAAAGTTATAGTCCTGGAGGAACTCAAGCCATCGCAGCTGCCTCAGGTTCATGTCCTTTTGAAAGAAGACACACCTAAGACTATTGATATTAGAGTAAACCATAAACCCTTTTCTCAAAAAATTATGGGTGAGACTAGAAAATTATAAGAACGCAAATTCACCCTTCTTCGCCTACGTTCTACATGAGCTGCTATGATTTCTCCTATGCTGAAAAGGGAAATCTGGTCTCATCCCCTAGATGAACAATGTCCTTTTCCTAATACAGTAAATCATGACATGAATGGTACTAATTCATGCAATGGACGACGTCGTAAGGCCTCGACGCTACTACAATGAGATCCAACTGTTACTCTTGCCTACAAGGGTTGAGTCACACAGTCAGTATCAGTGTGTGGTCACTGGGTTTCCCCCAGTAGAAATATCAAAATTGAGGGTCAAGTCAACAATTTCAACCAGAACCTCGTAGTATTAACCACATAAAAATGTTATGAAAGAAAACGTCACAAGGAAATGTGTCTTTTATTACTACAGCTCAAAGTACAAAAGACAAAAACCAACCACAAACAACGACATCAATGATGCTAGAAGCATCATGAACAATGGCCTTTATTCCTGAAACTAGTCCAGATCATATCTACCTGCTTTCGATGCTCCATGGTCGTATGTTTCAGGTGCATGAAGTTGTGGTCTCCCCTGTCCACATGTTCCTTGTAGTCATGGTGGACCTCCTGGTGGTTGTGGTGGCAACACCTCGAAGTGTCGTCCACCGCCAAATGCACGGCCAGCTCCCCTACCACATCCTCTATTTCCCTGCAGACCGTCTCGATCAAACCTTTACCTCTGCATAGGAGGTCCTTCATCTATATTTTGATCGTTTATATAGCGGGTCGGAAAATCACGTGACATGGGACCTAGCCCTCTATAGGATTAACATTTCTCTCTCCTGGTATACCTAGTTGTGTCTCTACTCTGGGTGCCCTGCACAACTGATCCAGAGTCATGCGATCAAAAACCTATATGTCTAGTCCTCTTGGACCTCTGCGTCATTTGTCTACTTCCAGTTGCAGAATACTCCACTGCATGTCAGCTAGTTCTGGGTTTGGCTGCTAGATACTGCTCAGCAAGGAAACTCTCCACTAAGAGGGCTCGCTCCAACACCCCCGTGTGCATCAGAATACTGTGTGAGACAAATAATGATCGTATCTCTCTCCTGAGTCCCTGCTCGATGGTACGGGCACTGAAAAATGGGTCTTGTACCATATCAGTGGAGTAACACAAGAGGTCGGTCAAAATCACTGAGTAATATGTCACCATCATTCTATTGTGCTGTAGATGTAGTAGCTCTTGTATACACACCGCTCGAAGGGTGGATGGTAAAAACTCCTCCCGGAATAGGATCTTGAAGTCTGCCCATAGAAGTTACACCTAGTCATGCATCTGCAACATCAGGCTCCACCATCTGCCTGCTGCTTCATAAAGGTTTCTGGTAGGAAGGATCACCATGAATTCGGCTGGTGTGCCTACCAGTCTAAAGACTCTCACCATAGCCTCCAGCCAATCCTCATCCACCTACGGGTCTGTCTCTTTCCTTAACCTGGGTGGCCTCTGGCACTAAAACTCGTGCAGCGCGCTCAAGCGGTGTGCGCTCTCTGCTATTGGGGTTGGTGGCATCGGTGGACCAACGAGATTTGGTACCGCTGGTGCCCCAACTAGTGCCTCAACCGGAATATGGCCTTGTACTGAGGCCTCATCATTCAGTGGGCTTTCAGTACGTACAACTCTCGGGGATCTAGCTAGTCTTTTGCGGGGAGGCATCCTCAATGAAACAGATGTGACACGGTCAAAAGACTATACCTAGTGAGAAGACCAGGTTTGAGATGACATAAATAATACTTTTGAAAACACACATGAAATCAGTGTTTTCATGCACTGAGTCGGAAATTAGAAGTCAGGGTCCTGGTGTATGGATACGTCGGCCACCCGCACCAAATCTGGACTTCCTGAATTGAAAACCACACTTAGTACCCTTAATAGTATTGCTTCATAGAAATGAAATATCAAAGTTCTAAGTTCTGCGTTAAAACATACTACTCTGATACAAATTTTCCATGAACCTTCCCCCAGGGCCTGCATCGTGACTACCCCAAGCCAGCCTTCCATAGGCTAGGGGCTGGCGACTAGCAACAAAGGCATAATTCCCTAAAACTAGGAAGGCGTTGCCTTTAGAAATCGTAAGAACACACAACCAGAGTACAAGTGGAAGAAAACACTAAGCAGAAACTGTGTAACAAGCATGCTAAATATAAAGGGTCTGGAAATTAAAGCTCAACAGTAAAGTACAAGGAAAGGAAAAATGGGCACAGCTAAAAGACAAATAGCTGAAGGTGTCTAGCAGCTCCAGGATCGTCCACCACGGATCCTAACTAAAGGGTATGTACATATTGCCTTCTCAGTGCTCCACGTCCTTCCGTCTTCTCTAGGTACCGACTCTTCATGAGTTCCACCACCGAGTACTGTCTAGTCCTGGTGCTCTCGGCCTCTTTCAGCGATGTCTGTCGTCTGCATCCAACATAACGCGGTGCAGGCATAGCCCGTGCAAGGGTGAGAATAAAGACACTTAGTAGAGACCTTGAGACCCTCAAGTTCTCAAAAAATCAAACAAGGATCAACCACAAAGTATGATTTCAATTGATAACCATTACTTAGGTATATGCCCATACATATACCTATGTTATCAAATAACCTATCTCAATCATGAGGAAAACACAAAGGTCATTGAGTCGGCTAAATCAATGGTTTTTATTATCGAAACCACGTCCGGTGGAGAACCCCTCCTCTGTCGAGTACAGTGGCCCTGTCGCGACTCGGAGGTGCTACTCACTAACCTTAGACTGCTGAGGTACTCCTTCTGTCAAGTACTGCGGGTCTACTGCCAAATCGGGTTGCTCCTCCTCTGTGGGTCGGCCGCCAAATCGGGCGCTCTCCCTAATAGACTTCAATGGTACACATATTGTCGTGTACCGTGGGTCTGGGGCCAAACTAGGTGCTCCGTCCACTATGGGTCTACCACCAAACTGGGCGCTATGTCCACTAGGCTATTCGAATCACTCCGAGTCGAATTGGTCAAGGAGTCAGTATGTCTACTGCTATTAGGTCTCCGCAATTTGTCTGCTCGTCTGCAGAAGGATCCTCTCCATGAGCTACTGGTAGATACTCCAAGTGTCATGAAATCATAAGTGGAAGTATCTCAAAGGACCAAAACATCAATGGAGTCTCAACACAGAATACAGTGTGTCAATCGAATGTCCCGTCTATGAGTTATTGGAATTTTCGCCCTAGGGGATAGGTTGGATTCGTGTATGAACCAACCAGACCATGACTCAACTATACCCGAACTCTAGTGGGGTATACTCAAAGGGTCGGATATACTCTAAGAATACTAGACCCAATAATGGTTTGTCAAACAGACGTCTGGTGCCAATGATATGGCCCAAGAAAGAAAAGGATCAGTTATGGGCATGTGTTTGGTCCAACCTAGTCGGACCGACTCAGCCCAACGTAGACTGGGCCTTGTCTTTCTAGGTCGACCCGGTCAGACTCGCTGGGTCTGAACATTCCCATTGGGCGGCAGAGCCTGTTGTGTTTTGACCTGGTCCGCTGGGCCCATCCCAGCGGTCCGCAAGGGCGGTTCGACCCAATGGTCGCCACGTAGGCTGCTCGATATTTGGCCCGGGACACTGGGCTAGTTCAGCCAACAACACCGTGGTGGAGCCACGGGTCGGCTCAGCAGGACGATGTCCGGGAGGCCACCGGGCTGGCCGCGCGGGGTGCGGGCAGGACGATAGGTCACTGACAACCATGGGTGCACCGGGAAGGGCGCAGGTACACCGGGTAGAGCATGCGGGTGCCGAGCAGGGTTTCGGGACGCCGGGTAGGGTTTCGGGGGTACCAGGCAGCGTGTGGGGTCCCCGATCAGCGGCGTGGGACACCGGACAGCACGCAAGGGTGTCGGGCCGTGATGCCGGGGCGCCGGGAAGCGGCGCCGGGGCACCGGGCATCGGCGCCGGGGCACCGGGCATCGGCACGGGGGCGCCGCGCAGTGCTACGGGGGAGCCGACCAGCGGCGTGGGGGAGCCGGGCAGCGGCGCGGGGGCGCCGGGCATTGGGGTGGGGGCGTCGGGCAACGGCGAGGGGGCTCCGGGCAGCTGCGCGGGGGTGCCTGGACAGCGGCGCGGGGGCTTCGGGCAGGGCCTAGGGCCCTGGGGAGCACGTAAGGAGGGTGTCAGGTAGCGCACAAGGGTGCCAGGCTGCGGTGTGGCGCGCGAGCACACAATGTGGAGCATGGCGGCGTGCAGAAAGAAGGGGAGCGTGGCGGTGCGTGGGGGCCACGGGGAGCACGGTCTTCGTTCTCCATCTTAATCGCCATCACCTCAGTGCCATGCCATCGTAGAATCATCACAAAAAAGGGAAACTGTGGGGTATAGCTCTATTGGTTTGTCCCACACCCTCTGTGTTTAGTGTTGTAGCATTCGGTTCACATGAACG
Source organism: Viscum album (assembly GCA_963277665.1). Classification (NCBI taxonomy): domain Eukaryota; kingdom Viridiplantae; phylum Streptophyta; class Magnoliopsida; order Santalales; family Viscaceae; genus Viscum; species Viscum album. The sequence goes on along the minus strand of OY728143.1, from coordinate 63,197,222 downwards.
AAGCTCAACAATTAAAATACATCACATTGTATCAATGTTAATTCAATGTAGAGAAGAATAAAAGAGAAGCATCATCATGCAACAACCCCTACCTCGTCTGGCATTCATATATCAAGTCGTGGGAAAAAGGTGGGCATTGATTCATCGCCCACCACGTTTATCACATCCTCCCAACTTATCCTTGTGCGTCAGAAAGCATCCGGGGTAGAAAAACAAGGAATAAGTGTCGCAGCGTTCTTCACGTTCTTCTTTGGGAGGAAGAAGCATTCATTATTGGAGAGATATTTCTCCAAGTTCTTCCATCCTCCACGAAGATGAAAATTCCAACCAAAAATAAAATAATAGAGTAACTATTATTTTAATTGTTTGACATGCATTAAAAAGAATTTGAATAAAAATAATTAATTCACAGAATTAATGCTGGAGAGTTGGCAAAATAAATGGACGGAGGGAAGGTGAGGAGGCTTCCTAATTAATTGGGAGTTCCATAGGGTTGAAGGGGGTTAGAGAAGTTATAGAGCTCGGGTGGGCCCCACCTAAATAAAATCCTCCCATGGGTGGTTATGTGAGGGTGGGCCCCACCACCATAACCTCTCATGGGAGGTTATGGTGTGGTGGCCCCCACCTCCAACCACCCCTTGGAGATTTTATCCACCTCAAATAAAAATAAGCCACAAACATATTTTTATTTAACGTTTTTATAGAACCCCTAAAATCTATCTTCTACTCTCGATAAAACGCCACTACGGTGAAGGTTTCACTAAGAAATTACCAACACTGTGAGTTCAATAGTTCCCTCAAATTTAAAATCCGAGCATCAGTTCAAATGTTATAAAATCTCGAACGTACGTTTACTGAACGTACCCGAAAAAAATGATTGGAAATTTATTATTAGTCACCCTCGAGTCATGTCGGTCATGGTTAGGCTCTACCTAAGTGAAAAACACCCCAAAGACCCCAAAGACACTCTCGGATTTTTAATCTGATTCACTATTTAGAAGTTATGAATTTTACAATAAAATAATTGTCACTTAATTATTTTATTCGCGGACAAAAACTAACTTCTTCTGGTGGACCGCGTCGGCCAAAGTTAGTATCTTCTTAAATGAAGAAATTCCTCATGATTTCATCAGTGGTCTCAGATTTATAATCCGAGCTACCATTTTGGAGTTATAAGTATTTGAAAAATAAAATAATTATTATAATTATTTTATTTACGGTTATTCCATTTTTGGGATTTCTCATAGGAGGCCCGCAACTACTAAACTTAAGTTGCGCATAGGGTAAACCCACCATCCTGAGGACAATGGTGCCCTCAAATTTCTGAACCGAGTAACCATTCAATAGTTATTACACTTTTTCAGGAAAAATGCTCATGTGCATTAATTTAATCTTAACAAAAATTCAACGGATCATTTCGGGTACTCTGGGCCTCACAATCTAGCGGCGTGAAGAACTACGGACTTGTAAAATTCCAAAGATTTAATGAAAAACAATTCCTTGAAATTTCCAGGTCTTTACACCAATTTGATAGGCAAAACTTCATCCATTACCAATGATGTAATTATCTTTTTAATTATACAATCATTTTAATCATACAGGTGGTGGAATACACTAGTTTTATCATATTCTTTTCTATTATTTTCCCGATCCTCCACCTATCTCACAATTTATAAACATATGGTTTTATATATGTTTATATGATTATTAAATTTTCTTAATATATATATAAATATTATTTTCCTATTATATCTATATCTATTTTAAATGTTAATTTTTCTATCATGGAGTTAATAATTAAATTTTCCCTCACATCCATGTCTAATTATATTTCTTCATCTTACATTCATCATGATAAACAAACTTTTTTACAATATTGATAAAAATTTAACATCATTGTGACAATATTTTATTCAAAATAAATAATTAGATTTATTTGTAAATTTTTTTTCAATTTTCCATTATCATGATTTTCTAAATATCTTTTAGATCATCCTATATGAACTGTAGTTCAAGCATGGTAACATTATCTTGTGTTATGTTGTTCTTTTCATACTATTACCTTAATGATACAAAGAAATCAATATTTTATATATGTTTATAATTGTTATATTTTTAATCGAATTATATCCACTGGGATTTTCATATTATGTGAGAAATTTGGCCTTATTCACAAGCAATATGTCAAATTTTAGTTAAAAACTAATGCATACCCTTCGATATTATTACCTCAATGTTCACATATGTAAGATCTCTATATAATTTCTATTATCTAAATAGGGATATATTTTTGTAGAGAGACTCGAAATTTCCACATTAAGAAAATTTTAAATTTTTCCATATAGTTTTTATAATCATTTATATTTATACCTAGGGGTTTTACTACAATTATATAATCAATATAAGATAAAATAAATATTCATTACTTAGATACCAGTATACTGACCCAATAATTAAATATAAAATAATATTATGAATTATAACAAACATTCCCAATAATGCATACTTTTTATAAAGGTGTATCATATTTGGATGATTATATATATAAATATATCACCGCAAAAAAAATGAAATATATTCCTTATATTAAACTCAAGATATTTCTCCCAGCCCCTAAAAATCATTGAAAACTACATTAGATACCATGAGTAAATTACATAAATGAAATGGGTAAAATAAAAATCTATGTATTTTAATAAACATAGAAATGAAAAATACAAAGAGAGTCAAGTGGAATACAAGTATATAATAAAGCAAAATAATAATATCATGATAAAATGGATCATGGAATATAACTAATATGACATGAAAATAAAATGATTTTGGGAAATCATAAATGAAGAAATAATTTCATCAATCCAAGGGTAACACCAAGAAAAGATGAAATTGTCTAATCACAGTCGTAATAATCATATTATATGGGTAACTACCATTATAACATAGTGTTATTTGGATAACCTCCCAAAAAATAATCATAACATGATTTTTCTAAATTCATGTGCCCCTTACATAGTATCTACGGACACATTAACATTACCAAATTCATTAGAGGTCTATAATTCACCAACCAATCACATTATAATATGTTCATGAATTTTTGTTCCCTAAACATATTGAAATTAATACATTAGTCATAAAGATATTGTATCTGATGTGAGGAAAATATGGTTAATAATTATATTTTAATGAATAAATGTTGTATATGTCAATGTATTCCCATTATTTTGAGGAATTAATCAATTATTAAAATTTATTATTGAAAAACGATCATTGATCCAGAACATAGAGTATCAATATATAACATTAAAGAGACAAATATAGGGTAAGGGATAATGAAAAAAATCACATTGTTGATTCTTTTTTAATCATTTAACTTATTATATTTAAAATTTAAATATCATATTAATATAAATAATTTAAAAATATATCCAATGCACTTAAATAATAATAATAATTACATTAAGAAAAAAATTTGGTTTAAATACTTTTTATGGGAAATATTCTTGAATAAATAATTGAAATATTAAATTAACCATAAATACTAAAAATAATGAATTTTAAACTGATGTGGAAAAATATATAGTTTAAACAATGAACACAATATATAACTATATATATATATGAGGATTGTATATAAAAATTGAAACATTATAATAAATTATCCTAAAACATTGAAGAAGTGAGAGAATGTGTAAAATTAATTTAAAAAATGTGGATTGAAATATCTATTTTATGTTTTAAAATAGAATAATTTATATCCAAAATCATAAATTATGATAATTATTCATCATCTAGGTATTTATATATAATAAATATGTTGGTATAATGAGATAATAAATTATGATGTTTCCAATTAAAAAGTATTACATTTTCAAGAACTAATATTATGATCATTGGGGGGAAAATCAAATTAATAGATGTGAATTATTATTAACATATTTAAATTTTAAATAATTATTTTGATTAAATATTATTTTCTAATTCGGAATTTGTTATTTATACATATATAAATATGGTATACCTTATTGAATAAAAGGTGAAAATCAAGGTGAACCATTATAAATTATGAAATTAGATTGAGTTATGAAACACTATTATTTTTTTCGATTAAATCAATAATTTTCTATAGAATAAAAGAGAATGAATGAAATTTATTTTCTATCTGAAACAATAATTAATATCATTATAATTAATGGGGCAGAAGGACACCTATAAAAATTAATATTTGTGTATAATATAAATTCATTACCTAACGAGCTATGAATTATATAGAACACTTTCGTATTAATAAAAATTCTAATAAAAACACATTTACAAAGAGAATGACTAAATTTGAAGATAAAATACATTGAATAATTATATTATATGATATTAAATATAAAATTTTCTTTCTATACTCTATTTAATGTTACCAAAATAATTTATCTTTAATAATAAATAACAAACACATGATATTTTTATTATATAATATTAATATTGTGAATATAAAATATTAGTTAATTAAAAATTATTCCATATATTATTTAGGTAATTAAAAATTAAAAATGTCATTCAGGGAGGTAGATGTTCACACACACACATACACAATGATGGGAATTTTATTTTTTATAGTGATTTTGGAGGAATGTATATACATCATAATATATCTTTATTATTATATATAAATATTTTAAAAAATAATATATTTTAATAACATTAGGTTAGGAGGATATTTGAGGGGAATTGTAGAAGAAAAGAGATTGTGAAGTCCACTTTAGCGTATTTATTCCTTATTTTATGTTCTCTCATCTGTAACTATATATGACAACATATCATGGACTACTTCTAAAACAATTACAAAAATCATTTGGGATTGTCTTGACTATATTCAAGTGAAGTGTTTTGGTTGGGAAAATACATTATATTTGGTTGAAACATGGGGATAATATTTTCATCATTTATAAATGTATAAAATCGAGATTTTAAGACACTCATTACATATCAAAAACATCACTAGATTATTCAGGGATAAAGGATCAAAAAATTGTAAATAATAGTGCAGGTAATTTGTTAGGTCTGATCTTCCCACTAATCTCCTATATAAAACTATTTATTCCCATGTTTTAATCATTTGAAATATTTTTTTACCACATTTAAACTATTTCTGTAACACCCCAAGCTTCAACGGTATGCTTCCCTTTGAATAATTCATTAGCGTGTATTGTATACAACTTCGAGTTCTAACACACACCACAACCAATAAAACTAGCCTTTATGAATAGTAATACCCAATTTTTGAACTTTTATAAATTTTTTTCTCTCAAAATTGACTTCATTTTGGATTCGGGATATCGAAATTAGCCTAGTGTAAAATTTTGGAACTTTTTGGATAACATTTATATTTCGATGAATAGTGAAAATTACAAAATTTTAATTAAAAACAACTTTTTAAATCAAAATAATTAATAGTGATAAATTATGAATTTGAGTGGTTTTAAAGTAAATTTAGTATATATTTTTACCATTTAATACATTTTTGGTCATTGGAAATAAATTCAAAATTAAACCGGACATGAACAAGTGTCAATCTTTTGATAGTTATTATCTCTTAAAAACACACTTTTTGTTTTAACAACGGGAATTAATTTTAAATTAATTTCTGCCACTTATGTGTTTTGAATTTGTAAAAATGTATTCCATATTTGGAATCAGGATGTCCAAATTGTGTAAATAGGTAAGTTTTATTTTTAGACATTTTGAATAATTACTTCGGTAAAAATTTTATTTACCATGGTTAAAAGGTAAAATCCGGTAAATAAGGGTAAACAAAATAATGTTATAATAATAATAAAATACCCTAAAACGTGTCCTAACCTTATTTGTTGATATATCTCTGACCATGGATATCATTGGGTCGATTTTGGGACCCCATTGAGCCACTTGTAAGTGATAATGACACTTTATATTAAATAAGTTAAACTAAATACAAAAATGACATAAGCATATATCTTTTAGAAACACTATTTTTACATATGGTTATATATGTTGGATTTTCAACTACAAATATTCATTGTAAATATAAAATGATTTCCTACAAAAATGTATTTTATTTATAATTTTTAGACATTTAATAATTAATATTATTTATGACACAATAATGATGCAGTATTTTCTTTATTAATGAATGAGTCAAATAATTGGTATTATAAATGTTAAAATTAATATAATTTGAAAGTTTTGATTCCATCCTTGAATTGTATTGATTAATATTACATTATATGATTGATTAAATAAGTATATTTTGAATTAATAAAGTTGTTAAGACTTTAACAAAAACCAATTATTGAATAGTGTCAAAATTCACAAAATAGTGTTTTTAAAACAAATATTATATTATTAATTGATATTAAATTTATTAAAATATAAGGTTCGGACATGAGACTTATATCATGATATTTTTATCATTAATGGACCAATTTGGGGTCTCTTGGTGGTATATAGTATGTTTATTAACTATAAAATATAAAAAAACAATGTGACATGGTAAGTGTCAAACTAAATAACTAAGAGTTAAAACTAAAACATAAGATTATTATAATGACCCAAACTTGTCTAAATTCAATTGTTTTAGTGGTTTTTCTACCCATACCCACCTTATTTTTTAAATAATCCACTTTTTAGCCATTAAAAACTGAATATGAATTTATTATAAAATAATATTTCTAGCTTTTCCAAAGGTGCCCCTTAACCCTCTTATACAAGGGCACTCCCCCTTCTCACTAATTCACACAATAAAATCCTTTTGGAAGGGCTATACCCTAGCCAAGTACTCTCTCAACTTCCCTAACTTCAACCTAGAGGCCTTAGTTTGATCATAAATCCAACCTAAGGAGCCCTTTATATCAAATCAAATGGAAGACCCCGAAGAAGAGGTAATGGTTTCACCACCATTTTCAAGTTCTTTTATTATTCAACATCTACTTTCTTTGTTATTCCCATTCTATAATAATAAATCCAGTATTTCCTATATACTATGATATTATTATAAATATGGTAAACCATATTCATTATTCTATCTATCATTTGAATGACATGTCACCATACGTACGTACGTACGGCTTACCGTCTCCACATCGTTGTATAATTGTTATTAAATATATTATTATTTGGATGTGTATACTAATGATGTGTAATTCATGTAAATAATAAATATAACATGATAATGATTCTGTATATATGATATTCCATCCAATTATATATTATTTCAATATCAAGAGAATGATATTGTCGCTTGTGCGTACGTACGGACTACCGTCTCCACAAACGCGATGAGATTAATTTCCCATCGTATCCATTCATGAATAATTCTCATTTGATGATTAAAATTAATTTTTATAACTTTATATCATTCCGGATATGAATAAGGTTCAACCTATCCATAAAACACACGACCTATTATACAAAACATTTAAAATAAAACGAGTAAGATAACACCTGAAACAATGATAATACTAAGAATATTATTAACAAATCCCTTTTAAAAGATTATATATGATATCATAATTATATATATGTTTCTTGTATAATTTAATAAAAATGTTTTAATTATTATAAAATAGGTTAAAATACGATCGACTAATGAAAATTTCAAGGTAAGAGTTATCTCACAATCTCTTCATTATCCGAGTTTGTTTATACGTAATTATCTTCTAGGACCTCTTTATAATCCACATCCATGTTTCTTATAAATGTACTTCAAAAATTTTTTTACTATTAATAAAATATGGGTTAATTTCATTTATACACTTGTTTGAATTTTTAAAAGAGTTTTATAAATGAATCTTTCCGTTGTTTTCGAAACAAGGTCCTTTTTTAATCATTTCAACAGAATTATGGTAAGAATGTTTTTTTTACTTATACGGTGTGGGTGGCTATTTTTCACTGTTATAAAATCTTCAATGCTTCCCTTACAAGCTTTTAGTAAAATTTTCAAAGTAAATGTTTTATTTTATAATAATGTTACTTTTAAATGAATTAAACAAAGAGATATTTCTCTCAAATAATTTTGATTTCATCTATGTCAACATCATTTGATAGATTTTAAGCTTATTTGAAGTTGATTTATTATGATAAAAAACTTCCATATTGTATTTAAGGTTTTTTTATATGTTTGACTATGTATGTGTTATTTTTATACCATTCAGGGTTTATGTTGAAAGTATTGACATTTCGTATGCTAGTTTTAATACGAATGTTTATGTTATGTTGAAACCTGTTCATATGAGGAATGATTTGGACTTAATAAGTGATTGGTGGAGCCCGCTATAGCTCCTCGATGCATCAGTAGGTATCCTGAGACAAACTAGTGTCATGGCATGAGGCCTTGAAAGAATCATATTTGTAGTCTTGGCACAAGGTCTTGGCTACATGGTTATGATAGTCTGGCATTATGCATTCCATCATTATGAAAGTGGTTATTGATGTTGCATGTGATTATTCGACTAGTAGAATATCTATGTGAATAAGTAAATGGAATTATTTCATTCTATCTTTTCCATATTATGAAGATGTTCAAGTTTAAAAGGCTTTTGTTTAAGCTATACATTTCCTTAAATGCTTATGTTTGTTTATGAATGTTTCCGCTATATAGTTATCTTTACTGAAAATATGAGCTCACCACATTCGATGTTTTATTTTTTTTTTCAGGATGTGAAGAAGTAATTTATGAATGACCTACAGGGATAATATGAGGGGATATTAGCAGAAGATGTTGTTGTATTAGTTTTCACTTTATGATGTAATGTAAACATTATGAATGTATATAGTTATTACAAGGCTACCAAACTAATCGGTCTTTCGAGACTTGATCTTTCTTGTGATCATGCCAATGATATGTAATAATGCTCCGACTCTAGGTAACTGGGGTCGGGGCATTAAAGATCATATCAGAGGAATTTTAGTACAATCCATGGAAGCTAGATTTAGATAAATTATGATTAGAGAACATAGACCTAATATGGACTTTGAGGATTAGTATGGAAGAATTTCCTAGAATTTTGGTATTGTAGAGATTTTTTTAGTTTTCCGAGCAATGCATCCATGTCTGGATACAAGAAGGTAGAGGCGGATCTGGCACAGATGTACCTAGGGGTAAAACCCAAAAACATCACTTTGAGCTAGATGCAAATGAGAACTAGTGCACGGCCACGGGCCTTGCTGCACTCTTGGTTATGACACTTCCGGGAGATATGCCTAGGATAACACTCATTTTCATTACAAATCATTATGATGGGTTTATGAGTATATACATCCTCAATGAAATTTTTATTATTATTATGGATTATATACATAAATAGTTCAATTTATGTTAAGTGTTTTACAAGTATAGAATTATGTATTTTTATTCATAAACTGATCTAGTTTATGCAATTTTTTAGAAATGGAGCCTAGTGGAAGAAATAGAACTGTATCAATGCACGTACTCCATGTAGGGATTGCCCTCTTACTCAAGATAATTATAGTGGAGATGGTGATGCAACTGGTGCTGATCAACTAATCACCATACTGGGACAACTCACTTAGAATATGAATAATAACCTTACCCATATGGAGCACCCTGATCTACAACGTGGAGGATCAATGTTTTATCACTTAATGAGGCAACAACCACCAACATTCAATGGGAGTACAAATCCATTAGTTTTTGAGAAATGGATAAGTTCCCTAGAGAAAATATTTCAGGCTATGGGGAGTAGTGAAAGGGAAAAACATGTCATGGCAGTTTATCATCTCACTTGAGATGTTGATCAATGGTGGGCATTGATTCAAAACACGAAGGAAGGCGATGAAGTATCAAATATGGAATAGAGGAAGTTGAAAGAGCTTTTTATAGAAAAATACATCCCTCGTGACCATCGAGGAGATATGGAAAGGCAATTTCGGAGTCTTAGACAAAAGGAGGATGAGAATGTCATAGAGTATGAGGATAACATTACAAGGTTAGAAAGGTATGCTACAGATTATATACATAACCCAAGAAGTAAGATTGATCGTTTCATTGATGTGTTAAAATCGTTTCTCCATCGGGAATTAGTCTCACAATCATTCTCATCATACGAAGACATTGTCTCATGTGCTATCAAGACAGAAAAGGAATTCTCTAAGTCTTATGACTATAATTAAAAGAAAGAGATGAAGAGATCTTCTGATCAATCTGGGAATGAAAATAAGGGGAAGAAGGGAAAGCTTCAATATCCATCATGTGGTAAATGTGTGAAGAAACACCCTGGTACTTTCATAAAAGGAATGGAAGTCTGTTAAAAGTGTGGTGAAAAAGGCCACCAAACTCGTCATTGTAAGGGGAAGAAGGAAGCCACCAACGTCCAATGCTACAATTACAGGGAGATGGGAAATTATGCAAATGAATCTCCTAAGAGTCAGGGGAACATACCTCAGAAAAAGCCATGGGATCAAGGCCAAGCTTATGTTATCACTACTGCTGAGGTAGAATCTTAGAAAGACGTGGTGGCATGTAATTTAATGGTTTCCTAAAGTTTACTAAATTCATTATTTGATTATGGATCATCGCATTGTTTTATATCTTCCCAGTTTGATAAAAAATTTAGATATTTCTTATTGGATTTAACAAGGGATTTTTCTGTTAAAACTCCTAAGGGAAGTATCAGTGCAACAATGTTTTGTGAATCAGTCCCCATTAGAGAACATAAATGTTCTTTATCCACTGATCTGATCGTCATGCCTATGATTGTGTTTGATATAATCCTCATAATGGATTGGATTTCGGACCATGATGGGAAGATTTATTGTAAGAAGAAGGAGGTTGCGATTTTTTATGATGATTATAAGGAACACCTTATCTTTATAGCAGAATCATCACCACCTAATTCGTATCTAGATCCACCCCCAGTAGCTCAACTAAAATCAATTATTAGGGAGGAAGATAATGAAATGACTATGGGTGAGGAAAGGAAGGTTCAAAGAGATGATTTTTCTATTGTGAAAGAATATGTAGATGTGTTTTCAGATGATTTACCTAAACATCCTCCAGAACGAGATGTTGAGTTTTCCATTGATTTAATTCTTGGATCAAGGCCTATATCGAAGACCCCTTAGAGAATAGACACAGTAGAATTAGTTGAACTAAAGAAACAACTATAGGAATTGAGTAATAAGGGATTTATTCACGCTAGTGTTTCTATATGGGGAGCCCCTGTTCTTTTAGTTAAAAAGAAAGATTGATCTATGAGGTTATGTATCGACTACATTGAGATCAATGCTATAACAATAAAGAAAAAGTATCCCCTCCCTCAAATTGATGATTTATTTTACCAAATGCATGTAGAACAATAATTTTCAAAGATTGAACTTTGATCTGGAGACCATTAGTTGTGTGTGAAGAAAGAAGACATTCCGAAGACAACATTTTGAACAAGGTACGGGAATTACGAGTTTATGGTAATTCCTTTTGGGCTGACAAATGCACTTTCTGTATTCATGGATCCAATTAATAGAGTTTTCAAGGAATATCTCAATGATTTTGTGGTCGTATTTATTGATGATATCTTGGTATACTTGAAAATCTACGAAGATCCGGAAAATCACTTGCGCATTATCCTGAAGACTCTGAGAAGACATGAATTATATGGGATGTTTAGTAATTGTGAATTCTAGCTTCATGAGATTTCTTCTCATGGCCATATTGTCTCTAAAGATGGAATCTCTATTGATCCTTCAAAGACCAAGGCAATTCACGATTGGCCAGAACCTACGAGTATAACTGAGGTATGTCGTTTTATTGGTTTAGAAGGATATTATCGATGTATTGTCCAGAATTTCCCCCAGTTAGCTAACCCATTAACAATGCTCACACCTAAAGGGGTTAAATTTGTTTGGAAAAAGAGAGTGAATGATGTTTCGATGAACTGAATAGAATATTATTCAATGCTTCTATATTGACTCTACCATCAGGGAATGATGGGTTCGTTATTTATAGTGATGCATCGAAGAAAGGACTTGGTTCTGTTATTATGAAGAATGATAGGGTTATTTTATATACATCACGACAGTTTTAAAATTCATGACCAAAACTATCCTACTCATGATATCAAGTTATCAGCTGTTATATCTTCATTACTGATATGGAGGCACTACCTCTATGGTCAAAAATGTGATATTTATACTGATCACAAGAGTTTGAAGAATATTTTCTCACAAAAAGAACTCAACATGAGGAAAAAGAGATGGATTGAACTACTCATGGATTATGATTTCACGATACACTACCACTTGGGGACGGAAAATAAGGTGGTAGATGCTTTGAGAAAAAAAGATCATGGAGTTTTGAACATGATTAGAATAGAAAGGGATCCTCTTTTCATGGATCTAGTGAATATGGATATGGGAATTACCATGGAAGGTGAAAAATCATTACTTTTTCAAATGGATTCCAAACCATCTTTACTAGAAAGGATAAAGAGTTATCAGACCGGTGATGAAGAGATTAGAAAGAAGATTAATGTTGTGAATGATGGAAGATTGAATGAATTTAGGTATGAAGGTGGAATTTTGAAATTTTGGAAGAGACATTCTGTTCCCAATATACATGATCTAAAAAGGGAATTGTTGGACGATGCACATAGTTCCAATTTCTCTATACACCCTGGGAGCACCAAAATGTATAGAGAAATGAAGGAACATTTTTTGTGGGACAACATGAAAAGGGAGATTGCTGATTTTATGTCAAGATGTATGGTTTGTTAACAAGTAAATGTTGGAAGGCAACATCCTGGAGGAGTCATGCAACCTCTTCCCATACCATAGTGGAAATGGGATAATATTACGATGGGCTTTGTCATGGGTCTACCAAACACTCCTACAAGGAACGATGCAATATGGGTTATTGTGGATAGTCTTACCATGTCAGCATATTTTCTTGCTATATGGGAAGATTTACCACTTGAACCTCTAACAATGCTATATATTAATGATGTGGTGAGACCTGAGGGAGTACCCCTATCGATTGTTTCTGATTGTGATCCCCGTTTTACTTCATGATTCTGGAAGAGTCTTCAAAAAGCCCTGGATACTGAACTTCATTTGAGAACTGCCTACCACCCTCAAACAGATGGAAAATCAGAATAGACTATTCAATCCTTAGAAGACATGTTGAGATCATGCTCACATGAATTTCAGTGTATGTGGGATCAATATTTTTCTCTAGTGGAATTTTCCTATAATAGTAGCTTCCATTCAAGTATTTAGATGTCACCATATGAAGAGTTATATGGAATGAGATGTCACACACCAACTTGTTGGGATGACGTTGGTGAAAGAAAACTTGTAGGCCAAGAAGTGGTGGAGGGAACGATGGAAATGGTGAATGTAATCCAAAACCACATCAAAGATGCTCAAATTAGGCAGAAGATCTATGATGACAACCGAAGAAAGGATTTGGAATTTCAGGTGGGAGATCATGTTTTCTTGAAGGTATCTCCATGGAAGGGAGTTATATATTTTGGCAAGAAAGGTAAATTTAGTCCCAGGTACATCGGTCTTTCGAAATTCTAGAACGAATTGGGGTTGTGGCTTACTATTTCGCAATGCCGCCAAATCTCTCCAAAGTTCACGATGTGTTCCATGTATCTCTATTGAGAAAATACATGTCTGACCCAACACATGTACTCACCAATGATGAATTAGAATTAGAACCTCATCCATCTTATTTCGAAGATCCACTTAGGATTCTTGATACAAGATAACAAGTGATGAGGAACCGAACAAATCATCAGGTAGAAGTTCTATGTAGAAACCATAAGATGGAAGAGGCAACATTGGAAATAGAGGAACATATGATGAAGAACAACCCGAGTCTTTTCATGCGGTAGTATTCTAGAAATTTCGAGGATGAAATTATTTGAAGGAGGGGAGAATGTAACACCCCATGTTTCCACGATACGCTTCCATTTGAATAATATAGTATCGTGTGTTGTACGCAACTTCAAGTTCTAACACACACCACAACCAATCAAACTAGCCATTATGAATAGTAATACCCACTTTTTGAAATTTTATAAATTTTATATCTCAAATTTCACTTTATTTTTGGATTCAGAAAATTGAAATTAGCCTAGGGTAAAATTTTGGATGTTTTCAGATAACATTTATATTATGATGAATAGTGAATATTAATAAATTTTAATTAAAAACAACTTTTTAATCAAATTAATTAATAGTGATAAATTATGAATTTCAGTGGTTTTAAAGTATATTTAGATTTTATTTTTACCATTTAATACAATGATGGTCATTGGACATAATTTCACAATTAAACCGGACATGAACAAGTGACAATCTTTTAAGTTATTATCCATTAAAAACACGCTTTTTGTTTTAACAACGAGAATTAATTTTAAATTAATTTCCGCCACTTCTGTGTTTTGAATTTGGAAAAATGGATTCCATATTTGATATAAGTATGTCCAAATTTTGTAAATAGGTAACTTTTATTTTTAGACATTTTGAATAATTACTTTGGTGAAAATTTTATTTACCATGGTTAAAGGGTAAATCCAGTAAATAAGGCTAAAAAATATTATTACAATAATAAATAATTACACTAAAACGTGTCATAACCTTATTGGTTGTTACATTTCCCACCATGGGTATCTTTGGGTCTATTTTGGGACCCCGTGGAGCCACTTTTAAGTGATAATGACACTTTATATTAATTAAGTTACAATAAATAAAAATGAAATAAGCATATATTTTTTAGAAAAACAATTTTTACATAAGGTTATATATGTTGTATTTTCTACTATAAAAATTCATTAGAAAGATAAAATGATTTAATGCATAATGGTATTTTATTTATAATTTTTACACATTTAATAATTAATATTATTTATGACACAATGATGATAGAGTATTTCCCTAATTAATGAATTAATCAAATAATTGGTATTATAAATGTTTAAATTAATATAATATGAATGATTTGATGACATACATGAATATTATTGCTTAATATGACATTATATGATTGCTGAAATGAATTTTTTTCGAATTAATAAAGTTGTTAAGACTTTATCATAAATCAATTATTGAATAGTGTCAAAATTCTTATAAAAGAGTTTTTAAAACAAATATTATATTATTTATTGATATTAGATTCTTAAAAATATATGTATCAGCCAAAATACTTATATCATGATATCTGTATCATTAATGGACCACTTTTGGGTCTCTTAGAGGTATATAGTAAGTTTATTAACTATATAATATAAAAATACAAAGTGACATGATAAGTGTCAGACAAATTAGCTAAGAGTTAAAACTAAATCATAAGGTTAATATAATGACGTAAAATAGTCTAAATTATATTGGATGAGTGGTTTTCGACCCATACCCACCATAAACTTAATATAATCTACTTTGGAGCCATTAGAAACCGAATATGAATTTATTATAAAATAATATTTCTCTCTTTTCCAAAGGTGTCCCTTACTTTTCTTATAAAAGGGAACTCCCCCTTCGCACTACATCACACATTCAAAGCCTTTTGGTTCATCCAACCCCTGCCCAAATAATTTCCCAACTTCCCTATCTTCAACCTAGAGGCCTTAGTTTGATTAGAAATCCATCTTGAGGATCACTTTTTATCAAATCAAAAGGAAGATCCCGAAGAAGAGGTAATGCTTTCACCACCCTTTATCAAGTTCATTTCTTCTTTAACTTCTTATTTCTTTGTTATTTCCATTCTAAAATAATAAATACAGTATCTCCTATATACTGTGATATTATTATAAATATGGTACAACCATGTTCAGTATTCTATCCATCATTTGAATGACATGTCACTATATGTGCGTACATACAGCTTACCGTCTCTACGTCGTGGTGTAATTGTTATTCAATATATTATTATATGTATGGGTATAATAATGATGTGAAATTCATGTAAATAATAAATATAACATGATAATTATTCTTTATATATGATATAACATCCAATTATATATTAATTTAATATCAAAAGAATGATATTGTCGCTCGTGCGTACGTACAGACTACCGTCTCCACGAACTCGATAAGATTCATTCCCCACCGTATCCA
The DNA here is from genome assembly GCA_963277665.1 of Viscum album. Classification (NCBI taxonomy): domain Eukaryota; kingdom Viridiplantae; phylum Streptophyta; class Magnoliopsida; order Santalales; family Viscaceae; genus Viscum; species Viscum album. Next base: position 63,181,112 of record OY728143.1, on the reverse strand, counting down.
TTCATGACTAATTCTAATTTGATGACTGAAAGAAATTTTTAAGAACGTTCTATCATTCTGGATATGAATAAGGTACAACCTATCCATAACAAATACGACTTATGTAACAAAACATATAAAAGAAAACGAGTAAGTTAACACCCAAAACAATAATAATACTAAGAATGTTATTAACAAATCAATGTTAAAAGATCATATATGATATCATAATTATGTATATGGTTCTTGTATAATTTAATAACAATGTTTTAACTATTATAAATGAGGTTAACATACCATCTACTATGGAAAATTACAAGGTAAGGGTTATCTCACTATCTCTTCATTATCCGAGGTTGTTTATACGTAATTATCTACTTGGACCTCTTTATCATCCACCTCCATGTTTCTTATAAATGTATTTCAATTTTTTTTACTATTTAATAGAATATGGGTTAAAGATATTTATACCCTTGTTTTAATTTTTATAAGTGGTTTATAAAGGAATCTTTATGTCATTTTCCAAACAAGGTCCTTTTTTAACCTTTTCGACAGAATTAAGGTAAGAATGTTTTTTTAACTTATACGGAGGGTGCACATATTTTTTGCCGTTATAAAATCTTTGAAGCATCGCTTACAATCTTATATGAAAATTTTCAAAGGAAATGTTTTATTTTATAATAATGTGACTTTTAAAAGATTTCAAAAAAGAGATATTTCTCTCAAATAGTTTTGATTTCATCTATGTCAACATCATTTGATGGATTTTAAGCTTATTTGAGGTTGATTTATTATGATACAAAACTTCCATACTTTATTAAAGGTTTTGTGATTTGATTGACTATGAAAGTGTTATTTTTATACCATTCATGGTTTATGGTGAAAGTATTGACATTTCATATGCTATTTTTATTACGAATGTTTAAGTTATGTTGAAACATGTTCATATGAGGAATGATTTGGACTTAATAAGTGACTGGTGGAGCCCGCAATAGCTCCTCGATGCATCGGTAGGTATCCTGAGACAAACTAGTGTCATGGCATGAGGCCGTGAAAGAATCTTATTTATAGTCATGGCATGATTTCTTAGCTACGTGGTTTTGATTGTCTTGCATTATGCATTCCATCATTATGAAAGTGGTTATTGATGTTGCATGTGATTATTCGACTAGTCGAATATCGATGTGAATAAGTAAATAGAAATATTTCATTCTATCTTTTCTATATTATGTAAAAGTTCAAGTTTAAAAAGATTGTGTTTTAGCTATACATTGCCTTAAATGTTTATGTTTATTTATGAATGTTTCCGCTATATTATTATCCTTACTGAGCATCTGAGCTCATCCCTTTCAATGTTTTATTTTTTCCAGGATGTAATGAAGTAATTTATGAATGACCTGCAGGGACAATATGAGGGGATATGAAGACAAGATGTTGTTGTGGTAGTTTTTACATTATGATAAAATGTAAACTTTATGAATGTATCTAGTTATTCCAAGGCTACTAAACTAGTCGGCCTTTCGAGACATGAACTTTCTTGTGATCATGCCAATGATATGTAATAATGCACCAACTCTAGGTATCTAGGGTTGGGGCGTTACAATTTCTACTATATGGTTGTAACTCCTCTTTCGTCCTTGGAAATATGATTTTATGCCCAAAATAAAAATTGTAATTATTTAATGACAATATAATAAATATTTAAAATATTTAAAAAGTTTTGTTAATTTTATCACATAATTAGAGATATTAATCTTATTGTTCACAAAAAACATGTGAAATCCTATTTTTTTAAAAACTTATAATTTTAATTATAATATAAATGTGTGTCATATGAATAATAGTGTTTTTTTCATGATAAAATTTGTTTATTAAAAGTAATATAATTTTTTTTTCTTTCCAATCATGTGAAAATAAAATATAAAAAAATATTAAAAATAGTTATTTATTTTCATAAAAAAAATATAACCTAATTTTATAGTAATATTATGTATTTTAAAATTCATAACTAATAAATTAAAATTGAATAAAAATTTTAATTATTTAAATAATTAATCAACTAAAAAGTTATAATAAAAATTCTAAATATTATGACCAATAAATAATAGTCATAATCTTCTCAAATCCATTATTTGTTACTATTCTTAAAAAGATAAATTATTTTAGGAAAACATCATAAATTTAATCCAAATAATATAATCACATTGTTATTGAAAAAATGGAATTATTTGTGTTATATTAAATTTATATAACTGGTAAAAAAGAATTTCTAAATGTTGGTCGGAGTAGACACTCAAGAGGGGAGGTGAATTGAGTTCCAATAAAAACTTCTGTTTAAATTCCTTTACCAAAATCCCCCAATTTAAAATACTAATTGAATTGTAGTGAATTTTAACTAAAGAAAACCTTCAGTTAGGTTCTCAAGGGATTGATTAATTCCCAGTTAATCTAATTAGAAGATCATATTAGCTTTTGAAACTAACCTAATGATTTACAAATAATGCAAACACTTGCTAATTCAATTATTATAGTATCTTTGAAAAACAGTTTAAATTTTAAAGCACTTGGCAGCGGAATAAATAGGTTTTAGATAAAACTAAACCAAGCACAACTGATATGACCACGAAGTTCAGTCCCAAGATGAGACTTAGTCTTCTCAACAATTTATATAAATTTGATCCACACCATGGATCGGGGGTCACAATAGTTTACAACTGTCCAGTTCAATGACCTCTACCACAGTTCTTTGTGGGAAACAAAAACAACAACAAATACAGCTGTCCAGGTCACACACAACCTCTACCACTATCCACAATGGTTAATATAAGATGTAATGAGTTTGAATGAGGAATTACATATCCTCCAGTTAAGGTTCAGGAGACAGTGTGTGTTTAAATTGAAACTGATGACACACAATGCTTGTAATGTAAACAAATAATCACTGAGAAAGATATAGAGTTTAGAATGGATATAGTGATTACAGTGTAGCTCTGGACTCCTTCGAATTGTTCAAAAAGGGTTTTGAATCCTCTTCTAGTTTTTTTATGAAAACAGAGTGTCGTCAGCTGGACATTCAGGTTCATAGATAGTGAAAATGCAGTCGATGAAGTTCTTCAAAGTCCTCATGAATGTACATATATCTTCTTGAGTGAGCATGAGTGTGTATGAGATTCTGTGTCGTCTTGGTCATGCATGTATATCTGTATGAGCTCTTCTTGGGTATTTCACTTCTAGATCACTTCTGTATTTTCCTTGTGTTTTTTTTTGGGTTTTTTTAGCAACATGGACTTCATATATTTATGACACGAGTGTCGAAAAAAGAAATGATTTCTTTTTGAAGGTACGAGGTATGGTTCCCTGACATCCAACAACCTTCATTAAATAAATGACAGAGCATTAAAATATATCTGGTATGACCATTGGTTAGATTAAACAAAGATAGAGAAATTAAGGCAGCATCGGAATCTCTGGAATGGTAGCTTTGGATATCGTTAGCCTTGTGTCACGGTATGTCTTTTTATCAGTAACCTCTTATATCGGTAACCTCTCTATCTGTATACTTCATGTCTGTCGGTAGACTTGATCGGTAGCGGTAGACATAATGTACCGGTGACCTTCCATGTAACGGTAGCCTTCATGTACCCGTAGTCTTGCATAATGGTGACTCGTCTGTATCGGTAGGCCTGCATAATGGTGACTTGTCTGTATCGGTGACCTTCACGTATCAGTAGACTTTTTGTAATGTTGGACTTGATGTATTGGTGACCTTCACGTATCGGTAGACTTGTATAACGGTGACTTGTCTGTAACGGTGACCTTCAAGTATCGGTAGACTTGTTCTATTATAGTGACCACTTGTCTTTTTAAGCATTCTATTGGTACAAAGGTTTATGTTAGAATATATATCCATCCAGTAACCGAATTCTCTAAAGATAATATAAATATGAATATGTGCATGGTGAACAGAAATACTGAAATAAGTAATTAACCATTAATAAATATAGGAATTATCAAACAATAATTGAGCATAATTGGGATTATAAAAATATGAGTTCAACTAATTCTCCCAGAGGATTCAACAATCTCCCCCTTTTTGATAATCACAACTTATTCCAAAGTATTAAGAAAAATAAAATGGTGTCAGAGGAAGAATTTCCAAAAAAAAACATTAAAATCAAGTTCTCATTTTTCTTCCCCTATCAATTGCACTCCAAATTATCATTAGTTTCATTTTCTCCCCCTTTTTGATTAAAAAAAAGAAGGGTAGAATCAGATAAATGTAGTAAATAAAATAGAACATATTGCAAACAAAGTAAAGTGGAGAATGTAAGAGTAATTTTTCATTAAATCACAAAAGGTACAAACTGATAAAGTCAGTATTACAAAAAATACAAGTGAATCATATCAAAAACATCCAGAATCACTCAATATTCTTCTGGAACAAGAGTCTTTACCTTAGGATCCGAAGAGGGTGCATGTTCAGATTGAGTATATGAATTGGGAATAGCTGAAAGAACAACTGGAGGGTCAGCCATTGAAATTGTATCGGATCTGAAATCTGTGCTCTTCTGTGAGATCATTGGTGTCATGCTTCGAATATCCTGAACTGGAGTCAACTGAGGTGTACTCCCAGAGGCAGAGGTAGGAAGGGTTGGAGGTACAATCACAGGTCTGGCATACACATGCAAGAATGGTAGCAACAGGTTCCTTAAATCCATAATAATACTACCTCCTCTCTCCATTGCTGACACAAAATCAACTCAATTTTCAGTGAATTTATCCAAGGAAGGAGTAATCTTCCTGAGCTTACTAACCTATTCTCTGAAAGATTGAGTCACTAGAGGCAAATTCATAATCTCCATAAAAATCTTGAAATGGTTTGTCATTTGATGCTTGGTATAGACCTTCTCAAAGTAAGTATCCACCTTATTCTTAATGGCCTCTTGAGAAGCAATAGCTGCCCATAGGTGATCACGAACAAAACTACTAACTTCTTTAGTGGTAGCAAGGATCTGAGTATCTGAGGTACCACTAGTAATGGCCTTAGCCAACTCTTCATGGATAACAGTTCTGATCTTGTCAAGGTTCACAGTGTAGCTGGATGAGGGAAGGGGTTTAACTGAGAAAGCTACTGTCTCCTTGAAAGACTGTTTCAGATTACTAACCACCTTTTGAACAAGTTCATCTTGACTGTTTAAATTATCTTCAACTGATTTCTTAAAAGCCTCAAAAACTTCCACAAACTTCTTGACTACTTCTTTGATATATCTGATATCTGTATACACTTGGGTTTGAGAACTATTCATAGTAGTTAATGAAGAAATCGATTGTCTTAGAGCAACCACAACTCATGTCCAACTCTCAATTTGAGTATGGCATACTTTAACTTCATCCATCTTTCCCTTCACTAGACTAGACACATAACATCCCAGAGATAGCTCTAGGGATTTCTCCACACTCCTCATTTCATCAACTAGGCTTTTCTTCAAATCTGTCACTGATTCTCTCAGTGCTTATTTCATTTCTACCTTTAAGGACTCAAGGTCCTCCTTGGTTGCCAAATTTTCAGCCACAACAAGTAGGATAACTGATTCCCTTTGGGGATGGTCTTCCTCATCAGAATATCCACAATTGAGTCCAAGTACCATATATCCTAGATCTGATGTCCAACCTTCAATGTCATACAACATAGAAACTAAAACAAAATACTCCCCCTCACTTAGAGAATTCTCTTGAGGAATCTCCTCTAACTGTTCAGCTCGAGGTAACTCTACAGCCTCCTCTACAACTTCAGCAGATACAACAACCATTTTCTCTAGTAGTTCAACAGTAGGGTTAGTTCTATCCTTTTCTGAGTCATCAACGACTCTCTCATCAGGGGAAGTACATTCCACTTCTGCTACCTGAAGAGGAACAATCTTGTCTGAATTAGCAATTATAGGGCTCAAACTGAGCTCTTCTTCTTCATTTTCCTCATCATCTACTTCAGCAGCAGCCTCATTTTCTCCATGAACCAAATGATCGGATTCGGTTGCCTCATCCTCATTATAGGTGTCCTTAACAACATTATGATATGCTTCTTCTTCATCTTCTGTGGTCTCAGAATCACTGTCTTTCTAAACAGTTTCTCTCCTTGGCAGTTCATTTGGAGGGCTACCTGCTCCATAGGAAATATTTTGATGCACAGGACTAGGAGGTAAATCTGCGTCTCCTCCTTCCTCAACTGACGTCTCTTCCTCCTCAGTTTCAGCCTCATTATCACTGTAGGCCGATTCTGGCTCATCTGGTCCAAGACCAGGATCCCTCACATTCTTTGGTCTAGAAGGATGGTCCACAAGAGTGTACTTTTCATAGACATTACCTTCATTATTAACCCATTATTTCTTCGAAGGGTTCCAGCTAACATTCATATACTTACAAACAGTCCTGGTGAGGCAAAAGTAATCCTTAACCACAACAGTTTCATCCTGAGGTCCAGCTACCTCCTTTGCCTTCAACAGAATAGAAATCAACTTAGAAAAGAATAGTACATTGGACTTAGGCTTCTGTCTAGTCATATCCTCAATCTGAATCATTAAAAATATGCACAAATTCACATTTACTCCATCCATTAACAGATATAACAAATAAATATCCTGAAATCTGAGGGTAGCAAAATCTCTACTCCTTGGACTAATCACATGCTGAATGAACATAAAAAGTAGTTTATCCACCCCTACCATTTTTGCAGCAATGATCTTTCTAGGGGTTCCATTTCCTATCAATTCCAACAAGGCATCCTCATATTTGAAAAATTCAATAGCAGTAGGTATGTATTTTGAATAAAATCCATAATCACCACTACGAGGAACTCTAAGGTTCTCATCCCATTCAACTGATGAAAACGAAAACATTTGACAATTCACAAAGGAAATCATCCTATTCTCCTCTTCTGAAGTCTCAAAATAGACAAACTCATAAAACAACTTTACCGGTACTAGATAATATGGTCCATTATTGTTCTTCATGCACTCGAGCCATCCTTGCTCTTGTATGATCTTCATGATCAAGGACTTACTTTCCAACAGCCATTCCACACACAAATCCTTTTCCACTACAATTTCTCGCTTCGATAAATGCGGATACATAGGATTCCTTCGAACAACACCTCTACTACTTCCACTAGCACCATCATTCGTTTCTTTCTGCTTCTTAGCTGGCAGCGCATCACACCCTTCATCCACTGAGGGTCGCATCACACATCTCATTTCAGATTCTGAGGCTTAGGGTTTTGCAAGCATGAGAGGTTTAGGTAAGAGGGATTCAAACAGACTGGTTCGCGGTGATTGAGTGATGTCTAGAGTCAGGTTTAATATCATTTAGGATTCACATATAAAATAAATCTCATATTAAAAACGGTTCGAAGTCTCGGCCTTAATAAGAAAATTTTAAAACAGCACGAGAGATGTATCAGTGAGGACTATCCTGACGGTGAGGTTTATCCTCACGATGGGGTTTATCATAACGGTGAGGTTTATCCTAACAGTGGGGATTATCCTAACGGTGAGGTTTATCCTAATAGTGGGGTTTATCCTTCTGGTGAGGTTTATCCTAACAGTTTTAAGAGTAAGTTATCATTCCAAATTCGTGTCTAATGAAACTCAATCTTTCTGAACATAATGTCTTAGTGAAAATATAAGCTAATTGGAGTTCAGTGCCTATAAATTCAAGAGTTTTATCACCTCTTTGATAATTATATCTTAGAAAGTGGTGTCTAACATCAATGTGTTTGGTTATAGAGTGAGACACAGGGTTCTTTGAGATGTTGATCACACTAGTGTTATCACAGATAATTGAAACATGTTTAAAATCAAATCCATAGTCAAATAAAGTGTGTTTCATCCACAGAATCTGTGCACATCAACTACCAACAGCTATATACTCTGCTTCAGCAGTAGACAACACAACTGGGTTCTGTTTCTTACTACACCATGATACTAGGGACATTCCAAGTAAATGACATGTTCCAGATGTGCTCTTTCTATCTAACTCGCATCCATGAAAGTCAGCATCCTAATAACTTATTAAATCAAATGATTGTCCTTTTGGGTAAAACAGTCCCAAATTTGCAGTATATTTATGATATTTGAAAATCCTTTTAACAGCAATAAAGTGTTACTCTGTAGGGTTAGCTTGAAATCTAGCACACATACATACACTAAAAATAATATCAGGTTGACTAGCAGAAAGATAAAGTAAACTCCCAATCATACCTTTATAATTAGTTTGATCTACTGGTTTCCCTGTTTCATCAATATCTAATTTACAGGTGGTGCTCATATGTGTATAACTCCCCTTAATACTATCCAAACCAACATGTTTTAATAAATCCTTAGTATATTTACACTAGTTTAATATAATACAATCTTTAGTTTGAAAGATTTGAAATCTAATAAAGTACTTAAGCTCTCCCATTAAGCTCATTTCAAACTCATTTTGCATATCCTTTGAAAAATAATTACATAAATAATTTTTAGAAGATCCAAAAATAATATCATCAACATATATCTATACTATTAAAACATCTTTTGAAGTTATTTTTATAAAAAGCGTGTGACCAGAAATTCATTTTGTAAATCCTTTTGAAATGATAAAATTTTTAAGTCTTTCATACCAAGCTCTTGGAGCTTGTTTTAAACCATATAAATCTTTAGAAAGTTTAAAAACATGATTTTGAAAGTGAAGATTTGAGAAACCAGGTGGTTGTTCAACAAAAACATATTCAACAATAAAACCATTTAGAAAAGCACTTTTCACATCAATTTGATATAACTTGAAATTCAGATGTGATGCAAAGGCAAGTAAAATCCAAATTGCCTCTAATCTAGCTTCAGGTGCAAAGGTTTCCTCATAGTCAATTCCTTCTACATGATTATAACCTTGTGCAACAAGTCTAGATTTGTTTCTAATGATGTTTCCAGATTCATCAACTTTTTTTCTAAACACCCACTTTGTGCCTATGGTTAAAGTGTCCTTAGGTCTTTCTTCTAATTCAAAGACTTTATTTCTATCAAATTGATTTAGCTCATCTTGAATATCCATTACCCAAAATTCATCATTGATATCATCATTGATATTTTTAGGTTCTATCTGTGAATGAAAAGCTTGATGTTCAACCTGATTTCTTAGAGAAGCTCTAGTCTGTGTTCCTCTATCAAGATTACCTACAACAGCATATAAAGGATAGTTCTTTAGAGTCCTAGTTGGTTTCGAAATGGTAGGTCTAGAGATTTCAGGTTCATCAAAAGGATGGGAATCAACAGAAGTATGTTCTGGAAAATTTCCAGAACTGGATGTTTTAACTACAGGTCCACTGTTTTTATCATTAAGGTTCAAGACAGACAGATCATATTCATGATTTTCAAGAGAGGTCTTAGGTTCATGTGGATCAGTTTCATCAAATTTGATGTGAACAGATTCCTCCACACATTTGGTTCTCTTATTGAAAACTCTATAGGATTTACTATAAATAAAGTAACCTAAGAAAATTCCTTCATCACTCTTGGATGAAAACTTGTCAAGATTATATTTGGTATTAAGAATAAAGACTTTGCAACCAAAAACTATGAAGTAGTTAACCTTGGGATTCTTATGGTTCCACAACTCATAAGGGTTCTTCTTAAGAACAGGTCTAATCAAGACTCTATTGATAATATAAAAGGTTGTATTGACAGCTTCAGCACAAAAATAAATAGGTAGGTCATACTCCTTGAGCATGGTTCTGGAAATTTCCTGGAGTGTTCTATTCCTCCTTTCTACTACACCATTTTGCTGAGGTGTCCAAGGGGCAGAGAAATTGTGACTATAGCCATTGTGTGAGCAGTAGGATTCAAACTCATGATTTTCAAACTCATGACCATGATCACTTCTCAAGGTTTTAATCTTAAGTCCACTAAGGTTCTCTACAGGCTTGGAATATTTAACAAAGTAAGAAAAAGCTTCACTTTTTTGAGCTAGAAAATATACCCAAGTATACCTAGAATAGTCCTCTACTAGAATATAGACATAGTGCATCCCATTTAAACTAGAAACTCTAGATGTTCCAAACAAATCCATGTGAACCAACTTGAGAGGATGAGAAGTTGACACTTCATTCTTTGATTTAAAAAAAATTATGTTGTTATCTCTTTTGATAAAGATTACAATCTTTATCTGCTGGGAATTCATGTTTTGGTAGGTCTCTAACTAAGTTCTTCCTAGTATGTTTTCTAAGTCAATGTACATTGCAGTGTCCTAATATTCTGTGCCAAAGCCAAGACTCTTTATGAGATGTATTTAAAAAAGTAATATTTTGAATAGATAAAGAATTTAAATCAACAGCATATACATTTTCAATTCGCAAGGCATGAAAATTCTAATGCATTTTTAGAATTAAAAACATTGCAGGAATCATTTTCAAATTTAACATTAAAACCATCATCACATAACTGTGAAATACTTAGTAAATTAAACTTAAGTCCATCAACAAATAGAAACTTAGAAATTATTATTGAGTCAGTGTTACCAATCTGGCCTAACTATTGATTTTCCCTTTTGAATTAACACCATATGTGACAAAACCTCTATCAACTCTGACTATGATTTTGAAGCATGAGTAGTCTCCTGACATATGTCTTGAACATCCACTGTCCAAGTACCAAGTCTTTCTACAAGATCTCTTTATGTTGGTTCCCTACAAAACAGATTTAGATAGGAAATGATTTTGGTACCCATATTTTCTTAGGTCCAGACAGGTTAACTAATAAAACTTTAGGTACCCAAATTTTTCTTATGGGTCTCATAAGATTTGAAGAATCAATAGATTGAGACAGATAAACCATGTTAGATCCATAACTATGAATATAACTAGTTGAAGCATATGGACTTCCAGAACTAGATCCGTCTACATTCTATCCAGATTTAGGAATAAATCTAGTTTTTGTAATTTTTCTTTGTCCATGTTGGTATCCTATACCAGTAGTATATCTAGGTGCAATAATCTTACCTAGAATTTGAGTAAGAGTATCTTTTCCATTTGTGAACTTTTCTAAATCCTTCCTATGTTTCTCATTTGACAATTTCAGTTCAGTGTTTTCTTTGTGAAACTGAGCATTCTTTTCCATTTCTATGTCAAGATCAGATTTATGTTTAATAGTTAAAGCATACAGTTTCTTTAAACCTTTGTATTTGTCTTTCAGCTCATTACAGGTTTCTTCCAACATATCAAAGTATTCAAACAGTTCATATTTTGACATATTTTCATAATCAGAATCATCTCCAAAATAATATTAATTTAAAGCAGGAGTTTTAGATGTTACCTCTGAAGTGTTTGTCATAAAACACGTGTTTGCCTTATTTCTGTTTTCAGTCTCAGAAGCTTCAGATTCACTGGAGCTATCCTCAGAAGCACTAAACATATCCTTCATGGCTCTCTTATACTTGTTATCCTTATACTCATATTTCTTCTTGTATTTCAGCTTTGTACAGTCTACTTTTATATGTCTTATTCTGTTGTATTCATAGCAGACAACTTCATCAGATTTGTCAGATTTCTTCCAATCCTTTTCCAGTGACCCTTGTTGTCACACATACCTTTGTAATTTGATTTTCTGAAAAACGTCTTCTTCCTATAAACCATCTTGAATCTTCTCTCTATGTGAGCCATTTCTGCATTACTGTCAGATACACTTTCACTTTCTTCACATGTTTAGCTATCACTTACAGCTTGATGTTTATCCTTATCCGTATTCTTTGAAGTAGATGTCTTGAAGGCAACTGACTTCCTTTTTGGTTCTTCTTCTTATTCTTTGTTTACCTTAAGTTCTTCTTCATACATCATCAATATACCAATAAGTTCCTTGACTGGAAGTTCCCCAATATCACAAGATTCTTTGATTGAAACAGAAGTGCTCCTCTATCTTTCAGGGAGGCATCTCAAAATTCTCATGATCTTCTCTTTTGATGGAACATCCTTTCCTAGTGAGATCATTTTATAGAAAATTTCGTTAAACCAGAGATACATATCAGAATTGGGTTCATCAGGCTTCATCTTAAAATTATCATATTTAATAGTATAGGTGTTCAATATCATTTCCGAAACATTAGTTGTTCCTTCATTAGAAACACTTAAAGTATCCCAAATTTCATATGCAGTCTTACATGAAAGTATTCTATTAAGTTCCTTACCTCCTAAAGCACAATACAGAGCATTCATAGCTTTTCAATTATTATTGTAAGTTGTCTTAGTAGCTTCATTCCATGTAGATCTAACAGTAGTGGGAATTTTATATTCTGATTCTATGGCAGTCCAAATATCAAAACCCATGCTTTCTAAATGAATTTCCATCTTAATCTTCCACTGATCATAGTTGTTTCCATTGAAAAATGGTGGTCTATTAGTAACAACACCTTCAATTCTGTTATCCATGATAACTATGTTAAAACAAAAAATTTAAAGAGGTAATATTTAGAAATAACAGAAATTTTAAGAACGTTAAAATACAATTAAAATCACAGTTGAAAAATAGAGTAGTTCAGAAAATATTTTAAATCATCTGATACCAAATGTTGGTCAGAGTGGACAATCAAGAGGGGGGTGAATTGAGTTCCAATTAAAATTTCTGTTTAAAATCCTTTACCAAAATCCCCCAATTTAAAATACTAATTGAATTATAGTGAATTTGAACTAAAGAAATCATTCAGTTAGGTTCTCAAAGGATTGATTAATTCCCAGTTAATCTAATCAGAAGATCAGATTAGCTTTGGAAACAAACCTAATGATTTACAAATAATGTAAACACTTTCTAATTCAATTATCAGAGTAGCTTTGAAAGGCAATGTAAATTTTAAAGCACTTGGCAGGGGAATAAACAGATTTTAGATAAAACTAAACAAAGCACATCAGATATAAACAAGAGGTTCAGTCCCAAGCTGAGACTTAGTCCTCTCAAAAATTTATATAAATTTGATCCACACCCTAGATCGGGGTTCACAATAGTTTACAACTGTCCAGGTTAAAGACCTCTACCACAGTTCTTCGTTGGATCCAAAAACAACTGCAAATACAGCTATCCAGGTAACACACGACCTCTACCACTATCCATACTGGGAAATAGAAGATGTAAGGAGTTGGAATGAGGATTTATAGATCCTCTAGTTAAGGTTCAGGAGACAGTGTGTGTTTAAATTAAAACTGATGACACACTCTGTTCGTAATGTAAACAATAAATCACTGATCAAGATATAGAGTTTAGAATTTCTCTAGTGATTTCAGTTTAGCTCTAGACTCCTTCGAATTGATCAGAAATGGTTCTGAGTCCCCTTCTGGTTTTTTTCTGGAAAACAGAGTATCGTCTGCTTGACATCCAGGTTCAGAGATAGTGAAAATGTAGTTGATGAAGTTCTTCAAAGTCCTCATGAATGTACATATCTCTTCTTGAGTGAGTGTGAGTGTCTATGAGCTTCTGTGTCGTCTTGGTCTTGCATGTATATCTATATGATCTCTTCTTGTGTATGTCACTTCTATATCACTTCTCTATTTTCCTTGTGTTTTCTTCGGGTTTTTTTGTAGAAATAGGGACTTCTTATATTTATGACACGAGCTCCGGCAAAAGAAATGATTTCATTTGAAAGGTACGAGGTACTGTTCTCTAACATCCAACAACCTTCATTAAATAAACGACATAGCATTATAATATACCTGATATGACTTTTGGATAAATTAAACAAAGATAATGAAATTAAGGCAACGTCGGATTCTCTGGAACAGTATCATTGGATATCGGTATCCTTGTGTCACGGTAAGTCTTTGTATCGGTAACCTATTGTATCGGTAACCTCTCTATCAGTAGACATCATGTCTGTCGATAGTCATGATCATTAGCGGTAGACTTAATGTACCGATGCCCTTTTGTGTAACGGTATCCGTCATGTATCGGTAGGCTTGCATAATTTTGACTTGTCTGTATCGGTAGTCTTGCAAAACGGTGACTTGTCCGTATTGGTGACCTTCACGTATCGCTAGACTTTTTGTACCGGTGGACTTGATGTATCGCTGCCCTTCACGTATCGGTAGACTTGTATAACGGTGACTTGTCTGTATTGGTGTCCTTCACGTATCGGTAGACTTGTTCTGTAAAGGTATCCACTTGTCTTTTTAAGCATTCTATTGGCAGAAAGGGTTAAGTTAGAATATATATCCATCCAGTAACCGAATTCTCTGAAGATAATATAAATATGAATATGTGCATGGTGTACAGAAATACTGAAGTAAGTAATTAACCATTAATCAATATAGTAATTATCAAAATATAATTGAGCATAACTGGGATTATCAAAATATGAGTTCAAGTAATTCTCTGAGAGGGTTCAACACTATATACTATTTGTATAAATTAATATACATTTTGAAAAAAATATTCTAATTTATAAAATTAATTATATAATTATATATATAATCCATATTTTTGACATCATAATGTGAAATAAAAATTATGATGTGTACTTATAAAAAGTTTCCATAAATGAATGATTCTTACATGTATATATTGTCAATGATAGAAAAGTCAATTAATTTATAAAGATGATATTTATAATTAATTTCTTCTAAATGAATCGTTTAATGAATCCCAAAAAAATCATCATTAAATAATATTGAAACTAATAATCCATTAAAAACATTTATATCAAATAATATGTCTAGAAATATCTATTTTATCATTATATTAAAATTTTTTGATACACTGAGTATATTTCCATTGTAATATCATTACATAAAATAGCAGTTTTAATTATTATTAATTTATAATAAACAGAAAAATACATAAAAAGAATAAATTTTTTGTTACTATGATATCATATTTTATAGAATCTATTTTTTGTGAATAATTGAATTAGTTTTCTTTTATAAAATTTAATCACATAAAAAATAGACCCGTAAACATAATAATGTATAAATTAATTGTTTATAATATAACTAATATATATATATATATGTAAATATAGTTTATAATTGACACACTAATTTAAAAATATACTAGTGAAATGGGTATCTTATAATTTTTTATGAGTTACATGGTTTTATTTTTATACCATGATTTGTTTAGGGAAATATTCAATACCTATTTAACTTAATTGGTATAATACAAATGCATATAACATTATATAATTTTTATTTTCAATCAAGACATTACATTAATTCACATTGATGATATATTAATGAATTTATTTTTAATGACATAAGTCTAAACTCACTCATAAATAATCCATAAATTTAAAACATTACACTTTCGATTATTTTCAATTTCTACTAAAAGATAAAACATTTAAAATATTGAAATATTCACTTTTCATTAAAACTATTCCTAACATTCAATTTGATTTCTCAAATTCCCCAAAAAATCAACAAATCCTCTGAAATTTTTTTCAATACGTGGTATGTACATGAAAATACACTTAAGGGATATAACTAAATAAAATTGTAAATCTAGTGAAAAAAACATTTAGACCAATAAAAACCCTTTCATCAAAACAAATCATTTTCCACATAAAGGGAAATATCATTAATTTAAAATATAATTTATTTTACCTCATTAAAACATATGATTTCCATGAAAACAAATCATCATTAATTGAAAATTTATGTAGGTACCATGTGACACCATCTCGTTGTACCCTTTCCTAAACCATTAAATTTCAAATAACTTATAAACAACAAAAAATAATGTTCTAAAAAATAATAAATAACAAATGAATTAGAGTGCCAAATAGTTTAACCTAGCGAATAATCTATAATGGGATTATCCATTTCTCAATGGGTGCACCCATTTTATATAATTTCCATAAACCACAACATGAAAAATTAATTTAATCAGTTGAATAACTCATTAAACTTGTAATAATAAATTTCAGATATTGAGATGAAATTTTATTTTAATCATAATTTTCTGTCCCAAAATAGAAAAGAAATATTTATTTGCAGTCCTCATATTAGAAAAAAATCCTTCTTTTAATGTATGCTAGAAATGAAATAACAATCATTATTTTAGGAAAAGCCATTGTCATCGTTCAACATAAATCACGTAAAAAGATTTATTTGGAAAAAAATTTATAATAATGTAATTGATTCATAAAATGAAATTTATAAATCAATAATGATCATATGAATTCATTTCAAATATAATTATAAAAACAAAAAATACAATTGGGGTTGATGGAAAGAATTAAAATTGTTTTTATTTTGAGTTATTATATATTATCACTTTTAAAATATTTTATTCATAATCTCCATGAAATATTAACATTAGAAAAAAATTAGATACAGTAATAAATTAAAGAACCATTACATAAAATATTAATAGGAATGTATATAGACCTTATAAAAGAATATAGTTTCATAGTATCAATGAAATGCCTCAATGAATGAGAATTGAGATGAACTCCATAATGTTGAGTATGAATTTTTGTGAATGTATTCATTTTCCTGAATAAAAAAAATATGTTATTTATTTTATTTAATGATGAAATATTTATGGTTTATTAATATATTTATATTTAAAAATAAAAATTTTATATAAATTTACCCATCAACTGTTTTTAAGTCTTATGATTGGACCATATTTTGTTTATGTGTCAAAAACACCTTTTAAAAGTTGACTATGGTCAAATTTGTCATTATTTAAAAATATCCCAAATAATAATAATGAATTAATTAAAATATATATATATATATATATATATATATTTTAAATCCAATCTTGAAATATGTTTATGATAATTAATTAGCATTTTGATCATTGAGATGGTATGATGTATGTATACATGAGTTACATTTCAAATATTAAATGATCATTTTGAAAATATGGTAAGTATCATTTTATCATAAATTAATTATAATTATATCGTAAATACCATATTATTTAATCATTTATAGTTATATATATAATTATATTTATTTTGTGGGGGGGAGAATCACATCAATTTGAGGAGCGGGTAGTTCACATGTCCATGAATGTCATTATCATTCATTTCAATGAGTGAAAACAAAATAAATAAAATTAAATATTAAACTTATTGCATACGAAATATGTCATCAATAACATAAATACTTCGTTTATATGCCAAATAATAATTATATTTTCTTATATTACCATCAATGTAACAGGTTAGTGAGAAACAAATCACATCACTTCATGATGTGGTAGTGCGCCATACACATGTGCAATGCAATTGAATCTATTATATAATAGAAAATATAGATGACATTTATGATATAATTATACAAATTGAATAATAATATTAAAAATTTTATATATAAACTTTAGATCCATCATCTTGTGCACCTATTTTATGTGGTAATGGACAAATGAATGACATCATTTCACATGGTAGTAGTATACCATACCCACAAATGATGATTTCAAAACACTTGTGATGAAAGTGCATCTAGTTATAGTTATTAAATTCATCATTGAAAATTTTATTATATATAAGATTGTGATGTTATTACATCATCCTATTATAATAATAATTAATGGTGGTAGAGAAGGAAGTAAAATGAAATATTATATTGATGGACATTACTAATTATTCGGGTTACATCAAATTATTTTCACTAAATACATTTATTTGAAAGATGTATTGAATAATTAATGATTATAGGGTGAGTTGGTTGATATTATTATTGAATTTGGTCTTGTATTCTCAAAAAATAGTTTTGAT
Source organism: Viscum album (assembly GCA_963277665.1). Classification (NCBI taxonomy): domain Eukaryota; kingdom Viridiplantae; phylum Streptophyta; class Magnoliopsida; order Santalales; family Viscaceae; genus Viscum; species Viscum album. The sequence goes on along the minus strand of OY728143.1, from coordinate 63,163,397 downwards.
CGTGTGAAGAGGGAAGAATAAAGGATGGCCTTCTATATGTGAGACGAGCGGTACACTTGTATTTTTTTGGTAGGGTGAATTCCACCATAATTGTTTAAATTTAAATTGACAACAATAATGGAAATATAATGATTGTATGGGATATTAAGTTCACATATACCAAAAAATTGGGTTATGGAAATGTGTTGGGCTATTTTTACACCTTATATTTTTTTACCCACTATGTAATCATTTTTTCATTAATTAATATAATTATATTTCATTGTCTTCTATTGTCACATTGGTCAAAAACATAGTTAAACATATTAGAGATTAGATACCATTTTGATTAAAAATATTTAATCTATTTTTCGAAATTAAATTCATATAATAGTAAAATATTTATTTCATATAAATCTCGTAGACGCGGCGTGATATCTGGTTTTTAGGAAATGATTTTTTTTAAAAAGGATTTATTAGTAACTATAGGATTAATATAAATAATTTAAAAAAAATATATTAATATTTAATGATATAGATTCTAAAAATTAAATTTAAAAAATTACCCGTTATAGAGTTTTTTAAATAAATAAAAATGAGAAACATTATGCAGTTAAATTTTTTAAAACCCTATTTTTAAACCCAAAAAAAATATATTTCAAAAAAAATTGATTAAATTCTAATTAATTGAAATAAATATAAAAAAATACTTTTATGTTGATTTAAAAAATATTACATATATATTGGGGCACATATATTCTTTTAAATTTAAAATAAAAAGAATTTTTATAAAAATATATATTGTGCACCATTGAATTTAAGAAAAAAGATCTTCCCTAAAATTCCAAAATTTCACCAAAACTGAAAAATGATATGCGGATTTCAAAAATTATATTCATTATATGAAAAAAAAATTAATAATATTTAAATTAATGTTTTAAATAAAACCTTTAATGAAGAGTGTTTGGTTAAAATTGTCTCTATTATTATTTTAAAAAACATTATACGTTTATAACATATATAACTAAATATTTTATATAAAAATTATGTATTATCATCAACTATATTTTTAATTCATTACATAATTTTATATATTTCACCTGAGGAATTTATATATTTACTAAAAACGTGGTTTTATATATCTCTCATAAAACATTCTAATTCCAATATGGGCCCTTCCACTATAAGGTTTTTACATGAAACCGTAACATGGTGAATTAACATACTATGAAACACATTCTCTCTATAATTAAGAATATGAAATTCTAATTCATAATATTTAATACTATCTTAAAAATGAAATATATCAATGATAAAAACAAGAGATGAATCATGTATATTTATACATAACATTGATCCATGAAAAATGTTTTGTAACAAAGATAAACATATATGTAAGTACACATTGTATGAAACTGATATGACAATATACGTAATTTTATATGGTCCAAGGAACCATTGAACGAATGGATCATTCTTATTAAATGTCAACAAAATTTTCCATTGAGAATATTTTATACATACATGATTGCATACCTCAAAAGAAGGATCTATCATTTGTATTTTCACATATCTTTTTTCCCTACTCTAATATGTAACCATGTGTCTCTTAATAAACTAATAATTCTCTATTTTTTCAATACAAACTACAATTCCATCATAATTTAGTATCCTAAATCATTCTAAAATATTATTTTATCAAACCACTTTCCTTATAATTCTTAAAATGATTCCATCATTATGCTAGAGTAAAAAATATTTTCTAAAAAAATCTATGAAATTACATGGGAAGGCATGTAATTCCCCAAATATATTCATTAAATAAGATCAAGATAAAAATATATTTATGCAGTGTTAGAAGATTAAACTATTATTTAATTGAATAAGATGCACGAGAAAGTATCATAAACGCACAAATTGAATCACACATTACATTATACATTTCCGGAAATAGCTTTCCATATGCCAATATATAAGAGAATCTAATGAATATAACCACATTAAATAAAAAAAATCCTTGAATGAAATAGAATTCTTCCACCCGGAGACACATAAAATGGGATGTAAGGAATGAAAACTATTTATATACTAAATCTCAACGAATGAATTATGTTTGTTCCAACATCCCATATAATGTAGTGAATAAGAAATAATAATATATTCCACGATATTAAATTTTTTATTATATTTTCCATCATGTAAATCATAAAAATTCCCAATAAAATATAATTTTTTACCAATTGATAACTAAATTAATTTTTTAACAATAGATGTGAAGAAGATAAAATTATTTATTACAAAGGACAGAATTAGTCCATATAACCCTATGTTCTTCTTCAGATATAGTCTTCAAATATGATATATATACATTCTATCAGGAATGGGATAGAAATGTGTTGACTTAGTTAGTTGATCAACAATAACACAAACCATATTATTACATTATGTTGTAATTCTTAATCCTATACTAAAATATATTGATATATTCTCTTATTTTTACATTGGAACTAGAAATGGGTGATGCATCACCTTTATTAAATTTCATTATACATTAACAAAATGATAAGTGAAACACAACATGATAAAGTCAACAATATATCTTCTCATTCCATAATATATTTAAAACAAAAAAAAATACAATTTAGGTCATAGTTCTGCCCAGATGAATATTATTTACTGAACTATGATCATCATTCAACAAAAATTTTCATAATTTGGAATCATAAGGCACCCAGAATCTTATTCCAAATCATAAAAAAATGACTTCACCTAACATAAAATCAATAATCTTATACATCCTATTGGTTTATTCTATCCCATAAAATTATTTTCTTAATTATGACCTCTGTTATTTATTTCTAAAATTGATGGTTGTACTAAAACCAGTAACCAAATATATTATGTACTTTCATCCACAACGACATATAAAAAAATTACCAAATCATTACCAGAAGGATCATATTTCAATCATAACATGCTTAATTTAGAATTTTTTTAAAACTCAAAAAATTGACCCTTGGTTTTATTTTCCATCATGGTAAAGAATCATGAAACAATAATACTACATTAGATCTAGTCATCTTATATGTCTCATGTTCAATTTTTTTTGAATTAATATAGGCTGAAATCATTTTTAATCTGTATCTTTTTCACACATTACACTAATAAATGATGAATTTTTTATGTTATAAAATAAAATCTAATTACGAATTATATGAAATATATTCTAACTCGCGATGTTTCAAATATCATAAATAATGACCCATTACATTATCCTTCTGTATTTGTATAATTCCAAGTCCTTTCAATAATTTATCTCTACCGATTGAAAATCCTCCTTCTCTATAAGGTAGAAAAAACATTGTAGCATTAAAAAATAATATATAGTATTCCTAATAACAAGCATTAAATTTCTTCTTAATTATATAAACATATTTTTTAAATTTTTTTGTCAATTACAAAACAGATCAATGTGATCAATAAACTATCTCTAGTATTCCACTAATCCATAAAAAAATTAATATATGTGATACATGTGGGTCCTTTCCATTATTGAAAATATTTTTTAACAATGGTCATCAATTATTCCAGCATTAGAAGAAATATGACCCTAGAGTGTAATTGTTTTCATCCATAATCCATAATTTTTAAATTTTGATTATATTTTCCCTTTTAAAAATATTTGGAAGAAAATCAATATGTTGCATTCATGTTCCTCCCAAATTTTAAAATATACCAAAATTTATTGAATAAAAACAACAAATAAACATTTATATTATCACCTAAAATATTCTATTTATAATTTCTATTAATATAAATGATTTATTAGATAACCCATATAGAATAACTAAAAATACATAGTTCTCATATCTTGTATGAAACATTGTATTTGAATTTCTTGATTCATTTACCATCAAATAATGGTAACCCAACCTCAGGTCAACATTTACAAAATAATATACGCCACTTTATTTTCAAAACAATCATCAGTATACATATTAAGATACTATTTCTTAACATTGATGTCATTAAAGGCACTATAATAAATGAAAAGTCACATTGAACCATCATTATTTATAACAAATAATATAATATCACCCAATGGTGATGTGCTAAGTTAGATGAAACATTCATCTAATAGGTCCTATAATTTAATTTTTAATTTGAAAATATATACTTTATCCATTCAATATGGGGTTAGAATTAGGATTACCATTGGGTATTATGCCAAGAGTAAACTAAAGCTCTAAATTTGGAATAACACCAGTAACATAATCTAGAAATACATCAATGTACTCAATTACTACTATAAAATCTCTATTATAACAGTTAATTCATTTTTTAACAATGCGATCTTGGTAAAATTTAATTCTACATATAATCAGTTAGCTACATTCTAGGTATGTTATCAATGGAATAATATAACTAAAAACCCATTCTTAGCACTACTAATTATCATAGAAACTAAAATAATATCCATTTAAATAATGATATCCAACTCTAATATGCCTAATTCAATGATATTTTTAGGAAAGTACATCTCACTAATAAAAATAGGAATTAACATATTAATCTTGGTTTATTATATAATTCCAGCAAAAATTTCAATAGAAGTTATATATTCATTGATTAAGGTTATATTATAAATATAAAAGTAAATTAATCATAAATAAATAAAATCAATAGTTGGAGTAAGGGATATGTATTAATTTGAATACATGTTTAACAAACATATTAGAACTTCTTCTGATGTCACAACATAATATTTACTTTTACAAAATTACATTTCTAAACCTCTATATTTACAATCATTAAGAGTTTAAATATTTTTAACTAACTTTGTACATTCATGAGAATAATAAAAAAACGCATTAAAACAGAAACATATTTTCATTCTATATATTTCAGTTAACCCAATATTTGATAAATAATTATTCTTTTACGTTCATTCACATTCATTATGGCCAAATAATCTAGAAAGGCAATACATACATGAGTTTAAAATACATTTTCCAATGTGATTTTCTCTATGATTACTAAAATATCAGAACATCATTTTAATATGACTAGATTTAATTTTTTTCCCTCATCCCCTTACATTTTATATAATTATAACATTTATCATCATGATTAAATAATGATTCCTGAATCTCCATCTCAATCATTGTAGCATAATGAAAAACTTTATTATATATTTTAAATTATTTTCTAGAAAATGATCTTCGAAGTCTTGGTTAAATCCTAAGTAAAACCTATTAATTGTACTAACACTATATGAAAATTTAAATCCATCTCCTCCATATAATATCATGTTAATATTACTACATTTGAAGATATGGAATCTTCATCTGATTACCTCATTTATAGGAATTGATTTTTCACTCAGATTCAATTAACCATATGGAAATAATTATCATGAAATGGTCCTTAAATAATTCTCATTCCATGGAATCAAGATAATAATTTTATATGCTACTCGTATGTAAATTCCACCATAGATGAACATATCCATCAAAATGATATATTTGATGAGTAGCCTTTTGGTTATTCTAAAATCATATTACAACCAATATATTCTTCTATTAATTATTCCGTCAATTTGTCATCATTTATCCAAATGATCCATTAAATCATGGGGTATGTAACATCCAAGGTAAATAAAGAACATGAAATTTTTTCTATTTATTAATAGTTTTGAACTAAATATTTATTCTACTTTAAAGGGGACTTTATGTTTGATGTCGTACACGATACACAATAATGAGTTACTTTGAAATCTTACGTTGCACACTAATAATATAATATTATTATTTTAAATTGTAGTTAACGCCAAGTTGTTGTTTTGGTATGAGTGAATATAACTAACTAAAATATGATTATACATGTTTTTTGATTATTATAAAATTTTTCCAATAAATTTTAGAGGGTTAAAATATGTAAAGAATTCGATTTTAAGCATAAATACTCCAATATACACTAAAAGGTCAAATTACTGCCTTTTAATAGTGATCCCTATTTAAATCTAGTTTTTATCACTTTTATATGTTTTATTTGAAAAAATAAAATTCCTCATTAGAATAGTGATACCAAAATATGCTTTTGATAAAATTTCGGTATTTTTCTAATAAAGTTCATTTTCAATGAATAATGAAAAATACTGTATTTTAATTCAAAAGTGCCTATTAATATATTTTTTATATGGTTATATTATCTATTTAATTGGTTTTAAAATTTTAATTATATTATATTTTTACCATTTAAATTAATGTTGGTCATTCAATGTAATTTCATTTTGAAATTGGACAAAAACAAGTCTTAATCTTTTGATAGTTATTATTTTTTAAAAACACGATATTCGTTTTAACAGCGGGAAATAATTTTAAATTAATTCCTACCACTTCTACATTTTGAAATTGGAAAAATGGATTATATATTTGTAATCACTATGTCCAAATTGTTTAAATATGTAGTTTTTATTTTTAGATATTTTGAATATTTACATTAGTAAATATTTTATTTACCATGAATAAAAGGTAATAAAATAAGGGTAAAATAAAATATTATAATAATATTAATTTACCGTAAAATGTGTCATAATACTATTGGATGAGACATATCCGACCATGGGAATACTTGGGTTGAATTTGGGACACCATGGAGCCACGTGGGAGAAATAATGACAATTTATATTAATTAATTTAATGTATAGGAAAAATGACATAAACAAATATCTTTTAGTAAATAAATTTTTACATAGGGTTTTTTAAGTTAGAATTTAAAATATAAATATTCTTTGGAAATATAAAAATATTTCTTACATCATGGTAATTTTTTTATAATATTTTGACATCAAATAAATTAAATTATTTATGACACAATAATGATGCAATATTTACGTCATTAATAACTGATTTAAATAAATAAGATTATAAATTATAAAAAAAATTCAAAACCTGTAAAATTTATATTGGATTATTTTATTTCTACCATTAGTAATCTTAACATTGATATTAATGAATATTTGTCCTTTTGAATTCGATGATGCGGTTAAAATAAAATAATTGTTTCAAACATTCCTAAAGTGCCCCTTCTCTCCCTTTTTAAAATTCCCCATTTCTTACCCATTTATCACACTTCTGAAGCCTTTGAATCACGAAACCACATCTCAAATAAGCTCCCAGGATACTGATATTCATCCTAGAGGCCTTCCCTTAGGCCTAAATCACTTCAAGAAACTCATTTGGTTCAAACCAAGGGGAGTTACCGTATTTAAAGGTAACGTCTTCTCTTATGTTCTATTGATTTATTTTACTTATCAATCATCTAAAAACTTTTCATTCATTTCATTTATAACAAAACAATTATCCTCAATATACTAGTATTTTTTTATGATAAGGATTAAAACTACACTTACACACACCTCAATCTAATGGGTGAAGAACATACTGTTTCTATGGATGCAAAACTAACACCTCATGAAGCGATGATTGTTTAATTATCTCCTACCACCTCTCATGGTGGCCATTATAATGCAAATATATTTATATATGATATATATAATGTTTATGTTTATATTATGGTTATTTTTTTTTATTTATATCATAACTTTATGGTTTCCATAATGGGTAAATGTGATAATTTAATTTTAGGAAGTGCGGACTACCTCCCTCTTAAAGTGATATGAATCATTAATGCCGTATGTGGGATGTATAAATGATGGATTTAATGATATTATATATGATAATATACTGTAATTATAATATAACTATGAATAATTAGTTTTTAATTCCATTAAAGTTAAAAAATAAAAACGAAAGTAGCATTCATGCGTACGTGCGTCCTACTATCTCCATGGATGAGGCATTTCATTTCTTATCTCCAAATGTTATATAATATTATAAATATATATATATACTTAATATATATGGTATATATGATATATTAATCTTTAATATCATTTTGGGGATAATGGAATTTTGACCACATGGATAGATTGTAATTATAACAAGTTCATCTTTAACTCCAATTCTTAAAATCGACAAAATGTCGGATATTAACTCAAATAATTAAATAACTATTATTCCAACGTAATAAGTGAAATAAAAGTAATAATAAACTTTAAAAATGTTATGAATCAAGTATAAATTATCCTATGTTTATTATTCAGGAAGAACAAGGAACATATGAGTCAAATTGGCCATGAGGTAAGGGATTTCTAATCTCACTTTTTAATTAATGAGATTCCCATTGTTCAGCACTTATATATTTCATGTGTTGTATTGTGTAATGCCATTTGATACATATTATAATGATTCTATTTATGTTCAGGGAATTATTTGATTCATTTGGTTGTTATTAACTTTTCTCATACGACTCTATTGCTTACAACGTTGTAATGCTTTTCCTTCTCACTTTTTATTCCGTTGAGATTCATGCTACATTATCCACTATTTCTTTTTGTGTGGTGGATGTACTACACATGATTTTATTATTTGAGTAATATAATCTAATTTATGGCTATATACATATTCATTTTGTGATCATTCTTTCATGGGGTGCAGGTTTAATAAGTAACAAATCGGTAACAGAACCTTTCACCCTCCTCTTTTTCAAAGACTTCTTTTTGTTATGTCTTTTAATTTACATCTTATTATGGTGTGATATGTTCGTTTATATCCTTATTGATGTTAATTTTTTCTTCATTTGATGTGATATCCATTTATCTCCCATCAAATTATTTTATGAATTTTAAAATGTCGTCGTTAGGCTGTCATATTTTTGTAAGAAAACTTCTAAACCAAATTTCAATTTTTGGGTTAAACATCTACTTATTGATTATGTCGTGCTATAAATATGTGTGAATAACCTATGATTGTGTTGGGAAAAAATCCCTCAAGGTATCATTGAAGCATTTTTGAGGTGATTGTGTTTGTTGAAAAAGTGATCATCTGCATTGTGATTGTTGACAATACAAACCATGACATACAAATTTGTTGACAAAGAAGATTTCATGATGGAATGCCGAGTTCAAGAGATGTGGTTAATGATTCATGTTTGATTCATGAATGTCGACAAAGAGATGGATGATTTGAAGGCGGTACAAAAAGAACAGATACAAGGTGGCTCCGTTTTCCAGTGTTTGCCAAATTTTTGGGCCTGAAAATCGACAAATGAAGAAAACTGGTTTTTGGAAAAGGGACTTGAGCGCCCCGTACATGAAGGCTTGGAAACTTGCGCGCCATATGTTTTTCAATATTAGATCATCAAAATATGGCAAAGGGATAAGTTTCTCGCATGTATTGGTGGTGTCGCGCAGGTGACTTGCGTGCCGTGAAGAGAATTGCACGTCGATGCTTTGGAAGCTTGAGAACTTGCGCACCTATGGTTTTTCAAGATCAGAAGATCAAAATATGGCAATGGAAAGAGGTTCACGCAAGTTTGGAAGTGGTTCGTGCAAATGACTTACAGGGGAAGAGACATGTGCGCTGATACTTGCACGCTAAGGGTTGACTTGCGCGATGTCACACATGGTGGTCAAATTGACTATAAATATTGGGCCACCCCGCCTCATTTCTCACCGGAGTACAACACTTTGAAGATTCAGAGATCTCGTCGCGCATGTGTGTAATTTGTGCAATTGGTGTTATGTCACGCAAGTGGGACTTACACGCCAGAGTAGGAAGTTGTGTGACAAGGGTGAGTTGCGCACCTGAGGTGGTTTAGGAGAGGAAGGAAGTGAGTCGCGCAAGATTTGAGTTGAAGAATCTTGAGTCGCACTAGTAGTTGAGGAAGAATTGCACGCCATCTGTGACTTGTGTGCCGATACTTGGGTGCCAAGATTGACTGCACGCTAAGTAATGTTTATTTCTAGCCGTAATTTTCGGGCTGCATGGAAGCTGGAAGTTTTCCCAATTACCTTCGGTGCAAAAAGATATTCTTCTATGGGTGAAAGTTGTACTTCACTAGAGCATCTACATACAGAGGATGATGCATTCATTCATGCAAATGAAGAGACCTATAGGTCTATAAACTGGGATTGGATCCTTTCCAGAGCAGTGAGCAAAGGAAGAGGAAGAAGGTGATTCCCTCCCCCGGCATTGAGCTTGAGAGAGAGAAATAGGGAGTGACCCTTGGGAAAGCAGTGATCTGACCCTAAATCATGTAAAGGCAGTGAGCCTGGGACAGAGTGACTATACCTGAACCTTGTATCCACAGCCAGTGATGTTTAGGAAAATTTGGTACGACCGGAAACTTGTCGGCGTAAGCTCATTGGACGTAGCCCAGTAAGGGTGAACCAAGTAAAAATCGTTGTGTCTGGTGCATGCTTTACTTTCTGTTTACATTGTGCAACAGGAAATAGATAGAAGAGTGTTTTTCTAAACATTGAAACAAGATCAGAACGGGCATTAATTTTAAAATTAGTCATACCCTGATTCAACCCCCCTCTCAGGGTATTCTGCCTTGTGGACCTAACAGATTGTTTTACAATTAATATCCACCTGTTTTTGGTGTATTTATATTTTTTACAAATAATTTCTTAATTGATTTATCCTTAATATAAGGATCTCGTCTTTATAAGGGAATTCGTCTAAATTTACATTTCTATTGAGACTTCATTGTTGATATTCACCAATTCACAATTATATGGGGTATATACTGTCCTTTGGAATATTATATCATGAGTACCTTTATTCACATGATATTATTATGTTATGATTAATTGTTATTCCTCAATTATTAGTATTTTGGGGTCTCTCATTTTGATAAAAACTCATTAACTAAAATCTCATTTTAAATGTATTAAACATTTATTCTTCTAAATCTTTCACATTAATGTCCATGTGTAAAAAATGGGTTTTAAGGATTTATTCATATGGACATGAATGTTTTGAAATTATAATTTCTTTCAAAAGCATAAAAGTGGTATGAGATAGTTCGATTCAAAAATCTCTTTATTTAATATTATAAATGGTTTTGAAAATGGTTTGATAAATAATTTGATTTGGTCAATATTTTGAAATGATATATTTTGATTGAAATGTGGAAATTTTATCATTCCAATATGTTCGTTTTATGGGTTATGAATATGTTATGGTTATTGGGAATTGTTTATGTATATGGGTGGGTCTGTGATAATCCTAGGGTGGGTGACCCCGATATAGCTCTCCAATGCTTTGGGTAATGTGGTAGAAGTAAACGTTAATGTTTCTTCTAAGTGATTTAGGGAATATACTATGATGGGTATTCAAAATGCGACACCATCTATAGTTGTGATAGCTACAATGTAAGTATGTTATTTATGCCTCATGTTATCTTTATGATATCTATGTTTTGATCATAAATCATACGATTTAATAATGTATGTTATGATTGAAAATTATGGTTTCATTGTTTCGTATTTTTTATGGGATTATATATTCATTCTTTATTTTATATACCTTACTGAGCATTTTATGCTCATCCTATCTTTTTTAAATGTTTTCCACAAGACATAATTATGAATAATGGTAAAGGATGGCATCAAGGAAAATTATGGTTGTCTAAAACATGGAACTATAAATGACTCTTTTTTTCAAGTGTTTTTTTGTCTCAAAAAATGGATACTATGTATACTTTTCTACATGTAATATTCATGTTGTTATGTAAGTTTTATGACCTACTTATCAGAAATCAAAACCTGAAAAGATCCTCAATGTGAATTATTCATTTATTTCTAGATTATGTAAGGAATATGGTCGGGTCCTTGTAGTTGGAATCAAAGGTCGGTTTAGACAACTTTAGGAATTATGAGTTTTAGTTAAACACATGTTTTGTCCCTATGTCTATTATTTCACTTAAGTCCTTGCTTATAAATTTTAGCAGATCAAGGAATGTATGTCACAAAGGGAAGGAGGAATATCTCAAACGACATTCCTATCTCTTCATAACGACTTGCTTTTAATAATTGTTGCAATGTCGTGTTTGGATGATTGAGAAAATATTTCTAACATTAAACTCACTTGCAAGCAATTTTTTGAGATATCAAACACCTCCACTATACCCCGATATCAACGTGGATCATGGGTTTTATTAAATAAAATCCTATTTTACCAATATTCTCAATTTATCAAGAACGGTAAATATTTTCAAGGAATTTTTAAATATTTTACTTTATCACAAGATTTTGAAGCATATTATGATTTTGAAAAAGTTTCTGAAGAAGGAGACCCTTACGCAACCTATTTTTATATGCTTTTACAATATAGTTTCTCAGAATATACCTATGATATTTTTAAAAGACCATTAACTGAATGTTTCAAATCAAATTCAGTCCTACAGTATTATAGAAATAATGTTTTATCATATGTTTTGATATTATATTTCATACATAATTATTTTCCAAAACTACGTTTTTGTGAACACCCATATGACCCATGTTGTACAAGGTGTATTTGGATGAAGGAATAAAATTATTTCAAAGGATCTATAAATAATTGTTGTGATGCATGGACCTTCTTCCTACGTGAACAGGATAATGAAGAAACCAATTGGACACCATGATCAAGGTATGATGTTCTTTATTATGGGTACCATTTCATTTCATCATATGATGGTGAAATTAATAAAAATGACAATATATATACGACGGACCATGGGCACCATCAATACCTAGGAGAATATAATGCGGGCATATTTTCTGGACTTAGGACGGTCATGGGTGCGACACTTACCATGATAGAGTTCACCTAAAATAATATTTATCACTCCACCATTGGTATGGCCCCGTTTGAAGTCTTGTATGGGAGGCCATGCCGCTCACCTGTGTGTTGGACCGAAGTCGGAGAGGCAGGCATCCTTGGCCCAGAGGTGGTGTAGAGCATGACGGATAAGGTTTAGATTATACGAGAAAAGATTATGGCGGCCCAGGACCGACAGAAGTCATAAGCTGATACCAGGAGAAGGCCCTTGGAGTTTGAGGTTGGAGACCACATGTTCTTGAATGTCTCCCCTTGGCGTGGAAAATGGTGGTTCGACAAGGGGAGTAAGCTTTCACTCAAGTTCATCATACCCTTCGAAGTGTGGCGGTAGGTCGGTGAAGTAGTTTATCAGCTAGCATTACCATCACCACTACTAAGGATACATGACGTCTTCCATGTGTCCAGCTCCATCGTTATCTGCATGAAGATTCACACATCCTCGAATTGGGAGAGCTGGACATCGAGGATGAAGTGAACTTTGTGGAAGGACTAGTGATGATTGAGGATCGTGAGGAGAAGGTTCTTCGTGGGTGAACCAGTACCTTGGTTCTTGTGTTATAGAGACACGGCGGGCCTGAGGAGAGTACGTGGGAGTGGGAAGCGCATATGCGTGCCCAATACCCAGAGTTGTTTTGAGTTTTGTGATGTTCTATTTATACTTGTTGTAGTGGAGCGTTTTACCATGTTGGCTATGAAATATGTGTTTTTTCATTCCTCGAATGTGTGTGAAATGTCCTGGCAATGGGGAGGGGAGGATCTGACCCCTAATCAATACGCATTAAGGTGGATGCGATTAAACTCGTGTCAGTGAGTCAGTGCCGCCCAAAGCGGATAGTATCTAAACATGGGTGAAGAGACTCCCCAACACACATGATTGGGCAGTTTGACTTGGTATGTTGCTTGGTTGTTAAGAGGAAGGTGTTTTTAGTTAACAATGAGGATCTCTTCTGAGAGGTATCTTTCGAGGTGGTTGTTCAGACCCTCTCTTTCCTCATGGGTTGTTTTTATTTTCGAGGGTGAGAATAGTATGAGAGGTATCTGATGTAATGAATCGGGTTTTGGGGGGTCCATTACTTTGTAAAAATACGATATTTTGTGGTGTTCTGGGTGGTTTGGGAGGCCATCTCAACTTATCTGTGATGTTTGACCCACGTTAGCCTACCGGTAGCAGGCCTACTGGTAGCTCGGCCTACCGGTAGCCCAGATATTGGTAGCTCGGTCTACTAGTATCTGCCGCTTACTGGTAGCTCAGTCTACCAGTAGCCGCAGCTTACCGGTTGATCGGCCTACCGGTAGCCCGGTCTACCGGTTGCCGCCACTTACCGGTAGCTCGTCCTACCGGTAGTTCTTAGCTTCTGGTAGCTCTTGCATACCCCCACCGGTTTTCTAGTAGCGCCTCCCTTTTTCGCAAATTGGGTTTTAAACCCTATTTTAAGCTTGTTTTAAAGCCCATTATCACCCATAAATGGCGTTTAATTAAATGTTTAAGAGGAACCATGGTGTGTGTGTCGGTTTAAATCACCCCCAAATGTGAGGACCCCTTTAATGACGTGTGGGCCCGCATGGGCAACCCATGACCCCGCTCCTTACGTGGTTTCTCGTTCTTATCTCAACTATCCCCAGCCCTTATAAACTAAACGGTTCTCCCTGGGTTTATTTTTCTCGATCACCCTCCCATCGATTCATCTTCTTGTCCTTGAGTTTCTGAGGCCCAACCCCTACAAATTGCTCATGTTATGTTCCTAGAACGTGAAGATAAACTTTGATCGTCGATCAATTAAGTAGGGAATTTCTCCTTCATCTCTCCCTTTTGTGTATCATGCAGGTGGGCATGCTTTTGATTCTGTAGAATTGGATGAACCAATTCTAAATGAAGATCATGAACCGATTTTATAAAGAATGAAGGGGGAGGGGTGTGATCGATGATGCTGCTTTGTTTTATGATCTTCCATTAGTAATGATTTCTGAATTGTGTAGGATTATGTCTACTGAAAATCATGGCTGTTGGTGGTCTTGCTCAATGAAATAATGAACCCTTACCTTTGGTGATGTATAAATGGATTGTATTGTGTTTTTCAACCCTTTCTGTGCAACAGAATTATGTTAACAACGTACATCCGGTTAAATAAATTGAAAGCACCAGGATCAATCCATTCTATGATAACCACGGTTAAAGCATATCAATGTGGAAATCCTTGAGTGTCTCAAATCCTTTAAATATGAAAATACCGACATGGGCATGATTTGTGTTGGTGGTGGTGGTTCTGTTGTTTTTCCTTCACAGGCTGATTGTTGGGTGATGTGAGTGGGGATGGGATTCCCCTATTGTTATGGTTTCGTTGGTTGTGAATTTAAGGTCGGGTGGTCACCCTGATTTTATCACGAATTGGGGTGGGATCCTCTATTTTTGAGAAGCCGTTGGCACCTAGATCATAGGGACATGGGGCTGTATCATGGGGTTTTCATTGGATCCAGTACTTCGAGTGATCTTAATGATCCCTTTTTTGTTGTGAATTTACAAGAGGACTAGGTGTGAATGTTAAAGATGATGTTTGACTGTACTCTTTTACTTATCTTGTGCTTATTCTTGCTAGTTTCCCATGTAGGTGAAGAAAATTATTTAAAAATTATTATCGAACTTGGAAACACGAATGGGACAAATGGGTTTTGGATTGGTGTGAGTTGTGACTAGGTCATGGGTATTGATTGTGTTCTTTAGGCTGGCTGAAGAAAAACCAAGATTTGGGTGAGTGCTTGTTAACTATACATATACTTGTATATTTATGTTTCTTGTTCACGCCCCGCCCAAGTTGAGCACTTAGTGCAGAACACCCCCATTTCATTGGAGAGGGTGTTTTTTCTAACAATTCTATTAGTGGATGGTTATTAGATCTTTTCTGCTCCCTTTCCCATGTAGCCCAACTATCTTTGGGCAGGCTGTGATGGCCTGAGGTCCATTATTAGCCCACGAATCATCGGGCAGGGTAGTGTGGTGGTTGGAACAGGTGTGTGTGGGAACGTGGTTTCCCAAGTGTATTCAAGATGAGGCCCAGGTGTCTTCGGGTGTGGCGGTGGTTGATCTGGCCTAGGTGTTTGCAGGCGTGGTTATGTGTGACAGTTGTGGCCCAAGTGTTTGCAGGTGGGGTTTTGGAGGTGGAAATATGTGAGGATGTGGCCCAGGTGTGTGCGGGCGAGGTGAGGCAGTGGGACTGCGGTGAGAATGGCAGGATTGCTATGATGCATAGGATGTCTTCAATAACCAGTGGGAACGTGGCACGGGGTACCAAAACACCAATGTGCTATTATTATATATTACTTGACTTGTGTTATTTGGGGAGTGTTCCTTGGTGAGTCTTGGGTGGTTAGTTTTCTTTGTTGGGTGTTTGGTTATCTCTATTCTCACATGGCATTAGTATGCCTCCCACTTGTGCACGAGAGCTTTAGTTTTACCCCAGATGAGTATACTTGTATGCTCACCCTACGTATATAAAACCGCTTTCAGGTTTCCAAGAGGATTTCGGGGATCGCACTAGACCGTACCAGCTTGGACCATTGGGAAAGTTGCAGTTGCTGTTTTTCTTTCTTTTGGTACTTTACCTTTGTAGTCACTTTGTACTTTGTGGTATTTACTTTTGGAACATGCATATGGGAATGTTCGTTTTGGCTTTAATTGTACTTTTAGTTTTGGTGTTGTTGTATTTACTATCTTATCTCCTGATCCTATTACAAGAAAAAGGGTAATGCCTTCCATTTAGTGTGTGATTCTATACCCTTGGCACTGGTCGCCACTCCGGGACCTATTGAAGGCGAGTTTCAGGGGGTCATTATCTATCATTCAACATAAAGAAGGAAGGGCCTGGCAATCTGCTGATGCTTCCCTCCTTTTGGTGAAGGAGGGTCGTGACATGTTATATGACCATTTCCCCACTTGGATTGAATTTTATGGGTTATTGAGTTATAATAAAATGGAATATCGATATATTAAATGATGAAAAATGAAAAATACAATAAGGGATCTTTTTGTACATTTAAAATTTATAGAACATTGATATATGTAAATAAGTATATTTTCAGGTATACATATCATTTTTAATGATAAATAGATTATTTTTTGTAATAATAATTTTCCATTAAATTTTAGAAATAATTTAATTATATAAAATTATTAAGAAATTCCAACACATTCATTATTATGTAAATATGAAACAAAAAATGATACTCAAAAGATATAAAGTGAATTAAATTGGTTGATTTATTTTTTATAATAATTTTTTAAGATATATATATATATATATATCATTTTAAATAGATTTAAATTTAATATTTTGTATTTCCAAAAATATTTATATTTTAAAAGTTAATTTAATTAAATAATTTCAAAATTGACATTAATTTATATTTAAAATAAATATAATTTTATTAAATGACATAAAATTAAAAAAAATTCTATTATACCTATGATTTTTACGTATTAATAATTGTTAAATACAGTCTATTAATGGGTCTATTTATCTTTTCTAGTAAACATATTAACCAATATATTCTAAAAAATTGTCATGATCTGTGTTTAATGAGTGTTTTTTCATGTCACATGTAGTTGTGTGAAAATTAATTATCAAAATAATTTATATTATTATTTTTCAAATTTTTTATAATATATATAATATTGTTGATTTATATTTCCAAAATTATTTCAATTTAGTTTAATTTTATTGGTTAAACTACATCATTTAGAATAAAATTTTCTAAAATAAAAAATGATTAAAATTAGTGTCACTTATATGATTTGGAACCACATTATTAAAAAGAACATCTTTTGGAATGTAATATATTTGTTGAGAAAACTATTACTTTTAAATAAAATATTAAAATGCACATATTTTATTCATGATATTTATGTTCTAAAAGTTACCAAATTTGTAATGTATTTTTATCTCAATTTTTGTTCATTGTAACACATAACATGTTATGAACCCATATATTCCAATGAGTTTTATATTCTAAATTTTTCATGTTATATCATTAATATTGTGAATTAAATGATATTTTAATCATCCTTCAACATTATTCATTCCATTTTATTTGGATTCAATGTTACCGTATTGATAAGAAGTTATTATTATAATATAATTATTTATTGATGTTGTTTATGATTATGCATCCATTGATACAATATTAAGATCCATACCTCATTAAACCTCATGAATCTTGTTAACCAATGTATATGAATGTTATATCCTAGTATTGGTACTATATTTTTACTATTTCACTCTTATGATAATTAAGAATTTTTTTATGAAAAACCCACTTTATTCTACAGTTTGGCTAGAAATATGTGTTCTTTCAAAACCATGATTTATTAAACATTTTTTTGTGTATTATTCATAAATATTATATTTATATACAAAACAATTTTCTAAAAATGGTTTTCAATAATTAATTATATGATAGGAATTTATTTTCTTGGGAATGGATTTCAAAACATTTTCATGATTATTTTATATATTTTAATGTAAATTTCATTCAAAATGTATTTATGATTTATTTATTTCAATGAATTGTCTATCTAAATATTTTTGAGTATATTTCATAATACATCAAAGAAATAAAATATCATAAAAAATTCCATGTTTTTTATATATGTTTTCAAAGGAAATGATTTTCAATATTATTTTTGGATTTTATTCAATAATTGCAATGCATTTTTAAGAACATGGTTTTCAAAAGGATATGTGTTGTAAAAATATCTATCAATGAAAAGAGGGAATTTTCCTGAAAAATGTTTTTAAAATATATTTCAATGTTATTTTCCATATAATATTACATATTTTGATATTATTCATGATACAAATGATCTATTCAGAATATTCATTATATTATTTATGTTTTGATGGAATGATTCAAATAAAAATCACTTCACTCCAATGAGTAATAACCTTTTGAATCTTTTTTTCATGGGTAATGAATTAATGAATTTATTATGTAACCTATCTATTTTACATATTCAATGATGTGATAAAATATTAATGATACACATTTCATTTCATGAGTTATTATGTGATTATTTTTGATCTTATGAAAATTGTTTGTATTATTTAATTATGTTACGTGTGGGACATAAATCAACCTTAAATTCGTTTGTAAAGATTTATATGTCATTGTTTCCGACGCTTTTGTCGGGGCGCGCGCATCCGTCTGTCTGTGGAGGAGGACGCGCTGCACTGTTGCCCCGTATTCCCGCTTTCCAAAGGCGGGCGGCATTTGCTCCTTATTCAGGGACGTCTGGTCCTTGATCGAAACGGGATGATGGGATGTCGGTTCTTCCTTCCATGGATTCCTCCTCAGAACTCGTCACCTAGTCCGGTTCTCCCTCATAGATTTATTACGTTGTTCGTGAAACTCTTCCCAGTGCCATGTTTCCATGGACGCCGGTTAATTACACAGCTTCTGTCAGGACATTCCAAAGGTTCCGGTCAGGGCAGCAACCTTTAGTCGGGGGAGTAGTCACGTTGAGGCATCAGTAGCGTGTCTTGATGTTGGGGACCTGGCATGTCTGTCTATTATCCCTGGTCACAGGGCTTCTCGAGGGCGTGGAAGCCCGAGGCATCCCACATCGAGCGCGGGGAATTATATTCCATAGACACATATCAGAGGTTTTCTTCAGCTTCATGTGTTTAACACAGGGTATGCCGCGAGTATAACGTCCAGCGGAGATGGATCAGCCTGATTAGAGCATTAGATAGAATGGATCGGATTGAAGGATTTCCCTTGAAGGGGTGCCAATACCGGGACCAGAACATGGGCGGCTGTGAACAGGAGCGGACCGACATGGTCTCGGACCGATATGGTCTCACCGGGATATGACGGTCCGAGCGAGAATCAGGGTGGATGATGGATGGACAAATGAAGTGGAGGGGGAAATGAAATTGGACTATCGTAGGGGCGATAGTGAAGTTGGTCTTGAGAATTGAAGAGGCTTCCTATGTATCCCCGTGGTAGGGAGTCAATGTCCGCGTAGTTCGGGATGGGTGTCATCAGCGAACCGACGTGAAGGTGGACCTTGGTCTGATGGGTGTCATTAGCGAACCGACGTGAAGGTCGACCTTGGTCTGACGGGTGGTGGGCTTGATCCTCTGGGAGGCTTCCTACGTACCATGCCTTGACATGGATTAAATTCCACGTAGTTCGGGTTGGTCGCAACGTCTTGCCGTCGGACTGGAATACAGTTTAAGGTCATGCTGGACGAGAGTGAACCCTGACGTGAATAAACGACGGGCGGTGGGCTTGAACCTCGTGGAGGCTTCCTACGTACCATGCCTTGACATGGATAAAAGTCACTGTAATTCGGGATGGCGGTGGGTGTCGGCGAACCGACGTAAATGAGGGACCTTGGTCCGATGGGAGATGGGATTGAACCTCTAGGAGGCTTCCTACGTACCATGCCTTGACATGGATCAATGTCCTCGTAGTTCGGGTGAAAATGGGGGGGGGGATTGGCACACTGACAAGGATATGGTCTGGGCCAATGATTGTTGGGCTTGTACCTCAGGAAGGCTTCCTACGTCCCATGCCTTGACACGGATCAAAGTCCTCGTTGTTTGGGTGGTCGCAACAGCTTGCCATCGGACTGGAATTCAGTTTAACGTCATGTTGGACACAAATGGGACTCGACGTGAATTAGATGACGGGTGGGCTTGAACCTCGTGGAGGCTTCCTACATTCCATGCCTTGACATGGATCATAGACCTCCTAGTTCAAATGGGTGTGCAGTTTAATGTCGTACGGGACAAGGGCATGCAGTTTAACGTCATGTTGGACGAGGGTGAAACTCGACGTGAATAAACGACCGAGTGGTGTGTCTTGAACCTCGTGGAGGCTTCCTACGTACCATGCCTTGACATGGATCAAAGTCCACGTAGTTTGCTAGGGGTGGGGGCCAGGGTCGGTGCTCACTCTAAGCCCACGTGAGTCATGCTCGGTGTGGGAAACAAGAGGTTGCAGGGACCAGACGATCACGCCACGAAGGATGCGTATGTGAGAAGCGAAGAGGGGCTTACGCATTCAACGGCCCATTGTGTTGGGACTTACTCTAGGCTGGAGGCCCGAGATGTGATACAGAGTGCAGCAAAAGAGGGATTTGGGACCAATGATGGGAGGTGCCTCATTCCCTATCACGCCATCCACTGACCTTGGTAGTGGGGAAGTACGAAGATGCAGGAGTGCATCCATCCGTTGGGGAACTAGGGTCGCCCTTCTCCTAAGAACATACGCCGCTCTAATAAAGAGGATATCATCCCTTGTGGAGGGGTGATTCCACTCCCATGGAGACGAGTGGCATAAAAAATGTTTGAGCTGGGGGGACCCTTCGTGTGAAGCACGAGGTCGGGTCAGAGTTTAACGTCATGTCTTAAAAACGTGGTGCTTGGCAGTTTAGCGTCCTGCATCTTGGACGAGGTGGGTTTACTCCATACCCCTAGGACTTACATAACCGGTACCCTCAGGTCCTTGGGGGAGGGAAGGTACTGGAAAAGCCATAGTCAAGGGGGGTTGTAGGGTGAACCATCGAGGGGTCGACGTTAGCGTGGCTATGTGAAGAAGCAATAGCCGTTAGCGTGCCTGTGCGAAGAAGCATTAGGCGAAGCAACTCTACGCGTATTATTGTCCGTGGGACTTTGAAATCACATCGTGCATACCTAGAGGGTCGCACGGGAAGTTGAATTGCCAAGCAAAGGTGTGTGATTCGCGAATCAGAGTTCCTTGGCCTTACCATGGGGCATAGGTGTGAGTGGAGGGTGCTTCACGAAGTGGAACAATATTCACGGAGCACTGCCTCACAAAGAGGAGGTGCCTCGCGAAGCAGGGTGCTGCGAAGCAGTGTGCTTCCCGATGTGTAGCGATCCTGCCTTAGCATAGGGATCACTAGTACAGGTTGGGTGTTTCACGAAGCATAAACACTCTGCCGCTGCTCGGTTTCCCTTGGGAATCCCCCTCCTTCGTGAATGCCCTTGAGCTTTGTGAAGGGCATCCCTCTCAGAAGAGGGTCTCAAAACGAGACAAAGCGAAGGTGTCACGCGAAGTAGAAGTACCTCGCAGAGCTTATGACTCATAGGGGAAAAGGGTGCTTCGTGATCCGGGAGAGGAGAATCCGAAAGGTCGGATTGTCCTTCCTTGGGACTCAGGGGGAGCCCGGTATTTATAGGCAAGGGGCGCCGCGAAGCGGAACTCGTGCGCCGCCTCAGGTGCTTCGCGGCGCGCTCGCGAACGTCAAAGTCGGTCGCAGAGAGTTACCGCCTCCGGAGCTTCGTGGCGGGCTCGCGAACGTCAAACTTGCTCGCGGAGAGTTACCACCTCCGGATCTTCGCAGCGGGCTCGCAAACGTCGAACTCGTTCGCGGAGAGTTACCGCCTCCAGAGCTTCGCGATACCGTGATGCTCGGGGTGCTTCGTAGCGGTGCATCGCGAGGAAGCGTCCGACCTTCTTTCCCATCCCTTCCTTTCGTGCAATATTTTGGCACAAACAAATGCCCCCCCTCAGACTTGGAGCCACAGAGGGTGAAGGGTCGAAGTCTGAGGGAAAATCGCCAAAATTGTCGGCGGTTCACAATGTGTCTTCGCAAAGAGGGCCCGCGGTGCTGACTGGGGCCATGGATCCGGATTCTTCGCGATGCTCCGCGCGGGTGAGGCACTCCGCGATGCTCCGGGGTCGCCACCTATAAATAGGGGGTCGAACACTTTTTACTTCTCACGGTTTTCTTGTCTTTTTGTGCTCTCGATTTCGCGAAGCTCCGCGTACTCTGTGACTGCTCTCCGCGAATCGAGCTTCGCGGCAAACCGCGGGTCTCTGACTCGGCGACCGCACCAAGCGAACTCCTGTTTTCCGGCCTCGGCCAGACTTCGCGGCATGGTCTCGGGACCGACCTTCACGAGCCAGCTTCGCAATCTGTTCTGAAAAAAATTATTTTCTGAGGGTTGGAACTGGAATGGGCCATCGAGAAGCTGTACTGGGAGTGCTTGCAGACGCCTCCCGTCGGGATGAGATGCCCAACTGTCCAGGTCTTGGGGAGATGGTCTGATGCCATTCAGACCATGCTTCTTTGACAGATCTGCTATCAGAGGGTCAGAAGAATTATCCGCAGTGTAAGAAGCTGCCAGTGTACGGCTTCGGGTTGAGGGATGGCGTCTTCATCCCTGAGGCGAGTAGGGACGAACCATCATGCTGGTTCAGGAGCACACCATGTCAGCGCCAATGGTTCAGGGCGGCCGCTGGTCATGCACAGGTGGACTTCACACTCGTCACCGCTGACGATCTCTACAACCATGTGGACAATATTGGCGGGAAGCCACTGTAACCGGAGACGTCCCCTCCTCTCTACCGTACCATGCTGAAGGCGGCTATGCGGGATTCGAAGAAGGGATGGTCCGATTAGTGGGACCTGCGCCAGGGCGACAACTTTACTGATGGCTGGGCTTGGGCCTACTGGGTAGGCGCCTCATGCGAGGAGTTTGGGGCTGAGCTGAGGAGAGTGGGGTTATATGAGGAGGAATGGTCCTCCCAATTCCACATTTACCAACCAAAACAACTGATGCCAGAATTACTGATCAGATGGTCGTTTAGGACCAATACCTTTCACCTGCATCATGGGGAGGTGGGCATCAGCCTGTGGGATGTCCACCATATTTCTAGGGTTCCGATCTTGGGGGGCCATGTATGATGAGTTCCTCCCCGTCATGAGCGCGTGGGAGGATACATAGAAAATGTCGCGACTGGCGTCCGTGTTGATGGCACTCGTCCCTGGAGAGGACAAGGAGGCAGTGAGGGATGTCCACTTTAGGAGATGGTTCAAGTGCTTCCTGAATTTCCCAGAGATTCGAGAGTTCCCTCCGAGGCCTCGAACTTGTCTGAGGGCAGCCCAACGGGGTAAGGGGCACTTGTATTGGCGGGTCCTGGAGGACATCCAATGGACGACTTGGGGTTTCATTGTCAGCACTGATCAACAGCCAATAGTCAGGCTGGCGGCGTTCATCGCGGCTCTCATCTGTGGTCAGATTCTACCGGTGAGGGAGACAAGTATGGGGGTGCGGCCCAGCTCATTTATTATGGCGTCCATGATGGCCATGGGGCAGCGGGTCAATCCGGGGATTCCAATGCTCGACAAACTGTACATAATGCTGCGGCACATTAGCGAGGGCAAGAAGCCACCAAGGATATGTGGGACCTTCCACCTCCTGTATGGGTGGATTTCGGGGCACATCAAGGGGATCTATGAGTATCCACACCCTATTTCGCCACTTGGATCAGACTTCCACCCTCCATCCTGAATGTAGTCGGGAGCTTCCCATTCAAACTAACCATGTCGATGGTACTGAATCGGGTGTGGAGGGCAGATGAGTTTAATTGCCACCCCTTCACATTGCCGACAGGGATACTTACTGACGACGTGAGGGGAACGGAAGAACATCGGGCTTACCTCCTGGCCTTTCGAGGTGGAATTTTGGTGGCACGAGTAGATCGTGATCCACTGTGCGAACCGCACACCCCACATCGGTTTGCGAGGAAGTTCTGGTGCCTCCATCGGTTAACCCCGCAGGTCTACTGGGAGGTGCGTCACGACGGGCACCCGTGTGTGATGAGGCAGCTGTGGCTCATGTTCACACGGGAAGATGGGAAGATACGAATTGCATTGCCTCCATCCACCACCGCTTTCAGATTGGTGAGGGATTATTCCATTAGTTGGGAAGCTGCTTACTTTGGGGAGATGTTGAAGCAGCCAACTATTCGGATCGGTGACGGTGGGCCTCCTATATCCCGAGGTCGGGGTCGGAGGGCAGCTAGGGCCTCTCGCAGCGGCGGGGCTGCCAAGGCGGCGAGACCCGCACCGGCCGAGGGTGTGGCAGCAGCGGCGGATCCGGTGATTCCGGAAGAGCAGGGCCATCCGGAGTGGCAGCCACCATGGGGATTTCATAGGATATCCACTCAGGCTCCGAGGAATCGCATGCGTCACATCGACATGTCAGAGGATGCCATCTTCCCCGAAGCCTGGGAAATTTGGGATGTCAACCAGCAATTCATCAGCCCACCCGAGATATGGGCCCACCTGAATCGCCTCAGGATGGAATTACTGGGCATAGGCCCAGTCCGGGCCGGATTCACGGAATCTCCGGTGGAGGCAGAGCAATACTTGGACGAGCTGGAGGATTACGTTCACTCCAGTAGTGTCCCTCTCCCAATGACAGACCGGGTGATGGTACGGCTGAATCGAACGGTCCCCCCACAGTTTTCAGCCGTTGATCTGAGTGAGCGCTTCCCCATGCTGGAAGAGTCAGAGGACTCCTCTCGGGAGGATGAGGCTGGAGGAGGGAGCCCGTTGGAGGAGGCCAAAGATGGAGATCAAAGCTCAGATTCCGATGATTTCGCAGAGGCTCTCGAGGTAGCATTCTGAACTTCTTTACTTATGGTTCGTTCTTTGGTCATTATGGACTTTTCACTGATTTTTGAGACATGCAGGAGGAACTTGTTCACATGCCTCGTTCTTGCCCCTCTACAGGTGATGATGCGGGACCTTCAGAACCTGCGCCTATGGCTGCGTCCAGTTCCGCGTCTGGTGGGAAAAGAAAACCCGAGGTGGCTCCTCCAGAATCTCCAGACCTGCCAACAGTATACGGAGGGCTTCGCCTCGGGGTCCCGTCAGTACCGGCTCAAGAGCAGCGCCAGGAGGTCGATCTCCGTAAGTTTCCTCTACCGTTTTCCTTGTCGTCATATGTAGACTATGCCAACTAACATTTATGTCCCTCTCTGTCGTACAGTTCTTCAATTGGCATGGGCTGATGCGGCAAGACTAGTCGGGATGTCTGGTTGCATCCCCCTAGGGGCATGCCGGTGATGGTGGCGATAGTCCCCCCATCTCCCCAAGCTGCAACAAAGATCATCACCGGCGAGACCACCAGCGGGGTTGTGCCTGAGGTCATCGAGGTGGACTCCGATGAAGAGGATCAGCCAGACGGTCCTAGTCTTGTCGCGCCTGCTTCGGTGCCAGATGTCGCGCCATATTCAACGCTAGATGCAAATCCTGTCGAGGACTTCCTACAGGCGTATCCTGCGTATGAGCCTGCCAATCGCATAGACTGGGATGAAATGGCCTCCGACGAGGAAGACAGCAGCATAGTCTGCCGCCGTTCATGGAAGATAATCCCGCGCTTCATCAAGGACACCCCGCAAGCGTTGTGGCTAGGCGAAATGGACAGACTTCGCTCGCGGTTGCGCGAAATGTGCGCTGGGGGAGTGGATTCCCAACATCCTCACGCGCTCATCCGAGATCTCATGACTGAGAAGATCCGAGAGCATGATCGTGGGCTCAGCGTGGGCTAGCAGTGGAGGAAGGCGACAAGCATCACGACGCTCCAGGAGGCTGAAAGCGAGGTCCAACAGCTGCAGACCCGGGTAGATGAGCACACAACCTCTCTTAATGCGCAATCTGATCTGATCTCCCAGTTGAAGTCCCAGCTAGCGGATGCAGAGGAGCATATGGGGTAGGCCTCTGGAAAGATGGCTGCCATTCAGGCTAAGGTAGAGAGGGCCAAAGCCAAGGCTGAAGAACGGCGCCCCGCCACAGTTGAGGAGGAGCAGGAGCTGAGTCAGCAGAAGCAAGCCTTAGACGCCACAGGCCAACGGGTGGCGGAGCTACAACACTCTTTTGACGGGGTCAACCCGTCCATGGGGGGAGTCGACCCCCGGGTATTGTAACATACCCAAAAAACCTTTTATTGGTACATTCGTGCTTCAATTTTTTCCTTCTTTGTTTTGAATGCCGTAGCGCGCACGATTTCCACTGTTTGAATCGCCTCGTTACATCCCTACAATGTTTGCGGGACATTTGGTGATAATTCCCCAATCCCACATGGGTCGAGCCCGATGTAAGAAACAAGAGATAGGTGCCTTATCGTCCCACCTAACATAGGAGTGGAGACCATGCTCCGGGTATCCGGGATTCGGATTACCAGTCCGGGTTTCCGAAAGTTGGGAGAGTCTTGACCGGAGAAGGAACTTTTCAGAACAGCTGAATTACCATTTCTTCGGCGTGCCCTCATGTACGAACGGTGCAACACCACGGGCACTAGAATCAGTCCGAACAGACAGAAACGGGAAGCGTGAATTACGATGCCCAAGATTCGGAGCGCTGTGGGGATGGCGTGACAATAAGGGACAACCGTTAACCATAGTGGAAAAATGGTATCCTTACTACGTTAGCCTGTAATGGGGAAAATGAGGGTCAACCGTTGACCACGTTCGAAACACGGGACCACGTCACAAACATTGTCGGTCAATTTTTCGGGACGTTGACCTATGACAGTTGGCCGAAAATAGGTCAAACATCCATTCTGTTGGGGGGGTCCTTCCAAACATGACCAGTCTTCCAGAACGTTGTCCCAAGACGGTAGGTGAGCCGATGCGGCATGAGACCAGGCCGTTAGGGGGTCTCGTCAGGCGTGAAAGGGGACGAGGGTCTGAATAAGGGGCAGGGAAAGCGTGGAATATGGAGTGATGGTTTGTCCGAACAGAATCCAACACTTAAGTAGTCACACCACTGTGGTGGGAGTACGCCAGATGGACGCGTTGGCTTGGTCACAGATCCTTCCTTCTTTGGGACAGGGCCCCTCTGGCGAGGGATCCGACCAGGGGGGCCGGAAAGGGGAAGGATGGGATTAACGATTTCCATGGGCTGAACCCTAGGCAATATACCAAGGTGTCTCTACGTATCCCATGAGGATGGGAATCAATCCATACGTAGTTCTGGAAGCACAGTGAAGTCACAGAACAACACTGACAGGTGAAATCCTCTCTGGTAGAGGTTCTGGTGCATCCCATGATTAACATGGGGCATCCTGAGCTTGTTCAGGGTAGAACCACAGTTTAGTGTCATGTGTTGAGGACATATGGCCTCCTGTAGTTTAACGTCATACCATAGGACGTTGAATAAAGGGGAAGATCCCAGGGAGTGTGTGGTGTGGTAGATATGAAACCGACGTGAATGAGGACATGGAGTCCAAATCACACCACGTACCCCCAGAGGAAACTTTTCAGGTTGAGGGACCGAGAGTGAGGATTAGGCTGGGCCCAAAGCAAAGTGGTCGGGAGTTCCTAAGTACCCCATGAGGATGGGAATCAAGCCATACATAGTTCTGAAAGCGCAGTTTAACGTCATGTGGGATGACGAGATGCCCTGCCGTGTTGGTACACATCCCGCCAAAACTACTAAGCCCACGTGAGTCGTGCTCGGTGTGGGAAACATGAAGTAGTAGTGGGAATTTACCGACACCGAAATGGGCAGGTTAGGGAAAAGGGACGCTCGATGAATACCGGCCCAATGACACTAACACGATCATTTAGCGCACCTAGATACGCGAAGAGAAAGAGCCGAGTATGATGGAATTCCACTTGAACATGAGGAAGTGGAAATGTGTGATTCATGGCGCTCGAGATTTAGATCACGATGATGGCGGTGTGACGATGGAGGATAACTGTTGACCATGGCAGAAACCCAGCATCCATATCATGTTCACCTAGAATGGGGACAGACAAATTAGGGTCGACCGTTGACCATGTTCGAAACACGGGACCATGTCACAAATGTTACCAGAGATCCGTAGGGACATTGGCCCGAAACAATTGGAGGGCCCTTAGGTCCAGCATTCATGGAGAGCCCTTAATCCTAGTATCCATGTCGTCCGAGGGTCCTTTTGGATGTGGAAGAGGATGAGGATCCAAATAGCGAGCTCACGAAGCTTGGTCATGGGACGAGGGGGATGTCCCTACGAAAATCCCACACTTCGGGCTCTTTGTCGAACCACATCTGAATACGACAACGAGACGTATTAGATAGGGGGAGAAGAGTCCATTCCCCGAGGGAGATCTTAGTTTAGGTTCATAAAATTCGGACTATGGTTTGGAGGAAACATAAGAGGCACATGGTGGAGTAACTCAAACACCTAGCTTGAATGGGAATAGGGGGTGTGTACGGTGTGGTGAACAAACCGACGTGAATGAGGACATAATCCCATATCACACTACACTACCCCCTTGGGAGAGGTTTTGGGTCAAGGGAAAGAATGTGAATGTTAGGCTGGGCTCGCAGGGAAGTGCTCGGGCGCTCCTACGTATCTCATGAGGATGATAATCAAGTCGTAGGTAGTTCTTGAAAATATCTTAGTTTAAGGTCTTAGAGCTTGGACCATGAGTGGGTAAGGGGTGAAAGGGACACATGGAAAGGTGGTTACAACACCCGGCGTGAATGAGGACCTAAGCCCTACTTACCATGCATCCTCTAGGGAAATGCTCGAGTCGAGGGACCGAACACGAAGGTTGGGCTGGGCCTGCGGGGAAGTGCCCGGGAGCTCCTACGTATCTCATAATGATGAGAATCTAGCCTCACATAGTTCTAAAATGTGGAATGGTAAGGTACGAATGCAAGGGAAAAAAAGGGAGTGCGTGCATGGCCCTTGCACTAAAAGAAGCGAAATTTGATAAATCTTGTTTATTCTTTAAGGTGAGTGGTTTTTTTTGTGAAGCGACAAGCCTAGAGTAGTAGGCCATGGTGTCTCCACAGGAATCAAGATGTGATAGGAGTTGACGGATGGCATGGCACGTGACCAATACCCAACATGATGTCCTATAAAACTAGGTCATCACAATGCAGTGTCGTTTTTCATTGTGCGGCCAGGACAATAATGTCAATGTTTAGGGTCGTGTGATAGGACCAAGCGTGCATTTTATTGTCATGAAGCGCAGACGTAGCAGAGGTGATGCTAGGCGGGGAATGAGTGTAGTGTTATAAAACACAATTGATGGAGACATGATCCCACATCACATTGTACGCCACTCGGAAAGGGAGACCTTAGGCCGAGGGGCCTATATAGAGGTAAGAGGTGAAACAAGGGGGGAGAGACTAGCTCCTTAACTGGGATAGACCCGAAGACAAGGCGTCTGGGCGGTCCAACGTATCCCATGAGGATGGAAATCAAGCTGAACGTAGTTCTGGATGGATCTTAGTTTATGGTCGTAGAGCTCGGACCATGAATGGTAACAACATCCCAAGTTAGCGCAGACGTCGACCCAATCCCTAAGCCCACATGAGTTAAACTCGTTGTGGGAAACAAGGGGGGTAATCCTCATCGCAATACTTGGGGTGCCCATCAGAGGGGAGTTGGTAGAGATCCCCAAAGGACACCTTTGACGTGGCTTGTTTTCCCAACGCGCAGATGTGCATGGAGGAAAAGTACCAAGAGTTCCGAGACTCTACTTGGACACGATGAAGTGATGAATGGTGTGAATTGTGTACCCGAAACTTTGGGCTTAATGGGTTGTCATGGCGATAGAGGAAAACTATTAACCATGGTGGAAATGCAGCGTCCATATTGCGTTAGCCTGAGGTGGGAACAACAAACGAGCATCGACCGCTGACCATATTCGCAACACGGGATTTTATCGATTTGTTGTCTGAAACCCTTGAGGGTGTTGGCCCATAATGGTAGGAGAGCCCTTGGGCGTAGTATCAAGGCCGTTCTTGGGGGTCCCTCCAGGTGTGAAAGATGATGGAAGCCCTGATGCAGGGATACACAATGCCTGGAATACGGGTGCGGACGTGTCCGAGTAAAGCTTGGCATTCCATGTAAAAAACCAGAGTACTCTTAGGCACATTAGTTAATCGACGAAAAGGGATTGACGAAACAACTCAGGAGGGAGAGGTACATGGCGTGGTCATTACGAGACCGACGTGAATGAGGACATAATGCCACACTACACCATATAATCCTCTCATGGAGGAAGGGTAGGCCAAGGGGCCAAGATGGGATGAAGATTCCCGAGAGATGGGGCTGGACCCGAATCCTAGACATTTAGGTGGTTCTACGTATCCCATGAGGATGGGAATCAAGCCACACGTAGTTCTCTAAATGTAGTTTAACGTCATACGTGACGAGGGGGGAGTAATATACCCCCAAACAAGGGAGGTGTATGGTACGATGAAAAACCCGACGTGAATGGGGAAATAATCTTACACCACACCATACACTCTTATAGGAGAGGACCTGGGCCGGGGACCGGAAAGACCAAGGGGCCTGATGGTTCGGCATTGGTCAAGAAGGCCTGACCTGCTTGCAGTTTAATGTCTTGCAGTGAGGACGAGGGCCGGGGACCCGAGGAGGCCAAGGGGCCTGAGGCTGGGCCTCGTGAGGGAAGGCGTACGGCATGGTACACGATCCTGACGTGAATGAGGACATAATCCCACATCACACCGTACACCCCGGGTAAGAGGTTGGGCGGAGGTGCCCGAGAAGGCCAAGGGGCCTAAGGTCGGGCATCAGTCAGGAAGGCCGGACTGGTTTGTAGTTTAACGTCTTACGTGAAGACGGGGGCCGGGGACCCGAGGAGGCCAAGGGGCCTAAGGATGGGCCTCGTGAGGGAAGGCGTACGACACGGTACACGATCTTCACGTGAATGAGGAAATAATCCCACATCACACCATACATTCCTTATAAGAGAATCGGGGTTGTGGGCCCGACCTCTAGCACCGCCCAGAGGGAAGTTTGTCACTTAGGGATGGGGTTGAACGAATCACTACACTCGATGTTTGGGACATCTCGGGGTGGACCCGAAGATCCAGGACACTGCTGACCATGTTCGAAACACAGCGTTCTTATGGTGACCTGATATGGGAGCAACAAATGAGCATCGACCGTTGAAAAAATTCACAACGCGGGACTTGTATCAGCTTGTTGCTTGAAAACACTCGGGGGCGTTGGCCCGTATCGGTAAGAGAGACCTTGGGCGTAGTATCCAGGCCGATCATGGGGGTCCCTCCGGGTATGCAAAAATGATTGAATCCCAGTCACGGAGTGGGTCAAGAATAGATGTATCCATCCATGAAAGAGGCGAACATCTCCAGGGGGACATGCCGCCGGGTCGAGGCTTGCTCGATGTGAGTTGGAGAAAAAAGTGTGCACCTTTCCATATATCTTTACCCGAGGGGAAGATTTTGGCTTTTGGGCTGGGCCAATGGATGAAATGCTCGGGCGTTCCTATGTATCCCATTAGGATGGGAATCAAGCCATACTTAGTTCTTGAAGGCCATGCAGTTTAGCGTCATGCGGTGAGGACGTGGGAGGATAGAAGAACGGGAGTGGGCATATGGTGAAACCCTTATAATCCTTGTATGAGTGGGGTTAAGAAAGCCTACTCCTCGCTACACAAAGATCCTCCAAGGAAACTATTCCTAGGGGGGATAGTGGAAGAGAAAAGCTTAGGGCTGGACTCAAGACCAGGCGTCCGAGCGTTCCTACGTATCCCATTAAGATGGGAATCAAGCCACACATAGTTCTTAGGGCGCAGTATAGCATTGTTCTGGACAAGAAATGTGTCTCAACTAGGTATATGTACGGTACGACGGGTAACCCGACATGAATGAGGATGTAATCCCACACCACACCGTACAATCCCATTAGAGAGCCAGAGTCGACGCAGGCCAAGGGGCCAGAGGCTGAGCCTCGGTCAGGAAGGCCTTACTGGCTTGCAGTTTAACGTCTTATAGTAAGGACAGGGGGAGATCTTTGTTTAAGGTCATAGAGCTCAGACCATTTTGTAGTTTATTGTCTTTCAGGACAAAGATGCAGTTTAAGGTCATGCAAGACCCTACAGTTTAAGGTCGTGTTGGACCATAACGTGCAGTTTAAGGTCATGCAGGACCCTACAGTTTAAGGTTGTGTTGGACCATAACGTGCAGTTTAAGGTCATGCAGGACCATCTAGGATCAAGCGAAGTACCACTTGAGGAACCTAGCGTTGGTGGGAGGGGTTATGCGCTCTCCATTCGTGGTCACCAAGGGGTAAGCTCTATTGGGGTAAACCTTATGGATGATATAAGGCCCTTCCCATTTGGGTTCTAACTTGGTCAGTTTCCTGCCGGGAATCATTGGCGCTCGAAGGGCCAGTACTAGGGCGCCCTGTAGAAAATAACGGAGACGAACCTTCTTGTTGAAGGCCCTCACTATCTTATCTTGATGCCTTTCCAGATTGTGCAGGGCACGGAGCCGGTTCTCGTCCAGTGCTTCTAATTCATCTAGACGGATTTCAGCTACCTCATCTGATCTTTGGTGATCATAGACTGCAGTGCGTAACGATGGAAACTGGATCTCAATGGGTAGAACGGCCTCAGCTCCATACACCAGGGAATATGGGGTCCCCTGGGTAGAGTTGCGAGTCGTCGTCCGATAATCCTAGAGGGCATTGGGGAGCTTGTCCGGACAACTTTTCTTGTTCTGACCAACCATCTTCTGCAGAATGTTAGAGAGGGTTTTGTTGAATGCCTCGATTTGTCTGTTTTCCTGCGTATGGTAGCGGGAGGTATGGTTCGAACGGATGTCGTACTTGGCGTACAATTTCTTCAGTTTAGCCGCTCGGAAGTTGGTGTCGTTATCGGTGAGGACGGCATGAGGGACCCCAAACTCGTGGATAATATTGGATCGCACAAAGTCGACGATGGAACGGGACTTGACCACTTTCAGTAGAACTGCCTCTGCCCACACAAATGGCCAAGAGTATTTGGTGGGGTGGAGGGGCTCCGGCGGCCGATGCAGGAAGTTTTCGTGAACTTGGCAGGCATGGAATCTCTTGGCATACCCAATATAATCGTGGATCATAGAGGGCCAGAAGTACCCCAACCTCCAAATTTGATGGGGAAACTTCGTCCTAGCTTGATGGGTGCCACAAGAACCGTCATGAACCTCTTGCATACCATGAGGAATCTCTACTCCTTGAATGCAACGGAGGAGGACGCCATCGAAGCTCCGCTTATAAAGGATCTATTCAAGACTGGGGCCGCTCTGGAAAGTAAATTGCAGCGCGCGGCGTCAGATTCGCTCTCGCTCGGCCCGGTTGTCCGGGAGGTGACCATTTTGGAGATACTCGACAAAAGGTGCCCTCCAGTCGTGAGTGGCCTCAACCACTGTGTCTGACGAACCCGGGACCCCTGACATAGAAGGTCCGGTGGTGAGATGACATACCTACATTCCATCATTTTCCTCTTGGGTGAAGGGGGAAATGACTCTCCGGTGTGCCACATGTATGATCAAATCATCTTGCTCGGGTTCTGCGAGCGACGCGGCTAAGCCAACCAAGGCGTCTGCTTGACCATTCTGTGACCGTGGGACATGGGTAATCTCTGGTCGAGAAGAGAACTGGGCCATTTTTCGGAGGGTGTACTCCAGCAACGGTACAAGATCCGGCTTCCTGGCGATGTATTCTCCATTAACCTGTTTTATTACCATCTCAGAGTCTCCTTTCACATGTATATGGGGCACATGGATCTCAAGGGCCAACTCGAGGCCGGTGATGAGAGCCCGGTACTCTTCCTCGTTGTTCGTACAGCCTTCTGACAATAGGAACAATTATGGAAGGACGGATTGCACCGGGGTAATGAAGACAATACTCAGGCCCACTCTGTTGAGCTTAGGATCATTGAGCCTCCTACCGGTGGGGCTCCGGGAGGCACCGCCGAGATGAATTTTCCAACACGGGATGACATGATCGACTGAGAGGATCATCTCATCAAGAAAATCCAGGTCCAGGGATTGATCTGCGGAGGTTGGATGGGCAGCTAAAAAGTCTTCCAATGGCTATCCCTTAATGGCCTTCTGAGGTACGAACCTGATATCAAACTATTGGAGAATCACCGCCCACCATGCTAGTCGACCAGTCAGCATGGGGCGGTTCAGGATGTACATCAGTGGTTCTACCCAGGAGACCAATTTCACCTCATGGTGCTGCAGGTAATGTCGCAACTTCTGTAAGGTGAAGACAAGCGCAAGGTAGCTCTTTTCGATAGAGGAGTATCTGACCTCGTTATCGAGAAGCATGCTTCTGAGATAGTAGAGAATGTTATCAGTACCCTCGTTATTCTTCTGGGCGAGCAGTGCACTGAGGGATCTTTCCAGGGCGGTCATGTAAAGGACCACCGGCTTTCCGGAGACGGGTGGCATCAAAACCAGATGTTGGAGCAGATACTGCTTGATTTCCTCGAAGGCGGTCTGACACTCCTCATCCCATTCGTAGGCAGCACCCTTCTTCAGGAGCTGGGAAAAGGGCTGACACTTGCCGGCCAGATTCGCGATGAATCGGCGTATATAGGCTAAGTGGCCTTGGAGGCCTCGAAGTTCCCGAATATTTCTCGGGGGAGGCATTTGGCTGATGGCCATGATCTTCTCTGGGTCGATCTCAATACCTCGATATCTAACAACAATGCCCAGAAATTTCCCAGAGGTGACCCCGAAGGCACACTTTAACGGGTTCATCTTCAGGTGACGGGAAAAGAGGAAACCGAACACCTTCTCAAGGTCTTTAAGATGGTCCTAGCGCTGACATGATTTGACCACTAGGTCATCTACGTAGCATTCCACCAGTGTCCTGAGAATCGGCTTGAATATGTGATGCATGGCCCTCTGATAAGTTGCGCCTGCATTTTTCAAGCTGAATGGCATAACTTGGTAGCAAAAGGCACCTTGGGGAGCCCTAAAGGCAGTGGACTCCTCGTCCTTAGGGGCCATCCAGATCTGGTTTTACCCGGAATACCCATCCATGAAAGAGAGAACTTGGAACCTGGCCGTGGCGTCAATCAATAACTCTGTCACCGGGAGTGGGAAGTCATCTTTTGGGCAGTGGCGACTATGATCATGGAAGTCGATGCAGACTCTGATCTGCCCATTCTTCTTCCTGACTGGCACAATGTTGGAAAGCCACTTGGGGTACTAGACTTCCTTAATGAAGTTGGCTTTGATAAGCTTGTCAACTTCGACCTCAACCAAAGAACCATGAGAAGGGTGCATCTTTCTGGGAGGCTGCTTAAACCCATGCTGGTTTTCCAGGAGGCCCAGACGGTGAACAACTACCTGGGGATCTAGTCCGGGCATCTCGTTGTAACTCCAGGAAAACACGTCACGGTGTTGTTTGAGGAAGTCTATGTACTGGTGCCGCTCCTCGGGGGACATGGCTGCACTGATCAATGTGGGTTTCGGATCTGCCTCGCTACCAAGGTTCACCTGTACCAGTTCTTCAACCGTGGTAGAGAAGCCTTCCTCAAAGGCGGGGGAGCATCCTCCAGGTCTTCCTCTCCACCCGTGGGGGGATTTCCCGCGGCGGGAGATACTTATGGGCTCTCAAAGCCTGAGGGGCAGCTGGTGTCGGCTTGGGCAGCAGTGGTCATCATATCGGGAGACTCACTCAACATTGAGACCATAGCAATGATGGAAGTCGACCATATCCCATCTGGACTTCGGCCTAAGGGGCCACGTTTGATGATATCAAAGCAGTGGTGATGTGTCGGCCTGAGTCAGTTGATTCCAGCCCGACGGAAGAGACACGCATGGTGTACTGCTATTGTCATAATATTGACACTCCGGTACCATACAGGGGTAGGAGGTTCCGGGATCACCTGAGCCTAGTTGATATAGGAGTACGAGGTGATTTTCCGTCGTCTCTTGGACACGGGAACATACCTTCCTTGTGTACCCGAAACAACAAAACATTGACCCATGTCAGCGGTCGTGGCCTCTAATCGGTGGATCAGGAGGATTTAGGCATCATCCATGCTTTCCCAGGGATCACTTGTGACCGGGGTGGGTTCATCCTCACTTACTAGGATTTTCTTATCCTTACTCTTGTAATAATCTGCATCCAGGTAGCGGGCCTCACAAGAGGTGAAAGGAGATGCATCTCCTGGGAGCACGCCTACTCGACCGTTGAGTGAGTATTTGAGGCACCAGTGACACGATGAAGGGACCGATGCATGCAGATGGAGCCATGTCCTACCCATCAACGAGTTGTAAGCGGTGTCCTGAGAGACGACCATGAACTCGGTGCTGGAAATTAGGCCACCGAACTGAGTCTTCAGGCGGATCTTGCCGACTGGGGGTTTCTTGGTCCTGTCGTACCCCTAGATTCGGAGGTCAGAGGGAGTTAAATCACCTTCATACAGACCCATCATTCGCAATGTCTGAGTCAGAATTAGGTTGATTTCGGAACACGTGTCAACGAGGCAGCTGCGGACTTCCACACCATTGAAGTAGCCAGTGATGTACAACGGGAGAGTGTGCCCCTGTATAGGAGGGTCCTCATCTTCACCAGAGAATGAGATAACCGCCTGACATTCGACGTTCTCAATTGTCTCGGCATGGAAGGCTTCTGCAGCTGCTACCTCCGTCTCAAACTGGAGTGGGCTCCTTAGATCCTTGGCAAGTGCCTCGTGCATTTCAGATGACAGGCGAAGGGCCTCGAGGATAGAAAGCCTTGCAGGAATACCGACCAGGTGCTTCAGGACATCATACTTTTGTGCCAAACGCGAACCTATGCCTACAGGAGGTCGTTCGGCAGTTGGAGGCTTAGAGGGTCCTACCAGTTGAACCTGTGGTCGACTAGTACTGGGTACATCACGCTGCCTACTGGTCGAAGCCTAGAGAGTAGACGCCGAACTAGGATCGGACAGCGGAGACTGGACTGTAGCCGGGTGAGACTGATTGTGATATGAACGTGGCAGCTCTCCCTGATCTAGTAGCACAAACGACGGTGGAGGTAGAGCCGAGGCCGTTAGATGGGGTTGCACGTGTTGAGCTCTGGGCTGAGCCTATTGTCTTGTCTCAGCAGCGTGCACGGCCTGGCTGAAAGTGCCTGCTGACGTACCTCGGTGACTGGCGTGGTTACGGTTCCGCTGACGTTGACGTCGGCTGGAAACGTTGGGGAGGTTCGCCTGGTGTTCCCCCTCGTCGGGAGTCATATAGAGCTTTACCAGCTCCATGGTGTTAACCGAAGCGTACCCCTGGCTGTCGCTTGATGAGTCATCCACCACTGACCAGATTCTGGGAGGAATCCCCATTTCAGGGGGCATGAAGTTGCTGAGAGTGCGGGATGACGACGGCACCGGCGAAGCACGTTGCTTCTTCTTACGTCGTCGTTGCTTGCCCTTTTGGGAAGAGGTCGGCTGTGAAGACGATGCAGTGGTACCGAATTCTTCTTCTGAAGGTTCCGGATGCCTCAGGCGCGCCCAGATGATACCATGTTCATGGACGACAGTTTTTCAAGCCATCCAGACGTCGTATATCTGGGATCCGAGGGTGGGAACCAGGTGCCACTCGCCTTCGCTGTCACTACCGATCTCTGACCCTGCAAAGACACCTGCCACTTGTGTTGGTGTTGGGCCCAACCTGACTATGTTGTTTTTGACCTGGTCTTGAAGCTAGTCTTTAAACACATAGAATTTCTTTAGGGTGTTCCCCAGAATCCGATGATAAGGACATTAGTTTGGGTGATTGGTGATATTCGCCTCTGTCGGCCTTCTGCACTCGGGCAGGCGCACAATCCCTTGCTCTAAAGCACTTCGGAAGTAGCCAGGGACCTGATTTTAATTAAAGGTATATGTCTGGTGCCTTCTTTCCGGATAGGGGTCCCTGGGGGCCTAGCCCTGATGAGGGGCCGAAGGGGCCTGCCGAGGAGGCGGCGCCTGATTGTCGCGCCTAGGTGGAGGTGGCACATTGCGCGGGGGAACCTGTCGATTCTGAGGTGGTTGCTACTGGGCATGAGCCTGTGCTTGAGGTGGAGGACCTCTGCGAGGTTGCGGGGATGGTGTCGCTGGCAGTAATTCTAGCTCCCTAGGGGCTTCTATTTGGGCCACCGCGGTGGGTTCAGCTCTAGCGGTCCTCCTGGCTAGGATTATAGGGGGCAACGAACGTGCATGACTAGCCTATTGTAGAGCCTCCTCAAGGCGCTGAGCCTTATCGGAGAAATCTCTGAACCCTCCAGGGTAGTTCTGGGTAATCAGGGAGGGTACCAGCTCCGTTTTGACGTTCCCCACATGCATATCGATGGAATACGTAAGTCCCTTCCACCGGGCGATGAAATCTTCGACTTGCTCATCAGGCCTTTGCTTGCACTTGAAGAGGTCTGCAATGCTGGTCTTTCGCGTGGTGGAGCTGAACTGGTATAGGAACTGCTGGCAGAGATCTTCCCAACCGGTCACCGATCCGATAGGGAGCTGGATGTACCAGACGAATGCGGGACCTTCCAATGTCTCTATGAAACATCGGAGCTTGGCGGCTTTTTGCTGGGTCGGGGTCCCCAGCATGGGGCCACACCTGGAAGAAAAATGAGACAAGTGTTGCGGTGGGTCCCATGTCCCGTTGAAGGGAAAGAAAGTGGGGATCCCAAAACCTGGTGGTGCGGGAATATCATCCACCCATGCGGGATACGTCTTGCCATCCGGTGGGACCGCCACCTGTCGCATTTCCAACACTTCGAGGCGGGCTGTGAGTGCCGCTATAAGATCATCCGGGTGGGGGTCCCTGTCTTGACTGGGAACCCTAATCACAAGTGCGTTTCTAGGTTCTTCAACATGGTAGATGGCATCGGTAGCTCGTAGATCGACTGGAAGAACGACCTGTGGGGCGACTGGGGGAATCCAGACTGGATTCATCAGATTGCCCCGTCATTCGGGGGGGTGGCGAGAGGTATCGCACCCTCTTGCCGTGAGTTCCGGCTTCTGCCATGTCTACGGAAGTAGCATGATCAGGGTTTCCCGAAGGCATCTCACCGGGGGGAAATTGTTCCTACCCCTACTGCCCTGGCCTGGGATTACCATAGTT
Organism: Viscum album; assembly: GCA_963277665.1. Lineage (NCBI taxonomy): Eukaryota > Viridiplantae > Streptophyta > Magnoliopsida > Santalales > Viscaceae > Viscum > Viscum album. Next base: position 63,124,010 of record OY728143.1, on the reverse strand, counting down.
GGGTCCCCGCTCTACAACGCGCTTAGCCAAGAGTTCGTCAACCAGCCTCTTCTGCTCAGCAAGTTGCTGGCATAACATGGCCTTCTCACGATCGTCGTCCGTTTTCTGCACAGAGGCAGACGGGTCGGAGTGATTGACAGTTCCGATGTGCTCCTTACCCTTGCCGTTATTTCGACCGAGTACCAGCGACTCGGTGGGTACGGGGAGGCCTAGCAGGTTCCTCTGCTGACGGGTAACCCTCCCTAATGGGTCCAGCAGTGGCAGCACGACCTCTGAGGGTAAGTCTCCATCAATTAATTCAAGCTCATCTTCCTTGTCCACTATTTCGGCCATGTGGACGGCGACCCCTCTCGAGGGCACGTCCTCAATGTCGCATAACAAATCAGGCTGCCATCGGATAGGGCCGAAAAGGAGAGCTGCATAGTGTCCCGAACCATGGACTTGCACATGGGGGGTAGCTTCCATGATGACTCTGCAGAGTGATTTGAAACTCTGAACACATTTCTGTTGAAGGGTGCTCTGACAGCCTGGGGACTCAGGGTGCTGGGCCACAAGGAGTGCGGCCAAATCGATCAGGCGACATTGATCGCCAATTTCTTCAAAGTGCTCTCGACTTCTAGGGTACACCACCCGCTCATAACGAAGGCAGAAGTGTGTTTCCCATAGGGTTTGACAAAAGAACCCCACTTCTTCTGGGTTAAGGGACTCTGGTGCACGAAAGTTTAGCGCCGCCGTCGGCCATAATTTCTCCGGGAAGTAATCCGCTGCGAGAATGCTCCAGAAGCTCCTGGGTTTGGACTAGGGGTCTGGCCCTGTATTTCCTCACTCGTCAACTGGGGGTGGCTGAGGGACCGGTAGCAGTACCGAGGCGGACATCTGGCATAGGAAACTCGGCGGCGGAGAATACGGTGAACGAGCTGACTGGCAGCCGAATTTTGGGCCATCCTCTGAAGAGTGAGGTCACCTGGCCACGATGTCATGATATGATGGGCTGATAGCCACAGCTTCCGGCACAGGAGTCGCGGCTGCCGGCGATAGGTCACGTCGTCGCTCTACCGCCATTGGCCCCCAAAATAGCTCTCTGTGATCCCTGGTAGAGGTAGAGGGCGCTTCTGGTGACAATGGTGGTGATTGCACAGTTGAGACCTGCGGAATTTCCACAATTTCTTCCTCCTGGATGTACCTGCGGAGAGATGTTGGAATCTGATGAACCTCGCATTCCGGGAGAATGAGGATAACGTGCCTGGTTCCCACCCCAGTCCTTGATACGGAGGAGCGGGGAGAAGGTTCCATAGCTGAGTCGCATTCCGCTTCAGAATCCGAGACGTGGGCAGGTTTGATCTCCACCTGGGCCTTCCCAGGACTATTCTTTGGCGGCGACGACCCGCTCTCCTACCTCGGGGTGGATCTTCGGGACAGGGTTGATCCCTGATAGGTAGCCTTGGGGCGGTGATGGCGCTGTGGCGGAGAGGGCCCCCTCTTGAGATAAATGAGGTGCGAGGGGCACCGGGCCGAATGTAGAAGGGTACATGGGGAGGACCTCCATGGACAGCACCCGTGTGGGCGGAGCCTCAATTTGAATCAGCAGGAGCATGGGGAGGACCTCCATGGTCGATGCGGGCGGAGCAAGGCTGACCTTCATTCCCCAAGTTGCTGGGGCGTGGAGGACCTTCGCCCATTGCAGAGAGAACGTAGGGAGGGCCCCCACACTGGAGAAGGACTGGATGGACAGTGCCTTCAGATCGGCGGTCGGGGGCCGGAGGATCGACTCCATACCTAGTATAGTGGGTGCGGGAAAGGTTTTCGTGCTGAGCATCACTGCCACGGGGTAGTTCATCCTTCGGGATGGGGGTAGCACGAGGCATACCTCCATGACGAGCTTCAGAGCAGGGAAGGCCCACGCTCTGTGGAGTAGTGGTACGGGGAGGGCCTCCGTACGGGGTGACATCACCGCGGGTTAGTTCACATCGATCACCACTCAGGCCTGCCACCTGGAGAGTCAACCCAGCCTGCCCGTGGGGCGGTTGGGATCTCGATCCTAGTTGGGTGAAGGAGTGCCCCTGCTCAGTGTATGCATGGACTCCATGATGCACGTCAGTGGTGGCTCGGGCCACTGTAGCTGTTGACGTCGACACACCTAGGCGAGCGTCCTCAGCCCGGGCCCGGTGCTGACGTCGGGTCAGACGAGCTGGCGCAGGTGGTGCAGGGGCATGGCTGGCCTGCTCTTCCTGCAGAGTCGGACAGCGGCGCTGATGCGGCCGGACGGGAGCCCTTGCCAGGGGCCCTTGGGTCGGGACCCTGATCGGGATGAGCTGGACATCACCCGCCTCGTCAGCGTAAGGCGTGGATTCGTCGAGGTGTTCCGGGGACAGGCTCCCGAAACGGTTGAACGTTGTGGTGGGGAGCAGGGGCTCCCAGCGCGGCCTGTTAGGGCGGCATTGACAGTGGGTCCTGGATGTCTCCAGGTCCAGGTGGGCCATATCCTGAGTTGGGATGACCCCTTCCTCCTCGTACCTACGTACAAGGTTATTGATCACCCTTCGCAGGGTGATCTCTCATGCGGAGAGGGGACGTGGGAGCCCCGTATTTCGTGATGTAGCGGTCGTTGTGGCGGTAGCGGAGCCATGAGAGATGGCTATGCCGGGGTTGCCCCTACCCCAGCGTTGGCGAGCGGGTGGTGATCGTGTCTCCGCAATAGCAACCTGACTCCTGGAAAACGAATGGATCGACTCATCAGCACTACGAGGAAAAGGATTGTCAACCAGTGCCCCATTATCATTCCATTCTCCATGTTTGTAAGAAGGATCCACACCAACACGTTGCAGAATGGAGTGCCCAATGTTCTACTGCCCCGACTTCTGGTGAGTTTCACGAGAGGCCCGCTATTTTCTTGGTGGGACCAGGTGCCAGATATCTCGATCCGGTGACACATCAATCTACTGGTGTCTCGAACACTACTAATCTCCACATTGAGGAGATTAAATTCACATCAGTTTCACCATTTCTGTTTCTGATGCTTTCGCCGGGGCGCGGCCATCCGTCCGTCTGCGGAGGAGGACGCGCTGCACTATTGCCCCACATTCCCGCTTTCCAATGGCGGGCGGCATTCGCTCCTTATTCAGGGACGTCGGCTCCTTGATCGAAACGGGATGACGGGATGTCGGTTCTTCCTTCCGTAGATTCCTACTCATAACTCGTCACCTAGTCCGGGTCTCCCTCATAGATTTAATACGTTGTTCATGAAACTATTCCCAATTCCATGTTTCCATGGACGCCGGTTAATTACACTACTTCTGTCAGGACAATCCAAAGGTTCCGGTCAGGGTTGCAACCTTCCGTCGGGGGAGTAGTCACGTTGAGGCATCAGTAGCATGTCTGGATGCTGGGAACCTGGCATGTTTGTCTATTATCCCTGGTCACAGGGCTTCTCGAGGGCGTGGAAGCCTGAGGCATCCCACATAGAGTGCGGGGAATTATATTCCATAGACACATATCTGAGGTTTTCCTCATCTTCTTGTGTTTAACACCGGGTATGCCACGAGTTTAACGTCCAGCGGAGACGGATCGGCCCGATCAGAGCATTAGCTAGTATGGATCGGATTGAGGGGTTTCCCTTGAAGGGGTTCCAATACTGGGATTGGCCCATGGGCGGCTGTGAAGAGGAGCGGACCGACATAGTCTCGGGACGACATGGTCTCACCGAGATATGATGGTCCGGGCGAGAATCAGGGTGGATGATGGATGGACGAATGAAGTGGAATGGGAAATGAAATGGGACTATCGCAGGGGCGGCAGCGAAGTTGGGCTTGAGCCTTGAAGAGACTTCCTGCGTATCCCCGTGGAAGGGAATCAAAGTCCGCGTAGTTTGGGATGGGTGTCGTCAGCGAACAGACGTGAAGGTAGACCTTGGACCGATGGGTGTCATCAGCGAACCGACATGAAGGTTGACCTTGGTCCAATGGGTGGTGGGCTTGAACCTCTACGAGGCTTCCTACGTACCATGCATTGACATGGATCAAAGTCCTCGTAGTTCAGGTTGGTCGCAATGGCTTGCCGTCGGACTGGAATACAGTTTAACGTCATGCCGGACGAGAGTGAACCCTGACGTGAATAAACGACGGGCAGTGGGCTTGAACCTCGTGGAGGATTCCTACATACCATGCCTTGACATGGATCAAAGTCCCCGTAGTTCGAGATGATGGTGGGTGTCGACGAACCGACGTAAATGAGGGAACTTGGTACAATGGGAGATGGTCTTCAACCTCTAGGAGGCTTCCTACGTACCATGCCTTGACATGGATCAATGTCCTCGTAGTTCAGGTGAAAATGGGGGGGGGGGGGTTGGCACACCGACAAGGAGACGGCCTGGGCCAATGATTTTTGGGCTTGAACCTCATGATGTCTTCCGACGTACCATGCCTTGACACGGATCAAAGTCCTCATAGTTCGGGTGGTCACAATGGCTTTCCATAGGACTGAAATGCAGTTTAACATCATGTTGGACGCAAATGGGACTCAACGTGAATTAGATGACAGGTGGGCTTGATCCTCGTGGAGGCTTCCTACGTAACATGCCTTGACATGGATCAAAGACCTCGTAGTTCAAATGGGTGTGTAGTTTAATGTCATACGGGACAAGGGCATGCAGTTTAACGTCATGTTGGACGAGGGTGAAACTCGACGTGAATAGACGACCGAGTGGTGTGGCTTGAACCTTGTGGAGCCTTCCTACGTACCATTCCTTGACATGGATCAAAGTCCTCGTAGTTCTCAAGGGGTAGGGGTCAGGGTCGGTGCTCAGTCTAAGCCCACGTGAGTGATGCTCGGTGTAGGAAACAAGAGGTTTTAGGGACCTGATGATCATGTCGCGAAGGATGCGTCTGTGAGAAGCGAAGAGGGGCTTACGCATTAGGTGACCCATTGTGTTGGGACTTACTCTAGGATGAAGGCCCGAGAAGTGCGACAGAGCACAACGAAAGTGGGATTTGGGACCAATGATGGGAGGTGCCTCATTCCCTATCATGCCCTCCACTGAACTTGGTAGTGGGGAAGTACGGAGATGCAGGAGTGCAGCCATCCGTTGGGGAACTAGGGTCTCCCTTCTCCTTAGAACATACGCCGCTCCAATAAGGAGGATATCATCCCTTGTGGAGGGGTGATTCCACTCCCGTGGAGACGAGTGGCGTGATAAATGTTTGAGCTGGGGGGACCCTTCGTGCGAGGCACGAGGTCGGGTCACAGTTTAATGTCATGTGTTAAGGACGTGGTGCTTGGAAGTTTAATGTCCTCCAGCTCGGACGAGGTGGGTTTACTCCACACCCCTAGGACATACATAACCGGTACCCTATGGTCCTTGGGGGGAGGGAAGGTACTGGCAAGGCCATAGTCAAGGGGGTTGTAGGGTTAACCATCGAGGGGTCCACGTTAGCGTGGCTATGCGATGAAGCAATACCAGTTAGCGTACATGTGCGAAGAAGCATTAGGCAAAGCAACGCTACGAGTAGTATTGTCTGTGGGACTTTGAAATCACATCCTGCATACCTGGAGGGTCGCATGGGAAGTGGAATTGCCAAGAAAAGGGGTGTGCTTCACGAAGTGGAGTGCCTTGGCCTTAGCATGGGGCATAGGTGTGAGTGGAGGGTGCTTCGCGAAGTGGAACAGTATTCAAGGAACACTGCCTCGCGAAAAGGAGGTGCCTCGCGAAGCAGGGTGCTGCGAAGCAGTGTGCCTCACGATGTGTAGCGATTCTGCCTTAGCATAGGGATCACTAGTACATGTTGGGTGTTTCGCGAAGCAAAAACACTCTGGGGCTACCCGGGTTCCCTTGGGAATCCCCCTCCTTCGCAAATACCCTTAAGCTTCGCGAAGGGAATCCCTCTCGAAAGAGGGGCTCAAAACGAGACAAAGCAAAGGCGTCACGCGAAGTAGAAGTACCTCGAGGAGCACATGATTCCCGGGGGAAAAGGGTGCATCGCGATTTAGGAGAGGAGAAGCCAAAAGGTCAGATTGTCCCTCCTTGGGACTCAGGGGGAGCCCGGTATTTATAGGCAAGGGGCGCCACGAAATAGAACTTGAGCGTCGCTTCAGGTGCTTTGCGGTGCGCTCACGAACGTCAAAGTCGATCGCGGAGAGTTACCACCTCTGGAGCTTCGTGGCGGGCTCACGAACATCAAACTCGCTCGCGGAGAGTTACCGCCTTCGGAGCTTCGCAGCGGGCTCGCGAATGTCGAACTCGTTCGTGGAGAGTTACTGCCTCCGGAGCTTCGCGGGACCACGATGCTCGGGGTGCTTCGCGGCGGTGCTTCGCGAGGCAACGTCTGACCTTCTTTCCCGTCTCTTCCTTTCGTGAAATATTTTGGCGCCAACACTCATGATATAATCATAGAGGGAACATGAAATGAACTCGTTTGTATATTATATGGCTAGAGTGAGAAATGAACTTGGTTTAGTACTACATGGATGAAATGAGGTGTGAACTCTCTTCAATAATATAAGACTAGAACAATGAGTGAAATTGGTTCTATGAAGGACGTTTTCCACTAATATAGCTTTGTAATTGATCCCTTGGAAACACTAGAAATCAATATATATACTTGTTTTTATTCCACATTTGTATGTTTTTTTACTATTTTATTATTTTATCTTTAATATTATTTATTTCTTTATGATTCCTCTCTTATATACTACCATGATTAATTCCCTGATTCTTATTTATAATATTTGATATTTGATATTAATGGCATGATATTTTATTTTCATGATCATGTTCTAATACACTTATTATCATTATCATGCTTATGTATCTGACTTGTTTACCCTTAGTGAGCATATAAACACACCATTTTTTGTTTCCTTCCCCAAGGTCATGAAGATATTTATTATGATTTATACGTCAAATAAGGTTTCTTATCATGAAGAACATTTTGGGAGATGATATAGCTTATTTATGTACTAGTTTTTTTGATTCCATATTTCCAAAGGCAGTCGACTAGTATTGTATTTGGGAGTCTCTTTATATAATGTTTTAATCATTCAGAAAAACATATGTAATGTTAATGTATGTCAATATAGATTCATTATAATTGGAATCATAGAGATAGATTCTTCAAAAAATTTAAACCTGGATGAGAAAAATATTATTGTAATCCATGTTATATTTCTATAGATATTTCTAGGGAATTCATTAAGGATATGTATAATGATGAGTTAATTTATAAGGAAATTTCTAAGAATTTTGTTTAAGTATGGAGTAAGTGGTTTCCATTAAATATATACATGGGTGGATACTACAAGTGGCTGTGGATCTAGCACATATGTAACAAGTATTTAAAACTCTAACAAGATGTTCTATGCCTGACATGGGGTAATCTAGTACATGACAACATGTCGTGTTGCACAACTAGTGTGACCCTCTTATGGTATATTTTTTTGAAATTTAAAATATTTTTCAAATCTATCATGATGTATGTAAATGGTATATGTCTATTTGTAACCAAGGATTATACTAAGGTATCATTTAATAAAAATTACTAGTCAATATTCTGACATATTATCTGTATTTTTTCACTATTATGAGTTATTATTCAATGATATGTGTTTCTCAACTAATTATTTTATTAGTAAATGGAGTAAACTAGAAGGAACCTTCTTATCATAGAATATTTCATATTTGAAAAGCATTGTCATTATGAAAATTTATTTCCAAAGAATAAATCTCATCACGAATGTGGTATGACTTTTGGATATTATTCTGAAGATAAAAATATCATAGAAGACATTTTAAATTAATATGATGTTCTTATTGTATTTTTTATATTAATAATAAGATGAAGCAACATATTTATATTGAGTAACCTTAAGACATGATTCATATGCCATATTCTAGGAATGATACATTAAAAAATATGTTGATGAACCCTATGTAATGGATTATGATTAATATAGGATGAATAAATTATTTATGTTTCTGAATTCAATGATTATGTTATATAAATCATGTGATGTATAATTATTTTCATTATTGGTATTTATTAATTATTGTAAACTATATGTTTAACGGTGATTTCATGGAATGATGATGTTTTTATTAAGGGACCTAATACTTAATTAATTAAAATTGTAGAGATAATGATTATTAGATAAATATATATTGGTTATGATTTAATAAATGGGTTGGTACAGAATATTTTTAAACATATTAATGAGAGAGAGGTTTATAGAACCATATATAACATTTATAACTTCTTGGTCATAATGAATGAATCCTGTAATCATTATAATCTCAAATCATTAATTTTTTCTGAATGGTATTATGTTAATTTATATGATTACTATGATTCAATGTTATCTATGATATTGGTATTCACATGTTTTCAATCTGAAAACCATGAGTTAAATTATTATATATGGTGGATCAATATTATTTTTATATCTTGAAATTATTTATATTTTTTTGTGATTTACATATTCTGGAAGAATAACAAGGTTTAAAATTTATGTGGAAGATTACATTGAACATCATATGTTGTTTTGAGGATAATGTAATATATCCAAAAGTGATAATTTTTTCATGTTGGATAACCTTTGTTAACCAATTTATAGTAATGTGTTATCATGGATCTCATGATCTGTTAGTGATTAATGATATATAATTTCTCAGTTTTTTAGAGAATGTGGTAAATTTGAAATTGATGAATACCTAACAAAAGGGTGAGATTTAAATTATGAAAGGGAATGGATTCAAGTACTTATACCATATCAAGAATATTTTTCAACTCTAGGGAATGATTTATGAAACTATTAATTTTATCCATGTACCTTCATTTCTGATGAATTATATAGTCTCTTAGATAATCATAGACATATTCATGTTTTGACTGTTAAATTTAACTTTACCTTGTTCCCTATAACTCTTCTCACTAATATGATCATTATATTTATCATCCTTGTTTGTGTTTTCACCTTCCACCTATGTTCTCCTCTATGTAAACCCAACTATATGTTACTCTTGGTAACGATTATGTATTCATCATTATTTTTTTTCTTATGTTTTAGTATTCATTTTTATAATGTTGGATTATATTAAAGAAACATACATGTATTAAACTTGTGATATCCTATAATAGTTTATAGAGAGAAAATAATTTTAAGGTGGAAGAATGTAACCCCATGAGATTTTGTGATTAATTATTTTTGAATTAATTAATTATTTTTTATATTTAAAAATTCCCACAATGATGGAAGCTGTTTTTATTACAATTTATATTAAAAAACTAATTCATAATTTCATTATAATTTAAACAAAGGAGAAATTGATCTACAATTAAAACAGACTAGTTGTATGTTTCACACAACACAAATTTTCTATGGACCATCATTTTATTGTTTTAAATATTTTAACAACATTGTTATAACCCAGATGTTAATCATAAAAATATGAATAGTGATGAATACATTTCAAATAATTATTATAATGGTTATATATATATATATAATAATTTAATTATAGATATCATATTTTGTTGGTAATGTCCATATATGTTTAAAAATATTGTTTTCACAAATGAACTACTTCTTTCATAATTTTATGAAAATAAATGAAATTAATTTTATATTGTATTATATATTTACTATTTTGATATAAAATTCATTTTTTAATTCACCTCGAAAAAATTATACTTAGGGTGAATTATTTGAATTTTTATAAGAATATTTATTTTTATATAAATAGTGAAAAATATTTTATTTTAGTTGCCAACTACATCTACATTTAAATAAATAATAATGCTAAATTAAATTATAAATTTTATTATAAAGTCAAAATACACCAATAATACATATATTAATCCATTTTATGTGATTTTATTAATTTTTACTTTGGAATTGGATTAGAAAAGTTGTTGTTCTTTGAAATGTTTTTACATTATAAACCCACTTTATCACCACGTCTCCAAAATAGGGTTAAACATAATTATCAAACTTCTGTGATTTGATTTAAAAACAATTATGTACAAGATTTTAATCCTTATAATTTTTGTAGTCTCGTAATATAAGCTTAATTGTTAACCAAAAATGATTTGTGAAAGTGATTAAAATTAATTACGGTTATTAAGGTAAAATTAATCATAATAAGGGACGAAAAATTAATCTAAAGGAAAAAAATTACCTAGAGACATGTAAAAATGGAATAGGCCTCCAATAAATCGACTATATATCGTCTTGTTTTAAATTTTATGGTTTCTATTTATATTATATAATGGAAGTTTTCTATATAATATTTTATGTAAGAGAAAAGTCAAAATTGATGCTTTTTGTACCAATAATATATAAAAAAACATTGAGATATGTATGAAAACATCACATTTTAGATCATATAGGTATTATTAAATGATATATGGAATATTTTTATTATAAAAATTTATCATTAATTTTTTGAGATAATTTAGTAACTTAAATCTCATAATAAATTCCAATGTAATTTTTATTTAGTTAATAATTAAATAAAATAAATGATACTATAATCATTAAAAATGAAGTAAATTGATTGAATTATTGACTGTAATTAGTTTTTTTAGTGGATATTAAATGATAAATATCAATAAAATAAATATATTTTAACTCAATTTATATAATTTAAAATTTTAAAATAATCCATTAATGGTAGAATTGACATTACAATATTTTTATAATAAATATAATTTAAATAAGTAATTAAAAAATTATTTAAATAATACATTATTCCATGTGATTTTATGTGTTAATAAATAAAAAAAATGTGCTATTAATGGACCAATTTATGATTTATAATTAACATATTGACCAATAGTATCTAAAAACATTAATTACATGGCCGCAGTTTAAGAAGTGTCTTTACACATCACAAGCTCTTGTTTTAAAATTAATTTCCAAAACACATTATAGTGTTATTTGGTAAATAAGGTGCGATATTTATAATTAAGAGGATATAAATATTAAAAATGTATCACCTTATTTTTTTATAGGGGTAAATATATATTGGATAGAAAACAAGGATTCATAAAGAAAACCATTTTGATAAATTTTGTGAAAAATAGAAGTAAAGTAAGAAAATCATAAAAATGAACTTATTTTATGTGTGGTGGAGATTCTTCAAAACCATTATTATAATTAAATGTATTAATTTTAAATTTTTAGGCACATTATTTTAGGTAAACATAAAATCAATTAAAACATTTTGGTACTTTCAAAAGTGCCACATCCTTTTCTAGTATAAAAATGAATGCACTCTCCAACATCTTTAGACCAATTAAAAAATATAGATCAGAAAAACTCTACACAATCCACTTCCCAAAAGCCGTCATTTACTAGTTGAATAAATTCATTTCATATAAATAAATTATTGGAATCCATTTTATGCAATCCAAAATGAGTTACACGAATAAGAGGAAGCTTGTACGAGTTTGAAGAGAGTCAACACATCGTGTGAGGGTATTACATCTCACTTTTAATATTCATTAGATACATTCCATATACATCACACATTTAATTTTAGTTTGTATATAATTCCCATGAATTTATATTAGGACCCTTATTCTTAATTTTATAAAAATCTACATATCCAATTTTATACTCTATTTTAGGGTGATTATGTTTCAAAAGTTACTAATTTTTTTAAGTAGAATTGTCTCAATTATCTTTATTTGAGACCCATGAAATGTTATAAAACCAGATTTTTATATGTGGTTAATAAACATCCATTTACATTTTATATCATGAATATCCTTCATTTAGTGATTTACTATGAATTATTTAATGTTTTTATTTCCATTATATTATGATGGAAATTTACCACAGTTGTGACATTTTATTTATATAATATCATCATTTATTGAGATTGTATTTTATTATTCATACATTGAAAAAAATGTATGCCCATTTCCCAATAACTCTGTTTATTTTTCCTACCCTATGGAAATTAATGTTATATCCACGCATATTTACTATTTTTTTTCACTTTTTAGTAAAGAAGACAATTAATTAAATGATTTTTAATGAAAATATGACATTATTTTTCCTTTCTATCAAAAATATGTTTTCTTAAATAATAATACATTCTAAATATGATTTCAATTTAATCATTAGTTTTTAATGAATATTTAATGAAAATGGTATTAAAATGGTTTTTATTAATTCATTATGTTATTTCAATGTACATTCAAATTAATGATTTTCAATAAAGAATTCAAGATTATTTTACATGTTTTCACGGAAAATGATTTTCAAAACATATTCATGATTTATTTATTTCAAATAAATTGTTTTCAAAATGTTTTCATTATTCATTTTTAATTTTTCATATTAAATTTTTTTCAAAATTATTTCAAATGTTCATTTTATGTTTTCAAGGAATTTATAAAAAATTAAAGGTTTTATGATTTAAAAACTATTCTTAGATAATTAATTATATTTTCCCTAAGAAATGATTTTAATATATATTTAAAACTAATTTTACATTTAATATGACATAATGTAAACATACTCAGGATCTAAATGTTCAATTCATCTTATTTTAGGAATGGTTTTTTATTTTAAAGAATGATCCTTATGATACACATTTATATTCCACATGTAATAATATTTTGAATATGTCTTCTTTTATTGGTTATTCAATTGCGAAATGGATGATAAACATATATATTTTCTATAGGTTATGATGTGATGAAATTTTAATGATACACATTTTAATTCACGGGTTATAATATTAATATTTATTATCTTGTGAATCATGTATGTATGATTTCATTGTAAAATGGGTGGAACCTATATCTCCATCCAATGAATTAGCTAATTATTTAAATCTCAAGTGATATATGTGATTAGAAAGACAAATGAACATTGTTCAGTATTATAGGGATCAAATAAGAAATTATATTGGTATGGTACTACATGGATTGAATGATGATAAAACATGTTTATGTAATACAGGTCTGTAATTTAGTGTGAACCTGGTAATGTAATGATAATTTAATCTGAGACAGACCTGGTAGTGATGCCTTGACAAATGTAAAAAAAATATATGAGACATTCACAATTGAATGTTCCCTTACAATGTTATGATTTCATGTCTTTTTTTCTTTATTTTGTTTTGATTCATATTTTATGAACATCCAACCTCTATGTTGTGATTCATGATTATGATCATTGATATGTAGGGTATGATATTCTATTTTCTTGATCATGTTATCATTCCATTATTCTCATGAACATACTTATTCATATCCATTTTTTCATTACTAATCATCATATCTCATCCAATTTATCGTTTCCTTCCCCCAGATCCTTATGATATGTTTTATTATTAATGTACTTACGAATAATGATATTCATGAAGAAACTAGTGGGGATGAGATAGTTCATCTATGTACCCGTTTTTAAGTATAAATGTTTCTTAATGAACATGAATAGTGTAATATTTTGGTGTACTTGTTAAATGAATTATATATTGAAAAATATCTGTAATATTTATGTCTATCAGGACTGGGTCATTATAATTACATATCCCCATGTGCTGCTGGCTAGAAACATGAATTGATCATATACCATAAGGAATATTTTCTGAAAATAAAAATATGATATATGGAATGTATATATATATAATCCAATAGACATTATTTTACATAAAAGTGTGAAAAATATAGATGAGATACCGATTAATTTAATATTAATTCACTGTATATATCCTCATAACAAACCTAAAAAAGGACACCCAAGACAAAAATTACTACTTCATGTGGCATGTGGAAAATGACAGACCATCTCATCACTTTCTAATCATACCCAACTGGCATAAAACATGACAACAAATAGTGGTTACAATCCATTTATGAAATTATATAAAATAATGTATACACACCCTAAATATAATGAGAAGAAATTTATCTAAATAAATTTAGTTGGATCCCCCCAAAAGTGTTCAATATGATTTATAAGTAAAATAATAAAAATATTATCGAATCATATGAATAAAATTTCATGATACAAAGTTAAATAGTTTTATATTAAAATTATGGTATATAGTTCACCTTTTACAAATCTTTCACAAAAACAATTAAATCCGATGCAAATAAAAAATCATATTAACTATTTAAATAAATCATGAAATATATTATATTATATAAAAAATAAATCTTAAAATATAACACTCAAAATAAAATTTTTAAAGTATATCATAGGTTCAGGATGTCAAGGTAACTCGTACAAAAATCACAATGAAAGGCTATTATTCAATCAAGACCCTAGATCCCATAAATCCCAGTCTATGAAACAGAGAAACATCCTTGAAAGTGAAACCCCTAAAATTTAATTCAATTTCCTAGAGAATATATTTCTATGAAATATTAATGATGTATCAAACCCATAATTTAATCCCCAATAAATAATAATAGGTGTGAAAAAATATTAATCATTTAAAATAAATAAACTAGGATTCCTTTAGTGACATATAATAAATTAATACCATTTGTATTTCAAAAATGAAAAACTATTTAAAATAACACAATACTTCAAAAAAATTATTCTTTAAAAACAAATTTTTATATTCAATGAAAAATAAAGTCCATCTACCAAATAGAGGGGAAAAGAAAACAATCTCATAAAAAATGATAGACACAAATTAGTCAATCAATAGTTATGAAAATTTATAATGATGAAATTTAAAAACCAAGAGTATTAATGATTTTTATAAAATATGATAGAGAGAGCACCACCTACCAAAATATATGTTCACACAAAAATTGAAAAAGGATCAATAATCAGTGGAATCATAAGAGATCACATGATAATAAAACAATGCCCTACAAACAATAATAACATTTTAGAATTAAATTAATTATAAAAAAGTGTAAAATGTGAATTATTATCAACACATCCATAGAGAATATCACATGATGCAACACAACCAGAAATACCAATAGACTCTATAAGACAAGAACTTCATTAATTTGTAAGAGATTAGAGTAGGAATATAAAATTTTCAATATATCCTAGATATAGAGTCCAACACTAATATGAATTTATAGATAAAAAAATAAAACATTATGAGAATGATCATGCGTTCTAAAATAGGATAAACAAATAAATTAAAAATCAACATATTGTGAGGAGAATTATAAAAGAGCTAGGTTCAACCGAAAAATCCTAGTAAGGACCTAGGATTAATATATGTGATTGTGAAGAAAAATTAGATTAAAGGAAGTCACCCAAATACATTAATACACTAAAACATATGTAATTAATGACATTTAATAAGAAAATCTTAATGGTATGTTTTGGATTGAATGAGAAACTGTTAAATGAATCCCACCAAATAAAAATATCGAATGCCTTATTCTTGAAGCGAATAATATTTTCACATCAATAAAATTTTTCACATGTTGAAATAAAGTCATTCCCTCTTATAAGAATTAATTACTATTATTAACGTATGATTCATGGTGAGATTCATTTTTAGTACCTTTCATTCATCCCATGTCCTTTATAAAACCCCATGATCACCTTTGACACAGCTAAATACACACAACAATATCATGAACATTAAAAACAGAGTGTACCATAGCACATATGTTAGAAGTATAACCTCTATAATCTTTTATACATTGAAATTCATCTAATAATTTGATATATAATAAGGTTGGGATTACAATAGTCCCTCGTAAGCAACATATACTCGCATGTCTCTAGAGAATATGATATATTCCATTATATCATGTTGACTACATGAATAAAATTCAAATTTATTAATTTCATCTAATATTTAATAAACTCTACTAGTTTTATTATAACAAAAAAATCATGATCAAACATAATCTCTTCCATACTCAGAAAGTGGGATTAATTGGCCTATAACTTCTATAGTTGGGAGATTTGGATAACATATTTTGTAACTATAAATTTATATGTTAATTTGAATTGATAAGAAACATGACAAGGAAAATTAATGATCTCATTTATCCCAATACATCTCCAAACTAAATTCTCCCATTTCCAAAGAAAATGATGATCCATCCGAGGACAAACATTTTGTAAGAAATGTTCACCAATGGAAGACTCCAATAGTTGATTCCAATAAATCAAAAACTATTTCCCCTAAAGATGAGAAATAACCAATATTCAAAGTAAATATTAAATAAATTAAATTGCCTCATAAATTACAGTTGGTCTTACAAGAGAGTCTTCACCCCAATTTATTCAAAAAATTTGACAGTTAGGGTTGATCATAAAAAGCCTCAAAAGGATCCATTTTGATCCGTGAAAAGTAATAATTATTATATGTATACTCAACCTCTCAAATATATTTTACCTCAATAAATAGAAATCTATGATTCAGAAATATTAATTTAATTTTTTATCTATATATTTCACTCTATCTAACCATCCATCTTTGGATGGTATGTTGTACTCACTCTTACAAGTGTCCCTAACTCCTTTTTGAGACTATGAGATTGTAGATGTAGGATTTTTAACTATTTTTGGGACAACAGAATAGGGTGACCAATGAATCCCCATGATATATTACACACAAATAATATATAGTTCATTCTCAAGGGTAGTGTCCCCAATCATTGTAAAAGGATAAAATTTCACCAACTAAACAATCACCATAGAATATTATTCATCCATGGGGAGTTATATTTAATTCAACATTGAAATCAATGAACTCTAAATTATATATCCAAGATGAAACAATAAGAGGTAAAAGTAGACCTGAATTTTTGGGATTCTCTAAATATATATTATTGTAGTTGTAATGTTGGGACTCAAAATATTAAATTTCATGCATCGTACCTATACACCAATTTTTTTTGTCTTTTCAAAATACATATTCATATATATAGGATTAATTACCAATGATAAACTATGAAAATCATACAAAATAGAAGTAATCACGCATGAAAAAAAGAATTTCAAAATGTAGGAAATGACATCCAATTAAGAATACAAACTATAAAAGATCTCTTAATAATTTATGGTTTCCATGATTATTATAAAATCCGCATCATGTTGCTCGACCTATTAAATAAATTAAATGAGAGATATTGTAATCTAAATAATTTTTAGAAGGAATCTTGAATTAAATCGATCATTATTTACAATATACATATATAAAATAACCTTAAGGTTAAAAAAACTCTTTCTATTCTATGATATTATGTGGTTGATAATTCCAACTAAGATTGATACAGATAAAATTACAATTCACTTCAGTTTTAGCACTTTCAATGTCAAAATATTGATAATATTCCTATAAAACAATATGTATGATATTTAGGTTATAATTTGAAAATATATATCCTTTACTGTTATGATTTCAATAATTTTTAACATCTCCCTAAATAGATATTTTCCCCATACCATAGGTTCATGCATAACAATAACCTCCGAATAATGAGTGAAATAATTTTTATTATGTTCACATTAAAAATAATGATGTATTCTATGACTAAATAATAATACATAGGAAAATAAACTATAATAGTTCTATAAAAATAATTATATAAAAAATACCCATTTCCAAGATCATAAATGGTCAAAATTGAATCTATTTTATAATTCATTTAATATAATCCATTTTGGTCTGACTCATTGAATCCTTAATTATATTCAACCATATCAGGGGAAGTGTAGTAAAACATGATTATAACAATTCAAAATATTTGATGAAGCATTGATAGAATCCAAAAATTAATATGATTATCTTAGTCATAAAGATTATATCTCGCTCATCCCATGAAATGAAATCCATCTTCTATAAAATAATGAATATGAGATAGTGTTTTGAAAACTCATTCTCTGAGAATTTAACTATATGGACTTGAAATTGGTATCCAAATATTACCTTAATGTTATTTTCTCCAAATAAAATCCCAATAGAAATTTTGATTTTGGTCATGCCTACTCGTAGATCTCAAATAAACCAATATATGATCCCAAACTACAAAGATAATTTTTCAGTATTCAGATTGAATGTCATTTTAGTAATATCAATAAACAATTTAGGTGTTTTGTAGACAAAAGGAGTTTTATGATACTCATAGTGATTGTATAATAACTTTAAATATTTCATTAGGATATGTAGATCCAGAAAATTGATCTTATGTTATCACAAGCAATGAATAATTTTTTAAATATACATTCCCCCTATAATTTATTAAATAGTTCATCCACATGGGTAAATGGAACTTAATTATCACACTCACTAAATTCAATGTTCAATTTCTTTACATAGATACAAATATAACAATTTTTCTTCACAAAATATAATATTGGAGCAACCAATCATGAATATATATGTAAAAAAATTCTTTCTATATGAGATTTATTAGGTAGCCAATATTATCATTCATCTCAATAGGTTCCACGAGAAAAGAGGGTATAGATATAGTTTGTTTTCCCTCACCATATTAATTTTATATTCTACCTTCATCTGTAGATGATGAACAATGGAATAATTTGAAATGAATTTAGGGATATGATGATAGAAAAAGGGATGACTAAAAATGGTTAAAAATATTTTATTAACTATTATATAATACAAAATTATCAGAGATCATGGAGGTAAGGAGACACTTGATCATAAATAATGTCGAACTCCTCGTTGAATAGCATAAATCTCCCATCAACAACAATGAACCTGAAACAATGAGGATAAAATTCAATCTCAATGTAATGAGAAATCATCCAATATATCCATATTATGACATTGACCAAATAGAGAACCGTGATATCATGGATAAACTTCTCATTGGCAATAAAAATATAAACAGATGCAAAAAAATGTTCTCTGACCTCTAACTTAGACGAATCCCCAAAACCATAATAAATGACAGGAGAACTATAAAATGTCATAGCACATTAATTTTTTGGGTAGATATACATTATTTTGTATTAATCTCCAATATAGTGTATTTTATATAGATGATTAAATTTTTGTGGTTCTTCCCAATATATAGTGAACTACATCGACATATACATGAAACTTGTCCTTTGTGTGAATGATCCTCAGATCAGAGGATAGTGGCTAGATCCCTAGGTATTTTGAATATTTTGATTATTAAACAACTGTAATTGGAGATGACAATCCATAAATATTGTAGGATATATAAACATCCTAGAATAACATCTACATTTATCCTCAAAACTGCAGACTATACATTTCCATAGGGGTGTAGTAAATTAAATTCACGAATTATGTACCATTACACACTGATAGAAAGTAAGGGGAAGAAAAATACATATTTATAATATTATAGAGGATCCCTTATACTGAGAATCACCTCCTCCTCCATTTATATTATCATTCAACTTTCTGTTGTCTCCCCACACATGACATAATCAGTATCTAGATGAAAAATAAGATCTAAATGATCCAATATGCTATACTATATGCAGTTACATATCATCATACTTTTTACCATATATGAATATATTGATATACACAGCATATATTCTTATGAGAATATGTTTCTTCACAATATAAATAGGAATTTTAGATTTGTTTGAAAATAATGCATCCCCTCAACAAGTTAATAATATACCAGCAAAAAAATGGCTGTGTAACTCGAACAAAATTTTTTATCTCCTTTATATGGGGCAATCTCTAAAGATGTCATTATTTAAAGAAAATAATGAAGGACAACTGAAATAAAATGTTATTGATAGAATTCAACTCCAAGGATGAAATCTATTTTAACTAGGCCACATAATCCCACCAAATCCTTCTAAAAATATTGATAATTAATGTACGACACATTACCTCGATTGGCTCTGGTGAATCTCGGATGTCATAGACCATATTGAAAATTCCCAGATAGTCATCTATATCATGGGGATCATATGTAACTTTAAAGGATATGGGGTTATTATTTGTTAACTATCCCCTATGATATCTACATCCTTTAGTGTAACACCCAAATATTATAAAGGAATATCAGTATTTTCAATAACATATATGACAATAAAACACTGACCATAACTGACATAAAAACAAATTACTATCATAATGTAGAAATTATATCGATATGTAGAGATGGTACTAAATAAAATAAGATATATATATATATATATGTATGTATGTTTATATATATATATATATATATATATATATATATTTCTTACCCAGTATGAAGTTATTCATAATTTTTTATTGATGAACAAATCAATTTTTAATAAAAAGAATTTATTATTAAAAAAATATGTTTTTTTCAATAATGATTTTTATTGATTTTTCGAAAAAAAAATTAATGAATTTTATAAATTGTATAATA
The DNA here is from genome assembly GCA_963277665.1 of Viscum album. NCBI lineage: Eukaryota > Viridiplantae > Streptophyta > Magnoliopsida > Santalales > Viscaceae > Viscum > Viscum album. The sequence goes on along the minus strand of OY728143.1, from coordinate 63,103,710 downwards.
ATTAATTTATAAATAATCAAATTTTTTGAAATAAATATATTATATTTTATATAGGGTGAAATATTTGATTATTTACTAAATTATTATTTTAATTTTAACAGTGAAAATTTCTTATTTCTTAAAAAGTATCATTTATTTTAAATAAATTTTGAATTTTAAAGGTCCATTTATTAATTTAATTATATTAAATTTAATATTGTTTTTAATTATAAATATTAGACACAATTAGCTATTTTTTAAACATATTCAAACTTCATTTATGTATAATTTTATTTTATGATTAAAACACAATTTTCCAAAAAACTATATTAATTTGAATAATGTTTCCCCATATTAATTAAATAATGTAACCTTTCATGAGTAATGATTTAAATTTAACATATATTTTATATGACATTACATATTTTTTAATATTATTATTATTTTAAATATATTTTATAATCGTAATATTATATCATCCAATTTTTTAATGAAATCCTTTTATAAAAAACACATTCATCATCTTCTCTGTGGGTATTATTTCTATGTTGCCATATCTATTAGTTGAAATTGATAAAATTGATTTCATATTCAAAATCACACTATTATATAATATATTATAAGTTCATATCAATTTTTTCTAAAATTAATATTGAAATCATTAAATACATTTTACCTCAGTTAAGGTAAAAACGGGTTTACCAGGAGTCATGAAAAATAGATAAGGGCCAAAACGAACTAAAAATTGACAGAATTATATTGGATGGAAATATATTAACAATATATAATATCTGTAGTACCCCCAATCTCAGGTATGCAACCATTTCTTGATGATTTTAGTGGTTTAAAAGTTAAGGGTGGCGAAGGGGAGTGTAGGGAGAACATGGAATGAGTTTTTGGGATAAAAGAGAAGTCGCACGGGCGGATCACAGTTTGTCTAAACTGTACGGCCAAATTGTGCGTAGTTGGTCTCGGAGGCAGTGGCTTCTACACTGGTGGTGCACAGTTTGAATAAACATGTGGCCAAACCATTCAAGAAGGATGACCGAGGTAGTAGCTAACGCACGGTTAGCGCACGTTTTATCAAACCATGCGAACTAACCGCGTTCCCAATTAAAGGAGATCCTATAAAGGTGGATCTCACGCATTTTTTAATCTAAGGGGCTCGTTTTTCCTTCTAAGCAGCCCTGAATCGGGATTTTGGTTCTCATAAGGTCATGTAGGGTTCTCCCATCATTCCGGAGGCGATCCAAGGGCTTCTCATGGAGAATCGAAGCTGGATTCTTGAGGTATGTGATCATTCTTGTTTGGTTTCATAGATCTACTTAGATCTACTTCTATTATTCTATCGATTTCTTAGATATATGCCCATTATTGGTATATATAAGTGTGTAGATGCCAAATATTATGAGATTTGGTCTTAGTTGTTTTAGGATAAGAGATCTAAGGAGAATCCATGGTGAATCGGCTCAGTTTCCTTGTGTGTACTCTGTTTGTTGGGGTTTTCTTCAAAACCATTGAGGTAGGAGGCTTCACTCATTACTTCGCTTGTTAAAATTGATTTGCTTGGTTTCAAATTATGTTATTTTATTGAAATTTATTATGAAAAGCATGGAATAAATCTTCTTTAGTGACTTATTATGGTTTTGATGAAATTGTGAAATACTGGCGAATAGTTGTGCAATGTGATTTGGGTTCATGAATTTAAAATGTTGATTTTAAATTATGGATTTTTGGGACTGGTAAATGGTTTGACGGAAGACTGGTTTTCAATAAAAATGGGTGTTTTATTTAAATGGATTGGTATTGAAATGGTTTGATGTTATTGGATCATTCCTTGGTTTTCAATAAAAGTATGGTTCTATTGAAGTGGTTTGAATTTGTTGAACACACATGGTTTTGGTGGAAATGGTTTTCAATAAAAGGTTTTTTATTGAAAGGATGTTTTTGGCATGATTTTTGTGAATGTGTGGTGTGTGTTCTTGTATCATATACGAGGCTTGGTTGATATAGGACCTTATTATCGGTGCCAAAAGTTTAATGGCACATGGGACTTTTAAGTAAGTGGCTTGGTTGAAATATGACCATGTTCTCGTTGCCAAAGGTGTAATGGCACATGGGAAACAATTAACTCATGAAGACATGGTAGATCAATGATAAACCGCTCATGTGTATGGATCTGTCATAATGAAGCATGAAAAGTTGATTTCATGGGTTGTGAAATGGTTGGGTATGCCAAAAAGGGATTTTGTGAAATGGTTCTAAAGCTTGATTGGACATTTTTATTGAAAAATGACTTATTGGAAACCAAGTTTCAATTGCTATTGGATTATTTTGGTTACAAATGGTTTTGGAAACATGTTTGTATTTACTTAAAAGCTGCTTTTGAGAAAATGTTTTATATAAACAATTTTTATATAATTGTTTCAAACTATTCTATCCTAGTAGCGTGAGTAGGGAAGTCATTAGGGAAAACCTACTGATTATTATACTCACCGCTGCTTTGACACATTGGTTTTTTGTAGATGTTGTATTCTGAGACCCATGTAAAGGTGAGGCATCACATAATTAGTGGTTCGTGGTGATGCATGGGAGATGTGGTGGTGCTTGGAGATTGGAGCTCCATGTGGAGCCGTGGAGCGTGTCATGGTCTATTTTGGTCATTCGTTAGTCTTCCGCTTGGTACTCTGATATTGTTTTGTTTGTATTGGTTTGTCTAATGGTTTATTTATCTTTTGGTAATGCATGAGTTGGTTGTTCCATTAACATGCATCATATAGTGGTTGTTAGTGATGTTTTGGTTTGTTTATTTCTCAAAGGCTAAATCGTACCCCACTCGCATTGAAACCCTACTGCATTTATTGCCATCCTTTGGCACCTTGGGGGTATCGCTTAAGGACTAGTAATGGATCATTTTTCTCTCAAGCCAATGAGTATTTGTAGGTGATTACAAATGGTATCATATTGTTCGTTCCTTGGATAACAATTATTCATCGATGTTCTTGGTCTTGGAGTGGAAATTCATTCTTGTCTATTCCTTGGGTCAAAATCTTATACATGGGTAGGATTGTCAGAACGTGAAATGTATAGCATAAAGGTATGTAGCTAACCTATTTATGTTGAACTTCAATTTACCAGGATGATGGGTACATAAGTGTTTTGGATACACTTCTACAAGGTTGGAAATCTTATTGTCATGGGTTTAGCCAATGAGATGAGGATGAAATGCATTGTAGAGAAATGACTTCCCACTAGGACTGCATATCTCATTGTGAGGAATGACTAAGGATTTTGTGCAAGGTGTAAATTTTTTAAAAATGCAGAAATTGTATTCAAGTGAAGGATTTTGCAGACATGGTTGTTTGTGTATTTTAAAAATGGGTTGATTTTCAAAATGCATGCTCAATGTTTTAAAAAATGGTTGAACATGGAAAAAGGTTGTTTTTGGAAAAAAAATATTGCGATAGATGATGTGATAGAATTTGAATACTAAGACATTAGTTGCTAGAGAGTGAGATTGACGGAGTTTGTTGTTGGATTAGTAAATGGCACCTGGTAGGCATCATCAGAACCAACCCGATCAAGCTGCGGAGAATGTGGTTTCACCAGAACCACGTGTGAACCAGGATCTGGTTGAGAGTATTGTCTAGGCTTTTCATGCTATGGATATGGGGAACTGAAGGAATGAACCAAGGCATGTGGATCACTCAATCCAGTTCATGAAGAAGAACCCACTGAAATTTTGGGGTGATGCTGAACCTGAAAAGGTGGAAGTGTGGCTATGTAGGACGAGTCGTATCTTCGATTTCATTGGCACACCATCAGATTTCAATGTAATGTTTGCAACATATATTCTAGAGGATGTTTCGCGTCAATGGTGGGATTTTGCAGTACATCCTAAATTGGATGAAGGCCTTACATGGGTTGACTTTGAAGAATTGTTCACCAAACAATTCTATCCTCACACGTTCAAGATCATGAAAATGACAGAAATCTTCCGCCTGAATCAAGAGAGTATCTCTATCACAGATTATGCGGATAAATTCCCGAATTTAGTCTGTTTTTCACCAGAGGTTGCAGCAAGTGCATCGTTTAAGGCACACATCATCAAATCGAGGATAAGGTAGGAGATTCAATAGAAGATTGTGGTGCTCCGTATTACGAATTATATAGAGATGGTGAACATAGGGACTGTTTCTTAATGTGATATCTCAAGATCTATAGGAGGAGGAATGATGATACCTATGGTAAACGGTGGAAACTCAACCTCCGGGAACAAGAGGAAAACCTATTTCCACTGTGCAAGTGGAAATCAGAACCAGACGGCGGGATTAGTGAACCTTCTTCCACATCCCCAGAGCAAAGCAGGTTTCATTCAATGTGGTACAACTGACCTCATAAAGAGAGAGTGTATGGAATAACCTAGATCAAGTCACAATTTCAATTAGATAGGGAATCTTCAGTAATATTTTCATAGTGCTCCTAGATCGGGTTCTCGGGACACTTCTCAGGTGTCGCAAGCATCGTATGATTCGACAGGAAGTGGAAAACAGAGTCAGTCTCGTCAACATAACAAAGCTAGTCATAGTGATTCTCAAAATACCATGAATCCTTAACCAGGGAAATCTCATCAAGGAAACAAGGAGAACAATGTAGTGAAGAAGCAATTGAATGAAGATGCGCAGATGATTGTCGATGATCAGGTATAACCATATATGGTGATATGTACGATTATTTTGAATTATACCCTTGTGCAAGAGCTATTCGATACTGGTGCATCACATTCCTTCATTTCTTCTCATTCTGTTGACTTGCTATGTTTAAAACTGGAAATGATTCCTTCTGTTTTGAAACTGAAAACTCCTCTTGGTGTAAGAGAATTTCATTCCTTTTTGTGTAGAGTATGTGCTATAACTGTTGATGGAGCTAGGTTAAAATGGGACTTCTTGATGTTGTACATGGTTTTCTTTGATGTAATCCTAGGAATGGATTGTTTGACAATGTTTAAGGCTCACATCAACTATTATAGGAGAACATTTAGTTTCACGATGGAGGACGACATCAACCATCTCTTCAGAGGATAGAGGATGGTAAATAATGGTGAAAAGAGACTGTTGTCACTAATGGTGGGAACGATCTCTTACCAAATAGTAGTGTTGAATTTGGAATCAATAGAAGAGATTGAGAAAAATAGTTTTCCAGCCATTATGGATCAATTTCTAGATGTCTTTCCCAATAACGTCTCAGGGATACCACCTCTAAGGGAAGTGGAGTTTACGATTGATCTCTTTACGGGGACCAGTCCAATTTTCCTTCCATCTTATAGGATGGCACCAACAGTGTTACGGGAATTGAAAATGTAGTTAGAGGAGCTGGAAAGCAAGGGTTTCATTTGACTAAGTACTTCTCCATGGGAAACACCGGTGTTTTTCGTGAAGAATGAAGATGGAACTCTTCGGCTATGTGTTGATTATCAGAATCTTAACAAAGTTATAATTAAGGATATATATCCACTTCCACAAATTGATGTTCTTTTCGATCAATTAAGGGGAGCTCAGTGGTTCTCCAAGATTTACATGTGATCATGATATCTCTAATTGCGAGTTCAGAATGAGGATATTCCAAAATAGCTTTTAGAAGTAGATATGGCCACTACGAATATGTAGTCAAGCCATTAGGTCTAACGAATGCACCAATGGTCTTCATGGATTTGATGAATCGAATATTTTAGTGATATCTAGATTCGTTTGTTGTGGTGTTTGTGGATGATATCATGGTGTATTCAAAGGCAAGGTATAATAATGAGGAGCACTTGGTAATGGTGTAAAAAAATTTGAGAGATAATCGGTTGTATGCCAAATTATCAAAGTGTGATGTTTGGATACAAGAAGTACGTTTCCATGGCCAGGTCATTTCTGAGAATGGCGTTTTTGTTGATCGTGAAAAGATAGAAGTCGTTATCTCTTGTAAACCACCTAATAATGTGTTCGAGATACGTAGTTATCACAGCCTAGCTGTTTACTACCGATGCTTTATGCATGATTTCTCACGACTAGCTTCACCAATGAAATCTATGAAAACGAAGAATTCTCCATTACAATGGACATAATAATTTCCAATGTCTTTCTAGGAACTCAATGTTAATGTTACATCGGTACCTATCTTGATCTTTCTTGAAGTAGGACAAGGTTATGTGGTTTCTTTTGATGCTTCGGGAATAGGGTTGGGTGGTGTTCTCATGAAAGGAAACCATGTGGTTGCTCATGGATCAAGGAAGTTGAGGGTTCATGAGAAAAATTACCGAACACATGATTTGGAGTTCGATGAAATCATCCATACTTTGACAACATGGAGGCATTATATCTTTGGTGAGAAATTTACTGTGTTCATAGATCATAAAAGCATGACACTAATTTTCACACAGCGAGATTTGAATCTGAGGCAAAGGAGGTGGATGGAGTATCTACCGATGGTTGGATTTGAATTGATGTACTCACCAGGAAAAGGGAATTCGGTGGCAGATGCATTGAGTAGAAATTCATATGCTCAGTTAACGAAAGTAGCATGAGATGAATGGCAGTTGATGTCGTTATTAGCCGTCATTTATGTGGAATATGAAAACTGAGGTGATGTTGCAGTTTTCTTTTCAGCTATGCTTGTTCTTGATTTGGTTAGGATGATCAAAGAAACACAAACATCTGATATAGAATGTCTAGTTGTAAGTTCAATACTCAATGGTCGGGAGACCATTGATGGCTGGAAACATTATGGGGGTTCAGTTTTGTGTTTCAGATATTCGATGGTTTTACGTAGGGGTTTTCAGGAACAAATCTTTCATGCATACCACCATTCGAAATGTGTAGTACATCCGGTTAAAAAAAGTATGAGGCGTTGAAGGCGCCGTTTTTGTGGAGCAGCATGAAAAGGAAGGTGGCTGAGTTTGTCTCATAGTGCTTAAATTCTTAGCAGGTTCAAGCAGAGCATCAGAGACCAGCTGGTATGTAACAATATTTACCTATCCCAGTGTGGAAATGGGATCAGATAGAAATGGATTTTCTTACAGGTCTTCCAAGAACGGTCTGGAAACATGATGCAATTTGGGTGACAGTGGATCATCTAACCAAGATGGCCCATTTCAACCCTATTCGTGAAACTCATACGATGGAAGATTATTCAAAAATATATATCTAAGAAGTTTTAAAAATGCATGGTGTACCTATGTCTACCATCTCAGAAATAGATATGAGGTTCACATCTTGTTTCTATAAATCATTACAAAAATCCCTTAAGACTCAATTGTCTATGAGCACGGCGTACCATCCTTAGACATATGGGAAATCTAAGCGGACGATTCAAAATTTTGAAGATATTTTGTGGGCTTGTGTAAAGGATTTCGGTGGCTCATGGGAGGATAATATACCCTTGGCAGAGTTATCATACAATAATAGCTATCAATCCATCATACGCCTGGCTCTGTTTGAATCATTGTGTGGGAATTCTTTTCATTCTCCACTATGCTTGGTGGAAACGGGTGAAACATCACTAGTCGGACCAAGCAATTCCCAAGAGACAACAGAGATGATATAGTTGATTAGAAAGAGGATGGAGACGGCTCAGAGTCATCAGACATCTTATTCATATCACCGTCAAAGACAGTTGTCATTCATTGTGGGTGATCAAGTCTTCTTGAGGATCTCACCAAGACATGGACATTATCATTTAGAGAATAAGGGAAAGCTAACTCCTAGATACATTGTCCCTTTTATGATACTGGAATGGGTTGGAGAGGTGTAATATCGGTTTTCATTACCACCACGATTCATTTTGGTGCATAATGTGTACTATGTATCTCATTTGAAAAAAATTCAGCCTGATCCTGACCATGTGATCAGATGGGATCATGTTGACCAAGAGCCGGATTCTTTGTTGATACATATCCCGGTACATATTATGGATAGGAAAGAGAAAGTCTTTTGTGGAAAAAGCATCTGTCTAGTGTGGGTTTTATGGAAGCATGGTCAGATTCAAAAAGAGACTTGGGAAATTGAGATGGAAATGAAAGAGCAGTGGCCGAAACTCATTCAGTTGGCTGAAGGTTTTCTACATTCTGAGGATGGAAATGTCAATGGTGGGGAGAATTTAGTACCCTCGGTTTCTGGTATGTAACCCTTTCTTGATTCATTTAGTCACTTTAATGTAAAGGGTGACAAATGGGAGAGTCGAGAGAACTTGGAATGAGTTTTGGGGAAAAAGGGAAGCCGCACGGGCGGCCCACTGTTTTTCTAAACCGTGCGGAAAAACTGTGAGTAGTGTGTCTTGGAGGAAGTGGCATCCACATGGACATCACACAGTTTGTCTAACCATGCGACCAAACCATGCGAGAAGGGTGACTGAGGAAGTAGCTAACGCATGGTTAGCGCACAGTTTTTCAAACCGTGCGAACTAACCATGTGGTCACTTAAACGAGATCCTATAAAGGTGGATCTCACTTTTTTTCCTCTAAGTGGCTCATTTATCCCATAAGTGTCCCTAACTCGGGATTTTGGTTCTCTTAAGGTCAAAAGGGATTCTCCCATTGTTTCAGAGTTGATCTGAAGGATTCTCTTGGATAATCGAAGCTGGATTCTTGAGATATGTGATCATTCTTGTTTGGTTTCTTAAATATACATTGATCTACTTCTCCCCTTCTCTTTGTTTCTTATATAGACGCCCATTATGGGTTTATCTAAGTGTTTGGATGCCAAATATGATGATATTTGGTATTGGTTGTGTTAGGAGAAGAGATCTATGGAGGATCCTTGGTGAATCGACCCGGTTTTCTTGTGTGTTCTCTATTTGTTATGGTTTTCGTCAAAACCGTTGAGGTAGGAGGCTTCACTCTCGACTCCTCTTATTAGAAGTGATTTTATTGGTTTTAAATTATTTTATTTGAATGAAATTAATTGTGAAAATAAATGAATAAATCTTCTTTAGTGATGATTTATGGTTTTGATGATGTTGTGAAATCTTGGTGAATTGTTGTGGAAAGTGATTTTGCATCTTGAATTTAGAATGTTGATTTTAAATTATGTATTTTATAGAATGGTAAATGGTTTGTGGAAATATGGGTTTTCAATAAAAGGGGTGTTTTATTGAATTGGTTTGATGAAATTGGTTCATTCCTTGTTTTTCAATAAAAGTGCAATTTTATTGAAATGGTTTTAATTGGATGAACACACTTGGTTTTAATGGAAATGGTTTTCAATAAAAGGTTTCATTAAAATATTGTTTTTTCATGATATTTGTGAATGTGTGGTGTGTGTTCATGTTTCATATATGAGGCTTGGATGAAATAGGACCTTGTGCTCGGTGCCTAACGTTTAATGGAACATGGGACATTTAAGTATGAGGCTTGGTTGAAATATGACCTTGTGCCCGGTGCCAAAGGTGTAATGGAACATGGGATACAATTACCATGTGATGACTTGGTAGATCAACAAGAAACCACTCATGCGTATGGATCTGTCAAAACAATGCATGCATGGTTGATTTCATGGGTTGTGAAATGGTTTGGTATGCTAAAAATGGATTTTTCGAAATGGTTCTAAAGTTTTATTGGTCATTTTTCTGGAAAAATGACTTTTTGGAAAACTAATTTCAAATTTTATTGGATGATTTTGGTTATGAATGGTTTCGGAAACATGTATATATTTAGTTAAAAACTGATTTTGAGAAAATTTTCTATATAAACTGTTTTTATTTTATTGTTGCTAACTTTTATATCCTAGTGGTGTGAGTAGGGAGGTCATTGTGGAAAACCTACTATGTTTTATACTCACCCATGCTTTGGAACTTTGGTTCTTCTGTAGATGTCATATTCTAAGACACAGGTAATGGTAAGGCATCTCATTACTAGTGGTTCATGGTGATGCTTGGGATATGAGGTGGTTCTTAGAGCATGGAGCTCGGTGTGGAGCTGTGGAGCATGTCTTGGTCTGTTTTGGTCTTGTTTTAGTCTTCCTCTTGGTACTCTGATGTTGTGTGGGTTATACCAGTTTTTGGAATGGTGTAGTTCTCTTTTGGTAATGCATGAGTTGGTTGTTTCATTAATATGCATCATATCGTTGTTGTTAGTGATGTTTTGGTTGGTGTATTTCTCAAAGGGTAAATCGTCCCTCACTCGCATTGAAACCCTTCAGCATTTATTTCCAGCCTTTGGCGCCATAGGGATGTTGCCTAAGGGCTAGTAATGACTCGTTGTTCTATCAAGCCAATTAGAATTGGCGGGTCCTTACAATATATTTTCATGAAAATGATTCATTGAGAAAACATTTTTCATGTTTTAGTCATGGGTATATCATTTTATTTTCATAGATTCCATGTGTTTTCTATCCCCCACATATAAAAGGCCACCCACACTCATCTCCGCATGAAAACTTGAAAAATTTTATTATCATACAATAATTAATAAATTTCTTCATAACAACCCTATGCACATCCTATAATACATTTTTTTCTAATAAAACCATTGTATGATAGATTATTTTTTAAACATATAGTTTTCATCTAAAAACCTAATTTCATTCTTAACCGACAATTATAATTTATTTCTTTATCCACCTCCTTCAAATCAATATCCACCATGATTATATAATAATATAACTATATAATATATCCATAGATTTCATTTTTTTTGGAATAACCAAAATTCATCATTTTCTCCATCAAAGGGGAAACATAATCATCATTATTTTGTATGGAGAAATACTATCTCATGAGCCAATTTAATTCATTTCCCAACATCACCTATCACATATTTAAAAGATGATGGATTAAAAAATTTAATATGTTATTCATGAAATATTTATTATTATAAAAATACAATATATCTCGTATTATATTTAATTTCTTTTCACTAAATAAAGAGAACGACATTATTACATCTTCATGGAATACCACTTCAAAAAATCTATGTGATTATATTTTATCAACAGATAACATGGAGGATATATAGAAATTTTTATAATAAATAATACAAAATACTAATGTTATGATAATTTTATAAGGAAAAATAATTCATAACATCATTCCATATTATTCTTTTGAAAAATTGAAATATTACTCAAAAATGAATCTGAACTACAATCTTAATGGTGTAACATCTTTCATTTTTGATAAAAAATAATTCATGTATAGTTTTAAAATTCTAATTAATGAATGAAAATATTTATAAAAATCTGATTATTATTTTGGAGATGATTGAATAATGTATCATTAGCATATATTACAAAATGAATCAGTTTTAGAAATTTGGAATGATTATACTCAAACAACCTGGCTTGGGCATAAATGAATAAATATAAAAATATATAATTAATCTAATTGAACCAAATAATTTAATTTCTACTTATTTTTGCTATAAGAATTTCCTATGTTATGAATAATTTATATATATTTTTAATAGAGTTCGAGGATATAAATGAAAATTTTAAACTTGATGTAGGGGATTTAACCTAAAATTACATGTATTGAATCTTATATTATTTTTATATCCCTAGATTATATGTTTGAAGATCTATATGTATACTACCCCATAAACATGCTTTATTAATAATATTCTTCCTTTTAGGATATTTAATGTTTCTTGTTTATTTTTTATTTCATTTTGATAATGATTCAAATGATTCCAATGTGGTATGCTATTTGCAACTCACCATAATTAATTTGACAAATATTTCATATTCCAAATATATTACATATTCTATGGTTTATAAAATTCTAAAAAATTCATGTTATCATTATTTTAATGAAAAATATTATTATTTTCATATAAATAAGATGTAAAATTTTTCATGAAGTTTTCATCGATAGATTACCAAAGAAGTAGGGGCGTCTCATCTCACTATTACTTTCATGAGAAATATAATATATTAAAAATCATTATTATTTTGGTGTGTATAATTATTTGGGATATTTTATATTGTTAAATTATTAATATTTATAGTGTTTAATATTTTATATGATTATATTTATATCACGGGGCTTCTCAGTTAAATGTTTATAATGTGGAAAGGGTATATCTTCTGATCACATTAATGATGGATATTGTTTATAGTTATGTATATCATAATAATATCACATGATATACCTCTATAGAATCTAATTAATATAAGTCTTCTCTATTAATTTATTGTCAATTCATATTTTCGTATTTATTTCCTTAATTTATGTAATGAATACACCAACACTTTTTCATTATGATATTTTTTGGTTATAAATGTTTCATTTGATCAAGATTTAAATCACCTGGCTCATGATTATCTAGTCCCATGACTCATGAGATTTGTTATTATTTATTCTGTGATTCATTATCGGTGTTCCTTGTATTATTGGGTATGATTTATCATTTCTTGAACTCATGCACTTTTTTAATATCTTCATAAATTTATACAATTCTTATTCTCAATTAAGGAAATGCATTTTTAAATATTATATTTAACATTACTGGGTATTTTATGTAACCATTGTTATATTTCAATTTTACCAGGTTATTGAGAACTATTTTCAATTTTTTTGGACTAGAATGGTTTATTTTGTTAATAATTTTTGGGAATATGTTTAATACATAATATATTATAAGAAAGTATGAGTATATTGGGAACAATAAGCTCATGAATTAATATGTATTGTTCATGTAATTATTTTTACTAATAATCTAAAATAATCATACCAAATCCTAGAGGGTCTCGTTCTATGACTACCCCATAACCAAATCCAATAGGCCAGGGGTTGATGACTACCAAAAATTAGAAGAATCTACCAAATTGGTATAATTCCTTTAATTACATATAGCCATGAACGTATATCCAAGGCCAAAATGATGGAATATAGAAACATGAAGTAAAAAAAGCATGTGTACCAGTAAGGAACTCCATGAAGGAACACAATGAAGGAACACCACTAAGGAACACCATAATGGATGAAAATGATGGAACACCACAAATTCCCACCTTGAATGAATGCCATGAAGAAACTACACTATGGTACACCATGAAGGAACACCAAAAAAGAACACCACAAAGGAACATCGCTAAGGAACATGTTAAAGGAACACCAAAGTGAAACACCTCTACGGAATTCCATGATGGAACACACTAAGGATAAACACTATGGAACAAAATGAAGGAAAACAATGATAGATCAACACAATAAAACACCACGAAGGAACACAACTATGGAACACAATGAAGGAACACCACGAAGGGACACCACAAAGGAACATCAAAATGAAACACCACTAAGAATTCCATAAAGGGACACCACTAATGAAAGACACTAATGAAAACCATAAATGAACACCACTATATAACACCATAAACTAAAACCACTAATGAAAACCATGAAGAAACACCATGATGGAACCCCATGATGGAACGCCATGAAGGTTAACACATATAAATTCTTGTATCATACCACAAAAAACATATGAAATATATTTATTTAATATAGGTATAAGTCTACAATATGAGGTGAAGGGGTTTTAGTTGTATTCAATTTATCTCCCTATTTTCATGACACATGGAGTGTCAATGAAGCATAGAGAATAGAAGTCACACCAAGCATTGATGGAAAATAGAGTGTCGATGGATCATAGAGTGTTGATAATTCTTGGATAATCTATGGATCAAGGGGAATAAGTGGTGCACTGAGCATCAATGGAGCACAGAGTGTCATTGGCCCACAGAGCATCGATGGCATATGAAGCATCGATGGTGTTAAGAGCATCTATAGCGCACATGGTATCAATTTTTCATTGTTCATTGATGGTGAACAATGATTTTATGGATCATTAAGAAACGATGGTGTAAATATCATTGATGGAACATAGAGAGTCGATGGGTCATGCTACCCCCATGTCATGTAGTCACCAATTCAAATCTAGCATTAGAGTTATGATGGTGGGGTGATTGTACTGGGAGAAAATACTCCTTGATCTATTATTTCATATCCCAAAATCAACATAAACTATCATAGATGATCTAAAAAGGTCATTCTCATTGCAAGGGTCTTGACTATGTATGTTACTTATCAAACTAATACATGGTATGATGTATATGGTCATTTTTGTAAAACGGGCCGACTCTGGTCATGTCTGGGCTCGACTGACCCGACCTCACCCACAGGTCCAACCAACATGGGATGACCGAATGGACCCATCCCAGTCTGGTATATTTGGATTGTCCATGTAGGCTATGGGAGAGGCCTAAAAACCCTAGTACAACCCGCATTCAGTGGGCTAGGTTTCTCAACCGTAGTTATCCCACCTTTGTCGTGGCCCCCTTGTCCACGTGGTCCCATATTATCATGTGGCTCCCCCTGTAACCAGGTCATTGTGAATCTTTGTAGAGTTTCACATGGATAACCCTCCTCCTCTGCCTTCTCTATGGAATATCTTCATAGGATCCTCCAACGTAGCTTCATGTCGCATCCTATCATATTGTCATGACCGCTTACCACAACCACTAGTCATCGTCATGGCTGCCTGCCACTGGTTATCTCCCACAAGGCCCCAATGGGTGAAGTCCTTTCTCTGATGGCCAAATTCCAGCAGCTTTCTGCCCTCCATACAAACTTCATGTGATCAACAACACATTCCACTGAGCACTTCCATTGGATCCGACCACCCTGGTTCCATGGGTCGCCCTTATCTATTTGGTGGTCCTTTGTTAAAGAAAAGATCCATATATGTGATCCTCATGTAACACTTTTCACTTATTTGGTCTTTTCTCCATCTTACCGATGGTCTAGGGTTCATATCATGCTCGTAAATACCTGAAAATGTAGAGTTGGGAAACTTAGGGGTTTAAATTGAGATGAGTGTGATGAAAAGATTTTTAAATGGACATATAAAATGGTTTACATCATTGGAATATTTTTTTTGAACAAAGATTAAGATCTGGGGAATTTGCATTAGAAACACATCTTATCGAATCATGTTAACCCTAAAGAAATCTATCTCGCAACATATGATTGATCCGTCAGTTAATCTATTTTTGGAATAGGTTGCATTCTACATAGTTATAAAGAATAAGGAAAAATCACAAAAAAATCAATCATTCTACCTCATGTTAGGATCAATCATTGATGATGAACTGTTATGTTGTCATTTTTGATGTGATCCTACAACTCTATTGGCACAATGATCTACGATCCAATCCCTGATCCGTTATCATTTCAATAAGATGATTCTTTTTTCTAAAATTTCCTTAGAGATAATGTGATGTTTCCAATGTTATGTGGATAACTCGTAATATTTTTATAAGTATGTTTTTAATTGAAATCATCACTATTTAAAAAATAATAATTTTTCAATATATTTTTTTAATGATGATTACGTATTTTTCATGTTCTTCCATATAAAACTCACACTGAATAATGTTAAGAACCACCTAGCAAAAAAATAAAATTAAAAAAATTCTCAGATTTCAAATAAGAGTATCTGATCATGAGTTATTGTGTTTTTAATATAATATAACTTTTATTTTATTATTCTATTTACGGTTATGTCCAAAAAACTATTTTTTATAGCCAGCCCTAGATAGAAGATTTTTGGCCTTACGTATGTTAATTAAAAGGATTTGAACTCAATACTACCATAAAATTTCTAATAAGGGTACACTTTTATGTTTTATTTCACTTTTTATGAAAATAGTGCATCAATGTTATTAAAAATATAACATTGTTCAATGAACATTTCTGGGAACGTTGGGGCTCAAAATCACATGTTGTATCATCACCCAGTGTCAACTTTTCGATAAATGATTTCTAAAAATAAATTAATGAAATTAAGAGACATTAAAATCCCCCACCTTAGGGATTTATTTCTTAGAAATCAAATGTTTGGGCTACCCAAACCGATGAGGTACTAAGCCTAGAACGTCTCATAGTTGGTATCTTTTAGTTGTGACTCCCTGACACGTTGTAAGAGTGGTGGGTGATAAACCTTAACATGAGGTATGATATTCCATATAAAACTACAAATGGATAAATCCAATGAACCCAACATCATTGAAACCCTGTTTAGACACATCAAACTAGATATCCTATAGAGAAAATCATTCACCACATTCATCTTACTAGGAATATAGACTATATCATAGAAATAATAATGTAGGAACTCAACACAATGCTTCTATCTCAACCTATGATGGTTCCACTGAAACTACACTATAACTTCTAGAAACAGAGGACTCAAAACACCCACTACATTGAGGGTTAGGATATCCAATTGAAGAAAAAATGATTGCACCCTCCATTGTTTGAGTATATTCTATTCTTCTTAGGTTTAATTTTCAACCCTAGAAAAAACTCATTCCACTAGTTTAGAGACACCACTTTCATAACCTAAAACAACCAATATAATGATTAACAATAGGTAGCTAGTCAATACCATGATTGATGTTGTAAGGACATGTGGCCGCTACCATGAGATCCCAACTGAAACTCTCTCACCTAATAGTCATGACACACTATCAGCACTACTGAGATTGATCATGGAAGCCTCTCCCATGTGAGTCTCTAAACATAACTGTCGAGTCAATGGTGTCAACAGAATCATTGATTCTCAATCATGTTTCATGGAACAAAAATAATGACTAGTACTTGTGCCTTTCAATACTGCAGCTAAATTATACTACACACATATCATACCGTAAATTATTCTTTGAGCTTCTACGACATATGACTCGACCACACGAAGATTTCACCTCACCTTTCCTGCTACTACAAGAGATTTTTGAAGAAAACCCAAGTGTGGTGGTGGTAGCATGATTAATTTTATACCACCTCTTTTTTACTTTCCTAACTCCTCTGACATGTCCACTTCCTTGAAGATTTATCTACTCTTTCTTTATTACTATTCATTATCCCCAGCTCGATATGTTCTGGAAAAGGCCTCTTAACCACCATGTTTATCTCTATCTCCCTATCAGAGGTAGGAATTCATAGACTTATAATGTTGTATTTTATGTCCCTATGCACATGTTTCCTCAAAGGTGTGTTTCCTGATTCACTGGTCATGTATCACACCCATTGAGTACCTAGAAAGGATGGTATACCTCGACTAAAACTCTGATAATGAATTGTCATCATGTAAGAGCTATATATTTTCATGTACATTCATATTACTTATCATAAAAGTTGAGAACCCCAATATTGAAATGTTTTCAAACTCTATCAAGGGAAAAGACACCTCGTTATAAGATCAGATATCCATGCCCCTCTATCTCCACATTATGACATGAAGATGGATCGCTACCAGTAACAACATATGATCTGCTGGTGTCTTGAATAGATTTAAATCACATATCACAATATCAATCCAATCCTCAGTCACCTGTGGCTATCTCCTCCTAGAACCAGAGGGTTCACTATCACTAAAACACATGAGGAGCTCTCTGCATGTTCTCCTCATTCAATGGTATTATGGGTACTATGTGATTTTATACAAGTGTTGTTATAGCTAGTGCAACATATGAAGGTTCTATATCCACTACCAACCTTGGTATTGATGTCTCATCACCCCATGGATCATCTTCATGATCCTATCATAGAATACTCGTTGGATTCCTACATGGAGGGATCCTAAAATATAACAAGATGTACCATGGTCAAATAGAGTATACCTGGTGAGCTGACTAAAGAGGGACATGAGAACACACCCAAATACTATATGGTGCATGTAACAATATATTTTAACAACAAAAATTGTTTCATTTATCAATTTGCAGAGAAAATTTCAGTGTCTTGGTGTATGGAGTTGTTGGTCACCGCAGCAACACTGGGTTCCGTGTCCTGAAATCCAAACTCAAAACACTTACCACTGTTGCCCCAAACCATCCTCACAAACATTTGATAATTAATTAGTACCAAACTTATATGATACAACTATATCATGACCCTTACCAAAGGGTCCCATGATGTTACTACCCCATGTTTACCTCTAATAGGCTATGGAATGGCTACTAGGACCGAGTAGGCATATTCCACAAAAAATAGTCATATGCCTACGTTATTCTACACTTGCACGCATCTCCAGGACCAAAATAATGAAATTTAAAACAATAAGTAAACAACCATGTGTAAAACTATGAAATAAAAAAAGATTACAAATGTATAAAACTTGAATTATAATAGTGCTATAATACATTCCAACCAAAACTAAGAGTCTGCAAAAGGTAACACACGCTTTCCAAAAGCTCATCCATAGAAAATCCTACATAAAGTGTATGCACTAGGACCACTTTATAATACCATATGAGCACACCTCATATGTCTGATCTCCCTAAGAACCAACTAGTCCTGGTCAACCTAGTACTATATTAATTCATCAAATGTGTGAAAAAGACATGACACATGAGATTAATGTTCATTCAGGGGAGAGTAAAACAGTACAATGTAGGATAGCCCCAACCAACACAGGAATACAACTTTAAAATACATGATGTAGAACTCAATGAAATAAATGATGTATAATGTTAATAAATACATGATTGAACACCACAAATTATAACACCACTAATGAACACTATGGTGGAACACTATGAAAGAACCCAATAAAGGAACACCACTATGGTACACCACAAAGGAACACCAAAAAAGAACACCACTACAGAACACCATGAAGAAACACCATGATGGAACACTACTAAGGAAAACCATGAAGGAACGTCATGATGAAACACCACTAAGGAACACCATGAAGGAAAACCAATTTGTTACACCATGAATGAACAAAAATAAGGAACACCACTACAAATCACCATAAAGGAACACCACTAAAGAACATCATGAAGGAATACCACTAAGTAACACCATGATGGAACACCATCAATGAAAACTATTAAGTAACACAATGAATGACCAATACTAAGGAAAAAAATGACAGAACACTATTAAATAACACTTCTAAGGAACACCATAATTGAACATCATTAAAAAACAACATGAAGGAACACCATAAAGGGAAACCTTTATTATGCTCCGTGAAGGAAGCCCAATAAGGGACACCATAAAGGAACACTGATGTGTAACACCGTGAAGGAACACTATGAAAGAACACCATGATGGAATACCTCAATGGATACCCCAAAGAAATACACAATGCATACCATATAGAAATACAAGATGTTCAGTTAGATCACAAAGGTATAAGTATAAATAATCAAGAGAATGGTTTTCTCAGTTATATTTCATAGATCTCACATTTTCAATGATACATATAGTATTGATGATGCATGAAGCATTGATCATGCATGGATCATCAATTTAATATAGATCTGAAATGGCGAACAGAGCGTCAATATCCCATGGGGAATCGATGGTGCACAAATCACCGATGGTTCCATGAGTGTCATTGGAACACTAATCATCGATGGTGCATGGAGAGTTGATGGAGCATGTAGTGTCGATCGAACATATAGAATTTATGGTTCACATAGCATTGATGGAAAATGAAGTGTAGAAGGGTCATGCATCCCCCATGTCACTTAGTCACAATGTCAAAAACACACATATGATTCTTCTCGTAGGACACATATACTTGGAGAACATACTCACGAAACTGTTATTATGCATTAAAAATTCCAGAACAAATCACACAGTGTATCTCAAATTTCTTGCCATATCTCAAGGGTCCAAACGCCACAAACAACTCATTAGAAAGACACAATATTTGAAAGATATGGATATTTTATGTAATATGCTTCGACGTGAGTACTGTTTGGGACCAACCTGACCCACCAAACCTGACTAAGCCTAGCCTTGTGTAATGAGAACACCAAATTAGTCCAGCTAGAACAGGCATGCTGGACCACCTTGATCACTCTAGTCAATCACACATACAATGAGACGGTTTGCCCCGACGGAAGCAACCCATGCTAGTGGATCCCCCTAGTCCATTCAGTCCACCATTACAGTGTGTCTCCCCTATGTTAGATGTTTAATGTGGCATCATGTCGTGTTTCACATAGCTAGACCACCTCATCTGCATGCCCCTAGGATATCCACCATGGGATACTATGACGTAACTTCGAGCCGCATCTTAGCTCGTTGTCACAACCTCATAATGCGGACCCGGTCAGTGGTTCAGCTAACTTCCATAGACCATATCCCATGTGCCTCTCTTAGGCCACATCCTTTCTTCGTCAGACCCCCTCCAGGGGCTCATCACACTTTTTTGGATCTGCACACAGTAACCATTGCATGCCCCCCCGGCACGATAGTGTACCAATGCCGATTACCTTGGCTATGTGGGCCACCATTGTTACTTTGTTTATTTTTTCTCTAAAAGAAGAAACATCTGCTATCCTTATTGTGTTTTATTCCCAATGTAGGTCTTTTATCTATTTTCTCATTGGTCTAGGGGTCCGATCGGGATCAGAATTACCTGATCATGTCTTGCTGAGAATCATAGGGATTCCAATAGTGCAGAGTCTGTAGAACGTTGGGAGAAATTCATATAGAATTTTTATTACATCATTGTCCAAGAATGTGAAAAATCCCCATGAAATGAAAAATCCTACATCATGTTCAGATTAGTCATTAATGAGGAAAAAATTAATTTTCTTCATTGATGATATCCTCCAACAATGTGGGCACGACACTGAAGGATATTATCATCAATATATCATTTTTTGATCTAGATGATTATTTATCCTTGCTATCCTGATCGAATCTCCAATGTTCCTAGGGTTATTCTCTTATCCATAAAATTTCATTATAATTATTTTTTAAACAAAATATATGGTGCATCAACAATATAATTTATCGTTAAATTAGTTAATAACAATTAAGTCCTTTTAGGGGTTTTTTATAGAAGACATGAACCGACAAATGTTTTTTCACACATAAGGAAAATAACACTGTACAAACTAAACGGTGGTATGATATTTCTAATATGAGACTCTGTTCATGAGTTATTTGGGGTTTCAATGAAAAGTAATTTGAATTTAATTATTTTATTTATAATTACGTCCAAAAAATGTTCTTCACAGCCAGACTATTCTAGTTGATATTAGGTCTCACCTAAGGTAAATTTTTTGATCTAAACACAATGGTTCCATCATATTTCTTTTCTAGGATCCTATTTAAGTGTTACTCCAATTTCTTAGGAAAACATCATGCACGTGATATTAAATAAATATCATTTTATGTGAACTATTCCAGAACACTATGACTCAGAATCACATGTTGTCTCTATGCCTAGATGGTGAATTTTCTGAAATAATTTCTAAAAAATAATTTGGGAATATTTGATTCATTATAGAGACTCTTGGAATACATGTTCATTGAGTATGATGGTGATTAAACAATTCTTTTGTTGTGAAATGTTTGGATGAAAAAGTGTGTCACGTTGGCTGATATCTTGAGGGAAATGTAATCATTATTTTTACAACATTAATTTTGGATATGTTGGTCAAGGTATCTTATAATTTGTATCAGTGTAGTTTTTTTATTAATTTTTGGACTTTGTGCTTTTATTTTCTGTCATATTAATAGTCATGGAACCCATAATAGTTTCATATTATTAAGTTTTATCATATGTTATATTTCATAAACACATCTTCTGGTGATTTACTTCATGAGATTATAAAGTGAATATTTTCATCTTTGGATACATTTTATTAGGATGATATATATGTTTAAATTTGGTTTAACATGAAGAATTACCTTTTCTTTATTATTTAAAAAATTTATGTTATTGAAAATATTTAGGGTTTATATGATCATTTAGGATTAATATTATTTTTTTATATGTAGATATTTTATATAAGAATATTATTGGATATATATTAATATAGTTATAAAAAAGGACAATATGTATATCCGGTGAAAAACTATAACATCTAGCTACGTCATGGGGAAAAAACTCACAACTGATGTGTGACAAGGGTGAATCACAGAAAAATGGCTTATATGGTATCATTGTTTGTATGAAATAATTTGTTACATAAACAATATAAGTGGAAATCAATATTTTGTTTTTTGAAAATTATATTATTATTTTTGGATAAATTTTCTATTGAAAAATAAAATTTTTATTATGGGATTTATGTCATTTTGTGATAAATTTGTGAATTTGGGGGCATTATACAATTATGAAATAATGAATATTATGGATTTTATTAGAGGAATAAAGAATGAATTATTTATCCAAACAATATTTGATTTTACAATTTTTTTCTGATACACTATATTTGTGGAATTTATTATTATAGCTTAGGGTTATGATAGTATAGAAAAATCTTTTTTTTGAATGAAATAATATATGTGATTGGTTTAATTTGTAAATTAATTTTAAATAAATATCATTAGAACATATGACCAAAACCTTTTGAAATTTGGGTTTCAACCATAGATAGTTATATTTTGAAGAATATTGTTTATACTTGTTTGTAAGATGAACAAATCAAAAATATGAGTGTTTTTATTGAATAATTACATATTAATATTGGTTATCAAAATATTAGGGTTTAGTTATTATGAAAATATATTATAACGTACTAATTATTTTGGTTTTGGATAACATCCAATTATATTAAAAATACCATATTATGCATTTTATGAAAGATGTGATCTATTTAAAGGTAGTTTTAGTGCTACAATATTAAAAAAATCAGCTTCAATACTCATTATTTGAAAAAAAAGAATGATATTGGAGATGTAATTTTTTAATTCATGAAATTAATGATAAAAAATATGTATTTTTATTTATTTTCATAGTATATATATTGGGTAATTATCATGTACAATAAATGGATTTGGGAACTGAAAATTCGATAATTTTTTTTATTTTTTATGAAACAATGGCCCTTTGCCCACCACTTTGTATTATTTTTTGGTGGTTCTTAACATTCACAGGACCATTCTCATTCATCATATCAATGATCTCAGTCACATTACATTATTATTCTAGAATCACATATTTCAACCATGCCTATATATTCATATCCTGATGTTTTTTCATACATTTAAAAATATTTATGTGATATTCTAGGTGATCAACCTACTTTCATTTCACTCATTTCAAGAGGATGTGTTGTGAAACTGTAATACATTGTGGGTTTTCAGAATGTTTTTCAAAATATAATCATTTATTTATTGATATTCAATTAAAATATATTGGTTGAAAATTTTGAAAGTAGTGTAATGTAACACACATATATTTTAATTCAATAAATTTTTATTGTGATTGTGTATATGACATGCTTCACCGAGGTTAAATTACTAGTGAAACATTCACACAATAAACAAGGATTGTGAATTCAATTGTATATTTAGTATTATATTTTATAATAAAAGTAAATAATTTACCTACACTATATATATGTATGTCTTAATTCTCAACAAAGAATCATTAATTATTAAATTATTTCATTTTTTTATTAAAAATATATGTTTTCTTTGAAAGTGATTTTCATCGATATTTATGATAAAAATTTAAAATTATTTTTAATGACTTTTATAATTTATATTATATATATTATCACAATTTATTATTTTATATAAAATAAATTTGCGTAAATTGATTTGTTTTCAATTTTTTTGGAATATATTTAATTTTTAATGAATTATTAAAATATTAAATTTTTATAAAACAGTTATTTATTTTCAATAAAATAATTATTATAATGGTTAAATTATGATTTTAGTATTATATAAAGGAAAATTACAATTCCATTGTTATAATTAATGCAAATAATTATATTTTAATAATAAATTTATAAACTTTTGTTAAAAACACATCTATTAGATTAAAAAATGTTTTTTTTAATGTTATAAACTGCATAATGTTTATACATTTTTAATATTAAAAAACACCCTTAATGTGGAATTATATGAATTTATTTTATAAATAATATTTCAATAAATATAAATTTTTGTTTATATAATCATGATTAGTAGTCATAAAATTAAAATAAGATGTAATTATTCATGAAAAGTACATTTCTTGAAAATATAAATTTTCATCAAACCTGTGAATTTAAATTTTATGATGACACATAATATAATTTAATTTGATAAAATTTATTCAAAATATATATTAGTCATAATTTATAATACAAAATAAGGAAAAAATAATTTTTTGGTTATAAAGGATAGTAAAAATAGTAAATAAAATTACCATGATTTAGGTGAAATAGGGTTTACCGAATGTTAAGCATAAAAGATAGAGATTAAATATCAAAAAAAATATTTTTAATTTTCTATGGAACAATTTTGAGATTATTTAATATATTTTCTTATAATGTTCCATTTGGATCCTTATGGAATATGTAAAAGGTAGTTACAACGTTTTCTTTTTAAATATTTCATGTGTGTCCGCTCACCCAATTATATAAGGTCACTACCTCATTGCTTTTCATTAAACAATATAACTATTTTGGTTTAGAAAATACCTAAAAATATAAATTCCTCAATTCTGAAAACACATCATGTAATCCTTATTTTGTTTATAAATTTCTCATTAGAAGGATTTTGGTGCAAATCAATACAGCTTGTCAGTAGTAGAGGTATCATTCATAACAATGATTTTTATAATGTTTCTTATTACAACTCATAAAAATCTGATTAAAAATTTATTATATAATAATATAATTATATTATATATATATAAAATTTATTATGTTAATTTAATATCCAAATTCAATTTTTCTTCCATCAAATTGAATAGAATCCATCAATCATGGGTGCAAGGGACTACCACCACATAAACCAATGCAATAATTTTTTAATTTTTAGCTATCATGGTAGTATATAATGATGTATTTAATGTTTATATATTATAATAGTTAAATATTTATAATTATTAAAGGATGATATATTTTATATTTTCGTATAATTCAATTAATTTATAGAATATAATATCGTTCATGTGTTTGCGATGAATGTTGTCTCCTTGAGGTGATGTCATTCGATTTTCCCCACCACATCACTAGGATGCTATATATAAATATATCTACAAAAATTATATGATATTCATGATATTATAAAAATTAAATTATTACATCACAATATTTCCATTCGTTTCATAGTGATTCTTTAAAATTGTAAATGTTTCTCAAAGGTACATATATCCTAGCATCCCCAAAATTGTAAAATTTTCATTCATCATAACCATTATAAATATTTTATTTAAAAATTATAACTGATGTATAAAAACAATTATTGGTTGATGATTTTTATTCAAATATGATGAAATAATGAACCATTTGACCCTAGTAATCATATCGAAGCCATTTTGAAAATATTGACAAAACATAATAAAAACTCATTTTGTGGAAATATATGATTATATTTTATATATGGAATTTAAATAAACTAAATAAATTAATTGTTATAAATAATTAAAAAATGTACGAGGTTTTTAATAAATAATATAATTTATATAATATTATTATACATGTGTAGAAGTAAATACATTTAATGTATGGAGTCGAGGTAATTGATTTTATATTGATAAGGTACATTTACAATTTCGTATGTTATTATTATAAATATAATTTACACAGTGATGTGTATATATACATTTATATGTATAGGTTATATCATTAATATCCATTATATAATGATATTTATTGTTTCATTGGATGTAATTATTTAATTGGTAATATAGTTAAAATGGTTGTAAGGTGGTACGTTATTTTCCTCTCATATTTATTTATAGGAGAAAAATGTTATACTCATCACTTATATATATTTACGGGGTATATAATTACCATCAATTACATTTATTATTGTTTTATGAAAATTATTGGGTTTCAATATTCCATGATGTTTCTTGAGTGTATCTTACTAGAATTTTATCATACTCAAGATAAAAATTATGACCAGTTAATATTTCAAATTTCTCATTTTCCTATTTTTAGTATCCTTAACATTAATATTTACTCCCTTCTTCTCCGTAATAAATATATCCATCTATATAATGAAACATAATGTCCACTTTTTCTCATGATACTTGATATTTGGAGACTTTTGATTGTGTAGATTCTTCTTCATTTAGTAGTTTCTTTATTCATTTGTATTGATCAGAGGGAGTGACTAATTAATTCTGAATAGATTCCCTAACCCCTTTTCATTTTATTTTCATAACCATTCATCAACTTATCAATATAAAATATATCATCCTCTATCATCATCATATTATTTTTCTTCTAACTTTATTTTATGTATTATCAGCCTACAATATTCAGTAAGAGATTCATTAGGATTAATACTAAATTAAGTGTCTCCATATTAATTTTGATCGTGTTCTTTTTCTACACATATAAAATATTTCTGCACTGTAAACAATTATCCTCATTGTCATTAAACAAAAATCATAATTTTATTTCATTTATTTTTTTGAAAAAATCTATACAGGTTAATTTAGAATTCCGCGATATCCTCTAATTGTATCTTTTATAGTATCAACTTCATCATCCATAACAGATTTCACAGATTCATGATCATAATTATATTTCATCCTTATTAAATTATCTTCACTATTCCAAATATCTTTTGTATTTATCAATACTGACAAAAAAGTAATATTATAAATCATAAATCCTTTCAAAATGAACATACTGAGGACATTATCAATTGGGATATGATTGCACCAATATTTAAAATATTAATGGTTATAAAACATTTTCCCAATATATTGATCTTCCTTATATTCACATGTTATTTATGTTAAAAATATCTAAATCATTGAGAGTTACACTATCATTACTCATGGTGATTATGAAACATTACATATAGAGTGAGGTAAGTCTATTGTCAGAAGAAATGTGAATGTTTTTATTTTTATCATCATGAATATAGATAAAAATTTTCTAGACCTTCCCTTTACAAATTTTTACTTTTCATTTGTCTATTTATGCATGTGAAAAAATGAATCTCCATTCAATGGAACATTTTTTAAAGGTGATTCTTGCTATGCTGACATACTAATCACACTACAATAAATATTAAAGTGTTCTATAAAGTTTTTTCTTTAATAGTCACATGTTTTTCGAATTGAGTAACATCATCCAAAATCATTTTATCTTGTGTTTTTGGATTCTCAACAGATACTGACACAAATCCATGAAACTGAATTATCCTTTTTAATGGAGACTATACCTACCAAAGAAATATATAGAAAGAAATAATTCCTAAATGAACATCAAATATGATATATATTTTGGTTCCATTTCCATTATAGATGTTGATGATGATTGATACATGAGTAAAATTGAAGACACCAGTTTTAGTGACTATTTATCCTGACTATTTTAGGACTAGAATCTCTTTGATGAAAAATAAAGGACATTTGATGTTGAGCATGGAGGTGGTACCACTATATACGTTATTGAAATATGATTATTGATATTCAAAAATTGATAGTAGATTTGACAGATATAATTAATACAATAAATGAACACTTGAATTTTTTTTAAAAAAATTAAAAATTAAAAAATTCGAAGTGAATCTAATGATATTTTATAACAAATACGAAAAAAATAAATATATTTAAAAAATTAAAAAATAAATATAATTATACCTTTTTGAATATGAAGATAAAATTTTTGGATTCAATATATTGTTTCTTAAAAAATCATTATAAAAAATTTGTATGGGGAAAAATATTTATGATGAATAAACATTTTTGTGCTAGAAATTTTCTGATGCTAGAAAATTTACTGGTGATGAAAAATTTCTTCATGCAAACAAATTTTCAGGTACCAATAATATTTTTGGTAAATAAAATTGAAAAGGAATAAAAAATTATATTACCTCCTATGATAAAGAGTTACATAATGTAATGATATATCTTATAGTATATCTTGATATGAATGATTACTTTGTAGTGATCAATCTTATATTTTATTTGTTGTATTAAAATCTATCATAACGTAATTGTTTTATAAATATATCTGCTTGTTGTTCATTCATTTTTATAAATCATATAATGATATCTCATTTATATGTGTGGTCCCAAAAAAAAGTGATGCCAAATATATATTTCCACTTTACTTGAGTGGTGTGCCTGTTTTTTACATAATTCTTTAGAAAAATAATCATCACATAGAATTTTAGTTTTAGTAAAACTCCTGTCATAATCTGTGTGTCTATGTTGCATCCAAATCAATTGAGTACAATAACATTCATAAACCACATATTCAGTGTTTTAAGTTGAAAGTGATATGGATTGATTTTTTACATGAACAATATATTAATGATTCACCTTTGAAAATAAAATTTCCCGATGTACTTTTTGTAACTATTTTAGAACCACCAATGTCATTATCTGAAAAAGATTTGATTACAAAATCTATTCCAGAAGTGTAACAATGTCCCAAATACATAGTTCCATTTAAATACCAAAATATTATAATTATTTAATTTAAATGGGAAATCCAATGGATTTTTATTGTACCATTCACCTGAGATTACTGAAAATATTATGTCATGACAATTGTCTATAAAGTATAATAAGATTCTTACAATTCCTCTAAAAGATGTTTGATTTATTGGTTGTGCAGTTGTATCAATTTCAAGAGTATTTGAGGTATCGACTGTATTAGTAACACTTTTTAATTTTCATATCCATTATTTTAATAATATCTTTAATATTATTATGTTCAACTATATAGGTCCTTCATGTTTTTGAGAATTTTGAAAAACAAGGGAGAATGTAATTATAACCATCATACTCA
Source organism: Viscum album (assembly GCA_963277665.1). Taxonomy (NCBI): domain Eukaryota; kingdom Viridiplantae; phylum Streptophyta; class Magnoliopsida; order Santalales; family Viscaceae; genus Viscum; species Viscum album. Next base: position 63,075,007 of record OY728143.1, on the reverse strand, counting down.
TCTCGAAATTTGAGTTCATTATATTCTAAAGGAATTAGTCAATGAATGATGAGTTTATCCAAATACAATTTCATCCATAGAAATTTGATTGATGAAATAAATTTTTTATTTATATATACAATTTTTTGGATTAGTAGTTCCCTTAACAAATTTTTTGAAGAAAATAATAATGTAAATTTATATTATCTGGCCCAAGGGACTTGATTATGGCCATATAAAGGATTTGTATGTTTGTAATACTAATAAAAATGATTTTTATCTTCAAAAAAAATTTCGTTCAATAAAAACATCATCTAATTCATATCCATTATGAAATGAACACATCACATAAATTTGATATTATTTGAAATTAATGGATCCTACAAAGGGTAATAGAAAAGTCTGGACAAACGTCTAGATACCAGAGCACAATATTATTAATAATATATTACCTGTTGTTTATTATATCCTTTAGTGGCTAGTTTTTTCTTTATTTATAATGATTATTACATTTTCCTCAAAGTTATTTTGATCAAAAATATGTACTCATAACTTCATACCAAATATACTCTGCAATAGAATATTAACTAAACTTTTATGTTTTTATATTTTTATGATTAAAATTTCTTCTTCAAACAATACCCTTTCGATGAAGAGTTTTGGGGGATGATTATTTATGTGTAATGCATTTCTTACTAAAAAACATTTAAAATCATAATTTAAAAATTATCAACAATGATCACAAAGATTTGTTAACAATTTAATGGTTTTCTGATTTTTAACATTGGCTATATTTTTTTAAAAAATAAAAAATGGCTTCATATTTAATTTCTAGAAAATAGTCCCATGTATATATAGTGTATTCATCAACTAAAAAATACATAATACATTCCTCCAAAACATCTAGTTTCAGTAGGAACAAAAAGATCAATGTTCGCCAATTTTAAACCTTTTGAATATCAAAAAACACTAATTTATTTAAATCTTTTCATACCATTCATAACATATTAAATTAAATCATCAACTTTTTAAGAGTATATATATATATATATTATCCATAATAAGTCATTTCATAAATAATTTATATCAGTTCTTAAGGATACAACGTCATATCCTTTTTTCAGTAAACAAGATTGATCATTCATTACACAAAGGCAATATTAGTCTTGGCTACTATGGTCATATATGTTTAGTGTGTAAAAATGATCATCCTTATTTGTAAAAAAAATGGATTGGCCTATGGAATTGAGTACACTACATTTATCTTAAATAAAATTCATAAGGTAGATATAATCCCATAATTTAATTTTTTTTATAAGGGTGTGCTTGATTCCCTAAATAAATAAATTTTTTGAAATCCAAGCATTTCCCAGATCAAAAATATTACCTATAGCAACAATCATTCCTTGAGAATTGTCTCTGAAGGTATGCCTACCACCATTTATTACAAAAATCATTTAAATGAAAATTTTTAATTCATCATGCGCATAGAATATACACAATCTATGTACTATATATTGTTATTGATGGTACATCCATTTTTTCATGAAAAAAACAATTTGGTTTTATAAATCCAACCCTTAATGGATCCAAAATTGATAGAAATCAAACTTTTGTGAACCCAAATTATATTTAAAAAATTGGGTTTGCGGAACCCTAATGAATTATTTTTATTTAAGGTACTCTTTTTATACCAATGGCCTTCAATTGACACATAGAAAAAAATGACCAATTTTTAGGAACATAGTAAATTTTACTAATAGTGGTTTTGAATAAGTATATCAATTTATTCAATTATTCCCTTATAAATTAAATTGTTTATACAATTATTCAAAGGCTTCATTACCAATGAATTTTTTTTCAAATGTTTTTTTAAAGAAAATAATTTAGACATTAGTATTAGATCTAGATTTTAAACCACATTGGTATTAAAATCATATGTAATTATTGAATATAAATAATCTTTCAGAAAAATAATATTTTCAAAATATTTTTAAATATTAACCTTTTCATAAATATCTTGCACATGTTTCATTGAAATAAAATCAATTTTAAAAAAATTCTATTCACATTTTTTTTGAATGAACTGACACATCTATTGTTAAAACATTTATTATTGTATTATCTTTTTCACGTTCCTTACTAACATTTAAATTTTAATTATCATATAATTTTGAAAATATATAGACATTTAAATATGAGGGTAATGTATTATTATCAATGGATAAGGATGATTCGTCATCCAAATTGCTGGAATAATTCTTATCAGTATAATTTTCAATTAGTGAAATACATGATAAGGATTCATTATTATGTAAATTTCCCATGAAACACTATCTTTTAATAGGTAATCTAGTATGAATTCCAATATACTGCTTTATGATGTTTCTGTTGTCTAATGATTTATCTAGAGATTCACCACCACATGCACTGTAGGAGTGAATTTCCATTACGTGTTTTTATCTTTTTGACTTATAGTACTTTTTGAATCATTTTTGAATGACATTCAATCCAATACAGTCATTTTTGCTTTGGGAAATCAGGACTGATGTGTCCATATTATTAAAATTTATAACATGTACCATTAGTATCTTTCATATCATTATTTCATTTCTTATATATGTAATAAAAATATATTTTTCCAATAATATTGTTCATTCATTGTGAATGATTTTATCTCTAATTATCCAACTATTTAAATTCAAATGAATCTGATATACTCACTAGATTCATTTTCTTTTTAGAAATAACACTCTTCTCATCAGTATTAGATTTCTTTTATTTTTATTTCTAGCAGAAAAACACTAGAATTTATTTTATTGGCATTTTCTACATCTTCTTTCAATATTTTTTGTTTTTGAAAAATCCTTCTAAACAATTCATGAAGCTTAAGTCATGTAACTTTTATTTATTAATTAGTAGTAGTTCTTTCTGATTCTCACTCATTGGGAATAACGTCTATTATCATATCAACAATGGTTTCATCATCTAGTCATTTATCTCACTGAGATTAAAAAATATTCACAATTTTCATAAATCATTGTTATACCATATAAATAGGTTCAGAAATTAGAAAGTCAAAATCCTGAGAGTCCTCTCTTACCAATGATCTTCTAGTCTCAAACACATAAAATTTTCAAAAATGAGATATCTCAAGTTTCATCAAAAAATATTATCTTATTCAAAATATAATATATATATATATATATATATTGAGTCATAGAAAAAAGTATTGTTTTTATACATTGTAATTTAACTGATACTGTTGTGTTTCTTGATTGGTAATGAGTATAACATCCTTTTATGAAATTGTAAACTGTTAAGTCAGCAAAATATTTTTATCAAATCTATTGTTCATAAAAAAATATCTTCATATGATCTCACCAGTATTAAAAATTGTTTACATCAACAATTGGTGGTCAAATAAGATTGATATTGTGGATGAAACCAATATTTTCTCCTACCATGTTTAAAAATACAAAACATTTATCATTCTATAATACACATTAGTGTAACTAATATTTATTAATAAAAACTTTGTAAATGATAGAGTAATAACATCATAAAGTAATGAATAAAATTATTTGAGTAGTAGAAACCTACTCTGATACAAAATGATTGATATTAATGTATATACAGATGTTACAATAAAAGAGGGGGTAAATTACAAGATAATTTTTTTTAAATGTTCATACTTCATTGGGATTTAGTTTAAATTAATTTAAACTAATTCAATTAAAATAATCATTAAATTATTTAAAACAATTAATTATCTTCTGACATAGGTGTATTATAAAATAATTATGTAATCATGTTAGTTACGATTATTATTCCAAAGGTCGTAAATGAAATTAATCATATTAATTGTTGAAATAATATAAATATAGTAAATATATAAATGATAGTAACTACAATATTTAGGATGATTAGAGTAATAAAATACAATTGAATCTATCATGCACTGTATATAATTGGACTATGTAATTAAAATGACCATAATTACAAAATATCGTAATAATAGTATTATAAAAATATTGTAATCAGATTGGTTATGAAAAATATATTATATAATATAATGATAAATATGTAAATCAATTCACATTTTATTATAATGTAATGAAAATGTAATTTAGTTAATGAAATGAATAAATTTCTTCTAACCAAAATAGAATGGTATAAAATAAAATTGGATTGTGGACTCTTGATTTATACAATCAAGAAATATATTCTTAACGACAACATGCTAAGCCCTTGATATGAAGATCTATTTTTTCCTTGTTATCCCTACAAGTTCTCAGTTATGAAAGTAATCAGAATCCATGTCTTCTTTGACTTGGAATCACTCAAAGAGAAAATGATCAACATGTATACATTACTATCACTGGAATCCATTGATCGTAATCAACAACAATCTGGATCACATGAAGAAAAAGAAAGCTTTTGAAGCATACATGTTTGTTGAACAATCTGTTCCCAACATGATCACTTCAATGATTCCACACTAAGTACTTTTTCGAAATGTTATCATAGTCTATCATTTTTAACAGTTTTACGGTTGTCAAATGACATGGTATTTATTTTTCATTGATCGATCGATCATATTTTCCACCAACATGTAGATTTTCATTTCAAAATTCAAATTGTCTTGGAAACCTGGAACACCAACGATAATCATTTAAATTGAACAAATCCATAATTTGATACTTTATATCAAAACATAATACCACACAAACTTAGGAATAATAGGTTTTCCTTTTGATATAATACATTTATCTAGATAAAATATAGTAGGACCAGAAAGTCTTTAGATCTTATGATAAATTAATATTTGTAACAATAAATTATTACAATGACTTTCATTCAGTTAGTGAGTATGTTTAACTTGAAATTATGGCAATTAATGGTATGTTTGATAAAAATCACAATTGATGAGTCCAATGAAATTTAGAATCAGTGAATATGTTCTGAATTGTATCTAGATTCATGATAATTATCATAGGTACGATTACAATGATTATTATAATAAAATAATGTATAAGGAACGTCATAATGATAAAATGTAAGACAAAAATTATTACATTAGTCATGATATATTAAAATTTGATTTTTCTGAAAAGGGTGTTTGTGATTTCAAAAAAAAGGAATAGAAAATTAAAAATAATACATTTGAATCAATACATAAGAATATCATACACATATAAAATGTGAGATATTATGTGATTATCTATTTCTTCATCAATATACATAAATATAAAAATTTGAGTGAGCTCATTGAAATACTTACTCATGCATTCTTTAACATTGTAAAAAACAATCCAAAATAGTGGATCTCTGGGTATAACACCTCTTGTGCATTGAAGATAACCTTTGGGGATCAATTGATGATAATATATATCCTTTCAAATATGTGAATAAAATTCCAAACATTCATTAATCCACATTATAATCCAATCCTCATGAGGATATCAAGAAGGAAGCTCCACCATTAGTTTTCAAATTCAGTGGAGATGTCAATTTTGAGGGAAAAGTAATCTTTCTTTTCCTTCTTTTTCCTCAGGTTGAATAGTTTCAATGTTGTAAAAATGAAATTCATAATATTTTGATAAGGAATAAAAAAACAAATTAGGATAAATGTTCCTAATAAATATACTCCCAAATAAATACATCATTTTATTGATAATTATTTTCATTGTATAATTTTTGATACTGAAAATTCATAAATCATTAATTACAATAAAATTTCCATTCTTATTAATCAATGATATGATGTCATAATTTTTTACATGTGGAATATATGCCTTGGTCAAATTTTCCCTTTATACGTTTACCAAGCCATCTTGAAAAATATCGCAATAAAACATAAAAATATGTTGTTAAGACCATCCAGCCCAGATGTTATTTTCATATTTTTAGAAAAGAGAGAATCCATGAACTCCTCCTTGGAAGGATCTATTGTCAGATAAATATTTAGATGAAGCACAATTCAAGGTGAAATATTTTTAATCATCTCTTGAGTGCTGACGATATCATCATTAGAGTAGTGACCAGTAATGTAGCGAAAATGTGTATGATATCTCACTCTTAAGTGTGTAGAGACATTCACAAATCCCAATTTCCTTTAATCCTGTATTTTTTTCATTTATATCATGTGAATCCTATTAAATACTATATATTTTATATCTCCGTCAATAAAAATTTGAATTTTGGATGTTTAAATTCCATCCTCTCTTTCATAGTTAAATGATAATATATCTTGTATAGGGACTGTATTTTTTCAGATAACCGACTTATCAAATAATGATCAGTCACTTTATAATTTTACCAATATTATTCATAAATATTGATATGAATATCATGTTTTGAAAAGTAAATCCTTATCCACTATTTTATTAACATTCTCATATTATTTTTCATCCAGCACTAAATGACGATAGATTCCAAATTGGTAATATTTCCATGACTTAATATTAATTTCACTATATCCAAGAGTAACATACTACCCATTATTAAAACAAAAAGTAATAGGAGTTGATCTCAAATTTTGGAAGTCAATTTCAATCCAAATTGGTTTATAATTTGATTGATGGTTTCGTAATCTCTGACATGAAATAACAGAATCAACACTTGCATCATCCATATGGAAAAAACTATCAATTATAATTTATTTTCATTCATTAAGTGTTTCCCATATTCAAGTGAATTAATCCACTATAATTTGTTCATCAGAAATATGAAATTTATCAATGAATATAGATAAATCTATTGAGGCTTCTCTATTGATTTCCAAAACATTTTTTTCATCAGGTCTCAATATAGTGTCAACGTCACCTATAACATAAAACTAATTAACAACATTGGTAGATAAGACTTGAATATCGTTCGATTGTTATTTTATTCTTATATATGATTAATATAAATATATAAAGAAATATTAAATATTATAATAATTTGAGATTGAGGAGACAAAAACCCATTGTGATTTCATGAATAAAGAGTTTTCCTATAAAATATTATGCATAAGAACAATAATGTGATCCATATTAATATAATTGGAATTGGTCAATATATATAATAACTAAGGGAGGAACATTTATAATCTTGACACTTTTCAAAATTCTTTTTCCATTCATCAATTTCAATCAGAATAGGCTTATGGTCCAATATGTAGTGATTACAGTTTTATAATGATATGATGCTCCCAATCCCATGATTGCTCTAAGATAAAATCTTCTTGGAGGAATGGTTTGTCTAATTGTACATGGATTTTACTCATTGAATTAATCCCATTTTTATTTACCATTTTTTTATCTGCGTTTTTTAAAATTTACATCAAATTATTTTTGTTCCAAAATTTCACTTTTAGATCCATATTCGATTACAATTGGTTAAATATTAGATTTCTCTTCTTTGAGGCTTGGTGGGTACTTTTCCTTCTCTTTAGGCTATGGATATTCTACTTTTTCATACCAGAAAGAACCAATTTGGGGAGAAAATATGTTGCTAGACTAAATATGATCAAGATCACTAATCGCATGAAATACTATTTTGGAATCCATATCTGGATTTATTTCTATGGAAGGGCTAATCAGTTTGAAATCCTTAGATGCATGTACATTTTGATTCACATGTTGTTGAAGTGATCCTTCATATAATTCATCTCTAAATTTTTAATTCACCATATAAGATAGATATAATTATTTATTGGCATCCTAAAACCTCTTGGTACAAGTATATTATTCTCATAAATGTAGTGGATCCATACTGTTGTGATATTGATCCCATTTGTGCCTCAACCAAACCATTACTATTTTTCCAGGGAGATTAAGCAACATAACGAGATACAAAATTCCCAACAGCATTGGGGTTGTTTTTCTATAACACTAGACACTCACAAGACATTTTCTCCTTAGTTCAAGGGTCATTTAGTTTATAAGTAGGTAACCCAAATTGTTCAATAGTCAATGATACCATAGAAAAACCATAGATACAGGTCAATCAATGAAACCATTTTTTTCCATCCATGACATTAATGTATTTATTACCATCCTGTGTAGTCTAAATATGGATCCATTCAGAGAGGGTGACACCTCCCTAGGTAAAACAATATTTTTTTTTGAACAATGTAGGGAATGTGAATTTAACTCACCACGAGAGCTCGCTAGAGAATCAAAACGTGGGATACAACCAATAGGGGGTGATAGACAACCATTATCATAGATATGGATAGATCCATTAAAACCCCCATATCATAGAATAATTGCATGATCAACCCCTATTTTAGAGTCATCACTTTATGTTTTCACAATTAAATCATTTTTCATCATAGAGGGATATTTTGGTCCTAAACATCTTTCAATAGGGTTAATTACATAATATATACCTTCTATATCCTCACCAACATTGGAGGGACATGAAACCATTTTATTATCAGATCTTGGGGGATCACCTTATATCTATCATTAATTCTTCGATAATATCCATCATCGTGCCCTCTGCATTTTCAAAAAAGTGAAATACTAATCCCTCATGCATTCATAAGAAATATAGAGAAAACACATACAATTCATACAAAATATTGGATTTCTATCATACTAATTTTTAGGTTTCATGTTATCATCTCTCATAGTGATAACCACCTCCTCCATTGGAGTTTTATAAATATAAAATCCAAACAACACTCATTCATAATGCCCAAACCGTGGCTTGTCCATTGTACAACCATATGATTTATGAAGTAGTTTTTCTAAAAAAGTTAATTCTATAGTTGTTATAATTAGAAACAATTGTGAGTTTAATGGAACAGGGAGACTCCCTTAATATAAAAATTACATTATAATATAGTAGTCTGGTTAGTGAGAATAAATATAACTAACTTATGAAAATGAATAAAAAATGTAAATCAATTATTTTTATATATTTATTGTGAAAAACTATTAGTAAATGAAATTAATGAAATATATATGTCATATAATTAAAAAAATATTTATTATTTTCATCCAATGTATATTATTGTCATAGGGTATGAATAAACCTAATTTGATGTATAAAAACTTATAGTTTTGAATAGGGTAAATTTTCAGCATTTAATGGAGAACCCCATTTATGATAAGATATTGGGACATTAATAATTTTATATGTTAACCTAAACATGTTCATCTTATGTGGGTTATAAAATTTTACTTTGGATTAATTTTTTATATTATTGTGATAACTTTCATGCTTTATTGGATAGTTAAAAAACTAAATTTTAATTTAAAATAACTTTTTTCATAAAAATATGTTATACAGTTTAGTTATAATATTAATAGGATTCAATTTATAAATAGAATTTATTTTTATATTTAAATATAATTTCTATCATTATCATTATTTTTACATTGAATTCAGATGTAAAAACATTTCAATCTTTTGTAATGATTTTACATTTAAGACACATTCTATCATTATGACAATAAGATTGATTTCAAATTAATTACTAAAAATATATGTATTTAATTTCAAAAAATCGATGCCATATTTGGAATCAGTAGTTTCAAATTATTTAAATTGATTTTTTGGCCATTATGAATAATAACATAGGTAATTTTATTATTACAGTAAGAGGGTAAATCAAGTAATTAGTTGAATGAATTGTATTGTAAAATTACCTTAATAATTGTAATAATATCATTATATGACTTTGTTAGGACCTAAATCGTCATTGGGTTGAAATGGTATCTCTTGGAAGTAACTTAGTTGAGATTACTATAGTTAATTAATTTTATTTTAAGAAAACCAAAAAAAGTCTTCATCAAATTTTAATAACTATATAATTTATTATATATTGGTATAAAATCAGTTTATTAGATGATAAAAAAACTTTAAATATAAGATTCTTTTATTTATCATAGTTACTTATTTGTAATATTGAGGAAATGAATAATTACCTTAATATCATACACAGTATTGATGCATAAAATATTTAATTGAATAAAAATCACTAATATAGTATTTATTAACATAATAATACCCATTAATATACCAAAAAATTCATAAAATATTGTTGGTATAGTGTATATCGACCATACACATGCAATGGTCGTGTTATTGACCATTTGGGGTCTTATAGAAGGGATTATGACACATATATTATTTTATTTAATGTGATGTTAATATTTTGACTATCATAATCAAATAAGTATAACATTTTAAATTAGTGATTTTATAAAAGATAAATTATTCTACAATTATAATTTTTAATTATAGTATATTTAACTTCTTCAGAGTATTTATTGTTTATTTCTATTGAAAATATACGAAAATTAAATAATTACAAAAAACTGTCGTAGTGACAGTTTTATAAAGAGAAATATAAAATAACGGTTATTAAAAATATTTAAAGGAATAAAATATTGGCTAATTAATATTTCCAAATAATTTTCTAGACTACCATTACCTTTTATTAATAAAAATAAATAGTTTATTCGAATTTATATTGTTATATAATTATTTTTAAAAATCAATGAATTGAATAGTTTTATAATTCGAACTATAGATTGTTTATCAAAATAATTATTTATTAAATTATTTAAAAATAAAAAAACACTTCAGAAAAAAAATAATTTTTATTCAATGTTATAAAATATTATAAGGCACTTATTTAAGGTCTATCTGAACTCATATATGTATGTATTATAACAATTTAATACCAACATATTTTTTATCTATATTAATATCAAATAGAACAACAAAGTGATAATTAAAATGATGTTCATTAAATTGTCATAATACTTGTATAAAATTCATTGGATTGAGATATTTCAATTTAATATCATCTAATATTCTAAATTGGGAAATTTTGGAGGTTTTTATGGAAGGGTTTTATTTTCTTATAAATTAATTGTTATGGAGATCCCAAAAGAGACCATATCTTATATTATATAATGGCACCTCCTCCCTCACATATTCACTACACATGAAGCCTACACAAGCTGATTTTTTTTAACATATTTCTTTATTAAATTACCTAATCACATTATAGAGGTTTTAGTATTCTTCAATGACTGAATCTACTGGTCTATGTGTAGATTTAGAATAATCATGTCACAGAAGAGGTAATCTCATCTATCGATTCTTCCAAACATAATTCTTCTTCTAGAAATTATTCATGAATTCTTTAATTATAATGTAATATCTATAACATATATTATATTTTAATATTTCATTAAAATTAGTAAAAATCAATATTAACATTTCTATCCAACCTATGAAAAATGAAATCATCGCACATGTGTACGTACGGCTTACTGTCTCCACAACATGGTGTAATATGATTATCACTAAAACCTTACATGGATGGGTATAATGATTGAAATAATAACTATATAATATAATTTTAACATTATATTTATTCTAAAATATTTTACAATGTATAATTCAATAACATTCCACAATTATGGGAATGATATAGTCGATCATGCATACGTACAACCTACAGTTTCAAAATTTGAAGTGATTCATTATAAATGATATTCATTAAATCAAGATAAAGAAAATTTATATAATTAATGAATATGATATATATTAGGTTAATATCATTTTTAATGATATAAATATAACATAATAATGACAATAAGAACTTCTTTTAGAAAAAATGCATATCAACAAAAAGGTATTAATATCTGAATAACATGTATCAATGAAATGTTACTAATAATAGATGGTAATATGATCATATATGTTATCATTAAAATAGACATGATTCAGGAAAAAGTCAATGACATTATTTAAATAATCATACTAGATTTCCATATACATATGAAGGATATCAGACCCAAGGTATGGGATAATTTTCCAATCTCATTATTATACAATATTGTATATATACAAGTGTTTACATGTTTTTATTTAATTATAATGTCCATGTTTCCTAAAAATTATTTCGTATTTTTATTTAATATTCTATTTTGGATTTTTAATGTAAAATTTACCCATATTGGCTTTTATTACATGGATTTAAAGGAAAAAATCGTAGGTTTTTCATAAGTGGTACTTTTTTGGATTTTTTATAAAAAGTAAGAGAAGAATGGTTTTCTATCTTATATCATATGAATAGATTCTTATTTTTTCATTAAAACTTATTAAAATGATTATTTTTGTAAATATTTTCATAGTTATTTTAAATGAAATTATTTTAGTATAATAGTATGCAGTGTTTTGAGAATGAAAAACGTTTTTGATGAAGGAAAGATATTTTCATAAATTATTAATTACTAGTTTTTAATAAAAATTATATTCTATATAATATGAATTTTTTTAAAAACTAAAAAATTTCTATTATAACTAATGTATATATTTATTTGGTAATTATATTAATGAAATCCATTTGTTTTTTTAGATTATGTTATGTTGAAATGATTTTTATGAAACCCTATTCACTCCATGGTTTATTCTATGATAAATGATTTATTTTTGTGTTGAAAATATAAAAAAGATTTCATTTTGAGATGAGTGATACCTATATATACATCCAATGATTTTGTTAATGATTTATATCACTTGATATAGAAATTAATGGAACGATATGTAAATATGATTCAGTAATACATGGCTAGAATGAGGAGTGAACTCGGTTCAGCAGCAAACATTGTCTGCTATGATGGTGTTGTCAATGTTCCATGACTAATATTGAAATTATATTCAATTATTATTTTTATGAAAAAAATTATCTGTCATATTTTATGAATTTTGTCAATATGTGCATTGATCATTTATAATGTTTTACGATTTATCATGTGACATGATATCATGATCTTACCTATGTAGGATAATATTTGGAAATGTTATGTTCTTAAGTCTTATGATTATGATATGATTGATATCTCCCTTATTTACCCTTACTAAGCATCTAAGATCACTCATTTATATATTTATTTTTACTAATCTATGATGAAGGGTATTATGTAATATATGTCAATAAGTGGTATAATTTGAATGGAATAAGTGGCAGACAATGAAGATGTCTTATTAACAAGTTTTTTATGTTTTATAGTTTCTAATGACATTATACCTATACAGTCCTTTAGTTTTGTTATTATATTTTGTAAGGAATATTTATCAATTCTTAAGGAATATCAATATATTTAATGTATGGGATTCTACTGTTGGTATCATAGGAAAGCTGTAGTTATCTATTGGAAACTAGAATTAGAAAACCATAGTAATAACACGATGAATATGTAAAAGGATAAGTTATAATCCCAATGTTTTAGATATGATCATGAATATCCTAGGATATAATATATAATTTAACAATTTGATATTTTATTCCTGATTATCTAGTTTTCAGGTTATTATTAGTTTTTCTCACAGTATTTTTATTGGTTTTAGTCAATGGATAGAAATCAAAGAAACACCATTAATGATGAATGTGATGGGAAATGCATTGATTATCACCCTGAAAAACAAAATGTTATGGTATTTGGAATTATAAATATAGATTCTATTCTCACAAAACTTTTTCAATATATGATTCATGCATGAAAACTAAACGAGAAAAATAGGGAAAGAGGTGAAATTTATTCTCGTGAAGTGGATGTGTTCAACCACTTATTTTTTAATACGTACTTACCTTGTATTCTCCGATAGAAGATGTATAAGATTTTCCTTGATCATATAGAAAAAGATGTTGAATCTATAGGAACATATAATGAAAATTATACAACACATTTGAGGTACACATCTGAATTATTATCCAACATGAGAGTAAAATTAATCAATTATTTAGTTACTGATAACCAAGTCCTTATATGTAATTATACATATGTTTATTTATAGCTATGAGTAAATAATTTGATGTTCCCTCAATTTTGATATTGATATTGGAGTAACTCATAAGTCCTATGGGTTTTAGAAGAATAAAAAAAATGAATTCATGGCCAAATATATTGCCCATATTGAAATGAAGATGTGTTTTCCCTTATGCTCATAGTGGGGAAATAAACATGGATGGAATTTTCCTAAAGGGTCTAGAAAATGATTAAAAATTGTAAAATAAGGTAATCATGAAATTTATTGATTAATTTTTAAGAAAAATATTTCTTATTATGTGAATAGAGAAAATCTATACAAAATGAACCTCTTACACTTAAATGTTAAAAGTGAAAAAAAATTGAAATTACATAAAAAATCCATAATCCAAGTGTTACTGATGATGATCGATGTAACCAACTCATATGTCCAAAGACAAATGAAGGTCACATACTATCAGTATCCATGATATGAATTATAATAATGAATTTATTAAAGGTACACTTTCCATACACTCAAATTTAACAATTTTTTTTATTAAAGATCCACTCACTCCATTATTAATGAAGAATTTCTTAAGGGTATAACCATACTACAACAATAATTAGATATTGAGTTAGTTGTGACAACTCCTATTAGAAGAATAGTCTCATCCAAAGTTTAAAATACTTCTTCATTTGAGATTTGTGGATAATTTCATCATTTAAATCATGTGATCTTTCATATCATGGAATTTGATGTGATTCATTTCTTGGATTTCATTTCTCTATATGGATATTATGTCAATTGGAATGGAAGGAATGTATTATTTCTTATTCTATATAAATATATGATTAGTTATATATGTAACGATTAATATGAACACTATGTAGAAATTTCATCCATATTATGGTTTGTGATTACAATAAATGATTGTTATTTATCTCAATTGGTGGGGATAGACTCACAATTTAGAATAAACCAATAGTATGAGAGTTTTATGACGTATTTGTAGAAGAATTCAATAATCATCCACCAAATCAAGAAGTTTAATTTTAAATAGGACTCATACTGGGTGTCTTTCCAATTTCGAATACATATTATAGAATAGAACCAATTGAGCTGTAGGAATTGGTGAACCAACTGCATTAAAATCATGATAATGGATTTATATTCCCTAGTGTGTCACCATAGATAGATATATTTTATTTGTTAAGAAGAATTATGGATAAATTAGACTCTACATTGATTATTTATAACATTACAAGATCACAATAAAAATAATTATCCTCTTTCTCATATTTATGAATTATTCGACCGAAAATGAAAAACTCAATAGTTTTTCAAGATTTATCATCATTCCCTATAATAACAAATCAAGGGTCATGAGGGAGGATACACCAATGAAAACATTTCATACACGGTACGGACACTATGAATTCATAGTGATGCATTTTGGTCATACTAATTCCCCATCTATAATAATGGATCTAATGAACAGTGTCTTTAAATACAATCATGGTCAGTTTGGGGTATTCTATATAGATAGGAATCTTGTATATTCAAAGAGAAAGGAATAAAATGTTGATAAATTGAGATTGTTATAAACTAATTGAGAATGGAGAATATTAATGAAATATTTACCATGTGTGATTTTTGTTCGTAAAATGTATCATTTTGGGGTCACATAATCTCAATAGATGGAATATATTTTGATCCATAAAAAACTGAAGTGATTGAATGTTGGTCAAGACCAACAACAGTAACTGAGATCTTGATTTTTCATGTTTTGGTTAGATATTATTGAAATTTTGTGTGTGATTTTAAAAAATTATATAATCCACTAATCATGTTTACATTGAATTTATTTAAGCTCATTTTTATGAAAAAATGTGAACAAAAATTCATGTAGCTAAAAAAAAGTTGGTCAGTGCACCTCTGCGCACACTTCCATGTAGTGGATAAAGGATTATGATCTAAAGAGATAAATTTAATAATTTATGGTGATTACTTCACATTAAAGTTTATATGATTATATATTAAGCTTCAGAACTGTTTAAAATCCACTGGAATAATTACCCAACTCAATCATTGGAGTTAGCTGTAGAGATATTTTCAGTAAGGATTTAAAGGCATTATCTTTATGGTGATAGGTGAGGTGTTTATTCTAATTATCAAAGGTTAATTTATATTTCCATATAAAAGAAGATGAATATTAATAGAAGACGATTTTTGTAGTTGATTAATGATTATGGATTCTTAATACATTACCAACCAGGAAATGTCAATTTGGTGGTAGATTATTTGAGTTGAAAAGACCATTCTAACATGTTCATGATTAGTATCACAAAATATCAAATATTAACAGATTCTCAAATGATGGATAATGAAATTATAATTTAAGGGGTTAAATCCTATATTTATAAAATTAATGTTCAACCATCAATACATTTAAAGATTATGGTGGCATATAAAAAAGATGTAGTGGTACAAAATAATGTGATAAATGGTTCTGAATTCAGAATTTATTATAATAGAATAATAAGGGTCATGAACCGTGTTTTTATTCATCCCAATGAAGAATAAATGATGGAGCTATTGTATGAGGCTTGTATTCCTTCAATCTTTATTCATCCTTGAATCACAAATATGTTTAGGGACCAGAATGTGTATTTCTAGTGGGATGGCATGAAAAGAGATGTTGTCAAATATCTCTCTAGATACATGGTTTTTTAGCATGTTTAGATTGAGATACATATGCATAAGGTTATGTAACAACCATTACCCATACAAGAATTGTGATGTGAATACATCACTATGGAATCTGTCATCGGACACCCAAATACATCCAATGGAAATAATTCTTTCGATGTTATAGTTGATCACATCACAATGTCAGCACACATCATTTCTATGAGAGGGGATTTATATCATGATCATGTTTCCATGAAATATGTAAAGGATGTTATAATATTTCATTCATTTCCACATTCCATTTTATCTAATCAGGATTTGAGGTTTATATCAATGTTTTGGTGAATAAATCAGTGGGATCTACATATAGAGTTATGTTTCAGCACTGTTTATCATCCTCAGACATATGGTCTGCCTTAGAGGAATATTTAAACTCTAGAATAAATATTGAGATAATTCACTAAGGATTTCATAGGATGTTGGGATCAACACCTTACATTAGTGTAATTTTATTACAAAAATATCTTTTAATACAGTATTCAATATGGATCATTTTGATTCCAAATTTATAAAAAAGTATACAAATACATATTGTTGGTATGGAGTTGGGGAATGAAAGATATTAGGATTTGATATTGTGGACGAAATCACAGAAAGGGTCATATATATTCAGCAAAAAATAATAGAAGATCAGAGTCGATGAAAAATTTATAATGTCAACTAAGGAAAATACTTAGATTTTGATGTGGATGATATGGTGTTTGTAAAAATATATCTTTGGAAGAGAGTAATGATATTTTGAATGACAGGAAAGATAGTCCCTAGTTATATAGATCCTTTCGAAATTTATGTTCTTGTATAGAATGTTTATTACTGATTGGAGATTCGCTTTAATATCACTCATGTTTGTGATGTGTTCTGTGTATGTATTGTAAGAATGTACATACCTGATCCATCACTTGTAACAACTCATAAGCATTACTATATGAGTAAGATCGTACTTTTCATGAACAACCGATAGAGATTCTGGATCATGGCGAAAAATTTTACAAAATAATACCACACCCACGGTTAATGATAAATGGTGGAACCACCAATTTGAGGAATCTATATCAGAACATGAAGATATTATGAGAAATAGGTATCCTCATAAGTTTGTTTCCTTGTGATGAATTTTGAGGGTGTTATTTAGTATAATGGGGGTAGATTGTAACACCCATAAGTTTTTGGTAAAATATTTTTCTCTAAATAAATATAATTCTTCAGTATCATTAATTTAACACAATAATGCGTTTAAATGAAATGTGAGTCTCCATTTTTATAAAAATACCATAATGAACTAGTCGTTAGGTTAGTTGTAGTAAATATAACTAACATTTGAAAAAAGTACAAAAAATTTAAATAAATTATCTGTATAATTTTATATGAAATAAAATTACTAATATAAATAAATTAAATATATATATTACATACATAATAATTTATTATTGATATTCAACCAATGGAAATTTTTTTTATAGGGTATTACAAAAAATTATTTAACGTATAAAACGAATATTTCACAAAAGGTAATGTTTTTTCCTTAAAGTGAAAACACATTTTAAATTTAGATTTTGAAAAATAATAGTTTTTATATGAAAAAATCAACATTTCATTTGGATGCAAGATAAATAAATTGTACCTTGGATAAATTTCATATTTTTTTATATAACTTTCATGTTTTAATGAATAGTAAAAAACTATAAATTTTAATTGGAAATAAAATTTATAATAGAAATAACATTCATAAAGAAATAAAAAAAATTATTGGATTTAATGAATTAATTGAATATATTTTTATTATTTGGTATAGTTAATGTCATTTGAATTAATTTTATATTGAATGATGATGTGAAAATATTAAAATCTTTTGAATTCTTATATCTATTAAAAATGTGTTCTCTCATACCGACAATGAGAATGATTTTAAATTAACTACTACAACATAAGTGTTTTTAATTATGAAAAATTCACTATATATTTTGGTTTTATTGTTAAAATTATCTAAATATATTTGTTCAATTTTTTGGCATTATGAATAATAATTTCGTTAAATTTTTTAATACAGTATAATGTAAAATAGGGTAATTAAGGGTAGGAGTACTATTATAATATTTCCTGAATATTTGTATTAATAAAATTGGAGGACTGCTTATTTTCGTAATAATACTTGGGTCAAAATAGTGTCCTTTTGATGAAACATGTTTTAGAATAAGACATTTAATTAATTTAATTTTAAAAAAGTTAAATATGACTTATAGAAATTTTAATAACAAAATAATTTTTAATATAAGAATATAAAATATATAAATTCGACTATAAATAATAATTTTAAAGATAAATTTTTTTTATTTATCATGGTAATTTATTTTGAATTTTTAGTATATAAATAATTACATTCATATATTGTACATTAATGATTCCTAAATTATTTAATTGAGGGAATATCAAAAATCTAATTTTTTTTAAGGTAAAAATATTTATTAAAATAAAAAAAAAAATTTAAATATTATTAATATATTATATATTGAACACAATCATCCATGGGCTGAGTTATTGACCATTTGGAGCCTTATATAAGGGATTATGACACTTATATTATTTTATTTAAAGTGATGTTATGGTTGTCGCCTTCGTAATTTAATAATTATAACATTACAAATAATGAATATTCAAGAATAAAAATTCAATTAAAAAGATTATTATGAAATATAGTAGATATATATAATGAATAGAATATTATATTTATATTTTATTCAGAAAATTTCATATTAAATAATTATTCAAAACATTTTTAGTAATTTCTTAATTAAAAAATATCAAATAAATTTTATTAAAAATATTAAAATAAATATACATTGGGATAATTAAAATGTACAGTGATTGTTTTAGAATAACTTGACCTGATATGAATATAAATAAATGTTTTTCCTCAGTTAGCTTGTTACATAAAAAATTTAAATAATCAATAATTTTAATTCTGTCATAATTGAAAAACGTAATTATTTTTAAAATTATTGTATTATTAAATTGTTTAAAAATAATAAAACATTTTTGAAATATATAATAATTAGGATTTACTATAAAATACACTATGGTACTTATTTATGGACAAATTGATACTATATAAGTAAATATTTCACCCTTTTACAATTGAAATATCTTTTGTCATAATTAAAATTAAATAGAATAACTAAGTGTAACATCCCAAGTAAGTAATGAATAATATATATTCTTATCTATGTCTATTTATGAATTAGATAGTGTTTTAGAGGCTTAAAATGAGAATAAATACAATCTTAAGCATGGAATACACTAATATTCTTAAAAGATCGTTTTACTGCCTTTTGATGGAAAACCATTTTTAAGTCAAAGTTTTGAAAATTTTATATGCTCTATTTTACATAATAAACATATTATTTATGATTGGGACATTGAAATTTACATTGGATAATTTTTTGGTATTTTTCAGACAATGTTCATTTTTTAATGAATAGTGAAAAATAATGCATTTTACATCAAAACTGCTTTTTCATCTAATTTAATTATATGGGTAGATTATCTTTTTAATTGGTTTTAAAGTGTAAATAGAATTTATTTTTAACATGTAATCCAATGGTGATCAATGGGATTAAATTTACATTGGAATTGGGCATAAACAAGTGCCAAACTTTTCATAGATATTGTTTTTCAAAAAAACCCGCTATTTGTTTTGACAACGGGAATTATTATTAAATTAATTATTTCAATTTATATGTTTGGAATTTGGTAAAATGGATTCCATATTTGGAATCATAAAGTCAAAATTATGTAATTAGGACTCTTTTGTTATTGGACATTATGAATAGTAACAACTATAATTATCTTAAATTATCTTGATTAATGTGTAATCAGGTAGTTAAGGACAATAAAATAATATCATAATAATACAAAATGACACCAACATGTGTCATAATGCTACTAGTTGCCTCATGGCCGATTATGGGATGCCTTGTGCCAAACTTGGGGACCACATGTAATCACTTTTGTATGGAAGTGACTTTTTATCTTTTTATTTTTAAAGAAAGATAAATATAACAAAAAATGTATCACCTGAGTGAAACATTTTTAATTATGTCTACATAAATGATCTATTAGACTATAAATCTTCATTGTAAAGCTAAAAAAGGTTTCCTTCATCATAGTATTTTTTTAATTTTTATACATTAAATAAATTAAATTATTTATGACATCATGATGATGCAGCGATTACCTAATTAATTAACGATTTTAATAAAATGAAAAGATAATATAAAATATCAGAATTACACTTGTCAAAGACCTATTAGATGAGTTTATTTCAAACCCCTATCACCTTATCCTCGAAATACATCAATGTGGGACCTTTAATATCCGAAAATCATTTGAAACTAAAGTATCCTTTTATAACATTCCAAGAGTGCCCCTCCTCTCCTCTTATAAAAGGCCCCAACTTCTACCACCTTTCCCACACTCCTCATGTAACGACCCGAAATTTTGAATAAATCTTGTTTCCTAATTTTATGTGTTATTTTATTCTATTTTTATAGTCAAAAAAAATGTTTCATTTGATAAAATGAGTATAATTAAAATGATACCATTGGTTTTTGACTATTATATGACCATTGGTCAATATGACCGTTGGAAACTAAACGTTTTGATTATTGTCTCTAAATACAAGTAATCTTGGTTAATTAATATAGAAAGAAGATTTGATGGCCTCACCCAGTAGTCTTGGACCGATCGAAGCCCACCTAACAGAACTTGGGAAGGAGGTAGCACCACTGGGCTTTGCTCTGGACCAAACCCAAGCTGAACTTCATCGTATAAAGCTAGAACGGGATCGCCTTCGCGAGAAGTTAAAACTGATAGAAATTACTACTCGTGCGATGTTGTCCGAGCCTCCCTCAGATTCTCTCACCTTAGCACACCTTACACTTAGGTCCTATGCTGGTGTGATAAGGGGCTATGT
This sequence comes from Viscum album, assembly GCA_963277665.1. Lineage (NCBI taxonomy): Eukaryota > Viridiplantae > Streptophyta > Magnoliopsida > Santalales > Viscaceae > Viscum > Viscum album. Next base: position 63,053,538 of record OY728143.1, on the reverse strand, counting down.
AAGGAGACTGTAACTACCTTGTGTAATCCTTTGTTTTAAATAAAAATTGGGATTTCTTCTTATGATGAAGTTTATGAATTTTCAAATGACCGGATAAATATAGTATGCATATTTTTGATGAATTTTAGAGAAAAGATATTTTAAAAATGTTTATTTAAACCTTAAATAAATAAAAATGTGTACTGATTTTCAAAAAATGGTCTTCTACAAATATGTTCAGTACGGAATTTAGAGTCTAATAAGATCAACTTAATTTTTGATGAATAGTAAATAATGAATAGTGATTTTATGCTTAGGATTAGTAATGTGACCAAATGGATTAGTAATCTCACTTAAATAAATTATTAATATAATCTAGGCACCTTGATTAAGTAATGTGATTCAATAAAATGGTTAAAAAAACGGTTTCATAAATTATTATTCAAGTATTAGTTTTTTCAGGTGAATAGTGTTTTTTAATTAAAAATAAATTAAAAATATTTAGAAAATTATTTTTATAAAACGGATTTCATTTTTGAACTCAGAGCATCGATATTATGTTAAGGTAATTTTTGGGGATTTTTCTAAAAATAATGAATTTTCGGTGAATAGTGTATTTATTTAAAAAAATAAATTAAAAATATTTAGAAAATTATTTTTATAAAATGGAGTTCATTTTTGAAATCAGAGCATTGATATTTGGTTAAGGTGAAATTTTGGGATTTTTCTGAGAAAGTTGAATTTTCAGTGAATAGTAAAAATACAGTTTTAGGGTTTCGGTATGTTTAATGACATCATAACTGTGTCATGATGATGTCAAGAGATATTTTAAAGGATGTTCGACTAAAGAGGATGAATTATTGAGTGGGGGTCCCCATGTGGCCTAACTTTATGGGAAGTACCATGGGAGGGCCCATGCTTTTGAGAAAACCACTTTTGAGGTGTCCCTTGGCCATTAATGCTTTGTCCCCTCACGTTCCCTATAAATACCAAGACCTTCTCTCATCTTTTCGACTCCAAAACCATCCTCAACGAAGTTCTGGTCTCCTTAACTCCCAAGGAGTCCTCCCAAGGTGACCCCAAGCCCTCAAGGTCCCAACCTTTGAGTTTTAAGAGTAACATTTTAAGGTAAGGGATCCGACCTCTCTCTTTCATTTCAAGTAATCTCTTTAATGTCATTCCTTTTATGCTCCATGTTATTATGTTGGAGGATGTTCTTTTATACTCCTATTACTTCCCTTTTCATGTTAATATAATGATATATCCCCTCTTACTCTCATTATTTCGTTTTATTAAGTTTTAAGTGGCGCCGTTAGGCTGCCGAAATTTTTGTAACAAATTATTTCTCCCTTCTCATTTTTCAAGATCTATTTTCATGTAAAGTATTTCATGTTCCTTTTTTTATTATGTTGGGGTATGATCCCTAAATTTATAATACTGATATTTTATGATCATATGATGAGAGACCCCATTTGATCGCTTCAATTCAGTATTTTGAAGTTTTAAGTGGCGCCGTTAGGCTGCCGAAATTTTAAGTGGTTCTTCACCCTTCTCGTTTTGAAGTTCTACTTTCATGTCAATTCTTTCAAGTTCCTTTTTGTTATGTTGGGGTATGATCTCTATATCTATCATACTGGACTCTTATTTTCATATGATGAGAGACCCCATTTGATCTCTTCAATTCAGTATTTTGATGTTTTAAGTGGCGCCGTTAGGCTGCCGAATTTTTAAGTGGTTCTTCACCATTCTCGTTTTGAAGTTCTACTTTCATGTCAAATCTTTCAAGTTCCTTTCTATTATGTTGGGGTATGATCTCTATATCTATCATACTGTAATCTTATGTTCATATGATGAGAGACCCTATTTTACCTTGTCAATTCAATTTTGTTGAAGTTTAAGTGGCGCCGTTAGGCTGCCGAATTTTTAAGTGGTTCTTCACCATTCTCGTTTTGAAGTTCTACTTTCATGTCAATTATTTCAAGTTCCTTTCTATTATGTTGGGGAATTATCTCTATATCTACTATACTTGAATCTAATTTTCATATGATGAGAGACCCTATTTTACCTTGTCAATTCAATTTTTTTGAAGTTTAAGTGACGCCGTTAGGCTGCCGAATTCTCACAAGAGAAATCTTTTTTTTCTTCCTTTCATATTCTTCATTTCATATGGTATATTTTCAAATTTCATTACCATGTTCTTAAATCCCTTATATTTTGTCCCTCTACTTTTTTATGGGTCATTTATGAATGTTTGACCCATCTCCCCTCTCTTCTCAATGTTTTCTAAAACCTTGTAACATAGCCGTTATGCTGCAGAATTTTCGTCTCAAAATGCCTCTCTCTCTTTTCTAAAAATTATTTTATGTTATAAAGTGAATACTCAAAGCTCTTATTTCTACAGGGGTATTCACATATATATCAAGATGTTCTATTTTAAATTCTGGGAATTACATACATGAAACCCTCTTTCCCTTTCCGTGGGTTTAAAGTGACGTAAAGATCATGTCTTTAAAGCAGTTTTTAAAACGTTATGATTATGAAATGAAACCCATTTATTTTATGCTATATGGGTTATTTATGAAATGTTTGATGATGATATATGTGGATCACATGATAATAAAGGCAAATTTAAGGGTTCACCCTGATAGCGCTCCAATGCATTGGGTAATGATGTAACCACTAGAGATTACAATTTTCACGATACCTTGGTGAATAACCTTGGTAATTTTCAAATGACACCTTGGGGATGGACCTTGGTGATATGTTCATGATTGTCTATATTAAATGTTGCAGCCACATCTTCAAGTTATGAAAAATGTTATTTTTATTATGATATATCTCATGATTTATTTCTCATGCCATAAAGTTCTTTTCATGACCTTATTGAAGTATCTCAAGTTCACATGTAAAATGTTTCTCTTGTTTTCCTTACTGGGCATTCTGCTCACCCTTTCTTTTGATGTATATTCCCAGGTTATGAGATGCAGTAATGAATCTAGGATGAACATGAGGAGAAGCCTTTCAAGTGTTTAAGAAGAATGTTTTATGTTTTCATGTTATAAGTTCCTGGTTTCCAAGACAATAAACCTTAAAGATCCTCGGTTTTGTAAAATGTAATGAAAGTTTATGTGATAAAAAGGCAGGATGCTATAGTTGGTATCAAAGGATGGTTTAGTTATTTTTGGAAATTAGGATATGAAAAATATAGGAAGAACCCTATAGAAAAGTTTAAATATAGGAAATCTTTCTGGTATTTTGGTGAGTATTGAGTAAGGGGTTTCCAAGCAAATACATCCATGTCTGGATACGAGCAGGTAGAGGTGGCTCTGGCACAGATGTACATAGGGGTAAAACCTGAAAACACCGCTTTGAGCTAGACTCGAACGGGAACTGGTACATGACAACGGGCCTTTCTGCACTCTTGGTTACGACACTCCCGGGGGATATGCTTTGGTAAATTCATAAGCTTAGTATGAACCATTGTTAAAGGAACAAAGATAAAATAAAATAAAGGATCACATAAGAATATATGATCATGGATAACCTAGATGGAAACCTAGGGGATCACAAGTTAGTGTATACTTTTCAACTACAAGTTATCCTTATATGATTTAAGTTTCTTTTCATGACTATTGACTAAGTATTTAAGCCCCTATTTATAGTTTATTTTCTTAGTTAATGCCGGGAAATGGAAGAACATGTCCCAACAACCAATGTGATAGGAAATGCTACGATTGCCGTATTAATATGACAGAGATGATTAGGGGATTAAAATATGTTTATTATTTTGGAAGACGTTCACTATTTTGAGGACCCTATATGATCGAGGTAAATAGATTACTACGGTATTTTCATTGAGGAGTAAGGTTGACTTATATTTTGAAGAATCAATGAACTGAAGGTGGACTTATAGTAATTTAGGTTACTTATGGGAATGATTAACCTATCTTGGGTAAAATATGTTTAGGTTAGCTACTTTTGTTATAAGATGTTAGGTGTGGTTGATGTTGTTTGGAGATGAACAATGAAGTTATTTTGGAAGACTATGTTATCAAATCCATCTTGTATTTGGGTTTCAATCTTAGTTTGGTTTATTTTGAGGAATTTTAAGGACCGTTATTTATGGGATGGTCTATGATGAACTTTGGGTAGTACCATGGAACTTTGAAGATTTAAAAATTGTTTCCCTTCCTATGGGATTCTTTCTTTTTGAAGAGTTGTTTTACCTTACCCTTTCTGTTTTGGGATAATGTTTAAAGATAGAAGAAATAGATAGTTAATCTTTTGGGGATTATGTTATTCTCTAGAAGATGATTCTTGTGTTTTGATGAGACCAAGTAGTTTTGAATACTCATCATTCGGAGAAAAGATTAGTTTGGGTAGAAACATATTAAAGGATGAAACTCTACATGAAGGTAGGTATATTTTCTTATGTTTTTGTTCTATGTAGTAAATGAATTCCTCAAATATATGAAAAGGAACATAAAACAAAAACGTTGTTGGTTTACGTTCCCTACTAGGTAATCAATGACCGTTTACACACATCATAAGTTTGGGATTTTCTTATGGTTAACTTTCTCCTAATCATGTTCTCTATCACTCTCCCTCAGAACTTGACCCTTTGTTTTTCTTCCACGTCCATGTTTTCCTACATGGAATCCCAGTGTGGGCTAACTCGGGTGACCTTCGTACTTCACTTTCTTTCTTTTAAAGTAATAGTTTTACTGACTCCTTTTCCGATGTGGGACATTCAATGAAATTTCAAAACCTAATTTTAAAAAAATTGCGAGGACGCAATTTCTTTAGGGGGGAAGACTGTAACGACCCGAAATTTTGAATAAATCTTGTTTCCTAATTTGATGTGTTATTTTATTCTATTTTTATACTCAACAAAAATGTTTTATTTGATAAAATGAGTATAATTAAAATGATACCATTGGTTTTTGACTATTATATGACCATTGGTCAATATGACCGCTGAAAACTAAACGTTTTGATTATAGTCTCTAAATACATGTAATCCTGGTTAATTAATATAGAAAGAAGATTCGATGGCCTCACCCAGTAGTCTTGGACCGATCGAAGCCCATCTAACAGAACTTGGGAAGGAGGTAGCACCACTGGGCTTTGCTCTGGACCAAACCCAAGCTGAACTTCATCGTATAAAGCTAGAACGGGATCGCCTTCGCGAGAAGTTCAAACTGATAGAAATTACTACTCGTGCGATGTTGGCCGAGCCTCCCTCGGATTCTCTCACCTTAGCACACCTTACACTTAGGTCCTATGCTGGTGTGATAAGGGGCTATGTAAGGAGACCGTAACTGCCTTGTGTAATCCTTTGTTTTAAATAAAAATTGGGATTTCTTCTTATGATGAAGTTTATGAATTTTCAAATGACCGGATAAATATAGTATGCATATTTTTGATGAATTTTAGAGAAAGGATATTTTAAAAATGTTTATGTAAACCTTAAATAAATAAAAATGTGTAATGATTTTCAAAAAATGGTCTTCTACAAATATGTTCAGTATGGAATTTAGAGTCTAATAAGATCAACTTAATTTTTGATGAATAGTAAATTATGAATAGTGATTTTATGCTTAGTATTAGTAATGTGACCAAATGGATTAGTAATCTCACTTAAATAAATTATTAATATAATCTAGGCACCTTGATTAACTAATGTGATTCAATAAAATGGTTAAAAAACGGTTTCATAAATTATTATTCAAGTATTAGTTTTTTCGGGTGAATAGTGTTTTTTAATTAAAAATTAAATTAAAAATATTTAGAAAATTATTTTTGTAAAATGGATTTCATTTTTGAACTCAGAGCATCGATATTATGTTAAGGTACTTTTTGGGGATTTTTCTAAAAATAATGAATTTTCGGTGAATAGTGTATTTATTTTAAAAAATAAATTAAAATTATTTAGAAAATTATTTTTATAAAATGGAGTTCATTTTTGAAATCAGAGCATTGATATTTGGTTAAGGTGAAATTTTGGGATTTTTCTGAGAAAGTTGAATTTTCAGTGAATAGTAAAAATACAGTTTTAGGGTTTCGGTATGTTTAATGACATCATAACTGTGTCATGATGATTTCATGAGATATTTTCAAGGATGTTCGACTAAAGAGGATGAATTATTGTGTGGGGGTCCCCATTTGGCCTAACTTTATTGGAAGTACCATGGGAGGGCCCATGCTTTTGAGAAAACCACTTTTGAGGTGTCCCTTGGCCATTAATGCTTTGTCCCCTCACTTTCCCTATAAATACCAAGCCCTCCTCTCATCTTTTCGACTCCAAAACCATACTCAACGAAGTTATGGTCTCCTTACCTCCCAAGGAGTCCTCCCAAGGTGCCCCCAAGCCCTCAAAGTCTCAACCTTTGAGTTTTAAGAGTTACGTTTTAAGGTAAGGGATCCGACCTCTCTCTTTCATTTCAAGTAATCTCTTTTATGTCATTCCTTTTATGCTCCATGTTAAAATGTTGGAGGATGTTCTTTTATACTCCTCTTACTGCCCTTTTCATGTTAATATAATGAGAGATCCCCTATTACTCTCATTATTTCGTTTTATGAAGTTTTAAGTGGCGCTGTTAGGCTGCCGAAGTTTTTGTAACAGATTCTTTCTCCCTTCTCATTTTTCAAGATCTATTTTCATGTAAAGTATTTCATGTTCCTATTTTTATTATTTTGGGGTATGATATCTAAATTTATCATACTGATCTTTTATTATCATATGATGAGAGACCCCATTTGATCGTTTCAATTCAGTATTTTGATGTTTTAAGTGGCGTCGTTAGGCTGCCGAAATTTTAAGTGGTTCTTCACCCTTCTCGTTTTGAAGTTCTACTTTCATGTCAATTATTTCAAGTTCCTTTTTGTTATGTTGGGGTATGATCTCTATATCTATCATACTGTACTCTTTTGTTCATATGATGAGAGACCCCATTTGATCTCTTCAATTCAGTATTTTGAAGTTTTAAGTGGCGTCGTTAGGCTGCCGAATTTTTAAGTGGTTCTTCTCCATTCTCATTTTGAAGTTCTACTTTCATGTCAATTATTTCAAGTTATTCTCTATTATGTTGGGGTATGATCTCTATATCTATCATACTGGACTCTTATTTTCATATGATGATAGACCCTATTTGACCATGTCAATTCAATTTTGTTGATGTTTAAGTGGCGCCGTTAAGCTGCCGAATTTTTAAGTGGTTCTTCACCATTCTCGTTTTGAAGTTCGACTTTCATGTCAATTCTTTCAAGTTCCTTTATATTATGTTGGGGTATGATCTCTATATCTATCATACTGGACTCTTATGTTCATATGATGTGAGACCCTATTTGACCTTGTCAATTCAATTTTGTTGATGTTTAAGTGACGCCGTTAGGCTGCCGAATTCTCACAAGAGAAATCTTTTTTTTCTTCCTTTCATGTTCTTCATTTCATATGGTATATTTTCAAATTTCATTTCCATGTTCTTAAATCCCTTATATTTTTTCCCTCTAATGTTTTATGGGTCATTTATGAATGTTTGACCCATGTCCCCTCTCTTCTCAATGTTTTTTAATACCTTCTAACATAGCCGTTATGCTGCAGAATTTTCGTCTCAAAATGCCTCTCTCTCTTTTCTAAAAATTATTTTATGTTATAAAGTGAATACTCAAAGCTCTTATTTCTAAATGGGTATTCACATATATATAAAAATGTTCTATTTTAAATTCTTGGAATTACATACATGAAACCCTCTTTCCCTTTCCGTGGGTTTAAAGTGACGTAAAGATCATGTCTTTAAAGCAGTTTTTAAAACGTTATGATTATGAAATGAAACCCATTTATTTTATGCTATATGGGTTATTTATGAAATGTTTGATGATGATATATGTGGCTCACATGATAATAAAGGAAAATTTAAGGGTGCGCCCTGATAGCGCTCCAATGCATTGGGTAATGATGTAACCACTAGAGATTACAATTTTCATGATACCTTGGTGAATAACCTTGGTAATTTTCAAATGACACCTTGGGGATGGACCTTGGTGATATGTTCATGATTGTCTATATTAAATGTTGCAGCCACATATTCAAGTTATGAATAATGTTATTTTTATTATGATATATCTCATGATTTCTTTCTCATGCCTTAAAGTTCTTTTCATGACCTTATTGAAGTATCTCAAGTTCACATGTAAAATGTTTCTCTTGTTTTCCTTACTGGGCATTCTGCTCACCCTTTCTTTTGATGTATATTCCCAGGTTATGAGATGCAGTAATGAATCTAGGATGAACATGAGGAGAAGCCTTTCAAGCGTTTAAGAATAATTTTTTATGTTTTCATGTTTTAAGTTCCTGGTTTCCAAGACACTAAACCTTAAAGATCCTTGGTTTTGTAAAATGTAATGAAAGTTTATGTGATAAAAAGGCAGGATGCTATACCTCAAGCTTTTGGCTTGGCCAACCCCTGCCCATTTTATCTCTACACATACCTCTATTACTCCTAGAAGCCTCTCTTTGGGCAGAAGATTTCCCAACGAAGCCTTTGAGCTCAAATCAAAAAGAGTTACACGTTTTAAAGGTAGTGATTTTTCTTGTGTTCTTATGTTTTATTTTGCTTCTCCAACCCCCTTAAACTCTTTTGTTAATTTCTTTTGTAACAAAACCGGTATAATTAATATACTAGGATGTTTTTAAAAGAATTATTCGAGCTAAACTTAGACACACCTACATCTAATGGTTAAAGAACATACTATTTCTGTGGATGGCGAATTTCTGCCTCACGAAACGATGATTGTTCAACACTCATATAACACCTTCAATGGTGGCCATTAAGATGTCAATATATTTATATATGATATATTATATGTTCATGTTTTACTTAATCTTCTGTATTTTTAATTTATGGCATACCTTTATGGTTTCCATTATGGGTAAACACGATATCTTCATTTTAAGAAGTGCGGACTACCGCCCCCTCAAAGTGATTTGATTCATTAATACCGTATGTGGTACGTATAAAAGATAGATTTAATGATATTATAATGTAATTATAATATACCTTTATATAATTATTATTTATTTCCATTAAAGTATGAGATATAAATGAATTTTTCATTCATGCATACGCACGGCTTACCGTCTCCAGGAACGGTGCATTTCATTTCTTAACCCCAAATGTAATGTACTATTATAAGTACATATATATAATGGATATATATGATGTATGTTACATCTCAATTATGAATATAATTCTGGAATTAAAATATACATATCTCTCATTTAATTTCAATTCCATTAATATGACATTGAAATGAATGTAGCGTTCATGCGTACGTACGGCTTACTGTCTCCATGAACGGTGCATTTCATTTCTTACCACTAAATGATTATGTAATATTATTAATTCATGTATATACAGGATATATATGATATATATGGAATCTACATCATGAATATCATTCTTGATATAATGGATATTTGACTACGTGAACAAATTTTAAATATAAGAAGTTCACTTTTGACTCAAGTACCAAATATCAACAACACGACCATTATTAACTTAAAAGACTACATATTGTTCATAACATGAAAAATAAGTGATATAAAAGGAATACCGAACTTGGAAAAGGCTCTTAAGCAAGTAGAAATTAACTCATGTTTATTATTCAGGAGGTTAAAGAATTATCAAGTCAAGTCAGACCCGGGGTATGGGACTTCCTCTCAATCTCCTTTCATTGAGGCATATTTTGTTTTATACACAACCTTCTTTTATACAGTGTATAAACCCCTTTGAAATTTATTTTTATCCAAAAGAAATCTTTTTTATATGAAGCATTTTACTAAACGACAAAAGGGAATGTTTTTTTCGTATGTATTCGGCGGCAACGACTTCTCCGCCGCCGTGACCATTATTTCAGTTTCGGATTCCTCTACACGCCATAGCTTTTTTAAATTTAAAATAAATACCATGTTTTACTTTTCTTTTATTATGGTATTGAAAATTGTTTTCATAATGTTTTTATTATATCAATGTGTTTTATTGATATCTTATGATTGAAATGTTGAAATGTTATGTTTCCTCTATGCATGTTTTATGTGATACGATTATGTTATGGTTCTTGGGAATTATTATAAAGACGGGTGGTTCTGTGATAAACTAAGGGTGGGTGAGCCCGATATAGCTCTCCAATGCATTGGGTAACACGTAGGGGTTAAACGTTAAGGTTTCCACGAAGAGATTTAAGGAATATACTTGATGGGTATTTCAAATGTAACCAAGAGGGTTACTCCCTACGTAATAATGTTATGAGTGCCTCAAGTTACCTTTATGTATTTTGATTTCTATGTTTTATTCGTGATTTGATGAGGTATGTCAAAGTGCTTATGTTTTATGAGTAAAGTATGATAACATTGATTCATACATATACATGTACTCATGTTTCCTTTCCATATTTTTATATCTCTTACTGAGCTTTTTATGCTCATCCCACGTTTTTGAAATTTTTTTCACAGGTCAAGGGAAAGGTACATGATATGATGATAGTGTCAAGGAAGTGTCAATAAAGAATCCATGTTTTATTTTATATATGTTTATGTTGATAGTAAAAATGAATACTATGTTTTATTGTATCCACTTTGTTTAAATGTGGGATGTAATGCATGATTTATGATCTAATTCTCTAAAACTCTAAACCCAAAATGATCCTCAATGTGTATTTTTGACGTAACTCAAGATTATGTAATTTTTAAGGTTGTGTACTCATACTAAGTGTTAATTAAAATGATAATGTTTAAATTGACATAATAAAATGCTTAAAATTTAATTCTTCAAGAGGTTAAAAATCGACCTCGTCTCATATTAAAAAATAGGAAATTATGGTGGTTTTGGGTAGGTTTTTATTTTCTTATAATTTAATATTTTTGGAGATCTCCAAAGCATCTCTCACCTCAATTATAAAAGTCCACCTCCTCCATCATTTCATAATTCAACATTTATCCTTGAAGCTCACCCATACTATAAAATTTTCCATTATAAACATCCATAGTAACATTATACATGTTTTTGTTTTTTTCAATGTCTATCTCTAATCCTTCAAGATGATATTTAGATAAATTACGTCGAAGAAGAAGTAACCTCCTCTACTGATTCTTACAATATTCATTATTCTTATACATCATCTTCATGAGTTTTTTTATTCTAAAGTAATAACTCCAGTATCACATATATACTAATATGTTATTATAAATATGAAACCAATATATCCCACCTTCTATCTGTTATAAAAAATATGAAATCCCCACTCATATGTATGTACAACTTGCCTTCTCCAAGCCATTGAGTAATCAATTTTTCACCACCACCTTACATGGATACATATAATTAAGGGAGTGATAAAATTGAAGGTCAATAAAAAATTATGTTAATTATTAAATATTATACACTATCCACTTCAACACAATAAAAAAATTATGTAAATGATATCATCACTCGTTCATAAATACGACTTATACTCTACATTATATAATGTCATTAATTATACATGATTTTAATTAAAGTATGATTATATAATTTTAAATAATGAATAAATATGAAAAATATTATTTTTATAAGATTTTTTACGGATATAAGTTGGATATAATAATGAGAACCATATCTTATTCATCAAAACATGAATAATAACATAGTACTGTTAATATCCAAATAACAAGTAATGATTAAATGTTACTAAAAACAGATGATAATTGGATGATATATGATATCATAAAAATGAATATGATTCTAAAATATTTCAATGATATTATTTAAAATATTATATAGTATGTTCAGATACATACGAAGCATATAAAAATTAAGTTATGAGATAATTTTTCAATCTCATTATTATCCTCGATTATTTATATATATGTATTTACTAGGGTTTATTTATAATCCATGTCCATGTTTTCTAAAATTATTTATTAAAATGCTTTACATTTATCCTATAGATATTTATTGTCATTTTAACCATTTCTTGACTTTGTACTATATGGTTTGAATGAAATCATGCATTTTTTTTCCATATGTGGAACTTTTTTAATTTTCAAGACAAAGTACGAGAAGAATGTTTTTTAACATATACGGAATGAATGGTTCTTTTCCTTTATAGATCCCTATTTATATGTTTTTCTATGACATTCATTCAAGGTTATTTTCATTGAAATTATTTTATTTTAAAATTCCACATTGTTTTAAGGGAAAATTTTTTTTTTAAGATGGACATTTTTTAGAAGAATTATTTTCAAGTGTTTTATGAAATTTATTTTCCATATAAGATGATTTTTATAATAATAATATGTTTTATGTATACTATCTCTACAATTTTATTATGTTTATATTTTTATAAAATGCATTTAATTTTCATAGAAAATTTTATGTTGGAATGACTTTTAAGAAACCCATTTTATTCAATTGGTTATGATATGATAAATGATTTATGTTTTTCAGGAACATCTAAAAATGATTTCATTATTAGAGGGGTGGGGCATGTATCTTCATCCTAAGCATTAGGCAATTATTTATATCTAATTATATAGAAATGTCTAAAATGAAATGTAAATCTTGTCAAGTAATATATGGGTTGAACGAGTAGTGAACACACATTAGTAGTCGAATTTTTCTTATATGATGGTATTAAAAATGATCATTTTCTAACAATGAAATGATTTTATATTATTATTTTTATTCCATAGAACGTCCAAATCATATGTTATGACATTTTAGAAATATTTTCATAGATCCTTTATGAACTTTTATGATTTATCCCATGACATTATATCATGATCATTCATATGCAGGATATGATTTCCAAAGGTATTTTATAATGTCTTATTATAACGATATGTTTAATATATCCCGTTCTAACCATTATAGAAAACTAATTTCACATGTTCATATTTTTATTTTCCCCTTGTCCTGAAGAAGGGTATTATGTAAAATATGTCAAAATAGGGTCAAGTTATGATGATATAAGTGGGAGACAATGAAGATATCTTATGAACCAGTTATTTATGTTTTCTTATTTATAAAGGAACTATACATATATGGTATTATTGTGGTATAATTATATTTTTTAATTAATCTAATTAAATTTTTAGTTAATATCAATGAATTGAATTTTTGGGCTATTACTTTCCATTTTCTTCTACATACAAGTTGTAATTCTAAACAAGGACCAAATGTCCATAAAGATCCATAGGGTCCAATAAAACCAATTTATTCAACATTTGTGACTCCAAATCGGAACATGAAAGTTTATAAAATTATTTTGATCAAAAATCTTGTCACACTTGTAAATTCATAGAAAACCTGGATTTAAAGGTATGTGTTAGAAGATCCAAACCGAGAATTTGAACTAATCATAGGGGAAATTTATGTGATAATATTTCCTCCCCACGGCCTTTACTCTCCCATATTTTAATCCATAAATATCATCAATCCTCAATGTGAGATGGTTAATTTTTTTTTTAATTTCTCACCTTTGGGAATAAGAAGACATGCAATTATTGAAAACCTATAGAGCCTCACATGTTCTTCCACCAAATCCATGTTGGCCAATACATTCCCAATACCGATATATATTTTGATTCATCTAGTATGAGGTGTATAAAAATTTGATAAATATAAATTGGAATTAAATATCACTACTTCTTAAATGTTCATCTATGCATCTATCAAAGTCATTCAATGAATTTGATGCTAAAATAGGTTTTGATTAAATATGGAATGCTCATAATGCCCCATATAACCTCTAATTTGATCAATTAAATATATTCTTTTCATTCCATAACATTAATATTAAATTGGAATTATCACCCCCATGTTATCCCAATACTTTTCCTTTCATCCATGTTTACAACTACTAATTGATTTCTCAAAATTGAAGGTCTGTTTCTTTTCAATAATTGTTACTTTTATAATAGGAAAAAAGTTATTTTCTTATATATTAAACACATTATTAATATGTATTTTTTATACCAATTTATTCCTTTTAATATAGTATGATATAATTTATTTTCCTTTTTGATTGTATTATATATTTTATGGTATGTAAATTTTTTAGGGTTTTATTGCTCACCATTGTTAATGTAAAATCCTTAAAAAGTGGGGGAATTTTTATACAACATTTCACATCCTTAAATTTAATCATTTAATTATTCAAATTATTTATATGTATCTCCCTTCTATGATAGTGTATTATTTAATGGAAATATTTATTTAATATATAATATAGAATATGATATATTTATATTGGGTCCTCATTTTGAAGAAGGTTCCCATATTCTATACTCAAACACAGAACATTGGTATCATGAATTAATAAAAACCCATTTATTAATGATCTTGTAGTTTATTGAATGTAAATGTCATTATGGTTCATTAAAAAGTAATAGAATGTTTTCAAATAACATGAAATAGAATGGTTGATAAGTTATAAAAATTGAATAAAAACAATTATTGGCTATTAAGGATATGAAAAATAATTTTTTTACAATAGTAGAACAACTTTTTATATATCACATAAAACATATGATCAATCATTACATTACATTAATTTCTTTAAAATATATCTGTAATGAAATTTATGAAATTTTTTCAGTCACCATGAAAAAACATCAAGAAAATATTTTCACTATGTTATTCCATGTTTCATTTATTTTTAATAAACATTTAACAATATAAGAATACCCATCAAAAATAAAAAACAAACATTAGTAAAAAAATATTTAACTAATATTAATAAAATGTTATATGTTTTTTCAACCATATGATTATCAGTACAACATATCAAATTGTCATAAAAAATCGAAAACAATAAATTCATTTAAAGAAATTCTTTAATATTTTCCTTCTGAATAGAAAACACATATACATTACATATAGAATTAAATATTTCTACAAATATTCATCAAATAACTCATTAAACCCATGATTAAATGTTCCCTTTTTAGAAATTAATTTAATTGGTGAATAAATATGTCATAAACATTTGTCACCAAATATGTCACTAAAATTATTCTTAATTTTCATTTTATAATAATACATAAATATTTAATTTTTATGAATTAATTAATTAATCCTTAAAATGATGATGTAATTAAAATTTATTCCATGAATAAAAAAATAACATTAAATTATATATATATATATATATATATAATGATCTGTAATTAAAAAACATTTATTTGTAATATAATATTCAGTATATAAGAGGAAACTATAAATATAACACCATACATGTAATTTTATACATTTAAATAGTCAAATAAATATGTATACATATTATTTTGAACTATACAAATAATAATTAAATCATTATGCTAATTAATAGTCATTACATTTATAATATCCCACTCTATAAAATATTGGTATATTTGGAAAATAAACTATTTCTACTATATAAATATGAGTAAATTATTTAAATGTATCATTATGAACATATAGAATATTCACCAAACTAGAAATTTCCGTAATAAGAATAAAATTATAATGAATGAAATATAGAAAAAAATATTTACACTTGAGAAAAAAATTATTTTAAAAAAATATATTTTCATCAGTCTATATATAATGGATAAATAGTTCCAAATAATCCCTAAGAGTGGGGGTTAATTAAGGGCTATACTATTTCTTTCATGTGACATTGTCTTTTTCATAAGGGGTATGGTCTCTATGATCATTAAATTCTTTAGCACAAATTATTTCATCATTTTTAAATGATAATACACATCATATAGAATTTACTTAAATCTTCAATGAGTTCAACCATATAAAGAATAATTTTTCATCATGTTAATATACTAGAGAAAATATCCACTAACTCTAGATGTTTACAATGCATTGGTATAACAAATAATGGATCTATGTGGTATTATCTCGTATTACCTCTTTATCATTATCATTTATACTAGGGAAACAACAGAATAATTCAACGTCCTCATAAAATAATACCATAAGGAAAAAACATTTCAATCCAATTTTATTCATATAAAATCAACATTCTTTGATACATAAAATGTATTCTATGACCAACTTATTAAAATAAATCGTGGTTTGGATTTATCACTTGTTATCCCTTCAAAGAAAAAAAGTATCAATTTATTCATCCAAAAATTGACCATATAATAGGTTGTAAATGTTATTCCCATAAAATTGATCATGATTCAACATATAGAAAATGCCCTCATGAAAACATATTTTAATTTTCCTTAATTAAATAAAAAATTCATTTTATTAAATATTATAAAATAACATAACATGTAATCTAATCATATGTAAACCAGTTATTCAATTTAATCGACAACATATCATCAGTCTTGATCCCTCAAAATTATCAATGTTTTTCTATGAATAAATATATTTATAAATTCTAAAATTATTTATTAAAGAACATATACAAATATGAAATTAAAATTATTATTCAATTTATATCAATTAACTTATTTAATTCAGTCAGAAATATTAAAAAAATTATAAAATATTTACAATAAAAACATCACAAAACATTAATAAATTTATTTTCAAAATTCCCATGATATTTAATTTAAACAGGATAAAACACCTCTAATTAAAACATTGATATTTTTAGAAAAAATACCATTACACAAATATAAGCCTCATTTTTCACAAATATGTGATGTTTTTTATATAAGGTATAATTATATACACATTATATATTCTATAATTATCATAAATAAACTTCTATAATATATTACTGAAACATTAATCATATCATATTTAAATGTAATTAACATTAGTTTAAATAATAATAGATTTCATTAAACCCAAAAAAATTCATGGACCCCCTGTTTAATAATACATATACATCCAACATTCTCAATTAATCGAATTAAAACATATATTTAAAAATTATATATATAGAGACCTGGTGCATTTATACATAAAAATTACATATAATACAATGAGAATTTATAACACTACACAATTAAGAACATCAGGTTCATAAAGTAATAATGCAATTGGAATAATTAAAACACAAGAACCCAAATTATAGGTAAACTCAGTCATCTCCCAAAATGTATTTCTAATTTATAACTCTTATTAGACTTATCATAAATAATACATTTTATTATATGATTTAGAATAAATCATACTAAATGGCATCAAATTTTTTATTAATGGTAACCAAGGGAGATAATTTAGCATAAAATTAACATATGTGTATGAGAACATGGGAATACTATTTTATGACCACATATTAAATATGATTGAGAATAAATTTATTCCATGTAATAAATAGTTGATGTTCATGTAAGAAGCTGAAAAATAATGAATACAATTATCATTTTTTATTTAATTAATTTTCTTATTGTTATAAAAAATAGTTGAAGTTATTTTTTTATTAAAATATAATTTTAAATGACCATTATGTTTCGTTACCGTTCATCATATATCTGTAGAACAACAATCACAGGACTATTATTAAAATATTTGTTTAACATATCCTTTTGGCATAGAAAGAGGTAGGGATGGCCTCAACTAGTATTATCATACCTTATAAAGCCCATTTGTCTTAAGATTCTAAGGGAGATATAATTATTGGACTTTTTCCTAGACCAATAGAAAGATTATATGTAATAACTTAAACATGATTAAACCCTTTTATGGGAGATGGTGAAGCTCATCAAGATCATGACAGAAACCAAGTTCACCAAACCGCCCCATTAAAGCCCAACCATTGTGCTCTTTAATGATATGGAGTATTATAGTGTATTAAGGAGTATTTAACAAAACCCTAGAAAGAAGAATATTTATATTATTTTTTTACATATCAATGAATATTGTTTTTCGATTAAGGTGATTTTTTAAATGATTTTGAAGAAAGTATTTTAGTTTTTGTTCATATTTATATTCAATTAATTAATTAATTACTTTTATAAAAAACCACTGTAACAAAATATTATAATTAAAATATTTATTTCATATAATTGTTCAAATAATTTTTATAAAGTCAAATATAATTTTTACAAGGTTATAAGAACTATTTTTTAAAAAAACATTCATTTTCAAATAATGACAATTTTCAAATAAAAAATAAAAAATTCGCATGTTCTGAACGTTATTTATATAAAATTTACATTATATTTGGAATCGGGATATTGAATTTCCTTAATGAAGAAATTTTATTTATTTTTTGAGAGAGTCACATTTTTCTGTAAAAAATCAAATATAGTGTAAATATATTGTTTGTTTTATGAAATCATAATGACCTAATGGTGATGTAATAAATATTTTTAAATTTATATCCATCCAAATAAATGTATTAACTTTAAAATAATGTTATTTTTTGTTTATTTATTTATTTTATAAAACTCTAATGAATCCTCCAAGGAAAATAATATATTTTATGATTTTAAAAACCCCTGGGATGGTTTTTGGTTTTGTATATTTTAATATGTAATGTCCCAACCCAAAATAATATTGAAATCCACCACTTTTCTTATATAAAACCACACAAGATCCCTTTTATCATAACTAAAACAACATGGTGCAGGACCATAATTGTAGAGACCCGAAGCCTGATGTACATTGACATTACATTACATTTGCGGAATACTTATTATATAACAAAAACACACACACAAGGATCGTAATAGTTTAGTGTCTTTGGAAACACGGAACGTAATCTTCTAATCCTGGTGAAAGATCTTCAACATCTCCCATAGAGATCTTCTTTTTTTCTTATACCTAAACCTTTCTTTATATCCTAGGGAAAAGTAAACATAAAAGGGTGAGCTCAAATGCTCAGTAAGGGTAAACAAAAAAAGATCAATCACATTGTATACATAAGCACATAACTTTTGGAAATCTTACCCTGAAAAAGAGATCATAATTTCATAACATGGGATAAATCATGGCAGTGAAATGTAATCACAATAATCATAACTGAAAACATGAAACTTTGTGGCATACACACATAATCATAGAGAATCATTTCTTGTTAGTCAATACTCAATGCCAAGACTATCTTAGTGGACAAAGTCCCTTTCTGAATCGAGTAACCCTCGTTTCAGTCCTGTTTCACTGAACCGGTATAACCTACCACTCCAGCCATGTCTATCTCATGAGATATAAAATCTTTACCCAATGCATTGGAGGGAGATATAGGTCCCACCCATCTCATAATGATACCATTCTTATGTGTGCCACAAAATCATAAATCATACATCATTGCATAACCCATGTAATACAAATGGGAATCTTAAACATCATGACATCATAAAACAATTCATATAAGATAAAGGAATTCATAAAAAATATTTCCATCACAACATAATAAAATCAATTTAATAATAGGGATAAAAAACAGAACCCTTTATTATCTTAGATGGAAAATAATTTTGATAAAACACTTGAACTTCATTCTTGAGGAAAATATCCTTTCTACTTCAAAAACACTTTTCCTTTCTAAACATGTCATAAAATTTTAAACTAAAAGAAGTTGATTAAAAATAAACTTGAAAACTTGTAAAGGATACTTTTTGGAAATAATGTTCTAAAAATCCATTCATGCCATATAAGTTAAAAAAACATTCTTCGTACTTTTGTCGGAAAAGACAAAAAGTACATCGTACGAAAAACGACAAAATATTCCTTTCATATCTTTTACTAAAAATTCACCGAAGGGTAAAATTGGATTTAAATAATTGTAGGTGGATGGAAAAAATATTACATATTGAGGAAACATGGATTAGGATGATAAAATAAACCCCAGTAAATACCAAAGTATAAACAATCTCGGATAAAAATGAGATTGTGATATTTCTCTTACCTTAGGTCCGACTTGCTTTGTAAGTGTCCGAACCTCCTGTATAATGATTTAAATCATGTTATTGAATTATTCCAGAATCATATTCATTGTTATTATATCATATATGGTCCACTTAGTACTTTATATTACCGGTTCGTTTGTAAATTCATGTTAAAGTAGCGTTTTGGGTAAAATCGTCTCATTTGTCGTTCGTGTTTTTAACTTGTAATTATTAATATGATTACTTGGATCATGATTACTTATATCCAGAATGTAAAACATGATTTATATATAATATATATTCAGAATATATATATATATATATATAATATCGATAAATGGAATGAAATACACCGTTCATGGAGACGGTAGTCCGTACGTACGCATGAACGATGTTTTCGTTTCCTTATTGAAGTGAATGGAATTAAGTAGATGACATACATATAAATTTACATAAATCCAGTATCATTATTATGTCATATATTTCATTAGTACTTATTATATATACTTTATAATCATTCATGAATGGTTAATCATTGAGAATGAATCTCATCGCATCGTGGAGACGGTAGTCCGTACGTACGCACGAGCGATGATATCGTTCCCATGGTCGTGGAATTGTGTTGAAGTGTATGTAGACTACTTCAGTATCAATATAAATTTATAATAATCATATATAGTTACTCATTACACCATTATACCCATCCTATTAAGGTGGTGGTGGAAAATAGATTACACCACGGCGTGGAGACGGTATTCCGTGCGTACGCACGCGCAGTGATTTCATTTTTCCGTAGGATGGATAGAAGGTGAATTAGGGTTGTTTCATATTTATAATAACATATCAGTATGTAAGTAATACTGATGTTATTACTTTGTCATGAAACAACTAAATAAGAAGAAGTTAAAGAAGAAAGAAATTGAAAAGATCGGTAATGGATATTACCTCTTCTTTGAAACGCCTCTTTGAATCCTTCACTTAGGGAACTAAGATTGGTCTTTGAAGAAGACCAGGAACTATAGGATTATTCTAGGGAAGTGGAGAAGGGATTTTGTCAGGGGTTGGCCGAGCTTGAGTTCTCAAATTGGTGTGAGGAGGGGGAGGAATTGTCCTTTTATAAGGGAGGAGAGGGGCACCTTAGGAATATCTCAAAATATTATATTATATTAAAGTCAAAATCGGTTTATAATGGTTCCAAAGGGTCTTATTTCGAATCTAAAGTGGGGATGGGTCGAAATCCTATCAACCAATAGGATTTAGACAAGTTTAGGTTATTATTTTAACCTTATCAATTAGATTTAACTCTAAGTTAAATAATTTAACTTTTACCGTGTCTTTTTGTTTTCTTACACTATATGGTTAATAAACATACTATAACATGCCAAAAGAACCCCAAATTATTTATTATTAATATATATATATCCGTATCTAAGTCATTTGGCCGATCCTTAAATTTTTAGGAATAAAATAACAGTTAATAATATAATATTTGATTTAAAAACTATTTTGTGTCAATTTTGACACTATTTGATATATGATTTTTGTGAAAGTCATAACAGAATTATATGTTCGAACCAAGTTGATTAAATCAACACTAATATATCATAGTAACCTAGAAAATTAGTTTAATTCATAAAAAGTCTAAAATTACATTTATTTTGGTGTTTATAACATCAATTATGTCAATATTTCATTAATAAGATAATTACCGCATCATCATTGTGTCATAAATAAATTAACTTATTTAATGTCTAAAAATTACAAATAAAATACCATTATGTAGGAAATATTTTTATCTTTCTAATGAATATTTATAGTCTAATTTATCTTATGTATAACCCCATATTAAAAATTTTATAGTAAATAAACATTGATTTTAACTCTTTTAACCCTTCTTTAAATAAATTAATAATAAATGTCCTAATCTAATCAAGTGGGCCTAAATGGTCATATTTTATTCCTAAGTTTGTTTTTGGTCGAATTAAACTTGTCCAATAGAATTAGGACATGTGTTAGGGTAATAATAATATCATTTCTACCCTTAATTACCCTATTTACTTTTAACCGTGGTAAATAAAACTAAAAAGTTACTATTCACCAAAAATTATTTTCATCTCATTGAACCACATTTTAGTCCTTGATATTAACCGTGTCTCTTGGATTTTCGAAATTCCACTCACAGAAGCGGTAAAATTAAGTTTTATGAACAATTCAGTTTTTTTAACTACCACATAGTGGTTTCACTATTCATCGAAAATTGAAAGTTTTCAGAAAAATACCAAAAATTAGGCCTAAGATATATTTGATATTATGAACTCAAAAATGATGTCTATTTTACCAAATTCAAAACATATCAGTTGCATTAACTAATTTAAAAATTAATTCTCGTCGTCAAAACAAATAGCGTGTTTTTAAGAGATAATAACTATCAAAAGATTGACACTAGTTTATAACTGGTTTAAATGTGAAATTACATCCAATGACCAAAATTGTATTAAATTGTAAAAATATATTCTAAATATACTTTAAAACCACTCAAATTAATAATTTATCACTATTAATTATTTCTATTAAAAAATTTGTTTTTAATTAAAATTTAGTAATTTTCACTATTCATCAGAATATGAAAGTTATCCAAAAAGTACCAAAATTTCACCCTAAGCTAATTTCGATATTCAAAATCCAAAAATGAAGTCCATTTTGAAAAATAGAATTTACAAAATTTCAAAAAGTGGTTATTACTATTCATAACGGCTAGTTTTAATAATATTTTAATAGCATATCGTTGTTTAGTAAAACTCGGTATTGCATACTACACACGCTATCAAGGAAGGTCGTGATTGTGTGTAATGAAAGTAAAGTCAAGGATGCATGTTGTGCAAGATCCGTTTGGTGTAGCGTACAACACAAGACATTAATGAAATTAAAAAGAATATTTTTCATAAAATCTCGGGGTGTTACATTCTACCCCCCTTAAAATGAATTTCGCCCTCGAAATTCGTCGGGGTTATAAATGGTTGAAATTTTCTTTGATAGAAACCCACATCGTAAAAAGGAATACCAAAACATGGCTTTAAAAACTAAAGTATGAAATGTAACGATTACCCAAATAAACTAATCACTGGGTTTCCACATAGGTGAAAATATGGATATGGAAGAAAAATATAACCATCATGTTCTGATGGAGAGTGGTAGAGAACATGGCTATGGAAAAGCCAGTAATCACAAATCCATAGATTTGTGATGATATAAGGTACCATCTAATTTAACGGATATAAGGGCACTAGGACAACATTTTTTTGTTTTCAAGATCATTTCCCTAAAGTTGAAGAATTTGAATTAGAATAAATACTTACATTATTTTGGTACAATCTCACTGTTGTTCGTACTTTGAACAATTTCCACTTCATCTCTTAAAGAAATGAAGTTGAATTTGTTATTCATGAAGTATTAATTGATCATCTGATAGAATGATGGTTCATTCCATCTGTCTCAAACAAAAGTTTAGAAAAGTTATCAAAAATACATAAGTCCATCTATAGTGAGATTAATCATATATGGTTCCTAAAATGGGCTTATACTTCATATATCGTACTACTTAATAAAATAAAACTAGTTTCTACTAAACAGGGACTTCCTATAGGCCAGTGGTAGGGGATAAAGGCCAGTCGCACTTCGGTTGTGGGTTCGATTCCCACAGCCTTGTCCGACGCGATGGGTTGTCACCCATCTTGCAGGTTTTCCTTTTTCTAAAACTATATTACTATAACATCCCATCAATAATATCGAAAAAACTTCTATCCTTAAACAATACAAACTTATGTCCAACATAATCCATTCCAATCTTTAGGCTTACCCATAATACTGCAGTCCACTCTCATATTATAGTGAAAACAATTACCAGAGATTTAATACCATCGTTGATCCCCATATAAGATATGTCTTGTTGGTCACATTCTAAACATTCAAAGTCCTTAATCATGTATTCTCTTGAATACCCATTGAACCTTAGTGAAAACATGAATGCAGTTAAACGTTAACACTTTCCACATACCAAAATCCTCAAAATTCTTTATAATCAAACCATGATATCACTTAGTCCTTATATCAATCATGAGCTCATGAATACTGTTAAACATTTCATTTTCTCGTTTTCCCTTCATTATGTGCATATCGTCTTATTTCCAAAAATATCTCAATCACTTTGAATACCACATTAGTCCAATACATAAATATTCCAATACTCCATGATACAACATTTTTTTGGAATCCCATTACATAAACACTTAATCATTCCACCACATCGTTGTCATATTCAACATCGCCAATAGTGATTGCATGTGACTTCCCTTTTTCCTTTGCCTTAAGCGGTTTCTCATGTCGATCATCACTAACCCTTGGATTAGGGCATTTATTATCATAATGCCCCATTTCCTTGCACTTGAAGCATTGAAGTGTTGGTGGTGCGTTCTCTGCAGTGTTTGCTTTATTCACATCATTAGAAACCCTTTTTCCATTAATTCGACACTCAACTGCTCGATGACCTTCTTTTCCACACTTAAAACATTTTCTAGTCCCTTTAAGACAATCTCCACCATGTTTCTTTCCACACTTTGTGCATAAGGAAACATTCATCTTCCTTTCACCATTATTCTGAGATTTCTCCTTGAACTCCATCTTTCGTTTCTTGTCAAAACCATGAGATGGATATGTAACACCAACTTCCATTTCTACTTTGATAGCACAACGCACAATTTCTTCATAGCTACTGAAGTCTCTTATAGCTAATGCCCTTCGAAGACTTGGTTTTAAGCCACTGAAAAATCGATCAACTTTACTTTCAGGTTGGATGATAATGCCAGATGCATACCTTCCAAGTCTTGTAAAATTCGCTTCGTATATACCAACAGATTCATCATCCTTTTTCTTTAGTTCAAGAAAATCCTTCTCCATCTTTGTTCGATGAATACGAGGGAAGTACTTATTGAAAAATAAGTTCTTGAACTCGTCCCATTCCATGGACTCAATTTCATCTCTTTGCCTCGTATTCTTGATAAGATTCCACCATTGATCAGCTTCACCTTCCAAACGATATACTGTTAAGATGACTTTATCATGTTCAGAACATTGAAGAACTAAAAATATCTTTTCAGTGGTACTGATCCATTGTTCAGCAACAAGTGGATCGGAAGACCCACTGAAAGAAGGTGGACATTTCCTCATGAAGGACTCAATAGAATATTGTTCCCTTCTCTGCTCATTTGGAAGTCCAGAATGATTCATAGCTTGTGTAAGTATAGCAATAAGATTTTGCACTCCATCTCCCAAAACATTTGTTTGTCCAGGAGGGCAATCATTGCATTGTCCATTGCATTGATCAACACGGTTCCTTCGGGATCCAGCCATCGTCTAAAACCCCAAAAGAATAGTGTGAGAGGAAAAAATCATGCTATGGAAAACAACATAATAAAGGGGGAGTACCTTCAATATCTAACATCTTAGGTTTAATTCTATGATCGTTAGCGTAATTCTAGTACTATAACCTATACGTATACTTAACCTTAGAGACATCCCTAGACACACCTTAGAAATATCTCTAGGGATCTCACTAAAGTTCCCGCATCCTAGTTTCCAAAGGTTGACTAAACCTTTCCTCTGATACCAACTATAGAGACCCGAAGCCTGACATACATTGACATTACATTACATTTGTGGAATACTTAGTACATAACAAAAACACACACACAAGGATCGTAATAGTTTAGTGTCTTTGGAAACTCGGAACGTAATCTTCTAATCCTGGTGAAAGATCTTCAACATCTCCCATAAAGATCTTCTTTTTTTCTTATACCCAAACCATTCTTTATATCCTGGGTAAAAGTAAACATAAAAGGGTGAGCTCAAATTCTCAGTAAGGGTAAACAAAAGAAAGATCAATCACATTGTATACATAAGCACATAACTTTTGGAAATCTTACCCTGCAAAAGAGATCATAATTTCATAACATGGGATAAATCATTGCAGTGAAATGTAATCACAATAATCATAACTAAAAACATGAAACTTTGTGGCATACACACATAATCATAGAGAATATTTTCTTGTTAGTCAAGACTCATTGCCAAGACTATCTTAGTGGACAAAGTCCCTTTCTGAATCAAGTAACCCTCGTTTCAGTCCTGTTTCACTGAACCGGTATAACCTACCACTCCAGCCATGTCGATCTCATGAGATATAAAATCTTTACCCAATGCATTGGAGGGAGATATAGGTCCCACCCATCTCATAAGGATACCATTCTTATGTGTGCCACAAAATCATAAATCATACATCATTGCATAACCCATGTAATACAAATGGGAATCTTAAACATCATGACATCATAAAACAATTCATATAAGATAAAGGAATTCATAAAAAATATTTCCATCACAACATAATCAAATCAATGTAATAATAGGGATAAGAAACAGAACCCTTTATTATCTTAGATGGAAAATAATTTTGATAAAACACTTGAACTTCATTCTTGAGGAAAATATCCTTTCTACTTCAAAAACACTTTTCCTTTCTAAACATGTCATAAAATTTTAAACTAAAAGAAGTTGATTAAAAATAAACTTGAAAACTTGTAAAGGAAACTTTTTGGAAATAATGTTTTAAAAATCCATTCATGCCGTATAAGTTAAAAAAAACATTCTTCGTACTTTTGTCGGAAAAGTCAAAAAGTACATCGTACGAAAAACGACAAAAGATTCCTTTCATATCTTTTACTAAAAATTCACCGAAGGGTAAAATTGGATTTAAAAAATTGTAGGTGGATGGACATAATATTACATATTGAGGAAACATGGATGTGGATGATAAAATACACCCCAGTAAATACCAAAGTATAAACAATCTCGGATAAAAATGAGATTGTGATATTTCCCTTACCTTAGGTCCGACTTGCTTTGTAAGTGTCTGAACCTCCTGTATAATGATTTAAATCATGTTATTGACTTATTAAAGAATCATATTCATTGTTATTATATCATATATGGTCCAATTATGACTTTATATTATCTATTCTTTTGTAAATTCATGTTAAAGTAGCGTTTTAGGTAAAATCGTCTCATTTGTCGTTCGTGTTTTTAACTTGTAATTATTAATATGATTACATGGATCATGATTACTTATATCCAGAATGTAAAAAATGATTTATATATAATATATATTCAGAATATATATATATATATATATATATATCGATAAATGGAATGAAATACACCGTTCATGGAGACAGTAGTCCGTACGTACGCATGAACGCTGTTTTCGTTTCCTTATTGAAGTGAATGGAATTAAGTAGATGACATACATATAAATTTACATAAATCCAGTATCATTATTATGTCATATATTTCATTAGTACTTATTATATATACTTTATAATCATTCATGAATGGTTAATCATTGAGAATGAATCTCATCGCGTCGTGGAGACGGTAGACCGTACGTACGCACGAGCGATGATATCGTTCCCATGGTCGTGGAATTGTGTTGAAGTGTATGTAGACTATTCCAGTATCAATATCACTTTATAATAATCATATATAGTTACTCAATACACCATTATACCCATCCTATTAAGGTGGTGGTGGAAAATAGATTACACCACGGCGTGGAGACGGTATTCCGTACGTACGCACGCGCAGTGATTTCATTTTTCCGTAGGATGGATAGAAGGTGAATTAGGTTTGTTTCATATTTATAATAACATATCAGTATGTAATTAATACTGATGTTATTACTTTGTCATGAAACAACTAAAGAAGAAGAAGTTGAAGAAGAAAGAAATTGAAAAGATCGGTAATGGATATTACCTCTTCTTTGAAACGCCTCTTTGAATCCTCCACTTAGGGAACTAAGATTGGTCTTTGAAGAAGACCAGGAACTCTAGGATTATTCTAGGGAAGTGGAGAAGGTATTTTGGCAGGGGTTGGCCGAGCTTGAGTGCTCAAATTTGTGTGAGGAGGAGGGGGAGGAGGTGTCCTTTTATAAGGGAGGAGAGGGGCACCTTAGGAATATCTCAAATTATTATTTTATATTAAAGTAAAAATCGGTTTATAATGGTTCCAAAGGGTCTTATTTCGAAGATAAAGTGGGTATGGGTCTAAATCCTATCAACCAATAGGATTTAGACAAGTTTAGGTTATTATTTTAACCTTATCAATTAGATTTAACTCTAAGTTAAATAATTTAACTTTTACCGTGTCTTTTTGTTTTCTTACACTATATGGTTAATAAACATACTATAACATGCCAAACGAACCCCAAATTATTTATTATTAATATATATATCCTTATCTAAGTCATTTGGCCGAACCTTAGATTTTTAGGAATAAAACTACAATTAATAAAATAATATTTGATTTAAAAACTATTTTGTGTCAATTTTGACACTATTTGATATATGATTTTTGTGAAAGTCATAACAGAATTATATGTTCGAACCAAGTTGATTAAATCAACACTAATATATCATAGTAACCTATAAAATTAGTGGAATTCATAAAAAGTCTCAAATTACATTTATTTTGGTGTTTATAACATCAATTATGTCAATATTTCATTAATAAGATAATTATTGCATCATCATTGTGTCATAAATAAATTAAATTATTTAATGTCTAAAAATTACAAATAAATTACCATTATGTAAGAAATTTTTTTATATTTCTAATGAATATTTATAGTCGAATTTATCTTATGTATAACCCCATATTAAAAATGTTTTAGTAAATAAACTTTGATTTTAACTCTTTTAACCATTCTTTAAATAAATTAATAATAAATGTCCTAATCTAATCCAAGTGGGCCTAAATGGTCATATTTTATTCCTAAGTTTGTTTTTGGTCGAATTACACTTGTCCAATATAATTAGGACATGTGTTAGGGTAATAATAATATCATTTCTACCCTTAATTACCCTATTTACTTTTAACCTTGGTAAATAAAACTAAAAAGTTACTATTCACCAAAAATTATTTTCATCTCATTGAACCACATTTTAGTCCTTGATATTAACCGTGTCACTCGGATTTTCGAAATTCCACTCACAGAAGCGGTAAAATTAAGTTTTATGAACAATTCAGTTTTTTTAACTACCACTTAGTGGTTTCACTATTCATCGAAAATTGAAAGTTTTCAGAAAAATACCAAAAATTAGGCCTAAGCTATATTTGATATTATGAACTCAAAAATGATGTCTATTTTACCAAATTCAAAACATATCAGTTGCATTAACTAATTTAAATATTAATTCTCATCGTCAAACCAAATAGCGTGTTTTTAAGAGATAATAACTATCAAAAGATTGACACTAGTTTATAACTGGTTTAAATGTGAAATTACATCCAATGACCAACATTGTATTAAATTGTAAAAATATATTCTAAATATACTTTAAAACCACTCACATTAATAATTTATCACTATTAATTATTTCTATTAAAAAATTTGTTTTTAATTAAAATTTAGTAATTTTCACTATTCATCAGAATATGAAAGTTATCCAAAAAGTACCAAAATTTCACCCTAAGCTAATTTCGATATTCAGAATCCAAAAATGAAGTCCATTTTGAAAAATAGAATTTAAAAAATTTCAAAAAGTGGTTATTACTATTCATAACGGCTAGTTTTAATAATATTTTAATAGCATATCGTTGTTTAGTAAAACTCGGTATTGCGTACTACACACGCTATCAAGGAAGGTCGTGATTGCGTGTAATGAAAGGCAAGTCAAGGATGCGTGTTGTGCAAGCTCCTTTTGGTGTAGCGTACAACACAAGACATTAATGAAATTAAAAAGAATATTTTTCATAAAATCTCGGGGTGTTACAATAATTTTACATCTACAACCTATATTTCTTCCATGTATACACTAAGCATTCGATAATCCTCTCAGAATCCATTGGAGTCACACAATCAAGTTTGTGATCCCCACCTTCTTCTCCTTCTTTCTATTCCATAATCTTCCTCTAAAATTAAACATTATAATTTCAATTGGTTATATTGTAATTTATTTTTACTCTATTAAATTCACAATGATATTATTTCAATGAGATACCATTTATAATCCCTCTTATTCACCCTTACCTAAGTCTTTACTGTGCAAAAATATCATACGGGAACCTCAGAATCTTCTCTACTCTATTATCAAGCACTACTTTAATGTTATGTATTTTAATTTACTTTTTATTATGTTGTGAGATGTTATTACATATACCTATTAATATAAATTATATTTATAAATTATGATAAAAAATTTCAATTTCTTTTATCCATTTTATTTACCTTTATGAAATGCTGTTACAATGTCAAACCTCAGCAAGGGATCTTTCCATTCTCCTCATTATTCGTGTTTTTTGTTATGTTAAGCCATAAATATATATTTAAATTTGATCAAGAATGTATTTACATGTCCCTATCACTTTCTATTTCATGTATATGTTATTATATAACCCTTTCACTAACATAATCCAATTTTATGAATTTTTATATGATGTTATTTTGCAATAGAAATTACTTAGCGATTTTCCATGCCAAAATAAGTTTGTGCTGATTACCATAACATTATTTATATAAAGTGGATTCAAATTATTTCTCATATACATATGTTTTAAAGAAATAGATTTTATTATTTCACATTCATTGTTTGGGAATAAATTATTAGGTTGAAATAATCCATCTTATATTCTCTATGTGGCACACTAATGCTATAAAATGAAATGCTTATGAATGGTTCACCCAAATGATAGTCCAATGCATTGGGTAATTCATAGTGTCATGATATATCCTGTTAGGGATGGGTTTTACCTAATTCCATTATATTAATTTTTTCCACCATGATGTATTAGGGTGTATAGACTTGTCCTATGTTTATAATGCAACATTTTACGTTGTTTCCCCATTTCCAATGTATTAATTAACATGTTATATCATGACTTATTATTAATTTTATATTAATGATACATTGATATTTCTATTGTATAACATGTATTTGTTTCGTCATTTTATTACATTTTTATTCCCTTAATAGGGTCTATAGCTCACCCATTTTATATATATTCCTTAATTTTATCCCATGTAGTGTAAAGTACGATGAATCCTTTTGGTCATGTCAATGAATATTTCAATAAAGTTGTTTTTCATGTTTTTTGGTTGATATATTATGTAAATATATAACCAAAGGTAATATATATCTTAATTTTTTTGGTTTTATAAATTGCAATAAAACATTTATTAACGTGTAATAAATTTTTTGGGTTTTTAGTGGGTATAAGAATATATGTTTAGTTATTTTTGGGATTGGGATTAGAAAACTCTAGTGATTGATTTTTGATTAGAGAACACTAGTAAATGTGTTTAGGATAAGACAAAGTATATGAATATTCACCAAAATTTTGTAACTATAGTGTATATTTTTTATCAAGAAAATACATCTGTGTTTGTACACAACAAGATTACATGGTTCTAGAACAGACATACCTAGATGTAAAAAATCTAGTAAGATGTTTTCGGCCTGACATGGTGTAATCATTTAAATTTTAATGTGAATTACTTTTCAACTAATCTGTCAGTGATGTGTTATATTATTTGATAAATTCATATGAACATTATGAAAAATTATA
Source organism: Viscum album (assembly GCA_963277665.1). NCBI lineage: Eukaryota > Viridiplantae > Streptophyta > Magnoliopsida > Santalales > Viscaceae > Viscum > Viscum album. The sequence continues at coordinate 63,022,076 of OY728143.1, read as the reverse complement.
AAGTGGAAGAAAAAAATTAAATATGAATATATGATAGGAAATAGATCAAAGATATCATAAATTGAAGCATAAAAACTGATATGTTAATTATATAAAGTAATTTATATGTTATCCATAAATTTTCATTACATTCCATTTATATATTTAATTGTTTAATATTATCATTCATAATTACCTTTTTATTTTATCCAATGGATAATAATTGGAGGAATTGATCTAAAAACATTGCGAAGGGAAATGTTATCAAACCATATAATTATTCCCAATCCATTGGGAGAGGGAAACAAAATATTTTTCATGATTCTGTCCAAACAAAATCATATTCTAAACAGAAATGATGACTAAGAGGAGTGAACAAACCCCCATAAGAGAAAAGAACCACACTAGAGAGCATCATGTGTTAAAGGCCTCCTAATTTAATTGGATTACCAAATCCCATAATTGACAAAAATGGATAAACTACATTGAGAAGATTGTCTTTATCATTTAATATTCCAAAAAAGAGAATTCACTTCTCACTGTTTATCATTTGGCGGGATAATATGATTAGTGTTGGACATTTATTAGAAATACGAATCCTAAGGAAGATATTAAAACATTTATGTTGAAGGAATTCTATATAAAAATAGACAAATACTTTCCATTCACACTACATGTTAATATATAAAGTTATTTCGTTGAAACAACGAAAGAAAAGATGAAGAATCTATTGGGTTGTATCTAGAATAAATAAAATTTATTTCACGATACACATTTGGTTTTTTCATTACCCCTGAATGAAAGTTTGAATTCTTATTTTACAGAAATAGACTATGCTATGAAAAGCCCTGGTGATCTGTGATATTAAAACATATGTGGAAATTAACTGATGTTCTAGTATTGTTTTTATGGAGATTAGAGAATTCCAAGGGTATTATTGGGGTAAGAATTCATATATAGATATTACTTATGGTAGACCAACTGACAATTCCATCAGTGCTAATGAATATTAGCATCCCACTTTTCAATGGTGTGGATTGATGCACCTAAATAATTCCTAAGGGAAATAATGAAATTATTTAGGTGTGTAAGAGGAGGGAACATAGGAAATACTTGTCGACAGGAAAAACCTAAAAATATGATAAAGTAATGGTATTCTCGGGTCAACCCACAATGGATTGTTCAATAGTTTAAAATCATATAACCAGTGAACTTTGTGAACAACTATAATAATGAAATAGTTTTTGGAGGAATAATAAAACCTCCAAGGAATCAATGGAATCTTTTTCCATCAATACTATTGATGTGAATACATATAATTATGCGATGATAGATACACTAGATATTAATTGATGAATATAAAACATACTATTTGATTATAGTTCTACGGATTCCTTTATATCATGAAATTAATGTTGACCCATTCAAACAAAACAACAATAAATGATTGTAGAGATGTCGGTGAAAATTGAATATGTGGAAATTATTTAATCCAATCTGTATAACTCCACCCATGTCAAGGTTTGTGGGATGAAATTATTAGAAATCCGTGTCATAATCACTTTTTTGTAATTTGATATAATTCATTGAATGGATTGGATTCCCCATATAAAGCTAACATATATTTTTGTAGGAGGGAAGCCACTCTCTATATGGAGAATCGGTCCTTGATTATATTCAATTGGATGGTGGAGGATGAATCTTCTTTAGAAAAATTATCTTATGAATGGATATTATTTCCCTATGATCAAGAATATCTATATTTAGTGATTTTTTCTATGTATATTATTATCTTCTAAGACATTCCATTTGTGAGGGAATATAATGATGTGTTTTTTGAGGAAAATCATAGTCTTTATCTTAGCTGAGAGGTCAAATTTTTAATAATACTTATACCTAAATAATTTAAAAAATACAACAATCCATATAGAATGAATTTTTTTGCCCATGAGAAACTGAAGAATCCACAATATAATAATATGGATAAAGGAATCACATGCCAAACTGCATCACTAATGGGTGGACCAGTCCTCTTCATCATGAAGAATGGTGGGTCAAAGCACAATTGCAGTGACTGGAGTGTGCAAAACAAGTTCATGATAATTTGAATAATCCTTTGACATTTATTTATCACCTTTCCTAACAGCTACTTAGAGATCAATACTTCTCCAATGTGGACCTATGGTCAGGATATCACCATGTTAGGGTAAAGACGTAGGATATCCCTCAGACGACTTTTCAAATGAGGTACATGCACTATGCGATCAATGTTATCCCTTTCAGAATCCGTAATTCTCATGAAATATTCATGGAAATCCTAAATGTAGTATTCGAAGATGTTCTTAAAAAATTAGAGGTAGTATATATAGAAGATATTTTGATATCTTATGAATGCAAGGAGGGTCGTAAGGATAATCTGAGTACCGTGTTAAATAACTTTAAAAATGGAATGTTATACGCAATGTAAAACAACTGTGATTTCTAGATGAATGGTGTCTCATTATAGGGTAATATCATTATATAAAATGGGATATATATTAATTCATTAATGAAAAATAAATTTAAGTAGTTTGAGGCAAACATCTATAACATATATATGTATATTACTTGGTATAGGTGGATATTATCTCTAATTTGTGAGAAATATATTATGATTTTTAAACCCTATTACCAAGATAACACAATCGAGAGCTAAATTTTCATAATAATTATGAATGTGATGAAATATTACCTAAGTTAAAAAAGAGGATTATTAATTTTTGTGTTCTCACACTACCCACATGTGAGGAACTATTTGTAATTTTAACACAATTTTCTAATATAATATTGGGTTCTGTGTTCGTGAAAAATTAAAAATTCATAACCAATGCACCATGTTAGTGGTAAAACCATTTGAAAAAACGTCCACACACAAGATCTAGAGTTTGTAGTGGGGAACTTATGTTTAAAAAAATATCAGCATTTTTTCTTTGGTGAGACATGTTAAATATATAATGATTACTAAATATTTAAATATATATTCTCATAGAATGAGTTTAACATTAACCAATAAATATGTTTATAGATCACCAAGGAGTATGACTGCTCATCCGAATATAATCCTAGGAAATAATACAATGTGATATTTGATCTATGCAGAAAGGATCCATCAATTATATTATCATTAATAATTTATAAGGTTATTATCATCAAATATTTATAGAGGTTGTACATTAGAATCCTAAAGTATGGAACAACATCAATACTTTCACAAATAATTTCTCAACCATATATTCTTGAAATGATAAAGGATTCTCAAAAATATAATGTGATAGCTAAGAAGAATGTGGAATCTGAAATAAAATGTAAATCTTCTGAGTTCAATGGTATAAAAGAAGGAATTTGGATATTTAGGTCAAGAATATGTGTTCCATAAAATACAATTTTAAATATGGAACTATTAGATGATGCACAGAGGTTGTAATTATCCATTCACCTAGGATACCCAATTATTTGTTGAGGTCTCCGAGATCACTATTGGTGGGATTATATAAAGAAGCATATTATTGTTTATACATCAATGTACATAGTATTTCATCAAGTAATGTTTATATGGTATTGGTCTAAGGAGGTGATTCAACCATTACCAGTACCAACATGGAAATTCAAAATTATAATAGAGGAAATTATCACCATACTTCAAATTAAATTAGAGGGAAATAATTCTGTCCAGTTTTTTATGGATCATCATACAAATAATTCACATTTCATTAAAATTTGACCGGTTTTCTCAGCAGATAAAATGGAACATGTATGATAAGAGAAATGGTAACGCATCGTGGGGTAACACTATCAATTGTGTCCAATCACGATCCATGATTCATCGCACGGTTTTGGAAAAGTCTCCATCATTCTGCAAATGACAATATGAACATCAGTACATCTTATCAACGTAAAACTGATGGCCAATATAATCCGACTATCCAATCACCTCAATGCATTATGAGAGAAATCTAAATTAATGTCAATGGAGGATGGGACCATCATCAACCTGTGGTCATGTTCTCTTATAAAAACGTTTTTTTACCAAAGTATCCAAATGGAAAACTATGAAGCATTTATGGGAAGTGGTGAATAACACTAGAATTTTGTTGATTATGTACGGGAATAAAAAATTCTATTTTCCAAAATGGTACTTGAAATGGGAATGAATGATAATGGCATTCATCATTACATCAAGGATGCCCAATGTCAACAAAACAACATGGTTGAAAATCAACAATTTGACCAAGATATTGACGTTGATGACATAATATTTCTCTACATATCTCCATGGAATTGAGTTATGAGATTTGGAAGAAGGGAACACTTATTCCAAGGTAAATCAATAGTTTTGATATCCTTTATGAAATTGATGAATTTTAAGATAAACTAGAACTCCCACAAAACCTATCTCAAATAATTGATGTGTTACATGTATACCTTTTGTTAAAGTACATAACTGACCCCTCACATGTACTAATTCTAGAAGGGGTACCATTAGATAATTACCAATCATATTAGTAGCATCTGGTGAAGCTATTGTATCATAAATAATATGTTCTACAAAATAATACAATTCCCTATGTCAAAGTGTTATGGTTAATCCAAAATCATGAAAAAGAAACCTGGAAACTATAAGAGGTGACGAAGTATAGTTACCCTTAATTATTTTTTGTGTTGGAAAATAAAATTTCCAAGGTAAAATTTCTAATTGGTGGGAGGATTATAGGGATCCTAAATATCATGAATAATATTAACTGTTATAATTTAATGTATTTTCTTATGATTATTGAAAACACTTGACCATATTTTGATTTATAAAATTGGATTTTAAATTAACTTTTAGTATCATTAATGTAGATATATTAGTTTTCGAAAAGTGATCACATAACTAGTAAATTTTTATTATTAAATAAATCCTTTTGGAATATAAAATGAGAGTGAAAGCCTGAACTAGTATGATTATAAAATTTTATGTCTATTTAGGAGAGATTTTGAGAGAGATTTTTTTTTGGATTTTCTCTATATCATAACCTACTGAGATCCCACAACGAAACTGTTGGGAATTTTTTTATAAGATAATTTCATGCTCATCGTGATCCAGGCCCAAACCATGTTCACCAATAGACCACTTGAAATCCCCACCATTAGACACCTTACTATTAAAGTGTATGATTGTGTATTAAAATGATACGTATGAATACCCTAGAATTAGTAATATTTAAATTATTTTGTAGAGGAAAATGAATATATTTTTATCCTACTATTGTTACATTACATAAAAAATTAAATTCAAAAATTAAATTTTTTGTTAGTATTAAAAATAAATTTATTAATTAATGGATTTTTAAAATTAATAATATTTTTTTAATATAATAGAATTAAAAAACATATATTTAATATAAATTATCAATCAATTTTTATGAAGTCAAATGTAATTTTTATAAGGGTCCATAAAAATAATATTGTCAAAAACATATCATTATTAGTAAATGTAGTTTTTATTTTAAAAGTTAATAATTAAATATATTGAAAATTATTTTGGTAATATGAATATTATTTTTAGATTAATAAAGTAAAATTTATCTATAAATTATTTTTTCATAGGTTTCTGATATATTCCAAATTTTGGGTAAAAATTATATATCGTGTAAATATATGATGTATTTTATGACATCATAATAACATAATATTGATGTTATCATTAAAATAAAAGGTTTCCATATCTAAATATATTCCATACATTTAAAATTCTTTTATTTTTTTATTATATTATTTATAAATCCTCAATAAATACTACAAGACATATAATATATCTTATATTTTTGAAATCATTTCATTGATAGTGTGACACAACTCCACATAAGAAATGATGTTATTTTATTAACATTGGACCTTGAAATATATATTAATTTAATCTAATTATCGTGGGTAGAATCCTTGGGTAATACTCATGGGATGGTTTTTTGATTTTTACTATATTATTTTTTTTTCAAATGAATGATAATAAATAAATCACCATTTTTTCCTATATAAACCCACCCATTCCCCACTTTCTCTTCACTCAAACTAATTTTATCATAACCAAACATTTATCAATACTTATTAGAGTCCTCCATAGGTGCCACAATCATTCAATAATCATCTACCATGCCTTTAGTTTCACACGCTCATGTTCAAAATACTCACATTCCTCTCATCTTTTAATTCAATAAGCATCCATATAATTAGTCTTTCTAAATTCAATTGGTTATATTTTTATTCATTTATCACGACTCTATTACAATAAATTTGATTTAATTTAATGATATAAAATTCAAAATATCACATTTTTACCCTTAAAAAAGTGGTTACTATGTTGATTTTTTAAGGGAACCTCATCTCATACTCTCCTATTTTATCAAACACTCCTTTAATGTTATGTATGTTAATTTCAATTTTCTTATTCTGGGATATGTTATTCCATATCCACCTTGGGTTAGATTGTATTTATAAATTATTAGAACCCATTTCACTCTCATTTATAAATCATATTAACCATTATTCACACCTGTTAGCATTCCAAAATTTCACATGACTTATATCTTTTCTCACCGTTAATCAGGTTTTGTTATTATGTTATGCTTTATAATTATATTTCCTTATGTTTATGAATATATTTCCATGTCCCTAAAAATTTACATTGTATTTATAAATGATGATAGAAAACTATGTCACTCATTAATCAATTTTATGAATTTCAATATGATGATGTTGTGGTGTCGAAATGGCACCACGATTTTCTTTTCTAAAATAACACTGTTGTGAATATCGTTACAATTTTTATTTTAGTGGTATTCACATTTATTCACATATAAGTTTTTTTAAGAGTAATACATGTATTTATTCCAAATTAATTGATTATATAGATAACTATTCTATTAAATGAATCAATTTTATATGATCTACTTGGCGTAGTTATGCAACATAAGGAAATTATTATGAAGGTTGTGCCCTAATAGAATTCAAATGCATTGGGTGAAATTTAGTATCATGATACATCATGATGGAATAAGGGTGCACTTGATTATTTTAGGGGAATTTTTCCACCAAGATGTCATGGAGGGTTTATCCTTGAATTACATTTATGATGCAATGTTTTATGTTTTCTCATCATATCCCATGTTATGATTATTATGTTATTTCAGGATTAATTTTTCATGTTAATTTAAAGGTCAATTGATATGATTATTTTATAACATGTATTGTTTCCCTCAAGGTATTAATTCTTTATTATGTTATTGGGATTTATTTAAACCCTATTATTATGTATGTCCTCATGTTATCCCATGAAATGTTAAGTATGAAGGATCATTTTTTCTACATCAAAGACGTTTTCAATAAATATTTTTGTTTTCATGTTTTATGTTGTTACGTAATACACATAATATCAAATGAAACTATACCTATTGGTATTATAGGTTTTATAGTGATTAATAATTGATGTATTAATGTGTAATAAAGAGAAGGTTTTTTCATAGTTGAAAAGATATAAATCATAAGGGATTCCTGGATCTTGAGACATGAGAGTATAAAATTGGTGTAAGAAATAGAATTTTCCAATGCACTTAACAATAAAAATTCATTTCCATAGGAGTAAAGGAAAAATAAAAAGCCCAAAATATTTGAATGGCTTCACTCCCAAGACTATCATAGAGAGAAATGTCCCTTGAGAATAAAGGTTCACTTCCTAATCATATCTTATCTATCCCATGACATATAAATCCATACCTAATGAATTAGAGGGATATATAAGTCCCACTCATATAAATATTTAAAAAAAATTATGTGATCACAATGATCATAAATCATTCATCATATCACACCTAACGTAATAATAAAAAATTTATATACATTTCATTATATCATAACAAGTGTAAATGATATTGGATACAATATCATTTTATATTTCATTATAGCATAACTCATGTAAAATAAATTGTGATTCATAATTATTTTATCAAGGTATAACACATTGATGATAAATGGGTTTCATTAAAATGTTTTCACTATAAAACATACATACATTGATTTATAATGGTACCCTTGGTGTATATCCCAAAATAATTATTTTTTAAATCAAATTATTTAATCTTAATTGTATGTTTATTTGAAAAATATTTAAATTTAATGACTCTTTAAAGAGATAATTTTTCATTAAAAATTAATTTTTAAAATAGATAAGTCATAAGTAATTGTATAAATAATTTTACTTTACATTAAAATTGAAATAAAATAAATACATCATTAACATTTATTGTATTAATGTTATTGAGGAAAATAATATTTCTTCTTTGACAAAATATATTTGAAAACATCATTTTTTGAAAATATTTTTTGATGAAAATAACCATGAAAACATATAATTTTCTCTTCTTATGAAAAAATTATATATGATAGTTAGAGGTTTTATACATTCTGTCCACATTAAAATAATTATTCATTTTACATTTTCAGAAAATTTCAAATGTGAATTATTTGGAATATGAAATTAAGATTCACTTGTAAAAACCTAATCATGAGTAAATTTTTTTTATTTAATATTTTAAATAATATTTTATGAAATTTTAATTTTTTTAGAAAACATTTTTTTTGGAATAAAATTATTTTTTACTAAAGGGATTAATTATGAATATATTTATTAAGAAAATTTCCCACATTTTCAATGTACCAAAGAGTGTAATAATGCAGTATTACAAACAAATATCATGAATATACATTGAGTAATAATATTTATGAGAATTATTGTGAATTAGATAATAATATTTCCAACACATGAGAATTAATAATTAAAATGACCAATGAACAATATGATTGTAACATAAAACTCTTACCACATTAGAAACATTACTTCATAAGCCTCGTAAAAGAATAAAAAAAAATTAACTTAAATTATAATGTGGAAAAATAAATTTATTATATTGAATTTGATAATGGGATATAAATATATATATTGATATAATATATATGTTTAACGTAACATATGTCTCAATGAAAGAAAATTATGAAAATCTCCCCTTATAGCTCTTGTATCACTTTTACCATAATCCCCAATAATGATTCATTCTTAAATTAATATTTAAATAATAAAAATATTTTGGATAATTATAACAAAATATATTCATGAGAGTTATGTAAATCACATGACTGAAAACATGTTGAATTTGGAATTTGTCTTAGAAAATAACAGTGAAACAAGAATACCTTACCTCTTAAGAATTCATTTGATTCAGAAGACCCTATTTGTAAAATAATTAAATATATATAAAAATATAATAAAAATATAATATTATTTAATTAACATATTAGTTGAAAATTATAGACTCCAAACTAAATAAATTAGTTTTCAATTTTCCTAGGTCCTCTATATATAAATGATGTGCCTCAAATCCAATATCGTAAGCCTTGAATTCCATCATACTCATTTCAACCAAAATTAAAAAATAATTCTGTTTATTTTAATAATATTTTATAAGTATAATTATATATATTTCAACATATATAAAATTTTTATGACATTTTATTATTGTTTTATTATTAATTAATAGTTTAGATTTCATTTTAGGTAATAAAAACAATCATGTTCATATATGAATTAATTTGTTTTTATTTTTTTTAATAATAATTAGATCCATGTTTTATCACCAATAAAGGAATATATATATATATATATATATAATAAGAAAATATTTTAATAAAAAACATTAAATATGATTTTGAGAAATAAGGTATGTTATGATCAAGAAGATTGTATAATATGTGCATGCTTGAGTTAGATTTAAGTTTTTCAAAAAAACATTTGGAAATAAGCTTAGTAATAGGTTATCATTGTATAATAATAATAATAAAATAAAATAATATATTATATTATATATTAATTTATAACTATACATATTATTCATATGTTGTGTTGATGAATTGAGAGAGTCACATTTCTTCATGAAGTCAATAGTCTACATGTACACGAACAATGTTTTCATCATTAGGTGATTCGAATGGTTAGAAAAGAAATGTTATATTATATATGAATAATGATAAATATGTATCTAATATCATAATTATTTCATATATATAAATTATTATTTCATTAAATATATACCTATTTTCCAATTTTGATCATTAGATAAAAGGGATGACATCACTTCGCAAGGTGGAACTCCACTATACACGTGAATGACATTTTCATATCCCTTATCATATGAAATGTAAAAAGAAGTATATATGATATAATGACACTAGGGGATTAATTATATATTAAATATCTTGTATTCAATTTATCTTAAATATTATATCAAACTATTCAAGGTGTTAATGGATAGTCGAATGAAATCGTCTCACAAGATGGTAATCTTCCAAACACACAAATGATTATTTTGTAACCCATTTCATTGATGTGTGAATGGTGTTAGGTCATTAAAATAACAAAAAACATTTGTATAGATCTATTTTATTTTTTATGGTTCCAAATAAGTTTTTAATAATGATATTCGAGTTTATGGAATAAATAATATTAAAACATGCATCGATGAATGTTAACTCTTCTTTGGGAAAACTACGTAGGATTACACCAAAATCCTTCATTTTTTGACTTTATCCCAAAAATATGTACTCCATTATTGTAGGAGGAAAACTAGGAATTAACTTGGTATGATGTTATGATAAATGGGGTTTTAAAGTCGGAATAGTATATGGTCGGTGGTGGAAATTTATAATTTATGTGAGTGGTATACTTTTTATTTTTGAAAGTAAAAGGTTTTACACACATATTTCACATCCCACAGGTCACGAAAATAGATTATTTTATTGAATTAAACAACCTAGAGTCTATATATATATGAAAGAAATAGATATTAGTATAATATTATGTACACTATAACCCCTCATGTTTTTGTTTAAGCCATGGTAATCTGATTTTTACCTAAACTATGATAATAAATTGTTACAATTTTAACTATTAATTTTGTTTTAAATTTTATGTTAAAATTTTTAGATATTTTAAATTATTATTATTCATAAAATGAATCTATTTACTTTATTTCAATTCACATTAGTGGATAATTTAAAATTCAAATTATCCATCATACGTCACAAGAAAGTGTGCTTTCAATGTGAAATTTTTTAAATAATTGAAATGTTTTTATACATAATATTCTAATAATATTAATTTAAATGATCTAAATTGGATTAATATAAATATAATAAATAAAAATAAAATTTAAAACTAAAATTATATATAATTTATCATTACAAATAAATGAGATGAGTTTACAATTCTATTAAATTTTATCTTTTTTCACTTTTCATAAAACATTTTCCCTTTTCCAAAAAATGTCTTAATATCACTCTTTGATATTTTTTATAAGATTATTTAAATAATTAAAATTATATTTAATAATAAATTTCCAAAATGTTTTGTGAAATAATTTATTATATAGGTTCACAAAATGTGACAATGCTTTTTTGTATAACAACACAATTTTTAATCATAAAATTACATTTATTTTTATATCATGTTTAAAACACACATAAAATTAATGTAAAATTATTGATTGATTGTATGATATATTAATTTTCCTAAATTAATTCATTAAAATTGTATTGTTTAAATAATTTTATTTTTCATTATAAATTTATGATTTCCTTATTTCAAAATAGTTTGTTTTCAATTTTTAGTTAATTATACACCTAATAATTATGATTATATTTATTTGTAATCCATATATTTATAAAAAAATTATCCTTATTCATACCATCCATTCAAATGGATTGGTGATTAAAATAATATTAAATAATAATATTTCACTAATATGTCACTATTCGTTTAAACTCAATGTCTTCTATAATGTTAGAAAAACATACAGTTTCTTTTAACACTTTCTAAATCAATGAATTAGGTAATAAAAATATAAAAAAGTTTATATTTAATTAAAATATATATATTTCAAAACCTCATGGTGTTACTGACTCGAACATATCAGGAGTCATGTCAAGACAATTTCTTTTATAACTGATATATAGTCCAATGGTTAACCCCAGGTCGTCTGTCATGGAGTATTACACAGATAATAGTTTTTAAACTTTTATTTGATGAAAAATGTAGTGTTTTTTGTACTGATTTATTTTAAATAAAATGAAAAAAACAAAAAACAAATTGAAATTGGAAACATAAGTAATTGAAAACTATGATATGAGAATGTCGATGATGTCGGACTTTGTTATCCAATAGATATTATATAATTTTTATATTTTATTAATTCATTTTCATATATGTTGATTAATTTGACATTCCATAATTGTTTCCTCTCACTCTCTGGTTCTAATGTTAATTGGGATAGAAAACCTCACTAAGAACTCAGTTGGGTTTATCAAATTATATGTATAAAAATCATTCATTGAATATCATATATTGACATGGGAAATTCGCAAACATGTCTTTTTATATAAAAAATTATTATTTTCCATTAACCTTATCACATGAATATATGATTTTCATGTACATTATCACTATGTTCTGGTCCATTCCATGTTATTCCATGTTTCATTTATTTTTAATAAACATTGAATAATATAAGAATACCAATCAAAAATAAAAAACAAACATTAGTAAATAAATATTTAAATAATATTAATAAAATGATATATGTTTTTATCAACCATATGATTATCAGTAGAAAATATAATATTATTATAAAAAATCGAAAACAATAAATTTATTTAAAAAAATTATTTAATATTTTCCTTGTGAATAGAATACACATATTCATTACATATAGAATTAAATATTTCTACAAATATTCTTCAAATAACCCATTAAACCCATAATTAATTGTTCTATTTTTCAGTAATCAATTTAATTGTTGAATAAATATCTCATAAACATTTGTCGCCAAGTATGTCACTAAAATTATTCTTAATATTCATTATATAATAATACATTAATATTTAATTATTATGAATTAATTAATTAATCCCGAAAATGATGATGTAATTAAAATTTATTCCATGAATAAAAAAATAAAATAAAATTATATATATATATATATAATGATATATAATTAAAAAAAACATTTATTTGTAATATAATATTCAGTATATAATAGGAAACTATAAATATAACTCCACACATGTAATGTTATACATTTAAATAATCAAATAAATATGTATACAAATTATTTTGAACTATATAAATAAAAATTAAATAATTATGCTAATTAATAGTCATTACATTTATAATATCCCACTCTATAAAATATTGATATATTTGGAAAAAAAATTATTTCTTCTATATAAATATGAGTAAATTATTTAAATATATCATTATGAACATATAGAATATTCACCAAACTAGAAATGTCCATAATAAGAATAAAATTATAATGAATGACATATAGAAACAATATTTACAGTTGATAAAAAAATTATTTGTAAAAAATATATTTTCATCAGTCTATATATAATGGATAAAAAGTTCCAAATAATCTCTAATAGTCGGGGTGAATAAAGGGTTATAGTATTTATTTCATGTGACGTTGTCTTTTTCATAAGGGGTATGATCTCTATGATCGTTAAATTCTTCAGCACAAATAATTTCATCATTTTTAAATGATAATACACATCATATAGAATTTACATAAATCATCAATGAGTTAAACCATATAAAGAATAAATTTTCAACGTGTAAATATACTGGAAGAAATAACCACTAACTGTAGATTATTACAATGCATTAGTATAACGAACAATAGATCTATGTGGTATTATCTCATATTACCTCTTTATCTATATCATTTATACTAGGGATACAACAGAATAATTCAATGTCCTCACAAAATAATACCATAAGGAAAGAACATTTCAATCCAATTTTATTCATATAAAATCAACATTATTTGATACATAAAACATATTCTATGAGCAAATTATTATATTAAATCATGGTTTGGATTTATCACTTTTTATCCTTTCAAAGGAAAAAAAGTATCGATTTATTCTTCAATAAATTGACCATATAATAGGTTCTAAATTTTATTCCCATAAAATTGATCATGATTCCAAATATAGAAAATTTTCTCATGAAAACATATTTTTATTGTCCTTAATTAAATAAAAAATTCATTTTATTAAATATTGTTAAATACCATAACATGTAATCTAATCATGTGTTAACCAGTTATTCAATTTAATCGACTACATATCATCAGTCTTGATCCCTCAAAATTATCAATGTTTTTCTATGAATAAATATATTTATAAATTCTAAAATTATTTATTAAATAACATATAAAAATATTAAATTCAAATTATTAGTCAATTTATATCAAATAACTAATTTAATTAGTCAGAAATATTAACAAAATTATAAAATATTTACTCTAAAAACATCACAAAACATTAGTAATAAATTTATTTTCAAAATCCCCATGATATTTAATTTAAACAGGATAAAACACCTCCAATTATAACATTAAATTTTTTAGAAAAATACAATTACAAAAATATATGCCTCATTTTTCACAATTGTGTGATACTTTTTATATAGGGTATAATTACATACACATTATAAATTCTATAATTATAATAAATAATGTTATATTATATATTACAGAAACATTAATCATCTCATATTTAAATTTAATTAACATTAGTTTAAATATTAATAGATTTCATTAAACCCAAAAAAAAATCATGGACCCGTTGTTGAATAATACATATACATCCAACATTCTCAATTAATCTTATAAAAACATATATTTAAAAATTATATATATATAGACCTAGAGCATTCATACATAAAAATTACATATAATATAATGAGAACTTATAACAATACACAATTAAGAACATAAGGTTCATAAACCAATAATGCATTTGGAAAAATTAAAACACAAGAACCCAAATTATAGGTAAACTCAGTCATCTCCAAAAATGTATTTCTAATTTATAACTCTTATTAGACTTATCATAAATAATACATTTCATTATATGATTTTGAATAAACCATATTAAATGGAATCAAATTTTTTATTAATGGTAACCACGGGAGATATATTAGCAGAAAATTAATATAAGTGAATGAGAACATTGGAATACTATTTTATGACCACATCCTAAATATCATTGAGCATAAATTTATTTCATGTAATAAATTGTTGATGTTCATGTAAGAACCTAAAAATTTATGAATACAATTCTCATTTTTTTAATTATTTGTCTTATGGTTATAGAAAACAGTTGAACATATTTTTTTTCAAATATAAATTTAAATGACCATTATGTTTCATTAACGTTCATCATATATCTGTTGAACAACAATCATAGGACTAGTATTAAAATATTTTTTTAACATATCCTTTTGGCATAGAAAGAGGTAGGGATGGCCTCAACTAGTATGATCATACCTTATAAAGCCCCTTTGTCTTACGATTCTAAGCGAGATATAATTATTGTACTTTTCCCAAGACCAATAGAATAATTATATGTAATAACTTAAACATGAGTAAACCCTTTTATGGGAGATGATGAAGCTCATCAAGATCATGACCGAAACCATGTTCACCAAACAGCCCCATGAAAGCCCAACCATTGTGCTCTTTAATTATATGGATTATTATAGTGTATTAATGAGTATTTAAAAAAACCCTTGAAATTAGAATATTTATATTATTTTTTTACATATCAATGAATATATATTTTTTCGATTATGGTGAATTAGTAAATGATTTTGAGTAAAATATTTTTTTTGTTCATATTCATATTCAATTAATTAATTAATTACTTTTATAAAAAAAGAAAATTGTAACAAAATATTATAATTAAAATATTTATTTTATATAATTGGTCAAATAATTTTTATAAAGTCAAATATAATTTTTACAAGGGTACAAGAACTATTTTTTGTAAAAAATATTCATTTTTAAATAATGACAATTATAAATTAAAAAATACAAAATTCACACGTTTTGAACATTATTTATATAATATTATCATTATATTTGGAATAGGGACATTTAATTTCCTTAATGATGATATTTTATTTATTTTTTCAGAGAGTCACATTTTTCTGTAAAAATCAAATAGTGTAAATATATTGTGTGTTTTATGAAATCATAATGACCTAATGGTGATGTAATAAATTTTATTAAATTTATATCCATCCAAATATATGTATTAACATTAAAATAATGTAATATTATGTTTATTTTATTCATTTTATAAAACACTAATGAATCCTCCAAGGCAAATAATATATTTTATTATTTATAAATCATTTAATTATGAGAGTACTCACCTCAAAATAAAAAATGGTATTATATTATTAACGTTTAATAATTGACATATACAATAATTTGACACACTCTCCTTGGTACCAAAACATTTTCAAAACCCATGGGATGGTTTTTGGTTTTGTTTATTTTAATATGTAGTGTCCGAACCCAAAATAATAATGAAATCCCCCACTTTTCTTATATAAAACCACCCAAGATCCCATTAATCTTAACTAAAAAAACATAGTGCAGGATATGAATTTTACATTTACAACCTATATTTATTCCCTGTATATCCTATGCTTCCAATAATCCTCTCGTAAGCCATTGGAGTCACACACTCAAGTATGAGATCCCCACCTTCTTCTCCTTCTTTCTATTCCAGAATCTTCCTCTTAAATTAAATATTATAATTTCAATTGGTTATATTGTAATTTATTTTAACTCTATTAGATTCACAATTATATTATTTCAATGAGATACCATTTATAATCTCTCATATTTACCCTTACCTAATTCTTTATTGTGCCAAAATATCATAAGGGAACATCATAATCTTCTTTAATCTATTATCAAGCTCTACTTTAATGTTATGTATTTTAATTTAGTATTTATTATGTTGTTAGATGTTATTACATATACCAATTAATATAATTATATTTATAAATGATGATATACAATTTCAATTTCATTTATCCCTTTTATTTACAATTATGAAAACCCGTTACAATGTCAAACCTGGGGAAGGGATCTCTCATTTCCCCTCTTTATTCGTGTTTTTTGTTTTGTTAAGACATATATATATGTATATATATATATTTAAATTTGATCAGGCATGTATTTACACGTCCCTATCACTTTCCATTTCATTTATATGTTATTATATACCCCTTTCACTCCTATAATCTAATTTTATGAATTTTTATATGATGCTATTATGCAATAGAAATTACGTAGCTATTTTCCATGCCAAAATAAGTTTGTACTGATTACCATAACATTATTTCTATAAAGTGGATTCATATTATTTCTCATATACATATGTTTTAAAGAAAGAAATTTAATTATTCCACATTCTTTGTTTGGGAATAAATTACTAGGTTGAAATATTCCATCTTATATGCTCTATGTGGCACACTAATGCAATAAAATGAAATTCTTATGAACGGTTCACCCAAATGACAGTCCAATGCATTGGGAAATGCTTAGTTTCATGATATATACTGTTAGGGAAGGGTTGTACCTAATTCCATTATATTAATTGTTTCCACCATGATGTATTAGGGTGTATAGACTTGACCTATGTTTAGAATGCAGCATTTTACGTTGTTTCCACATTTCTAATGTATTAATTATCATGTTATATGATGACTTATTATTCATTTTATATTAATTATACATTGATATTTCTATGGTATAACATGTATTTTTTTCGTCATCTTATTAAATTTTTATTCCCTTAATATGGTCTATAGCTCACCCCTTTTATATGTATGCCTCAATTTTATCCCATGTAGTGTAATGTACGATGAATCCTTTTGGTCATGTCAATGAATTTTTCAATAAAAATGTTTTTTCATATTTTTCGATGATATATTATGTAAATATATAACCAAATGTAATATATATCATAATTATTTTCGTTTTATTAATTGCAATGAAACTTTTATTAATATGTAATATTTTTTTTGGTTTTTTAGTGGGTATAAAAGGATAGGTTTAGTTATTTTTGGGATTGGGATTAGAAAACTCTAGTGAATGATTTGTGATTAGTGAACACTGGTAAATGTGTTTAGGATAAGACAAAGTATATGAATAGTCACCAAAATTTGGTAAGTATAGTGTAAATTTTTTATCATGAAAATACTCTTCTGTTTGTATACAACAAGTTTACATGGTTCTAGAATAGACATACCTAGATGTAAAAAATCTAATAAGATGTTTTGGGCCTGACATGGTGTAATCATTTAAATTATAATGTGAATTACTGCACACCTAGTCTGATAGTCATGTGTTGTATTATTTGATAAATTTATATGAACATTATGAAAAATAATAATGTGGATAAAATTTAAATATGAATATATGATAGGAAATAGATCATAGATATCATAAATTATAGCATAAAAACTGATATGTTAATTATATAAAGTAATTTATAACTTATCCCTAAATTTTCATTTCATTCCCTTTATAAATTTTACTATTTAATAGTCTCATCCATAATTACCTTTTTATTTTATCCAATGGATAATAATTGGTGGAATTGATCTAAAAACCTTGCGAAGGGAAATGTTATCAAACCGCATAATTATTCCCAATCCATTGGGAGAGGGAATCAAAATCTTTTTCATGATTATCTCCAAACAAAATCATATTCTAAACAGAAACGATGACCAATATGATTGAACAAACCCCCATAAGAGAATAGAACCACACTGGAGAGTATCATGTGTTGAAGGCCTCTTAATTTAATTGGATCACCAAATACCATAATTGACAAACAATGGATAAACTACATTGAGAAGATCATCTCCATCATTTAATATTCCAAAAATGAGAATTCGAATCTCACTGTTTATCATTTGATGGGAGAATATGATTAGTGTTTGACATTAATTATAAATAAAATCCTAAGGAATATTTTAAAATAATTTTGTTGAAGGAATTCTATAAAAAAAATAGATAAATACTTTCCATGCACACTACATGTTAATATATAAAGTTATTTCATTGAAATAATGAAAGAAAAGATGAAGAATATATTAGGTTGAATCTAGAATAAAGAAAATGGATTTCACGATAAACATTTGGGTTTTTCATTACCCCTGAATGAAAGTTTGAATTCTTCTTTTACAGAAACAGACTAGGCTACGAAAAGCCTTGGTGATCTGTGATATTAAAACATAGAGGAAATTATCTGATGTTCTAGCAATGTTCTTATGGAAATTGGAGAATTCCAAGGGTATTATAGGGGTAAGAATTCATATGTAGATATTAATTATGGTAGACCGACTGACAAGTCCATCAGTGCTAATAAATATTAGTATCTCACTTTTCCATGGTTTGGATTGATGCACCTAAAAATGCCTAAGGGAAACAATGAAATTATTTAGGTGTGTATGAGAAGGGAATATAGGCAATAATTGTCGACATGACAAACCTAAAAATGTGATAAAGGAATGGAATTATTTGGTCAACCCACAATGTATTGATCAACACGTAAGAATCATATAACCAGTGAACGTTTTAAAGAACTATAATAATGCAATGGTTCTTGGAAGAAAAAATAAAACCTCTAAGGAATCAAGGGATAACATTTTCCATCAATACTACTAAGGTGAATACATATAATTATTTGATGATAGATACTCTAGAGATTCATTGGAGAATATAAAACATACTATTTGATTATGTTTCTACAGATTCCTTTATATCATGAAATTAATGTTGAACCATTCAATCAAAAAACAATAAATGAATGTTAAGATGTCGGTGAAAATTGAAAATGGGGAAATTATTTCATCCAATCTGTATAACTCCACCCATGTCAAGGTTTGTGGGATGAAATTATTTGAAATCCTTGTCAGAATCACATTTATGGAATTTGATATAATTCATGTAATGGGTTGGATTCCCCATATAAAGCTAACATAAATTTCTGCATGAGGGAAGCCACTCTCTATATAGAGAATCGACCCTTTATTCTATTCAATTGGATGGTGGAGGATGAATATTCATTAGAAACATTATCTTAAGAATGGATATTATTTCCCTATGATCAAGAATATCTATATCAAGTGATTTTGTCTATGTATATTATTATCCTCTAAGACATTCCATTTTTGAGGGAATATAATTATTTGTTTTCTGAGGAAAATCATAGTCTTTCCCTTAGCTGAGAGGTCAAATTTTTAATCATGATTATACCTAAAAAATTAAAAAAAATTCAAGAATCCATATAGAATGGGTTTTTTTTACCATGAGAAACTAAAGAATCCACAATATAATAATATTGATAAAGGAATCACATGCCAAAGTAGATCACCAATCAGTGGACCCGTCCTCATTCATCATGAAGAATGGTGGGTCAATGCACAATTTCAGTGATTGGTGCATGCACAACAGGTTCATGATAATTTGAAGAATCCTTTTCCATTTATTGATTATCTTTCCAAACAACTACTTAGCGATCAATACTTATCCAATGTGGACCTATGGTTAGGATATCAGCATGTAAGTGTAAATAAGTAGGATATCCCTCATACTACTTTTCTAATGAGGTACATGCACTATGCGATCAATGTTATTCCTTTTAGAATCACTAATTCTCATAAAATCCTCATGGACATCCTAAATATAGTATTCAAAGATGTTCTTAAAAAATTCGAGGTAGTCTGTAGAGAAGATATGTTAATATCTTCAGAATGCAAGGAGGGTCGTGAGGATAATCTCAGTACCATGTTAAATAACTTAAAAAAGGTAATGTTATACGCAATGTAAAAGAACTGTGATTTCTAGATGAATGGTGTCCCATTATAAGGTAATATCATTATATAAAATGGGATATATGTTAATGCATTAATGAAGAATAAATGTAAGGATGTTTGAGGCAAACATCTATAACATATATATGTAGATTCCTTGGTATAGGTTGATATTATCAGTGATTTGTGAGAGATATCTTATGATTTTTAAACCCTATTACCAAGATAACACAATGGAGATCTAAATTTTATTATAATTATGAATGTGAATAAATATTACCTAAGTTAAAAAGTATGATTTTTAATGTTTGTGTGCTCAGACTACCCACATATGAGGAACTTTTTGTAATTTTAACACAATTTTATAATATAATATTGGTTTGTGTGTTCATGAAAAATTAAAAATTCATAACCAAAGCACCATGTTAGTCGTAAAACCTAGTGAAAAAAGTCCACACACATGTTTTTTAGTAGGTAGTGGGGAAATTATGTTTAAAAAAATTCAACATTTTCTCTTTGGGGAGACGTGTTAACTATATAATGATTACTAAATTTTTAAATATATATTCTCATAGAATGAGTTTAATATTAACCAATAAATATGTTTATAGATCACCAAGGAGTATGACTGCTCAACCCAATATAATCCTAGGAAATAATACAATGTGATATATGATCTATGTAGAAAGGATCCATCAATTATATTATCATTAATAATTTATAAGGATATTATCTTCAAAGAATTATAGAGGTTGTACAATAGAATCCTAAAGTAAGGAACAATATCAATATTTCACAAATAATTTCTCAACCATGTCTTCTTGAAAGGATAAAGGATTCTCAATAATATAATGTGATAGCTAAGAAGAATGTTGAATCTGAAATAAAATTTAAATCCTCAGAGTTCAATGGTATAAAAGAAGGAATTTTGATATTTAGGTCAAGAATAGGTGTTCCATAAAATACAATTTTAAATATGGAACTATTAGATGATGCACAATATTTGTAATTATCCATTCACCTAGGATACCCAATGATTTTGTGAGGTCTCCGAGATCACTATTGGTGTGATTATTTAAAGAAGAATATTATTGTTTATACATCAATGTTCATAGTATTTCATCATGTAAAGTGTGTATAGTATTAGTCTAAGGAGGTGATTTAACGATTACCAGTACCAACATGGGAATTAAAAAAATATAATAGTGGAAATTATCACCATAATTCAAATTAAATCAAAGAGAAACAATTCAATCCAGTAATTATTGATATTATTACAAATAATTCACATTTCATTGAAATTTGACCGGTTTTCTCAGAAGATAAAATGGAACATGTATAATCAGAGAAATGGTAAGGCATCGTGGGGTAACACTATCAATTGTGTCCAATCACGATCCATGAGTCATCACACAGTTTTGGAAAAGTCTCCATCATTCCATAAATTAAAATATGAACATCAGTACATCAAATCAATGTAAAACTAATGGCCAATATAAACAGACTATCCAATCACCTCAATTCATTTTGATAGAAATATCAATGAATGTCAATGGTGGATGGGACCATAATCTACATGTGGTCATGTTCTCTTATAAATTTTTTTTAACAATGTATCCAAATGGATAACTAAGAATCTGTTTATGGGAAGTGGTGAATAACACTAGAATTTGTGGATTATGTACGGGAACACAAAATTCTATTTTCCTAAATGGTTCTTGAAATGGGAATGAATGATAATGGAATTCAACAATACTTCAAAGATGCCCAATGTCAACAATACCGCATGTTTGAAAATCAACAATTTGACTAAGATATTGTTTTTGATGACATAATATTTCTCTACATATCTCTAAGGAATTGTGTTATGAAATTTGGAAGAAGGGAACACTTATTCCAAGGTATAGGAATAGTTTTGATATCCTTTATGAAAATGATGAATTTTCATATCCACTAGAACTCCCACTGAACCTATCTCAAATAAATGATGTGTTACATGTATCCCTCTTGGTAAAGTACATAACAGACCCCTCACATGTACTAATTCTTGAAGGGGTACCATTAGATAATTCTCTATCATATTAGTATCATCTGGTGAAGCTATTATATCATAAAGAATATGTTCTAAAAAATAAGACAATTCCCTAGGTCAAAGTGTTATGGTTAAACCAAAATCATGAAAGAGAAACATGGGAACTATAAGAGGTGACGAAGTATTGTTACCCTTAATTATTTTTTCTATTGGAAAATAAAATTTCCAAGGTAAAATATCTAATTGGGGGGAGTATTATAGGGATCCTAAATATTATGAATAATATTAACCATTACTATTTAATGTTTTTCTTATGATTATTGAAAACACCTGACCATATTTTCATTTATCAAATTGGATTTTAAATTAACATTTAGTATCTTTAATGTTGATATAGTAGTTTTAGAAAAGTGGTCACAAAACTAGTAAATTTTTATTATTTAATAAATCATTATAGAATATTAAATGAGAGTAAAGGCCTGAAATAGTATGATTATAAAATTTTATGTCCATTTAGGAGAGATTCTGAGAGAGATTTGTTTTTGGATTTTGCCTATATCATAACCTGATGAGATCTCACAACGAAACTATTGGGATTACTTTTATAATAGAATTTCAAGCTCATCATGATCAGGGCCCAAACCATGTTTACCATTAGACCACATGAAATCCCCACCATTAGACACCTTACTATTAAAGTGTATGATTGTGTATTAAAATGATACGTATGAATACCCTAGAATTAGTAATATGTGAATTATTTTGTAGAGAAAAATGAATATATTTTTATCCTACTATTGTTATGTTACAAAAAAATATAAATTTGAAAAGTTAATTTTTATTAGTATTAAAACTAAATTTATTAATTAATGGATTTTTAAAATTAATAATATTTTGATAATATATTTGAATTAAAAAAACCTATATTTAATATAAATGATCAAACAATTTTTCTAAAGTCAAATGTAATTTTTATAACTGTCTGTAAAAATAATTTTGGAAAAAACATATCATTCTTAATAAATGTTAGTTTTTATTTAAAAAGTTAATAATTAAATATTTTGAATATTATTTTGGTAATATGAATATTATTTTTAGATTAATAAAGTAAAATTTATCTCTAATTTATTTTTTCATAGTTTTCTAATATATTCAAAATATTGGGTAATAATTATATATTGTGTAAATATATGATGTATTTTATGACATCATAATAACCTAATATTGATGTTATCAATAAAATAAAAGGTTTCCATATCTAAATATATTCCATACATTTAAAATTATTTTATTTTTTTAATTAGATTATTTATAAATCCTCAATAAATACTACAAGACATATAATATATTTCATATTTTTAAAATCATTTCATTGATAGTGTGACACAACTCCATGTAAGAAATGATGTTATTGTATTAACATTGGACCTTGAAATATATAATAATTTAATCTAATTATCATGGGTATAATCAATGGGAAATACTCATGGGATGGTTTTTTGATTATTACTATATTATTATTTAGTTTTCAAATGAATGATAATAAATAAATCATCCTTTTTCCTATATAAACCCACCCATGCCCCACTTTCTCTTCACTCAAACTAATTTTATCCTAACCAAACATTTATCAACACTTATTTGAGTCCTCCAAAGGTGCCCCAATAATTCAATAATCATCTACCATGCCTTTAGTTTTACACACTCATGTTCAATATCCCGACATTCCTCTCATCTTTCAATTCAATGAGCATCCATATAATAATTCCTTATAATTTCAATTGGTTATATTTTTATTCATTTATCATAACTCTATTAAAATAAAATTGATTTAATTTTAATGATATATAATTCATAATATCACATTTTGACCCTTACATAAGTGGTTTCTATGCTTATTTTTTTAAGGGAACCTCATCTTCTACTATCCTATTTTATCAAAAACTCCTTTAATGTAATGTATGCTAACTTCAATTTTCATGTTTTGGGGTATGTTATTCCATATCCAACATGGGTTAGATTGTATTTATAAATTATTAGAACCCATTTCACTCTCATTTATAAATCATAATAACCATTATTGACACCTGTTAACATTCCAAAATTTCGGATGACTTATTTCTTTTATCACCGTTAATCAGGTTTTGGTATGATGTTATGCCTTCTAATTCCATTTCTTTATGTTTATGAATATATTTCCATGTCCCTAAAAATTTACATTGTATTTATAAATGATTATAGAAAACCATGTCACTCATTAATCAATTTTATGAATTTCTATATGATGATGTTATGGTGTTGAAATTGCAGCATGATTTTCTTTTCTAAAATAACTCTATAGTGAATACCGTTACAATTTTTATTTTAGTGGTATTCACATTTATTCACATATAATTTTTTTTAAGAGTAATACATGTATTTATTCTAAATTAATTGATTATATAGATAACTATTCTATTGAATGAATCAATTTTATACGATCTACTTGGCGTAGTTATGCAACATAAGGAAATGATTATGATGGTTGTTCCCTAATAGAATTCAAATACATTAGGTGAAATTCAGTATAATGACACATCATGATGGGATAAGGGTGTACATGATTATTTTATGGGACTTTTTTCCACCAAGATGTTATGGAGGGTTTATCCTTGACTTACAGTTATGATGCAATGTTTTATGTTTTCTCATCATATCCCATGTTATGATTATTATGTTATTTCAGGATTAAATTTTCATGTTAATTTAAAGGTCAATTGATACGATTATTTAATAACATGTATTGTTTCCCTCGTGTTATTAATTGTTTATTATGTTACTGGGATTTATTTTTCACCCTATTTTTATGTATGTCCTCATGTTATCCCATGAAATGTTAAGTATGAGGGATCATTTTTTCCACATCAAGGAAGTTTTCAATAAATATTTTTGTTTTCATTTTTTAAGTTGTTATGTAATGCACATAATATTCAATGAAACTATACCTATTGATATTATAGGTTTTATTGTGAGTAATCACTGATGTATTAATGTGTAATAAAGAGAAGTTTTTTTATAGTTGATAAGATATGAATCATAAGGGATTCTAGGATCATGAGACTTGAGAGTATAAAACTAGTGTAAGAAATAGCCTTTTCGAATCCACTTAACAATAAACATTCATTTACATAGGAGTAAAGGAAAAATAAAAATCCCAAATTATTTGAATGGCTTCACTCCCAAGAATATCATAGAGAGAAATGTCCCTTGAGAATAAAGGTTCACTCCCTAATTATATCTTATCAATCCCATGACATATAAATCCTTACCTAATGAATTAGAGGGATATATAAGTCCCACTCATATCATTATTTAATAAATTTTATGTGATCACAATGATCATAAATCATGCATCATATCACACATAATGAAATAATAAAAACTTTATATACATTTAATTATATCATAACAAGTGTAAATGATATTTGATATAATATCATTTCATATTTCCATCATAGCATAACTCATGTAAAATAAATTGGGATTCATAATTATTTTATCAGGGTATAAAACATTGATGATAAATGGGTTTCATTAAAAAAAATTCACTCTAATACATATATAAATTGAATTATAATGGTATCCTTGGTGTATATCCGTAAATAAGTATTTGTTAAATCAAATTATTTAATCGTAATTGTATGGTGATTTGAAAAAATATTTAAATTTAATGATTCTTTAAGGAGATAAATTTTCATTAAAAATTAATTTTTAAAATAGATAAGTCATAAATAATTGTATAAATAATTTTAATTTATATTAAAATTGAAATCATATAAATAAATAATTAAAATTTATTTTATAAATGTTATTGAGGAAAAAAATATTTCTTCTTTGAAAAAAATACATTTGAAAACATCATTTTTTAAATATAATTTTTGATGAAAATTACCATGAAAACATATAATTTTATCTTCTTATGAAAAAATTATATATGATAGTTGGAGGTTTTATACATTCCGTACACATTAAAATAATTATTCATTTCACATTTTCTAAAAATTTCAACTATGAATTGTTTGGAATATGAAATTAAGATTCACTTGTAAAAACTCAATCATGAGTAATTTTTTTTTATTTCATATTTTTAATAATGTTTTAGGAAATTTTATTTTTTTTAGAAAACATTTTTTTGGAATAAAATGATTTTTTTCTAAAGGGATTAATTATGAATATATTTATTAAGAAAATTTCCCAAATTTTCAATGTACCAAAGAGTATAATAATGCAGTATTATATACAAATACCATGAATATATATAGAGTAATAATATTTATGTGAATTATTGTGAATTAGAAATAATATTTCCAACACATGGGAATTATTAATTAAAAATACCAATGAACAATATGATTGTAACATAAAACTCTTACCATATTAGTGAAAATAATTCATAAGCCCCATAAAAGAATAAATAATAATTTAACTTAAATTATAATGAGGAAAAATAAATTTATTATATTGAATTTGATAATGGGATATAAATATATATATTGATATATTATAGTTGTTTAACGTAACATGTGTCTCAATGAAGGAAAATTATGAAAATTTCCCCTTATAGCTCTGGTATCACTTTTACCATAATCCCCAATAATAATTCATCCTTCAATTAATATTTAAATAATAAAAATATTTTGGATAATAATAACAAAATAAATTCATGAGATTTATGTAAACCACATGACTGAAAACATGTTTAATTTGGAATTTTTCTCATAGAAAATAACAGTGAAACAAGAATACCTTACCTCTTAAGTATTCATTTGATTCTTAAGACCCTATTTGTAAAATAATTAAATAAATAATAAAATATAATAAAATATAATATTATTAAATTAACATATTAGTTGAAAATTATAGACTCCAAACTAACGAAATTACTTTTCAATTTTCCTAGGTCCTCTATATATAAGTGATGTGCCTTAAATATAATATCGTAAGCCTTGAATTCCATTGTACTCATTTGAACCAAAATTAAAAAAAATGTGTTTATTTTAAATATATTATATAACTATAACTATATATATTTCAACATATATATAATTCTTATGACAATTTATTATTGTTTTATTATTAATTAATAGTTTAGATTTTATTTTAGGTAATAAAAACTATCTTGTTGAAATATGAATTAATTTTTGTAAATATTTTTAATAATAATTAGATCCCTGTTTTATCACCAATAAAGGAATATATATATATATATATAATAAAATATTTTAATAAATATCAGTTAAAAGGATTTTAAGAAATAAGGTATGTTATGATCATGGAGATTTTATGATATGTGCATGCTTGAGTTAGATTTAAATTTTTCAAAAAAACTTTTGGAAATAAGCTTTGTAATATGTTATCATTGTATAACAACACAGTTTTTAATCATAAAATTACATTTATTTTTATATCATGTTTAAAACACACATAAAATTAATGTAAAATTATTGATTGATTATATGATATATTAATTTTCCTAAATTAATTCATTATAATTGTATTGTTAATAGAATTTTATTTTTCATCAAAAAAATATTTTTTTTGGATAATGATTTCGTTATTTCAAAATAGTTTGTTTTCATTTTTTAGTTAATTATACACCTTATAATTATGATTATATTTATTTCCAATCCATATATTTATAAAAATTTATTCTTATTTATACAATCCATTCAAATGGATTGGTGATGACAATCATATTAAATAAGAATATTTCACTAATATGTCACTATTCATTTAAACTCAATGTCTTCTATAATGTTAAATAAATGTAGTGTTTCTTTTAACACTTTCTAGAATCAATGAATTAGGTAATAAAAATATCTAAAAAGGTTATATTTAATTAAAATATATATATTTCAAAACCTCATGGTGTTACTGACTCGAACCCATCAGGAGGAATGCCAAGAAAATATTTTTTATAACTGATGTATAGTCCAGTGGTTAACCCCAGGTCATTTGTCATGGAGTATTTCACAGAAAATAGTTTTTAAACATTTATTTGAAAAAAATGTATTGTTTTTTGTATTGATTTTTTTTGAATGAAATGAAAAAAAACTAAAAAAATAATTAAATGAAATTGGAAACAAATGTCATTGAAAACTATGATATAAGAATGTCAATGAGGTCGGAGTTTGTTATCCAATAGATATTATATAATTTTTATATTTCATTCATTCATTTTCGTATATGTTTATTAATTTGACATTCCCTAATTTTTTCCTCTCACACTCTGGTTCTAATGTTTATGGGGATAGAAAACCACACTAATAACACAGTTGGGTTTACTCAAATTCTATGTATAAAAATCATTCATTGAATATCATATATTTTCATGGGAAATTCCCTAACATGTCTTTTTATATAAAAAAATTATTATTGTCCATTAACCTTATCACATGAATATATGACTTTCATGTACACTATCATTATGTTCTGGTCCATTCCATCTTATTCCATGATTCATTTATTTTAAATAAACATTGAATAATATAAGAATACCCATCAAAAATAAAAAACAAACATTAGTAAATAAATATTTAAATAATATTAATAAAATTCTATATGTATTATCAACCATATGATTACCAATACAACATATTATATTATCATAAAAAAATCAAAAACAATAAATTTATTTAAAAAAATTCATTAATATTTTCCTTGTGAATAGAACACACATATACATTACATACAGAATTAAATATTTCTACAAATATTCTTCAAATAACTCATTAAACCCATGATGAAATGTTCCCATTTTCATTATTCAATTTCATTGGTGAATAAATATCTCATAAACATTTGTCACCAAATATGTCACAAAAAGTATTTTTAATTTTAATTATATAATAATACATCAATATTTAATTTTTATGAATTAATTAATTAATCCCGAAAATGACAATGTAATTAAAATTTATTCCATGAATAAAAAAATAATATAAAATAATATATATATATATATAATGATATGTAATTAAAAAAACATTTATTTGTAATATAATATTCAGTATATAAGAGGAAACTATAAATATAACTCCATACATGTAATTTTATACATTTAAATAATCATATAAATATGTATACAAATTATTTCCAACTATATAAATAATAATTAAATCATTGTGCTAATTAATAGTCATTACATTTATAATATACCACTCTATAAAATATTGATATATTTGGAAAACAAATTATTTCTACTATATAAAAATGAGTAAATTTTATAAATGTATCAATATGAACATATAGAATATTAACCAAACTAGAAATTCCAATAATAAGAATAAAATTATAATGAATGACTTATAGAAACATTATTTACAGTTGATAAAAGAATTATTTTTAAAAAATATATTTTCATCAGTCTATATATAATGGATAAATAGTTCCAAATAATCCCTAAGAGTGGGGGTGGATTAAGAGTTATAGTATTTCTTTCATGTGACATTTTCTTTTTCATAATGTGTATGATCTCTATGATCGTTAAATTATTTAGCACAAATAATTTCGTCATTTTTAAATGATAATACACATCATATATAATTTACTTAAATCTTCAATGAGTTCAACCATATAAAGAATAAATTTTCAACGTGTTAATATACTAGTGGAAATAACCACTAACTCTAGATGATTACAATGCATTGGTATAACGAACAATGGATCTATGTGGTTTTATCTCATATTACCTCTTTATCAATATCATTTATACTAGGAATACAACAGAATAATTCAATGTCCTCATAAAATAATACCAGAAGGAAAAAACATTTCAATCCAATTTTATTCATATAAAATCAACATTATTTGAGACATAAAATATATTCTATGACCAACTTATTATATTAAATCCCGGTTTTGATTTATAACTTTTTATCCCGTCAAAGGAAAAAAAGTATCGATTTATTCTTCCAAAAATTGACCATATAATAGGTTCTAAATTTTATTCCCATAAAATTGATCATGATTCTACATATAGAAATTGTCCTCATGAAAACATATTTTTATTTTCCTTAATTAAATAAAAAATTAATTTTATTAAATATTGTTAAATACCATAACATGCAATCTAATCATATGTAAACCAGTTATTCAATTTAATCGACTACATATCATCAGTCTTGATCCCTCAAAATTATCAATGTTTTTCTATGAATAAATATATATATAAATTCTAAAATTCTTTATTAAATAATATATACAAATATGAAATTACAATTATTAGTCAATTTATATCAATTAACTTATTTAATTTAGTCAGAAATATTTGAAAATTTATAAAAATATTTACAATAAAAACATCCAAAAACATTAGTAATAAATTTATTTTCAAAATACACATGATATTTAATTTAAACAGGATAAAACACCTCCAATTATAACATTGAAATTTTTAGAAATATACCATTACACAAATATAATCCTCATTTTTCACAAATGTGTGATGTTTTTTATATAGGGTATA
This sequence comes from Viscum album, assembly GCA_963277665.1. Classification (NCBI taxonomy): domain Eukaryota; kingdom Viridiplantae; phylum Streptophyta; class Magnoliopsida; order Santalales; family Viscaceae; genus Viscum; species Viscum album. The sequence goes on along the minus strand of OY728143.1, from coordinate 62,990,747 downwards.
ATTACATACACATTATATATTCTATAATTATCATAAATAAACTTCTATTAGATATTACTGATACATTAATCATCTCATATTTAAATGTAATTAACATTAGTTTAAATATTAATAGATTTCATTAAACCCATAAAATTTTCATGGACCCCCTATTTAATAATACATATACATCCAACATTATCAATTAATCTTATAAAAACATATATTTAAAATTTATATATGTATAGACCAAGTGCATTCATACATAAAAATTATATATAATACAATGAGAATTTATAACAATACACAATTAAGAACATAGGGTTCATAAAGTAATAATGCATTTAGAAAAATTAACACACGAGATCCCAAATTATAGGTAAACTCAGTCATCTCCCAAAATGTATTTCTAATGTATAACTCTTATTAGTCTTATCATAAATAGTACATTTCATTAAATGATTTTGAATAAATCATATTAAATGGCGTCATGTTTTTTTAGTAATTGTAACCAAGGGAGATTCTTTACCAGAAAATTAATATAAGTGTATGAGAACATGGGAATACTATTTTATGACCACATCCTAAATATCATTGAGCATAAATTTATTTCATGTAATAAATAGTTGATGTTCATGTAAGAACCTCAAAAATTATGAATATAATTCTCATTTTTTATTTAATTAATTGTCTTATGGTTATAGAAAACAGTTGAACTTCTATTTTTATCAAATATAATTTTAAATTAACATTCTGTTTCATTTCCGTTCATCATATATCTATTTAACAACAATCAAAGGACTAGTATTAAAATATTTTTTTTTTAACATATCCTTCTTTTATAGAAAGAGGTAGGGATGGCCTAAACTAGTATACTCATACCTTATAAAGCCCATTTTTCTTAAGATTCTAATGGAGATATAATTATTGGACATTTCCCTAGACTAATAGAAAGATTATATATAATAATTTAAACATTAGTAAACCCTTTTATGGGAGATAATGAAGCTCTCATGATCATGACCGAAACCATGTTCACCAAACATCCCCATGAAAGCCCAACCATTGTGATCTTTAATTATAGAAAGTATTAGAGTGTATTAAGTAGTATTTAATAAAACCATAGAAATAATAATATTTATATTATTTTTTTACATATCAATGAATATATATTTTTTCGATTATGGTGAATTTTTAAATGATTTTGAAAAAAATATTTAATTTTTTTCATATTCACATTCAATTAATTAATTAATTACTTTTATAAAAAAAGAACCTTGTAACAAAATATTATAATTAAAATATTTATTTTATATAATTGGTAAAATAATTTTTATAAATTCAAATATAATTTTTACAAGGGTACAAGAACTATTTTTGTAAAAAACATTCATTTTCAAATAATGACAATTATCAAATTAAAAATAAAAAATTCAAACATTTTGAACATTATTTATATAAAAATACCATTATATTTGGAATCAAGACATTGAATTACCTTAATGATGAAATTTTATTTATTTTTTGAGATAGTTGCATTTTTATGTAAAAATCAAATATAGTGTAAATATATTGTGTGTTTTATGAAATCATAATGACCTAATGGTGATGTAATAAATATTATTAAAATTATATCCATCCAAATAAATGTATTTACTTTAAAATAATGTAATTTTATGTTTATTTTATTTATTTTATAAGACACTAATGAATCCTCCAAGGAAAATAATATATTTTTTGATTTATAAATCCTTTATTTATGAGTGTACTCACCTAAAAATATAAAATGGTAATACATTATTAACTTTTAATAATTAAAATATACAATAATTTGACACAATCTCCTTTGTACCAAAACATTTTCAAAACCAATGGGATGGTTTTTAGTTTTGTATATTTTAATATGTACTTTCCCAACACAAAATAATAATGAAATCCCCCAATTTTATTATATAAAACCACCCAAGATCACATTTATCATAACTAAAACTACATGGTGCAGGACCAGAATTTTACATCTACAACATATATCCCTTCCTTGTATACCCTAAGCTTCCGATAATCCTCTCAGAAGCCATTGGAGTCACACACTCAATTATGAGATCCCGACCTTCTTCTCCTTATTTCTATTCCATAATGTTCCTCTAAAATTAAACATTATAATTTCAATTGGTTATATTGAAATTTATTTTTACTCTATTAAATTCAGAATGATATTATTTCAATTAGATACCATTTATAATCCCTCATATTTACCCTTACCTAAGTCTTTACTGTGCCAAAATATCATAAGGGAACCTCATAATCTTCTCTACTCTATTATCAATCAGTCCTTTAATGTTATGTCATTTAATTTACTTTTTATTATGTTTGGAGATGTTATTACATATAGCTATTAATATAAATTATATTTATAAATGATGATATACAATTTCAATTTCATTTATCCCTTTTATTAACATTTATGCAATCCCATTACAATGTCAATCATGGGCAAGGGATCTTTCCTTTCTCCTCTTTATTCGTGTTTTTTTATGTTAATCCATATATATATATATATATATATTTAAATTTGATCAGGAATGTATTTACATGTCCCTATCACATTCCATTTCATTTATATATTATTATATACCCCTTTCACTCCCATAATCAAATTTTATGAATTTTTATATGATGCTATTATGCAATAGAAATTACTTAGCGATTTTCCATGCCAAAATAAGTTTGTACTGATTACCATAACATTATTTCTATAAAGTGGATTCAAATTATATCTCATATACATATGTTTTAATGAAATAAATTTAATTATTCTACATTCCTTGTTTGGGAATAAATTATTAGGTTGAAATAATCCATCTTATATGCTCTATGTGGCACACTAATGCAATAAAATGAAATGCTTATGAATGGTTCACCCAAATGATAGTCCAATGCTTTGGGTAATGCTTAGTGTCATTATATATTCTGATAGGGAAGGGTTGTACCTAATTCCATTATACTAATTGTTTCCACCATGATGTATTACGGTGTATAGACTTGACGTATGTTTATAATGCAACATTTTACGTTGTTTCCATATTTCCAATGTATTAATTATCATGTTACTTCATGACTTATTATTCATTTTATATTAATGATACATTGATATTTATATTATATAACATGTATTTTTTCGTCATTTTATTCCATTTTTATTCCCTTAATATGGTCTATAGCTCACCCCTTTTATAAGTATGCCTTAATTTTATCCCATGTAGTGTAAAGTACGATGAATCCTTTTGGTCATGTCAATTAATTTTTCAATAAATATGTTTTTTCATGTTTTTGGTTGATATATTATGTAAATATATAACCAAAAGAAATATATATCTTAATTTTTTTGGTTTTATTAATTGCATAAAACACTTATTGACGTGTAATAAATTTTTTGGTTTTTTAGTGGGTATAAGAGGATAGGTTTAGTTATTTTTGGGATTGGTATTAGAAAACTCTAGTGAATGATTTGTGATTAGTGAACACTATTAAATGTGTTTAGGATAAGACAAAGTATATGAATAGTCACCAAAATTTGGAAAGTATAGTGTAAATTTTTTATCATGAAAATACATCTGTGTTTCTATACAACAAGTTTACATGGTTGTAGAACAGACATACCTAGATGTAAAAAATCTAATAAGATGTTTTGGGCCTGACATGGTGTAATCATTTGAATTATAATGTGAATTACTGTGCACATATTCTGACTGTCATGTGTTATATTATTTGATAAATTCATATGAACATTATGAAAATTTATAAAGTGGAAAAAATTTAAATATGAATATATGATAGGAAATGGATCATAGATATCATAAATTGAAGCATAAACACTAATATGTTAATTATATAAAGTAATTTATATGTTATCAATAAATTTTCATGGCATTCCCTTTATATATTTAATTATATAATATTCTCATTCATAATTACCTTTTTATTTTATCCAATGGATAATAATTGGAGGAATTGATCTAAAAACAATGTGAAGGGAAATGTAATCAAACCCCACAATTATTCCCAATTCATTGGGAGAGGGAATCAAAATCTTTTTCATGATTCTATCCAAAAAAATAATATTCTAAACAGAAACGATGACCAAGAGGAGTGAACAAAACCCCATAAGAGAAAAGAACCACACTGGAGAGTATCATGTGTTGAAGGCCTCCTAATTTAATTGGATCACCAAATCCTGTAATTGACAAACAATGTATAAACTACATTGAGAAGATCGTCTCCATAATTTAATATTCCAAAAAAGATAATTCACTTCCCACTATTTATCATTTGGAGGGAGAATATGATTAGGGTTGGACATTAATTAGAAATACGAATCCTAAGGAATATATTAAAACAATTATGTTGAAGGAATTATCAAAACAAATAGTTAAATACTTTCCATGCACACTACATATTAATATATAATGTTATTTCATTGAAATAATTAAAGAAAAGATGAAGAATCTATTGGGTTATATCAAGAATAAATAAAATGGATTTCACGATACACATTTGGTTTTTTTATTACCCCTGAATGAATGTTTGAATTTTTCTTTTACAGAAACAGACTATCCTACGAAAATCCTTGATGATTTGTGATATTAAAATATATGAGGAAATTATCTGATGTTCTAGCAATATTCCTATAGAGATTGGAGAATTCCAAGGGTATTATAGGGGTAAGAATTCATATGTAGATATTAATTATGGTAGACCAACTGACAAGTCCATCTGTACTAATAAATATTAGTATCCCACTTTTCAATGGTGTGGATTGATGCACCTAAAAAATGACTAAGGGAAACAATGAAATTATTTAGGTATGTATGAGAAGGGATCTTAGGCAATAATTGTCGACAGGACAAACCTACAAATGTGATAGCAGAATGGAACTCTATGGTCAACCCACAATGGATTTTTAAATACTTCAAAATCATATAACCAGTGAACTTTGTGAACAACTATAATAATGTAATGGTTTTTGGAGGAAAAAAAACCTCCAAGGAATCAAGGGAGAAATTTTTCCATCAATACTACTGATGTGAATACATATAATTATGTGATGATAGATACGCTAGATATTCATTGATTAATATAAAACATACTATTTGATTATGGTTCTACGGATTCCTTTATATCGTGAAATTAATGTTGAACCATTCAAAAAAACTACAATAAATGAATGTAGAGATGTCGGTGAAAATTGAAAATGGGGCAATTATTTCATCCAATATGTATAACTCCACCCATGTCAAGGTTTGTGGGATGAAATTTTTATAAATCCTTGTCATAATCACTTTTGTGGAATTTGATATAATTCATGGAATGGATTGGATTCCCCATATAAAGCTAACATAAATTTCTATATGAGGGAAGCCACTATCTATATGGAGAATCAACCCTTGATTCTATTCAATTGGACGATGGAGGATGAATCTTCTTTAGAAACATTTTTTTAAGAATGGATATTATTTCCCTATGATCAAGAATATCTATATCAAATGATTTTGTCTATGTATATTATTTTCCTCTAAGACATTCCATTTCTGAGGGAATATAATGATGTGTTTTCTGAGGAAAATCATTGTCTTTGTCTTAGCTGAGATGTCAAATTTTTAATCATTCTTATACCTAAATAATTTAAAAAATACAGGAATCCTTATAGAATGGATTTATTTGACCATGAGAAACTGAATAATCCACAATATAATAATATGGATAAAGGAATCACATTCCAAAGTGCATCACCAATGTGTGGACCAGTCCTCTTCATCTTGAAGAATGGTGGGTCAATGCACAATTGTAGTGATTGGCGTGTGCACAAAAAGTTAGTGACAATTTGAAGAAACCATTTCCATTTATTGATTACCTTTCCAAACAACTACTTGGAGATCAATAATTCTCCGATGTGTAACTATGGTCAAGATATCACCATGTTAGGGTAAAGAAGTCGGATATTCCTCAGACTACTTTTCTAATGAGGTACATGAAATATGCGATCAATGTTATTCCTTTCAGAATCAGTAATTCTCATGAAATCCTCATGTACATCCTAAATATAGTATTTGAAGATGTTCGTAAAAATTCTAGGTAGTCTATATAGATGATATGTTAATATCTTCTGAATGCAAGGAGGGTCATGACAATAATCTGAGTACCATGTTAAATAACATAAAAAAGGGAATGTTATAGGCAATGTAAAACATCTGTGAGTTCTAGATGAATGGTGTCTCATTATAAGGTAATATCATTATATAAAATGGGATATATGTTAATGCATTAATGAAAAATAAATTTTAGGATGCTTGAGGCCAACATCTATAACATATATATGTAGATTCTTTTGTATAGGTTTATATTATCACTGATTAGTGAGAAATATCTTCTGATTTTAAACCCTATTACCAAGATAACACAATGGAGAGATAAATTTTATTATAATTATGTATGTGAAGAAATATTACCTAAGTTAAAAAGGATGATTATTAATGTTTGTGTGCTCACACTACCAACATGTGAGGAACTTTTTGAAATTTTCAGCGCAATATTATAATATAATCTTGGGCTATGTGTTCATGAAAAATTAAAAATTCATAACCAATGAACCATGTTAGTGGTTAAAACCTTGTGAAAAAGGCCCATACACAAGTTCTGGAGTTGGTAGTGGGGGACTTATGTTTAAAAAAATTCAGCATTTTCTCTTTGGGGAGACGTGTTAAATATATAATGATTACTAAATTTTTAAATATATATTCTCATAGAATGAGTTTAATATTAACCAATAAATATGTTTATAGATCAACAAGTAGTATGACTGTTCAACCCAATATAATCCTAGGAAATAATTCAATGTGATATATGATCTATGCAGAAAGGATCCATCAATTATATTATCATTAATAATTTATAAGTATATTATCATCAACGATTTATTGAGGTTGTACATTAGAATCCTAAAGTAAGGAACAACATCAATACTTTCACAAATAATTTCTCAAACATATCTTCTTGAAAGGATAAAGGATTCTCAATAATAAAATGTGATAGATAAGAAGAATGTGGAATCTAAAATAAAATGTAAATCCTCTGCGTTCAATGGTATAAAAGAAGGAATTTTGATATTTAGGTCAAGAATATGTGTTCCATAAATTCCAATTTTAAATATGGATCTATTAGATGATGCAAAAAGTTTGTAATTATCCATTCACCTAGGATACACAATTATTTGTTGAGGTCTCTGAGATCACAATTGGTGGGATTATATAACGAAGAATATTATTGTTTATACATTAATGTACATAGTATATCATCAAGTAAAGTGTGTATGGTATTAGTCTAAGGAGGTGACTCAACCATGACCAGTACCAACATGGAAATTAAAAAATATAATAGAGTAAATTATCACCATAATTCAAATTAAATCAAAGGGAAACAATTCTATTCAGTTTTTTATGGATCTTCTTACAAATAATTCACATTCCAATGAAATTCGACCGGTTTTCTCAGCAGATAAAATGGAACGTGTATAATCAGAGAAATGGTAATGCATAATGGGGTAACACTATCAATTGTGTCCAATAACGTTCCATGAGTCATCACATAGTTTTGGAAAAGTCTCCATCATTCCGTAAATGACAATATGAACATCAGTACATCTTATCAACATAAAACTGATGCCCAATATAAACAGACTATCCAATCACCTCAATTCATTTTGAGAGAAATCTAAATTAATGTCAATGGAGGATGGGACCATCATCTACATGTGGTCATGTTCTCCTATAAAAACTTTTGTTACCAAAGTATCCAAATGGATAACTGTAAAGCCGTTTATGGGAAGTGGTGAAAAACACTAGAATTTTGTTGATTATGTATGGGAAACCAAAATTCTTTTTGCCTAAATGGATCTTGAAATGGGAATGAATGATAATGGCATTCAACAATACATCAAGGATGCCCAATGTCAACAAAACAACATGGTTGAAAATCAACAATTTGACCAAGATATTTATGTTGATGACATAATATTTCACTACATATCTCCATGAAATTTAGTTATGAGATTTGGAAGAAGGGAACACTTATTCCATAGTAAATCAATAGTTTTTATATCCTTTATGAAATTGATGAATTTTCATATCAACTAGAATTCCCACAAAACCAATATCAAATAAATTATGTGTTACATGTATCCCTCTTGGTAAAGTACATAACATACCCCTCACATGTACTAATTCTAGAAGGGGTACCATTAGTTAATTCCCTATCATATGAGTAGCATCGGGTGAAACTATTATATCATAAAGAATATGTTCTAAAAAATAAGATAATTCCTTATGTCAGAGTGTTATGGTTAAGCCAAAATCATGAAAAAGAAACATGGGAACTATAAGAGGTGACGAAGTATAGTTACCCTTAATTATTTTTTGTGTTGTAAAATAAAATTTCCTAGGTAAAATTTATAACTGGGGTGAGGATTATAGGGATCATAAATATTATGAATAATATTAATCGTTATTATTTAATGTATAATCTTATGATTATTGAAAACACGTGACCATATTTTGATTTATCAAATTGGATTTTAAATTAACTGTTAGTATCTTTAATGTAGATATAGTAGTTTTTGAAAAGTGATCACAGAACTAGTAAATTTTTATTATTTAATAAATCCTTTTGGAATATACAATGAGAGTGAAGGCCTGAACTAGTATGATTATAAAATTTTATGTCCATTTATGAGAGATTCTGAGATAGATTTTTTTTGTATTTTCTCTATATCGTAACCTACTAAGATCCCTCAACAAAACTATTGGGAATCCTTTTATAAGAGGATTTCAAGCTCATCGTGATCAGGGCCCAAACCATGTTCACCAACAGACCACTTGAAATCCCCACTATCAGACACCTTACTATTAAAGTGTATGATTGTGTATTAAAAATATACATATGAAAACACTAGAATTAGTAATATGTTAATTATTTTGTAGAGAAAAATGTATAAATTTTTATCCTACTATTGTTACATTATAAAAAAAATTAATGTAAAAAATTAAATATTTTGTTAGTATTAAAATTAAATTTATTAATTAATGGAATTTTAAAATTAATAATATTTTGATAATATATTAGAATTAAAAAACTTATATTTAATATAAATGATCAAACAATTTTTATGAAGTCAAATGTAATTTTTATAAGGGTCTGTAAAAATAATATTGTCAAAAACATATCATTCATAATAAATGTCAGTTTTTATTTTAAAAGTTAATAATTAAATATTTTGAGAATTATTTTGGTAATAAGAATATTATTTTTAGATTAATTAAGTAAAATTTATCTATAAATTATTTTTTCATAGTTTTCTGATATATTCAGAATTTTGGGTAAAAATTATATATCGTGTAAATATATGATGTATTTTATGACATCATAATAACATAATATTGATGTTATCAATAAAATAAAAGGTTTCCATATCTAAATATATGCCATACATTTAAAATTCTCTTATTTTTTATTATATTGTTTTTAAATCATCCATAAATACTACAAGACATATAATGTATTTCATATTTTTAAAATCATTTCATTGATAGTGTGACACAACTCCATGTAAGAAATGATGTTATTGTATTAACATTGGACCATGAAATATCTAATAATTTAATCTAATTATCATGGGTATAATCCTTGGGTAATACTCATGGATGGTTTTTTGATTTATACTATATTATTATTTAGTTTTCAAATAAATGATAATAAATAAATCACCCTTTTTTTCTCTATATAAACCCACCCCTGCCCCACTTTCTCTTCACTCAAACTAATTTTATGATAACCAAACTTTTATCAGAACTTATTAGAGTACTCTGGAGGTGCCCCAATCATTTAATAATCATCTACCATGACTTTAGTGTCACACACTCATGTTCAACATCCTCACATTCCTCTCATCTTTCAATTCAATAAGCATCCATATAATTAGTCTTTATAATAGCAATTGTTTATATTTTTATTCATTAATCATGACTCTATTACAATAAAATTGATTTAATTTTAATTATATAGAATTCATAATATCACATTTTTACCCTTACATAAGTGGTTAATATGCTGATTTTTTTAAGGGAACCTCATCTTCTACTCTCCTATTTTATCAAACACTCCTTTAATATTATGTATGTTAATTTCAATTTTCATGTTTTGAGATATGTTATTCCATATCCACCTTGGGTTAGATTGTATTTATAAATTATTAGAACCCATTTAACCTTTTCCAACCCCCTCCGTTAATTAAGTAACGCACCTACACCCCTTTTTAATGAAGTCAACCCTTGCATTTAATCTGGATAATAAACGCCTCATTAATTGGGCAGTTTAAACTCCTCAATTAATTCATTAATTGATTGTTTCAATTCTTCTTGAAATTCATAGCATTGGAATTTGTGTTAATAAAATAAGACAACTCTTATTTTATTAGAGGTTGGTTGTGCGAGAGGGTTTGGAAGAAATCACTCAAGCCGTGAAGCACTCCTTCCTCGATGAAGAATGCGATGAACGCGAAGAACGCGAAGAACGCCGACCTCCGACGAAGGTCGACAAGAATGCAGGATCCTCGGAGATCGACGACGCGACGCTGACGAATCCTTTCTCTGCGATGCGACGATCCTCTTTTCGCGACGCTTCTTCTGTGACGTTCCTTCTCCCACGACAATCTTCGAATCATCAACCGCTTGAGGTAAGGGTTTTGGTTCAATTAAAACAATGGTACTTATATCCTTGGAATGTGTTTAAAATTTGTCGAAAGCTGTTTAAACCACTAACGCGGTGGGTGCAGACCAACAAACAAGTCTGATCCCACCGTATCTTCATTCATGGTGTGCGGATCGGCGGACGATGACGAAGCAGGCCGCAACGGAAATTTGAGTTCTTCGCAGTGAAGAGCTGATCCCGGGAGGACCGATGGCAAATACGACAGGAAAAACGGACCACTGGAGCTCGTCCGGTGGTCCGCGGAAAACCCAATCGGCACGCTGCCGGGAAGGGCCGCCGCGGCTTCAGCAGCGGCGGCAGGCTGCTGGTCCCGCGACCGTGCGGGACGGAGGAGGCAGGACGCGGCGCTCAACCGCGTTCGTTGGCAAGGAGTGCCCCTCATGCGGGGGCCGCTGTTTCATCCAAGGGGGTGACGCCCCCTTTCGCGCGGCCGTTCGGCCAGTTCCGAGCCGGCACGCCCCGGGCCGGGCCGCGCCCCGCCATGTTGGACCCGGGTCGGGTCGACCCGGTTTGGGTTGACCTAGGGGGGGTTGGGCCGGGTCGGACCGAGCCTAGACCCCCCATTTTTGGACTGTTTTGGTCTATTTCCCATAACATGGGCTACGGACCTCCGATCGATGCACCTTCTATTGCATAGAGATCCTTGGATCGATACGGTCGTTTCAGTATATTATACTCAAAGTTTCAGAGTACTTTGTGTTCGGCCGGGTTGGTTCGTTCACGAAACCAATCGGTCCCTCGGAGTGGAAACGCTTATAGCTTGAGCTCTGAACGTCCGATTGACTTGTCTTCGACTTTGATGGATTCCTCTTAGTGAGACAGAGCTTTTGGATTACTCCCCTAGAGGTTTGGATGTATTTTGAGTATGGTCGTGTTGGTTTTTACTTAAAAACTAACCGGGCTCTTGAGACGAAAAAGCCAATAACTCTCAGACCAGGCGTCTGATTGACGCGCCATCTGTGACATTGATTTCCTGTTGATGATATGGAAATTTTGGATACATCAACTCCAGACTTCATGCCAGTTGATGTATCAGCCCCACGGATCGTGGAGAGGACCTTCCCGAACGAGCTTGCTGTGTGTGGGAACCCTAGAGTTGTCTGTGACTGCGACGATGATGAGGACTATGTAGAAATCCACCATGGATTCGACGGCAATGACTATAGCACTAAACGATCCTATGTGGATCAGTGCTACCGATCCTGTGTGGGTCAGATCCTGTGTGGGTCAGCGCTCAGCGGTCCTGTGTGGGCCATCGCCTACAGATCATGTGTGGGTCCAATCCTGTGTGGGTCATTGCAGGGGTTAGTTACTTCTCTATCATGTGTGGGTCAGATCCATTGTGGGTCATTGCAGGGGTTAGTACCTATCGATCCTTTGTGGGTCATTGCGGGGGTTAGTACCTATCGATCTTGGGCGGGTCTAACGGCTTAGATGAATCAGTGGCTACATCTGATCATCTCTATCGTCATATGAATAAGTATATATGTGTGAGCTGAATCTTGACTTGCTTTCCTATGTGGATTGTGTTGTGCTATCCTATGTGGATGTGATTGAATTTGGGCTCGGATGTTGGAGGCGAACTAGAATTGGTGACTTAGGTATATGTATTGGCATATACCTAAGTAGTGTCAGATGTTACTTCGTGATTGTATCTTTCCTTTGTGGATTATACTTTTAGGATTATGGGATACCTTCGGGGGTCTCGGGATCCCTACTGAGTATCTTATACTCACCCCTGCATGGGATATGTCCGCACTACATTGTTTTGGTTGCAGACGACGAACATCGGTGATCGTGGTTGAGACATGCAGATCAGGTCAGTACCTAGAGGTGGACCACTGGGCGGTACGTACTCAGAGCAGACGGCTGGACCCGAGGAGCTGTGGAGGCTATCTGTACTCACCCTTCAGGTGGGAATTCCAGTGGATGGCTCGAGGTTCCGGATTTACTTTTCAATTGATGTACTCCCTTTTTTAGTTGTACTTTACTTTCAGTTTGAGTTTGTATTCTAGCCCACTTACTTTTCCACACATACTGTTGTACGGAGTTTTTACTTAGTGTTTAATTCTGCTTGCTTGCTCTGTGGTGTTTGTTTACATTGCAAAGGCAATTCCTTCCCTTTTTACCGGGAATTATTCCTTGGTGATAGTCGCTAGCCCCTGGCCTATGGAAGGCGGGCTTGGGGTAGTCACGGCACAGGCCCCGAGGACGGGTCGTGACAAATTGGTATCAAAGGAGTTCGGTTCTACCGCAGAACTTTGGTCTCTGGTCTTTCTTCTCTGTGAAGCAATAGTTTTAAGGGTATTGAGTGTGGTTATCAGTCCAGAGAGTCTAGTGTTGGTGCGGCGGCCGACCTATCTGTACACTAGGACCCTGAAATCTGATTTCCGACTTAATGCACGAAAATATTGAGTGCATGTGTGTTTCCTGTTTTCTTTGTGATTACATTGTGTCAGCTCACCAGGTATACTGTTTGACCGTGGCGTACCTGTTTCTTTTCAGGATGGCCCCACGACGGCAACCAGCTAGTTTTCCGAGCATTGTGCGTGGCGACAGCCCACCGAGCGACGAGGCCTCGGTATAAGGCCCTTTGGCAGTAGAGGCACCGGTGGTACCTCTACCCGTCGAGCCACCGATGCTACCAGCCCAAGCTACTGACGAGGTGCGTCACCTTAGTGCACTGCACGAGTTTAAGCATCAGCGACCGCCCAGGTTTCGCGAGGAGACGGACCCTCAGGCAGCCGACAATTGGCTGGAAGCAGTTGTACGAGTTTTCAGGTTAGTAAGGACACCAGCAGACCTCATGGTGAACCTCGCAGTGAGCCTCCCGCACGCGGCAACATGCAGATGGTGGAGCTTGATTCTCCAGGTGCCCGACGAGGAATCTATCCTCTGGTCGAACATTGAGAGCCTCTTCCTCTCAGAGTTCGTCCCAGTCACCCTCTATGCGGTGTGCATCCAGGAGCTTCTACAGCTGTGGAAGGGCAGCTTGACGGTCTCCCAGTACTCGGCGAGATTTACCGATCTCTCACACTATTCGACAGACATGGTACGAGACCCATTCTTCCGGGCCCGGACCTTCGAATAGGGATTGAGGCATGAGATCCGGGCATCGCTGATCTTCCTTAGCATTCTAACACAGGCAGGGGTACTGTAGCGAGCCCTTCTGATTGAGAGCTTCCTTGTTGAGCCTACATCAGCAGCAAGACCTACCGTAGGGCGACAGGTAGCAGAGTCTTCTGCAGCAGGCAGTCGACGGATGACTCATGGGTCCAGGCAGACCAGAGCCTCAGGCAGACGACCCCAGGACACTGGCTTAGTGGTTCGGGGCACACAGCGCAGAGCCAGTCTTTCGAGAGGCAGACAGTGCTACGCATGTGGCGGGCAGGGCCACATGGCTCGTGACTGCCCGACCCGTCGTACCGAGGAGCAACAGACGGTTGAGGGACCACCTAGGCAGAGGCAGAGGGTCGACCGTTTCGGTCCGTAGGGATCAGGCGGATGAGGCAGAGGAGGTGGCCAAGCAGAAGGTGGTGGGTGATGCTTTGATGCTCTACCACCACCACCACCAGGAGGCCCATGCCGACCACAGGGAGCTTGCGAGCAGAGACATGCACATCTTCAGGCAGTGGAGGCCTACGACCACGGTGCACAAGAGATGATTCGAGGTACTATATATGTCTATTCCATCCTTTCTGCAGTTCTTATAGACACAGGAGCGAGTCATTCTTTCATTGCTGATGCCCTTGTTCGGAGCTCGGAAATTCCGACAGAGCCGTTGGCTCGATCCTTATGGCTAGAGACTCTTACGGGAGAAGACTCGACAATTACGCACTGGTGCCGGTAGTATGAGCTTACTCTAGGAGGCGAGAGCTTCAGCTGGGATATTCTTGTAGCGGCATCGAGGCCTTACGACGTCATCTTGGGCATGGATTGGTTATCTATAGTCTATGCTCAGATTGATTGTATTAAGGGAAAGGTGAAATGTGTACGCACCGACGACAGCAGGTTCACCTTCACTGGCGAGAAGGGAGCCTTTGAAGCATAGGATGGATTCACGCATAGGAGAGGACAACCCATCACTCATCAGTTGGCTAGCCTCATCCGAGAAGCAGTTGACGTGGGGTGTCCTGGTTTTCCTGTAGTGGTGGAGCATTATGCTGACGTTTTCCCCGAAGACGTTCCAGGACTACCTCCTCACAGAGTGGTAGACTTTTATATTGATCTGTACCCCGGGACAGCCCCGATATCCACCCTAGCATATCAGATGGCCCCCACTGAGCTTCGAGAGCTACATGTACAGTTGGAGGACTTGCATGGCAATGGATTCATCTGACCCAGTGTTTCACCCTGGGCTTCCCCAATATTGTTCGCCAAGAAGGAGTATGGAAGCTTGCGAACTTATGTCGACTATCTTCTCCTGAACCAGGTGACAGTAAAGAACAAGTATCCGCTACTGAGGATTGATGACCTCTTCGATCAGCTCAAGGGAGCATGGTGGTTCTCGAAGATAGACCTTAGGTCAGGCTATCATCAGCTCAGATTTCGGGAAGTGGACGTGCAGAAGATGGCCTTCAGATGTCGGTATGGCCACAATGAGTTCTTGGTTATGCCATTTGTCATAACCAATGCTACAGCAGAGTCCATGGACCTCATGAACAGGATCTTTCACCCATACCTCAATCGATTTGTCGTGGTCTTCATTGACGTCATTTTGATTTACTCGACGACTGTGGAGGAGCACGCCTACCACTTGCGGGTTGTACTAGACACATTCCAAGAACACCAAATTTATGGCAAGCTCTATAAGTGTTAGTTATGGATACACGAGGTCCAATTCTTGGGACATGTCATCTCTGAGGCGGGAGTTGCGGTGGATCCTGCGAAGATCGAGGCAGTGCTAGCTTGAGAGCCACCCAAGAGCGTGACGGAGGTGAAGAGTTTCTTGGGACTAGCTGGATACTACCGGAGATTTGTGCAGACTTCTACAGAGTTGCGGCACCACTCTCAGCTCTGAAGAAGAAGGGGAGACCCTTCATGTGGTCAGACAGATGTCAGGAGATCTTCTAGGAGATGAGACAGAGACTGACCAGCGCGCCTATCTTGAGGCTACCAGAGGAGGGAGTTGGGTACGTAGTTTACTGCAATGCATCAGAGACTGGACTTGGATGTGTCCCGATGCAAGAGCGGGCCGTGATTGCCTTTGGATCATGACAGTTGAGGAATTATGGGTAGAACTACGCTACCCATGTTCTGGAGTTAGCAGTAGTGGTCTTCGCTTTGATGATGTGGTGACACTATCTGATGGGCGAGCGCTTTACAGTCGATTCTGACCAACAGAGTCTCAGGTACATATTCTCGTAGAAGGACCTAAGCCTGAGACAATGGCGATGTCTTGAGTTCCTCCATGACTATGACTTTGAGATAGTCTATAATCCTAGAAAGGGGAATGTGGTAGCTGATGCTCTCAGCAGGAGGACAGGCATTCAGCTACTTGGGGAGGCGACAGAGCAGCTAGCTGCTTTGCAGATATCCTTCGTGGATAATGATGGAGCTACCTTTCTACAGTCACTCACAATCACTCCCCCACTACTGCAGTGGGTCAGAGAGGCACAACGTGGGGACGCCGACTGTGAGACGCGGCGTGCGCAGATATCCTCAGGACAGGCACCTGATGGTTTCTCATTTGGAGAAGAGCACTACATTATTTTTTAGAGGACGTACCTTGGTACCAGATTCTTTACTGGAGGAGGTGCTGAGGGAGTTTCAAACATCCCCTTTGGCGGTACATCCTAGAGTGGTGAAGATGTACCAGGATATCAGACGACAACACTGGTGGCCAGGCATGAAGAAGGCTGTGGCTGAGTTCGTTTCTCGATGCCTCACCTTCCATCCGGTGAAGGCAGAGAACCAGGTACCAGCATGCTTGGTATGTCCCTTAGTGGTCCCGAAGTGGAAGTGGGACGGAATATCTATGGACATCGTGACTGGACTTCCACACACTTCCAGATGTCATGAGTCCATTTGGGTGATTGTCGACCGACTCACCAAGTCGGCTCATTTCTTACCCATCAGAGAGCATGGCTCAGTGGAGAGCTTGGGACGCCTCTACCTTCGGGTGATTTTACGGCTTCATGGTGTACCATCATCTATCGTCTCCGATCGAGATGCTCGCTTTACTTACCGGCTTTGGAAGAGGTTGTAGGAGAAGTTCGGGACGTAGCTATGTCTAAGCACCAACTTTCACCCTCAGACAGATGGTCAGACGGAGAGTACCATTCAGACACTCGAGGACATGATCCATGCATGTGTCCTCGACTTTGGTCACAATTGGGATGACCACCTACCCTTGGTGGAGATCGCGTAAAACAACAGATACCACTCCACCATTGGGATGGCACCATACGAGGCGTTGTAAGGCCGACCTTGCAGATCACTGATGTGCTGGACAGACCTTGGGGAGTCAGCACTTGTGGGGCTGGAGATGGTTCAGGCCACGACAGAGAAGTTCCAGGTCATCCAGGAGAAGAAGAGAACAGCTCAGAGATGGCATAAGTCTTATACTGATAGGAGGCGGAGGCCACTAGAGTTCGAGGATGGTGACCACGTCTTCTTGCGGGTCTCACCTCGACCTGGATTAAGGATATTTGGCCAAGGCGGCAAGTTTCTCTACGCTTCATCGGACCATTCCAGGTCCTCAACAGGATTGGCGAGGTGGCTTGTCGCCTGCCTCTACCACCTCAGTTGCACCGGGTGCACGACGTATTCCATGTATCTCAGCTGAGGAGATACGTGCATGACCCCATGCATATCATTGACCATGGGGAGATAGACGTTGATGATGGGGAAACTTTTGCGGAAGACCCAGTGGAGATCGAGGATCGATAGGAGCGGGTCCTATGTGGACGGTCGATTCCACTAGTGCGCATCAGATGGCAGTACGAGAACCTCCAGGAGAGCACTTGGGAGCGAGAGGCTCAGATGCATGCTCAGTAACCACATTTGTTTACCTAGTTTTTGATGTATCTTTACGAGGACGTAAATCCATGAGGTTGGAGTAATGTAAAGACCTGTAAAATTCCAGGAATTTTTTTTTCTTATTATTTTTTGGGATTTTACAAGAACGCTGTTTCAGACGGCACCTGATTCTGAGGCCCGGTGTGCCCGAAATCATTTTCCGAAGTTTAGCTCGGGTACGTTCAGTGAACGGACGAGTGGGTTTTTCTAACTTTTGAACCGGTGCCCAGAATCGAAATCTGAGGACACCGATGGAATTGCAGCGCCAGAAATTTCTTAGAAACACCTTTTCTAGAGTTGCGTTTGCTTGGGTGTGGTTTTTAATTTTTGGGGTTAAGTAAAGGAATAAAATAAAAGTGGTGCAACCAATTTTCTTTTATTTTTTTCTTTAACCTATGAAATTTGGATGAAGTGGGACCCACAATATCCTACCCACTAGGTAGGATATTTGTGAATTCGGGCCCACATGAGCCCCACCGTTTCTTTCACCCTTTTCAAACCCCTCTTTTAATTATGTAACGCACCCGCACCCCCTTTTTAATGAAGTCAACCCTTGCATTTAATCTGGATAATAAACACCTCATTAATTGGGTGGTTTAAACAACTCAATTAATTCATTAATTTATTGTTTCAATTCTTCTTGAAATTCAAAGCGTTGGCTTGTGTGTTAATAAAATAAGACAACTCTTATATTATTAGAGGTTGGTTATGCGAGAGGGTTTGGGAGAAATCACTCAAGTCGTGAAGCACTCCTTCCTCGACGAAGAACGCGAAGAATGCGAAGAATGCCAACCTCTGACGAAGGTCGATAAGAACGCCGGATCCTCGGAGATCGACGACGGGATGCCAACGAATCCTTTCTCCGCGACACGACGATCCTCCTTTCGCGATGCTTCTTCTGTGACGTTCCTTCTCCCGCGACAATATTCGAATCATCAACCGCTTGAGGTAGGGGTTTTGGTTCAATTAAATCTATGTGATTTATATACTCGGCATGTGTTTAAAATTTTTCAGAAGCCGTTTAAACCGCTAACGCGGTGGGTGCGGACCAAAGAACAAGTCCGAACCCACCATTTCTTCGTTCTTGGTGTGCGGATCGGCGGACGACGACGAAGCAGGCCGCAAGGCAATTTTGAGGTCTTCACAATGAAGAGTCGATCTTGGGTGGACCGCTAGCGATGACGGCAGGCAAAATGAACCGTCGGAGCGCGTCTGGTGGACTACGGAAAACCCCACCGGCACGCCGTCGGGAAGGGCCGCCACGGCTTTAGCCGTTGAGGCAGGCTGCTGGTTTCGCGACCGTGCGGGACAGAGGATGCGGGATGCAGCGCTCGGCCGCGTCCATTGTCAAGGAGCGGCCCCCACATGGGGGCCGCGATTTCATTCAAGGGGGTGGTGTCCCCTTTCGCGCGGCCGCTCGGCCAGCGCTGGGCCGAACCGGCCGCACCGGGCCGGGCCGCACCGCACCGCGCCAAACGGGCCGGGCCGCGCCCCACCGAGTCGGACCCGGACCCGGGTCGGGTCGACCCGGTTCCGGACGACTCCGGGGGGGTTCGGTCGGGTCGGACCAGGCCCTGACCCCCCAATTTCGGACTGTTTCGGTCTGTTGCCCATAACATGGGCTACGGACCTCCGATCGATGCATCGTCAGTTGCGTAGCGATTCTTAGATCGGGACGGACGTTTTGGTATGTTACACTCAAGGTTTCTGAGTGCTTTGGGTTCAGCCAGGTTGGATCATACACGAAACCAACCGGGCCCTCTGAGCGGAAATGCTTATAGCTTGAGCTCCGGACTTCTGATTGACATGCCATCAACTTTTTTGGATTCCTCATAGTGAGACGGACCATTTTCCTTACTCCGCTCGAGGTTTGGATGCAATTGGAGTATGGTCGTGTTGGTTTTGACTTAAAAACCTACTGGGCCCCTGGGACGAAAAAGCCAATAACTCTCAGACTGGGTGTCTGATTGACGCGCTGTCTGTGACGTTGAGTTCCTGTTGACGATACAGAGGTTTTGGATACATCAACTCTGGAATTCGTGTCATTTAATGTATTATCTCCTCGGCTCGTGGAACAGACCCTCCCGAATGAGCTTGCTGTGTGCGGGAACCCTAGAGCTGGCTCCTACTACGACGACAATGACGACTGTGCATAAATCTTCTGTGGATTCAACGACGATGACTACAACACTCAGTGATCCTACGTGGATCAGTGCTACCGATCCTATGTGGGTCAGATCCTATGTGGGTCAGCGCTCAGCGGTCCTGTGTGGGCCAGCACCTACAGATCATTTGTGGGTCTGATCCTGTGTGGGTCATTGCGGGGGTTAGTTACCTATCGATCATGTGTGGGTCAGATCCTTTGTGGGTCATTGCGGGGGTTAGTACCTATCGATCCTTTGTGGGTCATTGCGGGGGGTTAGTACCTTTTGATCTTATGTGAGTCCGACATCTTAGATAAATCAGTGGCTACATCTGATCATCTATATCGTCATATGAAGAAGTATACCTGTGTGAGCTGAATCTTGACTTGCTTTCTTATGTGGATTGTGTTGTGCTATCCTGTGTGGATGTGATCGAACATGGGCTCAGATGTTGGATCCAAACAGAATTGATGACTTAGGTATATGTATGGGCATATACCTTAGTAGTTTCATATGTTACTTCGTGATTGTATCTTTACTTTGTTGATTAAACTTTGTGGATTCTGGGAGACCTTCGGGGGTCTTGGGGTCCCTACTGAGTAGCTTATACTCACCTTTGCATGGGCTATGCCCGCACTACGTTGTGTTGGTTTTAGACGACGGACAACGCTGATCGTGGTTGAGGATTGTAGAGCATGTCGGTACCTGGAGGTGGACCACTGGGTGGGACGTACTCGGAACGGACGGCTGGACCTGAGGAGCTGTGGAGGTTATCTGTACCCTCCCTTCAGGTTGGACTTCCAGTGGACGGATCGATGCTGCGACTTTACTTTTTAGTTGATGTACTCCCTTTTTTAGTTGTACTTTACTTTCAGTTTGGGTTTGTATCCTAGCCCACTTAATTTTCTGCACATATTGTTATACATAGTTTTTACTTAGTGTTTGCTTCTTCTCGCTTTCTCTGTGGTGTTTGTTTACTTTATAAAGGGAATGCCTTCCCTTTTTACCGGGAATTACGCCTTGGTGCTAGTCTCCATCCCCTGGCCTATGGAAGGCGGGCTTGGGGTTGTCACGACACGGGCCCCGAGGACGTGTCGTGACAGTAGTTATGCAACCTAAGGAAATGATTATGAAGGTTGTACCATAATAGAATTAAAATGCATTGGGTTAAATTCAGTATCATGATACATCATGATGGGATAAGGGTGTACTTGATTATTTTATGGGAATTTTTTCCACCAAGATGTCCTGGAGGGTTTATCCATGAATTACATTAATGATGTAATGTTTTATGTTTTCTCACCAGATCCCATGTTATGATTATTATGTTATTTCAGGATTAATTTTTCATGTTAATTTAAAGTTCAATTGATATGATTATTTTATAACATGTATTGTTTCCGTCATGTTATTAATTGTTTATTATGTTACTGGGATTTATTTTTCACCCTATTATTATGTATGTACTCATGTTATCCCATGAAATGTTAAGTATGAGGGATCATTTTTTCCACATCAAATACGTTTTCAATAAATATTTTTGTTTTCATGTCTTAAGTTGTTATGTAATGCACTTAATATCCAATGAAACTATACCTATTGATATTATAGGATTTATTGTGAGTAATAACTGATGTATTAATGTTTAACAAAGAGATGGTTTTTTCATAGTTGATAAGATATGAATCATAAGGGATTCCAGGATCATGAGACACGAGAGTATAAAATTGGTGTAAGAAATAGCATTTTCGAATTCACTTAACAATAAAATTTCACTTCCATAGGAGTAAAGGAAAAATAAAAAGCCCAAAATATTTGAATGGCATCACTCCCAAGACTAGCATAGATAGAAATGTCCCTTGAGAATAAAGGTTCACTTCCTAATCATATCTTATCAATCACATGTCATATAAATCCTTATATAATGAATTAGAGGGATATATAAGTCCCACTCATATCATTATTTAAAAAATTTTATGTGATCAAAATGATCATAATCATTCATCATATCACACATACAAAATAATAAAAATTTTATATACATTTAATTATATCATAACAAGTGTAAATGATACTGGATACAATATCATTTCATATTTCCATCACAGCATTAATCATGTAAAATAAATTGGGATTCATAATTATTTTATCAGGGCATAACACATTAATGATAAATGGGTTTCATTAAAAAAATTTCACTCTAAAACATACATACATTGAATTATAATTGTATCCTTGGTGTATATCCCTAAATGAGTATTTGTTAAATCAAATTATTTAATCGTAATTTTATGGTGATTTGTAAAATATTTAAATTTAATGATTCTTTAAGGAGATAAATTTTCATTAAAATTTAATTTTTAAAATTGATAAGTCATAAATAATTGTATAAATAATTTTAATTTATATTAAAATTGTTATCATATATATAAATCATTAACATTTATTGTATAAATGTTATTGAGGAAAATAATATTTTTTCTTTGAAAAAATACATTTGAAAATTTCATTTTTAAAAAATAATTTTTTATGAAAATAACCAAGAAAACATCTAATTTTATCTTCTTATGAAAACATTATATATGATAGTTTGATGTTTTATACATTGCATAAACATTATAATAATGATTCATTTCACATTTTTAGAAAATTTCAAATGTTAATTATTTGGAATATTAAATAAATATTCACTTGTAAAAACTCAATCATGAGTAAATTTTTTTTATTTAATATTTTTAATAATGTTTTAAGAAATTTTAATTTTTTAGAAAACAATTTTTTGGAATAAAATGATTTTTTACTATAGGGTTTAATTATGAATATATTTATTAAGAAAATTTCCCAAATTTTCAATGTACCAAAGAGTCCAATAATGCAGTATTATATACAAATATCATGAATATACATAGAGTAATAATATTTATGAGATTTATTGTGAATTAGATAATAATATTTCCAACACATGAGAATTAATCATTAAAATTACCAATGAACAATATGATTCTAACATAAAACACTTACCACATTAGTAACATAAATTCATAATCCCCATAAAAGAATAAATAAAAATTTAACTTAAATTATAATGACGAAAAATAAATTTATTTTACTGAATTTGATAATGGGATATAAATATATATATTGATATAATATAGATGTTTAACGTAACATTTGTCTTAATGGAGGAAAATTATGAAGATCTCCCCTTATATATCTGGTATCACTTTTACCATAATCCCCAATAATGATTCATCCTTGAATTAATATTTAAATAAAAAATTAGATAATAATAAAAAATAAATTCATGAGAGTTATGTAAACCACATGAATGAAAACATGTTGAATTTGGAATTTGTCTCACAGAAAATAATAGTGAAACAAGAATACCTTACCTCTTAAGTATTCATTTGATTCTTAAGACCCTATTTGTAAAATGATTAAATAAATATAAAAATATAATAAAAATATAATATTATTTAATTAACATATTAGTTGAAAATTATAGACTCCAAACTAAATAAATTAGTTATGAATTTTCCTTGGTCCACTATATATAAATGATGTGCCTCAAATTCAATATCAAAATCCTTTAATTCCATCATACCCATTTGAACCAAAATTAAAAAAAAAATTATTTTAAATATATTATATAATTATAAATATATATATTTAAACATATATAAAATTCTTATGACAATTTAGTATTGTTTTATTATTAATTAAAAGTTTAGATTTTATTTTATGTAATAAAAACAATCTTATTCATAAATGAATTAATTTTTTTTATTTTTTTAATAATAATTAGATCCATGATTTATCACCAATAAAGGAATATATGTATATATAATAAGAAAATATTTTAATAAAAATCAGTAAATATGATTTTGAGAAATATGGAATGTTATGATCATGGAGATTGTATGATATGTCGATGCTTGAGTTAGATTTAAATTTTTCAAAAAAAACTTTTGGAAATAAGCTTACTAATATGTTATTATTGTATATTAATAAGAATAAAATAAAAATAAAAATATAATATTATATATTAATTTATAATTATACATATTATTCATATGTTGTGTTGATGAATTGAGAGAGTAACATTTCTTCATGAAGGCAATAGTCTACAAGTACATGAATAATGTTTTCATCATTAGGTGATTCAAATAGTAAGAAAAGAAATGATATATTATATATGAATAATGATAAATACGTATCTAATATCATAATTATTTCATATATATATATATATATATTTATTTCATTAAATATATACCTATTTTCAAAAAAAAATTCATTAGATAAAAGGAATGACATCACTTCGCAAGGTGGCACTCCACTATACACGTGAATGACATTTTCATACCCCTTTATCGTATGAAATGTAACAAAAATTATATATGATATAATGACACCAGGGGATTAATGATATATTAAATATTTTGTATTCACTTTATGTTAAATATTATATCAAACTATTCAAGGTGTTGTTGGAGAGACGAATGATATCATCTAACAAGATGGTAATCATCCAAACACTAAATGATGATTTTGTAACCCATTTCATTGATGTGTGAATGGTGTTAGGTCAATAAATAACAAAAAACATATGTTTAGATTTATTTTATTTTTTATGTTACTAAATAAGTTTTTAATAATGATATTTGAGTTTATAGAATAAATAATATTAAAAAACGCATTGATGAATCTTACCTATTCTTCAGGAAAACTAATTAGGATTACACCAAAATCCTTCATTGGTTGACTTTATCCCAAAAATAAGTACTCCGTGATTGTAGGAGGAAAACTGGGAATTAATTTGGTATGATATTATGCTAAATGGGGTTTTAAAGTGTGAATATAATATGGGAGGTAGTGGAAATTCATAATTTATGTGAGTGGTATAATATTTTTTTTGAAAGTAAAAGGGTGTACACACATATTTCACATCCCACATGTCTCGAAAATGTATTATTTTATTGAATTAAACAGCCTAGGGTCTATATATATATATACAAGAAATAGATATTATGTTAATATTAAGTACACTATAACCCCTCATGTTTTTGTTTAACCCATGGTAATCTGATTTTTACCTAAACTATGATAATAATTTTTTACAATTTTCACAATTAATTTTTTTTAAAATTTTATGTTAAAATTTGTAGATAATTTAAATTATTATTATTCATAAAATGAATCAAATTACTTTATTTCAATTCACATTAGTGGATAATTTAAAATTTAAATTATCCCTCAGACGTCACAAGAACGTGTGCTTTCAATGTGAAAATTTTTAAATAATTGAAATTTTTGTATTCATAATATTCTAATAATATTAATTTAAATGATCTAAATTGGATTAATATAAATATTATAAATAAAAATAAAATTTAAAATAAAAATTATATATAATTTATCATTACAAATAAATGATATGAGTATACACTTCAATTAAAATTTATCTTTTTTAACTTTTCATAAAACATTTTCCCTTTTCAAAAAAATGTCTTAATATCACTCTTTGTTATTTTTTTAAAGATTATTTAAATAATGAAAATTATATTTAAAAATAAATTTCCAAAATGTTTTTTGAAATATTTCTTTATATAGGTTCAGAAAATGTGGCAATGATTTTTTGTATAACAACACAGTTTTTAATCATAAAATTACATTTATTTTTATATCATGTTTAAAAGACACATAAAATTAATGTAAAATTATTGATTGATTATATGATATATTAATTTTCGTAAATTAATTCATTAAAATTGTACTGTTAACATAATTTTATTTTTCATTATAAATTTTTTTTCGGATAATGATTTCATTATTTCAAAATAATTTGTTTTCAATTTTTATTTAATTATACAACTAATAATTATGATTATATTTATTTGTAATCCATATATTTATAAAAAAATTATTCTAATTCATACCATCCATTCAAGTGGATTGGTGATGAAAATCATATTAAATAATGATATTTCACTAATATGTCACTATTTGTTTACACTCAATGTCTTCTATAATGTTAGATAAACATAGAGTTTCTTTTAACACTTTCTAGAATCAATGAAATTTGTAATAAAAATATCTAAAAGTTTATATTTAATTAAAATATATATATTTCAAAACCTCATGGTGTTACTGACTTGAACATATCAGGAGGCATGTCAAGACAATTTTTTTATAACTGATGTATAGTCTAGTGGTTAACCCCAGGTCGTCTGTCATGGACTACTTCACAGAAAATAGTTTTTAAACAATCATTTGATGGAAAATGTAGTTTTTTTTTGTATTCACTTGTTTTGAATGAAATGAAAAAAACTAAAAAACATAAATGAAATTGGAAACATAAGTCATTGAAAACTATGATATGAGAATGTCGATGAGGTTGGAGTTTGTTGGCCAATTGATATTATCTAATTTTTATATTTTATTCATTTATTTTATTATATGTTGATTAATTTGACATTCCATAATTGTTTCCTCTCACTCTCTGGTTCAAATGTTAATGGAGATAGAAAACCTCCCTATGAACTCAGTTGGCTTTACTCAAATTCTATATATATAAAACATTCATTGAATATCATATATTGACATGGGAAATTCCCAAACATGTCTTTTTATATAAAACAATTATTATTTTCCATTAACCTTATCACAAGAATATATGATTTTGATGTACATTATCACTATGTTCTGGTCCTTTCCATATTATAAAATGAGAACCTTGTAATGGGATATAATATTCACTAACCGAATAAAAATATATAATGTAATTAAAAAATAAATTCGATCATACATGATAAAAAAACCACTATATGAAGTTGGAAACAACTACACAGAAGAGACAAAAATATTTAATACAATTAAATCCATGATCTCAATAATTACAAAAAGGGAAAAAAACTCTTCCCTAATCACTCAATGGTTTACCCTGACCATGTTAATATTAATGGATATGAATGGGGATGAATGAGGAATTAAAAACTAATAATATGAAATGTTAGAGGAATAATATGGTGATGTAGATGTCCGCTCTCAGTGGACATGACTTCCTTGGATCCACAAATGGTGTGGGATGGATTGGAAATAATTATGAAGGATGATCTACCTTATTTTTATTGGCTAGAATTTACCTCTATAAATTAACATATGTTATACCCATTAAATATTAAATGAAAATATGGAATCCTCCATTATTATTTTATAATGTATTTCATTTATCTAACAAAATTTTTATTTTATTTGGTCTTGTGTAAATAAGATCATGTCTCTTTCATGTAGAGACATTATTATTCACTAGAAAACACTCCATATTCAAAATATACAATTTACCATGAATTAATGTCCTTGAGAATGTCCCTATAATACTTAGAACCATTCCTTAATCCTCATTATTAATGTTTGTTTCATCCACCCTACAAATTTTTAAATGTTTGTTCTATTCAGTCATGAGATATGAACCCAACTCCAAATAACTCCTAATATGTGAATAGTTTGTCTGTCCAGAAGGTAAGCACATTTTGCGCTTCCATGTTATATATTTATCTTTTTTCCCAATAGTCATAAATAAATCATAGGACAGATATATTTCTAAAATTAATTAATTTGAAAATTTGGATTAATAAATACCATGTTATGAGGTAAATACAAAACTAATTTTAAACAATTATCAATAAAAAAATTTCCATTATTTCCATTAAACTCAAAATACGACTATAATATTTAAATTTAGAAATTCATCTTAAATTTGCACATTGTTGGAATTTAATTCATTTAAATTAAATATAAATTATATAAAATATTTTACATATTAGTTATATTCTACTCTCATTATAATAATTTTCCCCTATGAAATTCGTCACGATGATGAATGTTTTAAAAATTCAAAATTACAACATTGAAACCCACATTATAAAATGGTTAATAAAAATCTTATTGAAAAAGAAAAAGGGATGTTAAAAATAATATTAAATAACACATATTTTGTTTCTAAATAGTATAAAATTGGTGGGATGTGAATTCATGGACACAAAATAGAAAAACTAACACCAAAATTCTGACAGATAGTTATAGGGAACATAGTTAGTAGAAAGATAATGACCACAATGATATAAGGAGTTGATTTGTAAAAATAAAATCTATATCATAAAAAATTATGATAAGATACAATCATTTTATTTCTATATCATCTTCAAAATATTGTTGAATTCAACTTACATCTAGAATGAGAACAAATGAATATTTACTTCCATGATATATTCTTATTTCACAAGAAAAATTACAACAAGTTGTTGTGGCATGATCAATTTATAATTCATATCATAATCTAACAGATGAATATTTCATGTATATATCACAAAATTGTATACATAAAATCATGATAGTTACTTCTTTATATATTATTTATAAAAAGGTTAACACTGGTAATTAAATAGAGAGGATTCTTCATAGGTTGATTTAAAACATTAATATCGAATGAAATATCCAAAGTTAAAATTTATCCTTTCAAAAAATGTTTGAACTTATAGCCATTCAAATATATAAATTTTACAAATATGGTTACTAAATTGTTCGAAATTATTGTATCATTGATCCCACATATATCATAATATGGATCTTGATTTTCACATTTAATACATGTGACTACATTTATCATCAAATTCATTGAAAAATTGCAATAAAATTGTACTCATACCATTATTTCGTGGTTTTCACAAATATATTTAAGATGTGTTGGAAAACATTAACGTTTATCAGTCAGAAATGAGGATTCTTTTAATAAGAAAAAAAACTTCTAAATGAATGAAGATATAAAGTTAAAGAATAATATTTTTTTAATGAAATGCATATTGAGTTGAAGTGTCCTTAACGTTTAACAGTTCTATGATAGATTATATTGAATTTATAGTTCATTAAATCTAAATAATAATAAAACCAAGGGAATTAAAAAAAATTCAATCTATTCATATAAAATCATAATAAAAGGGTAATTAATGTAATTTTACATAAAAAATTGAATTTTTTTATTTCATTTCATATTATTAATTTTGATAGTCAATATTTTATACCATTTTAATAAAAACAACATTTATTCTGGAGTGGAATAATTATGATTAAATTAACTTTTAATCACAATTCTCAATTTATGGAATTTATCTTTTTATACCATAAGAATGGAATTGATGATGTCTGTGTCTCAGATTGGTTATAAAAAAGCATTACATTATAATTACCAATTTTTCTATTGATATATAATAATATTAATCATATTTATTATTCCCTCATGTTATATATTACTATTATTAATGTTTTAATAAACTTTTATGGTGGAAAAGATGAGTTTGGTGTCACTGCATTCATATCAGTGTACAATGTTACATAATAATAATTTTTTTTATAATCATGAATTTGTAACACTATTGAATTATTTTATATTACAATTATTTTTGAATAATAATTATAATTTTAGAATGAAATATTTATATTGGATAATGATATATATAATGTGATGATATCATAATATAATTGTAAATTTTTTGATTGAAAACAGAAATTTATGAATTATATTAACCTTAATTAAAATACATTCAATATTTATGAATTTGGAGTCATTCATCAATATATAGTCTACTCAGAAAATAAAAAATATTTATTCTAATAAATATGTAATAGAATTATTGATTTTCTGGAAAGAGAATAATGTTTAGAAGAGGTGGAGGGTTGGTCTTATTGTAGTGGTTGTGGGGTGGTAGTTTTGAAAATACTCATTTCTTACTCTCATATGATGTTAATTTTAATCGGATATGGATACTAAAATTAATTTTTTCAATTAATAAATATATATTAAAAATAAAAAAAATTCATTTTTCTAAATCCATATTTTAAAATTCATTCTATAAAATTAATATTTTTTAAAAATACTATTATTTTTCAAAAAATACTTTTATTAATATAAAAGTTATTATTTATAAGATTTAATATGATTTAATTATTTAAGAATATCATTTATATTTTATCTTATAAATAATTCAAATAGAAATAAATATTTTTAAAAGTTAATAAATCATTATAGAAATCAACAATATTACTAAATGAAAAATGGATGGATCAGTTAATGTAACAGATTTTATTGTTTTTGTTTTAATGTATGTTTTGCAATATTGATCTATTTATATTTATACATAATTAGAATATTTAGTCATTAAATTTATATGATAATAAATGGTGTTTAATGTGTAATTTCATATATATATATTGTAATTCAACACTAGGAATGAATAAATGGTTTATAGATTTATTTGAATTACATATGACATATTTTTTACCCATCAACAATTACATTAGATGAATATAAAATATATTTTCAATGATAGAAATATATTTTATAAATGATAAATCATGATTAAATTCGGATTGTTAAAATTATATAAGAATAATTAATTTTGTATAAAATAAAATACTTTATATTTAAATATGAAAATCACAACAGATTAAGTACTTCATTCTATAATATTTACGTTTGATCCAATATAAAAGACTAATGACTACCTTGATTCAAACATTATATGCAATGGGGTTGATGTAAATTAAAATCATCTCAATAGAAAGTATACTATCAAATGACATCAAAAATCAATAGAAAAACACAGCTACCATTATATGACTTTATGATCCATGCTTAGTGTAGGAAAAAATTGATGAGTAATGAATATTTTTTTCATGTACTATTGTTATATTAGAACACGTATTTATTAATTAAGATATTTTCATGCATTCTCCTCCTTTATAAAACCATATAAAAGGATCATTTTATTTATCATCAACATGCACCCTAAAATTTTGTAAATGGATCCACAATAATTGTATTGGTATCCAATGAATTGAGGTATCTACTTTTGAATTTATTACATTCTTTCTCAACCGATTTCAAAAAGCTCAGCTATATTTTTTTATAAAAAATTTCTTCCATGTTATATATAACATAAATATGGAAATTATATATTCATGTAATATAATCATGACTTGAGAGATTATTGAACACCATTTTTCAACCAATACATCTAAATAATTTTTTTCTCCAAGTATTTTTTAATATATCAACTAGATGTTTAGGTGTGAAAATAAATTTCCTTTTAATTAATCCTCTCTCTATATGTTCAATGAAAAAATTATTTCATATCACATTAAATTTTTTATGAATAATATACAAGAATATTTTTTAGTTAAATTTCACTCATATTATCATAAAAAACCCACTATGGGAGTTATCACATCCTCTCAGTGAGCAGGTAGTTATTTATTTTTCATTAGTAGTTAGGTATATGAATTTAAGTTGAAATGTAATTCACCTATTCCAAAATCATTAATGTATATTTTTTATTCTTTCAATTGTATCCAATGAACACCTTTTATTTAAATAAAACTACATCACTAATAGATTCCATAGATTCAAAATTTATATCCCAATCAACATCGATACATGAATTCATGATATATTTATTTCTATCAAAATACATCAACAGTAATTTATAATAACATTAAAATTCCAAAAAAAAATTCACTCCCTTGAATTACATACCTTGGGAAACATTAGAAATAATAATTTTCATTTATAACATGTACTATGTTTGACATTATTAACATGATGTGAATATGGATTCAATCCATATTCCACTATAGTGTGTGATCAATAATTGTTTCCTAGTTCATTATTGATATGATTTAGTATATCTAAAAAGGGGTTTGAAACTCACTTATTATCATTTAATTTATAAGTATTTAGTCATAAAAATGAAAATATATATTTTTTATCAAAATATGAACCCAATTTTAATTATATATGGATGATAAAATTCACATTATCTCTAATTATTGACATTTTATTCTCTTAAAATAATAGATTTGGGAAATAAAATTAAAATATTTGTTAACTAATAATATTTATTTATTTATTTCAATACAATACCCAAATTGAATTAATATTCCTTGGTTGACTTAGAATAATAATTTATTATCCACGTCACTATGTAAAATTTCAGCTTCATTAGGATAGAATGCATTCTACTATACCATTCACTAAGTGCATGTCTAATGAAATTAATATCATTTCTAAATTTGTTTCCATTTGAATAATCATCAATAATAATAATAATAAACCAACAATTATTTGATATATATATTATCCATGGGACTATAAATATTAATATTAATCTTCACAGGAATTTTATATAGAGACTCATACCCACGTAGACTAGAGATTATGGACATATTATTATAATGGAATATGGTTGAAGGAATCAAATCTAGAAGGAATGAATAGTTTATAATTTGAAAGAGACCTGACACATATTTACAATCTAAAAATAAAATACATTATTTTCTCTTGATTCTAAAATATTTTTCTATAGCATATCCAATGTATCAATGTTAAACCATTTCCTATAATCTGGGATAAAATAATACATAAGAAAATGGTGATATTAGATTCTTTGTAATAGTATTCGTACGATAGAAGATATAAAGAATAAATAAAAATAACCAGTACGAAAATAAAAATCAATAAAACACATTTCAATTAAACAAAAACATAATTATAATATTGTATGAATAAACGATGATAAAATAAAACCATATACATTATCATATGTTTGAAACATATCCACTGATATTATTTCTAAATAAATAATAACATAGACACCATTAAAAACATTCTAATAGGGTAACACATAATTTGGGTCTTATGAAATATAATTTCAGGTCAGTTTAGGGGAAGAATTTAAATTTTGGATAAAAATGCATTTTATTTGAGAAAATGGACTATCTCAATAGGTTTTTCTATGAATGGAGGGGTTATGTAATTCATTTCCCCTCCCATCACTTAATAAGTGTAATCCATTCCTCATATGATATGGGTGAAACATAATTAAAATAAACATTAATATTAAAAAAATTAATGAAACATTAATACAAACCCAAATTAATATACATAATCATGAACCATCAAGAGTAATAGTTGACTTGAAAAAAATACCACATCTATAGTCAAAATGATCATAAATCATCTGAGAAATAATATCAAGGGTTTTTTTTAAACATATCCCCGCTGAATAGTATGTAGAATAGTTATGAGAGTAATTGATAAATACCAATTCATTGAAAATTTCAATTCAAACAATCTAAAGAAAGATAACATTTTTACATTTAAATTATCCATTGAAAAATGATCAAAAAATATTTTGAAAATATATATATACGAAAATATTCACTAAAAATTATAAATGAAACTTTCAAATATTGTTATCATATTATAAAGGGAAAATAATTTTATAATATATGTGTTAAAAAGTATTTAATTTATGTCTTTATTAAAATAATATCATTCCTTATTTTAAAAATGAATATAGATTTTTTCTCATAGAAGGAAAAGTGATGCGAGAAACCGATACCTCAAGTATGGTTGTTTTCATACATGTTTGAAAAATAAATTATAATAAATATATTTTTATTATAAATATATTATAGAATTATAATCATGTATTTCCAACCATATATAATTTATTTATGTTATTTTATCACATAATTATAATCATTTCATTGTCAAAATCATTTTTTCAAGTGATAGATGCTTCGATTCTCAGGCCAGTTTTGGATTGGTAATTATAGTCATTTAGGTTTAATCGTAGTTCAATATAATGAAAAATAGTATAAGTGATATATGTATTATATATATATATTAATTATATACTTATTAATTTTAATTTTGTAATTACTGTATATATAATGGATTACAATGCTCAAGTATATGTTAGGACATACATATGCCTAAATGTTGTTTCAGTTTTTCATGAATGATTGAATAATTGAAAAATAAATCTATATTCACCTTTACAGAATAATTATAATTTCATAATTATAATTTATATATCCCAAATACATCTTGATTATGATCCATTTATAAATAAAAATGAAAAACATTTCGCATCTCTACATAAAGATTGTAGTCCCCACGTAAATAGAGAAAACAATATTGTTTTTCCAATGAATAGGATGTAAAACAATTATATGTTATATTATATATCCATAGGTATTAATATTTTTATAAATATTATATATAATTATTAATTATAAACACAATACATTCCATGTACTTTGTATGTGTAAAATAAATAGAATTTCTTCATGTGGTTGTAGTACTTCGTACAAAACTAAAACATTATCATTTCCACAAATGAAAGAAACGTAAGAATGCTTATGTTAAATAGTAAATTAAAATGTATAATAATTTAATTAATATTAATTAAATAATATAAATCCCACATTAAATCCATCCTTGAAAGGTTATGATTTAAATAGAATTACATTCATGTACAAGGTGGTAGTCCAGCGTACACACGATCAACATTTTCATTTCTCGATTGATTGGAGTTGGTTTGGATCCTTCATAATACATTAACATAAAAATATAATATTTTATATTTTATATGGGTTCTATTATATAATAATATTTCAATAATTTTTATACAGGTGTGATAATATATAAAACAAATCACACATGTATCAATTTTACCAATTTTTCGGATTACTTCATTAGGATTTTACGTAATGACTTGTTTGAAGGACATCATAATAAAACACATGTATTTCGGATATGATGAGGGAATTATAGAATATTTTATTTATTTTATTTTTTAATCCATTATTTATTGGATTTGTTTAGAATGGAGGAGAGTAGGTGACCATTTATAAGTGTGGGAGGGGACATCCACACTTATTGTTGAAAATATAAAGTCAAACTTATTGTCTTCTCTTTTAAAAAATTTATATAATGGGTCATTAAATAAAACTATTGGTTATAATACCAAATATGTTCATAAAAGAATTATTTTACATGTTCATGTAATTTTTAATCCATATATTCATTGTTTATCCCCTCAGTAAATATATTTTTACATTAACTATAATATTATTTTAAAAAATATTTTCACTATTAATTATGGTGTAAAATTACGGTTACATAAATTGAAAATATAAACATTATGATCCTAAAAATTGAATCTATTTTTTCAAATTTAATTCTCAAAATTTTTATAATTATTTTTACATATTAAAATGTATGCATTTAGAAATAATGGATTTTCCAAAGAAAAACATTGAAAATTATAAAAACGTATTTCTCATACTTATATTATAAATTAAAAAATAACCAAACACATATCTATTTTAATATTATTAAGTAATATTATATTAAAACCATTATTAAATATAGTATTTAAAAATAAATAATTCAAACTAAAATGTGTTTATAAAAAAATAGTATTTTTCACTTTTTATCAATAAAATTATGCTTTTTATAAATTCTAGAAATTTCAACCAAGTATAATTTTGACATGTAGATTCAAAAATGTAAATATTATGATCTCATTTTGGTTTAAAAATCTTTTTTTCTGGGTTTGAGGTATTATTTAAATGTATATGTATATCAATATAGATAATAACCTGATATAACTATATGTCATAAAAAAATTCATTTTTTAGGGTTTGATCAATTTTTAAATTATCTTTTTTTATAGGAAATTTATATATAAAAATGAATTTGTTTATTCCTCTAGAAGTAAAATTATCATTAAACATATCATTAGATCTATAAAATAATAGAATGTATATAAAATTATATTTTTCCAAAAACATAATGTTTATACCATGTTATTCAGATGAAATATAATTTTTTCATTATCTATTCCATAAATATTAATTATTAATAATCTTCAAAAAAAATTCTGACCAAATTAGATGTCACACAAATATGAAGCAACGTCAATAAATTTTCAACATATATTCATTTTAATATTTTAAATAAATATGTAGATATTAATTAAATGTAAAAAAATATGTTATTACTTTGATCATCATAAAAAAATAATGAAAACATAAAATCATCGTTAAAAATCCTAGGTTTTATATTATCTTCAATATATTGAAGCATTTAATAAACACCATTAAAGAATAACGTAACTATAAAATCACTATGAATTTCAAATATCACCCATACAATCCCATGAACATATATTAATCAATATCATCTAAATATATATAACATATTTTTTATTATATTTCTTCAATCACGTGTTCTCCAAAAAGATCATATTTCCACTGAATCACATTTCATTGTGATGATTAGAATTAAAGATTTTATCAGATATCCTTAAATGAAAATTAGTACATTAAAATAATTTTAAATATTATATATATGACCACTAGAACATAATTGATAATATACATTGAGGAAAGAATACTTGAATCCATAAAATAACATCAATCATTCCACAAAATCTGTAGTAATAACAAAATCTTGGTCACGATCCCATAGATACAATGAGGTGTATTCTATTGATGTGTCCGTTATCTATTTTAATAATTATCAATCTCTTAAAAGTATAAATTTTAAAAACTGGATACATATTTAATTACAAAGTAAATACATGCATGGTTTCCATTCTTTTGATACATTTAAAAAACTAGTATTCCCTTTATATAAGTAACACGGTGTTTCCTTTCACAATTTTTTGATTTTGTAAAACACTTCCTTCCCTTTTTCCAAACATCTATTTTTTTGATTAAAATATTATTCTAGTATTAAATAAATTTAACGGATAATATATAAGAAAATATTTATCTATATTTAGGGAATTTGACTATATGTCTTCCTATTCTACGTTTTTTTGGAAATATAGTTCCTTTTTAATTAATATCTTTACCCCACTAAATAAAGGGACATTCATACTCATTTTATTCCAAGAATTAATATTGTAATGGCCCAAACCCTCCTGGTTCATCCCTTTTCCAATTTTCTGGTGTTTGTCATGCCATGGACCCATCAAGTCTGGATCCTCTGGGCGACGTCTCGATGGCAGGATGTCAACGCGGTGTCAATCATCGGTGACACCGAACGGTGTGACATAGATTAGTGTGTCACCTATTGGTGTGACACCGATATATGTGACAACAATCGATGTGTCCCCGATTGATGTGGCAGGAATCGATGTGCCACCGATCAGTGTGTCACTGATCGGTGTGTCAGCAATCGGTATGTCACCGATCGGTTCCATGGGGGGCTTGTCAGGTTTTTCTTCCCATTTTTTCCCAATAATTCCACACATAAGACTTTTAAACTTTTTAATGTGGTTCAATGTCGCTATAATCACCATAAAAACGTATTAAATCCCCTAGGTGTGGGGAGACCCTCAACAGACCATTTTTCTTCTCTTTAAATGAAATCCTTTAGCACAGCTGTTATGACCACCTCGCCAATGATAAATTAAATAACAATTAATCCCATCAGGTGTAACCACCCAACCGCATGGTGAAACCAAAATCTTCCATTATATTCATTCATGAATCTTATACGGTAACTCCTGCATCTAGCCACATTATATCGCACTTTAATTCATTCTTTCGCCTTCTTTGATGGGTGTGTTCTCCTCATTAGTGCGTTTGGGTTCCCCGTCCTGAGGCAAGTTGTGCATCTGTGATGTAGCCTTTCCTTCTCATTCATGGAGTCATCAGAGTTCCACCCCATCATGTCCCACATCACAGTTCTTGTAGCGGGAAGAGAAACATAGATTGTTGATCATCCAGGTAGGGTTTTTTGTTAGTATCTATTTATTGTGTATCATAGGGGTGGGTATGAAAATGTTTATTATGGGGATGGATGAAACCATCCCTTAATGAAGATAATAAACTGACTTTTAAAGGATGAATGCTTGTTTTTTATGATTCTAGTGTAATATTTTACCCCTCATTATATGTTTTTAAATGTACGGGATTATGTCCACTGAATGTCATGGTCGTTGGTGGTCATTGAATGCACACAAATGATCCTTTATTTTATAATAAATTATATGATTGGATGGTTGTAGCATGGAAACATGTCAATCATGTATACTTCGTTGATTAAATTGATTTCCAATGAATAAAAATCATTATGTGATAACCTTGTTAACCAAATAGAGACACTGAATTAAATGAATGGCATATTGAAATTTGAAAACTCCCTTGCTTTGTTCTGGTAATGTTTACGGTTGATCCTTGGGAAGAAACATGGATGGAGATGGTATTAACTATTGTGGATCAGTTATTAGTTTTGGATTTGAGGACGCATGGTTCCATATAGTGGGTCTTGGTTTGGTTCCAGTTTTTTGATGGATCTCATGGATCCCTTTGTTGTTGTGACATTAGGAGAGAACCGGGTGTGAATACTTAAATTGTTCTTTTGGCTATTTTTAATTCCTTGGTTTGTTTATATGCCTGTTAGATTCACAGTAGTACAAAATTTACTTAAGCAGAATCACTTGAATATGAAAACAAGAATGGGTTAAATGGGGAATTTGTTTTTCAAGGAATGAGTTGAGACATGGTTGTGCTACTTCTATGTATGGAATAGTAACAAGGGTTTTTGTGGTTGGGAAGGTTTTTGGAACTCCTAGGTTTGGATGAGTTCTTGTTTACCTATATGTATAATTATGTTATTATGTTATATATTCACGCCCCACCCATGTTGAGAACTTTGTGCCGAACACCCCCATTTCATGGGGGAGGGTGTTTTTTCCAACACTCTTATGAGTGGTGGGTTATTAGCTACAATTCTACTCCCCTTCCCGAGAAGCCGAAGACTCTTCGGGCAGACTTAGATGGTTTGAGTTCCATTATAGCCCTAGATTCTTTGGGTAGGGTATGTGGGGGTCGTTGGGCCAGGAGTGTGTAGGTAAGTGGTTTCACATGTGCCTTCAGGATGAGGCTCAGCTATCTTTAGGCATGTTTTTAGTTGTTTGGGATGAGGTGTGTGTGGGCATGGTTATGTTTGGTTTATGTGGTTAGGTTTCTATAGTTAGGATGTGTGGTAGTTATTTCCCAGGTGATTGTGGGCGGGATGTGCGGTTTTGAATACCCAGGTGTGTAGGAGGGGTGTAGTAGTGGTACTATAGTTGGAATTTAAGGAGAGGTCTAATGCATAGGATTTCTTCAATAACCATTGAGAAAGTGGTGCAGGTACCCAAATATCAATGTTCTAATACAATTACATTACTTGACTTTCGTTATTATGGGAGTCTTCCTTGGTGATGATGGGTTGGATAGTTTCATTGATAGGTGATCTAGTTATCTCGTTTTCTCATTGGAATTAGAATGTCTCCCCACTTGTTCCTGAGGGATTTTGGTTTTCCCTACTTTTTATACCTGTATACTCACTCAAAATATATAAAACTACTATTACTTTTTCAGTAGGTCTTTGGTGATTGTGCAGGACCATACTAGTTCTGAGGTTGGGACATACGATGTTTCTATTTTTCTATACTTTGGTACCTTCCTTTGTAGTTTTCATGTATTTTTGTAGAATTTACATTTTGATATGCATATGGGAATGGTTTGTTTTTTTATTTAACTCTACCCCTAATTTTGGTGTTTTTATGGATTTTCTATCTTATGTTATGATCATACTAAATAAAAAGGGTATTGCCATAAATTTTTTGGATGATTCTATAACTTGGGAGCTAGTTTCTATTTCTGCACCTATTGAAGGTAGGTTTCTGGGGTCATTATCTCTCCTTATACTTGTGGAAATAAGGATCTACCAATCTATATTCCCTTCCCTCATCATGGTGAAGGTGAGTACTAACATTATGGTATCAGAGGCAGGTCGAGAGATAGGATGGAGTCCAGGGATCGTCATAGTGAAT
Source organism: Viscum album (assembly GCA_963277665.1). Classification (NCBI taxonomy): domain Eukaryota; kingdom Viridiplantae; phylum Streptophyta; class Magnoliopsida; order Santalales; family Viscaceae; genus Viscum; species Viscum album. The sequence continues at coordinate 62,951,044 of OY728143.1, read as the reverse complement.
ATTGTATAGTATATTTGGGAAAAAATGTTAAGAATCATAGTGAATTAAATAGGCTAAGGAAGTCCAGTGAGGAAACAAGAGTTTAGGGGCCCCTGTGATCTGATGCAAGGACTTAGGACCTATTGAACGACCATTTTAGGAAACACAGATTGCACGGTATAGACCCTAGGAAAGTTACATTCATCATAATGACTTGTTTTTTTTGTGTGTTCTAGGAATTTCAATAAATTAATTTTTGAGATAAATTTTAATGAAATATTCTACACAACTCGGGCTTAGGCATTCCTTGTTTACCTAGCAGCTATGCACCTGGATGATGACCACGAGTGGTGCGGGTGATCAAGGCCTAGGAGGCTGTTTTGGCTGATCAGTAGAGGGTTGATCGAGAGGTAGAGGAAGACCAGTGTTAGAGGATAATTTGTGCCTTTCAAAAGTAGACCCTCTAGAAATAAGAGGGAATCATCTCAGACATGGGGGAAGAGAGCATGCTCGAGGAGCTGTTGATAGCTTTCGGATTGATTTGGGCTCTAACAGAGGACAAGGTTCCTCTGGCTGTAACCCATATGTGGGGAGTGGCATGTCAATGGTAGAATATCTACCTTGGGGAGAAGAAGGACGCTGAGGATGCGTGGACTGACTTCGAGAATGAGTTCCAAGAAGAATTACTCTCTTCCAGGATAAAGGTTTAGAAGAGGTAGGAGCTTCTCTCCCTCCAACAGGAAATCATGTTTGTAAGGGAGTTGCGGATCATGTTCAGAGATCTCCTTCGTTTTTCTCCAGACCATTTTCCGGATGAGGAGTCTCAGTCGAGATGTTTAGAGGAGGAACTCCGACCTTCTCTTCAATATGTTGTTACTCCATTAACCCTATTGACGTACATGGATATCCAAAAGAATGCTTCTGTAGTGGAGAGGATGCACAAAATGGGAGGTATGACGCAAGAGGGATGCCCGTTGAGATCATTAAAGGGGAATGCAGTAAGCAGCATGCCTCCAATGAACAGACATTCTAGGTTTTGAACAATGGGGAGCATGACCCATCACTTCCAGTTTCAATCTCCCAGACCTCGCCCGTTCCTTACAGACCTAGGACGGAGCACAATATAGTGGGGATGGGAAGGTTCATCACCCACATCAGTAGCAATAACAACAGGTAAAATGAGCGCCCTCTCCTTTGAGTGCAGATGTTATAGGACCAGGTTGGCCTCATGGCATTCTTCTGGGAACATGACCAGGGCGTGTTCAGGGAGGTGATCATCAGCCAAGGGGATGAGGAGCTGGGCATGGGCAGTTACAATCTTTAGAGGCAGAAGTTCATGTTGGGCCAGAAGTCATTTGAAGTATGATCATCTTATTTAGTAATATTTCCAAAACCTTGTTTGATACATGAGCCTCACAATCCTTTATTTCACCCTAATTTTCCCATGCTATGGGATTAGATGTTGACAGACATCCAGTTCCCTTGGTGTTGAGTATGCCAATCAGAAGGAATATACAACCATATGATTTCATCCTATGCATCGACTGGATTTTTTCTATACATGTTGTTATCAACTATTTCCGAATAAAATCATGCTCTCCGACGAGGACGTCCAGCATGTGACATTCCCTGGTGAGAGGGGTTCCTAGGAATTGCTCTGGTGAGTAGATCCACTCATTTCCTTTTTATCTGAGATGTCAGTAGAGTTATCAGATATAGAGATGTAGGATGTCCTCGGGACCGTCAGTGAGTTCAAGGACGTCTTCCCTGAAGAAGTGGCGACTCTACCGCCTCGATGTGATGTTGTGATCGACATAGACTTGCAACCCAGTGCATGATCGATTTCAGTGTCTCATTATCGGATAGTGCCTTATCAGTTGCAGGAGTTGCAGATTTAGATTGAAAAATTGATGATGAATGGTTTTTTCCCACCTAGCATGTAACCATGGGGTGCTTCGGCCTTGTTCACAAAGAAAGAAGATGGGGGTCTCGGGCTTTGAATAGACTATCAGAGACTGAAACATGTAACTGTCAAGAACCGTTACCCTCTTACGAGAATAGATGATCTCTTTGACCAGCTGAGGAGAGTAGTGTGGTTCTCTAAGAATGTTCTACGACTTAGGTATAACCATTAAAGGGTGAAGGACATTCATATTTTGAGGACTACTTTTATGTGCAGGTATGGGAACATTGAGTTTGTAGTCATGCCATTCGGTGCTATGAACGCACCTGTAATATTCATTGGGGTCATGAACACTATTTTACATGTGTCTATGGAACGTTTCGTAATTGTGTTCATCGATGAAATTTTGATCTACTCAAGGTCAATGGAGGAGAATACTAATCACGTTAGGATGGTCCTGGAAATCCATCGACACCACTGACTCTAAGGGAAATTGTCCAAGTGTAAGTTCATGACACGAGAAGTTAATTTCATTGGACACATGGTGTCTCAGCAAGGGGTGGAAGTTGACACATAAAAGAATGAAGCAGCTGTTTCATGGGAAGCACCCAAGAATGTGATGAAGGATTCCAGTTTTCTAGGACTGGCAGGCTATTATTGGAGGTTTGTACCCAACTTCTCCCAATATGCATCTTCCTTGAAATTTTTGACCAGAAAGGACAAGGCCTTCGTGTGGAGTGAGATGTTCCAAGAAGCCTTCAGTTATCAGAAAGAAATATTGGTCAGTGATCCAGTGCTCAAATCTCCATAGGATGGGGTGTTGTATGAGGTATTTTTTGATGCATCAGGACATGGCATGGGGTGTGTTCTGATTCCACAGTGGGGAGTTATATCTTATGTTTCTAGGTAGGTACGTACTCTTGAGTGTAACTAAACCACCCCTGATCTAGAGATTCCAGTGGTAGTGTTTGCGTTGAAGTTGTGGCAGCATTACCTCCTCGTGGAGCACTTTGAGGAATTCACAGATCACAATATTCTAAGGTATTTCATTACCCAGTGGGACCTGAACATGCGACAATGAATGTGGGTGGAGTTTCTTCAGGACTAAAACTTCGAGATCTATTCCACTGAACATAAGGGGATATTGTGGTTGCTTCCTAGAGAAGGAAGTCACAGAGGGAAGCAGTTCAAGAATTTTCGTATGCGTGGAAGGAAATAGAGGAGTCGGCTCCCCTACACCTGGATACTAGTGTGGATGGTCATAGAGGTTTTATGTTTTTTATTATAGTGTAGTATTATATATTGTGGTATGGGGAGGAGTCATAGTGTGGATACTTAGAGAGTGAAGTGATGCATGATCGGGTTTACCAAGGGAATGCTCAAGAAGGGTGGTTGTAGGATGGTCAGAATCAGATGATTTTGTGAGAGAATATGTTTTTCCGAGAGACGAAGCATGAGGGAGTTCTCCATGAGTTCCATAACTCACTCATTGTAGTATACCTAGAGGGTCAATGATGTTCTGAGGCCTGAGAGAACAGTTTTGGTGGCCCAGGGTGAAACATGTAGTGGTAGAGATCGTGGAAAGGTGCCTTGTGTGTCAATAGGTGAAGGTTAAACACCGAATCCCATGAGGTTTTTTGCATCAATTATATATCCCCAAGTGTAAGTGGGATGACATCTCAATGGATTTTATCACAGGACTACTTATGGTTCAAGGAGGTTGTGACGTTATTTGGGTAGTGGTAGACAGATTGACAAAATCTTCTCACATCTTAGTGATCTAGTAGTGGAGTGTAGTGGACACCTATGTACAAAGATACTTAGTTGAGGCGGTGCAACTACATGGAGTTATGAATTCAATATTCTTGAATAGGGTTTCACGGTTTACCTTACAAGTCTGGAGGGAATTGTAGCATGCTTTTTGCACCTAGCTACGTCTTAGCCGAACATTCCACCGCCAGATAGATGGGAAGACAAAGCGAACCATCCATACAGTGGAATATATGCTACGAGCATGTGTTTTTGACATTGGGGGTCATAGGAATGACATTTTCCATTATCAGTGTTTCCTAAAATAACAGATATCACACTACTTTTGGAATGGCACCATTTGAAGGCCTGTATAAGAGGTCGTGTCATCCCCCCGTGTGCAGGACTTAGGATAGAGTGGTAGGTGTTCTTGGCCCAAATGTAGTTCAGAGCACAATGAATATGATTCATATTGTGAGTGAGATAATGAAGGCATCCTGGGACAGGTAGAAGTCGTATGTTGATCATAAAAGGAGGCCCTTGAAGTTCGACGTTGGAGACCATGTGTCCTGGAAGGGTTCCCCTCGACGCGAATAGAGAAGGTTCAGAATGGGGAGAAATATCTCTCCTAGGTTCATCCGGACTTTCGAAGTGTTGTGGAGAGTTGGTGATGTGGAATATCAGCGGCATCTCCACCTCAGTTGGAATGAATCCATGACCTTTTCCATGTCTCCCTTCTTCATCGATATCTACACAATGAATCTGAAGTCATTGACTGTGGAGAGTTGTATATATGGTATGATGATATTTTCTGGGAGTGACCTATGAGGATCGATGATCAAATGGATAAATTGATTCTTGGACTAACCAACCCTTTGGTTTGTGTGTTGTGGAGGCACGGTGTCCTCGAAGAGAGTACATGTGAACGAGAAGCAAAGATGTGCAGCCAGTACCCAGAGCTATTTTCAGTTGTGTTCTGTTTTGTTTGTTATTTGTTGGTGATGTAAAGAAGACCATATTGGTTTATGGGAAGTTTTGATTCCTTACCTAGGGAATGATTATGAAAACACCTAATATGTGGGGAAGGGAGGACCTGATCCCTAATCAAGATGCATTAGCGTGTATGCGATTAAACCCGTGCCGGTGAGTCAATTCCACCCAAAGAGGATAGTATCATGACATAGAGGAACGAAATCCCAGATCTGTGTTTCATGACAATCTGATCCGTGGGTTTGGTATGGATATTTGGGGTATTTTTTCCCCAAGAGGTATCTTTTGAGGTGGTTGTTCAGACCCCTCTCTTTCCTTCAGGTCCCACATTGATTCTCAAGGACGGGAGTATTGTGAGAGGTATCTAATGTAATGGCCCAGACCCTCCTGGTCTATCCCTTTTTCAAATTTTTATTGTTTGGAATGCCATGGATCTATCAGGTCTGGATCCTAAGGGCAGTGTCTCGGTGGAAGGATTTCATCTCGGTGTGACACCGATCGGAGTGCTTGTCAGGGTTTTCTTCCTCTGTTTTCCAGGTAACAACACTTTCATGTCTTTTATCATTTTTAAAGTGGGTTGAATCCGTTATTTTCAACATATACAATGTTTTAATTCCCCTCGGAGTGCGTAGACACTCAACAGATCCGTCTTCCTCTCTTTAAATGAAATATTTTAGCACAGATGATATGACCACCTCCCCAATGATAAATTTAATAATATTTTATCCCCTCATGTTTAACCACCCAACTGCATAGTGAAACCATGAAATGCCTTTAATTCCGTTCAAAATTTTTATCCAATAACTCCATGATTTTGCCTCATTATATCACTCTGGAATTATTTCCTTATTCTTCTTTTTTGGGTTCATTCTCTCTATTGATGCGTTTTGAGTCCCCTTTCTGAGGCGAGTGGTGTGCATTTGCTGCAGCCTTTGCTGCTCATTCATGGATTCCTCAGAGTTCCTCCCCTTCAAGTCTTGAATCACAGTTCTTGGAATGTCAAGAGAAACTTCAATCATTAATCAATGAGTTAGGGTTTCTCCTTACACTCTCCTTATTGTGTATGATGCGGGGTGGGTAGAAAAAATTTTCCTATGGGGATAGATGAAACCGGACCCTAATGATAGTAATAAAATTACTTTTAATGGATTAAGGGGTGTGTTTGATGTTTGTAGTGTACTCTTTTACTCATCTTTATATGTTGTGAATTTTATGTTCTTACATCCACTGATAATCATGGTCGGTGGCTGTCTTTCCATGCACACCAATGATCCTCTTTTTATTGGTTAATTATATGATTGAATAGATGTATCATGGAAACTGGTAAATCACATATACTCGGTTGATTAAATAGATTCCCAATGAATAAGAATCCTTGTGTGATCACCCTAGTTAAACATACAGATAGATGGAACTAAATGAATGGAATATTCAAATTTGAAAACTTCATTCCTCTATTCAGGTGATGTTTACGATAGATGATTGGGATGAAATGTAGATGGGGATGAGATCCTCTATTATGGTGCAATAATTTTTCTTTGGATTTGCAGTTGTGTGGAGCCGTATGGTGGGGCATGGTTTGGTTCCAGTACTTTGTGGGATCTCACAGATCCCTTTGTTTTTTTAATTTACAAGAGAACGATTTGTGAATAATAAAATTGTTTTTTTGGATGTTTTCTTTTCCATGGATTGTGTCTATTCCCGTTATATTCCCAGTAGTGCATAATTTACATAAACTAAATCACTTGAATATAAAAACATGAATGGGTTCATTGGGAAATTGTTTTTCGGGAATGAGTTGTGATATGGTTGTGTGACTTATTATGAAATAATAGTAACCATGGTCTTTTTGGTTGGGTTGGTTTTGGAATCCCTAGTTTGGGATGAGTGCTTGTTTACCTATATATATAATTTAGTTAGTATGTTTTATATTCGTGCACCACTGATGTTGATCACTTCATGTCGAAAATCCCCATTTCATGGGGGAGGTTATTTTTCCCAACACTCGAATGAGTGGATGGTTATTAGCACCTTTTCTACTCCCATTCTCGAGTTTCCCATGAACTTATGAGTAGGCTATGATGGCCCAAAGTCCATTATAGACCTAGATTTATCAGGCGGGGTACATGTTGGATGTCGAACTAGGTGTGTGCGGGCATGTGGTTTCCCAAGTTCATTCTAGATGTAGCCTATGTGTCATCGAGCATTAAAGTAGTTGTTCTCGCAATGGTGTGTTCGGGCGTGGTTACATTTGGTTATTATGGAAAATGTTTTTGTGGGTGAGATGTGTTGCAGTGATTGCCCATTTTTTTGTGGGAGGGATGTGCGGTTGTGATAGCCATGTTGTGTAAGGGCGGGGTGTTGCAATGGAACTATAGTGAGAATGGATGGAGAGGTCTGATGCGTCGATGTCTTCAATAAAAAGTGGGAAAGTGGCATGGGGTTCCCAAATATAAATGTGCTAATACTATTACATTACTTGACTTGAGTTATTTGGGGAGTGTGACTTGGTGATAATCGGGTGGATAAGTTTCTTGGCTAGGTGCACTGGTTATCTCATTTTATAATGGGTATTAAAATGTCTCCCCACTTATGGACAGGGGTTTTTGTTTTCCATAATGAGTATGCCTGTATACCTCCCTATGAATATAAAACTGCTTTCAGGTTTCTTGGAGGACATTGAGGATCATGCGGGACCACACTAGTTCAAACATTGGGACAAATTTTGTTGTTGTTTTTATTTTCATTGGTACATTCCTTCGAAGTTTTCATGTAATTTTGTAGCATTTACTTTTGGACATGCATATGGGAATGGATTTTTTTGGCTTTGCCTCTACCCCATATTTTGGTGTTATTTGGGATTTACTATCTTATCTCCTGATCCTACTATATAAAAAGGGTAATGATGAACATTTTGACTATTATTCTATACCCTTGGTGCAAGTCGCCACTCTGGGACCTACTGAAGGTTGGTTTCAGGGGTCATTATCTCTCCTTCATTTTAGAGAAGGAAGGGACTGGCAATCCAATGTCCCTTCCCTCATCATAGTGAAGGTGGGTCAGGAAAATTATAGATCTTATTCCATTTTATAGGTTACATTTTTAAAAAAGTTTAATATATAATATTAAATCATATCATTATGTATTATTAAGTATAATCTAATAATATTTGAAATAATTAACATATAAGGGAAAGAAATGTAAATAGATAATCTTTTAATTATAAACATAGTTTAATTGGGAAGGCTTCTAAATAATAATTTATTTATGAAATCCTTCATTATTGTTTTTATAGAAAATATTAATTAGCGTATTAATATCAATTGTGAGATTCAATCCAGTTTCTTACTATTGTCTGTTAACTTGTACCAGGTCACACTTGAGAAAATCTTGACATTCCTTTTTCTGAGTTATGACCACTATGTATATATGTTCTATAACCAAGTATATTTACAGTATCAAGATAGAGATGTATTCATCGAAAATAATATATATTTTACCAAAAAACTACCATCTTGTTCTATAATTATGATAAATTTATATCATAGGGATATTTTTTTAGATATATGTTTTCTAAAAAATAAATCCCAAGGATTCCACTAAACATCCTTTTACATAAACTATAAAGAACCCATACCATGTATAACTGAGTAAGTTTTACCTTTTACATCTAAATATGATACAAAACATATATTCTAACAATACTTAAAAGTTTTTTTATTGAAAAATATATTCGTACACTAAATTATCATTATAATATAAAATATTTATATTAAAAAATATTGGGAACCCTATGATTCCTCTTATCAATTACATGCATATCAATCATAATAAAATGTATTTTATCATTAGAACTTGAAACATAACATAGGGATTATCACATATGCTCATTTAGGATAACTGAAAAGTGGAATAAATCATTAATAACAAATAATAACCAATATTGAAATAAAAATAATTTAAACATATAAATAATACCAAATAACATGATCATATTATTATATGAATAAATGATGATCAAATAAACCATATTCATAATAACATTCTGGAATAAAATCCATGGATAATATAACTAATAAAATAATTAAATGGTTATCAATAATGAATGAAGTAAGGATATAATTAGTAAATTATTACACTAATAATATATTTTCAAGACCATTCACTTGATATTTGAATACAATGGGGAAGAACATTTAAGTTTTACAATTAATTTTCCCCCAGCGCGTTGTCGATTCCTCATGGGGAAATGTAATTTCTAGATCCACCCATCATATAATGATTCAAATTTATTCCACATATAATAGGGGTAAAACATAAATATCATAATATATATTATTGAAAGATAGACATTGGAAATCTAAATATGATCCCCATAATAGTCATAATAAAAAAAATTTAATCCAATATGTGGAATAATATTGAAATTAATCATCTTCAGTCAAATTGATCATATAAAGTATAGAGAAACAATAACAATGTCATCAATTCAATGTCCCACATGTGTATAAAAGATTAATTTTTTTTATAATTTTATTGAATAATAGAAATTACATGAAAATAATTAATATATTAATATTGAGTAAAATAGACATTTCACATTGAAAATAATCAATTACAAAAATATTCAGAAAAAATTAAAAATTACTATATTTTATTATTATAATTAAAATTTATTAATTTTAATTAATATATTTAGGTTTCATTACTGCAGGTAATTTCATTCATGTCGTACAGGTTAAAATATTGATTTCATTAACATTTTTTGATAAAATCAATACAACCCATTTTTCGAAGTGACATGAATATTATTTTCAAAAATAAATTTTTATTAAAATATGGATAAATGTTTCATCAATAAATATATTATATAATTTTGAAAACATAATTGAAGTTTTTTTAAAAAAAAATCCTTTTGAAAGAAAAGTGATTTTTGAAAAAAGTGAGAAATAAATTTTATTATCATAAAAAATCCCACAATAATTTCTATTCATATACATCGGGAAAAAGAAAATATTAAATTAATATATGTTACAAATAAGTGAAAATAAAATTATATATGTTTATTATAAGGTAATCAAAAAACAACAACATAAATTCATTAATGAGCAACCCATATTAAAATGTGATTTAAACATATATGTGTTACCATTGGTAACATTTAAATCAAAATCCCCCTGAATATAATAATGTAAAATGAAACATTAAATACCAAGAAGATAAATATATTCACAATATAGATTATCAAAATGGGTATTATATACACCATAAAATGGAACTATTAGTGAATATGGAATAAGTGTCTAGAAAGACATTGTGAGACGAGAAACCGTTATCTATGGTCTAATTTATCTCTTACATGTTTGATCCTATAATATATTAAATATAATTTTATTATGAATTTCTCATAGAACCATAATAATATATTTCATACCATGTATTATTTTTTTATAATCATTTATCTCCCTTTTGTTATGATTTCACTGTAAAGATCATTGTTTGATGATATAATTGTGCTGTTTTTCATATCATTTTTTTGTTTGGTAATTATTTTCATATTATGTTGATCATAGATCCACAAACATCATAATTTTATAAATAAAATAAATAAATTACGTATTTATTATATATGTGTTTTTTATAATCTATAAAACATATAGAAAAATATATATAACACCGTTCAGGGATACATTATTTCATAAGTACATTGGAAACATTGTATCTATTTATTTCTTGTCGGATTTGATGAAATGTAAATAAATTCTACATAACCTTTGAAAAATAATAATTATTTTATATAAAAAATTTATTTTATTCAAATACATCCTTCTCCAATATATGTAAATACAAAATTAAAAACATTTCGCATCACTACATAGAGGTTGTAGACTACACATACACACGAGAAATGTTGTTTGTTACCAAATAATTGGAAGGTAAGAAGATATATGTGTATTGTATTACCATTAGTATTATTATGTCTTAAATATCTCTTATAATAATTATTTATATCATTAATAAATTATTCGTAAAATAAAATTGAAAAATTAATGACATCATATTGTGATCTTATAGTTTCCCAAACTGATCAGGAACGTTATCGTATCCCCAATGGGTTAGAAACTATTAATTTATATTGGAGATAATAATTCATAATATATAATGATGTTATAAATATCCTATAGGGATTTCAAATCCATAATTACATACATCCTTGAGTGGTGGTGATAGAAAATGAATTACAATGATTAGTAAGACGGTAGTCAACTATAAATATGATAGACGATTTTGTATCCCATTTAATGGAAGCAATGATGGATCTATGTTATTCCATTAAAATAAAATAAAAAAGCATATATATTTGATTCTAGTGTAATAATATTATCATATTTTAATTATTTTTGAAGGATGTGGATGAAATCCTAAAACATATATGCATGTATATATATTTTATATCTTCATCATGAATACTATTTTTATTTATACCAATATCATACAAAGGAAGGATTCCAAATATATTTATGCCCGATAGTGTGTGTTATTGAGAATAATTAAAATATTTTGGAAGGTAATGGAATGAAAATATGGTTAAGGATGTGTGAGAGTATGATAGAGCCTTTTATAAAAGGGGGAGATCATATAGATGGATTTTTGAAATTATAATGAAATATCCATGTTTTTTCTCATGTAAAAAGTTTAAATGAATTGAAATTCGTAAAACATAGAGTTGATAAATTCAATATATGGTAATAATATATCTATTTGACATGTTTTATACCAATTTAAGGCTTATCTTCTTAGATTAAGCCCACAGTAAACCTATTTTTTACATTAACCACAGTAATTAATTGTTAGTATTTTTAATATTAATTATTGATGAAATTAACTAGTAATTTTATAGAAAATATAAACGATATTTATTTCAAATATTTTAGTTTATTTTTAAAATTAGATTCCATAAATTGTAGGCAATAATAGTAAAATTAAAACTGTATGTACATAATAAAAATGGTTTTTCCTAGGGAAAACATTAAAGTGTTTATAATGACTTTATATCCAAATTTAAAATAACAATGATTCTAATGAGATAATTTTTACATCAATATTTTAAATATAAATCCTAGTTTATTGTATAAATTTTTCAATATTGGTAATTATTTAAAATAATATATGATAACGAATCATAACTATACAACCTTTTTGAAATATATTGTTTTTCAAAAAACATTTTTTTCTTTTCAAATTGTTCTTATTTTATGTATAATTATTATTTATTTTTTTAATTTATTTCATATACTTCTAATGTATATAATTTTCATTAATTATTATGTCCAATTCAAACCCACATACATAATATCTATTACAAAATGATCACATTTAAATGACAATATTTTGATGGTTTATCACATTTCATTTAAAAACATGGTTGTATGTATAAAAATATTTTTAAGCGGTTGAATTTCTTTTAAAAATATATATAATATTTTATTAGGGTATAACATTCTCTCAGAATCATATTGTTTCATTACATATACATTATAAAAAATTGTGTTTCCCTATTAAAATAATGGTATTATTCCATTGAAATATTATGATGTATCTCCTAATAATAACATACTGGAATAATTTTGATATACATGTCATTCCACCAGTCTGATTGTTTAAAAAATGAAAATAATTTTTAGATAGGTTAATTCATTTTAAAAAATTAAATTTTTTGAATCACCATTATATTCATATTATATTTACATTTAATCACAAACTCCAATCCAATGATTTTTTTATTTACAAATATCTTCCCGATCTCTAATGATTTTTATATTATATATGATGTAATGATTTGTGTATATATTTCCTACACAATTAATATTTTATTTTTTACACAAATAATTATAACCCCATAAAATAAAATTCATTAATATGATATACATTCAAAATATTTTTATTTTTTGTATGATACTCTTTCTCAAAAGAATTGGTTGATTCATCTACAATTTATTTTTTATTTATCTATTGTGTCCAAAGTTAATAATCTTAATCAAATTCATTACCCACTTAATATATCTCAAAATCATGTTAGAAATCAATATTTATTGTGAAAAAGTTAATAGTATCATATTATCATCCACTTCAAAATATTTTTTGAAATATCGATATCGTAATTTACTTCCACGCTTTTAATCAAAATTGTTATCATTGTTTCATTCTATGAGATTTTTCAATATCATTTTAAAGGACATATTGTATTTACATCTAAAAGAGTATCACAATACAATCCCAACATCTAAAATATATTTGTATATTATATTATTTACCTTTATATTTATTATGTATCACATTTTACAAAACATATTAATGTATCTATGTGATGGATATATGCTAATCCACTGTTCATATAGAATGTTGTTCACCCTAGGGAACAATAAATCATGATTTTTAAATACACAAACACTTACACAATTTCAATACTTATGTGTTCATGAAATTCACTCTCAATGTGAAGTGTAATTTAATAATAATCAAAAAATAGTCTATCACCTCAATAATATATTTTATTATAGTATGCCATATTGAGTGAAATAATAAATGATTTTATGATTCAGTATATTACTCATTACCTCCTTTTTAGTGGATTAGGTTCTATTATATGATAAAAATCATTAGTCATTCATCAGTTTTGTTTTAATAATTCAATAAATATAACATAATATAATACTATTCCATATGTTTTTGACTAAATATACATAATTCAAACTAGTCTACTATAATAATTTTGATATTAGATGAAATATCTTTCTACATGTTCGTTATAGTCATTATCAGTATTGATAAAATCTATTTAACTTAGGTATGACTGATTTCATTTTATTATCATCGTTTACTTGTACATACATATCATTATTTTCCCTCTCACGCTTGTACCAAAATTTTAACCCATATTCACATATCAGATTCATAATGTTAGATAAAACAATTGGTTTTTTAATTAATAATACTACATTGATGGATATAACAATGCATCTGATTATGATGGCCATATTCTTATTCATCTATTGGCTAGAAAAAATTCCATTGTTATGTACTTGATAAATTTTATTTATTGGTCTATAACCATTAATTTTTTTTAAAACAATAACATATTAATAATCCATAAATATTTAATGTCACTAACATACTCAGTTATAAAGTCATCTTATTTGAAAAATATTTTTTCATATTATATACTAAAAAATATTTATATATTATATATCATATCATAATAGAATTTTCATTAAAATTTTATATATATTTAAAGATCCATTTTTTAAAAAAATAAAAATGAAACAAAAAATCACCATTATATTAAAAAAATGGATTTTTGTTCTGGTCATTTTAGATGGAAACCCACTATAGACAATTAATTCCCATTGATTTTTATTTTATTGAGAGAAATTAGGTTAGAGAATCTTGGATAAATAACCTACGAGTTAGTTGAATTAGGGTATGAAATATTAAAATATCAGCCTCTTCAAATCTAATTTCATTGATAAACAAAACAATATTCTCCCCTTATCCTATAGTAATGTATGAATAAAAATGAAATCATGGACAAGACAAAACAGTTTTACTTGATTCAACACCACTGGGATACAGCCAAGTATCATACAATGGTGATGTGATCATATATCAAATTCCATAATAGTTGTTTCCAAAATACATAGATCAAGATGAATCACATTTTTCATAATATGATTTACTTTAAAATGTTTAGTAAATTCTCATTGCTTCTTAATGGTCACTCTCTAACTCTGTTTCTCTTATTCATTACCGATAGAAATAATCTGCTTCTTCCAATTCCTTTGCTCCCTGATCGACAATTTAATTACATTCAGTTTATGGAAATGACTATCATCGAATTATTAAAAATGAATAAATCTTCCTTTGTATATTTATTATCTATTAATGTCTCAAATTCATTAAGTTGATGAACATCACTTTACCACAAAATTATTTTTAAAATCTATTCCAATCAATTTCATAATGATCATTACCATTGTGAAGCTTTCCTCTTTTGTAAAGCTCAAATACCCTTTATGAAGAAACAACATTTTGAAAGATTTCATCTCTCATTAAGATCAATTATGCATCTTGAGGATCACAACATTTGGTCAAATTTTAAAGAGTTTGAGATATTCTATACATTCAAGATTCCCCCAATTGTCATTTTATGTATATAGCCTTCAAATGCATCATTTATTATAGATATTTTTAGAAAAAACTACCATTGTGAATATAATCCTTTAAAATATTCATAAAGGAACACTATTGTTCAGTAGGAAGTAGATGTATGTTAATATATAGTTCCTCCAATTATAGAATCTTCTACCAATGTCATCAACATTTTGTGATGATCTCCCATTTCATTCTTGATGCTCCTTATCTTCACAGTGAAAATAGTTAAATCTATTAATTACAAAGATTATTTGTGACATAGAGATAATTTTCAATCATTTAATGATTCACAATGTCCATTATTGATGATATATAACTTTATAAAATGTCAATAATGAAATTACGCTACCATATGTAGACAATATATTGAACAACATTCATAGAATACATTCCTTAATCGTGGACCATTATGAACATATAATGTCAACAAGATATATATACCTCCAACACACCATGGAAACATTCTTTTTCAACAAAAAAAAATATACACAATAATAATTCAATGTTAAATTGAGGTATTTCAACTAAAAAAATCAAACAATTGTTTAATTCTCATTAATTTTTTATTCCATCAATGGTATTTCTAATCTTCTCGACACAAGTGATAATATTTCAAATAATATATCAAAAAATAATATTTGGCCAGAAATGTTCTCTCTAATGGGCAGAAAAAATTCATCCAAAAAATAATCATTGGTTTCATAACATCCATTATTTATTAATTTTCATAGGGAATTTTTTGTGTCCATTATCTCCTATAATCCATACAAATGAAATCAATATTAAAACTATGATAAAAATACCCTCATAAATGTTCCTTTGATATAGAATATGCTTTATTACAATCATATATCATGGAAAACCATGTATGTTTAATTTCTTGTATAATTATGGAATCTTTTTAATTTGAATTGTATTATCAATATACTAAAAACATTTAAACTTAATCAAGGATAATATTTTATCCATAACATTCAATATAAATCTACACCCAACATAGATTCTTATTATTTGGGTTGTTTACGATTGTTAATAATTATAAACAATAAATTTACCACTTATTTTTTCAAAAACTAGACTTTTTTTATTATGTCTCCCTCAAAACTAATTCTAAAAATTTGACAAATCATTACTCATTCTTCACTTAAAATTTTAAATACATTTATTTTGACATAACCATTTATTGAAATCAATTCCTATTACAAGATATTTTTCAATTTTTATATTTTTTGTCACCACATCTATTTCATTAAATGTAAAATATTATTATGACAACAAAAAATTCAATAAAATATGAAACCAATTTTTTCACTTTTTTATGGGGTATAAGGTAATCAATCAATTTTTATTTTCTTTGACATTTACATCCACTATTTTCCTAGATATAGTTTTAGAGGAACAATTTTATGAAATTAAAATCTCAAGATAGTTAATTTTATCTAATTATTTGTCGAAATATCTATAGTATTCATTAAATTGGACACTAATTGTCTTTCTCCACAACTATAGGTCATGACAATCAATAGGACCATCAAGTTAAAAAATTTCAATAAAAAACAATTCTTGTTATTCATTCTCTAATGGGTTTATATTCTCATATCAAATGATTCTATCAATAATTATAATATATGTAATATAAATTCATATCCAATGCATTTATAACATGACTCATTATATTTGTCTTAATAAATCAACATATTTCTATTTTCATAACTTTTCATTGAGGCAAATCAAATTTTAATATTTACATTCAAGGAATAATTGTTCTGCTAATTTGGTGTTACCATGTCATCAAACCTATTTTAAAACATCACTATATATATATATATTATATTTTGTTTTCAATAATTAAATAAATATAATAGTATATTATATTAATTCTTCTGATTTCATCTCTATTTTTTCATCTACTAGAAAAATCATTTATAATGACCTAGAAATTACATGGATTTTTTTAAAAAACAATGGGAATTTTAGAGTCTTATGTTTCTGACGGCGCTTGATTCTCAGGCCCGGTGTGCCCGGAATCAATTTATGAAGTTTTGTTTGGGTATATTCAATAAACGTACGACCGTGATTTTATATCTTTTGAACTAGTGCTCGGAATTGAAATATGAGGACACCGATGAACTCGCACCGCCGGTATTCATTTAAGGAGACCTTTACAGCAGTTGCGTTTTATTAAGAATGAGAGTTAATTTCTTGGGATTTCTAGTTATAATTAAATAAAAAATAGTGTACAACATTTTTATGTGAATTATGGTTAAATCCAACAAGTGGAGGTTAGTGGTGGGGCCCACCACACCCTAACCACCTTTGTGGGGATGTTTTAGGGTGGGGACCACCTGAACACTTTAATTCTTCTAAACACCCCCTTTAAACCCCCTGAGCTCCCCATTAATAAGGGAAACTCTTGGAAATCCCTTTAATGGTGCCAACACAAATTAATTAATTACTTAATTAATTAATTTGAGTAATTTTATTTCTTTTGAATTCATTATGCCAACATTAAAATAAGAGAAAATATTCTTTAATTTTGGCTAGGCATAATCCTGGGAGAGCTTTGTAGAACTCTTGGAAGAACAAAATCCTCTCGAAGATGAACACTCCTCGTCTTCGAAGAACGACGATACCATCTTATATCTTCATCCAAGCCACAATAGAAGGAGCCACCCACGAGGAATGTCGACGATGCTTCATCCTCAGACGTTTCCCGACGTCAACAAATTGACATCCTCCCTATTTCTGCGACTTCGACAACATACTTTGAATTGAGGTAGGGGAAATTGGATTATTTTTATGTATGATTTATACCCTCCATTCCTCATCGTGTGTTTTTTTCCTGATGTCAAATGATAACAACGTAATGAGGAGGGCTTTGACCGCACGAACACGTTCCGACCCTCCCCCCATATTGTTTTTCTCATTGTGTTGATGACGGAGGAAGATCACAGAAGAGGCCGGCAGTGCAAGGGTCGCCGACATACATCACAAAGAAAAGCCGGAACCAAGGGGGTCGTAGCGGAGCCAGAAGGGAGTGGTGTCATCGCACCACACCAGAGAAGGGACGTAGCCAGGGCGGGCCACAGTGGATGAAGCACAACGTCATTACGTCGTGCCGGTGATGCAGAATAGCGGCCTGGTCGGGCCGCGGAAGAGGGCACGACGCTGTGGCGCCACGCTTGTGACAGGGAGCAGTTGGCCCGAGTGGCCATCCGAGAGGTGCAGGACTCCATCAGTTCTGCATGGGCGGGGATGACACCACCGGGTGTTGGTTCGGTTGTACATGAACGACTAAGCCGTTCAGGTGCCAAGGGGGAGCGCACCTCCCCCACTGGCATGGCCAGGCTGGGCATCCTTCGACCAGACCGTCCTCGTCCAGGCTACCACAGGGTGGGCCGCCTTCGGCCGGGAGGCCCTCGGCCGGTCCGCCTTCAGTCGGGCAGCCACAGGCCAGGCCGCCCCTGGCCGGGCCCCCCTTGGGCGTTCGATTGACGTGTCGTCTGTCGCATTGGGTTCCTTTTGATTAGACGTAACTACAAGGTACATCAACTCGAGACATCGTGATCATTGATGTATCATTACCTGGCTCGAGGAGCGGACCCTCTGGAAATCGACCGTGCTATGTACAGGAACCATAGGGCCGGCTGTGACGATACTGTACCAGAATCCATTTTCTGTTCGATAGTGATGACTATTGTACCGGAATCCTCCGTGGGTTCGACAGTGATTACTATTGTACCAGAATCCTATGTGGGTTCCATAGCGATGACTACTATACCAGGATCCTCCGTGGGTTTGACAATCCTGACTTCTGTTACTGTATCTTGTGTGGGTCTAAAAGAATAGCTGGTCCTATATCATGTGTGGGTCTGGCAGCATAGCTAGTCCTGTGTCTTGTGTGGGTACGACAGCTTAGATGAATTAGTGACTACATCTGATCATCTGTATCACTCTTCAAAATATGTATACATGTGTGAGATGAGTCATGAATTTTAGTCGATATCATTGAGATTATTGACTTTGCTTCCTTCGTGGAATGGGTTGTGTTTGGGCTCGAGAGATGGAGTCGGACTCTGATTGAAAACATTGGTATATGTATGGGCATATACCTAAGTAGGGTTGATTGATACTTCGTGATTGTGTCTTTATTCTGTGGTTTATCCTTTTTGGATTCTGTGAGACCTTCGGGGGTCTCGGGGTGCCATACCAAGGATTTTTATACTCACCCTTTCCCGGGCTTCACCCACACCTTGTTGTGTTTTGTGCAGACGACGGTCAGCAGTGATCGAGCCTGAGGATGACGGACGAGAGACTTCTCGGAGATGGACTAGACGAGACGTACCTCAGGGACTAGTGTTCGAGTTATGTACCTATCCATCAGGTAGTATTCCCTGGTGGATGACCCAGGAGATTTTTTCCTTTTTACTTGTACTTTTTGTTCAGTTGGGTTTATATAATGGACCACTTACTTTCATCACACTTTTCATTCCTACTTTAGTACATGTTTCTTCTATAGCATGTGTCAAGACAGTTTGTGTTACAGGTTTAAAGGAAACGCCTTCCCTTTTTTTTCAGGATCATTACTTTAGTTCTAGTCGCCATCCCCTTGCCTTTGGAAGGTGGGTTTGGGGTAGTCATGTCATGGGCCCCGAGGACGGGTCGTGACAAATTGGTATCATAGGAGTCGGTTATACCGCAAAACATGGAATCTAATTTTTTTAACGGCAATAGTGTTAAGAGTTTTGGGTGTGGCTATCATTTTAGGGAAACTAGTGTTGGTGCAGTAGTGGACATATCCAAACACTGGGACTATGACTTCTAAATCCCGACTCAGTGCACGAAAACACTGATTGCATGAGTGATTCCTTTGAAAAAGTTTTCTTTTTGATTACATTGTGTCAGATCACTAGGTATATTATTTTAACCATGGCGTACCTGTTTCTTTTCAGGATGGCCACAAAAAGTTATCCAGCTAGGGTTCTGAGGTACGTATGAGATGCTATCCCACCGAGCAACGAGGCCTCTGTTCAGGGCCCCATCACAGTGGAGGTACCAGTGGTACCACTACCCGCTGGGCCACCGATACCACCAGATCCGGCAGTAGAGAGTGCATGCTCTCTGAGTGAATTTCATGAGTTCTAGCACTAGAGGATGTCGAGGTTGTGGGGAGAGATGGTCCCACAAGAAGCTGAGGATTTGATGGAGGCTGTCGTGAGAGTTTCCAGATTGGTAGGGACACCATCCGACCTCATGGTGATCCTTACTGTGAATCTTCTGCATGCAACTGCAGGAAGATGGTGGAGCATGATGCTCAATGTGCATGAAGAGGCATCATTATTCTGGATAGTCTTTGAGAGTATCATCTACTAAGAGTGTGTTCCAGCCAACCTTCGTGTGGTGCGGATTCAAGAGTTACTTCATCTACAGCAGGGCATCATGAAAGTAGCTCAGTACTCTACGAGGTTCACCAACCTCTCGCGCTACTCCAAAGATATGGTACCAGACCCATTTTTCATGGCCTAAACCATCGAGCATGGACTCAGACATGAGATCAGGGCTTCAATGATCCCGCCCATCACCCCTATGCAGGTGGGGGTGCTGGAGTGAGCCCTTATAGTGGAGAGTTTTCTCGTTGAGCAGTCACCAGCTGCGAGACCCACCACAGGACGATACGTAGCAGAGTCTTCTACCGCCGGTAGTAGACAGATGTCGCTGAGGTCCAAGAGGACTAGGCCATTAGGTGGCCGACCCCAGTATACTGGTTCAGTTGTGGGGGAACATGAGACAGAGCCAGTTATACGAGAAACATGCAGTGTTATGCATGCGGCGGGCAGGGCGCGAGAATCCCCAAACCTCCATGCAGATGAGAAGTATACAACAAAGGGACCTCTCATCCATTGGTAGAGGTTCGACCATGGTGGTTTTCCAGGAGTAGGCGGATGTGGAAGAGGAGCTGGCCATGCAGCGGGTGGTGGATGACGTTTCAAGGCTCCACTACAACCACCACCAAGGGGTCCACCACAACCACATGGAGCTGGAGGATAGAGGCGAGATCAACTCCATGCAGTCAAGGTTTACGACCACAACACACCTAAGATGATTCGAGGTACTATCTTTTTTTAGTACACCCTTGTTGCAGTACATATAGACATAGGTGAAAATCATTCTTTTATCGCCATTGACCTCGTTCGGAGCTCGGAGATTCCGACAGAGCCGTTGGCTAGATCCTTACAACTAGAGACTCTTACGGGAGAAGACTCGATGATTATGTACTGGTGCAGGCAGTGTGATATTACTCTCGGAAAAGAGAGCTTCGGCTGGGTTCTCCTCGTAGAGGAGTCAAGGCCTTACGACGCCATCTTGGGTATGGACTGGTTATCCACTGTTCATGCTCAGATTGACTGTATTAGGAACAATGTGCAGTGTATCCGCATGGATGGGACCAAGTTCACCTTCACTAGTGAGAAGGGACCCTTTGCACTGTAGGTTGGACACATACAGAGGAGGGGGTAGCTGATCACAGATGAGTAAGCTAGTCTCATCCTCAGATCAGTTGATGTGTTGAGTCCGAGTTTTCCTATTGTGGTGGATCAGTATGCGGATTTTTTCCCTAACGACATTCCAGGACTACCTCTTCGCAGAGATGTCAACGTATACATTACGTTGTACACAGGGAAGACACCGATATCTACTCCATCATATAGGATAACTCTTTCCAAGCATCATGATCTGCAGGAACAGCTGGAGGACTTGTAAAGAAAGGGATTTATCAGACCCTGTGTTTCACCATGGGCATCCTTGATTTTTTTGGCCAAGAAGGTGGATGGGAGCTTGCGTCTATGTGTTGACTACAGTCACCTAAATCAGGTGACAGTGAAAATAAGTACCCACTCTTGACTATTGACGGCCTCTTTGATCATCTCAAAAGAGCACGATGGTTCTCGAAGATAGATCATAGGTCAGGCTATCACCATCTCATAGTTCGAAATGTAGATGTGCAGAAGACAGAATTTATATGTCGGTATGGCCACTACAAGATCTTAGTTATGCTTTTCGGCATAACCAATCCTCCAGTAGTGTTCATGATTCTAGTGAACATGATCTTCCAGCCGTACCTCAATCGCTTTTTCATAGTCTTCATCAACGACATACTGATCTACTTGAATACTGAGGAGGAGCATGCCTACCATTTGTGGGTAGTACTAGACACACTCTGTGAACACCAGTTTATGGTAAGATCTTGATGTTCTAGTTCTAGATATGAGAGGTTCACTTCTTGGGACACGTCTTCTTGGAAGCTGGAGTTGCAGTGGATCCATTGAAGAATGTGGCAGTACTTGCTTGGGAGAGACTCTGGAGTGTAACAGAGGTACGAGGTTTTCTGGGACTAGCTGGGTACTATCAGAGGTTTGTGCCAGACTTCTCTGGAGTTGTAGCACCGCTTTCATCTCTGAAGAAGAAGGGGAAACCCTTCGTATGGTCAGAGAGATGATAGAAGAGCCTTCAGAAGCTAAGGCATAGGTTGACTAGTGCACCAATCTTCAGTCTTCCAGAGGAGGGAGTGGGGTATGTAGTATACTATGATGCCTCAGGGACCGGACATGGGTGTGTCCTTATGCAGGAGTGATCAGTGATCGCGTATGGTTCTCAGTAGTTGAGATAGCACGAGCAGAACTATGCTACCCATGATCTGGAGTTAACAGCAGTGGTCTCCTCCTTGAAGATGTGTCGGCACTATCACACGGGTGAGTGTTTTACAATGTACTCTGACCACCAGATTCTTAGGTATATCTTCTCAGAAAAGGAACTGAACGTGAGGTAGCGGTGATGGTTAGAGTTCCTCTAGGACTATGACTTTGAGATATTCTATAATCCTGGGAAGGGGAACTTTGTAGCAGATGCTCTCAGAAAAAGATCAGGAATTCACCTTCTAGGAGATGCGACTAACAAGCTGTCATGTTGCATATATCGTTTGTAGATAGAGATGGAGAATCCAGTCTTCTATCTCTCACAGTAACTCCTTTACTTCTTTAGTGAGTGAGGGAGGCACAGTGTGAGAATGCTTATTGTGAATGCGACGTGCTCAGATATCCTCAGAGAAGGAACCTGATTGATTTTATGAAGGTGGGGAGCACGTCATTCTCTTCAAAAGATTTACTATGGTACCTATTGCACATTAGGAGGAAGTGTTGAGGGAGTTCCACACTTCCCCTCTAGTGGTACATCCAGGAGTAGCAAAGTTGTATCGGGACCTCCGACGACAGCAACGATGGCCAAGTATGAAGAAGGCAGTATCAGAGTTTGTCTCATGATGGCTCACTTTTCAGCATGTGAAGGCAGATCAGCAGGTTCCAGTAGGCTTGTTTCAGCCCATAGAGGTCCCACAGTGGAAGTGGGATGGGATATTCATGGATTTCGTGAATAGACTTCCACATAAATCCATAGGACACAACTCTATCTTGGTGATTGTCTCCCAACTCTCCATGTAGGCCCACTTCCTACCGATCACAGAGGAGGGCTCAGTAGAGAGAATGGGACGCCTCTATGTACAAGAGATCTTTCAGCTTCATGGTGTGCCATTTACGATCGTCTCCGATCGAGATTCTTCTTTCACTTCACAAGTATGGACAGGGTTGTAGGAGTATTTTGGGATGGAACATCGCGTGGGAACCACCTTCTATCCTAAGACGGATGGTCATACTGAGAGGACCATTCAGACTCTCGAGGACATTCTCTATAAAAGTGTCCTCAACATTTGTCACAATTGGGAGGATCACTAAACCTTGGTGGAGATTGTGTATAACAACCACTACCACTCCATCATCAGGATGGCACCTTATGAGGCACTATAAATCCGACCATGCTGATCACATCTGTACTGGACTAACCCAGAGGAGTCAGCACTTATGGGACTAGAGATCGTGTAGGCTATGACGGAGATGATTCATTTCATCCAGGAGCGGATGATGACAGCACCGAGAAGATAGAAGTCATATGCTGATAGGAGACGGAGACCACTGGAGTTAGAGGATGGCGACCATGTCATCCTACGGGTCTCGACTCAATGAGTTATACTGAGATTTTGTAGAGGTGGAAAGTTATCTCCATGATTCATTGGACATTTTCAGTTCCTCAGCAGGGTAGGTAAGGTGGATTACCGCTTGTCTCTTCCACCTCAGTTACACCGGGTGCATGATGTCTTCCACGCATGTCATATGAGGAGATACCTAAACGACATGTCCCACTTCATCGACCATGAGGAGCTGGACATCAATGATGAGGTGAAATTTACAGAGGTTCCAGTAGAGATTGAGGATCAAAAAGAGCGGGTCCTGCGTGTGTGGTCGATTCCTCTGGCGCACGTTCGCTGGCAGCATGGGAACCCCTAGGAGAGCATATGGCTGCGGGAGGCTCAGATGCATGCTCAGTACCCCCATTTGATCCCTTAGTATGTGTTTTAGCTTATGGGGACATAAATCCCTGAGGTGGGGAGAATGTAAAAACCCAAAAATTCCATGGATATTTTTAAATACATGGGAATTTAACGAGCCTGTGGTTTTTGACAGCACTTGATTCTGAGGCCCGGTTTTCCCAGAATCAATTTTTGATGTTTTTTTGGGTATGATTAGTAAACGTACGAGCATGATTTTATATCTTGTAAAATGGTGCATTGAATTGAAATCTAAGGGCACTGATGAACTCGCAATGCTAGTATTTGCATAAGGATTCCTTTAACGCAATTGAGGTTTATCAATAATGGGTGTAAATTTCTTGGGGTGTCTAATTAAAGTAAAATAAAAATGAGTGTAACGCATTTTTATTTGAATGGTGGTTAAAACCACCAAGTGGAGGTTAGTGGTGGGTCCCACCACAACCTAACCACCCCTTGAAGGATGTTTTAGGGTGGGGTCCACCCGAACACTTTAACTTTTATGAACCCCCCCCCCTTTAATCCCCATGATCTCCCCATTAATAGGGGAATCTCTTGGACATCCCCATAATAGTGCCAACAAAAATTAATAAATGACATAATTAATTAATTTTTGTGATTAGAATTCTTTTAATTTCATTATGCCAACATTAAAATAATAGATCATATTATTTTATTTTGGGTTGACATAATCCTTGGAGAGCTCTGTAGAACTTTTGGAAGTACATCATCTTCTCAATGAATAATTCTCTTCATCTTCGATGAACGACGATACTGTCTTCGATCTTCATCCAAGCCAAAAGAGAAGGAGTCGCCCACGAAGAACGTCGACGAAGCTTCATCCTCGTATGTTTTCGGCATCAATTAATCGACGTCTTACATCATTCCACGACATCAACAATGTAAATTGAATCAAGGTAGGGGAAATGGGATTATTTTTATGTATGTGTTATACCATCTTTTCCTCATTGTGTGTTGTTCTCTTGATGTCGAATGTTAACAATGTAATGAGGAGGGCTCGGACCGCACGAACACACTCCGACCCTACACCCCCTTATTGTTTTTCTCATTGTGTTGATGATATAGGTGGATAGCGGAAGAGGTCAGCAGTGCAAGGGATGTCATCTCACCACGCAAATAAAAGCCATGGCCAAGCAGGCCATGGCAGAGCTGGAAGGGCGCGGTGCTGTCACACTACGCTGGAGAAGGGTAGTGGCCAGGGCGGGTAGCGGAGGATGAAACACGACACCATCGCGCCTTGACGGGGATGCGGAACTGCGACACCGCTAGGCCGCTGAGGAGGACGCGGTGCCATTGCGTCGTGCCAATGATGTGGAGTGATTGGCTCGAGCGGCCAGACGAGAGCTGCAGGAACATCTTAGGTCTGGCATGGACTGGACCGGCACCCCCAAGCGCCAATTTGGTTCTACCAGAATGTCTAAGCCCTTCGGGTGCCAGTGGGCGCGAGCCTCCCCCCTGGCCAGTCCAGGCCGGGCCGCCTTTGGTCAAGCCACCCACGGTCAGGCCACCACGAGGCGGGCCGCCCCCTGTCGGGATGCCCTCTGTCGGGCCCCCACAGGCCTAGCCACCCACATCCAGACCACCCTCGGCCGGACCACCAAGGGACAGGCCGCCCTCGGCTGGGCGGCCACCGAACCGGGCCGCCCTCGGCCGGGCAGCCCTTAGGCTGGGATACCCTTAGGTCGTGTCGTCCCTTCAGGGTGGGCCATTTCTCCGGTCTGGGTTGGACCCTCAAAATGGGTTAGACCCCGATCCGGACCGGGTCAGGCCGGGTCTCTCCGACTGGGTCAGACTGGACCCGGACCCACTATGGTCGTTCATACCTTTTAGCCCGTATCATGTGCTATGGGTGTCCGATCGACGAACTGTCTATGGTGACAGAAATCCTAGAGTGAGACGGTTCCTTTGGCATACACTCCTTGAGGTTTGTACACAGATGGGGTATGGTTGGGTTGATTTGAACTTAGAACCCAACCAGGCCCCTGGAATGAAATATCAATAACTCATAGACCAGGAGTCCGATTGACGCGCTGTCTGTCGCGTTGGGTTCCTTTGGATGAGGCGGTACTACGGGATACATCAAATAGAGACTTCATGATATTTGATGTATCGACAATTGGCTCAAGAATAGACCATCCTAGAATAGAGCGTGCTATATGCAAGATCCCTTGGGCTGGTTGCAAAGATACTATACTGGAATCCCCTGTGGGTTAGACAGCGATGAATACTGTACCATAATCCTTCGTGGGTTCGACAGCGATGAATACTATACTAGAATCCTCCGTGGGTTCGACAATAATGAAAAATGTACCAGGATCCTCTATTGGTATGAAAGTTCTGACTTCTGTTCCTGTGACCTTTGTGGGTCCGACAGAATAGTTGGTCCTGTATCCTGTGTGTGTCTGAGAGCTTAGATAGTCTTGTATCTTGGGTGGGTCCGACAGTGTAGATGAATCAATGACTACATCTGATCATCTCTATCACTCTATAGAAGATGTATACATGTGTTTGGTGTGTATTGACATTCTATCGATATCATCGAGATGATTGACATTACCCCCTTCATTGGATGGGTTCTACTTGGGCTCGAGAGTTAGAGCTAGACTTTGATTGATAACATTGGTATATGTATGGTCATCTACCTAATTAGGGTTGGTTGATACTTAATGATTGTATCCTTATTCTATGTTTAATCCTTTGTGGAATCTGGGAGACCTTCAGGGGTCATGGGGTCCCCTAGTGAGTATTGTAATACTCACCCCTACACGGGCTTCACCCACACCTTGTTCTGTTCTGTGCAGATGACGGTCAGTGTTGATCGAGCCTGAGGGTGATATACGGGAGACTGCTCAGATCTAGACTAGATGGGACGTACCTCAGGGATGATTTTTCGAGTTCTGTACCTACCCTTTAGGTAGGATTCCCCGGTGGATGATCCAAGATCTATTTTCCCTTTATACTTGTACTTGTTGTTCAGTTGGGTATGTATATTGGCCCACTTACATTCAGCACACTTTTCATTCCTATTTTAGTACTTGTTGCCTCTACTGCTTGTGTTCAGACAGTGTGTGTTACTGGTTTAAAGGCAATTCCTTCCCTTTTTATCAGGATTACACCTTTGGTGCTAGTCGCCAGCCCCTAGCCAATGGAAGGCGAGCTTGGGGTAGTGACGACATGGGCCCTGATGGCGGTTCGTGACATCATTACTAAAATATTATTCAATATTTTTGAAACAATAATCTCATGGATTACCATGATTTTATGCGTGGTGAAAATTGATGATTAAATTGATATTATCTCATTAATATCTTTTATATGCTATGAACATTATTATATCTTTAAGATACTAATTACTGGGGATTTCATTTATAAGAGATAATACCAGTGGACTTTATAATAGAAAAATTCTTCTAATATTTATTTATGCTATAATAGAGTATTCCAACAAATATAAATGACTATTTATAGATCTAAAAATATCAATGAGGTATTTTAATGATATTTAATATTAAAATTTGTTCTAATTTTCTATCGTTGAATCATGATAGTTTGTAATACTATTTTTTCCTTAACACTAATGTCTCATTATTAGATATTGGTTGATTTATCAAAAATTTAATTCAAAAATTTCATATATACTAATGTTATGAGATCTATATAAGTATATTTCTTATACTTTATAATAAATGTTTTTAAACATCCCATCTACTTATGTATTCAACATTTCTAAAAAATTAATTCTGTAAATTCTGTGAACTAGTGTAGAGTAAATGTTATGAATACGAGTTCCTAAATGAAATCACAGTCATCAAATTTTATATTTTATAGACTCAGATATTAAATAATATAACACCTTTTTATTTTTGAAATTATCCATGTTACAAATTAGAAATATATATGTTCATCGAGATTTACCATTTCGTATCATACCATACATATTACGTAAACAATTCAAAATAAACACAGGTGAGTGAGTCAGGTTTTATAGTTCATAAACACTTTTTATTTATCATATCACAAAACTTGTGTTATCTATTTGAACATTTCATTATGATGTACACATTATATATTTTTATAAAATAAATTCATTAATAGGGTGAGTATTTATGGTTCATCATTAAAGGAAACATAAAGGATTACACTGAGGATCTTTGGATGTACTATAAGGTTTCCCTTATAACTCAAAATTATTATAAATATTTTTAAGTATAGACTATTTATCATAGATTAAATCCTTCATAAAATCTCTCTACACACTAATTTCAGTAAAACTATATTACATAACATGTCAATGGTATCATCAATAATATCTCAATGAAATCAATACTAAATCACCATTGGGTTTTTCAATATTCATTAGCATTGAATTGAATGAATATAACTTTATTGATTTATTATATATGTTAACTCTTACCATGAATGTAATTTATTTCTTTCTATTGCTCAATAAATAATAATGATTTATTATATTAAAAATATTTTATAAACTAGTTGTATAATATTTTTCATCGACAAAATACAAAACATCCATTAATTTTTTACCATCCACCAAACTCACAAAATGATTTTTTTATAAATTATATAATCATGTTATTTAGTCATCCACAACACCTTCCATTTCAATCCTAAAAAAATATAGAGACTTATTCTATATAATCCACGATATATATCATGTGTTGATCCCTAAATATTTTATATGCTTATTTGCACATAAATGTTTATAGAAATCATCTTATAGTATTTTGAGTAACTCATTTTTATCATTCACTTCAAATTATAAATAAAATAACTCAAAGCTATATGATCATAAAAGTTATATTATTTCTATAATAAAAATTATTAAATCCTGCAAATATTTCTAAATGATATATCAAATAACATGGAGTAATTATTTTGATATTTATTATAAAATTTAAATAGTCATCCCAATATTGCATCCTATTAATTTAATTGAATAGTTTGTCTTTATGTGCTACTCATTTTATTCATTCATGATAGTCAATTATAAAGGCTACTAATTCAAAACCAGCATTCATTCTTATATAAAAATATACATAAATACATTCAAACAAACAAAGGATGCTGAAATTTATCATTCCTATTAAATTAACAACATTTTAACCTAAATTTCCTCAATACATAATAGATTAATCGTAATAATATTTCTATTTGATTTTATATATTTTTTAGACAATATGAAATGAATATTCTGAGGATCTAAAATTTATATTTTCTCTTATATTTACTTTATTATATTTCAAATATCTAATAGATAGTTAGATTTTTTGAGATGATCCAATATAAACTCCCTATAACAATTTTTATTATTTCACAGCCTGAAAATCCCATTTAAATTTACACAAACTTCTCTATTCTGAATTTAATAATATACAGTCTTTTAATAATGCATATTTATTCTATATCACCATACTATACAGAGTTTCTTATTAAAGGATTGTCTTTAATAGAAACTCTTATTAATGAAATTATACACTTTATAATCATTTAAAACTCAATGGTTTGATATAATTCTATGATACTCAACTAAAATATATTTCTATATTTCTCTTCCCTTGCCTAAAGTGTTTCAAATATAATTAAAATCCCATCCATGATTTTCAAAATTGTAGCCACAACACTTTAAATATATATTTCCATATTCCACCCATTTACACCCACAATAACAATTAATGAAATCCATTAGGCCAACAAAATTAATAATTATCTAATACGGAGTGTAAAACTGAATGACCAAATAGTCTTTCAATTTTCCCCTTTTATGTTTATAACCAAATCCATAATAATTTTTTAAAATATGAAATGAAAACCAATAAATTTGTGTATATATAAAAATCATATTTAGTTATGAGAATTGAATATATTTTACCTACCATTATATAAAAAATTATAATATCTAAAATAATATTATTATACAGAATAATAAAGAATTATTTTATATTAAAAAATAATATACATTATGAATAAATGTAATTCATAATAAATTATTGTAATAAATAATTTCTTTTATTAAAAATTTAACACTAAATTTGAAATGTACAAGTTCTCTAAGTTAAATATTACTTGTCATATTAAATATTGAAAAGTAAATAAAATATGTACAATATTGATGTCAGAAGGTGCATATTCTCTAATGAACATCATTATGTCAAAAAAATAGAACAAAAAATACAGGCCATGAAATCATCATGTTCAAGGGAATGAGAATTATTTTTCTTAATTAAGGTGTTATTCTATATTATTTATTAGGTCATATGTATGGATAGTACATTATTTTTGGGAATAATGACCTTCCTTATACCAAAACATTTCAATTCATAAAGATCTGTGATATATTAAAAGAAGAGAAATCGATATATATTTTTTATAATTTTTTGTAATGATTATAGATAATAGATGTGAACCATAGATAAACTATTCAATAATATTATATACATACTTTTCATTATAATTTTTCATTTATAGGGAAAGATGCAGTATCCCTATTTTTAATCCTTGTCCAGGATTGAGAAAACCGTAAATAATTGATACGCTAGTGGAATCATCTATATCAAATTATCATGTTTGTAGAAAATAAGTCAACATCAATATATTTATATGCTTCTAAAAAATAATCCTCCATTTCAAATCATTACTTATGTATCATATCAATTTTTAAAAGGCTTATTTATCTTGGTATTATGTAGTGTTGTTTTTTTATTATTTTAAAAAAATTTGTTTACTCTAAAATCACATTTAAATAATATAAATAATCCTTGTTTAAATGTAAAATTATACTTAATTAGAATATAAATCTGGTAAAATGAAATTTATTTTTAAAATCTATACATTAAATCTTCGGAGAGGATAAATTTTCTCTTTATTTTAAAACAATTAAATTATGGTATCAAATGATGGAATATTGTGAAGTAAATTAAATATTACATCCTGAATAGTTTATACTAGAAAAATTTATCTAATGTGGTCACAAATACAAAATTATTATGAAAAATATTCTAGTAGAGAATTATGTGATTTAATGGGGAATTAAAAACTATATTAGTGCAGTTATGATAATATACAAAAAATTATTCAATACTTTATTTATATAAATTCATCTGACAAATAATTTTAATAACCATGCTATCTTATCAATAATCCAATAAGTAAATAAATTCTTTCTCTTTGTTTTCTCTCAATGAATCTCAATTATATCTCTCAATTAAATCATGTTGAGTTTGTTTTTTTCAATGTTCTTGTTCTAGTTTTAAATGATCAACATGGGTATGGAATCCTATTTACACTATTAATTTCATATATATATATATATTGTTATGTTTTAAACACGCACTTCATATTCATTTATTATTATATATCTATATTATTATAAACCAAATATTATGTCAAAAATATTATAATATAAATATTTCTCTCTTATTATACATTCATAAGTCATTATAATAATAATGTAAGAGTAATTTTTTCTCATTATTAGATTCTTATTTACCATTATATTTTTCACTTTTTTAAATTTTTATTTTAATAATCTTATTTTATCAAGATATAACATTGTGTACTTGTTTTAGGTTATATTATCAAATTGAGTAAATGATTAAATCATATAAAGATACATTCATAATATGGAATTATGGTTAAAAATTCCATCATGACAATTATCCACAACCATATATAACCAATACATTTAATATTAAAAATGGTATACTATTTTTAACCATCATTACTCTTTTATGGATTATTAATGGATATCTATCTAGTGGATCCATTATATAGACCTATGTGGAGTGACCATTATTATTTTTTACACATGTACTATAAATGAAAAAGTGAACTGGTATTTCATTAAACTCTTCAGATATAATTAAATGTTACTTTCAGTTTTTCAGGTGTCGTTGGATCACAAAAACAATATATAAAGTATTTTATTTATATTTAACCATATGTGTGTATCGTTTATGTTATTTTAAATTTTTGTTCTAATATTGACTTGGATGGAGAAATTGAGAACCCCCTTAGGTCAAGGACCTTGGTGTTATCCTAGGTTTTATATCTTGTAATCATTCATGAAAACACTATACCATGTGATGTTGGGAGATGATTTTAGAAGAAGAAAACTTATTGAATTAAAAAATATATTTCATAATCCATTTAAATTATTTAACATATTACTTTTATATTTTACAACTCTTATGAAACTTTTATAGTGTAATCATCATAAAAATATGGATTAATAATCATTAACATGAGACATTCTCAATAATAATCAATGAGGTATCATGGATTAATAATATTTTTTTGACAAAAATCATCATTGAATACAATATATAATCATTCATCACCAATGATTGATAAAAAACAATGGGAGAACATATTATTTTTTTATTCTGTCATATTTATGTATATTTCATTTATGGATTATTTACCTATATTCTAATCATCAGAAGTCCCCACATTTTTCAACTTCATAAAAAAAATTAACCTCAAATATAAAATATTACACTAGTATTTCTCTTTATTTTTTATTTTTAATTATTTTTATTTATAGAAAAGTTAAAAATGAACATCAATTATAACCATTTTCAAATTTTGGATTTCCCCAATCATTTTTCACATATTTATTGTAGGCTTATTATTTGACAACTATTCCATTATTGATCGGGTATTGAATTTGATAAAAAATTGCATCACCATAGGGATATGTGATAGTTGGTGTGAATAATTATTTATATATTAACTATTGAATGGTAGAAGATTATTGATGTATTCCGATAGGGTCAAGAACTAAGTCGGTGAAGGAAGGAACGATGTATTTCACGTGGGTTTATATGAATAACAATTGCATTCAAATTTTTGTTATTAATTTATCATTATAGGTATTTCATTCATGTTTGGGACAAGTACTGATGATGTTATTGGGATTTATGGTTGAATTGTTTAAGGTGGTTATTCTTTCTAAAGAATAAATTAATTTCTTGGAAATTAGGTACTACATATAATGTATTTCGTAGGACCATGATCTATTTTTTCTACATGTTTTGGTGTCTTGGGTTTTTAGACTGAGTGAAATAACACGTAACAATGTGGCTCGTCACAGAAATAATTTAACATTACCCTATTATGTAATCATTTACATGATGTACCATCCATAACAAAAAACATATATATACAGGGTATGTCACACAAAATGTCACACCACAAGGTTTATAAGATCATTAGAAACAAAAAATTATTAATATATAAAATAAAAGAGATAATATTTTAGAATTGGTAATAGAATAAATAATTAAAAATAAAGACACATAAAATATAATATAAAAATTCAATAACCAATGATATAAAATAAAAACAAAATAAAAAATACAACATCTCTACGTGAAAATTCAACTCCAACACTATAACCCATAATGAAGGAGACATCAACATAATAAATTTAGAAATACATAAGATAATCCTTACTTAAAATGTATCATGGAAAACAAAATTTGCATATAACCAATGGAAAATGCACAGTGTGATGAAAATAATCAGTGTGATATGACCACAAAACCTTATATTTTCATTCAAAGTAAAACTGTTAGTTGGAGTAAAAAATGTCTGTAAATATCTTTAATTGTTAGACACATTATAGAAAACATATTTCACATTTAAAAAAACATATAAGATTAAAATTATTAAAAATATTAACGGAAACAACAGTGATAAATATTGAGGGTAATAATCAAGTAAATCATGACTCATTTGATGACCAACTGAGAATTTATCAATTGAAAAAAATTGATACCAACCCCATGAATCTTATTTTTACTCTGGAAAATTAGTATTTGTAACAACTATGAGAAAGAAAGAATATCCCATGCATTATGTGAATCTTAATGATATATTATCCTCCCTAATAATTTCTAATTAAATTAACTATTACTCTAAATTCAATATTCCATATGGATTAAATACTCCCTTACCCATGGTTATTTAATGTTACCTTGTTTTTATATTTAGAAAACATTGAATGATCCAATATCAATATTATAGAAAACATTTTCACATGAAAATCATCAACACCCCCAAGACTGAAAGTCAGTTTTTAATCAAATGTATTCCATGATGAATATCATGAAACACATGTTGTTAATAATGAAATATTAATATAAAATATATATTAAAACCACCTTTCGTATACCCAATGATGCATTGTTATACATAATCCCTCATAAATCATAAAATATGGATTTTTATTAATGTTTCTATTCGAATTTACAAGGAAAAAATTATAATAATGTCATATCACCATTTTATAGAGATTCCTACCTCTCAAATAGAGAAAATATAGTAAAAATTAAAAATATATATTTGAATTATAGAGGTCGGATCATCATGTTCCGAGAACAACAAGAAATATTGAAATTTTCATTTAAAATCCTCATAATATGTAAAAAATATTCATATATGGTTTTTAAAAAATTAATGTGAAGGAATATTGATGATTGATATCAAAATATGAGAAGCAGTCATGATGAAATGAGAAAATTAATCTATGTTATCAAATTAAATTTATCAATAGTCACATTGGAATAATAGAATGAATACTACAAAGTTTCAATGATAGGTTAGATTTATCTGATTATGTATTTGGAGAATTATAAAAATAAAAATTACCAATATGAACTTGACTATTTAACATTTTTAAAATAATCAAATGTGGAAAAAAATTTGTATTATGGATTGAAAAACCATTCACCAACCATATTATAGACAATTTTACAACAATCTTATAGCGCATATTTACCTTGGAGTATTCATACATTTAGTAGAATTAGTTAAAATCCATGGGATAGCCTATATCCCAAAACATTCATCCAAACAGTTTTCCAAACTAGAATCAAACTCTATAAACACATAAGAAACATATATTTCTATATTTCAGGGTTATTTCATAGTAAAAAAACGTGTTTTCCAAATATATTTTTTTATATTAATAAATCTAAATTTTATTCCATGTTCAACAAAAAATCATTCTAACCTCAAAAGAGATAATATAGGTTCATGAAAACATTATAGTGACCCAAGGCATGGCACAATTCTCCCCTCTATAAAACATTATTTCCCAGAAATTTATGGATATTATGCACTAACTAAAATATTTGGTTAGTGGTACTCTATCAATAAATACCTTCCCCATCATATATTTTATCTACCATAGTGTATGGACTAATGTAACTGTTTTACCTAGAAAAACATTATCCTAGAAATCCATATTCTAATGTGGGTACTCAACCACAGAGGTGTCACACTCATGATCAATGTCATTAAATTAAATCAAAAGGGAATAATCTAGTCTATACCTCCATAATAAAGATACATGGGACATTTAATGAATAAATTT
The DNA here is from genome assembly GCA_963277665.1 of Viscum album. Taxonomy (NCBI): domain Eukaryota; kingdom Viridiplantae; phylum Streptophyta; class Magnoliopsida; order Santalales; family Viscaceae; genus Viscum; species Viscum album. Next base: position 62,915,362 of record OY728143.1, on the reverse strand, counting down.
AATGTATCATGTAAGGTTACATTAATAAGAAACCCTTCTAGGTCGGTTTATAATCATTATTGGACCAAAAAACATCATTGGCATCAAAACATTTCCCCCAATGTGATGATGTCAGAAGTGAGGTGTACCCTAGGAAATAATTATCACCAACTGCAAACTCCATCAACTAATGAGGGTAATTCAAATATTATTTTTGATGACTCTACGAATTCCTTAATCTCATTTATATCATTTTCAACATTTCAATATTATAATAAAAATGTTTTGGTCAAGAAAAACACAATAAGGAAATATATAAATGTCTCTATTAGTATTTTTGTCTATCTAGGTGTGATATAATGTGATTACAAATAAATTTTTTCCCATTACATATTTCAATCATTTTTCAAAACTCAGACCAAAAACATGATTACCTATTTATGAGACTCTAAAATTATCTTTTTGAATCATCATTGTATTTATAAAATAATTATTTCTCATTTTCATCCATCTACATCATCTCATTAATAATAATGAAATATGAATATTTCATCATTTTATAAATGATTAATCAAATTGGATCTTTCCTAATAAGATTACACGGTTAATAGGTAATAAAATCCATTTATTATTCATCCTATATCCATATCTCAATTTGTAAAAGATGCAATAACCTAGATAGAGTGTAGTTATCCTCCTTAATCTTATGACAAGTAAGGAATCATGAAATGAATTTTTAAATTGACTAACCGATCCTAAATATCAAAACCGACCTCTAAAATCACGATACATCATTGTAGTCCAAGGGTTCACCAACCATCTATTCTATGTTTCACATTCTGAAACAATATTTTCTTAGAGATATCTTAATACTAAATCTATTTTCATAAAATAATACCCGAAAGAGAGACCAATACTAGTCTCCTGTTCTCTATCCACAATTAAGGATTTTTCTAAAAAAAATACAATTGATGTTTGATCCTTTCCGAATAATATGTAAATCATCAACTGAAAAATCTAATATTACATAAACTAAAACAAATAATCATAATCTTCCTATGTATCAGATATAATCTCTTTAAAAAATATCTATGTACCCTCCTCTATGAATTATTATAAGGATGGTTTCTATAATAGTAGGCTCATTTCATTAGAAACCTCCTTCTAATTTATATTATTTTATAAAATAACAATATGAAAACTATAATGATATATATCCTATTTTATTAGTTACACGTTTATGAATCTCTTGGTGAAATATAGTTTAGATTCCTTTTATCATAAATCACCATGAATATATTCTTGAGGATATAGTGGCACCAGGTCCTGAGGGAATTCATATCAACCACCAATAATAGATCATATATAAGAGAATTTATTTCATGAGTATATTAATGGAGATAGCCATAGGACACCCCATATTTCACCTACTATTGGAATAATAAAAATCAAAAAATTAGTGTATCATAAAAATCATTTTATTCTAAACAAGATTATTGATTTATCATAACTAGATATTATGTTAATCCCAACTTCATTTCAATAAATGAAAATTGGTAGTTTTCATTACATTATATATTCACAACATTATAGGTTGAATCAACAATCATATATGCATGATTTAATATAACCTTAATGAAACATCTATAATAATGAGTTAATTCGATGAATATAAAATATAAATCATATTTCTAGGTTATTCATAAGACACCACTATTTTGATTATTTTTTTATTCATTAAGATTACCCTTCTCAGAAAAATAGACATAAAACAAAAATTTATTAAATTTATTTATAAATGAAATTTAGAGGATTTAAAATATATTATATTCCATCAATGGTCTATGTTTTATATCTATATGATACTGTTTATCCTATAATACATGGCGTAGAACAATATATCATCCAAAAAATTGACCATAAACGTTCCACTAAATAAATGAATTATATGATCTATTATTTTAATTAATGCTTCAAGTTCATTATTGAGACCAAAAGAAATAACCATATAAAAATAATGTATATAAATTACCTTAAATGATGGTTATGAATATCTATCAATCAGACACTATAATGATGTCACACTAAATGATGAACAATACAAGATAATATTCTTACTACCTTGAGTTGATAGAAAATTTCCCCAATCCTACGATGACAAAATAAATTGGTTAAAGATATTCTATGTAAAAATTAAAATTCAAAAACAATATAGGTTCCATATCAAAATGTTCCATAGAGATGCTATTCATCTTATTAAGAATGGTTATTGAAAAAGAAAATCCATTTATATAAGTTACCCAATCAATAAATAAAAAAACAATGAATACCCATTTAATACTATAAGAAGTGAAGTACAACCTTGGTGGAAAGAGAATTTATGAAAAATACCAATGAAATGGAATGACATAATTCTATCCTTATAGAAAATACTTCCATCTATTCTGCATCACGTATCTCACTCACCTTGAGAAACATGGCCAATACTGTCAGAATATATAAGCCAAACACAATGATGATAACAATGATATAGTATTTAAAGGTAATTATCAATTCCATGAAAACTATATAGTTGAATAAATGAATATAAATAACAATAAAATCCAAAAATAACCTCATGGTAAGAGATCATGATGTTGTACTTAAAAAAATTTAAAATTTGTTCCATTATTTTTTGTAGGAGACTGGAATTATCCCCTATTAATGAGGTAATATATATGTATAAGACCATGAATTCAATCCATATAGATGATATTAATGAATGAGATGCACATGTATCAAAAAATCCAATACTGTAGAGGATTAAATGAACACTATACCTATGTTAGAGTGAGATCCACAACATTTTTCTTTTCCAACTTGAATATGAATGCATTTAGAATGTTTTCATTTATCTATAATACTATGGTATATCTGTCTTCAAAAAAATGATGATGAAAAGATTTCCCAATATGAGGGAATGTTTCTGGTTCTAGAATAATGTTCGATATAGTTTGGAATATTTTCCCATAGTAATAAAAAACAACCTACTATTATCCCTAGGAAGCCCCTAGATTTACTCTTGATGTAAACATATGACCCTTATATTTCATAATATTCTAAACATATGACACACCCTGGATACTAGCTATTATAACTAATGCTCCATCTAAAATCATCATCTGTGATATGTCTTCCTCAGCCAATGTTTCATTATGAACACCCATATAAAATGAAAGCTTGAATTAGAGGATCTCTATTAAAAAACAATTTTTCTTTAGTGTTGTAATTATTAAGATGCTTGAGTGATAAGAGAGAAAACTATATAAACATAAAAAATTTTACAAAACTGAAAGCACCCTTGGATCAAAATTCAATGATTCCTAATACTTATCTGTTAATAATATTTCAAAAGAAAATGTGGATTAATGATCAACTTGAATGTGGCCTGGGGACGAATATTTTGAATGTTGTATTTCATGAGGGATTACCACAATTTTTTCATATAACATCAATCATATAATTGTAAAACTTTATTGTATAATTTATATTCATTTTGAAAAAGAACATAATATCAATCCATTAAATCCATTCTTCATATTCTTGGGGAGCCTAATTAGACCATAGTGTATGTGATGGTTTCTTTGTACATTTTGAACAATTATCCATTATTCACCCTTGGTTTACAATATTTTTTTGACGTATTTAATGTATTTTTTTTAATGACTACTACAATTAGTGAATATTATATTGGTGTTTTCTCTAATAATAAAATTTATAATAGGTTCCTATATAAGAATTGAAGGATATATTCTATTATTCATTATATATAAATTGTAATAGATAAAAATACATTTTAGAAAACATCAAACAATCTAAATTAATTAACACTAATATTATTAATCTATGGAATGAAAAAAAATATTTATATATAATTAATTCATGAAAAAGTACATCTAAATGAACCCCAAATTTTTTTAATATATAACACAAAATCATACTTAAATATTGTGTTAGAACCTCTGACCACCACTGATAACTATGAGTCAGATAGAAATCTGAGCGGGATATGCACCAATACGTACTTACTAGAAACATTATCGAAGTCCTAAATCATGTCTCTCATGATCCAAAAACCAATACAAGGATGATTCATCACACATCATGACTATTATTCATTTTGGTTTCATTTTATGAATAAAATCATTTCAAAATGAAATATCACCCAAAATGAATCAAATAATGTAATGATCAGTCAATAAACTGGAACATGCCTCTTATATAATATAAAATAGATTAAATGTTAAGGTACATCATTGAGGAAAATTTCGCCAATTATAAAATCGAATACAAAAAAAATATAAAAACTAAAAATAAAAAAATGTGAAGAACAAATCCAAAAACCACATATAAATTAAAACATAAATTAGTATTATCCATAAATAATATAAAAGAAATGATACCTATAGAAATATAGAGATATACACAATTCCCTTCCCTTAACAGTTATAATACATATACAAATCTACATATTCCTAACTTAATATATAGATTATTAGGAGAATCTTTATAGGATACAAACACGAATCAATATAATTTATCTCACCCTATAATTTTTATATATATAATTGAAAACATATCATATTTATAAATGATATGTAATTTTATGAAAATTAATAAAACCCCATTTTAATAATTATTTCAAAATAATTCATAATTTAAGCCAGTATTATATAGAAATAAACAATAATTGAATTGAAAATGGAAATAATCCCATTATTCATAACTCAAAAAATAAAAAATATTGAATTTTAAATATAATACATAAAAAACTATGAAATTGTAACATATTTGGGATATATAATATTGGGATAATTAACAAAGACATGTATCAAACACTAAGATTTGAATACTGCCAATCCTAATGGCATTGATTCATTTTATTGTTCATCGAAATCACAATAACCATTATATGTACATATTTTCTTATGGGAAATAATAGTTGAAAACATTAGGGATTGAATATAATATTGATCTTATAGACTTTAAAACATTTATATTTGATCAAAATAATTGGAGACATTTTATCTATTGAGAGTGATGTGATATATATACATATAACATTTATTTTTAAAATATCATTACATTGAATGATCATAATATGATGAATATAAAATAGTTGAATTTACTAATGTATTATTATGGTAATATACATTATCATTATGGGAATTAATCCACGATTGATGATCTATATGTAAAGAATAGAATGGTTTCTAGTCCATGGTGTGGGTGGAATGTGATGCAGTTCTTAATAATTTAGAAATAATGTGATTTTGTTTTATAATAGATATTGAAGCACCATTTTTATTTCATTAAATTACCTATCCTCCTTTTTAGAGGTTATTAGAAAATATGAACATTGTGATATGGCCATTAAATGAAGAATTAAATTGTGGGTAATGGGAAATATCTATGTTTAAATTTTATGAATATATAGTTCAATTGATTGGTATGTGGTTTTCTATTCCCAAAACAAAAGATGTAATGGATTTTTTCTCATTTGAAACAAATGAATCAATCTTCCCTATATGTTATATAATTACTAACACATATAAACTAATCTTATATATTTTCTTCTGGGAAAATTTTAATGTCCAAAATTACATATTATAGTATATGATACATGATATTCTATATATTACCTGATGAAATATTACTTTATTAAGCTGGTATGAATTATATACTCCTAAATGAGTAGTTCTAGGATAATATTACTTTTTATTTATTTAATAATATACCTAGGATATAAATGTAGTGTTATGATATGTTTATTTTATAAATCATCTTATAATGTAACCACATTTCCTTGAAATTAGAGATGACTTGACATTATTTATCTTTAAAATGATGAATATAAATAATGCATTGAGACATTATGGAAAACACAAGTTAATAGTTTCAGATCTTTTTCAAATGTATATGAATAAATTTCTTATTTTCCATGAAAAATAAATAAATAATGAACATAATAATATATCATCTTATAAAATTCAAATGTATATATAGTTGGAATGGGGTATCTCAAAATTGAAGTTTATTCCTATGAAATGAAATCTTCATATCAGTGGTTATTAGGATTAGGAATTACCACAAGTGGAGTCGTCATTCCATATGAGTAACAGCTATAACAATAATATTTAACTACCTAAAATCCGGTGATAAATTATATAAAAATAAAATACATCTTTGGATAATGTTTTTGAACAGATGTTACAGGGTCCAAAATGTGTAAATGAGAAAATAAAGAATATATGATCCATCTGGTAACTTTCATGAAATCTTAAAACATAAAAACAATTTATACTGAAAACCACATAAAGTATACTGAATTCAATGTTAGTGACCATGTCTTTATAAATATATCAATGTATAAATTATTATTTTGATTTTTAAATGTTGGTGTGTTACTTATAGGGGATGTATCAATTTTTGAAATATTATAAAGGATAGGGGTTACTGCATAACTGTGAGATATACCAATAATAATTTCTCTCCTGAATGATTTCAACCACATGTAACATCCAAGAAAATATTTGGCATACCCCATGAATGTTTTAAGTTGGTCACATTTAGTGAGAGACTAAATTATAATTTAATAAAGGGATAGTTCAAATTTTTTAAATGAGATACAATATTCTATGAAATCAGACATGAAGAGGTGTAAAGGATCTCAGAAGTAATCACCAACTAAATGTAGTTACATGGGAACACTTGGATAAAATGATAATGGGGTACATTCATTGAGTCATTAATTAGATTAAAATTTTGGGGATGAAATTAATTTAACATGTTAGAATGTATAACACTATAAATTCAATTAATATATTTATACATTTCTATTAAATGAAACATAATAAAAATATTACATGAAAATTGACTATGGAATATATAAATTATTATACACAATATAAAATTGGAAACATTTCATATAAAATGTAGATATATCAAGACTCATATTATCGAATGAATATCACATAAAAAATAATAATAATAATAGTGAAAAATAATGCAACAACTATTAAAACAATTTTAAAGAATAAAAAGTGACCATTAGTTTTTTATCGTACTATTTTCATTGATTATATATTATCTAAAAATGAATATTTCATTACTATTTGGTATTATAACACTTTTTATATATAAATTATAATATTTCAATTATAATTAGTGTATTATATAAGGTAATGATGAGAATTAATTTATATATAAATGATAAAAAATCTTCACCTATTATGAACATACATAATTAATTTTATTTTTCAGATTCTAGGAATGATTTAGAATCAGGGGGCTTCCAACTCGAATATGACCATCTAGAGCTTAAAAAATTGATGATGGAGTAGAATCATCCTTGAATGTAGTTCATATTATTTCGAATCACTACATGATTAAATTTGGATGAACTACCCAATGATGGTACCATCATTTTAAACCATACCTTCAGGGATCATGAAAATGCAATAAGGGGATTTATATATACCCATTATGGAATATATTTTAGAAATAAATATGGGTTTACACTAATATAACATTTTTATAGAACACGTTATTAATAGATAAAATATAAATAATTAGAAGTTTATTTAGATAAAATAGATTTTTTTTAGTATTGATGTAAAATTATATAGGTTGTAGATATTTGTAATTCTTTTATAAAAATAGTAAAATAATATATCATTGTTGAAATATAAAACATATGACAACATAGATTTGAATATATTCATCAACCTATAAAATATAGTTATAAAAACATTATTTATGAACCATCCCTTAATCTAGAGTATTAAGAGTGGTATTGATGAACTGTGATGGGTGTTGGTGAACATATGATAATCGTGAAAATATTAAACACCTTTTCCCAAGATATTCTATGTTCCACACCTATAGAAACAAAAAAACCAACTATAATTTATCTCACAAAAAATAAAAACACACCTCTCCATAAATCTATTAATGAGACTGCCATGTCTCTCTCTCTTGAATAATATTTTCATTGGATGGTTGTAAGGTTCATTTCTATTATATGAAGCTCATGAGTTGAAGTTGTTCACATTTAAAAAGATTTATTTCCAATGGAAATATCATTATGGTAATTTCATTTAAAATAAATATTTTTTATCTTAATTATTATATTCCAGTTTATTTATAATCAATTTGATATATAATGAATATTAGAATTCCAATATACCTTTAATTTTAACATTATAAAAGTCTTTACATTGAATATTTTAGGATCCTTTACAAATATTTATTACATTCCTGTTTACATTCCCATTATCACATCATTTTCAATTTCTGTAAAATTATTCCCTTATTATCATGATATCATTAATTTAATGGTACATAATATATTTTATCCTTGTGATTATCCACGTACATTACATTAAGATTCCTTCAGAAGATATTTCTATGTAATAACATATATTTTTTCAATAAATTCAATTATACAAATCCTAGCATATAAAAAGTATTTATGTTATTATGTATGTATGATTTTAATTGGGGTCTATGTATAATAAAGGATGAATGTGATATATAAGGCTGATCCACATTTTGTTCAAATGTTAATTTAATGATATTTTTTCCCAAGTACACATTTATTACATTGTTAGTACAAACTGGTGGCCTTTGCTTAAATAAATTCTATATTGTTAATCTGTATATAATATATGTGATCACATAATGATTCATTATAGAAGATATAAACATAATTTTAATATTCTACAATAATGTAAAATACACATTGTTTATTTACTAGAAAAATTTCTCACATTAATAATTATTTGTACATATTAACTACATTTTCATATTTATCACATGATAACTACTAGTTGTTTCATAGTGATAATATAATGCATATTGCCACAAAATATTTTCCCGAAATGAACTCATGTGTCATGTTTTCATTATACATTCAATAACCTCAGCTAAAAACTTTTCATAAATGTTTTATATTTATATTTTCTCTAATACCATTCTTGAATGTATATTTTGTAGAAAACCCCATTTTTGATGAATTATATCCTTCACAAGAATCGAAAAAACTAATTTTAATTGAAAACCCCTTAAAATCATTTTATTCATACCATGATATAATATTCTTCACAATAACTCATCAATATCATCTTAAAAAAATTTATAAAACAATCTAATGACATATATATTTATATGTCACGACCCGTCCTCAAGGCCCATGCCGTGACTACCCCAAGCCCGCCTTCCATAGGCCTGGGAATGTCAACTAGCACCAAAGGCGTAACTCCCGATAAAAAGGGAAGGCATTTCCGTTATGAAACATAAACACACACAACCAGAGTAAAAGCAGAATCAAACACTAAGTAGAGTAGTAAAACAAGTGTTCTGAAAGTACAAAGGGGTCGGAAATAGAAGCCCAACAGAATGGTACAACTATAACTGAAATTAAGTAGAACTGAAATTACAAACAACTGAATTATGATGCAGCTCTTTGATCGTCCTCTGAGTTCCTACCTGAAGTATAGGTAAAGATGTCCTCCTCAACACTCTACATCTATCGGTCCGATCCGTGTGACATCATGCTGAGTGTCCACCTACGGGTACTATCCTATCATCGTACACTCTACCTCGGTCAGCGATGTCTGTCGTCTGCATCCAACACAAGGAGGTGCAGGCATAGCCCGTGCAGCGGTGAGTATAATGATACTCACTAGGGACCCCGAGACCCTAAAGGGCCCACTAAATCCAATAAGGATAAACCAAAAAGAACGATCTCAACATATAACCTTTACTTATTTATATTACCATACATATACCTAAGTTATCAAGTAACCCATCTCAATCATGAGGTAAACACAAAGGTCATTGACTCAGCTCAAACCTAAATTTTGATTATCGAAACCCCAACAGCTGGAGAGCTCCTCCTCTGTTGAGTACAGTGATCCTGTCGCAACTCTGAGGCACTGCTCACTAACTATAGACTGCTGATGTAATCCTCCTCTATCGAGTACCGCGGGTATTTCACCCCAACACAGTAGCGATCCTCGCCATGGGTATACCACCCCAACACAGTATCACTCCCCCTAATATCCTGCAGAGGTACTTCTCCTGTCGAGTAACTCTGGTCTGCCACCCCAACACATTAGCACTCCTCGGCCATGGGTATTTCGCCCCAACATAGTAGTGATCCCCACTGGGCTAGTCAAGTCACTACGAATCGAATTGAACAAGGAGTCATAAGGTCTCAGCCAGCTACAAGTTCACCGTACTTTGTACACTCGTCTCCGGGAGAATCAACTCCACGAGATATTTTTCGACACTTCAAGTATCTCAAAGTCCCAAGATTAAGTATCTCAAGCGACCTCCACTTCATAGGGGACTCAATGCAATAGATGACGCGTCAATCAGACGCCTGGTCTGTGAGTTATTAGCATTTCCGTTCCAGGGGCCCGGATGGATTTTGGGTAGAATCCAACCGGCCATGCTCAAACCATATCTGAATCCTGTGTAGAGTATTCGAAAAGAAAAATCTCATCAAGAGGAATCCATCATAGTCTACGACATGTCAATCAGACGTCTGGTCCTTATGTTATATGTGATTCCACACTAAGGGCCCGGTTGGTTGCGGGTTCGAACCAACCCGGTTGTACACAAATATCTCCTAAACCTTGTGTGTAATATACCGAAATGACCAACTCGATCCAAGGAATCATACGCAACTAAAGGTGCATCGATCAGAGGTCCTTAGATCATGTTATGGTCATTTAACCGAAAACGGTCCGAAAATAGGGGGACTGGGCCCAGTCCGACCCGGCCCAACACCCCCTGGGTCGGCCCGAACCAGGTCCGGTTCCGGCCCGGTTGGGTGCGGCCCAGCCCGGCTGGCACGGCCTTTCCCGACCATCGCGGTCTGGCCCAACCGGGACGGTGCGACCCTTGTTACCGGCCCCGGCCCGACCGGGGGGTGTGCTGGCTCGGCCAACTGGCCGAGCGTAGGGGGTGCCCCCCCCCCCCCCCCGCTATTTTGATCCGGCGGCACTAGTTGGCGCCGCCGCCGGTCATCCCAGATCCCTCACAGCCACAAGATCATGCGCGTAACCGCCACGACTATTTCTGTGGTGGATTTTCTCCTGCAGTGCGCTGGGGCGCTGCCGCCTCTAGGCGGCCAACCGACGTGCCAGTGTTCTGCGCCACCTTGGTGTTCTGCGGGCTAGCTGAGTCTCTCCGGTGGTCCGTTTTCCTATCCGTCTATGCTGGCGGTCATCTCGGGTCCCAAACATTACTGTGAAGGCTCCAAAAACACCACATTAGTAGTTTGTTAGTCCATACATCAAGAACTAGTTGACGGTGGGTCCGGACTTGTTTGTTAGTCCAAAAACACTGCATTAGTAGTTTGAATTATCACCCAACAAAATAATCTTCCATGCTCGAGGGTATAAACCATGTAAACGTAAATATACAAAATCCCCATTCCTCGAAAAAGATTCACGGTAGCCGAGTGTCATGGAAGACGGCGTCGCAGAAAGTGGATTCGTTGATGACGTCAGAGTGCATCTGAGGAGGAAACAATGTCTCCTCACTTTTTGTGGAGATGAAGAAGGAAGAAACATCGTTGGTGGCATTCCTTGTGGGTGGATTCTTCTCCTTTGGCTAGGCCAAAGATCTAAGGTGAAGATTACGTTCCTTGCCAGTTCTTTGTTGGAAGAGTGGTGTTCTTTCATTGAGAGAAGAACACCCTTCTCTAATTATCAATAGCTCCTGATGTTCCAACACAAAAAATTCACAAAATAAAATAATTTCTATGCTATTTTTTTATTCACACAAGCCATTCAAATTAAAACAACTATAATTAATTGATTGAGAAGATTCAATTCATCAATTAAAGTGGGTGTTGGCTAAAATTAACGGAGAGGGGAAGGTGAAGAGATTACATAAATAAGGGTGGTTTAGGAATTGAACAATGGTGTTTACAACTTAATGAAGGGTGTTATAAGATTGTTAAGGGAGATGAAAGGTTGGGGCTCGTGTGAGCCCCACCTCTCAAACATCCACACCTGGGTAGTTAGATGGTTGTGGGTCCCACCCTTAACTCCCCATGGTAGGATATAACTACCTCAAATACAAATAAAATTTTACACACCAATTTTATTTACTTAATTCTAGATTCCCAAATATTAACATTCGCCCCGCATAAAACACAATCGCGGTGAAGGTTCCCTTAAGCGAATAATGGCGCTGCGAATTCAACGGTGTCCTTGGATTTTAATTCCGAGCACTGGTTCAAAATTTAGAAAAACCCGCTTGTTCATTTACTAAACTTACCCAATCTAAACTTCAAAAATTGATTCTGGGCACACCGGGTCCCTGAATGAAGTGTCGTCAGAAGCCACAAACTCGTAAAAGTTCAAAGAGAATATGAAAAAAAATTCTTTGAAATTTATGGGTCATTACATTATATATATTAAATCATGGTTAAATCAATGTATAATATAATTTTATAGAGATACCTACCTAGAAAATGGTTAGAACCTAGTATCATTTGTGAACTATGACTGGAATATAAGACATTAGATCCTTATAGTCCTATATCTCTCAAAATAATCAATTTTTCATCAACCCATAAAGATGTTGCAATAATATCCTATTTAGTTTCACATAAGATTATTTTTTGATCAATCGTGATAAAATCTACAAAAGGATAAAAGAAATTTGTTTGAAATTGTAATACACCATGGGGAGGTCTTTTTAAATTGAATGAGAATTATCAAGTAACTAAAAAGTTAAAAATAAATATCATCGCATAGTTTTTTTAATGATAATAAGCGAGGTAGAGAATAATAATAATATTAATTAAGAACAAAATCATTTTCATTTAGAAATTTTTTGAAACCATATAGATAGAATCATTAGGCTACATGGTTAGACAAATAATGTACTAACCATTTAGTATATGCTATCCCTAAAAAACCATTACACATGGACCCTCAATAGCATCCAATCAGTTATAAGAAAACATTCCTAAGTCATGTGACAACCTATATACCAATCCAATTAATCCACACTATATTCATGGTGATGTTCATGGATTGGATAACCATGCTAATTATGTGAATAATTCTTCTAGACCGAAAATTTATAAATTCTATGGTTACCACATGTTAGAAAAACTAAGAACCTTAACTATGCACCTGGTCTATTTCAATAATAAACTATATATTTTTCCACAATGTCAATAATATATTTTCAGAATCAAAAGTGATAAACTTGAAGAAAAAAATATGCATGTTACCCAATGGAAAGCATGACTGCCTAAGTCCCTAGGTGGTCCCGAAAACAATGTGAATGGGATATGAATGTTTGTAAATGGTATTTTCAAATGCCATGAGGTGAAAAAGATCATTTATAGGAATGTACGAGAGATTATTGTGTATGGAAACCAAAAATATTTCATTTATTTTTCATATAATGACCCATATAACATATCTCATTCTTTAAGGCTCGAATATTTTTAAGCAATTTATCCATCAATTGTATATATAGATGTGGGATGTAATAATTTAATTTGATTTGAAATCATATGGAATTCATATGTTACCCCAGAAAAATGATTTTTTTTTCAAATTATTGTTTTTATATTGAGGCTCGAGTGTGATATATGGAGAAACATCAAGGTTAGTATCTACATGAGGGAATATATTTTTCAGTGTTTATGTCACCAACATCCTTAGAAGTTGTACGGATGGTAAATCAATACTAACTCGAGGTGAGGGTCTTATTTTTATGATAATGGATCCAATTTATTTATTAGAATACATAAGGTGTGGATACTATATAGGGTTTAGGTAACTCGTCAACCATGCCACACAATTTTTGAGGTGTGTTTCCTCGATAGTGGATCTAGGGAAGATGATATGGGATACTGAAATCTAGAAAACAATATAACTTTGAGCATTGGATGGAATAATTATCCTTAGCTAACAAATAATATTGATATCTTTCTCCATCCCTCCCCCGTATATCTACATAGAGAAATGACAATATCCATTTGTGAGGTCCATATAACACATTGTAGTATTATGGGTATGAATGAATTATTTATTCTACTTATCCACATTATATTTATGGGAGTAACAATATGTATGTATATATTGTCTCCTATATAATATTTTCACACACATTCTTTATCTTATAATGATTTGATGTTGGTAGATAATGACCTTTGCAGCTATGGTGTTGGTAGAGATTTGGAGTACTCAGTGAGGATGATTAAGAGTTGTTGCTTGTATCAGACTTAATGAAAATGGGTTTTCTTCATCATCCTTTTTTATATAAGGAATCAATTTATATATTTTTTAGTATTTTATTTTCCCCCTTAATAATAATGATATATTTATATACTATTAATAATATTATTCATATAGGTTTTTTCCTATTTTCCTTCCTCTTATTTTAGTACAATTATATTTATCATTCATGGTTGTGATATGTTTAATGTTGTTTGAGATTAAATATTTATTTCAGTAAGCCCTCTTATTTTAGTATTATTCCATCCAGATGAAAGTCATAGGATCCAGTCTAATTAGTGGTAATATTTGGGTCCAATTGGGTTAGGGAATATTTCCTATGAAATTTTAGATTCTGATGTAATGTAATATAATTTTATGATATGTATGGGGCTCAATGTAATATTCCCACTTATTACCCAAGTAGGGATCATTAAAGAACAAATATTGGGGGATTGAAATTTAATTATCCTTTATTTTTTTTGGATTTCACATATGTCCTTGATGAAATGATTCTAAAAATTGATTATATAAATTCCTATCATTTACATCATTTTTATATCATTTAATTTTGTCCATGGGAACATTTATTGATTTTTTCTATACATGATTTTTTATACACATGTATTCATTGTTATGAAATCAATTATTTATTTATTCTTTTAATATTTCATAATACATTTTTATTATATCGTATCTTATATTATATATTATCCCCTACTAATTGTTTGATAATATCCACTATTATTTTTCTCAATTATGAATCTGATGAAATACAATATTATCTATAAAATTATACGGGTAATAATAACAAATATTTATTTATACTCAAATGATGTAATATATGACAATTTTAATTAACTATTATGATTGTAGTGTCTAAAAGAGTACTAAAATAGTATATTGGGATTATAAAATAATTTAATATGATTACCTATTAATAAAGAAACAAAATGCATTTTGTGATTGTGGCATAGTTTGTTACCACTATTATTAGGGAATTGTTTGTTATAAAACATAGGCACATTAATATATAAATATGAAAAATATATTTTACAATAATGAAATTAATTATATTATACAATAATTATCTTGTCAAAAATCATTTCGATATGACCATATCTTATGAAAACATGAAATATAAGGCACAATTTGTTATTAGTAGTATAGAATAATTAAAATTTAGTTATACCATTTATTATGTAACAAATCTTAATAAAAGAAGTGGAAAATAGTTTAATAATCATAGAAAATTTGGGGATTTACTCGATAATCATGATAATGGTGTATATGTGGGTGATGTAAAAATTATTACCATCCTTTCAAAATTCACTCATGTTATAAAAGAGAACTATTCAATCTTGGATTAATTTTATTTCACATAAAAAATAAACATATTTAGATAGTAATTTGATGAAACATATCTATAATTAAGTTTTTTCGCCACTCTAATTGAGGTTTAGAAATAGCTAATGTATCTATAGATAATAATTTCCTCATTGGGATGTACTGAGACTGAAAATAATTTCATGGGATTTCATCTTTCAATGGAATATTTTTAACAATAGTGTTACTTAATTTAAACTCTAAAAAAACTTGTTGATATTTAATAGATCTAATAGAATCTATTTAAGGATGTTTTTTTTTAAAAACTATTTTCATTATGAGAAACATCAAAATATGGAAATATAAATGAATTTTTTTAATGTAATAATTGTTAATGATTTTTTATGAGGATAAATTCACATGATTAAGAAGGAACATTATAAATTATATCTATTTCTAAAAAAATCATTTCAGTTAATTTATATTTCCATGAATTAAAAGATCATTAATCTCTCATATGAATTCATCATAAGAACATGTTTTATTTAGTGTTATCATGACTATGATTGAATATTCTAAATCATTCATTAACAATGGGAGACCTATGAAAAATTTAATCAATTATCTCTATTTGTATTGAATGAACTAATATACGAGGAATATAAATGTAGAATTCACAATATCTAGTAAACATTGAATGAAAATCTCAGGGCCTTGGTTTGTGGAATTGTGTTCTTGAATTAATGGTAGGGAGAAATACGATAATTATTAATAATGATAAAGATAGAAAGATATATTTTATTTTTTATTCATCAATAGTTATAGGATGAATCATTTTTTAACAATTCACCATGTCAAATTAGCGTCATCCTCATAAATAGATTGTGGGTTTAGGATAATATATTGAAATAACAATGGATTATGTTTATTCAATAAACAATGATATAAATTTTACATTATCAATATAATAAATGTTATATAATAATTTATTTAATTCTGAATCTATGAACTCTTTTATATCATTCTATTTTAACATAATATTCAGTCACCCCTTGATATGTTACTAAATGTTTTTTTTGAAATTTATTATACTAGAACACAAATAGTCAAAAATCATAACCATTTGGTTTCAATTACAATTCATTGAAAATTTCAAGTGTCAAATTTATAATTCAAACATATTGTTGATTTTTATGAAATTATTGTGAGATATTGGCTATCAAATAAAAATGAGATATATTATTATATTGTGAAATATGATAGAATTAATAAGGAATGTTAGAAATTAATATTTTTCTCTGATTTATATTTCATTTTATGAATAAATTTGATAACCACCCCATATAAAACATATTAATAAATTCTCTAGCGAACTATGTTGATGATTTTATATCTATTATGGGCTAGGTGGTTTTGAAAATATAATTCATACACAATAATAAAAAATATTTCTTTTATTTCATGATGAATTACAATGATTTTAATCTGAAAAAGATTTATAATCCATTAATAAAAATATCCTCCATGAAAAACCAAAATATAATTCATCATTCCCAATAGATATAATAGTTTTAGATGATTTAATAAAGAAATAAAATGACTTATGTTAAAAATGTTACCTTTATCAAATTGTTTCACTAAAGTAAGAAATTATTTTATTTTTGAATAATAGTGATTGTTCAACGATTAAAATATTTGATTTGTATTAAATCAATGAAAATATAGTAGATAAAAACTACGCAATTACAAATATTGAACAAAACATTAATTATATACATGGATATCTACACATCATAAAAATTGATTTTTATTATTTACATATCAAACTATATAATATAAAGATGAGTGACTGAATGTCAACATTTGATATAATAAATCTTTTATATTTGATCCCATTAATTGATATTGTCTAGAAAAGTAGAACATGTATTTTTATATATTTTATGAATAAATTATTTATGAAATTATATTTTTATTTAATTTTGTTATTTATTGATGATATTATTGTATACTATATGATTTATTAGGGGAATTAAAATCATTATTAAAGAGTTCTTCATTTTCTAATGATGAGTAACATACATAAGAAGTTCAATTAATTTTATTTTTTCAAATTATTACTTTTATTCTGATAGAAATATTATTTAAAAAGAAGGTATATCCACTAAAATGTCTAAAAAATGTTTCTAAATAATTGAATTATCAACTGAATCCATTGAAATGTAGATTTTTATGGCCTAATAAGAGACTTTGTGTTGTCTGTTGTTAAATATGATTGACTAATAAATTAACTCACCATAATAACATGTAAATGGGTAAATTTCACATGATAAAATGCATGGGATGATAAGTAATAAGAATTAGATATTTTGTTTAAAAATTAGGATATATAAACTATTCTATTGGGAAATGATTGATCTTATATTTATAATTATATATTAGATAATTTTATTTGATGTGCTATATTGAAAAGTTACTATGTGGTGGCTTATTCTACATAATAGTTGAAAATTTGTAGGATTAATTATAAAATTGATCATGTAGTCTTCAACACAATGATATTAGATCAAAATAATTGAAGGCAATTTATCTATTGAGATTTATGTGATATATAAACATATTACATTGGTTATTAAAATATGATTACATTGAATGGTCATAATATAAGGAATAAAAAATAATTTGAGGTACTAATATATTAATATGGTAATATATTTTATAATTAAGGGTATAAAAACATGATTTAATATCTATTTGGAATGAATACAATGGTTTCTAGTCCATGGTGTGGGTGGGAAATGATGCAGTTCTCAATAATTTAGAAACGATCTACTTTTTGTTTATAATAGATGTGGAAGAACAATTTCTATTTCATTAAATTACCCATCCACATATTTGGAGGTTTTTAAAAAATATCAACATAGGGATATGGCCATTAAAAGAATAGTTAAAATGTGTGGAATGGGATATAAATAAGATTAAGATTTATGAATATTTTGTTTAATTTTTTGGTATGTTGTTTTCTATTCCATAAACATAATACGTAATAGATGTTTTTTTAGTTGAAACAAATATATCAATCTACCCTATATGTTATAGATGTAATAACACATATATATTTATCTAGATCTTTTTTGTAGGAATATATTAATGTTTGATATTAGAAATTGCAGTATATGATACTTTATATTCTATATATTACAGGATGAAAGAATACTTTCTTATGGTGGTATGAATTATTTACTCTTAATAGAGTAGTTGTGGGATAATGTTACTATTTATATATTTTAGAATATAACTAGGATAAAATTGTAGAGTTTTGAAATGTTTATTTTATAAATCATCTTATAATATAAAATCATTTCCTTGAAATTAGAGATGACGTGACATTATTTGTCCTTAAAAGGATGAATATAAATAATTCTTTGAGACATAATGTAAAACACATGTCAGTAGTTTCAGATCTTGTTTATATGTTTATGACTAAATTTTTTATTTTCCATGAAAACTAATTATATAATGAACATACTAATAGATCATCTTATAAAACAGAAATGGAAAGATAGTTGGAATGGACTATCCCAAAATTGAAGTGTATTCATATGAAATGAAATCTTGACATCCATGGTTATTAGGATTTTTAATTACCACTAGAGGAGTCATAATTTCATATGAGTAACATCTATTTCATTTATATTTAACTTCAAGAAATCTGGTGTTAAATTATATAACAATAAAATACATTTTTGGATAATATTATTGAACAGATGTTATGAGGTCCAAAATATGTAAATGAGATAATAGGGAATGTATGATCCATATGGTAGCTTATCATGAAATATTAGTATATAAAAACCATTTATATTGACAACCACATATTGTATACTGAATTCAATTTTATGGACCAAGCCTTTCTATATATATAAATGTATAAATTAATATTTTTATTTTTAATTGATGGAATTTTACATCAAGGGGAGTAATCAATTTTTTAGATTTTATAATGGATAAGGGTTATTGCATAAATGTGATCTATAGAGATAAAAATTCCTCTCTTGAATAATTTCATTCATATGTCACATCCAAGAAAATATATGGCATACCCCATGAATGTTTTATCTTTGATCACAATCAGTGAGAGACAACATTATAATTTAATAAAGGGAGAGTTCAAATTTAATAAATGTGATACAATATTCTATGAAATCAGTCATGAAGATAAGTAAATGTTCTCAAAATTATTGACCAACTAAATATAGTTACATGGGAACACATGGATGGAATGATAATTGGTTACATTCATTGAATAATTGATTAGATTAATATTTTGAGGATGAAATTAATTAAACTTGGAATAATTTATAACAATATAAATTCAATTAATAGACTGATATATTTCTATTAAATAAAATATAATAAAAATTTTACATAAAATTTTACTAAGTAATATATAAATAAAACAATATAAAATTGTAAACATTTCAAATAAAATGTAGATATATCGAGACTCGTATTATCTAATGAAAATCATATATATAACAATTATAATAACAGTGAAAAATAATGCAACAACTTTAAAAAAAACATTTTGAAAGAATAAAAAGTGATAATTATTTTTTATGGTACTGTTTTCAGTGATGGTATATGATCAAAAAATGAATATTAGATTATTATTTTTTTCTTATAACCTTTTTTAATGTATATAATATAATATTTAAACTATAATTAGTGTGTTATATGGGTAATGGTGAGAACTAATTTATATAGAAATGATAAAAAAATCATCTATTATGAATATACATAATTAAGATTATTAGATAGATTCATGGAATGATTTAGAATTAGGGGGCTTCCCACTCGAATGATCCCATATTGAGTTAAAAAAGTTGATGTTGGAGAAGAATCATCATTGAAAGAAGTCCATGTTATTTAGAATCACTACATTATAATATTTGGATTAACTACCCAATGAGGGAACCATCATTTTACACCATACCATTAGGGATCATTCAAATGCATTAAGGGGGATTATGTATACCTGTTATGAAATATATTTTAGAAAGGAAATTAGTTTTACTATAATATAACATTTTTTTAGAACACATAAATAATATATAAAATAGAAATAATTGGATTTTTATTTTTTAAAAAAAAATATTTTTTTTGTATTGATGTAAAATTAAATAGGTTGTGAATTTTGGTAATTTTTTATTATAAAAATTTTAAAATAATATATCATGGTTGAAATATAAAACATATGACATCATTGATTTATATATATTCATCAACTTATCAAATATTGTTATAAAAACATTATTTATGAAATGTTTATTAATCTAGGGTATTAAGAGTGGTATTGTGGAACTGTGATTGGTATTACTGAACTTATGATAATCGTGAAAGTATTAAACACTTTTTCCCATTATATTATATGTATCACACCTATAGTTACCAAAAACCAACTATAATTTCTCTCACTTTGAATTAAAATTTCTTTCTTCATAAATCTATTAATGAGACTGCCTCATATCTCTCTCTTCAATCATCTATTGTTAGGATGGTTGTATTGTTCATGTCTATTATAAGAAGCTCACGAGTTGATGTGGTTCATATTTAACACTATTTATTTCCAATGGAAATATCTTTATTGTAATATAATATATAATATATATTTTTTATCATAATTATTATAATCCAATTTAATTTTAATCAATTTGATATATAATGAATATTAGAATTCCAAAATCCCTTAAAATTTAATATTATAAAAGTCATTGCAACGATGTTTTTAGGATCCTTTACCATTAACTTTTACATTCATCTTTACATTTCCATTATCAAATAAGGTTCATTTTACATAATATTATTCCCTCATTATCATAGTACCAATTAATTTATTGTAAATAAGATATTTTATCCTTGTGACTATCCACGTACATTATATTAAGATAATTTCAAAAGATATTTCTATGTACTAACATATATTTAGCAATAAATTAAATTATAAAAATCCTAGCATATAAAAAGTATTTGTGTTATTATGTATGTATAATTTAAATTGGGTTCCATTTATAAGAAGGGAAGAATGTGATATATATGGTTGATCCACAATTTGGTCAATAGTAAATTTGATGATATTTTTTCACAAGTACACCTTTTTTATAATGTTAGGAAAAACTGGTGGCCTTTTATTAAATAAATTCTATCTCATTAATGTTTGTATAATATATGTGATCACATCATTTTTCTTTATATAAAATTTAAACAGAATTTAAATTTTCTCCAACAATAAAAAATAAACATTTTTTTATTTACTAGAATATTTTCTCACATTAATAATTATATGTACAGATTAACAATAATTTCATATTCTTCACCTTATATGGTTTCATAGTTAAACATTTTGATTCGCTAATTATCCTAAATATATTTCAAAAAATCACCTAGATATCATAATTAAATAATTTATTAGTTATAATAATTCCTAATCATATATGATTAATCATTTATTGTAGTGAAATAAAATATCATAAGATTTATTGATCAAATATTCTACATATTTTGAATTGATTTAATCATTAAATTTGTTATGTTTATTACATATATAATTTTAGTATATTATTGAATGAATATACAATCATGTGATGGATTATGCTAGAAAATATATAGCCCCATGGTGCACTAGTTGGTATTTTGAGACATCTATAATTGGGAAATGGGTGTGTCATTTCCAATTATGTATTATTTCAAGTAAAAAAGACTCAATTGTATGTTTATAATATTTGAAATTATCAAGTCCCATAATTTCATACATTATTATACCCTTTAATTATCTCAATGTCATATTTCATAATATGGAATATTTTATGATATTTTATTTTATGATATAGAATCTTTAATTAATCTATTCCTGTTATTTGTCCTAAGAAATATTATTTTATGTTATCTTTTATAGTACACTTACTCATACTATGAGAAATGTCTAAAAAATAAATTTTTTATATGTTTTCTGGTTCATGAATTTGATTGAATTGTATGATCATATTTTTTTATTTTTTTATGAAAAAATAAGATTTATTAAAATGAATAAATATGTAATGTTACAATATAATTTTTAAATATATTGTCTATTAAGTGATCATAAACCCAAGTAATTGGGATTTAATATCATATAATATATTTTTCATGTAATAAATTACACACTATCTATTTTTTATTATGGTTAGGGAAATTACCATATATTAGAATGTGGAATTAGAATCTAGACTTGGATGAAAATAAAATATAAGGGAGCTAAATATAGTCAGGTTAATTGTTACTGACATTTAGAATAAATCATGTAGTATTTGGATCAGTTTTTTTTAATGTATGTGGTTTTTTCTATATAGGGTTAATAATAGCTAGTAGTGATTGATTAGAAGAAAAAAATTATTTAAAAAAACTAAATCATCAATTACATTAGAAATTTCATATTTATGAAAATCAATTATAGTTCAAATAGGTTTATCTGAAAGTTTTATAAAGGTGAACCAAAATAATACATGTCTCTTAAATGTTAATTCATTTTTCTTATAAATATATTTTGGATCATTAAACATAACATTAGATAGATTGGATGAATGAAAACAAAATGATGTATTTTGAGGTTTTATTTTGTAAAATATTATATTTCATCAAAAGTAGTAGGTGGGGGATTTTAAATTTTTAAACATATAACCACTATCATAATTAATAATATTATACTCCTTTTTTCATGACATAATTTTTGTTGAGTATAATTATTTTTAAATTCATCTTCAATTCTATGAATTGTTTGTTTGAAAATTTCAAGTATAATTTTATCTTAGATATCATAATTTTTTTAAAATTAAATGAAATATAGATTTAATTTTTTTCTTTACTGACCTAACCAAATTGGTCATGTCTTATTCTCACTATACAATTATATAGTTTCTTCATTAAATTCATTTAATCTCATCCAACAAAATAATTAATAAATTTTTCAACATTCTATTTTCATATATTTTTGTCCTAAAAATTACCCATTAGTTATGTCATGATTTTATTAATAACAGAGAATATACATCCATGAAATGTTTATGAAATTATATAATATTTATATTTTCACACATTATTTTTTTACTTCCTCAATATACAGATTAATTTTATAAAATTATTAATGAATAATCCCTTCATTAATTTTTTTTCCAAATCTGAATAAAACCCATTTACTTTATAATATTAATCCTTTGATTATGATAACAAAAATATGTAAAGACTCGGAAATTTCAAGGAAATGTTTTTCTTAATTTTCTTTGGAATTTTACAAGAACGCAGTTTCTGACGGCACCTGATTCTGAGGCCCGGTGTGCCCGGAATCATTTTCTGAAGTTTGGCTCGGGTACGCTCAGTGAACGAACGAGCGGGAATTTCTATCTTTCGAACCGGTGCTCGGAATCAAATTCTTAGGGAACCGATGGAACCGCATCACCGGTTTTTGCTTAGGAACACCTATTCCGCAGTTGCATTTTATCGAGTTTGGAAGTTAGTTTTCGGTGGTTTTTAATTAAACTGAATAAAAATATGTGTTTGCCATATTTTTATTTGAAGTGGTTGTTAGAACCTCCAAGGGGAGGTTAGTAGAGGGGCCCACACGCACATAACCTCTCTTGGGTGGATGTTATAAGGTGGGGCCCACATGAGTATCAAACCACCTTAACCCCCCTTAACTCTTGAACTCTCCATTTATGTGGATGAAACTCTCTCTCATTAAAAGAGTCTCTCCACCTCCCTCTCATTAAATTTGACAACATGAGATATTTAATTATGTGAGTTAATTTAAATTTCAAACTCTTGAAATTCATAAGCTTTTTTGTGTTAATAAAACAAGTTAAGAACTTATTTTATTCGGGTTGGATTTTAGGTGATTGGGAGCCTTTGGAGAAAAAGCATAGGAAGCCTTGAGTTTCTTCTTTCTCTATGACGAAGAACACGAAGAACGTCTCTTCCGACACTGAAGCACGACGATGCCATCTTCTTCATCGTTCTTCAACCGAGGCAAGGAAAGGGATGTGACGCCCACGACATCTCCAACGACCTTCATCCGCGTCATAGGAGAAGACGCCGCCCGCGAAGAACGTTGTCAACGACGACGTCACCTCCGAACGCTCGTCCACCAACGACAAGTACCCTTCTTCCTTTCCGACGCATGAGCATGAGAATTGGGAGTGTTTGACGGACACGACAATCGAGGAATCAATATCCGCCCTTTTTCAGAGATCGTCAACGAACGACAATTATGAGGTAGGGAATTTAAATTGTGATTGTTGGTGAACCCTCGTTTACTCCCTTCTAAATCTAAGAATGCGGTTCAACTAAATATTAAGTTGATCCGTGAAGATTATTTTGCGGGTTTGGATTATTGTTATGATTCTTTTTTTAAGAGGTTGTAGGGGATTGTCTTTACTTTAATTTGTTCGAGATTACTCCCTTGATTTTTATTCTTCGTGAATATGTCCAACTGCTATCGTTTAACGAGAGGGGGCCAGTCTGCTCAAACAAGGCCGACCCACCTCCTTTTTCCATGTTGGATTTCTTTGTGGTTTGGTACAGGAAGGCGTGGTGCCGTCGCACCATGCGGAATCATGCGACAAGGAAATGTGCAGCACCGTCGCGCCGCGTCGTGAAAAACAAACAAGGGCGCAACACAGTCGCGCCGCGTCGGAGAAACCCGAAGACATCCACAGACGGAGTCGAGCCCCAGCGAAGGGGTGCGGCGCCAACGCGTCGCGTCGGAGAACCACGAAGAGGGCGTGTTTTGTTAATTGACGTGTGGATTGACGAGAGAAGACATAACGGGGCCGCAAAGTATTTTTGAAGCTTGCGCAGTAATGTACGAGACCCGAGATGAACACCGGCTCAGACGTTTTTGAAAACAGACCACCGGAGCAACTCCAGTGGCCCTCGGAAACACCCGGAGGCGCGGGTCGCCGGCGCGGCGCCGCTGCCCTCAATTAACGGTGAGGGGCGGGCCGCGTGCACCCCAGCTCCCCGACTTCGGCTCGGCCGCGCCGAGCCGCGGCTGGCCGGTCGGGCTGGGCCGGGTCCAGTCGGGTCGGACCCGGTTCGGGCCGACCCATGGGGGGTCGGGTCGGGTCAGTTCGGGCCCAGACCCCCCGATTTCGGACCACTTTCAGTCAAATTTCCATATCATGGGCTACGGAGCTCCGATCGTCGCACCGTCAGTTGTGTAGCGATCCTTGGAACGAAACGGTCGTTTCGGTATATTACACTCAAGGTTTCAGAGAACTTTGGGTTTGGACGGGTTGGTTCGTACACGAAACCAACCGGGCCCTCGGAGCGGAAACACTTATATCTTGAGCTCCGGACGTCCGATTGACGTGCCATTGACTTTGATGGATTCCACTAAGTGAGACAGATCTTTTGGCTTACTCTGCTCGAGATTTGGATTCCGTCAGAGTGCGGTCGGGTTGGTTCGCTCATGAAATCCAACCGGGCCCCTGTAAGGAAAAAGCCAATAACTCACAGACCTAGCTTCTGATTGACGTGTCGTCTGTCTCGTTGATTTCCTCTTGTTGAGACAGAACTTTAGGCATACTTCGCCCGATTTTTGGATACAGTTGGATAGTGGCCGGGTTGGATTGTACCCGAAATCCAACCGGGCCCCTGGATCGGGAAAGCTGATATCTTTCAGACAGGACGTTTGTTTGACGAACCGTCAGCGGCATTGATGATCACGTTGAGAAACGGTCCCTATAAGTATTCCCTATGAGAGTTCGGGGAATAGTTGAGATATGGCCGGGATTGGTTCGCTTACGAAACCAACCAGGCCCCTGGGACGAAAAGGCTAGTAACTCACAGACCGGGCGTCCGATTGACGCGCCGTCTATTGCGTTGAGACCCCTATGACGAGGCGGTACTTTGAGATACTTCTTCGTGGGACTTTGAGATAATTCGAGTATCGACTTGTAGCTCATGGAGCGGACCCTCCCAAAGACGAGTGTGCGGAGTACGGAGACCGTGTAGCCAACTGAGGCCTGACGACTGCTTGACCGACTCGACTTGGAGTGAGTCGACTAGCCCAGTGGACGGAGCACTACTTTGTGTGGTTCAGACCCATGGCGGACGGAGCACTACCTGTGTGACAGTGCAGACTCACGGTACTCGTCCGGAGAGTACCTCAGCAGGCTACTAGGGGGTGTGCACTAATGTGTTTGGGTGACATACCTCGGCGGGAAGCACTGCTATGTTTGGGTGGCTGGCCTGCGGTACTCGACAGGAGGAGTACCTCAGCAGTCTTAGGTTAGTGAGCAGTACCTCGGAGTCGTGACAGGACCAGTATACACTATAGAGACGGATCTCTTCATCAGTTACGGTTTCGATAATGAAAATCCTGGTTTGAGCTGAGACTTTTGACCTTTGTGTTTACCTCATGATTGAGTTGGGTTACTTAATAACATAGTTATATGTATGGGAATATACCTGGGTAGTGGTTATCTGTTGATTTCACAATCCTTGTGTTTCCTCATGATTGAGATGGGTTACTTGATATCTTAGGTATATGTATGGTCATATA
The DNA here is from genome assembly GCA_963277665.1 of Viscum album. Taxonomy (NCBI): domain Eukaryota; kingdom Viridiplantae; phylum Streptophyta; class Magnoliopsida; order Santalales; family Viscaceae; genus Viscum; species Viscum album. The sequence goes on along the minus strand of OY728143.1, from coordinate 62,888,164 downwards.
CCTAAGTAGAGGTTATCTGTTGAGACCTTCTTTGTGGTTATCCTTGTTGGTTTTAGTGAGACCTTGAGGGTCTCGGGGTCCCTACGGAGTATCGTTATACTCACCCCTGCACGGGCTTTGCCCGCACCTCGTTGTGTTGGTTGCAGACGACGGTAGTGCTAACGAAGGCCGAGTGTTCGAGGACTGGACGGTACCCAGAGGTGGACTACACGACGAGTTAGTACCCGGAGGTGGACTTCACGGCGAGACGACACTCGAAGGAGGTTGACGGGAGAGAGCGGTGTGGAAGCTATCTATACCTACCCTTCAGGTAGGATACGAGGAGGACGACCCAGGAGCTGCTTCCTTTCTTCCAGCTGTTGTCTTTTTCTATTGTACTTTGTTCAGCTATAGTTGTACTTTTTTTGGGTTTGTATACTGGCCCATTTACTTTTCATCACTTTCTTGTGTACTTAGTGTTTTGCTTCCGCTTGTAGTCTGTGGTGTTTTGTTTACTTATATAAAGGCAATGCCTTCCCAGTTATCAGGATTTACGCCTTTGGTGCTAGTCACCAGCCCCTGGCCTATGGAAGGCGGGCTTGGGGTAGTCACGGCACGGGCCCCGAGGGTGGGTCGTGACAAATTGGTATCAAAGGAGTCGGTTCTACCGTAGAACTTATAACTCTGATATATTCTTTCTGTGAATCAATAGTTTTAAGAGTACCGAGTGTGGTTTTCAGTTCATGGAGTCCAGTGTTGGTGCGGGCGGCCGACGTATCCATACACCCGGACCCTGACAACTAATTTCCGACTTTGTGCACAAAAACACTGATTGCATGTGTGTTTCCAGAAGTTTTATTTAAATATCAGCTCATACCAGGTCATCTCACTAGGTATAATCGTTTGACCATGTCACGTTGTTTCTTTCAGGATGCCTTTTCACGGACGACCAGCTAGAGCCCAAAGGGATGTGCGTACTGACAGCCTGCTGAGCGACGAGGCTTCAGTACAAGTCCCTCTTGTAGTTGAGGCACCAGCAGAGGCACCAACGGTACTACCATACGTTGGGCCACCAATGACACCAGACCCAGTAGTAGGCGATGCACGCCACTTGAGTGCGCTGCACGAGTTCCAGCGCCAGAGGCCACCCAGGATCCGGGGAGAGACGGACCTGCAGGCGGCTGAGGATTTGATGGAGGCTGTGGTGAGAGTATTTAGGCTAGTGGGGACGCTGGCAGACTTCATGGTGATCTTTTCTACCAGCCTTCTTCAGGCAGCAGCAGGCAGGTGGTGGAGCCACATGTTCTAGTTTTGCGATGGGATGACCTTCGCATGGGAAGACTTCGAGACCTTCTTCAGGGTGGAGTTTGAGCCAGTATCTCTACACCCCGAGCGTGTTCAGGAGCTGCTACCTTTGCCGCGTGCTTTTTGATCAGTAGTCGAGTCATCTGTGGGTAGTAGACAGATGATGCACAAGTCCAGGAGGACCAGACCAGCAGTTGGACGATCTCAGGTTTTAGGACCGGTGGTGCGGGGCACCCGGGGTGGGGTCAGAGCCAGCTGTGCCAGAAACAGACAGTGTTACTCATGCGGTAGGAAGGGTCACCTGGCACGTGACTGTCCGACTCCCCGCACAGTTGATCCGCTGGCATTGGAGGAGCCACCGAGATAGAAGCGGCGGCTGGTGCTTGAGCAATAGCCAAGCAGTGGACAAGGCAATAGAGCTCCGGAAGCAGGTAGACAAGAGCGGAACTAGTGGATTCATCCCTTGTACTTCTAGTTCCATGTTTCTGTTGTATTCGTGTCTTTGTACTATGAGCTACAATAATAAAAAGACACTTATCTTTGTTTTCTTTCCTGTCCTTTTGTTTGGTTGATACTGAGTGATCCCAGTTAAAACTGTTGACTTGACCCTCACTTTCGAGATTTCTACTGGAGGAGACCCAGTGACCTCACACAGATGCCGACAGTGTGATAGGACCCTTGGAGGTGAGAGTGAAATTTGGATCTCTTGGTAGTTACGTCGAGGCCTTACGACGTCATCCATGGCATGAATGCATCATTCATGTCAGGATTGACTGTATTAGGCAATGGGTGTGGTTAATCCAGGGGGGATGAGACCGGGTTTCACTTTTCGGCAAAGGGGAAATTTTAGCATCTCTTCCGGATCATAGCCAAAGAAGGTGCAGATCATCCAGGAGCGGATGAAGACTGCACGGTGCAATAAGAAATAGGAAACCGGCTCCAGTCTTAAATACTCGAGCATGTTAAATGTTTAAAGAAGAGGAATCTTTAAGGAGAGATGAGTCTACAAAGCAGCGGACGTGGAGGAAGAGCTTGGAGAGAAGAATGAGGTGGTGTACATCTTAACATGCTAAAACCACCCGCCTTAGTTATCCCCGCCAGGCTCAGGGAGCTGGAGGGCGGAGGAAGAGTGCGGCTGCATGCGGTCAAGGAGTGTGACCTAATGGCTCTAAAAATGATTCAAGGGACAGTCTGTGTACACTACTAGCTGTTGTAGTAACAGACGTCGACATGAATCATTCCTTGCTTTCACAAATCTTGTTCCAGACCTAGAGTTTCCGGTAAGGAGTAGACTTGACCCTCACATCTGGAGATACCTTGGGAGGAGACTCGATAATCACACTTACGCCGACAGTGTGGTCAGACCCTCGAGGTGAGAGTTTTGGTTGGAATCTCTTGGTGGCAGTGTCGAGTCCTTACGACGTTGGTTTGAGTATAAACTGGGCAATCACAGTTCATACACAAATTGACTATATTAGGCTAAAAGTTTGTGGTTTAACTACGACGTCGAGATGGGTTTTCCTTGGTCGGCGAAAAGGAAACCCCAGGCAGCACAGGATAAACACTTTCACAGGAGGGTGAAAAAAATCACTCTTGAGTCGGTCAACCTTACCCTTGTGGCAGCAGTCGTTTTGAGTTCCAGTTCTAACAGGAATTGGAGACCTCTAGAGTTAGATGATGATGATCACGACCTTATACAGGTCTCACCTTGACAAGGTTTACGGAGATGTGGCCAAGGCGGAAAGTTAACTCTGAGGTTCAACGGACCTTTCTAGGTCCTCAACTGGGCAGGCGAGGTGGTTTACCACTTGACCCATCCACCTCAGTTGCACCAGGTGCACGACGGCTTCCACGTATCTCAACTAAAGAGATACGTGCTCGACCCTTCGCATATCATCGACCACGAGGAGCTGGACGATGGCGATGTGGTGTCTTTCACAGAGGTTCCAGTGGGGATCGAGGATCGACAGGAGCGGATCCTATGAGGATGATCGATTCCTCGGGTAAGATTTCTTTGGTAGTACGGAGCCTCCAGGTAAACACATGGGAGCGGAAGGCTCAGGTGCGTGTTCAATACTGCTTTTTTGACCCTAGTTTGTGTTGAAGCTTTACGGGGACGTAAAGCCCTGAGGTGGGAGTAATGTAAAGACCCGAAAATTTCAAGGAAATTTTTTTCTTAATTTTCTATGGATTTTTACAAGAACGCAGTTTCTGACGGTGCCTGATTCCGAGGCCCGGTGTTCCCGGAATCATTTTCCGAAGTTTGGCTCGGGTACGTTCACTGAACGAATGAGCGGGAATTTATATCTTTCAAACCGGTGCTTGGAATCAAATTCTGAGGGCACCGATGGAACCGCAACACCGGTTTTTTCATAGGAACACATATTCCACAGTTTCATTTTATCGAGTTTGGATGTTAGTTATCAGGGGTTTTTAATTAAACTGAATAAAAATATGTGTTTGCCATATTTTTATTGAAGTGGTTGTTAGAACCTCCAAGGGGAGGTTAGTGGAGGGGCCCACCCGAACATAACCTCCCTTGGGTGGATGTTATAAGGTGGGGCCCACATGAGTATCAAACCCCCTTAACCCCCCTTAACTCTTGAACAATCCATTTATGTGGATGAAACTCTCTCTCATTAAATGAGTCTCTCCACCTCCCTCTCATTAAATTTGACAACTTGAGATATTTAATTGTGTGAGTTAATTTAAATTTCAAACTCTTGAAATTCATAAGCTTTGTTGTGTTAATCAAACAAGTTAATAACTTATTTTATTAGGGCTAGAGTTTATTTGATAGGGATCCTTTGGAGAAAAAGCATAGGAAGTCTTGAGTTTCATCTTTCTCTACGACGAAGAAAACGAAGAACGTCTCTTCCGCCACTCAAGAAAGACGACGCCATATTCTTCATCGTTCATCAACCGAGGCAAGGAAAGGGAAGCGACGCCCGCGACATCTCCAACGACCTTCATCCGCGTCAAAGGAGAAGACGTCGCCCGCGAAGAACGTCGTCAACGACGACGTCACCTCCGAACGCTCGTCCACCAACGACGAGTACCCTTCTTCCTTTCCGATGCATGAGCATGACAATTGGGAGTGTGTGACGAACATGACAATTGAGGAATCAATATCCGCCCTTTTTCTGAGATCGTCAACAAACGACAATAACGAGGTAGGGAATTTAAATTGGGATTGTTGGTAAACCATCGTTTACTCCCTTCTAAATCTAAGAACGCGGTTCAACTAAATATTAAGTTGATCCGCAAAGATTATTTTGCGGTTTGGGATTATTATTATGATTCTTTTTTTAAGAGGTTGTAGGGGATTGTCTTTACTTTAATTTGTTCGAGATTACTCCCTTGATTTTTATTCTTCGGGAATATGTCCAACTGCTATCGTTTAACGAGAGGGGGCCGGTCCGCACAAACACGGCCGACCCAACTCCTTTTTAAATGCTAGATTTCTTTGTGGTTTGGTACGGGAAGGCGTGGTGTCGTCGCACCGCGTCGTGAAAAACAAACAAGGGCGTGACACCGTCGCGCCGCGTCAGAGAAACCCGAAGACATCCGCGGACGGAGTTGGGCCACGGAGAAGGGGCGCGGCGCCAACGTGTCGTGTCAGATATCCATGAAGACGGCGCGTTTTGTTAATTGACATGCGGATTGACGAGCGATGACATAACGGGGCCGCAAAGTATTTTTGAAGCTTGCGCAGTAAAGTACGAGACCCGAGATGAACACCGGCTCAGACGATTTTGAAAACAGACCACCGGAGCAACTCCAGTGGCCCGTGCAAACACCCAGAGGCACGGGTCGCCGGCACGGCGCCACCGGCGGTCAGAGGCGGCGGCGGCACCCGAGCGCGCTGCCGGAAGAATTGGCGGTCGCGGTTGCGCCGCCGCCCTCAATTAACGGCGAGGGGTGGGCCTCGCGCACCCCAGCTCCCCGACTTCGGCTCGGCCACGCCGAGCCGCGGCTGGCCAGTCGTGCCGGACTGAGCCGGCTGGGCCAGGCCGGTTCCAGTCGGGTCAGACCCGGTTCGGGTGGACCCAGGGGGGTCGGGCCGGGTCGGTCCGGGCCCATACCCCCCCCCCCCCCCCGATTTCGGACTACATTCAGTCAAATGCCCATATCATGGGCTACAGACTTCCGATCGATGCACCGTTAGTTGTGTAGCGATCCTTGGAACAAGACGGTCGTTTCGGTATATTACACTCAAGGTTTCGGAGAACTTTGGGTTCGGCCGGGTTGTTTCGTACACGAAACCAACCGGGCCCTCGGAGCGGAAACACTTATATCTTGAGCTCTGGACGTCCGATTGACGTGCCATCGACTTTGATGGATTCTTCTAAGTGAGACGGATCTTTTGGCTTAATCTGATCGAGGTTTGGATGCCGTTGGAGTGTGGTCGGGTTGGTTCGCTCGCGAAATCCAACCGGGCCCCTGAACGAAAAAGCCAAAAACTCACAGACCTGGCGTCCGATTGATGCGACGTCTGTCTTGTTGAGACGGAACTTTTGGAATACTTCACCCGAGTTTTGGATACAGTTGGATAGAGGTCGGGTTGGATTGTACCCGAAATCCAACCGGGCCCCTGGATCGGAAAAGCTGATATCTTTCAGACAGGACGTCTGTTTGACGAACCGTCAGCGGCGTTAATGATCACTTTGAGAAACGGTCCCTATAAGTATACCCTATGACAGTTCGGGGTATAATTGAGATACGGACGGGATTGGTTCGCTCACGAAACCAACCGTTCCCCTGGAACGAAAAGGCTAGTTACTCACAGACCGGGCATCCGATTGACGCGCCGTCTATTGCGTTGAGACCCCTATGACGAGGCGGCCCTTTGAGATACTTCTTCGTGGGACTTTGAGATACTTGGAGTATCGACTTGTAGCTCATGGAGCGGACCCTCCCAGAGACGAGCGTGCGGAGTACGGAGACCGTGTAGCAGACTGAGAACTGACGACTGCTTGACCGACTTGACTTGGAGTGAGTCGACTAGCCCAATGGACGGAGCACTACATTGTGAGGTGCAGACCCATGGCTGACGCAGCACTACCTGTGTGCCAGTGCAGACCCACGGTACTCGTCCAGAGAGTACCTCCAGCAGGCTACTAGGGGGTGTGCACTACTGTGTTTGGGTGACATACCTCTGCGGGAAGCACTACTGTGTTTGGGTGGCTGGCCCGCAGTACTCGACAGGAGGAGTACCTCAGCAGTCTTAGGTTAGTGAGCAGTACCTCGGAGTCGTGACAGGACCACTGTACACTCTAGAGACAGAGCTCATCAGCATTTACGGTTTCGATAATGAAAATCCTGGTTTGAGCTGAGACTTTTTACCTTTGTGTTTACCTCATGATTGAGTTGGGTTACTTGATAACTTAGGTATATGTATGGGCATATAACTGGGTAGTGGTAATCCGTTGATTTCACAATCCTTGTGTTTCCTCATGATTGAGATGGGTTGAATTATAACTTAGGTATATGTATGGGCATATACCTAAGTAGAGGTTATCTGTTGAAATCTTCTTTGTGGTTATCCTTGTTGGTTTTAGTGAGACCTTGAGGGTCTCGGGGTCCCTACTGAGTATCGTTATACTCACCCCTGCACGGGCTTTGCCCGCACCTCATTGTGTTGGTTGCAGACGACGACAATGCTGACGAAGGCTGAGTGTTCGAGGACTGGACAGTACCCGGAGGTGGACTACACGACGAGTCAGTACCCGGAGGTGGACTTCACGGTGAGACGAAACTCGGAGGAGGTTGACAGGTGAGAGCGTTGTGGAAGCTATCTGTACCTACCCTTCAGGTAGGATACGAGGAGGATGACCCAGGAGCTGCTTCCTTTCTTCCCGCTATTGTCTTTTTCTGTTGTACTTTTTTCAGCTGTAGTTGTACTTTCTTTTTGGTTTGTATACTGGCCCATTTACTTTTCAGCACTTTCTTTTGTACTTAGTGTTTTGCTTCCTCTTGTACTCTATGGTGTTTTGTTTACTTATATAAAGGAAATGCCTTCCCAGTTATCGGGATTTACGCCTTTGGTGCTAGTCGCCAGCCCCTGGCCTATGGAAGACGGGCTTGGGGTAGTCACGGCACGGGCCCCGAAGGCGGGTCGTGACAAAATATTTATTTTTTCAAAAGATAATTTTTAATATTATAGCGATGCATAAAAACTCACAGGGTAACATCATAATAATGAAATGACACATTTTGTATAACATTAATATAATTCATAAAAAAATTAATATCTATATCTTTCCCCTGATCATAATCATCTATAATAAAATAACTTTTATATAATAAAAAGTAATAATTTTTTTTATCTTTTATTTGTATCCATTAAATCATATTCTCATTCATAATTATTATTACTAACATGATAAATAAAATACTGAAACACTTTAATTTTTTATGATTAACAACAGTATAATCATTTAGGAAAGAATCATTTATTATGTTTTACACTCATAATCTACCCATTCAGGATTGGATTCAAATATAGAATAGAGAATTCATAAAATTTATTTGACTCTATTATCTTGTGACACATCGATAAATACTCAAGATGTTCAAAATATTTTACTTTATTATTAACATATTTTTACTCATCCATAATATAATTATAAACACTAGTGAAAATATGTAAATTTTTCTTCTATATTTTAATAGTGTTAAAAATCTCTTAAAGCACATTGAAATAATTTATTGATTCTCAATTATATTTTCTATCATTTAAATATTTTTTGTTAAATGAATTTCTACCCCCATTCATTTTTTCAATGGAATTTTTAATAATACTTTTAAAATTTTAATGTCTTCTAGTAGCTACTAAAATGACTAAAATATACAATAACAAACTATGTTATGTTGATAAGAAAATTATCATCTTCCACATTGCATTAGGTGATCGAATCTCATCATCTATCTCTATATTGGATAAATATATATTGTTAAGTATTACATAATATTTATCATCCTAATAATAAATATATTCCCCAAGATCATCAATTTTCTTCATTTTGTTACACAATTATTCCACCTGAATATTTTGTTCAATAGCCTTATTCTTTACCTATTCATTTAATATAGTCATTTTGTCTAATTATATAACACACACATCAACATTTACTACCAATTTATCACCCCTTGTGATTTTTGATTAATACATATAGATTTAATTACATATTAAACATCTTTAAAATACTAATATTTCTAATAATGATATTTTATCCTTAAAATGTATACTTCAAATACATAATCATTGATGGATATAGTTTAAATGTCAATATAATATCTCAATTTTTTAAATTATTATAATAATTATGTACATCACTAATATAAGTAATAAAATTTCTCATAATATATTTTATAAATAGGGTTATTATATTATTCATATTATATTCCATAAGTAAATTAACAAGTTCTCCTTCAGTACATCTTGGTATATAATATAATTAAATCATTAAATTATAGAAAATACCTCAATGATACAACTACATTTTTTTATGATACACCTAAAATATACAAAATCAAAATAAACATAAGATTCCATCAAAAATTTGTAATAATATTTTATAAATTCTTACCCATTTGATCATAATTAACATTTCTAAAATGAACTATTCGGTCAAATTCAACACATGGAAAGTTAAAATCTTCCTTATAAAAGAATATTTACTTATTAATCATAATAAATATCAAAAAAAATTAATCAACTAAAAAATAAAAATTATAAATATTTGTTACACGTAATGTGTAATTAATTTTTCAAATTCATAATCTAGTTTTTCATATGTAGTATGAATAAATATAAAGTGAATAACGTATTTCATATATAAATTCATGATTAATTCCTTGTCAATAATTTTTTTCTAAAAAAATAACATATTATATTCAAACATCATAACGAATTCAGCCTATATGGATTGTATAAATATATATTTTTCTTTATATGGATAGAGAAAATATTAAAAAACTAAAATGATCAATTTTTTAAAAAAAATTAATTTACCGAATATGAAACATGGAATTATATATTCTTATGAATAAAATGATGATGTGAATAAATATTTTATATTACAATAATAATGAAAAATTATTTAATCTATAAATAAATAAACTCCAATGTTTCAAAACTAAATACATTATTTAATTTAATAATCATTGGGTTGTGTTAGAAAAATTTATCATCTTTCCAATTAGATTTATTCTTTCTAGTCCATTTTATATCCCATTATTTAAAATCCATGAAAAATAATTCACATGAAATATAAAAAATTCCAATGAAAAATATAATTTTTTAATTTTGAGGACAAGTATTTTTTATGGAAGTGTAATATTCGAAGTTGTTAAACGATTAGATATTTTGATCAGAAAGATTGATTTTTTCTACAAAAATATGGTAAAATATAAGAATATTTATCATCACATGGAAATATATTTATATGTAATAATAATAAGAATGATAAAATTAGTGAATATTTAAAAATATATAATTTACCATTTATTTTTATAGAATATTAATACAATATTTGAAATAATTATTTTTATATATCACTTAATTTCTCAATTTAATATTTCATATCATGTAATGTATAAAAAAATAAATATTTAGGATTTAAATTATTTAAAAATTCATAAAAATCAAATGACACCAACATAGATAATATATAACATGGTAAATAAGAAATAATTCATATCACATCAATTCAAACAAACAAACTAGATCATAAATAAAACAAAATGATCTCATGTATGGTATCAAGGAATTTATATTAAAAATAATGATCGTTGTCATTTATTTTAGAAGAAATATTATTTTTTATAATATTTCCATTAAGGTTACATTATTCGAATTTTCGTTGTTGTGGATATAAAATTAGTATTTTATGAAATATTTATAAAAATAGTGGTAATTTTTTTGATATGAACATGTTCAAAATGGAATACAATGATCTTGAATATGTGTTTCATACTGAACACCTAATAAATAACTATCTAAATAAAATATAATATTCTTCTTTTACAAATATAGTTTGTAGGTGTAATTTAATAGAATATTATTAATCAAAATATTATTTAATAAAATTAATGAATTATATAGTTCTTTACATATAAAATTTTAAATCCCCAATGTCAGTATCATAAAAATATATTAAACTAATTCAAGAGGATTTAAATAACATAATAAAATAAAAAGACAACTATTAAGTTATATTACAATATTCATCTAATATTTTATATGAGATTCCACAATAATCGCATGAAATCGATCACGGTGAAAAAAAATTGTTTCTTTTCATATTGATTTGAAATGTTAAAATAACCCAATTATTCTTGCATATTATTTGATTTCCAACTCTTTATTATATCCATTTTTATGTACTTTAATATAAGAACTCATCAGATCTACACATACCATTCTATTTGAAATTCATGCATTTGTAGTATGTCCCCTAAGTACTTTTTAATATTCATAAAATTACAGATTCCATAATGAGTGATTTCAAATAAATGGAAACATGTAAAGATATTTATTATTTTTATTTCAATTCTATTTAAAATATATTTTGTAAATTCAGTAAAAAAAATTAGTTTTTTAAATAAAACCATTCGAATAATAATCATTTTTTTAAAAAACAACAAAATGAAGATTTATTATTCATAAATAAAATTATTTCTCTCACACAGCTGTAAATAAGTTGAAGAAAATATAATAGTAAATTCATACCTAAATAATTGAATTGTTTGAGATGATATAATATTTTTTTATTTATAGAAATAGATTTTTTAAATTTAGTATTTTGATAATCAGGTTTCCTCTCAATAAAAAAATCTTACGAAATAATTTTTTCAAATGAATAATATTTAACATCGATATTTAAAATAATTAAATTATGAGTTTTAGAAGAGTGGGGGATATTAATAAATTATTATAAAATAATTTTGTAAATGTTTTTCAAACATCCTAGTAAGTAAAAGTCGTCAAAATTATAGCAAGGTGAAATTTTTTATTATAATTGGTAAGATTTTTCATCATATTAATTAACTCAAACCTCTAAAATTATACTAATAAGCATTAATTAAAAATATAATAAAAAACTAATATATAAATAATAGAAAACATGGAATAAAATGTAATATTTTTTCATGGTTATCCCATGATGTAGGTGACTATATAATGAAATTGATTCGATCAAGTCCTATAAATTGGTGCTTAAAATATATAATATTATGTTTATACATATGAAATGAATCATTATTATACAAAATAACAATATCCCTACAGTTATTTATCTCATGTTAGTTATATTATTCAATGACACACTATTTTAAACTATACCTCAACTCGACAAAAATTAAAAATTTATTTACTTTTCTCAATGATGATATTGAATCACAATAGACTGTACTCTTCCTATATAATAGAAATTTTATAAACCTTTGATTAAAAATTCAAATATAATTCAAATTAGTTTTATTGCCTTAATCCCCAAAATAATAAATAGATTTATAAATAAAAAAACTTCTTCTCTAACACCATGAATTGATTTGTGGTACAAGTATGAGTTTTTTTTATTACATATTCTAAATAACCAAAAGAAAATAATTTTTTTAATATAACTAAAGAATGAATATAACCTTTATTTTGGATTCTTAGACATAAAAATGATGAAATTGTTGGATGAAACAACATTCCATTACAAAAATTAAATGAATGTTCATGTTCATCTAACTAACATATTACATTAGTCATACGATCTTATTGAACCTGTAAGTAAGACACACATCTTAATTAACTCAATAGATCTATTTGAACATATAGATGGGACACAATTATTCATAAAATCAAATAATCATCGAGAATATGGATTTTATATTAACATGTTCCTTATCAATACCTATTAAATATAATTTTTTAGTAAACAATAGTCATTTTATAGCAATTATATTTATTGATGACCTCCATTAATAGTTGAATTACTATTTAAATTTGAAACTATTAAATTCAACAAGAATCAAGATTCTCATTTATATTTTTTTCAATAAAATTATGACTTCTATAAAAAATATAATTAAGATAAAATATTTTTATTCCATTATTCATTATTCTTCCTTAGAAACCATGAAAAAAAATATCAAGAATATTTACTTAAGAATCATATTATTTAGTTTTTGGAGAATAACATTACAATGAATCAATTATTTCATCATCTAGATAATTTTTTTTATTAATATTTATAAATTATTTAATGAAAACATGGGTTATTACTATTTAAAAAAATGGAATATGTTTCACAAACAACTTTTTATAGTATATATCTTCCAATTAAATTAAATTTTTCCATAGAATATGTTAAACAAAATCTCATGTTTAAATAAATAATAATCCAGTAAACCGTTACAATGTGACTATTAAATTGGTGGGTAGGAATATGAAAAAAAATGAGATATTTATTTCAACAAATGTATTAAATAAAATAATTATGTATCCATTGAATATTAAATTAGAAATTATAATATATAACTATTTTAAAAAATATTTGTATGTGAAAATTTTGTTTTTATATTAATAAATTAAATTACTCACTATTGGTAAATTATTTTAATTGAATTTATATAATATGTGTCATGTAAAATTTATTATAATTAATTAAATATTGTATGGCATGGTGTATGAATAATTCTAGTCTTCTTTAAAAATACATTATGTTAAAAATAATTTTATTAACATTTTATTCACATATGTTAAAATTGATTTCAAACAATTTAATATAATATATTTGAAAAATAAATTTTCATTTAAATAAATATTTAATAATTATTATAACATGAATCTTTTTAATTTTAATGAAAATATTATCTTTCCATGATTAATGAAAACTTATTTTTTTTGAAATATTCATTCCCGTTTAATGAATTTATAGAGTTCAATTTTTTAGTAATTATAGAAAATATTAAATTGGATTGTTTAAATTGTTTTCAATAAAATTTATTGTATTATAATTAATTTTATATTTAATTTTAATATGATAATTTAATGTAATTTGGAAAATATTTCATTAGAAAATATCATTTTCGTCGCTAATTAATGTGAAAATTTAAATTATTTTGTGCCAATATTGTTCTAACAGACACAAATTTTATCAAAATATTCAAATATATTTAATAATTTTTACACATTGTGATACATGATACACTTAATTTTTCTTGTTTTACATGATATATTATATGTATTATCTATTTCACACAACACTATGTCTACATGAAATGTGAAATAATATTGATATATTATTATTTACAATGATAGTTATAACATAGCCATTAGAATGGTGGGAATTATTATAATTTAAAAAGTTATAAAAATATATATTTTATATATTTACATAAAATCTATTTATTTTTGGAAACTTAATTTTCAAATGAGAGTAAAAAAAATTATATAATGGATATCATTTTTATAAAAACAATTTTTATTCCAAAAAATGACCTTTACATAAATAAATTAAAAAAAATCTTAAAATATTTTTAATGATATTAATTCAATATATGATTAAAATATTAACATACATATTGTGTATTTTTTATATAATTGGGACGAATAAATCCAATTTTTTAATTAGAAACAATATTTTTCTAAACTATTCTTTTTTATATTTTTTACACTTATAATAAAATTATATTTTTCCACATATACAAAATTTATTTAAAAAAATAATATTCAATTTTTGAAATGAAAATGTAAATATTATCTTAGAGTAAATTTTTGATTATTTTCAGTAACCAATAATTTTTTTATTAATACTATAAAACATATGTTTCTATTAAAAAAATTTCAATTATTGAATTTTTAAAAAATAAAGATATTTTAGTGTGGTTTAAAATTTAAAATTTTATCACTAGTTTATTTTTTAATCATATTTTTTTTATCATAATCATTATCAAATAGATTAATGATATAAAATATTTTTCAACATTTTGATCATTTTACGTAGGGTAACTTCTTATTTTATCATGTCTGTTGGATTATTTTTCCAAAAAAAATTTCCACTAATACAAATGAAATTTAAAAAAATAAATTAAATATTTTTAATCATAATATTATTGATTATATAAAATCGTAATATTTCAATTTCAACATAATTTATAATAAATAAAATAAAAACTAATTACATTTTTTAAGATGAAAATGGGATTATCTAGTTGTTTATCAATAAATATAAATGGTAAAATGATATAGAAACATATCTATAACACATTTTCAGAACATATATATATATTTTTCATATATACTTAAGCAATTAAATAGGTTAGATATTTTTTCTTCTGAATTGTGATTTTGAAACATTATATTTTAATAAATTATAAATATGACACTCACCATAGTTATAAAATGTCACTGCATCTTGTCATCCCTAAAAACATCCACACCACTTTTTTCAGCCAATAATTCCCTTATTATAATCCTAGAAGACTTATTTATGCACAAATCTCACTCATTATTTATTTTTATTTAAAAACAATGTTCTTTGAAGAAGGGGAAACAACACAAACAAGAATTTTATTTTATTTATTACTTCAACACATTCAAATATCCAAAATCCATGAAGAAATAATAAAATAATTATATCTCCTAAATAGATATTTTTTAGTTGAATTTCATGACCTAAACCCATCTTCTACTTCATCAACTGTGAAATAAAGGTGATGATTGTGAACATGGAAAATTAAAAAATTGATAACTAATATAATTCATTTTCCATCACCATATCCCATGGATGGACGTAATGTTCTATTTAATGACTATATAAATTTTTTTTTCTCTACCAATGGAATTGTAATACCACACATAACTTCTTATCTCATGACAATTTTGTAGATACAAACACTCTCTTGTTTATGGTGGAATGGATCCTTGAGAATAAATATGTCTTTTTTTTCATTTTAACATTATATAGATTGTAATATGGATAGATCAAATGAAAATATATTAAATATTAAAAATATTTATATTTATATAATTATTATGTAAAATTTAACTTCTTAATTTATATTCCATGGTAGATATGATAATGCCAATCACCAGTACTGTGGAATACTGCCTTGTGATGTGATATGTTTCATTATTCATTTACTTTATACATGGAAGGTATTATGTATTGTTTCAACTAACAATATTGGATAAATATGAAATAAAATTATTCCATAATTTTAATAAATTCTTTACCATTATTTCACTAAATATTTCAATAAAATGGAAGTAGTTTTAATTCCTATGTATGATTTACCATATCTATGAATTATGTTATTCAATTTATATCCCTAATTTTTTTTATAAATCTAAAAACATATATACTAATTATATAATATATTTTTATCATTTTAAATTTTTTTGATATATTGTATCAATTATCAAAGTAAGAGGATAAAAAATTGAAAAAACATACCAAAATAATAATATTTTTATTACCAAAAACTTTATTTTAATAAGTAATTTTTATTAATAAATTAATAAAATGTCATATGTAAATAATATATTGTTTTAAATAGATATTTACAGTTTTAAAATTATTTTTAATTAGAAAAATATTTGTTTTATAAATGTTTTGAACATGTACGATGTAATCTAGGACATCTAGAAATAGATTTATAGTGACTATTTATCTTCAAGGAGACATATTACAATTCAAATAATGATTCATTTGTGTGGTATATATACTTCCCCTTTGAAATTATATATCATAAATATAATTATTTTTCTAACATATTAAATATTAATGTTATTTTTTACATTTTTTTATTATGATTCAAAAACATTATAAATATTTTTTGGATTTTAATCATATTTTACTCTATAGAGACATATGTAATGTTATCCACATATATTATTTTATGATGTCAAAATAATACCACATTGAAATGACTTTTCTTGAATCTTTTTATATAATGATATTTTAAATTTCATATTATTTTAATATTTCATTCTGTGTATGATTCATTGTTACCATAGTGCGGATGATTTTTTGGTATAATATCATGATTTATCAGAATTGCTTACATTTATTCTTATGATGATGAAATATTTGTGATTTTTTTGAAAGAAGACTGAGACCTTGCCTAGAAAAGCAAGACCTCTTTATTAAAAGTAAAAGAAATATTACACAAGCCTGAATGTAGAGGTTTTACACTGATCCCTCTTAAGAATAAAAAGAATACCCTCCGGTACCTGATTAGCACAGTGAAAAGAACCACCAATGACACCTTTGTTTGTAAGCGCATCCTCCAGAGAGTTCGCCTCACGATATACATGAGTAACAATAAACTCCTTCAAGGAGAGAAGATCTAAACACCATGCCCAATGATTAGTCAACTTCCAGGAATAATGAATAGAACTAGTTTGAAGAGCCGTAACTACAATCTAAGAATCACATTCAATCCATAATTTGTTCCAACCCCTTCTATCAGACTGTTCAACAGCTTCAATAACTCCATACATCTCTTCTTCCAGGGAAGAGACAAAACCACACAATCCATAAAAACAACCAAGAGAATGTCCATGATGATCCCTAAAAAATGCACCAAAACATGAAAGTCCAGGATTACCATGTGAAGCTCCATCAGAATTGATCTTGATCTATCCATCAAAAATAGGCTTCCATATCACTTCAATTGTACCAAACGGTGGCCGCAAAATCTGCTTTACACCAACCCGATTCATGACCAACCAGTCATGAAATGATTTGTCACAAAACCTGTTATTTGGAACCTGCACAATTCGAGCAGCCATAAGAAGTGTGGTTAAAACAGAACGGACCTACAAGTTGCCTAATGTATGCATGACATTACAATCCAACCCATTCCTAACATTTCCAACATGAGAACCATTATATAAAGACCCTTCAAAAACAAATCTAACATGGTCAGTCCACTGATCATGCAGAATTTTGTTTCGTAGAAGCCACAAAAACAGCAATAATTCCTCTACAACAGCAAGGAACAAACAAGCAAGCTATTGAGACATCATAAGATAAGGCAAGAATTTCATAAAGTCATCAATTTTGCTAGCATGAATTTCTTTAACTTCAAAGATATCAAAAACTGCCTCCCACATAGCTGAAGCAACCACACAAGTAAGGAAGAGATGGTTTATATCTTCCTTGTATCAAGGAATTTATATTAAAAATAATGATCGGTGTCATTTATTTTAGAAGAAATATAATTTTATAAAATATTTCCATTAAGGTTACATTATTTCTATTTTCGTTGTTGTGGATATAAAATTAGTATTTTAAGAAATATTGATAAGAATAGTGGTAATTTTTTTTGATATGAACATGTTCAAAATGGAATACAATGCTATTGAATATGTGTTTCATACTGAACACATAATAAATAACTATCTAATAAAAATATAATATTCTTCTTTTACAAATATAGTTTGTTGGTTTAATTTTATAGAAGATTATTAATCAAAATATTATTTAATCAAATTATTGAATTATATAGTTGTTTACATATAAAATTTTAAAACCCCAATGTCAGTATCATAATAATATATTAAACTAATTTAAGAGGATTTAAATAACATAATAAAATAAAAACACAACTATTAAGTTATATTACAATATTCTTAGTAATATTTTATATGAGATTCCTCAATAATCGCATGAAATCGATCATGGTGAAAAAAAATTGTTTCTTTTCATATTGATTTGAAATGTAAAAAAACCCAATTATTCTTGAATATTATTTGATTTACAACTCTTTATTATATCCATTTTTATGTACTTTAATATAAGAACTCATCAAATCTACACATACCATTCTATTTGAAATTCATGCATTTGTAGTATGTCCCGTAAGTACTTTTTAATATTCATCAAATTACAGATTCCATAATGAATGATTTCAAATCAATGGAAACATGTAAAGATATTTATTATTTTTATTTCAATTCTATTTAAAATATATTTTGTAAATTCAGTAAAAAATCAGTTTTCTAAATAAAACCATTCTAATAATAATTATTTTTTAAAAAAATAACAAAATGAAGATTTATTATTCATAAATAAAATTATTTCTCTCATACAACTATAAATAAGTTGATGAAAATATAATAGTAAATTCATACCTAAATAAATGGAATTGTTTGAGATGATATAATATTTTTTTATTTATAGAAATAGATTTTTTAAAATTAGTATTTTGATAATCAGGTTTCTTCTCAATAAATAAATCTTACGAAATAATTTTTTCAAATGAATAATATTTAACATAGATATTTAAAATAATTAAATTATGAGTTTTAGAAGAGTGGGGGATATTAATAAATTATTATAAAATAATTTTGTAAATGTTTTTCAAACATCCTAGTAAGTGAAAGTCGTCAAAATTTTAGCAAGGTGAAATTTTTTATTATTGTTAAGATTTTTCATCATATTAATTACCTCAAACCTCTAAAATTATACTAATAAGCGATAATTAATGATATAATTAAAAACTAATATAGAAATAATAGAAAACATGGAATAAAATGTAATATTGTTTCATGGTTATCCCATGATGTAGGTGACTATATAATGAAATTGATTCGATCAAGTCCTATAAATTGGTGCTTAAAATATATAATAATATGTTTATACATATGAAATGAATCATTATTATACAAAATAACAATATCCCTATAGTTATTTATCTCATGTTAGGTATATTATTCAATGACACACTATTTTAAACTGTACCTCATCTCGACAAAAATAAAAAATTTATTTACTTTTCTCAATGATGATATTGAATCACAATAGTCTGTACTCTTCATATATAATAGAAATTTTATAAACCTTTGATTAAAAATTCAAATATAATTCACATCAGGTTTATTGACTTAATCCCCAAAATAAAAAATATATTTATAAATAAAATTTTTTCTTCTTTAACACCATGAATTGATTTGATGTACAAGTATGAGTTTTTTTATTAATTATTCTAAATAACCAAAAGAAAATAATTTTTTAAATATAACTAAAGAATGAATATAACCTTTATTTGGATTGTTAGACATAAAAATGATGAAATTGTTGGATGAAACAACATTTCATTACAAAAATTAAATGAATGTTCATGTTCATCTAACTAACATCATACATTAGTCAGACGATCTTATTGAACATGTAAGTAATACACAAATCTTCATTAACTCAATAGATCTATTTGAACATATAGATGGGACACAATTATTCATAAAATCAAATAATCATCGAGAATATGGAGTTTATATTAACATGTTCCTTATCAATACCTATTAAATATAATTTTTTAGTAAACAATAGTCATTTTATAGAAATTATTTTTATTAATGACCTCCATTAATAGTTGAATTACTATTTAAATTTGAAACTATTAAATTCAACAAGAATCAAGATTCTCATTTATATTTTTTTCAATAAAATTATCACTTCTATAAAAAAAATATATTTAAGATGAAATATTTTTATTCCATTATTCATTATTATTCCTTAGAAACCATGAAAAAAATATCAAGAATATTGACTTAAGAATCATATTATTTAGTTTTTGGAGAATAACATTACAATGAATCAATTATTTCATCATCTATATAATTTTTTTCTTAATATTTATAAATTCTTTAATGAAAACATTGGTTATTAGTATTTAAAAAAATGGCATATGTGTCACAACCAACTTTTTATAGTATATATCATTCAATTAAATTAAATTTTTCCATATAATATGTTAAACAAAATCTCAAGTTTAAATAAATAATAATCCAGTAAACCGTTACAATGTGACTATTAAATTGGTGGGTAGGAATATGAAAAAAAATATGAGATATTTATTTCAACACATGTATTAAATAAAATAATTGTGTATCCATTGAATAAAAATTTAAAAAGTATAATATATAACAATTTTAAAAAATATTTGTACGTGAAAATTTTGCTTTTATATTAATAAATTAAATTACTCACTATTGGTTAATTATTTTTTTTGAATTTATATAATATGTGTCATGTAAAATTTATTATAATTAATTAAATATTTTATGTCATGGTGTATGAATAATTCTAGTCTTTTTTAAAAATACAATATGTTAAAAATAATTTTATTAACATTTTATTCACATATGTTAAAATTGATTTCAAACAATTTAATATAGTATATTTGAAAAATAAATTTTCATTTAAATAAATATTTAATAATTATTATAACATGATTCTTTTTAATTTTAATGAAAATATTATCTTTCCATGAATAATGAAAACTTATTTTTATTGAAATCTTCTTTCCCGTTTAATGAATTTATAGAGTTCAATTTTTTAGTAATTATAGAAAATATTAAATTGGATTGTTTAAATTGTTTTCAATAAAATTTATTGTATTATAATTAATTTTATATTTAATTTTAATATGATAATTTAATGTAATTTAGAAAATATTTCATTAGAAAATATCATTTTTTTCACTAATTATTGTGAAAATTTAAATTAGTTTGTGCCATTATTGTTCTAACACACACAAATTTTATAAAAATATTCAAATATATTTAATAATTTTTACATATTGTGATACATGATTCACTTAATTTTTCTTGTTTTACATGAAATATTGAATGTATTATCTATTTCACACAACACTATGTCTAAATGAAATGTGAAATAATATTGATATATTATTATTTACAATGATAGTTATAACATAGCCATTAGAATGGTGGGAATTATTATAATTTAAAAAGTTAGAAAAATATATTTTTTTAATATTTACATAAAATCTATTGATTTTTGGCAACATAATTTTCAAATGAGAGTAAAAAAATTTATATAATGGATATCATTTTTATAAAAAAAATTATTCCAAAAAATGACCTTTACATAAATAAATTAAAAAAAATTCTTAAAATATTTTTAATAATATTAATTCAATATATGATTAAAATATTAACATACATATTTTGTATTTTTTATATAATTGGGACGAATAAATCCACCTTTTTAATTAGAAACAATATTTTTCTAAACTATTGTTTTTTATATTTTTTACACTTATTATATAATTATATTTTTCCACATATAAAAAATTTATTTAAAAAAATAATATTCAATTTTTGAAATGAAAATGTAAATATTATCTTAAAGTAATTTTTTGATTATTTTCAGTAAACAATAATTTTTTTATTATTACTATAAAACATATGTTTCTATTAAAAAAATTTCAATTAATGAATTTTTAAAAAAAAAAATATTTTAGTATGGTTTAAAATTTAAAATTTTATCACTAGTTTGTTTTTTAATCATATTTTTGTTATCATAATCATTATCAAATTGAATATGATATAAAATATTTGTCAACATTTTGTTCATTTTACGTAGGGTATCTTCTTATTTCGTCATGTCTGTGGAATTATTTTTCCAAAAAAATTTCCCACAAATAGAAATGAAATTTAAAAAAATAAATTAAATATTTCTAATCATAATATTATTGAATATATAAAATCATAATATTTAAATTTCACCATAATTTATAATAAATAGAATAAAAACTAATTACATTTTTTAAGATGAAAATGGGATTATCTAGTTGTTTATCCATAAATATAAATGGTAAAATGATATAGAAACATATCTATAACACATTTTCAGAACATATATATATATTTTTCATATATAGTTAGACAATTCAATGGGTTTGATATTTTTTCTTGTGAATTGTGATTTTGAAACATTATATTTTAATAAATTATAAATATGACACTCACCATAGTTATAAAATGCCACCGCATCTTCTCATCCCTAAAAACATCCACACCACTTTTTTCAGCCAATAAAGCCCTTATTATAATCCTAGAAGACTTCTTTATGCACAAATCTCACTTATTATTTATTTTTATTTAAAAACACTGTTCTTTGAAGAAGGGGAAACAACCCAAACACGAATTTTATTTTATTTATTACTTCAACACATTCAAATATCTAAAATCCATGAAGAAATAATAAAATAATTATGTCTCTTAAAGAGATATTTTTTAGTTGAATTTCAAGACCTAAACCCATCTTCTACTTCATCAACTGTGAAATAAAGGTGATGATTGTGAACATGGAAAATTACCAAATTTTTAACTAATATAATTTATTTTCCATCACCATATCCCATGGATGGATGTAATGTTCTATTTAATGACTATATCAGATTTTTTTTTGCTCTACCAATCGAATTGTAATAAGACGTATAACTTCTTATCTCTTGACAATTTTGAAGATACAAACTCTCTCTTGTTTATGGTGGAATGGATACTTGAGAATAAATATGTTTTGTTTTTCATTTTAACATTATATAGATTGTAATAAGGATAGATCAAATGAATATATATTAAATATTTAAAATATTTATATTTATATAATTATTATGTAAAATTTAACTTCTTAATTTATATTCCATGGTAGATATGATAATTCCAATCACCAGTACTGTGGAATACTTCCTTGTGATGTGATATGTTTCATTATTAATTTACTTTATACATGGAAGGTATTATGGATTGTTTCAAATAACAATATTGGATAAATATGACATAAAATTATTCCACAATTTTAATAACTTTTTTACCATTATTGCACTAAATATTTCAATAAAATAGAAGTAGTTTTAATTCCTATGTATGATTTACCATATCTATGAATAATGTTATTCAATTTATATCCCTAATTTTTTTTATAAATCTAAAAACATATATACTAATTATATAATATATTTTTATCAATTTAAATTTTTTTGATATATTGTATCAATTATCAAAGTAAGAGGATAAAAAATTAAAAAAACATACCAAAATAATAATATTTTTGTTACCAAAAACTTTATTTTAATAAGTAATTATTATTAATCAATTAATAAATTGTCATATTTAAATAATATATTATTCTAAAAAGATATTTACAGTTTTAAAATTATTTTTAATTTGAAATATATTTGTTTTATAAATGTTTTGAACATGTACGATGTAATCTGGGACATCGAGAAATAGATTTATAGTGACTATTTATCTTCAAGGAGACATATTACAATTCAAATAATGATTCATTTATGTTGTATATATACTTCCCCTTTGAAATTATATATCATAAATATAATTATATTTCTAACATATTAATTATTAATGTTATTTTTTACATTTTTTTATTATGATTCAAAAACATTCTAAATTTCTTTTGGATTTTAATCATATTTTCATCTATAGAGACATATGTAATGTTATTCACATATATTATTTTATGATGTCAAAATAATACCACATTGAAATGACTTTTCTTGAATCTTTTTTATATAATGATATTTTAAATTTCATATTATTTTAATATTTCATTCTGTGTATGATTCAATGTTACCAGTGTGCGGCAGATTTTTTGGTATAATATCATGATTTATCAGAATTGCTTATATTTATTCTTATGATGATGAGATATTTGTGATTTTTTTGAAAGAATACTGAGACCTTGACTAGAAAATCAAGACCACTTTATTAAAAGTAAAAGAAAGATTACACAAGCCTGAATGTAGATGTTTTACACTGATCCCTCTTAAGAATAAAAAGAATACCCTCTAGTACCTGATTAGCACAGTGAAAAGCACCACCAATGACACCTTTGTTAGCAAGAGCATCTGCCAGAGAGTTCGCCTCATGATATATACATGAGTTGCAATAAACTCCTTCGAGGAGAGAAGATCTAAACACCATGCCCAATGATTAGTCAACTTCCAGGAAGGATGAATAGAACCAGTTTGAAGATCCGTAACTACAATCTAAGAATCACGTTCAATCCATAATTTGTTCCAACCCATTCTATCTGACTGTTCAACTGCTTCAATAACTCCATACATCACTTCTTCAAGGGCAGAGACAAAACCACACAATCCATAAAAACAGCCAAGAGAATATCCATGATGATTCCTAAAAACTGCACCAAAACATGAAAGTCCAGGATTACCATGTGAAGCTCCATCAGAATTGATCTTGATCTATCCATCAAAAAGAGGCTTCCATATCACTTCAATTGTACCAAAAGTTGGCCGCAAAATCTGCTTGACAGCATCCCGATTCATGACCAACCAGTCATGAAATGATTTGTCACAAAACCTGTTATTTGGAACCTGCACAATTTGAGCATCCATAAGAAGTGTGGTTAAAACAGAACGGACTTGTAAGTTGCCTACTGTATGCATGACATTACAATCCAGCCCATTCCTAACATTTCCAACATGAGAACCATTATATAAAGACCCTTCAAAAACAAATCTAACATGGTGAGTCTACTGATCATGCAGAATTTTGTTTCATAGAAGCCACAAAAACTGCAATAACTCCTCTGCAACAGCAAGGAACAAAGAAGCAAGCTATTGAGACATCATAATATAAGGCAAGAATTTCATAAAGTCATCAATTTTGCTAGCATTAATTTCTTTAACTTCAAAGATATCAAAAACTGCCTCCCACATTGCTGAAGCAACCACACAAGTAAGGAAGAGATGGTTTATATCTTCCTTGTATCAAGGAATTTTTATTAAAAATAATGATCGTTGTAATTTATTTTAGAAGAAATATTATTTTTTATAATATTTCCATTAAGGTTACATTATTCCAATTTTCGTTGTTGTGGATATAAAATTAGTATTTTAAGAAATATTGATAAAAATAGTGGTAATTGTTTTTGATATGAACATGTTCAAAATGCAATCCAATGCTCTTGAATATGTGTCTCATACTGAACACCTAATAAATAACTATCTAAATAAAATATAATATTCTTCTTTTACAAATATAGTTTGTAGGTGTAATTTTATAGAAGATTATTAATCAAAATATTATTTAATCAAATTAATGAATTATATAGTTCTTTACATATAAAAGTTTAAAACCCCAATGTCAGTATCATAATAATATATTAAACTAATTCAGGAGGATTTAAATAACATAATAAAATAAAATCACAACTATTAAGTTATATTACAATATTCTTCTAATATTTTATATGAGATTCCACAATAATCGCATGAAATCAATCATGGTGAAAAAAAATTGTTTCTTTTCATATTGATTTGAAATGTTAAAATAACCCAATTATTCTTTCTTATTATTTGATTTACAACTCTTTATTATATACATTTTTATGTACTTTAATATTAGAACTCATCAGATCTACACATACCATTCTATTTGAAATTCATGCATTTGTAGTATGTCCCCTAACTACTTTTTAATATTCATCAAATTACAGATTCCATAATGAATGATTTCAAATCAATGGAAACATGTAAAGATATTTATTATTTTTATTTCAATTCTATTTAAAATAAATTTTGTGAATTCAGTAAAAAAATTAGTTTTTTAAATAAAACCATTCTAATAATAATCATTTTTTAAAAAAATAACAAAATGAAGATTTATTATTCATAAATAAAATTTTTTCTCTCACACAACTATAAATAAGTTGACGAAAATATAATAGTAAATTCATACCTAAATAAATGGAATTGTTTGAGATGATATAATATTTTTGTATTTATAGAAATAGATTTTTTAAAATTAGTATTTTGATAATCAGGTTTCTTCTCAATAAAAAAATCTTACGAAATAATTTTTTCAAATGAATAATATTTAACATAGATATTTAAAATAATTAAATTATGAGTTTTAGAAAAGTGGGGGATATTAATAAATTATTATAAAATAATTTTGTAAATGTTTTTCAAACATCCTAGTAAGTAAAAGTCGTCAAAATTTTAGCAAGGTGAAATTTTTTATTATAATTGTTAAGATTTTTCATCATATTAATTAACTCAAACCTCTAAAATTATACTAATAAGCGATAATTAATGATATAATTAAAAACTAATATAGAAATAATTGAAAACATGGAATAAAATGTAATATTTTTTCATGGTTATCCCATGATATAGGTGACTATATAATGAAATTGATTCGATCAAGTCCTATAAATTGGTGCATAAAATATATAATAATATGTTTATACATATGAAATGAATCATTATTATACAAAATATCAATATCCCTATAGTTATTTATCTCATGTTAGGTATATTATTCAATGACACACTATTTTAAACTATACCTCAACTCGACAAAAATAAAAAAATTATTTACTTTTCTCAATGATGATATTGAATCACAATAGTCTGTACTCTTCCTATATAATAGAAATTTTATAAACCATTGATTAAAAATTCAAATATCATTCACATCAGGTTTATTGCCCTAATCCCCAAAATAATAAATAGATTTATAAATAAAAATTTATCTTCTTTAACACCATTAATTGATTTGAGGTACAAGTATGAGTTTTTTTGATTACTTATTCTAAATAACCAAAAGCAAATAATTCTTTAAATATAACTAAAGAATGAATATAACCTTTATTTTGGATTGTTAGGCATAAAAATGATGAAAGTGTTGGATGAATCAACATTCCATTACAAAAATTAAATGAATGTTCATGTTCATCTAACTAACATCTTACATTAGTCAGATGATCTTATTGAACATGTAAGTAATACACACATCTTCATTAACTCAATAGATCTATTTTAACATATAGATGGGACACAATTATTCATAAAATCAAATAATAATCGAGAATATGGAGTTTATATTAACATGTTCCTTATCAATACCTATTAAATATAATTTTTTAGTAAACAATAGTCATTTTATAGAAATTATTTTTATTGATGACCTCCATTAATAGTTGAATTACTATTTAAATTTGAAACTATTAAATTCAACAAGAATCAAGATTATCATTTATATTTTTTTCAAAAAAATTATCACTTCTATAAAAAAATATAATTAAGATGAAATACTTTTATTCCATTATTGATTATTCTTCCTTAGAAACTATGAAAAAAATATCAAGAATATTGACTTAAGAATCATATTAATTAGTTTTTGGAGAATAACATTACAATGAATCAATTATTTCATCATCTAGATAATTGTTTTCTTAATATTTATAAATTATTTAATGAAAACATGGGTTATTACTATTTAAAAAAATTGAATATGTGTCACAACCAACATTTTATAGTATATATCTTCCAATTAAATTAAATTTTTTCGTAGAATATGTTAATGAAAATATCAATTTTAAATAAATAATAATCCAGTAAACCGTTACAATGTGATTGTTAAATTGGTGGGTAGGAATATGAAAAAAAATTTGAGATATTTATTTCAACACATGTATTAAATAAAATAATTATGTATCTATTGAATAAAAAATTAGAAAGTATAATATATAACTATTTTAAAAAATATTTATATGTGAAAATTTTGTTTTTATATTAATAAATTAAATTACTCACTTTTGGTTAATTATTTTTATTGAATTTATATAATATGTGTCATGTAAAATTTATTATAATTAATTAAATATTTTATGTCATGGTGTATGAATAATTCTAGTCTTATTTAAAAATACATAATGTTAAAAATAATTTTATTAACATTTTATTCACATATGTTAAAATTTATTTCAAACAATTTAATATAGTATATTTGAAAAATAAATTTTCATTTAAATAAATATTTAATAATTATTATAACATGAATCTTTTTAATTTTAATGAAAATATTATCTTTCCATGAATAATGAATACTTATTTTTTTTGAAATCTTCATTCCCGTTTAATGAATTTATAGAGTTCAATTTTTTTGTAATTATAGAAAATATTAAATTGGATTGTTTATATTGTTTTCAATAAAATTTATTGTATTATAATTAATTTTATATTTAATTTTAATATGATAATTTAATGTAATTCGGAAAATATTTCATTAGAAAATATCATTTTCGTCGCTAATTAATGTGAAAATTTAAATTATTTTGTGCCACTATTGTTCTAACACACACAAATTTTATAAAAATATTCAAATATATTTAATACTTTTTACATATTGTGATACATGGTACACTTAATTTTTCTTATTTTACATGAAATATTGAATGTATTATCTATTTCACACAACACTAAGTCTAAATGAAATGTGAAATAATATTGATATATTATTATATAAAATGATAGTTATAACATAGCCATTAGAATGGTGGGAATTATTATAATTTAAAAAGTTATAAAAATATATTTTTTTAAATATTTACATAAAATCTATTGATTTTTGGCAACTTAATTTTCAAATGAGAGTAAATAAATTTATATAATGGATATCATTTTTATAAAAACAATTTTTATTCCATAAAATGACATTTACATAAATAAATTAAAAAAAATTCTTAAAATATTTTTAATGATATTAATTCAATATATGATTAAAATATTAACATACATATTGTGTATTTTTTATATAATTGGGACGAATAAATCCAATTTTTTAATTAGAATCAATATTTTTCTAAACTATTGTTTTTTATATTTTTTACACTTATTATATAATTATATTTTTCCACATATACAAAATTTATTTTAAAAAATAATATTCAATTTTTGAAATGAAAATGTAAGTATTATCTTAGAGTAAATTTTTGATTATTTTCAGTAAACAATAATTTTTTTATTAATACTATAAAACATATGTTTCTATTAAAAAAAATTCAATTAATGAATTTTTAATAAATAAAGATATTTTAGTATGGTTAAAAATTTAAAATATTATCACTAGTTTATTTTTTAATCATATTTTTTTTATCATACTCAATATCAAATTTAATTATGATATAAAATATTTGTCAACATTTTGATCATTTTATGTAGGGTAACTTCTTATTTCGTCATGTCTATGGGATTATTTTTCCAAAAAAAATTCCCACTAATACAAATGAAATTTTAAAAAATAAATTATATATTTCTAATCATAATATTATTGATTACATAAAATTGTAATATTTCAATTTCACCATAATTTATAATAAATACAATAAAAACTAATTACAGTTTTTAAGATGAAAATGGGATTATCTAGTTGTTTATCAAAAAATATAAATTGTAAAATGATATAAAAACATATCTATAACACATTTTCAGAACATATATGTATATTTTTCATATATAGTTAGACAATTCAATAGGTTAGATATTTCTTCTTGTGAACTGTGATTTTGAAACATTATATTTCAATAAATTATAAATATGACACTCACCATAGTTATAAAATGCCACCGCATCTTCTAATCCCTAAAAACATCCACACCACTTTTTTCAGCCAATAAAGCCCTTATTATAATCCTAGAAGACTTATTTATGCACAAATCTCACTTATTATTTATTTTTATTTAAAAACAATGTTCTTTGAAGAAGGGGAAACAACAAAAACAAGAATTTTATTTTATTTATTACATCAACACATTCAAATATCCAAAATCCATGAAGAAATAATAAAATAATTATTTCTCTTAAATAGATATTTTTAGTTGAATTTCATGACCTAAACCCATATTCTACTTCATCAACTGTGAAATAACGGTAGTGATTGTGAACATGGAAAATTACTAAATTGTTAACTAATATAATTCATTTTCCATCACCATATCCCATGGATGGATGTAATGTTTTATTTAATGACTATATAAGATTTTTTTTCTCTACCAATGGAATTGTAATACCACATATAACTTATTATCTCTTGAAAATTTTGAAGATACAAACTCTCTCTTGTTTATGGTGGAATGGGTCCTTGAGAATAAATATGTTTTGTTTTTTATTTTAACATTATATAGATTGTAATAAGGATAGATCAAATGAATATATATTAAATATTAAAAATATTTAGATTTATATAATTATTATGTAAAATTTATCTTCTTAATTTATATTCCATGGTAGATATGATAATTCCAATCACGAGTACTGTGGAATATTGCCTTGTGATGTGATATGTTTCATTCTTCATTTACTTTATACATGGAAGGTATTATGTATTGTTTCAAATAACAATATGGGATAAATATGACATAAAATTATTCCACAATTTTAATAAATTGTTTACCATTATTTCACTAAATATTTCAATAAAATGGAAGTAGTTTTAATTACTATGTATGATTTACCATATCTATGAATTATGTTATTCAATTTATATCCCTAATTTTTTTTATAAATCTAAAAACATATATATTAATTATATAATTTATTTTTATCATTTTAAATTTTTTTGATATATTGTTTCAATTATCAAAGTAAGAGGATAAAAAATTAAAAAAACATACCAAAATAATAATATTTTTATTGCCAAAAACATTATTTTAATAAGTAATTTTTATTAATCAATTAACAAAATGACATATGTAAATAATATATTGTTTTAAATAGATATTTACAGTTTTATAATTATTTTTAATTTGAAATATATTTGTTTTATAAATGTTTTGAACATGTACGATGTAATCTGGGGCATCTAGAAATAGATTTATAGTGACTATTTAACTTCAAGGAGACATATTACAATTCAAATAATGATTCATTTGTGTGGTATATATACTTCCCCTTTGAAATTATATATCATAAATATAATTATTTTTCTAACATATTAATTATTAATGTTATTTTATAAATTTTTTTATTATTATTCAAAAACATTCTAAATCTATTTAGGATTTTAATCATATTTTCTTCTATAGAGACATATGTAATGTTATTCACATATATTATTTTATGATGTCAAAATAATACCACATTGAAATGACTTTTCTTGAAACTTTTTTATATAATGATATTTTAAATTTCATATTATTGTAATATTTCATTCTGTGTATGATTCATTGTTACCAATGTGCGAAAGATTTTTTGGTATAATATCAAGATTTATCAGAATTGCTTACATTTATTCTTATGATGTTGAAATATTTGTGATTTTTTTGAAAGAAGACTGAGACCATGCCTAGAAAATCAAGACCTCTTTATTAAAAGTAAAAGAATGATTACACAAGCCTGAATGTAGAAGTTTTACACTGATCCCTCTTAAGAATAAAAAGAATACCCTCCGGTACCTAATTAGCACTGTGAAAAGCACCACCAATGACACCTTTGTTAGCAAGCGCATCCGCCAGAGAGTTCGCCTCACTATATACATGAGTAATAATAAACTGCTTCTAGGAGAGAAGATCTAAAAACCATGCCCAATGATTAGTCAACTTCCAGGAAAGATGAATAGAACCAGCTTGAAGAGCCGTAACTACAATCTAAGAATCACATTCAATCCATAATTTGTTCCAACCCCTTCTATCAGACAGTTCAACCGCTTCAATAACTACATACATCTCTTCTTCAAGGGCAGAGACAAAACCACACAATCCATAAAAACATCCAAGAGAATGTCCATGATTATCCCTAAAAACTGCACCAAAACATGAATGTCCGGGATTACCATGTGAAGCTCCATCAGAATTGATCTTGATCTATCCATCAAAATAGGCGTCCATATCACTTAAATGGTACCAAAAGTTGGCCGCAAAATCCTCTTGACACCAACCCGATTCATGACCAACCAGTCATGAAATGATTCGTCAGAAAACCTGTTATTTGGAACCTGCACAATTCGAGCAGCCATAAAAAGTGTGGTTAAAACAAAACAGACCTTCAAGTTGCCTACTTAATGCATGACATTACAATCCATCCCATTCCTAACATTTCCAACATGAGAACCATTATATAAAGACCCTTCAAAAACAAAACTAACATGGTGAGTCCATTGATCATGCAATATTTTGTTTCGTAGAAGCCACAAAAACTGCAATAACTCCTCTACAACAGCAAGGAACAAACAAGAAAGCTATTGAGACGTCATCAGATAAGGCAAGAATTTCATAAATTCATCAATTTTTCTAGAATGAATTTCTTTAACTTCAAAGATATCAAAAACTGCCTCCCACATAGCTGAAGCAACCACACAAGTAAGCAAGAGATGGTTTATATCTTCCTTGTATCAAGGAATTTATATTAAAAATAATGACCATTGTCATTTATTTTAGAAGAAATATTATTTTTTATAATATTTCCATTAAGGTTACATTATTCCAATTTTCCTTGTTGTGGATATAAAATTTGTATTTTAAGAAATATTGATAAAAATAGTGGTAATTTTTTTTATATGAACATGTTCAAAATGGAATCCAATGCTCTTGAATATGTGTTTCATACTGAACACCTAATAAATAACTATCTAAATAAAATATAATATTCTGCTTTTACAAATATAGTTTGTAGGTGTAATTTTATAGAAGAGTATTAATCAAAATATTATTTAATCAAATTAATGAATTATATAGTTCTTTACATATAAAATTTTAAAACACCAATGTCAGTATCATAATAATATATTAAACTAATTCAGGAGGATTTAAATAACATAATAAAATAAAAACACAACTATTAAGTTATATTACAATATTCTTCTAATATTTTATATGAGATTCCACAATAATCGCATGAAATCGATCAGGGTGAAAAAAAATTGTTTCTTTTCATATTGATTTGAAATGTTAAAATAACCCAATTATTCTTGTATATTATTTGATTTAAAACTCTTTATTATATCCATTTTTATGTACATTAATATAAGAACTCATCAGATCTACACATACCATTCTATTTGAAATTCATGCATTTGTAGTATGTCCCCTAAGTACTTTTTAATATTCATCAAATTATAGATTCCATAATGAATGATTTAAAATCAATGGAAACATGTAAAGATATTAATTATTTCTATTTCAATTCTATTTAAAATATATTTTGTAAATTCAGTAAAAAAATTAGTTTTTTAAATAAAACCATTCTAATAATAATAATTTTAAAAAAAAAATAACAAAATGAAGATTTATTATTCATAAATAAAATTATTTCTCTCACACAACTATAAATAAGTTGACGAAAATATAATAGTAAATTCATACCTAAATAAATGGAATAGTTTGAGATGATATAATATTTTTGTATTTATAGAAATAGATTTTTTAATATTAGTATTTTGATAATCATGTTTCTTCTCAATAAAAAATCTTACAAAATAATTTTTTCAAATGAATAATATTTAACATCGATATTTAAAATAATTAAATTATTAGTTTTAGAAGAGTGGGGGATATTAATAAATTATTATAAAATAATTTTCTAAATGTTTTTCAGACATCCTAGTAAGTAAAAGGCGTCAAAATTTTAGCAAGGTGAAATTTTTTTTTATAATTGTTATGATTTTTCATCATATTAATTAACTCAAACCTCTAAAATTATACTAATAAGCGATAATTAATGATATAATTAAAAACTAATATAGAAATAATAGAAAACATGGAATAAAATGTAATATGTTTTCATGGTTATCCCATGATGTAGGTGACTATATAAGGAAATTGATTCGATCAAGACCTATAAATTGGTGCTTAAAATATATAATAATATGTTTATACATATGAAATGAATCATTATTATACAAATTAATAATATCCCTACAGTTATTTATCTCATGTTAGGTATATTATTCAATGACACACTATTTTAAACTATACCTCAACTCGACAAAAATAAAAAATTTATTTACTTTTCTCAATGATGATATTGAATCACAATAGTCTGTACTCTTCTTATATAATAGAAATTTTATAAACCTTTGATTAAAAATTCAAATATCATTCACATCAGGTTTATTGCCTTAATCCCCAAAATAATAAATACATTTATAAATAAAAAAATTTCTTCCTTAACACCATGAATTGATTTGAGGTACAAGTATGAGTTTTTTTGATTAATTATTCTAAATAACCAAAAGCAAATAATTTTTTAAATAAAACTAAAGAATGAATATAACCTCTATTTTGGATTGTTAGACATAAAAATGATGAAATTGTTGGATGAAACAATATTCCATTACAAAAATTAAATGAATGTTCATGTTCATCTAACTAACATCTTACATTAGTCAGACGATCTTATTAAACATGTAAGTAATGCACACATCTTCATTAACTCAATAGATCTATTAGAAGATATAGATGGGACATAATTATTCATAAAATCAAATAACCATCGAGAATATAGAGTTTATATTAACATGTTCCTTATCAATACCTATTAAATATAATTTTTTAGTAAATAATAGTCATTTTATAGCAATTATTTTTTTTGATGACCTCCATTAATAGTTGAATTACTATTTAAATTTGAAACTATTAAATTCAACAAGAATCAAGATTCTCATTTATATTTTTTTCAATAAAATTATCACTTCTATAAAAAAAATATAATTAAGATGAAAGAGTTTTATTCCATTATTCATTATTATTCCTTAGAAACCATGAAAAAAAATATCAAGAATATTGACTTAAGAATCATATTATTTAGTTTTTGGAGAATAACATTACAATGAATCAATTATTTCATCATCTAGATAAATTTTTTTCTTAATATTTATAAATTATTTAATGAAAACATGGGTAATTAATATTAAAAAAATGGCATATGTGTCACAACCAACTTTTTATAGTATATATCTTCAAATTAAATTAAATTTTTCTATAGCATATGTTAAAGAAAATCTCAAGTTTAAATAAATAATAATCCAGTAAACCGTTACTATATGACTATTAAATTGGTGGGTAGGAATATGAAAAAAAATATGAGATATTTATTTCAACACATGTATTAAATAAAATAATTATGTATCCATTGAATAAAAAATTAGAAAGTATAATATATAACTATTTTAAAAAATATTTGTATGTGAAAATTTTGTTTTTATATTAATAAATTAAATTACTCACTATTGGATAATTATTTTTATTAAATTTATATAATATGTGTCATGTAAAATTTATTATAATTAATTAAATATTTTATGTCATGGTGTATGAATAATTGTAGTCTTATTTAAAAATACATTATGTTAAAAATAATTTTATTAACATTTTATTCACATATGTTAAAATTGATTTCAAACAATTTAATAGAGTATATTTGAAAAATAAATTTTCATTTAAATAAATATTTAATAATTATTATAACATGAATCTTTTTAATTTTAATGAAAATATTATCTTTCCATGAATAATGAAAACTTATTTTTTTGAAATCTTCTTTCCTGTTTAATGAATTTATAGAGTTCAATTTTTTAGTAATTATAGAAAATATCAAATTGGATTATTTAAATTGTTTTCAATAAAATTTATTGTATTATAATTAATTTTATATTTAATTTTAATATGATAATTTAATGTAATTTGGAAAATATTTCATTAGAAAATATCATTTTCGTCGCTAATTAATGTGAAAATTTAAATTATTTTGTGCCACTATTGATCTAACACACACAAATTTTATAAAAATATTCAAATATATTTAATAATGTTTACATATTGTGATACATGATACACTTAATTTTTCTTGTTTTATATGAAATATTGAATGTATTATCTATTTCACACAACACTAAGTCTAAATGAAATGTGAAATAATATTGATATATTATTATTTACAATGATAGTTATAACATAGCCATTAGAATGGTGGGAATTATTATAATTTAAAAAGTTATAAAAATATATTTTTTAAATATTTACATAAAATATATTGATTTTTGGCAACTTAATTTTCAAATAAGAGTAAAAAAATTTATATAATGGATATCATTTTTATAAAAACAATTTTTATTCCAAAAAATGACCTTTACATAAATAAATTAAAAAAAATTATTCAAATATTTTTAATGATATTAATTAAATATATGATTAAAATATTAACATATATATTGTGTATTTTTTATATAATTGGGACGAATAAATCCAATTTTTTAATTAGAAACAATATTTTTCTAAACTATTGTTTTTTATATTTTTTACACTTATTATATAATTATATTTTTCCACATATGAAAAATTTATTTAAAAAAATAATTTTCAATTTTTGAAATGAAAATGTAAATATTATCTTAGAGTAAATTTTTGATTATTTTCAGTAAAGAATAATTTTTTATTAATACTATAAAACATATGTTTCTATTAAAAAAAATTAAATTAATGAATTTTTAAAAAATAAAGATATTTTAGTATGGTTTAAAATTTAAAATTTTATCACTAGTTTATTTTTTAATCATATTTTTGTTATCATAATCAATATCAAATTGAATTATGATATAAAATATTTGTCAACATTTTGATCATTTTACGTAGGGTAACTTCTTATTTCGTGATGTTTGTGGGATTATTTTTCCAAAAAAAATTCCCACGAATAAAAATGAAATTTAAAAAAATAAATTAAATATTTCTAATCATAATATTATTGATTATATAAAATCGTAATATTTCAATTTCACCATAATTTATAATAAATACAATAGAAACTAATTACATTTTTTAAGATGAAAATGGGATTATCTAGTTGTTTATCAATAAATATAAATGGTAAAATGATATAGAAACATATCTATAACACATTTTCAGAACATATATATATTTTTTTCATATATAGTTAGACAATTTAATAGGTTAGATATTTTTTCTTGTGAATTGTGATTTTGAAACATTATATTTTAATAAATTATAAATATGACACTCACCATAGTTATAAAATGCCACCGCATCTTCTCATCCCTAAAAACATCCACACTACTTTTTTCAGCCAATAATTCCCTTATTATAATCCTAAAAGACTTATTTAGGCACAAATCTCACTTATTATTTATTTTTATTTACAAACAATGTTCTTTGAAGAAGGTCAAACAACACAAATAAGAATTTAATTTTATTTATTACATCAACACATTCAAATATCCAAAATCCATGAAGAAATAATAAAATAATTATGTCTCTTAAATAGATATTTTTTAGTTGAATTTCATGACCTAAACCCATCTTCTACTTCATCAACTGTGAAATAAAGGTGATGATTGTGAACATGGAAAATTACCAAATTGTTAACTAATATAATTCATTTTCCATCACCATATCCCATGGATGGATGTAATGTTCTATTTAATGATAATATAAGAATTTTTTTTCTCTACCAATGGAATTGTAATACCACATATAACTTCTCATCTCTTGACAATTTTGAAGATACAAACTGTCTCTTGTTTTTGGTGGAATGGATCCTTGAGAATAAATATGTTTTGTTATTAATTTTATCATTATATAGATTTTAATAAGGATGGATCAAAATAATATATATTAAATATTAAAAATATTTATATTTATATAATTATTATGTAAAATTTAACTTCTTAATTTATATTCCATGGTAGATATGATAATGCCAATCACCAGTACTGTGGAATACTGCCTTGTGATGTGATATGTTTCATTCTTCATTTATTTTATACATGGAAGGTATTATGGATTGTTTCAAATAACAATATTAGATAAATATGACATAAAATTATTCCACAATTTTAATAAATTATTTACCATTATTTCACTAAATATTTCAATAAAATCGAAGTAGTTTTCATTCATATGTATGATTTACCATATCTACGAATTATGTTATTCAATTTATATCCCTAATTTTTTTTATAAATCTAAAAACATATATACTAATTATATAATATATTTTTATCATTTTAAATTTTTTTGATATATTGTATCAATTTTCAAAGTAAGAGGATAAAAATTTAAAAAACATACCAAAATAATAATATTTTTATTACAAGAAACTTTATTTTAATAAGTAATTTTAATTAATCAATTAATAAAATGTCATATGTAAATAATATTTTGTTTTAAATAGATATTTGCAGTTTTAAAATTATTTTTAATTTGAAATATATTTGTTTTATGAATGTTTTGAACATGTACGATGTAATCTGGGACATCTAGAAATAGATTTATAGTGACTATTTATCTTCAAGGAGGCATATTAAAATTCAAATCATGATTCATTTGTGTGGTATATATACTTCCCCTTTGAAATTATATATCATAAATATAATTATTTTTCTAACATATTAATTATTAATGTTATTTTGTTCATTTTTTTATTATGATTCAAAAACATTCTAAATCTCTTTTGGATTTTAATCATATTTTCCTCTATAGAGACATATGTAATGTTATTCACATATATTATTTTATGATGTCAAAATAGTACCACATTGAAATGACTTTTCTTGAATCTTTTTTATATAATGATATTTTAAATTTCATATTATTTTATTATTTCATTCTGTGTATGATTCATTGTTACCAGTGTGCAGAATATTTTTTGGTATAATATCATGATTTATCAGAATTGATTACATTTATTCTTATGATGATGAAATATTTGTGATTTTTTTGAAAGAAGACTGAGACCTTGCCAAGAAAAGCAAGACCTCTTTATTAAAAGTAAAAGAAAGATTACACAAGCCTGAATGTAGAATTTTTACACTGATCCCTCTTAAGAATAAAAAGACTATCCTCCGGTACCTGATTAGCACAGTGAAAAGCACCACCAATGACACCTTTGTTAGCAAGCGCATCCTCTAGAGAGTTCGCCTCACGATATACATGAGTAACAATAAACTCCTTCAAGGAGAGAAGATCTAAACACCATGCCCAATGATTAGTCAACTTCCAGGAAAGATGAATAGAACCAGTTTGAAGAGCCGTAACTACAATCTAAGAATCACATTCAATCCATAATTTGTTCCAACCCCTTCTATCAGACTGTTCAACCGCTTCAATAACTCCATACATATCTTCTTCAAGGGCAAAGACAAAACCACACAATCCATAAAAACAGCCAAGAGAATGTCCACGATGATCCTTAAAAACTGCACCAAAACATGAAAGTCCAGGATTACCATGTGAAGCTCCATCAGAATTGATCTTGATCCATCCATCAAAAGGAGGCTTCCATCTCACTTCAATTGTACCAAAAGGTGGCCGCAAAATCCCCTTGACACTAACCCGATTCATGACCAACCAGTCAGGAAATTATTTTTCACAAAACCTGTTATTTGGAACCTGCACAATTCGAGAAGCCATAAATAGTGTGGTTAAAACAGAACTGACATGCATGTTGCCTACTGTATGCATGACATTACAATCCAGCCCATTCCTAACATTTCCAACATGATAACCATTATATAAAGACCCTTCAAAAACAAATCTAACACGGTGAGTCCACCGATCATGCAGAATTTTGATTCGTAGAAGCCACAAAAACTGCAATAACTCCTCTGCAACAGCAAGGAACAAACAAGCAAGCTATTGAGACAGCATAAGACAAGGCAAGAATTTAATAAAGTCATCAATTTTTCTAGCATGAATTTCTTTAACTTCAAAGATATCAAAAACTGCCTCCCACATAGCTGAAGAAACCACACAAGTAAGGAAGAAATGGTTTATATCTTCCTTGTGTTGATGACACAAATCACATCTTGACCAAAGTGAAATCCCACATTTTCGGAGAAAACCATCAGTTGGAAGATTTTTGTGAGAAATTCTCCAAGAAACCAAGGTTCGATAAGGCCTCAAGAAGCCTTTACTTAGATAACCCATCCATTGAAATTGAGAATTTCTCCCATTAATGTGCATGTAAAACAGTTTGGAGGAAAGAATCCCATTTGAAGCCGGTTCCCACACCTAGAAATCCTCTTGAGAGAAAAAGATATACTGCTCAACAATGGAACCCACCTGACTAGGTACACCATCCATACATTGAAGTTGATCTTTAATTGAAAAATCAAAATCAATATTATTACTACCTTCAAGAACCAGATCCCGCAGGCGAATTCCAGTCCAATTACACTTCTAGAATTGAAGTTATGATTCCCTTGAGACCAACCATCTAGAATTGCAATAAATTATTGAGAATATATTCTTGAAGGCATGCCAAATAGAAGGAGAAAAGTAATTAAAATTGCCTACGTTGAGCATGCTCAGGAATCTAGTTTTATGAAAGGATAAAGCCTCAGATTTCATGTTCATTAACCTCTAAATAAATCCAGCCTGCATAGTGTCATTAAAATAACCAAGGTTCTTGATACCCTAGCCCCCTTCCTCAAAAGGTTTACAAACAGTATTCCAAGAGACTATTGCAATCTTTATCTCAGTGATACAACAACTCAAAATGAAATTCTTAATAGATGCATTGACAGTTTTTAATAAATCAATCGGCCACTTATAAACCATGATAGAATACACAAATTTTGAAATGATGATGGATTTTACAAGAAATACTCTACCAGTAATAGACAGAGACTTGACCTTCCCTGATGATAATTATCTTCTTATATTTCTAACAATTGAGAGAAATAAACAACCTTCGGCCTTCCCCAAAACATTGGAACTCCCAGGTATATAAAGGGGAGAGCCCCGCCCCGAATACCCAATTCTCTGATGATATCATTCCTCCTATCAAGAGAAAAATTACTTCCAAAGTAAACAAATTATTTATTCCAACAGATATCCGGTCCAGAAACCATCTCATAATGTAAAAAAACTCTTTTAATGTTCTTGATGTTTCTTTTGTCCCCTTTAGTAAATAGAATAATATCATCAGCTTACAAAAGGTGTGAAGGAGCTGCCAATCCTCTACCAGCCTGAATAACATTCAACTTTCCATTGACGGCCATGATGGAAAGAATCCTACTGAGATAGTCCTCAACAATAGAAAAAATTATTGCTAATAAACGATATTCATGCCTTACACCTCGTGAAAAATCAAAGAATCCCTCAGGAGATCCATTAATAAGAACTGAAATGTGAGTAGAATTCATAATGGACATTATCCAATTAATGAAAACATGATCAAATCCAATAATGTCTAGAATCCTTCATATGAAACCCAAATCCATTGTGTCAAATGCTTTTTTGATATCAAGATTAAGAGCAATGTTACCACCACTAATAGGACGTTTAAGATGAATCACAAACTCTGAAGCAGTTATGAGACA
Organism: Viscum album; assembly: GCA_963277665.1. Lineage (NCBI taxonomy): Eukaryota > Viridiplantae > Streptophyta > Magnoliopsida > Santalales > Viscaceae > Viscum > Viscum album. Next base: position 62,846,964 of record OY728143.1, on the reverse strand, counting down.
ATCCTGAATTGATCATCCCTTGATAAAGCCAAACTGATTATCAGAGAAAATCTAACAAGCAATACTTGATAATCTAGTCGCAAGAATTTTGCGTATAATTTTTTAGATAGTGTTAACCAATGCAACAGTTCTAAAAAGATGAATTTCATTGGCATTTTCCACTTTTGGAATTAAAGCAATGAATTGTGAATTCAGACCATTCGGAAGATATCCACCTTTGAAGAAGTGAACAACTAACCTGCAAATGTAAACATGAATAATATCCCAGAACGATTGAAATATGTAATTCCCGAAACCATCCGGACCTGGAGAGATTTCTATTTTAAGGCTGAAAATAGCCTCCTTGATTTCAGATTCAAGAGGAATAATGTTAAGACTGGAATTATCCTCTTGACTCACAAGCTTGGGAATCACACCATCCATGAGGTTACTATTGAGAGAAGATCCATTGAAGAGACTCTTGAAGTATGGATTTATATGTTATGATAAATCCTTTCTCTTATCAATAATGCTATCTCCATTCTTGATCAAAGAGAGAGGATTGGACATCCTTCTGACTCTCTATAGTGCATTAAAAACATTGAATTCCTATCCCCATTCTGCAGCCATTTAACTTTAAAGGAGTCCCTATGTAAACCATCCTTTATGTTAAGAATCGTATTGAGTTTAGTAATAAGCTCAGCTTCATCCACACACCCATTCGAGAAATCAATGTATGAATTAGATTCTTGAAGATGATGCAGGGAAGCCTCCATGGAAGAAATGACAGAATATATGGAGCTGACGAGATCCCTACTCCAAAGTTTAAGATTCCTCTTAAGAATCTTTAACTTGGTAATGTAATCAAAAGAATCATCCTTGCATTTCACAGACTTCCAGATAGATTTCACAATAACCCTACATTCTGGATGTGTAACCCATGCTTTATTAAACCTAAACGGAAAATGGATTTTGGATTCCTTATTAGAAAGATCCATTAAGATTGTACGATGATCAGTATTAGGCTGAGAAAGTGTAGAAAAAGAGATAGAACCCCACAAATCCAGTGAAAACCCATTTATAAAAGCCCTATCCATTTTTCTGGAAACAAAACTTTTTAGGCACTTCCTTTACCAAGTATATTTAGCACCAACCAGATTTACCTCTAAAATATCAGTTTGTTCAATACAAGACCTGAATTCTCTAGAGGAAATAGAATTGTTGACAGCCCCCATCTTTTCATCCGGATTAAGAATTGCATTAAAATCTCCTAATATGATCCAGGGACTAGAAATGCTGGAGTTCAGAGATAACAAATCCTCCCAAAGAACCCTATGATCCTGATATCTATTACTATCATAAGAAAAGTACATGTTATGCTGAAGCCAAGATATATATATGAACAAGTAACTTGCGGCTCACTTGAAACAATCATAGTACTGCTCAATGATAAATGAGCCAAAACCCAAAGGTTTTTCACCTTAGAATGACAACTATTAGTGTCAATTAATGAATAACCCATCTTCTCAGAATTTTCAATATTTGAAACAAATACCTATTTGCAATCAGAATGTCCAATAAGGACAGAATGATGCTTTTGGATAAATAGCCGAATGGATCTGATGGTGTCCAGATTCCCAAGACCCTAAAAATTCCAAAACAAAATCTTCATTTGAAACTAACTCCAAGGTTTCTACCCCTTATTCCCTTTCCACCCTGCTTCTTGGGTGGACGTCCAACCTTCTTTTCTACTACAGGACATTCTAATAAATCAGATATATCATCATTTTTATCATTTACTACCTTTACTTGATCATGAAAATCCTTGTTTCCCTGATCTATCATGTTTGTAATATTAGAATTACTAGCCTCAACATAAGTGAGACTACAACCAATTCCTTCTGCCCTCACATTTTGAAAATTGTTAGCAATAATATTCTCCTCAATTATTGGAAATTCAGAAACCGTATTACCCATTTCAATTATAGTATCTGATTGTATATGTGATCCAGCTATAGAAGGAGAAACCACTAAGGAAATAATTTCCAATTTTGATCCAGATTCAAGACCATCACCACCATAATTTCCTCTCGCATGGTCTATTACTTACTACTGTAATTTCATACCAAAATCTTGAATATCTTCATACACTAAATTTCCCGAATTACCCAGCTTGAAATCAGATGATTCAGATTTCTCAGCCTTATTAAAATCCAATGATCCCATTAGGGTAATTGGTTCTTCTTCTAGCTCCCGCATTGAAGACTGGCCATCCATTAAGGAACAAACCATGGTATGAATTTGATTGGAAAAATCAATAAATATGACTTCATCTTCAATTTCATACTACAATTTCAGACCCAATTGAAAAATATCCTCTGAAAACATAGAATCCGGATCCTGAAGAAACTTTAGCTCCTCCATAGCCTGAGAAATTGCAAGTGCTTCCTCATGTTCCTATTCCTCAACTTTATCAGCCCATGTTTGTTTCTTCTTTAGTGAACCAGATTTTGTCCTTCCATTGACAGCATCCTTCTTGACATCAGCATCAGGTGTGATAGCAGGAATGTGTTGTCTTGTTTTCAAAATAGCCAGCGAATGATCCACTTGATTTTTAGAAATTCCTATCTTCACACCAATAGGGTTTTTGTTGTTATTTCCCTTATTTGAAAATTTCCATTCCACAGGCTTTGGAGCATTAACCTTCTTTTGAAAAACTCTACAATTATCAACAGAATGACCTACCATCTTGAAAACTTCAGAAAAAGGAGGCACATTCTCATACTCAATTCTTACCTCAGATTTGTTTCCACGAGCAGTGAAAGAGATGCTATCAGGGCGTTTCAACTCCAGGTTAATATCAACCAGCATTCGAGCAGAAAAACAAATATCTCCTTCTAAGGTACACTGATCAATTCAAATTGGAGTGCCAATAAAGGATGCAATATAATTTAATATCTGAGGATGCCAATACCCCTAATTCAGACCATGTAACTTCTCCCAAATATGAGCATTGGACTGCATGAAATTATGTGGATTGAAGTTCACATCCCATTCCACTAATCTCATAAAACCTAGCTTCAAATGCAAATTTCCATCATTCTAGGAAATATTCAATGCATCTCTAGATTGAAGGATAATATGAAAAAAACCACTCCCTATGGGTATCAACTTCCACTCTCTATTACTCCAGTAATGTGATATTCGATATTTAAGCTCAGCATATTCCATGGTCTATCATCTTTTGAATAAATAATATGGCCTAAAATCGAAAATTTACATAAAGAGATCCTTTGATGTAGAGCCTCTGAATCTGCTTCAACAGAGAAGCCTCCATTTTCGAGATGAGTTACATTAGAAAATCTACGATGCTCACCCTTTTGAGGATCTTCAAGATCACTCTTTGAAGGATCCTTAGAGCCCGAAAGCACTTCCGCAAATTATAAACCATTTCCTTTCCAGCCCGAGGAGTCCTGAACTTTCGACAAATTCCTCTATGGTTCTCGATACTTCTTGTAATTCAGTTCCACATCAGGATTAAACAGATCCATTTTTATGTCACGATAATAAAAAAATTTCATTCAATTTCCTCTCATTTGGTAATAATGATTTAAAATGTTAGTTTTTAATTTAAACAGACGTTGGTTTTCCCTTCTTTCAATAAACCCTTATTATTCCACATATACACTTTTTAAATTTTTTTAATATATATTTTATCGCTATGTAAAATATTTATTAAATATATTTCTACCCATATAATATTTTTAATAAATTTTATTTGAATGATATTTTTTATAAAGAGAAAATAGTGGAATGTTTGAATATTTACTATAAATTTAAAATGAATATATGTTCTAATGTGTATGTAATGAATATAATTTTACACCCTTATAGAAATTATTTTCATTGAATATTGTTTTATATGTTTCCATGTTTACTCTCAAGGAAAAGAATTTCAAAAATTATTTTTTTTAAAAAGTATTTTTCAACATGGAAAAGATATTTTTATTTATAAATTATTTAAATTATTTTTAAAGATATGTTTATCAGTTTTCATATTTATTATAAAATAAATATAATCTATAAGTGTATAAATTTTTAAAAACTGTCTTTTCAATGTGGAGAAAATATTATTTATAAGAACTGTTCAATGTTATCTTTCAAAGTCATCTTCCTTTTAATATGATATCCTTTGATTTTTTATATGAATTACATTCAAAAATATTATTTGATACCATCCATGTACATTATTTGTATATTTGATGGTTTCATGGGGAAATGATTAGGAATCCCAATTATTTTTCATTATTTATTTTATGGTGAATTAAGCAACTATTTATGACACGATTTTCATTATTTGGATTATGATGTGGTGATATTTTTATTTTTTTATTTTATTATTGCACACATAAGTATTTTTTCAATATGTTATGGGTGGGACCTATATCCCACTTTTATTCATTGGGTAAAATTAATATCTCAAGGGATAATAATGGGAAACATGTCAATGGGCCCGATCCACTATGCGAAATAGGTGAGTCTGGATCCACCATGGGAAATAGGTTCGTCCGGATCCACAATGGTAAATAAGTTACAATTCATAATCCACAATGTTTATGTACATGGTATCTAAAAATGAATAATAAATGATTTTCTATATTTATTTTAGGTCCAACCATTAATGACATGACCTTATGGTTAAGGGAAAATTTAAAAAAATATTTTACTCTTGTAGTCAATTTTGTCTTAAATGGTAAGGTTTTATTCTATGACATAGGTTTATGATAAATAAATGTTTGGTTATAAACATTATAAGATTTCATCATGAACATAGAACATTGTTCAAGACTTATTATTTCATATAATCATTGATTAAAATCTAATTTTTTCTCCTTATAGAGATTTTTATTTCACCCTTTCTTATATTCCATCAATTGGTGATAAGGAAATGATTAAGTATGTTTTTCATATGAGTATTACTATCTGAGAGGATATTTTCTTGAGATGTTGAAGATATATCATGATAAAAGACAATAATGTTTATAGTCTGCAATTAAACTAATATAATATTTTCCTCATGTAATTTTATTTTGAAATGTTTTGCACATTCTTCTGAAAATATGTGATATCAATGTATGAAAATATTCCGTCTCTATATTTAATATAAAAACGTTCAGTAAATATTTACAGATTAAGATAAAAAATTCATTAATAAGCACACTTCGGATATGTATAAGGCCCCGACCTTAAACAATACTTAATATTGAATTAAATGAATAATTCACAATGAGGATATTTTCTGGTTTAGAGTTTTAGAGAATTAGTACATAACTATTACATCTTAAAGATTACAAGGTAGACACATATACTAAGTCTCCATTTTTTTCACAAAATATAAACGCTTTAACAAAAGAGTCAAGTATAGTTCCATGTTTTAGACATCATTAAATTTCCTTGATCCCATCCTTGACCTTATTCCACATTAAGTCCTTTGGAGAAACATTTCAAAAACATAGGATGAGAACAAAAAGATCAGTAAGGGATATAAAAATACGGGAAGGAAAAATTTGTCCACGTATACATAAGAATCAATGAAAACACACTTTACTCATAAAAAAATCAATATAACATACCTCATGAAATCATAATATTTATGAATAACTCATAGAAATCATAAGACATAAAGGTAACTTGATGCATGTAACACGCTGAGATTTTATGAAAAATATTATTTTTAATTTAATTGATTTTTTGTGTTCTGTGCAACACCAAAAGGATCTTGCACAACACACATCCCTATCTTGGCTTGCATTACACACAATCTCAACCTTCCACGATAGCGTATGTTGTACGCAATACCGAGTTTCACTAAACAAAGATATGTTATATAAACTAGTCATTATGAATATTAATACCCACTTTTTGAAATTTTATTTTTCAAAATGGACTTCATTTTTGGATTCGGAATATCGAAATTAGACTAGGGTGAAATTTTGGAATTTTTATGAAAACTTTCAATTTTTGATGAATAGTGAAAACACTAGGTTACTATTTAAAAACCGACTTTTAATTTAAATAATTATATATTTTATTTAAATTTATTTTAGGTCAAAATTGATAAATAATACCTATACAAGCTCAATGTAATTCATTGGAGTCATTTTATAATAATTTTAGATATATAAAAATTTTATTAATCTTTTCACCGTCTTTTACCCACCTCATAGGAGAATTTGGAAATCACCTAAAATGTAATTTTATCGCTTCTATGAGTGGAATTTAGAAAATCATAGATACATGGTTAATATAAACGACTAAAATGTGGTTCAATGAGATTAAAATAATTTTTGTTGAATATTATCTTTTTACTTTTATTTACCACAGTTAAAAGTAAATAGGATAATTAAGGGTAAAAATGATATTATTATTACCCTAACACATGTCCTAATTCTATTGGATAATTGTAATTCGACCAAAAACATCCTTAGGATTAAAATATGACCATTTAGTTCAACATGGATTAGATTAGGGCATTTATTATTAATTTTTTTAAAGAAGGGTTACAATAGTGAAAATCAAAGTTTAAGAACTAAATCATTTTTAATATAATGTTATAAACAAGATAAATTCGACTATAAATATTCTTTAGAAATATAAAAAGATTTCTTATATAATGGTATTTTATTTATAATTTTTAGACATTAAATATGTTAATTTATTTATGACACAATGTTGATGCAGTAATTATCTTATTAATGAAATATTAACATAATTGATGTTCTAAATACCCAAATAAATGTAATATGAGACTTTTTAAGAATTAAACTAATTTTATAGATTAATATGAAATGTTAGTATTTATTTGATTAACTTTTTTCTAAAGAATCATGATGTTATCATTTTCACAAAAATCAATTACCATATAGTGTCAAAATTGACATAAAATAGTTTTTAAAACAAATATTATATTATTAATTGTTATTATATTCCTAAAAATCTAATGTTCGGACAATATACTTATATCACGATATTTGTATCATTAATGGACCACTTGGGGGTCTCTTGGATGTAAATGCTAAGTTTATTAACTATATAATATTAAAATACAAAGTGACATGGTAAATGTCAATCTAATTAACCAAGAGTTAAAACTAAACGATAAGGTTAATATAATGACCCAAAACTATATAAAATCTACTGGTTGAGAGGATTTAGACCCACCCCCACCTTATCTTATAAATAAATCAAATTGGAGCTATTAATAATCGAAAATGACTTTATTATAAAATAATATTTTATGTTTTTCCAAAGGTGCCCCTCACCTCCCTTATAAAAAGGGCTCCCCTTCCCTCTTCTTCTCACACCCTTTTGAGCCTTGAAGCTCTGACAACCCCTACCCATTTCTCTTATCCACTTCCCTAGAAATATTTTGGAGGTTCTCGTCTCCTCAATAGACCAACTCTACTTCCCTAAGAGAAGTCTTAAAGGAGGTGTGTCGAAGAAGAGGTAATCTCCTCTTTTGATTCTATCAAGTTTCTTTCTTCTTAAAATTTTTATTCTTTAGTTGTCTCATTATAATGTAATAACATCAGTATTAATTATATACTAATATGTTATTATAAATATTAAACAACCCTATTTCACCTTCTATCCATCATATGGAAAACGAAATCACAACGCGTGGGTACGTACGGAATACTGTCTCCACGTCGTGGTGTAATCTATTTTCGACCACCACCTTACTTGGATGGGTATAATGGTGTAAATAAAAAAATATATGTGATTATTTTAATTTTATATTGATTATTAAATATTATACATACACTTCAATGCAATTCCACGATCATGGAAATGGTATCATCGCTCGTGCATACGTACGGACTACTGTCTCCACGACGCGATGAGATTCAATATCCATGTTAACCATTCATGAATGATTATAAATTATATATAATAAGTAATCATGAAATATGTGACATAATAATACTGGATTTATATATATATATATATATATATATATATATTTATGTCATCTACTTAATTCCATTAAATTCAATAAGGAAACGAAAACAGTGATCATGCGTACGTACAACCTACTGTCTCCATGAACGGTGTATTTCATTCCATTTATCGATCTATCATATATAAATGTATATGATGAATATATATTATATATAAATCGTTTTTTACATTCTGTAATTATGTAAATCAGTATATAAGTAATGATATCAAGAACAACAAGTCCAAACATGTATGATAAATAAACGATTTTAACCAAAACGCTGCTTTAACATGGAATTTACAAAAGAACGGGTAATATAATGTCATAAGTGAACCAGTTATGACATCATAACAATGAATATGTATATTTAATAAGTCAATGAAATTATTTAAATCATTATACAGGAGGTTCGGATATGTACGAAGCATATCAGACCTAAGGTAAGGGATAATTATTCCAATCTCATTCTTATCCGAGACTGTTTATTCGTATGTATTTACTAGTGTTATATTTATCATCCATGTCCAAGTTTTATAAAAAAATCATGTATTTTTAAAGTCCATTTTACCGATTTTTTAGATTTTACTACATGGTATTTAAGGAATCTATTTTTTGTTTAGCATATGTGGTACTTTTTGACTTTTCTGACAATAGTACGAGAAGAATTTTCTTTTTAACTAATACGGTGTGAACGGATTTTTAAGGTTTCATAATGCCTCATTTTCATGAATCTTGCTCTACAAGATTTTATGAATATTGTCAACAACATTCTTTTCTTTTAAATGTTCATGGAATTTTGTGAAAAAGAAAATTATTTTGATGAAGAAAGGATATTTTCTCAAGAATTCATTTCAAATGTTTTATCAAAACCATTATTCATCTAAGATGACATTATTTCATATGTGTATATTTCAAGTATAATGTGTCAATTATTTACATAGTATGATTATTATTATGATGAAATTATTTCCATTTGTTTTATATGGATTATGTTATGATGGCATGGTGTTTAATAATCCCAATTTATTACATGGGTTATGCTATGATGTATGATTTATGATTTTGTGGCACAAGTAAGAATGATTTCATTATAAGATGGGTGGGACCTATATCTCTCTCCAATTAATAGGGTAATGATTTATATCTCATGAGATTGACATTGCTAGAACTGTAAGTTAATCCGGTTTAGTGTTACAGGACTGAAACAAGGAGTGAACTCGATTCCGAAATGGAATTTTGTCCACTAAGATGGTCTTGGAAGAAATGCCTTGGCTACTATGGAAATCAAAACATGTGTTGAATGGTTACCACAATTACATGTTTTATTCCCATTATATTTTGTCATGATTGATGTTCCCTTATGATATATGCCTTACATAATTCCAAGATTTATGTCTTTGATCATGATATTGATGTTTAGATTTTATGTTCAAACTTTTGCATTCGAATGTTTATGGATTGTTTTATGTTCTCTAGGTTTACCCTTACTGAGCATTTGATCTCACCCTTTTTATGTTTTCTTCTCCCCATGATATAAAGAAAGGTTTTAGGTAAGAAAACAAAAGGGGAAGATCTTTATGGGAGATGTTGAAGATCTTTCACCACGATTAGATGATTAAGTTCCGAGTTTCCAAAGACACAAAACTATTATGGTCCTTGTGTGTCTGTGTTTATTATGTATTAAGTATTCCGCAAAAGTAATTTAATGTCCATGTACATCAAGCTTTGGTTATCTATAGTTGGTATCGGAGAAATGGTTTAGTCATCCTTTGGAAATCTTGGATGCGAGAACTTTAGTGAGATCCCTAGAGATATTTCTATAGTATGTCTAGGGATGTCCCTAAGGTTAAGTATAAGTATAGGTTATAGTCCTAGAATTATGGTAACGATCTTAGAATTTAACCTAAGATGATTGATATTTAAGGTAATCCCCCTTGATTATGATTTTGACCTCTCACACTATTCTTTTTGGGATTTAGAAAATGGCTGGGAACGAGAAGATTCACGATAATGGAGGATATGATGGACATTGGAATGATATTCATCATGAGAAACTGAATAAAATTGTATCTGGAGGTCCACATATCGTTATTATACCTAATCAACAATCTCAAAATATGATCAATAATCTCAACTTTGGTAAGTTTCCCGACTCAGCTAATAAAAGAAAGATGGAGTTTCATGATGATCATTGAGGAAGGAATGTTCAATTTCTATCATGTAAATCATGTGGGAAGAGGCATCAAGGAGAATGTATCAAAGGAACTGGAAGGTGATTTGGGTGCGGAAAAGAAGGACACGAATCCAGTATGTGCAAAGGAAAAGGTTCAGTTAACACCATGGACAAGGATAATCAAAATTCTACGACATAAACAATGATTAGATGTTTTAAATGTTGAATGTATGGGACTTATACAAACCAATTCCCTAAGGGAAAATATCATGAAGAGAATCAGCAGGGTCATATGGGTAGTATTTATGTGGATGATGATGAGGAGACTACAAATGATATATGAGATAAAAGAATTGTTGAAGCTTGGTCAATGGTTTAAGAAGGTAGTGGAATGATTGTATGTTTATCAAGAGTTATATTGTAAAGGTAATTTAATGGTACTATGGAATAAATAAACATCTAAGGATTGTTACTCTATTGTTTTTTCTAAAGTATTTGAATGTATATGTTGAATAGTGCTGGTAACCATGAAAGGTTATTCAGATATTTTTGGAAAGAATAAGATATGCACATAATGAATGGATAAGGAGGAAATAATATGTTTGATAGTATTCATGAGCTCATGATTGTTATATGGACTAAGTGATAATAGGGTTTGAGTATACATAATTTTGGGAGTTTGGTATGTGGAAAGAGTTAACTTTTGACAGCACTCATGTTTTCACTAAGGTTCAATGGGTATTCATTTTTTCAGAGAATACATGATTAAGGCTTTCGAATGTTTGGAATGTGACCAACAAGACATATCTTATGATATATGGGATCAACGATGATATTTACATGCTTGTTATATGAACTATCTGGTAATCGTTTTCACTATAAGATGAGATTGGAAAGCAGTATTTTGGATAAGTATAAATATTTTAATGGATTATGTTGTACATAAGATAGAATTGTTTAAGGCTAGAACTTTTTCTATATTATTGATGGAAAGTTATAATAATGTATTTTTAGAAAAAGGACAACCAACAGGATGGGCGACAACCCGTCATGCCGGACAAGGCTATTGGAATTGAACCCACAACCGAAGTGTGACAGACCTTTATTTCCAACCACTTTCCTATAGGAAGTCCCTAGTTAGTAGAAACTAGTTTTATTTTATTATGCAGAATTATAGATGAAGTATAACTCCATTTAGGTACCATATCTGGTTAATCTCACCATAGATGGACTTATGTATATAACTTTTGATAACATATGTTTGAGACAGATGGAATGACCTATCATTCTATCACATGATCTGCTAAAACTTTGCGAAAGACAAATTGAACTTCATTTCTATAATAGATGAAGTGGAAATTGTTCAAGGCACGAACAATGGTGAAATTATACCAAAATAAAGCAATAACTTCTTCTAATTCAAATTCCTCAACTTTTGGGAATTGATCTTTAAAACCAAAAAAAATTTCCTATTTCCCTTATCTCCGATGAATCATATGGTACATTAGATCATCACAAATATATGACTTTGTGATTGTTGGCTTTTTTATAGCCATGTTCTCTACCACTCTTCATCAAAACATGATGGTTATATTTCTCTTATATATCCATATTTTCACCTATGTTCCCCTATGTGGAAACCTAGTGATTAGTTAATTTGGGTAACCATTACGTTTCATAATTTTGCTTTTAAAGATAAGTTTTCGTATTCCTTTTTACGATGTGGGTTTCTATTAAAGAAACTTGGAGTTGTAAACCATTTATAACCTCGATGAATTTCGAGGGCGAAATTCATTTTAAGGGGGGTAGAATGTAACACACCGAGATTTTATGAAAAATATTTTTTTTAATTTTATTGATGTCTTGTGTTTTACGCTACACTAAAATGAGCTTGCACTACATGCATCCCTGACTTGGCTTGCATTACACGCAATCACGACCTTCCACGATAGCGTCTGTTGTACGCAATACCGAGTTTCACTAAAAAATGATATGTTATATAAACTAGCCATTATGAATAGTAATATCCACTTTTTGAAATTTTATTTTTCAAAATGGACTTCATTTTTGGATTCGGAATATCGATATTAGACTAGGGTGAAATTTTTGTATTTTTATGAAAACTTTCAATTTTTGATGAATAGTGAAAACACTAGGTTAGTATTCAAAAACCGACTTTTAATTTAAATAATTATTTATTTTATTTAAATTTTTTTAGGTCTAAAATGATACATAATACCTATATATGTTCAATGTAATTCATTGGAGTCATTTTATAATAATTTTAGATATATAAAAAATTTATTGAACCTTTCACCGTCTTTTACCCACCTCCTAGTAGAATTGGGGAATTCACATAAAACATAATATTATTGCTTATGTGAGTGAAATTTTGAAAATTTGAGAGACATGGTTAATATCAAGGACTAAAATGTGGTTCAATGAGATGAAAATAATTTTTGGTGAATAGTATCTTTTTACTTTTATTTACCACGGTTAAAAGTTAATAGGATAATTAAGGGTAAAAATGATATTATTATTACCCTAACACATGTCCTAATTCTATTGGATAAGTTCAATTCTACCAAAAAAACCTTAGGAATAATATATGACCATTTATGTCCACTTATATTAGATTAGGACATTTATTATTAATTTATTTAAAGAAGGGTTAAAATAGTTAAAATCACAGTTTAATAACTAAATAATTTTTAATATACGGTTATACAGAAGATAAATCTGACTATAAATATTCATAAAAGGATACAAATATTTCCTAAATAATGGTATTTCATTTGAAATTTTTAGACATTATATAATTTAATTTATTAATGACACAATGATGATGGAGTAATTATCTTATTAATGAAATATTAACATAATTGATGTTAAAACTACCCAAATAAATGTAATTTGAGACTTTTTATGAATTAAACTATTTTTATAGGTTAATATGACATGTTAGTATTTATTTTATTAACTTTTTTCGAACTAATATCGCTGTTATGATTTTCACAAAAATCAATTACCAAATAGTGTCTTAATTGACATAAAATAGTTTAAAAAATTATTATATTATTAATTGCTGTTATATTCCTAAAAAACTAAGGTTTGGCCAAGATACATATATCATGATATCTGTATCATTAATGGACCACTTGCGGTTCGCTTGGATGTATATGGTAAGTTTATTAACTATATAATATAAAAATACAAAGTGACATGGTAAATGTCAATCTAATTAAGTAAGAGTTAAAATTAAAAGATAAGGTTAAAATAATGACCCAAACCAATTTAAAATATATTGGTTGAGAGGATTGCGACCCATCCCCACTTTAGCTTCTAAATAAATCAATTTTGAGCTATTATAAAATGATTATGACTTTATTATGAAATAATATTTTATGTTTTTCTAAAGGTTCCCCTCTCCTCCCTTATAAAAAGGGAACCCCTTCCCTCTACTCTTCACACCCTTTTGATCCTTTAAGCTCGACCAAACCTTGCCCATTTCTCTTCTACACTTCCTTATCAACATTCTGGATGTTCCGGTCTTCTCAAAATACAAACTCTACTTCCTTTAGAGAAGGCTTAAAGGAGGTGCGTCGAAGAAGAGGTAATCCCTTCTTCCGAATCTCTCAAATTTCTTTCTTCTTCAACTTCTTCATCATTAGTTGTCTTATTATAAAGTAATAACATCAGTATTAATTATATACTTATATGCTATTATAAATATAAAACAACCCTATTTCACCTTCAATCCATCCTACGGAAAACAAAATAACTGCGCGTGCGTATGTACGGAATACCGTCTCCACGTCGTGGTGTAATCTGTTTTCGACCACCACCTATCATGGATAGCGATAATTATGTAAATAAATAAATATATATGATTATTGTAATTTTATATTGATTCTGAAATATTATACATTCACTTAAGTACAATTCCACGATCATAGGAAGGGTATCATCGCTCGTGTGTACGTGACTACCGTCTCCACAATGCGAAGATATTCATTCTCCACGTTAACCATTCATGAATGATTATAAAATATATATAATAAGTAATCATGAAATATATGACCTAATAATACTTAATTTATCTATCTATATATGTATGTCATCTACATAACTCCATTCAATTCAATATGGAAACGAAAACAGTGTTCATGCGTACGTACGACCTACCGTCTCCATGAATAGTGTATTCCATCCCATTTATCGATCTATCATATATATATGTATATGATAAATATTTATTATATATAAATCATGCTTTACATTCTATAATTAAGTAAATTATTATATAATTAATAATATCAAGAACATTAAGACCAAACACGTATGATAAATAAAACGATTTTACCCAAAACGATGCTTTAACATGGAATTTACAAAAGAACGGGTAATATAAAGTCATAAGTGAACCATTTATGAAATAATAAAAATGAACATGATTATGTAATAATTCAATGAAATTATTTAAATCATTATACAGGATGTTCGGATATGTATGAAGCATATCGGACCTAAAGTAAGGGATAATTATTTCAATCTCATTCTTATCCGATATTGATTATTCGTAAGTATTTACTGGGGTTATATTTATCATCCATGTCCATGCTTCATTAAAAAAATTCATATATGTTTAAAGTCCTTTTAACCATTTTTTACTTTTACTACATGGTATGTATGGAGTATTTTTTTACCATATGAGGTACTTTTTGACTTTTCCGACAAAAGTACGAGAAGAATGTTATTTTTAACTTATACAGCGTGAACGGATTTTTACGGTTTCATAACGCCCCATTTTCATGAAGCTTACTCTAAAAAATTTTATTACTATTTTCAAGAAAATACTTTTATTTTAAAATTTCATGGAATTTATTGAAAAGAAAATGATTTTGAAGAAGAAAGGATATTTTCCTCAAGAATTCATTTCAAATGTTTTATCAAAACCATTTTTTATCTAAGATGACATTATTTCATATGTGTATGTTTCAAGTATAATGTATCTATAATTTACATGGTATGATTCTTATTATGATGAAATGATATACATTTGTTTTATATGGATTATTGTATGATGGTATGATGATTAAAAATTCCAATTTATTACATGGGTTATGCTATGATGTACTATTTATGATTTTGTGGCACAAGTAAGAATGATTTCATTATGAGATGGGTGGGACCTATATCTCCCTCCATTTCCTTGGGTAAAAATTTATATATCAAGAGATATACATGGCTGGAATGGTAAGTTAATCCAGTTTCGTGTTATAGGACTAAAACGAGGAGTGGACTCGATTCAAAAAGGGACTTTTTCCACTAAGATGGTCTTGGGAGAAATTCCTTGGCTACTATGGAAATCATAACATGTGATGAATGGTTGCCACAATTACATGTTTTATTCCAATTATATTTTATCATGATTGATGTTCCCTTATGATATATGCCTTACATACTTACAAGATTTATATCTTTGATCATGATTTTGATGTTTAGGTTTTATGTTCAAACTTTTGCATTCAAATGTTTATGGATTATTTTATGTTCTCTATGTTTACCCTTACTGAGCATTTGAGCTCACACTTTTTATGTTTTCTTTTCCCCGTGATATAAAGAATGATATTAGGTAAGAAAAAAAAAGGGAATATCTTTATGGGAGAAGTTGAAGATTATTCACCATGATTAGAAGATTAAGTTCCGAGTTTCCAAAGACACTAAAATATTAAGGTCCTTGTGTGTCTATGTTTGTTATGTATTAATTATTCTGCAGAAGTAACATAATGTCCATGTACGTCATGCTTTGGATCTCTACAAGGCATTCATAACATTCTTATGCAGGGGGTAACCCTCATGGTTACGTTTGGAATACCCATCACAGTATATTCCCTAAATCTCTTAAGAGAAACATTCACGTTTATCTCCGTCACGTTACCCAATCCATTGGAGAGCTATCTCATGCTCAACCACCCTTAGTTTATCACGGAACCACCTGAATTCATAAACAATTCCCAAGAACCATAGAATATTCGTATCACATAAAACATGCATAAAGGAAACAAAACATTTCCACATTTCAATCACAAGATATCAATACAACACATTGTTATAATCCAAAAATTATCAAAACCATTTTAAATACCAAAATATATAAAAGAGTATGTGGAATTCATTTTTTTCTTTTTTAAAAACATTACGGCTTGTTAAAGAATCCAAAGATTTAATAATACTGGCGGAGGAAAGGTCGTTGTAACCGCGTACGTAAAAAAATAAAGATGCTTCTTATCGTTTAGTAAAATTCTTCGTAGAGAAAGATTCCCTTTGAATGCAATGAAAATTAAAAAGGGTTTTATACAATGTATAAAATATCGTCGTGTATAAATCAAAGGAATCCTCAATAAAAGGATATTGAGACGAAGTCCCTTATAAAGAAGGTATCCTCCAATTAAGGATAACTCAATTACATACTTATGTGTGAAAAATAAATATACACCCAATATAAGTGGATATTAAGTGTAAAACTAACATATTCACACATATTCATAGAATGACAAATTCAAGGAGTGCTAGTTTAACCCAAAGAATTGAAATTCAGTTAAGAAGATCCCTTGCAAAAATTCGACAGCCTAACGATGTCAGATCATGAAATGATTTGATGAGAGTGAAAATGGTATCTCATCACATGGACATAAAATTTACATCAATAAGGATATATAATAAAATATCCCAACATGATAAGGGGTAAATTAAAAGATATAACAAAATAAGTCTTTTTAAAAAGAGGAGGGTGAAAGGTTCCCTTACCGACTTGGGTAACTTTCGAAACATACACCCAATGAAATAAGTATTATACAACATTGATGTAAATACTCATAAAACAAATTATATTACAAAAAGATTAGAATAATGGGAAGTACATACACCACTCAAAGTAAATAGTGTAAAATGTAGCATAAATCTCACTAGAATAAAAGTGAGATGAATAATCTTTTATGAAAACTCTGTAAACTAACGGCGCCACATAAAAATTACAAAAATGGATTTACAAGATAAAATAGGTTCTGTAATCATATTAACATAAGATTTACATCAAGTTGAATATAAAATAACATCCCCCAACATATGAAAGTGGAGCATAGAATAAGTTACATAAAGAGGAGTACTTAAAAAGAAAGAGAGAGGTAGAATCCCTTACCTCGTGCCTGACTTGACTCGATCATTATTTAATCTCATTAATAATAAACATGAGTTAATTTATACTTGCTTAAGAACCTTTTGTCAAGTTCATTATTCCTTTTATATCATTTATTACCATGTTATGAACACTTTGTAATTATTTAAGTTAATAACGTTCGTTTTGTCGATCTTTGGTACTTGAGTCAAAAATAAACTCCTTATATTTACAAGTTGTTAATGTGGTAAAATATCCATTTTATCCATAATTATTTTCCTGCTATACATATCATATATAATAGATATATCCAGTATATACATGCATTTATAATATTACATAACATTTAGAGGTAAGAAATGAAATGCATTGTTCATGGAGACTGTAAGCCGTACGTATGCATGAATGCTACTTTCATTTAAGTTTCGTATTTAGTGGAATGAAATAATAATGATATAAAGGTATATTATAACTCCTGTATAATATAATATGTAATATTATTAACTAATTCCTTTACACGTCCCACATGTGGCATTAACGAATCAAATCACTTTGAGGGGGCGGTAGTCCGCACTTCCTAAAATGAAGATATCGCATTTACCCATAATGGAAACCAGAATTGTATGCCATTAATTAAAAATACATAAGCTTAAATAAAAAATAAACATATTATATATAATATATAAATATAGTGTCATTTTATTGGCCACCTTTGAAGGTGTTAAAAGAATATTGAACAATCATCGTTTCGTGAGGCATAAATTCGCCATCCATGGAAACAGTATGTTCTTTAACCATTAGTCATATGTGTGTGTAAGTTTACCTCAAATACTTCTTATAAAAACATCCTAGTATATTTAAGATACTTGTTTTGTAACAAAATAATGGAATAAAATGAGTTTAGGGGGTTGGAGAGCAAAATAAAACGAAAGAACATAAGAGAGGACATTACCGTTAAATCAGGTAACTCTTTTTGATTTGAGCCCAAAGGATTCCGTGGAAAGGATTATGACCAATGTGTCGCTTCAAGGATGAATATAGGGGTACTGGGAGATTATTAGAGTAGAGTTTGGACGATCTAAATGGCTTGAGAAATGTGATAGATGGGTAGGAAGTTGGGTTTTTTTATAAGGGAGAGGAGAGGCTCTTTTGGAAATCATGAAATTATTATTTTATTATAAAATGAAATTCGCTTTCTAAAGCACCAAAATTCATTAAAGTAGAATATGAGGTGGTAAATGTTCTAAATAAAATCATCCAATAAGAATTGGACAAGTGTTGGATATTATTTTAAACTTTATCTTCTTATTTATTTAAATCATTCATTAGTGACCTAAACACTGCATCATCATTGTGTCAAAACTAATTTTATTTTTCTGATGTCTAAAAAATATAAAAGAAAACTACCATGTGGTAGGAAATATTTTTAGCTTTCTAATGATTATTTATAGTAAAAAATATAACATATATAACCCCATTTAGAAATTGTTTTAGTAAAACAATACATGTTTGTGATATTTTTATTTTTACTTTAAAAAAAGGTATTAATGTCATAATCACCCCAAGTGGTTCCATGGGGTCCAACAAATTGACCCATGGTATTTATTGGTTGGACATTAATCAACCAATAAGGTTGTGACATGTGTCATTATATTTTTATATTTTTATAATATCATTTTTATCTTAAATTACACTAATTACCTCTAATCACGGTTAACAAAACTCAAAAGTTACTATTCACCAAAAAAATATGTTAATCCAATTGAACAAAATTTTACATACTAATACAAACAATTTATGTCGTATTTATGAAATTCAAATCAAAAAAGTTGTAAAGTATCATTTAAACGAAAAATCAGTTTTTTTTACTACCACTTAGTGGTTTCACTATTCATCAAAAATCGATGTTTTTCCGAAAAATACCAAAAAATTCAGCCTAAGCTATATTTGATATTCCGAATTAAAAAATGATGTCTATTTTAAAGAATTAAAAACATAAAAGTTGCATTAATAAATTTAATAATTAATTCTCGCTGTCAAAACAAATAGCATGTTTTTAAGAAACAATATCTATTAAAAGATTGGCACTAGATTAAGTCCAATTTCAAAGTGAAATTAATTCTAATGACCACAATTAGCTTAAATGTTAAAAATATATTCTAATTGTACTTTAAAACCAAGTCAAAAGATGATCTAATCATATAAATAAATTATATTAAAAAAAGGTTTTGAATTAAAATACAACATTTTCACTGAAATTGATCTTTATCGGAAAAATAACAAAAATTTACACAAAGTAAATTTTGATGTCCAGATTCTAAATAAGGATATTATTTTGTAAAATATAACATATAAAATCTTCAAAATTATATTTAAAAGGGTTCTCCATCAAAATGCGATTAATCGACCTTTTAAAGAATATTAGAAGATTTGTGCTTAAAATTGAATTCATTCGCATTTTAAGCCTGTAAAATTAATTGGTAAAAAGTAAAAATATTTGAAATATATATATAATCATTTTGTAATTAGTTTTGTTCATTCCCACCATTACAATGGCTAGGAGTTCACTACCATTTAAAATAATATTATTTTATAATAATATTACAACGTAATATTTTAGAGAAACTCATTGTTGCGTATTGGATACGCCATCAAACATAGTGTTCCCATTAAATTAATATTATAATTTTATCCAAAAATATGGATAAATATGAAAATATAATATTCTTTATTTACCTGAGATGTTACAATTTTTCTATGTATAGGATAACATTTTAATTTTTTTATATCCAAGATATTATATGATTTTACTTGTAATACATACATATCAAGATAATTTTAGTGGATGTTTCATTTGAATAGAAGTTACATGGTGGAATATCATCAAAAGGACACGTTGAAAAGTATATTATCAGTACATTAATCTTACAATTTTGAATTATTATACACATATTTTAACACTCATAGGCTATATTATTTATTTTATACACATTTTATTTAAAAATTATTATGAATTATTTTAATATTTTATGATCATGGGTGTACAAGATTTAACAAAAGGATGAACATATTAAAAATAATATTTCATTATTTATTAAACATTCAAATGATTGTTCATGATTATGTCATTTTACACATATACTATTGTTTCCCACAATATGATTTTTTGACTCAATCATGGGATATAACCTAAAAGAACTTATTTAATGATGAATGTAATGGAAAATTCAATGATTTATGACATTGAAAAAACATTATATGGGAGATGTGACATTAAACATTATCCCTTAATTTAAAAAACATTCATAAGTCATGAATCATTATGATACATTGTGTTATGGATCAATACCATTGAGAATATATTTTATAGTCGATAGTTCTTATAATATGAAAATTTTGACTTAATTGTTTTTAATTTAAA
Source organism: Viscum album (assembly GCA_963277665.1). NCBI lineage: Eukaryota > Viridiplantae > Streptophyta > Magnoliopsida > Santalales > Viscaceae > Viscum > Viscum album. Next base: position 62,826,212 of record OY728143.1, on the reverse strand, counting down.
TGGAAAATAAATTATATTGTTAAACCTTATTAAGAATATGATTCTATATGATGATATTGAATCCAATGACTGTGATGGGTTTAGAATGATATTTTTTGAGTATTTATAACCCATGTAATTTATATATATAGATGGATATAGAATTCATCTATTATAAGTAGAGAGATGTTGAATCTATTTATTCTGATGAAGATAATTTTTCAAATATTGGATTATGAAATTGATCATATGTTAATAATTCAAAAATGGATATATTCATTAGTGGATTTAAACATAGTCTCTAAATAGAATTTTTATAGAACATGTTTTTTCATTATATGCCTTTGAAATATTTGTTTAAATTTTCTAGTGCTAGGTGATGAGACAGTGTGCGATTCCAGGGATCGGTGAGCCCAGAATAAATTTTAAAAAATAAAAATTATATTTTATACTAAAAAATTATGGAAATTTGATAACTCTTAAATGGTGGCCTGGATCAGAAATATGGGGGAACAATTGAGTTAACACTATGGCATTTAACCTTGGAGAGATATAATATTTATCTGTGCGGGAATTTTTCAAGAAAAAGGAACCAAAGGCATAAAAATATATATAATAATTAAATTAAATTATTTTATTTTGGACTTCTTTTCGAATAACATTTGAATATGGAAACATATTAGAAATCAAAAACCACCACTAAGTCTCTAATATGGGTTTTTTACCGATGTTCAACCTAACATGAGAGGGTGCAGGATGATAACATCATACTACCACAAAAAGGGTGGTTCAGTGGATACCCTTAATGTAACACCTAGAATTATAAATATGTGGTTATAGGTTTTTGTTATGGTCTCCACCTACATCTCACCCACCATGGAAGAGCTCCTCCCATTTTGATAATAATATATGATCCTTCAGTGGATCAAAATAGAGTCATTTCAAAAATGGATAATAATATATATATCCAATGAGGTAGGATTTATACGGTGTCCACACCTCAATTTTGATGTTGAAATTATTTTTGAGTTCATTTTCACCTTTTTTTCATTTTGAACATCATCATCAATGGCCAGCCAAACCAATCCTGTGATCTATGCTTGTAAATTTTTTTTCTCATTTTCTTTTTCCATTCTCCGTGGATTGTCTCGATAAGATTTAATCACAAAAAATCATCAATTTATCATCGATCGGGGCATTGGTTGTAATAACCCAGATCATTATTTTAGGTATGGATCATTATTTTTTGTGTTTTTGAGAAAAAGGTAAAATTTGTAAAATTCATATGTACACATCATGTACCCGATAGTTGGGGGTAGCTGTGTATTTTCTATGCCACGGCAGAGTACATGGTCGTGTGATGGGGCTGGGAGACCCCCTATGCGAGGGAAGGTTATGGGATGCACACGGCGTGTACATTAAATGAGCACTCCCTTTAGATTTCTTTTAATTTTACTAATAAGGCTATGGTCGCATCTCATCCACAGAATCATATTCTCATTACATCTTCTTGTCCTGGAGTGACCTGAATTATTGATTCTTATATGATGTACTCATCTATTTTCTATTCTCTGAATCAAACATTGTTGGTTACCATGGAATCCCCTTGTTGAGTTCTTCCTCCTTCTAGATCCACCCCTCCTAATTTCACTTCCTTCGTGAGATTTTCAAGGAAGATTGTTTTTGCCATTTTTGTATACCTACGATGTTCTAGGTCGATTCAAATACTGAGGTTCAACTATATAGATCATACTACTTCGATGTTTGAGTTTTTTGGCTTTCTGTAGTTGTGTTTAGATTATATGTGTAAATAGTTTGAAATAGCGATGTTTAGGGTATTCCATATTTCATAATTTAACCATTTTTGTTGCTTGCTATGGTTCTTTTTCTGGAGTATGGACTTTGATTATGAAAATGGTTTATTACATTGTTTATGAATTTCTATTCCCATGTTTTTTTGATGTTGGTCATTAGATCTATAACCACTTGTTAGGATGATTTCTTTTCCTTGACTAGTGTTGTTAGGATGGAGTTTCTCTTATGTAACATGCATGTGATATGAATTGTAACTGCTTAGCCTTGTAGAATTTTCGATTAATTTGGATTATAGAGATTGTTTGTGAATTATTTCATTACACACGACCATAAGAATCTATTGTAGTTATACTATATGGGGAATCGATATTTAGGGCTTCCACAGAGTGTCTGTTAAACATTTCACGTTGTGAGAAAATAATAGGGATTGATGGTAAGTGATGGATCAGTGTGTTTATAGTATAATTTTACAAGACCACATGGGAAATTAACGATGAGTTCTTCCTCAGAGTGTCGATAGTATATCGTAAAAAGACAAAATTAGGAATTGATTGTGAGTGCTTCATCAAAGAGTCTTCATCTTTGTGAGATCAAGGGGTTAGATAATGTGATATTTCTTATAAGGTCTTATATATTTATTAAATTATTATATGTTAAAAAATGTGGGTTATATTATGAGAACATTCCTAGGGGTTGAGATTGAATGACTAGTGTAATAAATAAATAAATGTAAATGAATGTAGTTGAAACATTAAGATTGTATACATTTGTGTACATCCTTGTTTATTACATAATTTTTTATATTACCTAATATATATATACACTAACAGTTAGGAACAGATCATTGGGTGGTTCCCTATGGGGATTCGTTAATCCCTTATTTGGTTCATGCTTTTAGGCCCAAACCGATTTTATTGTAGCAAGTATAGATAAGGGAAAAATCTCATTCTACTTCTGGTACATGATTGATGTGTATATGAAGTGAATGGGACCAAGAAGAGGAATACAATGCAACTAGATTTTACATTTTTTCTTTTTTTCTTTGTTTTAGTACTATATTTCCATCATTGTAACTTGTTAGGATTCTTTCCTAGACGTAGGTGGAATACCTCTTTTATATATGTGATCCAAGTGTTTATTTACATTTAGTCTTCCGTTGTTTATTTATTTTATGGTATTACTGCTTCAACTATTGTATATTATTTACATTCCATGGTTTAACTCTTCTAATAACAGCACATTTTTTCCACTATCACACCTAAGGCCCTCACATCCTGTCGATAGCCTATGGAATTCGTGGAAAGGTTCTTGAGGCCATGTGACCAACCAAATATTGCAGACCATTGTGCAGCACCCGGAACTAGGACATTATAAGGTTGTATCATATGATTTTTTTCATTGAATTCTTTTCTAAAACCTATATATAGGGACAATAAGGAACATTTTGTTGGTAATATGTTGTGGTTGGGATACTCTAACCCGTGTATTGGAAAAATCCCAATTATCTCAGCTATTAAAATAATTATAGTTTTTCAATTGTTGCAGTTGATTTGATTTCTCGTTGGGTGATTCACATGATTTTTTATGTTATGATTGATATTATTGAGGTTCTATTTCTATTTCAACTCAATGAGAAGAGGCTATTCCATCTCATTCATCATATAGTAGCCTACTAGAGATCACAAGACATGCATACTCGTCATGCCATTTATGGTGCATTAATGATTTCATGTTGATGTGATAGATGTTTTTATAGAAATTCATGTTGTTTAGATAGATGCCTTGATTGAATAACCGATATTTTATTGGGTAATGATAATATGTAATTTTTATTTTGAATGGGGGTCGAAAATTGGTCTTGAGGTTTTTTAGGCCCTAATGGATCGTAATTTGGTGGATCATGTGATTTATTGCACTGTTATACTTGTGATATAAATTAATATGACGACAATATTTGATTCGTGGGGATTATGGGCCCCCACAGATCAGTATTTTACACATTAAGGCTTGTTTCAACGTTTTTATGGTCTTCTAGAGCAGTTTTTGAGGCTTAAAATCAGAAAAAACCCAGAATACATGGTGTGTGATGATGAATACATTCCATGTATCCTTATATTCAGAAAGATTTTTTTATTATGTACACACTGTGCAATATATGTACACATAGTGTAGTCCATGACCATGTGACAGAATATATGGGTAGAGACCCGAGGTTGTGAATTGTTTGGTTGAGCATGTCATGTACTGGGAGGACATGTTGTCTTATATAGTCCATGTATCCAACAGTGGGGCCAACGACATGTGTGGATGAAATATAGGTGGTACATGTTGTGTCCTGTTCTTGCTTGTCGTGTAGGGTTTACCGTGTCTCCATCTGTGTGACTAACGACACAGGTCAGTGAAATCCTTATTTTACAAGTCATGTAAGGAATAAACCCATTGTGTAGTCTTGTTCTTAGAGAACCATGTTGTTTAGCTGTGTAGAGTACTCAGGCATGGGGAAATTATTCTAGTACATGACATGTCAATGGACAACACATCATGTGTTTGGGGAGTTACATGACCAGAGTTGTCTGAAGTACTCATCCATGTAAAGTCTTGAGGGAACACACTGTGTAGGTTTCATTCTTGCCATGTTCAAATGTTTTTAAAAACATTAATGTTTTCATTATAATGTTCCTTAATATAAATATATTTTTCAATACTTGATAATATATAATAATGGTGTGCTCTTGAGATTGTAGAGTCATGCCACCGAGACATCCTCGGGTTTTACGCTAGATACATGGAAACTATCAGACACTGCACATGGTAGATCTGGGACTACAAGAAGATCCTCTAGTTTTACCTAACATTACACCAACCTTCATTGCGAATGGAGTTACTGATTCACAGTTTTGATAAGGCTTCATGAGGTTTATTCTGACCTTTTAGGAAGCCCCACTTCCTACCTCATCTATGGCAGAGTTGACATGGGTTTTTCAATAGTATAATCCTACCACATTTTCATGAGTTTGTGGACCTCAGGCTATAGAGTCATGGTTAGAAGCCAAATTGTCTATCTTTGAGCATATAGAGACTCCTCCAGAGAGGAGTGTGAATCTCTCAATGTATATGTTTCAAGATTCCACCAACAGATGGTGGGATGCTATTTCACAGGAATGACACCCACAGGTATTGGCTTGGGATGAGTTACAATGTGCCTTATTTGACAACATTTATCTAGATATATTGATGGCTGACCGAGAATGGTAGTTCAAGAGTTTAGAGAAGGATACTCTCTCACTCAGGGAGTATTCATCTCTCTTCATAGAGTTACATCACATCACCCCTATTCTAGGGAGTGAGGTGTTATTTCTAGAGGGGATGATTTTTGGATGGTATGAGGCATTACATTCGATCTCATGTGAACATTGTTAGATTGACATTCATATATTCCATAGTCAACCAGGAATTGATCACTGAGTGTAATAAGAGGGATTCTAGAGCTGTGGGCCAGGGCAGTTCAAGATACAGATTTGGTACTTCTCTAGAAAATAGTGGGAAGCGCCATAGAAAGTGTACATGTGGAGATCCAAGAAGGTGAGATACATCTTCTGGTTGCCAGGTGTTATGCTACCTGTGTGGGAAGAGTGTTCATACGAGCCCTCACTGCCCGAGAGACCTATTGGAGTGCCGATATTGCGACACAATTGGTCATATTCAGCGTTCCTATTAGTTTTTCTCACTAGCAGTCAGTGATAGGGGTTCAGTTTTGACTTCCCATACTAGATCAGGACCACTATTCCAACATCAGACTAAGGGGTGGAGTTCTTCAGGGTGATCATGTCAAGGTGGTGGTCACAATCATAGGGTTCAGATGTAGGGTTTTAGACATTTTTAGGGTGTATTATCGCAAGGATCTCAGATATCTTCACAGTGTCATGATTCATATCAAAAAAATTCATTGGAGCATACCCACCTAGAGCAGGATCCTAGACCATATTCAGTTGGAGGTACAATTTTGGTTGCCTCAGTTTTTTCTTTTGTTAATTTCACTACAGGGGATTCCCATAGCCTTATTTTTTTCATATTGAAGAAATCATTGGGCTCTAAATCAGTACTTACGCTGATATCATGACACTGGACACACTATTGGGGACTGGAATGACATGTGTATGTCAGTGAATAGAGTCCCCTCTTGAGGTTAGTGGGTGTTCCTTCTTAGGGGAGCTTTATGTCTTAGAGATGACGAACACAGACGTCATTTTTTGAATGGACTAGTTAGATTCCATCGAGGTCGTTGTCATTTTATATCACCGTTTGGTGATTTTCATGTCACTAAAGGGTGTATCGTTACTTCATAAGGGCGAATAGAATGTCCAAGCAAGCTAAGTGGGACTCGAGCATCATGGGTTGGGATGAGTAACCACTCAGATTGCTTGTTTATAACCGGATGACTAGGGGACATCATAGATGGTCTTTAATCCAGTGATGGATCATTATGTGGATGTCGTTTCAAAGGACATTTCATGTTTACCTTTGGAGTGATTGATATATTTCTCTATTGAGCTTGTTCCAGGAGTGGCACCAGTGTTCATTCTTCCATATAAGATGGATACACCAGAGTTACAGGAGACCAAAAAGTAGTAAGAGGAGATAAAGGGATAGGGTTTCATCTGAACCAGTACATATCATTGTGGTTTTCTTGTCTTGTTTTCAAAAAATGTTTACAGTACACTCCGACTATGTGTAGATTATCGTAAGCTAATCTGTTTGTTATTCAAGAACTGATATCTCTTGCTGAGGATCGAGAATATCTTTTCTCATCATAGAGAATACCGAGTGTTCTCAATGATTGAATTGAGATACAGTAACCATCAGTTGCATATAAGACCAACAGATATACCTATTATAGCCATTCCAATCATGTATGATCTATATTATTATGTGGTTATTCCATTCGGTCTCACGAACATGCCAAAACTTTTTATAGAACTGATGAAATATGTGATTCAACCATAATTGTACTCTTTTTGGTGATTTTCATGGATGATATATTGGTGTAAACCCGCACTAATCAAACCATACAACCCATATTGAGTTCATTTTGTGTATACTGAGATAGAATCAGTTATATATAAAGCTATCATAATTCCACTTTTGGAAGGAAAAGATTCACTTTTTCGGTAATGTTATCACAGAGACATGTGTATCAGTAAACCCAATTAATGTGAGAGATGTATTATCCTAGAGGAATCCAATGAACGTCTTTGTGGTATGGAGTTTTCTAGGGAATGATGGTTACTATAGGTGTTTTATATAGGACTTTTCACTCTTAGTATCATCACTAATGGGATTGAGTATGAAGGGTATGAAGTACCTGTGGATAGATTTCTATGATTCATCTTTTCAAAAGGTTAATGAGAGGTTAAATTTCACACTAATACTAGTTTTTATAATGTTGGGAAAGATTTATACTATGTACTATGATGCATCATGTATCAGGATGGGAGTAGTGCTAATGTAGGTGGGAGAGTTGTTGGGTGCGAGTCTCGATATTTGTGGTAACATTAAAGGAATTACCTAACGTATGATCATGAGATGGCTTTAGTTGTGCATGATTTATGATATTGGAGACATTAAATTATTGGAGTGCATATTCTGGTGTACATAGACCACAAAACATTCAATTATATCATTACCGTGTGTGACCTAAATTTGAGGCAGTGAATGTGGGTTGAGATCTTTTAGTCCTTTGTCGTTGAGCAAGCATACACAACTAGGAAAGGAAACCTCATGGAAGATGTGTTGACCAGGAGGACCCAGATAATGGATGTTATAGAGGCATGTAGTGAATGGAAGCTTATGGATCTATTCTCTAAGATGATTATGGAGGTTCATGACAGACATGGGAAGAAATTTATTTCATCTGTAGATGTTACCTATACTCTACATGCAAGATTGTGAATGAGATAGCTATGAAATTCTATAGTCTTATTTTTATGGGAGAGTGTGTTAGGAGAGGACTCTATTCCTAGATGGCCCCTAGGTGAGGATGAAATCCTGTGTTTTCATTGGCTCATGTGGCATTCAGCTGACATATGCGAGGAGATTCTACTGGATTTTCATTCCTCGGTTTGGGCAGTTTATCTTGGTGTCCCCAAGATGTAATGAGATCTGCACCATTAGTATTGGTGTCCAAGTACGAAGAGAGATATTGTAGGTTTTGTGATGTGTTATTAAGAATGTTAGAAGGTGATGGTAGAGTATCAACGACTAGTATGCCTTTTGCAACAGTTAACCATTCCCGAGTGGAAGTTGAATGATGTTGTGATGGACATCTTGACAGGTTTACAGAGGTCACATTGATGTAATGATGCAGTTTGGTTTGTCATTTTCAGACTCCCAATGTTTGATCAATTCTTATAGATCAATGATATCATCATTTTTGAGGATCCGGGAAGGTTTTACATCGGATTGATTATAAATTTACATGTGGTTCTATACTCCATTATTTTATATGGGGACTCCCATTTTAATTCTTTGTCCGGTAGTGACAATAGAGGGATTTTGTAATATAAGTACTATTGAGTATTTCTTACCATTACTATACAGATGTCCAATGCGAGCTCACGATTCGAGTGTTAGAGGGCTTGTTTGGATCATGCATCCATGATTTTGGAGGATCTTGGAAGAATAACATACATCTGGTGATGTTTTCGTACAATAATAATTCTACAGGTACTATTTAGATGGAACCTTGTGAATCATTATACAGTAGGCCCTGTCGATCACCCCTATGTTGGATGGAGGTAGGAGAGGTAGCTCTGTTGTGTCCTCAACATTTCCATGATAATATAGATTGGGTGGAGTTGATTCCGAGGGAGATTCCTACTACACAGTCATGGAAGAAATCTTATACTTATAGACAGAGAAGACCTCTGGTGTTTTAGGTCATGGATTAGGTTTTCCATTATGACACACCGAGGTTGGGAAATACGAATATTATGAGATAGGTAATGACATCACATAGATAGGTTTAGCCGTTTGAGGCTTTTGGAGAGAGTTTTGTCTATTTCCTATCGATTGATGTTACCTCAGAGGTGTCGATCTATGGATGACATATTCCACGTTTCTCAGCTATTGCATCACTTCTTAGACACATCTAAGGTTTTTTCACCAATATAGGTTGTGTTAGAGGTGGAAACATCATTCGTGGGTCATCCTATCCAGATTATTGATCGCAGTGTGAATGTTCTATATGTCCAGTCTATTCCTCTAGTATGGATGTTGTGGCAGCCCCAAAAAGTACATGATGAGACATATGAGGGAGAACGATGTGTGATCACATTTGATGGAGCTATTTGAATATTCTACATCTGTTCCACCTTTATAAAGAAATTATGGTATTAATTTCTTCAATTGTGGAAGTTTTTAAGATCTAGGATCTTTATTTTGGGAATAGATTTTGATTTTGGGTGTTTTTGTGAAAAAAGAGAGAATTTGGAAAATTTATAAGTGTATGCCTTGTACATAAAAGTACATGTCATGTTCCCGATTGTCGCGGGTACCCGTGTACTATCCGTGTGATGGACGAGTACATGGTTGTGAGTGATGACCTAGAGACCACCTAAATTGGGGGCCAGTTAAGGCATGTACATAGTGTGTACAATAAATGAACAAGTCATGTAGTTTTTTTTATTTGAATAATCCTACCAGGGTTGCGTCTAATCCTCAGAAACATCTTCTTCTAACCCATTCTCATCTCGGAGAAATTGGAATTTCCAATTCATCTATGAGCCATTGATCTTCCATCCATTCTCCAAATCAATCATCTTTGGTTGCATTTGAATCACCTAAGTGAGTTATTCCCTATTCTAAAGCCTCACATCGTAATTTCACTTCCCTTTTGAGATATTCGAGGTTGAGCATTTGTGATGTTTTTATAGATCTATGACGTTCTAGGTCGATTAAAATCCATCTATTCAACTATATCGATCGTACTACATCATGTTATGTGGTTTATGTCATTCTGTTTTTTATAGATTATTTGTGCAAAAAATTGAGAATAACCTAGTTTAGGGTATTGTGTATTTTTTACTTTAACAATGTTTGATTCCTTATATGGTTTGATTTATTAAGTAATGGTTTTGATTATGATTTACGATTATTTCATTTTTTTTATATGTGTTTTCCCATATTTTCTTGATATTGGTTATTGCGTATATAACTTCCTATTAGGATACATTGTTTACCGAGCCAAGTGTTGTTATGATAGAGTTTATATTACATGACAAGCTTGTGATTTGAATTGTATCTTCTTATCATTGTTTTAGTTGATATTACATTTCTAGTTGTATATTATTTTTTAATGATTTAATTACATAAACCTAAGAGAACATGGTGTAATTTGACCATTTTAGGAATTGATGTTGAGGGATTCCCCAGAGTGTCTATTATACATTTCACATTATGAGACTATAGGGGGGGATTGATGGTGACTGCTCCCTCAGAGTGACTATAGTATATCATTATGTGACCACAAGTGGAATTGAAATTGATAACATCCATAGAGTGTCTATAATATACCATTAAAAGACCACATGATGAATTTACAGTGAGTTATTCCTCAGATATTCTTTTCCTTTATGAAACCAAGTGGTTAGACTATGTGAGGTTTCCCATATGTCTTATATTATTGTAGATTAATGATAACTTGAACCAAAGAGGTTAGACTATGAGAACCATTAAATAAGGTTTCTTGTGAATGATTGGTAGAATAAATATATAAATGAAAATGATTATAGTTGAAACAATATGATTGTTAACTTTTGAGTATTTCCTTGTTTATTAAAATAAATTTCATATTACCTACTATATATATTCACTAACAGTTAGGCATAGATCATTGGGTGGTTGCCTACTAGGATTCGTCTCCCACCCTGATAGGTCATGATTTTGGGCCAAAAACATATTATATTGTCTCATGTATAGATATAGGCATGTTCCATTCTATATCTGGTATAAGATTGCTATGGAGATAGAGAGCATGGGACGAATATGAAGGTTGTGATGCAGCAGGAGTTAACTTGTTTAATTTTTTACATTTGTTTAGTACTGTATTTCTAGTATTGTGAGTTGTTTGGATTCATTCCTATACATATGTGACATGCATCATTTATATATTTTCTCCAATGGTTTATTTACTTTTAGTCTTCCATTGTTTATTTATTTTGATTTATAACTGCTACTACTATTGAATATTATTTCCATTTCACAGTGTTACTCTACCAATGAGGAAAAATATTCCCCACTATCTCACCAAAGGCCCTTACATCATGTTAGTAAAAACTGGCATTTGGGAAAATGCACTTGAGCCCATGTGACCAACTGGGTACGGGGCACCTTGGGCAGACACCCGGAACTAGGATGCTATATTGTTATATGAAGATCTCATTCCAAGGATCCTAGATTTGTGTTTGACATTATTCGTAGGAATCCAAATGAGGTTATTTGGTCTGTAGAGGGGACTACTAGTAAGGTGTTCCAGAAGGGACTATAGTGTGATGGAAATAACAAGTGATGAATGGGGTGGTTAGTCAAATGTGTTGATGAAATATACCTCATTTATAATCCCAATGTTGTCTAGGCCAAGGAGGTGGTAGGCTGTTCAAGCTGAAGTGGATCAGGTTGGGCCCAAACAAGTGGACATAACCCCAACAAGTTGTCTTGGCCATAAAAATTATGTCATACTTTGGTCAGTCGGGGGAGACATTAGCCACAGTCGATCATGAAGTTGTCACATCTTGATCTTTTGTGGAGCTAAGGAATACGGCCACTCCTACACATTCGACCATGGAGGTCGATCAATAGTTGGTAAATCAAGGGCCATGATAGGTCTTTGTGCAGTGTCTTCAAGCATCTATATCATTTAAATGGAGAATCAAGATGATGTTTCTCCTATAGAAATGTGATCTTCTATTCGAGGAAGAGATTTTGAGGACCAATTGTGAATTTAAATTTGGATGTCATGAAGTGGGCCCCACGATGTCCTGCTCAAGATTTTTATAGTGAAAAGTATGGTTTACACGAGTTATCCATTTTGGGAATGTAAATATATTATCATACATGTATTCCCCCTATATCTCTATGGTGACATTACATGCAGATTTCAGTATATGATGTAAGTTGTTTCAAGAATGACACTTATTATAAGGTGTTCGATGACAGTAGTTTTCTAGCAATGATATCATATATTTCTGAGTTGAACCACCTTGACTCACTAGGGTGTGGGTCCTCGATGATATCAAAGTTGAAACCCAAATCATCATGGGTGTGGTTACTTTATGGTTTCTTCTGAGAGGAATCCCCCTATATGGTAGAGAACGGGTCCTCGATGACATAGAGTGGAACCACCATTCAATTCTAAGGTGCAGGTCTATTATGACTACTATTATAGTGGTCCCCAATCCAACTCACTAGGTAGTGGTTCCTCTCTTAAAGATATCATAGAGTAACCCCCTGAAGCACAATGGCATGGTTCCTCTACATTGAGTATAAATATCGAGTAATAGATCTGTGATGAGATGTACTTTGAAGTAACATTGGACTCACGTGTAAGGGGATTGTTTTCCCACCAAGATACGACATTGTGATGGGGCCAAAATTCATTTGGGTGAGACATAGCCACCCAATGTAGATAGTATCGTGTAGTTTTGATTGAGTTCCTTTGACTAGTGAGTTCAGGGCAGACGTAACAGATACTAGGAATCATTGGAAGTTACTCCTAGAACTATTGGAAACTATTCTACATGAGCTAAGAGATTACATGTCGATCCCCATACCCTATCATATATGTTTCATTAGATTATGATATATATATATATATCCAATTTTAGTACCCACTCCTTGGGTTATTGTTACTATCAAAGGAGGTGAGGCGAAGACACCTGGGATATTCCATGTGCTTTCCATGTCCTGATTTCTATGGTTGGATGAGTCTACTATCATAATATAGGTTGTGAAGAGTCAACACGATGTTATTATTTTTACAATTAATAGCACCTTGGGTTTAGATGAGTTTTCGTTACACTCTTTTTGGGTAACACAAACTCTATAATTATACATTGTTATATATATATTTTATTATATTTCTATTTTATATTTTAATTCTCTCCATTTAGCTTTCAAGACATCATACATTGTATGTTTATACTCACCCATACATGGGATTTGCCGAAAAATGTCATGACATATGCATATGATAGACTATTTTGATCGTAACTTCATGGAGCATAGGGATAGGGGAACATAGACTGCATACAATGATCATAGATTAGGATCCAATAGTGATATTATCTCTATGATTTGACTTTTTTAATTTTTCTAATTTTATGAAACTTTTCTATTTGGTCATGCATTTTTTCATTTCTCATTTTAGTTTAAATTACTATACTTTTACTTTTGTGGTGGTCCATGCATGTTTGGTTTTTTATTGTTTTGTAACATCTTTTACTTCATCCCCAATGCACTTTTTCATTGATTGGGGTGATTATGTATAGGCATATAGGAAAAGTCATACTAGAGTATTTTATGCCTTCAATGCTACTATAGATGCATTCTTGGGGTATTTACATATCGATCCCCACATGGGTCGGGTTATGACAGAATTCACTTTAAAAACATTAGGTATACGAAGAAATCCATCATTGTGAAATCAATGTAGAAATGAATATTGGATATTTATATATTATCATCGATTTGATAAAAAAATATATATCATGTCACATGAAATAAAAAATAAATTGATTAGTCGAATGAAATTCAACTAATCTGCGTTATAGAATTTTTTCTGAAGCATCATGTGAGTTTCTTGAAATAAAATATGAGGTGATTTAAAATTTTAATGTTTGGTCATCTTGATCATGAATGCCTAAATGGTATTATTTTTGGACTAATGAAACGGATTATAAGATGATTCCAACTAATGCAATTCCCATTATCTAGTGATTTATGTGCATACTATTTTGGAATTAATGGAATAGATTCCCCATTGCAAGGGATAATATGGACGATAATCCTTAAAATCGTCTCAATAAAAAGGAAAATGGAATAATTTTTTAATCAATGTGGGTAAATAGAATCATGATAATTAGAAAACACTTATCATCCTCTCTATATTGGGGTATTTTATGTTTTTTTATGAATGAACCCTATGGAAAGCATATTTTTCACACTCTAATAAAATTTCATGATATTATCTCCATCTACATGGATTCATAGTTAATGAAATCACATTTTATATTCCTTAAATACTAGTAAGAACCCATACATCAAATGAAATGTTAGTTTTTATTTGTTAAGAGAACATATAAGGAATCAATGGTGAATTAACTTTTGAATCTATATATGTTTCCATGTAATATTAGCGTAAAATTTACAAATAACATCATGGTTTATTAGTTATTGGATGAATATTTATTAAATAGAAGTGAAACCACTTTAGTGATTTTATGATATTTGATATTATCTTGATAAAGTGTATTTTCATATACATTAATGTAATGAAATCTATTTTTATTATATATGTTTTACTAACAATGTTATTTGAGTTGTAATTTCCTTACACATTGTGGAAATATAATCAAAGGTAATGATAAATTTTAAGGATTACCTTATCATTTATGTTGGGGTAATTAGGGATTTTTGTTCATTTCACTTTACAATGTAATCACACTCTCTTTAAACTTTAGAAGATGTGTCTATGTATCCTCATTCTAGAAAATAAATAAAAATGTGGTACGATTCCATGGATTACTACATTTAGTTACATCAAATCAGGATCCAATATTGAACTCAATGTTTTTGGGAAGACTTTGGAAAAATCGTGATATATATCAAAGAATTATCACTATTTATCATTATCTTATAGATTATCTATATGGTATTAGAATTTAACATCTGGAGGATATGATATGTTCTTTTTTAAAATAATGTAATGTGGTTTGAGAGAGACACCTTTCTCTAGATTATGTTACTTATAAAAATATCTTTCACTAAAGAACTCATATCGCTCATTATAATGGATTTAATGGAAATAAGTTTAAAAATATAACATAAATGAATGTATTTTTATAAATAAAGATATTTTCACCTTAGCTAGACAATGAAAGGTATGAGATGGTTAGATAAATTATACAACATATGAAAAAAGGTTTTATATAAATGTTATGTTATTAATAATTCATCTACATGTTTAGTATTTGTTCCATGTATATATCCTATGGAAGAAAATACACCATCCATCACATGATATAATCATAGAAAACATACAAATGGAGAATGATATTTATTATAATAAAACATTATTGGGGATTATGGTTTATATAATGAGATTAACTCAAAATAAGACCACTCACCATGTCAAATGTTTTATTGTGTAATCTTAGTTTTAAGGATAATAAGTGGTAACATTGGAATTTAATTAGGTAGAAAGTCCCCTTTTTTACTTGTAAAAATGTTATAAATTTTTAAGGAAAAAATCATTTTAATGCGTGTAATAATTATCTGCGTGGTAAATTGTAAATTTTTTTCAAACGAATTTAATCCTTTAAACAAATTTATATCCATTAAACACAAATATTACCTAGTGTAAAACAAAAACAATGTTTATCTTTTGTTACATGCTAAATAGTGTTTAAACGAAATGTGAATTACTATTAAAATGTTATTATATAATATTATATTTATCTCACAGATTTTAGAATGGTTGGTTTGAATAATATTTACTAAATGAAAAAAAGTGTTTTTTACATATGTATATAAAATAAATTCAATAGTGTTAAATTTTAAAGAAATAAAAATAATACATATTTTTCAATAAATGAAATATTTATTTGTAATCATTTTTTCTACACAGAAACACATTTTAAATCATTAAATTACAAAAACATTATGGATTTTATTGATATAATTTTATTATATATTTAATTAAATATATAAGGTTAATATAATTTTTTTCTACAAAATAGATAAGAATAAATACTGTTATACACATTAAAAG
This sequence comes from Viscum album, assembly GCA_963277665.1. NCBI lineage: Eukaryota > Viridiplantae > Streptophyta > Magnoliopsida > Santalales > Viscaceae > Viscum > Viscum album. Next base: position 62,810,374 of record OY728143.1, on the reverse strand, counting down.
TGTATTTTTTTTAAAAAAAATTAAGACCTTTTTCTAAAGTAGCTTAAAATAAAATATTTAATGTTTCAGAAAATTTATTTCAAAAAATAATATTTATCTATATAGTATTCATTTAAAATTATCTTGAAATGTTTTAGAGATTTTTTTAAAAAATATATTTTATGATGAATTATTGAAAACTCTAGTTTTAATTATGAATTTATATTTATTTAATAGTATTAAAAAATATATAAAAAATATCATGATATTAAATTTAATACTAGTTCAATTATATATCTATTAATACAATTTAGTTTTGTTTAGTGGAGTTTATATTGAATTTTGATATTAGAACGTTTTATATTTTTGGAATATTTTTATTAGGGAATTTTTGTTTTTCATCACATATGAAGTGATTAATTTCAAATTAAATATTTATTTTACTCTATGTGGAATTTAGAAAAATTAATTTCATATATATAATCAGTAAATATTATAATATCTAATAAGGTAAAATTATATTTTTTTTACTTTAATTAATAGTAAATATTATAAAAATTAATTAATGTAGTTAAGGTAAAAATGTGTTTACCTAGGGGTTAAACAAAAAGGATAATGTGTAAAATGACCAATATACTTTTACATAAACCATTTCTTAGAAATATTGAGAAATATATACCTATGACTAAAAATAATGTCTTATTTTATTATCCTTTAATTATGTAAAAAACATTTATACACTAATTTATTTTTAAAATTTACTTTTGAGCCACTCACCTCACTTTTAAAAGGCCACCTACACTTATCTTCTATTCCTACATCCAAAGCAATTTTTTTTTGAAATTTCATATCCAAATAAATTATTAGTTCCATATAGTCCTCATATAAAAAATATTTTTTCCAAATGTTTTCCAAAGATGTATTTTGAGGAAAACCAATGGATGTTTTATGGTGAAATGGTACCACAAAAAATTGGTTATTTTATTTTATTTCATTATCCAAAAATTTCAATTGATATTAATACAATATTATACAAAAACCTATGTATAATAAATGTACAAATATTTTTTATATCAGGTTAATGAACATAGATTATTTCTTCCTCTCTCAAATGGAAATTAAAATTGTTTATCATTTGTATGGAAGTCTACCACTATTGAACGTCAAAATAATTTTTCCATGAACGGATTTGATATAAGGATTTAATAATGGATTTAATGATTATACCTGATATTTATGGTATTTTTTAACTATTTAATTATAATAATTCTACATCCATATTACCTCCCAACCCATTGGAAAACAGTGACACTTGTTTTTTCTATAGTGGACTATCGCCTCACGAACCAACATGAGGTGTTTTTCATTTATATTTTACAAGGATAATAATAATGATAATTTAATTAAATATATTTAATAAATGAAACATAATTATATTCCAAGAAATATTATATGAAATATACCTTCATGCTTCCCAGTATGCATAGGATATGACAATGTTGTTTGTGTGTATGGGATAATACCTCCTCATGAAGAAATAATATATGAAACATACCTTCTTATGTCCAATTATATGAAATATACCTTCCTACATCCAAATATAAGTCAATGTTCCCAAAGTGGTAATTTTTTTTGATTCAATCTCATCATTTATTGAGATTTTCTATGATTATGGTTAACATAATGAGTTATTATGTTTAATTATTCAAAAAACAATTTATTTTTCATCAAATTTTTATATTTCAGTAGAATACAAGTTTCCCAACATTTTATTTACTTTATGTAATCAATATTCAAAAATAATGTTTTCAGTGCTAACAACATTTACATATATCTTTGTTCAAAAAACATATTTTCTTCCAAATATTTATTTTTAAAATTTTTAAAAAAAATTATATATAATTTTTAGAAGGATTTATAATATTAATTATTATATGCTTCCAATATTTTTTATCAAATAAATGTATTATGATTTTTATTTATTTTAATAGTTTTTTTCAAAGTGGAATGGAAATTTTACTATAGAAGTATTACATGTGATATTTTAAAAATAATGTCAATATAATATTACTTTCACAAATGACACCAATTCTTTTTTCGGTATAATATTGAATATATCCATCCCTATTATTTCTATTAATGGTTAATGATAATGTTTATGAATTGTTTATGAAACATATTAATATTTCTTGACATAAGAAATTTATAATTTAATTTTTTTGTCAATCCTTTTTTATTTACATGGGTCATGATGTGATGATAGGATGTTTTTTTTATATTTTAACACACATAACTACATTTTTCATTAACAAATAGTGGGAACTGTATCTACCTTGAATGAAATATTGTTATATTTTATCTCATGAAATTACAATTGGAAACATGTCGATGGGATTAATCGACTATGGGAAGCATGTTAGTATTTATAAACTATGTGATGTAGGTGTGTCCTAATATAAAATTGAAATAAAGTAATGATTCTACATATACTATTTAACATCATTATTTTATTAAAAATAAATAACTATAACGAATATGATATGCCATACCATGCATAAGATAACAACTAAAAGTTATTATTAAGTTTATCATTATAACATAGACATTTGAATGGGGGGAATGGATCGTATTTACTATATAATGATAATAGAGTGTACAAATGTTTATATAATGATTAATAAGTTAAAAAATAATTAGAAATGAAAGTAAAATAAATTATATAAAGGTTGTTTTTTCTATAATCCTACTTAAATATGAAAAATTATGTTGTTATACTAATAAATAAAAATTAACATTTTTTTCTATATTAATGTAATATAATATAAATCTATTGTGAAAAAAATCATCTTATATGATTTTTATACATGATATAATAAAAAAATATATTTTATGGATATAATTACTATTTTTTTAAACATTATTGATGCCTTGTGATGGTGCATATATTTAAAATATATATACTTTAAAACATTTTATTATTATTTTTGAAAAAATAACCTTATTATTTTAATGTGGATGATTTAAAAATTAAATTTCGTAATTGTTTTGTATTTTTCTCATAAAATTTATTTTATAATGAATAATAAAAAAAGAAATACAATTGAAGAATACATTTTCATAAAATTTATTTATAATGTTAAATAATAGTTTTTAATGGTTTTAAATGATATACATATATATATATATATCATTTTTATTCACTACAATTTATTTAATTGGAAGAAATTTCTCATTAAAATTGGATATAAAAACATAGTGAACGTTTTAATGTTATTAATTTTGAAAATCATGTTATCATTCAATCAATAAGATTAATATTAAGTTAATATATTCAACTTATAATTTTAAAACTTAGAAAATGTAATTAAATATTTTTTATAAGGTGTTCTATATTTATTATACATGTATATTATATTTTTGTACATTTTTAATAATAAACATTTTAAAACATTTATTACAATGCGTAAGGGTAGATCAGGTAATTAATTTCAAATATAATATTATAACTAATATAAAATTACACTAACACTTTTACTAAAATAATATTACAACTAATTTAATTAAATTCATTGTTCATAATATTGAACATCCATGACTCTTTTTTATTTCTACTTCGAGCCACATGGGTGAACTTAATGCATTTATAATATTATATTCCTATAGAATACAAATTTTGTTTCACTATTGTTCTTAACGGGAACGATATTTTACTATATGGATATATCGGTGACAATTTATAAAATAAGTAGTTATTTTTAATATAAAAAATATATCTCCATCATGGAAATTTATTTATAATTTTTGGGAATGAAATAATTATATTAAATGGTGACACAATGGTGATGTAGTAATTGAATATTTAGTGGAAGAATAAAATAAATAATATTAATAATAAAAAATAAATATTATATTATAGATTTTATTCCATAAATGAATTTTCTGGATGAAATTTAAATGATATTGTTAGCCTAAATATTGTCTTTTATGGAATAGTGTTTTTATGATATTTTTAAAAATTCTAAAAGTGAATATTGTTAAAAAAGAAATGTATGATATGTAAAAAATATAAAATATTTTAATAAACGATTGAAAATTTATAAAAATATCAATTTTGTACACCTAATTGGGGAATTTCATGAGAATTCATTATTAACACATTTAGTGGTAATTATTAATATGATAGTAATTATATTAACCCCTAATATATAAATTATATCATACCTTGTTAATAATTAATAAAGTTAAATCAAGGTTATAACAAAAAAAATCAGGATAAAACATTTATCAAAACCTGTAAAAATAATTTTATGATAAATAAAATTCAATAATTATCACATTATGATTTTTACTTCGTTATTTAATTAACACTACCTTGAAAAATAAATTATATATTATTTATATTCTAATATAGTTACAAAACATAACTCTCTTGAATTTAATATATTTTATGTGTTCGCATATAAAAACAACCGAAATATTAATTAAAATAAATATCTAAAAATATAGAAATAAAATTATTCTCACTATTGGAATTATTTTTATTTTTCTAAATTATAAAATTACATTAATTGCTTCTTCAATTATAAAGAATATTTATTTGAATAACAAAAAACTCTATAGTTGATAACAAATTATTAACATTTATATATTATAGATTATTTAATTCATCTAACGAATCTTGTAGATCAATATGATATATTATATTTGAGTGTTATATTGAAATTCCCATTTTTCCTAATTTATTTAATGTAAAATGAAATCAATATTATAAAATTTGATAATAAAGATATATTAATGAATCAATTTATTATTAAATTTTTAGAAATAATTTTAAATAATCACATGGTGATTTTATATGGTCTAAAATATTCTCTAATTATCATGTATAGGACACTTTTTTAAAATTTGATCTTAAATAGTCTTATTATATTATAATACTTTGTGAAATTATATACCTTCCCCTCCCATATCCTATTAAAAAGAATATATTATTCTGTATTCTTTACACCACAAAGCTATTTTTATTCTAAAATATCTTCCCCAATCATTTTCTATAATTCCTCTCCACAACCTAGAGGCATTATTTTAGGATTAAAACCTTCCATAGAGATGCTTATGTGTAAATAAAAGGATGACCTATGAAAAAGATGTGTGGTTTTTAAATAGCAGTTTTTGTTTTATTTTTTCATTCACATCCTTCAAATAATATTCCTCCAAGAAGAAATAATGACCACAATACTATCAATATAATTAGATGTTATTATGTTAATATCATAATCTAAATCCATCTTTAAATCAATTAAATGGGAAAACATGTAGTCGTTCGAGCGTGCATTTGAACTATCACCACCATGAAACGATATAATTTGATTCCATTACTGACTATTTAGACTAGTAAAAATGATGGAATTAATGCTTCAATATGATATTCATGAGATACATACCAATATAACAAAATTATTTATTAATTTATTTTTTTATTTCCTTGAACTGGAAATTGATAACATCATTTATCTGTACATGTGATCAATCACCTCCATGAAGTTATGTGATTAATTTTTCATCACCTCATCGCAAGGATGAAATAAATTATCAAATTTAATGGATTAATATAATATTAATGATATTATTTTAATTAGGTAATTATTAAATCATTATGACTATATTTCCATAATTAAAAATGAATAATTGGAATTATACTAATGTGTAGGTACAACTTATCTTCTCCATGATTGTAATGTTGTTCATTTTTCGTTTCCATAATTAATGACTGGATTTTAAATTATAAATGATATTTAAAGGAGAGTATAATTTCATTAATATTATTCTAGATATTATTTAATAATTATAAATTTAACATTTTTGGTCAAATCAATGACATTTTGGATAATAGTATTAAATAATGTCAAAATGTAGGATTTGAACATAAATAAATAGATAATTATTATAACATTATAATAATATATATAAATGTTATATTAAACTATAAAAGATCTCCATAATGTAAATAATTATCCGTAGTTTATTATTTAGTAATATAGTGTTTGTACATTAGGTGTTGGACATTGGGTAATGGGCATTCATCTAAAACCCTCTTTTAATGGTCAGTTTTTATCTCATTTTAGAAAAGTCAAAAAGAATTTTTTTACTTATATGACATGAGTGGTTTCTCCAATATTCATTATTATATACTAATATAATGTTTTTTTATAATTTTTAAATGTTATTTTTTATGGATATAATTTTATTATTATATATGTGGCATGTATATTTTAAAAGTTATTATAAGTAGAATTATTTTTATCAATATTATAATGATTTATAAAATGTTTTAATAATGATATGATCCTTTTAAATTGTATTTTATGGTTTTATCCCATTATACCATTAATTTTTATGGGTCGATCAACACTATAGATCACGATATGTAGGGTTGAGACCATTATAACTCAAGATATAATGGGTGAGCCAAATTATAGATCAGTAATTCATTGGGTACTATGGAGATGGAATTTGACCATAATGTTATTTTATCTGAAAGGGTGAATGAATGGTTGATATTTTTATGATTTCCATATTCACTTTCATGGTTTTGTAGGAATTCCAAATAGTTTTTATGATATTTTTTATAACAGTTTACCTCTATTCATTGGACTAACATATTCTTTATTTTTTACCATACTGAACCTTTTCAGTGGATACCCTATTTTAGAAATTTATTCATAGGCTATACAAATTGGAAATATAATTTTATATGTCATGATAAATTTTATAATTATTTTCATGAATAATAAATCAAGATATCTTTTAAAAGTTTTATAATATGGAAAAGGTGGATACTGTTTTTTAAATATAATCTTGTATGATTATAGGAGGTTATAAATAAATTATGTACAAATTATATATAATCCTAATCATTAAAATATCCTATATTTTAAATAAAAAAATTCCTTACTTAACTGAAGATAACATAATGTTTACGTTTGGGGTCATAACAATTTTTATCCAAGGATTGTTTAGCCATCATTAGAGTTTAAGATTCATTCTTATTGTATTGAAAATAATCATGAATTTATAATTATAAGGTTTATCAGAATATAAATATCATATAAAGATATATTTGGGGATTTATGTTAAATAATTCAATAGTTACTAATGGAATTTTTAGACACATTGTTTTTTTATAATTATGTGTTATTACTTTTTGGGTTGAAAAATGAATGGTAAGAGATAACCTATGAAGATAAAATATATGATGTTTATTTCATTGGATGTTTTTTAAATTTTTTCTATTTATAAAATTTTTAAATTAATATATATTTAGATAATGGATATACTATTGGATGGGAAAAAACCCATCTCATCTGGTAAGGTCATGAGTTTCGACCACACAACAAAATGTAGAAAAGGGTGTATCCCCTACCACGGGCCTACGTGAATTCACAAAAAGAATTAATTCTATATTGTTAAATTATTTAATGTAAATAGAATAATTTTATTTTTGGAACTTATAATTTTTCAAATTGATCTCTATAGGATTGGGAAATCAATTTATTATTAAGTGATTAATTTTATTTCAAAAGTCTTTAACAATTTTATGAATCCAATATGGTCCAGGTAAATTTAATACAACGTAATTTTCTATGAGAAATAAATGTGGAGATATATTTTTGAATAATATATTATTTTTTAATTTTGTGAAAATATAGGGATTTATATAAATGGTTTGTTTATTTTAATTTTTACTCGGAAAGTTACTTTTTTAAATGAGACTTCAAGTGTAATAGATATTTTTTTTGATAAATGATAAAATTTATATGGGAATATTTTGTGATTAAATCGATATAATATTTTAGTTTAAATATTAGTTTGGATTATTAAGAATAATTTTAATGAAAATTATTTATCAAATGAATTAGAATGTACATTGAGTATTTATGTTCAATTTTGGAGATTTATGTATTTCATTATTATACGATGTTTCTTTTTTCTTAAGAATTATGTTATATTATCCTAACCATATTTGTTTTCATTAAACATTAAATATAATAGGGTTAAATGTTTATTCTTTTTTGGATTAATTTATTCTCTAGTTTTCAATTCTAGTTCATTAGTCAAGAAAATTTTATATTGAATACGCATCTTTGATAGAAAAAGACAAGAATGTGGTGTAATTTTATTATTGGATAAAACATCACATTCCAAGTAAGTAAGTTTTCTTATGTTCATATTACAAGTATTAAAATAATTATTCAATTATATGAAAATTATTTTGAAACAAAATATTTATTTTTTTACCATTCATTCTATGAAATCAATGAACTTTTATCACATCTGTAGATTATGTGTTTTTGATTGCTAAATTTCTCTACCCCATGTTTCATATAATTATAAATATGAAATTATTGGTTAGTCTTCTCTTCCCTATCCTTTTTTTCTATCATGGAAGACATGTTTTTTTTATCTCAGGTGACATTCATACTTCCCTTTAATTATTTCAAAGATGATGATTCATTTATCCTAATTCCAATGATGGATTTAAAAAGGGTGTTTTGAAAATTCAATCCCTTAGTTTTTATCATGATATAAAACTTAGAGGAAATAATTTAATAAATAGGTAATAATGAAACAACATGTGTTTTTAGAAAAGGAAAAATATGAAAAACATGTTATGTGGAATCATGATTAAGAGAACAACATACTATTATTGTTAAAATGTAACCAGTATAACATTTCCATTAGAATCGGGAAAATGAAAGTTTTTTACTAAATAATAAATACATGGGTTACAAATTTTTATATAATGATTCATTGGTTATAAAATATATTAAAAATGAAAATAAAAACCATTTGAATATAATGGATGTGATTTTTTAAGATATTATTGAAATGTGAAAAATTATATATTCACACAAATAAATAACCAAGTCACCTATTCTATATTATATTCATTAAATATATATTCAATATAATATTTATAATTCATCATATATGTTTTCAAAAATGATATAAGAGGATATTCAATTTAATGATAAAATGAGTATTTTTCTATAAAGGTATTTTGGAAACCTTTTGATGGCACACCTATTTTTAATATAGATTTGACTCCATTATAAGAATGAATTTGTTTTTAAATTTTATTTTAAATTGTTTTATTATAATTTCCTTTGCTTAAATTTCTAAAATTTCATTGATAGTTTTCAATTTTTAATGAATTTTGAATAAAATTATGCATTATAACAGAAAACTAATTTTTCATAAATATATTTATTTTCCAAAACCATTGGTATAGCTTAAAAAATCCATGAACATTTACAAATGGTTATCAAAAACATTGGTATAGGTACATTCATTTATTTATAGAATCTTTCATTAAATAACATTAAATAAATAAAAATTTAAAATACTTATATATATATTTATATTTATTTATTTATGAAATTATGTTCACAAAAGCCATGTTAGGTTGGTGGTTAGGTCCCTAGATTATAAATGGGTGGTGTTAGGATCAAAACAAAGAAATGTTTATATTTTTGAATTACCCATACCAATGGTTTCATCAAAAATTCGGTATAGGTTTTTCATATGACTTATATTAATGGTTTTCCTGGAATTTTTGGTATAAACATATGCCCATGCCAAACCAGCCAATGGTTCTCCAAACCGTTGGTATAGGCTACAACAATAGTTTAGATACCTATAAAAATGGTTCCAAACCATTGGTATTGGATATTTTTATATTAGTGTAATAAGATATTTTATAGACATATGAAATAATTGTATTTTATTTTTTATTTTTTCTTTATGTGGTTGATGTTAAATGAAATGAACTGTATTAAATTTAAAAATAATGGTATGTTATTTAATAAATTTATTGCTGAATAATTTTTTTAAATTTTAAACAACTTCATTATAATAGTATATAGTCTAAAATATCATCTACCATTAATTTATGGTTAATTCATATATATTTGAATTTAGAATAGTCTTATTATATTTTAATACTTTGAGGAATTCCAAGAGACCCCCTCCTATCTATTATAAAAGGGTGCCAATTATTACCTATTAGTCAACCCTAAAACCAATTTTTTCATAAAATATCTACCCAATTACATTCTTGGTATCTATAACCACATCTTATAGTAGTTACTCTAGTAATTATAAAATATTTAACGGTGTTAAGTTGTTAATTCAAGTAGATCATATAAATAAGAGGTATCACTATTAAATAAAAGTTTTTGTTTTATTTATTCATCAAATTCCATGAATTATTCATCCAACATGATTAAATAATAAATTATTTATCCTCAATATACATAGATTTTATTATATCAGTATCATCGCCTAAATCCTTTTCAAATTCCGTCAAATTGGAATAAAATCAGTCATTAGTGCATATGTGTTAACAATTCCCTCCATGAATCTATTTAACTTTTTTTCCAATACTATCTATAATGGATTGTTATAATGATGTAATTAATGTTTATTTATTTAATTTAAGATATATTTATCATTGTAATATAATAATAAATTATGTATGTTTATACTTTCTATGCACATGAAAATGGAAATTTAAATCATGTGTACATGTGAGCTATAACCCCTACCAAGAGATGTGATTAATTTTCATCACATAATCACATGGATGATATGTAGAATCATATTTAAATGATAAATATGATATTATTATCATTATTATCAACATTTTCGGATAATATAATAATTACCTTCTTTTCAAAATGATCACTAAATAATGGAGTCATTACACATGCTTGTGTACAACTTCTCGTCATCAGGATTATAAATTTGGTCATTTATCATATTCATATTTAATGACTGGATTGAAAAATACAATTCTTATTTAATATTGTATATTATTTTGTAAATATTATTGTTGATTTGATGTACTAATTACATCATTAATCATATTTGATTAACCAAAGTCATTTTTCATCCATGTACCAAGTAACGTCAAAACGTCTGACATGAATGTAAATAAATTTGTAATTGTTTTAAAATTACAATAAGTTATATAAAAAAATATTACATATATAAAAATTTTTCTATAAATTCATTTAATATCATTATTTTATTTTTTTTAGAATATATTGATTTTACTTGGGGATTCAGACTCAGGGAAAGGGATATTCATTAAAAATGATCATTTAAAGATGATTTTTAATCTATTTTTAGACAAGTAAAAAAGGAATTATTTTATAACATATGGAATGAACAGATTAACCCCTTTTCATGATGCGTTATTTATTTATTTTCTTCTTTATATGTGTAATTTATTATTTTTAAAGAATATAATTTCATTATTATGATTGTGGAATTTATATTTTTTAATTTAATTTTATAATAAAATATAATTTTGATATATGCAGGTTTTTTTCACATGTGTGTAAATTTTATTAAGGATTGTATTCATGATATGTTCCTTTTATAAGATATTTTATTGGTTATTCCTAGGATATACCCCAATTATAGCTCAGTATATGTTGGATTTAGCCAATTATAGATCATGATATGATGAATGATGTCCATTATAGCTTTCCAATGCATTGTGTACTCTAAAAAATGAAATTTACTGTAAGGTTTATTAATTTGTATGTTTGAATGTATGTAATAGATAGTAATGATGTCCAATGTAATATTTATTATTATTATATGAATTCTAATACGTTTTTATGAACAGTTTTATTAGTAGTATACATGATTTTAATGTATAAAAAAATTCAATGTTTTTTTCTTTATTGATACTCTAGGTCTCCTCTGGTGTTTTGAAATGTTTTTCACTTTTTAAGAAGATTGTTAAGAGAATGGATGAAGTTAAGATGAATTTTGTGAATTTTTTCAAGAATAAGAAATCATTTTTTATTTAAAAAAAATTAAACTTATTCAAAATTGGATAATATTTTAGGAGTATTCTCTTGTATAATTATGGGATGATATTTATGAATGATGAATAAATTTTATAAATATCTAAAACTGAATATATTATGAATGTGAAATAGAGAAAAATTACGGACATCACTCAAGATTATTTAATGTTTAAGTAGGGTACCTTACACGCTATATTGCTGGTCATGGAAGTTAACTACAATATTTAAAAAATATATATCATGGATGGTTCCAGACTTTTGATACATGACCTTTTGGTTCATAATAGATTTATGATGACATCCCACACATATGGGGAAAATTTTCTGAAATGATAATTTTGTATTCATTGATTCATTTTTATGATATATAATATCTTGATTATGAACATCATATGTTATGTTAATAATAAATTTTGTAGTTTTTATCATATAATTTATTATGATCATATTTCGATATCTCTTATTTTACCCTTACTGATAAACTAAAACAGAGTTTCTTATATTTTCATCCTCATGTTATGATGAATGGTTTATATAGGGTACACCTATAAAGATTAATATGTGAGATGATATTTTTCTGATATATTGGGGATTTTTCATGAAAAAATTATATTATATCTCTAAACACAAATGTTAGAAAACAATTATTGTCCACACGAAATTATTTTTGAAATTTAATAAAATTTAATCTAAAAAGATGTAACATATTTGTACTATAAGACTAATGAACTATATATATGAATTTAATTTCAAAAAATGTATCCTATATATTTAATATTCCCCGTTAATATTATATAATATAGTGAAACTATTTTTTGTTTATAAATATATGTAACAAAAGTAAAATTTCATTACCATAGTTAAGGTTATAATTGGGGTTCGTGTGATTCATTTGAATTAGTTAAAATAAATGTTCAATACTCAAATAATTATTTGTTGATATATTAGATTGCTTATTTATAATATGTCTATAAAAATAAAATAAAAATAATAATTAATTATTTTTCTTAAAGGATAAAAAATGTTGGTATATAAATATGAATTACTAGGATGAAAACTATGTTGGTAAATGTCTGTAAAAATAGATTATATGGGAATTTCATGTTGATAATAGGATTTATTTATTTTTTATAGGTTTGGATAAACATTAATTTGTCTAAAACCTCTTATTTATCAACTTTTCTTGGTTTCGTGGGTGATAGTGGCTTCCCATTATTTAATAAATTTTTGTATTTTAAAAATTTAACTACACTTCTAATTTAAAATGGAATCACACCCCTAAAATGGTCATAACTCTAAATAAATTTAACTCAAACAAAGCCAAATAATATATATACCAAATACCATAATCCACATTATAGAGGTACTGTTCAATTTAATATAATATCCCTATAGTCCTCAGTATTATATTCTATTATGTTTTTTTTAAATGTAATGTTCTTCAGTATGATCCATCCTTTTTTACATTATATGTTTCTACATATAGTTAAAATATTAAAAATAATGTACAGTAAAAATATTATAACCAATATGATTATATTTTATTATGTTTTTTGATCTACATATATCCAAACCTTATCCAAATAATGGTAAAAAATCCATTTCTCATTTGTGTGGTGGAAAACCCCTCTCAAAATTATTTAATTGGTTTTCAATAAAAAATTCATATAGATAGAAATAATCCAAGAAATAATTCATATATATGATACATATGATGTTATATTTATTCTGGAAAATAAAAATAACATTCACATCCTTATCCTTTCAACCATTAATAGAATAATATTTTCAAAAGTGTGTACGAAAAAACTATCTTCTTCATGAAGAGATGTGACTCATTTTCCAATTCTGACATAAAAAAAATATTTTTAAAAGGTATCTTATTAATTTACATGATATATATGATATTGATATCATTAAAAAGATTATGAATTAACTTCCATTGAAAAAGAAATCGAACATTAAAGAAAAACATGCATGATAAAATGAAGTAGTGTACTTAAAAAACACATGTAATAATGAAATATAATTAATAAATAGATAATAATATATCATAAAAAGATCATATATATGATATTATATATATAAATATATTGTTTTCTTATAAATTAATTACATTTTTAAAACCATTATACAAGAGTTTAACTCATTATAAACTAAAATGAAACATGAGGTAAAGGATTGTGTCTCAATTTCTTTTCATTAAAGAATATATTAATGTAATGAACCAATTAATTTTATATTTTTAATATGAATAACATTTTAAATGTGTTTGAAATTATTTTTTACATGTGCTAATCAGTTTCGTAACTCAATTTATTTTCATTGGGTTATATTACATATAAATTATATTCATTAGAGAACTATTATATGTATAATGTAATTTATTTATTTTTATTGTATTTACTGCTAATTTATGAGGATTTACATTTGATACACATAATAAATTAATTAAATAATTCTTATCTTAACAGTGTTATCATTGTATGTTATTTCATCTCAATATCCACTCTATTGAGATGTAATAGTTATAATAATGATAAATATTTTTGTGATGATAAACTATTACCCCTATGATATTTTGAATCATGAATATCATTATATTAATTTTATTTTATGTTTCATTTTATGTTATTTTAATTGTGGGTTTTATGATTGAAATGTTACCATAATGGTAATAGTGTATTTAAAAATATCATCAGAATTTAGGAATGTCTTCATTTATGTTTACAATGGGATAATTTTCTGATATATCAATCTTAAAAAATATATTCTCTTATCATACATCAATTTTATAATATTAATCATTTTCTATTAATTTTACAAACTTATGTACAAAAAATATCAAAACAAATTTTATGAAAAATATAATTTATTTCCACTTTATTTGGAATTATTATCATATATGTCCATATTTTCAAAAAGACTAATAAATTTTTATATCAGATGGTTATCTATAAAAAATACTCATTCATTATAATTATAAAATGTTTAAACTGTAATATTTCAACTAGTTACCTAATTCATCACTCACATTCATTTATTACATAAAATTTAATGTGTTATTTTTTTATAATACATGAAATGAATATAATATCCCTTTTTCATGACCAAATGATGCACTAATAGTTTTATTTCATTAATATATCTTTCAATTAAAATAATATATTTACCAAATTTCATGGATACTTTTTTTAATTGTTTTTTTAATTCGAATAGGGTATGTTCATCATAATTGTTTTTAATGATATTTTTTATGATATTTATATTCATAAATGACATAAAACCTTTATTTTACGTATACTAATATAGATATATATTGTAAACATTCCAAAATTTTTAGTTATCTATATGTTATATGTTTAATTTGATAAGAAAATTTAATTTTATTGACTTTGTTGATTAATTATTTATCTCTTAACATTCCCATTAAAACAATCCCTTTATTATGATCATGGTACACATAAATTCCATTTAATATCAATATTCATTGGATCTAGGAAGGTATTATTTCCAAAACCATCTAAATTCATTAAATAGTGTGTTTTGAAATTACTGTTATTAAATTGACTAGAAACTAATTTAATAACCTTTATATTTAAACAATATGAATATTTTTTTGAAAGGACTAATTTTTTATCAATTAAATCAATCCTTGGTCATATAAGTATGGCATGGGACATGAAGTTATGGGTGGGTACATGAATTTAATAGGACCTCCATATATATAAAACTCTCATGGGAAAAATACTATGTTAGACATTCATGTCATTTTGGTTTATACATACACCATAATTAAACTATCTTAGTTCATGGACATGATGGTATAGATATCATGACATCTATGATCATGACATATAAAATTAATAATTCACTTCATGTAAAATTCATTTATTAATATCATTTTGACTATTATATTAGTTATGATATCAATGAATTATCTAATAACTCATGTTATTATTTATATAAAACAATATGAAAATTATTTATTCATGTAATATTTTTATTTTGTACTAATGTTTTTAAAAATATGACATGTGTATTCAGTTATTTAGATTTATGTATTGATTTAGACTTATTTATTCATAATAGTTTTAACTTTTTTTCGCCCTTATTGAGCATTTGAGGCCACTATTTCTTTGTTTCCATATCCTATGACAAGTAGAAGAAATACATCCAATAGTAAAATTATAATGAATATTTAAATTCACTTTTCTATAATTTATCATTCCTATTTATTTGTGATAATCCATTACAAATTTAGTTTATAGATAATACAAAACTATTCAGTTGTTTGTGATGAAATTTTTTCTATCTAATGGAAATGTAATAATGTAGTCATTGCCTCTGCATTACATGTGGTAAGGGTATTTAAAATTTGAATGAAATTATGTTTAGTAAATATATATAAACTATATTTATAGATAAATATATTAGGGTATATATCACTATTAATGAATTTGAAGTAAATAATATATATTGGATAAATTTCTGATGTTTTGTAGGTAAAGATTATGAGGTTTTTCATGAAATAAATCCATGTCAGGATATTAATATGAATTCGGCTTTGGAACATTTATACATAGGTGTAAAAATTCCAAATAGGTTAAATGGGGTTGTAACTTGATTATCAAATGTGGTATTTTAACATTCCTTGATTCACATCTATTTTAATACTATTGGGAGATATAATTTTTTTAATTAAATTCTCATTACAAACCATCCTAATACTTATGAATTGATCATTGAAATGAATGACTGAGTATAAAACTATGGTTTCTTACATTTAATATAAGGCCCTGACCGTAAATCTTACTTAATATTGAGTTATTACTAGATTACACATCAAGGATCTTTTCTGGTTTAGAGTTATAGATAATTAGATCATAAAACTTGAATTACATTCCACATTTAAACAAATTTGTTACATAAAAGATATTATTCATTTTTTCCATAAACGGAAACATATTTAAAATAAAACATGGATTCTTTATTGACTCTTCCTTGACACTATCATCATATCATGAACCTTTTCCTTGACCTGTGAAAAACATTTCAAAAACTTGGTATGAGCCTAAAAAGCTCAGTAAGGGTTATAAAAAGTATGGAAATGAAATGTGAGTACATATATACATAATAATGAAATCATACATTACCCATAAAACATATTCACTTTAATATACCACATAAAATCATGAATAAAGCATATAAATCATAAGACATAAAGCCAACATGAGGCATTCATAACATTCTTATGTAGAGAGTAACCCTCTTGGTTAGGTTTGGAATACCCATCACATTATATTCCCTAAATCTCTTCAGAGAAACCTTAACGTTTAACCCCTTCGCGTTACCCAATGAATTGGAGAGCTATATCAGGCTCACCCGCACTTAGTTTTTCACGGAACCACCTATCTTCATAATAATTCCCAAGAACCATAACATAATCATATCACATAAAACATGCATAATGGAAACATAACATTTCCACTTTTCAATCACAAGATATCAATACAACACATTGATATAAAAACATCATGAAAACCATTTTCAATAAAAAAATAAATGAAAAGTAAAACATGGTATTTATTTTTCTTTAAAAAATGTATGGCTTGTAGAGGAATCCGAAACTCAAATAATGGTCACGGTGGCGGAGAAGTCGTTGTCACCGCATATGTACGACAAAAACATTCCCTTTTGTCGTTTAGTAGAACGCTTCGTATAAAAAAGATTCCTTTTGGATAAACATAAAAGTAAAAGGGGTGTATACACCGTATAAAAGAAGGTTGTGTATAAAACAAAATACGCCTCAATGAATGGAGATTGAGATGAAGTCCCTTACATAGACGGTATCCTTGTATTAAGAATAAATCAATTACATAATTAATTGTGACAAACTAATACACCAAATATTAGTGTATATTAAGTTTAAAACAATCAGAGGACATTCACACATATTAATAGAACAACATATTCAAGGAGTACAAGTTTATCCCAAAGAATCAAAATTGGGGTAAGAAGTTCCCATGAAAAAATTCGACAGCCTAACGGTGTCACTTCAAAATTCCGAAAAAGAGTTTATGAGAGATAAATAGGGTATCTAATCACATGGAAATAAAATTTACATCAATAAGGATATATAAGAACATATCCCAACATAATAGTTTGTGAATTAAATGACATAACAAAAGAAGTCTTTTAAAAAGGGGAGGGTGAAAGGTTCCCTTGCCGACTTGGGTAACTTTTGAAATGTAGACCACATTGAAGAAGGGTCATACAATGAATATGTAAATACCCATAAATGAAATTATATTACACAAAGAGTATAATAATGGGATGTACATACACCACTCAAAGGAAATGGTGGAAAATGTATCATAAATCTCACGGGACTAAAAGTGAGATGAAAAATCCCTTATAGAAACTCGGCAGCCTAACGACGTCACTTAAAACTTCCAAAAAAAGGATTGATGAGATCAAATTGGGTATCTCATAATATTAAAATAAAATGTACAGAAAGTGGAATATAAAATAACATCCCACATCATAACAAATAGGAGCTTAAAAAAGTGACATAAAAGAGAGTACTTAAAAAGAAAAAGAGAGGTTAGATCTCTTGTGAAAATTCGGCAGCCTAACGGCGCCACTCAAAACTTCCAAAATGGATTGATGAGAGAAAATTGGGTATATCATCCTATTAACATAAAACATACAGTAGAAATAATATAAAATAACATCCCAATCATAAGAAATCTGAGCTTAAAAGGAATGATATAAAAGAGTGTACTTAAAAAGAAAGAGAGGAGTAGGATCCCTTAACTCGGGTCCGACTTGACTCGATCGTTCATTAATGTCCTGAATAAAAAACTTGAGTTAATTTATACTTGCTGAATAACCTTTTTCAAGTTCATTATTCCTTTTATATCACTTATTTCCATGTTATAAACATTATGTAATCATTTAAGTTAATAATGTTTGTTTTGTCGATATTTGGTTCTTAAGTCGAAACTGGACTTCTTACAATTACATGTTGCTCATGTGGTCAAAGGTTCATTATATCCAGAATCATATTCATGATTGGGATATCATATATATCATATATATCCATAATATACATGTATTTATAATATTAAATAATCATTTAGAGGTAAGAAATGAAATGCACAGTTCATGGAGACGGTAAGTCGTACGTACGCATGTACGCTACTTTCATTTCTATGTCATATTAATGGAATTAAAACTAAATGAGATGTATTTATATTTTATTTCAAGAATTATATTCATCATTTATATGTAACATACATCATATATAATAAATTTAAATCCATCCTTTATACATCCCACATATGGCATTAACGAATCAAATCACTTTGAGGGGGCGGTAGTCCGCACTTCCTAAAATGAAATTATCGTGTTTACCCATAATGGAAACCATAAAGGTATGACACAAAAGAAAAATACAGAAGCTTAATTAAAACATAAAAATATCATATATCATATATAAATATAGTTACATCTCAATGGCTACCTTTGAAGGTGTTATAAGAGTGTTGAACAATCATCGTTTCGTGAGGCAGAAATTCACCATCTACAGAAACAGTATGATCTTTAACCATTAGATGTAGGTGTGTGTAAGTGTAGATCTAATTATTCTTATAACAACATCCTAGTATATTTAATATATTGGATTTTTCACAGAAGAAAGGAATAAAAAGTGTTTAGGGGGTTAGAGAAGCAAAATAAAACAAAAGAACACAAGTGAAGACATTACCTTAAAATCGGGTAACTCTCTTTGATTTGAGCTCAAAGGCTTCCTTGGGAAGACTTATGACCAATGTGAGGCTTCTAGGAGTAATAGAGGGATGTGGAGAGGCAAAATGAGCAGGGTTTGGCCGAGGAAAAGTCTTGAGAGGTGTGGGTAAGGTGGTAGAGGTGGGGGCCTTTTCTAAGAGGAGAGGAGGGGCACTCTTGGAAAGTTACAAAATGTTACTTTGTTTTCAAATGAGTTTAGGATTTTAAAGGTCCCAAATTGATGTATTTTTAGGATAAGGTGGTAAGGGTTCTAAATATACTCATCCAATAGGTTTCGGTCAAGTGTATGTTATATTCTTAACATTATATTTTCATTTTATTTAAATCCTTTATTAATGAGGTAATCGCTGAATCATCATGATGTCATAAATAATTTAATTTATATAATGTCTAAAAATTATAAAAAAAATTATCATGGTGTAGGAAATCTTTTTAGATTTCTAATGAATGTTTATAGTCAAATATATGACTTGTATAACCCCATTAAAAAATTGTTTTAGTTAAACATCTCATGCTTGTGACATTTTTATTTTAACTTTAAATAAAATGTTATTTATGTCATTTTCCATCCAAAGTTGATCCATGGGGTCCCCAAGTTGACCAATTTATATTCTTGGTCGTCCATGACACATAAAATAAGAGTATGACATGTTTCCATCTGATCTCATATTATTAAAACATTATTTTTACCTTAAACTACACTAATTACCTCTAATCGCGATTAAGAACATAAAAGTTACTATTCACCAAAAAATTATATTAATCCCACTAAACCACATTTTACTTTCTAATGAAAACCATGTATGTTGGATTTTTGAAATTCAAAACACAGAGGTGGCAAAGTTTCATTTAAATGAAAAATCGGTTTCTTTTACTACCACTTAGTGGTTTCACTATTCATCAAAAATTGATGTTTTTCGGAAAAATACCAAAAATTCACCATAAGCTATATTTGATATTCCGAACTCAAAAATGATGTCTATTTTACAAAATTCAAAACATATAAGTTGCATTAATTAATTTAATAATTAATTCCCGCTGTCAAAACAAATAGCGTGTTTTTAAGAAACAATATCTATTAAAAGATTGACACTAGTTTAAGTCCAATTTCAAAGTGAAATTAATTCCAATGACCACTATTGGATTAAATTGTAAAAATATATTCTAATTTTACTTTAAAAACAATTCAAAAGATGATATAATCATATAAATAAATTATATTAAAAAGAGGTTTTGAATTACAATACAACATTTTTCACTATTCATTAAAAAATGAACTTTATCGGAAAGATACCAAAAATTTACACAAAGTAAATTTTGATGTCTCGATTCTAAAGAAGAATTTTATTTTTTCAAATATGACACATAAAATTGTCAAAAAGTGGATTTAAAAGAGGTTCTCCATCAAAAGGCGGTTAATCGACCTTCTAAAGAATATTAGAATGTTTACGCTTAAAATTTAATTCATTGAAATTTTTAATCCTCTAACATTTACTGTAAAAAGTAAAAAATATTTGACAATCAAATATAATCATTTTGTATTTTGTTCTATTCATTCCCTCCATTACAACGGCTAGGCATTAACTACCATTTAAAATAATATTATTTTATTATTATAGTGCAATGTAAGATTTCAAAGGAACTCATTGTTACATATTGGGTAATCCATCAAGCATAGCGTACCCTTTAAATTAATATTAACATTTTATTAATATATATGGATAAATATAAAGACGTCATATTCTTTATTTACCTGGGGTGTTACATCCTTCCCACCTTTTGGGAATTGTGTCCTCGCAATTTTAAAATTGGGCTCGGAAACTTCCTTGAAAGTCCCACATCAGAACATGATCGGTAAAACAATCACTTTAAAATAAAGAAAGAGAAGTACAGAGGTCACCCGAGTTAACCCATACTAGGATTCCATGTAGGAAAACATGGACATGGAGGAGAAAAATTATGGTCATGTTCTGATGGAGAGTGATAGAAAACATGTTTAGAAGAATGTTAAACACAAAAAAATCACAAACTTGTGATGGGTTAAATGGTATTCGATTCCCCAGTAGGAAAAGTTAATAGAAAACATTTTTGTTATAAGTTAATTTTTATTGAGGAATTTATTCATAAGGAAACATAATTACTTATCATGTTGTCATTCAGCTTTTTTTAGATTTCTTACACAAACTCATATTTTCTCCAAAAGACGAGTATTTAGGATGACTTGTTCACTATAATCAACTTCTAGAGAATCACCTAATACACAAAAGAGAACTATATAATTCCCATGTCTTTAGACTTTAACCAAAACCAAAACCAAAAAGTTTAGTACAAGATCAGATAATCCAAAAAAAGATAACCCTTTATAAAAAGAAATTCTATTCTTAATCTCCAAAATTTGTCCAACAAAACCCAAAGTTCAACGAGGGCCATTTGATAAACAATTTATCCATAAAATTCTTCAATGTAGACCAAACTAAGATTGAAACCCAAATATATGAAGGATTTAGTCACATAGTCTTCCAAGGTAAAAATTAACTTTTATCTCCAAATAACATCAGTTGCCCTTAAATTCTCATATTGAAAAGTAATTAACCTAATCACATATCCTCGATGATAGGTTAATAATTTCTATAGATAACCCAAAATAAACATACTCTGGATTCCTAAAATCATCTAACTAAACATAATTAGTAAATCTAACCAGGGACTTCACATAGTCCAGTGGTATGTGATAAATACCAGTCGCACTTTGGTTGTGGGTTCGATTCCCGCAGCTTTGTCCGACGCGACGGGTTGTCACACGGTCTGCGTGTTGTCCTTTTTCCAAAACTATATAATTCTTAAAACATTCCCCAAAATGAGATAAAATCTTCAAAAATAATCATAACATACTTTAACCTCATGTTTATCTCATGCCTTTCATCATAACATATAATAACCCTTAATTACCTTAAAAGTAATGATCATATAAACTCTAATGGCTACCTTTATAATTATTACATGAACTTCCAAATCGATTGGTAATCTCGTACATGATGCATTACAGATCATACAAAGGTTCAAGTGGTTGATCATGACTCCCTGATAGTTGGTTTAGAACAACCACGAGTTTCCTCATTGAATCCCCCATTTCATCTAGTCTCTTAATCAGAGAACCACCACAGTTTCCTTCAAACCTATTGTCACTTTGGTGCCTGCTAGATCCATCCATTCAATAAAAATAGAAATGTCAGTGTGAGTATATCAACAAAACCATCATGTACTAATGAGTAAGATATACAAACTCATTCACTTTATCTAAAAACTACGACTCTTTCAGAAATCCTAACCATTATGGTAATGTCACTTATGCTTTAAAAATACCCTAACCTCTAAAGTTATCTAAACCGACCTCTGATTCCAACTACAAGGCCCCGGCCTTAAACCTTAGTTAATATTGAGTTATTACAAATTTACACATCAGGGATCTTTTCAGGTTTAGAGTTTTAGAGAATTAGATCAAAAAACATGCATTACATTCCACATTTAAACAAAGTGGTTACATAAAAGATAGTATTCATTTTTTCCATCAACGGAAACATATTTAAAATAAAACATGGATTCTTTCTTTACACTTCTTTGACACTATCATCATATCATGAACCTTTCCCTTGACCTCTGAAAAACATTTCCAAAACATGGGATGAGTATAAAAAGCTCAGTAAGGGTTATAAAAATTACGGATAGGAAACATGAGTACATATATACATAAGAATGAAATCATACTTTACCCATAAAACATATTCACTTTAAAATACCTCATAAAATCATGAATAAATCATAGAAATCATAAGACATAAAGGTAACTTGAGGCATTCATAACATTCTTACATAGGGAGTAACCTTCTTGGTTATGTTTGGAATACCCATCACAGTATATTCCCTAAATCTCTTCGGAGAAACCTTAACGTTTAACCCCTTTGTGTTACCCAATGCATTGAAGAGCTATATCGGGCACACCCACCCTTAGTTTATCACGGAACCACCCATCTTCATAATAATTCCCAAGAACCATGACATAATTGTATCACATAAAACATGCGTAAAGGAAACATAACATCTCCACTTTTCAATCACAAGATATCAATACAACACATTTATATAAAAACATTATGAAACCCATTTTAAATAACAAAATAGAAGAAAAGTAAAACATGGTATTTATATTTTCTTTAAAAAAGGTATGTCTTGTAGAGGAAGCTGAAACTCAAATAATGGTCATGGCGGCAGAGAAGTCAATGTCACCGCATACATACGACAAAAACATTCCATTTTGTCATTTAGTAAAACACTTCGTATAAAAAAGATTCCTTTTGGATAAACATAAAAGTCAAAGGGGTTTATACACCGTATAAAAGAAGGTTGTGTATAAAACAAAATATACCTTAATGAATCGATATTGAGACGAATTCCCTTACAAAGACGGTTTCCTTGGGTAAAGTGTAAATCAATTACATAATTATGTGTGAAAAACTAATACACCAAATATAAGTGGATATTAAGTGTAAAAAAATCAGAGGACATTCACACATATTCATATAACGACATATTCAAGGAGTACAAGTTTATCCCATAGAATCAAAATTGGGTTAAGAAGTTCCCTTGCAAAAATTCGACAGCCTAACGGCGTCACTTCAAAATTCAGAAAAAGAGTTGATAGGAGATAAAGAGGGTATCTCATCACTTGAACAAAAAATTTACATCAATAAGGATATATAATAACATATCCCAACATAATAGTATGTGAATTAATAGACATAACAAAAGAAGTCTTTTAAAAAGAGGAGGGTGAAAGGTTCCCTTACCGACTTGGGTAACATTCGAAACGTACACCACATTGAAGAAGGGTCATACAATGAATATGTAAATACCCATAAATGAAATTATATTACACAAAGAGTATAATAATGGGATGTACATACACCACTTAAAGGAAATGGTGGCAAATGTATCATAAATCTCACGGGACTAAAATTGAGATGAAAAATCCCTTACGGAAACTCGGCAGCCTAACGGCGCCACTTAAAACATCCAAAAAATGGATTGATGATATCAAATAGGGTCTCTCATCATATTAAAATAAAATTTACAGAAAGTGTAATATAAAATAACATCCCACATCATAACAAAGTGGAGGTTAAAAGAAGTGACATAAAGGATAGTACTTAAAAAGACAGAGAGAGGTTAGATCTCTTATGAAAATTCGTCAGCCTAACGACGCCACTCAAAACATCCAAAATGGATTGATGAGAGAAAATAGGTTCTCTCATCATATGAAAATAAAACTTACAGTATGAATAATATAAAATAACATCCCAATCATATGAAATATGAGCTTAAAAGGAATGACATAAAAGAGTGTACTTAAAAAGAAAGAGAGGAGTAGGACCATTACCTCGGGTCCGACTTGACTCGATCGTTCTTTAACGTCCTGAATAATAAACTTGAGTTAATTTATACTTTCTTAATAAACTTTTTCAAGTTAATTATTCCTTTTATATCACTTATTGCCATGTTATAAACATTATTTAATCATTTAAGTTAATAATGTTTGTTTTGTCGATATTTGGTTCTTAAGTCGAAAGTGGACTTCTTACAATTACATGTTGTTCGTGTGGTCAAAGGTTCATTATATACAGTATGATATTCATGATTTGGATATCATATATATCATATATATCAAGAATATACATGTATTTATAATATTACATAATCATTTAGAGGTAAGAAATTAAATGCAGCGTTCATGGAGACGGTAAGCCGTACGTACGCATGAACGATACTTTCATTTCTATGTCATATTAATGGAATTAAAACTAAATTAGGGGTATGTATATATTAATTCCATAATTATATTCATCATTTATATGTAACATACATCATATATAATAACTTTAAATCCATCCTTTATACATCCCACATATGGCATTAACGAATCAAATCACTTTGAGGGGGCGGTAATCTGCACTTCCTAAAATGAAATTATCGTGTTTACCCACAATGGAAACCATAAAGGTACGCCAAAAAAGAATAATATAGAAGCTTAAGTAAAACATAAACATATTATATATCATATATAAATATATTTACATCTTAATGGCCACCTTTGAAGGTGTCATATGAGTGTTGAACAATCATCGTTTCGTGAGGCAGAAATTCGCCATCCACATAAACAGTATGTTCATTAACCATTAGATTTAGGTGTGTGTAAGTGTAGCTCGAATTATTCTTATAACAACATCCCAAATATTGAAGATACTGAATTTTTTACAAATGAAATGAATAAAAAGAGTTTAGGGGGTTGGAGAAGCAAAATAAAACAAAAGAACACAAGTGAAGACATTACCTTAAAATCGGGTAACTCTCTTTGATTTGAGACCAATGAATTCCTTGGGAAGACTTCTACCCAAAGTGAGTCTTCTAGGAGTAAGAGAGGGATGTGGAGAGGAAAAATGAGCAGGGTTTGTCTGTGAAAAATGCTTGATAGTTGTGGGTAAGGTGGTAGAGGTTGGGGCCTTTTATAAGAGGAGAGGAGGGGCACTCTTGGAATGTTACAAAATGTTAATTTATTTTCAAATGAGTTTCGGATTTTAAAGGTCCCACATTGATTTATTTAGAGGATATGGTGGTAAGGGTTATATATATACTAATACAATGGGTTTTTGACAAGTTTATGTTATAGTTTTAACATTATTATTTCATTTTATTTAAATCCTTTATTAATGAGGTAATCGCTGCATCATCATGATGTCATAAATAATTTAATTTATTTAATGTCTAAAAATTATAAAAAAAATATCATGATGTATGAAATATTTTTAGATTTCTAATTAATATATTTAGTAAACTATATTACTTGTATAACCCCATTTAAAAATTGTTTTAGTAAAACATTTCATGCATGTGACATTTTTATTTTAACTTTAAATAAAAAGTTATTTATGTCATTTTCCAACCATGGTGGATCCATGGGGTCCCCAAGTTGACCCATGGATTATCTTGGTCGTCCATGACACATCCCATAAGGGTAAGACATGTGTCCAGCTCATCTCATATTATTAAAACATTATTTTTACCTTAAACTACACTAATTACCTCTAATCGCGATTAAGAACATAAAAGTTACTATTCACCAAAAAATTATTATAATCCCATTAAACCACATTTTACTTCGTAATGAGAACCATGTATATCCGATTTTTGAAATTCAGAACACTTAGGTGGAAAAGTTTCATTTAAACGACAAATCAGTTTCTTTAACTACCACTTAGTGGTTTCACTATTCATCAAAAATTGAAGTTTTTCTAAAAAAATATCAAAAAATCACCCTAAGCTATATTTGATATTAAGAACTCAAAAATGATGTCTATTTTACAAAATTCAAAACATATAAGTTGCATTAATTAATTTAATAATTAATTCCCGTTGTCAAAACAAATAGCGTGATTTTAAGAAAAATATCTATTAAAAGGTTGACACTAGTTTAAGTCCAATTTCAAAGTGATATTAATTCCAATGACCACTATTGGATTAAATGGTAAAAATATATTCCAATTTTAATTTAAAAACAATTCAAAAGATGATCTAATCATATAAATAAATTATATTAAAAAGATGTTTTGAATTAAAATAGAAAAAATTTCACCATTCATTAAAAAATGAACTTTATCGGATAGATACCAAAAATTTACACAAAGTAAATTTTGATGTCTCGATTCTAAAGAAGAATTTTATTTTGTCAAATATAACACATAAAATTGTCAAAAAGTGGATTTAAAATAGGTTCGCCGTCAAAAGGCGGTTAATCGACCTTCTAAAGAATATTAGAATGTTTAAGCTTAAAATTGAATTCATTCACATTTTTAATCCTCTAACATTTATTGTAAAAAGTAAAAATTATTTTACAAACATATATAATCATTTTGAAGTTCGTTCTGTTCATTCCCTCCATTACAATGTCTTGGCGTTAACTACCATTTAGAATAATATTATTTTATTATTATAATGCAATGTAAGATTTCAAAGGAACTCATTATTGCGTATTGGGTAAGCCATCAAGCATAGCGTTACCTTTAAATTAATATTAAAATTTTATTCAAAAATAGGGATAAATATAAAGATTTAATATTCTTTATTTACATGGGGTGTTACATTTAAATTAATGTTTCATGATTTAGACATCCTATATTTCATTATATTCTTTCCCAATTTTGGAATATTATTTCACAAACAATTTTATTTGTTTGTTGTTAATGGTTATAACCTGAATAAAATATAATAACATTGGATATGATAGAGAATCTTGTGATTATGAGAATACAAATAAGAATCTTACTAGATTGAATGATATCATAAATATACCAAATCATCTATAATGATTTATTATTAGCATCTTACTCCTTTATTAACTCTATAAATCATGAAGAAATTGAATGAAATTGTCTGTGTAAATCCCTAAACTCTTGTTTATGGACTCATCTATAATACATGTTCTATATTTTTATAAAATATTATATAAAATTAAAAACTAAATGTTAAAAATTGAGGACCAATTATGGTGTAGGTTCTATAGAAAAATACAATATTTATAATTTATCATTGTTGTACAAAAATGTAATAAAATAACATAATTTCATTGTGTCCTCTAACTCCAAATATGAATATGACTATTTATGTACATCAATGATTCCAGTCTAAATTATTTTTAAAAAATTGTATGACTTTAATGTATTTGAGTATGGGTTATTTACCGAGTGAAAAATATTTTCATAAATATTTATTTTTTTCTCATTTAATCAATTTACATCAAATAATAATATTTATTTGATGTAAATATTACAATTTCCAATAAAATTAAATAATACTTTTCATTTAAAAAATTTATTTCTGATATATTCTATGTAAATTATTATATTTATATTTGAAATTAATTATAAATTTTTGGATCAAAATGACACATGATATATCATATAAAAGCCTTGTGTCTGCATAGAATTATCATAGATGGGACTGATTCCCATTAAGGTCATGGCTTCACTCCCCACTCCTCCTCTTCCCATTTGATATCAAAAAACCAAATTTAATTTTAATATAACATTTTTATATGGATCTATAATTATAAAAAATTAAACCCTAAAAGTCTCTTTCAAAATACACTTCAATTATTTTTATCAAGAAAATAATTTTATAAAACAATTTATCAGTAAATACAATAAGGGTATTGAAAAATACATAATTTCTATGAAAATAAAAAAATGAATTTTCAAACCCATTAGTAATTATATGTTAATATTATTCATTTAAATACTTCCATACACAGTAAATTTCATTAAATACACTTATAAATAAACATAAAATAAATATTTTATACATTTCCTTGATACAATATTCATTTAATGATATAGTGAACTACAACACCTATATACATATTATCTAACTACATATTTTAAAAAAATTCACACATTACATGATAACTATTATCATTAAAATTATTAACGTGACATCCAATAATTAAATAATGAATTATTTTATTTAAATTTATTAATAAATATAATCATTGAAAATATAATTTTTGCTAAAAATATTCATTGACATTAAATAATGTAAAATTACTCTCTAATAGTCTATGAACATTATAAAAATCACTATTATAAAAATTATAGCATTGGAAAAATAGATTACTATCATAATGTTTTTTAAAATAAATAAAAAATCCCTTCCACATAATAGATTATATGATTTTCTAGATCATGAAATAAATTATTCAAATTTATAAAATCCCTTAACAAATTAATCTTCATTTATTTAATTATATAAAATAATACAAAAATTTTAAAACTAAAAATTATATCGGATTTTGATTCTTTTTTATTGAAAATATTTTTAAAAAAATCCCCTTACTAATATGGGGAACAAAGATAATATTTTGAAAATAAATATTTTAAATGACCCCCTTACCTCAAAGATATCATACTTGTAGGAAGAAAATAAATCTACCAGATCATGGCCAAAATAAAAATTACCTAGTCAAAAGACTCTTTTCTCTCTTCATGATCTATTTCTCTATTATTTCACTCACACTAGTTATGCATAACACATGCACGGTGTTAAAAAAGGTATGAGGCACTCAAACAGTCATGAAACACTCAATAATATAAAAAATTGGGTGGAAAATATCTCAATTTATAATCAAAAGTTCACTTTTTTTATATTATATATATAAGCATATAAAATCAACAAATGAATTTGGAGTAATGTTAATATTTTTAAATATATGGTTAAAATAAAATGTTATCCAAGAAACCATAAAACATACTGAAAAAATTTATATATTCATTCAACTAGAATGAAATCAATTACATGGAAATATTATAAAACGAACATCATTGGATATTAATGTTTCAATAAATAAAATAATGATCCTTCCTGATTCAAAAATGTATGAACACAAAACCAGAAAAATTAATTGAAAAAAACAAAGGGTTGAATTTATTACAACGTCAAATAGTCAAATCAGTTGATGAAATATCTATTATACTGATTTGAATAGGACACCAAATTGGGATAGAGGAAGAAAAATGTAGATTGTCGATGATCAGGTCATGAATTAACCAATAATAACCCTAGGAAGACGATTAAGTCATAGAAAAACAACAAATGACTACCTTTGATCTGTAAATAAACTATATTTGACATCTGACCATGCATGTTATATATGATCTCAATAGGCCGCCTTTAGTTTTTAACCTATATTTCACTCATTTATCCATCACTGAATGTCGATCAAACATTTTATATAAAAATCTTTATTCTTTATCTAATACATGTATTAGATCCCTTTCGGCAAGGCTTGAGCACTTCTCTCACATGGCATATCGAAAAATCGAAGCCTTAAGAAAAAGTCAACTCATCAAAATCCCTAACCAAAAAAACAACTCCATTTATTTTCTCAATATCCATTCATTTGATTTATCTATTCATTATATATTTTTTAATAAATTAATCTTCACATTTTATGAAGATATTATTATTTTATTTTGAAACTTTTTTAAATTTTGTACAAAAAATATTAAATACACAATAAAGTATCAAAATTTCATAAATTTTTAAACTTATAAGATCATATATATGATTAAAATAAATTTAACTGTAACAATTATGAATATAATTTATTTAAAATAAATTATACTCCCACTAGGAAAAATTGTATATTCATAATAATCAAAACATTTATTTTATAATATATTCATAATTAATTTTTTTAATTTATAATATATTTCATTTTATTATATTAATTTTTTAATTTCAATATTATGATTATTAAATTATTATTTTTAATCAGTAAATTTATTAAATTTAACATTCTAATTTATATATCATAATAACACATGTCGTTAAAATTAAATTTTATTAATTCATATATATATATATAATTTATTCTTATTTATACAATATACATATTTGATCATTTAAAAAAACAATGTGTATAATCATCCATATCAATGTTATATAATCAATGGGTTTTATAATACTAAGTATTCAATTTTTGTAATATTACTTTCAAAACAATATTTGTTTAAATTAATTTTCTTCATTTTATTTATTTAAAACTATTACTATTATCATTGTTCTCGAGTTTGTATTTTTTATCTACAGTAAATTATAAAATTTAATGATATGTGGATTATTTTGTATCAAATAATATTTTATTCTTTAAAATAACTTACTTACCAAATAAATTACTTTAAAAAAGTTATTATTTTTATTAAATTTTAAATAAAAATATTTATTAGTCATTATTAATATGCTCAAATACAAGGTATGTTACATTATCCACCCACTTAAATGAATTGTGCGCTACCAAATCCTTCAAACATGTTTTTACAATTATGAATTTTCATTTTTCAAAGTATGGAAAACAATTATTAAATTCTTATATTATTAACGGGCCTAAGTTACCAATAATTTAAATATAATGTTTTATCTCATGGATTTTTCTCTATTAAAATAAAATGTCTAATCTCTAATGTTGTCTAGACCATTCCTCTGATACATAGTACAAATCCTCAATCTTTGCCTTATAGAAATAGCACTAAAATGTATAATGAATTTTTCAAAAATTATTACAAAAAATTACCCAGCACATTTATACAGATTTATGCCTTTTCTAATCTATGTTATAGGAAATTAGATAATAATTTAAAAACTATCTATGTTATAAAAATATAAAATAAAATATCCAGTTTTCATCCAATTTGATTACTTCATAATTGAAGATGTCAATTTTATAACTTCTATGATACTAGTTAAAAATATATAAACAATAGATGGCCATAATATATCCCAATATGGGTCATAAAACAATTGAAAAATAAATTTAAAAATACTTGTTTCAAAACAATTTAAAATATTTAATATCAAATATAAATATATATTTTATATCATTAGAAGACATTCCAAAAAATTTCTAGAATACTATTCATTTTAAAAATAAATTTCAAAAACATATTCTGAAAAATAATATAAATTCAACAAAAAAATAATAATAATTTTATTTATTAAACAGATACATGATATATCACATAAAACCAATGTGTCTATTTTGATGTATCACTTATGGGACAACTTCTCATTGAGGTAATGGATTTAATGCATATTCATCTTCATAAAATTCAATAGGCAGGGACATTATTTAATTTTATGAATATCAATTTTTAATGAGAAGTCTTTCTCATAAACAACACATTAAAAAGCATTCATAACATATATAAATGATTTTGAAAAATAAAATAAATTGATATTTTTTTCAATTAATTTATTCCGTGTTTGAAAAAATCCATACATTATAAAAATTCATTAAAAAGATTCATAAAACACTTTGGAAATTAGATATAAAACATAATCATCTAAACCCTTACATTATAAATAAATTTAATTAAATAAATTTTTAATTTTTCTTTAAATTAGCATGATATTATATTCATGGAATGATATAGGGAATGAACACAACTATATATATATATATATGAAAAAACTACAGATTCTTAGACCATTTCGCCAATAAATTGATCACATTAATAATAAAAAATAATATCGTATGATCCAATAACAATATAATTTTCAGTTATTATTTATGTTATTAAATAAAATAAACTTTGAAGATATAATTTTTTAAATAAATAAATATCATTTTTATGAAATAATTTTCTTTCATAAAATGGATTTAAAAATTATAGAAATTCCTATTGAAAAAAACAATAACTATGAAAATATAATTTCATTATAAATAGCTTTTGAAAATCCAAATAAAATAAAGTACAAAAATTAGATCATATAATTATTTAAATAATGAAATAATCCATTTAAATATAAAAAATATCTCCTTACAATGTAAAATTCAATTACATAATAAATTTCATCAATATAGAATTTTATTTTTAAAAATAAGTTTTTATTTTTTTAACATAATTTCATGGAAATATAGGTTTTGGAAAAATCCCTTAATAATTTGATAAACATGGATCATTATTTAAAATTTAATAATTAGTATATTTCCATTGCCTCAACGGCTCCCTTCTTCCATTAGTTAAACAGAACCACTAAAGCAAGTATGTAGTAAAAATCACCAATAATGTATATTCCATTCAATCTTATAGCTCCCCATCACACAAGATTCTCTCATTCGAGTTTCAAATCACTCATTTAAGGTGTTCAAAATGTAATGATTCCCCCATGCTAGTATGAAATATACTATAACAAAAAAAATTAGTAGTGGTTCTCTCAAATTATAATCTAAATTTCCATGTTAAACCAATATATATTTTAATATATTAGCTAAAATTAGTTAAAGAATCGACATTAATCCTGATTTTTTTAAATCATTGTCTGATTAAATTGTTTCATAGTACGAAAAAATTAGGATTAAATTTATATATGTGTGTATATATAATTTTATTATTGAAACTAGATAGAAATTCATGTTTTAGAAATCTAAAAATATTGAAATTCAGTTGTTGCTAATCTTTCATTATTTTAATCAACCTTCTTCATTAAGATTCAATGTCTTGTGGAAAATACAATAGAACTCGAGGAAAAGAAAGAATCATTAAATTTATTACATTTTCAAATGGAGACATATATTAATGTAAAATCCAGGTTAACAATGAACATTCGGAAAAATGAGGAACAAAGAAGAAAAATACGGCTTGATAATCAATATGCCACGAATAAGAAAAAAAATTACCCTGGGAGGAATAATTAGTCACCAAAAACAAAATAACATACATCCAACAATGTTCTACAAAATGAACCATATTTAGTATCTGACTATGCTTGAGACACTAAATGGTGAACAATCTCATTTATTGTTTTTCCTCTATTTAGATCAGCTCTCCCAGTGTTAATATGAGTGGGATATATCTGTTGGGGTCTGAGTGAAGACATAGGTTTGAGACTAACTGAGTTCATTCATCTCAAACCCCTCTATTAAAATATTATGATATATTGATAACATTTATTAAATATAATATTCAATGTAATTTTATATAATAATATTGGAATTTAGAATTTAAATTTCTTAATGTGTATATATATATTAACACATTTCATACATATAAAATATACATATTCTATTTTTTAATCATTATTTATAATCATCACTATCAATGTCGAATAATCAATATATTTTATAATATTAAATAAGTAATTTTTATAAGATCATTTTCTATCAGTACTTATTAAAAATAATTCATATGGCTATAATTATTTACAATAATTAATTTTATCATTGTTATCACAATAATAATTTTCTACTTGGTTAAATTATGAAATTTAGTAACATTTTGTTAAACTTTTATGGAATTTTATTTTTTATACTAAAAATATCTTAATAGAATAAGTAAATATTTTAAAACAATTATTATATTTTTTACAATTTAATAATATATATAACTATATATTAATCAATAATAATATTATTAAATGCCCAATATTTTATAGTCTTCTAAGAGATATATTGGTGGAGCCCAGGGAGGGTTGAATGCATAATTTCCTCCATGTTAGAAATATGTATTGTTGTACCTTTGAGAATGTATCCAAGGAATATGAATATGATTTATAAATGTAATATAAGGGTATAAATTAAAGAGTTTCCAAGTAAATGTGAATAGTTTTTTGTGGGAAATATACCCCATCAAGTAAATAAATTTATAGTTTATTGTTTAGAATGTGGTGGACCTGTGAATTATCTTACTCTATTCCAACATTTGAAAGATAACTACAAGAAAATTGAAATCCCTCAATTAATGTAAATGGTTGAAGTATTTAATTATTGTTAGTAAATAATTATACTAGAAAATTATTTGTATTAATCATATTTTAGATATATGAATCACAAAACATTTGAGTATTGTGTTTTTTATTAATCTATAACATCATATAAGATTCATTAATTTATCATAGACATAGTTATGGGTTTATAATTTTTTGGTTAATAATATGTTTAATGAATTATATAGATATTTTTAGTATTAACGTGATTATATGTTCATGTGATTAATGTAATTTTTGTTGATGTTTCATTATGTTGACGTACATTTGACCATATGTTTCAACAAGATGTATTATTTTATGAACAATAATCTCATAATATTTTTTATGGTATTGATATGATTTAATGTTAATATAATCATTT
This sequence comes from Viscum album, assembly GCA_963277665.1. Taxonomy (NCBI): domain Eukaryota; kingdom Viridiplantae; phylum Streptophyta; class Magnoliopsida; order Santalales; family Viscaceae; genus Viscum; species Viscum album. The sequence goes on along the minus strand of OY728143.1, from coordinate 62,774,968 downwards.
ATGTAAATATAATTTTATTTAATTAAGATAATTTGATTTTGTGGGAAAAAATATCTTGTCAAAAACCATGTGGAAATAATCACCTATTGACAATTCTTATTTTTTATGATATTAATCATATTTTTTTAAATTTTTATGATTTATTTTAATATACGTTTATTTAGTGGAAACACCACATTCTTGGTGACAACCCAACACATTAAGTAAGGCCACATGGCTAGAACTCACTACCAAAGGGTTATAAGTGAACAAATATTACATTGAGAAAATTTGATGCCCTATTAAGTATGATTTTTTTAATTAAATTATTTTAGGAGAAATATAATTCTAAACTATGGGTTTTACTTCTAAGGTTTAGATATCAATTTATTATATGAAATAACACTTGATAAATATTATTGTTTTTGTAATTATTCTGATATGTACTATTGGAATTGTCACTGATTTATAGATCTTATGATCAGTAAATTGTAAATTTTACAATTTTGGCCATAATCATTCCCTATTTGATACTCATTTTATAGTGTAAGTTTCAAAGTGAAAATTTATTGAATCAAAACCAAAGAATGAAATTTTCCAAAATATACATGGACATAAATTTAATATATTTCCTTAGGATATTATTCTAGAATATAATTTAAATTATTATTTTTGGAATTGGATATTCATATATAATTAACACCATTTTACCATAATCACTAATAAATTGATAGTATCTTCACTTATAACATATTTTTGATATTATGGTTATTAATATTTTCCTAACCATATTTTATATCACAATAAATTTATTTACTTGGGGTCATATTTCTCCCCCATGTCTATTTTTTCACCTTCAATAAAATGTGTCCTTTAAGGAAATTGAGTTCTGTTTTATTCTGGATAAATATCAAACTCCCCTTTCTCTCTAGTCATGGGGATGTTTTATTAACTTGTTTATGATCTGGGTGTTCAAAAAATCTATTTTGAAATATGAAAACATTGTTTTCCCGATTGAATAATGAAATTGTGGTATAGAAAATGATTGTATCGAGAATATATCACCATAATGTTATAATGTATATTTCCATTAAATAGAATTAATCTCTTTGATAGATTGTATTAAATAAAACTATGTGTATAAATAAATTGTATTAAAGTATACCATTATAACCCCATCATTAAATTGAATGGTATAAATATAAATTACTATATTATGAAAAGTATATAGTCCCTAGATGGAAAAAAATATATTTAGTAGTTATTAATAGATTATTAATATAAATGAAAATCATGTTAATGTAAAGAATAATTTTACAAAAACCTGTTATTATAAACTCAGCGTGTATTCATCATAATAGATTCAATTAGTAAATATTTGTCAATGAATTTATTTAAATTATAATAAAATTTATTCATTAACATTTTTTATCATTTATATGATATTATTATTAATGATATTAGAATAAATTAAAATTTATTTTTAATTATTTATTTTTATTAAAATATGGTTTATTTCATATTTAACTTATATTTTAAAATTGATTTCTAACTATTACGAAATTTTATTGGCATAATGTTCAAAATTTAAGGAATTGTAATTTCATTGATATATTAGATTATTTTTTTCATATTTATCTGAAACTATTTTTTTCTATAGTAAAAATTAATGATTTTTATTAAAAAATGACATCACTTTAAAATGATTTACAAATGTAGATTTGTAAAAGAATTATAAATATTTCATTATTTAATGTATATGATTATTCATCTAGTTTATTTTATTATATTCATTTTAATGTTCAGTTTTTATAATAATAAATCCTGTATTTTAATAATCTTGTATTTTAAAAATATCATTTTCCCCATGCTTGCATGTTTAATATTTAATGTAAATTTTTCCAATATGTGAATTGATATATAAAAATATTATTGTTTATATGTAATATAATTAATTAATATTAAATGATTTCAATAAAATTATTTCTTCCAAAAATCGTAATGATATTAAAATTCATTCACTAATGTAATGATTAATATGGGTATTTCACTTTACATGAACTTTTTTTTTAAATTAATTTTCAATGCCTATATGAATTTTATTTTATAAATTAGATTTCATATTCTATATAATTCAGCCCAAATTATCTAATAAGGCACATTTTTGTTCTTAAATAAAACATTACCTAAGAAAATAAAAAATTTAATTCCAATGAAAAAAACCAAAATCATTAATTTAATTAAACATAGATAAAAATGGAATAAAATGTTTATCAAATGTGTAATTTTTTTGGGTAACATGTTGATCAACAATAAAATCCCTCCAGTCATCTATTTGTTAATTTTTTAGATACTTTTTTTATGATTGACTTCCCATAATTCAACAGTTTTGGAAATTAACAAAATATTCACTCCTCATCAATTATATTATGTCACCCCACCTTCACTTATTAACACCAATCAATACATTTATCTCAATAAATCCATGAAAAATTTCCAAAAATCCAAAGACAAATTCTATAGATACTTTTATTTTTAGAAATCCAACCCTATGATGCTTATTAAAAGGCATAAGTTCGGTACTAATAACTAATGGTAATCATCATCACTATGGTCCTTCTTCATACATATTATTTTAAAAATAATAATTTTTTAAAAATTACAAAAAAAGAAAACCACTACATGAAATATATTGGGAAGATATTATGATTATGGAAAAAGATTTATCCATATATATATCTATCAAATGGTAATTAAATCTATCACTAATGTGTAAAATGGTCTATCTCATCATGAAATTATGTAATCATTCCCAACAATAAATCATACAGATACACATATGTATGTAAAAATGAACAAAAATTATAAATATTAAATTATATTAATTGTTCATAATTAATATTGCTTCCATATTATTACCATTTCATTCATTAAAGTATTGAAATTCTCAGTGGTTCATACATAGGTCCAATAATCTCCATGAATAGTTGTGATTAATTTTCCATTTCCAACATCCAGTAATGTTTATAAAAATTTATAAAGTGAAAAAAATTAATTTTATAAAATTTATATCATTCATTATGTGATGGATAAATATTATATATATAAGAATGATAACTTCCCTAAAAAACATGCAAAAGAACATTATGTAATTAACACCAGTAATAGAGTTATTATTTATATATTATTATCAAATTTGTGACAAGATCTCATTATATGATTAAATATGATATATTACAGTTTATTATATTTAATTTATAATTAAATATTTATTTTTAAAACCATTATATAGGGAGAGAAATATTGATTAACTAAATGGAAATGTTATGTAAGCTATTTCATCTCAACATCCTTTCATTGAGGAATATTGTAAATGGTATGCACCAATTTATTTTTTAGAATTTACATTACGATATTTATTTGTAATATCATAAATAATTTATACATACTAATATATTATTTTTCATTACTAATAATTTCATCCAATGGAATTTGATTGATTTATAATAATTGGTATGTGGATTCATAAGATGATTTATGTTCAATGGGAAATATTACATATACATTGTATTTTATATTATATGATTATATGGGCGATGTATTTGGATTATTATATATCGTATTTCCACTTATCATATACGAGATTATGTTTTATATATATAATAAATTCATCTATTATTTCTCACTTAAACAGTATTATCTTAGTAAGAGATTTAATGTCAATTTAAAATCCCTTGAGTCATATTTTTTATTTTACACATATTAGTTTATATGTGATGTATATTCATCGCATTTTATATGTTATATAGTGAATATATTTTTCATACATATAAATATTTTTTTCATTTGATTTCTTTTATTTTTTGAGTGTTATGATTCTAATGTTATAAATGTTATAGGGGTATATTTTACAATTTCATCATATTTATTATTATTTTTATTTATTTTTCAAATGGGAAAATAATTTGAAATTTACAGTTTAAACACAATATATTTTATTCTCCTAAGGTGATTTTTAATAATTATATGTTTTTATTTCATTTTCAACATTCATGTTCTCACAAGAAAAAAATGTTTTGACAGAAATTACACATTAGTTATTCATCAATATGGATTATTTATTCCATGTAAATTATTTCTAAAAAATTATTAATTTTTTAAATAATATTTAATGATAAAATATATATATATATTATGATATTTTATAATTTTATTAAAACAATTTGAGTAATCATATATTTATTTTATGCATGAGGTATATGTTAACATTCATTTTACAAATTTAACATGAATAATATTTTTTAAAATGAACTAATTAATGGAATTTTATGATATCATGAACCACCAATGAATTTAATATTTATTTACTAGTTTACAATGGTATTTATTTCAAAAAATTACCTAATATTATTGAAATGTGTAGTTTTTAAATTTAATTTTCAAAGAGATACTAAAATGTTACTATAGAATGTTTTGAATATTATTTTTATGTAATTTCCATTAATAAAATATAAATACCAAATAATTTATGAATAAAATTCATTTTTTTAAAGTTTTATATTTAAATAAAAAACAAATGCAGCATTTTCATTATAATTATTAGGTTTAAATGACCATTATGTAGCATAACCATTGATAATTTTACAAATTATATGTGGTCCCACAACTGATGAAAATATAATATTTTAAATAATAATTACGACCCACATGATGGAGTGGATGACCTCATCTATTAGACTCTGGTCATATGAAGCTCATTTGATAGAGCTCCTAAATGAAATAGCACTACTATTATTCTCTTTTGACAATACCCAATCTGTGCTTCAACACATTAAGCATGAACATAATTTCCTATGCGAGAAGATCCTGTTAATATAGATTACCCTTTGGGCGATGTTATCTAAGTCACCCCAAGAGTCTGTCACTATTTCACCCCATACCCTTATGTACTCTTTGGGAGTTAAAAAGAGGTTTTCTTACAAGGTATTAGTTACATATTGTGTAAAATCATTCTATAAATAAAATTATTATTCTGTCTATTTATTTATTGGAATAGTCTTTTATAAAAAATGATGAATATGAGAAATTGATTTTTCAGGTAAAAATGGTATATATGAAAAATATATGCATTATTATATTAAACTGTATTTTTATTAGTATTATTATAATAAAAATTATAATAAATGATCATTATATCAGTAATGTATTTGTAAGTGATTAGGTAATAATATTTATAAGAGTTATCTTTTTATACGATAAAACCGATAATGTAATTTAAAACAATTTATTTTATAGAAGTAATGAATTTTTTAAATAATTTATATTTAAATGAAATATTTTTATCTAATTAATATTTTTAATAAAAATATTTATATAATGGTTTCTGAAGTAAAATGTAAGATTTAATAAGTTATACTAATAGTTTTTATCAAAACCCGTCAATTATTAGTACCTCTGTATTCTGTTATTAAAAATGAAAATTCACATATTTAGAAAATTATTTAGGAAAAATTAATATAATTTTTGGAATCATGATTTCAAAGTATTCCAATGATTAATGTTATTTATTTCTTGAGATTGTCACATTTTTGTGTAAAAATTGAGTAATATGTAAGTATATAGTGTCATTTGTGACATCATAATGACCCAATAGTTATGTATTAAATACCTTAAAAGAGATATCTAACAAAATATTTGATTTATATTTAATATAATGTAATTTTATATTTTTTTTTCTTATTATATAATTATTTAGTGAATCCTGTAATATTTATATCATATTTTATGATTTAATGTCGATTTCTTTAATAATGTGACTCAACTCCACATAATAAAGGATAATATTTTAATAAATAAATTTTGTGGACCTATAAAAAATTGTTTTGACTCCTATTTGTCAAAAACCATGGAAAAAACAATGGGAAGGATTGTAGTAAAAAATATATAATTATATAGATTCCAAAAGCAATATTTGTAAAATATTAATGAATTCCCCTCTCAATTCATATATAAACCCACCCAATAACCGACATATGTTAAATAAAAATATTTTTTGAACATACCTATAAATTCATACCCTCACTTGAATCCTCCCATGGAACCCCAAGAACTCTTGAATCCCCCCTTCAAGTTTTTGTAGTCACACACTCAAGTACAGGTTTCCTTCCTTTCTCAGTTATTTCAATGCTTCCTTATATTTTAATTCCCCAATACATTTTAATTAAAAATGATTGGGTATGTTTTCACACCTCCCCCATACATAAATTATTATTTATTTATGATGGTAGACCTATTTCACTCTCATTAATCCCCCCAGGGGAAATCTTTTACCGTACTAAAATAACGTAACAATTAATCTATTTATCCTTTTCATTCATGTTTTATAATTATGTAATGAAATATATTTCCAAATTACATATTTTAGAACATGTATTTTTATTACCCCTTAAATTAAATTTCATGTATATATAATGATAGACCCATTTCTGTCTAATGAATGATATTTATGAATTTTTATGTCACACTATCAGGCTTCCAAAATTACAGAATGATTTTCCAGGCCAAAATCATCAAGTCTTGACTACCATATCAATACTAATCACTATTACTCACATATAAGTATTTATTATATAATTTCATTTATTTATTCCACAATCCATTATCATAGAATAAATTATTATCTTGAATGAATCAGTGTTATATAATCTATGCATCAAAGTCAATCATGTGATTGAAATTATTAGGAAGGGTGCTCCCTGATAGCTCTCCAATGCATTGGGGAATGTTTAGTCTCATGATATGTCATGTGGTAATAGGGGTTTACGTGATTCCTTTTAGAAAATATTTCACTATGTTTTTATAGGTGTTACATTATTATTTTATATTTATGATGTTGGGTCTTAAGTTGTTACCACATTTCCATGTTATAATAATCATGTTATATTTTACCTTTATGTTAATGTTTCTCTTATTCCCAATTGATATGCATATTTCTTAACATTTATTTTATTCTTCATGTTACACCTTGTTTAATTTTTTTAGTGATCTTTATAGCGCTCCATTTTCTTATATATGTCATATGTTTATCCCATGTAATATAAAGTAAGAAATAATGTTGGGGTCATGTAAAAGTGTTTTTTCATAATGGTATTGTATTTTATGCCTAAAGTATTCATATAATGTTTAAATTCCCAAAATACACTATAAAAATCAATAATATATGTTTTATTAAGTGAATATTTATTTAATATATTAGTTTTATTTGTGAAATAAAGACTAAGGTTTTTATAGTAAGTATTATAGGATATGATTTGTTATTTTATGTATTAGGATTACAAAACTCTATTGAAATATTTAGGGATAAGAAAATGTATAAGAATAAAATCCTTAATTTATTTTGCGAATATATTAAGTTGTTTATTAATAATATACATCCAAATTTGTATATGATCATGTATAGGTGGCTTTAGAAATGATGTATCCTGCGGTTAAACAAACAATCCCCGCTTTGAGCTAGACTCGAATGGGAACTGGTGCATAGAAATAGGACTTGATTCACTCTTGGTTCAACATACCTAAGGGATATGATATAATTAATTAAAAATATAAGTATGAACCATTATTATGGGTGCAATAACAAATCCCTCAAGAATATACCTTACTAAATATATCATGGATAACTTAGATTGAATCCTAGAAATTTATAAGTAAATGAAATAAATGAAATTTATATGTTATCCTTTTTTTCCATATATCACACTTTATTTATTTAATAGTTTGAAATACATAACCATAAATTTACTTTTATTCGATCCCATATGTTGTAATAAAATACATGAACTAACAAGGGATGTGAAGATCAATGGGATGATTTTTCTAATGAGATACCAAATTTGGGAGGAGTGGGAATCATAGAAATTGTCACAATACTCTCTCAATTGACACATTTTTTAATAAAAATATGGTTCAATTTGAACATCCACCCCCCCCCCCCCCCATGAAGTAACATCTCACAATATGGATATTCTTGAGAGAAAGGCCTCATACTTTCCATGGATCATTAGATCCCTTAAATACCAAACAATGTATCAATTCTGTTGAGAGGTTCTCCTACATCCATCAAGGTTCTGAACAATAGAAGGTTCCTAGGTATTTTTATCATATGTAGGGTGAATGTCAAGAATGGTGGACCTTTAACAACATATTGATCCTAAGAATTATATCTAAGTGGTGGGATAGATGGATTTTTGGAAAATGTTTTTAGATAAATATTTTTTTGCAAGCTTCCGTCTTAATATGGAATGAAATTTTCGTAAACTGAAGAAAAATGATGATGATCCTATTGAGGAGTATGAGAAAAACATCAGAATACTTGCATGAAATGCCTTTGGTTTTGTCGTTGCCCCCAAATGAAATGATGAACACTACTTTGGTGGGACAAATCCTAGCCTACAAAAGGCCCTGGCGGTCTGTGACATTGATAGATGTGGGACGATTATCTGATGTTCACTCAAAGTAGAGATGGAGATATACCAATCACAGGGGTATCATGGGTATATGAAGAGGAATTTAGATTTTAATTTTAGTGGAAAATGGATATGTACAATGGTGCAATGATATTCCTTCAACCCACATCCTAACAAAATGGAATGAATATCCCTAGAAAATTCTTGGATGGGATTATGAAATTCTTTTGGTGTGGGAAGGAATGACACCTAGCAAGAAATTGTTGGTAAGAAAAACATGCTACTGCAAAGTGGAATATAATACTCCCTTAGTTCCTCAACACAATTTTCATTTCTAAAACTTTAATGAACTAGGTCACTTTGCAAACCAGATTCCTACACCAAGTGTTCTCGGAGACAAACAACAACCAAAGAGGAATGAAAGGTGTGATTTTTACTTCTCTACCATTGAAGTGTATCCCAAAAATAAAATGGTGAGAGGTAAACTTTTTATTCATTCAATAATGTAACACCCCAAGCTTCCACATTACGCTCCACTTTGAATAATAATATAATAGCGTGTGTTTTACGCAACATCGAATTCTAACATACACTCCACAACAAATCAAACTAGCCGTTATGAATAGTAATACCCACTTTTTGAAATTTTATAAATTTTATCTCCCAAAATTGACTTCATTTTTGGATTCGAAATATCAAAATTATCCTATGTAAAATTTTGGAACTTTTTGGATAACATTTATATTTTGATGAATAGTGAAAATTACTAAATTTTAATTAAAAACAACTTTTTTAATCGAAATAATTAATAGTGATGAATTATGAATTTGAGTGGTTTTAAAGTATATTTGGAATATATTTTTACCATTTAATACAATTTTGGTCATTGGAAATAATTTCACAATTAAACCGGACATGAACAAGTGTCAATCGTTTGATAGTTATTATCTCTTAAAAACACGTTTTTCATTTTAACAATAGAAATTATTTTTAAATTAATTTCTGACACTTCTGTGTTTTTAATTTGGAAAAATGGATTCCATATTTGGAATCAGGATGTCCAAATTGTGTAAATAGATAACTTTTATTTTTAGACATTTTGAATATTTACTTCGGTAAATATTTTATTTACCATGGTTAAAGGGTAAATCCGGTAAATAAGTGTAAAAAATAATATTATAATAATACTAAATTACCCTAAAACGTGTCCTAACTTTATTGTTTGATACATTTCCGACCATGGTAATATTTGGGTCGATTTTGGGACCCCATGGATCCACTTATAAGTGATAATGACACTTTATATTAATTAAGTTCAAATAAATACAAAATTGTCAGAAGCATATATCCTTTAGAAAAAAAAATTGCATAGAGTTATATTTGTTGGATTTTAGACTATAAATATTCATTAGAAAGATAAAAATATTTCCTACATAATGGTATTTTATTTATAATTTTTATACATTTAATAATTAATACTTTTTATGACACAATAATGATGCAATATTTTCCATATTAATGAACGAATCAAATAATTGGTATTATAAATGTTAAAATTATTATAATTTCAATGTTTTGATGTCATCCATGAATTTTATTGCTTAATATTACATTATATTATTTCTTAAATGAATTTTTTTCTAATTAATAAAGTTGTTAAGACGTTAACAAAATTCAATTATTGAATAGTGTCAAAATTCACATAAAAGAGTTTTTAAAACAAATATTATATTATTAATAGATATTACATTTTTAAAAATATATGGTTCGTCCGAGATACTTATATCATGATAGGTGTATCATTATTGAACCACTTGGGGGTCTCTTGGATGTATATAGTATGTTTATTAACTATATAATATAAAAATACAAAGTGACATGGTAAATGTTAAAGTATTAACTAAGAGTTAAAACTAAACGATAAGGTTAATATAGTGACCCAAACTGGTCTAAAACCTATTGTTTGAGTGGTTTTAGACCTATCCCCACCTAAACCTTTAAATAATCCACTTTATAGCCATTATAAACCGAATATTAATTTACTATACAATAATATTTCTAGCTTTTCCAACGGTGCCCTTCACACCTCTTATAAAAGGGAACTCCCCCTTCTCACTAAATCACACATTAAAAGCCTTTTGGCTCAGCCATCCCCTTCCCAAATACTCTCTCAACTTCCATCACGTCAACATAGAGTCTTTAGTTTGATGGAAAAGTCAACCTAAGCTTCCCTTTTGATCAAATCAAAAGGAAGAACCCAAAGAAGAGGTAATGATTTCACCACCCTCATTAAAGTTCTTTTCTTCTACAACGTATTCTTTCTTTGTTATTATAAAATAATAACTCAATTATATAATGTATACTGTGATGTTATTATAAATAGGTTACAACCATATTAAGTATTATATCTATCCTTTGAATGGCATGTCACCATACGTGCGTATGTATGACTTAATGTCTCCACGTCGTGGTGTAATTGTTATTAAATAAATTATTATTTTTATGGGTATAATAATGATGTGTAATTCATGTAAATAATAAATATAACATGACAATGATTCTGTATATATGAAATACCACCCAATTATACATTATCTAAATATCAAAATAATGATATTGTCGCTCGTGCGTGCGTATAGACTACCGTCTCCACGAACACGATGAGATACATTACACATCGTATCCATTCAAGACTAATTTTCATTTAATGATTAAAAATAATGGTTAAGGACTTGATATCATTCTGGATATGAATAAGATACAACCTATCCCTGACAAACATGTCTTATGTCAAAAAACATATAAAAGAAAATGAGTAAGTTAACACCTGAAACAACGATAATACTAAGATATTTTTAACTAATCAATGTTAAAAGATCATATATGATATCATATTAGTGTATATGATTCTTTTATAATTTAATAAAAATTATTTCACCATTATAAGAGAGGTTAACCTACCCCCAACCAATTAAAAGTACAAGGTAAGGGTTTATTTCACAATCTCTTCATTATCTGAGGTTGTTTATATATAATTATCTACTGGGACCTCTTTATCATCCACATCCATGTTTCATAAAAATGTGTTTCAAAACATTCTTACAATTTTACAGAATATGGTTTAAATTCATTTATACCATTGTTTTACTTTTTATAATAATTTTATAAAGGAATCTTTCCGTCATTTTACAAACATTGTCCTTTTAACATTTTCTACAGAATTAAGGTAAGAATGTCTTTTTTAAACTTATACGGCGGGTGCGGCTATTTTCCGACGTTATAAAATATTTGAAGTTTCTCTAACAAGATTCTACGAATATTTTCAATGTAAAAGTTTTATTTTATAATTATATGGCTTTTAAATGATTTAAAAAAAGAGATATTTCTCTCAAATAGTTCTGATTTCATCTATGTCAACATCCATTGATGGATTTTAAGCTTATTTGAAGTTTATTTATTATGAAACAAATCTTCCATATTGTATTGAAGGTTTTGTGATTTGTTTGAATGTGGATGTGTTATTTTTATAACATTCATGGGTTATGGAGAAAAGTATTGACATTTCGTATGCTAGTTTTAATACGAATTTTTATGTTATGTTTGAACCTGTTCATATGAGGAATGCATTGAACTTAATAAGGGATGGGTAGATCCCATTATAGATCCTCGATGAATCGGTAGGTCTTATGAGACAAAGTAGTGTCTTGGCACAAGGCCTTGACAAAATATTATTTGTAGTCTTGGCATGAGGCCTTGGCTATGTGGTTATGATAGTCTGGCATTATGCATTCCATCATTATGAAAGTGGTTATTGATATTGCATGTGATTATTCGACTAGTAGAATATCCATGTGAATTATTAAATGAAATTATTTCATTCAATATTTTCCATATTATATTGAAGTTCAAGTTTTAAAGGATTTTGTTTTAGTTATACATTTCCTTAAATGTTTATACTTATTTATAAATGTTTCCACTATATTGGTATCCTTACTGGGCATTTGAGCTCACCCCTTTCTATGTTTTATTTTTCCCAGGACGTGAAGAAGTATTTTATGAATGACCTGCAGGGATAGTATAAGGGGTTATGAGTGTGGAGACAAGATGTTGTTGTAGTTTTCAATTTATGATGTAATGTAAACTTTATGAATGTATCTAGTGTTTCCAAGACTACTAAATTAATCAATATTTAGAGACTTGATCTTTCGTGTGAACAAGCCAATGTTATGTAATAATGCACCGAATCTGGGAAACTGGTGTCAGGGCGTTACAGTTTGTATCAGACGAAGTTTAGTACAAACCTTGGAAGCTATATTTAGATAAATTCTTATTAGAGCACATTGACCTAAGATTGAATTTGATGATTAATATAGAAGACCTTCTTAGTTTTTTGGTATTGTAGAGATTTTATGAGTTTTACGAGCAATACATCCCTGCCGGGATCTGAGCAGGTAGAGGCAGCTCTAGAATAGATGTAACTAGGAGTAAAACCCGAAACCATTGCTTTTAGCTAGACTCGAACAGGAACTGGTGCATGAAAATGGGCCTTGCTGCACTCTTGGTTATGACACTCCCGGGTGATATGCTTAGGATAACTCTCATCTTCATTACAAATAAATATGAAGGGTTTATGGGTATATACTTCCTCAAAGAAAACATTTTTATGATTTTGGATTATATCTATAAATAGTTCAATTTATGTTAAGTTTTTTATAAGTATGGAATTATGTATTTTGATTCATAAACTGATATAGTTTATGCCAATTTTTAGAAATGGTGCCTAGTGGAAAAATGGAAATTGTATCAATGCACACACTCCATGTAGGGATTTCCCTCCTAATCAAGATAATTATAGTAGAGAAGGTGATGCAACTGGTGCTGATCAGCTAATCACCATACTGGGACAACTCACTCAGGTTATGAATAATAACCTTACCCGTATGGAGCACCCTGATCTTCAGCGTGGAGGATCAATTTTAGATCGCTTCATGAGGCGACAACCACCAACGTTTAATGCGAGTACAAATACCTTAGTTGTTGAGTAATGGATAAATTCCCTAGAGAGAATATTTGAGGCTTTGGGATGTAGTGAAAGGGAAAAAGTTATCATGGAAGTTTACCACCTCACTAGAGATGCTGATCAATGGTGGATATTGATTCAAAACACGAAGGAAGATGATGAAGTATTAAATATGGAATGTAGTGAGTTCAAAGATCTGTTTTTAGAAAAATACTTTCCTCGTGACCATTGAGCAGATATGGAAAGTCAATTTCTGAGTCTGAGATAAAAGGAGGATGAGAATGTCACAATGTATGAGGATAACTTTACAATGTTATCAAGGTATGTTGGAGATTATATATGTATCCCAAGAAGTAAGATTAATCGTTTCCTTGATGGTTTAAACCCATTTCTCCGTCGAGCACTAGTTTCACAATCCTTCTCATCGTACGAAGACATTGTCTCATGTGCTATCAAGAAAGAAAATGAATTCTCTAAGTCTTATGAATTTAAAGAAAAGAAAGAGTAGAAGAGATCTACTAATCAATTTGGGAATGCAAATAAGGGGAATAATGGAAATTTTGAATATCAATCCTATAGTAAATGTGGGAAAAAACACCCTGGTACTTGCTTAAAAGGAATGGGAGTCTGTTACAAGTGTGGTGAAAAAGGCCACCTTGGTCGTGATTGCAAGGGGAAAAAGGAAGCTACTGATGTCCAATGCTACAATTACAGGGAGATGGGACATTATGAAAATGAATGTCCTATGCGTCAGGGGAACATACCTCAGAAAAGGCCAAGGGATCAAGGCCAAGCATATGCTATCACTACTGTTGAGGTAGAATCTCCGAAAGATTTGGTGGCAGGTAATTTAATGGTTTCCTCATGTTTATAAAATGCATTATTTGATTATAGATCATCGCATTGTCTTATATCTTCCCATTTTTCTAAGAAAATTAGATATTTCTAATTTTATTTATCAAGGGAGTCGTCAGTTAAAACTACTAAGGGATGAATCATTACAACAATGTTTTGTGAATCAATCCCCATTAGAGCACATAAATGGTCTTTTTCCACCGATCTCATCGTCATACCTATAATTTAGATTGATATAATCCTCATTAGGGATTGGATTTCGGACCATGATGCGAAGATTTAGTGTAAGAATAAGGAGGTTACGATTTTTGATGATGATGATAAGGAACACCTTATCTTTAGAGAAGAATCCTCACCACCTAATTCTAATCTAGATCCACCCCCAGTAGCACAACAAAATTCAATTATTGGGGAGGAAGAGAATGAAATGATTGTGGGTGAGTAATGGAATGTTCAAATAGAGTATGTATCTATTTTGAAAGAATATGTAGATGTGTTTCTGTAAGTTTTACCTGGACATCCTCCAGAACGAGAAGTTGAGTTTTCCATTGATTTAATTCTTGGATCAATGCCTATATCGAAGACCCCTTATAGAAAGGCCATTGTTGAATTAGTTGAACTAAAGAAAAAACTAGAAGAATTGATTAATTAGGGATTTGTTCACCCTAGTGTATCTCCATGGGGAGCCCCTATTCTTTTTGTTAAAAAGAAATATGGATCTATGTGGTTATGTATCGACTACAGGGAGGTCAATGCTATAACAATAAAGAACAAGTATCCCCTACCTCGCATTGATGATTTATTTGACCAACTGCATGGAGCTCAATACTTTTCAAAGATTTACCTTTTATCTGGATACCATGAGTTGTTTGTGAAGAAGGAAGACATTCCGAAGACAGCATTTCGAACAAGGTACAGGCATTATGAGTTTACGGTAATGCCTTTTGGGATGAAAAATGCACCCTCTTTATTCATGGATATAATGAATAGAGTTTTCAGGGAATATATCGAGGATTTTGGGGTGGTATTTATTGATGATATCTTGGTATACTCTAAAATCTACGAAGATCATGAAAATTACTTGTGCATTATCCTGAAGACTCTGAGAAGACATGAATTGTATGGGATGTTTATCATGTGTGAATTCTGGCTTCAGGAGATATATTTTATTGGCCATATTGTCTCTAAAGATGGAATCTTTGTTGATCCTTCTAAGACCAAGGCAATCCAAGAATGGATAGTACCTATGAGTATAACTGAGGTACGCAGTTTTATTGGTTTAGTAGGTTATTATCGACGTTTCGTCCAGAATTTTTCCCGATTGGTTATGCCATTAACAAAGCTCACACGCAAGGGGGTTAAATTTGTTTGGACAAAAGTATGAGAAAATTGTTTTTAAGAACTAAAGAGAAGATTAATCAATGCTCCTATATCGACTCTAACATCGGGGAATGATGGGTTCATTATTTATAGTGATGCATCGAAGAAAGGACTTGGTTGTGTCCTTATGTAGAATTATAAGGTTATTGCTTATGCATAACAATAGTTGAAAATTCATGAGAAAAACTATCCTACTCATGATCTCGAGTTAGCAGCTGTGATCCTTGCATTGATGATATGGAGACACTACCTCTATGGTGAAAAATGTGAGATTTATACTAATCACAAGAGTTTGAAGTATATTTTCTCACAAAAAGTACTCAACATGAGGCAAAGGAGATGGCATGAACTAATCAAGGATTATGATTGCACGATACACTACCACCCGAGGAAGGAAAATATGGTGTCATATGCTTTGACCAGAAAAGATCATGGAGTTTTGAACATGATGAGAATTGAAAGGGATCCTATTTTCATGGTTCTAGTGAGGATGGATATGGTAATTGCCATGAAAGGTGAAACATCAATATTTTTTCAAATGGTTCCCAATCCATCTTTACTAGAAAGGATAAAGAGTTCTCAGACCGGTGATGAAGAGTTTCAAAAGAAGATTAAAGCTTTGAATGATGTGAGATTGAATAACTTTGGGTATGAAGATGGAATTTTAAAATTTGGGAAAAGACATTGTGTTCCCAATATACCTGATCTAAAAAGGGAATTGTTGGACGATGTTCATAGTTCCAATTTCTCTATACACCTTGGGAGCACCATAATGTATAGAGACTTGAAGGTACATTTTTGGCGGGACTACATGAAGAGGGAGATTTCTGATTTTGTGTCAAGATGTATGGTATGTCGACAACTGAAAGTTGGAAGCCAACAGCCTGTAGGAGTCATGCAACCTCTTCCAATACTAGACTGGAAATGGGACAATATTACGATGGAATTTGTCATGGGGCTACCAAAGACTCCTAGAAGGAATGATCCAATATGGGTCATTGTTGACCGTCTTACCAAGTCAGCACATTTTCATGTTAGAAGGGAAGATTTACCACTTGAATGTCTAGCAAGGCTATATATTAATGAAGTGGTGAGACTTCATGGAGTACCCCTATCGATTGTTTCTGATCGTGATCACCATTTTACTTCAAGATTCTAGAAGAGTCTTCAGAAATCCTAGGATACTATACATAATTTGAGCACTTCTTACCACCCTCAAACAGATGGACAATTGGAACAGACTATTCATACCTTAGAAGACATTTTGAGATCTTGCTCACTTGACTTTTAGGGTTTGTACGATCAATATTTACCTTTGGTATAATTTTCCTATAACAATAGCTTTCATTCGAGTATTCAGATGGCACTATATGAAGTGTTATATGGAAGGAGATGTCACACATCAACCTATTGGGATGAAGTTGGTGAAAGAAAACATGTAGGCCCAGAACTGGTGGAGGAAACGATGGAAAAGGTGAAGGTAATCCAAAACCACATCAATGCTGCTCAAAGTAGGCAGAAGAGCTATGCTGAAAACCGAAGAAAGGATTTGGAATTTCAGGTATGATATCTTTTTTTCTTTAAGGTATCTCCATGAAAGGGAGTTATATGTTTTGGAAGGAAAGGTAAATTGAGTCCCAGGTATATCGGTCCTTTTTAAATTCTAGAATGAATTGAGGTTGTAGCTTACCGTTTGTCAATGCCGCCAAATCTCTCCAAATTTCAAGATGTGTTCCATGTTTCACTATTGAGAAAATACATGGCTGACCCAACACATGTACTCAAATATGAGGATTTAGAACTGGAACCCAAACTGTCTAATTGCGAAGAGCCTATCAGGATTCATGATATGAGAGAACATGTACTGAGAAACCGGACGACTCATCTGGTAAATGTTTTGTGGAGAAACCATATGATGGAAGAGGCAATGTGGGAACTCGAGGAACTTTTGATGAAGAACCACCAATTTACTTTCATGCGGTAGTATTCTAGAAATTTCAAGGATGAAATTATTTGAAGTAGGGGAGAATGTAACACCCGAAATTTCCATAGTATGCTCTCCTTTGAATAATACAGTAGTGTGTGTTGTACACAACTTCGAATTCTAACACACACACCACAACCAATCAAACTAGCTGTTATGAATAGTAATACCCACTTTTTGAAATTTTATAAATTTTATCTCTAAAAATTGACTTCATTTTTGGATTCGAAATATCGAAATTATCCTAGGGTAAAATTTTGGAACTTTTTGGATAACATATATATTTTGATGAAAAGTGAAAATTAATAAATTTTAATTAAAAACAACCTTTTTATTCGAAATAATTAATAGTGATAAATTATGAATTTATGTGGTTTTACAGTATATTTAAAATATATTTTTAACATATAATACAATGTTGGTCATTGAACATAATTTCAAAATTAAACCGGACATGAACAAATGTCAATATTTTGATATTTATTATCTCTTAAAAACACGCTTTTTGTTTTATCAATGGGAATTAATTTTAAATTAATTTCTGCCACTTCTGTGTTTTAAAATTGATAAAATGGCTTCCATATTTGGAATCAAGATGTTCAAATTTTGTAAATAGGTAAATTTTATTTTTATACATATTGAATAATTACTTCGGTAAATATTTTTTTTACCATGGGTAAAGGATAAATCCTGTAAATAAGGGTAAAAAATAATATTATAATAATAATAAATTACCCTAAAACGTGTCTAACCTTATTGGTTGATACATTTCCAACCATGGTCATCTTTGGGATGATTTTGGGACCCCATGGAGCCACTTGTAAGGGATAATGACACTTTATATTAATTATGTTAAAATAAATACAAAAATTACATAAGAAAATGTATTTTAGAAAAACAATTTTTACATAGGGTTATATATGTTGGATTTTCGACTATAAATATTCATTAGAAAGATAAAAATACTTCCTGCATAATGGAATTTTATTTATAATTTTTATACATTTAATAATTAATATTATTTATGACACAATAATGATGCAGTATTTTCCTTATTAATGAAAGAATCAAATAATTTGTATTATAAATGTTACAATTATTATAATTAGACTGTTTTGATGACATACATGAATTTTATTTCTTAAAATGACATTATAGGATTTCTTAAATTAATTTGGTATGATTTAATAAAGTTGTTATGACTTTAACAAAAATCAATTATTGAATAGTCTCCAAATTCACATAAAAGAGTTTTTGAAACAAATATTATATTAGTAATTGATATTAAATTTCATAAAAATATAAGGATTGGAAAAGAGACTTATATCATGATAGGTGTATCATTAATGGACCACTTGGGGGTCTCTTGGATGTATATAGTATGTTTATTAAATATATAATATAAAAATACAAAGAGACATGGTAAATGTTAAACTAATTAACTAAGAGTTAAAACTAACCGATAAGGTTAATATAGTGAACCAAACCTATATAAAACTTATTTTTTCAGTGTTTTTAGACCTATACCCACATTAACCTTTAAAGAATCCACTTTTGAGCCATTATAAACCGAATATGAATTTATTATAAAATAATATTTCTAGCTTTTCCAAAGGTGCCTCTCAACCCTCTTATAAAAGGGCACAACCTCTTCTCACTAAATCACACATTATAAGCCTTTTGGCTCGGCCAAACCCTGCCCAAATACTCTCTAAACTTCTCTCACATAAACCTAGAGGCCTTAGTTTGATCAGAAATCCAACCTAAGGATCCATTTTGATCAAATCAATAGTAAGAACCCGAAGAAGAGGTAATGTTTTCACCACCCTCTTTCAAGTTCCTTTTTTCTTCAACTTATTCTTTCTTTGTTATTCTAAAATAATAACTCCAGTATCTTAAATATACTTTTATGTTATTATGAATAAGGTACAACCATATTCAGTATTCAATCCATCCTTTGAATGACATGTCACCATACGTGCGTACGTATAGCTAACCGTCTCCACGTCGTGGTGTAATTGTTATTCAATAAATTATTATTTGGATTGTTATAATGATGATGTGTAGTTAATGTAAATAATAAATATAACATGGCAATGATTCTGTATATATGGTATACCATCCAATTATATATTATTTTAATATCAAAATAATGATATTGTCGCTTGTGCGTACGTATGGACTACCGTCTCCACGAACGCGATGAGATTCATTCCTCATCGTATCCATTCAAGAATAATTATCATTTAATTATTAAAAATAATGTATAATGACTTGATATCATTCTGGATATGAATAATATACATCCAATCCATGACAAACACATCTTACATAACAAAACATATAAAAGAAAACGAGTATGTTAACACCCGAAACAACGATACTACTAAGATATTATTAACAAATCAATGTTAACAGATCATATATGATATCATATTAATGTATATGATTCTTGTATAGTTTAATAACAATTATTTCACCATTATACAGGAGGTTAACCTACCCCAAACTAAGGAAAAGTACAAGGTAAGGGTTTATTTTACAATCTCTTCATTATCTGAGGTTATTTATACGTAATTATCTACTATGACCTCTTTATCATCCACATCCATGTTTCTTAAAAATATGTTTCTATACATTCTTACTATTTTAAAAAATATGGAATAAAGTCATTTATACCCTTGTTTGAATTTTTATAATAATTTTATAAAGGAATCTTTCTGTCATTTTCCAAACAAGGTCCTTTTAACCTTTTCGACCGAATTATGGTAAGAATGTCTTTTTTTTATCTTATACGGTGGGTGCGGCTATTTTCCGCCATTATGAAATCGTTGAAGCATCCCTAAAAAGCTTCTAAGAATATTTTCAATGTATAAGTTTTATTTTATAATTATGTGACTTTAAAATGATTTCAAAAAAAGTGATATTTCCCTCAAATAGTTTTGATTTCATCTATGTCAACATCATTTGATGGATTTTAAGCTTATTTGAAGTTTATTTGTTTTGATACAAATATTAGATATTGTATTGATGGTTTTGTGATATGTTTGACTGGGGATGAGTTATTTTTATACCATTCATGGTTTATGGTGAAAGGATTGACATTTAGTATGCTAGTTTTAATACGAATGTTTATGTTATGTTTAAACCCGTTCATATGAGGAATGCATTGGACTTAATAAGTGACGGGTGGAGCCCCTTTTAGCTCCTAGATGCATCGGTAGGTCTCATGATACAAACTAGTGTCTTGGCACAAGGTCTTGACAAAATCTTATTTGTATTCTTGGCACGAGGCCTAGGAAATGTGGTTATGATAGTCTGGCATTAGGCATTCCATCATTATGAAAGTTGTTATTGATATTGCTTGTGATTATTTGGCTAGTATAATGTCCATGTGAATATGTAAATGGAAGTATTTAATTTTATATTTTCAATATTATGATGAAGTTCATGTTTAAAAGAAATTTGTTTTAGTTATACATTTCCAAAAATGATTATGCTTATTTATAAAAGTTTCTGTTATATTGATATCCTTACTGGGCATTTGAGCTCACCCCTTTCTATGTTTTATTTTTCCCTAGATGTGAAGAAGTATTTTATGAATGAACTGCAGGGATAGTATAAGGGGTTATGAGTGTGGAGACAATATGTTGTTGTAGTTTCAATTTATGATGTAATGTAAACGTTATCAATGTATCTAGTGTTTCCAAGACTACTAAACTAATCGGTCTTTCGAGACATGATCTTTCTTGTGATCATGCAAATGTTATATAATAATGCACCGACTCTGGGAAACTGGGGTTGGGGAATTACAAAAAATATTGAAAACAACTTACTTTTTTGGATTTACCAATTCTTTTATATCTCGAATGATTTGTAGAAAAATCCATACACCAAAAAAAATCATGGATGTTTAGATATCTGTGAGAAATGAAAATAGTTCAATTATTTCATCCAAAGAATATTACTCTATCGTGTCACAATTTGTGGATTTAATATCATGTTGACCCTCATCATTATTTCCATTGGGGAATTAGATGTAATTCATTTCATTTATTGGATTTTCCTATATAGATTTAAGATAAATTACCACGAGAAGTAAATCATTATCCATGTAGTGAATTGACCCCTGATTCAATAAAATTGAAACGACGAGGAAAATTCATCTTTATCATGTTCATAAAAAGCATGAATATTACATTCTTGTGATCATTCATATCTTTATAAGATGATTATGTATATGGAATGAAACATCCTATATGACATGCCTATTGTGAGGGAATTTGCTGATGTGTTTCCCGAGATATTGCCTAGTCTTACTCCTAGAAGAGATGTTGAATTATCGATTGATCATATAAATATTTTATTTCCAATATTCAATATTCTGTATATAATTTCTTTTTTCAATCATGGGGAGCTAGATAATCTACCACAAAATAATTTGGATAAAGGTTTTTTACATTGATGTGCATAACTATGCGGTGCACTAGTCCTCTTCGTCATGAAGATGGATGGTTCAATGTTCCATTGCATTGATTATCGTGAGATCAACAGTATCATGATGAAAAAAATTATCCATTTCAATTAATTTATTATTGCATTATTATGAATTTGGAGCACAATATTTCTCCATTTTAGATGTACGGTATAGATATTACTATTTAAGGGTGAATAAAAAGGATATTCTGAAGACTACTTTTCGTACAAGGTATGGGAACAATGAATTTATAGTTGTTCTTTAGGACACACTAATGATGCAACATATCAAAGAATTTATGAATAGAATATTTATAGATTAATTCGACAATTTTTTTGTATTCTTTATATATGATATTCAAATATACTCTAATACCAAGGAGATGCATGAGGAGGAATTATGAACTATATTATAGACCAATGGAAATTAGAATTTCAATGACATGTAAATAATATTTTTTTTATTTTTTGAAGGATGTCACATTTTTGGGTAGTATCATTGCATGATATGGGTTATCTACGGATGTTTCCAAAAAAATAAATTAAGGGATGTATGAGGCCAATATCTTTGAGGAATATCCAGAGCTTCCTGGGGTCAGATGGATATTATTGTGGATTTGTGAGAAATTTCTCAACATTATCATACAATTGAAACATAATAACATAGAAGGGAGTAAAGAATTCTTGTAATTCAAAATGTGACAAAATATTCATGTATTTGAATTAGTGGTTTAGCAATGCCCTTGTTCACAAACTACCCCAAATTTGGAAGATTTTCATAATCATAAGTGATGATTCCAAGTAGGGTAGAGGATTCTTGTTGATGATGAATGATAAAGACATCACCAATGAATATTGGAAGGTGAAAATTCATCAGGAAAAATATACCATGCATAATCTGTTGTTGGAAGTTATGTTCTTTATGCATAAAATATTGTTCCATTATCTCTTTGAGGGATAAGTCTGAATTATATAGGGATAACAAAAGTCTCAAATAAATATTCACATAGAAAGTGATGAACATACACCAAAAAAGATGGTTATATATCATAAATGATTACAAATTCTCAATCCATTAACACACATGGAATGTGAACAAGGTGACAGCTACTCTATGTAGAAAATACTCAGTGATTCTATCATTGATGAGAATTGATAAGGATCCAATCATCATATATTTGATGAAGATGGACATGGGAATCATAATGAAGAGAACATCATCAATCCTTTCACAAATTATTGCTCAACTGTCTCTTTTTGAATGTTTAATGGATCCTTAAAAAGTTGATATAGGAATTTAGATGAAAGTGAAAACTATCTGGAAAAAGAAATCGTTATGTTTAAATTTTAATGAAGAAGGAATTTTGAAATTTAGGGTAAGACTATTTGTTCCATCAAATATGGAGGTATATAAATAACATTTATATGATTCTAATTGTTATAATTTCTCCATTCACATTGTAAAAACAAAGATGCATTGAGATAATTGAAGGTATTATTTGTGGGATAACATGGGAAAGGAGACAACAGAGTATACATCAACATGCCTAGTATGTATGCAAGTTAATATTGAGAGGAAGAATTCTATGGGTATGAGGTGACCATTACCCATACAAACATGGAAATGGGAAACCTTCCCCATGTTCTTTTTCATAGGAAATTAGATGTCATAAAATGGAAACATTTTTATATGTGATGTTTTGGATCGTCTGAAAATGATTTCATAATTAATAAATATTCAATAGGATTTATCATTGGATCAGCTGGCATGGATATACATCGAAACATGGTAAGGATGCATGGTGTACCACTATCGAATGTTGCTGATCAAGATCTAAGATTCACATCTACATTCTGGAAGTGTCTCCAAGACACTCTGAACATTGAACATAATATCATTATATCTTATCATTCTAAAACTGAGGTCCAATATGAGTGGAATATCCAAACACATGTGGAAATATTGAGAGCATTCTCAATGCACCTAAAAGGAGGATGGGATCAAAATCTACCTATGATTGAGTTTAATTAAAATAATAGTTTCCACTCAAGATTTAAACTAGCACCTTATGAATCCCTTTATGGGAAAGGTGAAGAACACTGATATTTTGGGATTAAATTGGTGAGTGAAAACGTATAGGCCCAAAAATGGTTTACGAAATGGTCCAGAAGGTTAAGACCAATGAGCACCACATAAAAGATGTTCAATGTTGAAAAAAGAGATATGATTACAACTATCAATGATATCTATAGTTTGAGGTTGCAGATATATTTTTCTCTGCATATCCCTATTGAATAGTGTTATAAGATTTGTGAATTTGTGATGTAATTGTACATAGTACATAGGCCCTTTTGAGATCATTAATATCATCAGATTAGTGGTCAATTTAATAAAACTCCCACCAAACCTATCTAATATACATGATTTTTTTCCTCGTATCACACTTAATGATAAACCTACCACACCCATCACATTTATGAAATCCAAAGGTGGTACCACTAGATAATGTCCTCTCATGTGAAGTGAGGCTAGTGAATATCATAAATCGTAGAGAAGTTTTTCTAGGAAATAAGTAATTCCCTTTATCAATGTGTTGTGGAGAAAACACATGATTGATGAAGAAACATCAGAAGTGGAGGATGTGATGAGGTAGTGTTACCCTCTTCTGTTTTAGTGTGGGAAAAGGAAAGTTCGAGGGAGACATTTTATAACGGGGATGTTTTCTACAACCAAATCATTTATGAATAAAAACAATTTTCCTTAAATGTATTATGTTTATTAAAAACACATGAACTATTTTTTTTAATATTATATGTATTAGATGACTGCTAATTATCATTAAAGTTGATAATATATTCATTAAATAGTGATCACACAACTTATATAAATATTAGGTTTTAAAAAAATCCATTTGACATATACAAAGGAGAGGATGGAGTCATCATGAAGATTTGGGATGTGTGTAGATAATTTGTAGGATCTCAAAATGGTGGTAGAATAATTGGGATTTTCTATTTACCAATTTTATGATTATATTTAATACATTAATCTACAAAAAAATCACCTACATGATATATTCCTTTTAATAGAGATTTCCAGAAGGGCGATGTTATTCAAGCCACCCCAAGAGTCTTTCACCATCATGAACATTAACCTTAGGTCTTATTTATGTGTTATAATGTGTTGTGTAAAAACAAATTATTAACTTATTATGTAATCCCTTTCTATAAATAAATTTATATTCCAATAATTCTTTTATTTGAATAGTCTTTCTAAAAAATTATTACATTGAAATATTGATTTTGCGGGTAAAAATGGTACTTTTCAGAAATATTTATAGTATTATATTAAAAAATGTTTTTAATAATAATATTATAAATCAATTATTATGAATTATTATTATATTAGTTTCTTGTATGTAAATTATTAGGTTATCATTTTGATTAGAGTTATGTTTTTATAAAGTAAAGTAGAATTTGTAATTTTAATGAATTTATATTAAGGAATTATGGAATTTTAAAAATAATTAATATAATAATAAAATATTACTATCAAATTAATTTTACAAATAATAAATATGTATATTATTTTTATGTAGTCAAATTTAATTTTTATTACAGTTTAATTTTTTTGTCAAAACCCCTAAATTTTCAATAAATGTTGGATAACATTTTAAAAGTGAAAAATCACAACTTTAAAAAATTATTTAGATAAAATGAATATTAATTTTGGAATCAGAATGTTGATAAAATCAAATGGTGAATATTTCATAATTTTCTGAGAAAGATGTATTTTAGGTTAATAATTAAATGTTATCTAAGAATATAATGCATTTGTTGGCATCATAAGGACCCAATTAGAATGTAATAAATATCATAAAAATTATTTTAGACCATATATATATTTTAACTTTAAAATATTTTTATTTTTTTATTTATTTGACTTATTTTAAAATTCTATAATGAATCCTCAAAAAATTATAACATATTTTATGATTTTATGTTCACTTCTTTAATAATTTGACTCACCTACACATATTCAAGGTTAATATTTTAATATATTCATCCCATGGAAAACTAAAATATTTTTTTCTATTCAAATATTTAAAAAAACATGATCAATAACCATGGAAATATTTTTGGTTTTATAATTTAATTATATTGATTTGGAAACCTTGGTTTGTGAAATATTAATGAATTCTCCTATGATATCTTATATAACCCAACTAATATCCCATATCCTATCAATAAAAATCTATCAACCACATACATAATATAGTATAAATTATCTATACACCTCTTATGGAATGCCAATCTCTCATGAAGCACCTCATCATGCTTTTGAAGTCACACGCTCAAGTAAGGGTTTCATCCATATCTCATTCTTGTCCATGTTTCCTTTGATTGTTATATCATTATATTTTTTAATTAAAAATGATTGGGTATGTTTTTTGACATCCCCAATACATCCCTCAATAGTTTTTTAATATGTGAGACATATCTCTGTCTCATTAATCCCCCCAATGTACTCTCATTACAATGCCAAAATTCCGTAATAATTATAACAATTTTCCCCTTTCTACATGTTTCTTTATTATATTATGCCATCTATATCCAAAATTCATATGTTATATCATGTATTTAAATTAATCCTTAATATAAAATTAATTTATATGTTATTAGAGTCCCCTATCTCTATAACCAATCAGTTTTATGAATGTTTATGTCATGTCGTTATGCATCCAAAATAGCGCCATTATTTTTCATGCCAAAATCATCGTGTAGTGAATACCCTAAAAACGGTATTCACCTTTATGAATATATAATTATTGATTATATACATTCATGTATGTATTATGAATTAATTTATCATTTAATAAATGAAAATTTTAAAGGAATCCATGCTATATGATCTATGGGGAACACATAAGCATGATATTGAAATGATTAAGAAGAGTGTGCCCTTACTGCACTCCAATTCATTTGGTAAGTGTTAGTATCTGGATACATCATCTTGAAACAATGGATTACCTGATTACTTTTATGAATTTTAACCACCATGTTGGGATATGGGTAACCTGATTACCTAATGTTTATGGTGTAAGGTTTTATGTTGTTCCCACATTTCAATGTTATGATAATCATGCTATATCATGACTTTGTGTTCATTTTTCACTTATACTCCATTGATATGACATTTTCCTACCTGGTATAGTATTCTTCAGGTTATGTCATGTTTATTTCTATATTGGGATTTATAGATCACCATTTTCTTATTCATTTCCTTAGGATATCCCATGCAATTCTATGTACAAAAGAATATTGAGGTCATCTAAAAGAAGTTATCAATAATGATGTTGTATTTTTTGTCTAATGTTTTCATGTAATGTTCATAAGCACTAAATACATTATACTATAAGATCATATGAATTTTATTAAGTGAAATTTTATGTAATAATTCTAGTTTAAGTTTAAAATAATGAATAGGTTTATTATATTTACTACCAAAACCCGTAATCTATGTATAGTCCACTGGGGATATATTGTAAGTATACCATATTTATTCATTATCTCGATGGAATATTGTAAATTTAAAAAATGAATGTATTTATTTAAACATTATTGATTAATTTTGAAGTCATTAAATTTATCTTGATACATTTAGTTTCTAGGGTTCATTGGACATTAAACTTATATAAATACACATATTAATTATATCATTAATATGAATATTTACAAAATTAAATATCATTTTTCAAAAGGGGATTTACATTGACTGTTATTTTTTGAAAGGGTAATTATTGAATATACATATTAATTACTGAATGTTGATATTATTTGAAAAAGTATTTTTAAAATTATTTTGTAGATAATATTATATATAAGGAATGAATTGGATATAAAATTTAATGGGGAATTTTAATTACATTACACCTTAAACCATCGCTATGTATCATGATAAAAATTTGAAAGAAAACATGAATTAGGATTTTGGTGAATACATAACCATCAATAAAATTATATTAGCACATGGACTTGAATATATAGATATCATGATATTTTAGATCTTGACACGAAATATTATGACATTCATTCGTTGAAAATGTAGAAATTAGTTTTCATGTGGTTAATTTGTAACGCCCAGACCCCTGTTGCCCAGTGTCTGTGCTTTAATACATAACATTGGCATGATCACAAGAAAGATCAAGTCTCGAAAGACCGATTAGTTTAGTACTCTTAGAAACACTAGATACATTCAAAATGTTTACATTACATCATAAATTGAAATCTACAATTGTATCCTCACTCATAACCCCTTATATTATCCCTACATTTCATTCATAAAATACTTCTTCACATCCTGCGAAAAATAAAATATTGAACGGGGTGAGCTCAAATGCACAGTAAGGATAACAATATAGTGGAAACTTTTATAAATAAGCAAAAACATTTAAGGAATTGTAGAACTAAAACAAAAGCCTTTTAAACTTGAACTTAAGCATAGTATGGCAATGATAAAATTAAATAATTCCATTACTTATTCACATGGATATTCTACTAGTCAAATAATCACATGTAATATCAATAACCACTTTCATAATGATGGAATGCATAATGCCAGACTATCATAACCACATAGCCAAGGCCTCGTGCCAAGACTACAAATAAGATGCTGTCAAGGCATTGTCCCAAGACACTAGTTTGTCTCATGAGACCTACCGATTCCTCTAGGAGCTATAACGGGCTCCACCTGTCACTTATTAAGTCAAATTCACTCCTCATATGAAAAAGTTTAAACATAACATAAACATTCGTATTAAAAATAGCATAAGAAATGTCAATACTTTCTCCATAAACAATGAATTGTATAAAAATAACACATACATAGTCAAACATATCACAAAACCTTCAATACAATATGGATGATTTGTATCATAATAAATAAACTTCAAATAAGCTTAAAATCCATCAAAGGATGTTGACATAGATGAAATCAAACCTATTTGAGAGAAATATCTCTTTTTTTGAAAACATTTAAAAGTAACATAATTATAAAATAAAACATTTACTTTGATAATATTCTTAGAATCTAGTACGGGAAGCTTCAAATATTTTATAACGGTGGAAAATAGCCGCACCCGCCGTATAAGTTAAAAAAAGGCATTCTTACCTTAATTCTGTCGAAATGGTTAAAAGGACCTTGTTTGGAAAATGACGGAAGGATTCCTTTATACACGTCTTATAAAAAGTCAATCAAGGGTATAAATGACTTTAACCCATATTCTGTAAAATAGTAAGAATGTTTTGAAACACATTTGTAAGAAACATGGATGTGGATGATAAAGAGGCCCCAGTAGATAATTACGTATAAACAACCTCAGATAATGAAGAGATTGTGAAATAAACCCTTACCTTGTACATTTCCTTCGATGGGGGTATGTTAACCTCTTGTATAATGGTGAAATAATTGTTATTAAATTATTCAAGAATCATATACACTAATATGAAATCATATATGATCTTTTAACATTGATTTGTTAATAATATCTTAGTATTATCATTGTTTCGGGTGTTAACTTACTCATTTTATTTTATATGTTTTGTTACGTAAGCCATGTTTGTCATTGATAGTTTGTATATTATTCATATCCATAATGATATCAAGTCCTTAAACATTATTTTTAATCATTATATGATAATTAGTCATGAATGGATACGATGGGGAATGAATCTCATCGCATTCGTGAATACGGTAGTCCGTACGTACGCACGAGCGACATTACCATTATTTTGATATTAAAATAATATATAATTGGATGGTATTTCATATATACAGAATCATTTTCATGTTATATTTATTATTTATATGAATTACACATAATTATTATACCCATCCAAATAATAATTTTGTAAATAACAATTACACCACGACGTGGAGACGGTAGGCCGAACATACGTACGTATGGTGACATGTCATTCAAAGGATGGATGGAATACTAAATATATTTGTACCATTTTATAATAACCTCTCAATATATATAAGATACTGGAGTTATTATTTTAGAATAAAAAATAAAGAAGAAGATGAAGAATAAATGAACTTGAATGAGGGTGGTGAAAACATTAACTCTTCTTCGGGTTCTTGCTTTTGATTTGATCAAAAGGGATCCTTAGGTTGGCTTTCTGGTCAAACTAAATCCTCTAGATTTAAGTGAGAGAAGTTGAGAGTGTATTTGGGTAGGTTTTGGCCGATCCAAAAGGCTTATAATGTGTGATTTAGTGAGAAGGGGGAGTGCCTTTTTATAAGAGGGGTGAGGGACACATTTGGAAAAGATAGAAATGTTATTTTATAATAAATTCATATTAGTTTTATAATAGATCCAAAGTGGAAAAGGCTTATAATGTGTGATTTAGTGAGTATTTGGGTAGGGGTTGGCCGAGCCAATAGGTTTTAGACAGGTTTGGGTCACTATATTAACCTTATCTTTTAGTTTTAACTCTTAGTTAATTAGTTTAACATTTACAATGTCACTTTGTATTTTTATATTATATAGTTAATAAACATACTATATAAATCCAAGAGACCACCAAAGGGTCTATTAATGATACACATATCATGATATAAGTCTCTTGGCCGAACCTTATATTTTTAGGAATTTAATTTCAATTAATAATATAATATTTCTTTTAAAAACTAATTTTTGTTAATTTTGAAACTATTTAATAATTCATTTTTGTTAAAGTCTTAACAACATTAATAATTCGAACCAAAATTATTTAAGCAATCCTATATTGTCATATTAAGCAATTAAATTCATGTATTTGATCTAGACATTCAAATTATAATAATGTTAACATTTATAATACCAATTATTTGATTATTTCATTAACAAGGAAAATATTGCATCATCATTGTGTCATAAATAATATTAAATATTAAATGTATAAAAATTAAAAATAAACTTCAATTCTGTTGGATATCTTTATATATTTCTATTGAATATTTATAGTCGAAAATCCAACATATATAACCCTATGTAAAAATTGTGTTTCTAAAAGATATATGCTTATGTCAATATTGTATTTATTTTATCTTAATTAATATAAAGTGTCATTATCACTTACAAGTGGCTCAATGGGGTCCCAAAATCGACCCAAATATTCCCATGGTCGGACATATATCAACCAATAAGTTTAGGACATGTTTTACGGTAATTTATTATTATTATAATATAATTTTTTACCCTTATTTATCGGATTTACACTTTAACCATGGTAAATAAAATATTTACCGAAGTAATTATTCAAAATGACTAAAAAAAGATACCTATTTACACAATTTGGACATCTTGATTCAAAATATGGAATCCATTTTTCTAAATTCAACACACAGAAGTGGCAGAAATTAATTTAAAATTAATTTCTGTTGTTAAAACAAAAAGCGTGTTTTTTAAAGATAACAACTATCAAAAGATTGACACGTGTTCATGTCCGGTTTAATTGTGCAATTATATCCAATTACCAACATTTTATTAAATGGTATCAATATATTCTAAATATACTTTAAAACCACTAAAATTCATAATTTATCACTATTAATTATTTCGATTAAAAAAGATGTTTTTAAATAAAATTTGTAGTTTTCACTATTCATCAAAATATAAATGTTATTTAAAATGTTCCAAAATTTTACCCTAGGATAATTTCGATATTCCGAATCCAAAAATGAAGTCAATTTTGAGAGATAAAATTTATAAAATTTTAAAAAGTGGGAATTACTATTTATAACATCTAGTTTGATTGGTTGTAGTGTGTGTGTTAGAATTCGAAGTTGCGTACAACACACGCTATTGTATTATTCAAGGGGAAGCATACTGTGGAAACTTGGAGTGTTACATTATTACCTCTTTAAAATAATTTTGTCCTCGAAATTTCTAGAATACTACCGCATAAAAAGACTCGGGTGGTTCTTCATCATAAGTTCCTTGGGTTCCCACGTTGCTTCTTCCATCTTATGGTTTCCCCACAAATATTTTACCAGACGAGTCGTCCGGTTTCTCAGTACTTGTTCTCTCATATCAAAAATCTTGACGGGATCTTCCCAATAAGACAGATCATGTTCCAGTTCTAATTCTCATAGGTGAGTACATGCGTTGGGTCAGGCATGTATTTTCTCAATAGTGATACGTGGAACACATCCTGAACTTTGGAGAGATTTGGTGGCATTGCCAAACAGTAAGCTATAGCCCCAATTCGTTCTAGAATTTCGAAAGGACCGATGTACCTGGGACTCAATTTACCTTTCTTGCCAAAACGTATAACTCCCTTCCATGGAGATACCTTCAATAAAACATGATCTCCCACCTGAAAATCTAAATCATTTCATTGGTTGTCAACATAGCTCTTCTGCATACTTTGAGCAGATTTGATGTGGTTTTGGATTACCTTCACCTTTTCCATCGTTTCCTCCACTAGTTCTGGGCCTACAAGTTTTCTTTCACCAACATCATCCCAATAGGTTGGTGTGCGACATCTCTTTCCATATAATGCTTTATATGGTGCCATCTGAATACTCGAATGAAAGCTATTGTTATAGGAAAATTCTAACAGAGGTAAATATTGATCCCACATACCCTGAAAGTCAAGTGAGAAATATCTCAACATGTCTTCTAAGGGTTGAATAGTTCGTTCCGATTGTCCATCTGTTTGAGGGTGGTAAGCATTGCTCAAATGAAGTTCAGTATCCAAGGCTTTCTGAAGACTCTTAAAGAATGTTGAAGTAAAACGGGGATCACTATCAGAAACAATCGATAGGGGTACTCCATGAAGTCTCACCACTTCATTAATATATATCCTTGCTAGACGTTCAAGTGGTAAATGTTACCTTATACCAAGAAAATGTGATGACTTGGTAAGAGGGACAAAAAAGACCCATATTGAATCATTCCTTCTAGTAGTCTTTGGTAGCCCCATGACAAAGCCCATCGTAATATTGTCCCATTTCCACTCCGGTATGGGAAGAGGTTGCATGACTCCTCCAGGCTGTTGCCTTCTAACTTTCACTTTTTGACAAACCATACATCTTGACACAAAATCACCAATCTCCCTCTTCTTGTTGTCCCACCAAAAATGTTCCTTCAAGTATCTATACATTTTGGTGCTCCCAGGGTGTATAGAGAAATTTGAACTATGAGCATCTTCTAACAATTCCTTTTTTAGATCATGTATATTGGGAACACAATTTCTCTTCCGAAATTTCAAAATTACATCTTCAAACCCAAATTCATTCAATCTACCATCATTCACGACTTTAATCTTCTTTTGAAACTCTTTATCACCGATGTGATAACTCTTTATCCTTTCAAGTAAAGATGGTTTGGAAACCGTTTGAAAAAGTATTGATGTTTCACCTTTCATGGTAATTCCAATATCCATCTTCACTAGATCCATGAAAATAGGATCCCTTTTAATTCTCATCATGTTCAAAACTCCATGATCTTTTCACTTCAAAGCATCTTCCACTTTATTTTCCTTCCCCGGGTGGTATTGTATCATGAAATCATAATCCTTGATTAGTTCAAGTCATCTCCTTTCCCTAATGTTGAGTTCTTTTTGTGATAAAATATACTTCCAACTCTTGTAATCAGTATAAATCTCACATTTTTCACCATAGAGGTAGTGTATCCATATATTCAAAGAAATGATCACGGTTGCTAACTCGAGATCATGAGTAGGATAGTTTTGCTCATGAATTTTCAACTGTCGTGATGCATAGGCAACAAACCTATCATTCTGCAAAAAGACACAACCATGTCCTTTCTTCGATGCATCACTATAAATAACTAACCCATCATTCCCCAATGGTAGAGTCAATATAAGAGAATTGACTAATATTCTCTTCATTTATTCAAAACATTTTTCACACTCTTTTGTCCAAAAAAAATTAACCCCCTTACGTGTGAGCTTTGTTAATGGGTTACCCAATCGGGAAAAATTATGGACGAAACGTCGATAAGATCCTGCTAAACCAATAAAACTGTTTACCTCAGTTATACTCGTAGGTGCTGGCCATTCTTCGATTGCCTTGTTCATATAAGGATCAACAGAGATTCCATCTTTATAGACAATATGGACAAGAAAAGATATCTCTTGAAGCCAGAATTCACACTTGATAAACATCCTATATAAGTCATGTGTTTTCAGAATCTTTAGAACAATGCACAAGTTATTTTCATGATCTTCATAGATTTTGAATTATACCAAGATATCATCAATAAATACCACCATAAAAGCATTGATATATTCCTTGAAAACTCTATTCATTAGATCCATTCATACAGAGGGTGCATTAGTCATCCCAAAAGGCATTACTGTAAACTCGTAATGCCCATACCATGTTCGAAAGGCCGTCTTCAGAATGTCTTCCTTCTTCACACATAACTGATGGTATCCAAATCGAAGGTCAATCATTGAAATGTATTGAGATCCATGCAGTTGGTCAAATAAATCATCAATGTGAGGTAGGGGATCCGGGGTTTTATTGTTGTAGCATTGATCTCCCTATATTCGACACATAACCTCATAGATCCATCTTTCTTTATAACAAAAAAAACAGGTGCTCCCCACGGAGAAACACTAGGGCGAATAAATACCTTATTACTCAATTCCTCTATTTTTTCTTTAGTTAAACTAATTATATAGTGGCTATTATATAAGGGTTCTTCGATATAGGCCTTGATCCAGGAATTAAATCAATGGAAAACTCAACTTCTCGTTCTGTAGGATGTCCAGGTAAATCTTCTAGAAACTCATCTACGTTTTCTTTCACTATAGGTACATCCTCTATTTGAACATTCCTTTCCTCACCCACAAACATTTCATTCTCTTCCACCCCAATAATTGAATTTAGTTGAGCTACTGGGGGTGGATCTAGATAAGAATTAGGTGGTGATGATTCTGCTCTAAAGATAAGGTGATCATTATCATCATCATCAAAAATCGTAACCTCATTATTTTTACAATAAATCTTTTCATCATGGTCTGAAAGCCAATCCATACCAAGGATTATATCAAACTCAATCATAGGTATGACGATGAGATCAGCGGATAAAGAACATTAATGAGCTCTAATAGGGACTGATTCACAAAACATTATTGCAATGATACTTCCCTTAAGAGTTTTAACTGAAAACTCCCTTATTAAATCAAATTGGAAATCTCTAATTTTCATAGAAAACTGGGAAGATATGAAACAATGCGATGATCCCGAATCAAATAATGCATTTTCTAAACATAAGGAAACCATTAAATTACCTGCCAACACATCATTCAGAGCTTCTACCTCAGCAATAGTGATAGCATAAGCTGGGCCTCGATCCCTTTGACTTTTTGGAGGTATGTTCCCTGGACACTTAGGAAATTCATTTTCATAATGTCTCATCTCCCTGAAATTGTAGCATTGGACATCAATAGCTTCCTTTTTCCCCTTACAATCACGAGCTTGGTAGCCCTTTTCACCACACTTGTTATAGACTCCCATTCCTTTTAAGCAAGTACTGGGGTGTTTCTTCACACATTTACTACAGTATGGATATTCAAATTTTCCCTTCTTCCCATTATTTCCATTCCTATATTGATCAGCTGATATCTTCTTCTCTTTATTTTCTTTAAAGTCATAAGACATAGAGAATTTCTTTTCTGTCTTGATAGCACATGAGACAATGTCTCTATACGATGAGAAGGATTGTGAGACTAATGCTCGACAGAGAAATGGTTTTAACCCATCAAAGAAATGATCAATCTTACTTCTTAGGTTACGTATATAATCTCCAGCATACCTTGCTAACCTTGTAAATTCAGCCTCATACTTTGCGACATTCTCACCCTCCTTTTGTCTCAGACTCAGAAATTTTCTTTCCATATCAGCTCGACGATCACGAGGAAAGACTGTGTCTAAAAACAGATATTTGAACTCCCTCCATTCCATATTTGATACTTCATCATATTCCTTTGTGTTTTGAATCAATGACCACCATTGATAAGCATCTCCAATGAGATGGTAAACTGCCATGATAACTTTTCCCCTTTCACTACTCCCCAAAGCCTGAAATATTTTCTCTAGGGAATTTATCCATTGCTCCGCTACTATGAGATTTGTACTTCCATTGAACATTGGTGGTTGTTGCCTCATGAAGAGATCTATCATTGATCCTCCACGCTGAGGATTAGGGTGCTCCATACGGGTAAGGTTGTTATTCATAACCTGAGTGAGTTGTCCCAGTATGGTGATTAGATGATTAGCACCAGTTGCATCACCATCTCCACAATAATTATCTTGAGCAGGAGGTAAATCCTTACATGGAGTGCGTGCATTGATACGGTTTCCATTTCTTCCACTAGGCTTCATTTCTAAAAAATGGCATAAACTAGATCAGTTTATGAATCAAAATAAATAATTCTAGACATATAAAACACTTAACATAAATTGTACTATTTATGGATATAATCCATAATCATAGAAATGTTTTATTTGAGGAAGTATATACTCATAAACCCTTCATAATGATTTGTAAAGAAAATGAGAGTTATCCTAAGGATATCCCCCTGGAGTGTCGTAACCAAGAGTGCAGTAAGGCTCGTTGTCATGCATCAGTTCTCGTTCGAGTCTAGCTTAAAGCGGTGTTTTCGGGTTTTACCTTTAGGTACATCTGTGCCAGAGCCGCCTATACCTTCTCATATCCAGACAGGGATATAATGCTCAGAAAACTCACAAAATCTCTACAATACCAAAATTCTAGGAAGTTCTTCTATACTAATCCTCAAAGTCCATCTTAGTTCTATGTGCTCTAATCAGAGTTTATCTAAATCTAGCTTCCAAGGTTTGTACTAAACTTCCACTGATACCAACTGTAATGCCCCGACCCCAGTTGCCCAGAGTCAGTGCATTATTATATAAGATTGGCTTGATCACATGAATGATCAAATCTCGATTGACCGATTAGTTTAGTAGTATTGGAAACACTATATACATTCATAATGTTTACATTACATCATAAATTGAAAACTTCAACAACATCTTGTCTCCACAATCATAACCCCTTATACTATCCATGCAGGTCATTCATAAAATACTTTTTCACATCCAGGGAAAAATAAAACATAGAAAGGGGTGAGCTCAAATTCCCAGTAAGGATAACAATATAGCGGAAACTTTTATAAATAAGCATAAACATTTAAGGCATTGTATAACTAAAACAAAAGCCTTTTAAACATTAACTTCAGAATAATATGGAAAAGTTAAAATGAAATAATTCTATTTACTTATTCACATAGATATTCTATTAGTCGAATAATCACATGCAATATCAATAACCACTTCCATAATGATGGAATGTGTAATCCCAGACTATCATAACCACATAGGCAAGGCCTCGTGCCAAGACTAAAAATATTATTTTTCAAGTACTTATGCCAAG
Organism: Viscum album; assembly: GCA_963277665.1. Classification (NCBI taxonomy): domain Eukaryota; kingdom Viridiplantae; phylum Streptophyta; class Magnoliopsida; order Santalales; family Viscaceae; genus Viscum; species Viscum album. The sequence continues at coordinate 62,737,333 of OY728143.1, read as the reverse complement.
ACACTAGTTTGGATCATTAGACCTATCGATGCATCAACGAGCTATAACGGGCTCCACCTGTCACTTATTAAGTCCAATGCATTCCTCATATGAACAGGTTTAAACATAACATAAACATTCGTATTAAAACTGGCAAACCAAATGTAAATACTTTCTCCATAAACCATGAATTGTATAAAAATAACACACCCATATTCAAACATATCACAAAACCTTCAATACAATATGGAAGATTTGTATCATGACAAATAAACTTAAAATATTCTTAAAATCCATCAAAGGATGTTGACATAGATGAAATCAAAACTATTTGAGAGAAATATCTCATTTTTTGAAACAATTTAAAAGCCACATAATTATAAAATAAAACTTTTACTTTGAAAATATTCATAGAATATTTTAAGGGAAGATTAAATGATTTTATAATGGCGGAAAATAGCCACACCCTCCGTAAAAGTTAAAAAAAAGATATTCTTACCATAATTCTGTCGAAAAGGTTAAAAGAACCTTGTTTGGAAAACGATGGAAAGATTCCTTTATAAACTTCTTATAAAAAGTCAAAAAATGGTATAAACGGCTTTAACTCATATTCTGTAAAATAGTGAGAATGTTTTGAAACACCTTTTTAAGAAACATGGATGTGGATGATAAAGCGGTCCCAAAAGATAATTACGTATAAACATCCTCGGATAATGAAGAGATTGTGAACTAAACCCTTACCTTGTACATTTCCTTGGTTGGGGGTAGGTTAACCTCCTGTATAATGGTAAAATAATTGTTATTAAATTATACAAGAATCATATAAATTAATATGATATCATATATTATCTTTTAACATTGATTTGTTAATAATATCTTAGTATTATCGTTGTTTCAGGTGTTAACTTACACGTTTTCTTTTATACATTTTGTTGGGTAAGACGTGTTTTTCATGGATAGGTTGTATCTTATTCATATCAAGAATTATATCAAGTCCTTAAACATTATTTTTAATCATTAAATGAGTATTTTTCTTGAATGGATATGATGGGGATTGAAACTCATCGTGTTCGTGGAGACGGTAGTCCGTACGTACGCACGAGCGACAATATCATTTTTTTATATATTAAAATAATATATAATTGGATGTTATTTAATATATACAGAATCAATTTCATGTTATATTTATTATTTACATGAATTACACATCATTATTATACCTATCCCAATAATAATTTATTGAATAACAATTACACCACAACGTGGAGACGGTAATCCGTACGTACGCACATATGGTGACATGTCATTCAAAAGATAGATAGAATACTGAATATGGTTGTACCATATTTATAATGACATAACAGTATATATAAGGTACTGGAGTTATTGTTTTAGAATAATAAAAAATGAAGAAGTTGAAGAAGAAATGAACTTGAAAGAGGGTGGTGAAAACATTATCTCTTCTTCGGGTTCTTCCTTTAGATCTGATCAAAAGGGATCATTAGGTTAGCTTTCTGATCTATCTAAGGACACTATGATGAATTTAGTGTAGATGAGAGGGTATTTGGGATGTATTTGGCCTATCCAAAATGATTTTAATGTGTGATTTAGTGAGAAGGTGGAGTTCCCTTTTATAAGAGAGGTGAGGGGAACCTTTGGAAAAGCTAGAAATATTATTTTATAATAAATTCATATTTGGTTTCTAATGGATAAAAAGTAAATTATTTAATGTTTAAGGTGGGGATAGGTCGAAAACCTCTCATCCAATAGGGATTATAATGTTTTGGGTCACTATATTAACCATATCATTTAGTTTTAACTCTTAGTTAATTAGTTTAACATTTACAATATCACTTTGTATTTTTAAATTATATAGTTAATAAACGTACTATAAACATCCAATAGATCCCCATGTGGCACATTAATGATTAAAATATCATGAAATAAGTCTCTTGGCTGATACTAAGATTTATAGGAATTTAATATCAATTAATAATATAGTATTTGTTTTAAAACACTTTTATGTGAATTTTGATACTATTCAAAAATTGATTTTTGTTAAAGTCTTACCAAATATATTAATATGAACAATATTCATTTAATCAATCCTTTATTATCATATTACTCAATAAAATTCATGTATGTCATCAAAACTTTCAAATTATAATAATTTTAACATTAATAATACCAATTATTTGATTCATTCATTAATAAGGAAAATACTGCATCAATATTATGTCATAAATAATATTTATTATTAAATGTATAAAAATTATAACTAAAATCCCATTATGTAGGAAATCTTTTTATATTTCTAATGAATTTTTATAGTTGAAAAACCATCATATATAACCCTATGTAAAAATTGTTTTTCTAAAAGATATATGGTTATGTCATTATTGTATTTATTTTAACTTAATTAATATAAAGTGTCATTATCACTTACAAGTGGCTCCATGGGGTCCCAAAATCGACCTAAAGATTCCCACGGCAGACATGTATCATCCAATAAGGTTATGAAACGTTTTAGGGTAATTTATTATTATTATAATATTATTTTTTACCCTTATTTACCGGAATTACCCTTTAACCATTGTAAATAAAATATTTACCGAAATAATGATTCATAATGTATAAAAATAAAAGTTACCTAATTACACAATTTGGACATCCTAAAATCAAATATGGAATCCATTTTTCCAAATTCAAAACACAGAAGTGGCAGAAATTAATTTAAAATTAATTCCCGTTGTTAAAACAAAAAGCATGCTTTTAAGAGATAACCACTATCAAAAGATTGACACTTGTTCATGTCCATTTTAATTGTGAAATTATGTCCAATAACCAAAATTGTATTAAATGGTAAAAATATATTATAAATATTATTTAAAACCACTAAAATTCATAATTTATAACTATTAATTATTTATATTAAAAAGGTTTTTTTAAATTAAAATTTTGTAATTTTCACTATTCATCAAAATATAAATGTTATCCGAAAAGTTCCAAAATTTTACCATAGGATAATTTCGATATTCCGAATCCAATAATGAATTCAATTTTGGGTGATAAAATTTATAAAATTTCTAAAATTGGGTATTACAATTTCTAATGGCTAGTTTGATTAGTTGTCGTGTGTGTGTTAGAATTCGAATTTGCGTACAACACACACTACTGTATTATTCAAAGTGAAGCGTACCATGGAAGTTTGGGTTGTTACTTAATTAATTAGTTATTAGGTCATTGGATTTGATTCCAGATAGTGTGATTATTTATATTGACTTATGTATCATATTTTATTCAACCAAATTAACATAATGATTATGTAATTTATTAAATTTAATGTGTTTTCAATTAATTACATTTCCATGTTCATTATTACATACAAATTCTTTTTTGATTGCACTTCATGAAATACTAACAGATAATTTTTTTTCACAATTGTATTGTTTTAATTCCATGGTATATGATGAAAAACCTTTTAATGTGTTTTTGGTTTTCTAATAATTATAGTCACAATGTTTTAATTTATATTTTCTAATTTATAGCACAACTAATGTATATATAAATATATATAGTGTACCTAGAATACTGAATTATTTTTACACCAGGATGTGAACAATTTTTTCCTATGAGTATATAATATTGTATTCAATGTATGTTGGTTAATAGGGTTTCTATCTTGAAAATATTATATCTAGATAATAAGATCGTGGACCTAAACATATATTTTCTTCTCTACATGACTGAACCATGAGCTACAAAGAATCTTCTGATATCATTAACAGCTACATTAAATACTATATCCCCACTCATACTATTTGTCTAGGACATATTCTATAATAACTGACTATTATATTAAGTAACATTAAATAATTTAGACTTCTCAATTATCCGAATATTGTACCTTTTTAGAGCCTCCCATTTTATTCCAGTGTTATGAAAACATGTATATCAACAAATACTTAATCTTTATCCAAATCTGTCTATTTATTCTTCCTATTCAACATCACCTAATTAAGTCATTACCTAATTTAATATTTTTTTCTTTGAAAAAATGACATCCTTATATAATATAGTAAATATAGAATTGATTCACAAAATTGAGTAATATTTGTTTCTTATAATTGTTAACTTACCAACTCAACCATGTTTCTTCATGCGTAATATGATATACTTGTTGATTTTTACAATGAACTAGAGAACACATATTCTAAATCATATTCATACATATAACCTCATTAACATTAAAAATTAATTTATATCATTTGTTATCCCAATGTTTTCTCACTGATAGTAATTTTCCACCCCTATCCAAACTCATATTAGGAATTCCAAAAAATTAGTTCTACAAGTCATCATATAAGAAACCATTTTTTTGGAACTTCCTAGTGGACTGTTTAATGTGTTTACAAACTATATCTAATACAACACGTGTAATGAAATATTTTTCATATAGATAAATTTATGTTTTAATTTTTTTATAATAAAATATTCTTCATTATAGAAATAAGTTTATAATATTTCTAAAAATATTTATCAAAATATAATAAACGATTATTTCTAAATGTTTCTTCAATATATAGATTCTAGAATAACTCAATATTTTTCAATAACTTGTCCATTAATCTTCATAAATAATATGTTTTTTCAAAACTATGTTTCTCATTTTAAATAAATATAGTGCCAGATTTACTAAAACATCAGAATTGATATTTATTCCCTACTATCATCAGGGTAAATAATCTATAATCATAATATAATGATATATTTTTTTATAATCAAAAATTAATTTTTTTCCAAAATAATATATCTAGAGACAGAACAATTTTTTTTATATCTTCTTGTCATCATTAAATTTATATTTATATTTTAAATCCCATTATATTTATGTAAATTTTTATTAATTGTATGGTTCAAGAATCTCTAAATTTGTTTGGTTTCTCATCAAAAATAGATAAATTATTAGATATTTTCATATTTATGATGATTGATGTCTTCAATTATTATATTCTTCAACACCTCTTAATATAATTTTTATTATTATTATAATGGATATAGATATTCATTTACATTGATCTTATAAATCACTAAACACATTTTCTATATTGAAAGTATTGAAAATAATAATTGATAACCATCATAATCCATTGGGCTGTTTAATCTAATATTTTTTATTTTATAAATTCTAAATATTTTTATATAAAATTGGTAAATCAATACTCATGTATTCTATGGAACTATTTATTATTTTCTCATAGAATTTCTATTTGAACACAGGTTCAATACTAGTTGATTGAAAATATTTATATATAAGCCTATTTATCATATCATGGTATTCCGTCTAATTTGATATAAAACATGGATTACCTAAAAAAGGAGGAATTAATGTTTATCAATGAAATAAGTAAGGAATTAATAAAATCTATGACTATGTGATCATTTTTTCTATATAGTACAATCTAGATTATTTATTAAATAAACTTTTTAAATAAATAATATAATATTTTATAGAGATATATAAATCATCAAATTGGGACTATTCAAATAAATTGGAAAATAATTATTTTTCACACAATATTGAAAATAAATTCATAGAATTCATCCCCAAGTTGTTTTATACCACATTATATTACATATCATTTTGAAATAAATATCAAAACTCTACAGATATATAATATAATTAAATATTTCTATAAAAGATAATGTGAATATAATAATATTGAACCTAAATGAAAAAATGAAACACCTTTTTAAATTTCACATTTACCTTATATAATTATATATTAAACCATTTAATATAAAATCAACATATAGAGATATACATAATACCTCTCTTATATCATGGATGATTTACAAATATTAATTTTTAATAGGAATCAACATATTTCTTCCATATTATTCTTATATGGAAAGTAGAACATGTTGTAAGATTCCACATGATGTTTTCTAAAGAAGAAACACGATAATAATTAACATACTCCATTATTTATATCTCATCTAGATATAATATTTTCATATATTTAAGGATATTTTATTCTTTGATTGAATTGAATCACCATAAACATCAATTAGAATTGAGACAATACCATTATATATTTGATGATATTGGATTTTCTATTTCTTCACATCAACTATAAGGTCATATGCATTTTCTTAGATATTTCCAACTTCATTTTTTGTTCCCAATTAGATGGACCAACATTCATGAATTCATTAACAACATATACATCATTATTTTATTTTAACAATGATACTCATGAATATTTATATTAACGTTCTTTCATAACATCTCATGAATTTCGAATCCCTTCATTTATGTCTTCCATTAAATAATTTTTTTATTAATTTCAGTGATATTTATCATTTACTATATTTTATTTAATTCATTAAAAATAATATCAATGTATTGGTTGAGAAAATCAATTATTTCATATATTATTTATATGTATATGAATCACTTTTTTTTATTTGAATCCTTCTTAAAATTATTATTATCTATTTTTTACATGTTTTTTTATTTCAAAAAAATGGGAAATAACAATATATGATTCATTAAATTTTCATTATCATTAGTATTCTACATTAATCAAAGAAAAATGACAGATTATTGTTATGTTTTAAATTTACCTCATCTTTAAAATGTTAATTTACTATAAATTTCGCCAAACAAATCTTGTTCTTCAATTATGATTGAAGAAAAATATATTTTTTTGGTTATTATTATCTCATCGCACCATTAGTATTTATATAATGATTATAAATTTTCCAAACTAATATTTTCTTTTTTCCCCTTTCAATTTTTATATGATATTAAAATAATTGATATCTCTATAATAAAACATTGGAAAGAACCAATAAAATTATATAAATCAGGACATCAAAATCGTTGAAGATATTTTTGAAGTATCAATACCTTAATGTTTTTGGAAAAAGAAATAAATTATTTTAATATAATTATATGGATGTAAAAATCACAATCATTCTAGGTTCCATATGTGATAATTTATTGGGTTTCTTAATATTTTTATACAAAAATATATATCTATAATTTAAATATAATTAAAAATATTGTTTTAATGAATTGTTTTAGGTTAATATTTATTTTTATCAATGAATGTAATTTATTTTTCATTATATGATTTCAAAATTAGGTTTCCACAAAAAATTAAATTTTTAAAAAAATTATCATTAATTAGAAACATTTAATTCATCAAATAATAAATCAATCTCACAAGAGGAATGATATATTATTAATTCATGATTCCCTATTTTTAACTCATTTCCATGAAAATATATGTTCTAGTAATTTTTATCAACATTAAATAAAAGAATCATTAAAAATATATTTTATTCATAATATAAATATTGGATTATTATATATTTCCCATTATTTTAATATAATTTACTAGATCCATCACACAGAAGCATGGATCTACATTGTAGAATAGATAATTCACCGATAACATCCAATGTTTTATCTCATGTGTCAATCCACTCCCCATTTATTTTTTATATCATGTATTTCTTTTCACATATAATTATAATTTATTCATCTATTATGGAGGATAATTCAATTTAATAAATTTATATCAAGTATTTATCATCAATTAATTGTAAAAGAGTGTATAAAATCTAAATTCATTCTATAAATAAATTATCCATTAAAATAGCTACCAAATCATGTTTTATCATTTTATAAACACCAAATAATCTCAAAAATAAAAATATAAAATTTTTGGGTTATACAATTTGAATGATATATATAATTTGGTAAAAAGTGAACAATTAATTTAATAGTCATATATTCATAAACATTTAACATTATTGTACAAGTTGATAATAATAAATGGATAAGATACCACCATTTCAAAACTGATAACCTTTTTCTACTAGAGAAAGTTTTTCTCTTTTATAATTTTTTTTTGTTTTTATTATATCGAATTTTATATTGTTTATTAATAGATTATCAAAAATAACATATAGATTTTCTATTATTTATATCCAAAAATAATTTTTTAAAGTCAGATTTCATATATAAGAAAGTAAAAATCAATGGTAAATAATAGTAATAAGAATAAAAAAGTTATTCTAAAACATCATGAAGAGACCACTAGGATAATATAATTAAAATAAACGTGGGACAATTTTAACGTCTATACCAAGGTTCTATACAAAAGTGCCCCAATATGCTTTGTTGTGGGGCCTCAAGAATGCTAATCCATTTACTAGAGGTTCTAACAATGAGTGATGGTCAATATTGCTCATTGAAAGACTATATCATTTTTAGAAAAGTTTCACAATAGCAAAAGCAAATAATAATATTTAAATAATATATGTATCAGAATATTACTAAAACAAACATTCAAAAACCAAACTAAAATTGAATATATGTAATTCCAAGTATATGTCATCTGTCAATATGAATGCTCAAAGTAAATAACGACACTAAAAAATACTAAGAGGGTCTGAAATCACGTCATGTTCCATTATAAATTCTCTATCTTTACTCATACATATACTGTAGGGTCATTTCCCTAAAACATTCCTATAATAATGAAATATATTCAGCTACTGATGAAGCCACCAGGGTCCGGTGTGAGTACAACTCAGTAGGCCACAACCACTAGTTTCTAAAACAATATTTTGTCGAAATAATGTATGAAGTTTTGTTCAGAATAGTTCACAATTACTAATTGAAAAAAAAAATAAATTTATTATTCTTTAAAATATCTACATAATAACATAAGGTTCCTAAGGACACCAATGCAATAATACATACTTCTTAACAGTCCATATTCAGAAACAAATGACATAGTCAATTCACAATTCATTCTTACCTATGGACTTTAATTATAAATTTCATCTTAATTCATAGTCATAACTGAATGGATCCAATTTCCAAAGACAATATCATGGGAATAAAAATTCATGTCTATAACCCAATGAAATTGGAGAATAAGTCCCTTTCCCACAGCCCATGGAAATTATGAGCAATAGTACATGCCCGTACATTAATATTTTAATGCATGAACATTGCACTCTATGGATATTTGGATCATCATTATGTATCCTAAACTCATGTAACAATCAATTTCCCATCGGTATTTGGAATTTCAATATGTGATCCACACTAATATATCAATCAATCTCACATATCGCATGTATCAAAATAATACATGTATCATAATATCATATCACTCAAGATTAATCAACATTAATCCTCTTATCACATTTCACCATCACAATCATCTATTAAATAATTAATAAATTATTTAATCAAACTCCTAATATTAAATTTTAAGAACAATTGGACAAATAATTAATTCAACCATCAATTAATCCAATTGAATCCAATCTAATTTTCTATTAAGTAATCCATCAATTGACCAAACAAATTTCACAATCAAAACAATGAATTAATTAATTAAAGAATTAATTAATAATTTTGTACACCAAATGAGTAATCAAGAACTTCAATAACTGATTCAATAATTAAATAATATAACAAATAAAAAAATGAACAATTGTGAAATTTTACCATCCCATTAATTAACCAATTCTATAACCCAATTATTCAATCCATTCAAAAATCCCTAAGTTATTTAATTCATAAAATTTAATAATTAAAATTATTAAATTAAATATTAAAATGTTTAATAAGAAATAAATATTTACATATATTAAATTTTTATCAAGTCTATGGAATTTAATATTAGACCACCTACCTCAAAATTGGTGATGAACATCCACCAAAAAAATATCCAATATAAGGGAAGTAAACCTAATCATGATGATGAATGATATCATAATTCAAATGAAACATCAAATATAAAATGAAACTGGAAACCTATAACATAGATGTACATTTAAACCATGCATAGGAAAAAATTACATCAGAGATAGGGACATGAACTTCATAGAGGATATGAATCTAATCGGAATGAAATTTAGTTATGGGGAGATCTCTGAAGCATAAATCCTGGATTCTAATCACAATGAACAGATGTAAAAATCTATATGTACTCATATAGAAGACTCAAAAATTATTTGATTTAATAAGGACTATGTTATGGTCAATTAAGGGTCAATATGGGACAATTTGGAATATTTAATATAAATTTTGGGTTTATTAAAAATCCATGAATGTTTTCCTAGACATGGGAGTAGGATTTTCCAAACCACGAGCCTACCCTAGAGAGTGGGTAGAATGGATTATCCTAAGAGGGATCACGGTTTGAAAAAATCTGAACTAATCTAGGAAACCCCCCTCCCGCATGGGGCCGTGGTTTTCTAGGTTTGGTACACTGCTTCAAAATAACTGGAGCAAACCTTGCATATCCCCTCTTCCAAGAAAAATCAATAAATTTGTACTCGAACGAACCCTTTATAAAAAACAAAAAATAAATCAAACTAAAGTGAATTTGTACATATAAATAATCTTGATACATCTCTACTAGATTATCCTCTAGTTGTTCTCCGAAACATCTCTATGATTACAAGTCAAAAAATATTGCTCCAATAAACCCACCTGTTTCAGTATCTCTCACATGATTCATTCTTCACATTACAATGTTTTTATAATATACATTCAAATAGAATGAACTTTCCATGTAACACTTTCTCCCTACCATCCATCACTTGTATCAGTTTCTCCTCAAATGATTCATCCATTTCATTCTCATCATAATCGAAATCAATCACAGGACAAGTGTTAGGGTGATATATCCAAATTTGTGACACCTAAAAATTTTCATATGTATCACTGTATCTTTGTGGATTATCCAATCGTTATCGGACGAATATGATTATCTTCACACTATCGAAGGGTACATCAATCCTAGGTTCCAACATTCCCAGTCTACAAATCCTATGGACGCCCAACCTCTAAAAAATTAAATGGAATACAAAATCACCATAGGAATATTCTAGAGGACTTAAACATATATCATCAAATGATTTCTTTTAAAACAGATTCATACCCTCAAATTTTTAATAATATCTACCAATTGTGTTGTATCCTACATGAGAATTGGTCCAAACAACCCTTCCTCGCCTTCCTCCATCCATCGTTGAGGTGATATTCTTGTTCATCCATAAATTTCATCCCATGTTGTAATATGAATAGATTATTGATAACTATTTTAATAAGGGAACTCCCATAAATTTATGTTCTCCTTCAAAAACCCACTGAAATCATGGAAACACGCTCAAGGAATAACCTCTAGAACATGTATCGTACACTCAATCTACCCATCAATTTATGCCTGGAATGTTGTAAACTGTGAAACATGTTTACAATGTACCTTCTATATTCCCATTTAGAAGTATGAATAAATATTTTTGTCATGTTCGAAAAATACACTTTCGGGAAAACAATGAAGACAAACTATCCCCAAAAATTTAGGTCTCCCAACATCTCCATTAATAAAATATATTATATATGAAATAAATGTTCTTCCTTTTTAAAACTATCCAAAATATCCTAAATTCTAACATGATTTCGAGGAGACCCTTAGAGAGCCACAAAAATTAAGGGCTATGCAATTCCACATCCATTTAAAAAATTTAAATGACTGTTGTATCCTACTAGGTCATTAGTGCATATACTTTAGTAGATGACATCTGTAGCATCCTGTTAGAAGAAAACTTCTATGGTTCTTCATGTATAGACAACAAAAATATAATCATAGGTTACAGTATATTTTTTCCACACCCATATGGTCCACCCACATTGAGGAATGAAATTCCCATATCAACGACTACTGCATTATCATAGGCACAAGTACCAAATTCTTGACATAGATTATCTCTTCCTCATCTACGATCCATTCTGATGTTTTCTCCCCACCTTCATGGCCAGTAATTTTGAATCATCATACATTGTATCACTAATCTAGATTATTATTGTAGTCTCTACTAAAAATAACATGAGATTGATATTTTATTATATCTCCTTAGCCACGACATTCTTCTGATCTATAATGGTAATCATTCTTCATTTAAAACTAGACTCTAGAACTATCTGAGTATGATTTTTCTTGCTTCGTTATTCAATGATATTATTTCACTTCATGAGTTTATATTCATGATCAATTTAGAATAACTACACAGTCTCATACCATCTATAATGTTGGATATTCATATATCATTTTCAAACTATAATCATCATGATATTATGATCTATATTCATATTTTACATATCTCTAAAAAGATAATTTGTTAAATACATCAATTTAAAAGACATTGTAGCTAATTTCAGGTAATGTGTTTGGTAGATCTATTCATGTGTCCTTAACCTAGGGGACCAATATATCAATAGTGAATCTCCTTATATCAACACTTTATTATGACTAATCCCAAATTAATTCAATCCAATTTTGTGTACGTCATATATGGTTTAGGTAGTATCATGTTCGGTGTAGATTTCAGACTCCACTAAAATTATTGTAATGAATTGTCCCATTCTTTTCATTAATCAATCATTATCCCCCTTTTGACAACCCTAAATGTGGTGATGGGAAATGGTAAAATTCATCGATAAATATACTATAATATATGACTATCCCAAGAGTAATTTGGATATAAAAAATATTTGTGGGATACTCCCAATAAACAAGTAGCTAATCTTTATCTTTGTCTATAAACACACCATTCATTAAGACGACGTGACCCAATAAGTCTACCTGATTAATTCAAACCTCGAAATTATATATCATGGCCTATATTCTATTATCACATATTATATGGTATTTTATATCATGATATTGGGAATGATCATTGTGACTATTTAAGAACACCATGATTTCCTAAAAAATAAAAAAATGATCTAGGAATGGAGGAATGATTTAGTCAATCAATACCCTGAGTTAATCATTTGCATTTAACCACCAAAATAACATTATGAAGATCACATAAACACTATAACTTCTCTTGAATGTAGTCAGTGGTATATCAGAGGTTCGAACTATCAACCGATGATACCCTGAACCCATATTGATCCCATAGATGATGCAGTATCCCCTCACCTTGTCAAAGATATCAATAATTCAACAAATGGGATACCATTTCATTATATTAATTCAATTAATATTCTAGTAAAAAACACATAAGTGTATATTCTGTTCATCCTTCATTGAATTAATGGTTAGGGAAACCCAATGAGACAATGTTAGATAGATAGACACTGTATCCATCAAATATTATAGTTTTCTATTGAGAACTTAATGATCTATTGGAATAATTATCTATAGTTGAATAGAAACTGGCACAACCCTTGGCATGATCTCTATTTTAAATACAACATCTCTCAATTTGTAGACATGAGGAGTATTCCTAAAAATCATCATGAATAATTTCACTCACTGGGACCCTAAAATTCTAGAATTAGACAAATAAAATGGGTGGTGGTATCCCCCAATTGTTGATAAATTGGCCCTTCACGGCCAGTTTTGATTTCCCACTCTCATATCTCTGTATAATTGTTACCATTATGAGACCATAAATTCACACACTTATAGTATGAATAATTTTGGGAACTATATAATAATAACCATAATATACTCATAATTTGGTCAAATTCATCCATTTGATGGATGTAGAGATCCAAATATAAATTATACACGAATATCTTAAGAGGAATCCTCAGGCATATACATATGTCCCTTGACTATTCTCCCAACAGTGTATCTTACATCAACACCACAGTCATAAACTACAACATTTGGAACTTACCCTGCAATTTTTTTTAGATATTAATGAATAAGAGACACTAGTAGAAAATAACAAACTATATACCGTAGAAGCTAAAATAATAGTAACTCTTACTATCAATGGTCTGTCATCACCATTCAAAATGTTAATATGATTGGCATGTAACTATCCTTCCACACCTCCCCATGATACCGTTTGAGTTCCCTAAGAAACATAACTCTACTGATATGTAAACTTATGACTATAAGTACCATTCCCATTTTCTCTACCTACTAGGCATGTAGATCACCATCTACCTGGCTGATATAGTGAATAAAATCCCCTTCCCACACTCTAATTAGTTTTTTCGTCTCCATCATTACAGATCTATCATGGGTCACTATAGAAAATATATATATCTAACATCATTATATATCTTATGTAATATAATATTGGTTGAGGAAATTAATACGAATGTGTAATGACCTAATGCACTTCTGTAAAATCTTTTCTATAAGATCATGTGAAATTTATTACACTACATTGGTTAATACTCCAATAGTAATGATTACTTCTCTATGAAGTTGTACATTTATATCATTTCAATGAAACCACCAATCCACCACTAGAATCTTGTTTTATAATCCTCTTATATATGTGATACTGATTAATCTCAAATAAAAACATATTCAGCATGATTATATTCAGCGGGGATTTATGTTCACATTTAAGCCCATCTTGAAAAATATTTTTTTAACAATCCTCATCCATCGTCAAAGATGGAACAAACTACAAAAAAACAAAAAAAAACATCTTCATATTAAATTATAGATAGACTCCTCTAATTCAACAACTTCAACTCAGTTTCACTCTCAGTTTTAGGGGTCTTATCATATAATTGATCCAAAAACATCTCTAGAATTCCATTTCACTCCATAATCATCAGTTTTTCATCTTGAGTCTTGATATACCACCGTTACATAAATTGAACATTTAACATGATAGAATCTCATTTTATTGTCTTCTTAGTAAGGTTCCTTAAGTGGTTAGTTATATTTTGTATAAACTGAATCCAGATTTCAATTACCATAGGTCCACCATCTCTGGTAAATGTCAGAGGGTGCTGCAACTCAATCTAGAGATTCAAATCAGATATACCCTTTACATCCCACCAATAGAATCTTTATATATACTTCATCAACCATGAAAATTTATATAATAACATCTATCTATGTTCATCACCACTTACTACTAGTTCCCAGGTTCCACAACTTGGGGATCATGTCAATCCATGTACTCATGTCATCCTCTCAATTGTCATCTTGTGTAGGCAGATCTCAAAAAATTAAAAAACATCATAGGAAACAAAAAACTAAATTATCAAATTTGAAAAATTGTAAAAAAATAATGAGATACAAAAGTTATTTTTTTCACACTTCGCTAGTCAGTCAAAATGTAGAAGTTCTCACTGCCCCTAAACATCCTACATATAATGCTGGATAACAAATGTTGAACACATTCTCTGTATTATAGTTCTTTAGTAGAAATATATTTATCACATTTTTAATCCATTGAAATTATTTATTTTCTCATTATGTAAATTGGTTAGTTAACATTCATAAGAAAGGTGTAACGTTTCAATTTTAACCACAACCAAAAATCTATTTTTCATGCCTTACTAAAATTATTAAATTCAAACAATAATACTGAGTGCAATGAATAAAGAATGAATAATATATTTTCATAAAATACATGGCCACATGTCAAATATCATAAAATCACAAAAACAATAATCACATCACACAACAATTTCATTACCCAAGGTGAAATAACTTCTAAATGCAGTCGAAATTACTAATAACAAAAATTTCACACTAGGTTCTTGGGTTTTCCTCATACAAGGGATATCAACTCCCATAAATGAGCTCATGAACATGGCATAACTATTCTTAGTACCATGTATACCATTCCCCAAATAGTAATAAAAATAAAATAAATGAAATATATTTTGATATCACATTGTAATGTCCCGACCTGGGTGTGACACACTAGTTTCCTGAGATGGATCATGATGTTACTAGAGGTGTGCCTCGCCGTTTTCTAGAGAATTACGTCTAGAAACAAGGGTTAATATCATTCATTGGTAGATTTTTAACACATTATCAAATAATCACAATAGTATAAATAGATAATACTAAATATATAAAATTGGCATCGAAAGATAACTACAATAATAATAAAACAAAAAAACCAAAATAGTAGATATGTAATGCCCTATACATGTAAACTGATAATATGAAAAAATAAAATTATATAAAGACACTGAAAAATATATTTAAGGCCATAAAACCATATATTGTTCCCTTCTACATCATCAATCCAAAATCAACCATCTCATATATGACAATTTCCCGTAAACATTCATGTAACAATGAAATCAATTTGGGTAATGATCATGAAGACTGAGTAGGATCTTAGTACATGTCCATAAGAAATAATCAACAGTTTCTAAAACAATAACCAATCAATATATTTCTTGAAATTGTATTAATAATAATTTAAAATACCTATTTATTCATATGACACATTTATTATTAATTACATTAAATATATAGTCTCTCATGTTCCAAAGAACACTTGAACCTGATTACCCACATCGGATTGTGCAAGATTATAAATCATATCACATGTTCAATTCATAATTAATTATTAAAAATGTGATTTTTTTAATCCATTTCATCTCAATTAATTATCATGTCAAATTTTAACTATATTCTAATACATATCTGATTGGCATAGAACATCGTGTCTAGTACCCCAGGAGTATTTGGAGCGTCAATCCCTATCCCACACCCAGTATATATACTAGGAATCATTTTATATCCCATACAATAATATTTAAAACCTTTAACATGGAACTCTATTAGTATTTGGTGCATCATTCAGTTTCTCACACTCATATATCAATCAATCACCCATGGATATTTATACGAGTGGTATATTTCCCATTCTCTTATATCAATTGATATGATATATCATAATTATCAAAATATCACATATATTTTAATGTCACATAAGACAATATTATTCAACATTGATGCTTTTATCATATATCAAAATCTAAATCATTCATTAATTAATTAATAAATTTATTAATCCAACTCCATCAATTCAATAATCAGACCAATTTACTGAATAAATAAAGAATTAGTTATTTATTAAATTAAATTTATTCTAATGCTCCATTAATTAATCCACTTATTAATTATTCCAATGTTACATTATCATCAATATAATATTTAATTAAATAATTAATTGATTCAATTAAATATTTTCACCATTCCATTATTATTTTTAATAATTTATTTATTCAATACCACCTACTACCCAATAACCAAATCCGTCAATTAATTAAATCATTTATTAATACAATTAAACAATCCAAACAATTGATTAATTTCCCTAACTCGTTAATGTACCAAATCTACGACCCAATTATTCCATCAATTCCACAATCACTAAATTAATTAATTCCCCAAATTAATTAGTTCATGTAATTCAATAATGAAACGTTTAATATAAATTACCAAATTAATTCCATGTAATTGAAATCATCACTATGGGATTCAATTTATCTACCCAAACCCCAAAATCAGTGATGAACACTCTCCATCAAAATTTCAAAATTTCAGTTAAATTTCATAGAACATGATGGGTAATGAGTTTTTCTATCCAATATTAGATTCAATATCAAATGATAAAAATTTTCATCCATACAAGATATAGATATAGACCCCGAAATAGGAAACTTCTTTATAAATAATTGGAGATGAATATGAGAGAGACATGAAGCCAACTGTGATGGGATTCCCATACCAGGAGTGGTGAATATCGTCAATTTGTTCATTGAATCATGAATAACTAAGGTAATAAACCTTTTGAATTCATCTTGTAGCCTCAAAAAGAAGATGAATCAATTAGGTCCGGATTAGTGTGGATTTGGTGTAAACATTATGGGGGTCAGACTTTTAAATATAATTTAAATGTAAAATAACAATTCCTTCATAGTTTCTAATGCACGGAAGCTGGATTGGAAAAATCGTGCACAATAACCATGAACAGGATCTAGGGTGGCGAAGGGTTTTTCATTAGGGGTTGAATGGTTTGAAAAAAAACATCACTAACAACTGAAATACCCCTATATCAAGGGTGCCCCATTTTTATAACTATGAACCAGTCATTCCCAACCCCACTTCCTTCAAAAACTGATATATTTTCACAAGGCCACACCGAATATTAAACCAAAACAAATAAGTACTCAAACTAATTAAAAAGTGTACCTATATTCAACCTTGATACATCTATAAAAATAATCAGGTTATTACAATATTAAATGACATATAATATTTAATAAATTATTTTTAATTTTAATAAAATGACTAATCATAAATTTCCTGTCATAATATGTTATATGTATTGGTAAACACATAAACACGTTAAACATCTGAGAATGAAATGAGATAACATAACTAAATGTATTTATTATCCCTATCCGCATTATAGGAGACAATATAAATGATATATATGAACCATATATATGAAATATCTCAAAAAACATTGTTGATCATTAAAATCACAGTGTGGGTTGGTGGTGAATTTGGGATTATAAATTCTTTTTCAATGTTTGTAATGAAACAAATATAACAAAATGTTAACATGTGGTAATCTGGACACTATTTAAAACACTCATGAAAACATAAATTGGAATAAATTACCTGGTTCTATTCATATGAAAGTATTCCCAAATAATAAAGATCAATAGGCAGTATCATATTATTATACATTAGCATTCTCGGTAGATTATAGGAAATGGTCATCAAATTTTTTTGCACCTAAATTGGGTTGGAACTATTTGCGTCTCTACAAACTAACCATTTCAATGTACCAGTTTCATAGAATTCTAGGAAAATATTTTTCACATCAATACATCCTCGGATGATAATAAGAATCATTTTTGACAACATATTGTAGTCTAATGGAATGTATTGATGTGATTTTTATATGTTATAGGTTCTGTTAAAATCAATTAAATTTGATCTAAAATATCTATTCATTATTTACATGATCCTTGGGCTGAGATTTTGTGGTGAAAAGAGAACCATTTGATGTTATTCATCCTTTTATGGTGTCTTGTGATAATAACTTTCTAGGCAAGGAGATGATTTAATGTATATGGGTCAACCATTATTCTATATTCATGTACCATAAGGTTCCAATCTTTGAGTCCAATATCCAAATATTCATCAATAGAGAATGGGTTAATAAAATATGGTAATTTTTTTTAGTTTTCTAGGGGCTCGTGTGTGTTTTACTATAAAAATTATTTCCTTCCTATTTGGTTTGATGATGGGGATAGACCTGGTCTAGATATGAAGGTCAAATTGCATATTTTTAGAGCAGGGAGATGGTTTCTCTAGTTGACCAAAAATACTAGGCACCAAATATACACTCTAGTAACCATTTTGAGTATTCTATTTAACCTTCGGATCCTCGGGTTTGGAAAAAATAAGTTATGTAGGGATTCCGAGATAAGAACCTCAACCATGGCTCTTTATCGCCAACTCTCATGAAGAAGCAAAGACTTGAATTCAATGTTGAATGGGTCAAATGAAAGGTCACACTATTGTGGAATATGATGAACATAGAAAATTAATGCTTTATGGGTCTAATTCATATGGGTGGCATTATCAGATATCAGAAAGGCTCTATTATGGTGGCTTTTCAGCTTCCTTCGACAATGTTGACTCTCTTCATGTGAAATCCCTCTCTCTCTTCACTAGTTTATCCCTATGTAATCAAAGGAATATTTTAATCTGGGATTTCGAAAATTATTTGTTAAAAATTTATAATTCTTCATTAGCCATGGTCTCAATCATTAGCCTATTGAGTACTCCTTTAAAAGGTTAAACAATTATATGAAAAATCAAATGTTTGTCCTACAAACATGTCGTGAGGGTAATTTTTTCTGAGACCCGTTCTTGTAAAGTGTCATTGAATGATTGGATTTTAAATTTTTCTTTTATTGGTCCTTTTATCCAGGAGTATTTTAATTTTATCAGGATGAAACGATTTATTTTCACAATTTTATGCCTCATTAGCTATCTCTATGAAATATTTTTATCCTTTTCCTTTAAATAAAATAAAAAATAATTTTGTGTTTACCCAAATTTTAAGATTCAATTTTGAAATTTTAATTTTAAATAAAAAAAATATATCTCTATTTGTTCTAAAAAAATTTTGTTTACATTATCATTTTTCAAGCGTATTCTTCTAATTTTCAAATTAGTTTCCATTAAACAGTGGCACAGAATCATAGTATGTAGTGTGATTGTTAATTAATTCACCAACATATATTAATTTATCTAGAACGTATCTATTAATCATAACAAGGACTATCAAATCCCTCTACAATAATCATAAATTTTATTTTGTATTAGATAACTCATGAATGATCAAAATATGATGATTTTAAATTATATAATTTTAGTCATAAATTTTTTTAATTCTAATTTCAATTTTCTCGCACTGTAACACAATATATTCATAAATAAAATGATAGATATATAAAATGAAATCACGCATGTGTGGAAGTAAGTGACTCAAATATTCTTCTCATGGCTCAATAAAGACTCATAAAAATATATCAAAAAAAGTAAAATCATAATTTTAAATGAATCATATGCAAAACATCACGAATCCTGCATAGGTCTCTTTAATCCATATATATTTCGAATAAAACAAATAAAAACCCAATTGAGAATCTAGGTGACACATACACACAGTAATAACTTGTCATACATACAAACCTATTATTCTAAAATATCTCCCAGTGAATCATGAATTTGTAAAATTTCTAATATATGACTCATCCATTTTTTCAATTACTCTGATAAAAAATTTTGAATATGAAACACCAATTCAACAATCAAAAAAATTATTCCATATATAATTTCATTCCTTATCAATGTATATTCAATCATTAAAAAGACATTACCTCATTATGTAAACATTATTCCACATTATTTTGAGTATGATTTATGCATTAAAAAATCAACATAACAAAAATAAAAACTTCATATTTTATTCCCACCAAAAGTATTATATATATTAAATAAAAATACAATGGTTTCAAAAACTTCAAAACATATCCTAGGATAAAAAATATTCAATATTTATTTTATTTGAATTAAAATAATATATATCAATTAAAAAAACAATGAATCAAAATTAATGAATTTTAATCCTTCATTGGAGATTTGAGAGTCAAAAATAAAAGTATTAAACTATATTAACACGTTTTTTTATTATTGAGAAATTCTATTAAATACATTTTTAATTTTATCATCGTGATAGTATATTAAAAACATATTTTTCTCTACTATGAAAACACAAAAAATTACATTTGTATTACAACCTGTGTAACTAAACTAATATGTTATTTATAAACAAATAAAATTGAAAAAAAGTAAAAATATAATCTTAAAACATTAAAAAGTATTCATAAATAATGTCAAACTAGTTCCAAATTAATCAGACACTAAATGAAATCCCACACCTAATTTCTATTTTAATATAATTATTTTAAAAAATTCTACTACTAAATAAGAATTATCTCCCATTAGATAAAATAAATATCAATGTTTATTCTCAAAATAGTTTTCCTCATATATATAAATACATAATGAAGATACATTATGAAATGATATTTATGAATTTTAGGTTTGTATTGTTATCTTTACATCCAACCTTGGAAAATAGTATCTAAAAAAATATTTCATTTGTGGAGGATTCAACAAACACTATAATGACTAGGAATTTTTTTGAACTCATATCATTAAACTCAAACAATGAAAATAATATATTAGAACTAGTTCAGAAAAAAAATTTCATCCACATATTATTTCAATGGGAAAAATTATAATATAAACAATATCCCATAGTCCGTTGATATTCTAATTTTTTTTTCAATTTCGTTATATATCAAATATTTATCAAGATTTTTATAATGAGTTAGATAACATTAATTTTCACAAACAAAAAGGTGTTTTAACTATAAATATTCCATTAAATTATCCATATGAGTTTTTATCCACATCAATTTGTAAATTTGTTGAGTGGTAGACAAATAATTTGAATTGTATATGCATATGTTCTGATAAAATTATTTAATAGTGTGAAATCATGCATACTTATCACCAATAATGAAATTTCTATTGGATGTAGACCATTTATAATAAACCTTTCATACAATATATTCATATATATGATCCAAATCATTATGTTGTCTTTTTATACAATATTTGAAACTCTATTTTATTTTCTTTTAATATAACTTGAAATATATTTCCATCTATGATATGACAAAATATTTCATAATATTGATACCTCACATAAAGTGTAAAAACACTAGTAATATTAATCCTTAAAATTTGAAGCATAAACAATATCAAATAAGATTATGAAATTATATTTGAACCCCACACATTCTTCAAAAATATTTAGAAAACATTAATCACCATAATTTCATCATGAAATCAAGATTTGTATCTTCTATTATAAACATCTATATAAAATTTTGAGAATAAATATTCTTGTATATAAAAATGTGACATTCCCTTTATGATTTTTTAAAACTAAAAGATCATCTATTAACACCAATAATGCACTTATATGATTCCATTATATATTTTCACTATCTTCTAGTAAGAAATTTTCAATTAATACCAATCACGTAGGTATTATTTCAAAAAAAAAATTCTAAATTATACTTCGTAAATAATTGTACTCTTAAAAAAATATAGAATCAATATGGATGTTCAATATAAACCTCTTCATTTAATTAAGTATTTAGAATTGTAGACATAGAAACCATTAAAATATCTCATATTACCATTGTATTCAAATATTAGTAATTTTTATAATAGTTCGTATCATTCTCACTAGAGTATTGGTCTCATAAAAAACATTTCCTTAAAATACTTTGTTCCCATTACAAAAATTTCATTATACATTTTTCAAAAGTAATCCATTTTTATTGAATTGATTTTTTAATACCCATTTTGATTAAATAATTCTCATTATTCCATATTTTTTTAAAAAATAATATGTTACATTCTTCTCACACATATATAATTCTATATACGTTGAATTAAAACACTATTGATTGTCTACATATTTTTAAAATATTTTATATCAAATTGAAAAAACAGTATGTTATTTTTTGAAAATAGATTTATTTTTCATTAAAAACACAGTCCATGATCTGTTTATACTTTTTTAGAACTGAACATTCGTTCAAATAATGGCATTACTTGAGAAAAATACACCATAACATGAAAATATTAAATCATCATATTCGACATGAATTTAGTCAAAATACAGTCCATTTACTGAAACATCACCGTTCATTTAAAAATAATAATATTATTCACTATCACTTGTGTAACCTTATTTTTGATATTTTATATTTTTAATTAATGATCCATCACATTCGTAATATTATAATAAAAATTATCCATCCTTTAATTATCATATCAAAGGTATAAAATTTCAATTTGGGGATAACCAATGATGATTTATTTAAAAAATATATTTAAATTCAGTCCAATAATATCATATTCAAAATATATGATTTAGTGGCATCCTATAAAATCATTTACATCAATAATGGGTATTTATAAAATATATATCATATACGTTCATATTAATTTATTTATAATATAACAATCAATTTTTGGTTATTAACCACTACTCTAATGGATTTTATAAAAATATATTTATATATATCTATCATGACCAATCAAAATTGTTTCATCCAAATTCATTAAGATTCTTTTTTTATTCCCAGATATTATTTTTTTGTTATATATTTTTCATTATGCTCAAAATGTTTGCTATACATCCCATTACGTATATTAAATATTTCACATGTATAATCAGATCTATTATCTATCTGGATATATCATTAATGATATTCCATACTCTATTAATTAAATTATTAAAATAGAAATTAATAATTAATGTATAATATTATTTATATTTCATAAATATGATCCATGTTTTAAATCTACAGTCAATAATGATGAAAATATTTTTTTAATATCTATTGGTGGATTTCTTCCTCATTTTCACATAAATTTAAATGTGGATTGGCCCCAATTTTTTAGTAGGTTTAATATCTCCCTTATTGTGTGGAGAATTTAATATTTTTCACTTTTTGATATATTGTGAAAATATATTTTATTTTTAATTATAATTTTACAACATAATGATAATTATTTAATTTAATGATCTTCCTCATATACATTTATTACACATGGAAATTCCATTAATGTAAAAATATATTTTTATTTATTTATATATAATTAACAAATAAATTGTAATTACCATCCTAAAAACTTACATGATTTATAATATATTTTTTTTAAATACATCAATATATAAATATCTTTAAAAAATCCCTAAAACTAAAATATAATGTCATTTACGTCATCGTATATGTTTGATGGACATAAAATAATTTACTAAAATCCCTCAATATATATATATATATTGATCTTCGATATCAATTTTTGAAACCCATTTAAATTTGATCCAGCACCTTTGACTTTGAGTTACTATTAAAAGAAATAGAAATTGATCCCTAATTTTAAATTATAAAAACAACATGGATGCTCAAATTCTCCTATCATGGTGGAATTAAATCCACTATCATGATTCTGTAGATATTTTATCTTTAGATAATTATTTTTCTTGTTTAGTATATAAGGTTTTTTTCCCATGTACATATTATTTTATGATTTTTGAGTATTGATAATCATTATGTAACGACCTAGGTATTTATAGAATAATACGTTTGATTTATATTTATACTTAAGAATAAGATATTAAATTTACTTTAAATGGGATAATATGTTCGATGGAGTACCCAACACTCAAGAATGGGTTTCTCAGAAATCTCATTTAGCACACAAGGCTGAGTCATATTGAAAAATAATAACATAACATTACTATTTTAAATGTTTTAAGGCAAGTCTATTGTATTAGAGGGAATGAAAAAATCTGACCATATTATTATTAAACATGTATATTAATTGCTTTTTACTTTTATCCAATAATATTTAGAGGCATAAAATTTGAATGAATCCAATTTTAAGAATAAATAATCTATTATTTTTTAAAGGTAGTTTTACATTTTTTGATGGCGTATAACTTTTATATGTAGTTTTTTTCACTTTTATATGTTACTTTTGAAAAAAACTTCTTTATTTCGAAGAGGGAAATCAATAAAGAGTAGGATAAAATTTTTTTATTTTTCTGATAAAGGTCATTTTTAATTAATAGTGAAAAATATTATATTTTATTTCAAAAATATCTTTTCCTAAAATTTATTTAAATGTTTAGAATATCTTTTTTATTTATATTATACTATAACTAGATTATGTTTTTAAAATTTTATCAAATTATGGAAATTTAAATTAATTTTACTTTTTTAATTAGACAAAAACACATGTCTATCTTTTGATAGTTATTATTTCTCACAAACACGCTTTTTGGTTAGACAATAGGAAATAATTTTAAATTAAATTCTGTTACATATGTGTTTTTATTGGTAAATATGGTTCCATATTTGTAATTAAGAGTTCCAACTTGTTTAAATTGGTAACTTTTATTTTTTAAAATTATGAATATTATTTTAGTAAATATTTTATTTACCATTATTAAAAGGTAAATCTGTTAAATAAGGGTAAAAAATTATTATTATTATAATATTAAATTACCCTAACACATGTCCAAATCATATTGGATGATACATGTCCGACCATACCAATCCTGGGGTCAAATTTGAGACCCCATTGAGCCACTAATAAGTGAAAATGAAATTATATTAAAATTAAATTAATTTTAACGAAAATGTTACATAAACAATTATATTTTAGTAAAATAACATTTATAGGGGGTTGTATAAGAGATAATTTAATGTATAAATATTCATTAGAAATATTACAATATTTCCTACATCAGGATCATTTATTTATAATTTTTATAGATTTAATAAATAAATTTAATTATGAAAAATGATAATGTAATGATTTCCTCATTAATATAGGATTCAAATAAATAGTATTATAAATGATCAAATAAATATAATTTTCTTATTTTGATGTCATCTATGAATTTCCTAAATGATATATAAATCTTTTAATTATATTAATAATGTATTTTAGAATCAATCATGTTTTTATGGATGTTTAAAAAGTCATGATATTAATAGTGTCAAAATTTAGATAATGAATTTGTTAGAATATAAACTATTTTTTTAAAATAATACTTTCAAACATTCTTATAGAGCCCATACTCCCCTTTTAAAAGGCCAACACCTCTAACCCATTACTCACACCTCTTAATATCCTTGTCTCATCTAACCTATTCCCAAATAAGCTCACAAAATAATTTTCTTCCTAGTATATTTCTTCTCCTATGCATACGGAAATTCAAGAGAGCCCATTGTCTCAAATGAAACGAAGTTACTCGATTTGCGGTAATGTCTTCTCTTAAGTTTCTTTCCATTATTTTTCCTTCAAAACTCCTTATGATATTATTATTTATTGTTTATATAACAACACCAGTAATCTTGAAATACTAGGTAGTTTCTATAATATTATTTATAACTACACATACACACACATCCTTCAAATGGGTATATAAAATACTATTTTTATGGAAGGCGAACTATTGCCTAACGAAACGATGATTGTTCAATATTCTCCTACCACCTCCTATAGTGACAATTATGATGTAAATGTAAATATATATGATATTTATAATATTTTTTTTCTATATGCATCTTTAATTATCATTTATAACATACGCTTGATGCTTTTAATGTTGTTTAAATACAATAATTTCATTTGGGTGAGTGCGGACTACATCCCCATCAATGTGAAATGACTCGATCATTCTATATGTGAAACATATAAGGGATGGAAGTAATGATATTATGTAATGCATATAACATTGACATTATAGTGTTTTTATATTATACCTATGTATTGTTTAGTTTTCATACCTTAAATTTTGAAAAAGAAATGAATGTTGCGTTTATGCATACATATGACTTACTGTCGCCATAAACGGTGCATTTAATTTGTTATATCCAAATGTGATGAACTATTTTCAATTCATGTATACTAAATATATGTGATATATATGATATCTAAATCATTAATATCATTATGTAGATAATTGAATTTTGACTGCATGAAAAATTTATAATTATAACAAGTTTAATTTTTTATTCATATTCTAAACATCAAAAAAAATGTCGAATATGAGTTATAATAATTAAATAATTGTTATATAAAGTTAATAAGTTATATAAATGGAATGATAAACTTGAAAAATTGTCTAACTATATTATAAAATAGAAAAAGTTAATTATTCAAGAAATTAAAAAACGAACGATTCAAGTTGGACCCGGGGTAAAGGACATTGTCCCAATCTCCTTTCTTTAAGGAATGTTTTGATTTATTCACGGTATTCATTAATATAGTGTATAAACCCTTTTGAGTATTGAATTATTTTAAAGGAAATATTTTTTCTATTATGTGTTTTACTAAACGGCAAAAGGAATATTTTCATATATGTGGTAACAATGACCTCCCCACAGCCATAATTATTATTTGGATTCCGCTATATGCTGAAATGTTTTAAAAAGTAAAAAAGAAACCCCTTATTTTTGTATTCTGTTGTTATGGTATTGAAAATTATTTTTCAAATAGATTGAGTATATCAATATGTTGAAAACATTTCTTGTGAGGGAAAATGAAATTTTATGCTTTAAATGTTGATATTTGGAATCTTTTATGTGTTATGATTATATAATTGTATGTGGACATTTGACTGGTGGTTACATGATACACGAAATGATGGTTGGTTTTGTGATAAACCAAGGATGGGAGGTTTTTTTATTACAACTATTGAATTGTGTATGGATGTCGAACAAATTATTTTTCAATTTAGGGATATGTGTAGAAGTTGACTGTATGATTATTCCATTTATGTATGTTTATGTCCCAGGTTACCATTAATTGATATATGTTGGTTTTTATGGGATTTATGGTTATATTTTTGTTACAAAAAAACAGTATTCAAATAGCTTATATTTCGTGATGTTTTTTCTACTTATTTAAGTTTCAAGAATTATATTTTTATTAATTATGAATGGTTTACATGTTGTTTTGAAAAATAACAACTTTTATCCTTTGTATATCCCTTAAAGAGATTTTTATGTTCATCACATTTTTCGAAATGTTTATCACAGGACACAGGGTCGAATATGTTCAAGGATGGGATCAAGGAAAAGTCATCATTTTTAAAACATGGAACTAAATAGGTTTCTTCTTATATAAGAGTTTTTATTTTATGAAAAAAATGGACACTGAGTAGAAGTGTCTACATGTAATATTCAAGATGTTTTTTGTATGTTATGTCCTAATTCTCTAAATCTCTAAAATTGAAAAGATCCTCAATTTGAAATATTGTCATATTTCAAGATTATGTAACATTTTACGATGGGCCCATATAGTTGGCATCATAGGTCTATTTAGACAACCTTAAGAGTTTGATGTTTTTTAATTGAATACCCATAGATAATTTTAACATTATATTAAAATTTAAATGATAAACTATTTTAAGATTACCTTGTAGCTTCACCTAAGATATATTTTATCATAATGGATTAACACAGAGGAAACATCGTATCTATATATGGAAGGCATACAGAGGAGAATAACCTTCCATATCAGCATCCTGAGATGGTCAGATTTGAAACTGAATAGTTTTTTGTAGTGATGGATTAGTTGACACTGACGATAAATGGTGGTTGTCTTCATGAACGAGATTAACCAGACCAACCCCAAAGGATCATGTCAATTGTGGATTATTTAATGAGGAAAGATCCCCATTCATTAAGAGGATCATCTGAACTTGTTCAAGCTGAAGGGTGGATCAATTCACTGGAAAAAATTTCTATGTCATGGATTGTATATGCAATTAAAATGGCAGTGTTTATGTTTATCATTTTTAAGGAGAATAAGATTTGTAGTGGTTGATGGATATAAATATCTGGGATAATAAGGAGATTGATGCTCTTTGTTGGAATGAATTTAGTGGTATTTTTCATGAAAAATATTTTCCAGAGGATGTTTGACATAGAATCGTAAAATAATTCATATAATTGAGTCATTGGATGACTCATTAGATTCATACGAATAAAAGTTCAGTTGAATGTCAAGGTATGATAAAAATTTAAGCTTAGACAGTGATAGTAAGATAAATCGAGTTTACTCAGGATTGAATACCTGATATGAAAGAGAATAAACCTCTTATGAATTAAATAAAATGTGAAACATTTCATATTTTACGAGAAGGTAAAAATGATGTTTTTTGATGATCAGGTGTTCCAAGAGAGCATGAAAAAGAAGTGGTCCAGTGGTCAAGAAAAATGAAAAAATTTACCAATGTATCCCAGAGGTAAGAAAATTAAATTTAAAACTTTTTATAAGTGTGGTTAAAATCCTCCAAGATAATTTCTCCCAATATTTTTATAGTGCTTTTAGTGTGGTAAGAATTTTAATGTTTCTTGTAGATGCATGGAAGAAGATCAAGTAGGAAATGGAAAGACAGTTGGAAGATGTTTTAGTTTCAATGAGATTGGACATTATGAAAATGTGTGTCCAAAGTTGATTTCCAAGGGTGGAGACCAGACAAATAAAAAGTTAAAGGGTGGGGAATATCATTTTCTATTAATACAGTTGATATGGAAACAACAAATGCAATGGTATCGTCTTCATTGTTTGTTTTCTTCAGTTAATTATAATGTTCTATATGATTTTAGATCTATACATTCCTTAATTTATGAGAAATTTTCTACTAAATTTGGAATACCCTCTTTAAATGTGAATCATAAACATGTGATAAAAACTCATGGGGGAAATTTTGAGGAAAATGAAATTATAATAATCATTCTATCCTTATTTGTGGAATGAATTTAACTTCAAACATTTTTAGTTTGCCTCTTGTAGAGTTTGGAATTATTAATAGAATGGAATGGATTTCTGTATACCATCAAAATATTGACTATAGAGATAAGAAGGATTATTTTCAGAAATAATTTTAGTTTGTATACAATAATGATCCATTATCTCTCATAATATATCATAATTCCAAGAATCTATGGAACGATGGAAATTAATGTTACCTTGAAAGTATTTCTAAAAATGGAACTGTTCAGCTTAATGATGTGCCATAAGTGAATGAGTATATTGATGTTTTTACTGATGAGTTTCATGGTATTTATCCTGATTGAGAATTTGAATTTACTATTTACATAGTTCTTAATGCGAAGCCAATTTCAAAACCCACTTATCGAATTGCTCTAATTGACCTTTTATAGTTAAATTAAAAATTACAGGAGTTGTTAGATAATTGTTTCATTTGACTTATCACATCACTGTGGAGTGCTCTAGTCTTGTTTATTAAAAATAAATATGGTTCAATGTGAATTTTCAATGATTACAGATCCTTTAATAATTTCCATATTAAGAAAAACTATCCATTGACTCATATCTATGATTTTTTATCAGCTTGAGGGAGCTCAATATTTCTCAAGGATTGACTCGATGTCAGGGTGCCATTAGTTGAAACTAATGAATGCAAACATTCTGAAGTCCACATTACATACTAGATGTGGAAATTATAAATATTTAGTTATCCCTTTTGGTTTATAAATTCACCACATGTATTTATGGATCATGGGAATATAATTTTCCAGGATTTCTTGGATATGTTATTGGTTGTGTTAATTGATGAAATTTTAGTATATTCTAAACGTAAAGTGGAAAGTATAATTCATTTGATGGATGTATTGGAAACCATAAAAGAGAAGGAATTGTATGTGATTTTCAGAATGTGTGAGTTATGGTTACAAAAAATTTAATTCCATGGTCACATTGTTTAAACAAATTTCATAACCTTTTATGATTATATAATCAAAAGTTGTTGAATAATTCTCATGTCCTACAAATAAAATTGTGATTCATAGTTTTCATGTTTTGGAAGGCTATTACAAAAGGTTTGATGTGAACTGTGTATGGTTATCCACCCCCACTAAATATGTTAATTAGAAAAGGTGATATGATTATCTGGACAAATGAATGTGATGAATTGTTTTGAAATTGAATATAATATTTGTGAATTCTCCAGTATTAACATTAACATCCATAAATAGTAATTTTTTTCACAATTAGGCTTTGTTGAAATGACTTGTTTGTGTCCTAATGTTGAATGATCATGTAGTTTCTTATGCTTCATTTCAGTTGAAATCCCATGTGTTAAATTACCCAACACATGATTTGGAGTTAGCTGTTGTTTGATTGATTAAAAATTTGGAGGCATCATATTAATGGAGTAAAGTGTAAAATATATACTAATCTCAAATGTTTGACCTCTATATTCACTCATAATGAAATAAACCTAAGATAGAGGATATTGTTAAAATTAATAAAGGATTATTATTGCACAATCCATTAACATAAATGAAATGAAAATAAATTGGATGATGATTTGAGCTGAAAGAGTAATACTACATTAACCATGCTACATTAGGAACAAGATCTTTTTATTAACAATTTGATGAACATTTCCATAGATTTTTTTGGTGTAGGAAATTCATTTTTTGGTTTAGTGTTGAGTTGAAATAATCTCAAGAAGATAGAATGAAGAAAACACTCATATAATGTAGTGAGTTTACAAAAAAGGTAGAGTTTATTAAGAAGGGTAAGTTACTTGAATTTTACATTGATAATGATTTTGTTTTGAGGTTTGGGAAGAGATTTTGTTTTCCTGGCAATTCACGGTTGAAGAAAGAGTTGTTATGTGAATCTAATAGTTCCCCATTTTTAGTTCATCCATGCAGTACTATGATGTACATAGATCTTCAGGAGTATTACTGGTGGGATGGAATGAAAATATATATTGTGAACTTTAATGTGGGGTGTTTTACTTGTCAACAGGTTAAAGAAGTGAAGAAATTACAGAATGGGATGCTTCAGCCTTTACCGGTGATTAAGTATAAATTAAAAGATATATCCATGGACTTCATTGTGGGATTATTGAAGACATTTCAAGGTAATAATACAATCTGGGATATTATTGATAGATTGAATAAATATGAACATTTTCATCCAATTCGAGATACTCTATCTCTAAATCAAATTTATAGGTTGTATGTTTAAAATATAGTCAGGTTACATTGAGTTACCATCTCCATTGTATCTGATCATTATCTGATGTTCACATCTATCTTTTGGAATGTTGTTTTTATGTCATTGGGTACTGAATTACATTTCATTAAAACAATACATCCTCAATCCGATGGTCAGTTTGAAAGAACAATTCATACATTAGAAAATATGATATGTTATTCTTCAACGGATTAAGGGTAGGGTGGATCCAACATCATTATTTTATTGTCTTTTCTTATAACAAAATTTTTCATTCTAGAATACAAATGGCTCCATTTTAGGCATTATATTGAATGTCATTTGGAACTACAGCTTTTTCAGATGATGTAAGTGAATTAATGTTGATGGGGCCAAAATTGGTAGAAGTGATGGTAAAAAATGATCAGTTAATTTAGAATCAAATGAGGATAGCACAGAGAAGGTATAAATTTTATGTAGTAACCATAGGAAGGATCTTGCTTTCGAGTTCAGTGATAATATCTTTCAAAAAGATTCTCCATGGAAAAGTGTGATGTATTTTGGTAAGAATGGAACGATGATTCCAAGGTTCATTAGACACTATGAAATCCTAGAGAAAGGTTAGATCAGTAGCCTACAGAGTGGATTTACCTCCAATTTAATACCAGGTACACAATTGCTTTAATTTTTCAATGTTGAGAAATTATATTCTTGATCCATCAAATTTTTTCAGTCCAAATGTAGTTTAGTTTGATGAAAATATCTCTTATGAGGAACAACATGTCCATATTATTGACCGATGAGAGAAGAGTGTTTTAGAATAAGGTAATTCATAATATAATTATTTTAGATAAAACCATATGGTTAAAGAGGAAACATGATAATTTAAAAATTATTTGAGGGATAATTACCCCTAATTATTTGATAAGTCAATTGAATGGTTGTAAAAAAAATCCATAAAGGTGGGAAGGATGTAATGACCTAGGTATTTATAAAATAATAATTTTTTTATTATTAATACTTATGAATAATTACAAATAAATAACATGGAGTACGAATCTGTTATCAAAAAAATTCTACAGTTGTTTCTTCAATTCCTCATGTTCTAAAATGGTATCCTATATTTTGTCTTAAATATTACAAAATCCATAGGTATAATCAATAATTACAAATAAATAACATGGCATGGAATATGAATGGGAATTTACATAAGAAACACATCATTGTATTACCTCACAATATTCATTTCTTGGAGGATGATCCCATAAATAGACTCAATCATTTGAGCTAGATAAACTCTCTCAAAGGTCAATAATTACCATTCGTGTGATGATGGTCTTAAAAAATATTCGTCATCCTTCCTGATCATGTATAAAATATGTGGTTTATTCTCAATATAGATATTGATCTCCATATCAATGTTATTTATGTTACTTCAATATAGGGAAATATAATCCATCCCATGAATTGTATCAAATTACACTAAGGGAAGTATGAAATTGTTCTCCAGGAATATCATCCCACATTCACTAACATGGGAGGTTTTATAAACATTGGATGACATAGTTGATCCATTTTCCATTTTCACTAAAATTAATACTTCTATGAATTGTATTGTTGTTTGGATATTTCTACTAAACATTAATAACTTAAAAGAATATGTAAAAATAGAATCTATAAGTACATTCTCCATTTATGAATGAATAACTTTCAAAAATGTCACCACTTAATTATATGGATTCACTTCAGTGGTAGTGATGATAAAAAGATATAACTTGATTATCTAGAATTAATTGAGGGACTCCTAAAATACATGACATAGGGATTTGATTTTCCAAGTTCCCTTGTTCCATACAGTTGATGAAATGTAAAATACAATGTGGGTTGGACAGAGAATTCATTTCCTATAATGAATTCATGAGTTTTTATTATCATAAATTATTATCATTGTGTCCTTACTTAACACACATACATCATTTCCATATCCCCTTTATGAAATTTAAGGTTGCTTCTTCCCAATACCTTTATAAGTGGGATGATAGAATTTAATGGACCTACTGGATTTCTCTATTAGATAACTAGAACTAATTTCCGGTTTAGGATTCTTATCCCCGTGATTCTCTTGAGATTATCCGATCTACACCTCAAATTTGAGAAAACATCATACAATATTCTCATAATTTTCAAAGTAATGGATATAAAATGATTTTTTAGACTATGTTTTAGACCACTATTGAAGCGGTGAAACTTGTATTTCAGTGTGACAACAAAACATAGGTGTATCATGATTGTCTTCTGATATTCTACCCATATTCCTTAATAGATTTGTCATTTTTTCATCAGTTCAAGGATGTACCATTCTATTTTACGGCGGTGAGTGTGAAAAAATTATTTATTGAAAAATAACTTTCATATTTTCTCTTACTCCATATCATCTGTCTATTTCTAATGCTTCATATTTTTTATCAATTTCCAGTACTAATCTGATTCACACTCCTTATAATCAACGTATAGAAGTATATTCCCTTGTTAGGAACATCGTTGGATGGAGAAGATATTTTCAATGGATTTGTTCCATTTATATGATATTAATAGTGTAGATTATCCATTTTATGTAGGCATCCTTTATTGCAGGGAGATCTCAATTGAAGATTGTTGTCGCTTAGGGGGATTTGGAACTCCACATTATATAGGTTTATATTCTAAACATGGGTAATATGATAGAGTATCATGACAATGTTTCTGAATACTTCTCCCATCAAATAGGGTATCTCATTAGGGAAGTCATCACATTGCTAGTCACATTGATTGATAACCATATTCTTCCTATTACTCTATTATATAGAAGAAAGGGAAAATTATTGATCATTTTTTTAAAAAATTAAACACGAAAATTGGAATCCAAATACAATAACAAAAAATCATAGAAATTACATTTATTTTACTAATATATGAATTTATATGATTCAATCAATGTTATCCATGATCAATTTCCTCAAATGTATAATTTTTTAATTTTTTTTATATGTTAATAAGGGTTTCTAGTGAGCTTTCAAATTTACCAACACATATCATTCAGTTGTGTTAAAATATGTGAGAAATAATGCCAATTTTTTTGAACAATATAACCCTATGTCAGGCCCAGAACATCTTATCAGAGTTTTTACCCCAAGGTACATTTGTGAAAAACCCATTTCCACTTGTAGTATCTAGTCAACGACATATTTTATTGACAAAACAAAAATTAAATATGTACAAAAATGAAGGGAATTTTTCTTATATATAGTATTATCCCTAATGCTTTGTCTAGTGTTTTCTTTTCTAAATCCCTAAAATATCTAAAGTATTCCTCTAATCCCTTTGATAAAAACTACTTATGACATATTAAAACATGATTTATTACATAAAATTATATTTAATTCAAACTAAATGATCTATGTTTCTTGTGTATATGAGAATTGGGTACATTACAAACTATCTTATAATATGGGACACATAAAATTGTTGAAAACTTTATTTAAAATATCATAATTTTCAAATGAACATGATATTGTATAGGATAACCTAGGGGAAAAAGTAAAAATAGGGTGAGATAGAAATCCGAGTATAGGAATAAAAAATAAATAACATGAATAAGGTCATACATATTTTATAATATGATTATAAATTAATAAAAAAAGAACATGGGAAATTAGGCATGATAAACCATGAAAATCATAAAAATGGAATTATGGAAACAACATAAAAAAAATGCATCACAAACACTTATCAAGGATATAATCACCATGAATTAATTGTTGAAAATGTACCACAAAGGAACCAGGAACTCCCATGCCCTAACATGACGTATTTGGATACTAAAAATTAACTAACTCATTTGATTGCTATTTGGGAACATCCATCATAATCATTTCAATATCATGCATTTTTTCCCACATAGACCATACAACGTAGATTAATTATTCCAAATAACATATTCCAAGATCATTGAATTTTAAAAACATGAATTTTTGTATCAAAAAAATATGTATATATTCAGAAAGGTGAATAACTATAATAGAAAAAAAATTATTGAATTAACTAAAAAATTATTTGTTCATGGAAATTCTCTGTAAAAATTTGGCAATATAACGACGTGACCTAAAAATTATTTTAAATAATTGTTGAGAGTGAAAGGGGTATCTTATCATTTAAGAAAAATATTTTCATTAATTGGTAAATATAAATACATGTCCTAACATAAGTAAATGGAAATAGAACGCATCATTCAATGGAGAATCCTGAAAAATGAAGAGAATGTGAGGATATGTCATGATATTTTTGGAATTGGAAAAACATTGTTCATGATACCAATAGGGGAGGATAAATGATCCATCCTTAAAAAAATATCAAATAGAATTTAAATGAATTATTATGAATGAATAATAATATAAAAAATTGAAATTACAAGATCTATTTCAAATAAGTTTCTTCAATATTAGATGATATTAAAGTACATTAATTGAATTTGATACTCCAAAGGCATGAGGGGATTGTTGATTACTTGGAGGTTCCATTAGAGGACTCTAGGTAGTGGAGGGTAGAGTTTTAATGTACTTTTATGAGTATAGTTGATGGGAAAAGTGAGATTTCATGGGATTATATCGGATGAGGAGTGCAGGTTTCTCTAGTATTTTGGTTTTTGACACTAAGTAATAAATTATCCAAAACCAAAAACCATCCAATGGTTTTACCATACATTCAAAGAAATGAGCGTTTTTATTAGTATTTAATTTTTTACAGGGCCAACATTATTAATATAATATGCTTTCTTATGTAAGGGTGAGTCACACTTTTAATGAAATAAATTTAAAATCCTAAAATATATAATATGTTTTGGAAGACTAAATAAGGCTTTATAAAATTAATTAAATAAAATTAAAATCACATAATTTTATAAGGAAATAATATATTTGGATGAGGATAGATATTAAAGTAATCGATAAATCGTTTATTGGTCATCATGATGACATAAAAAATACCTTTATTTATACGTTATTTAATTTTTACCAAAAAACTAGACTCCTTAGTAAAATTATTAAAAATTAACCATTGGATAATTTTTTATTTTACTATTCCATTAATAATAGTATATTTACATAAATATTTTTAAATTTATTTAAATTTATAATTTTAGAAAATAAAAAATGACATTTATTATTAATTATCGGTTATTTGGCTATAATAATTTTTGAAACATAATAAAAAAATACACTTGACTTCATAAAAAGTATATGATAAAATATATTTAATAATGATATTTTAATAATGATATTTCATTACAGTATTATTTTATTTCAAATATAAGTTAATAAATGAAAATATATTCCATAACTAAATTGAAAATATCCCAAAAACACTATTCATGTTTTATAGTATCGAAAGAAAAATACATTCAGTATTCATAACAAAATAAGAACATAATCAACTTTTTAGTGTCTTGATATGAATCCCATAAATACACTAATGCACTCCCTAAGAGTAAGGTTCATGACAGTGACACTTTCATATGGTCATTCGAAAATCATCATTTGGGTCTGGATCTCGAGGATCTTGAACATCTCTCATAAAATGTTTCCCTCATGGTTAAGATATTGGATCTAACCTGGTACATTGTATGTGAAAATCATAGAAATGGAATCTCTCTAAGAAGATCCATTTATTGGTAATCCTAGGATAAAATAATACTAGAAGATCACTTCACATCCTTTTTCATATTCAAATAGATTTTTCATTTACTATATTTATACTAATCATATAACCACTGATTAATGCATATATTATCAACCATAATGATTCTTATTGGTATTTTTATTCAAATTAGAGATATAAAAAGATGGTCATTTTTTTCTACAAAAATATTACATAACAAAACATTAAATGAGAAGGGAATATTTTTAATAACAATTATGGTTGTAATAATTGCATTTTTTATTTTTTGTTGTTTTTTAAACAATACTTATAAGATTTTTCAGGGTAATTCCTCCCACTGTGTGTTTTACAGCACTAATTCTAGTCATAAACACATTTCATAATAGAGGTGTTAAAAATCAATATAATGTTAATATAAGTCATTTTAATTGCTTATTAGTATTCATTAATTATATTTTATATATTTATGATCATTTTAATAATATTAGGTAATTTTTCAATGAAAATGAAAAAAGATATATTTCTAAATAATTTTGGTAAAGATGTATTATTTAATATTATTTTTAGTATTTATTTTAATTATATAGAATTTAAATTTGAAAAAACGAACATAATTTTTGTTTTAGTCATTTAATAATTACCAAAAAATAATTTATTTTGTTTTATAAAATGATTTATGTTTTAATGAATAGTTAAAATATTTATTTTTATTGAAAAACAGAAATTTAATTTCAGTATTTTAATGAGAAAAATTTTATTTTGAAATTGTTTTAAATCCTAATTAGTGAAATTATTTTATTATACTCAAAATATGTCTTTTATAAATTAATTTTAAACATAAATTTATTATAAAATTGTATAATACATAATAGTCATTTTTAGAAGTCAATTATCATTGAGTTTTTAGAATTAATTTTAAATTTAATCCTACCACTTCATGGTGTTAAAATTTATAAAATTTATAGATTATTTGAAATCTTGTTATTTTTATAATATAAAATAATGTCATCATAATTTTCAGTCATAACAAATAGAACTCTCTGTAAAAATAGATTTCCATGGATAAGGTTAAAACATGTTTACATATGGTTTGGCATATGTCTTAAAGGTTATAAATAAATATAAACTAATACTAATGATATTAGTACATTAATATTACATAGTAATAAATAAATTTAATTGAATAATAAATATTAACATTTTTCTTAATAATTAAATAAATAATAATTTTTTATTATTCATGTTGATAAATAAAATAAATTATTGGTCATACATGTGGTAGGGGATACATTAACCTAAAACATATTTATAAATGTTTTAGTGAATTTATTATAAATCAATAAAATATATGTACATTTTATTGAAATAATTTTATGGATATATTAATAAGAACATAATTGAATTATAATAAAAATTTTACCTTATTTTTTACTTTCATTCAATAATTTCTAAAATGAATCTTCATTTTTTCTTATACGGTTTGTTTTTGTAAGAAAAAAATATATTATTCTATATTAAAGTATTATCAATAATTGGTTCATCTAATCATCATAACTGTTATTTTATTTTCATATTACGTTAAAATGTTTAATTTTTTATACAATTAAATACCATAATTTAATTTATTTTGGATAAATTAAAAAATAGTTTCAAATTAATTGGATATTTCAATATCTAAAAATTTTCTTTAGTATGATAAGGTAAGTAAATAAAATATAATGGATTATTATTATATTATAATTCCTAAAAATTATTTATCATAAGGGTGAGAATGATATACCTCATGATAATGGGTTAGACTAATACTTCTATATAATGCATTGGGTAAATGGATGGATTTAACTTGTTTGGTTTCTTTTAAATAGTTATTACAATTCAATGGGAAGTATACTCCATTCATAATGGTGATAGTGTTATGAAAATTTAATCCCTAGTTGTCTCTATGATTAATATATGATATCCATGTGTTTTCATATAAATATCATGATTTCATAATTGATATTATTTTTAAATGGATGTTTATGGTACTTCTAAATGTTGAACCGCACACCATTTCATATGTTTTACATGGTTACAAAGAAACCATTCTAGTATTTATTTTTTCCACGATGATTTATTAATAAATTATTTCGAAAACTATTAGGGATGAGAGGTTTATTATTTTGTTATTAAAATGATTATTTTAAGAATAAATGTTATTTTTAAATATGAAATAACTTATTTTTATTTTTGGAAAAAATATTTTCTTTTATTTTTAAAAATTTTAACATACTATGATTTTTCATATGATCCCATTATTCTAAAAATTTTCATAGGTTTTTATAGATTTTATTGGGAAAGGGTGAGTTCCACATGTACATTATGATGACAATTCATGAATATCATACTTTTCGTAATTTTGAAAAAATCAATCATTATAAAAAATTGATTTTGAGTATTAGTGGTGAGTTTGTGATATAATATATTTTTTTGTGTAGATGATAACATAATTTAAAAAACCAATTATCCTACTATGACTCTGGGAATAAAATAAAAACTAATATTTAGTAAATAACAAAATTATTTATTTTTATGGAAATGTCATTATATTTTGTTTGATATAAATTTTTTAGAAAAATTTAATGGTTATAATATTGTATATAAATAATCCAGATATATTTAAATTTTTTGTATTCATAATATATAATTTTTATAATTTCTTGTCACTTCATCTAGGATTAGTAAATTTATAATGTTTTTTAACTGTGGAAATAGTAAGTATAATGTATCAATGAACCAAATGATCATTGTCCTTCCAAAATCAGTATCATTGAATGGATAAAAATTTTAAAAAAATTTCTTTTCTATTATGATGACTCAGATGATATAGTATATGAATATTTGGGGTATCCAGGGTAGATAGAAACCAAATCTACAATAGATGAATAAATAATATTAGAGAATTTTATGAAACCACACACCCCAAAATTTTGCAGGTCTTTTGACTCAATGATATTTTGGGTACTGAATAATTATTTTGAAAGGGTATATGATGTACGAGGTTATTTAGATTATTAAATTTAACTCTTCATATTTATTTATTTTATTTTTGATATGATTAATAGTGGTAAATATCTATGATTACTAGTTAATGATTAGACATAAATACCCAGGAATGGGATATGTTTATCAATCTTTTTCTTTCAGATGTATTCTCATAGAATTTTTCAACATAATATTTACATGTTATTATTAGAACTGATAAAGAAAGATAAATATTCAATGTTCATATATGAATAAAATTTCATTGAATTATAATTGTACACTTGAAATTGTATTATGAAACATGATAGTAAAATTAATCAATTTTACTAAGGATTAAATAAAATACACTAAATAAATTAGGCCCCTCATGAATTAAATTGGTATGAGAACATTTTTCACATTGAATGAATGAGATAAATTTATTTTTTTAACATTTGATTATCTGAGAAAATGAGAAATAGATAAACAAGTGGTTGGAAAATTTTATCAATACATCAATGAAATATAAATGTATGAAAATAATGATTTATATTTATGATAAGTGTGGTGAAAATCACAATGTAGATTGTATTATTAAATTTGAGATGGGAATTTTATATTGTTGTTTTTTGTAATATTGATCTCCATTGAATATATTGATGTTTATTTAGTCATGTGTATAATTATTTATGAATATAATATGGTATTTTTAATTTAATATTTTTGTTCATTATGAAGTATTTATTCTAAAGACAGTAACAGATGTTAAGAAATAGAAATACTATTATTATATTGTTATGATATAATCCTTCAAAAATACAATATCATTACATTGTATATATAATTATTTTGTAAAATTTAATATTAATTTTTATTTATTTTGATCATGTGATTTTTTATTTATTTGGGGTTTACACATTAATTAATTTACTAGAAATGTTATGGTTAGATAAAAATATATAATCGATAAAAGAAGTAATATTTGTTTCTAAATATACATAGTATTAGTATTATTAAAATGATAATATAAAAAGAAAATATAATTATCATATTTTTTAATTTTTCCCCTAAAATCCATTTTGTCTTTCTCATTCAATAATTAGATATTATTCTTGGTATGGTTGGGACTTTAGTTCATCACAGTTAGATAGATTATATATCAAATTAATTTTGTTTAAAAAATGATTTTATATTTTTATATATAATTCAATTCAAACAGTTTCAAATATACAATAATGATGAGAAAATGTTAAGAGATATAAATTAAATGAAACATTCTCATGTTTTTGAGATAAAAAACAATTATTATTAATGATTTATATGTATTAAAATAATAGAATGTTGGTTTTGTTATTATTTATTACGGATTATTCTGAATTATGAAGATATGTTTAATTTTAACTTTGTGCCTGAGGATAATCCAATTTCAATAT
Organism: Viscum album; assembly: GCA_963277665.1. Taxonomy (NCBI): domain Eukaryota; kingdom Viridiplantae; phylum Streptophyta; class Magnoliopsida; order Santalales; family Viscaceae; genus Viscum; species Viscum album. The sequence goes on along the minus strand of OY728143.1, from coordinate 62,695,212 downwards.
CCCGATAATCTTAATCTAAATTAGAACATATTTAATTGATAATTAATTTTTTTGAATTTTATAATAAATATTTAATTTGTCCTTTAACATTTTTTGGAATCTCCTGTTATATTTATTAAAATGAAATAATGATCCAAAATTATTATTAATTATTATATAGAACACAATAGTATTATAGTTTAGAAAATTTATTTATTACCACATATTAATGAAAATATTAATTAGCTACAGGGAGCTTATTTTTTTAATAATAATATATGTTCTAGGTAACATCTTCTAAATGTAATGTCAGATGATGTCACTAATATTGTATTTAGTTCTATATATGGGCTTTATTAGTTATTTCTTATTATATTTTAGTTTCTAAATTATCCAAATGTTTTCACAGATCTTATGTATATTTTTTTCTCTGAATTAGTTTTTTCATTTATTAATTTATTATATTTTTTATTATTCAAAGACATATGTGGACTATGAAAACCCATTAAGGAATTTTATAAAAATAATGAATGAAAATAATTTATATTTATCAATTTATTATATGTGTATTTTGTTAAAAAAAATTCATTTACCTGGAATATAAAAACATAGATGGAATAACTGTTAATCCTGTTAAAAAAAATTGGATTATAAATGGAAAATAACTAAAAGGTTTTTTGAGATACATATTATTCTTGGATTAGTAGGCTACTACTAGTGGATTATTTAAAATATTACATGATGATATATACCCCCAATTGTTTTTTCATAAAATGAGTAAGGTTCATCTAGAAAAAGAAATGTGGACAATGTTTTAACGAATTTTGAGTAATATTATTGAATTATTTAATTTGGTTCATGTCATCTAGAATTTTTTTATATGTTACCTAAAAAGATACTTCAATTAAGGGTCTATTTGTATTTTAGTGTATTATTACAAGGTACATTGTTTTGAATCATGTTAATCAAAACCACATTATAATATTTATTATATAAATGACCATGAACTCAATGTTTTATTGTTTTATTTAGATCATAAGAGACATAAATTATATGGATTAAATTTTTTAATATTTAATTTTCATAAAACAATGATGATCATATGCAGTAAAAAAGTGTCAACATGACAAAAAGTAAATGCCAATAATTGATAAATCATTATAATTTTATAAATCATTTAACTATTGATAAGGATAAGTGGAGATGATACTTTTATTTTTAAAGATAATGATACATTAAAAAACTATATCATTAATATATCAAATGTGATAATTATTTTTCAAATTGTGGCCAATACATTTTTCATATTTGAACTCTATTTTTTTCAGTATAATCATCGTTTTCATATATACCATTAAGAATGATTTGATTTAAGATTGTGTTTTATAGTAAAAATTAGAATTTACTATGAAAGGTAAGATGCATTAAATTAATTTTAAGAATGATTTTTTTAGATTTAGAAAAGGAATATGAGTTTTATGTGACCCCTAATTAAAGAAATAACTATTGGATGAGGATCATTACACAATATTTTGCATTAATCATTTCATTAAAATAAAATATAGAGAAGATTGATATCATTAAGGGTGATATATAATTAATAATGACTTTGATGATATTAAAATGAAATGATTCCCTAATAAAGATATAAAATCTAAATATAAATTAATAAAGTTTTTGCTTCATCATTTTATACTAATTTAATGAAAATATCACTTGATGGCTTGATTACAAAATTTAGAGGTAATAACATGATATGGTTTATTTTTTATTCATTAAAAAATTAGAAAAAGATCTTTTAATTAACGATTATATATATTTGGATCACGAATTTAAATGTTATATCAATTAAATAATATGATTAGACTGATTTAATCTATCCACTATATCCAAAAATGGCCTAATGGTTGCATAATTTTTTTTAAATGTATATAAATGTTGTTTAGTACAGGATGAAATTTCAATACATCCTTTCATCCTCTATCTGTTGTATAGTGAGAGGAAATTATTTACAATTTGGATTATATTATTCTTGAATTATTAATGTGTTACTAGAGAATTTTAGTTAAAAATATTTCTTTGCTACTTCTGATATAATAAGGTTTTTCATTGTTGTATAGCAATGGAACCTTCTGATTCGAAATATGGAATAAATTGTATCAAATTATCTATTTGTGATAATTACTTGGGAAGGAAGTATTTTATCCATTATTTTTATAACAAATGTTTGAGATGATTGAAATTATTTAATGGCATATTAGGTCATCTTAGATCATGATGAAATGATATGAAAATAATTGATGGAATGGTTTATCCATTGTAGAATGTGATACTGTTTTTATTGAGTTTTATATATATAGTAGTGTTAAAAAATTTTGTAAAAAGAATAATTAAAATAAGAGTACATTAAAATATAATATATCATGGATAATGATGGATGATTTTAATATTATGTGCACTTTTTTCCAATTATGTCTTAGTGACATGGTTTATTTCTAAATTGTTTCTTTAGAAAATATATAATGGACACATGTTATATTTTGATCTTTGAAGTATTCCAATTAGAAGCACAATTTTCTATCAGGAATTTACAGAACACATTATTTACCACATAGAGAAACTTTTATAATATGAATTAATTTATTCTGTTATAGTTTAGTTATAATAAAATATGATTTATGATTATTCATGGGATTCAAAAAATACTATAAATTAATAATATTTCTACTTTTTTATTTCAGGAATAAAATTGTGAGAATAAAATTACAAAAAAATGGTGGGGATGTAAAAAACCTGATAATTTTAATATAAATATTTATAATATAACATTATTATTCAATAATTTAATTTTATACTATTATGTATATACTAAAAATAATATATAATTTTTCAATTAGAAATAAAAATATTTATTTTACAACAAATTGTGTTTTCTTATATTATATAATATTATTTTTAACACGATTTTAAAATTATATAATACAATTTTATGAAAAGAAATTCATTTTTCAATTAATTATTGAAAAATTATATTTGAATTAATATTTTAAAATTTTATAAACTGATTTATTTTTAATGAGTAGTGATGGATATATATATTTAATGAAAAAAATTATTTTAATTTTAGGAAAACATTAAAATATATTTATTTTAAAAATTTGTTCAATGTCAAAATAGTTTAATTATATTACTAAAAATGTAGTTACATTATTTTGAATAAAATTTATATATCATTATGGTTTAAACCAATTGTTATATTTAGTAAGACATTTTTATAAGAAATTATTTTCCCTCCCATATTTCATGTTTAATATTAAATTAAATAATGAAACATTTATGAATTACATTTTTAATGAAGATTCTATATGATAAATCATTAGAATATAAGTTCGGTAATAAGATAATCTTAATTTTTCTCATAGTGAATAGTAAAACTATTAAAATCATGTTATTATGGATATGTTAAAAGTATGTTTACATGGGGTCAAACATAAGGTATAAGTATTCAAATGGAATGAAAAATGTATAAATTTTATTATTGATACATTTTTATACTATTTATTGTTCAGTAATTATTATATTTTCTTTTGGGGGACATTTTTCATGAGTATGATTTTAATATATTTTATTATTTTTTAAAAATACGGATTGTTTCCTCTCCCCGAATTATTATAGGAAATACCCTCCTTAATATTATCCACACATCAGAAGGAAATTTTCATATCATATACCTTCCCTAGTCTCTTTCTTTATGTTTCCCAATTTTTTATATTTCCGTTTTTTATAAAAATAATCCTATAGTTTTTTAATTTATAAACATATAGAAGTTTTATGAAGATGGTTTATAATTATTATCTTATTGGTTTTTATTTAATAATCTACATTAATAAAATATTCTCTCAAGATAGTGTATTAAATAAAAATATTTTCCTAATAAATATAATTTTAATGGTTAATGTAAAAACATTTATAGTCCCCCTCTACCATAAAAAAATAATGAAATACATATATCATCTGTACATTCCAAAATATATACTTATCTCTTTTTATTACATCCATTAAAAAATGATAACACATTTCAATCATAAGTGTGGACTACCACCTACACCATGAAATGTGATTATTTTTTCATTACCAAATCACCTGGATAATGTATACAAATTAAGAAAATGGAATACTATTATTTTTATAATATATTTATATTTCCATTAATATAAAAAGATATTTACCTTCATTCCTATATTCTCATTGTAAAATAAAACTGTTTCTGAAGCGTACATATGGCCTACCATCATAATGATTGCAGCATAATTAATTTTTTATAACAATATAAATGGTTGGGATTAAAAATAAAAATTACTATTTTGAAATAATAATAATTTCAATATTATTATTTTTTATATTATTTAATAATGACCACTTTTTCCATAGAAAACATAAAAACATGATTTTGGATATGTGATCCAAATATCATTAAACTATCGGACGTGAAATTAGTTGATTAACAAAACATTTTTTACATGTGAATTAAAAAATGAAAGGAATGATATACATAAATAACGTTATAATTAATGTAAATATTTAATATAAGTTTAATATTCAAAATTTTAATGAACATATGTGACTGGTGAGACTCGAGGTAAGGGACACTTTAACTGATATTTTGAATTAAAATATTTTAATGTTTTATTATTTTAAAAAATATTATTCCAAATAAATAGTAATAAACTAATTATTTCATGTATTTATATCAAAATGTATTGTTTTTATATGAAAATTTATGTAAATATTTTACCTAAATTCAAATTCTATTAGAAGACACATTTTTAAATATTTTACATGGAAATTTTTTATAAAAATGGAAAAATGGAAAATTATATTTTAATATATACGATATCAATTATTCTTATTACTAATTTAACCATTTTTTAATATTTATATTTAATTAAATAATTTTCTTTTTTATTCAATGAAAAAAACTCCTTTTACTTTTTTGGGTATTTTAAAAGAAGATTTTAAATGGAGTGTAAATTTCAATGTCTGAAATGTTATCTTGTGGATTAAAATAATATTATAATCAATTTGTTGATAGAATTATATATATTATGTATTATTATAATGTACTTGTTCAGGGAAATAATTTTTGATGATGGGTGATAATGATATACCGCATAAAGATTTATGTCGCTGAAAATATCACCAACTCATTGGGTAAGTGGAATGAGTTAACTAGTTTGGATTATCTGATGATATATTCATAATTTTCACTTTATTTTATTATAATTGTACATGTTATTATAGTAGTGATATGATAATAATGTCCCAACTTACTAATATGAATTATCTATTATTTATATGGATTTTTTCAAAAATATTTTTATTTCACATGCAGACACAATGAGATTATATTAAACTGGATGATTGTGCACCTTATTAACTCCAAAATGTATAATTTTTTTAACAGGTTTACAAATAGACCATTATGTTTTTAATTACATCTATAAAATTTATAATATAATGTATTTTCATAATAATGGGGTAGATATGATAATTTCATAGGTAAGAAACATTTTATTTTTAGATAATTTTTTATTTTCTAAATAAGAAAATCTGTAATAGTATTCATGGAATAACATTTTTATTTTATTATTTTTATATATAAATTACTAATATATTTGTTTATAATCCGAAATATTCATATTTTTATCAAATGGGTATTATAATTATTGTGGGAAATGGTAAGGTCAAGATGAAAATTATGAAGTAATTTAATGAAAACAAAAACATATTTATTTTAACGGTATTATAATATAGAAAATGTAGATACTAAGTAGTAGTGAACAATTTTTTATATAATATTTATGAATATAATAGTAGTAACAGAATCTATTATTACATTATAATTAAATTATATTATGGAATGCAAGGAAATTTATTCTTATCTAAAGAATAAATATTAAAAAAAATTAATGTTGGTTTTTTATAAGAGGCATGCTTTAGTGGTCAATCCTTCAAATCATTTCTTTTCAATTAAGAGTACCAATTGAGGATATGATAGGGATTAATTAAATATTCTACTATAAAAAAATATTCATTGACAATAACACCCATTTGATGGAATCATAAATTTCTAAAACTCAAAATTGTTTTTGTGAAATGAAGGTATTAATGGATATGATTCAGTTAAAAGGAGAATTTTGATCAGTGAACACTATATTTTGAACATTATACTATATTTACCTCTTCTGTGGGTATAACCTTTGGAACTATAACATTATTTCTTATAAAATCATTTTCTCACACACTCTCAAAAACAAACAAAAAAGTATAACATGTTTACGTTGCTTTCATATTAGATAAATAATAATAATATGATGAATTATATAGATTTAATTAAGATTGTTAGACTCACTATTATAATTATGTTCATGATAGAGAGTAATAAATTTCTATTTTATCATGTTTAAAAAATTATACAAACTATATTTATGTGATTCTAGACTAGATAAAAATTTTCATTTGTTTTATTATTTTGGGCGACATTCCATAGTTAAACTGAATGAAAATTTTCAATACATGATTTCCCTTTATTTTTATTCTTTATTAAATATTAGAGGACATAAATCATTATTTTCTTAATTTGAGAACTCACAAATATCCCAAGCTATATCACAGTGACTTATTCAACAATAATCTCATATCGAATCTGTTTTCCATGATAAATTATTTTTTAAAATAGATAAAAAATGAAATTTCATCTAGATACAGTGATTTCATTTATTGAATTTAAATTTCAAATTTATTATATTAATATATAAAAATTTCTTTTACAATATAAAAATTATTCATCTTCTATGTATTTTATTTTTATATTGTAATTTGATTCATGTTAACTACTGTTTATCAACACTAGGACCAACTAAATAGATTGGTTTATCTACATATTATACCTTTTAAACTCAATAATTAACTTATTTATGTTTAATAAAATACACTCCATTTAACAGAATAAAAAATATTTTTTTTTTGTTGTTTAATCATCGAACAAATTGCACCGAGACCATCATAAATTATATAAACAATAATTTATAGAAATGATGATAGTATCCTTTAGATATATCAAATTTACATAGTGTAATTTACTGACATACAATCCCAAATCACACATATAATGTAGAAACTCACTTGTACGATATTTCCTGGTCATAGAAATGACTGATGTATATATTTTATAAATAATTCATACATAGATCATAAATAACTTACATATAAGCTAATATGACATGTACACATGACATAATTATTGGGACGTATATGTATTGATTCAATGACTAATCATACATAAATTCTAAATAAAATATATTAAAATTGGCAGTAATATATTTTTAGACACCCTTGATTCTTCAATAAATCATATAGACATTCATTCTAAAATTTTCGTATAGGCAAATCATATGGCCTCTCAATGACATATACTAATTCCACAATACATATAAATTTTCCTCAAAACCAATAATTCTACAATAATTCAAATTATTCTTCGAACCAATTCGATCATAATTAATATATATCCAAATATAATACAAATATCACCTCAAAAAATAAAAATATATATTATGAATTCTTCAATATCTTTTACTCATTAACATAAGAAAATTTAAATAAACTAATCAACATGAACCCTTATTACAATAAAACATTTTTTATAAAACACCTAAATCTCTAAATTTTATAAATTTCTTCTAAACGATTTTCAGGTTGAATAATAGGCAATTCAAAAATATTATTATTTTAAAAAAATATAGTTTATCTATAATTCATAAACCCTTGAACTATTTCCCTAAATATATATATCTAAAAATATTTTATTTATACACAATCCCAATAGTTTACAATGGGACCATGATATAAAATAATGAATAAAAACATCAGTATTCCATATGATGTCATAATATCATAATACTAAATCATCTACTTTAATAAAAAAAATTACCTATTTAGTAAATTAATAACTTATGAAACATGAACAATGATATTTTATCTCAATATTATTGATGAATAACAATGGTATTAGAATATATATTTATATATGTTGGATTCATTGAGTAATATATAGAATTTCACAATGTCAATAAAAATTTTCCTCTATTAGATTTTTCATAATTAATCAAAAAACCAAAACCATAATATCGTTAATAAAACTCGCCTAAACCAATATAAAAAATATACTAACATAGTATGGATGAAATAAATATACCTCACATATTTTTTTAACTCATACAATCTTCAATGTAATATAGGCTGACACATTTCATCCTTAATATATGTGATCGGCCAGAACATTTAGGTATTAATCACTTATCCTAGGATTATTAATGAGTAGATTATAGTCAACGAAGAGACTAATATTACTATGTAGAGGCCTTTGATAAATAATGATTCAAACATAAATGTTCAATAAGTTTAGTAATGTCATGAAAGATGTGTTTTAGTCCTATTTGTTTTAAATGATCTATGGTGTTATTGGTGAACTGAGACTATACTACATTTTTAATAATATCAGATGAGTCTGATAGAACTGAGATATTCTAATTACATTATCTATATATATTACTAAATGTAACATGGTTTTAGTTTTGATGTATAAAATATTTTATGAACGAGTTTATAAAATGATTAGGAGGAATTGAGTGGATAAAAAATCATTATCCAAATAAAAAACATAGAATTATGGTAGATGAAAATATATATATAAATGTAATATATAGTGTTTCTCATTATAAATATGGGGATAGAAATTATGAAGTGAATTTTATAAAATTTATTCATTCATAGTGTATTGGATTCCTATTGTGGAGGAAGAATATCTACTATTGTCATATTGTGACATTTTATGGAATACCGCTAGTCATATTAAATAGCGAGGATTAGATTCTAAAAATATAATCATGGTATTGAGTATAAAGAAAATTATTTTAGGTATATAATGTTGTGAAATGGATGATGGGTTTAAGGATTATACAATCTATATTTTTAATTACATTAAAATAGTAGCGAAGAAATAATTATTCACCCTAACATCATTTTAGGAGAAGATTACAACATTGAATGATTTAGGTGATTATGTAAAATGTGTAAAGTAAATAATATTTTATGTGGTTATAGTTATTATAATTATTATTATTATAAATGATTAAATAATATTAAAAAATTTGTGATATACATTCTATATTGGTATGCGCATTTATTTTGATGATTTGAGATACATGAAATCAGTTTTGAGATAATCATTGAATAATTTAAAGGATTCTAGAATTATAGCTTCTAATTAAGATTTATATATCTTAAGGTATGAATATAATTCAATTATACACTAAATGAGTAATATTTATAAAATTTAAAAAAAAAATATTTGTTATGTGTTATTTTAATGACAATGAAATTTACATATGTGTCATTAAGAATCTATATACATAACATTTTAAATAGCCATCAGGGCCATCTCTATGTCATGAAATTTATATCATAGTCACTATTTCCTACGTATAGATCATTCTAAACTATATATAATTAATTTGTTATATAATTAATATTAATTTTTTTAAATATATTATTTATTCATTCATAATTAATGGAATGATCAAATGATTTTTTTCTTATGTTTTATTTGGGATTTCATATGTGTCAATTATATTTAGTAAAAAATCCTAACTAAGAAAAAATAATTAATATTATATATATTTTTAAACATTATCTTAAAATCCATATTATCCAAATTCTATTTTTCATAGATAAAATTATTCAAAGTGTTATTTTTTATTCTTGTAAATTGTTTAATGGTTTTTTTATCTAAAAGACGATAATTGTTGTAATGAAAAGTGCATCGACTATTCAATAACCAATTAAGATTTCGTGGTTTGTTTTAAATATTTCATAATCAATGTGAACTGAATAAAAAAGGAATAAAAAATTTTGAAAAATAAAAAGTATAGTTTTTAAATGGTCATGAATAGATGATTCCTATATTATGTAATTGATTTTTTTTTCACAAATTATAATAATATTTGTGGAAGGAAATAACATATTGTAGAACTCTGAGAAATATACTGTATCCACCAAAATTTATTACAGTGGATATTGAAAATGATCAAGTTATAATGAAGTAGTGTGGGAAATACTTCTATAGTCCAATTCAAAAAATTAAAATATTTATCATGTTATTTTTAATATAAATAATAATAAGGGGTTATTTAATAGTGAAACATTTTATTCAATATATTCTTTTCAAAAATTAGTATGTTTTTAATGATAATAATATATATATATGTTTAAATCACCTAAACATGGAAAGTATAATTTTGTTGCATGAGTACATTTATATTAATTACATATTTTAACACAAATCTTATTACTTTCTAGACATACAATATCTATTAATTAAATATCATTCAATGGATTAACATTCTATTTTTAAGATGTGAACCATGTAAATCCATTTTACCTTATTATTTGTTCAATATTTTTTGTTAAAAGTGATTGGATCAACCATAAAAAACAAGTTGGGAATGTTTATTTTATAATAAATATAGCATAAAAATCATAATAACATGTTACATAAAAAATATAATACATTTATTGTGAACATATTTTTATAAGGAATTAGAAAAATAGTTCCCTATATTTCAAATATGATATTTGAGGTTTGGAAAATTGTAGTTTCAATATTTTTAGAGTTTATATTACTCTATGTTTTATATTAATTATTGACAATGTCATTAACCCACCAAACGATACCACCATTTCCTATCTCCATTAATACTCCATATACAATATATCCAAAATCCTATATTACATTCCTTGAATAAAATATTCCACTAAATTAAAATAGTTCTATAGTGAAATCTGGAGAAAAAAACTCCACAGAAGAACCAACATCTTAACTAGTAATTTCCTTCTCAATATCTACAACTTTAACACCTGGAATTTTTTTTGAAATTGATTTTCATAATAATTTCATTTTATTTATGTCTTGTGTTACACGCAACACCATCACAGCTTGCATTGTATGCTAACATGTGTTTTACAAAAAATAATATTATTATTTTATAAATATAACATTAACCAATCCATTTAATTAGTAGGTATAATTAGTAATATCAAACATATGAATATATAAGTTTTATTTGATAAATCAATTGGTTACCAATTAGTTAGAAACAAAAATATTTCCTGATTCAATATAACAACATTAGTTTATTTTTTCCCCTGAATCCATTTTGTCTTAAAATATTTAAAATTAATGAAATATATTCATTAAATATATTTATTATATTTTAAATTAAATATATTTTAAATCCATTCATTATATTTTATATACAAAGGATATGAATAAATAAAATTATACAAATAAAGATACATATATACACATCTAAAGGGTAATTTTACAACCTTGTATTGAACAACCCATTTTAATTCTAATTTTTGACACATTTATTAATTTTATTTGAAAAATAAACATCTTAGTAGAATCACGGATTTAAAAAATTATTTTTCATAAATATTTAAAAAATATCAAATATGTTTCATGTTTTGATAAATAGTTAAAAATACTAAATTTTAATTGAAATATATGGGTTATGAAATTGTTTTTAATAAATTATATTAATGAATGGTTTAAAATTATATCAAGATTTTTTATTATAAAATCCAAATTAGGTCATTAACATCAATTTCATATTGAATTTTGATACATAAATGATTCAAACTTTTGTATGTTTTATGTTTAGTAACTCATTTTATCATCCCATAAATGAGATAAATTTCAATGAAATTATTGCATGTTTTGTAAATTAAATATAAAATTTGATTTTATTTTTTTTAATATGTTGATAAAAATTTTCAAGATAGTTTACTTTTAATTTTGGGTTGTATGACTAAAAAATTAAGTACTTTTTTATTAACAAAGTAAAAGGTAAATCCAAAAATTAAGGGAAATAAATAATTTTATAAATATTTTAATATTACTTAACTACTTATCATTATTTAATTAGATATATAGGTTAGACGAAAACCTTCTTTGTCTTTGTAATATAATATTTCGAAGCCGTTTGGGTGAATGTATGAAATTTTCTATATTTTAATTCAAGAAAAGTTAAAGATTTCTTACTCGTATTTTAAAAACTACACCATTGTTATTATATTTTTATATAGAAAAAATTAGACTCTAAATAGTCAATTTAATTATATAATGTTTTCATTTATCATGGTATTTTTTTAAATTTTAATAAACAAATAAGTACCTTAAAGGCTTATATAATGATGTTATAGTAATAATTAAATTAATATTTGTCAAATAAATTATATTAAAAATATTTAAAAAATATTAATAATATAAATAATTTCATACACCAATTTATTGTGTTACTTTGACATATAGTTATATGTTAATAGAATTGTTTTTAGGATTTCATGTTTATATTATTTTTTAAAAAATACAAATAATGAACAGTTTCTAACATGACATTAAGATAATTTATCATAATAATATATTAATAAATTATTTAAGAAACATAAAAATATTAAAAATAATAATTTTTATACATTTTAAAATATTATAAATTTTTCATTTATGGTTTATATTATATCAAAAAATTAAAAATTATTACATTCTAATATTGAAAATGTTGTTACAACGGTTAAATATAAAATTTGTCCTTTAATGATTAATAAAATTGATATATTTTAAAAAAATACAAAAAATATATAATATTTTGGATAATAATATTAAAATATTATATTATCTTATCATCAAATTGAAGAATTTTTTGTGGTAGTTTTTTCAATTTTTTTATTAAAAATTAATACTTTTGGAAATTTCAAAATTTTATTTCACCTCATTTGTAAATGGAAAACCCCTGTCACATCTCAACTCAACATATTTAGCCATCTATCATGAAAAATATAGAAAAACATATCTTCTCTTATTCCCTATCAAAATTATATATGTTCTGGTCATCCAAAAGGAACAACTCTAGTGTTTATAAGAGGATATATAAAGGGGTTATTCAAAAGATGAGGAAATCACTCTAACCAATCATTCTATTTTTATAAAAATCTATAACTCTTATAAATATTTGATATATATCATAAAATAATAAATTAATAATCCTAAATATTAGGAAATTTCATTATGATAATGAACCCACCGGTATGCATCCACTTTCCCATTTGTAAAATAAATGTATCTTCCATGTGTATATATGCCTTTTGGTCTCCACGTAGCGACAAAATTAATTTTCCATCACAAAACATTATGACTGAGATAAATGGAGGGTTTACTATCTATATATAATATTTTATATATATTTATAAATTTTTAATGATATTATTATCTCTACCTTTTTACCATCCATCTAATATATTCAGATAATGATAACGTCACTTGTTCGTATATATGGCTTACCATCTCCCCCATGTGAAGGGATTAATTGTTGAACTATATTTCACAAGGACGAAAACAAGGATGAATTTAATGAATATATTGGTTATATATGATTTATAATTTTCTTTACAATGATAATATATAATATACCATCCTTTCTTCTTACCTGACAAAAAAATGAAATTATCATTCATTAGTAACAACGAACTACTGACTCCAGGGATGGTGTTTTTTATTTTTTATCTATGAACTTTTTGAATAACTATGTTTATATATACTAAATATAAATATTAATTTTATATCATTATTATCATTATTTATATGATGAAATTGAAATATTTATAAGATAACTAAGGATAATAATACAAAACAATAAGTGAAAACAACGAAATTATTACATAACTATAACATTTACGTGGAATTATTAATAAAAGAGAAATATTAATTCATTATAAAATAATAAATGTAATATATATATATATATATATATTATGTGGTATATTTATAACAAACACAGATTTATTATACATGAGATTTCAATGTTTTTGAAAGATATCAACACATAAGGTATGCGATTTTTGTCTCAACATTATTTATGGGAGACAAATGCCTTATAGAATACTTTTCTATTATACATGATGTAAATATTACACATGAATTTATATTATGATTCATAACCATGTGAATGTGGTATTTTCATGTCCTTATAATATTTTTTCTTTAATGCGTCATATGCTTATTTTGATTATAATTTGATTATTATTTATTTTACAATCATTTAAATATTTGGGATTATTTCATTTCATGTCTTCATTGGTGAATAATAATAATAAATGGACATGTTTTCTAAAAAGATTATATTTTTTTAAATATTTTCATGTATTTTTAATTTCTCTTTTTCCCATTTTTATGTTTTTTCAAAAAACTATGAAAGGAATCATTCTGTCATTTTCAAACGCGGTACATTATGGATTTCCAAAAAAATTTGGAGGAATTTTTTGTTTGTAAATATATAATTAATGAAAGAATAATTATCACATTCATAATTTCTTAATGCCTTGAATCATCCCTTTCATGTTTAAAAAAAATTCAATGATAATTTTATAATTTAAAATTGTGTGTAACTTTTTGTAATGAAAATGATTCCAAAGTAGAAACGATATTTTCATCATGTTTTATTTCCAATTTATTTCCCAAAAATATTTTCCATATAGTATAATTTTATTTAATTTTACATATTATTAATAGGGATTTCTATTTTAAAGATATACCTAGATTATTTTTTGGTATGTTAATGTGTATGATGAAATTATATTTTATGAAACTCTTTTTTTCATGGGTTATGTTATGTTTGAATAATGTTTATGAAACCCTATTTAGTACATGTATTCTTATATTTTGAATTTTTTATGTTTTTTTGGGACACATGTTTATGGTTTTCATTATGTGATAGGTTTGAACTTTAACTACCTTCAATGCATTTGGTAATGATTAATATCTCATCAGTTAGAAAAGGTCCAAAATGGGAAGTCAAATCTATTGAGTAATATAGGAATGGAATTTTAGTAATCATTATTCTATAAATATAGTGTATGAATAGGTGTAATCATTTTATCAAAATTAGTAGATTGGAATGGCTGTAATATTGGTACCAGTAAAACATGGCTGGATTAAGTAGTGGACTTGATGCAGTAAAAGAAATTTTCCATCTTGATAGTCTTGGAAGTAAACCATTACTACTATGTTAGTTTATGGGGTGAACCCAATATACTAGGATAGTCTTGGAAATGTTTCTTTAAGACAAAAAATAATTTTCATTTCATATGATTTTCAAATATTCTTTGTTTTATTACAATGAAAATCCTTTATGATTTATGTCTTAATGATTTTTATGAATTATTCGATGACATAAGATTATGATTTTTATATTTTTTTATAATGTTAAAATTTTTATACCCATATTTTTATGTTATGATTAATATCTCCCTTTAATACCCTTATAGAGGATTTTTGTGCACCCTTTTCATTTTTTTTATTTTCCCCAGGTTATAAATATTTTTTTTGGTAGGATTTTTAAAGTGGAATATCTTTCTACAATGCATTGATTATCTTTCACTAGACTAAAGTATTGTCTTCCATATTTACAATTTCACTAATATAATTTTTTATTTGGGTGTTTTTTATTCATTAACAATTGTATAATATCTATATAATTAAACCCTAGGTTTTTATAGTTTGTTTCATAGTGATGGTTTATTTATCCTTCTGGAACTTGTGTAAAAAATAATTAGTGAGATACACAGAGATATATTTTTTATATGTCTTGGGATATACCTAATTATAAATCATTTTATATGTTGAAATCGTAGTATTTTGTTAAGAATCATGGATAGCCTATTATTAAAACTATGATGTTATATATTGAAGGTAATTTACCATGATTTTGGGGTTTTCCCAATATGATTAGTGTAACCCAGTCTATACTTTTTGTTATAGTAAATGAATTGAACCCAAAATAATAATGTCAATTATAAATACAATGGGAAATATATTTATTTTCCTATTGAAATCAAAAAATTTATAGTATATGAAATTAAAAATCTTATCAATATACTTACACTAGCTATGAATCATTCTATGATTTCAAATCTGTTGAAAAGGGAAAAAATCGTTCATTACTTCCTCAGTAGACATCCACCTTCATTCAATGGGTCATTTAGTCATGTTGTTGCTGAAAAATTGATATATACCAATGAGAATATATTTTCTATCCCTCAGTTTTTAGAACATTAAAAAGTCAATCATTTTAGTCATTTAGAAGGTGAATCAGACAAGTGGTGGCATAAAATCAAGAATAAAATAAAGCAAGATGAAATATATTTATGATATATGATGAGTTAAATATCCTATTTTTCTCTAGGTAAACCTGTTGGTACATATATATAAAACATTACAAGACTATAATTGTATTATTTTTGAATTATCATCCAACCAGAATGATTAGTTGATCAATTCATTAGTGTACTAAATCCAAGTCATTTAATGGAATTTGGTATAAGAGACTTGGTTCTCTATAAACAGATAGTGATTTTTTATATAATTGTGGAAATGGAAGTTTCAGTTACATATCAATCTTATAGATTTAATAAGAAACAAAATATAGAGCATATATCAAAATATACAAACCATGGTGAAAGAGTATTGGAATTTATTTATGCTCAAAGCGTGGAAATTATAATAGTGGAGAATATATTATGAGAACTGGTCAATGTTTTAGTTGTGGGAGATAGGGTGATCAGGAAATAGTATAAAGGAGTGATGGGAAAAAGATATGTAATTATTTGAATGGATAAAGGGATACACAGAATACACCTCCTGCACATTAATGATAAAAGTGAGAGAAAATGGGAAATATGATATCAAATTACATAATCAAAGGATCGCTAAAGAAGATTTATGTTAGGAACCTATTATGTATTAAAAAAAAGTAAAATATTTTTTCATCTTTATATGTAATGTGGAATACGAAATCAATTTGATACAAT
Organism: Viscum album; assembly: GCA_963277665.1. Classification (NCBI taxonomy): domain Eukaryota; kingdom Viridiplantae; phylum Streptophyta; class Magnoliopsida; order Santalales; family Viscaceae; genus Viscum; species Viscum album. The sequence goes on along the minus strand of OY728143.1, from coordinate 62,678,247 downwards.
GACTAAGTGTTTATGAAATGGAATCCATTAATGATGTTGTTAAATTACATATTTGGTATTATAGAGTAATGAAACATATTAATATTCCTCTAAAATAGTTCTTAATAAAATAATAGTCTAAATTTAATAGTTCTAGTAACCCACAAAAGTGATTTAGTAGGAATATTGATCATTAAGGGAAAGACTGTCATTAATTGTTTACTCATGATATGATAATGATGTTTTGATAAATATATAATGGATACGAATACGTATATTAGACTATAGTAGTCATCCATGAACCTATTAAGGAATTGATGATATATGGGTTATGTATTCATGGATGATTTTTTTAAATTTATGGAGTTACGGACTATGTCTAATAATCATTGGAATATGTAAACATAAATTTTTTCTTTATATACGTATTGAAATTTCAATTATTACCATGTTTTGAGAGAATAAAGGATGAAGGTATTACCATGTTTGGAATATGAGAACCAACAGCTACGATAAAATATATTAGCTATAAATGGAGAGATTATTTAGTGAACTTCATTTTGATGTCTTGGTTCTTTAGTTTTAGGTATGATTATATGGTCGTACAATTATGAAATTTTAAGTTAAAATTAAGATGAATTTATAGAAGTTATTGTATTATAGTACCATATGTGGATTTTTCTATATTTTATGAATTTTTCAAAACCATTTTGTGGTAATGTTATTTGGAGTAGTTTATAATTCTATTTATGGATCTCATGATATTTTAATGATTAAATAATGAAAGTATCATATTTATTACTTGGATTGAGAGATAAAGTATAAATTTATCGAGGAAATATAATGGTCAGTTATCCTGAAATCAATTAATTATATCCCCTAGAGAAGATTATTCAACATTAGAAAATGGTATTTAAATAAATTTTTGTCTTATTATCATAGTTATTGATGATATGAATAACCTATTTCATGGTTATTATGTTTATTTTTGATTGATTGTTATCATTTTCTAAATCAACCACATTCTTGTGATCAATGATTTTTATCAATATCTATTTTAATTTCTACATTTACTCCATTCTCAAATCATGAACTTTCTTATAATATGTGGAAACCAAGTTACATGTTACTCGGTGAATCCATTATCAATCATACATTATTTTATAAAGAATGCTATCGTATTCATTTTTATTATGTGTGTTTCAATGAATGCAAATTTCATGTATTAAAACTATTATAACCCATGTGAATTTTGAGGTGTAAATTCATATTGATGGGATAGAATGTAACACCATTATATTTTTTAGACATATTTTTTTTTGATAATTTAATTTCTTTGTTGTTTTCTTTTACAAGAAACTTCATCGTAGCTATCATTAAACCAAAAAGTAAGTTTCTATGAAACATCATTTTATTATTATTTAGGTTATTTAATATCATATCTGTTAAAATTTATGTTATGACTATTATTAAAAAAACATGGGAAAAATGGATCATAATATTAATTTATTGGTTAAAAGTTAATTAGACATAAAAATATATACTAATTGAATATATTAGAAATAATTTTATTCTTATAATCTGAATGATTGTTTTTTCTAAAAAAATTAAAATAGGGAATGATATTGATAAATATATATTTTATATATTCCATTAAATAATTTTTACATTCATCAAAGAGATTTTATAGTCCTAAGATATGAATTAATAAAAATCTATCAATACAATGATATATTTTAAAAATGCGTAATTTTAATGTCTTTTAATGGGGATCCCATTTTAATTCCAATTTTCAACACATTAATAAATTTTATTTGACAAAATATTCATATTACATATTATAGGTAGATAAAAATTTATTTTGTTGAATTTGTGTAATTTTTTGGATAAGTTTCATGTTTTGATGAATAGTGAAAATACTAAATTGTAAATCGATATGTTTTAATATATTTTTTTCTTCATTTATATAATTGAATGGATTTAATTTAAAACAATATTTAATTATCATTTCATTTAATTTAGGTAATTATAAAATAATTTAGATTGAATTTAGATATAAAACCATTATAAACATTTTCATTTTTTAACATTAATAATTTATTTTTTCACCCCTTTAAAGGGATTAATTTTTCAATAATTACATCGTCTAATGTGTTTTAAATTCTAAAAAATTGATTCCACATTTTTAATCATTAGTTTCAAATTATTTAAATTTTTTACTTCTATTTTTTTCATTATGAGTAGTAACTTTTGTAATTTTTTATTAGCATGGTAAGAGGTGAATAATTTAATTAAGTGTAAAATATTAATACTACAACTACGATAAAATGAAAATTTTTTTTGAAATTTATATTTATGATTGTTTATCATCTAAAAAATATTTGGGCTGATAATTTTAACTTTTAATTCAATATTGATGAGAGTATGACTTTTATTATACTTTTTTTAATGAATAGATAAATATTCCATACACATATTTTTATAAAATAACCATATTTAATATATAATTGTATAGAAAATAAAGTCCCCTATAATAATTCATTTTTAAGAAATATTTAATTTTATTTCATCGTAATTTATTTATCATTTTTTGAAATATATAATTAATTTAATTTAGTATACAATGATGATGACATATTTGTTTAATTAATGGAAATATATAATAAATGATATTAATTTTTTTGAATAATTATAATAAAATATATTTAACTGAATCCATTAATTTAATGTATTATTTTGATCTATTAGATAATTTTTTATAGAGTTTTTTTTATTTATTTTGTTATGATATTTGTAAAAAAGAAAAATAGTTAATAGCTTCCAAATTGATGTAAATGATTGTCTATCAAAATACTATTTTATAAAATTAATTAAAAATTATAAAATGTAACCAAAAATATAAACCATATATTATGATCTATAAAATGAAAAACTATTTCACTTTTCGTAAAATTTTCTTTTAATAAGTAGAAATTAGAACCCTTTAATATAGAATTTTTTTTACCATAGTTAAAAATAAATTAGAATAACTATGGGTATTTCAAAATGATAAACATTAATATAATAACAAAACATGCCTAAAATATTCTTTCTGATGAGATTACGACCATATATTATATTATCTTCGCATACATGTCCTTTTTTGGTATTTGGATCGATATTGATTTTATCATAAGTTAATATTTTTAGAAATTCCATAAGATCCCCTAACATCATTTATAAAATGAGACCTCTTTAATCCACTAATTTTATCACAACGAGATATAAAAGTGAATAAAAATTGGACAAACATGTTTTTCTAATTCTATATCCACATTTTGGAGGTACCATTCTTCAAATATTATTAACACTATGGTCTTTTGAGAAGATATTTAGGATCTGTTGAAAATTAGAGGTAATCATTCAAACTGAACAGTCTGTTTCTCTACACTTCTATACCTAATCTAAATATATGAAATATTTCGAAAAAAATAATCTTCATTATAAGAAAAATTATGATATATAATTATTTTTCTCAAAACATTATACATCCCATTTCCCATTATACAAAAAAATAATGTATTACTCATGTGTATGAATGGCTTACCGACTTCAAAAATCAATAAAATTCTTTTTCCATCACTGTAATTTATGAGTGAAAATAATGATGGGGTTAATATTTATATATGATATATATTATGTAATTATAATTTTTTAATGATAATATAATGTCAACATTTCTACCGTTCATCTAATAATTTGGGACTATCAAGATTTCACTCTAGCATACGTATGGCATACCATCTTTACAATGTGATTTGATTCGTTATTCACATATCTTTAAGATACCTTTAAATAATATTTATATTTATTAGTGTATATGTTATATAAGACATAAAAATGACATTGTTATGATAATATATCTGATATTATGATTTCCTCTAATCAGAAAGGAATATGAAAACAATATTCTTGCATACATAGGGCATATCATTTCCATGTATGGTGCATTTTATTTTCTATCTTTAAAAATTATGAACAAATATGAATAAATATATATTGAATGTAAATATAATATTCATATATTTATAATAATTATAGAAATTATTAATTCATTTTCCATGTAAGAGGACTAAAGTTAATTAGTCAAAACAAGAATAAAAACCGACTAGATTTTACCTGAACCATAACATAACTAGTAAAGTGTTAAAAAATGTACAATATTAATTAAAAACTATCTCATTTATGGAATATATATATATATTACAATCAATATATAGTATATGTATAATATACATATATTTATTATACAAGGGTGGTAAATGTGTGTAAAATAAGTCAATACTTAAGGTAATTTATTTTTGTCTCATATTTATTTATGTGTGACACATGCCCTATACACTAGATTTTTTTCTACGTGAAGTATAGTCTACCCATGAATGTATTTTATGAACCTTTTACTGAATATTATTTTATTTTAATATACTTATATTTATATTTAATTTAGGTGTTATAAGATTCTATTAATTATAAATGTACGAGTATTTATATCACAATATCATCAACATTTGGGAATGATTCATTTTATGTCTATGTTGGGGAGTATTTATCATCCATTTCCCCGTTTTCTAAAAAAAATCAATAAATTTTATAATAATCTCCTATGAATTTTTAATGAAATTTATTCACATTTTTCATTTTTTACTACATTTTTTGAATGGAATTTTTTTTATTTTTGAAAATGAAATAATTTATGTATTTTCAACAAAACATTGGAAAGAATGTATTGTTTTTTTAACATATATAGAATTAATTTATTTTTTGACTTTCCTAATGCCATAACTATGTTAATATTCCATTCGAATCTTAAAATATTATTTTCATATAAAAATTTATCCTTAAAAATTTCATAGAAATTTATGAAAATTAAATGTTTTTAATATAGAATGGTTATTTTTATTGTGAATTATTTTCATGTGATCTATGAAAATTATTTTCTCTCATTGGTAATGATCATTAGTGTTAATAAATTTTTAATTGGGGTATTTATTTTAATGTTTTTATATTTATTATTTCTATTTCTTGTAATTTTAATGATAAATGATATTTATGATACACATTTATTTTAAATGGGTTATGTTATGATTAAATTATGTTTTAGAATCCCATTTTATATTATGGTTTTGAATATTATCAATGTTTAATTATTTGTTGGGAACACATATTTATGGTTTTCATTACATGATATGTGGGACTTTTACATTTGTCTAATGAATTGGGTAATGATTTATATATAATGAGTTATACATGACTAAAATGGTAAGTGAACTCTGTTTAGTAATACATCACTAGAATGTGAGTAATCTTCATTTCAATAATACAAAACTGGAATAGTAGTAATCAAGGTTCCAATAATACCAGACTGGGATGGGAGTAATTTTGGTGCTTGTAATACTTTTCTATATTGATGAGTGAACATGGATCAGTAAAGCACTTTATCTGCCAAGATAGTATTAGGAATGAACCTTGACTACTACGAAAGTTTAGAGAGTGAAACCATTCCAGTATAATAGTATTAGAAATGATACTTGACTAATATAAAATGTTTTTCTCTGATAATTTTTTTCTTGAATTCCATTGTTTATTAAAAATAATTATTTTGTTACTAATGAATTATATGATTTAATGATTTTTGTGATTACTCATGATTTTTATCATTGATATGCAGTGTATAATTTTCACATTTATAAAATCATATGATTTTATTATGATTCATATCTCCATTTCTTACCCATAGTGAGTATCTAGGATCACACTTTTCATATGTTTCTATTCCAAATAATATAATAAATTGTTGTAGGTATACATGATAAGTGGGAAGTTCTTTGAAATAATCATTAAATATATTCCACCAGATTATATGTTATTGGTCAATGATACCAAATAAACTAAAAGAATATAGTATTTGGGCGTGTGTTTTTTTATTCCATAGATATGATTTAATATATATGTACTTCTTGGATGGGAAATTATATAAATGCCTAAGAAAACTAAAAAATAATTTTTATATACGTACAGTGACAATAAAATGTATTCTCTATAAGAAAATACAAAAGGTATATCAAAAATATTTCTAACTGAATACTAATTCTTTTATTTATAAACAACATAATGAACAATAACCTTAAATATAATATTAAAAAACATAACCTCACCAAGGATCAGACACAAAATACAACATTTGTGATAGTAAAATAATATAATGAATTAAAATATTATATAACCTCACAGACAATTCCAAAACAATTATGTGTCCAATACCATTTCACGATCTAATTATATCATATAAAAAGATGTTGGTTACCATTAACATGATAGATATTAACCTAAAACCATTCTCCTTCCATGCATAGACTCATTAATGAATCACATTTTTTATTTCCACCAACCTAAGACCATCACCGCTAGGAATCAATAATAAAAAATTTGAAATCGTCACTAGAAATCACTATTAACCAAGCTAACAACACTATTAATCTACAAAAATCCAATCATTATAATAAGGATAAAAACCTAACAAAAGTTATCATCACTTGGAATCACCACAATAAAACATCATCACGTGTCATATCAATGTAATTATTTATCATTATAAATAATCCCAACCAAATATACTATCATATTATATCATTTCAAGAAACAAAAAAATAAACATGATGAATCAACAAAAATATAGCAACGATCAATAAGAGTCTCTACCAACTAAACCAACATCACTTGGAATCGCCACAAATATATCCATCCTCTAACTCTATGAGGGAAAATATAAATCAACTAATACCAAACTCCCATGGGTAATCACTATTAAATTTTTGACCATGTTATAATGTGTATACAATTCACCTATAAATATAAGGATATTATTCATATTTATTGCCAAAACTACGGTTCCACAAAAAATATCACTAACATGGCCCATTATACTATTAAATCACCCAATTATATACTCCACTATCAACTTCCACCACTAAATGAATTTCACCAGAAATTAATATAAACACACACCTACCTCAATTCCACCAACACTCATATATTGGATCAATTTTTATAGATGTCAATAACTAACAACTTTTATTTAAACAAAATATTTAATTTCAATTTTTAATATCCAACTGCATTAAAAATGGTTTGATTTATTCGTATTTTTTTCAATCCATTTCTATCATTACAAAACATCATAAATAATTTACATACCATGATATTATATACCTGTCATTCCTAACCATTTTATATAGTTGATAGACAACTATATTGAGGCTATAAAAAACCAGAGCCACAATCTCATAAAAAACCACTAACGTATCCAATACCAAAGATAATAATATATCCCACCTATCACACCTCAATAACCAATAACTAGTAAAAACAATTATCCCAAACCATATCCCATTAAAAACCGACCACATCACTATTGTCTCATCACATTACACATATACACAGTTCACCTCCATAATAATACATGTATACTAATATCCAAACATGAATATGGATAAACGACACACTAATAGGCCAAAACAAAATTTACAGTTCATTTAGAATAATCATAACACATTTCCAAGGCACTTATATTACATTTCATCATCTATTGAATAAGTAATTCTATAGAATTTTATGATTTTATCGTAGCTGGTGAATAAATATATATTAGTCCATAATATTTTATAAATGGGCATACATAATGATAAAATATATAATGGGATAAAAATTCAAAAACATATCACACATATTACTAAAAAAATAATTTATAATCACTAGAACATCAAATCTCAATGAATGCAAATTCAGAAATATTTTAAAAATTATAAACGCATCAAAATATAACTTATTACACATCAATATTGATTAAATTTGTTCATTTTTATTATTGTTTACATCCTTAATCCCTAAAAAAATTTATTTTAGATCATTCCAATCCAATTAATGAAAAAAATAGAGTTAAAAAGGATCCCTTACACTAAATAACGATCCGAAATTACTATGCGAGAATAAATTTAAGGGAAAGGTAACTACTAAGAAAAATAAGTAACTGACTACCTAAATGAACATAAATTATAATTTCCCACATAAATATAAATTCACAAATTCACATGAAATAACCTCTTCATAACCCATTCTTCCTTCGATTTATAAACAAGGAATGCACATAAGGGAAAGAGATTGAACCCATCTAGAAAAGATGATTCCTTATCTATTAACTTGATGTATCAAATTAATAAAGTATTATTAGTCTATTGATTTACACTATTCTAATCCTATAACATTGGAAATTTATTATTAAATACGTCATGAAAAAAATTAATGCACCCTTAAATTTAAATTACATCAATTATTATTCACTTGCATTTCTAATTAAAACATGATTAATAAGATTCATCAGTTTTAAAAAAATAGTGATTGAAGATTAAATATTCATCTTAAATTTAAAATTCCTAATCTATTTAATCCTCAAACCAATCACGAATAATTCCAATATTAATACGTTTAATAATTAAATATTGATTAGTACCTGAAATTTTATATAATTAACTGATCAATAAAACTATTTACTTATCATATTCATGAGTAAAACCATCAGAAATGATTATCTTACATTAAAGAAGTCATTTAATCTTACTTATTAAAAAATATCATTTGGGATCAAAGAACGCTATCCATTCCCATAATAAACATATTTTCAATGTTTGTTAAATGAAATCATAAATTAAAATATATTATTGAAGTATAATAAAGCACATCATTCAATGTCCAACAGATCCTTTTATACCCTCAATATTTTCATCTAAACATCATTATTATAGAATATTAGTTTTTGAATATCATATCTTGAGATCTAATGATAAATCATCTATAAATTTTGTTTAGTTATTATTTTATTCTTATATTTATGAACATCTATTTTTCAACATCAAAATTATGAATATATTAATATCTACCTCCAAATTTTGTTCTTTATCATCATCATTGAACTCCTACATCATCAAATGCATCAAATAAAAATTTAATAAAAAAATTGATAACTAAATTATATAATATTTTATTCATTTATTTTCATTAAAAACTTATTCATATTGAATTGTCACCATTATGTTTCTCTTACCACTATGAATTCATCATAGAGAATGGTTTCTTACTATCATATACGGTCCTTGATTATTATAATGGTATATATTACAATTATCTTCAAAATTACACAAAAAAATAACCACTTTAATATATCATATAAATATATGTTTTTGTTCATTAAAAAAATTATTCTGCTGTATTTCATTCTCACAGTTCTCAAAAATCATCTTATGTCTTCCAATAAATTGGTTTCACATTCTTTCCAAAAAAACAAAAATCATCTACAAATTCCTAGAATAATTTTTTTACATTTCTAATCATATTTAAATTAATATAATTCATATAATATACTTTTTATAGATACACATATATATCACAGTAATTATTATTTCACTATTTCCATGTGGATATCATATTCTCAAATTTCTATGTACATAAAGGTTTACATCATCATATCTTCTTCTGAAAATAATTCTTGTTGATTTTGAATTTGGTATAACTCTTTTGGATTTACTATCTCAGTTCTGTTCTCGTAATAAATTTTCAATTTCATATAAATCGTAGTTCCAAATTTATTAATATAATTAAATATTATCAAAAAATTAAAAATTATAAGGAATATGATAATTCTTTCTTGAGCATTAGTACATATGAATGAGTACAACTTTTCATAACTATAAAATAATCAAAAATAACATTTCCCTAATTGATTTTGTAGTTTAATAATCTTAATCATCAATATATACTAATAATACAACTAGAAACACATCACCATCCAACAATAAAAATAATTATCTGGTATCAAAATTATCTCATTCATTATTTACGTAACTCTATTAATTTATTTATTCAATATTGATATAATCTATATACCACATATATTTGTAAATTTTTCTGATGCTTCACAAAGGCATGTTGGCCTCATATTTTATCATCTACTGGAATCACATTGTTTCCCACATTCCCTTCTTCTATATGTTGTTAGAATTCATAATTTTCATTGTGCTGTTTATTCCTTGAACAAAACAGAATGATCGTATTTATGTTTGAACCTCCATGTATTCTTCCTTATATATTGTTTCATAGTCTTGGCCTCCCATGATTTTTATTACATGTTGGGGAAACACATTCCAAGAGAAATACCATAATATTATTTTGTTAATCTTATTACTTAGGATTGAATATTCCAAGGTGTCTTGATAGGGAAGAAACCTTCAATCAGGGGACTAGTCATGTAGTTAATAAAATCATATGTGGAAACGAGAGCATTGTTAAACTATTTTCTTCCTCACAAGAGGAATTCTCAAGGGTGTCTAACATGAGGAATCCCTCATCTACCACATTGTATCTTATTAAAGAGGTTTGTATTCGGATGTCATCCTCATGCATCATATGTTTTAAAATTGATAATATGTGATTTTAACGTCACTAGATTATTGATTGATAATGATTAGCATGACCTACGGAGGTGGATCAATGAATCACATCCATAATTCAGAACAACTATAAGGTTTACATGTTCCATGTGTCAGAATGCAAGTGTAGACAGACCCCGGATGTTGTGTCCCAAAAAGAGATGGTGTCACACCATAAAGGCTGATATGGACAACAATAGAGGTGGATAAATGGGAGTGAACCCCTATAAGTGGGGCACCATGTTTTACGTTTTGATAGTATTGAAAATTAAGGAGGCATCATATGTACCCTCTTCAGATAAAATAGGTAAAAACCTAAATATTTTGAGGCATGGTGTAGGGATTACACATGGTTTGCTACTTGAGTCATACAATGATCAACATTGAGGTTGATGGGATTAAATATTTCAATGTCCATGGTGGACGTTATTATTTGTCTTAGATGTGGTGGTTGAGGGAAAATCAGGATGAATCATTGTCTAAGGGTGAAGTGGAATGGATACATTGTTGGGGTGTTGGGTTTGATCCAAAGGGAGGTTTCTTGAATATCCTAGTTAGATGCGAATAAAAATCCACATAGTTGTACATATGGAATTGGGGATTACACCAAAGTAGGATGCTCATTGGATCGAAAATGTTGGATTTTACATACTGGAATGACTTGGGTGATGCTATTGAGCATCAATGGGGTGGATGGGGATGATGTGCGGGAGCAGCCCGAGTGGCACTATGTAGAGGAAAAGGTGTTAATGGGGATTATTCCTTAGAGTTACCAATAATTACATTATTATTTATGTCCATGAGAGAAGAAATTTTTCATTTCATTTGGTAATAATTCATCACAACGTCATGTGAATAGACAAGGTGTGTGTGGAATATGCATGGAAGCTACCCAGGTGCATCTATGGTGCGAAAATTGTGTGGATTGGGATAATTTCTAGGATCCACCCATAATTTATTCCAGTTGTCTAGCCATGAATGAATGTCATGTTAATTTCATTATTTAATAAACCATTCAAGTTTCATTGGTATGAATGAGGTACTTGGGGCTTACGTATAGAAGCTACCCATTCATGTTTCCTCGGGTATGGTCATGTGGGTGTCTTAGTTTGTTTGCTAGAAAAGGTATAAAATAAGGTCTTAAACCTAATATTGAGTCCCATGGTTTTTGTTTGGTGTCCATTTCATGATCATGGAATGAGTAATCTTATGCTTTTAATATAATTCATCTCTTGTTTGTCACAGGATGTATACTCTTACTATACGATAGTGTATGATACTTCTTAAAGTCATTTACTACGAACTGTTAACATCATATTCATGATCTGTAAGGCATCTTTTTCAATGATAAAGAGGAATAATTTTTTTTCATATATGGTTTTATAAATTTTATATTCATGTAGTGAGAAATAAGGGCATATTATTTTTGGTTCGTATGGCATACAATTCATGAGTAATAGGGTATGCAACAATTTAATGTCATATAGTGAGAACTATTAGAATCTTATTCTTTGACCATAAGGCATACAATTCACTAGTGATAGGTTATGATACAATATAAATTATTATAGTGAGTAATATTATAATATTAAGCTTACTGGATATTTGGAATCTTATTCATGAATGATATCATATTCTTGTGATTAATGACATGTAGTGAGGACTATTAGAATCATATGTTTGGTGTATATGTCCTCCTATTTATGAGTAATAGTGTATGATAATGTTAAAAATTATGTAGTTAGGACTATCAAAATCTTATGCATCATGCATAAGGAATGCTATTTATAATTTATAGGGTATGCTACATTTTAATTTATTGTTTAAATGTTAATTACAAATAAAAATATATACTAATTGAATATATTAGAAATAATTTTATTCTTATAATCTAAAAGTATATTTTTTATAAAAAAATTAAAATAGGGAATGATATTGATAAATATATATTTTATATATTCCATTAAATAATTGTTACATTCATCAAATAGATTTTATAGTCATAAGATAAGAATAAATAAAAATCTATGAATACAATGATATATTTTAAAAACGGGTAATTTTAATTTCTTTTAATGGGGATCCCATTTTAATTCCTATTTTTAACATATTAATAAATTTTATTCAACAAAATAATCATATTACTTAGTATAGGTAGATAAAAATTTATTTATTTTTTGAATTTTTGGAATTTTTTGGATAAGTTTCATGTTTGGATGAATAGTGAAAATACTAAATTGTAAATAAATATTTTTTAATATTTTTTTTCATTTATATAATTGACTGGTTTTAATTTATAACAATATTTAATTATCATTTAATTTAATTTAGGTATTTATAAAATAATTTAAATTGAATTTTGATATAAAACCACTTTAATCAGTTTCATTTTTTAACATTAATAATTTATTTTTTCACCACTTTAGAGGGATTAATTTTTATATAATTACATCGTCTAATGTGTCTTTAATTTTAAAAAATTGATTCTACATTTTTAATCTTTGGTTTCAAATTATTTAAATGTGTTTCTTCTATTTTTTTCATTATGAGTTGTAACTTTAGTAGTTTTTTATTAACATGGTAAGAGGTGAATAATTTAATTAAGAGTAAAATATTAATACTACAACTAGAATAAAATCAAAATATTTTTTTAAATTTATATTTATGATATTTTATCATCTAAAAAATCATTGGGCTGATAATTTTACCTTTTAATTCCACTTTGGTGAGAGTATGACTTTTATTATACTTTTTTTAATGAAAAGATAAATATGGCACAGGCATATTATTATAAAATAACCATATTTAATATAGAATTATATAGAAAATAAATTCCCCTATAATTATTCAATTTTAAGATATATTTCATTTTATGTCATCATAATTTATTTATCATTTTTTGGAAATATATAATTAATTTAATTTAGTATACAATGATGATGACATATTTGTTTAATTAATGGAAATATCAAATAAATGTTATTAATTTTTTTAAAATAAATATAATAATATATATTTAATTTAATCCATGAATTTGATGGATTATTTTGATCTATTAGATAATTTTTTATAGAGTTTTTTTTAATTTATTAATTTGTTATGATATTTGTAAAAAAGAAAAATAATTAATTGCTTCCAAATTGATGCAAATGATATTCTATCAAAATACTATTTTATAAAATTAATTAAAAATTAAAAAATATCACCAAAAATATAAACCATATATTATAACCTATAAAATGAATATGTATTTCACTTTTCGTAAAATTTTCTTTTAATAAGTAGAAATTATATCCCTTTAATATAGAAAATGTTTTTACATTAGTTAAAAATAAATTAGATTAACTATGGGTATTTCAAAATGATAAGGTTTAATATAATAACAAAACATTTCTAAAATATAATTTCTGATGAGATTACGACCATATATTATATTATCTTCACATACATATACTTTTTTTGGCATTTGGATCGATATAGATTTTATCTTAAGTTAATATTTTTAGAAATTCCCGAAGATCCCATAACATAATTTATAAAATGAGACCTCTTTAATCTTCTAATTTTATCATAATGAGACATAAAGGTGAATAAAAATTGGACTAATTTTTTTAACCAATTCTATATCCTCATTTTGGAGGTTCCATTCTTCTAAAAGTATTAACACTATGGCCTTTTGAGAAGAAATTTAAGATCTGTTCAGAATTAGAGGTAATCATTCAAACTGAATAGTCTGTTTCTCTACTCTTCTATACCTACTCTAAATATATGATATATTTTGAAAAAAAATTCTTCATTATAAGAAATATTATGATATATAAATATTATTATAAAAAAATTTACATCCCCTTTCCCATTATACAAAAAAAATTAATGTATTACTCATGTGTATGAATGACTTACCGACTTTAAAAAACAATAAAATTCATTTTCCATCACTGTAATTTATGAGTGAGAATAATGATGGGGTTAATATTTATATATGATATATATTATGTAATTAAAATTTTATAATGATAATATAATGTCAAAATTGAAAATTAATGAAATTAAATAGGTGATTCCAGGAGGATGATGCTCCCGACGAAGCGCGATGAAGGAACCCTAGTTCACGCTTGATGAAGAATTTCCCCCCCCCCCTTCCTGGCGGTGGGAAGGGGGTGGATGTTTCGAATTTCTCACCGCGGAAGCCCCGAACTCCATTTGTTCCTTTCTCCAACCCTAATTTCCTCCCGGATTTCCCCACGATTTCTTTAAGCCCGAAGGTTCCTGAAATTCATTTCGGTAATCCCCAGCTTCCGCTTACAGTTTCGGAGTTCTCTGAGGCATCGAGTCACCTTGGTCTAACTCTGGTGGCTCGTTTCATCCATCGAAGACCATCTGTTGATGAGTTCGACATATTTGTGTTTGGAAAATGGGATCTGAATGATCGTGCAATCGTTGGCCTCTTGGATAGTCGTCACTTTATGATTCGCTTTGCCTCGGAGGAAGACTTGGTTCGCGCATGGTCCAGTGCTCCCAGACGATGCAACGGTTGAAAATTCTTCCTCTTTCGGTGGACATTTGATCTCTGCATGAACCGTGATCCATCCACCGTCCCGATTTGGGTAAGCCTTCCGCATCTGCCTTTACCTTTCAAAAATCCTGCAGTTATACGTATGATTGGGAATATGATAGGACGATTTTTGTGTACTGATGCTCTCACCTCTTCTGTGAGTCATCCCATAAATCCCCGGCTTTGTGTTGAAGTGAATGTTGCGAAACCGCCGGTGGAATGGGTCTGGATTTCGGTGGGTGAGGAGTTTAGGTGGAAGCAGGCTGTGGTATATGAGACCTGGACTGACTTCTGCACAGCTTGTAGCAGTTTGGGGCATTCGGATTCCAGGTGTCGGATTGGGGGCACGCTTAAGAGGTCTACAGATATGGGGAATGGCATTGGTAAGGCCCCTGTGAGAGAGAGGACACCCGTTGTTGATGTTGGAATTGGCTCTGGTATTGCACCAGTTATGGTGTCCTAGGGTGATTCAGTTAGGATGAATCCGTCAGGGGCTCATATGAACCCCTTGGTTTCTCATGTGATGAGCAAGCTGAGGCATGACTTGTGTAGGGGGGATGATGCTTCGGGTCCTGCTTCACAGACTGCTCCTGCTGTTCGTGATTTGGCTTCAGGTGAAACTGCATCCGCAGGAAAGAGCCAGAAGGAAATCGTGGTCTCTGTTGTGTCGGAGAGGGTAGGACAGGTCCTTCTCAATCATCCAAATACTGGTGTGGTGAATCATTTCCAGGGAAGTTGCAATGAGGATTTGGCTATGAGCATGCGGGGGCCTGATGCTATGGCAGATTCGGATAAAGGGCATGGGTCTGCTTCATCTGGGAATAAATGGAAATCTGCTAGTCGCAAAGATAGAAGATTTTTGGGGCATGGTGGAAACTGCAGTGGCCAGGATACTACTGATAAGGGTGTGCAGGACACTGTGACTATGGATAATCGGTTCCAAGAATTGAGCAGGTTAACTAGGGATGAGATGCCACCCTTAGGTGGCAGTGTTGATTTGCAGAATGTGGGACAGGAGTCTGGTGTTGTTGATGCTGAACATACATTGGTGGAGCGGCCTCAATGCTTGGCCATTGTTGACACGAACAATCAGTTCCAGCAGAACCACCTTGTGAGATACCCAGAGGTGCAGTACCATGGGAAGTGGGGGGACCTCGATGACAGTGACCAGGATAATTGTGATAACATGGTACAGTTGTCTTATAGTGAGATTGCTCAAGTGGGGAACAAGGCGCTGCCAGTGGCCCAAGACAAGGTGATTGCCCCTCCTCGCGGGAGGATGAGGAAGGACTTCTCTCACTTGCCGAAGCCGATGCCGACCAGATCTGCTGTCAGAAGTATGCAGTCTCCTAATGAGTTTCTTGAGTTGGAGAAGCTGAATCTGAGGAGGAAATATGCCAAAGTGCTGATGCATTATGAGAGTTCTGTGTGGGAAACAGTGACGGAGGAAGAGTCTGTCTATCATGGTGATGGTAAGGGGTGTGATTTTGAGGATTTTATGTGACTTTGTTTGTACTTTTTGCTTGTTACTGTCTTTTTCCTTTATTTTAATAAATGGCCAGGGGCTCTACCTCTGGCTACACTTTTATGGTATAATGTCAAAATTTCTACCGTTCATCTAATAATTTTGGAAAATCCTGATTTCACTCTTACGTACATATGGCTTACCATCTCCACAATGTTATTTGATTCGTTATTCACATATATTTAAGATAGATTTAAATAATATTTATATTTATTAGTGTATATGTGATATAAGACATAAAAACTGGCATTGTTATGATAATATATCTGATACTATGATTTCATCTAATCATACAAGAATATGACAACAATATTCTTGCATACATAAGGCATATCATCTCCAAGTACGGTGCATTTTATTTTCTATCTACAACAATTATGATCAAATATCAATAAATATATACTGAATGTAAATATGATATTCATATATTTATAATAATTATAGAAATTATTAATTCATTTTCCATGTAAGAGGACTAATGTAAATTAGTCAAAACAAGAATAAAAACCGTGTGGATTTTACCCGAAGCATAAAATTAGTAGTAAAGTGTTAATAAATGAATAATATTAATTCAAAACTATCTCATTTATGGAATATTTATATATATATTTACAATTAATATATATTATATGTATAATAAACTTATATTTATTATACAAGGGTTGTTAATGTGTGTATGATAAGTCAATACTTAAGGTAATTTATTTTTGTCTCATATTTATTTATGTGTGACACATGCCATGTACACTACATTTTTTTCTATGTGAACTATAGTCTACCCATGAATGTATTTTATTAACCATTTAATGAATAATATTTTATTTTAATATACTTATACTTATATATAATTTATGTGTTATATGATTCTATTAATTATAATTTTATGACTATTTATATCACAATATCACCAACATTTGGGAATGATTCATTTTATGTCTATGTTGGGGAATATTTATCATCTATTTCCTCATTTTCTAAAAATAATTCAATTAATTTTTTAATAATCTCCTATGTATTTTTAATGACATTTATACACATTTTTTCCTTTTTACTTCATTTTTTGAATGGAATTCATTTTCTGTTTTTGAAAATGAAGTAATTTATGTATTTTCAACAAAACATTGAAAATAATGTTTTGTTTTTTAACATATATATAATTAATTTATTTTCTGACTTTTAAAATTCCATAACTATGTTAATATTCCATTATAATCATAAAATATTATTTTCATATAAAATTTTATCCTTTAAAATTTCATAGAAATTTATAAAAATTAAATGTTTTCAATACAGAATGGTTAATTTTATTGTGAATTATTTTCAATTGATCTATGAAAATTATTTTCTCTCATTGGTAATGATCATTAGTTTTAATAAATTTTTAATTGGGGTATTTATTTTAATGTTTTTATGTATATTATTTCTATTTCTTGTTAATTTTAATGATAAATGATATTTATGATACAAATTTCTTTTAAATGGGTTATGTTATGATTAAATTATGTTTAAGAATCCCATTTTATATTATGGTATTGAATATAATCAATGTTTAATTATTTGTTGGGAACACATATTTATTGTTTTCATTACATGATATGTGGGACTTGTACATTTATCTAATGAATTGGGTAATGATTTATATATAATGAGTTATACATGACTAAAATTGTAAGTGAACTCTAATTAGTAATACATCAATAGAATGTGAGTAATCATTATTTCAATAATACAAAACTAGAATGGGAGTAATCATGGTTTCAATAATACCAGACTAGAATGGGAGTAATATTGGTGCTTGTAATACTTTTCTATAATGATGAGTGAACATGGATCAGTAAAGAACTTTATCTGCCAAGATAGTATTAGGAATGAACCTAGACTACTACGAAGGTTTATGGAGTGAAACCATTCCAGTATAATAGTACTAGAAATGATACTTTACTAATATAAAATGTTTTTCTCTGATTATTTTTTTTCTAGAATTCCATTTTTTATTAAAAATAATTATTTTATTACTAATGAATTATATTATTTAATGATTTTTGTGATTAGTCATGATTTTTATCTTTGATATGTAGTGTATACTTTTCACATTTATAAAATCATATGATTTTATTATGATCATATCTCTATTTCTTACCCATAGTGAGTATCTAGGATCACCCTTTTCTTATGTTTCTATTCCAAAAAATATATAATTAATGGTTGTAGGTATACATGCTATGCGGGAAGATCTTTGAAAGAATCATTAAATATATTCCACTGGATTATACATTATTGTTCAATGATTCCAAATAAACTAAAAGATTATATTCTTTGGGTGTGTGTTTTTGTATTCCACAGATATGATTTAATGTATATGTACTTCTTGCATGGGTAATTATATAAACGCCTATGAAAACTAAAAAATAGTTTTTTATATACATATAGTGAGCATAAAATGTATTCTCTATAAGAAAATACATAAGGTATATCAAAAATATTTCTAACTGAATACTAATACTCTTATTTATAAACAACATAATGAACAATAACCTTAAATATGTTATTCAAAAATCATAACCTCACCATGGATCACACACCAAATAGAACATTTGTGATAGTAAAATAATATAATGAAAAAAAATATTATATAACCTCAAAGACACTTCCTAAAATATTATGTGTCCACTACCATTTCACAATCCAATTATCTCATATACAAGGATGTTGGTTACCATTAACATGATAGATATTAACCTCAACCCATTATCCTACCATGCATAGACACATTAATGAACCACATTAATTATGTCCACCAACCTAAGACCATCACCACTAGGAATCTCCAATAAATAAGAAATCGTCACTAGAAATCACCCTTAACCAAGCTAACAACACTATTAATCTACAAAAATCCAATCATTATAATAAGGATTAAAACCTAACAAATGTTATCATCACTTGGAATCACCCCAAAAAAAACCATCATCATGTGTCATATAAATGTAATTATTCATCATTATAAATAATCCCAACCAAATAAACTATTATACTATTTCATTTCAACTAACAAAACCATAAACACGATGAATCAACACAAATATAGGAACGATCACTAAGCGTCTCCACCAACTGAACCAACATCACGTGGAATCACCACCAATATATCCATCATCTAACTCAATGAGGGATAATATAAATCAACTAATACCAAACTCCCACGGGTTATCACTATTAAATTGTTGACCATGTTATAATGTGTATATAATTCCCCTATAAATATAAGTATATTATTCATATTTATGGCCAAAACTATGGTTCCACAAAAAATATCACTAACACAGCCGATTCTACTATTACATCACCCAATTACATATTCCACTCTCAACGCCCACCACTAAATGCATGTCACCGCAAATAAATATCCACACACACCTCCCTCAATTCCACAATCACTCATATATTGGATCAATTTTTATAAAAGTTAATAACTAAAAACTTTTATTTAAACAACACATTTAATTTCAATTTTTAATAGCCAACTGCATAAAATAATGGTTTTATTTATTCATATTTTTTTCAATCCATTTTTATCATTACAATACTTCATAAATAATTTACATACCAGGATATTATATATCTGTCATTCCTAACCATTTTCTATAGCTGATAGACAAATATATTGAGGCTATAAAGAACTAGAACCACCATCTCATAAAAAAACTAACACATCCAATGCCAAAGATAATCTTATATCCTACCTATCATACCTCAATAACCACTAACTAATAAAAAAAATTCCCAATCCATATCCCATTCAAAACAAACCACATCACTATTGCCTCAACACATTACACATATAAATAGTTCACCTCCATAATAATATATGAATAATAATATCCAAACATGAATATGGATAAAAAACACACTAATAGGCCAAAAAAATTACAGTTCATTTATAATAATCACAACACATTTCCAAGGCACTTATATTACATTTCATCATCTAATGAACAAGTAATTCTATAAAATTTTATGATTTTTTCGTAGCTGGTACATGAATATATATTAGTATATAATATTTTATACATGTGTATACGTAATGATAAAATATATAATGGGATCAAAATTCTAGAAAATATTACACATAGTGCTACAAAAATAATTGATAATCACTAGAACATCATATCTCAATGAATGGAAATTCAGAAATATATTAAAATTTTTAAACGCATCAAAATATAACTTATTACACATAAATTTTGATTAATTTAATTCATTTGTATTGTTTTTTACATCCTTAATCCCTATAAAAATGGATTTTAGATCATTCTAGTCCCATTAATGAAAAAATATAGACTTAAAAAGGATCCCTTACACGAAATAACGATCTGCAAATTACTATGCTAGAATAAATTTAAGGGAAAGGTAACCACTAAGAAAAACAAGTAACTGACTACCTCAATGAACATAAATTATAATTTCCCACATAAATATAACTTCACAAATTTACATGAAATAACCTCTTCATAACCCATGCTTCCTTCGATTTAAAAACATGGAATGCACATAAGGGAAAGGGAATGAACCCATCTAGAAAAGATGATTCGGTATCTATTAACTCTATGTATCAAATTAATATAGTATTATTATTCTCTTGATTTACACTATTCTAATCCTATAATATTGGGAATTTATTATTAAATATGTCAAGAAAAAATTAATGCACCAATAAATTTAAATTACATCAATTAATATTCACTTGCATTTCTCATTAAAACATGATGAATAAGATTCATCAGTTTTAAAAAAATAGTGATTGATGATGAAATATTCATCATCACTTTCACATTCCTAATCTATTTAAACATCAAACCAATCACGAATAATTCCAATATTAATACGTTTAATATTTAAATATTGATTAGTACCTAAAATTTTCTATATTTAATTGATCAATAAAACTATTTACTTATCATATTCCTGAGTATAACCATCAGAAATGATTATCTTACATTAAAGAAGTCATTTAATCTTACTTATTAAAAAATATCATTTGGGATCAAAGAACACTATCCATTCCCATAATCAACAAATTTTTCAATATCTGTTAAATAAAATCATAAATTAAAATATATTATTGAAGTATAATAAAGCACATCATTCAAGGTCCAACATAGCCTTTTATACCATCAATATTTTCATCAAAACATCATGATTATGGAATATTAGTTTTTGAATATCCTATCATGAATACAAATGATAAATCATCTATAAATTTTGTTGAGTTATTTGTTATTCTTATATTTATGAACATCAACTTATCAACATCAAAATTATGAATATGTTAATATCTACCTCCAATATTGGTCTTCATCATCACCATTGAACTCCTAAATCATCAAATGCATCAAATAAAAATTAACCAAAAAATATTTGATAATTAAATTATATAATATTTTATTCATCTATTTTCTTTAGAAACATATTCCTATCACATTATCAACTTTATGTTTCTCTTACCACTATGCATTCATCCTGGAGAATGGATTCTTACTATCAGATATGGTCCTTGATTATTATAATGGTATATATGACATGTATCTTCAAAATTACACAAATAAATAACCACTTTAATATATCATACAAATATATGTTTTTCTTTATTAAAAAATTATTCTGCTTTATTTCATTCTCAGTGTTCACAAAAATTATCTTATGGCTTCCAATAAATTGGTTTCACATTCATTCCTAAAAAATAAAAAACATCTAAAATTTCCTAGGATAATTTTTTTTACATTTCCAATAATATTTAAATTAATATAATTTATATAATATAATTTTTATAGATACACATATCTATCACATTAATTATTATATCATTATTGCCATGTGGAGATCATCTCCTCAAATTTCTATCTACATAAAAGTTTACATCATCATATCTTCTTCTGAAAATAAATCTTATCGATTTTGAATTTGGTATAACTCTTTTGGATTTTTTATCTCTATTATGTTATCGTAATAAATTTTCAATTCCATATAAATTGTAGTTCCAAATTTATTAATATAATTTAAATATTATAAAAAATTAAAAATTATAAGGTATATGATCATTCTTTCTTGAAACATTAGTACATATGACTATTTAGAACTTTTCATAACTATAAAATAATCAAAAATAAAATTTTTCTAATTGATGTTGTTGTTCAATAATCTTAATCATCAATATATACTAATAATACAACTAGAAACACATCACCATCCAACAATAAAAATAAATAGCTGGAATCAAAATTATCTCATTCACTATTTACATAACTCTATTAATTTATTTATTCAAGAAAGATATCATCTATATACCACATATATTTCTACATTTTTCTGATGCTTCACAGAGGCATGTTGGCCTCATATTTTATCATCTACTAGAATCACATTGTTTCCCACATTCCCTTCTTCTATATGAGTTTAGAATTCATCATTTTCATTGTGATGTTTATTCCTTGAACAAAATAAATGATTGGATTTATGATTGAACATACATGTATTCTTCCTTAGAGATTGTTTCCTAGTCTAGGCCTCCCATGATTTTTATTATGTGTTGGGGAAACACATTCCAAGAAAAATACCATAATCTTATTATGTTAATCTTATTACTTGTGATTGGATATTCCAAGGTGTCTTGATAGGGAAGAAACCGTCAATCAGGGAAGTAGTCATGTAGTGAATAAAAGCATATGTGGAAACGAGAGCATTGGTAAAGTATTTTCATCCTTGAAAGAGGAATTCTCAAGGGTGTGTAACATGAGGAATCCCTCATCTACCACATTGTATCTTATTAAAGAGGTATGTCTTAGGATTTCATACTCATGCATCATATTTTTTAAAATTGATAATATATGATTTTAACGTCACCAGAATATTTATTGATAATGATTATCATGACCTATGGAGGAGGATCAATGAAGCACATCCCTAATTCAGAACAACTATAAGTTTTACATGTTCAATGTGTCAGAATACCAGTATAGACAAACCCCATATGTTGTGTCCTATAAAGAGAAGGTGTCACACCATAAAGGCTGATATGGAAAACAATATAGGTGGATCAAAGGGATTGAACCCCTATAAGTGGGGCACCAAGTTTTACATTTGGCTAGTATTGAAAACTAAGGAGGCATCATATGTACCCTCTTTAGATGACATATGTAAAAACCTATATATTTTCAGGCATGGTGTAGGGATTACAAATGGTTTTCTACTCGGGTCTTACTATGATCAACATTGATGTTGATGGGATTATGTATTTCAATATCCATGGTGGACATTATTATTTGTCTTAGATGTTATGTTTGAGGGGAAATTAGGATGAATCATGGTCTATGGGTGAAGTGAAATGGATATATTGTTGAGGTGTTGGGTTTGATCCAAAGGGAGGTTTCATGATTATCCTAGTTAGATGGGATTAAAATTCCACAGAGTTGTACATATGGAATTGTAAATTACACCAAAGTAGGATTCTCATTGGATGGAAAATGTTGGAGTTTACAAACTGGAATGACTTGGGTGATGCTATTGTGCATCAATGGGGTGGATGGGGATGATGTGCCAGAGCAGCCCGAGTGGCACTTTGTAGAGGAAGTGGTGTTAATGGGTCTTATTCCTTAGAGTTACCCATAATTACTTTCTTATTTATTTCCATGAGAGAAGAAATTTTTCATTTCATTTGGTAATAATTCATCACAATGTCATGTCAATAGACAAGGTGTGTGGGGAATATGCATGGAAGCTACCCTGGGGAATCTATGGTGCGGAAATTGTGTGGATTGGGATAATTTCTGGGATCCACCCATAATTTTTTCCAAGTGTATATCCATGAAGGAATTCCATGTTCATTTCATTAGTTAATAAATCATTCAAGTTTCATGGGAATGAATGAGGTACTTGGGGCTTACATATGGAATCTACCCATTCATGTTTCCTCGGGTATGGTCATGTGGGTATCCTAGTTAGTTTGTTGGAAAAGGTATATAATTGGGGATTAAACCTAATAATGAGTCCCATGGTTTTTGTTTGGTGACCATTTCATGATAATGGAAGGATTAATCTTATTCTTGTAATATAATTCATCTCTTGTTTGTCACAGGATGTATATTATTACTATACGATAGTGTATGATACTGTTTAAAGTCATTTACTGAGAACTGTTAACATCATATTCTTGATCTCTAAGGAATCTTATTCAATGATAAAGATGAATAAAATCAATTTCATATATGGTATTCTAAATTTTATATTCATGTAGTGAGAAACAAGGGAATATTATTCATGGTTCACAAGGCATACAATTCATGAGTAACAGGGTAAGCAACAATTTAATGTCATGTAGTGAGGACTATTGGAATCTTATTCTTTGACCATAAGGCATATAATTCACTAGTGGTATGGTATGATACAATATAAATTATTTTAATGAGTAATATTAGAATCATAAGCTTACTTGATATATGGAATCTTATTCATGATTGATACCATATTCTTGTGATTAATGACATGTAGTGAGGACTATTAGAATCATATGATTGGTGTATATGTAATCCTATTTATGAGTAATAGTGTATGATAATGTTAAAATTTATGTAGTGAGGACTATCAAAATCTTATGCATCATTCATAAGTAATTCTATTTGTAATTGATATGGTATGCAACATTTTAATATAATATATTGAGGACTATTAGCCAGAAAATTCTTAGAAATGGCATGTGTGGGACTTACACAAGACATGATATTTATGGTTCAACCAGACATTATAGATAGTTGTTGAGGTTTCAATATATTATTTAAGAATGGTTGCACTCTTTTTATATAGAAAACAAATACGAGAATTCCAACTTATTTCATGTGAATAGAACCAATATGAGTAGGTTGAATCATGGAATTTCACATAGTTCAGAGGAGTATCTCAAATCGTGGTACTATATGGGTGGAATATTGGTATATATAAGGGATGAAGACAAAATGTCCTCAACCTGACCAAAGAATGTTTAGGGTGCGACTCACTATTTTTCATGGAGTTATGATATGGTACTGAAGGAACCGAGCTGGAGTCCTGGTAGTGTATCCTAGCATTGTGTTTGAGTGGGAGTGCAGGGGAAAACCCTTAATATTATGGACTAGTGGGAATGGATTAAGGATCTCTCTAAATGATAGGTTTTCAAGAAATATGGGGGTTTATGGTTCTCTTAGTATCACAATGTAATGGTATTCAATGAGCTATATGTGGCATAATTGATGGGGCTTCACAGAGCCGAAGTTATTGTGAAGGATGTCTCGATACTTTGGGGGAGTTCGCCATGATGTCAAAATGCATGGCAAAGCCTCATGTTCCTCAAAGGACATTTTTCCATTATGAAAGTTATTGTCCTTGATGAATGGAATATCCATCCAGGGTGGAGGTTCTCACAAACCAAATTAATGGTATTTTTTATTCATAGGGGCATCGCATAAGTTGTCCTAAAAAAATCAGGAGCTTCTTGAATTTAGAGTTTATGGATTAAAAACTATGATGTCTCACCCCCTAGAATTAGGGAATTACGGGCTATTTATATGAATGGGTGTACCATAATGCTAGGAACCATGATGCGAAGAAATGGTGAGTCCATGAATGGATGTGGATTCATTTCACACATGAAATAGTCCATCAGTATTCATTGCAGTTCATGAGGGATATTCTCAAATTAACTCTCTATGAATGGGCTCTATGAAAGGGATCGTAGACCATTTTTATAGCCTCACATTCTATGAAATAATCTCTAAACAGTAACTATGTTAGGTATCCGCGAACAATCAAATCACATCCTGTAAAAAACCCACAATCATTGATATACTTTTCAATATTCAATGGAATATTAAGATGTGTTTTAATACAATAAATTTCCAATTAAAATTGGCTCTAATGAAGATGATGATGGTGATGTAGACCGTGTTACTGGGTTATAAATAAGGAAAATTCCAGCATCGTGGACCACTCTATCTCTATGACAATTAAAAATCATTTAAATAAAAAACGATAGTTTTATGAGAGTCTAGCTCAGTATGGGAAATAATAAAAAATAAAAGATCAATCACTATAGAAGAGTTCAAGAATGTGTATAATGTTCTAGGATATAATGGGGACATTGATAAAATTTGATAGTATCCTGACTAAGATTTCCCTAGATGGTGAGTGGATCTCTACCCAACTGACATGCCTGGCCATTTTTCCCTAGTTCATGAATGGGGTAACCCCAGGGGTGTTGACGTCTACACAATAACGGGGGATTAAAAATGTGATCTCGATTCTGAAAATTCATAACGTAAGTGTGATTAGTGTAGCAATATACGAAAAAATATGATTTTGTAAGAAACATAAAATCCATTTTATTTAGTTTGTACTGGGGAATAAACAGGGTTTAACAATTGTCCATGTTCAAAACAAATGACTTGTCTCAAAAAGATTCATGAATTCCTTTGTAATATTTCCCCACAATGGTATGTGAGCCTTATCCAAAAACAATTTGTTTACGGGGCAGCTTCAGACGTGGAAGAAGATGAGGATCTAAATGAGGGGCACACAAAGCATTTGAATATAGTGATGGAAATTTTTAATGGATTTTAACACTCTATAATTTATTAAAATATGGATTAAATCACATTGTGTGTAATCATACTAGTCACAAAATGATCAGAAAAATATTCTAATAGGATTGACATCTCGAATGCTAAGTGATAATTGAAGATGGGAAAAATTATATAAATGACCAAAACTAAAGAGGGGATATTTTAGGTAATGAAATATGATGCCCAGTAGTTATATAAAATGAAAATGAGGATTATTAACATGTATTTTAAAATCATTTGATAGGGACAACACATGGTGTAGTTTAACATCATGTGATTAGGATGCATCTCGTAGTTTAAGGTTATGTGACAATGATGTTTAACATAGTTTAAATTCATTATTCATGGAACTTGAAAAATAAAATATTGTCAAATTTTTGTGAATAAGAATGTATATTCCTATAATATTTGGGAGAAACGAGTATTGTGGACACAACTTGAATGATCCAATGCAGCTCACACATCACACATATATCAAGAAATATACAGGAAAACATCACATGAGATGTGGATTGATAAAAATATGATGCAAGTTCCTTAAGAGGCCCATCAAAAATAACATATCACGTTGAGGATTACATTTTATGTTAATAATGTTTAGATTGAGGTTCCCTTATATGTATTGACCAAATTGTTACCCCGTCTACCAGAACTCCTATGCTCATGTGAGCTAGTCTCATTGTGGAAAACAAAAAAATAGTAATGGGTTTTACCTAGAATGTGAGACTGCACGTTATATTTGACACCATGAATACAATACCTCTATGATACATGAACATGGACGGGAGGAATGTATTAAATTCCTTGGTTTGAATAAAGTGGGTATTGGTATGATTTGGATGACAGTAGACTGTGTTCATAATATAGAGATAAAAATAATTCCAATAATGAGTTTTAAGAAAAAATGAAAGACGAAATTTTTACCATGTTTCAAACACAGGTCCCGCTATTTCCTTGAAAATAATCAATATAAATTTCTACTAAAACATTAGTTGATTGAAATAGGGAACTTGATCATCACTATTAAGAGGTCCATTTGGATGTGAAATATTTTGTACATCCAAACCTAGAGAGACATGAAGTGTGGAATAAGAGTATTAGTCAATGGGAATCAAACCGGGGGGGTTTTAGGTAGTTTATGGTCATATTTCATAGACCATGGAAAATAGTTTAAAGTCATGTCTCATGGACTATAATTGAAATGTTCATTCGAAGGGTACATATGTAGTGAAAAAGGGATAAAACCTAATGAGAATGCGGGATATAGGTAGCCATTGTACCACATTAATACTATATTATGAACATTAAATATTTCATGGTCCTGGAACATAGACTGAAATCAATTCTAAGAAGATAAGAGTCTGAAGTTGTTCATGATTGGTTCGAAATATAAAATGTATTTGAATTCATATGTATCCCATTAGGATGAAAATCAATCCATGCATAGTTCTTATATATCCATGATGTTTAACATCACGTGGTTAGGAAGAACCTGATCATAAATTAATGGATGATGAAGTTATGGTAAGACTAGAGATTGTTGATATGGTTGTCACTATGTATCACATAAGGACCGATGTCTAGCCACATGTAGTTTTTGAGAGAGGATCTGACTATGTAGGTCTAACCCATGCAAATGGATGGAGGCATTTTTAATTTTGTTTCTTGTCCCTTTTTATGTGTTTTTTGAATATTATTGAATACTAGTGAGTTCATATGTATTAGTAGTGGATAGGAATCAAACCTTACATATTTCAAGATAGGTGGCATTGTGGATGAACAGTTTCAATGTTGATGTCCTCCTAGGAGATAATTCCACAATGCAGTTCCATTTATCATTATTAGGCACACATGATGGTGTCACATGTTACGGTCATGTGACAGGATAGGACAATGTACCTTATCATTTTTTGGTATGGATAATAGTTTAAAATAATTTTTTCATTGAACTATTTTGATAATGACTGTAACACACGTTATATTTTTGTGACTAGGATTTTGTGTTATATGACTTTTCCCAAGGGGAATGCGTGGCATGAAAAAATAACCTGAAATGAATGAGGACCATCGAATCTGGAATCCTAGAATTCAATCCAGATGGAATCATAGTCTAAGAGACCATAATGTTTAATTTATGACTAGACACAAGGATGATTTTTTTTGGAATTTGTATGTATCACATACGTATGGGAATTAATTCATAAGAAATTTTTTAAAATGATATGGTATGAGAATTAATTTGGAAGTTATTTTCTCTTAGGATAGAAAATCATGATGGATTTGTGAGGTTTAATTTCATTACAACTTATAATATTCAGTTCAGAATTTTATGCAATATAATTCGGAACATTCGATATTATTTTACAGTCAGAGAGTTTGGACTATAATGGTTGAGCATATCTTATGTACATGTATAGTATGAAGGGGTTAAAACCCCCCAACCTAAATGGACATGGAGGAAAAATGTCCCACAAAACCTTCATGGTATAACATGTTTAATGTCTAATGTTATTATACATTGACCATTAGGGAGGGGTTATCCGAAATAAGGGACATGTGTAGCATAGTAGGGAAAACCTAATGTGAATGTGTCCATAGGAGGCTTTCACCACAGAACCCATCTTTTTGGAGAACCCACACATAGAGAAATTCATAAATCTTGGATTTGGGTGCCCAATTTAACACATGTTCCCAAAACATGGGTACGTGCATCATTAGGTCATGCGAAAGGGACTATAATTATTATGAAGATTCACATCATATAACTAGTACATTTTGTGTTTCTTAGTTTTTGGTCATAATGTTTGGGAAATTATGTGTGATTACAATTAGTAAATACATATCATAGATTTGTAGTGATCCTAATGTGAATAAGGGACATGCAGACCCATCATCACACCACATTTTCCTGAGTAAACATGCATACAATTTGTTGTTGTGATTCTTAACAAGTAGTCTCTTAGTTTAAGGTCTTACAATTCAGACCATGGATATTTTGGGACGTCACCATCATGATAAAAATACTTCCAAGACACTGAATCCCATGAGATCCAGGTTCTGTGTGGAAAATAGGGAGTGGTGTTAGGATTTTCCATTTCCAATGAAAGCACAATGAAATGGTAAGAAAATTACAGTTGGGAGTGTCCCGATAACATTGACTTTCATACTAAATTCACATAGATTCATAGAGGGATAAAAAAATAATTTTTTGTTTTCATGAAAACATATATATGTGGAAAATATTTAAATAAAAACTTTTGAGAGACAGATGATGAATGGGTGACCGATCGGTAAGGATCACTCTTAAACAAATTTGAAAAACGGGATCAAGAAGTACACTAGTCCGGTATGGGGTGTACTAGGTCAGAATCGAATGTTTACCATGAAAAAATGATATTGTCCTATATTTTCTAAAACAAATTAATTATGTTGTTGGACCTCTATGGGAGGTGAGATAATGTGGGCAGAAGACTATCACCATTAGGGGATCCTTTTGGATAAGAATTATGTTAGGGATCTGAACCAAAAAATACATGAACTTTTTTAAGGTATAAGGGATGTGTCAATGATGAAACCAACACTTTAGGTTTCACTCCCTAGTTCATCACATAATGTAAGTGGTAAGAAATATCAAGAATAAAGATAAAGGGTAATAGTGTTTTAAATTAGATTATGGTCATATTTCTTTGACAAGAGACTCTTAGTTTAAGGTTGTAGATTTTGTACACATCTATTAATTTTAACTTCATGTTGTGAGGACATTGATTGTAACAAAGATTATTATCATGAAACTATGAAACTAGTAGGATAGGTGTTACAAAGGAGTTTTAAATAGAGATGTATTTATAACCCAACTTGTATGAGGACCACAGATCCCCACCCAATACCACACACCCTGAGAAAAACCCACACACAGTTTAAGGTGGAATGGAAATGACTTTGACCTATAGATTAAGGTTATTGAGTTTGGAATATTGAAATTCTAAAACCTAAAATTATAGATAAAAACCCTACAATGAATCATATTCCCACATGAGTCCTAATCATTGATCAAAAAAGGAGTGATATAAGGCTTTCCAGTCACATTTATGTACCCAATAAGGGGGTGGAAATGTCTGGTCTAAAAGGGCCCAAAGACAGTGACCCTATTACTACGAATTCAACGATGAATTGAAGGTTTACAATGATGGTTTTGGAGTTCCACAAGAAAAAATTAGGTGGAATGGATTAATTATTATGCCTAAAATCCGAAAACACAGAGAGGGTGGAATGAAAATAGTGATTAACTACTGACCCTGTTCTAAATATAACAACTATATCATGTTACATAGAATAGGAAAAATGAGTGTTGACCTATTACACTATTTGAAACATTGATCATATTTCAATATGTTTTCTGATGTCTTCTAGTTTGTTGTCCCATGGTGTTAAGCATGCTATTTTTCTAGGAACGGTCGCATTTAGTGGTCCCTTTAGATGTGGATGAATATGGGATCCTAATAAAGTGATTTTTTGAAACGTGGAAATGGATTCTGAGATTGTACCTATAGAATTCAATAATCTAGGTTCTAAACCACATCACAATTGATAATTTCAATGGGGAGTACCATAAATTGGGAATTAAAACACTTCTCTATGATGAGTTTCCGTAGGTAGTGCTAGATTATTGCATGGTAGTAGACCAATAAAAATGATGAGTGCTCTATAACATATGAGATAATGCATTTACACATTTCTACATCATAGAAGGGTCATGTGGATTCCTTTCATATAACGTTTATGATGAATCCATTGATATCCACATAAAGAAATGCTATTTTTGAAGGTCATGTGCTTAGGATGTTTTACACATAGTTTATATTTGTATGTTAATGATATTGTATCATAAAATATAACATCATTTGATTATAAAATGATGTGGATATCATTCAAGGTCACATATATATTTATAAATGATGATTTTAAGTAGAATATCTTTGACCAAAATTTCATATAGTTTAACATAATGTGACCATCTCATTTTCCCACAGTTTATCAACATGTGTCCAAGACAATAGTTTTTTTATAGTTTAACATCATCAAACATGGATGCACGACCACAAGGATTGTATCGGTAGAGGGGATATTATGTCTACCCAATCATATTTATTTGGCATACATGAGAATATGGGAAGGATTATTTATGATAAAATTTCATTAAAATCCAACTATCGTATGCGATGAAGTTCTCCAAAAATGATCTAGGATGTTTCATGGTTAACATTCCACGAGCTGGTGTTAGGACCGTGTGGTGGACTTCTTTAGTTAGTGTTGGAATAATAGTAGGGTTAATTGACACAATATGCATTGAAGGAATTTGTTTTCCTGATTTTAGTTTGCAAGATCACATAATCATGTAGCAAATAATATGGAATAGAGTGCCCTGAGGGTGGAAATTGCCACATGAGCTATAGATGTGATTTCAACAATGGAAAGGATGATAGAATCACATCAGTCTACTGTGGTGATAGAGCATGAATGCATTATATACATAGTTCATTTGTATGACTGGGTATTGAAGCCTATATGGCATGGAAGCTGTGAGTGTCTATATTATGGGGAAATGGAGAAAAGAAGGTGTGGAATCATGTAATGTAGGTATGATGGGGTGATGGATCCTAGAAAGTGTGGATTCCAAGAGATTCGATATAATATGGTGATAGATATTGTGGGGTGTGTAGGAATAGAGAATCGTTACGATGTGGAAATATATCATGGATGTCGTGGAATCCTAGAATGTTAGTAGGATGTGGCGATAGATCCCAAAAGGCATGTAAACATGGAACATCGGTACGATGGAGGGAATTACCCATGCTATTCATCGATGCCTATATCATGAGTATGAAATAGAGATAGTGCCTTGGAAGGCATGGATTCCTGGTCCGTATATTGGACATGTTGATATATCCCTAAAAGGGACAAATAATCTAGTGATAATATGATGGGGTGACTGATCCCATAAGGTGTGGATGTTTGGAGGGTTGGTAAGATACGGTGATGGAGCCCATAAGTTTTCGAATCTCGGTGTGTCATTATTATGGGGTGATGTACCCTAGAATGTATGGAATCCTAGAGTGTCTATTTGAAGAGATTGTAGATCTTGATAGGGATATAAGCCTAGAGCCTCAGTACGACTGGGTGATGGACCCTTGGTAGGATTAGTATAAAAGAGTTTCAGTAGAACGGGGTGATGAATCCTAGAAATAAAGGAATCCTAGATAGTTGTTATGACTATGTTATGGATCACTACATGATTTTGAATCCTGCAACATCAGTACGATGGGAACGTTGATCCCAGGAGGTGTGTAAGACAAGATCATCGTAATGAGGGGCAATAACATCGAATAGAAGTAGAAGCCTAGAGTGACATCTTGTAATATAGAGTATATGTAGTTTAGAAATAATCAATCTTCCCAATGTGTAGGTTATTTTGGGAATAGAATTTTTTCAGACTGTGGAAAAATTTTATCTACAATAATGTATTGGAAAAGTGAGGACCTCCATGAAGGTTAATGTTGGTACAGGGAGGAAGAACACAAAGACTGGTGATAATGAAAGGGAGTACCTCAATTCTAAATGATGAAAATGTAGGGAGGACCTTCATACAAGATTATGGTGATGGAAAAAATGTCCCTAGTGCCATATTATAGTCATATGAGTATGACCCACATAATAATTGATTATGGGGATGGGGAATAACTCTATGTTGAATAATGACATTGTGCGGAATACTTCCAAAAAATGATGATGGAAATGGGGTAAACCTCCATTCAAAATAATGGTTGTGGATGGAGGACCATCATAATGGATGGTTGTGTTGATGAGAGGACCTCTATGCATGATTATGGAAGTGTGGGGGGGACCTTTCCATTCGATGAAAATGGATAGGTGGATGTCCTCTTTACCAGATCATTTTAGTGAGGGGAGGACCTCTGCAATGTCTACAGATAGAGAGTAGAGGGCCTATGTGTAAGATGCTGGCAGTGTGTGGATGACCTATTACATGGATGATGATATATATAGAGATAACCACCATTCTAGATGATGGTATTGTTTGGAGGACCTTCACAATGGATGGTGATAGGTATAAGGATAAAATATAAATTATATTATGGTATAGCTTGGAGGTAC
Source organism: Viscum album (assembly GCA_963277665.1). Classification (NCBI taxonomy): domain Eukaryota; kingdom Viridiplantae; phylum Streptophyta; class Magnoliopsida; order Santalales; family Viscaceae; genus Viscum; species Viscum album. Next base: position 62,643,855 of record OY728143.1, on the reverse strand, counting down.
ACCACAATGGCAGACGATGGTGATGGGGTGGACCTCTATGCTAGATAGTGGATATGTGGGGAGGAACTATACAATGGTCGATAGTGTAAATGATGAGGACCTCTATGTCATATTATAGTGTTTTGGGGTGGACCTCTAAATCATATGTTGATGGTGATAAGGAGTACCTCTATCCTTGATGATTACTGTTATGGGATGGCCCGTAATGGCTTCTAGAGGTGTCAGTGATGACATGTGGGAGTTGGGTGTGGTTTACCATACCTGTCCCCTGAGGGAGGAGGTACTAGAAAGGTTCTTATGGGTTCAGGATTCGTTCACCCTACATGGACTATCAGGGAATGGGTGTCAGTGAGTAGTCGATGGAGTTGTGGGTTGTTTCACCCTGTGTCCCATGAGGGTGGCTGTGTCATCAAGGAACTGTTGAATTCATGGGTGGTTTCACATTTTGCATCACAAGAGGGTGATAGTTTCAGAAATTAACTGATAGACTTGTTAGTGGACGAAACTTATACGGCCCATGAGGGAGGCAATGTTGGCAAATTGTCGATTGGGTAGGTGGTGGTTCCCCCATAAAAATTCCATGAGGGAACCATTGTCGGTGAGGTGTAGATGGAGTCTGGGGGTGGTGGTCCCCTACACATATGATGAGGGTAGTGATTTTTGTGAGGATATGATAGAGTTGGGGGGTGGATTCTCCGTCCCATGAGAGCATCAAAATTGGAACAGAATAAATGGAGTGGGGGTGGTTTCCCCTTATATGACCCATGAGTGTGGTTGTGTTAGTGAGGATCGTATGTAGTAGTATAAATTCACCTTATGTTAATATTCCTCCCATAAATTTGGGATAAGTAGTTATGTTGGGACCACCATAACTGTTGGTGGAAAGACATCATTTCAGTCTAGGTTGAATCCATGATCTCACAACCTACATGGATAATCCCCATGGATGAAGGAGAAAATATTCACGTCAGGTTCACCATTTCTATTTCTCAAACATTTTCCATGGAACATCATTCAGACATCTTATTATATGATGATGTCACATTGTATCCCAATATAACAACTTTTATAATGAGGGATTGATTAACCACATTCTCTTCAATATATGATCCTTGATTGAAATATAATGATTGGATATCAGTTCATCCCTCAATAGAGTACTCCATGTTTCTCGTCGCCTAGTCCAGGTCATCCTCACATATTAATAATTGTTCATGAAACTCAATCATGTTTTAATATCATTGTGGACAATGGATAATTACTCTTCATCAATCTAGACATTGCAAGGGGTATTTATAGGGAAGAATACATTGGTCAGGGGAGTAGTCATGTTCATCATTATTTGAATATCTAGACGTTTCAATATTTATAACCTATTTTCATCAACACAATAGAAATTCACAATGCCATGAATCATTATGAATCCCATGTCAATCACGAGGTATCTTATTCCAAAGGAATGCCTTTTTTGTTTTCCTTAGACATCCCATGTTAAACATTATTTAGGTTGTGTGATTAATGTCTTGACTAGATAGAGTGTAAATTATCCTATGTTAAAGTGGAGGTGGATAAATGAAGTTCATCCCTTTGAATGAACTCCTAGAAGATTTTCCAGGGGGATAGGTCAGAACACCTATAGAGATAGACCCTAGATGGTGTGTCTCATAATGAGAATGTGTCACACTGTTATGAAAATTTTGGAAACCACCAGAGGTGGATTAGATATGGCTCTCCACTATAAAAGGGGGAAACATGGTTTACCATTGTATATGATTAAACCTCAATAAGTCATTCTGTCTACCCTATTTAGAAGATATGGATCAAAACCAATGTAGCTTGATGGATGGTGTGGGACTTACACATGATTTTCTAGCAGGGTTCTACTAGGAGAAGTGATGGTGTGGATAAGGATTTTGTGAAGGGAAATCCCTGATTTATTATAGTATTTTTACAAGAGGTGGTGGCCTGAGTAATATTAATATGAATCATGGGATAAGTGTTGGGTGGAATGGATGGATTGTTTAGGTTGTTAGGATTGATCATTAGGGATGTTTTCTAAATATCCGAAATATATGGGAATAAAATACCACATAGATATGTATATGGAATTTGGACAAACACCTAAAGAGGAGGGTCTCTGGAACGGACATGTTGGGGCATACATGGAGGACCGGCTCAGGTTCCACTATTGAGCAGTAAAGGTATGGATGAGGGTTATGCATGGAGCTTCCCTGGTGCCGCTATGGAGCCCCAATGGTGTGGATATGTATTACACATGCGATCTTCCCATAATTTTATCATCAATAATTATAATGTGGTCATCCATGTTCATTCAATAGGTTAATTATCGAGTTTATTGTCATGTTAACGAATGAGGTGCATGGGGATTACACATGAAAGATTCTGGGAAACCGTAATGGTGCGGGATTGATGTGGATACATCTTATGTATGGGGGATTCTTGAAATTTATTTATTCCTATCTGTCCATTAGGGAATATTATTTGAATTTAATGTGGTAGGAATTATGTTTAATGAAATTAGAATTGATGGAGTTCATGGGGATTTCACATGGAAGCATCCCATTTAAGCATCCCCATGTCTAGTCATGAGGGAATCCTAACTTGTTGGTGGGTTGAGGTACATGATTAGGGATTACACCTGACATAGTGGACTATGGTTGTTTTTAGTGGTCATTTAATGATCATGGCATGAGGAATATTATTAATATAATATAAGTCATCTAATTTTGGTCACATTAGGGATCATATTATTGGATTCTAGGGTATGATATATTTTAATGTAATGTAGTGAGGACAGTTGGAATTATTATGCTTTGTGAATAAGGCATTTATTTCATGGAGGTACAGACATCCAATGTTTGACATATAGGGTATACTACAACGTATAGTCATGTTGTGGGGAATGTTGGAATATTATTATTTATGCATAATGAATCCTATTCATGAGTGATAATGTATGCTAATGTTTAAACTCATTTAGTGAGGACTATTAGAATCATTTTTTGGGTGCATAAATCATCCTAGTCATGTGTGATGGTGTATTCCATTGTTTAAATTCATCTTGTGAGAACTGTTGAATTATTATTCATTGAACATAAGGAATCCAATTCATGAGTTAGTGGTCACACTACAATTTAATGACATTTAGTGTGGACTATTGGCATCTTATACATGATACATATGGAATACTATTCATGAGTTATAGGGATTTATGTAGTTTAACGTCATGTAGTGAGGAATATTAACATCTTATGCTTATCCTATAAGTAATCCTATTCAATAGTGATAGAGTATTGACGAGTGTAATGTAATGTAGTGGTGACTATTTAAAAAATTCATAAAAATGGATAGTGTGGGACTTACACCTGAGAGACCCTTTCATGTTCATTCCAACATTAGAGCCCAATATTGAGATTTCAGGAGATGCTTGATGAATGGTTCAACTTATGTTAGTTAGGGAATCCATGATGAGAATCCTAACTCATGTCACTGGAAGGGGACCAATAAAATTAGGTTTCCTAATGGTATATCAAAGAGAAAAGAATTGTATCTTGTAACACCCTATGATTTCGTATTATGTTATCTCTTTAATTTAATTCAATTGCTTTGGCTATATACAAAACCATGTTCAAGCACATCATGACATATAAAAATGGTATTTAGAAAAAGGTTATAAATAATATTATCCTCATTTTGAATTATATATATATATATATCCAATATAATTTTAACATTCATCTTTTATGTCTTTTACACATAATATAAGGACAAATTCAATTTTTCAAATAAAATTAGTATTTTTAAGAAATGCAGTTTGACCCCCTTTTAATTGAAAACCATTTTTAAAAACCATATTTAATCATTTATATATTCAATTAATTGAAATTAAATTCTTCTTTAGAATAAGGACATAAAATTTTCTTATGGATACTTTTTTGTTCTTTTCTGATAACTTTCATATTTTGATTAATAGTTTAAAATACAAAATTTTAATTTAAAACATATTTTTAATAGAAATAATTTATTGTGATAAGTTAAGATTATGAGTGTTTTTAATTTATATTTCAATTATATATTTATAATTTAATATATTGTACATAATTTAATTTGATTTCACATTTAAATTGTACACAAACACATGTCAATCTTTTGATAGTTTTTTACTTCTTAAAAACATGCTTTCTGGTTTAGACAATAGGAATTAATTTTAAATTAATTAATAAAACTCATATATTTTGAATTTAAAAATAATAGACATAATTTTTGGATTCTTAATATCAAAATTACCATATGGTGAGTTTTTGGAATTTTTCTGAAAATCTCAATTTTTGATGAATAGTGAAAAACTCTGTGTTATTGTTTTAAACTGAATATTATTTAAATTGTTATTATTTTTCATTGAATTTAATTTAATGAAAAAATAGGTATATATGTCTTATATTCGTTCAATTTAATTCATTGGAGTGATTTTGTAATAAGAATAGGTGTATACAATATTATTTAATTTTATAACATCATTTACCAACCTTCTTGACACATTAAGCAAATTTTCATAAAATGTAATGTTACTACATCTGTGAATTGAATTTCAAAAAATCTAGAGACATGGTTTACATCAATAAGATTAATGTGGTTCAATATCTAGAAAATAATTTTTGGTGAATAATAAATTTTGATTTTTATTTACCACGTTTAAAATTATATACGGTAATTAAAGTTAATAATGGAATTATAATTACCCTAACACATGTACTAATTATATTGGATAAGTGTATATCAACTAAAATAAATCATAGTAATAAAATATGATCCTTTCGGTCCACCTAGATTATATTAGGATATTTATTATTATTTTATTTAAATAGGAGTTAAAAGTGTAAAATTCAATGTTTAATAAATTAAAAAAATTTAATATAGGGATATAAAAAAGATAAATTAGACAATAAATATTCATTTGATATCTAAAACTATTTCCTAAATCATGGTATTTTATTTATAATTATTAGTCATTAAATAATTAAATTTAATTATGACATAATGATTATGTAGTCATTACATTATTAATGAATGATTAATAAATTTATATTATAAATATCAAAATAAATGTAAATTGAGACTTTTGATGCATTCAAAGAATTATATAGGTTAATATAACATGTTAGGGTTGATTTAATTTATTTTTTTGAAGTAATCGGGTTTTGTTGACTATCTAAAAACCAAAAACTAAATAGTGTCAAATTTGACATAAATGAGTTTTCAAATAAAATACATTATTAATAAATGATATAATATTCTAAAAAATATAAGGATCTAAAAAATGACATATATAATGATATATATAAGTTTCATTAACTAACCATCTGAGGTTCTCTTGAAATTTTATATTATGTTTATTAACCATGTAATATGAAAATTCAAGAAGAAATTGTAAAAGTTAAACAATTTAACTATGAGATAAATCTAAAAGATAATGATAATATGGTGACCTAAAAATATCCATTGGTTGAGAGGATTTCGACCCATACACACCTTAATCTAGAAATAAATTCATTTAGAACCATTATAAATTGAAAATAATTTTATAATAAAATAATATTTCATGAATTTCTTAAAATGACCCTCACCTCTCCTATAAAAGGTTATGTCCCATTCTCCCAAAATCACACCTCAAAATCCATTTTTCTCTACCAAAACTTTCTCAAATATCTTCCAAACTCTTCTAACTTCAACCTAGATTCCTTACTTTGATCATAATCCCAAAAAGATCTATTTTGATCAAATTAAAATAAAGCACATGAAGAATTGGAAATTAATTCATCACCTCTTTCAATGTTCTTTTTTTATTCCACTTTCTATTTCTTTTTCATTTCCATAACAAAATAATAACTACAGTACCTTATACTTAGTGTGATGTTATTATAAATAAGTAACAACCATATTCATTATTCTATCCATTCTATGAATGAAAAATTCATCGTACGAGAATATGTACGGCTAACCGTCTCTACATGGTGGTGTAGATTTTTATTCAACACTTCAGTATTTGGATGGGTATAATAATGAGTATAACTGATATAGATAATAAATATGACATGTTAATTATTTGGTAATATAACATCCAATTACATATGATTTCACCATCAATAAAATGATAATGTCACTTGTGCGTAAGTATGACGAACAGTCTCCACGATGCGATGTGATTCCTTTCCACATTCACCATTCAATGATGATTATAAAAATATTATTTTTTCAGAAGAATCAAATATATGACATAATAATGATACTGGATATATATATATACACACATATATCTCAATCAGTTACATCTGTTCAACTCAATATGAAAATGGAAACAATGATTATGTGTACGTACGGCGTGCCGTCTCCATAAACGTTGTTTTACATTTCATATATCTATCTATTATAATTATTTATATTCTTAATATATATGATACCTAATTCATGTTTTATATTTGGGAATCAGTTAAATCATGATATAAGTGATAAGATCAATAATATCAATAAAAAACATGTACGATAAAGAAATCTATTTTTACGTGAAATATTATTTCATCGTAGAAATTATTTTTAAATGTGTAGTATAAAGCCATAAATGAGACAAATATGTTATCATAAATATAAATATGGTTATGGTATAATTTAATAACATTCTATGGTCATTATAAATGATGTTAAACACACCCTCAACCAATGAAATGTACAAGGTAAGGGTTAATTCATCAATCTCATTATTATCCGATATTGTTTATGTGTACATATTTACTGGGAGAGTTTTATCATCCATGTAAATGTTTCATAAAAATTATTATAAAATTAATATTTTAAGGTATTTTGGATGGTAATATTTATCATGGTCATCATTTTAAATTTTTTAATGATTTATTTTTTTTAATCAATAAATTAATGTCTATGTTTTATAGAAGATTTTATCGATTTATTACTATGGGTAGGATTGTTTTAAAATGTTAATTCCCTTAAAAATATTACAAGTGGTATGGGACACATTGATTCAAAAATAACTTTTACATGTCTTCCTTTATAAATGCATGACTTTTAAATGATTTTAGAAAATGGTATATTTCTCTCAAATGTAAACATCCTTTACAGAATATTGTTATTAATTGAGATTAATTTTTTATAATACAGTCTTCAATACATTATTGAATTATTTATGATATGATTGACTGTGGATGTGATACTTTTATAAAATTAAGGGTTCATGGTTAAAGTATTGACATTTTGTATGCTAGTTTTTATACGAATTTATATGTTATGTTTCAACGTTTTCATATTAGGAATGTATTCAACTTAGTAAGTGACGGGTGGAACCCAATATAGCTCCTCCATGAATTGGTAGGTATAATGAGACATACTAGTGTCATACCATATAGCCTTGAAGAAATCTTATTATTATTTTTAGAATGAGGCATTCACTATGTGTTTATGATGTCCGACATTATGTATTCAATCATTATGAAATTGGCTATTTATATTACATGTGATTATTCAACTATTAGAATATCCATGTGATTAAGTAAATGTAATTATTTGATTTATCATTGCCATATAATTATGAAGATAAATTTTAAAAGGCATGTGTTTTAGTCATATACATTTCCTTAAATGTTTATTCTTATTTTTGATTGTTTACACTATATTATTATCTTTATTGAGTGTCTTATCTCACCACATTCTATGTTTTATTCTTCTAAGGATTCGAAGAAGTGTATTACGATTAACCTGCAGGAATAGGCTATGGGATATGAGTGTGTTAAAAGGGGAAACGATTTTGATATATCTTTTTCATTTCATCATGTAATGTAAAACATATGTATGTATCTAGAACTTCCTAGACTATTAAACTAATCAGTATTTTGCTACTTGATCACATGTGATCCTAGAAATTTTATGTAATAATGCATAGACTATGGGTAACTAGGGTCGTGGAATTACAGTTGGTATCAGATGATGTTTAGAACTATCATTGGAAACAAGATTTTGAAAATAATATATTACATAACATTACCCTAAGATAGACTTGGAAGATTAGTATAGAAGAACTTCCTAAAATTTTGGTAATGTAGAGACTTTTTAAATTTTCCAAACAATATATCTCTATCTAAATACGAGTAGGTAGAGGTAGCTCTGGAATAGATGTACTTAGGAGTGAAAACTCCAAAAATGAGTTTCGGGCTAGTCAAAAACTTATTCGATGAGAGTATTTCAACCCATACACACATTATCCTAGAATTAAATACATTTGTAACCATTATAAATATAATATATGTTTATAATAAAATAATATTTCATGCTTTTCCAAAAGTGACCCTCGACTATCTTATAAAAGGGTACTTCCCCTTCTCTCAAAATCACACATCCATTGCCATTTGGCTCAGCCAACCCATTAACTAATAACTTCCCAACTTCTCTAAATTCATCCTATATGCCTTACTTTTATCAGAATCCTACCTAGAGATCTCTATTGACCAAATCAAAAGGAATCACTCGAAAAAAGCGGTAATAATTTAATCACACATTTCAAAGTTCCTTTCGTCTTCCACTACCTATTTCATTGTTTTTTCTAAAACAAAATAATAAATATAGTTCTTTATACTCGATGTGATGTTAATTATAAATATGGTACAACCATATTCATTATTCTACCCATCTTATGAATGAAAAAGTCACTATATTTGTGTATGTATGGCTTATTGTCTCCACGTCGTGGTGTAGTTTGTTATTCCACACTTTATTATTTGGATGAGTATAATAATGAGTATAATTGATGTAAGTAAGTAATATAACATGTTAAAGATTATTTAAAATTCCATACAATTACATATGATTTCACCATCAATACAATGATATTTTCGCTTGTGCATACGTACGACTTACCGTCTCCACGACGCGATAAGATTCTTTTCCATGTTCACCATTCTGCGCTAATTATAAAAATATATATTATTAATAATTATGTAATATATGAAATAATAATTCTACTATATATATATATTAACATATATCTCATTCACTTACTTCCGTTCAATACGATATGAAAATGGAAACAACGCTTATGCGTATGTACGACCCACCATCTCCACAAACGGTGTTTTGTATTTCATATATCTATCAATTATAAATATTTATATTCACAATATATAAGATACCTAAATAATTATTTATATTCTGAATGAAAATAAAACAGATATATGAGATATGATCAAGAATAACAAGTTAAAGCATGTACGATAATGAGAGTGATTACTACACGAAATATTATTTTAATGTAGAAATTATGATTAAATTGTTTGTATAAATCCATAAAGGAATAATGTATGATATCATAAATATGAATATGATTCTGGTATAATATAATAACATACTCTGGTCATTATACTGGATGGTAAAGGTACCATTGACCAAAGGAAAGTACAATATAAGGGTTAATTCTACAACCTCTTTATTATCCGAGATTGGTTGTGTGTATGTATAAACTGGGACATTTTTTCATCCATGTCCATGTTTCATTATAATGTTTTCAAAATGAATATATTATGGTTTTATGTAAAAGACACTTTATGAAGATCATCATTTTAAATTTTTTGATGATTTATTTATCTAAATCATTTAATAAATGTCCATTTTTCAAAATTTATTTTATGGATTTATATATATGGACATGATTGTTTTAAAATTTCAATTACATTCTAATGTTTCAAAGGGGTATGAAACAATTTCAATAAAAAACATATTTTGCTTTGATTACATTATAAATGATTTACTTTTAAACAATTTCACCAAAAGGGATATTTCTCTAGAAGAGTTTTACTAATCATTTTCAACTATGTCAACATTCTTTACATGATATTATTCTTGATTGAGTCATATTTATTATAATACAATATTCTCTATAGTATTGAATGAGTTGTTATATGATTGACTATGGATGTTATATTTTTATTCCATTCATGGTTTATGGATAATGTATTGATATTTCATATGCTACTTTTAATATGAATGTTTTTGTTATGTTTCCACATTTTAATATGAGAAATGCATTGTACATAGTATGTGACAGGTGGAGCCCTCAATAACTCATTGATCCATCGGTAGGTCTCATTAGAAAAACTAGTGTATTGGAATAAGGATTTGAGAAAATAATATTTTTATTCTTGGTAGGAGGAATTGACTATGTGGTTATGATGTCCAACATTATGCATTCCATCATTTTGAAATTGGCTATTGATATTAAATGTGATTATTTGATTAGAATAATATCCAACTGAATAAGTAAAGGTCATTATTTGATTTATCATTTCCATATTATCCTTATAATTACTTTTAAAAGTATTGTGTTTTAGTCTTATAAATTTCCTTAAATGTTTATGCTTATTTATTATAGTCTATGCTATATTTTTATCCTTACAGAGCATCTGAGCTCACCCCCTTTCTATGTTTTATTTTGACAAATATGTGAATAAATATATAATGATTATCCTACAAGAATAGGATAATTGATATGAGTGTGTTTAATGTGGACAGAATGTTGTTTCGTTTTTCTATTTCATGATGTAATGTAAAACATATATATGTATCTAGCACATCAAAGGATACTAAACAAATCGGCCTTTATTGACATGATCAATTGAGATCATCACAATGTTAGGTAATAATGCACTGAATCAAGGTAACTAGTGTTGGAGAGTTATATACCTCAAATCCAAATACTCTAGGGGTAGAAACTAGGGATGCATAATGACCCACACAGAAATTTCATCAACCATGCCCAATAAGTTTGTGGGGCGACTCTATATTTTTCATTAGCGTAATTGATGGTAGTGAAGTGACCATGTTTAAGGCCCAATACCACCACCCAAAACAAAACTTTTTCAAGGGTGATAGGTCATATCCCCCACTGTGTAGAGAAGTGAGTGTGGGTGAAGGATCTTCTCAAAGGATATAGATTAACAAATGATAGGGTTTTATGGAACTTAGGGTATCATGAATGATTGTTATTTGAGAAGATTAGGGTCACATAAAGTATATGTAATCACAATGGTCATTATATCCTTATGGATGTGGCTTTATAGATCTTTTGGACTCGAAAATGAGGTATTCATTCCCCGAGGAGTGCTTCATGTATTCTGAATGCTTCATAAAGTGTCATGTTTTTCAGAGGGCCTTATTCAATTAGAAAGGGTGCAAGCCTCACAAACAGAATGTACACATCTGGTGTAGGAACTCAAGAACATAATAATGATGATTTCTCAATTCCAAGTGGATTTTCTTAAGCGGCCATTTGGATGATCAGGATATTCATGAATTAAGAGCTTGGGGAAAACCCCAACGATGTCCCCCCCCCCTCAAAGGGAGGAATGAGAGGGTATTTATAGGCAAATGTGTAATGTGATTCTTAAAAACACACTATAAAAAATGTTATGTTTCGTGAATGGTTTTCCCTCTATTGGACTTGTGATGTCATCCTTTAAAATTAATTGCATTTTTGGTGGGGGCATCTGCACCAGAGATCAGTTAATTGGCTATACCGAAGAACCATAGGTACAATTTTCCCAACCATAATTCGAATGACAATAAATTCTGAACCATAACTCTGTTCTAACTTCAATTCCAGTAAAATCAAATCCTATAATATGAGGTATGCTTCAATATTGAATCTAGAATTATTTATTTTCTTTCTTGGGATGTGTTCTTTTCAGTCCCAACACATCTACTAAATTTATTATCAATATACTGATTAATTATATTTAATATCCCATTTTCATGAAATAATATGTTAATTTTGGTGTTTATAAATATAAATATTTATATTATTCTTCATTGAGATACACTATATATTGATAGTATTCTTGTTGATATTGATATATTTCATTATTCATTAGGTTAGTTAATATATTAAATCACAAATTTACAATCAAACATGTTGAAATAGATTCATATATTTATTTATTGGGATATTTTACATCTCCTAATTCAAATTGATAATATTACTTAATCACCCAAAAATCAATCTATATTATCAAAATCCATTACGATATTTAATTTTCACATAATCTATTTATTTTATTGTAGAAACAAACATACGCTGCAAAACAATCCATATTCATAGTGATGAAACCTTGATCACCTTTCTTATTCTGAAGAACCAATTTAGTTCAATAAAAATGTTAATAAATGAGTATTTTTCTTAAATTTATCATTTTGTTCCACAAAAAATATTTCATTATTTAATGCATCGATAATACAAAATATCTACCATTTACGTATTCCTCAATGATTTAAAATTAAATCTATGAAATAATGGAAATATCTTATCTATATTTCTATCAAATATTATAATACTATAAAAAATATCTAATAGAATAATAAATACAATATCTAAAGGATGACCTTCTACGAAGTCATGGATACTTATAAAATACATTTTGAAGTAATTTCGTTTCTACCATTTCAACACCATATTATAGGTAAACAAGTCCCTCATCAACATAACATTTTTTATTTATTTGAGTACAAAGTTTCATGTTTTTTTGAATAATCAGGGTGAAAGGAATATTTTTGGAGCCAGGGGGTCATGTTCATTAAATATCCCATGAATAAATTTAAAATAAATTTTAGAATTATTATTAAATAACTAATAATCATTATATTTAGCAGAACAATAAATGATATACCATCATTATCCATTATATCAATCATAAAATGATTATCCATAGTATTCAATATATAACCCTCGTTACAAAAAATATTGAATTTTAAATATTTTGGATACCTCTCATTCCATATCATATAGAGTGAAATAATTATAATAATCATTGTTATAACTATATGTAAGACTTATAATTGTATATTTAATTCTTCATCCAGAATTAATTTATATATGATCTATTCATAAAATATGTTTCCTACAATACATCAGTAAAATTAATATTCATTCATAAAAAACAATAAAATTAGTTTTCTAGGCGGGGAAATATGGGGTTAAAATCAAGATTTTATTAAAATGACTTTGAATGAATACATTAAATTTTTCACGATATTTACATTTATGTTATATAGTTTTTCTCATATTTCTCATTCTAAACATATTTGATAAAACTTATCAACAAATAGCAGTCTTTGAAATTAGTAATCAAAATGTATAGTCTTTTAAATCCACAAAATCCATCAAAAAAATAGCTATTACACCTAATAATGTTGTTCTTGGTGGTCTATGAAAATACACATAAATAATTTCTTAAGGCCTAAAAGAATCTTTATTACTGAATAATTTCAATGATAATTTTTATTTCATTCCAATTGAAATTATACATGTTATTTATATTCATCAAAGCATAGTTCAAGATATTGTTAAATAAAAATATACTACAAAAATCTCAATGAATAGACATTAGAATCTTCAATACATCTATATCAAATCAATGATTAGATTATCATTTCCTTTAAATAATAATAATAATTTCAACAAAATAATTTATTAACTAATGTATAATAATTTCTATTTATGGTTCAGTAAATAAAGAAGTTTAATATTTATAAATAAAAGAATAATCTTCAAAAAACAATAATCTGGATAATTATAATCACGTGGTGAATTAATATTTTTCATTTTATGCACTAACACATTATCATATAAATCACTGTTGATAAAGAATAAAATATTATTTTTTATAGAGTCAAGTGATATAATTTTACTCCTTTTTATTATCTCTAAATGGGAGGTAACCACTATAAATAATTGCTAGGGAATAGAAATATTTAAATTCACAACTCATATATCATAAGAAAATTCATTCTGTAAACAAATTATTATTTCTCTTATGTTATCTCTTTCCCAATATAATTATAATAAAGGGTTTTTTTCCATTCATATGTTTTTTAGATAATATTGGATTATAATTGAACATTGTTAATCCTAATATACATTTGTTGTGAAGAAATTTATGCCTTAATTATAGATAAATATTTATTAAAATATGTATATATTACAAAAATAATAATTAAAACCAATACAAGAAAATATATTATCATGCCTACAAATTTCCTCCTAGAAATATCATATATATTCATAATCTACATGTGAAAATATTAGATTATCTAGTATATTAAATTAGAACATAACTATGTCCTCCATCTCATTGTTTAACTGTACAACACATTTTTTTCGAGGATTTATTATTATAATCATATTATTGGATTTACTTACATATAAAAAATATCAAATAAAAAATTATATTAAAATTAATTTAATATAATATCATTCATGAAAAAAGCGTATTAAACATTATCAAATTTAGATATTAACTAATTGTATAGTTCATACGAATAATTCATTTCTAAAGAAAATATATTTGTAATGAAATCTAAGTGACAGATGGTCATTTATTATAGAAAAAATTGAATCATTGTTTGCATAATGAGACAAATAAAAATAAATATTTTAACTATCATCTTATTCATGTAAATGCGAGAAAACATAATATACCAATTCCATTATAGTCAAAAAAAATACATATTTTCTTATTTATCAAATTTATCACCCACATATTTGGAATAATAATTGTCACTTGATTATTAAAAATAACTATTAAACTTATTCATAATCTTATTTTCTATCTCTTTTTAATATGAATATCATTATTAAATTTATTTTGTTATTTATACTTCAAATTTCGAGTGAAATTAATCTCGATATGGAAATAATTGTTTTACTCATTAAAAATAAATTATTTGTAACATTTATCATTATTCATGAATTTTATAAATACTCATTTAATTATATATGTTATATTTTATGACATATTGAACCCTCTTACTGATTGATCCAATCAATTACTAGATTTCATTCTAGAAATATAACATTTAGCAGATGAATCTCAAAATATATTACTCTAGTTATTTTAATAATATGATGTGGTAATGATAAGGGAAAAATATATATTCTAATTATTTTATAACCATCATCAATTTTATCTATTTTAGAATCATTCATATTGAATGATAATATAATATTTATCATAATTGTTTCATAAACTACAGTTTAATATCAAATTGTTTTAGAAAAACAACTCTATCATTTTGGTAAATCACTAAATGAATTTCAATGAGGGAAAAAATGTAGTATAAACTCTCTCAAGGTACTAAAAATATATATTCTATTATAATAGCCTTTCTTTATTTAGTTGATTAATTATCCATCTAATTTATTGAATACATCAAAATTTAAAATCCAATGTTTCCATAAAAACTGTCCCATAAATTATTATTTTTAGGTATTTGATTTTATATATTTGTTATCATATTCATCTAATGGAATACTCTGGTATTTTTTAGACAAAATGGTGTTTTTGGACCCTACATAATTTGGTTTATTGCGGGTTCATGGTTAGGTGAAATTGTGCACCATATAATGTGAAATTGTGTTTCTTGTATTGTGGAACTATTCATGCGGCATTGCCTGCCACATAGGCGTGCACCATACACAAATAAAGTACATAGAATGATTCCTCTTATATAGATAAGATGAAAATGTTTTTGCACATTTTGGAAAATCATGATGTCTAATTGTTTGGGATATCCAGGTTATTATAAATAGTGAATTAACATTCTAACCTCCTCTTATTTTAACCTCAAACCATAGCTAATTCGATCAACTAGCTTAATTTTATCCCTAAAATAGCTTATAATCCCTCTTAGCCTCATTAAACATCAATATATGAGAGTATTTGGTGTGGGATCTCCATGAATCATCATGTAAGTCTTTTATATCTAGATTTTTTCCTTCATATATGGTTTTTCATTCTTTGTCTGGGACTTCTTCTTATCTGGAAAATTTTTTGACATAATAAGCGTTCATAATTGAGTCAGTGGGTAAAATAATCATGGTTATAGTTCAATAATTATTTTATAGGGTTCATTTTTATGTGAGGTTGTGGTATTCCCCCAGATTCTATATGTCTTCAATCTTAAGGTAGTTGACTCCATGCTGTAGAATTATCATATAGTTTTGGTATTATTTCTTTGCTTTATGGATGTTTTATATGGATTATGTGTGTGGTGATAAATGTGTTCTTCATTTTATTACTAATAAAATATGGTCTATAAAATGATTATGTTTATTATGTTATTTTTTCCAATTTTTTTGGAGTATTGGTGGACTTTAATGTTGATTTTCCTATTAAAAGTGGTTGGTTTTCAGGTGTATTATTATTTCTTGATTGGTGTATATGGAAGTAGTGATATATGTGATATGATAAATGTAAAATTTAGAAAAATTTGATTCCATTATAGCTTATTGGAATTCTGATGTTTGGTAAGCTAGTTGGACCAGTAAGGTTGATGCTTTGTTTCATCTGGCAGGATTTATGCTACTCCACTATCTAATATTTTATGACGTTTGGACACCAACATAACACTAGATGGATTTTTATATATTTTCTCACGCATGAGTACACATCATCTTATAGTTGATATACCATGTTTCACTAAGATACATGGTAAATATATTCCATTTAGTTATAGTTCCTATTGTAATCTTTTTTAGTTCTCTATTATGATGTGTTCTTTACCATGGAGATACATTGGACCATATGTATTTGACAAATTTCAATGAAATATTTACCTGGAAATGATTTACTTAATTTATATTTCCCGAAATATTTCATATAAATTATTCCAAATTCGTTCTTAAAACATTAATGGTGATTTTTTATCTAATAATATTGAATGTAATATTAATTTTCAGTGGAATCATATTAGGAATCTACTCACACCCTAAAAAAATTATCATGTGTATGTAGACCATGTAATGTTTTTCCTAGGTAAATTATTGATGTAATTTGGAGGTGATGGTGGATCTAGTTTCTAGTGTTCCTCTAATGCATGTGTTTGTGAAGGGGCCTTGATGGTTATGCTCCTCTCTTTTTAGGGTTCTTATAAGCCATATTTTACTTGTTTCCCCAGTCATTTAGGTATTTGTTATTTTGTTTAAACATGTATAATGTTTAAAATGAATTTTTTATCTTTTAGTACATGAATATAAATATTTGGTTAATGTTTCATTTTTAATATTTTTTTTTATTGTTTATCATTGGTGAAATCATTCCAAAAAGTGTATTTTTGATACCAAGGAACTAGTTTCTAGCCCAAGTGTATCTAGAATTTACTTTGGGCCATTCCATTGGCTGGTTCAGTTTTCAGGATATTTGGAACCCTGGATTTGTTAATCAAAAATTGTATTAGAGTAATTTTGTTTCTCATTATTTGTGTCCAGATATTTGGGACAGTTTTGATAAAATGGATATTGAATTATCATAACTTGAGGTTCTATTAGTGAGTGGTGTGTCTGGACAATACACCTTTTGATAGGCCTTGAGTTTATTTATGATGTTGGTATTTGGTTTTAATTCCACTCCAGGTGAGAATAACAATTTGAGGACTATTTATGGAAACATGGAGTTGTGGATGTGGTTTGAACTATTATTACGATATATATGGTATTATATTTATGAATATGTTTCGTAAATTTTCATTATTGCTAAAAAATAAGAATTTTTAATAATGTTTCTCATTGAAGCTGTTTTTTTTTGTACAGTGGTGCCACCTTAGATACTTACTACAAAACTGAGGGAAGAGGCCAGAGATAGTTCTCCCTCAACATTTTATCACAGACTATTGGTGTCACGACCCGTCCTCGGGGCTCGTGCCGTGACTACCCCAAGCCCGCCTTCCATAGGCCAGGGGCTGGCGACTAGCACCAAGGCGTAAAATCCCAGTAAACAGGGAAGGCATTGCCTTTATAAGTAACAACCACACAGATTCAGCAAGCGGAAAGTAAAGTGCAGAAAAGTAAAGGGGGCCGGAAATACAAGCCCAACTGTAAAGTACAACTGAAAAGTAAAGTACAGCAACTGAAGAAAAGACAGTGGCCTCGTGTCGTCCACTGGCAATCCCACCTGAAGGGTGGGTACAGATAGCCTCCAGGCTCCTCGGGTCCCACGTCCGCTCCGAGCACGTCCCGCCCAGTGGTCCACCTCCAGGTACCGTCCTGCTCCACGCCCCAACCGTGATCAGCGCTGTCCGTCGTCTGCAACCAACACAACAAGGTGCGGGCATAGCCCGTGCAGGGGTGAGTACAAGCTACTCAGTAAGGACCCCGAGACCCCCGAAGGTCTCCCGAAATCCACAAAGGTTATAGCACAAAAGAAAGATGCAATCACGAAGTAACATCTGACTCGACTTAGGTATATGCCCATACATATACCTAAGTCCCCAATTCCAGCTCTGCTCACGAGCTCAAGAACAACTCAATCCACAAAGGAAAGCAAGACTCAAATCCACAAGGAGAGTAAACAGTAAAATCCACATAGGATAGTTCAACACAATCCACAAAGGAGAGTAACATACGATTCAGCTCAACCAGGTATACTTTTTCAGATGACGTCAAAGATGATCACTGATCCATCTAAGTCGTCGGACCCACGAAGGATCGATAGGTACTAACCCCCGCAAAAGACCCACACAGGATCGGGCTCACACAGAACCTGTAGGCAGTGGCTCACACAGAACCGGTAGTAAGGACCCACATAGGATCGGGCTCACACAGAACCTGTAGGCAGAGGCTCACACAGAACCGGTAGCACTGATCCACGTAGGATCGCTGAGTGCTGTAGTCGACGCAGTCCACTGAGGATCTCTGCACAGTCGTCGCCGCAGTCCACGAAGGATCTCTGCTCTGCCGTCGTTGCAGTACACTGAGGATCTCTGCTCTGCCGTCGTCACAGTCCACGGAGGATCTCTGCTCTGCCGTCGTCGCAGTCCACGGAGGATCTCTGCTCTGTCGTCGAAGTCACAGTCAGCGCTAGGGTTCCCGCACAAAGCGAGCTCGTTTAGGAGGGTCCGCTCCACGAGCCGAGAGGCTGATACATCAACTGACACTTAGTCCGAAGTTGATGTATCCAAAAGTTCCGAATCGACAACAGGATCTCAACGCAACAGGCAGCGCGTCAATCGGACGCCCGGTCTTAGAGTTATTGGCATTTTCGTCCCAGGGGCCCGGTTGGTTTTTAGGGCAAAACCAACCCGACCGTACTCCGCCTGTATCCGATCCTCGGGCGGAGTATGCCAAAAGTTCCGTCTCACTTATAGGAAACTACCACAGCTGACGGTACGTCGTTCGGACGTCCGTAGCTCAAGTTATGAGCGTTTCCGCTCCGAGGGCCCGGTTGGTTTCGTGTACGAACCAACCCGGCCGAACCCAAAGTCTTCCGAAACCTTGAATATAATATACCGAAACGACCGTCTCGATCCAAGGATCGCGTAGCCGCTGACGGTTCGTCAATCGGAGGTCCCAGGCCCAAGATATGGGCGAAAGACCGAAGAGGGCCCGAAACGGGGGTCCTGGGCCCGGGGCGACCCGGCCCGAACCCCCCCCCCCCCCCCTGGGTCGGCCGAACCGGGTCGGCCCGAACCGGGTCGGCCCGACCCGGTCCGAACCGGATCGGCCGGGTCCGGTCCGGCCTGGGCGCGGCCCGGCCGACCGGACCGGCCGGCTCGGCTTCGGCCGCGCGGCCGAACTGCCGCGGGTTTGACCCGCGGCTTGGAGAGGAACGCGGCCCCGCGGGGGGCCGCCTGTCACGTGGACGCGGTCGGGCCGCCGCGTCCGTTCCCGGTTCCGCGCAGCCGCGGAACCGGCCGCCGCCGCCGCGGCTTCAGCCGCGGCGGAAATTCTCCACGGCGGCGCGCCGGGCGCCGCCGCCTCCGGTCGCCGGCGCCGCCGCGCCGGCGACCCGCGCCGCCGCCTCCTTCCGCGGGCCGCCGGAGTTGCTCTGGTGGCCCGTTTTGCCTCCCGTCTGCGCCATAGTTCCTCCCGGGACGCGTCCTCCACTGCGGAATCAACAAATGGCCCTTGCGTCGTGCTTTTGCCGTTGCCCGCCAAATCCGCACAAAAAGGAAGATCGGCGGAGGGTTGCCGGGTCTTGTTCGTTAGACCCGCACCCTCCGCGTTAGTCATAAACAACGGGAGAAACAAGAAACGACCAAATCAAAAATTTTAAATAAATTTAAAATTGTTCCGTGATCGGTTCCTTATTTTAAAAGAAATAAAATCACGGGAAAGGAAAATATTCCAAATCAACCCTTACCTCGCAGCTGTCGTTGCCGAACGAGGGATCGTCGCGGGATTGCTCGTCGCGGAAGAAGGGGGATCGTCGCGTCGTCGCGGTATCCGGCGTCGCGTCGCCAATCTCCGGATCAAGAACAAACGGATTTAATTAATTAAATCCGTTGTTATTGAAATTTAAAAAGGGAGAATTAACGATCCGATTCTCACCTTAGTTGCCGAACGAGGATCGGCCGCGGAAGAAGAGGCGTCGCCGAAGAACGTCGCGGGTAAAGCTCGTCGACGTCGCAGATCTCGGTGTGCGTCGTCGAATTCCGGTCGCCGGCGTTCTTCGCGTTCTTCGCGTTCTTCGCGTTCTTCGCGGGGAGGGTGGAGGTTCAGAGGAATTGCACAATGATAGCAATCCTCCAAAATAGACAAGTTGTCTATTTTATTATTTTGCCAACAAACGCAAAACGCGTAAGTAACGACCCATTTAATTCGTTGAATTAATTCAACGAATAAAACAGGCCATTTAATTCACGAAAGAAACAGCCCAATTAAATGGTCTGTTAAGAATTAAAGAAAACGCGTCGGTTGACTTTTCAGTTACCTTGACGGGTTTTCGCGGGTGCGTTACTTAGCGAAAGAAACGGCGGGGCTCGTGCGGGCCCCACCTCACAAATATCCTACCAAGGGGGTAGGATATTTCCGGATAGCATCCTATCCAGATCAACTCAGTTCAAGCCGTCTTTAAGTGACTTCAAGTGGCTTCCAAGCAGCTTAAGTGAAATAAAATAAAGTTGTCGCACAAACTTTATTTTATTTCTGACTTAAAGCCGCAAAATTTAAAAACCACGTCTGAGCAAACGCAACTCCGGAAGAGGCGTTTCTAAGCAAATACCGGCGCTGCGATTTCATCGGTGCCCTCAGAATTTGATTCCGGGCACCGGTTCAAAAGATAGAAAAGCCCGCTCGTCCGTTCACTGAACGTACCCGAGCCAAACTTCGGAAATTGATTCCGGGCACACCGGGCCTCGGAATCAGGTGCCGTCTGAAGCTGCGCTCTTGTAAAATTCCAAAGAAAATTAAGAAGAAAAAAAAATTTCCTTGAAATTTGCGGGTCTTTACATTACTCCCACCTCAGGGCTTTACGTCCCCGTAAAGTTACATCAAAAACTAGGGGAACAAATGGGGGTACTGAGCACGCATCTGAGCCTCCCGTTCCCAAGTGCTCTCCTGAAGGTTCCCGTGCTGCCATCTGACGCGCACAAGAGGAAACGACCGCCCACGTAGGACCCGCTCCTGTCGATCCTCGATCTCCACTGGGACCTCCGCAAAAGTCGCCCCATCGTCCACGTCCAGCTCCCCAAAGTCGATGATGTGCGTCGGGTCGTGCACGTATCTCCTCAGCTGAGACACGTGAAAGACGTCGTGCACCCGGTGCAACTGAGGTGGTAGAGCCAGGCGATAAGCCACCTCTCCTATCCTGCTGAGGACCTGGAAAGGCCCGATGAAGCGTGTAGACAACTTGCCGCCTCGACCAAATCTCCATAAACCACGTCGAGGTGAGACACGCAAAAAGACGTGGTCGCCATCCTCGAACTCTAGTGGCCTCCGCCTCCTGTCAGCATATGACTTCTGCCGGCTCTGAGCTGTCCTCATCCTCTCCTGGATGATCTGGACCTTCTCTGTCGTGGCTCGGACCATCTCTGGTCCCACGAGTGCTGACTCCCCAGGGTCTGTCCAGCACAACGGTGATCTGCAGGGTCTGCCGTACAACGCCTCGTATGGTGCCATCCCGATGGTGGAGTGGTAGCTGTTGTTGTACGCGAACTCCACCAAGGGTAGGTGGTCCTCCCAGCTGCGACCAAAGTCGAGAACACATGCACGGAGCATGTCCTCGAGTGTCTGTATGGTCCTCTCCGTCTGACCATCCGTCTGAGGGTGGAAGGCTGTGCTCAGATGGAGCCGTGTCCCGAACGCCTCCTGCAACCCCTTCCAAAGCCGGGAAGTGAAACGAGCATCACGATCGGAGATGATAGACGATGGCACACCGTGAATCCTTACGATCTCCTGGACGTAAAGACGTCCCAAGCTCTCCACTGAGCCCTGCTCTCTGATGGGTAAGAAGTGTGCCGACTTGGTGAGTCGGTCGACAATCACCCAAATGGAGTCGTGACCTCTGGAAGTGCGTGGAAGTCCAGTCACGAAGTCCATAGATATGCCGTCCCACTTCCACTCCGGGACCTCCAAGGGCTGTACCAAGCCTGCTGGTACCTGATGCTCTGCCTTCACCTGCTGGCAGGTGAGGCATCGTGAAACGAACTCTGCCACAGCTTTCTTCATGCCCGGCCACCAGTGCTATCGTCTGAGATCCTGGTACATCTTCGCCACTTCGGGATGTACCGCCAAGGGAGAAGTGTGAAACTCTCTCAGCACCTCCTCTCGTAAAGCGACTGGTACGAAGGTACGTCCTATGAAAAGGATGTCGTGCTCTGCTCCAAGGGAGAAGCCATCAGGCGCCTGTCCTGAGGATATCAGTGCACGCCGGGTCTCACAGTCAGCGTCCCCACGCTGAGCCTCTCTAACCCGCTGTAGAAGTGGAGGAGAGACTGTGAGAGACTGAAGAAAGGCTGCTCCGTCTCTATCCACGAAGGATATCTGCAAGGAGGCTAGCTGCTCCGTCGCCTCCTCAAGTAGCTGAATGCCCGTCCTCCTGCTGAGGGCATCGGCTACCACGTTCCCCTTCCCAGGAGTATAGACTATCTCAAAGTCATAGTCCTGGAGGAACTCAAGCCATCTCCGCTGTCTCAGGTTCAGGTCCTTCTGAGAGAAGATATACCTGAGACTCTGGTGATCAGAAAAGACTGTGAAGCGCTCGCCCATCAGATAGTGCCGCCAAGTCTTCAGAGCGAAGACCACTGCTGCTAACTCCAGGTCATGAGTGGCGTAGTTCTGCTCGTGCGGCCTCAACTGTCGTGATCCGTAGGCGATCACGGCCCGCTCCTGCATCAGGACGCACCCAAGTCCAGTCCCTGATGCATCGCAGTAAACTACGTACCCAACTCCCTCCTCAGGCAACCTCAAGATAGGTGCGCTGGTCAATCTCTGTCTCAGCTCCTGGAAGCTCTGCTGACATCTGTCTGACCACACGAAGGGTTTCCCCTTCTTCGTCAATGCTGAGAGTGGTGACGCAACTCTGGAGAAGTCTGGCACGAATCTCCGATAGTATCCCGCTAGGCCCAAGAAGCTCCGCACCTCTGTCACGCTCCTGGGTGGCTCCCAAGCTAGCACTGCCTCGATCTTCGCGGGATCCACTGCAACTCCCGCCTCAGAAATGACGTGCCCCAAGAAGTGGACCTCACGTAACCAGAACTGGCATTTTGAGAGCTTGCCATAAAGCTGGTGCTCTCGGAGTGTGTCTAGCACAACTCGCAGGTGGTAGGCATGCTCCTCCCCAGTCGTCGAGTATACCAAAATGTCGTCAATGAAGACCACGACAAATCGGTCGAGGTATGGCTGGAAGATCCTGTTCATGAGGCTCATGAACACTGCTGGAGCATTGGTTACGCCGAATGGCATAACCAAGAACTCATAATGGCCATACCGACACCTGAAGGCCGTCTTCTGCACGTCCTCGTCCCGAACTCTGAGCTGATGATAGCCTGACCGGAGGTCTATCTTCGAGAACCACCGCGCTCCCTTGAGCTGATCGAAGAGGTCATCAATCCGTGGCAGCGGATACTTGTTCCTCACTGTCACCTGGTTCAGGCGACGATAGTCGACACATAGTCGCAAGCTCCCGTCCTCCTTCTTGGCGAACAAAATCGGGGAAGCCCAGGGTGAAACACTGGGTCGGATAAACCCCTTGCTCTGAAAGTCCTCCAACTGTACCCGCAGCTCCCGAAGCTCGGCGGGGGCCATCTGATATGCTGGAGAAGATATCGGGCTATCCCCGGGTACAAGTCGATGTAAAAGTCTACCTCTCTACGAGGAGGTAGCCCTGGAACGTCGTTGGGAAAGACGTCCACGTACTGGTCCACCACTGCAGGAAAAGCTGGACTCTGCACGTCCACTGCTCCTAGGATGAGGCTAGCCAACTGATGAGAGATGGGATGCACTCTCCTCCGCGGAAGTCCATACTGTGCTGCAAAGGTTCCCTTCTCGCCGGTGAAGGTAAACATGCTCCCGTCGGTGCGAACACATCGCACCTTGCGCCTAAAACAGTCGATCTGGGCATGAACCGTGGATAGCCAATCCATGCCCAAGATGACGTCGTAAGGCCTCGACGCCGCTACAAGGAGATCCCAGCCGAAGCTCTCGCCTCCTAGAGTAAGCTCACACTACCGGCACCAGTGCGTAATCGTCGAGTCTGCTCCCGTAGGAGTCTCTAGCCGTAAGGATCGAGCCAACGGCTCAGTCGGAATCTCCGAGCTCCGAACAAGGGCAGAGGCTATGAAAGAGTGACTCGCTCCTGTGTCTATAAGTACTGCAGCAAGGGTGTAATAGACACAGATCGTACCTCGAATCATCTCTGGCATGTCGGGGTCGTAGGCCTCCACTGCCTGGAGCTGGGCCTGTCCCTGCCCGCCAGCTCCATGTGGTCGAGGTGGCCCTCCTTGTGGTGGTGGGGGTAGAGCCTGGAAGCGTCGCCCACCACCCGCTGCTCGGCCAGCTCCTCTGCCTCGTTCGCCTCCTCCCTGCGGACCGCCACGGTCGACCCTCTGCCTCTGCCTGGGTGGCCCCTCCACCGTCTGCTGCTCCTCTGGTCGGCGAGTCGGGCAGTCACGAGCCATGTGACCCTGCCCGCCGCAGGTGTAGCACAGCCTGCCTCTCGGAAGGCTGGCACTCCGCTGTGTGCCCTGCACTGCTGAGCCAGTGTCCCGGGGTCGCCTGCCGGAAGGTCTGGTCCGCCTGGAACCCTGGGTCATCCGTCGGCTACCTGCTGCCGAAGACTCAGCTACCTGCCGCCCTGCGCTAGGTCTCGCCGCTGAAGAAGGCTCTGCCAGGAAGCTCTCGATCAGGAGGGCTCGCTCCAGCACTCCCTCCTGGGTCGGAATGCTGAGGGAGATCAGCGACGCCCGAATCTCCTGTCGCAAGCCCTGCTCGAAGGTCCGGGCCCGGAAGAAGGGGTCCCGTACCATGTCGGTCGAGTAGCGAGATAGGTCAGTGAACCTCGCCGCGTACTGAGCGACCGTCATGCTGCCCTGGCGCAGCTGGAGAAGCTCCTGGATGCGCACCGCTCGGAGGGTGGCCGGGACGAACTCAGAGCGGAAGAGGCTCTCGAAGTCCGTCCAGAGCAAGGATGCCTCATCGTGAACCTGGAGCATCAAGCTCCACCATCGTCCTGTCGCCGCCTGCAGGAGGCTCGCTGCGAGAATCACCATGAGATCCGCTGGTGTCCTCACTAGCCTAAAGATCCGTACCACCGCCTCTAGCCAGTCCTCGGCGGCCTGGGGGTCCGCCTCACCGCGAAACCTGGGTGGTCGCTGGCTCTGAAACTCATGCAGTGCCCTGAGGCGACGTGCATCGTCAGCGTCTGGTACTGGCAGCATCGGTGGCTCGGCGGGTAAAGCTACCGCCGGTGCCACTGCTGGAAAAGGGCCATGCACCGAGGCCTCGTCGCTCGGTGGGCTGCCGTCGCGCCCTACACTCGGAACCCTAGCTGGCTGTCGTCGCGGGGCCGTCCTGAAAAGGAGAACAAGAGCACCACAGTCAGAACAGTATACCTGGTGAGCTGGCACAAGTAATCACAAGGAAAACTTGAGACTTTCATAAAGCAGATCAGTATACCCGGTGAGCTGACACAAGTAATCACAAAGAAAACTTGAAACACACACGCAATCAATGTTTTCATGCATTAAGTCGGAAATCAGGAGTCAGGGTCCTGGTGTACGGATACGTCGGCCGCCGCACCAACACTGGGCTCCCTGAACTGATAACCACACTCAATACACTAAACACTATTGCTTCACATAGAAAGAAAAGACGATCAGAGTCTGCGGTAGGACCGACCACCTCTGATACCAATTTGTCACGACCCGTCCTCGGGGCTCGTGTCGTGACTACCCCAAGCCCGCCTTCCATAGGCCAGGGGCTGGCGACTAGCACCAAGGCGTAAAATCCCAGTAAACAGGGAAGGCATTGCCTTTATAAGTAACAACCACACAGAGTCAGCAAGCGGAAAGTAAAGTGCAGAAAAGTAAAGGGGGCCGGAAATACAAGCCCAACTGTAAAGTACAACTGAAAAGTAAAGTACAACAACTGAAGAAAAGACAGCGGCCTCGTGTCGTCCACTGGCAATCCCACCTGAAGGGTGGGTACAGATAGCCTCCAGGCTCCTCGGGTCCCACGTCCGCTCCGAGCACGTCCCGCCCAGTGGTCCACCTCCAGGTACCATCCTGCTCCATGCCCCAACCGTGATCAGCGCTGTCCGTCGTCTGCAACCAACACAACAAGGTGCGGGCATAGCCCGTGCAGGGGTGAGTACAAGCTACTCAGTAAGGACCCCGAGACCCCCGAAGGTCTCCCGAAATCCACAAAGGTTATAGCACAAAAGAAAGATGCAATCACGAAGTAACATCTGACTCGACTTAGGTATATGCCCATACATATACCTAAGTCCCCAATTCCAGCTCTGCTCACGAGCTCAAGAACAACTCAATCCACAAAGGAAAGCAAGACTCAAATCCACAAGGAGAGTAAACAGTAAAATCCACATAGGATAGTTCAACACAATCCACAAAGGAGAGTAACATACGATTCAGCTCAACCAGGTATACTTTTTCAGATGACGTCAAAGATGATCACTGATCCATCTAAGTCGTCGGACCCACGAAGGATCGATAGGTACTAACCCCCGCAAAAGACCCACACAGGATCGGGCTCACACAGAACCTGTAGGCAGTGGCTCACACAGAACCGGTAGTAAGGACCCACATAGGATCGGGCTCACACAGAACCTGTAGGCAGAGGCTCACACAGAACCGGTAGCACTGATCCACGTAGGATCGCTGAGTGCTGTAGTCGACGCAGTCCACTGAGGATCTCTGCACAGTCGTCGCCGCAGTCCACGAAGGATCTCTGCTCTGTCGTCGTCGCAGTCCACTGAGGATCTCTGCTCTGCCGTCGTCACAGTCCACGGAGGATCTCTGCTCTGCCGTCGTCGCAGTCCACGGAGGATCTCTGCTCTGTCGTCGAAGTCACAGCCAGCGCTAGGGTTCCCGCACAAAGCGAGCTCGTTTAGGAGGGTCCGCTCCACGAGCCGAGAGGCTGATACATCAACTGACACTTAGTCCGAAGTTGATGTATCCAAAAGTTCCGAATCGACAACAGGATCTCAACGCAACAGACGGCGCGTCAATCGGACGCCCGGTCTGAGAGTTATTGGCATTTTCGTCCCAGGGGCCCGGTTGGTTTTTAGGGCAAAACCAACCCGACCGTACTCCGCCTGTATCCGATCCTCGGGCGGAGTATGCCAAAAGTTCCGTCTCACTTAGAGGAAACTACCACAGCTGACGGTACGTCGTTCGGACGTCCGTAGCTCAAGTTATGAGCGTTTCCGCTCCGAGGGCCCGGTTGGTTTCGTGTACGAACCAACTCGGCCGAACCCAAAGTCTTCCGAAACCTTGAGTATAATATACCGAAACGACCGTCTCGATCCAAGGATCGCGTAGCCACTGACGGTTCGTCAATCGGAGGTCCCAGGCCCAAGATATGGGCGAAAGACCGAAGAGGGCCCGAAACGGGGGTCCTGGGCCCGGGGCGACCCGGCCCGAACCCCCCCCCCCCCCCCCCCCCTTTGGTCGGCCGAACCGGGTCGGCCCGAACTGGGTCGGCCCGACCCGGTCCGAACCGGCTCGGCCGGGTCCGGTCCGGCCTGGGCACGGCCCGGCCGACCGGACCGGCCGGCTCGGCTTCGGCCGCGCGGCCGAACTGCCGCGGGTTTGACCCGCGGCTTGGAGAGGAACGCGGCCCCGCGGGGGGCCGCCTGTCACGCGGACGCGGCCGGGCCGCCGCGTCCGTTCCCGGTTCCGCGCGGCCGCGGAACCGGCCGCCGCCGCCGCGGCTTCAGCCGCGGCGGAAATTCTCCACGGCGGCGCGCCGGGCGCCGCCGCCACCTTCCGCGGGCCGCCGGAGTTGCTCCGGTGGCCCGTTTTGCCTCCCGTCTGCACCATAGTTCCTCCCGGGACGCGTCCTCCACTGCAGAATCAACAAATGGCCCTTGCGTCGTGCTTTTGCCGTCGCCCGCCAAATCCGCACAAAAAGGAAGATCGGCGGAGGGTTGCTGGGTCTTGTTCGTTAGACCCGCACCCTCCGCGTTAGTCATAAACAACGGGAGAAACAAGAAACGACCAAATCAACAATTTTAAATAAATTTAAAATTGTTCCGTGATCGGTTCCTTATTTTAAAAGAAATAAAATCACGGGAAAGGAAAATATTCCAAATCAACCCTTACCTCGCAGCTGTCGTTGCCGAACGAGGGATCGTCGCGGGATTGCTCGTCGCGGAAGAAGGGGGATCGTCGCGTCGTCGCGGTATCCGGCGTCGCGTCTCCAATCTCCGGATCAAGAACAAACGGATTTAATTAATTAAATCTGTTGTTATTGAAATTTAAAAAGGGAGAATTAACGATCCGATTCTCACCTTAGTTGCCGAACGAGGATCGGCCGCGGAAGAAGAGGCGTCGCCGAAGAACGTCGCGGGTAAAGCTCGTCGACGTCGCAGATCTCGGTGTGCGTCGTCGAATTCCGGTCGCCGGCGTTCTTCGCGTTCTTCGCGTTCTTTGCGTTCTTCGCAGGGAGGGTGGAGGTTCATAGGAATTGCACAATGATAGCAATCCTCCAAAATAGACAAGTTGTCTATTTTATTATTTTGCCAACAAACGCAAAACGCGTAAGTAACGACCCATTTAATTCATTGAATTAATTCAACGAATAAAACAGGCCATTTAATTCACGAAAGAAACAGCCCAATTAAATGGTCTGTTAAGAATTAAAGAAAACACGTCGGTTGACTTTTCAGTTACCTTGACGGGTTTTCGCGGGTGCGTTACTTAGCGAAAGAAACGGCGGGGCTCGTGCGGGCCCCACCTCACAAATATCCTACCAAGGGGGTAGGATATTTCCAGATAGCATCCTATCCAGATCAACTCAGTTCAAGCCGTCTTTAAGTGACTTCAAGTGGCTTCCAAGTAGCTTAAGTGAAATAAAATAAAGTTGTCGCACAAACTTTATTTTATTTCTGACTTAAAGCCGCAAAATTTAAAAACCACGTCTGAGCAAACGCAACTCCGGAAGAGGCGTTTCTAAGCAAATACCGGCGCTGCAATTTCATCGGTGCCCTCAGAATTTGATTCCGGGCACCAGTTCAAAAGATAGAAAAGCCCGCTCGTCCGTTCACTGAACGTACCCGAGCCAAACTTCGGAAATTGATTCCGGGCACACCGGGCCTCGGAATCAGGTGCCGTTTGAAGCTGCGCTCTTGTAAAATTCCAAAGAAAATTAAGAAGAAAAAAAAATTTCCTTGAAATTTGCGGGTCTTTACATTACTCCCACCTCAGGGCTTTACGTCCCCGTAAAGTTACATCAAAAACTAGGGGAACAAATGGGGGTACTGAGCACGCATCTGAGCCTCCCTTTCCCAAGTGCTCTCCTGGAGGTTCCCGTGCTGCCATCTGACGCGCACAAGAGGAATCGACCGCCCACGTAGGACCCGCTCCTGTCGATCCTCGATCTCCACTGGGACCTCCACAAAAGTCGCCCCATCGTCCACGTCCAGCTCCCCAAAGTCGATGATGTGCGTCGGGTCGTGCACGTATCTCCTCAGCTGAGACACGTGAAAGACGTCGTGCACCCGGTGCAACTGAGGTGGTAGAGCCAGGCGATAAGCCACCTCTCCTATCCTGCTGAGGACCTGGAAAGGCCCGATGAAGCGTGGAGACAACTTGCCGCCTCGTCCAAATCTCCATAAACCACGTCGAGGTGAGACACGCAAAAAGACGTGGTCGCCATCCTCGAACTCTAGTGGCCTCCGCCTCCTGTCAGCATATGACTTCTGCCGGCTCTGAGCTGTCCTCATCCTCTCCTGGATGATCTGGACCTTCTCTGTCGTGGCTCGGACCATCTCTGGTCCCACGAGTGCTGACTCCCCAGGGTCTGTCCAGCACAACGGTGATCTGCAGGGTCTGTCGTACAACGCCTCGTATGGTGCCATCCCGATGGTGGAGTGGTAGCTGTTGTTGTACGCGAACTCCACCAAGGGTAGGTGGTCCTCCCAGCTGCGACCAAAGTCGAGAACACATGCACGGAGCATGTCCTCGAGTGTCTGTATGGTCCTCTCCGTCTGACCATCCGTCTGAGGGTGGAAGGCTGTGCTCAGATGGAGCCGCGTCCCGAACGCCTCCTACAACCCCTTCCAAAGCCGGGAAGTGAAACGAGCATCACGATCGGAGACGATAGACGATGGCACACCGTGAAGCCGTACGATCTCCTGGACGTAAAGACGTCCCAAGCTCTCCACTGAGCCCTGCTCTCTGATGGGTAAGAAGTGTGCCGACTTGGTGAGTCGGTCGACAATCACCCAAATGGAGTCGTGACCTCTGGAAGTGCGTGGAAGTCCAGTCACGAAGTCCATAGATATGCCGTCCCACTTCCACTCCGGGACCTCCAAGGGCTGTACCAAGCCTGCTGGTACCTGATGCTCTGCCTTCACCTGCTGGCAGGTGAGGCATCGTGAAACGAACTCTGCCACAGCTTTCTTCATGCCCGGCCACCAGTGCTGTCGTCTGAGATCCTGGTACATCTTCGCCACTCCGGGATGTACCGCTAAGGGAGAAGTGTGAAACTCTCTCAGCACCTCCTCTCGTAAAGCGACTGGTACGAAGGTACGTCCTCTGAAAAGGATGTCGTGCTCTGCTCCAAGGGAGAAGCCATCAGGCGCCTGTCCTGAGGATATCAGTGCACGCCGGGTCTCACAGTCAGCGTCCCCACGCTGAGCCTCTCTAACCCGCTGTAGAAGTGGTGGAGAGACTGTGAGAGACTGAAGAAAGGCTGCTCCGTCTCTATCCACGAAGGATATCTGCAAGGAGGCTAGCTGCTCCGTCGCCTCCTCAAGTAGCTGAATGCCCGTCCTCCTGCTGAGGGCATCGGCTACCACGTTCCCCTTCCCAGGAGTATAGACTATCTCAAAGTCATAGTCCTGGAGGAACTCAAGCCATCTCCACTGTCTCAGGTTCAGGTCCTTCTGAGAGAAGATATACCTGAGACTCTGGTGATCAGAAAAGACTGTGAAGCGCTCGCCCATCAGATAGTGCCGCCAATTCTTCAGAGCGAAGACCACTGCTGCTAACTCCAGGTCATGAGTGGCGTAGTTCTGCTCGTGCGGCCTCAACTGTCGTGATCCGTAGGCGATCACGGCCCGCTCCTGCATCAGGACGCACCCAAGTCCAGTCCCTGATGCATCGCAGTAAACTACGTACCCAACTCCCTCCTCAGGCAACCTCAAGATAGGTGCGCTGGTCAATCTCTGTCTCAGCTCCTGGAAGCTCTACTGACATCTGTCTGACCACACGAAGGGTTTCCCCTTCTTCGTCAACGCTGAGAGTGGTACCGCAACTCTGGAGAAGTCTGGCACGAATCTCCTATAGTATCCCGCTAGGCCCAAGAAGCTCCGCACCTCTGTCACGCTCCTGGGTGGCTCCCAAGCTAGCACTGCCTCGATCTTCGCGGGATCCACTGCAACTCCCGCCTCAGAAATGACGTGCCCCAAGAAGTGGACCTCACGTAACCAGAACTGGCATTTTGAGAGCTTGCCATAAAGCTGGTGCTCTCGGAGTGTGTCTAGCACAACTCGCAGGTGGTAGGCATGCTCCTCCCCAGTCGTCGAGTATACCAAAATGTCATCAATGAAGACCACGACAAATCGGTCGAGGTATGGCTGGAAGATCCTGTTCATGAGGCTCATGAACACTGCTGGAGCATTGGTTACGCCGAATGGCATAACCAAGAACTCATAATGGCCATACCGACACCTGAAGGCCGTCTTCTGCACGTCCTCGTCCCGAACTCTGAGCTGATGATAGCCTGACCGGAGGTCTATCTTCGAGAACCACCGCGCTCCCTTGAGCTGATCGAAGAGGTCATCAATCCGTGGCAGCGGATACTTGTTCCTCACTGTCACCTGGTTCAGGCGACGATAGTCGACACATAGTCGCAAGCTCCCGTCCGCCTTCTTGGCGAACAAAATCGGGGAAGCCCAGGGTGAAACACTGGGTCGGATAAACCCCTTGCTCTGCAAGTCCTCCAACTGTACCCGCAGCTCCCGAAGCTCGGCGGGGGCCATCCGATATGCTGGAGAAGATATCGGGCTATCCCCGGGTACAAGTCGATGTAAAAGTCTACCTCTCTATGAGGAGGTAGCCCTGGAACGTCGTTGGGAAAGACGTCCACGTACTGGTCCACCACTGCAGGAAAAGCTGGACTCCGCACGTCCACTGCTCCTAGGATGAGGCTAGCCAACTGATGAGAGATGGGCTGCACTCTCCTCCGCGGAAGTCCATACTGTGCTGCAAAGGTTCCCTTCTCGCCGGTGAAGGTAAACATGCTCCCGTCGGTGCGAACACATCGCACCTTGCGCCTAAAACAGTCGATCTGGGCATGAACCGTGGATAGCCAATCCATGCCCAATATGACGTCGTAAGGCCTCGACGCCGCTACAAGGAGATCCCAGCCGAAGCTCTCGCCTCCTAGAGTAAGCTCACACTACCGGCACCAGTGCGTAATCGTCGAGTCTGCTCCCGTAGGAGTCTCTAGCCGTAAGGATCGAGCCAACGGCTCAGTCGGAATCTCCGAGCTCCGAACAAGGGCAGAGGCTATGAAAGAGTGACTCGCTCCTGTGTCTATAAGTACTGCAGCAAGGGTGTAATAGACACAGATCGTACCTCGA
Source organism: Viscum album (assembly GCA_963277665.1). NCBI lineage: Eukaryota > Viridiplantae > Streptophyta > Magnoliopsida > Santalales > Viscaceae > Viscum > Viscum album. The sequence goes on along the minus strand of OY728143.1, from coordinate 62,610,745 downwards.
ATCATCTCTGGCATGTCGGGGTCGTAGGCCTCCACTGCCTGGAGCTGGGCCTGTCCCTGCCCGCTAGCTCCATGTGGTCGAGGTGGCCCTCCTTGTGGTGGTGGGGGTAGAGCCTGGAAGCGTCGCCCACCACCCGCTGCTCGGCCAGCTCCTCTGCCTCGTCCGCCTCCTCCCTGCGGACCGCCACGGTCGACCCTCTGCCTCTGCCTGGGTGGCCCCTCCACCGTCTTCTGCTCCTCTGGTCGGCGAGTCGGGCAGTCACGAGCCATGTGACCCTGCCCGCCGCAGGTGTAGCACAGCCTGCCTCTCGGAAGGCTGGCACTCCGCTGTGTGCCCTGCACTGCTGAGCCAGTGTCCCGGGGTCGCCTACCGGAAGGTCTGGTCCGCCTGGAACCCTGGGTCATCCGTCGGCTACCTGCTGCCGAAGACTCAGCTACCTGCCGCCCTGCGCTAGGTCTCGCCGCTGAAGAAGGCTCTGCCAGGAAGCTCTCGATTAGGAGGGCTCGCTCCAGCACTCCCTCCTGGGTCGGAATGCTGAGGGAGATCAGCGACGCCCGAATCTCCTGTCGCAAGCCCTGCTCGAAGGTCCGGGCCCGGAAGAAGGGGTCCCGTACCATGTCGGTCGAGTAGCGAGATAGGTCAGTGAACCTCGCCGCGTACTGAGCGACCGTCATGCTGCCCTGGCGCAGCTGGAGAAGCTCCTGGATGCGCACCGCTCGGAGGGTGGCCGGGACGAACTCAGAGCGGAAGAGGCTCTCGAAGTCCGTCCAGAGCAAGGATGCCTCATCGTGAACCTGGAGCATCAAGCTCCACCATCGTCCTGCCGCCGCCTGCAGGAGGCTCGCTGCGAGAATCACCATGAGATCCGCTGGTGTCCTCACTAGCCTAAAGATCCGTACCACCGCCTCTAGCCAGTCCTCGGCGGCCTGGGGGTCCGCCTCACCGCGAAACCTGGGCGGTCGCTGGCTCTGAAACTCATGCAGTGCCCTGAGGCGACGTGCATCGTCAGCGTCTGGTACTGGTAGCATCGGTGGCTCGGCGGGTAAAGCTACCGCCGGTGCCACTGCTGGAAAAGGGCCCTGCACCGAGGCCTCATCGCTCGGTGGGCTGCCGTCGCGCCCTACACTCGGAACCCTAGCTGGCTGTCGTCGCGGGGCCGTCCTGAAAAGGAGAACAAGAGCACCACAGTCAGAACAGTATACCTGGTGAGCTGGCACAAGTAATCACAAGGAAAACTTGAGACTTTCATAAAGCAGATCAGTATACCCGGTGAGCTGACACAAGTAATCACAAAGAAAACTTGAAACACACACGCAATCAATGTTTTCATGCATTAAGTCGGAAATCAGGAGTCAGGGTCCTGGTGTACGGATACGTCGGCCGCCGCACCAACACTGGGCTCCCTGAACTGATAACCACACTCAATACACTAAACACTATTGCTTCACATAGAAAGAAAAGACGATCAGAGTCTGCGGTAGGACCGACCACCTCTGATACCAATTTGTCACGACCCGTCCTCGGGGCTCGTGCCGTGACTACCCCAAGCCCGCCTTCCATAGGCCAGGGGCTGGCGACTAGCACCAAGGCGTAAAATCCCAGTAAACAGGGAAGGCATTGCCTTTATAAGTAACAACCACACAGAGTCAGCAAGCGGAAAGTAAAGTGCAGAAAAGTAAAGGGGGCCGGAAATACAAGCCCAACTGTAAAGTATAACTGAAAAGTAAAGTACAGCAACTGAAGAAAAGACAGCGGCCTCGTGTCGTCCACTGGAAATCCCACCTGAAGGGTGGGTACAGATAGCCTCCAGGCTCCTCGGGTCCCACGTCCGCTCCGAGCACGTCCCGCCCAGTGGTCCACCTCCAGGTATCGTCCTGCTCCATGCCCCAACCGTGATCAGCGTTGTCCGTCGTCTGCAACCAACACAACAAGGTGCGGGCATAGCCCGTGCAGGGGTGAGTACAAGCTACTCAGTAAGGACCCCGAGACCCCCGAAGGTCTCCCGAAATCCACAAAGGTTATAGCACAAAAGAAAGATGCAATCACGAAGTAACATCTGACTCGACTTAGGTATATGCCCATACATATACCTAAGTCCCCAATTCCAGCTCTGCTCACGAGCTCAAGAACAACTCAATCCACAAAGGAAAGCAAGACTCAAATCCACAAGGAGAGTAAACAGTAAAATCCACATAGGATAGTTCAACACAATCCACAAAGGAGAGTAACATACGATTCAGCTCAACCAGGTATACTTTTTCAGATGACGTCAAAGATGATCACTGATCCATCTAAGTCGTCGGACCCACGAAGGATCGATAGGTACTAACCCCCGCAAAAGACCCACACAGGATCGGGCTCACATAGAACCTGTAGGCAGTGGCTCACACAGAACCGGTAGTAAGGACCCACATAGGATCGGGCTCACACAGAACCTGTAGGCAGAGGCTCACACAGAACCGGTAGCACTGATCCACGTAGGATCGCTGAGTGCTGTAGTCGACGCAGTCCACTGAGGATCTCTGCACAGTCGTCGCCGCAGTCCACGAAGGATCTCTGCTCTGCCGTCGTCGCAGTCCACTGAGGATCTCTGCTCTGCCGTCGTCACAGTCCACGGAGGATCTCTGCTCTGCCGTCGTCGCAATCCACGGAGGATCTCTGCTCTGTCGTCGAAGTCACAGCCAGCGCTAGGGTTCCCGCACAAAGCGAGCTCGTTTAGGAGGGTCCGCTCCACGAGCCGAGAGGCTGATACATCAACTGACACTTAGTCCGAAGTTGATGTATCCAAAAGTTCCGAATCGACAACAGGATCTCAACGCAACAGGCGGCGCGTCAATCGGACGCCCGGTCTGAGAGTTATTGGCATTTTCGTCCCAGGGGCCCGGTTGGTTTTTAGGGCAAAACCAACCCGACCGTAATCCGCCTGTATCCGATCCTCGGGCGGAGTATGCCAAAAGTTCCGTCTCACTTAGAGGAAACTACCACAACTGACGGTACGTCGTTCGGACGTTCGTAGCTCAAGTTATGAGCGTTTCCGCTCCGAGGGCCCGGTTGGTTTCGTGTACGAACCAACTCGGCCGAACCCAAAGTCTTCCGAAACCTTGAGTATAATATACCGAAACGACCGTCTCGATCCAAGGATCGCGTAGCCGCTGACGGTTCGTCAATCGGAGGTCCCAGGCCCAAGATATGGGCGAAAGACCGAAGAGGGCCCGAAACGGGGGTCCTGGGCCCGGGGCGACCCGGCCCGAACCCCCCCCCCCCCCCCCCCCCCCCCCCCCCCCCCTTGGGTCGGCCGAACCGGGTCGGCCCGAACCGGGTCGGCCCGAACCGGTCCGAACCGGCTCGGCCGGGTCCGGTCCGGCCTGGGCGCGGCCCGGCCGACCGGACCGGCCGGCTCGGCTTCGGCCGAGCGGCCGAACTGCCGCGGGTTTGACCCGCGGCTTGGAGAGGAACGCGGCCCCGCGGGGGGCCGCCTGTCACGCGGACGCGGCCGGGCCGCCGCGTCCGTTCCCGGTTCCGCGCGGCCGCGGAACCGGCCGCCGCCGCCGCGGCTTCAGCCGCGGCGGAAATTCTCCACGGCGGCACGCCGGGCGCCGCCGCCTCCGGTCGCCGGCGCCGCCGCGCCGGCGACCCGCGCCGCCGCCTCCTTCCGCGGGCCGCCGGAGTTGCTCCGGTGGCCCGTTTTGCCTCCCGTCTGCGCCATAGTTCCTCCCGGGACGCGTCCTCCACTGCGGAATCAACAAATGGCCCTTGCGTCGTGCTTTTGCCATCGCCCGCCAAATCCGCACAAAAAGGAAGATCGGCAGAGGGTTGCCGGGTCTTGTTCGTTAGACCCGCACCCTCCGCGTTAGTCATAAACAACGGGAGAAACAAGAAACGACCAAATCAACAATTTTAAATAAATTTAAAATTGTTCCGTGATCGGTTCCTTATTTTAAAAGAAATAAAATCACGGGAAAGGAAAATATTCCAAATCAACCCTTACCTCGCAGCTGTCGTTGCCGAACGAGGGATCGTCGCGGGATTGCTCGTCGCGGAAGAAGGGGGATCGTCGCGTCGTCGCGGTATCCGGCGTCACGTCTCCAATCTCCGGATCAAGAACAAACGGATTTAATTAATTAAATCCGTTGTTATTGAAATTTAAAAAGGGAGAATTAACGATCCGATTCTCACCTTAGTTGCCGAACGAGGATCGGCCGCGGAAGAAGAGGCGTCGCCGAAGAACGTCGTGGGTAAAGCTCGTCGACGTCGCAGATCTCGGTGTGCGTCGTCGAATTCCGGTCGCCGGCGTTCTTCGCGTTCTTCGCGTTCTTCGCGTTCTTCGCGGGGAGGGTGGAGGTTCAGAGGAATTGCACAATGATAGCAATCCTCCAAAATAGACAAGTTGTCTATTTTATTATTTTGCCAACAAACGCAAAACGCGTAAGTAACGACCCATTTAATTCGTTGAATTAATTCAACGAATAAAACAGGCCATTTAATTCACGAAAGAAACAGCCCAATTAAATGGTCTGTTAAGAATTAAAGAAAACGCGTCGGTTGACTTTTCAGTTACCTTGACGGGTTTTCGCGGGTGCGTTACTTAGCGAAAGAAACGGCGGGGCTCGTGCGGGCCCCACCTCACAAATATCCTACCAAGGGGGTAGGATATTTCCGGATAGCATCCTATCCAGATCAACTCAGTTCAAGCCGTCTTTAAGTGACTTCAAGTGGCTTCCAAGCAGCTTAAGTGAAATAAAATAAAGTTGTCGCACAAACTTTATTTTATTTCTGACTTAAAGCCGCAAAATTTAAAAACCACGTCTGAGCAAACGCAACTCCGGAAGAGGCGTTTCTAAGCAAATACCGGCGCTGCAATTTCATCGGTGCCCTCAGAATTTGATTCCGGGCACCGGTTCAAAAGATAGAAAAGCCCGCTCGTCCGTTCACTGAACGTACCCGAGCCAAACTTCGGAAATTGATTCCGGGCACACCGGGCCTCAGAATCAGGTGTCGTCTGAAGCTGCGCTCTTGTAAAATTCCAAAGAAAATTAAGAAGAAAAAAAAAATTTCCTTGAAATTTGCGGGTCTTTACAATTGGATGCCATGGTCTGATATATCAAAGGATTGTGTCATGAGTGAGATCCAGTCCAACACATGTTGGGAATTCCAAAACACATCTAGGAGGTTGAAAATATAGATAGATAATAAAGATCATTATACTTTCAATCTGGGGTAACATAGATCCCCATGTGGTAGATTATTGGGATGATATGTTCAAGTGATTGATTGGGTTCCATAATAGTCTTAAGGCAGGGATGGTTATGTGTTCTTTATTCTTTTTGGAATGTCCCAGTAAGTGGTTCTGGGACACAATGGTGTAGTATCGAAATAAAGAGAAGATGGTTGGATGGTATTAATGTCTATATCCAACAACTATTTTTTCAATGATATCATGGCCATCATTAAGACACATTTATATTTGTATCATCAATAGAGGCATTGGAGGATGATAAAATATGTCAAAATCATTATAGAGTTATATCAATTTGTGCACATGGTGGTATCAAATTATGATTTGGATGAAATAATATTTGATATAGGGTTACATCCAGATATCCAATCCCATGTCATATAGTTAAGGTATCATAGTATGTAGGTTCATAATGATTTGAAGGAACAATTTGACCATAGCTAAAATTGTGGATTCTTTATAATAGTGTCAGTAGTGGATATAGGGAAGTGGTATCTCATTTGATAAGGAGGGAGCATGAGATCAATGGAGGTGGTAGATCCGGCCTTCCTTCATGAATGTCTTTGTTTGTGGCATCAGAAAATGGATGTAAAGACCCGAATCCTGTGGGTTTTTTTAATACATGGGAATTTTACCAGTCTGCAAAAACAAACAGTGAATGACACCGAGTCCTGGTGTTCCCAGAAGCAATTTCTAATGTTTTTTTGGGTACGTTCCGTAAACGTACGAGCGGGTTTTTATACATTTTGAATCGGAGCTCAGAATTAAAATCTAAGGGCACTGTTAAACTCGCAGTGCCTGTATTTTCTTAAGGATACATTCACCTCGACGACGGTTGGTCAAGAATAGAAGATAGATTTTTAGTTTTCATGGAAAATAATAACATAAAGATTGCATCAATTTATTTTATTTAATCCTCCAAGTTAGTTTTGGGTGGTTAAAATTTCCTCTTGGAAGTTAGAGGTGGGGCCACGACACCTTAACCTCCCATGATAGGTTATAGTGGCGGGGCCCACCCGAACACAACCTCCCATGTAAGGATAAATGAGGTGGGGACCACCTGAGCTTTTAACCCCTTCAAGCTATCCATTAATGTAGAGAAACTATTCAACTCCATTTTATTTATTTTATGCCAACCCTTCGCATTAATTAGGTGTATCCTATCTAATTAATTAAATTCAACATTTGAATTATGTGCCAACAATTAAATAATATGTAATATTAATCAATTATTTTGTTGGCATTTTTCTTGGGAGAGGGGAGAACTTCGGAGATGTCTTCTGATGAAGAACGCAACTCCCAACCAAGAATGTACCTCGAATAATGAAGAACACATCATCTGCCGATGACATATATCTTTTTCTTTGATCACCGACCGGAATAAGGGAAGAAGCGCCATCCTTAAAGAATGTCGACGACCTCGTCCTTGACTTCTTCTTCTTTTAATTTTCCAACGTCAACGAATCTAAGGTAGGGGTGTGATTTGATTTAAGAAATATTGAATCTTCCTTCCATGATTGTTTCTCTTGTCCCGCTTGCTACCAAACTATAACGGAAGGATTGGGCCAAACAGACACGGCCCGACCCCTCCGCCATTCTTCTTAATGTTGTGTGTGTTCATCGTGTCCTTCATGGGTGACAAAAAACGGATAATTGTGAGACTGTTGAGTGATGCAACAATCCCAAATTGATGACCCAACATCATAATGAACTAGAAGTGTTTTGACGAAAATAACGGGCGAAGGATCAGACTAGAATGGGAAGGACCATTTCTCGAATGTTCTACGAGCGAAAGAATCAGGTCGTGTTTTCGGAGCTGTTCGGAGGCCCGAGAACACCAAAGGAAACTATGGTACCTCGGGTCCACCAAGTGTCCAATGTTTCATGACCAAAAGACCATCAAAATGAAGACCGGACTTCACGGGAGGTGCGCTGGGCAAAGGTGCCTTTTCTGAAAAATTCCAGAATACATGGCGTGTACTTTTAACGAACATGCCACGTAGTATTGGCGTTCTACAGCTTGAGATATGGATGGTGGACATGTAACACACGGCATGTGACCCTGTTCACACAGCGTGCCTTCTCTACGCAGAATAGAATAAGAAGCTTCATGATACATGGCATGTAATCTGCAAAATGCACAGACACGGGCATAATTACATGGCCAAGAGGCACGACGTGTACTCTATAAGCAGATTGGAAAACGTGGCTTCGTGAAACTAAGAATGTTTCCCCGAGGGTACAAAGACACGTGGTGGAGTACAAAAGAATGTACTCTACCACACATCCAGGCAAGGCCAGTGGCATAGGGTACCCCGTGTACCAGTTACACGGGTTAGATACCTCGGGTTGGGGCCGTGTACGGGCACATGACCAGTGTACACGGAGCCAACCTCAATTGCATTGACATGGCTTCTAACAATACCACACGTCATGTACATACTTTTCTACACTGTCAGAGTTTTGACATGGTCCGTTACACACAAGAAATACCCAAGGTCTATAGACACGATGTGTAACCATCCCAAACGTTTTGTACTTACATTTCAACAAAACTAGCCTTTTGACACGAGCCATTGTACACGTGTAGTACTCGAGGTCTGAAGACACGATGTGTACCTTATTACAACATGTTGTGTACTTCTTGGAGAATTTATTGGTAACCTCGTCTCTGTGTCTTGGACACGTATTGCTTGGGGTTTCCCCCAATGACGTGGTGGACCATTGAGATACTTGGCTTGAGGATAGGACCCTCCCAGAATCAAGCGTGATTTTTGAAAAACCTGTGACTGGTTGTGCATGGATGACTATTCTTGGATCGTGTGTTGGTCTGACAGTTCTGAATTCTGTTCATGGATTATGTGTTGGTCTAAAATAGAAGCTGGTCCAGGAGTATGTGTTGGTCTATAAGCTCCAACGATTGTTCCTAGATCATGTGTTGGTCCGACAGAATAGTTGGTCCTGGATCATGTGTTGGTCCGACAGAATAGCTGGTCCTGGATCATGTGTTGGTCTGACAACTCTGATGATTCAGTGGCTATATCTGATCAACTCTATCTCTCTACATAATTTGTATACCTTTTTTAGTTGAGTCAGTAACTTTTTTGTTTACCTCATGATTAAGATGAATTACTTGATAACCTATGTATATATATTGTCACATACCTAAGTGAGGTCATCTATTGATGTCATACTCTATGGTTTATATATAGTGGATTTTGAGACACCTTAGTGGTATTGGGGTCCCTACTGAGTATCGTTATACTCACCACTGCACGGGCTATGCCTGCACCTTGTTGTGTTGGATGCAGACGATAGACAGCGTTGACGGAGGCTGAAAGCACCAGGACTGGACGGTACCCGAAGGTAGACCTTACGATGAATCTGTACACAACATATTGATGTACGTGGAGTACTGAGGAGGATATTTTTATCTACCCTATGGGTAGGATCCGTTGTGGTCATTCCAGGAGATTCTTTTCACCTTTCATCTATTTGTCCCTTTCAGTTATACTTGAACTTTTCAGTTGGACTCGAATTTCTGCCCCTATTACTTTTCAGTACTCTTTTGTATATAGCTTTACATAGATTTTTACATCCTTCTCATACTCTATTGTGTGTGTTTTTAGTTTATAAAGGCAATGAATTCCAAGTTTTAGGTAATTATGCCTTTAGTGCTAGTCTCCGACCCATGGCCTATGGAAGGCGGGGTTGGGGTAGTTACGACATGGGCCCTAGGAGGCGGGTCATGAAAAATTAGTATCAGAGGGGTCATTTATACTATAGAAATTATTACTGTGATCATTATTTTCTGTAAAACAATAGTGTTAAGGGTACTGATTGTGGTTTTCAGTCTAGGGAGTCCAGTGTTAGTGCGGTGGCCGAAATATCCATACACCAGGACCCTGACTTCTGATTCCCGACTCAGTGCACGAAAACACTGATTGGGTGTATGTTTCAAGATTTTCCTTTGTAATATCTTTGAGTCAGCTCAATAGGTATAACTTATTGGCCATAGAGCACCTTTTTTAGGATGCCTCCACGCAGACAACCATCCAGGGTTCCGAGAGGTTTCCGTAAAGATATCCCACGGAGCGGTGAGGCCTTGGTGCAGGGCCCTATCACAGTGGAGGCACCAGCAGTACCACTACCCGCGGGGCCACTGATGCTACTAGCCCCAACAATAGAGAGTGCACACTGCCTAAGTGTGTTACATGAGTTCCTGCACCAGAGGCTACTCAGGATCAGGAGCGAGACGGACTCGCAGGTAGCTGATGATTGGATGGAGGCTGTGGTGAGAGATTTGAGACTAGTAGGGACACCAGCCAATCTTATGGTGATCCTTGTCATGAGTCATCATTAGGGAGAAGTAGGCAGATGATGTAACATGAGGATCTTGGTTCCTAACAAGGCAAAACATCTCTGGGAAGACTTTGAGAGCCTGTTCCTGGCAGATTTTGTCCTGGCCACCCTGCATGCGGTGCAGATACATGAGCTACTTAATCTACAGCTGGGCAATAAGATAGTGGCACAGTACTCCGCAAGGTTCACTGACCTTTTTCACAACTCCACATATATGGTGTTGGACCCATTCTTCAGGGCCCGGACCTTTGAGAAGGGGCTCAGGTGAGAGATCAAAGCTTCTATGATCTACCGTAGCATTCTGACGCATGTGGTGGTGTTAGAGAGAGCCCTCCTAGTAATGAGTTTCCTTGTTGAGCAGTCACCAGCAGCGAGACCCATCACTAGTCAACATGCAGTGGAGTTTCTTGAAAATTGTTGTAGACATATGTCACAGAGGTCCAAGAAGACCAGACCATCAGGTGGACGACCTCAGGAAATAGGTTAAGTTGTGCGGGGCACACGAGACAAAGCCAATCTTGCTAGAAGAGGGCAATGTTACTGTTGCGGTGGTCATGGTTACATGGCTCGTGATTGTCTGACCTGCCATACTGATGATAAGCAAACAGTTTAGGGACCTCCAAGGAAGAGGAAGAGGTTTGATCAAGGTGGAATGCAGTGAGCAGGCGTAAGGGGCAGAGCTTAGCTCTGGGAAGCTGAGGATTACGACCATGGCGCTCTGGAGATGATTTGAGGTATGACCTGTGTCTGCTCCACCGTAGCCTCAATTCTTATTAACATAGGTCCCAGTCACTCATTCATTTACACTTACCTCATTCGGAGCTCGGATATTCCAAAGGAGTCGTTGGCTCGATCCTTACGGCTAGAGACTCCTACGAGAGCAGACTCAACGATTACGCACTGGTGCTGGCAGTGTGAGCTTACTATAGGAGGCGAAAGCTTTGACTGGGATCTCCTCACAGAGGTGTTGAGTCCATACGACATCATCTTGGGAATGATATGGTAATCTACATTCCATGCTCACATTGGTTGTATTAGGCGCAAAGTGCGGTGTGTCCGCACAGATGGTACCAGGTTCACCTTCACCGGTGAGATGAGAGCCTTTGCAGATGAGGACGGACTTATTTGGTGGAGGGTTCAGCCGATAACTCATTAGTTATCATGTCTTACCCTAAATGTAGTAGATGTAGAGAGTCCGAGCTATCCTATAGTGGTGGACTAGTACATAGATGTTTTCCCTGACGATGTTATAGGACTAACTCATCACAGAGAGGTGGACTTTTACAATGAATTGTACCCCAGGACTACACTGATATCTATACCATCATATCAAATGGCTCATGCTATACTTCGCGAGCTGGGGGTAGAGCTAGAGGACTTGGAGTGGAAGGGATTCATCAGGACCGGTGTTTCTTCCTGGGCACCCCCGATTCTGTTCGCCAAGAAGGAAGACGGGAGCTTGAGGATTTGTGTTTACTATCCTCGCCTGAATCAGGTGACTGTGAAGAACAAGTACCAACTCCCGAGGATCGATAACCTCTTTGATTAGTAGAAGGGAGCATGATTGTTTTCGAAGATAGTCCTCAGATCAGGCTATCACCAGCTAAGTGTTTGAGATGAGGATGTGTAGAAGATGGCCTTCTGATGTCTATACGGCCACTAGGATTTCATGGTTATTTCTTTTGGTGTAACCAATGCTCCAACAGTGTTCATGTGACTCATGAATAGGATCATCCAGCCATACTTTGATTGCTTTATCGTAGTCTCCATCGATGAAATTCTGATCTACTCAACCACTAAGGAGAAGCGTGCCTACCATTTGTGGGTATTATTGGACACACTCTGAGAGCAGCAGCTTTATGGAATGCTCTTGAAGTGCCAGTTTTGGATTCAAGAGGTTCATGTTTTGGGACATGTCATCTTAGAGGCTGGATTTGTAGTGGATTCAGTAAAGATCGAGGTGGTACATTTTTGGGAGCCACTAAGGAGTGTGACAGGGGTACAGAGTTTCCTGGGTTTGGCTTGTTATTACTGTAGATTTGTTCCAGACTTCTCTAGAGTTACATCACCACTCTCAGCCTTGACAATGAAAGGGAAACCCTGTGTGTGGTCGGAGCAATGCCATCAGAGATACCAAAAGCTGAGGCAGAGGCTAACTAGTGACCCCATTTTGAGGCATTCAAAAGAAGGCGTAGGCTACATAGTGTACTAAGATGCATCAGGGATCAGACTCAGGTGTGTCCCGATGCTAGATCAAGTAGTGATCGTGTATGGTTCTTGGCAGTTGAGACAGCATGAGAAAAACAACACTACCCATGACCTAGAGTTAGCAGTAGTGGTCTTCTCCTTGAATATGTGGTGACACTATCTGATTGGTGAACATTTAACCGTGTACTCTGATCACAAGAGTCTTAGGTATATCTTCGTTTATAAGGACATGAATTTGTGACTGCAGCAATGGCTTGAGTTCCTCTCAGATTATGACTTAGAGATAGTCTATACTCCTAGGAAGGGGAATGTTGTTGCAGATTCACTCAGAAGGAGATCTGGTATACATCGACAAGGAAAGGCGACAGAGCAGCTAGAATCTTTACAGATATCCATTGTTGATAGAGATGGAGAATCCTTTCTACACTCTATTATGGTCACTCCCCCATTCCTTCAACGAGTCAGGGAAGCACATCATCAAGATGTTGGTTGCGAGAAACAACGTTCTCAAATATCCACAGGGCATGCATCTAATAGATTTTCTGAAGAAGGGGAGCACATCATCCTCTTTAGAGGACTACATATGGTACGATTAGCACTTCAGGAGGAAGTGTTGAGGTATTACCACACTTCCCCTCTACCGGTACATCCAGGAGTGGAGAAGATGTACCCAGACCTTCGATGACATCACTAGTTTCCATGTTTGAAGAAGGTGGTAGTAGAGTTTGTCTCACGATGCCTCACTTGTCAGCAAGTGAAGGCAGAGCACCAAGTACCGGCAGGTTGGTTCAGCCTATAGAGGTCCCAGAGTGGAAGTGTGATGGGATATCCATTGACTTCATGATTGGTCATCCATGTACATCCAAGGATCATGACTTGAATTGGGGTGATCGTTGACCAACTCACCAAGTCATCCCACTTATTACTGATCAGAGAGAAGGGTTCAGTTGAGAGCTTAAGATTCCTCTACGTGAAGGAGATTGTGAGACTTCATGGTGTACCTACATATATTGTCTCCGATTGTGACAGACGGTTTACTTTCTGGCTATGGAAGGGGTTGTAGGAGGCTTTTGGGACGCAGCTACATCTGAGCACCGGCTTCCATCCTTAGATAGATGGCCAGACTAAGAGGACCATTTAGACCCTCGAGGACCTGATACGTGCTTGTGTTCTCGGCTTCAGACGTAGCTAGTAGGATCACTTTCCATTGGTTGAGTTTGCATACAACAATATCTATCACTCCACCATAGGGATGGCACCTATTAAGGCCTTGTATGGTCAAGCCTGCAGATCACCACTATGATGGACAGAACTAGGGAAGTCAGCACTAGTGGGACAAGAGATAGTATGTGCTACCCCGAAAAAGGTGTAGATCATCCAGGAGCAGATGAATACTGCACAGAGCATGTTGTATTCATATGCTGATTGGAGACGGAGGCCTATGGAGTTCGAAGACAGCGACCACATCCTTCTACAGGTCTCACCTCGTTGATGTCTACAGAGATTTGGCTAAGGCATCAAGTTATCTCCGATATTCGTCGAACCTTTTCAGGTCCACGGTAGAGTTGACGAGGTGGCTTACTGCTTAGATATTCCGCCTCAGTTGCACGAGGTGCACGATGTCTTCCACGTATCTCAGCAGAGGAGATACGTGCCCGACCCTACTAGCATCCTCGACCATGGAGATATGGACGTCGATGATGGGGTCACATTCACAGAGGTTCTAAAAGAGATTGAGGATCGATAAGAGTGTGTCCTATGTGGATGTTCTATACCTATGGTGCACATTTGTTGGTAGCACGTAAACCTATAAGAGAGAACCTGGGAGCGGGAGGCTCATATGCATGCTCAATACCCACATTTGTTCCCTTATTTATAGTTGTATCTTACGAGGATGTAAATATCTATGGTTTGGAGAATGTAAAGACCCAGATCCTGTGGAATTTTTTTAATACATGGGAATTTTACGAGTCTGTGAAAACTGACGGTAGGTGACTCCGAGGCTCGGTCTTTCCGAAATCAATTTCTGAAGTTTTTTTCATGTACATTCATTAAATGTACGAGCGGGTTTTTATAACTTTTGATCCATAGCTCGGAATTGAAATCTTAAGGCACCGTTGAACTCGCAGCACCAATATTATTTTAAGGAGACTTTCACCTTGACAACAGTTGTTCGATAATAGAAGATAGATTTTGGGTTTTCATGGAAAATAATAAAATAAAGAGGGTGTCACATTATATTATTTAAACCTCTAAGTGAGTGTTGGGAGGTTAAAATCTCCTCTTAAAAGTTGGAGGTGGGGCCACCACACCTTATTCCCCCATGAAAGGTTACATTTGTGCCCCCCCCCCCAAACTCAACCTCCCATGTAAGGATAAATGAGGTGGGGACCACCCGGCCTTTTAACCCCTTGAAACAATCCATTAAAGTGGATAAAATCTTCAACTCCCCTTTAGTTATTTTGTGACAAACCATTACATTAATAATGTGGATCCTATCTAATTAATTTAATTCAACATTTGAATTACGTGCCAATGATTAAATAATAAGTATGATTAATCTATTATTTGGTTGGAATTTGTCTTGGAAGAGGGAGAACTTTGGGGAATCCTTCTGACGAAGAACGCTCCTCCCAACAAAGGACGGCCATCGAAGAACAAAGAATGCATCATCCACCGACATTAGATATCTTCTTCTTTTATCACCATCCAGAACATGGGAGGAAGTGCCATCCTTGAAGAACGATGACGTTGTCATCCTAGAATTCTTCTTTTCTTCTTTTCAAACATCAACGAATCCGAGTTAAGGGTGTGATTTGATTTGAGAAACGATGAATCATCCTTCCGTGATTGTTTCTCTTGACCCGCTAGCAACCAAATTAGCGCAGAAGGACCGGGCCAAACGAACACGACTAAATCCATCCACCATTCTTCGGAATGTTTGGTGTGTTCTTCTCATTCTTCATGGGTGATGAAAAACGGATCGTTGCGAGACCTTTTAGTGACGCAACGACCCCAAATTAAAGACCCAATATCACAACGACCTAGCGGAGGTGCAACGGCGATAGCGGGCGACAGATCAGACCATAACAGGAATGATTGTTCCTAGACCATTCATCATGAAGGAGAATCGCGTTGTGTTTTTGGAGCCTATTGGAGGCCCGAAAACACAGGATACGACTATGGGTCATCCGGGGGGATCTAGTGTCTGATGTTTCATGACGAACAGACCATCAGAACAATGATTGGACTTCACGGGAGGCGCGTTGGCCAGAGGCGCCATTTCTGAAAAATTCCATAATACACGTTGTGTACTTCTGGAAAACATGCCTTGTATTATGGGCATTCTACATCTTGAGATACAGACGCTGGACAAGTAACACATGGTGTGTGACCCCAGTCACAAGGCGTGTGTTCTCTACGCAGAATTATAGAAGCATATTTGCGAGACATGGTGTGTAATCTAGGAAATAAAAGGACACGGTCAGAATTATACGACCAAGAGGCAGGACGTGTACTCTCTATGCAGATTGGCAGAAGCAGCTTCGTGAGACTCGGCCTTTATCTCCGAGGAACACAGACATGGGGTGGAGTAAACGGACAAGTACTCCACCACACAACAAGGCATGACCAGTGGCACGGCAACCCGTGTACTAGTTACACGGGTTGGAGAACATGAGTTGAGGCTGTGTACGGGCACATGGCCAGCGTACACTGAACTGGCCCCAGTTTCTTGGACACAGCGTGTTACCATACCACATGCCGTGTACATACTTTTTTACATGGTCAGACTTTTGACACGGGTTTTTCTACACGGTCAGTACCTGAGGACTGTAGACACAGAATTCAACCATACCACACGTCATGTACATACGTTTCTACATGACTAGCCTTTAAATAGGGGCCGTTGTACACGGGAATTACCTAAGGTCTAAAGACAGAGCATGTGCCTTATTCAAACATGTCGTATACTTTATGGAAAATTTCTTGGACATCTTGTCTCTGTGTCTAGGACACGTATTTCATGCATTTTATTCCAGTGATGTGGTGGACCATTGAGACACTTGGCTTGAAGAGTGGACCCTATCGGAATCAAGCGTGATTTCTAGAAACCATGTGACTGGCTGTGCACTGACGACTATTCCCGGATCATGTGTTGGTCCAACAGTTACGATTTCTGTTCTTGGATCATGTGTTGGTCTGATAGAATAGCTTTTCCTGGATCATGTGTTGGTCCAAAATCTCTGATGACTATTCCTGGATCATGTGTTGGTCTGACAATTATGAATTCTGTTCCTGGATCATGTGTTGGTCTGACAGAATAGCTGGTCCTGGATCATGTGTTGGTCTGACAGCTCTGATGATTCAGTGGCTACATCTGATCATCTCTATCTCTCTACATAAGTTATATATCTGTGTGATCAGATTTAGTAACTTTTGTGTTTACCTCATGATTGAGATGGATTACTTGATAACATAGGTATATGTTTGGGCATATACCTATGTGAGGTCATCTGTTGATTTCATACTCTATGGTTTATCCTTAGTGGATTTTGAGATAACTTGGTGGTCTCGGGGTCCCTACCGAGTATTGTTATACTCACCCTTGCATGAGCTATTCCTGTATCTCGTTATGTTGGATGCAGATGACAGACAGCACTGACGGAGGTTGAGAGCACCAGGACTGGATGGTACACGGAGGTGGACCTTATGACGAGTCGGTACATGGAGGACTGACATACGTGGAGTGATGAGGAGGAAATTTGTACCTACCCTTAATGTAGGATCCTTGTTGGTTGTTCCCAGAGAATATCTTCACATTTTAGTTGTTTTACCATTTTAGTTGTACTTGTACTTTTCAGTTGGGCTTGAATTCCAGCCTCTTTTACTTTTCAGTACACTTTTGCATACAGCTTTACTTAGTGTTTTTTACCTCATGCTCGTACTCTATTTTGGGTGATTTCAGTTTATAAAGGAAATGCCTTACCAATTTTAGGGAATTACGCCTTTGGTGCTAGTCTCCATCCCCTGCACTATGGAAGGAAGGTTTGGGGTAGTTACGGCACGAGCCCTGGGGGGCGGGTCCTATCAAATTGGTATTAGAGGAGTCAGTTATACCACAGAACGTAGGACTCTTATCTATATATTCTGTGAAGCAATAGTGTTAAGAGTACTGAGTGTGGATTTCATTCTAGGGAGTCCAGTGTTAGTGCAGAAGATGACGTATCCATACACCAGGACCCAGAATTTTGATTTCCGACTCAGTGCACGAATTCAATTATTACTTATATGTTTCAAGAGTTTCCTTTGTGATCTCTTTGAGTCAGCTCACCAGGTATAACATAATGATCGTGGCACACCTATTCTTTTAAACTTTTTTCACCCATTATACTTTCTACATTTTCTTACCTAAGATATTAAAACCACAATAGCCTTTTTTACCCCTTAATAATAAATAACCATGGTGAATTGGGGTTACTTATTTAGGTATTGGGCCAGCCCATGGGCCAATTTCTAGTTTTAAAAAAATAATTTTCTTCATTTATATATAATTCATTTTTTGATATATTTCGGTGATTCAACCTCCCTCCCGATTCCAATATCCCTATATTCATCCCCATTAGAAATTTTCCCACTTGGGTGCTCATATGGGTCACAAATTAGGGAGATAGTTCTCATGTTACCTCAAATCGTCCAGAATTGATAAGTTAATTGTTTCATACATAACTCATTTTATTAGTGATATTTTTATCACAAATCTTGTTCCACTTGATCATTTATACCTTATGAGTCTCTAAAATAAGTTACATCTCATTCCATTATCTCTAATGGTGCAGATCTAATGGAAGACGAAGAGTTTTCTAGTTGAAAAGTATGATTCCTTCTCCTTTATCCTCCCTCTTCTTCCTCCATTCATTATTTATGGGTTTTATAATCTCTCCTAGTCATTATATTCTTATGGTTCTATTATAAATCAATTATTATTGGGGTATTGTTAATTTGGGGCTGGTCGTCATAGGTTTAGGGTTTATATACCCTCAGATGGTGATATTGGGTGCGTGTTTCCCTTACCCGAAAGATTTATGGTAGGTAATCCCTTTAACTTTCCTTTATCTTTTAAGATTCACCATATTCATATTTCTTTATCTTAAATATTTTTTTATTATTATTTATCAAGATTTGGATAATTTATTGTTGTGAAAAATGGTTTTTTAATCTTTGTTTTGTGAAATGTAGTGTAGTTTTTTCATAAAAGTTCACACCATGTGTTTTTTTAAAAGTTACACTATCATTCAAAACTATATTGTAAGGTTTAGAACAAGTTTTATGGTATTTTAAATATGTTACACTATAATTTATATAATATTGCATGAAATTTGTGTTTTATTCCTTGTCATGTGCTTAATATAAATTGTTTTTTAAAGGGCATGTCGTGTGTTCGGTAAATTGTCTGGTTGGCTTTTATGTGTAATGATTGATTTAAAAATTATTTGTTTTGATTTATAAATTAATTAGAAGAATGATAAATGGATTTTTGGGTCCTCATATGGATTTCAAATTTTTATTTGGTTTCCAAAAAAATGTGTTTTGTTTTACAACATGTTTTGGAGCGAGTTGTCGGAAAATGGAATGTTTCACAGTATTATGAAAACAGTTGATATTTGAATATGTAACATGAATTTTTTTTAGGTATTTAGGAATTTTTTTTCTGTTGTAAATTGTGTGTATACACCACCTTAATAAATGTGAAATGCATACCTTGGTCGAATGTTGGTTTTGAACAAATCTTAACGACTTGTTTGGAATTTCATTTATAAAAATGGTTTTCATGTGTATTTCATGTTCTATCTTATGGGGACATTTTATGGTCCATGAAATTGATTTATTAAATGGTTATGGGGATGAAAAATCAGGTTTGTTATGTTATTGATGGTTTTGTGGCTTTAAAAGATCAACTTAAATGGATTTTATGTTCAAGGCCTCCTTATACACCATGAAATTGTTTTATGAATCTTTGTAGTGGTTTATTGATTCGTGAAAGAAATGTGAAGCACGATTGTAGACTATTTTGTTGTTTATGGTTTGGTAACTGATGTTTGATTTGAATGGTGTATTTGATAATATGTGTAACATGATTGATCAATAAATGTAATCATATGTATCTAGGTGGTCGACGTGTACTAGTATGCTAGTGATCCTGTGGGGTTTGGCCCCTATTTCACGTAGCAAGTTTAACAATGAAAACACTAACTAAAATATGATGTTGATTATGTTGGGGAACCACTAGTTTATTGGTATGATCCCTACTAGTGGCTCGTATGCACGAGAACAGATATTTATTTTTGTTACTTTTCCCGAGATACGAGGTACCTGGGGCTCACAATTAACTAGTGCCTAGGGGTGTTCCCGTGACTTGTGCTCATTGAAAATTTTATACTAACCATCAGAATATGGTTTTTTTTTGGTTGAGAAATTATGTAGTCTATTTGATTTATTTATAAGTGTAAATTCTATAAATAATCCCTCTTAAAAAATATTTTCATTTGGAAATTACCCCTCCATAAAAATTATTACTATAGTTTTAGTTTATAAAACATGCATGTTTTTTATAGTAATTGTTTTTATAGCATGCCACCTCATTTTAAAAACATAACTTTATATTTTTAATTAAAACATGAAATTTATGTTCCTTTTATTTTAAAGGATGTCCATTGGGAATAGAATATCGAGCTAACCTACTGATTTATAATACTCACGCCTATAGTCTTCTTTTGTTTCTAGCCCTTGTGCAAGTTTCATCTTGAGTTTGATCGCCTTGGCGACATGTGATCATTGTTTTAGAGAGTGACCAGTAGGGTCACATGGAGTTAGTAGGTTATCGAGTTTGGTCAGTTGAGTTGTTGGTTTAGTTATCCTTTCAGTTTCTTGTACAAATAATGTTCTGTTAAATTTTTATATAAATGTATTTCAGGTTGTCCATTTCTTTCTGATGTTTGTTTTATTATAGATATTTGGGTGAAATCGTTCCCTTGTGTACTCTACTAATGTCCTTGTTGAATTTCACCATCCTGAGAGGATCAGGAACACCTCTCAGGACTTGTCGTGGGCAGGCCGGGGAGACCCATTTGAGGTTGACACGGGATGGTTTGTGAAAAAATGGTATCAGAGGTAGTCGTCTCATAGAAGATCATTCTTTTTTGAGAACCCTTGTTAATTGGGTGAGTTCAAGGTAGATGGACTAGGATTTTTTTATCTTTAGGGGTATGTGTGGGAAGAGCATTGCAAACTTTTTCTCGTTCTGATCCTCTGGTTTTTAGGGGACGTCTTGTTTTATTAGTGTATTTTTTTCTTTTGGATTGTTTGGTGATGGGATATGATATGTGTAGTGTGACTAATGGCCTCTATAATATCGCAAGTCCTGGAATGCCATGTGGAGCCAAGAAATGATCTTAATAAGTCTCCCCATGTTGGTGTTTTGTTTGACATATGTCTGCCAACCATATGGTTATGTCACCCACCGAAATTAGTTTCTTTTTTGGGTCTCTTGGATCTTTCTTGAATTCTGAATTTTTGGTTTTCAAATATGAGTGGTTTTTTTTTTTGAAAAGTGGAAAGGGGGTTTTAAAAAATTAAATATAAGAATGGTTTTTCAAGGTTGAGCTTTTTTTGAAACAATGTTTTGTGAGTAAGTGAAAATGATTTAATGGGATTATATTTTCCCTAATATAAACTCATGGTTTGTTGAAATAAAATTCTTTGAAAATGAGAATCATTTTTATGTGATTTCGAATATATTTTTTTAAATAGGGTATTTTGGGGTTTTCAAAAGTGTTACAATGGGATAAATTAATTTTGGAAATTTTTTTTCAGAAGTTGGTGTGTTCCTAGAAAGGATTTTTCTCTTAATGGCCATAGGATTATGAAAAGATACCTTGCTGAATATCAGAAAATGGGAATCGGTTGTTTGAAGTAACATGTTTGTATTAAATGTAGCTAAAATGAAAAGGTGTGCGTTTTTTATGAAAATGTTTCTTGATGAAGTTGAGTTTGTTTTGTGAAATCTAAAAGGGGTTTTTTACTTGGTGGTTAGTGTTCCTTTGGAAGGTAGATGATTTTTTTTGGAATGATGTTGTTTTGTTTAATACTTTGTTTCTTTCATGGGTGCTCACATGCATGGTTTTACTCATATCTGGAATGATGGCCTAAATGAAATGGTATTTGAGTGCCCGAGGTGGCATGTAAAAGTTCATGTGAGTGATTTATGATGAAACACCATTGGTGATTGTGAAAATCCACTGAGTTAGATTATTTTTTTCAAAAGATTTTTTATCTAAAAAATTTGGTATTAGTTTCGAACTGACTGTTATGTGGATGCACTATCCTATGTCGAAGAAGTGTTTTCAATTCAGAATGTTTCATTACCATCTATAACTCATACTCTTGTTGAATACTAAAATGGGATCTTGTTGGTGGATTTGTTTTGGGGTAATGTCTAGTGGTTTTATAAAGATATGATGGATCTTGTGATGTGGCCACAAATATTTCTATGTCTTCATGATTTCTAATTAATATCCCTAAGGATTAATTCTCATGTGTAATAGTCTAGATCCACCTCCTCAAATAATTCCTCATCCCGTTAGTTGAAATAGAGATCTGTTTGGGATCAATTTAATGGTCATCCATGTCGTGATATTTTTTTTGTACATAGTAGTTGTGTTTGGTGATGTTGATGTGTTTCACCATATTACTGGTCCATTTCTCTCCTCGTTTAGAGTGTGATAGAATATAGATATGTCTATATGAGTTCTTATTTAGATGGTTTTTTTTTAGAAAGTGATAATTTTTTGAGTGGTTTGATCACTTTCACTTGACTGCGGTGCAGAAGTTGCTTCAATATTCAGGGATCCAGCCATTGGCCTCGGAGTGAAGCTTATAACGTTGTCAGGAAATCTATAGAGGTGTGGGGAGCTTGACCAGGCTCTTGCCTCCACCATTGTGGTATGGCAGTTTCTATGTATCTATTGTGGTTCCTCATTACTATGAATTTCCCTTTTTTTTAACATTTGTGGTGGACTTACCCCTCACACAGTGTCTATGGATATTCCTTCATTGTTGTGGGTTTTTTATCAATTTCCCTGTGTGGACCGCCAGGGAAAATTAGGTGTGGTCTTGTTGTTACCTATTCGTGTGTAGAGAGTGTATGGTAGTTAATTTGTTTCTTTGGTGGTTTCAATGGACCAATGATTGGGTCCCCTTCACTACCCTCTCTAACTGTTGGGGGTTTGGATCTGTGTAGAGAGTGATGAATCAATTCTTTCCACCTCAATTTGAGAGTGGGTGGCTTAAATGATCATATTTTCTTCCTCTCAATTTGGGTTGGTTGGTAGTTGAATGAGATTTTTGGTGGTCTTGTGTGTGTGACGCCCAATTCTAACTCATGTTGAATTCTTTTTTTTGTTCCATGTTGGGTAATAATGGTGGGGAGACGCACCACAAACCTCATTTATTTTTCTTCCTATGTACTTATCTAGTGCACGTTGTTTATTAATGGTGGGGATTCCATCCTATAATCCACTGCAATATTTTTTTTAGTTCTCTTTTGTTTGGGTGATTGTTCGGTTCATTGGTAGATGGCCCAACAACCGGGTTTTGGTTTGGTTGTGGGGGTAGTGACTTGATCGTTCAGTTGATTATCAGGAAGTGGTTGAGAGTTGGTGTTTTGGTTAAGGTAAGAGGATTAAGTTCCATTAATGGTTTATGGTGTTTCATTGGATTTGGAGACTGGATCAAATTGATAAATAATCCTTAGGTGTTTATTAATCAGCTAGAATGTGTTATGTCTTTCCGGGGTCGGAAAGCTTTAATGGTGGGGAGCATTGTCACACCCTGTTTTTTTCATTTCATGTCATGGTTTTGATCCGGTTCATTGAAAATCCCAAATCATTTATGGGGTGTTGGTTTATATTAATGTGGAGCATTAAACTACCTTATATGTCTAATCAACCTAATTTTGGTTCTTCATTTCATGTATAGGAGTTTTTGGAGATAGTGTGGTTACTTCA
Organism: Viscum album; assembly: GCA_963277665.1. Taxonomy (NCBI): domain Eukaryota; kingdom Viridiplantae; phylum Streptophyta; class Magnoliopsida; order Santalales; family Viscaceae; genus Viscum; species Viscum album. The sequence goes on along the minus strand of OY728143.1, from coordinate 62,587,876 downwards.
TGATATGGGCCAATCATGAGCCCATTTCCAGTTTTAAAAACCAATTCTTTAATTTTATAACTCATTTTTTAACATTTTCACCCATTCTACATCATATATTTCCTCCCCTATCATATTCAAACAACAATATCATTTTGGTCCGCTTATGAATTCATAACCATGGTGAATTGTGGTTACTTATTTAGGTACTGGGCCAGCCCAATGGCCCATTTATTGTTTAAAAAAATAATTCGTTTCTTTTATATATAATTCATTTTTCTATATATTTCGGTGATTCCAAATCCCACTCAAATCCGATATATGTATACTCACCCCCATTATGGATTTTCTCTCTATGAATCTCATATGGGTCATGAATTTGGGCGAAATATATCATGTTTCCTCCAACGGTCAAGAATTTATAAGGTAAATTGTTTCATACATAACTAATTCAATTTGAAATTTTGGTCCCAATAATCTCCTTTACCTGGTTTTACTAGAACATAGATGCCTATACATGATGTTCCAGCCTATTCCCTTCACTCTAATGTTGTTGATATAATTGAAGACGAAGAGTTTTCTAGTAGAAATGGTGATATTCCTTCTCCTTTATCCTACCTCTTTTCCTCCATCCATTATTTCTTGGTTTTATATTCTACCCTAGTCATGATAGACTTTTGGTTCTTTTATCAAATGATTTTTATAGGGTTTTGTTCATTTGGGGCAAGTCATCATAGGTTTGTGGTTTATGAACCCTCATATGGTGATATTGGGTGTGCATTTCCGTTAGGCGAATGATTTGAGGTAGGATATCCCATAAACATGGTTTATCTTTTAATATTCACCATTTTCATATTTTTTTAATCTGATATATTTATTTATTTTTATTTTTCCACATTTTAATAACTTTAATGGTGTGGAAAATGGTTGTTTAATCTTTGTTTTATGAAAGGTAGTGTAGTTTTGTCATAAAAGTGCACCCCAAGTGTTTGTTTAAATGTTACACTATCATTCAAAACTATTTTTCAAGGATTAAAATAGGTTGTATGGTATTTTTAATATATTACAGTTTCTTGTATAAAATATGGCAATCAATTGGTGTTTTATTCCTTGTCAAGTGCTTAAAATAGATTGTTTTGTTTAAAAGGGAATGTCATGTGTTTGGTAAATTGTCTGATTGGATTTAATGTGTTCTGTTTTATTTAGAAATTATTTTTATGGATTTATAAATTAATTGGATTAATTATAAATGTTTTTGGGTCCTCATATGGATTTTAAATTTGGATTTTGTTTTACAAGAAAATGTATTTTTGTTTACAACAAATTTTGGACGGATTTGTCGGAAAATGGCATGTTTTACAGCCTTATGAAAATGGTTGTGTTTTGAATATTTAACCTGAATGTTTTAATAGATTTATGAGTTTTTTTTATTTCAATGGATTTTATACACCTTTTTAATAAATGTGAAATTCATACCTTGGTCAAATGTTAGTTTTGAGAAAGGCTTGAAGGCATGTTTGACATTTCTTTTTTAAAAATGGTTTCCATGTGTATTTCATGTTCTATATTTTGGGGACATTTTTTGGTCCATGAAATTGATTTATTAATTGGTTATGGGGATTCAAAATATGGTTTGTTATGTTATTTATGAGAATGTGGATTTATAAGATCATTTTTAATGGATTTAATGTGCAAGGCCTCGTTATACTACTTGAAATTTTTTTACGAAATTTTTTAGCGGTTTATTGATTCGTGAAAGAAATGTGAAACATGTTTGCAGACTGTTTGTGTCTATATTGTTTAGTAATGGAATTTTGATTTCAAATGTGTACATCATAATATGCTTTTCTTCATTAATCACTAAATGTAATCCCCGGTATCTATGTGGGCAGACGTGTACTAGTATGCTAGGGATCCTATGGGGTTTGGCAACTGTTTCACGTAGCAAGTTTAATGATGACAACACTAACTAAACTATACTGATGATTTTGTTGGGGGTGCCACTAGGTTATGGTTATGTTCCCAACTGGTGGATCATGTGCATGAGAATATATATTTATTATGCTTACATTAATCTAGATATGTTGTATTCGGTGCTCAAAACTAGCTAGTGTCTATGGGTGTTCCCATGACATGTTCTCATTGGGAATTTTGTACATGCTGTCAACATAAGGTGTGTTTTGTTGGGAAATTTAGTAGTGTGTGTGATTTATTTAAATTTGTAAATTATTTAAAAAATCCCCCTTGAAAACAATTTTCATTTTGAAATTGCACCTCTATGAAAATGGTTACTAGAATTTTTGTTTATAAAACATTCATTTTTTTTCTTGTAATTGTTTTCATAGCATGGGACCTTGTTTAGAAAAAATATCTTTACGGTTGTATTTCAAACTTTAAATTGATTTTTTTCTTTATTATAAAGGATGTGCATTGGGAATAGAATATCAGGATAACCTACCGAGTTTTAATACTCACTCCTATAGTCTTCTTTTGTTTTTAACCCTTGTGCAGGTTATATCTTGAGTTCGATCACCTTGGGCGAGGTGTGATCATTGTGTTGGAGGGTGGCCAGCGAGGTCACATGGAGTTAGTAGGTTATTAGGTTTGGTAAGTCGAGCAATTGGGGTAACATCCCAGGAAAATGAAGAATATGTTATTTTTATTTTTATTAATATTTTTGAATTAAATATTAATTTTACATTAAAGGGGTTACTATATACGAAAGCATACCCGATACGCAACAACGAGTTTCTTTGAAATCATATGTTGTACACTAATAATATAAATTATTATTTTAAATAGTAGTTAACTCTTATAAGTTGTATTGGCAAGAATGAACAAAAATAACTACAATATGATTATAAATTATTATTAAATGTATTTAAATTTATCGAATAAAAAGTTAGAGGCTTAAAATGTGAATGAATCTAATTTTAAGCATAATTTACATTAAAAGGTTGATTTATCTCCTTTTAATGTAGAACCATCATAAAATATAATTTTTTTCACTATAATAGATTATATATGACCAAATAAAATCCTTCTTTAGTATGGGGACATCAAATTTTACTTTGTGTAATGTTATGGGATTTTTCTGATAAAGTTCATTTTTTAATGAATAAATAAAATATTGTATTTTAATTCTAATGTACCTTTTAATATAATTTATGTATATTTTTATATTACATTTTTAATTTGTTTTAAAGTTTAATTAAAATATATTTTAACCATTTAATACAATGATGGTCATTGGAATTAAGTTTACATTGAAATTATACATAATCAAGTATCAATCTTTTGATAGTTATTGTTTTTTAAAAACACGATATTTGATAACGGTAATTAATTTTAAAATTTATTAACGCCACGTCAATGTTTTGAATTTGTAAAAATAGAAATAATTTTTTAATTTGAAATATAAAATATAGATTAGGCTTATTTTTTGGTGTTTGTTTGATAAACTTCAATTTTTGATGGATAATGAAACCACTTAGTAGTAGTTAAAAAATTGACTTTTTCATTTAAATGAAATTTTACCACTTCTGTGAATTGAATTTTGAATACCTAACATACAATGTTGTTATTAGAATGTAAAATGTGGTTCAATGAGATGAAAATAATTTTTGGTGAAATGTAACTTTTGACTTTTGTTTACCACGGTTAAAGTTAAATAGGGTAATTCAATGTAAAATTAAAATTATAATAATTCAAAATTACATTAACACTAGTCCAAACCATATTGGTTGAGTCATTAACGACCATGGGCATCTTTGGGTTGGTTTTGGGACCCCATTTAGCCACTTGAGAGTGATAATTAAAATTTAGAAAAATTAATTTAATGTAAAGGCAAAGTAGACATAAAAAACCCTTTTTGTAAATAATTTTCATATGGTGTTATATAACTAATATTTTGACTATAAATAATAATTGGAAATCTAAATAGATTTACTACATCATGGTATTTTTTTGATAATTTTTAGACAACAAATAAAATAAATTATTTATGACATAATAATGATGTTGTGTTTACCTCATTAATAAATCATTTCAATAAATAAGATTATAATTACTAAAATATTATCCAAAACATGTCCAATTATGATTGGATGATTTTATTTAAAATAATTTTCACCTTATCTTCAACGATAATGATTTTTTGGACCTTTTTAAACAGAATATCATTATCTAATAAAATAATATTTCCACACTTTCTTAAAGAGCCCCTCCTCTCCCTTATAAAAGGAGACCACTTATAACCACCTATGTACACCTCTCAAGCCATTTGGATCATCCAACCCTTGCCCAATTAAGCTCCCTACATCCATATACTCTTCCTAGAAGCCTTACCTTAGGTAGAAGTCACTTCAAGAAGTCCTTTTGGTTTAAACCAAAGGAAGTTACCAAAATTAAAGGTAACAAAATCTCATAAATTGTATTCTTTTATTTTACTTCTCCAACCCCTAAAATATTTTTATTACTTTTTTGTAGCCAAAAAATTATCCTAAATATACTAAGATGTTGTTATGATATGAATTTGATCTAAACTTACACAAACTTATATCTAATGGGTGAATAACATAATGATTCAGTGGATGGAAAAGAAATGCCTCACGAAATGATTATTGGTAAATTACAACTTACCACCCCTCATGGTGGATATTAAGATGGAACTGTATTTATATATGATATATATTATGTTTATTTTTTATTCTGTATTTTACATTTATATCACACCTTTATGGTTTCCATAGTGGGTAAATACAATAATCTCATTTGAGGAAGTGCGGACTACCGCCCCCACAAAGTGATATGACTCGTTCATGCCTTACGTGGAACGTATAAATGATGGAGTCAATGATATTATAAAGGATATTATACCAAAATTATAATATAACTATGTATCATTATTTTTTAATTCCATTAAAATAACAAATATAAATGAAAGTATCGTTCATGCGTACGTACGGCTTACCATCTCCATGAAGGGTGCATTTCATTCCTTACCTACAAATGTTATGTACTATTATAAATACATGTATATACATGATATATATGATATATATGATATATCAATCTAGAATATCATTCTGGATATAATAGAATATTTACCACATGGACAACATGTAAATATAAGGTGTTCATTTTTTACTTAGGTACCAAATATCGATAAAATGAATTTTATTAACTTAAATGATTACATAATGTTTATAACTTGGTAATAAGTGATATAAAAGGAATTATATACATGAGAAAATTTCTTAAAAAGTAAAAATTAACTTTACTTTATTATTCAGGAGATTAAATATCAATCGAGTCATGTCAGACACGAGGTAAGGGACTCCGTCTCAATCTCCTTTCATTATGGCATATTTTTTTTTAAAACATGACTTTATTTTTTACAATGTATAAACCCTTGACTATTCAAAGGGAATTATTTTCTACAAAGTGATTTAAAAAATGAAAAAAATAATGTTCCTTTTAAAGTAACCGGTGAAAACGAACTTTTCCGCCGCCATGAGTATTATTTGATCATTGGGTTCCTCGACAAGTCGTAATGTTTTTAAAAGAAAATAAATACCATATACTCGTTTATGTATTTTGATATTGAAAATGGTTTTGATAATGTATTGGGTATGTCAATATATTTAAGTGATATATTATGATTGAAATGTGGAAATGTTTTCTTTCATTTATATTTGTTTTATGTCTTATGATTTTATAATGGTACATGGACATTTGACTGGTGTTACGTGATAAACCAAATGGCGGGTGGTGCCATGAATACCAAGACGGGTGGTTACGTTATAACCTCCAATGCATTGGGTATGTAAGTCGCCCATATCGCTATTCTATTTAGTGATATGTGTGGAAGTCAAACATATTGTTATTCCATTTCAGTATGTTTTAGTCCCAAGTAACCTTTATATGTTATGTGTTCTTTATACGGGTTTTATGGTAATCTTTTGGTTACAAAAGGGTAAGTAATGATCTTTTATTCAGAGAAGAGTATTTACTACTTCAGAAAGGTGAAAAGTATCACTTATGATAATGTATTCATGGTTTACATGTCGTATTGAAAAACTAACAGTTTTCCTTCATTGTGTATCCCTTAATAAGCTTTTTATGTTCATCCTAAATTTTTAAATTGTTTTTTACAGGACATAATGTGGAATAGGGTCAAGGATGGGATCATGGAAAATTCATGATGTCCTAAACATGGAACTAGACATCAATCTTTTTTCAAGAGTTTATATTTTATGAAAATATGAAAATTTTATAGAAGTGTCAACTTTTTATTTGAAATTAAATTTAATAGTTATGTCCTAATTTTTTAAAACTCTAAACCTGAAAAGATCATCAATGTGAATTATTCATTTAATTCAATATTATGTAATTTTTTAAGGATGTGTCCTTAAAGTTGGTATCATATGTCTGTTTAGATAACTTTAGGAGTTAGGGTATTGTTAAACTAATAGCCTTAAAATAATTTATGTTAATATTGAAATGATAAATAATTTACATATTACCATGTTGCTTCGCCTAATATATTTCTGTGATCAGAATGGTTTTTTGCAGAGGAAACAAGGCATCTATGTTAGGGAGACATCATGAGGATGACAACCATCCAAATCCGCAGCCTGAGATGGTTGGAATAGGATCTGAATAGTTTTTTGATGTGATGGCACAGTGGACTCAGGCTATAAATGGTGGTGGTGTACATGTATGAGATCTACCAGATCAAAAGCATAGGAACATGTCAGTAGTGGATCATTTCATCAGACAACATACCCCATCATTCAAAGGATAATCTGAAGATATTCTAGAAGAAGGGTGGATTAAAGCACTGTAAATGATTTTTTATGTCATGGGTTTTTCAGAACATCAAACGGTTAGTCTCGCAGTTTATCGTTTTCAAGGTGAAGTTGATCATTGGTGGTCGATGGTGAAAAATATCATGGATGGAGGAGATTGATTCTCTCTATTTGGATGAATTCAAAGGTATGTTTCTTGAGAAATATTTTCCTAAGGTGGTTCATCTTATGATGCAAAATAAATTTCTGGAATTGAGAGAAGAGGATGACTCAGTGGCTTCTTATGAAGAAAAATTCACTCAAATGGAAAGGAATGCTCAAAATTTCATAAGAGATCTTGATAGTAAAATCAACAGTTTTTAATCAGGATTAAAGCTAATATATCGAATGGATTTAGCTTCTCCAGAGTTCAAAAGTTATGAAAAACTTGTTCGTTGTGCGAAGAAGGTGGAAATTGAGTTTTCTGATGATCAGGTATTCCTTGAAAAACTATTGAATAAGGGGTCAAGGTGGCAGGTGAATGGGAAGAACGCTTCAAAAAAGTCTGATGGTAAGAAACTTATGTATTCATTTTCTAAAAATTGTGGTAAAAAGCATGCTGGGGAATGTCTTTTGAATTCTAGTATTTGATTCTGATGTGGTAAAATGGGACATAAGGTAGATAATTGCACTAAAAATGATCAGGGTAATGGTAAGACAAAATCCGATTTACAGTCAATAAATTGTTTTAAGTGCAATGAAATGTGTCATTTTGCAAATGAGTCTCCAACAAAGAACTCAACCAAAGGAAAGCAGTCAGACAACAAGAAAAAAGGGGTGGTGAAATCATTTGCATCTACTTCAGTATATGTTGGGCCATCAAATGAAGTTGTATCAAGTACACTATTTGTTTGTTAAGATTATGTCAATGTATTTTTTGATTCGGGGTCTACACACTCATTCATTTATGAGTTGTTTTCTAGTAAATTGGGAATTCCTTCTCAAGATTTGAATACTGATCTTACAGTAAAAACACCTGGAGGAAATTTTGCGACAAAAAGAAATTATAAGAACCTTCATGTACTTGTGTGCGAGAAGAATCTACCTGAAAACCTTATTGTTTTACCTCTAGTAGAGTTTGATGTTATTTTGGGCATGAATTGGCTTTCAGTTTATCATGTTAAGATTGACTGTAGAGATAAAGAGGTATATTTTCAGAAAGATTTACCGTTTTTGTAAAAAAAATGAACCCTTGCTTTTGATAACATTTTAGGAAGCTGAGAAACTAGTAAAAGATGGAAATTAATCTTACTTTGCACATATTGTTGAAAATAAAGCACATGTTGAGATTAATAATGTTCCAGTGGTAAATGAGTACCTTGATGTTTTTTCTGATGAGTTTCCAAGTATAATACATGATTTGGAAGTTGAATTTACTGTTGACATAGATCCTGATGCTAAGAGAATTTCAAAACCCACTTATCGAATGGCTCAAATTGAACTTTTATAGTTAAAGAATCAATTACAGGAGTTACTAGATAATGTTTTCAATCTACCTAGCACATCACCATGGGGTGATCCTGTACTATTTTTTAAAAAGAAAGATGGTTAATTGAGACTTTTAATTGATTATAGCACATTGAATAACATCAATGTTAATGATAAGTATCCTTTTCCTCATATCGATGATTTGTTTGATCTGCTCCAGGGTGCTCAGTATTTTTCAAAGATTGATTTGAGGTTAGGGTACCATCAGTTGAATGTAATGGGAGAAGACGTTCAGAATACCATGTTTCGTACTAGATATGGACATTACGAATTTGTAGTTATGCCTTTTGGTTTAACCAATGCACCTATTGTATTCATGGATCTTATGAAAATAATTTTTCAGGAGTTCATGGATATGTTTGTGGTTTTGTTCATTGATGATATTTTGGTTTATTCCAAAAGTACTGAGGAACATGAAATCCATTTAAGCATTTTCTTTCAAACCTTGAAAGTAGATAAACTGTATGGGAAATTCAGAAAGTGTGAGTTTTGGCTGAAAAAAATTTCTTTCCTTGGTCACATTGTTCCAAAAAATGGCATAACAGTTGATCCTGCTAAAACAGAAGTTGTTGAAGAATGGCCAAGACCCACAAATATAATCGAGATTCATAGTTTTCTTTGTTTTTCTGGTAATTTTTGGAGGTTTGTTGAAAATTTATCACAGTTAACTAGTCCAATGACTATGTTAAATCGAAATGGTGTTAGGGTTACTTGGACAAAATAATGTGATAATTGTTTTCAGGAATTCATTAGAAGATTGGTTAATGCTCTAGTTTTGGCACTACCATCCAGAAATGGTGAGTTTGTTATCTATAGTGATGCTTAGTTGAAAGTAATTGGTTGTGTCCTAATATAGAATGATCAACTAATTGCTTTTTCTTCACATCAGTTGAAACCTCATGAGTTAAATTACCCTAAACATGATTTGGAATTTGTTGTTGTTGTTTTTGATTTAAAAATTTGGAGGCATCATTTGTATGGTGTAAAATGTGAAATATATATTGATTACAAAAGTTTAAAGTATAAATTCAATAAAAAATAATTGAACATGAGACATAGGATATGCGTATAATTAATCAATGATTACCATGGCACAATATATTACCATCCAGGAAATGCCAATAAAGTGGTTGATGCTTTGAGTCGAAAAAGTAATGACTCACTAGACATGCTACATTTGGAACAAAATCCTTTGGTTTTTGATTTGATAAACTTTGGAATAGATGTTGTTGGTTCAAGAAATTATTCTGTTTTGATTCAGGTGTCTGTGAGATCATCTCTATCAGACAGAATAAAGCAAGCAAAGAAAGTAGATAGTGAGTTGCAGAAAAAGGTATAGTTGGTTCAGAAAGGTAAGTTTTCTGAATATAACATTTATAATGATTTTATTTTGATATTTGGAAAGATATTATGAGTACCTTGTGATTTACAGTTGTAGAATGAGTTGTTATGTGAAGCTCATAGTTCTCCATTTTCAGTTCATCCTGGTAGTACTATGAGGTACAGATATCTTTGGAAGTATTACTGGTGGGATTGAATGAAAAGAGATATTACAGATTTTACTGTGAATTGTTTCACTTGTTAGCAGGTTAAAGTCGAGCAATAGTTACTGAAAGGGATGCTTCAGCCTCTACCAGAGCTAGAGTGGAAATGGGAAAATATATCCATGCACTTCATTGTGGGATTACCAAAGACATCTCTAGGTAATAATGTCATCTGGGTTATAGTGGATTGATTAACTAAATATGCTAATTTCCTTCCTATTCGAGATACATTGCCTCTAGATCGACTTACTCATTTGTATGTTAAAGATATAGTCAGGTTGCATGGAGTTCCCCTCTCCAATGTATCTGATCGTGATCCCAGGTTTACTTATAACTTTTGGAAAGACCTTCAGAAGTCATTGGGTTCTGAATTTAATTTTAGTACAACTTTTCTTCCTCAATCAGATAGGCAGTCAGAACAAAAAATTCAGAACTTGGAGGATATGCTACGTGCTTGTTCACAGGATTATCAGGGATGTTGGGACCAACATCTCTATTTGGATGAATTTTCATATAATAACAGTTTTCATTCTAGTATACAGATGGCTCCATTTGAGGGATTATATGGAAAGCGTTGTCGAACTCCAGCATTTAGGGATGAAGTATGTGAAAGGAAGCTAATGGGACCAAAATTAGTAGAAGAGATGGAAGAGAAGGTTCATTTGATTCAGAAGCACTTGAGAATATCTCAGATCAGAAAAAAAAAATTATGCAGATAACCGGAGTAAGGATCATTCTATTGAGGTATGTGATCACGTCTTTCACAAATTTTTGCCATGTAAAAGTGTGATGTGTTTTGGTAAGATAGGAAAGTTGAGTCTGAGGTTCATTGGAACTTATAAAATTCTGGATAAAGTTGTATCAGTTTCATATATAGTGGCTTTAACTCCATGTTTATCCCAGGTACACAATTGTTTTCATGTTTCGATGTCCAGAAAGTATATGTCAGATCCATCACATGTTTTGAGCCCAAAGGTAGATCTTTTGGAATAGAATATATCTTATGAAGAACAACCAGTCTAGATTCTTGACCGTAGAGAGAAAGTGTTGCGGAATAAGGTAATTTACCACATAAAGGTTTTGAGAAAAAACAATATGATTGAAGAGGAAATGTGGGAATCTGAAAATGCTATGAGGTATAAATACCCCCACATATTTTGATAAGTGAATAAAAATTGTGAGGATGCAATTTCCAAAAGGCGGGAAGGATGTAACATCCCAGGTAAATGAATAATAAGTTATTTTCATATTAATTAATATTTTTGAATTAAATATTAATTTTACATTAAAATGGTTGCTATGTTCAATAGCGTACCTGATACCCAACAACGAGTTTCTTTGAAATCTTATGTTGCACACTAATAATATAATAATATTATTTTAAATGTTAGTTAACTCCTATCCATTGTATTGTCGGGAATGAACAAAAATAACGACAATATGGTTATACATTATTGTTAACTGTATTTACATTTATCCAATAAAAATTTAGAGGCTTAAAATGTGAATGAATAAAATTTTAAGCATAATTTACATTAAAAGGTTGATTTATCGCCTTTTAAAGAAGAACCTTCACTAAAAATACTTTTGGTCACATTAATACATTATATATGACCAAATTAAATCCTTCTTTAGAAAGGGGACATCAAAATTTATTTTGTGTAATGTTTTGGGATTTTTCCCACAAAGTACATTTTTTAATGAATAGTGAAAATATTTTCTTTTAATTTAAAAGTGAGATTTAATCTAATTTATTTATATGGATATATTGAATTTTTAATTGGTTTTAATGTTTAATTAAAATATATTTTTACCATTTAATCCAATTCTGGACATTGGAATTAATTTCATTTTGAAATTGGACATAAACAAGTATCAATCTTTTAATAGTTATTGTTTCTTAAAAACACGCTATTTGTTTTGATAACGGGTTTTAATCTTAAAATTTATTAATTCCACCTCTATGTTTTGTATTTTAAAAAATAGAGATCATTTTTGAATTCAGAATATCAAATATAGCTTAGGCTGAATTTTTGGAATTTTTCTGAAAAACTTCAATTTTTGATGAATAGTGAAACCAATTAGAAGTAGTTAAAAAAACCGACTTTTCATTTAAATAAAATTTTACCACTTAAGTGAATTGAATTTCAAAAATCCTACATACATGGTTGTTATTAGTAGGTAAAATGTGGTTCAATAAGATTAAAATGCTTTTTGGTAAAGGTTAATGTTAAATAGAGTAATTGAAGGTAAAAATAACATTATAATAATTCAAAATTACCTTAACACTTGTCTGAAACTTTTTGGTTGAGTAATTAGAGACCATGGTCATTTTTGGGTCGGTTTTGGGACCCCATTGTGCCACTAGGGAGTTATAATAAAAATTTAGATTAATTAATTTAAAGTAAAGGCAAAATAGACATAAACAAATATCTTTTAGTAATTAATTTTTATATGTTGTTATATAAGTAATATTTTTTACTATAAATATTAATTGTAAATATAACAATAATTCTTACATCATGCTAATGTTTTTAAATAATTTTTAGACAACAGATAAATTAAATTATTTATGACATAATAATGATGGTGTGTTTACCTCATTAATAAATCATTTAAATAAATAAGATTATAATGACTAAAATATTATCCAAAATAGGTCCAATTCTGATTGGATGATTTTAATTCAAATATGAGTCACCTTATATTCAACCTTAATGATTTATGGACCTTTTGAAACTTAATATCATTATATAATAAAATAATATTTTCACATTTTCCCAAAGAGCCCCTCCTTTCTCTTATAAAAGGAGACCACTTATAACCAATTACTCACTCCTCTAAAGCCATTTGGATCGTCCAAAATCTGCCTAATTAATCTACCTACATCCAACTCTTCCTCATCATCGATGCCTTACTTTAGGCAGAAGGCAATTCAAGAATTCCTTTTGGTGTAAACCATATGAAGTTACCCAAATTAAAGGTAATTGTTTCTCTTAAATTGTTTTCTTTTATTTTACTTCTACAAACCCTAAACTCTTTTTATTCATTATTTTGTAACCAAAAAAGTATCCTAAATATACTATTATGTTGTTACGATAAGGATTTGAACTACACTTACACACACTTCAATCTAATTGGTGAAAACATAATTTTTCTGTGGATGTCAAACTAACGCCTCACGAAACGATGATTGTTCAATTTCCACTTACCGCCTCTCATGGGGGCCATTATGATAGAAATTTATTTATATATGATATATATTATTTTAATTTTTTCTTTATGATTCTGTATTTTCTATTTATACCATGTCATTATGGTTTTCATAATGGTTAAATACGATAATCTCATTTGAGTAAGTGCAGACTACCGCACCCTCAAAGTGATATGACTCGTTCATGCCTTATGTGGAACGTATAAAGGATGGAGTTAATGATATTATAAAGGGTATTATACTGGAATTATAATATAAATATGTATAATTATATTTTAATTCCATTAATATAAGAAATAGAAATGACATTAACGTCCATGCGTACGTACGGCTTATTGTCTCCATGAACGGTGCATTTCATTTCATACCTCCAAATGTTATGTACTATTCTAAATACATGTATTTACTGGATCCATATGAAATATATGATATCTAATTCATGAATATCATTCTGGGTATAATGGAATATTGACCACATGGACAACTTGTAAATATAAGGTGTTCATTTTTGACTCAAGTACCAAATATCAACAAAATGAACGTTATTAACTTAAATGATTACATAATGTTTATAACATGGTAATAAGTGACATAAAAGGAATTATAAACTTGTAAAAGGTTCTTAAGCAAGTATAAATTAACTTTTTTTTATTCTGGAGATTAAAGAACGATCGAGTGAAGTCAAATAAGAGGTAAGGGACTTCGTCTCAATCACTTACTGTTGACGCATATTTTTTTTTAATACATGACTTTATTTTATACACTGTATAAACACCCTTGACATTTCAAAGGGAATATTGTTTTATAACGAGTTTAAAAAAATTAAAAAAAGAATGTTTCTTTTAACGTAAGTGCTGACAATGACATTTTCTACCTCTGTGAGTATTATTTGATCTTTGGCTTCCTCAACATGCCGTAATGTTTTTAAAAGAAAATAAATACCATATACTATTTTATGTATTTTGGTATTGAAAATGGTTTTGATAATGGATTAGTTATGTCAATATATTGAAGTAATATATTGAGATTGAAATGTGTATATTTTTTCTTTTATTTATATTTTTTTATGTTTTATGATTTTATAATGGTACATTGACATTTGACTGGTGGTTACATGATAAACCAAATGACAGGTGGTGTCGTGAATACCAGGCCGAGTTGTTAAGTTATAACCTCCAATGCATTGGGTATTGAATTCAGCCATATGGCTATTCCATTTAGTGATATGTGTGGATGTCGACCGTATGGTTATTCAACTTCAGTATGTTTATGTCCCAAGTTACCTTTATATGTTATGTGTTCTTTATATGGGTTTTATGGTAATATTTTGGTTACAAAAGGGAATGTAATGATATTTTATCCAGTGAAGAGTATTTACTACTTCATAAAGGTTAAAAGTATTAATTATGATTAATTATTCATGGTTTACTCGTGGTTTTGACAAACTAACAGTTTTCGTTCTTTGTGTATCCCTTACTAAGCTTTTTATGCTCATCACATATTTTTGAAAAAAAATTCATATGACATAATGTTGAATAGGGTAATGGATGGGATCAAGGAAAAGTCATGCTCTCGTAAACATGGAACTAGGAATTACTCTTTTTTTATGAGTTTATATTTTATGAAAAAAAGGAAATTGTGTAGAAATGTCTACTTTGTATTTGAAATGAAATGTAATAGTTATGACCTAATTCTCTAAGACTATAAACCTGAAAATATCCTCAATGTGAATTATTAGTTTAATTCAATATTATTAAATGTGTTAAGGTCGTGTCTTTATAGTTGGTTTATTTGTACTTTCAGTTTGTTGTACAAATAATGTTCATTTCGATTTTATATAAATGTATTTTGGGGTGTCCATTTCATTCTGATGTTTGTTTTATTTTTTATAAATGGTTATAATAGTTCCCTTGTGTACTCTATTTATGCCCTTGGTGCCTTCCACCATCCCAGGAGGATTAGGAGCGCCTTTTCAGACTAGTCAAGGGCAAGCCTGGGAGACCTGTTCAGGGTCGACTCGGGCTAGTTCGTGAGATAGAAAATCATCAACAAACAATGATGATGAGATGTCTTAAATATTAATAAAGATTCCGATATTGTATACGTAGATTATATTCTTTAGATATCCCAACTAGATATAAAAGTATGATCATAAGGGTCACTGGATAAAGGACTAGAAATGGAATGCAAACTCAAATGAAATTGTCTGTTATGAATGAAAAATAAATGGACATGTAATGACTGACTGTCTGAAGATAAATTACAAGAATATGAATAATGATAAGGATAGAAACTATAAAAAGGCCATGAATGCTACTTGGAGTGCTTCTAAGGACAGCTCAAGTGCCTTATAATCCTCTCATGATGAAAATTATAAGAATGAAAATTTTTGTTTTATGACTAACACATATGAGGTAACACTAAACTCTCCTGAAAAAAATGCTTACTATACTGGATATAGAAGTGACACTAAAAAATTTTCTAAAGAGAAAATGTTTGAATATTGTAAAATACAAGAAGACACTTGTAATGAAATAAAAGATAAATTCAAATCATCAATTAAACATCGTTCATTTACTTCCACTATAAAATATAAACATTATATAAAGAAATAAAAAATTATCAACTAAATAAGGTTAAAAATGAACATAAATTTTAAAATGAGCAATCCAAAAAGGATATAGATAGAGTTACCAATGAAAAAGAATGATTATTTCTAATTCATAATAAACAAGTAACTCATATGTATACTACTAGAATATGAAACAAACAATAAAATATGAATATTTCAAAACCCTATTTTATATAAAATACTATAAAATCAAGTTTTATGCCTACTTCTAGTAATTATTTTCATGTTCAAACAATGAAACATGTTGTACTATTTCAAGTTTTTTTGGATCAAATATATTTTACATTTCAAATACTTTACTCAATATTTATTGGAATCCAAAAAATAAAATTTGGGTTACTAATGATCTTATTACTAATGTCACTGGACCCAAACAAATCTGGGGACCAAAATAATTTCTTCTCTAATCTATTTTTGTTGGAAAACTATTTAGAGATATGATGAAAAAAAATATGGTACATTGATAGTTGATGTTCAAGACAAATTATAAGACATTACTCATGCGTCTATAATATGTTAATGATTAATCGAAGGTATGTCACTATTTGGTGTAGTGCTAAAGGAAAAATCAATTTCCTTATCCATATTGATAACTAAAACTCAGTTCTAACAGCTAGTGTACTTTAGGTTGATGGATTAAAATACAACCTTGTCAGTATATATTAGTTATTTTAGGATGATTTTATTCTTAAATTTTAAAATTATGCATTCAATATTTTTAATTCTAATAATATGTTAGTATTTTCTACTTTTAAAAATGAAAATGTTTAAGTGGTTGATTTAGATTCATTGATTTTACAAAGTGATGATTATTTGTTTGATTTCATAAAGAGTCTTGGATTTGGAATATGATATTAGGACACTAAAATACACTCACTTAGAAAGAATACTTGAAAATTCATATTCAAGAATCTACCGAAACATAAGTTTCGAAATTTTAGAGTTTTTAATCCTTGCCAAATGGGTAAACAACACAAAATATATTTCAATCCAGATAATGAAGTGTCAACTTCTAAAACTCTTGGGTTTTTTCACAAGGACTTGTTTGGACATTAAAGAGTTTAATGTTTAAGTGGGAAGCACTATGACTATGTTCTTATATAGGAATACATTATATAAACATAGACCTTTTTATTGGATAAAAAAGTGAAGCATTCTCTCATTTCATAATGTTTGCAAGAAATTTATAAAATCATTGTGGTCATAAAATTAAAACAATAGGAACAGACCATGACTGTGAGATTGAGAACCAAATTTTTGAATAATTTTCTCACAAAATGGTTACATTAATAACTTTCTTTTCTCCTAGGAAACCCCATCAATCTAGAGTTGTATAAGGAATAAATATAACCCTTCAAGAAATTTATAGAACCATGCATAGTAAGTATTACCTAATTATAAACACTTTTGTATAATCCATCAATAAATCATGCTATATAATCAATAGAGTCTTGATTAGACAAATCCATAAGAGAAATAACTATGAGCTGTGGAATAATAGAAAACCCATGGTAAACAACTTTAATGTTTTTTATGGAACAGTCTATATTCTTAACACTAACGATAATCTGGAAAATTTTAACATCTTGAGTGATGATGGAATTTTCATAGGTAATTTAATTCCTTGTAAATCATATAGAGTATTTAATAATATAACTGAATGTAAGTAAGAATCAATGCATGTCATATTTTATGAGATATATCCACATTTGATAAATCCCTCTCTAGTGAATCGTGAGGATGATTTGTCAAATCTGAACATGAATACTAAATTTTCCAACCATCCTGTGAAGAAATCTATTTAATGTTACAACTATTGAAATTATTCATATTCTAGACATGATTATCCTAAAACTATAAAATTAAATAGAGTGACTTATAATTCATTTTCTAGACCTCATAGAACTCTTAAGAGCCATCCTCGAGATACTATAGTTTTAGATTTAGTAAAAGTAACTCAAACTAGAGCTTATCAATGAAATTAGGTTGAACATTAGTCTTTCTTTTCACTAAATGAACTTATGAAATTATATTATTATTTCAAAGATGACTTTTCTGTGATGGCTATAATAGAATAATTAAATTAGTTTGAAAAAAACAATTTCTAAAAACATTTATAGATACCCCATGAAACAATGAATATAGGCACTAAATGGGTGCATAAGAATAATGTAAATGGAGTTAGTAACATAGCTAGGAACAAATATAGAATGGTTTCACAAGGATATAACCATTAAAATGATATTGACTATGAAGAAAACATTGCACAAGTAGCTAGACATGAGGCCATTGGAATCTGTCTTGATTATGAAGCAGAAATATATTTCAATCATTATCAAATGGATGCCAATAATTAATTCATAAATGGTTATATAGTTGAGGATGTCTTTGTCTAAGAACAAGTCGATTTTACCAATAAAAACATTAAAAATCATGTTTTTGAATTAACTAAATCTTTATATGGATTAAATAAAGCACAAAGAGCATAGTACAATAAGATCAACACTTTTATTATTTCTAAAGGTATTACAAAAGGTGTTGTCGATCCTAACCTTTCATAAAAATAATTTACAAAGATATTTTTGTAATAAAAATTTATGTAAATGATATTATTTTTGGATCCACAAAAAAAATTTATGTATTGTTTTTTCAGAAATTAGTTAATGTGAGTTTGAAATGATATTAATGGGTAAAATCCAATTCTTTCATTCATTTAAAATATTTCAAATGAAATAAGTTATTATTTTGAATCAAAGTAAATATACTGAGTATAATTTAAAAATATTTGGATTTGAAAGCCCTAAGAGTAGTGAAACTCTAATGAGTACCACTTATAAGTTGGACCATTGATGATTATGGTAAATCTATTGATCAAACCACTTACAGTGGAATGATTGGGAGTTTACTCAACATAACATATAGTATTCTAGATATTATGTTAATATTGTTCATGTGTGCATGTTTTCATGAAAATACAAAATAATCACATTTAAATGCTATCAAAATGATTTTTAAATACATCAAATATACAATTAATATATAACTATTATATCCTAGAGGACAACATTTTGATTTAGTGATTATTCAGAGGCGGATTTTGGTGGTTGTAAATTATACCAAAAGAGAACCTCTAGAACATGATATAATTGGGTAAAATATCTAGTCTCATGTTTTAGTATGAAACAATATTTTTTTGCGTTATCTACTACCGAACCTGAATATATAGCATATGATAGTGGTTTTTCACAAATTTCGTGGATAAAACACACATTTCTAGAAAATGGATATCAATCCAAATATGTTCCTATAAATTGTGAAAACACACCTTCTTTTAATATTTCTATGTAAGCTTTTTCACATTCTAGAATAGAACACATTGATTTATGACATCAATTTTTGAGAGTCCTTTACAAAAATGAGATATATCATTAGAATTTATTGAAACTAAAAATCATCTTGCTAACATTTTCTCTAATCTACTTTGCTCTGAATGAATGAACTGCATTAGACATGGGTCAAAAATGATTAATCTATATGTCCTTATTTTCGGATTATTTTGACAATTTTAAGTTTGTTTTCATATTGACACTAATAGTATAAAGAAGAAATTGTCATGCTTACATAGTTGTCATGCCAAAACTGATGACTTTTTCATGCCGACATAGTGTTCATGCCGACACTAAATACATTCTCTTACCGAAACATTGTCATACCGACACTAACACATTTTCCTATGGACACCATTAGTGTTATGGAAAATAATTCATGCCGACATAGATGACTCATTTTGTTTATCCATTTTACATTTTTACGAAAAAAAATCTATTTCATTTATTTTGTTGATGTTGGTTCATGATTTCATGATTGTGTGATTTAAATATCCCTAAATGATATAAATTCAAGTCGATCTACTCTACTCTTTTAACATTCCCTCACATAGTCATTCATCATTGTATCAACTACCTTTCACCTTCCGAACCTCTAACTAAACTATTGGAATGCCACGTTGGAAGCGATATCTTGATGGTGGTGAGTCTCGTGAAGCTAAAAAAGAGAGGGGAATTGAAAAAATATTTTGGACCTATGAATACATTTTTGGTGAACCATGTAGTGACTCTATAAAAATATTTTCTTTTTGAATGGAAATTGGAATGAAAGACTTTTCTGCTCATGGTATTGAAGTATTATGGATGGCTTGATTTGTTATCGGATAATGAAAGACCCTTCTACCCAAACCATTGTCGTGAATTTTACTTAAATGTCAATTTCATTATGGAAGGATGTTATTTTTCTTGGATAATGTCAATATTTAAAAATAAATAAAATATCTTTTTCATTAATACAATGGGATGAATATCTTAAGGTACCCCATAAGGGTGTGTTTCATGATTATTAGGATTGTTCTACTCCTAAGAGTTATATTTTCATCTTTGAGAAAGCTCTAAAGGATCTTACTGATAATGATGAGAACAAGAGACCCATTCTTATAGAGTTATATGGGTAATGTAGAAGTTTTTTCATTTTTATTCAGCATCAGATCATTTATTGGAAAGGGTACTTCTCATCTCTAAAGTATCAAAATTCTTATTTTGTTTATCTATTGAGATAATTTATTAAGGAAAAATTATTTAGATACCTTGTCATGAACATATATGAATTGATTAGGCCTCCATGAAAAATGAATTCCATGTTCAAACCACGGTTAACCTCAACTATGTTAAAATGGAATTGTTTTGTTAGTGAAGGAGATGATGTTGTTTCTGAGTGTAGTGGGATCTGAGAAATTAATGTGATCTTTAAAAGGATGAAGATCAACTAGAACCCATGGAAGAAAAAATGGGTTGGGGATGAAAAAAATATTTATGATATGTTCAATCCAGTGGACCATCCAACTAGGCCAAAGAGATGGTTTAACCCTGTTTGGGATCAGATAAAGATGTTTTTTACGCATCAGAAGAAGATGGAAAAGATCATGCCACATCAGGTAGAGATCAAGGGTCACCTATCGATGATAGGAGTGACTATGACACCGTAGGAGCTCACATTGGTTTCTTTTGGACCTCATATCCCTCCACTTTCATTACCCTATGATGATCCTACACATGAAGATAATGGATATAAGGAGATAGAAGTATCATGCAGTATAGAATGTGTATGTAGATCCAGTGGCTCTAAAGAATAAGAAGACAGAAGTGAAGAAGATTAAAGTGGTAGTGGAAGTTGAAATGGTAGTGATGAGGAATAAGGTGTAGAAGATGCTAATAGAAATTGTAGTGAAGAAGAATAAGTTAAAGAAAATGATGATAGAAATGGTTGTAAAGGGAATGTATCTTGACATGATGATGATGATGAATATGACGCATAAGGTAGTAAAAGTGATGGATACCATCATAAGGTTGATCTAGGTGGAGATGTTGAGATGGTTGAAGTCAGGGTTCAAGAATAGTTGGAAGAACCTACTGAAGTTGTTGATGAAGAAATATAAAATGTTAAAGTTCATGATACTGTGGAAGTTCATGTGATTGTTGCACCCCAATTAGTTTATGAAATAAGGATACCACATGCTGAGGGTGGGAAACCAAGGAAGAGAGCTCATATTGAGAGGGATACTAAAGAAAAGAGAGATCAGGTTGATGGGGAGAATCAACCTTGAAGAGTTAGACTTGACACTCTCACTCATCAATATGATGATTATTTAACTGAATGGTCATGTAATCATGGGTATGTAACACTATAGTTGGATTATGAAGACTAAGATGGTGTGGTATTTGTGTATGTTTATAAATAATCAGTAGGTGAGACCCTTTATAGTGACACTGTCACTAAATAAGATTTTGAATGGACTAAGGATGATGTTTATTCTGTTTTATTTATAACAGTTAAATATTATATGGTGAACAAGATTCAACATTATAGAAGTGAAAACAATGAGATTTGTGATTAATTAAAATCTCTCAGATCTTCAATTAATGAAATTAGGTAGTTTGGGAAAGCTGATTCTATTCCATGTCAGACAGTGGGTATGAGTGATGTTGATGCTGCTAATGTTTCAAATAAAGTGATATAAGAGATTCAACCCAACATAATCACTACTGGTGATACAATTGTTGAAAATATAGAAAAAAGATGAGAAAATAAATTGTTGGGCTTTGAAGGCACTCTATTTTTACGTCATACTAATAAGGATGATAGATGAATAGTTTAAACGCCATACGGTGAAAACGATGCACATTGATTAAAGGTTATTATGTCTAGACTTGAATTGGGCTCAAGGGTCCAGGTTGGTTAATGACCATGAGTCAGGTCCCAAGGAAAAATTTCTGGGCATCTCTACGTATTTCATAAGGATGGGAATCAAGACATACGTAGTTCTTTTGTACGGCTTGGCCAGAGGCCATCACTGATTGGGGAAATCATCTCTGATAAGGGATTTGGTGCATCCCATGACCATCATGGGGCATCTAGAACATGTTCATGGTAGAACCAAAGTGTAGTGTCATGCGTCAATGACACGTGGGCTCGTGCATTTTAACATCAAACGATATAACGAAGAGTGAAAGGAACGATTCTAGGAACCGAATATGTGGTATGGTAGCTATAAACCTGACATGAATGGGGACATAAGGGGTCTACACCATACCATGTATACCCAAGGAGGAATTTCTTTAGGTCAAGGGACCAAAAGTGAAAGTTGGGATGGTTCTGAAGCAAAGTGGTCAAACGTTCTTACGTATCCCACATGGATGGGAATCAAGCCGCACGTAGTTCTAAAGTGTAGTTTAACATCATTTGGGACGATGCTAGGCATGTGTGTCATATATGTGCCAGTACAAATCCTACCAAAACTAATACGACCACGTGATTCGTGTTCGATATGGGGATTAAGAAGTAGTTATGGGACTTTTGTGACATATTTAAGAACATGTTTGGGGAAATGGGATGCTCAATGAATGATGTTCCAATGATGTTGATCCGCCTATATAATGCACCTAGATGCATAAATGAGTAAAGCTGAGTATGTTGGATTTCCAGATGAACATAAGGGAGTGGAAATATGTGAATCATGATGCTCAAGATCCGGACCACAATGATGGTGGCGTGACAATCAGTTATTATTGTTTACCATGTTCAAAACATAGTTTTAATTTCACATTAGCCTAGAATGGGGAGAGGAAAATGATGGTAGACCATTGACCATGATCGAAATGTGGGACCTGTGGCAAATGTAATTCGAGGTCCTCAGGGACTTTGGCCCAAGAAAGTAAGTAAGCTAGTGTGGCATGAGACCAGGTCGTAAAGGGGGTCCCTTCAGACATGGAAGAGGATGAGGATCCGAATGACGGTCTCATGATGCTTGGACAAGGAATGAGGGAATGACCAGTGAAAATTACACAATTCAGGCACTTCCACAACACATTAGTGTATGAAAATAATAAGTATCAGATAGAGTCAGTCAAGTCCCCCTTGAGGTATAAGGGTCCTGAGGATGCATGCTTCTAAATTAATGATCGTAGGGTGGACCATTATGGGGATACTTGATTTAATGGACTGTGCACTGGGTAGCGAAGTAGAAAAACCCGACGCTTATTTCTCATAGGTTGATCTTAGTTTAGGGTCATACACTCAAACCAGATTGGGAAAATACCAGGGGGGGCCCATGGAGCAGTTGTCAAAAAACATTACATGAGTGAGAAACCCTGAGGTACATGCCACAACACATGTTCTGTAAAGGGGTTCGGGACTAGGGGACAAAATAGAGGGGATATGATTAAATATTTTTGCAGTTGGACCTAGAGACGGGATTTTAGGTAATTCTTATGTATCCCATAATCATGGGAATCTACCGATATGTAGTTTTGGAATGTGTCATGCAGTTTGACATCTGGTGGTAAGGACGTTGAGTGATCATAGTCTATGGTCATAGAGCTAAAATTAGAGATGGTTGGGAATGCAGGAGGCACATGGTGAGTTAATTATAAAATCCTAAGTAAATGAGGACCTAGAGTCCGGGTCACCATGTGTTTCTTGGGGAAGTTTTTAGTCGACGAACCAAAAACAAAAAAATAGGTTGGGCCCAAAGTTGTGTGTGTGGGAATTCTAACATATCACATAAGAATGGATGTCATTTTATATGTCTTTCTTAGGGTGGCACGGTAAGGTAACAGTTCCGGAGATTAGAAGGTCACGTGGATCTAGACCTTGCACCAAAAGAAGTTGTATTTGATAGATCTTGTTTTTCCTTTAGTAAGAATGTGTGTTTTTTATGAGAAGCGATGGACCTATGATATAATGTCTAGGAAATATCCACAGGAATCAAGCCTTATGTAGGAATTGACAAATGGTATGGTGCGTGAGTGATACCAAACCTTATATCATCTCGGATGGGAACTCCGCGATGTAGTGTCTGTTTTCAGCATGTAGTCATGAAGATAATGTAAATGTTTAGGGTCATGTGATGGGACCAACAATGAACATTTAACATCATACAGTATAGAAAGAACAATTTAATGTAATGTGGGACTAGGCATCGCATTTTAAATCCAATTGGATTAGACATATATATGTGTGATGAGGTTCAAGAGAGAATGTGCATGGCGTGATAAAGCATACCCAACATGAATAAGGAAGAGGCCCATATCACACTGTGCATGATTCCTAGAAAGAAACCATGGGATGAGGGGCCAGAAATGGTTGGAGAATACAAGGCTGGAGAGGCTAGCTCTCTGTTAAGCTGGACACTAAGATGAGATGCCTGGGCATTTCTAAATCCAAAATTGATGGGAATGAAAACATACATAGTTCTTGAGGTTTAACATCTTGCAGGATGATATACAGTTTAAATCCATATGAGACAGGAGGTAGGAGGGACTAACTCTTTTAAGGGGAGTACGTGGTGCAGCAATTGTAAACCCAATGTGAACAAAGACTTAAAGCCCACACATTCCACATCCTGTTGTCCTATAAGATATGGGACATAAAAGGTAGAAAAAAGAGATAAATTAGTGTAACTCAATCTAGAAAGAATGGCGAGATTTCTCGGCTTTCCTACCTATCACATTTGGATGCGAATCGAGCCATTCTTTGTTCTGACGAGGGGACGTATAATGTGATCATATTTAAGGTCTTAAAACTCAGACCATTGACAAGTGGAACACATCCATGTAGGTGCAGACATCAATACAATTCTTAAGCCCAAGTGAGTCAAACATGGTGTGGGAAACCAAGGTGGAATATGTTTTTGAAAAATATTGAATACACGCCAAGGGGAAGTAGGTGTGGTGACCCGAATAATGTCTTACCACATATTTGTCCTCATTACTTGCAAATGTGCACTGAGTGATAGTTCATGGAGTGTTGAAATTTTACAAGGACAAGATGGTGTGGAAAATTATGTGAATCATGTAACCAACATTCAAGGCTTGATGGGGTTTGTGTGATGCTGGAGGATAAATGTTGACCGTGTTAGAAACAATGCATCCTTGTTTTGTTGCATAAAAGGAGGATAACAATTTTGTGTCGACCGCTGACCATATGAAAAATATAGGACGTGTGTCAATTTGTTGTTTAAAACCCTTGAGGACATTGTCCCATAATGGTAGGAGATCCCTAGGTCTGAAAATACCTTCCATTTCTGGGTCCCTTCGGATATGAAGGATATTGAAAGCCAAAACGAAATGGAACACGAAGCCTAAAAAATGGGTGAAATCATGTCCAGACAGAATCCGATACTCCGGGTTCTGAACCCATGTACTCCTGGGCACATTGTTGATTCATCAAAGAGGGTCGAGGGACCAAACTTAAGAGAAGATGAATCAAAGAGATCATTGCAAGGATAGGGAACAAAGGGTGCTCCTAAGAAATAGGTATGTGGCGTGGTTGTTATTAACTCAACCTGAATGGGGACATAATCCCATACCACACCATATACCCCTCTCCTAGAATAACTCAGGACAAGGGGCCATGATGATCGAGAGGTCTCTTAGAGATGGTCATGGACTCGGAGACAAGACATTGGGGCAGTCCTATGTATCCCATAAGATTGGGAACCAAGCCACAAATAATTCCCATGGCCATGCAGTTTGACGTCATGTAGTGAGGACGTTGATTCTCTTAGTTTAAGGTCATATGGCTTGGACTGTAGATGCATAGTTTAATTTCATAATCACGGGACATCTAAGTGGAGAGGGTAAATCACCATGCCTATGGAAGACCACAGAGTGGAAACAATGATAGATGAACATTGTTGACTAGGTTCGTAATAGAGTATTAGCCCTTGTGTGACTGAAGTTCAAGGGAAAATAATTCAGCATCGACCATTTAACGTATTTTCAACCCAGTACATGTAACAATTTGTATCTAAAAATTCTTGGGGATGTTCTCTTGAAATGGTTGGATGGCCCCTAGGCCGAGCACATGTGTTTTTCGGGGGTCATTTTGGATATAAAATATGAGGGAAACCGCAAATGATGTGGCATGTAGAGAATGATAGGGAATATGATCATGAAAGGGATGATAAATGGAGTGATGTCTCAAATGGGTATGTGTGGAATGGACAAATCGCCCAATATGAATGTGGACTGAAACCCATACCACAAAGCACATTCCTAAATGAGAACTTAAGCCAGGTGGATGAAATGGCCATGGGACCTGAGGCTGGGTGTCCATGCCAACATTAGCAATAAGATCCCATGTGTGGGTGTTGCCTTACCTCAGCTCGTAACCCCACGTAAGCAATGATCGGTGTGGGAAACAAGGAATAGGACTAGGATCTTCCCATCAAATAAAGGTAAGATAGCTAGAATCACACTCCTCCCCGAGGCAGACCGAGGTTTGAAGAGACAGTGCGGTAGAATGAGCCACTACACTCCATTTTTTAGACATACGGTGGTGATGACAATGATAATGGATAGATGTTAACCAAATTCGAAACACATAATCCACATCATGTGACCTAAAATGAGGACAAAAAATGAGCATTGACCTCTGACCACACTCGCAACGTTGGTCTTGTATCAATTTCTGGTTCGAGGTCATCAAGGGTGTTGGCCTGAAATGATTTGGGAGACATTAGTCTATGTACCCATACCATTCGGGGGCCCTTTCGGATGTGAAAGATAATGGAAACCCAAATGATGGAGTGTGGGGATCATACATGTGTATGTTCAACATAATGTAAAGATGGGACGTAGAAAAGGTGGGGATATTCCTCTTGGATAGTGACAAAGTACAATCATGATGAAATTGCCGTGAATGAGGGAAAAATCATGCACTACACCATGTGTTTTGTCCCAATCGGTGCTCCCAATGTTTCGGGCTGGGCCTATGAATAAAACATCCTAGTATTCTAATATATCACATAAGTATGGGAATCCATACATATGTAGTTTTAATGGTCATTAATTTTAACATTTTTTAGTGAGAACGTGGGAGGAGAGAAGAATGAGGGGGAGAACATGGAGCAATCATCGTAATCCTGTCATGTGTGGGGCCAAATAAGCCTACACATCACTATGTGGGATCCATCGAGAGGACTATACCCAGGTGGGATTGTCTAAGAGGACACTGGGGCTGAACTCGAGATTAAGCGTTATAGAATTTCTATATATCCCATGATGATCAGAATCAAGCCATACATTTTTTTGCTGTTTAATGTCCTGAACGATGGAAAACAATTTAACATCATGCAGGAAAACATACATTTTAACATCATGCAGGACTATATACAGTTTAACATAATTCAAGACAACAAAAATTTTAACATCATGTGGGATGACATATATTTTAAAGTCATGCGGGATGACATGCAGTTTAACGTTATGCGGGACATTTTACAGTTTATGGTCATGTAGGATCGGATAGTTTAAGGTCATGTAGAGACGGATAATTTAATGCAATGTAGGACAAGAATTTTTATGTTCATGTAGGACCCAACAATTTAAGGTCATGTAGGACCACAACGTAGGTCGGGGTCCTTAAGGACCATATAGTTTAAAGACATGTGGGACCACAACACAGTTTGGGGTCATTTAGTACCTATAGTTTAAGGTCACGTGGGGCCACAAAATAGTTTGGGGTCATGCAGGACAATATAGTTTATGGTCATGTGGGCCCATAGGGACTAAAGAAAAGTATTTCTTCAGAAATGTGTCATTGCTGGGAGGAGTTATACAATCTTTATCCATAGTAACTAGTGAGTATGCTCCATTAGAGTATACCTTGTTAATGATTTGTGGTCCTTCCCATTTGGGCTCCAACATGGTTGGTTTCTTGACATATATCATTGGTTCCCTCACTACCAACATCAAGTCGCCTTTCAAGAAGGAGAGGTGGTGATCATTATTTTTGAAAGATCTAGCTATACTTTTCTAATTCCTTTTCAGATTGTGTAGGGAAAAGTGCATGTTCTCGTCGAGCACTTCTAACTCTACCAGACAAAATTCAGCTACTTTATCTAGTGCATTCTGATCATAGATTTCTGTGAGTAATGATGGAAATTGAATATCGATGTGAAGGACATCCTTCGTTTCCTATACTTGGTAATAAGGCATCACCTGGGTGGAATTACGAATCATCGTCCTATATGACCAGAGGGCATTGGGGAGCTTGTCCGACCATTATTTCTTATTTTGACCAAAAATTTTCTATAGAAATTTTGAGGGGGTTTTGTTTAACACCTCGATTTTTTCATTTTCTAGTGCATGGAAATTTAAGGTATAGTTAGAACAAATGTTGTACATAGCGTACTGTTTCTTCAACTTAGCTACCAGGATGTTTGTGCCATTATTGGTGCTGACAACATGAGGTAATAAAAATAGGTGGATGATTTTGGGCTCACAAAGTCCATGATGTTACAGGCATTGGCATCCTTGAGCAAAACTACCTCTAACCACTTTGTGATGAAATCTGTAGCAGTCTGGACTAACCTGAACTAGCGAGCTGCCACTGGTGGTTATGGTCCCATGACATCGAGTCCTACTAGTGAAAATAGCCAAGATTACTTGGTGGAGTGGAGAGGCTTTGTCAGAAAATGTGTGTAAAGTTAGCATGAATTTGGCACACATGGAAAATTTTGGAGAACTCGATGCAGTCATGGATCCTGGAGGGAAACAAGTACCCCAGTCTCATTATCTTGTGATACTTCTTTGACCAGTATATTGAGCCCTACAGGAACCGGCATGAACCTCATTCATGAATTGGGAAATCTCAGCTCCATGAATGTAGTAATAGAGGACATCATCAAACTCGCACTTGTAGAGGATCTACTCATGACTAGGGGTGTCCTGGAGATTGAACTATAGCATGTGGTGTCATATTTTCTCACACTCGGCCCGATCATCCAAGAGAATACCACTCTATAGACACTCTACAAATGAGTTTCTCTAGTTGGTAGTCACATCAATCAATATATCCAGGTGACCTGGGGACCTGATGTGGAGGCGGTGGTGGTAAGGTGTCTTAACTGCAGGCTGTCATCATCATCTAGAGTGATAGGAGTGATGATTAATTAGTGTAAAGTGTGGATAATCAGAGCATCCTATTAAGGCTCAACACGTTAAAAAACTAGGCTAGCCATGGCGTCAGCTCAACCATTTTGAGATTGTGGGAAATTATTAGCTTTTCTCCATGATTGGAAATGGGCCATTAGATGAAAAGTGTGTTCCAACAATGGTACGAGCTTTAGATTTATGACAACATATTCATCATTGATCTGCGTGAGGACTAGTTCGGAGACCACATTCACAAGAAAATTGAGTAATGTCTATCTCGAGGTACAGATCGAGGATAGTAATTAGAGCATGATACCCTTCTTCATTGTTGGTGTGTCCTTCTGACCAATGATATGAATATGGAAGAATATCCAGTGCAGGTGTAGTGAAGACAATTACCATGCTTACTCTATTGAGCTTGGGATCATTGAGGCTTATACTTGTGGGGATCTCGGAAGCACCATCAAAGTGCATTTTCCCACACGGGAAGGCTGGATCAACTAATAGGATTGCCTCATCTGGAATGTGAAGGTCCAAAGACTGTTCTGTGGGAGTTGGATGAGCGGTAGGGAAATCTGTCAACACATTCACCTTATTATCCTTCTATGGTAGAAACCTCATGTACTACTACTGAATTATTACTTACCACTGAGCTAGAAATCCATTCAACATTGGACAGTTCAAAATGTACATCAGTGGATCTTCTTGGGATACCAACTGTACCTCATGGTGTTGTAGGTAATATAACAACTTATGTACTACGAATACCAGTGCAAGGAAACTTTTCATGATATGGGAGTATCCGGCATCCTTATTGAGGAGAATGCAGCTGAGGTTGTAGATTATATTCTCTATTCCCTCATTGTTTTTCTAGGCGATACGGGCTCCAGAATATCTCTCTTGGGCGGTCACATAGAGGACCAATGGCTTTCTGTGGAGGTGTGGAATTATGACCGACGGCTAGATTCGATACTATTTGATTTCTTCAAAAGTAGTCTAACACTATTCTTCCCACTCATAGACAGTGCCACTCATGATGATCCTATAAAGGTTCTTACATTTGTCGACCAAATCCGTGATGAATCACAATTTTTAAGCTATGTGGCGTTGGATGCCTCGACGCTCCAGAATTTTACTAGGGGGAGACATCTGGATAATGGCCATGATCATCTCTGGGTCGATCTCTATGCCCTTGTATCTAACAACGAAGCTGAGAAACCTTCCTGAGGTGACCCCGATGGCACACTTCTATGGGTACATCTTTTGGTGAAGGGAATGGATGAAGCTAAACACTTTTTCAAAGTCACTGATATGGTCCTGATTCAAGCGATATGTGACCACAAGGTCCACCACATAATATTCAACCAATGATCTTAGGATTGGATTAAATATGCGATACATTTTTTACAGATAGGTGGAACCTTCATTATTTTAACCGAATGGAATGCCTTGGTATCAAAAAGTACCTTGTGGTGTCAGGAAGGCTATAGACTGCTCATCCCCAAGGGACATTTGGATCTGGTTATACCTAGAGTAAGTATCCATGAAATGGAGGGTTTGCAACCCGGCTGTAGTATTGATCAGAAATTCCATCACATGAAGGATAAATTCATCATTCGGACACTAACGTTTGAGATCCCAAAAGTCAACGAAGTTTGTGATCTGTTTGTTATTCATCCTGACAGGTATAATGATTTCTATCCATTTGGGGTACTAAAATTCCTTGATGAAATCGGCTCTGATGAACTTATCAACTTCTCCCACAACCACAACATTATGAGAAGGGTATATCATCTTGGGAGGTTTCATAAACCCACGATGATTTTTCGGGAGACCAATGCAGTGGATGGCTACCTGAGGATCTAGTCCTGGAATCACATCATAACACCTAATGAAAATATCACGATGGTGTTTATGGAAGTCTATATAATGTTATTCCTCTTCATGGGGCTTAGAGGCACTGATCAGTGTGGGTTTCGGGTCTGCCTTGCTATAGAGGTTCACTTGAACCAATTCATCGACGTGGCAGAGAATCCCTCATCAATGGTGGGTGGAGATCATCCTATAAATCCTTCTCTCCACTTATGGAAGATGGATACTCATTGGGAGGAACATCCACTAAGTTGAAAGATCCCTATGGTAGGCTAGTACCAGCCTTAGCAGTAGTGGACACCACTTCGAGGGACTCCTGTGTGGCAGAAACCATAGCGATGAAGCCTTTTGATCTGATCCCATCTGGTAAATGGCCCACGGGGCCACGCTTGATGACATCAAAGTAATAGTGGTGTGTCGGCTTGATCCGTTTTATACTATCACAATATAACAAACTAGTATGACGTATTATCACTGCCATGGGGTGATCATACCAATACATTATTGGATTTGGGGGCTCCAGGATCATGAGAGCCTAATTTTTATAGAATTTAGAGGTGATCATTCGGCGTTTCCTAGACTAGTTAATGGGTTCCCTATTCATCCTAGAAATAAGGAATCATTTCCCCATGTTTGGGGTTGTAGCCTCTAATCAGTGGATTGCAAAAACATAGGCATCTTCTAGATTTGTCCACCAGTATGTCGTAGTCTTGGAATTCGTGAAATCATTTGTCTGGATTTGCTTGTCCTTGCTCTATTAATAGTTTGTGTCTAGATAGCAGGACTCACAAGTGGAAATGGGAGACATATCACTTTAGAATATACTGACTCGACCATAAAGGGGGCTCCTAAGTCACTGGTGATATGATGAAGTAACTGCTTCATGCAGGTGGAGACACGACCTACCCTTTAATTCTTTTTACGTGGTGTCCTACAGGACAACCATGAAATCGGTACTGGAATCTAGGCCACCGAACTAGGTATTCAATATGATTATGTCGATCAATGTCTGTTTCATCCTATCATTACCATGGATTCTTTGGTCATAGGGACTCAGGTCATCTTTGGACAATCCCAGTGTTCGCAAGGTCTGAGTCAGGATGATATTTATCAACGAGCCTATGGAGATGAGACAGCGGAGAACCTCCATGCCATTAAACTGGCTGGTGATGTACATTGGGAGAATGTTCCCCTGTATGGTAGATCCTTCATCTTCTCCATAGAACGAGATGATGACCTGACATTCAACATTCTTGACCTCCTCGGTATGGAAGGATTTTGTGACTGTTACCTCCATCTCAAACTGGAGGGGGATTCTTAAATCCTCAGGGAGGTCCGCACGCATATCTGATGATAGGTTAAGGGACTCACATATAGAGTGCATTCTTGAATGTTATAAAGATGCTTGAGGACATCATACTTTTGTGCCATGCGTGAAATTCTACATACCAGAGGTCTCTATATGACACGAGTTATGGTGGGCCCTACTGGCAGGGCCAACAGCTGACTGGGGCATTGAATATCCCATTGATCACTAGTCAGAGCCTATTCAGTTACTACCAGATGAGGTCTCGATTACTAAGGCTAGTTCAGAGAAAAGAACTGTTGATCATGATGTCGTGGATGTGGCTCTACCTGATCCAACAAAAGGGATGATGGTGAAGGCAGACATTATGTCACCAGATGAGAAGGTGGCATGTTCTGAGCTCTGCGCTAGGCCTACATCCTGGTTTTGGTACCAAGCAGATCCTGGCTAGAAGCACTAACTGAGGCACTCTGACATCCTTTATAGACATAGATCCATCGACATTTGTGATGACTAGTAAAATTGAGAGGACTCGCCTGGTGCTCCTCATCGCCAGGAATCATGTTGGGGTTCACCAGCACTATGGTATTAACTAAGACGTACCATGGACTATCGCTGGTAGATTTTTCCACTACTGGATTGATTCTGTGGGGATCTCCATATCTGGGGGCATGAAATCGCAAAGATTAGGAGATAACATCATTAGAGGGGGACTTTGTTTTCCCTTGCACCGCCTGCATTATCTCTTCTTATAAGTGGATTGATGAGACGATGATGCAGAAGTAGTAGATGCAGCTTCTGATGATTCTAATCAATTCATACATTCATTAATAACCACATATTCATAGACTAATACATTATGAGAAATCCTATCATCATTATTTCGGGACCCACATCTAGAAAATTGATGTCAACCCCCTTTGATGACACTGACTCTGTATGACCCCACATGGACACATGAAACCTGTGTTGGAGATGGCCCTAACCAGACAATGTTGTTATCCACCTAGTCTTGAAGCCAGTATTTAAACATAGATCACTATTTGAGGGTGTACCCTAGGATCTAGTGATAGAGACATTAATTAGGGCCATCAGTGAGGTTCATGTCTTATGGCCTCCTGCATTAAGTGAAACGTACAATCGCCTACTTCGGGGCACATCATAAATAACTGGGGACATGAGCCTCATTAGACGAGTAGGTCCATTTCCTTTTGTCTGGGATGGAGGGCCTAAAAACCTGACCATGATGAGGGGATAGATGAGCCTGTTGTGGAGTTGGTGTCTTGTTATCTAGCCTGGGTAGTGGTGGTGCACTGTATGGGGGAACCTACCAATTCTGAGGTGGGTACTGCTGGGCCGGAGGCTGTTCTTGAAGTGGAGTGCCTCTATGAGGCTGTAGAGGTGGCTCCACTACTAACAAATCTAGTTGCCATGGGGCCTATATTTGAGCCACTGTGGTGGGATCAGCCCAGGTATCCCTTCTCATGGGGATTTCAAGAGGCAACATGTGTGCCTGGATGGCCTATTTCAAGGCATCTTCTAGGCACTGGGTCTTATCAGAGATGTCATTTAATCACCTATTATCATTCTTTGTGATAAAAGAGGGGACAAGTCCTATCTTGACAATCCCTATGAACATCATCAACAATTTCTCTTGAGTCAGTGGCATGTCAATAGAGAATGTGAGCCCTTTCCACTAGGAGACAAAGACTGAAATGTGCCCATGAAGCCACTGATTTCACTTGAATAGTTCCATGATACTCATCTTCCATGTGGTGGAACTGAACTAGTAAAGGAATTTCCTATGGAGGTCTTCTCTGTCAGCTACCGATCTAATGGGGAGTTGGATGTACCGGATGAATGTCATCCCCTCAAATGTATGTATGAAACACCACATTTTGGCAGCTTCCTGGTTCAATGGAGTTCCCTACATGGTCCACACCATGAGATAAATTGTTCCAGGAGATGCAGTGGTTCCCATGTCCCTTTGAAGGGAGAAATGTTTAGATATTCAAAACCCAAGGGTTCTGACATGTCATCCAACCGTACCAGATATGGCTTACCATCAGGCTGGATTTCCACCTATTGAGTCTCTAAAAAATCAAAGCTAGTGATGAGTGCCGCCAATGGATCATATGGGTGGGGATTCTTTTCTTAATGGGTTCACTTGACCACATGCACATTGGAGGGTACTTTATCATGATAAGCAGGCCCAGCTGCATGTGAAGCGGCTAGTGGAATGACCTATAGAGTAGCTAGGGGAATCCGAGATGGGTCATGAGGATTGTCACGATGTTTAAGATGATTTTGCAACACATTCCATGCCCTCATTCTGTATTTTTCAGCCTCAACCCTATTTTCATGGGTAGGTTGGTGAGGGTCACCTAGGGTAGTTCGCCAAGGGGAAGTGGTTCCCGCCCCTTCAGCCCCATCCGAGGATCACCATAGTTTGGTCATCACACCGAAGTGCATTCATCAATGTGGTTGTCAACCATCTTCTAGTTTCTGCAAGTTTCAAATGCAACACAGCTTGGTTAGGATCATCCTACGCCTTCTCATCTAAGCCAGACGAGTTGGAGGGTTTGACAGATCTGAAGAGTTCCTTGCCCTTTTTGGGATTCTGACATAGGTCTAGTGCCTCAGTGGGCTCGATAAGACCCAGTATATTTCTTTGGTAGAAAATGACCCTTCTCAACAAATCCAATAGTTGTGACAATCCCTCAGGGGGTAGGTCCTCATCACGGTGCCCCAACTCATTCTATCTCTCTGACAGGTAAGCCATGTCAACTGTGACTTTTCCTTGAGGCATATCCTCTATGATGCATAGAAAATCATGTTGGCGCTAGATGGAACTGAAATTGAGGGCCGCATACTACAGTCAGCCATGGATTGGGACATGGGGAGAAGCCTCCTTTATTATCATGAGGAGCACTTTAATGCACTAGATTCATAATTTTTGGAGGGTATTATGGTGGCCTAGAGACTCAGGGCACTAGGCCATGGGGAGTGCGTCCAAATAGTCCAAACAAAATTGTTGGATGTTATCATTGAAATGATCCTAACTCTAGGGGGTTGGACACTCGTCGATGTAGAAGGTGTAAATGAGTCTCCCAAAGGGTCTGGAGAAATCATCCAACCTCTTACTGGGTGAGTGCTTCTGGTGTCATAAAAGTTGGCGCTACAACTAGCGAGAACATCTCAAGGAAATGGCCAGCTACAAGGATATCCCACAAGCTCTTTGGTCTAGATTTAGGTTTTGGACATTCATTGACCCACTCATCTATTGGAGGTTGTTGGGGAACAGTAATAGGTACTTATTTAAAATGCTGAGATGGCAGGTAGGAGAGGGGAGAATACGGCGAGCGAGCAATCAAACCGCCACATCTCAGGCTATCCTCCAAATAGTGTAGTGACACAGCCACTAAATTGGGGCAATACGAGATGACGAACACAGTTTCTTGAACATGGAATATGGATGTTGGTGGTGGGACACAGTGCTGCTTATATGCCATTGGTCCCCCAGTATATCTTTCTCTGATATCTAATCGAGGTAGAGAGTGCTTCTGATGATGCTGGTGGTGATTGCAAATTTTTAACCTATGGAGTTACCCAATTGTCATCCACCTGGATATACCTACAGAGGACAAGAGAATCCAATGGACCTCACATTCATGAATTATCAGGCTGATGCACATTGTTCCTACCCCGACCCTTGACACGGAGGATCCAGGTGAGGGTTCTATCACTGAGTCATATTTCACATCAGAATCAGAGAATAAAACTTGTTTGATCTCAGTCTGAGTCTTCCTAGAATTCATTTTATGGTGGCGACAACCCAACCTCTCACCCCATGATGGTCCCTTGTGACATGGTAAATTTCTAGCATAAGGAGGTCCTTTGGTTATATTGTTGTTGGGGTAGGGAGGACTTCCGCCTGAGTGAGCTAGGGTGTGAGGAGCACCTAGAAAGATATCAAAGGGAATACGGGGAGGACTTCTGTGTCCACTAAAGGATGTGTGGAGAGGACCTCCACCAGAAATCCTAGATTGGGAAAGACCTCTGTCGGAGTAGATACGAGCTTGGGGGGAACCTTAATGCCTGCTTCCCCTGGCAGCGTAAGTGCACGGAGGGTCCTTGTACTTGTCAAGCTAAGCACGGGTTGGACCTCAATGTTGGCTGCCAATGTAGTGAAGATGACCTTCACCCCTCTGATTTCTTAGCCAAGGCAGACCTTCAACGACTGCTATAAAGACCCAGGGATATCCCCCATAGTGGATATTGACAGGATGTGTAACATCTCCATATCGGTGGTCTGTGGCAGGAAGAATAAACCCAAACCTAACGTAATGAGCGTAAGAGAGTTTTCCTTTATGAGTGTCACTACCATGGGGAGGACCCTTGTTCAGATTTCATTTTGCACAGGGTGGACCTCAATTCCAAGCATTGTGTGGGGAGGACCAGATTTCTCCATGTTTACTGTAGGGGGAGGACCTCTGTTCTGGGTGTCACTACCATGGGTCGGTCTTTAGTGGGTGCTCCCTGCGCCGACGACTAAGAGGGTCAACCCATCATTCACGTCGGGAAATTCGGGATTGGATATGGGTTGGGTATATATGTTTTACAGCTCAGTGTGCACAGGAGGATGATGATATATGTCTACGGTGGCCAGGGCCACTGTAGTTGCGAACATCGATGCCCCTTGGCAGGCGTCCTACTCGGCCTGTGCCCGATGCTGGCGTCAGGTCAGCTGGACTGGGGCCAGTGGTGCAGGTACATAGATTACCGAATCTTCAGCATATGGGACTGGGTTTTGGCACTAGTGCAGCCATGTGGGGCCCCCACATGGGGGCCCCTAGCACAGGATCCCATCCAGAACGGCCCAGACATCCCCTACCTCATCGGCGTAGGGGTGGGGGAGTCGTCGAGACATTATGGGGAGAGAATCCCAAAAATATTTTACATTGATGTGGGATGTGGTGGCTCCATGTGTGGCCCTAGGGGTGGCAGTGGCGACGAGGCCAAAATGCCTATAAATCTTGAGCGACCATATCCTAAGTCGGGATAATCTCATCATCATCGTATCTGCGTACAAGCTCACTTCTCACCCTTCATTGTACGAATACAAAATGGGATATGGTGTGTTGGCACCCAGTAGTAGTGGGTGTGGAAGCCTTTATATATGTGGTTGAGCCACGGGGGATTTCCACATTGGAAATTCCCCTACCCCTGCGTCGGTGGGTGGGAGTTGATCGGATTCCTAAAGCAGTTGTTTGGTTTCTGAAAGCAGGAAGATTAAACCATTTGTGATGAAACCAAGAAACCGACATCTAGTCCCCCAGTTCCATTCTGTCTCCCAAGGATGGTAAGAACGATCCACGCTGACAACATTGTAGAATAAAATATTCAATGTTTTGAATGACTCAAATTCTGATGAGTTTCACAGCAGGCCTGTTATTTTCATGGAGGGACCCAACACCGGATAATGGGATATGGTGACACAATAATCCACTTATGTCTCAAACACTACTAATCTCCACATTGAGGATAATAACATCTCTTTGGGTTCACTATTTTTGTTTCTGACACTTTCTTCAGGGCATGTGTATCCAGCCATTTGGGGAATATGGGGATGAAAAGGTTGTTGCCTCGCATTCCTGCCTTCCAAAGGCAGGAGGCATCTATCACTTATTCAAGGATGTTTGCACCTTGATCAAAATTGGATTATTGGATATTGGTGCCCCCTTCCGTGGATTCCTCCTCAAAACTTGTTTCCATGTCCGGGTCTCCATAATAGAATATTTCGTAGTTCATGAATCTCGTTTCTGTTTTCATACCTTTTGTCGACACCGGTTAATTACACTACTTATGTCAAGACATTACATGGGTTGTTGACAGGGTAGAAACCTTCAGTAGGATTAGATGATATAATTAGGCATGTCCTAGAATATCTGGATGCATGTACATTGGTAACCTATATTCCTTCGTCATAAGAGGTCATCTCACATCAGTCACATGGTATCCTCTGCTGGAGGCATGTCTCTGAGTTTTTCCTCAGCTTCCCATGTTTATCATGGGGTATTCCATGAGTTAAACTTCTAACAGATACCGTTACAACAATGGAATGTCTTCTGATGTTTCCCTCAGGCATCACATATTTAACACGTGGTAGGTCATGAGTTTAAAATATTGTAGAGAAGGAATGATAGTGATCAGAACATTCCATTGAGACGTATCAGATTGGTACATACCTAGGAGGGAGCTCCAGGATTTGTTACATAGTAGATGGATCAGAACACTCAATAAGATCATACCCCTGATGGTGTATCCCATAATGGGAAGATTTCACATCGTGAAGGCTGATCTGGACACCACAAGGGGTGGATCAAGGATTATGAACCCCAGAATGGGGGAACACCAAGGTGAACCTTTGGCTGGTATTGATCCTCAAAAAGGTTTTCTATATACCTTTTATAGATGACAGGGATCAAAACTCACATAGTTCTAAGGGGTGATAAATCGGGGGGTACACAAAGGAAAACAGCCCAGATAAATGATATAATGTGTCTTACATATGGTTTGTGGCATAATAACTTTTAGGATTAGTGAGGTGGTAGATGACCAGATCCCACCGGGGTGTGGCGGCCCAATAAAGAATCAGAATAGATGATGTAGAGTAGAATGAAGTGGAGGGAAAATGATGTGGAACCAACATGAGGACGATAATGATTTTGGGATTGAGCCTTGAAAAGGCATCCTACGTATCCCTATGGAAGATAATCAATGTTCTCATTGTTCGTTGGGATGATGGAACACCAGAGGAGGCGGCCAATGAGAATTTATTAATGGATGGGATCCAAAAGAAAAAATATCCTCCAGGTTGGGGCATGATCATTCCGGAACACATGAAATCAATGGATATATCATTATGAGACAAGAGTGATGGGCTTGAACCTCAGGTAGGCTTCCTACATATTCCCATGGTAGGGAATAAAAATCCACATAGATCATTTGAAGTTGACTTACCATCGATTGGGGAGCTTACCACTTAATGCGGTTGTCAATGACTTACCACTGAATAGGGTAAAAAGGTGCTTACCATTGAATGGTGTTCACAATGTCTTACCGATGCCTGAGGTTCACAAAGAGTTACCATTTTGTAGGGGTTCACAATGAATTACCGTTGTATGAGGCACAACGGCTAACCGTAGAATGGGGGATAGTTTAGTGTCATGAGGGACAAAAGGGAATACAATTTAACATCTTTAAAGATGAGGTTGTACTGAAAAAGAGATGGTCGAGACCAATGGGTGTTGTCCATGAACCTTAGAGAGGCTTTTTATATACCTTGCCTTGGAATGGATCAAAGTCCACATAGTTCGGGAGGGGTTAGTGAGCCGACATGAAGAATATCAGGACCAATGGATTATGGGATAGAACCTCCAGAGGGATTCTTATGTATCACCATGGCCTGGAATCCAAGTCAATGTATTTTATGAAGGGTTTTGGGGAATATACTCTAGGGATCCTAGAGAGGATTTCATGGTCGATGAATACTCTGAGCCCGCGTGAGTCATTCTTGGTGTGAGATACAGGAGGTAGAAATGGCCAGATGATCACATCGCGGAAGGTGTGTCTGTGGTAAGTGGAATGTTGCTTACACATTTTTAGTATCCAAAAAAGGAAACAAGGGCTTACATGTGATTAGCTGCCAAAGAATATGGTTAATGGGACTTACTCTAGGATGGATGCCCGTTGGAGACAATGCCCAACGGTAGAGGGCTTCAGAATTGATGAAAAGAGGGTGCTATTGCCCATCCCCCAATTTAGTTTTCGGGCATGAAGAAGATAGGAGGATCATGGGTGATTCCTCCTACAAGAAAGGCTCGAGGATTACACCTAGGTGGTTTCCCTTTCCCTATAGATATACATCTCTCCAATAAAAAGGATATCATTCCATATGGGGATGGATTTATCTCTTGTGGAGACCCTTGGGTGTGCAAAATGTCCAAGGTGGGGAACCTTGCGTATGATGCATGGGGAGAGGTCACAATTTAACGTTAAGTGAAATGATGAATGTACTTGGTAGTATATAATTCATGAACTCGTACAGGGTGGGTTCACTATGCACACCTTAGGACATAGATAATAGATACCCCCCCCCCCTTGTGAAAGCTAAGGCATCTGCAATGTCATGATGAGGGGGTGTCATGGAGTGATCCTTTGAGGGGTCTATGTTAGTGTGGATATGAGAATAAGCAATAGTCATTTGTTTGCCTATGAAAAGAAGCATGAGGCGAAGCAAAACAATTGTATGTACCACCCAAGAGACTTGGAAATCACTTCATGAAATCTTAGAGGGTCGCATGGGAAAAGGAGTTGTAATGAAAACAGATTCGTATGTAGAAGCTTGGTTAAGATCTGGTGGTCCATGAAGTGGAGGGGCTTCATGAAGGGGTGTTATTCGCGATGTCAAGTGGACTAGCCAAGAAATAGGGCATATGTTCTTATGGAAGGTGCTTCGCGAAGTGAAAATTCATTCGTAGATCTATGCTTTGCGATTTGGGGGTGCCTTGCGAAAAGTAGCATTGAAAAGAAATGTGCACAACAAAGCACAATGACCATTTAACTGTATGTGGGTCCCTTTTGCATGGAATGTAATTCACAAAGCATAAGTGATCTTTGAATACCCATGTCCCTTTGAGGATCCCCGTACTTTGCGGAGGCCCGTTGGATCCACGAATGACATCCCTCTTTGAATAGGGGATGAATTAATGCAAAGGGATAGGCACATCGTGATGAAAAAATACCTTAAAAATATCATTGTTTGTAGAGAAAGAATTGCTTTACGATTTGATAGATAAGAATGTGAAAGGTTTGAGGATTCATCCTTTGGGCTCGATGGGAGCCCGATATTTAATGGCAAGGGGTACCATGAACCACAGCTCGC
The DNA here is from genome assembly GCA_963277665.1 of Viscum album. NCBI lineage: Eukaryota > Viridiplantae > Streptophyta > Magnoliopsida > Santalales > Viscaceae > Viscum > Viscum album. Next base: position 62,546,556 of record OY728143.1, on the reverse strand, counting down.
TCAGTTCAAAGACACATGAAATTTTGTCATAACCGTAGATTGTCCCACCTACTTGCTACGCAGCAGATTCGTGAACTTCAAATCAGTTCAAAGAGCCTCTTGCCTACTTTCTCAATAGTGGTATCACAAATTTCAAATCAGTTCACAGAGAATCCCACCACCTTGATATGTGGAAGCTTTGTGTACATCAAATTGGTTCGCAGTGCATCCTGCCTCCTTGCTCCGCAGTAGATTCGCGAATGGGGAGTTTAACACTGACTGTGGGGCTATGGGGGCTCTGCGAACAAGGTTCCCAAGGATTTATTAAATTCATTCTATTTGATCTTGTTCTTCCCACATTTTGGCGCTGATAGTAGTAAAGGCCTTTCTTATAACAAATTCAGATTCTAAAATTTTCATTCCAACTCTTTCACTTCTGTTTCATTTTTTAAAATGAATTTATGAGGTTTATTTAAAAAAGTTAAAATATTTATAAATTAAATAGTATTTATATCTTTTCTGTTTTAACTATTTTAAAATGATATCTTCTAATAGGTTTTATTTGAAATGTTTTTACAAATGAAAAACCAAATGTTACGATTTTCATGTATATGATGAGAATGAATTTTTAGACAACCGTGACCCTAATGTGAAGTATATGTTATTTTTAAATAATCCAGGTTTTCATAATTAAAACCTCCCATTTACTTTTTCATTGTATATTGGTATTGAACATGTTCATTCAAAATTATATTTTATTTTTATATACTAAACTATTTTTGCATTCAGGTTCTAGTGTGTTTTTAAAAGTGTATTATAAAGGAATGTTACTAGATTAAAATGTTTTATTCATTATATAGTTCATGGTAATTATTTATTATTGGTGTTCCTTAATAGTGTTATGATTCATTAGGTAATGATTATTTTATATGGACAATTATATTGGAATTGTTTCATATGATTATTCAAATTAGTAGTGGTTTTGTAAGCTATCAATGTGATGATGACCCATAAAAGAAATATTAATATTCAATTTTTTGAAATTGGTTTTTAGGGTAATATTTTTTTGGATTATTATGATAAAAGAACATTTTCATTGAAGGATAAATTCCACTTCTACTTAAATGTTATGTTTTTATGTAACCTATTTTCATGGGTTTTCCTGCCTTTCACTAAACTAATGGTTTTCTTCTTTTTTATGTCCATTATTTATATTTTTCTTCCATTCCTGTGTTTTTAAAAAAAATTATAGAGGATGTATAATAATTAGGGGGAAAGTATATATTTATTTGAATGTAATGAATATTTTTCTTGAAAGGAAATCATGTTTTGTTATAAAAATAAAAAATGGTGTGAAAATTGATAATAATGAGAATTGTACACATTTGAATATATTATTTTTTTATTTATAATTTATGTACTAATTATTTGAAACAGTAATCTAGAAATTATCCTCAGATGTAATAGATTCAATTCTTTACATAATACTAATGATTATTTGATTTTTATTGTTGGGTCCTTGTAGTGGGTATTAGAGTACAATTTCGATAAAATTTGAGGTTAGAATAAGGTTAATAGAATCCCCTGGATTTATTCAATGTTTATGATGAAAGGATAGGGTGTTTTATTATTTCCATGTTTCTTCATCTAAAATATTTCTATTAATAACTTTTTTACACTGAGAAATATGGAATATGTAGTGGGATGACAACAATAAGAAAACATCATCCCATGTAATCATCCTCATATGGTTAGAAATTGAATATAATAGTTATTTAGTGATGGATAATTTGACACAATATATAAATAGTGGTGGTATCCATGATAGAGATTAACTACATATTCTATGATGGAACATGTTTATAATGTATCATTTCAAGTGGCAACAACCCCCATAATTCAGTGGGTCATCCTACTTTATGGTAGCAAAAGGATGGATCAATGCTTTGGAGAATATATTTGATGTCATGAGATTATAATAATTTCAATAGGAAACATTTTAACTTAGTCATTTTCAAGGTGATGTTGATCAATGATGTTCATCGGTAAATAATAATGGGAAGAAAATAGTCCTCATTCCCTTGAATGGGAAACATTTAATGATATTTTACGTGTAGAATATTTCTTTAAAAGTGTTCAAATCCTAATGGAAAATAAATTACCAAAATTGAGGTGAAAAAAGAAGATTGTATGGCCATGTATAAATCAAATTTGAAAATACTTTCCATGAACCTACCGTATTTTGTACGAGATATTCAAATAAAAATTAATAAATTTTACGTAAGATTAAAACTGTTTCTATGAAGATATTTTCTCAAAAGATATTTCAAAAAAAATAGAAGATGTTAGTTGTGTTGAAAAAGATGATAATGGGTTTTTCTACTGTTATGTTTCTCATGATGATCAAAGTAATAATTTTTCATGATTGAATTCAATGGGGAAACATTCTAAAATAAAATCTATAGGGTAGAAAATGATGTTCTCGTACTATGCTATGTTTTCTAAAAGGTTCCCTATAGTCTGTATTATGATGTCGTGGTTTTGTTACCAATGTGTAATGTCATCCTATATGGACCATGATTACAAGGAAGTTATTGATGAATAATTAAAGAATGGTGTAACTAATATCCACCCAATGGAGATGTTTTTTAGTTGTAATTATTTGGTTCATTATCATATCACTTTCTAAAAGTTACTAAATCAGTCTACAAGTCTTCATTATCAATAGAACAATGAAATATGAAAATATTTTTCAACTAAGACAATTGTAATTAGGAAACCAAAGGATGTGGTGAAAGTAATGTTAATTGTGATTTCATTTTATTCTGACACCCTTTTTTGGATATTGATCATCAAATTCATTTAATTCTATGCAATTTATAGGTAAATGGGGAATACCACAAAATAAATGTATGAAATTAATTTTGATGATATATATTGGTTTAATTTTTAAAGGGAAAATAATGTATAGTAATATTTCTCTTATGATCAGTTGGATTGTCATTCCTATAAATCCTGTTGAGGTGTCCATAGTAGTGTTTGATATCATTTTGGGTATGGATTGACTTTATGTTGATCATTTGACGAGGGATTATATATCCCATACTGTTTTATTCTTTGATTTCATACCTTTTATTGCACACAATGATTCTATGAAAATTATTAGAGATGGTAGTGAAAGATACCTATCTTAAATTGTTCAAATGAAACAAATAATTCATATTACTGATGTTTTAGTACTGAATGAATACATATATTTTTTCAGATGATTTTATATGCGTTATTTCTAATTGAGAGGATAATTATAAGGATACAGTAGTGGTGAATTATAATATTTTATCTAAACCACCTTATCAATTTGACCATGTAGATCCTTTTTAATATAAATAGATTTTGAACAATATTCTAGAAAAAAGATAAATTATACCTATCACATCACATTGGGGAGGTATATATTTTTTATTATTTTGAAAATAATTATGGTACAATAATAAATTTCATTGATTATAGAGCCATGAATTACATCATTATTAAGAAAATGTTCCACATGAAACATATTGATTTTTTCAATAATTAGCTCCAGTAAACAAAATGTTTTTTAAAGGCTGATATATTGTTGGGTATTATCATCTAAGGGTGGAGCAGGATGAAATTCTGATGAATAAATTTTTGTCTAGGTATGGGTACTATCAGTTTTTTAGGTCACCTATTGGTTTTAAAATTAATATTATATATTTATTGTCTATATGAATATGTATTTTCAAGAGTTCTTATACAATTTTGTGGTTTTTTTATTATTGAAATTTTGAAATTTTATAATTAGAGGAGGAAAATATTTGAAATTTATAAATTTAGTTAAAATAAATAAAATCAAAAAACTATATAGGAAATTTAGTAAGTGTAAATTTTGATTTCAAAAAAGATCTTTCCATGGAAATATCGATTTAAATATGTAATAACTATTTTCCCTACGAAAACAATGTTGATGATGAATGTCTGAAACCCCAAAATTTTGTAGATATTCATAATATTCTTAGATTATATTGTCACTACCAGCAGTTTCTTGAAACAATTTCCCAATTTCATATCCAACGAAATTAAATAACATGAAAAGTATTTAAATTCATCTAGGTCAAGAGGATGTTATGATTCATTTTCAGAACTAAAAACAGATTATAGAGTTCTAGTGTTTTGTAGCTAACATCAATAAATGTTGAACTTTCATCTAAAAAGATTCTCCATTGAAAAGAATTCATTTTTTCTTTATTTAGAATGATCAAGTAAATTTTTATTCTGGACATTAGTTGAAACTTCATTATTTAACTTACCACAAATATGATCATGAATTATCTTTTGTGGTTTTTATTTAAAAATTTGGTGGAATATTTTGTATTGAGTGATGATTGAAATATATACCTATCATAATATATTGAGGACTATATTATATTAAAATGAGATGAACATAAGACAAATAATATTGATGGATTTGATGAATGATTATGATGTAATTAATCATTACCATAATGGAAAATAAAATAATGTAGTGATTTATTTTTGTGAAAAAATATTTATACATTGACCATGTTACAATTATAATGTTACCCTATGTTTAATAATTTTATAAATAATTTCATAGAACTTGTGTATAAAGTGAAATCCTCTGTTAATTTTAAGTTATTAGAGTAACTAATATTAGTAGAAAGAATTAATAAATCATTATTGGGGGATGTATATTTCTAGGAAAAGGTCGAATCAATTAATTAGATTATTTTTCATGATTTTTATTTAGATTCAATAGGGTTTTTTTATTTGGAAAAAAATAGGTATTAATAATGATTCCCATTAGAATAAATTGTCACTGTGGGTAGCTCATATTTCATAGTTTTACATTTTACCTAGGAGCACAATGATATAGAGAGGCAATCAGAAGTATTTCTGGTGGGATTGTATGAACAGAGGTATTGGGGAATTTACCATGAATAGTTTCACATGTCATCAATTTTAAATAAAATGAAAATTACAGAATGGAATTTTTTAGTCATTTACAACAGTTGAGTCAAAATGGAAAAATATATGAATGGACTTCATGGTGGAATTATCAAAGACAACACGAGGTAAAAAATTTATTTGTGTTATTTTGTATCTCTTAAATAAATATAAATATTTATATACCATTTCAGATACTATGTAATTTTTTAGCATCGCGTAATATATCTAAAGGATATATGGCATGATATATCAATTTCCCCTCTCCATTGTACCAGACTAGGATCCTAGATTCATATTTTATATCCTAGAAGGACTTCTATTGTGGATAGGTGGAAAATTAAATTATTGTGAATCTTTTACTCATCAAAAAGTATTTTTTTGTGAATTATTAAAAAATGAATGATATGCTCAATTATTGTTCAATCGATCACAAGGGATGTTGGGGTAAAAATATTTCATTGGTTGTGTTTTCTTATAATAAGAGTTTTCATTATAGTATACAGATTGATCCATTTTAGGAATTATATATAAATTTATATCCAACTCAAGATATTTAGTTGTATGTAGCATAATTAAGGATTATGTGACACATTTTAGTAGATGATTTGGCTGAGAATGGGAAATTAATTCCTCAACCTATTATAAAAATATAGAGCAAGAAAACTGTTATTGATATAACATGAGGAAATATCATTTTTTCTAGGTAGGTTATCATATGTACCTCAATGAATCTACATTGTAGAGTTTTGTGTTTTTTTTGTTAAAAAGGTAAATCAATTTTCATTGATCATTTTACCATATTAAATCATGTATAAATTTGGATTAGTTGTTTATTATGGGGCTTTTCCTTTATGTGTATCTCACATGAAGAATGTATTTAATGATTCGATATTAAGAAAATATATTCTAGATTCATCCAATGTATTGAGATATAAAGTAGTTATATTGAATAAAAATATATATTATGAGGATTATATGATTCAGATTATAGACTATAGGGATAATTTTTTTATGAATAATCGCATTCCTGACATTATTGTTTTATGGAAAAATCTTATTACTAAAGAGGTAGCATGAGGTAATAAAAAAGATATAATGGAAGGATATGACCACTTGTTTAATAAGTTAATAAAATTTCAAGTATAAAATTTCCAAAATGTTGGGATAATTTAATAATCAATTTAATGATATAGTAAAAAACTTTCAAGATTTTATTCATTTTAACAATGTTATATAATTTGAGAATAAAAAATGAAATAGTTTTAAATAAATCATTTTTATTAAATTTTATTCAAATGATTAATTTATAAATTTCAGAATGTTAATTTAATAAAATTAATTTAATTTTTCATTTGATAATATTCTAATTAAATTTTGTTTAAAATTTTTTATTTTTTTGAACATGCTTATTTTTTCCCAAGTAGTGAAAATACATAATTTTTTAAAAAAGTATTAATTTTCATTAATTTATGTAATTTAAAAGTTTAAATAAATAATAAAAATTATTTAATTTATAATAATTATTATTTATTTATATTTAATCCAATTAATTCAATTTGAATTACCTCAATATTTTATTTTATTATAACTTTGTTTTTGGGATTAAAAATGTATTTTTATGAAATCCTTTTTAATGTTAATTTTGGTTCACAATTTTATTTTATTATTATAGTATATAATTTTATATGTTTAAAAAAATTATAGACTATATGTAAAAAAATATTAATTTATATAGATACAATAATTATTATTAATCATAATGTTGATATATATTAATTTTTTCGTGGAAAATATTGTTCTCGAAAACCTGATTCGTCATCGTGCCTAAAAGGATTATTTTAAATTAAAAATTTCTAATTATATAAATTAAATTAAGAAACATTTATTAAATATTTTTATTCCTAATAATATTTATTTGATAATAAATTCAACATAATTTTTAACAATAATGAATTGTGAAAACAATACAAATTAATTTCCATGCTTATGGTAAAAATGGATTTATTGGGGGTTAAATCAAATAAATAAGTGTTATGTTGATCTAAAAACATGAATAAAATCCATTTGATTTACATATTTAATACTTATGATCTCTAAATTATTGTAATAATCTATTTTGGAGACTTCTGGCATGTAACAAATTAGGGTACCACTATTTTTTGCAAAATTACAAGTGCTCCCCTAACGTCACTTTTTAAAGGCCACAACCAACCCCTTATTCATTATCCATAAAACCATTGATGTTAAGATATTACATTCCAAAATCAATTTAAATCCTTAATACCATCATCTTAGAGACATATTTTTGACAATAATATATTCTATGAATAATGTTGGCATAAGAATAATGAGGTTTTCAAAGAAGAGATAAAATATATACCTTTGTGTTTTTTTGTTATTTTCTTACTCCAACACATTAATGTATTGTTAGCTTAAAATTTTATGATAAAAAAATATATATATACTATAATGATAATTTTTATTTTATTGAAATGATCAATATCTATATTTCCATCGCTCAAATGAGAAAGAATAACATCACTCATTTGTACAGTGGACTACCGCCTCACGAAATGATGTCACACTTTTTCCATCAACACCTATAGCGGTTGGGATTGATGTTGAATATAAAAAATATATATATTTATTAAATTCAAAAAAATATTGATAGATTAGGTTTGTAATATATACATTTTTTAACATTCCATTGTGTATATGATGTCATTCCTCATGTGTACGACAGACTACATCCTCATGTAGCGATGTGAATCATTTTTCAGCAATGATTTTAATTTTTGATATGCAAAATGTTAGAAAATTTATGTGATATAAATAACATAATTAATATTTTTAGGACTTATATATCACTATTAACTGATAATATATCATTTTATTTATTAAATTTTAACTCAATAAAAATTATTACATTAGTGGTGTATGTGTGGACAACCGCCTTCACGAAGCAATGTAACACTATATTAATAAAAAACCACATGTAATATATATGTGATTATATTTAAATAAATAATATTGTATTTTTTATGTTTTTATCATTTTTAGTATATAAAATATCATTTTCCTTTTTTCAAAATGATCTTTAAAAAATAGAAATGTTACACTTACATATACACAACCTACCATCTCCATGATCATAATGTACAACATTTCCCAATGATAATTCTCATCATTAGTAATTAATTTATAATTTTTTTATAAATGTTTTAAAAATTTATTGATTTTTATTCATTATATGTTTATATAATGTCCAAAATTGATCATAGTAAACATACAAATGTCGTTATTAACACGTAATCCAAAAATCATCAATAAATCTAACATGAAATTAATTGACTAACAAATCATATATTATATTATAAAAATTAAAATAAAATATATAATAAACCTAAAAATTGGTCACAAGATATTAAATAATTAACACATGACTTTTATTCATTAAAAAAACTAATGTACATGATGAATTGGAATTAAATAAAGTTACTTCAACTCGATTTTTATTTTATTGGGGAAAATATTAATGTTATGAACTGATATTATTTTATGATATGAATATTAAAAATGTTACAAATAAATATCATTATTTTCACTATTATCATGGTATTTGATTTTTTTTTAATTCTATCTATTCATTGGCTAAAGATTCAAATGTAATTAATATGAAAAATGACTTTATTTTATAAACCCCCAATTATATATTATTCCATTGAACTCTTTATCTACGATTATAATGTTTTAAAAATTAATTTATAAATTATTTCACATTGAAATATGATATACCTAAATTATATTCTATGTCTCTTTTTTTATTCAAATACTTTTCAAAAGGAAATTTTTTCATGTTTATTATGGAATATTTATAAAAAAGAAAAAAAAGTAAATGCCATGCTTTTATTATAGAAAATGATAATGTTTTATACTACCATAATGATTTTTAATTGATTTATATATTCCATTTCATGCTTCTATAATTTCATTACTGAAAAAAGGTATTTCTATTTTTTGGGTTATTTTTGTATTGAAATTGAGTTTTTAAAAGAAAAAATTATTTTGATATCCTAAAGTCTTTTACATATGGAATATGAACTTTATTCTAGAGGGATTTATGATGAAAATATTCCTAATTAAATTGTTTTTTTCTTGATAATTTCCTTGGACATTATTTATAATAGGTTTTCCCATATAGCACATAGTTATCTCTTGAAATCTTATATGATGAGGGATCACAGATTTCACTATAATTCATTATGTAATGATTATGTTCCATAGAAAATTATATCAGAAGTTTTTCATGTGGATATTAAAATTTGAAATTTTTCTATAAGAGCATTGTATGTGTATTATGAGATGATGTAAAAAAGAACCTAAATGAATTTTTTATTATGTCTAATGAGTATTCATATAAATCATTTGTCTTCAATTGTTAGGTATCATGATCCAGCATAATGGTCTCGAAACCTGATATCCCCCATTCTGACTCCAATATGATAGGTGATGGAAAGCAACACCTAATAGGCATATCAATCATATGGGAGACATTATCATAATATTCAACTACCAAAAAATATATCAAACCCCATACAATTATTAAATATTAAAAAATAGATCATACTTGCATTTATAAATCTAAATACAACCACAATAGTATGAAAACTATCATAGGAATGAAAAAGGGATATATTCAAGCCCAAAATAATAAATCTGAAAGCATGTCCAACCTGAATGTGTCGAAGGGGACTGTGGTCAATATAACTATAATATCAAACCTCGATTATTTTTCATTAATAATATCTATATAGACTTAGTACCTCTGGGACTCCATTAAATTTTTTGTCATATTCATAATACACAACATGTGTGATAATGCCCATATTGGGTAGTGTATTAAAATACCTAGTAGGTCACACTGAAACCATTAATAATATAATATCACGAATAAAATTCATCTCATCATAAGTATATTTTTAAATAATACATTACAATAATATAAATATATACTAAAAAATGACACATAGTCTCATTATAGAATCAAAGTAGTAATTCCAAACATGTATTCCTTCATGAAGGTTCCACATAGATATCCTCTAGTACAACACATTCCATTTGTCACATGGTATTGATGCAGTCTGTCTGGGATGTCTTGCTTGGCCATTATCTCTATAGGCAGTACATGCTAGATGATTGAAAATAATGATACAATGATGAGAATTACACATATCTCCATTTTGTATAACAAAAACTCAATATTTAATAACTCGCTAAAAATACGTTCAATTCCTACTCATTGTTGGTCAAGATGATACTATGAACACAACCTATATAAAAGATTATGATCTGAGATCACACTATGGACCTCATATAAGGACTCTGTAAACTCGATTGAAGAATCATTTCATTCAAATGGGGTTACCATAACTACTAAAAAACATGCCTTTAACACTACCATCCTTTATCAACAGTATGGAAAAGTGCATATAATGTTTCCCTTTAGCAGCACTTTTCAAAAACAATGAAAAAAGGTACCATTTATATGTGTTTTGTTTGTTTACCTAATAAATTTCCCTAATAATATTAAAAAATTAAAAAAAATATGAGTATAATAAAATAAATAATAATAATAAATTAATCAATTAAATAATTATTTATAAAAATGAATAATAGTATATTAATTTATCTCTTAAAAATTAATAAATATGAAAATGATCCAGGAGCCCTGAATGCCAACACCTACATAAATCTATTGATAAAAGAAAAAAGATGATGAAGTGAAATGGAAGGCTCAAAGAATGTGTAATTATTCAACTAAATTAAATAAAAAAAAATAGGAGAATTATGATCATCCCATTAAATTGAACAGATTTATTATCAGAATATTCCAATTGTATCTGAAAATTCTTCTAATTAAAGAGTATATATTACATTCTAATGAGATTATCCTGCTCTGGAGTGTACTATTTAGGAGAGTACATAGAAGACCGATGACACCCACATGTAGTGATGCAATCTTCTATGTCATGTCCTTGAACAAAATTTTCTGGAAGACAACACTATATCTATGTTTTACATTTTTCTTGCCCCTTATGATTATTCTCACCCCAAATGGGAAATGTTCATCATGAATGTTTTCCCCATAGTGTTAGTCAAATGATGAGATGCCTAGTGAAAAATATTCTCCATTACTGGGGAGATGTCATTCTCCATCTTGCTCTTTCTTTTGTTGGATAAGAAAATCTCTACTAGTTTCTCATCCAATTCTTTCTTTACAGCCCTTTCAAAATCGCATAACCAATATCTTCGATATTTGGAACGGGTTCTTCAGCTGAAATCACATCACATTGTATTATTATGTGGGATCAACCACACGAATTCTAACACTAGCAACATGAGTAGGATAGGATCCCTCATTCAAGTGAGGGTTATGTACATAGTCCTTCCCATAATTTAAGAAAATAATTAAAGATTATATAAAAACACATACACATAATATTTATGATATTTATTAAAAGTGAATAATTCATTTTTTAATTTCATTATAACATGATAAATATATTATGTATATTATATTTTTAATTGGTAAATTTTATTAATTTATTTTATCATTATTGTTGTTTTTTATTGTTTAATCATTTTTAATATTTTATTTCTTTTAATTTATCAATTTTATATTATTAATTAATGTATATTTATTAACTATATTTTACTTCTTTTCATTATTTATTCATATTTACTGCAATATATTCCATTAATTTTTTATCAATTTATATTTAATTAATAAAAATTATCCACTTTTTTATATTTTTGAGGGGTACTCAATTTTTTTAAAAGTGATTCATTTTTAAGATGTATTCATTTAAGGTTATATATTCACTAATAATATTAAAATTTTATTTTTAAATAAAAACTTATAAAAAATATTTATGTATTTATGTATATTTATAAATTTATACATATACAATTTTATATAAATAATTTTTTTAATGATGTATTTATATAGTTATAATGAAATAATTATATATTTTTTAAATGTTTTAAAATTAAAAATAATTTTTTTAAATGATTAATATATTTATTATTTTTATATATATTTTTTTATTTTACAATTATTTTCCAATTTAATATATATATATATAATGATATTTGCGGTGAGAGATGGAGGAACATTTAAATATGGAAATAGTGAATCCTCACTTTTCTGGTTGCGATCCTAATTTACTTGATGGATTCGTTTATTAATGAATGAGAATTAGCTTACAAGGGTGATCATGGACCCCTACCAAATCTGATTCAATCCATGAATTCTCAAGAACCATCGGAATTGAAGAAGACAGGATTATCATTCGCAGAAGCCCTCTCGGGATCCAGAGAGCCTTCAAAGGATGATTCGAATACATCAACCAATGTTACTTGACATGAGAATGGTGGTTTTTCTATTGAGGAAGATCTAGAATCCCTTTAGAAAAGGATCATTATTTTTCATGTTCTCAATACAAGGTCGTATGATCTACTCCATTGGCGATAGGCCCTGGTCATATGCTGAACTTAAGAATGATGTTTCTCATTTCATAGGAAACATGGATTTGAGGATAATTCCCATTGGGAGAGGTTCTTTTCAAATCATCCTAAAATTCATGGAGGCTTCGAATTTATCCTGGAGTTTTGGCAATTTTCATTTAAATCCATTAATTATCAGGCTATCTGAATGTGATGTCAATTTTAATCCCTTCAATCTCAAGAAATGTAATGCCCAGATCTGGATTAGGTTGCATGGTCTGAACTGTGAGTATTGGCATCCAATTATATTGAATGATATATCCTCCTGTATTGGAACTTCGATCGGATTAGATCAATGGAATATGGACGAAGAACTCATCTTCTTTGCTCACATGCTTGCAGATGTCAATCTAGAATTGAAGCTACCCAACAACATATCTTTCCTTTCCAAGGGTAACACTATAGAGGTAAAAACTGAATATGAGAATTTTCCTCAATTTTGAGAGGATTTCAAGATGGTGGGAAACTCGGGAACCAATTATAGAGTTTTACAAAAGAAGGTCATTGCTAATAAATCCCCAGAATGGAGTGATGCCGACAAGAGTAAAATATCAATCAATGTTCCTATAGATAAAAAAGGAGTCATTGAGGATCATTATGGCCCTTCACAGGCCACTGTGAGGATCCAATCATTTATTTCTACTGTCAATCATGAATAGATCAAATATTTTATCACTAAAAAGTATCATCCTAGACCATCCACTATGAAGCATACTTGGGAAGACATAGTTGAAGAAGAGGAGGCTCATGATGTGGTACAACATCTGAATTCTAAGATGTCAAATGACATTTTCAATATGGTATTGAAATGGAAGCATGAAATAGAAGATGAATTCATTTCACTGAAACTGTCTAATGACATACGCAACCTATTATTCTCATTACGTGATGATTGTAATCCAATTGATGAAGTAGAGAAGGGTACACCTGACTTGGAAGTTTCAAATAGATATGATTGTGATACTACACATTCTAGACACAACCTCCGGGGAATGTCTTTACCAACTAATGCACTTGTATCATCCAATGCTTTTTGACTCTGGAAATATTACATATATTGAAGGTACATTCATCCATAGTATCATTGGCACTACTTTGAACTCCCACATAGAAGAACATATTGGAAAGAAATTTAATGGATATGAATATATAGGTTTCAAAGAACCTGCTAGTATAGTCAGACTTCATTTGGGTATATATGACCAAATTGGAGGTGGTAAAGTGGGAATTTATGATAATATCAATCCTAATTTGGTAACTCTAATAGATATGGGGAAAATGGAGCTAAATTCAAAAGGATAAGTTTTCCTGAACGACACAGTTGATGTCCCAGATCTACTAGAAGGCTCCACAGCTCCCAAGAAGAATACTGGCCGGACACCCAAAAAATAGAGGGAAAAAACATGAGTGGTTCCATCCTGGAAGTTCAATTTAAATGAAGATGTTGTTTGGGAATTTCCAAGGTCTTGTTAATCTATAAACCACCAGATCCATTCTTATGTTCATCCATGAGCAAAAACCTATTCTCATAGTCCAGTCTGAGCCTAAAAACAACTTCCTACCTAATGTTTCCAACTTACAGAAGATGGGTTTCCCTTTCATTGAAACCAATAGGTGTTCAACTGATGTCAAAAGGCTCGGGGTTTTGGTTTATTCTTATCTGAATAATACATCCATGGCTGTTTCATGTGATCACCACGTCACTTTCTCCTTTAATTACCTCAAATCTACTTTTTTGTACCATTATACATTTCAATAATATTTATAAGGATCATTGGACCCCATGGGTGGAAATGGGGTCCTAGTAATCTAGTATCTCTAGCATCGGGATCATATTAGGCGATTTTAATGCCATCCATAATCCAGATGAAAAAATGGGAGATGCTAGTAATTCCATTTCATTGAGAAAATTCAGATCTTACATTGACCAAAATGACTTGTTTGTGGCCAACTTGGTTGGTGCCAAATATACTTGGCATAAGAGGCAAATTAATAGGTATGTTTCCAACAAAATTGATAGGTCTATCATCAATGGTGCTTCCCTGGATACAATGGGTTATATCTCATGTTCAACACTTACTAGATTTAATTCTAGTCATCACCCCATTCTGGATGACCATTCTAATAAAGAACCCAAGCACCCTCTCCATTTTAAGTTCAATAGGGCCTGGGTCACTCAACTGGACTGCAGGGTCATTGTAAAAAACACTTGGGAATCTTTTAATTACAAGAATGATTCTTTTTCATGTATCACCAAGCTCAAAATTCTCAATAGAAATCTGAAATTCTGGGGCAAGGATATATTTAGCTTCCTTGAATCAGATATTTCTTCTCTTGAGGCTGAAGGTTCCAGGCGCAGCGAGAGCATGGTTTGGGACGACACCAAATGTGGGTTTTTACCATGATAATCGATATTCCCACGATCAATACGATGATGAATGCTAGTCTCCACCGAATACAATCAATGATTTAGAAAAAGAAGAAAGAGGCCTGAAACTTTTAGATATGATATTGCATATCATGTTTATAATTAATTTAATTAATTTCATAAAAAAATAGGATCTTTGGTATTTTTCTTCATTGATGATGCTTATTGTCTGATATGACCCTTCCAGATTATCTCATTTTGCATGTCAGGATCCAAACTAGAATCCACATAGCGATTATCCACACATGCTCTGATGGCCTCCAATTGACACTGCTCGTTCATTAGGAGCCAGTCTAGTGAATCGTGTTTCTTATGTCGATCGTTCATGATATCAGGATATTTTTCCTTGAAGAACGTCTCTAATTCTTGAGTGGGGAGTGAAAAGGATTCTTGAATAAAATTTTACTCAATAATTCTCAATTCACCAAGTGTGTGGTGTGGTGTATGGCACAATAGGCATACATTCATATTTATATTCATGGACTTTCAGTTACAATATTAAATTTCATAGAAACAATTAAATACATTTATAAACTTCATGAAAACCCATGCATTTAATTATAACACCATGTAATTATTTATGGTGCGCTAACATGTGAAAAACAAAATTATAAAAAAAATCTGCATCACAAAATTATAGCAACATTATTTTAATTTGTTCCTAGAAAATAAATAAATATTTACCATCTTCAAATTAATTATTTTACTACCAAATCGACCTTGGTCCACTAGAACTCCACTTCCATTTATCAAACATCTGAATAAATAAATAAATAAATTATTCTTTTAAATAAATATATTATTTACAAACTAGTAAATAAATATTTATTAAATGTTCAATAAAATAAATTAATATATTTTAATTTATTTATTCGATCATTTGAACATGAGTAAAATTATTCCATGGTCTTTAGAATAATTTTGTTTTCATTAATTAAATTCAAATAAAATTTAATCAAGACCACCAAAAACATTTAGTGTGTGCCACTCTAGGATTAATTCTTGTTGGAATTAGGTGGGCTGGCCTAATGTCCAAGAGAACTGTCTTGAAACGGTTCAATGCACCCAAGAGATAGAACACAATGTCCCAACAAAAACATCCACATACAAATTATCACTATTTAAAATAATTCATTTTCGCAATATCTCATCAAGATGGTTTCCTGACTATGTCATCAACTTTTATGCTTGATACGTCATTCTTTGAATACATGAAATAAACATGTTGTTACACCACAACCATGGAATTTTGCACGATGGTTCAATTTCAATAAAATGGCTGAGATATCAACATCAATAAATGGAAGTGACACATGTTTCCCACACTTATCCATTGATAACATGCCACTCGTGACACACCAAGTGTACCCTAAATCATGTGAACTATCTATGTGACTATTTTGGTCTGTAAATCAAAGTATGTAAGTCGTGGAATGCATTAAGGATAGTCTTAAAGTCTATGGATCATTATACATGCACGAAGATTGAAATATCTAATGACACCAAGACATACAAAATTTCTACTAGCTGGATTATTCTCATTATCTCTTATCTTGGAGATTACCAGGTGCAAACATCATGAGAGGAAGTATCATCTACTAACGAGTACTCACACCTGATAGTATGCATGCTATGTGTCCCAACATATAATGTCATGCAATAGTAGAATTATATATATAAATATTGTTATATCAATTCACGGTTTCATCATAGTGCGGAACTTCCATGAGCTTATTAATCCAACAAATACTCTAGGAAATTATTACATCATAATCATGTAGAACATTGAACAATATGTAATCATAGATTAAATATCCATGTAATAAATTTTAAACCAGTTGGTTCTAGGACACCAACTCTTACAGAGGCATCTTTTCAGAATACTCAAGAGATCAATTCAAATAGCAATTTCTCTAATGGGTGCTTGGATGAAACTGAGTTAATAATCAAGCTCAACAATCTCCTCAAACATAAGGATGCCTTAAAACGGGATTAGTTCAAGGCCAAACGGTTAAAGGATGGTGATAGGAACTTGAATTTTTTTAATTCTCTTCATAAAATCTGAAAGATCTCAAAGACCCTTTCCTGGATAAAAAATGGGGATAGCCTAATTGATTACAATTAGGATTTATCAGATCATATCATCCCTTTCTTCAAGGAGCACTTAAATTGATCACATTCCACTATTAATCCTTCAATGGTGTGATTACATGGATTGTATATCAGGAGGATATATCAAAAAATATTAATATTCCTCTAGAGCCAGAAATCAAGGAGGTTGTTTTCAGCAACAACTATGAGAGTTCTCTAGGTCTAGATGGATTTGGTAAACTTTTCTTTCAATATTTTTGGAATATAATTCATGAATATTTATGCTGGTTGGTTATTCTTTTTTAGAAGGTGGGATCCATCCTAATAGATTGAATGCTCAATTCTATTCCTTTATTACGAAAGATGAGAATGCAAATGAAATTCATTTATTTTGGCCAGTTTCCTTGGTCAATACTCATCACAAAATTATTTTCAAAATTCTTTCTTGATGGTTATCAAAAATTGCATAGAATATTGTTTATGCTAATCATTTTTTCTTAATTACAAGGATATCAACCTAGGAATACCTTATAACATGCTCATAATGTGTGAATATTCTCAAAAGTCTCTTCAAAGGTGGTATCATTGCCTTCAAGATGGACATCATGAGGGCTTTTCACACAATGGATTGGGGCTTCATATGCATGATCGTTGCCTTGTATGGATTTGATGTTGTTTTCATTAATTGGATCAAGTCTATTTTGATGTTGGCTCACATTTATGTTCTAAGCAATGGATCTCCTGAAGGTTACTTTTAATGTTCATGTGGTGTTAGGTAGGGTGATACTTTAACAAGAATCATTTTCACTATTGCCGAGGATTACATAAGTGTGTTTCTATCTATCAGGACTGTTAATAAATTGTTGAAAACCATTCATGATGAATAGGTTTGGATGGTCCATCATATCTTCAATATGATGAAGACATTATCATATTAACTAATGGGGACAAATGAAATATCATGAACATCACGAATGATTTCTTTAACTATGATGTGGTCTCAGAACAGGAGGTTAGTTGGAGCAATTATTTTTTGTACATTAGAATGAATTTATCTTCTACCAGAAGGAATGACATTATAAAAGAGTTTGGTATTCGTGAAGGTGCTCTTCCCATCATCTACTTGGGGTGCCTTATTTTGGGGGAGACCGAAGGCTTTCTTTTTTTCTTTCATTGTTGGTTTGACTTGAAGACATCTTTCCTAATGAAAGGGTAAATCAATATCAATGTCTAGTAGAGTGTGTCTTGTGAAGTCTTCCATTGTCTCCAAATTTGTCAAATCATTCATGGTTTAAAATTGGTCAATTTATTTAATCAATAAAATTAATGTCTCTATCATGAACATCATTTGGAGTGGATATATCACTGAAAAGAGGCTTGGAACAATGACCAAGAATTCAGTGTGAATTCCTTTTGATGACAGTGGATTTGTTATCAAGAATATAGGTAGTTCCAATGACTCTCTGCAGGTAGGATTTATATGGAGACCTATCAACATGCAATTGGAAGCTCTATAATTTCATAGAGTATGGTTTATTCACAGACACAACATAGTCAATCTAAATTACATTAATGCTTCAATTTTTCCTTCATTCAAAAATATCTTTTCCAAAATTGATGCATATTTTCATTGGCTAGTTTCAAAGGAATAAACACTATTTTTTTGGAAATGTAATTGTTCTGAAATTCACATGGAAGACATGGCTCATTGTGATAATTTTAACCAAGAGTTTGATCTATATATTAAGGATAATATTGGCTTCTTGGAATGTCTTTTGAATCTGGTTATCTCTATTGTATGGAATTAATACTTCTATTACATGGGTGACTTCTGGGAATGAGACCCAACCTCTAATTGGATACTCTCATCCAAAGGATTTTATAGGCACATTTTTGGAAATCTCACTTGTTTTTAGTTGATGGGAAACTTTAATAAGGGATTCCTAAAACCATATCGGGCCATTTTTTCTTGGAGATTAGAGCATTGGAGGCTTCCAATGGATGATCATTTTAAAAAATGTGTCATATCCCTTTATTAAAGGTGTGTCCTATGTCATCAATACAAGGAAGACATTGACCATCTTTTTCTCTGTTGTGCGGCAGCATCAACAATGTGGGTGGGTGTCTCCAGTATCATTGTAGTGCACCTACCATGAATGAATTAGAAGGCTGAATTTCTGATGAGTTGGTCTGATAATAATCTCTTAGTGCAACACTTATCTCTATTTTTCAGTGCTGTAGTGGGGTTGGCCTCTCATAATTGGTACTCCAGAAATAATCTCATCTATGAGCAGCATGATTTTTCTGAAAGTGTGGTTATTTCTGGATTCCTTAATGTAATCCATGAGGATGTCATCCCGAAAGGAAAATACTGCTGGAACTCCATTAATGAGTTATTTTTCCTAACTATGGTAGGTGTCAAGGGATATTTTCCTCCACAACTATGAATAATTGAACTACTAAGGAAGGAACCCTTTCATGGCGGGATCGTGTAGAATTCAGATGGTGCTTCGCATGGATATTCAAGTGAATTAGGCTTTTGTGAAGTTATTAGGGATCACAAAGGGTGAGTTATTGGTTACCATTATAGTTCGTGTTGATTTTCATGTGCACTTGAAGCTGAGTTGTGTGGAGTTATTGAGGTGGTTGAACAGGTTGAGGTGGCAGATGGTCGTGCTAACAATGGCGTTAGTGGCTCTGAACATTATTGGGGATATCATGTTCTAAGTGATCTTCTTCCCATCATGAGGAGGGATTAATTTAAATCTTATATTTTTAGACCGACGTAAGATTTTATTTTTCTAATAAAGGGATATTTCATTTTAAAAATATATATATATATAATTATAAAAATATAAAAAATGATATTAATATATAATTATCATTTTTAAAATAAGTATTTATATATTTAAAAATAAATAATTTTTTAATTATATAATTATAATATTATACAAAATTTATTTTAATAATCAATATATTTACTATATTTAAATTTATATTTATATATAATTATTAAATATAATTATATGTTATTATTATTATTAAATAGATACATATGTTTTTATTATAATTAAAATAATATTTTTAATAAATAATATATAATTATAAACAAATAATTATGTATTTAAATAATAATAAAATTAAAATAAATAAAAATATTATTACAAAAATATATTTATTATTTTTTAACAAATTACAATAATAAATCCCTTATTAGTGCCAAAGTTTCACTACTAATAGATATGTATTTTATCAGCGCTAAGGTAGCACTGATAAATATATCTTTTCACAGATCATATTAACATAGAACTGGTAAATTGTATATTTATCAGTACTTTTCATGATGCGATTACAACGGTATCCCAAGACTACTTAAAGGTAACCTAATAGCGACTGATTCGGTCATGCTTCAAAATCATTCACAGAACTCCCATGATGTTAGTGGTCCTCTTCTATGATCTCTCTAATGAATACAGGATAGATTCCAATGTTTGTTACTTTCCCCACCTCATTACCCGTTGATGGGTTGATGGATTCCAAATTTTTTGTTATTATGGTGTTCTCATCCATGAAAAAACCTTACTTCTCATCTCCCTTAAATATAGTCATGATTGGTCTCTCTGATTCTTTCAAATTGTTACCACACTTATCACCACTTTCAGTGATGGATTTTACAATTTTAGCATAATAATTGTCTTGATAATCACCTCCATCATTAAGATACCTTTTTTCTTCACCATCTACCATAACTTCTATTTCATTATTATCCATGTGTTTGAATCACATTTCAATTTTTTTTAATATAAATTTTTTTTTATGTTATAATTATTATTTTTTTCTGATTATGGGTTATTTGGTTGGATTATTTGATGAATTGTTGTTAAAAATCATATATATATTCTTTTAAATGATTGAATAATGAATGTTTATTAGGTATTATATTTGACTAAATGAATATTTTTTGAGTTTTATGACCACTACGGAGTGATAAATTTTCATGAATGATTACTTAACCCTCTTTATATTTGATAAATAATTTATTGATGAGTGAATGACTTGTAATTCATCTAATGATTTTTAATGACATTTAAAGTATATTAATATTAATTATTAATATTTTTAAAACAACTAAGGTATGATTGATTTAACAAATTTAATTGTATGATTAATTAATGTTTTTCCTCAATTTTGAATGGGTCTTTTGAAGGTATAATGTATGATGTTGTTTGAATATCATTTATTGATAATATATATTTTAATTATCATTTAGAAGTTTTTTTATTGTGTAATTTTAAAATGTGTGATTTTAATTTGTAATTCAATTTGAATGAGAGAAGAATAATATAATATTTTTTTGAGTTATAACATAATTCATTTTCCATTCCAATGTATAATATTTCTATAATATTAGTTTGGGAATTTTTTTATCCTAACACCCTTCATGTACTGTTATTATCTCACAAAAAAACATCACTTCCCAAATGTTACATTCGAAATCATATGTAGTCATATATTACACTAATATTAATCATTCTATAATGATATGATAAGGAGATGATTGTGGAAAATTATTTGGATTATAATTAAAAATGCTTCAAATTATATCCCTATTTAATCATGTTCATTGTATATATAAGATCACATTTACTACATGAAGTGAAATTTACATTTTCAATATGATGTATGAAATCATAAACATAATTTTAGATCCTTATAACTATTGATGTTGTTTTCATCACTAATATATTATTCTTCTTTCTAATTTATAATTTTTAAATATTTGTGTATTTGGAAAAAATATTACCAATTATATAATTAAAATAACAAAATGTTGTGTTTTATTTGTGGGAAGATATTTAAAATCAAATGTATGATACATTTTTTTGGTTTTCTATCTAAATGGATTATAATCAAATATGTATAAGGTGGAACAATTATATTAAAAAGTAATTCCTTTTTTTATTTATGAATTTATTATTTATTTGATTTTATTTTTATTTATAACAATAAATTTGAATTTTATATTTATAAAATAATTTAATTAATACTAAAATTTTAATATATGTGATAATGAATATTTTTTGGATCACAACACTACGTAAATTGATGAATTTGAGGAACTGGTTGATGGTTTTTTAATAGTTTATAAAATAGAATATTTCAGAAAATGAAATTTTTTTCCATAATTGTTTGAAATGTTTCAATACGATTGAGTTTTGAAGTATATAAATTAATATCATTTACTTTATTGTGGTTTTAATAAAAAAAAATTCCTTGCGTTTGGCCTGGTGAAATTAGGAAGAAATCAAGATGTATTAATGGTGAATATTATCAGGTTGACTTGTTTAATGAAATTGGAGACATTATTTTTTCAGTAATGTAGTGATAATTGAGAAGACACCTATGATAAAACACTTATATATTGATATTGAAAAATAATAATTTCTTTCTTGTTGAAATTTTAATACTCCATTAATGAAAATGTAAAAAAAATGTGTAATTTAATAGCTAATGCATTACGACGATTATTAAATCATATCTCATTCCCTGACATGGTCAAGACGATTAGATTTCACATGATGGATACTGGCCTAATTCGAGTATAGAAAAATATGATTTTTTTACTCTAGTTCCCACATATTTAGTTTAAGATAATGCAGCTGTACTAGAGTGTAAATAATAAAAGAACACACATTAAAACATTAAATTCATATAATCAATAATATAAAAACAAATATTCATGTTTAATTGAAATTAGACAATAAACCAAGCATAAGAATGTTAAGTGAACAACATGGGCGATGATGTTTCCATCTCCCCATGTAACGTCCCCGACCAAGAATCCACTAAACCAGTGCTCCGATCCGTGTGGTTACATGACTTTAAGCGCACCTCCCCATACGGCAAAGGCTGCCGACTAGTAGCGGGGGTCTATGAAATCAAGTGGGGAGACTATACCCCCTTTTTATCCGAGTAATCACAATAGAAATAAACCAAATTGCGGAATCAATAACCAATAAACAAGGATCATGTATAAGAACCATTTCCAATAATAAATATCACATGTCATATTATAAGTACAATAGTGAACAAAAACCCAAAATAAGGACAAAGAAAAAATCCCTAAAATGGTCCTGAATGTAAGTCCAGATCCTCTACCAGGTGGTACCTATGACCACTCACTATATACAAAGAACATTTTCTCATATCTTGACCTGCAAACATGATGTATTCTCGGGTACCCAACGGCAGCCTGAGTAGGGTGTTAGTAAAACTCAGTACACCACCACCAACTGTGTCTACAGAATATCCAGTATGAACAGGTAGTGCATGCAAAAGGAATATGAATGATAATTGAAAAGTAATTAATTAAGGTGACTTTAACAAATTCAGAGTCAGGACATTTCCACTTCCATTACCATTCTTTCACACCATTTATCGTCACTTACCATTTCATCACACTTCCATGGGTTAATTACATACATTATGTTAGATGGGTCTATGGGAAACAATCACATGCAAGAGGGTAAACACCTTGTTATCATGTCTCACTTGGAATAAACCACTCATAGAAACCATAAGCTCACCTCGAAGCCTCAGTCCGGGTGGATGAAACTCTTAGGAAAATAGACCCTCATTCCCCTTTACTAACCCATGCATTTAGGGTGGAGTTTAGAACCTCAGTCTTAGCTCAACCTGTGGGCGTAGATCCTCATGTCATACCCCGCTCTACCACGCCATGGGCACATACTTATATATATAAGTAACCATCATCCCTCCAAACCATTTCCCTTTAGAAACACTATTCACAACAACCCACTTGAGAATTCACATTATCCCTTAACCCATTAACACATTACCATTTCACAACATTTAACCATTCACCTAGTTCCCATGTGTTATTCCAATCTCACTAAGAATTCCTCCATAAACCCATAACCTATCCCATTATGGTCATAAATCAGTTACAATTAACCCATTTAACCCGCACATCATCCCATGAATCATCCATTCATGCCAACAGGTTTATCAAGGCTCTACAATTCATTACAACATGGTCACTTGTTTAATATCATTCCATAAGTCCAGGAAAAGTCGGCACATCCCGTGGATGGAAATTGTTTAGGTAATGTCAATCGCGACACATCCCACGGGGATCGTTAGGGTTCCCATTATCCATTTTAAACATTATTATTACCAAACATTCCAAGGATATTCAAAAAATAACCAAATAGAAACAAGAACATAACTAAACATGCACAAATACCCAAATTACTATGGGATATCACTTGTAGACCACCTACCTCGAAACTGCGGTTGAACACACTCTCAATCGAGTCCTTAGACCTCGATCTGACTAATCATTATAGCTTAAACGTGAAGCTTAGATCCAAAACCAATGGCACTAAAAAGGCCTTAGAAACGAGGGAGATCGATCTCTTGGAGCTCATGTGCGATTTGGTTCTTTCCAAAGGAGAATAAGGAGGAATGAAGAGGAAGACCTGAGTTGGGGTTTAAAAGCCTAAGTGGAAAACATGTAATTTTTCCCAACATTAAGTGGCCACATGGTGTAGCCACATGGTTTGAAAAACCATGTTCACACCATGTGCATGCTACTACCTGGAGGAGAAGGGTCGCACAGGTTTTCTTGGGCAGGATGCACGGTTTTCACTGGTCATGCGCAGGCCGTGCACCCAGGCTTATCTTGCCTAGATTTCCTTTATTTCGTTCCCGAAGCCCCCAGAACACCTACAAGGCCTCTCACAACTTCAGGAGACATCCCTTGAATCCAGAAACAAGGGATTCAACCAAAACATAACGAAAAACGTACCTTCCCAAAACCAGGATCTTACAACCTTCCCACCTTATAAAGGATTGTCCTCGAGCCGAGTTTCCAAGCCTCATTGATCCACCAAAGAGAAGTGTTCGGGCCACTAAGCCTGCATATCAGATTCTGGTTCCCATGATTCTTCCTGAACATTCCCATGCTGTCATAGTACTCAAACTAATGGCACAACCTTTCCTCGCAATACCTTTTCACTACGATCCACCACACGAACCGGATGCTCCTCAAAGGACGCATCATCCTCAATCTCCACATAATCAACATCAACCACATGATATGGGTCAGAGTGATACTATAAATATTGTGACACATGAAACACATCATGCTTCCTCCCATACCATTGTGGAAGAGCCAATCGGTAAGCCACTGGTCCGATCCTCTCCACAATCTCAATATGTCCCACCTACCTGGGAGCCATCTTACCCTGCTTCTAAATCCGATGGTGACCCAACCTTGGCGACACCCAAAGGAACAATTTATCACCAACCCCAAACTAAATGGGTCTATGTCTCCTATATTCATATGAATTCTGCCTACTCTGAGCCCTAGCCATCAGCTTCCTGATCAACCTAACTTTATCTAAAGTCTCTTGTACGATATTTGGCCCCAACAACTCGGATTCACCGGCCTCTATCCAACACAACTATGATCTACATGGCATCCTTTAGAGTGCCTCAAATGGTGCCATATGAATCAGATCATGAAAAATGTTGTTGTTGGAAAACTCATCTAATGATAGGTGCCTCTCCCCAGAACCGCCAATGTCTAAGACAGACGCTCTTAACATGTCTTCCAACACATGGATCAAACGTTCTGACTGCACATCCGACTGCGGGTGGAAAGCCGTACTCCAAAACACCTGTGTACCAAGCGCCTTCTGCAACCATTTCCAAAAACGCGATGTGAAATGCAGATCTCGGTCCGAAACCATGGATCAGGGAACACCATGAAACCACACTATTTTCCGAACATATAGCTCACCCAACTGGTCGACTGTAAAGGTCTCCTGAATCGGTAAGAAATGAGTCACATTCGTTAAATGATCCACAACCACCCATATTGCATCATTCTTCCGCAGCATCCTTAGACAAACCATGAAAAAATCCATTGTTACATCATCGCATTTCCATTCTGGAATGGGAAATGGATGCAACAAACCACCTGGGCGTTGATGCTCGGCCTTCACCTGCTGACAGGTAAGGTACCGTGACACAAAGCCCGCAACTTCCTTCATCATCCCAGGCCACCAAAACTGCATTCGGAGATCACGATACATCTTGGTCAAACCAGAATGCACTTCTCACTTTGATCCATGGAACTCACACATCAAATCATCTTGCACACACTTTGGCACAACCATATGATCCCAAACCTGAACAACACCTTCCGCATCGATGGCCCAACTATAGGGTAGCTCCCCACCTTAATGCTTTTCCTTCATGATCAAACACTCAGGATCATCAAGCTGACCTTCCTTAACTCGACTCAAAAGCGTCCACTCCATCGATAAGGAAGCAAGAGTGAACTAACCACTCTCCTCCTGCACCTCCAGGTGCATTTTTGCAAACAAAGCCATCACGTTCCACTCAGTGTTGGACTCCTGAACTACCTGATCTTGAACCATTATGCTCAGAGCATCAGCAACGCTGTTTCCCTTTCCTTGCGTGTACACCAACTCAATGTCAAAATATATGAGATATTCAACCCATATTCGCTGCCAAAGATTCTGATCCAGCTATGAGAAAATGTACTTTAAACTCTTATGGTCGGTAATCACAGTAAATTGTTCCCTCAACATATAGTGACTCCAGCACTTCAAGGCGTACACTACTGCAGCCAACACAAGATCATGAGTGGGATAGTTCCACTCATGGGATCTCAACTGCCTCAACCCATATGCCTCAACCCACTCATCCTGCATCAACACAACCCAATGTCCGACTCTGGACACATCACAAAACATGATATACTTCTTACCCGGTTCAGGTATGATCATGATAGGTGCGGTCGTCAATCGCTTCTTCAATTCTTGAAAGGAATTCTCACAATACCTAGACCACTTGAACCTGAATCCTTTCTTGGTCATCCTGAGAGTGGTGTTGCCAAGTGAGTGAAATCCTGAATGAACCTTCGGTAATACCCGGCCAAAGCCAAAAAACATCAAACATCAGAAACACTCTTGGGATGCTCCCAGGATACAACTTCATGCACTTTCTATGGATCCACTGACACACCTTCCTCTGAGATGATGTGACCTAGAAAATGCACCTCACCTATCCAGAATATACACTTTGATAGCTTGGTGTATAGCTGGTGCTCTCTTAGCGTACCCAAGACAATGTCAATATGTTGGGCATGATCGTCATGAGTTTTCGAGTACAATAAGATATCGTCAAAAATGACAAACAAAAACTGGTCTAGGTAGGGATGAATGATTCGGTTCATCAAATCCATAAAACACCTATGATGCATTGGTCAAGACGAAAGGCATTACCACAAACTCAAAAAACCTGTACCGACTCCAGAAATCTATCTGTGGTATGTCGGAAGACCTCACCCTCAACTAGTGATAACCTGACTGAAGATCAATCTTAGAAAACACTGATCCACCCCTCAACTGATCAAACAGGTCATAAATTCTATGGAAAGGGTGCCGATTTTTCACTATCATCTGATTCAACTTTCGATTTTCAACACACAACCTTAACGACCCATTGACCTTCTTTGCAAAAAGCACGGGAGATCCCCTAGGAGACGTACTAGGATGGATAAACCCCTTACGCTCCAACTCCTGAAGCTGAAACATCAGTTTCTGGAGTTCTTCCGGTGTCATTCCGTATGGAGGAATAGAAACTAGCTCCGCTCCTGGAAGAAACTGGATTGTGAACTCAACATCCCTCTCGGGGGGTAGCCTCGCGAAATCCTTAGGAAACACGTCCTGAAATCGATCCACCAAAGGAGGGAAAATAGAATGATCCCCTCTTTCACTTTCATCAAGAATGAGACATGCCACTCGATCCGTGAGTCCACTCAACCACGTGCCAAACAGTCCTGGATGACCTGCTCGAATATCCCATTCTCCACAGTGGACATAAGCATCACCCTCAAGTGACCTGAACGATACTCTACGATGATAACTGTCTATGTGAGCCTGATACAACACCAACCAATCCATTCCCAAGATTAGGTCAAACCCTTAAATATTGAGAATGAAAAATTCCCAAAAAAACGATACCCACAAACATCCAAGGCACATCCCTTGCACTGCTTTATATACTCACCCCGCACCCCCAATGGAGTGTCAATTGACATATCCCCACACAATCTATCCACCAGTAATCCCAGGGCTGCCACAAGTTGGGAAGAGAAAAAATGAGTGTGTGGAACCTGTGTCAAAAAATGCACTAGAAAATGTAGAATCTATAGGGATCGTAACTCGAACATTCGATGGTCCAGCCTCACCATCACCAGGTGCAAACTGAACTGCCTGAAGCTGACCTGCCCCTCTATCCTGGGCTCCAGCTTGAGTACATTGTGATACACTACCCTATTGGTGTGAGTGATCTTGCCCTGGAGTTCCACGACCGCCACCCCTTCTAGTACCGCATATGGATCTCCAAATTAATGCCTGATACAGGGCAACTGGTCCCCTTCCCGTACCCGGCAATTTCTTTTCACCATCATGCTCACCCGCCTGTCGAGGGTTCTTGCAGAACCACTGCACATGCCCCATCCTGCCGCATGAACGACACTCAAATGGCAGTCGAGGACACTGACCACGCATATACCCCGACCTACCCCACTGATAGCAGAACACCTGATTCCCACTCTAAGAGGTCGACCCTCTCTTCCAGCCACTTTGCACACTTCCGCCATGCTTTGAGATCCCATGGCGTCACTTTCGACCATCGGTAGCTGCACTGCTCGATTATCCTACTGACAGCACAAGCCCACTACTTGAATCTCCCTTCAGGTTTCCTTCCATGATCAGTGACTGATCTACTACCTCTACGAACCTCTTCAAGAAGAAGATATTTACTTAATACATGATCTCATTTCTCATCCCATCCTTGAAACGCTTTGCTACTGCTGGCTCATCCCCTGCTAACACTGGGACAAAGCGTCTCAAATCTGTGAAGCGACTAGCATAGTCCATCAACGATAGTGATCCCTAAGTCAGGCTCATAAACTTTGGAGCCCGCACCTCCCTCAATGTCTCTGGGTAGAAATTCTCCAGAAACATTTCCTGAAAAACCTTCAATGAAATTCCCCCAACCTGCTCAATTTGAGCCTGAGTGTCCCACTAATTCCTATCCTGGCCCCGCAACATATAAATGGCCATCTTTAATCTATTTTCCATAGGGGTATCCAGATGGTCCAGTATCGTCTGGACAGACTCTAACCAGAACTCTGCTGCCTCAGGCCCACCCTCTCTGGTGAAGGTTGGAGGGTGTTGTAGCTGGAACTCCCTGGTCAACTCAAACATACTCTGTGTAACCCGCCCTAGGTCTCGATCCATCATCTTCAAAAGGAGATCCATGTTCTCCCAGAACTGTTCTTCTCTACCTTCATTGATCATCACATTTTCTTGCTCTCCTACCGGAGGAGTGTTCTCAGCAACATCCTCTCGTTGCCCAACTGGTAACCGACATCGTGGTGGCATTTCTCTACATTTCCAAGCATGCGATTTAGGAAGCATACCATAAAACATTCACGACTCCATCAAAATCTCTTTACTAGATACAACAACCTACTTATTTTATTTCATTCTTCTCATTATTCTTTGGTTTCATGAAATGCATGATGCGACCTACATTCCTGCCTCACACACCCATCCCGTGCGTGTGCATAACACAACACATGTCACCTGTCTCCCTAGGTGCCTAATATGATGCTTGAATAGAAATCCTTGTGCCATTAAGGCTACGAGCCAAATATCATAAAACAGTCACATCAAACCACATGTGCATCACCCAGTGGTGAAATATCATCAACTCTAACATCACACAACCAAGAACAACATTTCCCACCCAGGGTGACTTGGGTTTTCCCTCATACATGGGTTAGCTACTCCCAATCACGAGCTCATTACCAAGGTCTCACACAACTAAACACATGGATACAAATCCCAAATAACAAGACCTTAGAGAAGAAGAATAGAGACCTCCTGTAATACCACTTTGTAACATCCCCGACCCGAAAGCCACTAAAATGGTTCTCTGAGCCGGGTGGTTACATGACATTAAGCACGCCTCCACGTACGTCGAAGGATGCCGACTAGCAGTGGGGGTCAATGGGGTCAAGTGGGGAGACTATACGCCCTTTTTGTTAGAGTAAGCACAACAGAAATAAACCAAATGGTGGAAACAATAACCAATAAACAAGGAACATGTATATAAACCATTTCCAATAATAAATATGACATGTCATACTAAAAGTGGAAGAGTGAATAAAAACACAAAATATGGACAACGACCAAAATCCCAAAAATGGTCCCCACTCCAAGTCCAGATCCTTCACCTAGTACTACCCATTCCCACTCACTATCTAGTAAGGACCGTTTCTCTTCTCCTGACCTGCAAACATAAAGTTTTCTTAGGTACGCAATGGCGTCCCGAGAAAGGTGTGAGTACAACTTGGTAGGCCACCACCAACAGTGTCTACAAAATATCCAGTATGAACATGTAGTGCATGAAAAAGGACTATGAATTATAATTGCCAAGTAATTAATTAATGTGCCATTATCAAATTCAAAGTCAACCCATTTCCAATTCCATTACCATTCTTTCACACCATTTATCACCACTTACCATTTCATCACACCTCCCGGGGTTAATCACCTACATTATGTTACATTGGTCTAAGGCCAAAAATCACATGAAAGAGGGTAAACACATTTTTATCCTATCTCATTAGGACTACCCCCCTCATAGAAACCATAACCTCACCTCGAAGCCTCATTCTAGGTCGATGCAACAGTTAGTAGAATAGAAAGTTAGTCCCCTTTCCTGACCTGTGAATTTAGGGAGGAGTTTAGAACCTTAGTCTTAGCTCAACCCGTGGGCTTAGATCCTCAATTCATACCCCACTCTACCTTTCACGACCCGACCCGACCCGGGCTCGAGCCGCAACTACCCCAAGCCCGCCTGCATAGGCCAGGGGCTGGCGACCAGCGCCAAAGGCACAACAACTCGGGGATGCCTTGTCCTAAGTACCTGTACACACGCACGCAGCAACCTCAATGCAAAAGTGCAGAGTAAAAGAAAAGACAAGCAGAGTAAAAATAAAGGGCAACTGCTATATAAATACCACAAAGTGCATCGACCTCTACAAGTACAAATTACAAACTGAAAAGAAAAGGTAAAAACACGCGCCCAACCAATAAGTGCCACAACCCGGCAACAGGTAAACAAAAAGAAACTGTTGATGGGTCTCCCACCTGGAACCCGGCCACGACCACCGCACGCGGTCCAAGCTCCCAAGCTTCTACGCTCCACTAAAGTCAAGCTCCACCTGTCTGTCGTCTTCAAGGGCACACCAGGTGCGGGCAAAGCCCAATCAGGGGTGAGTATAAAAATACTCAGTAGGATACCCCAAAGGCTCGAGGGAGAAACAAAAGGAGGTACCGAAGGGTGAGCAGTAGAGCGAACAGAAAAGTAAAGGAGTACAACAAGGAGTGCAGTAAAGAGTCCAGCTCAACCCAACAAGAGGAATGAAGGTAGACTCATCTAGACACAAGGAGCTGGAAACGGTGAGAAGATGAACTTCTCATTGAGTCTTCGCTACCTATAGTAGGAGAGTAGACTCGTCCAACCAGGAGAAGCTAGACACGGAAAGCACGTGGCATACCCCGAGCGTCTTCACCTCCCCTGGAAGAAGAGTAGCCAAACCCAAGAAGTGGGTGCCGGAAACAAGGTATATACATATTTATGCTTTGTCAAGAAGCCCGAACAAACTCGTAAGGGGATCTCCATCCCATAGCTCAGCCCAAGAAAGAGTAGCCAACAGTCCCAGAAGTAACACCATCGATGCCCAGCATCTCGCACGTCTGCCCCGAACCGCAAGCCAAGGGGCTCAATCACCACACCTCGACACTATCCGCTTTGGGCGGAACTGACTCGCCCGCACGGTTTTAGGTCGCGTCACAAGGACGCATCTTGGTTGGGGAAAGTGGTCCCCATACTTGAGAGTTCTGGGGGAACGTCAACCACAACTCGTAACTGCCCCGCAGTCGAGAGGTCTGCTCAAAGTCGACAGGCGACCCCCTGCCCAGCCCCGCTGGAGGATCCCTGGAAGTCTACGGGTTCCCACTACAGGGAGACCCGGAAAGTCGACGGGTGCCTCACTGCCCAGTCCCGTAACGGGGTAGTCTACTGGAGGGCGACCTGGCTAAAGTCGGCGACGGGACCACTGCCCAGCCCAGCTGGAGGTAACCCGGCATCGGGGACCACTGCCTAGCCGAGCTGGAGGTAAGCCCGACATCGGGGACCACTGCCCAGCCCAGCTGGAGGTAAGCCCGGCATCGGGGACCACTGCCCAGCCCAGCTGGAGGTAAGCCCGGCACTGGGGACCACTGCCCAGCCCAGCCGGAGGTAAGCCCGGCATCGGGGACCACTGCCCAGCCCCGCTGGAGGTAAGCCCGGAACTGCTCTGGCCATCCCTGCTGGATGGTACTGCTCGGTAAACACCACTGGCGAGCCCCACTCAAAACAACCTCAGCTCTGCTGGAAACAACCTCAGCCCTGCTAGAACAACCTCATCCCTACTAGAACAACCTCAGCCCTGCTCGAACAACCTCAGCCCTGTTGGAACAACCTCAGCCCTGCTGGAACAACCTCAGCCCTTCTCGAACAACCTCATCCCTGCTGGAACAAACTCCTGGGTAGAGGATCGGTGCCCGCGTAAAGTGTTGGTCACACCGAAACCACAAGCTCTACCAGGGAACACGGAGCAATGGGAGAAACTCCCCAGGCCTCACAAGGTGATCACGCTCCAATCCGCTGAGTCACTGTCGAAGCGGACTGAGACACCTCATCCCAGAAAGTGGGGAAAACACCCACGTTGTACGAACACCCGTAGTCGTAGACGGTGTCGCAGTCCGGTGAAAGGCCACAGTACTGAAACCCCTCACAGCCAAAAAAGCAGAGGAACCAAACCATCTCTACCGGCCAAACCATCGAGCAAAAGTCCAGGGGGAGACCGCTCAACCCTGCTGGTCAGACAAAAGAGCACCAGGCCAGGGGAAAATTCACCCTGCTGGTCAAACAAACGAGCGTAGAGGGACCCTCTACGTCACGAGAGGTCAAAGTACGTAAAGCAGATCACGACATGCACGTGGGTCCCACATGATGTGTAGCCCCAAGTCAACCCCAAATAAGCGCACAAACATCCTCAGGTACAAACAACCACACGTACCTCCAAGCGCTCCCGTATACTCCCAGAGTATACCTCATTCCATCCTAAAGGCTAACGTGCACACGACACCCAGCGTCAACACGAAGGCATGATGTAAAAACTCCACCTCAATGGCCCAGGCACGGCCAGCCACATCTCATGAACCATTTTTATCACTCTCCCAAGAGTGCGCGATCACACGCCAAGGGTCCGCTACAACAAGGTATGGCGAACCACCACTCGAGCACCTTCCACATTCCACATTCAACAAGATCTCGCAAGAGGCTCCACACAACCCAACGGATCACACCGTTGTAATCCTCGCAAAAAAACACGTGTGATTGACTACTTACTCGCCTCAAACGGATATCCGATGAAAAAGTCACCAACATTGCTTCACGCCCGAACGGCGTCCCGTGATCCCGAGCCTCGGCCCCGAAAACAGTCGGGCGCATCGAACCATTGTGATCCCCTCCGGATAACACGTCAAAAGCACTACTCACTTGAGTGCAACGGATATCTGGAGAAAAAGGTGCATCCCGGCGCACCGCACACGAGCGGTGCCATGTGGGACCCGCATCCCTATCCCGAAACTCAACGAACGGATCGCATCGTTGCGATCCTCTCGAAAAAGTACACGAAATGGACTATTCACTTGTCCAAAACGGTCGCCCGGTGATAAAGATGGAAATCACTGTCAACTCCCGAAACGGCCCTCGAGGGGCCCGTACCATCGTGCAGAATTACAGCAGGAAGACTGCGCCAACGCGAATCCCTCAGAAAAACACCCAACATCGACTGCTCACACGCCCCGAATGGACGTCCGAGGAAAAAGTCGCTACTAGCTGCACGCAGCTCAAAAGACGGGCCGCGGGGCTCGTGCCTCATCTTCGGCCTCAATGCTTGAAACCACCCTGGAAACCTCCGCCTTGATTCCAGGGTCCCAACGCCACTGACGGCGCTCAAAACAGACGTCGGACGCGTCCTCGCCGTCCAGAACAAGAATCTCGGGAGAAACGCTCGTCCACTTAAGGACATGTCGCGCCTCTACGAACCCTCGTTTCGGGAATTAAAAATTCCCAAAACCATATCAAAAAGACCGTCTCGTCAATACGGTTCCACCGCCGTAGACGGCGCTCAATACGGACACCCGTAGCGGAAATTACGGGTGTCCGAACACATAGGGGGCAAGACCCCTGGGGCTGGACCGGCCCGCGGACAGGCGGTCCCCGCGCAGACAGGCCACGAGGGCCTGTCGCGGCCGCCGCGTGAAGACCCGCGCGGCGCGGGTCTTTGTCGCCGCACAGGGGTCGCGCGACGCGACCCCGCGGTCACCGCTCCCTGGCGACCGCCGTCTCGTCGGGAGCTCCGCCAGACGCCCCCGCCAGACGCCCAAGCGCCCTGCCGGACACCCGCTGCCGCGCCCCGCGAACACCCCGACAGACACCCCGCCACGCCCCGCGCTTCCACCAGACACCCGCGGACACCCCGCGGCCACGCCCAGCGCCTCCACCGGACACCCGCGGACACCCCTGCCACGCCGTCCGCCCTCGCCGCGCCCCTGCTCGAACTCGCCGGAATCCGAAAACCCGCAAAGTTCGGCGGATCATTGCGGATTCCATGGAGCTTGGAATTTGAATACAAAAGATGCGTTGAAGAAGGAATTAACACTACTACGTATTCATGGGTTTTGTTCTAAGATCAAACAACAATTCTAGGGTATAAATTAGGTTCAAAGGATGTGCGGGAAAGAAAAACGCAAACGATAAACTCCTACCTCGCGGGGCTTCCCCCGAAGCTTCGCGACGATCCGCCGGCCACCATGCCTTGCCGGAGCTGTCTCGCCAGACTCTCGCTGGAGTCTTGCCGGAGATGGAGGAGGAGGAGGGAGAAGAGGGGCTGCCAGGCGTAAGGGGAAGGAGAGGAGGGAGGAGGGTGTGTTAAGCGTTTAAATAGAAAACGCTTAACCACCCGCCCGTCGGCCCAGACCCGAACTCTCAGCAGGGTCGAGGTTAAGCCTCCCCTAGGGTAAAAAACCACCTCCCGAGCACAACGGCGGTCTCGGAATTTTAATCTGAGATCCCGTTCAAAAGTTATAAAATTTAACGTCTGAAGCCACTAAATTACGGAAACGCCCCTAGGGCCATTTTTCACAAACGGCCCGCGCCCGTGAAACTTATACCCCTCATAGGGTAAACGGCACATTTCAAACACCACGGTGCCCTCGGTTTCCCAATCCGAGCCACCGTTTAAAAGATACCTGTGTTTCAACATTAAACGAATTAATTTAATTTATTTATCCGTTTAATGTTCCGGGAGCGGGCGAGGGGTCCAAACATCCCGCGCCGACAAGTTTTATGTCACTCCTAAGATAAAAACCCCATTATGGACCCATCCGTACACTCGGATCTCTTATCCGGATCACCGTTTAGGAGTTATCTCATTTATTTGGCGTTTCCGGTGTGAACGCACTGAAAATTTAATTCCAGCCACTCCGAGGCTCGGAATCGCACACCGTCTGAAGGCGCTGCTCTGGAATATCATCAAGAATATTCCAAAGTCTTTCTCAGAAAAAACCGGGTTCTTACATCATTCCCTCCTTCAAACTTTTCGTCCCCGAAAAGAAAAACTAGGGAGCAACACAGGGTAGTAATCCCACACCTGGCTTTCTCATACCCAGAAGAACCCACACACAGCTCTGTGCCTCCACACACAGACCAAAGGATTGATCTGTTCACGCGAGGTCGGCCCTTTCCGACGTCGTGCACCCATTCCAGACTTTGGGGTTAGGGCAAGGCGGTAGGGTACCTCGTCATCCCTTTTCACGGTCTCAAACGGCCCGAAGGCTCTCGGGGGTAGCTCACCTCCCCGGTCAAACCTCTACGTCGCGAGCCGCGACTGGAATCACCACCCGCACCTAAAACAAGGCCCGGTGATTCCATACTTCAGAATATCCATATGGTGAAACACCCAAGGATATCTGGTCACACAAGATTCCACAGTTGATGCTCTCTTACATGCTCAACAGGCGAAGGAGCCAACACCATCGACTAAAGGAAAAGGTCTCGCGCCTTTTTCCTTACCAACTCAGGGTTACACCCGACGCCCTGCGTCACCCTGGTAACAACTAAAACAAGTAGTAGGGAGGAAAGGAGTTCACACACAGAGTCTAACAATTCTACTGCAAGAAGTAGAAGAGTCTCAAGGGGTACCACTCACCATCTCATGCTCTGCAGGATCGTTGACATCCAAAGCTCGAGGTTGTCCGTGGTCCCAACTGTCAGCTCCCGGAGCCTGACGTGGACCATCTAGTGGTGATGGGAAGATCTCGTAAAGTCATCCCCCACCACCATCTCCTCCCGCTCCTCTGCTAGCACCACCTCTCTGGGTACTACTCCGACCACGGTGCTGTCTCTGCCGTGGTGGTGCGCCTGCTGCCTGCCCAAAGCTCCCAGCAACTCGGGTCGGGCAGTCTCGTGCCAAGTGACCTCGCCTGTCACAAGCATAGCACCGACGCTCTCTGGGATAACCTGGTGCCCTCCAGCATCACTATGGTGTACGACCACGGCCCAGGATCCACTCACGGAAGGGCATCCTCGGTTGAGGCCCTGCGCCTTTTCGCCACAGTGGTATACGACCACGTCTCCGAAACCGGCAGTGGGAAGGCCACCTGTATCGAGGCCCTGTCCTCCGGCGCCTGCTAGCTACGGCAGACAACCTGGCTCCGTTGCGCCCACTGCCACTACTAACCGCAAAACATGACAGGAAGCCCTCTATCACCAGCGTATGCTCTAGCACCCCAGCATATGTGGAAATTCCCAAGGGTACTATGACAGCACGAATCTCTCAGCGGAGACCCTGCTCAAACTTTCGCGCTCGGAGGTTGTCTTCATGGACCAAGTCCGGGTAAAAGCGTGCACGATCTGCAAAACTAGCCGCGTACTCGGCCACCGTCATCCCTCCCTGCTGAAACTGCAGGAGCTCCTGAATCCGAACGGAGCGCAAGCAGGAGGGGCAAAACTCCTCACGGAGCAACAAATGAAAGTCGCCCCACGAAAGTGACGACTCGTCAAGAAACTGAGTCACCAGACTCCACCAACGTCAAGCTACTCCACAAAAAAGGGTAGCTGCTAAAGCCACACTCTGATCTGTCGGCGTCTGCACAAGCCTGAAAAGGCGAACCACTGCCTCAAGCCAAACCTCTGCTGCCTGAGGTTCTGGCTCACCACTGAACATCAGCGGTCTCTGCCGCTGGAACTCACGGAGCACGCTAAACCTGCGCTCAAACTCAGCCTGCTCTACTGAAACTGCCTGCTACTCAACAGGTGGGGGTGCTGCTACTGGCCCACCCGGAGAAAGGGCTCGCATGATGGGTCCTGGACTGTGGCCTCGTAGCTCACAGGATCGTCGTCACGTACCCAACTAGTATCTTGGATGGCTGTCTTCACGGAGACATCCTGAATATTATCAAGGAGTGTCGCGGTCAGATGAGCACATATGTATATACCACAACAACAACGATGGGGAGCTGACTCAAGAAGGACAGTCAAGACTCATTCCTATGTGATGCAGAACCAAATTCCCTGCAACAAGTGTCTCAGCATGCCGAGTCGACAAGCTGGTTATCAAGGTCCTGGTTAATGCATACGTCGACCGCCGCACCATCACTGGACTCCCTGGCCTGAGAGCCGCTCTCGAGACACGTTAACATTGTTGCCCAATATCCCAACCAATTCTTCTTTTAGGGACGTCCGCACAACACCCCAAGGAACGAACCACCTCTGATACCACTTTGTCACGACCCGAACCTACCCGGGCTCGAGCCGCAACTACCCCAAGCCTGCCTCCATAGGCGAGGGGCTGGCGACCAGCGTCAAAGGCACAACAACTCGGGGAGGCCTTT
This sequence comes from Viscum album, assembly GCA_963277665.1. Lineage (NCBI taxonomy): Eukaryota > Viridiplantae > Streptophyta > Magnoliopsida > Santalales > Viscaceae > Viscum > Viscum album. Next base: position 62,508,360 of record OY728143.1, on the reverse strand, counting down.
GCCTAAGTACCTGTACACACGCACGCAACAACCTCAATGCAAAAGTGCAGAGTAAAAGAAAAGACAAGCAGACTAAAAAGAAAGGGAAACTACTATATAAATACCACAAAGTTCATCAACCTCTATAAGTACAAAGTTCAAACTGAAAGGAAAAGTGCAAAACACGCGCCCAACCAAAAAGTGCCACAACCCGGCAATAGGTAAACAAAAAGAAACTGCTGATGTGTCTCCCACCTGGAACCCGGCCACGACCACCGCACGCGGTCCAAGCACCCAAGCTCCTACACTCCACTGAAGTCACGCTCCACATGTTCGTCATCTACAAGGGCACACAAGGTGCGGGCAAAGCCCAAGAAAGGGTGAGTATAAAAATACTCAGTAGGATACCCCGAAGGCTCGAGGGAGCAAAAAAAGGAGGTACCGAAGGGTGATCAGTAGAGCGAACAGAAAAGTAAAGGAGTACAACAAGGAGTGCAGTAAAGAGTCCAGCTCAACCCAACAAGAGGAATGAAGGGAGACTCATCCAGACACAAGGAGCTTGAAACGGTGAGAAGATGAACTTCTCGTCAAGTCTTCTCTACCTATAGTAGGAGAGTAGACTCGTCCAACCAGGAGAAGCTAGACACGGAAAGCACGTGGCATATCCCGCATGTCTTCGCCTCCCCAGGAAGGAGAGTAGCCAAACCCAAGAAGTGGGTGCCAGAAACAAGGTATAAACATATGTATTCTCTGACAAGAAGCCCGAAAAAACTCGTAAGGGGATCTCTGTCCCATAGCTCAGCCCAAGAAAGAGTATCCAACAGTCCCAGAAGTAACACCATCGATACCCAGCATCCCACACGTCTTCCCCGAACCGCAAGCCAAGGGGCTCAATCACCACACCTCGACACTATCCACTTTGGGAGGCACTGACTCGCCCACATGGTTTTAAGTCACGTCACAAGGACACGTCTTGGTGGGGTAAAGTACTCCCCGTACTTGAGAGTTCTGGGAGAACGTCAACCACAACTCGTCACTGCCCCGCAGTCGAGAGGTCTGTTCAGAGTCGACAGGCAACCCCCTGCCCAGCCCCGTTGGAGGATCCCTGGAAGTCTACGGGTTCCCACTACAGGGAGACCCGGAAAGTTGACGGGTGCCTCACTGCCCAGTCCCGTAACAGGGTAGTCCACTGGAGGGCGACTCGGCTAAAGTCGGCGACGGGACAACTTCCCAGCCCAGCTGGAGGTAACCCGGCATCGGGGACCACTGCCCAGCCCAGCTGGAGGTAAGCCCGGCATCAGGGACCACTGCCCAGCCCAGCTGGAGGTAAGCCCGGCATCGGGGACCACTGCCCAGCCCAGCTGGAGGTAAGCCCGACATCGGGGACCACTGCCCAGCCCAGCTGGAGGTAAGCCCGACATCGGGGACCACTGCCCAGCCCCACTGGAGGTAAGCTCGGAACGCCTCTGGCCATCCCTGCTGGACGGTACTGCTCGGTAAACACCCCTGGTGAGCCCCACTCAAAACAACCTCAACTCTACTGGAAACAACCTCAGCCCTGCTGGAACAACCTCAGCCCTGCTGGAACAACCTCATCCCTGATGGAACAACCTTAGCCCTGTTGGAACAACCTCAGCCCTACTGGAACAACCTCAGCCCTGCTGGAACAACCTCAGCCCTGCTGGAACAACCTCCTGGGTAGAGGATAGGTGCCCGCGTAAAGTGTTGGTCACACCGAAACCACAAGCTCTACCAGGGAACACGGAGCAACGGGAGAAACTCCCCAAGCCTCACAAGGATATCACGCTCCAATCCGCTGAGTCACTGTCGAAGCGGACCGAGACACCTCATCCCAGAAAGTGGGGAAAACACCCACGTTGTACGAACACCCGTAGTCGCAGACGGTGTCGCAGTCCGGTGAAAGGGAACAGTACTGAAACCCCTCACAGCCAAAGAAGCATAGGAACCAAACCATCTCTGCCGGCCAAACCATCGAGCACAAGATAAGGGGGAGACCGCTCAACCCTGCTGGTCAGACAAAAGAGCACCAGGCCAGGGGAAACTTAGCCCTGCTGGTCAAACAAACGAGTGAAAAGGGACCCTCTACGTCACGAGAGGTCAAAGTACGTAAAGCAGATCACGGCACACATGTGGGTCCCACATGACGTGTGGCCCCAAGTCAACCACAAATAAGCGCACAAACATCGTCAGGTACAAACAACCACACGTACCTCCAAGCACTCCCGTATACTCCCAGAGTATACCTCGTTCCAGCCCAAAGGCTAACGTGCACACGACACCCAGCGTCAACACGAAGACATGACGTAACAACTCCACCTCAAAGGCCCAAGCAGGGCCAGCCACATCTCATGAACCATTTGTATCACTCTCCCAAGAGTGCGTGATCACACGCCAAGGGTCCGCTACAACAAGGTAGGGCGAACCACCACTCGAGCACCTTCCACATTCCACATTCAACAACATCGAGCAAGAGGCTCTGCACAACCCAACGGATCGCACCGTTGTAATCCTCATGGAAAAACACGCGAGATCGACTACTTACTCGCCTCAAATGGATATCCGACGAAAAAGTCACCAACACCGCCTCATGCTCGAACGGCGTCCCGTGATCCCGAGCCTCGGCCCCGAAAATAGTCGGGCGCATCGAACCATTGCGATCCCCTCCGAATAACACATCAAAAGCACTACTCGCTTGAGTGCAACGGATATCCGGAGAAAAAGGTGCATCAGCGGCGCACCGCACACGAGCGGTGCCATGTGGGACCCGCATCCCAGTCCTGAAACTCAACGAACGGATCGCACCGTTGCGATCCCCTCTAAAAAGTACACAAAATGGACTATTCACCTGTCCAAAACGGTCGCCCGGTGATAAAGCTGGAAATCACCGTCAACTCCCGAAACGGCCCTCACGGGGCCCGCAACATCATGCGGAATTACAGCGGGCAGACTTCGCCAATGCGATGTCCTCGGAAAAACACCCAACATCGACTGCTCGCACGCCCCGAACGGACGTCTGAGGAAAAAGTCGCTACTAGCTGCACGCAGCTCAAAAGACGGGCCACGGGGCCCATGCCTCATCTTCGGCCTCAATGCCTGAAACCACCCTGGAAACCTCCGCCTCGATTCCAGGGTCCCAACGCCACTGACGGCGCTCAAAATGAACGTCGGACGCGTCCACGCCGTCCAAAACAAGAATCTCGGGAGAAATGCTCGTCCACATAAGGACACGTCGCGCCTCTGCGACCCCTCGTTTCGGGAATTAAAATACCCGTAACCATCTCAAAAGACCGTCTCGTCAATACGCTTCCACCGCCGCATACGGCGCTCAAAACGGACACTCGTAGCGGAAATTACGGGTGTCCGAACACCGAGGGGGCAAGACCCATGGGGCTAGACCGGCCCACGGCTTAGTCGCGCGGGCCGGCCGCGGACACGCGGCCCCCGCGCAGACAAGCCACGAGGGCCTGTCGCGGCCGCCGAGTGAAGACCCGCGCGGCGTGGGTCTTTTTCGCCACACAGGGGTCGCGCGACACGACCCCGCGGTCACCGCTCCCTGGCAACCGCCGTCTTGCCGGGAGCTCCGCCAGACGCCCCCGCCAGACGCCCGAGCGCCTTGCCGGACACCCGCTGTCGCGCCCCGCGGACACCCCGACAGACACCCCGCCACGCCCCGCGCTTCCACCAGACACCCGCGGACACCCCACGGCCACGCCCAGTGCCTCCACCGGACCCCCGTGGACACCCCTGTCGCGCCGTCCGCCCTCGCCGCGCCCCCGCTCGAACTCGCCGGAACCCGAAAACACGCAAAGTTCGGCGGATCATTGCGGATTCCACGTAGCTCGGAATTTGAATCCGAAAGATGCGTTGAAGAGGGAATTAACTCTAATACGTATTCAAGAGTTTTTTCGAAGATCAAACAACAATTTGAGGGTATAAATTAGGTTCAAAGGAGGTGCGGGAAAGAAAAACGCAAACGATAAACTCCTACCTCGCGGTGCTTCGCCCGAAGCTTCACGATGATCCGCCGGCCACCACGCCTCGCCGGAGCTGTCTCGCCGGAGTCTCGATGGATTCTCACCAGAGATGGAGGAGGAGGAGGGAGAAGAGGGGCAGCCAGGGGAAAGGGGAAGGAGAAGAGGGAGGAGTGTGTGTTAAGCGTTTAAATAGAAAACGCCTAACCACCCTCCCGTCGGCCCGGACCCGAACTCTCAGCAGGGTCGAGGTTAAGCCTCCCTTAGGGTAAAAAACCACCTCCCGAGTACAACAGCGGTCTCATAATTTTAATCCGAGATCCCGTTCAAAATTTATAAAATTTAAAGTCCGAAGCCGCTAAATTACGAAAACGCCCCTAGGGCCTTTTTTCACAAACGGCCCGCGCCCGTGAAACTTATACCCCTCCTAGGGTAAACGGAACATTCTAAACACAACGGTGCCCTCAGTTTCCCCATCTGAGCCACCATTTAAAACATACCTGTGTTTCAACATTAAATGAATTAATTTAATTTATTTATCCGTTTAATGTTCCGGGAGCGGGCGAGGGGTCCAAACATCCCGCACCGACAAGTTTTATGTCGCTCCTAGGGTAAAAACACCATTCCGGACCCATCCGTACACTCGGATCCCTGATCCGGATCACCGTTTAGGAGTTATCTCATTTATTTGGCGTTTCCGATGTGAACGCACTGAAAATTTAATTTCGGCCACTCCGGGGCTCGGAATCACATGCCGTCTAAAGGCGCTGCTCTGGAATATCATCAAGAATATTCCAAAGTCTTTCTCAGAAAAAACCGTGTTCTTACATCATTCCCTCCTTCAATATTTTCGTCCCCGAAAAGCAAAACTAGGGAGCGACACAGGGTACTAAGCCCACACCTGGCTTTCTCATACCAAGAAGAACCCACGCACAGCTCTGTGCCTCCACACACAGACCAAAGGATTGATCTGTTCACGCGAGGTCGGCCCTTGCCAACGTCGTTCACCTATTCTAGACTTTGGGGTTAGGGCAAGGCGGTAGTGTACATCGTCATCCCTTTTCACGGTCTCAAACGGCCCAAAGGCTCTCGTGGGTAGCTCACCTCCCCGGTCAAACCTCTACGTCGCGAGCCGCGAATAGAATCACCGCCCGCACTTGAAACAAGGCCCGGTGATTCCCTACTTCAGAATATCCATATGGTGAAATACCCAAGGATATCTGGTCACACAAGATTCCACAGTCGATGCTCTCTTACACGCTCAATAGGCGAAGGAGCCAACACCATCGACTAAAGGAAAAGGTCTCGCGCCTTTTTCCTTACCAACTCAGGGTTACACCCAACGCCCTGCGTCACCCTGGTAACACCTAAAACAAGGAGTAGGGAGGAAAGGAGTTCACACACAGAGTCTAACAAGTCTACTGCAAGAAGTAGAATAGTCTCAAGGGGTACCTCTCATCATCCCATGCTCTGAAGGATCGTAGACATCCAAAGCTCACGGTTGTCCGTGGTCCCAACTGTCAGCTCCCGGAGTCTGACGTTGACCGCCTAGTGGTGATGGGAAGATATCGTAAAGTCGTCCCCCACCACCAGCTCCTCCCGCTCATCTGCTAGCACCACCTCTCTGGGTACTACTCCGACCACGGTGCTGCCTCTGCCGTGGTGGTGCGCCTGCTGCCTGCCCGAAGCTCCCAACAACTCGGGTCGGGCAGTCTCGTGCCAAGTGACCTCGCATGTCACAAGCATAGCACCAGCGCTCTCTGGGCTACCCTGGTGCCCTCCGGTGTCACTATGGTGTACGACCACGGCCCGGGATCCACGCACGGAAGGGCATCCTCGGTTGAGGCCCTGCGCCTTTTCGCCACAGTGGTATACGACCACGTCTCCGAAACCGGTATTGGGAAGGCCACCTGTATCGAGGCCCTGTCCTCCGGCGTCTGCTAGCTACGGAAGACGTCCCGGCTCCGTTGCACCCACTGCCACTACTAACCGCAAAACATGACAGGAATCCCTCTGTCACCAGCGTACGCTCTAGCACCCCAGCATATGTGGAAATGCCCAAGGGTACTATGACAGCACGAATCTCTCAGCGGAGACCCTGCTCTAACTTCCGCGCTCGGAGGTTTTCTTCATGGACCAAGTCCGGGTAAAAGCGTGCACGGTCTCCAAAACTAGCCGCGTACTCGGCCACCGTCATCCCTCCCTGCTGAAACTGCAGGAGCTCCTGAATCCGAACGGAGCGCAAGCAGTAGGGGAAAAACTCCTCACGGAGAAACAACTGAAAGTCACCCCACGAAAGTGACAACTCGTCAAGAAACTGAGTCACTAGACTCCACCAACGTCAAGCTACTCCACGAAAAAGGGTGGCTGCTAAAGCCACACTCTGATATGTCGGCGTCTGCACAAGCCTGAAAAGGTGAACCACTGCCTCGAGCCAAACCTCTGATGCCTGAGGGTCTGGCTCACCACTGAACCTCAGCGGTCTCTGCCGCTGGAACTCACGGAGCGCGCTCAACCTGCGCTCAAACTCAGTCTGCTCTGCTGAAACTGCCTGCTACTCAACAGGTGGGGGTGCTGCTACCGGCCCACCCAGAGAAAGGGCTCGCATGATGGGTCCTGGATTGTGGCCTCGTAGCTCACAGGGTCGTCGTCACGTACCCAAGCTGGTATCTTGGCTGGTTGTCTTTGCGGAGACATCCTGAATATTAGCAAGGAGTGCCACGGTCAGATGAGCATATATGTATATACCACAACAACAACGATGGGGAGCTGACTCAAGAAGGACAGTCAAGACTCAGTCCTATGTGATGCACAACCAAATTCCCTGCAACAAGTGTCTCAGTATGCCGAGTCGACAAGCGGGTTATCAAGGTCCTGGTGAATGCATACGTCGGCCGCCGCACCATCACTGGACTCCATGTCCTGAGAGCCGCTCTCGAGACACTTTAACACTATTTCCCTATATCCCAACCAATTCCTCTTTTAGGGACATTCGCACAACGCCCCAAGGAACGAACCACCTCTGATACCACTTTGTCACGACCCGAACCTACGCGGGCTCGAGCCGCAACTACCCCAAGCCCGCCTCCATAGGCCAGGGGCTGGCGACCAGCGTCAAAGGCACAACAACTCAGGGAGGCCTTTTCCTAAGTACCTGTACACACGCACACAGCAACCTCAATGCAAAAGTGCAGAGTAAAAGAAAAGACAAGAAGAGTAAAAAGAAAGGGTAACTGCTATATAAATACCACAAAGTGCATCGAACTCTACAAGTACAAAGTACAAACTGAAAAGAAGAGGGCAAAACAGGCGCCCAACCAAAAAGTGCCACAACCCGGAAACAGGTAAACAAAAAGAAACTGCTGATGGGTCTCCCACCTGGAACCCAGCCACGACCACCGCACGCGGTCCAAGCTCCCAAGCTCCAATGCTCCACTGAAGTCACGCTCCACATGTCTGTCATCTGCAAGGGCACACCAGGTGCGGGCAAAGCCCAAGCAGGGGTGAGTATAAAAATACTCATTAGGATACCCCGAAGGCTCGAGGGAGAAAAAAAAGGAGGTACCGAAGGGTGAGCAGTAGATCGAACTGAAAAGTAAAGGAGTACAACAAGGAGTGCAGTAAAGAGTCTAGCTCAACCCAACAAGAGGAAAGAAGGTAGACTCATCCAAACACAAGGAGCTGGAAACGGTGAGAAGATGAACTTCTCGTCGAGTCTTTTCTACCTATAGTAGGAGAGTAGACTCGTCCAACTAGGAGAAGCTAGACACGGAAAGCACGTGGCATACCCCGCGCGTCTTCGCCTCCCCTGGAAGGAGAGTAGCCAAACCCAAGAAGTGGGTGCCAGAAACAAGGTATATACATATGTATGCTCTGTCAAGAAGCCCGAAAAAACTCGTAAGGGGATCTCCGTCCCATAGCTCAGCCCAAGAAAGAGTAGCCAACAGTCCCAGAAGTAACACCATCGATGCCCAACATCTCGCACGTCTGCCCCGAACCGCAAGCCAAGGGGCTCAATCACCACACCTTGGCACTATCCCATTGGGCGGCACTGACTCGCCCGCACGGTTTTAGGTCGTGTCACAAGGACGCGTCTTGGGGGGGGGGAGTGCTCCCCGTACTTGAGAGTTCTTGGGGAACGTCAACCACAACTCGTCACTACCCCGCAGTCGAGAGGTCTGCTCAAAGTCGACAGGCGACCCCCTGCCCAGCCCTGCTGGAGGATCCCTGGAAGTCTACGGGTTCCCACTATAGGGAGACCCGGAAAGTCGACGGGTGCCTCACTGCCCAGTCCCGTAACAGGGTAGTCCACTGGAGGGCGACCCAGCTAAAGTCGGCGACGAGACCACTTCCCAGCCCAGCTGGAGGTAACCCGGCATCGGGGACCACTACCCAGCCCAGCTGGAGGTAAGCCTGGCATCGGGGACCACTGCCCAGCCCAGCTGGAGGTAAGCCCGGCATCAGGGACCACAGCCCAGCCCAGCTGGAGGTTAGCCCGGCATCAGGGACCACTGCCCAGCCCAGCTAGAGGTAAGCCCAGCATCGGGGACCACTGCCCAGCCCCGCTGGAGCTAAGCCCGGAACTTCTCTGGCCATCCCTGCTGGATGGTACTGCTCGGTAAACACCACTGGTGAGCCCCACTCAAAACAACCTCAGCTCTGCTGGAAACAACCTTAGCCCTGCTGGAACAACCTCAGCCCTGATGGAACAACCTCAGCCCTGATGGAACAACCTTAGCCCTGCTGGAACAACCTCAACCCTGCTGGAACAACCTCAGCCCTACTGGAACAACCTCAGCCCTGCTGGAACAACCTCCTTGGTAGAGGATAGGTGCCCGCGTAAAGTGTTGGTCACACCGAAACCACAAGCTCTACCAGGGAACACGAAGCAACGGGAGAAACTCCCCAGGCCTCACAAGGCGATCACACTCCAATCTGCTGAGTCACTGTCGAAGCGGACCGAGACACCTCATCCCAGAAAGTGGGGAAAACACCCACGCTGTACGAACACTCGTAGTCTTAGACGGTGTCGCAGTCCGGTGAAAGGGAACAATACTGAAACCCCTCACATCCAAAGAAGCAGAGGAACCAAACCATCTCTGCCAGCTAAACCATCGAGCACAAGACCAGGGGGAGACCGCTCAACCCTGCTGGCCAGACAAAAGAGCACCAGGCCAGGGGAAACGTCGCCCTGCTGGTCAAACAAACGAGCGTAGAGGGACCCTCTACGTCACAAGAGGTCAAAGTACGTAAAGAAGATCACGGCACACACGTGGGTCCCACACGACGTGTGGCCCGAAGCCAACCCCAAATAAGAGCACAAACATCCTCAGGTACAAACAACCACACGTACCTCCAAGCGCTCTCGTATACTCCCAGAGTATACGTCGTTCCAGCCCAAAGGCTAACGTGCACACGACACCTAGTGTCAACGCGAAGGCATGACGTAACAACTCCACCTCAAAGGCCCAGGCAGGGCCAGCCACATCTCATGAACCATTTGTATCACTCTCCCAAGAGTGCGCGATCACACGCCAAGGGTCGGCTACAACAAGGTAGGGCGAACCACCACTCGAGCACCTTCCACATTCCACATTCAACAAGATCTTGCAAGAGGCTCAGCACAACCCAACGGATTGCACCGTTGTAATCCTCACGGAAAAACACACGAGATCGATTACTTACTCGCCTCAAACGGATATCCGATGAAAAAGTCACCAACACCGCCTCACGCCCGAACGGCGTCCCGTGATCCCGAGCCTCGCCCCCGAAAACAGTCGGGCGCATCGAACCATTGCGATCCCCTCCGGATAACACGTCAAAAGCACTACTCGCTTGATTGCAATGCATATCCGGAGAAAAAGGTGCATCCCGGTGCACCGCACACGAGCGGTGCCATGTGGGACCCGCATCCCGGTCCCGAAACTCAACGAACGGATCGCACCGTTGCGATCCTCTCGAAAAAGTACACGAAATGGACTATTCACTTGTCCAAAACGGTCGCCCGGTGATAAAGCTGGAAATCACCGTCAACTCCCGGAACGGCCCTCGTGGGGCCCGCACCATCGTGCGGAATTATAGCGGGAAGACTGCGCCAACGCGATGCCCTCGGAAAAACACCCAACATCGACTACTCGCACGCCCCGAACGGACGTCCGAGGAAAAAGTCGCTAATAGCTGCACGCAGCTCAAAAGACGGGCCGCGGGGCCCACGCCTCATCTTCGGCCTCAACGCCTGAAACCACCCTGGAAACCTCCGCCTCGATTCCAGGGTCCCAACGCCACTGACGGCGCTCAAAACGGACGTCGGACGCGTCTGCGCCGTCCAAAACAAAAATCTCGGGAGAAACGCTCGTCCACTTAAGGACACGTCGCGCCTCTGCGACCCCTTGTTTCGAGAATTAAAAATTCCCAAAACCATCTCAAAAGATCGTCTCGTCAATACGGTTCCACCGCCGTAGACGGCGCTCAAAACGGACACCCGTAGCGGAAATTACGGGTGTCTGAACACCGAGGGGGCAAGACCCCTAGGGCTAGACCGGCCCGCGGCTTAGCCGCGCGGGCCGGCCGCGGACACGCGGCCCCCGCGCAGACAAGCCCCGAGGGCCCGTCGCGGCCGCCGAGTGAAGACCCGCACAGCGCGGGTCTTTGTCGCCACATAGGGGTTGCGCGACGCGACCCCGCGGTCGCCGCTCCCTGGCGACCGCCGTCTCGCCGGGAGCTCCGCCAGACGCCCCCGCCAGACGCCCGAGGGCCCTGCCGAACACCCTCTGCCGCGCCCCGCGGACACCACGACAGACACCCCCGCCGCGCCCCGCGCTTCCACCGGACACCCGCGGACACCCCGCGGCCGCGCCCAGGGCCTCCACCGGACACACGCGGACACCCCTGCCGCGTCGTCCGCCCTCGCCGCGCCCCCCGCTCGAACTCGCCGGAACCCGAAAACCCGCAAAGTTCGGCGGATCATTGCAGATTCCACGGAGCTCAGAATTTGAATCTGAAAGATGCGTTGAAGAGGGAATTAACTCTACTACATATTCATTGGTTTTGTTCGAAGATCAAACAACAATTAGAGGGTATAAATTAGGTTCAAAGGAGGTGCGGGAAAGAAAAATGAAAACGATAAACTCCTACCTCGCAGGGCTTCGCCCGAAGCTTCGCAACGATCCGCCGGCCACCACGCCTCGCCGGAGCTGTCTCGCTGGAGTCTCGCTGGAGTCTCGCCGAAGATGGAGGAGGAGGAGGGAGAAGAGGGGCTGCCAGGGGAAAGGGGAAGGAGAAGAGGGAGGAGGGTGTGTTAAGCATTTAAATAAAAAACGCTTAACCACCCGCTCGTCGGCCCGGACCCGAACTCTCAGCAGGGTCGAGGTTAAGCCTCCCCTAGGGTAAAAAACCACCTCCCGAGCACAAAGGCGGTCTCGGAATTTTAATCCAAGATCCCGTTCAAATGTTATAAATTTAACGTTCGAAGCCGCTAAATTACGGAAACGCCCCTGGGGCCATTTTTCACAAACGGCCCGCGCCCACGAAACATATACCCCTCCTAGGGTAAACGGCACATTCCGAACACAACAGTGCCCTCAGTTTCCCAATCCAATCCACTATTTAAAAGATACATGTGTTTCAACATTAAACGAATTAATTTAATTTATTTATCTGTTTAATGTTCCGGGAGCGGGCGAGGGGTCCAAACATCCCGCGCCGACATGTTTTATGTCGCTCCTAGGGTAAAAATCCCATTCCGGACCCATCCGTACACTCGGATCCCTGATCTGGATCACCATTTAGGAGTTATCTCATTTATTTGGCATTTCCGGTGTGAACGCACTGAAAATTTAATTCCGGCCACTCCGGGGCTCGGAATCGCACGCCGTCTGAAAGCGCTGCTCTGGAATATCATCAAGAATATTCCAAAGTCTTTATCAGCAAAAAACGGGTTCTTACATCATTCCCTCCTTCAAGATTTTCGTCCACGAATAGCAAAACTAGGGAGCAACACAGGGTAATAAGCCCACACCTTGCTTTCTCATACCCAGAAGAACCCACGCACAGCTCTGTGCCTCCACACACAAACCAAAGGATTGATCTGTTCACGCGAGGTCGGCCCTTGCCGACATCGTGCACCAATTCCAGACTTTGGGGATAGGGAAAGGCGGTAGGGTACCTCGTCATCCCTTTGCATGGTCTCAAATGGCCCGAAGGCTCTCGGGGGTAGCTCACCTCCCCGGTCAAACCTCTACGTCGTGAGCCGCGACTGGAATCACCGCCCGCACCTGAAAAAAGGCCCGGTGATTCCCTACTTCAGAATATCCATATGGTGAAACACCCAAGGATATCTGGTCACGCAAGATTCCACAGTCGATGCTCTCTTACGCGCTCAACAGGCGAAGGATCCAACACCATCGACTAAAGGAAAAGGTCTCGCGCCTTTTTCCTTACCAACTCAGGGTTACACCCGACGCCCTGCGTCACCCTGGTAACACCTAAAACAAGGAGAAGGGAGGAAAGGAGTTCACACACAGAGTCTAACAATTCTACTGCAATAAGTAGAAGAGTCTCAAGGGGTACCTCTCACCATCCCATGCTCTGCAGGATCGTAGACATCCAAAGCTCGCGGTTGTCTGTGGTCCCAACTGTCAGCTCCCGGAGCCTGACGTGGACCACCTAGTGGTGATGGGAAGATCTCGTAAAGTCATACCCCACCACCAGCTCCTCCCGCTCCTCTGCTAGCACCACCTCTCTGGGTACTACTCCGACCACGGCGCTGCCTCTGCCGTGGTGGTGCGCCTGCTGCCTGCCCGAAGCTCCCAGCAACTCGGGTCGGGCAGTCTCGTGCCAAGTGACCTCACCTGTGATAAGCATAGCACCGACACTCTTTGGGATGCCTTGGTTCCCTCCGGCGTCACTATGGTGTACGACCATGGCCCGTGATCCACTCACGGAAGGGCATCCTCGGTTGAGGCCCTGCGCCTTTTCGCCACAGTGGTATACGACCACGTCTCCGAAACCGGCAGTGGGAAGGACACCTGTATCGAGGCCCTGTCCTCCAGCGCCTGCTAGCTACGGCAGACGTCCCTGATCCATTGCGCCCACTGCCACTACTAACCGCAAAACATGACAGGAAGCCCTCTGTCACCAGCGTATTCTCTAGCACCCCAGAATATGTGGAAATGCCCAAAGGTACTATGACAACACGAATCTCTCAGCGGAGACCCTGATCATACTTCCACGCTTGGAGGTTTTCGTCATGGACCATGTCTGGGTAAAAGCGTGCACGATCTGAAAAACTAGCCGCGTACTCGGCCACCGTCATCCCTCCCTGCTGAAACTGCAGGAGCTCCTGAATCCGAATGGAGCGGAAGCAGGAGGGGAAAAACTCCTCACGGAGCAACAACTAAAAGTCGCCCCACGAAAGTGACGACTCGTCAAGAAACTGAGTCACCAGACTCCACCAATGTCAAGCTACTCCACGAAAAAGGGTGGCTGCTCAATCCACACTCTGATCTATCGGCATCTGCACAAGCCTGAAAAGGCGAACCACTGCCTCGAGCCAAACCTCTACTGCCTGAGGGTCTGGCTCACCACTGAACCTCAGCGGTCTCTGCCGCTAGAACTCACGGAGCACGCTCAACCTACGCTCAAACTCAGCCTGCTCTGCTAAAACTGCCTGCTACTCAATAGGTGGGGGTGCTGCTACCCGGCCCACCCAGATAAAGGGCTCGCATGATGGGTCCTTGACTGTGGCCTCGTAGCTTACAGGGTCGTCGTCACGTACCCAAGATGGTATCTTGGCTGGCTGTCTTCGCGGAGACATCCTGAATATTATCAAGGAGGGTCGCGGTCAAATGAGAATATATGTATATACCACAACAACAACGATGGGGCGCTGACTCAAGAAGGACAGTCAAGACTTAGTCCTATGTGATGCACAACCAAATTCCCTGCAACAAGTGTCTCAGCATTCCGAAGCGACAAGCGGGTTATCAAGGTCCTGGTGAATGGATATGCCGGCCGCCGCACCATCACTGGACTCCCTGGCCTGAGAGCCACTTTTGAGACACGTAAACACAGTTTCCCTATATCCCAACCATTTCCTCTTTTAGGGACGTCCGCACAACGCCCCAAGGAACGAACCACCTCTGATACCACTTTGTCACGACCCGACCCTACCCGGGCTCGAGCCACAACTACCCCAAGCCCGCCTCCATAGGCCAGGGGCTGGCGACCAGCGTCAAAGGCACAACAACTCGGGGAGTCCTTTTCCTAAGTACCTGTACACACGCACGTAGCAACCTCAATGCAAAAGTGCAGAGTAAAAGAAAAGACAAGCAGAGTAAAAATAAAGGTCAACTGCTATATAAATACCACAAAGTGCATAGACCTCTACAAGTACAAAGTACAAACTGAAAAGAAAAGGGAAAAACACACGCCCAACCAAAAAGTGCCACAACCCGGCAACAGGTAAACAAAAAGAAACTGCTGATGGGTCTCCCACCTGGAACCCGGCCACGACCACCGCACGTTGTCCAAGCTCCCAAGCTCCTATGCTCCACTAAAGTCATGCTCCACATGTCCATCGTCTTCAAGGGCACACTAGGTGCGGGAAAAGCCCAAGCAGGGGTGAGTATAAAAATACTCAGTAGGATACCTCGAAGGCTCGATGGAGCAAAAAAAGGAGGTACCGAAGGGTGAGCAGTAGAGCGAACAGAAAAGTAAAGGAGTAAAACAAGGAGTGCAGTAAAGAGTCCAGCTCAACCCAACAAGAGGAAAGAAGGTAGACTCATCCAGACACAATGAGCTCGAAACGGTGAGAAGATGAACTTCTCGTCGAGTCTTCGCTACCTATAGTAGGAGAGTAGACTCGTCCAACCAGGAGAAGCTAGACACGGAAAGCACATGGCATACCCCGCGAGTCTTCGCCTCCCCTAGATGGAGAGTAACAAAACCCAAGAAGTGGGTGCCGGAAACAAGGTATATACATATGTATGCTCTGTCAAGAAGCCAGAAAAAACTCGTAAGGGGATCTCCGTCCCATAGCTCAGCCCAAGAAAGAGTATCCAACAGTCCCAGAAGTAACACCATCGATGACCAGCATCCCGCACATCTGCCCCGAACCGCAAGCCGAGGGGCTCAATCACCACACCTCGACACTATCCGCTTTGGGCGGCACTGACTCGCCCGCACGATTTTAGGTCGCATCACAAGGACGCATCTTGGTGGGGGAAAGTGATCCCCGTACTTGAGAGTTCTGGGGGAACGTCAACCACAACTCTTCACTGCCCCGCAGTCGAGAGGTCTGCTCAAAGTCGACAGGCGACCCCCTGCCCAGCCCCGCTGGAGGATCCCTAGAAGTCTACGGGTTCCCACTACAGGGAGACCTGGAAAGTCGACGGGTGCCTCACTGCCCAGTCCCGTAACAGGGTAGTCCACTGGACGGTGACCCGGCTAAAGTCGGCGACGGGACCACTGCCCAGCCCAGTTGGAGGTAACACAGCATCGGGGACCACTACCCAGCCAAGCTGGAGGTAAGCCTGGAATTGGGGACCACTGCCCAGCCCTGCTGGAGGTAAGCCCGGCATCGGGGAGCACTGCCCAACCCAGCGGAAGGTAAGCCCGGCATCGGGGACCACTTCCCAGCCCAGCTGGAGGTAAGCCCGACATCGGGGACCACTACCCAGCCCCGCTGGAGATAAGCCCAGAACTGCTCTGGACATCCCTACTGGATGGTACGGCTCGGTAAACACCACTGGCGAGCCCTGCTCAAAACAACCTCAACTCTGCTAGAAACAACCTCAGCCCTGCTGGAACAACCTCAGCCCTGCTGGAACAACCTCAGCCCTGCTGGAACAACCTCCTGGGTAGAGGATCGGTGCCCGCGTAAAGTGTTGGTCACACCGAAACCACAAGCTCTACCAGGGAACACAGAGCAACGGGAGAAACTCCCCAGGCCTCACAAGGCGATCACGCTCCAATCCGCTGAGTCACTGTCGAAGCGGACCGAGACACCTCATCCCAGAAAGTGGGGAAAACACCCATGCTGTACGAACACCCGTAGTCGCAGAAGGTGTCGCAGTCCGGTGAAAGGGAATAGTACTGAAACCCCTCACAGCCAAAGAAGCAGAGGAACCAAACCATCTCTGCCGGCCAAACCATCAAGCACAAGACCAGGGGGAGACCGCTCAACCCTGCTGGTCAGACAAAAGAGCACCAGGCCAGGGGAAACTTCACCCTGCTAGTCAAACAAACGAGCGCAGAGGGACCCTCTACGTCACGAGAGGTCAAAGTACGTAAAGCAGATCACGGCACGCACATGGGTCTCACACGACGTGTGGCCCCAAGTCAACCCAAACTAAGCGCACAAACATCCTCAGGTACAAACAACCACACTTACCTCCAAGCGCTCTCGTATACTCCCAGAGTATACCTCGTTCCAGCTCAAAGGCTAACGTGCACACGACACCCAGCGTCAAAGTTAAGGCGTGACGTAACAACTCCACCTCAAAGGCCCAGGCACGGCCAGCCACATCTCATGAACCATTTGTATCACTCTCCCAAGAGTGCGTGATCACACGCCAAGGGTCCGCTACAACAAGGTAGGGCGAACCACCACTGGAGCACCTTCCACATTCCACATTCAACAAGATCGCGCAAGAGGCTCCGCACAACCCAACGGATCGCACCGTTGTAATCCTCGTAGAAAAACACGCGAGATCGACTACTTACTCGCCTCAAACGGATATCTGACGAAAAAGTCACCAACACCGCCTCACGCCCGAACGGCATCCCGTGATCCTGAGCCTTGGCCCCGAAAACAGTCGGGTGCATCGCACCATTGCGATCCCCTCGGGAAAACACGTCAAAAGCACTACTCACTTGAGTGCAATGGATATCCGGAGAAAAAGGTGCATCCCGGCGCACCGCACACGGGCGGTGCCATGTGGGACCCGCAACCCAGCCCCGAAACTCAACAAACGGATCTCACCGTTGCGATCCTCTCGAAAAAGTACACGAAATGGACTATTCACTTGTCCAAAATGGTCGCCCGGTGATAAAGCTGGAAATCACCGTCAACTCCCGAAACGGCCCTCGCGGGGCCCGCACCATCGTGCGGAATTACAGCTGGCAGACTGCGCCAACGCGATGCCCTCGGAAAAACACCCAACATCGACTGCTCTCATGCCCCGAACAGACGTCCGAGGAAAAAGTCACTACTAGCTGCACGCAGCTCAAAAGACGGGCCACGGGGCCCGCACCTCGTCTTCGGCCTCAATGCCTGAAACCACCTTGGAAACCTCCGCCTCGATTCCAGGGTCCCAACGCCATGGACGGTGCTCAAAACGGATGTCGGACGCGTCCGCGCCGTCCAAAACAAGAATCTCGGGAGAAACGCGCGTCCACTTAAGGACACGCCGCGCCTCTGAGACCCCTCGTTTTGGGAATTAAAAATTCTCGAAACCTTCTCAAAAAGACCGTCTCGTCAATACGGTTCCACCACCGCAGACGGCGCTCAAAACGGACACCCGTAGAGGAAATTACGGGTGTCCGAACACCGAGGGGGCAAGACCCCTGGGGCTGGACCGGCCTGGACCGGCCGGTCCGCCCGGCCTGGGCCGGCCCGCGACTTAGCCGCGCGGGCCGGCCGCGGACACGCGATCCCCGCGCAGACAGGCCACGAGGGCCTGTCGCGGCCGCCGCGTGAAGACCCGCGCGGCGCGGGTCTTTGTCGCCGCACAGGGGTCGCGCGGCGCGACCCCGCAGTCGCCGCTCCCTGGCGACCGCCGTCTCGCCGGGAGCTCCGCCAGACGCCCCCGCCAGACGCCCGAGCGCCCTACCGGACACCCGCTGCTACGCCCTACCGGACACCCGCTGCTACGCCCCGCGGACACCCCGACATACACCCCGTCGTGCCCCGCGCTTCCACCAGACACTCGCGGACAACCTGCGGCCGCGCCCAGAGCCTCCATCGGACACCCGCGGACACCCCTGCCGCGCCGTCCGCCCTCGCTGCGCCGCCGCTCGAACTCGTCGGAACCCGAAAACCCGCGAAGTTCAGCGGATCATTGCGGATGCCACGGAGCTCGGAATTTGAATCCGAAAGATGCGTTGAAAAGGCAATTAACTATACTACGTATTCATGGGTTTTTTTTGAAGATCAAACAAGAATTCGAGGGTATAAATTTGGATCAAAGGAATTGTGGGAAAGAAAAACGCAAACGATAAACTCCTACCTCGCAGGGCTTCGCCCGAAGCTTCGCGACGATCCGCCGACCACCACACCTCGCCGGAGCTGTCTCGCTGGTGTCTCGCTGGAGTCTCTCCAGATATGGAGGAGGATGAGGGAGAAGAGGGGCTGCCAGGGGAAAGGGGACGGAGAGGAGGGAGGAGGGTGTGTTAAGCGTTTAAATAGAAAACGCTTAACCACCCGCCCGTCGGCCCAGACCCAAACTCTAAGCAGGGTTGAGGTTAAGCCTCCCCTAGGGTAAAAAACCACCTCCCGAGCACAACGGCGGTCTCGGTATTTTAATCCGAGATCCCGTTCAAAAGTTATAAAATTTAACGTCCGCAGCCGCTAAATTACGGAAACGCCCCTGGGGCCATTTTTCACAAACGGCCCGTGCCCGCGAAACTTATACCCCTCCTAGGGTAAACGGCACATTTCAAACACAACGGTGCCCTCGGTTTCCAAATCTGATCCACCTTTTAAAAGACACCTTCGTTTCAACATTAAACGAATTAATTTAATTTATTTATCCGTTTAATGTTCCGGGAGCGGACGAGGGGTCCAAACATCCCGCGCCGACAAGTTTTATGTCGCTCCTAGGGTAAACACCCCATTCTGGACCCATCCGTACACTCGGATCCTTAATTCGGATCACCGTTTAGGAGTTATCTCATTTATTTTGCGTTTCCAGTGTGAACGCACTGAAAATTTAATTTCGGCCACTCCGGGGCTCGGAATCGCACGCCGTCTGAAGGCACTGCTCTGGAATATCATCAAGAATATTCCAAAGTCTTTCTCAGCAAAAACCGGGTTCTTACACTACCATTCCGTGTGCACATGCTTATATATATATGTAACCATCAACCATCCAAACCATTGCCCTTCAGCAACACTATTCACAATAACCCACTTGGGAATTCACATTATGTTGTAACCTATTAACACATTACCTTTTCACATCATTTAACCACTCACCCAATTCACATGTGTTATGCCTATCTCACAATTCATTCCTCCTTAAACCCATAAACTATCCATTTATGGTCTTAAATCAGTTACACACTAACCCATTTAACCCGTACATCATCCCATGATTCAACCGTTCAAGCCAACATGTTTATCAGGGCTCTCAAATTCATTACAATAAGGTCACTTGTTTAATATCAATCCCTATGTCTGGGAAAATCCGGCACTTCCCATGGATGGCCCTGGATTAGGTCAAGTCAATCCCGACACATCCCACGGGGATCGTGAGGGTTCCCATTTTCCATTTTAAATATCATTATTACCAAACATGCCAAGTTTATTCAAAACATAACCAAGGAGAAACAAGAACTTAACTAAACATGCACAAATACCCAAATAGGGATATCACTTGTAGACCACCTACCTCGAAACCGCAGTTGAACACACTCTCAATCGAGTCCATCGACCTCGATCCGACGAATCATTGGAGCTTCAACCCGGAGATTCAATCTGCAACCAATGGAACCAAAAACTCCTTAGAAATGCGGCTCATTGATCTCTTGGTGCTCTTGGGATATTTTGTTCATTCCAAGGGAGAAGATGGAGAAATTTAGAGGAAATCCTGAGTTGGGGTTTAAAATCCCGGAGTGGAAAAATGTAATTTTTTCCAACATTAAGTGTTCACATAGTTTAGCTGCATTGTTTGACAAACCATGAACAAACCATTTGCATTCTACTGCCTAGACGAGAAGGGTCCCACGGTTTTCCTGGGCAGGCCCCACGGTTTTCCCTGGCCGTGCGCAGGCCATCCTCACTGGCTTCTATGGCCCAGATTTCCTTTCTTTCATGGCCCGAGCCCCTGAAACACCCCCAATGCCTCTCACACCATCCGAAGATATCCCTTGAAGACTGAAACAAGGGATTCAACCAAAACATAACGAAAAATGTACCTTCACAAAAACTGGGATCTTACACACCACAACCAATATCATAAAAAATCATTATTCAATAGTGATGTTATATGAGTGGAATAAGGGTAATCATGGATAATAGATGTATCTCAAAAGGGTAGATCAATGAATAGACTTCCCTATGAATGTTTTAAGGGTTTTGATATACTATTGATGATTTTATAATGACCTTAGTATTGGTTAGGTATGTGCCATTAAATTTATTATAGTACCATAAAACCTAGTGAGATAACCTATAAATGGTAATATATATTATATGATCATATACATTCACTTTCCTTGTGATTTGAGGTGTTTGATTGACTAATTAGCCCTATGAACTAATATATTATCTATTGACTGATAGTTGAGAAATATTATCAACCCCTATGATATCTAGTCCTTGAGTATTGTATATTATATTATGATTTTTATTATATGAGGTCCATGTATGGTATATTTTAATGTATGTTTCTGTGGACATGTTAGTGGTTCATTAAAGGCTATGGTGAGGGTGAAGTGTGATTTTTTTTATATTAGTTCTTATATATTGTTTTTATAAAGATAGGTTTGATGATTGGTTTATGGCACTCATTTTTCTAGTTCGTTCCTAAGGGAGAAAATTATCTAAAACTAACCATATTTCAAATTCAATTACAAAAAAATGCCTAGGTTATACACATTTCATGATTTGGATTCATTATGTATTTGTGATGGTTATCACTAATGGATAGTATTGGATACTAGGGTGATGATGATGAATCAAATGGTACATTTGAGGTTGTTATTTACATAGGGAGATAAATAATTCTTTCACCTCCTATAATTAAAATGTAAACAACTTATTAGTTAAATGATTTGAATGTTAGGTAATAACCACTGAATAAAATTAGTGTATGATTAGTCTAATTCACTAGAATGAAATAATGTTTGCACATTTTATTATTATGGTTACATAATTAGTACGAGAATACATGAATTACCGGTGTATTTTTATTTTTATTAAATTAATTATTTAATAAAATAAAATAATTATTTTATATTTTAGATCACCTTTCTGTATATATATTTTTTATTTTTTTAATCACACCCTAAAAAAGAACATAATGGGAAATAGACAACTTGTATTTGAGATAAAGGTGATGTAAAATGACTATTAACATTAATTAGAGTTAGTAAAACTCAATGGGGATGAATTTATGTTCTCATTGTAGTGTCAGATTCTTTTATGGATTTTGAGATAATATTTGAATTCTTAAATTAAAATGTGTAAATTTAAAAATATTCAATGAGACAACCATCATACTCACCAACTACATCACTTGAATTGTTATTGTTTATTTTTATTTATTGAGAATCATCCCACATAACTTATTTTTTTCTTAAACTTCCCTAATAAGTATTAATCCAAAATTATCATCGGTACCCAATGTATGATGAATACTTCTTTGAATAGTTCAAGAAACAATGTTTTTATTCAAGAATATTTGGAGGACAACTCTCATGAAACATAATAGAGTAGAATATTTATATCATATGAAGAAGATGATGATGATAACCATCTATAACTTTTACTTTGGATGAATTCATATGATAACACCGACCACGGTGTCGTAATTATTTTAAAAAATTTATTTGACAATTTAATTCAAAATTGATGAACACTAATTGTTGACAAAAAATATTGATGATGGAGATAAAGAGTACATCATGTTTTCAAAATAGCATGAATACGACCCTTCTCAAATCCATTGTGTATATTCACATTATTATTTTTCTATAAACATTAAATTTTTTACAAATAATGATAACAATGTTTGTTTCACCTAATGATGTTACCAATGCCAAGGAAGAACCATTATTTAATGATTAAAATATAGAATCATTAGTGGATAAAAGAGTTTTGTTTAAAAGAACATAAATACTGAAATATCATACTATTGAGAAAAATTATAAATGCAATAAGTAAAGGATTAAAATTTGGAGTTGGTTTGAAACAAATTCGAAACCATGTTGACCCCAAAAAATCTATAATCATTAGTTTTATATTTGTCACAATGAGGAAGAATGTGAGGATTTATATTGAATTATAGGACTATGTCCGACCTCTAATGATGGAAACCATTAAAAAGATATAATGGTAAGGTTATGATATAATTTATCTATTTTACTAAAAAAATTAAAAATTAAAAATTATTTATTATTCATTATTTATTATAGTGTTCATTTATTTTTGAATATATTCATAATAAATTTGTCTTCATGGGAACATTAAAGTCCCAGAGAGGCTAATGGAATCTTATTGTCATTTTATATCCTAGGGATGTTGAGGGAAAATTGAATCCCCACCCACTAGTATGTTATGGACATGTTATATAGTTTGAAATATATAATGATTTCATTATTCATAGTGATGAGAAATCATTTCATGTTCATTGTAGTGGAAAAATATTGTTTGAATTTATTTACTTTAACTAATTTAATTCAAAATATTCAATTTATGAAATAGAAAATGAGTGTTGGAATTATTAAATTTTCATCAAAACCAATGTTCCTCTATCACAAAGAAAATATGTGGTATGCATAACTTGATAATAAAGTGATATTTATTTTAAAGAAAAAATTCATTATATCATATTAAACATTATCTGTTCCTTTTTTTTATATTAAGATTGATGATTCAAAATATAAATTCACTTACATCTCCATTTATGTACTATGGAACAACTATCATGTATATAATGTGTGTAAACTAGTTTATAAAAACACAAAATAAGTATAGAAAATATCTATAAATATGAAATAACAGTAATTTTTAATTCCATATAATATTATTACATAAAATTATATATTTATTATGATAATAATATTATATTATTTAGAAAACAATAATATGAACTGACCATACTGAATGAAAATCCAATTTCAATAGCTTTGAAATTGCTAAATAAATATGGTCATATTAGATGATTAGGTTATTTATTTTCTTCTCAAATATATTTAGAGAAGATTAAAAAATATGATGATACTTATAAGTTTGTGAATGGATTTCAGACACAAATATATGATTTTCAAGGAATTATCATCTAGTTTAGTTTGGTCGATGACGGTTTGAGAAATGATCCATGTTAATAATAGTTGGAACGAATATCCACTAACGAAACAAATGACCCTGGATGATTTCGGGATAGTTATTTTCCTAAACATTGTACCTTACCCGATTAATCAATTTTTTCATTTCCCATTCTTCTAAATGTGTACCAAACAATATTATATATCATTATATTATTTAAATTACTTATTTTATAGTTTTATGGGATTTCTTTTTATCAGCAACCATACACCACCCTATTTTGAGGGTTAATGTTTAAAATATCCCAGGACAAAATATACGACTAAAAAAACAATCAAATGATAACTTGAGAGTTAGTATTGAGGATTCACATCATAAAACTACTGATTTTCCTATTAAAAATGATGATATTGATTTTAAAAAGATCAATGATGTCATTGGAAATTTCAGATTATGTACGTTTAATAATGTAATGATACATGAAGTATGTCTTTTAGAGGTTTTTTCATTTATAAAACCTAAAAAGTTAATTAAAATGGGTTTGAACTGAGGTATTATTTTTTGGATGGATAATGGGTTGGGGAAATATAATGTCAGATCAATGTAATCTAGTGAATGAACCATGAAATCTAACTAAACATCTGAGAATAAATTCTCCCCACTAGTTCCCTAGATGGGTTTATCAACAATACAACTTCATTAAATTCCAAATTTAAAGATGAAAATATGCATTACATTAAAAATGAAAAATAAATATATTGAACATTTATGAAATATGTAGTTTGTATCATGAGAATAAAAGAGTTTCAAAACATGAATGGATTGGAGACACAATTGTGAATTAATACATAAGGTACATTTTCATAAAATTTATATCTAAATGGTGAGATAATTTATTTATTAATGTTGTTTACTATATATATTTATTATAAACATTTATATTACTATGATATAAAGGAAAAACATGATATATATTATTTGGATACATTAATTCCTTAATCATTTAAATGGAAAACCATTCTTTGGATAATGATGGAAATAATAAGATAAAAGATGAGGAACTCAATGTTTTTGAGAAAAAAAGTAGACATACTTTTTTGAGGCCTAAAATGATGACTAAGAACTTTAAAATATATTGATTGAAAATATATTTATAATTGTGTCAATATTAATTTCGTTTTTAATTTTAGGTAGCACTGGATACTTGTCATGGACAACATGGATACCCAAAATTTATATTTCATCGAGGCTGGATATCCAACAAACCTATAAAATAGGATGTGTATTACGAAATTTAAATAAATAATAAAATCATTCCTCAGATAAACACAAAATTATGTGTATCAGAACATGTTTGAACATGAATATTTTTATGATATGGTGGTTAAATAATCTAGACTAAATGGGGGTATGATGACAGTGTCTAGAAAAAAAATTCATGTTGATTACTAAAAAAATACATTGATGTATATATAGACTGATTTAACAATCAATACATATTTCAAAAAATATTACATATTTTTTTCAATGATACTATTGTGTAAAAAATAATATAATAGATTCAATTTTGGATGTTAGTTATGAAAATAATACTAAGAACCTAAACCACGAAAATACCAGCATCCTTTAATAGGTAAATTTTGATGGTAATTACAATTTCATTAAAACAATTTCTTAATAATTATTTTCCAAACATTTTCCCAGTACTACCAAGATTTATGACATCTGTAATTATCTAAATAATAGGTAATCTTTTTTTGAGATGAGTGGAAATCTAAATGATGTAAGAATGTTTTCTAATAACAAATTGGCATGATTATCTACTATTTTTGTATTCTAGTAAGGGATATGTACTTAGAAATATATTATGGGAGTGAACCATTAGATTAAAAATGTTTATATATATTTATTTACATATTTCATGATGAGAAGTATGATGAAGAACATAAATTCATTTATCAGCCTAGAACAGTAAATAATAAAAAAATTGGCCAATGGGGGAGACCGAGTTATAGGAAAATGTGGAGCTGGAAGAAGAGTTATAAGTGGAGGAGGAGGGAGTGCTGGATACCGATAAAGAGGAGTAAAATAATCACAATATTGAATATAATAAAAAAAATTAGTAAATATAGTATAATTTGGATAATATAATGGGTTTATTTTAGAAGAATTGTATAAATGTTCAAAAGACACATTTCAAGTAATACTGAAGACATTGTTAATGTGTTTCAGTTTTCTTATTGAATTTTATTTTCACCCCTATTTATGTAATATTGTTCAAAAATTTAAGTAGAAGGATATTTTTTTTAGAAATAATAAAACAAACAACATATTTTTACAAACTAATTATCATAGGTTACAATTTATATTTTAAAATTCCAATTACTCTAAAATATTATATAATGTGAAAGAAACCAATCACCAAGAAATAACTAAAGAACAATAAAAAAGATTTAGTTTCTTCTCGTGGATTCATTACTCTACAAAACTGGAATTACCAGTGGAGAAAAGGTCAATTGAGAGTCATACAACACCAATAAATTCATGGAAATAGAATCAAAACCATATTATTTTTTAATATATATATGAGTAATCAACCTCTTAAGATAGTAGTTGTATGAAATAACTATTATAAGAAAAATTTCATTGATAGATTGTGGTCATCAAGAAGGTATGAGATCAATGGAAATAAGAAATAATATGAAAACCACATTATGATGAAATCCATGATTAAAAAAACCTACAACAATTGAAATCATAAATCCACAAAAATTCAAAGAAATACCCCTTCAAAAAAAATATAACTAGATACGAAACATATAAAAATAATGAAACAAAATAATCATTGATGGGGTCATGGATTTGAAGAAAATAACACTATTTGGATTCAATTTGTTGGGTGGTTTAATTAATTGGGATATAGTAACATCAATTAGAAGCATCATATAATATCACAAATTCATGTATAGTCTATAAAATTTTAAATCATTATGCATATGCACATTCAATATGTAAAATGATCCATATTCAAAAGATCATTAAAAAAACTCATTACAATAATGAATAAATGATAATATGGATATTTCAATTTTTTTTGAAAAAAAATGAATATGTTTTTTAGAGTATATCATCACACAAATTATTGAGAAGAATATACTAATATAAAGAACATTCCCAGAAGAACTTATAGATGCACTAGTTTTTAGTTTCTTTTAAATGATATAAAGATATATAATGATGTTTAATACTGTTAAAATGGGGTAAAAAAATTATATTTTAGATTATTGTCTTTTCCAAATATATAATTGGTTAAATTAATGATTTTTTATCAAATAAGTTAAATGTTTTATAATATAGCTTTTACTGTCAATGATGGTTAAAAGAAAGGGTATATTATATTATGTTTCCTAAAAACTGATATATTAATATTTTTAATATAAAATAATTCTAATAGGTTTATAATAATTGTTAATGGTTTATATGAATAGTTGAATTTCTCTTCGAGGATGAATAACTGTTATACTTTCATCATTCAGTCAACAAGGATAATTCAATCTTTATTAATCAAATTTATTTTTATTATCTAATTTATTTAACATTATTTATTATTAATATGTAATATTGTAAAATTATATAGAGGTATTAATCAACTATAGTGTAAAAATACATGGTCAAATAACCATTACTACCATGATGACCACCACCTCTATGTCATCAACCATTCGTATATCCCAAGGCATGTGGAACAAACTAGGGTTATCCTCCACCAACACTAAACTAAATACTAATAATGATCAAGCATTGGAAATCTTAATGGAATCAATATAAATCATATAGTAGTGTTGTAAAAAATAATAGTATTTACCGTAGACCAAATAAATCTATAGAAATTTGAATAATAATAATGAAACTAAAATAAAATTTGATGAAATGTTAACTTCTCGGATGACTGGGAACATCAATCCATTGATTTACTCTTCAATAAATGTCGATTGCTACCCACTCGAGATGAATAATTCTACATTATAATCATCAATATATTATTTATTTCCCCTATACCAAAATATACCAAATACCTATTAAGAATTTTACATTGTGATTTATCACATAATTTAATTCCACAGTGAAAAGTAAAACTGTTTCCCAACTATAGGGAAGAAAATTTGTATCATATTAAATAAGGTTCTTCAGTCTAATAAGATGAACCATTGAATTCATCCACCAAAACTTAATATAAAAAAAAAATCACCTAGAAGTATTAAAAATATTCGTGGAAAAATCAACCAAAGCATTTATTCTCAAATAATTTGATGATACCTAAAACTCTTCTCACTTAATATGATTACCAAACCACAACTAATAAAAAATATACCCTAATACACTGATAGAAAAAAGAGTCCGATGATATTTCCTCGGATTTTTCAAAACATTATAAATATTCATCTCTTTAAGCCACCTCTATGTCTCAAGATCTAAGCCACAACCCTCGTATATCAATATAAAATAGTGTTGAGACTCATGAAAATAATCCATATAAAATCAAACTCTTTATGGTTTTCCAATTCATTATGAACTGAGGAATTCTATTATAAATTTTCCACTAAATACATAAGTATTATTTTCATTATCCGTCCTTGAAATATGAAAAGGTACATATATTCCATAATTTTTTATTTTATTTAGGATAGTTCAATTATATTCTTTAAATTTTCATTGAATTTATTTATTTGAATCCTCAGTGAAAATAGGAATGATCCATGTATAAAACATATATATTCAATGAAATTAGAATCATTATACCATATATTTTAAATGGGAACAAGTTTATTTCATTATATCATAAGGTTATCTAAATTTCAATGAACTATATTATCTCCCATACCACTATCAAATTATATATAGAATAATATTACTTCTCTACCAAACCCACACATTACTCTATATTGACTAACAAAAAACACCACCCATACTCCTATAAATATTTTTTTACCACTCATTTATATCACCCAGGTGAAAGGATCCTTTCTATGTTGGGATTTTACGTGATTGTGGTACAAAAATAGAATATTTAATGGGCCCAAAGTTTGAGACATGTATGGTGTGTTGGTAAAAGAATATGGGTGGTATTGCTCTTATAATTATGTGGAATATATGAGAAACCCACCAATGAAATCCATATAGTAATATATTAATCATGACAAAAAATTGTGTATTGTTATTTATATTAAATTTCCCCTAACATAAAATTAAAAAATGTTACTCCCACAACAAAGAGAATATAACCAATTTCAGACACATTGAGATAATACTGCTCATTTCAATTACCAGAATCATCTAGAATGATTTTAACAAAGAGAGAGATATATATAAATATATATATATACATCTATGTGTGTGTGTGTGTTTCTGATAATACATGGTTAATCAATAGTGTCCAATATCAAATGAAAACTGTAAATATTTATATTTTTATCTAATTACTAATTTAATAGATTATAGAAAAAACATAGAACTTATTTCTAGTTATATACCACCTAATAATAGAAAGTCTTCCTCATTAAAATATCTCATATAGGTATAACTATATATTTTAATATTTATATATCTATAAGGTATCCTATAGATACTTCCTGAATGACATTTTTCACTGTCATGTTTGCAAAAACATAAGTTATTTCTCTCTCAATTCTTTTATATCCACATAAAACCATCACTATGTTTCCCATATATCCAAAACCTCAAAACAATTCCATATCTACATCTCAATGACATCAGAATAGAACATAATCACATATACACAACTCCTTTATATATTGGTATGTAATCCAAAAGGCCAACAACCTTTTTGCCATAAACATCAAAAAATTCACACACTAGGGATCCTAATCATAGAAACATCACCACATTCCATTACCTTAGTAAAACATATCATATCATAATAATAATACTGCATAATATCATGTACTACCTATATATGAGGGATGATGATAGGAAGTGTAGTAATCCATTTTGTTCCCCTATATTCCCAAAATTGGGGGGAACTTTTAAAACCCAAAACATCACTTGTGAATCAATAAGAATAACTGAATACAATGAATGTTCATAATAAATAATATAAAATACAAAGGATATAAAATATCTATTTATTCATAACCTACTGTTAAACCCTCATATGCATTGAATATAAACATATAACATACAGAAGTTACTTTCCAACAACCACCAAAGACCAACAAATTGATATACTGGCTAGAAAAATTATAAATTTTCTTCATCACTCCAACAAATTACCAAAAATATTAATAAAAACACATTTTATCACATCATTTATTATTTGAGTAATAAATATATTTTACCACATTCTATTCATTATGTCACAATCCATAGATAAATATTTAAATCAATCCTTCCATTTTACTCATTGAATTATCAAATTTCATTAATAATACAATAATCACATGTTTATAAGAATAATAAAATTTTAATTTCATAAGATATGAAAGGAACTCATAACATCATAACGTCATTACCATTTATATTTATATCAAAATATTTCATAACTTTCAATATCATCTCACAACATTTTATCAAAAATGACACAACCCTATTCTAATGACCACAATATATTTTCTTCCCATTTTTTACATCATACATATCAACAAAATATCATAATAAATATTCAATCATTAAAATATCAAATGAGAAAATAATAACCAAAAAAATATAGTATCCATCATTATCAATAAAATCCACATGGTGTGCTAAAAACTCATCCTTATCTTATGCATCAAACTCTTTCCACAACTAAAAATAAACAATATTCATTAAATTTTAAAAATATACATCTCACTGTATTATTTACCAGGTTCAAGTGATTTTTTGAATAGTAAAGGTGAATAATAATTTGGAAACCATCATTAATATTAACAAAATATCTATATTATAAAAAAAACATATGTAATCATAATTACAATATTGTATAAATAACATAATATTCAAAGATGGATATTATATTTACTTTGAATTTCATTAATCATAATCATTTTTTGTGTTACGTTAATTAAGGAAATATTATCATTTATTATATATAGACATTATTCCACATTCATATATAAATGAAAATATATTTTTTAGTCACCTACCTCAATTAATATTTTTCCACATAGGGATAAACTAAAACCAAGGGATAAATTCCAAAATACCAATGTTATCCATCACATGATCATATATATTCTATATTTAATCAAAAAATAAAATAAAAATAATAAAACCCATTCCTTAACCACTTGAATATACTCATTATTTTAAATGATCAAAAGAATAATTTATAATGTAAATGATAACACACTAGATGAATATATCTTTAACCTAAATTCCATGGATGTAAATACACACAACAGTCATAACAAAACCTATGATATCCAATATTTTATTATACTTTTGAAGTTTATCAGAGGTGTAACACCACCACGTTTTTTTATAAATAATTTTTTTTCATATATATTATAATTTACATGTTACAACACTGTTAAATTAATAATGAATTATTCATAAAATATTATTATATAATGTTATACATAACATCAATCCATTAGATTTTTTGTTACAAATAGTACTATATAAATTTTGAAAACATATGGATTACATAGGAATAAATTAATTATGTTTTTATGAATTAATTATAATTGAAAATAAAAAACATTTGAGATTAAAATATGTTTTCTCAAATAGATTGTTATTATATACACAATGTGTTTCTAACTTTAGAAATTGAATTTTATAGGTGAATGATTTTAATAGAATGTAAAATTTATATTTAATAAATTTGTTAATGATGTAATAATGTATTCTGTAGAATTAGATTAGAATATATATGTTGTTTTATGCTTAAAAGTGTATTTTTATGAAAAAAAATCATTGTGTTTGTGTAGATACATTAAAATGAATTTCTTCCACTTGTATAAACAAAAAATAAAAAAATGGATTCTATATTTTTAAACAGTGTGACAATTGTTTTAAAATAGTACACTTTATTTTCAATATGAATTGTATCCATGGTAAAATATTGTCATCCTATAATGGGTTAATCAGGTAAAATATGGTTATAACAATGTGACATGGATATAAAATGTCTACAAAACATCCCTTTATCATATTGGATGGGTTTAGTTTTTTTAAAATTTCTATCCATCTCTAGAATATATAGATACATGGGGCTATATTACTGTGATTTTTGACTATTAAATTATTTTTTAAAAAGGATAAATAGAAAATATCACACTCCAGATTTTAATAAATATTATTTTTCTATGGATAGAATGCTGTTATATGTTGTTCAAATTAATTATTTAAAAGATAAATTAATTATTTATCATATTAATTTATTAATAAATTTCTGTAACTAAATAATATGATTAGATGTTTACATAACCCAAACACAATATTTAGATAATAAATAGATAAATAAAATAAATTATTTTAAACATTATTAATTCTTGAGTTCCGTGATTTTTTTTGAGAAATTTAATATTTTATGAATTTTTTAGGTTTTTATATTCTATATAATACTCATTACAGATTTTTTCAATGAAAAATTATTCGAATAGTGTAAAAAATTATATTATGGTTATTTTATGAAGATAATTGTTTTTAAAATTTAATCAACGATAATAAAAATTGTTAGAGAGATCATGGTGGAAATGATTTAATCTAAAGTTTCATTCTTTTATAATTCATCATCAAATTATTTTCTTATATGTAAAATTATAAACAATTATAATTTAAAAAGTTGTTAGCATAGTTATGGTTCAAAATTGAAAAGGAAGGGGTTAATAAAATGAAAGGATTAAAATGAAACAAAAACAATATGAAATATGTTATATGATTATATTTAAACCATATAATCTACTCATTTGTATCTTTTTTAGTTCGATTCATTTTAATGAGAGTGGTATTGTAATATTGTAAATATCTTTAGTAAATCCATGTGTGTTGATTCCCTTCATCACAAAGGGATTCCATTGCCTCTTTTATTTACACAACATTGATATATTTTGATCAAAAAATCTATGAAAGAATCCATTATATAAATTCTTATCCAAAATTTATAATTTTTTTGGACTATTAAAAGATTATAAATTACGCCCTCTACAGGATATCAAAAAGAGTTCATTCAAATAAGAGGTATTCACATTAACCAGGGACTGGCGCTCGCTTCCCATTTCCCCTTCACTGATGGAGTAGGGCATGAATGCGGCGCCACCACCCCTCCTTGACCCGCTCTAGCCGGGGAGGGGAGCTTCTTCTTCACGCTCACTTCCTCCCCTTTCTCCTTCTTTATCCTGTTTCACGGAACCGTCCTCCCTCCCTCTGTTCACTCCAATCGAAATAAGACCTAAGGTCCAGTCCCTCTAGAATGGAGTTCTCTCGGTTCTGATTTCCCCCTGGAGTTCACGGAAGCTTCAGCTTTGCTGGATCACACCTTGGTGGCCCGAATCGGAAGGAATCGCCCCACTGTTGATGCGTACGACCGGTTCGTTTTTTCAACTTGGAATTTTCTAGACCGAGAAATCGTTGGTCTGTTAGATGCGAGACACATTCAGGTACGCTTCTCAAATGGAGAGGAACTTGTTGCTGCGCAGTCCTTTTCTCCACATTCTATGGGTGGAGTTAGGTTCTCCCTCTTCCGGTGGACCTTCGATTTTCACCTGAGGTGCGACCCTCCGACCACAGCTCTCTGGATTTCTCTTCCCGGACATCCTTTTCCGTTCCAGAACCTGGTGATCCTCCAGTAGATAGGTCATTTTATTGGATGTTATTTATGTTCCGACTCCCACACTAGTGTCATTTTCCATCCCGTTGTACCGAAAATCTATATTGAAGTTGATATATCGAAAGGCCCTCGGAATTTCATCACCATTGAGATCGAGGGAGAGCTCTGCTGGAAGCAGACGGTTTGTTAGGATTTTTGGATATCCTTCGGATCTGGTTGTCATCATTTAGGCCATGAGGATTCCAAATGTCGTCATAGATTCCATGGTTGTTCTATGTCCGATCATATGGAGTTTGGAACAATTCCGGTTTGCAATTACATAGTTGTTAATAAATCGGAGAAGGTAGTAGATTCTGTTGGTCTGTATTGTAGAGGGGATGCAAGTGTTACTATATTAGGGGATAACCAGGGGAAAACTGTGCTACCATCTTCTATTCTATGCAAGGATAGTGGGTCGAGAGAAAATCCATCGGTGGACAGGGTGTTTAGTCGTTTGAAACATGACCTGGGTATCCTCAACCAATTACAGGAACCAGGTGCTAAAGAGCCACAACCTCTGGGGCAGCCTGGTTGCTTCAGTCTTATCCCAGCAAGAGAACCTCCAGGAGAAAAGGGAATGTCCTTAATCACCAGGGGGACCTCTTCATGTGCTTCCATTGGGATTGACACCAGTGGGAAGATTGAGATATCCGGAAAAAACATCCAGGAGGATTCAGCTGCAGTATCACAGATTGGACAAGGCATGATGAATGAGTTGAATGCCTTAGGTCCCTTAGACCCCAACACCCTCTCTCTACAACCTCCAGTCTAGGTGAAGGCTGTGAGTGTAGGGAAGAATAATGACTTTGAGGTTAATGCAGGAATGGTGAAGTCATTGTACAGGCATAGCCCTCTCAAAAAAGACCCAGTTTTGGTTTTGGGTAATCGCTTTGATGGTCTGGATGTCCAAGAACCAACGCTAGCTTCAGAAGAGGAGGATTCAGGTGTCGACAGTTACAAACAATTTTTAGTGGATAGTTTGGAATGAATTCAGGGGAAAGGCCTTCATAGTCCTAGAAGGAAGAAAGGGCAGAAAGGAAATTGAGACATAGGAAAGTGCATTGTGGTCAAAGGGGGAAACTCAAAGGGACAGAAAGACTATTCCCACTTTCCTAAGCCGATGGTTGCAAGTTGATGCCATGGAGGAGCAAGAGGCATGGCTAGAAAAACAAGACCGAATCCTAGCTTGAGGATTCAACCACGGAAAAATCAACTTTGAGTAATTCATAGAGGCAATGGATAGAATGGATACCCACCATGAAGAGCTGATCTGCAAGGATTCAGACATCCAGGTTATTACTCTTCAGTGGGAATTATATAGAGTGTCTGATTCTAATAATCCTAGTCTTTTATTTAATCAATTTGTGAGTTATTTCAGTATGTAGTGGTATTAATGGTTTGTTATCTATGGTTTCCCACTTCTCCTTAATGTTTCTTAATAATAAAAATTTATATTTGGTATTAACCAATAAAATTTATTTTTTTAGATCCTCTTTTACATAATCTTGGTCTATAATATTTATAGTAAAATAATATCATATTTATCATAAATGAATGGAAATTTTATTATGATTATGAAATGATAGTTATCAACCATTTTTTCCATCAAATGGGACATGAATGTACAACTTGTTCATATGTATGACATTCCATAAGTACAGAGTGAAATAATTCATTTTCCTTCACCACATTTTATTGATGGAATTAATATTAAGTCAAA
The DNA here is from genome assembly GCA_963277665.1 of Viscum album. Taxonomy (NCBI): domain Eukaryota; kingdom Viridiplantae; phylum Streptophyta; class Magnoliopsida; order Santalales; family Viscaceae; genus Viscum; species Viscum album. The sequence continues at coordinate 62,473,648 of OY728143.1, read as the reverse complement.
TTATTATATATTATATTTATAAAAATAATTATGATTCTATAATGATAAAATTATACCTACCTTATAACCATCAAATCAATTAGAAAATGAAGCATCACACATGCATGACTTTGGACTACCATCTTCAAGAAGTGGTGATATTTGTTTTCAATTTTTTATAAAAGGATTGAAATTATAATGAATTTTGAATATATTTATATATATATTATTTATAATCTATAAAAATTCTTATGTGAAATGTTATTATTATTTATCATTTATTCATTCAATCAATATAAAAATTTTAAATGTGGTCACGTGTAGGAAGGACTAACCATCTCCCTGATTGCGGTAATTAATTTATATATTTCTACAAATTATGGATGAATATAAATTTATATATTAATAATTAATTTTATATTAATTTCAAGATTATCATTTTTTAGATAATATAACAATCAATAATGTATAAATACTAACACTACAGAACTGAAACATACATGAAAAATGAAGTTGTTATTAGTGTAAATAGTTACATTAATAAAGAATTTATAATAGAGTAGTGATAATATGTTTTAAAAATATATATTTCAAGATATATATTATTATGGATTTGGAATAAAATTATAATAAATATATATTAAAATAAATTATTCTGGAATGATTATGCAGAAGGATTTTACTTTAGGTAAGGGTTTTATGTTATAATCACATTGATCTCATGTATGTTTTATGTTTAATATCATAATGAAGAAATTTCAAGATATACCTATAAATAATTAAAAATATTTTTATTATCCTATCATTATTCAAAATAATAAGCTTTTTACAATAATAATGAATCCAATGTAATTATTTTATATAAACCCATCATTATTTCTATCACATGTCGAAATATTAATTATTTTATGTACATGTTTTCACTAAAAAGATTTCAAAAATTATAGAGTATTATATTATGATTTTGTAATTTCATCTTTACCCATGTTTGAAATTGTATAATAATTTTCAATGGAATCTCCATACATTTTTCTAAATTAATAATTTTTTACATTTTTTTAAAGAATGTAAAGAATGTTTATTTAGATTATATATACTAAATGAAATTTCCCACCATCATGACCATTAAATGATTAGAATACTCTTTTTAATGTTTTAAATTTTATATTAAAAAAATAATTAATATTCATGAATTCTTTATATTTTTGAATTAGTGACATCAATGTAATAAGTCAATTTTCCTCAATAAATATTTGAGTGATACTTATAAAGGAATGTTAATCTATAGTAACTACCTTTTATTTTAATTGACTTTTTTTGGTTTTATGATCCAATTATAAAATCTGTATTCATTCCATAAATATTCTATGACTATGATTATGAGATGTTTATGAAAACCAATATTTTACATGGTCAATTTTATGCCGATATAAACAGTGTTTATTAATATTATGGTGTTAATATGAATGATTTATGATTCAATAATGTCTGGGTCTTTTATATAATTTTAATTCATTGGGAATAAATTTATAACAACTCATGAGATAATGATGAAAATAATGGACATGATGGATAATATCTTTTTTCATATTTTGGTGAGTGAGTATGGTAGCATTCAATATATTCTCAGAATATTGTTCACGAACACGATTTCATCTAGCTATGTTCTAAAAATTCTAATTTATTATGAATATAATGACATGATCCTGTATTATAACTCTTGGGTGTTGATTTGTATTTTGAGACCATTAATGATACTGTATCTATATTTAAATTACTTTGGAGATTATTATCTATTTTTTCATGAAATATTTTATGATGATTGTTTTCAAGTGAATCTATTACTATACCCATATGATAATATTATTCTATATATTTTTATATCTCCCATGTTTACCACTACTGATCATTGAAGAATAACCTTTTTATGTTTCTTTTTGCTAGGTTAGGAATTAATGGTCCATGTTTTGTATGTATAATAAGAGTACTATTTATGATGACCATAATGGGATATATTGAACATATTTCGTGACATAATAATATTATATATTTAGTTATAATGATAGAAAATACATCGACATCCCTATGCATGTATTTTTGTGAAATGTATTGAAAATTCAACAAAATTTATGCAAGATTTATATATGTTGTTCTTTGGTCACTTCATTTGTTATTAGTTGATGTGTTTTTTTAACCAATGAAGATTAGGGTTAAAACTATTAGTGTAATCATTGTGTTATGTCTATGTATATGATGATATCTTAATGTAAGGGTAATAACCATGGATATATTATGTTAATAATATGGTTATATCTATTTAAAAGAGAGATTCAGGATTTAGATGCCATATGATTGATAATTCATGATCATATGATATATTAGACTTATTATTATAAGATTAATCCTTGAATATGTTTTAGGGGTTACATAATGGTTAGACAAGAATAAATCATTTATAAATGAATATGATGTTCAGTGAAATGATATTACCCATGATAAACCAAATGTCTTTACACCATGGATAAAATATATTGTTATATTTATCAAAAAATGTATCAATATATGAATGGTAACACATGTCATGTTGAGATTCATAAGTAAATAAGTAGGGAGAAACCTTATATGAATAATTCTATTAAACAATTTTCATTATACTTCTCTGGGATTTTTGATCTACTAGATTATAAGTCAGGTATCAATGTAATTGAAATTATGTTTTATGTTCTTGAGTGCTTGAATGATGTAGAAATATTTATAGAAGTCAATCACTTTGAAGGTAAAAATAATTTATCGAAAAACTATATCATATTATTGAGTAATGGGGATGAAATGAACATCACGTAAAGGGAATACTTTTGAGGGTATTTATTTATAAATAAATTCTATAAAACTTATGTACCCTAATATAAATAGAGTTTTAGTGTTGAAATCAAGGGATTTTTATTCCATTAAAATCCATAAAGAAAACATTACAAGGGATTCAATTTGTTCTTATATATTTATAATTGGCAATATAATAAAAAATGTTTTATGATTTAGTGTACATGTATAATGTCTTCTACGGTATTTTTAAATAAGATAATTGGTTAATTATGATGGAATTACTCAATGCTCTCTTAATGTATAAATACAAACTTGTAACTCCAATTCATCTTCTTATTTTGGTGAAAATAATATAATAATATAATGTTATGGAAACTCAAATGGTAAATCTAAATGAGTAAAAAACATCTGACCACAAACATTCCAAAGATTTAGTGAAAATCATTCAAAATATTCTATGACCAAAACATGTAAATCTAAAATTATGTAAAGGTTTTCCATCTTGATATATATTTTTCACGGAATGTTAACATGATATAAATAGAAAAATGGGAAATTAAGTGTTTAACCAGTGACGTTCAATTATTCAAAAGTTGGGATATTGGGATTTCTGTGAATCCAAGAGTTAATGTGGTGTGTAAAAATCAAAAAACCCAAAAGAAAGTTTATAAAGGAATGAACATTTTTATAAAATTTAAAGAGGGTTAAGATAACGATGTGGTGCGATGTAAACTATTAATCTAATCTAGAGCTTCTAATGTATTACTTGATTCATTCTATATATGGATTTATATATATAAATAATATTTTATGGGTATCTATCAAAACTAAAGTAGTAATTTGTTGATTTAGAATTAGAAACACTTAGTTTTATGATGGCCACGTGTAGTGTTTATTTCGTAACTATAATTGAATTTTGTGGGAATGTGCACCTGCAAAATATTAGGCATATCCACCTATTATAATTTGATATGATTTTGGTCATGGATTTGATATATCTCTATGGACCCAATATCACTTTTTGAGGAATGTATGTCACATTTTATTTTTTAATGATTCTATATTAATTTATTAATGTTTGTATGAATATTAATATCCAATGAAAATTACATATTACTAGTGGGTCTTAATTCCAAGGGAATCAATCTAAGATGGTTGGGGAGAACTCATCATTGATGATTTTTCCCATCGTACACGAGTTTTTTTTATTTCACTCATGAATATTTTACATATATTTTGATAAATAATGATTTAATTTTTCAAAATAACTCTTAAATGGTGCTAAATATATTTTCAAGACTCATTATATAATTTCCATAATTGAGTTGCAAAAATTCAAGATGCCACAACATGAGAATATTGATATGGGATTCATAGGACATATTGAGTGACCATATTGTGAATATTTTCTATTTGTTATGAAGAATGATGTGTCAATATTTCATATCATTCATTATCCAGATCTAAAAAATATCACTATTAAGAACAATTATCAACTACACTAAATAGAATATTTGATTAAAAGGGTCACTTTACTTTTCTATTATTGAACATAATTATATATATCATTAGTTAAGGGTTATGAAGTAACATATACACATGATATCCTTCCATACGAGGTATGACCATGATGAATTAACAGTGAATCCATTTGTACATACTAACATGATTTCTATCTTCATGGCTTTAATGAGTTGAGTCTTTAGAGACTACCTTGGTATGTTTTTCGAAGTATTTATATATTTTCTATTTATATATTCAATGTATACCGAATATAATAAATATCAATTATGAATTATTTTCATGACCCTGTAGATGTATAATATGTGTTGAATATTAAAATATTCTGATTTTTGGCTACAATAAGATACATTAATGGATCATACAACCAAAATAGGTTGTATAATTATAGACCAATCAAGAAATATGTTATTTATTGTTAGCACATTATATCCACTATGAATAAGAATACTAGTTTTCTTTTTTCATTATGGATATTATTGATTATTTTTGGATAATTTGTCTTGGTTGTGTAATCCAATCCTTACTTTTACATTGAAAAAGGATATTCTTTTTTATACAGATGAATATATGAAAAATTACAAGGAAACAGAGAGAGTGATATCTAGTGCACCTATGTATAAACATCCATATAGCATAGAGGGATTGATAATTTATATTGATACTTAATAGAAGGGATTTGGATGTATCCTCTTTCATAATTATATTATTATATCTTATAACTAATAAAAATGGTAGGTTCATGAGAAATATTTCCCAAATCATGCTATAGAGTTATCTATGATAAATTTTTTAATTAATGATATAGGGGATTTATATTTATGGATAATTTTTTTTACATGTACTGATCATAAAATATTAATTTATATTTTCTCATAGAAAAAGTTAATTTTTCATTGGAGAATAATTTTCCTATTAATTAAAGATTATGACTACTCAATGCATTATTTCTCTAGAAAAAGAACAAGTTTTATAATTATATTAGTTAGATTAACTATGCTAATTAATATATGGTGATGATTTTAGAATATAAAATATTTATAGATTTATAGAGTATAGTTCTTATAATAACATTCAATATATCATTAAGATATATCTTTATGAAACCCAATGTGGAAAGAAGTTCTGATCTCAAATGTTTTGGTGTTGACACAACAATATATGATTCATGAAATTTTCCAAAAAAATCATGATGTGATTCTCACTAATACAACCATTGTCATTTTGGAGAAGAATATTTCTCCATGTATGAACAAGTTTTAGGTTATATTTCCATGTTCAAAAAGTGTACTCTAGAATGAGGGATATGTAGAACAACCCCCTACAGGATTTGGTTATAGATTTCCAATATTGAGGATTGAAATGTTGCAATTGATTAAAATAAAATTTAAGAGTTTCTATAGAGATTATTTGGTGTATTACCAATATCCAAAGGAATATATCACACTGATTGGTTCTATTTGATGGGGCGTGGGTCCCAAATGGACTCAGTATTCAAAAAATTTGGCTCTTGGAACACAAAAATCATTTATGAATGAATAGTGTGACTGTTCAAGTCATTTGTTAAAGCCATCCATTTAGGACCACTACATATTCCGATATTTTCCATCCAATCTTCATAGGTCCACAGAAGTAAATAAATAAACCCATCCTCCTCAAATATTCATAGGATGATTGAAAAAACAGACACCAAATCCTAAAGATGGATTTAGTCGTGCAGGTCCTCCGCCCAAGTAGTCGTTCTATACTTGGGAGACATTGCATGGACACGCTTTACTAGGTCATGGCCTATAGCCTAGAACATGGGTAATCCCATCACAGACATCCAATACCTAGGCTAGGTAGTATGATCCTCCCTATTACTACTTGGGCATGGTACCTCCTAAGAGAGCCCAGACCCAGATGACTATCCTAGGGCGCCCAATACATGGCATACCTACCAGGGCCACCAATACTATGGTGATCTACTTGGGAGAATGTCTCGTTCTAGTTTTCGGCCACGAAACTCCCAACGCATCCATATCCAATGATTGATGGACCTGCTTTCCAAAGGCAGGTGTTCGCCGGATGGTCTGACCAACGACTCTTACGAACTCACATTGGTCGAGAGGATGGGATGTCGGGCTCATCACACCCTTTTTGTGTGGGGGGGGGGAATTAATACATGTTCCGGGACTCTCTTATAGATTTAAGATGTATTCATATGTTCGTGAATCTTTGGTTTATACCCAAACATAGTATCCACGGATTCAACCTTGGTGGGCAGCGGTCAACTAGACGCAGGGGTTAGGAATCATTTATGCTCAAGGTTTACCATCCCTTGTTGGATTAATGACCCCGAAGTGTTGGAACTCACTTGAGTCGGCACTAGGGGTGGCGCAGTGAACCGATATGGAGATGATCATATCGACCATTTGTTGGGCTTGAACCTCAGAAAGGCTTCCTACGTACCCTGCTTACAAGGGGTGGCGCAGTGAACCGATATGGAGATTATTGGATCGACTGGTTATTGGGATTGAACCTCAGGTAGGATTCCTATGTACCCTACTTAGGAAGTAGGGATCAAAGTCCCTGTAGTTCAGATAAGTGTCGGGGAACCGACGTGAAGAGAGACCGGGTGGTCCGATGGGTGGTGGGATTGAACCTCATGGAGGATTCCTATGTACCATGCCTAGGTGGCAAGGATCAGAGTCCACATAGTTCGGATACACAGTTTAACATCATGCTGGATGAGGGTGAAACTCGACGTGGAGAAATGACAGAGTGGTGGGCATGAACCTCGTGGAGGCTTCCTATATACCATGCTTTGGCATTGATCAAAGTCCCCGTAGTTCGCTTTGGCTTGGGGCTTACACTCTGAGGAGGCCCAAAATGATGAATTGGGGATTACAATCTGAGGAGGCCCAGAATGATGGATTTGAGCTTACACTCTGAGGAGGCCCCTGGTAAGATGTCATGGTCGATGCTTACTCTAAGCCCACGTGAGTCATGCTCGATGTGAGAAACAAGAGGCAGCAGGGACTAGAGGATCACGTCGTGAAAGGTGCGTCCGTGAGAAGTGGAGTGGGGCTTACCCATAGAGTGGCCCAGGATAATGAATTGGGGCTTATACTCTGAGGAGGACCAGAAGGCCGAGGATTACTCCGAGATGGACACCCAGAGGGTCGGGGCTTACTCCGAGATGGACGCCCGGAAGGTCGGGGGTTACTCCGAGATGGACGCTTGTGTGCTGCTAAGGAGCGGTACTGGTGAATGGGGCTTACACAAGGAAGCTGCCTAGGTTCCCTCCTCATGTCTAACCATGAGGGTATCCCAGGTCACTGGTGGCATGAGGCATATAATTGAGGCATACACCTATGCGAAAGTGCACAAGCAGGATAATGCCAAGGGAGTTGGAATCAGTCCAAAGAAAGGGAGATGAAAAGTGTGAATTAGATGAATGACATCCGGAACACAATGAGGGTGGCATGGAAATCGATTATAACTGTTGATCATGTTTGAAACACATCGTCCATATCACGTTAGCCTGAAATGGGGACGAACAAATGAGGTTCGACTGTTGAGCATGTTCTAAACGCAGTACCTATCTCAATGTCTTGTCCAAAGTCTTCTAGGGCATTAGACCAGGACAGTAGGTGAGCCGAGCCGGCATGGGACCATGGAATTAGGGGGTCCCTTCAGAAATTCAAGAGGATGGAGATACGAATGAAGGAAATGAAAAGCGTGGGGTGGAGTGATGGAATGTTTGAATGGATTCCAACGATCTTAAAGTTATGCCACTGTAAACATAGAATAAGGTATCTCTTTCATTGAGCAAGAGGAATCCAATTATTGAATGATAGGGAATGATACATTTTATAGTCATGTATTGAGGATGGTTTCCAAATATTTTAGCTTCATATGGATAGGATGAGGTCATTACAGTTTAACATTATGTGGTCAGGACGACTAGGTAAGAGATACCTAGCAATGGTTGGTGTGGGACTTATGCGAGGGCGGCCCTTTCTAGATCAACATAGAATAGGAGCTAGGAAATGGGGTTATAGGAGTTCTATGAGGATTAGTTCAACTCATGGAATGTATAGGACATATGTTGGGGCGGCACAATGGTGCAATGCAAAATACTGTTGACCCAACCCGAAAAGTTTGCGGTGTGACTCTCCATTTTACATACAGACTGCGAGTAGCTGGCCGCGAGGGATCTGTCCGTGAAGGAAATATCCACGGAGGATTCAGACAGGGAGGAAATGGTTGCATGTGGTTCGCGGTTTGTTTTTCCATGAAGGGTGTCTGCAGAGGAGTTATCCATGAGGAAGCGGGTCGCGAAGGAGCAGGCCGCAAAGGAGGTTGTCCATGAATGGTGCTCTTCATGGTGGAGATGGTTGTCCACAAAAGGTGTCTGCAAAGGTGTTGGCGCCCATCCTACTTTGCGCCTGTGGAGGGGTTAGGCCTCCATTTCAAAAACAACACTGGTCCGTGGAAGGGGTGGCTGCGGAGGGACTATCCACGAAGTAATTGCCCGCTATGGGATGGTTGTGGATGAGTTAGCTGCATGTGGTTTGTGGACTGATTTCTCCTCTCCATGGAAGAGTTCATCCGTGGACGATATGGGGTCCTCGGATGGTTACGGAACACCACTTGGAGCGATTTCTCCACCATATCTCCACGGGGTTTCACCTTTCCTTCCCCCTTTTGTTGTTTTGGTGGCCCTCACTGGCTATTTATATAGCCGTGAGGGAGGCAGTATTGATGGGCTTGCGGCACATTCCACAGAAGCCCATAAAGGAATCCCCACCCGCAGATGACTCGGTCAACTAGGAATTTTAGGAATCGAGATCTACGGAATTGCTCCGCAACTAGGTTCCATTCCGCCTCTATTTCGCGTAGGACAGCGGTCTGCTACCACATAGGCGCTCCGCCTCCATTTTGCGAACGTCGGTGCACATGGCATGGGACGGTTAGTGCGCTTTGCGGCGATGGACCGGCCTAGCTTCACCAGCGGTCTTCCTGGTTCATGCCCCTGTAGGCGCTTAGCCCCCATTCCGAGAACGACTGTGTCTGTGGGAGGGAGGTTTGCCGAACCGGCCGCGTACTATTGCTGGGATCCGGTGCGCGGACCGGTTCGGTCCTTTTCCATGTTTTGGGGTAATTGGATTTCCCCCTTATGGTATTTTCAGGACCCTTCAAATCCCCCCATCAGAATGGGGTCTGATCGGAATGAAGAGGATGTCATTTCGATGTAGAGTGGTCCTGAAAATCAATGACTGATTGGACAATGCTCTAAATTTTTCCTTAGCCAAGGGACTCAGCAATCATAGTCTTACTATTGCTAGGGTTCTGTAGGAAAACCCCAAAAACTTTTTGTCTTTTTTCCTTTTTTTTCTTTTAATGCCCTGATTATGCTTGGGCCCATTTGGTATGGACCCAGCAGGTATAACCCGAATTTTTCTAAGGTCGCCCTTTCCAGGTTTACAGCCTAACAGGCTTTGTGCCTCTTTATTTTGTGAGCAGTTTAAAGTCCCGCCATAAAGACTATCACTACTGATGTTTTAGGTCGAACAGCTTTGTCCAAATATGGTGGGGAGAGGGCCCCAATGGGTTTCAACTAATTGAAAGATGTCTTAATACCCTTCAGATGTACGTGGGGGGAAACATGTTTAAATTTGAGCAGCATGCAGGGCATGTCTCAAGATATGGGAGTCATGTCGGCGTACAGAGGTAGGAAGAGCGTTGCCTAAGGAAAACATACATTTGGTAGATGGGCCAGGGGCGGTCAATATGCAGATCCGCTTAGGGAATGGTATGCATAGTCATACAACGGTATCCTTAAGTCAAAGACTTATCTATTTCTGATGGCTAGGGGACTTCGTGGAAGTCCAGCTCATGTAAACCACGATGGGTGGTTTGAAAAAAAATGAAAACCACTGGGGGTGGCTCGGAAAGGGTATGGGATGTCTGAAAGGTTATGAGAACATCCGTATCAATCAAGATTGTGGAAGTAAGGTTCCCATCCTATGCATTTATCTAGCGTAAAAGACGGTTGGGGCTTGGTGCAGTTTAAAGTCATCCAGCTAGGACATCATCAGAAATAGAACAACTTCTCCTGGTTCTCGGTAATTTCTTCAAAGACATTCCACCGCATTCTGGTTGGATTGTGGAAGAGGTTGGTAAACTGTAGCTCAGAGGGTTTCCAAATCCCATTATAGAAATGGTGGCTCAGAGGCCAAGAGGCCTACGAAGAGAAGCCTTGCCTAAAGAAATCATGCCTTTGGTAGACGGGTCCGGGGCGATCAATATGCAGAGCCGCGGAGGCCATGGTATGCATAGTCATACAAAGGTGTCCTTAAGTCAAAGACTATCCACATCCGATAGCTGAGCAACTTTAGGGAAGTTGAGATTTGGGACCACCAGGGGTGGCTTATGATAGTTCATCTTTTTTTTTAGTATAGGGTATGGATTATGATGAGAGGGTGCCTGAATACGGCGGAAATATCTAGACGCATCTTTCCGAGAATGGGTGAAGTAATTCTTTCTCACGCTGGTGTGAGGCGATGGATCGTGCAGGTCTGACCAGTGCACTGAAAGACGGAGAGAAGCCTCTGTTTCTCATTGAACCCATGACGAGTATGACCGTGTAGTTTATCATCATGTGGTTGGGAAATAATTCGTGTATTTTAGTGTCATGTGGTAGTGACGAGGCATTTTTGAAGGTTGTTGTGCAGTTTACCGTCATTCAGCGAGGACTGAGAATTTTTTTGAAGGTTGCTATGCAGTTTCCCGTCATGCAGCGAGGACGGGGGGTATTTTTGCAAAGGCTTCTCTACATCAGAATATAACTGGTCTTGAATACCTCAACATGCCCCAGATGTGGGGGGGGGGGGTTGATTGGTGTAAATCATGGTTCAGGGGCTTCTTGGATCATAAAAGGTGATATGGGGGCTCTGAGGCCGATAAGCGTATGGAGCTAGGAAGAGCATCGCCTGTGGAAATCTATCCTTTGATGGATGAGCTAGGGGCTATCATTATATAGAGCCACCGATGGAATGGTATGAATAGTCATTCAAAGGTGTCCATGAGTCGATCACTTTCCAATTCTGATGGCCATGAATGGATACAAGGATCCGCAATTATCCCAGCCACGAAGTCTGTCATTTGGCCGGGGAATGTTTGGACATATCGGGGATACCCGTCCCTAGTTTCCTGATGAATTTCAAAGAACCCCATGCGCTGATCTTTTCTCTTTTTTTCATTGTGCGCGAGGGTGTTCCTTCATTCCATATAGTTTCACGTCATGCGGTAAGGACGAGGTACTCCTAGTTTATTGGTCATAGAACTCGGACCATTGGGTGACTCTTACTGCAGTCACTCGAAGGATAACTGAGTCCACATGTTCTGATATACTTGTAACAAGGTGGGGGATGAAGGTTGTAAACTGTAACTTTGAGTTTTCCCGGATCATGAGGTGTGGTGTGGGGGCTCTGAGGCAGGTAGGCGTACAGACCTAGGAAGGGTACTGCCCGAGGAAATATTTCCTTTCATGGACGAGCCAGGGGCTATCACTATGTAGAGCCACTGAGGGCATGGTATGCATAGTCGTACAAAGGTGTCTCCAGGTTGATAACTTTCCACTTCCAATGGCCATGAATGATTATGAAAATCCACGATTGCACACGGTGCAGAGTTCAGCACGTGGGGATAATGGTGTCCGGGTATACCAAAAACATCTTCACTGTAATTGTCTGTTGAGTCAAAGTAGCCTAGTCCTGACTTGATGTTTGTTGATGTAGGTCGCTATGTGAACCACTGACATACACATAGGATAGCCTAATAGGGATACCCTGGAAACACCTAGATGTGAAAAGGGGAATGAACTTGTAAACCACTTTTCCATAATCTTCTATGTCAGGATGTTTAGTATGGGGGATCTATGGTCGATAAGCATACGGAGCTAGGAAGAGTGTCGCCTGTGGAAATCATGCCTTTGGAAGACGAGCCAGGGGCTATCATTATGTAGAGCTGATAAGGGCATGGTATGCATAGTCATGTAAAGGTGTCCATGGGTCGATGAATTTCCACGTCCGATGGCCATGAGTGGTTATGAAGATCCATAACTATCTGGTTCGGTGAGTCTAATGTATGGAGAGGATGCATCCAAATGTGCATGGATTATCTCCATCTCATATCGCTGCGTGTCTTGGGTGGTTCGTGACGAAGTCCGTGCATTTTAGCATCATGCGGTGAAGAAGATGTCCGTGCAGTTTCTCGGCATGCGGTAAGGACAAAGATATAAACCTCATGTAGTTCTGGTCCTTACACGGGGGAAGGGGGCATTATTAACATAATTTTATGTGCAGTTTAACGTCATGAGGTAAGGATGAGAAGTACACCCCGTGCCGGTATGGTTCACACACGGGGGGAATGGGCATTATTTTTGTTTATTCAGGGGCTGGGCCATGACTAGGGATCCTGGCGTCGATACGTATCCTGCGAGGGCAAGAATCAAGCTGTATGTAGTTCTCTGGAATAAGTACACCCCGTGTAGGTCTGGTCCATATATGGGGGAAAGAAGGAATTTTTTATCTTTTATTCAGGGGTTGGGCCAGGACTAGGGATCCTGGCGTCGCTACGTATCCTGCAAGGGCAAGAATAAAGCCATATGTAGTTATCTAGAATCCATGCAATTTAATGTCATACGGTGATGAAGACATACTCTTAGTTTATGGTCATAGAGTTTGGACCATTGGGTGCTTGGTAGTTTAATGTCATACAGCTCGGACGATGAATACACCTCGTGCAGGTCTGGTCCATACACGGGGGGGGGGGGGGGATTCTTAACTCTTATTATCCATGCAGTTTAATGTCGTGCGGTGAAGATGTGAAAACACCCCATGCATTTCTGATCCGTACACGGGGGAATGAGCATTTTTGTTTCTCTTTTGAGTTGGTTGGGCTAGGGTGTGGAATTCTGGCATCACTATGTATCCTGCGAGGGAAGGAATCAAGCCTCACATAGTTCTCTAATATATGATACACCCTGTGTAGGTCTGGTATTTACATAGGTGAAGAGGGAATTTTTAAGTCACCTTGTCCGTGCAGTTTAACATCATACGGTGAGGACGACATGCTCTTAGTTTAAGGTCATAGAGTTTGGATAGTTGGGTGATTGGTAGTTTAACATCATGCAGCTTGGACGATGAATACATCTCATTTTTTTCTTCGTCTGTGCAGTTTATCATCATGCGGTAAGGATGAACTCCATGCAGTTTAACTTCATGCGGTGAGGATGTAATTCTCTTGGTCTCTATGTGAAATACTTCTTCAGGAATCTCGCATTGGTAGGAGCTGTGGTGAATTGCCTGTCCATAAAGATCAGGGAATATGCTCTGTTGGAGTAGACCTTGTGTACAACATATGGTCCCTCCCACCCGGGCTCTAGTTTTGGGGGCTTATTTCCAGGTATCATTGGGGTCTGGAGGACCAGCACTAATTCTCTTTCCAAGAATGACCGGAGAATGACCTTTTCGTTGAAGGCTCGTGTGATCCGGTTCTGGTACACTTCACGGTGGTGCAGAGTGTGCAGCCGCTTCTCGTCTAGCTGTTCCAATTCACCTATCCTCTTTTTTGACTGCTCATCATTGGATAATTGATCACAAATGGAAACACAGAGTGAGGGAAGTTGAGGTTCAATGGGCAGGACCGCCTCTGTGCCGTACACTAATGAGTACGTGGTTGGTCGAGTGGAGGTGCAGATTTTGGTTTGATAAGACCACAATGCATGGAGGAGTTTATCCAGCCATGAATTCTTGTCCTTGACCACCATTTTCTGGAGGATGTTGGTTAGGGTCTTTTTGAAAGCTTTTATCTATCCGTTGGATGCTTCATGGTAGCGAGATGAGTGGTTAGCCCTGATACCATACTCATGGAATAGTTTTTCCAACTCGGCAGAGCAGAAATTGGTGCCGTTGTCCATCAATATAGTATGAGGGACACCAAATCAGGTGATGATATTGGTATTTACGAAGCTGAATATATTTCTTGCACTGACTTCCTTGAGGGGTATGGCTTCTTCCCATTTGAAAAAGAAGTCGGTGGCCATGAGGATATACTTCAGTTGTTTGGTTATGGTGGGAGTATGTGGTCCCACGACATCCATCCCCCAGATGGAAAATGGCTAGGAGTACTTAGCTTGATGAAGTAACATCGGGGGATGGTGTATGAAGTTGGCATGAATCTGGCATGAGTGGAATTTTTCTATAAAACGCTCGCAGTCTTGTGCCACTATAGTCTAGTAGTACCCAAGCCTTCGAACCTGCTGGGAAATCCTGGTTCCTGGTTGATGTTCTCCACACATTACTGCACGTACTTCAGTCATGACGGAAGTGGTATCTTCTCCATAAATTAATCTGGGGAGCACTCCATCGAGGCCTCGTTTGTAGAGGACCTCTTGCTGACACATGCCACCATATAAGATAAAATTGATTTCCCTTCTATGTATTTGCTCTCGTTCAGCCCTATCTGATGGAAGCTCTCCTCGTTGAAGGTAGTTCGTGATGGGGATCATCCAGTCGGTGGCAGGTGCATATGGCTCGGGGACAGGACTGACTTCGTGGATTTATTTCATTATAGCTTGAACAAATTGCAATACCATTCGACAGTGAGCAATGCTGATGACCGTTTCATCCCGGTCTGGGTCGGCTAGGGCTGTGGCCGCGTTGGATAATGCATCATCTTGAGCGTTCTGGGACCAGGGAATATAAGCCAATGTTGGTTCTGTGGAGAACTCGGCCATTATCCCTAAGACATGGTCAAACAGGGGGATCAACTCATCTTTTTTGATATCATAGTCACCGTTGAATTTCTTGATGACCATCTCCGAGTCGCATTTTACCTTAAGGTGTTGTACTTGTGCCTGGAGTGCGAGCTCCTGGCCTGCAATGAGAGCATGATATTTCACTTCATTTTTTGTACATCTCTCTGAAAGGAGGAAGGAATACGGAAAAACTACCTTTTCTGGGGTCACAAGTATCATCCCCATACCCACTTTGTTGAATCTGGGATCCTCCATCCTCTTCCTGGTGGGGCTTCTGGAAGCGCCGTCAAAGTACATTTTCCATGCTGGGAACTCCCCTTGGACCGAGAAGATATCATCATCAGGTAGTTCAATATCCTGTGTAGTGGTCCATGTTGAAGGTTGCTCTGCCAGAAAGTATGCTAATGCCTGGCCCTTGATGGTTTTTTAAGGCACGAACCGGATGTCCAAATGTTCCAGGATGACCGCCCATCAGGATAGGTGTCCGTTTAGCATTGGGAGATTGAGGATGTACTTGAGCGGGTTACTCTGCGAGATCAAATGGACTTTATGATGCTGCAGATAATGTCACAGCTTTTGAACCGCAAAGACCAAGTCCATACAACTCTTCTCGAAATTTGAATATTGAGTCTCAACATCAATCATGGTTCGACTGAGGTAATAGAGACTAGTTTCACTACTGGCGTCATTCTTCTGTTTGAGGAAGGCTCCCAGTGACCGTTATAGGGCCGTCACATATAGAATCGGAGGTCTTCCTTCAACCGGGGGCATGAGAACTGGTGGGATTAAGAGGTACTTCTTCATGTTTTCGAACACCTCTTGGTAGTCATCCGTCCATTGGTACGTGACCCTCTTCTTCATTAACATGGTTAAAGGAAAACATTTTCTTGCTAGGTTGGCTATGAACAGCCTAATATAGGCTAGGTGCCCTTAGAATCCCCTCAGATCCGTGAGATTTCGAGGATGTGGCAGGCTCAGGATAGCCTTAGTCTTCTCAGGGTCGACTTCGATGCCACCATGACGTGCGATGAAGCCAAGGAATTTCCTTGAGTTAACCCCAAAGGTGCATTTCAAGGGATTCATCTTCAAGCTATGCTGTTGGAGCTTGTTGAAGACGGTCTCTAGGTCCAACAAGTTATCCAAGCACTATCTGTACTTGACCACTAGGTCATCCACGTAACATTCAATGAATTTCCCCAGGAACAGCTTAAGGATCCGATGCATGGCACGCTAATATGTGGCGCCAGCATTCTTGAGACCAAAGGGCATGACCCTGTAACAGAATACCCCATGAGGGGCCCTGAAGGTAGTGGCTTCTTTGTCTTCTCGGGCCATCCAGATTTTATTATATCCAGAATAGCCGTCCATTAAGGATAGAGCCTCATACCCATCAATTTCATCAATTAACAACTCAGTGATTGGAACCGAGAAGTCATCTTTCAGACAATGCCGATTAAGGTCTCTTAAGTCAATGCGGATGAGGATTTTAAAATTCTTTTTCTTGACAGGGATGATGTTGGCCATCCAAATGGGGTACTGGACCTCCCTGATGAAGCCTGATTTAATGAGCTTATCGACTACAACCTTTATCGTGGTATCATGTGAGGGGTGTGTCCTTCTAGCAGCATGTTTGCAGCCCCGGTGGTCATCTGGAAGACCCAAGTGATGCGTCGCTACCTCGGGATCTAGTCAAGGAATTTCCATGTAATTTTAGGTGAAGACATCCCAGTGTTGCCTAAGGAAGGAGGTATATACCTTGTGCTCCTCAGGAGACATGGCCGCACTAATGAGAGTGGGCCTCAGGTCTTCCTTGGTACCCAGGTTTACTTCTCCGATTTCATCCACAGTGGTAGAGATAACTTCCACAAATGCGGGAGGTGCATCCCTGATATCTTCCTCCTCTCCTTCTTGCAAACCCTCATCTTATTGGTCCGATGAGGAGAGAGCTCCTGACAGCAGCTCTTGGAAGTCCGGAGGTGAGGTGTCGTGGGTTCCCTTGCTCGAGATTTCGCCCCCTGATTGAGGGTTAGCAGACGTTCCCACATTGTCACACATGGAAATTATAGATGAAGTCATGAGGACATCTGAGTGCATATCCGGAATTGAACTCCTACCTTCCACATGGTTGATGGGCATGACATAATCTCTTCCAAGCCGCCTAAGGGGGTCGTCAAGAACCATTTCTAGGCCATTTGGAGCGGGGATCCAATCGACGTCGTCGACCAAAGGCTTCTTTTTCTTTTTCTCATTGAACCCGGCATCGATGTAATGTGACTAGGAGAGCTCAAAAGGGACCTTGTCAGCGTGAAATGTCCTACATTTTCCATTGACTCAGTACTTGATACACTGGTGGTAAGATGATGGAACGACCATGTGCTTATGGAGCCATGGCCTTCCCAGCAGGGCATTGAATAATGTGCTCTGCCAGACCACCAGGAATTCCGTGTAAGCTACCAGGTCACCAAAATCGGTCTTTAGTTTAATCTATCCCATTGGTTTCTGCTCACTCTTGTCGTAACCCCACAAATTTGTGGCTGAGGGTATTAGATCTTCCTCACTATAGCCCAACTTACGGAGTGTACGTAAGGGAATGTGGTTAACTCTAGAGCCATTGTATATAAAGACTTTCTGGATCTCAACACCATTTAGTGTGCCGGACACATATAGCGGTATGATGTGTCCTTGCATGATGGAATATTCATCCTGATCGGTGAAGGAAATCACCGCATTGCATTCATCCGGGCCAGTCTCCATCCGGTAAATCTCGGCGGCAGCTACCTCAGCTAGAAATTCCTGGGGGATGATCAAAGCCTCAATAAGAGCCTCCCTAAGGTCGGATCACAAACCCAGGGCATCCAGGATTGACAACATGGCTGGTACTGACACCAACTACATAAGGATGTCTTATTTTTGCTCCAGCGGTCGAAGCTTCTCCGTTGGAGGGAGAGTCTTAGAAGGTGCTTTGGGAGCTGGAGCATTTGACGAGGAGGGACCGGCAGTAGGGACAGATGTCGATGGTGTTCCCACGTTTTGAGGACTTGACCCGGCCAGTCTGTTTGTCCACACTAGGAGACCAGACACTTGCTCCTCCTCTGGTGGGTATCGCAGAACAACAGGGCCAGAGTAGTCGCTTGTGGACGTGGAGGAGGATTCTCTCTCCTGATGAGTCAGTTGAATGTCTCTCCCATGGGTTTCCACAATATTTACGATTTGGGCCAGGGTCTAACCGTAGGGTTGGTTTTAGCCATGGCTGCACCTCCCCTGGTATCCTCTACCTCTGCGATTCCACCTCCCGGCTCCTCGTGTAGGGAACTCGGGTTCGTAACCATACCCTTCATCAGGGAAGGATTCCATGAGACAGATGATGTTGATAGAAAAAAAGATTGGCTCTTCATCCTCTGACAGGTCAAACTAGTCAGTTGTCTCTGATGGTGCCGTTTGGTGGGTCGGTGTTCGTGGTGATAAATTTGAGGGCATGAAATCCTCCAGGGTCGGGACTAGCATCGGCCCCGTCACGAACTGCTCCTCTTGTGATTTTTTCCTCCTTCGAATCCGTCCAGATGACCAGCTTAGGGTGGGTTGTGAGGTCAATGTGGTCGGCTCTACGGCTCCAAGGGCTATTGGTGGCAACACCGACTACTGTAGTTGAGCCCGCAGTATTCCCTGGGCTCGGTTGATAGTCTTCTGAGTCATCAAGTTGTCAAATTTCTGCCCTTGCTTGCTGCTGACTTTCTTCCACCCGTCCTATTTGTTGGAGTTGGTGGTATAGATACATGCCACATGTGCTGGGGGTGGTCCCAGCTCGACCTTTCTAGAGTCTACCATCCTCTGTAGAAGGTCTTTGAAGACGATTCATTCTCAGATATTGTGCCCCAACATCCGATGGTAGGGGGAGTAATTCCCCCTGTCATCACGGCCGGCTTGTTCAGGTCTCCTCGGCTCCAAGAGGCGGAGCAAGTTGTAGTTCATGGCGGAAATGAAGTAGCCGCATACTTGATCGTCCCGGAATGAGTATGATTTTTTTCTTCGTTCCTCAAACTAGTTCCACTTCGATCCTCTCGGATCGTCCCATTTAGGTGGGGGCATCTGTTGATGTGAAGGGGGCCCTTGACGATTTGGTGGAGGCCTGAGTAGTGGAGAGGACTAGGGGCCGGATTGAGTGTGACAGTGGACGCTTCATCTCTAGGAGCTCTTTTCACCGGAGCCTATGAGGCTATTCGGGAATTTGAATTAGTCCGCTGCAGGGAGTCCTTAATTCTCTAGGCAATGGCCGAGAGATGGCGGAAGCCAGTGGTGCACTCCACTAGTATGAGCAGTGTTTGTAGCTCATCACTAATATTATCAATGCATATGGCTAGCATCTCATCTTGAGGCATTGGCATGTTCAGAGAATAGGTCAGACCTTTCCATCTGGAAATGAAATCTAAGACCCTCTCGTTCTCCCTCTGCTTGCAGTTCATGTGATTGTTGACCGTTTTTTAGGCAACGTTGAGCAAAAGTGGAACATGAACTGCTCTCAGAGGTCCTTCCATCTCTTTATCGAATGCATAGACCTTCCATTGCTTCCAATCGATCTGTTAGTGCCTCGATGGTGTTGGTGAGTCCCCGGTTTACATCCTGTTGGGCCCGGTCCTGGGCAGGCATAGCCCAAGGCATTGCCTGAGGATCCAGATTTGCTGGAACCAAGGGTGAATATTCCGTTCGGGGTACGCTCGGAGGGCTCAGGCGTACATTCTTCGGTTTCCTCCTATGTGGATGGAAATCCAGGTATTCATCTTCCACATTTAGGTAGTTGGACAAACAAGGCGCCTCATTGGGCAGGAGCCCTGATCGTGCTTCGTTTGTCAGGGCAAGCCTTAGCCTTTGAGGTGCACTTGCTAGGAGTGCATGACTTGGATTTTCAAGGGATGCACATTCAATAAATCAGTTCCTCTGGAGTATCTCGGCATTAAGATGCCTCAATTCTTTCATCTCTTATTCCAGTCGAGCGAACCTCTCTTCAAGTGTGAGTGGCTCATTTTTATCGGGAGAGCGGTGCGTGTTAAGGGTAACTATTCCTTTATTATTATCCTTGTTGGAAGCTCGCAGGGTAAGAAGATGGAGGTTAGCTGAAGGGGAGGCCATATTTAAGGTGGTCCTCTGGTTTCGGGTGTGCACACCTGGGGGTTCGTTGTGAGTCACAACCTAACTGGAAGAGTCGTCTCCCGATCCCTCCGGATTTTCATTTTCTCTGGTGTCTCCCGTGGGGATAGCCTCTATGGAATGGATGAACGCATACTGTGGGGTGGAGGGAATGTCATATTCCAAATAGGAAGAGGATCTCCCGCATCTTCGGATGGCCTTCCCTTTCATGACATGGGATTTCCCTAGGACTTCATGACGAAGGGTGACGCGGAGAGTTATTTTATGCGACCTTACAGTGCGCCTTCCTATCGGAGGGGATGGTGATTCAAATGACCGGACAGGACGGGAACCTCCTCTTCTGACTGTCCTCCCTAGACGAGAGAATACCGATTCTCATGGAGGGGATTGTTGGTGAGGGGGTAATAATTCCCCCAACCCTGAGGGCTGGGGCTGGCTCCTTTCCATGGATGTTGAGTCTCTTCCCGGTTTTATTGGTCTTATGGGGGCATTTATTGTTAAAAATGCCCCCAGCCCTGTAGGCTGGGATTGACCATGAATGGCAGCAGTGGCTGCGGCTATCGTGACCTGCCTGATCTCACTTTCCCCCATATAGGGGTGAACCAGATTTGGTGCTGAATTAAACTGTGGATCAGTCCCTTCTAGGGAGGTAGGTAAAGATCACTGATTGGCCTTTCTTTGTAGAGAGTCATGATGTATGCTCTCGGTGGCCTGATTTAGGAGTTCTTGAATGGATCGTTCCCGCCGGGAGTAACGCTTCAGGGACTTACTCAAAGCCCGAATCTATTGGGTGTGTTACCTTTCCTGAACTGAGGGACCACTCGATCACCGTCTTGATGTGACGACGTTGCAAGACACCATACCGAACGGGTTCATCTGGGTGGGGAGTAGAGTGAAATGAGAAGCTCTGTGTTCCCCCCATCCCTTGATATGGACTCTCGACGGAGCATGACCGATTAGGTGGTGCAGTTCGTGCAGTGCACGGAGGCAAGCTGCCTCCATATTCCCTTTGCGCCTCTAGGGGCATTGTTGTCACTTCGAGGAAAGGGCATCCAAGTCGATGTGATGCAGGAGGTCCCCTATCATCTTGATGTGGTCTACATACCCGTCAAAGGGCAGGAAGCTCGATTTCAGCCGGTGGAGGGTCATCCAGATATTATGGTGTATGCCGTACATGAATTCTTCCGAAAACTCCCTAGGTATGTCATACTGAGAGGTGGCCGTGGGGAAAAACATAACTGGTATATCATTCCTGGCCAGTCGTTTCCTCAGGTGCAGCATATCGGCATACCCCTCCACCAGTGATTCCTCTACCTGGTCATCCCAACTAAGGTGCTCACTGTAGTCTGAGGCAGTGGGACCGGTAGGTATTGAATTGTCTTGTGGGCGATTCCGATGTGGTTCAGAAGATGAACTTAGCCCTGGAACATCTCCTGATCGAAGAAGGGCGTCGCTAGCGACAAGTTGAGAATCTGACATGATTGATCCCATCCTTCTAAGTTCCACGACAAATGAGGGCCTTTCGGTGCTTGCTTCGGTAGGGGGAGGGCCTTCCTGTCGAAATAATGTGTCATCGCGGGGAGGACATCTACAATGGCCGTCGTAATGGTGAGGACTACCATTACTGCTTGATGCTTCATGACATAGAGGACTTTTGCAGTGAACACCCTGGGGAGGACCTCCAAGGCGTGTCGCATCAAGGGGAGGACCTTCTGGCTGCGTAGCGTCGTTACGGGGAGGACCTTCGCAACTACTGCCATCATGGTGAGGATGACCATCATGGATTGACATTCTATGTGCTTCCGGGGGAGGTCCTTCAGGACACTCCGCTACATGGGGAGGACCTTCTTGTTGCTTCCGGCCGTTGCAGGGAGGACCTTCGCAATGGCGGCAGTGGTGGTGAGGAATACCATCACAGTAGTGGAAATGGAGAGGACTATTACTACTGCTGCCGTATGGAGAATATCTGCAGGATATATCTTGGGGAGGGCCTCTGGAATGAACCTCAATGAGAGGATGGCCTTCTTGTTGCTTGACATCTCTATGGGGAGGACCTCCATTATCATGGTGGCGAAGACTACCACCGTGATCTGATGCCTGGACGCGTGGAGATCCACTGCAGCGTAACCCCTAGGGAGGAACTTCATGGCAGGCCACGACAAGGGGAGGGCCTTCTTGTCATGATGAGATGTCACTACGGGGTGGGCCTCGGTAGTTGCGACAATGATTGCGAGGACTACCATCACAATCTGTGGTCCCACTATATGGAGAGTGATTGCAGTGTATACCCCGGGGAGGACCTTCAGGGCGGACCGAAGCAAGTGGAGGACCTTCTTGCTACTTTATCTTCTGGTCACATGGAGGGTTTCCATTCCATTCATTGAGAGAGAATCTCTCGTGACCGATCATTATATTCCTGCACGGAAGGCCCCCACGGGTGCTCTAGGGATGACCTTCAGAGCAGCTGGTAGTGCCATTGTGGGGAGGACCTTCGCATCTTCTATTGCAGCTCCCATAATATGGTAATGGGAGGGAAGGGTTCTGACCCTTTTTCATGTGCTTATCGGCATTGGGAACTCCATCTTATAGCAGAGTGGAGTCATGAACCCACTCTTTATTTTCCGGCTACCTTCGGCGCGTTCGGGTCGCTCTTTTGTGGGCAGCGGGGACCGTCTCCTATTGACAACAACCTTCACCTTTGGGTCCCTATCTAATTGGGTCCTGTGATGTTTCAGGGATACACCGAAGAACATCTTGACTTTTATCATGGATATATTCCTGCTCTTGATCATCCACCGGGATGGACGGGTGTCCCCCAGTTGGAACGAGTTATGTTGCTAGATCTGGTTGCACTTGCATCGCAGAATATAGCCAGTCACCCTCCTGGGTAGAGGCAGGGATGCAGATCTACTCCGAGGAGGCTATCTCATCTCTTAGATGAGTCGTCTCAATTGGGGAGACGGGCTCATGGGCCCGAGTCCTTGTTATTTCCGCCGATGCAATTACATTCTGGAAAGTCTGCAAGATATGATCTGGGATCAATACCTGCTCCTCCATCATTTCCCGGATATGTAAAGGGACATCTTTGGCTGGAATGGGTATGAAGGCCCATTCCAGTATCGGAGTAGGAATATCCTTCTCCGGTCCTCCACTGGTCAGTGGGTACTGACAATTCTCCTGTATCGGGGCAGGTGAAAGAATCTGCCCGTGTATCGGGATATGCATGTTTATCTCTCCGTTTGCCGCCACATAGAGGTGGCAAACAGTCCATGTATCCCCAGGGAGCTGGAACTGCATATATTAGTTTCTCACCGTATCGAGTTGGAGGCCTTTGTTGGCAGGGAGACGTGCCCGCCTATGATTCGCTGCCACATTTGGGTGGCGAGCCTTGTTGATCGCTTCCATATCAGGATGGCGGGAATCTAAAGCAACTTCCAGAAGCTGGTCCTACAGGTGCCGGGTCCCCACCATGTCAAGCTGCTGGGCTTTACGACCCTAGGCAGGGAGAGGTGCCTCCTTGGTAAGTGTCATCCTATGTGAGCGACGGGCTTGATGGAGCTCGGTTGGGATGTGCATCGTCTCGTACGAAGCCGCCATGTCTGGATGGCAGGCTCGGGAGGAGCGAATAGGTGTGGGTGCCTGTTCGTGGTATGTCTCTGTGGCTGGGAAGCGAAGCTCCTCCTCAGGGACCAAGGTGATGACTGGTACCTAATTGTATGTCTTCCGCCCTCGTCGGGCGGTCCGAGGGGCTGGAGCTCGGGGAGCGTGGGCCTGAACCCTCAGGGAGACATCCTCCTTGGCGTGAGGATGTTGGGTCACGACATGACCATGATGACGTCTACCAGCGGGGTACTTGGAGCGGAACCCTTGTTCAGTGGGGATGAAGTCCTCGACGTCGACCTCATCGGCCTCCGTAAGATAAGGGAGGTACGCATTGTCCCGTTCCGGGGATAGACTCTCGAAATGGTTGGAGACAGCGACAAGGGATGTCAGGATCCGCCTTTACAGCCGCTGCTGGGCAAGTGACTAGAGAATCTTGACAGATTGGAGGGCCTTCAAGGCCACATCCACCGTTGGGAGAGTACCATTCACATGGTACTCTCAAACCAGCGCGTCTGAATCCCAGCGTTGAAGATGCCGGGTGAGTGACAGGGTACTCCGTTGTTGAGGAAGTCCCGTCCTTGCATTGTTGGAAACACGCACTTGTGAGTTTCTTTGCGATACCATTTGATCGAAGGGAGTTCTGAAAGTGGTACTGGAATTTTTTTTAGCAAATTCAAGGAGAAAACCCATCAAAGAAACATCTCGTCATAATTTCATGGGTAATTAATGCACTTGGTTGGCCCTCCATTAGAGAATAAGGGGGAATATGGTGGGATTAAGTTGAATCTGTCATGTTTGGTTAAAGATTCACATGGGGTTCACCATTTTTTGTTTCGTTCTGGTTTTTTGCCACGAAACGCCCAACAAATCCATATCCAATTATTGATGGACCTGCTTTCCAAAGGCAGGCATTCACCGGATGGTCTGACCAGCGACTCTTAAGAGCTCACATTGGTAGACAGGATGGGAAGTTGGGCTCATCACACCCTTTTTGGGGGGAATTACTACCTGTTTCGGGACTTTATTATAGATTTAAGACGTATTCATATGTTCACGAATCTTTGTTTTATACCCAAACATAGTATCCATGGATTCAACCTTGGTGGATAGTGGTCAACTGGATGCAGGGGTTCAGAATCATTTATGCCCGAGGTTTACCATCCCTCATTGGATTAACGACCCTGAAGGGTTGGAACTCGCTTGAGGCAGCACTAGGGGTGGTGCGGTGAAATGATATGGAGATGATCAAATCAACCAGTTATTGGGATTGAACTTTAGGGAGGCTTCCTACGTACCCTGCTTACTAGGGGTGGCGCGGTGAACCGATATGGAGATGATTGGATCAACCGGTTGTTGGGTTGAACCTCATTGAGGCTTCCTACGTACCATTCTTAGGAAGCAGGGATCAAATTCCACGTAGTTCAGATCAGTGTTGGGGATCCGACGTGAAGAGTGATCGGGTGGTCTGATGGGTGGTGGGCTTGAACCTCATGGAGGCCTCCTACGTACTCTTCCTAGGAGTCAAGGATCAAAGTCCACATAGTTCGGATACCCAGTTTAATGTCATGCTGGATGAGGGTGGAACTCTATATGGAGAAACGACCGAGTGGTGGGCTTGAACCTCATGGAGGCTTCCTACGTACAATGATTTGGCGTGGATCAAAGTCCCCGTAGTTCACTTTGGCTTGGGGATTACACTCTGAGGAGGCCCATAATGATGAATTGGGGCTTACACTCTGAAGAGGCCCAGAATGATGGATTGGTTCTTACACTCTGAGGAGGCCCATGGTAGGATGTCATGGTCGATGTTTAATCTAAGACTACGTGAGTCATGCTCTGTGTGAGAAACAAGAGGCAGCATGGACCAAATGATCACGTCGCTAAAGGTGCGTCCGTGAGAAGTGGAGTGGGGCTTACACATAGAGCGACCTAGGGTGATGAATTGGGGATTACACACTGAGGAGGCCCAGAAGGTCGGGGCTTACTCCGAGATGGATGAACATGTGCTGCTAAGGAGTAACACTGGTGAATGGGGATTATCCAAGAAAGCTTCCCAGGTTCCCTCCTCATGTCTAACCATAAGGGAATCACAACTCACTGGTGGGTTGAGGCATATAATTGAGGCATACACCTATGTGCAAGTGCACAAGCGGGATAACACCAAGGGTGTTGGAATCAGTCCAAACTATGGGAGATAAAAATTGTGAATTACATTCCTGACATCCGGAATGCAATGAGGGTGGCATGGCGATGGAGGATAACTTTTTAACGTGTTCAAAACACTTCATCCATATCACGTTATCCTGAAATAGGGACGAAAAAATGAGGGTTGACTGCTGAACATGTTCAAAAACGCAGGACCTATCTCGAAGTGTTTTCCAATGTCTTCCGGGGCATTGGCCCAGGACGCTAGGTGAGCCGAGGCGGCATGGGACCAGGCCTTTAGGGTGTCCCTCCAGACATGCAAGAGGATGGAGATCTGAATGAAGGACACACAAAGCATGGGGTGGAGTGATGGAATGTTTGAATGGATTCCAGCGCTCTTGAAGTTATGCCACTGTATACATAGCATAAGGCATCTCATGCATGGAACAAGAGGCATCAAATTATTGAATGATAGTAAATGCTACAGTTTATAGTCATGTAGGGAGGACGGTTTCCATATAGTTTAATGTTATATTGATAGGATTAGGGCCATACAGTTTAACATCATGTGGTCAGGACGACTAGGTAAGAGCTACCTGGCAATGGTTGTTGTGGGACTTACGCGAGGGCGGCCCTTTCCTGTTCAACTTAGAATAGGATCTAGGAAATGGATTTATTGGAGTTCCATGAGGAGTAGATTGACTCATGGAATGTATAGGACGGATGTTGTGGCGGCATAAGGGTGCAATGCAAAATACTGTTGACCCGTCCTGAAAAGTTCGTGGTGTGAGGAGCTGGCCGCGAGGGAGCTGTCCGCGAAGGAAATATCTGCGGAGGAGCCAGACGTGGAGGAAATGGTCGCATGTGGTTCGCAGTTTGGTTGTTCGCAAAGGGTATCCGCGGAGGAGCTGGCCACGAGGAAGTGGGTCACGAAGGAGCAGGCTGCGAGTGAGTCTGTCCGCGAATGGTGCTGTCCACGGTGGAGTTGGTCGTCCTTGAAGGGTGTCTGCAAAGGGGCTGGAACCCATCCTACTTCGTGACCGTGGAGGGGTTCAGCCTCCATTTCGTGAATTACACTGGTCCGAGGAAGGGCTGGTCGTGGAGGGACTATCCATGAATGAATTGGCCGCTATGGGCTGGCCGCGGGGGAGCTGGCCGCATGTGGTTCACACACTATTTTCTCCTCTCCGCAGAAGAGTTCATTCGTGGACGATATTGGTTCTGCAGAGGGTCGCGGAACACTGCTTGGAGAAATTCCTCCAGCATCTACCCACAGGTTTTCACCCATCCTTCCCCGTTTTGTTGTTTTGGTGCCCTCACGGACTATTTATAGAGTCGCGATGGAGGCGGTATTGATGGGCCCGCTACACTTTCTGCGGTGGCCCATAAAGGAATCCCCACCTGCGGATGACTCGGTCAACTGGGAATTTCAGGAACTGAGATCTGTGTAATTGCTCCGGGACTAGGTACCATTCCGCCTCTCTTCCGTGAAGGACATCGGTCCGCGACCACATAGGCACTCCACCTCCATTTCGCGAATGACGGCACACGCGACATGGGCTGGTTGGTGCGCTTTGCGGTGGTGGGCCCACTTAACATCACCAGCGGTCTTCCTGGTTCGTGCCCACATAGGCGCTCCGCCCCCATTCCGCGAACAATGGTGTCTGTGGGAGGGAGGTTCGCCGAACTAGCCACGTATTGTTGGTGGGCGCCAGTGTGCGGACATGTTCGATCCTTTTCCATGTTTTGGGGTAATTGGATTTACCCCTTTTGGAATTTTCATGACCCTTCAACGACCCATATGAGTACAACCTACATATGAAACACCACACTTTTCTGTCCCACCTTGGGTGTCCCATAAAATATAGACCTATATGGGAAACCAATACTTTGGTGATCTACCTGGGAAACCCATACTAGGGTGACCTACTTGGGAGATCCCACACATGGGAGACCTTCATAGGATGACCCATACTATGGTAACTTAACTTGTTGAATCATAGTATGGATTACCAATCTATCAAAACATTTGGTCCATAACTCATGGAATACACCCCCACACCCCCTCTTTGTATCATTACAGGGATAATCTCTTGGTCTTCTAGACCGGTCTCTACACATCCCTCACTAACCCCCACGAAAAAATGAGAATCACCCCTTACTCTTTTTCGGTCATGTCGTCGAAATTTTCCATTAAACATCTTATGAGACCCAACTACCATCCATGGAATAACATGTTTTCAGATACTCTGCCACAATCCCTAAAATTCCATGAGTTGACATACTCCTCTTGGTCGTTATATCATGTGGCGAGTTCAGATTCTCATCTTCAATTCCTCGTGTAACTTGACTCCATACACTACTCAAGAAAATTTCCAATCCTTATCACCTAATTTATATTCATAGTTGAATCTTAAATTTAAATCCTCCATATGAGTAAGATTCTTTCCAACTCATAAGGGTATACATCGTTATGTAAGGGCATATCAATTCATTTTGGAGGATGTAGTCTTTCTACTTTTCAACTACGAATCCTTAACCTTCACTCTTTCCATTCCTGGACTCTAATCTAATGTAAATCATAGAGAGTTATGTTTCATAGCCCATGAAACTTCCCCAAAATCCATGACCTATTCCCACATAACCTCAAGATCTTCATCTATTGAAGGAAGAAATGTGTGTGGTTTATAAAATCGTCTACTTCCTATAGTTTCACACAATAATCATCACCCATGTGGACATTGAGGTTAGTGATGATTACAACAGCCACAAAATCCTCCAGAAGGATTGATCTATAAGATATTTGATATTTGATAACTGGTATACATTGGAAACCTACATAGGGTCCAAGATCAATGGGAATCTTGCTTAGGAATTATCTCCTATCACAATACCCTGGATCCATGTATCCCACACATGAGTAAACCCTAAGAAAATACCTCAAATAACAATGAGTTAAAACATCCCTCATTGTCCCTCCATAGGGGTTATCCTTATCATGAGTAACCCCCTACCAATCATTTCATAGTTCTACACTCCCCTTAGATAAATACCCTTGAGGACCACTCTAGGCATGGATAATCACTAATGAGCGATGTAGGGATGTATTCCAATACAAATGGGATTGGTAGGAAGCCTCCTTGAGTTTCAAATCCAAAATCATAAACAAATAATCATCTTTTCATCCATAACCATAGTAGTGTCTATTTCTACATGGAAACTCATATCCTTTCATGGTTCCTTAGGTTGTTTTGGCTTAATTCGAACACAAATCATTGATTAAGATCCTTCCATATGGACATCCTAGTAACATGACATCCAAAAATACTGTTGGGTAATCATATAATGACATAAAATGTATGATGTTCCAGAAAATGTGGCACTAAACTAAATTAGTTTGATTCCCATCACAATAATACATTTGAATCCCATTTATGGGTTCAATCACTTCATAATACAATTCTTGTCTCCCAATATGACGATAATTCCTAGTGTGAAATTTTTCTACCTTGATTACAATATATGATAGAGTGCCTCATTATGTGGCTAGGAAACCCGAATCCTCATAATAATAACCAAATAATATCTATGTTGTGTGTAAGAGTATACCCTCAATGGGGAACCTCAGATACATATAGATATCTAAATTAATGGAGAACCTAAAAACAATTACGATGTCTTTGAATTCAATATATTCAAATAATTCATTTATTATATTATGATAACCCACCTAATACATTGGAATTAATTAAGTATTCATGATCATATCCTAAATCAATAAGAGAGTCCTGATGTAGGCAGTAGCTCCCCCTAAATTTTTATAATGATACGAAACACCCATTTTCTCAGCCAATGAGAGTTTTCTATAATGTTTTGTCAATATCCATAATTAGAACCAACCTTTAGAAATATGGTCTCTATATATACAAAACCATGGGGTGTTATGGCTTCATAAACAAACCCATTGAAAACCATTCAGAAATAATTATTTCCCAATCTAAGTCCCAATTGTATCAGAAACAATTTTTGTGAACCCAACATGAATGAATAAATTATGCAATTAACCTCAATAAAAAGGATGTACTAAACTATGTTTATCATACAATTATGTTTCACTAATGATGTATCATTTTCATGGGAATACAAAAATGGCGATCCTGACGCAAATGACTAAGTTATGGAATTCACTTCAATAAAAGGGGTGTACTGATTAGTCTCTAATAGAAAATTTTATTCCCCTAAAAATTTCACATTTATGGGAGAAACAAAAAATTGTTTACCCAACGTGAATCATTAACCAAGTGAATAGTGTATCATACATGTTATGACCCTTTAATTTTAAATGGAAATGAGGGTCAGAGTGAGAAATCAATCATCCATGTGTTAATCCAAAGAAGATAATGCATAAATATTAGATTCAATATAATATCAATTATATATAATTAGGAACTACCATTCCACGAACTCAATTCAATCCAATTGATTCCTTCATGTTTTAACCAATGAATGAACCAACTGATACTCTAGCTGAAACATTGTCCACGTGAAGGACATCATCAATATGTTATCGTTTTCAATACTCAGTCTCAAACACAATGGAATAAGTCTACAAAAAAGGTATTATTATGATCATAAAGGATTCCATATAGGCCCTCCATATCAACCAGCACCACCAATTTTTTAGACAGTGATGACCATAAGGAAGTAGACTATTCTAACATAATTATATTAGTATTTCAGAATCATAACCTTGAAATTAAACAACCATTCCCTCCCACATTTCATACATGTGGATAAATACGAATCCAACGACCTCATCTTAAAGAAACATGGTGCCATCTAAAGGGATACTCTCAAAAATATCTATCATGAATGCCCTGTGGTAGTGAACCTTCGACATGATTAGGGTGTCACCTTAAACTATCCATCCCAGTTCACTCATACCCATGCATGCAATATGGTCCACTGGTAATGACAACCGGAAAATAGAGAGCATGTCCACACCTCTTCCCCCTCTAGAGAATCCTGCTGAAACAGTTAGTTAAAAAATAGTGAATGGAAACAAATTAACATCCTCTTTTATTTAGAAATTCAACATACTCACCAAGTAGAATTCACAGAATCCAACCAACCAAATATGGTAGATGCTATCAAAAAATAACATACATATTCCTGTACTGACAAATACAAATAGAAAAATCATCTGAAAGTAATCAAATATGTTTTCGACTATGTTATGTAGTAAAAAATGACCATGCATAATCACTTGACAACATACATGAATCCCATTTGTAGCCTCATATATCATCAAAAGGAGAAATCAGTCAAAAAAATTTGATTACAAGAATAGATAATTCTCAAAACTCTACACTCACACATGAGTACTTTCATTGTCCAAAGATAAGAAAGGGAATACATGAGAAGTCACATACACATACTCCAGATATGTAATGGTAATCAATCCTCACTATGTTAAATTATTTCTCCAATTATAAGATGGAACAGGGAAAAGGAAAGACACAAATCCATGCCCATATCCTACAGTCATTCCAAGACATCACCATGGTAATGATAATATTGAATGAGTTACGGAGACATAGATCTATCCAAATAATGGTTTGTATCATTAGTATAAAACAATAGAGAAGAATCATACATCTTCTATCATCTTGGAGGTTAATGGATAAAAATCCCCCACAATAAACTGTTCGAATGATCAGGAACATATCCTGCTCCAATCAGAGGTAATTGGACTATTCAAATTCAATGTCTATGACAAGCACAATCACCTTGCCACTATAACATCTTATCTTAGCATACATCCTTAATCATTACTGAGAAGGAATCTATGAATAAATCCCATAACTCATGATTGGAAAATGAAGAGGAAATTTATGAGAAGGCTTCTCATGATGAAGGACTTCTTGAAGACCTAAGAAATTTATCTGTCGCTGCTCAAGATCATACCCTATTATTACCAAATTATTATATATTTAGCAGTAATTATGAATTCCGTCATCAAAAACATCAACAGGAATTCTAGATTCATGAATTCATTTGGTGAATCTCATGATCCATCATCTATATCTTGATGAAATCCATG
This sequence comes from Viscum album, assembly GCA_963277665.1. Taxonomy (NCBI): domain Eukaryota; kingdom Viridiplantae; phylum Streptophyta; class Magnoliopsida; order Santalales; family Viscaceae; genus Viscum; species Viscum album. The sequence continues at coordinate 62,441,522 of OY728143.1, read as the reverse complement.
ACAAACCTCCATGTTTCTAGGAGAACATGGAACAATATTTTATCCCCTTTCTATAATACATCATTGTGGTCCTACACATGATACAATTTACTATGAATTTTATCTCTATAAATGTTTTTAAATTGCATAACAAATATCATCTATGAATCATGGCATTAAACTATATATTTCGATTTTCATCCTTGTAGCATGACATTAGACTGTGTATCATCATACTTCATGTAAAATAATGATAAAATGAACTAAATTTCAACTCAACTGTAGGATGGTAAACTAAATAAATCCATTTGTAAAAAAGTAACATTTTGATAAAGTGTATAGAATTACTTCTTTTTTGTTTGACGATAAACTACACAACATGTCATCTTGGCTGTAGGACGTTAAACATCATTGCACAATTATCAAAATTGTCGCATGATGGTAAGCTTTGTAGAATAGTCGTCCCTGTCACGTGAGGATAAACTGCATGAAAATTATTTATAGTTGCAAGATGATAAACTTCATAGAAACATTTTTCCTCATATCATTACATTAAACAATATGGTTAACATCTCTCTTATTTGAGATTATGAAATTCTTGAGAAAACATGAGTAAATACCCATTTTGGTCCCTCAAACGATGAGTAGATTTAATGTGTAAGCCTCATTCAAATCATTACCACACATTTTTGGAACATGATCCCTATTTTTCGATGTTTTCTATCAATAAATGTTTGGGAATAACATTATCCTGAACTACAAGTGGCTTTATTCTTTCCCCATTAAGATACATACGGACATCTGCGTATTATCACCTGGTCCAACCGCAATGTTTCATTCATGAGTGTCCTCACTGCAAGATGATAAATTTCATGGTTCACCATGAACTATGTGTGTATTGATTCTCATTCTAATGAGATATATAGTTAAACCAGGATTTCCAATCCTAGGTCAATAAATGAACATATATAAAAATATCCCTTTTTCTTATGTACAAACCATGAATATTCTGGGAGTTCCTTAAGACGATATGTCTTGATTTTCCTACCACATTGTGTCTTATACCCACACATTATTCTAGATGATATGTGAAAAATATTAAATCCCCCTTCCTCACATCAAACCATAGTTAGTGTAGGTATCCATTTCATGAACTATATGAGTCTTGATTCTTTCCCTTTCTAGATATATAGTGACACTCGGATCTCCAATCATGTTTCGATTCATGATTATGAAAAGGAATATCCCACACTACCTAGGTATGGATCATATCTATATAAGGAACATTTTCATGAAGACATGTTTAAGGATTCTTTCCACAGCAAGATATGTATTGAAACATGGATCACCTATCAATTGTCCAACCACAGTGTTTTAAAAAAATATCTTCTCCCACATTTTTCATAAATCAATCATGAATAAGGATAAATTTTTAAAACTAAATGTGTCTTGATTATCATCCCTTGGAGATACGTTGTGATGCCCATATCTCGAATTTTGGGTCCATCCATGATTAAATACGGAATCCCCTTCACATCATGTGCATGAATCATATCTACAGATGGAGTCAACCATGGACGAACTGTAGTTTGATTCTCATTCAAACGAGATAAATTGTGATTCATGAGTCCTCCACCTTTGCTCAGACACAATGTTCCCATTATATCACAACATTTAATCATTTATTTAATGAATGATGTTAAATAATATGGAATCTCATGAACTATGTTTGTATTTATTCTCATTCATATGAGATACATTGTGACTCTTAATACATGGTCCAGCCACAACACTATGTATAAATATCCAACACTCTCACATGTATGAGTCAGATCTACATGGTGAAATTCAATGATATTTCTCACATTATTCATGAACTAAAATAATTTATAACAACATATGAATATATTCTTGCTCTAAAAAAATACATATTGATGCATGGGATATACAACCTGGCCTAACCACAATATTCCTTTTAACGTTAGAATCACAAATTTTCCTACTACATTACTTTAAAATGAACACCATAATTCCCATGGGGGTTGAAATTAAAGTAGACATAATAATTTCCTTGATGATTGATATTAAACTACACAATATACTATCCATTTCTCATTATTTTAAATTGCACAGTACGTCTGGAACTACATGTGAATTGAATCTAATCCCACTGAGATACATAGTGAATAATAGGCCTTACACCCATTCTCTATTCATGTAGTAAAAAAGAATTCCCTTTATATTACATTAAATTATAAAATTATATATAGAATAATTTATTTATGGTCCCCTCTATAGAGACCCCCCCAAAGAATAAAGAGATGCCACCATTCTACATATGAGTTTGATCTATGTAAGGGACTAAAAAATCATTGCCAATATTGGTCCAATGCTTCTATTATGAATTGATGAACCACTGTTTCACATGTTAGAATTCTAATGTTGATTACTTTCAGTTCTTCATACCATTTCATATTCTCCTTGTGGTAGAATGACTAATACCTAATAGCTCATTTACCTTACCATGCAGTATGCACCTATGTGGGAGTTGCATACATCCCACCTCATAATGGGCCTATTAGACTAAATGTTACACATTTTGATTTTGTAGCACGTTCCAAATTTGGCGATTGTAACCTAAAACCCCAAATGTAAAATCAACAATCATCCTTTTAACATTTCTCCCATAACATTTCTCCTAATGAAATGGCTTTAAAACTGTTGTTTAAATTTCCCTCAATAATAAGTTCAAATAATACAAGAATAATATTTGGCCATTTTATCACATACCATCCACAATTTACACAATATTATGGTCCTATTTGTATGACCTAAGACTATATGAACCATAATTTAAACACTTATGTAATAACTGCATAGAACATCAATCTACCAAAATACATGGAAATTCGATCTTTAAATATCCCATCCTTGTTCTAGTACATTATCCACTAACCAAACAATAGGCTTGGGTAAATCTGAATCTACCAAATTATTGATTTGATTTCAATGATAGAAATTCTGTATTCTTGAGATCTCTTTTACCTAAAAATGTAGTACATTACTAAGTTTCCCTTGCATATGTTTCCCCATTAAGTGGACAGTCAGCCTAAGGATACAACTATTTGACCATAGAGTAAATTCCCTAGTTGTAATTTCATAAAATATTTCTCATAATGGCATTTTCAACCAGTGGTAACTTCATTCTCATGTGAGACCTCTTCTAATGTCATAATCCATTTCCACATACAATCATTCAAATCCAGGAACCCCCAAATAACATTATAAATTTTTTTCCTTCCGTACCTTAACATATAAACACAATTCCAAAAATAATACCTATAATTTGAGAAAAATAACACCTTCAGTCCAAGATAATGACCTTAAATTATATCACATAATTTTCATCTCGCACAATATTATACTACAAAACATAATGTCTTTGCATGAAAACATTCAGTAACAAAACATAATATCATTTCTGAAGGAATTTCATAAGAAAAACATATTTTTCATCCTACATGTCATTAAAATACATACCATAGTTTCCTTGTTTTACAACATTAAATTTCATGACTTAATCACCTTGTTGGATTACATTAAACAGAAAAAAATAATATCTTAGTCACATGACATTAAGCTGAATGATAACCTCTTACTTTTTCATAAAATGGATCTTTATCCCCCTAAAATAGGTTAGAATAAAAAATTACCCACCGTAACACATCAAATTCATGTCAGAGTGGGTTATCATTCATGGCTTGTACTAACACAAATGATCCATTTATTCTTAGAAATCATACCTTGAAAAAACACCCCCTATGGTATTGAGAAATCACAATATCTATAAACATATTTCAATAATGATCGATAGAATGCCAAAATTCTTAGGAACCCATTTTTATGAATATACAGTACATTCTCTAATTTTCCTTTTATAAGTCCCCCCATAATTGACCTATATACCTAAGGATTCTTCTACATGATCATGTGGTCTATTCATGAGTTTTCCATGAACAAAACAACCTCCATAATGGTTTTTCAATCTGTGTAAACTTTGTTCTCTTGAAAGACATCATCTCTTCTAAAATATCATTTATTAGAATAATGAACCATAAAATCATGAAATGATATTTCCCTTATAAAAATATAATAAAAATTACAACATTCCTAGTCACCAAGGATTGTGTGGGTTATCATCTCAAAATTCATGGTTAATAATATTTGACATAATGCATTACACCTTTTAGTCTAGATAGAATGAAATAAAATTTTCATAAAAGAGACACAACACTCCCTTTTTTGAAATGCCACAATGATAACCATAGAAAAAATTTGTGTCCAAGATTAATAGACATACACTGTATATGGATTTGACAATATTAAGTAATTAAAATTTAAAATGAATAAATATTTTTAGGTTTGGAAATCAAAAAAGGTGTCCTAATAAAAATATAACTCTAACTTTTTATGTATCCTTTATAATGATATCTATAAAAAATTATGGGGATGACACAACAGACAAAATGTTTGTATCATTTTGCCTATGTCCCTTTAAATATTCAAACAACTCCCACTAGACCAATTGGATTTGATATCTGTTAAACAAAACCACCATCCTTATCATTTTAATTATAATTTGTAGATATGATGATGTAATTCTATGGAAATATGTTTTGGAATTACCATTTCAGGATGGATGTTGGTATGAAGAATTATATAATTGGAAAAAAAATCCCTTGCATTTATCTAGAATAATTAGAGGAAAATTCACAAAATGGGGTCTCTATAATATATATTACATGTTTCCTTCAACATAAAACTTTATCTGTTGAAATTTATCCTAATACCAAATATTATCATGTTGAAGCTCATTCAGTTGAACTATAATATCCCTAGTCCCCAGAGAAAAATAAAAAATATTAGATCATACCTCCAAACAAGATTCAGATCGAAAACCCACAGAATAATTTTGGAATGCGTAAATATTCCCCAAAGATAACATAGGACTAGATTAATTTTGTTTTGAATGGTCTTAATTATATATGGGGAATTTAGATGATGTTGTGAAATGTGTTTCATTCACATTACCATGTAATTTATGATGTGATCCTCAATGACACCAAAAATTTCATATTTGAGTAGAATGTGTCTCTATGATTCAATAAATATGTAGACTAGATTTCCTTGATCTGAAAGAATACACTAGAATAAGAGATAAGTCAAATTAACCCCCCTCTAAGAGTTGAAAATGGATTTCTAAGATCATTGATGAGAATATTTCAATGGATTAAAATGAAAATATAGAATTTGTTGTATTCCTCAAATATAGAAGCATATATATCTTATCATTTATTTGACTATTCACTGATCCCAAACAGACTCATTGATCATTATTTAAGGCTCTCGGAAGAAGGAAAAGGATAATAATGGAATGGAATCTCCGAGAAAGTCATCCACACATTCTATTCACATAGGAAATCTATACGGGCCCATCAGTGCAGGCCCTTCCATGAAGGTCCACCAGGTTCTATAAATAGATCCCTCTACCTCAACATTTATGTGGATGGCTGATTTTCCTACCCGCGAACTCCTTTGAGGGTTCTGGACACATAGATCCTCCTTCTTAATAGTCCATCACAAGATTAGTGTCTATCCATATGCATCTTTAACAAAAGAAAACCTCTAGCCTAACACTTGTGTGAATATCACATGGGTGACCTATACCTGGGTTAGGTAGTATTATCCTCCCTAGTACTACTTGGGGAAGGTACCACCTGGGTGACCCCACACCTCATCGACCCACCAACAGAGACCCAAACTAGGGCAACCATCCTCGGCGACCCATACTAGGGAGATCTATATAGGAAACCTATCAGGTCGACCCCACACCAGGGTAGCCAGCCTTAGATGACCCATTCTAGGTAGACCTTCTTGGGAGACCCGTAATAGGGTGATACATGTGAGAAACCACAGTGGACCATAATGCAGCTACAACGCCCCCCGCACCTCCACTCCATATGAATTACTGACTCTGGTATCGTCCATCCAGATTAGTCCCTTCACATAAATCACAACCCCCCCAATATAAAAATGGAGACTTGCACTGAGGAATTTATAGGTTGGGTTGAAATTATTTTCCATTGCACCCTTTAGGGAGCCCAACATCCATACCAAGAATACCATGATTTGAGATTATTCTATAATGTCCTTGGAATGCCTTTAATCGACATACTACTCTTGGTCATTTTCTTGTGTAGTGAGGTCAGATTCTCCTCTTGTATTCCTCATGTAACATGATTCAATAGACTCATAAAACCTTATCAACTGACTCTTATGCTAGTTTGAATCATAAATGGGAATCCACTATAGAAGTGAGACCCATGAAAACCTAAAAAAGGCAGCCATCTGGGCATAATCCTCTAGCTATCCTATGAGATGTTATAGTATTGTTCCTAACCACTCCACACCCATCTCTTTTATTTCATACTCACTTGAGACTCTCTTACAATGTAATGTTAAGAGTGAGAAGTGTTTTAGTGGCATCCATTTCCTCCATAGACCCAACAAATTTTCATATCCTTGACCACATCTACTAGTGATAGTGGAAATGTCTATGGTTTGTAAAATCTTCCACTTCTTATTATTTTTCACATAGAGCATGGCAGATGTGGTCTTAGAAGACTGTGAGGATTAAAAAATCCACAAAATACACTTAATGATTGAACAACAAGAATTCTGATTCTTTTAAAATAGGATATACAGGAAAACCGCTTTTAGTTCAAGCTCAAGGGGAATCATCTACTGGATTAAGTTGTCATCATAATTTTTTTTATCCTTGTATCATCCTCAATATTAAACCCCGATTGAAGTCCTCAAATCTATATGTGGTAATACATCCATCAAAGTCCCCTCATATGGGATATCATTCTTAGTAGTGACCTTCACCGAATCATCTCAATGGGCCATTTATCCTTGTGAGACATACCCTTGATTACCTCTATAGGGTAGGGTCTGTATTAATGAACTACATGGTAATTAAATCTCATTAAAATGATATACATGATAATCCTCCATATGGTTCAAAACCATCATCCTTAATCAACCATGTCCATTTGAGCCATATCCACAGAAGAATCTAATTCAAAATTGAAACTCATATCCATTCCATGATCATTATGTTGTCTTAGAATAAATCCTACACTAAACATTTTCTATGAACATTCCACCTAGACATCCTTTCCACATGATTTTAGACATCACTTTTTGATCCTAATTACACAACCGTAAAAGTTATGATGTTCCCCATCATGTGTCATTGAACTATGGGGGTTTGATTCCTTTAACAAGGATACATAGGAAGAATATTTCTGGGATCGATCCCACCAAAAATCAATTCCTATCTCACAATATGATAATAAACAGTAGGGTGAAATTAGTCAACCTAGATGAAAATAAACAATAGAGTGCCTCCCTATGTTGCTAGAAAACAACAAACATCATACTAATAGCTGATGAATCTCTATGTTGTATAAATAAGGATTCCATCAATGGACATACTCAGATATATTCATATATCTCCGTTGGTATAGAACCTTGAATACATATGAAATATTTTTATTTATACAAATGGTAATATTTGATTTTTAATATTGGGACAACTCACATCATACTTGGAAAATAATGAATCATTCTTGAAAATATCCTAAATCAATAAGAGTGTCCTGGAGTATGCAATAATTCCCCCAAAAAGGGTGTGATAGGTCTTACCTCCCATTTTCTTGACCAATGTGAGTACATAAGCATCACTATTCAAAATTATTTTATGATTACATACCTTTGGAAAACATGTGTATATGGATACAGAACCATTGGGTGTTTCAAGTTCCACAAATAAATCCATTGGAAACCATTTGGAAAAAATTATTTCCCCAATGAAGTCCCATTTTGATTAGTAAGAGTTACGATCAAGATAATGAAAGGAATCTATTATGACACAACCATTCTAATTAAATGAAAAACATTCAAGGCTACTAAGCAGCATATAATGGAATCCTAGATAGAACATAGAGGTTTTGATGAGAGTCATCAGTGTAATCAGAAATTAAATGTCAGAAAGAAGTAATAACTATCAATTTAAAAATAGAATATGGTTTTGAGATTCATAATTAAATTAAATAGGATCTCGTTGTATAATATCCCCTTCTATACACTTTATTGAGTATGTATGGTACCCTATCACTTAGAAATTCTATTGAACCTCCCTTAAGATTAGAATGTGTTGAGTCTATTGATTAAGAGGAATTATTTAACTAATTTATCACATGTACTAAAATAAAATTTCATACAACTAGATCATTATCATTATAATTTTTATCAAGTAATATAAATCAATACTTATAGATATAATGGGATATGAAACAAGACTAATCACCTAGAAAATGTCTATTGGTGGAAGAAAAAGTTAAAATAAGATACTTACAAACAATAGAATGAGGTGAAACTAATATGTATTCACTCATTTTTATCATAGTGATGTTGTATTTTGGGTGAAATTAATTTTAATGGAGGAATAATTTAATTCCCACATATTTTTGACAAATAAAATCGATTTCATTAATAGTTGGTTTACATGAAAAAATGTGTTTAAAAAATCCATGAAATATTATTAAATGACAATCAATTGATGTGACGGTTTTCTCTTAGCCATTTGAATTTTGGGTATAATTATGTCTAACTAAATTATCCAAAACATTTTTCTCCAATGTTTAAAAAATAAATTCATTGGTAACCAAATAAAAAAATGATAAAAAATTTAAATAAATGTAAAAGAGTAGTTTCTTTATAAAACTATCATCATGCACACAATGAGATTTTATATTTATAAATTAAAAACTATTTATGAATGGTTTTAAGTAAATATATATTTATTATTTTCATACAAATATTTTAAAACTAATTTAATTTTTTCCTAGGCCTTAAATAAAATTATATATCCAGTTTTATACTTAATATTTATTTTACAAGACATAGATTTCATCCAATATTAAAGATATATTTTAAAATTAATCTCATCAACATTTAGAAAATAAATATTTTATGCATTTTTATTTTTCTATTTCCATATTATTATAGTATACAATTTCACATGGTTCCATGTATTGTTGTTTTTTAAAATTATATTATTTTAGGAAAAGGATTAATACAAAATTTTACTCTCTTGACTTTAATAAGTGAATATTTTTAATATGTTTATAAACATATGATTTCTGGTTTATAAAATGTTATATGATAGCAATATCTATTTTTGGTATCATATTAATTTATTTATAATTTTTTTGATTAATTACCTTATATCCTTACGCATTTTTATCAATTTATATAAAATTAAAGTAAATGATTTCAATGATATTTAATGGTTAAATTATTGATTTACCTGAATTATTTAGATATATATATATTTAGATTATTAAGTATTATTTATATTTTTTTTATTTCAATTACCTTTTTTCAAGATGTTTTCAGCGTCAAATTAAATGATTTTTTTTAAATGATATAAATGATATTTTTTGAAAATAAGATTTTTTTAAATTTAAAATAAATAATTATAATAATGATAGAGGAAAATGAGGATATTTTACTATTATTTTCTTTTCATTTATTCTCTATCCATTTTTACTAATTTGTATAGATAATGACCAAATCATATTTTAATATTTTTTTTTTGTAATTAGACATGTGTTCGTTCTCTCAATATTAAAAGTACACCTGTTGACTCTTTTATTTACACCACATTGAGCCATGTAGATCTACAAAAGCCTAAAAATTTGACTTTTTATATACTAATACTAAAAATAATGTGTTTTTTCATCTTAATAAACCAACATTACTATCAAAAATGAGATATTTGAGGTAGTTCTTCCCGAGAAGTAGTAATTTTCTTAAGTGATCACTTTTATTATATATCATTTTTTAACCACCTCTAAATCTGTGGAATTTATCATAAAATAATAAAATATGAATAATAATTATAAATAAATGTTATTTTTATTTCTACAACACAATTATCCAATATATTTTTGATCATAATGGAAATTTAAAGCATGAGTCATTCATATATATGGCTTACACTCTCAATAAAGTTACAAAATTAATTTTCACATACCTTATTTTATATATGGTTATTATGATTGTTTAAATTATTATATTTTATTTTTATTATAGAATTATTATTTTACAATTTTATTATAGTATATTACTTTGTACCCTCAAATAAGTTGGGAAAATTATAATTTCCCCAATGTGTATGTGTGGATTACAACCTCCAAATAACCATGTAATTCATTATAAATTTATTATTTAAATAGAAGGTAGTAAAGATAGATTTAATAATTATAAATTGTTTATATTATATAATAAAGATTATATAATGGTTTATTATTATTGAACATTATTTGGATCCATCCCTAAAAATGAAAACAATGCTCATGTGTACGTACGACATAACATCTCCCAAAAAATAGGTTAAATAATTTTTATATCAATAACATGTATTTATGAATATAAATTTATATATAATAAAATATATATGATAATAATTTCATATATAAAATTAATTTTATTATGGAACCGTGATCAATGTATAAATACTGATATTTTTGAACCAAATTATTCTTTAAAAATGAAGTACTTGTCACATGGAATAATTATTTTAATAATAAATTGTTTCTAACCATATTAAATATGTTATAAGAAAATAATATATTTTATTATATATATTATTATGCATCTATAATAAATTTTCAATATATATATATAGTAGTGTCTAATGTGTATGATGAAATAATTTTCTTGAGTTCAAAGAATCATGTAAAAATATCATTGTTTATCATCACTGATTATGATTATAGTTATTATTATAAAATTTATTAATATTATTATAAATAATACTCAATTTATTTCTTATCAAATAGTTATATCAATATAATAAAATTTTTTATTTCAAAAATGAAGAATCTAGAATAATTTATTTATGTAAGAATGAAAATATTTAACTCTTCGGTTTAAATCCTTTTTCATCCTAGTCCACATTTTCTCTATAATGTTATCATACTTATATATTAATTTCAATGGGATTAATTAAATTTACTTTTATCGTGTATGAATTTATATGAAAATAATCAATTTTATCAACTATTTTTCTTTCCAAATGTCTAATATTTTTTCTTTTTAAAAAATTTGGAGAGGAAGGTTTTTATTTAATTTATATTGAATGAACAAGATTTTATTTATTCCTGAGATCACAATGATTTGAATAGTCGGTTACATATTTTGGTGTATAATTTTATTTATAATGTTTTCAATATTATTTTGGAAATTGTTTATTATAATTATGTGATTTCAGAGTAAAAATAGTTTTTTACATGGAAAGATTTCAATGATTCTTGTAATCCAATTACCGCTATGATAACATTAGTTATTGCCAATTATGTTTTGTTGTTGTTATTATCCCTTGATCCCATCATTATTTCATCTCTTGATGGATTAAGATTATTATTTTTATTTGTCTACATAATGTGTTTGTTTTCCTTAGATAATTTTATGATGATATTCAATGCTATTTTATGATCTTTTATCCATTAAATGAATAAATTATGATTATGTAATGGTGGTGTCCATTATATCCACACAATTGGGTTATGTGATTTTTATATCTCATGAGATGATGATGATAGGAATTTAAATTATTATTTTTATAGTTTCATATATATTGAAACATGAGTATGATTTATTTCTAGAAATTTTCAATGGATAATGTGTGAGTATAATCATGGGTATCTTTTTCACAGTTTTATGTGTAATTAGAAAATATTCATAGATATTATGGAATGATTATAAATTGAAACAATTTCATCATTAAATTTATTCTATTTATTATTTGTTTATTTTTATGATTTCAATTTCGATATTTTGAGTCTTGAATGTTGATTACTATTTTTACATCGTTGATAATCATTCTTTAATATATGGATTTATTTCAAGTATTATATTATATATTTTTTTAATGAATATTTTATTAATTGAATATTTCTTTGAATATTTTATCCTACATTTATCATCATCTGATCATATTATGATATATATCTCACACTTTTACCCTTAATGTCAATCTGACCTCACCCTTTCTTATGATTACTTTAACTATGTTATGAGAAATGGTTCTTTGTAGAGAATTTATAATAAGAGTACATTACAAAAAGCTTTTATGGGATATTATTTCATGAAATAGAATGATTATGAATCAAGTGTCCAAGGAACATAAACCCTTACAGTCCTGAGGAATATATTTTTATGCCCTATATTTAATATCTATCAAAAATAATTCCATATTTGTAAATGTTGGGTCAATGATGATTCAAGAGGAATGGGAGAGAACCAGAGAGGGATCCCAAATAAATATAAATTTCATATAAATTTAACTTTACTATTTCATTTATTGTCACACTATCATATTCATTAAATCATTTAATCATGAATTAATTTTCACAATTAATGTGTGCGGGTCACAACCATTAAAATTCGATATAAACAAGGTACATAATGGAAAACTCTGGACTACTAATTCATTAAACGTTTCATATCAATATTCATGACTAAAACCTCAACCTCTTCCTCCCAAGCATGATAACATCATATATATAAAAATAGAGCAATTCCCATCAATAAGGAATCTTTAATAACACATTAGAATACACTAAAATCACTAAAATACACTCTATGTCATGACCTATCAATCCAAAGTGCAATGATAATACATTTTTCATTCTTCGGAAGGAAAAATTATTATGTTACAAGATATTTTTAATATCATATCTACATGTATCATGGCCTCATTGACCGAAACATAATATATTAAACTATAAGAATTCTTATGGTTTAGATAAGAAATTTAGGGAATAATTAATCAATGAGTTATCTATACGCCCAATTGAAATCTTCTCCAAAACTCTACACCTCCATTCATATTCATCATACATATTCTAGTATATATAATTGAATCATTAAAATTATAAAAATAAAATACCCAGAAAATTCCAACACATTACACAATTTTTTTATATTTTAATTTTAAAACCTCTTTAAGACCAATAAATCCTTCAATATCACTACATTCATCATATCATTGGTTATGAAGTTATGATTTTTGAATTAAATTGATTATAAAATCCTGATTTAAATAATTTTAGTATTTCATTTCATCCAATCATGAGTCCTTATAGCTTTAATAATTATTTACCATTAATGTTCTTCTTCATAATGAAATGTTTTATTCTATGTTTTTTTGAAATTGATGTTACTATATTATTTATACACAGGAATATCATTGTCATCACCATTACTAATATTTTTTTTGACTTAGCTATATAGTTTTCAATATATAAAGAGTATTGATATGAATGGGAATTTCATGGTTTGATTAACATATTTAATGATTTTATATTAAAATAATTTAATAAAAATAATTATTCATCAAATTTTTAATGCACACCCTAATCAATATTGATTATTTTAATAACCATCACTAAAAACTCTCTTTATTTTTTATTTTATATAGGAAAAAATATTTAATTTTTTATCTCAAAGTTAAAATGTGTGATAAAATTATTATATATAGAGATGGTAACTGGATACGTTTCTACAATCAGTAATTAATTTATAATATATTGAGGTTGAATTCATCTTAGAAATAAGTTTACAATATTTTTATCATTATTTTTTTTAATTCAATACATTCCATAACATGCACATTTACCATATCAAATAATATGGGAATAGATTTGTCTGATTGAAACCATAGGTAATTAATCACAATAATCATAACATGATGTATAGCATATCAATCATTCAATACGTTTTGATATATTTAATCTATGATTTTTCAAAAATAAATTTTGATTCAAAACATATCTACATCATATGTATTTCATAAAAAAATATTGACTAAGTGAATTTATTCACTTGGATTCATGATCCACTTATATACATCTTCATTCCATATATTCCCCACAATACCATTATATAGAAACAATGTTGATGAAATCATTTTAAACATCCAGGTAGATTATTTATACGTAGTAATTTAAATCAATAATTAATTTTTTGATCATATCCCCTATAAAGATGGGAGAATTTTTTTGATTTTTCCCTTAGGTTATAACTTCTATATAGTGAAAAGAAATTAGTCTAAGTCATTATCTCAAACACGAGTTATTGTCCCTAAAATGGATAAACAATGGGGGTGTTGATTAGTCTGTGAAATATAATATTATCCATTTTAAATGATCATGTTTCATGATTATACAATAAAATATTTCCATATTTAACAAATTTGAATGAAATAATAAATAAGAGTAAGAATATATTCTATATGGTTCACCCAAAAATGGAAATATCTATATAGTATACTCACAAAAATTATATTGGGTAAAAATTTTCATAAAAAATATTACATTATTATTTTATAGAACAAAACCACTATACCTTTTATTTTGAAATTTATGATAATTTGATATCTCACAACTCCCATACTAAAAAAACTCATTATTCTATAGTATTACATATTTTATCACATTAATAATAAATAATAATAAAAAATACCATTTGGGTAATTATATCAGAAATTATTATCAAAATGGATGATATTTTCATCAAAATTTATCTTTTTCTATCTATACAAACTAAACATCTCATATTTTGAATAAAAAATATATTTCAAATTTTATGTCCATAGTTCTCTCCCATCATCCATTTTTTTACACATACAATTATTGTTCATGAAATTCCTAATAAATTATCATTATTCCACATGTGAAAATTATTATCCACTATTTATTGAATATAGATAAATATTCATATTTAAAGAATTAATATGGGAGATAACAAGTACTCATTGGTTTCCCATGTCATTCTTATTTTTAATAGATATTTAAATAAAAAAATATTTAGCATTTAAATTATTATTGACATGTTTTGGAAGTAAAAATGTTGACTAAAAATAAACAAATATATAAAATTAAAACATTTCTACAAAATAGAGAAGAAAATATACATATAAAAAATTAAATGGATCATATAAAAATATTTTATAAATTTATTCACATATCTTAATGATGATCGGGTGAGTTACCCAACATCTAAAAGAACATCACAGTTTCTCTTAAAACTATACAGATAACAATGACCTTTTTTTGATTTCTTACTTTATAAATGGATTATGACCAATTTTTTTCAATTACATTGTAATTAATTTCCCTTAAATGATGATTTTCGTTTTTATTTAATATAAAATCAACTAAACCACTTTGTATTTTATCTATTACACTATTTTTGAAATAATTAAATAATTTCAACTCATAATGATGATAAATAATACCATGTGTTGCACTATAGATAAAAATACCACAAATATATGTGAAATTAATGATTTTCATTATTATATAGTCCATGTTTTTAAGGATATATATATATATATATATATATATGAATCCCAATGTAAGAAATCTATAAAAACCATTTTATACATTTTCCCATAGTAAAAAAACCCATGAAAATATGGAGATATCCATGAAATTCTTTCACACTCATGATATATTTATTTTAATAAATTATCCAAATAGGTTTGATGTTTTACTGAATTTGATGTGATATTTTATCAAAGAAAAAATATTCCATTTATTGTATTTTTAATTAACCTTGATGAATCTGAATAACCCAAAAACACTACATATGATTTTATATACTCTAAAATATCTAATCAATAATACTTCATAATATGGATTTCCATAAATGGTTGGAAACCATAGATGAATGGGTTGATGATATTTATTTAATGACATATCAATTGAAATATATTTTTATTCATTATTATTTATGTGTTAATGTTTCGTAGATCATTAATAATTTGAATTAATATATCCACCTGGGATATAATGACATACATATTTATAAAATGATTTAATTTTGGTGTACTTGGATAAATAGATATTTTTCAATGTATGTTAATCGATTCTTATCCTCTCAATAGGTAATGGTCGAGCATTATTTCATAATGGGGTTTTTATAATAATTTCTTATTTAATATTTCACTTTAATTAAATTTTAATAGATTTTATTAATTCAATACAGATGAAATAATGGAAGAACAATTTTATTCAGGTGATTGTTTATATTATCATGAAAATTATTATTTAAATATCAATTTTGAATAGTTATTTAGTGAATGATTATAAGGAAAAATTATTCATGTGATGTGGTGATTTTATAAGATATTATCATATTTATTATTTATGATGTTTTTCCGAGGATTATGTTAATTTTTTAGGAATCTATATTATATAATTTTGTTGTATTAATGAGGTCTATTAATAAACTAATATAATTAGTCAAAAAATAAGTTTTAAATTGGTATTAGATAAAAAAATTTAATTCAATATCATATATTATTAGAGGTCATGTGAGGAAAAACCTAAAATGTTTAAATTATTATAAAAAATATTAACACAAAAACTCCATATATAAATTTAATGGAAACAATGATAGAACTATTTAATCCATTAATTAATATCTTTAAATAAGTAAACCATGTGTGCTAGGATTCAGTATCATGGAAGGTATAATTAAAAATAAAAAATTAAAATCGATTATAATGAATTTCAATTAGATACTATAAAAACAATGATTGTATATTATTTTTATTCCATTTAATTTTTTATGGATGACCCAAAAAATGTTTCAGAATTTCATTTATTACAACACTATAAATATTTTTTAAATTAAAAGTTATCACATTCATATATGCAAACATATATAAAAATATAACTTATCAAGGTAGTCTCATGAAAATTCTGTTTTACATCCCTTGTAATATTATTTAAAATATCATTAATATCTATTAGTGGATAAAGTAAAAAATGTGTCATAAATGTTGTTATTTGATTGTTTTACATCAATAATATCCATATTCAAATTTTAATAAAAAATTCTGTTAATTATTGTTCTCCCTTGGGACTAATATAATAATATATTATTAATAATATAAATATATTTTTTTATATTATTTAATTAGAAATAAATTTATTTTTAAACTTTTAAATGACTTGTGATGAAAGTGACTATTTTTTGGACACATTAAGTTACCATGAATGAAGGATATTCAGTTTAATAGCATTTTCAATGATGTAATTCTAATAGATAAACTATTAAACTCAAATTTCTGAAAAAAAATTATACTCAACATTTATTTCTGATTATAAATATTTTGATTTTAAAAAATTAAATTATAATGATTATAAAAGTATTAATATGGTATTTTAAATTTTTATAAACATGGGAAGGTAATTTAAAATAAAATAAATTTTATTTTATAATTTAAATGGTACATAAATCGTATTATGGTTATTTTTTATAAATAAAATTGACATGTTTTTTGGATGACATTGAAATTTTAGTTTAATAACTATTTATTTTATAATTTTTTCATATAACTGGTATTTTAATTTGTAGTGTTGTTGTAATTAATTTTTATCTTTGATAAAAGTCTTTTTTAAGAATGGAAGTAACCACATTATTGATTTGGGGATTACAGATGACTAGAGATAAATGGATAAAATCCCATATTGATACATATTATACTTCTTCTATATGAAATGTCGCACATGTTTGATAAAAGTATGAAATAGGTTTATTTCAATCTTTTAAATTATCCCCATTATATTATTTCAAAATCCCTTCAGTTGTTATACCAACAAAAAGATATTTTTGGAAATTTTTGGAATTGAAAATGAGGGATTCACCAAATAAAAGTTCTACCTTGAACATATCATTGGGAATTCAATAGACATTGACAGAGGGGTATGGTTATATCTAGATGCGTATATTTTTTAATCATAGTTTAATTATGTCACTTATTAAAGAATTCATTAACAAATGAGGATTTCATGGACCATGTTCGATCATTTAGATAAATCAAATAATTATTATTCATTGATTATACAAATTTATTTATTTATTATATTAATTAATATAAATGGTTGAAAAGATAATCCATTATTGTATAATAACCACCTATATTTCTACGTTTCATTCATTTTTATATAGAAAACTACATTACTGAATGATGATAAGTTATATTGTTCAAGGGTAGTTGTTATTGTATGAATACTTGAATTATTTATTTGATTAAATTTTTAGTAAAACGATATACATTGTTATAGATTAATATTAAATGTTTTTAATATATTTGTAAGACATTATGGTCTAATAAGACCATTTAGTAATTCATTTATCATTATATAATATCTAAAAGAATTATTTCACCACTCAATGCCTATGATAGGAATCATATGATTTCATCGATATAGTATTGATTAAAAAAATGATGTTTGGTTTTGAGAAATTATTTTAATAAAATAATGATGTGTTTCATTTTTTAAAGATACTTATTTGGACATATATAATCATGTCACTCACTATTTATGGATTAAGATAAATTTTAATTTTTTATTAATTCAATCATTGATATAAAGTTAATGTTGTTATAAATCAATTCTATTTCAATAAAATTGAGTTGGATTATTGTATCTCTATTTTGTAAAAATATTATAAATATAATTTTTTTTGAAAAATTAGGGATTGTATGGGAAAAAATGAATTAATTTTGGTGATCAATATTATGAAAAATAAAAATTTCCTTCATAATGTTGCACTCGTTATGTTCATAAAATGGACAGATGGGAGGTACCAATTTTTATTTTCTATATTAATGATGGATTTATTACCATATCATATTAAATAAAATAAGGTAGATTCATTGGATTAGTGGACTTGATGTTTATTCATATTCTCAATGGATTATCCAATTATTGTTACAAATATTTTATTCTATATTTTATATATTTTGTGCCAATGTATTTTATAATTAAATATTTTTATAAAAATTTAATTTAATGATGAACTTATAATTAGAGAAAAAGAAAAAATAATTTTTTTAATAAAATTTAGAATTATTTAATCTATATAATATATGATTTAATTATTTTGAAACAATAAATATTCATGAATCATTTATATTAAATTATACTAGATCAATTATGAAAAAATATAACATTCAATATTGACAAATTCTCCCCCATTCGTTCACTATTTAGTAAATATATTTTCATTTACGGCTTTGGATTTCATGTAAAGATACTATTTTATACCTTATATTAATTATGGGATATATATTTTAACACATTAATGTTCTGTTCTTAGTTACTTTTCTATTAAGGATTCCATCCACATAGTCCTTTATTTAATATTTTTGTCATTGATAACAAAGTAATACTATACTATTTTCGATGAAAATACAATTTCAGTATGAAATATGTAATTTTTATGTATTGATGTGTTAATACTGTTTAATATTACATTTAATATGAAATTAAATAAATGCATAAGTCATTTCCTATTAAATATATTCACATATATTGTATTATTATCACTCTTTAGATGTTTGTAGACTATAGAGATCATAAGTAAAATTCTATAGTTGATTTTCTAGATAGTTATAGTTATATATATTTTTGAACAAATCATAAAAAATTGATTTAGAGTATATTTTTTGATATATTTATTTGAACAAAAAATTATATGAGAGATTAATTAATACATAGTTATAATATTAATCATCTTTATACATTAAGTATTGTAAAAACACTAACGTTAAAAGGTTATATTCTAGAGATTTAGTTATCTTGTTTCCATTATTATGTCCTATTTTATTTTTATTTTTCATGGTTATGATATTTTATGAACAAATGTTGGAAAATATGGTCATTAAATATCTATTTTATCTTGTTTTTATATTTTTATAATCTTACAAGAGTATGATTTATTATCACATCATGCTCTTTTTACATTTTTGAGGGGTAAATTTTAATGGATATTATAATTTTCAATTCATTTGTATTTGTAATTTCAATAATGGGAAGAGTAACTAAATATTTTATAAGAAACTAATGATTCATATATCATAGTATAATGTTTTTATATACCATCTATATAAATTAATATGGAAACATTAGTTATTGTAATTATATTTTATATTTTGTAGTGTTTTTACCATTGGTATTCTTCATATATTATGTTATAAATAATATATTTCAAGTTAATTATATAGAAATATAAATATTTGTTATATTTTTAGCTTATCATGTTCATATTGGGCCACTATTTGGAGGTGACCTATTGAGTGGACCACCCCACATCTTTTGTCAAGAGAAATAAGGCTTTTGATCATCATTGAGTTGGCATAACACTGATAATGGGAGTCCTAAACCAATTATATCAATTTATAATTAAAAACCATATATATTTCAATAAAATTTAAGGTAATAATAGAACCATATATTTTCTAAATTTATTCATTAATTAAACTCAAAAAAATAAAAAATTAGTAACCATATGTGATTGATTTGAAAATGTAAAAATAAATTCCAAAATTTTTAACCACAATCCCAATCCAAGTGAAAATAATATGATTGTCACCAATAATTCTAAAAATCCAATCACTATATTATATAAAAAATCAACATTCTTTATTCTCCACTAATAACTAGAACACCATAATCCCTTCCATTTTTTATATCAACGTTATAAGAGAAGTCATGTGGATTTGACAATTCAGAAGAAGAGGTTCATATATAAATAACGAAATGGACGCTATGAAAAAAATTAAAATATCAAAATATAATCCTATTTTTAAAAAATTATATGGGTAGAAAATAATGATTTATTTTCAACTAAAAAGAGAGAACGTGAGACATAGGAAGAGGTCTTGTTATTTATAGCTACCTATATGAAAAAGAATCACACATTATAATGATTTCAAACTACCTAGGTCAAAAATCATCATAACCTTTCTAAAACTATAATATCCTACCCATGGATCTCCATTTGATATATAATAATAGATAGTGTGACCCCATTAGGGGAATTCCACCATGTATGAGATCTAATATGGAAATATTAATAACTCCATGGATATAGAACAATGTTAACAAGGATTTTTTGGTGGTGTACTAACCCCATATATATAATTTATGTTTAGGAAAACACATAGATATAACCATAACTACATTGGAGTATTATCCCTAATAACACAAATAAGATCAGGCCTAGCCCCTATAAATGTCTATATGATGTAAAAAAGAGTAATCAGATGTATTTTAACATATCTAATATCTGATATTGGTGTATATTCAACCATGTTAATATACTTAGAAAAATATTATTGATGATGTATCTGCATGCCTAATCATGAGCTTTAGGGAAATACATAAAAAATACATTATATCAAGAAAAAAATTGTTGGGCATATGTTAGTTTTTATGGTCTTCTATGAGTGGGTAAATGAAAAAATGAATTCTATGAATCATAATACAACAGAATAATAATCACCAAACTATAGCTGATCTCACTCATGGATAAAATTATTTTACCCCGCTAATCTGGGGCTATGGGATCCCAACATTCATCGGGTGTTTAATAGAGTACAACAAATTATATCCCAAATATTGTGGAAATTTTGATGGTACTATAGGAAATATCTAATTACTTTATGTACTATAGATCATTGTGATGTTTTATGTGCATCTTTTTGAGATGGAACCATGATTTTGTGAGTAATTTGGAATTGATAAAACCGAGACTATAGGTAATTGTCACCACAGTAATGCCAAAAGGGTACTACAAAATAGAGGGTTCTAATGAGAATCATAACTTAATCTATACTAAATTTTTATACAATCATTTTCAGATTAAATAGTATATATGACCCACCAAATGCTCCATCCATGATGATTTTTCCACCAATGATTTTTTTGGTCATTATTTCATTGAAACTCTAATTCAAAACTACAAAAAAATGTCCTCATTTGAAATCTGCAATTGTTTTTTATCCGAAATATATTCCCACTTGTCGTCATATTTCGTCAATCAATAACCCAAAATATTCTTCTATAAAATTTGATTATCATATCTAAAACCATATTAATTGGCCACTTCCTGATATCTTATTAAAAATTAATTATTCAATCCACTAACAAAAACATTTTTGGTTGATGATAATGTAAATAAAAATAGAGGAAATCACTTAAAATTTAAATGTTATAATAAATAATGGTCAATATAAAACCATACATAAATCCTTGATATAGAATTAAATAAAAATATTATAAACAAATAAACTCCTCACATTGGAGAAAACCATGTTAAATAATAATTTGACTTGGCCATGTGAGTGTTAAACCATATATATAATAAAAATTTCATGCACAAGAAACATAATTAAATATTATAACATGAATAAGAATGATCAAACCCTATATAATGGTATGATAACTATAAATTAATGAATTCACAATAGATCCATTGTAATATCATTATTGAATTTTTTGATCACACATTGATCCCCTTGATATCACATTATAATATATGACCCAATTATATACCCCCAACAAATAATAGGATTGTATAGATCACCCTTTATGTTCATGATAGAAGAAATCAAATATGGATTAAATATATCAAAATTAGTAATTAAAAAATATTTTTTATTAAATAATAATTATCAAAAAATTAATTTCACATGGGAGAGTGATCACCCACATTACCTGGTGTGATCAAAACATAACCCACCTATAGGGTTTATCTAGAATTTGAGATATATCCACAGTAACATTTTTCTTATAATAGACTCCCTTTATAGAAAAAAATAATATCTCATAAGATTGTTCATGTGAGGGATAATATATATATATATATATATATATATATATTTATAATTATTTTAATATAAGGACCTAATGATTCCTATAACACTATTTTACCCCATAAACTAATCACAAATATATTATTGAAAATAGTTTTTGTTTTTTAAAACAAATATAAGTCATTAGCCCTTCCCATAATAATTGATTTCCCCCAATTAAAAATCAAATAAAAATGGCTGTTTTAGAAGACAATAAATTTTTGTATACTCCCATGATACCTTTATAAGCTTCCCATGATAGTAAATGACATGAACTAGTAGAATATATTTCCTAATATTGACTCACTATTTATAATCCTTGGTCTCTATTATGTAATCGGAAAATATAGCATCATCATTGATGTTCATCCCAACCTATTCAGTTTTGTTTGATTAGTCATGAATATATATCTATATCTAAACACATGGAAGTAATTTTGGACAAGGTATATCTATGATCGTAATTCAAGGATGTTTTCAACATCTCCCACCCCACATAGAACATAGATTAGACTGATGAATCTTAAAGAAAGGTAACCCCTAATTCATTTCTCTTCAAATAGTGTAGTTGTATGACATTTAGAAGTACATGATTACATGATTAATATTTCAAAGGTATTTATTTATTGTTTCAATATGAACTATATGATATTTTTTTGTCTTAATATAATATTGAATCACCACACCCTACATTATCATTACCCGTACTATCTTCATCCACAAGACTGATGATTCCCCCATATAAATAAACCATATGGGTGACCAAATATGTCCACAATAGTGTTCCTAATATTTACCATAATAATGGTATAGTGATACTTTTTTAAGTAAACTCCACTATTATAATTTATATTTAATTATATAGTTAAAAAATACACTCAATCTATTAGAAAATACTGAATAACTATAATTGTTTTCATGAACTGGACATCATTCTGGTGGTGGATCATTGTGATCATATATAAAATAGTACAAAAAACCTCATAAAACCTTCTCTTAAATAGAGATGAGATTTTTTAATAATTTTTTCTGAATTTTCATCGAGAATAGACCATTAATCATGAAGGCATACTACAAGTAGAAACATCTCATGCTCTCTATTTAACACACCCCTAGATTACATTGAATATGGGTGACATTGATATATAGATAATGTTCAACCAAATATTGATATGGTAACCTATCATTCTAGAGAACCCAATAATGAAAAATATATATATATATATATATATATATTATACCACTTACTCTCTAAGAAATATGAGAGTTTAAAAAAACCATGTGGGACAATATGCTCTACCTTCACCTACTGATAGGTGTCGAAATGAGAAAAAAACATTGGAAAAATAAACGTAGTTCTTTTCCAATAAATATATGATTTCATTTCATATTATATATTAATCATAGAGAGATATTACCCCAATGGGATTAATGGAACTCCCCAAACAATTCCTCATGCATCATGACAATAACCATCATTCATTATCAAATGAATATAACATACTCTCCCATTTAAAAATATATACCTTGAGAATTTTATATGAATATATAGTCATTGAAACCATTATATTATATTTCTAAAAGTGAAGCCTCCATAAACCACTAATAAATTAGGAGGGGGTCAACACCATCGATCGGTGATATGTCTTTCATCCCTTATCAAATATGAAAAACTTCAATAGTTTTATATAATCTTATGCCTCATCAAATAAATGACTATTGGTCATCATGATGTGGAATTATTATACCAAATTTCCCATCTATATAAAATATACAATATCAATTAAATAATACTATAATAACTTCATCTAATGTTTCAACGGTAGGTTCATATGTATATATGTAATGATATTCATAAAACGATTTTCTATCCTGGATACAATAAACTACTCAACAATAAGGGTTTCCTCATCAATATTTTGGGTGAAAAATAAAATTGATGTGTATTATTCTTGGTTCAAAAAATTATATTCATTGTTTATTTTCTATCTATACCCATAATTTATTAGTACCTACCTAATAATCACTAAACCAAAATTTCTTAACTGAATAAAAATAATGGAAAACCCCGTAATCAACTTCATAATTTACTACTATGCAGATAAGATAACATCTTATTATCTTCCTAGAGACCTCAATTTTCCAATTAAATTAATTATACAAATGAAATTATTCCCCATTTAGGTCTGATAAGTTATTTGGATCACTAACCTAGATTTTTTCTCCACAAACATACATAAATACGTTTGAAATAATTAGAAAAGATGAAACTATTCCAATATCTTTTATTTCTCAAAATTTTGAGATGCCTCAATAATTTATATTTCTGTAAATACACCATCCTCTATGGATAAATTTAACATGCTACATAACTATCTAACCTTGAACTAATTCGTCAATTTCATTCTATAAAACTAATTATTTGGAAGATTATCATATTCTTAGTTTTACCATGTTATACACTTATGGTGATAAGTAAATGAAATTTGTTTTGAAGGAAACAATAATCTATTCTCAAAAGGGCTAAAAGACTTGATTAATTAGTCACATGAATATATCTTGGATGGTTTCGGTGTCAAAAAATAATTATTTAAATCTTATATACTTAAATACACACTGAATTACCATAATTATAATTTCAATATCATAAATATGAATCATATGATAATAAAATTTATATAATTAATCAATAACACATTTTTCCATTCATCTAGAAGTTGAAATCATTGTTTCTTGGGAATTTTTATATCTTCATGACTTTCATCTAATTCTAGAATAGAACTTCAACCCCAACCTAAAATCTCACATATCTCTTCATAATGAATAATATTGAAGCTTCCCAAGGTGACATAAAAATATATAATAAAATCAATATTATGTGTCTCTTATAACTAGAACCTAATCTTTATGTTATCTTCTATCAAAATATGAAAGGACATAGATAATGTCATATAGGTATTATGGTTCAAAAATAAAATAAAAATTGTGACCTCTGAATGATTGGGTAGTCTTTGTACATCCATAAAAAGTACAATAATGTATACCTATTGTAATTAATGATTATAAATTACTATATATTATGATGTTCCAAGGGACAATATTTCCAATAAATGGGGATATTCTATAGATTCCCATGTATGGTCCTTTTCCATCCATATTAAAAATATTTCCCTCCAATTATAGAAAATCATGATCCATATAAGATAATTAACCATATATTGAAAAAATATTATTCTATATTTGTATGTGTCAAGGATATCAAACTCATACCAATAATTATTTCATAAAAAATTATAGAAACCACTCGGAGGAATTAGAAGTACATCACTCCAATGTGTGAGATGATTCACTTCAAGATGATTTTTTTGAGAATAGAATAACTCCATGTTGGATTCCCCATTTTCATGGTCTAGGATAGAGGTTCCCAATGAATCTCATGCTCTCTAATAGTGGATATATCATTGAAAAATGTCTTCTATTTGTCTTTATGATTTTATATTCCAATTTATATAATTCACTTAACATATATTGAAAAATCTTATTTTCTTTTTGAAAAATTCCATCAATCACTTGTAGTTGGATTAATCTCAAAATGGTATATCATTTATCCAAGAAGTGTATTCCATGGGGTGGTGGTGGTTGAAGTTAGTAATAACATCATTTTCATAATATACACTATCCTAGAGGTCTAATGGAAACTCTTAAAAAAACCTCCATAAGGACCCTCAACCACCAAAATATAGTTGATTGTAGATATTTTACCTCTATTGTATAGTTTTACCAACTATCTAACAGTATATATAGTATTTTAGGTCAAATATCCATGTTGTTGTTTTGAATACTCATTAGAGGCATATAGATTCTCTTTTATTATGAGTGAATCCCCTTCACATCAATTTCACTATTGATCCCATAAACGGAATCAACATATGTGAATTAGTAAAACATGAATAATTCAATTCTTAACATTTATTGTCTATAAATGAATATATTTTTCTTGGTTGACCACTTTTCATAATATCTATATACAGCCACTCAAATAAAAATAAAAAATTTTCTAATTATAATGCCAGTAGCTAGAGATAAGTTTGAATACAAAGAGGGATCTCACATTAATATAAATATATATGTATATGAAGGATTTGATCAAATTTATATTATTTTATAGTCCCGCCATATATAATTTCAAGGGAGTATCATGTGAAATCAAAAAATATCTAATGAATCTAATATTTTCATAGTCCATATTGTCACTCTAAAATCACCAACATATGAATTGATCAAAAGGTCTTAGAATATTTTTTCACATGAAATTGAAACTCAAAATAAGTACATGAAATCATTGAAAATTTATTTATCTCAATAATGAAATATTTAATACCCTATGTATATATAAGGATGTCAATTTCTTGTAAAATTGTTATCATTAAAATTAAGAAGTGTTATACTTTAATTTTAATTGTTTGGTTAAATATATTAGTGGTTATTAAACCTTTAATTATGTGTTTTGATTAGTTTTTGGGGTAATGTGGTGGTCAAATACAGCTGGATTGATTGAGAGACTATCTTGGAGGCATGAACTGCAAAATGAAGCCACATGATATCCGACAGTAGGGCTAACATGTGTCCATCAGTGAGGTAGTGGATTTCACTTTATCTTTAGTGGGGTTATTATATGGATAATTATAAACTCTTCCCCCATCATGTTTTTATATGTGAAACCACTCTTCAAGAACTTTGTATAGTTTATATAGGCTTGGGAGACCCCCTCACTTTTTTATTGTTCTAAATTCCTATAGAGATGATATTGGATTAATTTTTTCTAAATTCCATACACTTAAACAAAAATAATGACCTCCCATATATATTCATTATCTGTTTTTATTTTCTATTTTTTTCAATATGGTATTTATGAAATGATGTGATCATAGGATGGTGGAAGAATCCTAGGATGACATGTCTTCGATAATACCTATATACTAGATGTTGGGTGAGGATTACTGAACACTATTGGTTGTAATTATAATAAATATAGATTATTGATTAATGTTTCACAAGATTCTAAAAAATCATTATTTTTTTTCAATTATGTATTCTATGTATTAGTATATAGTTTTTTTCATCATAGAACTAGGAGAAAAGAATAATACTTTGGGGGATAATTTATTACGGGTTGGTTACAATGTGAGTTCCTAGATAATTAATTTTTTCCCTTAAATTTAATGTTGGTTATTTTGTTGAATGTACTAAATTAATGATATATTGTTTATTAATATGTATTTTTGTTGTTTTAGTGCTTGACATGACGTTGG
Source organism: Viscum album (assembly GCA_963277665.1). Classification (NCBI taxonomy): domain Eukaryota; kingdom Viridiplantae; phylum Streptophyta; class Magnoliopsida; order Santalales; family Viscaceae; genus Viscum; species Viscum album. Next base: position 62,413,382 of record OY728143.1, on the reverse strand, counting down.
ATGGCCGGGAATTAGTCATTAAATATAAAATGGTACATGTTGTAGATTGTTGGTATCAAAGTTAATATGATTGAGATGTCAAATGAGGTATTTGGTCCATCTAATTAACCAATTAACAATATAATATTAAAAATTATTTGATTTTTTTCTGTATCATTAAACATGGGTTTGTAATTAAAAACATAATTGGATTCCTTTGTTATTTAATTTCCCATGTTAAAACACTTTTAAATGAGCTATATAACTATTATGTTGTGAGGTACCAAATAGACACAATATTTAAAACTCATCCACAATTTTGGATTAGTGGAATATAAGACAACTAAGAATGGAAATGTCATAATGTGGAATTATATGTTTAGGTTTACCCAATAGATTAATTTTGTAGAATGGACCATGGATATTCCTATAGGTTACATGGTTAAAATTATATCATTAAAAAACAATTGTTGAAATCAAGTTCCAGTAAGTGTTATATTATTCATTTTTCTTTATAGCTAGTGAATGAAACAAAATTTATCGAAGCCTGAGAAATTTTGAATTTGTTATTCTATTTTGTGGGATTAAATGTGAACATTATGTGTGAATAGAATTTTAATGGTCATTTATAGAATTGTTAAATGGGTTCAATGGGACTTGGTTAGACAATTAATTAACGATTAAATGTATTGAAATGAGTGAAATTATTTTTATTTTATAAATGATTCATATCAATGAAATTACATTGTTGTAATTCCTGGGGTTTCATTTTTTTAAATGAAATGTGTGAAATTATGGGAGTCATTGTAAATTATATTAGGATAATAAATGGGGTTATATGGTATAATTATTCAATTGATCAAAGGATGTTCAAATCTATGGAATTCCATGATATTCTATAAATACATCCTAGATTCATTACATAAAATTATTCAAAGTGGATACACCATGGATTAATGTAAATTGTTCTACACTTTGTCCAATAAATTAATGAATTTTATTCCCTGGGGTTACCCTTGTGAATATTTCAAGAATATCTCGCATGATTCTTATCTATTTTATTAAATAAAATTATTTGAGTATGGATATTAATTTTGGTCAATAATAATACTCTAAATTACATGGATGAGATGTTCCATGTATTCATTTTAAAGACAATCAAGTTTGGGTTTCTGGGATATTCCAAGAAACTAGTGACCAAAATTCCACAGAAAGAATCTGTGGAATATGGATTCACATGGTAAAACATTAATTTATCATAGGTCCCCCATGGATTCACTTGTGTATTCATGGATATGTTTTATTTAATTATACACCATGGAACAAAAAAAATTTAATATCTCAACCATCTTGATCAGAGACACAATGAATTTGTCTTCTGATTATTTTTTCTCAATGATGGATCCCACTATAGAGCCTCAAGATATGTGGTTTTTATATTATCTATTTATATTAAAATTTTAATATAATTAATATATAAATTTTTATTTATTTCATTTCCAAATGAACATGTTTATGGAATGGATTTTTTTTTCTTTTTTCATTAGGAATGGAGAACATATTTATACTCAGATAAAAATTAGTTCTCCAAAAAATAGTGTACTTGATAAATTATCACTATTGTAGTGTAGGTTTGGGATTTGGTAAGCACCTTATGTAGTATATTGTTTGTAATAAATTACGGAGAATGTTTTTTGGTCTAATCTATGACATATTACCAATTTAGAGTTATATATTTTTCATATTTAATATTATATATATATTATATAACTATTATTGGGTGACTATCTGGTATGAATTGGATAGTATCATGTATTAAATCATGAATAATTTGATTAATTGTTGTCACATAGATGGATATTATTCAAGTTTATTGACAACATTTTTTATTTTATTTCATCAATGTTTCCATAATTGTGTTTTCTCTGATTTAGGGGTATACTCTTCCCATTATAAAACCCTAGACATGTGTGTCTGGCTGATAGCCTCTAGTATCTAGTTAGGTGTTATAGTGGGAAATTTGTTACTTCTAGTTTAGGAACTGATATGTATCCTAGGGAAGCGGGGCCTATGAAAATAGTGTTAAGGAGATTTTGTTTTTCATTTATCAAATTATCTTGAATGTCAATCGGATATAAATATCGTATGACATGGTGTAAAGTTTTTTCGAGGGACTGGTTGACCCCGAATGAGGAAAGTAAATTTTCCAATGTTTGGGTTTCAATTCATTCTTTAAATTTTTACAGTTGATATAATATATCAATTTTTGAAACATATTATAATGTTTTTTTAATTGATTGGCCCCATTTCGTGAACTTTTTTCGTAAGAGGTAGTTTCGTAATGCATCATTACTAACACTAAGGATTCAGATTTCATTTTCATGATTTTCTATCATTATTTACTTGATTAACTAGAATGTGATTTGGTTTTCTTATTTAATTTTTATTCTCTTATTTATACATTCTTTGAATTTAATCTTCTTCTGGAACTATAATTAATCTATTCTCTATAAGAATATATACATGTTTTGTGATTATTTATCATAATAATTATGAGGAATAAGATAATTGTAATTAAAATTACAACTCAGGCTGTGTTGTACTAAAATAAAATTTAACTTGAATCTTATATAATTTATCATTCTGTGTTAAATTTTAGATTATTTAAATTTTTAAATAGATTTTATGTTATAATTTTTTAATTGATGTTTATTATCAACTAAATTTAATTCCACATATGAAATATATATTTTTCTATAACAGGAACATTAATTTCCATTTCTCTAATTTATCCTCTTATTGTACTAGGAAATGTAAAACGGATAAGTTTAAATTATCTGATCCTTATATATGTAAGAGATATAGAACAAATGGGTAGTTGAGGTTGACAATAATTAATGGCTTTTAGTGTTGTTGATATCTCTAAAGTAATGGGAAAACCATTAGAGGTGTCTTATATGGTTATGATGATATTATGGGTCTTGACATATTTAGGCCATAGATATTTTTTTTTAAAATAGTAATTACATTCCTGAGTTTTATTTTGAAATTTTTATATGATCCCTTATTGGTGTTTAGAATGAAGGATAACATGTGGACTTATGATGCGGATGAATACCACCAAGGGTTGTGACATATATGAATTTTGATTAATGTTATTGGTGAGAGAGCCTAGTGAGAATATTGACTTGAAATATAGATATGTATTAGATGTCATCTAATTTTTTAGGGTTAAGCCCTGAGTGTTTTTTACAATATTTTTGGGTTCTATTAGATAAAATAGGTATCTAAGGAATCTTCATCATATACGATAATTTTATGAATAATGATGTAAATTTTTATTATATAAATATCATCTTCCTTATATAATTTGGTTATAATCTCTTTTGTCAAAGCAATTTCAATTATATGGATTTCATTGAAAGTGGTGGGATCATTCATATTCCAATATTGGTTAGATACTTTTCAATAAGTATATGCATTTTGGTTATAAAAAAGATCAAGAATTCATTTAGTTTTAAATGAAATAACATTATATGGGATTTATGTAATTAATGTGGATATTATTGGTATTATGTAAATGTATGGGAATCATGGTGATAGTGTTTCGGTAGAGTATATTTTTTGTAAAGGTTCACTAGTTCGGTTCCTTCCCTTGTAGGCTTCAGATATTCCTTCCTAATCATTGTGAGAGGTTATATAAAAACACGTTTTGTTCCAAAATTATGCATAATTTATGAGTAGTCATTTGAATGGTACTTTATGGTGAGATGATTAAGTTTTAAAAATAACCATGGTGGAATTAAATTTGTTTTAATAGCATGTGGTATATGAATAGACTGAGGATGGGTTTATATGTCAAGATTTGATGCAATGGGACTATATATAGTTGATTTAGGTATTTGTTTTTTGGTTTCATTGCCCTTTAAAATTGTTGAGATTCGATGGCATTAGGGCGTAAAAGGCATGTTAAATATGTGTAGTGCCTCATGGAATATCTCAAGTTGTTATGGAAACATACACCCATGAATATTAAACCAATAGAAAATGATATGTGAGTAAAGATGGATTTTTTCATGTACAATCCCAATTTGACCCATAACTGGTCACTAGGTCTGTTATGCAACATTGGTAGAGAGGCCTTCCCATTGCTTCATGACATGAAAATATTTCTAGGCATCAATAATACTCATTTGGGAATGATTTATCCAATGAAAAAGAGAAAAATAAAAAAAATAATATAGGAAACCCCAATAATGAATGTAAAATAGAAACATATAGCTAGAAAGATAAATGTAAGAACTAGAGAAACCTCTATGTGACCTCATAGGTCACAACCATCCATTGAACCAATGTCTCTCCATCAAGACTAAGACTAGCCTAGAAGTCACAAAAAATGATAAAATCAATGATAATGAGATAGGGACAAGAATTAAATTATAGTTATAATTCCTAAATAAATTATTCCGTATACATTTCCATTGAAAATAAAACAATTCCATATGACTTTGAAAATAGGAAATGTAAAAAGAGTGCATTTTATACTTATAAGGGAAACTAGTGACAAGAATTAATTTTATGAAAAACTAATTTCTATTATATTTTCAAAAAAAATTAATTATATAGAAATATATTTCATAAAATTATTTATAATAGATAACCTAGGCTAAACTGGTGTCTCAATATGGGAACACAATAAAATGGTATCAATTTTTAAGAAAACTATAAAAAAGGAAAAAAAACTATGATCATTTTAAAATAGTACTATTAGAAAATTATAATGGATAGAACATAAAATGGGAAATTATAATTTAGAAATGGGTAGTGGGTGTAGTGATTGGGGTTTTGACCTATAATACTTTCAAATATTTCAAGGAATATTTTAGAACCCATGCACTGAGAAATAACAAGATTTCAGTGCACAAAGAGCTTCAGTGAGGGGGTATTAATAATATTAAATATATTTCAGAACATGAATGTTGATAATTTGGGAATATGTAATTATTTATTTGTGGAGTCTCGAATCATAATTTTAACACCATAATTTAATTCCTAACATCATCTTTACAGACGGATCAACATAAAATTTGTTGTAGCGATGGGTTTTGGTTTGGAGGTGAGCTGGTGACATGTAAATGGGAGTTATTTATGTAGTTAAATTATCTCAATAAACCATATCAAATACCCCATGTGTTGTTCATGGTGGAGGAAGAACATCTCTCCTCCCCCTTTAGAGCGACATATGAAAGTATGAGAAAATCTAAAACATGGTACACAGCTTCTCTCCTGTCATGATAGTGATAACTCATAGATTATGGTGATATGACTTCAAAGCGTTGATCTACACCCAAATATTCTATGATTTTATATGAATTGCGTTGATTTTGTTTTTAGTTCCCAATACTCATATTTGAATTTTTTTATGGTTTTTAGATCCCTATTATCAATACCGGAGATCCCTTGAGGGTTGATCTGTTAGTTTCAGGGTAAACCAGGGTGATTCGAGAATCTTTTAGGGAAATACATGTAATAATTATTGATCAAAAAACAAGTAGAGATAGGCCATATGTCATGTTTTCTTTCTATTTATTGAATAATGATACTTTGGTGGAAAAATTATTTGAACCTGGATTACAGGTTGGGTAGAAACACTAGGTCGTGTGGCTGAGGCACATGGCAACAAATCTGGGTCAAGGAGACATGCCTTTGTGAAATTATAAATTCAAGGACATAAAACAGGGTTACAAATAAGGAAAAAGGCACGATACATGACCAATGGGGGAAATTTTCCATGAAATTACATGTATCATGGGTATAATCTATGTTTGGGACAAATCTATATGAGCAAATCATGGTTGAGGGCCTAAGTGAGGAAATAAACACCATGTACAGCTTTTAAACACTGTTAACACCCACATTACTACCCATGAACTACATTTAGAATACATTATTAAGTGTTTTGTCATGGTCACATACTCTAGGTATCCCCAAACATGTCAGGTAGTGCTTTTTTTGGACAAATCATCTATTTATATATTATTCCTCAGGGATCAGAATCAGGCAAGCGAGTATCCAATCCTAAGAATTTTTTCTCATATAACAAGATGGTTCCCTCTTTTATGGATATGATGATATTTATTGGAATGTATGTTGTCAGGGATTTTATTGTAGGGTCTATATATTTGATCTAGATCATGTTGGATCATTTGGATGTGGTCAGGATCGGCACCCTTCTCTATCATCATATGATATGGATCTCATGTACATATTATCCCAGTAATGTTATTCTCCCCAACATTCAAGGAAAGGTTCCCATACTTGTGGTTTCATTACAATGTGGGGTGTGATGAGCATGATGCTCCTTTGGGTGACACATGACTGAAGGAGGAGATCAATCATCTTTACTAATGTGACACTATGACTACTAATCCACTTCAATTATATGGATTGGGCACTCCATTCTCATTATGTTTCTAGATTAGTAATCCTATGATGAATTAGGGAGTGGTTCCCATATTTGTGGATTTTTACTCCCCTATCGTGTAAGTGTTTTTGTCCTCAATATGATATTTATAGGTAGATTGGGTACTCCCTTGTTGTATCAAGGTGTTTTTCGTCTATACATGAAGTTGGAATAACCATATCGATTTATTGTGTGGGACCTCTTAAGTAGTGAGTTCAGAAGATTTAGTTCTACCCTATTTTTCTATAGTTATGTTTCCTTATCCATGGGTTAATACCCCCTTATTGAGTTAGGGTGGGGATCCCACACTAATGTAGTGATAGTGGACATGGATTTATACTCTCCTAACATGCCATGGTGTGGGGCCACTATCTACTAAGTGGTAATCCCATATTGTACCTTGGTGTAGGTCATCATCAATTGAGTATAACTCTTGCTACATCATGTACCAATGGGAAATAGTTCAACACTAGGAGTAGGTTCTCCATATGATTTTCAGTAAAGTTATTATGAGTGGTACACTATTCACTTTTTGTTTGATACCTGGTTAGGAGTTAGTTATCCCTCACCAATGTGAGATCAAGGAAAGTCTATACAGGAGATAATGTGGATTTAAGGGAATGTTATGAGTTAATAAAACATATTTTATATGTTACTGAAAAGGTGTGGGTTCACATAGTCTCTCTTTAGTGAGGACATACAAGGTGTTTGGTCTAGATTAGTTCCATATAAAATCTGTACAGTTCGATGTCAGGTCCTCTCTAGTTGGATTTCCTTGAGTTTGTAAATGGTGAATGTCTACTCTTATAGGACATATGGTGTTGGGAACTAGAGTTTTACATATTTATTTATTGCTAATAGAGTGTTTTAACTCAGACATTTCATTAAGGATGGTATTGTTTTCTTTTGAAGGAGTTTACCACCCTAATTATTTCTATCTAGTATGGCTGATCATGTAGAGTTTTCTCCTAGATGAGTTTACAATGGATCCTTTAGTAGAAGCATGTTTCTCGCTATGAGGTTAGATCAAAAAGAGACATAGAGATTGAGATGAATCTATATGGGATATTCTTGGATTCATTTCCATGTTGTTACACTCCTTTTTTACACCCCTTATGAACTAAATGTCTAGTCATGTATCGATGATGATCAGATTGATATGATCAGACTCTCTCAATCGGGGTCACTATGGCTAGTTCAAGCAGACTTATGCATTCATTTTTTCTCATTTAATTTTTGTATTGGGGTTCTTACTGATTACTTCCATACGCAAACCCCCCATTACATGGTTTTTCCTCTACACATGCTATTTCTTTTTCATACCAATCAAATTATTATGAAGTCCTAAGAGGGCCTGAGGTAGGGAAAAATTAGTGTACTACAAAATCTAAGGTGTTGATCAAAGATTGGCTAAGGATCTTTCAATTGTATCATTTGATAGAGATTCTTTCCATCTATGAAGGTAGTTCCATCAGACAGTAGTTTTTGGGTTTTTATTTCTTCATTTTTATTCTTCTAGTAATCTAGTTGTGGGATAATGGTATAGAATAAATTCATTTTAGTTTGTTTTATCTATGCACTGTTTCCTGTAGATTATTTTAGGTATTTGAATACATGCACCACATACTAAGGCCTCTCATTTTAATGATATTCCAACATGGAGATATATTGTGTCCTTGTACTATTGGATGTGGTATTGGTGTGTTAATGGATCATCCTTCATTGGGTCAGGTCATGATAGAGTAGTATATGAGTGGGTTCCACTTTGGGACAAATGTGTCTTATTATTGGTTAGGGATTCATAGGGAGAGTGTATAGGTGTTTAGAGTTTATATTTCAGGATAAGGACTCCAGTTTTGCTGTAGTGAACAATGTATCCATTCAGCATGACATTGATAACATTATTTCCAATATAAAACATTTTTAAATTGGATGTCAGGAAATAAAAGTACAAGGAACATATATGAATAGGTTGCATGTTTTCATGTTCTTCTTTAGTCAGATCCCATACTCTTTGATAATGGGGCATATTTATTTTATTTCAGTATTCCCCTATGATGAAATAACTAATGGGTTTTATGGAGATATTATGAAAATGATATTTCTAGTGAGGCTTCAATGTAGGTAATTGGTCCTTAAGTTCTACCTCTAGGTGTTCCATCAATTTAGGCATCATCTATTGAGTAGAAGGATTTAACGATAGTTCCACCCTAGGATGCATGCAGGTTTAGTAAACTGTATTATTTCAAGAGATAGAGACCAATAAGGTATCAGGGTGATCTAGTCCCCCATGAAAAATATAACTTGATTCTCATAGTCATTCATGTTTATCTTATTTTGATGACACCTCCTGATAAGATGGGTTGTCTAGCAGCTATAAATTCTCAGAGTCTAGTTGTGATATGTTGGAGACTAATAATTTAGACCCCCAACAAGGAAATTATCATTTTTTTAGTTTGAGAATCATGTTAGGGGAGATTTTTACGCATTCACATTGAGATCGGTGGTTATATAGGACCTTTTTTAGCTTTTGATGGGTAACATAACCAGGGGACTATACCCTATATGGTTTAATGAGCTATCCCTATATGTCCTAGAATTGTTTTGAGAAATGATTTTTAGATATTAGACTTATGACAAGTCCATCAATAGAGACATATGATCAGTTTTGGTATATTTGATTCTTCCCTTGTATGAACGTGTGCTGAAGTGAACTATAGTGTTAGAGAGCATCGTTGCAGATGATCGAGCAGATGTTGTTGGTAGTAGTGATCTGGGAGTTGGGTCCTCTACAAATGCTAGATGATGTTACCAGGTATAATCCTTGTGCAGGAGGCATACCCATGACCAAAATCAAACATAAAGGTTTGTATCATAAGTGTCATTGCATTTATTGGGCCAACTGTTTGAGAGGTAGTGTTACACATGCGACAGTCGGGGGGCATCTTTCTATTGATTGTTCAACCAGACACGATGCTTTGAGGGAAGGGGTCGATAAACCAACAATGTAGAGGAAGACTTTGGATATGTGAGGTCTGATGGATGGTGTATATGGATGTTATGTAGATAGAGATATAGGAGGAGGTAGATAGTTTGATTTTCCACCACCAACCAAAGGTTGTTCACACTAGGCTAAAGGTGTTGGGGGATGGGGTGAGGATTATAGTAGGATGTAGATGACATTGGTCTAGAGTCTAGAAGAATGATAAGAAGTAAAATCAATTTGTTTCCTTGATTCAGTAGTTCTATTTATAAAAACTATTTATAGGTTTCCTTTTCTTGCGACATCATATTTATAGGCTATTCGAACATGACATGGGGAGTCGGTATAACAATGTGTTGGTGTTATTTGATACAAAATATAATTTATGAGGAAATGGGTTTTATTCCTCACCGAGATGAAATATTTTTATATGAAAATAATGATCATGTGATCCAGTTCCACCCAATGAAGAATGTTTCTAGGTGTGTTCGTTGAGTCTCTCAGAATTTTCTATTCAGGGTGAGGTTTTGCGTTAGAAGTTCTCCGACACAAGGACTAGTATGTCCTAGTTTTTACACATTGTCCACACAATGTTCATTATCGAATTATTTGATTTTTCATCATCAAATCAGTACACAAAACACTTTTCATGACCTATTCTAGAGGGTCCCTTATTGTGAGTACCCCAAGCCAGCCTCTGATAGTCCAATGGAAGATGACTAGAACTGAATAGGCATATTAAAAAAATGGGATGAATTTTCCTATGTAGCTGTACACATGCACACATCTCTATTCCCAAAATGATGAAATGTAAAAACACAAAGTAAATCATGCATGAATTCACTAATATCCCCAACATTGTCTATGATTGTGGAAAACTAGAAGGTAAGTATGACAATAATACAAGCCCACTAAAATAAACACCCTAAAAGGTGAATGCAAAAGTCCATGAATCTCATCCATAATAAATTATACCAGAAGGGTGGGTGTAGGACTGCTATATGAAGTCATAGGAGAACATGTTGTATGTTTGATCACTATTTGAATCATGTGGTCCAAGTCCACCTAAGACTTCTTTAAAGTGTCAATCATCTACACAAGTCATGACATGTGTGGTCGAATAATGTTTAGGGGTGAGTAAAACAATACTAATTATGAAGCCCTAAAACCACAAAATATTACCTCTAGTAAAAACATGATGTATACCACTATTGAAATACATGAATACCAAAATGGATATACACGATGTACATTAAGATCACATAGGTATATTTCTACAACATACTTTATAATTTCAAAATAAAATTGGAGAAAATTGGAGAAAACTTGAGTCATTACATTCTCCCCACCTTAGGTATTTGTGTCCCTGAAAGCCTAAACATGGGATACTAAACAAAAATATGAGGGTACTCATCATGAATATGAGCTCCCTGGTCCAATGTTCTATTATAGAAATTTTTGATCTACCACCAAAAATTAACCATAGGATTCGACTTCCCACAAAGGGTCCCCTACTATCGTTCATCATTATCAATTAGGTTCTCCACAAAAGTCACCTTATCATTTATGTCATGCTTGACCTAGTTGATGACATATGATGGATCAAGCACATAACCCCTCAGTTGTGACATATTGAAGAAATCATGTACATGATGCAACTGCATAGGTAGAGCTAGGTGGTATTCTACCTCTCCAATTCTATGAAGAATATGAAAATGACGGATGATCCTTGGATATAGCTTGTTTCCCTGGAAAAATATCTATATTCTATATCTAGGAGAGACCATAATGAACATATTTTCTCCCTAATAGATCTCCAAAGGCATCTATTTCATTTATTCAAAAAACATATAACATTTCTATACAGTCGTTGTCTACTCTAATATGACTTGCTCTTTCTCTGTATTCCCATGAACCATCTTCGGTCCAATGAATTATGACTCTCTTGGGGTTGTCCAGCAAATTGGTGACCTTAATTTTAACTGATTCAAGTCATCAATATGTCCCATAAAAATTTTGGAGTGATATATATTATAAATAAATTCCATCTGAGGTAGGAAATCCTCTCAACTGTGTCCAAAATCATGGATACTAGAACGAACAATGCCCTCTTGAACCGGAATAATTGACTTAGACTCGCCACCTTTCTATAGGGAAAAAGTTTTTCTCAACTGAAGATGATTACCAATTGCATCTTGAAATCCCATAAAAATTAAGATGTGACATGAGCATCATTAGCTGAAATTATTATCGATTGTACTCATTGGAGTTAAACTATCTCCTGCACATAGAGGTGTCTCATGTTCCCTACTGAACCCGTCTCCTAGATAGGTAGGAAGTGGGACACTTTCTCGAGTTGTTCACTAATCACCCAGATGATATTGCGATCCCTAGACATGTGTGTTAACCCCATCAATAATCCCATTTATATCACATATCTCCTCCACTGTGTCACCTCAAAGGTTGTGTTGAGCAGGAATGAACACGGTGCTCATCCTTCACTTGATGAAAAGTGAGGTATCAAGAAAAAAACTCTAACACTTCATTCTTCATCCCCAAACATTATAAGTAACATAATATGTGCTAGTAAATCTTCTACAAACACATATGATTCACAAAATGCAACTTATGGAACTCCCCCAAGACCTCCTTCCATAACACCATAAGTAAGACTATTCTTTTCTTGAAAATAATGGTGCGCTCCAGCCCATTTTAATATCAACTAGGGGAATTTTTTTTGGATATCTAAGAATGTAAGGTCTCTCCTTTAGTATCCCCAAGCAATGACTCCCATAATAACTGTAATAGTGGTTCAGTTACACCAATAGAATGGATTTATGCTGCTCCATTAACTCCACAGAAGATATCATCAATGAAGCCAACTGCACTGACGCCTCACTCATCAATTGCATGTTGGAAGTCATATTGAGAGTGTATTCCACCATGTTCCCCTTCCTAGGGGTATATACAATCTCAACATCATAGTCCTAAAGGAATTATTTCCATCACCTCTATCTCATGTTCAGACCATTGTAAGAGAAGATATACTTGAGACTCTTATTATCAATGTAGATGATAATCATTTCTCCCATTTTTTTTGTGTCCCCACATCTACAATGTGAAGTCTACCACTGCAAGCAGTAACTCATCGGTCGTGTATATATTCTCAATATTTCTAAACTAGGGTGCCCCATAAGGATTCATGAGTTTCCATGCATTAGAAACAACCATCCTTGGTCCCTAATGCATCATATAATACTATGTATAGAGACCCCTCCTCTCACAGTCTCACGATGGCAATGCTCAATGATCTCTACCGCAACAACTAAAAACTCTCTAGGAGAATCACCATCAACAAAAAATGTTTTTCCTTCCATGTCAAAGCCTTAAAGTGTTCTATTAATGTATAAAATTCATGTAGAAGGATATAGTAGTATTTAGTGAGTCTAAAGAAACTCTGCTCCTCCATAACACTATAGGGTGGTTCCCAAGGAAGTACCACATCGATATTCACTGGATCCATGGAAACTCCAACATCCAAAATTTAGTATCCTATGAAATGGACCTCTATAATATATACAGTAAACTTCTAGGGATTCTATTTATTTTGGTGATCATAGAGTGTGACTTGGACCATCCTCATGTGTAAATCATTGTCATCCTTAGATGTCGATTACACTAGGATTTAACCAATGAAGACCACCACAAACGAGTCAAAGTATGGCTGATATATTATATTCTAGTTTCCAATGAACACTTCTGGGGTGTTTTCACACGAAACGACCTCACCGAGTTCTCATATTGGAAATACTAACACATGAAATATGTCTTTGGGGCAACCACATCCCATACCTATAGCGGGTGATAACCTGGTATTAGGTCAATCATCGAGAACCCCCTCACTCCATTCAGATGATCCAAGAGGACATCAATCCTTGGTAGAGGATACTAGTTCTTCAAGATCATTGGGATAAGGCACCAGAATATGACATATAACCTCAAACTCCGATCTACATTATTGGAATACAAAACCGGCGATGCCCATGTTGAGACACTAGGTCTAACAAATCCCATCCTATGTAGGTTCTCTAACTGCGCCCTCATCTCATGAATCACTAGGGGGCATGTGACATGTATGTGTAGATATTTGTGTCATCTCAGGGTATTGTTCAATGATGATTTCTACCTCCGTATGGGGAGGTAATCAATGAACATCTTCATGAAAGACATCCCCATACTCCTCCACCACTATAGAAAACAGAGGAATCATATCATCGACTACACTTACAGGGAGGCTATCCGTCATGGGAGTAATCGGTTTCTCCCTCATTTGAGTAATTCCCTCTGACACTGCATACGTTTTATTTTCAGCATCAAAGGAAATCCTTGTCCAGTTACCATGAACACACATCAGATTGTGCCTAAAATAGTCAATCGGAAAATCGACTATAGATAACCAGTCCATACTCAAAAGGCCATCATAATTCCATGATGGCACTGCCATGAGATCCCACCCTAAACTCTTTCTTCCCATTGTAATCTCACACTATCGGTACATGTGTGTGATCATAAAATAATCTATCATAAAAGTTTCTATGCATAAGGGTTGAGTCAACGATTCCACTAGAATTTTTAATCCTTGAAAAAGGTATGTGGGAAGAATGGAATTATTGGAACCTATGTTGATAAAAACATAATCTTGGATGTAAAATAAATAGAGTCTACATCTAATTATCCTTGGAGCACTGAGTTTAGAAGCCTTAATCACCAGTAGTTGTCCTTATCCCCATCCAATAGATCCTTGAGTCTGGAGTGGACCACATGTGGGAGGTGGTGCTAATATGTCAAACATCATCACACCCCCTTCAACTCTATATTATCCTCTACAATGTCTACCAATTGGTGTACCACCTTGATCTTCCTCCTCTTTTTCCATGGTATTCCCTAAACCATATCATAATCATCCATAAATTGAAATTGGAAATCTCAATTCATATGACCCCAATCTCCCCAAAAGTTACATAGTTTGTTCTTCACCTGACTCGCTCTATCCTTAGATCCCCACAACACTGATCATGTGTCTTGGGGTTATTCTATAGATTGCATGGCCAAATTTTGTCCATGTGTCTTCTGTTAGCTACCCACCACTAAAGACTCAACTACATGGTACTTGCTAGTAGTTCCCACTACTGGCATATGCTCTTTTAGAATTCTCTCTACAAGAGGAGATCACACCAGTAACCCTGCCTATGCAGTAATACTAAGGGATATCATGGATTCCATGATCTCATAGAGTATCCCATGCCCGATGGTTCGAGTCTTAATGAATGGGTCTCTCACTATACCTATGGAGTAGCATAAAAGATTAGAAAATCTCACCAATTACATCACAACAGTCTAAATGACCTCTTGTAAATGTAGGACAACATGGATGCACACTAAATGAAACATAGTGGGAAGGAAAACACGTGTGAATTGTAGCTCTAAGTCTTCCTAAGAGAGATTCATATCATCATGTGTTTTGGTAACTACGATCCACCATCACCACGCTGATCCCTAAACAAGACTCATGGATAATTCTAAAATATAGTCAGAAGGCATCTTCAATTGAAAGAAAATTCATGTGAATACCTCCAAGAAAACAACATCTACCTAGGGGTCTATCTCACCCTAAAAATTGGGAGGTCAATGCCTTAGTAACTTATGAAATTCACTCAGCATACATGCATCTTCAACTGTTAAAGATGGTAGTAACTGCTACATGACGGGTGGTGGTATCACTAGTGTACCACCCCGAGGAGCTAACATTGGTTCAGGGTGTATCTCTTGCACATGCCTTTATACCGATGCCACATCAGCAGGTGGATCACAATTTTTATCCCAAAATATAAAACAAGGTTTTTGGATCTGTTGATGCTTCTTGATATTAAACATGTTGTGACACGGTAAATAAGTTATAGCTAGTGAGATGACTCAATAAAGACCTGAGAACACACTCATATACTATATGATGCATGTACCATTCTTTTCCCTGCAACATATTTTTCCATGTAGTGAGTTTAAAGTCAGGTTCCCATAGTCTTGGCGTATCTATAAATCATCCACCACACCAAGAATAGATTCCCTAGCATGAAATATGAACTCAAAACATTGGACATTTTTCCAAAAAAAACCCTCACAAACTGCTAGTCCATTAAGTAGAACTGACCCCATTTGATACCACACAATCACAACCCATCCCATAGGGTCCATTATATGACATCCCCAATCCCACCATCGATAGGCTAGGGGATATATACTAGCACCGAATTGAAATATACCACAAATAGGAGAAATTTTCTAATGTACCATCACACACACACTCACATCTCCAGGAAAAATATATTGAAATGTAAAAACAAAATGTAAAATACACATGCATTCACTTAGAACCCATCCATAGTGTATGAATGTAGGAAACTGCTTAATAAATTGGTCCAGAATACAAGAGCAATAAAATAAATATTCTAAAAAGTTATTGTGAAATCTCATTAAACTCATCCACATAAAACACTACATGAAGGGTTGGTGATAGATAACATTCTAAAGTCGTAATAGCACACCTTGTCTTCCTGGTCTCTCAAAGTACCACCTGGTCTTGGTCCACCATGTAATCCATGAAAGTGTTGATTTTCTGCACAACACATGACACATGCGGGTAATGCCCGTGCAGGTGTGTGTAAATCAATATGCAATAGGAAAACCTGAAACAAAAAAGGAATTCCACTATGAAATACACTTGGTTTACCACAATGTAAATACACTATATACACCAAAATGGAAAAACTAAAATTATAACACAAAGGAAATACATGAAGTATATTCATATCACATAGGTATATTTCTACATTATAAATTTTTAGATGTTCTCAATATTCTCAATCCAATGAGGCACATGATCTCCATGAGACACATTGTCTCTATAAGACACACATTCTTGGTAAGACACATGGTCTCTGTAAGAAACACACTGTTGGAAAGAAACACAGTCTTTGATAGGTACACAATATTGAAGAGAAAAAAATCCATTGTCACACAGATTATTGGTCACAGAGAATCTAGGTCACCCAGATTCATTGTTTCATAGAATCTTGGTCCCAACCGACCACATTATTATTCTCAGTGTGTGCTCATTCATGGAGAACCTACTACCAACGACATTATATTGTATTCAAACATCACGAAACCTCACATAGAGTATCTCAAATGGACCATCTGATCTCTAGGGTCCCAAAACCACAAACCAAATATCATATGGAGTCATTATTTCATTGTTACATCTATTTTTATAAAATGGTATACACGAGGTCCTATCTGGGTTCAACCTATCGCCCAACCTAAACCAGTCCAATCCAGCCTAACTCGAACTAGCCCAACCCATCGGGCTGATGATTCAATCCCTCAAGGACACTAGAGCATAATGCCCCCCCATTCTAGCCAATGATATTGGTTGGATGGATATGTTACAGGTTGTCCTCCCCCAAATGTGTGCCTCTGGTCTGCCCTGCGGCTAAACCACCACTGTAGGATCCTCCAAAATGTCACTAAGTTGTGTTCCTCCTCAGCTCAATATATGTGGAATCCCCCATCGACAACCCCAATTCAGAACAATAGACTCCACCCCCTATCGTATTCCAGTTACCTCTAGCCACGACACCAGAGGCCTCGCCCTACCAGCTCACCTTCCTCCAAGAACGGCCCCTGGAACTTAACTGCCTTGCCTGAATTGGCTGGACCCACCACCTCCAGTCATCTTTGTGCTCCACCGCCTTGCACTACCATGAACCACTGTCTAATCCAAATCTTTTCATTCCTACCTTCACTCCTCCATTGTTTCATCATAGGATCAAATCCTTTATCTTGAATCATTACCCCATTAATCGATGGTGCAATGATCAATCTTTCTCATATGGGATTGAAATATGTGGAGAAGATAAAGAACACATGAAGAACATGAGTTATTTTTTGAAGATAATAAATAAATATGAACATCCAACTAATGGATATTTTCTAATGTTCATGTTGGGTTAGATTTTTTATTATTTGAAGGAACACCAAAGAAGGATAGAAATCACACAGATCATTCTCACATTTAATTCCCCAAAAGCATAGCACCCATCCTGTAAATGATCAAATAGTGAATCAACATTTTCCTAGGATGGTCTGCCTTCATTTTCAAATTTTTTAATGGGATATTAATCTAATCAAACCAACACCATACCTATTGTTTGGATTGGTTTTTTATGAATATCGAAGTTCTGTCATTATCATTCATCGATCCATCGATCATCTATCCATGTCCTGATCTATGTTCAAATTTTAATGTCAATATAACATCTGTATCATTGTCTCAGGGGAATTTTGGGGTTATTGTGATATCCCAGGAAACCTGAAATAATATAATATAAAAAACAATCACTTCATCAAAATAAAGTATTTTTATTAGATTTTTTATTACAGATATTTACAAAAAACTAACATTTAAAAACTGACCCACACTATTCAATGTTAGGGCCCACATAAGGTAAATTCATTATTTTAAACACAATGGCTATCTATGATTTGTAAACCATGATATCGTTTAGATGTTATTATGATATAAAATAAAAATTTCCCATAAGCTTTATTCAATCCTGAAAATTTTTCATCAATATTTTTGGGCACAGTAGGACTCGAAATCACATGTCATTTTAGTGTGTAGTCTCAAAATATTATGATTTTATCTATAAAAATAAAACAAGAGAAAATACATTTCACTAAAAATCTTGAGTGTGAATTTGTGCGGTTTAACATGTCATGGGATTCAAAAGATTTAGGGTGATTATCCTGCTATGTTTCACTCTCGTAACACAATCAGAAAGCATCTGGGAAAGTTAGTTTGTTACAAATGTGATAATATATATTTTGGGTTGGTTATTTCATTATATTGTGTATGTGTTACTGTTTTTTGGTTTTTCTAGACACTTTGGAGACTTTATGGTGGGTTCATGGTGTTTTAACACATTTATAGAAGATAATACATGTTCCTTTTTCTGCATGGTTTTGATATGGTTAGACATATATGTAGGTGTGGATTGACATTTTTTTTTTATCAATGTTGTTTTTGGAAGTAACAAAGCAATCCCATGAATTCTATTTTTATTAAATAATCATTATAGTGGAAAAGATATAGTAACATGAGTTTTGACCTATAAGATTTTGGAATATTTATATGAATATTTATGAATCTGTGTGCTGAGTCATTATGGGATTCTGAGTCTCGTAGAGCCTATATTCAATGATATAAATAAGATTAAATATATTCAAACATGGGAACATTGTTTTTTAGTGTGGAATTACTCTTGTATGGATTATATGATTGAAATTATATGTCTGTGGTTTATTTCAAAATGAAATTCTAACATAGGGCATGGCATATAATTTTTCCTAATTGGGAGCCAGGTCAGAGGTGATTGGCTGATAAGTTAATTAATATTATTTTTTTAAATAAAATTAAATATATAACTCTTATACCCAACCCATCCCTTATTGTTAGTGGTAGATGAGGTGAAATTCATCTCTCCCAATTGTGTGACGGACAACCCCACACATTAAATCAAAAAAAAAGATGTGCCACTGGTCTCTGATCATAATGGTGATAGCTCCAAGATTATGGAGAAGTGGCTTTAGAGTGTGGATTTATACACAAATATTCAACATTTCATTGAGAGGTTTGATGTTTTGAATTTATTGTCCTAATAACGCTTCATATAGTCTTTTACATTTTTTGATCTCTATTTAAACTATATATATCCCTTGTGGGTAGATCTATAGGTTTATAAGGGAATCATGGGTGACATGGGAAGCTCACAAGGAATTTATTTTTAGAATTATCTATCACACAACATTTAGTGATGGTTCACTGACCATGTGTTCTTCTCATTCCTCCAAGAAGATGGCAATGGGGGACTACTTGTCGACTACATGGTTTACACACCATATAGTGACCTTAGGTCCATTGGTCGAGGGACATGGTAGGTATTTCATGTCAATGGGACATGGCCATGTGAAACTATATGTCCAGGGACACAAAAATACAAACCAAACTTTGGAATAAGAAAGATACATATATAGTAGGGAAAATTTAAATGAATAATAGTGTACCATGGTTATACCTTGTGTGTGATATAAGGATGGATAAGATGTGTGAGGGAGGAACTGGATGGGGAACTAGGTGAGGATAGAAAAAAATTGTAAAGGATTTTCAAATTTTGCACACCCACGTGATAGGATAGTAAGTGAATTCAAAGGACACATCCAGGAGTTCTGGCATGGTCATATACTCTGAAAATCCCCTTTCACACTGTGTGGTCATATTTTAGTGAGAAAGAAACCTTTCACACCTTCTTCCTTAACGTTCAATTTTAGGAATCTAAGTACCATATCGTAATAATTCATCCTTGTAAAAGATGATTGTATCCTTGTGGTGGATTTGTAGATATGGTTCGGCATGTTTAAAGAATGAAACTATAGAATCGATACCAAAACATGGGTAGTGATCAGGGAGGATCACTAGGTTAATTTCATTGTTTGTACCCTTTCCAATTATCCTATGCTTTTGGACCACCGTAATTTTTAGGTGATTACTATGTTACAACCCAAACATTAGGGTGAAGTTCCATGGAATGTGTTTGTGTTTTGACCTGGGGTGTGATTAGAATGATGGTCCTTTGAGAGACACTTGACTGATGAATAATATCAGTTATATTTAATAGAGAGATAGAGAGAGTGGTAATACCATATCAGGAAAAGGTGTATGACCTTCATATGTATTAATATGATATATTAGTACTCTCATATTTATCTAGGGTGTCAGTCCTCTATCTGTGGTGTTTTAACTCCCAAAATATGTTAGGTTGGGGGTCCACTATATGATATGTATAGGAAAAATGGGTATTCCATTATCAAATTTGGGTTTGGGTCCTCTATCATTAGAGCCAGAACACCTTTATCGATCTAGGATGTGGTTTCTTTATACGTAGTGATTCTAGAAGAGTTGGTACCCCCATTTTATCCCATGGTGTGGGTCCTATATCATGGGTTCATTACTACATTTTTGATTCCATGTGTGGTTCCCCATTGTGGTTTTCCTACTAGTAAAGAAAGTTTACTCCACTCCCAAGATAGGGGTTGGGTCCAATATCTAATAAGTTATACTCCCCTATCGAAATAGGAGGCAGGTACTCATATATAGAGTATTAATACATCACCTTATTGTATGGATGTGGAGAAAGTACTCTATAATTTTTGGATCTCCCTCGACTGTTGAGTATGGTTTTGAGGAGAGGAACCCATCACATTTTATGTTTGATAGATGGTTAATAGTTTTTGGTCTCTTGATGGAGTGGGTTGTGGGAAACTCTATGTAGTATTTTAAGTGAATTCGTGGAAAGGGATTAAGTTACTACACCCTAAGATGATGGGTATTGACAAGGTGTTTTTTCCTCCACTCTCACTTTAGTGAGGATGCACGAGTCACATGGTCTCTAGCAGTTCTCACTTGACTATGTCTGGTGGGGAGGTGCATGCATCTCCATGTGGTTTACATTGAGGTTCTGTAGGGATGATGTTTGTGGCCATACAAAACTTTGGATATTGCCACATGAGTTTGACCTAGTGACAAATTCCAAAAGGTGCATGTTCTTGAAGATGTACCATTAAAAGTGGTAGAGTTTTACATGATACAGTGTATCTCTTAGAAGGGTGGAATCTGGGTAGGTTGACATCATGGTTTGATCTCATATACGTGTTGTCACACGTCTTCATTGATCCCCTTATTGATTGACCAAAATAGTTGTGTATAGCCGAGGATGGTTTTATGATGGAGTTTTTCTATTGTATAATGTTTTCTCTAGCTTGACCAAGATGAGTAGATACGTCAGTTTCCCCATTTCCCATTGGGTTTTGGGGATCTTACTGAGTATATTTACACTCAACCGTGTATAGGATTCTTTTTCACATGCTGTTCTGTTTCTAGACCTCGTGCCTCTCGACAGAGTCCCATGTGGACATGATGCTGGAAGAGAATAGTGGAATAGAACAACAAAGGTATTAAATAGAGCCAAGCTTTTGAAATTTCTGTCAGTTTCATTTGACAGAGATTCCGAACATCTGTGCAGGATGGATACTATTATAATTTTTAGTGGGAATTTACATTTTATTTTTTATTCTTTTACAAATTTTTTATGATGGATTGATGTATTTATTATTTTTATGTATATTTTTTCTCTGTAATATTTATTTCAGATGATATTTAGTGTGTGTGTGTGTGTAGGTACAAAAGGTTAAGACCTCCCATTAGTGGGAAATAACTACTCAGTGGGTGATGCTCACCCCTAGCCTATTAGAGGTGGGGTTAGACTGGAGGTGATTCAAGCACTATTTGGTTAGATAATGACTGCGGGGACCTAGGATACTCAAACTCTCAAGGATAAATAGTTGATGTGAGGTCATGTTATCCTACTCAAGTCAACCCCGTCAAGGTCAACATTGTTTAGTTATTTTTTAAATGCTATCCTGAAAGGTTGGTAGGGTCATGCTTATCATACATTTCGTAGTCAACCAACCTAGATACCCTGGATTCATGTGTGTCATTCCCAAATGGTTGAGATTTTTTATCCAGTAAGAATATACACAAAAATAATATTATTATAAAAAAACCCATCCACATTCTCACTCCTAATATAGCTACTTAATCACATCCCCTTTTCAAGTTACACACAAAAAAATTCACAAGACTATTCATTTGGAACACAACCCAAATCTAAAATTTTCCAAACACACCATGTTTTCAATCATAGGAAGGGGAATTACATAAGTGGGGTTTTCCATTAATATATAACATTCGATGTTTAAAACTGAAATTATCATTTTATGAGTACATATTTCATTTCAAAACTAGTTTACAAACATATTTTAACTATGAAAATCCCACGTGGAAGTATAAGTAAAATTTTTAAACAATAGAAATTTATCTCCAAGTGGAACAACCAAATTTTCAAAGCATTGTTATATCACATAATAATGAATAATAAATTTTAAAACAATCATTAAATTATGATTTTAATAATAAGGTTCAATCATTAGAAACCTGCCTCAATAAAAAAACTATTGATGATGAAAACATAAACCGAAATCACACATACATGAAGATAAACCTCAAAATATATATCTACTCTTTTACACAATGTACCTATTAACTTTTCTAGGTGTGAATATGTAAAAGGATGCTGTAGATATTTTGTTTCATATTAATGTAAATATGTACATATCTGATTCAACAATGTCATCATAGAGAAACCTCAAGGAGGTCTAAGACACAATACAAAAAATATATGGAACCCAAATTTCTCTATACTAATTTAATATTGAAAAACAATTAATAAGATAAATAATACATAAAACTTATAAATAAAATGATTATATTGATGTTTGAGACCTAGACCCACCTAAATCGGGTCTATGGAACATCAATAAATATATGAAAGCCCTAGGGAGAAATCAAAACCCAAAAAACTGGACCATAACAATCCCCTGTGGTTGGCGGATCCTCAGGATAAAGTGATGTAAAATAAAAAGTATAAGAATACGGTGATATAGGGGGAGGGTACCTTACATGAGGTGATCTCACCATGAATCATGATGTAAAATAGAGTAGAGAGGAGGCCATGAGAAGAGGTGGTTCATTGATGGAGGAGGTAGGGGACCAGTATGTGAAAGAGGGAAAAGGGAATGGGGGAGGAGGAGAAAACACCATTTGGGTTTTAAGATTTTAATATAAATAAATTAAACATTAATTTAAAAATTACACATTATATTAATAATAATATAATTATTATTATTACTATTACAACATCTTTTCATCAATATTTTTATGAAGTCCAGTCAGGAAGCATTGTTTGGCTACATGGACTTCTATCCCATGTTCCAATTGTGTGAGTAAAATTTCCATTATGGATGAGAGTACATACAGTTTCTAGGGCTCAGAAGATGTCAATATTCCAATCCATGGGGCATGTATAGAGCCACTATCAATGTCACACAATTTTTCGTAGGTCAATGAATGGCTTCCTCTAATTGTGTTCCAATCATGTTTCTTCTTCTATGTGCATAAATTTTTTTTCCAAAATATTAGGTAAATCCATAGAATAATGTCATCAACCAATTATAAACAAAATAAAAAAGAAGTGCTGGGTCTGGGAGTGATAGATGATTGTGTGATGAGAGGTTCTGTAGAATAACGACTCTAGGCTATTAAAATAGAATCATGACAATCCATTTGATAAACATGAACACCAAAGTATTGGGATTGATTAAATGGATAAAATTATTGGATCTTTGATAGCATCGTCATAGGTTGACATAACCAATGTCAAAGAATTGCTCGGGTAGAGTTAAAATCATGTTGTTCTAATGATACATGTATTTGTTAGATATCGTGGTTTTTTAATGGATTAACTAGATGGCGTGCAGTTTTATTCTAGTCATTAAATGGTGTCACCATCATGGTATGTACGTTCCATGGTAGTAATTTGAATATTCTTCCCATGAAATGAGACCTATTGAAAAATTATAACATGCAGTGTTCCCCAGATGTGAGTATTCTTTGATCCCTCAATCAATATTTTTAGGTGATGAAAGGAATATTTTCTCTAGATATTTTAAATACTTTATTGATTCCACAACATGAGTTTTCTTTTGGTGGGGAGTTGAATTCTGACCTTGGGGATATTACCGTCATGCAATGGCGATAATGTGTTGTGTGAGATTAATCAATAGTTAATTAATGTTTCACTTCGATTCCAGTTAACAATTGTGGTTGAATTTTAAGGTTATATAAATGAACACCATATTTTTAATTGGAGTTGGAAATTATTTGGGTTCAAGCATCATCATTAGGACCATGATTGATTGTGGTGACATATGTGGGAACACATCTACTGAGAATTATTGCTTATTATATAACTTAATGATCCTAATGATATATTTTTTGTTTGTCAATGGAAAGTCACAATAAGATTGGTATGTACTTTAGTGGACATGTTATGATGATCAATGGTGTCTCTTAGGGTTATCATCCTCATGATCAAGAAATTTAATGGGGCCTTTACAGATCAAGGAGATCATTTTTGGGAAAAGTCACAAAGGGAAGGTTTGACATTCATTCCTGAGTTTAGTTTGATGAGTTGGTCCAAGAAACATAGTGGGGCATTATATTCTATTTTAATAATTTCATGTGGTTTTTTCAAACCCATTACATGAATGGTAAATCATGCTAGAATTATTCTTTGATAATGTATGTTTATCTGGTTGCCTTTTATTCAAGGATAATGAAGGGAACCAGAGTGGGAATAGATATTTCCTTAATGATCGTCATTGTTTCTTGGGAACCGAATTAATGATAATTATTGGAACATTGTGATTAAGTTTTTATTGAAAATTATAATGGTATAGGTTTTCATGGATCAAAATTATCATCTTATAGTTATGAATTTTGTTTTGGAGAAATATAATATGGAAATGATTTTGGGTAGGAACAACATAGGTGTTTCTAGGTGTGAAGGTATGGTATATATCAATGTTGATATTATTAGAAAGGAAAAAGTTATGGATTTTGTTTTGGTAGTATAAACAATTCTTGTTAAAGGGGATATCTAGAAGAGAACAAAGAATTATGTAATTGATTATGATCTCTCAGAATAATTAATGATGGGAATAGGCTAGGATAATAAATTGAATAGACACCCATATATATATATATGATGAGATGTCATATTATATGAAGTTATAAATTCTCCATTCCTAAATAGGGATGTAATGTTTGGGATAGGAATGATATTCCTGGAATAAATGGGCAGATATTTTTCAAGAATTTTCATTTTATTATACCTTCTATTTGGACACATTTAAACGTATTTTCTAAAGTGTTTATATTCCATGGATGAGGACGGAGGAATAAATATGTCTTGTGATATTGGATAGGAATTTATTGATTTTCCTTATAGAAATAGTCTAGCTAGTTGCTTGACTATAATGATTTCATGATAGAAGGAGTCCACTAGTATGGAGGTGTGCTTTTAAGGGAAAAAAATAAAATTTTACCCCTTTGGATTTTGATTGAAAACCCCACATTCTTATATGTAATGTCATTGTGATTTATAGGTCTATATCCCTCCCTTATTCTTGGTAACACCTTTCCCTTGGGTATCTTTTGAGTAACATAATAGTGGTTTCATTGTATGTGTCTTCATGTGGTGTTATTCCCTACTCTATTATTTTATATTAATAATATTTTTATCTGTTAGTAATTTGATAGGTGATCACACTAGAGGTTGTGGTAATTTTCTTGAGTAGATGGGTCCCCTGTGAAACATAGATAGTAGAAATCTTTATATGATTTCTACATATTGATTCCCATTGTTTCATTTCATGTAAATTGTCATGTGATCTATAAAATATTTTAAACCTAATTTTTATGTTTTCCCCTATAGTTTAGGATCCATATATTAGGTATATCTCCTAAATTGTTTTCTAGATGATGGATCAAACCTCCATTGTAAATTTATTATGTTTTAGGTATTGTGTGAGGAGAATATTTGTGAATATCCAATTATTCATATTTTTACTATGTTGTATTGTTTTTGTAAGTTCAAAATTAATTATAAATTTTCTATAAATATTTTACATTTGTGTTTGGGTGGATAATAGGTAATTGAATTCTATGGTGTTTTTTATTATACATTAAAGAGAATAGGATGTGATTTTCTAGGATTGGAATTAAAAACAAATTATTCTTCAAATAATGTAATGGCCTCCAATTTACTAAAATACTTTTAATATTCAAAATTCATTTTATGTGCAGTCTCATTGGATTCCAATGTGATTGAATAGGATGTTAAATAAATCCATATTTTCTTTTATTTCCATAATTATATCCTTTTTAAATGATCTATGTACTTTTTGTATTGGGTGTTCCAAATAATACATCATACCAAGAACTATAACTAAATTTTGGCCATATGGGATACCACACCCCTATGAAATTGACTATGAGGATGTGGAATTATAATTTCATTATAGTATATATTAATAAATTGGAATAATTATTTAGGAAAATGTTGATTGGTAAAATTGAAAAAATTTGAATGTTTTATAATGTTATTGGTTTATTAGAGTAGATTGTTTCTATTATAGCTTGTGAGTGATGCCATAATTGACCAACCAATTTAAATGTGTAATTTTTCATAAAATTTATAGGATCTAAATGAAACCATTTAGTGTGACAGGAATTCATATGGTTATTATATGATATTATTAAATGGGATCTTGAAGTCTTAGTTTACCAAAGATTTATATATTGAATTATCTGAATTGAGTGGATTTTTTTATATATGTTATTATTGAGAGTAGAATTCCTTGGATTTCATCCAATTGATTCTTTTTATTGTATGAAATTATTGGAAGGCTTTGTGTGAATATTTATTTTTTAGGAAACACAATTAGATTCATTTTGACATTTCTTCATGGGATCCAATAATGTATAATTCAAATTAATTCCATAGGATACATTTGATTCCTTGTAGATTAATTTCATCAAATACCTCATGGTAGATCCTCAATGGAATTAAATGAAAATTTATATATTCAATTCCACATATTGGTATTATGGATTCCCCTTTTTTAACCCTATGAATATCATGTACTGATCCCAATAAATTTGGATCAATTATAGTAAACCTAATTCGCTCGGTGAAAATATATATTCTAGTAATGGATAAAACATTGAATTACATGGACTATTATTTCCAGGAATTTTTTTCCTAGAACAAAAATCCTGGTTTCGTTGGATTTATGTTGATGAAAATGAGAGTAATTTCATTGAAGCATTCCTTTGATTATAGACTAACCTGTTAAGAGGGTAATTCTGAGTGGACTCTTTGTGGATTTCCATATCTCATCATAGTTTGGGCTAACTTGTTTGTGATATTTTTAAATTACATGAATTATGATATACACTAATGGGATAAAATGAAAAACCATGATTGATGGTGTAGGTATTAAATTGATTATGGGTGTCAATGTGGAGCCTGAAGAACATTTGGTGTTTTAATGTATTTTTTATCAAGAATTAAATATTTCAAAATTTTATAATTGATTATTTATTGAATATCATTATTCACATGGTTTTGGGAAGGTTGTTTTTCAACACTGTTGGTTCTTTCCAACTGAGTAATACCTACAACATGATTATTGGTCCAAGAAACCTTGGGTACTCAAGAAGTTATACATATTTACCTATTTGTTTTGGAATAAGAATGTGCTTTAATATCTAGGTTTCGTATAATTTAGGATGGGGCATGAACGTGGGACAAGATTGACGTCAACACCTTTTTGTATATTCTTGTTTTATATGAAGGATATTTGGAATATTTTATTTTCATATTTTTAACAATACATGGAATATTTTGGATAGTCTCTTATATTATAACATGGTTAACATGATTAATTTTTATTATTTTCCTTGATTTTCTATATAAGGATTTTCTGGATGTTGTGTTTAGTATTTTTTTTTATTTTCTAGCTATTATGTGAAAGGATGATATATTTTCCCTAATATATATCCATATACCAGTTAAACTAGATGTTAGATTCTATAATATTGGGACAAGAATTATAGGCCATGTAAAGAATATTGGGTCAAGAATAGATTTGTCTTTTTTTTGTGAGTCATTATAATGGAACAATAGAATTTCACTACACTCTAATGAATTTTGACTTGTAGTCCCCACATAAAATAATGAGGGTTATGAATGGGATAAAATAGTCAAACAAACCCCTAAATTAGGCAATTCCCCCAACACCTACATATTAGGATTTCATGGAAACCGTGGTGTCTAATATTAGAGAAACATGTGATATAAACATAGCCATTAAGAATCTTTAAACAAAAAAATTAGATAACAATATTTAAAATGTAAATAAAAAATCTAACATATATATTTGTATGTGGTTCATCTTAGAGAATAATTTTTTTTAATTTCTATCTTCCCACCTACAAGAATCACCTGGCAAACATGACCATGAATGAATGCCTCATTGATTAACTTTTAATTTTCATGATAATTCCTTAAAATTATTGTTGGTCAAATATAGGTATCAATGCAATGAGTTAACAAAACAGAGCATGGACAATAAATAATATCTTGGGAGTTGAATAATGAAGGGAAAAAAATCAAAAACGCATTATTTAATATATATTTACTCCCTTGTAATATGTAACACAATGCACCATGTTGAAATGAAGGTTCTTATAGTTCTAATCATTGTATATGCTGGATATCATAAAATTAATTTGTTTGATTTCTTGAAATACAAACATAATATTCCTTGATAATATTTTCATAAATTATCAAAACATGATCATGCCACTTATATTTCAAATCTGTATCCCCATGAAAACATGACTCTAATTACATTCCTTCATGACCCATCCCAATGATAACCTTATCATGTAGTGGTCGAATTATTATGCCACAAGAGGACCCATTTAAATGAGCATGGGATACTAAGAATCACCGATAAGGAATAACCCTCATACGGGAAGTCCTTAGCCTAATATAATTATATACAACACTCATCTACATATATTACATAATAGAGTAGGATAATTGTATAACCATATAAAATTATAATAAATGTATGCATTTACATATAAATATCATCATGTTCGAAAAAACATAGATCTTGATAAAAGGTTGAAACACAACTAACTAATTATAAAATTCACACCTAACCGATAATATTACAATATAATGGTCCCCACAAAAGAATAAAATAAATTCACTTCTAATTATTTCCACTACTAGGTATATCCTTCTTACACTTAAACCTAGTCCACCTAGCTCCCTACTAAAATCCATGTCTTCAACATAAGTCACATTAGTGTGGGCGATGATTCTCTTGCAAGGGTGATTTTATACTAACATTTTAACACTCACTAAAAATTGATAAAAATTATTATTCATATTGTATAAAATATTATGATGTTAGGTTATGATTAAGATGAATATTCTGGAAGGATAAAATCATAGTTATAAAAATAGGGCATGTTCTTCAATTGAATTTATCATCAAATTCCATATGATTCACCATGAATATGAGATTGAAATATCTGATATCTATTTTTCTATTTTTATCAATAGGGGGATTCTTCGCATGGAAAAATACACGTATATATGAATGGACAACTAAAGATATTGGGGGAACCGCACCACACAAATTATCTATGATGGTGAGTACCAACTATAATGATATGCAACCCATTCCTCATTTGTGTGTGGGAGTATAGAAAATATCTATATAAATAATATTT
The DNA here is from genome assembly GCA_963277665.1 of Viscum album. Lineage (NCBI taxonomy): Eukaryota > Viridiplantae > Streptophyta > Magnoliopsida > Santalales > Viscaceae > Viscum > Viscum album. The sequence continues at coordinate 62,383,508 of OY728143.1, read as the reverse complement.
GGGATCTAGAACATGAAACACCCAAACATAAAGGGGTGCCCCAAAAATATTTATATTACATGTGAGACCTATCATTTTTTTATTAGGTGTTACAGAGAATATTGTACAAATATTACATTTTATTTCATCATTGATATTAATTCAAATTTCGTAATCATATTTTCTACAAATAAACATAGGGTATGAACTATACACATTCCTTAAACAATGTTCTGAGATAAGAGATATGATAATTCTCTATATCTTAATGTTTTTTAATGACCGAGAATTATCATACATAGATATAACTTCTTATTATTTGATTATTCATTACATTCAATAACGATTCATGATAAAAATGTTTAGTCTTGATGCCATTTGAAATGTGGAAAGGTAAAAACGGGTCCATAAGTGAGATACATAACCTCCCACTATATTCTTAATAAATAGTACTTTTATTAGAAATATAATACATAGTAACATTCTTCGTAACTTAGGGAATAAAAAATATAAGAAAATGTGAGATCAGATTATCAATATGTGTATAAAAGTGAGATATGACCATATATATGGAATAAGGGCCCATGAACGTGATAATAAAATTTTTGGAACATAATCGACATATCTAAAATCATTATTCATTTCACATTTCAATAAAATATAAATGGGAATAATTTAAAAAATTACAAGGATATTACTTTTAAAAAGAATATAGAAAACAAAAACAAGTTAATAATTGTCTTTGAACATTATTGGATGTTATTAATATATTTCTTCTGAACATTTTAAAAAAATTATATGGAGTAAAAAGGGGTTTTGAAAAAGATATAAATAAAGTAAAGTTTACATAAAACATTTCGTTTTGTATCATTAATAATTTGGTATAACAAAATAAAAAGAAAAATGTAATTTTTTCAAATAAATAGTAGGGAAAAGTAGATTATCTTCTTGAGAGGTAGAATATAAGATCACATCATTTGAATAATATCTAAAACATTTTGGTTAAATGGTGAGATTGTATTATTAAACCTTTACCACTTTTTTATCTTTTGAATTGTAAGACCCATTAAATTATATAATTAAGTGGAACACTATATATCATGAAAATAAATAAATTTACGATATAACATGTTTAAGAGGATATATATAGATAATTTAAAAACTGGTTAGGTGCAAAAAAATATAACGTCTCAATGAAGACAAATTGAGAAAAAAATCTAATACTATATGTCTCCACTTGATTAATAAACATTTATAACTCAAGTATAATAAATAAATATTTATTATACACCTTTTATATAACTATTATACTACTTATCATAGAATATATTATTTACCTACAACCTTTTTATACCAATTTATTCACTATTCCATGATAAAATTAGGTTTTATGTAATAAATATTTTTTTAATGTTGGTTTTGGAATTGTTGTTTTTTTCATTTTGAATTAGTAATGCTTCAATAATACCAAAAATTATAACCATGATATTGTAATGATATATACTCATTATATTTTTATATAGTTTAATAAAAAATCTATAGATATAATATGAATTACAACACCCAATTGAGACGGTATGTCGTACAAATGAATGGACATTGATTCCAATTTCCTAAAATATTGACCATAATTAGAATAATTAATATATCATAGTTAATGAGTCATTATGATTTCATTTATATCTTATACATTAATTGAATTGATCTGTATTACCTTTCTTGTAAACCATAAAGGAAAAAATAAACCACATAAATTCTTGAGGAAGTAGTCATCCATACACACAAGAAATGTTATATTATTCCCTCTAAAGTGATATTAGAAAGATATATGGGATATCATAATTACATTTGTATAATTATATAAAAAAAGTGTATAAATATGTTTAGTAAGTCATTATAATCATATGTGATATGTGGTAATGGATAAAAAAATCATTGGTTTGCGAGGTGCTAGTCTACCATCGACAAGATCGATAGTTTTGTTTCCCACTTGATTGAAGAGGATAAATATATAGATAATTACAGTAAATTAATAATTTAAATATATATGGAATATAATTATTTTTTATCATAAACATGTGTTAGTAATATTTCACGGAGTTAGAGGAAGAAATAAAATGGAAACAAAAATTTAAGGACTATACATCGTCTTCAGATAATTCAATTAGGATTACTACTTAATAATTCATATAAGGTTTTAATAATCAATATGAGTTCTATATGATTCTATTAGGAAATTATATAATATATTATAATGGGGATTTTTTTAACTAATTTTTTTAGATTTTCTAAGTTTAGAGGATAGTGGGATCCCTTTTATAAGTGGGAAAGAAGACACACATGTTTTTTGAAAAGAGAAACATTTAACCAAATTTTAAACATTCAAATAGGCTCAAAAAATTTATTCTAGAATAGTATGGGAATATATAGTGAAATATTTCCATTCAATGTTATTTGGATGGATTTTTAGTTAATTATACACCATATCATTTTAGTTTAATGCCCATGTAAATGAGTTTTAGCCTTAACCGTAATAATTAATTTCTACTATTTTTACTGCTCATTTTGAAAAAATGAAGGTACACCTTATTATATAATATTAAAAATTCTGATTTATAATATTGAATACATTTTTCCATATGACTTTTTCATAATTAGAATTAATGAATTCCAAAAAAAAGCACTTATATGTGATGAAAAAAGTCATCCGGTAATAATTTTTTCATAGGTATATAATGATATAATATCAAAATTCAATTCTAATATAATTAAAATGAATTAATTTTTTAAAATAATATGATTGAACAATTTTTTCATTTAATAAATTTTAAAACAATATGATACTTTGTAAATTATTTAAATTAAAATGATGTTTCTGGTAAAAATCGATAGTGTCCCCTATTATAAAAAAATTGGCATTTTATGAACACTCAGGAAAACTCCCCTTAAGATAATTTTTGCATGTTGATTTGTAAAATGATGAATTTTATTTCAAATTCATGTATAAATGATTCATAAATAGAATTTTTTTTTCACAAAGAAACCATGAAAATATTTTTTTGAGAAAAAATGTATTTTCAATACATGTAAAGACATTAATAAAAATTATGTTATTGTTTATAAATATATATAATTTATCCACATATATTATAATTATTTTATAAATTTTGGTTAATAGTATTCATACCTCTACTTTTAACTGCTATGTTATAAAGGGAAAGATTAAATAATAATATAAAATTTTTATCAGGTTTGGATAAAACATGATGTTTCATGTAATGCTCTCTACAAATGAAATTCGGTTTATTCGAATAAATAAATATTTCCCAAAATCACATGTTATTAGATGCCACACCATATAAAAGTAATTTCACCCTAAAATTTGTACACATTGATAAGAAAATGAGGATATTTATTCCTCATCATGTCCACATATTCTATTGCATATTCTTTAAATTGGCAGTTCCCCCACAAATCATTTACCTTGTGAGTTGTCTTGTTTTATTAAAGTCTCTTGGTATGATAATAGATTTTATTGGGTTTTAATGACTCATAATTTTTCGAGTTTTATTTTTAAAAATTAATTGGAAAATTTTGGAGACCAAGCGTAGTGGCGGTGTTAGATTATGAGGCTTGGGGCTCCCAGAATAATATAATGAAAAATGTATGTTAATTTTTTAATAAATCACGTAGGTGGGTTCCCCAAAAAATGTGAATAATTTCTAAATTGTTACTCAGATTAGAAATATGAGTAAAATGTTTCATTAAGAGCATCTACTTTACCTTAGAAATCTCCTAACATAAACTATAGTGGGTTGACTATGAAAGTTGTAAATTAGATGTAACCATCATTAAAATATTGTAATAAAAATATTTTATATGCTGCTGTATTGATTTATTTTGATTAAGAGATATTTCCACGAATCCACTGTGATCACAATAACATATGAAATTACTCTATGGAAAGGATATGGGAACCCCTCTAAAAAATTATGATGAATGATAGTGGATCCATGATCGATGATGAGACAAAACTCAGTTCTACCTGAACGAATTATCCAACCATGAGGTTGGTTTCGATCACTTGGTGACCTCTTTTCCATTATTATATATAAACATTGTACTCGGACCAACACATAAATATGGGGATCTATGGTTAGATCATTCACGTAGGGTGAATTTTTATTATGGGTTCAAAAATAGAGACAAAATCATGATGATTTATAGATTTTTGTATCATCGTGATTCAACTGACATGGATATATAAAGGCCGAAAAAATAAGGCCAAGATCTGGTCATTGATTGTTCTCATATCTAATCTCTAGGCCCAATATCTATAGTTTTCTTATCCCTTTGCAAATCATCATGAACAGTCGATCATTGTGCCCATGAAACATAGTGCAATGATTCATGATTGAATGATTTAATCTGCAGCGGCATTGCGGAGGTGCGATGAGAGTGCATCAATAAAGGAGTGGCTTTTGGAGGAGAGCACAATGAATGGGGGTCCACTGGCAGGGCATCCACTGGAGAGGTTATCTTGTGGCCCAGAGGGGAATAAGACGGACGATCCAGAAGTGGGGAGAACAAACACGCTATTGGCGGGAACACGCAAGAGGAGAGGCTCATGGCTGTAGAGGCCGCTGGCGGTGACTGGGGTGCCACAACTTGATGTCGTGGTAGAGATAGCTTTATGGGGATCAAAGCCGCATCAGAGGAGGAAATCATGGACGAAAAGGAATGGGGCATGTCGGGGATAGATGTCTGGACATGTGAAGCAATGTCTACCACTTCTTTGACTAGGGTAGCAGGCTGGACATGTGGTCTAGTGACCACATGTACTGGCGGGACACAGCCAGGGTGGACCACAATTGGAATGGAATGGTCAGACCGCGCATCGTAGGTCAGTCTGGAGAACCAGCTCACATTGGTAAAACATGGGGTTGGGGTCCAGCTTCCAAAAGGGCCCTTACCATCGATCCAGGATGGTCCATGTCATCCCAGAACCACTACATCTATTTAGGTTATCCGAACCGGGATGGGTCGAGTCGGCCGGATAGGGGTCGGGTTGTACATAGAACTGACTAGTCCATTTTTACTAAATTGGAAATATATGTCAAACGTGAGGTCTTTTTGATTATCCTTCTATGGATTCGGGTCCTTTGAGACGATATGGATGTTTTTAGTTTCTCTAGGTCTATTTTTTAGGATGTTGGTTTATGACATAATGGCTTGAGGTGAAGGTGATCCCAGAATGATCATGCTATTAGTGGAATGATTATGTTAGCTGTGAAAATGTTATCTTAGGGACTGTGTGAATATTGAGAAGAATTGACCAATGATGATCCATGCATTGACACTAATTCTCCATGTTTAATCTATTCTCCATTAATCGAAGATGACACTTTGTGCACCATCGATGCTTTATGCGCCAACACTAATGCTCTGTGCACTATTTATGCTCTGTGTGCCAACATTTCCACTCTATATAACATCTAAGCTATATGCAACATTGATGCTTTTTGCACCAACATCTATGCACTTTGCTCCGAAATCGAAATTAGGAGTTTTGTGGTCTTCAACTGATGATCCCTCTCCTTGTGCTTTATAATTATCATGTGTGATATGAATTTCCTGTCTATACATTGTGTGCTTGCTTTGTGATATACTTCATGTATTTTTTTGAGCATTAATTTTTGTGTTTACATTAATGATTACATCAAATATTTCTTTGTGGTATTACCTATGTGGTTTCAGGGTATCCTAATGAGTATTTTTTCACTCACCAGCACCTAGGAATTTCCCACATGTGCCATGTATTTTGCAGACAATCGATGCTTTGACAGAGTCCTAGGTGTACTTGGACCAAGTTGTTCCTAAAGTGATCAAACTGGTTAGGTGTGATCCTATGGATTAAGATAACATTCTTACACCCACCCTTTTGGTATGGTTTTCTATAGATGAGTTTCAGGGACTTGTGCATTCACTTTGGCATACTTTTATTTTTGTGGGCTTTTATTATTCCCATATTTACTTTCCAGTTATCCTAAATTCAATCTCTATTATTGGTATCTTATTATATACATGCATTTTTTACAAGAGTATTTATATATCAATATTTATTGGAATAGATGTGTGTGTTTTTTATAGTTAATTAGTAAAATTCCTCCCATCTATGGGATATGCCTACTAATTGCTAGTCTGTAGCCCCAGTACTATCAATAGAGGGATTAGGTAGTCAATAAACGGGCCCCTCTGGGATGGTTCGTGACAGAGTTGTATCATATGTGGCTGGTTCTACCTAATGAACCATGAATATATGATATTTTTTGGGGAAACCATATTATGTGTTTTGAGTTCAAATTTCAGTCCAGGGATGCCATTATCGGTGCAGTGGTCGACGTATCAATACACAAGGACTCGTGATTCATATTTTAGAATGGGTACCTGAAAACACTAGTGTCATGGAAAAAAATGCTACATGAAACATATAGTATTTTGAGTGTGTTATCATGTTCTTCTTAGGTCATCTCACAAGGTATACTATACAGACCATGGATCATCTTGATCTTTTTTCACGATTCCTACATGCAGATATCCAGTAAGGATTCTATTGAGTGATCATGTTGAAAATCAGCCGAGCGATTAGGTTTCATTATAGATACCAATAACGGATATACCCCCGTAAGTGGTGCTCTAGGAATACCACCGCATAGGGTGTATCAATTACTACCAGCATTACTGGTAGTGGATGCATGTTGGTTGAGTGAAATACATGAGTTCCATAGGAAATGACCTCCAATGATTATGCATGAGTCAAACCCCCCAAGTAGCTATATATTTGATGAAGGAATTTACACATGTCATCTTACTAGTGAGTACACCTCATGACCAAATTGTAGTTTTAGTCACATTTCTTCTACAATGATCAATGCGGTGATGATGGAACATAGTAATCAAGATGCATGATAAGACAACTCTATCTAGGGAAGACATTTAGCGCCTTATCAGGGAAGATTTATTTTTGGAGATGTTTCATATAGTGAGAATATAGGAGCTCATTCATATACATATGTGAAGTTAGATAGTAGTGGAGTACTCAAAAATATAAATCGATCTTTATCACTTCTACACAGATATGACGAGGAACCTATTCTTAAGGAACTAGACCTTTAATCTGGGTATACATAGGGAGATCAGGTAATCCACGATATCAGTTAGTATCCTGACATATTTCAGGGTACTATAGTGATCTTTTCTAGTTGATAGATTTCAGGAGGAGCATATGCCAGTAGTCAGACCTAACAGTAGGTACAATGCTGTTGTGCCTTCAGTGGTGGGTAGCCGATAATAAATGTGGTGACCCAGGATGGTCATTTCTCCAGGGGATGACCCCAAGACATAAGCATAGTGGTTTGAGGCTCCTAGGGTACAGGGAGTTAACCAATGGTTATTCCATGTTACACATGTGAGGGTTAGGGACACAGATCAAGATTTCCTGACTCTTTGTACATATGAACAGTAGATGATTGATGAGCTGCTGAGGATGAATTGGAGACATGAGCAGGGTGGTCTGTTGGGATGCCGAAGTTGTTGGGTAGTAGGTTGAGCAGCAAATTTTGGTTGGAGGTTCGATGTGTTAACACCGCCACTCCCATGTGGTCCACCAAAGGCATAGCTTGGTGGTGGGTAGGGAGAGGAAAACATCAGGTGATGGAGGCATATGACCTTGGTGCTATTGAGTTGATTATAGATATGATCTATGTATTTTCCTCCCTAGATATAGTTTTCATAGACCCATGTTTAATCACTACTTTCTTTCAACAGTCATTTCATGTGGATTTGATAATATGGTAGAGTTTTCTACTAAACCCTTACATTTATAGAATCATATGTGATATGATTCAATGGTCAAAAATTGGTGCTGATACAGAGAGATAACTCTTAGAGGTGATATTTTTGGCTGGGATCTCCTTGTAGGGGGGTTTTTGCTTTATGACATCATTCTCAACATGGAATGGTTATCTATAGTTCATGATAAGATCGTCTGTTTTAGGCATTTTGTGTGGTGTCTCCACGGATATTGGACCATGTTTTCCTTTGTTGGAGAAAATTAATCACATTAAGTGAATGATGGACTTATACATAGTTTGGTGCATCTGATTACTCACCAATATTCAAGCCCTACCATCAGTATTGTAGATTAGTGGAGTCATTACTTACCTTCATTGGTGGAGACGTATGAGAAATTATTTCATGAGGATGTACCAAGATTAACTCCCCTTAGGAAGGTTTACATCTGCATTGATGTATACCTTTAGAAAAAACCCATATTTAAACTTTTTTATTGAATGGGTGTCATGGATCTTCATTATTTAAGGTTACAACGGGAGGATTATAAAAGGAAAGACTTCTTGATATACAGTGTTACACACTGGATAACCCTAATTTTGTTATCCAAGAAGGCATATGGGAGCTTGAGGTTATCAGTGGACTTTCATCACCTGAATCAGGTGATCGTGATGAATAATAATCTACTTTCAAGGATCGAAGACCTCTTTGATCAGCTGAAGAGATCGAGGTAGTTATCTTGATTGACCTCAGTTATGGGTATCTCCAGCTTTGATTATAGGATGCGAACATCCCAAAGAATGATTTCAGATGTCATTATAGACATTATGAGTAATTGGTGATGTTTTTTTGTGTGATGCACACCCCAAAAGTGTTCATTGAACTCATGAAAATGATCTTCTAGCTTAACGTAGCCCAGTTAATTGTGGTCATCGTTGAAGACATCCTGGTGTACTCGACGTCCGATTTGGTGCACACGATACACATGAGGATGGGCTGGGACACATTACAAGACCACCATATTTATTTAAATATCTCTAAGATCATGTTTTGAATTCTATAGGTCCACTTTCCAGGACACAACATTTTATGGGGTGGAGTTGTGGTAGATATGGAGAATATTGAGGAGGTGCTTGCTTAGGATCCACCCAAGATCATTACAAAGGATCGATGTTTCCATGGATTGGAAGGGTGATATCATAGGTTTGTACCTGAATTCTCGAGAGTAGCATCACACTTTATGGCTTTTACAATGAGGGGGAAGCCCTTCACGTGGATAGAGAAGTGATAATAGTGTTCAAAAAACACGGGAAGAGGTTGAAGAGCGCTCTTATCATGAGGTTACCAGATGAAGGTTTCAGGTATGTAGTGTTCAACAATGCATCAGGGGTCATTCTTGGATGTGTCCAAAAGCAGGGGAATCAATGTTTGCCTATGGTTCGATCCATTTTAGGTTGCATGAGCTGAAATAATATACCAATGATCTCGGGCTTATTGCAGTAGTCTTTGCATTACAAATGTGGCGAAACTACTGGATTGGAAAGTGGATTAGTATCTACTATGACCATAGGATTCTCATGTATATATTCTATTAGAAGGAAATGATCTTGAGAGATAGGTGGTGGATAGAGTTCCTCCATGATTATGTCAATGAGATTTTTTATATTTTAGGGAAGGGGAATGTAGTGGAGGGAACTCTAATCAAGAGATATAGATTAAAGTTGAATAGTGTGGCATTGGATCAGTTAGCCACGTTATTTGTATCATTTTGGGTTGATTATGGAGCAGCTTACCTATACTCGATGGTTTTCACTCCTACACTCTTATAATAAGTCAGAGACGAACTACATGGGTATATTGACTGCGAGATTTGATGTGCTCAGTTTTCCCCAGGGAAGGCCCCTGATAGATAACTGACACGTAGGGATCACATAATCCTTTTAAAAAGATGTATAGTAGTACCTGTGATGTTTTTAGAGGAGTTCTTGAGAGAGAGATATATACATCCTCTTTGACGGTACATCCAGTAGTGGCAGTTTTGTTCTCCGATTATATAGAAGGTAGTGGTGGAGATCATTTATGGGATCCATATCTGTTAGCATGTGAAGGATGAGCACCGAGATCCTATAGGCTTGACCCATCCCCTTGAGGTTCTAGAGTGGAAGAGATATGGTATATCGATCAACATCATGATGGGTTTACCAAATGTGTCCAAGGGACAAGATACCATCTAGGTGATCTTTGACCTACTCACAAAGTTATCCCAATTCCTACCAACCTAGGTGAAACTTTTATTAGAGTGCTTGGGACACCACTATATATATAATATGGTTTAGCATTATAGAGTGACCATGACTATCATTTCTGAATATGATTCAAATTTCGCATCCTGGATATGGATGGTATTGATGGTGGCATATAGAAATCAATTTTTCTAGATCACAACTTTTAATACAAATATGGATGCCCATATGTAGAGGGTCATCATGTGTCACGACCCATCCCCAGGGCCCGTGTCGTGACTACCCCATGTCCGCCTTCCATAGGCCAGGGGCTGGAGACTAGCACGAAAGGTGTAAATCCCGATAATTGGGAAGGCATTGCCTTTATAAAAGTAAACAAAACACCACAGAGTACCAGCGGAAGTAAAACACTAAGTACAAAAGAAAGTGCTGAAAAGTAAATGGGCCAGAATACAAAACCAACTGAAAGTACAACTACATCTAAACAAAAGTACAACAGAAAATACAATAGCTGGTAGAAAAGAAGCAGCTCCTAGGTCATCCTCCTTGGATCCTACCTGAAGGGTAGGTACAGATAGCGCAACTCCTGGATCGTCCACCATGGTCCTACCTGAAGGGTAGGTACAGATAGCCTCCCCAACGCTCTCGCCCGTCAACCTCCTCCGAGTGTCGTCTCACCGTGAAGTCCACCTCAGGATACTAACTCGTCGTGTGGTCCACCTCCGGGTACCGTCCAGTCCTCGAACACTCGGCCTCTCTCAACGTTATCCATCTTCTACAACCAACACAACGAGGTGCGGTCATAGCCGGTGCAGGGGTGAGTATACGATACTCAGTAGGGACTCCGAGACCCAAAGGTCTCACTAAGTCTAACAAGGATAACCACAAAGAAGGATATCAACAGATAACATTTACTTAGGTATAATCCCACACTTATACCTAAGTTATCAAGTAACCCCTCTCAATCAAGTGGAAATACAAAGGATATGAAATCAACAGATAACCACCACCTAGGTATATGCACATACATATACCTAAGTTATCAAGTGACCTATCTCAATCATGAGGTAAAAACATAGGTCATAGACTCAGCTCAAACCTGGATTTTCATTATCGAAACTATAACTGCTGCAGAGCCCCGTCTCTATAGTGTACATTGGTCCTCTCATGACTATGAGATACTTCTCACTAACCTATGACGGCGGAGGTACTCGACCTGTCGAGTACCACGGTTCAGCCACCCAAACACAATAGTGCACACCCCCTAATAGCCTGCATAGGTACTCTCCAGACGAGTACCGCGGGTCTGCACTGTCACACAGTTGTGCTCCGTCCGCCATGAGTCTGCACCCAAACAAAGTAGAGCTCCGTCCACTGGGCTAGTCAACTCACTCCAATTCATGTCAGTCAAGTAGTCGTCAGGTCTCAGCGGGCTACACGGTCTCCTTACTCCGTACGCTCGTCTCCGAGAGGGTCCGCTCCATGAGCTACAGGTCGATACTCCAATTATTTCAAAGTCCTATGAAAAAGTATCTCAAAGGACCGCCTCGTCATAGGGGTCTCAATGCAACAGACGACACGTTAATCGGACACATGGTCTATGAGTTATTAGCCTTTTCGTCCCAAGGGACCCGTTGGTTTTGTGTGTGAACAAACCTAGCCGTATCCCATCTGTACCCCAAACTCTCATAGGGTAAGCTCATAGGGACCGTTTTTCAACAAGATCACCAATGCCACTGACGGTTCCTCAAACAGACGTCTGGTCTGAACGTTATCAGCTTTTCCGTTCCTGGGGCCCAGTTGGATTTCGGGTACAATACAACCCGGCCATATTCCAACTACGTCCAAGACTCAGGCGAAATATGCCAAAAGTTCGGTCTCATCAAGAGGAATCCAACGAAGTCAACGACACATCAATCAGACGTCTGGAGCTCAAGATATAAGTGTTTCTGCTCCGAGGGCCCAGTTGGTTTCGTATCCGAACCAACCCGGCCGAACACAATGTTCTCCAAAACCTTGAGTGTAATATACCGAAACGACCGCCTTGATCCTAGGATCACATAGCAACTGACGATGCGTCGATCGGAGGTCCGTAGCCCATGTTATGGGCATTCGAATGGAAAACATCCAAAATGGGGGGTCTGGGCCCGGCCCAACCTCCCCCGTGGGTCCGCCCGAACCGGGTCGACCCGACCCGGGTCTGGGTCCAGCCCATCAGGGCGCAGCCCGGCCCGACCGGCGCGGCCCGGATGTATGGCCGGCCGCGGCTCGGCCAACGTGGTCGAGCGGAAGCCGCGGAGCGGTGGGGGGGGGGGGGGGTTGCACGGCCCCCTCTCCGCTGATTGATGCCGCAACAGTTTGTTTCCTCCAGTGGCGCACTAGGGCGATGCCGCCTCCTGGCGGCCAGACGGCTTCGGCCGCCACCCCCGGTCGCCGGCGGCGCCGCGTCACCGACCCACGCCACCAGGGTTTCCGCGGGCCACCAGAGTTGCTCTGGTGGTCCATTTTCAAATCTGATTGTGCCGACATTCATCTCGGGTCTCGAACTTTACTGAGGAAGCTTCAAAACGCCCATGCGGCCCGTTCTTCCATGGTCCGTCGATCCGCACAGAAAAATAATCAAACCGCGTCTCTTCATGGTTTTTCGGCACGGCGCAACGGCGCCGCGGCTTTTTTCGACTTCAACGGTGCGGCGTGACGGTGCCACGCTTCTTCGGCCAATTTCATAGCCTCCGTGCGGTGCAACGGCACCGTGCCGCCTTACACGTGCCGCAACAAAATCAAACAACCAAGCGGGGAGGTGGGTCGACCGTGTTCGTGCGGTCCGACCTCCTCTCGTTATTGCGATATCAGACGGCTCAAATAAGATGACAATCAGTTATGAAGGTAATCACGAACAAAAAGAATATAACTTCCCTACGGGTATTCCGAAATAAAAAGGAAATTCCAAACCCGCAAACAAAAACTTTTTCAGATCAACTTAATAATGAGTTGATCCGCATTCTTGTTTTAGAAGGAAAACAATCATGAGATTATTAATATTCTCAAATTAAACCTCTACCTCGAGCGTAGTAGACGAACGAGGTTTGTCACGAAAAGGGACGCCGCGGATTTGATCGTCGCGGAAGAAGAGGATCGCCGCGTCGCGGAGGAACGATGTCTCCCTTCCTTTGACGTGGAATGAAGGAACAAGGAGATGCACTTCGGGTCGTCGATCTCTGAGGAAGGCGTCTCTCACCGTCGTTCGTCGTTGGAGGTCGGCGTTCTTTGTCGGCGGCGGTGCGTTCTTCGCGTTCTTAGACGAAGAATGAAGAACTCCAAGACTCCCCTTTTTCTCTCAAAAACTCAACACAACAAGCCCAACAATAATAAAATAAGACTTGTCTTATTTTATTAACACACAAGCCAACGACTTTGAAATTCAAAAAATGAATCAACCATTTAATTGAATTTAATAGAAACATTTAAACCACCCAATTAATAGAGGCGTTTAATATTTAAATAAAAACATGAGTTGACTTTCAATAATTGGGGGGGGGGGGTGCGGGTGCGTTACTGAAATTAAGGAGGGGTTGAAGAAGTTGAATGTGTGGGGCTCATGTGGACCCCACCCCAGTAATATCCTAACTAGTGGATTAGTTAGGATATGGGTCCCACTCAACCACTTTAGCTCAGGTTAACACTTCCTTGAATAAAATAAAATTAGGTCGCACCATTTTTATTTTATTTCCTTACTTAACCCAAAAACATAAAAACCACACACGAGCAAATGCAACTCCAGAAAAGATGTTTCTATGCAATTAATTGTGCTGCAATTCCAACGGTGCCCTCAGAATTCGGTTCCGAGCACCGGTTCAAAAGTTAGAAAACCCCGCTCGTTCATTCACTGAACATACTCGAGCCAATCTTCAGAAAATGATTTCGGGCACACTGGGCCTCAGAATCAGGTGCCGTCAGAAATTGCATTCTTCTAAAATCCCAAATAAAATTAAGAAAAAAATTTCCATTGAATTTTATGGGTCTTTACATTACTCCCACCTTAGGGCTTTACGTCCTTCTAAAGCTTTAACACAAACTAGGGATAAAAAAGCGGTACTGAGCACGCATCTGAGCCTTCCGGTCCCATGTGCTCACCTGGAGGTTCCCATGCTACCAATGGAAGCGCCCAAGAGGAAACGAATGTCCTCATAGGACCCGCTCCTGTCAATCCTTGATCCTCTCAGGATCCTCCATGAATGTCGCCCTGTCATCGACGTCCAACTCCCTAAGGTCGATGATGTGCGAAGGTTCGTGCTCGTATCTCCTCAGTTGTGATACATGGATGTCGTCGTGCACCTGGTGCAAATAATGTGGATGGGTCAAGTGGTAAACGACCTCGCCTACCCTGCTGAGGACCTAGAACTGAATCTCAAAACTCCTGGTGCCATGAGGGTAAGGTTGACCGACTCAAGAGTGATCGGGCACCCCTCCTATGCATGAGTTTATCCGGTGCTGCCTGGGGTTTTCTTTTTTCCAACCAAGGAAAACCCATCCCGACGTTATAGTTAAAACACAACCTTTTTTCCTAATACCGTCAATTTGTGTATGAATTGTGATTTCCCAGTCCATACTCAGAACAACGACGTAAGGCCTCGACGCTGCCACCAAGAGATTGCAATCGAAACTATCACCTCGAGGGTCTGACCACACCGTCGGCATAAGTGTGATTATCGAGTCTTCTCCCAAGGTATCTCCAGACGTGAGGGTCATGTCTACGGCTTACCAGAAACTGTAGGTCTGGGAAAAGATTCTTGAAAGGAAGGAATGATTCATATCAACGTCTGTTACTACGACAACCAGTAGTGGACACATACTTTCCCTTGAATCAATTTTGGAGCTGTTGGGTCACAGTCCTTGACCGCATGCAGCCACACTCTTCCACCACCCTCCAGTTCCCTGAGCCTGGCAAGGATAACTATGGTGGTTGGTTGTATCATGTTAAAACATACACCACCTCATGATTCTCTCCTAACTCTTCCTCCACGTCTGCTGCTTCGCAAACTCATATCTCTTTAAAGAGTCCTCTTCTTGAAACATTTAACACGCCCGAGTCTCTAAGACTGGTGCCAATTTCCTGTTTCTTACTGCACTGTGCAGTCTTCATCTGCTCTTGGATGATCTGCACCTTCTTCCCTATGATTTGAAAGAGCTGCTAAAATTTTCCTTTGCTGAAAGGAAAAACTCGGTCTCATCCATTGGATGAACCATGCCCATTGCCTAATACAGTCAATCCTGACATGAATGATGCATTCATGCCATGGATGATGTAGTAAGGCCTTGACATTACTACCAAGAGATCCAACTGTCACTCTTGCCTCCAAGGATCGAGTCACACTGTTGGCATCAGTGTGAGGTCACTGGGTCTCCTCCAGTAGAAATCTTGATAGTGAGGGTCAAGTAAGAAGTTTAAACCGGAACATCTCAGTATCAAACAAATAAAAGGACAGGAAGGCAAGCATCACAAAGATAAGTATCTTTTTATTATTGCAGCTCATAGTACAAAGACACGAATACATCATCGACATGGAAATAGAAGTACAAGGGACATATCCACTAGTTATACTCCTGTCCACCTTTTCCTAGAGCTCTACTGCCTTGTCCACTGCTCGGATGTTGCTCAAGCACCCACCGCTACTTTTGTCTTGGTGGCTCCTCCAACGCCTGTGGATCCACTGTGCGAGGAGTCGGACAGTCATGTTCTAGGTGACCCTTCCTGCCTCATTCATAACACTTCCAACTCCTCGTACGGCTTCCTCTGGTCCTCTTGAACCTCTGCATTATCAGTCTACTGCCCATAGATGACTCGGATACTGATCGAAAATCTTGCGGCAAAGGCAGCAACTCCTATACATGCTCGAGGTGTAGAGATACTGGAACAAACTCCACCCTGAAGATGGTCTCGAAGTCTTCCCATGTGAAGTTCATCCTGTCACAAAGCTGGAACAAGTGGCTCCACCACCTGCCTACTACTGCCTGATGAAGGCTGGCAGCAAAGATCACCATGAAGTCTGCTGGAGTCCCCACTAGCCTAAATACTCTCAACACAGCCTCCAACCAATCCTTAGCCGACTGCAGGTCCGTCTCTCCCCGGAACCTGGGTGGTCTCTGGCATTGGAACTCGTGCAGCATGCTCAAGTGGTGTGCATCGCCTACTGCTGGGGCTAGTGGCATCGGTGGCCCAACGTATGGTAGTACCGCTGGTGCCTCCGCTGGTGCCTCAACTGCAAGAGGGCCCTGTACCGAAGCCTCATCGCTCGACAAGCTTTCAGTACGCACATCCCTCTAGGATCTAGCTGGTCGTCCGTGAAAAGGAATCCTGAAAGAAATAACGTGACATGGTCAAACAATTATACTTAGTGAGCTGACCAGGTTTGAGCTGACTTTTAAAAACTTATGGTAACACACACGCAATCAGTGTTTTCGTGCACAAAGTTGGAAATCAGTTGTCAGGGTCCTAGTGTATGGATACGTCGGCCGCCCGCACCAACACTGGACTCCCTGAACTGAAAACCACACTTAGTACTCTTAACACTATCGCTTCACAGAAAGAGAAATATCAGTATGTTCTGCAGTAGAACCGACTCCTCTGATACAAATTTGTCATGACCCATCCTTGGGGTCCATGTCGTGACTATCCCAAGCCCACCTTCCTTAGGCCAGGGGCTGGCGAGTAGCACCAAAGGCGTAAATCCCGATAACTGGGAAGGCATATCCTTTATAAAAGTAAAAAAACACCACAGAGTACAAGCGTAAGTAAAACACTAAGTACAAAAGAATGTGCTGAAAAGTAAATGGGCCAGAATACAAACCCAACTGAAAGTACAACTACATATGAACGGAACTACAATAGAAAAGACAACAGCTGGTAGAAAGGAAGAAGCTCCTGGGTCGTCCTCCAAGGATCCTACCTGAAGGGTAGGTACAAATAGCGCAGCTCCTGGATCGTCCACCATGGTCCTACCTGAAGGGTAGGTACAGATAGCCTCCCCAACCCTGTCACTTGTCAACCTCCTCCGAGTGTCGTCTCACCATGAAGTCCACCTCCGGATACTGACTCGTTGTGTGGTCCACCTACGGGTACCATCTAGTCCTTGAACACTCGGCCTCTGTCAACGCTGTCCGTCGTCTGCAACCAACACAACGAGTTGCGGGCATAGCCCGTGCAGGGGTGAGTATACGATACTCCGTAGGGACCCCGAGACCCCAAGGTCTCACTAAATCCAACAAGGATAACCACAAAGAAGGATCTCAACAGATAACCTTTACTTAGGTATAATCCCACACGTATACATAAGTTATCAAGTAACCCATCTCAATCAAAAGGAAACACAAAGGTTATGAAATCAACGAATAACCACCACCCAGGTATATGCCCATATATTTACCTAAGTTATCAAGTGACCCATCTCAATCATGAGGTAAACACATAGGTCATAGACTCAGCACAAAACATGATTTTCATTATCGAAACCGTAACTGCTGAAGAGCCCCATCTCTGGAGTGTACAGTCGTCCTGTCATGACTACGAGGTACTTCTCACTAACCTAAGACTGCTGAGGTACTCATCCTGTCGAGTACCGCGGGTCAGCCACCCAAACACAGTAGTGCTTCCCGCCGGGGTATGCCACCCAAACACAGTAGTGCACACCCCCTAATAGCCTGCAGAGGTACTCTCCGGACGTGTACCGCGGGTCTGCACTTTCACACAGTAGTGCTCCGTCTGCCATGGGTCTGCACCCAAACAAAGTAGTGCTTCATCCACTAGGCTAGTCGACTCACTCTAAGTCGAGTCGGTCAAGCAGTCATGAGGTCTCTGCTGGCTACACGGTCTACGTACTCCGTACACTCATCTCCGGGAGGGTTCGCTCCACGAGCTACAGGTCGATACTCCAAGTATCTCAAAGTCCCACGAAGAAGTATCTCAATGGACCGCCTCATCATAGGGGTCTCAACGCAATAGATAGCGCGTCAATCAAACGCCCGGTCTGTGAGTTATTAGCCTTTTCATCCCAAGGGCCCGGTTGGTTTCGTGTGCGAACCAACCCGGCCATATCTCAACTGTACCTTGAACTCTCATTGGGTATGATCATAGGGACCGTTTCTCAACAAGATCACCAACACCAATGACGGTTCGTCAAATGGACGTCCAGTCGGAAAGTTATTAGCTTTTCCGTTCTAGGGGCCCGGTTGGATTTCGTGTACAATCCAACCCGGCCATATTCCAACTGTGTCCAAAACTCAGGAGAAGTATGCCTAAAGTTCAGTCTCATCAAGATTAATCCAACGAAGTCAACGACACGTCAATCAGATGTCAGGAGCTCAAGATATAAGCGTTTCCGCTCCGAGGGCCCGGTTGGTTTTGTATCCGAACCAACCCGGCCGAACCCAAAATTCTTTGAAACCTTGAGTGTAATATACTGAAACGACCGCCTCGATCCAAGGATTGCATCGCAACTGACGGTGCATCGATCGGAGGTCCATAGCCCATGTTATGGGTGTTCGAACGGAAACAATCCGAAATGGGGGGTCTGGGCCCGGCCCGACCCGGCCCAACCCCCCCTGGGTCGGCCCGGCTGCCGCGGCCCGGCCGCATGGCCGGCCGCGGCTCGGCCAGCATGGGAGAGTGGAATCCGCGGAGCAAGGGGGGGGGGTTGCGCAGCCCCCTCGCCACTAATTGATGCCGGCGGCGATTTGCGCCGCCACAGTTCCTCTGGGATCCTGCACGGCCGCAAGATCCCCCGTGCCGCACCGCTGCGGCAAGCCGCGACTGGTTGTTTCCTCCGGCAGCGCGCTAGGGCGCCGCTGCCTCCTGGCGGCCGGACGACTTCGGCCGCTGCCCCCGGTCGCCGGCGGTGCCGCACCGGCGAACCGCGCCTCCAGGGTTTCTGCGGGCCACCGGAGTTGCTCCGGTGGTCCGTTTTCAAATCCTACTGTGCTGGCATTCATCTTGGGTCTCGAACTTTACTGCGGAAGCATAAAAACGCCCATGCGGCCTGTTCTGCCATGGCCTGTCGATCCACACACCAAAATAATCAAACTTCATCTCTTCATGGATTTCTGGCGCGGCGTGATGAAGCCGCGACATTGTTTGACTTCAACGGCGTGGCGCGATGGCGCCACACTTCTTCGCCCAATTTCATAGCCTCCGCAAAATGCAACGGCACCGCGCTGCCTTACACGTGCCGCAACAAAATCAAACAACCAAGGGGAGAGGAGGGTCGGCCATGTTCGTACGGTCCGACCTCCTCCTGCTATTGCGATATTAGGCAACTCAAATAATATGACAATCAACGATGAAGGTAATCACAAACAAAATGAATATAACTCCTCTACAGTTTTGCCGAAATAAAAATGAAAATTCCAAACCCGCAAACAAAAACTTTTTTGGATAAACATAATAATGAGTTGATCTGCATTCTTGTTTTAGAAGGAAAACAATCATGAGATTATTAATATTCTCAAATTAAACCTCTACCTCGAGCGTAGTCGACGAACGAGGTTTGTCGCGGAAAGGGACGCCACAGATTTGATCGTCGCGGATGAAGAGGAATGTCGAGTCACGGAGGAACGGTGTCTCCCTTCCTTTGACGTGGAAAGAAGGAACGAGGAGATGCGCATCGGGTTGTCGATCTCCGAGGAAGGCATCTCTCATTGACGTCCGTCGTTGGAGGTCGGCGTTCTTCGTCGGCGGTGGTGCGTTCTTCGTGTTCTTCGACGAAGAACGAAGAACTCCAAGACTCCCTTTTTTCTCCCAAAAACTCATCACAACAAGCCCAATAATAATAAAATAAGTCTTGTCTTATTTTATTAACACACAAACCAACGTCTTTGAAATTCAATAAATGAATCAACCATTTAATTGAATTTAATATCAATGTTTAAACTGCCCAATTAATAGTGGCATTTAATATTTAAATAAACACAGGAGTTGACTTTCAATAATTGGGGGGTGTGGGTGCATTACTGAAATTAAGGAGGGGTTGAGGAAGTTCAAAGGGTGGGGTTCGTGTGGGCCCCACCCCACTAATATCCTAACTAGTGGATTAGTTAGGATGTGTGTCCCAGTCAACCACTTTAGCTTTGGTTAACACATCCTTGAATAAAAAAAACGGGTCGCACCATTTTTATTTTATTTCTTTACTTAACCAAAAAACATAAAAACCACACCCGAGCAAACACATCTCCGGAAAAAGTGTTTCTAAGCAATTACAGGCACTGCGATTCCAACAGTGCCATCAGAATTCTATTCCGAGCACCGGTTAAAATGTTAGAAAAACCCGCTCGTTCGTTCACTGAATGTACCCGAGCCAATCTTCAGAAAATGATTCCGGGCACACCGGGCCTTAGAATCTGGTGCCGTCAGAAACTGCGTTCTTGTAAAATCAAAAAGAAAATTAAGAAAAAAAATTTACACTGAATTTTACGGGTCTTTACATCATGGTTATATAGAACATTTTACATTTATTTCCTTCTTAAATTTGTCTATAGTGGAGGGATCACCTACCTGTAGTGGAGTTTTCGTACAATAATATCAACAACTCCAGCATTGTTATGACACCTTATGAGGCCCTATATAGGTGACCATGAAGGTAAATTCTATGATAGATGGCTAAAGGGGAGTCAACAATCATGGGTCCATGGGTGGTATGGGCTACCACTAAGAAGGTGATGATAATACATGAGTGGATGAGGACTGTACATAACTGGAAGAAGTCATATGATGACAGGAGACCGAGCCCATTATAGTTCAAGGAGGTAGGAAATGTGTTCATTGGGGTCTCCCATTGAAAGGTGTTATTGATATTTTCCTGGGATGGTATGATATATCTAAGATAAACCATCCATTTTAGAATTTGAGTAGAGTTGGAGTTGTAGCGTACCACCTAGCTCTAACCAAATAGTGGTATCGGGTTCATTATATCTTCCATGTGTCACAGCTAAGGAGGTTGGTGCATGATACATCTCATGTCATCAACTAGGGATATTTAGAAATTGAAGATTGAAATACATTTATGATGAAACTGATGGAGATCTTGGACATACTAGATTGGATCCATCATTTTTTTCAATTTCTCTTGTAGGCATCAAGTGGTAGCATGAGAATTTCCAGGAAAACACATGGGATCAGAAGGATCATATTCAATCATAGTACCATCATAGTATTTTTCAATATGACTTGTTTAGGATTTTGGGGAATTAAATCCCTATTTTGGGGTATTGACATATATTTTATCTCGTTTTTTTTGATAAATTAATTGGGAATGTTCTGAGACTAGGCATGGAGGTGGTGTGAGATTATAAGGTCCATTTTTTCTAGAATGATACTACGAAAAATGTTATGTTTTTAATAAATCCGAAGAATGGTTTCTTCTTAAAATGGGAATGACTTCTAAATGGATTTCTAGATTAATAATCCAAGGGCACTATTTCATTCCATGTAGCAAATTTACCTTATCTCGTTCCTAACAGTAACTGGCATAGGTCAACTGTAAAAGTAAGAAATTGGATGTAACCATCATGAAAATATTTTATTACAAATATTTTATTTTGTACTGTGTCAATTTATTTTAATTATGACCTATTTTAAAGAATCTATGGTTATCACCATAACCCTGAAAATTATTTTAAACCATGGAGATGAGATACCCTGTGACGAACGATGATGAATTCTAGTAGATTGAGGATCGACAAAGACACATAATTCCATATTTTGTAAATTAATTATCCATCCTTGATGTTGGGTGTATATATATTTTTGATTTATTTTTCCTTTTAAGATTAAAATAAAGAATGCAGACTAACCTAGTATTTGGTTGATCAGTGATTTGATCATTCTTAAGATGTGAATTTTTTTTACGAGTTCAAAAGTGGGACAAAATCATGGTTATTTATCAATTTCTGTTTCATCGTGATCATATTAACCTGAAAAAACAATGGACAACATGAAAAAGTAAAATTTCTATCCTTTGGTAGTTAATGTGTTTACTCCCCCCAGAAATCTAGTTTGTTCTCTGTATGTTTTTTCCATCGATACCCATTGCAAAAAATCAATTATTGGGACCTAGATCCATGGTGAAATGATCCAAGACCAAAGGTTTTGTTCTGAGATGACATTGCGTGTGTGAAACAAGAGCATAGTATGAATGTGGAGGATTATGGAAGTGGGAGATGCAAATAAGGGGCCTCTAGCAGGGCGGATGGTGGTGAAGGAATCAAGTGGCCTAGTGGGAGGCTTGGTTCCTGTGGGATGCATGACTAATAGGCTGCTAGTGGGGTGTGTGACTGCGGTGTAGGCAAGACTACGCTATAGGAGGAGCTCAGAGCAATGAAGGCCATGAGTGGAGACCGAGGGCAATAGGAAGGAGGCCTCAACAGTGTTACCATGATGCAGCTCAGAGCCATGTCAAAGGATGGTCCCCCAATGTTGAAGTCACGAGGCTTGCCGATGTAGGTGGGTCGGCAACATGAAACACAGTTTGGAACCATGTTGACCGATAAAGCTTATAGGATGCACGGTCGGGCAGCTGTGTTTACTAGAGGGAATCAACCATGGAAGGATGCAGCTGGTAGATCAAGGATGGCCCATGTGACGTAGGTCAGGATAGAAAACTAAAACACTATTGTATCCCAACATGCGCGACTGTGCGGCCTAGAGGGCCATAGTCTAGTGGCCCTATAGGCCAGAACTATCAAGCCAAACCAGTTCACATTGTACATGACCGACCGTTTAGGATTAGGTTGGTCATGGATCAGAAATACCATTTTTACTAAATTAGAAATATCATTCAAATTGGAGATCCATTTTATGGTCCAACTTTGGAATTGGGGCCCGTCAGATGAGACTGTCCTTTTGTGATACTCTAACTGTGTTTTTTGTGGATATTGTATTATAAACTAATGGCTCAAGGAGTAATTTATTCTAGAATAAGAGTGATATGAAATGCATATCATGGCTATCTGTGACTATGTTATCTTAGTGATGATGTGACTTGGGCATGTCATGACCAATCAACGCTACAGGTGTCAAAACTGATGCTCCATGTGTTGACACTGACGTGTTATGCACCATCAATGCTTCATGTGTTTCCTTTGTGGTGTACTTCATATGTTTCCTTTTTCTTTCCCATCATGGTTTTCATTTGTGGTATACACAATGTATTTTTTAGTGGAATCACCTTTGTGGTTTTGTAGTGTCCTACTGAGTATTGTTTTACCCAACCCTACATGATCTTTTCATGCATGTGTTGTGTCTTGTAAAGATAATTCAATCATTAACATAGAATTTTCTGGTCCAAGACTATGTGGTTCCTAGAGTGATGAGACATGAATATTATTATCCTATGACATTATAAAGCTATCCTACAACTACACTTCATCTAGGTTTTTTAGGACTATTCTTAGGAACATGTGCGTTAAATTTGGTATACTTTTCTTTTGGGGGGAATATATATTGGCCTTATTTACATTTAATTTTTCCTACTATTGTACTATGTGGTTTTTATCATCGTGTATGAATTCATTGTTTACTTATATTTTTTACATTTCAGCTTTTTGGTTTTGGATATGTGATCAAGTGTAATGGTTCTTTGGAAAATGCCTCCCATTTGGGGGATATGCCAACTTGGTTTGAGTCGCCAGCCCATGGCCTATCAGAGGTGAACTTGTGGTTGTCACGTCACAGGCCCCTGTTGGACAAATCATGACATGTTTTTAAAAAAAAAATTAATACTCCAATGGTCAAACCATTGATGTTGATACATGTTTTAAATGAGGAATGTGTTTTTTCCGAATAGATATAGATGAAATGTTTTGGTCTTAAGGGAGGATTGATGGAAGCACCAAGTGATAAGTAACCATCCCAAAATATTAATGAATCAGGCATGGGACAATATAACCTAGAATACGATTTTATTACATTTCAATTATAATAAATTTATAAAATCGATAAATCCTTAAGAGAACAATATTACTAAATTCTTAATCAAGATCCCAATGATGATTTTTTAGCATAACATTTTTATTTACTCTGAGAAAACATGACATACTAATGATTATATCTATTATTATCTCTCATTTCCTAAAATAATTGTGGTTCAAACAGTTTTCTTCCTCTATCTACATTCTTGAAAATCACAGTTATACACTTTGTTCAACTTATCGGTTTTTAATGAACCATATGAATTCTCATGTAAAATATATTTCATTATGAGAACTCAACCAAAGGAATGGGTTACTCCCAACTACTATTTAAATCCATGGAACATGGTCTCATAATATCCTCTACGGTTTGAATTTTTCACTAGGTATGATTTTTTTTATGATTATATGTAGTTTAAATGGTATCATAGTACCCAAGACTTATAAATTACATTTCCCAAACATTTGGGTAAGACTTATATACCAATAAAAAAATTTAATGTGGTACACCTAAAATCCTAAACAAAATTTTAAAGTATGTTTTAGAAATAGGATCTTATGAAAAATATTCTATTCCAATGATGATGTGTGATAATTTTTTATACCGATTGAATAAAACTCATATAAATTATACCATTTATTAGTATTTGGCAGTCGAAGAAATTACATCTTGAGGTTTTCACATTTCACTTTAGGTGTGTGTAATGGTTATAATATCCATTTATTTTTTTTCTCTCTATCTAAACTTACTAACTTTCCATGAATCAAGATAAAAATTATAATATATCAATCGTCATATTACCACACCCAAAATACTCATTCATATCATTATATATATTTAAACATCTAGTGTGAATAAAGAATAGAAAACAATGATATTGCTCTAATATATCATTCTGAAAATCTGGTATAGAGGAAGAACAAACATTTTTTAAACATTATTATTTTATCATGATCATTATTATAGTTTAGAATATTTTCCACCATAATTTGGAGCTCAATATATTCCCTATGAACCTATTTTATCATAACATCGATGGGTGACTAAAAACATATTTTAGAAAGATAAGTTTTCCCCACACGCTTGCTGATTTAATGATCTATCCTTAAAAAATCAGTAAATATTTGACATTTTCTTATCATTATAATAGGTATACTATTGTGATTCTTTCAAAAAAATTAATTGGATACCATATTCTCTATCCTAGGGTGGTAATGTATTTAGATGTCATAAAAATTAATAATATCTAACCACATTATCTTGAAAATATTCAACTCTTTTAGTGTGAATATATACCATAAAACTTTTCTATTTAGAATATATTACATAGTTATCACTATAAATGTAATTCCAACATTTAATTAATGAAAAATTTATTCAGAAAATAATAAACCATGACTTGGATAATTTTTCTTATGAACCTTCAATTGTCGTAAGGTATAAGATATATATTTTTCATTATTCCTAAGAACGCATCATATAGCCTTCGAGGATATATCACAAAAAATATAAAACACTTCTCTAATGTAGGCTAATGTAATCATAGTAGTGCTGGTAAATTTTATCTTGAGTTCCATAAAATTTACTGCACATTAATCTTTCTAGAGGATCTTCACTACAATAAAATATAATATTGTTGGAAGATTATAAATTCCTGGTAAATTCTCCAAAAATCAACCATAATATCCAAAAAAACAATGATAGTTTCACATCCCAGTTACCGTGGTTGGTCTAGGCCAATGTTCCATAGTCTATCTGTTTGTAGATCCACCTATATTCACAATCTAGAGATTATATGTCCTAAAAATAAAACCATTTTTAAAAAAAAATATTAAAATTTTCATAAATTTTTTTGTCTTCTGTTTCCTCAGGTCAATTTTAAGATGATCTTCAAGATCTTCCCTAATTGTTGAATAAATGAGACTATCATTTATAATGTCATTCAGAAATAGATCAATGAAATATTTAATGAATTTATCTATTAAATATATGTGAATAGTTGGGGAAATGATGATACCAAATTTACACTCTATATTTTCATCGTTTCCATTCCATGTATAAAATGTTATATCTATTATATCATCCTTTAGACCCTCAACTGAGGATATCCATATTGAAGGAGAATTATAGACAATTTATAATCATCTTGGAATTGATTTATCAAGTCATCAATATATGGTAGATAATACTTATTCTTAATTTGTTTCTATTACAGTTCTTGATAATCAATAATATGTCATATCGATCATTATTTATTCATAAGAAAAAAACTAGTGTATCTCATAGAAAACATCTTTTTAGAATGAATAGACATTCAAAATTCTCCTAGATTTTGTTTTTCAATTCATGTAACTCAATATTTAAATTAGAATTTTGAGTATTAGAAATTTTCTACTTACCATGTTTGATATCTATTGAAAATTAATCTTCATGATTCAGTGGAAGACTATAAATATCTTCTTAAAATTTCTCCATGAACTCCAACACAATTTTAATATCATCGATGTTTACTTTATGGTCATTCATCTAGGATAAACCCAATTCATTTATAATCAATAATGATTAAATGTATTTAATTTCTATTGGTTGTTCTTATTTATCATGAATTTTTAGATGATCATATATCGGATGTGAATATAAAATGTCGCAACCATTATTTAGAAATTAATTTGCGATTTATAAAGGAATGTGAAGTCCTTGTATATGATAATGTAAAATTAATATTGAAGAATAATTTCAATATTTACATGAATCAAATTTAAAAAAAATAAACTGATGAATAATGATATACATTTGATGGACTCAGCATAAAATATGGAGACTACACTTCATAATTTGACATCTGATCATTTTTTTTGAATCTAGATACCCTTAAAAAATTATTCATATATAAAATAATGATTTATATAGAGCTAAATAAGACATTAGAAATATTATATTGGATTGTATGTGTAACTATAACAATGTCATTATCTTACCCCCACAAGAACTAGTTATCACATGATATTTACCCATTTCTCTAATCTTTAAAGGATTAATAAATAGACCGTCATTATTCACCATCATATTTTATCAATTTTTTCATAATTTCCAAACTCCTTTCATTTGAAACAACAATGCATGTGATGTGTATTCTATAGAGATTTATCTTTATTCATATCATCATCTAACTTCTTCCCATCACAAAAGCATTCAATTTCTCAATGACCTAACATTAATCACATAAAACATTTATCATTTTCCAAAATTCAAATCCATTCACTTTTCCATCAACACTTTGACAATGGAATAAATATCATCCACGTCAATCACTGTTTTTTTTATTTTCCATTAAATCCCATGTTTGTTTTCTTATCAAAAAAATGATATATAGGTTTAAATAAAATCTATACACCCACCATTATAGAAAATAGATTGATTAATTCATCGAAACTAACGTCGCATATCAATAAATACCATATGATACATGGTTTTATGAATATGATGTATTTATAAAACATAAATTTAGGTATAATAATATTAAAAAATGTTCATGTCACATGACTTGTAAAATATTTCTCATAATTTCCAATAGATTGACCATCCATCTATTTTAGATCAAGTAATTTATTATTCATCTTAGTAAGAAAAAATTAAGGAATTTAGTTATTGGAAAATACTCCTTTAAACATATCCATCACCCTGAATTAAATTGATACATGTTTACTAATGTACATGATGGGATTCCACCATTGATCATCTTTTCCTTATAAATGATAGATAGCCAATGGGAAATTTTCATGCTCTAAACAATGAATAATAGAAAATATTTATTTAGTGTTACTAATCCATAACTCAAAATCTACTTGATTATTATAAGTATAAAAACATTTGTACACTATGTAATTAAAGAATAAAGGAAACATTATTCCCTTATTTTTTTTATTTGGAGGTTCATCGTGATTCATAGACCGATGAAGTAGTGTGAGAATATTAAGGCTTTTTCAAATTATAGATCCCATAACATTGGGTTTCACTACGGTAAGTTAATTTCTGGATCCATTGCATTCAGTATTAATATGTTTATATAAATTTATATTACTCAATTAAAACTAAAGAAAGTGTTTGATAAATAACAATCATTTCGGGATCATACAGTTAAGAAAATAAATTTTAAAATAATTATTTCTAGAAACCTTATTTCAAATATACGACACCTTAGGATTCACATTGGATATCCGTGACCATTGTCTCTTTCAATCCTTTATGATTTTTTCCAACCAAAATATGATTTTTTTCAAATTAAATCCAATGTGAGTGTTAAAATATGCACAAAGTATATCTCATTATCATGTACCAGAAAATGCACGAGCCATGAAAAATCACATTTGTTCTTATTAATCACCCCTAAGTAAGTATAGACTATAACCGCTGCATATTTTAATTTCTAGATTGGGGTTTTCTCAGAAAACAACACTATATTTTTCAATAACAAATGATGTTCTCTGCTACATAGGTTTATTCAACGGGTTCTTAAAAATGATTAATAATTATAGTATCCAATGGATGAATAATTATTTTTTTCATACCTTTTTGAAATACACAAACTTAAGATACAAATATATCCCATACTACTATACGAATAATCTGTAAAAACATAACAATTCATGAAATAATTGTTTATGTATAGTGCCTTTGGAAACAAGGGCCCAAAACAAACAGTTTCATAACTAATCTATGTAATCTACCACTATATACATCATAACTACTACAATATCTAGACATATAATATATAAAAAATTTCTTCCCAACCTAAAAAAATGAATCATGAGAAAGGGTGAGCTCTGATTATTTTTAAGGGTAAACATCCAAGATATCAACATAACATTATAAAAAGTGTATGAGAACATGAGAATATCATTTCAAATAGACAACCTACATATTAAAGAACATAAAAATGATTCATGGAATAATTTATGGAATTTATATAAAAATTAATAATAATGGAATCAATATAATACCCATGGGATTATAACATTAGAATATGAAATCGAGTAATGGCATAAATATAAGAATATGATTGTTTTTGTTAAGGATAACAACCAAAAAGTTCAGTAAATTTTAGACTTGGGATAACTATCCATGTACATTGTTAATGATGGGGAGAATCTACCATGTAACCTATTTTTCATGCCTTAGATAACCTCCCTGGAACCCTTTTTTTATGTTTGGAAAACCACCTCTGTACCCTCTAAGCTCATAGAACATTAATCATTACCCAATTAATTAAAGGGGAATATAAGCCTAATCAATCAGATAATAAATAAATTTGTTCTATAAAATATCATAAAACATTTATTATGTCATTGTATAGAAAATAAATGTGTTTCATAATCATATCATCATAAAAAACATATAAAAGAGAAATCTATTTTATTTATATCTCAATAATTAAACATTGCACTACCCATTGAAAATTAATGAATTTCATAAAAATATATTTGTCATAAAAATAAAAAATTTAAAATGGAATAAGGATGGTATCATTGGATCATAATCCCCGAAACACTAATATAACATCCCAATACATAATAATATAAGGAAAATTATTACCAAAGTTCACAAGGAACATTTCAGGATGAAAAGTTCTATTCCATATTTAAAATTTCTTTTTAAAGAATAAATTTTACAAAAAAAATCAATATTCATTTCATTCAAAATTATTGTGGTATCTTATATAGGAATCATTCAGTCATTTATCGATCATGATGGTGGACAATTATATTCATGTGTTATTTAACAATATAATGATACCTTTTAAATTTCGATAAAATACAATAGGGAATTTTTTATAAAACTACATAAATAATCCATTTCATCAATTTTCTAAATATTAATAAAATAGAAATTTCATTAAACAATAATTTTTGAATACTAAATAAATTAAATAAAATATTTTTAATAATCAACAATTTTTTATAAAATATACTTTATTCCAAATATAAAAATAATGATAATTTATCTTGAAATTGTTTTTTGGTATATTTAATAATTTAGGAGTAAAATCAATGGAAAAATTTTATTTTTTATATCTATCGAAATTATAAATAAAAACACGAGTTTCATGGTATAAGAATAACATGATATCATCATTGAAATCATATCATATACAATCATGTTAAACAATGAGATTGTAACATTATATCTTAAAAACATTTGAATATTTTGAATCACAAGACCAATGAACGAATTAAAATAAAATAACAATTATATATCATGTAAATAAATAAATTCTAGAGTAAGCATGTCAATGTTATTGTATACAAACAACATAAAATGAGGTAGGTTCATAACTAACATTATAACCTCAAGGAAACAGATAATGAAAAAATACCTTACCGTAAGTCTTGAATTCCATTATTATCATTCTAATCCTACATATAATAAATATCAGTATATTTTAAATATAATATATAACCATACTCATATGTATTATATATTATATGAAGTAACTTTAACCTTTTATTAAATATTTATTATCAATTCCTTATTAAAATATTGTTACTGGTTTTAATTGTTAAATATATATGTTTGGTTTTGTATTTTTGATAATTTAACATTGACCATGGTTACATAATATATATAATTATTAAAATGATATGATTATTCTATATTTTTATAATATATGTATTTAGATAAATTCATAAAATTTAGATTCATTAACTGAATTATACTATCTATGGGGAATGTATGTCGTACATCCGAATGAATGATGTTTCCATTTTCATTATAGATGGGATGAAATGATGGAATATAATATATCATAAATAAATATTAATTATTATTTCATCCATATCAAGTATATTTTTTATGATTATCTCTATTTCTATCCTTGTAAATCATATTAAAAAATGAATCACAATGCTTCGTGAGGTGGTTGTATGTCATACACATGTTTGACACTACTGTATCCCCACCTAACAGAACGTAAGAAGGTATATGTGATATTATAATTACATTAGTGATTATATATTGTAAATATCGTAAATATATGTTAATTGAATCGTTATAACCCTCTTTAAATGGTGTTGTTGGAAAATTAATTTCATCGAGTCATGAGGTGGTAATATGTTGTACACATGATCGATGGATTCGATTACAACATGATGAAATTTGAGATTGATGTCGATCATGAAACTCGAATTATAACATTTTCATTAATTAAATATACTATAGATATTATATCAGTGTGTTTGAAGTAGATATTAAGTAGGAAGATGATGAAATTAAATTAAAAAACATAGTTAAATAATATACTCCTTCTTTGGGTACACCTCTAGGTTTACACATAAATACTTCATCAGATTGTATACTAATAGAACTGAGGCCTCTAAAAAGCATCAAAGTATAGAATTAATATATCTTGGCATAAATTTTATAATCAAAATGGTTAGGTTTGTGTTTAGTTGATATCATATGAGGTTCCATTTTGTAAGTGAGGGTGAAACACAGTTTATGTTTTTCAAAATAAAAATGAGTACCCATTGGTTAAACAGTCCATTGGTTTTAAATTGGCTCATTATCAAAAAAAAAGCGGTGATAAGGAAAAACATGGACCAAAATTGGAGTTTTACATGTTTTTTGGTCATTTTACCCCAAAAAAATTTAGTTTAACCCCATGTAAACATATTTTATACTAAACTGAGATAATTAAATATTATTATTATTTCTATTCATTTTTATCTAAGTGTAAGTTTAATATATTATATGATATTAATTTTTCTAATATAAATTGAGGAATCAATTTTTCTTAATTACATTCACATTTATGTAAAATTGTAATTCAAAATTGAACCCTCATATGTTATAAAAAATATTTTCTAAAAAAATATTTTCATAAGTGTATAATGTTTTAATATGTAAACAAAAAATTAATTTGATTCGAATGCCATAAATTTCTTTAATAATAACAAAATTTTACTAATTGTAATTTTAATTTATTTTTCACAAAAATTAAAATTTTAAATTCTTTAAATTAATAATATATTTTAAATAAAATCTATGTTTTTTCATAATTCACTAAATAATTAATAATTTCATAAATATATAAAAAATCATATTTATATAATTTTAATGTTTTCATTTCAAATATGATAAAATTTTATCGTAATAATTTTAATAATTATTAAAAGAAAATTAATTTATGAATAAACATATATGTAACCTAATCTATCCATGATATTTAAATTATATGGAACAAAGATTTCATAAAATATCATGGTGTTACAAAATTACCCAAATTAGATTTTTATTTCTATGTATTTTTCATTTTTAGAATAATATTTTTTTTCATTTTTTTAATCTGCATTACATGGAAAAGGGATCACCTGGACATGAAAAATCACTATTTTGGTCAAAAAACTATTTACACTCCCTTAAAGAGTTGGGAGTGATCTATGTGTTCGAGGATTAAAATGTATTCCTTTATACTATGATCAAAATATAGTGATCATTTTCACCGGACCGTAGCTAATCACATGACATGGAATATGATGTTTTTTTAGGATACATTTACTCACCAAAACTGTGTTGGATAACCATGTTAGGGTGAGTCAGTTGATCAAAATTTATCTTAGTCTATATTGAATAATAACCATATACCTAACTAGGGGAACCATATGATGAATGGTTCTCAATAGACACCATGTTCAAATTGATCTTATGGTTACATCCATTATTATTTAATAAAATCAAGATAAATATCCACCAAAAACAACAACCATGTACTGTGTTCATTCAATGGTGGATTATTTTACCTCCCTAGATATAAAATGGTATTCAATACCATAATCCCAATGTATTCATGTATTATCGAACTTCACTATATATCTGAGATCTTTTACCAAATATTACTTTATATGATGTATGGATCTTATAAATTTCAATCTAATTCTTTATCTTGTACCTAATTTGGATTACTAAATTGGCCATGTTTTTTGGAGGTATTTGGGGAATTTTTGGAGCCTAGATCCTAACTTGTCGGGATAAACTGATTATCCGCGCCGTTAGGATAAACCATGATAAACATGAAAAATGGTTAGGGATGACTGTGTAGGCTATATAGAGGGATTCAAAAGGCTACAAAATTTTATGAAACCATTAATATTATATTGAATTTCAATGATGGGGGTTCTGTAACACTTAGAATAAGTATAAAACATGATTTCAGAGGATTATTCAAACTGTTCACATTAAACAATGAGAGGCCCCCCTTGACATATTGAAGGAAACAAAGTATACACCTGGTTTGGATGGACATATAGATAAACCATTAAACTATGATATTCTATATTAGATTACCAAACTACCCTGATTAGAATATGATTTTAGACCCCATCTTTAATTTCTTCAATATAGGGACAATAGAGGGATTCCCCTCCATGTAAGAGATCCTTTGTTGATATCTCAGCCATCTAGACTCCAATATGATCATCATTGGTCTCATTGTATAGAAAAAAATGATTAATAATTTTAACTTATTGCTTTATTCATTTTTAATACAATCCAACTAGTTATATAGGATTATGATCCTACACCATATTATTAGGGTATTCATCTGTTATATGGATTTCACAAACATATGGACTAAAGGGAAGATAATTACTGGATGAATTATCTTCTATAGACATAAGGTAATCAGTCTATTCTTTATCCATAATTTTTTTGTTTTATAATGTATGCCCTTTTTTCACACATCGGTTACACTGTGCATTACCCCTAAATATAATCATCCTTTAAATTGTTTCTTTAATTTAGAAGTTATTGATATTATTAGGTACCCATCAATCATTTACACCCCTTTTGTTGTGATTTTCCTTTTTACAATGTGGATATTAATGACTATATAGCCCAAAACTCATCTAAAAAATTTTGGAAAACTTCTGAATTGTGATATCATGAAATGAAATGGGAAATTAATTAGTTATACTATGGCTAGGAACCTTATCAAATTATGATTATATAAATAGAGGTGAGTGGTATAACCATATCACCCAATTAAAATTGAATACATATTATTCCCTTATTGTTATTAAATTTTATTGAGTTATGAATTATGTATTGGATCATGTTATATTCAATGATTAATTATAATGTAATTTGGGAATGACATCCCATGTCATTATAATATGTCATGGAGACACTTATAATATGATTATGGGAATGGATTTCCTATTATTATGATAATGGTAAAGCGAACCCCTAATATTTTGATACTATGAATTTTTCTCCTTACTATTCCGATACAGGGAATGAATTCCCTTACCATTATCATACTAGACATGGTGTCCATTGATAAATATGATTCTCGTGATATAAATTACATATGTATGAGTTACACCTCAGGTCCAAGAAGATGTAAGAATCAAACATATATGGTTATATACGTCATTGTGTATAATATGTGGATAGACAAGTTCTAATAGGGTTGTAAAAACATGGGAAGAGGCTGATGAACCCTCCTATCATGAGGTCACTAGATGAAGGTTTCATGTATGTAGTGTTCAACAATGCATCATGGGTCATTCACAGTTGTGTACTAATTCAGGGGAATCAATGGTTGCCTATGGTTCGATCCATTTTAGGTTGCATGAGCCGAACTAAGTTACCCATGATCATTGGATTATTGCAGTAGTCTTCGCATTGCAAATGTGGCAACACTACCTGATGGGAAAGAGGTTTAGTATCTACTATGACCATAAAAGTCTCATGTATATAATCTATTAGAAGGATATGATCTTGAGAGATAGGTAGTGGATAGAGTTCCTCCATTACTACGTCAATGAGATTTCTTGTACTCCAGGTAAGGGTAATGTAGTGGAAGGCATTCTCATCCAGAGATCTAGATTATAGTTTAATAGTGAGGCATTGGATCAGTTGGCCATGTTATCTATATTATTTTGGGACTATTATGGAGAATCTTACCTATACTTGATTATTTTCACTCCTCCACTCTTACAGTGAGTCAGGGAGGCACAACATGAGTATATCGACTGTAAGAATTGACGTGCTCAGTTTTCCCCCGAGAAGGCCCCTAATGAAAAATTGACACATAGGGATCACATTGTCCTTTTAAAAGGCTGTATAGTAGTACATGTGATGTTTTGAGAAGAGTTATTGAGAGATATATATACATCCACTTTGACGGAACATCTAGGAGGGGAAAAGATGTTTCGAGAGCTTCGTCATTAGTTTTGTTCTCTGATTATATAGAAGGTACTTGTGGAGATCATTAGTGGGATCCAAATATGTTAGCATGTGAACGAGGAGAATTGGGATCCTGTAGGCTTGATCCAACCCCTTGAGGGTCTAGAGTGGAAGTGATATGGGATATCGATCAACATCATGATGGGTTTACCAAATGTGTCCAAGGGATACGATTCCATCTGGGTGATCCTTGACCTACTCAAATAGTAATCCCAATTCCTACAAATCTATGGGAGTATTTTATTCGAGTCCATGGGACACCACTACATGTAAAAGATGGTTCAGCTTCATAGAGTGACCTTGACTATCATTTCATAATATGATTCAAATTATGCATCCTGGCTACAGATGGTATTGCTGGAGGCATTTAGAAATCATTTTTTCTGGATCACATCTTTTTATACAAATAGGGATTCCCATATGTAGAGGATCATCTAGCTAATATTGGACATGTTACAATTATTGATTCCATGAATTTGGATACTGTGGGGGGATCACATACCTCTAGTGGAGTTTTCATACAATAGTAGCTATAACTCCACAATTGTAATGACACCTTGTGAGGCCCTATATGGGTGACCATGAAGGTAAATTCTATGATAGATGGATAAATGGGAGTCAAAAATCATGTGTCCATGGATGGTATGGGTTACCACTAAGAAGGTGATGATCATACATGAGTGGATGGGGACTGCACATAGTTGGCAGAAGTCATATGATGATAGGAGACCGAGCCCATTAGAGTTCAAGGAGGAAAGCCATGTGTTCATTGGGGTCTCACCTTAAAAGGGTTTGTGGATATTAGGTTGGGATGGTATGTTATCTCTATGATAAACCATCCATTTTAGTTTTTGAGTAGAGTTGGAGTTGTGGCGTACCACCTAGCTCTAACCAAATTGGTGAATCAGGTTCATGATATCCTCCATGTGTCGCAGCTGAGGAGGTTGTTGCATGATACATCTCATGTCATCGAATAGGGTGATCTATACATTAATGATTGGAATACATTTATGACGAATCCGATTGAGATTGGAGATTGACAAGAGTGGATCCATCATTTTTTCTCAATTTATCTGGTAGGCATCAAGTGGTAGAATGAGAATCTCCAGGAGAACACTTTGGAGTAGAAGGATCAGATTCAATCATAGTACCCTCATCATTTTTTTACTATGCCTTGTTTAGTATTTTAGGGAAATAAATATTTATATTTGCGTAATGACATATATTTTATCTGGTTTCATTTTGATAAATTAATTGGGAACGTTCTGAGACCGGGCATTGAGGTGGCGTGAGATTATGAGGTCCAATTTTCATGGAATGATACAATGAAAAATGTTATTTTTTTAAAAATCCCATGAATGGTTTCTTTTTAAAATGGGAATGACTTCTAAATGGATTCCCATATCAATAATCCGAGGGAAACATATAATTCCATGTATCAAATTTACCTTAGCAAGTTCTTAATAGTGACTGACATGGGTCAACTGTAAAAGTTAGAAATTTATGTAACCATCATTATAATATTTTATTAAAAATATTTTATTTTTTACAATGAAAATTTATTTTAATTTACATATATTTTAAAGAATCTAGGGTTATCACCATTACCCTATAAATTCTTTAATCTCATGGAGATGAGATACCCTATGACGAACGATGATGAATGCTAGTAGATTGATGTTCGACGATGACACAGAATTCCATCTTTTTCAAATTAATTATCCATCCTCGATGTTGGGTGTAAATATATTATTGATTTCATTTTCATTTTAAGATTAAAATGAAAAATGAAGACTAACCCATGATTAGGTTTATCTGTGGGTTGATCATTCTTATTTGGTGAATTTTTAGTACGAGTTAAAAGTGGTACTAAATCATAGTTATTTATCTGTTTTTGTGTCATCATGATCCTATTAACATGAAAAAATAATTGACAAAATGATAAATGAAAAGATATTTCCTTTGGTTGTTAATGTGTTTACTCCCCCCCCCCAAAATCTATTGCGTTCTTCGTGTGTTTTTTTACTTAGATACCCAATGAAAATAATCAATTATTGGTCCCTATATCCATGCTGCAACAATCCAAGACCAAAGGTTTTGTTCTGAGATGACATTGTGTATGTGAAACAAGAGTGTATTATGAAGGTGGAGGATTATGGATGTGGGAGCTGCGAATGAGGGGCCTATAGCATGGCTGATGGTGGTGAGGGAATCAAGTGGCCTAGTGGGAGGCAAGGTTCCCATGGGATGAATGACTATTGGGATTCTAGTGGGGTGTGTGACTGCGGTGTAGGCAGGACTACACTATAGGAGGAGCTCGAAGCAATGGAGGTTGTGAGTGGATATTGAGGGCCATGAAAGGAGGCCACATCAGCATTACCAAGATTCACCCATATCCATGTCAAAGGAGGGTCCCATAGTGGTGAAGTCATGTGGCTTGCCAGGGTAGGTGGGTTGGCTGTATGAAACACGGTTAGGCACCATGTTGACCGAGGAAGCTTGTAGGCCACACGGTTGGGAAGCTATGTTGACTAGAGGGAACCATCCATGGAAGGATTCATCTAGTAGAGAAAGGATGGACCGTGTGACATAGGTCGGGCAAGAGAACTATGCCACTGTTCCAGCCCAACAGGAATGACTTTGCAGCCTAGAGGGCCATAGTCTAGTGGCCCCATTGGCCAGGACCATCAGGGCAAACTAGTTCACGTTGGACATGACCGACTGTATAGACCCAAATATTGAAGTACATGGACATTACATTACTTTCACGTAATACTTAATAAATGAAAAAAATACACCCAAAGAACGTATTAGATTAGTGTATTTGGAAACTCATATTGAAATCTTCTAATCATGGTGAAAGATCTTCAACATCTCTCATAAAGTTCATCCCCTTTTTGGTTTTCTTAACTAAAACCATTCTTTATATCCTGGGGAAAAGAAAACATATAAAGGGTGAGATCAAATGCTCAGTAAGGGTAAACATGGAGAACATAAAACAATCCATAAACATTTGAATTCAAAAACATGAACAAAAAATCTAAACATCAAAATCTTGAGCAAAGACATAAATCTTGGAAGTACATAGGGAATATATCATAAAGGAACATTAATCATGATAAAATATAATGGGAATAAAACTTGTGATTGTGGAAACCATTAAGCACATGATATGATTTCCAAAGAAGCCAAGGGATTGCTGCCTAGACCATCATAGTGGACAAAGTCCCTTTCTAAATCAAGTTCACTCCTCATTTCAGTCCTGTAACACTGAACCGGATTAACTTATCGTTCCAGCCATGTCTATCTGATGAGATATAAATCTTTACCCAATGCATTGGAGGGAGATAAATGTCCCACCCATCTAATAATGAAATCATTTTTACTTAAGACACAACATGAACATAAATCATTTATCATTACCCAAAGTATACAATGGGTTTCATAAACATCATCCCATCATAACATAATCCATACAAAAAATGGATATCATTTCATCCTAAGAAAAGTTAAGCCATGTAAATCATAGAGAAATTATACTTGAAACATACACATATGAAATAATTCCATCTTATATGGAAAATGTT
The DNA here is from genome assembly GCA_963277665.1 of Viscum album. Taxonomy (NCBI): domain Eukaryota; kingdom Viridiplantae; phylum Streptophyta; class Magnoliopsida; order Santalales; family Viscaceae; genus Viscum; species Viscum album. Next base: position 62,344,647 of record OY728143.1, on the reverse strand, counting down.
TTTGATAAAGCACATGAAATGAATTCTTGAGGAAAATATCAATTCTTCTTCAAAATCATTTTATTTTCACAAAATGCCATGCAATTTTAAAAGTAAAGTATTTTTTTAAAAAATAGTCATAAAATATTATAGTGTAATATTCATGAAAATGAAGCGTTATGAAACCGTAAAAATCCGTTCATGCTGTATAAGATAAAAATAACATTCTTCTAATACTTTTGTCAGAAAAGTCAAAAAGTTCCTCATTTGGTAAACAAAAGAAAGATTCCTTCCATAACACATACTAAAAGTCAAAGAGGGTAAAAAAATGACATTAAAAATACATGGAAGAATATTAAACACTTTATGAAAAATATTTTATGGGCATGGATGGAAAATATAACCCCAGTAAATACTTACGTACAAGCAATCATGGATAAAAAGGAGATTTGCAACATTATCTCTTAACTTATGTCCGATATGCTTCGTATGTATCTAAACATCCTGTATAACAATATAAACAATGTCATTGACTTATTACAGAATCATATTCATTGTTATGATATCATATATGGTTTACTTATGACTTTATATTACACGTTCTTTTGTAAATTCGATGTAAAAGCAGCGATTTGGGTAAAATCGTTTCATTTATTGTACGTGTTTCGACTTGGTGTTCTTGATATTTTTACTTATATCCTTATTTACTTAATTACATAATGTAAAAAATGATTTATATATAATATATATTCATCATATACATATATATGATAGATCGATAAATGGAATGAAATACACCGTTCATGGAGACGGTAGGCCATACGTACACACGAACGCTGTTTTTGTTTCCATATTGAATTGAATGGAATTAAATATATGAAATACATATATAAATATATATATATATACAGAAATCCAGTATCATTATTATTTCATATATTTCATTATTATTCATTATATATAATTTATAATCATTCATGAATGGTTAACATGGAGAATAAATCTCATCGCGTCATGGAGATGGTAGTCCGTACGTACGCACGAGCGATCATATCATTCCCGTGATAATGGAATTGTATTGAAGTGTATGTATAATCATTAAGAATCAATATCACTTTACAATAATCATATATAGTTATTTATTTACACCATTATACCCATCCATGTAAAGTGGTGGTCGAAAACAGATTACAGCACGATGTGGAGACGGTATTCCATACGTACGCACGCGCGTTGATTTTGTTTTCCGTAGGACAGATAGATAGTGAAATAAGGTTGTTTAATATTTATAATAACATATCAGTATTTTATTAATACTGATGTTATTATTTTATATTGAGACAACTAGAGAATAATTAGCAGAAGAAGAAAGAAACTCGAGAGAATCGGAAGAAGAGATTACCTCTTCTTCGACACACCTCCTTTAAGCCTCCTCTTAAGGATGTAGAGTTGGTCTTTTGAGAAAACCAGAACCTACAAAATGTTTCTAGGTAAGTGGAGTAGATAAATGGGCAGGGGTTGACCGAGATTCAAGGCTCAAAATGGTGTGAAGATAAGAGGGAAGGGGTTCCCTTTTTATAAGGGAGGAGAGGGGCACCTTTGAAAAAACTTAAAATATTATTTTATAATAAAGTCATATTCGGGTTTTAATAGCTGCAAATTGATTTATTTATAAGATAAGGTGGGGATGGGTCAAAAACATCTCAACCAATATATTTTAGACAAATTTAGGTTACTATTTTAACCTTATCTTCTAGATTTAACTTTGAGTTACATAATTTAACTTTTACTGTGTCTTCTTGTTGTCTTACACAATATGGTTAATAAACATACAATAACAAGACAAACGAACACCAAGTGGTTCATTATTAATATATATAATGATATCTATGTCATTTGGCAAAACCTAAGAGTTTTAGGAATATAATAACAATTAATAATATATAATATTTTCTTTAAAAAATATTTTATGTCAATTTTGACACTATTTGGTAATCGATATTTTTGAAAATCATAACAGCATGATTAGTTCAAAAAAAGTTAATTAAATCAATAATAACATGTCATAGTAACATAGAAAATTAGTGTAATTCATAAAAAGTCTCAAATTACATTTATTTGGGTATTTATAACAATATTAAGTTAATATTTCCTTAATAAGATAATTACTGCATCATCATTGTGTCATATATAAATTAAGTTATTTAATGTTTAAACATTATAAATAACATCCATTATGTAGGAAATCTTTGTATATTTGTAATGAATATTTATAGTTGAATTTATCTTTTGTATAACTCTATATTAAAAATGATTTAGTTGTTAAACATTGATTTTAACTATTTTAACCCTTCTTTAAATAAATTAACAATAAATGTCCTAATCTAATCCAAGTGGACCTAAATTGTTATATATTATTCCTAAGGTTGTTTTTGGTCGAATTACACAAATACAATAGAATTAGGACATGTGTTAGGGTAATAATAATATCATTTTAACCCTTAATTACCCTATTTACTATTACCCGTGGTAAATAAAAGTAAAAAAGTTACTATTCACCAAAAATTATTTTCATCTCATTTGACCACATTTTAGTCCTTGATATTAACCGTGTCTCTCGGATTCTCGAAATTCTACTCACAAAAGTGGTAAAATTATGTTTTAGGGGAATTTCCAAATTCTCCTAGGAGGTGGGTAAAAGACGGTGAAAAGTTCAGTAAAATTTTTATATATCTAAAATTATTAAAAAATGACTCCAATGAATTTAATTGAACTTATATATGTATTATGTATCAATTTTGACCTAAAATAAATTTAAATAAAATAAATAATTATTTAAATAAAAAGTCAGTTTTTAAATAGTAACCCAGTGTTTTCACTATTCATCAAAAATTAAAATTTTTCAGAAAAATATCAAAAATTTACCCTAGGCTAATTTCGATATTTCGAATCCAAAAATGAATTTCATTTTGAAAGATAAAATTTATAAAATTTCAAAAAGTGGTTATTACTCTTCATAACAGCTAGTTCATAATAATATTATAATAATATCTCATTTTATGAAACTTGGTATTACGTATAACACACGCTATCATGGAAGGTCGCAGTTGCATGTAATGAAAGCCAAGTCAGGGTTGTGTGTAGTGAAAGATTCATTTGTTGTTGGGTATAATATAATCCAACCATATTTCATTTATACATTGAATATATAGATATATACACTCAATGTTCCGGAAGATAACTTATATCAAACGAACTTGAAATTGTGTGTTACACGATCCAAGATTATTGTTGTGTATATGGAAAGCTAATACGGTGTTGCGTATAGAACAAGATAATTTGGCTGTCGTGTACAACACAAGACATCAATGAAATTAAAAAATAACAATTCTCATAAAATCTCGGGTTGTTACATTCTACCCCCCTTAAAATGAATTTCTACCTCAAAATTCGCCGGGGTTAAAAATTGTTAACTACTTGAAATTTTCTTTAATAGAACCCCACATCATAAAAAGGAATACTAAATCTTAATTTTAAATACTAATGTATGAAATGTAATGGTTACTCAAATTAACTTATCCGTGGGATTCCACATTGGATAACATAGTTGAAAATATGGATATAGAAGACAAATCTAACCGTCAGGTTCTGATGGAGAGAGGTGGAGAACATGGCTATGAAAAATCCAACAATCACAAAGCCATGAATATGTGATGATCTATGGTACCATCTGATTCATCATATATAAATGCACTAGGAAAACATTTTTGGTTTTCAAGATCATTTCCCTTAATGATTATGAATTTGAATTAGAAGAAATACTTACTTTATTTGGGTATAATCTCACCGTTGTTCGTTCCTTGAACAATTTCCACTTCATCTCTTAAAGAAATGAAGATGAATTTGTCTTTCGCGAAGTTTTAGCAGATCATGCGATAGAATGATAGGTCATTCCATCTGTCTCAAACATAACTTAGCAAAATTTATATACATAAGTCCATCTATGCTGAGATTAATCAGACATGGTTCCAAAATGGACTTATACTTCTTCTATCATACTGCATAATAAAATAAAACTAGTTTATACTGACCAGGGACTTCCTGTAGGCTAGAGGTAGGTGATAAAGGCATGTCGTACTTCGGTTATGTGTTAGATTTCTACAACCTTGTCCGACGTGACGTGTTTTCACCCGTTCTATGAGTTTTCCTTTTTCTAAAACTGTACTATTATAACATAACAAAAGTTCGAGCCATAAACAATACTATCTGATATCGAACATAATCTATTCCAATCTATAGGTTTATTCAAAATACTTCTGTCCAATCTCTTAGTATAAAGATAACGATTAATTGAAATTTCATCTACCGAGCATGTGAATACCATCATTTATCATACGATATATCTTGTTGGTCACATTCCAAACACGTGAATACCCTAATCATGTATTCTCATGAAACATGAATTACCATAAAACCTTAGTGAAAACATGAGTGCTGTCAAAAGTTAACTCTTTCCAAATACCAAAATCCAAAAATGTATTTATACTCAAACCATGATATCACTTAGTCCATATATCAATCATGAGCTCATGAATATTATCAAACATATTATTTTCTCCTTATCCATTCATTATTCGCATATCATCTTCTTTCCATAAATAACTGAATAACCTTTTATGGTTACCAGTACCATTAAACATTTACTTTCAAATACTTTATGAAAAACAAAAGTGTAATAATCCTTAGATGTTTCTTTATTCCATAGTACCATTAACTATACAACATAACTCTTGATAAACATAAATCATTCCACTACCTCCTTAAACCACTGACTGGGCTTCATCATTTCTTTCATCACAAATATCATTTGTAGTCTCTTCATCATCATCAACATAAATACTACCTATACGACCATGCTGATTTTCTTCATGAGACTTTCCTTTAGGGCATTTTTTTCGTAATGACTATACATCCCACATTGAAAACAATAAATCATTGTTTATGTAGTAGAAATACCATTATCTTTTCCCATGGTGTTAACTAATCATTTTCCTTTTCACTTACAGGATTTGTGTCCTTCTTTTCCACACCCAATGCATCTTCCAGTTCTTTTGAAACAATCTCTCTGCTGCCTCTTCCCACATGATTTACATGAGGGAAATTGAACTTTCTTTCCTCTATGATCATCATGAAACTCAATATTTCTCTTATTATCTGAGTTGAGAGACTTACCAAAGTTGATATTGTTAATCATATTATGATATTGCTGATTAGGAATAATAATTTTATGTGGACTTCCAAATCCAATTTCATATGGTTGCTCCTGAATAATATCATTCCATTGTCCATCATATCCTCCATTATCATGAATCTTACTGTCTCCAGCCATTTTCTAAAACCCAAAATAAATAGTGTGAGTGGAAAAAATCAGGCTAGGAAAACAGCATAATAATGGGGGAGTACCTTCAATATATAACACCTTAGGTTTAATTTTAATATAATTACCATAATTCTAGGACTATAACATATACGTATACATAACCATAGAGACATCCCTAGACATACCATAGAAATATTTCTAGGGATCTCACTAAAGTTCTCGCATCCTAGTTTCCAAAGGTTAACTAAACCTTCGCGCTGATACCAATTATAGTGACCCAAAGCTTGACGTACTTGGAAATTACATTAATTTTGTGGAATACTTAATACATGACAAAAATAGACTCCCAAAGACCGTATTAGTCTACTGTCTTTGGAAACTCGGAATGAAATCTTCTAATCATGGTGAAAGATCTTCAACATCTCCCATAAAGATCTTCCCCTTTTTGGTTTTCTTACATAAAACCATTCTTTATATCCTTGGGAGAAGAAAATATATAAATGTTGAGCTCAAATTCTCAGAAAGGGTAAACATGGAGAACATAAAACAATACATAAACATTTGACTGCAAAAACTTGAACATAAAATCTAAACATAAAAATCATGAGCAAAGACATAAATCGTGGAAGTACGTAAGGTATATATCATAAAGGAACATTAATCATGATAAAATAGCATGGTAATAAAACATGTGATTGTGGCAACCATTAATCACATGATATGATTTCCATAGTAGCCAAGGCATTGCTGCCAAGACCATCTTAGTGGACAATGTCCCTTTCTGAATCGAGTTCACTCCTCGTTTAATTCTTGTAACACTGAACCGTATTAACATACCATTCCAGCCATGTGGATATCATGAGATATAAATCTTTACCCAATGAATTGGAGGGAGATATAGGTCCCATCCATTTAATAATGAAATCATTCTTACTTGTGACACAACATGAACATAAATCATTCATCATTTCCCAAAGTATAAAATGGGATTCATAAACATCATCCCATCATAACATAATCCATACAAAAAAGTGGATATCATTTCATCATAAGGAACGTGAATCCATGTAAATAATTGAGGAATTATACTTGAAACATACACATATGAAATAATGCCATCTTATATGGAAAATTGTGTTGATAAAAAACATGAAATGAATTCTTGAGGAAAATATCTTTCTTTTTCAAAATCATTTTATTTTCACAAAATGCCATGAAATTTTAAAATAAAAGTATTTTGTTTAAAATAGTCATAAAATCTTATAGAGTATGATTCATGAAAATTAGGTGTTATGATGCCGTAAAAATATGTTCATGCCGTATAAGTTAAAAATAACATTCTTCTCGTACTTTTGTTGGAAAAGTCAAAAAGTTCCTCGTATGGTAAAAAAAAGAAAGATTCCTTCCATTACACAAAGTCAAAGTCAAATAGGGGAAGAGTGAAATTAAAAATACATAGAATAATATTAAACACTTTATGAAAAAAATTTTATGGGCATGGATGAAAAATATAATCCCAGTAAATACTTACGTACAAGAAATCTTGGGTAAAAACGAGATTTTCAAAATTATCCCTTACCTTATGTCTGATATGCTTTGTATGTATCCGAACCTCCTGTATAATGATTTAAATAATTTCATTGACTTATTATAGAATCATATTCGTTGTTATGATATCATATATGGTTTACTTATGACTTTATATTACCCGTTCTTTTGTAAATTCAATGTAAAATCAGCGATTTGGGTAAAATCATTTCATTTATTGTACGTGTTTCGACTTGTTGTTCTTGATATTATTACTTATATACTGATTTAATTAATTCAATAATGTAAAAATGATTTATATATAATATATATATTCATCATATACATATATATGATAGATCGATAAATGGAAGGAAATACACCGTTTATGGTGACGGTAGGCCGTACGTACGCATAAACACTATTTTCGTTTATTTATTGAATTAAATGTAATTAAGTATATGAAATACATATATAAATATATATACATAATTTAAGTATCATGAATGGTTAACATGGAGAATGAATCTCATCGCATCGTGCAGACGGTAGTCTGTACGTACGCACGAGGGATGATATCATTCCCATGATTGTGGAATTTTATTGAAGTGTATGTATAATGTTTCAGAATCAATATCACTTTAAAATAATCATATATACTTATTTATGTACACCATTATACACATCCAAGTAAAGTGGTGGTCGAAAACAGATTACACCATAGTGTGGAGATGGTATTCCGTACGTATGCACACGTAGTGATTTTGTTTTCCATTGGATGGATAGAAGGTGAAATAAGGTTGTTTGAAATTTATAATAACATATCATTATATAAGTAATACTGATGTTATTAATTTATAATGATACAACTATGTAAGATGTTGTAGAAGAAGAAAGAAACATGAGAGAATCGGAAGAAGCGATTACCTCTTCTTCGACGCACCTCCTTTAAGCCTACTCTTAAGGAAGTAGAGTTGGTCTTTTGAGAAGAACAGAACCCCCAGAATGTTTCTAGGTAAGTGGAGAAGATAAATGGGAAGGGGTTGGTTGATCTTCAAGACTCAAAATGGTGTGAAGAGAAGAGGGAAGGGGTTCCCTTTTTATAATGGAGGAGAGTGGTACCTTTGGAAAAACTTAAAATTTTATTTTATAATAAAGACATATTCGGTTTTAATAGCTCAAAATTGATTTATATCTAAGATAAAGTGGGGATGGGTCGAAATCCTATCAAAAAATAGGTTTTTAAAAAGTTTAGGTTACTATTTTAAACTTATCTATTAGATTTAACTCTAAGTTAAATAATTTAACTTTTACCGTGAGTTCTTGTTTTCTTACACTATATGGTTCTTAAACATACTATAACAAGCCAAAAGAACCCCGAGTGGTTCATTATTAATATATATAACCTTATCTAAGTCATTTTTCGGAACCTTAGATTTTTAGGAATATATTAACAATTAACAATTAATAATATAATATTTGTTTTAAAAACTATTTTATGTCAATTTTGACATATTTGGTAATTGATTTTTTGTGAAACTCATAACATCATGATTAGTTCTAAATAAGTTAATTAAATCAATAATAACATTTCATATTGACCTATAATATTAGTAGAATTCATAAAAAGTCTCAAATTACATTTATTGGTGTATTTATAACATCAATTATGTTAATATTTCATTAATAAGATAATTACTGCATCATCATTGTGTCATAAATAAATTAAATTATTTAATGTTTAAAAAATATAAATAAAATACAATTATGTAGGAAATCGATTTATATTTCTAATTAATATTTATAGTAGAATTTATCCTATGTATAACTCTATATTAAAAATGATTTAGTTATTAAACTTTGATTTTAACTATTTTAAACCTTCTTTAAATAAATTAATAATAAATGTCCTAATCTAATCCAAGGTGACCTAAATGGTCATATTTTATTCCTAAGGTTGTTTTTGGTCAAATTAAACTTATCCAATTGAATTAGAACATGTGTTAGGGTAATAATAATATCATTATTACCCTTAATTACCCTATTTTCTTTTAACCGTGGTAAATAAAAGTAAAAAGTTACTATTCACCAAAAATTATTTTCATCTCATTGAACCAAATTTTAGTCATTGATATTAAATGTGTCTCTCAGATTTTTGAAATTCCACTCACAGAAGTGGTAAAATTATGTTTTAGGTGTATTTCCAAATTTTCCTAGGAGGTGGGTAAAAGACGGTGAAAAACTAAATAACATTTTTATATATCTAAAATTATTATAAAACGAATCCAATGAATTTAATTGAACTTATATAGGTATTATGTATCAATTTTGACCTAAAATAAATTTATATAAAATAAATAATTATTTAAATAAAAACTCAGTTTTTAAATAGTAACCAAGTGTTTTCACTATTCATCAAAAATTAAAAGATTTCAGAAAAATACCAAAAATTCACCCTAGTCTAATTTCGATATTCCAAATCCAAAAATGAAGTCCATTTTGAAAGATAAAATTTATGAAATATCAAAAATTGGTTATTACTATTCATAACGGATAGTTCATAATAATATTATAATAATATATCGTTTAGTGAAACTTGGTATTGCGTATAACACACGCTATCATGGAAGGTCGCAGTTGCATGTAATAAAAGCCAAGTCAGGGTTACGTGTAGTGCAAGATTCATTTGTTGTTGCGTATAATAGAATCCAACCATATTTCATTTATACATTGAACATATAGATATATACACTCAATGTTGCATAAAATAACTTATATCAAATGAACATGAAATTGTGTGTAACACGATCCAAGATTAATGTTGTGTATACTGCAAGCTAATACAATGTTGCATATAGAACCATCTAATTTTGGTGTCGCGTACAACACAAGACATCAATGAAATTAAAAAATAACAAATCTAATAAAATCTTGGGTTGTTAAACCGACCGTGTAGGATTAGCTTGGGATTGGATTGGACAATACCATTTTTTACTAATTTAGAAATATCATTAAAATTAGCAGTTTATTTGATGATCCAACATTGGAATTGGGTCCCGTTAGATGAGATGGTCCTTTTGTGATATTCTAACTGTGTTTTTGTGGATATTGTATTATAAACTAATGGCTTAAGGAGTATTTTAGTCAAGAATAATAGTGCTATAAAATTCATATTGTGGTTGTCTATGACTATGTTATCTAGGTGATAACCTGACATGGGCGTGACATGACCAATCGACGCTACGTGTGTCAAAACTGATGCTCCATCTGCCGACACTAACGTGTTATGAACCATCGATGCTTCATATGTTTCCTTTGTGGTGTACATTATTTGTTTCCTTTTTATTTCCCTTCACGGTTTTTCATTGTGGTATAAGTCATGTATTTCTTAGTGGAATCACCTTTGTGGTTTTGCAGTGTCATACTGAGTATTGTTTTACTCAACCCTGCACGAACATTTCCTGCATGTGTTCTGTCTTGTGAATATTTTTAAATCCTTAACGTTTTCTTTGGTGGTCCAAGACTATGTGGTTCCTAGTGTGATGAGACATGAATGTTAGTATCCTTTTACATTATAATGTTATCCTATAACTACTCTTCATGTATGTTTTTTTGAGTATGATTTTTAGGAATATGTGTGTTATCGTTGGTAGAATTTTCTTTTTGTTGGAATATATTTTGGCCTTATTTACATTAAATTTTCCAACTATTGTACTATGTGGTTTTTATCATAGTGTATACATTCATTGTTTACTTAAATTTTTTACATTTTTGCATTTTGGACTTGGATATGTGATCAAGTGTAATGGTTCTTTGGAAAATGCCTCCCATTTGTGGGATATTCCTACTTGGTGTGATTCTCCTGCCCATGGTCTATCAGAGGTGAACCTATGGTTGTCACGTTACGGGACCCTCTGGGACAGATCATGACATGTTTTTTCTTAAAAAATTAATTCTCCAATAGTAAAACTATTGAGTTTCATACATGTTTTGAATCCGGAATGTGTTTCTTCTAAATAGATACACATGACATGTTTTGGACTTAAGGGAGGATCGATGGAACCACCAAGCGATAAGAAACCATCCCAAAATAATAATTAATTATGAATGGGACAATAAAACATAGAATAAAATTTTATTACATTTATATTATTATAAATTTATAAAATTGATAAATCCCGAAGAGAAACATATTATTAAATTCATAATCATGATCCCAATGATGATTTTTAGCATATAATTTATATTTAATCAGAGCAGGCATTATGTACTAATGATTTTATCTATCATTATCTCTCATTTCCTAAAATACTTTTGGTTTAAACTGTTTTCTTCCTCAATATACATTCTTGGAAATTACAGTTATAGACATTTTTCCGTTGATCGATTTTTAAAGATCCATATGAATTTTCATGTAAAATATATTTCATTATGAGATCTCAACCAAAAGAATGGGTTACTCCCAACTACTATTTAAATCCATGGAAGATCATCTTATAATATCCTCTATGGTTTGTATTTTTCTCCAGGATAGATTTTTTTTATGATTATTTGTAGTTTTAATGGTAACATAGTTCCCAAGACTTATTAATTACATTTCCTAAACATTATGGTAAACCTTATATACCAATAAAAAGAATTTATTATGGTACAACTAAATTCTTTATCAATTTTTTAAAGGATGTATTAGAAATACGATCTTTAGAAAAATATTATATTCCAATGATGATGTGTGATAATTTTTTATACTGATCGAATAGAACACATATAAATTATACCATTTATTAGTTTTGGGAAGTCCAAAAAAATTACAACTGGATGTTTTTACATCTCAATTTAGATGTGGGTAATGGTTATAATATCCATTTTTTTTCTCTCTACATGATCTTACTTACTTTTCATGCATCGAGATAAAAATTATAAAATATCTATCTTCATGCAACCACAACCCAAAATACTCATTCATATCATTATATATATTTAAATATCTATTGTTAATAGAGATTATAGAACAATGATATTAATCTAATATATCATAATGAAAATATGGTATAGAGGAAGAAAAAACATTTTTTAAACCTTATTATTTTATCATGATCATTATTATAGTTTGGAATATATGACACTATCCTTTGGCACTCAATATATTCCATCTTCACCTATTATATAATATCATATCCTGGATGGATGACTAAAAAATTATTTTATAAAGATAATTTTTCCACACACGCTTCCTGATTTAATGATCTATCATTTAAAAATCATTAAATATTTGAAATTTTGTTATCCTGACAAAAGGTATACTACTATGATTCATTCAACAAAATTAATTGGAAACCAAATTCTCCATCCTAGGGTGGTAATGTATTTTGATTTCATAACAATTGATAATATCTAGCCACATTATCTAGAACATATTCAACTATTTTAGTGTGAATATATACCATAAAACATTTCTATTTAGAATATATGTCATAGTTATCTCTACAAATGTAATTCCAACACATAATTATAGAAAAATTTACTTCAGAAAATAATAAAAAATGAGTTGGATAATTTTTCTTATGAACCTTCAATTGTACTAAGTCATAAGATATATATTTTTCATTATTCCTAAGAACACATCTTATACCCCTCGAGGTTATATCATTAAAAATATAAAACTCTTTTCTAATATAGGGTAATGTAATCATAGTAGCACTAAATAATTTTATCTTGAGTTCCATAAAATTTACGACACATTAATCTTTCATGAGGATCTTTACTCTAATAAAATATAATATTGTTAGAAGATTATAAATTCCTGATAAATTTTCCAAAAATAAACCATAATATCCAAAAATAAAACCATGATAAAATCACATCCCTGTTACCATGATTGGTCTAGGATAATGTCCAATAATCTATCTGTTTGTAGATCCACCTATATTCACAATCAGTAGATTATATGTCCTAAAAATGAAACCATTTTTTTTTAAAAAAAATAATTTTTTCATACAATTTTTTTCCCAAAGTGTCCTTAGGTCAATTTTATGTTGATACCCATGATCTTCCCAAACCACTAAATAGATGAGACTATTATTTATAATGTATTTCAGAAATAGATCATTGTAATATTTAATGAATTTATCTTTTAAATCTGTGTGAATAGTTGGGGAAATGATGATACCAAATTTCCACTCTATATTTTCATTGTTTCGATTCCATGTATAAAATGTTATAATTGTTATATCATTCTTTATTCACTCAACTAACGATATCTATATTGAAGGATAATTATAGAAAATTTATAATATCCATGAAATTTATTTACCAAGTCATCAATATATGGTAGATGATACTTATTCTTAATTTGTTTCTATTTAATTTCTCAATAATCAATAATATGTCATATCGATCATTATTTATTCATAAGAAAAAACGGTTATATCCCATAGGGAAAGAATATTTTGAATCAATCCACATTCAAAATTCTCCTAGATTTTATTTTTCAAATCATGTAACTCAATCAGAACATTAGAATTTGGATTATTAGAAATTTTCCAGTTAGCATGTTTGATTTCTATTGAAAATTAATCATCATGATTTGGTGGAAGACTATAAATATCTTTATAAAATTTCTCTATAAAATCCAACACAATTTTAATATCATCGATGTTTAATTTTGGCCCATTTATATATGATAAACCCCATTTTTTATTATAATCAATAATGTTTAAATGTATTCAATTTCCATTGGATGTTCTTATTTATTGTCAATTTTTAGATGATCATATGTTGGCTGTGAATATAAAATGTCACAACCATTATTTAAAAATTAATTTGGGATTTATAATGGAATGTCAAGTCCATGTCTATGACAATGTAAAATTAATATTGAATAATATTGTAAATATTTACATGAATCACATTTAAAAAAAATAAACTGAAGAATAATGATATATATTAGATGTAGTCAGCATAAAATATGGAGGTTACTATTCATAGTTTGACATCTAATTAATTTTTTTGAATCAAGATACCCTTACAAAATTATTCATAAAAAATAATGATTTATCCAGAGCTAAATAAGACATTAGCAATATTATATTGGATTTTATGTGTAACTCTAACATTGTAATTTTCTTAATCCCCACTAGAACTAGTTATCACATGATATATACCCATTTCTCTCATCTTGAAAGGATTATTAAATAGATCATCATTATTCACCATCATATTTTATCAATTTTTTCATAATTACCAAACTCCGTTCTTTTGAAACAACAAATCATGCGATGTGTATTTTATAGAAATTTATCTCTATTCATATCATCGACTAACTTCATCCCATCACAATATCATTCAATTTATCATTGATTTAACATTAATCGCATAAATCATTTATCAGTTTCTAAAATTCATATCCATTCACTTTTCCATCCACACTTTGACCATGGAGGAAATATCATCCTCATCAGTCAAGGTTTTTTTTATTTTCTATTGAACCAAATGTTTATTTTCTTATCAAAACCACGATATATAGGTTTAAATACAATCTTTACATACACCATTATAGAAAATAGAATGATTAATTAATAGATACTGATGTCACATATCAATAAATACCATATGATACATGGTTTTATGAAACTGATGTATTGATTAAAAATACATTTATGTAGAATAATAGTAAAAAAATTTCATGTCACATGACTTGTAAAATATTTCTCATTATTTCCAATAGATTGATCATCCATCTATTTTAGATCAGGTAATTCCTTATGCATCTTCGTATGAAAAAATTATGAAATTTAGTTATTTGTAATTAAAATTTTAAACAAATCCAACACCCTGGATTAAATTTATACATGTTTATGAATGTTCATGATGGGATTCCACCGTTGATCATCTTTTCATTATAAATGATAGATAGGGAATGGAAATTTGTCATGCTCTAAACAATAAAGAATGGAAAATAATCATTTAGTGGAACTATTCAATTACTCAAAATCTACTTGATTATTATAACAATAAAAAATATTTGTACACTAATTCATTAAGTAATAAAGAGAACATTATTCCCTTATTTTCTTATTTGGAGGTTCATCATGATTTATAGCCCGATGAAGTAGTGTGATAATATTAATGATTTTTCAAATTATTGATCCTTTAACATTGGGTTTCGCTACTGTAAGTTAACTTATTGATCCATTTTATTCTGTATTAATATGTTTCTATAAAGTTATATTACTCAACTAAAACTAATTAAAAGTGTGTGAGAAATAATATTCATTGTGGGAACATGCGTTTATGAAAATAATTTTTAATATAATTAATTCTAGAAACCTTATATCAAATATACAACACCTTAGGATTCACCTAGGCTATCCATGACCATATTTTATTTCAATCCTTCATGATTTTTTCCAAGAAAAGTAAGATTTATCCAAATTATATCCAATGTGAGTGTTAAAATAGGCACACAGTATATCTCATTATCATGTACCAGATAATGCTCGAGTCATGAAAAATTACATTTGTTCTTATTAATCACCATTAGGTAAGTATAGACTACAACCATTGCATCTTTTAATTTCTTGATTGGTGTTTTTTCAGAAAACCACACAACATTTTTACATAACAAAGGACGTTCTCTGCTACACAGGTTTATTCAACAGGGTCTTAAAAATGATTAATCATTATAGTATCCAATGGATGAATAATTAGTTTTATGATACCTTTTTCAAATACACTCACTTAACATACAAATATATCTCATATTAATAGAAGAATACTTCGTAAAAACATAACAATTCATGATATAATTGGTTATGTATAGTGCCTTTGGAAACAAGGGCCCAAAACATATAGTTCCATAACTGTTCAATGTAATCTAGCACCATATACATCATAACTACTACCATATCTATACATATACTACTTAAAACATTTCTTCCCATCCTACAGAAATAAATCATGAGAAAGGGTGAGCACTAATGCTTTGTAAGGGTAAATGTCCAAGATATCAACATAACATGATAAAAGGGAATGAGAGCATGAGAATATAATTTCAAATCAATACCCTACATATCAAAAAACATAAACATGATTCATGGAAAAATTCCTGGAATTTAATTAGGAATTAATATTAATGGATTCAATACAAGACCCATGGGATCATAACATTAGAATAAAAAAATCAAGTTATGGCATAAATATAAGAATATTATTGTTTGTGTTAAGGAAAACAAACTAAAAGTTAATCATATTTTAGACTTTGGATAACTATCCATGTACAATGTTATTGATGTGGAGAATCTACCATGTACCCTATTTTTCATGCCTTATATAACCTCCATGACTCCCTTTTTTATGTTTGTAAAACATCCTATGTACCCTCTAAGCTCATAGAACATTAATCAATACCCAATTAATTTGAGGGGTATATAAGCCTGATCCATAACAAAATACATAAATTTGTTCTCTAATATATCATAAAACATTTATTAGATCATAGTATAGGAAACGAAATGGGTTTCAAAATCATATCATTATAAACAACATATAAAAGAGAAATCTGTTTTATTTCTATCTCAATAATTAAAGATTGCACTACCCATGGAAAATTAATGAATTTCATAAAAATATATTCATCATAATAATAAACCATCAAAAAATAGAATAAGTATGGTATCATTGGATCATACTCCTAGAAACACTAATGTAACATCCCAACAAATATTCATATAAGAAAATTTATTACCAAAGATCACATGGAACATTTCAGGATGTAAAGTTCTAGTCCGCATTGAAAATTTCTTTTTAAAGAATAAATTTAACAAAAAAATTGAAAATAAATTTCTTTCAAAATTATCGTGGTATCTTATATAAAAATCATTCAATCATTTATCGATCATGATGGTGGACAATTATATTCATGTGTTATATAACAAAATAATGATTCCTTTTAAATTTCGTTAAAATCCAATAGGGATTTTTTTATAAAAGTACATAAATATTCCATTTAATCAATTTTGTAAATATTAATAAATATATAAATTTCATTAAACATTAATTTTGGAATACTAACAAAATTAAATAAAATATTTTTAGTAATCATTAATTTTTTATAAAATATACATTAAACCAAATATAAAAATAATGATGATTTATCGTGAAATTTTTTTTCGGTATCATTAATAATTTTCAAGAAGTAAAATTAATGGAAAACCTTTATTTTATATATATATCCAATGAATAAATAAAAACATGAGTTTCATGGTATAATAATCACACGATATCATCATTGAAATTAGATCACATACAATCATGTTAAACAATGACATTGTAACATTAAATCTTCAAAACTTATGAATATTTTGAATCACAAGACCAATGAAAGAATTAAAATAAAATAAAAATTATATGTCATGTAAATAAATAAATTAAAGATGAAGCATGTCAATGTTATTGTATATAAAAAACATAAAATAATGTAGGTACATAACTACCATTATAACCTCATGGAAACAAATAATGAAAAAAATCCCTTACCGCAAGTCTTGAATTCCATTATTAACATTCTAATACAACATATAATAAATATATGTTTATTTTAAATATAATATATAACCATACTCAGAAGTATAATATAGTATATGATTTACCTTTAACCTATTATTACCTATTTATTATCAATTACTTATTAAAATAAGGTTACTGGTATTGATTGTTAAATATATATTTTTGGTTTTGTATTTTTGATAATTTAACATTGATCATTGTTACATAATATATATAATTATTAAAATGATATGATTATTCTATATTCTAATTATATATTTATTTAGATAAATCTATAAAATTTAGATGCATAAAATGAATTATAACATCTATGGAGTATGTATGTCGTACATTCGCATCAATGATGTATCAATTTTCATGATAGATGGGATAAAATGATGGAAAGTAATATATCATAAATAAATAGTATTTATTATTTCATCCATATCATGTATATTTTTTATAAATATCTCTATTTTTATACATGTAAATCATATTAAAAAAATGAATCTCAATGCTTCGTGAGGTGGTAGTATGTCATACACATGAGTGACAGTATTGTATCCCAACATAACAAAATGTAAGAAGGTATATGTTATATAATAATTAAATAAGTGAAGGTATATCGTAAATATATGTTAATTGAATCGTTATAACCCTCTTTAAATGGTGGTGTTGGAAAATTAATTTCATCGACTAATGAGGTGGTAATCTGTTATACACATGATCGATGGATTCATTTACAACATTATGAAATTGGAGATTGATGTAGATCATGAAACTAGAATTATAACATTTTCATTAATGTAATATATTAATTATATTATTTCAGTGTGTTTGAAGTAGATTTTAAGTAGGTAGATTATGAAATTAAATGAAAAATCATAGTTAAGGAATATACTACTTATTTGGGTACACCTCTAGGTTTACACATAAATACTTCATCAGATTGTATCCTAATATAACTGAGGCCTCTATGAAGTGTTAAAAGATAGATGTAATATATCATGGCAGATATTGTATAATCCAAATGGTTAGGGAACTGTGTAGTTGACAGGATATGAGGTCCCCTTTTGAAAGTGACGAGGAAACATGGATAAAGGTTTTCAAAATAAAAGAGAGTACCCATTTAGTAAACATTCCATCGGTTTTAAATAGGCTCATTCTAAAAAAAGATGTTATAAAGAAAAAAATGGACCCAAATTAGAGTTTTACATGTATTTTGGTCATTTTACCCCAAAAAATTTAGTTTAACCCCTGGTAAACTAATTTTATCCTAAAATGTGCTAATTAAATATTATTATTATTTCCATTGATTTTTTTCTAAGTGTAAGTGTAATATATTATATGATATTAATTATTATAAATAGAATTAATGAATCAATTTTTCATAATTCCATTCACATATATGTAAAATTGTAATTCAAAATTAAACCCTCATATGTTATAAAAAAATATTTTCTAAAAAATATATTTCATAAGTTTATAATGTTTTAATATATAAATAAAATTTTAATTTTATTATAATTCCATAAATTTGTTTAATGATATCCAAATTTTACTAATTTTACTTTTAATTAATTTTCAACAAAAATAAAAATTTAAATTCATTAAGTGAATAATCTTTTTTAAATGAAATCTATGTTTTTTTTCAAAATTCACTAAATAATTAATCATTTCATAAAAATATCAAAAAGTCATATTTATATAATTTTTACATTTTCATTGCAAATATGATAATAATTTGTCATATTAATTTTAATAATTATTCAAAAGAATTCATTTAAGCATAAACTTACATGTATCCTAATCTATCCATGAAATTTATATTACATGGAAAAAACAGTTTATAAAATATCACGGTGTTACAAAAGTACCCAAATTATATTTTTATTTCTATGTTTTTTTCATTTCTAGAATAATATTTTTAATTTTTTATTCTCTGTTACATGGAAAAGGGATCCCCTTGACATGAAAAATCACTATTGTGGTCAAAAAACTATTTAGACTCTCTTAGATAGCTTGGAGTGATATATGTGTTTGAGGATTAAATTGTATTCCTCCATATTAGTCTCTAAATATAGTTATCATTTTCACCGGACTGTACCTAATCACATGACATGGAATATAAATTTTTTTAGGATAAATTTACTAACCAAAACAATGTTGGATATCCGTGTTAGGGTGAGTCAGTTGATCAAAATTTCTCTTAGTCAATATTAAAGGAGAACCATATACCTGACTAGGGGAACCATGTGATGAATGGTTCTCAATAGACACCATGTTCACATTGATCTTGTGGTTACCTCCATTATTATTTACTAAAATAAAGATAAATCTATACCAAAAACAACAACCACGTATTGTGTTATTTAAATGGTGGATTATTTTACCTCTCTATATAGAAAATAGTATTCAAAACCATACTCCCAATGTATTCATGTATTATAAAACTTCACTATATATCTGATATCTTTTAAGAAATAGTATTTTATAAGATGTATAGATCATATAAATTTCAATCTAATTCTTTATCTTGTACCTAATTTGTATTACAAATTTGGACATGTTTTTTGGAGGTATTTGGGGATTTTTTAGAGCCTAGATCCCATATTTTCAGGAGAAACAGATTATCTGCACCGTTAGGAGAAACCATGAGAAACATGAAAAATGGTTAGGGATGACTGTGTAGGCTAGAAAAAGGGAATCAAAAGGCTATACTATTTTATCAAACCATGAATCTTATAGAGAGTTTCCATGATGAGGGTTCTGTAACACTTAGAATAAGTATAAAACATGATTTCAGAGGATTATTCAAACTGTTCACATTAAACAATGAGAGGTCCCACTTGACATAGAGAAGGAAACAATGTATGCACCTGGTTCAGATGGACATATAGAAAACCCATTAGACTACAATATTCTATATTATATTACCAAACTACCCTGCTTAGAATAAGATTTTAGACCCCATGTTTACTTTCTTCAATCTACTAACAATAGAGGGATTCCCCTTCCTGTAAGAGATCATTCGTTGATATCTCATCCATCCAGACTCCAATATGATCATCATTTGTCTCATTTTATAGAAAACAATGATGAATATTTTACCCTTATTTATTTATTCATTTTTCATTCAATACATATAGTTATATAGGTTTATGATCATACACCCTATTATTAGGGTATTCATCTGTTATGTTGGTTTCTCAAAAATATGGACTAAAGGGAAGATAATTACTTATGAATTATCCTCTATAGACATAAGGTAAGTATCCTATTCTTTATCCATAATTTGTTTTATAATGTATCTCATTTTTTCACCCATCAGTTACACCGTGCATTGCCCTTAAATTTAATCATCCATTAAATAGTTTCTTTAATTGAGAACTTCTTGATGTTATTAGGTCCCCATCAATCGTTTACACCTCTTTTGGTGTGCTGTTTCCTTTTACAATGTTGATATTAATGACTACATGGCCCAAAAATCATCTAAAATGTTTTGGAAAACATCCGAATTGTGATATCATGAAATGAATTGGGTAATTATTTAGGTATACCATGGCTATGAACCTTATCGAATTATGATTATATAAATATAGGTGAGTGGTATAACCACATCACCCAATTATAATGGAATACATATTATTCCTTTGTTGTTATTAAATTTTATTGAGTTATGAATTAGGTATTGGATCATATTATATCCAATTACTAATTATAAGGTGATTTGGGAATGAAATCCCACGTTGTTATAATCTATCATGGAGACACTGATAATATGATTATGGGAATGGATTTCCTATTACTATGATAATGGGAAATGAAACCCTTAATCTTTTGATACTATGAATTTTTCTCCTTACTATTGTGATACTGGGAATGGTGTCCCTTACCATTCTCATACTAGGAATGGTGTCCATTGATAAATATGATTCCTGTTCTATAAATTATGTATGTATGAGTAACACCTCAGATCAAATACATTATAAGTATCCAGATATATGGTTATAGACAAATTTTTTATAATATCCCTATATTGGAATACATAAGTTACATGTAAAAACTATCTAGAAATAGTTGATGCAAGTACTGTCAGACTAGTTTTCTTCAGGAACCAGAGCCGAAACATTTACAGTTTTATTTAATAGTTATTATATCTATATATTTCCAAACTATATGCACTTGATAGATGTTTATAGGCTTTTTTGTTGGTGGCATACTGGGATTATATTTCACCCTATCTAGGACACAAATTGTAGTTGGAAGGACTATATTTATACAGTTTTATATTAGGAGATACATCTTCTAATGGATGTGTGACTTCCTTCATGACAAAGGATGGGTTCCTAATAATAAATGATTATTATAGTGCTCAGGATGCATTGATAGATTTAGATTAATTTTTAGCTCTGTATATCTTGAAAAACATCAACTTCTTTCTTCAATGTATCATTGTTTGTGCTATTTTATAGAGATATGACATCATCATCCTTCGTATATGATTTCTATTTCTGCATTTTACTATTATTTAGTGCTTGGAACATGACACATGATTCTAATATATTTTTCATTTCTTATATTCTTCCTCCATTTTTATATCCACTTTACCCCTATAATACTTTGAGAAAAGGGTGTCGTCTTCCCACAAGAACACCTTAGTCCCCCGTTGCTAGTCAATATCTTCTGTCATATTGAGAAGCGTTCTAGGAGGCATGTGGCCCACTAATATGGGTCATCGTTCAAGTTGAAACTAGTGTCAGAAATTATAAATTTTTATAATAGTA
This sequence comes from Viscum album, assembly GCA_963277665.1. Lineage (NCBI taxonomy): Eukaryota > Viridiplantae > Streptophyta > Magnoliopsida > Santalales > Viscaceae > Viscum > Viscum album. The sequence goes on along the minus strand of OY728143.1, from coordinate 62,322,429 downwards.
TTTCATTTCATTCTTTGTTGTTTTGAGAAAAGTGAAAATATATTATAATTACTGTAAAAATTTTTATAATAAGTTCATGTGATAATCTACCCCATATATGTGGAAATTTTAAATTACCTAGGATAAATAAATATGTTTCTTCATTATACTTATTATACTATATTTGATTTTACCATTTTATGATAAAATTTGATTGACATATTGTTATTGATATTATTGAGGTTTAACTTTTAACATTGTTCTAATGAGGTGAGGTAAATAAAGCATTAACAATGAAAAATTTTAGGCTCCTTGTTAGATCATAAAATTCTAGGAATATTCTATTTCATAATTGATGAATTTTATGACTCTACAAACATTATTTCATGAGATGTGTTTATAGAATTTTTATTATCTAACTATTATTGATAGAAATTGGTAAACATGATTACCACTTAGATTTTCATTCGTAACCTAATGTAACATCCCAAGTAAGTAATGAATAATAGATATTTTTATCTATGTCTATTAATGATTAAGATAGTGTTATAGAGGCTTAAAATGAAAATAAATACAATCTTATGCATGGAATACACTAATGTTCTTAAAAGATTGTTTTACTGCCTTTTGATGGAAAACCATTTTTGTATCTATATTTTGACAATTTTATAAACTATGTTTGTCAAAATAAACTTATTCTTTATGATTGGGACATCAAAATTTACCTTGTGTGAATTTTTGGTATTTTTCTGACAATGTTCATTTTTTAATGAATAGTGAAAAATACTGCATTTTACATCAAAACTGCTTTTTAATCTAATTTATTTATATGATTAGATTATGTTTTGAATTGGTATTGAAGTGAAATTAGAATATATTTTTACCATTTTATCCAATGGTGGTCATTAGAATCAATTTCACTTTGAAATTAGACTTAAACTGGTGTCAATCTTTTGATACTTATTGTTTTATAAAAACACGCTATTTGCTCTGGCAGCGGGAATTAATTATTAAATTAATTAATGTGACTTATATGATTTGAATTTTTTAAAATAGACTTCATTTTTGAATTCGGAATATCAAATATATATTAGGGTGAATATTTGGTAATTTTCTGAAAAACTTCAATTTTTGATGAATAGTGAAACCACTAAGTGGTAATCAAGCAAACTGATTTTTCAGTTAAATGAAAGTTTACCAATAATGTGTATGGAATTTTGAAAATACGACATACATGGTTGTCATTAAGAAGTAAAATGTGGTTCAATGAGATTAAAATAATTTTTTGGTGAATAGTAACTTATTAAGTTTTTAATCGCGATTAGTGGTAATTAGGGTAGTTTAAGGTATAAATAATGCTTTAATAATAGGAAATGACCTAGACACATGTCCCAAACTTATTTGTTGTGTCATGGCCGAACAAGACAATCCATGGGTCAACTTGGGGACCCCATGGAGACACTTTGGTTTGGAAATGACATAAATAACTTTTTATTAAATGTTAAAGTAAAAATGACACAAACAAGAGATGTTTTACGAAAACAATTTTTACATGGGGTTATAAAGATCAGATATTTGATTATAAATAGTCATTGGAAATATAAAAATCTTTCCTACATCATAGTATTTTTGTTAGGATTTTTAGACATTAAATAAATTAAATTATTTATGACATAAAAATGATGCAGCGATGACATCATTATTTGACGATTTAAATAAAATGGAAAGATAATATAAAATATATGAACTACACATGTCCAAAACCAATTGGATGAGTGGATTTCGAACCCTTATCACCTTATACACGAATTATATCAATGTGGGACCTTTTGAAACCGAAACACATTTTCAAATAAAGTAATATTTCTTTACTTTCCAAAAGTGCCCCTCCTCTCCTCTTATAAAAGGCCCCCACCTCTACCTCATTTCACACACTCCTCAAGCCTTTGGCTCGGCCAAACCCTGCCCATTTACTCTCTCCACATCCCTATCCTCATAATAGAGTATTCCCTTTGGGCAGAATCCTTTCAAAGGAAGCCTTTAGACTCAAATCAAAAGGAGTTACACTTTTAAAGGTAATTCATTCTCTCATGTTCATTTGTTTTATTTTGCTTCTCCAACCCCCTAAAATATTTTTATTTACTTATTTTGTAAAAAAACCAGTATCTTCAATATACAAGGATGTTTTTATAATATTTATTTGAGCTACACTCTCACAAAACTACATCAAATGGTTAAAGAACATACGGTTTCCGTGGATGGCGAAATTCTGCCTCCCGAAACGATGATTGTTCAACACTCATTTAACACCTTCAAAGGTGGAAATTATGATGTCACTATTTTTATATATGATATATGATATGTTTAGGTTTTCCTTAAGTTTCTGTTTTTTTCATTTTTGGCATACCTTTATGTTTTCCATTATGGGTAAACACGATATCTTCATTTTAGGAAGTGCGGACTACCGCCCCCTGAAAGTGATTTGATTCACTAATACCATATGTGGGATGTGTAAAGGATAAAGTTAATGATATTTTATATGTTATTATACTGGAATTATAATATACTCTTATATCATTATGATTCCATTCCAGAAAATATGAAATAGAAATGGAAGTACTGTTCATGCGTACGTACGGCTTACCGTCTCCATGAACGGTGCATTTCATTTCTTACCTCTAAATGTGATGTAATATTATAAATACATGTATATGATGAATATATATGATATATATGTTATCAAAATCATTAATATCATTCTGGATATAATGAACCTTTGACCAAATTAACAACATGTAAGTGTAAGAAGTCTATTTTTGACTTAAGAACCAAATACCAGCAAAATGAACATTATTAACTTAACTGATTACATGATGTTCATATCATGGTATAAAAGGAATAATGAACTTGAAAAAGATTCATAAGCAAGTAGAGATTAACTCAAGTTTATTTTTCAGGAGATTAAAGAACGGTCGGGTCAAGTCGGATACGAGGTATGGGACTTCGTCTCAATCTCCTTTCGTTGAGGCATATTTTATTTTATACACAACTTTCTTTTATACGGTGTATAAACCACTTTGACTTTTAATTTTATTCAAAAGGAATCTTTTTTATACGAAGCGTTTACTAAACGACAAAAGGGAATGTTTTTGTCGTACGTATGCGGCGACAATGACTTCTCCGCCGTCGTGACCGTTATTTGAGTTTCGGCTTCCTCTACAAGCCATACCTTTTTTTTAAAACGAAAAATAAATACCATGTTTTACTTTGGTATTGAAAATGGTTTTAATAATGTTTTTATTATATCAATGTGTTGTATTGATATCTCGTGATTGAAATGTGGTAATGTTATGTTTCCTTTATGAATGTTTTATGTGATATGATTATGTTATGGTTCTTGGGCATTATTATGAAGACGAGTGGTTCCGTGATAAACTAAGGGCGGGTGAGCCCGATATTGCTCTCCAATGCATTGGGTAACGTGAAGGAGTGAAACGTTAAGGTTTCTCTGAAGAGATTTTAGGGAATATACTGTGATGGGTATTCCAAACGTAACCAAGAGGGTTACTCCCTACGTAAGAATGTTATGAATGCCTCAAGTTACCTTTATGTCTTATGATTTCTATGATTTATTCATGATTTTATGAGGTATGTTAAAGTGCCTATGTTTTATGGGTAAAGTATGATTTCATTCTTATGTATATATGAACTCATGTTTCCTTTCCATGTTTTTTTTATAACCCATACTGAGTTTTTATGCTCATCCCAAGTTTTTGAAATGTTTTTCACAGGTCAAGGGAAAGGTACATGATAAGATGATAGAGTCAAGGATGTGTCAAGAAATAATCCATGTTTTATTTTAAATGTGTTTCCATTGATGGGAATGAAGAATACTATCTTTATGTAACCACTTTGTTTATATGTGGAATGTAATGCAAGTTTTATGATCTAATTCTCTAAAACCCTAAACCCGAAAAGATCCTCAATTTGTAATCTTGTAATAACTCAAGATTAAGTAAGGTTTAAGGCTGGGGCCTTATAGTTGGTATCAGAGGTCGGTTTAGATAACTTTAGGAGTTATAATTCTATTAAATGATTATCCAAAAATATTTTTTTTCGAAATTATATAGCATTTAAAGATTACCATGTTGCTTCATCTAAGACATGTTTGTTCAGAATGGTTTTCCGTAGAGGAAACAGGGAAGCAGTGCTAGGAAGGAATACAGAAGGAAATAACCTTCCGAATCAGCATCCAGAAATGGTCGGAATTGGAACTGAACAGTTTGTTGCAGTAATGGCGCAGTTGACTCAAGAGATAAATGGCGGTGGTACCCATGCACGAGATCAGCCAGATCAACCGCAGAGAAACATGTCAGTGGTGGAACATTTCATGAGGCAACATCTACCATCATTCTGAGGATCATCTGACCCTGTGCTAGCTGAAGGGTGGATTAAAGCACTGGAGAAGATTTTTGATGTCATGGGGTGTTCAGACAATCAAAAGGTTAGTCTTGCTATTTACCGTTTGGAGGGTGAAGCAGATCAGTGGTGGTCTATGGTTAAAAATATCAGGGACGCCGATGAGATTGATGCTCTTGACTGGGATGAATTCAAAGGTATGTTTCTTGAGAAGTATTTTCCTAAGGCTGTTCGACTTAGGATGGAAAATCAATTCTTGTAATTGAGGCAAGAGGAAGACTCAGTGGCTGCCTATGAAGAAAGGTTCACTCGATTGGCAAGGTATGCTCCAAATTTTATCCGGGACCTTGATAGTAAAATCAATCATTTTTACTCAGGATTAAAGCCAAAATATCAAAGGGAATTAGCTTATCGTGAGTTTAAAAGTTATGAAAATCTTGTTCGATGTGCTGAGAAGGTGGAAATGGAGTTTGCCGATGACCAAGTGTTCTATAACAACCAGCAGAAGAAGAGACCGAGGTGGCAGGAGAAAGGTAAGAATTCTTCAAAAAAGTCTGATGGTAAGAGAACTAAGTTTCCAGTTTGTGATAAATGTTGCAAAAGGCATGCTGGGGAATGTCTTCTGAATTCTGGGAAGTGCTACCGATGTGGTAAGATGGGACATAAGGCTCGTGATTGCACTGAAAAGGATCAAGGTGAAGGTAAGAACAAATTTGATTTACAGTTAGTAAAATGTTATAAGTGCAATGAGATGGGTCACTATGCAAAAGAGTGTCCGACAAGGAACTTGAGTGATGGGAAGCAGTTAGACTACAAGCAGAAAGGGGTGGTGAAATACTTTGCAACTACTTCAGCAGATGTCGGGCCATCAAATGAAGTTGTATCAGGTACTTTGTTTGTTTTTTCAGATTATGCCAGTGTGTTATTTGATTCGGGGTCTACACATTCTTTCCTCTCTGAAACCTTTTCTAGTAAAATGGGAATACCATCTCAAGAAATGACTCCTGAACATTTGGTAAAAACACCTGGGGGAAATGTTGAGGCAAAAAGAATTTATAAGAATCTTCCTATCCTTATCTGTGGAAAGAACCTACTTGCAAACCTTATTGTTCTACCTCTAGTAGAGTCTGATGTTATCCTGGGTATGGATTGGCTCTCTATCTACCATGCTAAGATTGACTATAGAGCTAAAGAAGTTTCTTTTCAGAAAGACTTTCAGTTTGTTTACAAGAATGAACCCTTACTTTTGATAACATATCAAGAGGACGAGAAACTTATAAAAGATGGAAATGAATGTTACCTTGCACACGTTGTTGAAAATAAAGGAACTGTTCAGATTAATGACGTGCTAGTGGTAAATGAGTATCCTGATGTTTTTCCTGATGATTTGCCTGGAATAATAGCAGATCGGGAAGTTGAGTTTACTGTTGACTTAGTTCCTGATGCTAAGCCAATTTCAAAACCCCCTTATCAAATGGCACAAATTGAACTTTTAGAGTTGAAGTAGCAATTGCAAGATTTATTAGAGAAAGGTTTCACTAGACCTAGCACATCACCATGGGGTGCTCCTGTTTTATTTGTTAAAAAGAAAGATGGTTCTATGAGACTTTGCATTGATTATAGAGCCTTGAATAATATCACTGTTAAGAACAAATATCTTTTGCCTCATATCGATGATTTGTTTGATCAGCTCCAGGGAGCTCAGTTTTTTTCAAAGATTGACTTGAGATCGGGGTACCATCAGCTGAAGGTAAAGTAGGTAGATATTCCGAAGACCGCGTTCCATATGAGATATAGACATTATCAATTTTTAGTAATTCCTTTTGGGCTAACCAATGCACCTGCTGTATTCATGGACTTAATGAATAGAATTTTCCATGAGTTCTTGGATAAGTTTGTGGTGGTTTTCATTGATGATATTTTGGTGTTTTCTAAAAGTAAAGAGGAGCATGAAAAACATTTAAGGGTTATCTTGCAAACCTTAAAAGAAAAGAAATTGTATGGGAAATTCAGCAAGTGTGAGTTTTGGTTGCAACAAATTTCTTTCCTTGGTCACATTGTTTCTAAAGATGGAATAACTGTTGATCCTGCAAAAACAAAAGTTGTGGAAGAATGGCCAAGACCAACAAATGTAACCGAGATTCGTAGCTTCCTTGGTTTGGCGGGCTATTAACGAAGGTTTGTTAGAAACTTTTCACGGTTATCTAGTCCAATGACTAAGCTAACTCGGAAGGGTGTTAAGTTTATCTGGACAAAAGAATGTGATGATTGTTTTCAGGAATTGAAAAGAAGATTGGTGAATGCTCCAGTTTTGGCACTACCTTCCAGGAATGGTGAGTTTGTTATATACAGTGATGCTTCATTGAAAGGACTTGGTTGCGTCCTAATGCATAATGATAAGGTAATTGCTTATGCTTCACGACAGTTGAAAACTCATGAGGTAAGTTACCCTACACATGATTTGGAACTAGCTGCTGTTGTTTTTGCTTTAAAAATTTGGAGGCATCATTTGTATGGAGTAAAGTGTGAAATATATACCGATCACAAAAGTTTAAAGTATATATTCACTCAGAAAGAGTTAAACATGAGACAAAGGAGATGGCTGGAATTAATCAAGGATTATGATTGTACAATTCATTACCATCCGGGAAAAGCAAATAAAGTGGCTGATGCTTTGAGTCGAAAAAGTAATGCTTCATTAACAATGTTGCGTTTGTAACGTGATCCTTTGGTTAAGGATTTGATGAACTTTAGCATAGAAGTTGTTGGTGCAAGAAGTCCTTCTGTTTTGTTTCAGGTATCAGTGAGATCATCTCTATCAGATAGAATCAAGCAAGCACATAAGCAAGACAGTGAGTTGCAGAAAAAGGTAGAGCTGGTTCAGAAAGGTAAGTTGCCTGAATTCAACATTGATAATGATTGTGTTTTGAGATTTGGGAAGAGATTGTGTGTGCCTTGTGATTCACAGTTGAAGTGAGAGTTGTTATGTGAAGCTCATAGTTCTCCGTTTTCAGTTCATCCGGGCAGTACTAAGATGTATAGAGATCTGCAGGAGTATTACTGGTGTGATGGAATGAAAAGAGATATTGCTGATTTTACTGTGAAGTGTTTGACTTGTCAGCAGGTTAAAGCAGAGCGGCAGTTACCGAAAGGGATGCTTCAACCTTTACCAGTGCCAGAGTGGAAATGGGAGAATATATCCATGGACTTTGATGTTGGATTACCGAAGACATATCGAGGTAATAATGCAATCTGGGTTATTGTTGATCACTTGACCAAATATGCTCATTTCCTTGCTATACAAGATACATTCTCTCTTGATCAACTTTCCCGTTTGTATCTTAAAGAGATAGTCAGGTTACATGGAGTTCCTCTCTTTATTGTATCGGATCGTGATCCCAGGTTTACTTCTAACTTTTGGAAAGGCCTTCAGAAGTCGTTGGGTACTGAATTAAATTTTAGTACAGCTTTTCATCCTCAATCAGATGGGCAGTCAGAACGAACTATTCAGACATTGGAGGATATGCTACTAGCTTGTTCTATGGATTATCAGGGAAGTTGGGACAAACATCTTTCTTTGGTTGAGTTTTCATATAATAACAGTTTTCATTCCAGTATACAGATGGCACCATTTCAGGCATTATATGGGAAGCGGTGTCGAACTCCAGCTTTCTGGGATGAAGTGGGTGAAAGAAAGTTGATGGGACCAGAATTGGTAGAAGAGATGGCAGAAAAAGTTCAGCTGATTCAGAAACACATGAGAATATCTCAGAGCAGGCAGAAGAGTTATGCGGATAACCGGAGGAAGGATCTATCTTTCGAGGTAGGTGATCATGTTTTTCTCAAGGTTTCTCCTTGGAAAAGTGTGATGAGATTTGGTAAGAAAGGAAAGCTGAGTCCAAGGTTTATTGGACCATACGAAATTATGGAAAGAGTTGGATCAGTTGCATACCGAGTGGCTTTACCTCCGAGTTTATCTCAGGTACACAATGTTTTTCACGTTTTGATGTTGAGAAAGTATATGCCAGATCCATCTCATGTTTTGAGTCCAGAGGTAGTTCAGCTAGAAGAGAACCTATCTTATGAGGAACAACCGGTCCAGATTCTTGACCACAGGGAGCAAGTGTTACGGAATAAGGTGATTAAGCAGGTAAAGGTTTTGTGGAAAAACCACATGATTGAAGAGGCAACATGGGAATCTGAAAATGCAATGAGGGATAAGTACCCCCATTTATTCGATAAGTAAATAAATTGCAGGGACGCAATTTTCTAAAGGGGGGAAGGATGTAACATCCCAAGTAAGTAATGAATAATAGATATTATTATCTATGTCTATTAATGATTAAGATAGTGTTATAGAGGCTTAAAATGAAAATAAATACAATCTTATGCATGGAATACACTAATGTTCTTAAAAGATTGTTTTACTGCCTTTTGATGGAAAACCATTTTTGAATCTATATTTTGACAATTTTATAAACTATGTTTGTCAAAATAAACTTATTCTTTATGATTGGGACATCAAAATTTAACTTGTGTGAATTTTTGGTATTTTTCTGACAATGTTCATTTTGTAATGAATAGTGAAAAATACTGCATTTTACATAAAAACTGCTTTTTAATCTAATTTATTTATATGATTAGATTATGTTTTGAATTGTTTTTGAAGTGAAATTAGAGTATATTTTTACCATTTTATCCAATGGTGGTCATTGGAATCAATTTCACTTTGAAATTAGACTTAAACTGCTGTCAATCTTTTGATACTTATTGTTTTGTAAAAACACGCTATTTGCTCTGGCAGCGGGAATTAATTATTAAATTAATTAATGTGACTTATATGATTTGAATTTTGTAAAATAGAATTGATTTTTGAATTCGGAATATCAAATATAGCTTAGGGTGAATTTTTGGTAATTTTCTGAAAAACATCAATTTTTGATGAATTGTGAAACCACTAAGTGGTAATCAAGCAAACTGATTTTTCAGTTAAATGAAAGTTTACCAATAATGTGTATGGAATTTTGAAAATCCGACATACATGGTTGTCATTAAGAAGTAAAATGTGGTTCAATGAGATTAAAATAATTTTTTGGTGAATAGTAACTTATTAAGTTTTTAATCGCGATTAGTGGTAATTAGGGTAGTTTAAGGTATAAATAATGCTTTAATAATAGGAAATGACCAAGACACATGTCCCAACCTTATTTGTCGTGTCATGGACGACCAAGACAAGCCATGGGTCAACTTGGGGACCCCATGGAGACACTTTGGTTTGGAAATGACATAAATAACTTTTTATTAAATGTTAAAGTAGAAATGACACGAACAAGAGATGTTTTACGAAAACAATTTTTACATGGGGTTATAAAGATCAGATATTTGATTATAAATAGTCATTGGAAAGCTAAAAATATTTCCTACATCATAGTATTTTTTTATGATTTTTAGACATTAAATAAATTAAATTATTTATGACATAATAATGATGCAGCGATGACATCATTATTTGACGATTTAAATAAAATGGAAAGATAATATAAAATCTATGAACTAAACATGTCCAAAACCAATTGGATGAGTGGATTTCGAACCCTTATCACCTTATCCACGAATTATATCAATGTGGGACCTTTTGAAACCGAAACACATTTTCAAATAAAGTAATATTTCTTTACTTTCCAAAAGTGCCCCTCCTCTCCTCTTATAAAAGGCCCCCACCTCTACCTCATTTCACACACTCCTCAAGCCTTTGGCTCGGCCAACCCCTGCCCATTTACTCTCTCCACATCCCTCTCCTCATCCTAGAGTATTCCCTTTGGGCAGAATCCTTTCAAAGGAAGCCTTTAGACTCAAATCAAAAGGAGTTTCACTTTTAAAGGTAATTCATTCTCTCATGTTCATTTGTTTTATTTTGCTTCTCCAACCCCCTAAACTCTTTTTATTTACTTATTTTGTAACAACACCAGTATCTTCAATATACAAGTATGTTGTTATAATATTTATTTGAGCTACACTCTCACACAACTACATCAAATGGTTAAAGAACATACGGTTTCCGTGGATGGCGAAATTCTGCCTCCCGAAACGATGATTGTTCAACACTCATTTAACACCTTCAAAGGTGGCCATTATGATGTCACTATTTTTATATATGATATATGATATGTTTATGTTTTCCTTAAGCTTCTGTTTTTTTCATTTTTGGCATACCTTTATGGTTTCCATTATGGGTAAACACGATATCTTCATTTTAGGAAGTGCGGACTACCGCCCCCTGAAAGTGATTTGATTCGTTAATACCATATGTGGGATGTGTAAAGGATAAAGTTAATGATATTATATATGTTATTATACTAGAATTATAATATACTCTTATATCATTATGATTCCATTCCAGAAAATATGAAATAGAAATGGAAGTAGCGTTAATGCGTACGTACGGCTTACCGTCTCCATGAACGGTGCATTTCATTTCTTACCTCTAAATGTGATGTAATATTATAAATACATGTATATGATGAATATATATGATATATATGTTATCCAAATCATTAATATCATTTTGGATATAAAGAACCTTTGACCAAATTAACAACATGTAAGTGTAAGAAGTCTATTTTTGACATAAGAACCAAATACCGAAAAAATGAACATTATTAACTTAACTGATTACATGATGTTCATAACATGGTATAAAAAGAATAATGAACTTGAAAAAGATTCATAAGAAAGTATAGATTAACTCAAGTTTATTATTCAAGAGATTAAAGAACGGCCGGGTCAAGTCGGATACGAGGTATGGGACTTCGTCTCAATCTCCTTTCGTTGAGGCATATTTTATTTTATACACAACTTTCTTTTATACGGTGTATAAACCACTTTGACTTTTACGTTTATTCAAAAGGAATCTTTTTTATACGAAGCGTTTACTAAACGACAAAAGGGAATGTTTTTGTCGTACGTATGCGGCAACAACGACTTCTCCGCCGTCGTGACCATTATTTGAGTTTCGGCTTCCTCTACAAGCCATACCTTTTTTTAAACGAAAAATAAATACCATGTTTTACTTTGGTATTGAAAATGGTTTTCATAATGTTTTTATTATATCAATGTGTTGTATTGATATCTCGTGATTGAAATTTGGGAATGTTATGTTTCCTTTATGCATGTTTTATGTGATATGATTATGTTATGGTTCTTGGGAATTATTATGAAGACTGGTGGTTCCGTGATAAACTAAGGGCGGGTGAGCCCGATATAGCTCTCCAATGAATTGGGTAACGCGAAGGAGTGAAATGTTAAGGTTTCTCCGAAGAGATTTTAGGGAATATACTGTGATGGGTATTCCAAACGTAACCAAGAGGGTTACTCCCTACGTAAGAATGTTATGAATGCCTCAAGTTACCTTTATGTCTTATGATTTCTATGATTTATTCATGATTTTATGAGGTATGTTATAGTGCCTATGTTTTATGGGTAAAGTATGATTTCATTCTTATGTATATATGAACTCATGTTTCCTTTCCATGTTTTTTTTATAACCCATACTGAGTTTTTATTCTCATCCCAAGTTTTTGAAATGTTTTTCACAGGTCAAGGGAAAGGTACATGATAAGATGATAGAGTCAAGGATGTGTCAAGAAATAATCCATGTTTTATTTTAAATGTGTTTCCATTGATGGGAATGAAGAATACTATCTTTATGTAACCACTTTGTTTATATGCGGAATGTAATGCAAGTTTTATGATCTAATTCTCTAAAACTCTAAACCCGAAAAGATCCTCAATGTGTAATCTTGTAATAACTCAAGATTAAGTAAGGTTTAAGGATGGGGCCTTATACCTAAAGTGTTCTTTCATACATAGGATATAGTATCATCTTATGCATTAAATAATGGCACAATGAATCATGAGCCATTAGATTCATAGAATGGAACATGTTATGTTTTTTATTATATGGGCTCTAATAATTAGAATATAAGGTTTATGTGATCTTATGGATTAGATATGGTTACCTACGTGGTTGAACCATCTAAAGAAAATTTAAATAAAAATTTAATTTTAACCGATATTGGAATTGAAAAACTCTTTTCGTGGCCCCTACATGACCTTAGTTGTGGTTAGTAGGTATCATCTCTTGTGTTAAATATATAAATTTTCATCACCCATACCTGACACTTTGCTTTTTAAGAGGTGTAATACAATTATATAGCAAGTATTGTACAAGTAATATTCTTGTTTTTATTCTGTTATCACTATTAATTCTCTTTAGATGCATGTGTTTTGAATTTTTAGAGTAATTCCCCCATGAATATCTCATGTCGTACACAATGATGGTAGTGATGGCCATGCTATGTAGGTAGTGGTGACTAAAATACTAGTTATTACTCTAATAGTGACACCTATAAAAAATATTAATATTCCGATCATGGGTGATGATTCCCTGTTTCAAAGAGATTTTTAGAAGCTTATACAGATGATACAGGGAGATCCAGGCTCTACCCCATCGTTGGGAGAGTTGACTCAGGAGTTCTTGTAGATGAATCTATCCATGATTTTTTGGAATGAAAGACCACATGTTTTACAACTATATGATCATGTTGAAAAGTATATATTCTATCATCTATAGAATCCTCTTGATATGAGGTTGGAACTCACCAGTTTCATGCTATAGGGGTCCACTTAATTATAGTGGGATAATATGAACAGAGTTAGTCAGCATTGGTAAGTCACATGGAAGAACATCCTACTGATGTACTATGACTTCTTATTTGTTGATACCATGTGGAATGACCATTCCAGATAATTAAAGAATTGAAAATTATGGTCTATGATAGTTAAGGACTATTTTTCACATATTAGTGATTGTTATCACAAATTTCATATCTATGTTGATAATTAGGATGTTAAATAGAGATTATTTGAGGATAATTTGAGGAATCCTATGAATTATCATGTAATTTTATTAAATATGTGTACAATTGATTATATTTTAAACATTTGATTTATCACCAAGTAGAACCTTAGGATAGAAGACGGTGTGATCTCGAGTGGTTTATAACCACGACATGTTACTGGTTTGACTGAAAGGGATGCATTGAGACCATGTTCATTAGAAGCATGAGTGAAATGAAACCCTATAATACTTCATTACTTTTTCATCAATGTGGGAATCACTAAAATGAGTATCCCTAATATCCTAGAGACCCTATCAACTGTCGAGGTTGTTTGATATTAAGAAATTTATAACATTTTGTTAAGACAATTCCATTTATTCCAATTTGGATATGATCTATTCTAGATCCACCACGATGAGGAGGACTAGAAGAGAATCACTATGTTAGTATTTGGAGTAAAAGAACCCATTAAATAATATCAAGAGTTTGTGGTCATGGTAGACTTGTTTCATATATAATGTTCTTATTGAGCTAGCCTGCTCAAGGTAGTTAGGCTATAGCATATGGTTATGGATCTGGAAATATTAATTCAACATAACCTACACCAGAGGATTACTATTCCACGTAATCTAAAGTTTGAGGAACTATTTCAGTACCCTCCATTATCATTTATTCTTTATTCGATAAAGGTTCATCAGTTTCTATCATACAGGGGAATGTTGTGGAGTGTTTTGGGATTAATGTTGAGTAATCTTGTGTCGTTATGATTATTTGAACACAATTGTGTATATGTAATAAGTGTATATGAAAATGAAAGTTATATAATTCTAAGGTAGAGAAGCATTTTATCATGTCATAATCTTCATAAATTTTATAGGATGTTATTTCTATTTTGGGATAGACTGTTTGGGTACTGATTGAGACTATGATGAATTTTATGACAAGAGGGTTTCTTCTACATTACTAGTTCCAGGTACATATATTCACAAGGGTGAGTGGAATGTTGAGGTTGGGAAAAATGTACCAGAGCATCATAGGTATGGTGGAGCTACCCCCAAATTTCAATATGTTATATATATGATCATATGTTACATCAAACTCAATTCCCTCCTATAGTATGTTGATTCAGGGATGTATTCTTTGATTACTTTTCAATACATCATCCTAAGACATAGGCTGAGTTTACTATCAATCTATTTTCATTAGTTTAGCCTGTATCTATTCATTATTACAGGATTTATACTACTGATTAGGAAGAGATCATGTGGTATCAAGTGGATTTTGAGGCCAATGGTTTAATATTTCTTAGTACATATTCATAGGGTTCATCCGAGATTTTTAACAAGAAGGTAGATGGTACCCAAAGGTTTTGTGTAGAATACCGGAAATTGAATCAGCATAAAATGAAAAACTAATAACCCATTTCTCACATAGATGATATTTTTTTAAGATTTGAGGATAACCTGTGTCCTTGAAGATAAACTTGAGATTGGGTTATCATCTGGTTCATGTTTCCCTATCAGATATTCTACATATGTTTTCCATATTTGGTACAATTCATATGACAGTATCTGTTTTCAACATTTTTTCCATGGCACATGCATACGTCTTCTTGAGTATGAAAGGCGTGGTTTTGTTTCCAAAAATTCCCGCTTTCCAAAGACAGGCAACATCTGTCACATGTTCAGGGAAATTTTATCCTTGATCGAAACAGGATGATGGGATGTCTATTCTTCTTTACGTGGATCCCTCCTCGAAACTTTCCACCTTGTCTGGATCTCCCTTATATATTTATGACGTTGTTTGTGAAACACTTTATAGTGTTATATCTTGATAGACACCCGTTAATTACACTACTTCTATCAAGACATTCCAAAGGGTCTGGCCAGGGCAACAAACTTTAGTTCGGGGAGTAGTCACGTTGGACATAACTGGCATGTCTGGACGCATGGACACTGGGGCCTTAGGTTTTATTTCCCTTATTATAGGGCATCTTTAGGGCACAAAATCTTGAGGAATCCTACTTATAATACATGGAATTTTATTATATGGACATATATCTATGGTTTTCCTCAGCATCCCATGTTTAATATAGGGTAGGCCACATGATTAATATCTAGCGGAGACAGATTAGACTGATCAAAAAACATTCTAGAGTGGATCAGGTGAGTGAAACCTCTGTAGGAAAGACTGATTTTGGGACTAACACGTGGTTAGCTACTCGATTGATTGTTAATGTGAATAGGGGGTAGAATGATCCCATCAGAATGTGGTAGACCACGTAAGGCCCAAAATGTATGATGGATTGTTATGTGAAGTGGGTGGATAATGAGATGGAGTTGACTTGAGGATGGAAGTGTTGTGGGGCGTGAGTAACAAAGAGGCTTCCTACGTATCCCAGTGGTTGGAAATTAAAGTCCTTGTAGTTCATTTGATGACAGCTTACCGCCGATTGAGGATTTCAATGGTCTACCGCTGTATGGGGTCACAATAGCTTACCAAAATATAGGGATGTCAACGTCTTACCGATGAATGGGGTTGACAATGGATTATCACTGAATGTGGTCACAACGGCTTACCGCTGGAATGGGTCGCTACAGCTGACCACTGGAATGGGTCGCAACAACTTACTGTGGATGGGTCACAATGGAATACCTCTTGAATGGGTCAGAACGGCTTACCATTGGATGGGTATCAATGGCATACTATTGGATGTGCTCCCAATGATTTACCACCAGATGGGGTCACGACGGATTACCACCAGATGGGGTCATGACGGATTACCACCGGATCGGTTTGAACCTCATAGAGGCTTCCTACGTACCCTGTCTAGAAGAAAACGATCAAAGCGCATGTAGTTCAGAATGGGATGGGAACTAACATGAAGTTGGCCGAGACTGCTGGGTGATGGGCTTGACCACATGGAGGTTTTCCTAGGTACCTGACCATAGCCAGGATCAATTTCCACGTATTTTGAGATATGGGAGAATTTGGGGGTTACGCTCTGAGGTATCCCATGGTGTTGGTGAACTGACATGAAGGTTTTCAGAGAAACCAATGGTTGGTGGGATTTATCCACGTCGAGGCTTCCTATGTACCTTGCCTTGGAAAATAATAAAGACCTCATAGTTTAGATGGGGTTGGAGATCCAACATGAAGTTGGTCGAAACAACCAATGGATAATGGGCATGAACATCAGGTCGGCTTCCTACATAACTTTACTTGGAAAATATCAATGACCTCATAGTTTAGGTGGGGTAGGCGAACCGATGTGATGTGGGTTTAAACGACCAATGGATGATGGGATTGATCCTCAGGGAGGCTTCCTACATACCATGACTTGGAAAGGATCAAAGACATTGTAGTTCAGGTATGGGTGTTGGTGAACTGATGTGAAGGGGGTCAGAACAACCAATGGATAGTGGGATTGAACCTCATAGAGGATTTTTAAATACCTTTTCTTGCCAAGGATCAAATACCTCATAGTTCAGGTGGTGTTGGTGAACCGACGTGATGGGAGTCGGAACGAACAATGGGTGGTGGGCATGAACCTCATTGAGGATTCATACGTACTTTGACTTGTCAAGGATCAAAGACCACATAGTTTAGGGGGGTGTCGGGCTTACACTTTAGGCTTCCAAAAGAGGATGTCATGGTTGGTGCATACTCTAAGCCCACCTGAGTAATGCTCGGTGTGAGAAACAAGAGACAACAAAGTCATGAAGATCATGTCATGAAAGGTGCGTCTGTGGGATGTGGAGTGGCACATACGCATAGTTAACAGCCCATAGTAGAAATAGGGGGTTACTTGTGGTCTGCAGCCCAGAGAAATAATACGGGCTTACACCTGGTTAGTAGCCTGAGGTGACGAAGATTGGGACTTACTCTAGGATGGAGGCCCGAATGGTGGCAAAGCCCAGTGGGAGAGGGAATTGGCACCCAAGAAGAGAGGATGAGCAGGGATGATACATCCTGTAGATAAATACTAGGGATTACACCAGGGTGGTTTCCCTTTCCCCATAGACATAAAATTATCTAATAAAGAGATTCTCATAACATGTGAGGAATGATCTCACTCTTGTGGAGACTAATGGGCGTGCAAAATGTCCAAGGTGGTGTACCTCACATATGATGCATGGGTTGAGGACACTCTTTAATGCCATGTGTTAAGGATGATGGTGCTTGGAAGTTTAACATCTTGTAGCTTCAATGAGGAGGGATCACTCCGCACCCCTAGGACTTACATAATTGATACTCGTCCGCCCTTGAGGGAAGGAAGGCATCGATAATTCCGTTGTTGGGGGTGTTATGGAGAGAACCATTGGGGATCCACATAATCATGGATATTCGAAGAAGAAATAGTTATTAGCATGCATGGGTGCAAATATGGAGTGTAAATTATGAATTTGGAATATGTATGGTAGCTTCCCGGGTGTTGCTATTGAGCGGAAATGGTGAATGGGGTTTACACAAAGAAGCCACCTGTAATGTCTTCCCCATGTATGTCCATCAGGGCATCCCAAATCACATGTGAGTTGAGGTATATGATTGAGGCCTTCACATATGCACTTGTGCACAAGCAGGATAATGCCAAGGTCATTGGAATCAGTCCGAAAAAAGGTGGATAAAAAGTGAAAATCACATGCCAAACATTTGGAATGTGGTGAGGATGGCATGATGATAGAGAATAACTATTGATCGTGTTCGAAAAAAACACCCATATCGCATTAGCCTGAAATGGGTACAATCAAATGTGGGTCGACTGTTGTCCGTGTTCGAAGCACATGACCTGACTCAATGTGTAATCCTATGTCTTTGGGGACATTTTTCCAGGATGGTAGGGGAGCCGATGTGGCATGGGACCAAGCCGTTAGGGTGTCCCTTCAGACAAGGAAGATGATAAATATCCAAATGAATAATACACAATGCATTATGTGGGGTGATAGAATGTTTGAATGGATTTCAATTCTCTTGAAATTATGCCACTACAATCATGTAATGAGGAATTTTATGCTTTTCATATACAGAGTATTTTATTTGGAAGAAGATGCATCCTATTATTGAATGATAGGGCATTTGATAGTTTATAGTCATCTAGAAAGGACTGTAGGAATCTTATGCTTGGAGGATAAGGCTTCTCTCATTTAGTGCAGGAGGAATCCTATGTTTGGAACATAAGGTTTACTTTTATTTATAGTCACGTAGAAAGGACTTTTGGAATTCTATTCTTGGTGAATAAGGAATCTCTCATTTGGAGAAAGACTCATCATATTATTGAATTATATGGCATTATATAGTTTATATTCATGTCGAGTGGACTGTTGGAATATTATTTTGGAGAATAAGGCATATCTCATTTAGGGAAAGAGGCATCATATG
The DNA here is from genome assembly GCA_963277665.1 of Viscum album. NCBI lineage: Eukaryota > Viridiplantae > Streptophyta > Magnoliopsida > Santalales > Viscaceae > Viscum > Viscum album. Next base: position 62,303,752 of record OY728143.1, on the reverse strand, counting down.
TTTGGGACATAGGGTGTACTATAGTTTATAGTCATATAGATAGGACTTCTGGCATCTAATGCTTGTAGAATAAGGATTCTCTTATTAGGACCAAGACGCATCCTATGATTGGAACATAGGGTGTACAACAATTTATAGTCATGTAGAAAAGACTATTGGCTTCTCATTCATGGAGCATAAGTCATATCTTGTTAGGAGAAATAGGCATCATATGTTTGTAAGATAGGGTGTACTACAATTTAAAGTCGTGTCTTAAGGACCACTGCTTCTCATGCTTGGAGCATAAGGCATCTCTTGTTTGGAGCAAGAGGAATTCTATGTTTGGAATATAAGGATTACTACAGTTTAAGGTCATGTTGATTGGACTATTGGCATATTTTTTTTGGTAGATAAGGCATTTTTTTGAAGCCAGAGGAATCATATGTTTGAAACATAAGGATTACTACAGTTTAAATTCATCTAGATATGACTATTGGCATCTCATTCTTGGAGCCTAAGGAATATATTATATTTTTGAAACATAAGGATTACTATAGTTTAATGTCATGTAGATAGGCCTATTATGCATAATGTGCCTTATAATGGATGGTTTTGGGACTAACGCATAGGCGGCCCTTTCTGGTTCAACTTGGCATAGGAGCCAAGTGATAGGGTTCAGATGAGTTGTTTGAGGAATGGTTTGACATAAGGTACTCGGGGAATTAATGAGGTGAATCTCAACTACCAACATGTAAAACAACCCAAGAAGAATATGTTGACTCAAGATGTTTCATGGTGTGAGGAGGAGTATCTCAAATCATGGTATTCCATAGGTGGAAGGTGGGTGCACATAATGGTTCAAATGGAAAATCCCGACATCCCAACCCCAAAATATTGTGGTGTGACTCTCCATTTTTCATGGGGTAGCGAAGGGACGTACTCAAAGGGAAGAGACCAATGCCCAGCAGTGACCCTAACCAAGGTTGCAGGGGATTTCTCCCACAGTATGGATCTACGAGTGTTGGCCTGGAAACTGTTTTAAAAAATAGGAGTGACACACAGGATGGGTTCCACACAAGAAGGAGTGGTTTCACGCAATATGGATGGTCTGCACGCAATATGGCAGGTGTGAGCACAATACTGGGCATGTGCACACAATAGGGGATCTTTGCACACAATAAACAATGTTTGCGCACAATTGGACATGTGCAGCATTGGTGCATGAAAAACTTGCGCACAGTGGCCCTGTTGCGTGAAAAAAATATCCTTTGCGTAAAAAACGGTACACCTAAGGGAATTTGCGTGAAAAAGGGATGTTTTTCATTAAAGATGGGGGGGTTTTCACATAGGCATGGAAAATGCGGACTTACGCGCATTAGAGCGGTGACTGACCTCCAGATATTCCTTGGAGAAAGGGGTTATAATTGTATTTATAGGAGAAACCTAGGGATGTGGTGCGTGTAAAATTCCTCCTATGCTAATGGTTTTCCATGCACAGTTGTGTGTGTAAAATTCCTTACATGCAAGTGGTTTTCCTTGCAAGTAGGTTCTCTTAAAACTCAGTGTACGAAATTGGTTTTACACGCAAGGATGTGGGCTAAAAATTCCATATCTGTAATTGGTTTCCACACATGGCGATGGACATAAAATTCAACATTTGAGAGGGTTTCCACGCTAGGAAGTGCGTGAAAAATTATGCACGAACAATTGGTTTTCCATGCAAGGCGAAGCGCGTAAAATTCCACGCACCAGAGTTTTTCTACTGTAGGACGTTCATGTAAAATTCAGCGTGTGAAATTGGTTTTCCATGTAAAGGTTATGCATGTAAAATTCCACACACAAGAGGCTTTCCACGAAAGGTAGAGTACGTAAAATTCCACGTGTGCAATTGGTTTTTCATGCAACCATCCACGGGCACACACACAATGGGGAATTGTGACATCGCATTATGTGCGGAATGGGATGTCATGGAAAATTCCTTTATTGTGCTCAATATCCTATTATTGCGCGAAATATCCCTTTTTTCACGCAAGATTCCATTTTTTCGCGCAAGCTACCATATTTTGCACAAAACCCGATACATTTCCTCAAAACACCCTTGGATGGTCATTTCCATCATCCTGACATGGAATAGTCTTAAGAACTAATCTATAACTCCATTTGGACTCTACAAAAAGTCCAATCCAAGATTACAGAATGAGCTATGCTCTATTTTTTATATTTGGAAGCATTCGGTGAATTAAATGGATGCGTTTTCCGATTCCAAAATGTATCATTATGATATCAATTCATAGGAAAATGTTAGATGTCTTCGAGGAATTTATGATTAGGGGTTCCCATCCTTATCTATATTTTTTTATCATTGTCTTTTTAAATGATATCATAGGGAATTATCATGATCTCACTGACCATGTCATTCATCTTGAAATCATTTAGAGTGTACTAAGAGAGAACCAACTTCATTGTTTTCTTTGTAAATGTGGAATATTGATATGAAAGGTTCACTTCATGGGTCCTATATATTATATGTGGAGGATTCTGTCGACCCATAAAAACAGTAGGAATACATATTCATGGGTTCATAATATTTTATATTTACTACATCTCATGTCCTGTGAAAAATCATCAAAGGGAATATTTGAGTGTGAATCATACAAAGATAATCGACAAGACAAAAATATAACAAGTTATCTTGAGACATATAAATAAGAAAATAAGGCATACCGATAAGGAATGAGAAATACGAATGTCATAATAAAAAGAACCTAAATAATATATTTAAAATGTTTCTACAATATTTAAATTATACATTTTTAAGAATATCACCAAGGATAAGCAGTAAGGTGTTATAAATGAAAATTATGTAGGTTATTCACCATGATATCATAGAACATGTAATATATGGAGATTAAATTATTCCACCAATGCATTGAAGAACTATCAGGTCACAACCATAATATACGTTAACCTATTGTGAGCCCATAGATCTTAATAAATATTTACATTAACAACTAGTGGGGAATAATTAATGGATTCCTTATCAAAATATATTGGAAAACAAAATAGCTTAAAGATATGATCTACATTTTATTTTAAACCCAAGAAATGATATGTGAGATTAATATTTGTGAACTCATAAGTTTAAATTCCATTTTTAAATCTAGTTGAATACCACATGAAAGGAAAAGAGTTTTGGGTATTAAAATAAAAACAGGAAATAGAATTACTCAAGTAAAAGATAAATATTTGAGAAGAAAATTCGGAAACACAATGAGAATAAAATAAACGTTTAAAATGGTAATATGATGTAGAAAAATTTTATTCCATTAAATGATTATTTTTTATATAATATTGTTATAATATAAGGTGGAAAAAATAATTTTCATGTAAATTGGATGTTATACTACAAAATATTCCATTGAATGGAAAAGAGAAGTGATGGTTACCCTTACCTTAAGGAATTGTTCGTAAAACATGAGGATGGATCCATGGGAGGATTGCTGACACCATAGGGGGACTACATGGGGAAATATCACTAAAAAACATGGAGGATGGATTGTCAGGGAATCAAAATGTAGAAATGGGTGGGTGTTTATAAATGAATCAGGGGAACAGTTTCATAATTTCTAGATATAGGTTTTTGAAAACATGGTTGTAGAAAATTCTAAACAATTTGATTAATATTTTTTTCACATGGTATTGGAAATTTGGGTCACATTTAATGATATATTAATACACCATAACTGAACATCATTTTTAAATAATAATTTTGGCATTGAATTATAAATATTCCACAAAGTAATGTTTTAAAAATCAAATTTCCTTTTTTTGAGATTTGGACAGAAACTTATAGATTGAATGATTTTGGAAAAATATATTACAATAACTAATACTAATAAAATAACATAATTTTAGTTAAGTATATTAATTAATTAATTATTATATCATTTTGACATAAATCTCATGTTATTAGATATACCTTAACACTGATCTTGTAATATATACTATTCACAAAAATGAAGTATTTTTAAAAATTCTTGTAATTTGAAACTAACATAATTTAAATGTAAATATTTCAAAATCAATGATAATTTTATCATTTAGAATATAAAAATATGATAGATAAATTTTTAAATTTAAAATAATTATAAAAAAATAGAAGTTTTAAAGGATAATTAAGTTTCTGGTATTTATAAAAATATTCCCAAGCCTTTATAAATTTATTTATTCCATTATTTTTCAAAAAATTTTTTTTAGATGATATTTAATTAAAGAAATTAATATTTACAATACTATGATTATAAGAAAAAATTATTTATTTTTTTCTACAAAAATGAAATTATTTTTAACATTTATCCAAAAATAAAATATTCAAATAAAAAAAAATTATTATGAAAAACAATTATTAACAAAAATTATGGAAATAAAAAAGTTTTTTATAAAATTAATTAAAAAATTATTTAAATAATGATAGGATATGTAATCCCTTATTACACCCTCATACACTTTAAGTGTAGAGTGCTTGATAGTGGTAGTTTCATGGGGTGCCTCATCTAACATCAACCATGTGGTAATATATAAAAACATAAAATTATCTTGTATTTTATTTCATTCATTGATTAATTTATAAATCATGGAATTTACTTCATTAAGGATGATAACTTGTGATATTACCTGGTTTCCATGTTCTAATAAAATGAGCTTCAAATGGAATGACTCTACTAGTTGAGGGATTCAATTTAAATTTTTATATCAATTATATTATGTCATTACATCATATAAACACTAACAAAAATCAAATAATTTAAAAACATGTTATATTTTACAATGATCAAATTAACTAATAGTTATATTAACCAATATTGATTTAACATTTGAGTCCCAACAGACATATTTTTATTTACCCAAATAAACCCTTCATTTCACACAAAGGTCACTAATAAATATCTTAAGGATGTATTTGAATAAAATATTGATTAGAATAAAAATATTTTATCTTATTTATATTAAATTTTAATTGGGTGACTGTTCTAGTAGATTGACCTAATTCACACTGTTCCCTTTTAGCTATAATATATTATATTCATTTCCCTTGTTTTGAAATTTTACTGGTTTCAAAAAAATGTAAAGATCGTAGTTATCGAAATACAAATATTTGGGTATATATTTATTTTGTATTTTTTATATTATATAATAAGTAAAAAAAATTTCTAATTAAAAATCATTTATAATTTCTGGGTCATTACATTCTTCCACACATATGAAATTTCATCCCGAAAGTTTTGAATCAATACATCTGTTGAGAAAAAAAATGTTACTTTTATTAATTTCATCCTCTAGTTCACAGGTCACATATTCATATTTATAGTTCATGCACTTCAATTTTATTAGGTCGGTAGACTTTTAGCATATTTCATTTTATCTAGTGTCCAAGATCTTTACTATCTGCTCTCTATAAGAGATGTCATGTTCTAGTTATATAACTTTTGGATGCAGTACATGTGGGGGAACTTGTAATTACATCCTCGAGAGAGATGTGGGGAATACATAATGAATGTTTGATAGATTTGGTGATATTGTTAGCCGATATTATTATGATCTTACATGATCAATGATTTTATAAGGGAAAATGTAACAGAGGAGAAACTTCCTTTTCTTCACAATTCTCATAACTCTCATACATAGTAATATAATAGGAAATCATTTTCACCAACATCAAAATCCATGTCCCTTGGAATATTTTCATCACATCTCTTTTTCTGAATATCATCATCCACTCTATTTCTTCGAGGGTGTGAACCTTTTCTATATTCTAATGCTCAATATCGGGCTTAATAAATTTACTCTCAAAACCTTTAACACAACAAAAGTTTTTCTACATCTATTTTCATATAGTGATTCATATTATTTTATTTGAATACTGGATTAGAAGATTATTTTTTATGGGAACATAATTAATGGGAGGTGTTTATCCATTCCACTATTAAATTCCATTTTATATGTTCTCAATATTTATTTGAGTGTCTAAACAGTATGTTCTTATTGTCTATTAGATTGGGGGTGTTAGGTTGTAGTAAAATTCATTTATTTATTCATATTATTTTAATGAATTATATGAAATCTAGATGAAAAACATGGATCATGATCATAAATGATAGAATGATGAACCCCATGTAGCCTCCCCACTTACCTTATGTGCATATTATAATGTTACTCAAGAGATAAATACTCTAGAATAGCGATGAAATGGACAGTCATAGTGACAAAATCCATTATAAATCATATGACACTATTTACATTGGATATTATTTGGTGACAAATGAAAATTTATATAGTGTTATTATGCATCTTACATATTTGTAAGGTAAATGATTTAATTAAGACATTAGTAAGTTATTGCAATTCTTTGACATGTTGACATACCATGAACCTTAGAGTTTAGTCAATAATCTCCATTTTTATATTGTCCACCTATAATTATCAAGAAGGTCCCTATACATTTTTGTAATTACCTAATGTATAGGGAATTTAGAGATTTGATCTCCATCCATAATTTCCTTCTTTATATATGGGTTATATGGAACACATATCATTGTATGAAATTTCAATACACCTTCTTGATAAATATGAATATATGGAAACATCGCATTCTTCAAATCCCCTATCTTCCTTTTCAACAGAGGATATTCTATTTGAGATTTCATTATCTAATATTATAATGATGGTTGATAAATAACATGAAATATGTTTAATGATGTCCCTTTCCTATTTATTCCCATGTCCAATTTTAAAAGGTCCGTCATCAATGTATCTCATTGAATCCTTATCATTTCATAAACAACATGGTCTTTCTTAAATAATGCATCAGTGAATTTGTTTCCATTCTAGGGTTATAGTGAATTTAATAGTGATAGTCATTTAGAAGTTCTAACCATATCCATTATCTCATGTTAAAATATATTTTTTTCTGAAAATTTTCTTCAGACATTTTTGGTCTGTGTATATATCACATTTCTCCCCATTAAGAAAGTGCCTCTATATTTTCAGAGAAAAAATAACCGCATATAGAACCATGTCTTTAGTAGTATCATTATTATCATGGGGATTGAAATTTCAGGATTCATAAACAATCACCATATAATTTTTCATTAGGATGAATTTAATACCTTTTATAGAAGCATCAAGATAAGAAATGAATCCTTATTGGACAACATATAGTTCTAACATGGTTTTAATAAAAAATATCTTCTTCAATTCATTGAATCATTATTTACACACTATAGTCTATATGAACGTATCCTTTTTAGGAATAAACTTTTTGTGGATTATATATTCATTGAAATATTTTCATAGACCTTATAAAATATTTATATAAACCATATAGAATATGAATCTCAGTTAATGTTGTGGGATGAGGCCAATTCCCTACATCCTTTTTCTTCACTGGATATACTTATATTTTTTTCATGATTAAAATGTTCCCCAATAATAACTATTTCTAAAACCATAACTCATATCTTCATATTTTTCAAAAAATATTCCCATTCCCCATAGTTCTAAAATCAGCACTAAGAATATCCTCATGCTCCTTGAGTCTTTTGTAATATATCATAATTTTAATAATAAAAACTATCAAGAATATATAAATATTTCCCTTAAGGACTCTATTCATAAAATACATAAATATATCTGGAGAAGTAGTCAGAACATGATGCATAAAAACAAACTCATAATTCCCATATATTTTTCAAAATGAAGACTTTGCAATATATTCTTTATTCTCCCTAAATTGATGATACCGAGATCAAAAGAAAATCATATAGACAAATGGAACCCCATAAAATTGGTCAAATAAATCATCAATCATTGTGTGAGTGTACATATTCTTTAAATTTATCCCATTATATTCTCTATAATCAATCCATAGCTGTATTGATCTATACTTATTCTAGAAAAATAGAATAAGTTCTCCTTATGTTGACACACTTGGTTGAATAAAAATCTACTCATGGAGAACATTTTTTTTATAATCCCTATAACTCCATATATTCCATACTATATTGGTTATTTGATATCTTCAGGGGTCCATGTGTGAGTTCAATGGAGAACTATACAAATCATTCTACTGTAGGTCTGTGGATCTCTTCATGAAATAAGTCAATTTATTATTGAATTATGGGTACATTTTCTATCTCGGTACATTCATTTCCTTCACCCAATTCACTAATCATATCCATAGAAAAGGATATGTTAGGTTCCTCTTGAAAAACAGCTTGTATGTATTTATCTAATTTTAAAATTATATTATGTTTTTTCATTGAAGAAAAAAATATTCATTACTTCTCCATTTTATATTATTGTTATGTCTTTGTGCGCCTTTCTAAACCAAGGATAGTGTTGAATAATACAGCGGTAATGACTACCAAATTTTCAATGAGATTATACTCACCAATGTTAATAATATATTTTTTATACACAATTGCTCTTGGATAATTTATCCACGAGTTTTTACTGAAAACTATATATATATATATAATTTCATGTATCTATTTCATATTCATTGAAAAAATGGATGAAATAAATGAATTTGTAGAACCATAATAAAAAAAATAAATCATCTAAGCTTTTATAACACAATGAATGTACTTCCCACCAGATCATATAGTGCATCAACTTTTCCATCATGATAGAAAATAAATGAACATAAAACCTTGTACTAATATGAGGTTCATTATTGTTCTCCATAGTTATTTTTATATTTGGACCCTGATTGGTAATGTTCCCATTCTATCCAAACCTAAAGAGTTATACTCGTAGATGATCCTATACCATACTCCATTTATTGTTACAGTTAAGAAGATGAGATTTCACATCGGCATAGTTGATTTGATCTATATTCCCATCTCTTCGTAAAATATATCACTTTTAAATCCCATGAAATCACATTCTTAAATTCTAATTCCATAATTTGTTACAGGAGGGAAGTTTCCCATTCTTTCCTCTTCTCCCATGATCAATATTCCTCAGAGTTTTTTCTCCTTAAATATCTTATTTATATTGGATATATATGACCACATCATTTCTCTTAAATCCATTTAAACCTTTGTATCACTCCACACTATCTCTCCATGGATTTTATTGTCAGGAGTTTTTGGATCCCTACACAAATGTGGCTTAATTATACTAAAGAATATCTACAACATAACCTTATGCCCCATAATTAAGCAACATGTTTATCAATCCAGTACTGTAATTAATATTTAATAGAATCCCTCTAATTAATTTTTCTTCTACATCAGTTCGTGGAATTCATTATCCATTTTCATTGTCCTAGAACATTGAAAGTAATTGTTGAAAAATATTCCTCTAAAACTCTTTCCACTATGTATCATTGATCTTCCTTTTTATTTTCTTTTTATTAATCATTTTCCACCACTAATAGGGTTCTTCATCTAAAAGGTATAAGAATAGGTTGAAATTTCCATTCCCCAAAAATCATAGTATAAAAATGATTATTTCTATAGATCTTATTTATTGTTCAGCAATCAATTTTTTGGTTGATCTATGTGAAGGAGGTGGTCATTAACACATGAAAATGATTTAATGGATATTTTTTATCATCCAGTTGATTCTAGTCTCTCAACGTGATTCTTGTTATTCTTCATATTTAGATATAGTTGATCTATCATCCTCATGTTTTTATCCATTATAGATTCTATTGGAATGGTGAATGTGCCTGATTTGTTTCTCTCATATTTTTCAAAAAAAAAATCGTTTTCCCTATATTTTTCTAAACGAATAAAAAATTACTGAGAATCATGTTACTTTTATGAATATTATAATTATAATGAGATTTTATGTCTTAAAACATAATTCATAAATATGTTATTAATATCCTATAATAACAATTTGATTATTAATATATCCTTTATAATGGTTCATAAAATTTTTATAATTATAAAAACATATCCATCGAATGTTTCAAATTTGGAGTATAGGAAGGCCCATTTTTTGCACAATTTACCTTTTGATTCTATCTAAAACTACTTTTTTTGAGTTTTACCCTATGAGATATCTATTCTAGAGCCATATCCCATTGTTTCTAATTGGGCATGTATGCATTTTCTTGAAAACCACTTACTTAATAAAAAAATAAAATGTAACTTTTTTGATATTTATTCTTGTCTAAATAGTTAGTTCTAATATTTTGAAGTCCTAATTTCCCCAAATAACTATGTTTCCCTTTAATACAAACTATGGAATCAGTCCTTTTTATTACATAACTTTTCATTAGATAATATAAAAAAGAGGATAATTTTATATTTAATTTCTTGAAAAAAGGTACCTAATTCACGAAAAAATAAAAAACTCATCTATAAAAACATTAATTAAATATTAATTGGTTTATATAATGATAAATTTAATGAATATATATACCTAGGAAGAAAATTAAAGGAAATGGGATATGAATATTCCTAATAAGGAGAGAAACAAGAGATACACATAACATCTGATCTTGAGACAGATCAATAAGAACAAATAACATTACATTAAGGAAGGTGAAAGAAGTATATAATAAAAAAAATACATAACTCATTACATGTAAATGTGGCTACAAAATTTATATTACAAATTCCTAACAATATCTACATGGATAATGACTACATTATCAGAAATGAAAATTACCAAGGATATTCACCCATGTATCATATAACATATCATCGATATAAATTAAATTCCATAAAAATGTATTATAGTTATTTTATAGAATAAAATTTGTATGTATTACATAGAATTGTTCAATATAGATTATAATAAATCATTTCATTAATAACTGGGGAGAATAAAGAACAAGTTCTTTATATAAAAATCTTACCAAATAAGTTATCATGAAGACATAATCATTGCATTATTTTAATGCTATGAATTGATTTGTGAGTTTTATATATGTAAATCCAGGAATTAAATTGAGAATATTAAATCTAGTTGAATATCCACTAAACATAAAAATCATCTGGGAATTAAAATAAAAAGGAAAATAGAATTATTCTTGTAAATGAGTAAAATTTTAAAAGAGAATCCGGTAGCATGATGGGTTCAAGACATGGTTTTATGAAATCTAAAAATGATTGGTGATAATATTATACCATTAATGAAAGAGGTTTAATTACTTAATGAGATAACAACTAGTTTAAAATGCAATAATATTATTAGTTATAATACATAATACAAAATCAATGTTTAAATAGAAAATATTAGTTATGATTTCCCTTATAATAAATATTTGGTCCTTATAAATGAGGATTGAACCTTAGAGGATCGAGGACACATTGGGCGGACTAATTGGGAGTTTTAATAACTATAATTTCAGGTATTATGGGGTATTCTGTGAATGGATATTTATAAGTGGGTGGGTATTAATTGGAAATTTGATAATTATTTAATAATTTCTAAACATATGACTAAGAAAAAGAGGCTGTTGAAGATTAATATCCATAGGATAAACCCTGGGGTTTAACCATTGTATTGGAATTTTGAGTCACATTTAATGTTATTTTAATCCCCTAGAATATAAATCCATTTCAAATAATTCTTGTGGATGATAAAATTAATGATTCCCAAATGTAATGTTTTGAAAATCGTTTTCTCTCTTTTAGACTTTGGCTAATAACTTATAGTGTTAAAAAATTTATAAAATATATTAAAAAACATAATATTAATAAAATGACATATTATATTCCATGATTAGTTTTTATTTAATTATTATATCATTATAATGCAAATATGATCTTATGAAGTTTACTGAAACACTAAAATGGTATTTTTTTACTATTCATGAAAAAAAAATCTTTTTTATAAAATTCCCATAAATCTAAATTAACATAATTTAGTTGTTCTGATTTCAAAATATATTTTATTTTTCCAAAAAATTATTTATTTATGCGATATATAATTTTTAAATATAAATATTCTCATTTTTAAAAAATATATGTTTTAAGGCATAATCATATATCTTGAATTTTCAGGAATATTATTATGACATTAAAAAATAATATAATTTTTGTATTTAAGTATATGTTTTAAAAAAATATTTAATTAAAACAAATACTTTTCATAATGACTTGGTTATATTTAAAAATTGTATTTATATTTTCTATAAGAATAAAATTATGTTTCATTTGAATCTGAAAATTTAATTTTGAAATTGAAATAAATTGAAAAATTATTTTATTAAAAAACATAATCTTATTTATAATTAATGTAAATAAAAAAAATTATATATACAGTAAAATTTACATATTATGTAACCCAGACTAATAAATATATGTATAAGAAACCAAGGAAATATTTTGTCATGAATTGTTGAATAGTTTAATATCATGGAGAGAGTCGGGCTGGTAACCTATTAGTTTCTATTACCAATGTGGTATAATTCCTTGTATGATGTTTTCCATGATTAACAACTTCACTAATATCATGCAGACACTTTAGATACTTTTGACCTTGAGGATTTTGATATAGTTGATGGGGCATCTTTTTAGGAGTATATTATACACATCTTTGACTGGATCATGAAGGCACTCAATGGACATTATATAACATTATTAAGGGTATTGTGGCTACACGACTAGTTACAGAATGGGACATGAGTGTAGGAGTCCTAAGCATGTGCTCAGTGGAAGGAGTTATTCTAAAATACTGCTACAACACCATGAGAAGAGAACCCAAGTATGAGTTCTTTTAAAGGGGAAGAGTATAAGAAAAAAAATTAAAATAATTTATAGATACTTGAAATTTTAGTATATTTATTTATTATGAACCTACTATGGATGAATAATGTGATCACGAGTGAATCGAGGGTGTTAATGGATTTTTTGGGACTTGGAGTCCATCTTTTGGAGAAAATAATCATGGTCACATGGTTATGAGTAACTGAAGGACACATTCCGATTTGGTAGGAATAACCATGGGTGGATTAATAGCGATATTAAATAGACGTCATTTTATATGGAATCTATGCAATCTGGGGTGAAATAGAATATGGGGGAGGGAGTCTATTACTTTTAGTAGAGGTCTGTAGCATGGTCTTTGCACAATTAGTGACATCATGCAATAGAACCATCGTGAGGTCCCCCATGACATTGTGAAGGGGGCATGTATGATGTGTGGTTTGGCCTAAAATGCGGAAAAACAATGTGACACAAATATTTTGGGTGAATTTACCTTACTACCCCTAATTTCTTATAATTTTAATCATACTCTTCCTTTTTATCATTCCATCATCTGTAGAGGGCTTCCTTCTATTTAATGAGATCTTATCGTTCCACAAGCTACGATCAAAAATTTCTTGAGCATCCAAACAAAAAAAATTTCACCATCAGTCACATTGGATATCAATAAGTGATTACTCGTTTCCTATTTTGTCGTTTGTCATTTTTATTAATATTAGCATATTTATTTTGGAATTGGGTCATATTTCATGTTTTCTGGGATTTCATCTATGTTGTAAATTTTTTCAAATCCGGACCAAAAGAATACAGATCCTAGACTATTGATCATTTATATGAATAAGGTAGGTGGTTTGGTTTTTATCATTCATGTCATTATGTTTTACAATATGTTTCTTTATTTCACATTCCAATTTTTTCTTGAGATTCAACTAAATTCAATCATCCTTAAAATAGTGTCCATAATTTAGATCTTCCTGACCTCATTTGATCCCCTTCACTAGTGGCCACTCCTTGGGGTGTGCCGAACAGTTTTCCATTGTGACTATAAATAACTATACATGAAATACTTATATTAATGGTTTTGGAATTCATTTGAAAGTTGATAACATGAAATGAACATGGTACATCATGTGTAATTTCATCAATAACTCACTTATCAAATTAATACAAATTTAATAGAAGTGATTTGTATGAGCACTCCACTCAATTAAATTGTTAAAATGTATATTTCATTTTTATTATTTAATTTTAGTCAGTTATCAATTATACACTAAATCATATTATATCTGGTGATTACTCATAACGTGTTATGGAAACAATGACCCTTATAATGATATATTGAAATGGCGACCCTACTAATGTTATAATGGTCATGGAATCTCTAGTACTGTGATATTGGGTATGGAATCCCTTACATTGGTGATATTGGGAATTCTATCCCTTTCTATAGTGATTTTGGGAATTGAGTATCTTTCTCTTGTGACACAAGGCATGTCATCCCATGATACTAATGATAGTCATGCTACAACATCTAGATGATTGAATTACAGCGTCGGTCTAGGCTAGTGGTAGTATCCAAATATATAGTTATAGAAATCACTCTATTTGCTGTTCAAATATGTGTATAATTTATTTACATGTTTATTGTATCTGGAAAAGGCAGAAGTGGGTATAGTCACCCTCATGTCCTTCAGGGTCCAAAGCCAACCCATTTAATATGTTATTTACTACTTAAATTTTCCACAAAACGAAATATTGTATGAACTAACATGATATTTTTAGACGTATTTTGTAGTGGACTAATGAGTTTATCTCACACACTATCAGGGAAGCCAATGTTACCTGGGAAGACTATATGCATTCAGGTGTTGAATATGGAAATCATCCTCTTATGGTCTCAAGACTTCTTTCTTGAAGTTCGATGTGATCATTGTTATGGATGACATGGTTGGATCTCAAGATTATTGGATATATTTTTTTCTTTTACACCTTTTTATATAATTTACTATACTGCATTCTAGTTTTTACGAATCTATGTCTTCCTCATTTTTTACTGACCTGACATCATCAACATTTGTATATGATTCATAGTAATATATTAGATTATTTCATACGTTTTAAGATTTTAAATTAATATACTATATTTTCTTTTATTTATATTCTTACTCTATTTTCCAATCCATTTCACTTTTTTTCAACTCTGAACAAAGGTAATTGTCTCACCAAAGACACACCATAAAAACTCGCTGCTAGTCGGTAGCCTTTAGAGTACGAGGTGGTAAACTTAAGCCCATTTGGTCTACATTTTAGCGGTTCCATTTTTGTGGAATGTTGGTCAATATGGCATAGATATTAACCAACCATCACGTGTCTTTATCCAATATTAATAAACTATTAATTATTTTTCACTTCTCCATCCTATTCTACAAACTATTATTGAATGTTCAAAACATGGTTTCAAATCATCTAATGATTAAATAAATCCACCATCTATAACCAAGTTTGTTGATGTTAACATAAAGATTATATAAGTATTTTAATGAATCATAAAATATATGAATAAATGGTGGTCATTACAATAAATGATAATAAATCAACAATTTAGAACATAACTAATTGATCAACAACCAAAAATTTAAAAAATTTCCCAAACCAAATCTATAATAAAAAAATTATGGGGCCATGATAGTTGAAAAATGAATCCTGAATAAAAATTAAATTCCTAACATATAATGTCTAATAATAAAAATTTATAACAAAATAAGAATACGTAGCTATTTAATGGTATGATAACTAAAAAATATCAACAACAACATCATCAGTGATTCCTATTTCAACATGTTTAATGATCATGGGAACTCCTTGATCCCAGAGGTCAAGACATATAAAAATAAAGTCTCCAATGACGTTATTGGGTTATTTAAATAATTATGGATTTTTTCGATAAAGGAAATAAATTAGTGAATTAGTATGTTAAATGTATAAATTAACACTCTAATATGTTATTAATAAAAGTTAGAAAAATAATTCAACCTGTGATGGTGAAGACCTATGAGATCTTCTGTAAAAAAAACTACATCATGCCAAGGTTATGAACTACATTTCCTATATATCCAAATTAATGTCGAATGAAAATTAACTTTTTTATTATCAAAACACTTTTATGGAAATGGTGAAAACCCAGAATATGCACACACTAATGGATATATCAATACCATTGAAAAAAAACTTATATATACCGAATCCAATTTATCATCATAATTACTAGGAGACATTGCTCAGTAGAGTATCTGGATCATCTATTAAGAAGTATTCAAATTGATGAACACGTTTTTTCAAAGTCTTTTTGTTCTCTTATTTAATGATATTCCCATTGTTTTATCCTCTTATCAATATAATATATTTCATGTAAGTCAAATTACTCAACTCATCATTGGTATTCTATATTAACATCCTTTCCATAATCATATCAGTTTTTTCCATAGTATAATTACTCACCAGAATCATTTCAATCATATCCATTTTTGAGTGAAAACTAAGCTTCAGATATTGTTTATAAGTTTCACCTACCCTTCACTATGGACCAGTTTGAGAAGAATTATGGGAAACACCCATATGACACATAAAATCAACCAGAACATATGTTTCGAGAGCCTTGCAATCAATTATCAAGTTTTTTACTTTTAAATTCATGGATAATTTAGTTTCCATTGGTAGTGGTATATAAGAGTAGTCCATTATCCCATTCTGATTACCTCTATGAATCTTTCTCCTCCATATACTGGGAATCCTGCTATCCTTGAAGTCATCTTCAAAATCAACTGAAGAATGACCAGAAGACTCATCCCTAGACTCATACTAGGGGACCCCTTTCTTGTACATCGGAACAACAATGGTAATGTTATTCCGATATGATACTCTTTATAGAAATATTTTATATTATATAACCGTTTAACATTTTTTGTATTAAACTAATATAGTTTATTAATAAATTAATATATTTCATCCCGATATCTTAAAAATCCTCATTATAATCTTTTATAGACTCAAAAAAATATATTTTTATGAAATTATAATAGATTTACAATGAAAACCATATTCATTACATTTAATGAATTGTGATTTAATGTGGGTTCATTTTTTTAATATTGATTGACCATTATGGTAGTAATAATGAGTTTTATATTATATAGTAATATGATTAAGTACATTTATATATAAGAAAGTTATGTACATTATGATAAATTAAATTATAACACCTTATTTCCAATTTTGAAATGATGATTATTATGTCAAATATGAGATATATAAAAAGAAAAAAAATTACATTTTTGAAATTTTATATTTATGAAATAAAATAAAATATATAATTTCATTATAAAAAATTATTTTTCAAAACAAGTATTGTTTTGATGGACATGGGGAGGGATTTTTTATATAATATTTTTTTTACAAATTTTAATATTTTTCACATAAAATATCTCACTAAATGATAAAACGTTGTTTTAGAGGTATATGGATGGTTTTATATACATTGAAATAAGAAAAAACATAAGATGGTTATAATTATTGTTTAGTTTTTTTTGTAATTTTTATTACATACATAACATGTAATTTGATATGATTATGGTTTGGATTGGTGTAAAAGATGAAAGATGTTTCAGTGGGTTATTTAGTTGAAGGAAATCATTTGTATGATGGTTTTTGAGACATGTTTTTAAAAAAAGTAAATTAATTTGAATCATGAATAGGTTTTATTTTTTGGAAATAATTTAATATAATGTTTATTAGTATCAAAATATTGTATTTTATATTTTCATTATATACTCGTAATTTAGAATTTTTTACGTAACACAATAAATTTTGGGATTAAATGTTATTATTGTTGTCCACAGTTTAAATTATTTTTTTCTTGAAAATATGAACTACTATACTTAGGGAATTTTTTTTGAAATATTTTAAATTAAATTTTTATCATTTATTTAAATATATAGATGTAGTTTTTTATTATAGGTCATTAATGATTGATTGATAAAAAAATTTATTTTGTTTTTTAATGATTATATTTTTTGGATTATTGATGTAAAGGACAGTTAATATAGTCTTATTGAAAAATAATATAGTTACCTCAAAATAGTTTTTCTAAACGTATTTTTATGTTATGATTATCATATTTTTTATATTTTTTATATGTTTGGAATATTTTTTTCCACGAAAATATTGTATTTTTTTAGTATATTATAAAATTAAAAAAATTGTATAAATAAATAAATAATATATTGAAATAATTAATTGTTTTATATCATATAGATGATAAGTGTAGTATTAAATAGATTCAATAATATTATAATATTTTGTATATTTGATTTCACATATGATTATAAACTTCATTAAACAATTTTTTTCTAATTTTTTATGACATATTTTCTTGTGTTTATATTCATTTAGTGAAATTTAACCAATATTATATATTCAGATAATTTGGTGAAGTTAAACGTTGAAATATTTTTGAATTTCAGTAATTTTTTATATTTTTTTTCTCTTCAATAGAATATCATTTTATTTTCTAATTTTATGGATAATTATCCTTCTATTTTATTCATTTTTTTAGTTAAAAATATAGAAATTTCTCTTTTTAAGGAATGGTATAATTTATTTTTGGAAATTTCATATAAATTTACATAAATTTTATTTTCTCAACAAGAATAATATTAGATAATATTTTTGAATTCTTTTTGGTTTTATTTTAATTTAATATATATTTTTTTAATTTAACCCTAGAAATAGATTCATTTTATATTAAAAGATTATTTTTTTGTTTTATGTGTTCCTGGTTGATTTAATTATCATATTGATCTAATTTTTATAAATAAATATTTTACCATTTCAATTAATCAACTTAAACTATTATATTTGGAGTTAAATGTAACATTGATGAAAATTAAAGCTTTTAATATTCAAACCACATCGAAACCTGCCATTTTCCAATAGTGAATTAATTTTTCCCCCAATGACTTCTAGAAAATGTGATAAGTCAATTAAAATCATCAAGTTTAATCGATGCATATAATGGGACCAATTAACCTCATGCCACAATTAAGAAATAATCAAAAATAAAATCAACTCCCTTGGATATAAAATTCATCCAATCATAAAATGTTTACTGGAATTCATTCTTATTATCATCAAAGAAAAAAAAATAAGAATCTCATTTAGAATATTTTTTCTGAAACATGTCAACTACAAGTCATGAGATATTATGTTCTAGCCTTATAAATAATTTATTATTAAAATGATGATAAACTAAAACAAATCTGTATCGGTTAGAATAACAATATAAAAAATTGGTTTCCCCCTTGAAAATAATCTAAAAATAAATATAGACTATGTTAATTCATTAATAAAAAAATGTACAAACCGAAATTGGATAAATCATTTTCAAAAACCACCCATTGTCACTATATCTCACTAAAAAATCCATATATAATAATAGTATCATAATACATATAATAACATTAAATGATCATTCCCCACAGAAATCCCTAATGTAAACTAGTCACCCTAATACTGTTTTGAAATATGTCATGGTACTCCTATACGTCCCTCATAACATAATGAGAAGCATCAATACTACATCATAGACATATTCACATGACCATAACAGTATATCATGTATAATAAACTCATACTACCTACCACCACCACAAAAACATCCTACCAACCACAACAAAAAACTATTTATCTTATAGAGACCACATAAACAAAAAAACACTTTCATCATGTTGTTAATAACACATCATATAAAATCAAAACATCAAACCCCCAAAAACTATACTATGATTGAAATTTAGAGAATATATGTGGGAGTAGTAAAATATTAATATCAACTATATCGTTGTTATTTATGATAAAGCAAAAATACAAAACCATTAATGGGTTTTTATGATATTTTTCATTGAATGTCATGTGTAGTAAATATCATAGAGTATAATGATTATAAAAATTTAGAATGTATCACAAATATGTTAAAAAATTAAAGCAACAACCCTAAAATAAAAACAATATCTTCATTATGCTCTTCTTACATCAACAACCACCACCACCTACAGTCAACATCCAACCACACGTAAAATCCATAAAATCAAAGTGTTTAATATTATAGTTCTAATTCAAGATTTAAAATTTCCAGTAATATTACATTCATTAATAAAATTAACTTTTTCCCACTATGATTTCACAAGAACTACATTGACATTAATTTTAATAGATATGTTTACCATATATCAATTATCCACCACTAAAATTATTATTTATAAATAATAATATATTTAATTAGAACATCTCCCAATTAATTATTTCTTTTTATTTAAATGATCCAACATTTCCATTATTATAACACACATTACATCATTAACAACTATACAAC
Organism: Viscum album; assembly: GCA_963277665.1. NCBI lineage: Eukaryota > Viridiplantae > Streptophyta > Magnoliopsida > Santalales > Viscaceae > Viscum > Viscum album. The sequence goes on along the minus strand of OY728143.1, from coordinate 62,283,616 downwards.
ATACCAAAAATATACATAAGAATACATCATAAAATTTTACCAATATAGGATAACCGTGATTGTCCACAGACAATACGTTAATAATTATCCAAAAAAAAAATATAATGACATCAAAAATAAGATAAATAAAATTTTGAATGAAAATTCACACCAATTCCAAAGAAAATTTCCCCTTTAGTCGTTTTGAATATAAAAATCATAACACATTACGAAATAAATAATAAAATATTCACACCCATATATTCATTAAAATTTTAATTTTTTATTCATTCCAAATATTCCCATAATTAGAAAAAGATAATGAATTATAATGGAATCCAAAATTTACCAATGAACATATATTCACACAAAAAAATAATTCATTCAGAAAACAAATAATAAATTTTATATTTTATCATCTTCGTTACTTGTTTTTATTTAATTTTGTTTATAGATGTATATTGATAAAAAACAACAACAACAAGGACATAACAACATTCGTATAATAATTATATGAAAATTATTTAATATCAGTATAGATTTTTTTGTTAACGTATGTTATTTATTAACCTAAAATTATTTTTAATTATTTATTTTTCAACCCCATCATTAGTTCATTAGAAAATATATGTGATAAGAATAAAATCATGTTATATCAAAACTAATCTAAAATTAATTCATAATATAATAAAAATCTCTATGAAATGGAATCCATCAAAAATAAAGCACAAGAATAAGGAAGAAGCAAAGGATAAATGTCAATTATCACATAATAATAATTATATGAACTATATCACAAACCATGCCATTAAAAATTCATCCAAAACCCTCCAATGATATTAAATAAATTTTCAATAATCCTTGATTAGGGGTGCGACATGAATTATTAAGTAAAATGGGAAAACATTCTCCGTGTATGTATAATGGTTCTGTAACAAATATCTATTTTAGATATCTCAAATATCAGTAAAGAAAGAGAAAATATAGAAAACAATGAGAACAATGATTTTTAGAGAAATAATATTCAACGAACCAAAATAAGTTTTTTTTTCTTAATTTATAACATATATTTATGTGTAACCACATTGATTTATCATTATCTTCCCTGTGATATAATGTGGAATGATCAAAAGAGGTATTAGATTTTCAACTATTTAAAATACAATCTCCCCTAGATTATCATTAGTTATTTCAGTATTTAAAAAAGATTATCAATCACTATAATGAAGTTATAGTAATCCATTATTTTCCTATAACTAATAATATAATAATATTATGATAAAAATTATACATCTCCCAAATAGTCCCAAAATATGAGGACGACAATATTACTTTTCTTTGAAATTGTACACATAATCATATATTTTTCCAAAACTTGTGAACGTTTATATACAAAATTTCTCTTTAAGACACATTTGAAGATACATAACATGATAGTTTTTTATTTATAATTCTAGAATTGGGAATATATAAATTTGGTGAGTAGAAACTCTCAAGAAGGGAAATTATTTCATAATGTAATAGATCAAAAACATGGAGGAGAGGATTTGAATAATATAAATATTATAATTAAAGATTATATGATCATATATGAAAATATTAAAACATTATTTACAACCATATTTTCATAAAATGATCATTATTTTTGAATAAAGGATAAATATAACAATATTTTAATATGATATAAAATTGTGGAATCCCTGAAATGGAATAATCAAGATAAAATCACATTACATGAAATGAAATGCATCTTGTATATATTTTATAGCTTGATAAATAATTTGGAATATGATTCATATCTTGATAAAATATATAGTATTTTGTAACAACCACAAACCTAGGAAAACCTATGTGATGAAACCCATTATTATCATAACTAAGTGAAAAAACTCGATGTATCCTTTATAAAATGTGAGAAAACACATATTTCCAACTCCTAAGTAAAAAAAATCATCATGTACATTCCTAAAAATTTAATAATATATAATATTAAACTAATTCTTTAAATGTGGGTATAGAATCCCCCCGCACAAGAGCCTCAGCCTAGTTGGTGAGGACTCGCTAGGTGCATCCAAGAGACCCGGGATCAAATCCCTGTGGAGGCTTATTTCTGGGGTTACTGTAGCAGTACTGTAGCAGTACTGTACCAGAAACTGTTCGGTACTGTAGAAGGCACTGTTCGGTACTGTAGCAGCCGGAACTATTCATCCACATGGGCCTTCGGGCCACTTGTTTGGTTGTCGGGTCCTGCAAGGCTTTCGGGCCACCCAAGGCCTTCGGGCCAGTTGATTATCAAGGCCTTAGGGCCACCATAAGGCCTTCGGGCCACCCATGGCCTTCGGGCCACATGAATGTAGGCCCAGACCCACTACAAAAAAGGAGCATCCCCTAGAAGAGGATTCAGAGAAGGTACACTCACTAGAGTAGAGCCAAATGGATTGTCAGAAAGAGAGGGTATGGCTATGCCATCAGTACCAACCTGTGCTTGCACAGGAAGCCTAGCCAGACGGTCATGAAAAGGTGGAGTGCTACTATCAAGATGCAGATGCTAGGGAGGGGCAGTTCCTTGTAGATAGTCTGGTTGAATTCCCTAAATACCTTCAGGTCATGTAATCTCTTAAGCCTACGGGCAATGTAATCTCTGAGCCTACGGGCCTTGTAAGGGTTCCCTATCATCCCTTGAAAGGGGGTTATCAAAAATCAATAAAAAATGAAGGCCTTAGGGCCATTCAACAGGTATAGTATATCCCCCTTCATCATCCATACATATTTGTAAAACATAAAATCCAATATCATCACATCAAAAATAACCCAGGGAAAAATATTTTATTTTTTATAAATCTAATTTACGTTGATATAAGAAATAATAGGATATAGATATTCAATTCCCCCAATGTATTTATAGAATAATAACATAGGTAAGAGTACAAAAAACCACATCATGGAAGGTAAACATTAGATTATGAAATGATGTTAAAAAACAATTTTTTCACAAAAACATTTTACATCATTTTAAAATATGATGATTGTACTAAATTAAATATACACATTTTTAGATGTAAAATATAATAGTTATTGAATACTATATTTTAAGTAGATATGAATAAAATATAATAATAAATAGAAAATGTTTGAAAAAATATATCTGTAAATAATTTGAAATCGATTAATGTTTGAAAATAAAATTTAAAAAAGACATAACAATTTCGAATAGAAATTGTGAATATACATTTAATAAATTAATATTAGTAATATAAATTAATAATATATATTTAATAATTAAAAAAATCAATACAAATAAAATGCATTGTGTTTGAGGAATCATTTTATTTTTAAAGGATTTAACCCCCTTTGGAACATTTTGATATATATTTGTTGAAAAAAAACATCATTCAAAATGATAAATAAACCATTACAAAAAATGGATAAAGGGGGAAAATTATCAATAGAAAAAATAATATTTTGAGATTTTATTGGATAAAGGAGAAAAATATTGGGATGTAACAATATGAACATGGAAGAATAATCTTTTATTATTATATGAATTATTCATAACAAAAAAAAAGTAATTTCACCCATACTTTAAAATTATTTATGAAGAATATCATGGTTTAAAAAATTATTTCCCATGAAAATAATCTATTTTTTTAAATCATCATACATTTGAATATAACTATTTTGTAATAAAATAGTAAATTATTAGTTATTATTACAAAATAATTCCAATAGAGTCCAAAAAACTAATTTGCGTTTTAGTACATTTGGAATAAAAACTTATTGAAATCATGAAAATCATATAGTCAATTAAATTTCTTGAAATAAATCATTGAGTATGTAAAAGTATATTATTATAATGTAAAAACACCATAGAAAAAATAAATAGCTGGAAAACATTATATCATATATAAATAAAGAAGACATGAGATTAATATTTTTATAGAATTTTTATAGTTTGAATCATAACATATAGCTACTCTTTGTTGAATTAGGGTTTTGATGGAACTCATCACATAGATTTACTCTATTTAAAATGTATTGATCCATTCAGATGTGAAAATTTATTTTTCATTGGATATTGTCTCAACATTAGGCCTTTGCACCCAACGGCTGGTGAGATCCTTGATCCTCTGGGTGCCTTGTATCTATCTTCAGTGCATACCACTCTTATAATCAACGAAGATGATTGGGACACTGAAGGATTTATAATACCAAGTCTAGGAATTGTTGATAGAGACCAATATGGACATGATGTGGAAAAACCAAATGACTTAAAGGAATCTTTAAAGGCCACAAAGTATGAGAGTAATTATCCAGGTCCACATATTGCTCCTCTATAGTAAAAATTGCATGAGTTGAACCCATGTGGCCATAATCTATGGTTTAAGAATAAGTTGATGGAATAAGATAAGAAGTGAATCATTAAAGGTGATATAACAATATCATGATTCTTTCATAGATTTTGGAATGTTTAAATTGGACTCTGATTATGAAAACATGGTCTTCTGGGAATTGGTCAGACACACAATGGAGAATTTTTCAAAATTTTGAAAACGTGAGATATGTTCTTTTAAGGCCCTTCATGCCCAAGACTACACAGTTATTGGTGTCTATGTATTTTTATGAATTTAACATAAATAATAAAAACTCAATGACATAATAAACCTATATAAATTTTTTTAAATAGGAAAATATAAAAATATAATAAAAATATGGTCTTATTAAGACCATTTTAAATGCAATATAATGTATAGCATGAACATGTATCAAGGGATTTAAATTTTAAACAATGAATCATTTAGAATACTTTTTTACATTTTAAAATATTCTCAAAATAATGATAACCCACAAATAACTATATTAATTATGTATTTTATAAAAAATTTCATACCTATAATTATTTATAATCCTTATTTCGGATAATTAACTATATGCATATTAGTTATTTTACATTATATGTTCCAACATCGTGTCTTTAGATTTTTTAACATTTATTATAATTGAATTAGCTATTTTAATGTTATTTATTTTCCAATGTCCATTATAATGTTTTTATTATTTTTTCATTTATATTAATTATAATGAATGTGGTGTTTAATTTAATTACACGAGTAATTTGGTCTTTATCATATAATATGGAATTGACAACAAACATTTTTCAACGATGTTTAACATATAAACAATGTTTTATTAATATTCAATTAATTACTTTTAATCTTATGAGTAACCAATAAAAATATATCTATTTAAATATTCATGAAATATAATACAATAAAAAAAGATTTTATAATCATGTGTGATATAATTTCTTATCTCTATTCAAGTACATTTTAAAACCAACTCAATCTATATCATGCTTAAACAAGATCAATGAATGTTGTAAAGAATGTGTTTATCATCAAATAATATTATTTTCGTGGACTAAAAATGATATTATTATGTTTTGGTATTATTTAAAATAATATTCAATGGTTTTATGATAAATACATAAACATTTTATTATGTTAAGAAAAATAATTGTTCGTGGATATGGTGGTATGCAAAACACACAATTGGAATTTCTGTTACTCTCTTAACGTGAGATATATCTGTAGATAGTAATTAATCATTTAGAATTATTAAACACATTAAATTAATAATATTGATTAATTGATTCCATCGTTAATATTGTCATTGATAGTTAGGGAAGAAAACCAAATGCATCGATTCACGGTGATGACAATCATCTCACACACACTAATGCGAATTATTAATTTTCATTATAGATGAAATAGAATAATAATGTTTTGTGACATTTTTATAATAACCTCTAAAAAAACTATGTGTTTTTCAGTAATTGTTATACTAAAGTTATGTTTAGTATATATAAAAATAATAAGATACAAATATTTATAAATATGTCATATCAATATTGATACTAAAAAAATATTCTTATTGATGGCCTTACATTTGAGGGATGTATGATAATATTAGATGACCATTGGAATCCTAGAATGCACTAGAATTCAAGGATATGTAATTTGGGAAGTCGTTAAATATTAGTCAGAAATTGGAGTGGAGTATTGAATGGATAAATGTAATCCCCCATTAATAAGAGAGCAAGTGGAACTTTTCTATGGGAATAAATTGTATGTTATATGAAAGAATTTAACTGAATTAATATTATGTGAGTTATTAAATGGATTATTGGTAACATATTTATTTAATAATTTAAAAATAAAGTATTATATATATAATGTATAATGGTTTGGATAAATTTATAAAAATCAACCCACCATTGATTATTCATTTAAACACTGACTACTCATAATTAAATATAATTTGTTTTATTAACAAAAATAAAATTATACCCTTAATTCCAAATCATGATCTATTGAATTAAATTTTTTGAACCATTTATACTAATTCAATATCTAATAATGAGAAATTTATATTTATGAAAAAACTTATAAATTGTTGAATGTTATTTATTTTTGAAAATTATCATTTTAACCATTAAGTGTTGTTACAATTATTTGATATTGATTAACTTTGAAATGATTTTTAATTTTAATATATATATAAATATATACTTATATATAAACGACATATTATATTTATAATTTTCAATTTTTTAATTTAATTTATAAAATTTATAATTAGAAATGTATTATTATTTAAAAGATAGTCATTTTAACTAGGTAACATATATTTAAACAAGGTAGCTTAATACCCATGAAGAATAACAGTTTATCCTTATTAAAAAAATTAGACCCATTGATTACAAATTCTAAATTGATTTTATTTGAATCAATAGACTAAAACTAATTGTAAAATACTAAAAATTAATTAATTTAAACTATTTTTTGATAAACATTGATTTTTTTAACATATAATATATAGGATTTTCAATAAAAATAAAACTGTATATTTTATATTGTTACATTAATTCCATATGAATGGTAAAAAAATGTATCTTCTGTTTTATAATAAAAATCCTCTATATTTTCAAAAATTGAATTTTCAATATTATATGTATAATAAGTTATATTATAAATATTCATAAATTTTATCCTAATAATATATGACAATTAAAACTCTAAATATAATTTCAATTTTTTAAAATTTAAATATTTAAATATCTATATTTACATTTAATATAAAATAAAAAAAAATCATTAACAAAATATAGTTGAGGAATAATATTTAAGCGTATTAAATATTCATATAAAAGTAGTCCCAATAACAAATATAAGAAAATTAGAAAAAATTAATAAATTAATTCAATACATTTTAATGAAAAAATATATTACTAGTTTCTAAGTTGTACTAATTGAGTCCGGTATTTATGGTGGATTTTATTTGTTTTCTATAATATAGATTTATACTCATTTATATATATTTCATTATTCAATTACAACTTATTATACCTAATAATTATTTTGATACCTTATGATTTTCTTTATTGGGTTGGTTGTCCGGGTTGTGTGTGGGGAAAATCATAAAACATAATATTTATTTATGTATAATAACTCCAGTTGTTACAATATACACCCTTAAATAAATTCACTTCATAAAATTTACATTTCATATAATTTAATGAAAAAATATATATGTCGAAATTAATGGAATGGCTTATGAAATAAAACCCAATATCATAGGGAAAACTAAAAAGAATTATTTCTATAAACATTTGATGAATCATTTTCTCATTACTAGGTATTTGGATAAATGTTGTGGATTCATTTTTATTCAAAGTGAATTCATGGTTGGTCTTACAGTATTGGAAAATCAAATTCGATTAGGAATATCTTCTCACATTTTACATAAGATAATGTATCATAATAAATATAACCACTTCATATAAAAAATAATGTCAATTTATTTTACTAGAGAACATATTGATCTATATATAATTTACTTCCAAAACACATAATAGTTACATTTCAAAAAATTTAGCTCAATTACATATCTCTGAGGATGAATACAATATGTTCTTATAAAAAACATAGATATCAAAGGGATTACATAACTTGTATACATCCACTATTTCTCGGTGGAGGGTAACTAAATAACTAATTACCACTATACCCTTCATCCATAGTCATTTCATGGGTTCTATATAACACTATGTGTATATGATGTTTTTCAGTTCTTACCATCCTTAAAAATCATTTTATTAGGGAATTGTCTGAGATAATGATCAAGTTCTCTTTATATATGATAATGAATGGTAAGTGGTTTCCATATTTATGTTCTATCTTCCTTCCTCTTATTAATTAACTTCTTCATTTTCCCACAATAGTTTTATTATACATGACCTTTTTTACCACAAAAAACTAATATTACATTACCATTGAGGTAATACCAATGATTATTTTTCCCATATATTTCACATATATGTTGTTGAGTATCCTTTCATTCATAATATTCTTTTCATGTTGCTATATCCTTTTCTATTTGGTGTACATGAAATATCAAATATCCTCACAATGTTAAACATGTTTTGAGATAGTTTTTCTGAATAATCAACAATTTTATCTATATTTATCCAAATCCAATGGGTTGATTGTTGATTTAATCATTGAATTATACATCATGTCCAAGGTTAACATGGTTCCTTCTAGTATCACCCTTCACTATTACCAAAAATTATTAGCATGAATGAAAACATTAAAAATGATGAATAAATATTATAATAAAAAAGTGAATTTAAACATAATAATAACTACTCATTTAAATTATCAAATTTTCGTATAGATCAATTAATTCATCATTAATTAATTAATTATTTTTCCATGGTTACATTATGATGTATTATCATTCATTTTCAACATAATCAGTAAAATTCACTATGAAATAAATCCTTTATATTTTTCATTAATGATCACAGGAACAACCCTAAAATATCTTTAGGGAAAGTCAAGCTATGTGTACTGACATAGTCCTAATCTTCCCGCATTTTAGTGGATATCGAATTAATTATCAAACAACAATTTTCACGGATATTAAAACATGGTTCATCCTTGAGACATCCATATTCAAATTTATTATTTATGTTAGGATAGATTTATATAGAAGTCTATATACTATTGACTTTATAAATAATTTATTATACCATCCTATACTGATTCACATAACATGTGTTTCTACTATGAATCTCAAAAAACAAACTAGAAAAATAATCTAGGATTATAACTACAAAATCATCCTAAAAAAATATATTGACCATGGTAAAAATAATGTAAATAGTAAATTAAAATCATTCTTTAAATTACACATCTTAAAAAAAGTTAGCAAAACCCTAGATAGAATTGTTTACTGTATTGAAAATTTTCTACTTAAACATTATTTTTTAAAAAATTGTGGAAATTTAAAGATAATATTAATATAATGTAAATTTTTTTGGATACCTAGCATGATATGACCAAATAAAACCCTAGGGATTGGAAATTTAAAAAAAGGGTGATCTCAAATGATCAGTAAATAAAAAACCGTTAATAAATTAATAGATCATAAACATGGAGGAAAACATTGGGAATACATAAATGTAATAATAATCGATCAAAAGACCATATATGATCATCATAAAAGTTTTATGGAAATATAATATCATAAATATATCTTTTTGGAATAATAAAATTAAAACATATAACATGTGAATAGGAAATAAATTTAAACAGTACATATAAAGTCAAAATTATGATAACATATAATTTCATGAAATGAAATGTATATTTATAAATTTTAATAGATTTATATACTATCATAGAACTGTCACAATTGATGATAATAAATAATTAAATGTAGAACTACAATATTTATTTATGGAATTGTGTGATCAATCATATTTTTCAAATTCTTATATGATCAAACTCATTATCTCCATTCAAAAAATGTGTGAAAATCCATCATTCTCAAACCCTTGGTCAAAATTTATTTTTTACCTGATTTACTATATCTATATATATATCATTAAATGGATGTGTTGGATGATGATATAGGACCCCCTCTTCATCATCCTTTCATATGTATAATAATTAAAATCAAATATCATCAAATCTTAAATTATGCCAGGAAAATGTATGTGTTCCATAAAAATTCATAAAGCATAATCCTAGGTAAAAATATGATTTAAAAATATAATTTCTATATAGGATTAATATAAAAATAAAAAAGGGAGGGTGATCAAAACTACACTTTCTCGAAGACTAAAAATGGATAGAAAATAAATCTAAATATAATATAGATTTCAAAAAGAAATTATTAGAATGATATATAAAAGTAAAATGTTAATTAATTTCAAAAAAAATTTCCATAAGTTAAGGAGAATTATTTTTTTAAAAACATTATAAATATTTAAAAAAGCATCCATATAAATACTTATGTATTCAAAATGTGAAATGGTAAATAAATTTAAATTTTTTATGTTTAGTTATGAATATTTATTAAAAATGACATGAAAAAATAATGTTTTTGAAAAAGGATTTTAAAAATAATTTCAAAAATTTATTTTAAAAAGATTATTTTATAATGTAAAATTGATGAAGATATGAATTTTAATAAAATAATAATTTTATTTTATTAAAAATTTATTTTTTTCGAAGGATACAAAATCGTTTTTGACATTTTGAAATAACATTGTTGAAAACCGACGTCATTAGAAAGGATAATAAAACTGTTGTTTTTAAATGAAAAACAATTCATATTTAATGATAATTTTAATTAAAAATAATTTTTATATCCACTGTGGAAAGGAAAAAATTTTCAACTTGTAAAAATATAGATGTGGAAAATATACAGTAAAAAAAGGTGAATTGTTATTAACAACTATATGAATTATAATAAAAAATATAAATAATCAAGGACAAATCATTTTTTGTGAAACATGATTTTCATAGAAAATAAGGTATAATATATACTAACATAATTGTAGGTAATAATATATTAATCATGGAATATAATAAATAGATGTGTGTGATTATGACCCATGTAATGGAATTGATTCATGAAAACCCCTTACTAATTCAGAAAATTTAGAATCAATTCATTTAAATATTGAAAATAATCTTTTTTGTAAATAAAATTTTTATATAATATATTATGTAGAAATAAATTATATTTATATATATACACCATAATGACATGAAAGTTGTGAAAAACATTGAATTATATCTCAATGAAGTGATGTTTACATGAAAAATCTATCATACATTGTACCATTTAATTAAAAACCAAAAGTCATAATGAAAATAAGTATTTATATGTGGAATCCTAAAAAATAATTAAATCATAGAAAAAATTATATGGGGTTAGTATTTAGGCCTTCCATAAGTTTTCATTTTGAATAAAATAAACATGTCAGAGGGGATTCAAATTTACTACAAAAAATCCATTACAATGTTTCTCGACTTACTTAGATGCACTATAAATTATAACAACCCTGCTCTTTATTACACACATAAACATGATTTATTACATAAACACTTCACCTGATAAATCATGGAATATCTAGAGGTCTAGTGTCTTTTGAGCTTATGAACATTTCATAATGGCTTAAAATTAGAAAAAAAACATCTTTATTGGAAACATTCTTTGCATATCCACTACATTCCCTTATACATAGCATTTCATGGGATAACCTGAGGACATGCACAAAAAGGGTAAGATATAAAGACCCTCAAGGTAGAAAATGTAATTTCTCGGACCCCTCTGGTCCACCCCTTTACTAAAATATGGTGTTTGAGGTGATCTAGGAGGTCAAGGTGGATCATCCCCAAAATTTTTCCAAATTTCCCGTTCTGTAAACAATGTTTCTAGTTTTTTGAACAATATCACAATGAGTCAGAAATAGTGTAATAGAAATAGTGTCACAGAAATGTTGAGCCAGAAACAGTGAGTTAGAAACAGTGAGTCAGAAATGGTGATACAGAAATAGTAAGTCAGAAATGTTGAGTTTGAAACGGTGAGATAGAAGCATCAAGTTAGAAATGGTGAGACAAAAACAGTTAGTCCGAAACAGGGAATCAGAAATGGTGAGATATAAATAGTTAGTCAGAATAGGGAGTCAAGAATGGTGAGATATAAAGGTTGAATCAGACAAGGTGTCATAACTCATGAATAGTATTTCCAGAACAGTTTCATATTTCCTTTTCCAAATTACCATATTTTTCCAGTTTCGCAAATTTAATGTTTTCTTTGACGTAAAATGAATTTATATACTTTTATTAATGGATTTAGGGCTGAATCAAATCCCATAACACTTATATTAATTTTCCTCAGTCTTGGGATGGATTTACATGGTCAAACTGTGTGGTTTAATGCGATCTGATTTTAATAGGAATCCATTGTATCTTAAACCACTGCTCCATTATGTCTTCTAAAGGGAAAAGATATCTTCCTCCGTTTTTCATTCTCTTTGTTCTCTGGTGAGAGACACTCAAACCTTTCTTTCCATCCTATAGAAATCATGATATTAAACTTTTCCCTGTGGATTGGATTCCCTTGACGTTCTTCTTATTTTAAGTGCACCCCCTATTTTGGTGCAACCAAGCAGTATAAAAAAATATTCGATATAAGGTAAGATTCATCATCATTCTTTTTGGTTCACTTTATATTATTTCACCTTGCCATTTTATGTCATGAGATCTTCATGCTTATAATTGATTTTCTTGGGATTCGGTTGGTGTGATCGTGTCGTGGCATCCTCAGGTGGATGCAGTTGTCACAAGAGGAAGAAATCGTGATCTGTTACATGTATAGTTATCATATGAAGGTCCTTAAAAACCTTTTTAAGCTAGGGGATTAATTACATCTCTTTTATTTTTTTAAAATAAACTGTAGAGCTAGAATTTTTTAGCCAATAGATCACAAAGGAATTGACATAATAAATATTTGAACTAGATATGTAAATTGATATCAATCATATGGTATTGCCTCTTGTTTTTGCTAGATACTGTGATATCTATTCTTGCATGGTTTAACTGTTTGTTCATGATGGAAATTCATAGAGAATGTAAACCAGAATTAATTGATAATTGATTCTCTATAGATAAAGAGGTATGTTAATGAATGTAGTTATTATCGTTGTACTTTTTTTGATGTTAGTTAAATTGGATCAATAAGAATGTATTATTAATTGGTGATAGCGTACTATTTAGGTTTTCCAAATATAGAAACAATGAATAAATTTTTTTTAATTCAAGATTGATTAACGAACTTATTGATTGATAATTCCTTGGAGGGTTCTGAGTTACTGTCTTTCTTGTTCAAGGGTAGGAGCCCAATTGATATGATTGTTTTTCTTCTTCTTCTTGTGTTGTGATGTGAGCCTGGATAGCTATTGTGATAGGTGGGGGCATAGAGGCTTACTGGTTATTGTACCAGTTGACACCTAGAGTGGGGTGATGCATTAGTTTATGTTTGTGGGTATTAGGGAGGACAACAGGGATGATGAAATGAGTTGGATGTGAATGTTTGGTTTTTTGGTGATTCTTCATGTTTGTTTATCTAATTTAATTTTCCCACTGATCAATGTAGCTAGAATTTCATTCCCTTTTTCTAAATGGTGTGATGATGTTCGGGGTATTCCATGTGCTTTCCATGTTTATCTTCTCAAGGGAGGATGGGTCTACGCTCTTGTTATAGGTGGCAAAGAATCGACGGGTAGTTCATCTACTCACTGTGGTAAGCCCCTTGTGTTTATAAGATTAAATTGTTTTTCTAGAATACCTAGAAATATGGGAATGTAATCATGTATATAAATAATTGAATAAATGATGTTAACAGATGGGGTTTGGAGCATTCTAGGGCGCAATGCTGAGGTTGTGATTTGAAGGAACAATGTACATTGGGTGTAATTCTACTGAAATTTAATGTCGAATTTATATTGGTAAATTAATGTTTAAATAATTAATTAACATAAAGAGTAACTAATAAAAAGGTATTGAAGTAATGTATTAAATCTTTTTAAATGGTTGTGTGCATATAGGTCACCTAGTCTTAGATGTAGCATCCCAGAGTCCGAGAAATGTTAGCTGTAGTTGTGTCTAAGACTAGGTTATGCCCATTGTGTGGCTGTGATCAATAGTATATTCTATACTTTTTGAGTTTCTATATGCTACTCCACTCTATCAGTAAGGGTAACTAGCACCCCGGGGATTCTGTTCCCTCAGGGGTGTTATCCCCAACATTCCAGTAGGAGGTTGGATGACTAAATACCCCATTTTACCCCTCCCACTTCTCTTTGTAGTTACTTGTGCTAGCTGGCACATTGGATAGTTTTCCCAATATATGATTTTAGTGGTGTATAATGGATTGTGGTTATAAACAAAAATATATTCTATCTATATTTTTCTCTGGACTACTATGGGTGTAACGTGTATAGGCTATGATGCCTTGAGGATCCTTACACGATGTTTGGGCTGTAATTGCATGAGGTATAATACCTGATGTTTGATACACATTATGCGAGCTGTTGTGGCTCCTAGAAACAACCTGGTAACCTTACGTACATGGACGTGGGGTTTTGTTGCATGAGGTTCATGTTGTGGTGATTCACCCAGGTGTTTGCGAGCATGCCTTTTTGGAGAGAGATGCTGAGTAAGTGCAATGTTGGGGTAAATCGGAAAACCAGTGGGGATGTAGAAGCAGGGTACCCTTGATATTGTAATTATACTATATACTCTTTTATGTGTTACATTGGGAGAGTATTCATGGTGAGTCTGGGAATATAATATACCTATTTAGGTGACAATTTAGTTTCAGTTGCTGTTCACTGTGGTTTATCATTCATTCATAACTTTTGAATGATATTTTTCAGGGAGGATCCTACTGAGTATATTGTTATACTCACCCTATGTATATATAAACTTCTTTTCAGGTCACATGGAATATGATTGAGATCAGGATGGTTACTACTAGATTGGGGTTTCAGGAGTTGTTCGGGCTTGTGGATGCTGATATTTTACATTCTTTTGGGTACTTATTGTTTTTCCCCATTCAGTTTTAGTAGTTATGTATGACATTCATATGTATAGGTTGGGTTTATTTTATCTTACTGGTTGAGTTGGAGTTTGTTGGTGTATATCTTATCTCCCTCTTCCATATGTGTTATCTTAGAGGGCAATACCTCCTATTTGTGTGTTTGCTATACCCTCAGTGCTAGACGCCAACACAGGGCCTACCGGAGGCCGTACATGGTGGTTATTATCTCTCCTCTCATATTGCTGGCCCAGGAGGGGTACACATTGTGTGGAGGGGGTCATGACAGAGTGGAATCAGAGGGAAATGTTGAGAGATAAGTTGGAGTTTGGAGATAGGCACATGTGAGGTTTCATTGGTTGGTAGCGAAACAATGTCATTCATTTTTAGAAATTGATGTAATAAATGGAGGTCGGATGAGACATAGGAGTTTAGGGCCCCCTACCATCTGATGTACGGACCTTTATTTTTACAATGGCTACTATAAATGTTGGTAATAGTTGCATGGTATAGTCCTAGGAATGAATCATGCATCATTCTTCTTTGTGCCTATGTTTGAATGGGTAGACCTTGGGATAGGTTAACATAAAATGAATAAAATAAAGCAATTGAATATTTAATTAATGATTATTCTTCCATATTCTATGTTTATGAGCTCTAACTATTTGTTATTTTATATGTATAGCTCTCGGTCGACATCCTCATTAGGATCACAGATAAGATGTCCAAAATGATATACTGACAGATCGTTGCCGGGTAGAGGTCGACGATGATGACACTTGGGGGAGGACACATCGATGGTTTCCAAGCTAGGGTCTGTAGAAGTATGAGCAATCTATTTCATATGCAGTCACAAAAGGATTTTTAAAGGATGTAGAGATAGGCTTTAGTTCGATCCATTATCGAATGAGCATTGGGTGTCATTAGTAGTGATGATGCTTCGTGGAGCATCGAGGCAGTGGTGGTTCTTGTTCCTCGGGGATCACGAAGAGTTAGTGATCTCATGGGAGGAGTTCTGAGACAAGTCCAGAGTCGAGTTTCTTTCTTTGACCGTGATGGAATCCAGTCTCAAAAAGCTTCTTAACCTTTGATAGGGTATCTCTAGTGTTGGAGAGTTAGGAATATGATTCAGGAACGTTATACGGTATGCTTCAGACATGTTTCCAAATGAGGAGGCCCGGGCAAGGCATTTTTAGGAGGCTTTGTGTCTAGAGATCCAGTGACATGCCACCCCATTTATGATGGAGACATATCTTGAGGTGCTCTCTATGGAAGAGGTCGTCGAGAGGCCTTTTTATAGAATTGAATCATCATGAGTGGGGAGCCATCGTGATTTTTCATGAATAAAAGCTGTGGTCTAGAGTTTCCATTTTTCAAGGTAGAAGAGTTTCCATTCACCGAGGGGTATGTCCCAGCCCTCCTCATCTCATTTCTACTTGTAAAACATCTCTAAGGACTATGATAAGGGATCATGCGTTTTTTTCTTGTGATGGTCGAGGTCATCAGTAGCGAGAGTTCCCAACCTTTCAGAGCAGTCATCGTGCACCAGTTTTTGGACTCCAGGGTCCTCGGTTGATGTAGTTCCAGCCGAGTCAGCAGCCACTGGTTGCACCAGATTTAGATTAGGAGAGGGTATATGGGGACCGAAGAGGACAACCCCTTGAAGCTACCCATCTTCAGAGAGCAGAGCACGTCCACGGTGGTGGTCGTAATCAGGGTCAGAGTGGTCATGGAGGATGTCGTGCTCAGCTTCATACAATATCATTGCAAGCACAAATCGAGCCAGATGTCATTCGAGATACCCTTTTCATGTTTTCTACCATGGTTTATGCCTTGTTTGATTCAGGATAAACTCACACCTTCATATATCTTACCCTTTTCCATTCATTAGGACTTGAGTAAGATAGGCTTCCAGTTCCCTTGGTGTTGAATACGCTAATTAGAGGTCTAGATGACTTGTTTGATGTAGGTAGAAAATCTGAGCTACTGTTGAGGTATCATCGCGCTTGGGGTGATTTCCTATGTTTACCAATACAACCATATGATGTCATCATCGACATGGATTGGTTGTATTTAGTGTAAGATATCATGGATTGCTTCTGGAGTTAGGTTGGTTTATTCAAAGTGGATAGAGAGCTGGTGGTGTTCGTTGGTGAGAGAGAACCTTGGATGGGTCATGGGCGTATTCCATCATTAGAATCCATGATGGATGAGAATATTATGAGTTCTTCAAAGGTCCAGTAGTTGTAATTTCCTAGGGTCATAGAAGAGTACCTTGATGTCTTTTGTGAAGAGGTTATATTGTTACCGTCTCAATGAGAGATTGAGTTTGGGATCGAGCTACAACCAGGAGAGTCTCCTACCCCTATGTCCCCATAGAGGATGGAACATTTTGTGTTGTGAGTGTTATGTATATAGCGTGATGGTCTATAACAGTGTGGTTTTGTTTGGCAGAGTGTGACACTGTAGTGTGCACCATTTTGGTTTGTGAAGAAGGATGATGATAACTTGTGGTATTTTTTTGTTTATCGTCTATTAAATACTGTGAGAGTAAAGAATCTCAATACTCTTCTACGGATTGATGATTTATTTGATCAACTAAAGCGTGAAAGTTGGTTCTAAAAGATCAATTTATGGTTAGGATATCATAAAATATGTTTGAAGGATGAAGATTTCCCAATGACATTTTCTGTTACTGTCATGAGGATTATGGGTTTGTCGTAATGTTTTCAGTTGTGAAGAATTCTCCAGTTGTGTTCATCTGATTGATGAACATTGTCTTCCATAAGTTCTAGGACATGTTTGTGGTTGTTTTCATCAACAACATGCTTGTGTACTCCACGAACGAGGAGGAGCATTATGAGCATCTACATGCCATTTTGGTAGTACTTCGTCAACATCAGTTGTTAGGGAAGTTGTCGAAATGTGTGTTTGGGGATTGAGAAGTCCGTTTCTTGGGGAATATTGTGTCCCACCGGTTGGTAGCTATGGATCCATAGAAGATTAAAGCAGTAGTGTCTTGGGTATCCCCAAGACAGTGTTAGAGGTGTGATGTTTCCTCAGTCTTGCATGCTACTACAGGTGGTTCATACCCAATTTCACATGAGATGTGACTCCTCTGAAAGCATTGACCAGGAAGGATCAGACAGTCATATGGACTGATCAATTCCAGTTAGATTTTAAGTGTCTAAAGTAGAAGTTAGTAAGTGCTCCAGTTCATTCTCTCTAAGTAGATGGAGTTCAATTTGATGTTTACTACTATGCTTCGCATCTGGGGTTAGGGTATATTATAATGCAGTAAAGATCCATTGATTCTTGTGGGTCTCAGCACGTGCGTCCTCATGAATGTAACTATGCCACCCATGATCTTGAGTTGGTAGCTATGGTGTTTGCTATGATGTTATGGATACATTATCTTATTGTTGATCTCTTTGTGGTCGTCACCAATCATAAGAGTCTGAGGTATGTTTTATCCGATCGTGACTTGAACTCACGACATCGTCAGTGGATAAAGTTCATACAAGAATACGACTTTGAAATATCATATACACATAGAAAGGGGAATGTTGTAGTAGATGTGTTGAGTCAAAATTCACATAGTGATGTTGTGCATGCATCCGGTGATTCCTAGAGAGTAATGGAAGAACTGTCGACATTACATCTTGATATGGGAGAAGTTTGGGGAAGAGGTTGTCTTTTCCAGATGATGGTGTTGTCATCTCTATTTCAGTAGATGGAAGAGTCCAAGTTGGAGGATCTCGAGGTGATGTTATAGAGAGACTGAGTTGTTTATGGTGAGGCCCATGATGGTTGGTCTAAGGATGAATAACACTATTTATTGTATCATTCAAGGCTTTTTGTTCCATTGACAATGTGCGAGACTATTTTCAGAGAGATCCATAGTTCTCTTTTAGCGATGCATCATGGCGTGACAATGATGTACTGAGCCTTGAGGAGGCTGTTTTGGTTGCCTGGACTGAAGCATGTAGTTTCAGAGTTTGTGTCTTGATGTTTAGTCTCCCAGATGGTCAAGGCTAAGCACTGCGTCCCTGGTGGTTTGCTCTGGCCATTAGATATTCCTTAGTGGAAGTGGGAGGACATCTCAATGGACTTTGTTACTGGTTTACCCTAAGATTTTGCAGGACCAGATGCTCTTTGGGTGGTAGTGGATCGTTTAACAAAATCGTCCCACTTCATAGAAATCCAGGAGTCGATCTAAATAGATTTTTTGTTGAGGCGGTATCTAGAGGATGTGGTGAGACATCATAGAGTCCCAAGGATAATCATTTCATATCGAGATCCTAACATTACTTCTAGTGCGTGGAGAGGTCTCCAATATGATTTTAGTTCTCAATTATGCCTAATAAATTCTTTTCATTCTCAAATGGTTTGTCAGATAGAGAGAACCATCCAGACTATTGAAGACATGTTACACTCTTGTGTTCTTGATTTTTGTGGCTCGTGGATGTGGAACATTCCCTTTTGGGAGTTCTCTTACAATAATAGTTTTCACTCCACCATTGGTACTGTGCCATTTAAATCACTATATTGCCGGCCTTTCCGTTCTCTATTGTGCTGGACTGGGGTCAGAGAGTTTGAAATTATCAGACCATAACTAGTGCAGAATACAATAGAGATGGCTCAGGTAATTCATGAGAGGATGAAGACAACACATGATCATCAGAAATCATATGTTGATCAATAGAGGAGACCATTAGAGTTTGATGTTGGGGATCCAGTGTTAATGAAGGTGACTCTTATTGTGGATAGAAAAGGTTTGGTCGTGGGAGTAAGCATTCTCCCCAGTTTGTTGGGCCTTTCGAGGTGTTAGCTCATGTTGGAGCAGTAGTCTATCGAGTAGCACTTCCCCCGTAGATGAGCTGGATACACGATGTATATCATGGGTAAAAACTCCATCGTTATCATCATGATGACTCTCATGTCATAGATTGGAGAGAGATCAATGTTGATGATGATGAGACCTTCGAGGAGTGACCTATGGTGATCCCAAACAGCAAGCAGAAGGTTTTTCACGGGAGATAAATTACATTGGTTCATGTCTTGTGGTGACACAGTGGCATGGAGGAGAGTACCTGGAAATGTGAGTCACAGATACGTGCTTAGTACCTAGATTTGTTTGATGTTTAAACTCTTTTCATGTAAAGGTATACCCTTTGTGGTTATTGACCTAACATTTTTATAAGATGAATATATTTTGTTGCTTCTTATAGTTTTCTCTCTTTTAGGAGGTATCTTGAGGAGTGGTTGTTCGAACCCCTTTTCAGTTTCCTTTTGGGTTGGTTTTTGATTCTCAATGATGAGAATGTTTTCAGTGGTATCTAATGTAATGGCCAGACCACTCTTGTGCATGCCTTTGCTGAAATATACTATTTTAGGTGTTCTGGGAGGTCAAGGTGACTCATCCCTAACACATTGCCAAATTTTCAGTTCTATGAATAGTGTTTTAAGTTTTATGAACAATGTCCCGGGGAGTCAGAAACGTTGAGAAAAAAATGGTGTCATAGAAATGGTGAGTCAGAAATGGTGATACAGAAATGGTGAGTCAGAAATGGTGAGACAGAAATGGTGAGACAGAAACAGAGAGACAGAAATGGTGAGATAGAAACGGTGAGACAGAAACAAAGAGGCAAAAAACGGTGAGTCAGAAATGGTGAGATAGAAACAGTGAGGCAAAAAAGGTGAGTTGGAAACTGTGAGACCGAAACGGTGAGTCAGGAACGGTGAGACAGAAATGGTGAGTTAGAAACGATGAGTGAGAAATGGTTAGACAGAAATGGTGAGTTAGACACGGTTTCATAGATCATGAACATTGTTTCCAGAACTATTTCATAATTCCTTTTCCAAATTTCTAGATTTTTCCACTTTCGACAATTTAATGTTTTCTTTGACGTAAAACACTTTTTTTGGATTTTTTATAGGATTTTAGGCTGAATCAAATCCCATTACATCTATATTAATTTTCGTAAGGCCCTAGAAACATTTACATTGTCAAAATGTGTGGTTTAATGTGATCTGATTTTAATTGAAAATCCACTATATCTTAAACCGCTACTTCTTTAAATATTCTAAAGGGACTACATATCTTCCACCATTTTTCTTTCTACTTGTTCGTTGGTGTGAGACACTCTAACGATTCCTTCCTTCCTTTTGGAATCATGAGATTATACCTTTCTCAGTGGATTGGATTCCCTTGACGTTCTTCTTCCTGCAAGTGCACCCCCTGTTTTGGTCCAACCAAGAAGTATCCATCAATCATCGACATAATTTATGATTAATAATCGTTCTTTTGGGTTCACATTATCCTGTTTTCCCATTCCATTTTATGGAAAGAGATATTCATTATTATAATAAAGTTTCTTAGGATTCAGTTGGTATAGTCGTGCCACGACATCCTCAGGAGGATGCAGTTGTCATGGGAGGAAGTGATCGTGTTCTATTGATTGGATTCTTCTCATATAATGATCCATAAGGACCTTTTTAAGGTAGTGTACTCATTGATTCCCTTTTATTTTTTTACGTGAAACTGTAGAGATAGAATGTTTTAGCCACTGGATCACATTGGAAATGGCATTCTAAATATTTGAATTTGATACATAAATTGATATCAATCGTATGATATTGCCTCTTTTTTTTGATGGTGTGATATATATGCATTCATTATTTAGATGTTCATTCATGATGGAAATTGGTAAATAACCTAAAATATAATTAATGGATAATTGTTTTGAAAAAGATATAGGAGTGTAAATGAATTTTCTTCTTATCTTTGTATTTTTTTGGATATTTTTTAAATTGGTGGAATAAGAATGGTTAATTTATTTGTGATATCTTACTCTTTAGGTTTACCGAATATGGAACCTATGAATAATAAATCGGTTATTTCATGATGGATTAAATAACTGATTTTTTAATAATTCCATGAGGGGTTCTGAGTTACCCTCTTTCTTGTTCAAGGTCCAAGAGCCCAACTAATATGATTGTTGTTTTCCTTCTACTTGTGTAGTAATGTGATCCTAGATGGCTGTTATGATATGTAGGGGAATGGATGCCTACTGTTTTTTGTAGAAATTGATGCCTAGAGTGGTGAGATGCATCGGTTTATGCATGTTGGTGTTAGGGAGAACAACAGGGATGATGAAATGGGTTATGTAACGCCCCGACCCTAGTTACCCAGAGTCAGTGCATTATTACATAACATTGGCATGATCACAAGAAAAATCAAATCTCGAAAGACCGATTGGTTTAGTAGCCTTGGAAACACTAGATATATTCATAAGTTTTACATTACATCATAAAATGAAAAAATACTACAACAAAATAATGTCTCCACAGTCCACACTATTATCCCCTCATAATATCCCTGCAGGTCATTCATAACTTACTTCATCACATCCTGGGAAAAATAAAACATAGAAAAGGGGTGTGCTCATATTCCCAGTAAGGATAACAATATAGCGGAACATTCAAAAATAAGAATAAACATTTAAGGCAATGCATTACTAAAACAAAAGCCTTTTATACTTGAACTTCAACATAGTATGGAAAAGTAAAATGATATAATTCCATTTACTTGTTCACATGGATATTCTACTAATCAAATAATCACATGCAATATCAATAACCACTTTCATAATGTTGGAATGCATAATGCTAGACTATCATAACCACATAGCCAAGGCCTCGTGCCAAGACTACAAATAAGATTTTGCCAAGGCCTTGTGCCAAGACACTAGTTTGTCTCATGAGACCTACCGATGCATCGAGGAGCTATAGCGGGCTCCACCCGTCACATATTAAGTCCAATGCATTTCCATATGAAAAGGTTT
This sequence comes from Viscum album, assembly GCA_963277665.1. Classification (NCBI taxonomy): domain Eukaryota; kingdom Viridiplantae; phylum Streptophyta; class Magnoliopsida; order Santalales; family Viscaceae; genus Viscum; species Viscum album. The sequence continues at coordinate 62,260,832 of OY728143.1, read as the reverse complement.
AAACATAACATAAACATTCGTATTAAAACTTGCATAAGAAATGTCAATACTTTCATCATAATCTACGAATGGTATAAAAATAGCACATCGACAGTCAAACATATCACAAAACCTTCAATACAATATAGAAGTTTTGTATCTTAATAAATCAACTACAAATAAGCATAAAATCTATCAAAGGATGTTGACATAGATGAAATCAAAACTCTTTTTAGAGAAATATCTCTTTCTATTTTTCAAATCATTTAAGAGTAATATATTTATAAAATAAAACATTTTCTTTGAAAATATTCTTATAAGCTTGTAAGGAAATCTTTGAAGATTTTATAACGGCGGAAAATAGCCGCACCCGCCGTATAAGTTAAAAAAACATTCTTACCTTAATTCTGTCGAAAAGGTTAAAAAGGACCTTGTTTTGAAAACAACGGAAAGATTCCTCTTATAAAAAGTCAAACAAGGGAATAAATGACTTTAACCCATATTCTTGTAAATAATAAAAATGTTTTGAAATACATTTTCAAGAAAACATGGATGTGGATGATAAAGAGATCCCAGTAGATTATTACATATAAACAACCACGGATAATGAAGAGATTGTGAAATAATCCTTACCTTGTACTTTTACTTGGTTGGGGTAGGTTAACCTCCTATATAATGGTGAAATAATTGTTATTAAATTATACAAGAATCATATACATTAATATGATATCATATATGATCTTTTAATATTGATTTGATAATAATATCTTAGTATTATCGTTGTTTCGGGTGTTAACTTACTTGTTTTTTTATATGTTTTGTTACGCAAGACATGTTTGTAATGGATAGGTTGTATATTATTCATATCCAGAATGATATCATGTCCTTAAAAATCATTTTTAAATCATCAAATGATAATTATACTTGAATGGATACGATGGAGAATGAATCTCATCGCGTTCGTGGAGACGGTAGTCCGTACGTACGCACGAGCGACAATATCATTCTTTTGATATTAAAATAATATATAAATGGTTGTTATATCATATATACAGAATTATTAACATTTTATATTTATTATTTACATGAGTTACATATCATTATTATACCCATCCAAATAATAATATATTGAATAACAATTACACCACGATGTGGAGACGGTAAGCCGTACGTACGCACGTATGGTGACATGTTATTCAAAGGGTGGATAGAATACTGAATACGATTGTACCATATTTATAATAACATCACAGTATATATATGATACTGGAGTTATTATTTTAGAATGTTAAAAACAACGGAAGAAGAAGTGGAAGAAGAAAGGAACTTGGAAAAGGGTGGTGAAATCATTACCTCTTCTTCGGTTTCTTCCTTTTGATTTGATCAAAAGGGCTCCATAGGTTGGCTTTCTGATCAAACTGAGGCCTCTAGGTTGTAGTGAGGGGAGTTGGGAGAGTATTTGGGCAGAGTTTGGCCGATCCAAATGGATTTGAAGTTGTGAAGAAATGAGAAGGAGGAGTGCCCTTTTATAAGAGGGGTGAGGGGCACCTTTGGAAAAGCTAGAGATATTAGTTTATAATAAATTCATATTCGGTTTCCAATGGCTCCAAAGTTTATTATTCAAAGGTTAATGTGGCGATGGGTAGAAAACAACTCATCCAATAGAATTTAGACAGGTTTGGGTACTTATATTAACCTTATCTTTAAGTATTAACTCTAAGTTAATTAGTTTCACTTTTACAATGTCTCTTTGTATTTTTATATAATATTATTAATAAACTTACTATATACATCCAAGTGACCCCCATGTGGTCCATTAATGATGAACCTATCATGGTATAAGTCTCTTGGCTGCACCTTTGATTTTTAGGAATTTAATATCAATTAATAATATAATACTTGTTTTAAGAACTCTTTTATGTCAATTTTGACACTATTCAATAGTTGATTTTTGTGAAACTCATAAAATATTGATTACTTAGAAAAAAGTCAATTAAATCAATCCTAATATATCATATTATCCTATAAAATTAGTTTAATTCATTAAAAGTTTCATATTATATTTATTTTGGTATTTATAATATCAATTATTTTAATTTTTAACTATTATAGTAATTAATTCATCATCATTGAGTCATAAATAAATTAAATTATTTAATGTCTAAAAATTATAAATAAAATAAAATAATGTAGGAAAACTTTTTTATATTTCTAATGAATATTTAAAATCTAAAATCCTAAATTGATAACCCTATGTAAAAATTGTTTTTCTAAAAGATATATGCTTGTGTCATTTTTGTATTCATCTTAACTTAATTAAAATAAAGTGTCCCTATCACCTACAAGTGGCACCATGTGGTCCCAAAATCGACCCAAAGATGCCTATGGTCGAACATGTATCAACCAATATGGCTAGGACACGTTTTAGGGTAATTTAGTATTATTATAATATTATTTTTTAACCCTTATTTACCTGATTTACCCTTAACCATGGTAAATAAAATATTTACCGCAGTAATTATTCAAAATATATAAAAATAAAAGTTACCTATTTACACAATTTGGACATCCTGATTCAAAATATGGAATCCATTTTTCTAAATTCAAAACATATAAGTGGCAGAAATTAATTTAAAATTAATTCCCGCTATCAAAACAAAAAGCGTGTTTTTAAGAGATAATAACTATCAAAAGATTGACACTTGTTTATGTTCGGTTTAATTGTAAAATTATGTCCAATGACCAAAATTATATTAAATGGTAATAATATATTCTAAATATACTTTAAAACCACTCAAATTCATAATTTATCACTAGTAATTATTTTGATTAAAAAAGTTGTTTTTAATTAAAATTTAGTAATTTTCACTATTCATCAAAATATGAAAGTTATTCGAAAAGTACCAAAATTTCACCTTAGGCTAAATTCGATATTCCAAATCCAAAAATGATGTCCATTTTAAAATATAAAATATATATAATTTCAAAAAGTAGGTATTACTATTCATAACGGTTAGTTTGATTGGTTATGGTGTGTTAGAACTCGGTGTTGCGTACAACACACGGTATCACATTATTCAAAGAGAAGCGTACCATAGAAGCTTGGGGTGTTACATTCTCCCCTCCTTCAAATAATTTTGTCCTTAAAATTTCTAGAATACTACCGCATGAAAAGACTCGGGTGGTTCTTCATCATAAGTTCCTCGGGTTCCCACGTTGCCTCTTCTATCTTATGGTTTCTCCACAAAACATTTACCAGACGCGTCGTACGGTTTCTCAGCACTTGTTCTCTCGTATAAAGAATCTTGACGGGCTCTTCGCAATAAGACAGATCGGGTTCCAGTTCTAACTCCTCGTAGGTGAGTACATGCATTGGGTCAGGCATGTATTTCCTCAACAGAGATACGTGGAACACATCGTGAACTTTGGAGAGACTTGGCGGCATTGCCAATCGGTAAGCTACAGCCCTAATTCATTCTAGAATTTCGAAAGGTCCGATGTACCTGGGACTCAATTTACCTTTCTTACCAAAACGTATAACTCCCTTCCATGGAGATACCTTCAGGAAAACATGATCACCGACTTGAAATTCCAGATCCTTCCTTCGATTATCGGCATAACTCTTCTGCCTACTTTGAGCTGCTTTGATGTGATTTTGGATTACCTTCACCTTTTCCATCGTTTCCTCCACCAGTTCTGGACCTATAAGTTTTCTTTCATCAACGTCATCCCAACAGGTTGGTGTACGACATCTCTTTCCATATAACTCTTCATATGGTGCCTTATGAATACTCGAATGGAAGCTATTGTTATAGGAAAAATTCTACGAGAGGTAAGTATTGATCCCACATACCCTGAAAGTCAACTAAGCAAGATCTCAACATGTATTCTAGGGTTTGAATAGTCCGTTCTGATTTTCCATCTGTCTGAGGGTGGTAAGCAGTGCTCAAATGATGTTCAGTATCCAAGGATTTCTGAAGACTTTTCCAAAATCTTGAAGAAAAACAGGGATCACGATCAGAAACAATTGATAGGGGTACTCGATGAAGTCTCACAACTTCATTAATATATAGTCTTGCTAGACGTTCTAGGGGTAGATCTTCTCTTATAGCAAGAAAATGTGCTGACTTGGTAAGACAATCAACAATAACCCATATTGCATCGTTCCTTCTAGGAGTCTTTGGTAGCCCCATGACAAAGTCCATCGTAATATTGTCCCATTTCCACTCCGGTATGGGAAGAGGTTGCATGACTCTTCCAGGCTGTTGCCTTCTAGCTTTCACTTGCTGACAAACCATACATCTTAACACAAAATCAGCAATCTCCCTCTTCATGTTGTCCCACCAAAAATGTTCCTTCAAATCTCTATACATTTTGGTGCTCCCAGGGTGTATAGAGAAATTGGAACTATGAGCATCATCCAGCAATTCCCTTTTTAGATCAGGTATATCGGGAACCCAAAGTCTCTTCCCGAATTTCAAAATTCCATCTTCATACACAAAGTTTCTCAATCTCCCATCATTCATATCTTTAATCTTCTTTTGAAATTATTCATCATCGGTCTGAGAACTCATAATCCTTTCTAGTAAAGATGGTTTGGCAACCATTTGAAAAAGCATTGATGTTTCACCTTCCCTGGTTATTCCCATGTCCATCTTCACTAGATCCATGAAAATTGGATCCCTTTCAATTCTCATATTGTTCAAAACTCCATGGTCTTTTCTACTCAAAGCATCTGCTACCCTGTTTGCCTTCCCCGGGTGGTAGTGTATCGTACAATCATAATCCTTGAGTAATTCAAGCCATCTCCTTTGCCTCATGTTGAGTTCATTTTGTGAGAAAATATACTTCAAACTCTTGTGATCAGTATAAATCTCACATTTTTCACAATAGAGGTAGTGCCTCCATATCTTCAAAGAAAAGATCACATCTGCTAACTCGAGATCATGAGTAGGATAGTTTTGTTCATGAATTTTCAACTGTCATGATGCATAGGCAATAACTCTATCATTCTGCATAAGGACACAACCAAGTCCTTTCTTTGATGCATCACTATAAATAACGAACCCATCATTCCCCGATGGTAGAGTCAATATAGGAGCATTGACTAATCTTCTATTCAGTTCTTCGAAACATTCTTCACACTCTTTTGTCCAAAAAAATTTAACCCCTTTACGTGTGAGCTTCGTTAATGGGTTAGCCAATCGGGCAAAATTCTGGACGAATCATCGATAATAACCTGCCAAACCAATAAAACTATGTACCTCAGTTATACTCGTAGGTGCTGGCCATTCTTGGATCGCCTTGGTCTTAGAAGGATCAACAGAGATTCCATCTTTGGAGACAATATGGCCAAGAAAAGAAATCTCATGAATCCAGAATTCACACTTTCTAAACTTTCCATATAATTCATGTCTTCTCAGTGTCTTCAGGATAATGCGCAAGTGATTTTCATGATCTTCGTAGCTTTTGGAGTATACCAAGATATCATCAATAAATACCACCACAAATTCATCGATATACTCCTTGAAAACTCTATTCATCAGATCCATGAATACAGAGGGTGCATTAGTCAATCCAAACGGCATTACAGTAAACTCGTAATGCCCGTACCTGGTTCCAAATGCTGTCTTCGGAATGTCTTCCTTCTTCACACACAACTGATGGTATCCAGATTGAAGGTCAATCTTTGAAAAGTATTGAGCTCCATGCAGTTGGTCAAATAAATCATCAATGTGAGGTAGGGGATACTTGTTCTTTATCATTATAGCATTGATCTCCATGTAGTCGATACATAACCTCATAGATCCATCATTCTTTTTAACAAAAAGAACATGGGCTCCCCATGGGGAAACACTAGGGCGAATAAATCCTTTATTACTCAATTCCTCTATTTGTTTCTTTAGTTCAACTAATTATATAGTGGCCATTCTATAAGGGGTCCTCGATATAGGCCTTGATCCAGGAATCAAATCAATGGAAAACTCAACTTCTCGTTCTGGAGGATGTCCAGGTAAATATTTTGGAAATACATCTACAAATTATTTCACAATAGGTACATCCTCTATTTGAACATTCCTTTCCTCACCCACAGTTATTTTATTCTCTTCCTCCCCAATAATTGAATTTAGTTGAGCTATTGAGGGTGGATCTAAATAAGAATTAGGTGGTGACGATTCTGATCTAAAGATAAGGTGTTCCTTATCATTATCATCAAGAATCGTAACCTCTTTCTTCTTACAATAAATCTTCACATCATAGTCCGAATGCCAGGCCATACCGAGGATTATATCAAACTCAATCATAGGTATGATGATGAGATCAGCAGATAACGAACATTTATGTGCTCTAATGGGGACTGATTCACAAAACATTGTTGCAATGATACTTCCCTTAGGAGTTTTAACTAACAACTCCCTTGTTAAATCAAATTGAAAATATCTAATTTTCTTAGCAAACTGGGAAGATATGAAACAATGCGATGATCCAGAATCAAATAATGCATTTGCTAAACTTGAGGAAACCATTAAATTACCTGCCACCATGTCTTTCAGAGCTTCTACCTCAGCACTAGTGATAGCATAAGCCTGGCCTTGATCCCTTGGCCATTTCTGAGGTAAGTTCTCCTGACGCTTAGGACATTCATTTGCATAATGTCCCATCTCCCTGCAATTGTAACACTAAACATTGGTGGCTTCCTTCTTCCCTTTGCAATCACGAGCTTGGTGGCCTTTTTCACCACACTTGTAACATACTCCCATTCCCTTCAAGCAAGTACCAGGGTGTTTCTTCCCACATTTACCACAGGATTGATATTCAACCTTTCCTTTCTTCCCCTTATTTCCATTCCCAGATTGATCAGCAGGCCTCTTCTTCTCTTGCTTTTCTTTAAAGTCATAAGACTTAGAGAATTCCTTTTCGGTCTTGATAGCACATGAGACAATGTCTTCATACGATGAAAAGGATTGTGAGAATAATGCTCGACGGAGAAATGGTTTTAACCCATCAAATAAACGATCAATCTTACTTCTTGGGTTACGTATATAATCTCCAGCATACCTTGCTAACCTTGTAATGTTAGCGTCATACTTTGTGACATTATCATCCTCCTTCTGTCTCAATCTCAGAAATTGCCTTTCCATATCTGCTCGATGGTCGCGAGGAAAGTATTTTTCTAAAAATAGATCTTTGAACTCCCTCCATTCAATATTTGATACTTCATCATCTTCCTTCGTATTTTGAATCAATGACCACCATTGATCAGCATCTCCAGTGAGGCAGTAAACTGCCATGATAACTTTTTCCCTTTCATTACTCCCCAATGCCTGAAATATTTTCTCTAGGGAAAATATCCATTGCTCAGCTAATAAGGTATTTGTACTCCCATTGAACGTTGGTGGTTGTTGCCTCATTAATCGATCTAACATTGATCCTCCATGTTGCGGATCAGGGTGCTCCATACGGGTAAGGTTATTATTCATAACTTGAGTGAGTTGTCCCAGTATGGTGATTAGCTGATCGGCACCAGTTGCATCACCAGCTCCACTATAATTATCTTGAGAAGGAGGGAAATCCCTACATGGAGTGAGTGCATTGATACGGTTTCCATTTCTTCCACTAGGCGCCATTTCTAAACAATGGCATAAACTAGATCAGTTTATGAATCAAAATACATAATCCCATACTTATAAAACACTTAACCTAAATTGAACTATTAATGGATATAATCCATAATCATAAAAATGTTTTCTTTGAGAAAGTATATACTCATAAACCCTTCATAATGATTTTTAAAGAAAATGAGAGTTATCCTAAGCATATCCCCCGGGAGTGTCGTAACCAAGAGTGCAGCAAGGCCCGTTGTCGTGCACCAGTTCCCGTTTGAGTCTAGCTCAAAGCGGTGTTTTTGGGTTTTACCCCTAGGTACATCTGTGCCAGAGCCGCCTCTACCTGCTCGTATCCAGACAGGGATGTATTTCTTGGAAAACTCACAAAATCTCTACAATACCAAATTTCTAGGAAGTTCTTCTATACTAATCCTCAAAGTTTATCGTACGTCTACATGCTCTAATCAGAGTTTATCTAAATATATCTTCTAAGGTTTGTACTAAACTTCCTCTGATACCAACTGTAACGCCCCGACCCTAATTTCACAGAGTCGGTGCATTATTACATAACATTGCATGATCACAAGAAAGATCAAATCTCGAAAGACCGATTGGTTTAGTAGCCTTGGAAACACTATATATGTTCATAAGTTTTACATTACATCATAAAATGAAAAACTACTACAACAACATAATGTCTCCACAGTCCACACTATTATCCCCTCATAATATCCCTGCAGGTCATTCATAACTTACTTCTTCACATCCTGGGAAAAATAAAACATAGAAAAGGGGTGAGCTTAAATGCCCAGTAAGGATAACAATATAGCGGAACATTAAAAAATAAGCATAAACATTTAAGGCAATTCATTACTAAAACAAAATCATTTTAAACTTGAACTTCAACATAGTATGGCCAAGTAAAATGAAATAATGCCATTTACTTGTTCACATGGATATTCTACTAATCGAATAATCACATGCAATATCAATAACCCCTTTCATAATGTTGGAATGCATAATGCCAGACTATCATAACCACATAGCCAAGGCCTCTTGCCAAGACTACAAATAAGATTTTGCCAAGGCCTTGTGCCAAGACACTAGTTTGTCTCATGAGACCTACCGATGCATCGAGGAGCTATAGCGGGCTCCACCTGTCACATATTAAGTCCAATGCATTCCCATATGAAAAGGTTTAAACATAACATAAACATTCGTATTAAAACTAGCATACGAAATGTCAATACTTTTATCATAAACTATGAATGGTATAAAAATAGCACATCCACAGTCAAACATATCACAAAACATTCAATACAATATATATTTTTTGTATCTTACTAAATCAACTACAAATAAGCATAAAATCTATCAAAGGATGTTGACATAGATGAAATCAAAACTCTTTTTAGAAAAATATCTCTTTATATTTTTGAAATAATTTAAGAGTCATATATTTATAAAATAAAACATTTTCATTGAAAATATTCTTATAAGCTTGTAAGGAGAGCTTTGAAGATTTTATAAAGGTAGAAAATAGCCGCACCGGCCGTATAAGTTAAAAAAAACATTCTTACCTTAATTCTGTCGAAAAGGTTAAAAAGGACCTTGTTTTGAAAACGACGGAAAGATTCCTCTTATAAAAAGTCAAACAAGGGTATAAATGACTTTAAACCATATTCTTGTAAATAATAAAAATGTTTTGAAATACATTTTTAAGAAAACATGGATGTGGATGATAAAGATATCCCAGTAGATTATTACATATAAACAACCTCGGATAATGAAGAGATTGTGAAATAATCCTTACCTTGTAATTTCCTTGGTTGGGGTAGGTTAACCTCATGTATAATGGTGAAATAATTTTATTAAATTATACAAGAATCATATACATTAATATGATATCATATATGATCTTTTAATATTGATTTGATAATAATATCTTAGTATTATCGTTGTTTTGGGTGTTAACTTACTTGTTTTCTTTTATATGTTTTGTTACGTAAGACATGTTTGTAATGGATAGGTTGTATATTATTCATATCCAGAATGATATCAAGTCCTTAAACATTATTTTTAAATCATCAAATGATAATTATACTTGAATGGATACGATGGAGAATGAATCTCATCGCGTTCGTGGAGACGGTAGTCCGTACGTACGCACGAGCGACAATATCATTCTTTTGATATTAAAATAATATATAAATGTTTGTTATATCATATATACAGAATCATTAACATGTTATATTTATTATTTACATGAGTTACATATCATTATTATACCCATCCAAATAATAATATATTGAATAACAATTACACCACGACGTGGAGACGGTAAGCCGTACGTACGCACATATGGTGACATGTTATTAAAAGGGTGGATAGAATACTGAATATGGTTGTACCATATTTATAATAACATCACAGTATATATATGATACTGTAGTTATTATTTTATAATGGTAAAAACAACGGAAGAAGAAGTGGAAGAAGAAAGGAACTTGGAAAAGGGTGGTGAAATCATTACCTCTTCTTCGGTTTCTTCCTTTTGATTTGATCAAAAGGTATCCTTAGGTTGGCTTTCTGATCAAACTAAGGCCTCTAGGTTGTAGTGAGGGAGGTTGGGAGAGTATTTGGGCAGAGTTTGGCCGAACAAAAAGGCTTTGAAGGTGTGAAGAAATGAGAAGGAGAAGTTCCCTTTTATAAGAGGGGTGAGGGGCACCTTTGGAAAAGCTAGAGATATTAGTTTATAATAAATTCATATTCGGTTTCCAATGGCTCCAAAGTTAATTATTCAAAGGATAAGTTGAGTATGGGTCTAAAACAACTCAAACAATAGAATTTAGACAGGTTTGGGTACTTATATTAACCTTATTTTTAAGTATTAACTCTAAGTTAATTAGTTTCACTTTTACAATGTCTCTTTGTATTTTTATATAATATGGTTAATAAACTTTCTATATACATCCAAAAGACCCCAAAGTGGTCCATTAATGATGAACCTATCATGATATAAGTCTCTTGGCCGCACCATAGACTTTTAGGAATTTAATATCAATTAATAATATAATATTTATTTTAAGAACTCTTTTATGTCAATTTTGACACTATTCAATAGTTGATTTTTGTGAAACTCATAACAGATTGATTACTTCGAACAAAGTCAATTATATCAATCCTAATATATCATATTATCCTATAAAATTAGTTTAATTCATTAAAAGTTTCATATTATATTTATTTGGGTATTTATAATATCAATTATTTTAATTTTTCACTATTATAGTAATTAATTCATCATCATTGTGTCATAAATAAATTAAATTATTTAATGTCTAAAAATTATAAATAAAATATAATTATGTAGGATATATTTTTATATTTATAATGAATATTTATAATCTAAAATCGAACATATATAACCCTATGTAAAAATTGTTTTGCTAAAGGATATATGCTTATGTCATTTTTGTATTCATTTTAACTTAATTAAAATAAAGTGTCCCTATCACCTACAAGTGGCACCATGGGGTCCCAAAATCGACCCAAAGATGCCTATGGTCGAACATGTATCAACCAATAAGGCTAGGACACATTTTAGTGTAATTTAGTATTATTATAATATTATTTTTTAACCCTTATTTACCGGATTTACCCTTAACCATGGTAAATAAAATATTTACCGCAGTAATTATTCAAAATGTCTAAAAATAAAAGTTACCTATTTACACAATTTGGACATCATGATTAAAAATATGGAATCCATTTTTATAAATTCAAAACACATAAGTGGCAGAAAGTAATTTAAAATTAATTCCCGCTGTCAAAACAAAAAGCGTGTTTTTAAGAGATAATAACTATCAAAAGATTGACACTTGTTTATGTTCGGTTTAATTGTAAAATTATGTCCAATGACCAACATTATATTAAATGGTAAAAATATATTCTAAATATACTTTAAAACCACTCAAATTAATAATTTATCACTATTAATTATTTTTATTAAAAAAGTTGTTTTTAATTAAAATTTAGTAATTTTCACTATTCATCAAAATATGAAAGTTATCCGAAAAGTACCAAAATTTCGTCTTAGGATAAATTCGATATTCCGAATCCAAAAATGAAGTCCATTTTAAAATATAAAATATATATAATTTCAAAAGGTAGGTATTACTATTCATAATGGATAGTTTGATTGGTTATGGTGTGTTAGAACTCGGTGTTGCATACAACACACGCTATCACATTATTCAAAGAGAAGCGTACCGTAGAAGCTTGGGGTGTTACAGGTTGGATGTGATTGTTTAGTTTTCTTCTCATTCTTCTTGGAAGTTTTTCTACATTAATATCCCCCCTGCTCAAGGCAGCTGGTCTTGCTTACTGTTATTATGAAAGGTACGAATATGTGCAGGGTATTCCACGTCATTTCCCTGTTTATCTTCTCATGGGAGGGTGTGTCTGCGCTCTTTCTATAGGCGGAAAAGAATCGATAGGTAGTTCATATACTCACCGTGTCGAGCCCCTTGTGTTTAAAATCATATATTGTTTTTCTATAATGACTGGTAATATCAGAAAGTAATTATGTAAATAAATAATTGAATATAATATTCTAACCCTTGGGGTTTAGAGCTTGATAAGGAAAAATGTCGAGGTTGTGATTTGAAGGAACAGTTCACTTTGGGTGTGATGCTAATGAAACTTAATGTGAAATTTTTACTGGTTAATTAATGATTAATGAAATAATTACCATAAATTGAAACTGATAAAAATGGAATGATTTAATGTAATAAATCTATTTAAATGGTTGTGTGCTTATAGGATACCTAGTCTTACATGTAGCATCCCGGAGTTCGAGAGATGTTAGCTGCAGTTTAGTATATGACTAGGTTTTTACTGTAGTGTGGTTGTTAACTATTATAAATTCTGTACTTTTTGTGTTTCTATACACTAATCCACCCTTTCAGTATAAGAAACTGACACCGTGGGGATTCTGAGCCCTGGGGGTTTTCCCCCAACATTCTGGGGGAGGATGGATGAGCGACGTCCGCCTTTGGCCCCTCTCTCTTCTCTTGGTAGTTACTTGTGATGGCAGACACATTGGTTAGTTTTCCCCATATTCGTGTGTAGAGGGCTATAATGTGTTGCATTTATTCACACATATATTCTGGATATAGTTTTCTATGTACTACTATAGGTGTAATGTTTATAGGCTGTGATGGCTTGATGATCCTTACTCGGAATATGGGCTGTAATGGCTTGAGGTATAATATCCGATGTAAGATACACATTATGTGTGTTGTGGTGGCTCCCAAAAATACCTGGTTTCCATGATTAGGTGTAAGTGGTGGGTTTTTTTCATGATGAGCATATTGTGGTGCTTCACCCAGGTGACTACGGGAAATCCTTTTTGGAGAGAGATGCTTTGGACGTGTGACATTGGGGTAAAGTGGAAAAACAGTGAGGTTGTAGTAGTGGGGTCCCCTTGATATTCGTAATTATATTATATACTCTTGAATGTGTTACTTAGTTAGAGTATCCATGGTGAGGCTGGGAAAATAGTATACATGTTTTGGTGATGAGTTAGTTTCACTTGTGGTTCACTATGCTTTACCTTAATTTCATTACTTTTTCAGGAGAAGCTTCAGGGAGGATCATACTAAGTATACTATTATACCCACCCTATGTATATATAAACCTCATTTCAGGTCACTAGAATAAAGTTAGAGATTATTCTGGTTACTACAAGCTAGTGGTTGTAGGAGTTGTTCGGGGTTGTGGTTGCTACTATTTTACGTTGTTTTGGGTACATGTATTTTCCCCATTCAGTTGTAGTATTTTGGAATGACATTTCATATGTGTACTTGGAATTGATTTCATCTTAATATTTTATTTGGAGTTGGTTGGTGTATATCTTATATCTCTCTTCTGTATGTGTTCTGCTAGAGGGCAATTCCTCTCATTTGTGTGTTCGTAATGCCCTCGGTGCTAGTCGCCAACCCAGGGCCAACTAAAGGCGGGACTCGAGGGTCATTGTCTCCCTTCTCACATTTCCGACCTAGTAGGGATAAAATTTTTGTGGAGGGGTCATGATATTAAACATGTTATAACATGAATAATACAAAACATGTTAGGAAATAGGAATATCAATGGAACATTTGAGAAACATGAACAAAAAGGCATGATATTACATGATTATCATTAAATGGAATTGTGGCAACAACACTTAACATTGTATTAGCATGATCCAAGGATAATTGCACATAGGGAATGAGGAAACCATCATTTCACTTGAATTAGCATGGGTAAAACCCTATTACATATAACATATCATGATACAAATCATTACCCAATGCATTGGAGCAATATCAGGGTGAACCCTTTATAAACATTTCATTTCATCCATAAGTGTGCCACATTGATCATACAAAATGGAATCATTCAACATAATATTTTTTCCACAATAAATAATATGTAACAAATACATGAAAATAATTAAGCAACAAGTAAATGTTAATAACGGAGAATACCATTGATTGATAAATGGGCATGGTATTAACTACACAATGACTTCGGTTTGGAAATTTTCGGTGCAATTTTTTCTTCATAACGACATGACAAAAAAATTCATAAATATTGTTGATCAGAGTAAAAATGGTGTCTTATCATTTTTAAATGAAATTTAATGTAAGGGTATCATATAAATTTATTTCCAAATAATTTTCATGCAATTTAGATTCATTCTACAAAAGAATTCCTTGAATATAAATGATGAGAGAGAAATTCTTTATAAAATATTGGCATAGTAACATGTATACATTGGAGGCATTAATGAGAGGGAGATGGGTCTCTAATTAATAAAAAATAAGGATGGGAGTATGGGGGATGTGATAAATACTACCCCAACATTTATAATTGAATATAAAATGGTATACCAATATTAAGAAAGTTGGATAAAATGAGAAATTTAGGAATCCCTTACGGTATTTCGCCATAGAAATGGGTGTACATGGATGGAATTAATGAGAGACAAAGTGGTCTATCATCATTAAAACAAATTTAGGGATAAATGTGGGGGTTTGAAATTATAGAAATTTTTTTTATTTGAATAAAAGGGCAAAAAAACATAACGAAATTAGGAAAAATTGATAAATTATGAAATCCCTTACTTGGATGTGTGATAGAAAAGGCTTTTGGGGCTGGAGAGAGGCTTCTTGGAAGCTTGGTGCACCTTGGGAGGATTCTAATGTGAGGACGGTAGAGGTTAGTTGAACTCTAAAAGCATTTAGGTAAGAGTATGTTGGATATTTGGTGGTTTTATATAGTAAATTAGAGGGGATTCTTTATTATATAGGTTTGGGACACAACCCATTAAACTAATAAAAACCACAAACCAACCCATGGTTTTTTACCATGGTTTTTGAAAAAGGAAATTTAAAAACATTTTTTATAATGCTATTGGACGAACGTATATTTGATGAACATAATTTTTATAGTATTTCTTACAATAC
This sequence comes from Viscum album, assembly GCA_963277665.1. NCBI lineage: Eukaryota > Viridiplantae > Streptophyta > Magnoliopsida > Santalales > Viscaceae > Viscum > Viscum album. The sequence goes on along the minus strand of OY728143.1, from coordinate 62,245,732 downwards.
TATTGGGTCATTATGATGTCATAAAACACATTATATATTTAAATATTATTTAATTTTTAACCTATATTTCGATTGTGTAAAAAAATAATGAAAACTTCATCTTTGGATAATTATGGTGTCCTAATTTCAAAAAAAATATTAAATTTACCTAAATAAAATTTTTTATTTTTTATTTTTTACTTTTAAAATAAAAACCTATATTTATAAAAAAACTCATGGGTTTTGAAAACAATAAATTTCAAACCATATTAAAAATCACAATTATATCCATAATAAATATTCTATCATTTATATAATATAAAATGAAATTTATTAATAATATTTAATTAAAATATTATTTATTTAAAAAATCCATTAATTCATCAAAATAGATTTTTTAATCAACAAAAATGCTATTTTTTCTATAGAAACTATTTACCAATTAACAATAATAAAATAAAAGTATATTCTCTATACAAAAATGATGTACATAATCATAGTTCTAGGTTATAGTTAAATGAGACCTTATAACACCTACATATAACCGAAGGGTAAGGTGTGTGATAGTGACATACTCTTGGGGTGGCTCATATAACATCGATCGGGTGGTAATCTCTTCACTGATAGAATAGGGCAGGAATGTGGTGCCTCCTCCCCTCCTCGACCTGCTCTGGCAGAAGAGGGGAGCTTCTTCTTCGCACTCGCTTCCTCCCTGTTCTCCTTCTATGGCCTGTTTTACGGAACCTTCATCCCTCCCTCTGTTCCCACCAATCGAAATAATCCCTAAGGTCTAATACCTCTCCAATGCTGTTCTCTCAGTTTTGATTTCCCCTAGTGTTCACGGAAGCTTCAGCATTGCTGAATCTCACCTTGGTTGCCTAATTCGAAAGAATCTCCCCTCTGTTGATGAGTTTGACAGGTTCATCTTTTCATCCTGGAATTTTCAAGATCAAGCGATCGTTTTCAAATTAGATGCAAGACACATTCAAGTACGCTTCCCAAATTAAGAAGACCATGTTGCTATGTGGGCCTTTGCTCCACTATCTATGGGAGGAATAAGGTTCTCCCTCTTCCGATGAACCTTTTATTTTTACCTGAGGCGCGACCTTCCGACCACAGCTATATGGATTTCTCTTCCTGGACTTCCTTTGCCGTTCCAAAACCCGAAGATCCTCTGATTGATATGTAATTTTCTTGGCCATTATTTATGTTCTGACTCCCGCACCAGTGTATTTTTCCATCCCGTTGTACTGAGGATCTGTGTTGAAGTTGATATATCGAAATTCCCTCTTAATTTCATCACCATTGAGATCGATGGAGTGCTCCGCTGGAACCAGACGGTTCGTTATGATTCTTTGATATCCTTCTATTCTGCTTGTCATCATTTAGGCCATGAGGATTCCAAATGTCATCATAGATTCCATGGTTTTTCCTAGTCTGATCATATGGATTTTGGAACAGTCCTGGTTGGCAATGTTGTAGTTTTTAATCAATCGGAGAAGGTAATAGGTTCTTATTGGTCCGTGTTGCAGAAAGGATGCAATTGCTATTGTAATGGGGGATAAATAGGGGAAAACTGTGCTACTTCCTTCTATTCCATGTAAGGCTAGTGGGTCGATAGAAAATACACAGGTGGACGAGGTGTTTAGTCATTTGAAACATGACCTGGGTATCCTCAGACAATTATAGGAACTCGGTGCTAAGGAGCCACAACCACCAGGGTAGCCTATTTGCTTCAGTCTTTTCCCAGCTAGTGAGCCTCCAGGAGAAAATGGAATGTCCTTTTTCACCAAGGGGACCTCTAGCTGTGCTGCCATTGGGATTGACACAAGTGGGAAAACTGAGATATCCGGAAAAAACATGCAGGATGAGTTAGCTGCAGTATCACATATTGTAAAAATAATGATGAATTGGGTGAATTTCTTTGTTCCCTCAGACCCCAAAACCCTTTCTCTATAACCTCTAGTCCAGGTGAAGGTTAAGAGTTTAGGGATGAATAATGCCTTTGAGGTTAAGGCATGACTGGTGACGTCTTTCTGTTGGCATATCCCTCTCAAAAAAGTCCCAATTGTGGTGCTGGGAAACCGCTTTGTTGGTCTGGATTTCCAAGAACCAACACTAGCTTTAGAGGAGGAGTGATCATGTGTCGACAGTTACAACCAATACTCAGTTGATAGTTTGGAAATAAATAATGGGAAATGCCATCTTATTCCTAGAAGGATGAAAGGGAAGAACGAAAATTGAGACTCCTAAAAGTGCATTGTAGTCAAGGAGAAAATATCAAAGGGACGAAAAGACTATTCCAACATTCCTTAGCTAATGAAAACTAGGTCGGCTAAGAAGGGTGGAAATAAAGAATTCAAATCCTTATAGAAAAGGGAATGTGGAGAACAAATTGGAAAAGCAAGATTAGTTGAAGTAGAAGAAGAAGGGGAGTGTTTGAAACACATCCTCCATTCCAAGGAATAAATGTATGAAAAGGATGATCGAGTCAACACTTAAAAAGAGGAGATCAATAGAATATATGATAGAAGGTTGAAAGTTGACGCCAAGGAGGTACAAGAAATGTGTTTAACAATCAAGACTGAATCCTAGATTGAGGATTCAACCACTGCAAAATCAACTCTGAGGAATTCATACAAACAATGGATAGAATGGATACCCACCATGAAGAGATTACCAGCAAGGATCTAGACATCCATGTTAGTAATCTACACTGGGAATTATAAAGAGTGTATGATTCTAAAAATCATAGTCTTCTGTTTAATCAATTTGTGAGTTGTTTCAGTATGTAGTGTATTAATGGTTTGTGAACTATCGTTTTCCCACTTCTCCTTAAAGTGGATTAATAAATAAATTATATTTGGTGCAAACCCCAATGACACATCCTTCTTTATTATCTTGGAAAAATAGGCTTTATATTGGTCTAGTCTATTGGATGAGTCCATCACATCCTTTTTCTGTATAAATATGATTTTTTAATACACTATATTTGTACAAATCATATGATCACTATTACAAAAATATTAGGAATGATCACAATTATTACTAGTATTTAAAAATACAAAAACATAAAACCAAAGAAGTCCAAATTTTATATATTCATTTTACATAATAATACATTTAATTTGATCATGGTGAATATTCATTTAGAATAGTTTGGGTCGTTACAATCGCACCCACTTACAAAATTTCACTCTTAAAATTTCCTTTTCCCATAAAAATATAGATGTGGGTAACTCTGATTCATCACTTCCTATGATTCCCATGTTTCTTCATCATTCATTTAGTTTTTTCAAAACACCTCGATGAGGGGAACTGTCTACTTTCATAGAAATTTTTCCCTATGATCTAATATCTTCTATGGATTCACTTCATAGGATAGTTCATTGTCCAATCGTAACACTTATGGATTGAGTAAAAGTGATGGGTTAGGTATGTACTTATTTAAAAGTGATAGATGGAATGAATCATGTAGTTGAGATAGTTTCAGTGTGAGTGCAAGTTGATAGGCCACTACTCCAATACGATCATGGATCTTAAAAGGGCCGATGTACGTTGGAATAAGCATTCCATACTTCCCAAATCTCATTATTCTCTTCCACGCTGACATGCGAATGAAAACCATGTCACTGAAATAAAACTCTAAGTCCATTTTATGATTATCATTATAACTCTTTTGTCGACTCTAGGAATCATTAATCTATTGCTGGATGATCTTTACCTTATCCACCATTTCTTCGACCGTCCCTAGACCTAGGAGTTTTATCTCCCCCACATCATCCTAACATTCTGTTGTTCTACATCTTTTCTAATGCATTACATCATAAGGATCCGTTTGTATTGTTGAGTGGAAACTTTTATTGTATAGGAAGTCAAAAAGAAGGAGATGATGATCCGATCATCCGTTGAAGTCCTTTGACCTCGCTCTCAACATGTCCTCAAATGCTTGAATAGAACACTAAGATTGACCATCAGTTTGTGGATGATAATTTGTACTAAAGTTAAGCTCAGTATCCATAGCACGTTAAAGTCTCTTTGAAAACATGAAGGTGAATCTTGGATCTTGATCATATAAAATATATAGTGGTACTCCATACAGCCTTACCACATCTATGATGTGTACCCGTGCCAGTTGATCTTGTGATAAATCCTCGTTAATTGAAATGAAGTTTGAAGTCTTTGTATGACAATCCCCAAAAACCCAGATATCATTGTTTCCTTTGGATGTCTTAGAATGTCCAGTGACAATGTCCATGATGATATTCTCCCTTTTCCATGCTGGTATGGGTAATGGTGTCATCATCCCTTTAGACTTCTACCACTCATCCTTCACTTCCTGACATACCAGGAACATTGATGTATTCACAATGATATCCTTCTTTATGTTATCCCACTAGTAATGCTCTCAAATATATCAAAATATATTTATCATTCCTAGGTGAATAGAGAAATATAAACAACATGCAGTATCCAAAATATCCTTATTTAACTCTAGATTCGGTGTAACACATATTCTTGACACAAATCGTTCAATTACTTCTTCATTGAAATTGATCTCGAAGGGCTTCCCTTTTTTATTAATTCCCAGGTTCTTCTAAATTACAACATCATCCATTTGAGCGTCCTTTATCCTTTACAAAAGATACAGTTAAGAAATAATTTGTAATATTATTGTTGTTATTACCTTCTTTATGATTTCCATGTCTATCTTTATCAAATATAATAAGATTGGAATTTTTTCAATTATCATCAATGATAGAATCGATTGGTCCTTTCTACTTAGTGCATCCAACACATTGGGAACTGTTCCAAGGTGGTATTGTATTGACATGTCATTGTAATTGATCTTATCTAACCATAAATGTTGGAACATGTTCAACTATATCTATGTTAATATATACATGAAGATTTTGTCATCCATATATATTTCAAACATTTACCCAAAGAGATATTTCCACCATAATATTAAAGTTAATATCACAATAGACAACTCCAGATCCTGTGTTGGATTGTCTTTCTCAAGCACATTCAATTCCTTTCAATCATATGGAAGAACTTTGTCAATTTGCATCAACACGCAGACCATGTCTTTCTTTGAAGCATCACTAGATACCATAAAATATTCTCCACTTGTGGGTAATTTTAGCACGAGCATTGTGTTAAGCCTCATTTTTAACTCCTCAAATCTCTCTTCTCATTCATCAATCCAAGAAAACATTACTGCTTTTTGTGTAAATATGGTATGAGGGTTGGAAAATCGTGAAAAATTCTCACAAATCGGCTATAATATCCAGATATCCCATGGAATCTATAAAGATTCATCAGTGATGTTGTCCTCAACCATCTATCAATTGCAGCTGTCTTGGAGGGATCCACAGATATCTTGTTGCTTGGGATGGTTTGGCCCATGAATGAGACCTTCTTCAATCAGAACTCATACTTGATGTACTTTTCATATATCTCTTCCTTTTGATATGTCTATAGTATAGTACTTATATGCTCCTCATAATGCTCACTACTTTTGGAGTATATTAGAATAATATCTATAATGACTACCAAAACATTATCGATGTAATCTCCAAAGACTCAATTTATCAATTCCATGACGATTGATGGAGCATTTGTGAGTCTGAAAGGCATTACTATGATATCATAGTGCTCATACCTTGTATGAAATGAAGTCATTGAGATATCCTCATTCACCCTAACTATGTAATATCCCGACCACAAATATACCTTAGAGAAGTATTGTGCTTCAGATAGTTGATCGAACAAGCCATCAATTTAGGGCAGATGATATATTTTCTTTATCATGATTTTTTTGAGCTCAAGATAATCTATTAAAAGGCACATTGACCCATCCTTATTATTAACGTATAAGACGGGTGTACCCCATGGTGAAGTACTTGGGAGTATAATCCCTTTATCCAGATTCTCCTAGATTTTTTTCTTCAACTCCTCATTCTCCACAACATCCATTCTGTACCAAGTCTTGGATATTAGAAATTCCCCAGTTCTATGGTGAAATGATAATTCAACATCTATTCTAGGAGGAATACAATAAAATTCATTGGGAAACACTTAAACTATTTCCCTCACAATAAGTGTGTATTCATGGATGATTGTTTCCATAGTCTCAATAATCTATGCCAGATATACGTGATCATGTGGTAATAATATCCACGTATTATTTGATGGTTCTAAATAATATTCATCTTCCTACTTACACTAGTGTCGAATCGGGGGTCGATTTTCAATATGGAGTAGATTTCCCTCAAATCGAAATTTATTTTGGCTCTATGTAAGGAAAGATAACCCGTGCTGTGAATTGCATCAAAGTCCACCAGAGGGAGTATAACGAGGTTATATAGAAAGTTAAATCCAAAAATAATGATAGTGGAGGAGGTATATTCATGGGATTCAATGATTTCCCTATTTTTTATACTCACTGACATTTTAACATCCATGATTTGTGGTGGTGTTTGGATTTTTCTATAGAACTTTTGTGATACAAAAGAATGTGTAGAACTATGGGAAATAACCATAACATTATATTTTTTATTTTGGTTCTTCTCTATCTATTATATACATAGGGATGAGTATCTTAATTAGTTATATACATAAATAGGAAATCAATGTAAAAAATGGATGACTTATAAATTAATTTTATTTCCTTGACTTATGAATTTATAGGCTTCAATCTGTGTTATCCATGATCTACCTCCCAACATGTATTCTAAGATGAATTTTTTAATTCTCTAAATAATGATTCATAAAATGATTATGATTTTACCAAATCATAATTCCCTGGTGTGTCGTATCAAAGGGTGCATAAAGGTATGTTGTCGTGTACCTGGATACCCCGAGAAAAGCCCGAAACTCTTTGTCGGAGTTTTCACTCGACGGTACATGTTTGTGAGTGATGCCTCCATCTTCTTGTATCCATACATGGATGTTTTTTATTGATATAACTCATACTCAAAACTCACCAAAACATTGGAATGTTTTTATTATACTCAGTCTTATCCATAAGGTATTCACTAGGGTTTCTAATCTTAATCTCAAAAATAACTAAACCAATCATCTAATAAGAATATTGACAAACCTTATTTTTATTATAATATTAAACATGATTTATTACGTAAACTCTTCACCTGATAAAACATTTATTATTTATAGGTATAATGTCTTTGGTTCTTAGGAATATTACATAATGACTATAACATGAATCAGAAAATCTTTATTTAAAACAACTTTTACAGGGCCACTAACTTCTCTAGTACATAGCATTGATTGAGATAATCTGAAGACATACATAGGAAATGTGTGATCTATAAAGATTATTAATGGAGTAAACAACGAATATAATGAAGAATATAGTACATGTTAGGCCATAGGAATATCAATGGTGCATAAGAGAAACATGAACAAAAATGCCTGATAAAACATGACTATCATAACATGGAAGTGTGGAAACAACCCTTAACAAGTTATTAGCCTGATCCAAGGACCATTGCATATGAAGCATGAATAAACAATAATTTCACTTGAATTATAATGAGTAAAGAGTCATTTAACATGATGTATCATGATACTAGTCTTTTCCCAATGAATTGGATCCCTATCAGGGTGCAACCCTCTTAAACATTTCACTTCAGGCATAAGTGTGCCGCATGGATCATACAATATGTTATTATTCAACATCAAAATTAATTACACAACTAATTAATGTGGAATACATAAATGAAACTATATAGAAAATAATTAAGTGGTCATAAAGTTGAATACCATTGATTGAGAAATGAGCATGGTATTCACTACACAATGATTTTTTCTTGGAAAACCATAGTTCAATTTCCGTAGCATAATGAAATGACATAAAAAGTCACAAAAATGGTTGATGAGAGAGAACAAATTGTCTCGTATTTTTTATATTTAATGGAATGTAAGAGGATCATATACATACATGTCCCAAAAATTGTAATACTATTTTGATTCATGATACAAAATAATTGTGTGAATGTAAATGAGGAGAAAGGGAAATTCCTTACTGAATTTCTGCATGGTAACTGATGTACATAGATGGAATTAATGATAGATAAATGGGGTATATCATTATTAAAACATAAATAGGGTAGTATGGGGAGGTGAATAATCATACTCCAACATTTATAATTCGAAGTAAAAGGCGATAATAACATTAAGAAACCAGGATCCAATGTGAAAAGAAGGAATCCCTTAAGATATTTCGCCATGGTAACATGTGTACATGGAAGGAATTAATGAGATAAAAATAGGTCTATAATAATTAAAAAATAAAAGTTAAGTATGGGGGAGCTAAAAAATCATACCCCAAAATTTTTAATTGAAATAAAGGCCATAATAACAAAATGTAATTTGAATAAAATTGAGAAAGGATGAAATCCCTTACATGGATGTGTGATCCGAAAGGGTTGGGAGTGGATTAAGATAGGCTTCATGGGAGCTTGGGGAACCTTGAGTGTATTGTAGAAAGAGGATGGAAAATTTTAGTCTATCTAAAATGGATTTGAGTAAATAGGATGTGGGAGATTGGGTGGGTTTTATAAGACAACGTAATGAATTATATATTATTTAGGTTTCAGACCCCACACATTAACCAAATCAAAAACACAATCCAACCAAAAAATTTTCCCATGGGTTTTGACAAAGGGGATTTGAAAACATTATTTTATGTGGAAAATGGTCTTAATTCATATAATATTTGGTCTTCTTATGGGGAGGTGAATCACACTCTTAAGGAAATCTATTTAAAATGATAAAATGTTCTATATGTATTGAGGGGTCCACTAATGCATTGTAAAATACATCAAAAAAACCTAAAATCAATTTATTTTAATGGTAAAACATTTTTTGGATGAACATAATTTTTATAGTATTTAATTTCATCTCTATTGGAACATTAATATGTCATAAAAAACCTTATATAATTAAATAGTATTTAATTATTATCCAAAAATTCGACAACATAATAAAATAATAAAAAAGTCACCATTGGATAATTTTGACGTAATAATTACAAAAAAAGTATATTTAACTAAATAATTTTTTAAATATGTAAATTTTCACTTTTAATATAAAAACATACATATCTCTAAATTTAATGGGTTTTGAAAAAAATGGGTTTCAAACCATAATGAAAATCAACATTGTCTTCATAATAATTATACGGTCATTTATATTATATTAAAATTAATTTATTAATAATATCTTATTATGATATAATTTAATTAAAAAATCATTTAATTCATCAAAATTGATTTTATAATCAACTAATAATGCTATTTTTTCATTAAAAACTATTTACAAAGTAACAATAATAAAATGAATGTATATAATCTATACAGAAATAATGTACATATACATTGTAATAGTGTATCATTACATAACACCTTGTAATACATGAATTAGACCAAAGGGTAAGGTGTGTGATGGTGACAGACTCTTGGGAGGCACAGATTACATCTCTCAGGTGGTAATCTCTATCAAAATCCACTCTGTTAAATGTGGTTCCCTTAAATCCTAAAATGTTCATTCTTGGCTTAGGTTTGGACAAGAGTGAAGCCCAATAATGATACCTCCTTTATATGCTCCAAAAAATGGGCTTCGTAAAGGGAATGTCAACTAGATGAGGCCATCGCTTCCTTTGTCTGAGTAAATAGGATTTGTTAAAACACAATATTTATACTTATCATGTGATCATTGTCCAATGACTATATTAGCAATAATCAAAATTCATAATGATATTTTAAAATCCAATAACATAAAACCAAAGAAGTGCATATTTTATATAACCATTTTACATAATAAGGCATTTAATTAGATCAGGTGGAATTTTTATTAACAAATATTTTGTCCCTTACAAAAATTGTATATAAATCATAACTATTTAAATATACTATTTTATAACCTTATTAATACATATAATTTATATAAAATTATTTTTTAATTAGTATCTAAATGATAATTACTTATGTTTCTTCTTCTTCTCAAATATGGGGAGTTTAATGTTATGACCGTTTGTAGTAGTTTTGTACGAATGGTGTACGTTTTCATTATTAAAGAAACATTTTTCTTTAAATGGTCACAAATTTTAGAATAATGTTTTACTAATAATTATTTATTGTGTTTAAATTTCATTTAATGAGTTCCCAAGTCATTATGCTAGAATTTAAAAGCGACATCAGATAGTTTTCAATGACTCTCAACCTAAAAAAGAGTGTTTTTAAAATAATAAATTAAATATCATATTACCCCTTAAAAATAATAAGAAATTATTTGTATATTTTTTATACTATACCATATATAATTTTTACATAATCATCGTTGACATAATTATATTGAGTTAATGAACTGTGTAGTCAAGTAGACACAATCTTCAAATAAAATTATCATGATTGGCGATTATGGATAATTAGTTGTTAATTTTTAAATAGTAACAATATAACAAAATAATAATTTTATAATATTGGTTTTTTTATTATAAAAACCAATAATTTTTTATTTTGGATAATTATATGATAATTAAATAAAAAATAAACAAATTCTTCTATGAAGAGGGAAAAGTCATCCCAAAGCAATATTAATGTTTCCATTATTCAATGAATGATATGGGTGGAAAAGTATAGTATTTGATAATTTAATAATGAAAAAAATTTATATAATTTATTTTATTTAAATAATATCACAATCTATACTAGCTATTAGAGGTGGTGGTGACAATCAAAAAGTGTCACTTCTTGGTGGTGGAAATATGCGCACACAAACTAATGAAGAATACATTTTAATAGTAGGTAGAAGATAAAAAATAATGGTTATAAATATGTTATAATAAGATATAAAACATAATTATTATTAGGTTATTATAATATTTTTGAAGTATTATAAATAAATTTTTTATAAATAAAGGTAATGATAATTGGGTTACATATGTTGTGGCCTTAAACTACCTCCTTATGGTGACATTACATTTTAGGGAAACATAATAATTTGTGGTAAACTGGTGATTTAGGTAATATAAAGGAAATCAAGGAGTGTAAAATTATTATGGGTTTCAAATATATTTTGAAAAGATAGTGAATTATTGAAAGGGTGGACATGATCCCCCTTCTGTACATTATGAATAGGGACGTTTCCATGGGAATGAATCGTATAGAAGGGGTAAGAATAGAAATTCTTGAAATTTAGGTTAATTGGGTCCGTGGAAGGTTAGAATCAGATTTATTAAAGACAATAAAACCCAAAAAAGTGTTTACATAATGTCTAAATACTAGATCAATTTAAAACAAATCAAGCCACCATATTTTAGTCATTAAAAGCCTTATTACTAATAAATAAATTTTAATAATATCAATTACATTATTAAGAAAAAGTAATTATACCATTATTTTGAATTTTCAGTAGGTCAAATCCTAATTTCCTGTCCCTTTAAAATAATTCACTTTCTAAATAGGATAAAGTTTCCTTTAAAATACAAGCATATAATGTGTTGAAAGACTATTCCTAAGTTGTTTTAATCATCATGGGTTCCTAGTCAAATTTCAAATTATTTACCAATAAAATTTGTTGTCATTAATTTAATTATATGTTTTAAAATTATATTAGTTCTTTGTTTACAATTAATATAATTTATTTTAGTGATGAAAAATATTTCAAAAAGTATTTATTTTTGAGAAATAATCATTTTACCAGTTGAACTAATATATTCCAATGGTAAATTATTCTGCATTGATAAAACTATTGTGACCCATATTTGATTATTTTGACCCAGTAATTATAAATAGAAATTTTATTTAATTTTATTCAATGGATAATTAGTAATTTAAAATAAAAATTTATAATATATTTAAAATAATGTTTTTTAAAATATTCAATTTCTTTGAAAATAATAAATATTGGTTTATCATTCAAAAATTTTATTTTAAAAATATAATTTTATATAATTATCATAATCACATTCAACAAAATGTTCCATACATTATGGATATAAAACCCATTGTGTTTTTCAACAATAATATTCTTATGATTCACCTAACAATCAATTCTTTTTTTGGAAAATAAAAAATATTCAACATAAACTAATATGATAAAAAAAATAATCTTAATTTCTTCCAAGTCACATAATAAAATTTATAAATTTAAATGTTAAAAAATCCAAAAATATCATACAAATACGATTTTATTATGAATCTTATTTTTGGTATAATATCAATTATTCAAAAATTAGTGTCATAATAAATAAATAATAATGAAAGAAAAATGATTTTATAATATATTATTAATTAATTAAAATATTTATTATTTACATCATAACTGTAAAAATAGAGTTTTTTGTATAATGAAAATTTTATTATGAATTACTATATGTATATATATACATATTTCATTTGAAATATTTCATAATTCTTTTACGACTATTTGTACAAAACAATTCTATGGATACAATATTTTAGTCAATATTGGGGTTTTAATTATTTTTTGTGAAGAAAACCGTAGACTATAATATTTTTTTAAGGAGGGAACTATGTTTAGAATAGAATTTATGAAATTTTTCATAAACATTTCATTCTTATAAATTTAGGTTTGATCTAAATCATCATGAAAGAGTACTGGACAATCATTTTATTTATACCAAAATGTTATGTTCCCATTATATTGTCATAATATTCAATGACATCTAAATAATGTATTTTAGCATACACTATAGATAATTTGTATTTTTTAAAGACAATGAAAATAAAAACATCCACCACCGAGATCAATAAAACACCCATGATGTTGTGAGAATCCACTACACCTCATAAGACCTTCATGTAGAAAAAATAATTGTTCTTCGACATTACGGATGCTTTGATTGGAGAAACAATGATGAAATTGAGTCTTCAATGGTGAAATATTTAAATGAAATTTAATCTTGAGTTTATACAATGGGAAAGAAATTTGGTAATATATTAAAAATATTAACATTGGTGTTTATTATGGATTATAAATTATAAACCATTTCTAATCATTATGAAATTTAATTTAATACTTAGTTTATAATGTAGGACATAGAGTTTCAGTTGTACTACCCTAAGTCAAATAGGGTGATATGGCGAGATTCATTTTTATGGTTATACAATATCTCTCACAAAGCATCTAAACAAAGAATTGTATCTTTGTAGGAATCAAAATTTCCATGAGTAATTGAAATGTGATTTTACAATGTCATTAATTGTTAATTCTATTAAATTATCCCTTTTAGAATTTTAAACACCCCAAATTTTTTCCCCAAATATAAAAGTAATTATTATTCAATAATGAATATATGAATTCAACTACAAATGACCAATAATAAGTAACATAATTTACTATCAGAACTATATGTGTTTTCTAGTCAACGATAAAATTAGACAAATGACACTGACTATTTATCAAAGCTATAAAATGATGATTTTTTTAAAATTATATTTATATGTAATATAGAAACTCAAATTTTTTTGGGATATTTAATTTTTGAATATTGATTTAATTTTTTCTATATATTTTATATGTTATTTTTAAAATTCTAGTAAATCTGGGATTTAGTTCGTCTCATTAAAAATTTATAATTAAAAAATTCAAGGATATACATTATTTCACATGGAATGTATAAAATTATTGATCGATTCATGAGTTTGATAATATAACTTTTCAATTTTATTGTTTAAAATATTTTTATAAGAGGGAATACTCTCGGTTAATTAATAGATTTTGTTTGATTATCTATTTATATAAATGTAATCATACATTATCAGCAACATTATTGGGAATAAAAATAAGAATTAAATATTTCTATACTCTTCATATTTTATGTATTTATTGTGTTTTTATATTTATAAGGGTTAATATATGGTTTTATACACTCTAGGTTTAATTTTATCTAATTTATCATAATGTTTTTCTCATGTCATAGATGTCCACACCAATAGGTATATCAGGAGATGAATTTTAATTTAGCTTATAGTAGTAAAAATTTAAAAATTAAATTTATTATGATAGATATATCAATGATAGTGTTTCATTATGATGATCATCATATTAATGATAATAGATTTATTAGAATTGTTATGTTTTTTTATATCATATTAACAGTTATATTTTGTAATGAAAATTTTAAACAAGTTGTTGAATTAAAAATTAGTATCATAAATGTATTATTTCACTATATGGGGTGAAAAAAATCATATAGGGGGAGTTTTCACAATTACTATTATTAAAAATTTTAAATAAATTATTTAAATATTTTTATATGAATATAATTCTTTTGGATACATTTTATTAGAGTGTAGTTAATTTCATTTATAGGATGATAATATTCTTTTACGTGATCATTTAATTTATAGGTTCAACATTGTTGTAATTCACAATCTTTTAGCATGAGATCTATTTTAATGTTAATGAGTGTTTTGGGAGATAGTATTTCTCAAATATTTAATGTTCTAGAATTATTCAGCAATATAAAAATTGTATAAGGATGAATTATCATATATGTTTGATGTGTATATAGCCGATTATTTAGGATTTTCTATCAATTCAAAAACTATATTAATATTTATATAATATATGTGAAATGATAATATTATTTATTTTAATGATAAGTGTGATTAATTAATCTCATTTAAATCCATTATGTGACATATGATGAAAATAATGATTGATGAATATAATTATTGGTGTTATGATTTGGTTTTATATTTTAATCTAAATTATGAAAAAAATGATTAATGTTATTAGTTTGAATATAAATATATACAATTAAAAAATTATGGGGATTTTTAAACACAAATTATTTAGAATTGTGAAATTATAGATTTCACTAAATGTTCTATGAAATAAAAATAAAAATATATTAGTCTTGATAAATAAGAAAACTCATGATGATTATTTAAGAAAAACTATAGAAAATAGGGTAAATCAATGTTTAGTCATATAGGGAAGGGAAAAATTTTATTCAAATTCAAAAAGAATAATATTTTATCAAGGTGTGAATATAAATAATGTATTAATGAATAATAGGATGTTGGGGCTTCTATTTATATTGTTTAAATGATTATAATATATATGGTGAATGAAGAATAATTACCAATTTTTCTTGATATAAATATGAGAGGGATGATGATACATATATTTAAAAATATTATAATATATAATTTAAATAATACCCATTATATATCTTAATGATCATGATATGTAATAAAATTTAGAATTAAAACATTCAACATTGTACCGGTAAGTAATCATTCAATGAATACTCTAAATAATTATAGATTAAAAAATGTTGTCCTAAATAATACATATTTATTATTTAAAAAATAAAAACAATATATGATATGATAAAGGATAAATATAATGAGAATGTCCATATTCAACAATAACATCTTATATAGTAATTTGAACTAATCAATTATAAATCCATCATAGCAAGTTTAAATTTTAAGGATGAAGAGAGATTAAATATATATAAGGCTTTTGAGCAATATTGAATATAACTATGTAATGGACAGAGATTCCAAAATTTTTAAATAGAAACATTAAAATATGATTTTTGTGATAGTTAATAACAAATATTACCAATCATATGACTTTTATATGTCTTTAGATTCATGTAATATAAAAATGAACTCAATTTTTTTTAGAACTGTTAAACTATAGAGAATTAAAATAAGACTAATATAAAGAGTAAAATGTTAAGAGTTCTCCATTATTTATGTTAAAAAACACATGACTGGAAAATAAATGAATGATGGAAATACATATAATGTTATTCACAACATGGTATATAAAAAAATTTTTATTATTTAATTGGGTACTGTTAGTGTTGTAGATTATTTATGAATATATATAAGAGTTATTGGTTTAAATACAGGTATAAATATTATATATTTTTGTAGACAATGTTTTGGGAGGGTGAGCGATCTAAAAATATGAATGTTGAAGAGAATTTATTTTATCTCTAGATGGAGGGGATAAAATATAATTCTCATTATTAATTAATTTCTCAAAATAAATTACTAGTTTGGTTATGGTGAATATTATTGTATCTTCCTTTCTACATAGAATAAAAATAATAGTTACAATACACAAAAATATCAAAATAAGAATGTTGAATTAAATCACAAAGCTTTATATGGAAAAGTGGCATAATAAGTATCAAAAGTGGTAATTTCATGGATTAGTGGTAGTGGATAATTAATTATTTTTCTATGTAACATATATAAAATAAAACATTTTTTTAATTTCAATCAATGATAAAAGGAAATTTCAGAAATATGGGTCACTAATAGTAAATTTTATTTGATCCCATGTTATTGGGAAGAACGATCAGAAATTCAAAATCACTTTATTTTTTGTGGGACTGAAACATAATATTTTGAGTGTTTCACAATAAATTGATGAAATAAATGAAATGATGTTTTAAAATAATATATTTCGGTGGACGATCAACAAAATTTATTCTTTTTAGAAGATATTTTTATATAATGGGAAATCTATATCATATTAGGGATTCTATAATTTCATGAATCATATGAATGAATCAATATAATAACCATTGTCATATAAAATTTATTAATATGATAATCAATATAATGAAGAATATTACTTGTGGTTACAATGTTCATTATATTCAGATGATGATTATAGAAATTAATGGGATGTTATAAACATCCCAAAATTTAAAAATTTATAATTCCCTACACAAATTGGCAATGTGTAAATCTAATCATCTATTAGATAAAAATAAATCATAATTTTTCCTCCTTTAGGGATACAATATGAAATTTTAAATTAATGTTGTAATTTAGTATGTTTTTAAATTTTTCGGGTTACTCATATTATTTTTATGAAACATAAATTATATACCCCATGAATTATTATGAATATTAGATGATTTGTGGAAAATGTCTCTATTGTTTCATCCAAGATGATGCATATTGACAATGGTATTGAATTGAAATGTGTAATATTTGATTCAAATATATTGATGCATGGTTTTCACAATAAACTTAGTTCACGAAATACTCCCAAACAAAAGTTTTTTTAAAAAAAAATTTTAATGTTTAGATGTGATTTCTTAAACAATGGTAATAAAGAGTGTTACACCTCAATATTTTAGAAGACATTATATTGGTGAAATTTTTATTATTATAAAATTGTTCATATAAATAAAAAATATAAAATTTCCACCTAATTAATAGTTTTTATGTTTTAACCCAATTTAATTTGTTTTATTTTATTCTGTACTGCTTCTATCATTAGTGATAAATGAGAAATCATGGGAATTGTTTTTATAAATTGTTATATCTGATTTTTCATTTTAATGCTACGAATATAATTCAAAACAATTAAAACATGGTGAAATGGATGATCTGAAATAAAAAAATGAACATACTAAAACACAAAAATGAACTAAAAGACAAAAGATGAAATATAAAGTTATACTAGTGAATGACATAAATCTTTTTTTCATGAAAATAGAAGATGATTTAAAAATAATGAAGGCGTAAATGATGTGAATGATGTAGAATAAATGTTATCCAATTTAATTGATTTTTAACAACATCATTCATCTAATCCGAGGAAGATAATGAATGTAATTGTATAGAATATCAATAGAGATATGTGATTTTTTTTCAAAAAGATAATCATTGAGGACAATATCACATACCACAATGTTTATTCATTTTAAACCATTTGATGTGTGATAATATTTTGATCAACAATTATTGGATGATTTAATGAATAGATCAATTGACCTGATAACAAATAATGAATCACTGGAGTAATTACCGAAGACTAAAAATTAAAAGTTTATTATAGAGAATTATCTTTGAGAAAAATTAAAATTAAAATTATGGAGTTTTAAGAATAAAATAATGATATATTTTATTATATTATTACAATATTTATTAAATAGAAATTGATGGGGCCTTTATATTATTGAAATGAAAAGATAAAATAATGATGTTTCATTCTATTGTGAAAAATTTGAATAAAAGATATTCCAAATGGATATCACGTCTTTTATCCTCAAAATATAATAATAAGAGGTGTTATATATTAATTTTTTTATATCATGGATGGAATTTATATTATATAAGCTAATGATGTAATAATAGTGTCTAAAATTTTATCAAAAATATTTTTAATATTTAACAGATTCCTACTTGAAAAATTTGCAATCTAAAAATATATTTCATGATAGAAATCAATACATTCAATATTAAAAAGTGTTATTTATCACTACTAGTGCTTATATAGATTAAAAAATTTATTTTGAATTTGGGAAACATTTTGAGAAGAATTTTTCTTATAGATTATTATGTTAATTTAAAATCTCATCCTTATTGATATTAATTTTTTTTTTAAAATTATTATTCTTTCAATAATAATATAATGAACAGAACAATAAATTACCACCTGGCATGTACAAGACTGGTCCCTCAAAACCACAAGACTATAGACAATAGGTGAGGGTATAAAAACAATAAAATATATTGAAAAACAATAAAGTTAAGGAATTTAATAATTAGCATGAATGCATGTACCAAACCATCAACATGAAGTGGTGAAAATAAATATGATGTAATGATTGTAACATGTAGAGTTAAAACATACTTGAAATTAAATCTTGGGAATAAATCAGAGTAAAAAAATAAAACCAAATCTATAAGGGAAAATACAAACCAGCCCATAAATGATGTCTAAACCAAAGAACAAATGGAAATAATGAAATATGAGAGAGATCGACTAATGATCTCTATGTCGATTCAATATATTAATTTAATGAAACCAAGTACCACTATTTTTCACCATAGTCATTTTTTACTTGTCCACCTTGGGCATAATACATTATAAATTCTTTCTAAAAACTGATTAATATTATTATTATACATACCAATTAGAATTCCCTGAAAACAGAATGGGAGTGAAAGAGATATACAATCGTATTTTTCTCAACCTAAATAGGGATCGAAATGAATCATATAACAAATAAAAAAAAATATACACACACACACACACACACACACATATATACTCTCATAAATAAAACCATTGGATATAGAAGTGGGTCGCCAAATCATGGACCGTGACAATGTTATGAGTAATTCTGAAGCAGTAAAATTACATCATGGATGTCACCCATCAAATGAAACCTCAAAAAAATATTACGAAAGGGTAATGAACCCCAAATATTCACTTCATTTCGAAGTGAACAAAAATTCTAATGGATAAACATCACTACAACTAAACTAGAAGAAAAATGAGTACCAATAAAAATATAGAACACAGTCCTTATATAGAATGAGGGGTAACTGACTCTATTTGTAAAATGAATAGGTAGGACCCTCACCCTATTGTGACAGCGGAGTACTAAACCCAAAATCATTTTAAAATAATTTGGAAACTGCTCCATGGTGGGACTAGGGATTAATACCCAAAAATTATCTCAAATAGTATGGGGAACTCATTCCAAAATTCAATAATGGACTAATGACCACAAAATAATGCTACTGATACTCCACTGATCACTTTCAACATCGATAATTGTATAAACAGGTTTCAATCTCAGTATTTAATTTTCCATATCTTGAAATTCACCATAAGGGAAACCATTACATTCTATGTGAAAGAATTATATGGGTAGGCTACTCGTAGAGTTCGATCTAATTCCAAATGAAGAAGATATGAGTGGATGGAGTCGAAGGAGAGAATATATTGTGGGTATGGAGGGTCTACGCTGTGTTTGACCTAAATACATAAATAATTTTTTTATTTAGATAGATTTTATTATCCATGTCATATCACATGGAATTTAAGGGTCACTCAAAAAATTTCTCATCCACATAGTAGATTCTCATGTTTTTCAATCCCTTACTGTGTATATTTAGTTGTTCCAGTGTACTTGGACATTCACATTTCCATGTTTAGGTATGGTCTCACAACATTGTAGTCTAGGATTACATGGAATATAAGACTGCATGGGTTCTATGAAATATTCTAGCTGTCACACAACTTTTCCACCAAGGTAAGGTCATATGGAATTTGGTCCAACCACATTACATTTGATTGATAACATTTATTATACCCTAGTCTCACAGGAATATAGGGTTATATGCAACATTTTTTCATGAGATACATGGATTTTAGCTATATTTATTTAACAGAAAATATATATACATTATTAGGATCTCTATTTCTTCTTTCCCTAATTCATGACACATTTATCATCCTCCTAGAGCCTTTGTTATTCACTTTCTTCTATGGACTCTAGAACTCTATTGGCTGAAAATTGAGAACTAAAACCCATATAATGATATGTCTCACATGTCGCATGCCTCCCATCACCTATCCTCAACACAAATACTATATCGAAAGAGTGTCTATCACAAAGCATGAAAATCCCAATCCTTGCTCAAAATAACTATCGTTTTATTTTTTTCCAAACCACCATGAATCTGTTAATAAAATCATGCATGAACCTGACAAGAAATGTTGAACCATGACACTACAGGACAAAAGATAATTATGTGTATGGTAAAAGGAAAAAGAACAAGTGTGAAAAATTCATTGTCTAATCATTCTTATACAATGATCATATATCAGGGATATAAATAGTGTGAATTATTGAATATCAATAAGATACGATAAAAACAATTAATGAGATCATGTGAAGGGTTAAAAGTCAATGAATAAAAAATTATATAATTTCAATGCACTATATTTTTAACAAGGATGGAAATAGAAATTAAAAAATCATACATAGATTATGGAACTGTCATAGGTGAATGATGTGTTGGATAGTGATGTAGGGATCCTACTATGTTCATTCATTTGTGTTCCACCTCAATATGATATATCATTATCCTCTGATGTGATCTTCTAATTAATTTTGATATATTTTCCTCTAGGATATCCTTAGGTTATGATATTATCCCTATTGAAAAATTATAATATAATTTAAATAGATAAAATTAGGTATTTTTTTCATTTAATTATATAATAAATATTTTAATTAATTAATTCCATGTAAACTCAACACCAAAAACCACGTTAATCTAACATCCTGCATCGAACATATTTTGGTTGTGCCTAGGGTAAAACAGTCATTTTAGACTCAAATATTATCTCTGATTTCAGATATGAGACAAGTTTTGTGAGTTAAAATACAATTTTATTAAACAAATTCACTCATGAAATAAATATAATTCATTTTATAAAAATATCATTTATATGCTCATGGAGCATTGTAATATCATGATATCTCGACACCTAGATCCAAAAATATTTTATAATATATCTGAATAATTTAAATTAAAAATAATGTGTCACTAAATTATTCATAGATTCAATCCTTGTCACACCATAAATGTAAATGGTAAAAATGTGCGGATAATGAGCCTTCATATATCTCTCTCAGACTTAGTAGTTCACATACATGAACTCTTGCTAATGCAGAATACAAAACAGTAGAATCATCTACAATTATTGGATCCTCTCCCATTAATCTGGGATCCCCATTAGGCTCTTTGTGATGGTGGATACATCCTCAAAATCTATATCTCCCTAGTAAATGATGTTTGTATCACATTACATGTATCTCCTCCCCAATGAAACATATAATATGTCATATATAAACTCCAACTATGAGGGTAACACTAGGAGAATGAAGCATCTCAAATCATCCTTATGATCTTGAACATCCTGATGAACCTCGAGAATAGCATGTGTCTCAAAAAAACCAATGAAATACTCATTTTGGGGAGACTCCCAATAGAAAATATTTTCCATACATGAACTCCATGAACCAATGAAATTTATATTTTATGATAATTTTAGCTCTGAGGTATCATCATATGAATTCAAATCACATAAACATTCACCATAATTTCATACACCATCATCATCCTAACAAGAGATGTCTCTCCAATCTGTATCCAGTATAAGGGATACCTACAAGGTATCTTATAAAATGCCTATAATGATTCCTTAATGATCATACATTGATAGTGGTTATTAGAATAATGCTAATCCAATGAAAATTGATCCAGCTGTATTTGGAAGAATTCTAAAATAAAACCTCTAAATATATATTCTATGACCTAGATAGTTCTCTTTATCCACCCATCTGTTATGGGGTGAAATTACATACAAATTTGAATCTAGGCCCTTAATTCCTCTTATAATTCTCTATACAATAATTTGGTAAACTTAAAAAAAATTTAAGAAACATTTTTTGGGTACACCATGTATACAAACGACCTTCAACAAGTATAATTAACCCAGAGTCTCCACAAACAACTTCTCTCCAATTCAAAGGATGGGTTAGGAATTAATAATTTAGTCAACTATATCACAAATGGAACTGTAAAATATCTCTATCTAAGGATGGCATATCAAAATTCCCATGAATATCATATTCAATTTTCACTATGGTATCTCTATAGGTTCTGTTAAACTAGTCAGAACATGGTGCCCATCCTTAACTTTCTATCATGTTAGATAGTGAGAGAAGAACTATGCAACACAAAAAAATATTTCAGTACCCCAAAACTAATATTTATTTTCCATGAACATTATTCAAACTGGAGAATGTATAGCCATAGTATAAGTGTGAAAATCCCAAATATCATCCTCTCACATCATGATCAGAAACATTATCAATCCATTGTAATGGACGATGTGTTCTCATCCATCAATAAATTTATCTAGTGAATCCTTTGAAGATATCTAGTAATGGAGAAAATCTCAATCGATTTCTTCCAACGAAGCCTCTCTCAAATGATAGAGAATAGGATGAGTCACCACCATTGACTAATGATATGCTACTATACTCTCCAACACAATGGTCAGTCGTAAAGAATCCAACTAATCAGAAACCTCCTCCAAAAAAAGATTACATGTTTTCATTATAATAGAATATACCACCACAATAACCTTACCTATACTTTATGATTTGATAAAGTCATAGTCCTACAATATCTTCAACCAATGTCTCTATCTCGAGATAATATCTATCTACTTGAATATATTACCTAGATACAGATGGTCTGAGCCAACAACAATGTGCCCCCCAGAAGATAGTTCCTTTATGTAATCAGAGATAAGAATACCACAAGTAAATCTAGTTCAGATGATGATTAGTGCTAGTCTAAGGGTATAAATTTCCTTACCCATATGTGATCACTTCCTACATCTAAATCACCTTGAATACAATCTCATCTCCAGATAAATCATTATACACTACATAGTCTACTCCCTTTACCAGTAGTCTCAAAACAAGTGAAATAATCATCCTTTGCACGAATTCCTCAAAATATCTCTAATACTACATGGTCAAATAAAAAATATGGAGTTTTCCCCCAGGTTAGTCAAAAGTTCATTAATAATATAGAATTCATCACTACAAATCCTATAGTTCCCAATATATCCATAAAAAATTTGTACCACTGACATGACCAAGATAAAACCCAAGTATATACTACATCAAAAATAACTATGTAAAAATATAATCATTGCTCAGAATTAAAAATACCCATGAATTTATCAAAGTAGATCATGTACATGAACGTAGAGATACTACCATAAATACAGGTCTCCTAAAACAAATATATTAATATAATAATGATTTCTTTATTCTCATCCTCTAATGAAGAGTGGATAAGTGTGTGATTGAAAAATTAAACTAAAAATTAATCCATCAATTTTCGGATGATCTAGCTCAGGATGTACATAAAAAACGTGGTAAAAATTTTCACACCAAAATGTGTCCCACATAATTTTTAGTTTCATCAGGGACATTATAATGGAATCAACATAATATTATCCTTGCTAACTCTCAACTACTGGTAGATAAACTAGATTTAGATCTTTGAGAAAAAACTCATGACTTGTAACTGATGAGGGAGGTTGTTAATCCATGTTATGGTTTACTTGTTATTATCATTTACATGTTAAGGTGAATATAATAAACAAAATCCTACAATCTCCCATCCATGGATTTCACAAAAAAATCCATTTTTCATAGGGGCCACAATAGGTTATATAAAAACATTCTCTCGAAGGTCCCCTAACTACACCCTCACCTACCAGATCTCAGTAGTGGTCAACTGATAAGCTAAAAAATATGTTGGTATGGTGTGAGGGTGAAATTAAATGTTGAATTCCATCTACCAACTCATAAGTAGTCACCAAACTTTCCTCATGAAAAAATTCAATTGATTTTTCAATAACAATGAAACCTTTATTCATAAATAGCTATATATGGTAGTGGATAAATTATACAACTAATGATTGATGGGATAAATCCTTTAATTCCCAAGGCCCACTCACTTAACCAGGAGATCTATATTATCCATAATACAGAATTTCATCCAATCTTCCTGAATGCAACAGATCAACATGTGATTACATTCAGTCTAGTATTATACAATGAAAAAACAGTCCATGCCAAATATGATTTCATAAGGATTCAACTTGATTAAAAATAGGTTCCACCTTAGAATATCTCCAAAAATAGATAGTTGAATGTATCAGCAAGAAAGAAATATCAATGAATTAATCTCAGTTTGAACCTCAATCCATATCTATTGTGATAAATTCTCAACTCAAATATATAAATATCTTATTTTTAATAAAGATATAAATGAATGAATTTATCAATTATCTACTAATAATGATTAATTGGAATCATAATCATAGTTAATACTTTTATCATCTAATGTGATGCAAGATCATAGCCCTCTATAGATTGAAACTGCATAGGGAATCGACAATTTTCTCCTCAAGCCTTAATTTAACATCTTTATGGGGAGGTGTTATGAGAAAATAACATTATGATAAAAAACATATTCTCCCTCCGTCAATTCTCTTTATCCTCTTCCTTAATTACCTTCCAAAGGTATTACCAATAAGTGATTGGTATTTTCTAGGCCATTTAAAGACCTCAAACATAGAGATCCATCCACTCTTTTTTTGTATAGATGTGAAATATTGTTCAAAAAAATAGCAGCTAAGTAACCACACCCATCAAATTTATAACATCACACCTCTTTATGAATAATGGTTACACTATACAATCCCTAAGCTGTTGATACTCATATCAGAGTATAATAATGTTTATGAATCTTGTTCATAGGTCTATATTTCTAATGTATAATACCTTCTAGAAATGAAACAACCACGTGATTCCCAATGTTTTATCCAACCACCATATAACCCTCAACTTGGAACTAACGGTCATAAATTTTTTATCATCCACTCCATCATAGGTCATTAGGGATGAGGAAACAAACTGAACTAAATTTTCTCTTGAATGACCAATATGATTCCTCCTTTCATAGAAGAATCAATCTCTTACCACGTCATTTAATCACAATCTATGGTTTTGGAACCTTGTGTCATACCCATAAACAAACATATCACATTTCTATAGATCATGAAGATCCTAGATCCTAACTGTGTGGAAGAACGAATGGTTTTAAACCTTGTGGAATAGATGAAAGAGGTCGGTTCCTTAGACTATTGTGTCATCATGGGAATGTGTAATCAAACTCCACCAATGCAATGTATCCCCGTTTAAAAGAATAGATCCCTGCAAAAACATCTGATCATTCCATTTCTGAACAAGCCTAATGACTAGAACCATTGAATCATATAAATCAACCACTATGGAGGGAGTAGGATAACCAATAATGTTTAATGGTATCTATTACTAGAACACTATGATTTCTCTTATCCTAGGTACATACTCAACATAAACTTTCAAAAAGAACTAATTATCGATATGTAGTGATGATGCTACATTCCTAACAAAGGGAAACACAACAAGGAATGTTCCTTGAAATAAGGATTCAACATTCCTGTTGATCATCATCATGATCCGGAATTGATAACATTTATGGATTTCTTCATCGTTTTAATCAATATGTAATCAAGACACACCACTTTTATATGAGAATATATATATAGGGATATGACTCAATAATTTAAAATTAAAGGATTCAATTTTATATAAAGCATGTACCATTTTTTAATAAAGTAAATTTATCAATATATAGAGTTGAAAATTATGTATTAAGAGTCCTGGTGAATGGATACATCAACCACCAAACTAATAATGGGTATCTTGGGACTAAAACACACACATGGTACACCCCGACACAATTTCTAACATTTTCAAAATAATTTCTATATCGTGACAGCCACAAACTCCACCCTAATGAAAACCCATCTCTAGCACTACTCTACAATTAATAAAACCACTAGGGACCCCCCTTACCTATATAAGACAGAGAATTATCTACCATAATTTTGACTTTAAAAGTCCATGGGGTGGAAAATATAATTGGGAAACCATAACTATAATAGGATTATTTTTCTTAATTTATATTTACACTTGCACCCCACTAACTATATCTAGTAGTGTTTCTAAATCTCATGTAATGGGTGTAACATCAATAGATAAAACATGAATTTATAAAGATATAGGGAATATGTCATAGTACAAAAAATACTACCATTGCGTAATGGGAAAAATAGACTCCAATATAGAAATGAGGTCTCAAGATAAAAAGAAATGAAAATTCATAAATCTATGTGATCTTGTCTCTAGGTGTCAATGTCTTACAACTTTATGTTACCAATAAACATAACTATCACTTTTCTATGATTTAATCGCAGATGAATTATTATTTATCATCCTAAAAAAATACACATGTTGAAAAATCCAAATTCAGGGTGAGTACATACATACCCATTAAGATTCTATGAAAATAAAAAGAGATATAGATATAAAACAACAATCATTTAAATTCAATATAATAAAGAAATTAATCCCAATTGATACAAAAACGTATATATAATCATAATGACTACTATAATAGAGAGAAATGGGGTCTCTACCTCCAATCACATTCTGTTGCTGATTATTAAACCTACATCTCCAAAATTCCTTCCACGATGGCCATTGTAAAACACAACTGTAATACAATATAAGTACATGGGAAGACTCCCCAATGTTAATCTCGATAGATAAAGGATCCACAGCTACCATAGAGTTCCTATAACCTTCTGGAGAACTAATATGAGGCAGTACATTTCGATAGATAAAGAACCCATGCCCTCTATATTATGGGGGATTACAAACACTATCTGTATAATGAATATTGTTAATTTGCATCATGGTGTGATAGTTTAGTACTCAACCAAGCATATATATGAGAGTATAAGGAAATAACAACTTATTGTGAAAAGATATTAATGGTCTTATTATCTCTCTAATAGCATGGGTAAACCATTCCCTATAGTGATAGGGGTTTATAAGCCCTGGAATTTCACTAATGATCATATATTGATCACTTCCATTAATGAGACGAAATAATGAAATATTCACACATAGAACATTCTAGGATATATCTTGAAACACACAATTAATTATACTATTATGTTAAAAGTGGGTAACTTCATATAATAGGTTGAACATGGGCCAAAATCTGAGTCTAAACAACAGAAATATGAGAGAGAGAAATCAACTGGGGAATAAATGGTGTTTATGGGGACCACACGACTTGTGACCCATACTCAATGCTCAATATTGATGTCTTTTAGAAATAATATAGATTACAGGTAATAGTAAACATCATGTATGGTTCATACATGGTGTGTCTCAACCACTTAGGGGATACATGTGTGCTCCTTTCCAATACCATCTTTGTCATCTCATGTTGGTGTACTAGGTCATGCACTTAAATGTGCCCAATTACCATCCCATGAATATATACTCGTGGAGTAACAAATGATTTGATCCCACATCGGGACTCAAAGTGTGTGGTCTAACCACACATCTTTGGATCCTTATATTTTTTGAAACCATTACATTAAAACGAGGGAAGTTCTAATTTATGGGTTCTTCATGGGTACATAGTGTGTAGTCATGTTTTTCACATAAAATAATTTTCCTACACACAAATCATCAAAATATATTTTCCACAACATTCCTCATCGATCAACTACTTGAAGCTAGTGGTAATCACCATGGGCCATCAATTATGACCCATTAATGTATGAAATTAAAAACGACATAGTCATACAAATCTATATTGTTTTTATCACATGCCCCCAATATCAATCTATCTATTCATATCCCAAATCCATTGATTATCACAAAAAAATATCCTTATCATTCCATCTATAAAACACATATTGGTTCATCATTCTCCAAGTTTCAATGATTTTGTGGTGTTCAATTTCACTTTAGGTGGCCACGAAAATGTCCAAACATGACTACTATAAAATATTCCATTAATAGCACTATACTTTATCAGCACAACCAAAATTCACTAATTAAGGGAACATTTATCCGTGATAAAAATGCATTGATAAATTGTACCTTTTTCAGTGCTATTGTTTTAGAACTCCTAATACATATTCATTATTGATGCATTATTTTTAACACTAATATTGGGGGACCCTTATGAGAGCTTTACTTTTAGAACTGATAATGGGTACCCTCAAACAAAGACTTATTTCTAGCACACATAATGGGATGTTTTATCAATGATTTTTTAGTGTTGAAAACATTCGGGATAAAATCAATTAATTGAATAAATAAAAAATAAAAATTTATTTTAATAATAATAATAATAATAAAATTTACTATTATATACGTTTTTATAAAAATGAATAAATTTATTACACTATATAAGGATTATAAATAATAATAAATATTATATATTAAATTATTATATATCAAAAATGAAAAATAAAAAATAAAAAATAAAAATCATTTAAAATGAGAAAAATATTCAACATTTTATTTCCACTAATGATAGATTCTTATTGTCAACATATTCATATGATTCAATTAGGGGTTTTACCAAATAAATTATTTAAATTTTAATATTAAAAATTATAACTTTTACAAAAATGATGCCTTTTATTACATTATAATATTATTATAAAGTATTAGTGTTATATGATAACATTTTATTTTTCATGTATGTATTATGGATTAATATAATTCATTATAAAGATATTGATTATGTTTTCAAATACCTATTTGTAAACTGTTAGTACATTGAAATTTTAATCCTAAAAACCATTATGTAACATAATTTTAAATTCATTTTTTATATTTATTTAATAGAAACCTAAAATTCATTTGTTTTTTAACAAATAAAAATATTTTAATAAAAACATTGTTAATATTATCCAACACTTAAATCCTAATCATAAAATGAAATGTTGTAGAAATGATTTTATGGTTTTTTTTCTCTAATACTAATACTAATTTCAATAAGTGATAGAAATTTCATTTCACATAATATTTTACATATTTAAAATATCCATTTTCAATTAATTATATAATTTCAATTTTAGTTTTTTCAATACATTTTAGTTTCTAACTGCGAAAGAGGAGTTAATCTTATAATGGTTATTTGTGGTAAAAAAATTTTAAACAAGTAAAACAGGATAAAATAAACATAATCACTGATATATAATAGTGGGGTACATCATATTTATATATTTCCCCACATAATTATTCGGTATTTTTTGGACATTGGGCCTTAAAAAATGGAACATTATTATGGGAAAAAATTTATTTGCAATTTCCATTTTCTTAACTTATAGAATGATGCAACCATTTCCCTAATTCACTATTGGATTGTATTTTTCTCTTGTACTATATGAATAAGGGAAAATTTCTAGAATCCCATATGTTACACCATATTGTAACTCCTAGAGTATATCCAGGATTGTTACCCATGTTGGGTAGTGACAATGATAATGAACTATAGCCATGATGAAACAATATTGAAGAGATAACAATAGAGACTAGTATGGAACTATTTTAGTGCATTTATAATATTGTAACTTCGTTTATGACAGTACATCATTATACAATTCAACATGGAATTATATCATCATGTGACCAGAAATGCTGACAGGTCACAATAACTCTAATGACTTCTACCCTATGGTTACAATAACATAGTGTATTGACATTGTTCATTTTTAAAGTAAGAATCATCTATATTATGAAATAATTTCATTATAGGGTTTTATACATTTAGATTTTATGTTATAATTATTCTCCAAAAATTAGTATATTTTTCTACCTCTCCATGGGTGTAGGGATCATTTCATGAACCACATAAAATATTGTGTCATATATTTTTCTTATCATTCATCTTTACCTTTTACTTTTCATATTTGTATTTTTTCACTTATTTCTCTTCAAATTTCTGAAAAAATCATTTATTAAACATTTGGTTTGTAAAATCAAGTTTTAATTTAGTCAAATCGAATGTTCCCTATTGAATATTGTGAGGTAAAGAATGATAATTTTGAATGAATATATTTTATTTATCGGAGGATTCTAATGGAAAATTATTAACTTAAAAAATACATGAACTTATAACTTCATTGTGAGAAACTATCTGAGATGTAGAAGATAATGTCAAAGATGCTGAATCTACTTGATCTAAGAGTTCAGTTCATTTAAATAAAAAAACTCTAGTAATCAATGTCTGGAATGAGAAGCTCATGGATGTGTTGATGAATGATATGGTGAATATTTATCAGAAAACATATACATCTAACAATACATTCTTAATGTGATGAAATTTCAATATAAAAATTTCAAATGAAAATTTTATTTCTAATCACATAAAATTATCCAACACCATCAAATGTTTTTTTTTCATTAGTGGAAATTATGCTATATTATGAGGCTTGGACATAGATTTTTCTATCATTCATATATGACAGTTGAGAAGCGTCTATAATATCTTTGAGATTGCCTCCATAGAATAAAAATATATTTCGGATGGATTTGTGAGCCCTCACCCATAATGATGATAATAAAATAATAGATTCTAGTAGATTCTCAGATTATTCTATTAATGTGTAAGAAAAAAGAACATTAATAAAATGAGATAATCATAGAGGATGATCAATATAAAGGATAAATATATGATATGAGGAAAAGGGGACATGTCCAAAATATTTTATTTTTAAGAAGAATGTTGTAAGATACTAAGCCTTCATTTAGTTGGGATGTTATAATGGAATTTTATTATTTGATTTGGTGGATGAAACAAATTTGAAATTGAGGTTTGTAATGTAATTTGAGGTGATAAAACATATGAAAGGGTGGTTTCTTAATATGTTATTAAGATTTATTAGTCTCTTGGAATCATCTAGAGTGTCTCTAGTGGTTATGTCCCAAAATATGAGTTTTCCTTATAGCTATAGGAATGTGATTATGGTCTACGTACATAAAATTATATGTTATAAATTGGGTAGTAATAAGGTAAATATTCTTTCTGCGTTATGTGACATCTTGCAAAGAACTCATAAGATGATAATATAGGGTATAAAACATTCATTAAAAAGTAAAAAACACATGATGAATAAAATGGGAGTAGTTTTTATTTCTCCCTTAAATACTTTTAACCAATCTTTCTTTTTTCCATCACTTTCCCAGAAGCATCCCGCATGAGCAGTTGTCCTTATAATCCTTTTATTGTTACTATTGTGAGATCTCCAAAATGAATAGATTGATTGTATAATATTCAGTCCCATTGGATATCAAATGTAAATTATATGATTCCTCATTCTTAATATATTGTGTTACCATACAATCTTGCATTATATTTCCATTTGAGCTCATATGCCTTATTTATAGGTTGTCATAATGTTTTTTTTTTCAAATTTAACTTATTTGGATTAAAAAAATATCAATTGTGAATTGTAAATGATTCATAAGAATGATTGAAGTGATATATATCATATTTATTAAAGTTCACTCATTTATAAAATTCTTCATAACACCAAATGTTGGAATTCCCACACATTTATCATATGTTATGTTAAACCTTAATTATTTTTACATTTCCTAGACCCCTATTCATCCTTTTTCATTTGTACTAGACAATGATACATCAAGGGAAAAACTCCTTGTATGTTTCACCTTACTTTCCCATGAGAACAATATTGTTTATTTTTTCAAAACTACACTAACTGTGTTTTTCATGACTCTTAAATTGGGACTTTATTAAATAATAATAAATTAGTGGAATGAATGGAAATATTGTCTATAAATATTCATGGCCCATGTTAATTATGATTTTTTTCATTTGAATAGAAATTGTATTTTGTGTGATATGTGACTCTTATAATTAATTTTAATAAATGATAATTACAACTCCCATTATTTCATAAGAGGTTGATGTTAGTTTTTTCATCCACCCCTTTGGGTGTGCGATATTAAATGAATATCAGTGAAATCATTCCGATTTAAATAAAAACATCTAATAGTTTGTTATGTTAACCCTATAAATACAATGACATGATTAATTAATATAATTATTGGATGTATGAATACCATCTCACTATCCCTTTTCATTGTAGATGAATCATGATGTTTTGTTGTTTAATAATATGGAATTGTCAATGAACAAATGTTTTGAAACATGAAGATGATAAATTTTCATAGATATATATTATGGACTAGAATATTTTATTAAATGAATATATCTTTTTTGAGATGGTATTACAAGAGGATGACATTGATTTTTGTCACATAATCACTTTGATCGACTTATATGTTAAATGAGAGTATATTAATTAATTAGTGACACATGGAATCCTAGAACAAAATGCCATAGATGACCCCATAGGAAAAAATGTTAGTTTTTGGATTTAGTAACACATAGATTCTTGATATGTAATTTCATAGATAGGCTTATAGTTTGGATAAATTTTGATACACATTGAAGTATACATAAATTCCTTCAAAAAAATTCTTTTCATGAGCCCATAGATTTCATGATGTGATATATTCTTTGAGATACACGTTAATTACTTATATTTAATTTGTTAGATGGGATAATATTTTTCATGATTATATATATAA
This sequence comes from Viscum album, assembly GCA_963277665.1. NCBI lineage: Eukaryota > Viridiplantae > Streptophyta > Magnoliopsida > Santalales > Viscaceae > Viscum > Viscum album. The sequence goes on along the minus strand of OY728143.1, from coordinate 62,212,773 downwards.
GCTTTGGGGACATATGGATTCCAATACAGATTTACTTGGATGGTCTCATAGTTAATATGTATTATCTTTAATCTTTATTGAATCATTTTTCACACTCATTTGATATATCACTAATGACATGAAATATGTAAATACTTATATGGACCTCATCATATATGGATTCCTTTTATTCTTCTTTGGTCATTATTGACTACTCTCACACATAATTATCGGGGCCCAAATCCATGGGTCCTTTTCCCACACTATTATTTCAATAATTGGAGACATTCATTTATATCCAAAATAATTATTTTGATCTTGTCCTTCTGTGATAACCCTGAGTCGAACATGGTAATTATTTACCTTGATGATTTAATTTTGATATAATTGAACATTTTTTCATTTAATATTCATATGTTGAATATCATTTGAAATTCATGGTAGTGGATTACTGAGTTTTACTCACACCATTTTCAGGAAATAGATTGGTACCCAGTCAGTTCTCAAGGCTGCTTGTTAGGATTTAATATTGTTATTATTATTCATTTCATGGTTATAGTCTTGGACATGACATAACCCCCAGAGCCAAAAATTTACTTTGACTACCTATTGGAGTTTGATAAATTCTTTATTTATTATCAGTTAACTCTAGAATTTTCACACTTAATTCATAATATATATCTACTATCATTATTTATATATTATAATCTTCATAATTGGATGGGTTATTTTCCTTTTTCATAATTATTATTGGATACCAATTATTAGTTTATTATATTACGCTTTAATTTATTTGTGCTTCAATTTTTTTTATTAATGACCTATAAGGTATTTTTTTCTTCATTATACCACATATAGACTCTCTTTTCTAGTTATTAGCCGAAAAATATGGGGACACAAGATAAAGTAATTTATAGAATCAGATCAAGGAGCCACAATAGTGAATCTCAGGTTGAGACATTAAAAATTATTATTATATCATATTTTCCTTGTCTTACTATTTAGGGTGGGTGTAAAGGATACTAGGAATGGTTTTGAACATAGTAAATTTATTGATTTTAGGTCTAGAAATCTATCCAGAAGAAATTATCATGTTTTAGTGATTTTATTATTTTTCATGATGTCTGTTATTCATTTTGATTATTATTTCAATGTTAGTGAATTTTATAATTTTACTTTTTTAAATTTTTTGTGATTTATCTCCTCGAAAATTTTGTAATGAGAAGTGGGGTATTCATGCATCATTTTAGAAAAAAGGATTCACATACCTTGTATATGACATTAAATATAGATTCTATTTTTTCCCAACTAAAATTTATAGGATATTCCTTAATTGTAATTGTCTCATGTTTATTTTTACATCGGTCTTCTATGATTATTATGAATACATAATTCTATAACAAGATTTTTTTGTTTCCTTGTGTATCATTACTGTTTTACTATATAGTTATGTTCCATGATAATTATGTTCATTTTACATTGATAGCATGATTTTTTATTTATATGACATATGATTGGTTATTAACGAGTTTGCAACAACTTAAATAGTGCTTTCCCTTTCATCAAGATAGTTACATTGTAAATAAAGAAAATATTACATGTTTGGGTCAAGGACAGTTATATGCAATGGAGGAATCATGGTGGTTGTGATTAAATTATCTCAAATTAAAATTTATAAATTTAATTCCTTTATAAATTAGGGAAGGTGGTCCATAAAATCAATCCATCATATATGTATTTTTTATATTCATAGACAGATGGTGGACAATTTTTTTAGTTACATGTATCATAAAAGTAACACATAATGGAATATATGTTAACAAAATTTTAATGATAATTCATCCACCATGACCACTATATAAATAATATAGTTGTTAATTTTGGTAGATGAAATTAAATTTAAAATTTCAATCAAATTTTATTGATTTAAATATTTTTAATTATTTCTTATGAAATTCAATTAAATAGATTTCCAATTTAAAATTATAATGTATTGTACCACTATAACATGGGAATGATGACTCATATAATAGAATCCTTATATGATTCACATATCCCTAAAGATGAGTTTTAACATTATATTCTTATGGGATAACACATGTAAGGGTATGTTAAAATCCTGAAGAGTTTTCTATTATTTTGTAGTACATAAGTGTGATTCTAATTGGAATTTATGGAAAATTGTTTCTAGAAAATAGGAATGGATACATGATTAATTGAACCCAAGTTAACATGAGGGCTCCCTTGTAAGTCACATTTGTCTTTATATTCTAGGTATTAAACCCCATTGGTGTTTTCTTTTGTTAAATATGGTATGTTTATTTATGTTTTCATCAACCTATTATATGGTTCTTCTTATAAATGTATGGAGAAATATTACATAATTCAATACCCTAAAATGATTCAATAATTATTTTTGGCATTTCAGATTTACGAATACATGGTGATATTTAATTAAAATTATAGTTACAACAAAAATTGTGTCTTCTCAAATAGTATATTATTGAAATATTCTTCAAATAAACAAACTATGATAACAAATGGATAAATGAACTGATTTTAGCATATTTAATGAGACAATTTTCCTAGAATTTTGTGAGGCCTCAGTTTAGGTATGTACTAAGTAATGTTTTCTTTATAACAGGTAAAATATAATATTTATATTTTAGTCTCATACATGTTTTAATTAATTTGAATTTATATAAATGGTTAAATTAAGAACACTTAATTGGGGTTATTTTCATGGTCGTGTAATGGTTATCTTTTAAATTTTAAAAATTATCATTGAAAGAGAAAATGTATTTTTCCATAGGTTTTTGTGACCTTATATGTTTGTACTTGATCTAAAGGTTAAGTAGTTGATCCTAGAGTCAATAGATGCATGAACCTAGTTGAAAATTTTATTCCCTAGGTTATATAGGGGATACCTGGTAGTGTTATCACCTTTAGAGATAGGGTATCAGTATACATTTCATCACAGATCTTTATCATGTTAAATTTTGTTTTTTTGGTGATTTACTCAAATATGACTTTTTTTGACTAAAGTTAGCCTCATGTACTCGAGTGATTGTATAGAATATATTTACCTGAGGTGATATTTTTATTTTAAGATTCACATTGATTATCAAATATGTATCCTTATGTATTATCATTGTGAACCTCTAAGGATAACTCCATTATGAGGATATTTATTGATGAATAAATCTTTTACCCATCTTCTTGGTTTGTGATAACTCATGAATATATTAGTAGGTTATAACCTATATAGGTCGATGATCATACTACTTTTTTATTATTTTACTAATTTTAGATAGATTTTATAATTGTGCTAGATGGCGGGTAATATATACCATTAAAATATATGTGGTGCTTTTTAGAGAGTCTTTAATGATTGGTGGATGGACCTATGGGCCCTTTTTTAGTTGTGTTTTTATATATAGGGGAGACCTAAATTCCCTTAACATTGACTTAGACACTACAAGTTATTTTTTATTATTCTTTGTTATGGAAAACCTATGAGAGAATTTATAATTTACTTTTAATTTTTATTAAAGAAAATGATATTAGTTTTATGATTGTTTCAAGACCAAATGATGGATGATGCTATGGTTTATTATAATGGAATAATGATTCCTTTGTTATCTGAAAAGAAAACTGAGGGTAAATGTGTATTGAAAATATATTTTATGGGAAGGCTTTTTTGAATATATATTCACATTGACTAGTGTTTTAGTAGTTTCTTTAATTACAATAATTATACCATGAGTTTGGAGATCATCGAAAATCTAACAGAACAGGTGAGGGTCCATATTATGAAGAGGATCTCCATGGGAGATCCAAGTGTATTGTAAAAAATTTTTGTACTCAATAGCATGGTCACCATTCCCTTAATGATGAATGGATAATGTGAGAATGAGTTCTGTAATGAACTACATGGTACAATCTATAACACACGGTGAATGATTAATTTATCTCATTATACTTGTGTACATTTTTTTATGTAATGATGGTGGGTAGTAGGGTGTGAACTAAAGATTTATTATTTAATTGTAATTCATTTGGATTAGAAGACTCAAATAATTGGTTAAATTAATGGACATCCACATATAATAAAGGCTAATTCGGGAAATATTTTCTATTATTAAAGGATTAAACCTTGGTTGTACATTTAACAAAACTGTCTGGATACATGATGTCAATTGTATTTTAATGAATGTATATGATATTTTTAGGTCATCATGTCTTGATATGGGTTATACATTGATATTGATAGAATAATAGTGTACTTATAGATAAATATGATCATGTGCAATATCATGGCATCATTATGACTACACTAAGAGTGGGTCAGTTATACACTAAGTTACCAATCTATATTTATTGAGTGGATAGATGAAAGTACCCTTTTGATTTTTCAAGCAGAAATGATTAATAATAATCTAATTATTGTTGAGTACAATACTATATATTGAAGGGTGGTAGCACTTGTTATTTTGGGAATAGTTTTAATATCCAAGGAATATATTCTATTTAGAAGGGATAGGTGATGGATGACACTAATTTACCAATCATGGGTGTGTTAATTCACTTCCATTTATATTGTTATTTTTGATGATGGACATAAAATGTGATGTAATAATGGGAAATTTGTTTCATTTGTGTGAGAAATTGGATTCCCTATAATGTGACTAGAAGGATGATCTTCAATGGTTGAAGATATTCATGTGTGAATGGTTGTTGAATATTTTGAAAAGAAGTGTTATAGTCACTTTGGATCGTGAATGGGATTGGATAAATGGAACATTTACTTTTATATTTATCATTTATGGCCGAAAATATGTTTGACTATAAATTTTTGTGGAGGAATAGTGTGGGTGTTAGATCCAGGACTACTTGTGGTAATCAAAGGGGTTTTTATTGCATATGTGTTGGTGATTATTTCGTGGCATGATAAATATTTTGAATATGGGATTGCTTGACCATGAGATAACACAAGAGGTTAGGAATATTCATCGATGAGTTTGTTGGGAACAATCTCAATGAACCATCAAAAACAGGCTTCAGATTATGGTTTTAGTGGAATAACAATTTTTGATCCCATCATTTTTAAAATTGGTCATTTTTAGGTGGTTAACAAAAATTTACCTAAAATAGTTCGATGTGCCTTGTGAGGAACTAAATCAGGTTCACCATGTAAATGTCATAGGTTCAGTTTAATTGTTGGAAGTGGATGTTCATTTAAAATATGACATAAACATTATTTCCTCATCCATTTGAATTTTTTAGATTGAGAGAGTTAATAATAATTTTAGGAGTTTTATTATGACACCACAATCATTATTTAGTTGGAAATTCCAAAAGTCTGTGTACTGCTACATAAAATTGGCAATTGTAGGAAATAACCTATGGCGGGGAGCACTTTTTTTTGGTCTGATGAAAATGTTATAATGAGAACATCTATCAAGTTTTTAGGGGAATAAATAAGATCTTTAATGAGTTAGAATTTGATGTTTTTGAGCACATGCTTTAGATAGGATATTATGCATCGTATGATTTAAGTGCCACATGGATGTGTAAAGGGTGATTGAGTTCCAATGCAACTGCCTGAGTGAAATCCAATGAGCCAAACAGGGTTGTTGATATTTTTGTTATCCACATGGGATTATCATCATTATATGTTCAAATATTGTGAGATTATATGATATCATGTTTTGATCTGGTTCAAAAAATCAAACTGGAATTAGATTTTATTCTTTCGTTGATGGACATAATTTCAAGCTGATCATCATAATGAAAATACGAGATTCATACAAGATGAAATAGATGTTTTTAGTCATATAATAATTATTTTTTGGAAGATCAATAGTCTTATGGTAATATTGATTGTCCAGGATCTAAAATAGGGGCTTTGGGTAGAGCTCTAGTAATGAGCGAAGGGTCTAGGAAATGATGAATTTTCACTATTAATTTTCTTTTTATTGAGTTAATTAATTTTTCAATGTAATAACTCATTTTTAATACACCATAACATAGGAATTCACAATATATATAACATATTTAAACCATAAATACATTGGGGAAAATAAAAAAAATTGAATTTTTATTTTTTCATTTAAATCAATATAAGTATTCTCTCATAATTACTTCTCTCATAGAGAAGCATCCTGCCTGAGGATCTCTAATTTATCTCTTCCTCCACTAGATTTTCTAAGATATACCTATATGGTGTCAGCTTCTAGTGTTGTCAATCATCATTAATAGTCAATTTTAATTCTATGATTCCAATTTTTTTCATTGGTTATATTTCCAGCTTGTATGTTTTCTCCATGTGATATCATATTCCCTATTTTTAGAAAGTTTGATTTCTTCTCTAATATCTCCCAATTTTTTATAAAATGAAATAATGATATTTAATGACTGAATAATTATGAATGGGTAGTTGGTCATATATGTTTTATTACTTATATTTTCCACACTTGTAATACACACCATTATGTTGGGGGCTTGAAATCTCGTGCATTACTATTTATTAGTGAAACACCCTAAATGTTTTTTTACCATGACATAAAAAAATATTTAATTTTAATTATTTATATTGTTTGATACCATATGGAAACCACCCATCAAGAATTCAAATATATATAACCTATGGAAAATATGTGTATGTTTAGCCAAAAAACTCTATGTTTGTTTTTCCTAACACACAAATGAATGTTTTTTAAATTATAATAATTGTGTGTAATGAATTAAAATAGTAATTTTATATTTTCTTGAACCGTGTAAGATTATTTTATTTCCCATAAAATAAAAATGTTATTGAATGATATCATAACAACATAGAATTATATTTCATTGACCATGACTATTAGTCCCTAGTCACTTTTAATTGTTGATCTCCTTTACTAGAACTATCCATTATGTTGTGTCATATTATATGTTTATAATGGAAATGTTTCTTATGTAATGAAACATATATTTAAGTAGTTTTGAATTATTAAATTACATAAATTAAAATTATTAATATAAATAATTGTTGGATGGTTAAAAACCACCCCTTTACACTTTTAATTACAAATGGATTGGGAGATACAATTATTTAATCAGATGGAAATTTGAATCTTCAAATGAATTGAAACATGATGATTGTAAATTTGAATAGATAGATCATATGTCCTAGGATAAATTATAAAATGAAATGATATTTTTTTGGTATTCCATGAAATGAACTTGGATTAATTATATGCAATTCCTTGGATATACTCATGGGTTAAATGATAATATATTAAGAATTCATCAACAATTGGATTCCTGGTATATAATTCCCAAGTGGTTCTCATTGTTTAAATTATATTATATGTATCCTTATGTTACACTTGAGATTCTTGATATGATATTCCTAGGATAGGATCATAGTTTTACTATGTCATGATATCCCTTGACAAATTATGGGATTCAATATGAGAAGTTACTTACATATGATTAGGGGTTGCCTTAACAGATATATCCCATGGGTGAAACATAAATTCCTTTTAGATAATTCATTGGATTGGCTCAAAGGATAAATGATATTATGTATATACATGGGTGACACACAGATTAGAATGCTTACATAATTGAATAGGGTCGCATGTATTTTGATATTAAATTATTCATGACGTCTAATTAGATTAAGCTTGATTTTTAAATCATTAATTTTAATATATATGTAAATCACTCTTTTTTTCTGGGATATCTCCGTACTAGTGTCATAGAAAAATTATAGGGCTCTAACACATGGCTCATATTCTCACATTATAAATGTTACGTTTAAAGAAATATAGTTTAGGACAAAGATGGTATGAGTTGTAAAATTATACCATGTGGAACATAAGATAATCATAGTTATTATCTAAACCACTAATTAACTTATGATAAACCTTTACATTTATTAATTATATACTCACATGCTTAATTTAATTACTCATTATTGGTGGTGGTGAACAGTGTTTTATTCAAGACATGTGTATACAATTGTTTGGTACCTCAATGTATATCTTTATTAAATGTTAGGATCATGGATCACGATACATGATTTTTAATTACTATGAGATCCTAATTTATAGGGAGATAATGATCAGGAATGTATTGAGGCTACCAACTAGAGTTTTTTATTTTTTAATATTTTTTTCTATATTTCCCTGCTATTTTTATTTCATGTTTTTTGTTTAATGTTTGTAATTATAACTTAGTATGTTTTTAAAAAGATGATTTTTTGTTCTTTTACATATTTATAATTTGCTATCACTTATTATTTTATCATATTTATATTTTATTTAATTGTATATCCACATATATTATTAATTTTATAGATATAATAATGTACCCCTTATACCAACTACAAACCAATATTTTCTAGTGCGAATCATTCATCATGTGATGATATTTTCTTGGATATATGTGAGAAAATTGATTAGTGTAATAGGTTAGTGTCTCCTAGGTTTGGGAATTTAAAAACGACATGAAATGATGAAATGCATAGAAAATATGAAGGTTCCTAAAGCTAATACAGCTGGTCTCGTGGATAAATTAATTGATGATGTGTTTTTTCTTAGTGTTGATATCACTATAGATTCTTGTATTTTATACTCAAGGGAATCATTTTTTTAACTTCAATAAAGGATTTCCTAAAAATTTATATTGCTGTAAATTTTTTAAAGGTATATCTTGGGAATGATTAAAAATTTGTCAATTTTTTATAAGTTAATTAAATATATTAAAACGTACAACATGTGTTTTTTCATTCTTGAAATTGTGAGGTATATCCCTATATTAAGAAGAAAAAAATATTTTTATACAATATTAACATGGAGATTATGTGGATATAGGGAAGAAATTTTTTCCTTAGAGTTTTATAGTGGCTAGATAAATCCATCACACATGAGAATATAGCCATTCTATCATATAATATTAAAATTCACCTAGAATACATCTTTATGTGGATTTATTATAATTTTTTAAACTAATGGTTTTCTGTTTTATAGAAAACATGTAATGTATTGAAATAATCAAAATCTACTTTAACATATAGATCAAAACAAAATGAACCATTAAAAACGGATTACTTCATTACAGTTCATCAGTACTATTTATATCTATATTTATTATTATTGATAAAATTCAATTCTACAATCCATCCTACCAAACATGAAATTTTATTGCCTATATTATGTTTAACCTATTATAATTTCTAGTAAACCACTTTTTCAACAAAAAATTATCCACCCCTTGTAGTTAAATATACATTAATTCGATATTCATGTCTTTATAGATGATTTCATCATTTTATCCCTTCAATTTCATTTAAGACAAATTAAATTCAAACATTCAAATAATATAACATCATTAATTTTAGAATACTATGAAACCCTACCTAAGGAAAATTATAGATTGAATCACATTCCATAACAATGTGTAAGATATGGTGTGGGAATGAAGGAAAATGATATTTAATGATAATGTTTTTATAAATATGAACACAAAAATTTGAAATATGAATATGTGTTACGTTGAAGAAATTAAAATAAAAAAATCATAAAACTAATGTTTACCTAATCTAGGAGAAGTGAAATAACACTAAATGGATTATTCAATTATTAAAACCCCATATAATCCTTTTTTTTGTTCTCCAATACAAACTCGAACACTCTAAATGCCCTAATAAATGATCCAAGAATCATCTCAAGCAATAATGGGTTCATAAATGGGGTCATAAAAACTAAATACATTAAACTAGATGATTTATTGTGTCATGTGAGTGTTTCATATCCTAAATGCGTTTTTGTGTGAAATAATTATACAGGAATCACACTAAGAATAATATTCATCTAGAATTTTATCCTAAATATGCATATGAACCATCAATTTAATAAGGATCTAGGTCACATCAGGACACATATGTTGATATTCTATGGACCTTTTTTTCTCCTTTCCATATATTTATATTATATGAAATCTTCAATATTTATTTTATATATAATATATTTACAATGTAAATTATCATTTTTTAGGTGGTTTGGATATGTTTCCTGTTTGGTATTCAATTTGGACCTTAGAGATGAGGAATCCAATTATTGTTTTTGATAGGGAATCATCTTCATATTGAATTCATAAATTTTAAAGAATTTTTTTATCATTTCATATATCCTACAACAAATTAAATGAATATTTAATCACTAGAAATACTAAAAAATAAAATTAAATAAATATATTAAATTTTGTTATAAGAATCCACCCACACTATAAACATGATTACACTCATACATGTAATTTATAAAATGTAACAAAGGAATTATTTTGTAATAATAAATTACTTTTTGAATGAATAGAATCAAATATTTTTAAATAGAAAATAATAATTCAAATTTCATTCAAAATAATTCACTCAACTCCCCACATTCAATGAAGCTGGTTAATCATATATCAATGTAAGGAGTGATCCAAATTTCATTTTTAATAAAATTAAATAATAATGGGTTAAATGACCATCTGATTCCCTGATTTGGTTTGGCTTTCATCACTTAACTATTGAAAAGTTCATCCTGTATTTGATTTTCGTTAGTTAATGTTATGTAGTCTAGAATCTCTAGTATTTCATTAAAATTTCATCACATTGGTGGTTTCTTTTTTTCCAATGATTGATCATGCTGTAAATTTCTTATTTATTCTTCTTCATAAAGTGATAAAGGGGTCATATTATAGCTCATATTCATCCTAGAAGATATAAATATAATATTGATCTATTATATGATTGTTAGTATGAATTTATTCATTATCAATATACTCTATTAATGGTTATGAGAGGTTTAATTTATCATTAGGTGCCTCCTCCTATACCTCATCGTCTACATAAACATGATATATGAGTGGTGAAATCTCTTACACCACTCCCTTAGTTTCTTCATTTTTAATGTTTAGGTTTGAACTCTTTGGATGCATAGACATATTTAGATTTCCATTCCATTATTCCATGAATTTATTGTGTCTTCCCTTCTATAAAATCCAGAAAGTAATTAATATTGGTTTTATCAACATTTTCTTTATATTACACTATAGGAATTTCATTTAAAATATTTGGATAGAAAAAAAGAATTTACATATGTATCAAAAATTTCATGATAAAATTCCTAAAGGTAATCCTATAATTTTGATATTTATATTTACAATCCCCCTATATATTGGGTATTTTGGTTCTATTCATGGTCTGTCTTGAGTACCCTGAATTCATTATCTATAATGATTTGACTTTGTGCTCCACTTAAATCTCTAATAATAATGTATTTTCATTCCTCTATACACTAAAAAATATAATTTTTTTATATAATAAAATAAATTATATTTTTTAAAAATTGAAAATAAGTAAATGATATAAATATTACTCACCTCTCTATAATCATTTCAATTTTAAACATTATAATCGATGGATGGTAAAAATGTTAATTTTTTTGTCTAAATCAGCATGGTGGAAAACCAATGTATTATCACTTTTTGACATTTGATAACAATAAAACTATTTTATAATTCACCAAATCTACTTATTATTTTTTTCATTTTATTTATTTATTAATATAAATTATTATGTTCTTTATTGGAATATTTTTAATGAAATTAAAAAAATATCTTATGATGTAATGCAGATAGAATGAAGTTAGAATAATATTTCCATGGCATTTGAGTTTTTATGTTGGATCCATGATTATTAATTTTTATTTAATTAAAAGAAATTGTAAAATCCATCCCACCATACATGGATTTATATCCTCTAACATGGGATTGATTTTTATCATTCCTAAGAAAACTATTTGGAATGTCAAATTTCACCACCTATTGGTAGAAAATAAGAATTTATTTGTGATTAATCTATGATAGATGATTGCTGTAACACCCCATGATTTTTAAAATAAATCTATTATTTAATTCTTGATAAAATAAGTCTATTAAAAACACCACATTGTTATAAAGAAGCATGTAAACCTAATTTTTCCAACTCTATGATTTGAATTTCTAAAAACTAACTTACGTGGTTGTGTTCAGTATGATATTTAGAGTTTGATAATACAAACATATTTTTGGATAAATAGTAACATGCACTAATGAATATTAATACAAATATTAATACAACCCTTATGAATATTGAATCATATTTTTTTTATTGTCTTACTGTTATTCTCTTGATTAATTTGTCATTGTGATATTAAATGAAATATAGTTTTAAAATAGTTATTTTCTGAACAAATTAATATCTTATTTAATAATTAAATTAAGCATATAAAGGATTTTTTAAATTAATTGAGTTTCTTTTTTAATTCGACACGTCAAAAAATTGTTAGAGTGATTTTTGTGAATTTTTCTCAAATACATGAATTTTTTTGAATAGTGAAATTTGATAATTTACTAAATATGTTAAATAAGTGAATTAATGCATCATGATTGAGTTATAGATGATTTAAATGGAATTTAGTTTGAACTCAAATTCACTTATTACTATATTTTGTCACCATAATCAATATCATTGGTTTTATTTGACAAAATAATGATGTAATGAGTAAAATAATGAGAAAACCCTCCTCTCCTCTACAATAAAATCCCCCCTCACTCCCCCTTATATTCATTCCTCCAAGCTATAGTGATCCTCAACGTTCTTCCCAAATACCATTCCCTAGTCACAAAAAATTTTTATGAGATATTTGTCTTTCCAAAAGACCAAAACCCCTTCCCTTAATGGGGTACTCAAGGTGGTTATTGGAAGAGGTAAAACATCATTCTTTTTCATTTAAATTCATTTCAATTTATCTCCTTTTCTAATTTGATCCTAAAAACCACTGTCCAATTGATCCTTATAACTCATGTATCATCTTTATAATATAATTATACCATGTTAATTTAATAACCATTATCAATCTTCTTACTCTCTCTCTTTATAATAAATGAAATTATTGTCTCTGATGTTCTAATTTACATCCATTTTGGACGACGAAGATTCATTCTACAATTTTTTTGTCATATCGAGTCATGAAACCAATTTTATGGTTGAACTAGACTATAAAATATGTATTATAACTGTCTTAACATTCAGAAACCATTATATGTATATATTATTATATCATACAACCAAACTATTAACTAATAATCAAGATACAAAAAAAATAATCTATGTGATTGTCATTAGTATTTTATCTTTTAATACATCCTCATTAAATGTAAAAATATTATATAAATAACTACTAACAACTATTTAAGTTCATAAATAATTTTTATATTCAATTTATTAAATTTACATCCATTCCACATGAACTCCATTACATAAGTACAAGGAAACCAATTATGAAAATCCTGAAAACAAACACCCCAGAATGACAAAATTCAATATTATAACTTTTTAATAAAGAAATAAATGAACTAAAAAAATTAAGATATACTAGATAAATGACTTCTAGTCCTTGAATTAATTTATTAATTAGTTTAATTTTAAACTATAGGACCATAAGTTTAATGTGGAACATTCAGACATAAGGTAAGGGTTTCTTCATCTAGCTTCTATTTTTGTTTGATATTATGAATTCAATAATATATATACTGTATGTTGTATGAAAAATGAAAATTGATGACTCATATCATGAATATATCTATTTTTATGATAATTGATTATAATTTTAATATTATTAATTTTGGTTCTAACGATTCATTTGATTATATTGTTGTAAGAGTTTTTCACTCGAATCTTCATTTTCATTTGGGAAACTTTTATTGTCTACTTAAATCATTGAACTTATTATGTATTATTATACACAGTAAATTAATTATATTTTAGTGCACTATATATTTTTACCACCCACAATCCATTTTTATTTTATGGGGAGTTACAAATTTTAAAATGAACGTTCAAAATTCTTTCGAAAAAACACGCCTAATTCAGTTGAATTTCTCTAATTTTTAACTTTTATTAATGGCACTCAATAATATTTTTTCAGAAATCATTATCATTATTATTTCACTAATTTTATTATAACAATATTTTCATTCTTCAATTCGGGTTTTATAGTAATATTCTTCGAAAAGAACTCTTCTTTTCAAATAAAAATATTATTTATCTAAAAAATTACATGATGATTTTATAATAGCATCTTCATCTATTTCAACAATATTATTTATTCTTATGTATTATTTATAATAATATTTTATTATATCATCAAACATGTATATATATTAGTTGTTTATTATTACTTTTACTATGGATGGAAGATCATAAAACTGTTAACCAATTTTCTACAATGGTAAGTTTTTAGGCTTAATGCTCTGGGAATGTTTTTTAGATTTCTTATAATAATTTAAATATGAAGGAATATGTTTTCAATGTTTATCCCCATTCATATGTGTAATTAATTATACATAGTATTGTCATGTGGGGACCACTATATCCCCTTGTTGCATCGGTAGGTCTCATGAGCCAAATAATGGTCTTGGCACAAGGCCTTGAAAAATGAGTATTTACTGTCTTGGAACGGGGCCTTGATTGTAAGGTTATGATGTCCCACATTTTTCATTCCCTCATTATTATATTATTATTGAGGGTTCACATGGTTATTTAACTAGTAGAATACAAATTATTATTTTATAATATAGCAATATTTATTAATCACTTATTTCTACCATAATATGTTCATGTTTTTGTTAAACACATGTTTTTTTGTTATTCAACATGCCTAATGTTTAGGTTTGTGATATATTCTTTTGTATTTTTAACCCTTAATGAGAATTTGAGATCACCCCTTTCTTATGTATCATTTTTTTAGGACATGAATATTTTTTTCATAAATGAAAATCATAAATAAACTAGGATTTAGGAATTTTGTTGAATGAATTTCTCTGTTGTTTTTCAATTCAAGTTGTAATGTTGAACAAATGTATGTATCTTGTTTCCAATGAAACTAACCTACACGGTCCTTTAGGATTCTTATTTTTTGTTTATATTCAAATTTAATTCAATAAGGCACTGACTTCGGGAAACTGGTGTCATGTCCTTACAGTTTCTACACCTATGAACTATCACCTCAATCACTAAAAATTAAAATAAAACATTTCAATAATTAAACAGCAATAGTTTTATAACACTATTAAATCTCACCCATGGTAAAGTTTCATGTTACTCACATTTCATTGATAATTGTAATAGTTCATGATGGAATAGAGGAGAGAGATAATTAATGAATTATATTGGAATAATGAGAACACATTAATATAAATTATAAGTTTTTATAACATTACATTAAATAAAAACAGAAATAAAACACAATGGATGCCCAATCTTTGAATTTTTAAAGAACACTTAGTGGTAGATTCTTTATTTAAATAACTTCCCATACTTTTTTTGGACACAATCATAACCCTAAGATCCATAAATTTCCTAATTAATTATTCAATTGTCTTCTCATGTCCTAATGGGATCATTAGTGTCTTATTAATCATATAGTTCATCAAATCAGTCGATTTTTGGCATGTCTAACTACTTTCTATTCTAAAAAGATATATTGTGCTATAAAAGATTTTATGTATAACCTTGGGAATGATTTAGGTCCATAATTTATGGATGTAATTATTAGAGGAACCATCATAGCATGACACATGTGTTCATATTCTAGATTCATATTTTCTTTATTTATATCTTGTATCACCCCTTGAAATTTTCATCTTATACCTCATAAATAACTAATATATGATCTAAAAAATCAATTTAATATAGTTTTTAGCTCTATATAAACCTATATATTCTTTATGGGGCTCTGAGATTGGGAATTTTCATATCCTCTAAAATGAGAGATCATCTTTATGTATAAGTCTCCATTTTTAATATCCTTTGTATAATTTTTTTAAATCCATCTAAAATATATAAGAAAATTAAATATAATATTGATTAAAAAATATTTTTGTAAAAAATTCCATTAATATTAAAATCTAAAATAATAATGTGGCTCATTTTGGAAACATGATGATCCACGTCTTAGTACCATGTTCACTTGTGCTTCCTGGATTATTAACATGGGTTATAAGTTTATAGCTTGCGGTGTAATGAATGGAACCCTATAAAATATGATAGATTAGTTTGTGGATATTTTAGAATGAATACATTATATCTGTAATTCCGAAATGTTAATGTATAGTTGAGGTCACTTGAGTGATAATGGGATGATATTCCTGGAATGAATTTTTATTCAAGAATAGATGATATTGATGGAAGTTATATTGTTTAATGTATTAATTTTTTGATGTATGATGATGGTATCCATTAAAAACTAGGAATGTAATAGATAATTAGGAAGCTAGAAATCATGGATAGTTTTGTTTGGGGGCCTTCAACCAACATTATCTTGGTGGGTAAAAATATTATGTCACATTTATCAACGACTAAATATGGAAAGTATGCGTTTTTATTTTTAATAGACAATTTTTTGTATTTAATATGATTCATAAGGGAAACCCATAGTGGATAATGTGTTAAGATAAATTATTAAATGTTTTATTTCTAATAACTGTATTGACTATATCAGTCCTGTGGTCTGGAAATTATATGATAATAATGGAATTCATTAGGGGAAAAATATTCCTTGCGAACCAAATAGAATGATGTAGTTAAAATTATGACAAAGATTAAGAATGAAAATGAGAATATTATGAAGCTTCACATGGGGTTACCCTATACTTTTTGGGTTGACTCAGTGAAAATAGTTTTATATATAACTAACATGAGTCTCTTTGTATCAATTATATAATTTATACAGAAGGATACATTGTGTGTAATTATCTTATTACTCTCCAATATACTAGTATATTACTATTTTTATTAGGCATATATATCGGAAATTCTGGATTTTATATCCAATCAATATTTTTGTATTTTCTATGGTGATGAGGAATTTTGTGGTCTCTTTTTATATAATAAGAACATGATGATCATGATTATCCATAAAATGATATTAAATATTGTTACCATGTAGAAAGATGGTCATATAGATAAAAATGATAGTGGGAATAAAGGATTAGTGTTCCATGAGAAATTGGACTATGAATGTGTACCTGAACATGCAATACATAATTTAGTAGATCAAACTCCCCAAGTTGATTTTAGAATATTATATAGGGTGAGAAGGCATGTGTAGTGGTATTCAATATCTATATAATATATGTAATCCACTAATTGTAGTTATACATTATTTTTTAAAGAATATATTTTGTTAAATGTCTCAAAAAGTGGGAACTATCTTTGAAGTACAAGATTTCGTGATAACATGATAATAATTCATAGGAGATGACACCATCTCAATTAAGAAATAAATCATTGAAGAACATATCAATGTAACTTGTTAATTAAGAACATAATGGTAATATGATTTATGACTAAATGATTTTAGATAATTTATTTTCATAGATGGAAGTGGCGTCTTCACTAAAAAATTCACTTTTAGAATGATAATTAATCCTTATCATGAGGTGCATTGTATTTTTTCCTAGGAATAAATTCATCTTGAGTAACATGTTGGGAATACAATCCGTTCATAATTTAGATATGATGGATGATACTAATATGTAGCATATAGAGGTATATATTTTTTCTTGGAAGGAAGACCTAGTAGGTATCCTCTCTACGCGGTTATATGGGTTAAATTTGGCACTCAGGAGGTAAAACTGTATGTTTCATTAATTCATGTGAAAAATGCATACAAATGTTGTTTCATGGATCATTTATCCTATTTAATATAATTTTGTGTTAGATTCCTTATATTATGTTTTTATGTGGAATAAATTAACATTGTAGGATCTTTTATATAGATAATTAATGAGAGTAAATGGAATAAATCAAGGGTTTATGATGTGAAATAGCTTGAATAAGTATGTATAAATTTATTAATGAAGGTCAAGAGAGGTCATAGAGTATGTCACATGATGTAATCACTCAATGACTATAATGGATTTTTTTTGGAAAATTAATTATTTTTTATGAAAATTTGGTTTATAGTCTACAAAATTCATTCCAAAATTTCAATGGAGAATGTATCAATGATAACAACAGAAGATGATTATATAGAAGAGGTTCAATGTGCATTAATTTTTGGAAACTAGATACATTCCTGGGTCACTACATGACCTAAAAATTCTTATACAAGGGTATCTATGAGAAGGTATAAGGTTACTCTTGAAATAAAACATGTATAATATTTTAATTGGATACTCATGTGTTTGAAACAATGTATGAAAGTATCTCTATAATTTTGTAATGAAATGTTATTAAAGGTTTAAGAGTATTTAGACCATGGAGGAGCTATCAAAAAAGGGAGGATTACCACAGTTTATGTATTTACCAATGAAGTAACTATAGAGATTATGATATATCAATTACAAAAGGTGTTGGAATTGTGGACCATATTTTTATAATACCATTCTATAACATAATCCAAAAAATAAATGGTTTTCAAGATGACCTTCTTAGATGAAATAGTTTGATTGTGATAGTAAAATGTATTACATTGTGAGATTCATAGTTCCATGCCTAATGAAATGAACCTTTAATTTCATGCTCAGTGGATGAATATTTAGATGAATTAAAAAAACAATGTATTGACTTATGATAGATTATAGATATTATAGAAGTTTCATGGAACTGATTTTCCATTATAAATAATCTTAACGATGATGGTGATATTGAATTTGAGGCACTATTGTGTATTTTTTTCTTCTTCAGCGATGATTAAAGACTGAGAGAAATAACATGGATGATCAATGTAGGAGCATAAATAAGTGGGAATAACATTATTGGTGTATTTTTAACTAGAGATTTAACCATTGATTGGAAAGAACATGTAAATTATTGGAAAAATATGGGAGAATATAATTACTAGTTTTTCTATGTTTGTATCAATGGATCAATTTATAATATATGATTGAGATCAAACTATGAGATAGTTTTATTTATGTAGTAAAAAACATGGTTGAATTTTTTCCATATGCTGGCATGCCAGAATAGAGACAAGGGTGAATCTCCCATGACTGATAGGGAATTATAGAAGAGATGACTACAAACCTTGATATAAAACTACAATATTGTTTACTTTTTATAAATTCATGTGATATGAAACTATATCAATGTTGTTCTAAACATTTCAATAGATCCATATGTGGCTAGACACCTTTACAAATAATTGTATCTCCTTAAGCTTCAAGAAACTTGTTTCTATAGTATAGAAGACTCTCTATGTAATCAATAGTGTAGTCCCATTATCTTTTTTATAATATCTATCCATGATGGGGTTTCATACATTCATATTTAACAATATAGTTTTGCTCATGAAATTATTTAAGATTTTTTCCTCTCCATAGATGTAGAGATCATTTATTGAACATAATAAATAACAAGGTCATGTTATCATCATCTAGTTGTAGTGTTTTTCAGGTTTACACTTTTCAATGAATTTATTTTATTGTTACACTTACTGTTTCCAAAATAACTAATATATAAAGGATTAATTCATAAGATCAATTTTTTAACAAATTGAACATTTGATATTGAATAAGTCAATGTGTAGATCAATCATATTGTTAAAAAAGATATTAATTATTAGGGGTTAAAGATAAATTAAATAATATATCAAAAAATGTCTAAAAACCCCCTTATTTTTCAAAAAACAACATCTATGTAAAATATTAATTAGAAGCTATTGAATCAATAGGTTTTGTATTTTCTTGCTATACCTTGAAAAAAACATTTCATTCAACCACTGAGAAGAGAAAAAAACTTTTTTTGATGAACTTATCAATGTATACCTGAATCATTCTACATAGAACATATTTTACCTGATAAAATGATTATTCAATCTGAAAAATGATTTAAGAGATGATTGGTTATGATCACCATGATGAATTCAACACTATAAAATGATAGTTCTCTTCATCTGGAATTTTTCACATTTATGATATATGTGTATTAATTATACTATTTACCATACCTGGTATTTTGATTGAGATGGTAATATAAGTTAATAGATCATTATGTAATATGATGAATGTTCTAAATTTTATATGAGGCCTAAACCTTAGTGAGAATTCTTGAAGAAGAAAATTTAGTATATTTTTTAACGATATTTGATTGTGGAAAGAAGATGTATATAAATATATGAAGATAATGACCATTTATTATCAAAAAAATTGTAATGATGTAAAAAATGTAAATTAGAGCATTCCTATCTATGAAATTTTCATTGATATTGTATTTTTTCATGATGTAGTGTTGAAAAAAAAACAGAATCCTTATAAATCTAATGCATCAAAAATGGATCATAAGTAATTGATAATGTGTTATTATATACCATTGATATACCAATTTAGTATTGGGTTTCAGACTCATTGGATTAATTAAAATTATTTTTATATAAGGGTTTCATAAAAAATTAGGTTTTTGGAAATTTATGAATGTAATATCATACTGATGATGATCCATTATAGCTTGGGTGGAAGGAAGATTCATAGATTAAAAATAGAAATGGTATTTTTATCATTGCATAAAATTTTTTTTATAACACTAGATTAATAAAAAATATTACTTCTATTAGGATGAATCATGATGTAATTTTTAGTACCAAGATCATTAGTGGTGTTTAGAAGATTACAAAGGCAGATATAGTGAAGGATTATATAATTTAGAATGGAACCATATAAAACATGATCGATGCGTTCTTACACAACCTTTCATAAATTTATTCTATCATTGATTCAAAATTAAATCCTTTAGGTTTGTCCATAAGAATAATAAGTGGATGATGGTATTACAAAAAAATGATTTTTCAAGATTTTATGTCAAATATGGTTTCTTTTTGACTTACCATGTGTTAATCCTATTTTAATGATAAAAAATAATGTTATCCTTGTTTAATATTTCAAAAATCAAGTGTATAAATTATTGGACTCTATACGCTTTAACGCTTAATACTCATGGTATAAAAATTCACAAGGCCTTCTTTCAGAATCTTAAAAATCTAGTCCGAATATTTTAAAATATATTTTATCTTGTTATATAATTTTATTTATACTAATGATTAACTATAATTCATTATGTGAATATTATTTATCAATAATGTTTTACAGATATTTAGTTAAGTCTGATAAACTGAAAGTCTACCCTCTGTTTTTTTGAAAATGTCTCTAACATTGTTACCCAGTCATTGTAACCCTGACTCCGTAACCCTGTCACTACGACTCTGACACCATGACATAAAAACCGTGACTGAGACACCTTATCCAATTTCATATTTCATAAAGTTTGTGACAACAGTACCATGTTATCATCCCCAAGGCACCGTAAAATGTTTTAAAAAAGGACTAGACACTGTTACCTGAGAAAATATGATTCTGACACTACAATTGTACTACGAGTGCTGGATCCCACATAAACTATTGAACCGTGATTTTCGCACCACTCAAAGGAAAAATAGAAGACATTGTTTTCCAATGACACTATTTATTAATCTCTTTTCTGTCATCTGTAGTTTAAATTTTAACGTTGTTTCTAATGTACATATTTGAGTCATTTAATAGAACTTATGTAATAAATGTTTCGTTGAAGACATGTCACATGACAGTACGAGGTAAAAGGTGTAGAAATAATTATTTTAGTCATCGCTAACACGTGCACCCTGAAATAAAGACAAGAACATGAGACTCAGAGAATGAGAAAAGTGAGAGTATGAAAATTTAACTGCATGCAAGATAGAAGAGTACGTATACCAAAGAACAGATAGAGAACTCTCATGTATTAGATGGATGAACTATTATAGATTAGGACCTCAAAAGTTTTCACATTTTCAACCTTATGAAGAACAAGTGCTTAAATGCACATCAAACTGGAAACCATAACATTAGACTCAGAATACTCTGTTTTTCTCAAGGGGCATCGATATTTTCATCTGCTTCAACCTACTTGAGCAGAGCTTCGTAGATAAACACTCAATGAATTTATGATCTTTTCTCATCATAATTTCTCTATTGTGTACTATTTTTCACTTTCGGGTAGTGTGTTTGTCTGTATTAAAACACACAATGTACCCTATATCAAATGGATGAATACAAGATATCCTTCAACTCATATATTGTTACATTTTTTTACTCCCACAGATATGTGTGGATGAGGTACTTGTATGACCTGGTATTTTATGGCCGCAATGAATATTGGAAGGGTACTTGTGACTTGTATAGTTGTGTATACTATCGTTTACCCCGATCTAGGGTTTGGATCATATTTATTAATAAACTACTTTGTGTTAGGTGATCACCAAGTGGAGAGGATTAGGTCTCATATTGAGACTAAACCACTTGTTTTATCCTATATTTGTTTCTATTTATATTTTCTCTAGTATAATTTATATTTAATAAAACTATATTTAACATTAATAGTTAGTCTTGGATATTATTTATAAATATTTTATGTTATTATAAACGACTAGAAATTTGTATCTATAAATTATAATAATATTTCTGAGAAATAATCAATCTTCATAGAAGTTGTGTTAACATTCAAACATTTATCATCGTATTTAAATCATTAAGTATCCTTTTTTAATTTAAATTGTGGAATCATTTATGTAACCATTTTTTGCATAAATATTTATGGGAACTCCATTCACAACTCTCTTGAGTGTCCTACTCAGACCAACATTTCCTGTCAGAAGTTTTAGAAATTTTCAGTTTTCAATGCCTTTTCAAACACTTTCAAATGTGATTTTAGTAGTTTTTCAATGATTATAATGTTTTTGTTAGTAATTTTTTTTATCATTTAAAATCTTGTTTTATAATATTATTATGGAAAATAGGTAGGAAGGAGCTGCTAGCAAAAAACCTTCCTTATATAATGTAACAAACTACGATCAATGTAAAACTATGATGAAAATGAACTTATTATGTATAAGATTTGATATTTGGTCTGCTGTAGAAACTAAATATGAGATCCATGATGATAATAGAATTACATGGGATGAAAATGCTAAAACTACCTATATTAATGACTATAAATACATGAATTGTCTATATTTTTCACTAAGAGATGAGGAATTAAACAGAATTTCTACCCGTAAAATTGCCCATGAAATTGGGGATACCTTATCTGTTTCTAATGAAGGAACCTATATTGTTAATGAAATGAAGCATAACATTTATAATATTAAATAAGATAATTTTATGGTGAAACCTGATGAGCCTATTTTGGAAATGTATCTCAGGTTTAATAAATTAGTGAACACTGTGATCTCATTGAAAAGAAATGTTACTGAAAAAAATTGTAATGATTCTTTTATGCTTACCTGATCAATGGAGATGAACATTGGTATCCATTAGAGAATTATGTGATATCAAAATCCTACATATCAAGGAAATCATTAGAAAATTGATGATTTATGAAGGAGAGATGAAATTCAATAAATAAGAAGATGATGAACCTAATAGGAAATATGTTGTATTCAAGACTACGAACACTGTGAAAAATGAAAAAAGATAAGGTTCTAGCCTCAATTTAATGATCCAGTAATTATGTCTTAACATCAAATAGTGATGACGAGATGGATCATCTAGCCATAAGATTGTAAAATATCAATACAAAGAAGATTTTATTCAGGAAGCCCAATTATAAAAAAAGATATGATGGCAAGTGAAACTAGATAACAGACTAGAATAGAAAGGAAAAATCATGGAAGATTTTATTCTATGATTTTAAGAAGAGAGGACATATCGATGAAGACATTCCAAAATTAAAAAACAAAAATAAGATAGAAAACAAAGACCTAAAGTAAATGAAATCTATGATAACCACCTAGAGTGCCATTGAGGATAGCTACAATAAATCAACATCTTCTCATTAATTTAAATATAACATGTAATATATGAGTTTTTTGACTACCACATATAAAGAAACTTTAGATTCTCCTACACACAATTCATAATATACTAGAAAGGAAAGTAATTCTGAAAATTTGAATAGTGATGAATTATTTGAATACTATAACATGTTTTATGAGACATTAAATGACCAAAAGGTAAATACAAATATTTTAATGAACATCATTCTCTTAGTATAAATATTATGATTATACTTAGTATGAAAACGTATGGGAATTCTCAATAGATCATAGAATAAAATGACATAAAAATGTCTAATGAGCAAATGAAGAAATATCTAGAAACTGTTACCATTGAAAAAAATTATATTACTCAAATTCATGGTAAATAGATAGCTCTTAAATACACTTCTTTTATTGTATATCATCCTAGATAGGGAACCCTATATAATACACATTTTATAAATAAATCTGGAAAACATGTTTTTCTACGCAAAAATGAAAATTCTGCAGCTAGTTCTAGTTCTAGACAGTCTTCTACTACCTATAGATATTCTATAACAAATAGATTTTATTTTTAAAATATATTATATAATGATTATTGGAAACTAATGAAAGAAATTTGGGTACCTAAATAATTGAATAAAAATTTCATGAGACCCAAAGAAGTCTAGCTACCAAAATCTGTTTTTATTTGATTATTTTGTAGGAAAGATATTTGAAGAGTTCCTGTAAGAGCTTATAGTACTTGCACAATGGATGTCCAATACACACGACATGAGGTTATTCATGCTTCAAGAATATACTCATGATTTATGGTAGATATGTCACTATTGTTGTCAAATATAATGGAAATATAATTGGATTAGGGAAGATTGGTAACTCAACCATAGTTTTAATTTCTAATGTACTTTTTTATAGACTAAAATATAATTTTCATTTTATTTCACAATAATATGATGATGGATGTTATTTTAAATTTGAATATAATCCTTTTAATTTCTTCAAACCTAAAAATGAACTAATATTTTCTTCCTTTAGAAAGGAAAATGTTTATACTGTTAAAATAAACACTTTAGTTTCTCAAAATATTTCTTGTTTATGTGTATTTCAAAATGATTCATGGACTTGGCAATGAAGAATAGGGAAAAAATCTACACCCCCTTTGTATGATTACCAAAAAAAAGTCATAGTCATAGAACTACCCAAACATGAATTTCCAAATGAGAAATTCTATTATCCTAGTCAAAAGGGTAAACAACACAATATATCGTTCAAATCTACAAAATAAGTGTAAACATATCAACCATTATTTTTGGTTCACATAGACTTGTTTGGATCCTATTTATTTTATTGTTTAAATGGGAAGCACAATTTCTATGTTCATATAGATAACTATTGTATGTATAATTTTACTTATTTCCTAGCTGAAAAATGTGAATCATGTACTTACTTCACCATGTATTCTAAAATAGTGGAAAATCTATGTGGACATTGAATAAAATCCTTATGAAGTTATCATGTCAATGAGTTTCAAAATCAAGACATTGAATCACTTTGCTCATACAATGGCTATATTCATAAGATCTCTTCCCCTATGACACCATAAAAAATGGTGTTGTGGAATGAAAGAATAGAATCTTACATGAAATTTCTAGAATAATGCATAAGAAATATGACCTACCTATTTACTTCTGTGCTGAGGTTATGAATACATCATGATATATAATTAATAGAGTCTTAATAAGACAAATTCTCTAAAGAACTCTTTATGAGTTGTGGAGTAATAGGAAACCCATAGTCAATTAATTCAATGTTATTAGTTGAAATCTCTATATTCATAATAACAAAGAAAATATTGAAAAATTTTCATCTTTGGGTGATGAAGGTATATTAATACTTTACTCAACCTCAAGTAAATTCTATAGAGTCTTTATCAACATAAAAAAAATTTATGGATGAATCTATATATGTCAAATTTGATGAAACAAATCCACATGAACCTAAGACCTCACTTGAGTATCATGATGATGATATAAAAATAGAGAAATAAATGAAAATTCATCTAATCCTCTTGAGAATATATCTATTAAATTTAAAAGTTCTATAAATTCATCATAAACTAGACATGGTGAACCCAATGTTTTAGATGATCCTGAATTTACTAGCCCCTCCTTTTCTAGACAAACTATAACCCTCAAGAATCATCCTATAGATATTGATGTTGTCGATATAGATAAAGGGACACAAACTAGAGCTTCTATGATAAGTATGGTTGAACATCAAGCTTTCTTGACACATCTTTAACCAAAAAACGTTGATGATACTATAAAAAATGAATTTTGGGTGACATATATGCAATAAGAACATAATCAATTTAAAAGAAATAATTTTTGAAACTATTGAATAGACCCAAATACACGATGACCACAGTAACTACGTTGGTGTTCAAGAAAAAGTATATGAATCGTGTAATATTATTAGAAATAAATCCTTATTTTTTGCCCAAGTTTATAGTTATGAAGAAGGAAATAACTATAAAGACATTTTTTTACATGTTGATAGACTTGAGGCCATCCGAATCCTTTGTTCATATCGTTCACATGATAATTTTAAACATTATCAATTGTATGTTAATATTGTATTCCTAATTGATTATTTATTTGAGGATGTTTTTATGGAACAACCCCTAGGTTTAAATAATCCCATTTTCTAAATAATGTATTTAGATTAAAAAAAGAATTATATGGTTTAAAATACGCTCCAACAACATGGTATGGTAGATAAATACATTTCTCATTAGAAACGTTTTTTCAAAAGGAATTGTTGATCATACACTATTCATAATGTAGATAGTAAATATGTTGTAATAGTTTAAATATATATTTATGAAATTATTTTTGGATAGTTAAGAAATTATTTAAGTATAGATTTTTCTAAAATGATGTATAGTGGATTTGAAATGATTTTTATGGATTAACTTAAATTCATTCTTGGATTTCATAATTTTTAAAATAATGAAGTTATCATTTTAAATCAATGAAAATATACTAAATTTCTTCTAAAACATTTTTTCTTCGATAGCATTAAAAGGAGTGACACTCTAATGAGTACTAATTTTAAGTTGGATCATGATGAAGACGGAAAATATTTTGATCAATCCAATTATAGAGAAATGTTTGGAAGTTTTCTCTACTTGGCTATAAGTAGTCAAGATAAAATAATGAGTGTTATTTTTTGTGCCCTTTTTTAAGATAGTCCCAATGAATCTCACTAAAATTCTATTCAAATAACATTCAAATACCTCAAACATACGATTCATTTAGGTCTGTTTTACACTAAAGATTCATTTTATATCATGAGTTATTGTGATGTTGATTATATTGGATTCAAGTTAGATAGAAATATTACATATGGGAAATGTGACTTTTTTTTGTGAAGTGTTTGGTTTCATGTTGTAGTAAGAAAAATAATTTTGTTGCATTATCTACTGTAGATTCTGAATACCCAACTTATGGATGTTTTTGTTCAAAAAGTTTGTGCTTAAAGCACACATTACTATATGTTTAATGTCAATTCATGCATGTTACAATAAATTGAGACAATAAAAGTGCTATTTACATTTCAAAGAGTCATGTTTCACACTATAGGACAAAGCATATTGATGTAGTGTAACACCCCAGGATTTTATGAGATATATTCCTTTTAATTTATTTTAAATTTTCTGTTTGTACGATACACCAAGATTATCTTGCGCTATACGCAACACCATATTAGTTTGTAGTATACACAACACTATTCTTTGATTATGTTGCACGCAATTTCAAGTTCGTTTGATAGTAGTTATTCTACGCAAAATTGTGTGTATATATATATATATATATATTCAATGTATAAATGGAATAAGGTTGGATTCGGTTATACGTAACAACAAAGGAGTCTTTCACTACACGAAATGCTGACTTGGCTTGCGTTACATGCAATCACGACCTTCCTCGATAGCATGTGTTGTATGCAATACCGAGTTTCACTAAACAACGATATATTGTTATAATATTATTATGGACTACCCGCTATGAATAGTATTAAATACATTTTGAATTTTATAACATTATTATTCATCTTACACATTTTCTAAAATATGGTATGTGAGCAATATAAAATTTTCGGGTAAAATAAGTCTTTTTAAAAAATGTAGTTTTCCCCCCTTTTGATGACACACCCACATTAAATGTAGTTTTTCACATGTTTATAAGTTCAATTTGAAAAAATAAAATTCTTCTTTGGAATCAGGATATAAAAATTAACTTTGGATAAAATTTTCATATTATTCTGATAACTTTCATATTTTAATGAATAGTAAAAACACGCTATATTTTAATTACAAACAACCTTTTTCATTGTAAAAATTGATATGTTTAAATTATAATATTGAATGATTTTAAAGTATAAATAGAATGTATTTTTCCATTTAATATAATTTATTTCATTATCATTTCTTTTACATTAAATTAATAGATAAAATCATTTCAATCTTCTGCAATGATTTAAATTTTAAAGCCCGTTTTCATAACATCGAGATTAATTTTAAATTAATTACTGCAACATAATAGTTTTGAATTTTAAAAAATGGATTCCATATTTGAATTCAGTGGGTCCAAATAATGTTAATCAGTTACTTTTATTTTTTTGATATTATGAATAGAAACTACGGTAATTTTTATTTACTACAGTTAAAGGTAAATCTGGTAATTAAGGGTAAACCTATGATTAACAAATTACCCTAACACATGACAAAATTATATTTGATGACTAAAAGTAAACTCATACCACCTGAGGGTCGGATTAGATTCATTTTATGGACTTTCGACCAAGGAAATAATTTAATTATTATTAAAATCAACGAAAGTGACAACATGTCACTCTCTTAAATCTTATAAGTATAATAATTTTAATTTAATGATAAACGTAATGAAACTTCAAACATTAATATTATCCAGAAATCTAACACAATTATCTACATCATGATAATTTATTTATAATTTTTAGGTATTAAATAATTGTCAATAATGGTGACACAATAGTGATGCCAAAATTGTTTATTTAGTGGAAAATCAATAATATAGATTTTATTAAAATAACAATACCTATCAAAAGGAAACAAAACCTGACGAAAAATTAGTTTTCGAGTATATATATACTCAAATCATCTATGCGTCGATTTTTGGACCATTTGGAGCCTTATATATCCAATTATGACATTTATATTATTTTTTTAAATGATGTCTAAGATGTCACCTTCATAATTTAATAAATATAACAATTTAAATGTTCTGATTTTAAGATGATAAATTCATGTAAGAATCTTATTATAAAATTAATTATATTTATATTCAACATAATTTTTATTTAAAATTTTTATCCAACATATAAGTATATTAAATAATTATACAGAAATGTTTTAGTAATTGTTTTATTAAGAGATATACCAAATAAAAGGTTTTAAAAATATTGAAATAAATATTATATGAACTATTTAATGTACTCCAGTAATTTTCAAGCTAAATATTACATTTTATAAATATATTAATGCTTTTAGTTCGAACATATATTCTGTGAGTATTTTATTTAAATTCAAATAAATGAATAGTGTCAAAATTGAGACTATTGTTATTTTATAAAAATAACATAATATAATTTTTTTTTAAAATTTAAAAAATATTTAAAAATTATAAATTACAATATATATGGTCCAAAATGTCATAAATTATCCATGTATAGACAATTCATAACACATAAGTACTTATTTATAAAAATTTAGAATTTAGAATCTTATTACCACAAATTAAATTCAATAGATTAAATAAGGATAAATCAAGTTGATAATGTTTAAAATAAATTTAAAAAATGTCTAAATTTTATTGGTTGATGATATTAAAACCCTATCTCATCTAATATACTGATTTGAGTCATTTTTGGAGGTTTTTATGTGGGGTTGGAATTTATTATAAATTAATATTTCTTATAATTCTGAAGGTGCCCCTCTCCTCCCTTATAAAAGGGAAACTCCTCCCTCTCCGCTTTAAAGAATTTATAGCCTTAAAACTCGTAAAATCCTTGCACATTTCCCTTATAAACCTCCTTAGAAACATACTAGAGGTCCTCGTCTTCTTCATAGACCAATTTTAGTGCCCTAAGAGGAGGTTTCAAAGAGGCGTGTCGAATAAGAGGTAATATTCGTTACCAATTCATTCAAATTTAATTCTTCTTATACTTCTTATTATTTAGTTGTCTAATTATGAATTAATAACATAATTATCACTCATGTACAGATATGTTATTATAAATATGAAAAAAATCCCATTTCACCTTTTATCCATCCTACAGAAAATGAAATCACCACTTGTGCGTACGTACGGAATAACGTCTTCACGTCGTGGTGTAATCTGTTTTTCCACCACCACCTTAAATGGATGGGTATAATGGTGTAAAGAATAACTATATATGATTATTATAACATCATACTAATTCTATGATATTATATCATCCACTCCAATTCAATTCAATAAATATGGTAACGATATCATCGCTCGTGCGTACATACAGATTATAGTCTCCACGACGCGATGAGATTCATTTTCCATGTTAACAATTCAAGAATGATTATAAAGTATATATAATAATTAATCATGAAATATATGACATATTAATGATACTTAATATATTTATATGTTATTTACATACATCTATTATATTTAATAAGGAATAGAAAACGGCTTCAGGTGTCTGTACGACCTACCGTCTCCATGAATGGTGTATTTATTTCCATTTATCGATCTGTTATATATATGTATATTCTGAATATATATTATATATAAATCATGTTTTATATTCTGGAATTAATTAATCATTATATATTTAATCATATGAATAATTACAAGTCAAAACACAGACGACAAATGAAACAATTTTACCCAAAACGCTCTTTAACATTGAATTTACAAAAGAACGGGTAATATAAAGTCATAAATGAACCAAATATGATATCATAACAATGAATATGATTCTATAATAAGTCAATGACATTATTTAAATAATTATATAGGAGGTTTGGATATGTAAAAAGCATATCAGACCTAAGGTAAGGGATAATGTTGCAATCTCAATTGTTTTCTATCCGAGATTGCTTATACATACGTATTTACTAGGGTTATATTTATCATTCTTGTCCATGTTTTATAAAAATGTTTTCTTGTATGTTTAAAGTCCTTTTTACCCATTTTTGACTTTTACTACATGTAATGTAAGGAATTTTTTTTGTTTACCATACGAGGTACTTTTGTACTTTTCCGGAAAAAGTACGAGAATAATGTTTTTTTAACTTATACAGCATGAACGGATTTTTACGTTTTCAAAATGCCTTATTTTCATGAATCTTACTCCACCAGATTTTAGGACTATTTTCATCAAAATCCTTTTGTTTTAAAATTTAATGGCATTTTTTGAAATGAAAATGATTTTCAAGAAGACATGATATTTCCCTTAAGAATTCATTTCTAGTGCTTTATCCAAAACATTTTCCATCTAAGAAGACATTATTTCATATGTGTATATTTCATGTATAATGTCTCTATGATTTATATGATTTAAATTTTCTTATGTTGAAATGATATCCATTTGTTTTATATGGATTATGTTATGATGGAATGATGTTTATGAAACCCAATTTATTCATTAGGTTATGATGAATGGTTTATGTTTATGTTGTGGCACAAGTATGATTGATTTCATTATGAGATGGGTGGGACCTATATCACCCTCCAAGGCATTGGGTAATGATTTATATCTCATGATATAGACATGGCTGGAACGGTATATTAATCTGGTTCAGTGTTACAGGACTGAAACGATGAGTGAAATCAATTCAGAAAGGGACTTTGTCCACTAAGATGGTCTTGGCAATAATCCCTTGGCCACTATGGAAATAATATCACGTGCCTAATGGATTTCCACAATTACATGTTTTATTCCAATGCTATTTTATCATGATTGATGTTCCCTTATGATATATGCCTTACGTACTTCCAAGATTCATGTCTTTTCTCAAGATATTGATGTTTAGATTTTACGTTCATGTTTTTACATTCAAATATTTATGGATTGTATTATGTTCTATATGATTACCCTTACTGAGCATCTGAGAACACCCTTTATATGTATTATTTTCCCCAGGATATAAAGAAAGGTATTATGTAAGAAAAAAAGGGAAGATCTTTATGGAAGATGTTGAAGATCTTTCACCAAGATTAGAAGATTTTGTTCCATGTTTCCAAAGACACTAAACTATTACAGTCTGTGTGTGTCTATTTTTGTTATGTATTTAGTATCCTGAAAAAGTAATGTATTGTCTATGTACGTCATGATTTGGGTCTCTACAGTTGGTATCAAAGGAAAGGTTTAGTTATCCTTTGGAAACTAGGATGCTAAAACTTTAGTGAAATCCCTGGAGATATTTCTAAGATTTAACTAGGGATGTCCCTAAGGATTAGTATAACTATACGTTACAGTCCTAGAGTTTTGTTGACGATCGTTATTAACCTAGGGTGAACCTTAGGTGTCATGGATTAAAGAATGTGTGATAATTTAGACATCCCATATGTGAATTTTAATGATTATGTGGTTCCTCGTTATTTTATCTATTTCTTACACTATGGTTTCTGGTTTTAGTCAATGGAGGGAACAAGAAGGAATTCAGTTAACGTTGATTCCGATGGACAAATTGGTGATTGTGATCAACAAAATTTTGTAATGTCTAGAGAG
This sequence comes from Viscum album, assembly GCA_963277665.1. Lineage (NCBI taxonomy): Eukaryota > Viridiplantae > Streptophyta > Magnoliopsida > Santalales > Viscaceae > Viscum > Viscum album. The sequence goes on along the minus strand of OY728143.1, from coordinate 62,180,071 downwards.
AATGATATTGTTGTTATGTCTAATCAGTCATCACGATATATGATTAACAAGGTGAACTTTGGTCGTATTCCTAACTCATCAAATAAGAGGAATATGGAATTTTTTGCATGTTCGCATGGTGGGGATCATAGAGAAAGGGAGATTGATATTTCTAAAGAAGAGAAGAAGAACCGTGTGGAATAACTCAAATAGAGGGGATGATGTTATCTGTGTGGAGAAAAGAGTCATAGAGTGACAAACTGTTATGGAGTTCAATGTCTTATTTGTGGAGAACATGGGCATTACCCTACTCAATGCCCTGACCTAAGAGGTTACTTCTAAATCAATGAAGGACTTACTCCATGACAATAATTGAATAGGATGGATTAAAGTGTACATGTATTAGTATTCAATAATAATATTTTGAGGTACTTTTATGGTATATTGGAATATTTTTGTAATAGTCTATTATGATTTTCAATAATTTTATGGTACCGGTAACCATGAAAAGTGATTCAAATATTTTGGAAAGAAGATGGTATGCACATAATGAATTGATAAGGAGAAAATAATTTGTTTGATATTATTAATGAGCTCGTGATTGATATAAGTACAAAGTGATATAATGGTTTGAGTATATAGAAATTTTGGAATTTTAGTATGTGGAAAGAATTAACTTTTGACAGTATTCATGTTTTCACTAAAGATCAATGGGTATTCATTTTTTTAAGAGAATACATGATTAAGGAATTCACATGTTTGGAATGTGACCAATAAGATATATCTTATGATACAATGGACATAATTGATTGTATTCAATGCTTGGTAGATGACCTTTCTAGTAATAATTTTATTTATACTAAGAGATTGGACGAATGTATTTTGGATAATCCTAAAGATTGTAATGGATTATGATAGACATCAGATAGTATTGTTTAAGGATAGAACATGTTTTTTGATATTATTTCTGGCATGCTCCCACAACTGAAGTGCGACCGGCCTTTATCGCCTACCGCTGGCCTACATGAAGTCCAAGGTTAGTAGAAACTAGTTTTATTGTATTACACAATATTCTATATAAAGTATAAGAACATTTTAGGAACCATATATTATTAATCTCACTATAGATAGACTTAAGTATGTTTGACAGATTTTTTTAACCTTTTGTTTCAGAAAGATGGAATGACCCATCATTCTATCACATGATCTGCTAACTCTTCACGAATAAAAAATTCAACTTCATTTCTTTAAGTGATGAATTATAAATTTTTCAAGGCACGAACAACATTGAGATTATACAAAATTCATGTAAGTATTTCTTTTAATTCATCAACTTTTGAAAAATGATCTTGAAATCCAAAAATGTTGTCCTAGTTCCCTCATATATGATGAATCATATGGTCCCTTAGATCATAACAAATTTATGCACTACTGGAAATCCAGCATTTCCCAACGGTTTAGAACCGTTGGGAAAGGCTGCAGAACTGTTGGTATATGTTATACCAATGGTTCTGCAAACCGTGGGGAAAGTAAGCCGTTGGGAAAGGCTTTTCCCAACGGTTTACAGAGAACTGTTGGGATAGGTTATAAAAAATCAACCTATCCCAATGGTTCTGCCAAACCGTTGGGAAATCAACAGAGAATTTCTTTCCCAATGGTTTGCAAACCGTTGGGAAAGGTTTTTACCAAGGATTCATAGAACCGTTGGTAAAAACAACAATTCAACAGGATATCCCAACGGTTTGAAACCGTTGGGATAGGGTGTTTTTACCAACGGTTTCTTGAACTGTTGGTAAAAACAGCTACATAGAGCCTATGCCAACAGTTTTCAAACCGTTGGCATAGTCTTTACTGTGAAAATTGCACAGCAGCCTGCAATTTGCACAGCAGGTCTGGTTTTTGGGCATTCACCCTCAGTTTCAATTCAATTTTCAATCCAATTATGCCCTCGTTTTCAATTCATTTTTCAATCCAATTATTGTACCTGTAACACATATAATGCATACATATAGAGAACAAACCAACACATACAAATAATGAAAACCAACCAACCAACACATATAATGCATCCTGAAAATATACACATCCATAATTAAAGTAGAATTTATAACATAATTATAAACATACATAATTCATTTAGAATTCATTTTAAAATTTAGATGACAATCATATGTGGAATCCGGAATTCAATTCATAATTTGATTGGTTTTTCATATACCATATATTTTTAATAGAAATGATATCCATTTTAAACAAAATACATACATCTGGAATGATAACGGTCACACCGTGCCTCGGATTGAGGCGAGGTTAACTCGTACACGTCACAAATGACTCATTGATCGTTGTCCTAAAGTATCAACATATTCCGAAATCATTTGGTCGGTTTTCCGTATGTCAGTTGTTGTTTTCACTTAAAATGAAGTGTTTTTTAAATAAAAGAGAGACACTTTGAATGGTGTCGGCCACACCGCGCTTCGTATTGTGGCGGGGTTAACTCGTACACATCACAAATGACCCATGGATTGTTGTGCTAAAATATAAACACAATCAGAATGCGTTTGGTTGGTTTTCTGTATGAATTTAAAATGTAGTCCATTTTAAAGAAAAGAGATACACTTAGAGTGGTCTCGGCCAAAACGCGACTCAGATTGAGGCGGGGTTGACTCGTACACGTCACATTTGACCCATGAATCGTTGTGATAAAGTATCGACACAATCCGAATGCGTTTGGTAGGTTTTCCGTATGCCAGTTGATGTTTTTCACTTAAAATGACGTCCTTTTGAAACAAAAGACGGACACTATGAGTGGTGCCGACCACACCGCGTCTCCAATTGAGGCGGGGTTGATTCGTACACGTCACATATGACCCATGGATCGTTCTCCTAAAGTTTAAATGGAAACTGAATGCGTTTGGTCAGTTTTCCATATGTACTTAAAATGTTGTCCATTTTAAACAAAAGAGTGACACTTAGACTAATCCTGACCACACCGCGACTCAGATTCATCCCGGGTTGGCTCTTACATGTCACATATGACCCATGGATCGTTGTGATAAATTATCAAAAGATTACGAATGCGTTTGGTCGGTTTTGCGTATGCCAGTTTTTCTTTTCATTTATAATCATGTCCATTTTAAACAAAAGAGACAGAGTTAGAGCGGTGTCGGCCACACCGCGTCTCGGATTAAGACGGGGTTGACTTGTACACGTCACATATGACTCATGGATCGTTGTGCTAAAGTATCGATAGAATCCGAATGCGTTTGGTCGTTCTTCCGTATGTCAGTTGATGCCTTTCACTTAAAATGATGTCCTTTCGAAACAAAAGATGGACACTTTGAGTGGTGTCAGCCGCACCGCATATCGGATTGAGGAGGGGATGATACGTACACGTCACATATGACCCATGGATCGTTCTCCTAAAGTTTCAACGGAAACCGAATCCGTTTGGTTGTTTTTCCGTATGTACTTAAAATGGTGTCCATTTTAAACAAAAGAGAGTCACTTAGACTTATCCTGGCCACACCGCGACTCAGATTCATCCCGGGTTGGCTCGTACACGTCACATATGACCCATGGATTGTTGGGATAAATTATCAACAGATTCGGAATGCATTTGGTCGGTTTTCCGTATGTCAGTTGATGCTTTTCACGTAAAATGACGTCCTTTTGAAACAAAAGACGGACACTTTGAGTGGTGCCGGCCACACCATGTCTCCGGATTGAGCTGAAACCACCGTGAAACATTTTAATTATTATTGGTGACGTGTACGCGCAGACGGCATGTCAATCGGACGTGCGGTTTGCACGGTACGACTCAATATTCATGTTTTAAGTGATGCGCACGCTTCGTAAACGCGCGTGAGGGGGGTCCAAACGGGCCGAACAAAGTCGGAATGGCCTGAAATCAGACGAAAAATACGGGAGAGTTATTTATGAAGTGGTCGAGCAGACGGCACGTCAATCGGACGTGCCGTGTGCCCGCGGTGACCGAGAACGCAGTTCTGGTGTCATAAATGGCCAAAACGGTCGTCAAACGGTCAAATTCATAGCGGACGACCTTGTATTGACCTGAAACCACCGTGAAACATTCTAATTTTTATTCATGACGTGTACGCGTAGAAGGCACGTCAATCGGACGTGCGGTTTGCACGGTACGACTCAATATTCGTGTTTTATGTGATGTGTGCGCTTCGTAAACGCGCGTGAGGGTGGTCCAAACGGGCCGAACGATTTCAGAATGGCCTGAAATCAGACGACAAATATGGGTGAGTGATTTATGAAGTGTTCGAGCAGACGGCATGTCAATCGGACGTGCCGTTTGCCCGCGGTGACCGACAACGCACTTTTGGTGTCATAAACGGCCAAAACGGGCGTCAAACGGTCAAATTCATAGCGGACGACCTCAGATTAAGCTAAAACCACCGTGAAACATTCTAATTATTATTCGTGATGTGTACGCGCAGACGGAACGTCAATCGGACGTGCGGTTTGCGCGGTACGGCTCAATATTCGTGTTTTAAGTGATGCGCGCGCTTCGTAAACGCGCGTGAGGGGGGTCCAAATGGGCCGAACGAAGTCAGAATGACCTGAAATCAGACGACAAATACGGGAGAGTGATTTATGAAGTGGTCGAGCAGACGGCACGTCAATCGGACGTGCCGTGTGCCCGCGGTGACCGACAACGTAGTTCTGGTGTCATAAACAGCCAAAACGGGCGTCAAATGGTCAAATTCATAGCGGACGACCTCAGATAGAGCTGAAACCACCATGCAACATTCTAATTATTTTTCGTGACGTGTACGCGCAGACGACACATCAATCGGACGTGCGGTTTGCGCGGTACGGCTCAATATTCTTGTTTTAAGTGATGCGTGCGCTTCGTAAACGCGCGTGAGGGGGGTCCAAACGGGCTGAACGAAGTCGGAATGGCCAGAAATCAGACTACAAATACAAAAGAGTGATTTATGAAGTGGTCGAGCAGACAGCACGTCAATCGGACGTTCTGTGTTCCCGCGGTGACCGACAACGCAGTTCTGGTGTCATAAACGGCCAAAACGGGCGTCAAACGGTCAAATTCATAGCGGACGACCTCGGATTGAGCTGAAACCACTGTGAAACATTCTAATTATTATTAATGACGTGTACGCGCAGACGGCACGTTAATCGGACGTGCGGTTTGCGCGGTACGGCTCAATATTCATGTTTTAAGTGATGTGTGCGCTTCGTAAACGTGCGTGAGGGTGGTCCAAACAGGCCGAATGATTTCGGAATGGCCTGAAATCAGACGACAAATACGGGTGAGTGATTTATGAAGTGGTCGAGCAGACGACACGTCAATCGGATGTGCCGTGTGCCCGCGGTGACCGGCAACGTAGTTCTGGTGTCATAAACGGCCAAAACGGGCGTCAAACGGTCAAATTCATAGCGGACGACCTCGGATTGAGTTGAAACCACCGTGAAACATTGTAATTATTATTTTTGACATGTACGCGCAGACGGCACATCAATCGGACGTGCAGTTTGTGCGGTACGGCTCAATATTCGTGTTTTAAGTGATGTGCGCGCTTCGTAAACGCACGTGAGGGGGGGTCCAAACGGGCCGAACGAAGTCGGAATGGCCTGAAATCAGACGACAAATACAGAAGAGTGATTTATGAAGTGGTCGAGCAGACAAAACTTCAATCGGACGTGCCGTGTGCCCGCGGTGACCGACAACGCAGTTCTGGTGTCATAAACGGCCAAAACGGGCGTCAAACGATCAAATTCATAGCGGACGACCTCAGATTGAGCTGAAACCACCGTGAAACATTCTAATTATTATTCGTGATGTGTAAGATTAGATGGCACGTCAATCGAACGTGCAGTTTGCACGGTACGGCTCAATATTCGCGTTTTAAGTGATGCACGCGCTTCGTAAACGCGCATGAGGGGGGTCCAAACGGGCCGAACAAAGTTGGAATGGACTGAAATCAGACGACAAATTCGGGAGAGTGATTTATGAAGTGGTCGAGCAGACGGCACATCAATCGGACGTGCCGTGTGCCCGCGGTGACCGACAACGCAGTTCTGGTGTCATAAACGGCCAAAACGGGCGTCAAACGGTCAAATTCATAGCGGACGACCTCAGATTGAGCTGAAACCACCGTGAAACATTCTAATTATTATTCATGACGTGTACGCGCAGATGGAACGTCAATCGGACGTGTGGTTTGCGCGGTACGGCTCAATATTCACGTTTTAAGTGATGCACGCGCTTCGTAATCGCGCGTGAGGGTGGTCCAAACGGGCCGAACGATTTCGGAATGGCCTGAAATCAGACGAAAAATATGGGTGAGTGATTTATGAAGTGGTCGAGCAGACGGCACGTCAATCGGATGTGTCGTGTGCCCGCGGTGACAGACAACGCAGTTCTGGTGTCATAAACGGCCAAAACGGGCGTCCAACGGTCAAATTCATAGCGGACGACCTCAGATTGACCTGAAACAACCGTGAAACATCTTAATTATTATTCGTGATGTGTACGCGTAGACAACACGTCAATAGGACGTGCGGTTTGCGCGGTACGGCTCAATATTCGTGTTTTAAACGATGTGCGCGCTTCGTAAACGCGCGTGAGGGTGGTCCAAACGGGCCGAACGATTTCGGAATGGCCTGCAATCAGACGACAAATACGGGTGAGTGATTTATGAAGTGGTCGAGCAGACGGCACGTCAATCGGACGTGTCGTGTGCCTGCGGTGACCGACAGCGCAGTTCTGGTGTCATAAACGGCCAAAATGGGCGTCAAACGGTAAAATTCATTGCGGACGACCTCGGATTGAGCTGAAACCACCGTGAAACATTATAATTATTATTCGTGACGTGAACACGCAGACGGCACGTCAATCGGACGTGCCATTTGCCCGCGGTGACCGACAACGCAGTTCTGGTGTCATAAACGGCCAAAATACTGTCCATTTTAAACAAAATAGAGACACATTGAGTGGTGTCGGCCACACCGTGCCTCAGATTGAGGTGGAGTTGACTCGTACACGTCACATATGACCCATGGATCGTTCTCCTAAAGTTTCAACAGAAACCGAATGCGTTTGGTCGGTTTTCCGTATGTCATTTTTTGTTTTCACTAAAAATGAAGTCCATTTTAAACAAAATAGAGACACTTTGAGTGGTGTTGGCCACACCGCGCCTCAGATTTAGGTGGCGTTGACTCGTACATGACACATATAACCCATGGATCGTTCTTCTAAAGTTTCAATAGAAACCGAATGCGTTTGGTCGGTTTTCCGTATGTACTTAAAATACTGTCCATTTTAAACAAAAGAAAGTCACTTAGAGTGGTCCTGACCACACCGCATCTCGGATTTAGGCAGGGTTGACTCGTACCCGTCTCAAATGACCCATGGATCGTTGTCTTAAAGTATCAACACAATCCGAATGCGTTTGGCCGGTTTTCCGTATGCCAGTTGAAGTTTTTCACTTAAAATGATGTCCATTTGAAACAAAAGACATACACTTTGAGTTGTTCCGACCACGCCGCGCCTCAGATTGAGGTGGGGTTGATTCGTACATGTCACATATGACCCTTTGGATCGTTGTCCTAAAGCATCAACACATTTCGAATACGTTTGGTCAGTTTTTCATATGTCACTTTTTGTTTTCACTTAAAATCTTATAGAAATTCATATAGAATATTTTTATATCATATTTAGTATGGATTGGATTTTAGTTGATCATGCTATGAAACATTTCAGAGCTAATGAAATTAAGGAAGGTGGAGGGGCTGTCTGGGGGGGCTGTCCGGTGGGTGTCTGGGGGGTTGTCCGGGGACCAAGGAGGATGGTGGGGGGGCTGTGCGGGGTCTGTCCCGGGGGTGTTTGGGGGTTGTTCAGGGGGTTGTCCGGGGTTGTTCAGGGGGCTGTCCGGGGGTTGTTCAGGGGGTTGTTCAGGGGTTGTTCAGGGGTTGTTCAGGGGTTGTTCAGGGGGTTGTCCGGGGTTGTTCAGGGGGCTGTCCGGGGGGTGTTTGGGGGGTCGTCCGGGGTCTAAGGGGGAGGGTGGTGGGGTTGTCCGGGGGGCTGTCCGGGGGGCTATCCGGGGTCCAGGGTTGAGGGTTGGGGGCTGTACGGGGGGCTGTCCAGGGGGCTGTCCGTGGGGGCTGTCCGGGGGGGGCTGTCCGGTGGGTGTTCGGGGGGCTGTCTGGGGACCAAGGAGGAGGGTGGGGGGGCTGTGCGGGATCTGTCCGGCGGGTGTTTGGGGGTTGTTCAAGGGGTTGTCCGGGGTTGTTCAGGGGGCTGTCAGGGGGTTGTTCAGGGGGTTGTTCAGGGGTTGTTCATGAGTTGTTCAGGGGTTGTTCAGGGGTTGTTCAGGGGGTTGTCAGGGGTTGTTCAGGGGACTGTCTGGGGGGTGTTTGTGGGGTTGTCCGGGGTCCAAGGGGGAGGGTGGGAGGGTTTTCCGGGGGGCTGTCCGGGGGGCTATCCGGGGTCCAGGGTGGAGGGTTGGGGGCTGTACGGGGGACTGTCCAGGGGGCTGTCTGTGGGGCTGTCTGGGGGGTGTTTGGGGGGTGTTCGGGGTCCAAGGGGGAGGGGGGTTTTCCAGGGTCCAAGAATGAGGGGGGTTGTCCCGGGAGTTCTCAAACACACAATAACTAAAAGACAACAACATCCATAAAAATAGACAAAATCTAAAAATAACTCAACTCCAATAATATACTACGAGTCTAGATAAAACCAACAACTAGAATAGATTAAAAATCAAATCTCAGTAATATAAGTAAAAAATGTAACAGATCAATATGTCCCACATCAGCATCACCATCACCATCATCATCATCATCATCACCCTCGTCATCGTCCTCCTCATCGTCCTCACCCTCCACAGCGCCTTCCTCCTCGCCTTCGCCCTCCTCCTCACCCTCCTCATATCCCTCCTCTTCCGCATCAGACTCCTCGCCATCATCATCTTCAAGCTGGACATCGGCCTGACCACCACTGGAACTGCCACCTGGTGCACCATATATAGAATGTATCGACGACATGTATTCATCAATCGCTGGGCTGGCCTCTGTTGGAAGTGTTAGACGTAGAACTTCAATAAATTTCATAAATGCACTGTTTGCCCTAGCAGACTGTTCTTCCGTCTCTATGGCCCTTTTCTCAGCCTGTTCTGCCTGTGCCCTAACTTGCTGTAGCTCGGTGGCACTACAACTCGTACCTGAGGCAGGCCAATACCTCGTTGGGGCTATCCTAGGTCGGCAGCGTACTCTACCAGAATGATCCTCTCCCAACACCTGATGTAAGTGATCAGATGGCCCAAAATTGTCCGCTTCTTGGGCATCGAGGGCCTCTAAAGCATCCTGTTACAAATATAAATATATTATTAAGTTACGAAATAGATATTAAAATATAAAATCAACAGATTAAAACTTACAATCTGCTGCTGAGTCGCTTCGTTGATAGCACTTCCATCCTTTTTTTGTCTACTCGAGCAAAACAGTTTTGCTCGAGGCACACGTCCTTCAATATTTTGTACTTGCCTGTACAATGACATTGAAAACAAAAGTTATATAAAAACTTTATCAAATGATTAAATAATTGAGGAAACAAAAGAAAATGTAAGTCATAAAGAAAACTTATAAACAATTGTAATACCTGCTGCCTCTCATGATCCGACATCGTCTTGTGTCCTAGTGTATGGAGGTATTTTTTTGCATCAATGTTTTTTTATTTTTTCCATATGATTCCTAAATAAAATTCTATAATGCAAAGGATAATATTAATGCAAAACTTGAAAGTTATTATTTAAATACCTCAAATGTAATTCATACCTTAAACTGGGTACTCGTCCAATGAGTAATCATCTGACGATACTGCTCTATAGGACAATCATCCACGACTGGTACCGCCTCTAACTCAGTGCCAACTCTAGCACGCCAGCCAATATATAGCTCATGCTTGTAGGCTCTCTAAATCTCGCCTAAATCCTTTAGAAGTTCTAGTCGTGCACCCTCACCATCAGGAAAATTAAATCGAAGCTGAAATCAAAATATTAATTCATATAAATACAAAAATAATTCATGGCAATAAATACAACAGAATTTTTTACCCATATCTCTGCCCAAGCTCTATCTTTGACCTCATGTGGAAAATGTCTCCACGACAGCGGGCTGACGGGAATGATGTCGGAGTATTTGGCAAGCGTCGCCAGAAAACTCCGACATTGCTGCCCTGTTTTCTCAACTATCTGATTGTCTTCATTATATTCCACCATAACCTGTGTGCGACGGTTCCACACCGAACGCATGCATGTACGGCCCCGCCCCCACCTCCTGTCAGTAGATGTATCTGTCATGAAAGAAAAACAAATATTTTATCAAAACATGTTATAATGAAAATAAATATTGCTATAAAAATTTGTTAGGGTTTTATAAATATACCTACGCTAGTCTGATCAATGAGTGGCGCCGGATCCACAGAACCTGATGGAATACCCTCTGGTGGAACAGGAGTCGAAGACGATGGAATATAAAAGCTTGGAGAGACAGAAGTAGAAGGAAAAAAAGATGGAATAGTTGTATGATCTGATGCTAACTGGGGAGTGGGAATCATCATGGGATGTGAAAATGATGGGGCAGAAGATGCAGAAGGTAGCGAAAACATGGGAGGCCTAAATACCCCGTGTGTCCCTAACGACACACCGGGATCAGAATGTGGGAAGGCTGAAATGTCAGTGGGAGGGGAAGGGTCTAGTCGGGCACGCGCACCTCTACGTCCACCTCTGGTACGAACCCTCCTCGTACCACTGGCCTGAGTACTAGGACCAGTACTAGGCTCCTCGTCGAATAACTGTCGACGTAATGGTGGATCCTACAAAAAAGTTTACAAAAAAAATTAATCACATGACATTATATATTCTGTAAATATATATATATATATATATATTTGAAATAAAGTACTCACTGTAGGCACTAATGGTGGAATGCCCATCTCCTCTATCCGACGATTGTTCTCTGCCATTTTTTTCTTCGTCTCTCTTCAATTGGTTGCATTTCCTACATTTGAAAACAAATATGTAATTAATTAGAAAAAGAAAATTAATGTGTAAACCAAAAAACTAAATATATGAGGGAATGAGGGGATTCATTGGTAATTTAGCTATCAATTGTTTTTGAAGATCTTGAATGAATTTAATAAAACATACAAGTTGTAATGTTCACCAAGTTAGAAATATTGTTTGATTTGGTTTGAATACAGTTCAATTCCAAATTAGAAAATGCAATTCAAATAAAAGAGCAACCAATAAACATTGAAAATTCACATAACGGTCAAGTCAGATAAAACATATTTGTGATCAATACTAAATAAATATGAATATTACCAACCTTAACAACCCAACTCGAGGTAAACCAAAATAATTGAGAACATGGATGAATGATTCTATATATTTCCAACCACAACTTCAGGTTCACAATCAACTCTGACAATTGAGCTATTGAATTCATCAAAAGAAATAAATGGATTGGTTCCAATGGCAATAGGGACAATGTCAATTCCATCATCAGCATCATCAAAAATATGTCTTGGAATTACTTCAACTATGACACCAAATTCAGGTTGATGTTGATCTTTGACATAAAAAACATGATTAGCCATTGATGCCAACACATATGGTTCTTCGGTAGCAAGAGTGCTGGTCATATTAATTACTCGAAATCCACAATCATCAATAAATGTTCCATGTCTCGTCATCGAATCAAACCAATGGCATTTCATCATTGTGACTCGTCCATGAGAGTAATAATCCAATATTATTATTTTCTCAACGACTCCATAATAACCCACATTTTCATGTTACGGTCTACTATCTGATGCAATGGCATAACAATCTGTTGTGGCAGTAACCATAATACCATCATGTTGTGTTCTCATGTTTTTGGCTCGTTCAATGACAATAAATCTATACCCATTGATAATAATTGATTTACAGTCACAAACCACGGTATTAGGACCAAAAGCTAAAGCTCTTATTTCCTCAGAGACAGAGTCAGAAGACAAACTCAATACCTGCAATATAAATGACAGTTAAACTTATGTAAATATTGAAATAATTAATTTAAACAGTAATATTTTTACCTTCAATTTTAACCAAGAAGAAAACTCTTTGCTATGCAAATTCTCTCTCCTTCTCAAAGATAAAGAACGATGCTTCCTATTTATCATTGTTTTATGTTCCCTGTAGATAAAAAATATGAATATTTTAACAGATATATATGTAAGATATACATATTAAATTTTGTTACCTGATATAGTCATCGAACAAATCACAGTTGAACAAAACTGTGCGATGTGCCATCTCCCGCTCTTCATGTCTTAATGTCTTCAATGTATATGATCCAGGAATTCCTCCTGTTTGAGGAAGTGATGGAAAACTGGGTTCAATTTGCTCATATTGTTCTTCTTCATTTCTCATTGGTCTGTTCATTCTTGTAGTAAGATCAGACAAATACATTGAATAGAAATCCATACATTCTTCAGCTAAGTAACCGTTCATGATAGAACCTTCGGGATGTATTCTTGTTTCGAACATAAGACTTTAATGTGAACATATTTCTTTCATTTGGATACATCCAACGAAAAGAAACAGGTCATCCGAGAAGTATTTTAGTTGGAATATGGACAGTCAGATGCAGTATGCATGTGAAAAATGATGGGGGAAATATTTTCTCCAACTCACACAAAATTAATGGGGCATCTGTCAACATTTTTTTCAAGAAAGACTTGGACAACTTCTTATCACAAAGATCTCTAAACAAATGGCACAACCGAATAACACCCACCCTTACATTATTGGACAAAAGATGACGGATTTCTATTGGAAGCAACTCATGCAGTAGAACATGATAATCATGAGTCTTCAAAGATTTTAGCTTCAACTCTCTTCTGTTGACCCGTTTAGATATGTTGCTTGAATAGCCATCAGGAACTATAATAGTCTCTAATACTTCCAAAAATTGTTTTTTTTCAGTAGGTGTCATTACATAAGAAGCACATTGAATTTGCCATTTATTTTCACTGATACGCACAGGATTCAATTCTGGTCTGATGCCCCAATCCACCAAGTCACGTCGAGATCGTAAATCATCTTTTGTCTTCCCCTTGACATTTAGAAAAACTGAAACCAACATTTCACATATATTCTTTTCAATATGCATTACATCTAAGCAATGACGTAGCAAATTGGTTGACCAATAAGGCAAATCAAAAAAGATACTCCTCTTCCTCCAATTGTAACAGGTTTCTGTGGAAACATTCTTTCTCTTTCCAGATTTCATTTGACCCTTCCCAAACAAAAAACTGAAATCTTTCAATTCATTAAGTACATCAGTTTCAGACATACGCTGAGGTGGATCATCGGTCTCTATAGTATTATAAAATCTTCGACGATTCATTCTATATGGATGATCCTTTGGAAAAAATCGTCGATGTCCCATAAAACTAAAACTACAATGATGTTTCAGTCTTCTGGATCGTGTATTCTTCATACAAACTGGACATGACAGTTTTCCCTTCGTGCTCCATCCAGACATCATTGCATAAGCCTGAAAATAATTGATCGTCCACATAAGCGCAGCACGCATCTGAAATATGTCTTTCGAACATGCATCGTATGTGCGCACACTCACATCCCAAAGAAGTTTTAACTCTTTTATTAAAGGTTGCATGTATACATCAATATCAATGCCGGGATCAGAAGGACCAGATATGAGTATACTCATGAAAGTGAAAGATTTTTTCATACACAACCATGGGGGAAGATTATAAATGTGTATAAAAACTGGCCATGTTCTGTGCGAAGTAAGCATCTGCCCAAACGGATTAAAACCGTCGCATGAAAGACCCAGCCTCACATTACGCACGTCAGCTGCAAAATCAGGATGTTGAGCATCAAATCTCTTCCATGCAAATCCATCTGCAGGATGAACCAACTCATCATTAGTCTTCTTTCTCTCGGTATCATGCCATCTCATTTTTATTGATATGTCATCAGACATAAAAATATTCTGCAGTCTGGGGATCAATGGAAAGTGCCACATTACTTTCTGTGGAATGCGGGATGGTGTTCCATCAGATTTTGACTTCCAGCGGGATGTGCCACATTTTATACATTCATTTCATTCAGCGGTTTCCTTCCTAGAATAAACTGCAATCTTTCGGGCAAGCATGAATTTTGTTTCTGGAAAATCCAAGTTCTTCAACTAACTTCCATGACATATAGTTGTTTGAGGGAATATCTGCATCATCTGGAAGCAAATCCTTCAAGAGGGTAAGAATGTAATCGATTGCTGTATTAGAAATCCCATACATAGTTTTTCCATGAAACAATCGGATTAAAAATTCCAGCTTTTTCATTTTATCGCATTGTCGATATACTAGAGTCGTGGCAACATAATTCAATTTTTTCACCCTATCAATTTCATCATTTTCACTAGATGCATCAGTTGTCCTCATATTGACGTCTTCTTGAGTCAAAATCCTTTCTTTTTCATGATGACGAATAAACCGAAACCGATCATCTAACAAATTCTCCATTCCAGTCCTTTCATTTCGATCATCACCAATTTTAGATTTCATTTTCTCCCCATTGTGATACCACACAAAGTAGTTTGCTTGAAAACCATTTTTGGTTATGTGGTAGCTGACTTCTTCACGACTCAACCAAGGTCTACCAACACAATTGGAACATGGGCAGTGTATGCGACCACTATCTGAAGCATTGTGAAATGCAAAATCTATAAAGCTCTCCAAATTGTTTTGAAAATCTCTTGAGATATGATCGGTTTCATACATCCAACTTCTGTCCATTCTGTAAAAAGAATTCATATAAGTCATTTTGTCATAAAAAATTCAATAGGATTGAACTTTAATAGAAAATAAATTTAAGTAAACGATAAAGGAAGAAAATAATCATGGTATCAACTACACATGTGAAAAAAACATACTAATGTGTTATTGAAAAAATGTAAAACCAACAAGAACTTAATGTGTTATCACATCAGATCATGCCTCATCCCATAACCATATTAGTAGGGTACCCTCATGGACAGCCCCGCCCACCCCCGTGGACAACCCACCCACCCCCGTGGACACCCCCTACCCCCTAGACAGCCCAACCACCCCCGTGGACAGCCCACCCACCCCCCTGGACACCCCTTCTCCCTATGGATATCCCCCCACCCCCTTGGATAGCCCGCCCACCCCCCTGGACACCCCTACCCCCTGTGGCCAGCCCACCCACCCCCCCTGGACAGCCCGCCCACCCCTCCTTGATAGCCCGACCACCCCAGTGGACAGCCCGTCCACCCTTGTGGACAGCCCGCCCACCCCCGTACCCCCCCCGGGATAGCCCCACCCACCCTCCCAAACAGCCCACACCCCCTCCCCTACAACCCCACCACCACCACCTAGACATACCAACCCCCCTGGACACCCCACACACCCCTCCCCCACCAGGACACCCCACCCAGACCCCCAGGACAGCCCACACCCCCTGGACAGCCCCGCCCACCCCCGTGGACAGCCTTTCCCACCCCCGTGGACAGCCCTGCCCACCCCCGTGGACAACCCACCCACCCCCGTGGATGCCCCCTACCCCCTAGACAGCCCAACCACCCCCGTGGACAGCCCACCCACCCCCCTCGACACCCCTTCTCCCTATGGACAACCCCCACCCCCTTGGATAGCCCGCCCACCCCCCTGGACACCCCTACCCCCTGTGGCCAGCCCACCCACCCCCCCTGGCCAGCCCGCCCACCCCTCCTTGACAGGCCGACCACCCCCGTGGACAGCCCGTCCACCCTTGTGGACAGCCCGCCCACCCCCGTACCCCCTGGACACCAGTACCCCCCCTGGATAGCCCCGCCCACCCTCCCAAACAGCCCACACCCCCTTCCCTGCAACCCCACCACCACCACCTAGACATACCACCCCACCTGGACACCCCACACACCCCTCCCCCACCAGGACACCCCACCCAGACCCCCAGGATAGCCCCACACCCCCTGGACAGCCCCGCCCACCCCCGTGGACACCCCCTACCCCTTAGACAGCCCAACCACCCCCGTGGACAGCCCACCCACCCCCCTTGACACCCCTTCTCCCTATGGACAGCCCCCACCCCCTTGGATAGCCCGCCCACCCCCCTGGACACCCCTACCCCCCGTGGCCAGCCCACCCACCCCCCTGGACAGCCCGCCCACCCCACCTTGACAGCCCGACCACCCCCGTTGACAGCCCGTCCACCCTTGTGGACAACCCGCCCACCCCCGTACCCCCCTGGACACCCCGTACCCCCCTTGATAGCCCCGCCCACCCTCCCAAACAGCCCACACCCCCTCCCCAGCAACCCCACCACCACCACCTAGACATACCACCCCCCCTGGACACCCCACACACCCCTCCCCCACCAGGACACCCCACCCAGACCCCTAGAACAACCCACACCCCCAAGACAGCCCCGCCCACCCCCGTGGAAAGCCTTTCCCACCCCCGTGGACACCCCCGCCCACCCCCGTGGACAACCCACCGACCCCCGTGGACACCCCCTACCCCCACAATGCATTATCCAAAACATATCAAGTTGGTTTGAACACAATCCATAATTCCCACAATCCATTATCCAAAACATGTAAACGCGATAGCCTCCCCCAACTCTGATTTACAGGTTTTGGACACTCTCCTTCTAAACATAGAATACAAAAACATTAAAGAAGTCTTAACAAAC
This sequence comes from Viscum album, assembly GCA_963277665.1. NCBI lineage: Eukaryota > Viridiplantae > Streptophyta > Magnoliopsida > Santalales > Viscaceae > Viscum > Viscum album. Next base: position 62,163,314 of record OY728143.1, on the reverse strand, counting down.
ACAAACAATATTCTATTTAGATATTAATTTCAATAATCAATTAAACCACCAACACCTGGAAAAAATCTATTCATTAAAACAACTACAACAATATGGTTGAGATCAAATTTTACCTATTCGTATGGGGGTGTACCTATTTGGATGGGGGGTGCTGGTGTTCTGATTCGCGAGAGCAATGGAGGGCTGGGGTTCGCTACAGCAGCGGAGCGAATAGATTAGGGCTCTGTCCGAATGGGGAGAGGAGATGGCGATCTGGAATTTGGGGTAAACCTTTGCCAATGGTTTATAAAAACCGTTGGAAAAGGCACACATTTCCCAACGGTTCCAGTGAACCGTTGGGAAATGTGGGAGTTTATCACCCCTTTCCCAACGGTTCCAGTGAACCGTTGGGAAAGGGTCCACCGAAATTGCCTTCGCCAATGGTTTTGTTAAACCGTTGGCAAAGGCTCACTGTACCAACGGTTTAAGTAAACCGTTGGTATACTACCGTTGGGAAAAGGCTAATTTCCAGTAGTGATGGCTTTGTGAGTGTTGGATTTATCATAGCCATGTCCTCTACCACTCTCCATCAGAACTTGATGGTTAGATTTTTCTTCCATATACATATTTTCACCTATGTTATCGTATGTTGAGACTGAGTGATTAGTTAATTAGGGTAACCGTTACGTTTCATACTTTAGTTTTTTTTAAAAAAATTTTGTATTCCTTTTTACGATGTGGGTTTCTATGAAAGAAACTCTCATGTAATAAACCATTTATAACCCATAAGAATTTCAAGGGAAAAATTCATTTTAAGGGGGGTAGAATGTAACACCCCATAATTTTATGAGATATATTCTTTTTAATTTCTTTTATATCTTTTGTTGTACGCTACACCAAGATTATCTTTGGCTATATGAAACACCGTATTAGCTTGTAGTATACACAACACTGTTCATGGATTTTGTTGCACACAATTTCAAGTTTGTTTGATAGTTGTTATTCTACGCTACATTGAGTGTATATATATATATATAAATATATATATATTCAATGTATAAACAAAATATGGTTGGATTCGGTTATATGTAACAACAAAGGAGACTTTCACTACACGCAACCCTGACTTGGCTTGCATTACACGCAATCGCAACCTTTTTCGATAGCGTGTGTAGTACACAATACCGGGATTCACTAAACCATGATATATTGTTATAATATTATTATAGACTAGATGATATGAATAGTATTAACTAAATTTTGTTTTTTATTACATTATTATTCATCTTACACATTTTCTAAAAATGGTATGTGAACAAAATAATTTTTTCGTGTAAAATAAGTCTTTTCCAAAAAATGCAGTTTTGCTGCCTTTTGATGGCACACACAAATTAAATATAGTTTATGACATGTTTATATGTTAAATTTTAGAAAATAAAATCTTCTTTGGAATCAAGCTATTAAAATTTACTTTGGATAAATTTTTCATATTATTCTGATAACTTTATTATTTTAATGTATAGTAAAAACACGCTATATTTTAATTAAAAACAACTTTTTCATTATAATAATTTATATGGTTAAATAATAATATTGAATGATTTTAAAGTACAAGTAGAATATATTTTTACCATTTAATATAATTTATGTCATTATCATTGATTTTACATTGAATTCATAGGAAAAATCATTTCAATCTTTTGCAATGTTTTAATTTTTAAAACCCATTTTCTTAACAAAGGGATTAATTTTAAATTAATTACTACAACTTATGTGTTTTGAATTTTGAAAAATGGATTCCATATTTGAATTCATTGGGTCCAAAATATGTTAATAAGTTACTTTTATTTTTTTGATATTATGAATAGTAACTACGATAATTTTTATTTACTACTGTTAAAGGTAAATCTGGTAATTAAGGGTAATCCTAAGATTATAAAATTACCCTAACACATGAAAACATTTTATTGGATGACTAAAACTCGACTCATATCATCTATGGGTCAGATTAGATTCATTTTATGGACTTTTGACCATAATAATAATTTAATTATTATTAAAACCAAAGAAAGTGACAACATGTCACTCTCTTAAATCTTATAAGTATAATAAATTTAATTTAGTGATAAAATTAATGAAACATCGAACATGAATAGTATCCAGAAATATAACACAATTATATACATCATGAGAATTTATTTATTTATTTTAGGGATTAAATAATTATCATTAATGGTGTCACAATAGTGATGCATAAATTGTTTATTTAGTGAAAAATCAATAATATAATTTTCATTAGAATTACAATACCTATCAAATAGATCGGAAACATGACCACAAATTTTTGGTCAAGTATATCTGTAACCTAAGCATCCATGGGTCGATTTGTGGAATATTTGGAGATTTATAAACCGATTATGACATTTATATTATATTATTTTAAATGATGTCTAAGATGTCACCGTCATAATTTAATAAATATAAAAGTTTACATGTTTTGATTTTAATATGATAAATTAATGTAAGAATATTATTATAAAAGGTATTATATTTATATTCATCATAATTCTTATTTTAAATTTTTATTCAACAAATAAATATATTAAATATTTATACAAAAATGATGTAGTAATTAATTTATTAAGAGATATACCAAATAAAAGGTTTTAAAAATATAGAGATAAAAATTATATGAACTATTTAATGTGCTCCAATAATTTCCAAGATAAATATTACATGTTATGAATCTATTAAAGATTTTATTTTGAACATATCATCTGTGAGGATTTTATTTAAATTCAAATAAATGAATAGTGTCAAAATTGACACTATTGTAATTTTATAAAAATAACATAACATAAAATTGTTTAAAATTTAAAAAATATTTAGAAATTATAAATTAAAATTTATATGGTCAACAATTTCATAAAATATCCAATTATGTACAATTCAAAAAACATAAGTAAATATTTATAACAATTTAAAATTTAGAAATTTATTACCACAAATAAAATTAAATAGATTGAATAAGGATAAATCAAGTTGATAATGTTTAAAATAAATTCAAAACAAGTTTAAATTGTATTTGTTGATGAGATTACAACACTATCTCATCTAATATTCGGATTTGAGTCATTTTTTGAGGTTTTTATGTGGCTTTGGAATTTATTATAAATTAATATTTCTTATAATTCCAATGGTGCCCCTCTCCTCCCTTATAAAAGGGAACCTCCTCCCTCTCCTATTTACAAAATTTAGATCTTTGAAGCTTGGAAAACCCCTGAAAATTTCCCTTCTCAACCTCCTTAGTAACATACTAGATGTCCTTGTCTTCTTCAAAGACCAATTTTAGTGCCCTAAGAGGAGGTTTCAAAGAGGCGTGTCGAAGAAGAGGTAATATCCGTTACCAATTCATTTAAATTTATTTCTTCTTCTTCTTCTTATTATTTAGTTGTTTAATTATGAATTAATCACATAATTATCACTAATATACTGATATGTTATTGTAAATATGGAACAACCCCATTTCACCTTCTATACATCACAAGGAAAACAAAATCACCGTGCATGCGTACGTACGAAATACCGTCTCCACGCCATGGTGTAACCTATTTTTCCACCACCACCTTACATGGATGGGCATAATGGTGTAAATAATAACTATATATGATTATAATAACATCATACTGATTCTAAGATATTATATCATTCAATCCAATTCCATTCAATAAATATGGGAATGATATCATCGCTCATGCGTACGTATGGATTACCGTCTCCACGACTCGACGAGATTAATTTTCCATGATAACAATTCAAGAATGATTATAAAGTATATATAATAATTAATCATGAAATATATGACATATTAATGATACTGAATTTATTTATATGTTATTTACTTACATCTATTAAATTTAATAAGGAAACGAAAACAGCGTTCATGTGTACATACGACCTACCGTCTCCATGAATGGTGTATTTATTTCCATTTATCAATCTATTATATATATGAATATTCTGAATATATATTATATATAAACCATGTTCTATATTCTGTAATTAATTAATCATGATCTAAGTAATCATATTAATAATTACAAGTCAAAACACGGACGACAAATGAAACGATTTTACCCAAAACGATATTTAACATGGAATTTACAAAAGAACGGGTAATATAATGTCATAAGTGAACCATATATGATATCATAACAATGAATATGATTCTGTAATAAGTAAATAAAATTATTTAAATCATTATATAGGAGGTTTGGATACGTACGAAGCATATCAGACCTAAGGTAAGGGATAATGTTGCAATCTCAATTGTTTTCTATCTGAGATTGCTTATACATAAGTATTTACTGGGGTTATATTTATCATACATGTCCAAGATTTAAAAAAATATTTTCATGTATGTTTAAAGTCCCTTTTACCCATTTATGACTTTTACTACATGGCATTCAAGGAATCTTTTTTCTGTTTACAATACGATGTACTTTTTCACTTTTCCGGAAAAAGTACGAGAAGAATGTTTTTTTAACATATACGTCATGAATAGATTTTTAAGGTTTCATAACTCCATAATTTCATGAAGATTACTCTACAAGATTTCATGAATATTTTCAACAAAATCATTTTCTTTTAAAATTTAATGGCATTTTGTGAAAATAAAATGATTTTCAAGAAGAAAGGATATTTCCCTCAAGAATTCATTTCTATTGCTTTATCAAAACCATTTTCCATCTAAGATGAAATTATTTCATATCTGTATATCTCAGATATAATGTCTCTATGATTTATATGGTTTCAATTTTCTTCTGATTAAATGATATCCATTTGTTTTATATGGATTATGTAACGATGGAATGATGTTTATGAAACCCAATTTCTTCTTTGGGTTATGATGAATGGTTTAAGTTTATGTTGTGGCACATGTAAGAATGATTTCATTATTAGATGGGTGGGACCTATATCTCCCTCCAATGAATTGGGTAAAGATTTATATCTCATGAGATAGATTTGGCTGGAATGGTAAGTTAATTCGGTTCAGTGTTACATGACTGAAACGAGGAGTGAACTCGAATCCGAAAGGGACTTTGTCCACTAAGATGGTCTTGGTAGTAATACCTTGTCTACTATGGAAATAATATCATGTGATTAATGGTTTTCCACAATTACATGTTTCATTTCCATGTTATTTTATCATGATTGATGTTCCCTTATGATATATTCCTTATGTACTTCCAAGATTCATGTCTTTGCACAAGATTTTGATGTTTAGATTTTATGTTCATGTTTTTACATTAAAATTTTTATGGATTGTATTATGTTCTATATGATTACCCTTACTGATCATTTGATCTCACCCTTTATATGTTTTATTTTACCCAGGATATAAAGAAAGGTTTTAGGTAAGAAAAATAAGGGAATATCTTTTGGGATATGTTGAAGATCTTTCCCCAAGATTAGAAGATTATGTTCCATGTTTCCAAAGACACTAACCTATTATAGTCCGTTTGTGTCTGTTTTTCTTATGTATTAAGTATTATGTAAAAGTAATTTAATGTACATGTACTTCATGCTTTGGGTCTATACATGTAAGGAATCACTATTTGAGATATCATTATAAAAAAAGAGATATCGCATTAGAATTCATTGACACTAAACATCTGATTCTTGATATATTTACTAAAACATTAAAATATGAATGGATAAATTACATCATACATGAAATATGAATGTAATGTCTTTTGTATAATATTTATAGGCTAGAATTTATTTCCTCAGAATTACATTTTTAAATAATTGAAATTAACTAAATGATATAAATATTACTCATCTCTCTATAATCATTTCAATTTTAGACATTATAATCGATGGATGGTAAAAATGTTAATTTTATTGTCTAAATCAGCATAGTGGCAAACCAATGTATTATCACTTTTTGACATTTGATAACAATCAAACTATTTTATAATTCACCAAATCTACTTATTATTTTTTTCATTTAATTTATTTATTAATATAACTTATTATGTTCTTTATTGTAATATTTTTAATGAAATTAAAAAAATATCTTATGATGTAATGCAGATAGAATGAAGTTAGAATAATATTTCCATGACATTTGAGTTTTTATGTTGGTTCCATGATTATTAATTTTTATTTAATTAAAAGAAATTTTACAATCTATCCCACCATACATGGATTTATATCCTCTAACATGGGATTGATTTTTATCATTCCTTAGAAAACTATTTGGAATGTCAAATTTCACCACCTATTGGTAGAAAATAAGAATTTATTTGTGATTAATCTATGATAGATGATTGCTGTAACGCCCCATGATTTTTAAAATAAATCTAATATTTAATTCTTGATAAAATAAGTCTATTAAAAACACCACATTGTTATAAAGAATCATGTAAACCTAATTTTTTCCAACTCTATGATTTGAATTTCTAAAAACTAACTTACATGGTTGTGTTCAGTATGATATTTAGAGTCTGATAATACAAACATATTTTTGGATAAATAGTAACATGCACTAATGAATATTAATACAAATATTAATACAACCCTTATGAATATTGAATCATATTTTTTTATTGTCTTACTGTTATTATCTTGATTAATTTGTCATTATGATATTAAATGAAATATAGTTTTAAAATAGTTATTTTATGAACAAATTAATATTTTATTTAATAATTAAATTAATCATATAGAGTATTTTTTAAATTAATTGAGTTTCTTTTTTAATTTCACACGTCAAAAAATTGTTAGGGTGATTTTTGGGAATTTTTCTCAAATACATGAATTTTTTTGAATAGTGAAATTTGATAATTTACTAAATATGTTAAATAAGTGAATTAATGCATCATGATTGAGTTATGGATGATGTAAATGGAATTTGGTTTGAACTCAAATTCACTTATTACTATATTTTTCACCATAATCAATATCATTGGTTTTATTTGATAAAATAATGATGTAATGTGTAAAATAATGAGAAAACCCCCCTCTCCTCCACAATAAAATCCCCCCTCACTCCTCCTTATATTCATTCCTCCAAGACATAGTGCTCCTCAACATTCTTCCCAAATACCCTTCCCTAGTCACAAAAAATTTTTGTGAGATATTGGTCTTTCCAAAAGACCAAAACCCCTTCCCTTAATGGGGTACTCAAGGTGGTTATTGGAAGAGGTAAAACATCATTCTTTTTCATTTAGATTCATTTCAATTTATCTCCTTTTCTAATTTGATCCTAAAACCCTCTGTCCAATTGATCCTTATAACTCATGTATCATCTTTATAATATAATTATACCATGTTAATTTAATAACCAATATCAATCGTCTTACTCTCTCTCTTTATAATAAATGAAATTATTGTCTCCGAGGTTCTAATTTACATCCTTTTTGGACGACGAAGATTAATTCTACAATATTTTTGTCATATCGAGTCATGAAACCAATTTTATGGTTGAACTAGACTATAAATTATGTATTATAACTGTCTTAATATTCAGAAACCATTATATGTATATATTATTATATCATACAACCAAACTATTAACTAATAATCAAGATACACCAAAAATAATCTATGTGATTGTCATTAGTATTTTATCTTTTAATACATCATCATTAAATGTAAAAGTATTATATAAATAACCACTAACAGCTATTTAAGTTCATAAATAATTTTTATATTCAATTTTTAAAATTTACATCCATTCCACATGAACTCCATTACATAAGTACAGGGGAACCAATTATGAAAATCCTGAAAACAAACACTCCAGAATAACAGAATTCAATATTATAACTTTTTAATAAAGAAATAAATGAACTAATACAATTTAGATATACTAGATAAATACCTTCTAGGATTTGAATTAATTTATTAGTTAGTTTAATTTTCAACTCTAGGACCATAAGTTCAATGTGGAACATTCAGACTTAAGATAAGGGTTTCTTCATCTAACTTCTATTTTTGTTTGATATTCTGAATTCAATAATATAAATAATTTATGTTGTATGAAAAATGAAAATTGATGACTCATATCATGAATATCTCTATTTTTATGATAATTGATTATAATTTTATTATTATTAATTTTGGTTCTAACGATTCAATTGATTATATTGTTGTAAGAGTTTTTAACTCGAATCTTCATTTTCATTTGGGAAACTTTTATTGTCTACTTAAATCATTGAAATTATTACGTATTATTATACACAGTACATTAATTATATTTTAGTGCACTATATATTTTTACCACCCACAATCCATTTTTATTTTATAGGGAGTTACACATTTTAAAATGAACGTTCAAAATTCTTTCGAAAAAACAAGCCTAATTCAGTTGAATTTCTCTAATTCTTACCTTTTATTAATGGAACTCAATAATATTTTTTCATAAATCATTATCATTATTATTTCACTAATTTTATTATAACAATATTTTTATTCTTCAATTCAGGTTTTATAGTAATATTCTTGGAAAATAACTATTCTTTTCAAATTAAAATATTATTTATCTAAAAAATTACTCGATGATTTTATAATAGCATCTTCATCTATTTCAACACTATTATTGATTCTTATGTATTATTTATATTAATATTTTATTATATCATAAAACAAGTATATATATTAGTTGTTTATGATTACATTCACTTTGGATGGAAGATCATAAAACTGTTAACCAATTTTCTACAATGGTAAGTGTTTAGGGTTAATGCTCTGGGAATGTTGTTTAGATTTCATATAATAATTTAAATGTGAAGGAATATGTTTCCAATGTTTATCCCCATTCATATTTGTAATTAATTATACATAGTATTGTCATGTGGGACCACTATATCCCCTTGTTGCATCGGTAGGTCTCATGAGCCAAATAATGGTCTTGGCACAAGGCCTTGAAAAATGAGTATTTACTGTCTTGGAACGGGGCCTTGATAGTAAGGTTATGATGTCCGACATTTTTCATTCCCTCATTATTATATTATTATTGATGGTTCATGTGGTTATTTAACTAGTAGAATACAAATTCTTATTTTATAATATAGCAATATTTATTATTCACTTATTTCTACCATAATATGTTCATGTTTTTGTTAAACACATGTTTTTTTGTTATTCAACACGCCTAATGTTTAGGTTTGTGATATATTCTACTGTATTTTTTACCCTTACTGAGAATTTGAGATCACCCCTTTCTTATGTATCATTTTTTTAGGACATGAATATTTTTTTCATAAATGAAAATCATAAATAAACTAGGATTTAGGGATTTTGTTGAATGAATTTCTCTATCGTTTTTCATTTCAAGTTGTAATGCTGAACAAATGTATGTATCTTGTTTCCAATGAAACTAACCTACACGGTCCTTTAGGATTCTTATTTTTTGTTTATATTCAAATTTAATTCAATAAGGCACCAGATTCGGGAAACTGGTGTCATGTCCTTACAGTTTCTACACCTATGAACTATCACCTCAATCACTAAAAAATAAAATAAAACATTTCAATAATTAAACAGCAATAGTTTTATAACACTATTAAATCTCACCCATGGAAAAGTTTCAAGTTACTCACATTTCATTGATAATTGTAATAGTTCATGATGGAATAGAGGAGAGAGATAATTAATGAATTAGATTGGAATAATGGGAACACATTAATATAAATTATCAGTTTTTATAACATTAAATTAAATAAAAACAGAAATAAAACACAATGGATGCCCAATCTTTGAATTTTTAAAGAACCCATAGTGGTAGATTCTTTATTTAAATAACATCCCAAACTTTTTTTGGACACAATCATAACCCTAAGATCCATAAATTTCCTAATTAATTATTCAATTGTCTTCCCATGTCATAATGGGCTCATTAGTGTCTTATTAATCATCTAGTTCATCAAATCAGTCTATTTTTGGCATGTCTAACTACTTTCTGTTCTAAAAATATATATTGTGCTATACAATATTTTATATATATCCTTGGGAATGATTTGGGTCCATAATTTATGGATGTAATTATTAGAGGAACCATCATGGCATGACACATGTGTTCATATTCTAGAATCATATTTTCTTTATTTATATCTTGTATCACCCCTTGAAATTTTCATCTTATACCTCATAAATGACTAATATATGATCTAAACAATCTATTTAATATAGTTTTCAGCTCTATATAAACCTTTATATTCTTTATGGGGCTCTGAGATTGGGAATTTTCATATCCTCTAAAATGAGAGATCATCTTTCTGTATAAGTCGCCATTTTTAATATCCATTGTATAATTTTTTTAAATCCATCTAAAATATATAAGAAAATTAAATATAATATTGATTAAAAAATATTTTTGTAAAAAAATTCCATTAATATTAAAATCTAAAATATTAATGTGGCTCTTTTAGGAAACATGATGATCCACGTCTTAGTACCATGTTCACCTGTGCTTCCTGGATTATTAACATGGGTTATAAGTTTAATGCTCGCGGTGTAATGAATGGAACCCTATAAAATATGATAGATTAGTTTGTGGATATTTTAGAATCAATACATTATATCTGTAATTACGAAATGTTAATGTATAGTTGAGGTCACTTGAGTGATAATGGGATTATATTCCTGGAATGAATTTTTATTCAAGAAGAGATGATATCGATGGAAGTTATATTGTTTAATGTATTAATTTTTTGATGTATGATGATGGTATTCATTAAATACTAGGAAGGAAATAGATGGTTCGGAAGCTAGAAATCATGGATAGTTTTGTTTGGGGGCCTTCAACCAACATTATATTGGTGGGTCAAAATATTATGTCACATTTATCAACGACTAAACATGGAAGGTATGAGTTTTTATTTTTAATAGACAATTTTTTGTATTTGACATGATTCAGAAGGGAAACCCATAGTGGATAATGAGTTAAGATAAATTATTAAATGTTTTATGTCTAATAACAGTATAGAATATATCAGTTCTGTGGTCTGGAAATTATATGATAATAATGGAATTCATTAGGGGAAAATTATTCCTTGCAAACCAAAATAGAATGATGTAGTTAAAATGATGACGATGATTAAGAATGAAAATGAAAATATTATGAAGCTTCACATGGGGTTACCCTATACTTTTTGGGTTGACTCAGTGAAAATAGTTTTATATATAACTAACATGAGTCTCTCTGTATCAATTATATAATTTATACAGAAGGATACATTGTATGTAATTATCTTATTACTCTCCAATATACGAGTATATTACTATTTTTATTAGGCATATATATCGGAAATTCGGGATTTTATATCCAATTATTGTTGTTGTATTTGCTATGGTGATGAGGAATTTTGTGGTCTTTTTTTATATAATAAGTACATGATGATCATGATTATCCATAAAATGATATTCAATATTGTTACCATGTAGAAAGATGGTCATATAGATAAAAATGATAGTAGGAATAAAGGATTAGTGTTCCATGAGAAATTGGACTATGAATGTGTACCTCAACATGAAACACATAATTTAGTAGATCAAACTCCCCAAGTTGATTTCAGAATATTATATAGGGTGATAAGGCATGTGTAGTGGTATTCAATATCTATATAATATATGTAATCCACTAATTGTGGTTATACATTATTTTTTAAAGAATATATTTAGTTAAATGTCTCAAAAAGTGGGAACTATCTTTTAAGTACATGATTTCTTGATAACATGATAATAATTCATAGGAGATGACATAGTCTCCATTAAGAAATAAATCATTGAAGAACATATTAATGTAACTTGTTAATTAAGAACATAATGGTAATATGATTTATGACTAAATTATATTAGATAATGTATTTTCATAGATGGAAGTGGCGTCTTCACTAAAAATTTCACTTTTAGAATGATAATTAATCCTATCATGAGGTGCATTGTATTTTTTCCTAAGAATAAATTCATCTTCAGTAACATGTTGGGAATACAATCCGTTCATTATTTAGATATGATGGATGATACTAATATGTAGCATATAGAGGTATATATTTTTTCTTGGAAGGAAGACCTAGTTGGTATCCTCTCTATGCGGTTATATGGGTTAAATTTGGCACTCAGGAGGTGAAACTGTATGTTTCATTAATTCATGTAAAAAATGCATACAAATGTTGTTTCATGGATCATTTATCCTATTTAATGTAATTTTGTGTTAGATTCCTTATATTATGTTTTTATGTGTAATAAATTAACATTGTAGGATCTTTTATATAGATAATTAATGAGAGTAAATGGAATAAATCAAGGGTTTATGATGTGAAATATCTTGAATAAGTATATATAAATTTATTGATGAAGGTCAAGAGAGGTCATAGAGTACGTCACATGATGTAATCACTCAATGATTATAATGTATTTTTTTGGAAAATTAATTATTTTTTATGAAAATTTGGTTTATAGTCTACAAAATTCATTTCAAAATTTCAATGGAGAATGCATCAATGATAATAGCAGAATATTATTATATAGAAGAGGTTCAATGAACATTAATTTTTGGAAACTAGATACATTCCAGGGTCACTACATGACCTAAAAATTCGTATACAGGGGTATCTAAGAGAAGGTATAAGGTTAATCCTGAAATAAAACATGTATAACATTTTAATTGGATACTCATGTATTTGAAACAATGTATTAAAATATCTCTATAATTTTGTAAAGAAATGTTTTTAAAGGTTTAATAGTATTTAGACCATGGAGGAGCTATCAAAAAAGGGAGGATTACCACAGGTTATGTATTTACCAATGAAGTAACTATAGAGATTATGATATATCAATTACAAAAGGTGTTGGACTTTTGGACCATATTTTTATATTACCATTCTATAACATAAGCCAAAAAATAAATGGTTTTGCAAGATGACCTTCTTAGATGAAATAGTTTGATTGTGATAGAAAAATGTATTACATTGTGAGATTCATAGTTCCATGCGTAATGAAATGAACCTTTAATTTCATGCTCAGTGGGAGAATATTTAGATGAAGTAAAAAACAATGTATTGACTCATGATAGATTATAGATATTATAGAAGTTTCATGGAACTGATTTTCCATTAGAAATAATCTTAACGATGATGGTGATATTGAATTTGAGGCACTAGTGTGTATATTTTTTTTTCTTCAGCGACGATTAAAGAATGAGAGAAATAACATGGATGATCAAAGTGGGAGCATAAATAAGTGGGAATAACATTGTTGGTGTATTTTTAACTAGAGATTTAACCATTGATTGGAAAGAACATATAAATTATTGGAAAAATATGGGAGAATATAATTACTAGTTTTTCTATGTTTGTATCAATGGATCAATTTATAATATATGATTGAGATCAACCTATGAGATAGTTTTATTTATGTAGTAAAAACATGGTCGAATTTTTTCCATATGCTAGCATGCCATAATGGAGACAAGGGTGAATCTCCCAGGATCGATAGGGAATTATAGAAGCGATGACTACAAACCTTGATATAAAACTACAATATTGTTTACTTTTTATAAATTCATGTGATATGAAACTATATCAATGTTGTTCTAAACATTTCACTAGATCCATATGTGGCTAGACACCTTTACAAATAATTGTATCTCCTTGAGCTTCAAGAAACTTGTGTTTATAGTATAGAAGACTCTCTATGTAATCAATAGTGTAGTCCCATTATCTTTTTTATAATATCTATCCATGATGGGGTTTCATACATTCATATTTAACAATATAGTTATGCTCATGAAATTATTTAAGATCTGTTCCTCTCCATGGATGTAGAGATCATTTCTTGAACATAATAAATAACAAGGTCATGCGATAATCATCTAGTTGTAGTGTTTTTCATGTTTACACTTTTCAATGAATTTATTTTATTGTTACACTTACTGTTTCCAAAATAACTAATATATAAAGGTTTAATTCATAAGATCAATTTTTTAACAAATTGAACATTTGATATTGAATAATTCAATGTGTAGATCAATCATATTGTTAAAATAGATAATAATTATTAGTGGTTAAAGATAAATTAATTAATATATCAAAAAACGTCTAAAAACCCCCTTATTTGTCAAAAAACAACATCTATGTAAAATATTAATTAGAAGCTATTGAATCAATAGGTTTTGGATTTTCTTGCTATACCTTGATAAAATCATTTCATTCAACCTCTAAGAAGAGAAATTTTTTTTGATGAACTTATCAATGTATATGTGAATCATTCTACATAGAACATATTTTACCTGATAAAATGATTATTCAATCTCAAAAATGATTTAAGAGATGATTGGTTATGATCACCATGATGAATTCAACACTATAAAATGATAGTTCTCTTCATCTGGAATTTTTCACATTTATGATATATGTGTATTAATTATACTATTTACCATACCTGGTATTTGGATTGAGATGGTAATATAAGTTAATAGATCATTATGTAATACGATGAATGTTCTAAATTTTATATGAGGCCTAAACCTTAGTGAGAATTCTTGAAGAAGAAAATTGAGTATATTTTTTAACGATATTTGATTGTGGAAGGAAGATGTATATAAATATATGAAGATAATGACCATTTATTATCAAAAAAATTGTAATGATGTAAAAAAGGTAAATTAGAGCATTCCTATCTATGAAATTTTCATTGATATTGTATTTTTTCATGATGTAGTGTTGAAAAAAAACAGAATCCTTCTAAATCTAATGCATCAAAAATGGATCATAAGTAATTGATAATGTGTTATTATAGACCATTGATATACCAATGTAGTATTGGGTTTTAGACTCATTGGATTAATGAAAATTATCTTTATATAAGGGTTTCATAAAAAATTAGGTTTTTGGAAATTTATGAATGTTTTATCATACTGATGATGATCCATTATAGCTTGGGTGGAAGGAATATTCATAGATTAAAAATGGAAATGGTATTTTTATCATTCCATAAAATTTTTTGTATAACACTAGATTAATAAAAAAATATTACTTCTATTAGGATGAATCATGATGTAATTTTAGTACCAAGATCATTAGTGGTGTTTAGAAGATTACAAAGGGAGATATAGTCAAGGATTATATAATATAGAATGGAACCATATACAACATGATCGATGCGTTCTTACACAACCTTTCATAAATTTATTCTATCAATGATTCAAAATTAAATCCTTTAGTTTTGTCCATAAGAATAATAAGTAGATGATGGTATTACAAAAAAATGATTTTTCAAGATTTTATGTCAATTAAATATGGTTTACTTTTGACTTACCATGTGTTAATCCTATTTTAATGATAAAAAATAATGTTATCCTTGTTTAATATTTCAAAAATCATGTGTATAAATTATTGGACTCTATACGCATTAACGCTTAATACTCATGGTATAAAAATTCACAAGACCTTCTTTCAGAATCTTAAAAATCTAGTCCGAATATTTTAAACTATATTTTATCTTGTTATATAATATTATTTATACTAGTGATTAACTATAATTCATTATGTGAATATTATTTATCAATAATGTTTTACAGATATTTAGTTAAGTCTGATAAACTGAAAGTCTACCCACTGTTCTTTTGAAAATGTGTCTAACATTGTTACCCCGTCATTGTAACCCTGACTCCGTAACCCTCTCACTGCGACTCTGACACCATGACATAGAAACCGTGACTGAGACACCTTATCCAATTTCAGATTTCATAAAGTTTGTGTCAACAGTACCGTGTTATCATCCCCAAGACACCGTAAAATGTTTTAAAAAAGGACTAGACACTGTTACCTGAGAAAATGTGATTCTCACACTACAATTGTGCTACCAGTGCTGGATCCCACAGAAACTGTTGAACCATGACTGTCGCACAACTCAAAGGAAAAATAGAAGACATTGTTTCCCAATGACACTATTGATTAATCTGTTTTCTGTCATCTATAGTTTAAATTTCAACGTTGTTTCTAATGTACATATTTGAGTCATTTAATAGAACTTATGTAATCAATGTTTCGTTGAAGACATGTCACATGACAGTATGAGGTAAAAAGTGTAGAAATAATTATTTGTGTTATCTCTAACACGTGCACCCTGAAATAAAGACAAGAACATGAGACTCAGAGAATGAGAAAAGTGAGAGTATGAAAATTTAACTGCATGCAAGATAGAAGAGTATGTATACCAAAGAACAGATAGAGAACTCTCATGTATTAGATGGATGAACTATTATAGATTTGGACCTCAAATTTTTTCACATTTTCAACCTTATGAAGAACAAGTTCTTCAATGCACATCAAACTGGAAACCATAACATTAGACCCAGAATATTCTGGTTTTCACAAGGGGCATCGGTATTTTCATCTGCTTCAACCTACTTGAGAAGAGCTTCATAGATAAACACTCAATGAATTTATGATCTTTTCTCATCATCTTTTCTCTATTGTGTACTATTTATAGCTTTCGAGTATTGTGTTTGTCTATATTAAAACACACAAGGTACCCTATACTAAATGGATGAATACAAGATATCCTTCAACTCATATATTGTAACATTTTTTTACTCCCACAGATATGTGTGGATGAGGTACTTGTATGACCTGGTATTTTATGACCACAATGAATATTGGAAGGGTACTTGTGACTTGTATAGTCATGTATACTATCGTTTACCCTGATCTAGGGTTTGGATCATATTTATTAATAAACTACTTTGTGTTAGGTGATCACCAAGTGGAGAGGATTAGGTCTCATACTGCAACTAAACCACTTGTTTTATCCTCTATGTGTTTCTATTTATATTTTTTCTAGCATAATTTATATTTAATAAAACTATATTTAACATTAATAGTTAGTCTTGGATATTATTTATAAATATTTTATGTTATTATAAATGACTAGAAATTTGTCTCTATAAATCATTCTAATATTTCTAAGAAACAATTATTCTTCATAGAAGTTTTGTTAACATTCAAACATTTATCATCGTATTTAAATCATTAACTATCCTTTTTTAATTTAAATTGGCGAATCATTTAAGTAACCATTTTTTGCAGAAATATTTATGGGATCTCTATTCAGAACTCTCTTGAGTGTCCTACTCAGTCCAACATTTGCAGTCAGAGGTTTTAGAAATTTTCAGTTTTCAAAGCCTTTTCAAACACTTTCAAATGTGATTTTAGTTGTTTTTCAATGATTATAATGATTTTTTTAGTAAATTTTTTTTATCATTTACAATCTTTTTTTATGATATTATTATGGAAAATTGGTACGAAGGAGCTGCTAGTAAAAAACCTTCCTTCAATAATGTAATAAACTATGATCAATGGAAAACTAAGATGAAAATGAACTTATAATGTATAAGATTTGATATTTGGTCGGCTGTAGAAACTAAATATGAGATCCATGATGATAATATAATTACATGGTATGAAAATGCTAAAACTACCTATATTAATAACTATAAATACATGAATCTTCTATATTTTTCACTAAGAGATGAGGAATTAAACAGAATTTCTGCCCGTAAAATTGCCCATGAAATTTGGGATACCTTATCTATTTCTAATGAAGGAACCTATATTGTTAATGAAATGAAGCATAACATATATAATATTAAATAAGATAATTTTATGGTGAAACCTGATGAGCCTATTTTGGAAATGTATCTCAGGTTTAATGAATTAGTGAACACTGTGATTTCATTAAAAAGAGATGTTATTGCAAAAAAATTGTAATGATTCTTTTATTCTTACCTGATCAATGGAGATGAACATTTGTATCCATTAGAGAATCATGTGACCTCAAAAAATTACATATCAAGGAAATAATTATAAAATTGATGATTTATGTAGGATAGATGAAATTCAATAAATAAGAAGATGATGAACCTAATAGGAAATATGTTGTATTTAAGACTACAACCACTGTGAAAAATGAAAAAAGATATGGTTCTAGCCTCAATTTAATGATCCAGTAATGATGACTTAACATCAAATAGTGATGACGAGATGAATCATCTAGCCATAAGATTCCAAAATATCAATACAAAGAAGATTTTATTCAGGAATCCCAATTATAAAAAAAAGATATGATGGTAAGTGAAACTAGATAACAGACTAGAGTAGAAAGGAAAAATCATGGGAGATTGTATTCTATGATTTTAAGAATAGAGGATATATTGATAAAGACATTACAAAATTAAAAAACAAAAATAAGATAGAAAACAAAGACATAAAGTAGAAGAAATCTATGATAACCACCTAGAGTGCCTTTGAGGATAGCTACAATAAATCAACATCTTCTCATTAATTTAAATATAACATGTAATATATGAGTTTTTTGACAAACACATATGAATAAACTTTAGATTCTCCTACACACAATTCATAATATACTAGAAAGGAAAGTAATTCTAAAAATATGAATAGTGACGAATTATTTGAATACTATAACATGTTTTATGAGACATTAAATGACCAAAAAGATAAATATAAATATTTTAATAAACATCATTCTCTTAGTATAAATATTATGATTATACTTACTATGAAAATGTATGATAATTATCAGTAGATCATAGAATAAAATGACATAAAAATGTCTAATGAGCAAATGAAGAAATATCTAGAAACTTTTACCATTGGAAAAAATTATATTACTCAAATTCATGGTGAATAGATAGCTCTTAAATAAACTTCTTTTATTGTATATCATCCTAGATAGGGAACCCTATATAATACACATTTTATAAATAAATATGGAAAACATGTTTTTCTATGCAAAAATGAAAATTTTGCAGCTAGTTCTAGTTCTAGACAGTCTTCTACTGCCTATATATATTATATACCAAATAGATTTTATTTTTAAAATATATTATATAATGATTATTGGAAACTAATGAAAGAAATTTGGGTACCTACATAGTTGAATAAAAATTTCACGAGACCCAAAGTATTCTAGCTACTAAAATCTGATTTTATTTGATTATTTTGTAGGAAAGATATTTGAAGAGTTCCTATAAGAGCATATAGTACTTGCACAATGGATGTTCAAGACACACGACATGAGGTTATTCATGCTTCAAGAATATAATCATGATTTATGGTAGATATGTCACTATAGTTGTCAAATACAATGGAAATATAATTGGCTTAGGGAAGATTGGTAACTCAACCATAGTTTTAATTTCTAATGTACTTTTTTATGGACTAAAATATAATTTTCATTTTATTTCACAATAATATGATGATGGATGTCATTTTGAATTTGAATATAATCCTTTTAATTTCTTCAAACCTAAAAATGAACTAATATTTTCTTCATTTAGAAAGGAAAATGTTTATACTGTTAAAATAAATACTTTAGTTTCTCAAAATATTTATTGTTTATGTGTATTTCAAAATGATTCTTGGACTTGGCAATGAAGAAAAGGGAAAAAAATATACAACCCCTTTGTATGATTACCAAAAAAAAGTCATTGTCAAAGAACTACCTAAACATGAGTTTCCAAATGAGAAATTCTATTATCCTAGTCAAAAGGGTAAACAACCCAAGATATCTTTCAAATCTACAAAATAAGTGTAAACATATCAACCATTATTTTTGGTTCACATAGACTTGTTTGGATCCTATTTATTTTATTGTTTAAATGGGAAGCACAATGTCTATGTTCATGTAGATGACTATTTTATGTATAATTTTACTTATTTCCTTGCTGAAAAAAGTGAATCATGTACTTACTTCACCATGTATTCTAAAATAGTGGAAAATCTTTGTGGACCTTGAATAAAATCCTTAAGAAGTTATCATGTCTATGAGTTTCAAAATCAAGACATTGAATCACTTTGCTCATACAATGGCAATATTCATAAGATATCTTCCCCTATGACACCATAGAAAATGGTGTTGTGGAAAGAAAGAATAGAATCTTACATGAATTTTCTAGAATAATGAATAAGAAATATGACCTACCAATTTACTTTTGTGATGAGGTTGTGAATACATCATGATACATAATTAATAGATTATTAATAAGACAAATTCTCAAAAGAACTCTTTATGAGTTTTGGAGTAATAGGAAACCCATAGTCAATTAATTCAATGTTATTAGTTGAAATCTCTATATTCATAATAACAAAGATAATATTGAAAAATTTTCATTTTTGGGTGATGAAGGTATATTAATACTTTACTTAACCTCATGTAAATTCTATAGAGTCTTTATCAAAATAAAAAAATTGTATGGATGAATCTATATATGTCAAATTTGATGAAATAAATACACATGAACCTAAGACCTCACTTGAGTATCATGATGATGATATAAAAATAGAAAAATAAATGAAAATTCATCTAATCCTCTTGAGAATATATCTATTAAATTTAATAGTTCTATAAATTCATCATAAACTAGACATGGTGAACCCAATGTTTTAGATGATCCTGAAATTACTAGCCCCTCCTTTTCTAGACAAACTATAACCCTCAAGAATCATCCTTTAGATATTGATGTTGTCGATATAGATAAAGGGACAAAAACTAGAGCTTTTATGATAAATATGGTTGAACATCAAGCTTTCTTGACACATCTTGAACCAAAAAACGTTGATGATGCTATAAAAAATGAATTTTGGGTGACATATAAGCAATAAGAACATAATCAATTTGAAAGAAATAATTTTTGAAACTATTGAATAGACCCAAATACACGATGACCACAGTAACTAAGTTGGTTTTCAATAAAAAGTATATGAATCTTGTAATATTATGAGAAATAAATCCTAATTTGTTGCCCGAGTTTATAGTTATGAAGAAGGAAATAACTATAAAGACACTTTTTAAAATGTTGATAGACTTGAGGCCATCAGAATCCTTCGTTCATATCGTTCACATGTTAATTTTAAACATTATCAATTGTATGTTAATATTGTATTCCTAATTTAGTATTTATTTGAGAATGTTTTTATGGAACAACACCTAGGTTTAAAAAAGCTCATTTTCTAAATAATGTATTTAGATTAACAAAAGAATTATATGGTTTCAAATACGCTCCAAGAACATGGTATGGTAGAAAAATACATTTCTCATTAGAAACAGTTTTTCAAAAGGAATTGTTGATCATACACTATTCATAATGTAGATTACTAAATATGTTGTAATAGTTCAAATATATATTTATGAAATTATTTTTGGATAGTTAAGAAATTATTTAAGTATGGATTTTTCTAAAATGATGTATAGTGGATTTGAAATTATTTTTATGGATTAACTTAAATTCATTCTTGGATTTCATAATTTTTAAAATAATGAAGTTATCATTTTAAATCAATGAAAATATACTAAATTTCTTCTAAAACATTTTGTCTTAAATAGAATTAAAATGAGCGACACTCTAATGAGTACTACTTTTAAGTTGGATCATGATAAAGACGGAAAATATTTTGATCAATCAAATTACAGAGAAATGTTTGGAAGTTTTCTCTACTTGGCTATAAGTAGTCAAGATAAAATAATGAGTGTTATTCTATGTGCCCTTTTTAAAGATAGTCCCAATGAATCTCACTTAAATTATATTCAAATATATTTCAAATACCTCAAACATATGATTCATTTAGGTCTGTTTTACACTAAAGATTCATTTTATATCATGAGTTATTGTGATGTTGATTATAGTGGATTCAAGTTAGATAGAAATATTACATACGGGAAATGTGACTTTTTCTTGTGAAGTGTTTGGTTTCATGTTGTAGTAAGAAAAATAATTTTGTTGCATCATCTACTGTAGATTCTGAATACAAAACTTATGGATGTTTTTTGTTCAAAAAGTTTGTGCTTAAAGCACACATTACTATATGTTTAATGTCAATTCAAGCATGTTACAATAAATCGAGACAATAAAAGTGCTATTTACATTTCAAAGAGTCGTGTTTCACACTATAGGACAAAGCATATTGATGTAGTGTAACACCCTGGGATTTTATGAGATATATTCCATTTAATTTATTTTAAATCTTCTGTTGTACGATACACCATGAACATCTTGCGCTATACGCAACACCATATTAGTTTGTAGTATACGCAACACTATTCTTTGATTGTGTTGCACACAATTTCAAGTTCGTTTGATAGTAGTTATTCTATGAAACATTGTGTATATATATATATATATATATATATTCTATGTATAAATGAAATATGGTTGGATTCGGTTATACGTAACAACAAAGGATTCTTTCACTACACGCAACCCTGACTTGGCTTGCGTTACATGCAATCACGACCTTCCTCGATAGCGTGTGTAGTACGCAATACCGGGTTTCACTAAACAACGATATATTGTTATAATATTATTATGGACTACCTGCTATGAATAGTATTAAATACATTTTGAATTTCATAACATTATTATTCATCTTACACATTTTCTAAAATATGGTATGTGAACAAAATAAAATTTTCGGGTAAAATAAGTCTTTTTCAAAAAATGTAGTTCCCCCCCCTTTGATGACACACCCACATTAAATGTAGTTTTTCACATTTTTATAAGTTCAATTGGACAAAATAAAATTCTTCTTTGGAATCAGGATATAAAAATTTACTTTGGATAAAATTTTCATATTATTCTGATAACTTTCATATTTTAATGAATAGTAAAAACCCGCTATATTTAATTACAAACAACCTTTTTCATCATAATAATTGATATGTTTAAATTATAATATTGAATGATTTTAAAGTATAAATAGAATGTATATTTTCCATTTAATATAATTTATTTCATTATCATTGATTTTACATTAAATTCAAAGGTAAAATCATTTTAGTCTTCTACAATGATTTAAATTTCAAAACCTGTTTTCATAACAATGGGATTAATTTTAAATTAATTACTTCAACATAATAGTTTTGAATTTTAAAAAATGGATTCCATATTTGAATTCAGTGGGACCAAATAATGTTAATCAGTTACTTTAATTTTTTTGATATTATGAATAGAAACTACGGTAATTTTTATTTACTACAATTAAAGGTAAATCTGGTAATTAAGGGTAAACCTATGATTAAAAAATTACCCTAACACATGCCAAAATTATATTGGATGACTAAAAGTAGACTCATACCACCTGAGGGTCGGATTATATTCATTTTATGGACTTTCGACCAGGGAAATAATTTAATTATTATTAAAATCAAAGAAAGTGACAACATGTCACTCTCTTAAATCTTATAAGTATAATAATTTTAATTTAGTGATAAACATCATGAAACTTCAAACATTAATATTATCCATAAATCTTACACAATTTTCTACATCATGATAATTTATTTATAATTTTTAGGGATTAAATAATTGTCAATAATGGTGACACAATAGTGATACCGAAATTGTTTATTTAGAAGAAAATCAATAATATAGATTTTATTAAAATAACAATACCTATCAAAAGGAAACGAAATATGGAAAAACATTATTGGTCGAGTATATATATACCCAAATCATCTATGGGTCTATTTGTGGACCATTTGGAGCCTTATATATCCAAATATGTCATTTATATTATTTTTTTAATGATGTCTAAGATGTCATCTTCATAATTTAATAAATATAACAATTTAAATGTTCTGATTTTAAGATGATAAATTCATGTAAGAATATTATTATAAAATTAATTATATTTATATTCATCATAATTTTTATTTAAAATTTTTATACAACATATAAGTATATTAAATAATTATACAAAAATGTTTTAGTAATTGTTTTATTAAGAGATATACCAAATAAAAGGTTTTAAAAATATTGAAATAAATATTATATGAACTATTTAATGTGATCCACTAATTTTCAAGCTAAATATTACATTTTATAAATCTATTAATGCTTTTATTTCGAACATATATTCTGTGGGTATTTTATTTAAATTCAAATAAATGAATAGTTTCAAAATTGAGACTATTGTTATTTTATAAAAATAACATAATATAAATTTTTCTAAAAATATAAAAAATAATTAAAAATTATAAATTAAAATTTATATGGTCCAAAATGTCATAAATTATCCAATTATAGAGAATTCACAACACATAAGTAATTATTTATAACAATTTAGAATTTAGAATCTTATTACCACAAATTAAATTCAATAGATTAAATAAGGATAAATCAAGTTGATAATGTTTAAAATAAATTCAAATCATGTCTTAATTTTATTGGTTGATTATATTAAAACCCTATCTCATCTAATCTACTGATTTGAGTCATTTTTGGAGGTTTTTATGTGGGGTTGGAATTTATTATAAATTAATATTTCTTATAATTCCGAAGGTGCCCCTCTCCTCCCTTATAAAAGGGAAACTCCTCCCTCTCCGCTTTAAAGAATTTATAGCCTTAAAACTCGTACAATCCTTGCACATATCCTTTCTAAACCTCCGTAGAAACATACTAGAGGTCCTGGTCTTCTTCATAGACCAATTTTAGTGCCCTAAGAAGAGGTTTCAAAGAGGTGTGTCGAATAAGAGGTAATATTCGTTACCAATTCTTTCAAAATTATTTATTCTTATACTTATTATTATTTAGTTATCTAATTATAAATTAATAACATCATTATCACTCATGTATAGATATGTTATTATAAATATGAAAAAACCCCATTTCACCTTTTATACATTCTACAGAAAATGAAATCACCGCTTCTGCGTACGTACGAAATAACGTCTTCACGCCATGGTGTAATCTGTTTTTCCACCACCACCTTAAATGGATGGGTATAATGGTGTAAAGAATAACTATATATGATTATTTTAACATCATACTAATTCTACGATATTATATCATCCACTCCAATTCAATTCAATAAATATGGGAACGATATCATCGCTCGTGCGTACATACGGATTACAGTCTCCACGACGCGATGAGATTCATTTTCCATGTTAACAATTCAAGAATGATTATAAAGTATATATAATAATTAATCATGAAATATATTACATATTAATGATACTGAATATATTTATATGTTATTTACTTACATCTATTAAATTTAATAAGGAATAGAAAACGGATTCAGGTGTATGCACGACCTACCGTCTCCATGAATGGTGAATTTATTTCCATTTATCGATATGTTATATATATGTATATTCTAAATATATATTATATATAAATCATGTTTTATATTTTGGAATTAAGTAATCATGATATATTTAATCATATGAATAATTACAAGTCAAAACACGGACGACAAATGAAACAATTTTACCCAAAACGCTCTTTAACATTGAATTTACTAATGAACGGGTAATATAAAGTCATAAGTGAACCAAATATGATATCATAACAATTAATATGATTCTTTAATAAGTCAATGAAATTATTTAAATAATTATACAGGAGGTTTGGATATGTACAAAGCATATCAGACCTAATGTAAGGGATAATGTTGCAATCTCAATTGTTTTCTATCCGAGATTGCTTATACATACGTATTTACTGGGGTTATATTTATCATTAATGTCCAAGTTTTATAAAAATGTTTTCATTTATGTTTAAAGTCATTTTTACCCATTTTTGAATTTTACTACATGGAATGTAAGGATTTTTTTTGTTTACCATACGAGGTAATTTTGTACTTTTCCGAAAAAAGTACGAGAATAATGTTTTTTTAACTTATACAGCATGAACAGATTTTTACGTTTTTAAAATGCCTTATTTTCATGAATCTTAATCTACCAGATTTCAGGACTATTTTCAACAAAATCCTTTTGTTTTAAAATTTAATTGCATTTTTTGAAATGAAAATGATTTTCAAGAAGACATGATATTTCCCTTAAGAATTCATTTCCAGTGCTTTATCCAAACAATTTTCCACCTAAGATGACATTATTTCATATGTGTATATTTCATGTATAATGTCTCTATGATTTATATGATTTAAATTTTCTTATGGTGAAATGATATCCCTTTGTTTTATATGGATTATGTTATGATGGAATGATGATTATGAAACCGAATTTATTCATTGGGTTATGATGAATGGTTTATGTTTATGTTGTGGCACAAGTAAAAATGATTTCATTATGAGATGGTTGGGACCTATATCGCCCTACAAGGCATTGGGTAATGATTTATATCTCATGAGATAGACATGGCTGGAACGGTATGTTAATCTGGTTCAGTGTTACAGGACTGAAACGATGAGTGAAATCGATTCAGAAAGGGACTTTGTCCCCTAAGATGGTCTTGGAAGTAATGCCTTGGCCACTATGGAAATAATATCACGTGCCTAATGGATTTCAAAAATTACATGTTTTATTCACATGCTATTTTATCATGATTGATGTTCCCTTATGATATATGCCTTACGTACTTCCATGATTCATGCCTTTGCTCAAGATATTGATGTTTAGATTTTATGTTCATGTTTTTACATTCAAATGTTTATGGATTGTATTATGTTCTATATGCTTACCCTTACTGAGCATCTGAGCACACCCTTTATATGTTTTATTTTCCCCAGGATATAAAGAAATGTATTATGTAATAAAAAAAGGGAATATCTTTATGGAAGATGTTGAAGATCTTTCACCAAGATTAGAAGATTATGTTCCATGTTTCCAAAGACACTAAACTATTACTGTCTGTGTGTGTCTGTTTTTGTTATGTATTTAGTATTATGAAAAAGTAATGTACTGTCTATGTACGTCATGCTTTGGGTATCTACAGTTGGTATCAAAGGAAAGGTATAGTTAAACTTTGGAAACTAGGATGCTAAAACTTTAGTGAAATCCCTGGATATATTTCTAAGGTTTAACTAGGGATGTCCCTAAGGATTAGTATAACTATACGTTACAGTCCTAGAGTTATGTTGACGATCATTATTAACCTAGGGTGAACCTTAGGTGTCATGGATTAAAGAATGTGTGATAATTTAGACATCCCATATGTGAATTTTAATGATTATGTGGTTCCTCATTATTTTATCTATTTCTTACACTATGGTTTCTGGTTTTAGTCAATGGAGGGAATGAGAAGGAATTCAATTAACGTTGATTCCGATGGACAAATTGGTGACTGTGATCAACAAAATTGTGTAATGTCTAGAGAGAATGATATTGTGATTATGTCTAATTAGTCATCACAATATATGATTAACAAGGTGAACTTTGGTCGTATTCCTAACTCATCAAATAAGAGGAATATGAAATTTTATGCATGTTCGCATGGTGAGGATCACTGAGAAAGGAAGATTGAGATTTCTAAAGAAGAGAAGAAGAACCGTGAGGAATACCTCAAATGGAGGGGATGATGTTATCTGTGTGGAGAAAAGAGTCATAGAGTGACAGACTGTTATGGAGTTCAATGTCTTATTTGTGGAGAACATGGGCATTGCCCAACTCAATGCCCTGACCCAAGAGGTTACTTCTAAATCAATAAAGGACTTACTCCATGACAATAAATGAATAGGATGGATTGAAGTGTTTATGTATTAGTATTCATTAATAATATTATTGAGGTACTTTTATGGTATATTGGAATATTTTTGTAATAGTCTATTATGCTTTTCAATAATTTTATGGTACCGATAACCATGAAAAGTGATTCAATGATTTTGGAAAGCAGATGATATGCACATAATGAATTGATAAGGAGAAAATAATTTGTTTGATATTATTCATGAGCTCATGATTGATATAAGGACAAAGTGATATAATGGTTTGAGTATATAGAAATTTTGGAATTTTAGTATGTGGAAAGAATTAACTTTTGACAGTATTCATATTTTCACTAAAGATCAATGGGTATTCATTTTTTTAAGAGAATACTTGATTAATGAATTCACATGTTTGGAATGTGACCAATAAGCTATATCTTATGATATACTGGAGATAATTGATTGTATTCAATGCTTGGTAGATGACCTTTCTAGTAATCATTTTATTTATACTAAGAGATTGGACGAATGTATTTTGGATAATCCTAAAGATTGTAATGGATTATGATAGACATCGGATAGTATTGTTTAAGGATAGAACTTGTTTTTTGATATTATTTCTGGCATGCTCCAACAACTGATGTGTGACCGGCCTTTATTGCCTACCACTGGCCTACAGGAAGTCCAAGGTCAGTAGAAACTAGTTTTATTATATTACACAGTATTCTATATAAAGTATAAGAACATTTTAGGAACCATATATGATTAATCTCACTATAGATAGACTTAAGTATGTTTGATAGATTTTTTAACCTTTTTTTGAGAAAGATGGAATGACCCATCATTCTATCACATGTTCTTTTAACTCTTCACGAATAACAAATTCAACTTCATTTCTTTAATAGATGAAGTATAAATTGTTCAAGGAACGGAGAACAGTGAGATTAAACCAAATTCATGTAAGTATTTCTTTTAATTCATCAACTTTTCAAAATTGATATTGAAATCCAAAAATGTTGTCATATTTCCCTCATATCTGATGAATCATATGGTCTCTTAGATCATAACAAATTTATGGCTTTGTGACTGTTGGATTTATCATAGCCATGTCCTCTACGACTCTCCATCAGAACTTGATGGTTAGATTTTTCTTCCATATCCATATTTTCACCTATGTTATCGTATGTTGAGACCGAGTGATTAGTTAATGAGGGTAACCGTTACGTTTCATACTTTAGTTTTTTTTAAAAATTGGTATTCCTTTTTACGATGTGGGTTTCTATGAAAGAAACTCTCATGTAATAAACCATTTATAACCCATATGAATTCCGAGGGCGAAATTCATTTTAAGGGGGGTAGAATGTAACACCCCATAATTTTATGAGATATATTATTTTTAATTTCTTTAATATCGTCTGTTGTACGCTACACCAAGATTAACTTGGGCTATACACAATACCATATTAGCTTGTAGTATACACAACACTATTCATGGATTGTGTTGCACACAATTTCAAGTTTGTTTGATAATTGTTATTATACGCTACATTGAGTGTATATATATATAAATATATATATATTAAATGTATAAACAAAATATGGTTGGATTCAGTTATACACAACAACAAAGGAGACATTCACTACACGCAACCCTGACTTGGCTTGCGTTACACGCAATCGCGACCTTTCTCGATAGCGTGTGTAGTACGCAATACCGGGATTCACTAAACAATGATATATTGTTATAATATTATTATAGACTAGACACTATGAATAGTATTAACTAAATTTTTTGTTTTATTACATTATTATTCATCTTACACATTTTCTAAAACATGGTATATGAACAAAACAATTTTTTCGTGTAAAATAAGTCTTTTCCGAAAAATGCAGTTTTGCCGCCTTTTGATTGCGCACACAAATTAAATATAGTTTCTGACATGTTTATAACTTAAATTTTAGTAAATAAAATCTTCTTTGGAATCAAGATATTAAAATTTACTTTGGATAAAATTTTCTTATTGTTCTGATAACTTTCTTATTTTAATGAATAGTAAAAACACGCTATATTTTTATTAAAAACAACTTTTTCATTATAATAATTTATATGGTTAAATAATAATATTGAATGATTTTAAAGTTCAAGTAGAATATATTTTTACCATTTAATAGAGTTTATGTCATTATCATTGATTTTACATTTAATTCATAGGTAAAATCATTTCAATCTTTTACAATGTTTTAAATTTTAAAACCCATTTTCTAAACAACTGGATTAATTTTAAATTAATTACTGCAACTTATGTGTTTTGAATTTTGAAAAATGTATTCCATATTTGAATTCATTGGGTCCAAAATATGTTAATAGGTTACTTTTATTTTTTTGATATTATGAATAGTAACTACAATAATTTTTATTTACTACTGTTAAAGGTAAATCTGGTAATTAAGGGTAATCCTAAGATTATAAAATTACCCTAACACATGACAAAATTTTATTGGATGACTAAAACTAGACTCATATCACCTATGGGTCAGATTAGATTCATTTTATGGACTTTTGACCATAATAATAATTTAATTATTATTAAAACCAAAGAAAGTGACAACATGTCACTCTCTTAAATCTTATAAGTATAATAAATTAAATTTAGTGATAAAATTAATGAAACATCAAACATGAATAGTATCCAGAAATATAACAAAATTATCTAAATCATGAGAATTTATTTATTTATTTTAGGGATTAAATAATTGTCATTAATGGTGACACAATAGTGATGCATAGATTGTTTATTTAGTGAAAAATCAATAATATAGTTTTTATTAGAATAAAAATACCTATCAAATAGATAAGAAACATGTACAAAAATTATTGGTCGAGTATATCTATAACATAAGCATCCACGGGTCGATTTGTGGAATATTTGGATATTTATAAACCGATTATGAAATTTATATTATTTTATTTTAAATGATGTCTAAGATGTCACCGTCATAATTTAATAAATATAAAAGTTTACATGTTTTTATTTTAATATGATAAATTAGTGTGAGAATATTATTATAAAAGGTATTATATTTATATTCATCATAATTCTTATTTTAAATTTTTATGAAACAAATAAATATATTAAATATTTATTGAAAAATGATGTAGTAATTATTTTTTTAAGAGATATACCAAATAAAAGGTTTTAAAAATATAGAAATAAAAATTATATGAACTATTTATGTGCTCGAATAATTTCCTAGATAAATATTACATGTTATGAATCTATTAAAGCTTTTATTTTGAACATATCATCTGTGAGGATTTTATTTAAATTCAAATAAATGAATAGTGTCAAAATTGACACTATTGTTATTTTATAAAAATAACATAACATAAAATTGTTTAAAATTTACAAAAATATTTAGAAATTAGAAATTAAAATTTATATGGTCAAAAATTTCATAAAATATCCAATTATGTACAATTCAAAAAACATAAGTAAATATTTATAACAATTTAAAATTTAGAAATTTATTACCACAAATAAAATTAAATAGATTGAATAAGGATAAATCAAGTTGATAATGTTTAAAATAAATTCAAAACAAGTATAAATTTTATTTTTTGATGAGATTACAACACTATCTCATCTAATATTCAGATTTGAGTCAATTTTGGAGGTTTTTATGTGGTTTTGGAATTTATTATTATTTAATATTTCTTATAATTCAAATGGTGCCCCTCTCCTCCCTTATAAAATGGAACCTCCTCTCCTATTTACAAAATTTAGATTTTTGAAGCTTGTAAAACCCCTGAAAATTTCCCTTCTCAACCTCCTTAGTAACATACTAGATGTCCTGGTCTTCTTCAAAGACCAATTTTAGTGCCCTAAGAGGAGGTTTCAAAGAGGCCTGTCGAAGAAGGGGTAATATCCGTTACCAATTATTTCAAATTTATTTCTTCTTATTCTTCTTCTTTAGTTGTTTAATTATGAATTAATCACATCAGTATCACTAATATACTGATATCTTATTGTAAATATGGAACAACCCCATTTCACCTTCTATACATCATAACGAAAAAAAAATCACCACGCATGCGTACGTACAGAATACTGTCTCCATGCCATGGTGTAACCTATTTTTACACCACCACCTTACATGGATGGGTATAATGGTGTAAAGAATAACTATATATGATTATTATAACATCATACTGATTCTAAGATATTATATCATCCAATCCAATCCAATTCCATTCAATAAATATGGGAATGATATCGTCGCTCGTGCGTACATATGGATTACCGTCTCCACGACTCGACGAGATTCATTTTCCATGATAACAATTAAGGAATGATTATAAAGTATACATAATAATTAATCATGAAATGTATGACATATTAATGATACTTAATTTATTTATATGTTATTTACTTACATCTATTAAATTTAATAAGGAAACGAAAACAGTGTGCATGTGTACGTACGACCTACCATCTCCATGAATGGTGTATTACTTTCCATTTATCAATATATAATATATATGTATATTCTGAATATATATTATATATAAACCATGTTCTATATTCTGGAATTAATTAATCATGATCTAAGTAATCATATTAATAATTACAAGTCAAAACACGGACGACAAATGAAACGATTTTACCCAAAACGCTCTTTAACATGGAATTTACAAAAGAACGGGTAATATAATGTCATAAGTGAACAATATATGATATCATAACAATGAATATGATTCTGTAATAAGTAAATAAAATTATTTAAATCATTATATAGGAGGTTCGGATACGTACGAAGTATATCGGACCTAAGGTAAGGGATAATGTTGCAATCTCAATTGTTTTCTATCTGAGATTGCTTATACATAAGTATTTACTGGTGTTATATTTATCATACATGTCCAAGATTTATAAAAATATTTTCATTTATGTTTAAAGTCCCTTTTACCCATTTATGACTTTTACTACATGGCATTCAAGGTATTTTTTTTCTTTTTACAATACGATGTACTTTTTCACTTTTCCGGAAAAAGTAAGAGAAGAATGTTTTTTAAACTTATACGTCATGAATATATTTTTACGGTTTCATAACTCCATATTTTCATGAAGCTTACTCTACATGATTTCATGAATATTTTCAACAAAATCCTTTTCTTTTAAAATTTAATGGCATTTTGTGAAAATAAAATGATTTTCAAGAAGAAAGGATATTTCCCTCAAGAATTAATTTCTATTGCTTTATCAAAACCATTTTCTATCTAAGATGACATTATTACATATCTGTATATTTCAAGTATAATGTCTATATGATTTATATGGTTTCACTTTTCTTATGATTAAATGATATCCATTTGTTTTATATGGATTATGTAACGATGGAATGATGTTTATGAAACCCAATTTCTTTTTTGGGTTATGATGAATTGTTTAAGTTTATATTGTGGCACAAGTAAGAATGATTTCATTATTAGATTGGTGGTACCTATATCTCCCTCCAATGCATTGGGTAAAGATTTATATCTCATGAGATAGATTTGGTTGGAATGTTAAGTTAATTTGGTTCAGTGTTACATGACTGAAATGAGGAGTGAACTCGAATCCGAAAGGGACTTTGTCCACTAAGATGGTCTTGGTAGTAATACCTTGTCTACTATGGAAATAATATCATGTGATTAATGGTTTTCCACAATTACATGTTTCATTTCCATGTTATTTTATCATGATTGATGTTCCCTTATGATATATGCCTTATGTACTTCCAAGATTCATGTCTTTGCACAAGATTTTGATGCTTAGATTTTATGTTCATGTTTTTACATTAAAATGTTTAGGGATTGTATTTTGTTCTATATGATTACCCTTACCGATCATTTGACCTCACCCTTTATATGTTTTATTTTACCTAGGATATAAAGAAAGGTTTTAGGTAAGAAAAATAAGGGAATATCTTTTGGGAGATGTTGAAGATCTTTCACCAAGATTAGAAGATTATGTTCCATGTTTCCAAAGACACTAAACTATTATGGTCCGTTTGTGTTTGTTTTTCTTATGTATTAAGTATTCTGAAAAAGTAATATAATGTACATGTACTTCATGCTTTGGGTCTATACATGTATGGAATCACTATTTGAGAGATCATTATTAAAAAAGAGATATCACATTAGAATTCATTGACACTAAACATCTGATTCCTGATATATTTACTAAAACATTAAAATTTGAATGGATAAATTACATCATACATGAAATATGAATGTAATGTCTTATGTATAATATTTATAGGCAAGAAGTTATTGCCTCACAATTATAGTTTTAGTGTTTACGGTTTCAAGATTCAAGATTTAAAAAGTTACTCCATAGGAATTACTATCCCGTGTTTACGGTCTCATAGTTATTGTCACACAATTGCAATCTTACAGGTGTTGTCTTAATGATATAGTCACACAGTTTGGAGTCACACCGTAATGATGACACCGTAACAACATGATCTGGTCTCATCGTAATGACTCAATTTTTTTTGTCTTGTATCATTTTTTTGATTATTGTATTATTTTTAGGATCAATTTCCTAATTTTTGATGCTTGAAATGTGTAATTGATAAGAACTCAATGTCATTCACTCCTCTCTTTAGTAGAGCTCTCTTATCTCTAAAATTAAACCCTTCTCTCTCAAATTGTTAGTCCTTTTCTAGCCCTTTAACTTTCTCGAGCCCACGTTTAATGCCCAAAATGAACCACCCTTCATTATCACATCCTAGGAACCACATATCTCTTATAAATGTGAAAAGGGGACCAAAAATAATTCATGAGGGACCTTTGATTCCAAATCTTACTAATAGAACAATATTACCAAAAAAGGATGTTTTTTGAAAGAGGTTACTGGAAAGTAAGTCACACGTTTTGAAAGTACTAGAAGAGTATGGATGGCTGAACTAGTTCATAAAAGAGAAACGACTGATTTACCCAAATCATGTTCCTCATTTTTATTAGATTTTCCACTTTTCATTCAATAATAAATATGAAATTGTAGTATGATGATATATTAATGGTATAAGGTTTATTTTTTCTTCGATTTTATTAGATGGCTTCCTATGGATACCTTATGGAGGAATATTTGGGATTACCAAAGATTTCATCCTCCTCCTAATGATGTTTTTATCAAAGAAGGGTAAATTGAATGTTTTAATGGAAATAAGAATAAAATAAGTTCAATTGCTGCAATGTTGGATCGTGAGACAAAGCTGCTATTTAAGATTATACATAAACATATTTTTCAAAGGAAATGACATTATTATACCATTATATATCAATATGTATTATTGATACATACTATGAAAAATTGGTACCAGATAAATATTTTTATGTATATTATACTTCACATGTGAGAAATGATCATGAAATCATAAAAAATATCTTTTTATTTATTTCATGATTAGTTTTTTCATTGTTGAATCTCAATGGAGTAGTGGGAATGAATTAAAATGTTATTGATGATTATGAGTTATGTATGTCAAAAGGATACAATCAAAAGGGTGAAAATTTACAGAAATCCATTGAAATAGTCTTTGGTGGAGGACAATGAATGATTTTATGAACATTTCAACCCAGTCGATAATCATTCAAGACATAATAAAAAATATGAATTTTTTTTGAAATTAAATGAAGTTATTGATTATTCGAATCAAGGATTAGAATATGTAGTTGTATCACCAAAGGAAAGAGTTGTCATGAAAAATAATATAGTGGCTAAAATGTTTCACAACATAAAGATGTAAAATACATACATTGTGCTGAAATATGTGTGGACTCAATAAATGAACCTATTACAAAAAATGAACCTTCTTCTATTGTGGATGAATAAGTTGTTCTTAAGGATATTTTAAAAAAACATGTTATTCATGAAGGCCCTGCTATTGGGGAGATATTAAATGAACACGTTGATCCTGATATAATCCTATTTATTGAGGAAATAATAGAACCATCCATTCATATTTCTAGAAATGTAATCGGTGAGCTTTTTAGAGATGGAAATTTGGAAATGGGTCAAGAGACTGAATATCTTAGTCACTGAATAGATGAACAGGTTAAGGAGGAGTAACACCCCAGTTTTGATAGTGTTCATGTAACCAATCATGTTGATTAAAGCGCAGCAGATAACTATTATAATTTTACTATCTAATTTTATGTGGACCATATTCAAGAAGCCCCGGTTAAAGTAATATATCTTTCTAGTGTGTTTCAATTGAAACCAATTTCTACTCTAGAAGTATCCTTGTTTAAGGATCATGAACCCGTTTAAGCTCCTGTTACTAATTCTATATAATAACCATATTTTTATGTGTGTCATAGTGATATGAAAACATTTTGAGATACTTTGTTAGGTGAATTTTAAGAGTTCATGAAATCACATCCTTCTCTAGTGACAAATCTTTTTGAAAGAGATGATGCCTTCCTATTAGAGAAAATTATTTGGAAAATTGAACTGAAAATACATAATGAAATGCAAGAAGATAGGATTGATAATAAATAGTTGAGTGATGGCGTGAAGTCTCTCAGATCATAGGTTGGAGATATGAAAAAAATGTTTCAAATGGGACAAGCTCCTGCTGCTAATACTATTGGGTATGTTAGTGATCAGATCCCATACAAATTTGTATCATTGATTCAAACAAATTTTCCTTCAATATTTGTCAATGTGAATGAGAAAAACATTAACATAGTCAGTGAGATGTATGAGATTCTTTTTTTCATCAAAAAGATGACTAATGTGTAGAAGAGATGTTTATAGAGTGTTTAAAATCAACGTAAGTCTCTCACATTAGCAGTTACAACTTTAAATGCCTCTCGACAGTCATCTCAAACTATAGACAGTGATCTGATTAGAACTATTGTAAAAAAACTACATTAGTCATCATTAATTGGTGTTGATAAATATTTTTTATCTATTATCTTCAAGAATAGTGATCGTGTACTTGATTTAGTAATGATTAATTCAATGATTTCCAATGATTCTCATGTAGAAATTTCTATAAAAGTGGATTTCTACATTAAAGGGATTTTCTATAAGAATGACCTGACCAATCATATCAACTACTTTGTCGAGAATTTAAAATATTCTCTTATAACTCAATCCTTCAATAATCAAGCACAAAAGATGAATGATTTCAGTCCACTCATGGAAATGTTTTTGGAGAAATATGATTATATTAAAAAAGAAATGAAGTGTTTTGGTTAGATCATTAATGATTCCATTAATTTGTTGAAGCCTTATATTAATGTGAAAAGAACTACTCTTATAGCTCCTGAAATTTCCCCTTTTCATCCGGGCTCAAACCATTACTCATCTAATGAATTTTCTTCTGCCTCCATGTCTGTATCATAGGCTCTTATTCAGATCAAACAAGTTATCCTTGAAAAATTCATGCCTCAATTGTCATTCAAACCAACTCTGGTTCCTTCTGTTTTTTGATGAGTACCTATCCCTTTTCTCAAAATTGGCTCAATCCCTTCTCCAACCTCCACATGTGCTCCTATGTCCCTTTTGATGTTTCATCCATGGGAAAAGAGAAGACTGGTAGTGCTAATGAGAAGATAAAAATGTATTTTGATATAGATGTTTTTCACTTTGCCTCATGATTGCAATGATCTATATAATTCTATCTAATTCAATGTGCACCATTGTTGTTTATCCTTTTACTTACCTTTATTACACGTTTATTTAATTTTTTTATATTCTTCTTGATAATCCAAAAAGGGGGACAATAATATAAGTCATTTTAATCCCATGATTTTTGATCATCAAAATGGGGGATATTTTTTTGACTCTTTGTGCGTTAAACATGTTTTAATGATCAAAAATCAAGTTAACCTGGTTTAGTCATTCAATAATCATGTATATAAATTTTTGGTTTCCCTATGATTTAATTATGACAACTAATGGTATATACTTTAACAAGATCGTGATTCAGAATCATATAAATCAATTTTGAATTTTGTAAACTATATTTGATCTTGTCTTATAATGTTTTATTATTCTAATGCTTACGTCTAATTCATTATATTAATATTATTTCATATGATTGTTTTACAGATATTTGGAAATGTCTGATAAATTTTATCTCTTCCATTGGTTTCAGATTTGGGATGTCCAAGACACCATAACCTTGACACAGTAACCGTAACACCGTATCCATGACATCGTGACCTAGACACCATGACTCAGACAATGTGACCAATGTCATATTTCCCAAAAGTCTGTGATGATGGTTCATTTAAAACAACACCAATAAATCATTCAATGTTTAGAAAAAGTAATAGACATTATTACCAGAGACACTATGATACTCACACTGCATCTGTGCTACCAGTTCCTTATCTCATTGAATATATGTCACAATGACTATCTCACAACTCAAATAAAAATGTTAAGGCACTATATCCCAGTGACACCATTTTATGAAAAAAGTGACATTGTTTCTTAATCACTTTATATCATCCATATTTTAAATTTAAATATTCTATCTAAACTCTTTATTGGAGTGATATAATAGAACTGACAAAATTAATGTTTCTTTGTAGGAATGTCACATGTCAGTTTGAGGTATGAGGTGTTGAAAGCATGCATCAAGTTAGGTCCAGCACATGCACCCTAAAATAATGACAAGAACATGAGACCCAAATCATGAGAAGAGAAAATGTTTATAAAGGTAATTTCATGCAATAAAGAAGAAGACATACATCAATGAACAAGAAAAGTACTCACATGTTTTATAAGGTTGAACAGTTGTAGAGAAGAACCCCAAACATTTTCACAACCGCAACCCTATGAAGAATAAGAGTTACATAGCACATAAAACTAAAAACCAAAACATGAGACTCTCCATAATCATGTTATCATAAAAGGAATCAATATTTTCATCAACATCATCCGACATGTAAAGATATACATAGAGAAACACTCCAAGCATTTATAATCCTTTCCCATCATCATATTTCTATTTTGTACTTTTTTTAGTTTTTTAGCAGTGTATGTCTATATTAAAACACACACTATAACCTATATCAAACTAAAGGATAAAAGATATCATTCGACTAATTTATTCATTCATCTGTTTACTCCCAAGGATAAGTGTGTAAGTGTACCTAGTGCGACCTAGTAGTTAATTCCCACAATGAATAGTGGAAGAGGTCATGTGGCCTGGGTAATCTGGTGTAGTGTTGTTTACCCAGATCCAAGGTGCGGATCATGTTTATTAATATAAAATACTTTGTGGTACGTAATCACCAAGTAGAGTGGATTAGGTACATGATTTAGGCTAAACAAATTGTATTATCTGATATGTGTATCTATTCAGTCATTCCCTATTTTAATTTAATTTTCATAAAACTAAATTTTACTTTGATAGTAATTCGTTGATAGTAGTTATAACTGTTATTCCTTATTAGAGAAGATTCAAAAGTGTTATCAATATCACATATTTATATTACTAATAATTAATCAATCTTATGAGACAATTTTAGGTCCGTAAAACACTTAAAATATTTTTACCCTGATTAACTAGACTATTTTAAATTTTAATTAGGGAATATTTTAAGTAAACCTTTTTACAAATTTTTTTATTGGTACTCAATTCACCCCCCCTTGAGTTTCTTAATCCGACCAAGAGTTTATGAGAATATATTATATTTGAAAAAGGAATAATTGAAACATTAAAAAAGGGGAGGAACATAATGTCTAAGGATGTTAGATCTAATTTATACAATGTTTCAAGGACCACATTGGCACATTCACTTAGACGATCACAATATTTTGTGAAATTTTTTAATGAATCAAGAATGATGGTTTTGGTTTTCTTTCAAAAGAGAATGTTTAATTCATTTATCATGTTTCTAAAGTGGATTATCTTGGTGGTTAATGAGTTAAGATCAATGATGATATTATTGAGTTATATAAATGGAGGAGAATATGTTATTGAGGAGTTCTAGGATTAATGTGGTAATAATGGAATTTTTTGGGCGATGAGTCTTACAGGTACCCCCTAACTAAATTGTGTAGATGAAAGGATTAATTGGACACTAAATTAATGTGATAGATTTATAAAGCTACACATGGGTTTACCCATGTTTTATTTTAGATATATTGTGAAAATGAAAGTATATATCATAAGAAGAATTCCATTTGTGTCAATTTAAAAATGTATTCCCTAAGATATATGGTATATTAATGTGGTAAAAATAACATATTTATGATTCTATAGATGTTTTTAATCTATACATATAGATATGTATTTATGTTATAGTCCTCATGATAACTCCAAATCACGTTTCTTTATTCTATATAGTGTAGAATTGTGTGGTTATCACATTTGGGATGATATAAAAAATAATCATCAAAATCCAAAATTTGATATTTAAAAAAGGTGTCATGTATAAGGATAATAATGAAGATACTATTTATAGATTTAATATAATATTAGAGTGTAATTACGAATTATATCATGAAGCTATAACGGAGAATGTGATACCAGATATAGTTTATCCTAAACCTAAAGTGTAATTAAGGAGGGAAATAATTTTTGGAAGGCATGTTAATATATTTTTATCATACATATATTATATTTAATTCAATGATTGTATTGAATAATAATATTCATTACAATTAATATAGATTTAGTTATTTACCATGTCAGATCATTCTATAAAGGATCATATTTCTTCCTTGTATTACAATAATACATGTGAGAATCCACCATTTCCACATGGAATGAATTAAATGTAGAAAAAAATAATGTCTTTTCTTAGAGAGGACTATCATGATTAGAGGAAGAATAATTAATCACTAGTGGTGAAATGATTTCAACAAAATTAAACTGTGTTTCTCAAAGAAATTTTCTAAAAAGTAGTTTATCTTAATAATACCCTGGTGGTTTTTATTTTTTTCCGTCAAAACACATTAATCATGAGAATCATGATGAAATTTTTTATTTCCTCCAAGGATATCAAAATATGTATATTTTTATATTTCATTCACTGGAATATGTGGACTCAGGGAAGGATGAACTGTTATAAAAACTATAAAAGAGATTATATGGGTTAAATTAAGTCACCCATATAGTAGAACAAGAATTCTGATTCATTCATTAGTAAAAAATGCATTAAATTTTTTTATGTATAGATAAATGAAGTTATTTAAACTAATTTGTTGATGGATACATCATTTAATGTCTGTATTTAGATGATAAATTCATTGTAGTCTGACAATAACAAAATATTGTTGAACTAAAATGCTAGCTAGATAAGGATTGTAGGATTAATGCTCTAAGAAAAGAATGATTTTTTTCATAATGTTCAAGAAAAATACCATAGTAGGAACTATAATGAAATCATAGGATGGCTATATTGTTTGTTATTTTTGAATATATAGTATTTTCCTAGAATGTTCTGTTTTAATTCCCTTAGAATTATATAACACATTTTCAACAGAATAATCACTAAGGAAAACATAAGAGGCAGAGTATATAGAAAAGTATTTTAATGCATAAAATATTTTAATAATGTGGTATTCCAAGGTCTATACCCAATATAATAACTGTCATATTGTTGGTGATGCGAGTACTTACACAAATAACCTAAGAAAGGATGATTAGGAATCTATGATGTTGATACTATGTTATTTGAAGGGTAGGAGGGACATATTTCTCATTAGGAAAATAAAATCATTAGATGGTTATTTGGATGTCGACCATAAAGTTGATATCTAATGAAAGATGAGTAACAAAGGATATGTGTTTATATATAGAGGTGATATATTATGATGGATATCTCAATTATACATAGTAGCATAATTATGATCAGTTGAGGTATAATATGTTATTATAATATGAGATGAAAAAGAAATGGGTTGGCTGAAGAACAGTAATTAGATGGTTAAAAAAATATTTTTTTTTCAAATTTAGAATCATGGTTGAATTAAATTTTCAGTGAAACAATAATTTCATTCTTGAATGAATCATAATTAGTTTACATAAAATTTAATCATTGAAATCATACATGACAAATATCTGATGTTGAATAAGATTCATAGAATACCCAATACAGTATGCATACTAAAAAATATGATGGTGATATAGATTTTAATTAATTAATGATCTTCAACTCGTATTCCTTGATTAATGTACAATTAGTGTTAGAATCTTGAATAACATTGTGGGGTTATAGAAAAAGAAATAGCTGGTATTTCACTATTCTTCATATTTAAATTTATTCTTTGTTGGGAAAATTTCCATCAACGAGTGAAAAAGAATTGGAGATCATGTTATGTAATGTGGACATGATAGTAGTATTGAACTAATGTGTCTCGAACATTGGATGATGATGGGAAATCTTTCGGTGGCCCTTAATACACACTAGGATGCAACTAACATAGTTTGACTGATCACTATAGTGCATACATCATAATAGAAATACATATTCATGTGTTTGAGATAATAATAGGCCACTATTTCATTATGGGGTTCTGGCGATTGGATGCGGTAGCACAATGGACTCACAATGTTGTTCAAGGAAGAGGTTCATCATCTTATTTGTGAGCTCATTTCAAGATAGGGTATTATACATTTTGATTGTATCCGATAATGCCACCATCAAATATTTTGATTTAAGGATCACTTTTGTATCCTTTTAATTCACATTATCATAGGATAATCAACTAATTATTCTATTATTCACTTATAATATACTTCTGTGAAAAATTTGTTTCTTGTTTGTTCTTCAAATATATATAATAATCTTTACCCATCCCAAATATGTGGATCATCCAAAAAACTTCCTTGTTATATTTTCAAAACCAAACACTTACATTTAAGGCTTATTCTCATGAGAATATCTTTATATAGTGTCTTAAGAAGATAAATAAGGGAGGAATTAAGATGGTGATGTAATATTGTAAGTACACCAAACTTTGTAGTATAGTGTCCCTGGTTACATTATTTTAAAAGAATAATATATATATTTTTCCCGATGGAATTTATAGTATATTAGTCTTGTAAAACAAGATACAATCATTAGATTCAAATTAAAATTGAAAAACAGAAATTCATAAGTTTTTATCTTTAAAAACATCCTATTCCCCCTTATTATATTCTGGAATTTAAATCATAAAACAATTATTTGTATTTTGGGAAGAAATATAAGAAATGTGTGAAATAAAATTTTCATTGAGGGTTTGTATATATAAAAATATACCATGAGAAAATAATTATTTCCAATATTAAATGTTAAATAAAATAATAAAATTTCACTCTATCAATTTCTTAAGCATAATTTAGTAGGAATAAATTATGACTAAATAATTAAATATAAATAATCACATGAGATTAAAATTTAACCATGGTAACATTATATTTTAAATCATCAAAAGTATTATCAATAAAAAAAATATAGTGATGGAGTTCGTAAGGATGAACATCATAACCATAAATACGAGGCCTAATTCTAAGACATCATACATAATTGGGTCAGGCCTAGATAAAAAAAAATCATCCATATTTGTCTCCTGAGACCTACTGATGCATCATGGGTCTATAGTAGTCAATTATTATGAAATATTATTTCTAACTCTTTCCACATATGATA
Source organism: Viscum album (assembly GCA_963277665.1). Taxonomy (NCBI): domain Eukaryota; kingdom Viridiplantae; phylum Streptophyta; class Magnoliopsida; order Santalales; family Viscaceae; genus Viscum; species Viscum album. Next base: position 62,120,204 of record OY728143.1, on the reverse strand, counting down.
TTTGTAAAAATATCATCAACCTAAAAATTTATATTTTAAAAATAGTTTATGAAATGTTAATAGTTAACCCAATCAATGAAAATTTTCATAAAACAACTATATTAATAAGAATAATATCAAAATATTACATCCATAATCAAACTGATCATAAACCATATAAATAAATAATAAGGATGGTATCATTAAAACATATATATATAGTGGATCATATGAATAATTAAGGGTTTATGTATTTTTTGCATATATATACCATAATAAATTCATCAAAACATTCTTTAACAAAATAACCATGTCCAATTAAAATCCATTTTTAAACTAAATTCTTAAAAAATATTTTAAAATTTACTTTTTATAAAAATTATTTTTTCAACATATAATATAATTTAAAAAAAAATATAGTGGTCATGAAGGTAAAAATTCAAACATGCTGTCAATGGTAAAATAAAAAATACATTCATATATTTGGTATAATCTAAATGGGCCTTATTTGTAATATTAAATGAAGAATCATTTTCTTAAAATTTATAATAAAAAAATATAAATTTATCTGATAAATCAAAGCTATATTATTAATAATATTTATGAAATAAAATTTAAAAATTAATTTTCTACATGAAAAGAGATTTTTCACTACATAAATAAGTAATGATTTATTTTCAAAAAATCATTAATTTTGTAAAAAGATAAAAAAAATATATCTATTAAATTACTATTTATGAATAACCATTTCATAATAAATTATTTTTATATTTTGATAAATATGTAAAATAATTCCCTTATGGGAGAATTAAACATAATGAATCCTAAATAGTTATGTGATTATGAAATAAACCGTTATCATATTGATAACTTTTGAATCATCATCCCTATGAGGGAAATAACATAAAATGATAAATTCAATAAAATGGATAGGAATTTATTAATTATATAACCTTTCAAAAGTGGTAGTATAAATTCAATAAAAAGAAAGAAATGGTGAATATGGAATACGTCTCATGAATGTCAAAGTTTGAGGGGAAACACTTACTTCATGTTTGGCTTCCATTGTATCTATTAAATACTAATACATCAAAAATATTTTTTTTAATTCTATTAATTTACCTTACTCATATATATCATAAAAATTTGATTTTCATATGGTTTGTATCACTTGTAAAATACGAATTCTTTATTAAAATAAATTCATTTCGTAATAACACACTTTTCATGTTTATTTTGATTAGGCATCCTCGATCATTTTATATTGATAATTGTTAAATAATCTCGCTAATTTTATCCATGATATAAATGTAGTATATATATAATATATATATATATATACTATTCGTTAAAATCTCTATAAAAATTGCATTATGCCATTTATGGAGACGGTTGGTCATTTGAACACAAGAATGATGCTTCTATTTTTTCATTGATGGATAGAATGAAAGAAAAATAAATATTTATTAATAATTATATGTTATATATTATTTAATATTTATTTATTATATTAATCAAATATATCCATATTATATTCCATGAAAAAATAGACTTAAAAACATTTCACATCTCTCTGTAGTGGCGGTTGTCCACATATTTCTATGAGTGAAATTATTGTTCTCCAACATATAAAAATCTAATAACATAGATGTTATATTATATTTAATTATTTTTTAATTACTAAAAAATATTACACATACTCATTAATTATAACCATAATACTTTTCATTTAAATCATAATCGAAAAATGAGTTGCATCTCTATGTGATGTGGTAGTCCACTTTTTATACGAGGGATGTTATCATATCACCAAAAAATGGAAATTGATAAGGTATATTTGATATAGAAATTATATATGTTTATTAATTTAATTTAATTTATATAAATATTTCAATCCCATCGAAATATATGTCCTTTAAATGTGGTGATGTAATTTTAATTACATCATTACATGAGGCAGCAGTCTGGCTAACACACAACTAACAGTTTGATTTCCCATTTAATGGAAGTGGAGATGGACTAGGGTTATCACATTAACACAATAAAATATCAATATATTGGGGATATTTTATAATATTTTTTTACATTTGAATATAATTTTATGGTGTTTGAAGTGGAAAAAAATACTAATTTTTATGAATTTTACATTTTTTTAATGATCCTCTTTATGTATATAAATAATTCCTTTCAAAGAAAATTACTCATAAAAATAATACCTCTATGATGTTAATAATGTGTTAATGAATATAACTGATTAGGTTATTTTGAAAATATTTGTATATGATGTATGAATATGGGAGAAGTTGTTATGGCATTTTATAAGCAGGGAAGAACAAACATTGAATTATTTTAAAGATAAAGTGATACTGATGGGTTAATCATTCAAAAATCCAACAAAATTGTTCATTCACTACACTAATAGTTTATAAAATTGAAATATTTCAATGAAATAGGTTTTGGAATAGTTTTTAGGTAATTTATGACCATATATTTTTATTTTGAGCCTAGATAAATTATATTTCATCTTAATCGTGGTAATTAGTTTCTGTAACTTTTTCTTTTATGTATGGTCAATAATAAAGATGAAATATTTAGATAATATTAATTATTCTTATTACAAATATTTATTCCATTCTAATAAATTCATTGTATAATGATGTTAAAATAAATCATAAAAATAATCTGGAAGACGAGTTAAGAAAAATTAGTGTTCCAATGATAAACTATCAAAATATAAAAATTATTTTATATCCAAATTAAATATTATATTTCCTTGAATTAATAAATTATTTAAATTTTAATAAAATTGATCTACAGATAATGATAAAAAAATTTAAAATATAATTTTACATTGTAATTAATTTAAATAAAAATGTTTTTTTCCATAATATTATGTATTTTTCACCATACAACAATTTTTAATCTCTTTATAAGATCTAATATAATTCACTCAATGGTAGATTTGACATGTATGTTTTAAAAATAAATTTTACATTATCATGTAGATTATCAAAATTGGTAAAAATTTAATTTTCAATTATGCACAAAAAGCCTGACTAATTCACCTTTTAAGAGAATATAATTTCTCAAATTTTTTTTTCTCATAGTATATTATTATTATGCATCTATTCAATAGATATCCATTGAATGAAATTTTATACATGTTAAAAAAAATTATTTTTTATTCCTCCTATTAATACCCACATACAAAATGAAATGTTTAAAATTATAATAGTTATGTAATAATATTTTAATATATTATCATGATTTGTCTAAACTCGATGATGTGTTCAGCGTAATATATCAAAAATAATAAATTTATGTTGAAATAAATATATCAAACTTTTATAATGTCACCTTAAATAATAAAATTTGTGTTTCTTTTTATATATTCAATTTAATATTATTTTTATCTTTTAAAATCAAAGGGTTTTACATTTATCCTCTTTAAAAATATTCGGTCTTCTTAATTTTTTCATTATCTCAATAATTAAGGTATTTACATTTGAAAATTTCTTTTTTGGAATCCCATATCACAAAAGGGGAATAAAAACATCCACTTGATAGTAATGAAAGGGAAGTACAATGTACATCATGAATAAAACATTACTAGGTTTCCATATGAGAGAAAAAAGGTTGAAAATTAATATGTGGAAATTGAATAAAAGAGTAAATAATTTTTCAGAGTGATAGTGATAACTAATCAGAATAAAGTGAATGATCAATATTAATTTAAAGGCCTCAAATCCATTAATCTACGATTGTTTATAAGACCATTTGTTTTATCAGATAATGTGGTAACATTATAAATTTTTTATTTAAAATCATTTTCCAAAAGTAGAAGAATTAATTTATTATGTAAAATTATATGGAAATATTCTTACATCATATCAATATATTCCATAAGAAAAATTTCATCCTTTAGTTTTTCTTGGATCATTTTCCACTTCATCTCGTACTCTATGAAATGAATATCCAAAAATTATATTTTCCTTATAGAAAGATGATTAAAGTTTAACATATCATAATATCTATAAAAATAATGTTATGTCAATCGATATGTATCTATATATTTTCAAAAACCAAATTATATATCTCATGTTATCCAATGTAGTACATTAACCTTTTAACCTCCACAGTAACAGCCCAAGTATAACATAACTATTAATTCACCAATCCCATTAACTAAAAAAATATTGTATATTGACAAAAACATCATGTAGTCTAGTGGTAAGAATAACACCCTTATGACCCTTTAGTTGTATTATCTATACCAATTGAATTTTTGGATGTGATTGGTTTTCATAAAGCATGTGGGTTGTTTTTTACCAAATATTATTAATATAATTAATTTTTTTTTCTAAATTTTAAAAATCCATAATTACATAAACATAAAAGCGATGGTAAACCATAAATGTCAATAATATTTTTTTAAAACCAAATTTATCAATATTATCTCGACACTGGGAAAATATTGTGGTTTATCATCCCCCTATAATGTGATTTACAAGAAGTTCAGCATGCCACATGATCAATTATCTTTTTTAAAACTACCATTAAATATGTTCCCTAAGTCCTTAAATAATAATTTCTGAGGTACAATACATCATTACTACATAATTTATATTACAAAAACATTACTAATAAAATAACCCCATAACATAATTCTTTAATCAAATCTCATACACATTAATCATTCCACTTCATCATTAGTAATATCATAATCTTGATCAGGATTTATTATCTTCATTTAGGGTTTATTCTATTGATACATAGGAATTTCATTTATTTAGAGACCCATCTCAATATAATTAAATACTTAAATATTTTAATATTCATTCTCTCCCTTCAAATAATGAGCATGATGTCCTTTCACTCAATACTTTTATGGAATTTCCCTTTTCATTTGGGTAGTACCTAGTTGTTTATTTTAACAATTATCACATTAGGTAAAATCCTCCTTTTAATTCATTGATTTCATCGATATTTTGTTTGAACATCCTATTATTATCTTTCTTCCATTCAATTCCATCATACATGAATAGTTATTTATAAATATGTATAAAACATGAAGCATTATCCATGAATAATGAAATTTATGGGAGACTAGTTATGTTCGATGAATTGTAATATAAACATAAAAGAAAGATCAAATATTTATCCTTGGATTACATATATATTCCATAAAATGCATTTCTATCCTTGTTATGTTGACTTCATACATAGTGACATTAATAACATCATTTTATCTTAAATTTAGGAATTGTCTCTACTAATCCTCGTGTTTCTCATAATAAAAATAAATTTCTAGTAAGAGTGACTTAAAATAATTCCATTCCATGTTATATATTTATTATTCATCCTTATTGGATTAAATCAATAACCACCATTGATCATTATATCATAATATATGATAATACTCCATGAAAACATTCTCCATTTTACTACATATCCATTTTATAATTTAATTATATAAGAAACTCTTCAATTTCATATCTATATATCTATTTACAGTCACATTGAATCTTAGATGATTATGATTCTTAAGGTGTTATAACATCGATACAACCCATTTTGGATCTAAAATATCTTCCAAATGAGCCAGATTAATCTTCATAACCTTATTTAGTTTCCCCAATATAGTTATAAATTGATTACTTCCAGCTATAGATCCATATAAATCTTCATTATCTTTCCTATGAAGAATTTCCCTGCATATGGTATGTGAATTGATATGATTTATATTGCTTCCACAAGGAACTATTTATAACAAGATTAATACATAATATCATATCATTTCATTCTGAAATATATTTTATAATTTCAAAACTCGTTAAATACATCATAGAAATTATGAAAACAAAATTATGGCTATTCATGTAATAATAAATTTTATTTAATCAAGAATGTTTTAAAATAATAAAAATATTATTTAATCCTATATAATTGTTTTTACTGAAAAATTTAATTATAAAAATGATTTCCCTTAGTAGTGTAAGAAGTTGTGTGATGTATGGCCCATTTTAATATACAATATAATTCCTGAGTCGAGATCGAAGCACATTTTTTAAAGATATTACCCTACGGTACCTATGTTATAAAACCACACCAACATCACTTATCCACACAAGGATTTATTAATTAGAAAATCGCATGATCTCTACCTTTACCAAACATTTGAATGACTATCTATAATTATCATTAAATTTTATTTTATTATTTTGATCTCTAATCCATTATCTCCTAAATCTAATTCACATCGTTTATTAAAAACTCACTCTAATAACATCTATAATATCACATACCATATACTAATAGGTTAAGAGATTACCTTGTAATGTTTTCGTAATATATAAGGATTTACACTCAGATGGAACAAATTTTTTAGTAGTCATTGTAAACTAGATAAATACATGAAATTCACATTACAATTTAAAAACTATTAAAAAAATATCCTTCTATGAGAACCTCATATTTACACTAAGTGTATATATGCTTATGAATCATAAAAACTTGTAGGTATGTTGATTAAATTTTTTTAATAAATAGATGAGATCATATAATCAGTAATGGTATTCATACAGTAGAAGATATCATGAATAAATAAAAATAATAAATATAGAGTTTCAAATAATTGAAAAATATACCATTAAATAAATTACATTATAATAACAAATAATGGAGAATTATTTATCAAGTAACCCCTTATAAATAACAACATAATCATTATACATAACAATATATATTATATCTAATTAAATAATTTCTTAGAACATCAATAAATAATTACTTAATAATGTAATACAAACTTTTCCAATCATAACCATACATTGAAGGTTTTGTTCCATGAAATCTAACATCAATAAATAGTTCCTCGTCAAAAAATCAATGATAGTTTTTCTCATGACAAATATCAATACATTGAGGGGTTATAAATGTCCCCTTTAATCACTTATTATTTACAATTCACTCCTAATATGTAAGGGTTTAAATATAATTCACATAAACATTCTTATTGAAAATCCATCATATTAAATTATAAAAATTACATCAATCTATAAAAATAATTGTAAACCATCCATAATAATTTCAATTATATCAAACTACTACATACCTAGTAAAACTAATAATATATCATTCAGTGAAATAATATAGATGGAATCATTAAAACATATCCCAAGAGGATTACAATTACAATAACGAGATGATGTCATTTTCAAATAGAAATAACTTATAAATTCCATTAAAACTGTCTTGATAAAAATAATAATTTCACATTGAAAATGTTTTTAAAACTACAAGATCAAAAAATTATTTTCAAAATTATTTCCTCTAAAAATACCATTTGAATATTATAATTGATTATTTAAAATATTTATTTTCTAGGATGTTGTAAATTTAATATATTTTGGGCATTATAAAAATAAGAATAATTTGATATTTTTGGTAAAATAATGATGGGTCTTGATTGAAAAATCCCAAAAATATTCCTTTCAAAATATTTTAAAAAAATAGAAACATGGGGAGAAATGTAATGACACGCACCTGAGTTGTCTAGGTATGGTCTCTTACATTATAATATTATTATAATAGACAAGGAAGTTTCATCCTGAACGGATGAATACATTGGTATATTTGGAAAAACATATACAAATAGTTGTTTTACATTACAACATGAAATGAAATAACACATTTAAAGACCATTGTAAACACATATATACTCCTTGATTATACCCACAAGTTATTCACAATATACTTCTACTCATAATTTAAGAAAATTAAACATAAAAAGGGGTGATATCATATACCCAATAAGGGTAAGAAATAAAATTGAAGTTATCTTCAATAAACATAAAAAATAGGCAATGTGAATAAATAAAATACCTTCCATTAAATTATAAACATGAGAATAATATATTGAGGATAAAATGTGGATAAATAACTCTATATAAATAATCACATGAGAATGAAACATATCTGTGGATATAATACTATTCAGACAATATGATGGATTAGTAATTATTAATATCATAATGAAGGAATGTTTAATGTTTTCCATCATAAACAATTTTCCAGGGATTCAGCTAAGACACCATATATAAATGGGTAACATCCAGGTCTAGCTAGTCTCATTAGAGAAACTGATTCATAAAGGGGCTATAGTGGGCCCCACCCATCAAATACTAAGTCCAATTACTTCATCATATAAAAGGGGTGAAACATAATAAAAATATACATTCATGTTGATACTAAAATTTAAAATATAAATAATATACCCAAAAAATGAACATATTCATAATCCATTTACAGTAATATAGACAATTGTATCAAGATTGTACATCCCCAAAAAGATTTACCTACCAGTAAATAAAATTTCTTATATGGTAACATAAGTGATCAATCTTAAATGTTAATAATATTAAACATATGTTATTAATGTAGATTAAAATACTCTAATAAAATAATAAATAAATTCTAGAGGGAAATACATTTTTCTTTAGAAATAATAGTTTTTTGTGAAAAAACATTTGTATTTGTCCTAAAAATTAGATTATAAACATTTGTATCCTAGATATGATAGGAGAATGAAATTAAAATATGTGAATATGAAATGAAAATTCCTAATTAAATTATTAAAATAAAGTTAAAACGTGTAAAAAGAGTGTTTAAGAATCTATAGAAATGAGTCACATAATTACAGTTTAATGGGAAATTTAAAGATTCATTAAGGAGGAAAATGGAATAATTGTTTGAATAAATCCAGAAATGAACTGACAAATATTTTCATGATGAAAAAATATTTTATGAAAAAATTGGTTTCCTAAAATATATTAATAAGTGTATTTGATAATTCGTACGAAATTAGATGTACCCTTTAATCGGGAATACTTGTCGGGAGGAATTAAAAAATGTACCTTATAAAACATTTATTTCCCCCTCAAAAAATATTAAATTATAGAGATAATTATTTATGGAATATAGAATGAGAATTTATAATAAAAATATTAATATAAATAAGAATTACATTGGGGTAAAGATAGAGAAATCGTAACTCGGTTGAGAAATAGGGGTTTGGGTAGAACCCCATTCCGTGCGTCTAAAAGTATTCTAAAGTTTAAATTAGTTTACAGGATAATGAAATTAAATTAATTAATAATTTAACTCATAAACAATTGAACATATATTTTATTTTTTATAATTCTATTTAGTTCATATGTGGGAATTTTTAACAAGTTATAAAAATCAATTTTATCATTGGAAAGTTTTTCTTTCATTGGTTTCCATGATTGGTTCACTTATATACATGTATAAAAGATCATTTGAAATTAGAATAATTGTCCCAAGATTATTATTTTTAATTAATGAACATAAATAATATTTAATGTCTATATACATCATTTAGTATCTAGATATATGTATTAATCAATAGTTATAATGTTAATGATAATTGTTTATAATATTTTGTTATTTTTTCGATAATAAAACACTAGTTTAATCATACAAAATTAATTTTATGTGTATATACTGGTTACATAATAATAAATAAGTTTTAATACACATTATATAATATTTTTTAACAATAAAAATTTTTTTATAACAAACCTTGAAGTATATATTAGAAAAATAAGGAATTATTATCCACGATGGGGGTCAATCAACACCACACAGATGAGGTTTTCGTTTTTAGAAAAAAATAGGAAACAAATAATTGATTGTGTATATCCCATAATTTTAATAAAATTAATAGGTATATATATATATATATCTTACTATATTTATATGTAATTTTTGGAGATAGGATATATAAACAAATAATAAATTAAAATAATGTAAAAAAAATTAAATGAACTATAAGAGATTTACCACCAGAATTCTATACCATGAGAACCCCTTTAAAGAAATATAAAATGATATTTTGGTTAGTCTATAAAGTCCATCACTTGGGAGACAGTGTTAGGATAGTAAATTGGAAGAATACAACAAATATTCAAGGATTTTGAGGTGAATGGGGAAGGGGTGGTGAGATGTGGTGTCTATAGTGGAGGATAAGTTTATACATTGAATAATTTATTAATTATTTTATTATTTTTTCTAATGAATATGAGTATATTGAGAATTATCATTAAATATATTAATATAGTAATGTGTATTTAATTATTATGGGATTTGAACAGCCAAAAACTATCTATGACTCAATAATTGATGTATTTTTCAAATAACACAAATTATTGTATTTCACTATTCACCAAAATTTCAAATATTTTAGAACAATTCCATAATAACACCCTAAAAATTAGTTAAAATTTAAAATATAAAAAAATATATTTTATGAAAATAATAATATAAATAATTTAAATTTATTTTTTAATTGAATAATAATGTACTATAAAATAATGATTTTATTATTATAATTGTTTTTATAAAAAATTGAAAAATTAATAAATGTATTAGAAAGTTATCTGACAATCACATGAATAAAAATTATTAATTTTGATTATAATTTATGATTTTTTATATAATATATTATTTATAAAATTAAAATAAACATTTCTATTTCACAAAAATAATATTAACTAATTTATCATTTTGAAAACATTTATTTTCTAATTGTGTAATATAAATTTATTATAGTATCATTAATAAGATACATAATCAACGATATTCTTTCATATGTGAAGTTACTTTTGTATTGGACTTATTCTATTCTTAATGGTCACATAACTATTCCATCATTCATAATTAATAATATATTACGATTTTAAATTCAGTGTTTTATGAAGAATTACCAATCAAATATATAAAATTTTAAGAGATGCATACCATATAATATTGGGGTGTTCCATTCTCCCATACATCAATAAATTTCATCATCAAAATTTTAATAATTTCACCTTCTATGTATACTAGGGTAGTACTTCATCAATAATTTATCTTGTTCCCACGTCACCTCTTCAATCATCTGATTTTTTCAAATTTGAATTACTAGAAAAGATGTATGATACATCAGCAATTATTATAGTGTCCAGAATTTGGATAAGATCCTCATATTAATATAAATTATGAACCAATTTTATTCCATCATAATGTGAGGACATTAATTGGTTCTGACATCTACTTCTTTAATAATGATATGCAGAACACATTGTATACTTTAGAAAGGGTTGGTGGAATTTCCGAATGATTATCTACAGCTCTAATTATTCATATGTTTTAAAAATTTCCATTGTATATGTGGTATAGGTTTATTTTTTTTACAAATATTATAAAGAAATTTATTATATTTACATTAAATAAAAAATCACCTGCCACATGAATTCCAAATACTTATTTTGATTATAGTTATAATTCTTCTTCCTACTTTGGGAATTTATTATATGTATTTGAATAGTATTTAACATTTCTATTGTTTCCTTCATATGATCTTTTCCAATAATCATCCTTTAACTAAAATCATGCAGTCAATTTTGTGTACGAATTCTCTTTCTATACAATTCTCCATATGGTTTCTATTTTAGTACTCGAATAGAAACTATTATGTTTGAAAAAATCAACCAAAGGAAAATACCAATCCCATGTAAATTGAAAGTCAAGTGATCATGATCTCAAAATCTCTTATAATTTTTTAATATAATTTTTACACTTCCCATCAGTTTGAGGGTGGTAATATTTACTCAGATAAACCTAAGAGTCTAATACTTTACGAAAAAGTTTTTTTGAATTTTGATGTCAATAATGGATCACGATCATTCACAATTGAATGTGGTGCATCATGACATATTTAAACATAAATTGATATATAGTAATGAAATGATATCCAATTTAAAATACTCCATTATAGAGTGTAAATGTGTCTGTTCATTAAGATGATAAATTAGTACAAATATTTCATCATTATCTCTATGAGTTGTTTGTAATCCACTAATATATTTTATAGTGGTGTTATTACATTTCAATGTTGTAATTGTCAGTGGTTTCATGAATTATATAGGTAGTTGTGTTTAACCCTCTCTTATTGACAGAATAAACACCACGAAAACTAATCATCAATTTCCCATGTCCCATTATTCGACCAAAAATTCCCCATAAAATATCTATACATCATATTTATAGCAATATGTATAGATAAATTTAATCTATAGGCATCATCCATGAACTCTTTTTCTAGTTTGGTTATATTGGGGAAACAAAGCCCCTTACTAAATATTATAAATCCATCCTCATATAAAATCTATACCAACATTCCATCATTCACATCATTAATTTCCTATCAAAATTATCACCATAGAAAAAAAGAACATTTCGTCCATTTGAACAATGATTGTAGAAAAACCAATTGAAAATTTAACTATGTTTCACTGTAACACCCCAGGAAAATAAGGAATATGACATTTTCATATTTATCCATATTTGTGAATAAAATATTAATATGACTTTAAAGGGGACGCTATTCTCGATGGCGTACCCAACACGCAACAACGAGTTTCATGGGAATCGTACGTTGCACTCTAATAATAAAATAATATTATTCTAAATGGTAGTTAACATGTAGCCATTGTAATGGCGGGAATGGATAGAAATAACTAAAATATGATTATATATGTTCTTAAATATTTTTACATTTATACAATAAAAGATAAAGGCTTAAAATACGGAAAGAATTCAATTTTAGGCCTATATGCCCTAGTTTTCACTAAAGGTTCACTTATCACCTTTTGATGGAGAACCGTCATTAAATATAGTTCTGTTCACTCTTAAACATTCTTTTGGACCAAATAAAACTCTTATTAAGAATCGGGACATCAAAATTTACTTTGTGTAAATTTTTGGTATCTTTCCGATAAAGTTCATTTTTTTAATGAATAGTGTAAAATGTTGTATTTTAATTCAAAACCACTTTTTAATCTAATTTATTTATATGATTAGATTATATTTTTAATTGGTTTTAAAGTGAAATTAGAAAATATTTTTACCATTAAATCCAATAGTGGTCGTTGGAATCAATTTCACATTGAAATCAGACTTAAACTAGTGTCAATCTTTTGATACTTATTGTTTCATAAAACACGCTATTTTTCATGACAGCGGGAATTAATTAATAAATTAATTAATGTGACTTATATGTTTTGAATTTTGTAAAACAGACTTCATTTTTGAATTCAGAATATCAAATATAGCTTAGGGTGAATTTTTGGGATTTTTCTGAAAAACTTCAATTTTTGATGAATAGTGAAACCACTATGTGGTACTTATAAAACTGATTTTCCGTTTAAATGAAATTTTTCCATCATTGTGTTTTGATTTTCAAAAATCCGACATACATGGTTGTCATTAAGAAGTAAAATGTGGTTCAATGAGATTAAAATAATTTTTTGGTGAATAGTAACTTATTAAGTTTTTAATCGCGATTAGTGGTAATTAGTGTGGTTTAAGGTAAAAATAATGCTTTAATATAATGAGATGAGCTTGACACATGTCTTACCCTCATTGTTTGTATCATGGCCGACCAAGACAAGCCATGGGTCAACTTGGGGACCCCATGGATCCACTTTGGTTGGGAAATGACATAAATAACATTTTATTTAATGTAAAAGTAAAATTGACACAAACATGATATGTTTTACTAAAACAATTTTTAAGTGGGGTTATACAAGTAATATTTTGATTATAAATATTAATTGGAAAGCTAAAAAGATTTCCTACATCATAGTATTTTTTTTATAATTTTTAGACATTAAATAAATTAAATTATTTATGACATAATAATGATGCAGCGATGACATCATTATTTGACGATTTAAATAAAATGGAAAGATAATGTAAAATCTATGAACTAAACATGTACAAAACTTATTGGATGAGTGGATTTCGAAGCCTTATCACCTTATCCACGAATTATATCAATGTGGGACCTTTTGAAACAGAAACACATTTTCAAATAAAGTAATATTTCTTTACTTTCCAAAAGTGCCCCTCCTCTCGTCTTATAAAAGGCCCCCACCTCTACCTCATTTCACACACTCCTCAAGCCTTTGGCTCGGCCAACCCCTGCCCATTTACTCTCTCCACATCCCTCTCCTCATCCTATAGTATTCCCTTTTGGCATAATCCTTTCAAAGGAATCCTTTAGGCTCAAATCAAAAGGAGTTACACTTTTAAAGGTAATTCATTCTCTCATGTTCATTTGTTTTATTTTGCTTCTCCAACCCCCTAAACTCTTTTTATTTACTTCTTTTGTAACAACACCAGTATATTCAATATACTAGGATTTTGTTATAAGATTTATTCGAGCTACACTCTCACACAACTACATCAAATGGTTAAAGAACATACGGTTTCCGTGGATGGCGAAATTCTGCCTCCCGAAACGATGATTGTTCAATACTCATTTAACACCTTCAAAGGTGGCCATTATGATGTCACTATTTTTATATATGATATAAAATATGTTTATGTATTCCTTAAGCTTCTTTTTTTCTTTCATTTTGGGCATACCTTTATGGTTTCCATTATGGGTAAACGCGATATCTTCATTTAAGGAAGTGCGGACTACCGCCCCCTCAAAGTGATTTGATTCGGTAAATACCATATGTGGGACGTATAAAGGATGGAACTATGATATTATATATGATATTACACTGTAATTATAATATACCTTTATATAATTATTATTCCATTCTATAAAATATGAAATAGAAATGAAAGTAGCTTTCATGCGTACGTACGGCTTACCGTCTCCATAAACGGTGCATTTCATTTCTTACCTCTAAATTATTATGTAATGTTATAAATGCATGAATGTACTGGATATATATGAAATATATGATATCCAAATCATGAATATGATTCTGGATATAATAAACATTTGACCACACGAACAACATGTAATGGTAAGAAGTCCACTTTCGACTTAAGAACCAAATATCGACAAAACAAACATTATTAACTTAAATGTTTACATAATGTTTATAAAATGGAAATAAGTGATCTAATAGGAATAATGAACTAGAAAAATGTTCTTAATAAAGTGGAAATTAACTCAAGTTTATTATTCAGGACGTTAAAGAACGATCGAGTCAAGTCGGACCCGAGGTAAGGGATCTTAATCCTCTCTTTCTTTTTAAGTACACTCTTTTATGTCATTCCTTTTAAAGCTCATATTTCTTGTTATTGGGATGATCTTTTATATTAATCCTACTGTAATTTTTATGTTTATGTGATGATAGACCCTATTCTCTCTCATCAATCCATTTTGGAAGTTTTGATTGGCGCCGTTAGGCTGCCGAACTTTCGTAAGAGATCTAACTTCTCTCTTTCTTTTTAAGTACTCTCCTTTATGTCACTTCTTTTAAGCTCCTATTTGTAATGTTGGGGGACGTTATTTTATATTCCTCTTTCTGTACATTATATTGTAATGTGATGAGATACCCTATTTGATCTTATCAATCCATATTCGGAAGTTTTATGTGGCGCCGTTAGGCTGCCGAGTTTTCGTGAGGGATTTTTCATCTCACTTTTATTCCCGTGAGATTTATGCTACATTTGCCACAAATTCCATTGAGTGGTGTCTTTACTTCCCATTATTCTACTATTTGTGTAATATACTTTCGTTTATGAGTATTTACATCAATGAACTATTGTCTTTCTTTCATGGGGTGTATGTTTTGAAAGATACCCAAGTCGGTAAGGGAACCTTTCACCCTCCTCTTTTTTAAAAGACTTCTTTTATTGGGTCTTTTAATTTACATATTTTTATGTTGGGATATGTTCTCATACATCCTTATTGATGTAAATTTTATGTCCAAGTGATGAGATACACTTTTTATCTCTCATCAACTTATTTTGATGTGATGCCGTTAGGCTGTCAAGGGAACTTTTTAACCCAATTTCGATTTCTTTGGGTTCAACTTGTAGTAATTGAATATGTCATCCATTGAATATGTGTGAATGACCTTTTATTGTTTTACACTTAATATCCACTTATTTTGGGTGTATATATATTTGTCACACATATTTTTTGAGATTTATTTGTCCTTAATTTAAGGATACCTTCTTTATAAGGGATTTCATCACATTTGACATTTCTATTGAGGGCTCATTGTTGTTATGCACCAATTCACTCTTATATGGTGTATATACTGTCCTTTGGAGTATTATATCATGAATCCTTTTATTCTCATGATATTATAAAATTCTGACTAAATGTTATTCCTCGATTATTGTATTCAAGTGTCTCTAATTTTGGTAAAACCCCTTTAACCAAAATATCATTTTAAATGTTTTAATTATTTGTTCTTATTAATATCCATGTTTTCAAAATGGTTTTAAGGATTTATTTATATGGATATTAATGGTTTAAAATGTTAAAAGCTTCAAGGTGGTATGGGACACTTTGATTCAAAAATCTCTTTATTAAATGTTTTAAATGGTTTTGGAAATGGTTTCTTTTTGAATGGATTCATTATTTCAATATCCTAAAATGTTATATTGTGATTGAAATGTGGAAATGTTATGTTTCCTTTATTCATTTTTATGTGATACGATTATGTTATGGTTCTTGGGCATTGTTATTAAGAACGGGTGGTTCCGTGATAAACTAAGGGTGGGTGAGCCCGATATAGCTCTCCAATGCATTGGGTAACGCGAAGGAGTGAAACGTTAAGGTTTCTCCGAAGAGATTTAGGGAATATACTGTGATGGGTATTCCAAACGTAACCAAGAGGGTTACTCCCTACGTAAGAATGTTATGAATGCCTCAAGTTACCTTTATGTCTTATGTTTTCTATGATTTATTCATGATTTGATATGCCTATGTTTTATGGGTAAAGTATGATTTAATTCTTATGTATTTATGAACTCATGTTTCCTTTCCATATTTTTATAACCCTTACTGAGCTTTTTATGCTCATCCCCAGTTTTTGAAATGTTTTTCATAGGTAAAGGGAAAGGTACATGATGTGATGATAGTGTCAAGGATGTGTCAAGAAAGAATCCGTGTTTTATTTTAAATAGGTTTCCGTTGATGGGAAGAATGAATATTGTCTTTTATGTAACCACTTTGTTTAAATGTGGAATGTAATGCAAGTTTCATGACCTAATTCTCTAAAACTCTAAACCTGAAAAGATCCTCAATGTGTAATCTTGTAATAACTCAAGATTAAGTAAGGTTTAAGGCTGGGGCCTTATAGTTGGTATCAAAGGTCGGTTTAGATAACTTTAGAGGTTAGGGTATTATTTAAGCATAATTGACAATTACCATAATGGTTAGGATTTCAGAAAGAGTCTTAGTTTTAGATAAAGTGAATGAGTAAGTATATCTTATTGTCTATCTTACTCATTAGTACATGATGGTTTTGTTGATATACTCACACTGACCTTTCTGGTTTTAGTAAATGGCTGGATCTAGCAGGCACCAAAGTAACAGTGGATGTGAAGGAAACTGTGACAGTTTTTTGAGCAAGCAACTGAATGATATGGGAGCTGCAATTAGAACTCTTTTGATTATCCTCAACCAACTATCTGGAGTCATGATTGACCACCTAAACCTTGGAGATTTCTCTAAGGCACCATATATGCAAGAAAAAAATCCCTACAGAAGTACAGGTAATAATCATAAAGGTAAGTGTGTTCAAAAACCTATGTGTCAAAGATGTGGAAAGAAACACCTAGGAAAATGTTTCAAAGGGACAGAAATATGCTATAGATGTGGAAATGAAGGTCATAAAGCAAGAACCTTCCATGGAAAAAGGAATCATCCAGTTGACTCGAGGAAAGGGAAAGAAGTTCTTTCTGAGGGATCAATTTAATGTTTTAAATGTGGTGTGCATGGTCATTATGCAAACACATGTCCTATGAAGAAGTTTCGTGAATGGGGTCACCAAGAGCGTACCAATATTCGTTTACCAATACCTAATTCCATTCCAATTGAGGATGAAGAAACTGACAATGACCAATCAAAGGTATGTACTATTTCATGACTATTGTTTTCTTATTTTGGAATCTTAGGATATGATTCATGATTTTGTTTGTAGGAAAGAGGTATTTCGGAATAAGTTGGAAAGGAATGGATAATGGATCATGAAGAATGTTGAATGAGTAAGATGTCAACATATGAGGGCTTCAAGAGTTAGGGTGAAATTCTTAAGAGTATTAAGTCTCTTTTGATGATGGGGTTACATTAGAAGACTTTTTATATTATGTGTAACCCTGATGTTTAATATAGGCAAATTTTATTCAAGTAATAGTTATCTTTTCTTTTGTGGTCACAGTTATAAAGAACCATTTGGGTTTATATGATCCTTACTTTTGAGGTAATTATGGGTTACCATATGTTATGATTGAAGTGAAAGGCATGAGATAAAATTGAGGTTAAATTATGTTATGGTTATTTTTGATGATTTTATCCCTTTTGGGTAATGATTTGAGAATTATATAGTTTTTGAAAAAGGACAACACACAGACCGTGTGACAACCCGTCGCGTCGGACAATGCTGTGGGAATCGAACCCACAACCAAATTGCGACTGGTATTTATCGCCTAACACTGGACTACGTGAAGCACCTGGTTAGTTTGACTGATTCTTTTTAGTTATATGATTTTATGAATTAAGAGTAAGTTGATTTTGGAGGATATGTGATTAGGATAATTACTTTTCAATGTGAGACTTTAGGAGCAACTGATGTTGTTTGGAGATAAATGTTACGATTTAACTTGGAAGACTATGTGACTAAATCCTTCAAATATTTGGGTTTCAATCTTATATTGGTTTACTTTGAAGAATTTTATGGACAAATTGTTTATCGGATGGTCCTCGTTGAACTTTGGGTTTTGTTGGACAAATTTTGGAGATTAAGAATAGATTTTCTTTTTATAAGGGGTTATCCTTTTCTGGATTATCTGATCTTGTACTAACCTTTTTGGTTTTGGTTTTGGTTAAAGCCTAAAAACATGGTATGTATATAGTTCTCTTTTGGGGATTAGGGGATTCTCTAGAAGTTGATTATAGTACTCTTAATGCGAACAAGTCTCCCTAAATACTCGTCTTTTGGAAAAAATATGAGTTTGACTAAGGAATCTAGTAAAAGTTGAAAGTCAACATGATAAGTGATTATGCTTCCTTATGAATAAATTCCTCAATAAAAAGTAACTTAAAACAAAAATGTTGTCTATTAACTTTTCCTACCGGGGAATCAAATACCGTTTAACCCATCACAAGTTTGTGATTTTCTCGTGGTTAACTTTCTCCTAAACATGTTTTCTATCACTCTCCATCAGAACATGACCCTTTGTTTTTTCCTCCATGTCCATATTTTCATACTTGGAATCCTAGTATGGGTTAACTCGGGTGACCTTTGTACTTATCTTTCTTTATTTTAAAGTGATTTTTTTTACCGACTCTTCTCCGATGTGGGACGTTCAAGGATGTTTCCAAGCGCAATTTTAAAATTGCGAGGACGCAATTCCCAAAAGGGGGGAAGGATGTAACACCCCAGGTAAATAAGGAATATGACATTTTCATATTTATCAATATTTGTGAATAAAATATTAATATGACTTTAAAGGGGACGCTATGCTCGATGGCGTACCCAACACGCAACAACGAGTTTCTTGGGAATCTTACGTTGCACTCTAATAATAAAATAATATTATTCTAAATGGTAGTTAACATGTAGCCGTTGTAATGGCGGGAATGGATAGAAATAACTAAAATATGATTATATATGTTCTTAAATATTTTTACATTTATACAATAAAAGATAAAGGCTTAAAATACGGAAAGAATTCAATTTTAGGCGTATATGCCCTAGTTTTCACTAAAGGTTCACTTATCACCTTTTGATGGAGAACCGTCATTAAATATAGTTTTGTTCACTCTTAAAAATTATTTTGGACCAAATAAAACTCTTATTAAGAATCGGGACATCAAAATTTACTTTGTGTAAATTTTTGGTATCTTTCCGATAAAGTTCATTTTTTTAATGAATAGTGTAAAATGTTGTATTTTAATTCAAAACCACTTTTTAATCTAATTTATTTATATGATTAGATTATATTTTGAATTGGTTATAAAGTGAAATTAGAAAATATTTTTACCATTAAATCCAATAGTGGTCGTTGGAATCAATTTCACTTTGAAATCAGACTTAAACTAGTGTCAATCTTTTGATACTTATTGTTTCATAAAACACGCTATTTGTCATGACAGCGGGAATTAATTATTAAATTAATTAATGTGACTTATATGTTTTGAATTTTGTAAAACGGACTTCATTTTTGAATTCAGAATATCAAATATAGCTTAGGGTGAATTTTTGGGATTTTTCTGAAAAACTTCAATTTTTGATGAATAGTGAAACCAGTAAGTGGTACTTATAAAACTGATTTTCCGTTTAAATGAAATTTTGCCATCATTGTGTTTTGATTTTCAAAAATCAGACATACATGGTTGTCATTAAGAAGTAAAATGTGGTTCAATGAGATTAAAATAATTTTTTGGTGAATAGTAACTTATTAAGTTTTTAATCGCGATTAGTGGTAATTAGTGTGGTTTAAGGTAAAAATAATGCTTTAATATAATGAGATGAGCTTGACACATGTCTTACCCTCATTGGTTGTATCATGGCCGACCAAGAAAAGCCATGGGTCAACTTGGGGACCCCATGTATCCACTTTGGTTGGGAAATGACATAAATAACATTTTATTTAATGTAAAAGTAAAATTGACACAAACATGATATGTTTTACTAAAACAATTTTTAAGTGGGGTTATACAAGTCATATTTTGATTATAAATATTCATTGGAAAGATAAAAAGATTTCCTACATCATAGTATTTTTTTTATAATTTTTATACATTAAATAAATTAAATTATTTATGACATAATAATGATGCAGCGATGACATCATTATTTGACGATTTAAATAAAATGGAAATATAATGTAAAATCTATGAACTACACAAGTCCAAAACTTATTGGATGAGTGGATTTCGAAGCCTTATCACCTTATCCACGAATTATATCAATATGGGACCTTTTTAAACCGAAACACATTTTCAAATAAAGTAATATTTCTTTACTTTCCAAAAGTTCCCCTCCTCTCCTCTTATAAAAGGCCCCCACCTCTACCTCATTTCATACACTCCTCAAGCCTTTGTCTCGGCCAACCCCTGCCCATTTACTCTCTCCACATCCCTCTCCTCATCCTAGAGGATTCCCCTTGGGCATAATCCTTTCAAAGGAAGCCTTTCGGCTCAAATCAAAAGGAGTTACACTTTTAAAGGTAATTCATTCTCTCATGTTCATTTGTTTTATTTTGATTGTCCAACCCCCTAAACTCTTTTTATTTACTTCTTTTGTAACAACACCAGTATCTTCAATATTCTATGATGTTGTTATAAGATTTATTCGAGCTACACTCTCACAAAACTACATCAAATGGTTAAAGAACATACGGTTTCCGTGGATGGCGAAATTCTGCCTCCCGAAACGATGATTGTTCAATACTCATTTAACACCTTCAAAGGTGGACATTATGATGTCACTATTTTTATATATGATATATAATATGTTTATGTTTTCCTTAAGCTTCTGTTTTTTTTCATTTTGGGCATACTTTTATGGTTTCCATTATGGGTAAACGCGATATCTTCATTTAAGGAAGTACGGACTACCGCCCCCTCAATGTGATTTGATTCGTTAAATACCATATGTGGGACGTATAAAGGATGGAACTATGATATTATATATTATATTATACTGTAATTATAATATACCTTTATATCATTATTATTCCATTCTATAAAATATGAAATAGAAATGAAAGTAGCGTTCATGCGTACCTACGGCTTACCGTCTCCATGAACGGTGCATTTCATTTCTTACCTCTAAATGATTATGTAATGTTATAAATGCATTAATGTACTGGATATATATGAAATATATGATATCCAAATCATGAATATAATTCTGGATATAATAAACATTTGACCACACGAACAACATGTAATGGTAAGAAGTCCACTTTTGACTTAAGAACCAAATATCGACAAAACAAACATTATTAACTTAAATGTTTACATAATGTTTATAACATGGAAATAAGTGATCTAATAGGAATAATGAACTAGAAAAAGGTTCTTAATAAAGTGGGAATTAACTCAAGTTTATTATTCAGGATGTTAAAGAACGATCGAGTCAAGTCGGACCCGAGGTAAGGGATCTTACTCCTCTCTTTCTTTTTAAGTACACTCTTTTATGTCATCCCTTTTAAAGCTCATCTTTCTTGTTATTGGAATTATATTTTATATTAATACTACTGTAATTTTTATGTTCATGTGATGATAGACCCTATTCTCTCTCATCAATCCATTTTGGAAGTTTTGATTGGCACCGTTAGGCTGCCGAACTTTCGTAAGAGATCTAACTTCTCTCTTTCTTTTTAAGTACTCTCTTTTATGTCACTTCTTTTAAGCTCCTATTTGTAATGTTGGGGGATGTTCTTTTATATTCCTCTTGCTGTAAATTATATTGTAATGTGATGAGATACCCTATTTTATCTCATCAATCCATATTCGGAAGTTTTATGTGGCGCCGTTAGGCTGCTGAGTTTTCGTGAGGGATTTTTCATCTCACTTTTATTCCCGTGAGATTTATGCTACATTTTCCACAAATTACATTGAGTGGTGTATGTACTGCCCATTATTCTACTCTTTGTGTAATATAATTTCGTTTATGAGTATTTACATCAATGAACTATTGTCTTTCTTTCATGGGGTGTATGTTTTGAAAGATACCCAAGTCGGTAAGGGAACCTTTCACCCTCCTCTTTTTTAAAAGACTTCTTTTATTGGGTCTTTTAATTTACATATTTTTATGTTGGGATATGTTCTCATACATCCTTATTGATGTAAAGTTTATGTCCAAGTGATGAGATACACTTTTTATCTCTCATCAACTCATTTTGATGTGATGCCGTTAGGCTGTCAAGGGAACTTTTTAACCCAATTTCGATTTCTTTGGGTTCAACTTGTAGTCATTGAATATGTCATCCATTGAATATGTGTGAATGACCTTTTATTGTTTTACAATTAATATCCACTTATATTGGGTGTATATATATTTGTCACACATATTTTTTGAGATTTATTTGTCCTTAATTTAAGGATACCTTCTTTATAAGGGATTTCATCACATTTGACATTTCTATTGAGGGCTCATTGTTGTTATGCACCAATTCACTCTTATATGGTGTATATAATATCATTTGGAGTATTATATCATGAATCCTTTTATTCTCATGATATTATAAAATTCTGACTAAATGTTATTCCTCGATTATTGTATTCAAGTGTCTCTAATTTTGGTAAAACCCCTTTAACCAAAATATCGTTTTAAATGTTTTAATTATTTGTTCTTATTAATATCCATGTTTTAAAAATGGTTTTAAGGATTTATTTATATGGATATTAATGGTTTAAAATGTTAAAAGCTTCAATGTGGTATGGGACACTTTGATTCAAAAATCTCTTTATTAAATGTTTTAAATGGTTTTGGAAATGGTTTCTTTTTGAATGGATTCATTATTTCAATATCCTAAAATGTTATATTGTGATTGAAATATGGAAATGTTATGTTTCCTTTATTCATGATTATGTGATACGATTATGTTATGGTTCTTGGGCATTTTTATGAAGAACGGGTGGTTCCGTGATAAACTAAGGGCGGGTGAGCCCGATATAGCTCTCCAATGCATTGGGTAACGCGAAGGAGTGAAACGTTAAGGTTTCTCCGAAGAGATTTAGGGAATATACTGTGATGGGTATTCCAAACGTAACCAAGAGGGTTACTCCCTATGTAAGAATGTTATGAATGCCTCAAGTTACCTTTATGTCTTATGTTTTCTATGATTTATTCATGATTTGATATGCGTATGTTTTATGGGTAAAGTATGATTTCATTCTTATGTATTTATGAACTCATGTTTCCTTTCCATATTTTTATAACCCTTACTGAGCTTTTTATGCTCATCCCAAGTTTTTGAAATGTTTTTCACAGGTCAAGGGAAAGGTACATGATGCGATGATAGTGTCAAGGATGTTTCAAGAAAGAATCCGTGTTTTATTTTAAATAGCTTTCCGTTGATGGGAAGAATGAATATTGTCTTTTATGTAACCACTTTGGTTAAATGTGGAATGTAATGCAAGTTTCATGACCTAATTCTCTAAAACTCTAAACCTGAAAAGATCCTCAATGTGTAATCTTGTAATAACTCAAGATTAAGTAAGGTTTAAGGCTGGGGCCTTATATTCACATTCTTGGATAATTCTCATATTCATATTTTCAAGATCCGTATAGAAATGATCCTTATCAATTATAAATTTTTAATAAACTACATGATACATCAGGATCATAGAATATAATACCTTATTTTTCTTTCCTAGGTTGTACTGTATTGAAAAATAATAATATTGTAGTATCTTGATCCCTCACATTTTCCTCATGCTAAGTTATTTCTATGAGAAGATATTTTTCAAGTGGTTGTGATCTATATTTATCTCACATATTTCTCTATAATGATAGTGTATTCATATATTTAGAGAAAGAATTTATCATTTATCCCTAGATCTTGAGTTGGATAGTTCTATTAATGAGTTATTAATTTCCTTTTTTAATAGGTAAAAACTCTATTATTATGCATAGTGACACATCCATGTACATTCCATGATGCATTATAATAAATCCCAAATCCATTATTTCACAATTGAATATTCTACATTAAAACATACACTAATATCAAAATCAATTAATAAAAACATTCTTTACATTAATTTTCCATATGATATTAACCCTTTTACGAGTATGCTTTGTTAATGGGTTAGCCAGTTAAGATGAATTCTGAATGAAATTATAATAATAACCAGTTAATCCAATGAATATATAGACCTAAATTATGTTCATTGCGGTTGGCCATTCATGGATAGAATTTTATACACATGATAAACTATTCTGCCATCTTTATGTAAAAATGGCCCTGAAAAGAAACTTTTATAGGACATTATACTCACTTCCTAAACATCCCACAGAACTCTATTCATATAAGAATCATTAGTACAACCTATTTGTTCTTAAAATGGTCTATATATAGTTTGAAAAAAAAATCAATATATCATTTATAAATAACACAATAAATCATCAAGGTATTCTTTGAACACTATTTTGGTTAAATCCATACAAAATATATTTCATTAGTAAGTCCAAATGGAAATACTATAAAATTGTAATGTCTACAGCTAGTTTTAAATACTATATTTATAATAACATCATTCCCCACAAGTAATTGGTGATATACACATTTAAGTCAATATTTGAAAAATAATAATCTCCAGGTAGTTGATAAACTAAGTCAACAATTTGAAGAAGATGAAACATGTAATTTATTTTAATATCAATGATTTTTGTTTATTCGAAGGAAAAACTCATGGATTTATCATTCTTCATAACAAAGAGAACAAGGTCCCTACATGGGGAGATGGTAAAGAAAATAAATTACATATTATTCAAAACTTAAATATGTTGTTTTAGCTCCACTAATTCCACAATGTAAATTTTATCATTATCCATTGACATTTTACTGGAATTAAGGATTAAAACAATGGAAAACATAACAACATGATCTAGATTTTGACTGTGAAAATAATCTGGAAATACATGAAGGTATTCATGTAAAATAGATATGTCCTATAAATTATGATTTCGTTCCTTATGAAAAGATGATTTTTATATTCACTCCCATGAATTTTATTCAGAAGTGATACTAGAGGTGGACCCAAATAGGACTTATATTATGAATTGTCCCCTCCTTAGATGAGAAATTACACACCTTAATCACAAATAAAAATTTACTTCCCTTAATAATAAATTATTTCATTTTATTTTGAAATATTTTCCATACAAAGGATTATATCAAAATAAATCATAGGATTGGTGATAAAATATGTAATTGGGGAACATATTTTTGTTATAATAGGAACTTCATGACATAAGTTTGTTTCTATAAGGACTCTAATAAGATTCTTTACTAATAACCCCAACTTATGGTTAAATATAAATATCAAATTTTTAAATACAAATTTGAAAATATAAAATAATTTTATGATCCATTATTAAATAAATATTTAGATAAATTAGTGGAGAAGATAAATATACCTTCTATGACATAATTTGGAAATTAAACCTTAGATTTTTTACTACAAAGCACATCATTCTTCCCATTGACGTTTTTGGGACATGTTACCATGATTATTATGATAATAATTTTCCTAATTTACCGTCTCCTTGTAATTGAATCTTGGTAGGTCGTTTCTTTCCCATGTAGTCAAATTGTTTTTAGCCTTTTCCTCAACACATTAGTCAAACTCCAATCCCAAATAGGTTTGTTCCATGATTTTTTTTCGAGATTTATTACAATATCAAATGTCAAATATTCAATTCATACCCTTTTCCTTATAAAAGTTTTCTTGTGTGTTTTGTATCCCTCTCCTTATATTTTTTTCCATCAATTTCATAAAACAAATTATTATTTCTCTGTCTTAATATCATATGAGACTCTCTCTTTGAATGATGATAATGTTTGGGAGACCAGTTCCCTTCGAAGGAATGGTTTTAACACATCAACTAATTAGTGAATAATTATCTCTATATTATTAATATAATTCATTTCATTCCTTTATAATTTTGTATATTTGGATTCATACTTGTAAACATTCTCATCCTTTTTTCCATGGATTCATGAACATCCTTCTTCATATCTACTCGTTGTTTGCAAGGGGAATATTTTTCTACGAAATGTTTCATAAAATACTTCAATTTCATAATTAAAGAATTTTCTTCATCCATTTCTATTTGAAATAATTTCCACCATTGATCTTCACATCTTCATATATGATAAATTTCTATGATATCCTTATCCCTTTTTTTACTTCCCAAAGAAATAAATATATTCTCTAGAGAAAGTGTCCACTACTCATATAAAAATATGAATGTATTCCCAATGAATAATGGAGGTTGTTTTCACAAACTAAGATCAATCATTATTTCACTATATTTTGGATTTTGTTTCTTTGTGTGAAGAAGTATATTTCTCTTAAAATAATTCAATTGACCCGATATAGTTATAAGTTGTTCATCTTTAGTTGAAGCTCCATATCTGACTTCATTATCTTGCATTGGCGTGAAATTCCATCATGGGATATGCGTGTTGATATAGTTTACATTCCTTCCATAGGAGTCATTTATAAAAAATAGAAAAAATATAATTTATTATAAATCATAATACGAAATTTCAAACTATTATCACATTACATAAATTGAAAAAATTATGCATTTATAATAAAATAATCTAAATTTTTTTTCTTTTCAGACATATTTACTTTTAAATAATTCATAATGGATTATATAGAAAATTATAATTATCCTAAATATACCACCACGAGAGTAAAATAATGTGTTTAGTAAGGACCATTGGTGTATACAAAGTTATGACCTATTAGGCCCGATGCACCTTCTCGATGTTTTCATAACTAGGTATACTTGTGCGAGAACCACATAAACTTGTATTATATAGAAACGAATTGATTTATAGAAGGAATAAAATATTTTCTACCTTAAAAATTTACTAGGATGTTATTATATTCTTATCCTCAGAGTATATCATTGGATTAGGTTCTATATTCTATGTTTTCTAAATCTAGTATCCATGGGTTTTACTAAGAATTCTCTAATACCAACAATAATGAACCTGACCCAATTAAATGGATGATGATGCCTTATATTATTACATTTGTATAATAATAAAGGAAGTAACATCCTGAAGGACAAATTAGTTTATTTTATTTTGAAAACCATATAAAAAATTATCTTTACAATAAATTTTTAAATGAAATACTATATGGAATATTTTTTGGAAACATCCATAAATTCCTAGATTATACCTACAGGTCAATCATAATATAAATCATCACATATTTGGGGAATATAAAACATAATAAATGGGGGGTTATAGATGATAATTAATGGTATGAAATATAGAAGAATCTATCATAAATAATAATAAACTATAAATAATTCAGAATAACTAAAACACATTCCATTAAACATATTATCGATCATAATATGGAAGGAAGAATATCTGAATGAATAATTCAATGTAAAAAATTACTTTAGAATGAAACATTACGTTGGATATAATACTTGAATAATAATCACATAGATTAGAAATTTACAATATCAAAAGGATGGAATGCATAATAATAGACAATATAAACATACCATCAAGACACCATATAGAAATGGGTAAAACCCCAGACTATATGGTCTCTAGAGACATACTGATGCATCGATGGGATATATGGGGCCCCACCCTTCATTTACTAAGTCTTTTGCATTGATAATAAGTAATTTCTCAATCATTATAAAAATATAAATTCATGTTGAAAAAATTAAGTTAAATATAAATAATATCTCTAGAAACAAATACTCACAAACCATCCAATGTAATATAGAGAATTTTATCAAGATATTACATCACCACAAATATTCATAAACAATTCAAAAAATATATGGTCGATGGAAACATAAGGTATCATACTCATTTAGGAATAAAATAAAATAGAGTTTATTTATATATATTAAATCAACATAATAATTTCAATAATAATTTCATTAGAGAAATTCCCTTTTATGTTGTAATGAATAATTCTGTTTGATAATCATTTGTATTTGTCAAAAAAATAATATAATATAAATATATATCCAAAAAAACTAAAGGATTGAAACTATTTTTGATGAATATGGAAATAACGTTCACATTGAAATTTTAAAACAAATGAAATAACATGTAAAATGAGTTTTCAATAAACTTTATAAATGATCTAGTTTATTGTGGATTTAGGGAAAAACAAAAGATTCATTAACGTGACAAAGTAATAACTTATCAAATAAACAATTAAATGAACTATAATAATTTTTTCTGATAAATTATGTTATTTTATTAAAATATTTTCTTTAAAACATATTATTAAATTTATGTTGAAGTGGGTAATAAATTGGGAAGAACCATTTAATCAGGCCTGCTTATCAAGAGGAATCAAAAAGTGATCCTCATAAATCATAAATTTTCCCATCAATGCAATATGAAATTATCTAAGTAAATAATTTTTGAACATATAATGAGAATATATATTATTTATATAAAATTAAATAAGAATTATATTGGGATAAAGAGAGAAAATACATAACAAGAATGATGAATGTAGGTTTGGGTAGAATCTCTAACCTTATGTATTAAAGTGTTCTTCACACGAACCTAATATCATGGATAATGAAATTGAATTTGTTAACATGTTAATGTATAATCTACAAGAAAATTATTTTAATTATTATAATTTTATTAATTTGATTGATGGATTTTTTGGACTTATAAAATTAAATTTCTTTTTTTTATGCTTATGTTTTCTTGGGTTTCATGATTGGTTCACTTGAATAAATTTATGAAATATCATGTGAAATATGAATCATTGTTCAGAATTGAAATTATATATTATTAATGAACATAAAAAATATTTAATGGTATTATATATCATTTTTTCAATATTTAATGAAGATTCATTAGTTAAAACCTTAATGATTATCATTTGGATTACTTTGAAATTTTTTCTATCATCACGCAAAAATATTTTAATATTAATTAATACTGTGTATATATAATAGTTCCAAAAAACTAAATAAGATTTAATATACATATTATAATCATCTTAAACCATTAAAATGGTTTTGTGACCGAACTTGATGGCAGTACTAAAGAATTAAATAATCATCATCCACAATGGTGGTGAATCAACACCTTACAGATGCCAATTTCTTTTTAAGAAAAATAAACAAGGGAATGAGAAAAGAATATATATTGGATATACTCTAATAATAATAATAATAATTATATATAAAATTCTAGATTTATCATTAATGATTGAGATGAGGAGACAAGGAAAGGGATAAAATAAAATAAAGTGAATGAAAATTGAAAGAACGAAAATGGGATTTACCTCTTGAATTCATCACCTTGAGAACCCCCTTAAAAACATTAAAATTTTATTTTGCTGAGAATAGATAGACCATAATGTGAGATGGTGTTTTGTTATAGTAAACAACTATAACCTAATATTGCTTCATGGAATTGTAGTTATAATGGAAAGGGGTTCTTAAGGATGGTATTTATTATTGATGGGGGGTTTAATATTTTATTGAAGTGTTTTTATTTTAGATCAATAAATTGAATAGTTTTATAATTATAAGTAATTATATTAAAATAATTATATATTTTTCAAGATTATGGCCTTACATCATCCATACATAATCTATGACTCAATAATTCAGTTATTTTCTAAATATCCTAAATTACCTTCTTTCACTATTCACCAAAATTTCATCTATTTAACAAGAATCCTAAAAAATAATTCCCTCCATTTATAAACATTTAGAATTAAAATGTGGACTCTATTTTATCTTTGTGATTTCATAACCATGGAAAATCTAATTTTAAAATATAATCACCATTCACTTAAAACATACCAATTTTAATATATAATTATTTTTATGACATATTGAAAATATATTTAAGGTCTCATAAAATTATCATAGAATAATAATACAAGATAATATTAATATATGAATACATTTTAGAAAATTGAATTTTCTTTTAAATAATTATATTATTTAAATATTGTAAATAAACATTTATGTTTCAAAAAAATAACAGTACACAATTTGTCATTTTTAAACATTTATTTACCAATTACATAATACTAATATATTTTATTTTTATTAATAAGATAACTAATGAATATTTATGTTTTAATAGGATAATTTACTAATATTTTATTCATATTCTATTCATAATGGCCACATTATTATTCCAATGGTCATATTTAATAGAATGTTATTGTTTTTATCTCGATGTTTTGGGGATCATGAACTATCGATGATAATAAATTTTAAAAGATACAAACCATAAATTATGAGAGCGTTAAAAATACCATTCATAACTACTTTATATATTATTAATGAATGTTTTAGAAATAAAATTTAATATAAAATGATTCTTAACGACAGAGATAAATAAAGTAAGATTTTAAAAAAACATTTTACTATTTATTTTAAATACCAAATAGTTTATAATGATACTATTTAATAAAAAAGTTAAGTAGTAACCATATAAATTGAATAGTTACTTATTTTAATATAAAAATATAAAATAATTCTCCTAATGGAGACTTAATCATAAAAAACTTCAGATAATGATATGATTCCAAATAAACCCTTACAATTTTCATAACATTTGAACAATAATAACCATGAGATAAATAACATTAAATGAAAAAATACCATGAATATAAATTTATTAAATATATAACATATATATTGGGTTATTATATACACCCCACAAATTAATAATTGGTGAATATGGCATGTGTCACACTTATGTTAGAGTTAGACGAGAATCCCTTAACTTATGTTTAACATCTATTTTATGTATGTGAAAGTCATGAATGATAAATATTGGTTGATTATAAAAATAATATATAAAAATAGTCATATATATCATACCATATATTATTAACTTATGGCCTTTCATCAACCATTAATTTATACTTCTTTCTTAAAATCATTGTTTTGGGTGATAATAGTTTTGTTTTTATTGTTTCTTTTGATTATGTGTTTTTCTTATTTTAAAGATATCCATAGTATTATAATCAAAATGGTTTTAAAAATGATATAAATGTAATATATATTCATTATATAGTTATTTACAGAAATCAATAAAATTTAGAAATAAAAATGGATTTCACAATTCATGGACATGGTAGGTTTTATGTACTCATGAATGTTGTATCCATTTTTTTGACAGAATAAATGAAATATAATTAAGTATTAATTAAAATTAATAGATAAATTATTAATATATATATAAATTATATCACCAAAATAAACCATCATTTCCATCCATATAAAAATAAAATGAAATGTAGTTCACATCGTAACGTGGATATTGTTGTTTAGACATTTAAATGAGTGACATTATTTTTTCCAAAACTATAGTATGTTTGATTTTATATATGATATAATATTTAGATAAGTATTTTTACATCATCAACAAAAAATTTATTAATAAAATTAATCTTTACTAACTTATATATAAAGGATATGAAAAAAAATTAATCACAATTCTTTGCAAGACGTTAGTCAAATACAATGACAAGTAACATTATCATATCCACCAATAATGGATAGTGAGAGGGTATATGTTATATAATAATTAAATAATTATAATAATTTCATAAATATCAAATAAATATTTTAAATTAATCATTATATACATCCTTTAATGGTTGTGTTGGAAGACAAATTACTTCAATTCTAGAGGCGATAGTACGCTATGAACAAGATAGAAAGTTTCATTTCTCTTTTGATGGAAATAGAGAAGGATATGTATAATTACAATAAAATAATAACATATCAGTATATGTCATAGAAAAATCAGATTATATTATAATATTATTTTATTTTATTATATTATAATATTATATTATATTATAAAGGATGTGGTAGAATAAATAAAAAATCAAGCATGTTAAAGAATTTTACCCCTTCATGGAAGAGCCGTATTAGATTTATAACTAAATCCATCATTGGAGGGATTCAAAATCAAAATATGTCCTCTAGATATTGATATTGTATTAATGGTGATATTTCATATGGTAATTATTTATATAAATAGTTTTTTAGTTCAAATAATGGGGGATAGGTGATAAACGTTTATAAGTGGTGTATAGAAGACACATGGATGTTTGGAAAACAAAATGTAATACCCATGTCTATCTCATAAATGCCTAAAAATGTGTAATTATATAATACATAACTTTAAATATCAAAAATATCTACATAAAAATTATTTTCTAAAAATTTTTTAGTTCAATTTAAACATTATCATTTTAGTTACTCCTACCCCCTTCGGTAAATAAGTTTTTACCGTAACGACGATAATTTTTTTTTACTATTTTCATTTTTCATTATATTCAAAAATTATGTTGAACATATTATATACTACAAAATATTATGATTCCAAATATAAAATACATTTTTTCAATATTTATTTCATTGAAGTGGAATAATTCAATTTTAAATTAAACTCATAAATGAAGGGAAAAGACATGTTTTATTAAGAAAATCAATCAAAAGATTAAAATGTTATTGGCATATTTAAATTTAAAATTTATTAAAATTACATATATTAGTTATTTATAATATAAGTAAACTTATTTTGTGTTAAATTAAATATGAAATATAATTAACCCCTATATATAATTTAAATGAAAATGGAGTTTTCAAAAAAATATTGTTTCTTACTATTCATCAAAAAATAATGTTTTTAGAAAGTCCCAAAAATTAAGCCAACAAATATTTCAAAATTAAATTAAAAAATATATTTATAATTTTCTTAATAAATTTAATTTAAGTAGAAATTTTAATTATAATTTATATGCACTATGTGAGAATAATCTGTTTTTTAGAAATATATTTTTTATCATAAAATTATTCTTTTTCATTCAAATTAATAATTTTTTATTCGTACTAAACAAAAAACTTTTTAATTTATTTTATATATTTGTAGACAATATATTTTTATTAACTTATATAGTCATATTAATATATTTCAACATGGTGTCTAGGTTATAAATATCTTGTTTAAATAATACTATTTCAATCGAGCATCATGTTTCTAATAAATCTGGTGTTGTGGGCATGATAATATTTGGAAGTTATTGAGTTTATTTTAAATTAAATATATAATTTATTATAAACTTTTTAAAATAAATTCAAATATTCTTATTTATTTTCATATAATTTAACATGGATTATGCTTCACTTTTAAAATATCAGGGTATTATAGATATACTCAACCAGAGATATGAAGTTATTTTATTCTTCTACTAGGATCAAATACACTATATCAATCATGGGATGATATAGAATAAATTTTGTCAATTATTAAGAGTTTTTATAATATTTTAATTTCAATTTTATACCATCATCCAATTTAGTTAATAAAATGGTATACGACCTCATATGTCTGTGAGGACTACATCCACGATGGTTTATGTGTCCAATTTTCCATCCCAAAACTATATTCAATGTTAATATGTGTTAATTAGTTATTTAATATTAAATATTTCAGAAAATTAATATTATATAATAATAATTATTGGAATTATATCTGTGTGACTATGAATAAATGCTCATAGTAACATTTACCCCTAATAATGGACTTACTAAGGAACAATTCCTAATCTTGTTCTATTTTGGGATAAAAATTGAAAATTTATTATTATATTTATAAGGGAATAATAATTTTAATAATCTCAATAAATTATTGGTTTCTTAAAATTATTGCAATGCACTTTGTACCTTAGTCAACCAATAGAATGTGTTGTGATGAAAATAATCAATCAATCAAGTTTAACTGACATTATAGGAGAATAAATAAAAAATAAATAAAAAGTACAGTTATGGACCATTAGAATATAGAATATAAATAAAAAGGTAATTTTTTATATATCGAAAGAACTTAATTTTATTAATAATTTTGTTATTTTAATGTTCATTGAGATTATAGATATAATGTAAAGGTTTAATCTGAAAATGTCATTCTCTAATAAACTTTTAATTACTCTTAGTTTATATAATACGGTATGCATACATATCATTATTAATATAATATATTATATTATCATAATTCCTGGCATTTTAACCATAATTTCATGTTCTCTGTATTTCATGGAGTTTTAATTGGATTTTTCTTTTTTCCAAAAAGGATCTTCCATAAAAACTTTTTTACTTATGAGTTACATGGTTTAATTCAGTATATATCTTTCTATAAGAAATACTTAACATGAAATTACTTATTTCTATATTTCACTAACATGTTTACATTGTAAAATAAACGTTTTATTTATGGGTTTAAACATTTTTTTTGGCTTTGAAATTTATACTTTTTTTAATCACGAATTAAGGGAGTATTCCATTTTCTTGTAATGTTACAAGAATCTCACACATAAAATGATTTTATAAGAAAGATAAATTCTAGAAACCCATTTTATTTTATGTACAACAATTTTGGTTTATATAAATATTTATCTTTAAAAATTATTCTCTAACCTTCGATAAAAATATCATTTATTTATTTTATAATACATCACCATAGTGGTGTTTTTAAAATATCTATTCTCTACGATCCTCCTCGTGAATTCTGTTCATTAGAAATCAATATTACAGACCTATGTCCCATTTTAAATTACACATGTAAAAATGATTTCATTCTATATCATCTTATGACTTGTGATGATATATCCTTTTGTTATGGTATTAATTAGATACATGAAACTCATATCCTTTTCATAGATGTTATGATTCTTCTTATTTACGTATAGTTTATTTTTACTTGTGGAACATATATTTTTGTGTAACATATGTTGTGATGGGTGAGTATGTTATACCCGTCCAAATTATTGTTAAATATTAATATCTCATGAGACCCATGTATGGTCTATATAAGGTTATCCTGATTATAATATTTGATGATAGGAGTTAGCTAGAACTTATGATGATTATGATACAGGATAGCCAAATTTACATTTTCTCAGTTGTAAAACAATTCATTTTCTAATGATTTTATTCTTTATGATGTTTCAAAAGGCTTTTGATTCCATTACCTTATGTTTTAATTTCCTTATTCCATGTTTTCAAGGTTATAATTGTTTTCATTTTGATATTATGTAATACTTATTGAAAATATAATAATTATTTATTTACATTTTTACACCAATATTGGGCTTTATAAATCACCATGTTTCATTACTTGTTTTACACATGGTTTATAATTTAGTTTTAGAAGATAAATGGTTGTTTGGGTCACAATGTGTAGGTTTATAGAAATATATTTTTTAAATTTATTATAATATATTTATATGATTAATAATCTCAATTCACTATACCTCAATATCCTAGGGTAATATTTTTGTTAAATGATGGCATAAATAAGGAATTATACATGTGGTTAAGTATTGGTTCACTATTGTTGGTATCAAAAAAGGAAATATAAATTTTTTCAGATTAGGCTGATATATCCTTATAGATATCCCTAAATAGATTTCAATGGGATAATCCCAAATATATACGGACACTGTAATTTTTTTAATGAAAATATTTTTTGGTTTTCCTTGAAATTAAAACACTATTTGGATTATGTTTTGTGGTTTTAGGATATTGAAATTTAGTTCCTAAATTTATTAACCCCACAAAGATTCTATTTTAGATTAACCCGACAATGATCGTGTTCATTATAAGGAAATATTATTTAACATATTTTGAGAAAATCCTAGGAAATATTATGTTGTTATTAGAATGGCCTTTTTCTGAATAATTATGGATTGAATGTATAGGTACTTAGAGGGATTAGTTTGAGAAGTATGATAATAAAGAATAATTTAAAAATAGTTAATTTAAATGTGATATTAGTGGGCCTATTGGAAATACAAGATAATTTGATTATGAAAAATGGGTAACAGTTTTAAAGAACTCTCTATTTTATATAATTGATAATGATGATCCCTATATATGGTTAGTTGTTCATCACTAGTATTAACCTATTAGGCCATTGTTATGTCTAGGAATTGAAGTAACTATGTTAACTATTAGACTTTGGGAAAATTTAATAACATCCTCAATGATCAGCCCATTATAATGGGAGTTAGAGTCATACTTTATTGATTATTTAAAACAACTATAAAGATTAATTATTATCAACCTATCCATAGTTGAAAAAATAAATTCACTAAATAAGTGATGGATATGGGCTAATGAAAATTTAGTTAATTAAGAGGATGAAATATGGGATACTAAACAACATGTATTTCAAAATTATTGAGAATTTTCTATGTTAATTTCTTAATGTTGGCTTGAAGATGACTTAATTTTTATAATTGAGGTAATTGATAAACACGTTGTCCAGAAACAAAGAAGTATGTAATGAAGAAATATAAAGTTTTTCCAATGGTACAACTAATTATTAGATGCTTCAGATGTGAGTAATTTGTTCACAACATTACCTAACACACCAATCCAGTTGTTAATGTGCACAAATAACATTGACTATATCCAAGATCATAGGAATAAGAAAAATATTTTGAAACAATTTCTATCGAGGGGGTTGTTTTTTACTCTATATATGTCGACATCTTATGTCATTCATGATTTCACCTACTTGGAATTGATATATTAATAAAGAAAATTTTCTAGTAACATTATTATATCCATGGTATATAAAACATCATATGTGTTTTAGTAATATTACACCTTATATGTTTATCTCTTATTCACTTTATAAAATTATACTTGTCATAGACTATCTCATTTTACAATAGAATAATATCGAATTTTGTGTATAGAAATATCAATTCAAATCTATAATCAACCCATGATAGAATACTTCTGTATGATTAATTAAGATCACACTGTGGAAATTACACAAAACATATTATTTTTAAAATTATGAGGACATAAATTATTAAAATGATAGAATATAATAATCTGATATTTTAACATATTTTCCCATATTAAAGTTAAATATGTGTGATATATTTCTCTAAATTATAAATTTAACTAAAACAAAAAAAATATATGTTTATAAAAAAATTTATCTATTGAAATATTATGTTTGAATTAGGAGTAACATAATTATGATATATATATATATATTCATACGTATATATAATGATTATGTTATATTAATTATATTAATTAATTATATTGTGTAGGAATTAATAATTTTATATGTTGTACATTGTATAATAGAAAAATAAGTATATTATTGTTAAATGATGATTTCAATAGGAAATAACAATGATCGATTAATGATATCATTACTAGTGTATCATTGAAATTAAAAATAAGAACATGTAATATTTTAAAATGTTTTTTTCATATAAATTTTTTCTCGTTATATTTTATAATATCATTTGGTGATAAAATAAAAAAATTGAACTAATTTTATATACAGATATAAAATTTCATTTAATTGATTTTGAATGTTAGTATTAGTTAAAGATAAATTTTTTGTTTTAATCATAAAAAAATTTATATTCAAAAGAATAATGAAAATTGACATTTTTATAAATTAAATAAAATTTATATCATTATTGGTATATAAGAATGATTTGGAAAATCATGAATAACTTTTATATAAACAAAATTGTTTTATAAGTGGAATAATTATTTTTTTGATTTTGGGATGTACTTACACGCTCATATTTTACATTTTAGTTAATATGTTATATTTTATAGAATAAATTATACTATATAATTCATTTAGTATATTAATATTTATTTCTATCACATATATATGTGAATATAATAGAATTTCTTCTCTTTTTGGATACACCATATTAATATTATATTTTGAATAATATTTTGTATGTTTCTAAAATAATTTTTTTTATGAATATCTGTGGTAAATAATGTTTAAATCAAGATAATGATATTCCTTAGTTTAACAAAATATTAAAAATGCATAGTTTTTATAAAACTGTTTAATTGGTCATATAATTATTTAATTAATAAGTGTATTAATATTCAATATATTAACATAAATTCATAAATCAAGAGTCTAACCTTATAAAAATATAATATTCTAATCCTAATAAAATCTATATTCATATCTTGCTAAATTAATGATTTTTAAAATATAATTCCATATTAAACTAATTTTTTTTATTATATGAAATATAATGTCATTAAAATAATAAACAATGATAATCTCATGACATAATTAAATTTTAATTGTAAAATAAATTTTTTCTAAAAACATCCTTTTAATCATTATATGCACCGATAATAAAGATAATTTCTGTATGTCAAATAATATTAATTTAATAAAATGATTTAATTTTAAAAAATCATCATGGTAAATTTGTAAACATTTCAAATTTTAAAATTTTCTCTTAAAATTTGTTTTCTAAAAGTGGAGTAGAGTTAACATTATTCATGTTAGTTTGGGTAAAGTTGGCCATCCCATTTTAAATGATAAAAAATTATGAAAAAAGGTTTTTTATTTTATTATGAAGTTATAATCTAACTTATCTCTTCCCCACCAACAATATTGGGAATTATTTGGGATGTTATCCTCTAATAATAAAAAATTGTAACTAATAAATAATGAATATCTCTTTTCTTTTTCTTATAAATGGAGGGAACATTATCCCCATGTAAAATCCCATTTCAAATACTTTTTTTACCCAACACTATGTGTTATTATCTACTATACACCATATCTTTGAATTTGATGCCTTGTTATATCAAGAAAAAATGCTATGGAGACTTTTGGATTTACCAAATAGAGAATATCCAAGAAAGATATAATACACTAAAAGTGACCTCTCAGGCACTTTGATTCTTAAAGACCCCTAAATACCATATATCCACGAATGATTGATATCAAAATCATTATTCATATTTTAATTTTTTTATACAAATGCAATTTCAATTCCACATCTTTCCCCAAAACCATTACAAAAAATTTAATGTTTTTCATTTGATTGTGTAGACTACCTCTCTGTGAATGACATGTTAAAATTTTCATTACTAGCTTTTGTGGTAAATGAAAATGGGTATTTAAATTACTAATATGATATTTTTCTACAAAATTAATATACACAAATAATAATTTTTTCTTTTTTATATGTCTTGTTACTATGAAATGGTCAGGAAAACATTAACCACCACAAATAGACTCATCAAGGTAGCCATTTTAATTTGGGTTGATTTTGGGATAACCATTGAAACTATATAATTATTAATTTGGAATATTATAGAACATAAGACTATTCAATTCATGAAATCAAGATGTTATTTTATCACTCCTCTGACCATGGTCAATTAACCGAAATTGTAATAATATAAATAACCAAACATCTGTGTGTAACTGAAATAATCCCGGATGGTATTAGAAATTAAAAACCAATGATTATAAAAATTTATAAAATTAAATATTGTTAATTAATATTCTTGTGTATATATATAATGATGTTAATGTACTTATTTAGGATGTTTGGTGCACTTCATTGTGTTTTCAAGTAAGAGGTAAGGGTTTCTTCTCTAAATATCCTTCATTATAAAACATATTATTTTATTCAATATGTTTCATTTTAACAATTTATATATTGAAAATAAGATATAATATATCATGGATTATATTTATTCCTGATATTATAAATTATTAATTAGTCAATGTCAGTAAAATGGATTTTATTAAAATGTTTCTTAATTCATAAGGAATCATCTATAACATCCATTATACAATTATGTAGTACATTCTCATTAGTTTTACCACATTTTGAGTAAAATTACTCACATGGAATTTTTTTATACATATTTCCTATTCATATATACATAGATTAATATCAAAACAATTGATGGGAATATACATATTTATAGTTTTCTTCAATATTGTCACTTTTATATATTTTGATTTAAGAAAAAACTCTTATTTCCAATGTCTTCCCCAGAATCACCAACATAAAATGTTTCAATCCATTTAAAACTTCAAAAAAGTTATTTTATGGAGAATTGTATTGGTTCAAGTTTTTTTTAATTTGAAATAAATATAAACATTTATTTTAATAAATATTCCTTTGCATATTTCATCAAGATTCACCTAATGTATAGGTTTCAAATCATATATCTATTATATCCTTTTAAGGAATTTTTCCCATTATCACTCTAAGAAAATTTACTATCATACTTTTTCAATAATAAATTTTCTAAGCATTTTAATTCCTTCTTCTCTCAGGAATACTCATAATTTAGTCTTTAGTTTTGCCTTAAATCAGAATTATGAAACAGACATCCATATCTGGGGTTCAGTTATGGATATAATATATGAATTTTTTCTTTTCATTTACGACACCAAAATTCATTATAAAATTATGACATAATGGTTTGGCCAATTATATCCCCCAAATGTATTAGGAAATATTAATCTCTCATGAGATACCTTCTATGGTGCCTGACCATTTATCCAAAATTAAATATGTTGTAATGTCAATTATCTAGATAATATGGTGATTTTGATTGAAGTTTTCCACTGATAAGTTGTATCGATGGTTACCCTTGAAATAATATTATGATGTTATACTAAATTTTTTTATCACATTCATATAATTCTATGATATCATGCATTAATTTCCTTATTCAATTATTTAATTCATATGATCATTACTTATATGATATCATGTTTTGACCCATCACTATCATGTTATAATTTATTTCTATGTTTAATTTTGTAATATGAATTCCAGGACATCAATGTTTATATATATTTCCCAAAACATATCCATTATCTTTAGAGACGATCTATGGGGGTTATGGAAATTATGTGGAGTTTTAAATAATGTTATTTTCCATCATTTTTATGATGTATATATATATATATTTCTAATGCACTATATGGAACGATCAATCTATTTTTTTGGAAACATATGTTATAAATATTACATTACATAATTATTAAGGATAGGGTCACCATAATAAATCTATTCACTACATTATATATTTACAATGGAAGATTAGTGATATATTAAAATGAATCCCCTGATATGTGATTCCAAAATGGTGGATATATATCATATTTTATGGGTATAATATATTTATATATAGTTATGAAAAGTGATATTAATTAATAAAATGCATGTGGTATGTGTCTATACATGAATTTATATATCATTTTTATTGAGAATGTGAGAAAGAATCCAATTTTATCCAGATTAAAAATATATTTTTCATAACGTTGAAAGATTTGATGGGTTGGTGAACTATTAATTTTCTAGTGGGTTAAAAGGATTAAAATTTATTATATCTTTCAATTATATATCAATAGAATCAATGTACATGTTGGTTAGAATATAAGTAATTATTTAATTTTAATCAGGAAATTATTATTTAATGCTTTTATTTCTAACATAGAACTCACATAATTAGGCTTAGAAGAATTAAAATATTTTCCTCCATTAAGAGTATTGACTTCAATTTTGATTTATATCCCTCACATTATAACAAAATAAAATATTGAGATTATTAATGGATATAGTCATTTAAAACAATTTATTTATTTTGGGAGAATAGTGAAGACCTTACATGAATGATGAGGTTCCCTCTAAAATGTCGCTAATTTTTATGGAAGTTATTTTTTTGATGTATTATGGTGATGTAAAGGATTTTATTCATTTTTTTGTTGAATAAATTAAACTCATACAAATTTAAGATAATTTTATTTGAATATATAAGTATTTTTACATGAGTACATGATTAATCTAGTCATAGCACCACCAATTTCAAGTAATTATCTTTTTTATATAAGATTTTTTCTTTTTTAATCATATGGGTGATATTTGGGAGAGTTTTTAGAAATTTTGGAATGTTTTTGGTGATTATTAAAAAGAACTGTGTTTGTGAACATTTTGGGGAAAATGGGAAACAACTACTGAAAATCGTGCAAAATTAGACAGGGGATAAAGGGAAGGCACACATGTGGAAAATGGTATGTTTAAATAGTGTGAAAGACCCGATGAAACCGTGTTATGTTCTAAAGTGGTATTTTTCTAGGATGGAACATATTTTTTTA
This sequence comes from Viscum album, assembly GCA_963277665.1. Lineage (NCBI taxonomy): Eukaryota > Viridiplantae > Streptophyta > Magnoliopsida > Santalales > Viscaceae > Viscum > Viscum album. The sequence continues at coordinate 62,077,442 of OY728143.1, read as the reverse complement.
TTATGTGAGCCATCCTTGAATGATTCAACAATAAGGAAGTGGTTGGTGCAAGATTAGAGCACATTTTTCTAAATGTGGGACTAATCGTGATCAAGTTTAATATGAGATCCTATGATTATCAATCTTATATGTTTCGATCTATAATACATTTTTTTAACATATGTGGCCCTAAATTCTGATTAACTCTATGTACAGGCTAATGAACTGTGACACCCCGACCCTACATCATTGGCTTGAGGAGGCGGTGAATGCTACTTGGCCTTAAGCGAGGTTCCCAAGATGCCAAACGAAGGAAATAAATGATGAGGGCTTCAATATCAAGTTGGGGAACGATTTTCCCTTATGACAAAACCAACCAAAACATCCATTAACAGTCACTATATGATGCATGAAAATTAAATTACTCAACCAGGCATTCCCAAAAGACAACCATGTTTTTCCACAACAAAACTCAAAACCAATACTACCAGACATGTCCACACAACATCATTGTACAGTACGGAAACTAAACAACCAAACACCACAAGCCATGACACCACCAAATCTCCACACCATGATCCAATATCCAATCTCCACCATGGGATCACAATGCTCCACTATAAGAGGGAGATGCCATACCTTTTCCCACGTCATGGTACACAACATCTGCAAAGACACCACAGTTCCAAAGTAGTGGTGAGTACTAAAACTTAGTAGGATTTCTCCAAATGACTTCCCTACACACACCACTAGGATAAAACCTTTAGCACATTAATATAAAATAGTTTATATAAGATAATCTCAAGTGCAACCATTACCATTATCAAACCATGCTCTTACCAATCCATCACACCCAAACCACGAAACCAAGGGAAATCCAAACAATCGTGCCATAGGCCAAACATGCCACCCAAGGAATCCAAATCAACCAAGCCATGAAAGGAAGACAATTCAACCATTTCACATTTCTACATCAAATTCCATCTATGAAAAGAAACACATAACAAAGCAACCTTAATAGTGGGACTTTCCACCCAACTCGTTCACCCCATCTTCAGCTAGCATGACTTCCTGCCCACTACCTGACAACCCATAACGGTAACGGTGGGACTTCCCGCCCAACTCGTAACAGTGGAACTTCACGCCCAACCCAATCACCTTATATAGTGAGACTTCCTGCCCACTTCCATACAACATTTCAATCAAGCAAAAGCAATTATAAACTCACCAAGGTCGCAACAACATGCAATCAACCAATTACATCGCATTACATTCCACTTCAATAAATCAACCTTTTATTGAAAATTATTTTCCATACCAAATAAAATTTCAATAAAACAACCATTTTATTGAAAACCATTTCCATCAATCTTTTTCACAATTCAACCATATCATCCCATTTTAAAATCATCATTTTAAAATCCACAAGAATATCATTTCACTATAAAACAACTTTTTTCCCACAAATCACCAAAAAATCATCCAAGGGATTTCCAACCAATTTCACATAACAATTCACAATTAATTTTCAGCACAAAAATTAATTATAACAAGGAACCACTAGTTATAACCAAGTGGAGTCGAGAGTGAAGCCGCCTACCTTTAGTGTTCCCGAGAAATCGACCCACAAACAACTGCGCCTCAAAATCCGGCGAATGCACCACCGAAACCTCTCTAGATCTCTTTCTCATACATCCCCAAGCCTCAATATTAACATCCAAGGAAACCACTACACTAGATCTACACAAAAAAATTGTATATATAGAAAACAACGAAGGGGAAGGATGTAGATCTAGAGGAAAACACAAGAGAAACAAGCGGAGAGTTTTACCCTGGAGAAACGACCTTAAAACCACCTTCATGCCCCTTTGAAATGCTTCCAAAATGAGTGGGAGAGCACCCTTAACCCGTGAGAACACAAAATCCCGAGTGATGCTCAAGTTGGAGGATGATTAGAGAGAAATGAGTCAATCCCGAGTGAGCTCAGGTTTTATAACCATATTTTTATGTGGCCGCATGGTTACCCGCACAGTTTGGAAAACCGAGAGCTAACCGAGCGCATGCTACTGCCTCGAGATCAAGGATCTGCATGGTTGCCTCGCACGGTTTGGCAAACTATGTGCAGGCCATGCGAAGCCTACTAACTCCCCTGTACGGTTTCTTGGAGAACCCGCACAGTGTCCAATAACTGTTCTCAAATTGTGCACCCCTTTAAAATCCTCCAAACTAATCCAAAACCATTCCAAACTCTTCAACCTCTTCCAAACACATCTCATGCACTTTAAACACCTATAAATCCACAAACAAAGGCCACAGACCTCAAACCTGGGGTACTGCATTCTCCCCACCATTGGAATTTCCATCCTTGGAATGTAGTGAACCCGCCCTTTACTGAAAGAGCTCGGGCCACTGCTCGACCATCTCTTTATCGTGCTCCCAAGTCTCCTCTTGAATTTGAACATGTTGCCACAAAACACGAAAAAAACCTATGGTTTTACCAGGAAAAATTTCTCTTCCATTTCCACAACCATCACTGACATGTGCACCAACGATGAATCTGGTTCTTGCACAACATGATCCCATCAAATCACAAGGTCATGATCTAGCTGATAAACTTTCAGCTGTGACACAAGAAACACATTGTGCACCGCATTGAACCTAGGTGGTAAAGCCAAACGATATGCCACCTCACCAAACCGCTCATGAATCTCAAAAGGTCCAATATACCTTCGAGATAACTTTCCCTGCATTCCAAACCGATGATGTCCCAACCTAGGAGAGATCCTCAAGAACACATGATCACTCACCTCGAATGACAACGGTCGTTGATGATGATCTGCATACAATTTCTGACGACTCTGAGCCATCTCCATTCTCTTCTTGATCAACTTGATCTTCTCTATATTCTCCTGGAAAAGGCTCGGTCCAACCATCGTGGACTCACCCATTTCAACCCAACATAGTAGAGAATGACAAGGCCGCCCATACAACTCTTCAAACGGAGCCATCTATATAGATGCATGTTAACTTTTACTGAACGAGAACTCAACCAATGACAAGTGCCCCTCCCATGAGCCACCAAAATCCATGACATAAGCCCACAACATATCCTCCAGAGTTTTAATCGTCCTCTCGGATTGATCATCCGTCTGAGGGTGATACACCATACTCATCTTCAACTACGTTACAAGGGCTTGTTGTAAGGATTTCCAAGAACAAGATGTCTACCGTGGATATCAATCTGATACAATATAAACTGGAACACCATGCCTCTTTACCACCTCCCGGATATAGATTTTGGACAGATCCTCCACCGTATGAGATTCACAAATCGGGATGAAATGGGCCGACTTCATTAGTCGATCCACTATCACCCAAATGGCATTGTGCTTTCTGATCATTATTGGGAGACCTATAACAAAATCTATGGTTGTCTGCTCCCACTTCCAAACAGGGATTGGTAAAGACTGCAACATTCTTGCTGGCCTTTGATGCTCTGCCTTGACCTGCTGACAAGTCAAGCATCTCGAAACAAACTCGGCCACACTTCTTTTCATACCAGCCCACCAGAACTGTGCTTTCAACGCTTTGTACTTTTTGTGAATTCCAGGGTGAACAACCCACCTGGAATGATGATATGCCCTGTGAAGATCCTCCTGACATAAAATTGGTACAACAATCCCATTCTGAAAACACAAAACGGAATCTCCATTATGTTTCCAACCCTCAATGGTCTCCCCACCATTGAGTCTCGACCCCATGGTCACACACTCAGAATCAGATATTTGTGCCTATCTAACCAAGCTAACCAAGTCAAGAATCCACAAAACCAGAAATAATACTACTCTATCACCCTGGTCCTCACATTCCAACCTCATATCATCTATATCCGACATCAACTGCCACTGGTCTCATGTCTATTTCACTACTTGAGCATACGATTTTATAATTAATGCATCTGCCACAAAATTTCCCTTACCTGGTGTGTACCTTAAGTCAAAAGCAAACATCTAGAGATATTTCATCCATCTCATTTGCCTCATGTTCAAATCCCTATATGAGAAAATGTGCTTCATGCTCTTATGATCTGTATATACTATGAATTTCTCACCGAAGAGATAATGGCACCACACATTCAAAGCATGGACCACTGCTTCCAACTCCAAATAATGAGTTGAGTAGTTCTTCTCATGCACCCTCAACTTTCATGAGCCATACAAAACCACATGATTCCCTTTCATGATAACGAACCCCAACCCTGATCCCGATGCATCACAATACACCACTTACCCTTTTCCTAATTCTGGAAAAACCAAGATTGGTGTTGATGTAAGGCAACCCATTAGCTCTTCGAAACACAGCCGACACTGTTCAATCCACTAGAATGAAAAATTGTTTCATGTCAAAGCTGTCATCGGTGAAGCGAAACGTGAAAAATCACAAACAAAAGACAGATAATTCCCTGCTAGAACAAGGAAACAATGTATCTCAAAGACATTTTTTGGCGGTTTCCACGAGACAACAACCTCTATATTTTCTGGATCAACTCAAACACCCATTTCAGAAATCACATGGCCAAGAAAATGAACTTCTTGTATCCAAAAGTCACAATTTGACAATATGGAATACAACTGATGATCCCTCAGGATCCCCAACACTATCTCCAAGTGCTGCTCATACTCCACCCATGTCTTTGAATACAACAGAATATCGTCTACAAACACCACCACAATGGAATCCAAATATATCTGAAATATATGATTCATCAATTCCATAAACACCACTGGTTCTTTCGTTAGACCAAAGGGCATAACCACATATTCATAATGTCCATATCTACTTCTAAAAGAAGTTTTAGGAATATCATCCTTCCTCACCTGTAATTGATTATATCAAGACCTCAGGCCGATCTTGGAGAACCACTGGGCTCCCCTCAACTGGTCTAAAAAATCATCAATTCGTGGAAGTGGATATATATTCTTTATTGTAAGTTGGTTAAGTCTACGATAATCAACACATAGTCTCAAAAATCCATCTTCCTTTTTCATGAACAACACCAGCACTGCCCACAGAGACATGCTATGCAGGATAAACCATTTGTTTTATAACTCTTCCAACTAGATTTTCAATTCCATCAATTCAGCTGGTGCCATCTGATAAGACGGATGTGAGGTAGGATAGGTCCCCGGAAGGAGATCAATCATAAACTCCACTTCTCTTACGGGAGGTAACCCAAAAAAATTTCTGTAAAAACGTCCATGAACTGATCCACCAATGCTAGAAGAACCCTCTCCTCAACACCCTCTACCGATTCCAACGACAACTCCAACAACTGGTACGATAACTTACCCACTGATGGTTCCAAAAAACACGTTGCACCCTACCTTTCAGGCTTCTCTACTCTAAAGTGATGTCTAACGCAATCGTGTGTCATAAAATCCACTTTTCGCGCATCACAATCGATGTGGGACTTAAATTTTACCAGCCAATCCATTCCCAGGATTACATCATACCCATCCATCTCATACGTTGAGAAATTTCACACTATCACAACCTCACCCACAACGATACAACATTCTCTACACAAGAAGGCTCAACACTCTCTTCCATGCAAAGGATTTTGAAGTTTCAAAACCAAGGGAATAATTTCTACCCTTAATCCCATAAAATCAACCACACGTGAAGAAATAAACGAGTGTGAATCTCCCGTATCAAACAACACTTGCATCACGGTAGAATTTAAAATAATAGTACCTCGTACCGTGGATGGCCTTGACTAATCATCCACCACAACCTGCTGAACTACAAACACATGTTTGCTTGACACACTCTGCTCTTTATTGCTCTGCTGAGGCGTCGGGGTATTCCAAGAATCACCTTGAACAACTTTACTCTGCTGACGAGGGGTGTGCTATTGTCACCATCGTGTCGAAGCATACGACGTCTGCGATCCCAGAGGATTGTCACACACACCCGACCTTGGAGCATTCCGACAATAATGCTGCAGAGGCCACATATGCTTACAATATTGACATGCTCAAGGTTGTGATGTAAAATTCTGATTGATGTGGCTCGTAGAACCACAATTAAAACATCCCTCCTATCTTTGGAGCTTGGGAGGAAGATTTACCGATCCTGTCCTCAGATTATATGCTATATTCTCGCCTTGGGAATAAGAGTCCCTCCGCTTGAACCCAGCGTTAGAGTTACTACTATTCCCCATGGTTACCACCAAGCTTCCACCGCCCAGAGCTCCCAACAGATCCCGCACAGCCACCGAGTCTCTATTTACCATCTCTGTGTGATCATCTATACACAGCACCGCTATATTTAAATAGATTTCTTACCATAATCCCACTTCAATGATCCTTGCCTTCAACGACATGCTACCAGACACGTCAGGTGCAAACCACTCTAAGTTCAAAAACATAGCTGCATACTCCATCACAGATATATGCTATTTCTTCAAACTAAAGATATCAGTCTTATGCTAAATTCTGAACGTATGTCGGTATAATTGTTTATTAAAAAATTCCTCAAAGCCTTCCCACATCATTCCTTGTTCCTTCCCCACTTGGACTACCAACTCCCACTACTGAAGGGAAAGATCTTCCAACATATATGTAGCCAACTTCAATATTAACTCTCCCTGTGTTACCAAGAACTCGAAGATCATGTTCATTATATTCAACCATGCTTCTTCCCTCTCTAGTTCTAAATCACCCCTGAAGATGGGTGGATTCTGATTTTGAAACTGAACCGCATGATCCACATGCCTTATTTCATCCATTTTGTTTCCACTTTCCACATCTTGGAACGCTTTCACTATGCTTTGCACTAGCTGTCTGTTCACCTGAGGCTCAGGTGATACCACATTCTCAACAGCTGCCTCCAGTTGGTCTCTAAAACTCCTACCCGGTGCCATTTCTATCAATAGAAATCAAATAACCATGAGTCTCACTTCCGTAGACATCACGAAAACCCACTTCAAATCACGTTACAAAACACTATCACAACAAGGCTTTCCACCCTTTTTCACATGGTCTATGTTTCACCATTTTGAAAACCAAACCATTTTCAAATTACCAATTTATTCACATTAAAATTTCACGCATTCATATCATATCATAAATCATTATTCCCCAATGAAATATGCATCCTAGTGGGAAGTCATTTCTACCATGCATGTCATACTCATCTCATTGGCTACACCCATGTCAATGAGATATCCAATGCCTATATGTGTATCCAAAACACTTATGTACCCAACTCCCGGGTAACTTCAATTTCAGCACAAAAGGGTCAGCTACATCCTTCAATGCTATACATTCCATGTTCCGACATTCCTATGCCTTTCCACCATCCCGACTCAAGGAATTTAACACAATGAATGTCAACACCAAATATGAAGATCAACTCCAAAGGACCGAACAAACTGATAGCACTTGTAACACCCCGCCCCTACCTCATTAGGTTGAGGAGGCAGTGAGGGCTACATGGCCTTAAGCGACGTTACCAAGATACCAAAGGCTGGAAATAAATGCTGAGGGCTTCAAGATCAAGTTGGGGAATGATTTTCCCTTAAGACGAAACCAACCAAACAATCCAAAAACAGTCACTATATGATTCATGTCAATTCAATTACCCAACCATGAATTCCCAAAAGACAACCACATTGTTCCAAAACACAACTCAAATCCAATACAACCAGACATGTCCACACAACATCAGAGTACACTTCAAACTAAACGACCAAACACCACAAGCCATGACACCACCACAGCTCCACACCAAGCTTTAAGCCCCATGCTCCACCAAGGGATCCCAAAGCTCCACTAAAAGAGGGATATTCCTTCACTTTTCCCATATCACGGTACACAACATCTGTAAAGAGATCACAATGTCAAAGCAAGGGGTGAGTACTGAAAAACTATAGGATTTCCCCAAATGACTTCCCTACACATGCCACTAGTATAAAACCATTAACATATTTATATAAAATAGTTTATATAAGATAATCACAAGTGAAACCAATACCATAAGCCAACCATGATCTTACCAAGCAATCACACCCAAACCAAGAAACCGAGGGAAATCCAAACAATCATGTTGTAGGCCAAACATGGCACTCAAGGAAGCCAAATCAACCATGCCACGCAAGGAAGTCAATTAAATCATTTCACATTTCCACATCAAAATCCATCTTTGCAAAGAAACACATAAAAAACAACCATAACAGCGGGACTTCCCGCCCAACTCGTTCACCCAATCTTCAGTTAGCAGAACATCCCACCCACTACCTAACAACCCAAAATGGTAATTGTGGGACTTACCGCCCAACTCGTAACAGTGGGACGTCCGACCCAACTCAACAACCATTTATAGTGAAACTTTCCACCCACTTCCAAACAAAATTTCAATCAACCCAAACCAAGCATACACACACCAAGGTAACAACAACATGCAATCAACCAATTCCATCACATACCATTTATGTTTAATAAATCGCCCATTTATTGAAAACCATTTTCCATGAAAAACAACATTTCAATAAAGCAACCCTTTTATTGAAAACACTTTCCTTCAATAACATTCACCAATCAACCATATCATCCCATTTTAACATCTTCATTTTAAAATCCACAAGAATATAATTTCACCTTTCAACACCATTTTTCCCAAAAATACCCAAATGATCACCCATGGGATTTCCAACCAATTTCGCATAACAATTATCAATTAATATTCAGCACTACAATTAATTGTAACAAGGAACCACTAAATCTAACCAAGTGAAGTTGAGAGAGAACCCACCTACCTTTAGGGTTCCCGAAAAATTGACCCACGAACAACCGCTCCTCAAATCCAGTGAACACACCACAGAAATATCTCTAGATCCCTTTCCCTAATATCCACAAGCCTCAATATTAACATCCAAGGCACCAAAAACCCTATATCTATACACGAAAATTGTATATTTAGAAAACCATGAAAGAGATGAATGTAGATCTAGAGGAAAAAAACAAGAGAAACAAAAGGAGAGAATTACCCAGAAGAAACAACCCTCAAACCGCCTTGAAACACCTTTAAAACGCTTCCAAAATGAGTGGGAGAACACCCTTAACCCGTGAGAACCCAAAATACCAAGTGAGGATCGAGTGGGAGGAATATTGGAGTCAAATGAGGAAATCCCAAGTGAGACTAGGTTTTATACCCCTATTTTTAAGTGGCTGCACGGTTAGCCCGCACGGTTTGGCAAACTGTGCGCTAACCGTGCACACTCTACTGCATCAGGAGCAAGGGTCTGCACGGTTTTATCACACGGTTTGGAAAACCCTATGTAGGCAGTGCGAAGCCTACTATCTCCCTTACACGGTTTCCTAGAAAACCTGCATGGTTTCCACTAACCGTGCTCAAACCGTGCTCAAACCATGCACCACTTTAAAATCCTCCAAACTCATCTGAAACCCTTCTAAACTCTCCCAACATCTTACCAACTCATACCATGCACTTTAAACACATAGAAATGCATAAAAAAGGCCACATAACTCAAACTGGGGGTACTACATGAACCATCTCCCATAAATCCATAGATGATCCAAAATAATCTTTTAGTGATTTGAAGACAGATACTCGCAATAAGCAGTCATTATTGGTTGTTCCTAGTGGGTTTTCTTTGATATAATCTCCAAAATATCTTTGTTTCTTAGATATAAATTCTCTAAGGATAGATATACCATATTGAATGAAAAATTTGATTGATGTTTTATTTTTTATTATTAGTGGAAGGCATATAAAGTGGGTTTTTGGAGATTCAACCATGTTTCTTTTGAATGGTTTTCAATAAATGTTTGGTTTTTTTGAATAGTTAAAATTTTTGTTTTGGAATTGGTTTTACGGATAATGGTTGTGTGTGTTCATGTAAATTAAGGATACATCAGGGTAAGAAGTCTCCCTCATCATTAGTGTGATGGATAAGGTTCAAGTCTGACCCCATAAAATGGTTCATTAAGTGACGTCTTGGTGAAAGGATTACTCACTAATTGCATGTATAAGGGCTTCCAACATGCATTCCTGGTCACATGTTTTGATATTTTGAATGTAATGGCTATGAAAAATTGGATCCTTTGAAATCAATTTAGGCACTGTTTGGTTTCTTTCATTAGTATAACTAATTTTTTTGATAAATGCTTTGATATGAATAATATCTATATTCAAATATAAATTATTTTCAAATTGCTTTAAAGGATTAATTTATATAAATTTTCTATAAAGTTTTATATTAATCGAATTAGACGGGAAATAATTGGGGAAAATATATGATGATTTATTACTCACCCCAGCTTTGGTAGTTTGGAAAATTTGTAGATAAAATTTATCATGACCTAGGAAATATTAAAGTATCAAACATATCTAGTTGTTCTTAGTACTATTTGGGCTGTTTTGTGAATTAGATAATCGATAGTTTTGTAGATTTAATGTTGTGGTTGTCTTTGAGTTTTGATGGGTATGTGTTCCACTGTGTACTTGGTTGTTTTGTAGTTTTCCACTATAGTACTCATGTGTAGTTGGATTTTTATATAAATTATATTCTTTGATATTCATATCAATTATATCATGAATCAAATAGTTTTCTATTTGGTTTTGAAATTTTTATAGGGTTGTTTTATTTTCAAATGTAAATGTTTTCACAAATTTTTAATTAAAACCTTTCCATATATTTTTTGCCTTTGGAATCATGGGCTTGTATATTAAGGCCATGTAATGTTTGACATACTTCTTAATCCAATTATATGGGAAATTATTTTTAATGTGGTATCATCTTGGACATTCCAAATATAATTTTGTAATTAGTGGTAATCTTTTATTTTAGTCTCATGTAAAAAATATCATTGTGTTTTATTCATTGTACGAGATTGGTATAAAGTACTAGTAATGTCCGGACATGAAATGTATATCATATAAAAAGTTTCATTCCTTTTTATAATTACCATTAAAATAATTGGGTGTTTGGTACATAAGTGTTTTGGGGAAATTTATAGGATTTAGAATATCATTGTCATGGGTTTAACTAAGGAAATGACCATGTCAAGCATTATAAAAATGATTTCCCACTATGCATTCATATCTCATTTTGAGTATGGATTTGATACAATTTTTTTTAAATGTTAAATTTATCTTTAAATGATAGATTTTTTAAAAGTTCATCAGTATGGAATTTAAAAATTTGTTAGATTCTCAAAATCTTGTAGAGATTTCTTTCAATAAATGTAGAATATGGAAAATAGTTGATTTTGGAAAATCAATATTTTGATAAAATGAGGTGTTAGAATTTATAATTCTAAGACATTAGTTAATAGAGAGTGAGACGTATATATTTATTTGTGATTATTGAAAATGGCACTCAGTTGGCATCATATAAACCAATAAAATATGCTACTAAGAATGTTGGTGCACCCCATGCACAAGTCAACAAAAAATTGATTCAATGTATTGTACACGAATTTCAAGTTACATATATCTAGAACTATAGGAAGGATCCCATGTATGTGGGTCATTATTTCAAATTCCATATGCTGAATCCACCTATAATTTATGTTGATTTTGAACCAGAAAAGGCATAGGTGTGGATGAATATGTTGAATTGTATCTTTGATTTAATTGGACCACCAAAAAATATGAATGTCAAGATGGATACTTATATAGTGGAGTAGCGTGAATTCCAGTTGAGTGATTTATCTATTCAGGTTAAATTAAATCATGGACTTCCATGGGTGATTATGAAATCAGTAAAAAAACATTTCAATCCTTATACATTCCATAATGAATGAATAGTAAACATCATCATCGTGAAACTTAAGAATATTTATATCATGGAGTATGTAGATAAATTAATGAATTTAGAATGATCTTCACCTAAATATGATTCATGTACATCCATCAATGCCTGAATCCATGAATTGGTGCAATGCTATGAGATCCACTCAATGATTAATGTCCTATGTATAACAGATTATACAGATATGATCAAAAGAGTGACGATGGATGAAAGGGACATGTCTAGGGAAAAATCGGGATGAAGCATGTTTATACCTACGTGAAAAGTTGGTAACTCTAATTCTATTAGTAATAATAATAGGGAACCTATTCCAATGTGGGAGGATGGCTTTAAACCAAATGGTTGGATTAGTGAATCTTCCTCGAAAACACAAGATCAAAGATGTATGTCATGAATGTGGTCTGTTCAACCACATAATGATGACATTTATGGAACTAACTAGATCATGGCATAATTGTAATTGGATGTGTAATCATCAGTACTATTGTCATGGTAATCTGAGGTAGGGTGTTCTGAAATCATCTTAGGTGTCGTAGGAATTGTATTCTTTAACGGGACGAGGGAAGAATAATACATCTCATCTATAGAACAAAGCTATCCAAGTTGATACAATGAATAAAATTTCTCCACCGCATGGGAAATATAAATAGGGTAATAGATAAATAATTATTGCGAAAATGAAATTTTATGTATCTGAGTAGGTTACTGTGGATGATTAGGCTATACCATCAACAATGTGAGGAACAATTATTCTAAATTATACTCTTATGAAGGTGTTGTTTGGTATCGGTGCTTATAATACCATTATTACTTCACATGTTTTTTATTTGGTGGGGAAAAATGTTTATATTATACCTTCTATGAAAAAACATAACACTCTTCTTGGTTAAAAATAATCTCCTACCTTTGTGTTTGTAGAATATCCTATAACTATTGAAATAGCTCAGTTAATGAGGGATTTCTCTGTGCTTGAAATTAATGAACATAACATAATATTGTGTATGGATTGGTTGAATTTGTTCAAGTAAATCATAATATATTATACCCGAAGCATCAATTTTGTGGCTTATTATATTGACAAGAATATCATTAGGGGATAAAAAATTATAAAGGCTGGTTTTCCAAGCTTGTTTTGACCATGAGTAGGAATGATCTCAAATCATTTGGAATTGGTGACTTTTTAAAAAATGGATGTTATTGGAAACAATAGTTTTCTAAATGTAAATAATTAGTTTCCAGTTGTTTTTTCAATAACAAACCAATATTTACACCCAAGATAGAAGTGATGTTTAAAATTTAACTATTTTTTGGATCAGGGTTATTTCATGGCTATATTATCGAAAGGAACCAGAATAATTAATGGATTTGAATTTTCAACAATAGGTGATTGAAATAATAGGTGTCACTCATCAAAGAACATATTTATTAGTATAATTGGTCTAGTTTTTGAAGTTTTAGGATGGAAACCTAAGTCTTTATGTTGATTATCATAATCAAAACCATTTTATGATATAGAATAATTATACACTTCCATGCATTGATAATATTTTCTATCAATTTTGGGGAGCTCAATTTTACTATATGATAGACTTGAAAATAGGATATTACCATTTGTGGGAGAGGAATGAGGATATTACAAAAAAAATTCAAGTGTAGATATGTCCATTACGATTATGTGGTATTACATTTAATTCTTATGAATGCACTAGACGTATTTATATAATTGTTGAAGAGAATATTTTAGTGATATCTGGGCTCTTTTGTGGTAGTGTTTTTTGATGACATATTAGGGTATTAAAGGAATATTTGATTATGATGAACACTTGGAAACAATGATTGGAATAATGATGGATCACATTTGTTTTCCAAATTATTATTAATTGAGTTTGGGATACAAGAAGAATAATTTCATGGGTATATAATTTATGAATTATTTTATTCTATGGAACCAATAAAATATAGACTGTTACCTATTTTGATTCTTAGGGATATGGGTTGGGATGTTTTCTCATGTTGGGAGATCTAGTTGTTACATATTGATCAAGGAATTTTTTAGTTCTTGAGAAAAACTACAAAAAACTTGATATTGAGTTACATTCCATAGTCCATGATTTGAAAACATGTTGTCAATTACTATTTAGTGAAACATTTCAATAATTATGAATCATAACAGCGTTATAAACATGTTCTAACAAGGGTATTTAAATATGAGAATAAGAATATGGTCCGAGTATCTCCAAATGTTTGATGTTACATTAATGTAGACACCATGAAAGCTCAATTTGGTGGAGGAATCATTAAGAAGAAATTCATTTTATCTGTTGAAAAAATATGGTTTAGATGAGTGTCAGTTGATGTCAGTCCTAAGTGAAATGCGTTTAGAATGTGATGATCGAAGTGATATAAATATTTTAATTCCCATTTCATTTGTTATGAATATGGTGAATATGGTTAAAGTGGTATATTCATCAAATCCAGAATGAGTATATGTGTTGTATAAACTCAATGGTAGGGAGAACATTGAGGGATGGAAGCCGGGTGAAGGTTTAGTGCAGCGGTTTATAAATTTGATGGTTGTACATTTTTCTTGTCTAGAACAAATTCATCTTGCTTACCACCATTCATGATGGTTTGTTCGTCCTAGAATATATAATTGGTAAAAATTGTTAACATCTTTGTTTTTTTCGTCGGTATGGAATGAAATGTGGGTGAGTATGATTTAAGATGCATAACATGTTAGAAATTTATGGACTAAAATCCAGGACTACGAGTTAAGTTGAATTATCCACCTAATACTATTGGGAACTGTGAGTATATAACTATGAATTGTATAATTAGTCTCCCATTAGTGGTTTAGATCAATGATTTCAAATTTTTGGTAGTGTACCATCTCATAAAGTTGTATCATTTCATTCCTATTTGTGTATCACATACTATGGAGTCCATGTCAAGAATCTATAATTTATAAGTTGTAAAGAGTTAGTGTATATATATTTTTATAGTTTCAGACATAAATACAAGATTTCTTTCTCATTCCTAGAAATCATAAAATAAATTCCCTATGAATGAGTTGACAATGAGTATAGAATATAAAATTAAGAAAAAAACAATCTTAAAGTAAGATACAAATGTTGGGGGTCTTATTATGGACATTTGTAATGGATTTTAGTGGCTCATGGGAAGAGAATGTGTTGCTAGTGGATCTATCCTATAATAAAAAATATCATATCTCAATACATATGTATTCTATTGTATCATCGTATGGGTGTATTTTTCATTCTCTGTCATGATGAGATGAAAAGGGTGATACTTCACTACTTATACCAAGCAATGTCTAGTAAAAAATGGAGAATATTCCATTGATAAAAAAATTATATGGAGGCAAGCTATAGTTGAACTAAATTGTATGTGAATTTAAATCCATAACCACATTCGTTTGAGGATAGGGATTATTAATTATTGAGGATATCTTCAAGGAATTGGCATTTACATTTTGGGAAGTATGAAAAGTTATCCACTCGATACTTAATCCCTCTTAATATAATATAATGGGTTGAATATGTGGCATATCAATTTGAAATTCTAACACAGTTCAGTGTGACACATAATGTGTATTATTTAACTCAGTTGAAATGGTATCAGGCTGATCCTTAACATGTGATTTTATAGAATGACATTGACCTAGACTTTGATGCATTGTAGGTGAACATACTTCTGTAGACTGTGGATAGGAAATGGAATTTCTTGAGTAGAAAAGCCTAAGTATATTGTGGGTTTTATGGAAACATGGTCAGATTCATGAAGGGACATGGAAACATGAGAAGAATATGATAAATTAGTGAACAAAACTCATTATTGACAATGAGAATAAGATGATTAAGTAATGAACTTAATCCTTTCACGAAAGTGTGATATTACTAATTTATGAGGATGTAATGGCTTATGGTGGGGAAAATGTAGTACCCCTAGTTTCAATAATGATACCTTATTTTTTAAATTTATATATTTCGTAAATAATATGGGTGAGGTTTGAGGGTCATTAAAAAAAAGTGGACTATTTTTTTGACTTTATAATGGTTTACTGTTGGTTAATGGTTTTTTGGAATCTTTCAAACACCTACAGGAAACTGGGCACAATTAGACAAGGGATAATGGGAAAGCGCAGAGCGGCGCACCATTTTTCCAAACTGTGCAAGAGCCTAAGAGATAATATTATATGTTTCACATTATTATTTTTCAAGGTATGAGAAATATTTTATTACTTTGTGATCATTCATGGTTTTTTTATCCTTGAGGAAGTTTTTGGCATGCAATTATCACATGTTTTTTCTAATCATGCGACCAACTATGGACGAGTTAAATGTAAAGTCCTAACATTGTGGATCTCAAATGATTTGATCTCACAATATTGATATCCCATCCTATGTGGCCCTAACACTATATTATCTCTTCAAAAAGTCTAAACAATATTCTCACATTGATCCAAAGAAAATCTGAATACTTGTCTTGTGGATTTGTTGTTAGATTCTCATAGTAAGGGGTTGTTCTTGGCTTTTATTGGTGGGTTTTGTAATATATTTTTGTCAAACTATTTTGGTTTTTTGATATACGTTATATATGTATAGATATAAGATATCACATTCCAAATAGAATTATATTTTTCCTTTTTTATGAAAGGGTAAGAGATCTATGGTGGGGTTTATGATACTCATCCTGGTTTCATGGATGTTTTTTGTTCTACGATTAATTGTCGTCAGAATTATAGAGATAGGTGGATTAAATATTGAATTTTATTTTTAGAATATAAATCATTGAATTAAAATTTATTTTATGATAAAAAATTTAAGTGATTTATTTTTTTGATTTTCTGGCTCAAAGCTCTCTTTTGTGACAGTTTATAAAATTGTGTAAAATCTGAAATTTTTTGGAGAGTGGAATTGGTCATTTGAATTTAAAATGATTTTATGGTTTTGTTGAATAGAAAATTTATTTCAAAAAAATGAAGGTTTATGGAAATTGAAAATTTGAATGGGTTTGAATAAAAATATGGATTTTTTGAAATAGTTGAAATGGTGTTTTTAGAATTTGATGTTGGAATAATGGTTGTGTGTGTTTATGTGAATTTGGGACGAATGAGGTTAAGGATTATCCCCCATAATTTTTTAGGTAGATAAAGGTTGGAGATCTCCCACATCAAATGGATTATTTTGTGATGTCTTAGTGAAGGGATGAATGACCACTCGTGAGTTGAGGGAGGTCCGTGTTGGTTGATTGGTGGGAGGAGATGATATGTTAAATGGAATCATAATTCCAAAATTGAACTTGTGAAATAGGTTTAATAATTATTTTTTTCATTTCATTGAAAATGGATTTTTATGAAATTATATTTCATATGGAACAATTTTATATTGTGATATAAACTATTTTATAATTTTTTTTAATAAAATATAGTTTATATAAATGTGATAACATGTTCTATCCTAGTGGCGTTAATTGGTATGTTGTTGAGGAAAATGTGTTGAGTTTCATTACACTTCCATGAATTGGAGCATTGGTGATTTTGTATATATGATTTATAGGTACATGGGTAATGTTAATGAATCTCACTTATATAGTGTTCCTTATGGATATTTGGGACACTTCCTGAAGTGTATCATGCAATAGGTTGGATCTTTGGAGTTATAATTATGTTTGAGTTTTGATTGGTTTATTGTTCACTGTGTACTTATTTATTTTATATTATTCCACCATTTTACTCATGTGTAGTTATATGTTGATATAAATAGTAGTAATATGTTTTCATTCATTAATATCTTGAATCATGTAGTGGTTTATTTTATTTTAGAATGTTTGGATAGTTTCTTTATTTTGAAAGGGAATATTTCCCCACAAATGTTAATGAAGTCGTGTACATTTATTTGCATCCATTTGAATCTAGGGGATTTCACTTACGTACATGTAACATTACACCACTTTATTATGATAATAATTGGGTATAGATGAAACATTGGTGGTGTTTAGAAATTATTTGCCTAAAATAGGAAAATTATGAGTTCAAATAGAAGTAAAGATATATGGCTTGACACATATTATGTGAATCCACATCTGATGATTTACCTAAAGGATTCATTAAAAAGTTAATTATTGTAAGTTGATTTAAATTTATTTAATCAATATAATAGTTCAAATGTATTAGTTCAAATACACATAATTGGGTTGATGTAAGGGTATCTAAATCGTATAAATGGGTTTAAGTATGTATGGATCATGATGTAAGGGGATCCACATCATTTACAAAGACTAATGTAATGATCTATGTTCAACATAATTGAATCTATGCAATTTTTACCAATGTAAGGGTTGAATATATATATATATGTTAGTGTTTATGTAAGGATATCCATGTAATAGTAATATATATTATTATTTTACAGTAAAATATCAATATTTATTTATTTAAAATAATAAATTATTGTTGTTTGTTTTAGTGTTTATCGGTCTGAAAATTAAAACCAAAAAATAGTATAATTTATTCATTTTAGTGGATAATAGGATTTGAAATTTTATTGAAGTGTTTTAGTAATGTAAAAATTGTAATTTTGTAAGGCCCCAACCTTAATCATTGCGTAATATTGAATTAAGTTAATAATTCACATTGTGGATATTTTCAGGTTTAATGTTTTAGAAAAATTGGCCACAACTATTATATTACATCTTAATTTTTACAATAATGAATCCTCTACTGAGAATTTTTTTTTAATAAAATAAAAACTTGTAAAAGAAAACACAAGTACTTTTCTTGATAAAATTGTTCTTGAATTATTTCTTTCTATAACCCTTCCTTATATCCTGTGAAAAAAATTTCAAAAAGAAGGGATGATCACAAAAAGATTAGTAAGGGTTATAAAATAAGGTATGAAAAAATTAGTCCATCAATACATAAAAATCAATGAAAACATACTTTTCAATATTTAATATACAGCAAAAAATTACTTTGATTTATGAATAAGAAATAGAAATCATAAATCATAAAGGTAACTTGTGGCATCCATAACGTACTTATGTTTTAGCATTCACAGCTACGTAGGGTGTTACCCTTTAGAATATCCATTATTATATATTCTTTAAATATCATTGGAGAAACATTAAAATTTACATCCTTAAAATTACCCAATGCATTGGAGAGCTATCGTGGGATCACCGGGAAAAGGATTATCACGGAACTACCCGTATACGTAATCAATGCCCAAGAACAATTACATAATCATAAGACCTCAAACAAATATAAAATAAATGATAGCATTTCCATATTTTAATGAAAATATATAATATAAATATATTGAAATAACCAATCCATTATCAAAACCATTTTCAATTCCAAAAATATGTAAAAGAATATATGGTATTTATTTTTCATTTAACAGCAATATGACATTATAAGGGATCCAAATATATAATAACGCTCATGTCAGTAGAAAAGTCATTATCATCGAGGACATAAAATAGAAACATCCCCTTTTCCTTTTAGAAAAATTCCACGTAAAAAAATTCCATTTTAATGAAATGAAAATTCAATGTGGATTAAGAACTTTATAAAAGAAAGTTGTGTATAAATCAAAATATGCCTAAATGAAAGAAGATTGAGACAAAGTACATTACCACATGCCCAATATGACTCGTTGGTTCTTTAATCAACTGAATGATAAATTAATGTTAATTTTTATATGTTTAAGAACCTTTTTCATGTTTATTATTCCTTTTATATTACTTATTACCACTTTATAAACATTACATACTCATTTTTAGTTTATAACGGTCATTTTGTAGGTATTTGGTACATGAGTGAAAAATGATCTTCTTATAATTAATAGTTTCCCATGTTATCAAAATTCCATTACCTCTAGAATCATATTCATGAATTAGATATCATATATATCATATATATCATGCATATATAGGTATTTATAATAGTACATATCATTTGGAGATAATAAAAATGAAATGCACTATTCATGGAGATGGTAAGTCGTATGTACGCATGAACACTACATTAATTTCTATTTCATATTTAATGGAATGAAAACATATGATACATTGTTATTTAATAATTCCTATATAATATAATTTATAATTTCAGTAACTTCATCCTTCATACATTCCACATATGGAATGACCGATTCATATCACATTGTGGGGGCAGTATTCTACGATTTCTCAAATTAAATTACCGTATTTACCCATTAAGGAACAATAATGTTATTATATAAATGTAAAATATAGAAGACTAGAGATAATATAAATATTTTATATATCACATATAAATATAGTACCCTCATAATGGCCATATTGCGAGGTTTTAGGATATTATCGAACAATTATCCTTTCGTGAGGCATCAGTTCTCCGTACACAGAAACAATTTGTTCTTATCCATTAGATGGAGGTGTGTGTAAGTGATTTTTGAATAATTGACATAAAACAACATTTTATATTGTAGATACTGGTTTTATTATGTAAAACAGAATAATATGTGCCTAGGGAATGAAGAAGTAAAATAAAATAAGTGAACATGATTGAAAATGTTAACTTTAAATCTGGTAACTCTTTTTTGTTTGAACCTAAATGCTTTTTTGAAGTGCCTTAGGCCTATGTTAAGGCATATAAGAAAAAGAGAGAGATGTTGGGATATTATTTGTGAAGAGGTTGTATGATCCAAGTGTATTGAGAGGCGTGTTTAATGGGTTATATGTGATGGCCTTTTACAAGGGGGAGAAGGGGCTCTTAACGATTGATTGAAAATATTATATTATTCTAACCTAAATTTCTATTTCAAAGGGTCCCAAATAAATTACATTTGTAGATAAGATGATTATTATTATAAATCCTCTAAACCAATAGGTTTTAGACATGTTTTAGTTTCTTTTTCAACATTATCATTTAGATTTAACTCTTTGTTAACTATTTTAACTTTTACCATGTCTTGTTATATATCCATATTACATGGTTAATATAGATAATATAAAATTACAATAGACAAAAAATGGATTATTAATGATATTTTTAACACTATATGTATATTTTTGATGAATAATATTTTTTAATGCTATTTGATTATTTAATAAAATATTTATTGATTTAAAAACTCATTTATGTCATTTTCTACACTATTCTCATCATGACTTTTTAAAAAATCCAATCCTAAATGATTCATTCGAAGAACAGTCATTGATTTAAATATAAAAAATCATAATAATATCTAAAATTCGTCAATGGCATAAATATTTTCAAAATAATTTTTTAAAAAATTTATAATCTCATTTATTTAAAACATTCATTAATGGGGTAATCATTACATAATCACTGTGTCACAAATAAATTTATTTATATGATGTCTACAAATTATAAATAGTCTACCATGATTTTGAAAATAGTTTTATATTTTTAATTAATATTTATATTCTATGATATCAATAATATAACCCCACACTAAAATTTCCTTATAAAAACATTACATGTTTAAGATATTTTTATTTTTACTTTATATAATAAGTTATTAATGTAAATATCTTACCCAAGTGGATTTCAAAGTCCACACATCTCACCAAAGGATTTTAATGGTCAGACATGACTCATACAATAATGTTATAACTACTGTTATGTTAATTTTATGTTATTATAATATTATATTTAACATAAATTACCATATTTCCCTTTAATTACGGTAAATAAAAATCAAAATATACTATTCATCAAAAAATATTTTCATCTTATTGAACAAAATTTTACATAATAATGAATACCATGCATGTTATATTTTTTAAATTCAATTCACATAATTGGTAAAAAAATTTAAATGAAATGGTTGGATTTCTAACTAATACGCAGTGTTTCACTAATCATTTAAAATTGATCTTTTTCAGAAAAATACCAAAAATTCACCAAATGATAAATTTGGTATTCCAAATTTAAATATAATATCTATTTTACCAATTTCAAAACATTTAAATTGAATTAATTAATTAAATATTTATTACTATTGTTAAAAACAAAAAGCCTGTTTTTAAGAAATACTAACTATTAAAATATTGACACTTATTTATGTCCAATTTCAATGTGAAATTACATAAAATGACCATAAATGGATTAAATGGTAAACCAATAGTCCAATTACAGTTTAAAACCATTTAAAATTATAATCTATTTATATAAATAAATTATATTAAAAGGTTTTTTTAAATTAAAATGCCGTATTTTTTCACTATTCATTAAAATTCAAATTTATTATAAAAATGCCAAAATTTTATTCATTGTAAATTTTGATGTCTTGATTCTATAGAATAATTTTATTTGGTAAAATATAATATATAAATGTGAAAAAATTAGATTTAAATGGGTTCTTCATCAATAGGATGTAAACAATCCTATTAATTTATAAATGAGTATTCATAATTAAAATTGGATTCCTTCTTATTTTAACCCTCCAAAACATATTGGATAATAGTAAAAAAATATCAAACATTTGTAATCATATTATAGTTATTTCTATTCATTCCCGCTAATACAATGATTATGAATTATCTACCATTTAAAATAATAATATTAAATTATTATTTTAAAGTAAAACTCAACGTTGTGTGGAACATATGATTCTAAAGAATCATGTAGCTGCGTGTTGACTATGATATCAAACAAATCATCCCCATTAAATTAGAATGAATATTTAATTCCAAAGTATTAATAAATATGACCATGTAACACTCTTTATTTACTTGGGATGTTACATTCTTCTCCCCTTTTGAAAATTGTGTCCTCACAATTTAAAAATTAGGCTCGGAAACATCATTAAATGTCCCACATCAGAAAAATAATCAATAATATCGTCACATTAAAAGAAATAAGAAAAGTAAAAAGGCCACACAAGATAAAAAATACTAGGATTCCATGAAAACATGGATATGGAGGAGAGACTATGTGTCATGTTCTTGATGGAGACTGATAGAAAACATGATCATGAAAAAGTTAACAACACAAAATCCAAAAACATGTGATGGGTTAAACGATCCTGGGTTTTCTAGTAGGAAAAATAAATGGACAATGTTTTTGTTTTATGCTCCTTTTCTTAATGATTAGTAACTTATCCATGAGCATGACTAAGAACATAAGGACGCATTCTTAATTTTCATGTAGACTTTCATACATTACTAAATTTATACCACAAACTCAACTTTTATCTAAATGATGAGAATTCAAGATGACATTTTCACATCAAAATTTCAAAAATCAACTTATAGAGAATCACATAATCCAAAATGATGAACTATATATTTCTCCTATCATTAGAAAATATCCAAAACCAAAAACCTTAGTATGAGGGAAGATAATCCACATAAAGGATAATACTATATAAAAAACAAATACTATTATTAATCTCTAAAATTCAATAGACAACACCCATGGTTAAACAATGTATATTAAATAAAAAATTCCCTTATAATTCAACAATTTAATCTAAAAGATTACTGAAACCCAAAATTCAAAAGGATTTTATCTCATAGTCTTCAAAAAAATATTGAAATTTATCTCCATATAACATTGGCTACTCTATAGTATCTTAATGAAGTGTAATTAAACTAATCACATATTAACTATGATAGATTAATAATTTCCTTAGATAACCCAAATCACCATATGTTCAGTATAAAAAAATATATTCTTCCAAAATGAAATTCAGTCATTACCACTCAAATTAAATCCCAGAGTATTATATTTTCTTAAAGCATATAGTATTCCCAAAAGAGAAAACATCTTTCGAAATAAACATTATAACATAGTAACCAAATCATTTTACTATACCATGGATATACATTTTTATAATACATAATATCACAAATCAACTTATACATGATCAATAAAACCATTTAAATAATAAGAATAAGTAATTCCAATTAGGGACTTCGGGTAGTCCAGTGGTTAGTGATAAATCTCAATCTCACATTGGTTGTGGGTTTGATTCCCCGTAGTTTTGTCCGAAGCGACGGGTCGTCACATGGTCTTCATGTTGTCCTTTTTCCAAAATATTATAATTTTATAACATTTTGGATAATGAGATAAATTCCTAAAAAATAATAATTACAAATTTTAACAGCAAATGATATCTTATACCTCACATTTTCATCCTAAAAATTAATAACCTATAATTACCTCAAATTTAAGAATCATATACACCAAAATGGTTCATTATAAATATATCCACAAAATAAAAGATAATTCTTCATTGAATAAAATTTTAACACATCAAACATCAGGTTTACACATAATAATACATGTATTCTAATGTAATCCACCATCAAAAGATCAATAATTCATTTAAAATTTTGATCCTCCCAAAACCTACCATAACTCTTGAATCCCTTATATGTAGACATTATACTATTCCAATGTTCATCATGATCCATTAAAAATTCTTTCCATAATATTCATTAATACATCTTTCCTACAAAAAATCATGAATCATATCCTAAGAATAAAAAATGTACAAACATAGGCTAAAATATAATACATACCTTTCATTGCCCATTATCAGTTTCGTCATCCTCAATTATAATTTCATTTGGTATTGGTAAACATATATATATATATATATATATAATCATTCTGATCCCATTTTCAGAAATTCTTTGTAGGACATCTATTTCTATAATGACCATTCCCAACAAATTTAAAATAGTCAATTTATCTTTTGGAAGGAACTTATTTACCTTTCATGGAGTCAATCAGACGCTTCCTTTTTCTTGGGTACTTCATTTCATTTGACCTTAATTACCACATCTGACACACCTTCCCATCCCATTTAAGCTATTTCTGAGGTGTTACTTTCCAAATTCAAGACACATAGGATTTTGAAAATACTTATCATTATTGTCATTACCTGAACTTCCATTGGGATTTGTTTCTCCCATATATAATGCCTTAAAAAAATCACCATGTTTCAGGTTGTCAATCCTGAATCCATATATTTGGTTATGGATAAAAACAAGAGTTATCATTTTAGCCCTTATTTCATTTAGTTTCACATTCCAAAACCACCACAATTTCCTTCACATCCATTGTTACTTTTGTTCCTGCTAAATCAGGCCATTTATTAAAACCAAAAGGCAACTGTAAGTATATCAGAAAAATAATGATATAATATCTTATGAGGATAGTAAACATTGTGATATAAATATTCATATTATCATAAACTCATTCACATTATCTAAAATAACCATGACTCTTTCAGAAATCATAACCATTATATTTAGGTAAATTATGCTTAGAAAACACCCTAACCTATAATGTTATCTAAATTGTCCTTTGATACCAACAATAAGGCTCTATCCTTAAACATTATGTAATCTTTAAAAAAGATAATAATTCACATTGAGTATCTCTTCAATTTTAGAGTTTTTGGGAATTATACCATAATTATTACATTTCATCTAAATTGTTACAAATTAGACACTTCTACTCAGATTCTATTTTTTGTAAAATAAAAACTCTTAAAAGAAAACAAGAGTTCATTTCTTGATAAAAATATTCTTGAATTTTTCTTTTCTCATACCCTTCCTTAGATCCTATGAATAAAATTTCAAAAACATGGGATGGGAATAAAAATTTCAGTAATGCTTATAAGAAAAGAATGAAAACATTATCCCATAAATACATAAAAATCAATGAAATCATACTATTCAATAATTAACATACTACATAAAAACATAAGATTCATGAATAACAAATGGAAATATTAAATCATAAAGGAAACTTGTGCCATCCATAACATACATACGTTGTAGCTTTCCCAGCTACATAGGGCGTTACATTTGGAATACCCATAAAAGTATATTCCCTAAATAAATTAAGAGAAACATTAACGTTTACTTCCTTCATGTTACTCATTTCATTGGAGAGCTATCTCAGGATCACCCACCCTAGGATTATAATAGAACCACCTGTATACATAAAAAATGCCCATGAACTATAACACATTCATAACACATAAAACTAACATAATAGAATGATAAAATTTCAACATTTTAATCAAAATATATAATTTAAAAATATTGATATAAATAATCCTTTATCAAAACCCTTTTCAATACCAAAATAAATAATAGATTATATGGTACTTATTTTACATTTGAAAACATAATGGCTTGTTAAGGAATCCAGAAAACAAATAATGCTCATGTCGGCGGAAAGTTCATTGTCACTGCAGAAAATAAAAAGAAACATTTCCTTTGAAATTTAGTAAAACTCTTCATAGAAAAATATTCCTTTGAATTAAATTAAAATTCAAATGGTTTTATACACCATATAAAACCAAAATCTTGTTTAAATGAAAATATGCTTCAATGAAAGGAGATTGGGATGTTGTCCCAGAACTCGTGTCCAACATGACTAGTGCATTTTTAAATATCCTAAATTAAAAACTAAAAATAATTTATACTTTCTTAAGAACCATTTTCATGTTTATTATTCCTTTTATAATACTGATTACAATGTTATACACATTACAAATATCATTTTAATTCATTAACAGTCATTTTTTCAATATTTGGTACGTGAGTCAAAAATGAACTTCTTATAATTAAAATTTATCCATGTTGTCAAAATTCCATTATCTCCGGAATGATATTATTGAATTAGATATCATACATATAATATATATCCAGGATATATTTTTTTTAAATTAGTACATAACATTTGGAGATATGAAATGAAATGCACCGTTAATGTAAGCATTAACACTACTTTCATTTTTATTTTTTATTTAATGGAATGAAAACATAATGACACATATGTATATTATAATTCCCGTATAATATAATATATTATTTCAGTAACACCAACATTTATATGTTCCATTGATGGCATGAATGAGTCATATCACATTGATGAGGCAGATCTATGCACTTCATCAAATAAAATTATTGTATTTACCAACTATTGAAACAATAGAGGTATGCTATAACTGAAAAATATATAAGCATAAATAATATAAATATAATATATATCACATATATATAATTTTCCATCATAATGGACACCATGAGAGGCTGTTGGATATAATCGAACAATCATCGTTTTGTGAGGCAGTAGTTCATCGTACAAGGAAACATTATGTTCATATCCATTGGATGGAGGAGGGAGTAAGTGTCATTTAAATCCTTATCATAAAGAAACATAGTTTATTTAAAATACTAGTTTTGTAATGTAAAAAAAGAAAAAGAATACTATATGGAGTGTATAAGTAAAATAAATGAAGAGAACTTGAGGTAAGACATTACCTATAAATCAAGAAACTCCCTTTGGTTTGAAAAAAAATCTTCTTTATAGTGCCTTATAACTAATGTAAGGTTTTTAGGAAGAAAATATGAATTTTGGGATGTTATGTGGGCCGATTTTGGACTATCTATGGGGCTTGAGAGGTGTGTGTAATGGGTTATAAGGGATGTCATTTTATAAGGGGAGGATGGTTTCTTTAGGAATGTTTGAAAGTATTATTTTATTAAAAAATTAATTTCTATTCCTAAAGGACCCAAACCCATTCATTTCAAAGATAAGATGAATATGATTATTAATAGTCTAAAAAATAGGTTTTAGACCATTGTTTTCATTTTTAACCATATCATTTAGCTTTATATCATTGTTAACTAATTTATCTTTTACCATGTCTTATTTTATATTCATACTATATGGTTTACATAGATACTATGAAATGACTTGAGTCACAAAATGGATCATTAATGACATTTGAAACATCATATATGTCATTTGGACATATCATATATTTTAGGTCTATTTTATTATTTGATAAAATAATAATTGGTTTTAAAATTCATTTAAGTCAATTTCTATATTATTCATATCATGACTATTTAAAAAATTTCAAACATACCTTTTTTTTTGAAAAAACATCATTAATTATAATATAACAAGTCATAATCATCTAAAAAATATTGGATGGCATTAATAATTTCACAATAAATTTATTTTAATATTTATAATCACATTTATTTAAAACATTCATTAATGACGTAGTCATTACTTCATCATTTTGTCACAAATATATATATATATATATATATATATATATATTCAATGTAACACCCCTAGAATATTATGACTTAAAAGGATAAATGTTACTACCCATGTCAAGAAGGTGCACCATTCTTTTCGAGAGCCTACCTGATTAGAACTCCACAGTTAAGCATGCATGGCTTGGAGTAGTATTCAGAATGTGTGATATTCTGGGATGATTTCCATGGTGTGTGTGAGTGATGACAAAACACACTGAAAGAACATTTTTTGGCCTGTGGGGACAGTCATTAGTCTGATAAGAGACCCTAGTGAGTAATAGCCTATGGTGTGCTCTGAAGGCAACCAATGTATTACAGGAGTCCCATGGGATCAGATGAAAAGGGTCATGGCCCTGGGAGGGGGGTCATGACAAATGGTATCAGAGCTAATACCCAGCTTGAAGTGCTTATGCACTACCTGGGATTGACGCTTGGGGTACACAACGAGGGCAGTGTGCGTTAAAGGGGTGGATAATGTAACACCACTGGAAAAGTGAGACTTAAAAGACTAAATGTTATTACCCATGACAACAAGGTGCACCATTCTTTTCAGGAGCCTACCTGATTAGAACTCCATAGTTAAGAATGCTTGTCCTGGAGTAGTAATCAGGATGTGTGACTTTCTAAGATGTTTTCAAGGGTGTGTGTGAGTGAGGACAAAACACACTGAAAGAACATGAGTTGGCCAGTAGGGATAGTCAATAGTCTGAAAAGAGACCCTAGTGAGTAATAGCATATGGTGTGCTATGAAGGAAACCAAGGTATTACAGGAGACCCATGGGGTCAGATGAAAATGTTCATGGCTTGGGGAGGAAGGTCGTGACAAATTGGAATCAGAGGATACTGTTCTACCATAGAAATTAGGACATTGAACATTCGTTTCTGTGAAGGAATATTGTTAAGAATACCATGTGTGGTTTTCAGTTCATGGAGTCCAGTGTAGGTGTGGCGGCTGACGTATCCATACAGCAGCTCCTTCACTACTGATTTCTGACATTGTGCAAGGAGAAACAGATTACGTGCATGTCATTAAAAGTATTCTTAAATATGTTCAACCAGGTCAGCACAGTAGGTATAATTCATTTTACCATGTCGTATCTATGTTTTATCTGGAATTGGGGATGACCTCCTTGATTTAATGTTCAAAGATTCCAAGTAGTTTCTAACATGTTTGTTCGTAGAACTGAAAACATCCAATGATTCTATATCCATTGGGACATACTTTCCAAAGGTAGGGGCTCATTAGTTATGAACTGATGAGTCTTAATAATTTGCATTGGTTAAGAGGATTGGAGGTCGGACTCATCACACCTTTTTTAGGGGAATTATTGTCTACTCTAGGACTCTCTTTATAGATTTTAGTTATGTTCGTCAGTCCTTATTACATTACCAAGTATAAAATGAGCTTTTATTTAAATCTGGAAATCAATGATTAACATGTATGAAATTTAGATAATTTTTTATATATATTCGAGGTTCTTCGTCGATAGAGAATCAACTGTATTTGTTTTAGAGATTCTTAGTCAATGTTATCCTTCAATACATTATATAAACGTCTCTTGGTCATTATGATGACCATACTGGTTTTAAAGCCACACAGCGGGGCACTTGATGTTTATTTTAATTCAGAAGGACATGAATTATTTCATAGTTGGGATCGTACCCGCAGATGGGCTACCTACGTATCCTTTGATTTGGAAAAGGAATCATAACCCACGTAGTTCGAGTAATGAATTATGAAGTTTATGCATGATTGATGACTCAAATAAAGATGTCATAATTACTTTTATACTCTAAGCTCACGTGAGTCATAATCGGTGTGAGAAACAAGAGGTATTTGTAAAACCAGACGATTGTGCCACGAAAGATGCAATCATAAGAAATGATGTGGCACTTATGTATGGATGACTGCCCAAAAATAGATGAATATTGGGTTTTATATCAGGGAAGAAACCCATGAACAAGGTCCATAAAGTTATATGTGCTTTATGGAGATGTGAATACTCTAACATGGTGATTACTCTTAAGGAAGGTGCCCAAATTAGGAAGGGACATATGATTGGGTTTTATTCGTGAAAAGGAAGCCCAATTCAAAAGTAAATTATGACTGGTTAAGAGAAATTATGACTGGGGCTTACTCATTAAAATGAGGCCTAGGTAAAATGAATTTGGAATTTGGGGCTTACTCCTAAGGAGGATTCCCATATTTGGGAACTTGAAGAGTGGGGCATACTCCTGAAAAGGAGGACCAGTTTCAGGAAATTATGGTTGGGGCTTACTACTGAAGAGGATGCCCAGATTTGGGGAATTAATACTGGGGATTACTCCTAAGGAGGATGCCCGGGTTAAGAGAACTTGGAATGGGGCCTACTCCTGGAAAGGAGGCCCAAATTAAGTATTCTATCATCTTGAAGGATTAGGTTGAATGAATGAAGTCTCTAACCTTAGTGATATAAAGATTTGTAAATTACAAGGTTTTGAGAGGTGTTCCACAGAATTCCTTTCAGATAAGGAAGCCAACAAGGAAATCATGCCATGAATGGATTTGGAGTGTGTTTTGAATGCTTCATCTTGAAGAGGATTGGTGTATAGGAAAAAGAGAGAAGAAATAGGTAGGTGAGGCACCCAAAAAGAAGTGGGAATGCAAGTCATGCGAGGGTGCGCAAGTACAACGTGGGTGCGCAAGTACATGTTGCACAGTTGTACCTGCGTGACACAAGGGCACTTTCACGAAGGTCAACCCTTAAGCTAATACTTGGGCGAGACTTGGCTCAAGCCCGTAGTACTATCCCTAAGGGACAACAGAAGGGTGGCACGCAGGTTCTGGTGAAGGGGTAAGGCGGTGCTCAAGTGTGGCCATTTCCCATAAGGGATGGCCACCTAGTCACAGAAGTT
This sequence comes from Viscum album, assembly GCA_963277665.1. Lineage (NCBI taxonomy): Eukaryota > Viridiplantae > Streptophyta > Magnoliopsida > Santalales > Viscaceae > Viscum > Viscum album. The sequence goes on along the minus strand of OY728143.1, from coordinate 62,046,613 downwards.
TTGATGAGTTTAAACACATAGGCATTACTCCCCCTCTTTGAATCTTCCGTTATAGGTAAGAAATTACCTTAGAAGTTTTCGGAAGCTTTGATAAGAGACTTGGGCACCGGGAGCTCAAATCTATGTTTCTGGAATTTTTTTCGTCCACAAATGGGGGGCCCACATGGGGTATTTATAGGCTGCTGAAGACCCCGGGCGAAAATCAAATATGGAGCGCAAGTCTCCTGCACACCCAAAATGTGGCACGCAAGTATACTTGATCGACTTTGAGGAAACTTGCATGACCCAAGTGGGATGTAATCCTTCCTCATGCATTTGTCAATTTTTTGATGTTTCTTCAAAGGATGAATCACTTTGGATTATGGTATTTTTCTTTTTCAGTGGTTAGACTCTGTGATGAAAAGGAGCATCAAAAAAAGTCCCCCATCAGAGATTTATCCGAAAGAAAATGAGAATGTATCTCTGAGGAAAGAAGAAGACCAAGGAATATTCGACGCGCAGATGGCATCGCGCAGGTGTTGAGCGCGCAGATGGCGTCGCACAGGTTTTGATCGCGCTAGCTTTAGAGCGCGCTGACTTTTAAGCACGCAGGGTTGAGGCCTGGCCTATATATATGCGGTCATTCTCGGGAAAAGTACCCGGATTTCAAATTTTTGAGCTCTCGCCACGCAAGTTACCTTCACCGTGCAGGTTGCTCTGTTTTCCGCTGTTTCTATGCTGTCGCGCTGCTTGTAGAGGTATTTGGCCTTTCACGGTGATACATGCACGCCCAAAACTTGCGCGGCACATCCATACTTGGGTGACACATACATACTTGTGTGCCTTAATTCCTTATCCATTTTTTCTAATTACTTCACAAATTTTATGAAAAAATCAACCCATTCAAGAGTTCATTTATTCAAATTTTGTGCAGATTCAATGGCTCCCAAGTGAATCAGAATAGCTGATGAACATGCTAGCAAGAGAACTGATGATATGATGAGAATCATTGGCCATGATTACTATTCCATCTGCTATAGTACTCTCCCGGATTTGGCCAACTGCCTAAAGAAGTATCATCTTGATTTCTCACAAAGCATCTATCTGCTTTTGTATGGGTACAGTCATCTGCGAGAAGTTACCACTCGAAAGGAAAATAACTATCTCCCAATTTCTTGGTTTCAGAATTACACCAATTTTTCATCAGAAAATATCTCACGTGGTGGAGAATTTATAAATGCTGGAACAGTGGAGAAGGCTCATATGATGCATTATAGCCCCTATACGCCGGATCTGAAACCTCAGAAGCCTGAGCTGCAACCACATTGTTATCCTTCAATCTTCCAAAATTATAAGATGGATCAATACAAAGGTTGGAAGAAGATATGGGACGTCCTTCCTGGAGAAGATATGAAGACCACATGGATGTGGGCATTCTGGGTATGAAAAACCAATGTAGGTTTTGTCGAGTATTTCAAAGGTGTTGTGGTATATGAAGCCGTCTGGGCTGGGCAAACATATGTTTACAGGCATGATAATATCGTGCCGAAGATACTCAGCCATTAGAGCCCAGAAAATAATTCATTCCATCTAACTCATAGATATGTAGGCATCAGTCTGTGGGATTTCCACAAGATCTCATGAGATCCAATTTTGGGTGATATGTATGATGAATTCATCCCTCCCAAGGTGACTTGGAATGAATCGGAGAAGACTCCGGCTTTAGATTGGGAATTATTGAAAATATTCCACAAGCTCAAGAGTTCATAGACCCACTTAACTCATTTTATAAAGGATATTAATCCGATAGAGTGGATGAATATTTTTATTATCGATAAGCAGGAGAAGGAGTGAAAGGAAAAGAGATCAAAGGAGAAGGGATCCAAGAAGAAGGGGTCCAAGGAGAAGAGGCCCACTCGTCCTACCACCTGCCCCAAAACAGAGAATAGGGGTGCTCCTGGAACATTCTCGCCGACCCTATAAGTAGGATATTTTGAGAAGTGGGGATAAGAAGTGAATAAGATAATCCCAAAGAAGACTCATCTCGCAGGCTTCTTGACCTTGTGGATTTGTGTTTATCTTTTGTCAGCTAGGGACTCGAAGGGAGGCGTTAGGCCAGGAACCATCGTTATTATGGCCAAGTTGGCTGAGGGGAAAATTGATGGGTTGGCTACCCCCATTTTAGCAAAGATTCATAGGAGTTTACTCAATTTATTCATGGGTATGTATCCTTTAAGAATAGTGGGACCATTCCAAGTTTTATGGGGATGGTTCACCGCACACATCAGGATGTATAATGTATAAAATGGAGTACAAATCCCCAAAAGTTCTCTCAGGCCATCAGTGCAGGCATTCTATGGAATTTCTCCACTAGCTCTCAATTATTATGACATGAATGTGAGGCTGATCATGTATAAAGAATTTAATTTCTTTCCTTATGGAAATCCGCCAACCGGGTAGTTTGTTGATGATGGAACAACCAGTCTGGAATTAAGGGAATACATGCTGGCCTGCAGAGATGGTGTTATGGTTTCCAGGATTGAAGGAGAGATTATATGTGAGGCCTATGCTCCATATTTATTTGCACAACAATTAAAGTGTTTGCAGCAGACTCTTTTATCTCCCCCTATGCATTTCAGGTTAGAGAAACATCTGATGGTTTCCCGGCAACAATGGTTGTTGACATCTAGGGTGAATACTGGGATAGTGTTTGATCTTCCAGTCAATAAAGCAGAAAATAACTTGACCACATGGTATGCCAAGAACTGGATAGCATCATACCTTAGAGGGGTGTTGAATCACCCGGTTAATCAGGTGGGTAAAAGGAAGAGAACTGTTGAGAAGGAAACCCTTCATCAGGAAGGTGACGCTTCCCCACCTAAAGCTGATTCTTTGGATTCCTCATCTAGGACTGACTCACCAGATTCCCAAGATGGGGATGATGAGTCACAACAATTAGAAAAGCGGCCTCGTGCCCGATATAATCCTCAAGTCAGAATCAAAATACCGACCCCATCAACTCCTAGTGAGTTACTTCATTGTGGAAATTTAATCACCATTACTTTGTAGAGAAACACGTCTTATTATCTTATTCTCTATCTATAGATGCAGGAGCTGGGAAGAAGATGAAGTAGAAGATTGTAGGACCTTCTTCATAGCCTTCTAGTACACATATTGAATATCTACGACCAGAGGATGTCCAGACCTGGAAGAGTTTATACTGCGGTGCTGAAAATGATTGGCTAGATTTGTGTGAGGGGCTACACCTCCCTGGAATAGGGAATCTTCTGGATTCTAAAGATATCAATTACAAGGATAACCCCGATGAAGTGTGGGGTTACATTAGATAGCTAGAAATTCTCATATATGCCACTAATGATTCCATTCCTGTCACCAAGTGGGTGAATGAAATGATAGATCGTGGAGCCACTGAGGGGACTGGTGGTTCCAGAGATTACGAGTGGAATAACTACGTGGCTCCTAATGATGTAAGTCTCTTTCCTTATTTTCATTGTAACTTGATTCCATTTAACGCTTTGTTACATAAGGAAATTCTTCCCTTCATCCTGAATCTTGCAAAGAAAGGAACTCCTGAGGTTCCTTCGGCACAATATATCCCTTGTGGTACTGCCATTAGGGTTAACGAATCCACTCGTGGGTCAGGCGAGATATCTCCAGTCCAGTAAGCCATGGATGAGGAGTTGGATATGGCTATCCATTCTCCAATTCAAGTGCATGTAAAGGATACTGCCGAAAATCCCAAAAAGGAAAAAAATAAAAAGCATCTAAGGAGGAAGTCCACACCTAAAAGCTTCATTAGTAGTGGTAAGTCCTTCGGATAATCATGATTCTTAACCCATGAAAAGGACCTTCATAATTATTGGAATTTCAGGGGCATCTTCAAATTCCCCTTTGAGAGAGAGGATTGACCTTACTCTAAGAACAACAGAAGGTGCTGCTGAACAATCACAAGTTCAGGATAACTTGGATGCTCCTGGAGAAGAGCCAACGTCTGTTCCCAGTATCCCTCATGCTACTGTTTCATGGAGAGAAGAACCTGCTTCTGGTAAGTTAACAACGCTTCATAAAATTTTGAATGAAACATCGACTGACATCCATTCTGTGATACTTTTGTTTCAACCCCTTCATTAGAGATTTTGGCGGCCATTGCAACTGACACCGCCACTTTATCTGAAGAAGCGGTCCAGGGTTAGAGAGTGCATTATGAAGGTCTCCAAGAATACATATCGAATGCTCCAACTGGTAAGACAAACCAGGATTCTGATATTACATTGGATGAAATGATGGGACTTGGTGTATATTTTGATGATTTTTTAGATCATGTTAAATTACCATGTAATTTAGAAGATTTTTGACATGAGTGTTATCCTTCGTCATATTAAAAAAATAACTTCTTATTACATGTCTAATCATTATCAGTTGAAATGTGAAGTTCTATATGACCAAGCTACTGAACTACCAATGCCTGAAGAGGGTACATAAAACCCTACTATTTGAGATACATTAGCCCAGGTGGAGCTGAACCCCGTAGTGCTTCCTCCAACTCACCATGAAAATCTTGCTGAAGCTAGGAAAGATGGGGAGGAGCCTTCTCAACATACTGATCTACCGTTGGGTAAGGGATAACAATATTTGTGACTGTACATAATTTTCAAGATGACCAATCAACATTTGTTACTATTTGAAACTAACCAAAATTTTCAATTGATTATGCAGGGCCATCAATTTCAATGGCTAGATCTAGAGGAGAAGCCTCAGCCTCCGCCCCAAGGGGAATTGAATGTGAAGAAGCACAGGTCCGGGAGAAGGATCAGAACAGGGCACTTACCTAAGTTCATTAATCCCAGATTATATTCCCCCTACGACAGTGATACTGAGTCAGATCCAGAAGTACAAAAGGTTCTCCAATTTTCACAGCGCAAGGCATGGAAGAACACATGGAAGATCATATCTGATGTTTCTTTAGAAGAGCTATCATCAATGATCCCACGACTGTCATCCCCGTTTGTCATACTGGGACTTGGCAGTTTTGGATATCAAAAGATCCATGCCGCGATTAAAAAATTCATTTTAAGGAGGGCCCAGGAGCAAAAGTGCCGTCAATATTTGACCACAGTGAAGCTGTCATCCATTTTCAGCAACTTTGAGGATATGGTATCCTGAGATGAGGTTGATTATGCTTCCTAGATGAAGGAGCTGAAGCATAAGATCAAAGAAAAAGTCGTCCAGTAGATTCACCTTCAGTAATAGTTATATGATGTTACTGGGGAACTTGAACAAATCAATAATTCACTGGAGGGAGCTAAAATGACTGGTATGAAATCCATCGCTGATACCAAGAAAGCACTCCATCAAGCTGCATAGTGTGATGTTGTTCGAGTGGATGAGGTTCATGTGTCTACTGGTGAAGCTCGGGATACTGTAAATCAAGTTAAGAATTATGTTGACAGCCTCTTGTAATTTCTTGAAAAGAGAAGATACTCCAATCGGTGGGTGTCCTTCTAATTCCCATGTATCAATGAATAATACTTCCATCTTCCATCATTTGTGCTTTTATTCTTTGATAGCTGTTTTATGTTTTTACCTAATCCAATGGGCCTAGTTAGAATAGTTTGATTTTTACTAGGATTATTATAAATAACCCTACAAAATTTGAATCTTTTAATTGCTCAATATTACCTAAACCACACGAAACATATGTTTAGTGAGCTAGGACTTGACTTTTATTCAGAGTACCATTGTTAATTGTGGGTAGTTTAATGCCATGCATGTCAGACATAAAAATTTTAACGTTTAAGGTTGAAATAGCATTGACCGAATGGATTAAAATTGACTCAATTCCTCGACAACTTATCTGAAAACATATTACCACACTCAAGTATAAAGGAAAAATGTAAACTATGACTGAAATTTTTTTGAATATGAGGAATGATACGAAAAAGGCTAAAAGGCATTAGAAGAAGTAGTTCCCACGAATGAAGTTGTAATTATTTAACAAACACATTAGATGGTTGAATTATGCAGGGCCGCCTAAGGGCATTGACTACATAGTCAAATAATAGTATCCTTTGGCTGACATGTCTGTTATGTAGACTTTTTATGCAAGGCCGCCTAAGTTCACGTGAAACATAGTCAGGCAAAAGAACTCTCAAAAATTTACTTTTGTACTGCTAAAAAGCCAATGGATGTTTATTGAGATTAAAAATTTCCAAAGCATAGAGTGTGCTGTATGGAAAGAGGTACTTGAATATAGAGAAGATATTTCCAAGCAAGATCGTCTATGAACTGGTTGAATGTCACTCCTACGAAGGTCTGACCCAAACATAGGGAAGAGAAATATAAACCATAGACTTGAATACTTTTAAGTCATGAAAAAGAACATGGGACAAATATGTTAAGGATGGCTATTTTTTATGGATCCCTACATATTGTCGATAAGAAAAATAATGACAACAGATGTTTTCTTCCAAATAATGAAGTTACCATTATTTGAAAAACCCGTTAGGGGGTTGAATTATGCAGGGCTGCCTAAGGTCATTGGCTGCATAGTCAAATAATAGTATCTTTTGGCTGAAATGTCCGTTATATAGACTGTTTATGCAAGGCTGCCTAAAGGAACTTGCTGCATAGTCAGGGAAAAGAACGCTTATAAATTTGTTATTGTTGTGACTAGAAGTCAAGAAAAGGGTTATGAAGATCTAAAAATATTTAAGTTTAGGATTATGACACATAAAAATGGGTATTGTCCAATGTATGTAGAGATACACATATCAATGCTAACCACAATCATGTTGTGGCTGGGTCTTGAATTGAGATGATGGATTTCACTATGTATCCCATAAAGATGGTAATCAATATATACATAGTTCTTGAAATATTGTTTAACGTCATGAGGGATGAAGGCATGGGAGATCTTAGTTTAGGGTCATAGAGCTCAGACTATAATAATGAATAGACATTGTGTGTTTTCATGGGGACTTTTCAGCAAGGAGACTGAAAGTGGAATTTGGGGTTAGGCTCAAAGACTTGGGGCTTGATTCAAGGGACACTCGAACATTACAACATATCCCATATGGATGGGAATCAATCCGCATGTAGTTCATGAAATACCCTATTTATAGATTTGGTTTATACAAGTGAAGGGTGAAAGGGGACATTAGTGCAATTATGGTTTGACCCAAGATAAATGGTTCAGGCTTTGACATGTATGCACATAGTTATTAGAATATAACATGATTGGAGATCAATGTAAATAATGATTCCCTCTCAAGTGTGGGTATCAAATAATGTTGTAGTTTATTGTCATACAGGACGAAAGTGTTGTATAGTTTAATGTCATGTAGCAAGGACAAAGTTGAACCAATGTGAAGAGATTGGTTTTGGGATTGAACATCTGGAGGTTTCCTACGTACCCAACCTATAAGGCAAGTATCAATGTCTGCGTAGTTCAATTAAAGAATGAATTAGTGATCAAGTTGTTCTTGGGGACAATGACCTAAAAATGGTGTTGGGACTTACGCATGGTTTGTGGCCAAGAGAGGGTGCTATGGTTGATGTTTACTCTAAGATCATGTGAGTCATACTTGGTGTGAGAAACAAGAGGTAGCAACAACCTGAACAATGCACAGTTTAATGTCATGTAGGAAATACGAAATGACTATGCAGTTTAATGTCTTGCAGTGAGGACTATTGGTGCTACACAGTTTAATGTCATGTAATAGGGACAAAAATACAGTTTAATGTCATGTAGAACAAATATAGGGACATAGTTTAACATCATGTTGGACGTAAACACAGTTTTGCGTCATGTTGGACAATAAGGGTGTTGTACAGTTTAGCATCTTGTAGCTAAGATGGTTGGGACAATACAGTTTAACGTAATGTTGGATGAAAGGGGGACTATGCTGTTTAATGTCATGCAGTAAAGTCAAAAAGAACACAGTTAATAATCATGTTGGACGTATTAGGGATTTTTTTCACAGTTTAACGTCGTGTTGGAAGAAAAGAATGCAAATAGTTTAAGGTCATATGCATGGAATGAAACTGATGATACAGTTTAACGTCTTGCTGGATGTAAGGGGATTTTGTACAGTATAGTGTCATGTAGCTATGACATCACAGTTTAACATCATCTTGGATTAAAATAATGGTGTGAATAGTTTAAGGTCATATGCATAGACCATAGATGTTGCAGTTTAATGTCTTACTGGACGAAAAGGGACGATAGAGTTTAGTGTCATGTTGGATGAAAGGGATGAAAATAGTTTAAAGGAATATTCATGGACTGTGGATGCTGCAGTTTAACATCTTGCTAAATGATAAAGTATTTGTGTTACACAAAATACTTTTTCAGAAAATTGGCATTGGTTGGACAACCGATGAGTTCTCCATCCATTGAGATTAATGAATAAGCTCCATTAGAGTAGACCTTATGTATTGAATATGGTCCTTCCCATTTTGGCTCAAGCATGGGAGGTTTATTTCCTAGAATCATTATACTTCTTAGAAATAATACCAATTCTCCCTGAATGAATGAACGAAGATGAATTTTTTTTTTGAATTCTCGTGCTATTCGATTCTGATGGACTTCCACGTGGTGCAGGGTGCACAATCTTTTCTCATCTAACCATTCCAATTCATCCAAGAACTTTTGAGATTGTTCATCTGTAGATGATTGATCACAAATAGCTACTCTGAGCGAGGGTAATAGAACCTCAATGGGAAAGACTACATCGTTCCATATACCAATGAATATGGTGTTGTCCGCGTTGTAGTGCGGGTAGTGGTTCGATAAGCCCATAATGCATGAAAAAGTTTATTAGGCCATGATTTCTTATCTTTATCCTCCATCTTTTGCAGTATGTTTGAAAGAGTCTTGTTGAAGGCTTCTATCTTGCCATTAACCACTGCATGATACCGAGATGAATGATTAGATTTGATTTTGTGTTCTTCTTACAACTTCCTCACCTTGGATGAACAGAAGTTGGTGCCATTGTCCATCAGTATGTTATGAGGGACACCAAATCGGGTAATGATGTTAGACTTGATGAAGTTAACAATGCATTCAGAACTGAATTCTTTGAGGGGTATTGCCTCTGCCCATTTGGAAAAGAAGTCAGTAGTAGTAAGAATATACTTCAACTTCTTGGTTGTAGCTGAAGGATAAGGTCCCACTACATCCATTCCACGTGTAGAAAATGGCCACGAGTATTTAGTTGTATGAAGCGACTCTGGGGGTTGATGAATGTAGTTGGCATTTACTTGCCAAGAATGACACTTCTTTTTGAAATCAACACAATCTTGTATCATTGAAGGCCAAAAGTATCCAAGCCTTCGAATTTGATTAGATAGTCTATGTCCAGACTGATGGGCACCACAGACTCCTGCATGTACTTATTTCATGATAGCCATTGTCACTTCACCATCAATGAATCTGAAGAGAACTCCATCAAAACCTCTTTTGTTAAAAATTTTCTCTAGGTGATTTGGGCGATCATAAAGAGTGAAATTGAACACACGTCTCCGGATTTGTTCTTTCCCAGATCTATCAAGTGGAAGTGTTCCATTTTGAAGGTATCCCCTGATAGGTGTCATCCATCCTGTAGTATGACCAAATGGTTCAGAGATAGTACTAATTTCATTGATTTCCTCTATTCTGGCTTGAATATAAGGTGAAATTGTATGAAGGTGGGAAATATTGATACTTGTCTCATCCCGATTTGGATCTACCTGGGTTGTGGCTATATTAGCCAGTGCATCAGCTTTGGCATTTTGTGATCTCGAGACATAAGAAAATGTTGATTCCGAAGGATATTCCACCATTAACTCTCTGACGTAATCATAAAAAGGGATTAATTTTTCATTTCTGATTGCATAATCCCCATTGAATTGTTTGATTACCATGTCTGAATCACCTTTCACCTTTAAGTGACTCACTTGTGCCGGAAGCACCAATTCCAATCATGCGATAAGAGCTTGGTATTGTACTTCATTATTTTTACCACCTCCCAACAATGAGAAGGAATAAGGTAGAACTTCTTTTTCTGGGGAAATGAGTACAACTCCTAACCCAACTTTTTTGAATTTTGTAATTTCCATTTTCCTCCTTGTTGGACTTCTGGAAGCACCATCAATGTACATTTCACTTGTTTAAAGACTATCTTGAATAAAAAATACTTCCTCACTAGGACGTTCAATATATGAAGATGTATCTTCTACTAAAGGATGATTATCAAGGAAATCAGCCAGATCTTGGCCTTTTTTTCCATTTGAGACACATATTGAATGTCAAATTGCTGCAAAATAACTGCCCACCTTTCCAGACGTCCTGTAAGCATTGGACGACTATGGATGAATTTGAGCGGGTTATTTAGAGATACCAATTAGACCTCATGATGTTTCAGGTAGTGTCTCATCTTTTGAAATGCAAAGATTAATGCTAGGCAGCACTTCTCAATATTTGAATATTGGGTTTCTGCTTCGAGCATAGTCGAACTGAGATAGTAGAGGCTGTTTTCATTCCCAAAATCATTCTTCTGAGAAAGAAAGGAACCCAATGATCACTATAATGATGTCACATATAGGATAAGTGGTATTCCTTCAACAGGTGGCATTAACACCGGTGGACTTAAAAGATACTTCTTGAGAATGTCTAATGCTCTTGACATTCTTTAGTCCACTTGTTAGTGACTCCCTACTTCATCAATTTGGTGAAGGGTAAACTTTTTCCTGCCAAATTGGCGATGAAACTCCGAATATAGGCTAAGTTTACTTGAAGTACTCTCAATTATTTTGATTTTCAAGGATGTGACATACCAAGGATTGTATTTTTCTTCTTAGGATCGAATTCGATACCATGATGGCGTACAACAAAGCTGAGAAGTTTTCCTGAGGTTACCCAAAAAGCACAATTTAAGGGGTTCATCTTCAAATTATGTTGCCGAAGTTTGTGGAATATGATTTCCAAATAAGACAAATGATTAGAACATTGTTTGGATTTAACCACAAAATAGTCCACATAACATTCAACAAACTTCCCTAAAAAGGTTTTGAAGATGTAATGCATGGCATGCTGATATGTTGTGCCTGCATTCTTCAAGCCTATGGGCATTACCTGATAGAAAAACACACCCTGATGGGCTCTGAAGGCTATAAATTCTTCATCTTCTGGAGCCATTCATATTTTATTATATTCAAAATATGCATCCATGAAGGAAAGTTCATCATAGCCGGCTGTTTCATCAATTAAAAATTCTGTATTCGGTACTGGAAAATAATCCTTAGGACAATGCCGATTAAGATATCTGAAATCAATGAAAACTCTAATTTTACCATTATTCTTTTTCACTGGGACAATATTTACCAACCACTTGGGATATTGAATTTCTCTGATGATATTATATTTGAAGAGCTTATCCACTTCAGCTTCAATTTTGGAAGCATAGGATGGGTGTGTTCTTCTATAGGCTTGTTTGAAACCTCTATGTTCTTCTAGAAAACCCAACGGTGAGTGTAAACATCAGGATTAAGCACTAGCATCTCTATATAGTTCCAATCAAATATATATCAATTTTTCTTTAAAAAATTAATATAAATCTGTTGCTCTTCAAGATTCATGGCCGCACTAATTAAAGTGGGGTGTGGATCTTCTTTTGTACCCAGATTTATTTCTCTGTTTTCATCCATGGTGGTAGAGATACCCTCTTCAAATGATGGAGGACCATCCCTAAGATCTTCCTCTTCTTCTTCAACATGTGTCATTTCTTCTATTTCTACTTGCATAGTAGACGGTGAAGTATAATTTCCATGACCAAAAGAGATGTTAAAATTTGAACATCGTGAAGAAGAAGCCTCCATTTCCGACCTTATTGATGATGAAGGGTATTTCATGGGTAATAAAGAGGAAATGATGGATTGAGAATTGACAACATTGTTCATCTCTAACCTTGCTATAACTTCTTATGCCTTAGTTGGAGAAGTATAGACTTGCTTAATTTCAACAGATGAAATGAAGATATCTCCATTGGAGCTTTCACCATTGCTTGGTGAATCACCACTTTCTCCCATGCTGTTTGGCTTGATTTCCATAATTGCAATTATGGAGGTTTCCAAAAGAGTATTTTGATTTGGGTCTATCCTGTCAATTTGACTGATAGGCAATACATAATCTGTACTCACATGTTCTAATGGATTTGTTGGAATATTTTACAAACTATATGGAGCTTTAAATTTGGCAATTTCCCTTGATGTGGATTTCTCATTTCCCTTCATGTGATAAATTCTACCTCAATGTATTTAGATTCACATGTCTTGAACTAGGCTTTATCACCATACAATGTCCCAATTTGACCATCGAAACAATATTTGTGACATTTATGGTATGATAAAGGGATAACTGTATGTTGATGTAGCTAGAGTCTTCCAAGAAAGATGTTGAAGGCCGAGTCTTGATCAACAACCATAAAATATGAATTGGATACAAGATCTCCAAACTGATTTCTGAGTGTAATCTTGCCCAGTGGTTCTTGTTCATTTTTATCATTTCCTAGTAACATCAAAGTAGAAGGAGACAAATCAGATTCTGTGAGGCCCAATCGATGAAGTGTGTGAATGGGGATGAGGTTGACTCCTGAACCATTATCAATGAAAACACTTCGGACATCTACACCATTGAGATTGACAGATATGTACAAAGGTCTAATATGTTCATGCATCACATCATCATCATCTTCATCAGTAAATGATATCACTGCACGACATTCTGCAGGATTATTCTCTACATGGTAGACTTCAGCTGCATCGATTTCAGTTTCAAACTCCTGAGGACTCGACAAATCCTCGATGAGTGCCTCCCGAAGATCCTTTGATAAATTCAAAGCATCCAGAATTGATAACATGTCCGGTATTTGTGCCAAGTGTTTCAATACATAATACATTTGATCAAATGGTCTTCATTTCCCAACAGGAATATGTGGTTTCACAGGTTCCTTAGAAGTTGATTATTTGGAAGTTAATGCATCTTGTACTAAGATAGGAGTTGGTAATACTCCTGGAATTGGAAGATTAGACCGATTAGGTCTATTTACTATCTAAGAAGAAGAAGGTGGAACCTCCAACCGATCTTCCATAAAAACTGTGCCAGGACTGAATCTGCCTTGTGTAGAAGAACTTGCTTGTTCTTATTGAGCTCGTTGAAGGGATTTTCCACGAGTTTATGCAGCATACACAGTTCTAGCAGGGGTATAATTAGAATAGTGGCCTCTGAAAGATCCACGTCTTCCCATATATCCTAAGCCTCTGGAACTTCCTCTGATTCCTCTGTTTGATACGGGGAACCCAGTTTCATCGAGTGTGAAACTATGATTGGCATAAGGATCTGTTTAGTGAATCATATTAACAGAACCAAAGACTAACTCTTCATCCGATGAAGACTCTGCCTGACCAGCCAATTTAGGCTCTGCCATTTGATAGGGCGGTGCCTGTTGCTTTGAAGTAGATGGCATAAAATCTACCAGAGTCATAGACAACTTGGGCTTTGACACATACTCATCTTCTTCTGATTCTTCTTCTTTCAATGAATTATGCCTTTTCATTGAGAATATTCCCTCTAATGAAGAGGGTATTTCTGTGGAATCCATGGAAGAAGACACAATTGGTTTCTTCAATTGTGTTCACAAAATATCATGATTTCGGTTGATCATTTTTTTGACCATCCAGTCATCATATTTTTGTGCATTTTTGTTTCTGACTTCTTACCACTAGACTTCCTCCTATGGATCTGTATCTCTAACTCATTCTACTTGAGATGAAGAACCTTTCAGTTTGACTTGTCCCAAGTCGACCATTTTTTGAAGCAGGTCCTTGAAAAAAAAACACTCTTGAATCAGATTCCCCATCATTTGATGAAACAGGCAATAGTTGGTACGATCTTCATCTCCATCCTTGTTTTCCCATTTGTGCCTTGGAAATTGAACCAAATTATTTTCCAGATCCAAAATTAAATAACCAAAATCTTATTCATTTCGTAAAGAGTAAACTTTCCTCTTCAAATCCTCAAATTGTTTTCATAATTGATCTCGTTGATCATCTTGACGAAACGGCCTCTGTTATTAGCGCTCAGGAGTTGGAGCCCTTCGAGAAGATACAGGTTTTAATGTAGAAGCAGGAAATGGTGGTTGTTTATGTATAACTGTAGCAGTCTCTGATTTACCCATTCTCCTTCTTGAAGCTGATGGAATTACATGAGCTTTATCCTTATTCTTTATAAGAGAGTCTTCAATCTGTTGAGCAATTGAAGTAATGTCTCAAAACCCTCCTGTGAATTTCACAGGGATAAACGGTGTACGCAACACATCATGTAAATTTGACACACAGATTGGTAACAATTCTTTTTGAGGGAGTGCTAAGATTAAGAAATATGTTAATCCCTTCTCGCGAGCAATGAAATATGAAACCCTTTCATTCTCCCTTTGCTTACAGTTTGTAAGATCAAAAAATGATGTCTTTGAAAATGTTGATCTGAATTGAAGAAGGAATATTTGGCGGAGATCCTCCAATCCGGTAGTTGACTGGGATTTCATTCTTGTGTACCAAACAAAGGCAGGTCCTAGTAACGGCTTTACAAAACACCTGAGCATAACTACTTCTTGTTGCTGAGGGGTTCCCATCATAGGATCACAACGAGAAACAAAATGTGTTATGTTTTTCTCTAGGTCTCCCGAACGATTAATGATTGGGAATGTGGTACTTGCAAAATTTGATGGGGGAGGAATTGCATCTACCCATTCATGGTAAGCTCTCTTATCCGGTTGAACTGGTGCATGATTTCCTTTTATGACTTCCAACCGAGTTTTTAATGACTCAATAGTTGTTATTATCTTTTGGGAAACATTCGGCTGAGCATGGACATGAACAGGTTCAATGACTGGAGCTTGTACATATGTGGTGGCTGGTACTGCAACTGATGGTAGCACTACCAATTATTGATGCAGTTGACCCGTAGAATTAGACCTGTGAGGGTGTACTAATAGAGGAGGATATTCTTGGTTCATTTTAGTAGCCGCAACAACTTCCCTTGGCAGACTGACTCTAGCACGCTTAGGAGGAAGACTACTTTGAAGTAGTTCTTGCATTCAACTTCCTCAATTCCTTCATTTATTCCTCTTGTTGTGCAAATAATTTCTCCAGTGAGAGTGATTGGCCTTCTCCAGAGAAAGGGTATGTAACCTGATTCTTTCCTTTCCCCTTATTCGACACCTTTCAAAGAGGTGGAAGTGGGTTACCTGAAGGATTACCTAGATTTTTTGTAATCCATTGATTTTGTGTATGCACACCTTCTTCATTTGTGTCTGTGCATATAACTTCTTGAGCAGTTTCCTCTTCATCTGATCCCCCTTAGTGATCCTCATCTGGTGGATCATCAATGACGACATTGATGACATCAATTGATGCATAATCCATTGAATCCCTACTATTGGAATTTATGCGATATTGTCTTCTTTAAGGTCCTTGATGAGACATTTCCTTATGTAGATTTGATCTCTTAGGAACTTCTTGATGAACCGTAATTTGGAGGGAATCTCCTTATAATTTGTCTCTTCATTCCTCTTGAGGCTTCTTCCCTAGTCGAGAGGAAACTGACTTTCTCTGAGGAAGATATTGATGATTTGAAAAAGTCCCCAGTCCGATGGACTGGGGCTGTTCCTTCTCAACTCCTCGAATTGTATTTTTTTATTCTGAGGGATGTGTTAAAAGAGTCCCCTGTCTAGAAAGCTGGGGTGGCTCTTGAGTTTCTATATCTAAGACTTTCTTGAAAGCTCTTCTGATCTTGCAGAACTTAGTCTAGAAATTAGCTGGATGCATCAAATTGTATCCACTTTTATCACCCGGCTCAAAAGACCATTGGATGATTTCTAACACTTCTGTAACTTTGTGATGTGCTTACTCCAAATGAGAAGATTGTTAAATATTCTCTTTTGCTTGATTCAGGAGTAATTCAACAACTTGTTCTGTGTATGCTTGATTTTGATGGGAACTAGTTGAATCCTGTTCTTGGGAAAGCTTTTGATTACAAACAAAGCCAATTGGTTGTGGCCGGCTATGGGCAATAACATTGCATGAGACCATTTTCGGAGGGCATTTCTGACTTGAGAGTAAAGTGAAATGTAGTGACTCATGAACACCCCATCCCCTGATATGAATACCAGATGGGGCATTGGAAATTATCTGGCACAATCATCTTAGTGCTCCATGACATGAACAGTGATGGGCTCTCTGCTATTTTTAAGCATTCGAATATCGAGATACTAAGAGATATTCCAAGTCAATTTGGCGTTTTAACCCTAATATTATCTTGAAATTATTTTCATATTAATCATATGATAATAATTTATTTTTAAACTGACAAAGACTTTTCCATATGTTGAGACGAATATCATGAATTCCATCTTCAGTGAACATCTCTGTAATGTCATAATGAGAGTCACCCAGAGGCCAAAAATGACCGAAACTTCACCTTTTTCCAGTTTTTATCTCATATTCAGTACTTTATCATTACTATTCAATGAAGATTCTTCTACGTGATTAGACTAGAGCTGGTGCTTCCTTGGTGCTTCATCAGAATCAACAAGATCGGTAGAGAATTCACTGATCAAACTAGAAGATGAATGACCCAGGGGTGGTTCAGAGAATGACCTACACCCCGGGCTATCTTCTGATTGAGAAAGTGTGTCACCTATTAGTGGAAAAGCATCATACATGACTGGATTCACATCTGCATGTGCATCAAGATAAGAGGGCTTTCTCTTCACTACATTTTCCATTGGAGCATTTTCCAAGAAATGTGCATTATTTCTGCGGAGTGTACATTCGCAGCTAAATTCATCATCATGGAGAAGACCAACAGGGTGGGATAAAACAAAAGATGAAACATTATGCTACTTAGTCTTTTGACCACACAGAGGGTTGATGTGGCTCTCATCTGAAGATGACACTTCGATATTGACCACATTTTCATGAAGCAAGCCATCATGAGGATGTATCTGATGTAGACCTTCGCAATTAATGATCCAACTATTCGGAACTAGGAGATTAGAATCTTGAGTTTCAATAAATAATTGTCTGGGTGCATCAAGAACTACAACATCAAGCAGGGCCCTGTTAAAATTTGGCCCTAGATTTCATGACTGTGATGGGCGGGTGATCTTTATAGATGCCTTTTCAGTCAATTTAAGAACCACTTGGTGATGAAAGTGGTCATTATTGGAAGGTGTATATGCCAGACTTGGATGTCCGTATGATATGGGGGAGTACGCCCTATAACCCCTTTGGACTGGAACAGATGTGTGTGTCTGTTCTGGTGTAAACCATTGACGTGTCACTCCACTAGTAGGGATAGATTTATGTGTCTTTCCATGAGATGCTGTTGAATCTATTATATTATCCTGGCAGGCATCTAGAATATGAGTAGGTATTTTCTTATGCTCTTTCACTATTGATAGAATATGCTTGGTGGCATCAACTGCCGGAACGGGAATATACATCCATTCCATGCTTAGAGTTGGTGTGTGTTCCTGCTCCTGTCCTCCTTTTCCTGCCTATGAATTCTAACATTACTCATGTGTGGGGGAAGAGAGTTAAGTATGCCTCCTGTTTGTTGCTGGAGCATTCTGTCTGACTTCTCCGAGTGCTACCAAAAGAGACTGTTGGTAGGCTTGATCAATACTAGCAGGTGTATGTGCCTGCTGATTGCACTCTGCCGAATGTCGTTGATGAACTTCCTTCAATACTGATAGACGAGACTACTGGCAGGATTGACGAATTTAAGCAGGTGTATGTGCATGTTTACCAGTTGTCAACACATTGGGTTGGCGGGCTCCATCGCATGTAGTCAGACGAGCCTGTTGACTATCCGATGATTTATAAACAGGTGTATATCTCTATCTATGTTACTCTGCCAGAATTTCCTAACGGGATTGGCATGCTGCTGCAAGACGAGTCTACTGGACATCGGGATTAAAACGGACGGGCGTGTGTGCATTCTCATTGCTTACCACCATGTTAGGTTGGTGGACTTTTACAGAGATATCAGAGATGAGAACCTGCTCACTATTGACCGGATTTCACCTCTGGTGGTTCGTCTTTCCTGATCGGGTTCGACGAACCTGAGCCGAATGCCTAGATATGATACTGTAATCATGTTGAGGGAACACTACCGCACGAGTCTGGTGGTGATTGGTGATGGGAGCCCTCGGGAAGGACTCGTGTCTCCTTTAATTAAGGCTCTGAGGGGTCCTCTCATTCACCTCCCCAGAATATGGGAGTGAATGGTGATTGTGTTTCGGGGATAACAAACCGAAATGGTTGGAGACTGTGGTTGGTATCACCAGCTTCTTGATCACTAGTCTTCGTTGTCCGGACGACCAGGGTGAATTGTTCACTTGGAGGGATTGTCGATCAGCCTCTAGAGTTGGAATGGTACCATGTTGATGGTACTCCTTAACCAGTGCATTTGATACCCAGTGTTGAAGATGCTGAGTAGGTGATGTCGTCCTCAGAGCGGACACAAATCTAGCAGGAGTAGCAGTAGATTCATTCACAGTAGAGGTTTTCTCAGCAGAGGCATTCACAGACGTGAACATAAGAAAATACATTCTCGTAATGTATAAGATCTTGGAAAAGAGGGCATGTTTGTTATAACAAACGTAATAACTATAAGTCTGGACACTATATATTTTGGATAAGAACATATTTTATTGATTTCTTTGTTGTCCCTAGGGGCCTAACAAATAAGTAAAACATCTTTTAAATATGGTTAAGTATTCAAGTCAGGATCACCATTTTTTGTTTCCTCTAGAATTTTGGATGAGCTCATTGATTTAATGTTCAAAAATTTGAAGAGGATTCTAACAGGTTTTCTCATTGAACTAGAAACATCCAATGATTCCATATCCATTTGGACCTTCTTTCCAAAGGTAGGTTCTCATTAGTTGTGAACTAATGAGAATGAAGATTTTTCATTGGTCAAGACGATGGGAGGTCGGACTCATCACACCTTTTTGAGGGGAATTATTTTCTACTCCAGGACTCTATTTATAGATTTAATTTATGTTCATGAATCCTTATAACATTACCAAGCATAAAATGAGATTCTCATTAAATGTGACAATCAATGATTAACATGTATGAAATTTATAGAATCTTTTATATGTATTCGAGAATCTTCATCAATAGAGAATCACCTATATTTTTTTAGAGATTCTTAGTCAATGGTATCCTTCAATACAGTATATAAAAGTCTCTTGTTCATCATGATGACCATACTAGTTTTAAAGCCACTCAGCGGGGAACTTGAAGTTTATTGTCATTCAGAAGGGCATGAATTATTTTATAGTTGGGATCGTACCTATAGATTCCCTACCTACGTATAATTTTTTTTGGAAAAAGAATCAGAACCCACATAGTTCGAGTAAAGAAGTATGAGGTTTATGCATGATTGAGGGCTCAAAGAAAGTTGTCATAATTACTTTTACACTCGAAGCTCATGCGAGTCATGCTCGGTGTGAGAAACAAGAGTTATTCGTAAAACCAGACAATTGTTCCTCAAAAGATGAAATCATAAGAAATGATGTGGGGATTATATATGGATGACTGCCCAAAAACAGTTGAATATTGGGTTTTACTTTAGGGATGAAACCCAGGAACAAAGTCCATAAAGGTATATGTGATTTATGGAGATTTGGATACTCAAACTTGGGGCTTACTCTTGAGGAAGGTTCCCAAATTAAGAAGGGACTTATGATTTGGTTTTATTACTGAAAAGGAAGCCCAAGTAAAAAGTAACTTAAGATTGGTTAAGAGAAATTATGACTGGGGCTTACTCCTGAGAAGGAGGCCCAGGTTAATGGAATTTTGAATTTGGGGCTTACTCTTATGGAGGATGCCCATATTTGGGAACATGAAGAGTGGGGCTTACTCTTGAAAAGGAGGCCCAGTTTCAGGAAATTATGGTTGGGGCTTACTCCTGAAGAGGATGCCCAGATTTGGGGAATTAAGAATGGGGCTTACTCCTAAGAAGGATGCCCGGGTTATGAGAACTTGGACTGGGGCCTACTCTTGAAAAGGAGGCCCAAATTAAAGATTCTCTCATCTTTAAGGATGAGGTTGAATGAATGAAATATCTAACCTTAGTGATATAATGATATGTAAATCACTAGGTTTTGAGAGATGTTCCAAAGAATTCCTTTTAGATAAGGAATCCAACAAGGAAATCATTCCATGAATGGATTTGGAGAGAGTTCTAAAGGCTTCAACATGAAGTGGATAGTTGTATAGGAATAAGAGAGGATAAATAGGTAGAAGATGCACCCAAAAAGAAGTGGGCGCGCAAGTCATGTGAGGGCGTGCAAGTACTGCGTGGCCGTGCAAGTACTGGTCGCGGAGGTGTACCTGCGCAACACATGGGTAATTGCGCAATGGTCATCCCTTAAAGTAAAACTTGGGTGAGTCTTGGCTCAAGCCATTAGTACTATCCCTAAGGGCCTCCAGAAGGGTGGTTCCCAAGTTCTGGTGAAGGGGTAAGGTGGCACACAAGTGTGGCCATTTCTCTTAAGGGTTGTCCACATAGGCGTGAAAGTGTTGATAAGTTTCAAAACATTGGACTTACTACCCCTATTTAGATAATCATTTCTAGTTATGAAATTACCATATAAGTGTTCGGAAGCATTGAGAAGAGACTAGGGCGTCGGGACCTCAAATCTGAGTTTCTGGAATTTTTTTCGTCCTCCAATGGGGGGCCCACTGGGGGTATTTATAGGCTATTGAAGACCTCGGGCGGAAATCAAATAGGTCTCGCAAGTCACCTGTGCTCCCAAAATGTGGCATGCTAGTATACTTGTGCGACATTAAGGAAACTTGCGTGACCCAAGTGAGAAGGAATCCTTCCTCATGCCTTTGTAATTTTTTTTTGATGTTTTTTCAAGGGATGAATCACATTGGATTAAGGTATTTCTCTTTTTCAGTGTTTAGACTCTATGACGAAAAAAAGCATTAACAATATATTTATTCCACGATTTCACCTCACGGATGAGGCTTCGATACATGGCCCTTTGCTAGTGGACGCACCAATAGTACAACATTCCGTTGAGCCACTGATGCCACCAGCCCCAGCAACAGACGATACACACATCTTGAGTGCGTTCCATGAGTTCCAACACTAGAGGCCACCTAGGTTCCCAGGAGATACAGACCCACAGGTAGCTGAGGATTGGATGGAGACTACGGTGAGAGTCTTCATGCTGGTAGGGACACCATGAGACCTCATGGCGAACCATGCTGTGAGTCTCATTCATACAGCAACAGACAGATGGTGGAGCCTGATGCTTCAGGACCCTGACAAGGTGACATTACTCTGGAAAGACTTCGGGAGCCTATTATAGGCAGAGTTTGTACCAGCCACCCTTCATGGTGTGCAGATACATGTGCTACATCATCTATATAAGGGTAGCATGACAGTGGCACAGTACTCCGCGAGGTTCACAGACCACTCGTGCTACTCCATAGATATGGTGTGAGACCCATTCTTCATGTCCCATACCTTTGAGAAGCTGATGAGGCGAGAGATCAGAGCCTCGATGATCTCCCTTATCATTCTGACGCAGGCAAGAGTGTTAGAGAAAGCCCTCCTAATGGAGAGTTTCCTTGCTAAGCAGTCACCAGCAGTGAGACCCACCACTAGTCAACATGCAGCGGAGCCTTCTGTAGATGGTAGTAGATAAATAACGCATAGGTCCAAGAGGACCAGACCCATGGGTGGACGACCAAAGGACTCAGGATTTTGTGTGCGGGGCACCCGAGGCAGTGATTTACTTTTCAATAGTAGGTAGTGTTACTCAGGCGGTGGGTAGGGTCACATGGTACGTGATTGTCCGACCCACCAATCAGAAGACCACCAGTCAGTTGAGGGACCTCCCAGGCAGAGGAATTGATTAGATCAAGGTGGCTCGCAGGGTACAAGAGGACGTGGAAGAAGAGTTGGTCGAGCAACTGGTGGTGGACGACGTTTCGAGATGCTACTGCCTCAACCACCAGGAGGTCCACCCCAATCACTGAGAGCAGGTGGATAGGGGATAACTTATTTTTAGGCACCTGAGGCATACGAACACAGAGCTCTGGAGATGATTTTAGGTACAATCTTTGTCTACTTCACATTATCTGTAGTTATTTTAGACACATGTGTCATTCATTCATTCATAGAAACTACCCTCATTCGGAGATCAAAGATTTCGACAGAGCTATTGGCTCAATCCTTACGATTATGGACTCATACGGGAGTAGAATCAATGAAAAAAACACTCGGTCCGGTAGTCTGAGCTTACTCTAGGATGTGAGAGCTTCAGCTGGGATGTCCTCGTTGTGGCGTCGAGGCCTTACGACATCATCTTGGGTATGGATTGGTTATCCACAGTCAATGATCAGATTGACTGTATTATGCGCAATGTGTGGTGTTTCCACAAGAATGGGACCAGGTTTACCTTCACTCGCGAGAGGGGAACCTGTGTAACATAGGAAGGACTTACATGGAGTTGGGTGTAACCGATCACTCATCAGTTGGCCCGCCTTACCCTTAGAGCAGTTGATGTGGAGAGTCCGACTTATCCTGTAGGGGTAGACCAGTACACATATGTTTTCCCTGACAATGTTCTAGGACTACCTCCTCGCAGAGAGGTGTAATTATACATAGAATTGTACCCTGGGACGACACTGATATCTACTCCAGCATATCGAATGGCTCCCGCTAAGCTTCATGAGCTGCGGGTACAACTGGAGGACTTGCAGGGGAAGTGATTCATTCAGCCTAGTGTTTGTCCCTGGGCAGCCCCGATTCTGTTCGCCAAGACGGCATATGATAGATTGATGATCTGTGTCTACTATCATCGTCTGAACCAGGTGACCGTGAAGAACAAGTACCCACTTCCTAGGATTGATGAGCTCTTTGATCTGCTCAAGGGAGCACGATGGTTCTCTAAGATAGACCTCAGATCAAGCTATAAATAGCTTAGAGTTCAAGACAATGATGTGAAGAAAACGGTCTTCAGATGTCGGTAAAGACACTATGAGTTCGTTGGTTTTATCTTTGGTGTAACCAAGGCCTTAACAATGTTCATGTGTCTCATGAACATGATATTCCCTCCTTACCTCGTTCTCTTTTCAATGGTCTTCATCGACGACATTCTGATTTATTCGACTACCGAGGAGGATCATTCCTACCATCTGCAGGTAGTAATGGACACTCTCCAAGAGCACCATCTTTATGGTAACCTATCGCTATTCTAGTTTTGGATTAGAGAGGTTCAATTCTTAGGACATGTAATCTCGGAGGCTGGAGTTGCAGTTGATCCAGCGAAAATTTATGCAGTACTTTCCTGGGAGCCACCCAGGAGTGTGACGGAGGTACGAAGATTCCTGGGCATGGCTGGTTACTACCAGAGATTCATTCTAGACTTCTCTAGAGATTCCCCACCACTATCATCCTTGGTGAATAAGGGGAAACACATCGTGTGGTAGGAGAGATTCCAGCAGAGCATTCCGTAGCTGAAGTAGAGGCCGACATCTACCCCCATCTCGAGGCTTCCAAAGGAGGGCGTAGGGTATGTAGTTTACTGCGATGCATCAGGGACTAGACATGGGTGTGTCCAGATGTATGAGAAATCAGTGATCACATATGGTTCTCGGTAGTTGAGACATCACGAGAAGAACGACACTACCAATGACCTAGAGTTAGTATAAGTGGTCTTCTCCATGATGATCTGGTGACACTATCTGATGGTTGAACGTTTTACCGTGTACTCTGATCACAAGAATCTATGGTATATATTCTCTCAAAAGAAATCGTACCTGATATAGCGGCGATGGATTGAGTTCTATCAAAACATTGATATTGAGAAAGTCTACAATCTAGAGAAGGGGAATGTTGAAGCAGATGCTCTCAGTAGGAGGACTGGCATATAGTTTCTAGGAGAGCTGACAGAGCATCTGGCCTCATTGCAGATATCCTTCATGGATAGGGATGGAGAAGCCTATCTAAAGTCATCTACAATCACTCCTCCACTACCTCAGTGAGTTAGGGAGGCATTGCATGGGGACAATGACTGTGAGACATGACGTGCTCAGATATCAACAGGGCATGCACCTGATAGATTTTTTGAAGGTGAGGAGCACGTCATCCTCTTCAGAGGACGTATGTTGGTACTAGTTTTACTTCAAGAGAAGTGTTGAGGGAGTTCCACACATCCCCATTAGTGGTAAATCCATGAGTGGCGAAGATTTATTAGGACCTCAGACGACAACAGTGGTGGTCAGGTATGAAGAAGGAGATCGCAGTTTTTTTCTCTCGATGCCTCACTTGTCAGCATGTGAAGACAAATCACCAGGTACGAGCCAACTTGGTCTAGCCCTTAGAGGTCCCAGAGTGGAAGTGGGATGGGATATCCATGGAATTCGTGATGGGTCTTCCACGTACATCCAGAAGTCACGATTTGATATAGACGATCATTGACTGACTCACCAAGTCGGCCCACATCCTACCGATCAGAGATCAGGGCGTATTAGAGATCTTGGGACGCCTCTATGTTCAGGTGATTGTGCATTTTCATGTAGTACCTTCTTCTACTGTCTCCGATCATGACGCACTGTTTACTTCCCAACTATGGAAGGTGTTGCAGGAGGATTTTGGGACACAACATCGCTTGAGCGCGACCTTCCATCCTCAGACAGATGGTCAGACTGAACGGACCATTCAGACCCTTGAGGTCATGCTCCATGTATATGTCCGTGACTTTGGTCGCAGTTGGGAGGATCAATTACCATTGGTAGAGTTTGCCTACAAAAACAGATAATACTGCACCATCGGTATGACACCTTTTGAGGTGTTGTATGGTCGACCTTCCAGATCACCATTGTGCTGGAAAAACCCATGGGAGTAAGTACTAGTGGGACCTAAGATGGTACGTGCTACCCCGGAGATGGTGAAGAACATTCATGATCAGATAAAGACTGCACATAGTAGGCATAAGTCGTATACCGAAAAGAGATGGAGACCTCTTGTGTTTGAGGATGGCGACCACGTCTTCCTACAGGTCTCACCTCGACGAGGTCTATGGAGGTTTTCCCGAGGTGGAAAGTTATCTCCGAGGTTCATCGGACCTTTCCAGGTCCTCAACAGAGTAGGCAAGGTGGCTTACTACCAATATCTTCCACCTCAGTTGCACCGGGTGCACGATTTCTTCCACGTATCTCAACTGAAGAGATACATGCACGACCCTTCTCACATCATCAACCATGGAGAGATGGACATTGATGATTGGGAGACGTTCACGGAGGTTCCAGTTGAGATTGAGGATTGACAAAAATTGGTCCTATTGGACGGTCTATACCTCTGGTTCACGTTTGTTGGCCGCACGGGAACCTCTAAGAGATCACATGGGAGAGGGAGGCTCAAATGCGTGCTCAATACCCCCATTTGTTCCCTTAGTGTGAGTTGTAGCTTACAGGGATGTAAAAACATGAGGTGGGGAGAATGTAAAGAGCTGTAAATTCCGTAATTTTTTTTATAAAAAAAATACATGGGATTTTCTACAAGTTGGCTGTTTCTGAAGGCACTTGATTTCAAGGCTCACTGTTCCCGGAATCATTGTCTAAAGTTTTGTTTGGGTAGAATCAGTAAACATATGAGCAGTCTTTTATAAATTTTGAACTGGTGCTCAAAATTGCAATCTGAAGGCATCGTTGAACTCGCAGCATCAGTGATTCTTTAGTGATACCATCACCGTAGTTGCGTTCTGACGAGAATGGATGTTAGTTTTTTAGTTTTTTAAATAAATTAAATAAAAATAAAGTTTTACTTTATTTTTATTTTTGGTGTTTTAATCTTCCAAGGGGAGGTTGGAGGTGGGGGCCTTGACACCCTAACCACCCATGGGTGGTTATGGTGGGGGGACCACCCCCGCATAACGTCCCTTGGGAGGATATCTTTGGTGGGACCCACACGAGCATTAAACCCCCCATTTAACTCCCCATTTATTTGGGATGTCAACTCTCCACCTTCCCACATTATGTTTTGTGCCCAGCCTCACCATTAATTAATTGAATGTCTTTTAATTAATTGGAACCCATTTTAATTCTTTTGAATTTATGACTAACAAATTAAATAATGGGTTGTCATAACCCATTATTTTTGTTTGGTGGATCATTTTGTTAGAACATTGGGAGAGTAAGAACTTATGGAGAACCCTTGGAGAAATACCCTCCAACGAAGAGAAACTTCCAAATGAAGATCGAGGAAGACACTTGAGCCCGGATCAAGAGTGACTTGGGGGGTGACGAACGCCAACGACACCACCACCATCGACTTCATCAACATCCACTCACCACCTCTGTCAACGATCTTCATACAAGGTAGGGGGTTTGAGTTGAATTTATTCTTGATCTTCGTCATTCAATTTATGGTTTGAGAACCGAATGATAACACCATAATGAGGAGGGCTCAGACCACACGAACACGGCCTGAACTTCTCCCATTTTGATTGATTCATTTGTTGATGACGACAACAGCGCAATGGCAATGTCGGAAGAGAGGATTGTAGTTGAGGAACAGGTCGCAGCCGATAGGCTGTGGTAGTACCTACGGCGACTAGAAACGAGCCGGCCATAGAAGAAGCTGATGACGCAATGTCTGCCGGGCCGCGGGAGGGGGGCGGCGCTGTCGCGCCGTGCAAAGAACCGAGTCGCGTCCAGGAGGGTCGCGTTGGTGCTAGGGGGATTTGTGCCATCACACCATGCCAGAAGGAAGAGTCATGGCCATAGTCCGCGGCGTACAGAGGAGGGCGGCCGGCTGAGCCAGACGCCGGAGCGCGCTACAGGCGGGACCCTTCGGGTCCCCTGGATACCAGGCTGGCCCCATGCGCCGGCCGTTTCGGAAGACTGGGGCGGTGTAACCCCCCCAATCATGGCTAGTGACCAACAGAGGCCTTCCGGCCGGCCACACGGTCATGCCTACTGGCCTCGCAGGCCCGCCAGCCCGCCATGCGGGCCGACCCCCCTGCCGGGCCTCCCTCAGTCGGGTCGCCTTCTACCAGGTCGCCCTCGACCGGTCCACCCTTGGGAAGGGCCGCCCCTCGATCCGGGCCATTTCCTTAGACCTGGTCAGACTCAAGGACAAGGTCGGACCTTAGTCCAAGCCCGGATCGGGCAGGGTTAGCCCGACTGGGTCGGACCGGACCCGGACTCGTTTGGCCAGTTTGCACCATTTCGCACATATCATGGGATACGACTGTCTGATTGACAAACTGCCAGTGGAGATGGAAATCATGGAGTGATTCGGTTCTTTTCGCATATTCCACTTGAATATTGGACAATGTTGGGAAATGTTCTGGTTGGTTTGGACCTAAAAACCAAATGGGCCCCTTGAACAGAAATGCCAATAACTCACAAATCGGGCATCCAATTGATGCACAATCTGTCACATTGGAACCCTTACGACATAGCAGTCCTTTGGTTTACATCTTACTGGAGTTTAGTGGAGGTAGAGGTATGACCGATATCTCAAGTGTAGATCCTACGAAACTCGAGTGCACTGGGTGTGAGGAATCCAATGGTTGACAGTGAGGCGGAGGTTAGAGACCGATCATACAGAGGTCAAAGCTCAGTGAGGCAGTGTGGGATAGAACGTACCGATCCTATGTGGGTCAGATCTTATGTGGGTCAGCGCTCAACGATCCAGTGTAGTTCAACACATACCATTCATTTGTGGGTCATATGTTGTTTGGGTTAGTGCTCAACGATCATGTGTGGGTCAGTGCATACCAATTTTGTGTGGGTCAGATCATGTGTGGGTCATTGTGGGGGTTAGTACATATTGATCATGTGTGGGTCAGACTCCTTATGGTCAGAAGTAGTGCCTCTTGACAGAATAATATGATCAATCTTCCCATCTAATCATCTGTACATCTATACTTCTTTGTAGCACTTCACGACAGGAGGATTTCACCAGCAGCCGTGGTTTTGATAATAAAAATCCTATTTTGGGTTGAGTCAAGGAATTTCATGTTTTCCTCATGATTGAGATGGGTTACTAAATAACATAGTTATATTTATGGGCATATAACTAAGTAAGTGTTATCTGTTGATTATATAATTTTTAGAATACTTGTTGGATTTTGAGAGAACGTGAGGGTCTCGGGGTCCCAACTAAGTATCGTTATACTCACCCCTACACGGGCTATTCCCGCACCTCATTGTGTTGGTTGCAGATGACTGAAAGCGCTGATCGAGGCAGAGAGTAGTAGAACATGAATGCACCCGGAGGTGGATCACTTGGCTAGATGTACAAGGAGTGGATGTAAGGACATGGGGTACTGAGGAGGCCATTCGTACCCACCCTTCAAGTGGGAATCCTGGAGGACGACCCTGTAACTGGTTTACTTCTTTTTAATCAGTTTTACTAGAATTTCAGTTCTATTGTACTTTACTAATGGGTTTGTATTTCTGGCCCCCATTACTTTCAAAACCCTCTTTTGTATACAGTTTTACATAGTCTTTTACTTCCAGTTTCATAATATGATGTGTTTGTTTACTGTTATATAGGCTATGTGTTCCCAGTTTTGTGATTTACGACATTGGTGCTAGTTTCCAGCCCCTGGCCTATGGATGACAGGCTTGGGGTAGTCACGATACGGGCCCCTGGGGATGGGTCGTGACAATTTTATGTATAAAAATTATAAATAATCTACCATGATTTAGGATATATTTTTATCTTACAAATTAAAATTTATAGTATAACATATCAATTATATATCCCCACATTAAAATTGTTTTAGCAAAATAATACATGTTATAGATAATTTTATTTTTACTTTAATTTAAAATATATTAATGTCATTATCTTACCCATTAGGCTTTCAAAGGCCAAATGTGTCACCCATGGTTTGTATTGGTCATTCATCACACATCCAATATTGTTATGACACTTGTTAATGTAATTTTTTATTATTATAAGATTATTTTTACCTTTAATTACCCTATTTATCAGTAACCGCGATACATTAAAATCAAAAGTTATTATTCACCAAAAATTATTTTCATGTTATTAAACCACATTTTACTTAATCATGACAACCATGTATGTAGTAATTTTGAAATTCAACACACAGAAGTGGTAAAATTTCTTTTAAAGGAAATATTTGGTTTTTAACTACTACGTAGCTTATTCATCAAAAATCGAATGTTTTCAGAAAAATACCAAAAAATCTCTAAAAGATACTTTTGATATACCTAATTCAAAAATGATGTCTATTTTACCAAATAAAAAACCTAGATATTTCCTTAATTTATTTAAACAAATTTGCATTGTCAAATCCGAAAAGCGTGTTCTTATGAAATAAGAACTTTCCAATGATTGACACTTGTTTATGACCAATTTCAATGTTAAATTACATCAAATGACAAAAATTGGATTAAATGGTTAAAATATAATCCCAATAACCTTTAAAAAAATATAAAATTATAATTTATCGATATAAATAAATGATATTAAATGGATGTTTTAAAGTAAAATGTATTATTTTTCAATATTCATTAAAAATGAACTTTATACGAAAAATACCAAAATTTCAACGAATGTAAATTTTGTTATCCCGATTATAAAGAAGAATTTTATTTTTCTGAATATAATATATATATATTTGAAAAAAACAATATTTAAAAATGGTATGCCATCAATATGCAGTAAATTAACTATTTAATGAATATTAGAGTATTCATGCTTAAAATTGGATTCATTTTTATTTTAAGCATCTAAAACGTATTGGATAATAGTAAAAACATTTAACAATCATTTTTAATCATATTGTATTTATTTCTTTTCATTCCCACTAATAAAATGTCTACACATTAACTACCATTTAAAATAATAATATTATATTATTACTTTTCAGTATAACTCAACATTTTGAGCAACGTTTGATTTCAAAGAAAATTTTTGTTGACTGTTGAGTACACTATCAGACATAGAATTAACGTTAATTTATAATTAATATTAAATTAAAAAGTATTATTTAACATTAAAATATCATATTATTTATTTACAAGGGATGTTACAATGTTATTGTGTAAGCAGTAGTTCAAAATTTATAATTTCCTTTAATGATGAATTGACATGGAATATAAGAATAGTATAATAATAAAAAAACGAAATTGAAAATGATTAGATACTCATGGAAAATACATAGTACATTGAATTTTAATTACAAATTAAAAAATGATTTTTTTATCATTTATTATATATGTTGTATCATCCTCTCATGAATTATATATATCATGCAAAAAATAAAATAATATCTGAAGATACTCTCTAAAATTTTATTTTTCAGAATATTATTAGGGATATTTAAATAGAAATATGTGGTGATGATAACAAATAGAGAAGACGAAACCTATGACTTTACGTGTTGATTATGAAGAGAATGTAACTACACCATAATACCTTAAATAGAATTTATATTCCATTCAAGAGTTTCTTATTATTTAAAAAATAATCAATTTTCTTTCAATAACCCAACCACATTTAATAGAATTTATATAACACATGTATAATTATATTCCCTAATCATGGAACTAACATGTTAATAATGGTGTTATATATCCAGGTTGAAATATAGATCATTCAATAGATTAACGAATCATTTTAAATATACAACCTTATAAATTACCAATAACTTTCATTTCTATGTTATTGAAATTGGAAAAAATAAATATTAATATTTGGGGACTATTTTTTTGGAAGAAATTAAGAAAATATTTTAAATAAATGATTCAATAGCACAACTGTTATTTTACAATGTGTGATGAATGTATTTACAATATATTATTTGATAGTGTATTATAAATATTCCTAATATTTTTATTCTATCAAACATTTCATGATGGGTATATTATTTATATGCTAAATATTAATTATTATTTTATGTTGATTATAATTATCATAATTGTGTCACCATATTTTTAAATAATTTAATTAAACATTAAATATTTTAAATTATAATATTATTATTCAAGAAATATAAATACAATTTTAATGATTGTCTTTATTTTTTTATATTATTTTTTTAAAATTCATTATATGGATATGAGTTCTTATTCATATATATATGATCACAGGAGTAATATAATTATATAAAATAGGAACTTACCATTAAAATATACCTAACGAATATTTAAACATGGTAATAGAGATTGAAATTGATTCTTCGGAAACTAGAAGGATATGTATTTTGGGAGGCATCGCCCATTTGATGATTAGTGAATAATAATTATGTTTTCGAAAATAAATAATATAAAATACTATATATAATAACTTCGAATATTTTTTTTCGGATAAATCCATCCCATGGTGAGATTCAAAAATAAATATTATATAATAAATCCCAGATAAAGACGTGACAATCCATATAAAGGATATTAGTAGAAATAATTGTTTTGAGAGAATAGAGAAAACATTTTTAAAAGATGGCTGGAAATTCATTTGTGTTGATTTAACATATTTATGTAAGATTTGAGTTGAGGTGGATCTATTTTAATAATTTAAATTTGTTTGAAATTTGGTAACATAGTGATTATTACAATCTTTTTAAATTTATTAATCATAACATTATACTATCTATAAAAAAATTCTATGCTTATCCACAGAGATCATAAAGGTTAATAAACATTATATTTTTCTTCATAAAAATTCAAATGATTATCATTTATCTTCATATGTATGATAATCCATCATACTAAGGGTCATGGTTTTTTAGAGGGTTAAAAATTTATGAGGTTAAAACATTGTATGGTTACCTTCAATTATTATACATATGCGGATTTTTTATCATACATGGGAATCATTATATGGCTGATAAACATCATAGGGATTATCTATAGAACATTAAATAGTTTTCTAACATCATAAGATACATCTAAAGAATCATCTTATGTTTCCATGAAACATTGTAAGTAACCTTTGATAATAATAGTGAACTCATAGAATCCAAAATGAATTATTACTGAGATTGATAAGTTAATAATTTTTTTAATATTCACAGATTAAATATTAAAATTATTTAGATATATTTTTTATCATTATTAACATTACGAAAATATATTCACCCTAATTGAAAGTCTATTATTGTGCATCCTGGGGACATGTACATGTGGAATAATATTTTAAAAAATGAAATAAATTTTGAAGTCATTTAATGAGAAAACAATATGGGGAATATCATAAATTTTAATTTAAATATTAGACAATATATTTGAGTGATATGGATAAATAATTTAAATTTCAAAATATCTACTACTTTCATAAATTATGTTCACCTTCTATATAATATTTTGGATTATTTTAAAATTTTCTATTACAATAATATTGATAATATTAAGTATATTAAAAAGGTATTAGAGTGATAAAGTGTGTTACATCAACTAGGAGATATCCATTGATTCTGTGACTATTGTAATGACAATTGTATCAATTTAAAAAAGGATAGGGAAAATAAATTATACAATTTTATCTTTAAGGGATATCATGGGTAATATGTTGAATCATTATATGGGGTATAGAAGTGTTAGTGAGATTCTTTGCAATGATGTTAGAAACGATTAAAGACATACATGTGAGATCATGGAAAGATCTATTCAAAAACTATGAATTGATGTAAACCCATTTATATTGTTGTTGTTCCTATGGGTACATTACAAATAATAATAAGACAATATAATGATGGTGATTGTAACAATGGGTTAAGAATATTTTAGGGGATTCACTTGAGTTTAAAATGGACATTGTTTTTTGTTCAGTATTGAGCTAATCATAGTATGTGGTAGGGTATCACATAATGGATAGATCTTGTAAAAATCATTGGTTGCTAGGCCATTTATGTTCTCCAATGTATTATTAATTCCAATAGACTAAAATTGATAGGATAAACATCTTAACAAATAAACATGTTTGAATGAACAAATTTTACTTAAAAATTTCTAAATTATTGAACCCTACTGTCTTATAAAATCCTGGTACATACAGTTGTATCATTGCCACCACAGTTTCCCTCCATGATGAACATAAATATTAAATTAATTTATAATATAATTTATTTTAATAACATGAATGTGAATTAGTTAATTTGAAATATATATAATATCTAGATGAATAATATATTTCAAACATCTATATATCTTATACTATAAAAATGTAATTCCATGAAAATTTGATTTCAACAAATTTTGAATGATGATACCCTTTATTTTTTTAAATAGAAATATGGATATAAATTGTAAGTAATGTTATCCAATTTTAATGAATTTTTCCAAAAATAATCATACAATTTTATTATGTCTTTTAACATACAATAATATTTTTGGTAAAATAATTAGAAGTAATGATTGAAATTTTAATATTATAGAGGGTAAATAAAAAATATAGAGAATAGTTTTTTTGAATATAATGATGGATTTTGATAAAAAAAAATTCATTACCACTATATTTGACGAATTTTTCCTAAATATCTTAATATTTGATGAAATATTATGTGAAGAAACTATTGATTAAAAGATGATAATAACATTACAATTTGGGTTTGATCATAATATGTTTGATTCTAAAAAAACATAGATTCATTATATTGATGAGTTACATAATAATATCATTTAATTTAAATGATTAAATATACTCAACACATTTTATAAAATTTTAAATATGATCATCTTTGATAATACCTCAATTATTTACTCTACTCAGAAAGTAGGAAATGATATTGAACTTGAAATCCAAACAAATCCTAATTATTTTTTAACTTTTGAAATGAATTTATATTTTTATTGATACATCTAGAATTCTAAATGGTCTTATGAAAATTATATTGGCAGCCTTATTGTTTAATTTTTCATAAATATATCATGAATTTTAAAAAATAATTCGGTTTTTAACTACAACTAAATAATTTATATGATTACATAATGGATAAATTTGAATATTTTTGACATGGAATCAATAGAACTAGGTCCCCTGGTTTATTATGGTGTTCTTTGTTCCCAAACTGGTATTCTAAAGGTATTATTATACAAAAATATTTTTCATATACATTAATACGAATTTAATGATTGTGACATGATCACTAACTTAAAATATGTGGTTTTTCATGGAAGAAATATTTTATGTGTGGAATCTGATAGAACACTAGTAGATGGGGCCCTCCAAACTAGAAAAAAATGGTTCATTGATATTTCATCCATTCCTGACATAATTCACTTAAGGAATCAGAGAACTCAATCTTATTGAAAAAAATTCATAAAGGGATTCCAAGAAGGTTTCAAACTCTATATCGAATAAACCAGTTCTAGAGGTGCGTTCAATATAATCCATGGTCATTCTTTACTATTTTTTATTCGTTACTGAAGTGGATTCACATAGAGTAATTATAATTTTTTTTGTAAAACACCAAAAAATACCACTTTACTTCAGCTATATCATATAGTAATGATGATTATGTAGATTATAAAAACATTATTTATCTAATATAGAATAATTTATCAATCAAAATGAGTTTAAATAAATGTAAAATCCTACAATGGGGTTATAACTATAAATGATTACGTAATGTGGTGATAATACATTCCAATAAAAGGTGTTTAAACTATGAGTTAAAAATAATAATAATAAAACTTATATGAATATATTTGGAAATAACTAATGATGATAAATGAACTATTTTCAAAAAAATAAAAATTTCACTTGTAGAATATGAGGATATTATGTGAGTAATGATGAGATATATGATTTATTTTAAAGAATATAATAATGAAATTAATATTTTAATAGGTTCACTAATATAATATCTCATGTTTATTGGTTTGTAGATTCATTAGGTACTGAAGAAGATAAACGTGACCCCAAAAATTAGAACTCGTGTATAGGGATGAGTTAGAATCATGTTAAAAAAACAAAACTAAATAATGAAAATAAGAATTCGATAGAATAGAGTCAAAAGTAAGATGAAACAAAACATGATTAAAAAAATATAGAATCATTATACATTTTTCGGATAAAAAAAATCAATTTTAAAGAGGTTGAAAAAAAAATTAAGAATATCATGAAGAGACTCTTTCTCCATGGAATGGATAATTTTTAAAACAACTTTTATATGTATTAATTATCAGAATGGTTTGAAAAATACATGTTAATTTCTTAATATGAGATTTTAGGTAAATAATGAGTTATAAAAATTTAATGAAAGAATGCTTCAAAATAGAAGGTTAATTATTTCTTAATAAATATCAATATAACCCAATTATCATTAATAGATCATGTTATAAAAAAAATATTAACTTTTTTGGACCAATAAGGTATGATTAAGACCATCCGTTGCATTAACAGATGAGAAAAAATTTCAAAATTCTCACTTCCAAAAGGAAATGATAGGCTTAATATGTGGTAGGAAAACAATAATAATTATAAAGACCCAGACCCAAATATCATAGATAATGTGGATACATTAATACATTAGTAACATATAGAAGAAATTGTTATTAATGGACTTAATAGTTTCATAACCTTAGTATACATGACAAGTACTTGATTATCTATTTATAATTGATAACATGAAATAAAACATAGTGAGATTAAATAAACTAGTTCATTGAATTCATTTTAAGGTTCTAGATTTATATCTTGGGTAATGGAGAAAAATAATAGTGAGAATAAATTCTTTGTAAGGGTTATTTAATGTGAATTCTATAGTGAGAAAAATATATATGGAATGGTAACTAACAGAAATTAAATTACACTTAATTAGAAAGATTAACACTAAATGAAAACTGGTTAATATCAATGCAGTACTCTCATAGATAATTATGATTGAATTTTCAATTAAAAAAATGAATAATCTTGTGTTATGATATAATACATCATAATATATATTCCATCAAGAAATGTTTCCATGTCATTTTTAATCCAAGGGGAAAGACTCATCTAATGCGAGATTATGGATTCACCTCAAGTAACATATCAAATCAATAATGAGATATCTATAATAGGGATACACTCCAAAATTCTTGTCCAAGGAATCTATAATATATTAAATAAATAATAAAAAAACATTTCTTATCAATATATATATATATATATATATATATTAAAATATATATAATATCATTATTTTTCTATTCTATCAAATAACATTCAATGTAAATGTTCATATTTATAAATGTTATAAATTTACTGAAATAATTATATAAATAATATAGTAAATAAATATAATTTAGAAAAAATATTTCTCGATTGATTATAATAAATTTAAATCCTCATGAAAATATTATTGTCTATAAAATTAATCAAGAAAGTCAATTTGAATACCTTTTCTATCCACAATGATAATAAAACATATAGAGAATGAATAATAATTCTAAAAATTACAATATATCCCCAGTGTTTTGTATGTAAAATGAATGTTTTTTCATATATGAATATAAACACCATAAATATATCATTAATAAAATTCTTTGGGAAATACACTTCTATCATTCAACATAACATTAAAAAACAAAAATTTTCAGAATTTTATGAAACCAATTTCATTTAATGTAACCATGTAAAATATTAACATTATCATAAATTAATCGAGTTGTTATAAAGGAACTAATGTTATGTTCCTTATGATCATGTTAAAATAAAAAATATGTTCACATATTCCATTTTAATTTAATAGGTGAATTTTATAGAAAAATACAATAAGATTCATCTTAATCAATTTTTAAAAAAATCAAACATGAATTATAATTTTTATATAAAATTAATAGAAAATATTATAAATATTATTTATACATTTTTATTTATTATATTGATATGGATGAAAATGTGAAATTATTAAATAAATAAGTATTTTGTTTCTAAAATACATTTTGATCAGTTGGTTTAAGTTGTAATGAGATGGAAATTTTAGAATAAATGTATAGTTTCATAAATTTATATATGATGATATAATGATATGAATTTATTATTGGAAGATAAAAAAATTTCCTTCAATTAGAATTAATGCATTAAAAATCTTAATAGAAAGCGATTAAAACATAGACCTATTACCACTTTTTGTATGTTCTAAATCATATGCCCCATGAAAAAAACATCTAATGAAAAATAAAATAACATGAATATAATGATATTATTAATATAACAGATCAAATAATATATATATAAACTTCATATAAGATGATATGTGAATAAACATAATATATATTGAACCGAGGATAATTTAAGACGAAGAATAGTTACAGTGATCGTAATATTCAAGTGATAATTTATCAATGAATTGATTAAGTGTCCAAAATGATAATACACATAAAAATTTAAAAATACAACATAATATAATATTATGTAATTACACGCATCATAATTTACTATCAAAGTAAATAATGAAGTTATGTAACACAATGAAAGTAAATTGATTTCTAAAACCATTAAAACTTGGTAAAATTCAAGATAAATCACCATGTAAGGCATAATATTAATTGAACATAAGATAATTTATGATGTATGCCTAATATTTAATGAAAAATTGTTTTTATGTAAACCATATAATGAAAGTTAGGTTCATAACATTGAAATATCCCTCAACGAATATAAATTTAGATGTAGTCTCTAGCCCCAAATTTTCATTTAGATGATCATGATATAAACTCATATATTATAATTTTAAGAAATTATTAATTTGTAACAGATTCATAGTAATACATATAATATAATATATTCTATTAGTATAAAATCGTATCTCCCAATCATTTATAATATTTCATCATTATAATTGTTTTGAGTGTTAATCGCTAGGTTTCCTCATGCCAATTTTTTCACAGAAGATCTAGTTCTTGTGAATAATATATAATTACATCAACTATAGAATTATTTTATAGATAATAATATAATATTTATTCAATGGTCAAAATTTTATAATAATTTGTGATATCTTAACAGGGTTAATGAATCACAACACTATGTGGTGATGGTAGGTCGTATATACGTAAGGACGATGTAATCCTTTTCTTTAATGGATGAATGGGTAAATCATTATATTATATATTAATTTTATTTCAAAAATATAATATAATTTTAAAAATATATATTAATTATTTCATTAATTTTGATTATCCATTCGAGTTACTAAAGGAAAAAATCACTTCAGTTCGTGAGGTCGTAGTCCACCGTACACACAAGTAATGGAAGTGTTAACCATTTTAAGAATAAAGAGATGGATAAATATTTTCCTTAAATATTATGACAACTAATTATATGGTAGATGTTAGTATTATTGTATTTAAATTGTAAATATATAATTTAATGGTTAAAATAAGAAGAATAATGGGAGCTTGGTGTATATCGTTATCTTATCTTAGAAAAACAGCCATTGGATGTCTTATTAAAAATAAAGAGGTTGTTATTTTGTTAATAAAAACACCTCAAAAACATAGATAGGATTATCTTGGGGTTATTTTTGTAGGTGAGTATTAGAAAAATGGATTTTTTTGGGTGAATATGTGAGGGAAATTGTTCCCTTTTATAATTGAATAGGGTTGTATTTTTATAAATACAGGAAACTAATCTATAATGGGAATCCACTATAAATCTATGTTCCTCAAAAATTGATAAATGATGTTGTGAAATTAATAAATTATTAATAAAAATATAAACCTCTAATAGTAAACATGTTTTAATAATTTTTTTCATTTTAACTCTATGGTTTGTTACTTTTATCCGCTATAGTTTGTCATAAGGTGTGAAATTTTATACACTAGTTAATTTATCATTTAATACAAAAAGAAAATGATGCATTTTCAGTATTTTGATAAAATTCATATTTAATATAAAATATAATTTATCAAACAATAATTCCAGGTTTTTGTAAAATTATTTTTTACAAATGTTCATGTAATGGGAAAACACTTGTTTTAACCAAAACTGTTATAATTAATTGTTTTTTTATTTTTAAAATTATGGAACAAATAATAATCTCATCATAATACCTCGTATTTATTATTTTTATATATACTATTGAAAACATTTTTTAAAATTAAATTCAAATAATATGAAATTTTAAATTAGAATGAATATAAAAAATGTATCGAAATATATTTTTTTCAATCTTTTTTTATTGAATTTGGAAGTCGTACATTTAGTAAATGATTAATGATCATAATTATATTGATTAAAATTCATATATATATATATATATATTCTATAAATACAATGTAAATTATTCATTATTATGTATAATATTAATAAATTGAAATTGAAAGGCATTGTGCATTTAAAAATAGTTTTCCAAAAAAACATAATTTTTCGTTATTCATTTAAAAACTAACTTGTTGAGTAAAATACTAATATTTTACAATATGATAATGTATTAGGGATTATTAAAAAATGGATACCAGTTTTTATAATAGAATTTATTCATGTAATATAAATTATTTTTAATGTTGGCTCAGAAAAAAATAAAGTATTTTTTTTTCAATAACATGTTTTTATGAAAAAATGACTTTAAAAATTGTTGACAATTATTTACTAATATTTAATAAATAAATTTATATTTATTGTATCAATTATATATATATATATATTTCACAAATTATTTAATCGTACTCATATATTTACATTTAATTGCATGGTTAAAACTATTATAAATAATTTATATTTGATGGGTCTTTTATTATTCATGTACCATTTCAGATACACTATAAACCATTATTTTCTTCTATTAAAAATTATGGTGTTACATTTTTACACCCTCACAAAATTATGGCTTTTAAATATGATATTTTTCTATAAAAAATGGGT
Source organism: Viscum album (assembly GCA_963277665.1). Classification (NCBI taxonomy): domain Eukaryota; kingdom Viridiplantae; phylum Streptophyta; class Magnoliopsida; order Santalales; family Viscaceae; genus Viscum; species Viscum album. Next base: position 62,006,706 of record OY728143.1, on the reverse strand, counting down.
TTTATATCTAAAAATTCATTTTCAAGAAAACCAACATAGTAAAAGTTTTAATAACATATAATTTTAACAAGATAGAAATATAAATAATACAATCATATAGAATAACACAATAAAATGTTTCAAAATTAAAGATTTTTTTGGATTTTGAGATATTTAAATTGAATAAATGTGTAATGATCTAGTGATTCTATTAGGTTATATATATCATTAAACACAAGAAAGTAAATGATGAAGTGATAGTTCACAACCAAAATACCATATTTCTATTATGGGTTAAAAGGCTTCCAATTCATCATTAATGTTTCTAATATGATAATATTTTTGTTTCATTATCAATTTCAAATAGTTGGGTAATTTTACTACCATATATACTACGAAAATAGAGAAATATACTTACTTTATATGATTCTATTTAATAAGAATTTTTTATCCTTTATTTTCCCATTCATCATTTTCCACTTCATATCTTGAATATAAAATATGAATTTATTCTATCTAAAGCACTAAATGAGTATATTAACATAAAATATGGACCATAAAATAATAATATATATTCCTCCTATAAAAAATATTAAATATAAATACATTGGTTTCCACAAGGTATCAAAGTAATGAAGATGTATAAACCATCATAACAAGAAGTAATACATTTTACATCAAAATTTTGACCAAAGTTGCATCCAAGATTGTCACGAAAATAAATAACCCTATATATCAAGTAATCTCATTATTCTCAAAAAATAAATAACATTTTTATATTGAATATTATTTCATTCTATTTAACATACACCTCCAAAAATGTAATAGAAATATTCTCAAAAAATATTTTATATAATTCATAATTGTTATATATATCTCACCCTAGAAAATTACACTTTAAATATAATTAATCACATAGAAATAAATCATAATAATTACTTAATCCAATAATATGTTTCCAAAAAATCAATATTATACTTTACCATCATACAATTTTAAGTAAAAAAATTTCATCTAACATAAATGATTTCTTTTTTTGAAAAACAAATATGAATATAATTCCTATAGAATTTCAAGAAATAATAAACATCCTTAAAAATTACATAATTCATCAAATTAAATTTTGACCACAATATTTTTAAATAAACCTATTTCTCCACAAAATAAAATAATATTAATTTTAAATTATTACATAACATTATTGATCAGATTAAACATACACATTTTCCATTAACATAAACTTGTGTCCACATAATATAAAATATCTATTCGTCAAATAGCAATTTTTACTAAAATATATACAAATTATAATGGTTGTATTCTCAAAAATTATTCCAGAAATATAATTAATTATATTAACCACTGAGCTCATAAATCCTAAAAATTTGAATATATACAATTAAATTTATTATCATACAAAAACTTGGTAAACTATTACAAATTATATTTATCCCATAATAATATGTCATGTAATATTTTTCCATCAGTTCTATTCTCTCATTCATCATTATGGTGCATAATGAAAATGTGGATTAACTAAGGCATGTCCCCTAGGAGTGTGAAACCAGGTGTGTCAAAAGAAAAACTCTTTATGAAATAGAATAATTGTCAAGATATTTTCGATAAATTTGTTTAGATATTACCCAATGATTCATATATTCTAAAACCACATCCAGTTGTATAATCAATATAATGATTAATTTCAATGAAAATCACATAATATATACATTATAAAAACATTATATTGTTTTCTTATACATATAATTTTCCTTATTTTTATTCAAATGGATATTTTCCCTAACTAATATTTTCAAAAATATATTTTAAGATGTTTACTTTAAGCATAATCTTATAATCATATATAAATACCCCAACCACAATACCCAGGATCTTGATGTTATGATACTACGTTGGAAATATATAAAAGGTATTTCATCCTATAGGAATTAATATTTTAGTAGTGATTTAAAACTAGATACATAATCAGGTCTCACACTATAATTGAAATCATAAAATTAAAAAAAGTGGAGTGTAAATATTCATCATCATTGAATTATTTCACAGGTTCCTTTTTAATGTCTTTGGGAATGGAAACAGAATAATTATGATATGAAATTCTCAGTACAAGTTATGTATATCATAAACTATCATGAGTAAATAAGGAATAAATAAATGGTCAGTTAAATAATTGAAAACACATTCCATTTAATAGATAAAATGATAAAGAATTGTATTTATGAATTATATTAATGAAATAATCTCATTGAGAATAATAACTGAATTTTTAATTATATAAATCCATATAGTGGGGATTAATGATCTCATATTATATGAAATATCCACCATTACAACATTTTACGAAGACCGTTTAACTTTATTGGTAATGACCCATTTAATGCCAAATATCATATTTCCCTCAAGAGAACATTTGATGAATCAATGTCAATTTGTTATTAGGCCCCACCCATTCTATAATTACTAATGAATTATTCATATGTTAAATAATCTATAAACAATATTCTTCAACATTAAATATACATATTCAGAAAATAATATGAGTAATAAATTTTAACCCAACTAATCAAATAATATTCCTTGTATAAATCTATATATTGAAATTTCATAAGGATTATCAAATAGTCATATCCATGATTCAATGAATGTGTATATTTATGTGATATGTGATGTCCATTGATCACAATAAAGTAAATGTTTTATAGAAATTTATTGATATCAAAATTGATCATGAAAGTGAATGTAAATTCTTTCTATATACAAAATAATAAATACAATCAAAAGAATGAATAAGTATTCTATCAATACAATTTTTTCCATATTGTTATATGTAATATAATTTTTTGTTATATTTGATGAATAAAATATAATAAAAATATCATTAATGGTATTTTTTTAGAAAATTAACTTTTCACATTAAATATAACTATTAAAAACTAAAAATGAATTGACTATTAGGGAAAATATTTCATTGATTGTATCGTTATTAAAATGTAAACGAATCATAACAACAATAGGTATTTTTAGTTTGTGGAATATTAAATTCATGTCGAGTTTGAGAAATCCAACATTTTGTTGTATTGTTTACTAAAATTACTGCATGTAACCTACTCGGAAAATGATAAGAATATTCCAATTATGAAATTTTTAAAAAGTATTATCATGGTTAAAAATTCAATTATTAATTTTGTTATAGGAATAAAAAATATTTAACTAATTTAATAAAAAATGTGTGAATGGTAGAAAATATTTTTTGTGAGAAAGGATAAATAATCATATATTTTCATAAAAAATCATTATTATTTTGTCTATAAAAGAGATACTAATTGTACTAATACTATAAAACGTTATTAATTAACATAGAATAATAAAAATAAATGTTTTTACTAGAAAATTATACTATAATTTATTTCAGGGGAAACTCAAGCATAAATTTTCTAAATTAAAATGATAATGAAGGTAAAATATCTTCTCAAATTATTATGATTTCAATCATAATCCCTATGAAATAAATAGAATTAAATTAATAAATAAACATTGTCAATATAAATATATTCATTAAATAGATATCCAAGATACAGAGGGTAAACCTCATTAAATATTAGATGTGTAAAACATAACATATATCCAAAAAGTGACAATTTGAGATGAATAACCCTGATAATGATTGTAACAATAAATAGGAAATTATTCAGTTAATTGATTATGATCATAAAATTTAATTAAACATAATACAATTATAAATAAAATATCAAATAATAAATATCAATTACACACGTAATCATAGATTATCCAAGAAAATGAGGAAGTAATAAGAATAAATGATAGAACATTTAATTATGAAACACATACCTCGTGCTAAAATTCATGTCAAAACCCTTGAGTTGAAATAATATTAATTGAAAACTAAAACTCCTTGATGTATTATGTATTTATTATTTTATATTTAAAAATGGAATTATAATTACCATATAAAATAAATAAGGTTAACATCATTAAATTTCCACTCATTAAAGGTAAATTGAGAGAATATACCTTACCCCGTGATTCTCGTTAATTGAACATGGTTAAAAAACAATTATAATGTTTTTTAACATGTTATTAATTTATACAATATTTATATTGATATTTATAACATAATATATGATCTTCATTCTAATATATTATCAACAATTCATTAATAATATATCATTATTACTATTTTTTCTTTTGTAAACTATTTTTATTTCTCATCCATGTTATTTCATGAAAGATTCTATTATTGTTCATATTATAGAGTAAAATAATATAAATAATTATATTAAAGTTATTAATTTAATATTAATTTATTATATATAGTTTTATAATAATTAAATAATTTTTATAATGGATAATGAATCATATTTCATTATTGAGAAAGTAGGGCTTACAAACCCATGAATAATGTATTCATTTCATTAAGCGGTGAATGGTTTTTGCATTGGGTCATATATTAATTATAATGAATATAAAAAATTCCTATGTATTGTATATATTCATTTTTTCAATTATTTTAACTATCCATATGGATTTTTAAAGGAAAAATATATTAATCAGTTCGAGATGTGGTAGTCCACCATACACATGTGTGATGGATTGGTTTCATATTTTATGGTGAATATAGAAAAAAAATTTCCCAAAAAAAATTAAAATCATATTATAATATATATATTAGTGATATTATTATAAAAATTTCAATCCATAATTTATATAGAAAAAATAAAAAGTATAAAATTAAGGACTATTGATGTTTACTTGCTTCACTATGTGAGAACTCTGTTTTATCCCATATTAGGGTATCCAGTATTGGTATTTTGGAAATTCCATCATCTTCTTAATTTTTTTAATGATATTTGGGATTTATATTGGTTAGTTTTTAATCAATCTAAATGGATTGATAGGTGTTATCAAATGAGGGGAGGGTTTCCTTTTTATGATTGAGGAGGTGTGACATTGTTTTAAATACACAAAACCATTCAATAATGTGATGTAAATCTCAATCCATGTGCCAAAAAAATTTATGTGTAATGGTTAATAGTGAATATAAGATTATAAAACCCCACCAACACTAAAAGTAATCATTTTTTTCATTTCCTTTGAGATTACTCATATTCTTCATTTTAGTTTTCACAATGGTAACTAGTTTCTAAACATATGTATTTTACCATTTAACCATAAAATAAAGTGATATTTTTAAGATAATGTGGAGAATAAAATTCATAATATTAAATAAAATTTACCAAATAGAAATTACATTAGTGTTTATAAATAATTATAACATAAGAGCATGAAATGTGAAAACATTACTTTAACATTAACTCAGAACGTTTATTATTTGTTGTATTTACAAATCATTATAGAATAAAACATAGATTTATAATTAACTAATATTAATTATCATGAATATAAATATTCAAACAATATTTTCTTTTTCTACTGATATAAATTAAAAATATTAATTTAAAAATTTATCTGAACTACATTTCAGTTTTTTTTCAAGAAATGTGTTATTCAAGCATAATACGATCTTAAATTATTTATTTAACTAGTTATCATCATTATATAGATTTAAAATCATATAGTTATGTAATTAATATATATATACATATTTATTATTTAGATTATTTATTATTAAATATTATTGTAATAAATTACTATAAACATTCATTAAAAATTTAAAAATTTCATCAAACAAAAAGTTTATTCTTTCAATATATAATGAAAAAACATTTCATAATAATCTCAAAATTTAAACCTAACTTAATTTTTATAAGATAATATCAAAATAATTTTCAAATTAATAAAATTAAATATATAAATGTCTCAAAAAAATATTATTATATTTTCTCAAAAAAATAAAATATACATTTTTTATGATTGATTTTATTTTTAGAGTAATTTGAAAACACAAATAATTGAGTGATTATTTAATAAGAATTTATCCATTCATTTTTATTGATTATGAGAATTATATTTCACAAATCTGATAATCCTATTCATAACATCCAATTAAATTCCCTAACTATAATTTTCATATATAAATAATATTTCACAAGTCATTTAGGTTCAATTTTGTGTGTCATATACACTATCAGATATATTGTTTTTTATTTAAAATAGTAGGATGTTACAATAATTTTATAGAGGGATTTATAATTATTGTTTCAAATCAATGTATAAAGGATATTTTTTGTTCAATGGAGTTTTATTAGAGATTTTAAATCATATAGGTTCAATAAGGTATTACAAGGGTGGATTCATAAATTGAGATGATCTATTCAGAAAAGTGGAGAAAATATTAAGAAAATATGTTTTGTTGTGGACCCTAAAAAATTTTGTAAAAACCCAAATAATTTATATGGGTAATAAATAATTCATTTTTTTAACAGTCTAATGAAAAAGGGATTTATATAAAATAATAAATAATATTATTCTAGTAATATCCGAAATCAATTATTTCAAAAAAAATATAATTCCATTAGAGGTTTCTAAAAAAAGTTGACCCAATGATTAAATAGACTCTATATAGAAGGTATAGGTGAGATTTAAGTTATATAATGGATTGTAGGACTATTATATTATAAAATGGAGAACTGATAAAAAATATTATACAAGAACACGTTAATTAATTTTCAATCAATGATGATTTTAATTAAAAATCACCACACAAGGAAATAGTTACATGGGAGAATATGTTCATCAACCCTTTAAAGGATCAGAAAAAATGATAGAGGAAGAAAAATTATAACACTTTCAAATAGAATTTTTTTTGATTTTTGGTTGAGCGAAAAATATAATCCATTATATTTTTACAGAAAACATTTAGGTTCTTCCTTACTCCCAAATATAAAATTGTATTCCAACAATAAATGATTTGATTGGGGTAAAATAAAGGGTGATATAGAAGAGTGTTAAATAATATTTACAACAACAAAAGGTTATAATAATAGAAATCATGAACTCCCAAGAAGAATAATGTAGTAAATACATTTTGAGGATGTGTAAAACTGGATGGAAATATTTGATGTGTTCAATTTTTTTATGAATCTAAAATTATTGGATATCACCTTAATATTGATAATGGGTATAACAATTTATATTTTATGTTCCTTTTATAATTAAATTATATATGATGAAAAATGGGCAGTTATTTTTTACAAGAATGAAATGAAAAAATTGAATAACTCAGCATGAATGATTTATTATATCATTTTATCATGATAATAGTTTACATATTTATTGATGAAACATTATTCATAAACCCTATAATGGGATATTTGATGTGGTATCATAAGAATATTTAAATAGTGGAGAGTATTGGTTTAATTTATATTTCACTATCAAGTTTTATACAATGTCTCCCATTGTATATGTATATATATATAGGAATGACTAATGGATACTTTTTAATACAATTTTTTATTGGATTGAACTAGGAATAAATTCATGAAGGTTATAAAAATAATAAAATTGGTTGAAGATGTTTCTTTTGGAAGTTAATAAGAAATTATACCAATGTGTTGATCTATTCTTATTTTAATCTAAGATTTTCCTTTTTTTATAAAAATGTTCAAGAAGAAAATATCGAATTTCGATTAGATTTTTTACATAGATAAGATTATTATGATGATATTGACATATCGAGTTGTGAATTTTTTGATGATATTTTATACTAATCAATTTTATATGTAAAAAAATAAATATTGGATGATATCATGCTTTATAATACAAAATTAATTGATGAGAAAAGTGATGTAATTATGTAGTTTTCTATCATTAATGTTTTCTTACAGAATGAATAAACATGGAATAAAATATTAATGTTTCATCTTAAAATAACTAACAAGACATGTTATTTTAAAGCTTCCCACTTGTAATAATTGGTAAAATGTATGTCATATTAAAGAAAATTAATATGAATGATTCAAATTATAAAATATATTTGAAAATTTTCAATATGAATCCATCACGAGGGAGAATAATGGATTAATCTTAATGAAGAAATGATATACTAAGATCTGAATAACTAATTTTTTTCCATAATTTTTTTTATATTTAGATTAATTCAACCTTCTTGGAAAACGATTGGAAATTCAATTTTTGTTAATAAATAAGTATATATATAATTTTATTTTATTTAGATGAATATTGAAAAATATAGTTATGGGTACATATTCAATGTATTTATCATGTTAGAAATCATAAATTTCATGTTAGTACATATTGTTGTTCCCTCAAAATAATTGTAAGTTTCACCCATTATATATTTACTTATAATGAATTTGTTTGTATAAGTAAAAATACATCATATTTTTAATATAACTTCATATGGATAATTATTTTCCATCAAATGTCCACAGAACACCGAATGGTTTCATATTTTTAATTTCGGAACATAATTAATATCTCAACAATCATTTCTTTGGTTGATATCATATTATATGTGGGAATTTTTTTTATGTTTGAAGAACTAAGTGGGGTTTAATTGAATAAATTCATTTCATTATAGAACACTATTTGATATGATTTTATAAAATTCCTTATGTTACATTCAACTTTTTATGATTCCATCCATTATTAAAAATGGTGAATCCATAGTATCTAGAATGAATCATTCTAAATAGTGAAAATAATTTCTCTAATGATTATTTTAATCATCATGGATCCAATATATCAAATATTAAGACTAATTGTGTTCCATTATGTGAAATATTATATGAACCACATAATAAGTGAAAATTGTCTATCACACTACATGACTCAATCCACACATGGATGAATACTTTCAGGTATTTGGATACTTTTATTTTAATTAATTAATTGATTGAAAATTATCAGGGGCCATATAGATATTTTAATTGAAATGATTGATCATGATTTTGATAGATATTGAGGGAGTATTCAAAATAGGTAATATCCAAAAAAATGAAAAAATAGCATGACACAATTTTTATATAGAGATTTTATATTTTAATATATAAATAATATTTGAAATATTTTTTAATAAAAAAATAATAATATGTAAGAATAGATTGAATTCAATTGAGGGCGGTCCTTTGAAACTAACCATTCAGATGAAAATAATTGTAGTAACAAAAATATTTTTGATATGAATGTTTTATAAAATGAAAAAATATCAAACAATCATATCATAAATAATCATCCAATGAAAATATACATTAATGGAAACAGAGGATATATTATACACCAATGACATAAAAACTAATTGATGATCTACTCTAAGGATTATAAAAAACAATGTGAGAAATTTAACACATTTAGAATATTTTTTTATTGTTGGACTCTTGAAAGAAAAGTGGGACACTATATATTTTTTCATTATAAGAAGGTTTTGGGAAAATTCATAATTTATCAACATGGTTTGTTATTTTATAACAAATTATTATTGCATAAAAACAATAAAATAATGAATATTTTTTCACATCAATACTGATTCATATAAAAAGAATTATGTTCTATGATTTTTAATTCATTCAATATTAAATAATAATTGGAAGACCAATTTGTGATGATAAAATTTTCAACATATCAATTTAGGTAAATGAATATATAGGTTTCGTAAAACTAGATAATTGATCTGCCCATTCACTCCCTCTTAGCGATTATCCCAAATTTGGCACATCAAATCTCCTCACTATTATTTATTTATTAAAATTTCCATTTATTTTTTAGACGGAATAGTACTAAGACTCACGAGGGGGTTTAATTTATTTTATAAACATGTATTCAAATATAAATTAACCATCTGTGTTGATATAATAACTTTTCATTTTTTCTTTAACTCAACAATGCATCTAAAATAAAATAACGTGAATGTTGATTATATTAAATATTTACAGCTGTTCGGTGAACAATTATACCCCAATACACTCCACCAATACTCTTCTCTGTATGATCATATATTTTTACTAGACTAATAATATCATTGGGGAATACTATTAATTTTAAGGGGATATATGAATGAGTTCAAGTAGTCTACACTTTTTACAAAATAAAAATATTTTTTCAATTATGATCTAGAAAGGAATAACAATAATAAATCCTCATAGATAATTTTCCATGAATGTTAAAAAATAATGGGAGAAAATATATTGTTTACATATTGAATAGATGATGTATAAGACATCTTATATGAGGAGTAAATATCTTGGTGGTATTATATGAAAAAATAACATCTTTGGGAGAGCCTACTAGACACATTAATGATGATCCATATAGCATGTATATAGATATTAAAGATTCATCTAATTCTCAGATAAAAATAAAGCAGGGTAAAAATAAGAATTATTTTGAGAATTATTTTTTAGTATAATCATTTATTCTCCAAATTTTTTTACAAAAAACTATTCTCAAAAAATTTCAAAACGTTATATTCAAATTCACTACTTATGGTTCCAAAAAATCATTTCTTCTCAATTAAAACGCATTCCATTTTCATGAAAATACATCTTAAATAGTATTGTACCTTAAATAATCCTTATGCCTGATTAAATTCATATTATATTATTATTATTATATTATTTTTACCATAAGAGGGTAATCCATGAATTAATTATTTCATGGTAGTATTAAATATCACTAAGTATACCCTAATTGTAATACCATTCATGGTGGTAGAATGATGTAAATGATTAAAGATCATAAAATTATAGAAATATACATATCTAAATTCATGTAGTAGAATGGATGCAAATAAATAATTATTAATGAAGACAATTATTTACGCTGATGATTTGGTGTGAGAGTTCTTCGATTAGATGATTTTCATCACATATCCTTTTTGAACAGGTATAAAAATCCAACATTGCTGCATTTAATCATGTTTATATTTGGGACTATGTGGTTTATTTCACCACAAATCTAAATCCCATTCTCGATTATTTCATTTATCTAATATACATAGGCATTCAATCTAAATTTTTTCCTCCCATAGTTTATTAATTGAATATATTCTCCATGATATAGTTATTTCATGTATTTTAATCCTTCATGTATGTGATTAATGTAGTCCACTAATAGAAAGTGTTATTAAATGAAATATCCAGTAGCCTATGTAATTTATTTTTCCAGTTTAGGATAAATGTATCCCAAATATCCATAATTGTATACTGGTAGAATATAGAAGCATAACAAATTAAAATCATGAAAAATCCTAATGACAACAATTGAAAATAAAATAATATCTAAAATATGATATGGAATTTGAGATAATAGAATCTTAATAAACATGGTGTAATGAATATGGCCCAATTCACTCAAGTGTTTCAAAAAATGGTTGAACACTTGGCCTCAAGTGTTCATCATGATATAATATAGGCTTGTATCTACTAGTGAGGGTCAATGGTGGAATATTTGGGATAATACACCCTCAATATCACAATATAACATAGTGGTATAATCTCATCTGACAATAGAGTAAGCGTATGAAATAACTGATCATTGGAAGATTAAATATCCAATATATAAAAACCCATGTATCACATTCAATAGTGTCATATATAGTGATGATCATCGAAATGATAAAAATATAGTCATGCATGTATAAATGCATCAATTATAATACATGTATCAAAATTAAATAAGTACAAACTAAATATCATTTTTTATCATCATGATCTCAATCCCATTCATCCCCTCCCCTGATATTAAACGAAAATAAATCTAGCACATAGAAGTGGGAAATTCCCTTTTCTCTACTTGAATCGATTAAGTCTGTATGGATACCCAATGGTAGACTGAACATGGTTATAAATAGCACTAAGTTGGCAACGACCAATAGTATCTATAACTAGTCTTGTCTTGGTATATATCATTAAGTGGAGTCAATATATAACATCAGTATCTTTAAAATATTATAAGTGATGTTTTCATGTAAAAAAAGTATCTATATGATTAATAAACTAAATCATGTAAGTTGTTGGTAAATAATATCATATACTAACATAAATAGTCATTCTCATGTAATCGTGTGTCACAAATACATTGAAAATGGTCCAAGTAGTTTTAATGTCCATAGATACCATGTAAGAAAAGTAAAAAATAAAAAAAGATCCATGGACCAGATTATCCAAGTCATCCCATGGGTTTTCGAATCCATGGAGTATTATGAATGTCAATAAAATAATGTAAATTGGATCCTTGGAGTAAAAATGTCTTTTGAATCCATGTAAACTAATAAAATCTGATCCCAGGAGTAAAAAATGTTTAATTTGTCATAATATGATCATCAGATCATAGGAGTATAAATCTACAAGGAAACCCAATTTGTCATGTAAATATGGTCCATGGATTTTAAATGATAAATTCACTCTATCATATCACATCAAGAAGATCCAATTATTTGAAATTGCTACAAAATCCAAGTAATAAGAATCCATGTAGTAGAAATATACCATGAATCCAAACATGGTAATCAGATCCAAGGAGTAGTAATGCAGGAGGAATCCTAACAAATTCAGTCACCAATTCATTAACCATTCATTTAACCATTTCACTAATCCCATCAGGATCATTTAAAAAAAATGTGATTATCCATTTCATAACTTTGGATTAAAATTATCAAGAATATATATGGTGTTATAAAACTTTAATGAGTCACTTTAATACATCATTCAATTCTAAACAATGCAAGGTGATCTCATGCCACCTTAAGGGTTGCATAAAAACAATTGAAAATGTAAAAATCCCCACATGAGAGGTTCAGGTTGTGTTAAACAACCCCAAACATTGAATAAATGTGTCAAAGTATTTATAAATATGATTGTATGAATTAAACCATGAATCAATTAATTTTAACAGGATATCACCGATTTTTTTTTTCAGGAAAAATATACCTAAAAAGATATAAACATCAAGTCATTGTGGGAAATGTTATTGTCCATTTACCTGATCTTGGTATATGAACCCTCATCCAGTCGAATATTCAAACTAGATCCAGATTAGAAGAAAGTGAAGGAATATATAAACACCCGGAAAATAAGGCACAAGGGCATAGCCCAAAATATCATCACTAATATTATGGAAAATATAAATAATGTAAAAAAGGATAGTAGAAGTCACCAGATTGGATCCAATAATATGGATCAATACTGTATCAAATGGTTGATGGTAGAAATATATAATTGTTTCTGAAATGTATTTTTGAACTCAAATTCATAAGAATAGAGTGTCATGGTTGATGAAAATGAAATGTTGGACAAGAAGTAATAATTTTAATATGTAAGGGGTGAAATTAACATTTTCCTTTAAAACCCTAAGTCACATTGATTGGCCACACCATTTTTTCTAACCATAAAAAATCATTTTGAATCTATATATCTAATATCCCCCTCACATGGTCAGGTTTCATGGATAGAAAAACCATTCAAAGACACTGAATTTATCACCTATCAAAAAATACAACATCAATTCATGGGCATACATTTTTTGATTCACTGATTCCACAAACTATATAGCATAAGATAGTGGGTTTGACTGACCATCATGATTAATTGAAAATTTGTGGCCTGAGAGGCATGGATTCTACTAATCATGCATCCAAGATAATTTTTAAAAACACATAGGCTATGGGATCTAAAAAACCCCCTAACATCATTGATTCCTCTATATCCTCAGATGGAATCAATAATAGTCTAAAACCAATGAATTTACCCTAAAAATTTTTATGCACCTCATTGAGAAAAAAGTTCTTATAATGTTCCCCATTAATGAAATGCATCCCTGAGAATCCATTTTAATGGTGGTAAAGAATCATTTTTGAATAACTCTGGCTACTGGTCTCATACATCAGCCTCCCGCTCCAATGTCTCAACATGCACATGGTCATGTATCGATAAATCATATTCTAGAAGATTTTATCAGCCTCAAAGAAACATCGTGACATGATCAACTAAAAATATTGTATTCTCCTAACAAAATTAATATATATCCATCTCATACTATTTTGTGTTAAAAATATGAGACAGATCACAATGATATAAAAAAATATGAGATATTTAGAATACGTAACACATGATCCAATACATATATGTAGGCTGAAATAGATTTTCATACCCACCATACTCTCTCTAAAATATTGATGTGACTAATGTGATATTGTAATAGCTTAAATTGTTTCAAAATTCATATATCCCCTATATAGGAGAAGTCCAAAATAAAACCTAAATCCCCTCCAGGAACTCTAGTGTTTGATGGTTAATATCCTCATATAACATCTATCTAGAATATGATTTAGAAATATTCATAATGATAAGCTAAACCTTATCTGAAGTCTCCTGAACAATATGAAGTCCTCGTAGTGATGCCTCTCTTACCATTAATAATCATAGGGGTGAATGATATGTCTGGTAGTAAAATTACTCACTACAAGATATCATTATGGTGTACGAGAAGTTATTATTATAATAGAATTTATAATGAGGTAACTATTTATACAAATTACCAATAAAATAAAATATTAATTCTCTATGATTTCCTCCTAAATAAATATCATACACTCGAACTAACCATTGGTCTATGGGTGATATTCTATACTAACTAGTACCTATGAAACAAATTCCCTCTATAACCCCTTCTATGAATGAAATGTTCAACTAGAATATCATTATGATACAATAGAACATGGATCATTGTGGAGGATTAATTTCTCACACATGTATAGCCTCAAGAGGTCATCAAAAAAATATGATTCCAAATAGAAATATAATTGGTGACATTTGTTGACCTATCTATAATCACTCATACAACATCACTGTCCTAAAGTGATTTTGGGAGTCCCATCATGAAATATATGGCGACATCATCCCATTTCTATATATGAATAGGTAAAAATTCTAGAAGTCACATTGATCACTGGTGATCCCCCTCCACCTATTAAAAAGTATAACAACCATGTCTCAAACATTCATATCTAACATTTCATCAGTGGACACGTGTATTAATTGTTGGATCATATTACACCAAATATTCACAAGAGGGAGGTGAATTGTTTCTTCTCAAAAATTGTTTCATGATTGTGTTCTTCCTTTTAACTTTAATCTGATAAAATGATGCAGCGAACATTGAAATAGCAGAAACACAAGATGTATAGTGGTTCGGGGAACAGAAGGCCCCTAGTCCACACCACCAATGCTCTACTCCGAGAGCTTGATGATTTTCACAATCTGGTCCTTGTTTCAACAGAACGGTTCACAGCTGAGTACAGGTAGTTGACACCTTTACAATCCAAGTAAAAACAATGCCTTCCGGTTCAAACATGAACCTAATCGGCTTAGTACGAGAAGCTGGTTAATCAATATTAGAAGAAGTTTAGAAAGAACTTTTCCAATTGATCTTCACAATTGAAACATAATTCAATTGACAGCAGATGGATCGTCGCCTCTAAAAATATTGATTTTCAAGTCGAAGCAGTTCCGAGTCAATCCGGTTGTAGTAGATATAGACATATAATTTACAACTTCAGCTGTAGTAGATCCATAATATATATTTGATGTAGAAGAAGTAAATCTTCTATTCGAGTTCCTTATTCTTAAATAAACAGAGCATTGACGCTCCTTTTGAATCAACAGAACAGAGTAATTTTTTCAGTCTCTATTTTCCACCTTTTTGAATAATAGTTTTATCACCACTATCATGTTTCTGGTGTCCTAGAGAAAACATATATAATAAATCAGAGCGTATTCCCAGCACATATAGATCCATAAATGTCTCCTTCTCACTCGCGATATTCAAAAATTTGAATTTACAGAGCAATCATAACTTCCCTGAAGACTCGGCATGAAATGTGCTTTTTAATTCGATCTTTAATACATTGATAAAATGGCTTTGAATCAGTCAAAGTATTATTTTAAAATCGTCTGTAAATCCGGCTTGAAATCCGCCTAATAATCAGCTTGCTAACCATTGCATAAAAATATCATCTGTCAAACTTTCCGATGCCAGACGTAAGGTAGATGACGTGGCCTCCAAACGTAGGGTTGACAACGTAAGGTTGAACATAAACGTAGGGTTCATGTTACTTTCTTCAAACACAAGTTTGATCATAAATTTTGGGTTGATCATCCATACTCTTTCCTTAAACTTTCAAAAGTACGGTAAAAGATCCATACTTTTACTTGATCTATACTTTTTCAAGGATGTATGGTTGTTTACAAAAGTAAGGTTGATGAACCATACTTTTGAGAAACAAACGTAACGTTTAGTACTTACGTATGGTTCTCCTTACATACATTGTTGAAAACCCAATTTAAGGTTCCTTCCTAAAATAAGTTTCTTCTTCCATACTTTGCTGATAACGTATGGTTGATTAACCATACATATCTATTATCTCAACAAGTATACACACTTTTCATCCTTACACTACGTTTAACCACGTAGGGTATGAACAGTGATTCTAGGACATGCTAAAGCAGATTCTAAATAAGTAGCGCATGAAAAGTGTTTCTAGAACATGCTAAATATGAATTCTTTTACAATAAATTCCTGAAATTTCAAGAGTAAAATAAAATGATAAATTCATGAAAAATACTAAATAAAATCATTAGAAAATAATTAAGGTTATTTGTGAGAATCATAATTATCATAAAGAGACAGAGTATTATTTTCAATAATCTCCCCCTTTAAATAACATTATTATGTATTGTTGAAAACAATACTTTGCTCAATAATATCCCCCTTTTTGATGATCACAAAACCCATAAAATAATAAAACTAATTAAATAAAATTAACATTCAAAATTAGTTACATAAAATTTTAGAATTTTGAGAGGGTAAAAAAATATTTAATTTTAACAAAATCATTTAAATTAATATAAATTTCTCCCCTTAATGAAAATGAAATAATTTTTCATTGAAAATTAAAGTTTCTAGTTTAGTCCAAATATCTCCCTTCTGAATAAAAAGAAAAAGAAAATTTCCCTTTATAATAAACGACTGTTACTAACTTAAATTAGTTTTCTATAAAAGTATAAATCTGTAATCAATTAAATAAGGTTTTTAAAATAAAATTTTGTGGTTATCCAAATTTCTCCCCCTTTTGTGATATCAAAAAGAATGATAAATCATGGATTTGAACACATTTAATGTTGCACTGAACTGTAAGTAAATGCTATTATTAACTATTTATCAATAATTAAATCTTGAGTACTGGAATAGTAAAATAAAGATAGTAAAACAAATAGAAATAAAGAAACAAATATTCATTAAAAATCAAAAATAGATACAAGTATGATAAACACATGAATCAAGGTTGGGGTAAGATAGTCAATAGGTTCTTCTCTAGATTGCAAACTTGATTTCAGTAAACTATTCTATGAGTCTCTTCATCATCCCATATCCATGTTTGATAATGATCTCTCTATTCTTCTAAGTCATATGAATATCCTCGATTAAATTGACCCAAAAATACTCATGCATTCTTTCCTCTTTTTCTATAAACACCAACAGCTTCTCTGACATCTGATTTAACAGTGTTCTGATTGGTGGCTCACCAGATGTCAGTTGATCCACTAAATTTTTTTGATTGTCCAGCAACAATGATAATGGAGCACTGTTACATTGAAGATCTTGCAACCTGTCATTCATGTTGCTCATCGCGGCTGTGATAGCTTGAAATCTTCTGACTAAATCAGGTGAAGTACCTAATCCACTGATAGCACTACGTTAAAATGATGCAAATTGGTTCTCCATAAACAATTTTAGATCTTATAAATTTTTTTCATAACCATTTCAGATTTCAATTTTTCAATATCATTTAGCATATCCTATTTGAAGAGTTCAACTTCTTACCTGAAGACAGTACTCTCTTTCAGCTTTTGAAATCTCAATTGTTCTATGTGTAAGGCATTTCTTAGAGTGATATTCTCAGATTCCAACTGAGACACCTTTTTGTACAGTTCTTCAACTTCGTTCTTCCTTGAATCAGAGGAACCCTGTGCTTGATTCGCATTCTTAGGCTCTGGATGATGCAGCCGTACCAAAGGTAATGATTCAGCTTCAGATTTTTCTTTCTCCTTGTCCTGAGTGGGTTGGTCCATAGATTTTTCCTTAGAGTCCTCAGACCCTTCCACCAAAAAAATCCTCTTCAAGTACTTCTATGTGAGCTTCAGAAGCATGCTCATCACTAATATCAGTATCTTTGTCTTCCACTGGAATTTCGAGAACAATATTTTCAAGAGTTTCTGATGGTCTGTCCACTTCCTCACCAGGCCGTGCCTCCTTAGCTTGTTCCTGTTGAAGTGTAACTTCAACATTAGTTATAATCTGTTCATAAGCCTACCTTTGAGCTTCTTCTTGAACTCCTGATCCCTCTACTGGTGTTGTCCTTTAACTAACATCTTCCATGGTCTTATCAATAGATGCTTCTCATACAAAATTATAAGAAAATAAAGCTTCTGTTGTTGCCAATTCTGGGGAAGTAATTTCCTCATTAACAGTTCTAGTTTATCAATATTGAAGTCCCTCCTAACTTGTTTCTTCCTCACCATCTTCCACTTCAAATTTGATCCTTCTTGCAACATTGCTGACTCTTGATTTAGCTTGTCCATCCTTGGACATAGAAGGTTGAGCCTGAGCACTCTCTGAGTCATCCTCAGATCCTACTATCAAAAGTTTTCCTTTCATATTGCTCTAGAAATATCCAATCTTCCATAAAGTTCTAGCATTAAACACATTACTATGATGACAATGTACTTGGGCATCCACTAATCTCACCATGTCCTTCTTAAGTAACAGCTTGAAAATTGATCGACCAAAATGATAAAAGTTCATTCAGGCATCACTTTGAAAACAGTAATTGAGGTACCTTAACATGTACCTTCGGATGTTTAATTTGATATCACTTATCAGAAGATACATTATATACATATCGGGATATAATATTTTTTCCATTTCAGACATCCTCAGTGCAATCCCTATTTATACAAAATTGACCAATATTTTCTGATCATTCTCTAAATCCTTGATAAAAATTTTATTTATAGTCAAAGTACAAAAAATAAATGACATTATGTCATCAGATTTATGTACAGAATCTCCAATATTTTTCAATTCGAAATAAAAAACTCCCTCATGAGGGCAGTTGAGATTCTGACTAATTTCTACGGACGAGACTGAAAAATCCATATACTCTATCTTAGCCATCATACTGTCCTCAGTATCTCCTAGAATAAACTGTACAGAATTGAAGAAGTATCTATGTTCTACCTCATAAATAAATTCTTTATTCTCACTTTTGAACTTCTGTTCAGGATTCTAAAACGACAATGATTGTCTCAACAGTAGATTTGTCTGAAATAACCAGTCGAGATCGATTACCTTGCCCTGTAAGATTTTTATTACTTCGGAGCGTTGTCTCTTGTAATTTCTTGTCTCATCTTCACTTTCTCTGTTAGTCCTTACTCTCTCTGTGAGAATCTCTAAAGGTTTGAAGGTTAGGGTTTCAGAGGATTGAAGATTATGGTTCACGAGCAGAGGTGCAGTTGGAGGATTCGAAAAGGTTTTGATATAAATGAAACTGTGTAGAATTCAAAAGGTTTTCTATCGACCATGATTCTCGTGTTTTTAATAATGATTACATATATTAAAAATAAATAAAATAGATTACGAAGATAAAATAAACTTATTCTATTTGAAAAAAAAATAGAAATATTATTTTAAGCAGAATTAAAAAAATGAACTAGCATTGTAAAATAAAATTTTATTTAAAATAAAATAAACCTAGATCCCCCTTAATAAAATTAATCCTTGCAGTGGGAAGTGGTTTTGTAAAAATATCTGCTAATTGAATTTCTGTATTTATAAATTCTAAAAATATATCATTTTTAATAAAATGATCTATTAAAAAGTGATGCCTTATATCAATCTACTCAGTTCTAGAATATCTAATAGGATTTTTTCAAATATTAATTAAACTTTTATTATCACATAAAATAGGTGTATTATTAAAATTAAATCAAAATTCCATAGGATTGTTTCTCATCCAAAACACTTGTGCATAGCAACTGCCATCAGAAACATATTCTGCCTCAGCTATTGACAGGGCAAATGAATGTTGTTTCTTACTTGACCATGACAAGAAAGAATTTACTCAAAAGTGAAATGTTCCTGATGTTCTTTTTCTATCTAATCTACAACTCCCAAATTCTGCATTTCAATATTAAATGAAATTGGAATCAGAAGTTTTGGGATAAAGAAGAGATTGAAAAACAGTTCCCTTAAAATATCTAAATATTTTTTTAACAGTAGTTAGATGAGATTATTTAGGATTTGATTGAAATATTTCACAAAGACATATTGAATATATTATATTTGGACTACTAGTAGTACGATATAATAAACTACCAATCATTACTCTATATAACTTTTTGTCAACTTATTTTCTAGTTTCATCCAAATCAAGTTTTATATTAGTACACATAAGAGTTGTATATGTCTTGTTGTTTTCAAGTACAAATTTCAATAACAAATCAGTAATGTATTCACTTGGATTCAAAACATTTCGAAAATCTTTTTGATAAATTTGAAGTACTGAAAAGAAATTTAGTTCTCCTATCATACTCATTTCAAATTCTTTTTTCATTAATTTTGAAAACACCTGACAAAGGGTTTTATTAGTTGATCAAAACATTACATCATCAACATAAATTTGAACGAATAAGACATTATTTTTCACAGTTTTCTTAAAGTGTGTTTGATGTGAAAATCCAACAGTAAAGTCATTTTTCAAAAGAAAAGAACGTAATCTTTCATACAAAGCTCTATGTGCTTGTTTAAGATCATAAAGAGATTTAGTAAGTTTAAAAACAGAATCAGGTTTTGGAGAGTTTTCAAAACCAAGAGGTTGCTCAACGTAAACATCCAGCATTAAATAACCATTTAAAAAAGAAGATTTAACATCCATCTGAAATAATTTAAAATTTATATGAGATGCATAGGATAAAAGGATTACAATGACATCTAGTTTAGCTACAGGTGAAAATTTCTCATCATAATCTATACCTTTTTCCGGATTATATCCTTTACCTACAATTATAGATTTATTTCTAGTTTTTATTCCTTGATCATCCTGCTTATTTATAAAGACCCATTTGGTTGCATTTACTGGATAGTTTTTTGGTCTTTTAACTAATTCCCAGACTTCATTTCTTTTGAACTGGTTTAATTCTTCTTGCATTTCTATCATCCAGATTTCATCATCTAATTCTTCTTATATAGTCTTGGGTTCTAATTGGGATAGAAAGGCATATAATCCTACAATATTTCTTATATTTCTTCTTGTTTTTATTCTTGTATCTAAGTCACCTATTATAGTTTCTAAAGGGTTATTCTTTAGAGTTCTAGTTTGTCTAGGCATCACACTTATAGGTTCTTGAGTATCATGTTCTTCTGAACTGTACTGACTTTATTTTATATCATTTTCAAAATCATTCTTTATGTTCTCAAGTCTCGTGTTATCATTAGAGTCAGGTTCATCCATTTGATCTATCCTTTTCTCAAAGGGATCAGATTCATCAAATTTCACATGAACTGATTCTTCAACAATCCTTGACTTCTTATTATAGATTCTATATGCTTTGGAAGTAACTGAATATCTTAAGAAAATTCCTTCATCAAATTTTGGATCAACATATCAAGATTATCCTTAGTGTTTAAGATGTAAACCTTGCATCCAAAAACATTAAAGTAATTTACATTAGGTTTTCTGTTATTCTATAGTTCATAGGGTGTCTTTTTCAAAAGAGGTCTAATTAAGACTCTATTCATTATATAGTAAGTTGTGCTTACAGCTTCTGCCCAAAATTAGGTAGGAAGGCTGTATTCATTTAGCATAGTCCTAGACATTTCCTGAATAGTCCTATTTCTTTTTTCTACAATCCCATTCTTTTGAGGTGTTCTTGGTGTAGAGAAGGTATGTTTAATAACCATGTTTGATCAAAAGGAATTAAATTCCTGATTCTCAAATTCTCCACCATGATCACTTCTCAATGAGATTATATTAAAACCTTTTTCATTTTGAACATATTTCCAGAAAATTTCAAATAAAGTAAAAGCTTCATTTTTAAATTTCAAAAAGAAAATTCAAGAAAATCTACAATAATCATCAAACAGATTTGCAGAAAATTTTAAATAAAGTAAAAGCTTCATTTTTAAATTTCAAAAAGAAAATTCAAGTAAATCTAGAATAATCATCAACTGATACATAAACATATAATTTACCAGCTATTCTTGCTACTCGTGAGGGTCTAAAAAATCCACATGGATATGTTCTAGAGGATTAGTTGTAGCAACATTATTAACAAATTTGAATGATGATTTGTGTTTCTTGACAAGTTGGCATGCATCACATAATCTGTCACTTTCAAATTTGAGACTAGAAAAATCAGAAACTAGATGTTACTTAGATAACTTATTTAAAACATATATATTACAATGTCCAAGTCTCCTATGCCAGATCCAATATTCATTCAATTTAGTAGTTAAGAAATTTACTTTTTGTTTACATAAGGAATTTAAATATAGGGTATACACATTATCAGTTCATGGTGCTCTACATTTAAGCGATTTATTTTTAAAAATAGAACAGTAATTGTTAGAAAAATAAAAAGTATACCCATCATCACAAAGATGAGAGATACTTATCAGGTTGTGTTTTTAATCCTTGTAAATAAAGTACTTTGTTTATTGAGACTATTTTTGGATCTCCAACAGTTACAATGCCATTGATTTTTTCTTTTTCATTGTCATTAATGTGGCAAGTCCTCCATCCTTTTGAGTGAGTGAAAAAATTCAATGTGTTTCCACTCATATGTCTTGAGCAGCCACTGTCTATGTACCATATATCTTTTCTACTCTGGTGTCCTGCTACTAGCAAACACATTCAAACATATTTCTTTGGTACCCATATTCTGTTGGGTCTAGGGGTGTTAGATTGTAATGATCTGGGTATCCATATTTTCATTGTTTTTTTAAATCAACTAAATTATATAAGTCTTTTGATGCATATGCTTTCTTAGTACCACATATTTGAGGTTGTCTTAAGAAACAGTTTTTAGCTATATGTCCCTTTGTCCCACAAAAGTTACAATTAACCCTTTTAGAGCTAGGAACAAAATAATTTTTATATAGCTTAGGTTTTTCTCCTTTACTGCCAATTCCAAATCTCTCCTTTTTAATGACAGTTTTCCAATAATTTCATTTAATGAATTCTCTCCTTTTGTAAAAACCAATGTAGCCTGTTTGTAAGATTCTACTTCATCCTACAGTGTTTTTATTCTTGAATCAAAATTAATATAGTTAGTTTTAATAGAAATGTATTTATCAGTTAATTCATTATATTGGTTTAGCATTGTATCTCTTTCATATAAAATATCTTTATGTATGTTCTTTAGTGACTTATGTTTCTTAAATAGAGAGTCATATTTTTCTTCAAGCATATTGTAGTAGGCTGCACTTTTTTCATTAGAGTAATTAGATTCAGAACTAGAATCAGAAGAGTAGTAAGATTGTAACTCATCTGTTTCTGCCATAAAACACATGTTGGATTTCAGATTTACTTCTTCATTCTATGAGATTGATTCAAGAGAGCTACTAGAGTCTTAGGATACACTCCATGTGGCTTTCATAGCTTTCTTTTCTTTCTGCTCATAGTCATTTCTTTTGAAGAATTTTTTCTTCTTTTCATCTTTCAATTGTGGGAAATCTAGTCTCATATACCCCTTCTTCTTGCATTCATAGCATCTTACTTCATTATCATCTCTCTTAAAGGATTTTTTGAAGCCTCCTTTCTGGCTATAGAATTTTCTAAATTTTCTGGATAGCTGAGTCAGTTCTTCATCTGAGTTTGATGAGTCAGAGCTCTCTGATTTAGCTTTGCCTTCTCAGTTCTTCATCTTTCTATTCTTTTGTTGTTAAGTTACCTTCAAGGATGTATCTTCTCTTTTGATAAGCACTTTATGTTCATTAGATTCATCTTCCAACTCATCTTCTTACATCATTAATGTTCCAATCATTTCTCTCATGGTTAAATCTTTGATACGTGTCGACGGTCTGATTGCAGATGAGATTCCATTCCATTTTTTATGCAGTACTCTCAACTATTTTAAATCTTGATCAGCTTTCTTAATGGGATCTCCCAATGCAGTTATGATAGTGACAATCTCTGTCAATCTTCTATTCATTTGAGTAATACTCTCACCTTCAACCATTCTGAATGTATCAAATTTAAGCTTAGCAGTTTCCTATCTCATTTCCATGATATTGTTAGTTCCTTCGTAAGCAACAACAATAGTTTTCCACATTTCATATGTTGTTGGACATTGAGATACTATGTTAAACTCATGAGGTCCTAGAAAACATATAATTGAATTCATTGCCTTCGAATTAATATCATATTCTGCTTCAGTAGCTGCACACCATGTTTCTGGTTTTTCTGGTTTTTCATATGGAATTATAATCATAGAATAGACTCTGTATCCAAGATCTTCTAGATAGATGATCATTTGAGACTTCCAGCATCCATAGTTTTCTCCATTGATGTACGGTGCTCTGACTATAGACATTCACTCTCTTGTATCAGTCATCTTTCTCTCTGTATAATCACTTTCATCTTTTTAATGCTTTGACAGAATTCTCAACCTCTGATACCAATTATTGTATCGGATTACACCAAATATACACAAGAGGGGGGGGGGGGTGTGAATTGTGCCTTCTCAAAAATCCTTGCGTGATTGTGTTATGACTTTTAACTTTAATAAGATAAAATGATGAAACAGAAATTTAAATAGTAGAAACACAATATGTATAGTGGTTCGGGGAACAGAAGGCCCCTAGTCCACTCCACCGACGCTCTACTCCATGAGCTTGATGATTTTCACTATTTGGTCCTCATTTCAACAGACCGGTTCACAAATGGGTACATGAAGTTGACACCTTTACAATCCAAGGAAAAACAAAGACATCTGGTTCAAACACGAACCTACTCAGCTTAGTACGAGGAGCTGGTTAATCAAGATAAAAAGAATTTTAGAATGAACATTTCCAAATGATCTTCACAATTGCTACAGAATGAAATTGACAGCAGAAGGAATGTCATCTCTATAAATATTTATTTTCAAGTTGAAGTAGTTCTGAGTTGATCTGGTTGCAGTAGATATAGATGTATAATTCACATCTTCAGCAGTAGTAGATCCACAATAGATATTTGATGTAGAACAAGTGAATATTCTATTCGATTTCCTTCTTATTAAATAAACAGAGCTCTAATGCTCATTTTGATTCAACAGAACTGAGTCCTTTTTTTTGTCTATGTTTTCCACCTTTTTGAATAATAGATTGAACACCACTCTCCTATTTCTGGTGTTCGAGAGAAAACATATATAATAAAGAAGAGCATATTCCCTGCACATTTAGATCCATAAAAGTAAGCTTCTGACTTGTGATATACAAAAAATTTGAATTTTCAGAGCAGTTGTAACATCCCTGAAGACTCGGCATGAAATGTTCCTTTTACTTATATCTTTAATCCATTGATAAAACATCTTTAAATCAGTCAAATTCATATTTTAAAATCGACTTTAAATCCATCTTGAAATCCTCCTAACAACCAGCTTGCTGACCATTGCATAAAAATATCATCTGTCAAACTTTCTGACGCCAGACGTAAGGTAGATGTCGTGGCCTCCAAACGTAGGGTTTACAACGTAAGGTTGAACATAAACATAGGGTTCATGTTATTTTCTTCAAATGTAATTTTGATCATAAATTTAGGGTTGATCATCCATACATTTTCCTTCAACTTTCAAACGTACGGTAAAATATCCATACTTTTACATGATCCATACTTTTTCAAGAACGTATGGTAGTTTAAAAAAGTAAGGTTGTTGAACCACACTTTTGAGAAACAAACGTAACGTTTAGTACTTATGTACTGTTCTCCTTCCATACATTGTTGATAACCCAAACGTAAGGTTCCTTCCTTATGTATGGTTCATCTTCCATACATTGCTGATAATGTATGGTTGATTAACCATAATTTTCTCTTATCTCAATAAGTATACACGCTTTTCATCATTACGCTACATTTAAACATGTTGGGTATGAAAAATGATTCCAGGACATGCTAAAGCAGATTCTGAATAAGTACCGCATGAACAATGTTTCTAGAACACGCTAAATACGAATACTGTAAAATAAATTCCCGAAATTTCAAGAGTAAAATAAAATGATAACTTCCTGCAAAATACTAAATAAAATCATTAGAAAAGAATTAAATGTATTTTTGAGAATCAAAATTATCATAAAGAGACAGAGTATTATTTTCAATAATCTCCCCCCATTAAATAACATTATTATGTATTGTTGAAAACAATACATTTCTCAACATTAATGGCATATGATTCGATACATATTGGTAATTCCTATATTCATGTCCCAAATAAATGTATTGGACTCTTGCATCAACTCCTCCCAGATCTCATCTAGAACCAAAATATGTATGTGGATGCATAGCATCTCATCCTCAACAACTATCCATCTTTGATACTGGTCATCTCCTACAATTCCCTCCCATAGGACCAAGAACTCAGAATATGATATCATTATCACCATCACTCAATCTAGAATTGTCATATTCACCACCAATGATGGGATATAAGTATTTATGTGGATATAACACACCTATATTTTTATCTATAAAAACAACAACATAATCATCCACTCACTACATGTCTCCAGAACATTTTTCATCTAATTAATCCAACTGAATACATTCGAAAATGAAATTTCATTTTTATTTATAAAATAAATATTGATGTAAATATATTATTTGTATTCATCAAACCATAGTTTTTTAGATACATTTCCTTCTATGTAAAAATATACTTGAAGATTTTCTGGTTTGGGTACACCACAAAAATATCTCCTAGTAAATAATACATCCAAAGCACAGGGCATGAACAAAAGAGAATAACTCAAGATGAAGTGATGGGTAGTTTCTCTAATGTGGTCTCACTAGATGAGACATGTATTTCATTACTCACTATGCCTTCATCAAAACATCTCCACGTCTGATAACTAATAAATCAAAATATACAGTGTATTTTCTACATGGATCTACTAGAATCAGTACCGGCCCTATAGTCATTCTCTCATTCATCTTTTGAATCTCTATCTCATAGATATCTATACATGAGACATTTACTACCTTCTTAGCAATGATCGTTAAAAGTATCTGTTAGTTTATTAATTTCTATATGAAGATCATGTAATATCCAGCTATCCCTAAGAATCTCTTTATATCCATGATGTTCAAGGCCTACTCACATAAAGCTATAGTTCTCACCTTCTTTGATTAAACATATAATCACGTATATGAGATAATATAAACCATTAAGAGAGCCATATCCATTTATAAGTGTATCTTTATGATCATTTCATTTAACTGACTGTATCTCGAATTTTTCCAATATAATCTAAATATGTTTTCAAGGTCTTTGTTGAGTGTGATAATAATTAAGGATTTTATCACCTAATACCAAAAAAAATAATCTCTATATAGATGAAATAATTAGTTCATCTGTTCAATGAAAAATACAATAACATTCTTATGACCGAACATAACAACTAGATATTCTTATAGACCACACCAATAATGACTATTTTTATGAGGTATGCATTTTTTTTATTGTTTACTTTGTGATAAACAAATATCAATTAAATATTTGAGAAATACCGAGCTCTTTGGATTCGGTCAAATAGATTATCAATCCATAGAAATAGACAATGTTTTATAATAATCAATTAGTTCAATTTATGATAATACATGCATAAATGAATTGATTAGATAACCATCATAGTGAACAATATCAATGAATCCTACAAAGTTGTATTAGGTTAGAAAAACATTATTACTTCCAATCACTCTAGATACCTCTTAGAATCATGCTCCTCCATTGTAGCCATCCAATAATGGGGAATAGATTCATGTGAATATTCCAGAACTAGATTGATGTATAATTACACTTGTTAATTTAGTGGTAAACACTAAAATTATTCCAATAATGAATCCCTAAAATGATCATCAAATAGATGATATCTATCCTAAATAATTTGCAAATCATATAGATATATGGTACAAACAAGGCTTGTTATCCCACCAAGTCCATGATTCATTGTTTTAAAACAGATCACCTAGACATTCCATTCAACGTTGGGAATGAAAAAGCAACCATTTTTTGATGTTAATGTCATCCTTTAGTAATTTAAATCAATGAAACCATGATAGGTAACACAGAATTATATCCTGGTAACAATGAAAGACCATATCATCTGATGATAAAAAGAGGTAACATAAAATTCCCCACCCATCTTGCTCAATGGTGCACTCCCTGCACTTCCGTACACTCTTCAATTAAATACCCAACAGAGTGTCATGTGTCAATGAAACATTTAAAAAATGAACATTTTGACCATGGATTTCCAAAACATCTAATAATATGAATTAATTAGAAGAAACTATATAAAAAATATATTATTCTAGCTAAGAGGATTCTAGAATAGTATCTCTTACGGTTTATGTTTTGGAACTCTACTCATCAAGTATCTATTGTACTATATACATCTATCATGAACCACATCCCAAATATATTTCATGAAAACCCTGGGAAATTATTCTTTAATGTCTCATTATTTCTGGTTCATGGGTTCTTTGGCCACAACCACCACCTCTTCAGAATTAGTTTCTCACACAAAATCTCCTAGAATGATGAGTAGATATTAACCCTACTCCTAAAAAATGAGATATTTTAGGCCTTCTCTAACAAGATACAAGAGTAAACATCCTTCAATACCATTGTATATGGACCATAATTTTGAAAAACTAGCAATCGACTCAGTATCTATCATAATGTATTCTCATATTTATATTCCTTACACACTGTGGTTAGAGGACATAGCTAATTGATCAAATGCTCTAATTGGAATTCCCCTTATAAGTGACCTCAAAGAATATCTTATAGACACCTGATATAAAACCACTCACTCAAGAAGCTGATCTACACATCTCAACACCCCCTGAATCCCAATGTTTTCATATTGTAATCAATTCATGATTTCATATTTCTATCATAGTATTATGCTAAAATATGTTTACATGCAATTAGATGTTACACATGATACCTTCTTTGAATCTCCTAGATTTTGATATCTCGTCACCTTATATAAAAAGTGTTAAATATGAGAAAACATTAAAATCTATATAATTTTCCCAGACTAACAAGAGGACATGATCTAGATGCCTGAACTATCTTTCCATATTTTCAATCATCATAAAATGATAGATAAGATAATTTATTTCTCTATTTTAATCCCTATTACCCATAATAATTTGATGATCGATCTAAGTAATCACATACCACCATCACTTCATTTAAACACAAATAATTTCTGTAGTGAGCTTCACTAACAACATTGGAGCAATCTTCAGATAATAAAAAACTGAATCCAAGGTCTGTATATATGACTCTTCAACTTATAGTCTATCATTCCCTAAAACATTTTTCAATTGTTTGTTGTGGAAATACACTCGCTGACTCCTCTATATAGGGGGGAAGGGGTGGGGCTCCTTGAATAGTCACCATGAAGTGTACCAATCTCTCTTAAAACTAGGATCACCACCCACATAATATTTAACAGGGGGTTTCACATGATGAACTACATGAGGATCCTTTAGTACTGTAAGTCTCACTACATCTTGATCATGGTCATCACCATCCTTCATATTCATTACCAGTGGTCATCATGGTGGAATATCTCTTCAAATGACATGTGCATACATCAATCAATTCTTGATAATTGTATGATCATAAATAAATGAGAAGGTCTTCCACAATCATTTCTAAACAAAATTTTCTTCCTTATACCTCCACATAAATTTAGGTATGGATGACATAGAAGTCATAAAAATATATGATATACTTCATACTTCCCACTACCGTGGTTGTCTCATAGTTATGTTCTCTGATATATGTTAGGGGTTCTTGTAAAATGATTGTTAATTTCAATTTATATAGACATGGACCCATTAAATTGCAATGGGAAACCACGTTTAAGGAAAACCTATTCATTCAATAAATAAACTTCATTTAAATTTATTTTTATTTATATAGAAACTTTATTTTAAATGATGAACTATATATTTCACTACAATCAGTTTATAATCTTTCATGCAATTCATAAATCAATTTTAGGAATCTATTTAATACCAACCACACATTTATTATTAACAACATAAAATGATAAATCAATTTCCTAGATAATAAAAAAGAAACCAAAATATTATTCATGAAATGAAGATACTAATATAAACATTGAAGTAAATAATTCATCACATATATTTCTAGTTGTTTTATGATGATGCATGATGCAATATTTTCTTACCATATCAGAATAGGTAAAACGTATATAATCAAATTGAACACCAAGAATTAAATGATTCACCCAACATTGAAATAATATCAATAATTAATAGAATAAATAGAACATCAAATCACATCCTTTGTATTTTTTATTTTCTTTTTACTTATTTTATCCACTCTTAGAAATATGTCATTTCCCAATTAAAATTCATTCATAATATATTATCTATTATAACCAAATAATATTTAAAAATAAAATGATTCCTCTAATACCACATTGTGGTATCTCAGACAATGTTCATTCAATATTGACTAAATTGGGCCGACCACATTAACCCAATTGTTCATCCACATATACAAATGGACGTCGACTAGTGTGGCAGTCCATGGTGGAACAATTAGATGAATTTACCCTCATGATCTTATTTTACCACAATGGTATAATTATATCATACAATATTGGAATCATATTAAATAACTGATAATAATAAGATTAAATAGCAGTAATATAAATAGAGATTTATCACATAAAAAGTTTCATATACAATTATAATCATTAAGTTTTATACAAAATATAGTAATACATGGAAATAAGGATATAGTATAATTCATGTATAAAGATTTTCTAAGAAAAAAATAATATCCACATATCACATCGTGATCCCAAACCCAAATTCTCTTATCCCCTAATCCTTTGAAAAAATCAATATTACATCAGCAAGATGTTTCTTTCCCCTATTCCAACTAGAATCGTTGAAGTCTATCTAGGAATCCAATGGAAGCCCAAACAAGGTGTGAGAAAACACAATGTAGTCAACCAACATAAGTGTCTATAACATTTTTGTCTTATTGTAAAAACTGGAGTAGACTAAATATATAATAGGATCATAAGTAAAATAGTAGAGGTGATGTTATAAAATTGGTCAATCCTCATTGTTATTGGGAAGCTACATTATTTGAGTTATTTTTAAAGAATATATTAAATCAACATCAATTTAATGTGTTGCGTAATAATTTTTTGAAAAAACATGGGACCTAGTAAAATATTTATTTTTTTCCATGAAAACCATTTAATCTATGTAAAATATGAAAAAAGCATCCATATTTTAAACATGACCAAGGAATCGTAAATGTTACTATATCAATTGAATTGAAATGTCTAAGGTCTCCTAGAATATAATGTATAAATGTTAAATTAGATAAATTGAGTATAAATGTACATGGAATCTAGGTTATCCATTAAAATTGGATCTACGGAGTATAAATTTACGAGGCTTCCAAATATAATCATTGGATCCAAGGAGTAAATTGTTTGATGCATCCATAAAATACATGTAAATCAGATCCAATCGGTTGAAATATTCATGTAATCCTAACAAATCATTTCATTATGATCCAAGGAGTTGAATGTTTCCTGGAATCTATGTTAGTAGGATCATTTGAGTAGATATTTCATGACATCTAAACATAGTCATCAGATATGAAGAGTATCCTTTTCATAGTCATCCTAACTAATTAATTCTTCGATTATTTAACCATTATTTTAATCATTTCTCCAATACATTTAAGATACTGTATAAATAAATGAAATATCTATTTCATATAATTCAATTAAAATTTTCAAGATGCTATAAGGTGTTCATAGACATAAAAAACTCAAATTAATACATCATTCATTTTTTTAATTATAAAATGAAATATCATCACACACCAAGGGTGAAATAAATGATATTTAAAAGGTGGAACCCACCACATGGATGATTTGGGTTGAGTTTAACAAAATAAAAACATTATGAAAGGTGTAAATGTAATGTATGAACATGTTTTTTATCAATTAAAACATGATTTAATCAATTTAGAATGCATCACCCAGAATGTATGGTGTATCATAGATAAATAATAAGATATATACAACAATACATTGAATAAAATATATAGAACACCTACATCATCTTTGTAGTGTAAGGCCCATTTATTCTTATCATTTAATTTGATGTACATATGATGACAATGGATAAATGGATGATCACATAGAATATTGGGCATAAGAGACTACACCAAATTAGTGTTTCTAAAAGTAAGACCATCAATGAAATTATAAGCGTAACATAATATTCTGTAGCATGAATCCAAAGAGATGAATAGATATGAAAATGTAAGTTAGATGGAACAATTAGATTGAATCATAGGAGGTTGAATGAGGATCTCATCCCAAAGATAGGGGACTGGCCATGAATAGAAATAATAAAAATGTGGAGAAGGGCTATACAAGTTATGCAGTAAGATGAAAATAGTAATTTTCCATTTGAAAATTTCATAGCATTGTTTGGCTACAATGTTTTCCAAACCATGATCCAACCATCCTAACCTCTCTATTCATGAACACCCCACACACACACACATTCATGGTGCATGGTTAGACAAAATGTCTGCCGACTCAATATGAAGTTGGGGTTTGGCTTAGTGTTAAGCACCCAATTATCCTACATGAAAAATGGGGGTTCACAACCCATTTGTCATAGGAACTATAGTAGTAATGTAGAAGTACTGTAGCCGCACTATAGCAGTAGTAGTACTGTTGATCGATGAGTGTTGTAGCTGCAGCAGGGAACTGTAACAGTGGTGGTACTATGTGGGTACAATAGCAAGAAGGTTACTATTCACAGAATGGGAATTTGGCCAAAAATTTGGGCCTAAATGCTATATAAAGGGATACAAGCCCACTGGGAATTCAGGCTGTATAATGGGTCTCCATATTCCAAGTTAAAATTGCTCATTGAATTTCATTAATAATTAAATGAGGCTTCAGCCCCAACCTTAAAAAAAAGTGTGCGGAGTATATATTTATCCTCAATAAAAAAACATCATCAAATCAAGTGTAAGAAACTCTATTTCCACAGTTTCCTAAATCCGTATAGCCATATATAGTTGGTTAGAACACCCTTCCAGGTCTACTCAATCGATGCGGCAAGGATGGAATCGTTTCTAAATTTTTTTCACCGATCTTTCTTTTCAAAAAACCTAGGAATTGGGATCCGAACAGAATTATGACATGAACAATTCATCCATATCTTCACTAAAAATCCATAATAGGTTATAAAGAAGGAATTATGTTGGAGAAAATATAACTATAAATTAAGTAGAAATCTAGTTCTAACAAATGAGATATTTTGAAGGAATGTTAATAGTAAAAAAACTCACTATATTTCATGTTTGAATAATATAAAATACAATAAGCATTATATTTTAATACATTAATAAGATTTTAAATGAAACTAAATAATATATTTATTTATTTATAACTACTCAGTTTCTACAATATTTCTCCTCTTAATTTGACATTGAGGTCTACAGAGTAATGTGAAATTTAAAAACAAATTATCCCCCTTTTTCATTTAAAAAAAAGTGTAAGGATAAGGGAACTATAATTAATTGAGATCTTAGAGAAGTGAAATATTTAATAAGTGTGTTGAAAATAAATATGAAATTATTGAAAAATTTGTATTTCCTAAAAAATTATAGATATTTAATACATTAAGTAAAAATAATAATAAAAAAATAAGAAGTGAATAATTAAGATTTTTTTTAATTGATAGCATTTGATCAAAAAATAAATCAAATCAACCCTCTTAAGAACCCAGATAAATAAATCAGTCAAATATCCCAAGGTTTTGAATAATGTCAAACCATGGAGGTGATTTGGGATAGAGTATATTCAATGTAGGGTTAGTTATATACATAGTTTGAGTGACCATTATTGAATAAATGGCTTTCTTACCCATCTACTGTGTAGCACCACTTCCAGACTGAAAAATTGATTTGTCCTATATACACTATGTATATTAACTTTTAATTGTTTCATGATAATGATTAATGGTATTGAATATATAATATCTAGCAGTAACAAAATGAGGATTATTTAATGTTTTAGATGATATAGTCCCTTCTCAAAATTTCTCATCAATTAGATAAACATCAACATTGGGTTCCACTTTCTCATAGATTCAATCAAAATGATAAAAAAACATCCATCGTCTATCTTGTACATTTGAAATTATCTATATCTGTAGGTACTAGATTCCTTATTCCTCGTATATAATAAAAAACATCAGCACACATATCGATTATCATGCTATGGTATGCCTTTGGGAACTCAATAATAATGATTTATTCTTGTCTATACATTTTAAAAATAAAATAAATATCATTCCATAAGATCCCTTTTAGGGATATAGACTCACAAGAGGAGAAACATGATGGTGTATTTATAAATGGGTAATGGTAAGTTAATTATTTCATAGTTATAAGTTTAAATAATATATTATTCAGACATTGTTCCAATGATCATTGCATACCAATCATTCTTCAACTTAATGAGTGTATCATTCTAATCATACTCCTCACATTGTCGGTTAAAATTTCAAACACATTTATAATATTATAGAGGTGACAGAGAGGAATAAGAGTATTAATAGATGGTTCATTAAGAATACTTACTATAAGGATATGAGAAAATATATCAATAGAATTCTACATAGATGTAATAGAACATGGAAGTATCTTCAGAACCATACCATTTTTTACAACAGAAACATGAATTTCAAAACATTCTTTGGATTCTGATATTATTCCTCTTTTGTAATTCATATTTTATCCCTTGAACTTCTTCATAACGAATATTTATAATAGTTAACAAACACTAATGGTTTCAAGGTACTCAATAATGATATCTAAAAACCATTTATTGAGTATAAATTAATGCATTCTCAATTTCCTTCATATTTCCTTTAAATTCCTTATAAAATCCTAATATTACATTTATGGAAATATATGTGCTATTATCAATCAATATTATAGCTTATCTTATATCGTGAAAGTCACCAATATGATATATCTTTTACTTTTGTATAAAAACCATTTTTAAACATGTTATAATACTCAGATTTAATCTTATAAGACACAAAATTCATTTCTATGTGAATTTGGTCATCATTATTGATAAAATATGGATCTATTAGGTTATAGAGGTTGACTTATTGTAGTCGGTTGAAACTTTTTAATTTACTCAACTGGATTTATCACCACACTTCATAATTTGATGAATATTTTCTTCATCACTATCATTGTGTACAAAGCCTCCTCTAGAACATATTTATAAAATCCAAATTATATAATTGGAAGAGATTGGAATGATTATATTTTAGATAAAACCATCAATCTATGTTCATTAGATTTTTATATAGAAGAACATTTTACTCTTAAATTTATTACTAGAGCATTTGTATCATCAATCTCATTGGAAAATATTTCAAGAATATATTTCTGGATTAGAAGGGCCTTTGATAATTATTAAATAAATCTGATTAGGGTTCCATTATCATAACAAATTTATAAAAAATATCTTCTAATGTATATTTCTCTTTGAATTATAGATTCACATAATTAGATGAAATTGCCTTTTTTCCATGTCATTATAATATCCATTTACATTCTCAAATTCAATCAAAATTTAATATTTAATGGATCTTGTTTAAAAACATTCTGAACCCTTACAAAACATGTTATCTTCCTCACGCACTACATGTGGTGATGGTACATGGGTTTTAATAGAATATTCAACAACCACCATAACTACATCATTTTACCTATCTTCATCAGAATATGATCATGGAATAATTTTATCTAATCTCATATTATATATTTCATCTTAAACTCTTAATTTATTACTAGATACACTACGAACATTCGCAACCATCCTCTCCTTAGGAAACTAATATATTTCTGAAAAACAATTCTCATGGTAAACTACTTCATAAGATCAATAACATTCTCAATTGTCAAAATAAATTCATCATATCCACCAAAATCAGATTCAATACACTATGTTGGCTCAATCATAGAATGGATAAACTCTAGAATCTGGGGATTGGTTCTAAATACATATAACTCTTACACCTCCCTTTAAAAAACCTTTCCAATAGGTTATACATCCATAGGTGGTAATGTTTGGTATGGAACACCTTATTCCATACCTTCTTAATAAACTAGATTCTTGAAATTGAAATTGGTGTCCCATAAATACCAAATGAAATTTTATATATTAGTATATATGGTATTCCATTTATATAATTATACTCTATACCTTTCATTCGGGTCATCATATTTCTTCATATTAACTATGGAGATCAACATAACATAGGGGTAATAATTTAAATTTCATTTTTCTTTTAAAATCGTGAAGCATAAAACAAATCATATACAATGGAATATTATTTCATCACTTTATTGATCAGAATAAATTAATCATATATATTCAAAAAAATGGCATTATTCATCTATCTAGCTCTATAAGCCATCCCAGTTTGAATACTCAAAATGAAGATTCCACTCAGATAGTAAATCAAACACTAAGAATTTTTCCAAATAATATGTTCCCAATATAAATTTAAATGAATTTTCATATCTAAAGGATCTTATACCAACTAGTGTATGACTAAAGATAAACTCATACAGAAGGATACAATGAAAGATATTGGACAACTCTTTAGTAGATATCATTTTGACATTATAATTTTTAATTAGTGATGAACATACTATCGTCACATTAAATAGAACAAGACATTTATTAAAAACATATTCCCATCATCCTTAAAAAATGCATTATTTATTTTAATTGTAGAAAAACACCCAAACATGAAACTAACTTACCATATTCATTTACATCTTTGTAGATTTCAACTAGTTTAAATACATATTCCAAATAATATATTAGGAGGTACATTTCATCGTGTTGGATTTCATTGTATGGAAAAAGCATCCCTCTTCACTGTGATTTTATTTTCCAATGTATACAATATATATTGGAGGACCAAATAAGAATCAAATGATAGGGGTGACATACTGGACTCTAGATATATAATCAAAATAGAGGGCAATGTTTTTTGAAATCTATTAATGTTTCAGGTCATGAACGAGATTGATGAAGATATTATATTTACATTGTTATTGTTTTGATCTTTAAAAAAAATAAGATCAACTAATAATAATATCAAAATGAAACTAAATGAAAATTATTTTATATTCCAAAACTGTAAAATTTAAATCGAGATCTATTGCATATAAGCTTTATTTTGATGTGGCATTAAAATAAAATTTAAATAAATAGTAAATAAATTACCACGCAAAGATATAAGATAAATAAATTTATTTAAAATAAAATATATGAAAATTTATTTTATAAAATTATAAATGATCACATAAATGGGGTTTAGTAAAATATTCAATTAATAGATTTTTTATAGAGATAAAATCTTTAATAATTTCACCTTTTTGGTTTTGTTATTTCTAGAAATAATTACTTAAATGTATTTTATTCATTCTATTATTATTTATTAGATTCTATGAAATGATTATTCAACTTGGGTTATAATATTTTATTGATAAATTTTTTATAATTGAATCCAAAATTTTACTAGATGTGTTCCATCAACATTAATTGTGAATTATACTACCAGAAAGAATATATTATCCTTCAGTGGTAGATAATATGACAGAGGGTTAATTCATACTAGACTGGGATACTAGGGACATAAATAGATAGTGGAATCTTCCTAATGTACCCTTTATATCATATCTATAATACCCAAACTCTGCAAAAAATATGTTGTTAAATTTAAATTATGATCTTTTAAAAATCTAGGAATATACTAATTGTTCATTTTAAATTATGTTAAAAATTTTGGCATCTATAATATGAGATTCATTAGGATTTTCATTAAATATATCATTATTAAATAATAAAAACATAATTTATGTTATAATAGTAGTCAAATA
Source organism: Viscum album (assembly GCA_963277665.1). NCBI lineage: Eukaryota > Viridiplantae > Streptophyta > Magnoliopsida > Santalales > Viscaceae > Viscum > Viscum album. The sequence continues at coordinate 61,968,433 of OY728143.1, read as the reverse complement.
AAATATATTAATAACTATTCATCTATAAATCCTATTATCAATAGCTTTCCCAACTCTATCCAGGTTAATATTTTCATTAAAAATCATATGTGGTTTATGTTCCTTACCGCATTAAGGTACAAACCTTTTATGTATTTCATGTATCTATTTAATTTTATGTATAAAATTTCAAAATTCTTTCTTGTAAATATAAAATCATTTAAAATAATATATCATTACCTTTATGCTCTTTACAAACTCATTTTCGATGAGTTATTAAAATTCATTACACAATTTTTTATTTGTAGAACCAAAAATATAATGAACAACATTGATCTGAATTAAAAAAATCTATGATGATGACATTTTCATAAATAAATTTGGATCTTCCACTCCAACCAAAAAAATTCATTTGATAAATGAGAATGACATAAAAATTCCTAAAAATATATATGTTCTCATTTACGACCATTATGATTTTTTATGCATAAAAACTGGACTTTGAGAATGTGTATTTTCAAATACTAGATGTTGTTAAACATACATATCATCAATAAAAAACACATTATGAAATTAAATTTTATATATATTAAATATAATATAAAATTTATATCTGATTCATAAGCAAGGGGAATATAAATGGATTCTAATATATTTATAGGTACAAATGTATTTATTTAATATACAAATACATCTTTATTAAAACCATTAGAAACCATTATAATATAATTCATATTGATCATACCATGATAATTATATTTATTTAAATAAACACATTTTTTCCTATAATGGTATTTCATAGGTTATAAAATATAATTCATAAACCTTGTTCTTTTAGAACTTGATTAATTATTCTTGTATTTCAAAATCCAAACTCTCATATAAGAATTCATCCCCTACATTCTTATTATCTAGTTGATATATAATGTAAAAAATATTATTTATGTTTTCCTTCACTCATGTTAGTTATAATTCATTCATCATGTATTCCTATCACTTATAATACAAGATACTTCTTCCAAATTATGTACTATCTATGAATAAAAAAATTTACCCCACTGGTTCTATCAATATAGGATTTATTTTAGGAAAAATAATGTTCCAATTCTCTTACATTTTTACAGTAAATGTTTGTTTCATATATCATGTTCTCAAGAAAATCACATAACTCATCAATAAGTGTAATTATTTTTGAATATATTTGTAATCATAAAATGTACCAATAGTTTATTCTTTATTAATAATTGACCTTTTATAGTAAACTATATAATCCATCAAAGTAGATCCCATGATATAATCCTTCATCATCCTTCGGATCAAATTTACCAAGACTGTCCTCAGATATGAGAATACAAATATTATTTCAAAATACATTAAGGTATCCACCATTTCTTTTTTTATTCTACCATATATCATAGGGTATTTATGGAATATTGGTAGTTTTGAAACTCAATTTTTAACATAACGTGTTGTGTTCACATATTTATTCCCAAAAAAGTAGGCATGTTATATTCACATCAATTTTTACGAGAATTTTTATGAAAAATCTTATATATAGGTTTAATAACACCAATATATTTTTTCAAGAGGAATAAAACATATGATTGATAACATGTTTTTACAACATTAATTGAACTCGTTTTTCTCAAATTCTATTGCGTGGAAACTTATTAAAGAAATAATTTTATTAAAATTCTATTTTTTAACTAATCACTAATAGAATATAGGTATATCACCACACATATATATATTCACATTTTAGAGAAACCACCAGTATAGACATTATACCCAATGATATACCTATTCTTTAAAAACCCCTTTTTAATAGGTAGAGAAATACCAAATTTTTTTCAAAACCATTGGTATAGTTCATTAATAATGTGGGATTCCCCTCGATATTCTCATCCCCTTCTCATTAAAATATATAAAATCTCAGACCCTCCTACTAGAATCATTGTCCCCCCTCCCCTCATTAAGAATTGTTTCCCACATCGGCCAGGTTCTCATCAACAAATGTTTCACATACTTGTTGAGATATTTGAGAGGTAAGAATCCCTTCACTCCACTTATTTATTCCCCCTCACATGTGGAATGTTTTTCTATATTCTCTAGTGTTCTCCACTATTTCATGGATTTTTTAATTTTGGTTTACTTCAACAACAAATTAGTCGGTTTTGAATTTTTTTTCTCTTCTACTGGCTATTATTTGCATTTTATTCAATGCATGTGAGTATACTGTTGCAATTTTTCATCAATTATATAATTTTTTTTTAAATTTATATTCAAATTATGATAAAATAAATTCTAAAAATTTATTAAATGTAATGTTTTAATTATTATTTATTTATTTTTAAAACTATATAAGGTAGAATTATAAATTTTACTTTAATCTGGGACTTTTTTGGGTGAATATTTTCATTATTTAGATGTTTATAGTGTTGGGAATCATATTTCGGTTTACTATATTTGTTAATGATGGTTTAAATTATCCTAGAGTTAAGTTATTTAATTAATGAAAATTAATATTTTATATCATGAACCATGGTTAAATTATTTATTAGACTATTTTAAACCAAAAAGATATAATTGTACGATGATGTACATGATTATACAATTATAAGTGAATCTAGAATATTACCTTTTCAATGAATGTTGGTTATCTAAGAACTAAATATTGTATTTATATTAATTTTCATTCATGATTCATAGAATTGTGTATAATGAATTTTACATTAATTAATGAATGATAATTATTTCTAATAATTAAATATTTATATTTTAAAAGTTTATGTATTATAAAGTCATAATTATGTACAAATATTTATATATTCTTCTGGTAAATGTAATGAAATAACAATATAAGAAAAAATATATTTTTTTGGATCATAGTCATTTTATGTAACATGGTTTCCATAGACAATGTTTTACCTAATAATTTTATTCTTCATGAAATAATTTATTGTACGAACCCGAGTTTTAAATATTTTTATTAAATATTATGAATAACATAGATCTTAGTTTAGAATTATTACTCACTTACTTAATCAGGTATAGATTAGTTACCCATTTATTTATACGACACATTAAATAAATTAATACCCATATAACCATACTTTTCCACAATTAATAGGTTTCATCAGTAGTTATATAATTAATGGATTTTGAAAAATGTGATGGAATGGATTATTTATTAATATAGGTGGAACATCCCTAAATTAAATACCATTTAAAATGATATAAAACACCATGTTAGATCTATTTTACTAGGGATTGAATAATATAATTTAAGTTAAACATAATATAATTTCCATCATGCCTAATGATTTTCATTGATTATGTTTTCAAATGATAAAACCATTATGGGTTAAAAATACATATTTATCATATAGTATTCCTTGGTTTTTATTTATTCCAATTGATACACCTTGTTTGGATATTGAAAATTATTATATAGTTATTTATTATGATATTCCATGTTATGTTTTTGTATAGATAGTATTATTATATACTTCTCACTTTCATCATGAATTTTATGCAATTTGGTTTTCTATTATGGGTCATTGTGGATCATCCTACAAAGACATCACACTTTATCACGATTTGAGAAGAATTCTCATTGGATCAACTTCCATGGATAAATATCAATGAAGTGCTAAAACATTATATAATTCCACTATATATTGTATCCAATCATGATCCAAGATTTACCAAGATGTTCTAGAAAATACTATAATATGCTCTAAGCAGAGAACTGAACATTAGTACGACCTATTATCCTCATACCGATGGACAATGTGAGCAAACTATTCACCCACTATAAGATACGTTGATATCATGGATAATGGACTTAATAGTAGGATAAGACCAACATCTTCCTCTAGTTGAATTCTTCTACAAAACTGTTTCCACTCGAGCCTCAGAATGACAACATATGAAGCCCTTTTTGAGAAAAGGTGTAAAACACCTTCATGTTGGGATGAAATTGGTTAGCGTAAGCTTCTTGGACCTGAAATAGTTGACGAGATTGTGGAGAAGGTGAAAACCATTGCTCATCACCTCAATGGTACCAAAGCCAACATAAGAGTTAGACCCAAAATCTTCTATGTGACCTTGAGATCAATGTTAGAGACATGGAATTTCTATGTATATCTCCATGAAAAAAGACATGAATTTTGAGATTAAAGGATAGATATATCCTTGTTACATCACCCCCTTTGTGATTCTTGATCATATCTGGGATGTGCCTTATCGACTGGATATTTCACCTACCATGTAAAAATTACACAATGTCTTTAATGTATCCATCTTAAATAAGTACACAAAAGACCCTTTACATGGACTCTCTTAAGAGTTGGTATAGTTGGAGGATGATCTTTCTTATGAGGAGAATTCAGTTAAGATCTGGTATTGTAGAGATGATGTTCTTTGTAACAAGAATACTAACCTATTCATGGTAATATGGCAGAACCATAAGTATGAAGAGACAATATGGGAATTGGAGGAATAAATGAAGGAAAACAACCAGCACCTAATTATGGCCTAGAATGTAAAATGAAATTTCGAGGGAGAAATTTATTAAAGGTTGAAAAATGTAACGACCCAATATTTTATCAATGGAAAATTCTTCCTTATAAAAATGTAATATAGTCATGTGAAATCTCAAATAAAAGAACTGCTAAGAACTATGGGTCAATAAAACATAATATTTTTACCTATGTGATTTTAATTTCAATAAATGTTCATCTACAATTGTGATCAATAATTTATTTGGATCTTGATTAGACAATATAAATTTTTTTGATGAATAGTTACACAACCTTATAAATATTAACATACCCTTTCAAATATTAAAATTACCTTATGAATAGTAATGAATATACGATCATCTAAAAAAATGAAACTTTAGCCATTATTTAATTAATACAATTTATACATCTTATATGTGAAAAAAACATAGTACATGTATTGGAATTTTTTATTTCATTAATATTTTATTTAGAAATATACAATTAGTTATTAATTTAAAATTTAAATTTAATTTCATAAAATGTAATCATAAATTGTTACATTTCTATCTTATGGTTATAAGATAATTTTATAAGACCTTGATTAATTTTTCAAGGTGTTCCAAAACGAGTTATCGTTTTTCTACCGATGATGATGAATAAATTATGATTTTATTTAATAATTAAATTAAAAATTTTAGAAATTAATTTTCAAAAAATTCAGTTCAATTTAGAATTTAACTCCTTGAAAAATGGTTCGGGTGAATTTTAGATATTTTTCTAAAATAGTTGATTTTTTCATTAATAGTAGAAATATTGTTATGAGTTTCAGTATGTTAGATGGAATTATAATGATGTAATAATTAATAAAAAATTCTGATATCCTTTTTTATAATAAAATAGGATATTAGGTTTTCTAATTGGATTATACCATGGTAAAATACCATGGGCAAGACCATGGCTTTCCAAAAACCACTAATGATGTTTCCTTTGAAATTAATAAAAACAATCTCTCTTTTACTAAAAATATCATCTTCTACAATAGTTTTATTTATTTCCATTCCCTTAATCCTTGAATCTCTACTTTTTATACCTCCCTAGAAGTCCACCCATGGTTTATATAACCCCAAAGGTCCCATCCTTCTTGATTTAGGACTTACTCCCCAAGGTAAGGGAACCTTTCACCCTCCACTTTTTGTCAACACTTTTTTTATATTATCTCCTTGAATTTGAAATTTCATTTGTTAGGTTTTAATTTAATGTATCCCATTTACTATCTTTTTTATTTTCATATTATGAGATACCTTTTTCCCTCATTAGTTAATTTTAGAAAAGTATAAGTGACGTTGTTAGGCTGTATAATTTTCACAAGGGATCTCTCAACTTTTCTTTCATTTTCATGTTCATCAATTTTCATTATCATTCCTTAACACCAATCATCCAAATGTTGTGATAAATCCCAAAAATAAATATACTGGAATTATTTCATGATAAATTAATAATTCTTCAACATCTCTCCTTTTCATTTCATTTATACAGAAATGAAATAACCATCTGAGATGTGCTAATTTGCCACACTCAAGGATGATGAGTTTTCAATATCCATTATCGTATTCAATTCTAGTCACAACACAATTTTCATAGTGTAACTAGATAATAATATATTTATTATCTCTCATCTATGTTTTTGGACTCCTTTTGTACACATGTATTTTTTAAAATAAAACATGTTTCTTGTGGTAAAAAAATCCAATAAACCCAAACCGATATCATTAAATAATTTATATAATGATCCATCTTCATTAAAAGTAACCAAATGGAATTTACAACCATGTAAAATTTTGGATATTCAATAATACAATATAACACCAATTCTGGACAACCATACCCATTTTAATTGATTCTATGAACATGAATACAAGCGAACCGATCATTAATCGCAAGGAAACAAACGGACCCGATCAATGAAATTCTACCTCATAACGAATCAAAAAGTTTTTGAATGAACTCAAAAAGGTTTTAAAAAATATTTTACATATAGAATAGGTTCTGGAATTTTTAAATTATTATCCTAATTTTTATTATTCTTGTCATTAATATCAAATGGAGAACACCATTTGACTGAAGTGAAGGGATCCTCTTTATTTCAATTTTATTCAAGAATGTCAACTATGTTAAGCCCTTTTACGTATAGTTATTTTGTTGGGGGAATGAATTATTATCTTCCACATCAATTCATCACGATGTATAAAATATTTTAAATCCATTTCTCTCTCATTAAGTGATCATAAGTACAATTGATACCATGTTGATATTTTGTAAGGGATTATACCTGAATAACCATTATTCTATCAAGATTCTCCCTCATTATTTTTACCCAAATTAATATTTCCTTTATTTTTATGTAAAACTTCTAAATACTATGTAAATGATCCAAAATAAATTTTTTAGATCCATACCTCATTATATATTGGTGATTTTCATGTTTTTAAGTGATTCTATCTTTAATTATTCTTGATAAGCAATCCTATTTCCTTGGAACATCTTGAATTTTTACCCGATTTCAAGTGCACTGTATTTCCAATTTTAATCCATAATATTATTTATAAAATCATTACATTTATTTTTATATCATTCTTGCTTCAATTCTGGGATTTTATAAATGTATTTCTCTATTTTTAATTGTAAAGGCTCTAAATAAGTTTCTTTAAAAGTACTGAAAAATGATTTAAATGCTGCGATTTATCTAATAAATTTCTTACATGTTTTCACTTCTATTTGAAATCACATTACATGATATATTATTATTTTATCTTATGAACTTCCATTGATTTTATAATTCATTTCCTTCATGGACACATTCATTATACGCCTATTGGTTATGCATTATTTCATGATTGTGGTACACAATTCATTCTATGGGTAAACCTTATGTTAATAGAAGATTGATTGTGTATGATTATTTTTGAGTAAAACATATACATGAAAAATAATATGGGTGAACCTAGATAGTGTTACAATGCATTGGGTAAGTTTATGTCTCATGAGGAGTTATGTGAAATGTTCTTGGTGGTTAGCCTTGGCTTGTGCTATTATGTGAAACAATCTTGGCGGTTATCCTTGACTCGTATTGAAGTCATGTTTTCTGTTCCTTTAAAAATTCTAATATTCCATTTTTATAGGATCCCATGTTTATATATTAAGATTATATATGTTTCATTCATTTTTATAATTATATCATGCCTTCTAACTCATGTGCTAAATACTTATTCTTATGTATACTCCCTTATTTGTATTTTTAGATCATCACTTTGTTCATGTTATTCCAAGGTTACCCTATTCATATGTTTGAGAACAATTAAATATAGGAGGTAATTTTGGAGTGTAAATAAAAATTTATTTTTATTATGTTTGATTATATTCCTAATTTTCCAAGACACTAGACATTACAATCATTTTCTTATACTATAATGTATAATTATCCATAAAATCATGTATTGTTTTCTGTTAATAGATCAGGTCTCTATAGTCGTGTATATCTATGGAATTCGTGGTACCCACATAGTGTATTATATTTTTTATCAATTGGTTTCCCTCTATCAAGATGTTTCCCTTGATGCACTAAAAGATAATTAGTCATACATCAATCTAAATGTTCCAAATGTCCCTTAATTCAAATAAAATGTATTTAAAAGAGTTTCACACTTGACATAGGGATATTATTGAGTAATGGATATTCATGGGAGATAAATGGTTTCTCATATAGTAATGCATTTGATAAACTCTTGGAAACTGTCCATTTAGCTCTAACATGAACTGTTGATGAATATTGTTATAGGCTACGTCAATGATCTGATGTGGACGTTCTATCCTTGTATCTAGGTATCACTAATAAACATGGAATTTGTACTTCGATGGAGAAACATGTGTAACTCCCTCACCCACACCCTAATAAGTGAATTTAGAAACCGTGTAGGAATTGTCTTCCCCTAGTAAGTTTTCTTGGGGTTCAGTGTGGGGGATTTCATAATCCACCATGCACTAGGCCCGGACATTATTATTGATCGAGCATACATAAAATTTCTGATGTTTAAAAATTACTATATTAACACCAGACTAATGGTTTCAAGGTACTAGAGGATGTTTAAGGTGAGACCACCCACCAAGAGGTTCTGGAATAGAAACATGTAGTGTTTGTGGATTCCTAGGCTGTAAACATTAACGTCTTGAAGGATTTGTTGGAAGAGGATGAGACCAAATTTGATGAGGCAATATCTTTGGAGTATGGGAGACTGGATGATAAAATCCATAAGTGGATCAGATTTGAAGACGTATACTACAAGGTGGTCAAATATAAAGAATACAGGGTATAATAATAGTGGATACTAGAGGCAACATAACAATGGTTGGCTGATCTCTAGGGCATGATTGATAGGTTCGAACTCTGAATTAGTTTTTTAAAGGAGAGGATCCAATATATGGATAAACCACTAAATTATTGGTTTATTTTATTTAAACACATACATATATGAACACATTCCATTCCATTATTACCAGACATTGATCTTACTTAAAAAACATCAATGTTATCACTACGATGAATTGAGTAATGAATTTTTTGAGAAAAAATGATGATCATGTGATTTAACATTCATATAGTGTTATAAAGTCATCTAATAATTAGGTTCTTTTATTTTTTACTGACCACCAAAATTGATTAAGCAAATAGAGGATGTGGTTGGAGAAAGGGTGTATCAAAATAGGGGATATTCCTTTCAAATGCATCTAAGTGTGAAAATGGGATAAAACCATGGTTGTTGAATTATTCTGATAGATATTGGATGAAAAGACTGAGTCATTATGGAAAATATTTATTAAACAAAGGGAGTTATTTGATGATATATGATAACTACTAATCGGGTTCAAAACATTGGATCTGTATTGCATAAGTGAGAATGTGGATAGAAAAATGAGAGTCAACCACTAACCAGGTTTAGAAAACACCTAACTAAAAATTTATTCAATATTTTTTAGAATTGTTCCCTAGGACAGTAGGTGATATATTTTGGATAGACTCCATTCAATTGGTTTGGGACACAATATATTTGGAGTCGAATGAGGATGAAAATAAGAGACACACTAGGCTTGGAGATGAGGTTATGAAATTTTTGAATGGATTCAAACACTCCTTAAATAACAACACCATGACATAGAACACATTGGGAGAATCTATTGGGAAGAATGAATGTATTATTCATCTTGAAGTGGGATAATATTAATGAATTTTGTGAAATTTTTAAACAAGGTGAACAATGTTGTAGATTAATAGCACCACAGGAAAGGGTATCCTTGAGATGGCTTAAGAAGACTTGTAATTTTAAATCATGAAATGTGGATGATAAGAACAATTTTATACATCCTATTGAAAAAATTAGTAATGAATTTTGACATCATATAGTAAATACAATCCATTTCATAGTTTAATAACATGGTGTCAAGATGCTTCTTGTTGTTTAATTTCATGTTATTTTGAAATGAAATGTGTGACGATTATTCTCCAAGATGCCAATCATTTCCTCCTCATGTCAGGTCAAAAGTTCATCCTAAATTTATTGCATGAGGTATATTAATAGTTTATATTTATAAAAATGGGATGTATTGAATTTACTTAAATGATTCCCTTCAAAAAATAATTGTTTTGTGATATGGAGGGTAGTATAACTGGACACCCATCATTGAGAGACAAAATTTATGGCAGGTCGCATGCAGTTGAAGGTCATGTTTATTTGACCACACCTTTTAGTTTATGGTTATAAATATATGACCATGTGATTTAGTTTATGTTCATGAATCATGTATTAGAGGATTTTTCATCCATTTAATGTAACAGAAACCAAAAGAATGTTTCCTTATGTGAAAGGCGGGGCCTAAGAGGCCACCTGATTTTACATAAAAATGTCATTGGGAATATTTCCAAACACATTAAAATCATGATGTCTAGACATGGGTCATACTCTTAGTTTATGTACATAGATTATAGACCATGGGGTTCCCATGATTATATTGTGTGGCCTAAAATGGTATCATCCTAATGTGAATGGGGAGTAGGAAGGAATGCATTCCATGTAAAATGTGAGAGTGGTTTTGAAATAGATTGTGGTTGTACAGATATGACTGTGGATTTTAGTTTTTTGAAATAATGCAGGGGCCGTGAAAATGTTGAAGTAAAAGTCTCTATAATGAATCTATGAAACAATGGACTCAAGAAACGATATATGCATCACAACATATTCCATGATTGGGGTGATCAATACACACATAGTTATGAAACGTAGTGTTGTAGAAGTCCAATGTTGACATGGGGATTCCCTCTAAAATAAGGGGGTTGAATCTTCTCATACATGTATTCAAGGAATTCTATATTTATATGGGTTAATACAATACTTTAACATCCTATGATGAGGTTTCTTTCGATACATTATTTTTCATACATGTAATCTTATTTTGATTTAGGGTAAAATCATCCCTTATTTAGATGAATCCAATACTTTTCTAGGGTAAGAAATTAGTATAACATCAAACACTAAGGATTCCCTATCCTCGTATCATGAAATGATGGAATCTCAAACAACCGATGGTTCTAGGTAATTGGATGGGGTTTATACCATTTGGAATACTCAATGGAATTTTTTTGGGGTGATTACACTATAGGTGATGGATGGTTTTATAGTGAATATATAGATATGCCCATATAAGGAATGTCTTTTTATCATTACATATCCCATGATGATTGGAATCAAGACACACAAAGTTCTAGATAATATTAAAAGTGGTATAGGTTATACGGTTTGGACAATGGGATTATGGGTTATTCATGTATATATGGTGTAATACTTAGAATACTATATGAATGATCATAAGAGGCCGAAAACCACATGAATTTTTCCTGAAGGTGATATAACTTAGTTTAAGTTAATTTAATATAGACCATGTAAAATAGTTTAGAGTCATGTCTCTTGGACTAAAGGAAACTAGTTTAAATTTAAGATGTGTAGACATTATAATAATTTATTTCAAGGGTTACCACATGGTACATAAGATGTAATACCCAATGTGAATGTTCCAAATGACATTAAAAAAATACATGTATTAAAAGACAAACTTCACATAATTTATGGTCATAATTAATGGACCAAAATGGGTATAAGAGGATGAAGGGTTTTTTAATTTACATATATTCATAAGTATGAAATGGTTGTGCATCATTATAAATTACATGAGAATGAGAATAAAGGAACATGTATTTCTAAAAAAAATTCGTAGAAGAAATATGCTTATAGGAGTGATCTGTGTTACAGAGGTAATATATGGTATCCCATAGTTTTCCTGGTGAATCCCATGTTTGGGGAATGTGTAATGGATCATTAACAATACCATTTTATCTTATGAGTCATGGAAGGTCATCTTATATTTAAATGAATACCTTAATTTTATATGTTAATAATAAATATTATCATCATACAGTGAGGATGATAGGATTTTAAGTTTAACGCAACAAAAATCGCACTATAAAAGATTCAAATAGTTTCATTTCATTAATCATAGAACTATCATGAATTGTTTAATTTCATATTTACTGGAAAAAGGGTTATTATTTTATGGTCAGAGAGTTTAGGCCATGGGGAGGGGCTTCTCAAATAGATATATGTAGCATTTGGGAGTAATATACATGTTCTCAGTGAGGGCCTAGGAATCCCTTCAATCTCACAGAACATTCATAGAGAATTTTTCACCAATTTTAACGTCATAATTTTGGGAAATGTTATTATAGTATATTGTCAAATATTTAGGAAAAAGGGGGATCATAGATTATGGACGTAGAGTTTGGACCAAGGCATTGACTATTCCAGAATTGATATGAGTGGTGTAAAAATAAAAATACAATGTGAATTAGGTCCATGGAGGATCAGATATCATAATAAATTCACTAGAAAAAAAAATCACAACGTTTATTTTCATGATTCTAGGACATGAGATCCTATTTTATAGTCATAGAGTTCAAAATATAGTGATCTGTATCTCAAATGGATATGTACCATGCGACAAAGTGACAAACCCAAAATGAATGGTGCACTAAGAGTCCCAACACCACACCACACATTCTTGAGGGAACTGTCATACAGTTTAATATTATATGTATTGGAAATTACTGACATGTTGAAGGTCATATATTTTGTACCCTTTGACCCCCTTATGTGAATTATAACATGATAAACATAGAGTTTCTTGGAGTAGTGATAAATTTTCCATCCAAGGTCACCAATGAAAATGCACCATTAGAATAAAAATTTTGAATGATGTAATGTCCTTCCCACTAGGGTTATAACATTGGTGGATTCTTTCCAAGTATCATTAAAATTATGAGAGCCATTAAAATATCATTCTAGAGTAATTATATGATACAAACGCTCTTATTGGACACATTTACTATATTATTTATGATCCACTATATATAATTAAAGGAATTTATCTTGTTTTCTCATGTTATTTCATCTCATAGAGAAGGACTTATATTGATTTTTCCTGCATATTTTTGTTATTGTTTTCTATTTGGAGTGATTGAAACTGAAAAATTCTGGGTAAGACTACCTATGCTCCCTACTCTAGGGATTACTAAGTCACCTAGGTTGAATTATGAGTTTTTTTTTCGATTGACCCAAAGGAATTGGGGATCTATTTCAGTACAAATTTTTTATTTGTTATCACAATATTCAATATAATGTTAATATGGTCTTTTTTGACACCTCAATCTATCCATTTTTCATGTGCATGGTAGAGAAAATTATGGTCTGATCGGATGTTTTACTTGGAATACAATCAATTTTTCTCACCAACATGGAAGTTAGTTCCATTATTAGTGAATATTTCATAAAAAACTCCAAATATATGGATGATGTTGGAGACCATGAATTCAATAACGAATTATGCCTCAACATCTATGAGTAGAATCAATTTTTACTACTTGGATAATTAATTTTTCATCATCAAAATGAACATACATTGTATATCAGTTTTTAGAAGATTATGACCGAAAACATCATATCCACATACATTAAAGGGAAATAAAAAAAATTGTGTAGAAGGGATCAAGGGTTAGATGCATGATGTTTGAAAAGAGATGACATGAGTTTAACCCCTTGGAAGACATGATATAGTCACTGAATATAGAGGACCAAAAGTTTCCCAAACAATGAATCTGGTGGGAGAGCATTAATCCGGCCTGAAGGGAACCACAATAATGAGGATGAACATCACACATATCCTTGGAATCTCATCTTCTTAGATTCAACAGTGGATAGTTTTATAAAATAATCATCTATAGAGACTCTTCACATGTTTTTTCCATCATTGGATTGTAAAATATACCACATGATAACTAATTCTCTAATGCATGAATTAGCCTATAATGATAATATAGCATTATTGATACTCAATGAAAGGAGTTGTTTAGTTTGGTTATTCCTCTTTTTGTTGGATTATAGGGTTCCTAAAATAGAATAACTATCATTCAAATGATTTACCTACTAGTTTTCATCATCATATGGAATGATGGTACAATTTACCCTCTTATGAACCACATTAATGAACATTTATTCTTGGTTAGTTTCTTCAATGGATACAGAAAAACATTCTAAGGTTTCAGCTCAAACATTCTATGGTAGGGGGACCGATGTCACTTTTGGATAAGAAGGGAAATGACCATTAGCTAGTGTGTTCCCTCCAACATGGACATGAGATTTAGATTTATGAATATATATATATATATAGACCATTAATCTTTTTGGGGACTATATCAAAGTATCCCTTGACATGAAATTGAGAAATGTAAATCTATTGGGACAAATTAAGGCCATTATTGGGAGCCTAATACATAACCTTGTAATATTTGATAACTTCTAAAAATGGCATATGTATGTTAGAATAGCCTATGAAAGTGTGATGATGATGAACCCAAACCTATTCTATTGAGTTTGGTGACATTGGTACAAATACCGGTTTGGATCTGGGATGCTCTATAAGAATTTAGTTTGTATCAAGGAATATCCATGTCAACTAAAAGGATATCCTTTTCTGGGAAAGTGATATCTATGAGAAATTATTTTGAGGACTAATAAGCACCTAAAATGTCTCCCGATTCCATTCCAATGATGGATTTCGATAGTAAAAACTAGACGTCAAGATTCTAGAGGATCACTAACAAATGTTATGATAAAAATTTCATCATGGGGTGATTCATGATATACAATAATGGGCCTGCATGGGAAAATATTTTTATCTCATGATGCTGTAAATAATGCGACAAATTCCCCAGTACAAAAGAATGAGGTAGCTCTTATCAATAAAAGAGTATATATTCTCCCTATCGAGGACTATGCGAGTAACATATTATGAACAATATCTCCTCCCATTAATATTTTTATAGGGAATAATGTCATTGAGGAACTATTCATGTTCCATCGCTTAATAGACTACATACTTCCCAGAATTTTTTTGAATTAGATTGGTGGAATTAAGATATAGATATTGATTTCATCATAAGTGTTTTAGCACTCTTCATCCAATAGGTAGATGGTGTTATTATTCATGAACCATACAATTTTATTACAATATTTATCAAGATTGATGATTAATCAATTTATAGAGGTTATGATTACATGGAGGCCATGAATCCAATAAATGTTACTTGGGGGAGGAATCTGGTTGACGGTCGTGATCAAATCATATTAATAGCAATGCCATTATAACAGACATTCAATACAAGAAAAATAATATCGGTAACCCTAATAGAACAATTCAGAGGGTTAATCTTCAAATGTTTAGAGTGTAGGAAGCTGAAAACTTTCTAATTTTATTTCAAATGTTATTGATTCTAGAATAAACTTACAACACTGTCATTCATGTATCATTTCACCAACATCCTGATAATCATTTTGAAGAATTGGTTCGTTGAAAAATAATGTGTGGCTCCGTCATTCTTCAGACATTGGTAGAAACCTAATAGAAAATGGTCCTTTATGAGGACATGAAGTTGGTAGACAACTCATACTCGGTAGGTCATCTACATCTGGTTGTACCTGGTTTATCTATCCGTGAAATAGATACCGTAGAACTTAGCACTAGCATCGATCAATATCTCTTTTATCATACGGGTAAAATAAACCATCGAAAATTGGTGGTTCAGATCCTCAAAGTCTACATAGACTCTTGTCTATCAATTCTTATTCTTTACTATTATGAGTATACCTATCCACTTTCGGTTTTGGAAGCCCATGATGGAGTTGTCATTGATATGATTTTAAATCTCTACATTAACCATAAAACCATGAGAGTGGTGCATATTTGTGGGGGATTATTTAATAAGCGATGGCTGTCATGGAGAACAATATTATCCATGATTACCAATGGATATAGTCCTAAAATCTCATCATCACTGAAGGAGAATACATCGTGAGGCTGCATCAGTAAATACTCTTACTGATGTTGGTCATTTAGAAATATGGTTTCATTAATTATTGAAATACTCAGATCTACCACAATAACCAAGTTCATCAAAATCATGAAATCAATAGTTGTGGAGATAACCTATTAAAATGATTGAGGAGTTCTTTCTAGATCCACATCATTATCTAAGGATGGATAATCAATAGGAGGAGGGGTCGCTTCTTGGGAAGCTGGATCCAGGGAAGTAAATGTGCATGCATGAGCAGATAAGGAATCACTAATGAGGGGTTCTTGATCTGCCAAATGGATTAAGAAGTTGTATTTTGATGCAATCCCATCGGTTCCCCAACCATGGTATACATTAATGATTTAAAAAAACATGATTTTGTTTCATTTTCTACCTTTTTATCCCTTCATTGTGATGAAAATGGAAATGTCATTAAATTATTGCAATGGGTAAAACATCTTTATATCTCATATGAGTAGGGGCCTCTGGTGGCACCTAGACCTATCCAATATAGGAGTAAGAGTTAATCAATTGATTTTCTTCCCTCATGTTTATGTTACATCACATTCTCTAATAAATGATAAATTAACACCCCAATTCATGTTTTGATTTCTCAAATTGATGAATTTTGAGATTTAAGGGATTGTCCAAGTCATCTCATGGATTTGATGGGATGTTTGTACACTCAAACTCATTAGTTTGAACCTATGTCCCCTCCATCTAGTAATACTTTATTTAAGGATATTATCATAAACATTAATCGAACAGGGACTCATCACCTTTGAGTACCCCTACTCAACCATTGATACAATATTTGGGGAATTGGTGCTACATGAAGGGGACTTCTGCATGAAGATGAAGCTAGGTTCTATCTAGTAGTGTGTTGTATGCGATATCATGTGAGATGAATATGAATTAACAACCTTCAACAAATCCTATAAAACTATGACATTAACTGAATCCTAGGACATAGTCATTTTTTAGTCCTATCATTACCATGAATTTTGAGGTCAGAGGAATTCAGATATTCATTGGTCAGTCCCATCGTGATGAGGGTTTGGGATGAGATGAGATTGATCCCAGAGCTTATTTCCACCAAGGAGATATTGATATCCACTCCATTGAACTATTCTGTGATGTAATGTGGGAATATGTTCCCCTAAATGATGGTACCATCATCCTCTCCCGAGAACGAGATGATGGTTTGGAATTCCTCTTGCTCGATATCCTCTTCATAGTATGAATTTATAGTAGATACATCTAATTAAATTGGGATTGGGATCTTCAAGGGTTCCATGAGGGCCTCAGACATATATTTTTAAAAGTGTAGGGCCTCATGAACTTATATCATTTTAGGTTTGTTGTTTTTGTGCTTTAAACGATTATATTTCTGTTCCAAATGATTATTTCTACCCATAAGGGGGTGTTCCTTGGTAGGAGGCGCAACATATGCTGATGGATAAACTAATGGGTTCAATATGGTACATGAAATATCCAACCATGTACAAGATTACTCACTCTCAACCACTATCACTTGACTGTCGACTGACTTAGGCCTAGATCATGATCTATGCGGCCAACCACGATGTCGTTGTTGTTGATCTTCATTGTCAGTTAATATAGTCTTCTCTAGCAGATCAGTTTGAATTGATAAAATGGTCTACTGTAATGATTCATATGAAAGAGTGGGATAAGAGGACATTTCTATATAATCTCTATAGAAAAACAGGTTTTCATATATTAGAAGCTTGAAGTGATGAGTTTTATGTGCGGGACATTGAATTCTGTCTATTCCCACATCCTTTACATTTCCTTTAATTTCATCACCGGATGGCATAATTTTTATTTTTGGGGAATTCAACACTAGCATGTAGTGTGAATCATTCTACTAGATCGATGGAAAATTCATATATGAACTCTTGTTCAACATCATTGGGGTCCTCCAAGATTGGGATGACATTATAGATTGTTCTCAACTCAGGTGCCATAAAATCATTGAAAGTGAGAAATTTCTTTAACAATAGTGGGGGAATTTATTTTCCTGTGAATCATTGGAACATTTTGTACTTAGATTTCAAGGTCGAGGAGATAGATACAGATGGATCTTCTGAGTAAGTCCAAATTATCATTAGAGGATTATGATTTCCTAGGTAACAATGTATGTCACTATAACATGAGAAACTACTCTATCAGACAACCAGTTTTTATGCATGTGGTTCCCACTATTTTTTTCCAATTATCATTCACATAAACTATCATTATCAATGACAAAATTGATAGTGATATGTGTTATTTTTGAGAAGACGCCGCAAAACATGATTAAATAATTATCCACATGGTATCAGATCCAATCATTGAACGCATTGAATTTCTTGAAGGTATTTCCATGGATCATGAGGTAAGGAAGATGGTCACAGAATTCATTATTTATAGATTTTTTAGGCCTCATGCACTGTTTATGATTCAAAATCTCCTTTTTTCAGGGAATAGATGAAACAACATGGGACTTGTGAGACATTGAACGAATAGGTATTATTATTTCTTTAGGGAAATGGAACTCTAAATTCAGGCCCTAAAAAGGTGTAAAATCCTTTTTAGGGGATAAATGCACAATCTCTTTCCAATGTGACAGTGCATGGAGAGGTAGTTCCATGATTTTCTATGCTTAGCGAGGATAATATTGGTAGGGATGATACAATTAGTGAGGATTTTCATAAAAGTGTTCTAGAAAGAAAAATATATCAAGGTACTCCACCTATATGGTGGAGTTAGTCTCTTCATTCAATTTCCTTATTGTAGGAGTTGGAAGAGTTACTAGATCAGACTATTTACCCTAATACATTTCTTCTTCTAGGTTAGGGGCCTTATAAGAGAATTCATGGAATAAAAGTAGGAATCATTGAGTCATAAAAGTATGAACTATGTCTTTATATAAATTTACCTCTCAAATTGTATCCTAACTGAGTGAAAAAATCCCAGACTCACTCATCAAGAATTTAATTTCACTTGAATTTCATAACAATGCTTCTATTGTGTATTGTGAGGTTAAACTGGTAGATTAATTTCATTTTAAGATCTTTGGAACCCGTGATCGACAATATAGAATACTGGATATACCAAACAAGATTGGGTCCATCCACTGTCTAAAAAAAATATAGAATCTTAGTGGCCTCTTGCTAATCTAGAATTCTGAAAATTGGTCTGCACCATGACAGGAAGTGTCCCAAATACTGTAGGGGTTCACCATTCCCATTTAAATAGGTGAATCTAGAATTTGAAAACACTAATTCATCATTCTTATCATCATCCAATGCTAAAGAATGATTTTCAATCGGGTTGTATCCCCACTAATAGCATCATTGACGCCTTGAGGAGAGCACTGAGGGTGGCTATCAAATCATCTAGTTAAGTCTCTATGTCTAGATATTGATTCATAACCACCGATTCATTTAAAGTATAACCATATCAATAAAAAGACTCAAAATATCTTAAGGTATGAAACCTTATATTATGAAGAGGTTAATTATGCTACTCAAGAAGTTGCAATGACTCATACAACAGTCACTTTCCATAAATTCATGTATCTTTTATTTCTAGATACACAAAGTTACCATGATAAAATTGAATTATCTATATATACTGGGAAAAAAATTATATCCCCATTAGAGTAGAGATGTAACCGCTTGGGGTTGTTTCATAATTTGAGTGTCAACTGACGATGAAATCAGTGATGAGCATCTTATGTTCTAGTGAATCCTGGTCTAAAAATATTATTGTGGGATCTACATCTTTTTTTCATAACCCTGGATGGATATGTGGGACCATAATATACCATATTATTGATGATGTTTGGAATATTTGTAAATTTTTATACATTAATGATTCCTTGAGGCCATGAACCTTCTCCTACTGGAGGGTGAGGACTCATATATGACAGTTTTCAACATAATTTGAACCCCTTGGGGTAGGACATCCCCATAACACTCTACATCAATGTCCCTATTTACCTAATCCTAAAGATTTGTTTAGATAACCATGTTTACCATAAATGTACCCTAAGGGGAATAACAATTATAAATTTGTTTCTCTATCTGCCTCATGATTAGGATGAAGAGGAGATCATTATACTGTATGAATCTGATGATATTCAAATGTTGAGATTATTATTCCACAATTCGATAAAGAATTGTGATTCACTTGAAGTATCACTGTTGGAATTTTGGGCAATATCTTGATGATGCAATATGTTGACCCATTGGTAGTGCTTCCAAATCATCCCTTCATCACTACTAGTCGATTACCTCGAGGATCCATATGCTTCCTAGGTAGGACATGTCATAATCATAGTGGTGATAATGTATCTCCCTAATGATATTGTAGAAACTTGTAGCATTTACATAAATAATGAATAAATAGATGTTGATGTTGGGAGTATCTAGTGTCTTGAATACCACTGAATGATGATAATTGGGCAACATATACCACATGACATGTTGTTTTTCAGAATTTCACGATTCTTGGATGACCCATACTCTGATTGATGTTGACTAAATGATGGTTGGTGGTAGTGATATAAATCATTTTCAAGGTTGGTTAGATATCAAAGGAGACACTCTGTGGTTCAATGTTTATCAACTCAATAGGATTCCCCTTTGGGAAGTACCAATAACATCATAATATCTGTGTATAATGGTGTAGACTTCATTTCCTCATGTAAAAGTGAAACAGTGATCATCTATAGTATAATAAGTTTCTCACCATTTAAAGGAGTCTCTAGAAACCATAAAATATATCTGGAATCCTATGTATATGAAGAGAGGATGGAATCTAGGGTGATAGTGATGGATTCTCCATGGCCCCATGAGGTGGGTCACATTCCCCTACAATTGTATGTACCTACAAATCGATATAGTGATCTTATAGATCTCATATTTCTGGATAGAGAAAGTCAGTTGCGGGCTCACTCACTACTCTCTGGAAGTCAGTTGGAAAACCCAATAATGTTTCATTATAATTATCCAAATTAGATAATTCAAAAGGGTAGAAGAAGACATGGATTTTCAAATTACATTTCCTTTTTCAATAGGGTTTTCATCCATCTTCATGGGGATTACTCTTCAAGGCAGAGTTCCTTTTCATCCTGGGAAGGACCTTTGTTCTGTGAATTGAGAGAATGTTCAATACCTTCACCCTAGATGATGATAGGAGGGAGTACCTTGTCTTAGATATATGATGGTGTAGAGAAGACAACCGTACTGAGTATCATCATTATGGGTTATTATATAAAAGGTATTAGTTGTGTCAATAATTGATAGGATAAACCTCACACTCTTATTAGGTTGATGGGGTATCAATACCAATTTATATAACAATGATCCTTGTTTCCTTTATTTAGTTTCATTATATATGCACTGGTGGAGGTATGGGCCACTGATGACAAGTATGTCAATTCCCCCTTTTAGGAATTAACCTAAGCTTAGTACCAACATCAGTGTAGGGGTGTCTTGGACTGAAGCCAACAAAGAAAGCATAAAGTCAAAATTTAAATCATCCTGAGGGGCTGATCATTTTTGACATTTATGTGGTCTATTGGGATCTATCCTAGGTAGATCCAAGTTAGTTTTCATGGATGGGTGATTGGGGTATTCCCCACATCCATTTTGTAGTAGAACAAGTCATTAGATTCCTTAGGGGAGAGACTCTTGAATGGGGGGTTTTTCCCCTGTCAAGGACCTTGGGGGTAGTAGTGTCTATTAGATGCTAGTTCCTTCATGTTTTTAAAGGCTATATACCTTATAGGATTTCCCCTCCCCCACATGCATTTACCACTGGATTGGGCATTCAATCACCCTCCAATGAATGATCTCATAGGGTGACTCATGGTGAATGTACTCGGTAGTCCATTGGGTGGTGGATGTCATGAGGGAAGAGTGATATTATTGGATTCACATTTAATTTGTTCTCCAACACTATCATCATCAAGATATGGGTGGTTGTTTTCCTATTGTTGGTTCATGTAAGGCTGGTGGATTTAGTTATCATTATAGTTTTCTTGAAGGCTATTACCAATCCCCAATGTCATCCAATATTCCAAATAAGTGGAGGGATCATTGCTTACAGTGTCACATACATGGCGTTATCAATAGCTATCCGCCCTAATATAATAGTGAAGTTATTTATATGACCACCATTTTCGTTGTTGGACTTGGTTCCCGATGATGGAATATGGTGACATGCTACTCTAATGTTTCCATAAAACTACTGTTACCAATTTAGGGGAGATGTGTTTCATGTCAGGTCAACTATATCTATTTATGGTGTTTTCTTTAGAGCCAACCCACATATTATTGTATGTCAGATTTCAATTTCCCAACATTCACACTTTGCAAAGGTGGGAGGCATTCATCTCTTTCATTAGTGACATATGATCCTATACTGAAATTGTATGAAAGGATGATAGTTCATCCATCCATGGATTCCCCCATGATGATCATTGGGTAGTCAAGGTATCCCTCATAGAGTTAATTCATTTTCATAGAACTCATTCATGGTACCATCTCTTAATGGATGTTGGTTAATTACACCACCCATGTCTTGAAATCATTTTTTCTTCTTGACATGGATGCATACATTGGTTAGGTGATTCATCATTTTGGGTATTTAGGTGCATTAATATATGTTGGGAATGTGGTTCCACTATGAATCTTCTTCCTGAGAGGGAATATCATATGTGGAATCTAAGGCAATGATCCTAAGGAATCTTATGTAGATCACTATGTAATAAACACCATATCCAAAAGACATCCAATGCCTTTTACCATAGTAATTCCATTTTTGAATAGGTATCTATTATGTGTTAGGTAAAAATATCTACTTCCTATGGATAAGGAACAAAACATCTGGTTAATACAAATAGGGGTATGAGTTAAATAAATAATAGAGATGTGAATAGATCAATTTACATATGGGGATAATATGGATAAATTATAATACCACATGGAGATGGATCATGGATATGCCTCCCTAATAGGGAATATATCAAACATAAATGGTATAATGATGGATCAGAATAGGCCATTGAGGTGGAGCATGGAGGTGCATCCCTAGGATAGGAGACTTCACACCTAAAAGTTTACAAATGGTTCATAACTCCCAGTAGAAGAAAATTTAGTAGGTTCATACCTTTGTGGGATGATGTCACATTATAATGTTTACAAGGGGATCATAATTCCTTAAGGATGAGGATTCTAGAGGTTCATCCCTATGTGGGATGATGTCAAGGCTAAAAGTTTATCATGGATTTGAATTCCACAAAGTAGTATATTTGGGGTGTGTGTATTTATGATTAATGATGTCACACATTAATGTTCTACCAATGGATGAGAATACCACATGATGGTGGAATTGATAGGTGTAGATTAGAACTCCATAGGGAGGAGGATCTGATATGTCTATCCCTATAGGAATGATGTCCCACCATAGAGGTTGGATGAGAATGACCCTTGTGGCAGATCCATGAAGGATGGATTCGAATTCCCAATGGAGGTGGATACATGGAGTATGAATTATAACACCTAATGGAGGTGGATACATTAGGTTTGTACCTATTATAGACTATTACACACCTTAAAGGTTGAATCCAAACACCCTTTGAGGTGTATATAGGATTGATTTATTATAAAATGCGCTTAGGCATATTTGGGATTGATGAATTAAAATTACCTATATATCCAGATTCGAGAGGTGTGTCCCTATGAGTGAAGATGTCACAAATGAAAGGATGGATCAGAAACCCCTTTATGTGGATTAAGGAATGAAGTATTATAATACCTCATAATGCAGATCTATGAGGTGAGTCTATAGGATGGAATATGTCACACAAAAAATATTACCAAGGTCGTTATTGAACCTCATATATATGTCTTATAAACCATAATTAGAATATGAGGATAAATGCCCACATAGTTCAATGTCATGGTTTAGGATAAGGAGATAGGATAGACCCATATATATTAATGACAGGTGGTATATACGCTCTTCTCGTGAAAGGAGCAATGATGCGGGATGGTGTGGGGATTACCTGTAGAATTTTAACTTTGCAAGAGACTTTTTCTTGGTTAGAGTGGTGTGGGAATAGACATTAATATTCCCAATGAATCTCATCCCATGAGGGTCGCCGAAAATGGACCGTACATTTCGTACACAATGCATGTCTATAGTTTCACATAATTTTATAAGGACGTTTTCAGGAATATTAACATCATATGATTAGATCATGACATAGTTTAAAATCATCCTAAAATACAAGGAAATGTAACCATGTGATTTTACATCATGTAGCTCGGGCATGGGGGGACTCACTCCTCACCCATTGGGCTTACGTGACCACCACCCATGCACCTTGGGGCGTGGTATAGCGTTATCAAATCCATGGAGGGGTGTATAGTCATAGGGTCTATGTTATGATCAATATTCTTAAAATAAATGGGGGTTACTATACCTATGATTAGAATAAAATTATATGTAAGAGACCTGAGATGCACCTTGGGTGAAGTGGGAAGACATAAGATATGGTGGAACTTATATGAAGGGGACTCCATGTGTAGCTAAAATAATACAAGATTAGTGTGAGGATCCTAGAAACTCAACCTTCACGAAGGATTCCTATTAAAGGTGAGAACCATGAAGAGGCCCCTGAGAAGAGATAAAAAGGATTAGAGTTTAAAAAAGGGGGAACTTTTAAGGATGGAGGTCCTTACGGATGTCAGGATAGTCATGACAGAGCTGTATTCATGAAATAGGGTAACACATTCACATAAGAATATAATAATTCATCAGATGAGTTCTTCATGATGGTTAAATGTTTCGCAAAGCCTCAAGTGAAATAAAGTGTCTATTTTCGTCATGCAGGGTGACAAACTTCATAAAAGGAATATTAACTAAGTGTGGAGGACATTAAGATCACAATGGATGAGGTTTCACGAATCCTGGACACCTTGGTTGATCAATTGGTATCTTTGCTACATGGTTCTCAAGGATTTCATGAAGAGAGAACAATTTTGAAGTTGAAAGGTCATGTGTCACACCAAAAAATTTGAACAAAATGTTATATATATATATGAACAGGGTTTTTTGAAGATTATATGTGTTTATTTAGTAATATTAGATTCATGAAGGGGAATAGCTTCTAATGTTTTAGAGTTGCAATTGAGGATAATTCAATCAACTCTTTGCATGTCTGCAAAGTGCTCTGAGAATCTGAATGTCCTTATGTGGAGGCAATCATCAAGCCTTCACATTTTTTTAATGTGATATGTGGCTAAAAATGATGATTTTTAGTGGTTACCATCAATACATCATGCATTCATGAGGTAACCTTCTCATCCAAGGATATTTATAAGATCTGTCCATTCCCATAGCAGTTGAGATCCATGAAACACAAACTTCAATTTGATTTGGCCATTAATTACATTAATTCACTCTGAAATAGTTATTCCATCATTTCCCATTATTATGGTACACATATTTCAGTTTCAAAAAACTCAAGAAATATGTTTTGAATTATAATATCATCTCTTAAATACGACCAAAATTTTATGTTGTTTGAAAAACCAACTATTTCAATAATCTGATTATGAATTCAGTGAATAAGTATTAAAATTTTAAAATAAATTCCCTTATTCTCAATAACATGTTAGATTTTAATACGTATTATTATATATTCAAATAGGGGATAAATGTATGGACCTTAAGTAGGGTATGTCATATATATTGATTCATCACTCTAAACCATTACTATCTCATATCTGGATTCATATTAGAAGAAAAATATTTATTAAAGAAAATACTAATGAATTTATTCCTTATTATTATAAATTATTTTTCAATAGTAAAATTAAATTACATCCTAACCTAGTTTTAATACATATAAATATTTTATAGATTCTTGGAATATCTATATTTATAAAGGATAGAATATACCGATGGTTACTTATGATTAAAAGTTTTTAACCAATAAATATTCTCTCATTGCCAATGAAATGGTGGGTAAATGATACAATAAAATTAATTGGTTTAAATGATACTCATTATTCTTATGTATAATATATTTGTGTTTATCCTTTGATATCATATAATTTGGAAACATCATAAAATTTATGTGACATTCTCTCTGATGTGAATATTTAGAACCCCAAATGATAGAATTATCATTGGGAAGCATTTTTATATTGCTGAAAACAATTTCAAAATATCATGAGAAAGATGAAAATGGAATGGAAAATATATATTATACATAACATAATAAAATTAGTTTATGGAAGTAGAAATATCATTCCCATGATGATAACAAAATGTAAAACTAAAACCTTGTAAGCGTTAATTGAAGTACACATATCATTAACTATTATTTGAAACTACACTTATCATTTGTAAGAGTGGGTTTATGATGATGCTATAGGAAAAACTAATTGTTTTATCCCTCAATGATGTATCATAATGTTGATTTCAATCACTCAATGATTAAGTGGGTCCTCCTCAAATCCATGATGTCATAATATCTCTTCAGAATCTGAGGTAGGAGGAACATAGACGTAATATGTGGTGATATATTCAACATAAGGATTGGGTAGACATAAAAATATAAATATGTTGATTTCCTCATGTTAGTTACAAAAATATTTTCCAGGGGAATTTGTACCATTTACTAGTTTATAAAAAAACTTTTGAGTAAATTATTATATAATTCGAGGATTTATTATAGTTTTGTACTATTGATTTTCAAATTCATTTCATTTTATAAATCATAGTAATTATTTAGTTACTTATTCAGAATATTCATTAGATGATGATAATTAATATTCTACTACTGATGTTATGAATATGATAAGAATAATAAGAATCATAACTACTATGATATTGTTATATCACACATTGTAACATCCCTAATGGTAGTGTAGTTATTGGTTTAATTTTTATTGATCATACAATATGATGTCTCCACCCATTGAATAACACATTACGTATGTATATTCCTTTCATACACTATGACATATATATATATATATATCAACACATGCAATATAGTATAAACACATCCTAAACATTAATTAATTTTATAAATATTTTCATTATTCATCAACATATACTATATATATAATGAACCAAGATAAACATAACCTAAATAATACATTAATCGATATATTTAAATTAAACATCAAACACTGATCACATAATCCGTGGATTTAATGTTTTTGTGTCATTGAAGTTATTTACATAAAAATATTTTTATATAGCACTTCCAAACATTTTTCAATAATTTTTCTCATGTAGACCCTTTACTATTCATCTCACCTGATTGAAAAATATTAAAAACCTGGAGAATGTAAATAAAATTAATCAATGAACTCAAATTCTCAATAATGAAAAATACATATCATAATATATCAAATAGTAAACATTGGGAAGAATATGAAAAAGGAATAAATATATAAATAATTTATTAAAAAACCATTTCTGATAAACAAAAAACTATATGGAGACACATAATATTATTATAATTTTTTATAATATAATAATGTGTTAATGATATACCATTTAATCATTATATCAGGTTTCAGATACATGAAATGGAATAATCATGAAAACATATATTTTCATTGAAATAATATGCATAAGAAAAAATTTAATAACATTAAAAAATGTGTAAATGATACATAAAAAGATTATCATAAAGATATATCATATATATAAGGATTGGAAATGATGTCTATGAAATCCCATTTTCCCCATTCTTATGTGAATAAACCTATTATGTCCACCTTTATAATTATGAGAAAACTCATCATAAACATGACTATGAAATCATAATCACTATGTAAATACCTAATAACCTCATAATATATAATCATAAACCAATGAGTTATAGTTAAGTACAATTCCCCAATCATTATCATCGATACATATCTATGAAACATAAAAAAATCATAAACATATCTCAGTGAACCTAAAGAAAAACAATAGTTTTCATAACCATTTCAATAATATCACATAACATAAAGAAATGACCACAAATAATTAATTTCAAAATATAATCACCTATTATTAAAATTTATAGGATGATTAAAACCTCACTTCAAGGGAGATATATTATCAAATAAAATTATAAATAAAAATAAAAATGTTTTCATAATTCCTTTTCAAACATCATTATAAAATATAAGGTGTGAGTGAAATTCAAATATAAATGAGAAGGGAAAGAGATGAATTTTCAATAACCATATTATAAATATTCTAATGAAAATATAGTTGAATGTATAAATATGTTATAAAAATATAGTGGAAGATATAAAATATTTTGTTTTTAACGGTTAGAAGACCATTTTCTTCAATACATAGAAATACCATTACCCACATCATAAAAAGAGTATTAAACATTAATATGGAAAAAGGGAAAAGATAATAATTATAATTAAATAAAATAAACCATATTATATTACCAAATATATAGGGTATCCTGGACTCGAACGAATATTCGGTCATGAAAGAAATAATTTATTAGTTTTAATAAGATTTATTCTCACCAAAGAATCATTTTTATTTTGGAAAAAAATTTATCACTGAATTAGATATTGATAATTAAAAGTGGCTTCCAATGAGAATAAAAGTAAATAAATAATAAAATTTGGGAATTATAGTATTCAATAATTATTGAAATTTATATTTATATATCATAATTTAAATTCCAATGAATCCAAAAATTATTCGACGGAATCCAGTTCCTTGAAAATAATCATAATGGATTACATTGTAACCTCTTTTATTATAATCATATCTATTATATTCACCAATTTCATAATATTTTTTTAAATCCATATCATTTTTAAAAATTAAATAAATGTATAACCTTGGATTATGTTATATTTGGGTTTTTAGAAAGATGTAAAATCAAAGAATAGTTTTGGCAGTATTATAAATATAGGAAAAAGATAAAGATATTGTTTAATTAGAGTGAATGAAATTCATTAAAAAAATTAAATCAATATGAAATTAATTTAGTTATTATGATCATGTGGATGAAAATTCATATGGAAATAGAAGCATTACAATAGAGGGAGTTCATTTATTTTATAGAAGAAATAGAAATTAATGTTTTAATTTCAACATCAAAAGGATATACAAAATGGTTTATTGAATTGATTCTAATGAGATGGAAGGATATTCTCTAAAAAATAATGAATATTTTGGATATTAAATAGTTTATTATGATCAAATTATATAATCATCAATTGAATCTAAATTGTAATATCCCAAACTATATACCTAAATTATAAATAAGAGGACCATACCTACCATAATATGAAGCATCATAAATATTTTGAGTATACTGACATGATATTCTCATACATGGATTTTACATATTTTTAGATAAATATTAATTGAAATAAAAAAACACATGTCTATGGAACATGTAATTTTATTCATTAGGAATGATGGAACACGATCTCATTAATTAAATAAATATATTCTATGTCTCCCTCCATGAACATCTCATTTTTAATTATCACAACATACCATAATTGAAACTTTTGTCTTTATAATTGGGAATGAAAACTGAATAATGGTTTATAAAAGATACTCACTAAGGGTAATAAAGGATGATTCTAATGTAAAAAAATATATAATGCTTCAAGAGCAAGATAAAATCATTGGAAAACCATTCCTTACTTATCAATGATCATAATATTTAGTAATGTAAGAAAATATTATAATTTCCTAAGACATGATTCATAAGTGAATCAAAAAACATTGAAAATAAGTAAATAAAATTAGCATAAGATAAAGAATTGTGTCAAATATTAAATCATAGAAAACAATATTATATAATACCCACCAAGACATTCATAACATTATAGTCTGGGGATAACCATTTTTGTAATTACTTTGGTCATAGGATAACCTCATATGTACCCACTTTTTGTCATGGGAGAACCACCTATGCACATTTTGAGTTCCATTAATAATAATCAATAAAAAATGAACTTTAGGTATAAATATGTCCCTGTTTTCACATAATCTAAACATTTATCTTCAATGATATTGTAGAAATTGTTTCAAATAAAAACACATTAAATTTAATGAGTTTTAGGAAAAAAAATATAGCATAAATAGTCAAAACAAAACGAGTATAATAACAATTTATTAATTTCATGATAATAAAAAACATGGAAAAGATAAGTGTTTTATATAAATATTTTTATCATAATCCTGGACCATTTAGGGAATGAATAATAATTTTATCCTTAGATCATATACCCAGTAAAGAATAAGTAACATCAAATGATTTCATCTAAGAGTGGAAATTATTTTGAAAGAAAAAACACTTAGAACACTTCATGAGAGAAATATCCAT
The DNA here is from genome assembly GCA_963277665.1 of Viscum album. NCBI lineage: Eukaryota > Viridiplantae > Streptophyta > Magnoliopsida > Santalales > Viscaceae > Viscum > Viscum album. Next base: position 61,938,030 of record OY728143.1, on the reverse strand, counting down.
TCAAATATAAAAAAAATCCAAACAAAATATTTTCAAAATACATCATATTTAAAATAACCATTTAATGTTATAAATATATATTTATAGCATTTAGTCTTTATGATTTTGGAAAATACATTTTAATGTTGTATGGGTTAAATCATGGATTCATTTCTCATTATTGGTAATAGACAAATGAAATTTCTTTAAAAAATGATATGAATATTCCTTTTAAAATGTTTTTTGAAAATGTATTCCTGTGGTAAAATTTATTTATTAAATATTATGATGAATTTTAAAATCATTTTTGGAAATATTTTTGAAAACATTATTTTGGAATAATTTTTTTTAAAACAATTTTTATTCATAATATTCTATTTAAATCTGGAGTACATAACGATATATAAAATTATTGGAGAAATTTAAATCTAATAAAATAACCATAGGATATGTAAAATTATTATTTTGTCCAGAGATATATCATATTATGTCCTCATTTTAATGATAATTGTTATCAAATCTGATAAATGATAAGATTGTTACATAAAAATCATGCCACTTTTGTAATTTTTAATAATAATAACCATGATAGAAATTAATATAATATTTAATATAATTTATGAAATTATAATCATGATATAACCTGTCAAAGTGAAGCATGTACACCTCATATAGGAATATAGGTTTCTAACATAACTTATGTTCCAATGAAGGAAAATTGAGACACAAATCCCATATCGGTTTGTTAAATTTTGAATTGTGAACCCCATGAAAGTGAGACACTCTAATAGATATGTAAATATACATAATTTAATAGAAAATTATAAAAAAATATATTATTTTTAGTTAAACACACCACAAAAAAAATATTTGGTGAATATGCAAAGTGTCTCATATAAAGAAAAAGTGTGAGGAAAATCACTTACCTTTAGATTCGACTTCCTTCAAACAAATAAAAAATGTTTATATAACTAATATAAGTTGTTATATATTTTTTATAGAACCATAATTGAATATATAAAATATTATTTCATTTAAATATTTCCATTAATTACCCATTTATTATAATTTTCTTATTTAAATCATGTTTTCAGAAGAATAAAACTTTTTTTCTTTCATATATGTTTTGATTTTTTATTTATCATCTTCAAAGTTTTATCATGGAAAATTCATATAATTTTTTTAGAAATATATACATATAATACTTACTCCTTATAAACATTTTTATAACCAGTTATTATTTTTTGACAGATAAAATTAATTACATCACTTTGTAGAGATGGTTGGCCTTACATACACAGGAACAGATATATCATTAAATAAATGAGTAAAAGGAAAATTAAGGGGTGATATTTTAATTTTTTCGAATAAATATAATATCAAAAATATTAAATATATTCAGTAATTTTGTCCTTATTAAATTCCATGTAATGCATAAGTGATAAACGAATCACATCACTTCGTAATGTGGTAGTTCGTTGTACACATGAGAGATGTTATCATTTTTGAAAGGAAATTGAAAGATGAAATGTATATGTGATATTAAAATTATATTTGTATATAAGTAAAATAAATATAAAATAATTATTGTAAAACCATATTTTTTTCCATCCATTAGTGTCGGTGATGGAAAATGATCGTTTTTTAATATTTTAATCCACCATACAAACGATCGATTGTTTTTGTTTCCAATTTTATAGACATGAATTTGGATAAGTATTATGTTATAAACATAATAAAATCCTAGTATATGTTATATAAATGTGTTATTATATTTTATTTTTGAAGACATAATTGAATGTATTGAAATTTAAAAAAATAATGATCTTAGTGAAGGAAAATTATATTCAACTGAAATAAATTGTTTTTAATCTCTTTTTAAGGAACATATTGTTGTTATTTTAATGAAACATATAATCTAGATCATGTTTATGGATTTTGGAGAAATATTCTTCTTGGAGTTTTCCAAACAATATATATTAATAGGTTTTAATTAATTGAATGTTTTTATCATTTTATAAGTGTGGGATAAAACACATGAGGAAACCATAAGGGAATTTCCAAAACGAATCAAAAATGAAAAATCCAAACAAATGTAAAAAGATTCAAAATGACCCTACAATCGATCTCATAAAATATAATATATAAATTTTTTAATAAAATATGAATTTCAATTATTTTTTTAATTTAAAACATTTTCCTTTAGTTAAAACCCCAATGAACGCATTATTACCCTAACCATGTTAACTAATTTTTAATACTCTTTCTATTAATTTTGGTCCGAAATTATGTTGAAATTATTAGATTGCATGAATTATTTGGAATAAAAATTCAAAAAACATATTTTCCTAATTCTATTCAAAAGTAGAAATTTTTTATTGAATATTAATCCCATGTATGCAATGAGAGAGCATGCATTCAATGAAAAATTGATCAAAATATATCAATGTTTTTATATCCAATTTCAATATATAATTGATAAAAATTAAAAAATTTATTGATTGACATATAATTGAAAAAAATAGTTCTAAATCGATTTAAAATATAAATATATTTTATAAAATTATTAAATGAAAGTATAGATTTCAATTAAAATGTTGTATTTTTTAATAATAAACAGAAAATTAATCATTTCATAATATTACAATGAATTAAACCATAGCTAAATTTGGCATGATGAATTCGGAAATAAACATTCTTTTCTCAGATAAAATTTTAAGAAGTATACCAATTTATTTTAAAATTAAGTGTTCAAAAAATCGATAAAATGATTTCATAGAAAAATATACATTTCGAGTGTAAAATTTTATTTTTTTAATTAATATTATATAAAAAAATAAGATTAATTTTAAATATTTTATTAGATATAAAATATACATATTTCATTAAAATGATTCAAAAAATAAATTTTTTTCATAACATATTGATATAAAATAGATTTGTTTGCATTAAATAGTTTCTTCAGGAAAAAATTTCATTTATTTTTAAATAGTTTGTATTTTAATTAAAATTATTTATTCACCAAATAATTCATTTTATATACATGTATAAACCATATATTTCCAAAATTAATTTAATCTCATTAATACCCTACATTCCAATGACTAGCTCATAACTTTTATATAATAATATTTTTATAATATGTCGTATTTAATTAAAATCAATATTGTGTGTAACAAAAGGTTCACAAAGTGTTGCATGTAATGCAATATAAAAACAGTTTTTCATATGATGGAAAATATTTAAAAGCTAAAATGTATTTAAAAATTCACAAAATCATAAATTGTTAAATTTTATTCCACATAAAAACATTTATCCTAGAAATTTATCGTATTAGTACCATGAACTAAGTATAATTTTACCTCATTATGTCCTTAGGATCCCACGTACCTTCCTCAACCTAATGATTTCTCTAAAATACATTTTCAATGTGAGTGGTCATGTTTCATATAAAATTCTCTATTTGATCTTGAATCACTACTAGGTGTTTATCTTATGAAATATAATTTTCTATCTATTAGTCCTCTAAGATTAGTACATGATATGGATCATGTATTGACTTACACAATAAGAATACATGGAACACATTTTGAACCTAAGATATGTTTGATAGATGGTTGAAATTAAATGATATTATCCAAATATAATAAAGTATTTTAATGATACTGATATATATATAGATTAGTTTTCCCATCTAAATTCTATCGAGATACTTTTATAAAGACCTTCTTTGTAACATCAAAATCTTTATCACATCAATTATTATCATTAATGAATTTTTCAATATTCTTCATTTATTTCGTTTTTCTAAATGTATTTAACCTTCCCTATATTGTCATCAACATTCTCAAGTCCCAAATTCATTTTTTTTGTAAATTAATTCTATAAAGTTAGAGTTATACACTTATTTCAGTAAATAGATTTATAAGTATACATATGAATGCTCAGGAGAAATCTATTATTTCATTATAAATAAACATTAGTGTCCTATTGATCTCAATTATCTTTAACTTTCTTAAAATAGTATATTGTCATATTCTATAGGTTTTATATTATACATGCAGTCTAGTCATCATTCTAGGGATCATATGTAGTACCAAAAATCTACATTTTATGAGAATCTTGTTGATGAATTCACAAAATAAATCTCAGAAAACTATTTATTCTAATTAAATACAATTTAATGTGGAACTCTAGGAAAACATAGCACATCTTCAATTTATATTATATAATTATATCCAAATAAAAATATTCTATAATATTAATAATTATTGGTGAATTTATAAGCTGAGAAACTATAATCACTAATTTTATCAATATAAAAGATAATATAAAACCTAATTTTTTTGAAAACCATTAATTATATGTCCACAGATTGTAAATAAATTCCTCTTAAAATAAAATTTTCATGATGTAAAAATCTAATTTCTTTCATTTCCAAAAATTTATTTTAAAATATCCATAATCACGATAATCATCCATTACATAAAATATAAAATTGGAAGTAAATTATATTGAAATTGTGATCATCATTAAACTAAAAAAATATTATGGTATCCATAACTCGTAAGAAAATATTCCCTGGTGATATAAATTCATAGAAAATATAATTTAACCATCATTCAATAAATAATTTCTTATCATATATAAATGAATTTTTTTTGGAATCTGGGATTCAACTACATACTAACATAATATCATGTGTTTTTTTATGCTAAAATTTATTTAGTGGGATTTAATCAGATGAAATTTAACTACATTATGAACAATAATATTTTTTGATAGTTCAATCATACAAAATAAAACATGAAATTATCATATAATTACTGAAGGATTAGTGTTCTTTAATTACCATGACTCCCGTCAAATTTCATGATTAAATAAGATTTCCTATTTCCTTTTCCATCAATACTTATTGTGGGTTATCATCCTTGTAAGACCTTGGATGGGGGAATAGATTCTTATAATTCCCACAAGATTAAATTTGAAACACTAGAGTGTGGGTGCTGTATCTAATGCATATTTCTCCCTATTTTCATTGTTTGGTAACTATATCCCATTACTTCAATAATAAGTAGCCCGATGAACATTCATTTGACAATTATAATAGTTTGTAATTCCTTTCAGGAATTATCCTCCATTTTTATTCCCACACATTTAACATAATCGATTTCACATATTCTTATCATCATGGTTTATAAAGTTTCATTCAAATTAAATTTATCTCTTCCTATTAAAACCATGATATTGATACGTAACTCCGCCATTATAGCATGTAGAAAAAACACTTCGTGGCTAATGATGCATCTTTTGGCTAACAGTATAAGAATACATAGTTTTAATCCACTGAATAATAAATTACCCTTACTTTTTAGTTTTATGAAGTTACTATAAATTTACCCCATAAGACATATAATATTTTCCTTGAAAGGTCCAATTCATTTATCATACTTTTTATATATCTCATTGAACTCCTCCATATTCACATAAATCTTACATGTATAGTACTTACTAGAAAATAATTTCATCAACTAAATCTAAACCATGTAATAAATTTTATCATGTCTCCTCATATTCATTATAAGATTCATCCATTGATCTACTTCACATTTAAAAGGATAAACAACCATAATTAAATTCTCATTTTATAAACATTGGAGGTAGAAAACTATTATTCCATTGGTGAAAACCCTTTTTCAAAACAATTACATATGAAGACCCACTGAAATAAGGTTTATGTTTCCTCAAAAAGAAATAAATATAATTTTTTTATATCCTATACTTATTATAAAAAACATTATGATTTATATCATCTGAAAGTCTTGTGGCCATTGAAAAAATATTATTCATTCTAGATTCCAGCATATTTTTTTTCTTATGGTGACAATCATTTCATTTTCCATTACACTCATTAATTTACATAATAGATTTTAATTAATAATGATGTTTTGTAAGGATTTATTGAATTAAAAAATTATATCTAATAAGAGTTTCAAACCATCTTGGCATCAATCCCAATTATCATAGACCAAGTAACTATCGAGTACATCTGAATGCTCAATTTTCAAGGTTATTACTCTTAGGTAACATTCTTATATACACATTCACCTTTCATATCAAGAATAGTATGTAATTACATGTAAATAACATTCTCTAAACCCTAATGAAATTAGAAGATATTTTCCAACACCTTCAATCATCCGTTGACATAAAATTGGATATATCAACAGATATATTCATTGAAATAACCCTAGGGATATCACAATGATTTTCACTTCATTGTTTATAAAGGTTTACTAAAACATTCCCCTAATACTACATATAGTGGCCTGTACATATCATTAATTTATATTAAATATTTTAGATGAATATTCATTACATTACACAAACACATGTCTATAGGGAATAATATCTTTTTTCCTTTATTAACATGATAAAAAATATTATTTCTTATTAAAATATATTTAATGCTTCATATTATTATCCTCCCTGACATAACTATTAACATGATACCACATATAAAATATTTATTCATAAAATAGGGAAATGAAACATAAGAATTGTTGACCTCATTATCTAAATAAGGTTAATCAATATAGATAAAAATTATTACATGAAAATAAGACTGTGATATCATGATCATTACATATAAAAACCGTACCATGCATATAATATAAGATATTAATGTATATTAAAAATTATGTATAGTTCATAATACAATAATCATAAGTGTATCAGTGAACATAGTCCATGAAAGAATAACATAGTTTTGAGACATAAAATTGTCTTAAATATATAATAAGAGGAATTATTATGTCAAGGATACAAAAAAATAAATTCATAACAATTTAGTTACGGGATAACCACCCATTTAACTTATTTGGGTTTGGGATAACCTATTTATACCCTCTTTTAGACATAGGTAATCCTCATGTGCACCATATATCTTGATTGGGATAATATCCCATATTCCTTTGGTTCCTATATAACAGTAGTCATTACCAAATGAATTGTATTGAAATATAAGTCCCACCCATCACATAATCAATTTGTTTATGTTCCAAAATATCATTTAAATATTATCATATCAGAACCCATGAAATGAAATTGTTTTCATAACTCATATAATTATAACTTAACACTTGGAAAATAAAAGAGATTAATAATTATTTCATCATTTCATAATAAAATAAACGATGAAAATTATATTGGTTTCAAATATATCTTTTTTCCAATAAACATAAACCATTTATGGAATGAAATAGAATTTTATTCATGGATTATCCTTGTAAATAATAAATAAAATAAAATTATTTCTTCATAGATGGTTAATGGTTTTTAAATAAAATACACATGAATCATTTCTTGAGGAAAATATCATTTATAATTTAAAAAAATATTTTTAAAAATGAAAAAAAATGAAAATTTTATTCATTAAAGATAACCATAAGAATTTATGAAAAAATATATAAAATATGAAGTCATGATGATAGTGGAAAATACATATTCATGTAAAATGGGTTAAAATAAGGATTTCTTTTTATTTTTTGTAAATTATAAATGGGGTTTTTTAATATAAAATAATTATTAATTAAACTAAACTTGTAAGAACTAAATCATGGTTAATTTTTATAATAAATTATTCGAAAAATTTTAATAAATATTTTGAAATATTTTTTTAAAAAATTTGATTGTGTAAGAGAAATGTTATTCAACCGAAAATATTATTTTGGTAAAAGAAAGTATTTTTAACTATTGACTCCATAAAAAGAGGAAAATAAATGAAAATATGAATTCTATTTAAATTACACTTGTAAAAGTAAATTACTAAGTATCTTCAATGATAGATTATAATATTTTATCATTGGTGTATAATCATAAATAATAATAATAAAAATTGATATTGTAAAATAAAATGCTTCCCAAGTAATAAATTTTCAATTCTAATCCCCAAAAATGAATAAAATTAAATAAAAATAGAAAATCATGAAGTCAACGAAATAATTCATATAAAATGTCGAAGAGGAACTATATAAACCTCATAGAATTTTATTGGCTCATAACATAATTTTATCTTATATAAGTAAAATTGAGACAAAAAAATCCTTACAGATTTGTTATCCTTCCTACCATAAAATGAAAAAAAATATAGAACGTCACATTGATATTAAAATATAACAAAATTTTAATGATATTAATCATAAAATAAATCCATGTTATTTACATACACAAAATAAAATAAATTGGTGGTGAATAGAACATGCTTCTCACAGAAGTAAAATGTGACACGAAAATCCCTAACCTTATATCACGACATTATTTATTGATGTTCCATAATCTTGTATAATAAATACATTTTTATTTTAAATATTTTATAGAATGATAATTATATATATGATACCATATCTGATTTACTTCTAACAATTTATTAACAATTAATTTACAATTACTTTTTAAAATCATTCTTTGTGTAATAAATGCTTTTTTTTCATAAATATTGGTTTTGTTATTTTTATTACTCTTAAATTGATCTTGGATTCATAATTTAATGAAAAATAATGATGTAAAAATATCATATTTTTACATTAGGTTCTCTTTTATAACCATTTATTAAATTTGGATATGAAAAATGAATCACATCAGCTCGTGGAGAGAGAAGTTCTTACGTACAAATCACTAACGATTTAATTATCTTAATGAGTGAAATGGTAAGGAAGTTGGTGATATATTAATTTCCCAATATTAATATAATCTAATATATATCAACAAATATTCAAAAAATGTATTCTTATTACATTTCATGTAATGTGTAAGTGATAGATGAATCACATCGCCTAGCGATTTGATATTATTCTGTAAACATGAGTGACATTATCATATTTAAAACTAAATGAAACATAAAAAAGTATATATGATATTAAATTTACAGTTTTATAATAATATAAAAAAATATCATACACATGTGTGAATGTCATATTTAAAACCAGATATTAAAAGTTGTTATGGAAAAAAATTGCATAATCTTGTGCGGTGGTAGCCCACCATACACATGATCAATGATTTTATTTCCCAATTTATGTGAGTTTAATTGGATAAATTGAATTCCATAAACATAATAAAATATTTTTATTTTGTATAAAATTGTGTAATTGTTTTTTTAGTCATAAAACAAAATTAAATGTAGAAAATAGAGAAATAAATAAAGGAGATTAGGGAATAAAATTACCATATCATTAAATCATCTCCTTTAGATATATAATTGGGGACCCTAGTATGGTTCTTTTGGGAGGACCGGTTTTTGTAGCACAAGACTATGTATGATGGGGATGGATTTTGGTACGGTTTGGTTTAAATACACTACATTATATGTTTGAAGATGTGAATGGTAGTGGTTTTATATTATTAGTGGGGGGATGATCTCACATAGAAGTAATTATAACCCGTATCTTCTTATTTTACCCCTAGTAAACATGTTATTGCATTACTATGATATTAAATATTTACTGTTTTATATATTAATTTTGATATAAAATTAAAATTTCCACATAAAATAAGATATATTAATATATTTCGAAATATGGAATCTATTTATCCTAATTAAATTCACATAAGTGGCCAAAGATTATTTAAAATTAATCACTCAAATATAAGGATAAATAGGTTTTTCAAATGGGAAATAACGGATAAGTTTAGAATGTTTTTATATCCAATTTTAAATTGGAATTTCTTATGATAACCAAATTTAAATTAATATATATAATTAAACAATCTATACATTAAAACAAATATAAAATATAATATAAAGTTATTAATTATTTAATCTAAATGACCTCATTCAAATAAAATTTATTATTTTTCACAGTTCGTCATAAAATTTATCTTTTAAGAAAATTCCAAAAAAATATTCATTACATATTTTTGAAATGAAGAATTAAAAAATGATCTTAAATTTTTCAGATTATTTATTTGAATGATTCAAATATTAGTTTTTATATATCGTCCATAAGAGTTTACAAAATTGTTTTCATGGAAAATTGTGTTTTAAGTGTGAAATTTCAATAATTCATATATCATTCATAGAGAACACATAAGTTGAACATTAAAATTTGAATTTCTATATAATATATAAATTTCATTTAAATACGAATCCAAAATCGATTTTTTTAGTTTATCAAGTTAATAAAATTGATATTTTTTTAATAAAAATGATTCCTTTATCTTCAATTAGTTATTAGTTTCTTTTTAAATAATTTTTTAACAAATAATTAATTTTATATTCAAGTGTAAACCACATATTTTCATCATTTTATTAATTATATTTATACCCACTATTATAATTTCTAGGATATAACTATTATATAATAATATATTTAAAATATATAACACATTGTTTAAAATTAGTGTTTTGTTTAATTAATGATACATTATTTGTATCTTGTAAGAGAGAAAAAACGCAATGTTTATTATAATGAAATGTACTAAATTTTTTAAATTTCTTAAGAAAAAATTATAAATTATGAGGGATTTACATGGAAGACTCCTTCAAAAATTAAAAACTCTTTGTGAGGGAAATAGAGAAGGACATCGAAAGAAAATTCATTTTCAATTCCATTGGAGTGATGTGGGATGAGGAAATGAGTGGGAGAGATTTTATTTAATAAATTTTAGTGGGTTTTTATTGAAAAAATGGTTTGGTAAGGGGGATAAAGTAGTCAACTAATTGTAAGTGATGTTAAGTGAATTATGGGATTTATGTTGAGAAATAGGTGTTGAGACAAATAATTTTGACATTAATTCCATATAATGTTATTTAAAATGATTAAAAATAATTTTAATCATTAAAAATCATGATACATTAGATACCCATTTTACTCTTTTTATTCATCATTAAAAATTAACAATGGTAATTATTTTATTACAAAAATTATATTATGAACCTCCAATCCAATTTTTTACATGATATGTCTGAATTTGGACTCCATTAATGTTTGATAAATTATTAAATGGGATAAATTTAAATTTTAATCCAAAACATAATCATTTTGAAAAAAAATTTCTATAAAAAAATATTTTTAATGATTAAGTGTTCTGAATATTATTAAAAACTTATTACCAATTAAATGAGTATTGCATAAATTTAATATTTGATTAAAACTAATATTTTTGTATATTGTTAAAATATATTAATTATTTTAAAAATAATAAACATTATTTATAGAAGTATTATTCTTTGACTAATAAATACTTTACATTTGTAAATAATATTTAATTTGGAATCCTAATTCTATTTTTTATAAAATGACAAAATTAAAAAATATAATAATAAATAATAGTCGAGTAATTATATATGACTCAATTTGTAATTTTTTAAAAAAAATACAATATGAACATATAACTTTTATTAAAAAATAATTATCTACGAATAATATTAACAATTTTTGGTGTACACATTTACTAATATATTATAAGGTTGTTACCAATAGTGATATCCTATAACTAAAATACTACAATATAATAGTAATATCATTAATGGTAGCTTGGTTTTCTATTTTCATTCATCATTGTAAATAATAAAAGAATCTCAAATGTTATTTAATTAAAGAAAATAATCACAAAACCATGGAATATCACATTGTTCTCCCTTTATATAATTATTCCCATGATGATTTATTAAACATTAAAACATGTTAGAGTACTCCTCCTACATCATACCATTATGTTACAATAAGTCATCATTGAATTTATAATTTCTTATATAAGATTGAATATATGAGTAGTATTATTTTGAAAAAACATTCCATTAAGATCTATAATTTCCACTAGGTTTTTTCATCAAAGATATCATGTTCAAGTTTCCTATAAATTAAAACTATCACATTTAAAGGGTCTTATTTTTAAAATCTCAAATGTAATACGTGGAACATATCTTGTAATTAGGAGTGGTTTGGAAGGAGAACATTGTGATAAGAAAATTATCATCCAGATCATGGATTCCAAATGTCTAGATATATATATCAACCCACTTTACATTCATACAAAATATTAATATTATATACCATTAAGGTATCTAAAGGAGCACCCAATCACAAATGAAAAAATCCATATCAAATAACTAATTATCTCCCAAACACTTTTATTAACTTTTATTCCCAATTAATCTAGCATGAAATGGTTTGATACTTTTTCATCATTTCATGGACAAGATTATGAACTATCATCATCCTCCCAATAGCATCATTCAATCATGACTGAGTCCTACATCTCTTCCCATACAGGTCATATTATGGTTCCATCTGAATTATATAATAGGAAATATTAGTATATGTGAACTCCACTGAGGGAAGGGATTGATCTCATCATTACAAGAATTATATTGAAAAAGGTCTGAATATATCCTTGAGAGTATAAATTTCACTATTAAAATGGCCATTTATCTAAGGATTTTTTTAGTGATAAATCTCATTCTATTTACATTTTTTTCAGAATACTTCTCCAAAATATTGTGGGGATCCTTGAATCCTGATAAAACATAATGGATAGTGTCTCTCTATGTTTCCTCAAAATTTAAATTATTATTATACGGGTGATTTGTATATGGGAGAAATATTCATTGATTAGAATAACATTCAGTGACATTGTACGGTTATTGACTATTAATCAATTATCATTATGACCTTTATTAATTTTGTGGAGTCATATAATGATTACCATATGATGTTTTCTCATTTCTACACCTGTATGTATAGAATATTCGACAAACCATTATACTTTTATCATTCATCCATAAATTATTTTTAAACCATGAATCATTATACATAATCTGTAATATCTCTCATCAAACTATCCCAGTTGATGTTTTAATTTATATCTCTCTACATCTTCATTCATCCACAACGCGTAGAAATTTTTTAGCTATGTGCATCATCAAAAAGTCATTTCATCATTTCATGATTTGATGGGACACACATTGAGGTTCCAAAATATATAACAAAATCTTTTTCAATTTTGAACACCAGAATATCCACTACCATTATTTGTAGCGCTACATTGGTCTTTATATGAATGGATGGTTTTTTAGTTTATTTTTACAGAAAGGATTCATCTCTCCTCGTTATTTAATCAACATTAATCATATATAAATCCATGAGTGTTATAGATTTTTATATCCTTGTCATCAATTTATTAGCATGATATTCCTCTCTATGATAATTGACCACCTTTTTTACATCCCTATGTGATAATATATTGAGTAGTAACAATCTTTTATGAACTCCAACCAACTAATTTTGAAAATATGCAATTTCTTATTTGTGAATTTATATTTCAATCCCTTGTGATTAGTATATATATATATATAAATTCATTATAGAGATAATGTCTCCAAATATTTAATGAAAGCATCACTACCACCCCCTCTAACTCATGTTTTGTGAAATTTTCCTCCCATTTCAAAAATTGTGATGAACCATAAAAAATTACTATATCTCTATATATGATAGCTCCTCCCAAACCCATTTTTAATGAAACGCTATATATTAAAAAATCATTTCCACTGTATGATAATTTTCGTAAAGGATCATTAATTTACCTATATGTATATTCCTTCAAACAATATTTTCATTCCTCTATCTAATGGAACATTACTCAAATTTTCATTAACTTGTTTAGTGGATTATATTCCAATTATAAATATCTTACAAATAATAATTAAATTCCATATAACCTATGTAAACTACAAATATCATTTATAAAGGTATATATTTTCCATTTATCTATAACAATAAAATTTGATGGATCTAATAATATTAAATTTATTTCTTATGTCATGACCCAATAATGTAAACTTTTGATCCCTAATAATCATTTTATCTATGATTTAAAAAATATATTATTTTTCTTGGTCCTAAAAAAATGTAAATTGAACTTCATGATATTTTTGAAATATATAATGTATTGAAATATAAGATAAAAATGAATTCATAATTTGATAAATGTTATATACAAACACACTATTAATTAGATCCATGAAGACAGTATGTTTATTATTCAGACCAAACAACAATAAATTAACTGCACAGTTTCCATACATTGTACAGAATATCATCATAGATATATAATCCCTTTTTAACCATTATTGATGTTGTCCAAATCAATGTAGAAACATTATGAACCATTAGTCTCATAAGAGTTGATCAAATAAATAATCCAAATGCGGTTGAGGAAACTTGATTATTATCATTGAATTATTAATCTCATGATAATCAATGAAAATATGAATTGATAAATTCTATATTTTCAAAAAAAGTACTCCCACACACCATGGTCAAGCAGAAGGGAATATAAAACAATTTTCTAAATTGTCCTTCATTTTCTTCATTAAATCCTTTAAGTCAATGTGGTCTATTATATATTAACTCTTTAAAATTTTCATAGATATTGGTATGAGATCCATTAAAATATCAACATCATTCTATATGGGGGTACTATGATTATCTAGAAATATATAAGTATATCCTAAATCAATAGACATGTCATTAATGTTGACTTCCTTACTAAAATTTTAGATATTATTACTTTATTTGGGGGTACCACAACCATGTTATAGATTTTTTTCCACAAGTATTTTATATTCATCTATAAATCGATTAATGATAATAACATGACTAATGAATTAAACTTTTATTTTATTCTAATGATAGTTTATATGTTCTTGATGTCTGGAAATCCTATCAAACCCCAATATTTGGTTAAATTCAAAAATATGAAGTTGAATTAAAAGTGAAGGATATATCCTCTAATAAATCTCAATCAACAAATTATTTTATGTCTTATTCATGATCATTGTTTCATATGGGTTTTTAAATAATTGTTTAATAACTATTACATGGGGATATTAATTCTCATTCATTGAAATAATGTGTGATATAAAATAATTCCATGAAAAAAGTATTTTAAAATCCCTAAAATTGATTAATGTTACACTGTGTCACTTTATTATAATGATATACTCAGCCCTAGTGATCATGAATTCTATTTTTCACTTGGTTTGAGATGTTCATGGAGCTTTTGTTATTCATTATCTCAAGGGTTTTGAATTCACCCTAATATTATCTAAAATCCATTTACATCAATAATTTAATTTTATCTATATTATTAGTAGATACCTTTTTTGTTATTGTGGTTTTAAACAGCTTCTCAACCTTGGTTCTATTGTTGACATCTGGGTTCCCTGCATTCCCACACATAGAACACTTCCAGGATCCATTAAGACTGTTACCAAGGTTCTTATTATTGTATTTATTCTATATTTTAAATGGGGAATTCTTCCCACTATATAAATTATCATGGGTTCTTATGTGAAACTCCACATTCTATTTATTCTCCCTAGAATATTAATAGAATCCATTTCTAATCTCAACAGTAAGAGAAAATAAAAAAATCCCCTCATATATTTCAATGTATCCAATGGATAATTCCTTTCACGAAATTGACTTTAAACAATAAATTAGTTATAATTACTTCTCTCGATATTATATATATAAATAGAGTCATGACTTTCATTTATTGTGAAAATTTCTTGGTATGAAACAATATAATTAGTCTATTATTCTACCAAATCATACGAATTTCAAATATATTTGTTCATAATGAGTCTATAAAAACTACATTGTAAATTTATCTCTTTAGGCTCATTCCATTATGTAGATTCTATTTTCTTCCTTCAATAGTATTTGTAATGACAGTCCATATCCATTTAGTATACCAATCAAAAAAATAGGTTCTGAAAACAAACATACCATGTCCCTTTTAAAATTTTCTGGAAAATATCATTCTCATTTCATTTAATCAGGGCTTAAAAAACAAAAGATTATGAGAACCACTAAAATCATTTGTATATTGCCTCATAAATAGATCAATAGAATGGTTTGTCCTCTTTTTTACATGGACACAAGAATCATTTATTTGGATTCCCCAAATATGAGATAGTTTATAATTAACCTACCTTAAATTTAATATAATATTGAGTTTTTATGTTATGAAATCATTCTCTTGAATTAGAGGTTCATTTAATGTTTATATTTATAAAAAAACCATAAAAACATTTACAATTTAAATACATACATTATATCTGTGAACTATTACCATGGATAAATTTTTTCTATAAAACTAAAGCCCTTACAATAAAATATTATTTTTTTGTGTGAATAATCTTCATATCATTTATCTTGGATTCTTCATTTCCCCTAACTATCCTTATACCCAAGAAAAAAACAATTAAAAATTTATATGACCACCAAAATCTCAGTAAGGGATATAAAAATAAGGATATAAACCATTAATCTAAAAATAATTATAACCACTTTATGTCACGTTGACAATGATATGCAACCCACCCATAAAAGTATCTTATTCTTCCCCTAAAATCATAATTTTTGATAATATGAGATTTCTATAAAACATGTGATCCATAAATAAATAATTTAGGATACCTATGTCAATATTACGTAATTATACATAGATATGATATTGTTATCATGACTATCATTTTATTTTATCTATCATGGCTACCATAAAGTAGCCCTCATGGTTATCTTTGAATATAAACATCACAGTAACACTTAGAATAACTATCAATATCAACATCAAAAATACCTTATACATTAGAGAGATATCATGGACCCAATAGTATATAGTTTTTAATGGAAAACCCCATAATCATAAAAAATCCACCATAACCCAAAAATAACCATAAATTTTTTTACTTGCATCTTAAATCATTCCTTGTGGAAAATCACATATTTAAAAATGAATATTTCTCACAAATAAGGAAAAAATATTATATTTGAAATAACCACGTAATCATGTAAAGGAGTATTCAAAACATATAGTAATCATCAAATAGGTATATTGAACTCATATAGTATGAGTAAAAAAGTATTTTTTAATTTTTCAAAATGACTGATTAAATACGATTTTTCATGGATAGTCCCTTACGTTATGTATGAATTCATTATGAACATGAACATAATGTACTGTAAAATAAAATTAGATTAATTAATTACACAATTAAGAAATATTTATACATATATAATTTTATTATTCTCATTTATGTTCATTTAAATATGTTATTAATATCAAAATAATCATTCTGAAAGCATTCGTTTAATTCTTTCATGGTTTGTTATCTTTTTTATATTTATAGATCTTCTTGTCAACATGGAATAGTACTGAAGAAGTGAGGTTATATGGTATTAATGAACAAAAATAGGTATAGTTACTCTCATATATCATTTCTATTTAATAAATTAAAATTATTAATTTGATAATACATTAATCATAATTGTTTGGTTCATTTTAGTCGTATTTATGACCATCAAAAATTGGAATATCTTTATCTAATATAAGATCTATATATTAGTTTGAAACATGGAATATGTTTTAAAAAATATTAAAATATTATATAACTATAATACTATATTTATAATCATAAATAAAGGTTTAATAGAATAATAAATATCATTATCCACATAGACATTTATTCTCCAAAATTTTTAAATTGTATTATTTTCATTAAATAAGTGGCGATAAAAAAAATATGGATAGAAGATATTCTATTAGGAATATACAATTATATTATATACATGCTACATGAGTTATTATTAATTTTTGTATGAATATGGAGAGGATGAGGTAGAAGAAGAAAATAAATTAAGAGAGTTGGTTTATGGCTATTATCTCTTAATATTCACCTCATTGATGGATCCCATATAGATAATGGAGTTAGTCTTTTATTGAGAGCATAAAATCTATAAGATGGTTAGTGATGTGCATATGTGAATTTTGTAGGTTATGGTTGAACAATATGGTTAATGTTGATGAAATTAAGTCAAGGAAGGGTTCTCTTTGCTAATTGAGGAGAGGGAAATTTTTCGAATTTCATAAAATATTAAAATATAATAATTTTATTTTAATGTAAAAACATCGAAATGTAACGTTAATGATCATGTGATTATATTTTATCCCATATATTTTCCCTAAGTAATTATTTAATTTTTTTATAATGTCATCAAATTTTAATAAAATATTATATTCATGAAATATCATTATTTTTAAATTTATTTCTATTCACTAAAAAGACATTATAAACATAAAAAATTATACTATTAGATGTTACTAAGAAATTATATCATATACATGTCATATTAGTATCTATAATTCATGAATCACATTTAAATATCATATAATATTTATATAAATATTTTTAATATCATTAATTTGATATTTTCGATTAATTTGAAAAATGTGGAATCATTATTGTGCAAGAATTTATAAATTAAATTAATATTTAAAATGAAAAAAATAAAATTACTAATTTAGACCATTTATATTTTAAGATAATATATATGGATGAAAATATCTTGTATAAAAAAAATATTAAAAATGTTATAATAATTAAAAAATAGTTTGTGAACTGTTTCACATTCTTTTAAATAAAATAATATAAGGGAATTAATGTAAACCAAGTGGATCTAAAAGGATATAAATTATTCCCATGGGTGATTATAGTAAAACGTTCACCACAAAATAATATTTATTAAAAAAACGGTCATTTTACGGTTTTTTTTAATTAAAAAAAATTTACGTCTTTTTTTCTCCAGAACAGTGTCAGAGTTTTATATGTATTATAGGTACATATTTCCAACATGAAAATTAAAAATAAATTAAGGTCATAATAATATAATATATTCATTCTATATAATATTTTTTTCTTTCATTTTTTATATTTACTCATATCCATGTCAAAACAACTTATTCAATTTTTTAATTTGACTTATCTTGCATTATACATGGATTGAATGATCATTTGTATATTTATTGTTATATAAAAATAAAATAAAAAATACTGGTTAATATCATTATTTATACATAATAATTATTAATATAGTTATTATAAGACTTATTAGAACACAATTATTATCTATAAGGGCACCAAAGTTTACTTTTCCAATGCTACATAGGCACTGCATCAGCATTTAAAATGATTTTAATATTTATCATAAGATGATTTATAATTTATATTTTTCAAATTATTTTTATAAAATATTTAGTTAATAAAATTATAATTCAGTCAATATTTATGTTTAATAATTTATATATCTTAATTATGTAATGTAATTATAACATAATTTGTTGAATACTATGAAAACTGTATTTTTTACTATTCAAAAAATTTAATATGTTATAGTTATTTCGAAAAAAATAATACTAAGATAGTTTAAACATAATAAATACAAAAAAGAAATTAGTTTTTTAAAATTAAAATTAAATAATTATAAAATTAATCTTTTAAATATCACCATATAATAAATTATTTTAGTAATGCTATTTATTTTAAGAATTACTCAACATAATGAATTTAACAATTTAATTCAAGAATACTAATAAATACAAATATAAATTTTACTATCAGTACCTGGGATGTTTATCCCTCAACATTGGGATATTTTTCCTACCAATTTTTTCACTAACTAAACAAATAAGGATACATTACCCTAGCATTATTTTCAAACTTCCCTATTGATTCTTCAACCCCATGGTTTATCTATACAACCATAACTTGGTGAAATAGCTTGTAATGAGTGACATGATCTCTATGATCAATAATCTAAATATTATGTTACACATATTAATGATTATCATTAAACCGAAAAACCTTAGGGATCAAAACTTGAAATAATCTAGCACATACGTTCTTAACATTAAAACATGAAAACAGCTTCTTCATATGATAAAATGAAAGGCCAGGATAATTGGTAGGAAATGGGGATAAATTTCTCCCGATTTCATATGGTTATATGAACCATGAACATAAAATTAAGTTATCACTAAAACTCTTAACCATTTTATAATTATATATTTTTAGAAAAACATTATCACCTACCACAAATTAAATTCCACTACCCATGTGATCTGCATCACTTTTCCACCTTCTTTGAGAGGATCCCATATGTGGGTTAATAATTTTCACCTTCTCATACACTTCCACTACCAATTCTAGTCTAATTAAAATCATTTCACCAAATTCATTACACAATGTGGTGTTTTGACCATTCTTTCCAGATAATTCCTCAAAAGGTTTTATGAGTATAATTTAATGAAAACTATTATTATAGGGAAACTCAACTAATAAAAATTTTGATGCCTGATTTCATAGTAATACATTGAACAAGAATGTAGCATGTCTTCTATGGTATTAATTTTTCATTCCAAATATCCATCAGACTAAGGGTGAAAATTTGTGCTGAAATATAATCAAGTGCATAACGACATCTCTATGCCTTTCCTAATGTTATAAGTGAACATGGGATCACAGTTAGATAAAATCAAGAGATAAATTCTATATATCCTGAATATTTCTGTAAGATATAGTCTACAAATATTATATAATGAAATAGTATCCTAAATAGGAAGGAATGGTTTATAAATAGTCTGTCGATCAATAATAGCACATTTCAGTTTTACCTTGGGATGTCTTTTGTAGTCCCACCATGAAATGCCTTTATATTTCCTCCCATTTCCATTCTAGAAATGATAATGGATGACAAATACCATATGTTAATTTTCATTCTTCATTAATCTATTCATAAGTCAAATAATTCATGGTGAAGTCAGATATATATATTTTTATTGAATTCAACCAATAATAACCATGAATGACTCTTTACATTTTATTACTACATAAAGAAACACATAATGGTGTGAAATGAGCCACACATAACAATTACCTCTTCATCTAGGAATCACAAGTAACATGTTATCACTTTCTAAATCTCATGACACGTTCTATTCCATCATTAAATTCAATCAACTAATCCTACTTAACTAATACTACCATTTTTATAACCCATTGATTCCTTTTACAGCATGAATAATTCTATCAAATAGAGATGATTACCTTGAAACAAAAAGTTGAATTTTATTCACCCACAACAATTAGGAAAAAATTTATTGAATCATTAACAAAAGGTTCATGAATCAAATGTGACGTGGATAATAGAGAATTACTTTTCTTACTAAAATCATTTGTCACATTATATTCATTTTCAAGGTCGAAGTAAATCATATATCATAATCCATAATGAACTATGTCCATATTCACTACTACATGATAAACTATTTTTGAGTAAATATATATATAAATCTTATCTGATGAATATATGTTTCACAATTCAATCGATATATATTATGCCTAAAAATTTTCGAATAAAAAAACACTTAATTCCAAATCATGTCTTGGATAATTTAACTAATATATTTCTATTTTCCTAAAAAATAAGATATTATCATACCATTCTACATAAAAACACAACCATGTCCCATCAATGAATCATCACTATAGATGAAAAAGTCTCCATTTCTCGATGAAATGACTAAAACTAGAGAATTCGCCAATATTCATTTTAATTCTTGAAAACAATCAGTACAATATTTTTTCCAGATAAATTTGACACCACTTTGAGAAAGGTTATTTAGGGGGCTAGGAGACAGCGAAAATTTATCAAAAACCCACTAGTAATATCCTATTATTCCATGAAAAAATAAAATTCATTAAAATTTGTATTTATTAGACATCTATCAACAATATTTTTTTGTTGAATCAATTGTTATTCAATATTTATTTAATGTTTTCCCAGGGAAAAAAAAATTTGTAACCAAAAAATACGTTTTCTAATTTTTATTTTAAACTTATTTTCATTAATGTTTTCTGAATAATCCCTAGGAGATATTCATTTCCTCAAAAGATTTTAGAAAAACCAAAATATCATAAATACTAAAAACCAAAAACATAACCAAATATTCACATAATATTAAATTCAAAAGATCCATAAATATAGTAAAAAAAATTTCAAACCTTAGGTCATAACTACAAACTCATTAACCCCACATCAAGTAAAGAATATATATTTTAGAATATATTTGTCCATCACCTTCAACTAAGGTACCTGAATCTCATTTTAATATTTGAAAAATACTGATCTCGATGAAGCTAATAAAAAAGTCATTAATATGATGGAAAAGGTACTTATTCTTAACAGCAATGTAATTAAAATCTCAACAATCAAGGAAAAGTATCATGGAAACATATTTTTTTAACAATAAATACAGGAGAAAACATGGTGAATTTATTGGATGAATGGGACATATATTAGATACCTCATAGATCTACTTTTTTAATTTTATATGTTTCACCCAATCCATTTGATAAGGGGTTATGAAATAGGATTATCATTATGAACTAAGTTAATTTAAAATTCAACATCCTGATTATGTATAACACTAAGAATCACAATAAGAAAAAACATCCAATTATTCATCTTCCATTGGTACAAAAATAAAAAAACATTTCAATTTTTTAACAATATGTTTAAGATAACTATCAATTTTATACTTTTATAGTTTCACATCTTCCTGATATGTTATAAATGGAATTGATTCATTATTGTATTCACACTAAAACTAATTTTGAGAAAATATATATTCATCACTAGTATATATCATAGCACTGTAAATAGAAATAAAATTTATTAATAGTATGAGAAAAATTCCAATAGGGGCATAACAACATGATTTATAGATAATTTATTTTCATAGATTAAAGGATGAAGATTCTCATAATATGTTTTTTACTTAATATTTTCCCTTGGTGTTTTTTGTAATGGTTCAGACCCTCCTGGCCCATTAAATTGCCAAAAAGTGAGGCTCCACCTATATAGTGGCATAGTGATGGTGGCCCCGTGTGGGTGACACCATGACGGTGGCACTGTGTCATGTTCTTTCTTTTCCAGTTCCCAACCTTTTTTCTCTCGTAGTAATTAATTATTTTACCATTATAAAATCCCATAATTAATACCTAAAAATCCAGAGGAATGTACCCGATGGGGGATCTTAAATAACCAGTTAATACCATTGAGTGTAACCACCCAAACCACGTGGGAAACCACGACTTGACATTCAAGGAGTTCAAAATCCCCATATCCCGTAACAACGAGATTTTATCTATATATCGGAGAGGAAGTTATTCTTTCTCTTCTTCCTTTTGGCTAACTCCTCTCCTTCTCCGTGGTGTTCCTATGCTCGAGTCATCTGCTCGTCCATGGAGGTCTTGACGTCCCTCCCATCCAAATCGTGCATCCCATGTTCTTGGCGTGTGGAGAAAGTAGAGATTTTCTCCACCGTCTCTCCTTTCTGTGTATCATGCAGGGTGGGTATACTTTTTCGTCAGCGAAAATTGATGAAACCAAACATAACAAAGATAATTAACGGACCCTTAGAAAATGAAAGGGGGGTGTGATCAATGTTCTACTGTACTCCTTATGTTGTTATGTGTTGTGAATTTTATGGGCCTATGCTCACTGAAAATCATGGTTGTTGGTGGTCTTTCTCTGTGCACTGATGAACCTCAGTGCTTCTGTTTGTTTAAATAACTGTAACACAGAATTGGATAATTACGTATACTTGTTTAAATAAATTGAAAGCACTAGGATCAACCTTTTTCTGTGTTAACCCCAGTTAAAGAACAGTGGAATTGAAACCATGGAGTGTGTTAAATCATTTAAATCTGAAAATACTTGCATGGGCCTGCCTTGTGTTAGTGGTAGTGGTTTCGTTGTTTCTTTCACGGGCCAATTGCTGGGGTGATATGGGTGGAGATGGGATCCCCTGTTGTTATACAGTCTCTGGTTGTGAATTTGAGGTTGTGTGGTTACTCTCCTTATATCACTATTTGGGGTGGAATCATCTGTTGTTGAGAAACCGTTGGCTCCTGGATATTGGGTACATGGGGCTGTGTCTCGGGGTTTTCTTTTCTTCCACTACTTTAAGGGATCCCACTTATCCATTTGTTGTTGTAACTTTACATGAGAACCAGGTGTGAATATTTATGTTGTTTTTTGACTGCATTCTTTCTCTGGCTTGCGATGTTTTCCTGTTAATTGCCCAGTAGTGTAGAATTCACCTAAATGGGGTTACTTGAACATGAAAACAGGAACAATTTAAATGGGAATTGGTTTGGAGAATGAGTTGTGGCTTGGTCGTGAGTGTCTTACTGTTCTCCCATGGATGATTAGTAACGAGGGTGTTTTTGCATAGGTTTTTCAACTCGTAGGTTGGGATGAGTGCTTGATACCTATACCTATATCTGTAGCTTTTATGTTCTTATTCGTGCCCCACCCAAGTTGAGAACATAAGTGCCAAACACTCCCATTTCATGGGCGAGGGTGTTTTTCCCAACACTCCTATGAGTGGATGGTTATTAGATCCTTTTCTGCTCCCTTTCTCGAATAGCCCAACACTCTTTGGGTAGGCTGTGATGGCCTAATGTTCATTATTAGCCCATGAATCTTCGGGAAAGGTAGTTGTGGTGGTTGGACCAGGTGTTTGCGGGAAGGTTGTTTCCAACGTGTCTTCGGGATGAGGCCCAGATGTCTTCGGGCGTGGCAGTAGTTGTTCTGACCCATTTGTTTGCGGGTGTGGTTACGTGCGGTGGTTGTGGCACATGTGTCTGCGGGAAGGGTTTGGCAGTGGGACTGCGGTGAGGTTGTGGCCCAGGTGTCTACGGGCGGGGTTTGGCAGTGGGACTACGGTAAGAATGGAAGTATTGGTTCGATGTGTAGTATGTCTTCAATAACGAGTGGGAAAGTGGTGCGGGGTACCCAAATATCGATGTGCTATTACTAGACGTTACTTGACTTTCATTATTTGGGGAGCGTGCCTTGGTATGGTTCAGGTGGATAGTTTTTCCTTGTTGGGTGTTTGGTTATCTCTTTTTTCCACGAGACATTAGAATGTCTCCTCACTTGTGCACGAGAGACTTTGGTTTTCCCAATTTAGTATACTTGTATGCTCACCCTACGTATATAAAACTCTTTTCAGGTCTCCATGAGGACGTCAGGGATCATGCGGGACCGTACTAGGTCGGACCTTTGGGGAAGTTGCAGTTGTTGATTTCATTTTCTTGGTATCTTTTTACCTTTGGAGTTTTGTGGCTTGTATATTTTACCATCGAACATGCATATGGGAATGGTTTACTTTCTATCATACATGTAATTTCATTTTTGGTGTTGTGAGATTTACTATCTTATCTCCAGATACTATTAGAAGAAAAATGGTAATTCCTTCCATTTAGTGTGTGATTTTATACCCTTGGTGCTAGTCTCAACTCTGAGACCTATTGAATGCGGGTCTTACTGATTATTATCTATATTTCATCTTGAAGAAGGAAGGTTATGGCAGTCTGTTGTCCCTTCACTCATCTTGGTGAAGGCGAGTCATGATAGAATGGTTCAGAGACAGAGGTTTGAGAGATAAGATGGGGTCTGAAGTTAGGAACAGTGATGATTTCATGGGATAGTAGGGAAGCAGTGTTGGGTGACCTTGGTGCGTGAATTAATCCAGGGAAGACCGGCTAGGACATGGGATTTTAGGGCCCCCCGTGATCCGATGCAAGGACTCTGGACCTACCGAACGACCATGTGAGGCCACGATGATTGTATGGTAAAGACCCTAGAAAAGGTACATGCATCATAATGACTTGTATTTTCGTGTTTCATGGGTGTATTGGGAGTTCAAAATAACTGAAGAAGTCTATGAAAATTTAAGAATAGTATTCTACACCACTCAGGCTTAGGCATTCCTTGTTGACCTTGTAGCTATGGAACCTGGGAGGCGACCATGAGTAGTAAAGACGATTGAGGCCCAAGAGCTTGACTAGGCCAATTGACAGAGGATCAACCTAGAGGAGGAGGATAACCAGTGTTAGAAGACGCTTCGAGTTTTTCAGTGACTGACCCTCGGGAAGTACGAGGGCATCATCTCAAACGTGGAGACAGAGAGCTGGCTCGAGGAGCTAGTGGTAGATTTCCACTTGATTTGAGCTCTGATGCAGTACTGGGTGCCTCTGGGTGTCATCTAGATGCGGGGAGAAGATCGTTAGTGGTGGACGCTTAATCTTAGAGGGATTAGGGAGATTGAGGTTGTGTGGTATGACTTCGAGAAGGTGTTTTGGGCAAAATTCATCTCTTCCACGATGAAGGCTAGAATATACATGAGATAATATCCTTCCAGTAGAGGATTATGTCAGTGAGAGAGTTGGGTATCATGTTCAAGGATCTCCTTATCTTTTCTCCGGACCACTTTCCGGATGAAGAGTCTTGGTCAAGACGTCTAGAGGAGGAACTTTGACCTCCTCTTCAGTATTTTTTTGTTCACTTTTTCTTAATGACTTACCTGGAGGTGCATAAGAAGGCTGAAGTGGTGTAGAGGATGCAAACGATGGGAGGTGTGTTGCGAGAAGGGATCCAGTTGGGACCGTTGAAGGTGAAGGCTGTCAGCAGCAGGCACCTGACATCCAGACCCTCTAGGTTTCGAATGACAGAAAGCAGGCCTCAGCAATTCCAGTTCCGATCCCCCGGGCCTTGACCCTTACTTTTGGGCCCAGGACCGAGGTGCTTCGTTTGTGGGAGCCATGGTCATCTTTGGAATCAGTGCCCAGACAGAGTGCAGTATAGCGGGGGAGGGCAGGATCAGCGCCCACTTCAGCCACAACAGTTTCTTGCCATGCCCTTTCAGCAGGAGTGGGGGCAGAAGGCTCCCGGCCCTTTGAGGGTAGACGTTGCAGGAGGAGGCCGACCTCAGGCTGCTCCTTATGGACCTTTGCATGGGCGTGGTCGAGGAGGCGGCCGATAGTAGAGAGGCATAGGAGCTGGGCGTGGTTAGTTACACGCCGCAGAGGCAGCTGTTCCAGCAGGGCTAGAGGTCATTCGAGGTACGATCATCTTCTTTGGTACTCTTGCCTATGCCTTGTTCAATACCGGAGCATCTCACTCCTTTGTTACACCCGGTATGATCTATGCTTTGGTTTTAGACATTGATAGACTTTCAGCGCCTCTGCTGCTGATCACGCCAGTCGGAGGCCAGACCGACTTATCTTATGTTTTCCCTGGGTGTAGACTGATGATAGGGCCGCATCAGTCTATCATAGATCTTCTATTGCTGCAGCTACAACCATATGATGTCATCTTAGGCATTGATAGGCTATTTCCTATGGGTGTCGTCGTTGACTACTTCTAAGGAAGGGTTTTGTTTTCAGATTTGGGAAGTCAACGTGTAAACATCGTCGGCGAGCGGTGTTTTCCGAGAAGCAGCGGGCGAGAGGAGCCCCTCCTTTGTTTGTTGGCCGAACTATCAGTGTAGTCAGTAGATGCAGAAATGGTGGAAGTCCCTGGAATTATCAGTACGTTTATGGAAGTCTTTCCTGATGAGGGGGCGACTCTACCCCCTTGACGCGATGTTGAGTTCGGGATATACTTGCAACCTGGTGCCCGCCCGATTTCGATGTCTCCCTATCAGATGGTACCTTATGTGCTTCGGGAGTTACTGATCCTGATTGACGATCTAATAAATAAGGGTTTTGTTCAGCCAAGTGCGTCACCATGGGGTGCTCCTGCGTTGTTTGCGATGAAGGAGAATAGTGGTCTGAGGCTCTGCATATACTAGAGGTGGCTGAATTAGGTGACGATCAATAATCTCTACCCCCTCCCAAGGATAAACGATCTCTTCGACCAGCTGAGGGGAGCATGTTGGTTCTCAAAGATCGATCTGCGGTCTGGATATTACCAAGTGCAGGTGAAGGAGGGTGACATCTCGAAGACTTACTTAAGGTGCTGATATGGGCACTCTAATTTTCTAGTCATACCGTTCGGTGCTACGAATACACCACATGTGCTCATGGGACTCATGAACTCCGTCTTCCGGAAGTACCTGGACCGGTTCGTGGTTGTGTTTATCGTTGACATCTTGATCTACTCAAGATTAGAGGAGGATCACGCTGATCACTTGAGGACGGTTTTAGAGGTCCTCCAACAGCACCAGCTCTAGGGGATGTTGTCCAAGTGCATGTTCTGGACGTGAGATGTTCATTTCCTTGGGCACATGGTGTCCGAGCGAGGGATAGCAGTGGACCCATATAATTTCAAGGCGGTTGTTTCTTGGACAGCACCCAAGAACGTGGTAGAGGTTCGTAGTTTCCTCAAACTAGCAGGTTACTACCGGAGGTTTGTTCCCAACTTCTCCCGAGTTACAACACCTTTGACAACCTTGACTAAGAAAGACCAAGATTTTCGTGTGGAATGGGAGTGCGGGGTGGCCTTCAGTTTTCTAAAGGAAAGGTTGGTAAGTTCCATAGTTCAGAAGTTTACAGAAGAAGGGGAAACGTTTGAGGTGTTCTGTGATGCTTCAGGGCATGGCCTCAGATGTGTGCTGATGCATCGGCCTGGGGTGATCTCTTATGGGTCTAGGTAGTTATGTCCCCATAAGTGTAACTATTCTACACATGACCTAGATCTTGCAGTAGTCATGTTCGCACTAATGTTGTGGTGGCATTAACTCATCTGGGATCACTTTTTAGTCTTCACGGACCACACGAGCTTGAAGTATATCTTCTCCCAGCGAGACCTGAACTCGTGGAAATAGAGGTGGATGGAGTTCCTTTAGGACTACGACTTTGAGGTTTCTTAAACCTCGGGAAAGGGGAATGTGGTGGCCGATTCCTTGTGCAAAAAATCACAAAAGGATGTGGTTCGGGAGTCAGAAGATGCTTGGAAGGGAATGGAGGAGTTGGCTACCATACACCTAGATGGAGGGATGGAAGGTGGTAGAGGATGCATGTATCAGATGATAGTGAAATATTCTCTGTTGTATTAGGTAGAGGAGTCCCAATGGGGAGACTTAGAATGTGAGGTGATGTGTGTCCAAGTTAACCAAAGGGATCCTCTAGAAGGGTGGACGGAGGATGGTCAGAATCAGGTGCTTTTCTGAGGTAAGCTGTTTGTTCCAGAGGTGATGTGTGAGATAGTCCTTAGTGAGTTCCACAACTCACCCCTAGCAGTGCACTTGGGAGTTTCAAAGATGTACTAGGGCTTGAGAGGCCAGTTCTGGTGGCCCGGGGTAAAGCAGGCGGTGGAAGAGTTCGTGGCCTAATGCTTGGTACGTCAGTAGGTGAAGGCAGAACACCGTGTTCCAGGCGGCTTGTTGCAGCCTCTGGATGTTACCGAGTGGAAATGGGATGACATATTAATGTATTTCCTCATGGGAATACCTAAGGCTCAAGGAGGGTGCAACGCTATCTGGGAAGTGGTGGACCAGTTGACGAAGTCAGCTCACTTTCTGGTGATCAAGGAGTCGGGTGCAGTAGATGCCTTAGCACAAAGGTACGTTTATGAGGTGGGGCAGTTGAATGCTGTTACGATATCCATAGTCTCGGATAGGGATGGTCGGTTTACTTCATGAGTCTGGAGAGTATTTCAGCATGCTTTTGGCACCCAGCTACGTCTTATCACTATTTTCCATCCCCAGATGGACTGAAAGAGCGCACCATCCATACCATGGAGGATATGTTGCAGTCATGTGTTATAGACTCATGAGGATCGTGGGTGCGACACTTTCCTCTGGTAGAGTTTTCCTATAATAATATCTATCACTCTACCATCGACATGGATCCATTTGAAGCCCTATACGGAAGGTCGTTTTGCTCATCGGTGTGCTGGTCTGAGGTTGGGGAAATGGGTGTTCTTGGCCCGGAAGTGGTGGAGAGCATGACAAAAAAGGATCAGCTTATACGGGAAAGGTTGAATGTGGCCCAGGACCGATAGAAGATGTATGCCAATAGTAGGATGAGGCCCTTGGAGTTTTAGGTTGGAGACTGTGTGTTCTTGAAGGTCTCCCCTCAGCGTGGAAAACAAAGGTTCAGTAGAGGGAGTAACCTTTCTCCCAGATTCATCGGACCCTTCGAAGTATTGTGGCGGGTCAATGAAGTCTCTTATCATCTATCTTTACCACCGCCGCTATTGAGGATACATGATGTTTTCCATGGGTCCCAGATCTGTCGGTATCTACACAACGATTCACACTTCCTCGACTGGGGAGAGCTAGATATCGAGGACGACATGAACTTTGTGGAAAGACCAGTGAGGATTGAGGATCGTGAAGAGAAGGTGCTTCGTGGGAGAACCATCCCTTTAGTGTTGTGGAAGCATGGTGGGCTTGAGGAGAGTACCTGAGAATGGGAAGGACAAATGCTCGCCCAATATCCAAAGTTTTTTTGAGTATTGTGCTGTTTTGTTTATACTTGTTTGTGATGGAATACTTCACCTTGTTGACTATGGAATGTGTGGTTTTCCTTTTTCTCTGAATGTGTGTGAAAATTAATGGCTATGGGTAGGGGAGGACCCGATCTCTAATCAAGATGCATTAAGGTGGATGTGATTAATCTCGTGCGGGCGAGTCAGTGCCGCCCATAGAGGATAGTATCTTGACATGGGGGAAGAGACTCCCCAACCCATATGACTGGGCAGCTTGACCCTAGTATGTTTCAGGGTTCTTTAGAGGGAGGTGTTTTTAGATAACGATGAGGATCACTCCCGAGGGGTATCATTCGAGGTGGTTGTTCGGACCCTCTCTTCTCTTCTGGTTTGTTTTGATTCTTGAGGGTGAGAATAGTTTGAGAGGTATCTAATGTAATGGCATAGACCCTCCTGGCCCATTACTTTGTAAAAAAGTGAGGCTCCACCAGAACAGTGGCACTGTGACGGTGGCACCGTGACGGTGGCACCGTGAGGGTGACACCGTGACGGTGGAACTGTGTCGTCTTCATTCATTTCCAGTTTCTGACCTTTCTGATCCTGCAGTAATTAATTCTTTTGCCCTTATTAAATCCCATAATTAATACCTAAAAATCCCGAGGAATGTCCCCAGAAGGTGGTATTAAATAACCACTTAATACCATCATGTGTGACCTCCCAAACCATGTGGGAAACCACGATCCGGCCATCAAGGTGTTCCAAAATACCCATATCCCATTACAACATGATTTTTTCTATATATCGTAGAGGAAGTTCTTCTTTCTCTTCTTCCTTTTGTCTGACTCCTCTCTTTCTCTCTGCTGCACCTGTGCTCAAGTCGCCTGCTTGTCCTTGGAGTTACCGACAACCCTCCCCAGAAAATTGCACATCCCCTATTCTTGGCGCGTGGAGAAAAGCATTGATCCTTGATCAATCAAGTAAGGATTTTCTCCTTCGTCTCTTCTTTCTGTGAATCATGCGGGGTGGGCATGCTTTTGCCTCTGTGGAAATTGATGAAACCAAACATAACCATGATAATGAACAGACCTTTAAAGAATGAAAGGAGGTGTCATCGATGTTCTGTTGTACTCTTTATGTTGTTATGTGTTGTGAATTGTACGAGCCTATGCTCACTGAAAATCATGGAATTTGGTAGTCTTTCTCTATGCACTAATGAACCTCGGTGCTCTTGGATGTTTAAATAACTATAACATGGAATTGGTTAATTACATATTCTTGGTTAATAAATTTAAAGCACCACAATCAACCATTTTCTATGATAAACCCGCTTAAAGAACAGTGGAATTGAAACCACGGAGCATGTTAAATCTTTAAAATCTGAAAATACCTACATGGGCCTGCCTTGTGTTAGAGGTAGCGGTTTTGTTTTTTATTTCACGGGCCGATTTCTAGGGTGATATGGGTGGGGATGGGATGCCCTATTGTTAAACATTCACTGGTTGTGAATTTGAGGCTCTATGGTTACTCTGCTTATATCAAAAATTGGGGTGGAATCCATTGTTGTTGAGAAACCGTTGGCTCTTGGATTTTTGGGGACACGGGGCTGTGTCTCGGGGTTTTCTTCGGTTCCAGTACATTGAGGGATCCCACTTATCCCTTTGTTGTTGAGAAATTACAAGAGAACTGGGTGTGAATGTTTATGTTGTTGTTTGAATGTATTCTTTCTCTGGCTTGCGGTTTTTCCCTGCTAATTGACTAATAGTGTAGAATTCACCAAAACGATGTTTCATGAACATGAAATCAGGAACAGTTTAAATGGGAATTGGTTTCGGGAAAGAGTTGTTGCTTGGATGTGAGTGTCGTACGATTCTTTCATGATTGATTAGTAACAAGGGAGTTTGTGCTTATGTTTCGAAACCCCTAGGTTGGGATGAATGCTTGTTACCTATACCTATATCTGTAGCTTTTATGTTTCTTATTCTCACCCCACCCAAGTTGTGCACTTAAGTGAAGAATGCTCCCATTTCATGGGGGAGGGTGTTTTTCCCAACACTCCTATGAGTGGCTGGTTATTAGCTACTTTTTTACTCCCATTCTTGAATAGCCCTTGACTCTTCGAGCAGGATGTGATGGCCTGAAGTCCATTATTTGCCGAAAAATCATTGGGCATGGTAGTTGTGGTGGTTGGCGCAGGTGTTTGCAGGTAGGTTGTTTTGCAATTGTCTTCGGGATGTGGCCTAGGTGTCTTCGGGTGCGGAAGTAGTTGTTTTGACCCAGGTGTTTGCATGTGTGGTTACACGTGGTTGTTGTGGCCTAGGTGTCTGTGGGTGGGGTTAGGCAGTGGGACTGCAGTGAAGTTGTGGCCCAGGTGTTTGCAGGAGGGGATTTGCAGTGGGACTGCGGTAAGAATGGCTGGATTGGTTTGATGCATATGATTTCATCAATAACCATATGGAAAGTGGTGTGGGGTACCCAAATATCGATGTGCTATTACTATATGTTACATGACTTGTGTTATTTGGGGAGCATGCCTTGGTAAGGGTTGGGTGGATAGATTTTCCTTGTTGGGTGTTTGGTTATATCTTTTTCCACGGGACATTAGAATGTCTCCTCACTTGTGCACGAGAGACATTGGTTTTCCCTACTGAGTATACTTTTATGCTCACCCTACATATATAAAAATGCTTTCAGGTCTCCAGGAGGACTTCATGGATCGTCTGGGACTGTACTAGATCGGACCTTTAGGGCAGCTGCAGTTGTTGATTTCCTTTTCTGTGTATATTTTTTCCATTTGGAGTTTTGTAACTTGTATCTTTTTCCTTTGAACATGCATATGGGAATGGATAACTTTCAGTCATACGTGTACTTTCAGTTTTGGTGTTGTGGGATTTACTATCTTATCTCCCAATCTTATTAGAAGAAAAAGGACAATTTCTTCCATTTAGTGTGTGATTTTATACCCTTAGTGCTAGTCGCCGCTCCAGGACCTATTGAAGGCGGGTCTTGGGGGTCATTATCTTTCCATCAACATGAAGAAAGAAGGATCAGGAAATCTCCAATCCCTTTCCTCATCTTTGTGAAGATGGGTCGTAACATGTTTACCATAATTCCTAATTCCATTTTTGTGGCGAAATGTCTAATTTATCATAATTGTTCTT
Source organism: Viscum album (assembly GCA_963277665.1). NCBI lineage: Eukaryota > Viridiplantae > Streptophyta > Magnoliopsida > Santalales > Viscaceae > Viscum > Viscum album. The sequence continues at coordinate 61,904,756 of OY728143.1, read as the reverse complement.
CAAAAATTAATTAATATGTAGACACCATATGAATGAAAAAAAGTATAAAAATTTGATTAAACAAACCATTTACTTGATACCAATTTATTTTATGGATCAAAACCATATGAAGTAATATAAAATGGCTTAACTACACCTTTATTATTATAAATTGGTTTCTTAACATCATTAGGATCCTTCTTTGGGATTAAATGTGCATAATTCCCCATATCACCATCATATACATGATATAGTTTTCATATAAAAATTTAAATCACCAAAATAAATTTTTTATACAATCATGAGACATATGTATAAAATAACTACATCAGAATAATATTATAATTTTTAAAAGACATTCCTTAGAGTGTTATTTTCTACAGATTCCACAAATTGGAAACTCGATATTCTTATCTTCTGATTTTGTTGACTGATCCTTACACATTTTTTCAGTCTATAAATTTTCTTCTACTATTTTTCAAAGTACGTGTGATAATCATAATACTCCATTTCAAACATCTCATCAAATTAAACAAGTTTTTAATTACTTTTTAAATCAATAAAATCTAACTCCATTCATTATTTTAGCTTTATACTTGATAAAAAAAATATTTATTTTTCTATCAATATCTCATATACTATTTCTATCCAACCATCCCAATTGAGTGATGTTAGATTTATACAATAAATATATATATTCCTCCATTGGTTTCTAATCCATGAATTTATATTCCATCCTAATTTATACTATATTATAAAATATTTTTCTAGGAAAATATTTTTAAATTTATCCCAATTTAATTCATCATTTTTTTCTCTATCCCATATATTCTTGATCATTATCAACAATTGGATGACTTGAACTTCAAAATGATAAATATAATGGCTATGATTTTTATTATCTGAACATCCCATGACATCAAATATAATTTCAAGTGCATCAATATACCCATTATAAACTACTAGATTAGAATATACACTGAATCATTAGGGTGATTCCAAAACAAATGAACCATTATCATCATGATTCACTGTCGTATCTCTATTTGTTATCCTAAAATGATGAATATTAAATTAATAACTTGAGCTAATTAATCCATTAACAAAACAATAATTTCAATTTCAATACATATAATTCTAGGTTGTAAATTTTAAAGGATATCATCATCTTATTTCCTTCCTATATCAGATTCACTAGTTCTTCTATGTATAATCATTTTGAAACGATATAATTTAGACAATGAAACATGGAAGTATTAACATTATATATCATCTAGAGATATAAATTATTTAAAAATATTTTATGGTATTATATTGAAATTATCCAAACCCCTAATGTTATTTAAACTATGTTATGTTTCCAACTATAAGTAACAATACATAATGTTTACAAAATATTGAGTTTTTATGTTACATATAAATTATCAAAGAATTTAAAAGTATTTTGAGGTTTAGTGTTTTATGAATATAGGAAAAACACTTACATTTAAATGCAAACATTATATGTTGAAACTTATACCTAACATACAATTTTTCCATCAAAAAATTCATTAAAATAAAATATTATTTATTTTCATGAAAAATATTTACAATATTTATCCCGACCTCTCCTTTTATCTCACATATCCTTAAACCATATCAAATTCCATTTTAAAATTTATTATGAGGATGTTTTATAATAAGGATGATACATATAAGTTATGAAACAATCAGTTCATGTGTACAAATAAACACATAAATTCATTTTAAAACTAATATATTAATCACACATAAAAGTGACTTATACATTTATTAATAGCTAACTTTGTTAAAACTTGAGATTTTAAAATAATATAGAAAGAATAAATAAACTATTATGGTTACATGGGTCATCATTTTATTATCATTATTACTTATGATTATACCCTAATGAATAACATATGATGGTAAACCTCATGGAAACTATAAAATAACCCGTACATATATACTAGAATGTAACCATTACAGTTAAACTTGGTATAAGAATCACACTAAACATAAAACATAAACAATTAATTGGAGAGATATAAAAGTCCCACCATTATTTGGGTTATAATGGGCCCACACATCCTCAAAAACAATTCACTAGAAATAAAACAAAACAGTTAAACATCATTACTTTAATTATAAAAACATTCATTTAGGAAAATAACTTATTTAAATACAATTACTACACAAAAAAAAACACATTTCATTAATGTTATAGTTATAATATTTTAATGAGGCTCCAATACATTACGACATAATGAAATCATGAAAAATCACTCATGCAGTATAACCTTTTTAAAAAATATATCCATTCTTAATTTTATTAAAAGCGAATTTAAAGAGGATTTATAAATAATGTCTGGATGCATTCTTCATATGCACTTAACATAATGGGAAATAAAAATCCTTTCACTATTTAACTAAATTATAACTTATTACACAAATATTATTTTATTATGTTCATTTAGGTCCATTTAGATCTGTTATAATGATAAAAATATCAGTTTTGGGGGAATTTTTTCCATCGTTGTTTAACCGTTTTATATTTATAGATGTTATTTTGGAATGGAAATTATACTCCATATGTGAGATAATATGATATTAATGAACCTAAAAAATTATAAATGGTACCATATATCATTTAAGATGATAATATGAGTATTCTTCATTTGATTAAATATTATTTATAATTAATTAGTTTATTATGGCAGTTCTTCTGACCATAAAGATTTATTTTTATTTAATTCTTTATCATATATATATACTACTTCAAAAACATGTAATAAGTTATAATTTAAAAATTTCAATCTTATATAATGATAATAATGTATTTATCACCATCCATGAATGAGATAATTGAAACAAAAAAACTCATTATTGGCAGAGAAGGATAATCATCCTAATTTGGACATCGGTTTTCATTTCATTAATTTTGAACAAACTAAAAAAAGGATTTAAAGAAAATATTAAATTATAACTATAAAACTATAGTATATCAATTTTATGGTATATATTATTCCCTGTGGATTAATGAGGAAGTGAGAATTTATAAGATGCAATGTAATTGAGTGTGGTGGTTTAAGAAAGTTACCTCTAGTATATCACCACATTGGACGATACTTTAAAGACCCTTGAATTTGTCTATTAGTGTGAATGGAGACTAAAAAATGTGTATAAGGATTTTATGAAAGAATATTTCATAATATATTTGATCATTGTGGATCAATGTGATGAAATTAAGTTAAATAAGGGGTGTCCATTTATAATTGAGGTGAGGGGCATTTTTGGTTGTTCATAGAAGATAAAAATATTATATGAATATTTTAGGGGAAAATACCTTAAAATGGCCTATTAATTAAAATAGGATTTAATTTTAGACCATTCATTATCCCTTTGGGTATATTTTTTTAAAATAAATTGATAAAATATTATATTCTTGAAATATCATTGTTTTCATATTTAATAATATTTGTTACTATGAAATTAAAAAGATAAAAAGAATAATATCCTAATATACTATTTTAGTATATCTTATACTTTTAATATTATTTTAGATAATTCTTCTATCAATATTACAATCTAAAATTATAATTATTTTAATATTTTTAATATAATTAATTTCATTTTTCATTTAATTTGACATCTACTACATCATCAATTTTCATAAAATTAACATATTTATTTTATTCATAAAATTTAAAAATAAAATACCATATCTAATATATGACATTTATATTTTATATGTATATTCATGGTTTATCATATATTCTTAAAAACCAAATATGAAAATGTCATACTATTTAAATACTAATGTGTTATGATTTTTACTTTCTATTAAATGAAATACTATAATGGGCATAATGTCAACCAACTAGATCCAATAGAGAATAAATTATACCAATGGTTCCTCATCCTATATCTATACATATAAAATAATATTTATTTAAATTTTTGGTTCATTGAATGGTTCTTATAATTTTAATTAATTTCACTTTTTTTTTATTTTTCATTTTTTTCATAAACACTACATCAGTGTTCCAAATGATATAATGGTTATTAATTCATATAGATAAATAAATAATAAATTAATATCATAAAATTAAATTTAATAGGATAAATATAATTTTTATATTTTTTTCATTATTTTTAATTACTCATGTCTATGTCAAGATAACTTATTCAATTTGTTAATTTGATTTCTCATTCCTAGTGAAGACATTAAACAATAATTTAGACAATAATCTCATTATATAGCTATAAAAATATAAAATATCAGTATACATAATAATTTATATTAAATATTTATTAAAAATTTTGTGAAAATTATTTTAACAATCAATTATTATCTATAAGGAACCAAATTTAACTTATTCAACACTGATTAGACACTGCATTAGCATTGAAAATAATTTTTATATTCATTACAAAAATCTATATTTTATATTTTATGAATTATATTTTTACATTATTTATATTATAATGTTTTAGGATATTCATTATATATGTTTAGTTAATTTTATTTCATAACATTGTCTTGATTATATAAAATTATATATTATAATTTTTAAAAACTATATTTTTTACTATTCAATAAATTTTTAGTTTATCAAAAAATTCTACAATGTTCATACAATGATACTTTTCTCATGATGAATTTAAAATTTTAATTAATTTTCTAAAATTAAATTTCCATAATTTGACAATTAGTCGTTTTTAATTATCTATATAAAAAATTACATTAATAAAATTATTTATTTTTAGAGTTTATTAACCTAAGGAATTAAAATATTTAATTTAGGAATACTAAATAATATGAAAAATATATATTCTATAATTTAATGGGTTTTTACCTAGTTGGGTTATAATTTCAATTATATTTTTTCTAACCAAAATCTTCATATCATTCCCATTGGTAATATAATAGCCCTAGACTTGAACTCCTAGATCTGGTGTAAAAACCTAATCTTTACATTTTAAGATTTCATACCAATAAAAGTGACGCAATTTCAACCCATTTAATCCTATAATATCAATATAAAATTTATGACCACATGCATACCTAATTTTTTTTGGTTCACTGATTTTTAGAATGACGAATAAATCTTACATTATAAGATGGATTTATAAACAACAGATTTATAAAAATAAACATCATCTCCAAATATGATCATCAAATATAGTAATATTATTAGGCATAAAATATTAAAAATATTCTTCATAACCTGGGGAATATGAAACAAAATAATTTTGACAAAAATCCATAGTATGGTTGAACTTCGAAATTAACAATTGAATTTAATTAGTGAGAATAATTTGATCATATGGGATTGATGATATAAAAAAATTGCATTAGTATTCATTGTAATGATATGATGAGATCATGGATAACTGGTTGGAGTGAATATTCTGCGTAAACCAGAATAATTGAAATTCTTGTGTTGTGTGGGATAAAAATCACAATTGTTATTAAATTAAGGAATTCACTTAGGTTTTCACTTAATCCATTATTCTCTCTATAAATTAACAAATAGTTAATAACACATGATCAGGGAATTAGTTATTTATATTATCAAGTGAATTTTTAATTATTTTATGAATGTGTTATTATTAACTAAAAATCATACTATTATAATAATCAAACATGAAAAGATAAATAAGCATGTTTAGTGAATGTTTTATTTATATAATCTTAGTTATTTAGCGAGTAAAATCACACAAAACAATATTTGTAAATAGAAAATAATTTAATTTATTTAGAATAAATATCCCAAATACATGAAAGATAATATAAATTCATTGAATGCCATCCACTGGGTGAATTTTGACATAACTATTGGGATTAGGTTCTCATCATCCTCATTTGAGGGATCCTCTTACTAAAAGTGATTTATTATAAGAGTGGAAGTCTAAATTTTCTAACATTCGAAGAAAATGAGTATACATTGATTTGATATTACGCCCATATAAGAATAGTTTTGATAAATAAAAATTCATTCCCATCATGATTTGGGGCTCCAAATAAGATATGAAGAAGTTGTGTTTTTATATAGTTGTAAAGTCAATCTCTTATTACAAAATTCTCTATGTAGTGTCATTTTTATTTCTTGTAGACATTGGGGAGTGGATTCAAGGATCCAACCACATAAATTATTATGAAACTAGATATTCAAATATATTTTAGTTATGGGATACCAGAATTTGATTAAATATATATAGACATTTAAAAATTAAAATTATAAAATACCTTTAGGTAATCAAGATAAATTACAAATATTTTATGTTTATTTATTGTAGATCAAATTGAAACCACCATAAATTCAGCTTCACTGACATTAGTTTTTTATAATGAGAATTTCCTAATTATCCATGACTTCTAATAGTGGTATAAGGGCTTCAGCATAGTTCTAAACCAAGATAAAGAAGCATTATGTGATTGAATCACCACTTCTTGTTGAGCCCCATTATGGAGAAAGAAAGGTGGAAAATGATTAATAGAAGAATCGTATCGATGATACACAAGATGTTCATAGTTTCTTGATTTCATCTATGTCATGTGAGCTATATTAACTACTTGAGGAAAAAGGATAATTTAAAATTCTACATATCACTAATAGTATTACCATGAGTAATATCTATAGGAAATATATGAGATATTGTGTTTTCTATATAGATGTCGGCTATCAAATGAAAATCAAGAAAGTTCTCATGTACTCAAGATGATTTAGTATATTGATAACATTAGACCCTTGGGTTAAAACTATACTAAGATCTATCTAATGATCTCATTCGTACCTCTTAACTACAAATATTCAAAAAAATTATTTATACTTAACATATGAATAACATGAATATGGTACTCCTATGTTTTCTCCCTCTAGTTCTACAAAATGATAAGTATATGAAGAATTAAAACTCTTTATTCCTTATTTTAATCAAGGCGAGGAAAGGAATGGAAAATGTTTAAAGCACAGTTAAATGTCAATGGCACTAATTAAGGAACCATTAAAAATAAAAATGATATAAATGGAAAATAATGTATAGGAGGCATCATTCTTTACATGTTCTAATAGATGACATTAGATGAATAATTTCATAGCATGGAAGAAGATGTTAGTTGATGCATCTTCCTTAGGTGTAGTTTTCATTAGATGAAATGATTCTATTTCTACTTGTTGGGTAATGGATATTTCATGTGAATCAAACATTTTTATTCAAATATAGGAACCATCTACACTCAAGACAATTGAAATTTGTAAAGTTTATCTCTGAGAATCAAATAGTTCCAGTCTACAAGATTTGGATGTTGTAGATTATCATATTACTTTTCCCAAGAGGATGGTTCTTATTATAAATAATTACTATTAAATACGATATATTACAAAAAACATAATATCATTTTTGAGTTTAGAGACTATGAGATTTTATTTCATGTTTGGAAAGAATGTTTGTGTTTTGTATATGGATAACAAATGATATTGTATGGAACATTGTAATATTGGGTCATACGTATTGGAACAAGAAAATACTGTATTTAAAATCATTAAAAAATCCAGATAGAAGGACACATATATTTCCCTTCAATTGAAATTTAAGATAAGTCTTGTACATGAGAAACATTTTCATTAAATACATCATGTCGGTTAATTAAAGTCCATAGAGATCAAACCCTTGGATGTATGTCATGATTCATTACAAGGTAAAATGACCAAAGAACCATTCATTTGTTATGGATAAATATCAAGAGAAACATTTATCATGGTTCAAACTAATGTTTGTAGTCAATTTACAGTATATAAAGGGGGTGGTTTTTCATTCATCGTTACATTTATTGATGAAATTAATAAATGAGGATAGGTATATTAATGAGTCATAAATAAGATTTCATTCCCATGTTTTTGAAATACCAAAATGAATTATATAATCAGCATTGAATGAATATTATGAAACTCTACTAAGACAGTGGAAGATAATATTTTAACCAATATCTCATCGATCACTTAATGAATTGTGGGATAATTTCCCAACTCATTATTCCTCTTATAGCATAGTCAAATATTTATAGTGAAAGGTGGAAACAGACCATACATGACAAGGTAATAATAATTATTAGTCCTGAAACTCTGCTGTTATCGTTATGGTCATATTCACCACAAAATATTGAATATATACTAAACTAAGAACAAAAAAAGAAGTAGATATGATTTTGTATGAGTTATGATATGGAAAAAAATCTAGTCTTTCACACATGTGTTTATGGGGATGTGATGATTTTTTATATCATCCCACCCAAGTTTCCACTCTACAGTGCCAAGGGATAGTGGGAATTAAGACCTTTTGTGCATCTCCTAGAAATATAGATTCTTTTGACTATAATTGAGAGCCATGGGTGTGTCATTGGGGTAATATACCTGCACAAACCATACTAATCACAACGAAAAAATAGATAATAAATAGACAATGTAGAAATAAAAAATTGATTATTTGAAAAATAATTAAAATATACTCGTCAATATAATTAAACAAGTTAAAGATGAATAAATAATAGTATTCAATGATAATTATGATCATGCTATAAAATAAGTGTTTTCATAGGGAACATGCTAAACATGAATATACCACATGATACAAAAAATAATAATAAATTACCCTAAAATATTTCAACTAGAATCTTGATCATAGTCTCAGTACTCAAACCCTATACTCCACCCTAATTTTGGGAATCAAACATTAGAAGTGGTCCACTTCCCTTCATCCATACATATAATTTTGATTTTTTATTGGAATCATATGCATCCCAACCATGGTGATATATATAATATTTTTAGGCCACCACCAATGATGTCATGATCAATAATTTTTTTTCAATCAATACATGAATGATATTACACAATCAATGGTAAATTCAGAGAAATAAATAAATAAATAAAACATCGTTCAGGGTTCCTAAATGCGAACCTGACCAATACCAACTTCTTCGGCCTAATTGGGGCGTCTAAACCAAGGGAAAAATTAAAATGTGATATTTAAAATACATAGTCTATCATGACATATAAAACAATGTAGTCAATCCCAATGATTATTCTCGGGCTTGACAGTCACTTCCCAACAACATCACACAAGCATGCACTAAATATAAATAAATAACACCACATATGAAATAAGAAATAAATCATTCTAATGTGATTATGGGATCTTAAGATCATATAAGTAAATATATTATCAATTCCAAGGGTCATTAACTGATCCTATGATATTACCAATTTCAACATATTCTTTAATGGAAACCCATAATGGTTTCCCTTATATCATGCATAGCATGGTGAATATGAGTCCCATCAATTATCTCAAATATTGGATCAAGTATCACCTAAGTCATGGAGAAGCAATATTTTTAACGAGTATGTCTATGGTTTTCTCTCTAGGTAGATGGGGGTCATGTTAGATTATAAATAATTCAATGATAGATCCTATACTAGGAAAGACCAAGAATTTATCTTGATGCATAATTTAAATCCATCCAATAATGGGGATTCCATATGTAACAGCCTTAAGTCAGGACCTGTGTTTTTTATTGGACAGTATCAAGTGATCTATTTCAACCACGTCTAATATCAAAAGGCATAGAATATACTATCACTTTTTATGAATAGACATATTAATATCACGTTCCAAATATGCTATCAAAATATGTAATTTATGAAATAACATATGGCGCATGAAAACCAGAAGAAAACTAAATCATTTCCTCAATATCCAAAAAACATGGCATGTGGAATAATTAAAAATCCATTTAGCATAAGAAACAAGATCATGTATATGGCACATGAGATGGAATAAATTAAAAGTGTTGAAATAAGGAACAAATCACAAGGATAATAAACAAGCATGAAGTATTGGTAATTTCAATAGCATCCAATCTCATGGATCCCAATTCATATTAATTCAATAGAAGTTTTTAGGGAATTTCAAATAAGATAAATTCAAAGCAATATATTATGTTCAACAATTTAGGGCATGGAATTTATGAAATCAATGTTGTAATGGTCTGGGTTTTTTGGGGTCTATTACTTTGTAAAAATATGATGTTTGAGGTGTTCTGGGTGGTCTGGGAGGCCATCCTAACTTCTCGGGGAAGTTTGACCCATGGTAGCCTACCGGTAGTAGGCCTACCAGTAGCCCGGCCTACCGGTAGCTGAGCTACCGGTAGCTTGGTCTAACGGTAGCCGCCGCTTACCTGTAGCTTGGCCTACCGATAGCTCGGCCATCCCAACTTCTCGGTGAAGTTTGACTGTACTCTTTCCTTGGGTTGTGCTTATGCTTTCTAGTTTCCCATGTAGGTGCAGAAACTTTTTTAAACATTATTACCAAACTTGGAAACAAGAATGGGACAAATGGGTTTTGGATTGGTGTGTGTTGTGACTTGGTCATGGATACTGATTGTGTTCTTTTGGCTGGCTGAAGAAAAACATAGATTTGGGTGAGTGCTTGTTATCTATACATATACATGTAGTTTTGTGTTTTATGTTCGCGCCCCACCCAAGTTTATCACTTAGTGCCGAACACGCCCATTTCATGGTTGAGGGTGTTTTTTCCAACACTTCTATCAGTGTCTGGTTATTAGATCCTTTATTCTCCCTTTCCCAGGTAGCACAAGTATCTTCGGGCAGGCTATGATGGCCTGAGGTCCATTATTCGCCCAAGAATCTTTGGGCAAGGTAGTGTGGTGGATGGACAAGGTGTGTGTGGGCAGGTGGTTTCCCAAGTGTCTTCGGGATGAGGCCCAGGTGTCTTCGGGCATTGGAGTAGATCTTCTAGCCCAGGTGTCTTCAGGTGTGGCAGTGGTTGTTCTGGCCTAGGTGTTTGCAGGCGTGGTTACATGTGACAGTTGTGGCCCAGGGGTTTTCGGGCGGGGTTTTGGCAGTGGGACTGCTTGAGGATGTGGCCCAGGTGTGTGCGGGCAGGGTGAGGCAGTGGGACTGCGGTGAGAATGGCAGGATTGGTCTGATGCGTATGATGTCTTCAATAACCAGTGGGAAAGTGGCGGGGGGTACCCAAACATCGATGTGCTATTATTATATATTACATGACTTGCGTTCTTTGGGGAGTGTGCCTTGGTAAGGCTTGGGTGGTTAGTTTCCTTGATGGGTGTTTGGTTATCTCTTTTCACACAGGGAATTAGTATGCCTCCACACTTGTGCACGACAGCTTTAGGTTTACCCCTGTTGAGTATACTTGTATGCACACCCTACATATATAAAACTGCTTTCAGGTTTCCAGGACGACTTTGGGGATCATGCTGGAACGTACTAGCTTGGACCTTTGGGATAGTTGCAGTTGCGGTTTTTCTTTCTTTTGGTAATTTACCTTTGTAGTCACTTTGTACTTTATGGTATTTACTTTTGGAACATGCATATAGGAATGGTTGTTTTGGCTTTACAAGTACTTTTAGTTTCGGTGTTGTGGGATTTTCTATCTTATCTCCTAATACTATTAAAAGAAAAATGGTAATTCCGTCCATTTAGTTTGTGATATTATACCCTTGGCGTTGGTCGCCACTCCGAGACCTATTGTGTAGAGACCCGAAGCTTAACGTACATGGACATTACATTACTTTTGTGGAATACTTAGTACATAACAGAAACACACAGACAAGGATCGTAATAGTTTAGTGTCTTTGGAAACTCGGAATATAATCTTCTAATCGTGGTAAAAGATCTTCAACATCTCCCATAAAGATCTTCCCTTTTTCACCTAAAACCTTTCCTTATATCCTGGGGAAAAGAAAACATAAAATGGTGAGCTCAAATGTCCAGTAAGGGTAAACAAAAGAAATATCAATCATATCATATTCATAAGAACATAACATTTTAAAAATCTTAACCTGTAAAAGAGGGCATAATTTCATAACATGGGATAAATCATAGTAGTGAAATGAAATCCCAATAATCATAACATAAAACACGAATCTTTGTGGAATACACACATAATCATAGAGAATCATTTCTTATTAATCAAGACTCATTGCCAAGACTATCTTAGTGGACAAATCCCCTTTCTGAACCGAGTTCACTCCTCATTTCAGTCTTGTTTCACTGAACCGTTATAACCTACCGTTCCATCCATGTCTATCTAATGAGATATAGAATCTTTACACAATGCATTGGAGGGAGATATAGGTCTCACCCATCTCATAATGATACCATTCTTATGTGTGCGACAAAATCATAAATCATACATCATTGCATAACCCATGTAATAAAAATGGGAATCTTAAACCTCGTGACATCATTAAGAAATTCACATAAGATAAAATAATTCATAAAAATAATTCCATCACAACATATTCAAATCAATATAATAATAGGATAGAAACAGAACCCTTTATTTTCTTAGATGGAAAAATAATTTTGATAAAACACTTGAACTCCATTCTTGAGGAAAATATACTTTCTAATTCGAAAAAAATTTCATTTCTTAACATGTCAGACAATTCTAAACTAAAAGAAGTTGATTAAAAATAAACATGAAAACTTTTAAAGGAAGCTTCTTGGAAATAATGTTTTAAAAAAGTCCATTCATGCTGTATAAGTTAAAAGAAAACATTCTTCTGGTACTTTTGTCGGAAAATTCAAAAAGTACCTCTTACGAAAAAACGACAAAAGATTCCTTACATATCTTTTACAAAAAACTCACCGAAGGGTAAAATTGGATATAAACTATTGTATAAGGATATAAATATTACATATTGAGGAAACATGGATTTGTATGATAAAATACACCCCAGTAAATACCAAAGTATAAACAATCTCGGATAAAAATGAGATTGTGACATTTCCCTTACCTTAGGTCCGATTTTCTTCTTAAGTGTCCGAACCTCCTGTATAATGATTTAAATAATGTTATTGACTTATTCCAGAATCATAATTATTGTTATGATATCATATATGGTCATATTCTTAGATTCTTATTAGTAAAATTTCATTACTACTTGTTATTCAGGTGTTTATTACTTTTTGTTCTCATGCGTGTTTTGTCGAATAAATTCTTATTATTCTCTTTAGGTTATAGATACCTCATTTCCATAATTGTATTAGTGTAATATATATCATATTAATTCATTCAATTCATTTATATAATTATTATGCAATGAAGATCATGTATAACGAGTCGCATCACATCGTGGAGATGGTATTCCATACGTACGCACGAGTGATGATATCATTCTTATGATCGTGGAATTATATTGGAGTGTATGTATACTATTTCAGAATCAATATCACTTTATAATACTCATATATAGTCATTATTTACACCATTATACCCATCCTTGTAAGGTGGTGGTGGAAAATAGATTACACCACATCGTGGAGACGGTATTCCGTACATACGAACGCGTGGTGATTTATTTCTCCGTAGGATGGATATATGGTGAAATAGGGTTGTTTCATACATATAATAACATATCAGTATATTATTGATACTGATGTTATTACTTCATAATTAAACAACTAAAGAAGAAGAAGTGGAAGAAGAAATAAAGATGAAAGAATTGATAACAGACATTACCTCTTCTATGAAGTGCTTCTTTGAGACCTCCTTTTAGGGCAATAAATAGGTCTTTGAAGAATTCTAGAACCTCTAGGATGGTTCTAGGGAAGTGGAGAGGTGAAAGTTTCTGGGGTTTTCCAGCTTCAAGACTCAAAGTGGTGTGAGGAAGAGGGGGAGGAGGTTCCCTTTTATAAGGGAGGAGAGGGGCACCTTAGGAAAATCTCAAAATATTATTTTATATTAAGGTCAAATTCGGTTTATAATGGTTCCAAAGGGTCTTATTTAGAAGATAAAGTGGGTATGGGTCGAAATCCTCTCATTAAATAGGATTTAGACATGTTTAGGTTATTTTTTTAACCTTATCAATTAGATTTATCTCTAAGTTAAATAATTTAACTTTTACCATGTCTTTTTGTTTTCTTACACTATATGGTCAGTAAACATACCATAACAAGCCAAAAGAACCCCAAGATGATTATTATTAATTTATATATCCTTATCTAAGTAATTTGGCCGAACCTTAGATTTTTAATAATTAAATAACAATTAATATTATAATATTTGTTTTAAAAACTAATTTATGTCAATTTTGACACTATTTGGTACATGATTTTTATGAAATTCGTAACAGAATTATATGTTCTAACGAAGTTACTTATATCAACAATAACATGTCATATTAACCTAGAAAATTAATTTATGTCATAAAAAGTCTCACATTACATTTATTTGGGCACTTATAACATCAATTGTGTCAATATTTCATTAATAAGACAATTATTGCATCATCTTTGTGTCATACAAAATGATACTTATTTAATACCTAAAAATTCTAAATAAATTCCTATGATGTATATAATTGTATTAGCTTTCAGGAGACTATTCATGTTTGAAGTTTCGTGAAGTTTATAACTAGATTAAAATTATTATACTTATAAGAGTTAAGAAAGTGACTCGTTGTCACATTCTTTGGTTTTAATAATAATTAAATTATTTTCATGGACAATCGTCCATAAAATGATTCTAATCCGACCCTTTGGTTATATGGGTCTACTTTTAGCCATCCAATATTATTTTTCCAAGTGTTAGAGTAATTTTATAATCTTATATTTACCCTTAATTACCCGATTTACCTTTAACTATAGTAAATAAAATTTACCTTAGTTACTATTCACAATGCCCAAAAATAAAACGAAACATATTAACATAATTTGGACACACTGATTCCAAATATGGAATCCATTTTTCCAAATTCAATACAAAAAAGATGCAGAAATTAAATTAAAATTAATCCCGTTGTCGAAAGAAAACGGGTTTTTCTTTAAAACATTGCAAAAGTTTGAATTGTTTTAACCTTCGAATTCAAGGTAAAATCAATGCTAATGACATACATTATATTAAATGGTAAAAATATATTATATTAATACTTTAAAACCATTCAACATTATAATTTAACCACATAATATATTATGATGAAAAAAGTTGTTTTTAATTAAAATATACCGTGTTTTTACTATTCATTAAAATATGAAAGTTATTAGAAAAATATCAAAACTTTATCTATTGTAAATTTTTATATCCTGATTCAAAAGAAGAATTCTATTTTTTCAAATTTAACTTATAAACATGTCAAAAACTAGATTTAAATTGGGTGCGCCATCAAAAGGCGGCAAAACTGCATTTTTTGAAAAATACTTATTTTACCCGAAAAATTTATTTTGTTCTTATACCATGTTCTAGAAATGTGTAAGATGAATAATAATGATATAAAATTCAAAAATTAGTTAACACTATTCATAACGGCTAGTTCATATCAATATTATAATAATATATCGTTGTTTAGTAAAACCCAGTATTGCGTACAACACACACTATCGAGAAAGGTCGCGATTGCGTGTAATGCAAGCCAAGTCAGGGTTGCGTGTTACGCAAGAATCCTTCGTTATTTTGTATAACAGAATCCAACCATATTTCATTTATACATTGAATATATATATATATATACTCAATGTTGCGTAGAATAACTATTATCAAAATTGTGTGTAACACAATCCAAGAATAGTGTTGCGTATACTGCAAGCTAATACGGTGTTGCGTATAGCGCAAGGTAATCTTGGTGTAACACAAGACATTAATGAAATTAAAAGAATATTTTTCATAAAATCTCGTGGTGTTACATTCTACCCCCCTTACAATGAATTTTTCCCTCGAAATTCGTCGGGGTTATAAATGGTTTACTACTCGAAAGTTTGTTTAATAGAAACCCACATCGAAAAAAGGAATACCAAAACATGGCTTTTAAAAACTAAAGTATGAAATGTAATGGTTACCCAAATTAACTCATCACGGGGTTTCCACGTAGGAGAACATAGGTGAAAATATGGATATGGAAGAAAAATCTAACCATCATGTTCTGATGGAGAGTGGTAGAGAACATGGCTATGAAAAAGCCAACAATCACAAAGCTATTGATTTGTGATGATCTAAGGTACCATTTGATTAATCGGATATAAGGGAACTAGGACAACATTTTTGGTTTTCAAGATCATTTCCCTAAAGTTGATGAATTAAAAGAAATACTTGCATGATATTGGTACAATCTCACTGTTGTTCATGAATTGAACAATTTCCACTTCATCCCTTAAAGAAATGAAGTTGAATTTGTTATTCGTGATGTGTTAGAAGATCATGTGATAGAATTATGGGTCATTCCATCTCTTTCAAACAAAAGGTTAGAAAAAGTTATAAGTCTATCTTATGGTTAGATTAATCATATATGGTTCCAAAAATGAAATTATACTTCATATATCATACCGCTTAATAAAATAAAACTAGTTTATACTAACTAGGGACTTCCTGTAGGCCAGTGGTAGGCGATAAAGGCCAGTCGCACTTCGGTTGTGGGTTCGATTCCCACAGCCTTGTCCGACGCGATGGGCTGTCGCCCGTCCTGCATGTTGTCCTTTTTCTAAAACTACATTACTATAACATCCCATCAATAATATCGAAAAAAAATTCTATCCTTAAACAATACTAACTTATGTCCAACATAATCCAATACAATCTTTAGGCTTATCCATAATACTGTAGTCCACTCTCATAATATAGTGAAAACGATTACCAGAGATTTAATACCACCATTGATCCCCATATATCATAAGATATGATTTGTTGGTCACATTCCAAACATTAAAAGGCCTTAATCATGTATTCTCTTGAATTCCCCTTGAACCTTAGTGAAAACAAGAATGCAGTTATAATTTAACACTTTCCACATACCAAAATCATCGAAATTCTATATACTCAAACCATGATATCACTTAGTCCTTATATCAATCACGAGCTCATAAATACTGTCAAATATTTTATTTTCTCGTTTTCCCTTCATTATACGCATATCATCTTTTTTTTCAAAAATATCTCAATCACTTTCCATGGTTACGGGTACCATAAAATTATTGAAAACCACAGTAGACCAATACATAAATATTCCAATATTCCACGATACTATATACAACTTTATTTTTTAACCCCATTACATATACACTTAATCATTCCACCACATCGTTATCATATTCAACATCGCCAATGGTGATCGCATGTGACTTCCCTTTGTCCTTTGCCTTATGTGGTTGCTCATGTCAATCATCACTAACCCTTGGATTAGGGAATTTATTAGTATAATGCCCCATTTCCTTGAACTTTAAGCATTGAAGTGTAGTTGGTTCATTCTGTGAATCCCTTCCTTTGTTTGCATCATTAGGAATATTCTTCCCATCATTGCGGCATTTAAATGCCCGATGACCTTCCTTTCCACATTTGAAACATTTACTTGTCCCTTTAAGACAATCTCCAACATGCTTCTTTACACACTTTGATCATAAGGAAACATTCATCTTCTTTTCACCATTATTCTGAGATTTCTCCTTGAACTCCATCTTTCATTTCTTGTCAAAACTATGAGATGGATAAGTAACACCATCTTCCATTTCTACCTTGATAGCACAACGTACAATTTCTTCAGAGCTACTGAAGTCTCTTATAGCTAATTCCCTTCAAAGATTTGGTTTTAAGCCACTAAAGAATCGATCAACTTTACTTTCAGGTTGGACGATAAATCCAGATGCATACCTTGCAAGCCTTGTAAAATTCGCTTCGTATATACCAACAGCTTCAACATCCTTTTGCTTTAGTTCAAGAAACTCCTTCTCCATCTTTGTTCGAAGAATATGAGGGAAGTACTTATTGAAAAATAAGTTCTTGAACTCTTCCCATTCCATGGACTCAATTTCATCTCTTTGCCTCGTATTATTGATAAGATTCCACCATTGATCAACTTCACCTTCCAAACGATATACTGTTAAGATGACTTTATCATGTTCAGAACATTGAAGAACTGAAAATATCTTTTCAGTAGTACTGATCCATTGTTCAGCAACAAGTGGATCAGAATACCCACTAAAAGAAGGTGGACGTTGCCTCATGAAGGACTCAATAGAATATTGTTCCCTTCTCTGCTCATTTGGAAGTCCAGCATGATTCATAGCGTGTGTAAGTATAGCAATAAGATTATGCAGTCCATCTCCGATAACATTTGTTTGTTCTGGAGGACAATCATTGCATTGTCCATTGCATTGATCAACACGGTTCCTTCGGGTTCCATCCATCACCTAAAACCCAAAAAGAATTGCGTGAGAGGCAAAAATCATGCTAGGGAAAACAACATTATAAAGGGGGAGTATCCTCAATATCTAATTTCTTAGGTTAAATTATATGATCGTTACCATAGTTCTAAGACTGTATCCTATACGTATACTTATCCTTAGGGACATCCCTAGATATACCTTGGAAATATCTCTAGGGATCTCACTAACGTTTTCGCATCCTAGTTTCCAAAGGTTGACTAAACCTTCCCTATGATACCAACTGTAGAGACCCAAAGCTTAATGTACATGGACATTACATTACTTTTGCGGAATACTTTGTACATAACAAAAACACACACACAAGGATCGTAATAGTTTAGTGTATTTGGAAACTCGGAATATAATCTTCTAATCGTGGTGAAAGATCTTCAACATCTCCCATAAAGATCTTCCCTTTTTTTTACCTAAAACCTTTCTTTATATCCTGGGGAAAAGAAAACATAAAAGGGTGAGCACAAATGCTCAGTAATGGTAAACAAAAGAAATATCAATCACATCATATTCATAAGAACATAACATTTTGGAAATCTTAACCTGCAAAAGAGAGCATAATTTCATAACATGGGATAAATCATAGTAGTGAAATGAAATCCCAATAATCATAACATAAAACAAAAAACTTTGTGGCATACACACATAATCATAGATAATCATTTCTTATTAGTCAAGACTCATTGCCAAGACTATCTTAGTGGACAAAGCCACTTTCTGAACCGAGTTCACTCCTCGTTTCAGTCCTATTTCACTGAACCGGTATAACCTATCGTTCCAGCCATGTCTATCTCATGAGATATAAAATCTTTACCCAATTCATTGGAGGGAGATATAGGTCCCACCCATCTCATAATGATACCATTCTTATGCGTGCCACAAAATCATAAATCATACATCATTGCATAACCCATGTAATAAAAATGGGAATCTTAAACATCGTGACATCATAAAACAATTCATATAAGATAAAAGAATTCATAAAAATAATTCCATCACAACATAATCAAATCAATGTAATAATAGGGATAGAAACATAACCCTTTATCATCTTAAATGGAAAAATAATTTTGACAAAACACTTGAACTCCATTCTTGAGGAAAATATCCATTCTACTTCAAAAACATTTTTCCTTTATTAACATGTCATACAATTCTAAAATAAAAGAAGTTGATTAAAAATAAACATGAAAACTTGTAAAGGAATCTTCTTGGAAATAATGTTTAAAAAAAATCCATTAATTTCCTATAAGTTACAAGAAATCATTATTCTCGTACTTTTGTCGGAAAAGTCAAAAAGTACCTCGTACGAAAAAATGACAAAAGATTCCTTTCATGTCTTTTACAAAAAACCCACAGAAGGGTAAAATTGGATATAAACTATTGTAGAAGGATATAAATATTACATATTGAGGAAACATGGATGTTTATGATAAAATACACCCCAGTAAATACCAAAGTATAAACAATCTCGGATAAAAATGAGATTGTGATATTTCCCTTACCTTAGGTCCGATTTGCTTCGTAAGTGTCCGAACCTCAAGTATAATTCTTTAAATAATGTTATTGACTTATTCCAGAATCATAATTATTGTTATGATATCATATATGGTCATATTCTTATCTTCTTATTAGTAATATTTCATTACTACTTGTTATTCGGGTGTTTATTACTTTTTATTCTCTTGCGTGTTTTGTCGAATAAATTCTTATTCTTCTATTTAGGTTATAGATACCTCATTTCCAGAATTTTATTAGTGTAATATATATCATATTCATTCATTCAATTAATTTATATAATTATTATGCAATGAAGATCATGTATAACGAGTCGCATCACATTGTGGAGACGGTATTCCGTACGTACGCACGAGTGATGATATCGTTCCTATGATCGTGGAATTATATTGGAGTGTATGTATACAATTTCAGAATCAATATCACTTTATAATAGTCATATATAGTCATTATTTACACCATTATACCCATCCAAGTAATGTGGTGGTGGAAAATAGATTACACCACGGCGTGGAGACGATATTCCGTACGTACCCACGCGCGGTGATTTCTTTTTCCGTAGGATGGATAGATGGTGAAATAGGGTTGTTTCATACTTATAATAACATATCAGTATATGATTGATACTGATTTTATTACTTCATAATGAAACAATTAAAGAAGAAGAAGTGGAAGAAGAAATAAAGATGAAGGAATCGGTAACAGACATTACCGCTTCTTTGAAGTGCTTCTTTGTGACCTCCTTTTAGGGAACTAAAATAGGTCTTTGAAGAAGACCAAAACCTCTAGGATGTTTCTAGGGAATTGGAAAGGAGAAATTGGAAGGGTTTGGCCGAGCATGAAGGCTCAATGTGGTTTGAGGAAGAGGGGGAGGAGGTTCCCTTTTATAAGGGAGGAGAGGGGAACCTTAGGAAAATCTAAAAATATTATTTTATATTAAGGTCAAAATCGGTTTATAATGGTTCCAAAGGGTCTTATTTAGAAGATAAAGTGGGGATGGGTAGAAATACTCTCATCCAATAGGATTTATAGAAGTTTAGGTTATTATTTTAACCTTATCAATTAGATTTAACTCTAAGTTAAATAATTTAACTTTTACCGTGTCTTTTTGTTTTCTTACACTATATGGTTAATAAACTTACCATAACAAGACAAACGAACCCCAAGTTGTTTATTATTAATATATCTATCCTTATCTAATCCATTTGGCCAAACATTAGATTTTTAGAATTAAATAACAATTAATAATATAATATTTGTTTTAAAAACTAATTTATGTCAATTTTGACACTATTTGGTACATGATTTTTATGAAATTCATAACAGAATGATAAGTTCTAAAAAAGTTACTTATATCAACAATAACATATCATATTAACCTAGAAAATAATTTAAGTCATAAAAAGTCTCAAATTACATTTATTTGGGCATTTATAACATCAATTATGTCAATATTTCCTTAATAAGACAATTACTGCATCATCTTTCTGTCATAAAAAATGATAATTATTTAATTCCTAAAAATACTAAATAAATTCCTATGATGTTGATAATTGTATTAGATTTCTGGAGACTATTCATGTTTGAAGTTTCATGAAGTTTATCACTAAATTAAAATTATTATACTTATAAGATTTAAGAAAGTGACATGTTGTCACATTCTTTGGTTTTAATAATAATTAAATTATTTTCATGGAAAAAAGTCCATAAAATGAATCTAATCCGACCCTTAGGTTATATGGGTCTAATTTTAGCCATCCAAGAGGATTTTTCCATGTGTTAGTGAAATTTTATAATCTTATATTTACCCTTAATTACCCGATTTACCATTAACTATAGTAAATAAAATTTACCGTAGTTACTATTCACAATGCCCAAAAATAAAAAGTAGCTTATTAACATTATTTGGACCCACTGATTCGAAATATGGAATCCATTTTTCCAAATTCAATACACAACAGATGCAGAAATTAAATTAAAATTACTCCCATTGTCGAAAGAAAACGGGTTTTTCTTTAAAACATTGCAAAAGATTGAATTAATTTAACCTACGAATAAAGGTAAATTCAATGCTAATGACATACATTATATTAAATGGTAAAAATATATTATATTTATACTTTAAAACAATTCAATAGTATAATTTTACCACATAAGATATTACGATGAAAAAAGTTGTTTTTAATTAAAATATAGCGTGTTTTTACTATTCATTAAAATATGAAAGTTATTGGAAAAATATCAAAGCATTATCTAATGTAAATATTTATATCCTGATTCAAAAGAAGAATTTTATTT
Organism: Viscum album; assembly: GCA_963277665.1. Taxonomy (NCBI): domain Eukaryota; kingdom Viridiplantae; phylum Streptophyta; class Magnoliopsida; order Santalales; family Viscaceae; genus Viscum; species Viscum album. The sequence goes on along the minus strand of OY728143.1, from coordinate 61,882,710 downwards.
TGTCAAATTGAACTTATAAACATGTCAAAAACTAGACTTAAAGTGGGTGCGCCATCAAAAGGCGGAAAAACTGCATTTTTTGAAAAATACTTATTTTACCCGAAAAATTTATTTTGTTCTTATACCATGTTCTAGAAATGTGTAAGATGAATAATAATGTTATAAAATTCAAAATTTAGTTAACACTATTCATAAGAGCTAGTTCATAACAATATTATAATAATATATCATTGTTTAGTGAAACCCAGTAATGCGTACAACACACACTATCGAGGAAGGTCGTGATTGCGTGTAATGCAAGACAAGTCAGGGTTGCGTGTTGTGCAAGAATCCTTCGTTGTTTCGTATAACAGAATCCAACTATATTTCATTTATAAATTGAATATATTTATATATATATACTCAATTTTGCGTAGAATAACTATTATCAAAATTGTGTGTAACACGATCCAAGAATAGTGTTGCGTATACTGCAAGCTAATACGGTGTTGCGTATAGAACAAGGTAATATTGGTGTAGCACAAGACATTAATGAAATTAAATGAATATTTTTCATAAAATCTCGGGGTGTTACATATTGAAGGCGGGTTTCGGGGGTCGTTATCTCTCCTTCAACTTAAAGAAGGAATGGCCTGGAAAATCTGTTGACCCTTCCCTTCTTTTTGGTGAAGGCGGGTCATGACAAATGTGGTCATATCTACAAGGATGGGAAACAACTAGGTGAACAAACAAGAAATAGATTTTTCCATAAGGTAATGTCACATAATAGAGGATTAATTCATTAGATTATTCTATTATCCATATTTGAGGTTTTTTTAGAAGAATATGGTATGTGATACAACGACACATCCTCTAAAAAGCATCGAAACACAAATTAAATACATTGACCACCTAAATAGATGTTCTAGCACTCCACTCACCCATTTTCATGGAATAACATTCTTATCGAAATGTAGTAATCAAATAAATCATCCAAAACCTGAAATATTTCAAATGAGGTCCCATGTAAATAGAAATACTATAGAAGTAATAACCTTGAAATATAAGGGAGAGGATCAACAATATTACATTGGGATTTATAATTATTATGACAGTGATATATTTGGAGTATAATTGAGAGAGTTATCAAAAAATATATGATGAGGGGAAGTGGAAGCTCAGGGGAAAGGGAGGAAGGATGCACCATTGGAGAAGAACGAGAGAAATAAGGGGTTTAATTATTTTCTATATTATTGGAAAAGTGTCAATTCACCCACATTAGATGGGGCACATGATTTGGATGCATGGTTGAATAAACGCTATGTTGATCGTGCACTATATTTTCCTACAAGGTCCACCCCAGATTGTTATGGTTCACAATTTCCTTAACCGTGCTGCAACAGTGAAAAATAATCTATCAAAAACTAAAAATGGGGCATATGGTCATTCTTCATTGGTTGAATGGTTGTAAAAAAATCACGCGATCCCCATGTCTCTTCTACCTCAACCTTCATGGATAGTAGATACCCTGAGAGATGGGTGGCATGGATTATATTAATAGTTAATCCCAGTATACTTCCCAAATTTTTGACAGTCCAGGCTCCATGAAATCCCAACACGAACTCATAACTCATATTACTCCATTGGGTAGCACTATAAGGGTTTTTATAATGAATTTGAAAAAAAAATCTATGCTATTTTGAAATAGGTTGAGATGTTACAACCACCCCTGTTTAATACAACTTCTCCATATTTTTTCGCTTATGTGGTTTTCAATAAGTCCTATGGGTAACATTGTGGCCACTCTGCTTGTACATCAGACTCCCACTCCACGGTCTGTCATGGAAATGTTTGTGCATCCATAGTACTAGAACCATATGATATAACCTACATTTCAGAGCCTCTGTTCTCTAATCAACAATATGTATTTGATCCTCCTTGAAATATTCATGTTCCTTTATCTCATTATCCTTAAGATCAATCGAATGAGATGGGACTTTATTATAATAATGAAGCCCAGATATGTGGATGATGTTGTGTGTTGAATAGTATGTCTAATGTAATAGAAAACAATGTGATACTTTCCTAAACCCCTTAACTATCTTGAATGGCCAAACATATGGAGGTGATAAATCTCCATGATTCCTGATTCATTTATGAACCAATCTAGGTGATATAAGGAAAAATACATAATATCCCACCATAAACTCTAGATATCTATTATAACGATCATAAAAAGACTTATTCCTATAATGAGATGAATAAATATACATTGGAATAATCTAAACATTCATTACTATCTCTTGAGGGATGTGAAGAACCATTAGGGATTCCTCTTCTACTTCTATCCATCATAGAGGTTAATAGACAAACATACCGTAAAGGGCCTCATAAAAATCCATATGAATCATTTCCAAAAAATATTTTTGGTAGGAAAACTAAAACATCGGAATATTTTTCCCCATTAACCTTCACATATAAGGATACATTTCATATTCGTATACTCCAACAACTGTATTGTCTGATGGTAGTTACTTTTGGTCTTATGGTAATATGTTGTAACCAAGATCACCACACAACCTAGTGCCTTCTATAGCCGATTCCAAAAAAAAAATGATGTGAAATGGGAATCTCAACAAGATTGAGGGGGGACACCATGACAGTTCAATATCTCCCAGATATTAATACTTCCAAACTCTTCAAAAAAAGGTATTCATGATAGGGAGGATGTGTGAATCATTTTTTGACTATTTGATGATTAACCATATAGGATCTCTTACATGAGGGGATCTTGGAAATTCAATCATAAAATACAGGGTTACATCATTTCATTTCCACTGAGGAGTAGATAAAGGCTATAGATGTCCTGTAGGTTGTTGGTTCTCCACCTAAAGTAGCTGAAAATGGAGAACAATGTGATGAAACATGATTTTGGACTCTTCATACCGTTCCACCTAGAGTGATGACACGTGTATCATTACATCATAGTAATACCATGATTAACAACCCAAATAGATGTATGTGATTATCTCATAAACTCGTCCAATATATGTCAATATACACCCATAAACAACTACAAAATAGTATGGTTTTCTTTTCATAAATAGACAAACTTGTGGGGTGTTTCTCACAAGAGACACAATCCCTCAAAACATTGCATTAATGATTGGATATCTACCTCATCTAGACCCACTCTAGATGGGAGGATGTCACTCTCATAGCTGCTAAGACCTATTTCCCTAAAGGTTTATGAGCCTTAAGATGGATAATCAAAACAATATCTTTCAATGGTCACACACAGTTATCCTCATTGATATCTTGTGTTTTATTCTTCCATCTCAAGGAATCAGCTATTCCATTTCCCTTTCTAGGTGTGTCCAAAATCTCAATATTGAATTATTCTAGGTATTATACCTACCTGTGATGCCTCATATTCAAGAATCTCATTATGGTTATATATTTTAGTCTTTCGGCATCCATTTAAATAAAAATTATTTATCCCAAAATGTATTTCCTCCAACACTGTATATCATGAACCAATAATTCTTTCTTGATTTCATTCATAGGATAGTTCCACTTGTGGGGTGTTAGTTGGAAACAATTGTATGATACAATCAGATTTCACAAAATCATTTCTTTACACATCCTGAATCTATGAGAATCAGAGTAAACAATATATCCTTCTTCCTGACTAATACATAATCAATATTCATGATGATGTAAGAAGTCCTTTTAACTCATGAAAATATATCCCAAAATATTTACTGGAATTGAATGTCACACCCTTCTTGTTCAATCCCATATGTAGAACTACCTATAATGCGAGGTCTGAGATGAGTCACTTATAATATACAAACATTACTATGAAACAATCTATTAAGTAAAAAAATCTTAGGATTCTCCAATGAAACGACAATGCTCACCTTCTTTGGGTTAATTGGTAATCCTACTTCATATATGGTATGATTCGAGAAGTGAAAAATACTAATAAAAAAGATGCATTTATTGATCCATTCATATAGCTTGATCTCTCTTAGTGTACATATCAGGATCACCATAACGTTTTCATGTTCATGTATGGAGTGAATGTAGTCTAATATATCTTCTATGAAGACCACAATGATTGATCCATGATATTGGTGGAAAACCAAATTCATTAGAGACCTAATTACTCATGTTGTGCTCATTAGTCTGAATGGAATAGCCAAATACATATACAAGAAATACATATTCTTTAATGTTGATGATGATATATCTGATGGTCTCATATAAACCTATTGGAATCCTGAACTCAAATTTTTCATAGAGAAAATGGTCATTCCTTAGAGATTTTTGATGTGGATATCTATAATTGGTAGTCGAATCCAATAATTTATCGTAATCTAGTTTGTTCAATGGAACACCATGAACAATATGAGATTATCATCAGCCTCCATGGGTGAAATGGGAGGTGAATCCCATGGAAATGTGCTGGATCTATCAAAAAACCAAGCCTCATGATTCTAAATATTTTTTTTTGTGTTTTTGGAGTTTTATTGGATCCATCCTATAAAGTGTAATTCACACTGGTGGATGATATTTCACTTTAACTATGTTGAACTCATCCTCTATTTCAAGAGTAAATCCATATAAATATTCGTAGAAGATTTCCGAAAAATGATCCACTATAGTATTAAATATAATAACTACATTCCATTATCAATTATAACAAGAGTGTCCATATAGGCTTTCTCTATTCCTAGACCCATACATTTGGGTCCATTTCTACATGCCTTGATATCCCATTCACTCTTATGGATAATTTTTATTCCTTCAGGTGATTTGAAAGAAACCATCCGGTGATATAAATCCACATGGGCATGATAAGGCTGAAGTCATTCCATATAGATAATGATGTCATAGATGGTCATCTCAAGGAAGAGTAAACTCTATAATAAACTGTTCCCACATATCTCAAGAAGAACATATAGAACTATTGTATTCCCTCTAATATTACACCTAGATACATGTTAAGAGACATTATACCATATATGTAATTAATTAAAAGTCCCATATATTGAAAAAATATAGTTGATATAAAAGTGTGTGATGCGGGTATATCAAACAATGAATAAACTAATATAAATGATACTATAATAGTACCTCTAAACATATATAACCTTGGATTCTGATCCTCTAGCATAGGTTGCACTGTATAAATAAGGAATGATCTAAAGTGCAGAGATGTCACCAGAATGACCTAATATGATACACTCTGATGGTTCTAAAGTTATATGGCTTGGAAGCATCTACCATTACTAACACCACCTCATACTGATCTTCCAGTAGAAGAAAAACACCTAGTATTACATGGAGTCATAGATCTTGTAGCACATATAAATTTTGTTACAGGTCCACTCAAACTTGATTCTATAGAAAACAATCATTTGAAGTGTTGGAGGTGACCCATCAAACCACATTTTCATCACATTATTTAGTTTCTAGTTCAGTAAGGATTTATATGGTCTTCCCTAGTACAATAGTGGAAAACTATAGTGTGTTTAGTAAGCTCACCATGTGGTCACATCCCCTATATGCACCCTCAAAATAGTGATTACTACCAGAAAATGAATAGTTTCCTTGCCTCATAATTGAGCCTTCCTAGCTCACACTTACATCTTCTCTAAAATTTTGTTATGTAATAAATATTTTTACTATATCTATATTGGTATCCAACCATAAGATGCTCTCTTATAATAATAAAGCATACATAGTCCCATAGTCAAAACACCTCATAGGAAACAACTCATTACCAATGACTGAAAGAGAGAAACAATGGAGCATGGTGAAATGAAAAAAATACTCTATCATTGTCATAGATCCCTTATAAAGAGGTACCAACACACAAGAATGGTCCCCTTTTAAAGTCTTTAGAAATTAGATATCATAGAAGGGAATCTAAATGGCCAAACAATCCATAACATATAAATACTCAACCAAATTGATGATGTCCCACTAGTACATGGTAGAATCATGTAACTTTTATGAAGCGAGCTTGACTCTCTACTCAGGATTAATTTCATGATGTTAAAATATTGACATTATATATTCTAACCATGAAAATGAAACCCGAGGTCTTCATTCCCCCGATAAATTGTGTGGATTCCACTTTATAAAGTATCATGTCAACTCTTCCACATTAGGGGTAGGCCAGGAAGAACCCTGAATATTCAATATGAACTAATGAAAACATTCAAGGAACTATGCATTAGTGCCTACTGTAATATCATCATTAGGTTCATTATGTGGAACTATAAGAGGTATTATGGGTGGTTTGTGTCGACCACCATTGGAGGTTCTCATCACCACTCTCTTGGTTTACATCACAAGGAAATAATTGTGAAATATATATACAATTCCATTGTTCATTCCTCATAAAAGTTCTATTATTAATAGGAAATGCACCTAAAAAGCGATAATTAGACGACAGGTACAAGGGCTCCATATAGCAAAATATAAACACTCGTCCTTCTCTTGACATTAGTTCATGGTTATAGAGAAACAAATATATATCATCGATGACAAATCCTACTACCCAACACTTGTTTAGGTCATCATCATGGTCTCACCATTCATATATAAGTCGTCGATTTCATTTTAATAGTAGTTTTCCATGTGTTTAATTTATGTATTTAATCAATATTTTAAATGGTTTAATTATATGGATCACTATTTCCTATTTATAAGGGACAATACACCATAGAAATTGAAATATTTCACTGATATAATCCTAAAACTTACTCCTCTAATCCCATGCGACATGTTGTTCACAACTCAATGTTCTACAAATAATGAAATAATGTTCCATAATTTACCTATATATGAAAAAACTATTAGTTCATGGATGACACATTAAGTGTATGTTATAATTTTTGGTCGAAAAATATTATTTTGGAAATTTCTCTATGTAAAAAATATTATATCATTGCAAAAACAACCTGAAAATCGAAAATGTATGATGAAAGGTAACTATATAATGAAATAATGCATGAAATTTTAATCCTATGATTCCAAGAATCATGTAATAATTGATGCACCCTTATATCATTAGGTTGTGGCTTGAAAAACCCCCTATGTTTTTTAATTTGATCAATAATATTAATAGAAAAGGAAAATTTGTCACCCAATGGTGAAATCCATGAAACTGTAACAAGAAAAATAAATAACACATACCCATAATATGTAATTAGGTATTCCCCTATATATAGGTTAACTAATAACTATCATAGGGTTATTTGAAAATTCCAATTCACTAGTCTCATGTATAATTAAAATAGTATGACAAATGAAATAAAGGGATCTAATAGAACTTTGTAGTATCTCACCCCAATTACAACTTAGCAGTTCCTTGAGATGGTGGGGCACAAGACCTCAAGCCGAGCACCATGAATTATAGAGTATTCCCACTATAATTAATATATTAGGGACTTTCTGTGGAGAGACTATTCCCTCATAGAACATAGTGATCATAGTAGGAACAACATATAATAAATAGATTTAGAAGAAATAAGAAACATATAAAAACGAAAATAATGAAACTAAACATAGGAATATAATTAAACAAGTTGAAATTGAATAAATAATATATTTCAATGATAATTATGATCATATTATACCAAAAGTGATTATATAGGGAACATGGGATACATTAATTTACCAAACGATAAAAAATACTAACAGAAAAAAACTAAAACAACTTGAATCTAAAGAATTTGATAGATTATATACCCCTATTCTCCATCCTAATGCTTCGAATCAATCATTAGATGTTGGTTTCTTCTTTTATCCATACCAAAAATCCTGAATTTTTTTTCGGTACCATGTTGGGACAACATTGTGTATAAGGTTGTATTTGTTGTCAATAGTTGTCAATGAAGATCAAAATGATGGAGATCAAGAATAACTCTAATGAAATAGAGGAATGGTGAGGTATCATCCATTAGAGGATGGTTGAAAAAGAACACCGTGAAATTATTCATGATTTCATGTGAACCATGCATGATATTATCTGAAGAATAGAATCATAATATTTTCATGAAGTAGAGAATGTGAGTTGAACAAGAAGAGGGAGTGTTGAAGGGCTTGGAATTATGAGAAGGCCATGAATTTCACATTGTATCTACATCAAACAATACTTTTATTATTTTTATTTCAAAAATATCATATGTCAATAGAACTTATGATACATTCCTTATGGAGGAATGGAGAATAATGGTTCTTCAATTAATATACAGTTTTAATTGGAAGGAAAGATGTTAGTGGACGACATGGAAGCTATAGTACATTCCATGGAAACTCTGACGAGGCTAAATTTGATCTATCAATGGATTTATATTATGATAGTAGAGTTTTTGATTAAAGAAGAAGGGTTGTTGAAGATTCCTTATCATAGAAAAGAATCATGAAGGATATGGGTGAAGCATACATTGAAAGTTGTGTTGTTCTTCTGTGTTTGCAAAAATTTTGGCCTAAAAATTGAATGATGAAAGAGAGCTGTTTTTGGAAGAGAGTGTTTTGTGGTATGTTCAGGGGTTTTTTTGTGAAATTGATGAATTAGGATTAAAACATCTACATTTTTCAATGGAATGAAGTGCACAACAAATTGGCCAATGTGCATGAAAAATGAGGATGCACGGAAGATTGGTTTTGCGCGTAATATTGAAGGATGATTACAATTTTTCACAAATTTGGTGTTTTTATCTTGGAATGAAGAAAAATAAAAAATCCATGAAGAACATGAAATACACATGAAATTATGCGAAATATGATGTTCTGTCAAAGAGTATTTTCATGCATGTAGAGTGTTTTACGCGCAAATTAGTGATTTTCACACAAGGCCAAAATGCCTTTAAATACGAGGTGACCCCCTCTTAATTAGACAAGGGGGATCAACACATAGACCAATCCTGAGCACTGAGGTGAAAAACATAAAGTATATAGTGGTTCATGAAAAGATTAATTATTGCATTAAAAAGAAATTGATGTGTGAAAAGAGATGTTTTGTGTGATATAGAAGAGTGCATGAAGAGGATTTTTGTGCCAACATGATTTTTCACAAACAAGGTTAATATTTTACATGCAAAACTCCAAGAAGGGTGCATGAAAATTTTGGGAGTCCCACAGGTCATTGATATGTTCTTATCACAATATAAGTGGCTTCATGAAGAATGAATTACCATAAACAATTTGGTTTTACGAAGGGAAGTAATACGACACACACATGACTGGTGATTAAAACCCTCATTTTTCTTTGCAAAGAGAAGAAGAACGATAAGTGAAACTAAAATCAGATCTACACTGAAAGAAATAAATACACCGATACAATTATGTTTTGGTATTGGGAATTAAAGGAATAGAAGAAGAATAATAATAGAGTGTGCCCAACTGAAGATTGTGAATTATTCAGGGAAGTACTATTGTGATGATACATTGAGTATCTGGTTAGTGTGTTATGTGAATTCAAGTGCATCAATATTGGACATTGATGCATGTTAGGTATTGTGTTAGACTGAGACACGGAAATCAATGAAAATTTTTGGAAGACACCTTCATGTCAATAAAATGAGTGGGACATCACCCAAGACAGTGAGCTATGCCGGAACATTTAAGTAGTGATATTAAGACAGGGTGATTGTACCCAATCCTTTTTAATCCACAACTAGTGACGATTTGTGAAATTTGGTATAACTGGAAACCTGTTGGCATACGCTCCTGGGACATAGCCCTTAGTGATGGACCAAGTAAAATGTTTTGTGTTGTACTTCAGTGTATTTCAATTACTTCACATATCCATCATACCGGTTTAAATAGGTTCCTACCAACCTGGGAACAAGATCAAGGAAATAAGAGATAATGTTGAAACCCTTATTCACCCCCTCAATGTGGTCTAGGCTCCCTCAAATTGTAACAAAGGGAACAGGTTCACGTATGTTGGATACTCTTATGTAATTCTATTTAAAATAGGATATGAGTTGCTTTCCTAATGTAAACAATAAATTATAGTCCAGTTGTAGAATCAATCATTTATGAGCAGAATTCTACCTCCAGTAAGACTATGGAAAATTGAAAAAAGAAAGAGAATAAACAGTTGATGAAGTCCCACACGTATAAAAAATATAAAGTGTCTGGTTCACCATTCCCTCCTAATAATGTAGAAATATTAATCTTGGAATGTAATGAGCAGGTAGATCATGTTTCAACTAGAAGATAGTAAGACACTTTTATATCATTTGTATGTGAATAGAAGAAATTTAGAACATATCTGTATGATATTCTGAAAGAAAGAGTTGCTACTATTTGTATAATGTTTCAATGTATGCATGATGAGATCACACAAATGGGAAAAGAAGTGTAATAGATGAAGGATTATTAAATAAATTATCAGAATGCTATACGCAATCTTGGAATATTAAATCACTTGAATAAAAAATGAGTAAACACGAAATAAATACATCATTATGGTTCAAAGATGTTGATGAGGAATAAAGAATCAAGAATGATCTTGTTGAAAAGATCCTTGTGCGTGAAGGGAAACTAATTTTTTTTCACTAAAGTCAAGTGTCTACAATTGGAAGGGATATCCATGAAGATCAATGAACAAGACACTTTGATTCAGAATAAAATGATGTTGTTTGAGTAAGAATTTTTTAGAATAAGGAAGGCATGTGAAGAGAAGATGACTATTATGGAATATTTGAAGTACATTCTTAATAGTCAGTGTCATGAACTGGATTCTTAGTTGATCAATCTTGAAAAGAAACATATTGAGACTTTAGAAAAGAAAGAATTTGTTGCTTCTGGTACTCAGTTCCCACTGAAGGATTTAAATGTCCAAAGACCTCCAACACATGATAATAATATCATGACATTACTCCCAGATCTATCACAAGAAGCTGATAATGTATTGGTACCATCCATACCAACATGTAATATAGTATCTAAGTAGGTTTCTACCAAAAGTGCATGGTAGATGAAATAATACAAACATTTATTGATGAGGAATGGTGAGAAGATGAATCCTACCACCATGGATATGGTGGATAAGAAGAATATTTTGAAATATGGTTCCCCAAATAGATAAAAACACATTAATATAAAGGCACGACTACATTATAAATAAGATATATAGAAGATAGTATTTGTTTGTAATTGATGGTGTTGTAGCGGATTTCGTCATTGTGCACTAGATTGTTGGTAAAATCACTTAAATGAAAAATCATAGAGAAAGAATATATGAAATGGAAGAAATGTAGAGAAGAATAAGAAACATTTATAGGTCCAGAAGCATTTGTTTACCAAAAGTATATTTGCAATTCTTGATAATTGCTCTGATGTATACAGTGGAAATGGTCACAAGGTAGGTACATTCCCATCTCAACATGTATTAACTGTTGATAAGAGAAGAAAACCTCTGATGCCAGTTATGTATACAGAAACTACCTTGGGAAGAAATAAGAATAATATTGTCAACAGAAATTCGCCTAAGAAGATTTCATGTATAGAAGCCGAGAAGAACATAGATTTTAGGGACATGAAATTTAAGGTCAATTCATCCAAAAAGAAAACTAAGAGGGATGTCAATCCGATGAACCCATGTGGAAGATCCAATCAAGATGCAATAGTTCTTAATGACATGTTGGTCATCTGTCCAGATGATTTGAAACGAACGATGAATCATGAAGATGAAAAGGCCATGGCTGGTCAAAAAAGAATGGAAAAAATTGAAATGATGATGATAACGTGCATGTGGGAGTGCAATCCAAAAGAAAAATAGGTGTTAAATATGTTCTGTGTGAGAGGTGACTAAAATTTGGTCACATTTCAAAAGGTTGTCAAACCATAATACAAGAGCACAAAGCAGCATTTAAAATGAGAAAGAATGTACTATTCATGATGGTTATTAAGAAGAAAAATTCCTTACACAATGAGGAAGATAACTTTAAGAGATCCATTCCAAATCAAAAAAGATCTAAACATATGTTTAGATGTTCCATCATGAAGATTGGAGTAAATGGAGGAACATGGTTGAAAAAAGAATCTCAACTATACAGGTCATATTGATGAAGCAAAGAGGAACCACCTTATTCCAATAATCATTTGTGTATTGTATGTTTTCCAATAATGCATGGAATTGAAGGATAAATATGATCTTAAGGGGAGATCCATAGAAGTAGTACATGTTGTCAACTCCTGATTTCTATGATGAAGAAGTTTTCATTCTTGGATGAATCTTCAATTGACATTCATGATTAATATGGAGATGATTCAACATTGATGAAGATTATGAGGAGCATTTCCCATGAGGATAAGACAAATTAATATAGTTCCAGAATTATTGTTTCAATCAGTATCAACATCAGTTGGTATTTAGTGAAATTAATCTAGAAATTTCTTGATGAACATGCCATTGAATAAGGAATGTCATTTCTCGATCTATTGTCCGAGGTTACTCAAAATGAAGATCAATTTACAAAGGGAGAGTAACTGAATTAAACAGTTACATAAGAAGAATGGATGTTCCCCAAGGCCACTTATCCTACAAATTTCACTTGAATGTTTTTGATATACTTATTAATGTTAGTGAAGGAGTTTCTGGTTGATTATTTCCTGTCACATTCAAATTCATCAGCCTGAAATGTATGTGGAAAACACTTGAAGGAAAAGTACATGAGTTCTCATCTGAAGGGGTATTATGACCAGTGAATAATGGACATCTTTGTTGTCTAAATCAAATCATCTTCTTTTCTACACTTATTATCTCTGATGTAAACATAAAGTTAAATTATTGATGACACATTTCTTAATTATAGATTGATAACCTATCTACCATGAAATTTTAATTTCCTTTCAATAAATGTGTGATAATGTGAAATGAAAGCTTGAAAAGTAAAGGTGATCTAGAGAAGATTCTCATTCTGACATTGAGGTATCCATTTGAAAAGATAATTATGGTATTGACAAAAAACACAAAGGGGGAGATTTTTGGGACAACCTTGGGTGTAAGGTTGTATTTATTTACTATAGTTTTCTATGAAGTTAAAAATGAAGTATATCCAGAGGAACTCTAATAAAATTGAATAATATGGAGGTATAATCCATATGTAGATGATTGAGGAGGAACACAATGCAATTTTTCATGATTTCGTGAGATCCATGAAAGAGATTACATTAATAATTAATAATATGTCTTCCATAAAGTAGATAATGATAGGTGAAGACGAAGAGAGAGTGTAGAATGGATTGGAATTATAAGATGTCCATGCATTTCACAAGGTATATAAATCAGATGATGCTTTTTTGATGTGTATTAATGAAATAAAATAATTCAATATAACGTATGATGAAAACCTTATTAAAGAAATGGGTGTATATGTGATTCCATTAATATATTGTTTTTATTGGAAGGAATGATGTTGGTGGATGACATGAAAGCTACAAAACTTTCCCTGGAAACTCTGATGTTGCTAAATTTGGTCTATCAATTGATTTATATCATGAAAATGGAGTTTGTGATAAAATAAGAAGATTTTTTGAAGAATCCAAATCAAATAAAAGAATCATGAATCTTACGACTGAAACATATATCGAAGGTGGCCCTGATCTCCAATTTTTTTCCAAAATTTTGCTCTGGAAAATTGAAAGATAAAATTTATGTGTTTTTTGTAGAGAATGATTCATGATATGTTCAAGGGTATTTTTTCACACAATTGATGTTTCAGTATCACAATATCAAATTTTAGAAAATTTATGTGGTGTGCGAAAAATTGATCGAAGTGCGCAAAAAAGGAGGTTGCGTGAATGATTGGTTTTGTGAAAAATATGGAATAATGTTTAAAATTTTCTTCTTAATTGGTGTTTTGAGTTGGTAGCAGAAAAAATGAAAAAGGTATATTGTGTGAAAAATACTCAAGAATGTGCATGAAATATGATGTTGCGTGTAGAGTTTTTATGTGCATGAAGAGGGTGTTACACATGGATGAGTGTTTTAAGCATAAGAAAAAAAAACAGTAAATATGAGATGTAACCCTCTTCATTAATTAATGGGGATCAACACATAGAAAAATTCTAGGCTTTGATGTGTGGAAAAATGAAGTATAGAGTGGTACACGAAAAGAAAAAGTGTTGCACAAAAAAGAAAGTGTGGTGTGAAAAGGGATGTTCTACACGAAAATGAAGAGTTTCATGAAAAGTCTCTTTCAAGAAAACATGTGTTTTTACAAAAATGGTTTTAATTTTATACACAAGAAGCCTAGAATGGTGTGTGAAAAATTTGGGGGTCCCGTTGGACATTGATAGATTCTTCGAACACTCAATGCGGATACACGAAGAAGAAAGTACTATGAACCATTCGGTTTTAAGAAGAGAAATAGTACTGCACACACATGAATGGTGTTTAACAACCTCGTAGTGCTTTACGAAGAGAAGAATAACTATACATGCAACTAAACTCAAATATTCATAGAAATATGAAGGCAAAATGATACAATTATGTGTTGTTATTGGTAATTAATGGAAGAGAATAATAAGATGAATAGAGTGTACCCAACAGATGATTGCGAATTATTCATTGAAGTAAAATGATGATGATACATTGAGAATATGGTTTGAGTGTTCAATGCTTTCAAGTTAATCAATCCAAGAAATTATATGCAAGTAGTGTCTTATGCTCGACTAAGACAAAGAAATCAATGAAAATATGTTGGAGAGACCTACACGTCTATATACAGAGTGAGACTTCACTCAAGACAATGAGCCAGGGGGAGTCAACAGTGTGACCTGAGGATAGCATTAATCTCTCCCGGAACATTTATGTAGTGAGAATGGGATAGAGTGACTGTGCCCAATACCTTTTAATCCACAGCTAGTGAAGATTAGAGGAATTTGGTATAACAGGAAACCTGTCGGCATATGTTCCTTGGACGTAGCCCATAGTGTTGAACCATGTAAAAATTGTTGTGTTTTCCTTCTGAATGTTTTAATTATTTCACATATCCATCATACAGATTTAAAAAAGTTCTTACCAACGTGGGAATAAGATCTCGTAATGACCATAAAAATCCGACTCCCTGATTCACCGCCTCTCAGGGTGGTCTAGGGTCCATCAATTTGTACCAGAGGGAAATGGTTCCGCTATGTCAGAAACTCTTCAGTACTTCTATTCAAAAGAGTATATGAGTTTCTTTCGTAAAGTCAATAATGATGTGCATCCTTGATGACAATTCAGTCATTTCTGAGAAGATGTCTACATCCAGAAAGACTATACCTAATAGGAGAATGAAATAGAAGAAGCAGTTGAATAAGTCCCTCATGCCCAAAGAAGAGGTAGTGTCCAATTCCTTATTCACATCTAATAATAAAGAAATATCAGGCTTTAAAAGTAAACAATAGGAGGTTCATGTTTTGACAGGATTAAAGGAATAAACATCTATATAATTTTTAAGTGAACATGATAAATTATGAACATATATGAATGATATTACTAAAGAAATAGTTTCTTCTATTTGAATAATGTTTCAATGTATGTTGGATGAGATCACCTGATTGGGAATAGAAGATGGAAATATGGAGGAAGCCTTATTAAATTATGTTTTAGAATGCAATTATTTCTCCAAATAGATTGAATCCATTGATGAAACAAAGAGGAAACATGAAATAAATACATCAAGATGGTTCAATGAATTTGATGAGGAAGAATGATTCAGAATGGATCTTGAAAAAAAGATCCATGTGATTGAAGGGAAACAAAAAAATATAACCAATGTCAATGGTCTAAAATAGGAAGGGATATATAGGAAGATCAATGATCATGACTCATTGATTCACAATACAATGATGCTGCATGAGGAAGAATTTCATAGAATGAAGAGCGCTTGTGAATAGAAGATGACTAAGATTGTAGATCAAAGGGTTATTCTAAATAATCAATGTCTAGAACTAGATGATTAGTTGGTCAATCTTGAGATGACACATATTTATACTTCAAAAAAGAAGGAATCAATTTTTTTTGGGTACTCAATCCTCACTAGAAGATTATTCTGTCAAAATACCGCCATCAGGTGACAAGAAGATCACGACTTCTCTCACTGATCTATCAGATGTAGCTGAGAAGGTATAGGTACCATCAATACCAACTTTTACAATTGTTTCTAAATATATTTCTACAAAATGTGAAGGTGGGAAGAAAAATTCTAAACAAGTATAGATGAGGAATGGTGAGGAAAAGAAACTCACTACCATGTCTAGGGTATATATAAAGTAAATTTTGGAAGATGGTTCCCCAAATATGGAAAAACAAATTAATAAAAAGTCCCAACTACCTTATAAAAAAGATATAATGAAGACAAGATTTGTGGGTCAAAGTTGGTTCTGCCACAGATTTAGGCACTGTGCACTAGATTGTTGGTACAATATCTTAAATGAAAAATCACAGGGAAATCATATATGAGAGGGAATAAATCTCGAGAATAAGAAGAAAAATACATAGTTCTAGAAGCATTTGTGTACCCCAAGCAGATATGGAATTCTTGATAAACTGTGTGATGTATGCAATGGTAGTATCCACAAGGTAGCCAAATGCCCATCTCAACATGCATTCATTATTGACAAGAAAAGAAGAACTTTGATGTTGGACAAGTAAAAAAGGAAGACACCATATGTAGAAATCAGAAGAAAACTTTTATCACAAATTCCCCTAAGATGATCTCATGTATGGATACTTAAATGGCCGTGGATTTTTGAGCCATGAAATTAAAGGTCAATTCATCAAAAAATGAATCTAAGACGAATGACAGTCAGATGAACCCATGTTGAAGATTCATTCTGGCTACAATGGTTCCAAATAACATGTTGGTCATCTATCTAGAAGATTTCAAAAATAACGAGGAAACTAGAAGATAAAAATTCCAAGGACGGTAAAAAGGAAAAAGGAAAACATTCACATGATAAAGATAAAGTGCATGAGATAGTGAATCCTAAATAAAAACATGTGCTAAAGATGTTCCATGTGAGAGATGTATGAAATATGGTCACCTTACCAAAGTTTGTCTAACATTAATACCAGAACAAGAAGTAGTCATTAAAAGGATTTGGAATGTATCATTCAGGATGGATGTTAATAATAACAATTCATCATACAATGTAGAAGAGAATATAAATAAATCTATTCCAAATAAACACAAATTAGAACATATGTTCAGATGATCATGCATGAATACTGGAGTAGATGGAGGAACATGGTTGAGAAATGAATCTCAACCATTGAAGACATATTAACCAAGAATGAACGAACCACATTATTCCCTTAATCATTTTTGTATTTTATTTGTGCTAATAATATAGGGAACTTAAAGTTAAGTATTCTCTCATGGGGAGAACATGAGAATTAGTCAATGTTATCAACTCATTATAACAAAACTGAAGAAGTTTCCATCCATGGACAATTATAAATTTGATATAAAAAGATTGAAATGATAAATGATCAACCTTTATGAAGATTATGAGAAGTGTTTCCCTTGAGGAGGAGTCAAATGAATAAGCTTCTTGAAATATTATTTCGATCAGTATCAACTTTAGTTGGAATTAAATGAAATTAATCATGAAATTTATTGAAAAACATGTTATTAAAAAAGGTATGTCAATTCTCAATCTCTCATCCTTGGCTACTCATAACAATGATCATTTAACAAATGGGAGTTAAATGTATTAATAATTGACATAGTAAAAATAAATGTTACTGAAAGAAACTTATCCTACAAAATTGCACTTTAATGTTATTTGATATGTTTATTGAGGTTAGTGAAGGTGTTTCAGGTTGATTATTTCCTATCACATTCAGTTTCTTCATCATAGAATGAATGTGGAAAACCCTTAAAGAAAAAGTACATCATTTTTCATCTCATGTGGTATCATGACCAGTGAATAATAGAAAACCTTTTTGTCTAAATCACATCCTCTGGTTTTCTACACCGTGCATTGCTCATGTATACATAGAGTTAAATGATTTATAGAACATTTCTAATATATATATTGATACACTCTCTACTATTTACTTTGTATTTCTTTTCAATAAGGGGCAGAGAAACTGAAATGAATGTTGGAAAAGTAAAGATGATCTAGAGAATATTCTCATTTTTACATTGACATAATCATTTCATAGGATATTTAAGGTATTGACCCTAAAATACAAATGGGAGGGGGTTTTTTGGGTGCACTTTTTGTATAAGGTTATATTTGTTGTCAATAGTTGTCAATGATGATCAAAATGAAGGAGATCAAGAAGAACTCTAATGAAATGGATGAACGGTGAGGTATCATCCATCTGAAGATGATTGATGAAGAACACCATGAAATTAATCATTATTTCATGAGAACCATAAATGGGATTTTGTGAATAATAGAATTATACGATTATCATGATTTAGAGAATGATGGTTGTGGAGGAAGAGCGAGTGTGGAAGGGATTGACATTTTGATATGGCCATGTATTTCACATTGTATCTAAATATATTGATCCTTTTGTGATTTTTATTTCAAAAATATCATTTGTCAAGAGAACTTACGATGCAAGCCTTATGATGGAATGGGGAGTAAAGGATCTACCATTCATATACAGTTTTTATTGAAAGGAATGATTCATGTGGATGATAGAGAAGCTATAGTACTTTCCATGGAAAATATAAAGATGCTAAACCTGATATATTAGTTTATTTATATCAAGATAGTGGATTTAATGATGAATAAAGAAGAGTTGTTGAAGAAGGAAAATCACAAAAAAATAATCAGGATGTTTATGACCAAAGAATATATTGAAGGGGGCATTGTTCTGCAGTATTTACCAAATATTTGGGCCTAAAAATTAGACGATGAAAGAAAATTGTTTTTGGTAGGAAAATTTGTGTGACATTTCCAATGGTTTTTTTGCACGCAATTGATGTTTCAGGATTAGAACATCAAAAAACGGAAAAGGCATGGCGTGAGTGAAAAATTGGGCAAAGTGTGAAAAAATTGAGGCTACACTAATAATATGTTTGTTGTGAAATATGGAATGATGATTAAAATTTATAGTCAAATAAGTGTTTTGATTTTTGAATAAAGAAAATTGAAATGGCATAAAGCACACAAAATACTCAAGAATGTTTGTGAAATATGATGTTACATGAATCAGATTGTACACACATGAAGTGGGTTTTATGCGTGGATTGGTGTTTTTCATGCTGGGCTGAAATGCCTATAAATACGAGGTGACCCCCTCTTCATTAGTGAAAGGGGATCAACACTTAGATAAATTTAAAGCTCTGAAACATGGAAAATTGAAGTATATAGCGGTGCAAAAAAAAGAATAAGTGTTGCACCAAAAAGAAATGTTGCACAAAAAGGGATGTTCTGTGCAAAGAAAGAAGGGTTTTTCGGAAAGGCTTTTTCGGGCCAAAATGTGTTTCTACGCACGAGGTTAAAATTTTACATGCAAGATTCCTTATATGGTGAGTGAAAAATTTGGGGGTCCTATATGAATTTGTTTGGTACTTAGAACTCTCGAAGTGGCATCACGAAGAAGGAAGTATCGTGAACCATTCTGTTTTATGAAGAGTGTTGTGACCACATTGTGTATGAAGATTTAATTTGTTGTCAACAGTTGTCACTATCGGTAAAAATGAAGAAGGAATCCAATGTTAATGGAGATTGTCTTATGTGAGGATGCCATATCGGTTTAAGTGAGGGTGCGTGGACAATGGTTATGAAATCATATCAAGAATGTATACATAGGAAATCCTTTATGAAGAAAATTCATACGATTCTTGATATGATCTTATGTTCAATGCATGGGTATCAAAAGTAATACATTGTCTACAACAATGAAGAATGATGATTTAAACTAGAAGACGCTTTGTTGATATGTATTTAACAAATATCATATGTTTGGATAACTTGTGATGAAAGCCTCATGAAGAAAAGGGGGATAAATGATAATGCCAGTCATATACATTTTTGATTGGAGGGAATGATGATGCAGGAAGATAGGGATGTTTTAGTACTTTCCATTGTAATTATGACAATACTAAATCATGTTTATCAAATGATATATATCATGCTAATGGAGTTCGTGATGAAAGATGAAGAATGGTTATGGGACGAAGTGAAGACCGAAATGACAATGGAATGAACAATCTGGAGAGGACACAAAGCAACGGATGTTGCACACAACATTGAGGATGGTTCAAATTTTTTCGTGCATGGCATGATTCAATGTTGGAACATCGAAGAATGGAAAATGCATTAAGTGCATGGAAATTTAGGCGAAGTTCAAGAAAAATAATCGTTTCACGAAATATTTGCGGGATGCATGAAATAATCAGTGGGATGCATGAAACATAAAAAGGCTACATGAAATATATGCGGGGTGTTCAAAATATCAGTGGGATGTGTGAAATATCCACACAATTCAGAAAAAAAACTGTGTGTGAAATATGCGCTGGATGCACGAAAAATGAAGTGGTGTGTTAAATATCAACGTGTTGTGAGAAAAATAAAGGTTGTGTGAAATATTGGCATGGTGCACGAAATAGTGGAATGATGTTTTTCGAGAAAAAGGTATTTCGAGATCAGAAGCTCAAAAATTGGAAAAGGCATGAGGTGGCGAATTATTGGAGCATTGCGTGAAATATGACATTGTGTGAAACAGTTTCTACATGTATAATGTGGCTTTTATAGGCTGATTAGTCTTTTAAGAACCTTGTCAAAAAATGCCTATAAATATGAGGTGAAACCCTCTTATTTAAAAAGGCTTGACACTTAGACAAATCTGTAGCTATGACACGTAGAAAATATTGAAGTTTTGAATAGCGCACGAAATGAAAAAGTGGTGCATGAAAAATATAGTGTTGCATGAAAAAGTAATTTTCGCATTAAAAAGAAACTGCTACCCGAAAAAGGTATTGTTGCGCGAAAAAGAATGCTTCAAGAAAAAGTGAAGAGCTGTGCAAAAATCCAGTGCTGATCGAAAAATAAGAGTTACTTGAAAAACCATTTTTCACACCCAAATGTGTTTTTACGTGCAAGGTTTGTATTTTATGTGAATGTTACCTAGATGGGTGCGTGAAAATTTTGAGGGTACCTCATGAATTTAGCAAGTGCTATGAACTCTTGATGTGTCTTGTGAAGAAGGAGAAATGCACCATCTGTGTGAAGAAGAAAGCACAAACGAATGATTGGTTTTCTCAATCCCTCAAGGTGTTTTGTGAAAGAGATCTCATGAGTACACTGTAACACCCCATGTTTTTTTTAAAATAAATAGGAACACAAGGGACTTTGTTTTTATTAGATATTTATAACTAGCATTTTGACATAATTTTTCTACTTCTCTGTTTTGAATTTCAAGAAACTGTCATCTACAATTGTATTCAGTATGTTATTTGGAGTCTATTGGAACCAACTTTTTTTTGGTGAATAGTAACATAACCTTATGAATAGTAATATTAATAGTAATATGACCCTAATGAATAGTAAATTTTATTATTATATAACTTTATTAATGTTTTAAGATAATAGAATATAGGTTAATTTTTCATTGTGATATAGAAGTAGTTACAGAATTATAATTGTTAATTTTGGAATTAAGTGTGATTTTATTTAAAAAATAAATTAAAATTATTTAGAAAATTATTTTCAAAAAATGGACATCACTTTTGAAATCTACACGTCGATAAATGGTTAGGGTGAATTTTTAGATTTTTTCTGAAATGGTTTATTTTTTGGTGAATATTAAAAAACACAGTTTTTAGTTTCGGTGTATTAATGTCATCATTAATGATATAATAATGATGTCATAAATCTAGTATACTTGTGTATAGTTAAATGCTATGTGAGGTGTCCCAAGTGGCTTATTCCATGGTAAATTACCATGGGCAAGCCCATGGTTTTTCAAATACCACCCATGAGTTGTCCCTTGAAAATTATTAAAATAATCCATCACTTTTCCTATAAATACCAACTCTTCCCTTTATTGAATTCATTTCCAATTCTCCCTAAATGAATATCTAGACTAATTTCTTTAATAGTAGTCCTATAATGTTTTTCTCAAGCCCCCAAGGTCCCAACCATTGTTTTCTAAGGGTTACTCTACAAGGTAAGAAAATTCCCAATTTCATTTTTTTTCATTCAAGTTATTTTTTATGTGGTATTACTTTCACGTTTCCATACCATGTTATTATTTTCTTCTTATTCATTATCTATTCTATATTATGATCCATTTATGGATGGGTGATGCATGTCCCCTCTCTTTTTAATATTTTCTAAAACCATGTTGCTTAGCCATTAGGCTGCCGAATTTTCATAAGCGATTTAACAATTATTTTTTTATTTTGAGTTCTTTCCTTATTATTTATTCACATATCCTTACCAAAGAGACAATAAATATTTAGAAATCTTGTATATTCTATATTTTATCATTTTTATTGGAAATTACTCATCATTATTCTTCTCCTCTACAACTTATTTAAAGAATAAAAAACACTGTCCGTTTGTGTCGAATTAACGACATCGTGGACGATGTGATTTCAATTTCCATTCATTCTTTCAATTCTGGTCATGAGACAATTTATATGGTTGAACCAGGTTATCATATAGGTTGTATGACTCACCCATGTATCTAGAATTATTTTGTACTCATGGTTCTATTTTATATGACAAAATGGGGTTGTTATTATCAAATAACCACTAAAATGATCTAAATGAACATCATTAATGTTATATCTTATGAATCATCCTCATAAAAGAATTCAAAATGATAAATGGAATAATTTATGTTACTGGTTATATTAAAATACTAATCCATTCCAATTCTTGAGTTTGACTTCCAATCGACAAGAATGTCTACCATGAACCAATCATAGAAATCATGTAATGAATTCACCAAAAAATAGTGCAAAGGGAAAAATAATAACAATTAAGGGTGAAAAGATGTTATTAAATGATCATATAAGATTATATAAACATAAAAAGGTTTCTGAAAAATATTATAACAATATTTTATCTATTATACAGGTGTTTTAAACAAGTTGTAAGTAAGACAAACGCAATGTCACAGAATTCTTATCCTAATTTCCATTTTTTGGTTAACCTTATGCTTCATCATTTATGTTCTATTTAAATTGTATCTGTGATGGGTTTTGATTATATTATGTTTTATTATGTGTATTTGCAGAATATATACATACTCCATCCACTGTATTAAGTCTCTCTTCAATTGTATGATATTTATAAGGGACTTTTCTTTAAAAATCCTATTTTTAAAATTCAGTTTTACGAAATTCCAAAGTAATGTTTTTATGGAATTATTCATGTTGTATGATTATTTTTTTGTTCTTGAGAATTATTTTATGATGATATTTGGGACCTATATCTCCCTCCAATGTATTGGGTATGAGTAAGTTAGAGGTTGGTCGTATGGTTACTCCATGTGTAACTGTGATGGTTACACAAAGTAAGGTAGCCGTGAGGGTTACAAATTTTAAGGTAGCCAAGATGGTTACAAGATTATTTATTTAATTCCCCAATATACCTTTATTATTATATTTATGTTCTCATGTTTTTTTGGATATTGTGTAAATCTCATTTTACACAAAGTAAGTATATATGGGTGACAATAATGTCATTTGAAAATACTTTCATATGTTATGAGTATTCAGGGACTAATCTGTTTTTTCAATATTTTCCATCCCTTAATAGGGTTTTGTGATCATCCCATGTTTTTAAATGATTTTTCACAGGTTAATGGATGCGTAATACAAGTAAGGAAGACATGTTAAATATGGAAGAATTTTCACGGAGTCTGGTTTTAAGTTTTAAAGTTTTATATTTTTTTAAAAAAATGGAAATTGTATTTATGGTATCCACACTATAATAATGTGTAATGTCATGAATTTTTTGTCCTAATTCACTAATGCTCTAAACATGAAAAGATCAAAAATTTAAAAGGAAGTGTTTTCTTGACTAAATTCAAGATTTATTTATGTAATAAGGTCGGGTCCTTATAGTTGGTATGAGAGGATGGTTTAGATAACTTTAATGGTTAGGGTGATGTTAATAGAATACCATAAATGATTTTCAATCTATATTTAATTTGTTATAGAATTTAAATATCACCATGTTGCTTAATGTAAGATATGTTTGTTCAAAATGGTTTTACGCAGAAGGAACGAGGATGCTGAAGAGGAGAGGCACCGACAAAATGACATCCTTCCGGAACTATAGCCCGGAATGGTAGGGATTGGAACTGAGTAGTTTGTGACAGTAATGGCTCAGCTAACGTAGGCAATAAATGTTGGTGGAATCCATGCAAGATAATCAATATAGGTACCAGAAAGGAATATGACAGTCCTGGAACATTTGATGAGACAACATCCTCATGCATTCAATGGATCTTCTGACCAATAGTAGCTGAAGGATGGGTCAAAGCCCTTGAAAAGATATTCGATGTTATGGGATGTTCATAAAATCAAAAGGTAAGTATTTCCGTTAATAGTTTTGAAGTTGTAGCTGATCAGTGGTGGTCAATGTTAAGGAATATCATGGGTATAGAGGATTTTGATGCCCTAGAGTGGATTGAATTTAAAAGTCTTTTCCTTGAAAAATATTTTCCTAAGGTGGTGCAACATAGAATGGAGAAGAAATTCCACAAATTGAAATAGAATGATGAAGATTTAGTGGCTGTGTATGAAGCGAACTTCACCCTACTGGCGAGGTATGCTCCAAATCTTATTCTAGATATTGATAGAAAATTCAACCGCTTTTACTCAGGATTGAAGACAAGGTATCAAAGGGCGTTGGCATCTCATGAATTCAAAAGTTATGAGAAACTTTTCTGATGTGCTGAGAGGGTAGAGATGGAGTTGGCTAATGATCATGTGCATTTTGGAAACAAAGAGAAGAGGAGGACTAGTTGGAAAGTAATGGGTATGAATTGACCAAAGAAATCTGATGGTAAGAAAATCCAATTTCTAGTTTGTGAAAATTGTGGCAAGAAACACCATGGGGAATGTCTTAGAAAAAATGGGAAGTGTTTTAAATATGGTATGTTAGGAGATGTTTCCCGATATTGTAATGAAAATAAACCAAAGACTAATCCTAATAAGTATATTGTAATGTGTTTTAAATTTGGTGATATGGGTCTTTATGAAAATGCCAACCCAAAGAGATATTTGAATGATGAAAAGAAGCCAAAATACAAGGAGAAAGTTGTAGTGAGATCATTTGTGACTATGTCAGCAGATGTCGTGCCATCTAATGAAGTTGTATAATTTACAATGGTTGTTCATTCAGTTTTTTCTAATGTTTTTTTTGATACGGGTCTACACATTTCTTCTTCTCTGAAAAAATTTCTGGTAAATTGGAAATATCACCTCAAAAAATGAGACCCGAACTTGTTGTTAAAACAACAGGGGGGAATGTTATAGCAAAGATGAATTATAAGAATTTATCTATTGTGTTATGTGGAAGGAATTTATCGGCAAACCTCGTTGTTTTACACTTAGTCGAGTTTGATTTTATTTTGGGGATGGACTGGCTTTATGATTATCATGCTAAGATTGACTGTATAGCTAAAGAAGTTGTTTTCCTGAAAAAGATTCAGTTTGTATACAAGAATGAACCCATACATTTGATAACATATCAGGAAGCTGAGAAACTATTGATAGATGGAAATGAAAGTTATCTTGCTCATATTTTTGAAAACAATAGAACTATTCAAATTAATGATATTCCAGTGGTAATGAATACCTTGATGTTTTTCTTGATGGGTTACCCGGTGTCATACCTGATCCAGAAGTTGAATTCAAAATTGACATAGTTCATAATTCTATGATAAATTCAAAACCCCCTTATCGTTTGGATCCAATAGAACTTCTAGAATTGAAAAATAATTTGAAGGATTTTCTTAAAAAAGTCTTCATTCATCCTTTCACTTCACCATGGGGAGCTCCTCTTTTGTTTGTTAAAAAGAAAGATGGTTCCATAAGACTTTGTATTGATTACAGAGTTTTGAATAAAATCACTATTAAAAACAAGTATCCTTTGCCTCATATTTATGACTTGTCTGATCAGCACTAGGGATCTCAGTACATTCCCACGATTGACTTGATATCCGGATACCATCAGCTGAAGGTGAAGGAAGATGACATCCCAAAAACAGCCTTTCAGACTAGATATTGGCATTATGAATTTGTTGTTATGATGTTTGGATTAACTAATTGACCTGCTATTATAATTAATCTTATGAATAGAGTATTTTATGAATTCCTGGATAAGTTTATGGTTGTATTTATTGATGACATTCTGGTATTTTCTAAAAATAAAGAGGAGCATGAAAAATATCTATGTTTTATTATACAAACATTAAAAGAAAAGAAACTATATGGAAAATTAATCAATTGTTATTTTTGGTTGAAACAGATTTCTTTTAGTGGAAACATTGTAAATAAGTATGGAATAACAGTTGATCATTCCAAAACAAAAGTAGTTGATGAATGGCCAAGACCCACAAATGTTATAGACATTCGTAGTTTTCTGGGCTTAGCAATCTACTACCGATGGTTTATTAAGAACATTGCACAATTATCTAGCCAGATAACTAAGTTAACATGTAAAGGGTTTAAATTTGTTTGGATAGAGGAATGCGATGTTTGTTTTCAGGAACTGAGGAAGAGATTGGTGAATGCTCCAGTTTTGGCCTTACCTTCCCGGAATGGTGTGTTTTTCATCTAAAGTGATGCTTATTTTGAAGGTACATGGTTGTGTTTTGATGTAGATTGATCAGTTAATTTTATATTATTCAAGAAAACATAAACCTCATAAGATAAATTATCCCACACATGATTTGGAATTGGAAGCTGTGGTTTTTTCTTTGAAAATATAGAGGCATCATTTATAGGGAACCAAATGCCAAATATATACAGATCATAAATATCTAAAGTATATATTCACTCAGAATGAATTAAACTTGATGTAGAGAATATTTCTAGAAATGATAAAGGATTATGACTGTACAATCAGTTACCATCCTTGAAAAGAAAACAAAGTAGCAGATTCCTTATGTTGGAAACATCGGGCATCATTAACCATGATACATTTTGAAAATGATCCATTGATTAATGATTTTATGAATTTTATCTTAGAAGTTGTTTGTGTAGGGAATACATCTATTTTGTTTCAAGTTTAAGTGAAGTCTTCGTTGTAAGACAGAATTATGAAAGTGCAGAAGGAAGACCTTGTGTTAAAAAGTAAGGTAGAATTGGTTAAAATGGGTAAGTTGCTATAATTTAATCTTGATAAATATTGTGTTTTAAGATTTGGAAAAAGGCTGTGTCTACCTTGTGATTCCCAGTTGAAGAATGAATTGTTGAATGAAGCTCATATTTCTCCATTTTCTATTTATCCTGGAAGTACTAAGATGTGCAGAGACCTTTGAGAGTATTATTTGTCAGATTGAGTGAAAAGAGATCTTGTTGATTTTACCATGAAATTTTTGATGTGTCAACAGGTTAAAGCAGAGAAACTGTTACCGAAGAGGATGCTTCAGCCTTTTCTAGTTCCCGAGTGGAAATGGGAGAATGTATCCATGGAAATTGTGGTGGGACTACCAAAGACTTCTTGAAGTTACAATGTGATTTGGGTTATTGTTGATTGGTTAACAATGTCTGCACATTTTTTTCTATTTGAGATACAATGAATTTGGATCAAATTTCATGATTGTACCTCAAGGAGATTGTCAGGTCACATGGAGTTCCTCTTTCTATTGTATCTGACCGAGATCTCAGGTTTAATTCTAACTTTTGGAAGGGACATCAGAAGTAGTTGGGCACATAGTTAAATTTCAGTACATCTTTTCATCCTATATCAGATGGGCAGCTAGAACGAATGATTCAAAATTTGGAGGATATGCTTCAAGATTGTTCAATGCACTATTAGGGAAGTTGGGATCAACATCTTTCATTAGATGAGTTTTCTTATAATAATAGTTGTCATTCTAGTATTCAGATGGCATCTTTTGAGGCCTTATATATAAAGCGGTGTCGGACTCTAGTGTTTTGGGATGATGTCAGTGAAAGAAATTTGATGGGGCCAGAATTAGTTTGAGGATGTGGCTGAGAAAGTGAGGATGATGTAGCAGCGCATGAGGATAGCTCAGAGTAGGAAGAAAACTTATGAAAATAACAGAAGCAAAGACTTCTCTTTCGAGGTATGATACCATGTTTTCCTTAAAATATCTCCTGGGAAAAGTGTGATGTGTTTCGGTAAGAAAGGGAAGCTAATTCCATGGTTCATTGGTCGTTCTGAAATCTTAGAGAAAGATGGAACAGTTGCATATTGTGTAGATTTGCCTCTAAGTTTGTTTTAGGTACAAAATGTTTTTCATGTTTTGATGTTGAGAAAGTATGTTCTAGATTCATCACATGTATTAAGCCGAGAAGTAGTTCATATAGAAGAGAAAAATTCTTATGAAGAGAAATCTGTTAATATTTTTGATATAAGGGAACATGTATTGTGGAATAAGGTAATCCACCAGGTAAAGGTTTTGTGGAGAAACCACATGGTGGAAGAAGCAACATGGGAGTCTGAAAGTGTTATGCGAGAAAAATACCCTCAGTTGTTTAATAAGTAAATAAAATTGCGAGGATAGAGTTTCAAGAATGTGGGGATAATGTAACACCCCATGTTTTTCTAAAAATAAATAGAAACACACAGGACTTTGTTTTTAGTAGATATTTTTAACTTGCATTTTAACATAATTTTTCTACTTCTATGTTTTGAATTTCACGAAACTGTCATCTACAATTGTATTCAGTATGTTATTTGTAGTCTATTAGTACCAAATTGATTTTTTGGTGAATAGTAACATACCCTTATGAATAGTAATATGAATAGTAATATGACTCTAATGAATAGTAAATTTTATTATTATTTTATTTTATTAAGGCTTTAAGATAATTTCGTATAGGTTAATTTTTCATTGTGATATAGAAGTAGTTACAGAATTAGAATTGTTAATTTCTGAATTCAGTGTACTTTTAATTAAAAATTAAATTAATAAAATTTAGGAAATTATTTTTTTAAAAATGGACTTCAGTTTTGAAATATACACGTCCATAAATTGTTAGGGTGATTTTTGGGATTTTTTCTGAAATGGTTGATTTTTTGGTGATTAGTAAAAAACACAGTTTATAGTTTCTATGTATTAATGACATCATTAATGATATAATAATAAAGTCATAAATCTGGTCGACATGTATATATTTAAATAATATTTGAGGTGTCCCAAGTGGCTTATACCATAGTAAAATACCATGGGCAAGCCCATGGTTTTCCAAATACCACCCATGAGGTGTCCCATGAAAATTATTAAAGTAATCCCTCACTTTTCCGATAAATATTAACTCTTCCCTTCATTAAATTCATTCCTAATTCTCACAAAATGAAGCTATGGCCTCTTTACCTTCATAGTAGTCCTCTCAATGTTTTCTCAATCCCTCAAGGTCCCAACCATCATGTTCTAAGTGTTACTCTACAAGGTAAGGAAATTCCCAATTTCTTTCTTTTTCCTTTCAAGTTCTCTTTTATGTGGTATAAATTTCATGTTTCCATACCATGTTCTTATTTTTTTTTCTAATTCAAGATATAATCTATATTATAATTCATTTTCATGGGTTAATCTTGTCCCCTCTCTTTTAAATATTTTATAAAAACATGTTGCATAGCCGTTA
Source organism: Viscum album (assembly GCA_963277665.1). Classification (NCBI taxonomy): domain Eukaryota; kingdom Viridiplantae; phylum Streptophyta; class Magnoliopsida; order Santalales; family Viscaceae; genus Viscum; species Viscum album. Next base: position 61,852,942 of record OY728143.1, on the reverse strand, counting down.
GGATGCCGAATTTTTTTAAGCGATTTCACAATTTTTTTGTGTGTTCTTCCCTTATTCATTATTCATTTATCTTTAACCAAGAGGAATTAAATCCCCATAAATATTGTATATTTTATATGTTATCATGGTTAGGGAATATTACTCATCATTATTCTTATCCACCCCCACTTATTTAACTAATAAAAAACATTTTCTGTTTGTGTCGAATTAGCGACATCGTGGACGATATGATTTAAATTTCCATTAATTCTTTCAATTTTGGTCATGAAACCATTTATATTGTTGAACCATGATATTATATATGTTTTATGACTCACCCATGTTTTTGGAATTCTTTTGTGCTCATGTTTCTAATTTATAAGTCAAAATAGGGTTGTTATTATCAAATAACCACTAAAATGATCTAAACAAACATCAATAATGTTCTATCTTATGAATAATACTAATGTAAGAATTAAAAATGATAAATGTAATAATTTATTTTACTAGTTATATGAAAATACTACGCCATTTAAATTCTGGAGATTCACTTCCAATCGATAGAAATGTCCCCCATGAACCAATCATAGAAATCATGTATAGAATTCAACCAAAGACAGTGCAAGGGAAGAAATACAAACAATTAAGAGTAAAAATATGTTATTAAATGATCATATATGATTTTATAAACATGAAATAGTTTCTGTAAAATATTAATAACACTCTTTTAACTATTATACAGATGTTTTAAACAAGTTTGAAGTAAGAAAAACCCAAGGTAAGGGAATTCTAAACCCGATTTCCATTCTTTGGGTTAACCTTCTACTTCGTTAGTTTTGTGCTATTTAAATTGTTTTTAAATCGGATTTGTTTAAAATATGTTTTATAATGTGTATTTACAGAATATATACATACTCCATCCACACTATTAAGTATCTCTTCAATTGTATAATATTTATATGGGGATTTTCTTTAAAAATTCTTTTTTTAAAATTCGGTTTTACGAAATTCCAAAGTAATGTTTTAATGGAATTGTTCATGTTCTATGATTATGTATTGGTTCTTGGGAATTAATTTATGATGGATGGTGGGACCTATATCTCCCTCCAATGCATTGGGCATTATTAATTTAGAGGTACATTGTATGGTTACTCCAAGTGTAATTGCGATAGTTACACAATGTAAGTTAGTCGTGAGTGTTACAAATTTTAAAGTAGCCAAGATGGTTACAAGATTATGTAATTAATGCCCCAAGATAACTTTATGATTATATTTATGTTCTCATGTTTTTTTATCTTGTTTAAATCTCATGTTACACAAAGTAATTATATATGGGTTACAAGAATGCCGTTTAAAAATGCTTCCATACGTTATGAGTATTCATGGACAAATGTGAATTTTCCTTCTTTTACATCCCTTTCTAGGATTTTGTGCTCATCCCATGTTTTTAAATGATTTTTCACAGGTTAATAGATGTGTAATACAAAGAAGGAAGACCTGTAAAATTTTGAAGAATTGTCATGGAGTCTTGTTTTATGTTTTAATGTTTTATATTTTGAAAAAAATGGAAATTGTTTTTATGGTATCCACACTGTAATAATGTGTAATTTCAGGAATGTTTTTCCTAATTCTCTAAAGATATAAACTTCAAATGATCCTCAATTTAAAAGGATGTTTTTTCTTGATTAATTGAAGATTTATGTATGTAATCAGTTTCAGTCCTTATATACACAACCAGTAAATACTCACCCATGTAGTGATTCACGAATACAGATCCACCAATCATACATGGATCTGTGAATAAGAATAAATTAACCTCTACATGAAGATGAAGACATGTGGAGCTCTCTACATCTACAAAGGTGAACACTCTCTGGTTACACGATTAATATACACTGTTTGCAGGGGGGTTGTTGCCAGTGTGACGAGAAGACATATGCGGAACTAAAATCATATCTGTAAAATGAGAGAAAGAAGTATATTGATACACTCATTTATAGGTATTGAGAATTTATGAATGATATTAAGACACTACAGTACTATTCCTTATTATACTCTGTCAAAGAGAAAGAATACAAGAAGAATAAGAACAGAGTATTCCCAACTGAATGCTGAAAATTATTCAGGGCAGTTTGATTCAGAGGATGCCAAGTGAACCAATTTTCATTGCATGAATAATAAAATTGGTATAAGTGATTCTTTCCAAGAATAGAGAAGATTTTTTAGTGAAGTTGGTTTTTGGACTAAGAAGATGAAATATTAAGTCAATTGTAGTTATCATTTCACTAGAGAAGAAGATAAATAAAGAAGGAAGAATTTCTTTCCAACAACTTTGAAAGTAATAAAGTGAATATCACTAATGAAGACCAAGACCCAAACCTACCTATTGAAGAAGGATGATGAATGTCTCCATAGGCAGTATAAAGAACCAGCTTGAGGCTACATGATGGACTATGAAATCACAAGTCCAGGGAAGAGGATTGTTTCCCACCACCTATAATGTGTTGGGACTCACATTGGATAGAGGATTGCTTTCCTTGAAACTCCACTATAATTGAATATCACATCATAGTGGAGAATCCATGCACGGGTCATATACATGCATGGAACGAACATATCTACTCTTATTGAGTGGTGAACCTTGTAAAAATATAGTGTGCATATTTTTACTTCATTATGTTATTTCATTCGACATGGAAATGAGAATAAAATAATCAAGAACCTAACAGGTCAAGAGGTACAGTGATAAAAGTGGGAATCAGAGTTAAAAAATCTCTAACAAAGATTCACCCCCCTCTCGGTGTTGGGTATATCCCAAATTGGTCCTCTCAAAAATAAGAAGTATGATATACACACGAATGGTTATTAATACCCTCATTATTCATTGTTATGTGAAGAATAATTATATGTGAAACTAATTTCATATCTTCACTAAATGAACGAAGTATACTAATACAATTAGGTGTTGGTATTGGGAATTATCTGATGAAAAGTAGAAGAATAATATAGTGTTCACAACTGAAGATAGTTAATTATTAAGGTAATTACAGATGTGATAATTCTTTCAGTATATGGTTAGTCCATTCAGTGATCTTAACTATATCAATACAGGACTGTGATGCAAGAGGTGTCTCATGCTGGACTGATGTAAAGACATTACTAAATATTTGTTTAAGAGAAATTCACATCTATAAATTGAGTGGGACTTCACCCCAATGAGCCAGGGGATATTAAAATGAGTGACCTGAGGGAAGTAGTGAGATATCCATGAACATTTAGGTAGTGATCATGGGAAAGAGTTACTATTCCCAAACCATTGAAATCCTAATCTAGTGATGATTAGGGTAATTTGGTATGACCCAAAACATGTCGACATATCCTCCTTGGACATATCCCTTAGTAAACCAAGTAAAAAATGTTGTTTTGTCCTTATACGTGTTTTAATTAATGCATATATCCATCATACGGGCTTAATCAACTTTGCACCAATGCAAGAACATGATCCAGTAAAGAATAGAAAAAGTTTCCACCCTGATTCCACCCCCCGCCTCTCAGGGTGGTCTTGGTTCCTTTATAACATTGGTGTCCCATGTCGGGTGTGAGATACAATATAAATTGACATCCACCAAATGTGTGTAGATCAATCCATTTCAATAAATTAATAAACAAATATTGTGATATGGTGGATAATAAACATATGTTAATAAATAAACAAATTAAGATGTGGTCTACATTCATAAAATTCTACCAGACTGTAAACTCCTACTTCTACCAAAGATAAATGTTTGAACTGTGGTCAAACATATACACATGGTATAGTAAATACATAGTCCATCATAATAAAGAATATATGGTAGTAAGAACAAATCTGGTTCTTGTTAATTAGGGTCACTTCCCCAAAAAATCACACAAACATCATCCAAATATAAAAACACCTCACATATGACACAATCAAGAAATTAGTAAAATCCAATGATGGAGGGAGGATATCATCAATGGTGATCTATAAATAATTTCAAGGGTACCTACATGAGCCTTTGATATATCAAATTCCAACAATTCCTTTCAAGGAAACCCATGAAGGTATCCCTTATTTCCAACAAGGCATGGTTAACTCTGAGTTTGTACAAAGTATCTGAAAAAGGGGACTATGTATCCCCTTAGGTATGGAATAGTTTTCATTCAAATGATTCCATCGACAATTTATACTCTAGGGAACTAGTGTCACTTATAAGTATAAATAATCCTCTCAAAGATCTCATAAGAAGACTATAAAAATATTTCTCCTAACATGTCATGTATATCCAACCAAGCCTAGTGAGTCCATCCAAGACATCCTTATGTCGGGACTAGTGTTCTATTCATCCCAATAGAAGGTGTGACATAGCAACCAAGGTATATATCTCTAGGAACAGAATATATAATCACATGTCACAAATATGGATATCAATATCACATGCTAAACTGGCTTTCAAATTATAAAATTTACTCAAAAAATCTATGGAACATGAAAAAAAGAAGTAAACCTATGTATTTCCCCTTTTCCATGAAATCATAGAATGGGTCACAAGGAAAAATAAATTTTTCCTAGGGAACAAGTTAATTATAAGAAACGTGACATAGAATAAAAGTATAGTGGTGAAATAAGGCATAATTCAAAAGGTCAATCAATAAGAATGTAGCATCAAGCATTGCCATACGGGCCTAAATCATGACTCAAAATTCATATAAATTAAATTGATAAATTTAATAATTTTACAATAGATAAACACACACACACACTAGGTAAATAACAATTTAATGTCTAGAATTTAGTCCAACAAGGTTGTCACACTAACATGGGTCTCCAATGACCTTTCAAATCACCCACTAATTGTTTTAATTGTAATTCAAGGTCTCATAAGACATAAGAAAACCATTATATTATTTTTTATCACATTTGTGGTGAATTCGAAAGGGTTCACCTCACAACACAATGATGCATAATTTTAAATTTGACTAATATCTCGGTATAGACTTAGACAACCTACCTCAACGTAGTATCACTCAACTCACCAATTTTCAAATCATGAATCGAGATAGAACATGAGTAGTAATTGAAACCATTCAATGCCCTAAAAATTGGTAAAACTAGGTCTCATCCAAATAGTGATATAAAATAACTAATAATCTTAAAATATAAGTGATATAATCAAATATTATACTGATGGATTTCAAATTCTTTTGATTGTGAAAGATTTAGAGACTAATATAGATAGATATCAAATACCCTTTGAAGAGGGAAGGAGGGAGCTCTTGTGTGAGGGTGGAAGAATACACCACCATATAATCAAAGGAGAAAGTAGAGGTTCAATTAAAACTTTCATTAATGTAAAACACAACAATTCACCCACATACGTAGGGGAAAACTATTTGGCTGCACGGTCTTCCAAACCATGCATGAATTGTGTGCTATGTTCTTCTCTTTTGGGAACCCCACACAGTAAAGGTGAATAATTTCCCTCACCATGGAAAACCGTTAAAATAAATTCTTTGATCAAAACTAAAAATGGATCATATGGTCATGTGCTTGGGGCGCATGTTTGATGATATATCGTGTGGCACAAGTTCTCATCTTTCTTACCTTGTATAGTTAGTAGAGACTGTGCAGAATGAGGCGCATGGTTTCAACTAACCGTGTGGCCCAATTTTCATCCCAATGATCTGGGGTTCCTGGTTTTGAATAATCCACAAACAACCTCATGAGTACCATAACTCCATTGGGTTGAAATATAATGTAATTTTAATGATATTTAAGCAATAAATGGTCCATGACTTTGTAATTTCAGGGATGTTACATTTCCTAAGGCCACACCTAGTGAAACATTTGCATCTATGATCATGAAATACATCATTATAGGTTATCATATAGATACTAAGGGATATTACCTATATAAATCATTATATATAAATGTGGTTTTATCATTAAATGATACATTTCAAGAAATGGAACACATTTTATCAAAAATTAGATAAATAAATATTGACCTTGATGATGTTAATGCTCCAGATGAAAAAATTTGGAACATGAAGATTATCAACAAGACATATTCGGAGAGGAAAAATTTCCCAAGACATAAGTAGTATATAGACATACTATAAAGTATATAGAACTAGGGAGATATGGTTTTCATTTCACTGAGTATGTAAACACATTATACATTTAGAATGATGTGTATATGATCTAAAAGTAGGTAGTCTATGGTAAGGAAGAAATGAAATGAAATAAAATAAGAATTCAGAAATGGATTCCACATACAAACTCATCTTTTATTTCAGTATCACCATAAATAGAAGTACTTTCTATTCAGAGTAAATGTGTATTCATGAAAAAACTAGACATAGGTTGACATGAGATAACCTATTTGAATGGCTAGTAGAGAAAGTTTTTATGTAATGTTATGGGATCAACTATGATGAAACCATCTCACCAGTATCTTTGAAAAAATCCATCAGAATAATAATTTCAATAAAATCGTTCTATGAATATGATATTTTGGTTATGGATGTCAAAACATATTTTCAAAATGGTATTCTAGTTGAATATGTCAATATGTTCCAATCTGAAAGTTTCATTATTTCCAAGAGTGTCAATAAAGTGTAAAAGCATTAAAGATCCATTGGTGGATGGAAGGAGATATCTCGATCATGGAATATTATATTTTATGAATATATAATATAAGTTCGTTTCACTATGAATTAAAGAGACACATATGTTAATAATAAGGTTAGATTATTTTTTATAATTTTTCTAGTATTATATGCTGATGACATATTACTAATGGAAAACAATGTGAAAGTATTATATTTATTAAAGACATGGTTGAATTCTTGATTATCCAAACAAAAATTAGGTGAAGAAGAATGTATTATAGAGATCATGGTCTATCAAGATAGATCTCATATAATGATTGGTCGAAGTCAGCATTTTTATATTTATAAGGTACTCAAAAGATATAATTATGAAAAATCAGTGAGATAATTGTTTCTCGGGTCACATGGAAGAAATATCTCCATGAATATGTGTCCTGAAACATAGGAGGTGATTTAATAAATGTGTAAAATCCCATATGCTTGAGTTGTGGGGTCTATCATGTGTGTCATACTACATTAATGGTTTGATGTTTCATTTTCATTGAGATAGGTGGAATGTTATCAAGACAATCTAGAATAGATTAATTTTATGGAATTATAAATATAATAAATTACATGCAACATGCAATTGTTATGTTCCCTATCTATAGAGGATATGAGGAAAAAACCATGACCAGATACACAAATTCTAACATCCATAATAATAATGATTTTATGAAATCACATGAAGGTTATGTTCTTTTCCTACATAGTTATAAAATGTGACGGAGGAGGTCAAAGAAGTCCATGGTTTCCAATTATACTGAAGAGTAAATGTATATAGAATCTTTCGATGCAACTAAGAATACAGTTTGGAAACACAAAATTCTTTCTAATGTTGTAATTATACATAACATTGCAAACCCTATTACCGTATAAAATGATAATAATTCCAAATTAGTTCCTTCAATGATGATTATGCTACCCCATAGGTAGGTAATATAAAATAGAATCATCTTCTCTTGAGGTATTTTACATAGAAAGGTGTAGAAACAATTAATAGACTATATATATAAGATAACATAGTGCACCCATAGACTAAATATGTATCATATTATGAACATGATACTCCTGTGAGAGCTACCATGTGGGAAATTTTTCGTAGTTGGCTTAAGTGAACGTGGGATTATTTTGTGTGGGTTCCCTAGACCCAATTACATTATGTACCTTTATTACAATTACATATATTAATATTTATATATACATGTATTTACTCATACCATAATTGTTTGATACATCAGTACCCACTGTTTACATGGTCGTATATATGAATTTTACAAAATTTAAAATGTTGATGAAGTTCCTAAGTATAATGGGAACCTAAATATTCTATGATAGTAATCATAATTATATATCCTTTAGGTTATATAAATCATAATAACATGACATGGATGATATATATCTATCAGTTGTTGGGGGATCATAATCATTGAGTATTCTTTTCATTAATTTCTCACTTGGTGATCTTGAGTAGATGAGGTCTTATGGAAAGACACACTAATCAGAAAAACAATTTTTTTAGGTTTCATTGGTGGTTCCTATCTGTGAACATATCTATTAGTCTTTTAAAATCTGATAATCATCAATTTGTACGATTATTATCGCAAACATTGATACATGGATTGAAACATAAAATTGATGTTCTGTATATGTAGCTTGTGTTGGGTGTATTATTGGTTCTAAGACATTTACTGAATGATAAACATATAATTTTTATCTTCTGATTTAAGGAAGATATATATCATGGAAGCAGATTAACCAGGATGGTAGTACCATTATTAAATTGATATCTATTGTACATGAATGTATGTATCTCTATTTAATTCATGAAATATATATACAAACAAATGGATGATGAAAAAAGTATGAATCCAATAATATGAGATATCATGAGACAAAAATATTATATTAAATGGAATATTTTTGTAGGAGGTTGTCATATTTATGATATTTCTTATCTATTAAGGGTCCTAAAGGGTTTACCAGGATAATCTCTTAGTCTATGGATTGGACTTACTACATATGAGATATGTACCTAGAGGGTCATACACTAAGTGTATCCACAAGTTCAACAAATTTAAATGATTATGATTTTTTGAAATAGATGTCACCTTGTGGGGGGGGAGATAACATTTAATTATAACAATCGAATGTAAAAATAATAAATTATATTATTAATGTTTAGAATAACGATGATTTAACATATTTATTAAGGGATTAAAATGTTATTTTATCATAAAATTTAATATGATAAAATATTTATTTTAAATGAACATAAAATTTTCATGTATTGTTAAATTATTTGTGGAGATTATTGGATGAGTTAATGGTTCTTATTTTATAAATTATCATTTTATAACCTTGTAAGTGATTTATAAATTATTTTATATGTTTATGTCTCATTCCTTATGTCATATGTGTGTTCAATGGTATAAAATTAAGTGTATTAGTTTCTAGGAACAAAGTGAAATTTTGAAAAGTATAACATAGTAATAAAATCGCTTTTTAACCTCTAAATTAGTATGCTCAAACATTTGGTCGAATTTCATGTGGGAAGATATCCCTTATTAACATAATTAGTTTGGAGATAGATTATCAGATAAATGGAAAACATCATATCATTCATTATTCTCGATCGATACCTTAATCTTCACATGATCAAAGGGATGTTATAATGATATTTGATATCTTATTTTATCATCAACGAAATTTCTATAGAATATCCTTGAGTTGTGGTTCAAGTATATAATATTTAAATGATTCCTATCTTTGAACCATTAAACCATGACACTTTGAAAGTGGGAAATCTAAATGGTGAATTCAAAAAAACAACGTATAGTTTTCATATTCATTTAGTTTTGGTTTCAAATTATTAAATTTAATTTCAAAATTTCATTTATGAAATCCTTTTATGGGTTATTATAATTTAGTGCTTTTAACATGAATCCAAACATAAAATTTAAAATGGTGTTTTTTTCACAAATCTACTATGATAAATGATACTTCATAGTTCACGGTTAATGTAATAATGTGGCCAGGCGACACACCACAAAAGGGGTATCTTTATAAGGAACACAATTAAGTCACATGGTAACTCTTAACCAAGAGGCTACTCTATAAAATCATGAGTATTGATTTTTAATACCCAAAATGATTTTCATTAAATTCCATATGACCTCAGTTTATCATATAATTACCCTATAATATCATATTTGATCGACCTAACCCTTCCTCATTGGTCAAGAGGATAATATCATCGAATTATAGTCATTTCCGTTCTTTAATGATGTATCAATTCAAGGTATGGTTTTTTATCTATTTTATCCTCTAATTCATATATCCACATTTGATCTCTTCTCCTATGATATTGAAAAATCCATAAGGGTTATGTAAGATATATGCGTGTGGTTTTATTTAGTATTTAAGAGTTTAACGAGGATTTAGGATTTTTATGAACCAATATAATCTTCCCCAGCAAATATTTTCGGATGTGATATGTTTTACTACTATTATTGATGTAGGTATTTATATATATATATGAATATATGAATATGATATTTATATTTTATATTTAAATTATCTTATTAATTTAATTTAAGTGAATAATAATGTCAATGGATTTCATTGAATGATACAAGTTTTAAAATATGTATGACATAACAATGAGTTTTTCAAACCAAGTGTTTTATTATAGTCATGAATGTTGATTTTGACAATGAAATGGGTTTTCAAAAATTGAAGTGGATTATTTAATGAATTGAAAATTTATTTATAAATTTTGATCTTGGTTCGAATTTGTTTGTTGACAATCATTGAACATTGGGAACATTGGGTTCATCTTGAAAAGTCATGTCACTTGTGTTGTGCGTAAATACACTAGTGGTTTTTTGTTATTGAATAATTGTGGAATTAAAATATAGTAGTCGGTACCGACATATTAGTGGATTATGAAATTTTATGACTATAACATATTCACATAGCCTAGGTCCCAATACGGTGTGTTGTCACATTTATGGAATTTTTATCACATGTTTATGATTTTCATGTATTTTTTCACATATTTTTTCACTTTAGGATGAATCACATGGCTTTTCATGATGGATTGTATCAAGGATTTGTTTTTATATTGTTACCTAATAGTGTTTGGATTGGATATCTCATTTTATCTCTTACAATTTTCATATTTCATTGTTTATGTATATGAAATTATTTTTTGAAAACCAAATAATGTTATTTTAAAATAGGTTTTGATTTATGAATTTTTGTGTAGGTTTATTTTTTTTAAAAATGACCACTAATTAATTCATGAATGATTATTTTTGTATATGTTTGTGGTGAAATCCAACTGGGATTAGTGATCATGCCTGAATTTTTCCTTTGGCTACTTGTAGGTGTTTTTTTAAATATTATAAAATATAAGGGAATTATATAGAATCTCCACTTCTATCCTCATTGATGGCATTATATGGAGATGAACTGAATGTGAAAGTCGATCACATAGAGTATTTTTGGAAATGTGTTGTAATAATTTTTGGTTTTTATATTTTCTCTAGGAATATATTAATCTTGGATATATATTTTAATCCCACGTTTCACTTTTGTTGATTGTATAATTTTGTTATATAATAGATTCAATTATATTTTCTTGTTTCACCTCACGACCTTTATGGGATAGATCTAGTGCAACATATAGTTGACTTCATTATCATTGTTACAGAATGGTATAAGATGGATATTAATCCTAATGTCTGTTAACAATGCCTAATATTGTTTTTTTGTCTTCAGTATTATGAGTTAGGACCATTATAATTCATGTAGTATGTTCAAGTAGATTTCTAGATAGATGGATTCCACGTCTGAACATTAGTAAACATGGGGGGTCAAATATTTTTTTACCAATTTTGATAATTGGAGTTTTATGTCATTTTAATGAACTTATTAGGAATTTTAATTAAATGGTGTGATTATATTTTAATGTGATTATTTTCATTGGTAGAATTCATATTGATTTTATTTGAAATTTATTAATGCAATGAAATGAATCATGTAAGTATGTTCAATGTTCTGGGAATTTTTCTCAAAATATTGATTCAGAATAATCCCATCGTTATTATAGGGTGTCACATATATTTTATCCCTTGAATTTGAGTGAGGAATAAATGATTTTTTTTAGTAATATCCTCATTTGGATACTTCTTTTATATTTTCTATAATCTGCACTATTATGAATCTGAGTTAAATATGTTTCGTGACCTCGAGATGTGAAATGGATCATGGATTGACATTTTCTAAGAAACACCCACTTATCATCTATTGGGAAAAGGGACGCCAAAAAATATATGGATTGAATATAGTAGATTGAGTGGATAAAAATCATCTTTATGAATCATGAGGAATATAAGATGGGCTTTTGTATGTACATGATCAATGGACTGAGAATAAGATTAAGGGAATCTAGCATTCAAGATAAGTTTAACTAGGATCATACCTAATCATATTTCATGAAAATATTCAATCAAGAGGTTTAACACGAGACATTACATGTAGTGAAAACATGGGAGTTTCTAATCATGGAGGAATTTAATTCTATTTTTCTTCATTTTTCATCCTATTTTTTTAGTTGGTTGATTTATCACCTGAGGTATTCACCAATGATTACCTAAAGGGTTTCAGGTTTGAGTTTTGAATGTGGTATAATATTCAATTGATGTTGATAATCATGTGCCTTTCACTATTCTTATAGGTAGTAAACAAATAATAATTTCTGGATTAGGACATACATAGAAATGATGGTTTTGGTGGATCATTGGTTAGTATTGTTGTTACATAGGGTGTGTCTTCTTTCCAGAAAAGTGATCTAAAGGTTTCTTGGATTTATTTAACATTAGTTTCATTTGGTTCATCAGTGAAGCATCATGTCTTCTGCTAATCATGTGTATTTATTGGTAATACCATGCCTAATTGTGTTGAAAAACCAAACAATTTTCATTTTTTGAGTACTATTGTTCCATGTGAAGTGTTTTTGTGAAAGGATGTTATAGGGTAGTATGGAGGGATGTAATATCAACATGTGTTCATAGGTACATAAATATTCTTCCAGGGTTGGTGGGTCTAATCATAATTCCCAGGGGGGTGTCCATGTGGAAAATATGGGATAGAATTATGCAACTGATAATGTTCCTAAGGGAATTCAAGTAGGGATAGATAATGTTTGAGGTACCATATTCATTTAGTATATTATAGTGTTATTTTGGTATAATACTAGGGTTACTCAATAAAATATATAATCAAAGACAATTTACATGTTTGGATTATTTTTATAACTTATTTCACACATGTTGAATATTTCCATGCCTTCAGGAAATAAGTCTGAACGCTATTTAACGTGACACACATGTCATGTGATTATAGACGACTATGATGTGATATGTTAATTTTTAGTTCATTATAGGAATATATTTTCACTAATACTTTGCATAGATTGGAAGATTAGTGTGAAGGACAAGGAAGGCTATCATCATCATCATATTATGTTTATATATAATATTATTGGGTCATTACTATTTTTATGGTGGGTTTGGATCTAGATAGGGGATAGAGGGTAATGTTGTACATTATAATGGGGTAATACAATGAAGGGTTTCAGAGATGTCTCAGGATTTTATTGACCATTTTCCTGATTTTTTATTTCTTGTAGTGGTATGTGTGTACTATAAGATCATTCTAAATGATTTTTATGGTTTACCACCACAAAGGGACGTTAAATTTAATATTGACATACTTTCTAATATTATTACCATTTATATATGTTCTTAGTGGATTCCCCAAGTTATGTTGGTATAAGATAAATTCATGTTTTAGGACCATCAGGATTATGTATTTATTCATACTATCATTCCACCAGTTTAGACTGGAAGGTTGGATTTCAAAGACTAAACTTCAATAATTGTAGCACCAGTTTAGATCCTAAGGAGAGGGTTTACATGAGACATTGTTTACAAGATAGTACGAGCATTTCAATTTTCGTTTGATACCATTAGGTCTCACTAAAACTCATGTGGTATTTATGAACATTATAGATCTAACCCTTCATAAGTTTTTGAAATATTTTATTTTTGTTTCATGTATCATATTGTTGTGTACATCATGTCAAAGCTGGATCATATAGACACGTTTTATACCATTCCCAAAACCCTGAAGGAACATCATTTATTGGATATTCATTCTAAATGTGTGTTTTGAGTCTAGGATGTGGAATTATTAGTCAATTTTATATTTGTGATTGGTGTATAAATATATCATGACAAAATATAGGTTTATATATCATGGAATCATCCTATAATTGTGTTAATCATCCAGATTGTCATGAGGATATGATGAATATTATAGAAGGTTTTTTCATTATTTCTCCAATATCAAATATTCTATATAAACATTAACTTGAATGTATATATATTTTTAATTGAATAATAAATGATAGAGATATATTAGTATCTAAAGGTGATTTTGACATCGGCACCAATTTTCATTCTTCCAAAATTGGGTTGGTGTTATGATATTTTATGTTATGCTTTTGGTATGGTTTTGGGATGTGTATTGATGGATTGGAAATATATGGTGTCCTATTTAACCCATTGATTACACCATCATGAGAAGAACTACACAACCCATGATCTTGATTTGTTAACAGTTCCTCCATGATCTCAAAACATGGAATCACTCTCTATTTATTGAGCGTTTAAATGAGTATTCTGACCATAAGAGCATGAAATATATTTTTACACCTCGTGAAATGATGATTTGACATTGATTCATGTTTAAGTAAATTAAAATTATTTATATTCATATTTCATACACACCAACAAAAGGGAAAGTGGTTAATGATGTGTTGATTTGATATTTACTGAAATAATCCATGATAGAATTTGTTGAATAGTGTTAGCTAATGAGTTTTTTTATAGAGATGAGTTTCTGGGAGAAATTTAATGGTAGGAATGTTTATTTATTCGATAAATTCTTTCATTAATTTTGATGAGATAATTAACCTTGAGTAGGTTACTAACATCGAGTGAAATGGATTTTTTAAAAACCATTTTCGAGGGGAGACCCTTGGTGAGGGGTCTTATTCTCCAAATGGGGATTTATTAATCTAAAGTAGGTTAGATGTCCCATTTTTTGAGGCAGGATTTCACTGATATTCGACACTAGTATTGTTGGTATGTATACACTTTGGTTACTAAAATGTATTGTGACTTGCTCATTCATTATTGGATTTAAGGGATGAGACGGTCCATTGTATATTTTGGTTCATGGTATTTCACATGTAATAAATTTAATGTGGAACACAAGATACCTACTTGTCTGTTTCAACCATTACACATTCTGTTTTTGGAGTGGAAAGAAATTTCCATTGAAATAATCATTTTTTACAAGGAATCGTTTTGTAAAATATTTTATTTAGGTGGTAATTGATCTAATTATGATATTGGATAATTTAATACCTATATAAATGATGAATTATGTGTAATTTCTTTGATACTTGTACATCCGAGAAATTGTGAGGCTTCGTGGGGTTCTCTCTACGGTTGCATTTAAATGCGGCCTAAGGCCCAATTCCATGTTCAAGAAATATTTACAAAAGTTGATTGGTTCCTAATTCATATTATGCTTGAATTATCATTATCTGAATAAAGGATTGATAGAGATAGTTTTCCATGCTATTGGGAATATTTTTCGGTATAACATGCCTGATTTTGGTTGATATTTCAAAATTAATTTTCCTATGGTAGAATTTGAATATAAAAATATTTATCATGATATGATAAATATGGATCCCTTTAGATCATTGTATGGTTATCCATGTAGATTTACCTTATGTTGGTAAGAGTTGGCAGAACAGTCCCAATATGGGTCGAGTCCCATTCAGGAGATGAAAAAAAGGTGTTGTTTATCTGGAAGAGGCCAATCACAACATAGATCCAGAATAATTCATATGTGGGCCATTTTCATCAGCCTATAGAGTTTTAGGTTGGTTAAATGGTCCTTCTTATAATTTCACATCACGTAGAACACCATCATTTGGTTAATTAGGTAATGTTGGAAATGCTATTTTTTCCCTTTTTAGATAATATATAGAATCAAAATTGATCAATGTCAGTTGGAAATACCATTATGTTTTACTTTAATCCACAATTTGATTCATTATTTCAGATGTGGACGAATCACCTGGATCCTTCCCATATGATTTAAGGGGAGGATGTTCGTCTCCATATTGATACATTTATTATTTAGAAACCAATTCAGAATATAGATCCCAATGATAATGTACAATACAAAATAATAATTCCACTATTCTATATACTTTTTTTGTGAGGGTGGGATGCCACGGTGAATGAGAACATAAATTTGTTTGAGGCATGACTTCCCTTGTATGTTTGTGAGTATCTAATTTTGAGAACATTATAGGTAATGAAATATTTTATTGTGGGGAGAATGTAACATCTATTTACGTACATATAAGAACTTATTGACCATTTAATTGACCATTATTTCTATGGGTATTTCATTGCCTTTAGTTAGAGAGTTTACATAATATTTTTGGGGACTTTAGTTTTTTTAATGTTTCTTTTATTATTTTCAAAAACAATGTGGTTTGACCTAGAAAACCATGAATCCATGAATTTATTTATAAAATTGGGTACACAATTTCAACAACCCATGTTGCAACCTCTCCAAAATAATCCCCCATATAAATAGTTTTTTTATGGTTATAAAATAGTCAAATTAACCATGTGTCCAAACCATGCATCCCAAATAAAATATTTCTATATCGCACATGGTTAAGGTGCATTGTTTCTCTTAACCACATGGCCTCAAAATAAAACTATTCATTAATGTTTGTTAATTCCCATGATTTTTAATTAATAAACATTATGAAAGTAGAAAAACACTATTCAACCAAAATTAACATATTGACATGGATAAATCCATATATTATTTTCCAGAGTCGACTCTCTTGGAATTTTGGGTTGTTTCCATTCCATATTATTGGATCGAATGACATTATGTCACAGGTTTTATTTGTTTTCACATTTATTATTAGATCCTAATTGTATATATTCTCTGTTAGTCTTGTGGTACCCATATAGGCTATGCATGCTATATAAAATGGGTTTGGTAGAGAACATATGATTTTATTATGAATATAGGATCCTGATGACATGATCTACTCTACCCCATAAACGGCTTTCAAATACAATTAGTTTTACCTCTATTCTTGAGTTATGTATTTCAATATAAAGGGTTTAATCTATAAATTCATTTTTAATCAAATAAAACTACACTATTTTATTCTTAAGATGATTTGTCTGAGGTTTCAAATTATATTATAGAAATATTTATCTTTTTATAAGTGATTTATTTAAAAATAAATTTTCCACAATATGTGTTTGATTTAATGCTTGGGTGGTGGTTTTGAAATAAAAATTGTTTTTAAAGCAAAAAATAATAATTTCATGGAATCGAAAATGTTTTTACAAATTATGTGAATGATTGTTAAATGTATTTTAAAAAACAATGAACATTGGGAACCTTTGATGCATTTGGAATGGACATATCACTCGTAGTGTGAATAATACCACTAGAGGTTTTATGATATTAAAATATGCTACCTGGAATCAATATTGGGTTGTAAAAAAATATACCAAATTATTGATATTTTGTGTCAACTACATATTCCCTTAGGTTGGGGCCCAATACATTGAATATTTTAATTTTTTTTTATTATCACATGGTGTAATTTTTCTTGTATTGTTTCCCAAATGATTTTACTTGAGGTTAAACAGACTGATTTTCATGATGGCATATTTCATGAATATGTATTTGTTTTCATAAAATATGGTTTAAATATCCTACTTTCTATTTTCTCACTCACAATTTTTATAATATTTCATTTATGAATATGATGGGATTTAATGAACACCAGATGAAATGATATTAAAATTGGCATTCATATAGGATAATTCTTTGGAAGAATAAATGATCAATAACTACAGGATTATTTATTTTATAACTTATATATATTTTGTAAATTAATTATACTCAGATTAGTGATAACACGAAACTTTATCAATTATGATGTTTTAGATGATTTCTTGCAATACTCAGATAATGGTAGGATCATTTCATATAATCATGGATTCATTCATCATCATAGCCCCCATAGCCGAACATTTTGGGATTAATGGTTGGTCACATTGAGACATGTTGGTCAGGAATTATCATAATTTAGGTTCGATCTAGTTTTTTGTTTATTTTTTGAATCCTTGGGGAATATTTTTATTTTGTATATTAATCTATTTTCTTATCATTTTAAGTTATATATGAGACTTGTTTCTATTATCCTCTTGCATTTCACCACCATGACATACTAGCTCAGGTGGCTTTCCTAATTGACTCAAGAAATATCATTTCAAATTTATTTACTCTTTATAATTAATTTCTCATCAATATTAGTTGTATAATACTTGTTGTGTACAAAAATTCTCATTTTATACTTGTCTTCTTTCAGCACATGCAACATAATCCTTGGAACTATGCGTGTTCCAAATTGTTGGACAACCATGACGTACACATGGTGTCGTACATCATAAATTGAATGTAACCTTTTTTCATGGAACATCAGTCCCTACACCATGTATATGATAAACAATACAGTTGGGACACCATCATTATACGGTCCTGAGATAATTGGGACAAAAATATGTTTGAAATGGTTACATGATGTGTGTTTCTTCATGTCATGTGACACTATATACGAATATATACACATATATAGTTTTATATATAATATGTATATTTTTGGTCAAATCGTAATGAATATAAATATATTCAGGGTATAAAACATATTACACATTATTTTTATTATAATTACACTCCATGTACTCCAGTTTATTTCTTGTAATGGCCTTGGGAACTTCCTAATATTGTTTTCCAATTATTCAATTTTTTTCATTCATATACAATTAATGGTTATATTATCTATAATGAAAAATAGAGAAGATAAATATGTAGGATATATAAAAAACCATTTTATGTAAAATGAAATAAAAACACATGTAATCAATTAATGTAGAATAAATAATTATAAAATAATTGTGTGATCACATTGATAACACTTGTAGTTTTCAAGAACAATGGAATCATCATTTAATATTATGACAAAATGAGCTTTTATTAATTAATTAAACTTACTAATTGCACCATATAGTTAAAATTTCACGTCCAATGAAAATATTTTATTACATATCTAGTTAAAATGTAACACCACAAAATTATAAAGTAAAAACATTATATCTAGTCGCATGTATGAAACATAACACCAAATTGCTAAGGGAATATAATATCCTAATACATACCAATATATTTACAATGTTTAATAAATTAAATCTATGTTATAAGTAAAAAACAAACAATACTGAGTTTTCTTGCATCTCATGATAAAATGAGTTTCTTCAATGGCTTAAATTACAAGGAAGGCCTAGTTTTATGGAACAATTATATATTAGAAATACATTGTTTTTTGTATAATAATATATAACCTTAATGTTAAATTATTGATTTTTGAATATTATTAAATAAACTTTTTAATTATATGGTCTAAAATAATATAAAATGAATTCATTGTTAACAAATTATTTTTAAATGAATCTAAGAACCAATTAGATATATAGTAAAAAATAAAATCGAAAAATATTTATTGGATCACAAAGGTGTTGACTATAATATAATAAAACAATTTGTAAGTGATATTAAATATATATATATATGTAAAATATAGAAAAAAATTATTTTTAACAATCATATAATAGATTTTATAGGAATAAGACAATAATAAACCCACTCTTATGCATAAAAATGCATAATTTTTTATAGGTGCTTTTACCACCTTTTAATGGAAACAAATTTTTATAAAAAAATATGGAAATTTTATAAATAATATATTTAATAATAATTAAACTTTTAATGTGGAATATTAAAATTATGTTAGGGTGATTTAATGGTATTTATCCATAAAGAATCATTTTCTAATAATAGTAAAAAAATTCTAAATTTTAGTTAAAAATAGATTTTTCATCTGATTTATTTATAAGATAAATTATAAATTATATATTTTTTATAATTTTAATTAAGTAAATTTTATGATATTTTAATTAAAATTTTTCATTTTAAAAATTTTAACATTATTTTTGGATATGAAAAAATAGAAAACTTCTGAACATTTTAACTATAAAAACCCGCATTATCACCCCAACTTTGATATAAATTTTTTATTAATTTCTAAAACATTTTAGATTTCAATTTTAATAAAATGGATTCTATTTTTGGAATAATGTTAATTTTTTATTTCTAAAATGGTCATATTATTTTTGGATTATAAATATTAGAGAATATGATTAATATTAATTATAATGATTAAGAGGTAGTTGGGGTTTGGCCTAGTGGTAAGCACCTTGTAATCATAAATGAAAAATGGGGGTTCAAAATCCATTGTGTGGATGGTATTGTAGCAGGACTGTTGCGTACTATAGAAACTATGATACTCTAGCATCAACAGGAACTATTGGAGTGGCATGCTACTATAGAGGCGGTTAGGTACTGTAACAGCGATATGAATAGTGTGGTACTACTATAGCAGTACTCTTCACAGAATGGGCCTACATGCCAGGTAATGGGATAAATGCCCACTGGACCGGGCCTTTGGGATATGCAATGGGTCTCCCTCTACATATTTAATGTGGCCTTATATTTTCATTAATAAAAATTGAGGCTTCGACTCTTACGTTTAAAAAAATTACAATGATTTAGAGGAAAATTAGCTTAAAAAGGAAATAGATGTTTATCATAATGGTTAAAATGGACAAGATACTAGTAAAAAATACATTGGTTTTACATATTTCGATACTATACTAGAATATAAATAATTTGGTCTATTATTGGAGCTAATTTCAATGGATAAAATGTGGGTGGTATTTTTTTCCAAAATTAATAAGAATGTGACTCCACTAAAAATGCACTCAACCTTGGAACTTCCTCACACCTCTCAAGACACATTGAATAAAACAAAATCTAAAAAAATAGTTCCTAAAAATTATTACAGTCAACCTATAGGCCTTACCTTTTTCATAAATATATCCATAGAATCACATTGGTGAAAACCAAACAGAGTTTACTAATTAAGTGGTAGCATCAATACTCTATCTCTATAGTTTTCTTTTTTCTCCACACAATTAATTCATAATATTTAATGATTAAAAAATAACAGGATTATCATAAATATACTGTGATTTGTTACTGTTAAATGTTCAAACTACGATTACACTAATATACATCTAATGAGTATCTAACATATCTATTATGCGTAAGGGGAACTACCGCCTCACGAAATGAAGTAGTTCAAATATCCTATTACCACCTATCACGAGTAAGAATTATAATGGTACAAAAACTTATATATGTTATATATGATATTTATAATTTCTTTATACGTCATTAATTATTTTATACCACATAATATTAAGTTCTACCTTTGTGGGAATATAATAACTTAATTGGAGAATGTGTGTACTGCCACCACCATTAAGTGGCTTGATTCATTAATGTTATACAGTAAATATATAGGTGAAGGTTTTAATAAAATTATGTGACATATATGAAATATATATGAGACTATAATTATAGTATAAAGAAATATATAATTTTTATTTTTCAATATTTTGAAATACGACATGAAAGTGAAAGTAGCGTTCATATCTTTGTACAACCGACTACCTCCATGAACGATGCATTTCATTTGCTATCAAAAATATTTATATATTACTATAATTATATATATATAATGAATATATGTGCTATTTAAATCATAGTTTACATTCTATATATAAATAAAACAATGATATAATTAATATTAACTACATGTAAAAAGATAGTACACACTCGACAAACTAGGTAGTTAACACCCAATATAGTGATAATAAATAAATATTAATAAAAATAAGTAATAATATATTATAAAAATTTTATATAGTTGCTTTTTCTAGTATATGTAATGGAAATGTTTAGAACACCTATAATTGAGTTTAGTGGGAATTCACAAAAAAATTAGAGGCAAGGTAAGCGATTTTACCCTAACATTGCACATCCATGAGATAAATGTCATATAAAAACCATCTTTATTTGGTATTGTATACCGAATACCCCTATTGGATATATAATATCATAAATGTTTTTATCTAATTTTTTTTATAGTCTTCCTTAATTGGTAATATGATTCACATTTTTAAAACTGTTATGGGACACTTTGTATCATTTTAATATTATTTTCCTCAAGAATATTATTGACATATATTTTTGTAATTTTTCCATGAATCGACAACAAAACCCACTTATTTTAGTTCACATGAAATATTTCATATTAATACCATAATTATTATTCTTTTTTATGGTTTATGATATTTTGGATAACGATAGTATTGATGTTCACTTCCTTAATTACATTATTAGATTCTTTTAAATATTTAATTTCTTATGATCATTGATCAGTGAATTACCCATACGTTTACTAATCATTTATCATGGATTTGATTATTTCGTAAATCGTATATAATTTTTACATAAATTATACTTGAAATTATTTTGATTAACTATGGAAATATTGAAAAATATACATCTTCTACTACATATGAATATTTTATAAGTCACAAAGATAAATCAATAAATCAATATATGAGAAATGCATTGGATGTGTTCAACAAGGGTGTCACCCTGTTATAGATTACAACTCGATGCTTCAGTAGTCTCTTGCAATGAGTTTGTTAGATATAATTATATAGTGTTTTTCCAGATACACTATATTATCTTATAAAATGTCTTGATGGTAATGATTCTATTTAACTATGAAACATGGAATCCCATAATTATAATTCCCATCATTTGGATTCAATTATTATTTATTCATGAGATTTTTTGTCATCAAATGTATGGATTAATTTCACTATCATTTTATTGATAAAATGTAATTATTTTCAATTTTTTTCATATTGATTATTAATTTTATATTTATTATAATATCATGTATTTTTGGTTATTACATATTTATAATATTTATCCATTTATTTTATTAATTATATGGCATGTGTGTTTAGTTGTTAACCTTTATATAATGATTAATCTCATTGTTTCATTACGTTTTCCACTATAAATTATCCTTGCTGAATATTTTTTCTCGCCCTTATTTTCCTTCCTCTCCCAAAATTCCATTATGTATAAAAAGAAATATTATCAATGATATGCTAGATGGAAGAATGTTATTATTTATTACAAAAGAATGAAAAAATTTATGATTTTATTATTGTATTCATTTATAAAACATGACTCGTGTATGCTTGTGGATTGCCATGAAAATTTAACTGTTCATCCATTTGGGACATGAATTAATTCTATATTATATTTATTTAATGGTATCATGACACTGACATTAAAATTTTTAGGTTGCGTTGCTATAATTCGCACAAGATAAATATTAATAGCAACACTAGGAACAGCATTTAGGAAATCATAGATTATAAAACATATCCATATGATTAAAATTTATTATAATTATATAATAACATCCTATAATTTTATTAATGAATAGATTAGGAGGTTATTCCTAAAAATAAATTAATGTCTCGATACTACATGTGAGAGTGGTTTTGGAACATTTATACCTTGAGATAACAACTCTGAAAAGATGTGATGTGACTCACTCGGCATGACCTACTACATAACTATATGTATTACTGTACACTTTTTTTGACACACCTGAGGGATATTATTAGGGTAATTAATTATTTTTAAAACCATTATAATATACTTTAATATAAAATGATAATGCATAAAATAGATTAATACTATATATTTTTTTATTGTGGATATGGTTTAATGATTTATAAATCATAAAAATTATATTTTGGATAATCCATTAATCAATGAAGGATCTTTGTGGAAATAAATGGATAAATTATTTATGTATTGAGGATATATTGAAACCATTTTTTAATAGGTTATTAATGGATGAAAATTATTTTATGGATTTTAATCATAGGTTTTTATAAATTATATTTATATGGTTTTGTTAAATTAATACATGTTTGTTTGGTGAAAACCTATCAAATCAAGGGAAGATATGGGACTCAACCCCATTACTGATGGACGATAAGAGTTTCATGCAAACCACTGACCTACACAGGGTCTTGTTTAATATGTTATTTTTTTAGTAAAACAATTTGATGAATAAATATTAATGGTGAGCTAGTAGTTCAATATATAGGTTGACATATTAATATATTTACCATATTATCATTGAAGAATAGTTAGAGACAAACAGTTATACTTTTTACAATTTAATGGGACATGAGATCTGTTAAAAGTGTATTTTAGTGAGTCAAACATCAAATTCAATTTTTTTATATGAATTTAATGATGTAATGGATAAATTATAATTTGATATAAGAACAACAAAATTGGAATATTCTTTTTTATATATTTTTTATATTTGTATATTTACATATATTCTTAGGGAGTAATAGAATTACCCAACATTTGGAAAATTATTTAGAAATAAAATTTTGTCTTAATACAATAATTTGTTTTGAACCCATGGACATTGAAATAATTAAACTTGTATGGATGTGAGGCCCTGAAAAATTAATTTAGCCTTCACTTGTTTGCTATTGATGACCTCAATAACTCCCTATAAATATTTATACTTTTCCACCATATATGTATATCTAGTTTCCATTAATTTTCTCATTCATATAGACCTAGTAATATGTTATACAATGGGACCTTTGTAATTCCAATTCACTATTTCATAGAGGACGTTTTATAAAACATTCTCATGATATTTTATTTCAACATAGGATATATCAAACAATCTATTATCATGGACAAGTGTAAATTGTAAAGACACAATTTAATTAAGGTGTGGAAAATGTAATGACCAAAAATTATAAATCAATAACATTATATGTTATATCATGAATATAATTGAAACACAAATCATTTAAGGGAATATACTTTTCTAATAATTTAATATAAATTTACCATTTTAAATAAATTCATTTTATGTTATTATTTCCCTAATAAAATTTATGTTTGAACATTATATTAAATATCAAGTCTAACACACAACACCAATCACCTATGGGAATATAATATATCAAGAATATATTAAATATTTACTCATTTCAAAAAATTAATTATATGATTAATAATGAAATTCATGTGATAGTGAGAAAGGGTGTATCTTATGAAACATTGAGTTTCATTGATGACATGCATTACATGCAAAGCTGAGTTTTATAGAACAACAATATATTATTATAATATTTTTTTAATTTAATAAGATATAACCTAACTGTTAAATTATTAGTTACAAATATTATTAAATAAATTATGAAATGATATGGTTTTAAAATATATTTAAAAAATTATATGGGAATAAATTAATTTGAAATAAATAAAAGAACCAATTGAATATAATGTGAATGTTTTTATAGAAAATTGTTTATATGCCCAAAATGTTGTCTTATACTAATAAATTAAATTAATTACCATCAGTTATTTATATTACAAAAATATATATTTTATATGTTCAATCAAATATTTTTTATATTCATATAATAGATTTTAATGGCATAAGATCAAAACAATCAATATATTTTGTATAAAAATAAATATTTTTGTAATGGTAATTTTCAATCCTTTTAATGGAAATCATATTTTAAATATAAATTTGTGTACCTATATATATTTTATATGTCATTATAGAATACATATTTTAAGAAGGAAATTGAATAATTTTCTTAATGTGATTATTTGGAATTTTTCTGTGATGTTAATTTTTCATTGAATAGTGAAAAATAATGAAATTTAATTAAAATATACATTTTCGTCTAATTTTTTTATATAGTTAAATTATAATTTTAAATAGTTTTGTATTTTAACTATTTAATTTTTTTAAATAAATATTTTATTTCATTTTAACCAATTTGACGATGAAATTTGATATAAAAATATCTTAAGCATTTTAATATTTTACATTAAAAACATGCATTGTCGTCCCATTTTCAGGATTAATTTTAAATTAATTTCTACCACATCTATTATAATAATTGAGAAAATTTATTTCATATTTGTAATAAAAATAATTTATAATACATTATTATGTGAAATTATTTCAATAGAAAATATATTTAGAAATTGACAAAAATTAATTACAATGATTAAGAGAACAATTAGCTGAACTAGAGAATAAACCTTAATGATAATATCCAAAAAGTCATATTACGATGTCCACAATCCATTTTATGGACATATTTAGACCATAAAATCTCTAGGAGAAAATTTTGTCTATTTTGGGTTCCACATTGAATTGGAATCACATGTGTTTAATGCCCTTTTCCAAAATTTACAAGTCTTCCACCCCTCTCCGACTATAAAATGGAACTCAGGACTGTCACTTACTGTCACCTCTAAATAAATATGTTAATGGAAAATATCATCCAAAAAAAGAACCTAAAAATCCATTAAATAAACCTAGAATCCTTACAAGGGTCTACAAACCATCCCTAGCGGCCCACTGGTTCAAACCAAAAATAGTTACATGATTAAGAGGTATTATCCTTCCTCAAGATTTTTTTTTTGTTTTTTAACCCATTCATTAAATTATTTTTATAATCATTAAATGTTTATATAACTACCCAAATATTATAAATATTCTTATATGTTGTTATGTTATGTTTTTTTTTTCAATAAATACACACACGTCCATCAAATTGGAAATGAACTTGTCGTTTATGTGTACGGTGAACTACCGAATCCCGAAACGATGCTGTTCGTTTTCCCATTTCCATCTCACATGGTTGGGGATTATGATTGAACTAATTTATATATATTATGAATGTGATATTTACAATTTCTTTATAATACTATAATTTTTAAATAACACATACCTTTATTCTTTCAATATTTTTAAAATATAATAATATCCTTTGTGGAAATGCGGAATTCCACTCTTCCAAAGAGATGTGATTCGTTCACACTATACATCAAATATATAAATGATATTTTTAACCAAAATATGTTTAATATATGAAATATATATGAAACCAAAATTATAAATTAAAAATATATCATTTACATTTCATTCATTTAATATGGAATATAAATGAATGTAGCATTCATTTGTACATACAACATACTGTCTCCATGAACAATGCATTCCATTTCATATCTTAAAATATTATTGAATATTTTAAATAAATATTTAGTGAGTCTATATTATATTTAAATATTTTTAATAAATATTTCTTTTATGAATCCATGGTAGGAATAACACTTAACAATCCAAAACATTCTATAAAAACTAGAATATTAACACACAAAATACAGAAAATAATGAAATATTATTTACATATGAGTAATAATATATTATAAAAAGATCATATATAATATAATAAATACTATTATGGTTATGTAAAACCAATTAGCATGTTTAAAACCCTTTTACAGTATGATAATGTATTTTCACCCAAAAAAGAAACACAAGGGAAGAGATTTCGTCTCAATTTACATTCCATTGAGACTTATTTATTATTATAGGACTAGTTTATTTTATATAGTTTATATACATCCATTTGATATGTTATATCATGAAAATATTTATTCTTATTACATTATATGTTTCTTTTTATTGTTATTTATTTATATACATTTTGATTCAAATTATTCAATGAGATATGATACACCATGGAATGATTATATATTATTCTCCTTGTGAACATTTTAAATTAATATCATTTGTAATCTCAATTTTTTTTTGATTTTTAACACTCTCTTATTACAAGAACTTTATAATTTTTCACCTAATTTCATGTATAACGTGTAAATACTTCAACTATGACATATATTATCATGATTCAATCATTATTCATGATATTTTGAGTTTCAATTTGAAACATTTCATCTCTTTGGATTTGAGTAAAAAGTAACCAACTGGAAAAGAATTTAATTAACCCATTTATTTTCATTGGTTTATAATACTACCATGTTATTGTTAATATTATATAATTATGTTCATAATTACATTGAATATCTCTTGATTTATTTCCAAATGATTATGTGGATTTATAGTTGACACAAAAAATATACTCATTGATTTATTCTCACTACAATATTTTGGTATTTTTATGTGTTTACTTCACAAAATCATTTTGGATGGGATAGTTTACACTAGAATTTTTTTCATAGGAAATAATTTCATAATTATTTACTAAACCCTTTAATTTTCATCACCTATTATTATTGATGAAAATGATCATGTTATTGTACAAATTTCCTAGTCTTAGGTACTTAAAATGTTTTATAATTTTTTTATGAAACCTAACATTATTTATCTCTTTGGTTGGAGGACATGTTTTCTTTTAAAAACCTAGTTTATTGAAAAGGTTCTAATTATCTTAAATATTGCAAAAAATATTTATTAAATAAATTTTTATCATTACATATGTTTTAAAATGGGTATGAATTGAATATTCCAGACTCCTTTTGAAGAAGTTTTGTTTGTTTCCTTGTTATTGTGAAAAAATAATGTTATTGTTAATTAATATAGAATGTGTGGATTTACCTACCGTAATTTAATTGAAGCATTATTTTCCAGATAAAAAGGTTAATTTTTAAGGAATTGTTTTTAAATGATGTTGTAAAAGAAAATTAATTTCAAAATGTTTTTCAAAAAGGGGATTTTTTTCATACAAATGTTTTTAAGAGACCTTTTTATAGTATTCATATTCATCCTTGAAAACAACCGATTATTTTTTACTCTACATGGGATATATTGTATTATAACATCTTTATTCATCATTTGGATAGTTTATGATTTACTGTACAAGTATAATATTAAATTTAAATTCCATGATTAATTTTCTAGTCCCCGTTAAATATTCATTTTCTTATGATTATTAGACAGTGTATTTCTTTGTTTTTCATGCATATTATTATTTCCTAAAACATTAATCATTTTTACATATGATGTTTACTTTGAGGTTTATTTATGGATCTTATGAAATATTGATAAGCACATATTATTTATTCCATAATAATATTTGATATGGAATATTAATTATTAATTAAATATATTTTTAATCAAAAATAATTATTTGGATAATAAATGATAGGTGTTTCATGCACATTATATAGACCCTAGATGCATCAATTGATTCTCAAGAGAGAATTTTTTTTAATTTATAAAATTTCTACATGATGATTTAAACCATCTTGTTAAAAAATTATTGTATTGATATTCATGTGTTCTATACATAACATCCAATATTTAATCATTATCTTCATTTTTTCAATTATTATTTTTCAATGAGATTTTTCATCGACATATCTATGAATGAATTTCACTATAACTTCATTTATAAAATGGAATGATTTTCAATTTATTTACCTAGACATATTGAGTATACAATTCATTATTAATTTATTGATATAAAAGAATATGTATTCAGTTATTTACCTTTCCATTTTATTATCCTCATTTTTTAATTATTGCTTCTGATGTACATTACCCTTATTACGCATTTGAGGTCACAATTATTTTGGTTGTGTTCACCTGCATACCAAGAAGTGTACAATGAAATTAATGAAAGGATAATCTAGATGGAATAATGTTATTATCCATGAAATAATTTTTTTTTTGTTCTAACGAGTGTATTAATTTGTAATACAATACACATGTATGTGTCTTTTTTACTAAGAAAAATAAACTATTTCATCATTTAGGACGTGATTGACTTGTATCTTATGACAATGTAATGGCAGTATACACCACTTCCATGATTTCTAGTGTCGTGTCACTATATTTGGTATTAGATATATTATATTAGAAACACCGAAAAATATATTTATTAAAACCTATATAAATGAATATAACCTGCAATGAACTAAACATTTTGAATAAGAATTGTTTCCTAAAAATGCTTATTATATTATTTTGTGCACCAAAACAATATATCACTATTATAAGTAAGTGAGTATAATTGAAATTTACCCTTTAGGTTTTGACCAATATATTTTAATAGGTATATTATAACCATTGGTATATAAGAATATTTTAAACAATACTCTTATAAATAAGTTTAATAATAAAAATAGAAAAGATAATGGTTAATTAATTCAGAAAGAATTGTTGATGGCCTCATCTAGAAGAGTCTTGCATTAGGAATCCCATTTTTCTAAACTTGGGAGGGGGGTATCATTTTTGGGAATTTCTATTGAACAATCCCAATCTGAGGTTCAACATGACATGCTTTAGTGAAATATATTATAGGTTAAGTCAATGCTATAAGAGATTACCACTCGAGTGATGTTATTTGAGCCACTCCCAAAATCTATCACAATCCCACACCACACCCTTATTATGTATATGGGTGTTATAAATTATTAGGTTTCAATTAAATAGTTACTTATTTTATAAAATATATTTTACATATAATATATTTCTCCATCATTTCTATTTTGAGTTTGGTTCTCCATAAAGATAAGAATGATTTGATAAATTGGTCTTTTAAACAAAAATTGTACCTTTTAGAAATAATAATAATTATTATATTAAAGTAATTTTTTATTAATAATATATATTTTTAATTTAATACCTTTATTAAAAACACTTATGTAAATTTAAATGATAAAATAATTTTATTTTTTTCCTTTGTTTGAAATTTTACTATGCAGTTTACTATGCACTTTCACTCTACTATTGTTTTAATAAATAATGATTTATATATTTAAACGTCAAATTTATCATATTTATAAAATTATAATGATAAAATTAATGTTATTTGATAAAAAACATTCTATATTATTATATGGTGAATTAATTAATATTTTGTAAAATGAATTCTTCATGAATGGTAAAAACATAGTTCTAATTTTTTATTATGTTTAATGACATCATATTGTTGTAATAATAAATATAAAATTATGTTCAACTCATGTGGATTAAAATATGATATTATATTTCCATGTAGCCAATAAAATAGGAAAATACCACGATATAGACCATGGATTTGTAAATACAACTATTGAGTTGTCCAATGAAATTAAAAAAAACTCCCTCACTTTTTCTACAAAAACACACCAATTTCATTATTTATATTAATTAAAAATTATTTATCTATAAATATATGATATTATTATGACTATTTTAGTCCTCCAAATGTCTCCCCGATCCCCATAAGTCATTATCTTCTCAATTTATATTGTTACTTTTCAAGTTAAGGCAATCTCATCATCACATTCTCGCCCATGTTTTACTTTTATGTGGTATATATTTCAAATTTACATACTATGTTCTTCGGTAAATTGTATTATATCAATATAGTTCAATATGATTATTTTATTATGTTCAATCCCTTGTCCCCTCTCTTTGTAATTTTTTCTAAAATTGTGTTCCCGACCGGTTATGATGCTAGATTATCTTCATAAAATATCATTATTTCTCAAGAAATTCTATTATTTTTATTATGTGAAACCCCATATCTTTTCTCTCCAAGGGTTAATAACCAATATGTAAAAATTATTTATTTTATTCTGGAATTGACACACATAAAACCCGCATTCCCTTTCTGTGGGATATTAAAGATCATGTCTTTGGGATGTTTTTAAAACACAACTATTTTTATAGGGAACCAATTTATTTAATTCTATATCGGTTACTTATTAGACATTTTAGAATGATATATCTATCTCACATTAATAAGGTAATATTAAGGGTGTTCCTATATAGTTCTGCAATTAATTTATTAATTAATTTTTCATCTATATATGACAAGATTTACGATACCTTGGTGAATGACCATGGTTATTTTTATGACACCTTAGTGATAAACCATAGTGATATATTTATCAATGAATCAATTAAATGATGTAGCCACATTTTTTAGGAATCATGTTATTTTAACTATCATATTATTTCATACCTTTACTTATTCAATTATGATATTACATAAGTTCTTATCGATATTTCCCACAATCAGAAGTAAACAGTTTCCCTTGCTTTCCCTTTCTGGGCCTTATGCTCACACATTACATTGTTGTATTTTCCCATGTTATCTTATGTGGTAATTGAAATTAATATTAAAATTGATGAATACTTTCATGTGTAATATAATAATGTTATATATTTTTGAAGTATTATATATCTTTTTTCAAGAAACAATACATTAAAAGATCATTGATTAGTTCCATCAAAAAGTATTGTAATGTAATAAAAAGAAGGGATATAGTACGTGTTATCAAATTAAGGTTTATTTATTTGTGTAAATTAGGATTTTAAAACATTAGAAAAAACCCTAAAGGTACGTTAAATGATAAGAAAACATGTTGGTATTTTATAAGATAGTGATTAGGTGGATTTGAGGAAAAAAATACATATATGGATCTAAAAAAGTGGACGTGGCTCTACAAAATATGTATCTAGGGGTAAAACCTAAAAACACTACATATATCTAGACTCATACAATAACTGGTTCATGAAAATAGGCTTTGCAACACTCCAGGGTTGACACACTTGGGGGATTTTTTTTCTTAATCACTATATTCTTTTGAACCATTATGAATGATTTATAGAAAATATAATGAGTAAAATTTTTATGAAGTATGGTTTATTACATGAAATATTTTTAGAATTACAATATTATTAAAAAAACCTGATTCTCACTATGGTATTCTTCTTTTATAATATGATGGGAAAATGAGGTAACACCTATATTGTGATTTCAATGGAACAAGCATGGATTACCATTGAAGGGATTCCAGAATCAATTAAATCATTAGAATGATGAATTAACTTACTCATGATATGAGTAAAAACATTAATCATGCTGAGAGGAAGGATTCTCCATGATGGTAACAACTTTTTTTGATTCTTTACACATTAGAGACCACCTAATTTTTGTGGATAAACTTAACCATTAATTTATAAAGAGTTTATAAGAAAAATAGAGAAGAAAATTTCCATTCATAATTGATTATAAAAAGAGAATTTCTACATGGGTGTGTATCGCATATAAAGAGAAGCTTATCATTGGTGGACACTAGTTAAAACACAAATCCAAGATGAGAGATTGATGAAATTTAGTCGAAACAAATCAGGGGAACCTTTTTCAAATAATACATCAAATTTTCTATGTGAATGAAAAGGGTTAATGAATTACTAGAGCTAAAGGGGAAGGAATATGAATTTGTGGGATGATTTGAGATGAACATAAAAAGTCATTCTCATTACTCATATTGATTTGTAACAGATCCTAATGGAAAGGTTGATCAGTTTTTGGTGGACTATTACCTTATCTATGGAAGAATATATCTATTTGATGCTATGATAGTTATAAGTAGATAGTGTGTTGTTCTATGTAAGTTTAAATGTAGTTCAGAGAGTTTTAGTGGCCACATAAATTGAATATAAAGAAGAGATCAATAGATCCAAGTGTAGGGATTATCACTAATAATGCATGAGGAGGATAAATGTGAATCTTTAAGCATGAGAAAAATGTTGGATGAATGGTTTTGGTGAATTCTTACTCGAAAGTGGGAAATGTTACATGTTTGGATGATAAGGGAATGTTTTATAGAACTGTCCTAGTTAGGGGATTCCTCAACTACTAATCACTAATGACAATGGGAAGATAGTGAAGGCCCGTCCAAAAGTCCAATTCTTCATGTGTGGACATCTTGGGAAATTTTCCCATCAAAAAACAAATCTAAGGGCAGTTCTGGGGAATAACCATCAACCTTAACATAGGAAAAAAGATCAAATACATTATTTTTTAATCATAATAAATTAATTTGAAACTCCATATTATGTGGTGGCAACTACTATCATTTTTTTATCAAATCAATCAAATAAAATTTTGAGTTGTTGTTATATGAATTAATTTATTTCATAAAATTTGTAAAATAATATTGAATAAAAACATGAAATATATAATGTAGAACTATCAATACAGCCTCTTGGTGGGATTACCCAAGAATAAATGGTGTATAGAAACTATAGTGTTCAGTTTGTTGAGAACATTTTTATCACAAATCTCGTAGTCATAACCATTATGAACTTCTATATCATGCATGGTATGGAATGTCTCTCAATGGTTAATGATAATATATGTTGTTGAAGTAATGAAATAAAAATAATATTGAATTGAAAACCAATAATTGATATCAAATTATAGATACCTTTACCTAATTTTTATCCACATAAAAAACCTCTAGCCTCCATTATAAAAATTAATAGTGAAAACGAAGAAAGAAATGAATGTATATGAACAGAAAACATCCCTATAAATTAGGAATACCATTATATATTTCCATAGTAGTTACCTTGACCTCCCACAGATATATTGGTAGATTGTTTTCATTGAACTTATTCTTGTATCCAAGATGATATCAAAAACCCCTTTGAGAATGAAAAATTTAGAGTTTAATGAATAAAAGAAACAGGTCCAAAATCTAATAGAGAAGGGGTTTATTTAGCCAAGTGTGTCTCATTAGAGATAACCTATTCTCTTTGTGATGAATAATTATGCATAAATGTGTTTATATATTAATTATACTGAACTTAAAGAAATCATAATGAAGAATATGTACCATGTTCTATGAATTTATGATTTATTTGACTAGCATTGCGGGGATCAACTGTTCTATAAGATTGATCATTGATATAGTAATAATAAATTTAGGGAAATGGAAAAATATATTCTATATACCTTTTTATGATCAAAATATGGGCATTATGAGTTTGTTGTTATTCCATTTGGTTAGAATGATTCTCGGGATGTATTGGGGTATTTGATGAAAAGAGACTTTAATGAATAAATTGATAACATTATTGTAGTTTTTTCTGATAATATTTTTTTATATTCCAAAATTTACAAGAATCTTGAGGATCATATTGGGGTTATATTGAAAAAAAATAGGATAGATAGGTAATTTGAAATGTTCACCAAAAGTGATTTTTTTACAACAAGTCTCTTTCTTGGGGATCATTGTAACTAGTAAAAGTTTCTTACTTGACTCTATAATTAAAAAAGTTGTAGAAGAGTAGCCTCATTTTATAATAGAAACCAAGATTCATAGTTTCCATGCTTTTTTCATGATATTATACGAGGTTTGTGAAAACAAATCATTAAATTCTAATACAATAAAATATTTACTCTAGAAGGGTCCAGTTCATCTAGAAAAATGAGTTTTAAGAATGATTCCAATATATGATTAAGAAATTGGTTACTAAACCATGGTCTACACTACCCTATACATGATAAGGATTCAATATTTTTAGTGATTCATCTATTTAATCTATGGGGTGTTTACTTATGAATAATGATAGGTTGTTTTTTATACTTATAAACAATTGAATCCTCATGAGCAGAACAATCCTACACATGGCCGGCAGCTGGTTGCAGCTGTGTTTTCTCATAATAGATGGAGGCACTATATTTATAGTTGGAAATGTGATATATATACAGACCATGAATGTTTAAAGTATATTTTCAACCAAATGAAGTTGACCATGATACATAAAAGATTATTGAATCTTCTTAAATATTTTAATTATTCATTCCAATATCAGCTCGGAAGAGAAAACAATGACGTTGATGCATTAAATACGTAAGACACTTTTTTGCAGGCAATGATTATAATTAAAAGATATATTTTGATCAAAGACATAGTAAAACTAGACATGGAGATTGTAAGTGAATGGAAATGTTCAACCTTATCCCAAATTATTTATCAACCATCATTACTTGTGAAGAACAAACATTATCAAATGGAGTATACATTGTTGAAAAATAAGATAGAGGACTTGAGGAATGGGACGTGTCTAGAGTTCAATATTGATCAAGAAGGTATACAAAAATTTCATACAATTCTATTTTTTTATATATTCTTGAAATAAATATGGAACAGATGAATGAATCCTATAGATTAAATTCATATATAAATCCCAAAACAACGAAAATGTACAGGGACATTCAGGTTCATTATTGGTGGGATAACCTAAAAATGGAGATTGCAGACTACACTACAAGGTTCTGGGTGTGTCAAGATGTAAAGGACGAGATGAAAATTCAATAAGGGGTATTATAACCCCAAACCATACTAGCATTGAGGTGGGGTGATATCACTATTAACATTATCACTAGTCACCTGAGAAAATCCATATGAAATAATGTGACATGGGTCATAGTGGACTTTCTCACCAAGAATACCCATTTTATCGATATTTCGGATGATTTTTCTCTTGGCCAACATACCACGATTTATGTTAAGGAATTGGTGATCCCACATGGAGTGCCTCATTCTATAATTTATGATCAGGATCTAGTGTTCATGTCAAAATTCTATGGAATTATTTAACATTATCTTAATACTTAATATAATTTCAGTACCAATTATCACCCAAAAATTGATATCTAATTTTAATGAACTGTTATGGAACTAGATGAAATTTTGAGAACACGGTTTATATAATATAATTTTGGATGGGACCAACATCTCGAATTAGTTGATTTTTAATAAGACTATCACTTCTATTAATGTATTCAAATAGAAACCTATGAAGCTCTATATAGAAATAGATGTATATATTTTTTTCTAGGTTGAATTTATTGAGATAATGATTCTTGGTCCTGATCTTTTATTAAGAGATAATAATAATGTCCATGCCATCCAACAACACATTAAATTTTCTCTGATTCTTCAGAAGAGATCTACTAAAAATTGTTTAAGGGACTTGGATTTAGATGTAGATGATAAATTCATCAATCGAGTTTCACTATCAAAGATAGACATTCAGTTCGGTAAGAAAGTGAAGCATAGCCCCAAGTACATTATCCCCTATGAAATCCTAGATTGCATAAGAGTAATGGACTATCCACATTAACATCTGTGAAATAATTCTCATGTTCATGTTGTTTTTCACATATCTCTCTTGAGGATGTTCAGAACCGACCCATCACGTGTACTAGATTCAGAGGTGGCACAACTAGAACATGAACTCTATCGTGAGGAGTAGGCAGCGCAGATCTTTGACCATATAGACAAGATAATATTCAACAAGTCTACCATCCTTGTTAATTTTTGGTGGAGGAACCACTGATACAAGGAATCCATATGGTACCTAGATGAAATAATGAGTTTGAAGAACCCACACATTTTCTCTTCTAAGTGCGCAAGATGAAATTTCATGGAATAAATTTCATTAGGGGGGAATATTGTAAGGAACAGATCATCATGAATGAAATTTGTTTCCTAAAAATGGATGTCATATTATTATGTACACAATAAATTTTTTTCTGTTGAAAAATGAATAGATTTTAACTAAAATGATACCTTTTGGTTTGGGCCGTTATATGACCATTGGTCTGTTATGATCATTGGACAATATGGAACAGGAAAAAAATAACCTTAATACTAATTAAAAGATTATAAATAGAAATAATAATGGTTAATTAATTCACAAATAAGAGGAGATGGCCTCATCTAGGATAATTGTGCCTTACAAATTCCATTTTTCAGAACAAGGGAGTGAGGTAGAATATTTGGGCTTTTCCCTTGACCAATACCAAGACAAGATTCAATATGTTATTCTTGAAAAGAATCATCTATGGTAGAATTTCATGTTTCTGTAGATTAGCACACATGAGATGTTATCCGAGCATCCCCAAGAATCTATCATTACTGTAAACCTTGCCCATAAATAGTATTTATAAAAACCCTTCATTTTATTACATGCTTAGACGTGATTTATTACATAAAACCATAACATGATACGACATGGAAGATCGAGAGGTCCAGTGTCATTGGGAATTAGGAACATTTCATAATGACTTAAATCATGAAACAAAACATCTTTATTGAAAACTTCCTTTTCATGACCACAACATCCCCTTATACATAGCATTGCACAGGATAACGTAAGGACATGCATAAGAAGAGGTGATCTATAAAGGCCTATAATTGAGTAAACAAGTCATAACATGAAGAATAGAATAAATGTTAGGCAGTAAGAATATCAATGGAGTGTAAAATAAACATGAACCTAAAGGAAAGATATAGCATGATTTTCATAACATGGAAATGTGGCAAAATCACATAACATTGAATTAGCATAATCTGGGGCTCATTACACACGGAGCAGAACTAATCCCTCATTGTACATGAATTATCATGATTAAATATTTATTTCACTTGAATTATAATGTGTAAATACTTATTGAACATGGAATATCTTGATATTAATCTTTACCTGATGTATTACAGCACTATTAGGGCACACCATTCTTAAACACTTCATTTCATGCAAAAGTGTGCCACATGGATCATACAAAATGGAATCATTCAACATGATCATTTATTCCATGATAAAGGAACATAGAATACATATATGAATCTCATTAAAAAAAATTAATTTACCATAAAGGTTAATACCCTTGTGAGAGAAATGGGCATTGTATTCACTACACAATGACTTTGACATGGAAAATTGCGGTGCAATTTCGGCAGCATAACGACATGAAATAAGAATTCACAAAAATGGTTGATGAGTTACAATGGAGTGTCTCAACATATTTAAATGAAATGGAATGTATTTTTTTCCTATAGATCCATGTCCAAACATGTGTAATATAATATTATATTCATAATAAAAAAATAATGGATTGAATGTAAATGAGGATAGATAAATTAGTTACGGAATATTTGCTGGGTAACGAGGGTACATTGGAGGCATTAATGAGAGATAAAGGGGTATCTCATAACTAAAACATGAATATAGTAGTATGGGGGTGAGAAATAATACCCAAACATTTATAAATGAATTTTAATGGATGTAATAATATTTTGAATCTTGGCTAAAATGAGAAAGGCCGGAATCCAATACTTGGAAGTGTGATACCAAAGGCTTGGAAGGGACATGAGAGATGCTTTTGGGAGATTCAGGCACCTTTGGAAGATATTAGAGAGACTAGGGAAAAAGTCAGATAAACTCCAAAGGCTTTGAGTGAAGAGGAATATGGAGCATGGTTGGGTTTATATAGGAAAGGAGAGGGAATTTTTATTATTTAGGTTTGGGACACCACACATTAATCTAATCAAAACCACAAACCAGACCATGGTTTTTTCCCATGATTTTTTCCAAATGGTAGTAGAAAACAATATTTTATATGTAAAATAGCCTAAACTCTTAAAATAATAGCGTTCCTTATGTGGAGGTGAGTCACACTCTAAAGGAAATCAATTTAAAAATCTAAAATGGTTTATAAGTCATAAGGGGTCCACTAAGGCATTGTAAAATAAATCAAACATACTTTTAATCACATTATTTTAATGGTAAAGCATACATGGGAAAACATAGTGTTTATAGTATTATATTACATCATTATTGGTTCATTATGATGTCATAAAAACATTATAAAATTAAACGGTATCTAATTTTTATCCGAAAATTCGACTGTCTGAGAAAATTATGAAAAATTCACAATTGGATAATTTAAAAATTCTGATTAAATATTTTTTATTAATTTTATCTAAAAAATTATTTATGTATGTGAATTTTCTCTTTTAAAAAAATAATATTTATCAAAAAATAATGGTTTCTGACCGAAATACATTTATAACATTAATAAAACTTTCAATTGAATTCATAAAATTATACGATCATTTAAATTTAATAAAAATTAATTTAATAGTAATAATAATATTTTAATCAAATATTATTATATTTAAAATTCCATTAATTCATCAAAATATATTTCTTAGTTGAATATTAACTAAAAATATTATTTTTTATTTTTATTCTATTTAAAAAGTAACAATAATAAAATGAATGTATAATCTTTATAATAAAATAGTGTACATAATCATAGTAATAGAGTCTCATTACATAAACCATTATAACACCCACATAATACTGAAGGGTATGGTGTGAGATGGTGAAAAACTCTTGGGGTGGCCTGGATATCATCGCTCGGGTGGTAATCCTTATCAACATCCACTTCAAACGTAGGCGGTTCTGTTCACGCTTCACGTATTGAATATCAGCTTGGGCTTGGTCAAGAGTGAATCCCAATGATGCCACCACCTTTCCGAGCATTTTGAAATGGGCTTTGTATGGGGAATTTCTACTAGATGAGGCCATCACTTCCTTTG
Source organism: Viscum album (assembly GCA_963277665.1). NCBI lineage: Eukaryota > Viridiplantae > Streptophyta > Magnoliopsida > Santalales > Viscaceae > Viscum > Viscum album. The sequence goes on along the minus strand of OY728143.1, from coordinate 61,812,979 downwards.
TCTGAGTAAATTGGATTTGATAAAGCCCTATATTTTATACAAATCATGTGATCACTATTCAACAACTATACTAGCGACACTCACAATTCATAATAGTATTTTGAAATCCAATAACATTAAACCAAGAAAGTGCATACGTTTTATATGATCACTCTACATAATAAGACATTTAATTGGACCAAGAGGTATGTTCTTTAACAATTTTTTTGGTCGTTACAATCATCCCCCATTATAAAATTTCACCCATGAAATTTCCTTTTCTAACACTAAAATAGATGTTTTTATCACTTCTTTATTACATCCTCTGATTCCCATATTGCTTCATCGAACTTGTAGTTTCACCACAACACCTTGATGAGGGGAATTGTCTTGTTTTGTAGAAGTTTTTCTCTATGATCTAAAATTTTAAATGGTTTATCATCATACTAAAGATCATCCTATAACTGTACTACCTATGAAAAGAGTACATGTGAAGCATCTGTTATGTACTTCCTTAAGAGGGATACTCATAAGGCATCTTGTACTATGGACATGGTAGGTGGAAGTTCAAGTCAATAGTTCCCAACCCCGACATGGTCAAGAATATAGAAATGGATGATGTACCTATAAATTAACTTAACTTTGTTTCCAATCCTCATGAACCTCTGCCATGAATATATACATAGACATACCAGATCTCCAACTTTGAACACAAGGTCTCATTAATGGTTCTCTGCATAACTCTTCTGTTGAATTTGGGCTTCTTTGATATGATGTTGAATGGTTTTCGCCTCTTCCACCATTTCATCAACCATTTCAGGTCCTAGAATCATACCCTCACTAACTGCATCCCAAAACATTGGTATTATACACCTTTACCATATTGGGCTTCATATGGTGTCTTTCAAATGCTCGAGTAGATAATATTATTCTAAGGGAATTCAACCAGTGGAAAATGTATGTATCATCCTCTTTTTAACTCCATAGAACATTATCTTAACATATATTCTAGTGCCTATATTGTTTTCTCATATTGGACATAATTTTGAGTGTGATAGTCCTTACTGTAGTTTAGTTCAGTTCATCGAGCTTGTCTGTTCCTTTTTGAGAACTTCAAGGGAATCTTGGATCGTGATCAGATACAATAGATAGTGGAAATCCATGTAGCCTTACAACTTCATTGATGTAAATCCAAGAAATTTGATCTTATGAGAAGTATTATTGAATTTTGATAAAGTGTCATGTCTCTGTAAGACGATCCACAACAACCCATATAGCATTGTTCCCTATAGATGTCCTCATATGTCCAGTAAATAATCTAATTTTAATGTTGTACCACATCTATGTTTTTATGGTTAGTGGGTGCATCATTCACTTGCTGACATACCATACAATTTTATGTAGTTTTCCCAATTTCCTTTTCATATTGCCCCATGAAAATATTTCTCAGAGATGTAGATACATCTTTGTTCTCCCCAGGGGAATAGAGAAGGTTGAGCTATGCGCATCATTATGAAACTCCATTTTTATCTCTAGATATAATGGTACACATAATTGTGACCCAAATCTCCCATTTCGATCCATGTCAACAAAAAACACTGGAGATTTCTTATTTCTAATAGCTTTAACCCTTTTAAAAAATTTCACATCCTTTCATTATGGATCATTTTTTCTTCATGGGGGATGGTTGAAAAATCATTTAAGAAATGATTGATGACGTTCCCTTATTTATTATTCCAATGTCCATATTCATCTAATATAAATTGATTTTATCCTTCTTAATTCTCATAAAGGGTAGAATTTCATGATTCTTTATACTTAGAGCATCTTCCACCTTGTTTGCATTCCCAGGGTGGTAATGGGTTGAGCTGTCATAATCCTTGATGAGTTCTATCCATTTTCAATGGTACATATTTTGCTCTTTCTATGTGAATATATATTTGGGGATCTCATGATCAGTATATATCTCACACTTCTCCCCATATAGATAATAAACCCAAACATTCAATGCAATTATCATAGCTGGAAACTCCAGATCATTTGTGGGATAGTTTTTCACATGGATTTTCGGCTTCCTTGAGGTGTAGGCTGTCACTTTATAAATCTGCATCAAGACAAAACCTTCTCTGAAGCATCAATAAATACCACAAAATGTTCTCCACACATGGGTAACAAGAACACAGGTGCAGTGATAAGCCTTCTTTTTAACTCCTTGATGCTCTATTCAGATTCATCTCTCCATGAAAACTATAATCCCCATATTTTTTTATGGTAAGAGGGTTGGACAATCATGTATAATTTCTCACAAATCGGCGATAATATCATGCCAACCCCAAGATTCAATGGAAATCAATTACTGATGTTGGACTCCTCCATCACTCAATTGAAGTTGTCTTGGAGGGATCCACAGATATCCCATTTCTTGTGATGATATGACCCAAGGATGAGACCTCATTCTACCAGAACTCGCAATTGATGTACATTTTATAGATCATCTACATTCCCAAGGTCTCTAGTACATTTCGTCAATGATCCTCATGATCCTCCATGGATTTGGAGTATATTTGAATATCATATATAAAGACTACCACTAATTTGTCAAGGTAATCTCAAATTAATCTATACATCCTATCCATGAATATGGATGGAGCATTAGTGTGTAAAAAATGAATTACTAGGAATTCATAGTCCCCATATCATGAACAAAATATTGTCTTTGTAATATCTTCCTTCTTCACCCTTACTTGATTATATCCTGAACGCATATCTACATTGTAGAATTATAATGCACCACACAGTTGATCAAACAAGTCATCATTTAAAGGAAGAGAGTACTTGTTCTTTATGGTTATTTGTTTGAGCTCATGATAAACAATTCAAAGGCACATTGACCTATCCTTATTTTTGATAAGAAGGACTAGTGCACCCCATTGTAAAGCACTTGTCTATGTTGACCCTTTATCCAGATTCTTTTGTAGTTGTTTATTCATCTCCTCAATCTCCACAACATCGATTATATACAGAGTCATGGATATTGGAAACTACCTAGATATAATGTCAATTGAAAATTCAACATCTATTATTAGAGGAAGACCATGAAATTCCTTGAGAAATATTTCTTCAAATCCCCTATTAAAAAAATGTCTTCATGGATAGTTGCATCTGTAGACACAATCATCTGATCTAGATATGTGTTCTCATAGGGTAGTAATATACACACTTAATATGATGGTGGTAAAGATGATTCATCTTCCTCATTGCACTTGTATAGAATCAACAGTTGATTCTCCATTTGGAGAGTGATTTCCCTCTCATTGAAATTTATGTGGGTTACATATAGGGAAAGCTAATCCATGTTGATAATTACCTCAAATTACACTAGAGTAAGTATGAATAGGATAACTAAGATGTTCAATCCACTGATTATGATAGGGGAGGAGTAATATTCCTCAGATGCAATGATTTCCCTTTTTTCCACACTCACCGATATCATTATATACATGATTTGTGGTGGTGTTGGTATTGTTCTACGAAAAATAGGGATATAAAAGAATGCATAAACCCGTAATCAAAATGTATGTTATCTATTCATAAATGAATAACTAATGTACCTATCACCACTTCATTTTTGGGGTTCACTTCAGTAGTAGTGATGGAAAAATATCTCCCTTTCTACCTTGGAGGTTAATGGTTACCTCTGAAAACCCTTGGCATTGTGAACTAATTTCAATGATACTAAATATTTTTATAGTATATACAATGAACAACACATTAAGTTTAAAACATAGAATTCATATCCTCTATCAAAACCGCAGGTTTTTCATGTCAGATTTTAATAGCTCGGTGTCCTTACCTTTCACAACTTAATCATTTTCTCGTCCCCTTCTTGCAATTTCTGGGGTGGTTTTTTCCTCACCTTTGGCATGTTGGGTGATAGGTCATCATAGAACCATTTGATTTTTTGATCAGACCACCAGAATTGAAGTTTGTGTTACACTTCTTATCCTCTTGATACCCCTAAGATTCTATGATCTTTATGTAAAATTTTATGGAACAATAGACAATTTCTTCATATCTATCAAAGTCACGGATCGTTAGGGCTTTCAACATGCTAGGTTTCAGCCAACAAAATATGTGGTCAATTTGGCATTCATGGGTAATGTCATAACAAGGGGAATATCATGAAATCATTGTGAAATTTTACTTGTACACTCTGATGGATTAGTCATATTTTTGTTTTAGGAAAGGGATGTCCCTTTCCATCATATCCAGGAGGTTGCGTGGGAAATATTTATCAAAAAAATATTCCAAAAATCCTTCCATTCCAACTCCTCGATCTCATCCTCTGGCTTCGTAATATTGATCAATGTCCATAATTGATCAGTTTTACCCTTCATTAGATAAGAATCCATAATAATCATCTCTTATTTAGAACATTGAAGGATGAAGAAGATCTTTTCAATGGATTCAATCAATTGTTCAGAGATTGAGGGATCAGATGACCAATTAAAAGTAGGAGGCCTTTGTCTCATGAAGATCTCAATATAGACTTGTTATTTTTTAGGGGGGGGTTGAACATTCTTCTTGATCCATGTTTATATTTAAATCATCGGTTAACTGAGATATTATCATGATAATGATCATGATTCCTTCTCTCGTTGGATTGGGTATCTCATTAGAACAGTCATCAAATTGGTCAGTGCATTAGATGTTAGCACAAGTCCTCCTATTATTTCCCATTGGCTGGAATAAAATTAATTTTTTGGGTAACACATATAGGGTAATCCATGGATAAAAATAGATGACTTATAAATTTCTTTTTTTTTATAATTAATCTATATGCATCAATCTATGTTATCCGTGATATACTTTTTAACATATATTCTTAGGAGAATTTTTTTTAATTTGCTTAATGCCAGTTTATACTAAGCTTGTGAATTTACCAAATCATATATCTCAAGACAGTCATAAACAATATTTACACAAGGCCCATTGCCAAGTACCAAGATACCTGAGGTCAAGCCCGAAACTCCTTGTCTGAGTTTTCACTCCTAGGAACATCTATGCCAGAGCCTCCTCTACCTACTCGTATCCAGACATGATGTATGTTAATGATAAACCACTTAATCAATACTCAAAAATTTTACTGATGATCTTATTATACCAAGACTTATCCCTATGGCTTTTACTAGGGGTTTCTAATCCTAATCCCATAAATAACTAGACCTATCCTTTGATACCTACTATAACAGCCCTGATTTTTTTACACATTATGACATGATTTATTACATAAAACCCCCACATTATACAACATAAAAGATAATTTATTCTAGTGTATTTCTGGATTAGTAACATTACATAATGAGTTAAAACATGAAACACCACATCTTTTTTAAAAACCTCTTTTACATGGCCACTATATTCCATCGTACATAGCATTTAATGGGATAACCTGAGGACATGAATAGGTAAAGAGAGAGAAATAAATCTCAGTAAGGGAGTAAACTAGTTATAACCTGAATAATATAATAAAATTTTTTTAGTTGGAATGTCAATGGGGCAAAAAAGAAACATGAACATAAAGGCAAGATATACCATATTTCTCAAAAACTTTTAAACGTGGCAACAACACTTTACATGGAATTTGCATGAGCCAAGGATCATTGCACATGGAGAATTAGTAAAACCTAATATAAAATGAATAATCATGAGTAAATCCTCATTGAACATGAATTAGCATGCATAAATACTCATTTCACTTGATGTATCATGATACAAATTTTTACCCAATGCATTGGAGTGTTATCAGGGTGCAACCTTCGTAAACATTTCATTTCATGCATAAGTGTACCACATGGATCATACAACATGGAATAATTCAACATTATCATCATTCCATGATAAAGGAATCATAAATAAATACATGAAAATATTTAAAATATATGTTAATGATCATAATGTTGAATACCCAAGATTGAGAAATGGTCATGGTAATCATTACAAATTGACATTGACATAGAAAATCATGGTGTAATTTTGGAAGCATAACGACGTGACATAAGATTTCATAAAAAAAGATAAGGGGAGATAATGTGGTATCTCATCATATGTACATTGAATGGACAGTAAGGGGTCATATAGATACATTTCCCAACATGAGTAATGGAATGTTAGATTCATAATAAAAAATGGCTTGAATGTAAATTAGGAGAGAGAAATTCCTTACGGGTGTACTTGGGAGGTATTAATGATAGAGAAAGGGACTGTCATCACTCAAACATAAATAGTGCAGCATGGGGGAGGTCATAAATCATACCCCCACATTAATAATTGAAAATAAAAGTACATAACAATTTTAAGAAACATGGATTAAATGATAATGGAATGAATCCCTTACATTAAAGTGTGATCCCAAAGGTTTGTAAGGGGATTGAGAGAGGATTTTGGGGATCTTGGGCTGCCATGGGAGGATTCTAGATTGAGAAGAGAATAGTTTAGATTAACTCCAATGTCATTGAGTGAAGAGTAAGTGGGATATTGGGTGGGTTTATATAGGAAAAGAGTGGGAAGTTTTTATTATTTAGGTTTGGGACACCACACATTAAACTCATAAAAACCACAAACCATCCCATTGTTATTGACAATGGGTTTTTCCCATGGGGAGTGAAAAATATATTTTATATGGATAATGGGAGAACTTCTAAAAATAACAGGGTTTCTCATGTGGAGGTGTGTCACACTAACACAGAAATCACGTTAAAAATCTAAAATGTTTTATAATTAATGGAAGGTCCACTAATGCTTTGTAAAATTAATAAAAGAAACCTAAAACCCCATATTATTAATGTTAAAACATATAATGGCCGAAAATAGTTTTTATAGTTTTTTAGTAAATCACTATTGGGTCACTATGATGTCATAAAACACATTATATAATTAAATGGTGTTTAATTTTTACACAAAAATTTGACTATCTTAGATAATTTTGAAAAAATCACCGTTGGATAATTTGTAAATCCTGATTTATAAAGAAATATTCATTTTATCTATTTTTATATATATGTAAACTTTCACTTTTAAAATTATAATTGACATTTATTAAAAAATCAGGGGTTTTGACAAAAACAGATTTCAGATCATAATAAAAATTACAATTACATTAATAATATTAATTGATCATTTAAATTTAGTAAACATTAATTTAATAATAATAATATTATTATTTAATTCATTTATTATCTAATTAATAATCCATTAATTCATAATAATAGATTTCTAAGTTGATTATTAAATGAAAATAATATTTTTCCTTTTAAAACTATTTATAATGTTACAATAATAAAATGAGTGTATATTCCCTATAAATTTTTTTTACATAATAATAGTACAAGGGTCTCATAACATATCCCATCATAACACCCACAAAATACAGAAGGGTAAGGTGAGAGATGGTGACCGACTCTTGGGGTGGCTTGAATAACATCACTCGTGCTGTAATCTCTATCAATATCCAATTCTCTTATAGGTTGTTCCTTTCAAGATTCACATGATGAAGCTCATTATGAGATTCGTCAAGACAGATTCCTAATGATAAAACCTACTTTCCGAGATCCAATAAATGGGATTTGTAATGGGAAAGTCTACTGAATGAGGAAATCACTTCCTTTGTTTGAGAAAATTGGATTTTTCAAAGAACTGTATTTATACTAATCATGTGATCATTGTTCAATTACTATATTAGAATTGTTAAAAATTCCTAAGGCTGTTTTCAAATCCAAAAACATAAAACCAAGGAAGTGTGCACATTTTGTATGATCATTCTACAAAATAAGACATTTAATTGGATCAAGAGGGATTTTCATTAACAAAATTTTGGGTCGTTACAGTGTGAGAGTGTTATAAAGGGTTATGTTACAAGGAATTAGATAAATATTGTATAATAACAGTAGTTAAATAAAATCCATGTTCCTTCTTTTTAGATTTTTGTTTAGCTTTTCTTAAATATTAGATGGCATTGATATACTCGTCTTTTAGAAAAACATTTTAAAATTCAGAAAATATATAATATTTATTATAAACTAAGTTGTTATTTATAATATTAATTTTAGTGAAATAGTGTTATTAAAACACTCTTATATTAATCTAAATGATAAAATAATTTTATTTTTTCTTCTTTCAAAAATATTACTACGCATTTTATATCATCTATTTTTAAAATAAATAATGATTTTTATAGTTACAAGATAAATTGATCAAATTTTGAGATTTTTTTTGATAAATTTAATTACATTTTAAAAATAAAACCAACAATATTTGGTTATGGTGATGTTATGATAATTTTATAAATTAATTATTCACATAAAATAAAAAATACAGTTTTTGATATATATAAGGACATCTTAATGATGTAATAATTAATATAAAATTATTATAGAATCCTGTTGATTAATATATTATATTAGGTGTCTTAGGTGTCAAATACAATGGAATAATTCCATGTTCAATCCCATGGGGTTGAAAATACCACTACTGATGTTTCCAATGAAATTAATAAAAAACCACCCTCTCTTTAGCTATAAATTCCCACCAATTTCATCATTTCAATTCCTTAAAAATTCTTTATCCAAGAATATATAATATTATTACCTCCAATATAGTCCATCGAATGTTTTCTCAGGACCTCAAGTTTTCATTATTCGAATTTAAGGAGTTACTCTTCAAAGTATGGTGAATATCAACTTCTTTTTCCCATTAGAGGTTTCAATTTTTTTGGTGTGACATTATATTTTCAATATTCTTTTATTTTTTACATTTTATTATATTCTATTAATGTATTAATATTATTTTATCAAGGTTATATTCTTTTCAACTCTTTTTTTATTGATTTCTAAAAATATTTTTTATACCTATTATGGTGCATGATTTTCTCCTCAAATTTTATATCTTTCTCATACAATTATTTTATTTTCATTATATAAAAACTGCAACCATTTTATTTTCCTTTTAAAATAAATACAGTGTGAAAATTATCTATTTTATTCTATAATTATGATATATATTACCCTAAGTCCCATTGTATGGGTTATTAATGCCCTAAATATCTTTTCTTTAATCACATTTTTAAAAACCATCATTTTTATATGAAACTTGGTTATTTTATTCTCCACATGCTATTTATTATATGTTTTTTTTCATATTTTTGGAACTATTTAATTAATATATATGAACATTTCACCCTAATAGTGCTCTAATGCATCGTGTAAAGAATTTAATACATATAGATGGCATGTTCTATCATACCCTAGTGAATAATATTGGTAATTTTTATGACTCCTCAGTGATATACCTTGATTATTTTCTTATTAAGGACTCAATTAATTATTTTATAGACATTTCTATAATAAAAAAAAAATTATTTGAATAAAATATTTCTATTTAAAAATTTCTCATGTCTTTATGATATTGTTTATGTTCTAAATAAAAATTCTGATAATCACATATATATTATTCCCCTTGATTTCCATTACTAGGACTTATGCTCACCCTTTCTTTTGATCCATATACCCAGTTTATAAGATTCCATAATTTTTCTTAGGATTAACCCTGAATAATCCATTAATTTTTATTATGAGGTATTTAATTTTCATTTTTTTTACCTTATTTCCATGAAACTAAACATTAAAAGGTCTTCTATTTGTACCATATAAATGAAACATAATGTAATTAAAGGGTATTATTATATATAGATGTAAGTTAGTTTTTGAGTAATGTAATAGAATCACATCATAATGTTTCTGTTAGATAGAGATTTTGTGGTCTTCCAAGAAATAAATATTTGTCTGGATACTAAATGTGGATGTTATTCTAAAACATAAGATCCTAGGGGTAAAAAATCTGACAAGGTTAATCGTTCATGACTTAGGGAACCTTGGTACAGAACAACATGCCTTACTACATACCATGTTATACACTCCTAGGGGATACACATCCGAGAATCATATTTTCTAGACAAACCACTATGAGGAATTTTAATTTAAAATAAAAATTAATGACCATGGTTAGACATGAGTTGTTTTATATTAAAAATAATGTGCCAAGAATTAGATATACTAAAAAAGATTATATGGTTTTTCCAATAATATAACTAATGATCAATAATTGGTTTTTATTTTTAGGAAATTACAATCTCTATATGATAAAATCAAGTCCAATCAAGGACCTCTGTAGAAATTAAATTGAAGAAGTATATATGTATTGAGGTTGCATTTAAAACCATAGTTAAATGTTATTTTACTGACTAACCTAGTTTCAGGATTCCGATCATATTTATTTTGGAAATTATATCTATGTGGTTTTAGAGAAAGAAAATATGTATGTTGGGAGAAAACCCATACAATTTATCAAGGCCATGAGATTTTAACACATGAATAAGGGGAGATATGGGTTTTATGGTAACCACTAGCCTGTGTAATGTCCTTATATAAATTTCATTGTCTTTAGTAGAAAATTTTAATAAGTAATGATTAATTATGAACTATTACTATTAATTTTTAGTTTTATATATAATATTATAAATTATATTGTATTTGGAGGATATTTATTTGAAAATTTAAATAATTTTGATTCTATTATGTGACTTACGATACATAAAATGATTATATTAGTGTTTTAGGGGCCAATGATGGATTTTATATATCCATTTCATGAAGTAATTGGTGAATTTCAAATTCATATAAGAACAAATAAATGTTCAATATATTTTTATAGAAATATATCAACTAACATGGTAATAGTATTACCCAACATTAGGAAAATGATCAAAAAATGGTGTCCTAATACATTTTGTTTCAATTGGTATTTTTTTAATTCATCATAGATTTATGGATGTGAGACCCAAAACATTCCATTGATCACTCACTTGTTTTTTATTGACGACTTTATTCAATCACTATAAATATTTATTCATTTCATCCAAATTTTTATCTCTACTTAACAGTAATGTTCTCTTACTTGAAGACCATTTTGTATGTTCTTCCATGTAACATCAGTACATCCCATTCTCTCTTTTATATAATATTTATTAAAATACATTCTCCCAATGTGTTATTTAAAACATAAGAAGTATCTTAAAATATATCCCCAATATTTTATATTAATTTCATGGATGCAAAGTAATTATTGAGGTATAATGTAACACCTTGAAAATCTAAAGTAGGAATATCGTATATGATACAGTGTATAACATATAACAAAAAGAGACTAACGAGAATATAATATCCCAAGACATTAAAATAATTTTACTATTTTTAATAAATTAAATATTTGATATATCATTCAATTCCCTTGATACATAGTTATTTTGTGTTGTACACAAAAATGAGTTTCTTCAATGAATTGTGTTTCACAGAAGGTCGAGTTATACCAAACATCAATATTTCTAAAAAAAATATTATTATTTAATATAATACAATGTAAAATATCCATCAGATTATAACTTAATAATAAAATTAAATAAAATATTAACATATATAATTGAGAAAAATATAAAATTCATTCGTTGTTTATAAATTAATTAGAAATGAGTATATGCACTAATTGAATATAAAGGGAATGTTTTCATAGAAAACAATTTATATGGCCACAAAGCTGTTTTGACATGATAAATTAAATTAATTATAATTATTGAATGAAATTAATTAAATACACATGTTATATATTCAATAAATTATTTTTTTATGCATTCAATTTATTTGATAGGAATAAGATAAATAACCCACAATATTTCACATAAAAATAAAAAAACCTTCTTATGGTAATTTTACCACCTTTTAATAGAGATCATATTATAAATTTAAATTTTTGAAGATTTATATATTTTATATATAAAATATTTTAATTACTATCTTAAAATTAAAAATAAAAAAATCTTATAAATATTTTTTTTGGTTTTTTATGAAGTTTCATTTTTAAATTAATGGTGAAAAATAATGTATATTAATTACAAACTTATTTTTCATCTAATTAAATTTTATCGATAAATTTTACTTTTAATTGGGTTTAATGTCCAAATTTATAAATATTTTATTAATTAATCCAATTTATGTCATTGTAATTAAATTCATGTGACAATCATTTAAAAAAATCTCATACTTTTGAACGATCGTTCATTAAATCTCCACATTATAGACCCATATGTGCGATTAATTTTAAATTAATTTATTTCACATATATGATTTGAATTTGAAAAAATAAAATACATAATTTTTAATCATAATAATTTATAATTTATAAAAATATAAAATTAGTTTTTTTGTAATTTATTTAGTGAATGTTATTAAAATTATTTATAATGATTTATAGAATAATTAGCTAAATATGGAACTAAACCTTCTTATATAGGGCCAAATAACCATGATACTTATCCAAAGTCCATTTAATGAATATATTTATACCCTATCCACCATTTTATAGAATATTTTTCATTATTTAATCAAATTGTAATTGGAAAACCCCGAGTGGAATTCTCTTTTCCAAAATTTACTATAGTGCCCATCATTCTCTAATATAAAAAGTCACTTAATCCACCCACATTCTCAAATCTCCCAAGAAAAATTGTATTGTACATTATCATTCCAAATATATACTCAAAATACCTACCCTAAACCTATAATATTCTCCTTGGACATTATAACATCCCAGTAATCCCTTTTGTTCAAACCAAAAGGAGTTACAGGTATAAGAGATAAGATCCTTCCTCTCACTCATTATTTTTATTTCATTATAGAATATTTAAATTCATCTTATAACAATATTGTATAACTATACTAGTATCCTTAATACATATATATGATGTTATGTTATGGTTTAATCTTACCCTTACAAACACATACATATAATTGGGAATGAACTTACCAATTAATTGTTCGGAGACATACTACCTCCAAATACGATTTTTTTCATTTTTCTGTTACCTGGTCATGTGGTTGGAAATTATTATTGAAATTATTTATATATATATAATTTATGATAATTTATTTTATTTATTATTTTTTAATTTTATATAACTCATACCCTTATTCTTCTCATATTCATTCAATACGATGACATCGTTTGTGGGAGTTTGGACTGCCTCCCACTCCTAGCGATGTGACTAATTCACACTATACATAAAACAAATAAAGGGCGGTTTTATTTGATATATATGAAATATATGAGATAAATATGATACCTAAATTATAATATATGTATATATATATATATATTAAATTTAATTCTTTTAATATCAAAATAAAATGATTGTAGAGTTCTTGCGTACATACAAGTGACGATATCCATGAATGGAGTATTCCATTTCTTATCAAAAAAATTTATTTATTATTAAAAATACATATATAATTAATATTTATGATACTTAGATATTGTTTTATATTTATTAAATTATGTATCAATGATTGTAATAATAAATAAAAATTTAAAACAAACATGAAAATATAGTCAATCAATACACAGAATAGTGAAAATAATGAACGATTATTAACAAATGAGTAATACTATATTATAAGAAGATAATATATGATATCATAAATAATATTTATTTTATCAAAAAATTTATAAACATGTTTCTAAAAAAATATAATAGATGTTAAAGTATGTTTACCCAAAAATTAAATGGATGTTAAGGTATTTCACCCCAATTTACATTCCATCAAGGGTTATTAATTATTATGCACATTGTTTATTTTATATGGTCTATATAATAACCTTTGACATGTTATATCTTTAATTTATTAAATATTATGATAATATATGTTTAATTTAATGTTATTCATTCATTTATATTATGAATCAAATGTTTCAATGTGTAATTGGGCACATTTTAATTTTCAAATTTTATTCTCCTTGAGAATGATATTATTGATTTTATTCGAAATATCACATACATTTTTTATAGTTAACGTTATTATTAAAAAATTACTTTATTTTTTATTAAAATAATTTATTATATATTGTTTACTTACTGCAAAAGTTTAATATAATGTCATGATTCTAACCATTCTTTATGATATTATGAGTTTTGATTGTAAATATTTCATCTAAGGGGATTATAGTGAAATGTTTTCAAGTGCAGTATAATTTCATAACGAAATTTCTTTTTCATTCAGCTATAGTAATTTTTTTAATATTTCATTATTATATGTATAATAACTTTGAATATCTATTTATTTATTTACACTTCCTTATTTGGATTTAATTATGATACACATAACATATTCATTTATTGATTCTCACTTTAACATTATGGTATTTCCTAAGCTTTACATCACTATATCATTTTGTTTTGGATTTTTTACACTTTTGTTTCCATATAAAAATATTATTTGATGATTCTATAATAAACCCATTCATTTTCTTCACCTCTGGTTATTCAAAACCATTATCATATAATATTTCAATATTCCTACTCTTTTTGAAAACATTTTAGAAAATGTTTTTAAGATAACCCGGCATTATTCCTTTCTTTGTTTGGAGAACCATTTTTCATTTAAAAGCCTAGTTTTAAAAAAATCATTCAAAAAAATTTATTATTTCTAAAATGTTTAATTACAGACTTTTTTACAGGTAATATTTTATTACAAAATTTTTGAATGGAATATTTTTATCTCATTTTGAAGAATTAATTTTCAAAACCTTTTTACAATGAAAAAGGAATGTTCTTATTAACTTGTTCTTCATGTACAAATTTAATTACATTAATTTCCTCAAAGAATCAATTACATGTTTAAAAAGGTATATTTCAAATAAAATGATTTTTAATGTAATTTTCAATGAAAACTATTTTTATAAATTTTAACAAAATAAAAAAAATATATTTTCCTCCTGAATATTTTGAAATGATATTTTTATCGTATTCATAATCATCAATTAAATAAACCCTTTATTTCCACTCCACTTGAGATAAGATGTATTGATACCATTATTGTTATTCCTTATGATGGTTTATTACTTCTTTGGACAAGGATAGAACTCACATTCAATTCCATGATTCTTTTTTAGTCCCCATGAAATATTCAATTTCATAGGATCAATAAATATTTCATTTCTCTTAATTATTAATATCATTTATCAGGGTAATTTATATTTTCTAAACTATATATAACTTTTAAATATGTTTTTACAATGAGAGTTATTTTATTATCTGTGGAAAATATGATAAATATATATTTTTTATTACATATAGATATTTGAAAAAAAATATTGTTGATTTATTAAATAGATTATTCTATATAAGATATTCTTTGCACATGTAGTAATGTATGGGGTGAATATTTAATATAGCATCGAGATGCATCACTATATTATCAGGATAAAAATTAGTTAGACAAATTAAAGTGGAGTCTACCAATAGTTTTAAATTGTCATGTGATAGTTCGTGAAAATAAAAATTATCATGTCCTAGAGACATAAATTCCAATAAATAATCATTTCTTACCTTTTGATTCAGTTATTATTTATCTATGATCGTTTGTGCTGACATATCTATAGAGTTATTTCATTCGTAGTTCACGGATTAAATGGAATGTGTTTCCATTTGTTTATCCTTCTATTTTGGTTATACACTTATTTATCATTTTAATTATATCACTGAATCTTTAGTAAATTATTTAATTTTCATTTTTACTATTCTCAATTCTTCAATGTTTCTTTTTTTTCCTTTATCCTTATTGAGAATCTAAGGTAACCCTTATTTTTATAATTTTCTAGGATACCAACTAATATACTATAAAATATTTGAAAAAATGTGATAGAAAGAATAAAGATATTATCCTCAGAATGAAAAACAATATTGTAATTATTTTACTAATTTACAATACAAGACTCTTGTATATATTTGGATTACATAGACTAATAAAATTTTGAGCCATTTAGGAAATTATTTACTTATATATTATGCCAAAGTAATTGTAGTATACATCAAATTCAGTATTAATGGGGTCATTTATCTAATGATACAGATTACAATGCACGTGATACTGAGTTAGAATGTATTTTATCAAACCAAAAAAATCATTAATGACTTTCATTACATACAAGTTTGAGTTATACTGAACTATATAATATTAATAAAATAATAATTATTTAGTATAATAAGACATAAAATTTCTGTACAATTAAATTATTTGAATATTATTAATTAAATTATGAATATATTTGTTTTATATAATAATAAAGTGAATTCATTGGTTACAAATTAACTAAAACTGAATATAAAAAACATCTGGATACTAGGGGAATGTTTTTATAGAAAACTATTTTGATTCTCGCAAGGGTTTTTTATTCTAATAAATTAAATTAATTAGTGATTTATATTAATGTTATATATATTAAATATTTTATAAAATGATTCTTATATTCATATAATAGATTTTATAGGAATAATATGCGAATAAACCAAAATTTATGCACAAAAAACTATTTTTTAAGGATCTTTTACATCCTTTTAAGTGTGAACTTATTTGAAATGAAATTTGTAACACTTTTATAAATATTATATTTATAACTGATCTATATATTTTAAATAAGAATAAAAAAATAGTAGAGGTTGATTTTTTTGGTATTTTTCTATAAAATTTCATTTATTGATGAATAGTCAATAATACTAAATTCATATTCATAATTGATTTCTCATATTTTTTAATTATATGGAAAAATTATATGTTTTATTGGATTAAATTTTTTATTAGATAAATTGTATATAATTTATTCAAATTTATTTTTTAATGGCCCTACCGCAGAAGCTTGGAGATGGTATATTATTTCATTACATTGGAATGATTATAAGTAATAAAATAATGAAGGAAGGATATGTTTTGTAGTCAATAAAAGATATATTATATACATGATTAAAAAAATTAATTGGGAAATAGAATATACAAACTTGATAAAAAATTAAAAAATGAATCTTGGAATTCTTATTCAATGATTTTTTCTTCATAACCTATGGATATGAATATGCATATGGATGGTCTCAAATGCTCAGTAAGGGTATTTAAAGTAGAATAAATAACGCACCAATGATAATAAATCAATAGGTAAATTTATTTATATGATAAAAAATTTCATTAAAATAATTATAGAACACATTAATAATATAAAATGTTATGAAATAGAAACACTTGCTATTTTATCAATAAATCATGAAATAAATGTATCCTATATATATCAATGATTAATCTCACGTATTGAATGATATATAAAATGTATGAAGTAATATAATATTTGATGTCATGTATCGGGCACATGAAAAACTATACTGTTAATATATATTATCAATATTTCCTAAAATATTCTGATTTTGGCCAAATGATTCAACTCAAGAGACAACTGATGCATTGAGGGGATAATTTTGAATGACCTACTCTTTCTAAAAAACAAAATTGTTTTATAAAAAAGTGTGTTAAATTATATTTTAGTCAAAACAACTACAATAATTTAGTAATTAAGTGATTATAATTGATAATTAAGCATTGGTTTTTTACCTTTATTTTACCATTGGTATTTATGTCCACTGGAAACAAGACTCTTGATAATAATAACATTGTTACCAAATGAAATGATAATATTTTGCAAATATTGAAATGACATTCGATAGCCTCATCCAATAGAGTCATGACTTGTAAATCAAATTTTAAAGAAAAATGGGTGTGAGGTTGTTTCATTAATATTTTCTATTACCATGCCCAAGATAAGGTTTAACATGTTAATCTGGATCATATTCTCCTTTTGGAGAAGTTAAATTTAGTGGAGATTACCACTCAAGTGATGTTATTTATACCAGCCCAAGAATATATCACTATCAGACACCTCACCTTTGGGTAATATGAAGTTGGTTTAAGGGTTTTTGTTTGAAACCCTTAACTACTTGTTTTATAACCAATTTATTTAAATAATTCTTTTGTTACATCCTTTTCATTTTATGTTTCATTTTTCTAATAAATATGAGGAATTTGATAAGTTGATTTTTCAGATAGAAATTGTACTTTTTGAAAAAATTATAATTAAAAATAATAAATTTTTTATTAATAATATTTAAATTAATAAAATATTATGATTAAGACACACTTATGGAAATTTATATTACAAAATAATTTAATTTTTTTCAAGTGTCAAAAATTTTACTATGATTTTTTCTATGGATTTTATGTTCTCTATTCTTATAATAAATAATGATTTTTATTTTTAAAATTTATATTTAGCATATTTATAGTATTATAATAATAAAATAAAATTAATTTTTGAAATAATAACTTCTATATTATGATAGATTAAATTTATAAAAAATGTATAAAATACTTTTTTGATTAATAGTACAAATATAGTTTGAGTTTTCCAATATTTTTAATGACATGATAATTCTGTAAAAAATAATATAAAATTATGGTTTACTATTTAGATTAAAATATTATATTTGTTATCCCATGCATTAAATACAATGTTAAGATAACCTGGACAAGCCAATGGTTTTTCAAATATCACTACTAAGGTGCTCAATTAAATTAATAAAAAACTCCCTCTCGTTCTCATTAATTACCCATGCATTTATCCATTTATAATCATTAAAAATTAATTCACTAAGAAAATATTAAATTATTACTTCCCACAGAGTCCACCCATGGTTTCAATAATCCCATATGGTCTTGAAAATTGATTTTTTTAAGTTACTCTTCATGGTAAGGGAAATCTCAACTTCTCATTTCCATTCTAGTTTCCCTTTTATTTGGTAGGAATTAAAAATTACCATAATATGTTTTTCTATAAAATAGATTCTATCCCTTTAATTTTTAGATGTGTTTTATGAAGGGTATTCCATTTTTCCCTTCTTATTTATTTTTTTAACAATGTTTAAAACCCATTATGCTGCCATATTTTCATCTCAAAATTTCTATCTTTCTCAAGATATTATCTTATTTTCTTTATATTAGTACCCAAACCTCTTTAAATTCTACGCATCATAAACAAGATGTAAAAATTATATATTTAATTGTAGAATATAAATATATAAAACCCTCATTCCCTTTCTGTGGATTATTAATGACATAATGATCTTGTCTTTTAGCATTTTTTTAAACATCATGTTTTTTATATGAAACACATTTATTTTATTATGCACATGTATGTTATGAGATTATTTTAATATGATTTGTGAGGATAATTTCATTTAATACCTATTAATGTTTCTCTATGATAGTTCTCTATTGCATTGGGAAATGAATTTAATTATTAAATATTACAATTTTAGGATACATTAGTGAATAACCTTCATTTTTTTGACGCATCGATGATGAACTTTAGGGGTATGATTATCAATGACTCAATTAAATATTGAAACAACATTTATATGTTATGAATAATGATGTTTCATTATGATATTCATTATTTTCCATTTATCATGCCTTTATGATACTCTTTATGTTTTTATCGACAATTCTAATAATCAAATATAAATTGTTTCCCTTGCTTCCCCTTACTATACCTTATTATCACCCTTTCCATTGATGTATGTCCCCAGTTTATGAGAGTTAGTAATTGAACATATTATTATTATTTAATAGTCCCTTTATGATAAATATAATAATGGTTTTTGTTTTCATATATTATGTTACTTTTTTACATTTAATCATACATTAAAAGATCCCTTATTTCTATCCTGTTAATGAAAAGTAATGTAATAAATATGACTGATTCCATAGTCGGTATCAATGGATGGTTTAATTATTTAATGACACATTTATTTTAAATTTTTATGACCAATCATAGGTAGAAGTTAAAATATATGAAAAAATATTAGTATATTGTTGAAATACTATGTAAGTGGTTTCCATGAAATGAAATCATTATACAGATTCGAAAATATGGATGTTTCTCTAGAAAAAATGTATCTAGGGGTAAACAATGAAAACACCACTTTTTTCTACCAAATACTTGGAACGGTTAATGGGAAATTGGCCTTGTTGCGCTCCTGGTTTGATACCTCCATGGGATATGTGAGGATAATCAGAAGATTTTTATAAACCACTGTAAAAGATTTATAGAAAATGTAATTTCTATTAACAAATAAAAAAATAATTAATGTTGTTTTAAGAAATGAAAATACATTATAATTATATGTCTTCTAAAATAAATAAGATTATTCTTATGGTTTTATTCTTTAATAAAATGTTACGAAATAGTGTGAACCACGTAAATGGTGAGCGCAATAGACTAGGAGATGATTATCCCTCAATAGAAGCCTAAATAGTGGATAAGTTCAACAGAAAGGATCTTTCTCATACACGGTTTCTCAGATCATGAGAATATCATCATAGTTATGTATCACTTAGAGGGAGAAGCTGATCAGTAGTAGAAACTGGTTAAAAATAAAAATCTTTAAAGAGAGAATGATTCAATGGATTGGGAAGTGTTCAGGGGAACCTTTTTTCAAAAAAAATATATCACCTTTTTGATGTGAATGAAAATTGAGGATGAATTTGTGCCAATCAAGAAGGAAAATGAATCTTTGGGAATCTATGAGATTAAATTCACAATTATTTTTTGTTACACCTCTATATTTTCTATGCATCCTAATGTAACCTATGATATAATTTTCTATAGAGTAAGACCCCATGTATGAAAAAATCATTCCAATCGAGACTATGATAGTTATGAAAAAATAGTGTTATGTTCAATGAATTTTGAGCTAGAGTTCAGAGAGATTAATTTTCTCATCCATCGAAGGAAAATAACATATCAATGGATCAATTCTTATAGAGGATCATTGATAATGGAAGAAGAGGAGTGAAAGTGAAAATTTCAATATGTGACATGTGTGGGATGAACTATTCGGGTAAATTATTTCTAAGGATCAAGTACTATTACTAGTGTGGAAGAGATGGATATATCACATGGAACTTTCAAAGTGAGGTGATGCCTCAAATTCTTAACACGTATAAAAACTGGAAGATGGTGTAGTCCGATATTGATGTCAAATGCTTTATGTATGGATATCATGGAACTTTTCCCGTCACACCCCAAATCCACGGGTAGTGGAGGGGAATCACCATCATCTTCAGCATATGAAAATAGAGCAAGGACATTATTTATCAATCATGATGGTGGATGATGAAGCTCCAACTAATGTGGTTCCAGTTACTCCTCTTGCTATGCCAAATCTAGCAAGTATTTTGTTTGATTCTCATTCAAGGAATTCGTTTATTTACTCTATATTTCCAAATATTAGTGAAATAATAACTAAACTGATAGAAGTAGAACTAATAATAATTATTTTTATGTGTTTTTTTAAAGAACCAATAGTTTATAGAGTCAATATTATTCAATTTGGTTAGAAAAATGTTATCCATAATATATTTGTCATTCCCACAATAGAATTCGACATTTTACTTGGGAAGGACTGGATCTCAATGTATAATGCTAATATCAACAATAGAAGAATGAAAATATTAGTATTATTTAATGGAAAACATATGGTTGATTTCAAATGAGAGATATCTTGACATAATCATTATTTGGAAGTATAGCATGTCACCTTATTTATAAAAATGATCTGTGAATAGGATGAAGGAAATGAAATTATATGAATTGATAATTTCAACATTATTGAAGAATAAATTTATATATTTCTTGAGTAGTTACATGGACATACGCCAAAAGGAGAGTTATATATATATCGATTTAAAATATTACTCAATCCAAATTGATATAAAAAAATCTCATATATAATGGAAAATGTGGAGTTGGCCGAATTAAAGAACCAACTCCAAGATCTATGGGATAATGGGATTATTTGGCCAACTGTGTTTCATTTGGGATATCTAGTTAACTTTTTGTGGAAGAAATATATATCCTTGAGACAATGAATTTATTATAAAAAACTAAATGGGATTACATTAAAGAAGGAGTACCCTCTTATTTGAGTTGATGATTTATTTGACCAGCTATGTGGGGCTCAATTCTTCTCCAATATTGATCAACTATTTTCAAACCATCAATTGAGGAGGAAGAAAAATGATATTCCAAAAAACTTTTTTCAATTAAGGTATAGGAAAAATTATTCTGTTTTTATTCCACTTATACTGACAAATTATCCATCTATATTTATAAATTTTAAGAATATAGTCTTTAAGGACAACATTGAAAACTTTTATGTAGTAAATATTAATGGCATTCTAATCTATTCAAATGTTTTTAGAAGCATGAAGATCATTTAAGGGTTATTTTTAAATCTATTTTTATGTGGAGGTTATTTTTAATGTTAAAAAAATGTGATTTTTGGTTAAAAAAGATTCTTTTTAGGGAACATTGTATCCAATTATTGAATCACAGGTGACACCGCAATGACAATGGTTTTGGAATAGTGCCTTCATCCTACAATAGTGACTAATATTCAATGTTTCCTCAGTTTATCGGGATTATATATGATATTTTGAAATAAAATTCAAAAATTTATAATACTCTTACCACGTTAACTCGAAAAAGGAAAAATATCATCTAGACATGGATTGTGAGTAATGTTTTAAATAAATGAAGAAGATATTGGTTACATAACCTGTGAAAACTTTATCATCTATGAGAGAATGAATCACTATTTAATTTGATGAATCACTAATATGGGTTGGTTGTGTCCACATGAAAAATGAATCGGTGATTTCTTTTGCCTCTCAATATTTGATGCCTAATGAGAATAATTATCCTATGCATTTCCTTGAGATGACTACAGTTTTTTTGCATTGAATATATTGAGGAACTATATTTATGGGAAAAAATATGATATATACATAGACAATAAAAGTTTTATGTAAATTTTCTCAGAAAAGGAATTCAACATAAAAATCAATAGATGGTTGGATCTTCATAAATATTAGGATTTTTGAATTCATTATCACCCTGGAGGTAGAATAAATTCAATGATGCATTAAGTAGAAATTACACTATTTTGATAGAAATGTTTAGGATTTAAATAGATACATTGGTTAAAGACCTATTAAAATTGGACATGGTAATCTCAAGGGATGGGACAACATCACAAATATCCCAAATTATTTCAAAACATAATCATTATAGAATATCATGAAATATAAATGGGATTATCCAATTTTCTAAAGAAGATGTAGGCTATGAAAAATGGGAAGTTTCATGAGTTCAATACTTATCAAGATATTGTACTGAAATTTTGTACAAGTTTATTTGTACGATATATTCCAAAAGTAAAAAATTAGATGATGGATGAAGCTCATAGATATACATTCTTTATACATCATGGATGAATGAAAATGTATATGGAACTTTTTTATCATTATTTGTGGGATAACATGAAATTGGGGAGTCATGACTACACTACAAGGTTCCATGTGTGTCAACAAGTGAAGGAATAATGAAAACATTATAAATGGGTATTACAACCACTACCCATGCCGTCATATAAGTGGAATAATATTAATATGAACTTTTTCACTATTCTACTTTGAACATCATAAGGAAATAATGTGATATGGGTTACAGGGGATATATCACAAAGACTACAATGTTTATCTCTAATCAGGAAGATTTCACTTTGAAATAACAAGATGGATTTACATGAATGAGGTGGTGATAATTTATGGAGTTCCACTTTCAATCATTTTTAATCATTATCCATTGTTCACATAATATTTTATACAATTATTCAACCAGCTCTAAATAATGAATTTAATTTCAATATGGCATATCAACCTCAAACTGATAAATAGTCTTAAATGACTATTCAGATACTTGAAGACATTTTGATACCGTGATTTATGAAATATTAAGCTGGATGGGATCAACATATACTATTAATTGAGTTCCCATAAAACAATATCTTCAATTATAGTACTCAAATGTAACCCTATATAATTTTGATATGGAATGTGATGAAGAAATAGTACTTTTTCAGATGAAACTGGTTAGTAAAAGATTCTTAGACATGATCTTCTACAACAGATGACAGAAAAGATTCATGCCATCCATCAAAACATAAAATCTAATCATTGTTGGAAGAGGAGCTATGTTGAAAACCATTTAAGAGACATGGAGTTTGAGGTTTGAGATAAATAATTCCATCATGTTTCACCTTCTAAGAGAATCCTTAGTAAGGTAAGAAAGGAAACCCCATTCCTAGGAACATTTCCCCTATGAAATCTACGATCACATAAGAGTTGTGGCCTATAGTCTTACACTTCCTCCAAATCCAGCTCACCTTTATTATGTTTTCCCTATTTCTCTCTGGAGTTAGTACATACCTAACCAATCATGTGTAATAAATCTATAAGTTCTACAACTAGAACATGACCTCTCATATGAAATCATCCAGTGGAGATATTGGACTATAGAGGCAAGGTTCTATACCACATGACTACCCACCTCTTTAATGTTTTGTGGAGGGACCAAAAATAAGAAGAAGCCACATGGGAGCTGGAGAAAACATTGAGGCCTATGTACCAACACATTTTGGATTTTGATTTCACAATTTTAAATTTCACGGATGAATTTTCATCAGGGGAGATATTGTAACAACCCAAACTGTTTGAATAAAATTTATTTCCAAAAAATGAAGGTTATATTATGTTGTAATCAACAATATTATATCCCTTTAATATTTATGTGAGTATAAATGAAATGTAACATTTGGGTTTTTACCATTATATGATCTTTGATCAATTATGAAAACTATCGACCATAATAATAATAAACATTTTATGGTTATAAATATAAATTATAATGGTTAATTGAAGTAGAAAAAAGAGTCGACGACCTCATCTAGTAGATTCATGGCTTACAAAGAACATTTTTTATAACATTGGATATAGGTAGTGTCTTTTGGATTCTCTCTTGACCATGCCCAAACCATGCTTAAACATGTTCTGCTTCAATGAAATTTTCTACAGGAGAAGTTAATGTTAGTGTAGATTACCACTACGAAGCGGTTATCCAAGCCACCCCAATAATCCATAACTATTTTACACCTAAAACATTGGTCATATTCGGGTGTTATAAGAGGTTATTTTCAATTTCCTTAGTTACTTATTATATATTTTGTTTGTTTGAATAAAATTTTTATTTCATTATTTCCATTTTGAGATTAGTTTTTCTTAAATATATAATGAATTTAAAAATTGATTTTTGATTCATAAATTTCACTTCTAAAATATATATTAGTATTATAATAATGTAATATGTTATTAATAATTTTTAGGGAATCTTATGACTAAATCACTATTTTTTGAATTTCAGTGAAAAAATAATTTTATTTTTTTAGGTATCATGAGAATTATTATGCATTTTACTATCTATTTTCTATCCTCTTTGATTCTTAATAATTATTCATTTTTATAGTAAAATGTTAAACATATCCTATTTAGTTATATTTTAGGAAAATAAAATTTTAATTTTTGAAATAATAACATCAATATTAGGTTATGTTAAATTTATGTGATTTTTATAAAGTCATTTTTTTAATAGTAAAAATAAAATATACGGTTTTTAGTATGTTTACTGAAATCATAATGATTTAATAATTAAAATAAAATTCTGGTAGACTCTTTAAGATTAAAATATGTTATCTGTTGTCACAATTGGCCCATTCAATGGGAGAATACTATGGACAAGCTAATGGTTTTTCAATCACCTCTTTTGAGGGGTGTAAGGAAATTAATAAAAAGTTTCATCTCATTTTCTATATTTCCCACCGATTTAATCATATAATTTTTTTCCAAATTCATTATATATGTGTATTTAATAATATTACCTCCTAAGGAGTACACCAATCATTTTATTAAGCCCCTTGGCCCTGATATAAATGTTTTCAGAGTTACACTTCAACGAAAGGGGAATATCAACTTCTCTTTTCAGTTCTCATTTCCTTTTTATGTTGTATGTCTTTCAAATTCCCATATTATTTTCTCTGGTCTATTATATTGTATCCATTTAATGTATTAAGAATATTTAATAAACTAGATATCCTTTTCCCATCTATTTTTACTTTTTTCTAAAACTATGTTTCATACCTGTTATGCTCTGGGATTTTCTACTAAAAATTTCTCTCTTTGACAATAAATTTTTTTATTTACAATTTGTGACAACACAAACCTATTTATTTTTCAACGGTATAAAAAATATTTAAAAATGAATTGTTTTATTCTAATATTTACATACATAAAACCCTCATTCCCATTATGTGGGTTGTTAACGACATTAAGGTATTGTCATTATATAAATTTTAAAAACCCAAATTTAAAATAAAACCCCATTCCTTTATTCTCCATGGTTTATTTATGAGATGTTTTATTATTATATATATGAATAACATTTTTTAATATATGTCAAGGGTGTTCCCTAATAGCACTATAATTAATTGGGTAAATAATTTAATCTCCTGGAATGTCATTTTTTGTGATACATTTTAGAATAATCTTGGTAATTATTATGACACCGCGATGATAAACATTTGGGATATTCTTATTAATGACTAAATTAAATGCTTTACTTGTATTTGTTCTTATAAATAATTTTAGTTTCATTATTTTATTCATTTTTTACCATTTATAATTAATTTATGATAATCCTTATGTTCTTATCGATGATTCTCATAATCACATGTAAATTATTTCCCTTGTTTTCCCTTATTGGGGCTTATGAAAACCCTTTTGTTTGAGGTATGTCCCCAAGATATAAGATACAATAATTTTACTTATGATGAACCTTGATGAACTATTTTAAATATAATGGAATAATTTTTTGATTTTGTATGTATTATGTACCTTGTTTTTAGGAAACTAAACATTATAAAATCCTCTATATATAATATGTAATTAAAAAATAATGTAATAAAAATATAGGTTTCCATATTATCTATAACGACGCCATGACCATATCGTCTAGTCCATATAATTCTTCCATATATTGAATATGAAATTTAATTAATAAGTAGTTTTCCTTATCACTAAATATCAATATTGAATAATGGATTTTTATTTATTAAAAATTTACCCTGTGCGAGATATGTAACAACAAGGGTTATTGAAATTGATGAATGGAAACAAAACTGAAGGATCCTTAAAAAATAATCAAGGAATTGTTTTTAAACAATAAAAAGTGTTTCATACCATATTAAAATAATTAAATCACAATAATTGTGATGGAATAAAATTAAATGAATATAATAATTTCACATCAATAATGAGATTTAGGATATAATGTGTCAAGGGGATGTATATACATTGTTTCACCCAAATGTACCCATGTTTTATTGTTTAACTATTCTAATGTAGAAAAGTTTCGTTCATCAAATAATCATAGAAAAAATATGTAACAAAGAGAAACATACATTCTATGGGGTTTATTTGTCGACTATGTGGTAAATGTGTGTTTTTATTTCATGGATTAATAAATTGTCCAGTTATTTTAGTTAATTAAATTAAAAAACAATGAGTGTAACTTTTTTTTATCTCTTGGTATGTATTGAATGAATTTTTGTCGACATAATTTCAATGTATTAAATTTGTGCATTTCCTTCAATGAAATAGGAACGTCCAAAATCACTCATAAATATTTTATTTTCACTATCCTATGTCTGATAACTTATAAACATGAAGGATAATATTTATGATCACTCCAATATAGAAGATTATTTTATCACTCAATATTTGTAGCCTTAAAATTAGCGAGCTATAAGAGAAGGTACATTATTGAATGAAATTATCAAAAAAAAATAATTCATTAAGAATTATTAAAATGAGAAATAACATCAAATCCTTATCCTTACTACACCCTAATATTAAACAATAAGATATTTATCCCTCCATTGATGTTATATTATTAGTTGAATTGAGTAGTAGACTCATGGGGGTGTAACTGAAGAAGAAAATAATTAAATAATGATCACTAAACCATTGTGTGATGAAATTCATAAGTTTTTGTCTGAATAAGTTCACACCATGATTCAAGGCTATCAAATGATATTGAAAATAAAAAAAATAGTAGAATAATTTTAACCATTATTAAATATATTGTGTGAATCAAATATATTACTTGATAAAAATGAATTTCGATTACCAAATGATAGAGTAACAATATAATTCATTGAAATATAAAAAATCCCCATATTACATCAACTAAAACTTATTTAATTTTCTTACTAGGATCCTAGTTTTGATACAACCTCATTAAAAATAATACAATTTAATTAGGAAACTAAAACCATGGTGAGAAATAACATGAGATTTTACCTTTTCAATGATGACCCAAAAATATGATGACGATTTTTTCCTTTTGTTGCCTTTAATTTATAACTTTTCGACTAGACAATTTTTTTGGGGTCATATCAAAGAATTATCTACATATATGGGTCCTATAATATCTATAATTATTTAATTACAATTTTATTATCCATTGGTATTTTACTCTTGAAATAAAAGGTTGATTTTATGGCCCTTCAAATGTATCACCCAAATTAAATGTTAATATATGATCATTAGATTTACTTGAAAACTTCATACAATTCATTGAAAAAAGTAGAATAAAATTATACACAAATTTTTTTATTTTTTAACATAAAATCTATTCATTATTTGGATTGAATTGTGTGATCTAATTTTTTATGGGCCTAAGGCCCATTATTCTTTGTACAAATATTTATGCATTCATTTCCAAAAATATCAATAGTCATTAATGATTTATCTATTGATCAAAAAATAATCAATGTTACACACAATGTTTTCAAAAATATCACATAATATCATATTGATATAATTAAAATATTTAATTTTAAAATCATATGATTGGTTGGGAAAAATTTCACATTTTACATGAATTTCATACGTGATGAGAAAAGAAGTTAAATTAATAATATGCACTTAAATTGGTTATTATGGACCATGAACCACATGAATATTAAAATATAATCAATTAATTGAATCCTATTCTAGGGGATTATCACACCCCAACATGATTGTTTCTAGTCCTGAGTGAAAAGTATGTCAAAAATATGAAATGGAATTCTATTTTTCAAAAACATTATAATATAAAATGATTAGTATTATACAACATGCCAAAAAAACCATGAAAGATATAAAATTCATTTCATACATGTTATCTTCACAAGAATATCTTAATATTAATCACATTCATTTTTTTCAAAATAATCATTTTATTTCAACCAATTTGAAATAAACATGTTGATGTGTTGTGAATCACAAAAGAAATAGGGAACATTTTCATGTTCAAGGGGAAAAATTAAAGCGATATGTGGGAATCACATTAAACCATAAAATGATTATCAAAATTTATCTTTTAATTTATTTGTTTTATATTTATTTTTTTCATACCACAATTTATATGAAAGGACTAACTCTACACAAAAAAATGGATCCACGATCCACAAGTATCAAACACTAATAATATTTTCAACATCATACTCTATAATAGAAATTGAAAACCAAAATTGTGTAATAAAAACCAATAGATTCATGACACTAACCTGTAGGACACCATGAATTCGAAAAAAAACATAGCACTATACAGTCATTATTTCTATTTCATGTTTTATTAAACACTAAAATTAAACTAAAAGTGACCCCAAACCCCATGTTATGATAAACATGACCCATGAACTGAAAATCACACAAAAAATCCAATTGAAATGAATCATGGAATTTTTATTAAAAGGATGGAAATATAATAATTAAAAAATTACATCAGACTACCTCACTTTCAAAAACAATGCTCATGAACATAAACTTGTTTAAAAATCATTATTGGGGAATTAAAATTCATTTTACATTCATTTTTGTTGATCCTAAATTTAAATTAAATAATTCAAGTATAATGAATTGATTTTTTATAAAATATCAGGTTTTAACTTCCCCCTAATATATAATGAATCTTGCATCATAGTTGGGATAGAAGAGAATAATGAGTTATGAGTTGGAAATAAAGGGAGGGTAAAGGTTATTTGAAAAAAATTACTACAAATAAATCACCATGTTTATGTTTGACGACCCATAGATTCGAAATCAATATCCAAGGATTCAATTTACATGTGAAATTCTCATGGTTGGTCAATGGTATGTTTAAATTATATAAGGCATGTGTTTTATTTGGAAATAAAAAAATTCATTGGTGAATAATCTCACCAAAATGAAACATTTGATCACTTTAGAAATCCAACATGGTTCACATGAAAAAAAACACAAAATTCAAAAAAAATAGAAATAAAATTTACACAGAAGCTGAGTTCTCTCCCAATAAGCTCTTAGTTCAAAGTCATTAACTCATCTTGGACCCCACCCCCAACATTATGAATGTAATATTTCATTGTATCAAATAATATATTACTGACCAAATTTGTTATATAATGACTGAGTCTCAATCTGGGTTGGTGTAATGGTTTAGAAGTTCATTGGATAAAAATCATATTCATCCTAGTGAATGGGATAATCATGTCAATACCAAAAATAGTCCTTCAAATTATTTTTTTAATAACTATTAATACATCAATGGAAAATTTATTATCATTATCATTGAGAGAGATTAAATGAAATTTTATTGTTTTTCAATCACCTATGGAGGAATGCATTTGAGGAGGATGGACAATTAATTAATGACTATCTTGGATACTAGTTTCATACACAATATGATATATTGAATTGTAATCAATTTCTATTTCAAAATTTGTCACTAGAATATATTAATTTTGAATATATGAATCAACCGTAAAATTGGTTATATGATTTTCAGAAATAAGTATGGACTCTATTTTTATGGTTTCTCCCAATGGTTTCGTTATTATTGATCTATAAAAATCACTATTGGAGTTATATAAAATAGAATCAAACCATGGATACACATTTCCAACTTCTAAATTCAAAAATATTATGTCATCTAGACTTATATATCCCTCAGTGATTCTAGGATCATATTCAATTTCATTTTTAGTTGTACCCATCAAATTCACCTCTTCACCCTCCTCATAATAACTAACATTAGATATTTTTATATAGATGCTAAAACCAAGGATCATTTTATGAGGGTTATTATCATGTTCAAATTTCTGACATGGATAAAATAGTGGATTTTTTATAAGTATATATGACCACGAATGATGTTGGTTTTATCTTTAGGACCTAATATTGAGTGTTTTCAAGGGAAATGAAGTCATTAGGGTAAATTAAATTTTCAATTTTCAATAAAAAAACCTTCAATATAACCTTTGAAACACAAAAATATAGTCTGTAGGTTGGATTGATATTAAAGACGGTTGGAGAACATCATTCCCTAATTGAAAATACATGGTATATATAATGATGTTTGCACTAGAACCTAGGTCACATTGGTATTTGACCAAGTTTTTCTCTAATAAATAAACATTGATTTAATGAACTCATATATACCTTAACATAGTTTGAATGGTTCCATCGATTGTGGTTCCCAAATAATGTACCAAAAGGATATAGTTTCTATATAAAAACACTCATTTGATTATAAAAAATTTAACCAGGTACATCAGAGATACATGTTTTTTGTTGCATTAATAAGGGGTTTTTTCAAATTAATATCGGATACTATTTAACTCATTTTTTGTTCACCTTATGTATTTATTTCTCTCTTATGCATTAGGGGAGTGGATCTGGTTGCTAGATTATTTTCAAAGGTGGTGGTTCCTCAACATTATCATCAGGATTCTAAGATTTAATGAGTTTTTATTCGTCATATTTAGTAGATATTGAAGTATTGGTTGTATTATGAATGTTTGGTTATTTTTAATGGTTTTCCCACTCTTCAAAATAACTATTGCATTGATTTTTTCAAGAGAAGACTGTGTCAAATTGGATTCTCCCAATAAATATGAAAATGAGAATGACTTGTTAGTAATGGGTGTGTTTCCAATTTTGGTGGGTTTTCTTCATTTTTATGTGAGGATACATATAAATTAATTTTCTACATTTTTTACAAAACTGATAAATGATGTGGAGAGGGACACATTGGGTTTGTTCTTGTGATAAATTGTTTACCCCATGAGGATACATTGATCATTGGATGGAATATTGATTGGGTAGTTGGAGGTATTTTTAGTATTGGACATGAGGATTTGGGTAATTTACAACATGTAATGACTTATTATGGGATTTTAATTTTTTTTAATGTATGGTTTGAGACATTATTTTGTCGGTTGTTGATTTTTATTCCAACAGATGCATGGATGGTAATTATACCTTGAATCGAATGTGTTTTAGTAGTGTGAATTTTGAAAGGTCAATACATTGAAATATTTATGTTACCATCCTAAAATAACATCATTTATTTAAGTAATGGTTGTGAAATTATTGGGCTTCTAGTAATGTTTTTTACAAATTGCGTAAACAAGCTAAAAAATTTGGTTTTTATGGACCATCATAAGATCAATCTCCTAAACCTTCTAAGAGACTAAAAAAAAGTTTTCTCTATGATTTTATTATTCATTAATATTGTTCATTACACCATATTTTAGTGGCATTTCGTTGTAAGGTGTTGTTCTCCATGTTTCGTTTTTTCAGCAAGATTTTCCAAATTCTCAAAAGCATATTTTAGGGGTTTTTTTGAAGGATCCATTGTACATCATGACAATAAAAATATTCATTGGCCCAAACCATTCATATAAAATTATTTATTATTATATTCTAGATAAACCATATTGTGGTACCATTTTTAATGTTTATTTGATCCTTTACCATGATTCGTAGAATTTTTCTCTCCCTTTTTGAAAAAATTGGATTATCGTTTTAATTGTAATTGTTTTATGATGAGTAAATTAGTTTTAATAGAATTATAATCTTAGTAGGTCCTATTATTGAATGAAACTTGGTATCAAATTTTTTATCCAATTAATATCTAGATTATTTTGAGAAAATGGAGCAACACTCATTTTAGCTGAATAAGTTTTATTTTGAGGCACATGGTTTCGATAATGTCATTAAAGTATTTAACATGAATGTAAGGTATCTCAGACTCTATCAAACATAATATTGAAGGTGGTTTAGGAATTGGGGTTTAAAAACAAATTTGGAAAATCATATGGTATCATGACTAATGTATGAGGGTTAATGTGTCTATATTGTTGTGAGGTGTTCATTCATGGTCTAGCCAATAGACATCCCCCTGTTTGGCACTGCCTCATTTGTATTTCCATTTTGGTTAACATAAGGGTTTATGAGTTGGTTTTTTTTAATACCCTCATCTGGATGGGGATACATTTTTATTATATATTTTTATCATGATTATGATCAAATTGAAATTGACCCCTACGTGTAATTGTCTCCCCAACCCCTAGACTATCCACACCAACTAGACAATTTGAATGGTCATGGGTATTGGAAATAAATTTCCATCAAAAGATAACAAATTAATGGGAAAATAAAAGAGAGATGAAATGAGAAAAGTAAAATTTGGAGAATATAATGAGTTACTATAATGAATTATTTGGGTCCCCCATAATTTTTCCAAAATTTGGTTTCACCCAAAGATACCATCTTTTATGGTGTAATCGGTCTCCTGTTGAATATCATCGGTTTTTAAATCCTCAGTAACCTAATAAGTAACCTATAAAAACATATATTCTATAGGGTTTATTTAGAAATGAAATGTCAAACATGTGTTTTAGTTTATTGTTTTATTAAATAGTTTGGTATACTTAACTGTATTCAATTTATAAAAAATGAGTTGATCATTGGTTATCACTTCGGTTGAATTAGTTTAATTTCTTTTTAAATTATTTCAATGTCTTAAATTCAAATGATTCCATCAATAAAATATGAACATCCCAAATTAGTCTTTGATTTTTTAGTTTCACTATTAAAATTTTTATCACCTATAAACCTATAGGATCAAATTCAATATAAATCCAAGGTAGAGTATCACTATACCAAACTAGATATTTAACCTTAAAATTTGTGTGAACAAAAGAGAAAGTGCATCATTCAATGAAATAATCAATAAAAGAATTTCTAAAGAATAATTAAAATGAGAATTAACATCCAATTAATCCCCTTGATACTCCCTTAGATCATCTTATAATAGTTTTATCCCTCCATTAATTCTATTCTATCAATGAAAAAAGCTATTAGACTCATGATTGTGGGATTGAATAAGAAAACTGTGAAATAACTATCACTCCACCATTGATTTATTAAATTCACATGTATTTGTGTGAATAAGTTAAAAAATGAATCAATGGTATCAAAAAGATATTTAAAATAATAATAAAAGATAATAATATTATAAAATTTTAATAAATATATTGTGTGAATTAAAAAAACATAATTGTGAAAATTTAATTGCGATTAAAAAATGATAGATTAAAAATATAATTGAATGAAATAAAACCATCCCAAAAATCCGTTAATAAATATTTAAATATTATTTTTGGATCCTAGGGTATATATAATTTCATTAAATGTCATTACATTTAATTATTAAAGTAAAATGTCGGAGCTAAATAATAATAAATTAGATACATTCAATGTTAAATATAAAATTAGATCAAGATTCTTTTTCCTTGTTGATGAGCATTTACAACATTTAATTTAGAAAAATTTTGGGGTGTTATATTAGAGAATTATCTTCATCCATGGGTCCTATAATATCTATCATAGTTTCATTCTAATTATATCATCAATTTTTATTTTATGGTCAAAATGGTGGGATGATTTTATTGGTCTTCAAATTGGAACCACAAAATAAAAGTCAACTTGTCTACCTGGTTAATCTCGAATACATCAAAATTTTCTCTATCTCTAGTTTAATTAAATGATACCCATAATTTTTCTTCTCTAAAATTATATTTTTATCTTAATTGGGAATCAAATTTGTGATAGAATATAATTCTATGTTCTAATGGCCCATTATGCGTTTTTCATACATTTCTACAATCATTACAAAAACTCTTCATCTTACCCTGGGAATTACAAATGTGGTGAGAATTTAAGTTCATTTTACATTATTCTCTAAAATTATTTGTTATGGACCATTAAACACATAAATATTAAAATATAATAAATTATTATTACAATGTTTTTGTAGCTAATCGTACACCATATGAAAGTGAGTTGGATCATAAAAACCAATAACTCTCAATTGAATATAATTTGAGATGGAATCCCTTACCTTTTATCTGACTTCTCATGTGCGCCTTTATATTCATGATTAATAAAATTATTCTAATTATTGAAATTATTTGGAATATTTTTAATATTTTTAATACTTTTACTTCACATGATACTACTTTTTGGAACACTACTGAAAAAACATTGTTTACATTTGGTGTTTTTACCATATTCATATTTGTGTCATATGGATTTGGTAAATCCACTATGGTTATAGGTGAAACTATATAAATATATCAAGAATAATAATAATAACATAATTAATATATTTATAATTTTATTATTCTTTTAATACAATAATGATAGATGGTTATGAAAATTGAACCCACATTATAATGATAGAGACAATATGTTATACATATGCATGAGTAATATTCTCATTATTCAGTGATTGTTATGGGAAAAATTTAAGTAACCATATATATTTCCATAAAAATAACGATAACATAAATACTATTTTTAATAAATATATAGATAAAAATAATATTCTTGAGATGTAAAAGGTATCGCATCATGTCGAGGAGGTGGTCTTCCACACAACCACGCCCGATGATACCAATTTTTACTGTGTGGAAAGGGTAAAAAAGATAATGATATTATGTATTTATAGAAATTTAATCCAGTGATTTATTTAATATTAATTAAATTTATGTTACATAATTTTTATTAAAATTTTATTATATATATATAGTTAGATCAAATCACATATCTTTGAGGCAGACATAGTTCACACTTTCACAAACGATGATATCATATTTACAAAAAATGTAATGTGTAAGTGTATGAATTATAAATTAATTTAAGAATCATGAAGTGACAATAAATATAATTTATGACACACATAAATATATTTTCCATCATAATTACCATACATTAAAGTTATCAATGGTAAAATAAACAATCCTCATTTTGTGAGGTTCTAGTTCCCCCTACTCAGAAACAAAAAATTTGTTACCAATTAGATGGAATTTTGTGTCAATGTAGTTAGATAAATTATCATAAAAAATAATAGTATATTGAGTTATAATTTATTATATAAGTACAAAATAATAAGATTAATGTGTGGATAATGGAAATAAATTTATAGACCTTATGGAATGATGATGCCTCTTATTTGGGTAACTCCTTTTGATTTGCACCAAAGGGATTTGTTGGATGATTTTTTAAAAAATGGAAGACATCAAGGATTAAGATAGGGATTTTTCAGAGCTATTTTAGTAGATATTTGTTTTATCCAAAGTTGATTTAGAGGTCATGGGATTGGGAAGGGGTAAGGCCTTTTATAGTGGAGGAGGAGTTGTACTACTATAATACAAAAATTTATATATTTATGGGAGGAATCCATTATCTAATGTTATTCAAAATTGGAAAAATAGTATTTTAAAGTGGAATAATGGTTGATAAAAACAACCACCATAAAACTATGTCAATTATTCTAAATTGGTTCCTCAAATTCTACGTTTTCCATTTAATAATTTTAATTTTTATAAAATAAACTAGTTTTCAAACTAATATAATTTAACCAATAATACTAAATAAAATTTATATTTTTTAAAAATATATATACACTTACTCAAAAGTATTGTATCTAATTTACAAAAAAACTCAGATGTTATGGATGTTATGTTTAAAATAAGCGCATGAAACATGCAGAATCACTACCATAAACTAAATCTTCCAACCAATGTTTTTACAGGTATAGGATGAATAGGTTAATTAAAAAAGAAAAATATGTCATTACATATACTATATTAAATATTTATTAAAATATTTAAATAACAAGGAATTATATTAATTTTTTATTAATTTTAAATCATTTAATAAAATATTTTTTATTATAAAATATCTTTAATATCCATTTTAACATTATTTATTTACTTTTAATATAATAATTTAAAAAAAATATTTCAATTATAATATATTAAATTTAAGGTTTTGTAAAATTATATATTTATCTAAAAATAATTAATGAAAATAATTACATTAATATTCATCACTCTTAATATTTATAGTATCCTTCATTTTTTGTTGATTATTAACTGAATATTCACTCTATTATGGTTACATATGAATTTTATTTAACTGATTCATCTATAAATATTAATGACATGTTATTATGAAAAAATAACATATTAATATTTTAAAATTATATGTATAACCTAAAATAAGATATTTTTTACTAATATCAATGTTTAATAAATGTGGAAGGCAATGAAGGATCTGTTTTGTCCTTTATTTATACTAAACTCAACACATAGGGATCTTTAAGGAAATATTAACCCAATAAACTAAAAAATCTAAAAAAAGTTTATATGGTTGAATATTTTTCATCCAATAGATACTTGACATGAACTTAGGACATTTTATCCATTAATATTAATTATTAGTCCCTTGTGAAACTTATTTCTACTTTAATCACTTTTATTAATTTTAATAAATTTCACTAATATTTTTTGTCATAAATTAATTTCATCATATTATAGAACAAATAGAATATTTTATAAAACTATGTATTAAAATTTATTAAAATCAATATTATATATTTTGTAAACAAATTTAACTCTTATCATACTGATGTTGTGAAAAAGAAGGTTTTTAAAGTAAAAATTGTTCAATAGTTTGATATGTTTTTATATTAAATTTATATAAAAATTCATTCCGCTGACCTAAATTGGGTTTATATATATAATTGATGTAATTTTACTTTTAAAAACAACATATAACATAATTTATCAATAATAGTTATTAAAATGAAAATATATTTTTTAAATAAAATGATTTGTTTTCATGATTCACCAGAAAATGAATCTTCTTATAAAAATACAAACCATTCACCCAAAGATAATTTTTACATTCCAAATAGAAAAATCTTTTGGAAACGTTAATTTTATAATGTGTTTAAAATTTTATTTAAAATATGTACACCATTAAAAGGTGGTAAAACTCAATCTTGAGTGTAACACAAGAAAACATAGTGTTCTGTGTCGCGTAAGCTTAACATAGTGTTTCATATAATGCAAGATATCAGCATAATTAATTTTATTCCAAAATTAAAATATTTCAATATATAAGGTCGTTACATTATCCTCACCTTTATTAAATTTCCACATCATTATTTAAACATCATCAAATTAATCAATAGTTTGATTTATGAAAATAAATTTTATTGAAACCACACTTCATAAATAGTATTGATGAGAAATCTTATTAATTTGAGATAAATAAATTTATAATATAACGTAACTAGGTTCTATAGTATGATAAAATATGTTGGAAATGGAATAATGGATATAGAAGAAAAATATAGAAAATTTAACTAATGGAGAGTTCTAGAGAATATGGTTATTAGAAAGCTAAAAATCACAAATCCATAAATCCTTGATGATTAAATGGCACATTTGGGTCATTGGAAATGAATGTACTTGGAGAAATTTTTTTGATTCAATAAATTTTTTCTCCTAGTTAAATAAATCATTAAAAATATGATAATTTAATTAAATAAAATTACTTAATATGTTTCAGTTTCATAAACACAAAATTATCCTTTAGTTTGGACTCGATCGATACAGGGAAGGAGTTGTTCAAGTAGTTAGTCTGGGTTATTAGTAATGATTGAATCCTATAAGCAATGAATTCCTCTAATTCATATGGTCCATGTAATACTTATTACTACTTTCCTTGTAAGGGTTCCACATCACCCCTTTAATGGTGGATTATCAAAATCAATAAAAAATAAAGGCCCTTAGGCCATTGGAGTAGTTGTGACTTGAACAATTTATACTTCATCTCTAATCACATTATGATTTATATATTAACGTATTATATCAATCATTGAAACCACATCCAATTTTCACCTTACACCATTTCATAAATTTTTAACCTTTCCAATATATCATGATCCAAAAAATTAGAAAAAATGTCTATAAATTTCTAAAATAAACTTTTCATTACAATTTAATTATTATGAAGAGAATATAAATTGTCATAATCAAATCTAGTTAATACCTCCATCATTTA
Source organism: Viscum album (assembly GCA_963277665.1). NCBI lineage: Eukaryota > Viridiplantae > Streptophyta > Magnoliopsida > Santalales > Viscaceae > Viscum > Viscum album. The sequence goes on along the minus strand of OY728143.1, from coordinate 61,773,779 downwards.
TTATCTCAAAACATGTAAATAGCTTCCATTACCATCATACCTTATTTGAAACATGAATTCTTCATTATTCCTTAAGTAAGGAACATGTTATTAGATATATTCATTAAAAAAGTGTTGTAAACTCCATAAATGATTGAATAAACCACATTGTTAATAAATCAACACACAGTTCCAAGGTAGTCATAACATATCTGATTCACAATTTCTAAACCAAATTTTCTTTAACCAAACATTATTCACATGTCATAGGGAACATATCAATGGTTATATTTCCATCCATATTCTATTTTCCAATAAAATTTCATTGTACTGAATAACATTTCATGGTACCATTTAGAATATAATATCAAATCCTTAATGAAAAATTATAGTAGTAAAATCCTCATATATTACGTAATTATTATAACTAGTACATCATTGATGAAAAATTGTCAAATCCAAATACATAAACAATTTGATTATTCCGATTTATCCTTAAGACTATAACAAGGAAACATCATAAAATTATTTAATACCTCATTCCTTTAACATTAAAGTAGTAGTGTCATCATAATTATAAATATAACCATAACCCAAACAACCTTTCTGATTTGATTCATGAACTTTACACTATGAACATCTATTTCCTTAATGGTTATTCATTCCAGACATAAATAATATCACTGTCGAGGATGTCTTATGGAATAAAATATTCCCAATAATTGTATTAAAAAAAATTCATTTTTCTTTTTTAGCTACATTCATTGTGTCCTTCTTGTAGCATGTCAAAAACACTTTTTCCTCATATGACATTCCCTTGGGTTATTTTTTCTACATTATTTACATAGATATGTATGAATCTACATTCCTATATTGTCGCCAATACCTGAACTCCCAACGAACTCATTTCTTCTCTTCCATGTTGAGTCCAGGATTAGATTATGGTACATGTTGTTAATCAAATTTTTTGAAAAACGATTCAGCATCATCAAAAAATAATTCACTCCGGTGATCATTCCATTTAGCTTCTCAATATAAATTATTTTATCTCATTCAATATTATCATAGTTCCTTTGATTTCACTACGTTGACTAAAATGAGGAAAATTTGTGTGAGAAACAATAATCAAAATATAAAACCCCATAATCATTAAAATTACTTATTAGATACCTAAATCATGGATTCCAAATTTTTAATCTATGACACCTTAGGTTTATCCTAGTTTATTCATAGTCATATTCTAATTAAATCAATCAGGGTGGTTTCTGAAAAAAAAATTAATATTTTATTTGCATCACCAATGAGTGTCAAACCAAGGGCGTCGTAAGAAACATTTTCATGTACCAATTTATGCCAATTTATGCACCACACATTGTGTCAGAGATTTTACTTGTAAATATAACCATACCAGAACCATATCTACTAGTACTATCCCTACAATGATGTATTTCATTGAATACCAGCAATATATCTACCTTTCCAAATTTCTATATTGTTTTCAATATTTTCTCTCACTGTCTATCATTGGTTAATGTTCCTTATTAAAAGTTTTCTAAATCTAGTCTCCAAGGAGGGTTCTAATCATCCAATGATACTAACTAAAACAACCAAACCCTAGAAACATGGATCCTAAGATTTATTTTTTAACATTGACATGATTACAATGAATCAAATCCTGAAGGACTTATCAGTCTAATAGTGTTATAAATCCTGGTTACATGCATGATTCCCATAATACATTGGGAAATATAAAATACATTGAATATATATAATATAATATAATATAATACAAACATAAATTATTATTCCATGACTTATTCATTATAACCTCATGAAATTAAACAAAATAAGTTTATGCTCAAATCCTCTGTAAAGGAAACTATACTGAAAACACTAATTATTCAATAAGAATTAATCAATATGGAATGTAAAATAGATTATAATAAATTACATTAAAGTAACTAGGTATGTGGAAAAAATATTTAATTGTTTGAAAATTGATAACATTTCATTTAATCAATGAACTATGAATTCAATTCATCGATATATATATATATTGATTAAAAATATCATGGGTAAATATGATATCTGAAATGAAGGAAATGCTATAATATTAGGCCTAATGTATCATGAAAAATAACCAATATACCATCAATATCTATTCTCAAAATAGTTTAAACTATTCATATTATTCCAACAGATTCATCTCATGAAACTACTAATGCATCTATGGGCTATCTATTATTAGATTCTAGTTGTATCTGTCAGTCCAAAGTGTTACTCATATATTAAATAATTCATATAATTATTAATCACTTTGAGTTATCACTAAATATAAATATTGAATTAAGGGTATATATTTATTAGTAATTTCACCAGTGCAGTATATGTAGAAACATGTGTTGTTGACATTGATGGTTGGAAATACAATTGAAATATCATTAAAACATTCTTGAATAATATACTATTAAAACATTTCAATGTGTCCAATACCACTTTTTTGCAGTTGAATCATAATAACCATGAAGTAATTCCATTAAATATAACATAAAATATCCTGAAAATATGGATATTCAAGATAAAAAATCTCAATTGTGATTATATTCACATTATAAATGTGATTTTGTGGATAATAACAAATAAGTTTCAATGGAATGTAAATTAAGATGAAATCTCTTACCATGAGTCTGAATTGTCTTGTGTGTATTTATATTCCCAAAATAATAAACATATGTTATTTATTTAATTTCTTGAGAAAAATTTAATGTTTATTTTTAATTTTAATTCACTTGTTACTATGTTCTAAACACCTTTATAAACAACTGTTATTACATTGGGTGTGTTGACCATCTTCAATTAATGTGTCAAAATTGACCTTGGATGATCGAAAATGGTCAAAGGGGATAGTATAAAAAATTTTCTACAATAATAATAATTAAATTATTATCATATTTATACATTAATTATACATATAATACCAATTATAAAATAATTTTCGGCAAAATGAACCAACATTACAATCATAAAAGACAATAGGTCGTATGTATGCATGAACAATGTTCTCATCATTCAGTGATCCATTTGGAATAAATAAATTAACACTTTATATTAATATAATTATTATTTTATCATAAATTACATTTTTTTAATAATATATACTTATAAATATGAACCTTTTAATATAAATAGTATCCTATCATTTCGGGGTGGTAGTAGTCCACACGTCCACGACTGATGTTATCACTTTTTAGTGTGTCAAATGGGAAACAAATAAAATGATATATTATATATACATATTTTAAATAATTTCATTATTATAATATATTATTTATTTATTTTAAAATTTATTAATTAAAATCATCTTTAACATGTTCCATTTGTATTTTGAATCAATCACATCGCATTGAGGAGACAATTGTTCACACTTCCAAAAACAATTTTATCTTATTTACACAAAATGGATAGTTTAAGGGAATATATTATAAAATAATTAAATATTAATAAATAAAGAAATATTATATATAAAATATATAAATATATTTTACCTCATTATTATCAACTATTGAAAGTGGTAAAGTAAAAAAAACGAACAATCATCATTTCGTGATGTGATCATTCAGCCAACACTTAAAGAGTAAGATTTTTACCCATAAAAGGGTAGTGTGTGAGAGTTTAGATAAAAACTATTTAATTTGAATGTTCTTGTAAATTTATGATAATTTTTTATATAATAATCTAATAAAATTATTTTAGGTGGTGGATAATGGAATGAAAAATAAATATCTTAAACAATCATGTTACCTCTTCTTTAGGTAACTCTATTCGGTTTTCACCAATGGGATTACTTGATTTGATTTATACCAATGGGAATATAATTGTATTAGGATAGGTATTTTTATATGATATTTTTTATGATATTTTTTGATCCAAAATTATTTCAGAGGTGTTAGGGATGGGAATAGTGAATGCATTTTTATATTTTAGGAGGAGTGGTGATCATGTAAATTCATGAAGGTATATATTATTAAGAGGTATCCTTTTAGTAATGTATATAAAAAATGTAAAAAAAATAAATAAAAGGAGAATAATTTTCTATAAAATCCTCCACCACAACAAAAATATTTCATTTTGATAATTTGGTTCCTTACCTTCTAGGTTTCCCCAATTTTATCAATTAGGTTTTTATTAATGAAACAAGTTTTCTAACCTATGTAATATAAAAATTAATACTAAAATAAAGTTATATTTATTTAGAAATATAAATCATCCATATTTTAAATATGATATCTAATTTACACAATAAAAACCCCTTTTTTGGAAAATAATTTTTTTAAAAAATCACATGCATTGCCCAAAAACAATACTTTAACCTATATCATGCTAACAATGTTTTTACAATATATGGGTCAATATGTTAGAAATAATTGTAAAATTGGTCCATAAATATACCACATTCAAAATTAATTAATACTTAAAAATATAATGGCAGAATATAGTTTTTTTAATTTGAACTCATTTAATAAAATTTAATTTATTATAAAATAACATTAATTTTAATTTGGAAATTATTTATTTATTTTTAATTTAAAAATATCAAAATAATGTCGGAATTAAAAATTATTAACATAAAATATTTGTAACAATATATATTCATCTAATATAACAATCAATGATAATAATTAAATAAATTTGATTGACGTTTAACATTTATATTATAATTTATTTTAGTTTATTATTAAATGAATAATCACCTTACTAGCATTTATTAATCATTTTGAGTGACTAAAAAATCTTCTAAAAATTAATGATTACATATTTTTATAAAAATAAACTATTTTATATCAAAATTATATGTATTACAAAAATATATAATGTTTTGTATAAATATAAATGTTATATAATTGTTAATGATAAGGAGGGCTCCATTTTTTTCTTTTTCCATCTTTAACATATCATTTAGGTAACATTTCATGCACTATTATCCATATAAACCATAAACTTATAAGAACATATGGATATTGAGGAAAACATTTTATCCAATGTATTTTTAAAATGTTTCATGGTCATTTGGGCCCATATTGTCAATGTTTTGTCCATCATTATGTTTAATATTACCTTAATCACTGTAATTGATTTCTTTCACATTCACTAATCTTTTTTTAAAAAATAAAGTTAATTTTAATATAAAAAATAATATATTTATTAAAACAATTATTTATGTTTTTCAAAATTTAATTGACTGTTGTGTGAAAATTTCTGTTAACTCTAATGTCACAGATGTGAGGATAAAGCTGGTTTTTAATGTAAAAACATTAAACAGTTCAACATGTCTTTATATCCAATAGTAATATAAAAATGATTACAATTACATTAATTGGGGTAATAAATTAATAAGTGATATGTTATGGATATAAAAAAAGTTTATTATTTAATATTACATTAATAATTATTTAAAAAAATGGTAGTTTTTAAATAATATTTAGTATTTTTCACTATCAAACAAAAAAAATTCTCATAAAAATACCAAACATTCACCCAAAGATAATTTATAAATTATGAATTCAAAAATTATGTTTATTTTGAAATTTAATATTAAAAATTTCTAAAAATTGGGTTTAAAATAGCTTCTCTATTAAAAGGTGGTAAAACATGATCTTGCATGTAACTCATAATAACAGATTGCCTTTGTAGCGTGAGATTAACATCATGTTGAGTATAAAGTTATTTATAAAAAACATAACTTTATTCCAAAAATTGAATTTTTTTAAGGTCCGAGGGTGATACATATTTAATTGGAATCAATCCCACTTTAAAAATGGATAATAAAACATCGAAAAATTATGAATGTTTTTTACATTAAAAAATCATATTGTCTCGCATATGATATTAATTTTATATTAGTTTCATAAAATAATGTGATTTTAATTTTCTAAAATGGATTCAATAATTTTAATCATCAATATTAATAAATTCTAATATATTCAACTGATATTTATACAAAAAAAATAGTGAATGAGATTAAAATAAGATACAATGATTAGGAGAAAAATTAGCTTATCAAGGGCCTAGACCTTAAGATTTGGATCCAAAATGATATATATAATTTTACCAAATCCATTTTATATACTAATTAATACCATGTTCCCCATTATATCTAATATAGACCATTATTGGATCCACATTCAATTGTAATATCAAGGGTGGAATCAATTTTCCAAAATTTAAAAGAGTGCCACACCTCCTCAACTATAAAAAGGCACTCAGGCCTACCACTTCCTCACAAATATCAAACCACTTGGGATTATCCATTATATACCCAAATAGAACATATATATCCCACCAAAAATCCTATAATCCTCACCATAGTCATAAATCCATCCATGGAATCCCTTTGTTCAAACCTAAATGAATTACCTTGTTAACAGGTAACACCCATCCTCAAGATCTTCTGTTTGATTTTTTTATCCACTATTAAAATTAATATTATTTCATTTTAATATAAAAACTATCCTAAATATACTAATATGATTATATTTTATGTATTTGGAATACATTTATACACACTTCCATCTAATAGGTTATGATCATACTATTTATGAGCATGAAAAACTATAACCTCATGTAACGAAGTTGTTCATTTTTCTTCAAACACCTGTCATGGTTGGGAATTATGGTGATATATATATATATGTTAATTATGTTATTCATAATTTATTTATACTTTTATAGTTCTTTTATAACATATACATTTATGTAGTCCATGTTTTCGGAATTACCCAACATTGTTTGTGGATGTTTGAGTACCTCCCCTTTAAGGTGATGTGATTCATTAACTCTATACATAGAATGTATAAAGTATGGTTTCAATAAACATATTTATAATATATATGAAATATATTATAATTTCGTTATAATATACCTAGATATATATTCAAATTATTTTTATTCATTAAATATACTACATGGAAATAAAAGATTAATTCATGCACACATATGGCCTACTGTCTCCTATAATAGTGAATTCAATTTAATATATCTAAAATATATAGATAGTTATATATATATAATCAATATATATGATATTTAAATAAATTATTACAATATTTATATTATATAACCATGATTTAATTTATAATAAAAACAAGTAACAAGTTAGAACATACTCGAGAAAATATGCAAATAACTCCCTAAATAGAAAAAATAATGAAATATTGATAACAAATAGATAATAAGATATTATACAATGTTAACATATGATTATTGTTATGGATTATGTTATTAATATTTTTATAACACTTGAACATTATTCTAAAGGATGTTCACCCAAAAAGGAATAACAAGGTGTGGGATTTTGACATCACTTTATACATATATGAGATAAATATAATATTCACCAATTAATTATTTTGTGTGGTGTATCTACTACCCTTGTTTGATATGTTATATCATGAATTATTTTATCCCCATGGTATTTATATTAATCCTTCATGGAGATTTTGATTCACATATTTTAAATTTTTATGGGACACCTTGGAATGTTTAAGAATTTTTAATTTTAGAATGTTTCTAAATGACGTTTTATAGAATATTTTCATTAATCAACAAAAAAAACCATTTGTTTTCTCTACATGGGATATTTTTTAATGATATCATAATTAATAATCCTTTTTAAGGATTATGATTGTTTTTTAATGATGTTACTGAAATATACTTTGATGATTCATTTTTAGTCCACTTGAAATATTCAATTTTATATGATCATTTAACATTAAAAATACTAATATTATCCATATAATTTATGATTTTTATGTTTTATGCAAATTTTTATTACTTACATATGTTTTACATGGTATTTTTTAATTAACTGGGATAATATTGATAAATATGTATCTTCTACTCTATATTGATTTTTCTTAAGGAAGACTATGAAATCTATAATTTGATAAATGATTAATGATTTGGAAATGGATGAAATGGGTGGGACTAGTTTTTCATATACCATCAATGTATCATAGGTATCATGGGTTGAGTCTGTTCACTAGCATTAGATGAGTTTTCAAAAAAAATTCTAAACCTTCTTGTTAATGTTCCTGAAGGTAATTGTTCCATATAACATGGGAACATTTAATCTAATACAAAAGTTTTTAAATTATTATGACTCAGTTATTAATTATCTATGATATTTTCTGTTGACCTATCTATGGATTCATTTCATTGTCAATATGGTAGTTAAATGGCATGTGTTTCTATTATTTTTCATAATATATTGATGATGCATTTTATTATTTTTGGATGGAATGTTTTTTCTGTTGTTACATAGAAATATTTTTTATCCATTCATTTTGTAGATTATATACAATGTTTTTTCAATTATATACATTTCTATAATAATTACCCGCATGGAAGGATTGTTACTTATAATATACTATACCATTACTATTCATTTGATCCCACCCTTATAAAGTTTCATTTCCACATGATTCTGTTAATTTTTCTAATAATGATATGTAAGGATACACTAGATGGAATAATGATTTAATCTATTATACAAGATAGAAAGAAGGTTTTTTGTAATTAGTGTATTAATATGAAAGACAAGTATCATGTACGTTTTTTGTTTTCCAAGACAACAAAACTATTTGGTCCTTTGAAATGTGATTAACTTGTATCTTATGTCAAAGTAATGGTAGCATGAAATTGGATTTAGGAATTCTGTGGTGGGGTCTTTTTATAAAAACCCTAGAAATAAAATAAAAGGCCCTCAAAATGTTATTTAAAATTGTTTTTTAAACAAATATATAACAACCTGAAATTTTAATATTTAATACATTGATTACTTAATGAAATAGATCATGTCACACTATCGTTTCTTTATTGGATCCAAGATTATAATATCTATAGATGTGATCCAGACCTGTTCCACAATATCATAAAAACATTGTATAATTGTTGAGTGCCAGCACAACCAGTCATTATAACTTGAGTTGTTCTTTTTTGATGTAAATATAATTATTCTTTAGAGATAAATAACTCTTTTTTATATCTTGATAACATAAGAGATGAGGGGATGAGGAAACTCTAGTTCCCTAAATCTATCTCAATGGGTAGAGAGAGTACTAATCTATCCTTTTTTCATCCCAATTGGGTTTTATGAGATAGAGATAAGTTAATATATATATTTTACGTTTTTTGGGTCAAAAATTGCACACAAGACCTTTCCCAATTTCAAAATTTTTAGTTCAACCTATGTCTAATGATGATAATATAAAAAATATTATTAAAATATTGAAATGTATATCTAATAATGAATATAAATAAATATCATTAATACTATTTCTAATCAGACAACTACACATGGTCCACATTCCTTTATCCGAATTTAATAATTCTTTATTAATTAATATTTATTTAATAAATAAATATCAATTCATTATTCATCATTAAATTAAATAAATATCATATTTTCTAAACCTTAGAAATATATTATCAGAATTATTTATTATTTGGAAGAACATATGATTAAATTACGGTGATTATCAAAACATGAATAAATATTATTTTTTCTAACTTATTAAATTCATTAATAGAATTTGACTAAGATTTAGGATGTGTTTATTTTTCATCACACTGTATTTATTATTGGAATTATGATTAACATTAAAAATTACTTAATTACCATCTAGATGCATGTTGATAAATATACAGATAAGGAAATCAATGTCTGCAAACATGTTAACAACCTAAAATTTTTTAATCATTTAATTAAATCATTAAATATTGATATATCAAATAATTAAAATATCATGTCTGTGTTATCAAACTATATTCATGATTATATTTATTTTCCTTTTTTAAGTGAACTATCACCTATAACACATTGCATATGAATTTATTCTAGTTGTTCCATTGCACTTAATGGCCCGAACATGTTATGTTCCTTATAAGAAAAAAAATTGAAAAATCATTTCTTGCATTATTGGTTAATTTTAACTCACTTTTGAAACCCCCAATATATCCAAATTTAACGTAAGAATATTAAATCCTAATTTTCACCAATACATGAATATATAAAGATAATTAAATCAATTAATAGTAACTGTGAAGCCTAACAATATATACAGAAGTCCACATATCAGGGCATCCAATGATTCTTATAAATAAGGATTTATAAATATTGACTTTTTTATAATACCATTATATAGTGGATATTACTAAGAGATAACAACATGGGAAGGTTTATGATTTTTATTTGATAATCCTACCAATAATGACATATATATTTCATTGCCATATGATAAAATATTCCAAAAATAGAACATAATTCAAATATACTGTTGTGGAACCCCTAGGTTCTAATAAAATATGGGAACTCCTATTTCATTTTTTGTGTGAATATATATTATAATAAATTATCACATAAAAATATCATGTAGAGTAACAATCATGATGTATTATGAAAAAATATTAGATAATAATAACATGTAATAAAGAAATAAAATACTATATTTTAGGCTACTAACATCAAAAAACATAATAAGGGTGTGATAAAATGGTCAGTAAGGGTAAAAATAAGTATTAAAATTATAATTAGTTAGTGAAAAAAATACGAGATAGTCGAGATGATGAAATAATAAATGTGTATGAGAGTTACATAGAAGAATTAAAACTCATCAAAACATGTATCATAAAAATTGTGATATGAAAAAAAATCTTTCACGTAAGACACTAGTCATATAATTAAATAATATCAATCCATGTCAAATATAATCAACAACAAAAGGATCTATAATAACATGATTCATGATTAAATAAAACCATATTTGTATCATTGAACATAATTTTAATATCATTCTTACAATAAGTATTCTAAATGGAATAACATAACCATTAAATTCAAGTAATCTATTAGGAGGGACCTATATCCGGTTAACTATATCCCTTTACCCATTGTATTGTAGAGATATATCAGGATCACCCATCATCATAACAATTTTAAAGAACAATCACAAATATATAACACATGAGACATAATTTTTGAGTATTATAATATCATTTGTTCTTTCATAACATTAGAAAAAGTTGTCAAATAAATGCGTCCTATGGAAATCACAATGAAACATTCAGATTCCATACAAAAAAAGAACAAGTTTATTATAATTACAAAATATCCCTAGTTCATAATATATTACACTTAGGGTTTTTTTCTTTCATGTATTGAAAAAATAATAGAATATTATGAAAAATAATCATAAGGAAGATATAATTTACACTTTATAAATTAGTTATAATATCTAATAATTTCACTAATATTATAAAAAAATATTCTTATAAACGATCATTCAAAACATGTAAAGGAATATTCAAATAATTAAGTATCTAGAATAGGATATAATTATAATTATTCCACAATAATTAAAAAAATATTTTCTTCAAATTTTTTTTATTAATTAAATTATTTACAAAATGAAATGTTTTTTATTTCGAAACCCTACCTTAAAAAAATCACATCAAATAAAAATGAATTGAAAAAACATTTTATAAAAGTAAAAAAAAATTCTTCATATATTATATTTGGTATGGATTTTTTATAAAAATTATTTCTGAATAAAATTGGACATATAAGGTTTGATTTTCATTAATATAATTCAACATCATTTTGAGTTTTATAGAGAGATCGATGTTACTAATAGATAAAAATAAAAAAAACCATATATAGAATAATATAGAAGAAATTGATTTATAGATTAAGGAATAATAAATTTCCACAGTTGAAATTCAAGCATAAACAATCATGAGTAATATTTTTTTGAAACATAAATATTTTACCACATTTGTAGGTTTTGTATTATAATAAAAAAAATGAATAATAACTAATGATTGATTAAATATCATGAAAATAAGTTTATTATTGATAAAACATGTCAAACAAGTGATATATTCACCTCATGAAATAAGATATATTCATAATATAAACATTGAACAAAAAGAACTAGAATATTAGATTAATATCCCTTACAAATTTCATCTCAATGAATTCATAATTATCAACTAGAGAGATGTTGGGTGAAAAACATAATATAAATGAAATTTTTTTGGAAATATAACATAAATAAAACCTATAATATTTACATAATAAAATCAATAATGAAGTGATATAACTTAGTGAAGGAATATTGTTTTATAAAACCCTTTCCATTTTGAAATATTCCAGTAAAAAACATATGGATTACGTTATTTTAATTGAAACATTAAATAACAATAAGGATAAATTAGTCCAAAAACATAATATAAAAGGGTATTAATAAACTATATAAATTAAATTAGTTGAAAAATTTTCAACAATGTAAAATTGGGATGAAATACATTTCCTTGAGTCCATAATTTCATTATCTCTACATTAACACTTGTATAATGGACAAATATAAATTATATTATTTCTTTAATAATTTTCATTTCTTAATTCATTGTATCATAAAAATTTATTTCATATAATCTAGTAATATATTTAATTACATAATCTTTTAATTCCACATTGGGTGTTTTTAGGATGTGTGGTTTATAATTTTAAAAGTAATTCATTTTGTTGAATAAGGGATAGGAGGTCATTATTCCCTAATCTCAAAAATAATAATGAAGAAATAATTACCATTTTATACATTAATTATAAATACATTACCAACCATAAAATATTTTTAGGAAAAACATATTTCACTACAGTTATGTAGACGGTATATAATACATATACAAGAGTAATGTTTTAATTTTTCAAGGAGCATGTGGGAAAGCTGTTAAAAAGATATTTTTCATTTCAAAAAAAAAATTGTATCGTAGATAGTATATCATTTCATTAAATAATGTAATATATATACGATCCATTTGATGTTGTGATTAAAAATAAATCGCATCACTACTAGGAGGTAGAAATACACATATTTTCTTGGATGATGGTATCATATTTAAAAAGATGGAACCATAAGAAAAATAATGTTATTTTTTCATTAATGAATAAAAATAATGTCCTGAATAATATATATATATATATATATATATATATATATATTAAATCCGTAAGTATAAGTAATAAAGGGAGGATGTGATGGGAAAAAAATTACATGCAAGTTAGTCTCATTTCCATTTTACTAGAGAAGAGATGACTATAATATATTAAATAAAAATAAAAATAAAATATGTATAATTAAGATAATGGTTTTTTATTTCATCATTGTTGAATATTATATGATGGAATTATAATAACAAATTAAATTAATACTCTTAGTGATAAACTAAACCTCTTCCTCTGAAAACCACTTTATGTGCACACCTCTGTACTTCCTTGGATAGTTTTATGATAATGAATGTTCCTCCAGGATATGGGTACTGATTTAATGATGATATTTGTCATTAATTTTCATAAAAATGCACTTTAATTGTATAGAAAAGAGTATATGGGAAGTATTATTATATGCAAGGGAGAGGACACACATAGAATTTCTAAATAGATTAAAAGAAACTAATGCCATACTCAGAAATAATGGCTTAGAAAAGAACAATTTATGATGTTTAAATTATATAGAGAAGAATATAGATATAAAATATGTTTTAGGTATGTTTTGGGTCATTTTCACAAACATCAATTTAGTTTAATCCCCCTGTAAACCCGTTTTAACCATCACTGTGGTAACATATTTTTGTAATTTTTTCTCTTCATTATAATAAAAAATTATAATTTCAATAATAAAAAATAATAATTATGATTTTAAATAATATGTATTTAAATATAAAAAATAAATTCATCTAATTTGTAGCATTTAATTTTAAATTAAAGTAGAAAAAATCATGAAAATATTATTCTCAGAAAAAAATGACTTATAAGTGGAAAAATGTTATTATACAAAATTTAAAAAACATGTTGAATCTGATAAAATTTTATTTTCATATTACACTTCAAAATGATATAATTAAATTTAAAAAAAATATTCCAATACAAATGTTCACATTGTAAATAATTGAATGAAAAATATGGGAATCAATAATAATCAGTATTTTTCACTATATATTAAAAAATAAAACTATCCATAACAATTATAAAATAAAATCATTCATATTAATTTTCATATGTCAATTATAAAAAATATGTTCTTTTATTAAATGAAATTTCTAATAGTTCTATAAATTATTTATAATATTATACCATTAATATGAATAGAAATTAATTTTGAAGAAAATGTTTTTTAATGATCAATATGACATCATTAAAAATGAGGAATTTTTTACTAATAATTTATATATAAATTATTATTTTTTGAACTATAATATATTTAGTAATTCATTTACTTATATTTATACACCGTATTATAATTTCTAGGTATTAATGATTATGATTTTATAATAATATATCATATTTTCTTTAAACATAGTGTTGTGTGTCATATACACTACCATCATAATCTTATTTAAAAAATATCTGGGAGTTATATATAAATATAGATAATTTAAATTTCACCCATTGTTAACTTGGTAATTTGACTTTCCTGCCACTACCTTAAATATATGGAAAATGTGAATGAGTATATATAAATTAATTATTTTACATAAAAGTATAATTTTAAAAATAATGTGCATACGTTAACTTATGAATATCAAGGGTTTAATATAAGATAAAAATAAAAACATTTCTATCTAAATTATTTATATATAATAAAATCAAACATAATTTTTTGTAAATATAATATAATTAACCATAGAATATCCCTCAAGAGTGTGAAACCACATTTTCATTAATAGACCACTCACAATCCACTGGAACGATGGTTGAGATATTCTCAAAATTCACATTTCGAGTTTTATAGACTTCAATGAATCTATTACAAAACCATTTACACTTCTATAATATATATCGATATTTATAATATGTAAAAATTCTTAATTTTTTACTTACCCAAAACATTCATATGTTATCCTATACATGTAATCATCCTATAGTCTTTTCCATAGGTTCTTCAGTAATGTAATCATAACTTATCATAAAAAATTACTAAACTTACCACTTTTACCAGATATAGAGACCAAAACTAAGAATAATACAAATAATTCATTAATATAAAGATTTAACTTTCACATCATAGAAGATTCACTAAATCAAAATACGGAATGGATTTATATATTTGATATTTATTACAAAATAATTATTTCATAACACTTTAAAAAGATAACCCTAATTATGAACCTATATAACATTCTCTATATATATTATAGTACATAATAATATTTACAATATTGGGAAGTAAATAATAATAATTTTGTAATCACAAACAATCTTTATGTTAAATCACATATCATAAGGTATTAGTTTATAATCATGGTGGAGAATATGGGGAAGACATAAAAATCTAAACATGGAATCATAACATCAATTATGATAATCACAATAAATGATGGGGAAATATAATATCATAAAAAAATATAAAATTAATCATACAAAATATTTCATATAAATTATGAACATGGTATATTTTAGAGGATAATTAGAAATATATGATCATGATAACATGGAATTTCATGGACATTAAATACATAATGAAACATGGAATAACCTGATGAAAGTCATGGAAATGATTTAAAAAATGATAAACACTAAAATATTTCATAAATATAACTATTTGGATTATTTTTTCTAGAAAACACCATTTTCTAATGCCTATAATAATAGATTCATTTTATACACGATTGAAAATATAACCAACCACATCATGCACATTCCTGTGTGAAAAACACCATTAATTCCAAGCATTATTACCGCTTGAGATATATATTTTATCCTATAAATAATTCTATTATATATAACCACACACCTCATTATCCATAAAAATATGTTACAAAAAATCATAATCATATATTAATGAACCCTTTAAAAAGAAAAAATATCATAAAATTTTCCAAAACATCAAAATATAAAAACATAAAATGAAAATAGAAATATTAGATTCCAGTTGAACCCTATCATAATAAAAAAAAATTGAATGAAAAATCACTTAATGATAGATAATACATCGACAAAAAAAATGACGTTAAAACAAAACTTTTATCAAAATACTATAAAAACATTATTATTAAAGATTTTAAAATAACATTAAAAATTTTTACAATGGGAAAAGAAATATGTTATTAAAAAAATTAAAAGTCATAAAAATAAAATATTCATGAAAAAGAATTTTGGTTATGAAAATAATTAGAGTGTATGATAATAAATTACACTTTTAAGGGATATAAATCTATTTTCTATTATAAATTGAAATAAATTTAAGCACATTAGAAAACATTATTAAATAATTTCATAGAAAAGAGGGTAATTAAAATAATGTGAATCTGTGTAAATTAAAAATAATTATTGTAAAATTTATGTATACCATTATGGGATTAAAAATATAGATGTGGGTGAAAAGTATTCATTGGTAATAATATGACTTATTCTATCCAAATATACACATTAATTTTGGAAAACAGATTTTTTAATATTTGGATATTGAATATTATAAAACAATTCCCCATAAAATATAATAAATTAATAAAAAAAATTCTTCCATATATAATATTAATGATATATTGACATTTTTACTCATCTATGAAATAATATGTCATGATTAATTGGAATATGATTCGAATAAATCAATTACCTTTGAGTATAACTATGTTGAACACACTCTAACATCCTTTATAAAAACCCACATAATGTATTCAAATATTTTTCTTAAATTTATATATCCAAAAAAAATTTTGTAATATTATTTATATGTATACTCATGAATTATTTATGGGATGGGTATCTGAAAGATGGAAAAATAATGAATATTCTTTCAATATGAAAAATATAGGAAAGGGATTCTGATGTTTTTTTAATTAGAGAGAGATAATATCTACAAATTAAAGTAAATCATTAGGATATTAATTTATTGATTATGAAAAATTTTCATCATCATCATAGGCAAATAAAAGGGTTATAACAAAAGGAATTTCATTAATTAAAAAAATATGGAGAGAATATAGGATCTATTTCCACAATATGATGGTTATTTTATATTTTTTTATAAAATACATTTAATTACTGGTAAGGGTGGTATCTCCTCAGTATGAATCAATTTAGATGTTAAACTTTTTATTATTAACATATCATTTCATAATGAATTTAAACTAATAGAAAATATCCAAAAAATTAATTAAATAAAAAATCATTGGAGAATAATGACCTTCACCTATAGATTTTTCATTAATATGAGGTCTATATAGAATGTTTAGAACTATATGGATGGTCTTCAGATATGAAGTGGTATGTAATCATCATGATCATGTCATTTTGGGTTTTTTGTGATGTTAGAAATGGTGGGAGTGTTCTCCTTTATAGATGAAATAGAAAGGATTTTTTATACACAAAATTATTTAAAGGGTAAGAAAGGAATCACATGGGTGTTTGGTAGGTTATGTGAGTAATATAAATTATGTGGAGAATTGGTATATTATAATAATGGGATTTAATTTAATTCTGATAAACATTTTCTATAATGTGTTTATGATTTTTTAATCAATAAACAATTTAGATACTTTATTTACCCAATTCGCCAATATTGGTCATGATAAAAAATGAATCATGGTGAATTTTTTACTAAAAATATAAAATGATATTTATTAACAAATATGAAAATGAAAATTTTTTATTTAGACTTTAGTTAACCTTATTCATTATATAAATAGGAAAAATTTATCCTTTATATAAAATCACATGATACAATATGGAAGACAAATTATAGATATAATTTTTGTAATCAGGAAGTGTTATTAATATTATTTAATATTTCGTACAAATTGAATGAGTTTTAATTAACTTATATATATGTTTAAAAATATTATATGGTCCTTAAAATAAATATTATTTTTGTCATTTAATAAATTTCACAATATATAGAAAAATATCATTCTTAAACAAATAACCACTTTACTATGGTCAATAATATTTAATTAGACAACAAGATTTGACGACTAAAAAGATATTGACCACATTGAATAATTTGATAATAGAAAATATGTGGGGAATATTGACCTATTAAATATCTCATTGTTTAAAAATAAAATTCTTAAAATATTTCTTAAAGACAAATATAATATATATATATATATATATATATCTTTAGCATAAAATGAATTTTTTTTATAAACATTTATACATTAGATACTTATACTGACACCCAAAATCAAAAAATCTATAATTTATTTGTATTATTTTATAATGGAATCGTTGTTTTTCTTTTTTTAAATGAAAATATACTCACATGGAATTAATTTTATGAAAATTAATCATTGAAATAGAGGGTCATTACGGTAAGGCCACATATGAAGTGGTTTATTTCACAATGAAATGTATCATATTATTTAGCCAATGAAAGCATCTACAAAATATAATCTTTCTAACTCAAAAATAATCATTAATGTTTTAACCATCATTACAGTTTATAACATTATATGGAATTTTATTTGAATATCCATCCAAAACTGCATTTCGATAAATAGAAAACTCTTTTAGGGAAAATCTATCTGTTTTTTAATATGTAGTTCATATTCATCCAATTATTACATTATACCACATGTGTTGATATACCATTTAATAAAATTTATGAATTCTAGAATTTAAATTTTTTAAAAAGTTGAACCTTTATAAAAACCGCGTTTATAATAAATAAAAATAACTACCAAGATTGATCTCATAAAACCCATATATTGTAAATACATGTGAATTTCAAGAAATTTTTTTTTTCATAATATCTTTTGGATTTTACGAGTACGTTGTTTCTGACAACACCTGATTTCGAGGTCCGGTGTGCCCGGAATCAATTTCTGAAGTTTATCTCGGGTACGTTTAGTGAACGAATGAGGATATTTTTCTAACTTTTGAACCGGTGCTCAGAATCGAAATCCGAGGGAACTGATGAAACCACAGCATCGATAATTTCTTAAGAAGACCCTTTCTGGAGTTTTGTTTGCTCGGGAGGTGTTGTTATAAAAATTGGATTAATTGATGAGTAAAATAAAATTTGTGTTACTATTTTATTTCTACACTAGTAATTATATTCCATGAGTGGGAATTGGGCTGGGACCCACATGATCCTAAAATCCTTTTGATAGGATGTATGTGAGGTGGGGCCCTTACGATCCCCACCCCTTCAATTTCCTCTAGCTCCTCTAACCCTCTTAATGTTGGCAACTACCCATTAAATTTATGACTTCCCCTCTTCTCTTATTAATTGAATTCCAACACACTTTTATTCAATTAAATGAAACTCTTTAATTAATTGAATTAGGTGTTTTTAATTTTGTAAATGTTGGCATAAGTAAATAAAATAAGGCAAAGCCATATGTTATGGGATTTTGGTTTTTGTTGTGTGATGAAAAGGGGACAACTCTTATGTTGATCTTTTTGGAAGAAATTAATCTTCCTAGTGAAGAACATCTCTACCTTGACAAAGAACGTCATCACGCCATTGCATCTTTTCCCGCATCGAAGAAAGTGAGACGCCACTTCTTCCAAGGGCGTTCAGCGTCAATGTACATGGAGCCTCACCCGCGATGTTGTATTCGGCGACACGAACATCCTTGAACTTCTTTAAGGTAGGGATTGTTTTGTCGTTCAAGTATTATTTCGACATTCGTCGTTAATAATTGGCTTCATGTTATCAATTTAACGGGAGGAGGTCGGACCGCATGATCACGGCTGATCCTCCTCCCCTTTCTTGTTGATCACCATCGTGGTTTGGAATGAAGACGACGAGGTACAACGGCACAACGAAGGAATGAGGAAAATCACGGTGAAGGAGCGTGGTGCCGTCGTGCCCGCCAGTGAAGCCAAAGAAAGCCGCGGCCAAGAGAAGCCCGCGGCGTAGGGGCGTGGCGCCGTCGTGTCGTGCCGGTCGTACAAGGGTCGCAGGTGTGCAGAGGAGGGCAGTCGGATCCACCGGCCGCCGGTGCTCCGGGAGGCGGCACCAGCTGGTCCCACGGTGGCACACTAGCCGGCCATTATGGCCGTCAGGATTTCGGGAAGTTTGGGGGTCGTAACCCCTAGCGGCTGGCAAAGGGAGAGACCCTCCATGTGGGGGCCACAGTTTCAAAACAAGGGGGGTAGCGCCCCCTCCCCCCCTTCGGCGTCCGCTCAGCACGCTGGCACCCGCAAAGGGCTGGACCGGCCGCACCGGGCCGGACTGCCCGCGCCGCCCATGCCGAGCCAGGCCGCCAGCGCCGATCCGGGACGCCCGCGCTAGGCCGGGCTGCCCGCGCCGGGCCGGACCCCTGTCCCGGCCCGCCGGCGTCGGACCGGGCCGCCCACGTAGGTCAGGCCCCCGCGCCAGGCCGGACCGCTCGTGCTGGGCCGGACCCCTGTGCCGGGTCGGGACGTGCCGGCTGGGCCATGCCGGCCGGGCCGGACTCGGACCCGGGTGGTGTCAACCCAGTTCGGGCCTAGCCAGGGGGTATTAGGCCGTTTCGGACCGGGCCCAAACCCCTTGTTTCCGGAAAGATCCGTTCAAACGCTCATAACAAGGGCTACTGACCTCCGATCGACGCACCATAAGTTTCGTAGAGATACTTGAATCAAGACGGTCATTTCGGTATATTACACTCAAGGTTTCAAGGAAATTTGGGTACGGCCGGGATGGTTCGAACACGAAACCAACTGGGCCCTCAGAGCGGAAACACTTATATCATGAGCTTCAGATGTCCGATTGACATGTCGTCGACTTTTTTGGTTTCCTCATAGTGAGATGGTTCATTTGGCTTACTCCGATATAGGTTTGGACGTAGTTGGAGTACAGTCGGGTTGGTTTTGACTTAAAAACCAACCGTGACCATGTGACGAAAAAGCCAATTACTCTCAGACCGGGCGACCGATTGACATGCCGTCTATCGCGTTGAGTTCCATTGGACAAGAAAAAACTGTGTGATACATCAACTCGGGACTTTGTGATAGATGATGTATTGTAACTTGGCTCATGGAGAGGACCCTCCTAGAAACGAGTGTGCTGTGTGCGAGAACCCTAGAGCTGGCTGCGACGAAGATGACTTCCGTACTAGGATCCTCTCTGTGTTTGACGAGGACGAATACCATACAGGGACCCTCTGTGGGTTAGACGAGGATGACTACAATACTGGGATCCTCTGTGGGTTCGACGAGGACGAATACCTTACTGGGATCCTTCGTGGGTTCGACGAGGGTGACTACCGTACTGGGACCCTACATGGGTTCGACGAGGACGACTACTGTATAGGGATCCTCCGTGGGTTTGACTACTGTGATGGGATCATCCTTGGGTTCGAAGACGATGACTAATATACTTGGATCCTCAGTGGGTTCGGCAGTGATGACTACTATACATGGATCCTACCTGGGTTCAGTAGAGGAGATGATTCTGAGGATACATCTAATCATCTCCACCCCTCTTCGTAAATGGATACATGTGTGAGCTATGTCTTGACTTTCAATCACTATCTTCGATATGATTGTTTTTCTATCCTTTGTGGATTGGGTTGTTTTATCTTGTGTGGATTGGATTTGGCTTTCATATGTGGACTAGATCAAACTTGGGCTCAGATGTTGGATTCGAACTGGAATTGATGACTTAGGTATATGTATGGGAATATACCTAAATAGAGTTGGTTGTTACATTTTGATTGTATCATCTCTTTGTGGTTTATCCTTCGTGGATTCTAGGAGACCATCATGGGTTTTAGGGTCACTATTGAGTAGCGTATACTCACCCCTACATGGGCTATGCCTACACTACGTTGTGATGGATACAGACGACGGACACTGCTGATCGAGGTGGTGGTGTGTAGAGCTGGATGGTACCTGGAGGTGGACCACTGGACGAGACATATTTGGAGCGGAGGACTGGACCCGAGGACCTAAGGAGACTATATGTACCCACACATCATGTGGGATTTCCAGTGGACGGCTCGGTGTTTCTGCTTTACTTTTCTACTGCTGTACTTTCTTTCAGTTGTACTTTCCTTTCAGTTGGGTTCGTATTCTGGCCCATTACTTTCTAGCACGAACATTGTACTGAGTTTACTTATTGTTTACTTCAGCTTGCGTACTCTGTGGTGTTTTTTTACTTTATAAATGCAATTCCTTCCCTTTTATAGGGATTTACGCCTTAGGTGTTAGTCGCCATCCCCAGGCATATGGGAGGCGGGCTTGGGGTAGTCTGGGCACGGGCACTGAGGACGAGTCGTGTCAAATTGGTATTAGAGGAGTTCGTTTCTACCGTAGAACTTAGGACTCTGACATTTTTCTAGGTGAATGAATAGTGTTACGGGTATTGAGTGTGGTTATTGGTCCATGGAGTCTAGTGTTGGTGCGGCGGCCAACATATACATACACCAGGACCCTGACTTCTGATTTCTGACTCAGTGCACGAAAACACTGATTGCATGTGTGTTTCAAAGATTTCATTGTGATTACTTGTGTCAGCTCACCAGGTAAATAGTATTAACCATGGCACACCTGTTTCTTTTTAGGATGGCCGCACGACGACAGCCAGCTAGGGTTCCCAGTTACGTACGAGATGGAAGCCCACCGAGTGATGAGGCCTCGGTGCAGGGCCCCATTATATCGGAGGCACCGATAGTACCTTTTCCCGCCGAGCCACTGATACTACCAGATCCATCAGCGGAGAGTGCAAATCACCTGAGTTCACTACGCGAGTTTCAGTGTCAATGACCCCCCAGGTTCTGTGGAGAGACAGACCCTCAGGCAGCCGAGGATTGGCTGGAGGAAGTCGTTCGAGTATTCAGGTAAATAAGGACGCCATCTGACCTCATGATGATCCCTGCAGCGAGTTTCCTGCACACGGCAGCGGGTAGATGGTGGAGCCTGATCCTCTAGGTTCATGAGGATGCATCACTTCTTAGTTTGGATTTCAAGAGCCTCTTCCGCTCGGAGTTTGTTCCAGCCACCCTTCGTATGGTATGCATTCATGAGCTACTACAGCTGCGACATGGCAGCATGACGGTAGCCTAGTACACGACGAGGTTTACCGATCTCTCGCTCTACTCCACGGACATGGTACGAGACCCATTCTTCCGGGCCTAGACCTTCGAGCAGGGATTGAGGAATGAGATCAGGGCTTCGATGATCACCCATAACATACAGACACAGGCGGAGGTGCTAGAGAGAGTACTTCTAGAGGAGATTTTTCTCGCTGAGCAGACACCAGCAGTGATACCCTCTGCAGGACGACCTGTAGCGAAGTCTTCTGCAGCTGGCAGAAGGCAGTTGATGCAGAGGTCCAAGCAGGCCAGGCCATCAGATGAGAAATCTCATTATGCAGATTCAATTGTACGGGGCACACGAAGGAGAGCCATCCACACGAGGAGAAGGCAGTGTTATGCATGCGGCGGGCATGTTCATATGGCTCGAGACTGCCCGACCCGCCCGGAAGATGAGAAACATGCGGTAGAGGAACTCCTAGGCAAAGGTTCGACTGTGGTGGTCCGTAGGGAGTAGGAAGACGAGGCAGAGTAGCTGGACGAACAACGGATGGTGGGTGATGCTTTGAGGCGCTTCCACCACCCCCACCAGAAAGATCACCCCGACCACAGGGAATAGGTTGACATGGGAGAGCTCAGCTTCAGGCAGCCGAGGCCTATGACCATGGAGCTCCAGGAACAGATAGACAGAAGCAGAACTAGCTCCATACATGGAGACTTTTGTTGATGATGTATCTAACTTTGTTGATGTTTTTGATGCTTTGTGTCATTGTACTTTGAGATGCAATAATAAAAGACAATTGTTCTTTTAACGTTTCTTCCATGTCCTTTCTATGTAGTTGATACTGAGATGTTCAAGTTAAAACCATTGACTTGACCCTCACTTCTGATATTTCTACTGGAGGAGACCTAGTGACCACACACTACTTCCGATAGTGTGACTCGACCATTGGAGGCGAGAGTAATGGTTGGATCCGTTGGTAGTAGGGTCGAGGCCATACATCATCGTCCATGGCATGAAATAGTACCGTTCATGTCAGGATATACTGTATTAGGCAAAGAATGTTGTTTATCCAGGGGATGAGATCATATTTCTTTTTTCAGGAGAGGAGGAATCTCAGCAGCTCTGGTAGATCGTAGATGAAGAAGGGTGGATATGATTACTTACAAACATCATGTCTCACATGTTGTTCATCAAGCGAACAGTTTATGATTCTCATCAAATCATTAGTCTCAGGTGTATCCTCTCTCATAAGGATAAGAACCTGTGATAACAGAAATGACTCGAGTACCTCTAGGACTATGACATTGAGATAGTCTATACTCCAGGGAAGGGGAACGTAGTAGCTGATGCTCTTAGAAGGAGTTCGGGCATCTAGCTACTTGGAGTGGCGATGGAGCAGCTAGCCGTTTTTTAGATATCCTTTGTGGATAGTGTTGATGTTAGTACGTGTAGAACTGTATATGGTTCAGGCAGTGACAGAGAATGTGCAGATCATCCAGGAGAAGATGAACAATGCACAGAGCAGACTAAGTCCTATTCTTATAGGAGACGGGGATCACTGGGGTTCGATGATGGCGACCATGTATTTTTACGGGTCTCAACTCGACGGGGATTACAGAGATTTGGTCATGGTGTCAAGCTATCTCCACGCTTCATCAGACCATTCCAGGTTCTCAGTAGGGTAGGCGAGGTGGCTTACCACCTGGACCATCCACCTGAGTTACACCGGGTGCATGACGTCTTTCACTTTTTTCAACTGAGGAGATACGTGCATGACCCGACGCATATCATCGACCATGGGGAGTTGGACATTGATGACATGGTGAATTTTGCGTAGGTTATGGTAGATATCGAGGATCGACATGAGTGGTTCCTACGTGGGCGGTTGATTCCTCTAGTGCGCATTAGATGGAAGCACGAGAACCTCCAGGATAGCACTTGAGAGAATGAGGCTCAGATGCGTGCACAATACCATCATTTGTACCCCTAGTTTGTGATGAATCTTTATGGGGACGTTAATCCCTGAGATTGCATTAATTTAAAGACCAATGAATTTAAATGAATTTTTTTTTTCTTAATTTCTTTGGGATTTTACGAGTACGCAGTTTCTGATGGCACCTGATTCCGAGGCCCGATGTGCTCCGAATCAATTTACGAAGTTCAGCTCGGGTACGTTCAGTGAACGAACGAGCGGGGTTTTCTATCTTTTGAACCGGTTCTCAGAATCGAAATCTGAGGGCACTGATGAAACTGATGTGCCGGTAATTTCTTAAGAATACCCTTTCCAGAGTTGCGTAAGCTCGGGAGGTGTTGTTAAAAAAAGTGGATTAATTAATGAGTGAAATAAAAATTGTGTTACTATTTTATTTCTACACTAGTAATTATATTCCATGAGTGAGAGTTGGGCTGGGACCCACTTGATCCTAAACTCCTCTTGATAGGATATTAGTGAGTTGGGTCCCACACTAGCCCCACCCCTTCAATTTCCTCTAACTCCACTAACCCTCTTAATGATGCAACTCCCCATTAAATTTATGACTTCCCATCTTCTCTTATTAATTGAATGCCAACACACATTTATTCAATTAATTTAAACTCAATATTTAATTGAATTTGTTGTTTTGAATTTTTATAATGTTAGTATAAGTAAATAAAATAAGGCAAAGCCATATTTTATTGGAGTTTGGTTTTTACTGTGCGACAAAAAGGGGAGAGCTCTTGTGTTGATCTTTTTGGAAGAACTTCATCTTCTCAGGGAATAACATCTCTACCTCGAAAAAGAATGATGGCATGCCATTTCATATTCTTCCTGCGTCAATTAAAGGGAGACACCGCTTCTTCCACAGGAATTCACAGTCAACGTATATGGAGCCTCACCCGCGATGTCATATTCTGTGATACGAACATCCTCAAACTTCTTTGAGGTAGGGATTGTTTTGTCATTCAATTATTATTTCGATGTTCGTCGTTAATAATTGGCCACCTGTTATCAATTTAACGGGAGGATGTCGGACCGCACATACATGGCCGATCATCCTCCCAATTGTTGTTGATCACCATCATGGTTTGGAACAGAGGTGGCGTGGTGCAACGACACCGCACGAGAATGAGGAAAACCGCGATGAAGAAGCGCTCCGCCGTCGCGCCCCACCGGTGAAGCCGAAGGAATCTGCGGCCATGAGCGGGCCATGGTGGAGGGGAATGGCGTCATCGCGCCGCATCGGAACACCATGGAGGGCCGCAGACGGGGCGGGCCGCGGATGGGGTGGGGCACGACGGAGGGGAACAGTGTCGATGCACCTCGCCAGTCAGACAAGGATCGCGGCCTAAGGCCGCGACGGTGCAGAGGAGGGAGGCCGAATCCGCCAGCATCTGCCGCCCCATGAGGCGGGACCAGCTAGTCCCGCAGCGGCACACCGTCCGACCATTACGTCCGGCCAGATTTTAGGAATTCTAGGGGTTGTAACCGCCGGCGGCTGGAAAAGGGAGGGCCCCTCCACGTGGGGGCCGCCGTTTCAAAACTAGGTGGCTGCGCCCCCCCCCCCCTTCCGCGTCCGCTCAACGTGCGGGCGCACGCACATGGACGGACCAGCCGCACCGGGCCGGACCCCCCGTGCCGAGATGGGCCACTTGCGCCGGGTCGGGCCGCCCGTGCCAGGCTGTGCCGCCTGTGCCGGGTCGGGCCGCCCGTGCCAGGCTGGACTTCCCGCACCGGGCTGTCCGCGCCAGGCCGGACACCCGCGCTGGGCCGGACACCTGCGCTAGGCCGGACCCCCGAGCCAGGCCGTGCCGGAAGGGCCGGACCCGGACCCGGGTCCGGTCGACCCGGTTCGAACCGCCCCAGGGGGTATTGGGTCGGGTCGGACCGTGACCAAACCCCTTTGTTTTGGGAAAGATCCGTTCAAACGCCCATTACATGGGCTAAAGACCTCTGATCGATGCACTGTCAGTTGCGTAGCGATCCTTGGATGGATTCGGTCATTTCGGTATATTACACTAAAGTTTTCGATGAACTTTGGGTATAGCCAGGTTGGTTCAAAAATGAAACCAACCGAGCCCTCGGAACGAAAATGCTTATATCATGAGCTCTGGACGTCTGATTGACGTGTCATCGACTTGGTTGTTTTCCTCTTTTTTGAGATGGTTCATATGGCTTAATACGCTCGAGGTTTGTAAGCAGTTGGAGTACGGTTTGGTTGGTTTTGAAATAATATCCAACCGGGCCCTTGGGACGAAAAAGCCAATAACTTTCAGACCAGGCGACCGATTGACGCACACTCTGTCAAGTTGAGTTCTTTTTGACGAGACAGAAATTTGTGATACATCAACTCTGGACTTCGTGATAGTTGGTGTATTGACCCTTGGATCGTGGAGCGGACCCTCTTGGAAACGAGCGTTATGTGTGCGGGAACCCTAGAGCTGGCTGCGATGAAGATGACTCTGTACTATGATCCTCTGTGGGTTCGACGAGGACGGCTACCGTAGTGGGACCCTCCGTGGGTTTGACGAGGATGACTATCGTACTGGGATCCTCCGTGGGTTCGACGAGGACGACTACAGTACTAGGATCCTCCATGGGTTCGACGAGGGTGACTACCGTACTGGGATCCTTCATGAGTTCGACAAGGACAACTACTGTACTGGGAGCCTCTATGGGTTCGACTACCGTGCTGGGATCCTCCGTGGGTTCGACGACGATGACTAATATACTTGGATCCTCCGTGGGTTGGGCAGAAAAGACTACTATACTTAGATCCTACGTGGGTTCGACATAGGAGATGATTCTGAGGCTACATCTAATCATCTCCACCCCTCTTCGTAAATGGATACCTGTGTGAGGTGAGTCTTGAATTTAAATAACTATCATCGATATGAATTTTTTTCTATCCTGTGTGGATTGGGTTGTGTTATCCTGTGTGGATTGGATTGTGCTTTCTTGTGTGGACTAGATCGAACTTGGGCTTGGATGTTGGAGCCGAACTGGAATTGATGACTTAGGTATATTTTTGGGTATATACCTAAGTAGAGTTGGCTGTTACATCGTGATTGTATAATACCTTTGTGGTTTATCCTTCGTGGATTCTGGGATACCTTCAGGGGTCTCCAGGTCCCTACTGAGTAGCGTATACTCACCCCTACACAGGCTATTCATGCACTACGTTGTGTTGGATGTAGACGACAGACACTTCTGATCGAGGTGGAGGCTCGTGGAGATGGACGGTACCTGGAGGTGGACAACTGTACTAGATGTATATGGAGTGGAGGGTTGGACCCGAGGAGCTGAGGAGACTATATGTACCCACCTTTCAGGTGGGATTTCTAGTGGATGGCTCGGTGTTGCTGCTTTACATTTCTGTTGCTGTACTTCCTTTCAGTTGTACTTTACTTTCAGTTGGGTTTGTATTCTGGCCCATTACTTTCCAGCACGTACTTTGTTCTCAATTTCCATAGTGTTTACTTCAGCTTGCGTACTCTGTGGTGTTTGTTTACTTTATAAAGGCAATGTATTCCCTTTCATCGGGATTTACGCCTTAGGTGCTAGTCTCCAACACTAGGCCTATGGGAGGCGAGCATAGGGTTAGTCATAGCATGGTCCCCAAGGACGGGTCGTGACATATATATCTATTCATCTGTCTTACATTATTGTGACATACATCCATAGATTTTTATTTGATAATTTTTTCATGACATCATGTTTCTATATGACATAGATTATGTAAACAATTTATAAAGATTTTGAAAATTATGACTCAGTAATTATAGACTGACATGTTTAATTAATAAAATTGTTGTAGTTCACCCTAATAGGATAATAAAATACCAGGATCCTCACAAAAATATATAATAATATCAAATGGTATATCTATATACAATAATATGTTGTGTTATTCTATCTCAAACAATGAAATGGATTCGATGATCTTCATAGGAGTGGAACAGTTATCAATTATATAATCTTCAATAGATGATGTGAGGAGTAATCTAACCAAACATATGATGAAAATTCCAGATTTTAGGTTTTAGTGTGAGAATTATTTTCTATTTTATTTTCATATTTTTTGGGAGTTTTTTTAATGAAATTGAACCTTATTTAATACAAATGAAGGATTTCTCAACATTATCATGGATATCTCGATTGTGTTCCATTGAATCTATACTAGCACTGACTTGGAGTGGGTATGTAGATGAAGGAACATCTAAATGCATTCACCTGGTGGAAATAATCAATCTAATAGATTTTTTAATGTAAACAAGATTTATTATTCACTGTGAATAAATGAATTTATAGAATTTATGATGTACATATTTTATGGATCATGTTTGTATTGATCAAATGATTTTATATTTGGATTTTTCACATCCAAAAAATTGTATATTTCAAAATATGGATGTATTAATCATAATATTATATGGGTATGAATAAATGATACATTCCATAGCAGTGAGTGCGTGACTCGAAAATATATACACGCAATTATATGTTGTAGAGATCAATATTTTGTCCCCAAAAATTAGTATATAGTGGTGGACTAGGGTGATCATATTACTCGAAAATATAATGGTGGGGTGTTTCTACCTTTTTGGGGTTCTATAATGAATCATTGGAGTAAATATTCCTATAGTGATAGATATTGAAGATCACTATCAAGAAGGGAGGAAGATTTAATGAAGTAGATCGAAATATAGAGTATTGATCTAGTTTTAGGAGTCTTGTATTGATTCTCTACATACCACTAGTTTCCTAATATAGTGGGATCTCTTGTTGACGTGGCTATTCATTAATAGTATTGGAATAGACTTTTATATATTTTTTGGATTCATTCATGTAAATTATCCCTTAATTACTCAAAATATATTTCTTGAATAACGATTTTATTTTTATCCCAAGGATGTAGAACTAAATTCTTGATCAAATAATCATGTTTTTTATGCTTGATGATTTTTATTATCATCATATTTTGAATTTTTATTTTGAATCATTATAATGATAACATATTAAGGTAAATCTATTATACAAAAACATGATGGTGTGGAATTAGTATAATGGTCGAGGTGTGGTGTCTTCGTAATCCCAAATACATAGCCAGTGGGATGTTATGTTGACTAGATACTCTTAGTAACCGTAAAAATAATTTTAAGTATAAATTAAACCTATGGGGTGTTTATTTTATAATTTTTTTATATTCATATGTTATATGCATTATAATTTCGGTTTTTTGATATTTTATGGGATCAATGATCCCAATAAGTGGTATTAATGATTTGTTATAGAAGTTTTGTGTGGTTCTTGTTGAGAGGATACTTAGGTCTTGGAATTAATTATTGGATAGAAGAGATTAGTGGGATATCATAATTTTTTCATGACCCATACATTTCATGAAATAAAATAGAGTTAATATCTCTTAACAGACTATGTTCATTATTAGAAACATTTGTACTGACTTCTAATAATAAATGATATTTTTTTCGGATCTGTGTTTTTATAATCATATTTGGTTTTAAATTTTTGTTTATGGTGATTCATCAATGAGATTTATAATGTTATGTTTGAATGATAGTAAGTGAATAAAATGTTTTGATTTCATTGTATCATATAATATATATAGTGAATTAACCAAAATTCAATTTGAATGATGATTTATATGGAAATCAATATACTATTTTTTCATGCGTCAGAAGATCAATTTGATTATATTTAACTTTTTTCATGGTTCCACATCTAGAATTTTCATATAAAGGGCGACTTTAAGAGGGAATTCAAGACCATGAGGTATATTCATTAAAGAGTATGTTTTTTATGTTATGAAGATCCTTAACCTGAGATGTGGTGGTGTTTTTATAGTTATGTGTTCACTGGACCTATTGAGTACTAATTGACGGCTCTTGGTTCTCAAAAATCCACATTTAATAAAGGTTATAATGGTATTGTTTCTAATGACTTCCATTTAAAAAAAGCTCAATATTTAGTGAAGTGGTGTTTTCACCTAGAATATAAATTATAGTATGTTGTTCAATATGAACATTCAATTATAGAATGTTTATTTCAAATTTATCAACAATATATTTATATTGTTATTGTGATTTCTTGATAGGTTGATTCATGTTAATTTAATAGTGTTAAATGTATAATATTTTTTAAATATGATGACAATGAAAATGATCATATAATTGCAACAACGTATAATTATATATGATGATGGTTATGGAAAGTGTGTTTGGTTCCCAAACATGTCTTAATAGGGTGGTAAAAAATAGTTATTACAAATAATACTAATTTTTTCCATTAGGAGTATAAAACATGTGGTGAGTGTGACATTCAGAATAAGTTTGAGGTGTTCTTATTCTAGAAGTTTGAGAAACAAACTAAATAAGGATATTGGAATGTTAATATCGTTATCATATGATCCAATATACAAATATTTATTTGTTTTTATATTTTAAATTTTTATTGAATTTTTATTTGATACAATAATTTAGTGGTTTGAATTTCAATTTCTACATTCAATCAGTTTTTGCATGATTTCACTATGAAGAACTTCTTTTTTTAAACTAAAATGGACCACTCTAGTTTTTTATCTATCATATTTATTTGTGACAATATTTGGTATCTTATCATGTTTCACAATTTGAGATTGAGTATGATATTTATTTGAAATTCTATTTGTTTATATGACATTTAATAAAAATATCTATATAATTAAAACATTAATGAAAATTATATTGTTTTATATTTGAAGGATTACCAAGATAATAAACTTATAATAAATTTTCTAATAGGACTTCAATTTCATATTATAGGAATTACGAGTACATCTGTGATCATATAGAATAATTTATTAGTAGCATTGTTGTTGTTAAATTTCTTATATTAACAATAATTTTTAGGATACTCAAGAATGAATTTTTAGCCATTAATTAGGCTGAATACGCTAAAATTCAACAAAAATTCTATGTTTGAAATAAATTTATTTGTGAAATTCTGTAAAATATTTTTATTGACGTTTCATTATTTTAAAATAAATTAATAATTTTTTTTAATATTATTCATTTTTAAATATTTATAGTTATTTAAATAAATGGTATTAAACTAATTGATGTTTATCAAATTAATCATACTGATTCTATATCACAAATGTGATAGTCATTCATAACTCCCGTGTACAGTCTTAAATCCATTTGCGAGGTGGATGTATTAGATGATAAATGTTGGGATATAATTATTAATATCATACTTCTGATTCGAGAAACTATGAGGACTATGATTGATGCTAATTTGAATATCAACAATCTCACTCTGGATGATCTTACTGGACCACATATATAGTTTGATAGTTGATTCAAAAAATATACATAAAATTATAACAAAAATAAAGGAGGCACTTTTACATGTTACTTCAGAGGATTAAATTCTATAAAATATATGTTGAATTCATTAATTTCTAAAGGTACTAGTTATGAGGAATTAAGTGCAAGATAAATCATCCAATCCATGGCAACGAGAAGTAGATATATAAGATATTAAATTTTCTGAACATATAATATATATAAAGAAATAAAAGTTTAATAATTAGTATTCATCACAAAATATGAATTTTTAATAAATTAATTCTGTTTATATTTATCAAAAAATATTAAATATGAAAAAATAGAAATAAATTATTCTATTAACTCTTGAATTTAAGAATATAAAAATAGAAATAAGGATTTTAAAACATTAATTTCATCTATAAGAGATACAATATTTAAAATTTTATCTAACAATAGTGGTAAAAGCCATAAGAATATGGTATTTGATTTAAATATTCCCCTGAAATATAAATGATGTGTGAACAATAAGATAACTGAGCCTACCATTAATATTGAATTAGATTCATGTTAACCATATTATTCATATGATCAAATAGTCATGTGGGATGACGAGGGAAATTTTCTATCTACTCATGAAATAGATTTGTATTGAAAAATATTTGTTAAAATAGATAATTGGATTAAGTGCAATGTGATCAAATGAAAATCGAACATGCTCTCGTTATAATTAAAAATATATAACGAAGGACTGATTTTGATAAAATCAGTCACATATTGAATGAGAATAAATATTATTCTAATTTAATGGAATATATAAAAATAATAATTCAAAATTAATGTTATGAATCTTTCGTAGGATTTGGATAATTTTAACAAAAATATTTATATGTTCACTTCACAAAAAACATAAAAAAACTACTAATTATTTAATCAATTCATAAATGAATTTTAGATAATATCATAATATTTATTAAAAAAATTAATAGGAATGGTTATATTGATTTAATAGGATAATAATCCGTTTTTAAAATGAATTCTATGCTTTATAGTTTGAAAAACCATTTGACCATGTTTACTATTATTAGAGAGATTATTGAGATTACTTATGGTCGAATGAGCTTGAAGATGACTACTTACCGAAATGAAAATGAATTAACTAGAGGATATTTTAAATTTATTCAAATAAAATTATTTTAGGTTAAACAATAATGTTTATATTATTTTATGGATGGTAATTGTGGGGATGAAATTTTTCATTAAATAGAATTTATCCCTTTGGTTAACATTAATTATTTATTTAACTGTAGTTTGTTTTAATGGAGTTTAATTAGATAATAAAATATTAATAATAAAATTTCAATTTATTATTTCAACAAAAATTAAATATTATTGTCTATAAAATATTAGGGTTTCAAATTCTAGTTTTCATTGTGTACTACAAACAAACATTGCAGAACTAGTACCTAGTAACATATCTTGTTTACTAGAAAATAATTTTGTTCAATTTGTCTAAAATTTCTTACTTATATCTGGGATTTTATTAGATTTAATTTGGGTGGGAATGTAATGACATGAATTTTCAGTATAATTATTTTTAATTTTAAGGAATTATTTCAAGACCGTGTAATCTTACGACAAATGATTTTGAGGAATGTAGTGTCCCGAATGATCCATAAAAAAATGTTATATTTTAAATAGCGTGCGTGATTGGTTTCCTAAAAAATTGGAATAAAATTTAAATGGTTTACCAGATCAAAATTTTGAGGGCACTGTCGCATTCAAGATTGTGAGTTTTCCCTAAGTGGGACTTTATATTAGTTGGAGCAGGCCTTCCGTGAGAAAACCAGAAAATGGAAAAACTGTAACTAAAATAACTAAATAATTTTTGTATTTTTAAAATGATTATAACTCAAGAAAGGTGACATGTATTAAAATCTAAGAACACCACTAAACTAGTGAGGGTATTTTTTCCTTAGGAAGATTCTAAATTTGACTATCACAGGCCACCAATAGAAATTATTTTTGGCCGTAAAAAATAATTAATGGAAAATTATTTTATTATAAAATCATTTACATATAAAAAGTAACTCGGATTGAAAATCTAAGAGTACCGTTGAGTTCGTGAGGGCGGGGATACCATTAGGTGGTGGCTAACCACAACCAGCACAGGTCCCAGGGGACAATTAATAATTTTTTTCTTTTTTTATGTACATTCAGTAAATGAGTCGGTGATGTTTTTCAACTATTGAAAAATTTCTTGGGATTGAAATCTGAGGAAAAAATTGAATATGCATCACTAGGATACTCTTAAGGAAGGATTGACATTGACTGTAGTTGGTCGGGTGAAAAGTGTTGTTTTTATTAATTTTTAAATACATAATAAAATTACAAGGAAATGTTATTTTTTTATTTTTTTTTTCTAATACCTATTGAGCAGTGGTGGCGGGGACCATGAAGGTGGTCAGACTTTTAAATATGGGATATTATATGTCTGGTTCTAGTTTGGATGCGTAAGAACCCCTTGAATAATTAATGTGACACGTTAATTATGTCAATTAATGAATCTCATTAATTACTCGATGTGTTTCTAAACATTCTCCCCCTCGTTTTAAATTGGGCTTAGGGTAGAGTTTTTGACACATCTTCATCAAGAAAAGAGCCTCTAGAAAAGTGACGCGACACCTTCCACCGACGGAGACAGAATCTCAGTCGGCAAAGAATCAGGAGCAATAATCTCTATAGCCTTCATCAAAGTGCGGATTATTCTTCCACCACAGTGATGACTCCAATGATTCTTGAGGTACAAGGTTTTCATTTAATTCAATAAATTCCCATGACACTTCTCCTCATTCTTGAATTTTCCATTTGTCATTACGGGGGGATTTGAACGGGGTTTATCGTTATTTTTTAAAGTGATGTATAAATTAATCCGACTTGATATAATGAAAACGCTGAGGGTACTGGCCAAACGAAAAAGGACTAGACCCTCCACCTCTTTTTTTTCATTACTTTCTTCGGGGGATGGTTTTTCTAAATTTATGGAACATTGAAACAAGGAGGTGAAAAAAGATAATGACATTCGGGGAGGACCGTAGGTGTGTCCAGAAGGAAGAACAAACCACCAGAGCTCATCGGTGGCCTGTGGTTGATCTACTGGAGAGAAGCTAGCTCTAGTAGCGGCTAGCCCACACTGGCCGCAGTTGAGGGTGGCACTTCTCAGCGGTCGGAAAGGTGGCTGAAAACAAACTGCCATGGAGATAGGAGGCAGCGTGGCATTGCATGCCATAGTGTGACTAGTCGTGGTCGAGGCCACAATGAATGGAGGGAACCACACCCTTTGGGCCCTACGAGTGATGAGGCGACTCTAGCTAGAGCTGAAGATCAGGGATATAAACATCGTCTTTGATCCATTCTATATTTGGATCGTGTGACCCCATCACAGGTTGTGCTAGAAAGAAGGACGGGCCTCTCCACATCCCAGCGGGGTGAGCCTGCCACTGCCTAGCCCTACCCAGCCGGCCTAGTCCAGTTCGTGCCGAGGTGGGTCGGATCCGAGCCAGGGCGGGTTGACTCGAACCAGGTCGGGGTGGGGAAGTTAGACCCGAACCGAGATGGGTCAGAGCGGGTCTGTTCGTCTAGGTCAGACAGGACCCGTACCAATTAAGGATCAATTAAGCTTAAATGACTGTCTCTGGAGAACATGAAATCCATTGGAAAAACTATCTATGTGCCTATGATCCTTCGACCAAGACAGACCTTTTGAGATACCTCACGAGAGTTTTGGATATTGTTGGAGTAATCCTGGGTTGGAATGACCCTAAATCCAACCAGGCCCTCGACAGTAAAATGAAAATAACATATATAACGAGCATCCAATTGACTCACGCTATGTTGCGTTGGAACCCTAATAAAATTATGGATCATTGGGAAACATCTACGTGGGGCATCGCAGTAGTTGAAATATGACTGATGGCTTTAGAAACGATTTCTCTCACAAACAAGTGTACTATGAGTGAGAATTATGTGGTTTCCTAAGACCTGAAAAATGAAGATCAATTTTGTGTGAATCATCACCATGCGATTCTATGTGCATCAATACCCAACGATTTGGTGTGGGTCAACATCCAATGATTCTATTTCCACCATTAACCAGCGATTCTATGGGAATCAGCACCCAACAATTCTGTGTGAAATAGCACCGAGTGACTCTGTGTGCATCAGCGCCCAACTATTCCGTGTGAATCAACACCCACATATTCTGTTTGAATCCACACCCACTGATTCTGTGTGAATCAGCACCCAATGATTTTGTGTGAATCAGCACCCATCGATTCTGTGTGAATCATCATCAAATTATTCTGTGTGAATCAGCACCTAGTGATTTTGGGTGAATCACCACCCAGTGATTCTGTGTGAATCAGCACCCAGTGATTTTGTGTGAATCATCACCAAGTGATTCTGTGTGAATCAGAACCCATCAATTCTTTGTGAATCACAAATAAGCAATTCAGAGTGAATCTACGGCCAACGATTCTGTCTGAATCTTCACCCAGCGATTCTGTGTGAATCAACAACTATCAATCCTATATGGTTTTATTGGTGGTTAGTACATATCAATAATATGTGGGTCAGTAGTAGTTCCTCTATACATAGTAATATGGTCTAGTCTTACGAATAATCATATGTACTACCATACTTGTGTTAATCCTAGTATGAATTGTGCCTATCTATTTCCACATTGTGATGGAGATAATTCTTATGTTATTCCTCTGTGTAATTATGAGAGACCTATGGGGTCTCGGGGTCCCTACTGAGTATTATTATACTCACCCATTCACGGGATACACCCGCACCTTGTTATGTCTTGAGCAGATGATGGACAACCTTGTCTGAGACATGCAGAGCTAGGACATGATGGTGGATGGTAGTGACCGTTGATGTGAAGAGCTATAGAGATGATCTGTACCTACCCTTCTAGTAGGATTCCTGGTGGATGATCTCATGATCTATTTTTTTCTTTAAGTTGTAGTTGTATCTTTTCAGTTGGTCTTGTATTCTGACACCTTACATTTAGTACACACTTTTATGACAACATGTTTACATCTTGGTTGCATATTTTTTGCATTCTAATATGTGTGTATGTATAGGTTAAAAGGCAATGCCTTTCCATTTTAGGGATATGCATTTCGGGTTCTAGTCACCAAACCCTTGCCTAGGGATTTCATGCTTCGGGTAGTCATAGAACGGGCCCCGATGGACTTGTCGTGACAAGATAAAATGTAGGATTCTGTAAAAATATTTTTTTTAAATGTTTTATTTACAAAATAGTTGATAATATTGGGAGAAATATTACATTTGGAAACATCATCAATGGAAGAAGATAAATCTGATTTATTGGAACGTAACATCAACATGGAAAAATCATTGAATAAGGTTAACATGTGACTATAATGAACTCTTATGAATAACAAAATATTTAATTTTTAATAATTTCAAATTTATTAGGTATGCATTATTTTTCCTTTTTGAAAATGTTGTCCTAAATTTCATCAATCTTTGGTGATTAATTTTATTCATGTTAAAAAATAATTAATTTATTGGATAATGTCTTTGTATATTTTATATAAATGTAATTAATTTACTTACATATCTAGTGGGTTTAATTTTTTTTCATTTACATATCTATCGAGAAATAAGTTTTGATTGTGACTCCATTTGAATGTAACAAGTGAGAAAATGGTGGGGAATGATTTCACTCTTAATTCATTCTCATTATATCTTAAATAAAAAGAGATATTTTATCAATGTGGTGAGTGTATATGGATAATTATATTTAAATAATTGGAACACGTTCTTGTATTACACTGAGTATTTTTATTTTATTCACTTATTTATAAGATTATATATTTTCATAAAATGGAGATTTCTTGTTCAAAACATTGTGTTTATAACATTATTTTAAAAATGACAACACACTATATATTATGTATAATATAATATGATTTTTTTGTTTTTTTTCATGCATGATGATAATCCTATAAAATTAATTCTTGAAAACTATTCATGATCACAAGAGTGGGTAAATTCATAGATATATGGTTTTGAATCATATTTTATTAAACACATGATACATTGTATTGTGTAATAGTTTAACATCATTAGGTGATACAACGTATTGATAAATCCCTCAGAAGATGAATTAGCTACATCATAATTCATTATAATTAACTTAATGATTGTGGTATCCATCTAGGGAAATTTTTCTATTAATAGATATACAACCACGTGGAATATATGGTAAATAGACTAAATAATTCTTATTTTTTATAAAACCATTTTAATTTTACCACACATGGACATCATGAGTGCTTCAGATTATTTTTTATCTAAGTGTTTCACTAAAATATCCACAAGGATAGTCTTTTGATATAATGTTATTAATTTTTATATATTTTAAACATTTTATTATTATTCCTATGATTGAAGAGTATCTATTGTTTGGACGACTGATGTCGTAGATATATGTGATTGATGACATTTTTTTTGAAGAAGGTATAGGTACAACTTATCTTATTGATGAATGACTTTAGTGTGATGAAAATAAATTACCTCTTAAGTTTTCATAATTTAAGTGTTTTTTAAATTAAAATTGAATACATTTAGATTTTATTATAGTTTATGGACTTCCATGTTAGTGTTAGGATACCATAGTTCATTTTAATTGGTTACCAATGCATATTAGACTATATGATTCTTTTTAAAAAAAATATTTTTAGGATTATTTAAATTATAACCCAATAATATATGAATTTTTTTAAAACAATGTTTTGTATACGATTTTATTTTGCATACTAAATACATTTTCATATTTATGTTATAATAATACAAGTTATATAGGTTGTCTAATTTTAACTACATTATTTCTATAATACACAATTTTGGTGGATTGATTGGATAATCATAAATTTTATCATTTTTGACATTAGGTGGTAGAAAATTGAATTTTATTTTTAAATTAGAATTCACCTCCCCAAATATAATTTATCTTCCATGTTTTTGTAGGATTATAATTAGGTGCAAGTTATTCAATTTTATATTGTTATGACATTATATTATATATAATTATTTATCTATAATCTATTTTGTTGTTAAAAATCATGCTTTAAAATTATTAAATGACTTGTATCACCTGATAAAATATGATAAAATGTATGTTGTCTTGATTTATAAATATAATTTTATTTTATATATTTGGATTATAGTGAGACTTGTAATGTTGAATTATTTATATGAATATTTTTTTCAGGAAGATAGAAATATTATATTTTATTTATAATATGTTTTATTCAATGGGATTTGTTTTAAGAATCATGGGTAGATTATTTTTATATATAATTTTTTGGTATGATAATCATCATTTTTTTATTCTCATGAAATTTATATTTTATGAACGCAAATTTATCTTAGTTGTATTTGAAATGATAAATATGTTTTAATCCTATGATATAGAATGGTGCTTTATAAATTAACATGGGGTTCTTTAAATTTCATGTAATAATGAATTAATAATTTTTTCTACATTATTTATTATTATATTATTATAATTTAATAACTATATTTTATTTGGTGTTTTAGTTGAGTAAGAAAAAATATATTCTACTTTTAATGAACTTTTATTTTAAAATATAAATATTTTTAAAACATTACATAGTAGTATTTTATCAAAATAAATTATATTGAACTAATTTATATTAAAAAAATATTGATTCATTTTATTATATCACATCATTATATGGATAGTTATTTTATGAGTGACAATGAATTATGGAATGAATTAGTTGGATTTGGGTAATTTTATGGAATCATTGTCCCCAGAAAATAACTAGTTGTTTGGTTTAGTAAATGACTAGAAGAATTTTTATTTGAGTAAACATCACATTTTTTGAAATTAATATATATATATATATCCATACATAAATGTGGTTTTTCATGTTTATTATTTGTGGTTATTTATATATTATTTATACATCATGT
The DNA here is from genome assembly GCA_963277665.1 of Viscum album. Lineage (NCBI taxonomy): Eukaryota > Viridiplantae > Streptophyta > Magnoliopsida > Santalales > Viscaceae > Viscum > Viscum album. The sequence goes on along the minus strand of OY728143.1, from coordinate 61,733,428 downwards.
CATGGTTTTATTTATGTATTTCATGTTTTTTCTATTTATAAAATTCGTTTTTTGGTTATTTTTATTATTATATATGTCTGGGTTGGGTTATTATGTTACGATAGAGATGATTTATTTTTTTTGAAATTATTTTTCAGAAAAATATATGTATGGATTTTGGGTAGTGGTCTTAATATTTTAATAAGTTTATTTATTTTTGGATTTCATAGAACAAGTTGTTAATCTATTATATTTCTAGTTGTTATAACATAATTATTTTTAATAAAAAATATATATTTCCTTTATTTAATGCTACATTATAATTTTTTAATGTTATATTTGATATAAAATTTATTTAATCCTTTCAAATAAAAACTCCTACTATATTAGATTTTGATTAATTTTAATAATTATAGAAAAAATATTGATCCAATTTTTCTTATTTGTTTAGGATTGATTGTTTTTATTATATTTATTTGATGGTATGTTAATTTTTTATTTGATTAAGATGATATTTTCATATTTATTTCATGATTATTATAAATTACATTACGATTAATTTTATATGTAGTCACCATGATTTCATTGATTTTAATTTTGAATTTTATATTATATGATGTCTCATTTAAATTGAAAATTTAGAAACATTACCATCATTAAAATTATAACATTGATATATTGTTTTTTTGGAATATCATTATGATGGATATGGAATTTTTAGATGAAACCAATATAGATAAATGTTTACTATTATATTGGAAGAATGTGTTTAACATATGTTTATGTTCAAATTTCTCCCCTCATGAAAAGGTTTTTTTATTTAATGAAATAAATCTTATAATTGGGTTTATGGTTCATTTAATGATTTATATTCTATTTTTTAAATGGTTGAGTATATTATATTTATCATGTCAATAAATAATTCATTATTTCTAGTACAATATATATTTAACTGAAAATTTTGAAATTGGTAATGTTGTTTTCATATTTAGTAACATATAGTGGAAATATTTTTTTATATCATTAAATATTAAAAATACAATGTGATTATAAAAGATGAAAAAAAATTAGATATTTTTATATTGTAGGAATAACTATCTCCTTCTCTGTGAAATTTAAAGAAATATCATTTATCGAGTTAGGAGAATGGTCTTTCAAACTATTTATTACCTCTATAATGAATTTGATAAAATCATGATTACTTACGTAGATTTTGGATAGTATCACACACCATTAATAGTAAAAAATGATTATTTTATAGAATGAAAACACAAAAAATTATTTGTTATGACCCCTATATATATTAAATATTTTATTAAATTATAATAATTTATATTTCTACATGAAACAAAATATATTCTGAATATGTCTTTTTAGTCTCCATAAGATAAAAGAAATGATAGTATAATTATATACTATAATGGATAAATGGTAAGACCATTGAAGTTTAATTTTTGAGTAAAATGTTATTTTGGGTGACTTAAATCATGCAATTCATGTTAAAAATACCTATTTTCTATAACAGAGGGGATTTTCATTTTAAATTATACTATTAATTATATATATTTATAATTACATTTAGAATTAATTCTGTTGATTTTCCTCAAATAAATGTGATGACATGTTTGTTTTTGTGAATATAAATTGGGAAGAGGAAATAGTTTAATTGATTTTTATGGGATTTTATTAGTAATTTCTTTAATAAATTAATTAAATAAGGAACTAGGAGAGATCAATATGTGTGGTAGAGTAAATTATGGTTGGATTAGTATTTGGATAGATAGGAATATGTTATAGAATGTGTCATTTACAATTATTTATTTCTTTTCCACATTCAGATCTTCATTAATGTAAATACCCTAAAATTCAATGTAAATATTTTTTATAAAATAGAGTTTTTACAAGTTTTCAAAATTTTACGGCGCATGATTATGTGGCCTGGAGTGCTTGGAATGATCTATCGAAAAATTATTAAGCTTAAAATAGCGTTTATGAGTAATTTTCTTGAAAAAATGGAAGTAATCATAAATGGGTGCCCGGATTAGAAATCTGTGAGCGCCATTGCGTTTCGGATGGCAGTTTTAACCTAGGCGCGACATGGGTTTTGTCAGCGTAGGCCTCTAGGGAGAAAACTAGAAATGGCATAACACATAATTAAAAAAATAAAATAAATTATTTTGTTTTTCAAATGCTTATTACTCATGAACTATGACTCATATTAAAAATCTGAGACCACTGTTGAACTTGTAAGGGTATGTTTTCGGTAGATAGATCTTAACATTGTCCAGTGTGGGCCAATAGTGGAAGTTAGTTTTTGGCAGAAAATAAAATACTTAAGTAACAATTATTTTATTATTAAATAATATTACTCCAAAACCGTATCTCTGATTGGAAATCCAAGAGTTCTGTTGAGATCGTGAGGTGTATTTCCCTTAGACAAAGCCTAATCTCGACTCATGTGGGTTGAGGGTGATTTTTAATAATTTTTTGATTTTTTTAAGGTACATTCAGTAAATGAGGGCGGTGATTTATATCATTTTGAATATGTTCTAGGAATAAAAATATTATGGAACAGTTGAATTCACAGTGTCGTGATTCGGTTAAGTGATGTGTAAATTCAACTGGAAAGTATCAGATAAAAAAGTTAATTTTTGGACATTACAAAAAACATAACATGAGGTTGTATTATTATTACTTTGAAACCATAGGAAAAACAACGGCGGGACCACATTGAAACGTCAAACTATTAATGGCTTGACCCTTATGTTCTGTATCCACATCATTGGGAGTATTTAATAGGTTTTTCATCCTCACTATTGGAAAAACTAATATGTTCATTAATTAAACACATTAATGAACCTCATTAATTTTGTGGTATATTGATCCTATCTTTTCATCTATTTAAAATGTACTCGGGCATGGATTTTGGGAGAGATATTAGAGGAAGATCAGTCGAAGTGCCAACAAATGTATTCTTTGACGAAGAACGTGTACGAATGAAAGTTGTTGGGGGAAACAACGGGCGATGACAAACGTCAACAAACTCCATCAGACATGGACACTCCTTCTTCTTATACAATGCCATCCAACAAACTCTATGAATATGTTTTGGTTTAAATTCATCTGATTTGGTTTCAATATATCATTCGTTAAAAACATAAAAAATGAGTAATAACCAAAAATGATTTAATAAATTATTCTTATGAAACTACAAGTGGATTATGATTGAACTTCTAAACAGTGTGTTAATTTATCTTTTGATGATTTGATTACCACACCCATGTTTAATTGCTAACGCATAAGGCGTTGGCCAACAAAACAAGTCATGAAACCTCTGCCGATTTTTGGTCTGTTGTGTTCTTAATGTGTGAAGTTTGATCTCAAAAAAAATTTGAATCTGGTAGCCATGCACTGATTTCAGTTTTCTAGGAGGCCCATAGGTGAAATCATAATGGAAAACATACCACCGGAGCTCACTCAGTGGCCCACGGAATCCCCACCGGTGCGACACCAGTGTGGTGGCATCAATGGTGGCTGGTTCTCAATGTCCATAGTGGAAGGATACACCTAAAGGATCCATGGTGGATAATAGGGGCTGTCAACTTATGGTCAGTCTCTTTGGTAGTAGGGCGTCATTCTGTCACATGTCGGGTAGGGAGGTCACATCATTGAGCTACAGTGGAGGGGACCTGCACCCCTTGGGTCATTCTGAAAGGGGGATGAGCATTGTGGAACAACTATTACAAACTGAATAGACATAATGTTTGTTTAAGAATGAGGATCTGACCCCACATGGCCTGGCAGATAATGCCCATCCAAGCTGGTTGGGCCGATCCACAGCCAGCATGTCGAGCCTTTTGACCACCCAATGTGGGCCATCCAAGCTAGATTAGGCTAGGCCGGATCAAAATCGGGTCAGGCCTAGACCAGGTCGGGTACTCCCAGACTAGTTCGGGTCAGCCTCACAGGGTCGGACGAGACCCGAACCATTTTTGGCCCATATAATCATTAAATATCATATCTCACAAACCAGAAATTCGTTTGACAAAATATCTGAATTGAATGAATCCATCGAATGAAATGGTACTTTTGAGATACTCCACCAGAGTTTTGAATAATTTTGGATTGTGGCCGGGTTGGATTGAACACAAATTTAATTAGGCCCTCGGTACTTAAAAGCATATAACTCACAGACCGAGCATCTAATTAATGCACCATTTATCATATTGGAACCCTTATGAAATGGAGGTCCTTGGGGTAGCTTAATTGTGGATTTTTGTGGTTGTTGAGGCATGACAGATATCTTGAGAGGTCGATTCTACATAACTCAAGCACACTGAGTGTGGGGAATCATGTGGCCGGCTGTAAATTGATGAACAACCCCATGTGGATCAAAATCATAGTGACCCTACATAGATCTTCACCATACAGAAACTGTGTAAATTAGCATTATAAAGACTCTATATGGATCTGAATTATAGAGACTCTGTATGGATCAACATCATAGTGGCCCTGTGTGGATCATCATCATAGTGAACCTATGTGGGTCAACATCATAGTGAACCCTTATGGATAAACATCAAAGTAACATTTTGTTGATCAGCAGTGTACAACTCATCAAGGAGTAGCCTTAGAGAGGTATGTTGTGATTCAGTGACATATCACCTTGTGTGGATCGAAAATGGAACCACATCTTCATCGTTCGGTTTTGGAGTATCGAAATAGAATAAAATTATATAGATTAAGACTAATCTTATTTATTCTTGATATATGAGTTGTATACCTGGTGTGATTTGTCTTTTTCATTGTCCTTTGTGTTTGAGCTCGTGGCATGTGGTTATTACTTTTTGAATTCTGTGAGTCCTTTGGGTGTCTCGAGGTCCCTACTGACTATTGTTATACTCACCACTAAATGGGATTCACCCCTACATTATTGTGCCTTTTACAGTTGATGGATATCTAGACTGATTCTTGAGGATCCAGGGCTTGACGGTGCTTGAGGGTGATTGAACAACTGTGTACAGAGGTGACTGGTAGACGTGGAGAGTCACCATTACTAGTTGTTCCTTTCCTGCCGGTAGGATCATTGGAAGATGACCTCAGGAGCTGTTTTCTATTTTTTTGTATTTCTTTTTCTGTTAGGCTTGTGTTTTGGATCCCTTTACATCAGTACTTATTTTACCATCTGTGTTGGATATTAGTTTTTGTTTCACATTTCTTCTTCTGTTTTGTTTTACTTTTGCACAGTGTACCTTGTGTGTATGTACAGGTTTTGAAGGAATGCCCTCCCATTTTAAGGAATTTTGTTTTCGATGCTAGTCGCCAACCCCTATTCTATGGATGTTGGGCATGGGATAGTCATGACACAAGACCTAGAGGACGGGTCGTGACAAAGTGGTATCATAGGGGGTTGGTTGTACTAGAATAACTATGATTTTATGTTCTCAATGGATAAATAGTGTTAAGTGTCTTGAGTTCAGATTTCATTTATAGGAGTCTAGTGTTAGTCCGACGTTCGACGTATCCATACACTACAACCCTAAATTCTGTCTTACAACTCGACACATGAAAACACTGATTGTTTGTGTTTTTTAAATGTTCTTTTTTTATCTCTTTATGAGTTAGCCACCATGTATAACTTATTGGATTTTGTTAATCGTGATTCTATTTCAAGAAGCCTCCACACAGATAGCTAGCCAGGAATCTAATGTGTGACCATGATGATGGTCCACAGAGGCATGAGGTTTCAGTACATGAATTGTTGCTCGAGATGTTTCCTTTGAGAAGTGTCCCAATTATACCAATGCTCGTTGGTCAATAGTTACCAACAGAACTACCAGCATAAGACCTATATATGATCAGTGTCTTACATGAGTTTCATTGACAGATACCCGTCGGTTCTGAGTCAAGCACGACTCATAGACGGATAAGGACTCGCCTGAGGTGGTGACTCAGATTCCTTCTAACTAGTGAACCATTAGATCAGATGGTGGTTTTGGTAGTGAGCATTATATGTGTCTCTACTAGGAAATGTAATGGTTTAGATTACCCCTATCTTATGATGAGGGGATCATTTTCATTGAGTAGATCTTGAGAACCTTCCACAGATATGGGGGTATCTTTCTCTGAAATGAAATGGGGTTTGTCTTCCCAAGAGCATCTATATTTTGGACAAGAAGACATGTCGTTAATTTGGTATTTTTAGAGGTGTAACGATCATTCTAGGAACTTCATGAATTGGATATGAAAAGTTTTTCTAGGATCATATCTCTGAGAAAGAAGTTTTTGTGGACATCTAAGTCAGCATTATTCCTTTATGCATTCATAACTATATTAGAGAGTTTTAGAGAACCTTTGTGGTTGAAAATTCATTGGAAGAGTAGATGAATCCAGTGAATGTTAGCAGTGGGAAAGTAGGAAACTGACATCGGTTTGAATGACATGGGTGTGTAAAATGTTTTTAGAAGAAGAAGTGATGGATACAAGTGAATTTATAGGGCAGTAGACGTGGATGAGGAGCTAGGAGAGAAGTAATAGGTGTGGTAATTTTTGACATGTTACAAACACCACCCTAATGTGCTCCCTAACATGCTTTTGGAGATGGAGGAGAGGTGAAGAGGGAAGCTTCATGTAGTCGAAGAGTGTGACCAAAGATATAAATGAATGATTCAACGTACGGTCTCTGTCTAATTCTAGATGTCTTTTTAATAAACATAGGTATTAATCATCCATTTTCACGAATATTATTCAAAACCTAGAGTTTCCGATTAAACCATTTACATGACCCTTACGTCTTTAAATACATATGGTAAGAGAATTGATAATCACACCTATGTAGATGGTGTGATATAAACGTTGGGGTGAGAGTTTATTTTGGAAAATCATAGTGGAAGCGTTGTGGCCTTACGATGTTAGTTTGTGTATGGACTAGTCATCCGCAGATCATGATCAGATTGACGATTTTAAGAAAAAATGTTGTGGTATGTCTAGAGTGTTAAAATGGGTTTTCCATGGTTGGAAAAAAGGAATCACAGGAAGAACGAGATAAACTCATGCATAAGAATGTACAACCGATCACTTTTGAGTCGGCCGGCCTTACCCTCATGGAATGAGGTGTTTCGAGTTTCCAGTTACCAACAACATTGGTTGATTCGAAAAGGACACATAAAAAATATGTTTCATGGATTACCTCCCCATACAGAGAGGGACATCGACATTGGATTTTAACCAAGGATGACACCAATATCAACAACTATAGTTCAGATGGATCCCATGGAGCTCTAGGAGTTAAGAGTATAGTTGGAATAATGGTATATTGTCTACTCTCATCAAAAGGGTCTCATGTGTATCTTCTCACATAATGACCTGAACCTGAGACAGAAGCCATGAATTGTGTTCATCCATAAATATGACATTGATAAGGACTACAATCATGGGAAGGAAGACATAGTTGTAGACACAATCAATAGGTTTTCAAGTCTAAACCTTCTAAGTGAGTCTACAAAAACATTAGCCACATTTTAGATATCCATTATGATAATGATGGAGCAGCTTACCTCTAGTCACAAGAAGCCACTCCCCCACTTCATAAGTGAGTTTTGGAGGAACATATTGGGATGTTGACTACAAGTCCTGACATGCTCAGATATTTCTTAGGACGGGATCCTGACTGATTTTTTGAAGTTGGGGAGCATGTCATCCTTTTCGAAGGTTTCACCATCGTTCCAATGACTCTAAGAGAGGTGGTGAAATGGTATTTCCATAAGTCCCCATTAGAGGTGCATCATGGTGAGGCGAATTTGTACCAGTACCTCCAGTGTTAGTACTAGTGGTATGGGGAAAATAATTAAGTGGTAAAGTTTCTATCATGATGCCTCACTTATTAGCAATTTAAGGCTGAGCACTAGGTTCCAGAAGGCTTGACTCATCCACTTGAGGTACAAGAGTGGAGGTGGGATGGAATTTCCCTAGACTTTGTGATAGGGATACCACGTATGTATAGGAGCCATGATTCCATCTGGGTGACCATTGAACGACTCACCAAGACGGCCCATGTCCTACCTATTTGAGAGATTAGAACAGTATAGGGATTGGGACGCCACTACGTACATGTGATTGTATGGCTTCATGTGGTTCCATCAATGATCATTTCATACTTTGACGCTTGTTGTACATGTCGATTGTGGATGGGATTATAAGAGGTGTTTGGGACTCAGCTCGCTTGAGCACTAACATTCTTCCTCAGACATATGGTCTGACAGAGCATAACATACAGACACTTGAGGACTTGATTTATGCTTGTTTCCTTGATTTTGGCTTCATATGGGAGGACCACTTTCCCTTGTTATAGTTGGAATAGAGAACTTTCTATCACTCTACCATTTCAATGAAACTGCTTGAGGCCCGGTACCGGTGACCATGCAGATCACCTCTATGTTGGATAGACCTAGGGGAGTCAACACTTATGGGTCTATAGTTGGTACAGACCAGAATAAAGAAGGTTCATATCATCGAGGAGAATATGAATACTGCACATAGTTGGTGTATGTCTTATATTGACAGTAGACGAAGACCATTGGAGTCTGAAGATGGAGACCATGTCTTCTTTTGGGTCTAACCCCGAAGAGGGTTATAGGGATTTGGCTGGGGTGGAATGTTATCTATATATTTCATTAGACCCTTTCAAATTCCTAGTAGAGTGGGTGAGGTGGCGTACCATCTAGCTCTTCCCCCACAGATGCACCCGGTGAATAATGTTTTCCATGTGTCGTTGTTGATGATATATATGCATGATACATCACATATTATAGACTATGGTGAGCTGAACATCAATTATGGGGATATGTTTGTGGAGTTCCCAATGGGGATAGAGGATAAATAAGAATGAGTCCTTCATAGGTAGTTCATTCCTCTGTTGTGAGTTTTTTGGCAGAACGAGAATCCCCAGGAGAGCACAGGCGAGAGAGAGGCCTAGATATGTGCTCAGTACCCCCATTTGTTTCCTTAGTTTTGTTGTAGCTTTCATGGATGAAAATTACTAATGTGGGGAGAATTAAAATATTTCGAAATTCTATTTTTTATTAAATGTAATTATTACGAGTCTGCGAAAATTTATCGCATGTGATTTCGAGGCGCGGAGTGCCCGGAATGGTCCGTCAAAAAAGTGTTAAGCTTAATAAAGTGCACTTAAGTGGTTTTTCTAAAAAAATATATTAACTTTTAAATGGGTCCTCTAATCATAAATTCAAGGGAACTGTTACATTTAGGATGGCATGTTTAAAATAGGTTTAACTTATGTTTAGTTAGCACCCGCCTCCAATGGGAAAACAAAAAAATATAATGATAATATATAAAATAATAAAATAAAATTATTTTATTTTTAAAATACTTATAACTCATTAATTGTGTCTCGGATTCAAAATATGAGACCACTGATGAACTTGTGATGGTATGATTTCTTAGGAAGATCATAACATTGTCCAACATGGGCCAACAGTGGATGTTTGATTTTCGTCACAAATAAAGTAATTAAGTAACAATTATTTTATTGTTTAATTCTATAACTCCAAAATGATAACTCATATTGGAATTCTAAGAGTGTAGTTGAGCTATTTAGGGAATTTTTATATTAGGTAGAGCCTATCCTTAATAATCATGGGTTGGGGAAACCCTTAGGAATAATTTAAACATTTTTTAAGGAACATTCAGAAAATGTTGGGGTTACAATTTCTATATTTTCAATTGGTTCTCAGATTACAAATCTGAGGGAACCATTGAATTCTCAATGCTAGAATTTTTTTAATGGAAGATTAACATCGACCGGTAAGGGTTGGATGAAAACGTTTATTATTGGAAATTACAAAAAAATAACTAAAAGTAATTAATTTTATTTTCAAAATGTTGGACAAACGGCAGTGGGACCGTAGTGAAACATTATACTATTAATGGATTGACCCTTAAGTTCTGTAACCACTTCTTTGGGTGTTTTTAATATGTTACGGAACTGTAATGTTGGAAAAATGAATAGGTTCATTTATTAAACATGTTAATGAACCTCATTAATTTGGTGGTGCGTTGATACTCACTTTTCCTCTATTTAAACTGATCTCGAGCTTGGGTTTTGGGAGAGCTACGAGGGGAAGATCTAACAAAGACCCAATGACTTTCTGCTCTGACGAAGAACGTGATCGAGCAACAGAATATTGGGGAATGGATGGGTGATGAAGAACTCGGATGAACTCCTTTGGATTTGGACAATCTATCCTTTTCCACAATGCCTTCCAACGAACTCGATGTGGGGGTTTGGTTTAAATTCCTGGGATATTGTTTCAATCTTTAATTTTTAAAAACATGACAAAGGAAGATTAACCAAAAAGGAGTTCATACAAATTTTGTATGAATATATGGGTGGATAATTCTGGAGCTTTTGAATAGTGTGTTAATTTATCATTTGATGATTTGATTACCACACCCTTGTTTAATTGCTAATGCGTAAGGCACATGCGAAATGAAGAAGGCTCAGACCCTCTGTTGCTTTCTTATTAGTCGTGTTCTTCATGGGTGATGGTTAAAATCAATAGAAATTAAAATATGGGATCCACATAGTGACGAAAATGTCCCAGGAGGGCCATAGGCACAATTAGAAGGGAAAACAGACCAACAGAACTCACTTGGGTGGTCGCGAAAGCCCCTATGGCACAGTAATGCATGCTACCGGCCCCAGAAAGAGATAATGGAGGTCGACACTCGATGTCTATGGAATGAGGTGGTTCCTTAGGGGTTTGTGGCAGACAGCAGGGGAGGAGGGCCCTCGGCTAGTCGCCTTGGATATAGGGTGGTGTACCTTCACGCACTATGGAGTGTGGTCGCGACTTCTAGCCGCGGCAGCAGGGGACCCATGGCCCGCATGTCCCACTGACCATGGGGGTGGTGCCACCATTTCAATAGAAATGAAAAAAAATGTCAATAATGGAGTGGGTGCCGGCCCTGCATGGCCTAACGGGTCACACCCAGCCAACATAGGCCGTATCTAGCCAAGGAGTGTCGGGCTGGTCAACGGCCAGCGGGCGGAGCAAGCATCCCCTCTCACTCGGGCTAGCCCATCCAGTTCAGGTCATGCCGGGTCCGACCCGGGTCAAAACCGAATTGGGTCAGATCAGCCCGGACCTGTTCAGGTCATCCCAGGTTGGGGTAGGATGGCTCGGTCCAACCAGGTCTGACCGGACCCGGACCATTTTTGGACCAGATATGCTTAAAATGTCGTATCACACAAACCATAATTCTATTTGATGAACAGTCTTTGACATTGGAATCCTTGGAACAATACTGCCCTCTTGGGATACTCCAATTTGGTTTTGGAGAATTTTGGAGTGTGTCCTAGTTGGATTGAACCCGAATCTAACTAGTCCTGCTGTACTAAAACACTTCAAACTCACAGACTCGACGTCGGATTAAAGCGTCATCTATCGCATTGGAACCCTTGTGACATGGAGGTCCTTTGGGTTTCCACTATATGGAGATTCATTAAAGTTGAGGAATGATCTATATCATTAGGAGATGATCCTACAGAACCCAAGGACATCAAGTGTATGGAATATTGTGGCTAGATGTCAATTAAAAAGAGACGCTATGTGGATCAGCTTCATAGAGACCACGTATCGATAAACATCATAGAGATCCTGTGTGGATCAGAATCATAGCGACCCTGTGTGGATCCTATTCATAGAAACCCTATGTAGATCACCATCAAATAGACCTTCTATGGATCAGTATGATCAATATCATAGTGACCCTGTATGGATCAACATCATAGTGAACCCGTGTCGATCATTATGATCAGCCTCATAGAGATCATATTTGAATCATCATCATTGTGACCCTATATAGATCAGCATCATAGAGACATTGTGGGGATAATCATCATAGGGACCCTTTGTGGATCAACATCATAGATACTATGGGTGGATAAACAGTGCCTGACTCGATGAGGACCATCCTTAGAGCGGCCCATTGTGGATCATCGACATACAAACCCGTGTGGATCGACAATGGAATCACTTATTTGTGGTTTAGTTGTGGAACTACCTAAAGGAATAAAATGTTATATCTTAAGTCTAATCATCTTTATTCTAGGTCTATGAGTTGTATACCGAGTGTGAGATTTATTTTTCCTTGTTCATTGTGTTTGAGATCATGCATTGTGGTTATTCTTTGGGGGAATTCTTAAAGGCCTTCAAGGGCCTCAAGGTATCCACTAATTATTCTTATACTCACCCTAGCAAGGGGTTCACCCACACCTTGTTGTGTCTGGTGCAGATGACTGATAGCTAGACATAGTCTTGAAAAGTAATGCCTTGATGGTGCTCGATGGTGTTTGAAAGAAGGAGTAAGGAGTATACCGGTAGACATGGAGAGTTGTAATGACGATTTATACCTACCATTCAGGTGGGATCCATGGAAGATTACCTCAAGAGTTGTTTTCCCTTTTTGTATTTCCTTTTTAGTAGGGTTTGTATTCTGGACCCCTGCACTTCAGTACTTACTTTTACACTCAGTTTTTATTTTTAGTTGTGGTTGAACCTTTCTTCTTCCATTTTGTTTTACTTGTGCACGGTGTAACTTGTCTGTGTGTGTATAGGTTAGGAGGAAATTCCTTCCCATTATAGGGAAATTCCATTTTGGTGCTAGTTTTCAAACCCTAGAATATGGAAGGCGGGCCTGGGGTAGTTACGGAACAGGGCCTGAGGGACGGGTAATTATAATTATTGATATTATTATATGTTGGTTTTTCATTATGGAAAGTTATTATATGTAATTATGAATAAGCTATATCATTACTACTTATTTAACATACATTGGTCATTTAATTGAGTATGACCTATACTATAAATATTTCAACTATAGATTTCGAATGAAATCTATATTAATATAATTATATTTATAAATATTCCAGATTTTCTAGAAATCATGTGTAGTTTTTTTACCATAAATATAATGATATATTATCAGATGGTGGTTCTTGTATTTGTTGAGTTATTTCATATGGTTTTTGGATAATTACATTATGAATTGTTTTCTTAATGAATTTTTGAAAATGAAAATGATCCCTACAAGAAGATTTCAATAACCATATAAGGTGTAACTTTCTATAAAAATTTAGATTTATTAAATCCAATGTTTCTAAATATTTTAAAAAAATTCTACTATTATTTTTTTAAAAATTATGAAAGTGTTTAGAACATTTTGATATATCTAGATAAGTTCATTTTTAATGTTATTGTGAATGTAACATGTCATGTCAAATATTATATCATTTTACACTATGTGGTTTCATTTTCCTTAATTTAATCTTGTTGTTTCTTTTTTGATAGATTTTGGGGGTGATTTTTGTTGAAATTTGGAGTTACAGAGAATTTTCCAAGGTTATAAATTTTTTTAGATTGTTAGGGTTCCCTATGGAAATTTTGTATCCCTATTTACTAGGGTTTTTAAGTTTAAATTGGTAAGGAAGACATTTATGAATCCATGGGGCCAAATTTTGTGGACTGTGTATCTCTTGTTAGTGGTGCTTCACATTGTTGATTCACAGTTTAGATAACTATGTGGGGGTATTCGTATGACCTATCCATCCTTGGGTATTTTTTTAATTTCTCCCTTATATTAATTTTTATATTTTCCCCTAAGAAAACTAGTTTTAGCCCCCAAAAACCAAACACATCCCATGGTATTTACGACTACCTCAAAGCTCCCCAAATATGGATTACTGGTGATTTTTTGGTGGTTCTTCATCCAGAAAATAATGTATGAGTAAATATTATCTCTTTCTTTTATTTTCCCTCCTTTTCTCTAATATTAGTAACACAAATTTCCATTGTTGGATTTTTTTATTTTATAGTGTTTTAATGATTTGGGTATTTTTAATAATGGTCATGATCTATAGAATCGAACCGTTTTAAATATATTTTGATGGAGGTGACACAGTTTATTCACATGTAGTGGGTGTTTCTATTTCATCTGATTTTATTCAAGATTTCCATTTATTCGTAGATTTTATAAATTTTATTAAAATGGATCATCATTTTTTAGACTATATATGGTTGTTTTGATAAATAATTCAATTATTTTCATTGATTTATAATGTAAAATAGGTAAAATTTTATACATGAAATAGTGTTTCTATTTCAAATGGAATTTTAGGCACTCACAATGTTTGTAAAAATTTCAAGGTTTCTTTTATTAAAGAAATGAGTTTATTTTAAGTTTTTTGAACAAGATAAGGTTTCCAATGTGTTATTTCTTTTATAATTAATGAGGTTTATCATATTTTATCCTGTTTTTTTGTGTTATACAATGATTTGGAATTCCGCATTGGTTGTGTGTTTTTACAAGTTGATTATTTTGTGTTATTTGGATTTGTATTGGAATTCGAAGTAGTTTAAAAAGTATTTAAACAAATGTAATATTTGTATGAAAATTGTGAACCATTTGGCACCTTATGATGGGTTTATTATTGATTTTCCATGGTTGATCCCTAATGGTTTGATTGAAAGTGTTCTTATCCTTGTGATGCATGATTGGTTATGAGATGCATGTTTTTCTAATGTGGTTGGTCTCACCTTGAGAGTAGTGCATGATGTGGGAATGAAATGATTGCGGTGTTATCCCAATAGGATTTTTATTCTCATGTTATGAAGTTATTATTCGGGGCCCACATCCATTAATTTTTCATGAGTATAATCAGGTTAATAAGTCTGATATAGTGGGATATTACATGGATAGTTTAGGTTTTCCAATAGCTAGACCCCTTGATAGTTTTAAATAACACCTTGATTTTTTTTTGTGGCTAAGAAGACTACATATTGAGATTCAGTAGTTGGATTTGTGACTATTAAACTATAGTCAGTTGGGGCCATGTTTTTTAGTCTAATGTAGTCATATTTGTCCTCATGTTTTACCTGATGTTTTTTATATATGTTATACTTTTTTTGTATTTATATATTTTTTATTTTGTAATGATTTTTTAGATGTACATGTTTCATAAAACATCATTTTTAGCATAGTTATGTATTTGTGTAGAATTATTCCATCAATATTCTTAGTTTTTTTATGCACCTTATGGTTTATGGGTAAAAATATTACTTCCCTTGTTTCCATATCTACTTTGAGTTAGGTGCATGTAATATTTCAATGGAAAAGGTGGAAAATTTTTTAATGGAATTTTTGATTTTAAAGTTGGATTTGTAATTAATAATAACTTGGGATTGTTTATTTTCTAAATTACAATGATTCATTAGGAAT
Source organism: Viscum album (assembly GCA_963277665.1). Taxonomy (NCBI): domain Eukaryota; kingdom Viridiplantae; phylum Streptophyta; class Magnoliopsida; order Santalales; family Viscaceae; genus Viscum; species Viscum album. The sequence continues at coordinate 61,718,152 of OY728143.1, read as the reverse complement.
TTTATTTTCCCTTTGAATTGGGTTTATTTTTGAATATCACAAATTTCATGAAATTTTCATTATAAATAAAATTATTGAGTTAGTGTGTGTATTTAATTTTTTTATCCCCATATTTCTATGTGAAAATGAAAACCTTGTTTTCCAAACTATAATTTCATACTATAAAAATTTGTTTCATAAATAAAACAATTTAAATTGGCTCATAGTGTTATTCTACTAGCTTCGTTTCTCACCATACCTTCTCATGTTCATGGTTATATAGTCTTCGTGTATTGTAATGGTATTGATAAATCTTATCATATCTATTGGATACTGTTTCATATTTAGTAGAAGTAAATGTTTGTTGGGATCATGGTGGTGACTTGATTATCATGCATATATAGTGATTATACCTATGGTTTATTCATCTGGTTAGCTTGAGATTGTTTTGAACCATTTTTTCTTCTATTTTTCTTCTTTAGTTTCAATTGATATTTTTTTAAGTCTCGAATATTTCTATATCAATTTGAGATGAAATTTTTGGAATGTTTATACTTATTTAAGTTATGAAATATTTTGGTATTATATTTATTCAACTTCTCGAGGGTGAATATATACGCAACAATTAGGTAAAATATCATTGCACTTATCGTTATAAAATTTTGATTGGGGAAACTCCACAAGTATGTGGTAGGGTGATTCTAGAATTAGTACGTATAGAGACATGGGTTGGATCATTGCATATCATTTTCCCATTAAATGATTCATAACACGGTCCAAGAACTATAAAATTTTGTCATGCATTTAATTAAAACCCTAAAAACATTTATTTGATAGCTACCCATTCTGCAAAGTTATATTTCTCGCCATTTTACACTTATAATTTATTATAATCAATGTTTAAGAAATATTCATCACATAAACATTTTACAATGGTTATTTTATATATGACATTCAATCTTTTTCTCAATGAGATTAAATGTTTATTTTTAATATACATTTCCATTTTAACATCATGATAAATAAAACTCATTTTTCATGTGGGTAAATATATATCCAGTGATAAAAATCTTTCTATATTGAATTATATTTGTGGTTATATTGATAACAAATGTTTAAAGTAAAATTTCACATCGTACAACAACAATGCATCATTTTTTCACATCATGCCTTTGATTTTTTAAATAAAACATAATATTCATTATGCTAAATTATTATTTCATAAGGAATAAGATTTATTCCTTCTCACTACACATTTAATCCTTAATAATATAAAACTAAAATTGAGTCATTGTTACACTGGTTAATATTTCAGTGATTTCACAAAGGGATTCAAAATTACATTCCCATTATTTAAATTATAAATTTGTTTTTCATAATTGATATACTTTTAAATTCATTATTGTTTAATGAAAAACAATAATTATTGAAATCATTTTTAATTTTTTTGATTATTCATGATATTTATGGTATATAGATTAAATTTTTTATAATATAAAACATTAAAAGCCTTAAAATATTAGGCCTCAAATGATAAATATATTAAAGTAAATTCTAATCATCATTGAAAATTGTTCAGTTATTTATATTTTTTTCCATAATTTAAATTGGTTTCCATATTTAATCATTTTACCCTCATTTTATATCTGTTAAATGTTGTAATTATTATTGAAATTTAAAAAAAATTATCTCTTCCCTTTAAATTGGTTATTTTTATATCTCATGTTTAAAGTCATTAATGTCAATCATTATGAAGATTTTAATGATAATTTTAGTAGTTAACTTTATAAATTTATTTACTTTATTTCTTACCATAATATGAAAACTAACCCTAATGTTTTAAAATACACCCAAACTAATAAAAAATATCTTTGTACTAATGTAATTGGTTTAAAATTATTTTAATGTTATAATGAATCTTTTAAATGACATAATTAATCAATTTTCATTTAAAAAATATATAATTCTAATTTTCTATTTATTATAAGAATAATAATGTTTAATGATACATTTTTATGATATTTTAGTGTGATACTTTTTATATATGTAGTATTCATATGAATTTTATTTTTATGTAATATTATTATTGTGAATGGAATAATTAAGATAATTTTTTTATTATATGAATGTGTAAAATGGGAAAATTATATCATTATATGGGGATTATGGTTGATGTTTGTAGGGGACACTCTCCTATTAGTACTTATTCAATTGTAGTTTCAAAAAAATGATCTCCCAAAGAAGCAAATGGTCGATTTCTGGTTAATTTCTTCTTCTAAATATCAACATTCTATTAATTTTCTTCCTCCCTATCATTTTTTCTCTTGTTAAAAATCAACCTATTTATGGTTTTCAATATATCAGTTAGTCTATGAAGTGGTGTATCTGTGAGTTTCATAGAAGGATATTTTATGTGAAGAATAGATGAGACTGAGATTTACCACATATAATGCATATGACAATGGTTTATCACTATTTTATGTTGTAATAAATATATCAAAACAAAATAATTATTAAAACCTGTTAGTTTTATTAAATAAAATAAAAATTTGGTTTTTCATGGTCTGTGAGCTGTTAATCGTTAATTTTATGTTAGGTATGATTATTTTTTTATAATTAAAAATGAATCATTAGTATTTATATTTATATCATTTCCATTATTATCAATTCTGATTCTTGAGTTTCTCATCAACAATTTGATAAAAAAAACTACAATATTTTATTATTATAATTTTGTAATAATGGTTATAGTATTCCTCTCAAATAAAAAAAATTAATTAAAAAACATTTGGTTATACTTTTATGGTAATGATTTAAAAGATTTTATGTCATATAAAATGTCTATTTTTGAGTTATAAGACCATGATTAGTGTAATCTATAATTTAATGAAATACATTATTTATTACCTAGATATTATTATGTTTTTTTATTGATTTAAAAATTTATAATTGGGATATAAAATTATTTTCAAAAAATAAGGGAAAGCATATTTATTAAAATATTTTTAATTAGATTATTTTTCTTATATTTATAAACCATGACATTTGGTGATATATTTCTACAATTTTTATATTAATTTTTTATATAAAAAGTATATTATAAATAACTATAATATTCTTTCTATGAGGTGGGTTGATTAGTGTCACAATAGTAATTTTCAAACTACAACATTCTTATTTATTTTGGGTAATCCATTAAAGTCATGGGTTACATATTATTGATTATTTTCATTGAGTACTATTTATAATTGGGATTATGTAATTTCTATTATCTCTATTTATGATAATTATATGGACTCTTGGTAGGTTGGGAGAATAATTATCAGATGTATGATTGGTGTGTTGTAGGACCAATTCATATATTTTTTGTTTCATAAAATCAATTCAAATGTTTAGGTCATATATCTTAGAGGTATTAAAACATTTAAAATATATTTAATATATATGATTTAATTTCACAATTAGCATTGGAATCTGTTTTAAAATTCTATCATTCTAAAATTTATTAAAAAATTACACATATTAAATTTAAAGAAAAGATTTATTTTGTGGTATATATATAAATAATTATCATTTCAAAATAGTTATTAATTATTTTAAATAGAGAGTTATTGTTTTTTAATTTGTATAAAATTGTTATAAATAATCAATAATGATTTTATACATGGTTTATTTATGTAATGATCTCTCATATACATATATTGGTGCAAATGTAGATGTCCATTTCTATATAAGAATTTATATAATGTAATAATTTGATACATTTTTTTCAATGGTGGTTTTTATTCTCATATATATCTCAATAATCTAATATATAATAATATATTGATGATATTGGCCATCTTTACTCTTTTTTATTTTAGTTTTCTAACCATCTTATTATTACTAAATAGTATTTAATTTTAATATTATTGAACTACGTAAATTTAAATTATCATGTAAATATGTTTTTTTATTTTTCAACTAAATTAATAAAATTATTTTTTGGGGAAACAACATTTTCCATAGTTTCTATAAGTTTCCAAATTAATTTGAAGCCAATTAAAGGTTATTTTAGGGGATTTATTTTCTTAATTTACATTTTTAATAAATTTGTTTTGTGACGTTCTATTAATTATAATTTTAATGGTGAAAACATTTATGGGTTTTTTGTTCCTTATGTTAAAAACTTTTGAGTTTTATATATTCATAAAAAACTTCCATTTAACTACTAGGGAAATTCTAGTGAATCCTTCATCAAAATTAGAATATTCTTGGAAATATTAATAAATTGACTGGATATGTAAATAACAATGTTTTATGAATTCAAATTCAAACTACAATATTATTGGATAAGATATTTTATATCAATAAAATTAACAAAAATTCTATTTAATAAAATTTTAATATTTGAATAATTTTATTAATGATTATTTTATTTAAAAGAATATATGTTTTTATTAAATATTAGGTGTAGTGTGGAATTATCAAATTTATAAATGAGATAGAATATACTATTAGGATTCTATGACACACATCTCAAAATCATTATTATATGTTAAAATCATGTGGGGAGTAATTAATTATATATTGGGCCTCTTATTGGTTATGGCAACTACCATTGAATAACGAGGGAAGAGAAAACTTATTTTATATGTTCATTTATTAGATATTTATTCAATAGGGTTCCATAAAACTTACTCTTTCCATTCAATGTTTTTTGTTTTTACGTATTGATTAACAATGTGGGAGGTGAGATCTATGAAAATATTTTTTATATAGCACACAAAATGAATTTGAATTATATTGATAATTGTATATTATCATTTTATAATACGATTATACATCTATCCTTATAATATAATTTTATTAGTTTATGATTATTTATTCTCATTAATTAATTTTTTGGTAGTTTAATTTTGAGGATAATATCATATTTAGAAGACTATAAAAATAATTGTAAAATCATAGTGATGTATCAAATGGTTGTGATGTGTGATACATGAAATAAAGATGGATATAGGATATTGTTATTAGGGTTTACAAATAAAATCTAATTGCATAAAATGTATGTTAGAAAAAAACTCATACAAAATATTATCATCTTAGTTAATACAAATATATATACATATGAATAAAAATATATAGTGTTATGAATGTTCAACATGATAGAATTTTTATTGAATATTAATGATTTTGAAGAAATCTCAAGGTGATAATTATTATAAAGGTAGAAGCATGAGATGAACTATGGATGCGGGTCATCCTCTAAAGTGTGAAATATCATTCCATACTATTTTGTTCTATTATTATTCTACCAAATCATTATGAAAAATTATATTAATTAATTTATTTTATTTTTAAAATTTTCATTGGATTTATTTCTAGATATATTCGATTGTAGTGTTTGTTTTCCATTTTTACTGTGTACATAAATTTATTTTCTTATTCATTGTTCTATTATTATTAGTTTTCTATTCAAAAAAATAATATTGAAATTAATTAATTATGAATAAAGGAATAAAGTTTTCAAATAATTAAAATATTCTAGATTTTTATTTATATATGGAAATATGTTAATTAGTTGACCTAATTATTTTTTGTAGATTCATAATCTTAAAGAAATTTTACTAGATATTTTTTAATATGTATACAACATCACTGGATTATAAAAAATATTCTTAGGCCCTCTATCAATAGTTTCTAGGCATAATTTTTTTAGTAATATAGAAAAATATGATACATAATTCTAGAAAAAACTATAATAGTTTATTTTATCATGAATATGTATTTTATTTTAGTGAAAAATTTAAAATTTATTTTAATTGCACATAACCCCAACCATAAATTATTTATTCAATTATATTTTCTTAATATCCCTGAAATAATAATCTAAATACCACTTTTCAGTCATAATTTTTTTAACTTATACTTGACCATAATTGCTATTTTGTAAATACGTATATTTCATTGTTTGTGGTTCAAGATAAATGATTTTACAAAGACTTTTAAAAGCCTATAAGTATATATTTATTTTAATATAGTGTAATACACTAAAATTATGCTAGTTAGTATATTTTAAACGTATAAATATTTTTATGAAATTAATTATGATAATATGATATCAAAATTTTTATAGGTTTCTTAGTATAAAAGATATATTTTTTGGGAATTATAAATATTATTTTTAATTTATTTAAAATAATTTTATTGGTAGATATCTTCATGTTGAAAATATATTATTATGCCATTTCGATCAAAAATTAACTATTATATATATTAATTATTTATGAATAATAATTATATAATGTTATTCTACAAAAAAAATAATAATTGGATATTTTTCAGTTTCCATAAAAGTAAGAAAATATTAAATAAATTATGAATGAAAATTTATGATTGGATTAAAATTAATTAAAATTATATCAAATAATTAATTTAAAAAAATATCTAATTATAATTGTCTAATATGATTCTCAATTGATATTAATGATTTTTCAGTAAATATTATTATTTATTTTTATTGAGGAAATTAATATTCATATGATGAAACCGAACATATTGGTCAAAATTTTATAAAAAAGTTTAAAATTCCATATTGACATTAAATATTAAATGTAATGTTTATTTCAATAAAATATAGTGTAATATGTTCTATGATTTCGTGGGGGAAATCGTCTCTTCAATGGGAACTTTTCTACTACATTTATAATTATTTCTATCCTAGGTTAATTTTAAGCATATAAATTTTCAATTTATCTTTGGAATGATGGGGAATCCATTATTTTTTATTTATTTCCACAAAACCATAATCCTATATAGAATTTGGTTAGTGTTGTTTGGGATTCATCGACTAACATTAATAAATATAGTGATTCATAGGAAAGAACCCATTGTTATTTATTTATTTGTTTCCAATGTTCTATTTTAAAAAAGAATTGTTTTCTAAAATGAAAACCAATAACCCCAAATTTAATTTTGCATGATGATCATAATTTATATATGATGATAGAGGGTGTGTCTATCAAAAAAGGATGTGTCCACGAATCATTTAAAGGTATAATAACCTTTTTTGTTGGTACACGTAATAGATCAACTAAAGATAAATTTTGTTTGTGGTACTTAATTCACAATGGAATGTTGTTTGGATTCACACATTCATAATTTCATTATTATTGAAGTTGACTATGATTTATTTAAATATGATATGATAATTAATGATCAAATAAAATTTATTTTTTAAGGATGTAAATGTAGATATCCATAATGATTTTTAGATTTGATGTTAGTGATTATCATGTCATAATTTAGCAGGGAAAAAAATATGAATGTTAGAGCCTGAACATTAGGATAGCATGTAGAATGTCTAATAGTCCTATAATAATCATCATCTCAACATTTCTTATATCTAAATATTCATACTTAGGATGATGGGTAATCTAGGTGATAATCCCCCTTGGTCTAATCATCATAGGATGAAGGCCCTATGCCAATGTTTATAGAAATAATATAGAATTTCTAACCAACTATATAATAGATGACAAGAAATAGTGATAACTGGAATTATAGTATTGTCGAAAGTATCAAATCAAAAATTGTAATAAATAACAATACAAAGTGAATATGGAATATCCAAAATATATTTTAACATTATCTTTTCGGATAGTGTTTTTATAATTTTTTTTTTTCTTTCGATTTTATCTAAAATAATATAAAAATATTATTATTCCTTATGGACATATGGAATACTACATAATGAAATAAATAAATGATTTTTACATTCATTTTCCTCAAAATATTCTATAATTTTATCATTTTTATTCTTATTTTTGGATTTGTTTTTCATTGATACTTCACGTGGATTATGCGAAAATCAGTATAAATGAATGACTACAAATTACTAAGGTCTTATATATAGTGATAAAAACTGTATTTAAAATATGTAATGGTAATGATCACGAAATGTATAAATTTGAATTATGATTCAAGTGTATGTCATTGATTATATTTATCATAATAATATATCTATAAAAATTATATATTTAATACAATTTGAGATGAAAAAAATAATTTGGAGTCTGTGGATTGATTGGTTATTGGAGTTTACCTCTAATAACTTTATTTTAATCACCCGAATAGCATTGTATAATTAATCACAACATGATATTAACAACCCTCAGTAAGGATTCATTGGTATCCGAATTGAAATTTTCAATGGGATTTAGTTTTTTCAAAATTGTTATAACCTATGAATATTCATGTCTAGCATAATTACTGTGGAATCTTATGTATCCATGTGTATTCCAAGAAAACATTTTTCTTTTTTTCATTCCCTTGAGTATACCATATATAGAGGTGTCTCATGTATAATATTATTAATCCATAAATATTCACTAATATGACTATATGTAACTCAACCGAACTATCTATGATCTTTTAAGAAATTGTCGGTGTTATCCATGGTATTGAATTAAAATAATCATTATTGGAGAGTAAATAGTTTTTTGATATATTTATTGACACTGAGTAGGATAATATGACCCGAATTTTAATCATGGTTAAAAAAATTCAATTTCATTATAAATTAATTATTATAAAAACATTTACATAATCAAATCCTTCATCATATGAAAAGAATTATTTAAGTCATGTTTATTAAAATCTAAATTTTGTATAATGCTTGTATAATATGCATTACCTATAAGTTAAATTATTTCTGGAGGAAATAAATGTGTAATTAGAATTCAATTTTAATAGATAAACATATTTTTTAATTAATGAATAAAATTGATATAGGGAAGAGTTTTGTTAAATAGTATAATTTATAAAAATTTTAAGTAGTTTTTTATAAATAAAGCGGGAAATTAATATTATTTTTACATCATTATAATTTAAACATCCTAGATGACTTTTACCTTCCATATGGGATGGTAATGATAAAGATCACCCATTAGTAAGAGGATCTTTAAATTTTCTGGATTTGACCAGTCTCATAGAGTTGTAATACAATATGACATGAGGATGACCAAAATTATAAATAGTGGTTGCAGATTTTCCATTCAACTACTTGGATAGAATAACCAAATAAGAAATCTAAGAGTGGTTTCAAATAGTCCAAAAACTCAATTATTATTTTGATATTTATGTATAACAATGTGATTGTATTTCGACATTTATACATGATAATGTTTTTTAGTGATGGTGAGAAATCATGCTAATGGAACGAAAAAATATAGGGTTACTGTAATAACTTCCCCCTGTTGGTGAATGCAATATTTAATTAATTAAAACAAAAAATAAGATTCAATAGAGATTTCAAGGGGATATGTTTACTTTTCTTCTAATTAACAAAAAACACCTTAGTTTTCTGAGTATCATATTTGTTTATATCATGAAATAACTCAATTTTTGGGTTACGGTCCTTCAAACATTACATGGGTAAATTTTTTAATTTATCCTAGTTGAAGACTTTCTAAAAAAATTATATTAGTTCTCTTGATTATTTGGTGTGGTGTTTATTCTTAGTATGAAAAAGAATAAAAATATGATCATGATGATGCCTCTATGACAATAAATTTGGTATAGAAATACTTTTATAGAAAGTTTCATCTTAGTTATAGTGAATGAATAATGTCTCCAAAATAGATCCCTCTAGGGAAATTTTAATAAAATAATATTCTCTAGATCATTGGTTTTATCGAAGGGGTGGAATAACATGTTACCTCTTTTGAAATCAAAAGGGTTGGCCATAATTAATGGATTTAATTATCTTTAAATGCAAAATAAAATTATTATTTAATAATTCATTCATGGTTATGAAATCTCCTTAACATCATAATTATTTATATATGATAATCGTTATCACAAAAATCTTGGGTTGTGGCTTGAACAATGTTATATTTGAATTCCATTAAATATATATTTCATAAAAATAGAACTACCTCCATGGAAAGAATTTTGTAGAGTGAAAAATATATCGAATGTTTTGATTCTTTCAAAAACAAATTATTATAATATTTATTAACATGACCTGAACAAAATGTATTATTATTTTTATCATAATAATTTATATATTTGTTGAAAAAATATAAAAATGAGATATAAATTTAATCAATAAAATGATCATAAAATATTAGATTTTTATCTATTAATAAATGTAGAAATATTTTGAATATTTTAATTCCAATAAGTGATCATATATTTTGGGAAATTATTTCTTCTTCCTAATCAATAAATTGGATTAATTATTTAATAATTATAGGTATTTATATTTTATTTTTATTTTCCCCTTAATTAATATTTTTTATAAAGACATAATTTTTTTTATTTCATCATTTTCTCTAATATTTCATGTTCAATATTCTTTTATTAAGGATAAAAATAAATCATATTTAGTGGTCTAGGATCCCACAAAGCACCATCACAATGAATTCAATTTTTATTTTATTGAACAGTTCCAATTAAAAATTTAGTATGATAAGAATGAGAAAACCTATGGGGGTTAAAAGTGATGGATACCCATGGTTTCAACCTTTATAATGATAGAGTATTCCTTTGGGAGAGATCTGAAAAGAACGTAAACAACGATAAATAGACTAGATCTCACTGTTTATCGAAGACAATGATTGCGATAATAATACCTCCTTCTAGGTAGAGGAGATAATATATTAGCAAGAGATGTGGTTACTTGAGTTTAAAAAAAGAGATATTTCTTATTTGATTTATTTTTACATAATGAATATATAATAATATTACACGATGAACCTTTGGGAGTGGGAAGGGTGTGAGGATATGGATTGTGAGTTAGCCCATTGTGGAATAGAAAAGGGAGACATCATGGTGTGTTAAGTGGTTGGTACAAGAATAATGTTTTAATACTAATGAGGATGTAAGTTAGGGTTTTTAGGAGTACAAATTATGTTGGGGGGAATGAGATAAAATGAAATAAAAAATAAAATAACTATCAAATAAAATATAAGTGGATTTGGGGAAAGGAAATTGGGATAGAACATCTACCCTATCTTATAGTATATATATTTTATATTATGTTTATTATTAGTAGTTGTATTATTTTTAATATTGTTATTATTATTATTATTGGGAATTATTTTTTGGCCTATATATTCTTATATTGATGCCAGGTTGAATATTTGACCGTGGAATCATAATTTTGACATTAAGACTAAAAATTCCATACCAATATGTGACACGTAAATAAAAATTGTGTAACATGTATAGAAATCAGTTGAATTAATTTTAATTAATTTTCATTATTTCAATATGTTTCCATAATTTTTATATTACACACATTTTATTTTCTTCTAATGATGTAATTATAATTGATATATTTGAAACAAATTAATCATACCCTTTAAAAAGTGTTTATTTTCATATCTATTGTTGAAAGAATTTAATGTTTATTATTATTAATATTTTAACGATAGTTTTAGTAACTAACATGAATATTTTATTCACTTTTTTCTTTCCACTATGTGACCACCAAACGTAATTTTATAAAATACAGACAAACTAACATAAAAACTATTTATGTACTAATGAACATTTTTTTAAATTAATTTAATGTTATAATGAATCTTTTAAATATAAAAATTAATATTGTTTTATCTAAAATAAAAATAACACTTATTTCCGAATTATTATAAGAATAATTATTTTTAAAAATATAATTTTTTTCTCATGATGTTTTAGTGTGGGTTTTATTTGGGTAATCGGTGTTAATAAAATTTTCCTTATATTTTTTTATTATGAACGATTTAATGAATAATATTTTATTTATAAGATGAATGGATCGAAGAAGAAAATCATATATTTATTGGGGGGATTATGGTTACTGTGAGGTAGCGTACACAATCCAATTATTACTTATTCCACATTATATTTTAAAAAATTGAGCTCCCAAAGAAGATAAAGGTTGATTTCATGTAAATTTCGTCTTCTAAATCTCGTCATTTTATTTATTTATTTCTCTCCTATCATTTTTCTCAGGTTTAAAATCTTCATGTTTATGGATTTCAATATTTCAGGTGAACTATTTGGTTGTGTAACCATCGATTTCATTAAGGGATTCTATAAGGGAGGAATAGATTTGACTAAGTTTGACCACATACACTACATATGACATTGGTTTATCACTATATTATTATTTTATTCAACATATCAACAAAAAATTATTATTAAATTATTTTAATATTTATAAATAAACTATTTATTTGATTTTTTACGGTTTGTGAGGAGTCAATAGTTAATTTAATGGCATGGATTTTTAAGGTTTTGAAATAAAAAATTGCACATTCAGGTATATATTTTTATAAAATTTAAATTATTATTAATTTTAATTATTATGTTTCTCATGAATACATTTAAAAGAATATGATAATATTTTAATATTATAAATTAGCAATGATCGTTATAAGATTCGTCTCCAATAAAAAATTAATTTTTTGGAATTCTAAATAAAACTTATTCATTTAGGGGAATGATTTAAAAGATTTTATGTGGTATAAGAATTAAATTTAAGAATTATAATACCCTTATTAGATTACTTCATAATTTGAAAAAAAATAAATTATTCATTACCTAGATATTTTTAGGCCATCTTATTGATTTGAAAAATTATAATTGGAATATAAAATTATTTTTATGAAATATGGGAATTCATATTTATTGAAATAATATATTTTGATTATTTTTAATATATTTATAAACCATAACTTTTAGTGATATGTTTAAAGTTTTTTTATATTCATTTTTATATAATGTGTATGTAATCATAAATTATAATATATTTTCTAATATGGGGTTTGATTGCTGTCACAATAGTCTTATTAGTTCTATAACTTTCATATTTATTGTTGGAAATTCCATACATCCATTAGTTATATATTAATGATAATTTTTAATGAGTACAATTTATAATGGGGATAATTTAATTACTATTATCCCTAGTTATGATAATGTTATGGATTTTAAGTAGGCTTTGAGAGTAAATATTATATTTATAATTGGTGTGTTGTAGGAACACATCAAATTTTATTTGGATTTTTTCTGGAAAACAATTCACATATTTATGTCCTAGACCCATGAGGTACGGACACTATTAAAATATATTTAATACATCATTTAATTTCAAAAATATCATTTGCATGTGTTTTAATATTATTTCATTCTAAAATTGATAAATGATTTTACGCATATTTAATTATAGGAAAAATTTATTTTGTGCTATATAAATAATTTTTTTATCATTGATGATTAATTATTCTTTATTTTTAATATAGAATGATTGTTTTATAATTTGTAATAAATTTTTATAAATAATTATTTAGGATTTTCTACATGGAATATTATGTACTAATCCCTCATATAAAGACATTGGTGCACATGTATATATACTTTTCTATATAAAAATTTTAATAATGTAATAATTTTATAAATTTTGTTTTCTAATGTTGTTTTTATTCTTATGTGGACCTCATTGATCAAATATATGATAATTTTTTAATGATATTAGCCTGCTATAATCTTCTTTTTATTTTGGTTTTCTAACTATTACATTATTAGTAAATAGTATTGAATTTTAATATTATTGATCTACATAATATTCAACAGTTATGTAATTTTTTTTTTGATATTTGTTAATTAAATTAATAATATTATTTCTGGGGGGAAACAAGATTTTCCATAGGTTGTATATGTTTCTAAACCCATTTGTTTCCAATTCTAGGTTATTTTATGGAAAGTTTCTTTCAAAATTTACATCTACTAAATATACTAATCTTTGATTTCCTACTACAATGTGTCAAAATGGTGTTCATCCATATCACTTTTCTCTTATGTTCCATTTCACCAATCATCCACATCTCCCAAAAAACCATTCCTCCTTCCATAATTTGGACCCATCTTGCACTTTACCCATGAAAACTAGCGCCAACGACCTCTCCCTACCCATTGGCTTGGATTCCCAAAATCGCAGACCACCAAACCCAAATCCCCCTGCTATTCTAAATCTTATACTAGGGTAACATGTACTATTTCACTAGACTTTGTCCAGCTCTTCTTGCAAACAACATCCTATATCCTCCTCACCATTTCACTCCACCTCTACATCAGGTCATCCTTTATAATCCACTAAAATCGTCATATGGATCTTGTATCAAAAGATCAGCATCACATCTCATATTTTTCTTCATATTAATCGAATCCTTTGAGCTCTAATGTCGTCCTCAAACAGTCTAATATTCCTCCTTCTTCCCTCAATACCGAAAAACAACTCTCCTCCCACTCGCGAAATCCCTCACAATCCCCTAGTATTCCCGGTAATATTATTCACCTATGATATGTACCGTAGTGAAGAACGCCTCTCACCCTCTTCGTGATTCCATTCTCCTCCAAAAAACCTGATTTTTTATTTTAAAATCATTCTCCCTATTCTAATCCATTGTAGAAATAGAAAAGGGGATGAAATTTTCCATAATCACATATTCGTCTTCCCATCAATGCATCCTGAATTTGGTATTTTCTCCTCTATATCTTCTCAGTAACAATTCCATCTACTTTATAGTTTAAAATTTCACAAGTGAATACTATTTTTACACACTATATTACAATAAAATGCATCAAAAATGTTATCTTCTCATAATTTTCTAAAAAAGTTTTCAGTTCTCTCAAAGAATGGGTTTTTTGGACTACATATAGATTATTAAATGATCATTACAATGAATCTCAACATTTGATTCACTAATCACTTCGTGTACTCCTTTATAGCTTCTGGGTAACAATTCAATCTTCTTTATAGTTTCAAATTTCACTATGATCATAAAAATTTTCTAGGATGTAATACAATACAATGCTTCACAAATGGAGGGTTCTCATAATTTTATAGAAAAGTTTTCATTTCTCTATAGGAATTAATTTTTCCCTCTATATATAGATTATTAAATCATTAAGACAACACATCTCCTATTTTCATTCACCAATCACTTCATGTACTTATTTTTCTCAGTTAATATTTCTGTGAATAAACTTTTTTCCATGGTTGATATGGTATGTTTGATATGTGTAATTAGTATGTACTGAATGAATCCATATAAAATATGATGTTTGACTACATAATGTTGAAAGTGTAATCATCATTAGTATGTATTATTTTTTTAAAACGTTATTTTATCTGTAGGTAAACAAGCTGGATGATTTTATAGGGGATCAAAATATGGGATAATTACATCTTATTCAACAACTATAACTCAAAAATAAAAATATAGGTAAAACAACTACTTTTTTTCTTGTTGTTTTTTATAATTTGTCACAAAATATTTTACATCCAAATGTAACACATAATAAAAATATATTTAAAGTTAAATACAAGAATTCAGCGAACCATTACACATTGGTGATGGACTAACACTATATTTTGGCGGAAGATAGAATTAGTTAAATATTATGTAGCAGTTGATCATTATATTTTATAAGAGTTATTAGTTAGATATAATTATACCAAATAAGACATTACATGTATTAGACCAGTGGATCATTCCTTATAGTACTTGATCTTAAATATTCTATGAGCAATGGATTGGATCATGTATTTTATTTTAGTAGTAAATAAAAATTTTAGAGTAGTGAAACATGTTTTTTATTTGAGCAGTTGAACTTGTATTTTTTGGGGTAATGCATTATGAATTGTGTAGTGGATCATGTGTTTTATTTGAATATAGGTTCATTTTTTCATTGTAGGGATCATGTATATTAGAATAGTTGATCTTGAATTATAGAGATAGGATATTCTTATCTCATTAGATGACCTACGATCCCAACATTGGGTCATGATGACTTCCAGTTTCCCTTCAAGGGCAACCGATGATGATTTAGAGGTGATGTTTCAATTGTATCTTTTCTGTGAATTTCACACCTCTATTTATTTCCCATTAAAATATCTATTTTTATGTATAAAATTATTTATTATATGCTTTTAAGAACTTCATATATGATTAAATATAGGTGGGAACTTGTGGGTCATCCATTTTACAAACCTAACATTGGAAGAAAGTTGTAACTAGATGAGAATTTTGAAATATGGTGTGAAATCCAAATTAAATTTCCTTTATTATATGTTTGTCAATTGTTATTCAATGACATATTAAAATAATATATTTCATGATAACATTTTCTAATTTCATAGTGCACATATCTGACACTTTTTCCTTTTTTCATGGATGCTATGCAGTTGGTGCCTATACGTTGGAATTTTTTGGTATGATTTTGATTCATCCTAGATATTATAGCAAAGAGGTAGTGAGGTTTGTACATTGTTAGTGTTCCCCCTTAACTAGACAAATACATGATCTACATCAACTTCTTGTTCTATAATTTTCATTAGGTACTAAAATAGTGACTACCTCATTGAAGTCTCATGTTCTAGGAATTTTTACTCATGGACTCTAGATATGATCATTCATAATATATTTTTGTAATATTTTTGACTTTTTAAAATTAATTCATTTTCATTGATTGTTGTTTCATAAAAACATGATTTCTGATAAGAGAAATATGAGATGGAAAACATACTCATTTACTATAGTAGTTCAGTAGTTCAAAGTTTTCCGTTGATTTATATTATACTAATATGTATATTCATCCAAATTGATTATTAATTTCAATTTTCCTATGCCAACACAAATATTTATATATGTTTATTTCAATATTATATCATTAATATTATCATTATTTAATTTTAGTAACACTCTAATAATAAGTTCTACATTAAAATCTCATATTTTTAACTATTATTTTCAAGTTGTCACTTCATAACTATGAAAATAATTATTATGGAATATATTATCATATTATTAAATAGATGACACATACAACATCATAAAATAAAGAATGATTCAATAAGAGTTGGATTCAAGGAGTATTATTCCTATCGAGAAGTATGTATATATTTTTTAATTTTATTTTATGTTCTTGTCTGCGTGATATATAATCCATTTAACTGATCACTCACATTACATGTTTATCTATTACCTAAGCTACCATGCATTTTTATTCTCAAAAATAAAATTACACTTTAGATATGGGATATTAATTTCATATGCTTACAGAATTGATGATGTGTAAGACCACTATCATTTACCAAGGTTGTTTTTGTTCTATTCATATTAATTTTAATGCAAACTGAAATAAATTATTCAATTTTATTATTTCAGTATCCATTGCATACTAAAAAAGTTTACATTCCATTACTTTTAATCTAATTTATTTTTTAATTACATATATTTTGTCTTAGATGTTCAATAAGAGTTTTCAAGATGGATGTTCCATTTTTAATACATCACCTTTAATAAGAGTGTTCAAGAGGGATGTTCCCATAAATTAGGTATGGTTTTTTTGTAAAAATATATATTCATTATTATATTCCCCATAGATTGATTCATGAATTATTTTTGAATGACAAATCAACATTTCTGGAATGTGTATGCACTTATGAGTTTGCATTCACATTTTTATAAAGAAAATTCAAAATATATTTTTTATTTTCAATATATTACTATGTTTAAAGAAAGCTATCCTAAATGATCATATCAGAATCAGTCCATATGTTCGTGCCATGAAAAATTTCATTTAATTTCGATGTTTTTTAATATGTTGTGTTTTTATAAAATAAAATTGATTGTTTTTTATTTAACATTGCATACTAAAGAAGGGTGACCTTTTCATACGTCTCACCCAACTATGCTTCCAAGTCACCTAAAAATTGAATTCCTCACTCCAAATATGTGCAAACCGCGACTCTCAGTGTCCCTCGAATATGCTAATTACTCAGGTATGATATGAAATATCTCAACTATCAGGAATTTTTTCAACCGATATATATTTTAGAATATGTAATACATCTCCAATCCAAAAATTACAATTTAACTAGTTTTTTGTATTTTTATATGAACATTATATCTTGAAGACATCTAGTCTCTCAATGATGACATTGATGTTTAATATTTTTGATCATAAATATGCATATCTAATTCTTGTAAACTAGACACACAAATTAAGAAGATATAAATATTATTGAAAAAATACACAAAATGTTTTATCATATATCACTGTTTTGCACTTGATAATTAATAATATGAATCTTTCTTATGATTTTATTACGAATCAAACTATTTCCCATTGATCATTTGTTTGTTTATACATGTAGTAAGTGCTTCATAGAAATTTTTATTAATTGATTTAAATATAATCCCATTAACATTACAATTAAGGGTGACTGAAATTAATATCATTCCATTTCATTTTGTAGATATTCAATGTTTTCCATTTACTGAAATACATTTTTTTTATGTTTACTACATTTTTCTTCATTGAACAACCTTCTCCAATTCAATCTTCTTAGAGAAATTCCACATTCCTTGACATCCTAATATAGCATCCACTAGAAATTTTCATGTATATAGGCTTATTTACCAAGGTTATTTTAGTTAAAACTATTTTAAGTTATATGTGTACTACATTTGTACAATCATAGTGCATAAAAAATAAACACAACCTTATATTAACAAACACAATAAATGAAAAAACCCCAACCTCAGGTAAAACTCAACAAATTTTCAATTTTATTAGTTGTCTGATGTTTTTTGGTTGGACAGATTAAAAAGAAATTCACACTAGATGTTCCCCTAGAGCGGGATACATTTCTATTTATTGAAGATAAACAGGCCATAATTTCAATTGGAGGAAGTGGCATCTGTGGAGAAGAATTTTATCACGATTACCCTCTATTCTCCCACCCAAAACCCAGGTTATTACTAAGCCAAATAATATTTGTGTCTGTATAATACCATGTATTATCTCTTATATAGACATATTTATCTCCATCCATCTACCTAAACCTTTTCATGTTTGATGTAGACAGGATGTATAGGTTATGGTTAATTTCTTGAGGCTTCTTAATCCCTGATTAAATATACGCTCTTATTTTTACTATTGTTATTTTAATAATCAATCAATGCTTTCTCTATGGTACTCAGTTTTGTATTCGATAAAATTCTCATTTTCATTGTCAATTTCTGTGAAATATACTTCATGAAATATAACATGTATTTTTTCAGTGACTAAGAAGGCTGAATCAATTTTTCATCACCTTCATCACATGTTTAGTGAGTTTGTACTCATGTCCTTAGTTTATATGGAACATACTTCAAGAAATATCATTTTATAATTGGGTATTCATTGGTTGAATGTTAACAGGTGTTATTTATATCTGATTTTGAAATTATTTTGCAGATCATAGTCATTATGAATGGAAAGTAGTCTTTAAAAGAAATATTACATTTATTCAGTCAGTTTCATAGCTTATCTTGTTAAATTATAATCATTTTCCAAACAACTTCTTCTCCTAAATATTTTCTTCCAATTGCATAAAATAAAAGTATAAATCCTAAACATTCTCTATAATCAAATATTCAGTGGCAGGGAACTGTCATGGATAGCTTTTGGAAATGTTGTTACCATATTAATTTCCAAATATATCTATCATTTTAGCTTTTTAACCCACATTATATATATTATTGATCTGTGAATGTTTGATTTCTTATTGAATTTCTGATTATAATTTTTTCACATTGGAAATATATGGATTTATATATGATGTAGTACTACATGATTATTTATTATCTATATAGAGAACCCTATATCATACTATGATGTTTTATGATTCAATAAAACATGAATCATTATAATAATCCTTGAAACCATAAACTAGATACAATCCAAATCCTGTTTTAAAAAAAACATCCACATTTTAGTCAACAGTATGTGATATTTCAATATCCAATTTCATACCTAATTTTCCTACAGTTTTTATTAGTCTAAATCAGTAGTGCACTGTAACGGTTCTATTTTTATATTCTATGAAATAGTTTCTTAAATAATCTACTAATCAGATTCATGACAAAAGAGTTCGGTTTGGGTGATAACACCTTGCTCCGGAAGTTGAAGTCGTACAACATCCTCCACTCTCAGCTGAAAGGAAAGCACTAATATCTTTGTTATAGGAAAAAAATAACCTCCTAGAAAAACTAGAGGAACATCAAGAAGGTAGAAAATTGGATGATGCAAATCCACTCATGAGAAATGTGTTGGAATATAATTCTGAGAAAACACCGCTAATTCTATAACCAATGGAAGTCAAAGTGTTAGTGCTTACTCTAGAGAAAATGACGTCCATTTATGAAATATGTGTATCTTTTGTTGTAAGAAATAATACTATTGAGAAAACCCAATATCACATCATAGGAAAACATCATATCGAATATGTAATGGTAAGGTATTTCATTATAGAGTAAGCGTTTTGAGATATTTTATGGAATTAACTTTATACTAGTACTACAACAATGCTTCATGTGGAATACTACTACTTACAAGTGATGAATTTACTAAAATTTATTAAGAAAAAGCAATTATCAACACAATAGAATCAATTCATGATATCATGAAAATATATATGATAATGAATATTTGTTCAATAGAAAATCGATAATATAGTTATGGTTTCTCTAACGACCCAGTTATATAGGTCCAACCAAATGAGAATCTTAAATAAGGATGTTCCAGTTTTTGCAGGTGGTATCTGGGAATCAGGACTGAGGAAAAAAATTCCAGTTTGATGATTTATGGTAAATTTAATGTTTGATTGAATCAAAACTTCATATTTTACTAGTCATAAAAAGCCACAATCATTATTTTCTTCAATTTTTTATTCCATATCTATATTCATGTTGCAGTCTTTTCAAATCACTTACACCCATGTGATTGAATATATTTAATTTATATTCATATGTGAATATTTGAAATTGTATAGAATGATTTCATCTACCTATGTCCAATAATATAGTGATTTGAATATATTGAATTTTTCATTATTTTGATCTCACTTGACAGATCCATGACTGTTGTAATTAATCCATTGGGTGGAAATATACTTTTCAATAGTGAGACACACCTGAGGAGAAAAAATTGTTTTTTAGGAACAATATACCTTTTTACGGACATGTTTCAGAGATGATATGAGGGAAACAAATTTAAGGCCTCTTTAAAATGTAGTGGATATGCCGAATAAACTATAATTTCAAGAATAAAATCATCTTCCATGGACTTTGGATCCATCTTAAAGGAACTACATTTATTGATTCTCAATGACTCAACAAAGATTCCTAATCATATATGACATTGAATCTTTATGTAAATAAATAATTTCATATTTATATTTTATTATCCAATTTTTTCCCTCCAATAGTCTATATATTGTAGCTGTGCATTTTATAAAATCCTACATTTACACAATGAAATGCACTTCATGATATTATTTCACCTGCATTATTATATTTTAGGTAATACATTTATATATATGAGTGACAGACTCTATCATATTAATTACTTTATGCATAAGACTTCAGTTTATAGTATGAAATATGTAGGTGTTTGAGGATTCTTTATTTTAAATATTTTTATAGTATACCACAATATTTTTTATGAACCAGTATAATGCTAAGTTCCTATGTAAATAATGGCATGCTTATTCATATTATATGATAAAACTATATATGTATAAAATCATGTTGTTTCATTAATTTGTGATAACATGTATATATACATTATTTATTATATAGTCATTCATGTGTATGTACTCTTTGATATTACATTCAAATTTCTTATAATACATCTTGAAATACTACTCCTTCTTTATTAATATTGTGTATTAAAATTTCCTACAATACATCAATTTGTCATTATATATCTTTTTTATTCAATTTCATGATGTCATTTAATATGAAGTAGTTGTCAACTCTTTTTCTTCATCAATTTATTTTAGTCAATTGCATGTTTTGTTTCATATTTTTTGTGATCTCTATGTCCCTTTTTCTATATTTTTCTATATACATGATGAAAAGTTTCACTCCATTTTCATTTTTCATGAACAACGCACTCGTTAAACTTATTATTATTTTATTTATTTTTAAATATCTCATTTGTATTATTTCTACCACTGTCTTATATTTGATATATCATTCAATTTTTATTTTAGTTCCGACAATATAGTTATTGTGAAAAAATCTGTAAATGAATTCAAAATTTCATCCTCAAAATTTAGAAATCCATATACTTATACTCTTTCCTTTTTCATTATCAATGATTTTATAGTTTCTTTGTATTCTATGAAATCCTATTCATATATTTGTACCCTATCATTTTTCATTTTCAACTATTTTGGTATATTTGTATATTTGTGAATCGTAAAAAGTAATGTGCTTTTATAACTTGAAAATGATTAAATCAAGTAACTGATCCATAATTATTATATATATATATAATCTATAATTCTCATTGAAAATAACATCCTTGTATAAGTTTTTACGTTAGTGTTTTTGGTATGATGAAATGTATGACAATTACATGTAATTCATAACTGGACCCGATTAGGTTATTTGGGGCATGATACTTATGAGATAAAAAGGATAGGCCTAAGTAGGTCAGCTATGATATGATATGATTATGTTCTAAAAAATTATGAGTGTTTTAAAAAAAATTAAATGGATTAGTGGGACAATATAAGGTCTCATTTTTCAAATATATTCTTTGGAACATAACATCATGGGGGTATTATTATGGGAAATATATGTTAATTTAATGTTTCAATAGTTTATTAAATAATTTTAAATATAAGAATATTGTTGAATCATAAATGACATGTCCATTTAATTAATAAAATCCTTATTATATACCAATGTGTTTTGTTATTATTAGGTGTATGTTAATTAAAATTTGAATTAAAAACTAAAGTGTGTTTTCACCTCTAGATTGAAAATTGTCATTTTTGTTATCCAAGATTCTTGATGAAGCTCTTGGGTCTAAAAAATGGTAAAAATTAAAAATATAAGCTATTTTTCATAAAATATTGTATTTTATAAGATAAATAAATTTATTGGTATAGTTTTTTATTTATTGGAACTTGATATCTCTAATATGATAATAATTATAAAGATTAATAAATGAGAATCAATTAAATTACATAAAAGCGAAAGCTATTATAGGTTATTATAGTCGAAACCCTCATGTAAGGGTTATTTTTTTATATTCCATTCATGTTTGAATATTTATATATATATATCTGTTTGTGTGTGTGTGTATGATATAGACAATAATTGACTTGTTCCTATACTATAGTGTAATTAGATGATAGGGGGTGAGGACTTGTGTTATTTTCGGGGGTTTCCTTGTTTTGGGGTCAAAAAATAAAGATTTAGTAAGGGGATATAAATGTGAAGTCTGTTACCTTATAACCATTATGAAATTTTAAACTCCTGTAATATGTTTTATGGTGATAGTATACATTTTGGTGACATTAGAGTCGATTAGGACTCCTAATCATAAAATGTCACCCCCATATAAATGGGTGATCAATCAGTGGGTTGATACCTATTAATGTTTCTTGAAATGGTTAATGTTCAATTATAAAAGGTTATAAATACCTCAGGCATGATTTGTCACTTCATTGGTCATTTGACATTATTTCATATTTAAGAGATATCATATTTCAGGAATCTGTTGCTCCATTTGTACATTTTTTCTGTCATAGTGGCATGTGTTGTTATGCATGATTCTTGTCAATTTAACAGTTACACATTAAATATTATGTTTTTTGTGATAAAATTATGGTTAAACCATAAACCTAATTGTTACACGATCACTTGGATGAAGGTCTGTGGGTATTTGAAGGAATAATTTACATGTCATCTCTGACGTAATGTTATCTGGGAATGATGGTCTCATTATGATCATTGGGCCTTTAATATTTAATTGTGATTTTTGTTGTTTCGGTGATTCAAGATACCATCACACAAGATTTCAAGTGTAGTGATTCAATCAATCCATATTAGATTTGGCTTCTACACCGGATGCTCATGAACCATCTTTGCATGAATCGGTGGTAGATTCATCTATGCATCTAAAGGGAAGTTGATATGGTAAAATTGTGAGAGGATATTTTTTCTTCTTCATGTGATCCCGAAATTTAAATTGTTTTTAAAATTTCCATGAACTAGGTTCTCCATTAGTAGAACATGTTCTGTAAGATATTCTCATTTTATGCAAGTCGATGGTTATGACAGACATAAGGTCGGGAGCATCACTTTGGTCATATTATGTGTATCCGTACAAGTAGAAAGAGCATGATCATAAGGTTCATTTCGAAAATGGTAAGAGTAGGATTAATGATTTACACTATTGATGATACTTGTCTTCAAGATGAGTTCCAAGTGAGATCTGGCATTAATAATACTGATATGTTGGTATCATGGTCACCTGGGCCTCGATGGAGGATGAAATGCAAGAGTGCCAGTCAGGTATTGAACTGTGTAGAATGGGTGTGTACACCCACTACATATGTTAGGTATGGTATATTATGGTTACATGAGGTGTCGTTTGGATAAACAAAAATGGAGTGGTTGTGTGTGATCAGTGGAATAAGGGTTTAAATCAAGATGATTTGGTCTTGGAGACCTTTACATTGAGTAAATTAAATATACTATTTTGATTTCGGATATCCTAAAATTAATTTAGGTAAAATGATGCGATCAATCAATGATTGAACTTGTACAATCATGTTTAGGAGACATGGTGTATAATTTCTTATAAAACTATTATAGCCTATTTTAAAAGTGATCATTTCTTTGTTGGATAAATTTGTTCCTTCGGTGACATCTTGGTGTACACATTATTTAGTGACAATCATGACCCAAATCAAGAATATTTTCTGAGTACAATATTTGATCGATGGTCATACACCAAACTGAATCTAATCCAATAACACTCTTATTTGGATGGATGTACTTCAGGTAAGTATACACTATAAGATGTTTTATGAAATACATGTGGTGTGGATGTCACCACATGCAGTTTTATATGATTTGTGAAAGAGAAGGGTCATGGATGTTTGATACTGGTTGTTGAATGGTCATTTTGGAACATGCATATCATATAGTTAATGGAAAAACAATGGTTTGTCTTTGAGACATCATCAACAGTCTATTATGGGCTTCAGTGAATGTGCTTGATGTGATCTATAGAGGCCTCCACTTAAAGGATTTGGGATATTTATTTTGGAATGTGTCATCCATCTAGGATAAAAAAATAGAGTAGTCAAATCGAGGCTGTTCAACTGTAGCTCTAATGAAATTAAATTTTCCGCCATTGTGGAATAATATCATTCTTTCTTTGGGTTTAAGAGGGTTCTATGAAAAAGGGTCATCTAGGATTTTAAAAGGAATCACAAATGACAAAAATTTGATGTAGTAAACTAGAGGACACTATTGAGATCAAATTGACGTCCATTGGGTGTTTCCTCACCTTTATCTGTTGTAAATTATAAATAAATAAAATAAGGTCATTTTTAAATTCTATATACGTAATTTGGAATGAAATCCCAGTGGTTTTGTTTTCGTGAATCAGAATTGGCCATTCAAAGTATAAGACCTAAGGTGGGGAGAGAATTAGGACACTTAATAAATTTCACAATGATTAGATCATGTCCCGAGTTAAAGGTTATAATATATTATCTTTATGGAATTTTTTATCTCTTTTCTGTGTTTGATCATGTTTTTTCATTTTTATCACTATATTCTGAAGATAACTTTTCATGGCCCTTAAGAAATCCTAATCCAATGTAAATGCTTTATTGAACATTATTAGCCTTATTAGGTATGTTACAATTTTCATTGTGTCCCCAAGGTCACTGGAGGATAAAATGTTCTAAGGAGAAGATATTATTATGTCTCATGTTTTGGATTGGGTTTTAAATTCCTTGAGTTTTTTTAACATTTTGATTGGTGGATAGGGAAGATCTTAAACTATGTTTCCAAATAAAATTATGAGAGTTATAGGACCTAATTTTTTTTCTAGAGACTTTTTAATCCCTAAGAGATTTTGTAAATGTTTTGTAGAGATTCAGAGGCATCAAGATCTCAGAACACTTTTCTATGAGATAATGGTAAGGCCCTATAGTTTGTATGAAAACATTTGGTGGTCCCGATGTAACTATGTTCCTAGTTATTATCTCGAAGAAAATTCTCACATGGGTAGACTATGGTTTTCTAACCCATGTTCATATCCCAAAATAAAGTTTTTGTTAAAATAGTTCCTTCACATAGTTTAGGTTTATGGTTCTCTGAAATGTCTGATCTAATCATGCAGGGTGTGGCTTTATTTAGTGAAGCCTGCACTGTTGGTGTATGAATAGACATACTGTAAAACCTAACCATACAACTATTTAATGATCTAAAAAAGGGAGTATTCTTCACCAACCTATTTTTTTCATTCCCCTCTATTTATTTCTCCTTTGGGAACACCAGAGAAAAACCCTTGAACTCTATTTACCCTCTCCTCCTAGGCTTATATGTATCTCCTTCATTCGATGCTGGAAATGAGCAGTGCTAGTCTCATTGAATGTGTATGGGTAATATATTTAACACTCATTATCCTACCATTTTTTTACTATCTACTAATGGTGTTATTTTTTGTTTGACCTAATTCATCAAATTTCTATGGCATTTTTCCGATCTTATGATTTCTTCCACTATGAATCAGTTCATCGTCTGATGGTAGATGGGTAGAGCGTCTTGAGCATGCGGTGTGTAGTTTATATGGATTTTATTTAAAGTTTCATCATTTATATTATATATTTATAGTTTAGTGTGTCATAATTTCAAGTTGGGACAGTTAAATTATGAAAAAACATTACGTTAAACTCCCAGAACACTGTGCGATGTGTTTTAGACCCCCTCCCCAAATTGTTGGTTATTATGGAATCATCATGAAACACCTCTTAGTGTGGGTTCTCTAAATCACATAGAATTCCTGGATCACTTTATGACTAAACAATCCATGGGGTGTGTGAATTTAAATATTTATTCTTATATTCAACTAGTAATATTTTTCATTTATTCTAGATTACCCCATTTGGGTGTATTAAATTTTACCACTTGGTTGAGATACTAAAATTGAGCTAAAAGAATTGTTTGATCAAAATAATATTTTATATAATTTTAAAAACATTTTAGGTATGTTGACTTATAAATTATAAATTGGTCTTTTTGATGATTTAAGGTGATGTGTCTAATTTCGTGGAAATATTCCCTGGTACATCTTATCATTTATATATGAAATTGAGTATCTATATGAAAATAATTACTTATGGAATTTTTTTACAAATGATTCATTTTTATTTGACCTAAATTGATTAATAGAGTTTTGTACACCATTAGAAATACTTGGGTACCACCAAATGAAATTATTAAGAATTTATCATAGGTTTCCTGATTTACAATACACCTAGAGTGATAGTATTATTTCCTTGTAGGATTTCCTTGGATGGAATCTTAGGATGAGTAGTTGGTGTTTTCATTGTGTTATACGTATATTCCCATGTAGGAATTCCATATATGGGCTCATAGGTTGAATGAGATTATTTTAAAATGGGTGATACTAATTCTTTAGAGGAGATAACATGGATGGGATAAGTATAAATATAGTTATAACATTCCATAGTCAATAATAATTACCCTACATGAGTTACTTGGTATAGGATCTATGGTTTGATCCTTATATCATATAGGGAGTGATACTATGTATTCTGTTTATAGAACACCTTGGATGGACTCTGATGGTGTTGGGTATTTGTAGAAGTCGTGGAGAGATACCTTTGATTCATTTTATTAATCACTTTTTAAAAGATTTGGATTACATGTATTAAATTATAAGTCTATAATTTATTTCAAAAACATAGAACACAAAACGATTATCCTAAGGATGTTTCTTCCAATCCAAATAACATACTTATGTCAGTTTATTCTTGGGGTATGTTTTATGATGACCATTGTTACACCCAAATAATATATCTAAAGGTTTATCACGGTTCGTAGACATCTCAAATTAGGCCAAAAAGGATATACCTAGATCGATGCTCATGAGGAACCTAAGCCTCAGTTATTTTCATTTGTTATGAAAACACTATATTTCATTTGATATAACAACACATTGCCCTATTTTATATTGACAGACTAGATTAAAAATTAAAAATCATTGGTAGTCTCCTTCTATTTATATCTCACACAATGTTCAGACAACCATTTCACTAGGCAGTCCAAACATATCTCTTTTTTGTTGGATATGGTATTTGGATTGTGTATACTTGATGTTATCCTTCCTAACAATGATGCAGTAAAGTAATAGTGGATCTTTCTTATTCCCATAGTTCTTTTAAATACATGTGGTGTTTATATTATATATTAATATATTTTGTTAATATTCATATTTAATTTTAATATATTCATATACCCCTTTTATATCATGTTTATACATGATCATTCATTTATTTATTAATCAATTTTTTTCATTATTATATTACACATCCTTAACTGTTATAGCTCATTCTATATTTATTACTTATCAAGATGGTATAGTCTCTCCTTTCTACCACTATGTTGATCTACACTGCTAGTCGAAAAATTATGGTGTATGGGGTGGATTTTTGATGCCTAGTGTCCAACTGAATCTAGTAACTATTTTAGGGTCTCCCAGGTCAGTACGATACATTCAACCCCTATACTTTTATTTTTCTATGCCTATTAAAACTGCCACCCACATCAGTGTAACATAACACGTTGTGTATATGATAGAATTTGGTTTCTGGTAGATTTTTTAATTTAATGAGGAGACTCATAGATTAATTTTTTTTAGGATGTAAAAAACATTACATATGTGTCTTACATTGGAAAAACATGAAATTTTACATCATATTAATGATAGATGTGGTTTTTCTAAAAAATTATCTACAAAATAAGCATGATATTCCATCAATTTTGAATAAATGAAATGATTAAAAAATTATTAAATAACTTGATTATATAAGAAATTATTATTATTTATCACGCCATAGAAAGAAAAACCATTACTAGTTAGTTGATATAAGAGGGATGTATATTAGATCATAGGTTCTAAACTCTATATTTCTATTATATATTTTTGGGTTTTTTGGGATGATACAATAAAATTGTTTATTAGTAATTTATGGAACATAAAATTGATGTAAAATCATATTAATGTTATATTGCATAGTGAGTATGTTCAAATATGAGTATTCAAAAGGCTTCCCATTTATGCATTGCACAGGAATAAATGTCGGATACACATATAGTGAAATAATTCAGAAAAATAGTCTAATAAATGATGGAGTTATTTATACATGTCATTTATAATTATAATTTGATATGATAGATCATGACTGAATTTATTTAATTACAGTTGAAACTAAAAATTAATTACCAAAAAAAGAACAACTAATAAAACTGATGATGTTTTTTACTCACTATGGATGGTCTTAAGAAGATGTTGATTTTTGATTAATAGCATCATTCCATTAAAAATTTGTGAGTAATTTTTTAAATATTTATGTTTTATTTAATTTTGGAATGTTAAATCTCACAGATAATGAACCATGAAATTTATTTTTATAAAATAGCGATAATTGAATAAGATATAAAAGTTTTATATTTTCCTATTTTATAATATATGAGAATAAATTGGATAAAAAGTAATAATATTTATATTTGATAGATTGATGATGCATGGTATACCTCCATGTTTTTTTGGGGTTTAATTTAAATTAAAAATGTATTATTAGTATATAATATGGAGTGAAGAATGTATCCCAGTATAATATAAAATAATATAAAACAAACATGTTATTAAAACTATATTCTATTATAGATTGAAAAAATGGTAATTAAACATTATTCATCATTATTGGAAGGAGAATGAATGTTATTAAAAAAATAATTCTATGAGATTTTATATCTACCAATGTATGACGATGTGAAGACTATATCATTTGAATGAAGAAAAAAATTGTCTTTCAAAAAAGGTGGTAAAACATCAAAGGAATGCTAGTTGGACCTAGTGTACACTATTATTTGGGCATGAGGGTCAATAAATTTATTTTTATTATCAATATATTTCATGAAATTTATCAATGATTCAATAAGTAATTCAATGTTTTTCTTTAAAAATATGATATATTTACTATCATATATAAGGTATAAAATTAGGGGGAAAATTAAAAATGTTTCAAGTTGAAATTATAGTTTATTATAATAGTGTAGAGTATATAATTAAATTATTCTATTAAATAATTCTAATATTATAATTATATTGGGGGAAGACTCTTCAAGTGACACAAAAAAATAATGTTGTTGTTTAAATGAAGAATATAATCTTAATTTTGTATTCTAGGAGTATGAAAATATCTTTAAGAATGCCTTAGAAAATCTATTTTGTGTAGTGAATATAACATTATTTGTTATATATATAGATTCTCATATATGTATAAGAATAAAACAACTTGATTAAATATTCAAAAAATATAATGATAAAAATTTCAAATTGTTTTATTTTTTAAAAATTCCATATAGATTTTTATTCAAGGTATATACATTAAAATAAATCAAAAACATACATCATTATGGGATATATGGATTAGTTATTTGGATTTATCATATTGTTTGGTTAGAATAATTGTATCATTAGAATGTAAAAAATGATATTTGATTAGGGTTTTTAGGTCATGGGCATAGAACCAGTGGATCATACTCCAAAAGTGTTGTTGGGGAGATCCATAAAGGTGTAAATACCAGTTTAGAGGTTTTCATAATTATTAAACTAATTATAATTTACATGTAGTTGAGGTTAATATTACACTAAATATTTAATGAAGTTAATGGAGTTTATAAGGACTTCATTAGATATAATTGAGTGGATATGTTACTCATTTTATAAAACTGCATGGTTGATCAGTATATTTTCACACGAAAAGAATAAATTATAAAACCAATGGGTATATTAGGACATATCTGAGAATATTTTCAAGATGATTTTAATGTAATTATTTTCCTTAAAAGTCATTTTGTATAATGATTATATATAATTTAGTAAAATTTTCTAAAAGGCAGTGACTCTCACCACCAAAATTTTACTTCATATAATTTTGAATTTATTTTCTTTTTATCATATGTATATTCATTTGATTAATTATTTACATCATGGTGATCTCAATTAATACATCCATATATCTTAGTTATATTGATTTATTATGTTGTAATGTAATTACCTAAAGTGAGATTTTTAGAAAATATTACATTGTATTGTTTATAGACCTTTGTTGAGGGATAAAAGTATTGGTTTATCCATGAGAAATAATTCATATCAATATTTATATATGTATTAATGATATTATTTAAATATATTTTTATTAATTAATTCTATACCTCCTTTAGGTATTTAAAATTCACACTGCCTAACTATATCACCTTGTGTTTAATGTTAGAATGCCTTTACATTTTTGTTTTTATATATGTAATGTGTTTGGGTTAATTTTGGAAGGACTTGGAAGATATTTAGATTTTTGGGGAATTTTATAATGGTTCATAGTTGGTTCATGGTTTGTGGAAAATGTGAAACTCTTCATGGAGACTATGTATGGTGAAACTTGGGTGTCTTTATATGTACATAGTTTGGAACATGGTTTTTCCAATCCATTTACCAGCAAGGAGAATCCAATAAAAGCGGGAAAAAGGTATTTTTATTGGTGGTTTCATGGTTTTTATATCCATGTAGATCAATTTTGTGTCGTACTATTTTATAAAGAAGATGGCGCACGATTAGTAGATGATTTTCCTAACCATTCTCCACTTATAAGTTAGATCCTAAAAAGGGGGACCACACTCATTTTCACCTCTAAACCATTATTTTTTCTCAATTTTGGCCTTAAATAAAGATGTATTCCACAAAAATGATTTTGTGTCTTTCTCATCAGTATGATAATGTTCCAAATGAAAATATTGGTGTCTTTAAACCCGATTACCATTTTAAGTATATGTTTATTGTAGTTTTCTTAGATCTACTAATTTTTTCTCTATTTAATTCATTGATAAAGTCAATCAAGGATGATTCTAGGGGTTTATATTCCAATATTGATAAGATATGGTAGTTTTTATGTTTGGGGAAGAGATATATGGTGTGTTTTTGTAGATTCAGTCCTATTTTGATGGATTTTCTTTGTGGTTCTCCTTTTTCGAAAAAATTATTAAGGCGAGTGTATTCACTCTCAAATCCTATTACCAGAACATAGACTCTTTATTTAAAATTGATTATTTATCTTTAATTTGATTAATAAATTGTCATGAAAATATTGATGGGAACCTTATTTATTAATGTTTTGTAAAATTAGGAAGCTTTTCTGCAAAGTGATTTGATAAATGAATTTAAAATTTTGATTATAAAATAGTTTCATTTATTATTTCAGGGAAAATGTTTTTTTAGAAACATTATCAATAAAATATTTTATATCGAAATGTATTTGGAATATTTGTAGTGGAATGGTTTCTGTTATTACATGGTGGCGTGTGTTTATAATTTATATGAGGCATCATTGAAATATGAATTAGTTCTCTGTGCCAATGGTATAATTGAACAATGGATATTGGTTACCTTATGAATTCTTGGTAGAACAATAAGAGACAACTCAAGAGTTCCAATCTATAACATAGTTTTTCATCTGGGAATGGGTGTATGTGTTGATTGGAATTGTTATGCTAAATGAATTATGAAATATTTTGGAAAACATGCTTGGTTACATTCCATGGAAACCAATTTTGGTGTGTAAAAATATTTTTCATAGAAACAGTTTCTGGATTTGTGATAAACTATTTTAAATTTTTTATAATTATTTTATATAATTTTTATAAATGTTCTAACATGTTCTATCATAGTGTAATGAGTCTAGATGATATTTGTGGAAAACAAATTGAGTTTTATTACTCACACTACTTTGTAACATTTGTGATTTTTCAAATATTATTTATCAGTATATATATAATGATTAATAATATCACTTTTCTAGTGAGGATTCATGGTTATTTATCATGTTGTTGGAGTTGGAGGTTGGAGTTATGTTTGGAGTATTTGATTTTTTTTTTATTTTCTTCCTCTTTTTAATTTAATGTTAGCAGTCTTCCACTATGGTACTCTATTGTAGTTTATTTTTATATCAATGGTATTAAATCGAGTTGACTTACAATGTTATCACACATCGTTAAATGGTTATTTTTAAATGTGTTTTTTTGGGTTGTTTTATTTGTCAAGGAAACTCCTCCACCAATTTTTTTTAAATCCCTTTTCATTTTTTTCAATCCTTTGATGCCTTGGGGATCTCACTTAAGGAAACATAGAAATTCAGCATCAACTAAGGATAATGAGGAGGGGATAGATATTACATGTTGTATCAGATTTCTTGGTCATTTTTAAAAATTATATCAATCTTGGTTGGCCTAATATTTTGGGAAAAATGGTATTGGTTGTCTGTCTTAGAGTTGAAAATTTACTCAATTTTAATCCTTAAGTTCGGAAGGTAGAATAGAGTAGGGTTTTCGAACAGGAATTGTAGAGCATAAAAATATTTAGATAACCTTTTTATAATAATATTCATGTTTCAATGGATTTGGTTACTTAATATCTCTTATGAAACTTATAGGAGTTGTAATCTCATTGACATGGGTTTATCCAATGAGACAACCATGACATTAATTGATTGAAATTACAACCTATTGAAATTTACTTATTTATTTTGAGTGATGATTTATTATTTTATGAGAATGTGCTGGTTTTTGAAAAAGGTTGAAATTGTTATCAAAAGTGGAATCATTAAAAGGCATGATAGTGGTATTTTAAAAATAGTTTGATTTTAAAAAACACGGTGAAATTTTCGGAAAAGTTTTGGAACTAAAGGTGTTGAATTTTGGGAAATCCTAGTTGTGATTTTATATGTGATAATTTAAATTGCTAACCCTTCATTTTTTAGATAGTAAGATAGTTGAAATTAAATTTTTGTTATAGATAATAGAACACGGTATACCTCATTATAATCAATCAGAAGAGGCTGTTGAGAACGTGGTATCACTCGAGCCACTAGTAATCCAAGAGTTTGGTTCAAATAAAAATTTAGGATTTTCAAACCACTGAGTCATAACTATAACCAGATAATGTTTTTATAATATCTATCACTTTTGGGGAATGAAGTGGAGTAGGCGTGGTCATATTTACAAGATTATTTTAGAACTCATACCTTGAGAGAAATAAGAAGGGGGTCATATTCTAAAAGTGGTGGAACACATAATAATTATACCACATGATGAATGAAACATCCTCCAAGACCCAAGTGAAAACCTAGATGTTTTTAGTGTGGTTCACTAAATAAAATTAAATGGGGAGTCTTCAGCACTATTATCAGAGTGCCCCATGTATGGTTGTTTTGGACACTTACCATGTTTCACAAATATTGTATGATTTGGTGGGACATGGGAATAATAACAATCCTCATCAGTAGGATAGAGCTAACCATAGTGATTTCGGGAATACGATGACTTCTCGGAAAGGGAATTCTCAAAAGGGAAATATAGAACAAAGAATAATGAGAAATAAATTATATGGAGTTGAACATGTTATTGTCGATTATCAGTCTAATAAATTTACCTTTGAGGTATAATAATGTTTTAAATTCCACAATTATGTATGATTTGATTGAATTTGGTGCATCAAATTTTCTTGTTTCGTCTCATTATTTTAATTTGTTTTCATTAAGTATTAAGATGCAACGTACTATTTTGAAACTATAATCTTTTCTTCTCTGAATATATTATCGATCATTCTTATGTATAGAATGTTCTATTACTATCATTGAAGTATAGATAATATGGGATTTTTTTCTATTTCAGATGGATTTCTATGACATAATTCATTATATGTATTGTTTGAAAATGTATGAGGCTCATATCGACCATTATACCTAATGGGTTAGTTTACAACGAAGGATGGCATCAAGCGTCTATTTAGAAGAAACTGGAATGTAAAAGCATTTGAAATAGGGTAGTTTTGAATAGGAGTTGGAATGATAACATACTCATTCTCATATTAGACTTTCGAATCAATGGAGGAGATCATGAATAGTAAATTTCCATTAATGGTTGAAGAGTCTATTGATGATTTGAATAAAAATTTCTTCGGGTTTCAACCCTTAAGAGAAGTGGAGTTTATTATTTTTCTCTTTAAGAGGACCCATACTATTTCATTTCCATCTTATCTGATGGAAACAATGGAATTAATTGAACATAACATACAACTAGAAGAGATTGAAATCATAGGTCTCATTCAACCTAGAACATCTCTTTGGGTATCACTAGTTTTGTTTGTCAAAAAAGGTAGGTGGAAACCATAGGTTTTGTATTGATTATCTAATACTAAACCATGTTATAATAATGATTCAGTGTCTATATCCATACATTTATGATCTATTCGATCAATTAAATGGACCCCAATTGTTCTCTAAAATTGGAATGTGATTTGGATATCACTAATTTTGGGTATGTGAGAAGGATATTTGAATGATATATATTATAAGTATATATAGAAATTAAGATCATGTGGTAATGGATTTTGGTCTTTCAAAAGCACCAGTGGTATTTATGGAATTGATGAATTGGATATTTTAGAGGTATCTGGATTATTTTTTGGTGGGGTTTATCGATGTAATATTGTTGTATTCAAGAGAAGATCATATCACAAGAAATACATGGAAACAGTTTTAGAAATCATGACGGATCATTGCCTGCCTACAAAATATTAATAGAGTTATTTTTGGATACAAGAGGTATGTTTCCATTTTCATGTGATCCTGAAAAGAGGTTTTTTGTGCAGTTTGAAAAATAGAGGTAGTAATCGCTTGGGAACTACAAATGAATTTAATCAAGATACAATGCTTTGTTGGTCTTCCTCTATATTATTAATATTTTGTTCATGATTTTTCATAACTCGATTCACCAATGACAACATTGAATCGAAATAATTATCCAGTGGAATGGAATGATGAATATTATAATTCTTTTCAATAGTTTATTGTTTCTGTTAAATCAGAACAAAAAATAATATTTATGGAATTAGGATATGGGTATGTGGTGTATTTTGATTGTTTGGGATGTTGGTTGGGATGTGTTCTCATGAAGCGAGGTCATGTTTTTACTTATGGTTCAAGAAAATTGAAATTTCATTAGATGAATTACCAATTACAATTTCTAACGTTATTTTTCATGGTTTATACTTTGAATAAATGGAATAATTACCACTGTGGTGAGAAATTTACAATTTTTATAGTCTATAAGTGATTGAGATGAATTTTCTCATATAGATATTTGAATCTATGATAAATAAGATAGATGTAGTATCTCAAAATTTTTGACTTTGACATGATGTATACACTAGATTATGGAAATTCAGTGGTTGATGCATTAATCATAAATTCATATATTTAATTAGTAAAAGTGGCTTATATCAATATAAGTTTATGTCATAAACAACTGACATGCACATGGAATGTGAAGACCCATGAGAAGTTTCAATTTTATTCAAAATTAGTTCATTCCTGATTTGGTTTATATTGTTATATAAGAACGTACATATGATCTAGAATTAATTTATATGATTTAAAATATTAATTTTTTTGAGACCATTGAGGGGTAATTCTGGATGGGAGTTTTCTTTTATTATTTCAAAATAGAATGGTCATACCAATATCTTTTCAAGAATAGAATCTTCATGAATACCACCATTAAAGAAGGGATATTAATCATGGAATAATTAAGATGTAATAGGCATTTGAAAGAATATTTTATTTGGGTTAGTATGAAATAAAATGTGGAATATTTTATATTTTTAACAAATTTACAGGTTTAGGCATGGAATCAATGACGAGTAGGTATGATGTGTTCTTTACCAATTCAAGTTTGTATATTGGAGTTAATACCAATGAATTTTGTGACAGGTCTTCCTATAATGGTTCAGAAACAAGATTCATTTTTTGGTTGATAGTAAATCATCTCATAAATTATGTCCATTTCCTCTATTTTCATGATTATTATATGGTGGTGTACTTGTCTAAAATATTTATATGATAAATAGTAACGAGGCAAGGAATACTGGATTCGATAGTATCATACTAAGAGTTGAGGATTTGATATCATTTATGGACATAATTATAGGAAGACCATTGTAATTATTTGAAAATGATTGAAGTATATCATCCTTAAATGGATGGGAAATCCAAACAAAATGATTTGAATGTTGGAAGAAAAGTTTATGGCTTGTGTAATTGATTTTGGTGCTTCAGGAGAATATAAAATAATGATAATTTAGTTCTCATACAATAATGATTACAAGAAATGAGGCATATAGATATTTTTTAAGAATTGTTTTGGAACCCTTGTTGTTTTCAACATTGTTGGGTGGAAATATGTGATACATCACTGGTTAGACCGAGCCTTGTCTAAGAGATAATGGATAAAACTCAGTTGATCCAAAAATAGATATAGGTCTCTTAGATTCATAAAAAATCATATATGAATCCTCATCTATCTCCTTTTTTATGAGGTGAGTGATCATGTGTCTCTGATGATCACTCCATGTATGGTACATCATTGTTCATGGAATCAGGGAATGGTACCTCTTCGATACATACTGATTTTTGAGATACGTGAATTTTTTGATGAGATGGAATATCAGTTGTCTTTTCTTCTGTTGTTCATTGAAATTCATAACATGATTTTTGTATCTCTTTTGGAAAAGTATCTACATTATTTAGATGATGTGATTGGATTGGATCATGTTTTCCTAGTGTAAGAATCATTATTGGTCCATGTGCCAATGTGAATTGTGGATAGGAAATAGAAATACGTGTGTGGGAAATGAATTGATCTATTGACAGTTTTTTGGATTCTTGGTCAGATAATAGTTAATACTTTATAACAGGAGGGGGAAATTATCGCTCAATTTCCTAAAATCTTTTGGGTTAGTAGTGGTTGTTTAATTTTTATGGACAGAAAGGCCAATGGTGTGGAAAATGAAGAACCCTGAGATTCAAGTATGTAAACATTGATTTATTATTTTAATTCATGTAATGTGTTTGGGAGATTTTTTTGGAGGGTTCAAAAGAATTTTGGAATGTTTATGGGAAATTAATAAAGGATACCAGTTGGTGCATAGTCGGTGGAATCCATGGATCTCCTATAAGAAATCATGCAAGGTGATCATGGGCTACAAGGAAGCACATGTTTAGGTTCACAATTTTTCCAAACCATGTATCCACCCAAGAGAAACCATAAAAAGTGTTATTGTTTACTTTTTCATAGTTGGGGCTTAGATTTTCTAACCATTGGACAATCCTTGGGTGGTTCTCCTTGGGGATGTTTTTAGCACACTATTAGCACATGATTTACCTAACCATGTGACTAACCTTTCCTTGTATAAAAGTGATTTCTAAAAATACTAGATCTAACACCATTTTAGTTCTAAGGAACTAATTTTTCATCTATTTTATACCTAATAGTATATTTATTCCCCCAAAAGCTTGTGGAGTATCTCCCTGTCAATTCGAGGGAAATCCGAAGAAAAATTTTGTTTCATTGAATACAGATTCATGTAGTAAGTCATTGATAGATGGAGTTTTCTTTAGATATACTCATATTTCCTCTCTCAAATTCTTATATATTGTCTATTATGGAAACATATAGGGTTTTTAATGCCAATATTTTTTTGATATGTTAGTTTTTATATAAGGGAAATGAGATACAATGTTGTTTTTCGAGATACAACCGAGTTTGTTTTTGGTGTTTTCATTTTGTTATTCATTTTCTCTATAATTAGTGTAGTCGGTGGATTAACTCTTAATTCCTATTACTAGAATATGAAGGATTAATTTAAAATTTATTTTCATTCTTAAAATTGATTGTTATTTTATTCACTTCTGTGTGGAATCATTCATTAGTGATTGTTTGTGGAATTGTGAAATTATTGTGAAATGTTCAATGATAAATTATTTTAAAATTTTTTCTTGTTTTCATTCACAGAACATTGGTTTTTTTGAATATTTTTCAATAAAATATTGTTTAATTGAAATGTTTTCGGGAATAATTTGATTTCAATGCTATTTGGAAATACCTTGTAGCGTGTGTTCTTAATTCATATTGGGTTTGGTTGAAATAATACTTGTTACTTAGTTCCAAATGTTCAATGTAAAACATGATATTGGTTATCATTTGAATAATTTGTTGATCATTAATGTAGGATCAAAATAATGATGTAGATGCTCAATATACAAAAGGGGGGGTGAATTGTGCACTTTAAAAATTTCCTTAAGCAAGGAAAGATCTAAGTTTTACAAAGTTAAACTAAGCATATTCACAACACCTCTAACAGCAATAAA
This sequence comes from Viscum album, assembly GCA_963277665.1. Lineage (NCBI taxonomy): Eukaryota > Viridiplantae > Streptophyta > Magnoliopsida > Santalales > Viscaceae > Viscum > Viscum album. The sequence goes on along the minus strand of OY728143.1, from coordinate 61,678,764 downwards.
AAAATGGAACAAGGAATGAAGTTACAAACATCTAATTCTACACACTTCCTTGAATGAGGAAAGTGATTCCGAAAAAAAGGTTCCAGATATATGGATCCGGAAATTTAAACTTAACTAAAGATTGCAATATGAGATTCTACCCTAAAGCGTATAGAATCTAAATGAATCAGAGTAAAAGTGTAATGAAATACAAGAATTGTATACTTTCCTTACAATAAAATATGCAGTGGAAAAACAAGTAGTTCAACAACAAGTAACAAACAATAACTCTTTTAACCCAAAGAGAATGGTATCCAACAACCTTGGATAAAGTTCCCTTGATTTATACTTTCAAGCAAGTCTGTCTTACCCACACTAGGGTAATCCCTCAATACGAAGATAAGAGTCTATGTATTGCTATCCCCGCAAGCCCTCAACATCATGTTTAGTTGGAACCTCTGTCTTCCTCAGGAAGGAAGCCCTTGAACTTCAAGGATGTCAGAACCTCTGTCTTCCTATCCCTGGAAGCCCTCGAAATGTAATCACCAACATTCAGAGTCAGGCGAAGCAATTTGAACGAGCGGTTCAGTATGCACAAAGCATGAAAAGCTTCTCTATCTATAAATAACCATAATAGCATGTGGTCTCTAGATCGATCAAATCATTTGTACATACTTGAGCTCCTTAGAATGAGATTGTATTTATAGGCTCGTTCATCCCCCTCTCCAACGATCATATTTTCCTTAAAATTCGGAGGGACATGTACACGTGTAACTCAACCAACGGTTAGTTTGAAACAGAATAGATGACATTGTTTAATAACAAACCATGTATAACTGAATTCACGAAATCATTTTGTAATGGAGCATATTTAAGAAAAATCCATACTAAATTTGGAGTGTAAGAAATTTAAATGTTCGAAGTCTAACCAAAATTAAATTCTGAGTCTATAAAAAGAAATGTTCAGATTCTGTTTTATAGGAATTCAGATCCTGAAATCTGTAGAAGTCCGGAGTGTGAATTTCTACGGAAATTCGGAGTCTAGTTTCACAAGAGTTCGGAATCTGAACATGCAGTGTTCGAAGTCGAACTAGTAAAAGTTCAGAGTTGAACTTCATAAGAGTTCAGAGTCGAAATACTTAAGAGTTTGGAGTCGAACTTACGAAAGATCGGAGTCGAACTTCCTAAGAGTTCGGAGTCGAACTACTTAAGAGTTCGGAGTCAAACTCATGAATGTTTGTATCCATAATTCGGAGTGGAACTTTATTATATTTCACATTCAGAATTCGTATCCTAAAAATAGAATACTCCAATACCTGTCATTATATGATTCTGGGATTTTGGGTATGAATCCTGTTTTTTTACTTAAGAAAAATATGGCTATGTTTAAGAAAATCTAAATTAGGGTAGATTTCCATAAAGAAGAAAATTTTCCTTATGGAGGTAAAATATATATTTTCTTAAGTATAACGTGTTTGTGATTTTCAAAACCAGAAGGAATGGAAAAGTCATAAAGAAAACCTTATTGATTCAATAGTTAAGAGAAACCTAATTACTATGCAACTATCACATTGAAATGTATGTGGTGATTGATTGATCTGTGTAAATGAATTGGTTTACCAAAATTATAATTAAACTTCTGAGAAAGAAATATTGGTTTCATTCCATGGAAAAATGTTTTGATTTTAAAAAATATTTTTTCTTATAACTAGATAATGGTTTTTTGATAGAGTACATCAATTTTTTTTATAATTTTTTATATAAATATTATTATATAAATTTTAATCCGTTTTCAATCCTAGGGGTGTGAGTGTGGAAGTTATTTTGGGAATTCCTATTGATTTAAATTACTCAACCCTTCTTTTGTACTTTGGGGTGTTTAAAGAGATTTTTTATTGATATGGAGTTAAAGGTAGTGCATCACACTTAGTTTGTGGTTATTCATGATAGTTGATAATATAGTTGGAATTAGATCATGGAGATATGTTTGGAGCCATTGATTTATTTTCTTTTTTCATACTCTTTGTACATTGATGTTTGTATTCCTCCAATGTGATACTCTATTGTAGGTTAATTATATATCAATAGTATTACTTCGAGTTTTCTTACTTTTTTATCATGCATCAATTTGTGGTTATTTTATTATGGATTTTATGGTCATTGTTTTATGTATCAATGGAAAATTATTCCTCTATTATCATGACTCCCTTGGCATTTTCTATTACGTATTTAGTGCCTTGAGATGTCGGCTAAGGCCAAGTATCTATTCATATTCGACTAATGCTGGTGAGAATGGATTGGATGTTTCACTAATCATGTAATAAAAGGATTTATAAGATATAAATTATATTGGAAATGGATTTTGTGATAATATATCTTATTTATTAATCAATTATTCCATGAATGAATAAGAATAGGCAGTATTTAGTTGGTGGCATATTTTTATCAGAAGCCAACTACATTAAAACTTTTTTTAGAAGGATTACTATTTTTATTGAAAATCTATTTTGCATACCCATGGATATTCATTTCATCAGCATATAAATAATGATATAATGAAAAATAGTTATACTACATAGATAATGTTTATTATGCATCAGGAATTGGATGCATGATGACAATAATGATTTGTAAAAAAGTCCTTAATTAGGCATTGTGAATTTTGATAAGTTTCACTATTGTCATTATTAAATAATATTCTAAGGCTATGAAGTTTGAAAATTAGACATTTTAATTAATGTAATTATGTATATATATTCTTTTTTATAGAATATTCATTTTTGATAAATTTGGATGATAATATTATAGGTGAGGTCAACAAAATTTGTAAAATAGGATAAATGCTTACTTGAGGAGGAATTACTAAAATTTGGATACCTAAGACCGAGAAGGTAGTGGAACTATCCACCATCGTGAAGAGTATACTACTATACATGAAGATGATGAATATAGATACTAGAAAAATAATTTCATAACAATAGATTTTAAATTATATGTTACATTAAATATTAATTAGGCTGATAGATTACATTACACAAAAGATTTAACCTCAATAAAGCGAATAAAAATATATTATAATCACAATGCTGATGAATATTTGGTAGGTAAAAATATATTTAACTTAATTATGAAATCTATGTACAAATAAAAGTGAAATCCCTTACTAATAATATGGAATTGATAAATTATATTATTGTAGTGTAATAACTTTTAAGACTAATCAATTATATAAAGTGAATCTTCTAAAAAAATATTTCTTAATGTGGATTTTATGAAATAAAATTTATTATGGAACAAAATATTATTCATATTAATAATATATTAAGAAACATTTGGCTAGTAATTGATATAAAAAATGAATATGAATATTTGATAAATATTTCATTAAATGAAATTCTAAGATGGAAAAAAATTATTATATTTTAATATTGTTATATAAAATAAATATTAAAAAAAATAAATTTTTATTTTAATAAATAAAATTCATTTCTTAATTTGTAATTACATTGTTAACATATGATTTTTTTTTGGGTTTTTCGGAAGAAGTAAATTTTATGGTGATTTGTGAAAAATACCAATAATTTAAAAACTATAAATTTTATGGCATTATCAAAATACATGAAGAAATGAAATGTTTTATAATATTTTTAAATAAAATATATTACTATATATATTTATAAAAAACCATGGAATGTAACTATTTTTTTAATAGAACCCTTGTATATTTTCTTCCAATATAAGAAATATTTTACTCTTAAAACAAATTTATTCGCTTATTTTTAAAAAATGAATTCATAACTTATAGAAATTGAATGATAAATCATCGATTTTATATTTTATATCATCATGAAAATATTATTTTATGAGGTTATATTCATTTTTGGGAAGAAAATTAGTATTACTAAGAATTAAATTAACATGCATTAAAGTAGAAAAACTGCACTTCTTGGATATTTTATTTATTTATATTATGTAATTATTTTATTATAAATTTAGTTAAGAACTTATAAAATTTGAAATTAACATAATTTTATTGATATATTATACTAATTATATCTCATTAAAATTGAAAACATTACTAAATATAGTTAATTAAACTTATAGTGAAAATTACATTTTTTACAAAACACTTTTTCAATATATAATATGTATTAATTTAAAAGATAATTTTATATTAATTAGAAACTAAATTAGATTTAATGTATATTTATCTCAGGTTGTGTACATAAAATTTTGGAAATAAGGTTTTTTTATTTTTGAATTTAATCACATCTTACTTTGGTAAAAACATGTAACACAAATAAAAATAAAAAAACTAAAAAAGGTAGAATATAAGAAAAAATATAAAGAAACATGAATAATATATATGAGGAAATACATTATTGATAAATTATTGTCCAAATTTCAACCTAAGAATATTTTTTTAAAAAAAATTTCTTATCATTGAACATTTATTTGTTTAGTGGTTTCATTGAAAATTAACGGGTGATAAAAAAAAGTAGTCATACCTTCACTTATAAAAGGGACACACATCCTCCATTTTATACAAAAACTATCCTACAAAATCTATTCCAAAAAAAATATCCATTTATATATTATTATAATCATATATGAAGTTCATAAGCCTTAGTTCCAAATTATATAACATAATCCCTTCATTAATAAGGATAAATTCAAGAGAATGTTTAGGGTACCAATGTGAGTATTAAATAGTCTTTATCCTTTATTAATATTCTTTCTATTGTAAACCAATCCAAACTAAATTTATATTATCTTCATAGTGAAATTTATAGAATTAATATTTATTATATTAATAGAACAACAATTATTTACTCTCCTCCGTATACTTACAAAATAAAAAAGTATGTCAGTCTTGCATCATGTTGACTACCATCTCAACAATGTAACTTTTCATTTTTTTCATTTTTTTCATTAATTAATAAAAAAACAACAAATATAATTCATAAAAATAAAAAAATAAACAAATTTCATTTTCCATCAATAATATTGATATTTTAAACCTAAATAACTTTACTCTCCCATCAAGATATAGTGTGTTCATGTTTGAGGTTGACTTAACAACCTACATGAACAATTCTCCAAAAATATATCATAGATGACAATAGAAACAGAAATTATAAAAAAATATATAATAATTAAATTGTTTTTCTATTATGTTTTTCAATGGTTATATTATTTATTTATGTCATTATAGAAATAATATATTTTATCACTATATTTACTGAAATAATCATATAAAAATTCAATTTTCCCAAGACATAAGAAGATAATATATAATAAGTAGAAAGAATATGAAAAAAATTGATCTATAGTAAATTAAATATACAGTAATAAAGAAAATAATATGATATGTAATATACATAATTTTATTTTTCAGTATGTTTTTTGAATGCACAGAATGAATCTAGGACAATGTAATGGTTTCTATCTCAATTTTCAATTTCTTGTCAAACAATTCTCGTTATCCATAATCATTTATTTGTAATGGTATATCTAATTTTAATATAAAAATTTTTTTAGGGTAAAGTAATTATTACTGGTATTTAAATTTGAATTTGAATTAATATCCCTCAAGTGGTTTTGACAGGAATGTTCCTTGGGTTATAATAATTTTCGAGGAATCAATTATGATTCTTTAACATCTAATACCAATTGTGAACCATGAATTTATAGTATAGTTTATTTAATAACAATGAATTCATTTTCATAATAATATTCAGTTTTTATACTCAAAAAATCCTATAACATTTTTCAAATAGCTATTTATTCCAATGTTTCCCTAGTAGTAAGTATAATTTGTAACACGAATTTCTTTTATCTAGTAATATATTTTTGTGTATAAGTTTTCGTTGTTAATTGGAGATGTATAGTTTATTTAGTGTTATTTTTTAATACACTAATTTAAAATTATTTTCTAATAATATATAATATTTTACTATATGGTTTTTCAACAAAGGTAATTTAAATGTATAAAAAATATTTTCATAATCAATTTTTTATCATTGGAAGATAATTTCTAATAGAAATTTTATTTTTATTTTCAAGGGTCCATTATTCATGAGTATTTTTAAAAGAAATGTTTTTTGAATAATTTTCTTCACCAAATGAAATTTAACTTTTAAACTTCACAAGTATGTTTTTATTTTATATTGATGACTTTTTTTCAATATTACTTTTTATGTTTTCACCTCTATTTTAATTTTCTTAATTGATAATATTTACACACATGGAGTTAATATTGAATTATTTAATAAGAAATAAATATATTAATTTATAATTCTTTGTATTTAATTGATGGTGTGAGAAAAATTGATTCTTGATAATTTATTGATTGATAAAATTTGATGTAATCTTTTACAATGTTTTATTTCATCAATGTCAACATATTTATATGATTCCATTCAAAAATAATTAATATTTATTGTATTAATACACATTTATTTGATATATTTATTATGTAATGTTATTTCCTATCAAGGATTAGATAAATCACTTCCTCTTTACTACCTGACCATATATTATGAATTGGATTGATTTTTTTCTCCACTAAATGTTCTTTATTAATAAATTTTTTATTCTTTTGACTTAAGGGTGTTCCATTATATTTAAGGAATTTATTAGTGGGGGTGTTACAGAGTTGAGCATTTACTATTAATATATATTATATGATCCTACTGGATGATTATATAGAATGAAATTCTATTAATTTATTGAAGAACTATTAAAAATCCATCTACATTTTATTCTAATGATGATGTTTATTGACTACTCCGGATACATGAAATTTATTTTTAACCATTCATCTTATCTATTTGGTTGTTTTATGATAATGTTTTAATTTTTATTAATATAGAGAACTGTATTGGGGTTTTTCAGGTTGTGATTCTGATACAAATTATTATTATTAGATTTAATTATGTCCAGTTTACTCATTATATTATATGAATAATAAATTTAACTTAAATAGTTTATAAATTGGTCTTGAAATTATATATACCCACTATGAATCAATAGGTCTCTTGAGACATACATATTCAGATATTTGATTTATACCAACCCAACATTACATTTCTTCACCCAAAAATCCGGGATTATCTCCCCATTTTTCCATCCATGTGTCTATTATATATGTCACTGTTCAATTTTGTAGAGTTTTGGTGACTGTAAAGGCTTTTTCTATGTAAGGGTAAGGGTTTCTATTTTCCCAATTCAATTCACATTGTGATTATGTTTACCATATCATTCAGAAATTACATTTCCTTTGATATTAATATTCCTTTTTTAATATAATTATCCCTATATTTTATTTTAATATAGAGATTAATCATTCCATCTTATTAATCCCCTTTTATATGGAAATTATTTTTTTAATGTAGTGGTTCATATTCCACTCTCATTTTTCTTAATGTAATTATATTAATATATTTATATTAAATTAAAATTTATTATTATTATTTCTTTATGTTTTAGTATATTATCATACATATCAATTAATAATAATGATATACATTTAATCACTCTAATTATAGCATCCACAAAGGAAATTACTATATTGACGTATCAGTTCGTAACACACATTTTTATTCCTTTTACAAATGAAATGTTTTAGTTTCAAATTTTTTGGAATAATACATAAAATTTTTATATGATTAATATTATAATCATTAATCATCTTAGTTTAATTTTTATAGTAAATAACATGAAATTACTCTTCTTATACCCTTATAAAATAGATATACCATGTATAATTAAGGGACACATACTCTATGGCCTTTCATTTAATAATATTTTTCTACAATTATAAACCATTTACGAGAATTATTTTCTATTATCTTATTTTCATATATTGTTATGTTATCATGTTATTTATTTATTATCAATTTTTTTACACATAATTATTCTCATTAGGTGTATCGTATAATTAGATATAAATCTAAAAAAATCTAGTGATCCATTCTCTATTTCATATGTTACATTAATTTTATTAGTCTATGAGATTAAAATAACATTGAATGTATTGTTCAGTAAGAACATATTCCTTTCCTTGATATCAATCCTTCAGGATCATAAATTTATCCACAAGTTCATTCTCATGTACTTCCATTACAAGTAAAATTATTTCTATTTCAGCATTCATGTGTTCCAATAGAGGTATATAGATAGCATACAGTTTGGACGTATAAATATTGGGAAGTAAGTGCAACCTCAATCTCAGTTTCATTCTATATAAATTGTATATAACATTTTCATTTTCCAAAAATCTCATGATATAATCATTTCCATGGATTCTCCTTTTCCAGTGGTAGATTATAATGTAATAAATAAAAGCCATTCATATGTTCTTTTTAAAACCTTATTGTAGTTTTTAGTTGTCGAATATGAACTACACCATGAATATCTTATTCTGTGGTATTGTTAGGAACTAAACTAAGAACCCAGTTGGTTTTCCCACATAATCCAACTTTTGAGGCACCTAAATCACATTCTTAATTTCTATGAGCTATTAACTAGTGATCGGTTCACAAAACAAAATTAATGGGAATGATTTATCCTAGTATAATAATAAAAAGATCAATGAAAAAAAAAATCAAAATAGGGACTATATTATAAATAAATTAGAAAATCATAGAGTAGACAAATAGATAAATTTCATCACAAAAATAAATAAAATAATATAGAACTGGGACATAATGGCTGATATAATAGAATACTAGAAATAATGAAAAAATAAAACAAACAACTACCCACCATCTCCATGTGACCCCTTAGTCACTCATCACATACCAAGAATAAAATTATAATGAATAACCCACCATAAATTAATCATGATACATATTACACAAAAAAACCCATGAGATCTAGATACACTAAATGATGAAAAAAATATTTTGTCAAAACTATGCATAGTATGATCCTACTGAGGAGTTTATCTAATAACAATTTACAATAAACATCACCCACAGTAGTTTGAAATACCATTAGAAAAAATATATTTTTACAGGTATTAAGATAAAGAAAAAATATCCTCAACAATTATATTATAGAAATTCACTTATTTTTCATTAAATAAAATAATTCTCTTTGATATAATTCCTATATCCGTAGACTCATTTATATAAATATTAGTTAAAATAAATTTTGTAACCAGTTCAAAATATTTGTTTTCAATAAACTATATTATTTTTTATGAAAAAATATACCTATGCGATAATAATAAAATATTCCATCATGGACCCAAAAAACTTGAGAAACAAAATGAAAATCATAACTACAACATGTTATAGAGACATGGATGTGAATTGGATCAAGGAATAGAAAGAATGAGAATATCCTTAGAATTTCAACATGTATCTTATATAACGTATTACATTCTAAGGTAATAATTTTCCAAAAATACACCATATAAATTGTAAAAACTACTTGAATATTTTATATCCAAAAAACATAGGCCACCAGTTATCCCTGTAGAGAGCCTAGAATTCAAGGAACTCCCTAATAGAATTAACCTATGACACAACTAGGGGGACACTAGTTACATTTTAGAATCTAGTGTTTCATAAGTATAGACCTATCACATGGTTCATATATATCCCCTGAATGATCATGAATATAAAATAATTAATTAGGAAGGTCATATAAGAATAATAGAAACATAATGTTAATCTCTTCTCAACAATAACATTGTCCCATGATACACCCCCGACAATTTCATCTTTGTCACAATGATATAAAAATTTCCCTTAGGAATCATAGTCTAGATTTGATAAATATATACTAAATTGTGTCATAAAATAATTAGAACATATTAATTTAGAATGTGATAAACATGACATTATAAAATATACTCTGGTTTCCAAGGCCCCTTACATTTCCATTGAAATACCCTCAGAAAAAAAAATTTATTTATAAATAAATTAAAATCTCATCAAAAACCATATTGACAAAATATCAAAAAAAAAAATGTATTCAAGATGCCAAAGTATCCCATTTAATCAATTCACAACCAAAACATGGCCAGATACCCTTAAACATCAAAATCATTTCAAAAAATAATTATTTTATTTTAAAAAATAATATTTATTTACTAGTCATTATAGAAATACGTAGAAATTTAGAAAATACATTATACTATCTGAATAAAAAATTGAAAATATTTATAAAACTCATTTGATAATCAAATTTTGGTGAAATAAAATAATTTAAAAATTTACAAACATATATCCCTGAATGAAATTAAAAATAATGGATACACACAATAGAACCTAACTCTATTCAATGGTAATCACGATATATGACATAGAATTCATTCAATTATTCTCTAAAAAGGAGAGGTCACCATAATCACTAATAACAAAAACCATAATAATTATGAAAATCATGATCACTTATCAGACATTAGGGTTCACTGGAAATTGGGAAATGATGGTAGATAATATAATGAGAGAAGGGAGAAGAAATCATTACAAAGAAGGGTCTGACAATGAATAATACACATGAAAATGGATATGATGATATTTGGAATATAGAAAAATGGGTAGAGAGTGTTCCCTCATCCATGTTATCCATAGATGAACCAAGAGGACGTGAAAACAACCAGATAAACCATAGAAAAAGTCGTTGTAAAGGAAAATAAAATTTTTAAATACTCGTGATGTCAACCAGACTTAGCTACATGTATATTTAAATACTTCCCCAATAATGATATTAGAATATCCAAATAAAAACACACATTTTTGGTTCATCAACATGTTTAACTAAAGTTTTTTCCCACCATGAATATCTCATTTTAATAAGTTTCATCAATTCACAATGTTTCCTTGAACTATTTCCATTATACATAAGAAAGGTGTGTCCTAGCTGCACTGTCACAAAATATTCTAAAACTTTTCTTTTTTGGGCCTCTCATACATTAGACCCAAAATATATTCTTCCAATACGTACTAAACCATGAAACAAAATATACTAAAAAAGGTCCCTGAATTTTTATCATATAAGATTCATCATGTTGTTTCACCTAAATAAGGTTCCCCACCCATTAAATAGAGGAATAAATCCCAAATTATTAAAATTATCCAATAAAACTTCAAAAACTCAAAAACATTAAAAACAAAAAAATAGTATAAAATAATAATTGAAAAATTATAGGGTGTAAAAATAATCCCCACAATCCCACTTTATACCATAAGAAAGTATCTAGAACATGTTTAATAAAGACAGAATAATACTCAAAAACACCATATTAAATAGGTAGGTTATGTTTGGAATTATATGGGGACACACTTTTGAAATGAAACATTTAACCTCCAAAATATATCTAAACCAAAAATCATGGTAACAAAACAGTGGTATGTCCCAAAACCCAACACTAAAACATAATGCAGGAAGAAACCGAAGGATATGGTGATGGAGAAATATCATCCAACCAATTTTAATTTTTATAAAATACATGAATGAAGGAAATTTCACACATTTCAAAATAAAACACCTTTGAGAAACATAATTTCAACAGACAACCTAAAAAATGAGAAACCCATAATACATAGGAGAATACAATCAAAAATAGCATCGCACGAAACAAACATAAATCCAACATAATCCATAATTATAATACCATAATTAAAAGATACATATAAATACTAAAATATATTGTAGCCTCATAAACTATAATTTCACCAAAAATTTACCATTCCAATAACCCATATATAAAAACTCTAATGATGTAATAGGAATCAACATAATGATATTCCCTATAATCCTTTATAAATATAGACATAGAATTATGACTCACTATTCAATATAATCACACAATATGACATTGTTTATTCATATACATCTAAAAATACTAGCTTTGATCAACCTTTCATTCAACCTTGTGATCATTCAATCACTACTTCCCAAAAAACATGACATATGTAGTTTCTTGAACTAAAATACCTTGGCTAACCTCTATAAGAAGGGTTCCAATAACTACCTCAATAATAGATAATTTACATGCTTTAACCATGATTAATCTGAGATCTAGGTGAAGGAAACACTCTTTGAATTTTTTTGATGGATTCAAAGGGGTGGGAAGTGTTTTTCGCTTCTATATATCTTTGATTATAGGTAGATTTAACACACTAAGGAATCAGACCTAAAAATTATAGGTGACATTTTAAATATCATACTAATTAATTAGATTCACACTATTCATAAAATATTATCTTGAAGGAAAACAAAAATATTCAAATTACACTATACCGAATATTTTCATGTCCATGAAATCAAATAACTAATACTATCATAACCCAAAACATGACATAAATATGATGAACTCAATTAATATATAAAATAAACCATTTTCCAAAGACTCTAAAGCATTTATAAAAGTGCACTGTACAATAGAGAAAATATAATTTAAAAATACAATATCTTAAATAATAAAACATAATTTGAATTTACAAGAAATTTGTATTCATATCACACCTATGAAAATTGATTTTAAAACAAAATCTCATTTAAAAAATTAATGAGAATCTAAACAAGACACAAAATCTGTTGACTATCAGACAAATTTTAATATGAGTCTATTATTAAATATTAATTTTGAAATATTTTACCATAGAAAATAATATAAATAACCAATCTAAAACACCACAAACTAGCAAAAAAATTAAAAGATTTTTATACAAACACATGTTTAATAAAAAAATTAATTTTTCTAAACATACAACAAACCATCATGGGTGAATTAAGAAGAAACATAAATGTTAATTAAACTACATCATTATCTCAAAATAAAACCATTATATTATACTACACAATTGGTATGTACTATTTAGATCATTTTTGAAATCATGATAGGATGAAAAATAATTCTAAATGTTAGAATTTAATGTGCCTAATATAGCAGAATGACTTTGTTAACTATATTACAAACATTCCATAAGATCCTTGATAGTTATATTACCCACTTCTTTTTCTCCACGTGGTTCATTAACCCATATAAAATAATTATTATTCTATGTTTCTTTCAAAACATTTTCCTAATAATAACATATTGGACCCTTATTTAACTCAAACACTCATCCGGAATCAAAATATCATAAATACATATCAAAATAAATCAAAGATAAATAATTGGATACATTTTAAATGCACAAATCCTAACCACTTTTATTAAATCAATGTTTTCTATTATAAAGATCTAGCTAAAGGATTCTATAAATCCACAATTAGTGTACCCATGACAATACTAATATCAATACTATCGGGACACACCCCATTAAAAAATGGGGCGCTCAAATATTCTTATTTTAATGAAAAACTATTGAATCCCTCAATATCTGTACCTTATTTGACCCATGTAAAACCTATGGTGAATTACTGATCAATTTAATATAGTAATTAGTTCCATGGTACAAAAATATAATCAATGGGAATGATTTTACCCTCGAATGATAAAAAATATTTATTGTAAAATAATTATATAGTTTGTCAAATATAAGTGAATAATAAACTCAAACACTTTTAAAAAAATCAAAAACAACCAGACATAATTATTTAAAATAAAAGACATAAGTTACAGCATGGGATAGTCAATAGATTCCTATAAATTAAGAATAAAAAAAATTATTTCCACCATCACCTTGTGATTCCATGGAAAATATCCAAATACTAATCCAATCATCATCTTTAATAACCCATATTAATTGAAACTAAATCTAGGGAAAATGAAATTAATCCATAAAAAAAATATACAAAAAATTTATTATGCAAGATGTGAGTGCAAAAAAGCTGAATAGGTTCCCATGACGTAGTTTTTAAATTTTCCTCTCAAAATACTATTCATCCATTCTACTATGAATAGTAATTAAATATAGAGATTTTGGTTGGTAATAAAATAAAAATATAAAATCACCATCAATGATTTAATGAAATTTATCTTCATTATCATTAAATGAAATAAATTACATTGACATCTTGCATTCGTTCTAAGAAAATAGTACCTAAATAATTATTTCAAATCCACTTTTGAAGAATGTTCATTAGTTTTCATTTTCATAGAAACATGGAGTTTTTTTTAAAAAATAATCCATATTTGATAATAATAAATTTAATCATTGTAGAATCACGACACCAAATAATTTAAATGATACTCAAAACAGTAACAATTTGTATTTCCATTCATGCCAATAAAATATGTGGATAAAATCTAGAACCGTAGGGAACATAGTAAGTCCTATGTTAAGACCAATACTAGTAAATATAAATAATACAAGAAAAACAAATGGCATATAATAATTTCATCTAATATAAGACACTACATTAATCTACACCACCCCTAAAATCAATGTTACTCCCCACTTACCCTGGACTATGGAAAAATTATAGGTACACTAGTTGTTTGTAACTATTGAAAATATCATAAGTATAGACCTCCCAATTAGTACCTTATGATCCAATTATAGGTAAAAAATAACATGTTCTAAATAAATAATGTTATATAAAAATTATGGAAATATAATGTTAATTTTTCATCCCCTTCGGTTACATAAAATAAGATAATCTTATCCTAATCATCCAAATTACAATGATAAAAAAGATACCCCAGTAGTTCTAATATTTAAAAAAATTAGGGGATGAAGTGGGTCTCAATTTTATTAGATGAAATTATTTTAGGACATTTCAAATGGGAATTATCAGTATAGGATATGGATTCTTGGCCCCTTTGCCTTTCTCCTCAAATCCCATTTCAAATAATTTTTCATGAATTGAAAAATTAAAACACCATTCAAATCCATTTGGAAAATAATAAATTTTTCATATAAAATCATTCTACCAAACAACATCCCATATTCTCAGTTCACAACAAAAACAGGGTGTAATGCCCTTGAAATACTGAATTTATTTAAATTATGACATTGATCTGTTTCAGTTGATAATTTTAACTCAAAACTAAAATTAAAAATAAATACCCTATGAATCCACCATTTATTATAAGTACAGAACCAATAAAAAATAAATATGATACTCATTTTATTATCACATATATGTAAAAATAATTTAAAAACAAAGAGAATCCAATGGAATTAAAAATAAGAAAAATACACAAAATCACATACCTTGATTCGGTATAAGAAAAGATTAAATTCATCACTATCTATAGTTAACACACCCAAAACTAGTGTGAGGTCCTTAAAACACCTTTCAACCAATTCCTCATAATATTATATAAAAAATGAACCATAATCTGACCCTATGGTCGATGATAAAAGGTAGAAACAATAGAAAATGAAAAAGTGGGAAGAATTAAAAGGAATTAATGAGGATGGAGTGTCATATATATAGAAATATGAATTTACAAATGTTATAAGAGATTTTAATTGATTAAGATACAGAGGAGAGAGAGATATATCATGCACTTTTGCCTCAGCCAAAATGGGAGGAGAAACATAGGAGAAACCACATAAATATCTTAAATAATAAATAAATTAAAAATAACATTTCTAAACACCTTGGTACAACATATAGTATGGCCACATTATTTAGTAATCATCCCTCTAACCGTTCAGTTATAACTACCTATATAAAACATGGATTCAAGATTTTTCATCATGTTTAAATAAACCATAGGCTATACATGAAAAAACCATTGTCAAATGTTGAATCACAATACAAAAATTCCATACATATATAATATAGTGTCTGCGCTAGTCATGCAAAAAAATTCCTAAAACAAAAAATTTATTTCATATTTTCTAATGGGATTCGAACATTTCTTACCCAACTTATTTTTTACTAATTTGGACTAAAATAATTAAAAAATAATGAAATAAAAATATCCCAATGTATTTATATGTATAATACACCCCCTAATTTCCCCTAAACCATTAATGAGAGGGAAAATTATAGAATATTCAAATTTAGTAGATGAATGTACAGATACCCAATGAAAAGTGTAAAAATATAAAAATGAAATAATAATAAAATTATTGAAGGTATATCTACGACACATATTCTTATTAAAGGGTACCTAACCAAACTCTTACTATAAATTTTCTAGGTATTTAATAAATTATAAATATCATTTATTATTCCATAGATAATTTTATTTTTCATATATATTTTTATTTTGTTATAATCTCCTGAATATATAATTTGGACTCTATACTAGACATGTTATAAGATTAATGGGCATTGTTATCAGACCATTCAATGCACTGGGTAATGTTTCATCTTCATAGATACATTGTAAATGGACTAATTAAGTTACTATGACTTTGTTTTGTAGCATTTACAAAAGTTCCATGATGATACTACATGTATGGAATTATTATGATATAGTTTCCTTGTTAGGTATCCTTAACATTGGAATCCATCATATATAATTACTTATGTATTTACACATGATATCAATGTTTTTTGAAGATGTGTTTTTGATGTTTATGTTTTCATGGAAAAAAATGTATCATTATATCCATATATATCAAGCTATATAACTTGTATAATGAATATTCCGTGATATTTGGAATTATCCCTCTCAATATGACACCTTGATTAATGTTTCCATTTATGAGCATCTAAGTTATGCCCTTCCTTTTGTTCCCAATGTCCCTGGAGAAATATTATATTTTAATTGTTCGAAAAATAATATATATTTTGATATATTTAGAAAAATTATAAAATTATTGTTCCTATAATATTGGTCATCTATGATGACTCATGTACTAATTAAAATTAACTTTTTAATTCTTGGAGGTATTCAAATGCAATAGGTTTCAATGTTGATAACAGTCATATGTGATTATTGAAATATATAAATGAGTATGAGTTGTGGGCATCTCAGATTGGATGATCTAATGATAACAAAGAGAAGTAAAATCATCATTCATATGAAAATTTGGTCTTAATGATGTCTAAAATATAACATCCTTTTCCTCGCTATTCTAAATATCTAACATGAAAAAGTTTTTCTTTTATTTATTATATCAAACAGAAAATATTAAAACTAATTCTATTAACATTAGTGACATTTTTGGTAATAAAAATTATATTTTAATGATAAAAAATTTTATAAGTAATATATTTAAAAAAAATATATCATTATATCATTGATTCACCTATTATTTTGCATCGTCTCATAGATTTAATCATGTTACAATATCCTTATTCCACTATGAAGTTTTTAAATCATACTTAAAATAATAGTATTTTTTAACAAAAAATATAATATAATTTAATTGATTTCAATAGTTTCTTCTATGAATTTTTTATTACATTGTATATCTTATAAAAATAGGTTTTTAGATCAATTTAATATCAATTACTGTTAAAAAATTATAAATTAAAGAAGTATTTGGATTTATTTAAAACAATAGAAGACAAAAACATTGATAATGTGGACTATGTGTACCATAAAATTAATAAATATATTCAAGTTGATAATTTTTCATAGTAAAACATACCAATAATTAAGGATGGATTATGCCCAAAATATATCAGGAGTGGATGTATGAATCTACTAGTGTTGATATATAGAGTGAAATGTGAAAATATATAATAACCACTATGATACACTAGGAAAGTGGCCCTATAACAATGAAGCTATACATATGGATTAAAAAAACAATAAGAATAGAGATTATTTACAATCTTATACCAATAGTGATTCAGTAAAATATATGTATAGATCATTAGATAGGGTGTTCTACTCTGGATCCTCCACTCCTACACGTTAAAAACAAAGTTCCTCTAGTATGTTCACACCTCTCACCACCCATTTTGTGATTTTGTCTTTCTATATTCACTCCTCAAGAATATTTTTCATCCCCCTTTCCCTCCATAAGAAATTTTTGTTTCCCCCTACGCTCATTAGGGGAATTTTTCAAACCCAAGGCACCATTTATTCCATCAGAAGGTGTTATTCAACTATTTTTGGTGAATTTTTTGTTGTAATCTTTGAGAGGTAATATTTCCTTCCCTACTCTTATTTCTTCTCTTTATTTTTTAAATACTATTCATGTATTCTACATTACATAGGAATGATTTTCCATTTTAGTTTATGTATTTTGTTCTCTTTTTGATGACATCCAATTTTTTGGGATTAGAATTATTCCTTTTAGAGAGGTTTGGTATTTAGGAACTCTATACATGACATTTCATGGGATCCTCGTTACATAGTCAATATGAGTGATGGTTCTTTTTAAAATTATATGTGCTTAATTATTTATGATTTACCTTATGTGATGTACAACATGAACAATTTTTTCTAGTTGGATCAGGCATGGAATGAGCCTATTGTGAATATATGATTCATTTGGCGGTATATTTTTGTTTCTGATTTTATCATGGAATCATCCAGTTCGTTTATTATATTGTAATATAAGTGGGATTGTATTCTACATATTTATATATAACACCCTAATATAAATAATTTGACCCTTAGGTTAGAAAAATTTCATTTCATATCATTGTGAGACACCCCTTGTTTATAAAATCATTACAAAATGGTATTTATTTTTAATTAATCATATACGTGTGACCTATGAATGGTAAAGTTAATTTAAATGTGGTCTTTAACCATATAAGTGGATGATATTCCATTAATTTTTTTTTTGAAAACCCCTAAATAAATTTTAATAAATATTTTTTTGTAAAATATTTAGTGGTGTGCACGAGTTTGAGGTTTTGAAAATAATTCATTTTTAAAATGGATTTCAAAAATAGTGCTTTGGAGTTTTTAAAGTGTTTAATGTGTTTATAATTGGTTTTTTTTAAAAAGAATTTTTAATCAATATTATCTATAAGATAAACCTTTTTTCAATCTTGGTTTATTTTTAAAGCAATTTTTTTTATTTTTAAAACATTAAAAAAAATTAAAAGTGGTTTGTTTGATTTCAAGAGGGTGAGTTATCCCAGGTAGATTACGTTTTGAAACTCATTAGTAGAATTGAATGTTTTCCATGCTCTTGTAAATGGAGGTGTGGTTTCCCATTAAGTATCACAATTTTTTTAATAAAATTAGTCTCCAATGTAAATTTATATATCTTTTTAAATTATGGTTTATGTTTCATTCCAAGAAAGTTTGATTAAAGAAAAGGATTGTTTGGTATTTTATGAATAATGTTTTTTATAGAAGATATGGGACCCTTTTATGCATCATTTCAATATTTTATGGACATGATTTATTTTGATATCATGATGGTATATTTATTACATTTACATTTATATATTTTACTTGTGTTTTTAAATAAATTGGTATTATTCTTTGTAAGGATATGGGATGTGAGACGTGTGTCGTTTAAAATATGTTATATATGATATTTTTAATTTCATGATTATTATTTCCATCATTAAAATTTAATGGTAGAAATTGGAGAATGGGGTAGGTGGAATTGGTGGTCGATTATATGTCTTAGGATTATATTTTCAAGGAACATTAACCCAATCAAAGGGATCCCATATAGTGGAAATTTCTCTGAGAGAATGAGTGAGATTCTAAGTTCTATAGTCATGAAATGTAAAATCCCTATTACACAAAGAATATTATATTTTCATATTTATTAATATTTTTGAATTTAATATTAATTTTACATTAAATAGGACAATATGTTCGATGGAAAACCTGACAAGCAATAACGGTTTTATCTAAAATAACATTTTTCACACAATTTTGGGTCATACTAAAAAAAGAAATAGTGATATAATATTATTTTAAATGGAAGTTCACACCTAGCCGTTGTTTTAGAGGAAATGAAATGAAATAACTATAACATAATTATAAATGATTGTTAAATGTTATTACATTTAATGTATAAATTTCAGAGGCCTACAATAAGAATAAAACTGATTTTAAAACATGAATAACTCTAATATTTTTCAAAGGACATTTTTCAAACTTTTGATGGAGAACCGCTTTTAATTATATTTTTTTCACTTTTATATGTTACATTTGTCAATATAATATTCTTCTTTAGAATTAGGATATGAAAAATTACTTTCTATTAAATTGTTCTTTCTGATAATGTTCATTTTTTAAAGAATAGTGAAAAATACTTCTTTTTATTTCAAATTTTATTTTTAATAGAATTTATTTATATAGATATATTGTTCTATTTATTATTTTTAAAGTTTAATTGGATTATATATTTACCATTTAATCCAATTTTGGTAATTGGAAGTAACTTTACATTGAAAGTTGACATAAATATGTTTCAATTTTTTGGTAGTTATTATTTCATAAAAACACACTTTTTGGTTTTGTAAATAGAAATTGAATTTAAATTAATTAATGAATCATATATGTTTGGAGTTTATAAAAATATAAATCATATTCGTATTTATATCATCAAAATTAGATTTGAGTGATTTTTTTTAATTTTTCTGAAAAATACCAATTTATGATCAATAGTGAAAAACACTGCATAGTAGTTAAAAACTGGATTTTTCATTTAAATGAAATTTAACCACTTCTGTGAATTAAATTTCAAAAATAATAAATAAATGGTTTTAATAAGTGTGTAAAATGTGGTTCAATATGTTTAAAATAATTTTTGGTAAATCCTAACTTCTAATTTTTATTTACTACGGTTAAAGGTAAATAGGGTAATTCATGTTAAAAATTATATTCTAATAATATAAAATTTCATTAACACTTCTCATAACATTATTGTATGAGTAATTTCTGACAAATAAAATCCTTGGATGATACTTTTTTCCTTTAAAAGCCACATGGGAAACATAATGACATTAATATCTTTTTAATTAATCTAAAAATAAAAATATAATAGACTTGAATCTTTTTACTAAAACAATATTAATATGGGGTGATGTAGTTGATATCTTACACTACTAATATTCATTAGAAATATAAAATTATTTATACATCTTGGTAATTTATTTATAATTTTTATACATTAAAAAAATAATTGTAATAATGATACAATGGTGATGATGTAATTGCTTCATTAATAAAAGATTCTAATAAATGATATTATACATATAAAAATAAATTTATTTTTAAACATTTTATACCATCCATGAATTTGAGGTATAGTAATGAAACTTAATATTTTAATTAAATAATGTTCTTCTAAATAATAATGTTGTTAAATTTTTTTTATAAATCATGATATGAATAGTATATGAAATTCCAAATATGAGTTTTTTAAAAAAAAATTTATTAAATGATAAAATAATCAAGAAAATTAAGATTCTACCAAATGACATATATGATGATAAAAATTTCATTAATGATACATTTTAGTTCACTTGAAATTTTATTATATATATATTAACCACATAGTATGAATATATAAG
Organism: Viscum album; assembly: GCA_963277665.1. Classification (NCBI taxonomy): domain Eukaryota; kingdom Viridiplantae; phylum Streptophyta; class Magnoliopsida; order Santalales; family Viscaceae; genus Viscum; species Viscum album. The sequence goes on along the minus strand of OY728143.1, from coordinate 61,657,464 downwards.
AGGACATGGTAAATGTTAAATAAATTAATGAATCGTTAAACAAAAAATATAAGTTATATAAAATATCAAAAACCTTTCCAATTCATATAGGATGGTTTTATTTTGACTGCTAGTCACCTTATAATAAAAAAAATATTTTTTGGACCTTTTGATACCTAAAATCATTTTATAATAAAATAGTACTCTCAAACATTCCTAAAGAGCCCCACCTCCCACTTATAAAAATCCATCACATCTGACCCTTACTCACTATTCTTAATCCCCCTTGGATCATAAAACCACTACACATATAAGCTTCTAAAATACCTCTCTTATACATATAATCCATAATTTTGGCATAAGTCCATTCAATAGAGCCTTTTGGTTCAAACCAAAGAGAGTTACCCAATTTAAAGGTAATGTCTTCCCTGAAGTTATTTTCTTTTATTTTCCTTCTCCACCCCCTTAACTATATTTATTCTAATAATTTAAAACAACAAAAATATAATAAATATTCTAGTATTTTATTAGGATATTTATTTGAACTACACTTTCATAGCCATCCATCTAATGGATACGAACATACTATGTCTTTGGACGTTGAACTACTACCTCATATAACTATTATTGTTCAATGATCATCTACCACCTCTTATGGAGGCCATTAAGATATATATGTATTTATATGTGATATGTATTATATTTATATTGTCTCTATGGATATTTAATTCTCATTTATAGCATAACATTATGTTTTCCTTAAGGGGTAAATACGATAATTTCATTTGAAGATGTGAGGACTACTGCACCCTCAAAGTGATATGACTCATTCATGACATACGTAGAACGTATAAAGGATAGAGTTACTGAAATTATCAAATTTATTATATTTGAATTATAATATACATCTGTATTATTATGTTTTCATTCCATTAAATATGAAATAGAAATAAAATTAGCGCTCATGCGTATGTACGACTTAATGTCTCCATGAACTGTGCATTTCATTTCTTATCTCTAAATGTTTTATAAAATTATATATAAAAATATATACAGAATATATAATATATATGTGATATATAAATAATTAATATCATTATATATATAAATTACATTTGATAATATGGACAACTTGTTATTATAAGAAGTTCTTTTTTAACTCAAGTACCAAATATTGAAAAAATGAACCTTATTAACTTAAAAGATTATGAAATTTTTATAACATGTTAATAAGTAATATAAAAGGAATAATAAAGTAGAAAATTTTAATTTGGAAAGTAGAAATTAACTTTAGTTTATTATTCAGGTGATTAAAGAAAAAATGAATTAAGTCGGACACAAGGTAAGGGACTTCGTCTCAATCTCCTTTAATTGTGGAATTCTTTGATTTATACATGAAGTTAATTTATATGGGTTTTAAACCCCATTTAAATTTAATTACATTAAAATGGAATCTTTTCCCTATTAAGAATATTAAGAAATGACCAAAAGAATGTTTCTTTTAACGTATTCGGTGACAATGGCCTCTCCAGCATCATGAGCATTATTTGATATTTGGATTCCTTAACATGATGTAATGTTTTTAAAATGAAAATTAATACCATATACTCATTTTATGTATTTTGGAACTGAAAATGGTTTCATAAATGTATTTATTTTTTCAATATATTGACATTTTATATTGTTAATACTGTGTGGAAATTTTATTTTTCCTTTATGTCAGTTCATGTGTTATGATTATGTTAAGGTTCTTGGGCATTTGTTTTCACATATAGGTGGTTCTGTAATATGAATTGTGTAGGTGAGCATGAGATAGATCTATAATGTATTGGGTAATGGGACAGAGTTAAAGGTTAATGTTTCTATTAAGAGATTTAGGTAATATACTTGGATGGGTATTCCAAATGTAACTTCATATGTAGTTGTGATAGCTATAATTTAAGTATGTTATGGATGCCACACGTTACCTTTATGGTTTTTGATTACTATTTATTATTCATAAATATTATGATTTAATGAGGTTTGTTAAAGTGATCATGTTTTTTATGTAATGATAGAGAAATGTTTTTCTTCATTAAGATTATGTAATGTATAGGGATGAGGATTTATAGTTGGTATCAGAGGTCGGTTTAGATAGATTTATGAGTTAGGGTTTTTCTAAATTAATATCCATAAATTACTTTATGTTAAGATTGATATGATATAGAATTTATAGATTACAACGTTTCATCGCCTAATATATTTCCATGTTCATAATGGTTTTCCGTAGAAGAAATAGAGAATCTATGATGGGATGACTTCAAGCAGAAAACAACCTTCCAAATCAGTAATCTAAGATGGTGAGAATTGGAACCGAATAGTTTGTTCTAGTGATGGAACCATTGAATCGGGAAATAAATTGTGGTGGTATCCATGAATGAGATCATCCAGATCAACCAAAAATGAACATGTCATTAGTGGAGCATTTCATGAGGTAGCATCTCCCATCATTCCGAGGATCATCTCACCCCGTTCTAATTGAAGGGTGTATTAATTCAATGGAGAATATTTTTGATGTCATGGAGATTTCATAGCATCAAATGTATAGTCTTTATGTTTACTCTTTTGAAGGTGAATCCGATCAGAGGTGGCCGATGGTGAAAATATCAGGGGTAGTGAGGATATTGATTCTCTTGATTGGGATTAATTCAAATGTATGTTTCTTGTGAAATATTTTCCTGAGGTTGTTTGTCATAGGATAAAAAAAATCATGAAATTGAGGCAGAAGTATTACTAAGTGGCAGCTTATGTAGGAAAAATCACTCATCTTGCAAGTTATGCTACAAATTTCATACAAGATCATGGTAATGAAAACAATCTTTTTAACATGGGATTGAAGCCAAAGTATTAAAGGGATTTATATTATCATGGGATAAAAAGTTGTGAATTTTTTTTATCTTTATAGAATATTGAAATAGGGTTATCCAATGATCATGTCTTATTTGAAAAACAATAGAATATAATAAATAGGTTATAGATGAAAGGATAGAACTCTTCAAAAAAGTATGATGGTATGAAAATTAAATTTACAGTTTGTGAAAATTGTTCTAAAAATCAATTTGGGGAATGTATTTTAAATTTTGGTATGTGATATAGATGTGCTAAAATGATACATAAGGATCGTAATTTCACTGAAAACTATCACGGAAATGGTAAGACAAAATATGATTTACAGTTAGTAAAATGATTAATGTTCATTGAAATGGGTTATTATAAATATGAGTCTCCAACAAAGAACACAAATGAGGGAAAGAATTCATAATACAAGGAGAAAGGGGTGGTCAAATTATTTTCAACTACATCAGAAGATGTTAGGCCATCGAATGAAGTAGTATCGGGTACATTTTTTGTTTATTCAGATTATTCCAATGTGTTGTTTGATTAAGGGTATACACATTCTTTTATTTCTAAGAATTTTTCCAGTAAATTGATAATTCCATCACAATATATGAATTTTGAACATATGGTAAAAACACTAAGAAGAAATTTTAAGACAAAAATAAATTAAAATATCGTTTGTGTCACTGTGTAGTGAAAGAATCTACCTTTAATCCTTATTTTTTTCACTAGTAGAGTTTTATGTTATTTTAGTTATGGATTGGAATCTCGTTTATCATGTTATGATTGACTAAAGAGCTATGTAGGATTCATTTTAGATAGAATTTCATACTGTGTACACGAATGGACCTTTACATTTGATAACATATGAGGAAGCTAAGAAACTAGTGAAAGATCGAAATAAATGTTACCTTGAACATATTTTTCAAAATAAGGAAACTGTTCAGATTAATTATGATCCAATGGTAAATGATTACCTAGTAGTTTTTTCTGTATTATTATCCTGGTATACCACCTGATTGGGATGTTGAATTTTCGGTTGAATTAGTTATTAATTAAAATCCAATTTCAGAACCCCCTTATCAAAAGGCAACATTGAACTTATAGAATTAAAGAAGAAATTACATGAGTTATTAAATAAAGGTTTCATTCAACCTAGAACATCACCCTGGGGTTCTCCTATATTGTTTGTTAAAAATAAAGATGCTTCAAGGAGACATTTCATTGATTAAAGGTTATTTAATAACATCACTTTTAAGAACAAGTTTCATTTGCCTCATATTGAAGATTTTCTTGATCAGCTCCATGGAGCTCAGTATTTTTCAAAGAATTAATTGTGGTCAGGGTTCCATCAGTAGAATGTAAAGGAAGAAGACATTACGTAGACCATATATCGTACTAGATATGGCCATTATTAATTTGTAGGTATGAATTTTGGGTTAACCAATGCACCTGCTGTACTCATTGATCTTATGAATAGGATTTTCTATGAGTTCACGGATAACATTCTGGTTGTGTTTATTGATAATATTTTGTTTATTCAAAATATTAAGAGGATCATGAAAGGCATTTAAGGGTTGTATTTAAATCCATAAAAAAGAAACTATATGTGAAATTTATAAATTGGGAGTTTTTGTTACAAATAAAGTCATTCCTTGGTCACGTTGTTTCAAAAAATGGCATAACCATTGATCCTGCTAAAAAAACGATGTTGAAGAATGGCCAAGTCCCAAAAAAATAATTTATATCCGTAGTTTTCACAGTTTGGTAGGTTTTTATTGGAGGTTTTTTGAATACATTCCACGGTTATCTAGCCCAATGACTAAGTTAACTCCAAAATGTGTTAAATTCATCTGGACAAAATAATGTGATGATTGTTTTTAGGAATTGAAAATATGATTGATGAATGTTCTAGTTTCGGCACTACCTTCTCAAGATGGTGAGTAGTTTATTTAAAATTTTGTTCATTGAAAGGACTTAGTTGTGTCCTAATGCAGAATGATCATGTAATTTCTTATGCTTTACGTCAGTTGAAACCACATGAGTTAAATTACCTTATACAAGAATTGGAAGTAACTGTTGTTTTTTAATTAATAATTTGGATGCATCATCTATATAAAGTAAAATTTTAAATTTATATTGAAATAAATAGTTCGAAATATATATTAACTCAGAAAGAATTGAACATGAGACAGAGGAGATGGCTGGAATAATTCAAGGAATATGATTTCATAATTCATTTCCATATATGAAATGAAAATAATGCGGTTGATTATTTGAGTTGAAAAAGTTATGCTACATAGACCATGTCATGTTAAGAACAATATATATTGATTAAAGATTTGTTGATAATTTTTGTTGAAGTTTTTTGTGTAGGTACTTTCACTGTTTTTTTCAGGTTTCAGTTAAATCATCTCAATGAACAAAATTATGCAAGCACCGAAGGAAGTATGTGTGTTGTAGAAAAAGGTAGAGATGGATTATAAGGGTATTTTACATGATTTTAACATAGAAAACTATTGTATTTTGATTTTTGGAAATATATTATGATTTATTTTTATTTTTTTGATGAGGAGTGAGTTATTATGTGAAGCTCACAGTTCTCTGTTTTCAGTTCATCTATATAGAACTCAGAAATATAGATATCTTCGACAGTATTACCGGTGTGTTGGAATGAAAAGATATATTTTTTATATTACTATGAATTATTTGAATTTTCAACAAGATAATGTAGAGAGGCAGTTACAAAAATGGATGCATCATCCTTTATGGGTTCCATAGTGGAAATGGGAAAATGTGTCTATGGATTTCATTGTGGGATTACCAAATACATCTTGAGGTAATAATGAAATCTATGTAATTATTGATCGATTGACTAAATCTTCTCATTTACTCCCTATTCGAGATATTATATCTCTAGATCATCTTTCAATGTTTTATGGTATAGAGATAGATAGGTTTCATGAAGTACCCTTCTCAATTGTATCTGATGATGATCCCGAGTTTATATATATCTTTTGGAAAGGCCTTCAAAAGTTATTGGGAGATGAATTAATTTTTAAAATATATTTTCATACAAAATTAGATGGGTAGTCAAAGCGAACAATTAATAAATTAGAATATATGATATGATCTTGGCGAATGGATTAGTATGGATGTTGGGACGATCATCTTTCTTGGGATTAATTTTCTAATAATTAAATTTTTTCATTTTGGTATACAGATAAATCCATTTAAGGAATTATATGGAAAGCGGTGTCAAACACCAGTTTTTTTGGGATGATGTATGTGAAAGGAAACCGATGGGACCAGAATTAGTAGAAGAGATTTCAGAAAATGTTCTAATAATTCAGAAGAACATGATAACTGCAAAGAGAAGGGAGAAACATTATGTGTATAAATAGTGGAAGGATATTTCTTTCAAGGTAGCTGATCATGTATTTCCCAATGTTTTTCCATGGAAAAGTGAGATGTGTATTGGTGAGAAGATAATATTTAGTTCAAGGTTCATTGGACCCAATAAAATCCTACAGAAAGTTGGATCAATTTCATACAATTTGGATTTACCTCCATGTTTATCCAAGATACACAATGTTTTTCATGATTCATTGTTGATAAATTATATGTCAAATCCATCTCATGTTTTGAGTGAATAGGTTGTTCAGTTAGTAGAGAACCTTTCTGATGAGGTACTACCAATCCAAAATCTTGACTATAGAGAGCAAGTGTGGCTAAATAAGGTAATTAATTGGGTAGTGGTTTTTTTGGAAAACCATATGTTTGGAGAGGAAATTTAGAAATTGTAAATGCTATGAAAGAAAAATACCCCAACTTATTGGATAAGTAAATAGAATTGCGGGGATGCAATTCCCCAAAGGGGGAAAACATATATCATCCCAGGAAAATAAAGAATATGATATTTTCATATTTATTAATATATGTTAATTAAATATTTATTTTACTTTAAAGGGGATGTTATGTTTGATGGAATACCTGACATGCAACAATGAGTTTCTCTGAAATCTCATGTTGCAAACAATGTTGTGTCATATGGAAAAATTATAATGTTATATTATTTTAATTGGTAATTAACGCGTTGTCATTTTATTAGTGGGAATGAACATAACTAACTACAATATGATTATATATGTTTGTTAGATGTTTTTACATTTATCCAATAAATTTTAGAGTCTTAAAATAAGAATGAATCTGATTTTAATGCTTGAAGAACTCTATTATTGGTAAAAGGTAAATTTATCGCCTTTTGGGGGAGAACCCCTTTAAAATATATATTTTTCCACTTTTATATGTTCCATTTTACAAAATAAATTTCTTCTTGGTAATTGGGACATAAATATTTACATTGGGTAAAATTTTTGTTTTTTTCTGATAAAATCATTTTTAATGAATAGTTAAAAATACTGCATTTTAATTCAAACCCGCCATTCAATATAAATAATTTTATGAGTATATTTTTATTTTTCTTGGTTTTAATGCGTAATTGGATTATATTTTTACCATTTAATCCTATATTGGTCATTAAAAATTATTTCACTTTGAAATCGGACATAAACAAGTGTCGATCTTTTGATAGTTATTATTTTTTAAAAACACGTTGTTTGGTTTTGATAATGAAAATAGATTTAAAATTAAGTAATGAAACATATATGTTTTGAGTTTGGTAAAATAAAAATCATTATTTAATTCTGAATATCAAAATTATCTATGGTGTATGTTTTGGTATTATTTAGAAAATGTTTTATTTTTTATGAATTGTGAAAACACATCAAAGTAGTTAAAAACTGAATTTTTTATTTAAAAAAAATATTACCTCTTCTGTGAATTAAATTTTGAAAATCCAACGTTCATGGTTGAAATTAGTAATTAAAGTGTTGTTCAATAAGACAAAAATAATTTGTGGTGAATAGTTACGTTTGATTTTTTATTTACAGTGGTTAAATGTTAATTGGGTTATTCATGGAAAAAATAGTATTATAATAATATAAAATTACATTAACACTTGCCTTAAATTTATTTGAATAGTAATGACAGACCATGAAAATACTTGGGAAAGGCTATCTTCTTTTTAATGCCATTTGGGTAAGATAATGAAATTAATAACTTTTTATTTAATGTAAAAATACAAATATCTTAAACATGAATCTGTTTACGAAAAAAGATTATATGGGGTTATGTATGTAATATCTTCTATTTTAAATATTAATTAGAAATATAATATGATTTCCTAATTCATTGTATTTTATTTATAAATTTTTAACGTTATATAAATATTTTTAATTATGACACAATAATGATGCAGTAATTGCTTCAAAGATAAATGATTCAACTAGTTGATATTATAAATATTAAAATCAATTTAACATTAAAATATTTAGGCCATCAATTAATTTTTGGGATAATAATTACTTTTTATATTTGAATTAATGATGGTTTTTTAAAAGAATAAAGTGGTTATATATTTTTCGAAAGTCCTGATATAAATACATTATGAATTGACCAAAAAACGACAGTTTAATACAATTTAGATTTTATTAAATGATAAAATAATCTAAAAAATCAATGATTAAAAAAACTGAGAGATGTGATGTTAAAAATTACCTCAATGATCCATTCTGGGTCTCTTTGAATTTTATAGTAAATATATTATCAATTATGTATGAATACATATGAAGAGATGGTAAATGAAAAATTAGTTAACAGAGGGTTAAACAAAAAGATAAGGACTAAAAAATATCCATAACAAATCAAATTCTTATTGGATGATTTTATTTTTACTGATATGAACCATTTATTTTATGTACTATGTTTTGGAACTTTTTAACTTTAAAATCATTTGATAATAAAATAGTGCTTTCAAACATCCCAAAAGATCCCCTCTTCACCCTTATAAAAATCCATCACTTATAACCCTAAATCACACCACTAAATTCTTCTTGTATAATCCAAAATCTTCCGAAATATTATTCCAACATACCTCTCTTTCGCCTAGAAGACTTATCATAGCCTTCAGTCTTCTGAAGAATGCATTTTTTGTTCCAACCAATGGGAGCTACCCTATTTAAATGTAGTGTATTCTTTCATGTTTTTTTTTCGTTATTTTCCTTCTCCAACCCCCTAAACTATCTTCATTTCATTATTTTATAACAAAACATGTATCATAAATATACTAGTATGTTTTATGATAAAGATTCGAACTACAAAATTACAATCCTCTATGTAATCGATAAAAACATTCTGATTCTGTGGACGGTGAACTACTGCCTCTTGAAACGATGATTCTTAAATTATCTCATACCTCCTCTTATGGTGGCATTTAAGATAGAACTATATTTATATATTATATGTATTATATTAATATTATATATTTTTTTTATTTTTCATTTATATCTATCCTTTATGGTTTATGTAATGGATAATTATGATAATAGCATTTGTGGAAGTGTGCACTACCTCCCCCTAAAAGTTATATGAATCATTCATTCCATAAGTAGAACATATAAAGGATGGAGTAACTAAAATTAAATATTATATTATATTGGAATTATAATATAACTATGTATCATTATTTTTCATTCCATTAGATATGAAATAAAAATGATAGTGGCATTCATGCATACGTATGGCTTACCATCTCAATTAACGGTGCATTTCATTTCTTATCTCCAAATGTTATGTCATATTATAAATACATATATATAGTGGATATATATGATATATATAATATATAAATCATTATTATCATTCTGGAGATAATGAAATTTTGACCACGTGGAGAACATGTAATTATAAGAAGTTTATTTTTGACTCAAGTACCAAATATCGACAAAACAATAATTATTAACATAAATGATTCATTAATGTTCATAACATGGTAATAAGTAATATAAAAGGATTAATAAACTATAAAAATGTTCTTAAAAAGTCAGAAATTAACTTCAGTTTATTATTAAATAGATTAAAGAACGAACTAGTCAAGTCGAACACGATGTAAGGGATTTCGTCTCAATATCCTTTCATTGAGACATATATTTATTTTTAGATGACATTATTGTATATGGTGTATAATCCCCTTTCAATTTTAATTTCATTCTAATGGAATATTTTCTATGTGAAAAGTTTTAATAAATTAAAAAAATAATGTTTCTTTTTAACTTACGCAGTGACAACGACCTTTCCAATACCACGAGCATTATTTGATATATAGCTTCCTTAACATGCCATAATGTTTATAAAAGAAAAACAAATACCATATATTATTTTTAAATATTTTGGTATTTAAAATAGATTTAATAATGGATTGATTTTGTCAATATATTGAAATGTTGTATTGTGATCGCAATGTGGATATTTTATTTTTCCTTTATTCTTGTTCATGTGTTATGATTATGTTATTGTTCTTGGGAATTTTTTTTGGTATATGGGAGGATCTATGATAATACTAGGGCGGGTGAACACGATTTAGATCACCAATTATTTGGGAAATGTCACAGAGGTAAATTTTACTGTTTTTCCTATGATAATTAAGGAATATACAATAAGGGGTATTCCAAATGTAACTCCCAACATAGATGTGAAAGATACAATCTAATTATGTTATGGATGCCACACATACATTTATGATATGGGATTACTATGCGTTTTTCATAAATCATATCATTTCTTGAGATATGATAATGTGATTATGTTATGTATATAATGAAGGACTAATGATTTATTTCATTATTTTATAACAATTATTGAGATTTTTTATGCTCATCCTAGGTTTCTGAAAAGTTTTTCATAGGATATAAGACTGGGTAAGAGAAAGGGATAATTCAAAAAGATTTATATCAATAAAATAATTCTTATTCCCTTTTAAGAGTTTTTGTATTTTAAAAAATTGGATACTAAGTAGATGTGTCTTCTTTGTAATATTTGAGATGTAATGTATTAGTTAGAGACTAATTCTCTATAACTATAAACATGAAAAGATCCTCAATGTGAATTATTAAATTTATTCAATATTGTGTAACATTTAAGGTTGGGGACATATATGCAATGTGATTAAGGAACCGAGGGTTATTCTAAGACATGCCATAATCAATTTTTTAGACCCCATTTTTCAGATCCATGACACTAGAATCCATTTTAGGATCACTTTATGGTACATCAGATATATATCGAGTGTATCCCATTATTCATAGATTATTGTATGGAACATATGTTCTTATTTTTATCCATTTTTTGTGTGTCTTGACATAGTGGCTCCTAACTATGTTCTTCTTTGTTATTTTTTTGTGGTTTACATATATTTCATTTTAATTGGTATTTAAATTTTTAAAATTTATATAAATTGAATGTGAAATCATATTTTTCTTTCAAAAAATTTTGTAGATGATTTTGAAAGGGTGTGTTCTTTAATGTATAAAATATTATTTCCAAATAAATTTATGAATAATGTTCATTGGAAGGATTGTTTGTATTTTTAATGGAACTATCAGTGTTTTTTTTTAAAAATAGTACTATTGGCCAATGTGCCATGTTTTATGGAATGTATTATTTTCAAAAAAAATTGGAAATGTTTTTGAATGTATTAATACTCTTTTGATTTGGAAATTTGTATTTATAAAGGGGTGTTTTTTATTTTAGTCTAAATTTGTACATTAAAATGGTGTTTTGTAAAATATGTATTAGTATGGGACAATATTTTACATGTGATTTTCATTATTCAATGAATATACAGGAAAATATGTTTAACACACTTTTGATGTGATTTCATATTGTTTCATAAAACCAAACAAAACATGTTAATTATTTCATTTCCTTACATTTTGTACACCCATTTATCCTTTTGGGGGTATTATTGGATAATGAATAGGGTATATTATTATTAAATGTTAGGGATACAAACCATAGTTCAGTCTTTCAAGAAATATCTTATACCATTTTTTATTTCTCTAATTGTTTATTTTAATATCCAATAGAGTGAATTGATGACTATAACAACAAAATTAATTGTAATTATGTTTTTAATTATACTTTAAATTTTTTATTGCAAAATATCGTTTTACTTCAATATAATGGATATAATATGGATTTATCATACCAACCAAATTTCAACTATGTTTAAAAATAATTTGGAATATGATTTTGATTTTTTTAACAATGATTTAAATGGAGGACTCATAAACAGTTCTTGTTATAATTGTGTTTGAAGACCATGTTTAATCTGGAAAGATGTTTTCTACCCTATAAAAAATAAATATTTCAAAAAAAATCTATTATGTTTTGAATCACAATGGAGAAATCGTGCAATCATCTACTGTTTATGACTAAAAATATTGATATTGTTTGACGAATATTATATTTGATAAGTTCCTATTTGTGCATCATCACGAGATATAGAGAATTCATGTTTAATAAAAAATGATATAATAAACATGAGTAAAAGAAATAATATGATGATGTTGAGAGATTGAATAAATTATTGGATAATTTCGTAATTACAATATATCATGAATGTACAAAAATGATCATTTTTGAATGTTCAATGTTGTTAGATCATGGAAAACCCATGTTTGGAATTTTTAATATGTCCATTATTTTATTCTTATATATTTGAAGTAATTTATTCCTTATGGGGCATATATTCTATTAAATTGTCTTTAGGAATGTATATTAATTAGGTCTCATTGATTTTCTTCTAATAATGTTCATTATTGTCCGAAATATTAGAGTTTTTTTAGAAAACATATGACCTTCAGGACTATTATGAATATATTACATCTCAATTGAAGGGAAATGTTTATATAACACCATATTATGTTGTATATAAATCCATGTGTCACATTCCATTCAATGTAAGGAGTAAAAATAACGTCATGGATGCATAAATAACTTTTAATATGTGATGAAATGACACTAAAAAAATTAAAGGTAATGATGAGTTTGTAAAAAATACATATGGATTAACATGTATGGAATTTGGTGCACAACATCACAATTTTGTAGTTGAGGTCTGTAATGTTATGTTTTTTCTAATAGGTAATGGTTTTAATCCATTTGGGTATATGATTACTGATCACTGCATATAGCCATTATTTATTATTAGTTTTAATATTTCTCCATATATGTGTATAAAAAATCATTTTAATTTATTCAGTACAATTATATCATGACCTTATGATATTAGTAATGGTATATAAATCTACATTGAACCTTAACTAACATATTTTAACAATATTTTGGATATGGGTTTGTGCTCATTCAAGTCATCATCAGAAATATATTTCAGATATGTTTTCCCTTCTATGGAGTATCAATATTTTTCTTATTTATAAAATGATTTCTCATATGTGTGTGAAAGTGGAAACTAATATATCCTTTTTGATTGATGAATCCACAATCAAGAACTCTTAAATATCCACATATATTCAGTTTCATGGGGTATTAATTATTCTTTCAAAGAGATCATCAATATAAGATGAATATCAGAGGTTTGAGAATGCTAGTGACCCTAAACAACCACATCAACGTATGTTTGGAAATGAATTTCCAAATTAATTGACAAATTATGGTTTTTTATTAAGGATGGTTTATAATACATATAAAACTTTGAATAATGTTTACCCTACATCCACATACAATTAGTTAAAAAAAAGTTTCTCTTCTAGAGTTCTCATATTGGTCAACAAATCTATTGCATCATTGTTTACATGTAATGGACATTGAGAAAAGTTTATGTGAAATTTTTCTTTCAATACATATAAATAATAAGGGCAAGATCAAATATGACTTCCGAACACATCAGGGCATGATGGATTGATATATTCAAGAAAAACTGCATCTTATGTGTATTAGTGGAAAAAATTGAGTGTGTTGTGTGCTTATTATATAATGACCCCTTTAGAGGAAAATCAATTTATGGTAGTATTGAATAATATCATGGTTCTTGATTGACATTATAAAAACATATCTATAAGTAAAACATAAAGTTATTTGAAATTAAAATCCATAAAAAATCATGAATATCATATCATTTTTCATTAATTGATTGCAATAGAAATTATAAATTTTATATTTAATAATGTATGGGTGAATGTGATATTATTGTTCCTATTTTTTAGAGACCACTATGAAAAAATAATTTCCATTTAATTCTTGATGAATATAAAGAATAATGTGCAAATAATTTTGTGTGAGTTGTAAAAAAAATTCCCCCTCATTTTTCTCATGCATGACGCATTTATGAGTTATATTCCAACTAAAACACTCGTTGGGGGGAATTTATTTAGTGGATTTATCCTACTAAAATAATTATATGCATGATGAAATATTATATCTAAAACAATACATATCCTGAAGATTCAATTGTATAAGGATATGTGGATCAAGAATGTATGGATATTCATGAATGTATTTTACTTATACGAGCACAATACATAACTGGACAATGAGAAATGTAGATTAATTGTATATGGAATTTAATCCCACGTTTCCATACGTTCCCCAGATATGTGGAATTACTAGGTTATATAATTTGGAAAAATGATCATTGAATAGTGGTATATAGAACATCATGCATTCTTTTTAACCAATGTTTGTTTGATGACTTTATCATGTATGTAATTTGGATATTTATATTTTATCTCATACAATTTCATTTCATGTATAACAATGACTTTTATTATCATTTTATGTAGGGAACATACAAAAATTATACTTATAGCTCATTGATATTAGGCTTTAAGAAAAATAATGCCTTCACATAGCAATGACTATCATGCTTGGTTGATATTTTTATTAACCAAAAATATAGATATCCATTTAAATTGATTATACTTATATATTTCATGTATTGAGTTTACATGTTGACTTAATTTCAAAAATATTATGAGTTTTGGATTTTGTTCCGAATATATTTGGTTCAGGAATGATAATCTTTATTAATAAATGGGTACAAATATTTTACAACTGATTAAGTAGTGAAAATGAGAAAATATAATTATGGAATTATATTAACTTCTACAACAAACTACTATGCTAGCACATCATATAGTTGGCCCCGATATAAATATGTGCATTATTATGGACTGGTTGTGAAAATATTAGTATTGGACTACTACAATTATTAATAAATTTACCATGAGGAATCATTAAGTCAAACCATTTACATTTTCATCATAGTGAGTCTACCACAAGAGTAGTAGTCCAATACTAATATTTTCACAACCAGTCCATAATAATGGACATATTTATATCGGGGCTAACTATATGATGCACTAGCATAGTAGTTTTTTGTAGAAGTTAATATAATTCCATAATTATATTTTCTCATTTTCACTACTTAATCATTTGTAAAAAATTTGTACCCATTTATTAATAAAGATTATCATTCCTAAACCAAATAATTCGGAACAAAATCCAACACTCATAATATTTTAGAAATTGAGTCAACATGTAAACTCAATACATGAAATATATAAGTATAATCAATTTAAATGGATATCTATATTTTAAGTTAATAAAAATATCAACCAAGCATGATAGTCATTGCTATGTGAAGGCTTTATTTTTCTCAAAGCCTAATATCAATGAGCTATAAGTATAATTTTTGTATGTTCCCTACATAAAATGATAATAAAAGTCATTGTTATACATGAAATGAAATTATATGAGATAAAATATAAATATCCAAATTACATACATGATATAGTCATCAAACAAACATTTGTTAAAAAGAATGCATGATGTTCCATATACAACTATTCAATGATCATTTTTCCAAATTATATAACCTAGTAATTCCAAATATCGGGGGAACATATGGAAATGTGGGATTAAATTACATATACAATTCATCTACATTTCTCATTGTCCAGTTATGTATTGTGCTCATATTAGTAAAATACATTAATGAATATCCATGCATTCTTGATCCACATATCCTTTTACAATTGAATCTTCATGATATTTATTGTTTTAGATATAACCTTTCATCATGCATATATTTATTTTAGTAGGATACATCCACTAAAAAAATGCCCCCCAACGAGTGTTTTAGTTTGAATATAACTCATAAATGCGTCATGCATGAGAAAAACGAGGGGGAAATTTTTTTACAACTCACACAAAATTATTTGCACATCATTCTTTATATTCATCAAGAATTACATGGAAATTATTTTTTCAAAGTGGTCTCTAAAAAATAGGAACAATAATATCACATTCACCCATACATTATTAAATATAAAATTCATAATTTCTATTGCAATCATTTAATGAAAAAATGATATGATATTCCTGATTTTTTATGGATTTTAATTTCAAATAACTTTATGTTTTACTTATAGATATGTTTTTATAATGTCAATCAAGAACCATGATATTATTCAATACTACCATAAATTGATTTTCCTCTAAAGGGGTCATTATATAATAAGCACACAACACATTCAATTTTTTCCACTGATACACATAAGATGCAGTTTTTCTTGAATATATCAATCCATCATGCCCTGATGAGTTCGGAAGTCATATTTGATCTTTCCCTTATTATTTAGATGTATTGAAAGAAAAATTCCACATATAATTTTCTCAATGTCCATTACATGTAAACAATGATGCAATAGATTTGTTGACCAATATGAAAACTCTAGAAGAGAAAATTCTTTTTTACTAATTGTATGTGGATGTAGGGTCAACATTATTCAATGTTTTATATTTAGCATAACCTATCCTTAATAAAAAACCATAATTTGTCAATTAACTTGGAAATTCATTTCCAAACATACGTTGATGTGGTTGTTTAGGGTCACTGGCATTCTCAAACCTCCGATATTCATCTTAGATTGATGATCTATTTGAAAGAATCATTAATACCCCATGAAACTGAATATATGTGGATATTTAAGACTTCTTGATTGTGGATTCTTCAATCAAAAAGGATATATTAGTTTCCACCTTCACACACATATGAGAAATCATTTTAGAAACAAGAAAAATATTAATACTCCATTGAAGGGAAAACATATCTGAAATATATTTCTGATGATGACTTGAATGAGCACAAACCCATATCCAAAATATTTTTAAAATATGTTATTTAAGGTTCAATGTAGATTTATATACCATTACTAATATCAGAAGTTCATGATATAATTGTACTGAATAAATTAAAATTATTTTTTATACACATATATGGAGAAATATTTAAACTAATAATAAAAAATGGCCATATGTAGTGATCAGAAATCATATAACCAAATGGATTAAAACCATTACCTATTAGAAAAAACCTAACATTACAGACCTAAACTACAAAATTGTGATGTTGTGCACCAAATTCCATACATGTTAATCCATATGTATTTTTTACAAACTCATCATTACATTTAATTTTTTTAGTATCATTTCATCACATATTAAAAGATATTTATGCATCCATGATGTTATTTTTACTCTTTACATTGAATTGAATGTGACACATGGATTTATATACAACATAATATGCTGTTATATAAACATTTCCCTTCCATTGAGATGTAACATATTCATAATAGTACTGAAGGTCATATGTTTTCTAAAAAAACTATAATATTTCAGACAATAATGAACATTATTAGAAGAAAATCAATGAGACCTAATTAATATACATTCCTAAAGACAATTTAATTGAATATATGCCCCATAAGGAATAAATTACTTCAAATATATAAGAATAAATTAATGGGCATATTAAAAATTCCATACATTGGTTTTCCATGATCTAACAACATTGAACATTCAAAAATGATCATTTTTGTACATTCCTGATAATTTGGAATTATGAAATTATCCAATAATTTATTCAATCTCTCAAAATCATCAAATTATTTCTTTTACTCATGATTATTATATCATTTTTTATTAAACATGAATACTCTCTATCTCGTGATGATGCACAAATAGGAACTTATCAAATATAAAATTCTTCATACAATATCAATATTTTTAGTCATAAACAGTAGAAGATTGCATGATTTCTCTATTGTGATTCAAAACATAATAGATTTTTTTTTTGAAATATTTATTTTTTATAGGGTAGAAAACATCTTTCCAGATTAAACATGGTCTTAAAACACAATTATAACATGAACTGTTTATGATTCCTCCATTTAAATCATTGTTAAAAAATTCAAAATCATATTCCAAATTATTGTTAAACACGGTTGAAATTTGGTTGGTATGATAAATCCATATTATATCCATTATATTGAATGAAAATGATATTTTTCAATAAAAATTAAACTATAATTAAAAACATAATTACAACTAATTTTATTGTTATAGTCATCAATTCACTCTATTGGATATTAAAATAAACAATTAGAGAAATAAAAAATGGTATAAGATATTTCTAGAAATACTGAACTATGGTTTGTATCCCTAACATTTAATAATAATATACCCTAGTCATTATCCAATAATATCCCCAAAAGGATAAATGGGTGTAGCAAACTGGAAGGAAATGAAATAATTAACATGTTTTGTTAGGTTTTATGAAAAAATATGAAATCACATCAAAAGTGTGTTAAACATATTTTCCTGTATATTCATTGAATAAAGAAAATCACATGTAAAATATTGTCCCATACTAATACCTATTTTACAAAAGAGCATTTTAATGTACAAATTTAGACTAAAATAAAAAACACCCCTTTATAAATACTAATTTCCAAATCAAAAGAGTATTCATACATCAAAAAAATTTCCATTTTTTTGAAAATAATACATTCTATAAATCATGGCACATTGGCCAATAGTAATATTTTTAAAACCAAAAAACACTGATAGTTCCATTAAAAATACAAACAATCTTCCCAATGAACATTATTCCAAATTTATTTTGGAAATAATATTTTATTCTTTAAAGAACAGACCCTTTCAAACTCATTTACAAAATTTTTTGAAAGAACAATATGATTTCACATTCAATTTATATAATTTTTAAAAATTTAAATACCAATTAAAATGAAATATATGTAAACCACAAAAAAATAATAAAGAAGAACATAGTTAGGATCCACTATGTCAAGACACACAAAAAATGGTTAACAATAAGAACATATGTTCCATACAATAATCTATGAATAATGGGATACACTCGATATATATCTGATGTACCATAAAGTGATCCTAAAATGGATTCTAGTGTCATGGATCTGAAAAATGGGCTTTAAAAAATTGGTTATGGCATGTCTTAGAATAACCCTCGGTTCCTCAATCACATAGCATATATGGCCCCAACCTTAAATGTTACACAATATTGAATAAATTTAATAATTCACATTGAGGATCTTTTCATGTTTATAGTTTTAGAGAATTAGGCTCTAACTAATACATTACATCTCAAATATTACAAAGAAGACACATCTACTTAGTATCCAATTTTTTAAAATACAAAAACTATTAAAAGGAAACAAGAATTATTTTATTGATATAAATCTTTTTGAATTATCCCTTTCTCTTAACCAGTCTTATATCCTATGAAAAACTTTTCAGAAACCTAGGATGAGCATAAAAAACCTCAGTAAGTTTTATAAAATAATGAAATAAAACATTAGTCCTTCATTATATACATAACATAATCACATTATCATAATTCAAGAAATGATATGATTTATGAAAAACACATAGTAATCACATATCATAAATATACGTGTGGCATCCATAACATAATTATATTGTATCTTTCACATCTATGTTGGGAGTTACATTAGGAATACCCCTTATTGTATATTCCTTAATTATCTTAGGAAAAACATTAAAATTTACCTCTGTGTCATTTCCCAAATAATTGGTGAGCTATATCGTGTTCACCCGCCCTAGTATTATCATAGAACCTCCCATATACCAAAAAAAATTCCCAAGAACAATAACATAATCATAACACATGAACAAGAACAAAGGAAAAATAAAATATCCACATTGCGATCACAATACAACATTTCAATATATTGACACAATCAATCCATTATTAAATCTATTTTAAATACCAAAATATTTAAAAATACTATATGGTATTTATTTTTCTTTTATAAACATTATGGCCTGTTAAGGAAGCCAGATATCAAATAATGCTCGTGTTAGTGGAAAGGTCGTTGTCACTGCGTAAGTTAAAAAGAAACAATATTTTTTTAATTTATTAAAACTTTTCATATAGAAAATATTCCATTATAATGAAATTAAAATTGAAAGGGGATTATACACCATATACAATAATGTCATCTAAAAATAAATATATGTCTCAATGAAAGGATATTGAGACGAAGTCCCTTACATCGTGTTCGACTTGACTAGTTCGTTCTTTAATCTATTTAATAATAAACTGAAGTTAATTTCTGACTTTTTAAGAAATTTTTTATAGTTTAGTAATCCTTTTATATAACTTATTACCATTTTATGAACATTAATGAATCATTTATGTTAATAATTATTGTTTTGTCGATATTTGGTACTTGAGTCAAAAATAAACTTCTTATAATTACATGTTGTCCACGTGGTCAAAATTTCATTATCTCCCGAATGATAATAATGATTTATATATCATATATATCATATATATCCACTATATATATGTATTTTTAATATTACATAACATTTGGAGATAAGAAATGAAATGCACTGTTAATGGAGATGGTAAGCCATACGTATGCATGAATGCCACTATCATTTTTATTTCATATTTAATGGAATGATAAATAATGATACATAGTTATATTATAATTCCAATATAATATAATATTTAATTTTAGTTACTCCATCCTTTATATGTTCTACTTATGGAATGAATTAATCATATAACTTTTAGGGGGAGGTAGTGCACACTTCCTCAAATGCTATTATCATATTTATCCATTACATAAACCATAAAGGATAGATATAAATGAAAAATAAAAATAGATATAATATGATAATAGCATTTGTGGAAGTGTGCAAATTGACATGGGATTATCAATATGGTATTATTGTAATTACTTTAATTTAATTTCAGTTTATAATGGTTGGAATGGTTAGTATTTTTTGGTTTTTCTAAATTGATTTAGATTTATATAAATTTTGAAAACTAGGTTTATGTTGATTTTTTAGAAAATGACTAACAAAATTTTAAATTATTGATACTAAAACGTTTTTTTGTGTTGTTTATGACTACCTTGACTTCTTTGTTAAATGCATTCTTTTTAAAAGTTGACTCGCAAAATTGTACTTTTTTCATATGTGAATTATGAAAGAAGTTTGAAGGAAATCATTATTTATTGCAGATCAACAGAGGTGTTATTATGGTTTATCTTCTATAGTTCCATTATTGAGTGTAATAATTTTAATATTTACATATTCATTAAATATAATGAAATTTTCGTATTCATGATCAATTTGGTTTTAGGGAAATTCAATTTCATCACATGTGAGTCCTCCTCATCCTACCAGCACCGGTCGGATGAGGGATGCTACTTGACATAGACGAAGCACCTGTCTTACACATTCCCACCCTAACCCACCTGAGAACACCCCATATACCTCACCTTTCCATCCTCCACTTGAGCTTCCAAGTATTCTCACATGCATGAATGCAACATCAACACATTTGGCCTCTTATTCTCAACCAAAGAATAAACCACTTACAGGGATGTTCCTACACATTCCACCACCATCATCTATCTTAGAGTATTCTTCCCATACCATATCTATGTCACCTATAGTGATGTTCCTACCAATTACTCCAACATAATCACATTAGGATCTCCTTCCAATACCATTTTTATAATTCTTGAAGAGATGGTTCCACCTAACCATTTCTATATCTGTTGATGGATACCCAACCCTTCTACCCTTATCTTATCATTTCAATATTGTCTCTATTGACTTCTCTTCGTTCCAGATCTGATGATTATGTTCCTTCATCTTCCAATCATGTTCATATAGATCATGCAGACATGCATTAGAACAGACACATCATTTAAAGACTAATTCTCCAGGACATTCCATAGATCCATTAGATTTTATTGAGAATCCTTTATATGGTTTTTTATTATAAACATGTGAAATTATAGAACTTCATTATTTTCATATTGTATTTTGACTTATTTATTATTATGTTCCCACTATTATATTATTTAGTGGAATTAGAATGCAGGAAATGTCGGAGCACCACATTGCTTGAATCCTAGAGTTGTGAAAAACAAATAATGGTGCACTACAATTAATAAAATTTGATGGTAGGTAAAATTTTAGACAGTGTATTGGTTTCATGGACACTTTGGCCAAGTACCCTGATATAATTATATTGGAACTATTCAATTGGAAAATCTCAATAATAAAATCATGTACAATTCATGTGGGCCAATATGGGTAAGAAATAATTATAATTTTATAACAATATTATTGTTGTATTTATATGAATTAACATGCTCCCTTCAAAGTTGATTTAACATTCTCGATGGTGGAGATGTTATGTTTGCAATATGGATGGATCTTTTAAGTTACAGAGATCATACAAGAATGGGTAATATTTTTCTTAGTGGAATATATTTGGATCATATTTATATGATCTAATCAGATTCACTGAATATCCACTAACTCAATATCAATAAATGATCTCATATTAAAAGAATGATGAGTTTAAGATATTTCCAATCATTAGTAGTTTTCATATAAATTTTAATATTTATTACTCATATTTAATTTTTTAGTAATCTTTTGTAAAAAAAGATAAATAATTAATGACAAATCTACACACATTGGGGGCATTATAATTCCTCATTATGAGAAGTTCCAGGTAATTACTCTTACATGAACCTTTCTTGAATCATGTCATTTTGAAAGTATATTCAATAATTTTATAGTATATTAGTATTAATTTTCAATGTATATAGGTAGTGTTTACTTGTATTTTATTTGGATTTTCTACCCCCAATAATTTATGATATTAATTTAATGTCTATAAAGAGCATCTAAAATTTTACTATTTTTATCATTGTCTTTTATTTGTGATTATTTCAAAAATGTTTATCCCATGATTAAAATTATGAATTTTCCCTTAACATTAAATTTATTACCTTTTATTATTTTTTAATATTATAATATTTTCATATTCAAAATATATATATACTAGTAAATTTCATTTTTATAATGTCATATTTTCCATCGAAGACCATGTGCCTCGTGAAATTTTAGTTTTCTTGAGTATGAAGAAAAAGTGTTGAAGTGTAGTAAATTAACAAACAAAAGAAATAATTATCAAAATAATTATTTATATATGAATTATTTAAATGAATTTCATAATTTAATATATTTTTAAAATTTTCAATTGACATTGATGGAGGACCTTGATGAAAAATAAGATTACATCTTGTGGAGAATATATTAATTATGCCAAGTATTTGGTGAGGATGACCCGGGGAGAGCCTAATTTAAACCATGGAAATCATAATCTCCCCTAGGTATTTGTAATCATCAGGATCCTCTACAACCACTTAGACCATTGAGAAACAATGTTATTTTGAAGATGAAACAGAGGAAAAAATATCTATTAATGAGGGTGAAATAAGTAATCTCAAGAATAAAAGAAGTCAGATAATCAGTGAACACTTCCTAAAAGATAATTCAGTTGTAATTTATTCACCAACATCAGAGTATTCTAGTAATATTGATTCATATAAGGAATCGATTTTCTATTTAAATTATTTTATTGGTGATTCCAATGAGGGTCATAGTGTTGGTGGAGCTGATAGTGGTGGAGATGATGATGTTGATGATGTCATTTTTTGTGTTTCTTCTCCAGATGATGTTGTTTGTCATGAGGATGTTGTTGATGGTGATAATGATGTCTCTGATGGTTAGATGTTTTGTGATGGGGGATGTATTGAACCCCTCTATTTTTTACATAGTATTAAGGATACTTGGGGAATATTATTCATGAGTTGAATAGATTACTTGTATAGATGTGTTTTTACTTCATTGTATTGAATATGGTTTGAAAATTATTAAAAATAATTAAAAGTGTTTGAAATATGTAATATTTTGACTAAATTTCATGTATAATCTTATTTTTAATTGATTTATATGTTCAACTGGTGGTAGAAAACTTGTACTGTATACTACTGCCAAATTCCTACAGGTACATATACCCACTATTCTAAAAAATATGGGTATATTTTTTTTTGTTGTCTTAAGTTATACCAATGTTTTTTCGAACCCTTGAAATATATATATCCCTATATTTTTTCTTAAACCATTGTATTTATAAAATCTAAAGCACCTATAAACATGGTATTTCTAGAAATAGTTGATATATGTCTATACAAAAGCCTTTATTAGCCATAGTTCCAAAACCATGGGTATAGCCAATTCCCAAGGATTTAGGTTTTATACAATGGGTATAAAATAGTGGGTATTGGGACACATTCCAATAATGATAGTTAAATAAATAATTGTTTTGGATAGATGTGGTCATGACATTTAGTGTGATGCTAAAACATTCTTGATGGGTGGTACAATGTGTACAGTTCTCAGATAATGAATTGTGTGCCTACCATAAAATTTTAAATAAGGATGCATAAAAATAAATTCACGGATTAAAGGTTTTATTTTGAACAAGAAATATATATAAGGGATGATTTATTATACAATATATTCATTATGGATGAATATATGTGATATTAAGATACAATTCCCAATTCAACACATCAAGGATATTGAATAACATGGTAACGAAAAATATTGTGATGATAAATCTACCTTGGATGATGATATGATGTAAAAGAAAATTATAATTCATGTCTATTGATGTTCTATAATATATAGGATCATGAACCATGTCAAATGTAGAAGTATTCTTTTGTTATGATTCATATAAAAAATCATATCCAATAATTATAACCATGTTGTGATACTATCTTGTGAATGGTTATATATAGTCTATTTCTTCATAAATAGAGTAGATGGTGGAATAAAATCTTATTAAAATATATAACCATATATGAAATTGTATCTCTTATATTAAATTTTATAAATATATAAGACTAATTTTAGATAATTCATTCAGGACGAACACCATGAGGATATACTAGGAAACAATTTAATATATTTGATATTATAATGGCATTAATTTTTTTTAAAATATTGAAGATGGATAATGAATTAAACTATATAATAAAATATAATACGATATATGTAGGTTTATGAGGGTATTAAATAGTTTTATATGATTAAATTAACTTAGAATCTAGAGAATTACCACTTCAAATAGATGATAACGGTGTTGAAAACTGTTTTTATGAAAAAGAGTAAATATGATGAATATAGGAATGAAAAATAAAACCCTGATGTAAAATGAGGATGAGATGAATAATTTATACCCTGAAATGAGATGGTTGGATAAATCATTCTACAATTAGATTATCATATTTTTAATTCTCTTTTGAAATGATGTACCACTCTATGAAATAGTGTTTTTTAATAGAGGATACATATTTTGTAGGATATAAATAATTTATTTTGGATGTGGATGAAAAGATATTCATAGTGAGGTTGATTTTCAATCCATGATGTGTTAATGATTAATTATTAAATGAAAATATTTGAGATATCATTTCATGGTCATAAAAATAAATATAAATCATAATATTCTTTATTTTTCATCTAATATTTAAATGAGAACCATGTTTAAGTGGATAATATAACACAAAATAATTGTTAAATATGAAGTCAGTAATGTCACGGTGATGAGTATCACCACATGATTTAATTATTTGTACAATATATTAATTATTTATAAACAAATACAAATATTAATTAATGGAATATGTTTTAAGACATATTCATTAAATCATTTGTAAGACATTGAAAATTTGTGAACATGTGAAACATAATTTATAATATAACAGAATTTAAGAAAAACAATGAATCCCTAGCATCATATAAAGGGTTAGGAGAATAAGTCTTCTTATATTAATTTATTTATTGAGTTATGGGAACAAAACTAAAAATATTTTTCTAAATTTTTTTAATGATTTATAACGGATGGAATTAAAATAATTCTCACTATGAGTCTCTTAAGAGGAAGAGAATATAAGAGTGTATTGTTGAAAAATATATTAATGTGAAGAATAATTAAGGAGGATTTGTTTTATTAACACATCTAGATGCCTGTGGAATTTATGAATAAGTGTAATATGGATAATTACTATATGGGGATGTCATTATATATATAGTTTTTTCAGTATATTCATCTTCTGGAATGAAAATTGATTGTCCATAACAAAACATGATACTCCGTATAGATTAATATAAGTAGAGTGAATATATTTTTTATTTAAAGAGAATTTCATCAACAAATTTGTGGTAATTTTATATTTAATTTTATATTCTTTTCAATAAAAGACCCTCACCACTTTAAACTCACATTTACTTAAAATACGCAATGTGTAGAGGAATAAAAGATGGTGTCACTCTAGGAATGAGAGTGAATAATATGTAATAAATTATTATGGAAATGTTTTTTTATTTTAATGAACATGGGATAAAACAAATATCAATTAAATGATAGTATAATAGTTTCATGTACATAGGATCATCACTATGATTATACATCATGGATAATATTTTAGGGGAAATCCAAAATAAAGCCACATTTTCCAATTAATGTTTATATTTCAATATATTTGTGGAATTTATTGATGAAAACACCATTGAGAGTTTATGAGTTGAAACATGTTCATTACATGGATGGAATGATGTCTATTTTACCTTGGGAAGAAATGGATATAAAATATTTTAATCATTGTGAACCATGATTCCCACATTACCCCTCTCAAATTTATTTCATTAAATCCTACTCCTAAAAAGTGGTATCATATCCTTGATGTTCTTACTTGGATTTTAAAAAATCTATTATCCCAGGATTTGTTTCACATAGGAAAATAATTGTTACGACTGATACATTTAAGGGTAAATATTATCATGGCATGAATGAGAATAATTTTTCTATTATATGGGATTTTGGCGATGATATCCTAGAATATATACATTTAGATTTTAAATTCTCAAATTTCAAGGTCATAATTAATTATTAGAGGAAATAAAATGTCCCAAAAACATCATTATCTAAAGATGTATGGAATAAAATCTCTCATTGTGTTCTTTATTTTGAGATGTAGGAAAAATAGAATATATTTATGGAAAATATAATGATAAATAGGAGTAACTTGTTTCACCATCATGTATAGATGATGATTTCTCTTTATTCCAAAAACATTTAAAAGAGAAACATAATAACCCATCACCTCGAAATATTATCTCTCTTATAATGGTGATATACTAAAAATGGTTTATAAATTAAATTTTAACAATAATTATGAATATAACAGAAAATACTGATATTTAGATTCCCCCATAGATGTGGGAGAGGATGTTAATTTCATATATGAAGTCAAAATGGAATTTTATAATGAACAGTGACATTGTTCCTTTGAAAATTAAAAATATAACTAATCCTTGTAAAATATGGGGGTCAATATAAAATTATAAACTGAGTTGGTTATACAATTATAGAATAATTGGTTATGATGGAAAATTATTTTATAACAGAATATATATTCCATTGATGTAATTTATCACATTAATGGGTCTAAATTTGAAGAAAAAAGGACCTTATTGAATAGATGGAACATGAATTTATTATTCAAATAAACATGAGATTTTAGTTGAATAAAATCATTATACATATAAAAAAATTACATAAATATAGGATAAATTATTAAAGTTATGATGGATCATGTTTAGAATAAATGGATACCCAACTAAATGATATGTATATGGAGATTAGAGATATAAAGTCAAAGACATGATCCAAAAAGGGAATGGAAACGTATAAAGATCCTCATTTTGAGGATTTTATAAGTAAAATCCTTAATGGTTAAAATATAAAAATAATAATAAATGTATATATTATAACAATTATGGATAATAAATTGTATAATATAATGTGATATTTAGTTGTAACTATAATGGAGTTATAGGAAACATCTTGGGTATGTGTTTTGAAGACATGTAGATTAATGATGGAAGACATTATACATCATTATAAAAAATGAAATATGGATACATGACGTTTATTTTTTTCAGGGGGATTTTATATTCAGGCTAAAAATCATATAAAATTATATTTACTATAGTAAATAATGGTGATGACAAAATGGATAAATAAGTACAATGTTAAGAAAAAAATTATGGAAGGAAAAAATTCTTTTTAAATAAAAAAATGATTCACTGTGTTAATGGAATGTTTTGAAGGAAAATATATGATGGTGAATAAAAAGTCAATGATTTCCTAACAATAATATTAATCTCATGAAGAATTAATGTAAATATGGATACGAATGATTGATTATTCTTTTATTAGAAAAAATGAAGTTATGAATATGAAGAAATACATTCCAATTATAAAAAGTTATAATTTAGATCTATTATTAATTGAAGTGGATAAACATAGAGAATTTTTTAGTGGGTTCATAAACCATAGAATAATAAATATTGTGAATACTTGAGTTATATACAGCTTTTGGAAGAGAAATCACTCAGATGGATTTAATGTTGGTTCATCTAATGATTAAATATATAAGTGGTTTGTGTCGGACATTGAAGGCAGATCCTTTTCCAAATAAGATAATTAATATTGAAGAAAGAATCAATAATGTTATTTTTTTCAATAGGTATCACTACTAATATTTCCACCATGATGTATAAGAAGATTTTTTTATTAAAATAGATTATTCGACACAAATAACTAAATTCATCTACATGATGATTCTTGGGTAGTACCCCTCTTTATTTTTTCATTAAAAACATTTATCATTTTTATGATTTGGGGAATGAATAAGGGGGAGATAACATCAATTCTATAGTATTGATGAATGAAAATTTTCCCGTATTGAAAGAGAGTTAATTTTTGAAGAAGAGATATATAATGAAATAAAGGACTCATCTAAATTAATATGAGTTTTGATGAAACCCCTAAAGAAGTTAATTATAATACAGAATTTTTTATGAAAAAGAATAATAATAAAAAGTGTTTTGGATCTCGACCATGAGTTCAAATTGTGTCAATCAACTTTTTGATTTATGAAAGTTTATCAAGATAAATTTATATATCCATAAATTGTTTTATTCATTATTTTTAATAAAAATACTTCTTAAATAAGAAAAAAGGAAACTCAATATAAAAGGATTAAATTTGTTTCATCACATAATTTTTGATAAAATTTGTCTATTTATCCTAATATATATGATTTTTATCATGTCTACTCATCCATGATTTCATGTAGTTATTATTTTCTTATATGAAGTACCTCCATCATTAAAAAAATTTCATTTAAATTTGTTTCTAGGTGCAGGGAGAGTTCATATTATTGGAGAGATTTCTAAAATTTATGACATCAATGAAAAAATTCTAAAAAAATTGTATAAACACAAGCCATTAATTTTATAAAATATATGAATAATTTGTAGGTGGTATCGATCACACACTTTTTTATCAGGATTATATAATTTATATTTTTTAATTGTAATAACACCCACAGAATTCTAAAAGAATATACTTTTTATTCAATACTATAAGTGACACACAAATCCAATCTAAGAATATAATATAACTCCCCAATACATTAAAATATAAATCATTTACAATGAATTTAATTCCTTTTACAGCTTATGATACATTCAATGATGGGTTTCATTCATTTATTTCATTACATGCATTTTCATGTTTTACAGAAAAAATACATTTTTCATATTTTAATTTTTTATGACAGTTATCACCGAATTTTTGTAATGGATGTTATGACTGTTATTAGTGAAATTTATTAAATTATACAGTATACACATAATTATAGGTTATATAATTCATATAAATAATACAAATAACAACCATTTAAAATAAAATTAAATGACTTTAGAGAAACTGTATTTCTTAAAAAGTTGCTTTTTCTTCTCTTGTCACACATAACATAATGTTATTTTTTTAATACTTCTTAATACCAAAATTATCTTAGGCTGAATTTTTTGGATTTTTCTGAAAATTTTCATTTTTTATAAATACTAGAAAACAATGGATTTAAATTGAAAAGTTTCACTTTATATAAATAATTAATAATGTTGAATTATTATTTTAGAAAATTTTAAAGTCAAAATATTGAATTATATATATATTAATCTCATTTATTTTACTATAATAGATTTTTATATTGAAATTATATAGAAAAAATTCATAAACATTGATCATTTTATCATTAAAAACTCAATTTTTTATTACGTTAGTGGGATTAATGATAAATTATATTTTGAAAATATAGTCAATTTAATTTTGAAAATGGATTCTATATTAATATAAATAATTTATAATATATATTATGTTACACAAAATTCGTTACTAAAATGAATAGTGAATATAGTAATGATTAATTACAGCAGTTATAGTATAAAATGGTTTATCAGGGGTTAATCATAAAGTATTAGGTAAAAAGTAACCAATAAATCAATATAAAAATAATTTTATTGAAATATTTCTAGAATTACACCTATAAGGTTCTATAATGAGAATTTTTTTACTATTGGTAAATATGTAAATTGTTGGATCCATAAAATATTTTAAAAAATACCAACTGTTTTCTCTCCCCTACTTATAAATGGTCACCCACTCTCCACTCCACATCACACCATCAAACCACTTTTGTTCAGAAAATATTTGACCGGTTAAAATTAAAAAATATCTAAACTAATATTTTATGCCATATTTTGGTTTGAAATCC
This sequence comes from Viscum album, assembly GCA_963277665.1. Classification (NCBI taxonomy): domain Eukaryota; kingdom Viridiplantae; phylum Streptophyta; class Magnoliopsida; order Santalales; family Viscaceae; genus Viscum; species Viscum album. The sequence continues at coordinate 61,626,763 of OY728143.1, read as the reverse complement.
ATCCTTTAAATGAAATAGATCTATCCTTTGATGGGTACCCAAAAAAGGTAACGTTTTTTTACTAGTGGATTTATTTTATTTACTTATACGCCTCTATCACATCGAATTATATCATGATTATGTAATAAAAAAAGTATAATAAATTTAAATAATTTTTTTTATGTGGGTGTTATGATCAAAAAAGATACACACTTCTATCAAATATGTAATGAAATCATCTCTCATTTGTAATGTGGACTACCACCACACGAACTGATTTCAGTCATTTTTCAAAATCTATATCTCAAGGTATGTTCGATTGATAGATATAAAGAATATATATGATTATTCAAACATATTTATTACCTGTGAGTCACAATATCGCATATATTTTTTACCTTCAATTCAGTAGGTGATACATGAACATCGATCATGTGTATGACAGACTACTGCCTCGCAAAGCGATGTGATTCATCTTCTAGTCATGTTTCACGTAGATAGTCATAAAGATTAAGTTTATTTTTATTATTTATATACATCGAATAATTATTTTATTAATTAATATTTTATCATTATGCAATTATTATATATTTAAATGATTTTCTCTCTTTTAATTTCACTTGTGTAAAGATGATAACATCGTTCATGTGCGTGTGGAATACCACATTAATGCAGAAAAGTGAATCTCTTTTCATTACAACACCAAATGTATGAGATAAATTAGTAAATAAATATGGTGTATTAGTTTATTTTCATTTTATATAGGTAAAATATTACATACCTATTCTTCCAAATGATCATAGAAAAATGAAAATGTTACTCATTTGTACGTAAGACCAAATACCTCACAGATAGTAACGTACTTATTTTTTCATAACTATCATTCATTATTGGAATGAAAAGTAAAATTGTTATTAAATTTTGATAATTATTTAATTATTATTATTATATATATTACTTACCTATATAATTTTTTCAGGAACCAGTACTTCATAACAAAACACACATCTGAAAACAAGGCAATTAACGCTCGAAATAATGAAAATAATTAAATATTATTAATGAATATATCATATGGAAATATAAAAAAATATTATATTATATTATAAATATTAATATGGTTTCTTATTAATTTAATAACATGATAAAAACCCTTATACAGGAGGGTAAATCATATTCGACTAATGGAAAGTGTGATGTAAGATATTTCATCTCATTTTCATTTCATTAAGGCACATTACAATGTTATGCACCAAGTTAATTTTATATATTGTATATAATATACCATTGAAATTTAATATCATAATTAATTAATAATTCATGATATTTTGTGTTTAAATTTTCACTATTTCATTTTAGGTGAATTGAATTTTGAGTTACCAAGTCCTAAATAATTTCATAACTCAATTTCTTTTTACTGTCTTATATTACATCTAATTTTTTAAACATTATAGAATTATGTGTGTGATGAAATTATAATTTAAAATTTTTATATGTTTATATGGTATTGATATCAATAATAAATTAATTGGTTCAATCTCACATCAATATTATGATCATTGATAGATTTTACATCACCATCATATTTTATTCTGAATTAATTACAAAAGAATATATATAGATGTAAATTATTTGATCATTATTTAATAAAACATTTCAGTTTCATCTAATAATATAATTCATGATTATTTTTAGTTAATATAATCATTTACCCACACATTGTTAATTATCTTTTTTATAGAATGTTTATAACAAAACCTGACTTCATTTCTCACTACGGTTGGAAACCTATTTTCTTCTAAACCCATGTTGCCTTGAATGATTTCAAAGATGTTTTTACCCTTTATGAAATAGTTTATTAAATATATTTTTACCCATTTTGAATTTCTACCAAATTTATTGAAATGAATATTCCTTTTGTTTTCGGAAAAAGTATATTTTATATCCAATTTTACACAGTATAAGGAATATCCTTTTTTACATTGTAAGCATGTATGTAGTTAACCGTCATCATTTATTTGAAACATTATTTATGTGTATATAAGGATATTTTTAATATATATTTTTATTAATATTCTAGAAATTAATATATTTAAAAAAAATATTTTCAAAAGAACAGTATTTTATTTATTTTTAAAGCACTTTTCAAAACCAAATAGATTTTTTACTCTATAATATTTTAAAATATATTTTTTATTTAGTCAAAAATATCAACCATTATTATATCACCATGGTGAGTATGTTTTATTAATACCATATTTATTTATATAGTGTATGTATTACAATTATTATTATAAAGGATGGTATTGATATTAACTTATGTGAATAATTTTCATAGTAATTAACTTCCCCGTGTGTTATTCAAATTCCAATGATAATTGAACATTAAATTTACCATTAATATACATATTATTTTAAAGGGATATGTGTATTTCCTAAAATGTACGCCATTTTTATATATGGTTTCTACTTTTAATTTTATATAATTTTCTAGAAAATTAATGAGAAATTTGTATTCATTACTCAAAAAGTAAATTCAAAAAGTCACATTTTTTTGAATCAAATCGATTATTCGGTATATATGTAATGATTTGGGAATTAAATACATTGGATTCAGAATCGTTAATATATTCCCCTTGGTGGATATGTATTCTCTTGGGAAAATTCAATTAGCTAACATTATATAAATCATTTTACACCCAGTATGTTTCAAACAGTCAAAAGGATAGATAATAATGTTAAAGGTATCATATTCATGAGAAACATGACGTATGATAATTATAATCTTACTTTATTTTAGATTTTATTATTATCCATGATATTTTATTTCTGGAATTATATCTGGATGCATTTGAATATTAGTTATTGATTAAATTTAGTGTGTTTTTAGTTATTCAACATTATATATTTGTTACACTTCATTTATTCATACAATAATGTTATTTCCTGGTAAAGTAAGTTTACGTATTTTATATTTCATATTGAGTAGTATTTAATATATTTTTTTAATTGATGTTATCTCTTGATGTACTTACTATAGGTACAATGATTATTCTTACATTACTATTATACAATTTTAATGATAAACTAAAAAAAGCATTACATGACAAGGATCTGAGGGTTTAGTGACTTAGGAAAACTATCTCCATGCATAAAATATTCAAAATAAAACATAACGTTTTATTTAAATTCTTCTTCACCAACATCTTATTGTTCCTTGAATTCTCCTACTTACATGTAGTCACCTGATGATATGCACCATAAATGGGTGAGAGAGAATCCTGGTATGAGGATAGATAAGGAATTGAAAAAATATAACATGGTATGAGCATAGTTATAACATAATCATCATAATCATGAGAGGAAGAATTAGAAGTAAAAAAACATGGAATGTTGAAATGCATAAAAATGAGACATCATGTCTTAGTCGTAAACTACCACACATTGTTGTAAAAAAATCTAAAATCATATTCATCCATATATAAATTTTCTTCATGAGATAAATCAAATTACATAATTCATTTAAGTGCTATATAATTCTAGGATCACCCATCATATCATAAGGTTGACATTAAAAAGAATATTTTTAGGCACACCCATCACATCAAAACATTTACATTATAATCCATGCCACGTAGAACATATTCCAATCTTCAACATACATTAACCACTTTAAATTAATATATTAAAAATAATAAATATTAAATTAATAAACATTGGGCTCCCAAATGAATTAGGTGATAACATACTGAACATGAGAATTATCAACCTTGAGGGAAGAAGAAACAATCTCGAGAAGTAAAAGGTCGTTTTTTGAAAGAATAGTTCTTTGGGAAAACATTATGTTTTTCATAAACTCATGTAAGAAAAATTTATATCCAATAAAATGAAAATTAATTATTAATAAATGATATTTAACGCATATTTATAATTAAAATTGTGTGAAGGATGAGAAACCCAATGAAATAGATTTTGGTATGAGAATTCCCCTTACATACTGTCAGAATGCTTAGTACATGTTAATGTCTAGTATAATCAAATTAGATTCATTTATTTAAAACTAAAGTAGCATGTTTACATGAATATTATTAATTATGGTCTTATTAAGTACTTTTATTTTAAGATATTTCAGTTATATTGTTTAATTTCATCATTTGGCATGAGTCATTTTCATAGTTTTCATAATCGATTCATTTGTATACATGAGTGGAATTGCATTTAAAGTGTAGATTGTTATCCAGAATTATTATTATAGTATTTAAATGATATAATATATGTTTAAATGTTATTTTTAATAATTTTTTACATAACATAATGATGATTCATTTATTAAAAGTTAATAATGATTATTTATTGTTAATTTTGGTGGATTTTCAATCACAACAAACTCATCTTTCATATGATTTACTATTATATATAAATTTTTATTCCAGAACATAAATTTGGAAAAAAATAAACATTAAAATATTTTATAAACCATTTAATTTTTTAACATAATATATCGTGTTAATTTAAAATTATAGTGTATTACCAATGATGTCGCTAAATTAACACATCCTCGGTGATGATGTAATTTTTTTAAAATAATAGAGAGAGAGAGAGTGATGGGATTTTAATTATAAATATTAAATTAAAATTATATTATTACATTAAATCAAACATGTTATAGTTATCATTCCATTTTTATGAAGGTATTTTAGGATATAATAATAAAATATATGAAATATAAAGGGACTTAGAAGATGGAAATATGCGATTTTCCTCTTAAATTTATCCTCCTTAAGAATCTCCAAAAGAAGAGATCCTAGAAGTGAGGGAGAGTATAGGATATACTATTGGGTAGAATTTTTTAAATTCTAAAATATTGAGAGGTGTGTGGAGAAGAGGGTGTGAGGGGAATATTTATAGTTGAGGAGAGTGTTCTTTTCCCATTATTCTAATAATTAGTTTATTATTTTTGGATAATGACTATTAATATATTGATTATTATCACAAAATAATTTTTAAATAATGAAGGGAATTTCTATATTAGGTTTCATACATCAATGATGAGTCAATGAATAATTTATTTAGATTATAATGTATTTATAGTTTAAATTATTATATTTTACAATTCACCAAAAATTCATGTACTTCCGAAAAACCCAATTAATTAATTCTAACCATTTATCAACGTTTAGAATAAAAAAATTAACTCTATTTTATGAGAATATTTTTATAATTATGTGTAATATAATTTTTAATTAAAATCAGAGGAGGTGGGGTCATGTGGGACACCGGAGGCTCAGTCATCTAGGCTTTCTCTACCTATTTGGGTTATGGTTCCTCCATCTTGGAGAAGGCGAATGCTATTCTTAAAGGACTTTCACTTTTTCACCAAGCAAGTATCAACCTCTCCAATGTGGAGATGGGTTCCTTGAACATGCACAACTCCTTGAAGGGATCGGGAAAGGTACAATTGTTGATAACCTACATCATCTGAAAGTGTCGAGGCATGCTCAATATTAACAACATATAAGTGGTACATAGGTGGCGTGAAGGGAAAAAAGTGGTGGACCACCTTGTATATTTAGCTAAGAAAGGCTCCCAATTTTATTGTGTCTCAAACATAAAACTCTTAAAACTTGAAGGAGTGGACCTTATTCGGGTGGATGCACTTGGAATTCATTACATCAAATCTTCGTAGGCTCGTGAGGTCCCTTTGGCCTCGCCCCTTTGGGGTTCTTGTACTCCTCTTTCTTTATTTTTCAATAAATTAATAAATTATAATGATGAAATTACAACTGATTTTATACCACAATAACAAATTACATAAGGTCACAAAAATGACCTTAAAATAACTTGTAGTAAATACATTAATCTCAAAATAAATTTTATATAAATGAATTTTATTTTAAATTGTTATATTAATTTTACAATTTTAATTAAAAAATTATGACTTATTAAAATATCAACAATTAATTATTTTTTTTTAAAAAAAAATTATTTACATAGACTTTGATATAGTTATACCATTATTTCATTTATATGATGCCTAAATTTTATATATACTATCATAGGTGAGGTTTCTGTTCATTTGGCCTTTTTACATTTCATATGGGTGATATTACTATTACTAACATCAAGATACCATTTCATCGGTATTGGTTCTTTAACATCTATAAATACTTATTATTTAATTAATTGTTCATTAATAATGTTTTTATCATCGTCTATAAGTTGTTTTATGTGATTTACAATTTATGAAACTATAATAATAAGGGATACATTCCATTTGTAAAATTTTGGGTTGTTACTTTCTTCCCCCCATTTAAAATTTCACCCATGAAATTTTATTTTACAAAACCAGGTGAGGGTACTAATCCGCTATCACCACTTATGATTTCCATGTTACTTATTCATACATATTTTCCATCTATGACACTATCATGATGTGGGTTGTCTTATTGCATAGAAACTTTTCTCATTGGTCTAGAATAGTTACTTGCTACTCCTAATAGGAGTGATCATATTCTAGTTGTACCACTTCTGAGTTCAGTACATGTGATGGATCTGGTATGTACTTCCTTAGGAGTGATATGTGAAACAAAACATGAACATTATCCATATTCGATGGAAGTGAAATCTGATATGACAAACATACTATGTGATCAAGTATATGAATGTGGATAATGTACCTTTATATTAACTTCTCTTTCTTTCCAAACAACATGACTCTCTTCCATGATGATATTCTAAGAAACACATTATATCCAATGTCAAACTCAAAGACCCTTTGACAGTTGTTAGCACAGGACTTTTGCTGACTCTGAGCTGCATTGATATGTTGATGGATGGCTTGAAACTTTCCTATCATCTCATGCACAATATAGGGTCCAAGTAGAATTATTTTTCTAACTACAGGCCAACATGTTTGAGTTACCCGAGTGGAAGCTATTGTTGTATGATTAATCAACCGGTGGGAGATTCTGAACCCATAAACCATTGAATTATAATGATATGGATCTTATAACATCTTCAAGCGTCTAAATAGTCCTTTTACATTCTTCATCCATTTAGGTGTGATAGGTTATGTATAATTTTAATTCAATACTCAAGGAATGTTAAATAATCCTCCAAAATATATTTTTTAACATTGGATCATGATAAGAGATAACTGAATGTGAATCCAAAAGCAGTATCACCACTTCCATCATATATATCATTACATTTTTTTTCAATCACGAGATATTCCAAAAGAGATATATGGTGGTAAGTTGTGTTAAGTCATCCCACTATAACCCATATCACATTATTTAATTTTTATGTCTTAAAGTGACCCCTGACAAAGTCCATAGTGAAATTATCCCATTTCAACATCGGTATAGGTAGTGGTGGAATCATACCCTTTTTCATTGATCTCTCTTTATTAACCTGCTGACATATCAGGCACCTTAAGGTAGACTTAGAAATACACTTCTTAGTGTTATCCCACTAGAAGTGTTCTCAGATATCACGAAACATATTTTCACTCCAAGGATGGATAAGGAATGTTGATATACATGCATTATCCAATTTCTCATTCATTATCCCAGCTGATGAAGTCATACAGAGACTTCTTCCAAACCAAATCACACCATAAACATTGATATGAATCTCTTTCATATTCTATTCCTTTACTGCATTAATCATCCTTTGCATCTCTATATCATCCCTTTGTGTCCCCTTAATATTCTCTTGGATAGATGGTTTTTAAATAATTTTTTCAATATAAGATGTATTAACTGCCAATTTTTTTCCAATCCATCCTTTTTATATCCATGATGATAGACTCATTCTGAATCAGCAACCATGTATTCCTTTCTAAGATGATAGATAAAAGAGAAATCATAGTATTTGTGTAACACCCCGACCCCTCTAGACCAGAGTCAGTGCATTTCTTGTTATATTTACATGTTTTGAAGAAATGAAAATCCATATGGAAGAATCAGTTTACTATTCTTGAAGAAATTAGACACATAAATGTAACTGAAATTACATTGGAAAAGGTAACAAAATACAATTCATTACAAAACTAAAAATCGCATCCATTGGAACACAATAAATGATCGCCTATTCATCGCATATTGACGGTAAACAATGAAGGGGTTGAGCTAAAATTCTCAGTAAGGGTAAAAAATTTCATAAGAATGAATCAGTAATAACATAATTGTAAACGGTTTCACATAATCAACATGTCATGGTGAAAAAATAAAAAAGTCACACCATTAATAAACTGAGAATGAAACATCATCCAGAGATTTTGTCATAGTGAAAACCTCAGGGATAGTAATAACTGATATTGAATAAAAATAATTCAAATTAATTGTATTTCTTTTATCTGTAACATGTACCATAATAATATTAAAATCATTTAGTTATGTGTGTAGAAACCCGTATGATTTTTAGAAACAAACTCAAAGGGGTTGTCGGAAATTCATTTTTCTCATAAAACCTACCAATGCATCAAGGGGATATAGAGGGCCCCACGTGCCACTGCACGTCCAAAAAATTCATTATACATTGATGCAATACAAGAGCATTTTTCCTATTTTATATCTATATAAAGTAGAGTATGTGGATTCATCAATATTTCCATTGTAAAAATAACATTCCAAATAAACACCATATGTAAAATGGTATATTGTTTAGACAAAAAAATATCAATTATATGAGATTATGTATATTTAATATAAATATAATTTCCAATTAATATAGATCTCAAAGGGGCATTAGGTTCACCACATAAGGATTATTAGTTGCACAATACAATGTTAGTCACAACCAAATAGAAGATGTGACAAAGTCTCTTACCACTATGTAATTTGTCGAATCATATGAAGCAAAATAAATTACCCTCAAATGAGTCATTAAATAATATTAATATAAATAGAATTATATTATTATATATCTAATTAAAGTACACATATACCACATACAATAAATAATTGGTGAACAATGGGAATATCTGGGAAATTAAAATGGGATGAGAAACCCCTTACCTTATGCTCGAGTGTGTTCTTGATTTGTTTTAATAAACTGAATAATAAAATTTAGATTCATTAATTAATAATTAAATAACCTCCTATACATGTAAATTTTTTTATAACATTTTTTCATTCTTTCAGGGCCTTTTATATGGGTTTAAGAGGTTCATTTTTATTGTTTTGGAATCATTTTCTTCCATCGTTTTGGTGATTTGTTTACTTGCATTCATGGATGTAATTTTGATTGAAATGTGAATAAACATCCATAATTATTAATATATAATATTAGTGAAATTATAGAGATATAAATAATCTTATAATGATTCTGGGTTATATACATGAGGATGAATGATTAGTTAAAAGTTATTGATAAACACATGAATTTTTCTTGGTTGTTTTGTGTACAATGAACTGGTTTTGTATTATTATTCCATATTATGAGTTTTTAGCGATTATAGAAAATTAATGAGTTGAGATACATATATTCTAATTTAGTTCAACTATAAAAATGGTTTCATGATATGAATTTAATATGGTAATGAAAATTATGAACCAGTCATCCTTGAATATGATAAATTAACACAACTCAGATGGTGTTTTAATTTTGTTGTATCAGAGTAGGGGGAAACAGAGATGATGATAAAATATTACATTAGCATATTATAATTATAGTTCATGTATGTTAATATAATTATCATAGCATTTGGATTATGTGAGGTGAGGAATGAAGTATAAATGAAAGGAACTCAAAACAAGAGAAAAATTGAGAAGTCTCTTACGAAAATTTGGCAGTATAATGACGTCACAGAAAATTTAATAAAATAGTTTCATGAAGGAAAGGGGGTATATAATTTTTATTACATAATATGGGAAGTAAGTTAAATATGGAATGAAATATCCACAAATTATCAAATTGAAAATAAAAGAGAGAACATAAAATGAAATCTTTAAGAAAAGAGAAGGGTGGTTGATTTTCTTACCTATAATGGTACTCCCAAAACGTGATGGTTTGGACCTTGGGGGTTTGAAGACACCTTGGGATGACTACTATAGAGTTAATACCCCCAGATCATCAAGTAAAATGAGTTTTTAATCAATGAAAACGAAAGGGGTGGGTGTGTATTTATAGTAATTAATAGGGAGTTTTTTATTAATAAAAAGGGACCCCTCATTAATGGTTTTTGGAAATCCTTGGGATTTCCCATCATATTTTCCACATGTGATACCTCTTGAAATAAGTTATTGTTTAAAAGTCGACCAAATTTTATATTTAATTATTGCATAATTTTGATTTCATTAAACTACTGAAAACTCAAAACTGTATTTTTACTATCGATGATAATTTCAAGTATTTTATAAAAAAACCAAAAATTAACCCTACACCTTTTTTTTAAATGAAGTATTAAAAAATTAAATCCATATTTTAAAAATTATTTTCTAATTATTTTTAATTTATTTTTTAAAATAAATCATGGTAATTCAAAAAATAATAACAATTTGATTGATATAATTTGTTCTATATGTCATTGAAAAATTAAACATGTTCTCATTATATTATTTCCTTATTAAAATAAAATATTATTATTATTTACTATTCATAAGGGTCATATTTATATTTATATTACTATTCATAAGTGTATGTTACTATTGATCAAAAAAGCATGTTGGTTCTATGAGGATTCAAATGACTTACTTGTCACAACTCTAGATGACCGTTTTTCAAAATTCAAATCATTGAAGTGGAAAAATTTATTTAAATGTATTTATTATAAGATTATCCTATAATGTTTTATTCACAAAATACCTTATGCTTCATTAAATATAGGCCATATAATGAATATAATGTATTTAGGAGGAATATACGAAAAAAAATTTGGGTGTTATATTAATCCCTCCTTACAAAATTTAGTCCTTGAAATTTTATTTTTAAAGCTCACCCAAAGGATGTGGGTGGTTCTTCTTTTTTACATCCTTAGGTTCCCATTTTTCTTCTTCAATATTATGGTTTTTCCAAAGAACCATTACAAAATGAGTCATCCAGTTTCTCAATACCTTCTCCATTGGGTCAAGAATCTCGACAGGCTCTTTACTGTATAATAAATCAGGTTCCAGTTCTATTTCATCATAGGTGAGTACATGCATTGAGTATCACATGTAATTCTTCAACAATGACACATGGAACACATCATGAACTTTGGAGATACTTGGAGGCATTTCTAAATGGCATGATATAGCTCCAATTATTTCCTGATTTTCAAATGGTCCAATGTACTTGGTACTTAGTTTACCTTTCTTACTATTCCTTAAGACACCATTCTATGGAGATACATTCAGAGAGACATGATCCCCCACTTGGAATTCCAAATCCATTCTCCAGTTGTCAGTATAACTTTTCTGCCTACATTGGGACACCTTTATTTGGGCAACATTTGTCTCCACATTTTCCATGGGCACTTCAATATGTTCTAGGCCTATATGTTTCCTGTCACCAACTTCATCCCAAAAAGATAGTGTTTGACATCTCATTCCATATAATGCTTCATATGGATCCATTTGAATAATTTAATGGAAACTATTAATGTATGAAAATTATACCAAAGGAAAGTAATTATTCCACATACCTAGGACGTCAAGAGAGAATGAACTCAACATATCTTCTAGAGTTTGAATAGTCTTTTCAGACTGTCCGTCAGTTTTGGCGGTGATAAGCAGTACTCATACGAAGATCAGTATTCAAATCCTTCTGGATACTTTTCTAGAATTTTGGTGTAAAATGGGGATCTCGATCAGACACAGTCGATAGAGATGAACCATGATGACTTACAAATTCATTAATATAAATTCTAGCATGCGATTAAGTGGTAAATCCTCTCTTATAGGAAGAAAATGTTGTGATTTTGTGAGAATATCAACAATTACGAATATGGATTCATTACATCAAGGTTTCCTCGTTAGTCTGGTGAGAAAATCCATCCTAATGCTATCCCACTTCCACATAGGAATAGTTATAGGTTGCATCACTCCACTAGGATGTTGTATCTCTACCTTCTCTTGATGACAAACTAGACACCTTGACACATAGTTAGCAATTTCCCGCTTCATATTATCCCACCAGAAATATTCCTTCAGATCACTATAAATATTTTTCCTAACCAGGTGTATAGATAAATTTTATCAATGAGAATCATCTAAGAGTTCCCTTTTATGCTCAAGTACTGATTGAATTCAAAACCTCTTCCCAAACATTAGAACTCCTTCCTCATAGATGAATTCTTTAAATATCCCATCCTTAACAGTTATAATTTTTTTCTGTAGACATTCATCATTAGATCGAGTGCTTTTTATCTTTTCTAGTATATATGGTTTAGTAGTCATTTTAATATTGAACAATGTTTCCCCTTCCTAAACAATTCACATATCCATCTTTAATAGATCCATGATTATAGGATCTCTCTCAATCCAAATTTGAGTCAAAAGTCCATGATCATTCCTGCTTAATATATATTCCACCTTAATTGCCTTACCTGGTTGGTAGTTTATTAAAAAATTGTAATCTCTAAGTACCTTGAGAAATATCAATTACCTCATGTTGAGTCCTTTTTCTGTGAAAATTTATTTCAAACTCTTGTGATCTGTATATATCTCACATTTTTCTCTGTATTGATAATGTCTCCATATCTTCAGAGAAAAGATTATAGCTGCTAACTGATGATCATGTATTGGATAATTTTTCTCATGAGTCATTAACATACATGATTCATAAGCAATGAATTTACCAGTTTACATATGGACACATCCTATCACATTCCTTGATGCATCACTATAAATTACAAAAACATCACTACTAGGTAGAATATCCAAAATTGGGGCATTGACCAATATATATTTCAATTATTCAAATCATTTTGTACATTATTTTTTCCACACAAACATAACTCCTTTATGTGTGACCTTGGTTAGCGGATTATCCATTCGGGCTAAATTCTGAACAAAATGCGGATAGTAACCTGCTAAGCCAATAAAAATTCTTACCGTAGTTACATTTTTTGGTGTGGTCCAACATCGGATTTCCATTTCCCTTAAAGGATCAAATAAAATTTCATCCATATAAACTATATGACCTAGAAAAGAAAATAATTATAGCCAAAATTCTCAACTTTTAAACTTCCAATATAATACATTTCATCAAAGAGTTTTCTGAATAATCTTCATGTGATCCTCATGGTCTTCATATCATTTTGATTATACTAGGATATCATCTATGAATACCACAACAATGTTATCAAGATAATCCAATAAAAATCTATTAATTAAATCCATAAAAACAGAGGGTGAATTAGTCTATCCAAAAGGCATCACTATAAACATGTAATGCTCATACCTGATTCAAAATGCTTTCTTAATAATATCTCCCTTCCTCACTTGCAGCTGATGATATCCGGATCAAAGGTCAATCTTTGAAAAGTATTGAACTCTACGAAGTTGATCAATGAAATCTTAAATATAAGGCAGAAGATACTTATTCATTATTATAATATCATTGATTTCCCAATAATCAATGCATAGCATCCTAGATCCATCTTTCTTTCTGGAAAACAAGATCGGGGCTCCCCATAGAGAAACAATAGTTCAAATAAATCCTTTTTCAATAAACTCCTCTAGTTGATTCTTGAGCACCAGAAAATCCACAATGGTCATTCTATAGGGGGTCTTTGATATATGTCTTGCACCAGGTATTATGTCAATTGAAAACTCAATTTCTCGCTCTGGAGGATGTCCAGGTAAATACTCTGGAAACACATCAATGTATTCTTACACTATATTCACATATTCATTTTGAATATTTTTTTCCTCAAACATGGATATTGTGTTCCCATCCTCTCCATGAATTGCATCCAATAAATCTACTGAGGGAGGTCTAAATAAGAATCAGAAGTCAAGGTATCTACTCTATAGAAAAAAGATATTCTACACCATTTTCAAAAATTTAACTTCATTTTTCTTGTAATAAATCATCACATCATAGTTTGACAGCCAATTAATAATGAGAATTATATCATATTTAGTCATTGGTATGATGATAAGGGTTTAAACTAAAGCACTTTTATGTGTCGCTGCGGGGGGGGGGGGGGACTAGCTAACACCCCTTTATTGCAATGATGAATCCCCTATGAGTTATGAAAGATAACTCATTTATTAAATCTAATTGGACATGTCTAATTTTCTTGGAAAACTGAGAATATATAAATGAATTATATGATCTATAATCAAATAAAGTGTAGGATATGTTTGAGGAAACAATTAAAGTACCTCTGTCACACCCATTTTTTTATATTATTAATTTTATTATTTTCTATTGGGAATCAGATAGTTCGGGTCAAGTCCCGACTTAAAGATTCTAAGCTCTTAATTGGAAACAAATGTTTCACTCTTGGATGCTTCCAGCGCACCGCGGTCGAAGCCGCGTGGCCTCACCTGGGTCACCGTGCGACCTCGCATGGCTCACCGCATGACCTGCCTGATGTTTAAGGGAGATGAAAAATATATGTGACGAATAATAAAATGAGAACACAATGAAATTTTAGACCGTGCGGCCTTGGGTGAGGCACGACTTGTGCGAGGCACATTTTTGAAATCGCGCAGCCTCACCTGGTCCACCGGGTGACCTTCTAGTGTCTAATTAATTAAATGAAAGGACTTGATTATAAATAAATAATATTAAATGTGACAAAAAAATTTAATAAATTATTTTAATGATAATAATAATAATATTATTTGAGGATGTTGTTATTAAAATTATTTTTATCAGTATTGTTATAATTGTTTTAACTCTTATTTTACTACAATCAATTTATTAATATTATTTTTATTATTAGTTATAGTTTATTGTTATTTGTTTATTTATTTTATTTTATTTATTATTTTATTTATTATTTTTATTTTTCTTTTATGTCTCTTTTGGGTAGGGTTCCCTTAACCCGTCGCCCTTCCCCTCTTTTTTTCTGGTTGCGGCACACCCCCCTGCTACCCAACTCACACCACCCCTCTCCTTGAAATCTCATCACACCCCGACTCACCCCCTCCTACCTATCTCTAGCACACCCACATCTCCAAGATACCACTAGTACACCTCCAGCCGTCATGACCTCCCCCTTTCCCCTCTTCCTGCTGCGTCGTCACCCCCCCTGGAACCCCCTCGGCGTCAACCAGTTTCTCACACCACCGTCCTCCTTCCCAGCGAATCTCCATTCTGGTTCCTCCCTCACCTACTCTCCTCCAGCCAGCCTCCACTTCGAGTAGCACCCCCCTAGAACCCTGGTACTCTGCACCCTGCTTCTCCTGCTCGGACTGCCTTGCCTCCCACTGCGCACCCCGTCTTCCCCCGAAATCCTTCAGCGCGCCTCACCATTTTATCCTTCCTCTTTTTCCTTTTCTCTTCTCCTCCATCTCCCTTCTTCTTCTCTCTTCCTTCTCCCTCTCTTATATCCTCTTCTTCCCATCCCTTCTCTCCCACGGCTCCAGCGCGCTCCCCATTTTTCCCCCATTTCTCCAACGACATGCCTCACCCCATCTCCCTCCTTTATTCTTTTTTTTATTTTTTTTATTTTTATTTTATTTTTTTTATTATCTCTTATATTATCTCCTCACCTTACCTCCTCCCAATAGATGTTCATCCGCCCTTCCCGCACCCCCGCTCGGCTGCCAGACATCCCCCGCAACCCGGCTCGCACTCGCCGGACAGCCGTTGTGTGCCCCTCGGTTGGATCCCGACAATTCCGCGATAATGGTTGGTTTTATTTTATTTAATTAGTATTGATTTTTTTAGTTGTTAATTAATATATTCAGCTATTATCGCATGTGTTTAAAATTTTTAATCAAATTATTTGATTATTATTAAGTTGGTTAATCATTTTATTTTATCTGTTTAATTTTTTATCAATTTAGTTAAGTGAATTTGTTTAATTGTTAATAAATTTGTTTAATTACTATTAAATTTGATTATTCATTATTCAATTTTATTATTTATTATTGAATTTATTTTATTGTTAGTCAACTTATTAAATCGCTAATGTTTTGATGGGTTGGCGATGAGAATTTTTGGTCTACTATTTTAGGACCTTTTTGACGGTTTCGTGCAGTGCGACCTTTGCGCAGCGGGAGTATTGTGCCGTATATTTTTTCTTTCATTCCTGAATTGAGGTAGGTGGTTCCATGCCTTTTCATGATTTAGATAATTTAATTTGTTTTTTTATTTTAACTTAATATGTTCTATGGTTTAGTTGCATGATGCGAATTATGTTTATAATGTTTTGGTAGTGTTGTAGAGGTTTTGCAAATGCATTTTAAAAATGGTGTAACTTGCGTGCGTGATGAAAATTGCACTTGTCTTTAGAAATTGTCATGTTTTTCATTTTGATCTGGTTGTGGTAAATTTTAGAAGTATTTAATAATTGTTTATAGAGTGCCAAAGAGGTTTTGAAAGGGTTGATTTGTGAAATTGATTTTTTAATGGTTTCTTTTGCAAGAGATATGTTTTATAAATTGAGGAATTGTTTATTTAAGTGGCATTTTGAGTGAAAAACATGGTTGAAAGGTTTTTTAGGGTTGTTCGGCAGGTGCGAAAGGTGTTTTCAAGTCACTTTAGGTGTTTGTGTTTTTTTGTTAATAGAAATTTTCAAAGTATATGAATCACTTTTGGTGTGTTTTCCTTGTTGTGTACTTTTAAAGTTGAAATGAAAAATTGATTGAATAATGGAAAACAAGTTTTGACATGGTTACCTCGTGTATCAAGTTTTAATGTGACACCACTATATAAAATCAAGTTGTTTTCAGTGTAAAGTCTTCTTGGTTTTTCTTGAAATGATTTCAATAATAACTCAAATGATTTATTGGTACATTTATATGATGCTAAAATGGTGCTTTGTAGGAGTAGAATACACGTTCATTTTTGAAGTGGTGTATTTTTTTAAAATGAGACATGTCATGTGCGTGTGTCCTTGGAATAGTGCTTTGGTATGCAAATGGTGACTTTTGTGTGCAATATCTTGTTTGGTCTGCGAAATGAGAAATAAATATACTATGTGAATATGAAACGTGTTTGAACACATGGTAAACCCCTGGGTATCTAGGTGGGCGGACTAGAACTAGTGCGCTAGTGAACCGGATGGGAATCGTCCCTATTTCACTTAGCTTGACTGACGGTTGCAACAATAACTAATAATTTGATATCTGAGGGTCATGGCCTTCTAATCCATGTGTTATGAGGGTTTTGGCCATCTAAGACACATTTTCTGAGGTTCATGGCCTTCTATGCCACGTTTCACCGAGACACGAGGTTCTAGGGTCCCACTCGAGCAAGATGAACCTTAGGGTATTTCCCCACAGTGCTCTACCATCTTTGTCGTGGTGACTTCCATCGACATATGGAGGACCACATGGGTGTGAGTGTGTGTGTGTGTGTGTGTGTGTGTGTGTGTGTGTGTGAGTGTGTGTGTTTGTGTGTGTGAGTGAGTGAGTGTGTGTGTGTGTGTGTGTGTGCCCATAATGAACTTTTCTCTTCCTCTTTAAAATCATGTTTGTGAAATGAGTTCTTTTTAGTGTTTTCCTTTATCATTTGGCTTGTAAATGTTTTCTTTAAATGTATTTCGAAAGTATAACTTGAATAAGCACATTAAATTGTCCTTTTGATATTGTGGCATGGAACATTTTTATTGGGTGACGTCCTACTGGGCAATTCGCTCACACCCTGCATACACCTTTGGGTGTATGTAGACATTGTTCCTTGTGTATCCCAGGTTGTGACATCGTGCTCAGCAATGGTGGCTCTGGTTGCTGTTGGTCATTGTGTGCAGGTTGGTGTTGGTAGCTTGGGGATGCAACTTCTCGTGTCGCATGAGGTTGGTTTTAGAGCTTAGTTCTCTACTCCTGTTGTTGTTCATTTTGTTTTTTTAGCTGAGTTGTAGACCTAAACCTGTTTATAGTTTAGAAGTGTGTTTTGTATTCTGTTTCCAGTTTCAGTTATTTATCTGGTTGGTTGTTTTTCTGTCTTGTATTTCGGGTAAAATCGTTCCCACTTGTTAAACTGGATACCCGGCCACTTGTGCCAGCCCGTGGGGATCGGGAACGCCCTTCGGGCCTTGCCGTGGACCGGGTCGGGCGCCGGGTCGGATGACGACCCGACCTGGTTCGTGAAAAAATGATATCAAATGGAAATTTTTTCTCTCCTGGGTTGTTTTCTTTTGAGATAGAGTCACGGTAGACTTGGGTTAAGGTTGTCGGGACTTGATGTCCTGGCTACGAGTAAGGTGCATGGCCAAGACACCTCGTGGTTGGACTCAAGTTACCAAAGTTTGTTGAGGTTAGTCTGAGTTTTTGGTCCTTGCGGCTAATCTTGTCTAAGGGAAATGAAAAAGCGGTAAGGTCAGTCATCCTAGTGAGCTCGCAGGCCCTGACAAGCCATGCAGAGCTGGGGACACTATCCTGGAATACCCTCCGTGGCAGTGGTGTGATTGGCGTATGGCCTCCAACCATATGTTCCAGTCACCCACTATCACAAGTTTTTCCTTGCGTAATTTCTTGTCTCTTTGTTTTGGATTCGTGGAAATTTTTTATTTTTTATGTAAAAATGTTTTGGTCTTGGAAAATGTTTTCAAATGAAGTTCTTTAAAGATGAAATGGTTTGTGAGGTTTGAGAAGTGTGGGTTGGATGTTTTGGTTTTGAAAAATGGAAAGGTTTGGTTTTGATCCCTGGCGCTCTCATGGGAAACCACATGCATGAGTGTATGCAAAAAGGGAAATGGTTAATGGAACGAGTGGATGAGTGCCTGGATGGACATAAGGTGGGTGTCGGTGTGGCACAAGAACATGCATGTGTTTGGCCCATGGGACACCATTGGTCTTTGTGAAACCCACAAACTTTGCATATTTTCAAAAAGTTTTGTTAAATGATAAATTTGGTGTTTTTTTAGTAACCGGTGTTTGTGTGACGTGTCCTTGTGTTTTAGAAATGTTGTTTGTGAGGCATTTTGAGACGAGGATCCTTTCTGAATGACTTCTTTCCTGAGTTCGAATTCTTATTTGTAAGTTGGTACACAAGCGTGTAGCTAGTTAATTAATTTGAAAAGTACATTGGGGAGCCCTTGCAGTGGTTCTCCCCTGCACGTTTGCTGTTTGCTTGTGGTACTTCTTGTCCATCAGACTTTTTTGATTGGGTCCACAGTTCTCCTTATTGGCTCATGTACGCCCCAATAAAGAGTCAATGTGCGAATGACATGCGGCCACCGGTAATTCGCCATTGGCCAACCCTGTAGTTGATTAATGTAAGGTCTCTCCCTTTTTGGTGGCAGTGCTATGTCAATCTCTTTTTCCTCTTAGTTAAGTAGATCCTCCCGCAGCGGGATGATATATGCGAGGGGAACTGAAGGGATTTTCCCTCTCTTTGAGTGTCTCGACCTGTTGGGTATGATGTTTGACATCGTCATGTTTGAATACTTTCCCTGGAAATGACGAAAGGAAATCTAGCGGGGAAGGGTGAAGGCGGTTCAGAATTTTTAGTGTTGAACAGTGTCTTGAAGGGCTTTGTAGTATTTAAATCGGTTGCAAGGGTCATGTTTGGTGACTTCTTGCAGCGTGAGGTCCCTTTGATAGGCAATGGTGGTTTGGAAGCGGTAAAGGAGACTCCAGTGGGAAAAAGGTGGAAGCAACCCTAAGTTGGTGTGGTCTGTCATTCTAAACGAACTCTGGTCTTTAGTTTGTTTCATTTAAGGAAAGGTTCGTGTTCGGATACTAGTTTGGCAGACCTAGTCGTATGAGGCTACCATGGTCGTTTGCAAGAATCATGTGGTGCTCAAGATGCGGTTTAATGTCTTTACCAGTGTAATGTTACTCTAAACAGTAATGATCATGTTCAGGTGATGATTTATGGTGTCGTGTTCTCATCCAGTGTGACAAAGGGTGATGCGCATGCACCATTTCAACTCTGGTGTTAGAGAATGTTCCTCGTATGACCAGACATGGGTTGTAATGTGTTGTGGTTGCTTGTGTTTCGATGGTTGTAGTGTGGTTACATGTGACACCAAAAGGAGAAGCTTCATTCTGGAGTCTTCAATTCCTGACTATGAGGTAGGTGATTCTTCAAATATTAGGGCTCCAACCATAGTCCTCAAAGTGAAGCTGGCACGTGGTCAGGAACCCCGGGATTGTGTAAATCCCCGATTTCATTTCTGTCATCGGTGTTGAAATTGAAAGAAGCTTAAATTGTTTTCTACTGTTGTTCTATTAGAATTAGTCGTCTGGTTGCATAAGGTTTTCATGACCATGTGGAGGAGTGTTCGTCTCGTGTAATAAAAGTCTTGGGGTCGTGTTCCACTGGTTGTGATTGATTTAGTGGCCTTATGGGGTTTGATGAGTAAATTTATCTCAAATCTGAATAATTCTCATCCAGTAATGTGGAAATGCTGGTTTGTCTTGGGTTATGCTTTTGACGCCTCGATAGTCGCCCCCCCCCCCGCCCCTTGGGGTGGGGTGTTTCGTCACCATTGAGAATCTTTTTTGTAATGTTTTGTACCTGCTGTTAGTTCTAATGGAGGGGAGACCCACATCGGATCTCGCACAAAGGTCTCTGGAATAAATTGGTTTTGGCCTTTCCTTAATGGTGGGGAGTCCACCTTGACCTCCCCATGTTGGTTTTCTAGTCTCGTCTTGGGCGTTGGTAGGTTCTTAATGGTGGGGAGACCCACATTGGGTCTCGTACGAATGTCTCTGGAATGAATTAGTGATGGAATTTTCTTTAATTGCGGGGAGTCCGCTCGAACCTCCCCTTGTTGGTTTTCCAGTATTGTTTCGAGCTTCAGTGAATTCCTTATGGTGGGGAGCCCCTCGGGCCTCCCCATGTTGATATTTTACTTATGTTTTTAAATATGGCTTGGTGATAAGTGATAAGAGTTTTCTATGGATGTGCTTTAACCTTGTTTGTTCATTCTAGCCAAACGGTGTGGTTTCGATTAAATAGTGCTTGAGGTGTTTCGGCTTGTGAAGTTGGTTTCTGTGGGTGCGAGAGTTCCCTTCCTTGATCAGTTAACTGGAGGAGTTCTAGCTCTTCGGGGCGGGCGACACATATCATAAAGTCTTTATATGAGTTTCATGATGTTTTCTTCGAGTCACTTTCTTTGAGCATGATACTTTTGCTTCTATTTTCTTGGTGTTTGTGAGGATCCCCTTTGAACCTTAAATGAGTGTGGTTTTCTGCTTTGGGGTTTGGTTTTGGTTGTGGATTTACGGGAACAGAAAGTTTTATGGTGGGGATAATTGTCACTCCCTTTTTTTAATATTATTTATTTTATTATTTTCTATTGGGAAACAGATAGTTCGGGTCAAGGCCTGACTTAAAATTTCTAAGCTCTTACATAGAAACAAATGTTTCGCACTTGGTTGTGTCTAGCGCACCGCGGTCGAAGATGCGTTGCCTCACTTGGGTCCCCGCGCGACCTCGCTTAGCTTGCCGCACGACCTACCCGATGTTTAAGGGAGATGAAAAATATATGTGACGAATAATAAAATGAGAACACAATGAAATTTTAGACCGCGCGGCCTTGGGCGAGGCACGACTTGGGCAAGGCACGTTTTTGAAATTGCGCAGCCTCACCTGGTCCACCGGGTGACCTTCTAGTGTCTAATTAATTATATAAAAGGACGTGATGATAAGTAAATAAATTTAAATGTGATAAAAAAATTAATAAATTATTTTAATGATAATAATAATAATAATAATATTTGAGGATGTTGTTATTAAAATTATTTTTATCACTATTGTTATAATTGTTTTAACTCTTATTTTACTACCAACAATTTATTACTATTATTTTTATTATTAGTTTCAGTTTATTGTTATTTTTTTATTTATTTTATTTTATTTATTATTTTGTTTTTATTTTTATTTTTATTTTCTGTCTCTTTTGGGTAGGGTTCCCTTAACCTGTCGCCCTTCCCCCCTTTTTTTCTGGTTGCGGCACACCCCCCCTGCTACCCAACTCGCACCACCCATCTCCTTGAAATCTCATCGCACCCCGCCTCACCCAATCCTACCTATCTCGAGCGCACCCACATCTCCAGGATACCACTAGTGCACCTCCAGCTGTCACGACCTCACCCCTTTCCCCTCTTCCTACTGCGTCATCACCCACCCTGGAACCCCCTCGGCGTCGACCAGTTTCTCACACCACCATCCTCCTTCCCGGTGAATCTCTATTCTGGTGCCTCCCTCACCTACTCACCTCTAGCCAGCCTCCACTTCGAGTCTCACCCCCCTAGAACCCTGGTACGCCGTACCCTGCTTCTCCCACTCTAACTGCCTTGCCTCCCACTGCACACCCCGTCTTCCCCAGAAATCCTTCAGCACGCCTCACCCTCTTCTCCTTGCACTTTTTCCTTTTCTCTTCTCTCCATCTTCCTTCTCCCTCCCTTCCTCCTCTTCTTCCCATCCCTTATCTCCCACGGCTCCAGCGCGCTCCCCCTTTTTCCCCCATTTCTCCAGCGGCACGCCTCACCCCATCTCCCTCCTTTGTTCTTTTTTTATTTTATTTCTATTATTTATTTATTTTCTCTTCTATTGTCTCCTCACCTTACCTCCTCCCAATAGCTGGTCAGCGGCCCTTCCAGCACCCCTGCTTGGCTACCAGACATCCCCCGCAACCCGGCTCGCACTCACCGGACAGCCGCTGCGCGCCCCTCGGTTGGATCCCGACAATTCCGTGATAATGGATGGTTTTATTTTATTTAATTATTATTGATTTCTTTAGTTTTTAATTAATATATTCAGCTATTATCGCATGTGTTTAAAATTTTTAATCAAATTATTTGATTATTATTAAGTTGGTTAATCATTTTATTTAATCTGTTTAATTGTTTATCAATTTAGTTAAGTGAATTTGTTTAATTGTTAATCAATTTGTTTAATTACTATTAAATTTTCTTATTCATTATTCAATTTGATTAATTATTATTGAATTTCTTTTATTTTTAGTTAACTTATTAAATCGCTGATGTTGTGATGGGTTGGCGATGAGAATTTTTGGTCTACTGTTTTAGGACCTTTTTGACGGTTCCGTGCAGTGCGACCTTTGCGCAGTAGGAGTATTGCACCGTATCTTTTTTCTTTCGTTCCTGAATTGAGATAGGTGGTTCCATGCCTTTGCATCATTTAGATAATTTAATTTATTTGTTTAGTTTAACTTAATATTTTCTATGGTTTAGTTTCATGATGGGAATTATGTTTATAATGTTTTGGTAGTGCTGTAGAGGTTTTGCGAAATGCGTTTTAAAAATGGTGTAACTTGCGTGCGTGATGAAAATTGCACTTGTCTTTAGAAATTGGCATGTTTTTCCTTTTGATCCGGTTGTGGTAAATTTTAGAAGTATTTAATAATTGATTATAGAGTGCCAAAGAGGTTTTGAAAGGGTTGATTTGTGAAATTAATTTTGTAATGGTTAATTTTTCATGCGATATGTTTTATAAATTAAGGAATTGTTTATTTAGGTGGTGTTTTGAGTGCGAAACATGGTTGAGAGGTTTTTGAGGGTTGTTCGGTAGGTGCGAAAGGCGTTTTCAAGTCACTTTAGGTGACTGTGTTTTTTTTGTTAATAGACATTTTCAAAGTATATGAATCACTTTTGGTGTGTTTTCCTTGTTGTGTACTTTTGACGTTGAAATGAAAAATTGTTTGACTAATGGAAAACAAGTTTTGACATGGTTACCTCATGTATCAAGTTTTAAAGTGACGCCTCTATATAAAATCAAGTTGTTTTCAGTGTAAAGTCTTCTAGGATTTTCTTAAAATGATTTCAATATTAACTCAAATTATTTATTGGTACATTTATATGATGCTGAAATGGTGCTTTGTAGGAGTTGAATACGCGTTCATTTTTTAAGTGGTGTATTTTTATAAAATGAGACGTGTCTTGTGCGTGTGTCCTTGAAATAGTGTTTTGGTATGAAAATGGTGACTTTTGTGTGCAATATCTTGTTTGGTCTGTGAAATGAGAAAGAAATATACTATGTGAATATGAAACCTGTTTGAGCACATGGGAAAACCCTGGGTATCTAGGTGGGAGGACTAGAACTAGTGCGCTAGTGAACCGGATGGGTATCATCTATGTTTCACTTAGCTGGACTGACGATTGAAACACTAACTAAACATATTCTATCTGTGGGTCGTGGTCTTCTAAGCCACGTGTTCTGAGGGTCGTGGCCTTCTAAGCCACGTTTTTTGAGGGCCGTTCCCTTCTATGCCACGTTTCACCAAGACACGAGGTTCTAGGTTCCCACTCGAGCTAGTTGAAACTTAGGGGATTTATCCATAGTGCTCTTCCATATTTTGCGTGGTGCCTTCCATCGGAATATGGAGGACCACTTGTGTGTGAGTGTGTGTGTGTGTGTGAGTGTGTGTGTGTGTGTGTGAGTGAGTGTGTGTGTGTGTGTGCCCATAATGAACTTTTATCTTCCACTTTAAAATCATGTTTGTGAAATGAGTTCTTTTTAGTGTTTTCCTGTAGCATTTGGCTTGTAAATGTTTTCTTTAAAAGTATTTCTAATGTATAACTTGAATAAGCACATTAAATTTCCCTTTTGATGTTGTAGCATGGAACCTTTTTATTTTGTGACGTCCTACTAGGCCTTTCACTCACACCCTGCATACACCATCAGGTGTATGTAGACTTTGTTCCTTGTGTATTCTATGTTGTGACATCGTGCTCAGCGATGGTGGCTCTGGTTGTTGTTGGTCTTCGTGTGTAGGTTGGTGTTGGTAGCTTGGGGATGCAACTTCTCGTGTCGCATGAGGTTGGTTTTGGAGCTTAGTTCTCTATTCCTGTTGTTGTTCATTTTGGGGTGTTACCTGAGTTGTAGACCTAAACCAGTTTATAGTTTAGAAGTGTGTTTTGTAATCTGTTTCCAGTTTCAGTTATTTTTCTGGTTGGTTGTTTTTCTGTCTTGTATTTAGGGTAAAACCGTTCCCACTTATTAAACTGAATACCCGGACACTTGTGCCAGCCCGTGGGGATCAGGAACACGCTTCGGGCCTTGTCGCGGACCGGGTCGGGCACCGGGTCGGATGGCGACCTGGCCTGGTTCGTGTCAACCTACCACCACATCATTAGGAACATCAAATTCTGCGGCTGTAATCACATAAGCTCTCCCTTTCCCCTTGGATTTTTCTGAGAAATGTTTCCTTGGCGCTTAGGATACTCATTTGTATACTGTCTCATCTCTCTACAATTGTACCAATGAACATCATAAAATTGTTTCTTCCCATTGCATTCATGAAATAGGTAAATATTTTCTCCAAACATATCTGACTCCTATTCCTTTCAAGAATTTCCCGAGATATTTCTTTCAATAGTGTTCGCATAATGGAAATTTCTTTTTTCCCTTATTCTACTATGGTTCTTCACCTTTCCCTTAATTATCAGATTATCTCTTCTTATCTTGTTTTCTCTAGAAAAAATTTGATTAGAAAATTCATTCTTTTTTTATGGAACTTGATAAAATTTCATCATATGATTAAAATGTCAGAGAAGCCTAGGACCTTCGACCACATGGCTTAAGACCTTCGTAGAAAAGATAAATCTTTTCTGCCAAGTCATGAACGTAATCTATGGCATACCTGACTAGCCTTGTGAATGGAGCCTCATACTCTGCATCACTGTCTTATTCCCTTTTCTTTAATCCAGGGTATTTCAACTTTATTATAATTTGTTACTCATGAGGGAAATATTTTTCAAATAATATTTCTTTAAAATCCCTCCATTATATATCATCTATTAATTCCTCCTCCATTGTATTCTAAATGATAGACCATAATTGATCAGCATCGCCCTTGGGACAATATACCTCATGTACTGCCTTTTCATTTTCATTGCATATTAATGCCATGAATATATTTACAGGGACTTCATCCATTTCCCAAAAACCACTGGATTAGTAGTCTCACTGAAAGATGGGGGATTCTTCCGCATGAATTGTTCTAACACAGGTGTGTAATGGTTATTTGTTACAAATTTAGTAATGTGTCCCAATATGGTCATGGTCTGATCTGCTCCAACATTGACTATGTTGACATGATCAGTGGGGACATCCCTATGTTTCCCATGATTATTTTTTCCCCATATTCCATTAGACGCAATTTCTAAATATCATAACACACTAGATTATGGTATGGATCATCATCTATAATCATAACATAACAAAATAATTAACATAAGTTGAGATCCTTAGCATGGAAAATCACAAAACTAGAAAAATGGGGTTTTTATGGAATAATTTAAATTTCAATCCTTCATAATGGCTTGTAATGAAAATATGAATTATACTAAGAATATCCCTAGGGAGATTCATAACCAAGAGTGCAGCAAGGCCCTATATCATGTATCAGGATACCCCGGGTTAACCCAGAAACTCTTTGATGGAGCATTCACTCCTAGGTACATTGGTACTAGAGCCACCTCTACCTGATCTTATCCAGAAAGGAATGTATTTTCTAGAAGTATTCAAATAATAAATTCCTTACCAAAAAACCAGGATATTCATGTATTTTTGTCCTAAAATACCACCTTAGGTATTTTTTCCCTACTATACATTTCCTACTATATTTTCCATGTTTCCAACTAAACATTCTCGGATACCGACGGTGACACATCGACCCCTCTAGACCAAATTCAGTGCACTACTTGTTATATTGGAATGGTTAAAAAGGAATGAAAATCCTAAAGGAATGATTAGTTTAGTTGTCTAGAAGAAACTAGATACATAAATGAAACTGAAATTACATTATAAAAGGTTACAGAATAAAGTAGACAACAATACTAAAAACTGTATCCACAGGAACTCAATAAATGGTCTCTTATTCATCGCCTATTGAAGGTAAACAATGGAATGGGTGAGAAAAAATTCCCAGTAAGGGTTAAAAATGGTGGATTCATGAATCAGTAATAACATAATTGTAAACAATTTTACATAATCAACATGTCATAGTGAATAAATTAAAAACACACTTCATTAATAAACTGAGAATGAAACAACATCAATAGATTTTGTCAGAGTGAAAACCTAATGGATAGTAATAAAAGATAATTAATAAAGAGAATTATAATTAATTGGATTTCATGTATCTATAACATGATACCATAATACCATTAAAACAGTTTAGTTCTGTGGGTAGAAAACCAACTGATTTTTTGTAAACAAACTCGAAGGGTTTGTCACCAAATAATTTGTCTCATTAGACATACTGATGCATCGAGGGGCTATAGCCGGCCCCACCTACCACTTCATGTCCAAAGAATTATTTATAAATTGATTCAATACAGTAGAATTGTGACCTTTCAATATCATTATTGAGTATATTATACGAATTCATCAATATTTCACTAGTTAAAATATCATTCCAAATAAACAATGAATGTAAAATGGTATACGATTTAGACAACAAACATATCCATGATATGAGATTATGGATATTTAATATAAATATAACTTAAAATAAAAATTGATATCATATTGTCAGTAGGTACAACACTTAAGTATTATTAGGTGCACAATACAAAGTTAGTCACAACCTAATAAATGTTGAAACAATGTATCTTAATACAATGTACGCGGTTGAATCATATGACCAGAACATAATAATCCTCAAATGAGTCATTGAATACAAATAATATAAATATAATAATTTTATTATATATCAAATGGAAATACACATATACCATATACATGAAATAATTGACGAACTATGGAAATCTTATGGAAATGAAGGTGAGATGAGAAACCCCTCACCTTATGCTCGAGTGTGTTCTTCGTTTGACTTAATAACCTAAATAATAAAATTTATCTTAATTAATTAATAACTAAAGAACTTATTATACATGTAATTGGAATTTTATAACCTTATTAATTTCATTCATGACCCTTTTATGGGTTTAAGAGCTTTAATTTTATAGTTTTGGTCACATTTTCTTCTTTGGTTTTCATGATTTGTATACCTGCATTCATGTATGGAAGTTCGTTTGAAATGTGGATAAACATATTAAATTGTTAATATATGTAATTATTAAAATTAAAGATATATAAATGATATTATAATGACTCTGGGTTATATACTTGCGGATGAATCATTAGTTAAATGTTATTGATAAAAGCTTCGATTTAGCATGGCAGTTTTCTGTACAATGAACTTGTTTTGTATTATTATTTTATATTATAAATGTGCATGGATTAAAAAACATTAATGAGATGAAATAAATATATTAGGATATTTTTTGACCATAAAATGGTTTCATGATTAGAATTTAATATTGTAATTAAAATAAAGAACCTATCATCCTTGAATGTGATAAATGAACACATCTCAGACTATGTATTCATTTTTTTGTATAAGAGGTCAAGGGAAGTGAAAGGATGATGAAATATTCCATTATAATAATATAATTTAATTTCAGTTAAGTTATTAGAATTATCATAGCATTTAAATTATATGAGGGGACGAAATAAGTATAAAATAAAGAAACCCAAAACAAGAGAAAATTTGAGAAATCTCTTATGAAAATTCGGCAGCCTAACAACGTCACATAAAATTTAATAAAATAGTATGATGAGAGAAATAGGGGTATAACCTCACTCTTCCATAATATGAGATATAAGGTAAATATGGAACAAATATACCAACACAATCTATTTGAAAATAAAAGAGAATACATAAAATTAAATCTTTAAGAAAAGAGAAGGGTGATTGATTCTCTTACCTTGTAGAGTAACTACCAAAACATTAAGGTTGGGACCTTGGTGGTTTGAGGGCACATAGGGATGACTCCTAGGGAGGTAATAATACTATATCTAAGAGGATAATGTGTTTTAAATGTATGCAAATGAAGCGGTTGAGTGGGTATTGTTTGTAATTATAAGGGAGTTTTTTATTAATGAAAAGGGACACCTCATTAGTGTTCTTTGAAAAACCATGGTCTTGCCCATAGTATTTTACACTTGGGACATGAATTTCCATAAGTTATTTCATACAAGTTCACCAAAATTTTATATTTAATTATTACTTCATTATAATTTCATTAAACTACTGAAAACTCAAAACTATATTTTTACTATTCATGAAAAATTCATGTATTTTAGAAAAAACCCAAAAATTCCCTATAACCTTTATTCGATGTGAAGAATTATAATATGATATCCATTTTTTAAAAATAATTTTTATTGTGTTTTTAATTTAATTTTTAAATAAAATCATATTAATTTAAAAAATTAAAATTTTAAAGATATAATTAGTTCTATATCTCATCGAAAAATTAATCAAGATCTCATTATTTTATTATCTTTAGAAAATAAAATATTATCATTATTTTCTATTTATAAGCGTCATATAACTATTTATAATGGTATGTTATTATTAAGAAAAAAATCAAGTTGGTACTATGAGAATTCAAATGACTTACTAATCATAACTCTATATGACCATTTTTTGAAATCGAAAACATAGAAGTGGAAAATTTATATTTAGTGGATAGCTTATAACTTTCCTTTATAATTATTCTATTCCAAAAATACATATAGTATCATGAAATATAGGACATCTTTTTAATAGAATGTATTTAAGAGTAACATATAATAAAATGTTTGGGGTGATATAATTTTATTAGATCTAGTCATCTCCTTTGATAAAAGTTTATATATTTTTTTGTTAAAATATAATTTATGCTCTTGTGATTGGTTTATATGTCACACTTCATAGCATAGTAGTAGTGACACCATATTTTCAATGAAACAATGATATAAATATAGATATAGATAATGCATCGAGTAGTAATACACAAGGATCATCAACTATCATGAGGCATTGGCTATCACATTATCATTTTATATGATTACACAACACAATACTTTCATTGAAGAATCATTGTCCATTACTAACCATTCTATACTTTTTTTAATGTGGGTATAGGTGAACTGATAGGCCTTTTCTTTATCTCCATGAATTATTCATCACATTCATCCATCTAGATATACTTTACTACATTCCTTGTCAATTTAGTAATAGGGGTTGATAATCATCAAAAAATTCTCAAACAATGTCATTTGTACACAAATAATCCATAAAAATATTGATTTTTTTAATGCTAGGGGGTTTGGTCCATTCCTCAGTTGCCTTTTCCATTCAAGGGTCCGTATAAATTCCTCAACTTGTGATCATATTTCCTAATAATGTGAATTGTTGTATAAAAAAATCATTGTTTCTAAACATGGAAAAAAAAATTTCCTTCATTAACTCCCCCAACAGAAGACGTAGGTGTTCTTCGTGTTCCCCCTTTATCTTGGAGTAAATGAGAATATCGTCAATAAAAACTACCGAAAATTTGTAGACGTAATGTCTAATGAATATATTCTTTAAATCCATGAAAATTTAATGGTAATTAGTATGTCTCAAGGGCATCACTAGAACCCCCTAGTGCCCATCCCTTGTACGGAATTTAGTATTCTAAATATTTGCCTTATTCACCTTTACCTTATGATATCTTGAATAAAGATCCATTTTTGAGAACTATTGATCCCCTAACAACTATTCAATCTATTCATGAATCCTAGAATATTATACTTATTCTTTATGGTAATCTTGTTGAGTTCCTTATAATCGATATGCTTAAACATTGATCCATTCTTCTTCTTTCCAATGATCACTGGCATACCCCAAGGTGATGCACAAGGGCATATAAACACCTTGTAAAAATTATCTTGCATTAACTTCGTTAACTCATCCTGTACGATGTGGTCCATATTATAATTACATTTTGAGATATTATTAGCTCCAGTTATGATTTCTATAGATAACTCTACCTCATGATCTAGGGGAAGTCAAGGTTACACTTGGGTAAATACCTCATTGAATTCCCTAACAATATGAATTTTCCCTACGTTGATTCCTTCCATTGAATATACAATTTGAGTGATGTATGATTCATTTTTGGGAATCAACACCAACACCATTGAAGGATTTTCATAATGAGATTCATGATCTTCCTTTATTTAGTAGAGGATAATGGGATGATTTAGTATATGAAAAGATATTTCCTATTCATAGAATTTTATGTGTTCTGTATATAATGAGATCAAATCCACCCTTAGTATAGAATCTAATTCCACTAAGGGATGTATCACAAGATTTACTAGAAGAATCATCCAACATATGTTAATAGGAGAAGTGTCCTACACAAGTGTTGGAATGTTTTCACCACATGTTGTTTTTAAAGATAGCTCTAATTCAAGGTTTTAAGGCTTTGATTTAATATTTTAAAAAAACATGCAAGATATTAGGAAATTTGTAGAAAAAAATCAAATAATACTTTTTCCATTATTGATTTAATAGGAATTTTAACTTGTAAAAATTCATTTTTTTACTCCACTTCCATAGTATTGATGGAATATGCCTCCCATTTATCCTTCGGATTTTATGGATGCTGAAACTGATTAGACTCAAGGAATAAAGGTTTATTCCACCAGCATACATAGTGCCCCTTCTACCTAAAGATGTAGCATTGAACCAAGGGTGGTAATATCTTTTCCTTTACCAAATTATCTTGCTACCTTATATCATTTTGACATTCACGAGATTGGTGTACATCTCTCCCACACATGAAGCATTTACTAGTCCCTTTGATGCACTTCTCAATATTCTTATTCCAACAATTTTTACATGTGGGTGGTTGATTTTTATTTGCAAATTTCTCATAAGATCCTTGGGATTTAAACTCAATCTTTCATTTCCTATAACCATATACATGGGACCATTATCCTATCACCATCTCTACATTGATATCACATCAAAAAACATCATCGTAACTCCCATGTTCTAAAATTGATAAATCCTTTTGAATGTGTGGTTATATTCCACTAAATAATATATCAATTTTTCTATCATTGTTGATAAGAAAACCAGAAGTGTGCCATGAAAGCCTTCTGAAATTTGGTTCAGCGGCTGAGATAGATTATCCATCCATTTTCATCAAATCTATAAATTATCCCTTCATCTTCAAATAAAGTGTTTGTGGGAAATAAATGTTAAGAATCATTATATTAAAGCCTTCCCACTCCATCACTCCAATTTCATTAGTCATCTTGTTGTTATTAACAAAATCAAACCATTGATCAGTCTCTCCATCTTGACGATAAAATGATAGAGTATCTTTTTTTGTCTGGTAATAGTGAAGTACATAAATGATTTTTTCTATCGAGTTCACCCATTATTCTGAAATAAGTGGATTAGAATATACATTAATAATTAGTGGTCTTTGATACATAAATCACATTAGAGGAGTTTTCTATCTCTTAGGTGAAGGTGTATATTCCACGTTATTCTGGTTATTCTTCAAAAGCTGATATTATTGGTTAAGCATTGCCATGAAATTTTTAAATCCACCCGAAAGGCATTGGGGGTGTCATTTTTTCAATCATGGAATTCTCCCTCACATGGTTTTTTGTCATAGTTTCTCTTGGTTCCCACCATCTTCTAAAATATAAATGGTTAGAACAAAACATAAGTCAATATGTCATGAATAAATAACTTCTTTATTTCTGAAATTTACCCTAAAGGCATATATTATGTGATCTCTATGTTTATCAAATTTTCTTCTCTGCTTGTATATAATTTGTCTCAATCTAAGGGTATTTACTACAGTTCTCCAATCATAATTCCCTAATTAAATAAACCTAGATCTAATACCAACTAAATAAACCCAAATATTTTATACAATAAAATTCCATAATATTAATTATAATCAACATAAAATCATTACATGACCTAGATTCAAATTTTTATTGTCTTGTAAAAACTAGGACCATACATAACATTTTAAAAAATAAAATATAAATATATATTTAATTCCTTCTTCTCTATATTCTTATTTGACCTTGAATTATCATTAGTATAATTAGTCACCTCAAGATATACAACAATAATGGCTGAAATAATATCTCAAAAATATTATAGATAATTACATGAAATTATATAATAAGAGGTGATTATAGTTATGAAATCATCATCAAAATCATGAGAGGAGGAATTAGGAAAAAACATGGAATTTTTCAATGGATAAAAATGTTACATCATGTCTGAGTGGTCGACTGCGACACATTTTTGTGAACATATTTAGCATAATGATCATGGATATTTCACTATTATTTTTGTGAAAAAATATAATTATGAAATGAATTTGAGATCTATATAATTATGGGTTCACTCGTCACATCCTAACATTTTAATTACTCAATATAATTCTGGGTGCACCTTTCACATCATAACATTTACATTATCATGCATACCACATGGAATATATATAAATATTGAACATAAAATAACCCTTGTAAATGAGTGGGTTCATTTCTCAAAGCATGAATTCATAAAAAATTTCTTCCAAAATGAAATAGGGAATAACATATATGATATAAGATTCATCAACCTTATGAGAAGAATAAATAATCTCAAGAAGTAAAGGGTGTGTTTTTTTAATGAAGTGTTCTTTTGGAAAACATTGTATTTCTCAGTAATTTAATTAGATATAATTTATATAAAATTAGAGTTAAAATAATTATTAATAAATTTTATTTAATGAATATACATGCTGAAAATGTTGTGAATGTGGGAAAACCCAAAGAAAGAGAGTTGGGTTTGAGAATTCCCCGTACCTTGTGTCTGAATGCTTCCTTCACTTTAATTTTCTATATAATCACTTTAGATT
Source organism: Viscum album (assembly GCA_963277665.1). Taxonomy (NCBI): domain Eukaryota; kingdom Viridiplantae; phylum Streptophyta; class Magnoliopsida; order Santalales; family Viscaceae; genus Viscum; species Viscum album. The sequence goes on along the minus strand of OY728143.1, from coordinate 61,592,996 downwards.
CGTTAATTTAAAATTAAATAACATTCTAAACATGGATATGATTCATTATGGTTTTATTAGGTCCCTTTATGGGACTTTTGATGAGTTATAGAGTTTAATTTCATTGTTTAGGAGTGTTTGTTTTCTTAGTTTTCATGATTGGATCATTTGTATACATGAAATAATGTTCATAAAATATACAAATAAATATTAGAAATTATTATTATATTTTCTTAATTATATTTTATAAGAGTATATTTCATAAAATTAATTTTTTTATATTCCATTAATATATATCATTAGTTAAATGTTAATGATGATTATTTTTGGTTTTTTTGGCTGTTTTTTGATCACAACAAACTCATTTTGTTTTTACATTTAGTGTTATGTATAATTGTTAGTTCCATTAAACAAAGATGGTTAGAAAATCAATTTAAAATCATTTTCAACTTTTTAATGGTTTTATTAACATACATTAAGTTTTTAATGTAAAATAAAATTGAATCACCCATGATGTTGGTAAATGAAGACATCAGAAGCAATGATTCCATTTTTAAAATAAAAGAGAGAGAGATAAATGGTCAATTTAAAGGTTGAATCTTCAATTTAAATGATATTATTATAGTATATCAATCATAATATTTTTATAATTCAATTTAGATTATGTTAGGTTGGTTGAGAATAAGAAAATAATTAAAATTGAAAGGAAATTAAAATAAATAGATGGAAGATTTACATATTGAATTTATCATCCTTGAGAACCTTAATCGGGCACCTTTTGGGATTTTAGTTGAGACCAAGAGCTATTGAAAGTGGTTAAGGGGATATAGAATAATATTGGGGAGAATTTGATAAATTTTTAAAGCGTGATCGGTGTGAGGGGATAAGGTTGTGAGGGGTGATATTTATATTGGAGGAGAGGGTGTTTTCCCATTATCTTAATCATTAGTTTATTATTTTTTCTGAAGATTATTAATAATTTGAGAATTATCATAATAAATATTAAAAAAATGAATTTAATTAGAGAATATGGTTCTTACATTAGTGATGATTCTATGAATAGTATATTTAGATTTTTATGTATTTATATAGTTAAATACTATATTTTACTATTCAGCAAAGAATCACGTATTTCAATAAAATACAAAAAACTTTCCCAGCCAATTATTCATCATATATTATCCAAAAATGAAATACATTTTATAAAATAATTTCCCAAATTCTTGTAATTTAATTTTTAATTAAAATAATTATTTTCATTGAAAATAAAGAATTTATATTTATAACTGATTTTATTACACAATGAGAAATTTCATAAGGTCTCCTAAAATAATCATAAAATCAAAATGAATGAAAATATTAATCTATTAATAAATTTTATTAAAATTAATTTCTTTTTAAATTATTAAATTAATTATAAAATTGAAATTAAATAATTAGGAATTATAAAAATACCAACAGTTAATGAATAAATTATAAAAAAAATTACTTTGACTATGATATAATTATGACATTATTTCAATTATTGGATTATTAAATTGTATTTATAATTTAATGAGTGAGTTAACTATTCATTTTTTGGATTACTATTTATAAAGGTCATCTTACTATTTCTGAGTTCAAGTTACTATTTAATCAGTATTCGATCCTTAACATCTAGAAATACAAAATTTTCCTTTAATTATTAATTTATAAAGTTTTTATTATTGTCAATAAGTGAGTTTTTGTGATTTATACAATAATAAATTACTATAATAAGGTATTCATTTTATTAATAATTTTTTGGGTCATTGTACTTACCTTTTATTTTTTTGATTATATGTCATTTATATTCAATTATTACCTCTCCAAATTAATTATTCTTATTGACTCAAAAATGATTACATTGTATTTAACCCTTATTGGGAATTTTAACTCACCCTTATTTTGTTTCCTTTCTGTAAGATTCCAAGAAGTAAACTGTGAATGATATTAAATTAAATACAAGATATAATAATGATTATCTTATACAAATTATGTTGTAATATTTTTATTTAAATATAATGTATGAATAATGTATGTATCTATTTTTCCAAGACTAATAAACTGATCCTTCCATTAGGTTAGTCTTTCATTTATCTTATTCCAATGTAATTTTTGTAGACACCAGCTCCATGCTTACAGGGGTTGGGGTTGTTAAATTTGGTATTAGATGTATGATATGATAAACCCTAAAAACTAGATTTAGTAAAACAAATATTATCAAACAGAACCCTATGATACACTTTGAGGATAAGTATATATGAACACACCTAGGTTTAGTTAAGGTATATATTATTCGGTATTTCTAGAAATGCATCCTTGTAATTATACAACACGTTGTCATTTTTTTGGAATAGATATACGTAATGGTAATAAATCTGAAATGGGTTCATCAGTCTTGACTCATGTGTAACCGATTGCATGACAACTGGCCTTAATGCGCACATGGTTTGACACTCCTGGGGGATAAGCATAGAATAATTCAAATTTAATTTAAATCCAATATGAAGTGTTTTAATAAATTATGGAAATTAATATCCCACAATAAACATTGAGTTTCATTGATTGAAAATAATGTGTCAATCTTTCGACACCCCAAAAATTAGTATATGGTTTACCCATGATGATTCTTGTTTCTCACACTATGAGTTTGGTTTTAGTCAATAGATAGAACCTAGAGAAAGTGTGAAAACATTGAATATGAAGAAAAGATATTGGATATGAGAAATTATGTGATATTATGATTGATGTGAAAGATATTATGACTATGCATAATAGTTTTTTCTGAAATATGTTTAACAACATATACCTTAACCATCTCCCAGAATGACCAAATAATTAATGGTACTATTTTCCAAGATCTCTAGTGATAGATACTATGGAAGAATTAAGTCTTAAATTCTATCATGATTGAAATATGGAAGGATACAATTGGGAAACTGCCTTAAATGAATGGGTTAATGATTTATGGGTTGAATATTATGGAATAATTTAAATAATTATCAATGAAAAATTGATTACTATAAATGAGGAGACTAAATTTCACCTTAATGACGCATTTATAGTTTTTTGTCTTAAATGTGGGTAACATTGAAATTACCCAATTTAGTTACCTCTTCTAAAGGGTAACCCATACACCATGTAATGACATAATTGGAAATTAAATAGATTATGTGTTTATGTATTTTAATTCAATAATTAAATTGTATACTTATTTTACCAATGGTATTTTGGTGATAATAATCATGATGAATCTAATGATTGTGTAAAATTATTGAAGAATTTGGGGATTCCTTACCATAAGTGTTATGGATACCATCATGGGTTACTAAGTTTAAATTTTTTCATAAGTTCAAGAACATAAACACATCGTTTTATGTTTTATATAGTTAAATTATACCATAATTAAGGACAATTTAGTGAAATTTATCAAAAGTATATATTTTGGATGAAATGTTATTCGAGTTAAAATTCATTAATATTTTATAGAAATATATCAAATGGAATTGATAACCTATAGATTCAATATCATCATCAATGACATTGTAATAATAGTGCTTTGTATTAAATTGGAATTTAAACCCCAGAAAAATGTATTATTTAATAAATAATTTTAGTTCAGTGATGACAATAATATATTTATTGTGTATGTTATAATAATTATATTATCATATTTTATAAATAAAATATATTCTTGGTGAAAACCATATTTTCCCAGAAAGGTTATGGGAGTAGAACCCATGAAGAAGGATGATAACAGTTTAGCTCCTTCCACTAACCTACGTGTTATCCTAGTGAATATATCATTTGTTAAACTATTTAAAAAATAAATATTAATAATAAACCATTTGTAATAATTATGATTTTTATTGATTAATTTATTCAATATCTTGTTCAAAAAATAAAAATTTTGAAAAATATTTTGAGAAATATGGATATATTTGTAACTGTTTTACATATTCTATTATCGGTTAAAAGTGAATATTAGTGATATAAAAATAAATAATTCATTTTTGAAAATTAATTTCATGGAGTAAGAGATGGAAGCAGAACCAAAGGATTAAATTTCATTTATAGAAACAAATCTTGTATGTATATTTCTTTCTATTCAAAGACAATAAAATTATTCCCCATCATTAAGACAATGATCATGAAATAAATAAATGTTACCCTATTACATTAATATCTGATGAATCATATGGACTCGTAAAAATTCACAGATTTACGGTCCTGAACCCCATAACATTAATTTCTTATTCAAATTATTTTTATAAATAATATATATCACTTCCTAAAAGTATTTATTCATTTCTTCTATATCCTTATCGTCACATTTCATCAATGTTATTCTACCTAGAAACCTTGTTATGTGTTATTCTTTATGACCTTATTCTATACATTACTCTCTTACTCATAGGTTTACTTATTAAATCATTCATGATGTTGGTTTTTAAAAAACGGTATTCCCAAATTTTTAAACCTTTAATTTTTAGATATTTTGTAAATTGTGGGATGTACATTATTTAATTTTTGGATAATATAACACAAGGAAAATTATAATAGAATAAAATTTTATTTAATAGATTATTTGACATGAAAACACATTGAATATAAGAAAATAAAAAACCCAAATACATTAATATGAAATTAATTTAGACTTCAAATATTTTATATAGCTTACAATACACAGAACAACTAGTTTCATTGATATCTTGTGTTATATGTAAGACTGAGTTTTACCAAACTATGTACTATTAATATAATTATTTAATATGATATTTAATGAATCACGAAACAAATTTAAGTTACTAATAGGATAAATAAAATAGGAAAAATTATATTTTAAATCCATTTATTTTCAATATATTTATTATAAATAATCATCATCATAATTCAAAATAAAAAACAATGTTTTTCGAAAAAAATCTGTATTTTCCTAAAATATTTATTTGTCACACATAGTACGGATAATTTAAAAATAAATATTAACACTTGTATAAAATTTGTAATAATAAATAAAATTAATTATTTATATCACTATACTGAAATTATCTTAGGGTCAATTTTTGGGATTTATATGAGACGTTTCATCTTTTGAGGAATAATGGGAAACACAAGATTTTAAATGAGAAATGTTTTTTTTCTAAAAATTTTATAATGTTAGATTATGTTTTTAATGGGTTATAATGTTAAAATAGTTAAATAATTAATATATTAATCTAATTTAGGTTATCTTAGTCATTTTAATTTTTATGTCATATACAAAAAACTTTGTAAACAGAGACCATTTTGACATTAACAACTTGTTTTCTCATCATGTCTTTAAGATTCAAGAAAAATTTAAATTTAAAACATCTGTGAAATAAATTATAAAAAAATTTAAATATTTTAAACAATGATTTTTTATTATTTATTATATGTTAAACATAAATCATGACTGAAATAAATTGTGAATTTTGTAAAAATTATTTATTATGGTTAATGTGAACATTGGTTTTATTTAGTTTAAACTAAAATGATTACATTCCAAATAACCTATAAACTTGTATAAAAACTATTTTATGGAAATATTTCAACCATTACTCGCCATATGTTTTATAATGGTTCATTTTGGACACTATTTATATGTTAAAAACATGGGAATGCTCTATTTTCTCTAAAATTCTTAGTTTGTCCTCTCCCCCGATTATAAAAGGTCACCCACTCTCCTCTTCCATTGATAGTAATAAACCACATTGGTTAAGACATTAAAGTACCAAATCACCACAAAAAATAACTATTACAATCCTAATAACCTTATTCTATTCATAAATAAAACCACAGAATTATTTATTACAATCCTACGAAGGATACCTGAAGAAGAGGCTATGTTCTTCAACAACCACCATTATTTAATTTTCATCTCCAAATCCATAAATTCCAATTATAAAATTACAATACATAATATATTATATATTATATATATTGATATGTTGGTATACAATTTTTCAACCCACAACCACACACACATCCATCAAATATGTTACGAAATCATCATTCATGTGTGTGACAAACTGCCGCTGCATGAATTGATGTTGTTCGTTTTCCACATTCCACCTATCAAGGTTGGTTATAATTTTGGATATGAAGTATATATAATATATTTGTTACTTATGAATACCTTTATAGTAACGGTATCATAGATATATGTTTTCCTTCTATTCCATAAGAGATGTGATATTTTCACGTATGTGTAAAGAGAACTACTGCATCGCCAAGAAAAGTGATTCATCTTTCACCGACACTTATCATGGAAGGTGTATAAGATAATTTTAATTATTATATGTGATATTAATAAAATAATTATGATATTAATGAAATTTTTATCATTTTTAGGATAATATATATATATAGCATTTCCTTTCATTACTTTTTTCTTATCTAAAGGTGATAACATGGATTGTGTTTTTGTAGACTTCATCATTCATGAAATGATGTGACTCCATTTTCAAAACCAAACCACATGGATGAAATATATATCTATAAAATATAGTATATATGATATTATAATCTTTATTTAATTGTAAAATATTATTTACCACATTGCGATAATGATCATTGAAAAAAAAATGTTACTTATGTGTACATATGGCATACGGTCTCTTTGGTCATAACGTACTTCATTTATCTTAACCATTAATCATGATTCATTTTAAAAGTAAATATTTTTCAAAAAAAAAATAAAATTTTATAATTATTATAATTCTATATATTATAAAACTATACAGTATACAAAAGTAATAGAACTCCATACTGAAAACATCTTGAGAATAGAAGGCAATTAACACCTTAATCAATGAAAATAAAGAATTATTATTAATGAAAACAATATAATAAATTAGAAAAAAAATTCATATATGGTATTATAAATAATAATGTTGTTCGTTATTATGTTAATAATATTTTATAAACCGTTATTGAGGATTTGTAATCATGAAAAACTATGATAACCCGTGTGCTATGGGATTTTGTCTCAATTTCATTTCATTGAATGAAACTTCATTATTATTCACATAGTTTATTTCATATTTTTTATATAATTTCTGTTATAAATGAAATATCATAAATAAATAATTATTCATGGAATTATAAGATTCAATTTGAAATATCAAATCAATGGGAACTTGAATTAAGAGCTACTAAGTGGTAAATAATTTAATAACATAATATATTTTGATTAGGTTAAATTCATTCCACTTCATTATTAATATTATAATATTATGTTTCTATTTGATTTTTATTATCTATTTAGTTTATTTAATTTAATTTAGTTTATTTTATAAATAAATAAACTCAATAGTCTCATTTCACTTCAATAATATGATCTTTCAATGGTTTTAATTCACAATAAAATTTTATTTTGGATTGTTTACACATGAATTTCCATTGAATGAAACTAATTTATCATTGTTTAATAATACCATTTTTTTATTCTACTCAATATATTCCACATTATTTTCAATTAATAATTTTTTTTCTATTCATTAGTAATGAATTTATTTGGACAATCATATTAAGAAAAACAAGAACCATTTCACTTATCGGTTGGAATCTTATTTTCTTCCAAAACCATGTTTTTTAAAAATGTTTTAAAATATTTTATTAACCTTTTCAAAATGAATTTTTAAATAAATTATTACCCATTTTTAAATTTTACAAAATTTATTGAAAAATAATATTCTTTTCCTTTTCCAAATATGGAACTTTTCTAACATTTTTATAATGTTAAAGGAATGTTATTATTACCTTCTATGGAATGTATAGAATTAATCGCGTTAATTTATATAAAAACTACATTTAATATTTATAAGGATATTTTTAAAGAACATTTATTAATAATATTATTTTAATTTTTTTTCTAAAAAATGTATTAATGAAGAAATAGATTTTCAGAATGTTTTATATTCTAAAAAATGATTTTAAAATTTTAAATGATATTTTACGAAAGAATGTTTTTAATTATATTATTTATTTCATCAATGAAAACAATCGTTATTCTTACTCTAATGGTTATACATTGTATTGTTTCATTACTTATTCTTACATTGGACGGTTTTCAATTATTTTATATAAGAATAGTATTGATATTATTTTCCATTAATAATTTTTCAAGTCATTAACATCACCTTGAGTTAATCACATTTCTGTGATTATTGAACATTGAATTTCACCAAAATATCGATATAATTTATCAAGGATATGATTATTTCTTAAACCATATACCATTTTTGCACACATTACTTATATTGAATGTATTTTACGAACAGTTAAAATATTGATAAATTTGAATCATTACTCAATACACCTATCTGATAAAGTATATTTTTTTAAAAAATAAATTTGTTGTTAGATATATGATGAATGATTTGGAGAAAAAATACAGGGGTCGGGTAAAAGATAGTGTAATCAACATAATGCATTTATAGCCTCATGAAACTAATAATCTGGACAAACTTTGATTAATAGTGATTAACCCTTTTTTTAAAAACTATCTAGAGTATAGATCTTGGTGGTAAAGGTTTTATGGGATTGAGAAACATGACTTCTGATAATTAAATGATTCAATCCTTAAAGTTGTTATTATAATCCAGAATATTTTTACTATGCCATTATCTATGGATGCATTTCATTTCTAGTTATGGATTAAATGTATTGTGTTTTATGTTATTTACCTTTCTATATATATATATATTATTTCTTATCTATTCATGAATTCATGTCATTTATATGGAATGTGCATTGAGTTATTTTATATTCTATATTTCATGTTACATAATTAATTTTTCTATTGATAGTATCTATGGATGCACTTACTTCTCTATTTATTGATTATATGTAATGTGTTTTTAGTCATTAACAATAAATATTAATTATTATTGTCTAATGAATTTATATTTTGTAATAAACCCTTATTGAGAATTTGATCTCACCCATTTTTTTCCTTTCGAACTGATTCCATGAAGTTTACAATGAATGACGTGAATAAATATTCTAGAGGGGATAATGATATTCTCAAAACAAATATTGTAATTTTTGAATTAAAATAAAATACAAGACACATATACTTTTCTATTTTACCATTAATTAAAAATTGATCATTCTTTCAAGATATGAATCCATGTATCTTATGCTAATTTAATCTTAGCAGACATCAGCTATAAGAACACTATGGTCGGAGTCACTACATGTGTCATTTATTTAAGATAAAATTTATTTGGGTATGTTTAAGAGATCATCTATCATGATATTTTTCGAAAAATTGTTGGTGATGTGGATATGATGTATTTTTTTTATATAATACAGTTATCTCAAAAACTGATTTTATACTCTATAAGCCTTAATGATTTGTTAATATATATCTTAGATGTGGTAAATTATCACACTAAATGAATTTTGAAATTTTATATAATAGTTGATTAGTTTTAAATAAAATATTTAATGTCTATATGGTTTATCTAACTCAATGTTTCTCTAAATAATGTCTATGGTGGTATATTCATCTAACATGGAGGATGCATTCCTTAATTAGTTAATTTTTCATGTAAATTTTCGTTGAATAAAATTTCGAATTTAGAGCTCATTAACGGTCCAAAGATGATCACCATGCTGTAAATATTATTTCTTATTTAGTTGTAAGGTTATAAAATATTTAAATCAGAACAAATTATATATAATAAATTATGTTTTGGAATATAAAATCCTAGATAAGATAGAATTTGTTGGATTCTGAATTGTATGTCAATGGGGGAGTGGCAACATTTGGACCTCTTCATTTTTATATCAACAAGGGTGAAATTATGTGCAATTTTACTTTTATGGATAGATTTTGTTTTGTGTTCAAATAGAGGATGTATTATGAAATAATTGATAATAAAATATAAATGGGGGAAATTATTCAACCAAAATTTGTATTTTGGATTTTTTGAAAATCTTGAAAGGATATGTTTACATTTGATGACATAAATGAATGATTTTAAAAGAATGAATAATTTATACTTAAATAATGATATCAATGGTCACTGCATAAAGAATTACCACATTTAGGTGATTGAGGATACAAACATATGAATGAAAAATTATTTTAGATTATTGTTTCTCCTAAAACATCTGGTGAAGATTTCTAAATCCATTACAATTGAATGACAGAGGATGATACAGAAGAACACAAAAAGACTGTAAATGATTGAAAACAATGCCTCAATAGTATGAGGAGGTCAGGTAATAGCGTTTTATTATAGATCATTTGTTGGATGATAGTATGATTCTAATGGAATTTAATTATAAATTATTTGTTGGATGTTAGTATGATGTGAAAGATGCTTGGAAAATTAAAAACAATTGTAACCATACACATGGGAACCACATTAACGTTATTGAATATAAATAAAAAATTAATATATGTAATTTTGGTTTCATATTTATCAAAATTTATCTTATAAGGATTTTGTAATATATTATTCTAATATATATGGGTTTTTCGTTTGAAAAAGCACCGTGATAATTCAGCACATCAATGTTATGTCATAAGGATGTTATGACACATACTATAATAATAATGATCTCTTGAATGGGGGAATAATTTGAATGAAATTATATGTGTTGGTATAATTATGTGATACAACATTTAAGATATATTATGAAGTCTTTTAGTGAAACAATTATTATTTTTTTCGTAGAAGACAGAAAATCCCAAAACCGAACATGTAACCTTTCTATTATATCATTTCATGTGACAATAATTATTAGATAAGTCTAAATAAATATAATGTATACTTGAACTGATGATTCATTGGTTGTTTGATCATGTCTCTCATGCTATCACATATGATTCATATTATATTTATGTAATATTAATTGAAGATAAAATATTTAGGACACACCACGGGAATATATACCATTACATGATGTTAAATTTATATATTTGTATGATGATTCCACCATGGGAGGTGTATAAGTGGAAATCAAGAGTTGTGGTGGATTGAATTAATTTGTAAAAAGGATAAGTACCATGCCATGAATATTATGACTAATACACAATGTATTTTATGATATATATATAAATATGATTAATATAAGATATAAAAAACTAATATAGCTTAGTATGGGGCTAGGAGAAATAGTTTTGTCCCAGTAATGTTATGATTTTGAATATCCCAATGTAGTCAGAGTACAGTATTGTGATAAGTTTTGTTCAAATAATTATTATGATGTAAAAAAAGTCTCTATTCTATTGAAGTGTTTTATTTTGTAGGATAGTATAAATCTAGGTTTTTAAAAGATTCTTGTTTATACACCATAAAGTAGATATTAATACAACAATGTGTTTAAGATCATTGTAAATTGTAAATGATTTGGGAGATCATGTCATGATCCCTAATTTATTATTTTATGTGATATTCTAAATGATTGTTTGGATATGGTATTTTATAATGAATTTATCCAGAATATATTTTGTCACCCCATGGAATGGTTGGAGTAAAAATCATTAAAATTGTAATGAAAATTATAACACTTTGGTCTAATTATATTTAGAATTTTTTAAATATCATGTATAATCATAGAAATTGGAATATATAGAATGTATTTTTTTAACAATTCATGATATTATTTAGAATAATTTGAAATCACTAAATAATTTGCATCATATGGAATCAACTCAATCAATTAGATATATAAGCAATGAATATAATACATCAAATAAGAAGTTGAAAAAACATGAATTTGATTATAAATAATTTATTTTATCTCTTAAAAAATAAATAATAAACAAATATTTCCTTATATAGATTAGATAAGAAAACAATAATTGTTAACATATTATAAAATATAAATTTCTTTCGATAAAAAGATGATATAACTAGATTATTGATACAACCATCCAAATGTGGAAAAATTAATAAGTAGGATTTTCTTTTATACATTATTCTCGATGAGGATTTGAATATGGTGTAGGTCATTGATAATTATACTATTATATTTCATTCATATAGATATGTTGGTAACACATTTTATCATGTGGTATAAAAAAATATTTTGTCTTTGAAAGAAGATACTCATATCAATATGTTTAGGTGAAAATAGAAAACAAAATTATGGATTTCAATGTAGGATCAGCTCTAGAGTTATTATTCATAGAGAATCAATTTTATATATTGATCATTAAGATAACCTAAAAACCCTAAACTTATACATATATCACTAATGCAGTGTGTGGGATATTTGTAGTGGGAGAATCCATTGGATCTATAGTGAGCCCTTAAAAACCATTATAAAGGTTGTTTTCCATGGAATTATGTTACAAAAAACATATATCTATTGGATGTAAATATAGGAGAATCTATTATACTAACACATTTCTGAGAATAATCACCTTAGATATAGCCATGATGGTTTAATATTTAATATCACTTTTCAGCATGATTTTAATTTATTAATATGTTTTTGAATTATTTTTATAGCATAATCGAGATATTGATTGATTAGATATATTCCATATATCTATAAAATATTACCCATATTACCTTGGGGATTAAGATAATTGAAAAGTATAAATCAAAATCCACCCATTTTCACCACCTCTTAGCTCGTTTATAGATAACCTAGACAAAATAGAATATTTCACCATTACCTATTTTGTAAAATGTTTCACCCAAATATATGTTTTTATATTGTACACTTATAAATATAATTTTAAAATTTATGACGGTTCTGTATAATAATAAATTTATCCACTATAAATGAATTTATTAGCTAGTTCATTGTATTGCACAATATAATATAGTGTTTTTATTGTAATTAATTAATATAATTGTTAAAATGATTAAAATATATATATATATCACTTTTTATTCCAAATATAATTATTTTTACTCTATATTTCAATAATTATTGATAAATTATTAAACATATAGTTTTTAATTGGATATTGTATCATTTTATAATACAAAAAATAACAACTAATAATTTCAAAAATATAATTTCTGAACATTTTCAATATTCTCATAATATCATGATTGTAATTTGGAATATCCTTATATAAAAAGAAAATTTAAATTGAATTTAAATTTGACCCCCATTTGTGATAAATTTATCGGAACAACAATGATGAAGTATTGTGGGAGTATTGAAAATCCATTAATGTAACAAATCTTATTAATCAAGAAAAGTCAGAAATATGTTTTTGAAAATTATATGTATAGAATAAGGATATTATCTCTATATGATATGGATAGTGATTTATTTGTTCCTTACAATGTGGTAATTAGGGGTTACTCATCTAAAACATAAGTATTTGGAAGTTTCATAAGATCATTTGAAGCCATTGGAGTACTAATTGAATCAATGTTAAAATAATCACTCAATATTATGTGGTTAATTACAATTACATTTCATACCATTGTGTAAAATTATGACTTTTTTAGTATTCAATCATAAAATATAAATATGGTGCTTCATGAAAAAACAACCCATGGCTCTAGATTTTTTTCTTATATCATAGCTTATGTTGTTTTATAATTTAGTACATAATAGAAAAAATCACCCATTATGATCATTAATTATATTCTAAGTGGATGATTTATTTATTTACGAGGGGATGTGTTTAGAAATAGTGAATGGGTTCCACATATTCTTTCCGATAGATTTAATTTTTGAGATTCCACCTGCATTTTTTAAAGGAATGATGAAATATTATTAATTAATTTTCGTTGAAATAGTAATGAGGAATTAATTTCTTCATATTTTATATATTATTTAAGATAATTTTATATTTCATAACATATGTTATGGTATTTACATTTTAAATAAATGTTAGTTGTTTTTGAATATGAATAGTGACAAGTAAGATTTATTTAAATGAATGTGGAGTGTTTTTTGTGTTTGTTATTAGTGAGAAGTACAATACTTAAAAATAAAATATTTCATAACAATTTTCATTATGATTATTTTTTTAGTTTACATTAAAATAATTAATCAGATCAAATCAGTGGTCTATAAAACCATGAATTATTATTGTTAAAATATTTTTCATTTCCATGATACCCTTGCTTCAACGGTAACCCTCTTGGGCATTATTATTGAAAGAGAGATAATGACAACTGAGTCCTACATCCCGTAGGTCATGAATTGGTGACTAAAAATGAGGGTATAAAAATTTCAATTATAAGATGTGTTAACCTCTATTATAGTTCAATAACGAGATTGGAAAAATCAAACATTATAAAATCCATTACTGTATATAAATACTAACCCAAAATCATATCATAATCCATGTAAAATTAAAATATATATAGAGAAAACTCTCAAAATAATTTCCCTAATAAAGAACTATGGATGTGACAAAGAAATCGATCCATATCCATATCACGATGTATCCAAAAAATATCGTGATATCCTTTTAGAAACAAAAAAATGATTTTATATATATAGGGTAAGCATAGAATTATAATCAGCAGGTTCATACCAAAGTCTCTCAATAACATTTGAAAGAATAATACTAATGAACCAATCTAAAAATAGTAAACCAATATAATCAATGAATTTAAGCAATCCAATTATATCCACAACATGTAACACTCACAAAAAATGCATCTATGTATAACAACAAAATAAAGACACTTTTTGGTAATGTGTATCCCACACTATTTTATCATTTGGATTTTCCCCTCACATTCGAATATTGTATATCAATGTTATCATATCCCATATCTATAATGCATCCCTTAAAATCACATATCATCTGATGAAACAAATGACATAACATCATTCTATGCACTTTTCTTGAAACTAGCCATCACATCTTTTCCAGAAAACACCAGGACCATCAGACCACCTCTCACCTATCCAAATAATACCTGACCCCCACATAATATCTCACATGAAGAAACCTATTTCATATAATCATAAACATAACCAAAATATTAGGTTAACATGATCATGAAGGACATCAAACTTGTTCCCTCATCCAAACACGTGAAACCACCACCAAAAACCATCTCATTGAACATAAATATAGTGTCCTTTGGACATTTGGAAATGAAAACTCATGTATATATAACTCACATGAAGCAAAAAGTGGAAATAATCTAGTTTCCAACTATCTATCATCACTCACAGGATGTTGGTGGAAAATCCTAAAAATATCTGGTTATCGGTTCATGATGATCGACATAGGTGTGGTGGATAAAATAACCACAATAAACATAAGACGTAAATATATAAAACAACACACGGTACCAAACATGGGTTCATAACCAAACCACTAACCATCTCACAAGATCATTACCCAACCCCAAGCATTTCCACAATCACTTTTACCACTACATTTATAACACCATGTAATAATCGAAAATCTAACACCAACTCCTTCATTATAATTTGATCTAATTAATGATTTTTTTTTTCAACCAATTCCATTTAAATATCTCATTCATATCATTTTTCATCTCTTGTAAATCATATTTATTTAAAAAATACATTTATCTATACAACCCATTCCATTTAAATTTCACCATTAACATTCAATAGATTATATTACAACCAAGAAATCCTGCATAACATAACGCACCACAATACAAAACAATGCATGATCCCCATGCCAACAAAACCACGCTACTATAATCATGACCGCATAAACCTCATTGTCATGACCTCCATATCCCCATAACTTTATACTATAAATAACCAATAGCAAGTCCACACAATTCGTCACATCACCCCCCATAGCACGAACAACATAAAACACATCCACTTCTTATCAAACCACATCCCCCACAACTAAACCATTAATCATCTCATGACATTAAAAATACACATCTTAGTTATTTTCAAATAACTTTTAGACACCATTTTCCCGAATTAAAAAAGTATCTTTTCATCAATTTCAATTCATTATTTTATGGTCATTAAGAAAAAAAAATATTTTAAATGGGAAACCATGTCATTTACCTAATATATTTGGTTATCAAATTCAACTTTAGGTGATAAAAATAGACTTCATGGATTCTGTATCACTACACCTACATCTCAAATTTATCATTCAATGATCATTACTATCAATATGGAATCTGACCTATATGGTCATAAATATCATATATTATCATAATTTTTTAAATCATTTAATTAAATCACCTTACATATTATATTTTAGTTAAATTTATGCATCATATTTAATAGGATGGTTTATATAATCTTCCATAAATATTGAAAGATAAATAAAACCTCTTCTATGATACAATAGATGAGAAATGAATGATCCCTTACAACAAACAATGAATTCTTCCCACCTATGAAATGTTGAAGTGAGAAGGATCAATAAATTGGAGCCAAAAAATGATACCACCTTCACCATTTTACATAAAATCACACACATCTACCTATACTATAACGTAATTGAAAAAATATGTTCCCTTTTATTATGACAACTCCTAGACAAGAATAAAGGAGGAAAATTTGGGAAGAAAATGATGGAACACACATAGTCTTTATCAGATCAATCCAACAAAACTATGGAAGAACAAAACTGAAAGGGTGGTGAAAGAGATCATTGGGAAGCACATGGGTGACCCATTTAAAGATAATTATTTGAAAATGTGTGAGGAATGAAGGTATTTTTGATTTTATATGTGATTGATAAAACATTAGTCCTAGCAAAAGCCTACCCACCGATCATAGAATTTTGGAAAATGAACCATACCACATTTTGTATAGAGGACCACGACGTATATATGATTTGGAAAATAATCTCTGGGATCCACAACTATTTACAGGGTTTATATCCAAGAAAATAAGTTGGTATCCACAATGTAAGATAGATAAGTACACCACTAACCTTGGAAAACAAGAAGAAGACTACACCACTCACCGCAAATCCATGTTTTGGACTCTAGGAAAGGAATATACCTCATTTTCATAGACTTCCTATATAGAATATAAATGAAAACATTTGAAATGCCTTCAAATGGAACTCTAACCACCTGCTATGGAGTAGTTATTATTTATACACCATATCATTCTAAGGTGGTTTAAACCTCCATGTTACAAAATCTCTACACAATATATTCATGCCCTAAATGGTAGTGGTCTAAAAAACATTCATATCCCTACACTACATCCATAATCTCAATGGAATAATGTCCATTGCTATGGATCAAGACCTATCTATCTATTAAAAACCATCTCTACTTGAATTTAATCTCTAGCACCTCCCTCTCACTTAATACTCCACCTAACATCTAGAAAATACCTATATTTCATGAATTACCACAATGTAATGGGAAACAATGTATTATTAATTTCGTCATACACCACTCCAATTATTAGATTCCTCAATTATCAAAACAACGTTAGAGAGAAAGAGGGAAAAGTGGTCCAAAAACAACCCCTAAGACACCTCTCATGGATATCATTACAATAGAAATACTAAAACCAACCAAATATTACTCAATTACAAATTACCGTACCATTTTACCATCCCCCCCACTGGTCAAAAACTACCTTCCTTGTACGTAAAAATTTTCAGGTCTATTTAAAATTCTATGAGTCAAAATCTAATGATCACCACAACCACCACCCAACAGAGTCCCAAGAACCCAAATCATGAAATTCCTTCTCTGATGTCAATATTATATCCTCTTTGGGATACCCTAACTCTCCCAAATCGCACTAATAATGTCATGTTATAGCATGTCATGATTTGGAATTGTAATATAATATATCTGGCTCATGGGGTATAATAACATTCAAACATAATCACACCACACACATAGGCTGGAGAGACTAGCCATAGCCCCCCAGGGGATATCCCACCCATCAAGCCTTGTTTATTTTTTAAATTAACCATAGGCCTAGTGGGGATGAGGCCCATAACATATCTTGGAATCCCATTATCCCATCATTTATGCATCATCCTAGCTGTGTATCAATGTATATGTCATTGTTACGTCGTGCATAATCCACTGCATACGTAGTACTGTAATAGTACCTAATCCCAGATAGATTTGAACCTATGTTTGATTCAGAATTATAAGGTTCCCCTACCACTTGGTTAATACCCCAACTATAAATTGACTATGAATTACTTTTTGCCTCATTTATATACAGAAAATATAAATATTATATATCATTATCTATGAAATAATACATCTTACAAAACATCAATAGAAAAACAACACATCACAAGGGAATCAATGAAGTAAAAAAACAAAAAATGTGGTTATTGAGAATTCATATGAACCACACACTCCCAAATACTGTCTTCCATGACACTATGCGCCCACAAAACAAAAACCAAATGAGTTTTCTTTCCATTTCGTAACTTCTCTAGATGATCAAAGATCACTTCTAGACTCTCCATGAATGATTCATTGTACTAAACATATAACCCTCCCATGTTAGTGAAGTGGGATTAATTATTAAGATAATGATGGAGTTGTGATATGTTGAATATTTCCTCAATCTGGTCTATTCATGGAAATATTTATAGTGAAATATACTCATAGGAAACAATCCCCAACACAACAAAAGGTCTTACAGACTAGGTTGTGATCTTACAACACCTATAAAACCACTATTTTCCATGTCTATCAAAGACTCTCGTGAAGACATGGCCTCTAAACTAAAACTCCCAAGGCATCCACCAGTGAATAGAATAAGACTTCTATCAATGATATGCTTATTTCATCCTCTTATAAATAACATGTATCATCTATATAAGGATCTGTATCACATCAGGTTTGGGAACTAATGATTCTCCAACCATGGACCAATACAAAAGAGAAAAAAAGTCATACCATAAAAAGACTCATAATTGGTTCGTGTTAATGGATTAGTTATAGATGTTATTATAATAAAAATCAATTAATGTAAAGTTATTTTCCCAATACATAAAAAATCCTAGGATGCATGCATGCAACATATCCTCTAGAATCTAGACAGTCCTCTCAGAAATCCCATCTTTATGAGGGTGGAAAATAGTTTTTAGGAAAAATTTAGTGCAAAATGCTATTTTAATCCCATATAGACTCATTATGTTTAATGTATGTAATTATCCAAGACAATGAGTATTAATATTAGATAAAATATAATATCCTTGTCTACATACATATTAATTAAAATATCCATGACACCAAACTCCTTGAATGCCATGAAGTGAACTGATTTCAACAAACAATACATGATTCCCCAAATAGCATCACAACCTCCCCGATTTCATAACAACCCAGTGATGAAGTCTATCGAGACATCATCCCACTTACACATAGTAGTATCCATGGTATGATAAAATAATCCACTAACATGGTTCTATTACATTACCCTTTGAAAAAAAACAGAGCTATAAACCCTACCACTACCCATTAATTCAGGTGCAACAAAAACTACATTATAAATCCTTGGTCAGTCATAGATACACTTTTATAGACTAAAAAAGGATAGTTATACAGCTCATAAAGAAGTATATTAGGCATGGTTACAAGAACATCTTCTTTATTGAGACCCAAACTTCTCATACATATATTTTATATAAAAATATATGAATATTGATTACATTACATAATGATCAACACTAGAATTTTATTTGTCTAAAATCGTTGGAAACATATAAACATAAAAAAGTTGTTTATAAGTGATCTAAAGAATATCTCACAATATTATTCATACCGTAAAACCTTTTATGACACTGAATACATAATCACTTTCTTTGTAATATTATAAAGGAAAAATATGATAGTGTGAACTAATATGAATAGTAAGGGTAAACAAGGGAGATATCAATGGTAAAATAAACATAATAAGAGCATTAGGGTATTGGAATTTGTAAAAACATATGAAAAATAAACCCAATTTATCATTGATCATGAGCATGATAAATGGAAAAAATAATGCTAGTTCATAATACAAGAATCACAATTGAATCAAAGAACATGATCCATTATTGCATAACATTTTATTTTCAAAATTATCCATTTAAACATGTAATTTAATCATTATATAATTGAGTTTTCAAGATAGTATAAAATCATTTTCATATTGTACATAATAAAATAAATATTTCATTCACATTATCCATAAAACATAAATAGCCTTGTTTGAAAAATGACAACAATATTACTTTTGAATAACTTTTTTAAAATAATAAATCACGGGTAAAATGATTTAAAATATTGATTAGATAATAGTAGAAAACATCATTAAAACATTCTAAAATATTTATACAAGGAAGAAAAATGATTTTCGGTCGAAGAGATTAATAGAGTGACTTTTACCCAAAAACATTATTTTTATTCATGACTATATACAGAGAGGAAAATGAAAGTAAAAAAATTATTTTCCTGAAATAAAATTTGGATAATAAATTAATTGTATTTATTGATAGGTATATCGAAATACTTCATCATATTAAACATATTCATAATCAATAACAATAAACAATGATATTCTAAAATAAAAAATTTATTGCTTTGGTATGGTTGGATTTTTAAATATTATAAATTAATGAAAACTATATAGATATTTGAATCCCATAATTTATGTATCATAAAACACATTCATGGGATTTATATATATCATACAATAGAAACAAGTATTGAATATGGAATGTGTCCCATGGGAATAAAAGTGAGAGAAAATCACATACATGGTATGGTAAATATTGAATCATAATCCCCAAAAAATAATAACGTTTAATGGAATGATAAGTATCAAAATAATAATGATGTTCATGTTTTAAGAAGTCATAGGTGATTTATATTCTCCTCATAAATGATGAATGGTTCATAACATAACATATACCTCAAAGAAGAAAATTTGAGACAAATATCACTTACCACAAGTCTTGATTATATTTATAAACATTAAAACATAAAAAATAATTAATATTGGTTGATTAGAAATATATTATATAATAATAATAACATATATGATACATTATATGATTTAATTAGGACCTTTTATCATAATTTTATTACAAAATCATTGTTAGAATTATTGTTCCTGGTAATAATTGGTTGGATTTCAAGTATATCTCGTTTAGAAGTTTTGGAACTTGTAATTTTAAAATGGTTCAAATAACTACATAATGTTAATTAAGATATTAATATCATATATATTCAATATATACATAATAGATTCATCCAAATATGTTATGGACAAAAAAATGAAAAACTGGATTCATAGAGATGGTAGGCCATATGCTTACATGAATTTCATTTCCATTTTCTCAATGGATGGATAAATAAAGGTAAACAATATTTTAACATTAAAAAATAATTATCATCACATTTATATAATATATATTCATCACATATATCCTTATTAATTCTGATGTCAAAATAAAATGAAAAATGAATCACATCACTTTATGGAGGCAGTTGTCCACTATTACGGATGAGGGAAAATTCCAATTTCCAATGGATTTGATGGTAACAATATAAATGTGATATTATAATTATATTAGAATAATAATTATATAAATATCTTGTACACATGTTAATTCCATATTTATATCTTCCGGCAATAGGTGGTGATGGTAGCGAAGGTGGACAAATGTTATGCCATCAGCATAATAACCTATTAGTAAGCGGTATATATGTGTGTTATTATATTGGAATTATTAAGACTTCAATAAAGGTATAATGATATGAAGTAAATGAAATGCGATTAGTTAATAAAATCACATTTTCATTGAACAACCATCATTTTATCTCTTATTAAGTACACTAGGGTTGGTCTTTTATGAAGACGAGTTTTAGAAGAACGTGTACAAGGATTTTAGGGATATATGATTATTGGGATTCATTGACAAAAATAATTAATAGGGGTGAAGAATAAGGGTATGTGGTGGCCTTAAATAATTTAATAGTATTTGAATTATAATCAATAACAAAAACTATTTAAAAACTATATGTAAATCTCAAGCACAATTCCTCCAAAAATTGATAAATAATTGAGTTGTCATATGATATAGTCGAGAAATTGTTTTCATGGAAAGAGTTGACTAGAAGGAATATTTGGTTGGACATGAATGCTGATTTTGGGGGTGGTTCATTTATTTCAAAATCATTAATGTAGGGTATCCATTTTTATTCATAACATAAACTCTCAATGGTTCCCTCATCTATAACAAGGTATAGACGTGATTTCAAAAAGAAGGTTTTCAGTTTTGTTTATAGAACCAATGATTATTTGGGTTCAAGATTTGTCCTGAGGATGGGTAGTCGGGTTAATAACACCCTATTTGGGTAATTGTATTCTACTCTTGGACTCTCTTATGGATTTAAGATATGTTCAAGAATCTCTTCCAAATACTGATATGGTATTGGGTACCCTACCAAAATGATTTTGGGTAAAGTATATCTTTGTACAAAATACGGGGATCTCATATATGAGTCCATATATATATATATATGAGGTTAATCATCCATTTCTCATTAATGAACACCTTATTATGAACTAAATTCAATTAATAAAGAGCATTGGAATTTTCTTCCATGCAGGGAGGTGTTTAGTATTCTATTAATGGCATTGATCCATTACGAGGCATCCTATGTATCCTATTTATTTCTATAATCAATACGAACGTATTTCATTAAACATATGAAGTTTAAAATCATACAAAAAGGGAATATAAGAGTGCTATATGGATCCTTATATTCAAGATCGAGTCACTGGGGTGACATCCTACATATCCCGATTATAGATAGATTCAGTGTTGTTTTTGTTCTCTAGGTTTCTCAATCCACTGATAGACGAGGTATGATGATAAAACCATGGGAATGATTGGGTCTTGATGGTTGAAATGTTAGAGACATGATAGAAACCATACTGAGGTGGATGCCTATTGGCGATCGGGCCTTAGAAAGGCGTCTAACGTGCCATTGTTATTTTTTGAATTAGATTTCTCATAGTTCTTTAATACCATTTTAACTAGACCCAGGGTGGATTCCATTATATGGGGGTGGTATATATAATTCAAATTATTTGGTCATACATAATGGTTTTTCCCTGGCTACTGGGAATCAGTTATTCGATCGATATGAAAATAGTAATTCTCAATGACCACATGAGCTACGCTCAATGTGTGATTCATGGGATAATAATGTAATCATACTCAATACATATGGAGTTTTGGATTATATTCTAGTACATCGCTTGGGATATTTGATATCTACCTCGGGTCATAGGGTTGTGTTCTATGTATCTCTGTTGTGGTTGTAATAATAATCATCATTGTTTAGCTAATTTCTCAATCAAATGATGGATGAGGTAGAGTGATCTTCTCATGTGAATTATTTAATCATGATGGTTGAAAGGTAAAATTTATGTGGGGACCCAAAATGATGTGGATGACCAATTAAATTTATGTTGGGACTTAGGAAGACATCCTATGTATTTTGGATATAGGGGGTTCACAGTCTTCATAGTTTAATCTGGTGGGGCATATACACCAACATTTCCTCAGACATTTTATAGTTCTATGGTGTAAATGATCAAATTATTACAACTCCCTAATCCCATGTGATTGATGCTCATTATGATGAACAAGGGATGTTAAATTATTAATTTCATTTCATAATGGATTATGAATTTTGTGTTGGGACTTCCCATTGGGTTTTTGATATAGATCTTGTACATGGGGGAGGTGTCCTATGTACCGTTATTATAGAAGTATTCACATTATTCATAGTTACCTTGAGCAGTGGTTAACCAATTATGATTCCTATATAATCAAGACATATCATACTTGGTCTCCAATTGGAGAATACACTGTATGGTTTTCCTGTTAATCAGGGATTGCACACCACGTATGAATAATGTTATCCAATCCTGAGATACCCAATTGACATGGCCCACTTTCCTACATGGCATGGGTTGATTTACAGTCATTTTGATTTTGATTTACTTCTAAACATATCACATAGATTATTCCTGGCATATTTAAAGTCAATTTTATGATCCCATTAACTTTCCCAATGGACATGGAAAAATATTGGTGGCATGTCCGAAGGTTGTTACTTGATCATGCCTGGATATTCTAGAGGAAATCACAAGACCTGGACGGTTGGTCATGGAATCTATTGCATGACCTAATTTGTTGGTCAAGAGTGTGTTTTATGATCTGGATAACATTCCCAAAATTCATCGCAAGATCTAGCTGATAGACTAGAGGGAATCATAAGAGTTAATGTGCCATTTCTTGGAGGGTGTCGTGTGTCTAAGATGACATTTCTAGAGACAATTGTGATACATGGTGGGAATGTTCAGATAGAATCTCTAGAGATATATTAAACACCTAGGACCTACTTAAATTACATGAATTGGTGTAATTCTATGGGTTCAGTGAAATGTCTAAATGACATCATGAGGCTTAAATGGTTACATCCAAGGGTTCCATGATACATTGGAAGAATTACCGAGGGGAACCATGTGACATTATATGACATGTATAGAGGATTTTTCATAACCCAAATCGCATATAATAGGAACATAATGATATTTGGGTTACATGTACTGGTTTTATTGAATTTCATTGGTGGTATATAATAAGTTCATGAGGGTGAGCATATATTTTCTTTTCATAAGTCTTCCATATTTAGTCATTATTATAGAATTTAAATTGTGACTACATTAGATTATTTTAGTGTTAGATTGTATTATATCACATGTGATCTAGAAGGTACATGGGATTTTCTTGGAAATCCCTACTAGGAGAACATCACATGATCTATTAGTGATCATGTGAAGAACCTATTCTTGTTTCAGGATTACACTAGTAGTTCACTGATATCATAACTAACTAAAATATTTTCAATCATGAGATACACCACTCTGAGAAATCTTCTCCCATTGTTAGATAAAAAGGGATAACTTCTCATATGGAGAGTTGTGGTAGTGACCACAATGGTTGTGGTAGTAGTCCATTTTTTTATCAGGGTGGAAATATATAGGCCTCTCTACCCCAAATTTTCATAGATTTACAGGGCACATATTTTTTGAGTCCTGGATGGAGTCATCATAGGGATTTGGTGTCAGAAAACTTCACAAGTCTTCATCATGGATCATTCCATGGACTTTCCTGGTTTTTACAGACCACGAGTAAATCCCATCAATATCTCCTTAATTGGATTATTACCAATTAATAGTGAATTCATGAATCATGATTTAATGCTGAAAGACATATATATTTTCATATATACATGTCCAAGTGCCATCATGTGATTGGGTCTCTATTCTAATGGAATTCACATGACCTTGGGTGACATTTCTTGTACATTCCATGGACAATAATGTCTTGTATGGAGGCCTTATTGGGGTCAGATTCACTTGTCATGGAGTCTAAATAGATCATTTGAAAAAAAACCTTAGCATGTCTCAAGGGTTTTACGATTGTGAGAGGGTCCTACCTACTCTCTTTTTATTTCTATTTCTATTTCATAATTTTTAGGAGTCTTGAGATAATGTAGGAGTAATTTCTAAGTGAAAAAATAAAACACCTGGTGATTCGTCGCATAACAAATAAGTGTTCTATAGATATGTAAAACTATTTCATGGGTAGTTCCATCTATTTTCCCTTAGGTATCCATATGGTATACATTTGATCACCTAGACATACCCTCTGACCTACATGTTATTATTATGAAATTCCAACAAGCTCTCACGTTATGAAGAATACATGTCAATGGGGACTCGTGTTGTCTTTCGGATCTCCAAGGGATAATTTAGTGAAATTTATTTTCATAAAAAGAATCTGGTCGCCACCGATACCGAAAAAAAACCATCCCACAACAAATATTGTTGGGTTTCCCCTATTCCAATGGGATGGAACAAGTTCTTGAGTATAAATAACTTTGGTTTGGGAATGATTTACCCGAGTATGAAATAATAAAACATTAAAAACAATCAATAATATGAATCTGAAATATTCATTCAAAACAAGCCTTAACAGATACCAGATATGAATACATGGTTTTAAATAAATTTCAATATGTGAAAAGATAAATACAAATATTATAAAATACACCAAAATTATTCCACACAGCAAGGGGTCATCATCCTTGATCCATCACCACAACATCGCACCATAGGAGGGGCTAACAAAGTGAAATACCTTCACTTGAGGGTTTTACTTTACCGGTGTCAAAAATATTCAAGTATATTAATAACCCATGTTTTTATGAAGGGTGTGATTTTAATTCCAATTGTAAACCTCCCAAATAATCGAATGAGTATTCTATACAAGGTGAAAAAACAACAAGTTTTATTATGTAAGGAAAGCGAGGATAAATTCCAAGAAATGAAACTATCAATTGTAAATAGTTTTCAAAATAAATCATTCAAAATGTTAACACATTTGAATAATTAATTTTAGATAATTTAATGTACTTCCAAACACACCCTATTAAAAGGGTAAATACCTAAAATCCAATGAGCCCCAAAACCGGGAACACCCCTAGGCAATAGATATTCTTGGGCCCTATGTACCTTGTACCTCAGTGTAAAATATCCATGTCACAATCCATTACATGGAAGGATCCACTAGTAGTTAACATAACCAAAACTCAGATGTCCCCAAACATCATCCACATAATTTAGGTACCGTTTTTTTTATCCAAAATGCTTAGTGAAATAGGGACACAACCCAACTGAATCCCTAGTGTACTTGTTCATATCCGCCCACCCAGGTACCTGGGCTTCCCCATTGGTGCTAAAATACTTTAACCATGCTAAATAAAACTATTTTCATATAAAACACAATTAATTGTCACATAAAAACAATAATTTAACTATACATAATTTATTCCACCTAAAACACACAACAAAACATTTTGAATTTCAATAAAAAAACATCTCAAAATATCACATTGTTTTGCACCCAAAACTCCTTTAAATATGAAATTTTCAAACAATGTGAACACTTATAAGCCCCTAAACTGTAATGAAAGACCAATAACATTAAATTAAACCAACTATGTAGTTATATGGTCTCTCCATATGAACCAACCAAGCATATCTATGAAAAAACCCCTAATTTCATGTAAAAATGGGACTTAAACATCATTAGCTTTTGAAAAACCATTAAAACCAATTTTTCACCCATAATCAATTGATATAAACATGAAAATATTATAAAAACACTAACATATGTCAAAATAATTTCAAACACATGGAATCACCTGCAAAAGGTTTTAAAACATTGAATCTTTTGTGTGAACATTCAATCGCACCACTACCTCACCTCATGGAAGGTACATCGAGCCTAAAATCAAAAGATTGGACCTAGATAAACCAATGTTAAATCCTACATTCGAAACCCTACCCTTTTTTAATTTTTGATTTCATGGAAATTGGAAAAACTTCCTAAAAATTGGAGTAACTATGATCGAGAAGCACTTACTTGATATTATGTGAAGTTCCTCCACAAAATCACCATTTAAAATAAAGTTACAAGGAGGGTTTGCGGTGCTTTAGGGGAAGAAATGGTCTATATGGTTGAATGTGGTAAAAAAGGGGCGAGTATGGATAAATATTTAAATGGGAAAATATAATTTAACACTATTTTTAATGAGTTGGACAAGGGTACATATTTTGTGTGCACAGTTTAGAAAATCGTGCTCCTAAAACGTGCACCCACTATTATCCACTCAAAACGTCTCCAAATGCCACAAAAATTTGTGGGTCCCTAGTTGAGACATAAGGTGGGATTTTAGGATAAAAATATAAGAATTATAAGAACCATAATTGAATGACATGGGTGTGATAATTCTCCCCACCATGAAAACATTCATTCCGGGAAAGTCGACTAGAGGATTGATCAGAAAATAACAATGGGTACGCGTCCTCAAACCATGAATTCCACTCCCATGTCTCATGTTTATCACTACTATGATTCAATGAACCTAGACTAGTAGATTAGAGTTCCATCAAATCACCTTCTCTTGGAAGTCCTCTATAAAAATGGCCACTAAAAAACTGACAAGTTCAGCTCTATCTTCAGTTTTTCACAACTCAGCACATGGGATAGATCTAGGGTATATTTCTTCGACTGGGAGACATGAAATATTTCATGTATGTATTCCAACTAAGAGTTATGAACAACCTATAATATACATTTCCAATATGCTCGGTGATCTCAAAAGGGTTGACATATCACAGTGTCAGCTTCCCTTACTTCACCAATCGATGATGGCTCAAATGATGGGCCACATTCAAGAATACCCTATCTCCCAAAAAATACTAGTTCTTGAAACCTTTCATAAGTATAAGGTTTAGGAAATATATGAGCTATCATCGAACTAGGTATAATAAATTTGACATTCCCATATGTCTCCTGCACACGACATGGCCCCTGTAGTGAGGTATCACCTACCTCGGCCCAACACAGGGTTGACTGACATTACCAACCGTAGAGAGATTAAAAAGGAGCAATTAAAATAGAGGATTGTTAACATTTATTACAAGAAAAGTAAACTAATCCCAAATGGCTATCCTAATAACCTTCAATGTCCAGAACACATGCATGAAACATGTTTTCCAAAATCGAATTCTCCCACTCTGTTCGACCAACCTTTTGAGAATGGTATGTTGTGCTCATCCTAATGTGAGACCCCAATTTCTTATATTTGTGTTCCTATAACCAAAAAGTAAAATGGGGGGTCTTTATATTAAAAAACAACTAATGTAATACTATGGAGTCTCACCACCTCTTGAAGATACAAATGGCCCAACACATCCACTTTAGCAGTATCTATAATCTGAATCAAGTTGGATTATTTGGTCAGACGATCAATCACCACCCCAAAATAATTATTACCCTGATTTGTACGATGAAATACAAAAACTAATTCCATTGAAACCTCTTCCCACATCTATGTAGGAATGGGTTGTGGGGGGAGTAAATCAGAGGGCCTTTGGTGCTCCGCCTTCACCAACTGACAGGGGTAGCATCTCGAAACAATGTTCGTGATGTCTTGTCTCATAACAAGCCACCAGAACTGCTAAAAGACATCATTATACATCATGGTGGCACCCAGAGAGATATCCCAATGATACTGGTTAAAATCCTCCATCACCCCCTTTCACTGAGATAACGACACTATAGAACATCCCATGAAGAACAAGATACCCATGGGAGATGATGACCAATCAACAGACATATACCCACCATGAAGAAACTGATTTGACTACTGAAAAATATCATAATTAGTACACTCCCTCTTAATTAGCTTTTCCAGTTATGGATTCAACTGAAATATCTCCATGAATTCACCCCCATTTTCCTCATTGGTCACAACATGCATCTTAGTAAAGAGCTCCACAGAGGTCAACTCATCATTGGACTTCCTCAAATATTGCACTGGAACACTTTTTCTCAAGGCTTCGGCCACCACGTTATGCTTTCCTAGGGTATAAAAAATTTCAAGGATGTACCCCTACAACTACTCGATCCAACAATGCTGCCTCAAGTTGATGTCCTTCTGTGAGAAGATATAGGCCATGCTTTTTTCATTAGTGTTGACCAGAAACCTCTCGCCAAGGAGATAGTGACTCCATGTCTTTGAAGCATGAATCAAAGATACAAACTCCAAGTCATGGGTTGAATAATTTTTTTCGTGTAGTCAGAGTGGAAGAGAGACATAAGCCACGCCAATATCATCCTACATAAGCACACACACGAGACACATACCTAAAGAATCTTAATACACCACATACCCCATTCCAGGCTCTGGAAAAATCAGAACAGGGATGGTAGTCAATTTACTATTTAGCTTCTCAATGGATGCCTAACATTCTGGTCTACAAACAAACTTCACCCCTTTCTAGGTGAGCACAATCATCGGTGAAGCTTGCCAAGATAAATCCAAAATGAATAGAATATAATAACCAGCCATGCCAATGAAACATATGATCTCAAACACATTCTTCAGTTTCTCCCATGACGTGACCACACTGATCTTCTCGGGGTCCACTGAAACCCCCGGCTCTGATATCAAATGCCCCGGAAATTTCACATCCATGATATAGAAAGTGCACTTTGAAAACTTTTCATAGCGGCAGTGATCCTGAAACGTTCCCCAAACGGTGTTAAAGTTATGTTTTCATTCCTCCTCGGAGATAGAGTATACAAGAATTTATTTCATGAACACCACCATAAAGGAATCGAGATACCAGTGGAACACCATTTTCTTATGTTCCATAAATTCCAATTGATCATTGGTCAATCTAAATATCGGGACCAAATACTCAATGTGGTCACACCATCTTTGGATGTTTTTCTTCAGGATATCCGCCTCTTTAACAATGATTTGATGGTATCCCCAATGCAAGTCTATTTTTGAGAACAACATTTCCCCATTTAATTGATGGAACAAATAATCTATTTTTGGAAAAGGTTATTTGTTCTTAATTGATGCCTTATTCAAATTCTGGTAGTCAATGCACAACTGCAGGGATCTTCCAGCCTTTTTCATGAACAACATAGGATCGGCCCATGGAGACACGCTCGGGAAAATGATTCTTTTAGATTCTATGTCTCCCTATTGTATCGTGAATTCCCTCATCTCGGTGGGCCCCTATGAAATGGGGGAAGAGAGGTTGACTATGTTCCTAGCTCGATATCAATCCGGAAATCAAAATCCCACTCTAGGGGAAAACAAGATAAATCATTTGGGAATAACTTTGAAACCCCATTCACTACATGATGTAGTGCACCTTAAAGGGAAAGACCATCTTACTTTAGCACGAGCAATGATAAATGGAAAATAAGACTTCCCAACTCTGGGAGTGGTGGTCCGGCACGACCCGACTGAGGATTCCATTCTCTATGAAAAACCTAAAGACTTCCATTAGATGCAGTGAAACTGAATCACCGCCAATATAAATCGATGTTCTCCTTGAAGTACACTATAGAATACATGAAAATTATTATGTCAAATAGTTCCATATCTAATTCGAAGAGGTCCCACTCCATTTCATCCCGTAACACGCAAAGTGCACGTGATGGGCACCTGAGACCCTAGTCCTTCTTTTCCAGTGGAATCACCAACATCATATCAAAAGACAACAAATAATTAATAAAATCAGTGTGTCCACAATACAAGAAGAGTTAAATGGAATGGATTCACCTATATCAACAAGTCCAACCACTATCGATGATGCAATCAAAATTGTACCTTGAAGTGTGGATGATCCCACCTATGATCCTACCAGTTTCTAATCAACCGCATGGAGATTATCAGTCATTGTATGAGGATGACAACTAGTATGTAGTTGTGACCTTGACCGGATCTTCCCAAAATATGACCCAACCATACCACCATATCCACCAATTCGAGATCCCCTTGTATTCGACGACTCTGACTGCGATGACACTACTCTTGAAGACACTAACCTTACCCCCATCTGAATTAGACATGACACCTTGAAAAAACATTGAATGTGGCCCATACCTTTACATTGATAATAAGGATTTGGAGGAAGTGGTCATTTTGGTTGGATGTGCCCCGGTCTCCCACACCGGTGGCACGCTACCGATCTCTTATCCTAAGTGACAGATGAAAACTACCTAGAAGAGTGTCTTGAACTTCCAAATCCATTATTAACGTGATCCTCCCACTTCCTTTTCATCTATGAAGTGATACCACTACACAATTGTTTCCCTCGGAATTTGGGGATGACCTCCTAGATGGGAGGTTCAAACATTCCTATCGGTTTCTAATGGGTTTGTTTGTAGAACCGGAAACATCCAAAGATTCCACATCCATTTGGACCTCCTTTTCAAAGGTAGGTACTCATTAGTTGTGGACTGATGAGGCTTAGAAATTTTCATTGGTCGAGAGGATGGGAGGTCAGACTCATCACACATTTTTGTGGGGAATTGTTGTCTACTCCGGGACACTCTTATAGATTTAAGTTATGTTCATGAATCCTTATTACATTACCAAGTATATAATGAGCTTTCCTTTAGATCTGACAATCAATGATCTACATGTAAGAAATTTAGAGAATCTTTTATATGTATTTGAGGTTCTTCATTGATATAGAATCATATGTATTTGTTAGAGATTCTTAGTCAATGGTATCCTTTGATACGTAAAAGTCTCCTGGTCATTATGATGACCATACTGGTTTTAAATCCGCTCAGTGGGGCGATGGAAGATTATTGTCATTCATAAGGACATAGATTATTTCAGAGTTCGGATTGAACCCGCAGATGGGCTACCTACATATCCTTTGTTTAGAAAAGAAATCATAACCCACGTAGTTCAAGTAAAGGAATATGATTTTTATGATTGATGGCTCAGAGAAGGATGTCATAATTAATTTTACAATCTAAGCTCACGTGAGTTATTCTCGGTGTGAGAAACAAGAGGTATTGGTAAAAATCAGACAATTGTGGCATGAAATATGCAATCATAAGAAATAAGGTGGGACTTATGTATGTATGACTACCGAGATTAGTGAAAATTTGGATTTACTTCAGGGAAGACATCCCAGAACAAGGTCCATAAAGGTATATGTGCTTCACAGAGATTTGAATACTCTAACATGGGGATTACTCTTGAAAAGGAGGCCCTAATTAGTTGAACACTTATGATTGGGTTTATACTCCTGAGAAGGAATCCCAGATCAAATGTATATTAGGACTGGTAATAAGGAATTAACACTGGGGCTTACTCCTGAAAAGGAGGCCCAGGATAAGAGACATGAAAAATTAAGGGACTTGGGGCTTACTCTTGAATAGGATGCCCATATTTGAGACTGGGGCTTACTCCTAAAAAGAAGGCCCAGGTTAATGGAGTTAGGACTGGGGATTACTCCTGAAGAGGATGACCATATTTGAGACTAGGGCTTACTCCTGAAAAGGAGGCCCAGTTTAAGAGAATTATGGTTGGGATTTACTCTTGAGGAGGATTCCCAAATTAGGGGACTGGGGCTTATTCCTGAAAAGGAGGCCCAGGTTAACGAGGACTTGGGGCTTACACCTAAAGATGATGCCCATATTTGAGAATTATAACTGGGGATTATTCCTAAAAAGGAGGCCTAGGTTAATGAGGACTTGGGGCTTAATCCTAAAG
Organism: Viscum album; assembly: GCA_963277665.1. Taxonomy (NCBI): domain Eukaryota; kingdom Viridiplantae; phylum Streptophyta; class Magnoliopsida; order Santalales; family Viscaceae; genus Viscum; species Viscum album. Next base: position 61,559,889 of record OY728143.1, on the reverse strand, counting down.
AGGATGCTCAAATTTGAGAATTATGACTGGGGCTTATTCTTGAAATAGAGGACTAGGTTAATGAGGACATGGGGCTTACTCCTAAGGAGGATGCCCAGATTGGAGAATTATGACTGGGAATTATTCTTGAAAAGGAGGTCCAGGTTAATGAGTTCTCTCATCTTAAAGGATGCGGTTGAATGAATGAAATCTCAATCTTTAGTGACATAAAGATGTGTAAATCACTAGGTTTTGAGAGATATTCCACAAAATTCCTTTCAGATAAGGAATTCAAATCAAGAAATCATGCCATAAATGGCTTTGAAGAGTGTCTTGAAGATTGAATCATGAATAGGAGAGGTGGAATGGCATAAGAGGGGTGAAATGGGAAAGAAGGGCACCCTAAAAGGCAGGGGCGCGCAAGTCCTGGCAGGCGCGCAGGTACTGCGTGGGTGCGCAAGTTCGGTCGCGCAGGTATACCTGCGCGACACATGGGTACTTTCACAATGGTTAACCAGCAGGGTAATAATTGAGAGACTCTTGGTTAAAGCCTTTATAATCCTCTTGAGGTTCTTCCAAAAGAGGGGCGCGCAAGTTCTATTGAAGGAGTAAGGCAGCGCACAAGTGTGGAAAATTCCCTTAAGGGCTGGCCACTCAGGCATGCAAGTGTTGATGAGTTTCAACATTTAGGCCTTCCTCCCCCTCTTTAGATCTTCCGTTCTAGGTAAGAAATTACCTTAGAAGTGTTTCAGAAGCTTTGAGAAGAGACTAGGGCACCGGGAGCTTAAATTTTAGTTTCTGGAAAAATTCCTCCCTAATGTGGGGCCCACATGGTCTATTTATTGGATGAAAAAGACTCGGACAGTTATCACTTTGGTCGCGCAGGTCACTTGCGCGACCACTAGGCAGTGCCCAAGTATACCTGTGTGACCATGAGGGAACTTGCGCGACATATGGGAAATGTTATCTTTGTTCATCCCATTGTCGATTTTGTTGATGTTTCTTCAATGGATGAATCAATTGGGACTATGGTATTTCCCTTTTCCAATCATTAGATTCTGTGACAAAAGGAGCATCAACAAAAGTCCCCCCTCAGAGTTGGATCCGGAGAGAAAAGAGGATTTAACTCTGAGGTGAGAAGGAACATGAAATCTGTCAGTTTAAAGTCATGCATGTCGAAAATAAAAAGGCTAATGTTTATGGTCAAAATAGATTTGATAGAAATGGATTATAATTGACTCAATTCCATGACAACTCATCTGAAAACATAGTACCATACTCAAGTATGAGGGAAAAATATGTAAACTATGACTTAAGAATATTTGAATATGAGGAATGATATGAAAAAGAGCTAAAAGACATTAGAATATGTAGTTCCCAAGAATGAAGTTACCATTATTTAACAAACCCATTAGGGGGTAGAATTATGTAGGGCCACCTAAGGGCATTGGCTGCATAGTTAAAAAAAATAGTTTCTTTTGGATAACAAGTCTGGTATGTATGCTGTTTATGGAAGGCCGCCTATGGGCACATGCTGCATAGTCAGGAAAAATAACTCTTAGAAATTTACTTTCCTAGTGCTAAAAGCCAGTGAAAGTTTATGGAGATTCAATTTTTCCAAAGCATAGAGTTTGCTGTATGGAATGAGGTACTTGAATTTGGAAAAAATATTTCCAAACAAGATTATCGATGAACTGGATGGATATTACTCCTATGAAGGTCTGACTCAAATGTAGGGAAGGAGAATATAAACCATATACTTGAATACTTTCAGATCATGAAAAAGGATATGGGACAAATATGTTAAGGATGTGTGTTTTTTACAGATCCATACATACTGTCTTTTCATAAAAATAAGGACAAAAGAGGCATTCTTCCCAAGAATGATGTTTCCATTATTTAACAAACCTGCTAGGGGGTTGAATTATGCAGGGCCTCCGAAGGGCATTGGCTGCATAGTTAAATAAAATAGTATCTTTTGGCTACTAAGTCTGTTATGTAGACTGTTTATGCAAGTCCGCCTATGGGAACGTGCTGCATAGTCAGGAAGAAGAACTCTCTGAAGTTTGACATTTTGGTGACTATAAGTCAAGAAAAGGTTTTTTAAGATCTGAAAATATTTAAGGTTAGGATTATGACACATAATTATGGGTATTTTCCAATGTATATAGAGATACACAGATCAATGCTAACCATAATCATGTTATGGCTAGGTCCTGAATTGAAATGTTGGACTTCACTACATATCCCATAAGGATGATAATCAAGCCATATGTAGTTCTTAATCTATAGTTTAACATCGTGTGTGACAAAAGGATTAGAGATATTAGTTTAGGGTCATATATCTTGGACCATTAAAAGAAATACACAGTGTGTGTTTTCATGGGGACTTTTCAGCCAAGGGACTAAAAGTGGAATTTGTGGTAAGGCCCAAAGACTTGGGGCTGGATTTGAGGGACACCCGAATGTTCCTACGTATCCCATAAGGATGAGAATCAAGCCCACGTAGATCTATAAATACCCTATGTACAAATTTGGTTCCTACATGTGAAGGGTGAAAGGGGACTTTAGTACAATGATGTCTTAACCAACGATAAATGGTTTAGGCATTGCCATGTATGCACGTAGTCTTTGAAATGAAACATGATTGAAAAATCAATGTAAATAATTGTTCCCTCTCAGGAGAGGGTATCAAAGAATATTGTAGTTTATTTTCATACTGGACAAAAGTGTTGTATAGTTTAACGTCGTATAAAAAAGATGAAAGTGAACCAATGTAAAGATATTGATTCTAGGGGCGGTTCCACGAATCAACATCGTATGAGATGGAGGTGAACCGATGGGAAGAGATTGGTTTTGGGATTGAACCATGGGAGGTTTCCTATGTACCCAGCCTAGAATAAAACGATCAAAGTCCACGTAGTTCAATTAAATAATGAATTATTGATCAAGTTGTTCTTGGGGACAACGACCTAAAAAATGATGTTGGGACTTACACATGGTTAGTAGCCCAGAGAGAGTGTTATGGTTGAGGTTTTCTCTATGCTCACGTGAGTCATACTTGGTGTGAGAAACAAGAGGTAACATCAACCTTAACGATGCATTGTTTAATGTCATGTAGGACATATAAAGGGACTATGTAGTTTAATGTCGTACAGTTAGGACTATTGGTGTTGCACAGTATAGTGTGATGTAGCAGGGACAAAGTACAGTTTAATGTCATGTAGGATGTATCAAGGTCTTTCTGTACAGTTTAGCATCATGTAGTTAGGACGATGGGGACAATTTAGTATAACGTCATGTTGGACGAAAGGAGGATTGTGCAGTTTAATGTCATAGAGCGAGAAAAAATGAGTACACCATTTAAGGTCATGTTGGATGCATTGGGGACTTTTTTCACAGTTTAACGTCATGTTGGACAAAAAAGGGATGATACAGTTTAGCGTCATGTTGGAAGAATGTTCGAATAGTTTAAGGTTATATGCATGGACTGTGGATGGTGTAGTTTAATGTCATGCTGGACGGTGGTGTAGTTTAAGGTCATACAGGACCTTTGATGATTATGTGGTTTAACATCTTTCCGGACGTAAGGGACTTTTATACAGTTTAGCGTCATGTAGTTAGGGCGTCACAATTTAATGTCTTGCTGGACGTAAGGGACTTACAAATAGTTTAGGGTCCTATGCATGGACCATTGATGTAGTTTAAGGTCATATAGGACCGAGTTGCAGTTTAAGGTCATATTGGACCATTTATGGAACTTTATCACAGTTTAACGTCATGTGGGATGAAAGCACAGATAGTTTAAGGTCATATGTATGGACCGTTGCTGTACAGTTTAACGTCATATAGCAAGGATGAAGGGGACATATTTTAACTTCATGTGGGACGAAAGTACAAATAGTTTAAGGACATATGTATGGACCATTGGTTATGCAGTTTAACGTCTTGCTGGATGGTTGTGCAGTTTAAGGTCATACCGGACCATGGTGCACTTTATGTTCATACTGGACCATTTGTGTAGTTTAAGGTCATACTGGACCATTGGTTATGCAGTTTAACGTCTTGCTGGATGGTTGTGCAGTTTAAGGTCATAACGGACCATGGTGCAGTTTAAGGTCATACTAGTCCATTTATGTAGTTTAAGGTCATAATGGACCATTTATGTAGTTTAAGGTCATACTAGACCATTTATGTAGTTTAAAGTCATACTAGACCATTTAGGGAACTTTTTAACAGTTTAACGTCATGTGGGATGAAAGTAAAAATCATTTAAGGTCATATGTATGGACCGTTGATGAACAGTTTAACGTCATATAGCAAGGACGATGAAGGGGAACCAGTTTAACGTCATGTGGGACGAAAGTACAAATAGTTTAAGTTCATATGTATGGACCATTGGTTATACAGTTTAACGTCTTTCTGGACGGTTGTGCAATTTAAGGTCATACCGGACAATGGTGCAGTTTAAAGTCATACTGGACCATGGTTCGGTTTAAGGTCATACCGGACCATGGTTATGCAGTTTAACGTCTTGCTGGACGGTTGTGCAGTTTAAGGTCATAATGGACCATGGTTATGTAGTTTAACGTCTTGCGGGACAGTTGTGCAGTTTAAGGTCATACCGGACCATGGTGCAATTTAAGGTCATACTTTACCATTTATGTAGTATAAGGTCATACTAGACCATTTGTGTAGTTTAAGGTCATACTCGACCATTTATGTAGTTTGAGGTCATATTGGACCATTTGTGTAGTTTAAGGTCATACTAGGCCATTTCTGTAGTTTAAGGTTGTACTGGACCATTTATGTAGTTTAAGGTCTTACTGGACCATTTATGTAGTTTAAGGTCATACTGGACCATTTATGTAGTTTATGGTCATACTAGACCATTGGTTATGCAGTTTAACATCTTGCTGGATACTTGTGCAGTTTAAGGTCATACCGGAACATGGTGCAGTTTAAGGTCATACTGGACCATGGTTATGCAGTTTAACGTCTTGCTGGACGGTTGTGCAGTTTAAGGTCATACTGGACAACGATTCAGTTTAAGGTCATACTAACCATTTGTGTAGTTTAAGGTCATACTGAACCATTTATGTAGTTTAAGGTCATACTGGACCATTGGTTATGCAGTTAAATGTCTTGCTGGACGGTTGTGCAGTTTCAGGTCATACCGGACCATGGTGCAGTTTAAGGTCATACTGGACCATGGTTATGCAGTTTAACATCTTGCTGGACGGTTGTGCAGTTTAAGGTCATACCCGACCATGGTGCAGTTTAAGTTCATACTAGACCATGGTTATGCAGTTTAACTTCTTGCAGGATGGTTGTGTAGTTTAAGGTCATACCGGACCATGGTGCAGTTTAAGGTCATACTGGACCATTTATGTAGTTTAAGGTCATACTTGACCATTGGTGTAGTTTAAGGTCATACTGGACCATTTATGTAGTTTAAGGTCATACTGGACCATTGGTGATGTATTTTGTGTTTATAAAAAATACTTCTTAAAAAATCTGGCATTGGTTGGAGTAGTGATGAGTTCTCCATCCATCGAGATTAATGAATAAGCTCCATTGGATTAGACCCTATGTATTGAGTAAGGTCCTTCCCATTTTAGATCAATCTTGGGATGTTTCATTCTGGGTATCATTGGAGTTCTGAGAACTAATATCAATTCTCCCTGAGTGAATGAACGAAGATGAACTTTTTTGTTAAAAGCTCGTGCTATTCAATTCTGATAGACTTCCATGTGCTGCAAAGTGCATAATCTTTTTTCATCTAACCATTCCAATTTATTCAATCTCTTTTGAGATTGTTAATATGTAGATGAATGATCACAAATGGCTACTCTGAGCGAATGAAATTGAACTTCAATGGGAAAGGCGGCTTCTGTTCCATATACCAGTGAATATGGAGTTGACCGAGTTGCAGTGCGGGTGGTAGTCCGATAATCCCATAAAGCATGAAATATTCTATCAGGCCATGACTTCTTATCTTTATCCACCATCTTTTGCAGTATTTTTGAAAGATTCTTGTTAAAGGCTTCTATCTGGTCATTGGCCGCTGCATGATATCGAGATGAATGGTTGTATTTGATGTTGTATTCTTGATACAACTTCTTCACCTCGGATGAACAGAAGTTGGTGCCATTGTCCATCAATATGGTATGAGGGAAACCAAATCCGTTAATGATGTTAGACTTGATGAAGATAACAATGCATTTAGAACTGACTTCCGTGAGAGGTATTGCCTCTACCCATTTGGAAAAAAAGTCAGTAGCAGTAAGAATGTACTTAAACTGATTGGTCGTTGTTGAAGGGTAAGGTCCGACCACATCCATTCCCCATGTGTAAATTGGCCATGAGTATATAGCTGTATGAAGAACATATAGAGGTTGATGAATGTTGTTGGCATGTACTTGGCATGAATGAAACTTCTTTGTAAAATCGACACAATCTTGTATCATTGAAATCCAAAAGTATCCAAACCTTCTAATCTGATCAGATAGTCTATGTCCAGACTGGTGGGCACCACAGACTCCTGCATGAACTTATTTCATGACAGCCATTGTCTCTTCACCATCAATGCATCTGAAAAGAAATCCATCAAAACCACGTTTGTAGATAATTTTTTCTAGGTGATTTGGGCTATCATAAAGTTTAAAATTGACAACACGTCACCAGATTTGTTCTTTCTCGGCTCTATCAGGTTGAAGTGTTCCATTTTGAAGGTATTCCCTGATAGGTGACATCCATCCTATAGTATGCCCATACGGTTCAAGAATAGGACTAATTTCATTAATTTCCTCTGTTCTGATTCGAACATAAGGTGAAATTGCACGACGGTGGGAAATATTGATGGTTGTCTCGTCCCGATTTGGATCTGCCAGAGCTGTGGCTATATTAGCCAGTGCATCAGCTTGGGCATTTTGTGATCTTGGGACATAATAAAATGTCGGTTCCAAAGGGAATTCCGCCATTAAATCTCTAACATAATCATATAAAGGGATTAGTTCTTCTTTTCTGATGGAATAATCTCAATTGACTTGTTTGATTACCAGGTCTGAATCACCTTTCACCTTTAAGTGATTCACTTGTGCTTGAAGCGGTAATTCCAATCCTGCGATGAGAGCTTGTTATTCGGCTTCATTATTGGTACCACCATACCACAATAAGAAGGAATAAGGTAACACTGCCTTTTCTGGAGAAATGAGCACAATTCCTAAGCCAACATTGTTGAATTTAGGATTTTTCATTTTCCACCCTGTTGGACTTCTGGAAGCACCATCAAAATACATTTCCCATGCCTGAGGACTTTCTTGAATAGAGAAGACTTCCTAATCAGGGAGTTCAATATTTGAAGATGTGTCTTCCATTGAAGGGTGTTCAGCCAGGAAATCAGCCAGAGCTTGGCCCTCTATCACCTTTTGAGACAGATATTGAATGTTAAATTGCTGCAAAATAACTACCCACCATGCCAGACGTCCTGTAAGCATTGGATGGCTAAGGATGAATTTGAGTGGATTATTGTGAGATACCAATTGGACCTTGTGATGTTTTAGGTAGTGTCTCAACTTCTGAACTACAAAGATTAATGCCAGGCAACACTTCTCAATACATGAATACCAAGTTTCTGCTTCAAGCATAGTTCGACTGAGATAGTATAGGTTGTTTTCATTCCCATCATCGTTCTTTTGAACAGGAAAGAAACCCAATGATCACTCTAGATCTGTCACGTAGAGGATGAGTGGTCTTCCCTCAATAGGTGGAATGCGTACCGGTGGACTCAAGAGGTATTTCTTGAGAATATCGAATGCTTCTTGACATTATTCATTCCACTGGTAAGTGACTCCATTCTTCATCAATTTGGTGAAGGGTAAACTTTTTCCTGCTAAATTGGCAATGAAACGCCAAATATAGGCTAAGTGTCCTTGAAGTCCTCTTAATTATTTCAAATTTTGAGGAGGTGACATACCAAGGATTGACTTGGTCTTTTCAGGATCAAATTCAATACCACAATGGCATACAACAATGCCGAGAAATTTTCCTGAGGTTACCCCAAAAGCACATTTTAAGGGGTTCATCTTCAAATTATATTGTCCAAGATTGCGGAATATGACTTCCAAATCAGCCAAGTGATTAGAACGTTGTATGGATTTGACCACCAAATCATCCACATAACATTCAACAAACTTCCCTAAAAAGGGTTTGAAGATACGATGCATGGCACGGTGATATGTTGCACCTGCATTCATTTGGCCAAAAGGCATTACCCGGTAGCAAAACACACCCTGAGGGGCTCTGACGGCTGTGGATTTCTCATCTTCTGGGGCCATTCAGATCTGATTATATCCAAAATATCCATCCATGAATGAAAGTGATTCATAGCCAGCTGTTGCATCAATTAAAAGTTCTGTAATCGGAACTGGGAAATCGTCCTTAGGACAATGCCGATTAAGATCTATGAAATCGATGCATACTCTAATTTTTCCAGTCTTCTTCTTTACAAGGACAATATTATCCAACCACTTGGGATACTAAACATCTCTGAAGAAGTCATATTTGATAAGATTATCCACTCTAGCTTCAATTTTAGAAGCATATGTTGGCTGTGTTCTTCTCGTGGCTTGCTTAAATCCTCGATGTTCTTCTGGTAAACCCAAATGATGAGTAGCAACATCAGGATCAAGCCCGGGAATCTCTGTATAGTTCCAAGAAAATATATCTCTATTTTTCTTTAGAAAATAAATATACATCTCTTTCTCTTCAAGAGTCATGGCCACACCGATTAAAGTGGGGCGTGGATCTTCTTTTGTACCTAGATTTATTTCTTTGAGTTCATCCACTATGGTAGAGATACCCTCTTCAAATACTGGAAGAGCATCTCTGAGATCTTCTTCTTCTTATTCATCATGTATTATTTCTTCCTATTCTACTTGCATTATTGATGATAAAGAATAATTTTCATGATTAGAAGAGATGTCAAAATTTTCATATCTTGAAGAACAAGCTTCCATTTCCGACCCGATTGATGATTTAGGGTATTATTTGGGTAATAATGAGGAGATGATGGATTGAGAATCGACATCATTTTTCACCTCTGATGTTTCTATAACTTCTTCTGGCCTAATTGGGGAAGTATAGACTTGTTGGATTTCAAAAGATGAAATGAAGACGTCACCATTTGTGCTTTCATTACTACTTGGTGGGTTACCAATTTCTCCCATGTTATCTAGCTCGATTCCCGTAACTGACATTATGGATCTTTCCATAAGTGTATTTTGATTTGGGTCTATCTTGTCAATTTGACTAATAGGAAACACATAATATGTACTAACATGTGTAAATGGATTTACTGGAATCTTCTCCAAACCATATAGAGCATTAACATTGGTAATCTCATTTGTTGTGGATTTCTCCCTTCCCATCATGTGATAGAATTCTGCCTCAATGTATTGAGACTCACATGTCTTGAACGAGTCATTATCACCATAAAATGTCCCATATTGACCATCGAATCAATATTTGAGACAATGATGGTAGGATGAAGGGATAGCCGCATGTTGACGTAGCCATGGTCTTCCAAGAAAGATGTTGAAGGCTGAGTCTTGATCAACAACCATGAAATCTGAAATGGTTACAAGATCTCCAAACTGAGTTCTGAGTGTAACTTCGCCCAATGTTTCTTGTTCATTTTTATCATATCCTTATAACATCATGGTATAAGGAGATAAATCAGATTATGTGAGGCCCAATCGACGAAGTGTACGAATGGGCATGAGGTTGACTCTTGAACCATTGTCAATGAAAGCTCTTCGAATGTCTACACCATTGACCTTTCCAGATAAGTACAAAGGTCTAATATGTCCATGAAAAACCTCATCTTCATATTCATCAGTAAAAGATATTATTACATGGAATTCTATAGGATTATTCTCTATGTGATAGACTTCACCTACAGCAATTTCAGTTTCAAACTCCTAAAGACTTGACAGAGCCTCGATGAGTGCTTCCCAAATATCTTTTGACAGATTCATAGTATCCAAAATTAATAACATGGCTGGTACTTGGGCCAAGTGTTTCAATCCATCATACTTTTGATCTAGAGGTCTTCATTTCCCAATAGAAATATGTGGTTTAGTAGGTACCTTGGAAGCATATGCTTTGGATGTTGATGCATCTTGTATCGGGATAGGAGTTGGCAATATCCCTGGTTTTGGAAGATTATACCGATTAGATCCATTAACATACTGAGAGGATGAAGATGGAAGCTTCAACCAATCTTCCAAAATAACTGTGCCAGGACTGAATTTTCTATTGGTAGAAGAACTTTCTTTTTCTTGCTGAGCTCGCTGAAGGGCTCTAACACAAGTTTCTTTTGCATACACAGTTCTAGCAGGAACAGAATTGGAATAGTGGATTATGAAAGATCCACGTCTTCCCCTGTATCCTAAGCCTCTGGAACTTCCTCTGATTCCCATGTTTGATACAGGGAATTCAGGCTCATCGAAATCGAAAGTGCGACTGGTATATGGATCTGTTAATTGAATCATATTAACAGAACCGAAGATTAAATCTTCATCTGATTAAGACTCTTCCTGATTAGCTAGTTTAGGTTGTGTCGTTTGGTGGGGCGGTGCCCGTGGATTTGATGTAGATGACATGAAGTCTGCCAGAGTCAAATACAACTTAGGCTTTGACACATACTCATCTTTTTCTGATTCTTTTTCTTTCTTTTAATTATGACGTTTCTTTGAGGACTTTCCCTCTTATGAAGTGGATTTTTCTGCAACATTCATGGCACAAGACACAATCAGTTTCTTTAATTGTGTTGGCGAAATAGAATGAGTTTGGTGGATTGTCTTTCTGACCATCCAATCATCATAGTTCTGTTCATTTTTTCTTTTTAATTCTTTCCATTCACCTTCCTCCTCTGGAACTGTAGCAGTGACACATGCTACCTGGGCTGAAAAGCCATTCAGTTTGACATCTCCCAAGTTGACCATCTTTTGTAGGAGGTCTTTGATGACAAAACACTCCTGGATGGGATGCCCCAACATTTGATGAAAGGGGAAATAATTGGGACGGTCTTCAAATCCTTCCTTGTTTGGCCTCTTAGTCTTTGGTAGCTGAACAAAATTATTCTCTAGGGCCGAAATGAAGTAACCAAAAACTTTTTCATTTCAGAAAGAGTATGTTTTGCTCTTCAGATCATTAAATTGTTTTCTTCTTTGATCTCTTTGATCATTTGGAAGAAACTGTCTTTGTTGTTGGCGCTCAGGAGGTGGATCCCTTCGAGAAGATGAAGGTTTTGAGGTAGAAACAGGTACAGGTTCTTGTTTAACCATAACTGTAGCAGTTTCTGCTTTACCCATTCTCCTTCCTAGAGCTGATGGAATTACACGAGATTTAGCCTCAGCTGGTATAAGGGAATACTCAATATGCTGAGTAATTGAAGTAAGGTCTCGAAACCCTCCTGTGTATTTCACAAGGATTAACGGCGTGCGTAACTCATCATTCAAATTTTCCACATAGATTGGAAAGAATTATTCTTGAGGGAGTGCTAATCTTAGAGAATATGTTAATCCCTTCCAGCGAGCAATGAAATCTGAGACTCTTTCATTCTCCCTTTTCTTACAGTTTGTAAGATCAAAAACTGTTGTCTTTGGAAAAGTTGAGCTGAACTGAAGAAAGAATTGTTGATGGAGATCTTCACATCTAGTAATTGACCGGGATTGCAAGCTTGTATACCAGACAAAGGCTGGTCCTTGCAAAGTCCGTACGAAGCATCTGAGTTTTACTTCTTCTTGCTACTCTGGAGTTCCCATCATAGGATCACAACAATACACGTAATGCTTCATATTTTGTTAAGGTTTGCCTGATCCATTGAAAATAGGGAATACAGGGTTTCCAAAACTGGAAGGAGGAGAGATTGAATCTACCCATTCAGGGTTAACTTTCTTTTCTAGTTGAACCTGCACATGTTTCCATTCCATAGTTTCTAACTGAGCTGTTAATGAATCAATAGTAGTTATTAACTTTTGAGAAACATCTGGTTGGACATGGACATGGGTAGTTGCAATGACTGGATCTTGGACAGATGTGGTATTTGGTGTTGCAACTGATGGTAGAACTGCCAATTATTGTTGCACTTGACCCGTATGATTAGACCAGTGAGGGTGTACTGATAGAGGAGGATATTCATGATCCATCTTTGTAGCTGCATCAAATTCCTTTGGCTGACTGACTCCAGAATTATTAACAAAAAGACTACTTTGAAGTAGTTCTTAATTCAACCTTCTTAATTCCTTCATTTCTTTCTCCTGTTGTGCAAACATTTGCTCTAGTTAGAGCGATTGTCCTTCTCCAGAGGAAGGATATGTAACCTAATTATTTCCTCTCCCTTTGTTGGATCCTTTTTGGAGAGGGGGAAGTGGGTTACTCGAAAGATTACCTAGGTTCTGAGTAACCCTTTGATTTCATGTACGCACACCTTCTTCATTTGGGTAGGTGGTTACATCTTCTTGAGCTGGAACCTCTTCATATGAGTCCCTTGAGTGAGCCTCATCTGGTGGATCAACAACAACGGAATTGATGACAATGATTGATGCATAACGCATTGCATCCCTTCTATTATAATTTTTGTCATATTGTCTTCATCCATGTCCTTGATGAGACATTACCTTTTATTGATTCGATCCCTCAGGAACTTCTTGGCAAACCGTAATTTGGAGGGAATATATTGATAATTTGGCTCTTCGTTCCTCTTAGGCTTCTTCCCCAGTCGAGAAAGTACTGAGTTTCTCTGAGGACGGGATTGATGATTTGAAAAAGTCTCATGTCCGGTAGACTGGGGCTGCTCTTGCTATTCTAGCTCAACTCCTCGAATTTTATTGGTTGATTCTGAGGGTTGGTTTAAAATAGTCTGCAGTCTGGCGAGCTGGGGTGGCTCTTGACATGCTATGTCTGAGAATTTCTTAAAATATCTCTTGATCTTGTGAACCTTAGTTCGGAAGTTAGTTGGATGCATTAACATTTATCCACTTTTATCACCTGGTTCAAAAGACCGTTGGATGATTTCTGACACTTCTGTCACTTGGTGATGTGCTTGCTCCAAACGAGAAGCCTATTCATAATTCTCATTTGCTTGATGCAAGACTAATTCAACAACTTGTTCTCTGTATTCTTGATTTTAAGAGGAACAAGTTGAGGCCTATACTTGGTAAAGCTTTTGATTACAAACAAGGCCCATTGATTGTGGCCGGCCATGGGCAATAACATTGCATGAGACCATTTTCAGCGGGCTTTGCTTACTGGAGAGCACTGTGAAATGCAGTGCTCCATGAACACCCCATCCTCTCACATGAATGCCAGATGGGGAATTTTCAATTAACTGATGCAATATTCTTAGTGCACCATGGCATGAACATTGAAGGGCTCTCTACTGCTTTTCAACCTTCAGATATCGAGAGACTGATAGAGATGCAAAATCAATCTGACGTTTTAACCCTTCTATTTTCTTAAGATTAATTTCGTATTCATCATAAGATAATACTTTCCTTTTCTACTGACAAAGAGTTTTCCATATGTTTAGACGAATATCAAGAATTCCATCTTCCATCAAAATTTCTGGAATGTCATACTGATAGTTAGCCAGAGGCCAAAACATGACTAGCACTTCACCTTTCGCCAGTTGTTTTCTCATGTTCAGCATTTCCTCTTTATCATTTGATGAAGATTCTTCTACCCGATTTGACCAGAGTTGGTTCTTCCTTGTTGCTTCATTGGATTCAATAGGATTGGTAGAGAAATCACTGATTGAACTAGAAGATTCATGAATTAGGGGTGGTTAGAAGAATTACTTACACCCTGGGCTATCTTCTGATTGAGAAAGTATTTCACCTGCTAGCGATGAAGCATCAGACATGACTGGTTTTGCATTCACAAGTGCTTCGAGATAAGAGGGCTTTCTCAGCACTACATTGTCCACTGGAGCATTTTCTGGGAAAAGTGCATCACTGCTGCTGAGAGGACATTCACAGCGAAATTCGTCATCATGGGGAGGACCACCATGGTAAGATGAGATCTCTTGCTACGTGGTCTTCTGACCACACAGAGGGTTCCTGTGGCTCTCATCAGAATATGAAACTTCAAGATCGACTGAATTGTCATGAAGCAAGCCTTTATGAATAAGTATCTATTAAAGACCTTCGGAATTAATGTTCCCACTATTGGAAAATGAGGGAGTAGAATCTTGAATTCCAACAGATAATTGTCTGAGGGGTTCAAGAACTCCAGCATCGAGAAAGGCCTTATTACTTATAGGCTCTTGATCTCTTGACTATGTTGGCCGGGTCATTTTCTTAGATGCCTTCTTAATCACTTTAGAATCCAATTGTTGACAAAAGTGGTAGCTCTGAGCAGGTGTATGTGCCTGATCAGAAAAGATGGCCAGGTTAGGCTGACGATCTCTGCTCAAATTAGGTGTATGTTCCTGACTTGGTTGTCCGTATGATATGGGGGAGTATGCCCCACAACCCTCTTGGACTAGAAAAGATGTGTGCGTCTGTTCCAGAGTGAATTTTTGATGTGTCACTCCACTAGTAGGGATAGATTTATGTGTGTTTCCCTGAGATGCTACTGAAGCTGTTATAATATCCTGGAAGGCATCCAGAATATGAGCAGGGGTTTTCTTCTGCTCTTTCACCATTGATAGAATATGCTTGGTGACTTCAGCTACCGAAATGGGGATATACGTCCATTCCGAGATTGAAGTAGGTGTATGTGCCTTCTCCTGCCCTCCTTTTCCTGTCAGTGAATCCTGACAGTACTCAAGTGTGGGGGTAGAGATTTGAGTCTGCCTCCTATTTGTTGTCGGGGCTTTCTGACTAACCTCTCCAAATGCTACCATGCGAGAATGTTGGTAGGCTTTATTAGTACTAGCATTTGTATGTTCCTACAGATTACACTTCTGAGAACGTAGTGGACGAGATCCATCATATGTAGTCATACGAGCCTGCTGACTAGCTGATGATGTATAAACAGTTGTATGTTCCTGTCTATAATACTCCACTGGAATTGCCTGACGGGATTGGCGTGATGCTTCCAGATAAGTCTGATAGACAGCGGAATTAAAATGGGCAGGTGTGTTATCCCGCTCATTGCTTTCCACCAAGTCAGGTTGGTGGACATCTCCAGAGATGGAAGAGATGAGAACCTGCTCACTATTGACCAGATTCTGTCTCTGGTGGTTTGTCTTGCCTACTCGGGTTCGAGGAACCTGAGACGAATGTATGGAGTCGGTACCCTCATCATGTTGAGGGCGCTCTGCCGCACGAGTCTGGTGGCGATTGTTGATAGGAGATCTCAGTAAGGACTCCTGCTTCTTTGAATTAAGGCACTGAGGGACATTCTCATTCACCTCCCCGAAATATTAGAGTGAATGGTGATTGCGTTCCGAGGATAACAGCCCGAAACGGTTGCAGACGGTAGTCAGCACCGCCTGCTTCTTGATCACTGGTCGTCATTGTCTGGATGACTGGTTTGAGTTGTTCACTTGGAGGGCTTGTCGGGCAGCATCCAGAGTTGGAATGGTACTGTGTTGACGGAACTTTTTAACAAGAGCATTTGATACATAGCGTTGATAACACTGAGTAAGTGATGTCATCCTCAGAGCAGACGACGATCTAGCAGGAGTAGCAGCAGTGGCATTTGCAGCAGCAGTATTCACAGGTGTGAACTTGAGAGCAGCTATTCTGGAAATGTAGAAGATCATGGAAAAGAGTGCATGTTTGATATAATAGACGTAATCAAGATAAATTCAGAAACTACATCTTTTGGATGAGCACATATGTCAATGACTATTTTTTTTGGCCCTCTCCTTGAGTTTTAAATAGGGGCCTAACAAATAGGTAAAACATAATTTTAACTTGGTTAAGGATTCACGTCGGGTTCACCATTTTTTTTCCCTCGGAATTCGGGGATGACCTCCTTGATGGGAGGTTCAAACAGTCTGATCGGTTTATAACGGGTTTGTTCATAGAACTGGAAACATCCAATGATTCCACATCCATTTGGACCAACTTTCCAAAGGTAGGCGCTCATTAGTTGTGGACTGATGATGCTTAGGAATTTTCATTGGTCGAGAGGATGGGAGGTTAGACTCATCACACCTTTCTGAGGGGAATTATTGTCTACTCTGGGACACTCTTTATAGATTTATGTTATGTTCGTGAATCCTTATTACATTAACAAGTATAAAATGATCTTTCCTTTAGATATGACAATCAATGATCGACATGTAGGAAACTTACAGAATATTTTTTATGTATTTGAGGTTCTTCAGTGATAGAGAATCATCTGTATTTGTTAAAGATTCATAGTCAATGGTATCCTTTGATACATAAAAGTCTCTTGGTCATTATGATGACCATACTGGTTTTAAATTCACTTAGTGTGGCACTTGAAGTTTATTGTCATTCAGAAGGACATGGAATATTTTAGAGTTGGGATCAAACCCACAGATGGGCTACCTAAGTATCCATTGTATTGAAAAAGAATCAGAACCCACGTAGTTCGAGTAAGGGGATATGATTTTTATGATTGATGGCTCAGAGAAGGATTTCATAATTACTTTTACACTCTATGATCACGTGAGTCATGCTCGGTGTGAGAAGCAATAGGTATTGGTAAAAATTAGACAATTGTGCCATGAAAGATGAAATCATAAGAAATAAGGTGGGACTTATATATATATGACTTCCCAGATAAGTGAAGATTTGGTTTTACATTAGGGAAGAAATCCATGAACATGGTCCATAAAGGTATATGTGATTTACGGATATTTGAATACTCTAACTCGGGGCTTACTCCTGAAAAGGAGTCCCAAATTAGGAGGGCAATTATGATTGGGTTTTTACTCCTGAGAAGGAATCCCGGATCAAAGGTAAATTAGGACTGGTTCAGAGGAATTAAGACTGGGGATTACTCTTGAAAAGGAGGCACCGGTTAAGAGACTTGAAAAATTAAGGGACTTGGGGCTTACTCATGAAGAGGATGGCCATATTTGAGATTGAGGCTTACTCCTGAAAAGAAGGCCCAGGTTAATGGAGTTATGACTGGGGCTTACTCCTTAAGAGGATTCCCATATTTGAGACAGGGTCTTACTCATGGAAAGGAGGCCTAGGTTAAGAGAATTATGGTTAGGATTTACTAATGAAGAGGATGCCCAAATTTGTAGATTTGGGCTTATTC
Organism: Viscum album; assembly: GCA_963277665.1. Classification (NCBI taxonomy): domain Eukaryota; kingdom Viridiplantae; phylum Streptophyta; class Magnoliopsida; order Santalales; family Viscaceae; genus Viscum; species Viscum album. Next base: position 61,542,654 of record OY728143.1, on the reverse strand, counting down.
CTGAAAAGAGGCCCAGGTTAATGAGGGCTTGGGGCTTACTCCTAAGGAGGATGCCCAGATTTGAGAATTACGACTGGGGCTTATTCTAGAAAAGGAGGCCCAGGTTAATGAGAACATGGTGCATACTCCTAAGGAGGATGCCCAGATTTGAGAATTATGACGGGGGCTTATTCCTGAAAAGGAGGCCCAGGTTAATGAGGATTTGGGGATTACTCCTAAGGAGGATGCCCAGATTTGAGAATTATGACTGGGGCTTATTCCTGAAAAGGAGGCCCAGTTTAATGAGTTCTCTCATCTGAAAGGATGAGGTTGAATGAATGAAATCTCAATCTTTAGTGACATAAATATGTGTAAATCACTAGGTTTTGAGAGATATTCCACATAATTCCTTTCAGATAAGGAAGTAAAATAAAGAAATACAACCATAAATGGCATTGGAGAGTGTCTTGAAGACGGAATCTTGAATAGAAGAGGTGGAATGGCATATGAGGGTGAAATGGGAAAGAAGGGAACCCAAAAAGGCAAGGGCACACAAGTCCTGGCAGGCCCGTAGGTACTGCGTGGGCGCTCAAGTTCGGTCGCGCAGGTATACCTGCGCGACACATGGGTACTTGCGCGATGGTTAACCAACAGGGTAATAATTGAGCGACTCTTTGTTAAAGCCTTTAGATTCTTCTTGAGGTTCTTCCAGAAGAGGGGCGTGCAAGTTCTATTGAAGGAGTAAGGCGGCGCGCAATTCTGGCCATTTCCCTTAAGGGATGGCCACTCAGGCACGCAAGTGTTGATGAGTTTCAACATTTAGGCCTTCCTCCCCCTCTTTAGATCTTCCGTTCTAGGTAATAAATTACCTTAGAAGTGTTTCGGAGGCTATGAGAAGAGACTAGGGCATCGGGAGCTTAAATCTAAGTTTCTAAAAAAATTCCTCTCTAATGTGGGGCCCACATGGTCTATTTATAGGCTGGAGAAGGCCCAGGTGGTTATCACTTGGGTCGCGCAAGTCACTTGCGAGACCACTAGGCGGTGCACAAGTATACATGTGTGACCATGAGGGAACTAGCACGACCTATGCAAAATGTTCTCTTTGTTCATCCCTTTGTCGATTTTTATGTTTCTTCAAAGGATGAATCAATTTGGACTAAGGTATTTCCCTTTTAGAATCATTAGATTCTATGACAAAAGGAGTGTCAAAATCAATGTTAATACATTTCTAGAAGCACTAGCCCTACATTTATGGTCAATGTTCACCATACATGCCCAGTCAAAGACCTCAGCATAGGTCTACATCTTGATCAATACAACCTTGTAGTATATCTCTTGTCGAAAGCCTTTCCCAAACCTATGGGCCTTCACTTTTTCATTTAAGAAAATATCATGGGAATACCGAATCAGCCTAGTAAAATGGTTGGAAAACTCCACCATATAAATATGCCCCAAAACAAGGTCCATGAACTCTTGGGATCTAGCATAAGACAAAACATTAGGGCAGTACCGGTAATTGAAGATGGTCATGAAATCTCCACAGTGCATCTGATCATTCTTCCAAGTATGAAGTACTAACTCCCACCAATTGCGTCTGGGACCCTCCAAAAGAAAAGACTCACCCATTACCCTGACCTCCTAGGGTGTTTCCAGGAACCCAAACACGTGCTCATTCTTCTCGAGCCATTCCTCTACTTCCTTGGGTTCTATGATTCCTCGAAACGTAGAATGCTTGTTTTTTCAGAAACTCTTGAGCTTTATCTTTTCTGGGACTCATCTATTCTTCCCTAACAATAATGGGAACAATATCCACTCCCTATCCCAGATTTTGGACAGCCCATACCATAGCCTTGACTTGCCTTAGATCAATCAGTGTGAGAGAATTCTCTCTGGCTTTCTCCTCTGGGTCCATGGTAGCTTTCGAGGGAGGCACGATTCTAAAAGATTCAATAGTCATAAGAAATATTAAATACCAAAATTCTAAAAATTATAATCAAATACATAATATATATATATAATCTAAACACATTGCAGTAATAAAAGAAACAACTATTACACCCCCTGCTTGATGTCCATGTGTGGTCTGTAGCCCACATGTCTCACCTGGAACTAAATACAATTAGACAATTCCAATGTCACGTGTGACTCATGGTCTTCCATGAGTGGTGTAGATTAGACACCCTACTGATTACCAAAACTCTGATCCCGAATAGTCCTATCTCATGTCTAGCTTGACTCATCCCAAAAGAATAATACATCCCAATAACAATGGCCTCCTCTGATACCATTTTGTCACGAACTGAATCTGGTCACAAATCCCAACACTGAACCCATCCAGCAACAAGGAATGGAGAAATTTACCTATCCCCATGGGTTGGAATACGTTCTATAGTATCAATAAATTTTTATTGGGAACAATTTACTTGAGTTTGAAATCATAAAACATTAAAAACAATCAATAAAATGAATCTGAAATTTTCCTAACAAACAAGCCTTAATAGAAACCAGATCGTAATTCATTATTTTTAATAATATAAAAAAAATTCAATAATAAATAAAAACTTCATCAATTCATCCACATAGACTCCACATGACAAGGGGTTATCAATCCCGAGCCATCTCCACAACACCGCACCATAGGAGGGGACTAACAACCCGAAATGCCTTTACATGAGGAATGTACTTTACTTGTGTCAAACATAATAAAGTATGCATAAACCAAAGGGGTGTATGTAGGATTTGGTCTTAAGAGCATTTTTATACCACTGAAATATTGAAAATAGTATGTTATACAAGGTGAAAAGGCACACAGTTTTAAGATGTATGGAAAAGCGACGATAAATTGCAAGAAATACAACTTTCAATTAAAAATAGTTTTCAAAATAAAACATTCTCAATGATAAATCATTTTAATAATACATTATAGATGCTATAATTTACAAAAAAAACACACTAATACAAGGGTAAATACCACAAACCCAATGAGCACCAAAACAGGGAACAACTCTAGGAACTAGATAGTCTTGGGCCCTCTGTACCTCATACCTCGATGTAAAATATCCATGTCACAATCTTTTCCTATACATGATCCATTATTATGGAACATAAAAATAATCTATTGGTCCCCAAACACCATCCACATAGTTTATATTGAGTTTTTTTAATCTAAAATTCTAAGTGAAAGAGGGACAAATCCCATCTGGATCCCCAGTGTACTCGTACATATACACCCACAAAGGTACCTGGGCTTCCCCTTTCGTGCTAAAACAATTCCAGCATGATAAATGATTTAATTTTAATAAAAAATCACTACTAATGGTCACATAAAAAAAATTCAGTAGCTATACACACTTTATACCATTTGAAACACAAAACAAAACATTTTGATTTTCAATAAAACAACTTCTCAAAATCACTCATTGTTTTGCACCCAAAACTACTTGAAATACCAATTTTTACACTATGTGAAAAATTTTAAGATACCAAAAAAAGTTCATCCCAATACCATTCAGTTAAACCAAAAAATAAATTATAGGGAATCCCCAAATGAAGTAATAATTGATATCATTGTAAAACCTTTATTTTCACAAAAATATGGAACATAAAGTTCATATGCTTCACAAAAACCATTAAAACAAATTTTTTCAACAACAACCATAGGTGATAATCATTAAAAACATCAATTAAATCCTTAAGAAATTTCAATAAAATAAATTAAGTAGTTATAGCGAATCCTTAAATTAAGCAATAAATTTTTTCTATAAAAAATCCCTACTTTCACGTAAAAATGGCACTTAAACATCATTTGCATTACAAACACCACTAAAACCAATTTAAACTCTAATAAAAAAAATATATGAACATGAAAATATTATAAACACAGCAATATAAGTCGCATGGATTTCATACACATAGAATTACCTACCAAAATTGTTAAAACATTGAATCCTTTGTGATAAAATTCAATCACGCCACTGCCGCACCTCAAGAAATGTAGATCGAGCATAAAATCAGATGATTGAACCAAGAAAACCCAAAGTTAAACCCTAGTTTAGAAACCCTACCCATCTGGTAATTTTGTACTTCAAGTAAATTGTAATAAACATGATGAAAATATGAGTAACTAAGATAGGGATACACTAAATTGAGATTATGTGATGTTACTCCACCAAATATCCCTTCAAAATGGAGTTAAAATAAGGGTTTTAGGTGCTTGGGAGGATGCAACAGTTGTAATGGTTGAATGGGGGAAGAAAGGGGTGAGTTTGGATGAATCCTAGGAGGGAAAAAATGAAATTTAACACGTTTTTAATGAGCTGGACTTGGGCATATAGTTTGTGTGTACTGTTTGGAAAACTGTGCACCTTAACCGTGAACCATCCTTTCTCCCCTAAAAAAAATACTAAATTCCTCCAAAATATATGGTCGATTAGAGGGACGTGGGGGGATATTAGGATAAAAATATATTAAATATAATTTCCTTTAATGATGAACTTGTGTGTGTTATTGATCACTACAATTGGATCTCACCTCCTTCCATTCTATTTCCATTATTTTATTTTACAAAGTCACAGGGTTCGTGTTATATTGATTGAGTGTTGTCGAGGACATCCATTCTCCCCATTGGTTATCCATACAATGAGTTTTACATTTGTGGGATGCCTCTTACATTGAGAAAATTTTCCTCCATTTTTTGAAGGATTTTTCACAGGGATCTGATTCAAATATTGTCGTATGACCATAATTTTTCTAAGGTGCCTTCAAAAGAGAATAACAACAAAAAAAGTAATGTTGTACGGAATTTTTAGGCAATGAACATCACATGGTTTTTTCATGTGACCTTATCGTGGTAACTCAATCCCATGTTTGTTAGTAGATTAAAAAATCCTTGAGTCTCAGCCACCTTATCTTACATTTTCATTTGTGTGGAAAATAATATTGTTATCCAACTATTTATTCCATTTTAATTTCTCTGATGCACAATTTTTGAAAATAAACAATCCCTCCCCCCCTTATCTAGAGAAATGTCTTTGAGGAAAATTAATAGTTTCTTAAGAAGGAAAATGTCTACTAGAGTCTTTGGTGTTGTTTCCAATTGAGCATATTTCTTGAAAGAGTTTCATTTTTTTACTTTTCATTATCCCATATGCTCTTTTTAAAGTCTAATACATGGATATTGTTATTATTTGTTTATTATATAATTTAATGTATTCTATGAACTATTTATTTTGTTTTCTAGTTTTCTTTACTCGTGATTTTCATGAAATTTCACTAATCTGATGTTTTCTGATCCACCAATGATACCCATCCCATGAATAATATAATATAAAATTAAATTCCTAGAATATAATAATGAAATTATAATAGAATATTTTTATTAAATTATTACAATCTCCCACTAACATGAGATTAATCATTGATATATATCTTCCAGTTTCTAGAAATCTCTTGATTTGAAGAATGATATTTGGGTATAATACATGTCTTGGAGAGAGAGTTCTCTATATTTTTTCGAAGATGATATGAGTAGTGATAGTTGTTTTAGGTTTTCTAATGCAATATAGTGGTCCCTACTAGCTCTTTCTGACAAAATCTCTATTTTGATTTTCTTTAGGATCGTTGAGATTGGACCTTATATTACTTTAGTTTAGGTTCTTTTGTATTGGAACTTCTATATAAATGGTTTAGGTTCATTTATCTCAAACCATTTATTTGGATAGTTTACTTTATTTTATCTCAGACATTCTACTATATTATTTTAATTTATTTTAGCTCGAACCATATATCGATTTTGTTTAATTTATTTTAACATAGTCCTTCTTTCTCTTTAGTTTAGGGTCATTTATCTTTTACCATCTATCTCTTTTGTTTAGGGTGTATAAGCTTGGACATTATATAACTTTTTATTGAGGACTATTTTATCAAACCTTCAATCAGATTATTTTAAGATATTTTAGCTTATACCTTCTATGACTTTACATTATGGTGTTTTTGATCACAAATTCGATCGCTTTATTTTTGGGTCTTTTATCTTGAACCTAGTATAAGAACACGAGATATAATAAATGAAAAAAAGGAATGAACCAAAACACACTGAGGTGTTTGGTTCTTTCATGGAGTTTCTAGGAATCAAAATCATCAAAAATATCTTTTGAAAAGTGACACAGTTGTTTGATGACCATATACATTTATACAGTTTCCATAGGCATAAATTTATAGTCCGGAAAAGGGACCGTGATGATGTGTATATTTTATAAGGGCTATATATGATTTATGTATTCGATACTAGTTGAGGGATAAACACTGGGGATTATAGGTCCACTAGAATAATTGGAGTATGGATGATGTAAGTCACAACCCAAAATTTTTATTCCTTCAATATGGGATGAGGAAGACATATCATGTATGACCCACAACACATTGTGATGTTATGTTCCACCATGGTTTTTTTGACACTCACAAGGATTAAATCTCTTTTCTTCAAAAGGATAATATACATTAAATTAGTGGTTTAATGACCTTATGTATCAATATCATGGTCAAGAGAAATATAATCTCCAATATTTTATGAGGTCTTTGAAAGATTTTTGAATACTCAAATATCTAGATTGTAAGGTTGGTAATGGATGGTTAGATATCATGGAATGATTCTATACCCCTATGGAAATTTTTCACTTATATTGTAAATCTCAATCACTAAACCATTTGGTTTTGAGTCAAGTGGTATCGGCCATCAATTTTTCAGGAATGGAGTGTCGTGTTCCTTTTTGGAGAAAGGGTACAAAATATGGTGATGTAGCATCGAGGTTGTCAAATATTCTCAGATATTATCGTATGTGTATTTTAAATCATGGTCTAAATAGGTATAGTTAGGAGGATTTAATAAGAAAATCATATCACAAATGACCCAAAACAATCTCTAATGTTGGGTTCAACCACAATAATGTCATATCGCACATGGAAATGAAATAAATTTTTATAGTGACACATTTTTTTGACAACCATATGTGCATATGTAGGACCCATAAGCATGCATACCTAGTCGAGAAATGGTTCCTTAATGTTGGGTATCCTTTATAGGTTCCATGGAAGGTGAAGTAATCCATCAAAATCATGATGTCTGACTTGTGGAATGTGTAATGTCTTAGAAGGTTTTGAACAAATTATATGATGTCTCTCCTCCTAAGAAACATATTCTCATGCCGTGGAGATGTTGAAAATCATTAATCTATCTTTTCCCTGAACCAGGGGGTCTTTTAGCCATAACATAGATTTGAATAGGGCTACAAGGAATACCTTATGATTTTTATTCCTCATTCATTCAAACCATATTTTTTTAAAACAAGGAAGATGAATATTTAAATGAGAAAATACCCGACTTTTGGTAAGACCATCCTTTGTGGGATTTCTACTTAATAGGTTTTGTGTCTCTTTCGCTAGTAGTTTAGGGTCTTTCAATTAGGACCATTATATCCTAATGTTTACAGTCATAAATCTTTGACCAAAGTGCATGTAGTTTATGTTCATGACACACATGGACCAAACATGAAGGATGATATAAAATTTTCCATTAATGATACCAAGGTTTATGATTACACCAACGTCCTTCTGGTTGGGAGATGAAAATGTCACAAGTAATGGATTGAGGTCCCCATGTCATGAAGAATGATATGGGAAAATTATACTAGGAGTAGATTAGATCACACTGTGTGGTTGAGTTCTATCATGGTGACATTAGAACTCAAAAGTATCAGATTAATCATTTTTATAGAGTGATTCATTTGTTTGACAACCATAGGCGCATATACATGAGCCATATGCATACATGCATAGACCCACAAAAGGGTCGCATGAAGTAGGTTATCCTTTTAAGGGGCCATTTAATCCTTTTTTAAATTTAATATCTCTAAAAAATATGTGCAATCTATGGATTGACATTCCTTAAAAATATTATGAAACTACCCCCTACACTGGCAGGATGGGGTAAGGATCTTTTGGTCCTGTGAAAGGAAAAAATGGTGATGGCCTGCACATTTTGTCTTCGTGTAGTGGGTATGTATTCCATGAAGTTTAATGTCATATGGTAAGGACATATATTGTGCACAATATCATCATTAATCAAGGTCATTATTGTTCTACATTTTTTGTTCCATGAAACCGAGATGTTTTCTTAATATCTTAGCAACATTTGATATGAAAATAGGAACCGACGTGAAAACATTGTGCATTATATAGTATGTAAAAAATCAAGCATTTCATAGATATAGCTTGAAGATATGAAAAAATTACTTTTGTGGCTAAGCTATTATGATTTTGGGGAGTTTTTTTATTAGTTACTATAGTTAAACCTAAGGTAAGAGATATGGATGTCACTAAGTATCTTGTGATGAGAAGAATCAAGAAACACGTAGTTATTTTATGGGAAATTATATACAGTTCTATCATGTGCATAATGGTGGGAATTTTTTTCATTGATATTTATAGTTGTGACTAGGATTTATAGTCTATACAACAATAATTATGATGTGATGGTAGGAATCAAGAAAAAAATTATTCTCAAGGAACCATTCAGTTCTATATCATGGAGTACGGATGTGGGATAAAAAAAATGAAAAGAATAATTCAGATGAACCCAATATTGTAAATCTAAGAGTCACTAATGATCTCATGTGAATAATAATCAAGAAATACTTAGTTCATGAAATCTCATGAAATCTAACATTATATGGAGAGTATAAAGATTTAATGATGTGAGATAATGGAAATGTTTCGGCTAGAACTGGGATTGGATTTTCAGGCGTCACAAAATATCTCAAGGGATTGATAATCAAGACACACATAGTTCTTGGGGAATTACAATCCTACAAATGTTTGGCCTATTTTTAGATATGTGTAATTTTTATATTTTTCCTGACTGGAACTAGTATTGGATTGTTGAGAATCACTACATGTCATATGATATCAATAATAAACTCACACATAGTAATTGAATTATTGTGTGATAGTAAACTAACACTAGAATCAATGTTCCTCATGGGAGAGGTCCACATGAATGTACAGTGTTATGTCATTCAAAGAACATAACCATGCAGATTAAAACCATTCCATTGGTACTAATTATGTTCCTTTTATGGTATTTATATCCGGTAGTATAATGAGCCTACCAAAATATTTTATTCCATGATTCAATATTGAATCCCTTACAGAAATTCTGATGCTTGGGTGAGATATGCTCAAGTGAGAAACAATGAGTGATAAGGATCCTCTCCCTATACATAGGAAATTATTTAGTGAACATAGGTATTTTACATCATATGGTTGATAGACCATGATATATGATAATGGTGTCCCTACATATTTTATAAGAATAAGAATCATGTAGTATGTAGTTCTACAAAACCCGTACAGTTTAACATCATGTGGTAATGGAAATATTCATTATGTATAATGTATTATGGTAAGTACATTGATCAACCATTTTGAAAGAAATGGAAGACTTCAGAGGGACCCAAAACTATAGTATTGGACATATATACATATCCTACAATGACATGAAACAAGTCATATGTAGTATTTGGGGTATCTTTTGTTTTAATGTCATATGGTGAATATGATCATTATATAGTTTATCATCATGTGGTAAGGATGATCATCGTACAATTTTTCATATTGTGGTGAAGATAAAGGATACCATGCAGTATAAAGTCGAGTAGTTAGGACTTTGGGGTGTTGTGTAGTTTATCATCTTACTTCTAGTACAATCTTCGTACATTTTATCATCATGTGGTTAGAACAAACCGCATAAAATTTATTATCACATGGTCAAGATGATCCCTATATTTTTTATCATTGTGTGGTCTGGATGATATATGTATATTTTATCATCATGTCATCAGGAAGAGTTATATAGTGAAGTTTAGGGGTTGATTTTTAGGAATTTTATGATTTTGGACATCTTTTCAAGGTGTTTCTTGAGAAACATCTCATTGGTGGGATTTGTGCCACACTCCCCATCCATGGGGGCCAACGAGTAACCTCCATTATGATAGAACATATGTATGACATAAGTCCCTTCCCACATGGGTACTATTTTTTTAGGATTCATCTCTTGTACCATTGGGGACCAGAGAACCAGCACCACTTCTCCTTGGATGATTGAACAAAGGTGAATCCTTTTACTAAAGGATTGTGAGATAATTTTCTGATGGACATCAAGGATGTGTAATGTGGGAAACCATCTCTCATCGAGCCACTCTATTTTGTCCAGTTTTGTTATTTCTCATTATCTGAGTGTTTTTTTGCAGATGGGTATTATGGGTGAAGGTAGCATGACCTCTATGTGTAATAATGTCTCGGTGTCATACACCCATGATTACATCTTAGCATGTGTTCCAGTACACATGGTGGCATGGTGGGCCTTTAAATTATGAACGAGATTATTTGAAAAGAAGTTTTTTCCAAATTCATCATATTCTTAATTATATTTTATAGTCTTGTGTAATGGCTTTATCCATAAATTTTCCACTTCAAGAAAGATAGATGAATGATTAGACTCTATATTGTACTCCAAGTATAGTATCTTCCAATCATAGAATAGAAGCTGGTGATGTTGTTTATCAATATTGTGTGAGGGTACCTGATGCTGTTGGTGTTATATGGAATTATGTAGTTGATAGTTTTCATCCTCCAGACTTAATTTAAAGGTATTTCATAAACACATTTTCATAAGAATTCAGTAGTAGTAAGGATGTACATGAACTTCTTAGATGTAGTTCTGGCATATGGCCCAACAAAATCCATTCCCTAATTAGAAAATTTAAAAGAATATTAATATATATGTAGAAATTACAGGGGTTGATTGATGATGTTTTCATGGAGATGGAATGAATGACATTTCTAGGTTTTTTTCATGAATTCTTGTATCATGGTTTTCTAGTAATATCTAAACCACAAGATTTGAAGGGGGATCATAATCCAAGATGGTTGGGTGCAGCCAGATCCTCCATGTACATCTACCATGATGGTAGAAATATATCATTATGCTATTAATATAAAGAATATACTATCAAACCATTTTTTATTGAGAGATTTGTTTTCATTTGGGTAGTCTTACAGGGTAAAGTTCACTACATGGCACCGAATCTATTTCTTTTTGACACGGTATGTCGGGTGAGTCCCATTATAGATATAACATATTATGGACTCCATACACCCATGGGTGGTTATCAGTTCATCATGATTTTGGAAATTATTAACATGATTTATTTCTTACATATCACATAGGTTGATATATGAGACCATTATTATATGTGTGATAAGAAAAATTGCATCCTATAAATCAAAGACATACATGATAGTGGATTCATTAGTCATTGCACAGACATGAGCATTCTGTGATTAGGGAATGTAATGAAATGAATTCTCAAAAAGGAACTCTTCCATCAGTCCCCTAACTGAGGTAGTGAGAGGGGTCATTTATTCTTATTTGGTGGAATATTAAATACTAGTCTACTATTACACTATTTCTAAATTACACTAGAAATTTATGAATTCTATGTGCTATTGGAGGGATAGTTCCATCCCAATTATTAGGGATTGGTAATCCAGCTCATTTTTTCGCAACCTTCGGATAGTGAGGAAGATTAGGGAAAACAGAATTGTTAGGGGAGAAAAAATCCAATCCTTATACCAGCCTAAATAGGCATTGGGTTTTCCATACTTTTGTCATATGTACATTATGAGGCACATCAAAGTACATCTCCCATGACCAGCACTACTGGAAAATGGGCCTATACCCATGGTTTTGCAAAAAACCGTGGGTATAGGGTTCATATGGGGACCTATACCAACGGTTTTTCCCAAAATCGTGGGTATAGAATATATTTAAAGACCTATACCCACAGTTTTGCAAAAATCTGGGTATAGGTGTTTATTATTGAAGACGTATACCCACGGTTTTGGCCAAACCGTGGGTATAGATTTTTTTCAGAAGACCTATACATACGGTTTTTGAAAACCGTGGGTATTGGGGTAGTTCTTTTGAAGACCTATTCCCACGGTTCTGAAAAAACGTGGGTATAGTTTTCCCAGCATAAGGCGGGAAAAAAATTACCAAGACAACGAAAAAAATGGAAGGAACATGGTTTTTGTTAATATAATTAAAAATATACAAATATAAATCCCACTATTATACATAGGTTGGTTGGTTAGATCATTGGCCATGTTTGAAACAGTATGTTGTTTAAATCTCGGCGAATTATATTTTCATTTTAAATGAGTTTATATAATATAACTAAATATATGTATGATAAAGTTATCAAAATAATCCCAGCTCAGTTGGTCAGGCGTCGGATCATCCTCTCAGCGGTTGCATGTTCGAATCTCACTGTTTCAATTTTTCGGTAAGCGGCCCTATTAATATATTTATATAGATATATATATATATATATATATCGAATAATGCAGTGTTTCGGTTGGTCAGCTGGTGGTGTGTGGCAGTGTGGCCCAACATAAGACGCTGGTTCGAATCCACTTCTCCATGTTTTTGTATTTTAACTACACCACATGGATTAAATAAATATATATACATTTTTGTATGATTATATGACAAAAATAATTCGCATCTTGGTTGGTCCCTTGGTGGCAGGTAGTTGTGAGGCGCGGCTGGAGTGCGGGTTCGAATCATTCCCGCTACAAATTTTATGAATTTAAATACCCCACAGTTTTCAAAGAATGGGGTTTGTTTTCTACCACACTGGAATAGCCATTGTGCACACTATGACTCCCCTATACCAATGGTTCTCCAAAACCGTGGGTATAGGTTGAGTCCCCTATACCGACGTCGTTCCAGCCCATGGTTCCCAAAAGTGTGGGTATAGCCTATACCCAGGGTTTTGGGGGCTCTACCCACAGTTTTGAACCATGGGTATAGGTCACTTTTCCGGTAGTGCAGGAAGATCCATGTTCTTATAAGACCTCCTCATCAAGAATCTCAATTTCCATTGGTATGTTTTCAGTGGTAGGACGTGATATGTGGAAATCATGAAGGGCATGGTATTTTGATAAAAAATTTCATATCAAATGAATGTCATATTTGTGTAGAATGACCAAGCATCGGCCCAAGCACCTAGTTAATATAGAGAGTCCAAAGATTTACTTGAGTAGATGAATATGGGAGAGTAGATGTAATTATTGGTGCTCCATGTAATTCCTTAAATTCTGCATCGGGAATATGATTGAATTTATATTATTATTGACATCATAGTATCTAGTCGAAGATTCTGTTAAATTAGTATAGACTATTTTTTCACCCTTCATAATTTTCCAATATGAGGAGGGTGCCTAGTGGACATTCCCTGGTGGCCACATAGAAGATGAGGGGCCTCCCTTCCACCAGTGGGATCAGAACATGTGGGTATATTTAATACTTCTTGATAATTTTGATGGCTTCATGGATATCATCAACCCATATTTAGGTGATTACCTTCATCAATAGATTTGATATGGGGAGAAATGTTCTATAAATGTTGGATATGAATAGAATAATGTTGGTGAGTTTCCCTCAAATCCACCATAGTTCGTTGGGATTTATAGGGGTAACTTTTCTAAAATAACACTAGTTATTTTTATTGTTACCTCAATGACATGGTGGCACACCCCAAATCCATGTAACATTCAAAAGTCTAGCTCGAAATAAATTTTTGGTGGGATCATATTTAGATTGTTTTCTTCCATATTATTGAATACTTTTTGATGATCCGTGAAGTGATCACATTGATGTGGAGATTTGAAAACTAGGACTTCAACAAAACATTTATTTATCATTCATAAGAATGTCATAATGATTTGATTCATGGAATTATGGTATGTAGAGAGAGTGTTCATTTACCCAAAGTTCATTACCTAGTTAAAAATATACCATTAATCTCCTTATAAGTGGTGGATTCTTTGTCTTTTAGGTCCATCATTATTTGATTGTACCTTCAATACCCTTCCATAAAGGAAATGTCTTGGAATCCATAATTTTCATCGATCAAGAGATTTGTGATTGAAACTGGTAAATAATCTTTACAAAAATTCCGATTATTTTCTCAAAAATCAATTCACATCCTAATCTAATCATTCTTTTTCTTGACTATGATGATGTTGGGAAGCCATATTTGGTATTTCACTTCTCAAAAAAAGTTTTATTTGATCAATTTGTCAAATTATATTTCTAAATTTGTTGGCTGATATGGGTAAATCCTTTATGATGACTTCATAAATGCACAACACCTGTAGTGTTGTTTGAGATTGTTTATAGCCATTCCTGGATTCCGTCAAACAATTTCTATATAATCCCAAAATAACACATATTTATGTTTCTTTAGAAATATGATGTACACCTCTTGAACTCTGAGGGTGAATGGTGGAACTGATTAAAGTAGGTCATGGGTCTCCTTTTGTTCCAAGATTTATCTATTTGATATCATTAATAGTGGTGGATACCCCTTCCTTAAATGTGGGATGGGGATTCCTAATATCATCCTCATCTTCCACTAACTCTAAATATATGGTGAAATTTTTATAAGAAGGTGAAATATGGGGGCTTCTCTATCATTGTCATGGTGAGGCAGTCCTTGATAATATACATTGTCATCTCTAGGAACATGAGTTGCTGTAATGAGATGCTAATGTAGATTTCTTTTTAAACAATATCTTGGAAGAATAAGGATCTTGGAGTTCTAAGTCTAGGTATAATACATCAATTATGTTTATGGGGATCACATATTCAATGAAGAGCATACACCTATGGTTTATAGGGGCTATCACCAAGCCTTTCGAAGATAAAACCTATGTATCATCATCCACCATTGGTTTTTTTCTTCCCTTTTATGGAAACATTCTTCGACATATATAGAATTAGATGATTCATAGGGGGCACTATCACAATGTAGTATCTGAAATTTTCCATCTATAAAGTATTTCTTACATTGATGTAATGTTTACGGTACCTTCATTTTGATATAGAATTTGTTCCTTTAGATGAAGCCATTGCATGTGGTTTCTTTCTGGATAAACATAAACTCAACATCAGATCTGAACTCCCCATATCGTTTTTTCATTTTGATCTTCCTAAGAGGGATCAACTCACGCTTATCGTACCCTTGAATGGTTAGCATTGTGGGAGATAAATCCCTTTCACTATATATCATTCATCAAAGGGTTTGAATCATGATAAGAGTAATCCCATATACATTTTCAATCAGATCACATTAGATAATGACATTATAGAGTCCTTCCATAACATATAGGGGTCTGATATGTTCTTGAATGACATATTACTGATCATAATCTATAAACGCGATGGATAAAGGACATTATAATAACATGTTATACACTCCATCAACCTTGGATATAAAGACTTCTTATCAAATTCTAGTGGGATTTGGTGGGTGGTGATGAGTTCCAATCCTGGTTTATTTGAAATTTGTAGCACATCCATGATCAAGATCCTGGCATGCAATATTTCCAACTACTTCATAATGTCGTAATTTTTTTCTAGTGTTCATTAGTTACTAATAAGGGGTTTCTCCTAGGAATACAGCCTAGGAATACGTCATTGAAAGAATAGTGATCTGGTTCTCTTGTAGAGGTTATGGGAGTATCAGCTACCTGTAGTGCAAGTCATGTGGTCCTTCTACATTTCCCATGTTGGTCATATAATTATACCCCAAGTTGGCGATCATGCATGAAAATTGGCCATGGATGGCCACTGGAAGGTTCTGAGACAACTCCAACTCTTTTTAGGTATTTCTTAAGTTCCTCTGCATAGTTCTGGGTTGAATATATTTCCTTAGTGGGGATGTTATCATAATGTTGGTTCTGACCATGCCTATGTTGTCCCATATATAATTCATTCTTATGAAAGTGTCCTATATTTTACTGATTATAAGTAGGGAACTCATATATAGAAGCATATTCATAATTGGATAAAGTATCTTCCAAGTGTATCATGTTAACATAACCAAATATTATCACATCATCTGATGAGGATTCTATTTGGTGTGGCAGTTCCCATAATTTAGAAATTATGGGGAATAAATATTTGAAATTTAGATCATATTTTGTAGTATAATATGACTCTTCTTCGTTTATTTTAACATACTTCTAGTGGATATTCCCACTTATTGTAGGTATATATATTGTTATATTTTTATTTGGTGTAGCTATCATAGGTTTGTGCATCTGTGATTTTAGAGTGGCATGGGATCAGTTAACCATTTTTCAATCCATCAAATTTTCAAAATTCTATGAAAGCATGGCCATAAATTTATTCCATCCACACTTGTATTCTGACTAGGTAATGGTTATGCATTCCACCTTCTTTGAGGAGTTATCTAACACCACCAAACAATAATTGATCTTGACATTAAGGATGTATTTGAATATGATGAAATTTTGGATATTATGCCACAACATTCTATTGAAAGGGACGTACATGGGATTGTCTATGGGGTCGACCTCATCCGGCTTCCTTTGATGTGGTATCCTAAGTAGGAAATTGTACATGGTAGCTGCAAAATAATTGGGTGCTTTGTCATTTCACAAATATATATATATATATATATATATATATATATATATATTAATTTTTCATCAATTACACTAATTTCGGGAATTAATAATTTATATGTTCTTCTGTCTAAGGGATATTACATGGATTTCACTAATCAATCGGAAGTACTAGGTGATTCGAGAGCTACCTCAGTTCCTATATAGGAACACCGAAATTCCTGAGAGTCAAATCCAAAATTCTCCCTTTACAAGACTTTTACCCAATTTACAGGGAATGAGTTGTGATTTGGATCATGTTTATTGAATGATATCATTGCGATATTCTATCATTTTTTCGAACTCATTGAACATACCTTGATACATCCTTGGGATTAAAATTGTCTATAACTCATCCTAAAGTTTTTCAATACAGAGCTCCATTAATTGTTCCTGTGAGAGAGGGTTCTATGTGAATAGGTTAATGTTTTCCACCTAGCTATGAAATCAAATACCATCTAAATTTCACGTTGAATGAAATTCATTAGGAAAAAAAATTCCTTCTTCTTCAACAAATAGTTTGTCATACAAACGAACTAAAGATGAAGGTATTTCCATCACATAATGGATCCTAGGGGAATGCTACTGTACCAAAATAAATACGACCCTTTCAGAGTCAGCACTAAACACATTATCTTTGTCACCTCCTATTTATCTTGATCCTCCATCATTATCACACATCTAGACACAAAGTGTGTGATATTATTTTCATGATCATCCACACCTTCAATGGCAGATATAGAATTATTTCTAAAATTGAGTGGAGAAAAAGTGTTGTGCACCCATTAGTGATATGGATTCCTTTAGGGAATCATATGTGAGAATCACACTTTGATGGATTCTATTTGAGTAGCAACATAATCGATGAATTTTAGTAGCTCTATGGGTAATGATTTTTGATCCACCCCCAATCTACATATAGTGTGAGGGGTTCGATGATATGTCCCAAACATCGTCTCCTACTAATTCTCAATTTTTCATATGACTAAATGATTTCTCTCAATAGGGATAGGCTTTCATAGTAGTTGGGGTATTTCACGATCATTTATTTATTCCTAATCTATGCGGACTGGATGACTGCATTAAGATCCAATATGACACTCATATGTTATATTTTTGGAGAATAGGCTCTTATGGTTAGATGAATATTTGTATCAACCTTAGGACAATGCCTGAATGTGATATTTCTCATTAAATAGCTCCACCACAAGTTATCGGAGAGTTTATATTTTACTCTCATATTGTGAAAACATGTCCTCCATACATGGAACCTCAAATAATAGTGGGGTGGTTGGGATGTGGCATCATCATTCCCATTTTAATTGGCATTATTCCATCATGGTGGTTGATTATTTTTATTTGGAGGTGCTACATTATGGATCCTTCTCGAGTTCCTGGTGCATGTGTCCTTAGTTGGTTGATCAACTTAACCATACTTTCATGTTTTTTTTCTGTATTTTGGTCTTATAAATATGTTACATTTTTATAAATATCCACTATATTATTAGTGTAAACATCCATATATGAATATTAAAAAATGGTTATTGTTACATTACTTTAAACGCAATCGGATTACTATTCAAAGCATTCATCTGGGTCATTATTCAAACCATTGGCCATTTTAGTCCATTTTGTCTTGAAACCTAAGTGGGGTCTGATCACCATCATATTACACTCTAGATGTAATAGTATATGAGTAATGAAATTGAGGGAGTTTCCAGTGATGTTTCATGAATGAGAACTGAACTGTAGGGGGTTTTCTTTTGGATAAAGGAATAGGTAAGTTCCTAATTGTTGAAATTTTTCTCCCATACTATAGACTAGAATTTTCCGTTAGGGTGATGATGGTAGTAAAAATTCCCATATATTTATGGATTGGGGTTATATAGATCTATAATTGGAATTAATTGATTTTTTGATGATAATCCATGAGTTCCAATCAAGGAATTAATGATTCTTGGAATGGACATTGAGATATAGATACTTGCATCTCAGTGGGATGGGGTTAATATAAATTCATCATTTATGTCCCCAGGACCCTATAAGAGGGTGATGAACCTGGATATGGTGATTGAAATATAAAATTTCCCAGCCTAGTGGCCTGGTGTTTGTTTTCATCAGTTGAGGTTGTTTCTCGAATCCTCTTATGAATTGACAATATGAGGGATGTAGGAAGTGGTAGATATTTCCCCATCATGGGGTGTCCACTCCAAGATGGATACTATGGAAGCTTCTACTAATGATCAATTAATGTGGCGTAGATGTTCTCTCATTGGAGCTGAATGCTAGTGCATCCTATGATGAGAACTATCTATTATAGGATGTAGTCTTGTTAATCAAAAATGCATTATCTATGCCTTAAATGATTTCACATTTCTCTGAGGGCCCCATTTAGAAGACATGTTGTCTATATAATCCATCTTTTAAAGATGCATTGGAATCGTTGAAGTGGGGAATTTTATTATAGTGACCAACTAATGTGTGGGTTATCTGGTCCCCTAATTTTTTCATAGGTTATAAAATTATGTCGACACCAAATCTAGGTAGTTCTATTGTTCCATGGATGTTGAAAAGTGTAACACTATGTAATCTCACCATCATCAAATATGGACGCATGGCATGGCATCAAATATATTTTAAAAAAGATTCATGATTCAATGGCAGTAAGCATGTTGCATATTTCATTGTGATCTTCTAGTTTTGGATCATGGACCATGGAGATAGTGGCCATGTCTAGTTGAAAATAAAGTATCATTAATATTTGAAGTTGAAACTAATATCCAAGTTAAGGGTGATGTCAAACCATCAAGAACTAATTGGTATCCTACACATTTTTTCATAAATAAATCATTCACTTCTATTCTAGCTCATCTATGATCTCATAGTTATAAGTATCGAGGGCACAAAAGAAGATGGAAAAGTTGTTTCTGGATAAATATATCCATATATCAATTTTGTCCTCCTTATATTCCTCTATCTAGTTAAACCATATAAGATTATATTTATGGTCGTATTATTTATAATGTGTTATCAAAGACCTCATGGACTCTAGCATTAAGAATATTGGGAATGTGGGTCTCTATAAGTGTTTCAGATGGAATATTCCAACCTTCCTTTTGAAATTTGTAGGGATACAATCCACTTGTATAAAGTTTTTTGGGTATTTATAATAATCGTTTGGTGTTTTAAGAATATGTTCCAACTGTATAGATGATACATGAATTTTCCAATGAGATGTATCATTATTGGTGGGAATAAGATCACATCCTAAGGCATGCCCCATTCTCAATTATTGTGTCTCAGTCCGAAAAGGTATATGGCCTTGAACTTTTTTCATTGGGATATATCGTTGGTCTTTCATGGTAGGGATATGATCCTTCTCCAAGATATGTGATTCTCTCACCTTGTGAGCCTCAGTTGGAATAGAAATATGAGCCTGGTATAAATATGAATTCCCCACCAGGATATGCTGATTGACCTTTGGAATGGGTGACTGGATGTGAGTCTCCCCTAGTTTTACCTAAAAATGATGCTGGTGTAATCATTCATTAGAGGAAGTATGGGTATGTGTCCGCCTTTTATGATCTACAAGAATATAATAGAGATATTGACCGGAATATGAGCCTATAATGAGGATTTTGTCATTCTATCATGGTTAGACCCTTCCAGAATGAGGATATATTCCTAATCCATTTCATTTTAATTATGTTACATGACTTCCCAGATAGTAATATGAGACTTTTTTTAGGATTGTTCCCCTCTTAAATGGTGAGAGTCATCCAGAATGAGGTTATGTTCTTGATCCTAGGCTATTGGAATTTGTTATCATACTTTTTTGATAAGAATGTGCACCTATCACGAGGTAAGTTCCAATCTCACATGGTGACCCTCGGCTGGAACATGAGTATGAGGATTGTCTGATACCTCTTACATTATCAGAATCTTCCTACAATCATTTTTTACAGGATAAATATGTTTTCTTAATCATGATGATCCACTTTTTCTTGATGATTAGAGTATCCATAAATCTTTTCCAAAGGGAGAGGAATTTTTTTATCATTGAATCTGAACTAGTTCATGAATATTCCCGAAAATATCATTAGCTAATGATAAAATATATTGGCAATATTGCCATGTGTTTCTAGGGATATAAGTTTACACATTTTCCATCTCAATTATGTACTAGATGATTTCATTGATTAGTGAGGGGATATGAACCCAATTATATCCAACTTTTGAATCTAAAATAACCAATTTGGCTTCATGTATGGTGCGTCGATAATTGGATCCCCCATGAATGATCTGAGAATCATCACAGAGAGTTGTTCCGAGTGAGAAGAAATATGAACCAGCTCACTGGTCACCATCAGAATATTCCAGATGTCATTGTCACTGAGAGTGGGTATATGATCACACTCTTGGGTATCTTTCATCATCCTTGCCTCATGTGTCTTCTTTGTTTCCTGTGTATTTTGTTAGAGTTGAAATCATGGCGGGTGGTACCCTCTATAGTAGACTGGTGGGTACTAATGGTATGGTGCTAGTTATATTGGTTGACAAGCTCCCTACTCAACAACACCTGATCCATAAGGTATCCTTAAATGAATCCATGGCCTTCTTTCCTTATAGACTGAATGTGGCAATTTTCATGCTCTGGGGATAAGATCGTGAATTGGTTGTTTGTGGTGAAAAGGCGAACTGGCTTAGCTGCAGCTTTCCGAAGGTGATGTAGACTAGCCAGTTTCACTGCATGGAGAGTATCATGGGAAATTCTAGGCTCAAGATTCTACAAAATCTATGGTAATCCTAGACCATAGTGTTTTTCACCTAACATTGAAACTATTGAGCATGTGAGATCATTTAAGACTCATAGGAGTTCAATTCATTGGTGATTTACTAGATCAATTATTGTATGAAAAACACATTTTATCAGATAATGATTTTGTTGAGGAGAGAAGTATCTGAAGTCATGAATACAATAGAGAACAATTTCATTGATTGGTTCAATATCATAGCGATGATATACTCAATAACATAATCATGGTAAAAAAAATTTCTCTTTTATTCTTGATATATCCATTCCACTCATGTGGACATGTAAACACAATGATGGACTTAGTTCATGAGAACCCAAGATACAAAGGATCTGATGTAATATTCATATCATTTTAATCATCTTTTCTTACGTTTGACAATAAAAACAAAGAATAATGTCATATGATTTACCGAGCATTCACTTATTTGGGAGTTCCACATTAGGTTTTTCATTTCATGCGTATAGTGTGAAAATAAAAATGATTAACGGATATTAATCCAATCATTTTTTATTATTTATAATCTTTTTGGGCACACTCTTTTCTTCAACAAAAAGAGATGACCACTAGGTATATTTGGATTGATTAGATGGAGAATTTTGAGGGGGTTCATTTATTAATATTTCCTTAACGTCGGTTCATCATTGTCATTCTTAATAGAAACTCCTAATGCTTCCAAAATAGATAACTGTGTATAGACATACATTCTAAAAAATGGTTTTCAATTGGGTTTTGATAACCAATCACCCATAGGGATTCAAATTGGTCGAGAGGATGGAAGGTCGGGATCCTCACAACTTATTGGGGGAAATGTTTCCACTTCTAGACTCTCTTATATATTTACGATATGTTTGTGAATATTTTCCTCATCTTGATGTGGGGAGAATAACCCAAAAAAAATTGATTCAAGGTTAGGTCTCTGCTTTTAAAAAATTTGTAGATCTCAATTATGAATATATCTCTATATATCTGATGTTCTTCGTCTATTTCTCATTAGGAAATGGATGTTTATGTTCTAAAGACATATTACTATGAGCTTCGATATTTTCAGCCACAAAGGGAGGCAGTTAATATTCCAAGGACTTGATTGATCCATTATGAGGTATTCTACATATCCACGCCATTATAAGAATAGAAACCCATATATTACATTAAACCAGTTTTGTTTAATGTCATAAAAATCAACATATGCATGTTTTATTAGGAACCAGATATTCATGCTCGAGTTTCATGGGGATGGTCTTGTGTATACTGATTATGGAGAGAATCATAGTTATCATATATCACTTGATTTATCATTACACCGATGGATAAGGAAGTATGATTATCACATGGTATTGATTGGGAATCGATGGTTGAAATGTCAGATACATGGATGAACCCTCACTGAGGTGGATGCCTATTTGAGCTCGGGACATAGAAAGGAATCCCATTTATCCTTGTCATTGCAGGAATCAATATTCTCATAGATCCATTATGACCTTCAAACTGGACCTTTTGTAGATTCCCTCATATGGGGGAGTTTTATATCATGCCACTTATCAGTTATTATATACATGCATTACCTTGGCTGGTGGAAATATGTGATGTGTGTGATATGACTAAGGAATTTCCATAAGTCCATGTGAGCTATGCTTTGATTGGGATACAAGGGATAACAATTAATCTACCTCACATCATATTGATGTGGGTATTATATGCTTAGACTGTGGTTGTATCAGCATTCTATTTTTATTAATTTATTTTTAAAATAAATCCTATTTACAGTATGAAATTGAAATATTTTTTAAAATAATATTGAAATATATTTTCTATATATAATAATTTTTATTTACAAATTTTTTTACGTAAATATTTATTAAAATATGATATTTCAACGTATTTTTTAATATAGATATTTTATAGGAAATATGATTTTATTTTTTTATGTAGATATTATAAAAATAAAATTTTAATATTGGTTGATTATTCTAATTGTAAATTAGGCCACTCTCGAAGGCCCCAAATGTTAAATTTTTTATTCATAGAGGGATAAAATGATAATATAAAGGGTATATAGATTCTTATAAACATCTACATTGTATAATTTAGGGGAGTGGAAGACAATTGTGGAATAATGTTTTTTTAGATGTATAGTTGTTGATCCATGAAACATAACCAATAATGACTTGATTTTATCAACACACATCCAAATATAAAATATATGTTGTTGGAATTAATTACTTGGTAATATAAGTGAATTCATGTTTCATTTTGAAGAATATAATAAATCAAGAAAGTCATTGGATATAATGTGTACTATATCTACCATAGAAACAATTCTCTTGTTATATTGACTACTAATTATCATGATGATATTAAATAAAAGGCGGGTTGTATATATGATTTTAGATTGAAAATATTATATTGTGAAGCTGAGGAGTTTAGTAATATGAATAATGGATGGGAGGAATACATATCTAAATTAATGTGTATTGAGGTTTTTTGTTTGAGGGATTATTAAATATATTAAAAATATACAGATAGTGAGTGAGACACAAACTCTTACCAAGACTAAAATAATTGATACATCCAAACCCATAAGTGGATGAAAATAGGGAAAAATGTGGAGGCCTTATCGGATAAAGGATATTTATCGGTTCACTGATAGAGGTGACATATCAAGAGGAACACATGAATAGTTTAACAGGATGAGAATCATTATACTGTATTTCAATCATTAATAAGTTGGCGAATTAATATCCATTACTTATATTTTACATTCATATTTTATATAATAATCATAGAACAAGACCATTATATTCAGTCATTTTAACTAATTATGATTTGTTTATAATATTTCCATCAGAAAATTTATTACAATCATCTATTATAATTATTATTATATTCATAATTTCATTTCATGATATTCAATGAAATAATACATTTATTTAAATTATATAATGAAATTTTTATAGTTGAGTAGTGAATATTTTGACACACCAATAATATTTATATTTCTTTCACTCACATATGATTAATAGTAATAAAAAGACACTAACAAAAAGATTGATATAATGACCACTATAAGTTTAAAAATAAACATTTCATATGAAGTAATGGGGTTTATGAAAAATATATTTCACATAATTACTATTACAATTTAAAAAACATTTTAGTAATGGTGTTATTAATTCAATATATAGATATAAAAATGAAATTGAACACTACAAACATTAGTGTTAGAATAATTTATCTATCTTTAATAAATTATGACAGAGACTTATAAAAAATTATATAATGGAGAGTTTGTATAATCTATCTTCATTTACGTTTTTATATTTTTCCTATTCTCGATAGAATAGTTTACGATGTACAACATTTTTTACTCACTATTTGTTTCTTAACT
Organism: Viscum album; assembly: GCA_963277665.1. Taxonomy (NCBI): domain Eukaryota; kingdom Viridiplantae; phylum Streptophyta; class Magnoliopsida; order Santalales; family Viscaceae; genus Viscum; species Viscum album. Next base: position 61,517,880 of record OY728143.1, on the reverse strand, counting down.
CATATTTCTCTATAACAAGTAATTTTTTGTCAGTATCATTTAAATATGATTCATTTATGTTATTTTTATCTCAAAAATAAATTATACTATCAATATATTTTCATTAACAATGGTAATAGAATTAAATTTTATTCTATTAAGTATATTTTATATGATAAAATATTATTTGGATATTTTATGACAACATAGACTGATCAAATCCATTCCTAATGATATATTGATATCCCTCACCAACAATTACAAGACATTAGTGATGTGGGAGAACATTTATTAGATAATTGATGGGATAGATAATGTTTTGAGTAATTTTGGATTTATAAAATCTTTTAATTGGTCTTCACACACTATTGGACCATCCTTTTGATCATTTTTTTGCTGGCGGTTTCCCTCCAGTTGTTTTTGGTAGAAATTAGTTAGTTTTGGATGTTTATATAATATTCATGGTTGGTGAAAATGATTCCCAAACTGTGCACCCACCCAGTGAAATTCATGTAACCTTAGACACTGAGGTTTTGGGGATGATGCATGGTTTAAAAACCAATGAGCTCACGAAGTTGAAATTTTGCACCTTACTAGAAGGACACATAATAATTGTGTATGTTATATAAATTTTTCGTCTCTAACAAACTAACACTGCATGCAGGATATATTTATTCCAAAAAATTGTTAAAACATATATAAACCCTCATCTGAACTGAAACTAAAACCTAATTCAATATATATCAAATTATAGGGATTTGGAGGCTCTTAAGAACCCATTTTGGATACTCCAAAACCCATATTTTATGAATAAAAAACCAATGTAATATTTCATACCTCTCTGGTATGTATATATTCCCATGTTCTTTCTCTACTTCTCTCTCTTTACTTCCTCCATAAAATTTGATAGATCATCACATTTTTGATGAATCTAAATATTATTATTTTTATATTAATTCTAGGTATTTTTTCATGATCTCTTATTAATCATTATTCTCTTAAAACCCCATTTTAGTGTTGAGTTTTGATTTTGTGATTAAAGGTGGGTGGTTCTATTTGTGATTGTTCATTAATTAAACACTGATTTTTTTATTGGATTTAAATGGATATAAATTGAATTATGAATACACAATTAATGATTAATTTGATTGTTTTTTATTTTAATAAAATTATGTAAAAAAACCTTAAATTTCAAAGGAATTGTAATTTGGGATGTATTTTGAAAATCAAATGATTTTTTTAATTGATTTGTGAATAGATTTTTTAAATGGATTAAATTTAATTGATAGAAACCAATGATTGGCTATATATTAAAAATCAATGAAATTATGAAAACGTCATTTTTTGGTTTTGAAATTGAATATGGATAATGAAAGGGAAAATTGGTCAATTGAATTGTGAATTAGGATAATGAATTTAAAATGAAATGATTTTTTATTTTTCAACTTATTAATTGAGAAGATGAAAACATGGGTAGTTAGTGTTTTATTTTAGACATCAATTCTTCAATGATTATTCAATTGTAATTTATTAACAATGAAAAGTCTAAATAAATTCAATTTTGGTAGAAATTATCACTTATTGTGTGTTGGTGTGTTCTTTTATGCCTAATATCTAGGGATGTGTGTAGACATATTTATATGATCACTAATATGAGAGTGTGTGGATACTATAACTACAAATTATTGTATTATGGGGCGGATCACAATGTCTCTTGTTGTGATTGTTCTCATTATAAATATAATTGATATTGAACTATTTTTGTCGTACCTAGTTATCTATATAAATTTTTTATATAAAGAGTTTATTTCTTCCTTGTCTGAAATGTTTTCTGTTAGATGAAAAGAACAATGTCTTTATTTAGATATTCAATTGAATTAATATTCCATTCCTTATTTTATATAAATTTAATGTATGTTTTTTTATTATAGAACCATTTTATTGAACAAATTGTGATTCCCTAATGAGATATATATCTCACACCATAAAATTTCATTCGGATTATTGTAGATTTTCTTCTGTCAGGTCTATGAAAAGGGGATAGGGAACACCCATTAAGCTATTTCAGTGCAATCTTGGGAATCAGGGTATCAGAGTACTAGTTTACCTTGGATGGCTAGAAAAAATTAGTATCAAGGGTGTAGGTTGATCACCTTTCTATGATGTTAGTATATAGTTTTAGAATATCTTTTTAGGACCTAGGAGGTAGTTTTGATTACATGCATGAATAGATCTAATAGAAAAAAGGCTTAGGTCACCATGGGTGGTTCGAGAAAGTCATCTTGAAGAATTATTCTAGTGTTTTCCCTATTTGTGAATGGGATATTTGAAATCAAAATCATGTTTGTTATCTGATGTTACTAATTTACCCATATCTATTTTTTGATTTATTTATCTATGTATGTTTCCAATGTCTTCAATTTTGTTTTCTTATTTTTTTAGAATCATGCCTCCTATAAGACTTATAAGTTGGTCTTGGGAAGAATTTTTTGGTAAACATTTGTTAGTGAATCCTCTAATAGACTAGAATCTAGTAGTGGTTATGGTGAGTGTTTTCCTTGATCTAGAATAGGCATATGCTCCTAGTCCCATTCCAAATCCAGATTTAGTACTTCATATGGATGAGTGTCAAAGTCATGTTTGGGAGTTTCGTCACTATTATACACCTTCTTATCTAGTCTCTAAGAATCCATGAGATGATGAGGATTGGTTGAAGAAGATTTTGATTTTCTTTGAGTTCTTGTAAATTACATATTATATTAATGTAAAATGTTTCACCTTCAATTTGGGAGGTCCTAGTAAGAAATAGTGGGACTTAGTGGTGATAGTGATGTAGATTGAGGGTTTATAGTGGAAGTGTTTTAATGTTATTTTCAATGAATAGTACTATCCATAGTGTATGGAGTTGGCTAAGGATATGGAATTTTTTAAACTCGGGTAGGTTGACAGCATGTTAAAGGAGTAATAAAATTATTGTGTAGAGATTCTATAGTTTTACATGAGATTAAATAAAATGAGAATATTATGAATTAATGTTTTGAGATTGAACATAGACCTTATATAAGTTATCATGTCTTCTTGATGAATCTCACTACTGATTACAACATGCTAGAGAGGTCTTATTGATTTTTCTAGACTACAATTTTATCTTAGTGTTAATATGTGTTTTTCCCCCAGTGGATGTTTTGTTAGTTCCATAAAAAAAGACATAGAATTATTAGTCTCATGTTCGATCTCGATATATGGTTTCTTTTATACCTCCTATAATTTATAGAATATTCCCTTTGAGATGATTCATGTGTGGCATGTTTAGTCATTCGAAATGGGATTTAAATAAGGAACCAAATAGATATAGTTTTTTTGGTCATTAAGGAATGTTTTTGATGTTATTGTATATATTTTATACCCCACATAGTGGTATAATCTCATTATCAACTAAATGTAAAATGGTTCAATCAGGTGCTTCAATCTCTATGGGGTTCCAGTCACATGCATCTATAACTAGTCTTCTTCAGACTATGTAAGTGTTTCTTGAGGATACAAATATTTTTCTAGGGACCATGAGAGGTACCATCACTATAGATTCAACTTCTGTGAATTCATTTTTTTCATTCTACTTCTTATCATTTATTCATTTATACTCATATTATGAACATAATAAATCTCTTTACAAATCTTTTATCTTTTGTGAAATATATTACTACACCACTCTGATTGAAGATTGGGAAGGATTTTTTGTCTTACATATACAATCATTTTATCATTGATTGATCTTGCATGGGATTTTATGGTTCTTAACCTAGAAACACGTGATTTTATTTTTTAGATGGACTGTCTTATTGCTAATAAATCCTGAATTTAATGTTATCTTTGACGGTTCACCTTCAATGTACTTAATGGGGTGTGTTGTACCTTTCCTGAATACTGCGACCTCAGGTTGAGTAGATTTGAACCTTTTTAACCATAGTTAGAGAATTTGATATTGAGTTATTATTTCGATCTAAATTGTGAATATTTGAGCAGTGATCTCCCTGTATTTTTCATCAAGTTACCCTATGTTTTTCATTATGAATTGTCTAGTTTTTTACAGGTAAGGGAGGTATAATTATATATTGATTTAGTGCTTGGCAGTCACTAGGTATCTATTTATTCTTACGATATGCCACCAGTTGAAATGAAATAGTTTATTAATTAATTGTATGATCAGTTGGATTAATTATTTATATTCATGAGTGCGTCACCTTGGGAGGATCATCTACTCTTTAACAAGTAATATAAGTGATCACTTTTCTTATGTGTTGATTTCAAGAAATAAAAATGAGTTATGGTAAAGAAAAATTATTTGTTTTAGTATATTGATGACATGTTTTAAGGGTTGAAAGGGTTGAATTTTTAATCAAATATTCATCATCGATCATGTTATCTTCAGTTGGTAGTTCAAGACTCTGAAATTTGTAAAACCACCTTCCATAGGTGGTGTGGTGTATATGTATGAAATCATAGATTACTCATTGACTAATCAGGATCATGTGTGTCATATAATATTAGTTCTATATTTTTTGATTAATCATTGAATTCATACCATGCTATCCAAATTTGATGTATATATTCAGGAAGTGAAGATCTGGGGACATGTGGTCTCATAACATGGTATCTCAATTTATCTTGAGAAAAAGAAATCTATTATGAATGGTGAGGAACCAAGAAATGCATTTTAGAATAAAAATGTCCTGGGTTTATTGGTGTATTATCACTGTTTTGTAACATATTTTATTGAATTATCCTTCTCTAATGTCCACTCTTAATCAGCAGGGCGTAAATCTCACTTGCAGTAAGAAATTTCAAATTTATTTTTTTGGAAAAATATTTTCTGATTTCCGTGCTAATGTTGACTCTTCAAAATACTGAGTTTGGCTTTTTGGTCTTCTATGACACATTAGGTTGCATTTTGGGTTTTATTCTTCTACATGGTGATAATGTTAACGATTTTATCTCTTGGTATCTTTGTCCACATGAGAATAATAACCCAACCATTACATCTAAATGGTAGTTATAATGCATGCTATTTAGAAATATTATTATTACCTTTTCAAGGAAACGTTTACCATGAATTATTAATGTAATATCTTGATATTTTGTTACCCAAAAAAAATATTTTATTCTCCAATAGAGTTTTTATGTTGAGTAACTATAGTATTTTGATTTTGATATGTATTATACCTTTTGGAAAAGGAAATTTCACTTCCAATATGATGAGAATTATTATACTTATAACCTAAGACGTGAAAAAATAATCAAATGAGTGGAACAAGACTGATATTTTTATAGATTTTTATAATGGATTTTAGAAAAGAGTGGTTGATGCTATCTTGGATATTGTTCAGTGGACATCTACTCCACTCAAGATGAGTCTTACTAAATAGCTAGATGATGAATAACATAATAAAATTAGATACTTAATTTAGGGTGGGGAAATAGTTTTTGAGTAATAATTATATTGGAATGGTATTTTATGTTTTTATTTTTTTTACTATTAACTATGTTGAATATTTTGATCGGGGATTTACATAATTCCTATTGGGATGCGCACCAAAAAAAATTGTGAGCCTACAATTTCTTACATGACCATTGCACCAGGTAAAAAATAAACATCATAATAGTGTTACAAATATAGGATCAAGTGTTTTCATTTATGGAGAAAATTAGTTATATAAATAGTTTTTTATAGAATAAAAAATAAACATTATTTAATTCCTTCTTTTTTAACTTCTTAGTGGACTTTCCATTCTCTATAGTACAAGTAATCTCTTGAGGATATACATCAATGAAACATGTGATATACAAATCTAGTAAGAGGATGGATAACGGACATGAAACATGGGTGAGAATAATAATCATCATCATAACATTAGAAAATGATCATAATCCTATCCATGAGAGGAAACATTAGATAAAGGCACAGAGTGTGTCAATACATAAAAATAGAACATCATGTTTTAGTGGTCAATTACTAAACATAGTTGTGAACAAATATATCATTATGTTCACACATATTTAACTTATTATCATGAGATTCATCAGATTACCGAATTCAATGGAGTGCTATATAATTATAGGCACACCACTCACAGTAAAACATTTACATGCACAATATAATTCTGTCTCCACCAGTCACATCATAACGTTTACATAATATTGTAGGACCAAGAGAACATATTTAAATATTAAACATAAAATAACCAATGGTAAGGAATGTGGTCCATTTCAAAAATAAAACATTTATGAATATTCATTTTGGTATAAGATTCATCAATCTTGAGTGAATTAGAAGAAATACCAGGAGAAGTAAAAAATGATTATCTTTAAGAAGAGTTATTTTGAAAAACCCCTTTCATTTGTCATAAAGTGATAATAAAAACATATTTATACCAAAAAGGGAAGGGTAAATAAATAATATTTAATGAAAATTAATGGAACAACCATACTGAAAATGATCTGAAATAGGGAAAACCCATAGAAATGGTGTTGGGTTTGAGAATACGCTTACCATATGTCTGAATTATTTATTCAGATGAATATCTTAAATAATGAAATTAAATTAATTAAATAACACATAAATAACTATTCCACAAGTATTTGATTTATTATAGTTTTATTATGTTCATTTAAGGCGTTTTTTATAATTTATAGAGTTTAATTTCACCGTTCAGTTGTTTTATTGGTTTTCTGGATCAGTTTACTTGCTTATAAGTATAGAAGTTATAGTAAAATTTGAATAGTTTCCTAGAATTAAAATTATATGTTATTAGTGAAAATTAATAATATTAAAGTGTATTATATATTTCATTATTTATATGGTGTGAGGAAAATTTATGAGATTGAATGTTAATGAAAATGATTTAATTTATTTGTGTGGTATTTACCACCATTATGATCTAATATAATTTTATTTGATATCATGTTCAAATATTGGTTTCAAATTATTATATAACTTTTATAATATATATTAAAATATTATTTAACTATAATTATCATTTTATAACCATCCCTTAAGGAGGTAGTGATAAATAAATTGACATAATCCTTGGTTATGGTAAATCGTCATATCATGGATGATATTTACATTGTTAGAAAAAAGGAAAAAGACATGAAGATGAATCATTACATTAACATGAAAACAAGATCGTATATAAAATATATTAGAGTAATTATTACACTTGGATAAGTGGAGATGAGTACAGAATAATAAATGGAGTGAAATTAATATAAAATAAATGTTGGTTTTACCTATTCAATTCTCTTCCTTGAGAACCTCCTAAGGGAAAATAGTTTTTGGACTTTTATTGAGGAAAAATGAACCTAGATGTGGGGGAATGTATTGGGAAAAGGATTGGAATATTTTCTGAAAAAGAACAATTCTTTGAATGTGTGAGGTCGTGTGGTGTTTTAGTGTGTTATTTATAGGGGAAGAGGTGGTTGTTATCATCATATTTTATTCCACAGTTTGTTATTTTGGGTCAAGACCATGTATAGTTTTCACCATTTCACTAAATATATTAAAATATTTATTATTAGATCTATATTATAGTTTTTAAATCAGTTATGACTCAAGGAATAGTGTATTGAACTTAAAATGTATACATACCCTAAATTAATGTATTTCACTATTCACAAAAATTCAAGTATTTTAGAAAAATCACAAAAAATCACCACAACCATTTTTCAATGTTTATAATTAATAAATTAACACAATTTTATGAAACTAATTTTTTTTAAATATGATAAATTTAATTAATAATTAAAAACATAATTTACATATATGATTTTATAACACTTTGAAAATTTAATTAAGGTCTCAAAAAATTATCTTATAATCATAAGGAAACAATGTTTTAATTTATTAATATAATTAATGACAGCAATTTTTTAAAAAATTAATTATATTAATTATATAATTATAAATAAACTTTTTTGTTCTATAAAAATACCAAAACATAATTAATAATTTTTCAAATAATTATTTACATATATTATTATAGTATTATATTGTATTATCATTTATAAGATGCATAAATTATATGTATAATTTCATAGATGAAGATACTATTATAATTGATGACTTACTAATCTCAATGGCCAGATTACTATTTTAATGGTGAAATCACAATTCCAATAGTAAAGGTTGTTTAACATCTAGAAATACCTATTATTTCATTAATTTATCATTTATAATGTTTTTGTTCCATTTTCAAGGTTTTTTATGTGATTTATACATTATGTAACAATTATAAGATGGGGATTTCTAATGATTAAATTTCAGGTCATTACAGGAACCACAATTATGGTCTATGGCATGCAGAAACGATTATCATGTCCACGTATGAGATGAAACATCGCTGAATTATTTTTTCACTTCTATACTTGATAACAAGTCAAGGGAACAAATCAAAAGACTTCATGTTTTCTTCAACCATTTCAAGTTCAATCACGTAAGCGGGGTGAGATTTCAATGGAAATTTTTGGTGGGTTTTTGAAGACCCTAATAATGAAGAATACGATACGGGTTATGGATGATAGGCTAACCAATTTGGATAACTTTACATCCATTTGTGATATAACCAATGTTGAGTAGATATAAAATATCAATGTGAGAGTAATTATTCATTATCATAAGTTCCATATACTATAGTATCTGATAGTGATTCTCTAGAATATTGTCACCAAGATCTATTGGACTATTAATTAGATTTCAGCAATAGAAAATGAGATTATAAAGGTAGTGATATATTGTTTTATTCTTATTTTCATGATGAATGGGGATGAAACTGAATGTTTGAGATGAAACTCCTTATAAGGGTAACACAGAGTAGAAGATAACAGAGCCTAATAATGGCATAATAAGCATTGCATGAATATATAAAAAATTATTATATATCAATTAATATATACTTATAACATATTCTATGGGTGAAATATATAGAAATATTCATATAGCTAAAATAAAATCATTATATAATGGCTATAATGTAGGAAATAATTAATTTTCTACATCATAAACATAAATTCTATTGATTGTACCGTGAAATTAAACACATTATAATCTCATAGTTGACTCATTAACCTTATCAATTCATTGTAGTGGTATATAATTATGGTCCCTACCCAGAACATAAAATATCAATTCATTCCATCACAAACAATATTTTCATTAATTATCGATGGAAAATTGATCACAAAAGAAAAACATTAAAATAACTATTATAATTTCACAAGATATAATTTTGTATAATATTTTCTCACTTAGAACAAAGGTTTATACGAAAATATTAGTAACAGACCCCATTAAATTAATTAATAATGATATATATGTGAATAATATTGAAATTTATTAATGAAAATTGGGATTCATAACGGTTGAATAAGTAACATTTACAAATAATGAATATGGATGTATAGTTATTATGAACATTTAATTATTAAGATTATTGCTGTGTTTAGTCAATTGAATACATTTATTTGAAACTGTAGGAGGAAATACAAATTATTGATTAATATCCTCCAAAGATGGATTATTTTATCACATGTAATTGATATTCATTAGTTATATAAAAATAATTGAATAAAGTCTAACGGGTCACCAAGTGTTGATGAAAATTTTAAACGTATACCAAAATCCAGTTTAGACATCAATAGACATGATAATGGCTCCACTAGATACATTGACTTCATCATTCCCTAAAAAATACCCACATCATACAAATATCATCTATATAATACCAAAAACACATGTTGTGTGTTGTGATATAGATAAAGGTTTTTATATCGCTTGATATTTTTAAGCATTGTAATGGTATATGAATTATGCTCATTGCGAGTTAAATGGATTCTCAAAAGGATGGGTTTTCATAATGACAATACCAAAAATGATAATTATATTATATTTTAACAATAATTTAATAATAGAAATGGTTGAAAATTTTAAATATAAATAGGTTTTGAAAAGGGACCCTTACTTTTCCATGGTAATGATTTATGGAAGGGTAATATATGTACCATGTAGGAATTATATGTTTTATAATATACTAATGGGATGATAATAAAATTGATATATAGTAAAAGAACATTATGTATTGGGGGTTGAAATGAAATTAAAAAAATATTTTAAATATGATATGAAGAGGGTAAAATGGGAACCATTACCTCACTTGATTTTCATATCCTAGAAAATAACCATATAACTAACAGAACTATTTATGATTGAATAGTATGATGTGAAACCCTCCATGAGATTAAAATATAAAGAAGAAGTTGAATTTGGGGTGGTATAAATTTTAATATGGGGGTTTTTATTTATAGGTGGTATGAGTGGAATTAAATTGAATATTTTATTCAATATTTTATTTTTGCACTAAATTAAGTGCTCAAAAAAACCCCATACTACACCATTACCAAAAATGGTGATAAAATGTTATTATTATTTCCAGAATTAGAAAATTTGCACACCCTTATCTGAATTTTGTTATTATTACATAAATATTATTTCATTTTTATCGCATTTCAAAGTAATTCAAAATTATTTTAATTAATTTCAAAACATTTAACAAAGATATCCAAATTTCACATCATCAATAAATTTAAAATATGATTTAAAATATTAGATACATTTTATAAAATTAATCATATATTTATGTACATTATTACTCTTAAATATGTGCAATATTTTTTATAAAAAATTGTATTATATTATAAACCATTTAATTTCTAAAAGAATAAATAGTTTAATGATAAATAAACCCATGATACATAACCCATTAGTATAACTATATAATCTTAAAGTTCATGGTGTGTAATGGTTGAAATTGCCGGGAGAAATTTGGCCAATTTTTCCTCTAGTGATTTCCACTAACAAGAACATATCTCACAAATAATTCATACAGAACTAAAATTATATTCAATTTAGTGGGATTAGTCAAGGATGATCACAAGTGGTGCTTCCTACTTCTAAATATAATATTAATTTGGTTCGTATGAGATGTTAATACGAGTCGAGTACACATTTTTAACTTCTATGTCATTTATCTCTTGTAATTACCACTAATATACCCTAACTCTAATGATCACATTATAATGGTTGTATCTACAATGGTTATAATGAATCACATTAATAATTCATAATTTTCATAATACTCAAATATGATTTCATTACTTTGTTTTCATCATTTCAATTCTCTCATACTAATACCCAATATATATCATTATATTTTTAGATTTTTTAATTTATTCATTTTTTGGATTATATATATTTTTTTATTTGTGATATTCTTATTATAATTAGGATATTCATTGAAGAATATGATTTATGAGACATATAAATTTAATATTAATTAATTATTTATTTTTTATTTTTGACAATTTTTTCTATATTTCATAATCAATATTTATTTTTGTGTGATAGTATTAAAGTGGAGAATTGATTACATACAAGAATATCACATCTTTTTAGAAGAATATCCATTATGTCTCATAATAAATCATTCCCAAAAACCCTAATGGTTCACTACCATTTGAAAATAGATATTTAATAATCTTACTTCATGAAATGTATTTTATATATCTCATTATTTTATTCTCATAAAGTCCCCATCATAGAAAATACCTACTTAACACTATTCTTCATGGCATGGGGAAAATTTATCGTAATAATGGGTGATTTCATAGGAAAAATTAGTGTAAACAAGAGTCATGTCGATAAATTATCATAACTGAGAATAATATAATCATACAATAATGATAATAGGATCATAGCATATGCATTTCTTGCTTAATATGTCAAATTTTATTAATCATGATTTTGGGAAAATGATTTTTTATAACAAAATACTAAATTCACAAGAGATGGAAGTCATAATTAATCAATCTTGATACATGTGGTAATATAATAATATTAATAAAAAAATTATCTAATACACAAATACATATAAATATAAATATTTAGTTAATGTTCACAACCAAGACTATCATTTTGGATAAAGTGACATAGTGGATTATGTCGACTCCACATTAACTTCATTTTCTCAGTTAAGTATTACTACCAATATAATGTTAATAAATATATTCTATGAGTGGATATTATTCATAATACTTCTTGATTATTTACATAGTTAAGGATAAAATGCATGACTCTCATAGTGGATAGAGTCCCTTATTAAAAATGGTTTACTCTCCATTATAGTATATATTTTCTCATTAGATATAAATCCCTAAAAAATGAATTGGAGTTCTATATAATTATTGGGCCACCCATTACATAATTATAACCATGTATATGTGTCTTACCAGATCATAAAAATCATAATTTCATGATAAAATAACTACTGTAAATAAATAGGGCTCAAAAACATCTCCTCATAATATTGTAAAAATATATATAGAGAAAGAATGTGGATATTATCTTAAAAAAATTCTGAAATAAATCTTGATATATAAAAAACCTTGGCAAAGAAATGGGTTTTTTAAATCATCAATAAAATATTATTACCTTTATTCGTCTAGAGAAAAAATTTCAATGATATTATATGGTTATATTCCAATTAAAGCATATCAATCAATAAATGATGGTGAGATATAATAAAATTGTATCTTCAAATTGTTTTTAAAATATACGTTAAAAATCAAGATACGACATTTGATTTACCTAGAAAAGTTTTAAATTTTAAATTACAAATGATTAAGATGTATATATATATTTATTTATTTTATGATAATATGAAATTTTTTCAATGAAACATTATGTAGAAGGAATTCCAATACATTGGGAAAATCTAGTTATGTCATATATGTAAAATTAGAACATATTGTTCCCATATTATAGAATTAGTAAAAATGATACATATAATTTTTTTTAAAATATTTGAATTTATCATTCATTAAGAAAATATAATTTTCTAAAAATATCATTTCTCAAACATTTAGGTATAAATAAAAACATCCAAAAACATTTCGATGAACATAGTCCAAGAGGAGATACCCCAAACAAAAATAAATGATTCTTTTAATCAAAATATTTTCTCTATAATTTTTAGAACCAAATATAGGTGAATTTTAAAAATAAAAAAATATATATTGGAAGAAAATATATTGTGTTTGAAGAATAATAATAACATAAATTTTCAAAAGATAAACTTTGAATATGAATCATGACAATAAATGATATTGAAATATAAACCCATAACTTGAAATTTTCTTTTGATTCCTAGTATCCATTGAATAAATAAAATAAAATGGAATATTTAATACCATTAATATAAAGATATTAATTATGTAATATATAAATGGGAAATTATATACATTATATAAACTCAAATATGTGTTTAACAAGAAACATGTCTCGATGAAATAATATTGAGATGGCGAATCCTTACCTCATTCCACATTGTGATTTTTATGTGTTAAACCACCAATATAATAGTATATATTTATTATATATCGATTCAATAACAACATCGAAAAAAGAAATTCTATATATCACACCATTACAGTATTCAACTATGCTTCTGTTAATAATTCTTCATCTATGTAAATATTCACATGAGAACTAGTTTGTTTTACAAACATTATTTTGTTCAATAGTTATGGGAATAGACCATTTTACATGGATTAGTGATCTCCATATTCTCGTGAAAATTATTATTATCATAATAATTCATTATATACACCTCTATATCCATTGATATATTGTGGGGATGAAGAATGAATTACATTACGTAATGGTTCAGGTAGTCCATAAGTAAGCACAACTAATGTTTCCACCAATTGATAAATGTATTGAGAGAATGATAAATATTAATTCAAATTTTCCTAACCATAATTATATCATGAATTTTAAATATATTTATAAAAATTAATCATTATTTACATTATTGTAAATTGTAAATGAAAAATAAATCATATCTCTTTTAGGTGGTTGTGGCATACTCTTACACACAAGTGTCATGATCAAATATTAATATAAAGAAGGATAATAAGATATAAAATATATTAAATTTATAGAATAAATAATATGTTATAAAATAGTTATATCTATTAAATTCAACTTTTAAACCAAACAGAGCAGAAAATGATGAAAAAAATGAATCGCTTCATCGATATGGTAGTCCATACGTACGCATTAGCGATGCTTACATTCTAATTATATATCACGTAAATATAAAATTGTGTTACAATGAACATAAAAATATATTACTGTAAAAAAGATACTGATTTCATAATTTTGATATCCTAATAGAATATTTAAAGGTTGATCAAAAAATATGAATAGTATTGGTAATAACATATAAATATTATTTGGGTATCCTCATTAGAAATGAAAATTAATGATTCATATATGGTCAATTGGGAATACTAGATCCTCATATTCACGGGTAATTATGGAGGAATGTATTTTAAAAAAATATATACTGACCTAAAGGGCTCAGTTACAGGGGATATAAAAGAAGAAGAAATGATCTTTTATAAATGAGTTGAGTGGAAAATATTTAAATACACAAATAATTATTATATTATCTATGTTTTAAACATGTCAATTGGAAATAAATTGTCAATAACACCACAATAAAAATGTTAAAGTTCAAATACAATAAAATAAAAAAATTGATTAAATTGATTTTTATATTTTAAACGTTATCTGTTACTGTAACCCTCATTTAACCATTATAACCCTTACACTAGTAAAAAAATCATAACCATGAAAACATCTAAATAGGGATATAAATTATGTAGACCATATTAAATAATATTAATTATGTAGATTTTAAATTTTTTATGACATTTTATAATTTTAAATTACTTGAATATGAAGAAATTAATTCAAATAATTACACAAAACATTCATAAAATCTATTTTATATAATTGTTTTTTATGAATAAAAAAGTTTCTTTGTGATCTATTACATAGATTTAAAATTAGATGTAATTAAATATATTTTATTTATAAAATTAGAGTCACATTACGGTATAATCAATCGTTAATGGTTATTAATATAAATTTCTGTGTTAAAAATAAAATATCTACATAGAAATTGTTTTTTTAAAAATAACTCTTCTTACCTTCAAATAATTTATCTTCTCTTATATCCAATCAATAATCCAGGAATTATTAACTTTTCAATTCAAAATAATTCAACGAAATAATAACTTTTTAATGATTAAGATTCAAAATATATATTAAAATAAAATAATTTGAAAATTTTATCTTTTAACATGTAAGAAATAATGTTTTTAGTATTTGAAATTGATTCTTATTTATGTGGTATTAATCAATAAATCTCATTAAAGAAAAAATTTATATATACTTTTGATAATATTTTTAGTATTATTCAAACCCTATAATCGAAAGGGTATAAAATAATGATCACGTTTCAAAATAAAATGTTAATAATACATTGATGTTAATTTAATATCAAGGGTAAAAAATATAGAATGATATCGAACTGCATGAATTTAGAAAGTATAAATATAGATTTTAAGATATTGGAATGATAAATTATACCACCCTATTATAATATATATTCAAATATTTTACAACTATAATAAAAAAGGATTTTTCTAACTGATTAATTCCTCAAGATTGTTTATAGATTCCTCAAGTTTATGATTTTATAAAAATTCATTAAACAAGGGGGTGGATGTGTTCTACATCAATTTATCTCTTTGATCTAGAATCCCAACCACTTTTTCCTGGTAAAAATTATTTTCCACCAGTAGAAAAGAATTTCATTTTTAAACATGTGATGGATTGGGTATGTGCATCTTCAAAAGAAATACATGGAAGTCATAAAAAAATGAGTGAGATTCAATGGATGTACCAAGAGTTAAGAAAGAATCTGGAGGCATGCACAAATTTTGAAAGAGATAATATTAATAGTACAAAAATTTCACCTTTTCAAAATGTCATTACTTTCTTCTGATGAGATTTTTATATGAACTCCTTGCCACTAAATTTGAACTCTATTTCTCTCAATTTATTTTTTACATAATATTTCTATCAAATATGTGCTTCACGGGTGTGTTGCTGAATACATCTAACATTCTCTTCCATTTCCATATATTTATCATGTCCATATACTTTTATTCTATAACTTTATCCAACCATGTTGGAGTTTTATTATATTATCATTGAGGGATATATGAGGATCTATATAAATTCATGAGTGAAATCTATTGCTGTATAAAAATTTGACTATATATCTTTTATGTTACCCACCCCCATTAAAATCAATTATAACATCTCATAAAATATCTTCAATTGTTTTTAATGGTTCTCTCATATTTTATATCTATATGAGGATGACATGAAATGGTAAATCTCATTCATGTATTCAACATCTATGGAAGACTTTTTTGTGACATAAAGGTACACATCATATCATAATTAAATACAATAAAATGTTTTATTCTATATAACCATAACACTTCATATATATATATTTTGGAAAGGTGATTTTGAGAGATATCATATATAAAATTAATGAAGTGTTCTTACTTAATAAATAAGTTAAATTCAACCCAAATTGTATTATAGACATTTATTTTATGGGGGATTATAAGATAAAATATTTTTCGATATTTTCCCATCTATATTAATGGACGGTTAATGGTTACAACAAACCCTTAGGATTCTATAGAATTACAATTAAATTATTATATACCAGGTATCAAGATACATACTCTCTAATATATATTTTCATGTTTTCCCACCAAATATTTTCCTTGGGATCAAATTAAACCTTCATTCTTATAGGATGAATAGATAAAGAGGAAAAATGAGAATACTCAAATAGATCCATCATCATGTCTTGTATTAATGAAAAACTAACTAGGTTCATCAACCTAATTATTACTTAACATTAATGGATGATCTCTGGAATTTTGATCACATTTTTCTACAGTTTAATAACCTCCTTTTCACCCCTTTAATACTCACATGGAGTGGTAGTTAAACATTTATTGGAGAAAGATATTATGAAACCTGTTTCATGGTGATTTCAAGATACATGTTCAATAAATCAATAATTTTTGGATCTCATTCAATTGTTATCATGGAAAAACTAGAATAATTCACTTAACTTAGAGAACCAGTCACCTTATTCATCTTTCCTAGGTGGAAATAATATTTAATCAAATATAACCATCCCCTTTGGTAGATATTAAGGCATTTTAAAGTTAATATATACAATAATATTTTATGATCATTATATATATTTAACCATTCACTATATAGATATTTCCTTTTTTTTCAAAATAAAAATTAGAACTACATTATAAAATCATTAGTTGGTTAATTTTTCACATGAACCATTAATTATCAAGATACAAATAATATTACCATGTCTTAAAAATAAAGAAGACTAGTCCTTTCATTAATGTATACCTATATATCATAACCCATTCCCGATTATATGGTATATTTAGTACTAGTGTACTAACCAACAATCCTTTCAACACCTTCAATGTTTTCACTCATTCATCATTTTAGAGGTTAATTGATCCCTAATATGTAAAATATTTATATGATTAGATATCCATTATATATTCCTTATAATGATTTTTTGTTATCTATATTACCCAAGTAAACTATAATTATAAATTTTCATCATTTTGTATGTCATTTCTCTACAACTTCTATCATTTAAGGATCCATCAACATTCCCTCACATAAAACTATATTCCCCAATAAATAAACGTATAATAGAAACATTGTTTCTTTTTAAATTTTCAATATATTGTATCCTTCTTCTATGACTTCAACATAGTCCTTTGATAATCTTCATTGACATCCATTCTAATTGAATATATAAAAATATTATTTATAAAGGCTACCAAAATATGATCACACTAATACTTAATTACATTATTCATTAGATCTATGAATAAAATGAGAGAATTGATAACTCTACATGG
Organism: Viscum album; assembly: GCA_963277665.1. Taxonomy (NCBI): domain Eukaryota; kingdom Viridiplantae; phylum Streptophyta; class Magnoliopsida; order Santalales; family Viscaceae; genus Viscum; species Viscum album. Next base: position 61,499,943 of record OY728143.1, on the reverse strand, counting down.
AAACACTATAATTAATAACGAAAAAAACTCATATTAAATTATTTATTTGGTATGATTAAATTCATGACATTTTACTGAAGATATCTAAAACAAATTTCAATAATTGAAAAATATTAAACTCCTCATAGTTATGAAAATAATTCATTAATATGGGGTAGTGGATACTTGATAATCATATTAATGGTTTGAAGATATTTCTAACAAATGAACAGAATGATTGATCCATATTTTTTATTAAAAAAATAGACTCACACCATGCTAAATGCTAGGGAATATGAATCCATTTTATAGATTCTTCAAAAAAAAGTTAAAACTCTCACAACTCAGTAAAGTTTATTCTATATGTATTGTTTATTTTAGGTGATGCACCACATGTGAGTTTTAATAAAAACACACCTTCAAGATTTAGTGGATGTCATGGAATGTTTTCAGAATATACATCATACAATTATTGAATAATATACATAACATTAATATTGAGTATCTCCCCAACCATTTAAGATAACTATCCCTCACAAATTAGTAGTAATAACCATATAATAAATGTAATTTCTATTATATGATTATATTCATCCCCACCACAATAGACGTTCACAGATTAAATATGGATTTTGAACATTATTTATTTATTCTAACAATTTATATGGTATTTTTATAGATAGATATTATCGATTATCAAAATCACATCACATTTGTATGAAAGAAAAATAATAAGATTTGCATGATTCAAATTCATACATAAATCAACCTTTAATCCATAACTCTCGAGTAAGTGATAAGTGATCCTTAATTATAATGATCTAATTCAGCAATTTACATAACATATGTCCTTACTTAATCCCTTGGTCTAGGAGTTATCCATGGGAGTATTACATTGACTCGAATAATTCCTATGTTCTCTACATTTATGAGATCAAAATAATAGTTGTACCTTAGGATTAATTATAATTTCCTTCATCAAAAACTTCAAATTTTCTCTGCAATTAGTTTATTTATCACTTTATTTTCACACATAAAACATCATCCCAATATTTTGAGTCATTCACATGGTTTATATCTCACATTAATGAAATTTAAAAAGATAAATATTATTATCTCTGTGGTTTTTATCACCTAAAAATTCAAACACAAAATATAACATATGTGGTTTATTAAGAAACACCCCTTGGTAAAAAATATTAATTATAACTCAATATATATATGATTATGACTCATCAAATTTCTTAAAATTATAGTTCCCATTTCACTTGGTTGCTCAAGAAGATAATAGTATTATTGGTTATCCATTCATTGTTCACACATCTACTACAATTTCTATATATTAAAAGACCTAAAATAATAGTTTCAGTATAAAATATTTTCAATAAAGTTAATAAATCATATAAGATTGAAAATAATTTATATTAAATCATAAATTATGACACCAAAGAATATCCCATAGGAGTGTTAAAATACATTGGAAATCATTTTAACAATATCAAATGTTGTAATTGATTATATCAATTAATTATTTATAATTCTTTATAATGATAATTTTATTAATCCAAAGAATATCCCATAGGAGTGTTAAAATACATTGGAAATTTGGACTCACTACCATGCACTAGGTACAGATTGAGTTAATACCTAACATGAATTTTCAAGTTTAATATCCATAAGTGCATCTGTACTAGATAATTAATCGACATATTTGTAACTTGATATGAATTTTTTTACGATACTGAAAAAATTTATACATTACAAAAGCATCATGATATTATCCTATAAGTTGGAACACCCATAGGGTTTTCACTAAATCATTTATTACACTAATCTCTAAAAATTACAAAATAATATAATAAGACCAAATAGGGAAACCAATGTATTAAATATATTAATATTAAAAAATCATAGATATAAATTCAATATATATTTTAATAATACATTCCTAAATAATTTAATGAATTATTGTTGTTCAAAACTAGATTCATAGTTATAGTTCACCAAATAAGATTGATTTTTTCAAATAATATTTATTTTTAATTCATCATATTGGACTTGTTAAGGATATTGATCTTCTCAGTGACATCACAATGTTTCAAATTTTCTATATATATAAAAATAAAGAGAACAGAATAAGATATTGACAAGGGTTAGTAAAAAGACCTACTGTATTCCTCATTGGATATTCTCCCAAACAAGGATTATTTAACATAATTTTACTATCAATTACAATGGTCGATACAGAGTCACACTCTATCTATCCTAAATCCAAATAGGAGGTTCATTATATTACATCCCACAATTAACTAGAATCCACACTCTCCTACTCATGAATCCCCACTATAACTTCTTATCAAGAGTCACAGAAGTTACTTCTTACTCCCAACTCCAACTGAGAGAATTACTCCTTTCTTAAAGGTAAATTTCAATATAGTTTTATCTCTAGTATATACATAATGATCTTGTTATATCACAAATTCCTTTGTACACTTTAATAACCATTTCATTATTATGGTCCTACGCTGTGATCTTTCATCCTTGTATTTATTAGTTGCCTTAGTCAAACAATTTTCTGGTAACGCCTCTATCGTTCTGATGATGTCTCAACCAGAAAAATTGTGTGAAAGTGGTGCACAAAACTTCTTCAAGAATATTATATGAAATAACGATCTATCACAATTTCCTCTTATTGTAGCTTCATGAAATCTCAAATTAATCACACTTCAAGTATAAATTTCATGGAATTCGACTTGTTAACACATTCATATATGAGATTTATTATTTTATGTGCTATTTATCATGTATGTTTGGGTATCAAAATTTACCAATTTATTATTCACTTTTCACGTGATCATGAACTTTATATATTCAATATTTATTTTATTCTAAAAAAACCAGAAATGGTATTCAATTCTACTTCTCACTACTACAAAAACAGGCAAGGGATGCACTTCACTTTTATTAGCGCTAAAAAAGCACTGATAAGGGGTCACTTTTATCAATGCTTTTTTTAGTGCGGATAAAGGCCCTCCCTATATCAGTGCTTTTTCGTAACTCTGTTAAAGGGGACCTCATTATCAGCACTTCTTTTAGTAGCGCTGATAAATTTTATGTTTCAAAAAAAAATCATGAAAAATAGTATTTTGTTATATAAGTATATTTATATTGAAATAAATACATTATATATTTTTAAAATATGTTATACATACGTATAAATAGAATATTACATTTAATATATAAGAAATTTAGTGAAAATGGCTTCAATTTTTTTTTAAAATATTATTAATTAATAATTTTCTAATTACTATCGATTTAAAATCATTTAATAACAGTTTGAGGACAAAAAAACAAATAATAAAAGATCTAAAATATGTTGAAAATGTAACTTAAACTTCAAAAGGCCATAACTTTTGATCCTGGGGTCCGTTTGAGCTGTACAACATATCAAATCGAATATTACGATGATCTCTACGCCCTAATGACCTAGGAAATGCCACTTTCACATTTTTAGCACAAAAATGGCCTAGAAGGCTGAAAACTGCGTTTTTAGTCCGGATACCCCGATTTTTTAACATTCAAACAAGTATAACTTCTAATTCGGATGTCCGTTAGGCCCGTACCACATATCAAATCGGAGATTGTTTAATTTTCTTCTATTTGACTGGTTGTGGAGTTGAAACGGAATTCTAGATTATATGTTAAGGTCGTTTTAACATTCTTTGGCTTTTCAAATCCACATATATATGTATTTATTCATAAATATATATGTGTCTATGTGTGTGTCTATGTGTTATATATATGTATATATGTATGTATTTATTTCTTTACTTATAAACACACATCAAAAAAATATTTTCTTCATAAATTTATTTAAAACTAATCTTATAAGTACATTCTGTGGCTTTTCAAATACACATATATTTGTATTTATTCGTAAAAATATATGTGTTTGTGTGTCTGTGTCTCTCTATGTGTGTCTGTGTGTTGTATATATCTATCTATGTATGTATGTATTTATATATTTATAAACATGCATAAAAAACATGTTTTTTCATAAATGTATTTAAAAGTAGTCTTATATATATATATATATTAATATACAAATAAATATACGTATAAAAATTATAACTAAAAATATATATATATATATAAATATTAATAAATGAATTAAGATATATATACTAATATATGAATAAATTTTTTTATATTAATATGAATCTATATCAATAAATGAATAAATATAACTATATATATAGATATATCATTAAATAGAGAACAAAAGGAAATGGCTTAGTGGTAAAGGAGCAGCCGCGAAAAGGGGGAGGTCCCGGGTTCGGGATCGGGTGGAACCGAAGGGGGTGCGCATGTATGAGGATGTGAGGGAAGGGAAGCACGCATGAGACCTCATAGAACTGATAAAGGGGGTGTGAAGTGCTAATAAAAGCACTCCCCGCAATATTTGTAATTTTTTTTAATTTTTTTTTTAATTTTTTAACATTAATAAACACTTTTTAAAAGCTCTGATAAAGGCCCCTTTTATCAGCGCTAAAAAACGCTGATAAAGGGGTCTTTATCAGCCCTTTTTTTAGCGCTGATAAAAGCGGCCTTTATCAGCGCTTTTCAGAGCGCTGATAAAAGGGACCCCCCATATTAGTGCTGAGCTTTACAACACTTTTTTAGTGCTGTTAAAGCCTGTTTTGAGCGCTGATATAGTCCATTTTGTAGTAGTGTCTATTTTATTTATATATTGCTTGAAATGTATTGAATGGGTTTCATAAAATCATTTCTCCATTTGTTCTCCACTTTACAATTGTATTCAGTGGTGTATCAGCATTTATTCACTACCATTACATTATCCAAGTGTGACTCATTATATTAATGTAAATATGCATGATCGTGGAAAATCAAGAATGGATCACATGTGCTTCTCCTTCATTATGTGAAGATATATTGACATATTACTACCTCCTATGCATGAACATAAATGGTTCCCATGATCTAGTATTCTAACATTACCTTTCAGTATATGTAGTCATTTTGTAGGATGTACTATGTGTCGCACCTCATCATCCACTTCAAGTGACCTGAATGCATAACGGTTTTCTTTTTGTGACAATATATATGGTCTACTGAATCCCATTAAAATTCCATTTCAATATGATAAGTATCACATTTATTCTTTGTGTGACACCAGTTTGGATTGGGGTTGTCTCCTCAACCAACTTATTGATACAATATTTTTTTACGATGTCTCTTTATTTTATTCGCATAACTAAAATGGTGATGTAGGATTTCATTCATGTGACATATCATGTACCATTGGATTATTTATCTTGAATAGATGATTTTTTAATATTACTATCTTGTTATTTTATGTACGCTATAGTTTATATTCATATATTCTTCATGTAGGTGGTTTTATTCATTGGTTTTTTCTCTTAGTCACTTTTCAATACATGTGTCCTATGGGTTTCTTTTTTGTTACATATATTGTTTCTATGGGTTACTCTACTTTCCTTCACATGATCCACGTATGAAATATCACAAGAGGTTATCCTTCCGATATTCAAAAATCAAGGGTGGTTCTCAAAATCTCATTTGCATGTTTTGGATCATGTGGGTACACTGTTTTTAGATGTGAGATATCTCTTTCAATATCTTGATGTTACAGTAATATAAACTCTATTATGAGAATCATTTTATAAGGATAGTAATGCTTGATTTTTTAGGTGGTGTGTGGACTTCTCTAAACACATGATGATATCATGAACTCTTGATTTCCAAGACTTTTGTCTTGTCTATAAAACACTAGAGATTTAATTTGAACCCACGATTACTTTTTTGATCATGTGATAGATCTGTGGACATCCTCTCGATAATTCGAATAATACAAGAATAATTCTTGCAATAGAAAGAATGATATCTTTGTTGTTCTTCTTATGTAAATGGATTAAAACTATAATGTCATCTATGATACATACACGATGTCACATATTTTATTCATACATTCATATGTTTCCTCATTGTTCCTCTTCATTTTATTTCATGATCTTAATATTATCACATGATGACATCATGAAATCATTGCTAATTATTATAAAATAATATTATGATGGGTTCTCCTTCTTATTAAAACATCAACTATCTTTAGCGGAAACTATATTTACTTCATGACATGCATGAAAGTACTTATTATTATTGAGTTTTTCTTGATGTCTTGTGGTGGATAGTTTTCTCGATATCATGTTATCATTGCCTCAATAGGTATATGGTGAATGATTATTTTGAAGAATCACAATGTGGAATCAATTGACAGTGATGATCATATTAATCAAATATAATTTGTCATAACTGTATTTTTTTTATCATGGGTGAACATTACCCATAGAATAAGATTTTAACATTAATTAATTCTTAGAAGTACAGACTATTTGAAAATAAAATTGGTGTGTTCTCCATATTTGACATTTTTACTGATGGTCACCACCAGTTATATTTCACATATACCTAGGCTTCATCCCTACAATCAACTGGACCAAACTATATGTGCTCTATGTGTGTACTCTGTGGATTATAAGAATGGCCATGAAAACATATATGACCCCTTATACATAGGGGCTCTCTAGTTGGATTATATTTTCCTCAACCACTCTTTATCCTTCTTGTGGCCTCCAAGATGGCGCCCCCACGGGGCTGGGCCCCTTGGGTCCCCCATAATTTGGTTCAGCTCTATCCTTGGGGGTTTTGAGTTCGGTATATATTATTTTTAATATGTGGCTTAATTATACATTGAAATAATTCGATTATAATAGTGAACCAAATATATTATTCAATGATAAGTCCCTGAAGCCCAATCTCCAATGTATGGAAATCCAACAAAACTATTAATCTTCTATATAAAAAGTATGAACACATTTTTCATGATTTCTGTTGATTCATATCCTAAATAAATTAATAATTTTCATGGAAATCATAAAAACACATCTTTTTTCGAATGATAATTTCTTCAATTTCATCGTCATTCATTATCATTTTTTTAATTCTCTTTAAAGATGTCATGAAAAACAAAATTTCATTTTTTTCATGGTCACCATAATTTTTATTATTAACATCACAAATATATATATTTTCCTGGAATTACATTTTTTATCCATTATTAACATCTTTATAGTGACTTTCTCACATGTAATTGACTATAAATATCAATTCATCAATTTTCATAATTTTACAAGGAAATAAATCCATGTTTGAAATATGATTATAATAGATGAGTCAATTATAAATCTCTAGGAATCACATGTTCATCCACCAACACATATTGACTTATTAACAAAAAATTAAATCTAGGATCAAAATTATCCCCCTATTAATTTATTTTTTAATATAAGAACATATCATAAGTCAATATTTGGTGATAACATTTCTCACCCTCATTGGAAATCAATATGAAAAGTTAAATTGGTGTCTTTTTAACTGGATATATTTTCAAAACATGGTCATCTCACTTATATATAAATTTCCAGATCACTACTAATAGGGGAAGGATTTCAAATGATACTCTTATCAAATAGCCTTTTGTTAATAATCTCTATGTCAGCATGGGATATCCTAACGTGGAAAACAAGAGATATACAAGAAATAATGTCTTTGAAATATTTCAACACAATAAATATTAAATTAGAATTTGTGTTTTTCAATGAGAATCAAAAGGTATTGTAAATCATCATATAAATTAATTGAATTATAATTCTTGTACATAATTTAAAAATACATATTAATGTTCAGGTGAAGAATATATATATCCCATTTTGTTTTATTTTTTCATCAACCAAGAACTCCCCCTTAAATGAAATAATAAATAAAATTAAAAACAAGGGATTAAATTGTGATTACTGTATCTAAACATTCAATTTCATAAATCTATTTCAAAATTACACATTTAATAATTAGTGAATAATTATTATAATTCACTGCGCAATTCTTCTCCGGATGTAATGAATGCATCTCCATAAATTTATTACTTTTTAATAATAAATAATTTATTAATTTAAATGAATAATGAGGGACCTTATTTTTTATCTGTTGTAACGTTCTTGCCGAGATGTATCTCACGCCCTTTTCAATTATTTTCTCCCAATTTCGATGTTTTCTTGAATGATGTCTATTTTTTATTTTAGTCATTTGACTACATGATATCTCTAGTAAGTTAATTTTAATTGTAAATATCTCCCACTAATTAGGGGTAATTATCATATGGTTTTCTGGATCATGAATAGATTTAGAGCACACTACACAGAACTCATCTTCATTGTGTGGAATTTCATTTTCATCCTCCATTTCAATAGACACCTTATTTCTGATAGATTGGTCTGATTTTTCAACTTACACCAATATTTCATGTAATTTTAATTGATATGGTCACAAAACTAGGATTTATTTCTTAACATTCTCTATCTTTTAGGAATATTCAAATGACTCAACGCAGTTTTTATATTGTAGAATATTTCATTTCTCATCATAGGGAATATATCAAGATCTTCATGTAATGAATTTATAAATTTTGTAACCCTTCTATTTACATATTCCACCATCTTTTTCTAAGCCTTAATATATGTTCTTTCATTTCATATTTAATGAATATTAAAATTATTCAATCATGTTTTCATGTTCCACTATGAACCCCCCCAAAATGCTCAAAATCCAAAAATTGATTCATTACTATTCTCATTCGTGTACATGACCAATATTATAATGATTGATGATTATTCTCATTACATGATTTTTTTGGTTATAAAAATATTATAATGATTCATTGTTAAACATCTAGAAATTCCAATAATAGATTATGAACATTGATATATATTTTATGGTGCAATCCATTTAATTTTCACAGTTTTTGAACATTAATCCTTTTTCAGAAATCACTACTATATGGGATGATTATAGGTGAAAATTTCATCATGATTCATTAAATAAGATCCTGTTATGTGGCAGATTTTATTTTATTTTACACCATCTCTACATTCCTATAGTTTGTCTAAAAACCATATCATTACATGAAATATCATTAGTATATAAAACAATTTTTGGGATATGGGATACCATATTATTAGAGGATGAGTACATTTGATTAGACTGTGATATAAAGTTATTGATATAATTAGTATCCTCAATATAGAATTGAGTGGTATAATCTCATCTATCATTTATTATGTAAATTTGAACAAGATTTTATTCCTACATTTTTAGTTTCACATCTCACTCTGAACACATCATGTTGTGGGTGTTCTTTTCATCCTCAATTGATCACAACTTAAATTCCAATTCTCCATCATCTTCATCAGTTACTCTTTATAAATTATTATTGAACCTTACAGATAATTTTTATTCTCGATTAACTAATTATTTTTATATTATAATTGAGAAACATTTAAAAAATTGAAACATTGTTCAATTTTTCAAATTCATATAATCAGTCTATAAATATATTCTCAATGAATTCTATCTCACAAGAACATCCTTAAAATTATTCAACATGTATTTGATTATAGATATAATTTTTTTCTTCCATTCATTTCATAATATTTGTGAGATTGTTGGATATTCCAAACCAATTAATTAATGCATTTCCCATATCATTATACTCTTCTTCTAGCAATAATTTTTAATCTAGAAGATCGTTGTAACGTATAAAAATATTATTAAAAAAATTATTGGGACATTATTCAGATGTTATTTCTATTCAAGGATTATATCACTAAGTGATCCATCACCATAACAACATGATTATTGTTCCTTACAATAATGAAAATAATATTAATCACTACTATATATTCCATTTTCATTAAATTCACTTAGTGGTTTTTTCTATCTGTACAATAAAATTTGTATTCATATTTCTTGTCTACCTATTATTTCTATTCATCTGAGTATTTTTATATATTTCTACATGAGTGTCCTTAACAGTAAATAAATTTTACCCAAGATGAGGTAGCTCATTCATTTATCAAAATATTCACATCAAAAAAAATATCTTGTATCTTTATAGTTGGCATATGATCTGATACCAATTGTAGTTCCTCATTACAGATTAACCAATGAGAGGTTTTGAATCCATGGTTTACTTTTTATAAATTATTTCTATTTAATGAAAACACTTTAAATTATTAATATTCTCAATACACTTATAGATATCTCATAATCTCACTTTGTATGAATAAATAAAAAAATCACATCACACAATATTTACAAGGATCAATGTACCTACCTACTCATTACTATGTTTTTTATTCCCCCCAACATGGATTATCCATTATAATTTTATTATAAATTAATATGGTTTATATAGAGCCTCACTACATCCATCCTTAATCCAAATAGGTGATCCTTCATTCTTCATCAAACTTTGTTACACAAATACACACTATCTTGCTCCAGAATATGCAATATATAATTCTTCTCCTATGTCAGATAATAGTATTATTGTTCTAAGATCCAACTAGTATGGTTTCCCTTTCTCCAAGGATTTATCCATTATAAGATTTTCTATTGACCTTTCTCCATTATCTTGTTGGTTCAATCATTCCCATGTAAATTTCATGAACCTTTACAGCCTGTTGGACTTTTTCAATGATCTCTAATCACCAATATTTGATCATTTACCATAATGTAACACTGATTGGGCTATTTATTATTTTTTTTTATGAAGTCTCAGACTCAAATTTTTTTTTAAGTGGTGCACAAAACATCTTTAGGAATATTTTATGAATTAAATATATTTAAAAATATCATATTAGTAAATTTCTATAAATTAAACAAATTTATAATACTTCATGCATGGTTTTCATGGCATTCAAAATCGTACAAAATTTATTTTTAAGCATGACTATTTTATACTTTTTATCTATTATTTTTTTCCTATCTCAATGTCTTAATTTATTATTCGGATTTTCATGAGATTATTCATTGTCAGCCTTTAAGGATTAGTGTCTTGGGCACAATCATGAATTTGTATGGAGTTATCCTTCCCTTTTACTTATGTACATATTGTAATGTATTTCATGATTGACATGAAATCATTTATTTTAAGCTTAATCCTTGTATCATGTGAAAAAGTCACAACAAATTTTTGTTGTAACATCCTGGTTCTAGGTTTCACCCATAGGATCCACAGATTTGATTGGTTACATGGCCTCAAACATATTTCTCCAAATTCCAGATGCGACAGACTAGCAGTGAGGGCCTTGGTGTGATAGTGGGAAAACTTTTCCCTCATTAGCTGAGTAATGCCACAGAAATAAATAGATTACAATAGAGGAAGAAATAATGATACCATATAATAGTAGACAGTAGAATACTAAATGAAATAAATAACTATAACGCATATATAAATGACGCATGACACATATGTCTAGGAAATTATCCAACATGTTACAATACTATAATACAGTATGTTAACAAGGATCAAAGATGACCAATAAAATCCAACTACATCATAAGCCTCTGCTTGTCCTCATGCTCCTCAGCTACACAACAATCAAGTTAATGAATTAAAAGATCACATTACATTATTAATACATGCTGTAATATAATCTATTTGAGCCCAAGGCATGACCCAAACAGGGTGTGATAAAAATCCCAGTAGGAAACCACCCAATGATCTATTCCTAATAGTATTGGAATATATATGGAAGACAATTAAAAAATTACGCAATAAGAAATAAAGTACTCAAAGTAACTACTCTTATTTTTTCATTTACAAAAAATTTCATTTAACAATTCAACAAACAAAGAAAAAAAAACAATCCACACTATAGAAATGATCTCACAACCTATTCCCTCTAGTTCATCAACAACAGAGGACATGAAAAATACTCTTTGAGGAAGCACTCACCGTTAATTCCCCCATATAGTCATTTAACAGTAAAATACAGACACCAAGAGGAAGCACTCTACGTCAATTCCTCATATGTTCTCGTAACATATCTATAGACACTCTGAGGGAACCCTCAATGTCAATCCCCCCTATGGTCTCATAGATTGATAAATAAAACAGGCACTCTGGGATAGCCATCAATGCCAATTTTCCCTATGGTCTCCCTACCCCAGGTTCACGCAACCCTGTATTGAGAAATCGTACAAAAACAATAATTAGTTGCCAATGTAAACCTCAAATTGCTACATAGATAATTTTCTACAAGGAATGACACAATATATCAGATATATAATCACTCCATCCTAATAACATAAAGAATAGAATGTAGAAAAACATCCTAACAAGCAAAGCTAGACCAAATGGTCAATAATAAGAAAACAAGAGAAAAAAATTCATTACATGGAAAATATAAACCGTTTCTCAAACAATTAACCTTTATCCAACCAAAAAGGCTTAACAAGTAATAAAAAGGCTAAAAACCATAAACACACAATACCTCAAACAAGGTTATTGGGCACTTTTTCATAGATAACTCAAAGACTATCTATGGAAATTCACAAACCACCAAACATGACATTGTGAGACCAATATACATAAACCACATGCCTTGAATCACCCTATATCGTCGTAGATCTACAAAAATATTAAAAAAGTTCATCCAAGAAACTATATTGAAAGAGGAGAAATCAGGTAATGAGTCTCTTTAAGAAGAATGATCTTATTGTGTCAATTCCAATGAAATCGAATGCGGTCTATTCAAAGAACGGATGGTGATTCGGGGGATCAGAGAATATTCATGTCGTACAGTCACTCCTGGATGAGATGGACTAAGAAGAAGAGGGATCTGTTGATTAAAAGTGACCCCAGTCAGTTTAATGAAATAAAAATAAATTACACGAAATGTTATGTAAAAGTACAAAGAGTGTACATGCATTATATAGACTCCCCTTTAGGCGGTCCCCAGGTCACCACACATGGCCATGTACTCGGCCGTTACACAGCTAGTACATGGTCACCCGCAGTAACCGGGTACTTGACGTGTACTTATAAGTACATGGAGTGTACACATAAAATTTCTAAAAACATCCCTATTTCTTAAAGACAACTAGGAATGAAAGAAATACAATAAAAGAAGATACATGTTCGTACAAAAGTCACCCTTAAATAAATTCGTCCCCGAATTTCCCTAGCAGGGCAGTGTATAAGAAGAAAAATCATATACCTCCAGCCATCGTGATTGTACATCAGCCTCCCTCTCCCATGTATTTTCATGTACTCTCATGTGACGTCACAACACTCTTAAAAGAGAAACAGACTGGCCCCGGAGAACCTCCTCACATCGATCAATAATCCAGATTGGATGCTCCTCGAACAAGGACTCCACCTTGAGATCAACCTCATCGGGTTGGAAAACATGAGACGGTTCTAAGAAGAAAGGTCAATGATTAGAAACGTGGATGAAATCATGCATATCTCGGTACCTCTGAGGTAACTGAAACCAATAGGCAACCTAACTGAATCTCTCTAATAACTAAAATGTCATGACGTTTCTCAGTGAAATCTTACCCTTTCTCCTAATCCTCATGTGTCCCATCCTCAATTTTACATGTAGAAAAACCAGATCCCCAACCTCGAACTCCATAGGACGTCTCTGTTGATCTGGATAAGACTTATTTCATGACTTTATAGTATCCATTCTCTTCCGAGTCAACTGTATCTCCTCTGTGGTCTCCTGGAAAAGATGAGGTTCCAGCATAGCTGCCTCTACAGCCTCCAGCCAATATAAGGGTGATCGAAATGGTATACCATACAAAGACTCATATGGTTTCATATGAATATACTAATGTAATATGTTATTTCAAGAAAGCTCCCCATGAATTATATAATTCTATCAAGAACCTCCAATGTCTAGGACTCTTGCTCGAGGCATGTACTCTAACATCTGAATTGTAGGCTCATAGTTTCCAACTGTCTGTGGATGGTATGATGTACATAGAAGAACTTGTGTACCCAAATCCCCCTATAATCCCTGCCAGACCTGAGAAGTAAAATGTGAATCCATGTATGAAATAATTGAGTGTGGAACTCCATGTAAAGCACAATATCACCGATGTACGTACATCCCAAATCATCAACACTGAAGGTCTCCTTGATCGGTAAGAAATTAGAAACCTTCTTGACTCTATCAATGACAACCCAAACTACATCATTCCCTCAAGGATTCCTCGGAAAACCTATCACGAGGTTTATCACGTTGTCCTTCCACTTTCACTAAAAAAAGGGTAACTAATGAAAAAACCTCACTGGTTGCTAATACTCCGCCTTCACTTGCTGACAGTTAGAACATCTCATGACAAACCCAGTAACATCTCTCTTTATACCAGGACACCAATACTGATGGTGTAGATCACGATGCATCTTGGTCACACTAAGATGAACTAACCAAACTATGAAATGAAATTCTCACAGCAACTCCTTGCATATGCCTACGGACACCCATACACAAGCATGAAAATGAAAGATTTTATCCTCATCTATGGTCCATCCATGAATAGGGTCCTCTCACGAGAAACTCTCCCGTAGGACTAGGCCTTCAGAATCTGATAAGTTCCTCGTTATCACATGATCAAATAGACTAGAGGTAACAACTACAGAAGAATTAAATGTCTACCACAATCTGTCATGCTACTCCAAATGCATCTTAGAGAACAGATCCATAAGTTGCACTCACTGCTGGCCTCCTGAACTACTTATATCTGAGTCCCCCTGATCATCACATTAACCATTGTGTTTCCTTTCCTAGGCATGAAGGCACGCTCAAAGTCTAAAGACCGATGTTACTCAACCAACCTTCGTTGTATCAAATTCAGATCGTGCTGAGTGAAGATATACTTGAGACTCTTTTCGTAGGTGAATGCCACAATATTCTCTCCCAATATGTAGTGTCTCCAATAGTGTGAATCATGATCAACTGAATCCAACTCGAGATCATTTTGCAAAGTCCTCTCATGTGAACTGAACTACTGAGACCCATACACAATGAATCCTCCCCCCTGCATAAGCACTTCTCTCAACCTAATACCTGATGCATCACGGTAAATAATATATCTCTTTCCGGGATCTAGAAATACTAGTATCGGTGCGGATTCCAACATCCCTTTATGATCTAAAAAGGCTAGCTCACAATAATCTGACTGCATGTACATCACACCCTTGTTAGTCAACCCCGTCAGTGGCACTGCTAAGCATGAAAAGTCATGGATGAAATATCTTTTGTAACCAGACATCTATAGAAAACACTACAACTCAAAGACATTATTCGGTTGCACCCAGGAAACGATTTCACTCACATTCTCTAGGTTTAATGATACTCTTGTCTCTGAGATAACATTACCCAAGAAGTGAATCTGGTCCATACGAAAGTTTAATTTTGAGGGCATAGAATATAAATGATGCTCTCTCAGTGTACAAAAAACTATCTCATGATGTGTGGCATGCTCGTGTCGAGTGTGAGAGTACACCAAGATATTGTCCATGAAGACCACCAAAAAAGAATCAATGTATGCATAGAACAATCAGTTTATCAGTCCCATGAAAACTATAGTCGCATTCATGATACCTAACAGAATAACCACATACTCGTATAGACAATACCTACAACGAATGGTTGTATGAGATATATCAGATGGTATAACGTGCAACTAATGATAACCATATCTCAAGTCAATCTTCGAGAACACCCGAGATCCTAGATGCTTATCAAAGATATCATCTATCCTCGGCAAGGGATATCGGTTCTTGACTATCAACTTGATCAACATCCGATAATCCACAAAAAAAATGGAGGGTACCATTGGCCTTCTTCATAAACCAGACAGGACATCCCCCCGGAGACGTTCAAGGTCAGATGAACCCCTTAGCCTGCAACTCCTCTATCTACATCAGGAGCTCATATAACCTACGGTATCCATCCTATAAAAAGGAATGGGCACAAGTGCCTCTTTTGTCACAAGCTCACCATAAAAGTCCACCTCTCTCTCTGGAGAAAAACCTGAAAAGTCATCTGAAAATACCTCCCCGAAATGATAACCACTGTTGGAAAGTCCAACTGTGAAGTCCCCTGGTCATCCAGATATAGACTAGAAATCTGTTTTGTAACTCCACCCAATCCATGATGCTCGGGTCCTTTTATGCTCACTTGTACTTCCACCCTCGCCCTTATGAAGAAACGATTCACCCTCTGGTAATATGAAACTCACCCTACGGTGATAGAAATTGACAAATTCCTTGAAGGGAACTCACAATTCCATTATGGAAATGATGTCATACCATGTCATCCTCAAAATGCCCTTTCAGAACTGTTCATCGACACCTGTATCTGAGATAACAGTTGGTGCCAAGACAGGAACAACTAGAAGATCTGATGGTGGTCCCTAATCTTCCATGTCTGGAGTCTGATCACCACCCTATAACTAGCGAAACACTAGAGGAAATATCGGTGACATGACTCTGCATGGTCATGGGAACCCTTTAGATCATGATTATAAAGGACTCAAACATAGAAGTGTAAGAAGGGATCAATAAATATAATGAATTCATGTTTTTCAAAATATGGATACATGGCGTGTAAAATTTCTACAATATCTGTTCCATTATTAATTCACATAGACATGTACTTTTGCCAACCCAGGTCGTGTAACACCCCATACACACGACATATTTCCCTAACACACAGCATGTACTTGAGTCATCTTCCCCTTCCCGATTTCTTTGGCACAGCTAAGCCACACGGTTTCCCTAGAACTATACAACATGGAGAGTTAGTTCCAAACACAGCGAGTACTAGATGAACATCACTGACTCGTGTTGTTATCTACACTGGTGGTCACACGGCTGACTCTACACAACGTGTTTATGACAGTAACGACGTGTACTAGAAGGATTCCACTTCCTCATGTTGTTCGTTGCACGGCCGAATACAAGGGTTATAATACACTGTGTGTTCAATCTTGACATAGCGTGTATAACCTATGATTTATCCATCCATGTCGTTAATCACATGGGTGGACATATGGTCAACACAACATGACGTGTACATTTGGTACACAACATGTCCCACAAAAGATTTCCTAACCCCGTGTCTTTTCCCACACAGCCAGTGACATAGTTAGAGACTACACGACATGTACATACAGTACACTCCTTGTACTTAAGAAAAGAATTTTCGTCCTAAACATAAGGACACATGGCATGCATTCATTATCACACACCATGTATTCTGATTTTTTCCTGATAGTAAGCCTTAGGAACTACTATGGAACCCAAAAAACACTATAAAAAACGTTAAGGGGAAAAATTATGTTTCGTTAAGGCCCATAATCCCAGCGAATCAATGCTTCGCCTCTTATACATGTTATATATAAACATAACAGAGCAATTATCCACCAAATATTGAACCATGAGGGCCCATAAAACCCAAAAAGGAATGTTTGGTGTCTATTCAAACTAAATTTTAGATATTACAAATACCATATAAAATAGTAGGTATTCTATCTAGGAAACTATCAAAACAGCATGCATGTCTAACACAACATCTGTCACAACAACATGAAATCAGTAATGCATCCTATATGTCATGGCATGAATGAATGAAATGTGATCTCTAAAAAGTGACTATATGATGCATGTGATAGAATACCCTCATCTCATAAGGGTGAAATAGAAATAGAACCTCAATAATATCAACAATTACATCACAAAACATGAGAATCACCCATCGGTGAAATCAAATAAACTATATAATTGAAAAAAAGAAAAATTTGAAATATTGAGGTAAATTGAATTTTCTCAATACATGGGATATATAATCTCGAACACAACTTATTACCAAGAACCAATTTTTCTTATACCTAGCTATAGGCACCAAAAAGTCAGTCATGAAGAGAAGAAACATTCTTTTAATACCTCTTTGTAACATCCCGGTTCTGGGTGCCACTAGAAGTGCCCCATACCCGGTTGGTCACATGGAGTCAAAAACATTTCCCTGAACACCAGAGGATTCCGACTAGAAGTGAGGGACTTAGTTTGATAGTGGGGAAACTATTCCATCATTAGTAGAGTAATGCTTCAGAAATAAATAGATAACAATAGTGGATGCAATAATGATTCCATACAACATTAGACTGTGGAATATTGAAAATAAATAAATAACCAGAACCTATATAGAAATGATGCATGATACATATGTTTAGGAAAGTTTCCATTCAAGTCACAATGGTGGAATATAGTACTAAACCAATGTAAAATGAAGGAAA
This sequence comes from Viscum album, assembly GCA_963277665.1. Taxonomy (NCBI): domain Eukaryota; kingdom Viridiplantae; phylum Streptophyta; class Magnoliopsida; order Santalales; family Viscaceae; genus Viscum; species Viscum album. Next base: position 61,481,712 of record OY728143.1, on the reverse strand, counting down.
ATAAATGCCAACTACATCTCAAGCCTCAGCTTGGTCCCATGCTCCCCAGCTCCATAGCAATCATTATCCTGAAGTAAAAGGGAACATTCCCTTATCTATACATAAAACAATATAATCTGTTTGGGCCGAATGCATGAGCAAATCAGGGTGTGAGAGAAATCCGAGTAGGGAATAACCCCATGATCTGTGCCTAACGGTTAGTGAATATATATAAAAGGAAATAAAAATATGAAGCAATAAAAAGGAAGTAGTCAATGTAACATGTCCTATAGATTCATTTAAAAAAACTGATTTTAACAATTCAACTAAAAAAGTCAAAAAACAAGTAGCCCTCTAGAAATTTTCTCACAACCAGTTCCATGTGGTTCATCTATAAGAGAATATATGAGAAAGAATCCATGAGGAATCACTCAACATCAATCCCCCCTATTGTCATGTGTAATTTTAGACTCTATGGGAAAGCATCCATCGTCAATTCCCCCTATAGTATTTTAACGATACACTATAGACACTCTGAGGAAGAACTCGACCTCAATTCCTCATTTGGTCATGTAATGCATCTATAGATACTATGAGGGGGAACTCAATGTCAATCCCCCCTATGGTATCATAGCGTGATCAATATAACATACACTCTGGGAAAGCCCTCAACGACAATTCCTCATATAGTGTTACTACACCAGGTTCCCGCAGACCCGTGTAAATCAATCATACACAATGAAAAATAGTCCTCCAATGTAATATTCAATGTAATACTTATCAAATATTCTACAAGTGATGACACATCATATCATATAAATAATCACACCATCCTAACAACACTAGTAATATAATGAAAAACAGTATCCTAACAGGAAAAACTAGACCAAATAGTCAATAACAAGAAAACATGGTAAAGTATCCATTGTTTGGTAAATATAACTATATTATAAAATAATTAACCTTTATCTAATAAAACAAGTCATATCAAGAAATTAAAGGCCTAAAAATCATAAAAATGCAATACCCCAAACAAGGGTATTGGGAACTTTTTCACATATAACTCAAAAACTAACTACATAAAGGCACAAACCACCTACCTCAACATTGTGAGATAAATATAAATGAACCACAAGACATGAATCTCCTTGAAACTCCATAGATCTACAGAAACACCAAAAACATTCAACCGATAAAATCTTGTGAAATATGAGAAATCAGGGAACGAGGCTATAGATGAAGAAAGATCTTACCGTGGCAATTCCCATGAAATCTGTGTCTGTCAATTTAGAGAACGGACGGTGAGTTGGGGGATTTGAGAATATTTGCATTGTACAGTCTATCCTAGATGATACAGAAGAAGAAGTATAGGGTTATGTCTATTAGATGTGACCCTGGTCCTTTTAATGAAATAAAAATAAATTACACTGAGTGTTATTTAAAGTTACATAGCATGTACATGCCTTATCCATCCTCCACATTAGGCTGTCTCCAGGTCACCACACACATCCATGTACTCAGCCCTTACCCTACCAGTACATGTTCACCCACCACAACTAGGTACATGGCGTGTACTTATATGTAAATGGAGTGTACTTATGAAACTTCCATAAACTCCCCCTTTTCTCCAAGACTACATGAATATAAATACATACCTAAAATGAAGACCCAGGTTCTTAAATTTATCCACTACCATCATTTGATCGAAGTGTGACTAATATTTTTTGTTAAGAATTTATGTTGTTGAGAAATTCATTAAAGTCACACAGGTGCTTCTCCATCTTTATGAGAGAGATCGTGTGATCTCCATACCTCCTTCACATGATCATTTATGGTTAATGAGAATTGGTCATCTATAATTACTCTTACATCACTTAAGGAAGGTTCATGTTAGAAGGTACTTTCTATTTTATCTTCTCATCCTCTTTGTGAGTTCTATATGGATTATTGATTCTTCATGATATAAGAGATAATACATATGGATTCCCTATAAATTTTATTTTCATGATTAGAAATCTCATGTATATACTTTGTGTGAAAAATTTTTGTCTGCAGGTGTCTCCTTAATCCACTTAATGTGATAGGAAATACTATTTTTGTTATCTCATTCTTTCCATTTCATAACTAAAAATGCTTTGTATGAGTTACTCTTTGTGATAAAGGGTGTTTCTGCCTCTTCCATCACATGAAAAAATGAGATCCTGTGAATTTGTTTCATGTGATTTTTCCTAAGATAAATTTTCATTGTGTACATGATATGCAGGAAAGGAGGTGTCCATGTGTTTTTATATCAGTCTCATTGAAAGGACTATTTCATGTGGTTTTCATCTTCATGACATAGGTTTGGTGGATGTGTTATTTTACCTTTCTTATTATGATCCATGTGTATAGGGGCATATAAGATGATCATTTTTTCTATCATGAAACCAACGTGGTTCAAGGAATGGAATTCATCTGATTTACATCATGTTGGTGCACTATTTTTAGATAAGATAGTTCTCTCTCTCATTATATCAATTTTATGGAAACATAAACTCTCATATGATCCGTAGGTTATATAGGAATCATATCACCATTTCATAATGTGTTCCGATGACTTATTCAAATTCCCAAAGATCTCTGAATATAATGGATTCCAAGCCATTCTCCTTATCCATACAGAACAGGATAGATCACAAGAACAATGTGAATACATCCCACAATCACATTATTCATCATGACGTGGATATGTGTAAATCTTCATGACCATCATAATCATACAACAATATTTATTACAACATATGGAAGCTTCTCACTATCATTATTCTTCCTGTGATGGTTTCCAACTATCACATGATCCAAAATTATTATGTGAGGTAACGGTAATTTTCCACAATCTATCATGTGATTCATTGATGATCATAATAATTCTATAGCATTATCTTAGGATCGTCATTCTAAAAACCAGAAATCATCACTAGTTCTTGTGAAAGGTTATTAAAATGCCTTCTCCGTCATGTGACAACATCGATTATCATTGGTTGAATTGTTCTTCATATCATGGAATATATGAAAGCACTCGATATGATAGAGTTTCTCTCAATGACTTTTTGTGGAATGTTGTATCAATCTCACACTAATAGTTCCTCATTATGAGGCATAAAATGGTGAATTATTATAAATAAGTATTTCACTGGATCAATGATTGGTGGATATCATCTGAATCGGACAACCACGGTTATATCCATATTTTTTAAGAGTGGGTGATTATTACCAGTGTCATCAGTGTCCCACATCGATTATATAACTTATCCCTTCACTGATTTGTATGTTAAATGGTGACCACTCATTGTTTGGGGTGGATACGAGAAAAAAAACATGTCATACATACCACACATTCAGGATTTTTCCCAATGATCTTATTATCAAATCTATATTAACCTCTATTTGTGAAGACATTAGGCCCTAAGAATTATCCCCAAAAATTATTTGATCCCCTTATACACATGGGTTCTCTCGTGGGTCCCAACATGGTCCACCCACTCCATAGTCTCCATGCAGCCTCTTTGATAGGCTCTATTAATGGGGTTGACCCCACGGTCCCCTATATACATTTGACAGATATCCTTAGAGGATTTCCATAGGTTATGATTCATTTTAATATGAGGAATATTTATACATAGAAATAATCCAGGTATAATCTAGAATCCAATAATTTCTTCAATAATAAATCCTTCATGCTAAATCTTTAATATATGTCAATACAACCAATGTCTTCATCAGCTTAATAAAAATTGTAAACACATTTTTCATGATTTAACTAAATTTTTTTCCAAGTCATATTAATAATTCTCTAAGACTTTTTAAAAACACATATTTCTTGAAAAAATATCATTTCTCTAATTTCATCAGCATTCATAATGATATTTTTATTTATTTTCAAAATCATCTGAAAAAATACATGTTTATTTTATATAGAGACCTTATTACTTTTATTATCTTTATAAAAGTAAATATTTCCATGGTTTTCCGTTATTTTATATAGTATAAATCTCATAAAAATAATTTTTTAATTGTATTTGACATTGAATATCAGTTCAAAAATCCAAAAAAATCTGAGGTGATTTTACATGAGTTGCATACAATTCTATTATATTTTTCCGTAAAAATTATATACGAATCACCATTTTATCCTCTATTACATATTAACATATTGACAACATCTTCAATCCAGGATCAATAATAATCATTATGTTTTTTATAGATCATTAAAATATTATTATTATTCGAAAAAAATATTAAAATCATAATACCTTTCCTAAATAAAAAAATTGTTAATATCATGAGAAATGCGATCATTAAAATATGGATATCACACTTATAGTAAGGGAAAACATAGGATATATCAATGAATTATCATAAGTGAGCATAATATAAGCTTATGTATAAAAACCCAAATATAACCATCTAATAATTGTATGAACTAAAGAAAATCTTTCATTATAATAAATTCTATTGAACTTCTCATTTATGTATTTAGATAATTATAAAAACAAACATTAACCAATAAAACTCATGAAAGTTAAATTAATGCACACTATTTTCACTATGAGATCAACTGGTTAATCAATAATTATTCTTAAAAATCATTGAAAAAATATATACATAATAATCTACTCAATGTATTACATAATTATATTCTATTTAACAATATTGGAATGGAAGAACATGGTAGTTGTGATATTAGATTCTCTATAGGGGTAAAAATAAGAATTAGATTTAAAATATCATTTGTGGGCATTTGATGAAAACATGAGTATAATGATGAATGTTGTATCCAATAAATAATATATCATAAATCATGGAATAAGGGTTTGAATAAAATAATCCATGATCAAAAGCTGTATGAAAACATTTTTCATGAATTAAAATCATATTCAAAATAATATTCATAAAAATTTTGTATCTTTCAAATATGGCACAAAAATGGGAATTGAAAATTCTGTGAAAAAATCTTCCCACATCATGTTCAAAAAATAAATATTTAACAAATACTCCTCTAATTAATTCACAAAAATATATAGATAAAATGGTTCCAATATCTCATTCACATAATAAACATGTGAATAATTCTTCTAACATCTCTCTCACATAAAAAATATATGGAAAATGTTTCTCACATCTTACCCACACTACAAAAATTAGAAACCACAACCAATGTATTGGATGGAGGTATAAAACCCAACCCACATTAATCTATAAAAATTAATAACACATAAAATAATGTATTCATCATATCATCAGGAATCAAAATAAAAAATAATGGGTATCATAATCCATTGAAAATATATCACATAACATGAAATTTACAATTCACAGGATATGAAAAATATCATTTTTTTACAAATGGAATCATATCATAATAACATATATAGAGTTATCAAATAATCACTTACTGAGAGATAATACATGGAGGAAATATACATGTGATAATACAAGTATGTACTCAAATTATGTAAGAACAGTTAAAAAAAGATGAAGTTCATCTTACTTTAAACAATATTTTTTTAGAGTGGAATGAGAATATTTTAAAAAAAATTACATTTAAAATGAACTCTCAACAATGAATCCTTGAAAATGGTATAATGTTTTCTAAAATTTGACGGGACAAAACAATGAGATCATTTTTTATTATAAAAACTCAAAAAATGCAGATCATTTAAAATACTAAATGGTTCCTAGAAATGAACATTGGGTGGAACATTTTGGATTTCATTTTGGAAGGATGGAAAACCCTCTATGTGTTTGGAAATGACTGTATTGGAATCCCACATCATAAAAGAGGTAGAAAACTTTCAACGTAATAAGAGTATAAAAATGATATATGGGTAACATGATTAAACTAGTATTTTGGTTTCAAAATAAAAAATTTATACATTTTTTGGAATATTGAACATGGAAATGGAAGAAAATCATTCGTTAGAGGATATGATATTTATTATTAGAAACATTTCAATTATATGAAAATGAAATTAATTTATCCAAAATTATTTCTATTAAAAATATCATTTTCCCTTGTTTGAAAAGATGAAATATAAATTGAAATATGATATATAATTTCTTATAAAAAAATAAATGATTAAAACTAAATGATTAACTAATTTACCCAATAGAAGGGAATTTGTGTAAAATAAATGTAATATTGATGTCATGATTTAGGAATTCATTGAACTTCAAAATGGGAATTTTTGCTTCAAATATAAATACATAAAAATTAAAAATTAAAAATAATAAAATCAAAGGAAAGAGTTTAACAAACATTTCTGATATAAGTTCAAGAAAAAATCATAACTCAATCAATGATAATTGAGTTTCCAAAAACACTTATAGTTAAGGTATCATAAGAATAATCGGATTGACATGATGTTAATATTTAAGTATAATTAAATGAAAAATATTAATTATATTTTAAATAAATAAGGTAGTTAATACACAATATAAATTATATTATGGTAAAAAATATCACACATACTTTGTGGGTTGAAAAATTAGAGAAAAAAGTATTACTGTTTGAGGATCATACATTAGAGAACCTAATGAAGGAGACATATCATTAAATTTAACATAAAATAACACCAATAAAGGGAATTTAAATATTTAACATATCAATTATATATAATATATTCTACTTAAATGAAATTTGGTTTATAATACCAAACATGTCTCAAAGAGATAAATTTGAGATGAAAACCACATACCTTGTGTTGTAGGTAACACATTCATTCTATAACCTCATTTATAATGAACATAACTAACAAAATTAATTAATAAATTAATGACATTATTTTAATTTATTATCCATTATAATGAATATTTATAATCCAAAAATTTAATTACATTAATTAGTTATTCTTATTTTCACCAATGGTAGTTATAATTTTTGTTTGTTAGTCATATTTAAATATAATGGTATAAAAATTGATAATTTATAAGTGGATTTAATTTTATCACAACATTATTATTATATATATAATTATTATTATTTCCAATTTATCAATAAATTATTAATTTCATTAAATGAAACAAATGAATATTGTTTTTAAAAATGGACAATGTGGTAAACTAGTTTTGGAGTGTTTAACAATGAAAAGCGGATATGTTAATAAATATTAAAAATAGTAAAAACAAAATTACAAAGTCATTAATATTCCTCTGGTGCATTATTTTTTACATGAAATTATTGTTATATAAGAATAATTAAATATTCATGAAATAAAAATTACTTTATCATTCCAGAGTGTTTAAAAAACCCACAAGGTATCATTTTATAATATTTTTATGAGTAAGGTAATTATTTTGATAATGAATGAATGATATATTAAAGATATTTTAAATTTCTTAATTATCATATATTCTCAAGTAATCAATTCATGAAAACAAAAAATATGGGTTTTTAGGAAAACTAAATTCATCGCTCGTGGAGTATAATGTCTAACATATACATGGTCGAGGATCCTAATTCCCAATAAATGGATATAATGATGGTCTATAGATAATGATGATTTAATAAATTTTGTTGGAAATACACAACATATTTATTCACAAATGATACACCCAAAGACATTATAACATTTTTTCATTAATAATTAATATATTTTTTCATTGGAATTATTTATACACAATGTTAAACATATGCTAAACACAACACTAAATTAACTTTCGTTACTGGAAACACTGTGTTTTTTCAACTTTTAGTAGAGAACCATTTTGCAATTTAATTTATAATCTTTAATAAATTATATTTTTAAAAATAATCATCATTTTTTAATTCATAATGTCCATATTATATATTGGTGAATTTTTGGGATTTCGTTGAGAAACACCATTTTCTTATTGAATAATAAAAATTACATAAATTTAGATAAAAATAACATTTTTTTATAGTTTATTAATGATAAATTATATTATATATTTTACTGTGTATCATTAGATCAATTATACACCTATTTATACAATCATGTTAATTTTAATCAATTTTAATTTCAAATTGAATATAAAAAGAAGACAAACTATTGAACTTTTTTCTACTATAAAAACACGTTACATCACCTCACCTTAAGGATTAAAAATATTCTGAATTTTCCAACATTGGTAATATGAAATTTAAAAAATCTACAAAAATTTTTATAACTATTATGATATTTTTTGTCTAATAATATGAACATAATTTTTTTCCAAAATTTTTAGTTAATGTGATTAAAATTAATCCAAGGGATTAATGTATGATTAATGTTAATAAGGGACTAAACCTTAATATTAAGGACCAAAATGGCTAGTAAACATTTCCAAAATCCATTGGATTCAAAAAATTTACCATTTCCACATTTGGTACAAAATATATGTGTTATTGAGATATTATTAAATGGTTGTTCCCTATATAAAAGTGAAAGTATGTAAAACGACACAAAGGGAACTTTCCTCACATTTAACTTTTATAAAACATTGAGATATGTAAAAAACATCATATTTTTTTCAATATATACCATTTTTAAATATATTTGAGTTATTTTTATCACAATATATTATCAATGATTGTTAGATATGTTATACATTCCTAAAATTCTTAAGAAACATCACTATAATAATTTATTAGTTATTAATTATCTAAAATAAATGATAATATAAATTTTAAAAGTGAAGTTAATTGATTGATTTGTTTTATTTATTTATTTTTTAGATTAATATATCATTTTATAAAACATTAAAGCTAATATATTCTAATTCCAATATAATATTGATATTTTAAAATTAACATTAAATAAATAATTTTGAAATTGATATTATTATTATTTTAATTAAATGACTCTTATTAAATGATATTAAATTAATAAAAATTTTACATTATGAAAAGTGACTTGTAAGAGTTATTATATATTAAATATGCTATATTAATGGAATAATTAATATTTAATAAATAACATATTGACTCAAATTTTTTAAATACGTTGTTATCATGGTCTGTGTTTATGCAACATTTTAGCACGTCAGATTCACTTGTTTTAAAGTTAATTTACAGAAAAATGAGATTATAATTTTGTAAATTATATATAATATTATTATTTAATTGGATCTATATTTTCTAATAAATCTATCTTTAATTTAGTTTTAGTGGTTAAATTAATTGTATTAGAAACCTAGAATCTTTAATAAAAAACAAAATGAGAAAAATGAGGAATCTAAGAAGTTAAGGAGCTAACATATTTAAAAGCACATATATTTGTGTGTATGAGGTTTTTCATGATCATTATTGTCAATTAATACATTATGTTTTCATTTTGGATCCAATTTATGTAAGATTTACCCCACAATCATGAATACCATTTGTAATTTACAAAAGATCTACCCCCTCCATAATATAAAGGAAAGAGATAAAACACGTCCTCGCACCACTCAAGACACATTGGATCATCCAATATCTAAAATAATAATCTTTTAAAATCCCACACCATAATCTAAAATCCACCACATAGGAAGAAATAAGTTAAAGGATTCATTTGGTTTAAACCAAAAGAAGTTACCTGACTCAGATGTAATGCCTTCTCTCGTAATTTCTAGTTTCATTTCCACTCTCCACTCCATATAATATTCATATTATACAGTTACATAACAGAAAAAATATCCTAAAAAATATTGGATATTTATATTCTAAGGATTCAACCTACACTTACCCAAAAATCCATCTAATCTGTAACAGACATATTGTTTTATTGTATGAAAAACTATTGCCTCACGAAACGATTGTTGTTCAACATTACGCTACCACCTCTCATGATGTCTATTATGATGGAAACACTATATATATATATATATAATATTTCATTTATAATTTCGTTATGCTTATGTAATTTTTAATATATATCTTACCTTTATTCATTCCAAGTTGTGTAAATAAGATAATTTCGTTTAGGGAAGTGTGGAATACCTCCCCCTCAAAGAGATATGACTCGTTCATTCCATACATTGAACATATAAAGGATGGTTATAATAAAAAATGTATAATTTATAACATAGATATAATACTAGAAATTTTGATTTTATATATTTTTCATTTATTTTTAAATTCTTTTATTACGACAATGAAATGAAAGTAGTGTTCATGAATATGTATAACCTACCATCTCCATGAATGGATCACTTTATTTATAGTCTCTAAATATTATGAAATATTATAAATAAATATATACTGAATATATAAATTAATTTTTCCATGGTTTTCATTTTTTAAATGATTAAACCATGATATATTTTATAAAAATGATAAATAACACATCAAAACATACTTGATAGGACTAGCTAATTAACACAAAAAATAATCAAAATAACGATATAGTTGTAACAAACAATAAATATATTATTTTTTGAAGTAAATATATTGTATTATAAACATTATTATTGTTCTATTATTATTTATTATCATATTTTAAACCATTGTACTTGAGGTCAAAGACAACACAACAAGAGGAAGGTTAATCTAAGGGATTTTCATCTCACTTTTCCAATCTGGGAGATTAAAGTCATATTCAATTATTAATAATTTTATGTTCTATAACAACTACAAATTTTGTATATTATATCATCAATAATATTGTTCTAATTATATTATAATATTCATCTAATTTCATCTGTTTCAGGTGAAATGCACTGTGTTGCATTTGTTGTCAATGAGGCATGATTTTGTCATTTAATGAATGGATGTCAAGGAATGTGAAGATGTGAATGACAATGGATTTGATGGTGATGGTGATGAAGGAGAATGGCCATGGTACTTAGAGGCATTTCACTTAGGAGATTCACTAAGTGTCATAGAAGATTATGGTTGAAACATTCTCCATGTGTATCAGACGATTATAGAACTGATCTTAATGTTTCAATACTTGTATCAAGATGATACTAAGTTACACCACTTAAAGAATTGATGATGATGGAGCATCATTACATCATATGATTGATGAGCTGATCTTTAAGTTCAAAGAACTTGTATCAATTGGATACAAAGTCACAACAATATTATAAGATCATGCATTGTCTTAAAAATGCATGAGGAGATGAGGAGAACCATCCAAAACTACTAAGTGGATGAAGTGGTACTAATTAAGTCCATGCACTATCACTTAGTGCATGTGAATTTGAAGAATATCTAACCTGATCTCTTATTGGATCATATAAGAATGTTGAGGAATTATTTGATTCAGCAGCTTCGGTTGAAGGTGAACCTTCTGGAATTCGATATCCTAAGTGAAGATCATATGAGAGGAGGACTGATGAATTCCTAAGAAAAAGAGAGAAGAAATGGCTTAGAGGAGAATGGCATTTGGCATTTTTCATATGAAGTACTTTGTTTAAAAACAATGTATTATTCTGTCCTTTGCCAAAAAATTTGGCCAGCCAAGAGCACCTTGAGGGTTCAACCCCAAGGCACATGTGGGCCTAAGGCGCCACACCCAAGGGGGAACCCGTTGGGCAAACCCAAGGCGGCAGAAGCCACGCAGGGGTGTCACGCCCGCGTGGCAGGAGCGCAGGAGAGGGCGCGGAGTGCATGGTGGGTGCTAGGAGCGCGCCTGCAGGGAGCAGAGGTGGGCGCAGAGCGTGCCTGCAGGGAGAACTCGGCGTAGGGCGGCACCGAGAGGGGAGAAGTTCAACTGAGCGTATCCCGGTAGCCGATCTTTGATAAACCGCAGCAATACTGGGCTACGTTTTGATGTGGGATGTGGAATTTTCACCAGGAGCGAATCGTGGCCGCCCATCTGATCTCGCGGACGATCGAAGCCGCTCATCTCATCGCGCCACTCGCGATCTAATCCAGAACATTGGGGTCATTTATTCACCGGATCCAACGGCTGATGCTTCTTCATCTACCTCCAGTCGAGCTGAGACACGTCGTGCTACCACCCGCGATCTGGCCATGTACCAGAGCCTCCCCACCACATGTTTTTGAGATTCGGGCCACCATTGCCGAAAATGAGGTGTCTATCATGTTAGTCTGGACCTATGGAACTCGTCCATGCTTTAAAATATACTTGCATGAAATTTTTGGAGAATTTAGAGGTTGGCCGAGGCAAACGAAGTGCCGAGGCCATGAGGTTTATATTCTGCATGGTTTGGACCGAAGGAAGGCCGTGCATGCGTTCTAAGTCTCATGCACGTGAAGAGGAAAACAAAGAGAAGTGATCCCGTGTGAAAAAGAAAATAAAAAAACGGGATTTGCGGCTCGTTTAAAGATTTCAAAGATCCAAATTCTTTGGGAATTTAAGTTTCAATCACGCGGATCATGTGAGGCATCTCTCTGCCTATAAAAGGAGAGGCCGATGCTTTGTTTATTGTTACTGATCCTTTGTTGAAAATCCAAAGTCCCGTGAGTTCTCTCTGCCTCGCGAAGAATGAAGCCCCGTGGATTCAACTTGCGCGGCTGAGGATCCTTTCGCGCACACTTGCGTGAAAGAAGAAGAAGGATTCCCTGCGCGCCTTCCCCTTGCGCGACATGAAGACCCGAGGCCACATCACTTGCGCACCCCGCGGTTGGCCGAGGTCTTGCGCGGCCCTTGTGCTTGAGGTTTGCACGGTAGTGGCTACCCAAGGCACTTGCGCGCCGCTTGTGCTCTTGCACCAAGACGCTTGTGCCTTGCACCCATTGGACTTTCACACGTTGAAGAAAAAGGAAGACTCGAGGCTTGGCACCTTGCACGGCAGTAGTGAAGAAGAGAAGGCCTCTTGCCTCTGTGAAGAATAGTGGCCGCACCTAGCGCACCTCCCTTGTGTGCATAGTAAAGAGAATACCCTACGGTGTGTGTGCTAAACAAAAGGAAGGCCGAGGCTTTGCCTCGTGTATGTGCAAAGTGAAGGAGAACATTTACGGGCAGTGGGTGTGCAAGGAGGAGTGGAAGGACGTGGCCCTAGTGTGTGCATAAGGAGGAAGACTACACCAAGTAGTATGTGCAAAGAAAGAACAAGGCCAAGGTTAGCACCCATGTGGACAAAATTTATATAATTTGTGTGTGCTTAACAAGTGTGAAGGCCAAGCTCAAGTGTGTGCCAAAGTGAATAAGTTTTGTGTGCAAAGAGACAAGAAGGCCGAACCTAGTGTGTACACTAAGAACTGTGTACACACTTAGAAGAAGAGGAAGACTCTCACACTAAAGTATAACACACATTTATGTGTGTATTCAAAAGGACAAAGTGTGTGAAATAAAAGGAAGGTGTGTGTGCTAAAAGTGTGTACACCCTTTGAGGGTTTATCACACTAAGATAAGAAGAAGGGGAGTGCATGCTTGCATGCATGCACGTGCACACGTGAACAAAGCTAAATCAGGCTATGTGAATTTGAGTTGTCCAAGACCAAGAGTTCTTGAAGAGAATTGAGAGGCCATGTAGTCAGTGCATGAGGAAGCAGAGATGCCATGCACTCGGTGCATGAAGTTGTGATGAAGTGAGACTGGACCAGACTGAAGTTAAAGACATCAGTTGTCTGAGTATTCAATAGTTGGAGAGAAGCAAGGTCATCCTGAGAAGAAGGTGATAAATCCTGAGCAAGATGAGAAGACCTGATCAACTCAAGTGATCAGAGGTACAGAGCAAGGCCAGCAGTCTTTATCCCAGGCTGCTGAAGATACTTGAAGAGATGAACAAGAAGAAGAGCTACTCGTGCGACTCGAGGAGCCAAGAGAAGCCCCCTGTGAGACTCAGGGAGGAAGAAGTCTTCAGTGGGATTCTGGAGAAGGCCAGTGGGACTCTGGTAACACTGTGGGACGCAGTATAAAGACCCTCCTGTGGGACTCAGGAGAGATACAGTGGGACTCTGTATCGACCATTGTAATACTAACAGATTATAATGGTAGAAACCATGTTGGGGCGTATAACCAACATGGCAAGGATGAAGGCCTTTGGTGCCGAACCTTGTAAATCCTTGTGTCTCGTTCCTTTACATTTACTGCATCACTCGAGGAAAGTCTGAGAGATACAAGAAGAGTGGATCGAGGCCTTAACAAGCCATAGAGGTTTAATTGATAAATAATCAATTAGTAAAAAGTTTTAAAGGATCACTGATTCACCCCCTCCCCCTCTCAGTGATTCACACTGATCTGGGCACTTCAATTGGTATCAGAGGCAGGTTACCTCTAAAAGATCCAAGGGAGTCTTTATGAAGTGCAGATTTGAGGAAATGAGCGACCAGCCTCAAATGGAGATATCTGCCAAGACTCAGAAAAATAGAAAGAAGAAACATGCCAAGAAGATGAAGAAAGCCTGTCCTAGCTGTGATGAAGTTGGAACAATGAAATATCTTCAAAGTGAAATCGAATATCTTCAGAAGATAGTCCCCAAGGAAGTGGCAATGTGTATAGCTACATGCATCCTTGATCTTCAAGAAGAAAAATTACACCTAGAAGAATAAGCCAATACAATGGAAGATCGGTTGGCTAAAAGGGTTGGCATAACCAACACTCTCAGAAAGCTGGTGAAGGCTAAAGATGAAACTATTTCCCTTTGCAATGAAAGATTTGAAGACACTGATGAAGAATTGAAAATAAGCTCTTCTAAGAAATAAATCTTTATGATAATGATCAAAGATGTTTTCCATGCACTGAAGAAGTTGCACAAAGTGTCAATGAATGTCTGAGATGCTCAACTCGAAGACAAAGTCAAAATGGTGAAGGAGCTTGACAATTCATTGCTAGAATTGAAGAAGGTGCATGAAGACCAGTTAGAACAGCTGAATGAAAATTGGGAAGGAAGGCTAAGAACTAATGAGGATGAGAAGAACTCCCTCAATATGAAATGCTTAGAACTGGAGGTGATATTGAAAAATCAGCAATCACCCAAAGCCAAAGCCTCCCAGTCAGCTGAAATGAGAAATGTTGCTACTCAAGTATGCTTTGAAAAGGATGATCTTAAAATAAAGTCATCCTCTAATGAAAGGGCAACATCTTCTAAAAAGAAGGAACCATCCATACCATCTTTTATTGATGCTTCACATTGTGTTTCCACAAAAAGTACAGGATGGAAGAATAATTCCAAACAAGTATGGATGAAGACAATGAAGAAAGAGAGCTCTCCTGAAACAACACAACAAGTCAAGAAAAGTACCCAACAATCAGAAGGACTAAAGAGGTCAAGATTTGTGGGTCAGTGTTGGTGTTGTAATAAGTAT
Source organism: Viscum album (assembly GCA_963277665.1). Classification (NCBI taxonomy): domain Eukaryota; kingdom Viridiplantae; phylum Streptophyta; class Magnoliopsida; order Santalales; family Viscaceae; genus Viscum; species Viscum album. The sequence goes on along the minus strand of OY728143.1, from coordinate 61,466,552 downwards.
GGTCACTTTGCAAAGGATTGTTGGTACAATCCACTGAATGTCAAAGCACAAAAGAAGCCCATGCGATGGGGGAGCAAGCCAGAAGAAAAGAAGAAACATCCACAGGTCCAGAGACATCTGTTTACTGCTAACAGATTTGGATTGCTTGATAACATATGAGATGTGTGAAAAAGTGGTCAAATAGATACATGCCAATCTCCCATTGTATCCAAAGCTCAAAAGAAGAAAAGATCACAGAACCTGGCTCAGAGAGAATCCTTGGGAAGCAAGATGAAAGTAGAAAATCCTCCCAAAAAGATGTTGAAAAAGGAAGATAAGTCCTTGGATTCTAAATCCAAGAAGGGTGATGCATCCAGAAGGACCACCAAGAAGAAAACATGCTTCTACTATGGAAAGAAAGGACATATCATGGATCCTTGTAAACAAGCCATGAAATTCAATAGAGGCAGACTGGACTCAAATAGACAATCAATTCAGATGAAACAGAAGGGATTGGATGAAAACAAGTTGCCTAAGAAAGGTAGCTTGAAAGCATCAAAGGAACCATGTGGAATATCCAGAACTGAGGCCACACTTCCAAGTGACTTACTAGTCCTATGGCCAAATCAGTTGCAACTTGCCAAAGATCTGCAAAGAGCTGAAGATGAAGTTCTGGCAATTTCTAATGCAAAAGGGAAGAATAAGATTTCACATGAAGATGTATTGAGATCCACACCAGCACAAACATCATTGAAGATCAAATGTGTAAGTGTGAAGAATGGTGAAAATGGTACATCTCGGTTGGGAGAAACTTCTCAACCTTGTTGTTCACATTGATGAACCAAGGAGGTTCCATCTTATTCCATAATCACTTGTATTTACATGTGCTAACATTGCAGGGAATTGAAGATGATGATCATTCTCAGCTGGAGGATGGTTTTGGAAAGAATGGAGTGCACCCCTTGAGGGGGAGCCAATCTGTAGAAGATGGGATTCTGAGATTTAATACCATCTTGAGAAAAGTGAAGGTATTCCAATCATACTTTCATCCCTTGTTTCTTAATTGTATTCATCATGACAATTAAGGGGGAGTATTGATTGATGACAAATGGTTGAAAGGGGGAGCTTTATCTTTGCACCTGAACTTTCTAATGAGTTTTGTGAAGTATGTGCAGGATTTAGAAATTCATTGATATATCTAAAAAATTTCAAACCCCTTGAAGCATGATCTCACATGTATAGTGAAATGTGGACAGCATTGAAAAATCATGGTTACATCACTCTTGTTTTCTACACCCGGTTAGCCCAAGTAGACTTAGAGTTGATTTACTAAAGGTTCTTTGCTAAAGAGAACATGTGACATCATCCCTCCTTTAGTAGTTGTGAAGAAAATTCTTTTCAAAGGGAGGAAGTGATTTTTTGAAGAGAACCACACCACACCTTTGCATTTGATTGCCAATAAGGGGGAGAAAATATTGGCACACATATTGACCCATTCATATGTGCAGAAGGAGTGTATTGACAACAAATACAAAGGGGGAGATTGAAATGCACTGTGTTGCATTTGTTGTCAATGAGGCTTGATTTTGTCATTTAATGAATGGATGCCAAGGAATGTCAAGATGTGAATTACATAGGATGTGATGGTGATGGTGATGATGGAGAATGGCCATGGTACTTAGAGGCATGTCACTTAGGAGATTCACTAAGTGGCATAGAAGATTATGGTTGAAACATTCTCCATGTGTATCAGACGGTTGTAGAACTAATCATAATGTTTCCATATTTGTATCAAGATGATACTAAGTTACACCACTTGAAGAATTGATGATGATGGAGAATCATTACATCAGATGATTGATGAGCTGATCTTTAAGTTCATAGAACTTGTACCAACTGGATACAAAGTCACAACAATATTAGAAGACCATGAATTGTCTTAAAAATGCATGAGGAGATGAGGAGAACCATCCACAACTCCTAAGTGGATGAAGTTGTACTAATTAAGTCCATGCACTATCACTTAATGCATGTGAATTTGAAGAAGATCCAACTTGATCTCTTATTGGATCATAGAAGCATGTTGAATAATTATTTGATTCAGGAGCTTTGGTTGAAGATGAACCTCCGGGAATTCGATATCCTAAGTGAAGATCATATGAGAGGAGGATTGATGAATTCCTAAGAAGAAGAGAGAAGAAATGGATTAGAGGAGAATGGAATTTGGCATTTTTCATATGGAGTACTTTGTTTAAAAACAAAGTATTATTCTGTCCTTTGCCAAAAAATTTGGCCAGCCAAGAGCACCTTGAGGGTTCAACCCCAAGGCACATGTGGGCCTAAGGCGCCACACCCAAGGGGGAACCCGTGGGGCAAACCCAAGGTGGCAGAATCCACGCAGGGGTGTCACGCCCGCGTGGCAGGGGCGCAGGAGAGCGCGTGGAGTGCATGGTGGGCGCTAGGAGCGCGCCCACAGGGAGCAGAGGTGGGCGCAGAGCGCGCCCGCAGGGAGAACTCGGCGCAGGGCGGCACCGAGAGGGGAGGAGTTCAACTGAGCGTATCCCGACAGCCGATCTTTGATAAACCGCGGCAATACCGGGCTGCGTTTCAATGTGGGATGCGGAATTTTCACCAGGAACGAATCGTGGCCGCCCATCTGATCTCGCGGACGATCGAAGCCGCTCATCTCATCGCGCCGCTCGCGATCTAATCCAGAACGTTGGGGGTCATTTATTCGCCGGATCCAACGGCTGATGCTTCGTCATCTACCTCCAGTCGAGCTGAGACACGCCCTGCTACCACCCGCGATCTAGCCGTGTACCAGAGCCTCCCCACGACATGTTTTTGAGATTCCGGCCACCATTGTCGAAGATGAGGTGTCTATCATGTTCGTCTGGCCTTAGGGAACTCGTCCATGCTTTAAAATATACTTGCGTGCAATGTATGGAGAATATAGAGGTTGGCCAAGGCAAACGAAGTGCCGAGGCCATGAGGTTTATATTCTGCATGGTTTGGACCGAAGGAAGTCCGTGCATGCGTTCTAAGTCGCATGCACGTGAAGAGTAAAACAAAGAGAAGTGATCCCTCGTGAAACAGAAAATAAAAAAATGGGATTTGCGTCTCGTTTAAAGATTTCAAAGATCCGAAATCTTTGGGAATTTAAGTTGCAATCACGTGGATCATGTGAGGCATCTCTCTGCCTATAAAAGGAGAAGACGAGGCTCTGTTTATTGTTGCTGATCCTTTGTTGAAAATCCGAAGTCCCGTGAGTGCTCTCTGCCTCGCGAAGAAAGAAGCCCCGCGCATCTACTTGCGCGGCTGAGGTTCCTTTCGCGCACACTTGCGTGAAAGAAGAAGAAGGATTCCCTGTGCGCCTTCCCCTTGCGCGGCAGGAAGACCCGAGGCCGCATCACTTGCGCACCCCGCGGTTGGACGAGGTCTTGCGCGGCCCTTGTGCTTGAGGTTTGCGCGGTAGTGGCTACCTAAGTCACTTGCGCGCCTCTTGTGCTCTTGCACTAAGACGCTTGTGCCTTGCACCCATTGGACTTGCACGCTTTGAAGAAAAATGAAGACCTGAGGCTTGGCACCTTGCACGGTAGTAGTGAAGAAGAGACGGCCGCTTGCCTCTGTGAAGAATAGTGGCCGCACCTAGCGCACCTCCCTTGTGTGCATAGTAAAGAGAATACCCTACGGTGTGTGTGCTAAAAAAAGGAAGGCCGAGGCTTTGCCTCGTGTATGTGAAAAGTGAAGGAGAACATTTACGGGCAGTGGGTGTGCAAGGAGGAGTGGAAGGCCGTGGCCCTAGTGTGTGCATAAGGAGGAAGACTACACCAAGTAGTATGTGCAAAGAAAGAACAAGGCCAAGGTTAGAACCCATGTGGACAAAATTTATATAATTTGTGTCTGCTTAACAAGTGTGAAGGCCAAGCTCAAGTGTGTGCCAAAGTGAAGAAGTTTTGTGTACAAAGAGACAAGAAGGCCGAACCTAGTGTGTGGACTAAGAACTGTGTACACACTTAGAAGAAGAGGAAGACTCTCACACTAAAGTATAACACACATTTATGTGTGTATTCAAAAGGACAAAGTGTGTGAAAGAAAAGGAAGGTGTGTGTGCTAAAAGTGTTTACACCCTTTGAGGGTTTATCACAGTAAGAGAAGAAGAAGGGGAGTGCATGCTTGCATGCATGCACGTGCACACGTGAACAAAGCTAAATCAGGCTGTGTGCATTTGAGTTGTCCAAGACCAAGAGTTCTTGAAGTGAATTGAGAGGCCATGCAGTCAGTGCATGAGGACGCAGAGATGCCATGCACTCAGTGCATGAAGTTGTGATGAAGTGAGACTAGACCAGACTGAAGTTAAAGACATCAGTTGTCTGAGTATTCAGTAGTTGGAGAGAAGCTAGGTCATCCTGAGAAGAAGGAGATAAATCCTGAGCAAGACGAGAAGACCTGATCAACTCAAGTGATCAGAGGTACAGAGAAAGGCCAGCAGTCTTTATCCCAGGCTGCTGAAGATACTTGAAGAGCTAAACAAGAAGAAGAGCTACTCGTGCGACTCGAGGAGCTAGGAGAATCCCCCTGTGAGACTCAGGGTGGAAGAAGTCTTCAGTGGGATTCTGGAGTAGGCCAGTGGGACTCTGGTAACACTGTGGGACGTAGTATAAAGACCCTCCTGTGGGACTCAGGAGAGATACAGTGAGACTCTGTATCGACCATTGTAATACTAACATATTATAATGGGAGAAACCATGTTGGGGCGTATAACCAACATGGCAAGAACGTAGGCCTTTGGTGCCGAACCTTGTAAATCCTTGTGTCCTGTGCCTTTACATTTACTGCATCACTCGAGGAAAGGCTGAGAGATACAATAAGAGTGGATCGAGGCCTTAATAAGCCATAGAGGTTTAATTGATAAAGAATCAATTAGTAAAAAGTTTTAAAGGATCACTGATTCACCCCCTCCCCATCTCAGTGATTCACACTGATCTGGGCACTTCATCAGGTGATTGGGATTTAAATTTTTCAAAGTGGTATGGGACACTTTGGAATGTCTAAATGATATTCTTCTCAAATATTCTTAATCTCAATTCATTTTGTTATTGTTATCTTCCCAAAAAAAAATTTATTTAAATAATTTTAATGGAAATTTGAATAAATATACATATTCTCATACAATTAATATTAGTATTTAAAAAACTATATACTATATTTTTCTTATGGTGGTTACATTGCCAATTAATATACAATTCGAGAATTAATGATAGATCTGTATATCTTATTCAATATAGATATTGATAAGGCATGTTTTATATTTTGATTAATAGGTATGGGGAATGTTTTGTAATAGAAATTATTGGTGGAGCCAATACATTATATATCTTCCTAATGAATTGACAGGTTATCAAAAGACAGATAAATATGCCAAATTAAGTGGGTTCTTATCCAGGTTTTACACCATCTTCTAAAAGGTCTTGACGATAATAGGTTTTAATGGTCCAAAGACATGATGTCTGATAAGAAATGAATTTCACGCGTTTAGTATCAGTTTTTTTTATCCATAATATTTTGGGTCTACATATCATTGGATTTAGTTCATTCTCAGTATATTTATTTATGACTTGTGTTTCTGTTTTTTAATTGCCACATTATTTATGCCTTATCGAGTTATTTTATGGAAAGTTTACCTATTTATTCACCTTTATATATGTATTGATTCATCATTTATTACATTATACATACCCTTACTTGGAATTTGATGTCACCCTTATTATTCTTCTTTCCCCATATTATTAAAAAAAATTGAATAATATTTCAAGGATGTATTTTATTTCAGTTTATTTTGTAGCATGTTTTTACCAATTTATAAAAGGTATTATTTATGTAATTCATCTTTCCAAGACTGCTAAACTGAATGGTCCTTTGTAATTTTCTTCCTTGTAAAAAATCCCATGTAATGTAATAATTCACTGGCTCTGGGAATCTAGGATCAGGGCATTATAGTTGGTATTAGAGGGAGGTTTAGCAACAACATTGGAAAAAAGATTTAGAAAACATAAATTAGGGAGAAAAACACTATGATATACATTTAGGATACAATTATAATATCTTACTATAATTTTGGTAAAGTAGAGATTATGTGGGTATTCATAGTAAAACATCCCTATTTGGATACTACACATGGAGATGGTTCTTTCATAGATGTACCTAGGAGTACCAACTCTAATAAGGTATTGCAGGCCTGACATGGGGAAAACTGGTACATGATAATTTGAATTATTTCATACATATTTTGACACTCTTGGTGGATATACTTAGGTTAATTCACATTTTATTTACCTACCATTATAAATGGTATAGAAGTATTATTTCTCCAATGTAGCCAATGTTTATGGTTCTAGTATTTTCGGTGCATAAATTTATGGTATGTGTTATAACATATTTTGAGTAATATGATGTTCATTATTTTGTGAGATAATCCAGTATATTTAAACATTTATAATTTCCTCCTTTTAGAAGAATTGATAACCCCACCAATGCACATGGCGCAACTAGTGAGAAGTATCATATCATTCATGGTCTTAAGCTAACATTTTGAAAGAAAATAATATCCCTTGTTTTATCATCATTAGAGTACATAATATCATGTGATAATTAGATAATTAAAAAATTATTAATATCTTATGGACTTAAACTGAAGTAGAAGATGGAAAAGAAAAATATAGATAAAGGGAATAAAGTAAAGGGAGATTTTCCCACATGTGATAACTGTGGAAAGAATCATCCTGGTAAATTCATGAAGGGAATGTGAGTTTCTTATAAGTATAAAGAAAAATAACACCATTTTCTTTATAAAAATGGTAAGAAAATGGTTTTGAATATTCAATACCTCCACTCCAATGACATGAGACAATATGAAAATCAATGTCCCAAGAGTCAATGGAATATACCACGAATAATGCTATTGGATAGTGATGAAGTTATTATACTTCTATAGATAGAGAGAAATGATTAATATGCTTGTTCAATAATTATGTAATTTGGTTATTTTATCATCAATGTACTAGTTATAATAATTATGGTATATAAGATCACTGTATTGTTGTACTTTTTCGTTAAGGATTTGAGATCATATGTTGAATGGTACGAAGGAAAGTGATCCAGTATAAAGTTAAACAGTTCAAAGAAAACAAGATTGAGTGAAATAAAAACCCATAATATATTCCTGATAATTATATAACGATTAAGAAATGATTTATTTGATAAAAAGATGACTACCTCGGAATTCAGTAATGACTTTCCAACATGTGGTCTATGCTATCATTGATGGAGTTTACAAAACATTTGGATTTAAGTTATATATCCCACAACATGTTTCCTAATTATTTAATAAGGAACAATGAATGATTCCAATATAGTTTTATGGAAATTCTATTTATTACCCTATTTTAATTGGATACATGATGATGTTATTTACATGTTTGGAATGAAAAAATTTAGAGCTAATTCCTGTTGATTAAAGACTAATGGTATGTTCATTTATATGTTATTAGAACATAATATATTAGAGAAGTTAACTATTTAAAAAATGGATTAATTTGGTCATTGGATGATATTTTAGAGAGTAGTGTATTAATACACTATTTTTCGCATTATGTTCTCAGTGATTAAGTAGAAATAGTTCAAGGTGTAATAAAATAAAAATATTTCGTTTACATATTGTTAATTATATTATTATACTATGAAAGAATTCATTATCTATAGAAAAAATGATTTTAAACATAAGAATTCCAATTATCATCAGTTTTTATGAAATTAATGACTTCACTCACTCATATGGTTAATAGTTTTGTGGTCAACAACATTCATCCAAATTTGTTCTATAGCACTCTCCATTAGAAATAGATTGTTGTATTTTTCTTCCATATTCATGTTCCCATTTTACACCTAGATTCTTCTACAAGAGAACCAATTTTCTTGACCATTATGATGTTATTTCTCTATTATGAAGAATATATGGTATTACCCCTTTTTACGATGTCAGTTTTTCAAAAATAGTATATTTTAATACCCTTGATTACAGAGATCAAGTTTCAAATGTGAGGATTCAATTTAATTAATGTGGGGAGATTTTGACACCCTAATAATTGAGAATATTTTACATTTATAATAACATAAAAATTGTAATTATTTATACACATCGTTAAAATTATGCTTCATAAAACACTGAATTAACTTGTGATACACACAAGACCGAGTTCTTCCACCTTTTTTATAGTGACTATATTTAAAAAATAAATTATAAAAATTTTATGAATTATATTATTTATAATAAATATTATTTTTTAATTCTTAATGTCCAAATTATCATAGGGTGCATTTATTGTATTTTTCTGAGAAATATCATTTTTGATGAATAGAAAAAAAAACTGCAATGTACTTAAAAACAACCATTTCGTTTACATAATTATTAATGATAAATTAATATATAGTTTTTTAGAGGATAATTACATCAATTATAAATATATTTCTACAAACATGTTCGTTAGAATCAATTTGGCATATAAATTTAATATAGAAACATAACAATATTTTTAACGTTTTTCTACTAAAAACTCGTTATTTCACCTCACCTGTGGTATTAGCATTATTCATAAAATTTCCACTTTTTTTATTAGAGATTTGAAAATAAGATATAAATTCATGTAATTATAATTATTATTTTGGTCTAACAGGATCTATTTTTTTTACTAAATTGGATAATGAATTTGATTAAAATTAATTACGATGATTAAGGTATAATGATTCTTAATAAGGTATTAACCTTAATATTAAGAGCCAAAATGACTTGTACACTTGTCCAAAAGCCATTGGATTCCAAAATTTATCCATCTACCCACATTTTTCTAAATATATGGGTTATTGGGATATTATTAAATTCATGCTCCCTATATTAGAGGGTATGTAAGGAAATAGACAAAAAGGTAACTCTCTTTACATTTATCATTTATAAAACATTGATATATGTAATAAAATAATATTTTCAGTTATAGATATCCTTTTTAAATATATATGTGTTATTTTTATCATAATATATTATATTTAAATTTTAGGGATGGTTTAGGAACATAAAATTCTTATGAAACTTCAATATATTGTTTATTTATTTAATAATTATCTAAAATAAATGATACAATAAATATTAAAAGTAAGGATAATGGATTGAAATATTGACTTAAATTATTTTTTTACATTAATATATCATTTTATTCACATTCAAATCTACTATATTTTAATTCCAATATATGATTGGTATTTTAAATTTAACATTAATAAAATAATGTCGAAATTGACATTTTTGATATTTTAATATAAATGAAACTTATAAAATGATTCGAAATTATTAAAAATAATATATTATGATAAGTAACTTGTAAGAGATAAAATAAAGTAAATATGGTCTATTAATGGAATTATTGATCTTATATAATTAAAATATTGACCCCTATTTTGTAAATATTTTTCTAAAACGGTCCAGGTTCAAGCAACGTTTTAGCGCATCAAATGCGCTTGTTTTAAAATTAATTGACAAAAAAATGGGATTTTAATTTCATCAATTAGATATCATATTAATAATTTATTGGATCATTATATTATAATAATCCTCACTTCAATTAAGTGTCAATGGTTTAATTAATTTGATTAAAAAACTAGATACTTAAATAAAAACCGAATCTATAAAATTTATGAATTTTAGAACATAGGGAACAAAATTATTTAAATGCACATATTATTCGGTGTATACAGTTTTTATTGACAATTATTCTTATTTAACCCATTATTTTTTTCTTTTCGGATCCATTTTACATAAGTGTGACTCTCTAGTAATGAATACATTTTGGGATTTATAAAAGCATCACTCCCCCTCCACTATAAAAAGGCAAGCACTCTACCCCTTCCTCACAACTCTCAATCCACATTATCTCATAAAATATCTATCCAAGTATTTTCACAAAATACATACACTCTACCTAAAATACCCTCTATGGATATAAATAAATTCAAGTATTCTTTTTTTTTCAAACCAGAAAAAGTTACATGGTCAAGAGGTAACACTTTCTATCGTGACTTCAAGTTTCATTTCCAGTCGTCACTTCCTATAATCATTTTATTCTATTGTTACATAACAACGCATATATGAAAAATATACTATGATTTTTTTATTCTTAGTATTAATAGTATTCTTAAACACACATACATTTAATGAATAACAATCGTATTGTTTCTGTGTACAACGGTCTACCGCCTCACGAAACGATGACTGTTCAATTTTCCCCTACCCCCCCTCATAGTATCCATCATGAAAGAAAATATATATATAATATATATTCAATTATGATTTTATTATTTTTCATTAATATTTAATATATAACATAACTTTATGCTTTCCATGTAGTGTAAATATGATAATTTTGTTTGAGGAAATGTGGACTAAAGCCCCCTCAAAGCGATATGACTCATTCATTACCAACATGGAATGAATAAATGATGGTTATAATAAACCTATTTAAAATTTATGACCTAGATATGATATATAAAATTATAATATACACATGTATCATTTATTTCTAAATTCATTTAATATGAAAAACAAATGAAAGTAGTGTTCATATGTTCGTACGACCTACCGTCTCCATGAACTCTGCAAATCATTTACAATATCCTAATATTTTAGACTATTATAAATTAATATGTAATGAATATTTAAGTTAATTTTTTAATGGTTTACATTCTTGAGATGATTATATCATGATGTATTTAAAATTAATAAAAACTAAAATGTTAAAACGTACTCGAGAAAACTTTGCAATTTACACTCGAAATAATCAAAATAAAGAAAGACTATTAACAAACATGTAATAAAATATTGTGAGAAGATAATATTGGGTATTATAAACTTTTTTTGGTTCTTTTATGAGTTAGTAACTAATTTAATACAACTATACATTAGTTTAAATACCATACAACAATATGAAGGTTACGTTAAGTGATTTTCATATCACATTTTATATCTGTGAGATTAATGCCATATTCACTACTTACTTATTTTATATTCCATAAATATTCCCATATTGATATATTATATCATTAATAATATTAATATAATGATATTATATGATTCATATTTTTTCATACCTTTTCAGTGATTATGATTTAAAATTTTCAAAGTGGAATGGGACACTTTGGAATGTATGAATATTATTCTCCTCAAATATTATTAATCTCACATCCTTTTCTGATTTATTATTTTATATAAAGCTATCACCTTATTGTAATAATTCCTAATTTGAAATGTAATTACTTATCCAAATTCTCATAAAATGTATATTATTATTTCTTAAACTGTATACCAATATTCATGCATAGGTTACATTGACAATTAATTGATTATTGGGGAAGTATGGATATACCAATAATTCTCATTCAATACATATATTTGATAAGGAATATTAGTTATTTTGAATATTCAATATGAGAAATTATTTGGAATGGAAATTACGGGCGGATCTCAGACTTTATATATCTTTTTAGTGCATCAATATATTCTAATCGGATAAATTAGTTGGCCCAATTAAATGGGTTTATAACTGTGATTTAAATCATCTTCTGGAATGTCTTGATGATAATCGTTATTCATGTACTTAAGATTTTATGTATGCTAATAATGAAATTTCCCTCATTTAGTATAAGTAATTATATATCCTTAATATTTTTCATCTACATATCTATGGATGTAGTTCATTCTCAGTTTATTTATTTATGGACTGTGTTTTTTTCTTACTTTCCACATTATTTATGCCTTATCTAGTTAATTGTATTGAAATTGTACACAATTATTTAACCTTCCATATGGATTAATTAATTATAGCCTTTGTTGTATAAGTCCCTACAAAGCATATGTGATCACCCAAATGTTGATTATTTCCCCATGTTATGAACTAGAGAACTTTGAATAATATTTGAAGGATGGATTTCATTTCAAAATATTGTGTAGCATGTTTTATTCTTTTTTACCAATGTATTATGAGTAATATGTATGGAATATGGCTTTCCAAGGCTACTAAACTGAATGGTCCTTGGATATTTTCTTCCGTATAATAATAATAATGTAATGTAACAATGCAACAGATCTGGGCTTCTAGAGTTAGGGTGTTATAATCAAAACTAACCATTATACTAGCCCTGAGATTTAGTGACGATAAATTAACATTATTACTTCAGAGAGAAGGTAATCTACACATATTCACAGACAATGTTCTATTTTTCATATTATATATAAAATATTTAATATTTTTTAGATTTAATATAATGGAATTATATTATATTAGTAATAAAAATTTAATTATTTTAATAAGGTTAGTCAAGGTTATGATCATAAAAATAAATATGGAAACACTAATAAAATGTTTATTATCACATCAAGGACACAAATTTTTTCTACAAATTATACTGTCAAATGAAGACCTAGTTCTTTGTAATATTGAAAAAATAGATTTTTTATATTCTATTGAGTTCAAGGAGGGTAAATGTTGAATATTATCATGATTCATTGTATAAAACCCTATATTTAATACATGGTCATTCATGATTTACTACATGAAGGTACACATAATAAAAATGTAAAAGATCATTAATACTAGATTCATTGGTAAATTAGGTACATAGAATGACATCTTGAAACTAGAACACAATGACATTATTAAAGACATACATAACATGCTCCTAAAATTTTACCATTCTTCTAAAACAATGTGGTATAACCTAGGTATATATATAAGATAGGGTTGAGAATATAAATATAGGTAAGGGAATATTAATATCATTGCATAAGGTAAATCTATTCATGTAAGAAAAGGGGAATATTAGGGTAACATTAGAGGAGTTATAATCATAATCATGAATAATAAGGCATGATATAACATTATAAAATAAATATTGCATAGGAAAGTTGAAATAACCTTAAACATGGAATAATAAATATAATTGAAGGATAACCACCAAGAAACCTTAACATAGTTTTCTTATGATAAACTAACATGAACAATATAGGTCATATCATGAGATTAAAACATCACCCAACACATTGTATTACTATACAATTCTAGACCCATCTATCATTTTCATATCATGTTCCTGAATAAGTGTGTCGCATAGATCATACAAAATAATGCTATTTTTCATCACCTTTAATACCAATATTATATATTTTAAGTTAATTATTTGCAATTCCCCAATCAATGGTGTATAGTTACATCTAGGTTAATACATTCTAGGGGGAATGAGAATGGGAATTCACTATAAAATAGTTTCATATAGAAGTTCACAGGATGATTTTTACAGCATAACTAGGGTACGTAAAGATTCATTGAAGGGTTAATTGTATGTTTAAGGGTTATATGATCACTTGAATATAGTAAGGAAAATATAAGGGGTATGTAATAACATATCCCAACATGAATAACTTGGAATAAAATTTCACGATACAAAGAAGGTTGTAGAATATAGCAGAGTATGAGAAGATCCTTTACCTTGAGGAAAAACAAAAAAAAAAGCTTGGGTTAGATTATTATATACTATTTTGGAATCATGGGAGAACAATATATTTGGTAAGGAAAATTTTTTTCTGGATAAAATAGTTTTGATTGAAGATAAATGGTTGTTTTTATTGGTTTATATACCTAAAGAGATGTTATTTAATTATTAATTTTCAAACATTGGTTTTGGACACTCTATGAAAAAATAATCAAAACCATAAAACTTCCCATTTTCATCCAAAGGTATATAAAATTTATAGGGATTTAGTTTACTTTATTATTTTAATATATTTTATAATTAAATTAAAATTCTTAGTGATATAAATGTTTGTAATGTTTACATAAAATTAATTTTATAAACATAAAATTAAATATTAGTTTTAGAAGATTCATAAATTGTTTATAAAAATAATAAAATAACCTTAAAACACATTATATTAAATTCAAAATATATATTTGGTATTAGATACATTTTATTTCATATATAACATCACTTCTAATTAATTATTCTGTCATTATTCACCCTATATATTTGTACTGTATTTTTTTACCTAAAACATTGATTGTCTCCAAAATAATGAAAAAAAACACACTGGTATCAAAATGATAATTTCAAAAATGATAATTATTAATCAAAATAATTCCCTCCACATGATAATTTATAATTTTAAATAAAAATTAAAAAATTATTACAATAATCTTGTTTTTGACAATAACAGTTATCGACAATTTCAAAAAATAAATTTTCTTCATAAAATTATATTAACATTAATAATTAGTAAAAATAATTAGGAATAATATTTTATTAAAATATAATATATTTTAAAAATCCATTACTTTATTAAAATATTTTTTCTTTATAAGAAATATAAATTCCCAATAAAATAAAATTTGTTTTTCATCATATTAAAATATACTTTTTATTAAACTCATTACATAATAATTTTAAAAATAAATTATAATATTAACAATGTATAAATATATTCAATATAATAAAAAAACGAATCCTAAAACATAAATATAGTATGTTTTAGATACACATCTCTTTATTACTCTAGATAAAAACCTAATTTTATGGTGTGTGAAAGTGATATTTTTATTAGGTGGTTCAGTGAACATGGTTTTCACACATGATCTTCATGAGTTTTTAATTAATATGTATATGGTTTTGTTCATGCTTCACTTGTTTAATCAGGTAATGTACTTGTTCTTGGTGTAATCCCAATAATTTATTCTCCCTCAGATATATGGTAAAATCTATCTAGTTGAGACCATTACATAATCCATCTGTATCATTTGGACATTACAAAAAACCATTATATATACAAGTCATAATATCATTGTTTAATGGAATTATTGTTAATTTTTATAATTATTGAAGGGATTTAAAATATTATAGGTTATAATATTTTAAAATAATCAAAGTATTGCATCTTTTTTCTATAACATTAATACATAATAATAAATTAATTTACTCAAAAAATGATTTAAATTTATAAAAGTTCAGCTCATTACATTTATCCCCCCTTCATAAATTTGATCCTATAAATTTTCATTTTATACAATAAAGTAAATTTTGTTAGTTATGTTTCATCGCATCTTCCACTTCAGATGTCACTTCCTAAAAATTGTAATTCCTCTATAACACTTTCACAATATAAGTTTTATTATTTCATAGAGAATCATCTCTAAGAGCATAGATCATTACTAGTTGATCCTCATACAAAATTCCATTCTATAATGGTTACATCTCATGATTTAGAAAATTTAATGGTTCTTGTATGTACATTCTCAAGTGGGATATATAGAACACGTCATGTACTTGATATTAGAAATGTTGGAGTCCTAGTCAATAGGTCACTGCTTCGATGAATTGAAATACTTCTAAGGGGATTATGAATCAAGGAATAAGATTTACCTTCTTTAGAAGCATCTTGAACTTAGAATATGGTGATATATGAAAGAGCACTTCATCTCTATCCCTAAACTCTAGGTCTCACCAATGAATGATTTTATGGGGTTTTTTTCTAAATTTTTTTGGATTTCGTATAACACTGAATGGTTTGAAACTTATTTTCATATCTTGGATCATATTAGTTCCCATAATCTACTTCTCCCTATATTCATACCATCATTTCAGAGTCTAACACATTATCCAATATATAGAATCCTAATTTTTTGTATGAATAATATAATTGAAATTGAGGTTATAAGAGAACTCCACTTAGGGAAGGTGTTGATCCAAACTTACTTGGTTATCCATTTAACATGCTCTCAGTGTATCCTCCAATGTTTCAATCATGCTTTCAGACTAACCATCCTCTAGAGGGTGATAATCCGAGATGAAACTCAACATTGTATATAATTCTTAGAGAATAATTCTCTAAAACATCAAGGTAGGCATCATATCTTGATCAGAATAATGTAGAGTGGAAATACTTGTACTCTTACAACATACCATAATTTTATCATGGTAAATTGTTGAAGTGAAAAAACTTCATTAATAGATTTAAAATGTGAATAATTATTAAAGTGATCGACTACCACCAAGATGGTCTTATTTACATTAGGTTTCATTTATATTACTATGATGAAATCAATATTTACTTCATCTCACTTCAACACTAGTATGTGAAATGGTTGAATAATACCGTTATAGTTCGTTCATTTTCTCCAGGATGTTTGGGATAATAATAGTTGAGACACAAAAGCCCCAATCTACCACTACATGTTATTCCACTAGATGTTTTTTTATCAAATATCCATACATCATATTGCTTCCTATATGAATATAGGAGTATGAGAAATAAATATCATCCAAAATCTATCTCATTAGTTGTATATTTATGGGTCACATATCTAGGTTTTGAACCATATAACATTATAATTTGAAAATTTAATGCCAGAATATTCACTACCTTCTTCTATAGAAACTCATTATCATTCCATTAATCCTTTATCCTATAAAAAATGTATGTTTGAGAATTTGGATTTTTAGTGTATTATAAAAATCCTATTATTATTCCCATGCATATCCATTTCATGTCAATGAATATTATATCCCTTACAAACATTTCCATTGATTTAGTTGTGGGGATATTTCTACTCAAATAATCCTCCACTTTATTGACATTTATAGGATGAAAATAGACTGAAAAATAAAATTCATTGATCATCTCAATCCACCTTAATTTTATCATATTTAGCTATTTGTTTGGAATATAAACTTGTGGATTTTTTTGATCTATACATATTTCAGACATATCTTTGTAAAGATAGTTTAACGATATAATCAATATAAATATCACTTATTCCAATTCTAGGTCATGTGATGGATATTTCTAGTCATTGATCTTTAATTGGTGATAGTCTTTGGTTATCAATTTCTCATGTTTCATAATTATACAACCAATTTTATTTTTTGATGCATAATTATATATTATAAATCATTCCCCACTAGTGGGTAATGTGACAACAATTGTAGTGATTATCCACATTGTCAAGTCATTAAATATTTCTTATTATTCAATATTCATGTTAAACATACCTCTTTTCCAAGTATTCTTTTTTAGTAGTCTTGACAATGAGTATATGTTTCTCAAAAAAAATTATAGTACCTAGCTAATACAGGTAAAATCATATTTTGTTCACGAATATTTTTATTTACCATCATTCTATTTCTATAGTTTTGGAATGATGCACATAAATCCTTTTACTGGTGTTAACATGCAATAATAAAGTTACATGCTCCAACTATAACCCACCTTTTCTATAATTTTCAATCAAAATTTTCTATCTCAAGGCCTTTAGTATAGTATTTAAATTTCCATCATCTTATTATATACTTTTGGAATATAAAATAATATCATCTATTAAAACATCCACAAATTTTCTGTGGAAATACCTGAAGAGTCTATTTTTCATGTATATAAAGTCTTTGGGAATATTAGTGGGTCCAAATGGAATCACATTGAAATAAATGTTCACATATCTTATAAGGGTATAAGTTTTGTGTATATCCTCCACCACATTTACTTAAAACAATCCCAATCGAAGATCCACATAGAGAAACAATTGGCTCCATGTAACTGATCTAACAAGTCATTAATCTTTGGAATATGATACTCATTATATATATAAATCTTTTAAATATATTGATAAACAATGTAGAGGTGCATTGACACATCCTTATTCTTGAAAAAGATTACCGGTATACCCCATGGTGAATAACTTGGACATATAAACCCTTTTTCAGATTCTCATGTATTTTTTTCATTAGATCCTCATGTTCCATAATAATTATTATATATATATTATTGTCTAATGTAAAATAATTTTGTATGATCTCAATTAATAACTCAACCTCATGGATTGTAGGAAGGATATGAAATTTCCTAGGAAATATATCAGTTCATTCCCTTGAAATGGGAATGTCATCATGTATGATATTTTATTTATTCTCAATTATTTGAGCAAGATATTCATTCCCATACAGAAATAGTATGAATTTTTGATGTAGTAGTACTAAATAAAATTTTTATACTCCTTTAAATACATTGGAATTGGAGGTAGAATGACGATATGAAGGCTGATATCCTTCTCTCAAAATATTATGTTCGATCTATATAAGGAAATCCAAACTACACCAAACATTTCATCAAATTTCACTAATGGGATAATCACAAGTTTTTCTGGAATGTTTAGCCTGCATATTGTGATAGGGGAGGAGTAATACTCTTGGGATACAATAATTCCCCAATTATTCATCTTCACTAATGACTCTACTTCTATGTTTTTAGGTGGTGTTTTAATAGTTATACTATACTTTTACGAAACAAAAGTATATTTAGAACCATAATAAAATAGTACATTGTCTATTCACCAATGAAAAACTAGATAAATTGTCAAAAAAAAATTATTAGGATCCACCTCAACAGTTGTGATTACCTAATATTCACCCTATTCTCAAAGAAATGGTGTTTTTTCTTGGTTATTGTAGAAAAAGACATTTCATATGGAAGTTAATCTCATAGTGTCCTTATTCCAATCATTTGAAACATTAGGAAAAAAGGATGAGGTTTTTCCTAAGAATTCCTTTATTTCATAACATTACTGGATTTCTCTAGTAGATATTATCTATCTAGGTCTCATTGTTCCTACACATAAATCATTTTCATGTCCAATTTTGTAAATTTTGTGGATATGTCTTTCAACACTTTTAACAAGTGTAATGATGTAATTTCTTACCCTTAAGAGTTTTTTCCACTACAATTATAGAATTTAAACCCATTCTAGATTTATACTCTCCAATCCCACGACATCCATTAGATTCGTCGAATATATTATGAAATGGATGGTGCATATGATAATTTCCTCATTTTTATCAATGCCTTCAATTGATATTTATTTTGGTAAATTCATATTTACCCCAACAAAGATTCAGATATCTTTACATTCAATGGAAATAAAAAAGATATAATTATTTCATAATAATATTAACATGTTTTCCCCCATTCATCCCAATGGATTCATTAATTTTTTTCATAAGGTTATGTAAATACTTCCTTATTTTATATTACAAAGCTTGAATAAATATATTTACATAATATATTTTTTGAAATTACATTCACTTAATTACATTGACCTCCTCCTCGATTTTTTTTCAACACCTACTATTGATCAATTTATGCCTCCCAGTGGTAAAAACCCATCATGACCATATCTTGGTTTGAGAATTCAATTATAGAGAATATCACTTCATATATTTTTATCATTTTCTTTATGATTAGGGGAACATAAGTTCCATTTAAACCAAAATCTCATTGTCATATAAAGGTCTCAATTAAAACCACATATTTCTTAGGGGTATTTGGGTGTTCCACATGATTAATGATTTAGTTAAAAACATGATTGAATTTAGTAAGTATTTCCCTGGCATTATTGATTCATGATCCTATTGGGTTGGACATTTCATTTGTTCAGTCAATACTGTTTTCTTCATGTTGGTAATTGACTTGGTTACTCCTATTCATATACATTGACTGAAAATAAATGGAAATTTATGGATGGTAATTTTTTAACTATTAAACACATAATTGTGATATAATAAAAATTAAATGGATTACTCATAACTGACATATATTCTTTAAATTAAGGATTTTAAATATTTAATCTAATTTATCCATGATCTAATTCCTAAAATAAAATATTATAGTAATTTTGATAACTCAATTATGGTTTTTAAGGATATTTTGAATTTACTCAGTCATTTCCCCAAGGAGTGTTGAACTAGGTGTGCATAAAATCATGTTCTTAGGAACCATGTACTGATCGAGTCCAACTCAATGTGTTCTTTTGTGTTTATTAACCCTATTTAAAACTATTCCAGATCCACATCAAATTATAGTATCCACCAATTGATGGATTTTCATACAGACCTCTTAACCAATACATTATTAAAACATATGGATATTTTATTATGTTTATTCTAATATATATGGATTTTTCAAGAGTTTTATAATAATAATGCAAAAATAAGTATAATGTTCTCTAAAGACTACTATGATAAAAATAATTTAATACAAATTAATTAATGATTTATTACATAATGGTAATTTTAACATAGTCCCAAAATATCATAAATCTGAGAATAATTGGGAAATTCAGTATATAGTATAATAACATGAACCAGAAATAAAATGACACTATATAAAACTTCCTTAGTAGCCTCCAAAATTTTCATATTTCTTTTTAAAATTACATGGCATAACTTAGGGATATACATAATAAAGTGGGTGAGCTATATAGACTGTTAGGAGAATAAACAAACCATAACATAAGGTAATAAAGTACATGTGATCCAAGGGTCATATCATTATAACAGATGAGGGGTGATAATAATAATCTGGAATAATTAGGTATAATATGACATGCTAACATAAAGGAATTATTTGAATGTGTTAACAATATAAAAAAATATAATCATAAAAAAAGTCAACGATAACCACTAAGAAAACATAACATAGTTTTCTTATGAAAACCTATATTTCACCATAAAAAATATACAATGAGATTAAAATATTTCCCATTACATTATAAAACAATATAATTCTGAACTCACCTGTCATGTTCATACCATGTGCATTCACAAGTCTTCCATTTAGATTATAGAAAATATTGATGTGTTTCATTAATTTGAATCTCTTAATTATGTATTTTGAGATATATACATTAATTTCCCAATAAAAGTTAGTATAGAGATATCTTGGAGAATACCTTGGAGTTAAAATGGGAATGATTAATCACTATAAATATGGTTGGAAATGAAAATTTCAGGTTGATTTTTGCTACATAACAGGTGAAAATAACGATTCATAGATGGGATAAATGAGAGTGAAAGGGTATATTGTCATTTGGTAATCATATGAATAGTAAAAGAGGTATGTAAAATCATAACATAGGATAAAAAATTATTAATTAAAGGACATAAAACAATGAAGTTTACTGAATAATGAGGATAAGGAAATTATTCCATACCATGAGAGGGTGTTTCTAATTGATTTGGAAGATCTTATTACGAAATTGGGGTAACATGGGAGGAATATAAAAAGGGTAGAATAGAGTAATTTAATTCCATAATGGTTTTATGTAATGAGTAATGAGATTTTTTGTTGGTTTATATACACAATTTGAAGATAATTCCTTATATGTTTTCAAATATCGGTTTTTGACTCTATAAGGTAATGTAATCAAAACCACAAACCTTGTCATTTATTGGAGATTTTATTCTACAAAAGTGAAGTGGATTCCATTATTTTTTAGTTATGAGATACTATATAATAAAAATATTACCCTCTCTAATGTAGAAGAGTGTCCAGATTACAAAATATTTATTTTAATATCATAAAATATAATATAGGATTTGGGGGATTGATTAAATGTTTATGAAATTAATTAAATAACATGAAAAATATTTATTGTGAAGGTTCAAGACATATTTGTTCGTTGATACAATATATGAATTATATTACATCACTTTTGGAGAATTAATATTTCATAATTCACAATATATATCAATAATGTATTGAATTTGGATGCAAAAAATATTCCACCTCTAATAATAATAAAAAAATAAATATAGGATAAATTTAATCTGTTTATTTAAAAAATAATATTTATTTTACCGAAATAAGTCTATTTTTATTATAATTGGCACTTTTAAATCAAAAATACACATGTATTGAAAATTAATTGTTTATTTACAGTAACAGTTTTCTGACCCTTATATGAAATAATTAAAAATAATATCTTTATATAATCATCTCTATTATATATAAATTATTTAATAGTAAAATTTTATTAAAATATCATGTCATTAAACAATTCAAAATTTCATAAAAATTTACTATTTTATTGAAAAAATATAATTACCAAAAATACAGGTTTTGTTTCATCATATCAACATCAATGTTTTATAAAAATAAGTATATTTAAATTTAAAAAGTAGTAATAACAATAAATCATAAATATAATTATTGTTTTATAAAAAAAATATCAAAAAATTCATGTCATTGTGGTCAAGAAATATATACCTTTATCACATGTTACATTTTCTATGGTTAAGGTGTTCTATGATGAGATTTTTATATGGTGGATTAGAGAACATTATTTGGGTTTTGATCTTGATGGTTTTAAGATTATCCATTAAATGGTTCCACTCATGATATTGTATTTGAATATCATCATGGGATTGTTCAGGGGAAAATCATAGTGATTTCATAACCCTTAAAGGAAATGATAAATTACTTTATAGGTTATGATCCTTCTAGTTGAGGTCATTGTTTCTTCTATATATATAAATTTGACTTTATCAAAACCCTTTATAAATAATTTTCATTTTATCGCTAGTAGATAGCTATATTACCGGTTGTTATTATTCATGACGGTTATTAATATAAACAAGGTTATAACAATCAAAAATACCCAAAGTAGTGCATGTCTTTTCTATAGAATTATTATATAATAATGTATTAAAGTATTCACAAAATGGAATTTTATTTATAACAGTTTTTTATACAAATTTTATGTGAATGATAGTTTTGATGTTCTGTATGTCTTATATTTATAACTATAAAGAATATTATTTTAGGATGTTCGATGTAACGCCCCAACCCCAGTTACCCAGAGTCGGTGCATTATTACATATCATTGGCATGATCATAAGGAAATCATGTCCTGAAATACTGATTAGTTTAGTATTATTAGAAACTAGATTCATACATAAGGCCATCTTTACAACTTAAAAATAATTACAACACTAATTTATTCCAATAGAAACATCCTTGAATTCTAAATTATGACCATAAGTCACTCATAACTAACTTGTTCATATCCTAAGAATATGAAACATAAGAAAGTAGTGAGATAAAATGCCCAGTAAGGGAAAAGAATACAGCAGAAGATACCATAAATATTAAGCATGGTGAATAATTGAAAACTCAAGCCTTTACAAATAATAAACATGAACACTTTTATTGAAGGAATATGAGATGAGTAAATAATGCCATAATAAAACATAATCATGGGTATTCTACTAGTTAAAGGACCACCTGACCCATCAACATTATTTTCATAATGAGGGAATGTATGATGTCATACATTCGGAAACATTTTGTCAAGGCCTCGACCAATATGTCTAAAAATGATTTAGGCCTCGGCCAAAACCATATATAAAATTGGGAAAGGCCTCGGCCAATTACATTTCTAGTTGACTCATGAGACCTACAAATTCATTGAGGATATATAGAGGGCTCCACCCATCACATTCTAATTCCAATACATTCCTCATATGAAAAAGGTTGAAATATAACATAGACCTTCGTATTAAAACTAGAATACGAAATGTCAATACGAAAACCATAAACCATGAATTGTATAAAAATAACACATCCATAGTAAAAAATATCAGAAATCCTTAAATATAATTTGGATGATTTGGGTCATAATGAATCGACTTCAAAAAAGGATAAAATCCATCAAAATATGTGACATAGATGAAATCAAAAATATTTGAGAGAAATATCTCTTTCTTTTTTGAAATCATTTAATGATAAATAATTATAAAAGAAAACATTTATTTCCAAAATAATTTTTTTTATGATTTTAAGGGATTCTTTGATGATTTTATAATGGTTGAAAATAGTTTCACCCACTGTAGAAGCTAAAAAAACATTCCTACATTAATTTTGTTGAAACGGTCATAGGGTACCTTGTTTAGAAAATGATGGAAAGATTCACTACTACAAAAAACGGCCAATATCAATACTCAAAACAGGCTATAACAACACTAAAAAGCAATGTAAAGCGCTAATATAGGGGGTCCCTTTATCAGTGCTCCAAAAAGCACTGATAAAGGTCAAATTTTTTTTAAAAAAATAAAAAAGAATTAAATAACACGGGGAGATATTTTAACAGCACTTGACCCCCCCAAATTATCATCATTATGAGGTCTCTCGTGTGCTGCCCTTCCCACGCATCCCCACATGTAAACACATTTCCCTCCACCCGAAATCAAACCCGCAACCTCCCCCTTTCATGGCTACCCCTTTGACACTAAGCTATTTCATTTTTCTCTCTAATTAATTATATATATATATATATATTGTTATATTTATTCATATATTGTTAAAGATTCATATTAATGTAAATATATTTACTCATTTATTAGTATATATATGTTCATTCATATATTAATATTTATTTTTATTTATTTATTTATTAATATTTTTAGTTATAATTTTTTATCCGTATATTTATTTGTATATTAATATATACTTATAAGATTAGTTTTACATACATTTATTAAATATGTTTTTTATATGTGTTTATAATTAAATATATAAATACATAGATACATACATATATATCTATATATATATGACACACACACACAGACACATATATATATCTAAGAACAAATACATATATATGTGTATTTAGAATGCTATAAAATGTTCAAAGGATCATAACACATAATCCAGAAGCCCGTTTCAACTCCACAAATAGTCTAATAAAAGAAAATAAAACAATATTCGATATGATATGTAGTGCAGGCCTAACGGACATCCGGATCAGAATTTATACCTGTTTGAATGTAAACAAATCGAGGTATCCCGTCTAAAAATTCAGTTTTGGAGGCCTTCTATGCCATTATTGGCCTCAAAAATTTTAACAGAGGATCTGCTTAGGTCATTAGAGGGTAGACCTCATCGCAGGTTTTGATTTGATATGTTGTAGAGCTCAAATGGACACCTCGATCAAAATTTATGGTCGTTTGATGTTTGAGTTACATTTTAGACTTATTTTCGATCTTTTATTAATTTTTTTGATTTATTATGTCTTAAAATTGTTATTAAATGAATTTTAATCGATAATAATTTGAAAATTATTAATTAATAAAATTTCCTACCATATTTTAAAGCCATTTTCATTAAATTTCTTATATATTAAATTTAATAGTCTATTTATAAGTATCTAAAACATATTTAAAATATATATATTATATTTATATCAATATAAATATACTTATATAACAATAATTTATTTCTCATGATTTTTTTTAAACATAAAATTTATTACTGGTAGGAAAAAGCACTGATAAATCCCCTATTTATCGGCACTAATACAAAAAGCACTCATAAAGGGGTCACCTTTATGAGCACTAAGCGCTGATAAATCACCCCTTTATCAATGCTAATATAAAAACCGCTAATAAAGGGGTCCCCTTATCAGTGAAAAAAATTGCTGATAAAGGGGAGGGCCTTGTTCAGCGCTTTTTTTAGCGCTGATAAAGGGATAGCGCTTCCCTTGCACGTTTTTTGTAGTAAGGATTATATTAAAAACATTTTATTAAAATTCAAAGAATGGTATAAATGACTTTAACCCATATTCTACTAAATAGTAAATTTTTTTGGAATACATTTTTAGGAAACATGGATGTTGTTGATAAAGAGGTCCCAGTAGATAAAAACGTAAAAAAAACCACGGATAATAAAGAGATTGTGAAATTTACCCTTAATTTGTACTTTCCCATGGTTGAGTGTATGTTAACCTCATTAATAATAGTTAAATCATTGTTATTAAATTATACAAGAACCATATACACAATTATGATATCATATATGATCTTCTAATAATGCTTTGTTAATAATATTTTAGTATTATCGTCATTTCAGGTGTTAACTAATTCGTTTTCCATTATATTCGTTCTTAGGTGAGTCATATTTGTCATGTAAGGGATGTATGTTATTCATATCCAGAATTATATCAAGTCTTTATACATTATTTTTAATCATCAAATGAAAATTAATCTTGAATGGTTACGATGGGGAATTAATCTCATCGCGTTCATGGAGACAGTATTTTGTACGTACGCACGAGCGACAATATCATTCTTTTGATATTAAAATAGTATGTAAAAAGATGTTATATCATATATAAAGAATAATTAACATGTTATATTTATTATTTACATCAATTTTACATCATTATTATACACATCTAAATATAATGTATTGAATAACAACTACACCATGTCGTGGAGACGGTAAGTCGTACGTACGCACGTATGGTGAATTTGTCATTTATATGATGTATAAAATAATTAATATGGTTGTACGATATTTATAATAAAATCACAGTTAATAGAAGAAATTTTAGTTATTATTTTAGAATGGAAACCCCCAAGAAAGATGAAGTGGAAGAAGAAAATAACTTGAAAGAGGTGATGAAATATTTAATTCTTCTTTGGGTTATTCCTTTTGATTTGATCAAAAGGGCTCATTATCCTGGCCTTATGACAAAATGAAGTCAAATAGGATGAAGGGAAGATAGTTGGGAGGGTTTTTGGGCAGGATTTGGTGGACCCAAATGGATTTGACGATGTTAATTTGAGAGAATGGTAGGTATCCTTTTATAAGAGGGGTGACAAGAAACTTAGGAAAAGATTGAAATCTTATTTTATAATAAAATTATTTTCGGTTTCTAATGTCTCCAAAATGAATTATTTATAATAAAGGTAAAGGTGGGCCAAAAACCACTCAACCAATAAGTTTTAGACATGTTTATGTCACTATAGTAACCTTATCTTTTGGATTTAACACCGATTTAAATAGTTTGATATTTACCATGTCTCTTTGTATTTTTTTGTTATATATTGAATAAACTTACTATAATCATCCAAGAGAACCCCGAGTGGTTAATTATTGACAAAAATATCATTATATAAGTCTTTTGTCTGATCATTATAATTTTAGGTTAATTATATCAACCAAAAGTGTTGTATTTGTTTTAGAAACTCATTTATGTCAATTATGACATTATTTATTGATTGATTTTTGATAAAGTCTTAAAAAACTTATTACATAGAAATAAATACATTTAATCCACCCTAACATGTCTTATTAACCTTTTAAATTAGTTGAATTCATTAAAATTATCAAATTAGATTTATATGGATATTATAATATCAATTATTTTAATCATTAATGAATATAGTAATTACTGCATCATCATTGTGTCATAAATAAATTTAATTATTTAATGTTTAAAAATTATAAATAAAATACCAATATGTAGGAAATATATTTATCTTTCTAATGAATATTTATAGTTGAATTTATATTGTGTGTAAGAATATATTAAAAATGATTTATTAATTAAACGATGAATTTAACTCTTTGAACCCTTCTTTAAATAAAATAATAATAAATGTACGAATCTAATCCAAGTGGACCGAAGCGGTTAATATTTTATTCCAAAGGTTCTTTTTGGTCGAATTATACTTATCCAATAGAATTAGGACATGTGTTAGGATAATAAAAATATCATTTTTACACAAAATTACCTTATTTACTTTTAATTGTGTTAAATAAATGTAAAAAGTTACTTTTCACAAAAACTAATTATCATCTTATTGAACCACATTTTACATACTGATATCTACCGTGTCTCTCACATTTTTGAAATTAAACACATAGATGCATTAAAATTATGTTTTATACAAATTTGCAAATTCTCCTAGGAGCTGGGTAAAAGACAGTGAAAAGTTCAATCAAATTTTATATACATAATATTATTACAAAATGACTCCAATGAATTATATTCAACATATATAGGTATTATGTATCTATTTTGACCTAAAATAAATTTAAATAATATTACTAATTATTTAAATAAAAAAGTCAGTTTTAAACAATAACTCAATGTTTTTGACATTCGTGAAAAATTTAAAGTTCACAGAAAAATACCAAAAATTCACCCTAAGCTAATTTCGATATTCCAAATCCAAAAATGAAGTCCATTTTGAATGATATGATTTATAAAATTTCAATAAGTGTGTATTACTATTCATAATGGCTAATTTTATTGGTTGTTGTGTGTTTGAACTCAAAGTTGCATACAACACAAGCAACTGTATTTTTCAAAGGGAAACATACCGTGGAATCTTGGGGTGTTACATTCTCCTCTCCTTCAAATAATTTTGTCCTAAAAATTTCTAGAATATCACTTCATAAAATGATTCGGGTGGTTCATCATCATAAGTTCATCTGCTTCCCACATTGCCTCTGCCATCTTATGGTTTCTCCATAAATCTTCTACCAGACGAGTCGTCCGATTTCTCAACACTTGTTATCTTTTATCAATAATCTTCAAAGGCTCTTCTCAATAAGACAGATCGGGTTCTAGTTCAAATTCATCATAGGTCAGTACATGCATTGATTCAGGCATGTATTTTCTCAACAGTGACATGTGGAAAACATTATGAACTTTGGAAAGACTTGGCGGCATTTCCAAATGGTAATCTACAGCCCCAATTCTTTCTAGAATTTCGAAAGGCCTGATGTACCTATGACGAAATTTAACTTTCTTACCAAATCTTATAATTCCCTTCAATAGAGATACCATCAAGAAAACATGATCTCCTACCTAAAATTCCATATCCTTCCATCGGTTATCATCATAGATCTTCTACCTAATTCGAGCTGCTTTGACATGGGTTTGGATTACCTACACCTTTTCCATCATTTATTCAACAAGTTTGGGGGCAACTAGTTTTCTTTCACCAACATCATCACAATAGGTTGGTGTGCGACATCTCTTTTTATGTAACACTTCATATGGTGCCATCTGAATACTTGAATAGAATCTATTGTTATAGGAAAATTCTACCAGACGTAAATATTGATCCTACATACCATTAAAGTCAAGTGAGAATGATCTCAACATGTCTTCTAAGGTTTGAATAGTCCATTCTGATTGTCCATCAGCTTGAGGATGGTATGCAGTGCTCAAATGAAGTCTAGTATCCATGGAGAAACACTAGGGAGAAAAAATCCCCTATTACTCAATTTTACTACTTGTTTCTTTAGTTTCACTAATTTTATAGTGGCCATTCTATAAGGGGTCTTCAATATGGGAATTGAACAAAGAATTAAATCAACGGAAATCTCAATTTCTTATTCTAGAGTATGTGCATGTAAATCTTCTAGAAACACATCAACATATTCATTCACAATAGGTACTTCCTCTAGTTGAATATTCCTTTACTCACCCACAATTATTTCTTTGTCTTCCTCCATAATTATTGAATTTAGTTGATCTACTAGGGTGGATCTAGATAAGAATTAGGTGGTGATGTTTCTGCAATAAAGATAAGGTACTCATTATCATCATTGAAAATTATAACCTCTTTCTTCTTACAATAAATTTTCGCATCATGGTATGAAATCCCATACATTACAAGGATATATCAAATTCAATCATGGGTATGATGATGAGATTAGTGGATAAAGAACATTTATATGCCCTATAGGGAACTGATTCACAAAACTTTCTTGTAATGATACATCCCTTAGAAGTTTTGACTGACAACTCCCTTGTCAAATAAAATTAGAAATATCTAATTTTTATAGAAAACTGGGAGGATATGAAGAAATACGATGATCCAGAATAAAAGAAAGCATCGGCTAAACAAGAGGAAAGCATTAAATTACCTGCCACCACATCTTTCAGAGCTTCAAACTCAGAAATAGTGATCGCATAAGTTTGGCCTTGATCCCCTGGTCTTTTCTAAGGTAAGTATCCCAGAAACATAGAACATTAATTTTCATAATGTCCAATCTCCATGAAATTGTAGCATTTAACATTGGTTGCTTCTTTCTTTCCCTTATAATCACCAGAAAGATGGCCTTTCTGTCCAAATTTTTAGCGTACTCCTTTTCCTTTTTGATAGGAACCATGGTGCTTCCTTCCACTATTATCAACGGGTGCAAATTCATTTCTTCCCTTCTTCCTAGTTTTATTATCTCATTTCCCAGAATGTTTGGCAGATCTCTTCTTCTATTTTTTTTTTCATTAAAGATGTAAGGCTTTGATAATTCCTTTTCTTTCGTGATAGCACATGAGACAATATCTTTGTACGATGAGAAGGATTGTGATACTAATGCTAGATAGAGAAATTTTTTTAACCCATCAAAGAAATAATAAATCATACTTCTTTGATTATGTATATAATCCTTAGCATGCTTTGCAAATCTTGTAAAGTTATCCTCGTTTTTTGCAACATTCCCATCCTCCTTTTTCCTCAAACTCATAAATTTCCTTTCCATATCTGCTCGATGGTCATGAGGAAAGTATTTTTCTATGAAATGTTATTTAAAATCCCACCATTCCATAATAGACACATCTTCATCATCCTTTGTGTTTTGAATCAATGATCACCATTGATCAACATCTCCAATGAGGTGATAAACTGCCATGAAAAATTATTCCCTTTCACTACTCCCCAAAGTGTGAAATATTTTTTATAAAGAATTTATCCATTGCTCAGCCACTATTGGATTTTTACTCCCATTGAATTTTAGTGGTTGTTTCCTCATGAAGCGGTCTAACATTGATCCACCATGTTGTGGATCAGGGTGCTCCATATGGCTAATGTTATTATTCATAACCTGAGTGAGTTGTCCGTGTATGGTGATAAGCTGATCAGCACCATGTGTATCACTAGCTCCACTATAATTATCATTAGTAGGTGGAAAATCCCTACATGGAGTACATTCATTGATACAGTTTCCATTCCTTCCACTAGGCTCCATTTCTAAACAATGGCATACACTAGATATCTTGATGAATCCCAATACATAATTCCAAACATAAAACATACATAACATAAATTGAACAGTTTATGGATATAATCCATAAATTTAAAAAATATTTTCTTTGAGGAAATATATACTCATAAACCCTTAATAATGGTTTGTAAATAAAATCAAAATTATCCTAAGCATATCTCTCAGGAGTGTCGAAACCTAGAGTGCAGTAAGTCCTGTTGTCATGCACTAGTTCTCATTCAAGACTAGCTCAATGTGGTGATTTCGGGTTTTACCCCTAGGTACATATGTGCCAGAGCTGCCTCTACCTGCTCGTATCCAGACATGGATGTATTTCATGGAAAATACACAAAATCTCTACATTAAAAAAATTTTAGGATGTTGTTCTATACTAATCCTTAATGAATATCTTAGGGTAATGTTCTCTAATCAGAGATTTTCTAAATCTAGTATCCAAGGTTTGTACTAAAATTATATGAAAACAACTGTAATTCCCTGACCCCAGTTACCCGGAGTAGGTGAATTATTAAATAGCATTTTCATGATCACAAGGAAATCATGTCCCAAAAGACCGATCAGTTTAGTATAATTGGATGTAAGATTCATATATAAGATCAACTTTAAATTTTAAAAATAATTACGCCAGTAATTTATTCCATTAGAAAAATAAAATCCTCTTATATTATGCCTGCAAGTCACTCAAAACTATTTTCTTCATATCCAAGCAAAATGAAACATAAGAAAGAGGTTACCTCAAATGATCAGTAAAGGTAAACAATACAGTGGAAGATAACATAAATATTAAGCATGGTGAATAAATGAAAACTAATTCCTTTAAAAATAAAAAACATGAACTATTTTTTGGCTGGAATATGAGCTGAGTAAATAATGCCATAATAAAAAAATCATGGGTATTCTACTAGTCTAATGACCACATGAACCATCAATATTATATTCATTATGAGGAAATGTATGATGTCGAACATTCTTGATCATTTTGTCAAAGCCTCAACCAAGAAGCCAAAAAATGATTAAGGCCTCATCCAAAATCATAAATCAAATTGGGAAAGACCTCTGCCAATTCCACGTCTAGTTGTCTCATGAAACATATCGTTGCATTGAGGAGCTATATCGAGTTTCACCCATCACTTACTAAGTCCAAGACATTCCTCATATAAAAAGTGTGATATATAATATAAACATTTGTATTAAAACTAGCATGCGAAATGTGAATTCGTTAATGGTAAACCATAAATGTTATAAAAATAACACATCCACTGTAAAACATATCACCACACCTTGAATAAATTATGGAAGATTGGTATCATAATGAATCGACTCCAATCAAGTATAAAATCCATCAAAGTATGTCGACATAGATGAAATAAAAACTATTTGAGAGAAATATCCCGTTATTTTTTTGAAATCGTTTAAAATCATATAATTATAAAAGAAAACATTTATTTTGAAAATATTCTTATATGATTGTATGGGATTGTTTGATGATGTTATGAAGGCGGAAAATATCTGCACCTGCCGTATAAGTTAAAAAAACATTCTTACCTTAATTTTGTTGAAAATGTCATAAGATACCTAGTTTGGAAAACAACGCAAATATTCCATTCTACCATTTTACAAAAAGTCATTCAAGGGTATAAATGAATTTAAAACATAGTCTCGTAAATAAGAAATATATTTTGGAATACATTTTTATGAAACATGGATTTTTATGCAAAAGAGGTCCTAGTAGATACTTACGTAAAATCAACCTCAGATAATAAAGAGATTGTGAAAATTAACCCTAACCTTGTACTTTTCCTCTGATGTGGGTATGTTAACATCCTATATAATTGTTAAATCATTTTTCTTTAATTATAAAAGAACCATATTAATAATTATTATGTCATTTATTATATTTTAATAATGCTTTGTTAATAATATTTTACTGTTATCTTCATTTCGGGTGTTAAAAAATTCGTTTTTATTTATATTCATTGTTACGTGAGTCATGTCTTTCATGGATGGGGTGTATCTTATTTATATCCAGAATGAAATCAAGTCATTAAAAATTATTTTTAATCATCAAATGAAAATTATTCTTGAATGGTTACGATAGATAATGAGTCTTATCGTGTTCATGGAGACGGTAATCCGTACGTACGCACGAGCAGCAATACAATTATTTTGATATTAAACTAGTCTATAAAAAGATGGTATATCATATATAAAGAATCATTAATATGTTATATTTATTATTTACATCAATTATACATCATTATTATAATCATCTAAACATAATGTTTTGAATAACAACTACACCACAACGTGGAGATGGTAAGTCATATGTACGCACGTATGGTGACATTGTCATTCATATGATGGATAAAATAATGAATATGGTTGTACCATTTTTATAATAACATTATAGTATATAGAATAAATAGTAGTTATTATTTTATAATGGAAGAAACCAATGAAGAAGAAGTGGAAGAAGAAAAGAACTTGAAATAGGTGATGAAATATTTACCTCTTCTTTGGGTTATTGCTTTTGATTTGATCAAAAGGGATCCATAGGTTGGATTTTGGACTAATGTATGACTTCTAGGATGAATGGAGGAAAGTTGGGAGGATATTTGGGTAGGGTTTGACCGATCCAAATGGCATTGATGGTGTGAATTTGAGAGAAGGAAAAGTGCGCTCTTATTAGAGGGGTGAGGGGCACCTTAGGAAAACATTGAAATTTTATTTTATAATAAAATAATTTTTGGTTTCTAATCTCTCAAAAATGAATTATTTATAGTATAAGATGGGTATGGATCTAAAACCTCTCAACCAGTAGGATTTAGATTGGTTTGGGTCACTATATTAGCCTTATCTTTTAAATTAAACTCTTAGTTAAATAGTTTGACATTTACCACGTCTCTTTGTATTTTTATATTATATGGTTAATAAACCTACAATAAACGTCCAAAAGAACCCCAAGTGGTTCATGAATGATACACCTATCGTTATATAAATAATTTGGCTGATCCAAATATTTTTATGATTATTATCTCAACTAATAATATTGTATTTGTTTTAAAAACGCATTTTGTCAATTTTGACATTATTTAATAAATGATTTTTTTTAAGTCTTGAAAATTTTATTACTTAGAACTAAATACATTTAATAAACTATAACATGTCATATTAATTTATAAAATCATTTGAATTAATTAAGACTCTCAAATTTGATTTATTTGGATATTTATAATATCAATTATTTTAATCATTAATTAATATGGAAATTACTACATCATCATTGTGTCATAATAAAATTAAATAATTCGATTTTTAAAAATTATAAATAAAATACGATTATATAGGAAATCATTTTATCTTTCTAATGAATATATATTGTCGAATATATATTTTTAGTAAAATTATATTAAAAATGGATTAGTTATTAAACAGTGAATTTAACTCTTTTAACTCTTTAAATAAAATAATATTAAATGTCCTATTATAATCTATGTGGACCAAGGAGGCTCATATTTTATTCATAAGGTTTTATATGATCGAATTATACTTATCCAATAGAATTAAGATGTGTGTTAGCGTAATAATTATATCATCTTTACCATTACTTACCCTATTTACTTTTAACTATGTTAAATAAAAGTAAAAAGTTATTATTCACCAAACA
This sequence comes from Viscum album, assembly GCA_963277665.1. NCBI lineage: Eukaryota > Viridiplantae > Streptophyta > Magnoliopsida > Santalales > Viscaceae > Viscum > Viscum album. The sequence continues at coordinate 61,432,128 of OY728143.1, read as the reverse complement.
ATAATTGCATCTTACTGAACAACGTTTTACTTACTGATATCAACCATTACTCTCTGATTTTTTGAAATTCAACTCACAAAAGCAGCAAAATTATGTTTTATACAAATTTAGAAATTCTCCGCGGTAGTGGGTAAAAGAAGGTGAAAAGTTCAATAAAATTTTATATATCTAATATTATTACAAAATGACTGCAATGAATTAAATTTAACATATAGAGTAATTATGTATCCATTTTGACATAAATTAAATTTAATTAAAATAATTAATTATTTAAATAAAAAGTCGGTTTTAAACAATAACTCATTGTTTTTAACTATTCATAAAAAATTGATATTTTTCAGAAAAATACCAAAAATTCACCCTATGCTAATTTTGAAATTCTGAATCCAAAAATTAAGTCCATTTTTAAAGATAAAATTTATAAAATATCCAAATTTGGGTATTACTATTTAGAACGGCTAGTATTATTGGTTTTGGTGTGTTTGAACTCGGGATTGCGTACAACACAAGCTACTGTATTTTCAAAGGGAAACATACCATGGAAGATTGGGGTGTTACATAAGCCATACATTTTAATTAATATAATTTTGATTTTCAAGAAACAATTTTCAAAATATTTATGAAAGTATAGGTTAATTTGTTGTGGTTTCAAACTCACATCCAAAACTCTTTTTGGATACAACCTTATCTCTTTAAGGGCTTAATATATTTACTTTTTGACATTCCCCTATTTTACTTTTACTTTTGATATTAATTTTATTCCAATGTATTTAATTTTAATGAAAATAAAATATTGAACCATTTACCTAATTTAAAAATTTGGATTTAATATTTTTCAATAAATTCATTATAAAATATTTATACGTGTTTGAGAATTTAATTTTATGATTATCACACATAACACATATAAAGAGTATTTAGAAAAAAGGGTTTTTTGAGAAAAAACATTTCTTTGTAAGATATAATTATTAAAATTATAAATTATCATGACACAAATTAGATTATTAGAGAAAATTAAAGTGTATATTGATTTCATGGAAATAGAAATCTTAATCATACAAAGGTAATACATCACTAAAATATATATCGACATTTTTTGAAGTAGCATTTTTATTTAGTTATATAAATATTTAACATAGTTTTTATAAGATGATTTTTTTTTAAATTTATAGCATTGTCTATTAAAAATAATTTTTAATACTAAAAAAGTTTTTTAAATTTATATGACACAATTATTTATTGATAAAATAATAAAAATTATGATTTTCACAAAAACCATATATTTGACTAAAAATAAATATTTTCCAAAAAATCAAAATATCATAGTTAAATATTTTTGTGGTTTTTTAAAAAATAAATTATATTTTTTACAAATTATATTTTTTACAAATTATATTTCAATTTTTTTAATTTTTTTAATATAAAATACATAATATAATGAAAATGGATTTTATTAAAAACAATCCTTTTCAATATTAACTCATATTATCTCTTTTTATTACAATGGTAATAAATATTAAAAATTTAAATTAATATTTCTTGTTATAGGTTTAGTAATAATTTATTTTGAATATGTTATGTTTTTTACATTTATTCATAATATAACTCAGTTTATATCATACCACCAGTTATTCAATGGTCTAGAATTTTTGGACGATTAATTCTAACCCCTTAAATAATGTGTGTCCTCACAATTCCAAATATTGATCACTAATGATGATATATATTGAAATTTTAAATAAATATATAACATCCAATGGGATATGAATTTTATTATATTAATCTAGAATAACATACTTTTATTTTCCTTAAGAAACATTATATATTCATATGTTAATGAATGCATGTGTCCTCATCAAATATTCGAAATATCATAAAATTCCAAAAATAAACTACACCACCAATGCATAAACCAATATAAAAGATAATTCAATTCTAAAATTTAATTAACCGCTAGTTCATAAAATCTCAAACTTATATATATATATATATAACATAATCTTAAAAAATAACATGAATTTACTATCATTCCATAGTGTAAAAATACAATCTTACTTATATCAAAATCACTGGGAAAATTATTACATAAAAATAAATAATATATTATTCCTATTATTTATCCATACCCTGAACATTTTTTCTTAAATACTTATCCTCCAAAAATATAACATTTTCATAAAATAAATTCTAAAAGTTATTTATTCTATTTAATATATGAATCAAAAATGTTATAGTATAAAAATTAAAAAACCTTATATATTTCACTTAGTATTCATTAATATTATAATATACTAAAACAACATTGAAAAATATCACTCTCTAATAAAAATATCCATGATTTTCAATAATTGATTTTTATTATAGAATGAACCTCACAACCTTAGATTTGACTAGCAACCTCACTTTTTTTATCATAATAGGAATATATTAATATTCAATTCCATTTAGGTGTGATACCTTATTTTTATACAAGACAAAGTGTTTTTGAATATATATATATATATATATATCTCATCATTATGCTTTTAATCCTTTTTCAACCCAATACTAAAAGAAAAATGGATATGATTATATCAAAATCAATAAGAGTATATGAATATGTATGTTAAATCCTAATATAAATTCTCATTCACAACTTTATTTCATCCTTTGATACTTTAATTTCTACTATATCTTTAATGGTTAATCCTATAACTCACATGCTTCTAAATATATTACTTTTGGCTTTTTTATATCCAACATCTTAATCATATATCATAAATTAATTATTTAATAAATATTTAATAATGGTTTTTAAAGAGAAAATGATTGACTAAAGAATATACCCTTGGTGTTTCTAGCTATGTGAGTAGTTAAACTACTTTTTTATGTAATGGGTCATCATTTAGTTGACACCAAACATGCACTCATTATGGTTTTTTCCCTATGTAAAAAGGTTTTAGATCTTATATCCATTTTCATGTATGTAGGTTTGGAATTATTTTATAGGAAAACCACACAATATCTATATTACAAAAAATTTAGTATTTCATCATATACATAGACATATAATATAAAATTTCTCAGGGGATTTTCATCAATTTTCTATATTCTAATTGCTAAATTATTCTATATGGAATAAAATTTAATAAAAGGATATCCAAATATTTGAAATTTGGATAATTGTATAAATATCAAACATTCATGATATTTCAAAATCCAATATTATCCTCAATTATTAATATCATAATATCAAATGTTATCTAAAATGAATTATAATACATTATATTAGAGGAAAATATTAATCTATAGTGAGTCTTAATATCTCCCATAAATTCTCCAAAAAATAAAACTTTATATATTTAATAATACATTTCATATAATCATATCCTTAGCAATGGAATCATAATAAAGGGTGAGATTAAATTCTTAGTATGGTTAAACACTATTGTCCACAACCACATATCATATGTAATCATACTAAGTTTATATTGGTTTAATGAAAAATGTTTCACCTAATAATTCATATGTCATAAATCTTATCCTAATATTAGAAAATAATAACACTTGTATCAAAAGATTATAAAAACAAATGTGAATAAACATGATACATAATACCTTGACATGGTGAAAATAACAAGAATAAAATAACACAATATTTAAAATATGGCATAAATATAATTTTAGAAAATATTGTTATAAAATCGTCCTTCCACACATTCTTACAACATGGGAACAAATCTTCCTTAATCTCATCCACACAAAAATATAGATGGAAAATATTTTAATGTATAATTCATATGAAAATCTCGTTAAATTTTTTTCTCATCTTATTAACACAACAAACATGTTAATAAAGCTTCTTAAATCTCATCAATAGATTTTTTTTAATCATATAATGTGATATGAAACCTTTAAACATGTATTGGAGGGTGATTTATGAACCCCCTCATTGGAGGGTGATATAAGAACCCTCCCAAAATAATCGACACATATGTGTTCCACATAAATATATACATTTATTATATAATAAAGATATCATGGGTAATGAAGGGTTTTCTTAAAACGCTATAAAAAATCGCAAAATAAACAACCTATAATATCATAGGTTATCAAAAATATTTCTTCCAAATCAAATCATTTCATGAACCCGCCCAGGTACCCTAGTAAACTGATAACCATGCCAGCCCTGAAATAGCTTAAAGGGCATTCCGCATCCCCATGGGTAGGTGACTAGATCCTGGAATCATACAACATGCAAGTGTGAATGATTATTTCCCCCAACAATGTAGAAGTAAAAGAAGCAAGAAAATATTAATATCAAATGAAAAAATAACATACTAGTAAATTTATAGAATAAAAAATTCCATAGAAATCCCAAATTACTACAAACATAATACTAAAACAATGGAAAATAACCCCAAGGTCCCTATGGACATGACTCATCACTAAAAAGTTTCAACCGCTACATCCTCCTCTAAGAGATCCCTTCATCTTCCTCGAACGTGGAAGAAGAATGTCTACAGAACACCAAATGGAAACAATTAGGGTGTGTGCTGAAGCCTAATAATATACCACCAAATATTACATAATAGATTCCAAATATATATTATTCAATGAAATTCTTTAATTTAAAAAATAAATAGAATTGTAAATAAAAAATCATATTTAAACAAAACATGATTTCCATTTTCAAAATGATGGAAAAATACTTTTAACGAATTGGGTTTACTTTATAAGAGATGGAATATTTCTATAACAATGGATTAAATAAAATAATTACATAAAACTCTTTATGAAGATCTAGAAAAGGCTTGTAAATTAGTATTACAACATTGGCGTAAATTTATATCTCAAATATAAATTAACAAGTGACCAATATGGTTATATTTCAAAAGGTATGAAAGTATTAACTAGGTATAAGATTCCATACACTCTAATCGATATAAGAAAAATGAGTATACTGAAATACCCCTAACACTGGAAAATGGTGAATTTTCATCCTCCCATCAAGGATGTGACCCGCCACATGTTTGTTTTAGAACATTGTAATAGTGTAGAGTATATCTAAATAACTAACAAACTACGTAAGAATTTCATGAACTTTTATATGATGAGAAATTTATTTTAAGACTTCTTAAAATAAAATTAAGTCACATTCTTGCATTTTAGAAGTTCAATTTTTCATGTAAAATCAATATAGGTTTTAATAAAAAAACATGTCATTTTCACAAGATAAAACCACTCAGTTTCTATCAAATCCTTTTTAATCCATTTTTCCAAGTTTGTAATTAATTTGATCCAAATTACATAATTTTCAAAATTATTTTCCAAAAATAAATTCAACAATTTAATTCAAATCTTTTCCATAAAATCTAATATTTAAATTCAACAATTTATATTAACCAATTTCCATAAACACACCATAATTCAATTGAATTCGTCGGTTTTTCAAATTTAAATACCAAAACTATTTCAAATATCTATGTTAACTACAATTGGGTTTTATTAATTTTTTTGAATGAAATTTTGAATATTTTAATTTAAATCATTAATTAAGAATATAATCAAGCAATATAATGATATTAAATTTTGATATGATGTAACCACTTACCGATTCCTGAAACTCAACACTCGCAACATCACCCATCAAAGAGAATGAAGGCATGGTATCTCTAAACACCCAACCTAGAAAAATTCCCAACATCATGGGGGATAGATCCACAGATTTTAGGATGATCCATTTAAATCCCAAAAGTTAAGAAATATATATAGATAATGAATGACTGATAAAACCTTCCTAGATATCACACGCCTAATAAATAAATATCGGACACCAAAAAAATGAATCCAGTACAGTTAGAAGGCTCCAAAAATTCATGGGGAAGGCCTTGGTTCGAATTAAGAGGAATTTAGGAGGATTGAATGAAAAATTTACAAACCAAACAACTTTTTTATAGTCTTTTGTCTAGGGATTACAAAATGTGTAATCTAGTTACACGTTGTGAAGGATTTAATTTCGGTGACGGTAAAAATGAGTCGAATTGGTAATGACCCTTTAAATGTGGGGTATTACATGGTGGGTAACCCTTACTAACGTCATTTAATGTATGAGATTCATAAATGAAAGTACCCCCATCATTACGCAATAAAAACCAACCTGAAAATACTTCACATCGTGTAAAGGGCTGTCATAGCGTGTACCCATCACACCATGAACCACGCTTCATGGCTTTAATCATACAGCAGTTACATGGTGTGTAACCTAGTTACATTGTGTGTAATATCTTGGAAGTTTACAAAAAACCCTTTTTGAGGATGAAAATTTTAAAAAGTGTCTGCATTTACCATTATAGGTATCCTCTCATTCTAAACTCATCCCTTACCCAAACAACGAAAAGGAAAAACCTGTACATGGTTTAAAGGTGTATCTATCATAGTAGTAATGGGATCATACAAATCATATCTAAATTATTTAAAAAGAGTTATCAAAGAATCAATTCATTAGAGATAAACCTTCAAATAAAAATATAACTTATATTAAAAAAATTCATGATACATTTTAATTACTTATATAAAATATGATGTTCATGTTACCTTAAAAATTTTCCAATGAAAAATAACACTTTAAGAAACGTGTATATTTAAAAAGTATATTGAATAATTTAACCGTGAAAAATATATAATGGTTTTAAATTTTTTAATTGAAAACACATTAAAAACAATTTTTTATAAAAATAATACTAAATTAAAATTCTTTTAAAAGATTAAATGTTTATAAAAAATAAAAATTGAGTGGAACATAAAAATGTTTCCATTAAAAGGATTGAAATTGTTTTTAGTATTTGGAAATCAAATTATGAAAAATAATAATTGTAATAGGGAATGTTTGAAATATATTTCTATATAGGATAATGTAAATATATATTTTATATAATAGAATCCATATCAATGTTTTAAAAAATGGAAAATAAATTTGGGAACAATGAACATTGGGATTAAGGAAATTCTATATTTAAATTGTTGATATTTTTTTCATACAAATGTTTCACATTTATGAGAAATAATTTCATTTATAGTAATTATATGATTATAAAAATTATTACTTGTATTTAAAATAAGTAATATAATAAGAAATAGTAAATATAAGTATATTTTAAACATATAAAAATTATTCTCAATGAATAGTATTTTTTTCTTAATGAATTAAAATTTGAATTCACAACATCCCCTTACAAGTGTCATAATTCTTTAATAAAGGGATATTTAAAAATATACTATGTTTTTTAAATTATAATCCATTTAACTAAAATATAAATTACCGAATAATACAATCAAATGATATATTTTTCCAAACAGATATGGAATAAGTTCATGAAAACAAATATAAATCAATGAATAATATTGTGTTTCCAAAAAAAGTAATGATAACTTAAGAATTTTGGGGTTTCCATGAAATTTAAATTAAATTATCATTAAATGAGAGAGTTTAAATATAATTTAATAATATTGGATGATAAAAACACTATAAAAATTACGTACATTATCAAACAGTTCTCATGTATTTTAAAATGATACAAACAAACCCATATAGTTTAAGGAGAATTCAACTAAAAACCTACTAAAATATATAGAGCATTAAATTGAAAATTAATTACCATAAATGAAGTAAATTTTATGATTTAATATCGCATTTAGATATAATATTCACCAAATAAATTAAATTAGGTTTATAATGTAAAATATATCTCAAAAAGAGAAAATTGAGATAAAAAATCCTTACCTAGTGCTTCTGCTAATATATGCTTGATTTGGACACCATTATTAGGACTAAAAATAATATTAATACTTTATTTATGACCATATTATAAATAATTACTATTAAGAAATATTATTTATAAATCTCAATTACAAATATAATATTTAATTATTTTTATTTTCACTTACTTAAGATAAAATGTTCATTTTTTCATCTAATATAAATATCACATTAATATATTCGATTATTAATGTGTGTTTCAATATAATAATTCCAATATTAGTTAATGTAAAATAATAATGGGTTAATAATTAATACATAAATCATACTTTCATTGGGTGAATAAATTACAATCATTTGTGAAAATGGGAAATGTTACACCTTTAATGGTCGAAAGGTGATGTGTTAATAAATATTAAAACAATACAAAATTCTATCAATAAATATAAATAAAATTTAAAATAATTATTATCAGGTCATATTATCATTATATAATATTCATTTTTCATTCTTTACCCAAAAATTAAATTATCATTCGTGTAGGTGGTAAACTATGTCCAAAGGGAAGTGTTTTATATTGTTTTCATGAGTAGGGGAATGTCTTTATATAATGATTGTATAAGATATTCAAAATAATAATTATTTCATAGAATTCATATTTTTTAGAAAACCCATTCTTATAACCATCCATTATGGGTGGTGGTGGGAAAAAGAATTTGTCATTTTTCGAGGCACTAGTTCACCCTATACACAATTAACAATCCAATTTCTGAATGAATGGATAAAATTTTGGTACCTAAAAAATTATTATTTCATAAATTTATTTATAAACTAAAAAATAATAATATTTTCTAAAATCTATCCCTGATATCTTCCTTTAGTGGTGGGGATTATAAAAGGTTTCTTGTAACAGGGTTCAGTTAATTAATAGTGACCATAGGATTTTGGACATAGAAGTTGCTTCTCAGAAAAGTAATGTAATATTTTTTAATAATAAATTAAAATATAAGGTGAGTCATGATATAATGGATATTTTAGGATTTTTGTAGATAATATATTGGTAGTTTTGAATGTAAACATTAAATTTTCAGTCATATAAATTTACTATACAGGGTTCAATGGCCACAATATTGGAAAAAGTGGATGAAAAAGTTAGTGTGTGTTGGAAATCAACTAAAACAATATTTTAGGGGGGAAAATTTTTTGTTTAATGGATTTTAATTTAAATTTTTTAATATTAACTGTAATTTACTTATACTATGGTAGTTAATTTTTAATTATTGATATTAATTTTAATGATACAAATTAATATTATGATTTTTATAAAATTTGAACATTTTGATTTTAAATTTTATATTCATTTTATAAAATAAAATTTCAATGGGTTTGAAAAGATAATATTATTACATGAAAAGAAATAAGATTAAAATAAAATTATACTTAAAATTTATATTTCTCTAAAATATATATTTTCTCGGTTTTCTACAACTTTATTAAAATTATTTTTTTCATTTTTAGATATTAAATAATTAAAATTTGTAGTAATAATATCAAATGAGTTTTAGAATTATATTTTAATATTTATTATAAAAATAAGTTACAATGTTTAAAATTAGCTTCTATAGTAATTGTTGAAATGCGAGGAAAGTGTTAAACCATTGGCTAAATTCTAAAAATATTACAAAACTGCAAGTATATATAGTGTTTGGATGGATTTATATATAATAGAATATAATTTAATCCCTAAATATCAATTTATCATCTAATTTCTTTAAATAATACATCTATTTTAATATTATAAAATTTATATTTATAGAAATGACGCCATTCCAACCTATTATATAAACCATTCATCAAACCACTTATAATCACAAAGAGAACCTTAAATATCAAACAACATATACCAAAAATGATCTCTATAACTATTTCATATGTTAAAGAGGTTCTTCCCTAAAAAAAAGACCAATCTGTGAAGCCTTAAAGAGTGGTCTAGAAGAGGATATCAAAAGATGTGGTAATTGTTTGAACTGAGTTCTTATATGTTTCATTATTTTACACCTCCTCTGAATAACTTATGGCCATATTAATATAATTAATCCAATAGAATTGGAAAAATTAAATTTTCTTATATTTATATACTAAACCTTATTTTCAATTAATTAATTCATTAGAAAATTAAAATGTTTCAAGTGTTTAGGTCGGATTAATTCCCATTGGATTGACGTATTTTATTTTCCATTATTATATGACATCAATGTTTATAAAAAATTATTTTATGATTAAACATAATTTTAATGAAGTAATTATGATTGTAGAATGATAAATTACAGGTTTTAATAATATTATTAAAAATTAATGGTTAATGAAAATATATTCTCTTAAAAAAATAATCTCATGACACTTTATATAATTTGAATATATATATGGAAAATATTGAACTATACAAAAGCCATGATATATGATTGATAATGAAAATATATATTTATAATTAAAGTGATGATAAAATTTATTTATATCTCATTTAACCATGATTAATGTACCAAATCAATATATGATAAATTTATCGAACAACCCCATGTGGTTTATGAGATAGAGAACTATGAAATAAATAAATGACATGGGATAAAAAATGGTCCTAAAATGAAATACACATGAAAATGTTTTTTTAATAAACTACTTAATAAACATAATTTTTTACTCAAGAGATTAGATACTTGCAACAAGAGATTGGGGACTTATGGTAAGGGTTTTTTCTCTATTTCAATTCAAAGAAGAATGTTTATTTTTATTCACGAGTTTACTTTTATATTGAGTCAATAATTTAATATTTACATATTATATAATAAATAATATTTTATTATTATGATTTTATCCATCTTTAAACCTCTCCCTATTCTTTTTCCTTTGTATCAATCATTATATAAGTTATAAGGGTTGTTCAGAACATATTTAAATTTCATTATCTTATAACCATTATCCTTGTAATTTATCGTTATTTGTTTTATATATTAAACATTATGATTATATAATATTGTGTTGAACATATTTATTGAGGCATTATATGTTTTATTTATATTTCACCTCCCATTGTTATATAATTCTACCAAAGGTTCTCCTATATGTGGACTCAACATTATAATTACATTACCATAAAGAAAAATTTATCCTCCAGGTCCACGTTATTTATTTTTATTCTTGAATTTTTTTTCTATATAGGTAAAAAAAATGGGGACAATTTATACTATCTTTAAATTTAATAACAAAATTTTTCGAAGGATTTATTATAAATATTTTATACATTAGTAGTTTTTGACATTATTTACAAATTTGTTAAAGGAATATTTTTTTTAATGTTTATCCCATGATAACATTTTCTATCATTTATATTTATTCTTCATAAACAATATTCAATTTTATATTTGAATACTTTTTTAACTAGAACAATATTCCCATTTTTAATTTAATTTTCCATGAACAAATATAATAAATTTTTTTAGATGAAAAAAATATATTTTTATTTCATTTGACTTATGTATATTTTTAACTTCTACTCCATATTTGAAATTAATAATGTGATTTGTTTTAAAGGATTAAATATTTGGATTTAAATTAAAATTTAGAATTTAAATTCCATTATTATACCCAATGAAATTAATTTTTGAAAGTGGCATGTTAGTTTGTTTTTAAAAGTATATTATAAAATATTTATGAAAATAATTTTTAAAATTTTCCATCTAATTCTATCTTAAACTCTAGTAGATCATTATCCCTTAGAGTTATGTTTCATGTACTACTCTGTAAATAGTATTTTAAATTTATAGATCCTAACGCACTATCTTCATGAGAGTTATATTCTATATCACAATCTATATCTCTCATGAATATACTTTTTTCCTTTTTGTCCATATTCTTTAATTTATAGTTTATATTCTATATCAATAAAACTTTTTCAATAGTGTTTATATGTTATTTAATTTACCATATATGGTTTTATTTTTCATGTACTTTACTAAGAAATGTATTTTATTTTTTGATGGATAAAATAATGAAAATATTTATACATATAATTTCATTATGGATGTTTAATGATTTCTATGATATGATGGTTATGTATTGTAATGTTTATTTAATACTTCATATAAGGAATTCATTAGAAAAAATTAGTGAAGTTCTGGGCTTGGTATTTAAAAATACCCACCCACACCCCCCCGGATGTGTCGTTAGGTCTTTTGGGAAAAAATTGCATGGTTATTTAGTGTAAGAGTTGCCTCTTTATTTATAATGTATTGGATAAACTCATTAACAGTATATTTATGATATCCATAATTCTAATTCAATCCATAAGAAATATATTATTATTATCCTTGTTATTATATACCTTGTTATGAAATCTACGTATATATTACTTGATTATGTTATCAGTTATATGGAATTATTAAGTTATTATTTATTCCCATAATATTACTCATTTCCTGATTATTACATGGTAGTGTTAATTATACTATACCGCTTAAAGAGAATTTGAGTGGTACCAGCTTTTTAATTCTTTTTCCCCATGTTATTATGAAGTGTAATATGTATTATATGTCTTGAAGGGTCATATATGTGTATAATTTTGTGGGAAATTTTAAATACTTATTATAAAATATGGAATCCTTAAATAAACAGAAACAATTCCAATTTGACAGGAAATATATGGGTTTTATTAGATCATGGTATTAATAATTATTAAAAAATTATAAACATTAATGATCTTGGATATGAAAGTGTCCCACTACATTAAATAAATATTATAATTACAGAAATTTATGTTTAGGTATCTTCAGTTACTATGAATCCCTATAAAAATAATAAATTTTATAGCACAAAATCTAGGATTGTAGGTCCAGAGTTTCAAATTTATATCATCCCAAATTCTTTGTGGAAATCATATCAAACTCTATATATAATACCAGAGGGTATGATACAAAATTTAGGTATTCTTGTGAAATAATTAATCTTGCATAGATCTCATATTGAATACTATGAGCTTGAACTATTCTAATATTATATTCTACTCCATCTGTTCTTAGAGAAGTTTATCTTAGTCTTATCTAGGGGAAAACCCATGTTATTATACCTCTCGTCCGAGCTTCTATACCAAAGCCTCACAATTTTCTATCCTACTACATAAGGATATTTCTTCATTCATTATGTATTTTATTCCATGTAATGATTTCTTGTATTTAATATTTCTAATTAAATTTCTATTTTCAAATGGTGTGAATTTAATTGAGTATAAAATAATATTTACACTAAAAATGTAATTTAACTTATTAGTCAATATTATTCCAAATGATTTCATGTATCCTACAACTATATTTTTCCATTGGTAAAATATTTCTAATGATCATATATTCCTTACAGATATATATTCTCTTCATCCATATTGATCTTTCCTTATCCATATAAACTTTATTTCGTACCTCTTTAAAATGAATTCATTGTATTTATGTTTTTCACTCATGAAATTTATATTATATTTATAATATTTTTCCTTCATTCCATAGTTATAAATGGATGTATGGTCTTTTAGTAAAATTATTAAGATGAATATTATATCTTCATGGAATATTTATTTACCTCTAAATTTATTCCTCATAAAATTTTCATAATGATGTTTCATATTCAATTATTATAATATTAAAATGTTCTTATTTTTTTAGTATTTAAAATTTATAAAATATAGTATTTTTTATTTTAATTATAATTTGAATGTAAAACATGCTATCTAAAAAATTGTGTTATCTGAGGAGAATTTACTTAAAAAATATGGTGTGTCATATTTATCAAAACATAAATCAGTATTTATAGATGCTTTAATGTATCATAAGATTCAATTTGTTGTGATAATATGTTATTACATACTAATTATATGTAATTATTCACCAAAAATGAAAACCAAAACAAATTTAATTCTAGAAGGTATCAGTGATAATAGATTCCAACACAACTCATATACTCCTTCTGATTTATATCCATTAAATCATTAACCTAGAAAAATTTAGTCGCAACTAATATAGTAGTAGATATCCAAATATATTCATTCGTTTTGATACTCTTTAATAACAGATGAGCATTTATTTTTTGTGATAGGAATACTAAATCTTTTGTATATTTTACTTTCATTCCAAAAAAAATTATTACACTAGTTATTTAAATCAATTAATATTTATTCATTTTTTCTGAAATTTCATTACAATATTTAATATCATTCTCAGAAAAAAAAGCTATATTTTAAACATAAATCTTCATAATTAGTGATATGATGTTTTTCGAGGACTTAATATTAGTATCCACTTAGAATCATTTTAATCTTATTATGCTATTGAAATTACCAATATTTTATTACCATTTACATGAATCTTGTTTAAGAATATGTATTTCCTTTTTCAACTTGCATACATGGTTTCGATCTCTATTATGAATAATCCCTTCTGATTTCTTATTATACTCATTCTCATCGATATCCCCATTCAATAAATTTAAGGTTGTATTTTTGTGAAATATACATTAATTCAACTGATAAAAAGTTTCAAGAAATATCAAAATAATTTCAATCCATAAAAATATATACAATGACTTTTCAAAATCAATACCCTCAATTTGAATGTTCCTTCACAAACCAAACATGACTTGTTTCATGAAATATTAATTTTAATAATATGTTTAATTACGAAAAAATATATTTTTTTCTATACACATTACTCTAATTCATGAATCACATATGATTCTATGTATTTTATAATAATTTAATTCAATTAATGATTAATTATAGTAAACAAATACCCATACTACATAGGTTTCTCAACACTCTTCATCTAAATGACATATTTAGATTACATGATTAATATATCATAATTTCCATATTATTTATATATATAGACTATTTTTCAATTATATATCATTTCGGACATTTTCGTAAGCCGTGAATAATTCATTTCTTTTTTTTAGATTTATTCATCACTCAGAATTAAAAATTATACCCTAAGAGAATTAAAATACACTCTAATAATTTATAAATTTCACTAATTTTTTGTTTTTTCATTATGAATCACTTAAATTTCACCTTCATATTTCAATGATAGTCATTTTATAGTATCTTTTTATATTATAATATCATTAATATTTTCCATAGTATTCCTAATATGTTTTTTATAAATCTTAAAAAATATTCCATTAGATGTATACCTAAGAGAAATTCCCACATCGACTATTTAATCAAATTTCCCCAAATATATTCCTTTTACATTAATCAATAATGGGACACTAAATAAATTAAAATTATTTAAATTAGATTCTTATCAAATCAGTTCTCTTAATTTTTTTTGATGAGATTTTTTACTGTAGTGTTATATTATAAATATATATTCTTTCTGTTTCGTGTCTTATTCAATAATAATTAACTTATTTTTACAAAAGATCAGAAATTCCAGGAGGATGAAATTGATGAATCCCAAGTCCATCACCCATCAAAATGAAGTTTCCTTCATTACGAAAATATTCTATACTTTGAAAAATAATGATTCTCCCACTAGGACCACACATGACTACTAAATTGTACGTGGAAAAGACCACCTCTCTCTAAGTATTAGTGATCTCTATTTCACTATCTATTTGAGAAATGCACTTTGAGATATCATACATCAAATACCAGAGGACATTAACATTATCAAGTAAGAATCTCACCATTTGATTGTAATCTGAATCAATGATAGAAATGTAAATTTTTAATAACCTAAGAAGAGAAAAACAACTAAAAATGGCTCTAACTTCCTCCACTAAGGAATTACCTGGACCGTATAGTGAATTGAAACCAAGAACCATATATCCCATATCATCACCCACTAGGACTCCACCCCTCATGGAACACTATTGAGTAGATGGATCTACATTTGACTTTAGTCAAACATGTGGCGGACCCCAATCAACCCATATTCCTTGAAGGGTTGATCCACTACCTTCATGAACATATTTCGCCATACGATGGATCCCCTAAATATTAAACTTGACCCCATTTCTAGGGTGCACATCACCCAATTCCTCCACTAGTGAAAACATAAAGAATTTTAGGATCATATGATAGGTTTTTGTTCCTTCTCTACTTGTATTGAGAGGCTCCCATAAAATTCATCATAAAAAACATGTTTTAATACCTATCTTCATGTTGATGTTACTCAACTGCACAAAACCAAGCGGTAATAAAACTACATATATATAATTTCATCACTACAATAACCATCATAATTTCTATGAGATCCCATGCAGATCAATCCCACTCACTGTCAAAAAAATCCATGTAATTTCAATATTTTTCCACTCATATCTTATGAAACATGAATCCAACTGAACACCTTTCATCATAATATTATCCTCTATAGGAATGTACCTATTATAAATCCTCAAAACAAATAAATTCATCTTCACCAAGAAATTATGCCACCACATTTTGGTCTCCCACATTTTAGTCTCCCATTAATCATAGATTAGAGAACTATAGTCCCAATGACAAAAAATACTAGAATCCAAATGAGAGAATACACATCTATCAGGTTTATATGAAAGGATGATCCACTATAATTTGTACATTTTTCCTCCTGAAGAGTGAGAGAAATAAGTCTAGTATGTAAGATCTCTTAATGGAAATAGATATCTAAGACTCTAGAATTGGGGAATAATAGGGTGGATCCTTCCCAATTGTTTCTCCATAAATTAATAACTCCATTCCCAAACACCCCACACACATTATCTTTCAAGACGTCAATGTGAGAAACCATAGAATGCGTCAGGAAAGATAATCTAGCATAACGCTTCACTCATCTTCCCCATTCATAAACATATATATCGTTAACAAATATTTACCAAAGATAATATCCTTTTATAATTTCCCACTCTATTTTACCTTGAACTCCATGCATGTTCATCTCTATGTTTCTCATGTTAATACCACCTGTAGTGATGGGTCTCTCCATTATTTTCCAAGAATCCCTATGGAACCTCCACTAATTTTTGAATTCCTATA
Organism: Viscum album; assembly: GCA_963277665.1. Classification (NCBI taxonomy): domain Eukaryota; kingdom Viridiplantae; phylum Streptophyta; class Magnoliopsida; order Santalales; family Viscaceae; genus Viscum; species Viscum album. The sequence goes on along the minus strand of OY728143.1, from coordinate 61,415,329 downwards.
TAAAACCATTGATAATTTTTTACGAAATAATATAATTCTATTGGGTTATTTGATAAAAAAAAGATAGGAATAGGCATTGATTTTATGACACTATTATCCAATGAGTTATTACCCAAAAAATGAATGTAACTTGATTTTTCTAGTTGTAAACAAGATGGATTGATGTTTTTTATAATGAAAAATATTTTTATGATCATTTATCAAATAACAAAGCTCTTCCCATGCTTACCAAATATTGTATCTATTCATCACCTACTCAATTTATTTTGGATTATAAGGGGACATGTTTTAATACAAAAAATAATTATTTTAAAAATATGATTTAATCTTAAATTGTTTATTATTGGATCCATTATCAAATACAAATGTATTTATAACATTTCTTTTTTACTTAATCACTCATCTCTTATAGATTTTATACTTTTGAAAGGAATTTTATTTAATATAAATAAATGAAACATATGATATATGATATAATTTTATAACAAAACCAATGAAGTATTTTTTTATTTGTTAACATCAATAACGAAGGCCCATGTGAATTCTTGTATGAATGTTCTATTTTCCTTCTTATTTTAATCAACCTATATTTATTTTCTTGACTTACTATATTACCTCTAAGAAAAAGCTCACATATATGGGGACTATCTTGATTTTTTTGAATAGTTTTCTATTATATTTATAAAAAATAATCCTCAAATTCATTTCCCTCAATGGAAAATTTCTTCAATTTCATGACTCATATTCATCTCTCAAACCTAAAGGGTAATAATTTTGATCATAATTTTTGTGAAATAGATTAAAATATGTAAAATTTCCACTTGTAATGATATTTTGATCTTTTGATGTTAAATTATTTACACCAATTTGAGAAAATAAAATACTTTTAATGATTAATGATCCATTGTTACAAAAAAAATTCATCTACTTCACTATACTTATGTATGACTTCAAATGAATTTTTATTATCAGTCATATATGACTAATTACAACTATATAATATCCAAGTATTCTCATGAATCGTTATTTTGTATATTACCTTTACTAATATTTAAATTTATTAAACACTGATATCCAATGGAAAAAATTGATTTAAAAAAATATCATTATGTTGTCTCGAAAAATAGGGAGACAATAATTTTCATGAATAATAGATCTGATTTTCCAAAAGTCTCATCAGACAAATAAAAACATATTTCACTTTTAATTCATATTTTACCCATTATTTTTAATTCTTATAAATCCATTAAGGATTTATATCATTCAATTTTATACCTGTAGTTTTTTAGTAAAATTAAATTTATATAGACATATGTATTCTTTGTCATAATTTACACTACAACACTAACATATCATTTAAAAAAACATCTCATGTCATGATAAATGTTTTAAAAAAATTATATTTATTTTAATTTTTTTTTAAAATATCCCATTTATTATTAAATTATCACGATTAATAAAAAAATTCTTAAAAATTTATTTTAATGATGATTTATAACTGTTTTTTAAATATAATACCTTTATTTTAATAATTTTTAGAAAATTTATTTAGAATCATAATTTTTTATAATTCCCAATGTGAAAAGGAAAATTTTGTTGTTCACTATTCATTTTTAATATATTTATTATATATATCCTCATGAGTGAAGCAACCCCAATTATAGTTACACAGTTTTAATGTCTACATTATTACAATCGCATAAGATATAATGGATGATATCGCCAATGACTACTCATATTAGTACTCTTGAAGATCCAAATAGATATATGATTCCTATTTCACATTGGAAATAGAATATTAAACATAGTAAAAGTAAATAATATTTATCTATGAAACTCATTCAATTATTCCTTCCTCATATCCTAGTAAAAGAATAAAAAACTAGAGTGACCTCAAAAACACAATAAGGTTTTCATAATGTGGAAGTTATCATGATTAAATAGTGTATAATAAATATGGAAAGGTAGATAACTGAAAAAAATATAATTTAATCGATATATTAAGAATTAAATGAAATAATGTATAGTATAAATTTAGTAATCTCATAGATAATAATAAATGAATTCACATTGAAGGAAATTCATAATGTTAGATGTCCTGATCAAGGATTTGTACCTAGATACTTTTAAATATTTCAATGTGTACACCTAAAACTCATTAATAAGGCTAGACAATATGATTGTCTCATTGGACCTATGGATGAATTGAGGGGATATTTATTTTTGATCCCCATTAGCAACTAGATCTCAAATTAATTCCTCACATATTGAATGATTAATTTAACTCACAAACAATACGACTTACCAATGATATTCATATTGAGTAAAGAATATGTTATATATTAATTTCAATAGTCAATCAAATAACATTCATATTAAAACACCATATATAGATATGTTACATTGTTTATGAAATAAATATTCACATGATACAAATAATATTGATATGGAAGAAAACATTCATGATCAAGAATAAAAATATGATTGGATTTCCATTTATCCATTTTATTTCATGATTCAAGTGCAAAATTGAAGAAAATATAGAATAAAAACATGAAAAATCCATTAAAGTCCCATGTATAAGAATATATATGGGGTTTAAGAATAATATATGATAATATTAATTTTATGAAAATATAAGAAATCCAAAAAATGAGGTTCTAAAAATATTTCAAAACACTTTTATAACTATTTATTTATAACCCCTTGAGTGTGTAAAGTTTAAGAGAAACATTAAATAAACTAATAAATATATATTCTTGTTTGGAATATTAATGTGTTATTATATTAAACTTATAAAGAAAAATAGAATCATAATATAAAATATATCTCAATGTAGTCTAAATTGAGAGGTATACTCCCCACCACACACTTATTGTTAGTTGAACGTTCTGTAACCTCCTCATAATTATTGAACCTCGAATATATCATAAAATAAGGACAACATTTTTGGACATTTAAGAAGACTAGAACCACTAGAACAAATATAATGATTTCAGGGAGGGGTTTTATTAGGTTTTGGTCTAGCTATGTTTCTAATGGTGGTGAAAAGAAAATTGTAGATAGAGTAACCTTTTTAGTGAAGGAATGGATTTTCTTCGAATTATATAAATGATTTATATTTAATAAATTATTTTTAATGTGAAATTAGAACCAAGTAGAAAAACATTCAAACATAAGTTATTTTAACATTGAAATCCTATAATTAAATAAAATTTGGATAGTTTTATGTGCCACTTTACACCGTATATTTGGTTTGACCCCTTTATTAACGAATTTTAACCATAAGCATGGTGAAACCCATTTATTATTAAATGGTTATAACATTATTTCTAATTTAAAAATAGCATCTAAATGGTCAAAAGAAAAAAATTTCTACCACTTATTATATCACCTTTCTTATTTCAACATTTATTGTGATTTAGATATCATTTAGTAGAATATTATTTAGTATAATATTCCAATAAATTAATTTTAAGAATTATTAAAATATGTAGACTTTAAATAAAATTATACATGATTGGATTTAAAATATAAACACTTCCTTGAGTAATTTTACATTATTATTTACCATATAATTCATGTAAAAATATAATTCATCCAAACAATATTACTTTCAATGTTTTTAATTTCATTTAATTTTATTTTTCTAATTCTCACACAAAAATTGTGTTATAATTTTGTAAAAAATTATGTTAATTAAACCATAAGTGAAAAAAAATTATTATTATAATGAAAATATTTCAAAATAAACTCTATAATTTTTTACAACATATTCTTATCAAAATTATAATATATAAGATAAATTATTAGAAAGAGAGTGGAATGTTGAATGTTTCCTTTACATAAAATAGTATCAAGATATATATCAAAGAAAAATGAATCCAATGTAACACCCTGACTTTTTTATATTATATTTTATATTAAATAAATCTAATTTATTTGATAGCTTACTTTAGATGAAAAACTATGTTTAATCAAACCACAATAAACTATTAAAATATTATCATCAACCCATTAGAATGGTGGGTATGAATTTGATTTACCAAATTATGTAAAATATATATTTATTTTAATTAAATTAAATTATTTAACTCACTCAAATGAAATAAGTACATAATTTTGAGTAAATCTATCTGATCCATCCATAATATATTCTAATCCAAAATAATGTTTGAGGCATTTTGTGGGTGAATATTACATTTATTTTCTTAACAGTTATAAATTTAATGTAAAAAAAGGATATAATTTTTCAAATCATAATCTCAATATTAACTTAATTTTCATTACAAGTATTTGTCTGAAATGTTTTAATTTTTATTATGTAGTGAAGCATATTTATTTTTTTAAAACTATCGTTTATTTCGATTAAATAATTTTATATAAATGTATTATTATATTATTTATTTTTTATTAAAGTGGTATAAAATATATTTTATTTATAATTTTATAAGAAAATACATTAGGATCAATATATTACATGATATTGATTAAAATATTATTTTTAAGACTAAGGTAAATTTGTATGGAAAATAGTTTTTCATGCCATTTTAAAGAATTTTTTATAAATTAATTTCTGGAATTATAATAATTGAATTTTATAAAATGGATTTTATATTTTCAATAAAGAAGTTAAAATTTTGTAAATTAGTTCCTTTTATTTTTAGGTACTATGAATAATCACTTCCATAAAATTTACCACCTCTATAAAGGGTAAATAACATATTTAATATCCAAAAATATTTTTATGAGTCATTAAATATATATCAAACACAGGATTTTATCTACATTTACAAAATATATTCGATGAAATCTCTTAAAAATTAAAATATTTGGCATTTTCATGCAATTTTCCTTTTATAGTTACATTTATATTCTTTTGAGTAGAGAAAAATATAAAATTCTACTTTTTTACATTTAAATTTAATTATATGTTTTCATAGGATAAAAAAGTTAATTTATATTAAAGATTATAATGAGTGTAGTTATATTATATTTTATGATATTAATTTATTATTAATTTTTAATAATTATATATATACATTATATTCTTACACAATGTTATTATAGTGTTTGTGCATGATGTGTAAAATCAAAATAATATCTTTTAATACATTGAATCATATGTTGATGGGATGAATTATGGTTAATAAATAATTTTTACAGTTAATAATAATTTATTATTTATCTTTAAAAGTCTTATATTTTTCTTCCATCATTTCATGAGTATTTAAATTGAAATTAAATTGTGTTTCAAACATAAAGATAATGATATTTTTTTAAAAATATTACTTTTATAAACATTATAAAATTTATAAAATTCATGAACATGGAAAATGTGTGTAATATAGGGTCTAAAATATCATCCTTTGAAATTTAAGATACAATTTTCACCTTATAATTAAAATTAAAATTACATAATTTCTAAATAGTTATTATCACGATTAAAGCTATAAATGATTAATAATGTAGTTAATAAAAAATATATTATTTAAAATGAAATATGAACTGAGATTAATTTGATTAAATTGTTATATTAGAACCATATACTTGATTTATTCAAATCCATATTACTATTTATCCACTTGGTCATGAATGGGACTTTATTACATTTTAATATTTTGAGAAATTTTAGTAATTCTCATTACCTCAACTATGAAATGTCGCCACATCTCTCTCATATTTACAGAACTATAAGGAACCATGATCAAACAAACACTACCCAAATATATGAAAAATTTCTAGGTATCTTAATTATAGTTTTTGGATATGTACAAATACCATTAAAAAGATCCTTATGAATTGATCTAAAGGAAGGAAAAATAAGAATAAGTAATCATATTTAATAACTCTTTTATGTTTACTTATTCTTCATCCTATAAATATATTACACCCATAATAAAATAATGATCATATTATAAAAAATATATTACGTTGTTTTTATTATTATGGAAAAAATTACCCTATTTCTCATCCTATTGAATGAGAAAACATTTTTCATGCATAGGTATGAATTACCATCTCCACATTGTGGTGTAGTTATTTTCTCATTACCATTTTACTTGGATGGTTATGAAAATAGAAATAATTAATATATATGATATTTATCATGAAATTATTTATCTATAAATAAATCATATCATTTACCTAATTACCTTTCAATCCATGGTAACCCAATAACATCACTCATGTGTAAGTGTGGACTACCACCTCCAAGAAACAATGTGATTCACTATTCATTTCTCCATTATATAAAAAGTAAAAATTTTACACCTTATCACCATCCATCGGGTATTCCTTGAATATTATTTTGGGATTCCTTTTTTTGAGTGTATTTTTGGCTTCTTAGTGAAGGAGATCCATTTCTATGAAAAATGACCTAAAGTCTATGAATATATTTTTGTTTGAATTAATGGATTCTGGGAATAAATGTGTAATTGGATTTGGACGGTGCTACTTGGGTTAAAAAATCTCAAGAATGGACTCATTGATTACCATTCGGAAAATATAGTTTTACCTGCCTACTAGAAATATTGACTATAAGAATGGAATACCTGATATGAAATAATTGTAGGAAAGATGTCGTGAGTCTGGTTCAAGGTCTGTGTTTATAAAATTTGTGAACCTAATACATATTGTGAAAACATATCTCAGAATTTATTTTTAACCTCTAGTAATTCATTTTGAGAGTATTTATATTTCTTAAAATTTCACCTTATGAAAGTGGTTCACGACATAAGTATCGTCATTTTTTATTTATATTGCAGGCCTTAAATTTCTTTTATTTGATGTACAATCCTCATTCGTGGTCTCTAGGGAGAATTTTTGTGATTTTGGGTGATCTTTCCCTATCCAGATCACATTTCGTTGTGTGGTTGATCCCCAATGTATTTGGTTGTCTTCCTCCAAGTATGTGTGTTCTTCCTCTTCTTGTTTATCTTTTTTGATCTTGGATTGGCAGTGGGATGTGATGATTTTTCTGAGGTTTAATAACTATGATTTTATCTCAAAACACCCATTATAAATATCACTCATTCATTTTATTTTAATGGTAAATCTTTTATTTTTTTAATATCTATTATAGATTTTAGCTAGTTTTTCATCCTTCTTGTGGTATTTTTTTATTTGAAATTAGTTCTAATTATTGGATTTATATATATTATTTTCAATTCCATTAGTATTTTTAATGAAAATAAATTCTTTCATTTAAAAGGATTTGTTGGAATAGATTAACTATTATAATGGTTATTGTTTTTAAAAATGTTTTTTCATTTATGTGAAAAGGTTTTATTATTTATCAAAATGGATTTTGAAATGGTTTTGAAAAAAATTCCACATTGGGAACCATGGTTGTGTTGGGTAATAGACATGTGACATTAGCGTGTGTGACACCATTAGAGTTTTTATGATAAAGATAGACTATGAATGGACTATAAATTTACCGGATCCATCTTATTCATGGATTAGGCTAATTATATGTCCAGTACATATTGCCATAGGTTCAATCCAAAATGGTGTGATTTTTCATGTATAACTGTTAAATCACATGGCATATTTTTCATGGATATTTTATCACATGTTTTACCTTATGTTGTATCCATGGTCGATTTTACCTGGATTCCATTATATTACATATTCATTGATTTAGTGAATATGTTTTCATTTATAGGGAAAAAATGAATTCTTAAAAATGTAAAAATTTAGTTAAATGATTTATTTAATGGATTTTATTACTCCATAAATTTTTTTATTGTTGATATTAGAACTGTTATATATTCATCGGTGGTATCCTATAAGGCTCTATGTTTTCACCCTTCTATATTCCTTTATAAGGATGTAGAACATGTTTTTTGGACTCAGGTAAATGGAAGGAAAACATAAATAACATTACATTCTCTTTTCATTTGTTTCCTTTGTAGTGGGATGGTTTTGTGGTGTAGGATTTTAACAAAGAGGCATGTTTATTTTGTTCTACTATATAATTCTATTTTTTCTCATTTGGGTTTTAATTTTATGTCTCGGGGATATGTATTCCCTAATTTTGGGGTTTTATTTGACATTAATTTACTTTTAAATGAGGCTTCTTGTTTTTTTTGTATCTCGTCATGTGGAGGACTATATGGAGTTGTGTGTCTAGTTGACCTGGTCTCAATTGATAATAATTGGAATCGATGGGGATTCTCATCCAGAACTGTTATCAAAATTTCATAGGCGTGGTTTAGGTTTTTTGTAGAATGAAGTTAGGAACATTGGAATTCATGTAGTATATATTTTATAGGGTCCTGACCAACTCATTATCATGTCTAATTTTGAGTTACCATGGGTGGTAATGACTTCTTTCCCAGCTTAAGACTTGTTCATTGAGATTATTTGAATAATATAGATATGGGTTTTAGTAAAATTGACATGTGCCTTATTTTTTTATAGATATTGTTCATGTAATTAATAATTTCATTAAATTCATGTTTTTTTAATGAATTGATATAGATACCAGATGTTGGTCATAACATTTTAGAATATTCCAGTGACTGATTGGTTTTTTCTCATAAATTATTTGAACACACCTCCTATAAAATCTATTCTGAGTCTATGTGGGGAAGTTGTGATACAGGTTCTACACGTGATGTCACAAACCAGCCCGGGTACTCTGGTAACCCGATAACTGAGTCGATCCTGACATGGCCTGAAGGGCGTTCTCTATCCCCACGGGTTGGTGACTATCATGCGGCATCATAAAACACGCAAGTGGGAAAGAGTTTTCCATAAGAATGTGGAAGAAAAAGAAACAAGACAAAACAGTATGCATAATTAAAGAAGTTCCACTGGGAGCGATGTACCAGAATATAAATAGGCATAAAATGCAAAAGTAATACAACCCAAGTACTACAAAGGGAAAATAGTCCCAGAGTCCCTAAAGACACAACTCACCAAGCCCAAAGTTCAGCAACTGGATCCACCTCCAAGAGATCCCTTCCCCTTGCTCAAACCTGGAAGGAGAAAGTCTACAATCACCCAAAGGCAAAAGTAGGGTGTGAGCCTAAGCCCAGTAGGATACCACAAAAGATTCCATAATAGCTTCCAAATATAGATTATCCAAACAAAACATTCAATTTTTCAAATAAACAGGTTTTACAATTCAAAATCATATGTTAACAAAACATGCTAAACATCTTCAAATGATGGAAATAAATACCTTAAGCAAAGACTTTACAAATGATGGAATATTTCTAAAATAATGGCTTAAATAAAAAATTTATATAAGACAGTTTATATAAGTCCAGTAGGCATGCAAAACAGTTCAAAACAATTGGCATACATTTATATCACAAAAATAAATATTCAGGTGAGCAACATGGTTATCTGCAAAAAGATACGATAGTATTAACCAGTTATAAGATTCTGCACTCTCTATGTGAACTCTGCAAGATGTGTATACACACATCCATATGACACTGGCCAAAGGAGACTCGTCACCAACCCATCGAGGATGTGACCCTCCGCATGTATGTTTTAGAACATTGTCGTAGCATAGAGTGTATCCAAATAACTCACTAACTATCTAAGGCTTGCATGCGCTATTACATGATGGGAAAACTATTTTAAGAAAGCTGAAAATATGATCATTCCCATTCTTCCATTTCAAAAGTTCTGATATCATTCCATTAAAACCAAAATAGGTCTCATTAAAAACATTCCTTTTTTAAAAGATAAAACAAATGGGTTTCTATCAAATCATTTTAATCCATTTCAATAGTTTGAAAATCCATTCAAAGCCAATTCCGTCATTTCACAAATTCATTTACACAATTAAATTCAACAATTTAATTGAAAACGTTTCCATCAAATCCACCAATTAAATTAACCAAATTAAATCGGCCAATATCCATAAACACACCCAATTCAATGGAATTGGTGTTTTCCAAATATCCATGATAGAACCATTACAAATATCTCGATTCAATGTAATCAAGTTTTTATCAATTTAATTGAAATCATATTAAAGAAATTGAATTTTAATCAACTATTCAAATAAATCAAGCTATACAAAGATAAAAATTTTGGCTGGTTGGGACGGAACCACCTACTTCAATTTAATGACGGGAGTTAACCCAATGAGAACTCCAAAACCCGACCGGCACAATGGCGTCAATCAAAACCCGGATCTAAATCCTTAAAACCAAAATTTAGATCAATGAAATCAAGTTCTTACAAAACTAGATCTAGATTCACAAACCTAGATCTATACCTCATCACATAGGGTTAGATCCATGGAAACAAATGGAATCTCTTATGAAAAGATCAAGGAATGATTGATGAATAAACGAGAAACACAACGGGATTAAATCCACTTACCTGGAGGAGAGCTGATATTTAATCTGAGCCTTCAATCTCGAATAATGATGTTCGGATCACCTTGGAATCTCTCTAGGAGCTTTAGGAAAGACCTAAAATGATTCAAGCCCGAGCCAAGGTCGAAATTATGGAAGACCTGGGGGTTCGGGTGGTTTTAAAAGAAAAATTCTGAATTAGAAACCACGCGCACGGTTTACGAGGGCAGAGGGGAACTGTTTGACAAACTGTGCACACACCCTGCGGACATCACTGTCCAGAGATACACAGTCTACATGGTTTGGTCACACAGTTTTTCAAACCGTGCACACACCATGCGTACCTCTTTGTCTAGTGCTGCTTGGTTGGCATAGTTTAGTCGCACGGGTTTTCAAACCATTCGAAAACCCTACACAAGTCATTGCCCTCTTGTTTTACTTAAAAGTTCACCCAAACGCACCCCCAAGATATTAATCCAATATAGAGGTTCTTAGAAACATCAAAAGTACCAGGAAACATAACGTGATGTTACAACCTCCCCACCATAAGACCTATCTGTCCCCAGAAAGCCTATCAAGAAACCTCCACGTCAAAAAGATGAGGCCACTACTCCCTCATTAGTGCCTCCCTTTCCCATGTCTCATGAGAATCTGAACCATTATTCCAAAGTATATAGACTAAAGGTATCATTCTCCCCCAAATTACCTTGGTCTCAGAATCAACAACCCTAACTGGTCGTTCAGTCATCGATGAATCTGGTTCAATCTCAAGATCAATCTATCTCACAACATGAGATGAATCAGAGATATACCTCAACAGATGTGATACAAGGAACACGTTATGTATCGATGTCAGCTATGGTGGTACCACCAGATGGTAAGCAACTTTCCCCATGAGTCCAACAACCTCGAACTGTCCCACAAAATGAGGAGCAAGATTCCCTTGCCTCCCAAGCCGTCGATGACCCAATCACGTTGAAACATTCAAGAATACTTGGTCGCTAACTGAGAACTCTAAAGGTTTATGGTGACGATCAGAAAAAGACTTGTACCAACTCTGTGTCATCAACATTCTCTGATGAATCAATTGGATCTTAGTTGTCGTCTATTCGACCAAACTCGGTCCTACCAAGGATCTTTCACCAATCTCTGTCCAACCTAAGGGATATTTACAAGGACGGCCATAAAAAGCCTCAAAATGAGCCATTTTGATCGTAGACTGAAACCTGTTGTTATAAGAAAAATCTACTTGGCCCAGATGACCATCCCAACTCCCACCATAGTAATGAAAACAAGCGCGAAGCATATCCTCAAGGATCTGAATATCTCTCTCTATCTGGCCATCTGACTATGGATGGTAGGTTGTGCTCAAAAGGACTTGAGATCCCAATGCCTCTTGAAGGCCTCTCCAAAAGATAGAAGTAAATCAAGGATCCCTATCAGAGACATTAGCAGATAGAACTCCGCGCAAACGAATAACCTCTTTCATAAATATTTTTCCCAACTCCTCAACTTTGGTTGTATCTCGAATGGGTATAAAGTGAGCCGACTTGGTCAGTCTATCGATGAAAACCCATATCGTGTTCTTCTTCCTCTAGTTTTGAGGTAACCCAACAAAAAAGTCCAAAGATATTTCATCCCACTTCCATGTAGGGACTGGAAGTGGTTGAAGCAAACCCGAAGGTTTCTGGTGCTCGGCTTTCACCTACTGACATGTATTGCAACGAGACACAAACTCAGCAATATCCCATCTCATACCTAGCCTCCAAAACTGTCATCGCATATCATAGAACATCTTCGTGGTTCCTTGTTGTACTGCCCACTGAGAGTTTTGGAGAACCCCCATCACATCCTTCCTTGCCGCTAACGGCACAACATAACGGTTTTGGTAACACAGAACACCCTCTTTAGAGAATGACCACTGGGTGTTGGTTTTCCCACCATAAAAAGAGTCCCTATAGCTATGGAATTCATCATCCAGTTGTTTCTACTGAAGAATTAACTCGATCAGAGCATAATAAAACTGAACACTAGTTAAAGAAACTTCATTCCCCTTCCACTGAACTCCAGTATGCAATTGAGAAAAAACAGCCATCAAACACCACTCTTCTGAAGATTCTTTCACAGCCAGTGATAGAAGTTTCATTCATAACACATCTACAATGGCATTCCCTTTCCCCATGGTATAGGAAATGTCAATGTCAAATGATTTCAGGTATTCGACCCAACGCCTTTGATGGAGATTCAAATCTTTTTGAGAGAAGATATAACTAAAGCTCTTGTGGTCTGAATACACGGTAAACCTTTCTCCATAAAGGTAATGTCTCTGAAACATTATTTCATGCATTACAGCTACAACATCAAGGTCATGGGTTGGATAATTCGTCTCATGAGCCTTAAGCTGATGATATCCATAGGTAACAACATGATCGCCTTTCATAAGGACACATCCCAAACCTGAACCCGATGCATCATAGAAGACCACATAACCTAACCCAGCCTTAGGATGAGTTTACACTAGTGCAGTATTCAAAATATGTTTTATCTCAACAAAATAACTCTGACATTTATCATTCCAGGAAAAAATCACTCCCTTTTGAGTCAGAGCAGTCATTGTAGAAGATAACTTTAAGAAGTCCTTAACAAAATGACTACAATATCCTACTAAGCCCAAAAAGCTATGAATCTCAAAGACATTTCGTGGTTGTTCCCAAGTCATAACAGCCTCCAACATCTTAGGATCAACTGATATTCCTTGTTCTGACACAACATGTCCTAAGAATTTCACTTCCTGAATCCAGAAATCCCACTTTTAAAGCTTGGCATAAAGTCGGTGATTCCGTAGAAGATCCAGAACTGTTCTCAAATGATGCACATGATCATCCTCATATATGGTGTATACAATAATGCCATCCATAAAGACTGCAACAAAAGTATCCAAATAATCATTTAAAATTCTGTTCATTAAATCCATAAAAACTGAAGGAGCATTTTTTAGGCCGAAGGGCATAACATGATACTCATAATGGACATACCTACCCCAGAAAGTGGTTTTTTGAAGGTCAGATTCCTCTATCCTCAACTGATGGTAACCAGACCAAAGATCAATTTTTGAAAACCACTTTTCCCCTTTCAATTTATCAAACAAATCATCAATTCATGGGAATGAATATTTGTTTTTTATCGTAACTCGATTTAATTTTCGTTAATCACCATAGAGGCGAAGAGAACCGTCATCCTTCTTGGCGAAGAGAACATGTGATGCTCGAGGAGACTCACTCGAGCGTACAAATCCTTTCTCAAGAATATCATCTAACTAAGAATTCAGTTATTTATTTCTTTTAAATCCATTCGGTAAGAGGGAAGAGAACTGGTTGAGCACAAGGCACTATGTCGATAGAAAAATCAATCCCCCTTACTGGTGGAAAACCAGAGTTGTCAGAAGGAAACATGTCTGGAAACACAGTGACGGTTGGAGGAAGATCACCACAAATAAAATCCCTCTCGAGATCAAAAGAAAAAACGGATATAACTTTCCCCAACTCTGTATAAGAGGGTCCGACTCTGCTTGACCTTGGGTCCCAATCTCCTTGAAAAACAAGAGGCACACCATTTGGTGTAGTAATGTAGACCCGTTGAAGGTAAAAATCAATCCAGGATTTATTTGAAATGATCCAATCCATCACAAATATGACGTCAAACGATTTCATGTCTAGAACCAAAAAACTCCAAGCATGCTCAACATCTGATAGAGAGAAGACACAAGCAAGACTACGAAGACCCTTCGCTCTCATTGTTCCAAGAGGTGTAGTAATATCCATTTCACAAGATAAAAGCTCCAAAGGTAGACTAAGAAAATTAACAATATGGGTTGAAATAAAGCAGTGAGATGAACCAGTATCAAAAAGAGCAGTCACTAAAGATGATACTATAGTAATGGTACCTCTCACAGTTGTGGGACATGCATCCACCACCTCTGGCGAATCATCCATAGAGTAAAGAAGCTTCGTTCCGGTTTCCTGCGGCCAAAACCCTTTTGTACATGATGCATTTGATTTCCCCGTAGTATTTGGAGGCACTGATGATCTTGTTCCACTATTTGGAGTAGAGAAGTGATGGAATAATCTATGTAAGTCCCCTAATCGTCCGCATGAGCTACAGTTCTTGGGTGCCTCAGCGCAAACCCTCTTAGAATGACCTGGCCTTCCACCCTGATAGCAAGTCAATGAAGTCCCCCTGCTTCCACCAGTGTTTTGGAATAAATCTTTTGTCAAGAACCACCATGAGAAAACTCACGCTTCCACTTCCCTTTAAAGGAACCCGCACTTCCACTAGAAAGAACAAAAAATTCTTGCAACCCGGACTTTCCTACCATGTCCATCCCAACCATCATCGCCCTATCCAGTACATCATCATACGTGGGTATCTTCAGTAAGAAGACATGAGAATGGATATCTGATCGAAGAACCAACTCAAATATTTGATCCTTCATCCTCTCATTAGATACAATTTCAATAGAAAACCGTACTAATTCAGAAAAGTGATTTGAGTATTCAGTCACAGTTTTTTTGGCCTACTCAAGCTTGAAAAACTTCACAGCATTGGCCAAAACCATAGATTCTGGATAGAACTAGTCAGTGAAAAGAACCCTAAAGTCTTTCCACTCTAGTTCTTCATGTTTCCCAGCTGTCACCATCGTTTCCCACTATCTCCTACTTTGTCCTACCAGCAAGAAGGGGGCACACTTCACCTTGATCACATCAGGTGTCTCCAAGAACCCAAATAGCCGTTCAACCTTACACAACCATTCCTCAACATGTTGAGGGTCATTGGAGCCTTTGAAAACTGGTGGATTCTGGCATAGGAATCCTTAATAACGACTTCAGAGAATATCACTATGAGGATCGATAACTAGAGCCTAAATAGGAACTGGAGGTGGTGCATGTCTTAGAGCCTGGATGGTGTGAAAAATTACCTCAACCAGACTCAGATCCACAATAGGACTCGCTTGATGAGATTTAGAAGAAGCCTCTTTTTGGATCTGAGCTCCATGTCTTCTTGGAGTCATGATGCTACATGACATCAGCAGAAAAAAAAAAGAATACATTTGATTATCACTCGAACCAAGTAACAAGGTAAACTATTATTAATATAAGGGATTAACAAGATTTGGATACAACTCTATCCAATTCAAAATAGGGAAAAGATAAGAACTAATCTACAATTCACCTTTCCCTAACCACCCCTGGTGACTTAAGGATCACTTTGGTGAGAGCTGGCCAGGCACTCAATCACAACTACCTCCTATGTTCCGACAAGATTACTCAAATGCATACAGTCATCAAGGCAAGATGCTAAACCTACCCCTCTGATACCATTTTTTCACAAACCAGCCTGGGTACACTGGTAATCCGATAACTGAGCTGATCCTGACATAGCACGAAGGGAATTCCTGATCCCCATAGGTTCGCGACTAGCACCCAACATCGTAAAACATGCATGTGGGAATGATTTTTCCACAAGAATGTGGAACCAAATGAAACAAGACAAAATAGTATTCATAATAAAAGAAGCTCTACTAGAAGTGATGTACCAGAATACAAAGAGGCATAAAATTCCAAAGTACTGCAACCCAAGTACTACAAAGAGAAAATAGTCCTAGAGTCCCTAATGAAACAACTCACCAAGACCAAAGTTCACCAACCAGATCCACCCCAAGAGATACCTTTCCCTTGCCCAAACCTGGAAGGAGAAATTCTACAAACAGCTGAAGGAAAAAGTAGGGTGTGAGACTAAGCCCAGTAGGATACCACCAAAGATTCCATAATAGGGTCCAAATATAGATTATCCAAAGAAAACATTCAATTTTTCAAATAAATAGGTTTGACAATTCAAAAGAATATTTTAACAAAAACATGCTAAACATTTTCAAATGATGGAAATAAATACCTTAATCAAAGAATTTACAATGATGGAATATTTCTAAAACAATGGATTATATAAAACATTTATATAAAACAGTTTATATAAGTTCAGCAGGCATGTAAAACAGTTCAAAAGCATTAGCATACATTTATATCAAAAAATATATTTATTCAAGTGAGAAACATGGTAATCTACCAAAAGATACTATAGTATTAACCAGTTATAGGATTTCGAACTCTCTATGTGAACTCACCAAGATGTGTATACACACGTCCCTATGTCACTGGCCAAAGGAGACTCTTCACCTACCCATTGGGGATGTGACTTGCCGCATGTATATTTTAGAACATTGTCGTAGAATAAAGTGTATCCAAATAACTCACTGACTATCTAAGGATTGCATGTTCTCTTACATGATGGGTGAACTATTTTAAGAAAGATTAAAATATGATCATTCCCATTCTTATATTTCTAAAGTTCCAATATCATTCCATTTAAAACCAAAACAGGTCTTATTCAAAACATTCCTTTTTCAAAAGATAAAACCAATGGGTTTATATAAAATCATTTTAATCCATTTCACCAGTTTGAAAATTAATTCAAAACCAATTCCATCATTTCACAAATTCATTTCCACAATTAAATTCAACAATTTAATTGAAAATGTTTCCATCAAATCCACCAATTAAATTAAACAATTTAAATCAGCCAATTTCCATAAACTCACCCAATTCAATGGAATTGGGGTTTTCCAAATATCCATGCCAAAACCATTACAAATATCTCAATTCAATGGAATTGAGTTTTTATCAATTTAATTGAAAGCATATTAAAGAAGTTTAATTTAAATCAACTATTGAAATAATTCAATAAAAAAAAGATAAACAATTTGGAACGTCGGGATGGAACCACCTACCTCAATTTAATAATGGGAGTTAACCCAACGAGAACCCCAAAAACCGAGCACCACAACAGCGTCAATCAAAACCCGGATCGAAATACTTAAAACCAAAATTAAGATCAATGAAATCAGGATCTTACAAAAATGGATCTAGATTCACAACCCCAGATCTATACCTCAACCCATAGATTTGTATCCATGGAATCAAAGGGAATATCTTATGAAAAGATCAAGGAACGATTGAGGAATAAACGAGAAACACAACGGGATGAAATCCACATACCGGAGGGAGAGTGGATCTTCAATCCGAGCCTTCAATATTTAAGAAACATGTTTGGATCACCTTGGAATCTCTCTAAGTGGTTTAGGAATGTCCTAAAATGAGTCAAGCCCGAGCCAAGGTCGAAATTATGGATTTCTCAGGGGTTCGGGTTGTTTTAAAAGAATAATTTGTAATTAGAAACTGTGTGGACAGTTTACCTGGGAAGAGGCGCACAGTTTGTCGAACAGTGCGCACACTGTGCAGACCTCACTGTCTAGAGATACACGGTCTGCACGGTTTCGTTGCAAGGTTTTTCAAACTGTGCGCACACCGTGCGTATCACACTGTCCAGTGCTACTTGGTTGTCATGGTTTAGTCGCATGGTTTGTCAAACCATATGCAAACCATGCACATGCCATTTCCCTCTTGTTTTACTTATATGTTCACCCAAATTCACCCCCAAGACACAACTCCAAAACAGAGGAGCTTAGAAACATCAAAAGTACCTGGAAACGTAACATGATGTTATAACCTCCCCACCATAAGACCTTTCTGTCCCTAGAAAGCCTATGAAGAAAACACCCACATCAAAAATATGAGGCCCATACTCCCTCATTAGTGCCTCCCTTTCCCATGTCTCATGAAAATATGAACCATGCTGCCAAAGTGTATAGACCAAAGGTATCGTTCTCCCCTGAAGTACCTTGGTCTTAGAATCAAAAACCCTGATCGTTCGTTCAGTCACAGATAAATCTGGTTCAATCTCAAGATCACCCTAGCTCACAACATGATATGGATCCGAGATAAAACATTGCAGCTACGATATATGGAACACGTTATGTATCGACATCGGTTGTAGTGGTAGCGCCAGATGGTAAGAAACTTTCTCCATGTGTCCAACAACCTCGAAAGGTCACACAAAACATGGAGAAATCATCCCTTTCCTCCCAAGCCGTTGATGACCCAATCATGGTGAAACATTCAAGAATACCGGGTTTCTAACTGATAACTCTAAAGTTTTATAGTGACGATCATCATAAGACTTGTACCGACTCTGTGCCGTCAACATTCTCTGATGAGTCAAGTGGATCTTAGCTATCGTCTATTGGTCCAAACTCGGTCCTACCAAGGAACTTTCACCAATCTCGACCAACATAAGAAAGATTTACAAGGATGGCCATAAAATGCCTCAAAAGGATCCATTTTGATCACAGACTACAAACTGTTATAAAAAACACTACTAGACTAGACGATCATCCCAACTCCCACCAAAGTCAAGAACACAAGCGCAAAGCATGTCCTGAAGGATCTGAATAGATCTCTCTATCTGCCCATATAACTGTGGATGGTAGGCCATTCTCAACCAGACATGAGATCCCAGTGCCTCTTGAAGGCCTCTCCAAAAGAAAGAAGTAAATCCAGGATCCCTATTAGAGACTTTAGCAGACGGAACTCCGTGAAAATGAACAACCTCCTTCATATAGGTTTTTCCCAACTCCTCAACTTTGGTTGTATCTCGAATGGGTATAAAGTGAGCTAACATGGTCAGTATGTCGATCACAACCCATATCTCATTCTTCTTCCTCTGGGTTTGAGGTAACCCAACCACATTGTCCATAGATATTTCATCCCATAACCATGTACGTACTGGAAGTGGTTGAAGCAAACTCGAAGGTTTATGGTGATCGGCTTTCACCTACTGGAATGTACAGCAACAAGACACAAACTCAGCAATATCCCATCTCATACCTGGCCACCAAAACTGTCATCGCATATCATAGAACTTCTTCTTGGTTCCCGGGTGTACTGCCCACAGAGTGTTATGGCAAACCCCCATCACATCCTTCCTTGCCGCTAACGGCACAACATAATGGTTTTGGTAACACAGAACACCCTCTTTGGAGAATGACCACTGGGTGTTGGTCTCCCCACTATAAAGAGTGTCCCTAAAGCTATAGAATTCATCATCCAGTTGTTTATCCTGAAAAATTGATTCGAGGAGAGAAGAAGTCAACTGAACACTGGTTAAAGAAACTTCATTCCCCTTCCACTGAACTCCAAAATGCCTCTGAGTAAAAAGAGACATCAAACACCACTCTTCTAGAGATTCTTTCACAACCTGCAATGGAAGTATCCTGCTTAACACATCTACAACGACATTCCCCTTCCCCAGGGTATAGATAATGTCAAAGTCGAAAGATGTCAGGTATTCCACCCAACGCATTTGACGAAGATTCAAATCTTTTTTAGAGAAGATAAAACACAAGATCTTGTGGTCTGAATACATGGTAAAACTTTCTCCATAAGTGTAATGTATCCAACACTTAAGAGCATGCATTACAGCTGCAATTTCAAGGTCATGGGTAGGATAATTCTTCTCATGAGCTTTAATATAGTTAGTTCTATAGGAAACAAAATGATCGCCTTGCATAAGGACACATCCCAGACCTGAACCTGATGCATCACAGAAGAACACATAACCTAACCCAGCCTCAGGAAGAGTTAACACTGGTGCAGTAGTAAAAATATGTTTTAGCTCAACAAAAGATCTCTAACATTTATCATTCCAGGAAAACATCACTCCCTTTCGAGTCAGAGCAGTCATTGGAGAAGCTAATATTAATAAGTCTTTAAAAAAACGACAATAATATCCTACTGATCCCATTAAGCTCTGAATCTTGAAAAAATTCCATGGTTGTTCCCAAGTCATAACAGCCTTCACCTTATCAGGATAAACTAATATTCCTTGTTCTAACACGCCATGTCCCAAGAATTTCACTTCCTGAATCCAGAAATCAGACTTTGAAAGCTTGGAAAAAATTGGTGATTCCTTAAAAGATCAAAAATAGTTCTCAAATGATGCACATGATTCTCCTCAGACATGGAGTATACATGAATTTCATCCACAAAGACTACCAAAAAAGTATATAGATACTCATGTAAAATTCTGTTCACCAAAGCCAGAAAAACTGCAGGAGCATTTGTTAGGATGAAGGACATAAAAAGATACTCATAATGGCCATTCCAACTCTAAAAAGTGGTTTTCTGAATGTCAGATTCCTTTATCCTCAATTGATGGTAACCAGACCGAAGATCAATTTTTTAAATCCACTTTTATGCTTTCAATTGATCAAACAAATCATCACTTCGTGGTAATGGATATTTGTTCTTTATTGTAACTCGATTGTGTTTTCAATATTCAACGCATAGGCAAAGAGAACCGCCTGCCTTCTTGGTGAAGAGAACATGTGCTTCACAAGGAGACAAACTTGGGAATATAAATACTTTCTCAAGAATATCATCTAACTGAGACTAGTTATTTTAGTTATTCTGGATCCATTTGGTAAGATGGAATATAAACCAGTTGAGTACCAGGCATTATGTCGATAGAAAAATCAATCTCCCTTACTGGTGGCAAACCAGAGAAGTCAGATGGAAACACGTTTGAAAATCAGCGACGACTGGAGGAAGATCACCAGACATCAAATATCTCTCTAGATCAAAATCAAAAATAGATATAACTTTCCCCAACTCTGGATAAGAGGTTCTGGCTCTGCATGACCTTGGGTCCCATTCTCCTTGAAAAAAAAGGCACATCATTGGGTGTAGTAAGGTAGACCTATTGAAGGTAACAATCAATCTGGGATTTATTGGAAATGATCCAATCTATCCCTAATATGACGTCAAAAGATTTTAGTTCTAGAACCATGAAACTCCAAGCATGCTCAACATCTGATAGAGAGAAGACACAAGCAGGACTACGAAGACCCTTCTCTCTCATTTTTCCTAGAGGTGTATTAACATCCATTGCACAAGATAAAAACTCTAAAGGTAGATTAAGAAGATTAACAATATGGGTTGAAATAAAGGAGTGAGATGCACCAGTATCAAAATGAGTAGTCACTAAAGATGACGCTATGGTAATGGTACCTCTCACAGTTGTCGGACATGCATTAGCCACCTCTAGCGACTCATCCACTGCGTGAAGAAGCTTCGTTCCGGTTTCCTATGGCTGGAACCCTTTAGTACATGAAGCATTTGATTACCCCGCAGTATTTGGAGGTGTTGATGATCCTGTTTCACTATGTGGAGTGGATAAGTGATGGAAGAATCTCTATAAGTGCCCTAAACGTCTGCAAAAGCTACAGTTCTTAGGTGCCTCAGTGAAAACCCTCTTAGAATGACCTGTCCTTCCACAATGATAGAAAATCAGTCATGTCCCCCCTACAGCCACCTGATGTTTGGAATAACTCTGCTGTTGAGAACCACCATGATAAAACTCACGCTTCCGCTTCCCTTTAATGGAACACATACTGCCAATAGAAATAACATGAACTTCTTTAAACCCGGAATTTCCTGCTATGTCCATCTCAACCATCATCTCTCTATCCATCACATCAGCATAGGTGGGTATCTTCAGTAAGAAGACCTGAGAAAGGATATCCGATCGAAGGCCCAACTCAAATCTTTGAGCCTTCATCCTCTCATTAGATACAATTTCAGGAGAAAAATGTACTAATTTAGCAATGCGATTTGAGTATTCAGTCACGGTTTTGTGGGTCTTCTCATGCTTGAAAAACTCCACAGTCTTGGATAACACCATAGATTCTGGATAGAACTGTTCATTGAAAAGGACACTAATGTCTTTCCACTCTAGTCCTTCATATTTCCCAGCCATCACCATCATGTCCCACCATCTCATACTTGGTCCCTCCAGCATGAAGGTGGCACACATAACCTTGATTTCATCAGGTGTCTCCAAGAACCCAAGCAGTTGTTCAACCTTACTCAACCATTCCTCAGCATGTTCAGGGTCAGTGAAGCCATTGAAAACTGGTGGCTTCTGGCATAGGAACTCTTTAGAGCGTCTTCAGAAAATATCACTATGAGGTTCTACAGCTGGAGACTGAATAGCAACAAGAGGTGGTGTCTATCTTAGAGCCTGGATGGTGCAAACAATTACCTCAACCAGACTCGGATCCACAATAGGACTCGCTTGCTGAGGTTCAGTAGCAGCCTCTTTTTGGATCCGAGCACCATGTCTTCTTTGCTGCATGATGCTACAAAACATTAGCAAACAAAAAGAGACATTAGATTATCACTCAAACAGAGTAACATGGAAAACTATTCTTAATAGAAGGGATTATCAAGATTTGGATTTCACTCTATCCAAATAAAAATAGGGAAAAGACTAGAACTAATCCACAAGTCTCCTTTCCCTATCCTCCGCTGGTGACTTAAGGTTCATTGCAATGAGAGATGGCTAGGTACTCAATCAGAACTACCTTTTAAGTCCCAACAAGATTACTCAAATGCATACTGTCATCAAGGCAAGATGATAAACTTTCCCCTATGATACCATTTTGTCACAAACCATCCCAGGTACCCTGCTAACCCGATACCTGAGTCGGTCCTGACATATCCCGAAGGCAATTCCCGATCCCCATGGTATGGAGACTAGGACCCGGCATCGTAAAACATTAAATTGGGAATGATTTTACCACAAGAATGTGGAAGAAAAAGAAACAATACAAAACATTATGCATAATAAAAGAAGTTCCACTAGGAGCGATATACCAGAATAAAAAGAGGAATAAAATTCCAAAGTACTACAACCCAAGTACTACAGAGGGAAAACAGTCCTAGAGTCCCTAAGACACAACTCACCAAGACCAATTTTCACCAACTAGATCCACCTCCAAGAGATCCCTTCCCCTTGCTCGAACCTGGAAGGAGAAAGTCTACAAACACCTGAAGGAAAAAGTACGGTGTGAGCCTAAGCCCAGTAGGATGCCACCAAATATTCCATAATAGAAATATAGATTATCCAAAGAAAACTTTAAATTTTTCAAATAAAAAGGTTTGACAATTGAAAAGCATATTTTAACAAAACATGCTAAACATTTTCAAATGATGGAAATAAATAATTTAAGAAAAGAGTTTACAAATGATGGAATATTTCTAAACTAATTGCATAAATAAAACATTTCTATAAAACAGTTTATATAAGTTTAGTAGGCATGTAGAACAGTGCAGATCATCATTCTTGTAGCCATCTGCTAGACTGCTTGGGAGGCTCGCAACCGGGTAAGGTTGGGTGGTTAGAGGTCCTTGTTCTATCTTCAGATCCGGATGAAAGCCATTATAGTGGAGTTGTCCTCCCTTTTCAAAAATGGTGTTCAATAGCTTATGTTGGAAGGTCTGGTTAGTGGACAGGCTGGAAAAATGTTGGATAGAAGATGGTGGGTTAAATAGCAGCCTCCAAAGCATGGGTGGAAGCTGAACGTGGATGGTTCATGTGTTGGAGGAATTATGAGGGGTGGTGGCATGATTCGAGACTGCTGGGGTTCGGTTATGGTTTCCTTTAGTGCTTATTATAGACCAGGTAACTCTATGGGTGCGGAGTTTAGTTCCCTTCTTTCAGGTTTGATAATATGCAGGAGGAAGGGGCTCCCGGTGATAGAAGTGGAATCGGACTCGAAGGTTCTGGTCAGATCTCTCCAGGGATATGAAGACATCTCATGGGATTTAACGTATATAGGTCGCCGGTGTAAAGTGGAGACCAATCAGGGAAGGATGGTTCACCATAGTCTGAGGGAGTCCAACTTTGTGGCTAATGATCTGGCTCGTTGGGGACGACCTGAGGAGACGCTGGTGGTTTATGACAGCCTTAACTCTCTTCCTTTGGAGTGTGTTAATGTGGCTCGGAAGGACTCTCTTGTCCTCCACTATTTTCATCCCCGTGAAGTGTAATCTGGTTTTCTCTTGGTATTAATAAAAAATAACATTCAGTCGGGCGAGCAACATGGTCATCTGCCAAAAGATACGATAGTATTAACTAGTTATAGGATTCCTCACTCTGTATGTGATCTCGGCAAGATGTGTATACACACGTCCCCATGGCACTGGACAAAGCAGACTCGTCACCAACCCATCGGGGATGTGACACGCCGCATGTATGTTTTAGAACGTTGTTGTACCATAGAGTGTATCAAAATAACTCACTAACTATCTAGGGCATGAATACGATCTTACATGATGGGCGAACTATTTTAAGAAATCATAAAATACAATCATTCCCATTCTTCCATTTCAAAAGTGCCAATATCATTCCATTTAAATCCAAAACAGGTCTTATTCAAAACATGTGTTTTTTCACAAGATTAAACCAATGGGTTTCTAACATATCATTTTAAGTCATTTCACCAGTTTGAAAATCTATTTAATATTAATTCCATAATTTCACAAATACATTTCCACAATTAAATTTAACAATTTAATTGAAAACATTTCCATCAAATCCACCAATAAAATTAAATAATTTAAATCGTCCAATTTCCAATAAACACACCGAATTCAATAGAATTGGGGTTTTCCAAATATCCATGCCAAAACCATTAAAAATATCTTGATTCAATTGAATCATGTTTTTATCAATTTAATTTATATCATATTAAAGCAATTAAATTTAAATCAACTATTGAAATAATTAAAGCAATACAAAGATAAAAAAATTTGTAGGTAGGGATGGAACCACCTACCTCAATTTAATGACGGGAGTTAAGCCAACGAGATCCCCAAAAACTGAGCAGCACAACGGCATCAATCAAAACACTGATCTAAATCCTTAAAGAAAAATTAAGATCAATGAAATCAAGATCATACAAACTTGATCTAGATTCACAACCCTAGATCTATACCTCAACCCATAGGTTTAGATCCATGGAAACAAAGGGAATCTCCCATGAAAAGATCAAGGAAAGATTGAGGAATAAACGAGAAACACAACGGGATAAAATCCACTTATTGGGAGGAGAGCAGGTCTTCAATCTAATCCTTCAATCTCAAAGAAAGATGGTCGGATCACCATGGAATCTCTCTAGGAGGTTTAGGAAAGACCAAAAATGAGTAAAGCCCAATCCAAGGTCGAAATTATGGAAGTCACCGGGGTTTGGGTGGTTTTAAAAGAAAAATTTGGAATTAGAAATCGTGCACACGGTTTACCTGGGTTGATGTGCATGGTTTGTCAAATCGTGAGAACTCCGTGCAATCCTCACTATCCATAGATACACGGTCCTCATAGTTTGTCAAACCGTGCACACACCTTGCATACCTCTCTGTCCAGTGCTGCTTGGTTGGCACAGTTTAGTCACACAGTTTGTCAAACCGTGCGCAAACTGTGCACAAGACATTTCCCTCTTGTTTTACAGGAAAGTCCACCCAAACACACCCCCAAGACACTACTCTAAAACAGAGGTGCTTAGAAACATCAAAAGTACCTGGAAACGTAACGTTATGTTACACGTGAATCCTCTAGTGTACCCTTCATGAGTAGAATCTATAATCAATACTTTTTAGGTTCCAGGTTAGGTAGGTGTCGTGAACCTAATATGATATGTGCATCATGACTTTTAATTTATTATGTAGTATCCAAAGCTCTTCTCTGGTGACAAAGGAACACAATAATCTAATGAGTGTCATAAAATGGATGAAAATAACTTTAGATTTAGGATCCATCATAGATATCTTTCACGAAAATATTATACCATCAGTTTATCTAGAGACATTATGAGGTTAAAACACATGTGTTTCTGACCTTGGATCATGTAGATCATACCATTCTAGAGTATCCCACCCATTTTTCTGAGTTTCTATACATGGCAGTAGATTTAGTAACCAAAGATTACCTAAAGTATTTGAGGTTTGAGTTAGGGTTGAGGGGTGATAGTTTGATGATATTGATTAGTATGTGCCTTCAGATCATTTTAAATAATCAATTAATTTTCTTTATAAGAGTTTGTCATAGATGAAAATAATATTTGAAAGGATCTTCACCTGGTACTTTCATTATCCTGGGTGTATCATTTGGCTAGAAAATAAAGTGAAAAGGTGGCCAATTATATTTAGGACTAGTTTTGAGGGATTCATCTTGACAGTAGTATGTTTTATTATCATTTTGGTAGGTCTGGTCAAACCAATCAATGTTTTAATTAGGCTCCATATAAATTTCATGGTTGTGGAAAATTTGTCTATTTCATGTGTTTTTTCAAAAGGAGTCCCACGAAAGTAAGATCAGATCCACCTTACCCAACATTTCACAGGTTCATAATGATTAATCCATGTGTGGTGGGTCATATCCTCATGATATGTGGAATATTTATTGAGATAATAGATATTAGGTACGAGATGAGACCAGTTGTATTATTCTGGGGGAGTATTCACTAGCAGAAACTAAAGAAGGGATAACACAAATTAGAGTTAGGGTGTCTATTTCTTATTCAATGGTACTTAATTTGTTTGAAACTATTTCTACTGATTATTTTATATCTCCAAAGTTTTTGGACGTGATGGGATTGTTTTTTCAGTTATTCTATTCTTACAAGATCTTTCTACACCATTGGTAATGAGCCCCTAACAAGGATTCAAGTGTATAGAATATTGATTGACAATTACATATCATGAGGTGGATTAAGAAATTAAGGTTCTTGGTCATGATAAATTCTTCATTATTGTTAATGTGGATTGGGGGATCATCATTAATACCTAGATTTATTTTTATCACTATCGAGTTCAGATTATATCTCTATATGGAGTCACTCAAGTATTTCAAGTTGAGTGGACTTATAGGATTAAGAGTTCTAGGCATATTGTTACTCATGATGGGGTGATCTCATCAGAGTTGTCTGAATTGTTCCTATATATCATTGATCCACTATTGAGAAATCCACATACTAAAAATGTGTGTATACCCTGAGGTATTTTTAGAGTTTTTTATTTTTTACCTCTATAGAGGGATGTCTAGTTTAAAATACACCTTATACCTTGTATGATACCCATTTTTATGCCATCTTATCATATTACACTAGCAGATTCGGAAACAATTAGGGTCTAGAGTGTTGATTTTGAGATAAATGGATTTATTCATTCTACAATTTCACCGTGGTTTGCACCTAATCACTTTGCTAAGAAGTAATACAAGAGTCTTATGAAATTTATTTAGTATTGAAAGAAAAATCCAGTGACTATCAATAAAAAATATCCCATAACCATGATTAATGATTTCTTTGTTCATCTGGGAGGGTATAATTGGTTTTGTAATATTGAAATTTGGAGAGGGTACAACCAGTTGAGATTCCAAGAAGAGGATATTACTAAGATGATCTTTAAGAGTAGGAATAGTAATTTCATGTTTCTTTTTATTCTATTAGGTATCACTAATACTTAATTGTTTTTATTGATTTTATGAACCTATTATTACATCGCTTCTTGTATTTTTTTTGTCCACATATGATAATTCGGTTTTCTCTATGTTAGACGAGAAGCGCACAAATAATTATTTTATCATTCTTTGTTCCATTGTGTAAACATCCCTTTTATGCTAATATTAACAATTATATGTTTTATATTAAATAATTAATATATTATGTTTATCATATTAGAGAGGGGATTCTCAGTGGATCGTAAAAATTTACTAGTAGTTGTTTCCTATAAGATTCCCGAAAATGTGTATTAGGTATATTGATTATTTCAGTTGGCTAGTTATTTCTAGTAGTTTTTCATGAATTATTGAAGATTGCATCTATAATGATATATTTAACTCATAACGGTGTAATGTTTGAGTATAATGAAAAATTATAGAGATAATTTGTGGAACTTAATGTGATATTTAATTTATCTCTACTTTTGATTGTTCCAAAACCAAGATCAGGTTATGATATTTTTGTGATGCTTTTCTAATAGGGTTTGGGTGTGTCATAATGTCTGGGAGAAAGGAATTAGACTATGGATCCTTCCAGTGATACTATCATGAGAAGAAATACCCTACTGATGATAATTTGTTTTATTTGATTATGAATCCACTCAAAAAATGGTTTCACTTCTCCGTTGGAATCATTCTCTTGTATATTCTTATCATAAGATTCTGGGGTACATTTTCACATAGAGGGATCTAATCATCCGATATAGAAATTGGGTTTATTATCACCAAAATTTTCATTTTTATGTTTCTTATACCCCTATGAAAGGGATTGTCATCACTAACAAATTGTGTCAGAAATTTCAAACATAATAAGGGAAGGAATCAGTGGAAGAGTAGTTTTTCATGAGTTTGTTTTCCATGATGGGATTGGGAATGGAAATATCTAGTGGGAAAGTATTTATCTATTTGTTTAAATTAGAATTATTATTTTATGAGTTGGATAGGGTTGATCATATTTTTTACCCTATGATCCATATATTTTATAAATGTTATTATGGCGGGGAGACCTTGAGTGAGAGGTCTTGATCTCCCATTGGTTCTTTTTATTTTCAAAATATGTTGGTTTATAATTTTTCTATGAGTGAAATTATAGAAATTGTATATAATTCATATTGGTATATACATATAAGTACTAAAAAATGTATCATGATTTTAGATTTCGATATTGGTATTCTGGGATGAGACTGGAAATTACAAATATCATATCATGATTTATGATTTTCAAAGAATTAAGGGAGAGAACTAGATACTATCTAGTTAATTGTATCCCACAACAATTATATAATATAAATATCATTTTGTTTACATGAATTTCATCACTTTTTTATCATATACTCCTAATGTACAAGATAT
The DNA here is from genome assembly GCA_963277665.1 of Viscum album. Classification (NCBI taxonomy): domain Eukaryota; kingdom Viridiplantae; phylum Streptophyta; class Magnoliopsida; order Santalales; family Viscaceae; genus Viscum; species Viscum album. The sequence goes on along the minus strand of OY728143.1, from coordinate 61,386,302 downwards.
GATTTGAGAGATCATTGATTAACTTACGAAATTTGTTCATTTCTTCCCCATCAAGGGGACAATGAAATTGGAACTACTTGGGGACTTGTATATCCATTATATTGTGAGGATTCATGGGGTGACCTTTGATTTTGTTTCTAATAGGTATCAGAGGTTCATATCCATAATTTCAAATGATTTATACGAGGCTCAAGGTTTTTGGTTTAAATTTATCGCAACATATCATCTAAAAATGGATGGATAAGAAGAGATTTCTATAGAGGTTCTTACTTGTACGCTCTGGGATTATGTGTTAATTTTTTGTGGATCTTTGTAGAATCAATCTAATATAGTTGTGTTTTCCTATAAGCATATTTTCATGACTAATTAAAAATTTCTCCCTTGATGATATTTATTGGTATCCATGTAAATTTCCCATGTTCCTAGAAGAGTTAGTATTGTAGCCCTTGCTTGGTCAGATTCTTGTTCAAGATATGATAAAAAAATTATACGATTATTAAGTGGTTGATCAGGGAAAAAACCATACTAAATATTATGAAGACTACTATCATCATTCACTAAATATTTTGGTTTGTGATTGGGTCTTTCCTATAGTCTCACGTCACTTGGAACGTTGTTGGTCAGTTTGAAGATCATGTTGGAACCGTGGACTTTGGGTGCCCTTGATATTATTGGATTACATGTAAAGGAAAAATATAATTTGGACGTACCATTTCATCTGACATCCAACCACAATGTGTTTTATGTTTCCCATATATGGATGTATGGTCTAGATCATTCCCATGTGATTAAATGGGATGATGTTGATATATATTTCAACTCCACAATGGATGAGAAACCAATCCATATTATGTATTTTTAAGATAAGTTTGTTCATAGTTAAATGATTCATTTGGATTACATACTGTGGTAGTGCTGGTAGGATAGCCATGAGATGTGGGATCATCGGTTATGGATGAGGCGTTAGTGGTATTCACTTTTTCTGAGCCCAGTATCATATGGAATTTAGAGGGAAATAAATTATTTAATTTATGGAAATTGTAACATCTTTTTACCTTCAATGAGGTATTATTTGACTATTTTTTGTTTTACATATTGTTCGGCTTCATTGTGGAATTCTCTTCTATCAAAATCCTTTGATAGGATAAATTAAAAAACGTTTGTCAAGGTATGTATTTTTGAAATAATACAGTCGAAATATACATCTATAAATTTATTTAGAGTGTGATAAATAGGATCAATGAACCTCATCAATCAGATCCGGGATTCTCTATAGGAATTCTAATTGTGGAATATATTCTAGACATATTCACGTCATGAATAGGTTACACTATGTGATCAAATTTTTTACAAGATTCCATGATTTTGGTACAAAGAATGTGTTTTTACAGGTCATGAATATGTTACATGATTTTTAAATGTTGATTGGGAATTAATTTAACCCTAGGGAACACCTTTTGGATATAATTATAACTATAAGTATTTCATTCCATAAATGTGGTTTATGACATCAATTCATCATGTTCAATCATTTTTATTTATCTTAAAATCATGATTTTTAATTCATTCAGCATGAAATCCTCCCACTCAGACATTAGGATGATTATGGGATATTTGGGTGGTCTAAATACTCTTAGATATCATTTCATGGTGCATTTAATTTAATATGTAGTTGGTTGTCTTCCTTCGAGTACTTGTGATATTGTTCTTCCTGTTTAGCTTTGTCAATCTTGGTTTGGTAGTGGTTTGTGTTTCATGTTCAATGTTTTTATTACCGTGATTTTATATTCAAATATCCATTTTATATTTAACTCATTCCTTTTCTTTTGATATCCAATCAAATGTTTTCCAAACTTTATTGTCAATGGCTCCCATGTTTTTATCATTTTTTAGGTTTGTGTATCTCAACATGTTCCACTAGTTCTCAAATTTTGAAATGTTCTTTTCAATTCCATTATGTTATTTAATGAAAATTAGAGTTTTAATTTTGAAATTATTTTTTGGAAATTATTTACATTTTTGTAGGGGTTTCTTTTTGAAACCGAGTTGTCATTTATATGAAATGGTTTTATTAAATATGAGGATGGATTTTAAAGTGGTTTTGACAAACATACCCAATTTTAAACCATAGGTTCATCATATAACGGGAATGTTACAATAGATTTCCTTAGTTTACAAGAGTTTTTGAAATACCAAAAAACTATGGATGGTCTAAATATCCTTTGGAAAAAATAGATGCCTAGTTTTGTCATCTTTTATGTCTAGTATGTTTTCCCATATGCCAGAGCCCAAATGATGTTATTTTTAATTCATAAATATTTAATCATATGGTGGATTTTTCATTGATATTTTAGTACATATTTTTTATTATGGTATCTCTATGGTTGGATTTAATTACTTTCCTTTATTTACCATAAAACTAGGTTTTTTAATATGGTTTCATTTGTGGTAAATATAATAAATGTTTAAAAAATGATTTTATGTATGACATTTTTTTATGAATTAGATTCTATTTTAAATCTAGGAATTTCCCATTATTTATATTATAACCTATATGGATTCATTGGTGGTATCATAATTCTCTATGTTCTCGACCCATACTTTTCCATTGGGATTTTTTAGATATTCTTTTTCGGACTCAAGTTATGCGAAGGGAGTCATGTGGAATGCCAGATTCTCTTGTTTTTTTTCACCTTCATGGTGGGATGGTATGGTGGGGACATATGGTCACATGGAGACCATTTTATTTTCATTTCATTATCTTTCTTTTTTTTTATTTTTTTATTAATTTTTCTATATCTTGAATATTAATTCCAAACTTCTCTGTTGTGCTTTGATATTTTATTTGTTTTTCATGAGACATGTTCTTTTTTTTGTATCTCACAATGTGGTAGATTATTCAAGGCCGGTTATCATGTAATCCTATAATGGTTTTCAAAAACAATTATTTATTTAATGAATTTATATGATTTATTTAAGAAAATAATGATTATATAAAGGTGAATTATTATTTACATTTCTTTCGTTCCATCCTTCAAATTGAGAAAACAATATTCATGCATACGTAAAATCCATTGTCTCCATGAATGGTGTCATTATTTTAATTATCTATTTAATTGATTGATAACTATAAATATATAACAAAATAATATTTTATTCATATCATTATTAATATTCTGTAGAATCTGGAACCATGATCGATGTAAAACAACTAAAACTACTGAAGTGATATTATCATAAAATGAATCAGTTAACACCTGAAACACATATATTAATAAAATATAATTACCAAATGGGTGATAATTTGTTATAAATAAATCGTATATGATAATATAGAAATGTATATGGTTATCTAATATTGATCTATAGTTGGGATATCATTCTATTTAGTTGAGATATATGGATATTCATAAGATTAATTGTTATGCCATTAGGAGAATAATGAGTTTTTTATAATCTCATTCGGTATAATGAATGCTCTATATATGTTAATGTGGGTGAAACGTAGTGCTCAGATAAATCCAGTATAATATCATGGGTTTTTCATTTATTATATCCTTGTGTACTCAGTATCTATGGTGGTGCATGTAGAGAATATGTGTGGCATGTTGGGAGTTCTTTATCATCATTAGTTGATTGAGAAGTTCTCAAAGTGTGATTTACGAGCTTGTGAGGTTTTTTTCAAGGGGCATCTTATTTATTTGAAAGAATTAGTTTTTTATATATTGAAAATCTTGGAAATCATCTCTTGGGATTCCCCTAGTATAGAATTAGTGGTGAAAAATTTCCTTGGACATACAGGATATTATTGATTGTTTGTAGCTGATTTATACCAGGTTTAGTCTACTATAAATGTTTTGAAATAAAAGTATCAAGTTTTATTTTTTGAATAATAATTTCAATAGGATATTTATTTTGAGAAGGAAAATATTTTTCTATCCCCAGTTCTATTACATCCTGAAAAATGAGATTAGTTTGATTTTTTTGAGACACTTTGCATCATAGGGTGGGATGTGTTATGATGTAGTAGAGATAATTTGTTTATTATGGGTCTCTAAACTTATAAACACATAACATTAAACATACACACTTGATATCATGTTGGTAGAATATTTATTTTTCATTATTCAATAGCGACATTACCTCATCAGCGTGTTTTATTTGTTTTTACCGATCATAGGAGCGAGAGGTTTTTATAATCCTAATGTGACATGAACATGAGATATTTATTTTGAATAAAGATTATATAAGATTAAGACATTCAAATTATATATACACCAAAGAATGGAAATATTTTAGCTGATGTGCTAAGATTGAATTCAAATCTCATTTTCATCCTTGGTGGTACATAAAATCAAGAAATTGATGTAATAATATTTGATATGTCATTCTTGATGTCCATGGTGGAAGCATTCAATTTCAATGTTTGTGTATTAATGTTTTTCGTACCAAATGGTGAAGGCTAGGCATCATGTTCCAATTGGATTTTCTAGAAATTTGATGTTCCCCAATAGAGGAGAGGGAAGATAATGATGTGATTCATTAACAGTATATCTCAAGATGAAGGATTCTATTATGATACATGGGTTATAATATATCATTTGATAAAATTATTAAACATTATTATAATTGGGGCATCGAGATTAGTGAAGGTTTTTTATGTGGTATCTAGAAGATGTGGTGAGTCTCCCTTGAGTCCTAAGGAATATTATCTCAAATATGGATCCTCATATAACATATAAGGTTTACAGAGGTTTCCATTATGACTTTGGGTCACATTTATGACTTTTCTATTCTTTTAAACAATAGAAAAATGGATAGACAGCTTGTAATATCTATAATACTAAATAAATGCCTCATTATTTTGTTTGAGATTTTAGGGGTTCATGATTGAGGATCCTTTCGTTGAAATCATTTACATAAAAAATATTTTTACACCACTATTTGTATGGTTCCAATTGAAACCTTGTACAAGTTAACATTATGTTATCTGTTGTGCTAGACTAGGCTTGAAGAGGCAGCAATTCTTAGGCCAAAACAAGTGAATAATATTATAGATATGATTTAGGTGATGAATGATTGTATGATGGAAATTCATTATAGTTATAACTACTATGTTGGTCATATAAGGATACCTATGGAGATATAAATTGGAAATCATGTGTTCTTGAAGGTAACTCCCCATCAAGGGTGGAAGAGATCTAGTCATGAGTGTATGATTTCTCCCATGGTTATTTCACCGTTTTAGGTGTTATCATTTTTTGAATTATTGGATTATCACATATTACTTCCTCTATAGGTGATTTAGATGTGTGATATATTTCCGGTGCTGAATATTCTCAATTGTCTTCATGATAACTCCTGCATCATTGGTTAGGTTGAGATCAAAGATGATGATCTTGAAACCATTGAGTATCCTATGGAGAACTCGGACCACCAGGGTATGGTGTTGCATGGGCCTAATATTTTTTAGATCATGTATCTTGGTGACACTATTGAATGGAGTAGATTACCAAGGAATATGAGTTGTAGATACACACATAATAACCCATGTTTTTTATGTTTTAGATATTATCTTACTGTAATTCTTGTTGTTCTTGGTAATATTGGCGGGGTTTAAGAGATGTTTCTCCCTTTTTCTTATGTAAATGAAAATGTTTTTGTGGTATATCACATGATAATGTTTTTAGAAGATCGTTATATTTTTTTTGGTTTTTTACTTATTTCCTCGGAGTGAGGAGGTTCATATCTGAGGAGGGAATGATTATTGAAAGGTTTCTCATAGGGGTGGTTGTTTATACAATCATTTTCTCTCTTTCCTTTATTGTTTTGGTTTTAAACTCTCATAAATGACAGTGGTTTGAGAAGTATTTTATGTATGGTCCTGCATCCTGATATCCATTTCCTTTGTATATTATTTTTGTTTGATTTTCTTAGTGGAGTTTCTGAGGATTTTGTAGGGTAAATTAGGTAAAATGGGAGTGCCACTTCCATAAATTTGTATTGATGTAGTTTGGGGAGATTTTTTGGAAGAGATTCACTATTTTAATGTAATTAGGTTTTAAAAATGTATATTTTTTTGTGAAAATGTTTTTCTAAATATGAGAATGGGTTTTTAAATGATTTTGAAAAAATAGCTGATTGGGAACCATGGTTGTGTCAGGGACTGGATGTGTGACATTAGCATGTGTAACACTATTGGAGTTTTTAAATAAAGATAGACTGTGACATGACCCTATATTGGTTGGATACAACTTATTCATAGATTAGGATTATTTTATGTCCATTATGTATTCCAATAGGCTTAGTAACAAATAGTGTTCTTTTTCATTTAAACATATTATATACCATGGTGTATTTTTCATGGATATTTTATCACATGTTTTAACTTATGTTGTATCAATGGTTGATTTTACACACAATCCATTATTTTACATATCCATGTATTTAGTGAATATTTTTTCATTTATAGGAAAAAAATGAATTCTTAAAAATATATTAATTTATGAAAATGATTTATACAATGTATTTTTTAATCTAATGATTTTTCAATGTTTATACTAGAATTGGTATATATTCATGGGTTGTATCATATAGTTCCCTATGTTCACACCATTCTTTATCCCTTTGGAAGGTTGAAGATGATGTTTTCAGGACTCGGGTAAATGGAAGGGAAACATATATAAAGTTATAATCTCTTTTCATTTGTTTATTTTGTTGTGGGATGGTTTTTAGTGACATATTATCCCATATAGACATGTTTATTTTGTTCTGTTATATCATTCTATTTTTTATAGTTTGGTTTGAATTATATGTCTTACAGATATGTATTCCATAGTTCTAGGGTTATCAATGATAATTATTTATTTTTAAATGATGATTTTTTTTGTATCTCACCATGTGAAGAACCATTTATGGGGTCTTGTCTTGTTAACCCCGGATAATTTGTGAAAAATTGGTATTGAAGGGGATACATAGCCTGAACTATTATTAGCATTTCTTAGGTGTGGTTTAGTGTTTTTGAAAAATGAAGTTAGGAAATTTGGAATTCATATATTTTTTACAGTAAAGGGTCATGTCCATCTCACTGTCTTGTTTAATTCTGTTTTAGCATGATTGGTCATCGATTTTTTTTCAAGCTTAAGACTTTTTGGTTGAGATTATTTAAATGAATCAGATATGGGATATATTAAAATTGACATCTGCCTTATTTTTTATAACCTTTTTTTGAGTAACAAATTATTTTATTAAATTCGTGTTGTTTTAAAGAATTGATATTGATACGTGATGATGGTCCTATTTTTTTGGAATATTCTGCTGACTAATTGGTTTTTTCTCTTAACTTATTAGGCAACACCTCTTATAAGATCTCTTCTACGTCTATGTGGGGATGTTGTGAGATAGTATATAAAGGTGAATCATCTAGTGGAACCTTGCTCAATAGAGTCTATAATCCATACTAATTAGTATCTGGGTTAGGTAGGTGTTTGGAAGTCAATATGAGATATGGATCATGACATGGAATTTTCCATGTAGTATCCACCTCTCTTCTGTGGTGACAATGGAAGACAACAATATAATGAGTGTATTAAATTGGATGAAAATATCTTTAGATTTATAAATACACTTGAGGACTCTAATTTTTTTTGTCAACAGATATGCTTGAGAGATTGGTAAGGAGATGGTGGGACTCAATTTTGAAGGTTATGTTGTGTGTGGATATTACATAGATAACTATCAAGAAAATATTATACCATCTATTTATCTTGAGACATTATGAGGGGAAACCCATGTGTTTCTGAACATGGATCATGTAGAGAGTATCATTCTATAGTATTCCACCCATTTTTTGAGTTGCTACACTTGGAACAGGATCTAGTCACCAATGATTACCTAAATTATTATAGGTTTGAGTTGGGGATGATGGTTGATATTAGAATTATATTGATTATCATGTTCCTTTTGACCAATGTGTAAATAATCAATATGTTAGGTTTAGATGATTTTTACATAGATGGAAAGAATATTTGGGATGATCTTCTGCGAGAACATTCATTACCCAAGGTGTATGTTTTTTCCATAAAAATGTGAAATGGTGGACAATTTTCATTAGGACCGGTTTTGAGGGATTCATCATAAAAGTAGTATTTTTTTATTTCAATTGGGAAGGTCTAGTCATACCAATACATGTTTTATTGAGGCTTTAAATATATTTCATATATGTGGAAAAAATTTCTATATGTAGCATTTTTGTAAAATGATGTCCCAAGGCAGTATGGTCAGATCCACATTAACCACGATTTCACAGGTTTATAGAGAATAATCCAGGGGAGGTGGGTCATTTCATCAAGCTATGTGGGATGTTCATGGGGATAATAGAGATCTTGTAGGAGATGCGACAAGGCATATTTTTGTGGTGGAGGATTCCCTAGAAGACTCTAAAGGAGGGACAACAACAATTATAGTTAAGGTTTCTATTCCTTATTCTATAATAATCGATTTGTTTTCTATTGTTTCTACAAATTATTTTATATCTCCAAATTTTTTGGACGTGTTGGTCTTGTGTATTTAGCTATTACTTTCTTATTGGATCGTTACACACCATTGGGAATGAGGCCTGAAAAAGTTTTGAAGTGTCTAGTATATCAAGTGACAATTACATACCATGAGGTGGAGTAATAAATAATGGTTCTTGATCTTGATATATTAAACTTTATTATTAATGTGAATTGGTTGATCATCATTAATCCATATATTTATTTTTATCACTATTAATTATTGATTCTATCTCTAGTTTAATTCACTCAAGAAATTCACGATGAGTGAGATTCTAGGTCTAGGAGAGAAAGGAATATTGTTATATATGACGGGGTGATCTTCTGCTAGTTGTCCAAGTTGTTAATAAATTTCATTGATCCATTATTTCTTAGTCCACTTCATATAGTGGTGTGTGTACCTTGTGGTATTTTTAAAAGATATTTTTTATTTACCTCTATAGAAATATGTCTAGTTTACCATAGACCTTATACCTATTATGATACCCATTTTTATTCCATATTATCATATGAAACTATATGAGTAGGAAAAACTGATGGACTAGAGTGTTGATCTTGAGATACATGGATTTTTTCATTCAAAAATTTCACCATGGTCTTCACCTTTCCACTTTTCTATGTATTCATTCAAGACACTTAGTATTTTTATTGACTACTAAAAGTTATATTAGGTGAATATCAATAAAAAATATACAATTACAATGATTTATGGTCTCTTTTTTCATCTTGGAGGGCATCATTGTTTTTGTAATCTTGACATTTGGAGAGGGTACCACCAGTTGAGATTCCAAGAAAAGGATATTCCTAAGATGATGTTTAAGGGTAGGAATGGTAATTTCATGTTTCTTATTATTTAATCAGGTATAACAAATTCTCATTTGATTTTACAGATTTTATGAGCCTGTTATTTCATTGGTTCTTGGAATCTTTTGTTTTTGAGTCCAAAAATGATACTTTGGTTTTTCTAAGTTAGTGTAGAACCACAAGAATAATTATTATATCATTCATTGATATTTTTTGTGAACATATAATGTATGGTAATACTAAAAAGTATGATTTTTAGATTAAATAATAAATATATTATGTCTATCACATCTGATAGGGGAGGCTTAGTGGATCCTTAAAAGGTGTTGGTAGTTGATTCCTTGGAGATTCCAAAAAAAATGTGTATTAGATACAATGATTCTTGGGGTTGTTTCGTTATTACTGGTAGTTTTTTCATGAATTATTCTTGATTATATATATAATGTCATAATTAACTCATAATGGTGTAATGTTTGAGTAGAATGAAATAGTATAGAGGTATTTTTTGGAACATAATGTGATATTGAATTTATCTTTACTTTTGATTGTTTCAGAACCAGGTTCGGGTTATGATAATTTTTTTGATGTTTCTAGAATGGGTTTGCAGTGTGTCATAATGAAAGGGATAATATTATTAGAATTTGGATCCTTCCAATGATACCATCATGAGAAGAAATACCCTACCCATGTTCATGAGATGGATGTGATTAGGAATGCACTCAAATCATGGTTTTACTTCTCTTTGGGGATCATTCTGTTGTATATTCATATTATAAAATTATGAGGTATATTTTCACTTAGAGGGACGTAATATTGAGATACATAAATTTGGTGGATTATCTCATAAAATATAATTTTTATGTTTCTTATACCCCTATGAAAGGTTTTGTCATCAGTAATAAGTTGTGTCAGAAATTTCCAACATAATAAGTGAAGGAATCAGTGGAAGAGTGGTTTTTGATGAGTTTGTTTTTCATAAGGAAATTGGGAATGAATATATCTGGTGGGAAAGTATGTTTGACTTAATTTAAATCTGAATTATTATTTTATGATTGGGATAGGGTTGATCATATTTTTTAAAATTAGTTCCATTGATTTTATAAAAGTGATTATGGTGGGGAGACCTTGAGTGAGTGGTCTCGATCTCCCATTGGTGCTTTCTATTTTCAAAACAGGTTGGTTGTTAATTTTTCTATGAGTGTCTTTATAGACATTATACATAATTATTATATGCCTATACATAGAAATACTAAAAATATGTATCATTATTTTTGATTTTGAGATTAGTATTTTGGGATGACCAGGTCAATTATAGATTTCATATCACGGTATATGCTTTTATTAAAATTAAGGTATAACACTTGATATCATCTTTTTAATTGTATCCCTTAACATTTATTGTATGTAAATATCATGATATTTCTAGGTATTTCATCACCTTTTTATCATATACTCTTACTGTAAAGGATATACTATATGATATCAATTACTAACTAATGAAATTTTTGAATATCCTCCACATCAAGGAGATAATGAAATTGGAACAACATGGGGCTTGTATGTCTGTTATATATTGAGGATTCATGGGGTTCCCTTCTATTTGGATTATAATAGGGATGGGAGGTTCATATCCTGAATTCGGAAAGCATTATATAAGGCTCTATGTTCTCAGTTTCAATTGATTGCAACATATCAACTACAAATTGATAGATATATAGAGGGGGCTACAGAGGTTCATATGTGTATGATCATGGATTATGTGTTAATGTTTTTGGCTCTTTGGAGAATCATTCTAATATAGATGAGTTTTCTTATAATAATATTTTCATGACTAATTAAAATGTTCTTCTTTAAATATTTGTATTGGTAGCCGTGTAAATTTCATTTGTTCATGGAATATTTGGTATAGTAGACCTTGGTTTGTCTAATTATTGTTCAATGGACGATTGAATGATTTTATTTGATAATTAAGTGGAAGATCATGGAAAAAATCCATGATAAATATTATGCTGACCTTTATCATTATTCAATGGAGTTTTTGGATTGTGATTGTTTCCTTCCTAGAGTCTTACATTGCTTGAAACTTATTCGGTCTGGTAAGTAGATCATGTTGGCTTCGAGGAATTTGATCCCCCATGATATCATTAGATAACATATAAAGGTATATTATATGTTTGACCTACCATTTAATCTAACCTCCACCCACAATGTGTTTTATGTTTCCCATCATTGGAGGTATCGTCTGGATCATTCCCTTGTGATTGAATGGGAATATGTTTATCTATAGCCCAACTCCAATATGGATGTGAAACCAATCCATTTTGAGGATTTGGAATATAATGTTGTTCAGGGTTAAATGATTCCTTTGGTTCATGTATTGTGGTTGTGTATACTGGTGTAACGTCCCGGTTCCAGAAGCCACCCTAAGGCGCCCCGTACCCAATTGCTCACATGGCCTCATGCGCATTTCCCCAAACACCAGAGGCTACAAACTAGTAGTGAGGGCCATGGGTGTGATTTTGGTAAAACTATGCCCCCATCGGAAGGGTAATATTTCATAAAAAAGTAATAGAATAAACTTAAGAAAGAATAATCCATACTAAAGTAAACTATAGAAGACTGTAAAATAATAAACTAAAGTGCACATATATATATGAATGATGAATGATAAATGTCTAGTAAAGCAGCCTAACAAATCAAAATTTTGGAATACAACAGTATAAAACCCATGTAAAAATGAAGTAAGTAAACAAATCCTCAGCATCACAAGCCATATCTTGGCCCCATGCTCTCTACCTCCAAAAAAAAAATCAATCACCTGAAGTAGAAGCGTGCTTTCCCTTATCTATACCTATAACAATATTATCTATTTGGGCCCAAAATCATATCCCAAAGACGGTGTGAGACTAAATCCCAGTAGGAAACCACCATGAGAACTATGCCTAAGAGTCAGTGAATATATATGGCAGGTAATAAGTAAAAAGAGTAAAGTAAATAAGGAAGTACTCAGCAGAACACAATCCATAGTTTCAATGTATTCAAATACCACATATCAAGTAAAGAATAATACACAATATGTAACCATCTGGTAAGTACTCACACCTTATCCCCTCTAGTCCTACCTTGCAGCAATCACGAAACACAACAGATAACCCTCTGGGAAGTACTCACAGCCTATCCCCTCTTCCCCTCCCTAGTAACACAAGCAAACATCTGGGTAGTACACTCAGTCTAAACCCTCTGGTTCAGCTTAATAAAAGACTCTATGAGGAAGCACTCAATATCAATTCCCCTTATAGTCTCATATCGGAACTAGAGGTGCTCTAGAAAGGCACTCAATATCTGATTCCCCTTGTGGCCCACGTCGACAAACTGCAGAAACTCTAACAAAGAACTCAACATCAATTACCCTTGTTGTCTTCCATCATAAGTTATAAAGACACTCTCAAGAAGCCCTTACGTGCATTCTCCCTATGGTCTATACAACAGGTTCTCATGGCCCTATGTATGTCAAGCATTTATAGTGAAGTGTAACGGAAAATTTTAAACTCAAGAACTAATTGGATAGTAGTCTACAGCAAAACATCATATCAAAACAATCAACCATTCTATAACTAGGCATGGGAATTTAAAGAGTAATCTAACAGGAAAATTGTACCCTATGGTCAAAACATGCAATCATGCATGGTAAAAAACATCCAAAGCATATAAATTAACTCTATTCATATTCAATTATCATAAAATCAAGAATACAATCATAGAAGACAATGACTATGGATAAAACGGTAAATGTGCAATACCCCGTTCATGGGTATTGGCAATTTTGCACATAAAACTCAAAGAATTTTTATGGAAAGGTACAAACCACCTACCCCGGAAATGGGAGATCGATATACTTTAGTCTCAGGGATTGAATCACCCCATAATGCCGAAGATATAGACAAATATTTTAAAAGTTCAATGGAGGATAACATCATAAAGAGACGGAATTGGGAATTGAAGCCCAAGAAAAAGAGAGATCATACCTAGGCGATCCTAATGCAATCAACGACGGTTGAATCATTGTTTGAATGCTTGGTCGGGGGCTCTAAGGAAGATCACAGTTTTATGAGAGCTCTTGGCCGAATGAAACCTAGAAAATATTGTTATAGAAATTAAACGTGACCTCAGTACTTTTAATGAAAAAATCGAAAATACATAGAATGTACTTTTGAAGTACATAGCTTGTACCTTCCTTTTCTATACTACTCTATAGGCGGTATCCAAGTCACCCCCACATGGCCATGTGTGGGCTATCACATATCCATAACACGACCACATGTGGTGACCCTGTACACGGCATATACTTAAAATTTACATGGTGTGTACTTCAAAAAAATCCAGAAATACTTCTTTTTCTTAAAAAAGACCATAAAATGAAAACATACCTAAAAAAGAAGATCCAGGTAATTAAAAACTTCCCCATTTAAGGAAATTTGTCCCTGAATTTCCCTAGCAAGGAGGCATAGAAGAAGAACCCATGAATAGCTTCGACCACTGTGATCATACATCAACCTCCCTCTCCCATTTCCCGTCATGTACCCGCCCTTGCTTCCAAAGCAATTGTACCAGAGGAATAGACCAACCACATAAAAACTATGTACATCGATCAAAGTTACACATATGATGCTCTTTAAAAGATGCATCCGCTTCTAACTCACCTCCTTGCTTTGGAAGACATGAGACGGGTCTAAGAAGTAACATCGAAGATGAGAAATGTGGAAAACATAAACCATAGCTCGGTACCTCTGAGGTAACTACAACAGATAGGAAACTGGACCAACTCTCTCCAACACCTCAAATGGCCCAACGTACCTCAGAGAAATCATACCATGTATTCTAATATTATTATCTCCCAACCTCTATGTGACATGTAGGAAAACCTAATCCTCGACCTCGAACTCAATAGGATGTCTCCATTGATCAGCATAAGACTTTTTTCGAGATTGGGCAGTTACCATCCTCCTCGGAATTGACTCTATCTGCTCAGTGGTCTCTTGGACAAGACGAGGTCCCAACATAGCTGGCTCTCCTACATCCATCCAACATAATGGTGATCAGCATTGCCTACCATACAAAGCCTCATAAGATGGCATCTGAATATTGTCTTGAAAACTATTGTTCTAGGAAAATCAACAAGCGGTATATTCTTTTCCCAAGAAAATCTAAAATCCATGATGCATGCATGAAGCATATCCCCAAGAACTGGAACCATACACTTGGACTGGCCATCTGTCTAGGGATGCAATGTTGTAGTCAAAAGTAACTGTGTACCCAAATCTTTCTACAATCCCTTTCAAAAAAGAGAAGTAAAACATGTGTCCTTGTCTGAAACAATGGTGTGTGGAACCCCATGTAATCGCACAATCTCACTGATGTACGACCATCCCAGATCATCAACACTGAAGGTCTCTCTGATCAGTAAAATGTGAGCAACCTTTGTGAGTAGGTATATGAGTAACCAAACTACAACATTCCTTTGAGGAAACCTTGTTAAACGTTTCACCAAATCCACCGTGACATCATTCCTCTTCCACATAGAAATGGGATACTGCTGTAAAATCCCTTCTAGCCGCTGATGCTCGACCATCACTTATGGATAGGAGGAACACTTTATGATGAATCCAGAAAAATTTCTCTTTATTCTTGGCTACCAATACTAACGTTGAAGATCACGATACATCATGGTGACACCAGGTTGAACTACTAAAACTGAGGAATGAAAGTCATGCATCATCTCCTCACATAAGTCTTCTAGCACAAATTCTTACCCTTGTAAATGCAAGATCTCATTCTCGCATATGGTCTATCCCGGAATAGGGTCCTCTCATGACATGTTCACTCATAGTACTAAGCCTTATGACTCTGATACCTTCCTTATTTGCTCTTGATGAAGAAGAGTAGAGGTAAAAACTACAAAAGAAACAAATGTCTTCCCCTGCCTGTCCTGTACCTCCAAATGCATCTCAGAGAATAGAGCCATAAGCTGACACTCACTGTAAACCTCCTAAACTTCCTGTATCTTAGTCATCCTGCTCAAAGCATCATCCACTACATTGTTATTCCCAGGTGTATAGGCAAGCCCAATTTCTAAAAACCGATGTCACTCAACCCAGCTTCGCAGTATCAAATTCAGATCACGCTGAGTGAAGATGTACATGAGACTCTTGTGGTCAGTGAAAACAACAAAATGATACACGAGAAGATAATTTCTCCAAAAATGTAAGTCATGAACAACCATAGCCAACTCAAGATCGTGCATTGTGTAATTCTTCTCATGTGGACTCAACTATCGAGACACATATACAATGACTCATTCTCCCTTCATAAGTACAACAACCAGCCTGATACCTGAAGCATCATAGTACATATTATAGATCTTTTCTGGATCTAGAAAGACTTGTATCATTGCTGAAGTCAACCTCTCTTTCAGATCCTGAAAGGATAACTCACAAGAATCTGACCACAGGAACTTCACACCATTCTTAGTCAGACCCATCAGTGGTGCTGCTAAGTGTGAAAAGTATTGAATGAAACATCTGTAGTATCTAGCTAGCCCTAGAATACTCATTACCTCAAAGACATTCATCGACATCTCCCAAGAAACTACTACTCTCAATTTCTCTAGGTCTACTGATACTCTTGTATCTAAAATAACATGACCCAATTAGTGAATCTGATCCATCCAAAAGTGGAATTTAGGGAGCTTAGCATATAACTGATGCTCTCATAGTGTACTCAAAATGATCCCAATATCTGTTGAATTGTCATGTCGATTGTGATATTACACAAAGATATCGTCCACAATGACCACCACGAATTAATCCTAGTATGGATAGAACACTCGGTTCATCAGTTCCATGAAAACTGCAGGTGTGTTCATGAGATCAAACTGCATAACCACATACTCGTAATGACCATACCTTCTCTAGAATGCTGTGAGAGGTATATCAGATGGTCTAATGTGCAACTTATGATTAACGGATCCCAAGTCAATCTTAGAGAACACCCGGGATCCTCGAAGCTGGTCAAAGAGATCACCAATCCTCAACAATTAATATCGGTTCTTGACTGTAAAACGGTTACACTTATGATAATCCACACAAAGACTTAGGGTACCATCTTCCTTCTTCACAAACGGGATAGGCGAACACCAAGGAGAAGAACTAGGTCATATGAAGCCCTTTCCATGAAACTCCTCTAACTGCTTCTTGAGATCCTGTAACTCTGGTGTATCCATCCTATATGGAGGAATGGACACTGGTGTCTCCCCTGGCACAAGCTCAATAGAAAATACTACCTCACACTCTGGAGGAAAACATGAAAAGAATTTTGGAAAGACATCTCTGAAATGATCCACCACTGGAGGAATGTTTATCTTTGAAGTCCACTGGTTATCAAAATATAGACTAACAATCTGGGCTGTAACTCTTCCTAACCCATTATGCTTGGGTCCTGCTCTTCTCTCTTGGACATCCCACTCGCCCTTATGATGAAACGATCAGCCCTATGGTGATGTGAAACTCACCCTACGATGGTAGAAATTGACGAATGCATAGAAGGGAACTAACCAATCCATTTCGAGAATGACATCATAGCCCATCATCTCTAGGACATATAGGTACCATAAAAAGTGACACCCACCAACCTCTAGAGGTCACTCCTTGCACTGACGTACACTCACTGTTCAAGTCCCCAACAAAGTGTATAGTGTCATGATATCAGAAGAAGAAAAGATGTAGAGCCCAAGGCTCACGAAAACAGAAAAATATATAAAGCAATGGGAATCCCCTATATCGAAAAGGGAAGAAGCAAAATCTGAGGCAACTAAGATCGTACATTAAACTATAGAAGGTATGGGATTACTCTCTTGTAGGGTCTCCTCAGTTACAACAGTATTACCTATACCATGACCCTATGACCCTGCCTAACCACTCTGAGTTGATCTGACCATATGTCACAGTAAACTGAGTGACTGGCTACCACGAACACAACCACCACCTCGGCCTGAATGGCTGGAAGAACTCAAGTTCCTAGAATGGTTAGAGATTGGTGGTGCTGCCCCAGAACAGGGGGTCATAGAAGAACCCATGTCACCAGCTTCTGGTGAGAAGGTCTAAAAGAAGCACTGAAGATGACCTATCTTTTAGCAAGATCGGAACTCCACTGGGTCTCTCAAGCAATGTGTCCTCGTATGACCGCTCTTATCGCACTGGTAGCACTCCACCTAGCTACCAGAAGAAGTGTCTCACCTCCTAGGATCCTCATGTGAAGACTCCCTACAATTCTTCCTACTATCAATAGGAGGGATACTAACTCCATATGCCATGCCGCCTTGGCTTAGAACTCCAGAATCCCTCAGATTATGCTTAGTGATCAGTGCCTGGTTGACGATATAAGTGATAGAGGACAACTGAAAGATGTTCACCTATGATCAGATGTCGTGCCTCAGACCATCCTCAAACTTCCATGCCAAGAATATCTAATCACCTACTAAAATCGGCGTTAAATGATACAACTTCTTAAAATGAGAGGAATACTCCATAACCGAAAGAGTACCCTGCACCAGACTCATAAACTCTAACGCTCGATTGTCCCTCAAGGTCTCTGGAGAGAAGTAGTCATAGAAGATATGCTGGAAGTCATCCCAAGTCATAAAATGCATGTGTCCCACATGTGATATCACATCCCACCATCTATTGGTAGAATCCCAAATCATATATGTAGGGAGTTTGACTCACCTTTCTGGAGGCACCTTCAGATGCTCAAAGATCATCAGCATGGCTTATAGCCATGACTCTGCAGCCTGGGGTCCTCCCTCCCCAAAGAAAGTGGAAGGATACTACTGATGAAAGATCTATGTCAACTCTCCCATCAACGGGGCAGGAGGCGTTGCTCCCTGAAAGGTCTGCATCATCCTCATAAATAATTCCCTATATTGTGCATCAACACCTGCGTCAGATACAATAGCTGGTGCCAGGACTGGCATAATAGGAGGTTCTTCATGTAGTCCCCGATCCACCATATCTTGTGTCTGATCACTACCCCGCAACTGGCATACAATCAGAGGACGCCTTTGTGGCATCACTCTACAAGGTCAAATTCACACATATGATCAAGATTATCAAGGAATTAAAACTAGAAGAGTAATAAGGGGACATGAGATGTAAATCATTCACTTTCCACAAAACAAGACTACATGGTATGTATTATTACTACATGATGTGGTCCTTTAAGCCTTTCACATGGGCATGTACATCTGCCAAAACTAGTCATGTAACACCTCAAACACAAGGCGTGTTGTCTTTACACCTAGCATGTCCTTGAATTATCTTCCTCACCCCGAGTCCTTCTACATGGCTAAGCTGCACAGTTCTCCTTAAAATGATATTACACTATGTGTTTATTCCTGAAATAGTTTGTACTAGACGTGCTTCATTGACCCATGTTGTTCGTGGCAAGGCCGGATACATGGATCACCCTACACGGAAAGTTCAAGGTGGACACAGCGTGAAACGCTTCGGTTTCAACTGTCTGTGTTGTTAGCAACATGGATGGATACTCGACTGACACTACATGACGTGTTCCATTCAAACAAGATGTGTACAAGGAAATACAACACTAACTCATGTTGTTATCTAGACATCCGGATTCCAAGATTACACTACAGGGAATGTTCAGAACTGACATGACGTTTATAATCAAGGATTTCTCCATCAGTGATGTTAGTCACACGGGCAGACACAGGTTCAACCGAACACGGCGTGTATAAATGGTACACAACGTGTTCCCACAAGAACTTTTGTATCTCGTGTCTCTTCCCACATGACCTATGACACGATTAGATACTACACTGCATGTAAATGAGGTACACGACATTTACTTAAGAAAAACAGTTTTGTTTCGAACAGAATAACACATGGCATGTAGTCAAAACTACATGTGGTTTTTTTCTGGGTTTTTCTGGACATTAAGCCTCAAAAACTACTCCAGACCCATAAAAACAATGAAAATAACACCAAATCCCCAAATTTCGATCCATGAGTGCCCATACTCCCTGAGAATCAATGAATGGAATCATATACATGTTATAAGAAGAAAAATAGGGTAATGATCCACCAAATTCTGGTCCATGAGGGCCCATAACACCTCAAGAACAATCTTTTGGTACTCATTCAAACAAAAACATACACAATCAATACCCTATCAAATATCATGTAATTTTCATCACAAAAACTATCACAACAGCATGAATATCTAGCACAACATCTACCACAACAACATGCAATCACTAATTCAATCTAAATGGCATGGAAAGTATGTGTGACATGTGATTTCTAGCAAGTGTCTATAGGATGCATGAGATAGAATACCCTCATCTCATTAGGTTGCAACAGATATAGTACCTCAATAAAATCAACAATAACTACACAAAACAAGTGAATCAGTCACAGTGAAATCAAATCAACTGTAATAATTGCAAAACCATAAAATTGAGATACGAGGTAAATTTGATTTTCCCTGTACACTAGTTAGCTACTCCTAGGTACAACTAATTACCAAGTACCTATTCCATCCTATCCCAAAATATAGGCTCTAAATAGTAATCCAATAAAAAGTAACTCCTCAGAGACCCCTTTGTAATGTCCCGGTTCTGGAAGCCACCTAGAGGCGCCCTATACTAGGTTGGTCACATGGCCTCAAGCGCATTTCCTCAAATGCTATAGGATTCTGACTAGTAGCAAGGGACATGGGAGTGATGGTGGGGAAACTATTCCCTCATTGGTAGAGTAACACATCAGAAGAAATCAATAGAAGAAACAAAATCAGGAATAATCCATACTAATTTAAACTATAGAAGACTGGAATATAATAAACTGGACCACACATATATATATGAATGATGCATGATACATATGTCTAGGAAAACATCCAAACAAATCACAATGATGGAATAAAATAGTACTAAACCCAAGGACAAAATGAAGTAAGTAAACAACACCTCAGCATCGTAAGCCATAGCTTGGTCCCACGTTCTCCAGTTCCATAGAAAATCAAGCACATGAAGTAGAAGAGCACTTTTCCTTTTCTATACTTGCAACAATATAATCTGTTTGGGCCAAAAATCCTAGCCCAAATAGGGTGAGAGACTAAATCCTTGTTGGAAACCACCATGAGATCATTTCATAGTAGTTAGTGAATATATATGGAAGGAAATAAGTAAAAAGAGTGCAGTAAATGAGGAAGTACTCAGCAACACACAATACATAGTTTCAAAGAATTCAAATAACACATATCAAGTAAGTAAGAAAACACAATAGGTAACCCTCTGGGATGTAATCACAGCCTATCCCCTCTGGTCCTACCTAGCATCAAACAAGAAACACAACAGGGAACCCACTAGGAAGTACTCATAGCATTTTTCCTCTGGCCCTTCCTTGCAACACAAGCAGCCCTTTGGGTAGTACACTCAGTCTAACCCATCTGGTTCAGCATAAGCATAGACTCTATGAGGAAGCACTCACAGTAAATTCCCCCTATAGTCTAAAATTAGTACTAAAGGAACTTTGGGGAATCACTCAGCATCTCATTCTCCCTGTGGACCATGTTGAGGAACTATAGACACTCTGAGAAAGATTTCAGCTTACATTCCCCTGGTGGTCTCGCATCGTATGTTATAAAGACACTCTGGAGAATCCCTTATGTCTATTCTTCCTATGGTCTATACACCAGGTTCTCAGGGGCATGTGTATGTCATGTGAGTACAGTAAATTGTATCATCCAAATTAACATCATGAACTACTTGGATAGCAGTCTACAGTATAACAACATATCAGAACAATCTCACCATCCGACAACTAGGCATGGCAAAGTAAACAGCAGCCTAACAGACAAACTAGTCCCTATAGTCGACACATGCAATCATGCATGCAAAAAAACATCCAAATAATAAAAATTAACCCTATTAACATTAAATTATCATCAACTCAAACATAAAAGTGTATCAGTCAAACAATAGGGCTAAAACGGTAAACGTGAAAAACCTTGTTCCTAGGTATTGGCGATTTTAAACATAAAAGACAAAGACTTTTTAGAGAAAGGAACAAACCACCTACCTCAGCGTTCTAAGATCAATATAATTGAGTCGCAATGATTGAATCACCATATAATTCCAATGATCTACAGAAATGTCTAAAACATTCAACAACAGATAACATGTAAAGGAAAAAGGAATTGGGAAATGATGCTCAATTAGAGGAGAGGGATGACCAAGGTGATCCCAACGCAATCAACGGCGGTGGAATCAGAGTTTGGATGCTCGGTCAGGGGATCGGAAGAAGATAATAGATTTATGAGAGATCTTGGCATAACAAAACCTAGAATATGATCATTCTAGAAATTAGACGCGACCCCGATATGTTTAATGAAAAAAAAAGAAAATACATGTCATTTACTTTTAAAGTACACACCATGTAATTGCCTTTTCCATACTCCTATTTAGGCGGCCTCCAGGTCACCCCCATATGGCCATGTGTGTGGCCATCACACGGCCTGCACACGGCCCCCTACGGTGACCCATTACATAGCATGTAATCGTAATGTACATGGCATGTACTTTGAAAATTCCAAGAAATCATTCTTTTTCTAAAAAATGACCAAAAAAAGAAAACATACATAAAAAAGAAGACCCGAGTTCTTACAAACTGATAGCCATGAGATGTGGGATCATGAATTATGGATGAGGCAGTAATGGTTTTCAATTTTCTTGGGTCTATGATCTTAAGGAATTTTTAGGGAATGAAATTATTTACTGTGTGAAATTGTAACATCTTCTAACCTTCAATTTGGTATTATTAGACTCCTTTTTGTTATACTTTCTATTCATGTTCATTGTAGGATTCTCAATGATCAAGTTCCATTGTTAGGAAACATTATATAATGTTTTCGATGTATTTATTTTATAAATAATGCAGTTGAAATATATAGATGTAAATTGATTTAGAGGGTGATCATTGGGATCAATAAACTACATGAATCAGACCGGGTATTCTCTACAGAAATTTGAACTGTGAAATTCCTTCTATACATATTCATGTAATGAATGGGTTACATGATGTGAACAAGATTCATGAATGATTCCATGATTCTGGTTAAATGAATGAGTTTTTACATGTTGTGAATCTATTACATTATTTTTAAATATAGATTGGGAATTAATTAAAACCTAAGATATAACTTCTTGATATATTTATAATTATTAGTATTTAACTCCATAAATGTAGTTTCTGACATCAATTCATCGTGTTAAATGATATTTATTTATGCTATGCTGAATATTTTTCCTTCATTCATCATGAAATCCTACCACTCATACATTAGGGTGATTTTGGGGTATTTTGGGTGGTCTACCTACTCCATGATATCTTTTCCTGGTGTAGTTAATTTCATATGTAGTTGGTTGTCTTCCTTCAGGTAAATGTGATCTTCTTCTTCCTATTTTGAATCATCTATCATAGTTAGGTAGTGGTCTGGGATGAAAGTTCAATTTTCAAATTACGATGATGTTATATTCATATTTCCATTATATATTTTACTCAATCCTTATATGTTGATGTCCAATCAATTTTTTTCCAATCATTGTTGTAAATGGTTTCCGAGTTTTCATCATTTTTTAGTTTTGTGTATCTATGCATTTTCCCTTAATTATAAAATTTTGATATGTTCTTGTCAATTCCATTAGGTTATTTAATGAAAATGAATGTTTGAAATTTGAAATTTATTGTTGGAAATAATTTACATTTTTATAGTGGCTTCTATTTAAAAATGGGTTTTCATTTATATTAAAATGTTTTATTAAATATGAGCATGGATTTTGAAATGGTTTTTTCAAAAATACAACATTTGGAGCCTTGGGTTCAACAATTAATTAGTATGTTACTTTATATTATATTATTAAACTTGATTTTTTGAAATACTGAAAAACTATGGATGTACTAAATATCATTTGGAACAAACAGATTCCTAGTTTTGTCATCTTTTATGTATAGTATGTATACCCAAATGATATATCCCAAATGGTGTTCTTTTTAATTTATAAATATTGTATTTCGTGGTGTATTTTTCATTGATATTTTCTTACATGTTATCTCTTATAGTGTATCCATGGTTGGAATTAATTACAATCCTTTATTTACCATATTCCTAGGTTTTCTTAATATAGATTTAATTATCATAAATAAAATATTGTTTAAAAATGGTTTTATGTAAGAAATGTTTTATGAACTGTATTCTATTTTAAATCCAGGACATTCCATTATTTATTTTAAAACCTATATAGATTCATTGGTGGTATCATAATGGTCTATTTTCTAACACCATAATTTTCAATTGGGCATTTGTAGAGATAGTTTTTAGCACTCGCGTTATGGGAAGTGAGTTACATGGTATGCCCTCTAGTCATTTGTTTCCTTCATATTGGATGTTATGGTGATGAAGGATGGTCACATGGAACAATTTTTTGTTTTTATTGCCTTATATTTCTGTTTTTTCTTATTTATATTAAGTTTTATGTATCATTTATATTAATTCATTACATATATGTTGTGATTTGATATTTCATTATTTCTTCATGAGACTTGTTATTTTTTTGTGTCTCTCGATGTGGCAGATCAATCATGGTAGTTTTTTGAGTTATCCAATGATGGGTTTTTAAAAAATTATTTATTTAATGAATTTATATGATTTATATAAAAGAATAATTATTATATATATGTGAATTATTATTCACCATTCTTTCATTCCATCTTTCAAATTGAAAAGACAATATTGATTCCTACGTAAAACCCATTATCTCCATAAATGGTTTCATTAATTAATTATCTCTTTCATTTAAGATTAACTATAAATATATAAATATATAATGAGATAATTTTATATTTATATAATTATTAGTATTCTGTAGAATCTGGAACCATTTTAAATGGATAAGAATAGAAACTACTGAAATGAGATTCTCATAAAAGTGAATCTGTTATCACCTGAAACACATATATTAATAAAATATAAATACTAAATGGAAGATAAGTTGATATAAATGGATCATATATGATATTATAGATAGGTATATGGTTCTCTAATATTGATATATGGTTCGGATATCATTATATATAGTTGAGAGATGTGGATATTCATTAGATTAATTTTTATGTCATTATGTGAATTAAGAGTTTTTATAGTCTTATTCGTGGTAATGAATGATCCCTCTATGTTCATGTGGTTGATGAACGATGTTTTTAGATAAATCATAGATAATATCATGGGTTTTTTCATTAATTATATTGTTGTGTACTCCGTATCTGTGGTGGAATATGCATAGAATCTGCGGGGGAATGTTTTGAGTTATTTATCATCATTAGTTGATTTAGATGTTCTCAAAGTGTGATTCATAATCTTAGAATGTTATTTTCTTGAGGAATATTATTTATTAGAAATAATTAGATTTTTTTCATTTGAAAATCATGGAAATAATTTATTTGTATTACCCCAACACAGTATCAGAGCATAAAAGATTCCATGGACATGTAGAATATAATTAAAGGTTTGTAGCTGATTTATATAAGGTTTCATCTCCTATATCATCTTGAAATGAAATTATCTAGAGTTATTTTAGGAATACCAATATAAATTGGATTCTGATTATGATAATGATATATTTTTCTCCTCCCCAAATCTTTTTAATCCAGAAGAAAGAGTTTTTTTTGATGTTTTTTGTGACACATCACATGTTGGGTTGGGATGTGTTATGATGTAGTAGATATTATTTGTTTCTTATGGGTCTTTATAGTTATAAACCCTTTATTTTAAAAATACACCAAAGATATAATGTTTTTATATATTGTATTTTCAATGATTCAATAGTTACATTACCTCATCAGCAAGTTTTTATTGGTTTTTACTGATCATAGAAGAAAGAGGTATGTATAATCCCATTGTGAATGGAAATTTTGATATTGACGGTGAGTAAAAATATTATAGGATTAAGGCATAAAAATTATATGTACACCAAATAATGGAAATCTTTTAGAAGTTGAGATATAAATGAAGTCAAATAGAGATAAAATGCACGAATCTAAATATTCCTAGGGAGTGATGTAAGATCTCTTAGTAATGAATATTCATATTTGATAAGTTGTAGGAATATGTAGTATTTTAAATATTTGATTTCAGTCATCCTTAGTGTAGTATGTGGAGGAGACCCAATTGAGGAATTTTGTCGTGGTGGACTAGAGAGACTGAGTTTTCATTCATGATGATAATTATATTAGATATTTCATTCTAGATGTCCTTGGTTGGAGCATTCTGTTTCTATTTTTGTGTCTTGATTTTTTCCATACGAAATCGTGAAGTCCAAGATTCATCTTCCCATAGTATTTTCTAAAAATTGGATGTTCCCCAATAGTGGAGAGAGAATATATTGATGTGATTAATTACCAGTATACCACAATTTCAAGGATTCTGTGATGATACATGGGTTATAATGGATCATTTGATAAAATCAGTAATGCTTATTCGGATTTGTGCATCGAGCTTAGTGGAGGTTTTTTCGATGTGGTATCTTGAGGAGGTTGTGATACTCACATAAGTTCCAAATAATAGCATCCCAAATATATATCCCCATACTACCTCTAACGTTTATAGTGGTATCCAGTATAATTTTTGGTCACATTTATGCATCGTCTATACATTTTAACAACAATAAACATGGGTAGATAGCATGTAATATCTATACTCTTAAATCAATGATACATTCTTGTGTCTAGGATTTTAGTGGTTCATGGTTAAGGAAGAATACCTTGAAATAATATACATTCAAAAAAAATTTACACCACTATTGGTATGGTTCCAATTGAATCCATTTATAAATGAACTTTATGTTATCTTTTTTTCTAGACTAGGGTTGGAGATGCATCAATTTTGAGGCCAAAATAAGTTAACAATATTATAGAGATGATTTAGGTGATTAATGATAGTATGATGGAAATGAATAATAGTTTGAAATACAATGTTTTCCATATGAGGATAACCTTGGAGTTATAAATTGGAGATCGTGTGTTCATGATGTTAACTTCTCCTCATGGGTAGAAAAGTTCTTGTCATGACTATAAGATTTATACCAGTTTGTTTCACCTTTTGAGGTGTTATATTTTGATGGATTGATGGAATATCACATAGTACTTCTCATATAGATTGGTTAGATTCCTAATGTATTTCCTATGTTGAATATTCTCAAATTTCATCTTGATAACTCTCAAATCATTAGTTTGGGTGAGATCGATGTTGATGCTCATGAAACCACTGGGGAGTAGCCTAAGGAGATCTTAGACCATAAGGGTAAGGAGTTGTATGGGGCTGAAAATCCAGTAAATCATGTATTCTAGTAAAACTATTTAATGGAGTAGATTACCTAATAATTTGAGTTTTAGATACACACTCAATAACCCATGTTTTTTGTAATGGTTAGATATTCTATTACTATAATTCTAGTTGTTCTTGTTGAACTTGGTGTGGTTTAAGAGATTATTTTCTATTTTTTTCTTGAGGAATTTCTAATGATTGAGTGGTATATCCCGTTATATTGTTTTTTTGGAGATGGTTATATTGTTGTGTGGTTTTTTCATATTTTCCCTGAGTGAGGAGGTTCGTCTCTAAGGATTTAATAATTCTTGAAATGTATTTCAAAGGATTGTTTTCTATACAATCATTTTTCATTTTTCCTCTCATGGTTTGGATTTGAATTCTCATCAATGATGATGGGTTGAGATTTATTTTATGTAAGTTTTTGGATCATGATATCCCTTTACTTTGTATGTTTTATGTGTTTGATTATCTTAGTGGAGTTCTTAAGTAGTTTTCAGGGTAAAATTAGGGGAAAAGGAAGTTCCACACCCTAGAATGGTATTTGTGCAGTACATAGGGTTGTGTTGAATCATTGTGTTGGTTCATGTGGTATAGTGAATTTGGTTGTGATGTAGGATCCTGATAAAGGGAATTTTGGATAATTCCTTTTCAAAAATGGATAGACCATAATGTTATATTATTGAATGTGTCCTTATTTATTGGTAAAGTGTTATTTCATGGAGTGAGAATGATGCAACATAGTAGAATTGTGCATACATTCCTTTCAGGTGTAGCTGAATTGTGGGGATTGGGCAATGGTGTATCAAACCTTTTATAAAATGAGTCCTCTGGAATGGTTCCTATGGAAGCATTACAACTACCAGATCCACTTTTATTTAAAAATATATTGGATTATTAGATGTTCCTTCGACCATGGGGGTTGTGGCTGGTCCCTTATGTTGTTTAATGGAACCCCATATGTTAGATAATTCTATAGAATATCTATGAGATTGTTCGATGGTCTTTAAAATATTATATTACTCTGAAGACCATGACCCCCATTCAAACATTTTTTTCTCACTCTCCATTCACTGAAACCAAAGGCACATTGGTTTGGTTTTGTTATGATCATTTGAGAGTCTTTCATGAAGAATTAATCCATCCAATCATGTGATACATTCATGGTGAGTCGGTGTATTTTCTATATCCATTTCTGGTGGTTTCTCTCCATAAAATATTGATTTATACTCGTTCATATCTCAATGAAATGGTGTTTGATATCCATTTTTATAATTGATTTTTCCATAAATTTTACATCTTTTTTCATGGAATGAAATCATTAGAATATCATAGAATCTTATGGAATAGGTTATTGGAAATCTATGATGTGGAGTAGTTCTCATGTGAACAATGTTGCTGCTTTTATAGTGGGGAATTTTTTCTTCTCCTATTTATTTATGTTCATTCATAATGATACCATGTTTTATCCATTTGGATCATAGTTTAATTAATATAATGATGATATTACTAGACTAATAAATTAATTAGATAGTTATCACCTGTTACTATTTTATACTGTGAAATTTTCATCCCCTTTATTTACTAGATCGTGTTATATCTATGCTATGTTTTTTTATAATGTGGTATTTCTTGGTTTATCAAGTTGAAATTATTGAAATTGGGTAAAAAATTATATTAGGAATTATAAAATTAATTGGATTAAGAATTGATGAAGTGTAATCATCATCAAATCAAGTGTTTCTTATAATTTTATTGTAATCAAAATGATAAATGTTTGAATGATTTATGTAATATGTCATCAAATAAGATAATGGAATTTATTAATAAAATGAATTTGGAATTCTTATTAATTTTAGTGAGATTAAAAGACATGTTAAATGAGGGTTTCCATTATTTAAGCTTCTTAAAGATGGAATAAATTATATGTGAATGTTTACATAATATAGATAGATTAAGATAGTTTATTCCTTAGGTCTCTCATTTTTTGATAATTTGAATACTGAATCTGTTAATTCAAGATTGAATAAAATATGGTGGTTTTGATAGAGATAAATTTTTGGGTTTGATTGTGTCCACTTTATTATAAAGGTTGTGTACCTTATCATTTAATCAGTGAGATCACATTTTCATGTGATATTTGAATGAATTTTTTTAGGACTATAGTTCCTAGTTGACTATGTTTATTTGTTTTATAACATCTATTTTTTTTATGTGACCCTTTTTCTATAATGTGTCATGATCCAAGGATAGATGATCTTGGTATGGATTCTGAGATATGTGAGGAGAGGT
This sequence comes from Viscum album, assembly GCA_963277665.1. Lineage (NCBI taxonomy): Eukaryota > Viridiplantae > Streptophyta > Magnoliopsida > Santalales > Viscaceae > Viscum > Viscum album. Next base: position 61,357,197 of record OY728143.1, on the reverse strand, counting down.
CCAAGGTTGTGGTAGTATTTGACACATATGACAACGAAGAGAATAGAGATGAACACATGGGTGTCAAAGAGGGCACCATTGATGATTGAATTTATTTGATGTTGGGATTACTTTTTGATTATAATTAATATTGATTCATTCTTGATAAGGAATATATTAAGTGGCAAATGGCTTAGTTTCTTTTTTATCTATATTGCATTCATCACTACATGTGATCAATTTATGTGTCTTCTTATATCTACTTAACATTAAAATAGGAGGTTTTCTTATAGTACTTAGAATTATAGAATGTTTAATAATTTTTTAAAAATGACTTAAACCAAGGTGTAGGTAATAGTGGAATATTATTAGGCAATCTTGAGAATTCATGGAATAAATTTGGATTGTGTATAGAGGGATTTTAAATCACATTGTAGGTTAATGAAATTCATTTATAATAATGATAATGATTAGTAAATTAATAATTTATTAGTTATCAAAATGTTTATTGTTCATTGAAAATAAATTAATTTAATATATGTATTTAAAATGATTATATGATTATTAGATATCTAGTTCATAGAAATAGAAGTAGGGATTTTTAGTGATGATAGCTACAGTGGAGCTTAGTACTAGGTTATGACCATATTGTGATTGTGATATATATTATACCATATATGTTTTTCGATGTCATATCCTACCCCACCCATATCAGTTTGGGTGACTAAACCCAATTGCATTGTGGGATTGTGTTTCCCCCAACATCTTGGTGGGAGCATTGATGGCTAACTACACCCTTTGTCTCAAATCTCTTCTCTTTGTTGTATTATTTTTATGTAATTATAGTGGTTAGTATCCCCATATAGGTTTATAGAGGGTTGTGGTGAATTGTGGTAATTTCACACACATGTATCTCTAGATACAGTATCAAAATTTTATCTATAGGTATGATGGATACAATTTGAGATGGATTGAGATGCCTTATTTGTTTTATGGGCTATGATGGCCTAATTTATAATACATGATTTTTGATACATGATATATAGGTTTTCTTGGATCACTAAAACTACTCAATTACTGCATATGGAGATGTGGATGGGATGATGTCGTGATGTGATGCATGAGGTGTATGTATTGATACTTATCCCACATGTCTTCATGCTATCTTCTTATGGAGAGTAATGGATCGGGAAATGCAATGTTTGGATGGAGCAGAAAACCACTCGGGTAGTGGTATCTAGGTTCCCTTGATTTCATATTTATATGAAACTTTATTTCTTGTATGTGATACATAATGAGAGATTACCTAGGTGAGTATAGAAACATATTATACCATTTTATGTGATGATATAGTTTTTCTTGTCGTTCATTAGGCTTTAGTATCATTTCTATAAATTTTTAAAAAATCGGCTCAATGGAGTATCCTACTAATTATACATTTATAGTCACCCCATATGTATACAAATTGTTTTTTTAAATAAATGGGTTCTGGTTGGAGATCGGGCTAGATATTAATAACTCATGGTTTTTTTGGAGATTGTTTTGGCTTCGCGGTCGTTACCATTTTTAAATTTTTGGTCATTTTAGTTTTCCTTTCATTTATTTTTTTATGAAATAAAATATTTTCACTTAGGATCTCTTTCATAGTTATGTGATAGTGTTTATTGGGGTATCTTTATTATCTCTCTCTTTCACATGTAACTCTTAGTGGTTAATTCCTTCCATTTGTATGTATCATATGCCATCAGTGATAGTCACCAACCATGAAGATAATGTAGGTAGTACTCAAGAATTCATCATTCTAAATCTCTCATTATTGAAAAAGGAGGGGAACTCTTAGAGAGGATATTGTCATTATAATTAACTTAAATTATAATATTACAATAACATAGTTTTTTTTAAAGAAATAGAAAAATAAATGTAAATAAAAATAAAAACATTAAATTTTATGTTTTTTGAATGAATTATTTCAATTTATGAATTAAATAGTTAATAATTATTACTATTTATATGAATGTGTATTACAATTTAATGCTACATTTTTAATAATTTCATTGAAGACAAATTTATTGAATAGTGGAAAATTGAGAGTAATAATATTTTATGAAAAATAATATATTATTAAAATATTTAAAAAACATAAAAATTGAAATTTTGACAAGGTGATAATATATTCTCTAAAATTTAATCCCTTCAAAATTTATGATCCCATTTTCACATTATAAGTAATGTTATAACCCTTTAATATTCAATTACTTATTACCTTGTTTAAGGATAAATATGGTTAAAGAAGGGGATAATAAAAAACATAAGGTTTAAAATCATTTCATAACCTATATAAATTTAATATTATTATTATATTATGGAAATAACCTTCTTATAATTGAATCCATGTAATTTTTAATCAGCTTTTCCATGAATGTGATTATTAAATTTTTAAATTTTGAAAATGTAAAAGAGTGCCCCACACAACATTTATAAAAGGACCCCCTTAACTATTTTATTTAAACTAATTTGGACACCTATATGAACAAATACAAATCCAATTATAATCATGAATTATATATAAATGAATTAGAAATTATGGTCTTCTTAAAATAACATTATAATGGTTCTTAAGAAGGGATCCAAAATAAGTATACCGAAGAAGTGATAATCATCATTACTAAGACATTCTTATTTGTTTCATTTTCAACTTATTATAAATATATTGTACCCATTATAAAATAATTAATAATGTATTATTTTTATACTTATTTGTTATTCTGGTTATGGGGAAACCATTTCTCACATTTTTTTATCTTATGTAAGGAAAAAACATCTCTCTTGCGTACATGTGACATATCATTTCCATGTGGTGGAGTAATTTACATTTCATCATTGTTTTTCATGGATGGTTTTAAAGATAAATATAATAATTATATATAATATTTAGGAAATTACCTTGGTTCTAAAAATTTAATATTTCATTTACCTTCTCACCTTTTAGTCCACTATAACTGATAATGTATGCATGTATACCTGTGGACTACCTCCCCGTGAAGCGATGTGATTTGTTATTCATTTCCACTTTACATGGATTGTAATATATATATATAAAATAATTATATATGATATATATTAAATAATAATTATCTGTAAATATGATTCATTCATCATGTGTATTTCATTCCATCCTTCAGAAAGTGAAAGTAGTGTTCATGCCTACGTACATGCGACCGTCTTCTTGAATGGTGTTTTTCATTTTTTAACACTACCTTTTTTAATACTCTATATATATATATATTTGAATAAATATGATATTTATATAATGATTAACATTATAGATATTATAGAACCATTACCAATGTACAGGTTTCAGGACTACCTGTAAGAACCCAGGTTTTTAGAACGGGTCAAAATCCCGAACCTGTTTAAAACTTTTACTTGTTTCTAAGGAAAATGGAGAATTTGGGAAGTTTCTAGAAATTTCCAGATGACATGCCATGTACATTAAGTACACGCCATGTATATTCTAAGTGAGTGACCGACCGTGTGCTCACTAAGTACATGTCATGCGATGACCGTGTAGAAAGTTTCTTACTACACGCCATGTAGTTTTAATCATGTCGTGGACCCCTAACCGTGTGGTGGTTATACATGGTGTGTAAGCCTGTTGGATGGGGGGAATCATTGAAACCATGTACACGCCATGTTCCCCATGGACATGTCATGTAGTCTAGCCGTGTATGATGGATATACAAGGCATGTGGGTAAGTCGGCGAGGAAGAGAAGATAAACCAAGTACATGTCGTGTACCCATAGCTACACATCGCGTACTCATGTTGGATGGTCTGGAAAGTAAGGCGGTGGAATTATGTCGTCTTATGAACTGTTAAATGACCTACACAGCATGTAGTCATGAAGTACATGGCATATAGTTACTTTTTTGCGTTAAAATGGGCAGTAGCCTCGTTTTGAGGCAGAACCTCAATATCTCACAGGGTATCATGAACCAAGTCGACCGGAACTTCAATCCTTCCCCAGATCGTCGTATGAACTCCGTCTTTATAAATGATTGATGCGTTGGAACCCCCTCGGTAAGTCCTCGATTCCTCTTGAGCTGTTATTTTAATTTTCGTTCTAGAACAAGTTATAGGGGTTTGAGCGGTTTTGAATTGTTTGTATATTTTCTGCCTTTTAGACTGTATTGGCGGCTGTTACTGGAGGAGTAGCATTGTACGACTCTCAGTTAGGTGGTGTATACCTCATTTTGTGTTTTCGTGGTTGTTTTGTTGGCGTGGCCTTTGGCGCATTTTCAGGTATTTTGAGTGGGGCCTGTTTTATCTTTTGTTTCATATTGAATTGCTTGTTGGACCTATGGGATGCCTTTGGGTATGCAATGTTACATGTTTTCATGAGCGGGGATGGGTGATGGGTCGTTTCTCATCGGGACGTATTTTCCAGTGAATGCCAAAATGATTTTAATTGAAATATTAAGGTGTTAAACTATTGATTTTAAATTATTAAGGTTGTTATAAGTTGTTAGAGGCATTAAAGACATTGGTGTTGTTGTTCTATAGCCATTGGGCGGGGGCAATTCAACTGTTTAAATTGTTTTTCCTGTTATTAGTTCTGTTTGAATTTGATATATATGAAATTACTGAATTGCACATTCTGGACCCTTTGGGTTGTGTTGGGCTTGGCCCAGTTATGCTTGAGTGATGCTGATCATAGGATGGGCTTGGCCCGGGTTACTTTGGGTGGTTTTGACCATGGGATTGGGCGTCATGGATGTCATCTTGAGGCAGTACAACTTTCAGGTTGGGCAAGGCCCGGGTTACTAGGATGACGATTCCATCAGCCTTGAGCGGCATGGTCATAGGTACACGTGGTGTCAGATGTGTTGGTGGCTTAGGTACAGTTTTGGTAATTACCGCTCACCTGAATCATTGAGTAGTGTGCACACAGAGATACTACGTGATGAGGTGGTTTCGACCACTCATGTGGGTAGAGTCCCCCGTAGTTTCGGTTAGGTATTTTGGTTGGGGGTGCTTGCCATAGAAAGCCACGTGGGAGGTGAGGAGACTTCAAGGGATGGCTTTGAGACTATCGGGTTGGGGGATCAGGCTCGCTGTGATTTGAGGGCAGACATCGTTGTTCCTCCGGGTTATCCTTGGGAGGGCCTTCATGACGTCGGTACTTGAGACACAATGTGTCATGAGGCACATTGTTCCAGATTACTATTCTTGGGTGTGTCGTCGAGATGTCGGTACTTGAGACATGCAGTGTATGGGGGAGCATGTCGTCGGGTTACTCGGCAGAGATTCCGGCGTTGGCCGAAGTAGGTGACACTCCATGGTGGCTACTGAGCACCAGAGAAGTTAGTGTTTATTGGTGAATTATAAGGCTTACAATTTTCATTACACTCGCATGACAGCTTAATCACATATATTTTGTACGCACCGTTGGGTGGTATCCTACTGAGATTTGTCTCACACCCTACATGGGCATCCGGAACGCGTGCAGACTTAATGGATTTAAGTGCATGAAAGAGGCCAGCTTCATGAGTTGGGCTGTGTATATTGTTGCATTGAGATGGTATGGACATTGAGGTCTGAACTAGTTGGGTTTTAATTTGTTTTGTTTTCTTTTCATTATCGACATGCATACATTATTATGAAGAAACTGTTGGTTACCCATTGGTTCCATTATAAATTTATTTGTATGACTTGTTGTGGATGCATGATGGTTGTTTACAGTAGTAGTTTCTTTTGATATTCAGCATGTTGTTCTGCTCACTTTTCACTACTGTTTTTTATATTTATTTCTTGCGAAATTTATCTATATCTTTACTACTTCTGCTCTGTGGTTCTGGTTTGATTCCGTTGAGTCTTTCATTCCGCTACATCTTTATATTTATACTTGGACCAGTACCCTTATTATCATCCTCCGAGAGGGTATATCCTCCCCACTATACCTAATAGACCCTCGCTGCTAGTCTGCAACCTTTGGTATTCGGGGAGGTGTCCCTAAGGTCGTAACACCCGACCCGTTTGGCACTATTCTGGTGGTTGGCCGGGTCCGGGTCGTTACAAACTGGTATCAGAGGAGTTCTTGGCCGGGATTTAGTAGAAGTGTTTTACTAGATACTAATGATTTTTGAGGCTTCTCTTTTATTTCAGCTGGTTTTACTATTTGGGATATGGTAGACTAGAGATAGGTTGTTACTGGGACTAGGTTTCTAGCTTGTTCTTGGGTGCCTACAACCCCAGGTATGAGCGACGGACCATGTTGCCATGGGATGGAATTTTTGTTTTTCTTTTGATCAGATTATGGTTTATATGATTCCCACCTCAGTGGATCACGTGATGTGCGATGTTCGTAATTTTTATATGTGACCCTTGACCCAGTGTGGCAAGAGAGAATTGGACCTTGTTCCGGTATGGAAAAGCTATTTTTCTTTTCTTTTGATAGGCACATTTTAGGGTATTTCAATTTTATAACTGCATGTATGCTTTGTGAAGTGATAATACCATGTGAATAAAATAAATTGCCATGCATATATGCTTTGAAATGTAAAAGGTGAAATTCATAATAGAATTTCCTGTTGTTGCAATGTGATGTGACATGCTTTATATATCTGTAGAATTGCATATTGCAAGATATTTAAGTCTGGCTCTTAGGAGAGCATGAAGGTACTATGTCTGAGGTAGTGTAACTGTCAGGATTGGGTGAATCAGTCGTCGGTTTGAGGCAATTTATGTTGTCAGGACGGGCATGGCCCGAGGTAATTTTTGATACCTGGATCTATTGAGGGAGGGTAAGGAGGCAATGAGGTCGGGATGCCGTGGGGAATGGTTTTCGTTGAGGGGGAGTAAGGGTAGTTGTTATGAACTGCCTTTTACTTCTTTCCTTGTCTACATAGAATATATATATATATATATATATATATATGGGTTGTCTGACCATTTATGTTATTCAGCAGTTTTCTCTTACACGTCTCGACAGAGCGTTAGACAAGTGAGGATACAATGCCGCTGGTACAAGATCAGGTTCAGGATTCAGCACAGGCAGAGCATGAGCCGCAGGTACATGCTTAGGGACAGGCTCAGGGATAGGATCCAGTGCAGGCAGGACAACAATTGAGTTTGGTAGTGTTCGGGTCGTGGCTCCACGAACAACTCCGAGCAAGTATGGTATGCGTCTTGCAGGGGATTGACAGAGGCGCTCGGGGTACAGAGCCTTCTTTGGCGTATCTGAGGAGGGAGTTCCAGTCGCATAACCCACCGCTTTTTCAGGGTGAGAGTGGTCCATAGGCGGGTGAGAAATGGATAGAGAGTATGAAGATGATCTTCGAGCAGCTCTAGATGCCTCTAGAGTGGAGGGTCATGTTGGCTACATACATGCTACGAGGACCATCGATGCGTTGGTGAAATGTACAGGTACAAGCTTGTAGGAACGAGGGACTTTCTTGGATAGACTTCGAGGACAGGTTCTTTGAGAACTTTAATCCAGATAAACTGAGTGCAGACAAAGCTCGGGAGTTCTTGATTCTTCAGCAGGGTGATATTTCTGTCATGGACTATGCAACTACCTTCACAGAGTTGTCTCTATTTGCACCTGGTATGGTTAGAGATGAAGCTTCTAGGGTGAGGTGCTTCAAGGATGGCTTAAAACATGCCGTTTGGGTCCAGGTGAACATCTTTACGCTGGGTTCCTTCTCTAAGGTGGTGAATCAGGCGCTCATATCCAAGGGAAACGAGAGAGAGAAGTCTCGCCTGGGTAGGGTGACACCTTCAGGTGGTGGTTCAGATAGCTGGAAGTGAGGACGTGATGAGTTCCAGTAGGGCAGTCAGGCTAGGGATTTAGCTAGACCACCTCGTGGTAGTTATTTGGTGATTTACTTTTAGTGTGGACACCCAGGACATGTTTGGGCGCAGTGCGATAGGCCTCTGAAGGAGTGTCGGGCTTGTGGACAAGATGGGTATCTAGAGAGGATTTCCAGGAAGCCTTCTCAGATATCTGGTAGGCAGGGACCAGGATAGACTGTAGTGTCTAAAGTTGATTTAGGTTCGATACCCGGAGAGGTAAGTCGAGGTTCAGTTGTGTGTGGAGGTCATGAAAGAGATAGTGGGACCCATATGAGGGGTCAGAGGCCGGTGATTGGAGATGCACCATAGGGAGGTTAGGCATCAGGCAGTCGTACTTCAGGCCAGGTGCATGCTGTGGAGCAGCCAGAGGCAGAGTAGGCTGGTGATCCAACGACAGTTTTTGGTAGACTGCAGTGTGGCAGTGATTTCCATGTTTCCTTTTTGTCATGACTTATAGAGGCATGTCTGTTTTGAGTGCACATGGTGAACATGGTCTATGTGGACTGACTAGATTCTAGTAAGTGGGATTGTCACCATATCAGGTGCGTGATATATTCAATATATATATATATGTATGAGATGTGTAGCATCAGGGCATCGAGGATGTAGGTTACTTGAGGTTCCATGTGAATCGGGGCATCGAGGTTGTGGGTTACTTGAGGTGATGAGGGAATCAGGGCATCGAGAATGTGGATTACATGAGGTTCTAAGCACCAGGACCTCGTAGAGGCGGACACTGAGGTGGTGCGAGATACGTTGGGTGTCGGGAACGACACAGGAGCGCCAATGGGGTGTAGGGGAGACGATGCGTCATGGGAGGACTATGCGTCCAGGAAAACAGGTTAGTAAATATTGTTTGGTCTGAGTTTTGTCGGGTTGATACTGGGTTAGGAGATTCTTAAGGTGGGGAGCCCCCGTGAAGAATTTAGTCGGGACCTTTGAGATCGGGGAGTCCTGGTTGCATTGTTCGGGGTGATATGTTTACTGCCATCTCTAGGATTCGTTTGATAGCTCTGGGAAGAGCTATGTTAAGGTGGGTATATTGTAAGAACCTGGGTTTTTAGAATGGGTCAAAATCCTGACCCTATTTAAAATTTTGACTTGTTTCTGAGGAAACTGGAGAATTTGGGATGTTTCTGGATATTTCTAGACTACGCGCCATGTACATTAAGTACAAGTCATGTATATGTTAAGCGAGTGAATGGCCGTTTGCTTTCCAAGTACATGCAGTGTGATGAACATGTAGAAATTTTTTTCCTACACGTCGTGTAGTTTTAAGCACGCCGTGTACCCTCGACCATGTGGCTTCTATACATGGCATGTAGGCCTGTTGGCCGGGGAGATTCATTGAAACCAAGTACACACTGTGTAGTCTATCTATGTATGAGGGATATACATGGTATGTGGGTATGTCGTGAGGAAGAAAAGAGAAACCAAGTACACGTCATGTACTCATGTCGGTAGGTTTGGAAAGTAAGGCGGCAGAATTCAGACATCCTATGAATAGTTAAATGACCTACACGGCCTATAGTCATGAATTACAAGTCGTGTAGTTTCTTTTTTCTTACGTTAAAACAGAATGTAGCCTCATTTTGAGGCATAACCTCAATATCTCACCGGGTTTCGCGAACCTAGATGGCCGGGTCATAAATACTTCCATGTATCATCATCCAACCTCTGTCTCGATCATGGATTGATGCGTTGAAACCCCCTCGGTAAGGCCTTGATTCCTCTTGAGCCGTTTTGTTTGATTTTAGTTCTAGAACGAGTTATATGGGTTTGAGAATATTTGTATCTTTTGTAGATTTACCATGTTTTAGACTGAATTGGCGGCTGTTACCAGAGGAGTAGCATCATACAAGTCTCAAGTAGGTGGTTCATACCTCATTTTTTGTTTTTGTGGTTGTTTGGGTGACACTGACTTCAGCGCGTTTTCGAGTATTTTGAGCAGGACCCGTTTTATCTGTAGTTTCATATTGAATTGCTTGTTGGACCTATGGTATGCCTTTGGGTATGCCCTGTTACCAGTTTGCGTGAGTGGGGCCGGGTGAGGGGTCGTTGCCCATCGGGACATTTTGTCTGGGGAATTCCAAAAAAAATTTAATTGAAAGATTAACATGTTAAACTATTGAGTTTAATTTATTAAGCCTGTTATAAGTTGTTAGTGGAATTCAAGACCTCGATGATGTTGTTTGAAAGTCATTGGGCTAGGTCAATTCAACTGTTTAAATTGTTTTTCCTGTTATGAGTTCTGTTTAAATTTGATGTATATGCAATTGCTGAATTGCACATGTTGGACCCTTTGGGTTGTGTTGGGCTTGTCTCGGTGACGCTTGAGTGATGCTGATCACAGGATAGTCTTTGGACAAGGTTACATTGGGTTGTTTTGACCACGGAATTGGGATTCATGGATGTCGGCTTGAGGATGTACAAATGTCAGGTTGGGCATGGCACATGTTACAAGGATGGTGATGCCATCACACTTGAGCAGCATGGTTGCAGGGACACTGGGTCTTAGATGCGTTAGTGGATTAGGTACTGTTTTTGTTATTACCTCTCACCTAGGACATTGAGTACTGTGCGCATAGAGATACTCCTTGATGAGGAGGTTTTGACCACTCGTGTGGGTAGAGGCCCCCATAGTTGCGGTTAGGTATTTTGGTTGGGGGCGATTTCTGTAGAAATCCATGTGGGAGGTGAGGAGCCTCTAGGGGATAGGTTTGAGATGATCGGGTTGGGGGATGAGGCTCGCCGTGATTTGAGGGCACTCATCGTTGTTCGTTCGTGTTATCCTTGGGAATGCCTTCGGGACGTCTGTACTTGAGACACGAGGTGTCATAAGGCACATGGTGCAGGATTACTATTCTTGGGTGTGCCTTCGAGATGTCAGTAATTGAGACACACAATGTTAGGGGGTGCATGTCGTCGGGATACTTGGTAGAGATTCCGGCGTTGGCCAAAGCAGGTGACACTCCATGGTGGCTGCTAAGAAAAAGATGAGTTAGTTTTTATTTGTGCATTGTATGGCTTATAGTTTTTCTTACTCACACATGACTGCTTAAACACATATATTTGGTACGCACCATTGGGTGGTATCCTACTGAGATTTTTCACACACCATGCACTGGCCCTCTAGGACGCATGCAGACTTTATGGATTTACGTGCAGGAAGGAGGCCAGCTTCAGGAGCAGGGATGTGTTATTTGTTTCATGGAGATGGTATGGATCTTGAGGTCTGACCTAGTTGGGGTTTAATTTGTTTTGTTTTGTTTTCTTTATAAACATGATTACTTTATTATGAAGCAACTGTTGGTTATCCATTTACGCCATTATAAATTTATTTTTATGACTTACTATGGATGCATGTTGGTTTTTTACAGTAGTAGTTTCTTGTGATATTCAACTTGTTGTTATGTTCACTTTCCACTACTGTTGTTTATATTTATTGCTTCTTCTATTTATCTATATCTTTACTGCTTCCGCTCTGTGGGTCTGGTATGAGTCTGCTGAGTCTTTCATTCTGCTGAATCTTTATATTTATACTCGGACCGGTACCCTTATTATGATCCTCCAAGAGGGTATAGCCTCCCCACTATACCTAACAGACCCTCGCTACTAGTCGGAAGCCTTTGGTGTTCGGGGAGGTGCGCCTATGGTCGTAACACCCGGCCCATTTGGCATTGTTCGGGTGGCTATCCAGGTATGGGTCGTTGCACTACCACACCAAAATTCTCATTAAAAACACATCTATTTACACACATGATAATGATATTAATAAATTACTATTAAAAAATTGGTGATATGATGTCATAAGTTAATCATATATGATATTATAGATATGTATACTGTTATTTATGTAGTAATAATACATTTTAATTTATTATACAAGATGCTAGAATCACTTATGACGCATGTCAAACATCATGTAAGATATTTCATCTCAATTTCCAACCCATTAAGGCATATTTTGTGTTCTGAATTTAACATAAATATCAATTTATTCATAATGATTATTTATTAAATTCATTTTTACTCATTCAAGGGCTTAAAATTTATAATTTACCAAATATTTAAGAATTTAATTCAAGATATTAATTTGTTCAGATTGCCATTATTTTTTTGAAGGAATCGTCAAATATATCCTTTTTAAATTCCATCTATGTTAGTATCCTCTAGATATTTAAGGATTTTCCATCTTTTATTCCTACATTACCTATTTTTGGATCTGGTGTGAAGAAATTAGATTTTTAATACCAAATATGATCTTATTTCTATAATCATTATTTATATTTTTTTTAACAATCTATATATTTAAAAATTGTTTGAAAAATTTCCCTTCTATTTAATATATGGTTTATAGAAGACATTTTTTGGATATTATTCACATTTTATAGTTTTTAAATGGAATATTACTCAAAATTTTTTAAATTGTCAGATTTTACATTCATTACAAAATTCCAACAGATGTTTTCAATTTTAATGTAAACGGAGTTAACATATTTTCCCACTATCATAACCATTATACAAAATTTAGCTTCTTTTATATGTTATAAAATGTTTTAAAAAGAAAAATATTAAGAAGATTTTAGTATCTTAAATCAATTATCTCTATTTTTCCAAATGATATGATTTTAATAAAACACAAATATTTATGATTATATGAGAGTCACATTTTATCTCTTAATATTTTTTCATCATCAATATTCTATTGAAAAATTGTCTTCCTTGTGATATTTTTTCATTTTCCATTAGACATCCCTTAAATATTCATTTTTATTGTATCATGGAAATGATTATTTCCTAAATTTTTCAACAATTTATGACAAACATGTTTACTATGACTTCTTTTTCATCTAAGAAAATCATAATATTCCAAATTCTTTTTACAATACAGATATTCATTTATAATGAATATTAGTTATGAATTGAATTAATCATTCTATATATGATGAATTAATTTATTATATTGTAATGGGTCGGTCCTGGTTATTGGTGGCCCGATGATTCATTGACAAAGCCCGATGAAAAAAAAATTATCAAAATTTATTAAATGGATTTTTGGATTACAATGGAAGAGCGATTAAATTTTTTTCCCATGATACCTTGATGGTAATAATATCATGATGTGTCTTAGATCATCACATAGAATATTAATAGGTTCCATTATTATAAAATATGGTTTCATTATCCATGATATTATTATATTGATATTATGTTTGGACGCATCACATGGTAAATTTATTTATTAAATAGAATTTTTTTAGTAATTGACTTTTCCTAATTTATTATGAATTATTTACTCATGATAGATTCTAGTGTATGTAAGCCTTAATATGATTCTTAGAAAAACTGTTATTTGTTTTCTTTTCCCTTTGGATATGAATATAGATATTAATATTAATATATAACATACCAAAATGTTTCTTATACAATTTATTTATATCTCTAATATAATATTGGAATCATTTATTCATCTAGTTCTTCTAGACTACTAGACTAGTTGATCTTTTTTTATATCAACCATTGTATCATATGTCAATGTAATAATGTAGATGAATGTTTTTGGTTTCTTGAGCAGAATCAGTTTCAACAAAGATGCCATTTTTTAGTATATATTAATTTTTAGCATAATTTCACTCATCCAATGAAATATAGGAATCATTATAGATGATTTTGAAGCTATATTTTGTAGTGTTAACCTTTTTTATTAAAATTACCCTTTATCGAGATGATAAATTCAACCATGGTTAATATTTATAATAAATTAAAATAAAAGGGACTTATTTAAAAAAATTAAATTCAGAATTACGGATATAGAATCTATGTTATGACATTCATTTTCGATAAATAGATGAAAATAATTGAAAAATAAACTCGAAAAACATGAAAGAAAATTATTTTTCACGAAGATTTTTTCCATGAAGAAGATGATATTACATTAACTATATACTTATTCACCATTACTATATTGATTTAAATTATTAAATATTGATATATTATCTATAAATAAAAATTAAGTGATTAATTATTTTGTATCCTTTTAATTAACAAAAATAGAAAACATTATGCACATAAAAATATTTTTATGAAAAATATATCATTTATATCTAAATTATCATAACCATATTTTAATATAAATTATAATAAACATATGAATATTTTTAAATATTATAAAAAATTATTTTAATGAAAATAAATATTAGATATATATATTAAATTTTCATACATTCATAAAATCATATTTCTAATGAAAAATAATACATAATAATTCTTGTTTAATTTTATTACAATAACATCAAAATTGGAATTTATCCTATGAAATAAGATTTTTTTTAGGAAATATCTTATTGTGAATTTTCTAGTAGATTTATTAAGATAATATTTTTACTTATTATATTTTATGCTAGACTATTATATTCTCCCCTCATTGAAAAATTCATTCCTTGAAATTTTCATAAATATAAATCAGTAAATAAATCATGGTGGTTATTCTTAATAACATATTAATGTTCCAATATTGCTTACTATATTCCCTTATATACATATTCTACCTTTAAATTTCATGTCATCTAATTTTTTGAAACATGTTCTCTTCTGTAAATAATTATGTTAGGATATTCATATTAAGACATATTAGGTTCCCATTCTACTTATTAAAGGTGAGTACACATGTTAGTTCTTGAATATACATCATTAATAATCAGATATGTAACATGTAATGTAATTTAGAGTGGATCAGTGACATTTTCAAATAGTGACACATAGTTCCAATTAATTCTAAAATTTCAAATTCTAATAATTACCTAGGTATTAGATTCCCTGGTCGTTCTGATTCTAACAATACCCATCTATTGAAATATTTTCAAGAAGACATGATATCCCCATTAAAATTACAAGTATTTCCATCACATATCAACATATGTATTTTTATTGATTTGATATACATTAATATGGATCTGAATAGTTTTACCTTCATCAATGATCCTCAATGTGTTCTGGACCTACATTCTTCCTGTCAAAAACTTCATCCCAATAAGATAGAGTATGATATCTCATCCCATATAATGTTGTGTTTGAAAAAATGTGAATACCCTAGTAGAATGTATTAATATAGGAAAACTTCAAATAATGTTATATATTGATCCCCACATAACTTTAATGTCATGTGAGAATGACCTCAACATATCTTCTAATGTTATAATAGTATTTTCTGACTATCCATTGATTTGAGGATGATACATAGTGTTCAAATAAAGATCGGTATCTAGTGTGTTTTGAATAATTTTCTAGAATATAAATTTAAATCATAGATCATGATCATATATAATAAATATAGGTTCTCAATTATGTCATAAAAAATTATCAATATTGATTTTTTCTCTCATATTGAAGAAATGCATGGACACAGAAAGGTTATAAAACATAACCCATATAACATCAATCGTTATATAATTCCATAGAAATCCAGTGTCATTGTCCATATTAATGTCATCCCATTTTCACATAGGATTAATTCGACGTTTTGTGACACCATTAGGATTCTTTATATCATCCTTTACCTATTTAACACACAAGTATCATGATATATAATCAGAAATTTCCGACTTCTTGTTATCTGAACTAAAATATTTCTTTAAATCACTATACATCTAAGTGCATATAGAGATTGATAAAATAATGTTATGTTAATCATCTAATAATCCCATTTTTATCTTAGTTATAAATGGAACAAATAGGATCTTTCAAAATTTCAAAACATCATCTTCATAAATTATATTTTCCTATATCCCTTTATTAAATGATTAATTATTAAAAAAATATTTATCATCATCTTTCTGAGATTTTTTAATAATTTATTGATATGTATTGGAAATAATTTTGAGAATGAGTGATGTTTCACCTTCAATAATAATTCCTATATACATATTTACTAAATCAGTGAACATAAAATCTTTGTTAATCCTCATTTTATTTGGGGATCTATGATATTTCCTGCCTAATGTATCTACTACCTTATTTTACTTCACTATGTGATAATGTATTGAGAAATCCTAATCCAGGAGTTGATTGAGACATTTTATTTTCCCGAATGTTGGTTTTTTTCAAAAAATATTTTTTTAATAATCTTATGACATATTCACATTTAGCACCTTTCACCATAGAGATAATTTATCCATATGTTAAAAGAAATTATTATGGACATTATCTCATGATCTTGGGTTGGATTTTTCTATTAATGTTTCATTAATTATTCTGACTGATAGGGGATAAATTTTTAATTCATCACAAGGACACACCCATACCCTTTATTTGATGCATCACTTTATATCTAAAATATATTTATTCCCAATGGTAAATTCAATGTAATAGAATTAAAAAATATCCTATTTGATTATTTAAAACATTATTCACATTATATTCCTTATATAAATACAACCCCTCTACATTATAACATTGTTTCTAGGATATTCATTTGGTCAAAAGTTTGAAAAAATAATTGATAGTAATCTACCAATAAAAGAAAAATACATACCTTAGTTATATTATTATATTTATGAAATTAATTTAATACAACTTTTTAATGGATGGATCGATATTCAATCATTGGAGTTAATATGGCCAAGAAGATAAAATTTTAGAATCCAGAGTTCAGAATTTATAAATTTAATATATAAATATTTTGTATAATAGTCTATAAATGATTCTAATTTGATTCTAATTGTCTTTTTATATTTTATATTACTCCATGATAACTTCATTAAATGCTCAAATGATTATCTAGATATTACTTGATTACTTTATTAATTAGTTATATAAAAACAAAGGGTTAATTAGTAAATCTAATGGGACTTACTATAAACTGGTAATATTTATACCTAATATGGAAGTATGTCTTCGAATTATTATCATTCATTACTCAAAATCGATGATATCCAAAGTGAATGTAAATATTTGAAAAATATTGAGATCCTTCATGTTTATTGAAAAAGTATCCAAAGTAAGGCATATGAAACTTTTTCATTATAATAATATAATTTATCTCTGTATATTAAATTAAAACCCACATAGATCAATCTTTCTTTTAAATGGAAAGAGCATGGGCTCCCCAAGATGAAACACTATGTTGGATAAAACCCTTATCTCCAAAAACTTTTATCTGATTCTTTAGTTCCTCTAATTCTAATGTCTCAATTCTATAGGGATTCATTGATATATTTATTTCATTAGGGATTAATTCAATGGAAAAATCAACTTTACACTATGGTGTACCATGTAATTCCTCAATAAACACATTAATATTTTTATGTATAATAGATACATATTTAATTTCATGATTACCTTTACCGTATATAGAATTTCTATTTTCTTTTTCCCAATTTAGCTCATTAAAAATATCTAATATAATTTGATCTCACAAAAATTACAATGGATTCTACATCTCTCTCAAGAATCACAATCTCATGCACCATGGAATAAATTTTTTCATTATTAATAGAAATAGGATCCATACTAAGGATTTTATCGAATCCAAAAATATATATAATAATATAGTATAAAGATATTGTATGTTTGTGTTTAATAATGTAAAATGAAAACCACATCATTATTGGGGTAATGTTTCCACAAAAGGGACTTGACTGACAACTCCCTTCTTATAGTTCTTGGGAAATCACTAATATTCTTGAAAACTATGGAAGATATAAAAGTGTGAAAAGATATTGAATCAAATAATTCATTAGAAAAATGTATGGATATTATTAATGTTCCTTCCAATTCATATTTGGGATCCTAAAAATCAATTTTATTTATCACATAATCTTGGTTTTGTCCTCTTGTCATCTTATTTAGTAAGACCCCATGATGAGTGAGACATCAGTTTAAATAATTCCCCATTTATCTACTGTTAAAGCAGTATAACATAGTGGATTATTTATTTCCCCTTCATTAATTATTCATATAAATATTATCTCCACACTTGTTAGCAGTTCTCATTCCCTTCATTATTTTCTATGAACTTTCTTTCTACAATTTTTATTGGATAGAAGTTGGTTGATCCCATTATTCTACTTTGTCATGTTCTCTTTTTATTTGTTCTAATTTTTCATCTTATTCTATAAATATTCATAGAATATATGGGATAAAAAAATTATTTTTTAATTTGGATATTACATTATACTATTTCATCATATCATGATATTCTATAAGAAATTTGTCCCCTTAAGAGGATTTCTTAATCGCTTCTAATAAATTTTCAATATTGATTTTTTTTATGTATTCAATAAAAATAAAACATGGATAGTCTTATAATGGTATACATGTACTACAAAAAAACATCCTCTACCTTTTTCTTTAAACTATGCAGAATTCTCTTTATTTTATTTTGTTCCCCAAATTGGAAATACAAGATGAACAATGTTACTGAAAATTATCATTATATATTTTCTATTTCATCATCCTCCATATAGTTATAGATAAAATACCACCATTTATTTAAATAAAATTTAATAAAATGCACTTTTATTAAAAAAATTCACATATTATTTCCTCATAAGTCCAAAAATATCATTGTAAGGGTCTTAATCCATTTCTTAGCTACAAATGTTTTAGTAGTTCCAGTAAATGATAAATGATTTTATAATATATAATGATCCAATATATGATTATGAGGTCATGTGACATTCTATTTTATAATATGTGTAGTGTAATTAGTCATAACCTAGGTATGATGCCCCAATATAGTGATGATCTACTTAGCTCCCACACCTGGTGAATTTTCCTATTCTGTAGGGAATTATCTATATTTTCTATGATTATTGATAAAATTATTTATTTCTTATTTCATTTATAAAAAATGTTATATATTTATTTTATTATCACCAAATTTATTTTAAATCATAATATATTATTCTAAATTAGGTTCATGACTTATCATATACTGGAAATTTATGCATAGCTGATCTCAAAATCATAAACATCATTTCATTGGGAAAATCCATTAACTATAAAAATTCCTCCAAATATTTTATAATGTTTTTTAATTATCATTTGAATCAACCAAATAATATCTCCTAGGAGTTTCTAGGAAGATGATCAGTCATAGGCCTAATCATCATGTATTAGTCATGATTGAGATAAGAAAATTTATTATCCAGAGAGTGACACATTGAATGTTACCTTTACATAAAATAATATAAAGGAATATATCAAATAAAAATGGAACGAATGAAACACCTTGAGTTATTTATAATATATTTACCATTTAATAACTCTAATTTACTAAATAGATTACTTTGAAAGAAACACTATGTTTAATAAGTTAACAATAAAATGTTACTATATTATCATCAACCCATTAGAATGGTGGGTATGAATTAGATTTAAAAATTAGGAAAAATAAATATATTGATTTTATTTAATTTAAATTTATTAATTAAGACAAATGATATATGTACTTATTTTTGAGTAAATTCATTTGATGCTTCAATAATATTTTTTCATCGAATATATTTTTTGATGAATTTTCTGTGTAAATATTAAAATTATTTTCTTAAATGTTTATAAATTGAATTTTATAAAAAGGATACAATTTTTAAAAGAAAATATCGATATTATATTAATTTTAGTTATTCCTATTTTTCTAAAAAATTTAATTTTTATTATATAGTGAATATATTGATTTTTCTACAATTGCATTTTCATTGCATTATATCAAGTAAAATAAAGGTTTTATTATATTTTTTATTTTTTATTAAAATGATAAAAAATCGATTTTATTTAAAAATTTATAATTACTTCCATTAGGATAGCTATTTTACATGAAATTTTTATAAGAAAATTTTTATACATAAAGTAATTTTTTATTGAAAATATTTTTTCATATCATTTTATACGATTATTTGAAATTATTTTATGAAATAAGAATAATTTGATTTTATAAAATAGATTATATATTTTCAATATAGATTATAAAATTGGTAAATTAGTACCTTTTATTTTTAGGAACTATGTATGATAACTGACAAAAAAATTACCACCTTAGTAAAGGGTAAATAACGTAATTAAGGTAATAAATTATGTGATGTGGCATTAAAAATATATGAAACACTGGATTTTATCTTAATTTATGAATTTATTCAATAATATCTATTAAAAAATCAGATATATGGCATTTTTTCCCATTTTCCATTGATAATGACATTTATATTATCTTAAGTAATGAAAAATACAAAATGTTACTCTTTTTCCTTTACATTTCTATTTTATGTTATCATAGAATAAACATAATATTTTAATGGATATTAAAGGTTATATTAATTATAATTAAATTATTTTTGTGATATTAATTTATAAAAAAATTTTAATTATTACATATATACATTATACATTTACATAGTGTCGACATTGTGCTTGTGCAAGCAATAGAAAAATAAAAATAATAACATCAAATACATTAAAATATATGTTTTTGGGATGAAATATGGTAACAGAATAATTTTACATTTAATAAAATTTTATTATTTGTGCTTAAAATTCTTATATTATTATTCCATCTTTTTTTGATGTATTTAAATTCAAATTAAATTAATAGTGTTAAAATGACCTTATAATATTTTAAGATAAATTTTATTGTATTATATTTAATAAATTTTATAAATGTCTTGAACTAAAAAAATGAGTGTAATATAAGGTTTAAAATATCATCCCTAGGAAATTTATGAGACAATTTTCACCATATAAGTAAAATTATAATTCATTGATTTTGAAATAGTAATTATCATGTTTAAGGCTAAAAATGTTAATCGAAGTGGTTAATCAAAATGATATGGTTTAAAATGAATTGTTAACTATTATTAATTCGATTGGATGATTTTATTAAGACTATATACTCCTTATATTGAAGTCTGTATCATTTTTGAACCACATGGGAAAGAATGTGAATTTATTATATTTTAATATTTTGAGAAATTATAAGTGTTCTCATCACCTCAATTATAAAAGGTCACCACTTCTCTCACTTCATTACAGAACATTGAGGATCCAAAGTCAAAAAAAACCCAACACTATTATATTGAAAATTTCTATGTATCTTAATTAGAGGTGTTGGTATTGTAAAAATACCATTGAATGGGTCCTTATAAAGGGAACTATTTGAATACTATGAAATAATATATAATCATAATTACTAACGCTTTCATGTATACATATTCTGTATCCTCTAAATATATTTCACCCATAATAAAATAAGGATCATATTATAATAAATATATTTATTATTTATTATGATTAAGGGACAACAATATTACCCTATTTATCATCCTACTGAAAGAGATAACATTTCTCATGAATACATACAACTTACCATCTCCACATTGTGGTGTAATTTATTTTTCATCACCAATTTACATGGATGGTTCAGAAATAGAAATAATGAGTATATATCATATTTATCATGAAATTATTTATTTATAATTAAAAGATACCATTTACTTTTTTACCGTTAATTTCATGGGAAACTAATAATATCACTCGTGTTTATGTGTGGACTACAACCTCTAAAAAGAAAAGCCATTTTTTTTATTTCTCCTTTACCTGGAAGTTAATAATGTAACACCTTGTTACCTTCCATCATGTTTTCCTTGTCTTTTATGTTGGATTCTATTTTTTTGGTACATTTTGGGATTCTTGAAGAAGGTGACCCATTTCTAAGAACAATGACCTAAAGCCCATGAATATATTTTTGTTTGAATTAATGGAGTCTGGGAATAAATGTGTAAATGAATTTATAGAGTGATACATGGGATCAAAAAACTTCAAAAATGGACTTGTAGATTCCCTTCTAGAAACTGGAATGTGTCATGCCAACTAGACATATTTACTTCATGAATGGGTTACCAGATATTAACCGATTGTAGGGAAGACGTCATGAGTCTAGTTCAATGTGTGAGTTTATAAAATCAATGAATCTATTACATAATGTAAAAACATCAATTGGTATTTATTTTTAACTTGTTGCAATTCAATTTTAGTTTATTTATAATTTTTGTAATTTCACATTATAAAATTAGTTTAGGGCATTAATTTCTCTTGTTTTTAAATTTTATTTATATTTCATGCCTTAATTTTCCATTATTCTATGTACATGCCTCCTTCTTGGTCTCTAGGGAGAGTTTGGGTGATTTTAGGTGATCTCTCTCCATCAAGATCATTTATCTTACTATGGTTGATCCCCAGTGTAGTTGGTTGTCTTCCACCAAGTATGTGTGATATTCCTCTTCTTGTTTAGCATTGTTGATCTTAGATTGGTAAGGGATTGTAATGCATTTTCTGAGGTTTAATAACTGAGATTTAATCTCAATTGATCCATTGTAGATTTCTCTCAAGCCATGTATTTTGAAGTTCATTCTTCAATTTTCTAATATCTAATTTTTATTTTAGATAGTTTTTTAGCCTTATTGTTGAAGTTGTTTCTATGAAAGTAGTTATAATTATTGGATTTACATATATTCTTTTCAATTCCTTTAGGTTATTTAATGATAATAAATTTTTTCACTTGTAATAATTTCTAAGAATAGATTCAGTATTTTAAAGGGTTTTTGTTTTAAAAATGGTTTTCCTTTTATGAGAAATGGTTTTATTAAATATGAAAATGTATTTCGAAATGGTTTTAATGAAAATAGCACATTGATAACCATGGTTGTGTTGGGGAATAGATGTGTCACTTTAGACAATGTTACACTATTATAGGTTTTTTGATAAATATATACTATGATAGGAATCCATATTATATGGAAATAAATTATTCTTGGTTTAGGAATATTTTTTTTCTAGTACTCATTCTCATAGGATCAATCTGAATTGGTGTGCTTTATCATTTATACTTGGTATTTCTCATGGTGTATTTTTCAGGGATATTTTATCACATTTTTTATCTTACGGTGTTTGTAACAACCCAATGTTTTTCAATGGATATTACCTTTTTATAAATATGTCATAAAATCTGATGAAAACACAACATAATTTACTATTAAGTGCTAAGTGACCTTTAAACATAATGTTGTCACTTCTTTGATGGGATTTTTGAAAATCTGACATACATGGTTCCAATTAGTATGTTATTTGGAGTCTGATAAGAAAAACATAATTATTTGGTGAATATAGACTTACCCATATGAATAGTTACATACCCTTATTATTGTGATATACCCTAATGAATTGTTACATTACCTATGATAATATATAAGTAATATTCAAATTACAAGTACGATATACCTATATTTTAGAACAAGTAAATAAATGTTTTAAAATTAAACTTTTGATAATAAATTATGATTTGAATTAAATATTAAAATAATCAAATTTACAAAATTATTTTCTAAAAAAGGATATCCATTTTGGATTATACACGTCAAAAATGGATATGGTGAATTTTTGAGATTTTTTTAAAATACTTGAATTCTTGATGAATTGTAAAATATGATAATTTAAGATAAATGCTAAAGAATGGATTTATTGTGTCATTGATGATGATATGCTGATGTAAGACCAACTAGATCGAAGTCACATGCATTTATTACTATCTTTGGTCATGGAATCAGCACTATTTTTGGTCTCGAGGGAAAATAATGAACTAATGATTATAATATTATGAAAACCCTCCTCTTCTCTACTATAAAACCACACTCACTCCCTCATCAATTCACAACACTCAAGCCTTGTTTCATTCCAATATTCATCCCAAATCTCTCCCCAAGATCCTCCCCCATGTACAAAGCCCATATCTTCTTCAAAATAACGAAACCTCTCCCCTTACGAGGTTCTCAAAGGAAGAAGTATCAAGAGGTAAATTCCTCTTTCCAATTCCTTCATTTTTTTAAGTTCTTTTCTTTTTGTTTCATTCCTCATCTGCATTCACCCAAATAGTATGAAAACTAAAGTAACATATATTTACTAGAATTGTTTTACTCTAATTGGATATTTCATTACCATCTCCGCTTTCCCCACATTTTATTTGAAAGAAATGAAAGAACCATTTGAGATGTGATAATTTAGCACATTCATGGACAACAGTTTATCAATTTCTATAATCATCGTTAATTATGGTCACGAAACAATTTTTGTTATGTTTGAACATTATTATTATATATGTAATATATTTTTGTTGTGGTTCGGTAATGCATTTGTACTAATGGTATTACGTTATAAATCAAAACATGTACATTGTAATCAAACACACTGATTAACAAAAATGATTATCACTAAGGTTTTATATATAATATTTAGGCTTCACTCTAAGTAACCAAATTAAAATTATAACCATGTAATCTCCAGTATGTTTACTAATAACATACAACTTCAATTATGGACAATCACTTTCATCATACGTGTTTATTCGGACATGAACTGATCATTAAAACCAAGGAAGCTAACAAACATAAACAATGAAATAGAATCTTATAACCAATAAAAATATAAATTAATGAACTAAAAAGGATCACAATAAATTATTTAATATTAGAATAGGTACTAGAATTGTTAATTAATAAAAATAATTTGTTTATTTAGGAATTTAATAACAAGTCGAGAACACTACCAGATTTATGAAAAGGGATCCCCACAATTTCTCTCTTAATCAAGATTATCCTCTACGCTATGACTTTTTATGTGTAATCCCAAATTATGGGGTATATTTTAACACCTACCCCATGCTTCCCTTGTGATTTATAAGTCATTGGAAACCCCTTTTCTCTCTCATCAGCCTCTCTTAAGTACACCTACCACCATGCCAATAAACTGTAAAAAAAATCTACCCAAACCTCCATTGTTCTTTTAGGTTTCCTTCTCATTCATTATATCATAATGAAATTATATTATTTATTTTTTTACATATTTTAAATTTTGTTTAGATTTAAAAAATAAATTTATGAGGACTCTTTCATCACTCTGTTTTGGGTATATACATGTTTTTTATAAGATTCCCTCAATAGAACTTTCTGATAAGAAAATATGTTTTAAGGGAACATCTTGAAGTTTTACACAATTTCAATTGGAATATATCATCTATTTTAAGCCACCATTATATTTATAAAATAATTATTTTTATTATGAAAACATTCATGGTTTAATTCTGTTTTTATATAAAATAGTGTCCTCTCCTCTATTTTAAAATCTCTATAGTGTTTTCCATAAAACAGGACAAAAAATGTTTTAATGCTAATGTTTCTCAAATAAAAATACTTATATGTTGTCACTTTTTTTGACATCACTTACCATGTTATATGACTATTCTACCCAATTAACATCCATTTATGTTATAATACATTAGTTTTATGTACACTTTCATGATTCTCCCATTCGATATGCTTTATGTCATGATTGTGGTACCTAATTCATTCCATGGATGCCCTTATGTTTATGTATGGTTGAATATGTATGATTATTTATATGGAATGAATATTCATGAAAATGTTGAGATGGGTGCGCCCAGATAGCTCTCTATTAAATTGGGTATAGTTAAGTCTCATGAGGTGCGATGTGAAATGGGATTGGCAGATGGCCATAACCCATATTAAAATGAGAAACAGGATGGACAGTTTTCCTTGACCCGTAAGAAAGACATGTTTTATTTAATGTGACACATTTATATGATTCCATGTTAATATGATTCCATCCTTATTTTATATTATGTAATATGTCCCATTATTTTGATACCATTATGTCATGCCTCTTAACTCAAGTGCTTAAGATATATCCTTTTGTTCACCCCCTTACATGGATTGTCAGCACATTTATATGATTCCATGTTAATATGATTCCATCATTATTTGATATTTTGTAATATGTCCCATTCATTTGATACCATTATGTCATGCCTCCTAACTCAAGTGCTTTAAAAGTATCCTTATGTTCACTCCCTTACATAGATTGTCAGCTCATCCATTTTTTCATGTGTTCCCTAGGGTACCCTATATAGATGTAAGAGCTCAAAGGAAGTTAGGATCTCTTTATGGAAATTAAATAATAAAATTCTTTTTTAGTTCCATGTTTTTGGTTTTATGTACCTAGTCATCCAGGACACTAGACTTAACGATCCATGGCTTGTACTCTGATGTATAATAATGATTAAAATCATGTAATGTTATTTATAAAAGGATTAGGTCATTGTAGTTGGTATCATATGATGGTCTAGTTATTTTTGGATATTAGGAATAGAGCACCTTAGTGATAACATTTAAGATGAGACTAAGTATAAGAAAATATTCCTAAATATTTTTGAGTTATGATTAAGTGGTTTATCAATCCAATACTACCCTGTCTGGATACAAGCATGTAGTGGCGGGTCTAGCACAGATGTATCTAGGGGTAAAAATCGAAAACACTACATTGAGCTAGACTCAAATAGGAACTGGTGCACAACAATGGGCCTTACAGCACTCTTGGTTATGACACATCCATGTTATATTCTTTGGTAGCTTCATGAGATTAGTACAAACCATTATTAAGGGGAAAAGGCCTATAAGAATATATGTTAATAAATAGATCAAGGATCGACTAGATTTAGACCTATGTAATCAAATGTTAGGATATTCTTTTTCATTATAAGTTTAGCATTTTATGTTCAAAGTTTAATTTTATTCATTATATCAAAGTATTCAAGACCTCTAATTATAAGTACATTTTCTTAATTAATGGGGGAAAATAGAAGAACACATTCCAATAAACAATGTGATAGGAAATGTGAAGATTGTCCTAATGATATGCCTGATATGATGGGAGTGGGTGCTCAAAAATTCATGATAGTACTTTATCAGCAGGCTCGAGTTATGAATAACAACATGAATATTGAGGAAATCCCTCCTCTTTTAAGGAAAGTGCATGTTGTCGTATAATCTATCATGTAGAAAAGGCCTCTCATGTTCAGTGGATATTTTGATCCCCTCCTCATAGAATAATGGATTATCTCCATTGAAAAGATATTCTTTGTCCTCCAGTTCTTGGAAGAATAAAAGTTTGTACATGCGGTCTATTGTTTTGATGGAGAACCTAATCAGAGGTGGAAACTGATCAAGAATTTAATGTCTCAAGAGTAAATTGATTCTGTGGATTGGGAGTAATTCAAGAGGATTTTTTTCAAAAAATATTTTCTTCAATTTCTCCATCTCATGATGGAAAGAGAGTTCCTCATAATCATGCATAATGAAGATGATCCCATTATGGTGTATGAAAAAAACCTTACAAGGCTTTTTAGATACTCATATGGCTTTTTCTTGAACACCGAAAGCAAGGTAGATCACTTCTTTAGTGGACTAATGTCGAGTCTATGAAAAGCGCTGGTGATTTGAGACTTTGGTAGTTATGGGTATATTGTTTGTTGTGTCCTCATGGTTGAAATGAAAATTTAATACTCTCAGTGGTCTTAGGGGCCCAGTGAAAAGAAGTGATAAATGGAGAACCACATGGGTGGTTCATCAAAGAAATCACATGATGGAAGGAAGCCTGAATTTTCCCCTTATAAATGTTTTTGGAAGAAGAATCTAGGTAACTCTATAAAGGGAACCAGGAATTGCTTAAAATGTTGAATTTTGGTCATCTGGCCATGAGCTGCCAAAGGGATATGAAAAATCCAGTTATTGATGAAGAAGAAAGGATGGATTATATTAACACTCATTCTGTAGTGAAGTGTTAAACTGCAAGGAGAATGGGAATTATACCATAAATTTCCATATACCGAGGGTTATTGGAGGCAATTAGCAAAACCTCCAAGGAAACAACAAAATTCTTATGTGATCACTACTACTAAGGTGGAGCCAGACAATGATGTGATGACATGTACACTACTTATTCATTAATAAATAGAAAGCATACTATTTGATTCTGGGTCTATGCATTCTTTCATATCTTGTTAGTTTAGTAGAACTATTGTAACATCACCTCAAAATTAGGAGTAAAATTTTTCTGTCAGAATATAAAATGGGGAAATTATTGCATCCATGTTTTATAACTCATCCCCATTTATTGATTGTGGACTGAACCTCCCTGCAAATTTCATCATACTTCCTTTAGTGGAGTCTGACGCTATCTTGTCCATGGGTTTCCTATCTTTATAAAAAGTTGACATCAACTGTTGTGAAAGAGAGATCACTCTTTACATTGCAAAGAATCATCCAATTATTTACAAGAGTAAAGAGGATGATAAGTTTCCTTTGTAATCGTCAACTAATGTGTGGATATAGATTCCTTATGAGTAGTAATATCTATCACAAATGATTGAGACAATTGAGAGAATCATGATCGATGATAGTCCCATAATGAGGGATTACACTAATGAATTCCATGAAGAGTTTCCTGGTATTCCTCCTGACTGAGAGGTTGAGTTCTTAGTTGAACTTATCCATGGATCTCTTCATATCTCAAAGACACATAACATAATGGCTACCGTAGAGCTAAAATATCTAAAGAAGCAGTTATAGAATAATATGGAGAAGGGTTGTATACACATGAGTTCTTCACCATGGGGTTCGCCAGTCCTCTTTGTCACGAATAAGGATAAATAAATTCCCCTCTGAATTCATTATCATGAGCTCAATAATATCAGGATAAAGATCGAGAATCCCCTTCCATGGATAGATGACTTGTTTGATTAGCTTTGTGGGCTGTTTAATTATCAAAGGTGGACCTTTGGTTGGGATATCACTAGTTAAATATGTGGAGGAAAAATATTCCTACAACAGCATTTCAAACATGGTATAGACACAATGGGTTCATAGTGATTCCATTTTCACTCAATAATGCTCAATAAATTTTCATGGATTTAATTAATAGAGTCTTTATAGATTACCTCGACAAATTTTTGGTCGTATTTACTGATGATATTCGTATATACTTCAAGAGTAAGGAGGAACATGAAGAACATTTGAAGATAATGTTAATGAATTTGAGAAGGGAGAAGTTGTATGCAAAGTAGAGTACATGTGATTTCTAGATGGAGGGAGTATCATTCTTTGGGTATGTTATCACTAGCAGAGGGATATCTTTAGACCCTTCCATGATTATGGAAATTGAAGAGTGGCCTAGGAAAACTTCTGTAATGGAGATCAGAAACTTTATGGGTCTAGTTGGGTATTATCAATGATTCAAGATGAAATTTTCATAACTTTCAAACATAATTACCAAGATGACATAGAATGGAGTAATGTATGATTGGACTCCGGAATGTGATGACTATTTTAAATATTTGAAAAGGGGGCTTATCAATGAACTAGTACTCACACTACCTAAAAGTGGAGAACTATTTTTGGTGTATAGTGATGATTCTAAGAAGGTCTTAGGAAGTGTTCAAATAAAAAATGATAATGTGATATCCTATTCTTCAAGGTAGCTAAAAATCCATGAGCCAAACTATCCTATGCATGATTTGGAGTTGGTGGCGGTGATCTTTGTATTGAAAATCTGGTGGCATTATCTCTATGGGGAGAAGTGTGAGATATATACTAACCATAATATTCTCAAATATATATTGACACACAAAAAAGAACTTTATGCACCGGCGAAGATGGATAGATCTCATCATGGATTATGACTACTCAATCCACTGCCACCCTGGTAAAAAAACGAGGTGGCAGATGCTCTATGTAGAAAGGATCATGCACCTTTATCATTGATGACAATTGAAAAGGATGTGATCTTCTTATATTTTAAAAGGATGGACATGGTAATAATTAATGGGGGAACATCATCAATCCTTTCTCAGATGATTTCTCAGCCATCCCTCTTGGGGTAAATAAAAAATTCTCAATGAAATGATGTGAAAATTCAGAAAAAGGTGGAAATTATCAGAAATAGGAAATCCTCAGATATCAAAATTGATGAGGAAGGAGTTGTGAAATTTGGGACACTATTATGTGTACCATCTGATCCAAAGATAAAGGAGCTATTTAATGATTCACATAGCTAGACCTTCACTATCCACCCAGGGAGTACATAGATGAATCGAGATCTTAGAGAAAACTTTTGATGGGACAATATGAAAAGATAGATTTCTAAATATACATGAAAGTGCTTGGTATGTTAGAAATTGAAGTATGATAGGAAAAAGTCTAATAGGATTATGAAACCACTACCCATACCAGCATTGATGTGGAAGAACATTACCATGGACTTTGTCACTAGACTTATAAGGACATCTAGAGAAAAAGATGCTATATGGGTCATTATTGATAATCATAAAAATACATATCACTTTATTACTATTCAAGAGGACTTATAATTAGATAAAATTTCTTGGAATAACATCAATGAAGTTGTAAAGATGCATGGAGTACCACTATATATTGTATCTGATCATGATTATAGATTCACCTTGAAATTCTAGAAAAGTCTCCAACATGCTCTAAACACTGAACTGATATTTAGTACGGCCTATCATCCACAAAATGATGGTCAATCTAAGTGAACTATTTAAAAACAGGAAGATATGTTGGGAGCTGGTTCTATATAATTCTAAGGAGTTTGGGACCTACATCTTCCAAAGGTTGAATTCTTCTATAACAACAGTTTCCACTCGAGCATCTGAATGGCACCAAATGAAGCCCTTTATGGGAAATGGTGCAGAACACTGACGTGTTGGGATGATGTTAGTGAGCGTAAGCTTCTAAGACATGAAATGGTCAATGAAATGGTGGAGAAGGTGAAAACCATTCAGCAGCATATCAAGGAATCCCTATGTCGATATAAAAGTTATACAGACAATCGTTGATGAGACCTTATGTTTAATATTGGAGACATGGTATTTCTATGCATATCACCATGGAATATGGTCATGAAGTTTTGAATGAAATGGAAGTTAAGACCCAGGTACATCGCCCCCTTTGAGATCATAGATCAAGTCGGAGTTAGGGACTATCGACTGGCACTTTCACCTACCATGTAGAAAGTACATGGTGTCCTTCATGTATCCCTCTTAAAGAAGTACATAAATGATCATTCACATGTACTTTCTTCAGATGTGGTATAGTTGGAGGATTATCTTTCATATGAGGTACATCCATTAATGATCTTGGATCATAGAGACACTGTTTGAAGCCACACGACTACTCATCTAGTCATTGTAATATAGAGAAACAATATGTATGAAGAGGAAACATGGGAACTGGATGAAGCAATGAAAGAAAATTACCCCGAGATGTTTTTGGAATATAATGTAAAATGAAATTTCAAGGATAAAATTTCTTAAGGGGGGAAGAATGTAACGACGCAATGTTTTTCAATGGAAATTTCTTTTTTATAAATATGTCATAAAATAACATGAAAACACAACATAATGAAGTAATAAGTGCTAAGTGACCTTTAAATATATGTTTTTCACTTCTGTGTTTGGAATTTTGATAATTTGATAGAAATGATTGCAATATGTTTGTTATTTGAATTCCAATAATAAAAAAATTGTGAATAATAACCTACCCTTATGAATAGTGACATACACTTATGAATAGTGATATACCCTAATGAATAGTAACCTTACCAATAATAATATATAAATAATATTCATGTTGAATGTATGACATACCTATATTTTAGAATAAGTAAATGAATGTTTTAAAATTGGTTTTTTGATAATAAATTTTGAGTTTAATTAAATATTAAAATAATAATATTTATAAATTTATTTTTGAAAAATGGATTTCATTTTTGGATTTTACACATCATTAAATTATTAGGGTAAGTTTTTTATATTTTTCTAAAATATTTGAATTTTAATGATTAGTAAAATATTATAATTTACGATAAATGCTAAATAATGGATTTATTGAGTCATTGATGATGATCTACTGATGTAATCCCAATTCGTTTGAATTCACATGCATTTATTACTATTTTTGATCACGTAGTCATTACTATTTCTGATCTTGAGGGAAAATAAAAAACTAATGATTTTAATATTAGGAAAACCCTCCTCTCGTCCACTACCAAAACCCCCCTCACTCCCTCTTCTCTTTACTACTCTCAAGCCTTGTTCCTTGCCAATATTCTGCCCAAATCACTCCCCAAACTCCTCCCCCACGTCCAAAAGCCCCTTGACTTTTCAAAATACCAAAATATCTCCCCTTAATATGTTCTCAAAGGAAGATGTATCAAGAGGTAAATTCCACTTTCCAATTCCTTCAATTCATTTAACTTATTTTATTTTTGTTTCCTTCCCCATCTCCCTTCACACAAATTGTATGATAACACTAGTAACATACATATACTGTAATTTTTTTATGATAATGGGATATTTCATTATCTTTTCTCATTTCCACACATTTTATTTGAAAGAAATGAATGCACCATTTTATATGTAATAATTTAGAATATTCAGGGACAACAGTTTATCAATTTCTG
The DNA here is from genome assembly GCA_963277665.1 of Viscum album. Classification (NCBI taxonomy): domain Eukaryota; kingdom Viridiplantae; phylum Streptophyta; class Magnoliopsida; order Santalales; family Viscaceae; genus Viscum; species Viscum album. Next base: position 61,324,987 of record OY728143.1, on the reverse strand, counting down.
TTATCATATTAAATTCTGGTCATGAAACCAAATATGTTATAGTAGAACTAGAATATTATATATTTAATATATCCTAGTTTTTGTTCTATAATCCTATTTTACTAATGGTATTAATTTGTAATGAAAAAAAATTTCATCGTAATCATACGCATCGATTAACCAAAAAGTTATCACTAAGGTTTTATATATAATATTTCGACTACACACTATGTAACCAAATTAAAATTGTAACCATGTAATGTAATATATGTTTACTAATAACATAAAACATCAATTATTGAAAATCAATATCATCATACATGTTTTTCCGAGCATGAACCCGTCATTAAAACCAAGGAAGCAAACAAACTCTAACAATGAAGTTGAACCTCATAACAAATCAAAAGGGTCATGAATGAACTAAAAAGGGTTACAATAATTTAATTAGATATATATGATGTTCTGGAATTATTAATTAATAAATATAATTTTTTTATTAAGGTAATTAATAAGAAGTTCAGAACCTCACAAAATTTAAGGTAAGGTATCCTCTCCATTTCTCTCATAATAAAGATTGTCCTCTACTCTATGTCTTTTTTTTTGTAAACCCAAATGATGGGGTGTGAATTCACACCACACCCATACTTCCCTTATGATTTATAAGTGATTATAAAACCCTTTTCTGTATCATTAATCCCTTTTAGGTACACCCTACACCTTGCCAATATACCGTAACGAAATCTACCTGATCCTCTTTGTCATTTCAGGTTTCCTTATCTTTTGTTATATCAAAATGAAATTATCATATCTATTCATGTACATTTTTTAAATTCTGTTTACTTTTTCAATATTTTTTTATAAATACACTTCCACCACTCTTTTTTTGTGATATACATTTTTTCTAAAATATTCTCTCCTTACAACTTTCAGACAAGATAACCTGTTTTACGGGAACTTCATGAATGTTTACAAAATTTCAAGGGCACTCTATCCTCTATTTTAAGACACCATTTCCTTCATAAAATCATTAATTTTTTATGAAAACCTTATTGTTTCAATTCAGGTTTTATATAAAATATTTTCATCTTTTCTATTTCAAAAGATCTATAGTGTTTTCCTTCAAACCACACTAAAATGTTTTAATGGTAATGATTCACAAATAAAAATACTTTTATGTTTTCAATTATGTTGGACATCACTTACCATGTAATATGACTACTCTACCCTATGAATGTCCATGTATGTTCTAATCCCTTTATTTAAAGGACACATTTTGGATATTCCCATTAGTTATGATTTATGACATGATTATGCTACCCAATTCATTCCTTGAGTACCCTTATGTTTATGTATGGTTGGTTATGTATGATTATTTATGTGGAATGAATATTCATTAAAATTTTGAGATGGGTGTGCACAGATAGTGATCTAATTCATTAGGTAAAGTTATGCCTTAAGAGATGTGATGTGGAACGGGATTGGCGGTTAGCCTTGACCTGTACAAAAATGGGAAATGAGATTGGAGATTAGCCTTGACCCATGCTAAAGACATGTATTATGATTCTTCCAATATTATATAATTCCACATTTATATGATTCCATGTTAATATTGTTCCATTATTATATGATACTATTTTATATGTTCCATGATTTGTATACCATTATGTCATGCCTCCTAACTCATGTGCTTAAGAAGTATCCTTATGTTCATTCCCTTACTAGGATTTTTAGCTCATCCATATGTTCATGTGTTCCCAAGGGTACCCTATGAAGATGTAAGAGATCAAAGGATGTTAGGATATCATTATGGAGATTAAATAAAGAAATGTTTGTTAGCCCGATGTTTTATGGTTTATGTACCTAGCCATCCAAGAAACTAGACTTAATGATATTTGGATTTTACTCTGATGTATAATTATGTGTAAAATCATGTATTGTTAAATGTAAAAGTCTTGGGTCTCTATAGTGTATCCACGGTTGATTTTACCTACATTCCGTTATTTTACATATTCATGGATTTGTTGAATATGTTTTTATTTATAGGGTTCAAAAGAATTCTTCAAAAAATGAATTTCTTTAATTAAAATAATTTGTAAAATGAATTTTTTTAAGCTAGAGCTTGTTCATTGTTGATATTAGAACCAATATAGATTCATTGGTTGTATACTACTAGGATAAATGTTCGTACCCTTTTCTCCTTTGGTAGGATGTGGACCATTTTTGGCAGGACTCGGGTAAACATAAGGGAAACACATATAACGTTAGATTCTCTTTTTATTCGTTTCCTTTATAGTTGGATGGTTTTTTGGTGATAGATGGTCACATAGAGACATTTTTATTTTTTTCTACTATAAAATTATATTTACTCAAGTTTTGATTGAATTTTATGTATCATAGATATGTATTCCTTAATTCTATGTTTTAGTATGATATTTATTTTGTTTTAAATGGGGCTTCTTGTTTGTTTTGAATGTCACCGTTTGGAGGACCATTTAGGGTGGCTTGTCTAGTTGACGAGGGCTAGATTGATAAAAATTTGTATCAAAGGGGATACCCAGCCAAAATTATTATTTAAATTTCATAGTTTTGATGTTTTTTTATAAAAACGTTAGGACCGTTGGAATTCTGGTAGTAAGTAAAATTAACCGGCTAGGCTAGCTCACGTTCATGTCTGATTCTGAGATACCAATGGTGGTCAGGTATATTTTCTATGTTTAATATTTGTTGGTTATGAATGTTTGAATGAATCAGATATGGGGTTTATTATAAAGTACATGTTCCTTTTTATATATATATTATTCTCGTAATTACCAATTTTATTAAATTCAGTTTTTTTAATATATTGAAATATATACATGATGTCATTCCTATAATTTTGGAATATTCTTATTACAAATTGGTTTTTCAATTAACTTACTTTAAAAAACATCCTAGAAGATATCTTCTATGTATACATGAGGAAGATTTTAGAAATGTTATATAGGTTAATCCTCTAGTCGACCCATATTTGGTAGAATCTATTATCCATACTTTTTAGGTTCTTGGTTAGGTGGGCGGTGGGAACACAGGAGGAGTAGTGGATCATGACTTGGAATTTACTAAGTATAATCCACCTCTATTTCATGGTGAAAAAAGAACACTAGAATGTGACTAGTTTCTTAAATGGGTTGAAAATATAATTATATTTCTAGAGACTCTTGAGGACTCTAAAGTTGTTTTTTAAACATATCTGATTGAGGGATTGATAATGAGATAGTGGGACTCTATTGTGAAGGTTATGTTGAATGAGGATCTAAATAAGATATTATGTAGAAAAATATTATAAAATAAATTTATCTCAAGGTATTTTGATGGGAAAACCCCATGTGTTTTTGACCTTGGATCATGTTGAGTGTGGCATTCTGGAGTATTTCACCCATTTTTTGAGTTGATGAACATGACATTGGATCTAGTCCCCAATGATTACCTAATGTATTATAGGATTGATTTAGGGTTAAGGGATGATACTCAAATGATATTTATTATCACGTGTCTTCTAAAAATTTTATAATAATTGTTAATTTATATTTACATATGTTTGAGATAGATAGAATAAAACATTTGGGAGGAGCTTTCATTGGTACATTCATTTCCCAGGGTGTATCTTCTGGATAGGAAATAAAGTGAAAAGGATTCCAATTTTCTTTAGTACTAGTTTTTATGGATTCATATGGATATTTGTATGTTTTTTATATCATTATGTAAGGTTTGGATACACCAATCCATGTTTTTTGAGGTTATAAATACTTGTCATGGTTGTGGACAATTTGTTTATCAGAAGGGTTTTTGTAAAAGGATGTCCCATGGTAGTAAGGTCGGGTCCACCTTCATCAGGGTTTAATTGGTTTATAACGATTATTCCATGGTAGGTGGGTCATATTCTCAAGAGAAGTTGGATGTTCATGGGGATAATAAATATAATGTAGGATCTAAGACCAGACATATTTTTGTGGTGGAGTATGCACTAGAACACTATATAGGAGGGACAATAACAGTTAGAGTTACGATGATTATTTCTTCTTCTATGGTGATATTTTTTTATACTGGTTATACTAATTCTTTTATATCTCCAATGTTAGTGGACATGTGGAGAAATTGATTGTAGTTATTCCATTCTGGTTGTATTTTTCCACGCCTTTATGATTGATGTCCGAACAAGGTTTCAAGTGTCCCACATGTTGAGTGACGATTACAGATCCTGTGGGAGAGTGTGAATTATTGGTGCTTGATCTTGATATATTAAACATGATTATTAATATGGATTGGGTTATCAACATTAAGACCTATATTTATTTTTAATGTTATCGAGTTCAGATTCTATCTCAAGATGGAATCGGTCGTTTATTTAATAGTGAGTGGGATTCTAAGTCTAGGAGAGAAGGGAATACTATTCATTATGTTGGGTGGAACTCGTTCTAGTTTTCCAATTTGTTCCTATATTTCTTTGATCCACTATTTTTTAGTCCACTTACTATAGTGGTGTGTGTACATTAAGGTATTTTCAGTGGATTTTTAGTATTTGCGTCTACAGAGATAGTTATTGTTTACCATAGACCTTGTTCCTAGTATGATACTGATTTTTATTCCATATTATCATATGAAACTAGATGGGTTGGAAGAAGTTATGGTTCTTAGTTTAGATCATGAGATTAAGGTATTTATTTATTCGACAATTTCACCAGGGGCTATGCCTTGCCTCTTTTTTAAGAAGTAATACAAGAGTCTTAGAATTATTATTGACTATTAAAAATTTTATCTAGTGAATGTTAATAAAAAAATATCCATTTTACCATGATTTATGGCCTATTTTATCATCATGGAGGGAGTCATTGGTTTTTCAAGATAGACATTTGGATAGGGTACCACAAGTTTAGATTCCAAGAATAGGATATTCTTTAGATGATTTTTAGGGGTTGGAATTGTAATTTAATGTTTCTAATTTTCCATTAGGAATCAATAATGCTCCTTCGTTTTTTATATATTTCATAAACCTATTATTTAATTGGATCTTGTATTTTTTTCATTTCTCCATTGATGATAATTTGGTTTACTCTAATATAGAGGATAATCAGAAGGATAATTATTATATCATTCTTAGAACCATTGGGAGAACATATCTTGTATGGTATTCATAAAAATGTGGGTTTTGGATTCAGGAATTAAAAAATTTCTATAGACACATCTGATAGGGGACTCTTAAGGGATCCTAAAATGTTACAGGTAGTTGTGTTCTAGGAGATTCTCTAAAATGTGTATTCGATAAAATGATTCCTGGGATTGGATAGTTATTATAAGATGTTTTACATTACTTTTTAAAGCATGAATCTATAATGATGACTTTACATCATAAGGGTGTAATATTTGAGTTGAATAAAAATTGATAGAGATCATTTGTGTTACATTCTGTGATATTGAATTTAGCTTTAGTTTTTATTGTTCTGAAACTAGGTTCAGGTTATGATATTTTCTATGATGATTTTAGAATTGGTTTTGGTTGTGTATTAATGAATGGGAGGCATAAATTAGCCTATGGATCATTACAGTGATACCCTCATGGGAATAACGTCCCTACTAATGATATTGGGCTGGATTTGATTATGCATTCACTCAAAATATGGTTTTACTACCTCTTTGGGGAGTATTCTAGTGTATAGTCTGATCATTAGATTTTGAGGTAAATTTTCACTTTGAGGGATCTAATCTTGAAACATATACATTTGGTGGAGAATATATATAATTTTCATTTTGATGTTTCTTATACCCCATGGAATGGTATTTTCATCACTAATGTGTTGTGTCAGATATTACAAACATAAGAAGTGAAGCAATCAGTGGAAGAGAGCACTTTGATGGGTTTTCTTTTCCGAGATGGGTTTCTGAATAGAAGGATCTAGTGGAAAATTATTTTTGGATTTATTTGAGGATGAATTATCATTTGATTAGTGGGATAGGTTTTCTCATATTTTTTACCCTGATTTAGAGATCTTTTATAAAATAATTTAGGATTGGGAGACCTCGATTCAATGTTCTTGATCTCCCATTAGTTCATTGTGTTTTCGAAACAAGTTGGTAGTAACGATTTCTCTGAGGAGTGAATTTAAGTATATTTTACATAATTATTATTGGTTTATACACATAAGTACTAAAAATGTGTATTAGGGATTTACATATTGGTATTGGTATTCAGGGATGAGATGGTCAATTTTAGATGTTGTATCATGGTACATTCTTTTCGTAGAATTAATGTAGAGCACCAAAGACCAGCTAGTTAGTTGAATCCCATAACCATTAAAGAAAGTTAAAATAAAGATATTTACATGGATTTATTCTTTCATATCATATACACATACTAGAAATGGTACGATCGAGCAGATCATTTATTAACTGATGAAATTGGGACATTTTTGTCCCTTCAAGCAGATGATGAAAGTGGAACATCTTGGGGAATTATATGTCCATTATATTTTGAAGATTCATGGGGATCCCACTGATTTTTTCCCAAATTAAAAAGAGTGGTTCATATACCTAATTTGTAAAGGTTTATATGATACTATGTGTTCCCGGTTGAAATTGATCGCAACGTATCATATAAAAATGGATGGATAGATAGAGTGGTCTATCGTGGTTCTTGTGTATATGATCCGGGCTTATGTCTTTGTTTTTTGGGGAACTTGGGAGAATCATATAATCTGGTTGAGTTTTCCTATAAAAATATTTTCAGGTGTCAATATAATTTTCATCCTTTTATGCTTTGTATGGGTTTCCATCTAGATTTATCTTGCGCATGGAATGAGTTTGTGTTGTAGTTATTGGTTGGTCTGATTCTTATTCAGGAGATGATAGAATGTTTTTATTTGATATGGTATTTTTTTATCATGGAACAAAGTCATAAAAAATATTATGCGGACCATATTCATCATCCGCGGGATTTTATTGTTTGCTATTAGGTCTTTAATAGAGTGTCACATCGTGTGGAACATTGTCTGTTGGGTAAGCAGGTTATGTTTGCACTGGGGATTTTGGGACCCCATGATATCATTGGATAACATGCTAAGGAATCATATATTATGCACTTACCAAGACATCTGACTTCCAACCATAATGTGTTTCATGATTCCCATCTACAAAGTTATCAACTAGATCATTACCATATGATTGAATGGGATGATGATGATCTCTAGCTCGACACCACTATCGATGATAAACCAATACATATTATGGATTTCAAATATAAGGTTCTTCATTGTATAATTATTTCTATAGTTCATGAACTTTGGTAGTGTGTATAAGATATCCCCGACACATGGGATCCTGAATTGTTGATGAGGTAGTAGAGGGCTTAAATTTTGGTGATTTCATGTTCTTGCAGACATTCTAGGGAAATAAATTATTTAATGTGTGTAAATTTTAACTTCATGTTACCTTCCATTAAGTATTATTTGAATCCTATTTTTGTTTCAATTTTTTGGGTTCTTTGTGGTGTTTTTATGGATGGAGATCCTTTTTCGTTTAATATTTTACTAAATTTTGTATATGTATTTTTTAAAATAATATATTCTATGTATAAATGTGTAAATGGATTTATAGGTTGATTCTTGGAAAAAATGAACCTCATGAATCTAATTTGGGATTCTCTATAAGAAACTGTACTATGAAATTCCTACATGACATATTCACGTCATGAATGGGTTACACAATGTGAATAATTTTCACGCAACATTATGTGATTCTGGTTTAAGGAATGATTTTTTACAGGTAGTGAATCTATTATTTTATTTGTTAATGTTGACTGGGAATTAATTAAACCATATGAAAAACATTTTTTGATATATTTATAATTCCTAGTATTTCACTACATAAAAGTGCTTGAAGACATCAATTACTATTTTTCAATGATTTTTATTTATGATAAACTAGTGATTTTCACTTCATTCAACATTAATGCCTCCCACTAAAACTTTAGAGTGGTTTTGGGATATTTTGGGGGATCAATTTACTTCTAGGTAGCTTTTCTTGGTGTTGTTGATTCCATATGCAGTTGGTTTTCTTCCTTTCAGGTACATGTGATCTTCCACTTCCTATTTAGATTTGTATATCTTGGTTTGGCAGTGGTGTGCGCTACATTTTCAATGTTTCAATAACCGGGATTCGATATTCATTGACCCTTTGTATATTTAATTCATGCCTTTTATTTTTGTGAGAAATAAAATGCTTCCAATCTCTATTTTCTATGGATTCCATGTTTTTATCATTATTTAGGATTGTGTGTCATTGTATGTTCCTATAATTATTCAATTTTAATATGTTCTTATCAATTCCATTAGGTTGTTCAATTAAAATGAATATTTGAAATTTGAAAGTATTTTTTTAAATTATTTACATTTTTATATGGGTTTCTATTTACTAATGGGTTTAAATTTATTTGAAAAGGTTTTATTAAATATGATCGTATAATTTGAAATGGTTTTCGAAAACATAGCACATTTGGAACCTTGGGTTTATCAATGAATGTAAATGTTACATTAGATTTCATTATTACACTTGTGTGTTAGAAATATCGAGAAACTACACATGAAATAAATATTATATGGACCAAATAGATGCCTAGTTTTGTATATTTTTATGTCTATTATGTGTTCCCATATGCGAGAGCCCAAATGGTTTTATTTTCATTTATAACTATTGTATGGAATGGTGGAAATTTCAGGGATATTTTCTCACATGTTTTCTATTATGATGTATCCATGGTTATATTTAATTACTTTCCATTATTTATGTTATTACTGGGATTTTTAATATGTTTTCATTTATTAGAAAAAAGTAATGTTAAAAAAATGATTTTATTGAAGGAAATTATTTAAAAACTAGATTTTTTCAAAAAACTATGACATGCGAAATTATGATATTAGAACATTTATCGATTCATTAGTGGTATCATAATGGGATATTTTATTTCACCATACAATTTCCATTGGGTTGTTGATGAGCTTGTTTTGTTGGACTCGGATTATGGGAATGGAGTCATATAGCATGCCAGATTCTCTTATTGTTTGTTACCTTCATAGTGGGATGGTATGGTGGTGCCAGATTTTCACGTTGAGACTTTTTTAGTTTGACATGATTTATCTATTTGGTTAGTCATATTTTTCATATGTTTTATGTATCATTGATATTAATTCCTTACTTATGTGGTGTGATTTGATATTTCATTAGTTTTTCATGATACATGTGGTTTTTTTGAATCTCAACATGTGGCAGATCATTCAAGGTGGATTTTCATGTTATCATATGATGATTTGTAAAATAAATATTTATTTAATGAAATTTTATGGTATACATAAAAAATAATGATTAAATAATGATTAAATATTATTTACCTTTCTTTTGTTCAATCATTCAAATTTAGTAAACAACATTCATGCACACGTAAAACCCACTGTCTACATGAATGGTTTCATTAACTATTTTCTGTCATCCATTTATGGATAACTATAAATATATAAATATTTAATGAAATAATATTATATTTATGTCATTATTAATATTCTAGAGAAATCTAGAACCATAATCGATGTACAAGTACTGAAACTACTGATCTGAGATTCTCATAAAAATTAATTAGTTAACACTTGAACTATTTATATTAATAAAATATCATTAACAAGTGGGTAATAAATTGTTATAAACAGAACATATATGATATTATAAATATTTATATAGTTCTCTAATATTGATCTATAGTTGAGATATCATTATATTTAGGTTAGATATGTTGATATTCAAAAGATTAGTTTTTATTTAATTAGGGGGATTATGAGTTTGTAATAATTTTGATTGGTGTAATGAATGATCTATCCGTATTCATTGGGTTGGTGAGCATATTTTTCAGATAAATCCGGGACAAGATCATTTTTTTTTCATTGATTGTATCCTTGTGTACTCAGTATCTATTGAGGATCGTGTAGAGAATCTATGTGGCATATTTGGAGTTCTTCATCACCATTAGTAATTTGAGAAGTTATAAAATTGTGAGTTCTGATCTGGTGAAGTTTTTTTATTAGGAAATAATGTTTTATATAAATTTATGTTTTTCATTATTTGAATATCATGGAAATAATTTCATTAGAGTCCCCAAACACCGCATTAGATGTGTAGGGTTTCATTAGATATGTAGGACATTATTGGAGGTTAGTATATGATTTATCTCAAGTTGCATCTCCCATAACTGCTTAGAAATGAATGTATTAGGTTTTATAGTTTACTAAACAATATCAAGAGGCTTTTGATTATGAGAAGGAGAATTTTTTCCCTCACCCCAGTTCTTTTTCTTCTTGAAGAAGGAGTTTAGTGTGAGGTTTTTTTTCCACACTTAGCATCTTTGGTTGAGATTTGTTATGATGTAGTAAAGATAATTTGTTATTTTTTGGTCTCTATTGTTATAAAACCATGCCTGTAAAATTCCACCCATGATATCATGTTGGTATAAGTTTTATTTTACATGATTATATAGTGTCATTACCTGATCAGCTATTTTTTTTCAATATTTGGAACCAGAGGTATGTATTATCCATGTGTTACCTAAACTTGTGATATTTATAATGAATAAAGATTATATCGGATTAATACTTCAACATTTTATACACAACAATGAATGGAAATTCTTTGGATGATGTGATAAGAAGGAATTCAAATAGTTATCCCACGCATGAATCTGTTGATTCCTAGGGATTGATGGAAGAACTCTTAGTAATGAATATTTATATTTGATAGGGTGGAAGATGATGTTGTGTTTTCAATATGTGATTTCAGTAATCTATGGTGTATTCGGTAGAGGAGACCCAATTGCAGAATTCTGAGATGGAGTACTAGAGAGACAGATTTAGCTTTTTTGATTCCAATGATGTATGGTTTGAGGATGATCCACATTGGGTATCATTTCCTAGAAACATATTTTCCCTTCTGTGATACAGGAGTTGGCTCTAAGAGAGTTTCATAGATCATCCATAATGCTACATAAAATATTGAAATTGATGAAATAATTTTTGATATGTAATTCTTGATGGCCTATGTTGAAGAATTCAGTTTCTATGTTTGTGCCTTGATGTTTGTCTCGCCGTACGGTAAATGAAAAGCATCATGTTCCCATGGGATTTTCTAAATATTAGATATTCCCCAATATAGTATAGAAAAAATATTGATGTTCTTCCTTAAAATTATACCTTGAGATCACATAATTCGTGATGATAAATGGGTCATAATGGATAATTTTATAAAACTAATAAACATTATAGTGATCAAGGCATAGAGCTTAGTAGTGGTTTTGTAAAGGCGATATCTGGAGGAGGTGGTGAGAATCCACTGAGTACCAAGGGATATTATCTCAATCCTAGATCCTAATTTTACCTCCATGGTTTAGAGGGGTATCTTGTATGGTTTTGGATCTCATTTATTCCTTATCTATTCTTTTTATCAATAGAAATAATGGTCAGACAATGTGTAATATCAATACACCTAAACAGATACTTCATTATTGTGTTTTGAATATTATAGGTTCATGGTTGAGGAACATTCCCTTGAATGTGATTATATACAAATAATTTTTTTACACCACTGTGGATAAGTTCTTATTTGAAACCATGTACAACTGAACTTTATGATTATCTTTTATGCTGGACTCGGGTAAGACAGGTAGCAATTCTTGGGCCCAAACAAGTGAAAAAAATTAAAGATATGATTCAGGTGATTCATGATAGTGTGAAAAAAGTGAAGGATAGTTAGAAATACTATTTTGATTATATTAGGATACATACAGTGTTTGAAATTGGAAATCATGCATTCATAAATTTAACTAGTCATAATAAGTAGCGAGGGTTTGTTCATGAATGTTGGATTTATCTCTAGTTTTTTTACCTTTTGAGGTGTTGTCTTAGGTTGGAGGCATGGAATATCACACAGTACATCCCTTATAGATGAGTCAGATGATTGGTGTATTTCATGTGTCGAATACTCTCCAATATTTTCTTGACAACTCTTACATAATTGATTTGGGTGAGATCTAAGTTGATGATCATGCAACCATTGAGGACTGGCCTATGGAGGTCTCATACCACAAGGATCATGTGTTGTGTGGGACTCATATTCTTTGGAATCATGTCTTCTATTGACACTATTAAATGGATTAGATTACCTAGGAATGTTATTTATATACACATAATAAATAACATATGTTTCCTAATGTTTAGATTGTAACACCCCAAGTTTCCACGATACGCTGCTCTTTTATTAAAATAGTAGCGTGTGTTGTACGCAACTTCGAGTTCTAACACACACCACGACCAATCAAACTAGCCGTTATGAACAATAATACCAGATTTTTAATATTTTATTAATTTTATATTTAAAAATGGTCTTCATTTTTGGATTTGGAATATCAAAATTTTCACAGGTTAATGTTTTTGTATTTTTTTGAATACATTCAATTTTTTATGAATAATGAAAAAAACACTCAGTAATAGTTTAAAACCGAATATTTATTTAAATATTTATTTTTTTATTTAACTTTAATTATGGTCAAAATGGATACATAATACCTATATAAGTTCAATGTAATTCATTGGAGTTAGTTTTGAATAATTTTAGATATATAAAACTTTTATGGAACTTTTCACCGTCATTTACCCACTTCCTAGGAGAATTTGGAAATTCACATAAAACTAAATTTTACCGCTTCTGTGAGTGTAATTCCAAAAATCTGAGAGACACGGTTAATATCCAGGAGTAAAATTTCATTCAATGAGATGAAAATATATTTTTGGTGAATAGTAACTATTTGCTTTTATTTACCAAGATTAAAAGTAAACATGGTAATTAAAGGTAAAAATGGTATTAATATTACCCTAACACATGTCCTAATTCTATTGGACAAATGTATCTCGACCAAAAACAACCTTAGGAATAAAATATTATAATTTTGGTTCACTTGTATTAGATTAGGACATTTATTATTATTAAATTCAAAGAAGAGTTAAAAGAGTTAAAATCAAAGTTTAATTACTAAAATCATTTTTAATATAAGTTTATACATAAGATAAATTCCATTATAAATATTCATTAGAAATATAATAAAATTTACAACATAATGGTATTTTATTTATAATTTTTAGCCATTATATAATTTAATTTATTTATGACACAGTGGGGATGCAGTAATTACCTAATTAATGAAATATTAAAATAAATGATATTATAAATATCAAAATAAATGTAATTTGAGACTTTTTATGAATTGCACTAATTTTCTAGGTTAAGATGACATATCAGGATTGGTTATATAAATTTTCTTGAAGTAATAATGCTGCTATGAAATTATCAAAAACAAAATACCCAATAGTGTCAAAATTGACATAAAATAGATTTTAAAACAAATATTATATTATAATTTGATATTCTATTCATAAAAATATAAGGTTCTGAAAAATTACTTATCTAATGATAGTAGTATCATTAATAGACCACTCGGGGGTCTCTTGGAAGTTTATGGTATGTTTAATAACTATATAATATTAAAATAGAAAGAGACATGGTAGGTGTCAAACTAATTAACTAAGAGTTAAAACTAAAAGATAATGTTAATAAAGTAACCCAAACCTATCTAAAACCTATTGGTTGAGTAGTTTTCGACCTATATCTGCCTTAACCTATAAATAATACACTTTTGAGCCATTATAAATCGAATATGAATTTATTATAAAATAATATTTCTAGCTTTTCCAAAGGTCCCCCTCACACCTCTTAAAAAAGGGCACTCAACCTGCTCTCAATTTCACACCTTAAAAGACTTTTGGATCGGCCAAAATCTGACCAAATACCCTCTCAACTATCCTCACTTCATACTAGAGTCCTTCCTTTAGTTATAAAGCCAACATAAGGACCCTTTTCATCAAATGAAAAGGAAGAACCCGAAGAAGAGGTAATGTTTTTACCACCCTTTTTCAAGTTCCTTTCTTCTTCAACTTCTTCATTATTTGTTATTTCCTTTCTAAAATAATAAATCAGGTATCTTCTATATACATTGATGTTATTATAAATATGGTACAACCAAATTCAGTATTCTATCCATCCGTTGAATGACATTTCACCATACTTGTTTGTGTACGGCTAACCGTCTCCACATCGTGGTGTAATTGTTATTCAATATATTATTATTTGGATGGTTATAATAATGATGTGTAATTCATGTAAATAATAAATATAACATGATAATTAATCTTTATATATGATATACCATCCAATTATATATTATTTTAATATCAAAAGAATGATATTGTTGCTCGTACGTACGTACGGACTACCGTCTCCACGAAAGCGATGAGATTCATTCCCCATTGTATCCATTCAAGAATAATTTTCATTTGATGATTAAAAGTAATTTTTAAGAACTTTATATCATTTTCTATATGAATAAGATACAAACTATCCAGAACAAACAAGACTTGTGTAAAAAACATATAAAAGAAAACGAGTAAGTTAACACCCGAAATGACGACAATACTAAGATATTATTAACAAAAAAATCTTAAAGGATCATATATGATATCATATTAATTTAAATAATTCTTGTATAATTTAATAACAATAATTTCACCATTATACAGGAGTTTAATTTACCATCGACCAAGGAAATGTACAAGGTAAGGGTTTAGTTCACAAACTCTTCATTATCTGAGGTTATTTATACGTAATTATCTACTGGGACCTCTTTATCATCCACATCCATGTTTCATAAAAATGAATTTCAAATAATTCTTACTATTTTATAGACTATTGTTTAATGTAATTTATACCCTTGTTTGACTTTTTATAAGAGGTTTATAAAGGAATCTTTCTGTCGTTTTCTAAACAAGATCCTTTTTAACCTTTTCGACCGAATTAAGGTATGAATGTCTTTTTTGTAACTTATACAGTGGTTGTGGATATTTTACACTGTTTTAAAATCATAGAAACTTCCCTTACAAGCTTATAAGAATATTTTCAAAGTAAATGTTTTATTTCATAATTATGTTTCTTTTAAATGATTTCAAAAAAAGATATATTTCTCTCAAATAGTTTTGATTTCTTCTATGTCAACATCGTTTGATGGATTTTAAGTTTATTTGAAGTTGATTTATTATGATACAAAACATCCATATTTTATTGAATGTTTTGTGATCTGTTTGACTGTGGATGTGTTATTTTTATACCATTCATGGTTTAATGAGAAACTATTGACATTTCATATGCTATTTTTAATACGAATGTTTGTGTTATGTTTAAAGCTGTTCATATGAGGAATCCATTGGACTTAATAAGTGATGGGTGGATCCTGCTATAGCTCTTTGAGGCATCGGTAGGTCTCATGAGAGAAACTAGTGTCTTGGAATGAGGCCTTGACAAAATCTAATTTGTAGTCTTGGCACGAGGCCTTGGCTACGTGGTTGTGATAGTCTGGCATTATGCATTCCATCATTATGAAAGTGGTTATTGATATTGCATGTGATTATTCGATTAGTAGAATATCCATGTAAATAAGTAAATGGAATTATATCATTTTATTTCTGCCATATTTTTCTAAATTTAATATTTAAAAGGATTTTGTTTTGGTTATACATTGCCTTAAATGATTATGTTTAATTATGAAAGTTTTTTTCTATATTGTTATCCTTACTGATAATCTGAGCTCACCTATTTCAATGTTTTAATTTTTCCGAAGAAGTGAAGAAGTATTTTATGAATGACCTACATGGAATGTATGAGGGGATATGAAGACAAGATGTCTTGTAGTTTTTTTACTTTATGATGTAATGTAAGTCTTATGAATATATCTAGTGTTTCTAAGGCTACTAAACTAATCAATCTTTCGAGACATGATCTTTTGTGATCATGCCAATGTTATGTAATAATGCACCGACTTTAGGTAACTGGGGTCGGGGTGTTACAGTTGGTATCAGAGAAAGTTTATTACAAACCTTGGAAACTAGATTAAGATAAACTCTAATTAGAGGACATAGGCCTAATATGGTCTTTGAGGATTAGTATATAAGAACTTCCTAGAATTTTGGTATTGTATAGATTTTGTGAGTTTTCCGAGAAATAAATCCCTATCTGGATATGTGCAGATAGAGGCGACTCTGGCACAGATGTACCTAGGGGTAAAACTCAAAAACACCGCATTGAGCTAGACTCGAATGTGAACTGGTGCACGACAACGGGCCTTTCTGCACTCTTGGTTACGACACTCCCGGGTGATATGCTTAGGATAATTCACATTTTCTTTACAAACCATTATGAAGGGTTTATGAGTATATACTTCCTCAAAGAAAACATTTTTATGAATATGGATTATATCCATAAATAGTTCAAATTATGTTAACTGTTTTACATGTATGGAATTATATATTTTGATTCATAAACTGATCTAGTTTATGCCATTGTTTAGAAATGGTGCCTAGTGGAAGAAATGGAAACTGTATCAATTCACACACTACATGTAGGGATTTCCCTCCTGCTCAAGATAATTATAGTGGAGCTGGTGATGCAACTGGTGCTGATCATCTAATCACCCTACTGGGCCAACTCACTCATGTTATGAATAATAACATTACCCGTATGGAGCACACTGATCCACAACATGGAGGATCAATGTTAGATCGCTTCATGAGGCGACATCGACCAACATTAAATGGGAGTACAAATCCATTGGTATCTGAGTAATGGATAAGTTCCCTAGAGAAAATATTTCAGGCTTTGGGGGGTAGTGAAAGGGAAAAAGTTATCGTGGAAGTTTTTTGCCTCACTGGATATGCAGATCATTGGTGGTAACTGATACAAAACACGAAGGAAGATGATGATGTATCGAATATGTAATGGAGGGAGTTAAAAGAGCTTTTCATAGAAAAATACTTTCTTCCTGACCATCGAGAAGATATGGAAAGACAATTTCTGATTCTGAGACAAAAGGAGGATGAGAATGTCACAAAGTATGAGGCTAACTTTACAAGGTTAGCAAGGTATGAGGGAGATTATATATTTAACCCAATATGTAATATTGATAGTTTATTTGATGGGTTAAAACCATTTCTTCATTGAGTAATAGTGTCACAATATTTTTCATCGTACGAAGATATTTTCTTATGCACTATCAAGACAGAAAAAGAATTTTCTAAGTCTTACTACTTTAAAGCAAAGAAAGAGAAGAAGAGATCTAGTGATCACTTTGGGAATGGAAATAAGTGGAAGAAGAGAAATGTTGAATATCCATCATTCAATAAATGTGGGAAGAAACACCATGGTACTTGTTTATAGGTAATGTGAGTCTGTTACAAGTGTTTGGAAAAAGGCCACCAAGATCGTGATTGCAAGGGGAAGAAAGAAGCTATCATTGTTCAATGCTACAATTGTAGGGAGATGGGACATTATGGAAATGAATTTCCTAGGCGTTAGGGGAACATACCTCAGAAAAGGCCAAGGGATCAAGGCAAAGCTTAATCTATCACTACTGCTGAGGTAGAATCCCTAAAATACGTTGTGGCAGGTAATTTAATGGTTTCCTCATGTATAGCGAATGCATTATTTGATTTTGGATCATCGCATTGTTTCATATCTTCCCAGTTTTCTATGAAAATTAGATATTTCCAATTTTATTTAACAAGGGAGTTTTCAGTTAAAACTATTAAAGAAAGTATCATTGCAACAAAGATTTGTGAATCAGTCCCCACTAGAGTACATAAATGTTCTTTAAATGCTGATCTCATTGTCATAACAATGATTGAATTTGATATAATCCTCAGTATGGATTTTATTTTGGACCATGATGTAAATATTTATTGTAAGAAGAAGGAGGTTACAATTTTTGATGATGATGATAAAGAACACCTTATCTTTAGAGCAGAATTGCCACCTCCTGATTCTTATCTAGATCCACCACTAGTAACTCAACTAAATTAAATTATTATGGGGGAAGAGAATGAAATAAATGTGGGTAATGAAAGGAATTTTCAAATAGAGTATGTACCAATTGTGAGAGAATATGTTGATGTTTTTTTCAGAAGATTTACCTGGACATCCTCCAGAATGAGAAATTGAGTTTTCCATTGATTTAATTCATTGTTAAAAGCTTATATCGAAGACCCCTTATAGAATGCCCAATGTGGAATTAGTTGAACTAAATAAACAACAAGAGGAATAGAGTAATAATGGAATTATTTGACCAAGTGTTTCTCCATGGGGATCCCCTGTTCTTTTTGTTAAAAAGAAATATGGATCTATGAGGTTATGTATCGACTATAGAGAGATCAATGCTATAACAATAAAGAATAAGTATCCCCTACCTCTCATTTATGATTTATTTGACCAACTTCATGGAGCTCAATACTTTTCAAAGATTTACCTTATATTTGGATATCATCTATTGTCTGTGAAGAAGGAATACATTCCGAAGACAACATTTCAAACCAGGTACGGGCATTACGAGTTTACAGTAATGCCTTTTGGGCTGACTAATGCACTATCTATATTCATTGATCTAATTAATAGTGTTTTCAAGGAATATCTCGATAAATTTTTGGTGGTATTTATTGATGATATCTTGGTATACTCTAAAAGCTACGAAGATCATGAAAATCACTTGCACATTATCCTAAAGACACATAGAAGACATGAATTATATGGGAAGTTTAGAAAGTGTGACTTTTGGCTTCAGGAGATCTCTTTTCTTGGCCATATTGTCTCTATGGATGGAATCTTTGTTGATCCTTCTAAGACCAAGGCCATCCAAGAATGGCCAGCCCCGATGAGTATAATTGAGGTATGTAGTTTTATTGGTTTAGTAGGTTATTATCAGTGTTTCGTCTATAATTTTCCCCGATTGGCTGACCTATTAACGAATCTCACACATAAAAGGGTTAAATTTGTTTCGGAAAAAGAGTGTGAATAATGTTTTGAAGAACATAAGCGAATATTAGTCAATTATTCTATACTGACTCTACCATCGGGGAATGATGGGTTCGTTATTTATAGTAATGCATTGAAGAAAAGACTTGGTTGTGTCCTTATGCAGAATGACAGGGTTTTTACCTATGCATCATGAAAGCTAAAAATTCATGAGCAAAACTATCCTACTAAGGATCATGAGTTAGCTGCTGTAATCTTTTCTATGAAGATATGGAGACATTATCTCTATGGTGAAAGTGTGAGATATATAACGATCACAAGAGTTTGAAGTACATTTTCTCAAAGAAAGAACTCAACATGAGGCATAGGTGATGGCTTGAACTACTCAAGGATTATGACTTCATGATACACTACCACCCGGGGAAGGCAAATAAGGTGGAAGATGCTTTGAGCAGAAAGGATCATGGAGTTTTGAACAAGATGAGAGTTAAAAGGGATCATATTTTCATGGATTTAGTAAAGATGGATATGTGAATCACCATGGAAGGTGAAACATCCATGCTTTTTCAAATTATTTCCAAACCATCTTTACTAGAAAGGATAAACAGTTCTCAGACCAATGATGAAGAGTTTGAAAAAAATATTAAACCTATGAATGATGGGAGATTGAGTGACTTTGTGTATGAAGAAGGAATTTTGAAATTTGGGAAGAGACCTTGTGTTCCCAATATACCTAATCTAAAAAGTGAATTGTTGGACGATTCTCATAGTTCCAATTTATCTATACACCCTAGGAGCACCAAAATGTATAGAGATTTGAAGGAACATTTTTGGAGGGACAACATGAAGAGGGAGACTGCTGAATTTTTTTCAAGATGTATGGTTTGTCTACAAGTCAAAGCTGGAAAGAAATAGCCTCAAGGAGTAATGAAACCTCTTCCTATAGTAGAGTGGAAATTGGATAATATTACAATGTACTTTATCATGGGACTACCGATGACTCCTAGAATGAACGATGAAATATGGGTCATTGTTGATCGTCTTACCAAGTCATCACATTTTCTTGCTATAAGATAAGATCTACCACTTGAACGTCTAGAAAGACTATATATTAATGAAGTTGTGAGACTCCATAGAGTAACCCTATCAATTGTTTCTGATCGTGATCCCCATTTTACTTTATGATTGTGGAAGAGTCCTCAGAAGGCCTTGGATACTGAACATTTTTTGAGCACTGCCTACCATCCTAAAATAGATAGACAATCATAATGGACTATTCAAACCTTAGAAGACATTTTGAGATCATGATCAATTGACTTCCAGGGTATGTGGGATCAATATTTACCTCTGGTGGAATTTCCCTATAACAATAGCTTCCATTAAAGTATTTAGACGGCACCATATGAAGCATCATGCGGAAAGAGATGTCACACACCAACCTGTTGGGATGACGTTGGTGAGAGAAAACTTGTTGGCCCAGAACTGGTGGAGGAAAAGATAGAAAAGGAGAAGGTAATCCAAAACCACATCAAAGCATCTCAAAGTAGGCCGAAGAGCTATGCCGATAACCAAAATAAGGATTTGTAATTTCAGGTAGGAGATCATGATTTCTTGAAGGTATCTCCATGGAAGGGAGTTATATGTTTCGGTAAGAAGGGTTAATCGAGTCCCAGATACATCGGACCTTTCGAAATTCTAGAATGAATTGGGGTTGTAGCTTACCATTTCGCAATGCCTCCAAATCTCTCAAAAGTTCACGATGTGTTCCATGTATCACTATTGAGAAAATACATGCCTGACCCAACACATGTACTCACTAACGAGGAATTAGAACTGGAAACCGCTCTGTCTTATTGTGGAGAGCCCATCAGGATTCTTGATACAAGAGAACAAGTGTTGATAAAATGGACAACTCGTCTGGTGAAAGTTGTCACGACCCCCTCCCCACAAAGTGTACCCCTCCAGGGCCGGTAATGTGAAAAGGGAGATAATGACCCCCGAGTCCCGCCTCCAGTAGGCCCTGGGTTGGCGACTAGCACCGAGGGTATAATAACGTACAAATGGGAGGCATTACCCTCTAAGAGAACACAAGCAGAAGAGAGAGATAGAATAGACTCCAATCAACTCCAACTCAGAACTGAAATATAAAAGGAAACCAAGTACATATATGAAATTTCATGCAAAAGTACTACAACTGAAAGGGAAAACTAAAAGTACCCAAAAGAAAGTAAAACGACAGCGACCACAAGCCCGAACAATTCCTCCTCCAACCGCAAGCTAGTATTAACCAGCTTGATCTCCAACCTGCTCCAAGTGACCTGAAAAACAGTTTATATGTACATAGGGTGAGTATAACAGTATACTCAGTAGGATCCTCCCCAAGACTCTCGTGAAAAAGTAAAGAAAGCCTGCTAAAGCCCAGTAAACAACAAGTGAAACTAACTCGTCACCTAAACAGGTATACTATGTTCCCAACCTCACCAAGTCTACTCTCACCAAGTAACGCATACAAGAATATAGCATGTAGTAAAGAATAACAAGGGTACCCTGCTACCACTTCCCCACTGGTTTGCCGCTTTTCCCCAACGACATACTTCCTGTGCATCTCTCTCCAAAGGCTTGCCCGTATCAACATGGGTCAAGCTCCACAATCTGCACCCCGTGCACCACAAAGGCTTGCCCGCAAACACCTGGGCTAAGCTCCACACAATCCTCACAACCAAAAGTAACCAGGTAGTTTCCGGGAGCCACCACAGCTCGCATAACGTGTATCATACGTCGGGTATTATACCTCAAGCCATTACAGCCCATACACCGAGTAAGGATCCTCAAGCCATCACATCCTATACACGTTACACCTATAGTAGTCCATAGGATACTATATCCAGAATATATGTGTGTGAAATAACCACAAGCCATTACATCCCTCTACCCACATATATGGGTAAAACTAACCACTGTGCCTACCAGCACTAAGATCTACCAAGAGAAGAGAGCGGGGCCAAAGGGGGTAGTCAGCCATTCAAACTCCCATCAGAATGTTGGGGAAAACACCCCCCCAGGGCTCAGAATCCCCGGGGTGTCAGTTGCCCTTACCGATAGGGTGGAGTAGCGTATAGAAACACAAAAAGTACAGAATATATAAGTAACTCACATCCACACTATGGGCATTACCTAGTCTTAGATACAACTGCAGCTAACGTCTCTCAGACTCGAGGCTGGTACTTCTAAGACTAGGTATCCTATAAGCACACAACCAATTGAAGAGCTTTATTAGATTACTTCATTCTCATTTATCAGTTCCACTGTACATTAATTAATTATTTAAAAATTAATTAGGAATGAATAAAATTCCACATTTAACTGAAAAGGCATCACTTTCAGAAACAACTGCTCCTTTTTAAGATTCACATCACCTTTAAATTCCAGTATCTCCATCCCCGTGGATTTTCACCATTTAAATCAAACATTCATTACAGAAAATACTTTCCCACATTCCCAGGAATTCTAGAAAAACATCCTATGCTTCTAAACACAATGGAGGCTCAACACGGTGAGTAGATATACTACCCGTCGAGTATTTGCCGCCTATAGAAAGAGCATAGACCCATCCTCCATCGAGAGGCTAAACACGGAAAGCACGTGGCATACACCGCGTGTCTTCGCCTCCTTTGGAAAGAGGGTAAGCAAGGCCAACTGCCTTGAGCAGTGGGGAAAAGTAAAGCAGATAAGCAACCAGACCAAACCACCAACATCAAACCATCACATTCATCTCATACCATCACCCTTGGTGTCCTCCCCGACACCCATATGCATAAACTGATGCATCTCGCCACACTAGGCGTCATCCGCTGCCACAACCACAAGTCTCCATGCCTCCACATATCAAAACAGCCATCCAGGCTCACATCACAGCACAAGCAGCAGGAAAACAAACATCACAAAATGGGCTCTCGGCCCGTTAACAAACAAGAGGGTAACTTAGAACCCTTTTTGGAATTCCCACATAATCTGTTCTCTAATCCATATTGAATAAACAGATTTGTTATTCATAGGCTCCAATAATGGATACCTAATCAGTAAGATATCACAATTAAATAACCAAGCTTGCTTCCCTAATTTGATTATCCTCAAATTAGAACAACTACAACAACGACAATAACCAGATTAATTTACATGCCTCTTTATCTTTATCCAATTAATCAACAATTAATTCCGGCTTTACGTTCATTATCAATTTAAATCATGAACGAACAATAAATCAAAGAAAACATAGATATCACTATATCTAGGAAAACATGAGGCAAACCGTTATCACGGTATAAAACAACAGCATGCGATCAACCAATTCTTTTAATCCAGTTCAAGTATTTAATTAGGTCAATTTCATTGTGATCCAAAGGAATAAATCATGCTAATTCTACGATTGCACATATATAATTAGAGAAGCCATGAATCCCCTACCTCAAACAGTTCCTCGGGTTCTTTATCCACACAACAGGTCACGATCCTCCCCTCGTGACAACTGCATCCACCGGAGGATGCTTATATCGAAGATTGATCGACACGGCTCGGTTGCATCAAAAACAGAGCAGAACCAATCCTAGGAGTAAAGATTGATTGTGAAACTCCTACGGAAAGGATTGAAAGGTTCTAGAGCCTCTTAGTCGAGAACAAAGGGAAAGAACAAGGAAGAATGATATCTCGTCCCTTTTTAAGATTTAATGGGGCGACGGTTTAAGATCCGGTTAATTCTCCATTAAAAACGGATCGCATTAACCACGCGGTTCGACCAAGTAAAACATTCCAAGCCTTAGGAATAATTAATATAGGATTTATGGCATTTGAATCGGCCTTAAGAGCCCTTAAAATAAGGCTTTAAATGTATTTTACGTCAAAGGAAACGTCAAAAGGGGCAAAACTGTAGGAGTCTGGAAACACTGTTCACCCACAGTTACTGTACATGAAACTGATCTGTCACACCGATCTGTGAAACTGATCTGTGAAACTGATCTATGAAACTGATCTGTGAAACTGATCTGTGAAACTGATCTGTCACACCGATCTGTGAAACTGATATGTGAAACTGATCTGTCACACCGATCTGTGAAACTGATCTGTGAAAATGATCTGTCACACCGATCTGTGAAACTGATCTGTGACACTGATCTGTCACACCGATCTGTGACACTGATCTGTGAAACTGATCTGTCTCACCGATCTGTGACACTGATCTGTCTCACCGATCTGTGAAACTGATCTGTCTCACCGATCTGTGAAACTGATCTGTCTCACCGATCTGTGACACTGATCTGTCTCACCGATCTGTGAAACTGATCTGTCTCACCGATCTGTGAAACTGATCTGTCTCACCGATCTGTGAAACTGATCTGTCTCACCGATCTATTACTGTTCATAAAACTGGAAACTCTGTTCACAGAACTAGAAAATTGGCAAAGTGTTGGGGATAAGTCCCCTTGACCTCCCGGAACACCTCCAACACCAACATTTCACAAAGTAATGGACCAGAGAGGTCCGGGCCATTACATTAGATACCTCTCAAAACATTCTCATCCTCGAGAATTAAAAACCAACCCAGAAGAAAAGAGGGGTCCGAACAACCACCCCATAAGATACCTCTCAGGGGAAAACCACCATGAGTTGTTCGAAAACTGGAACAAAACTATGACATACGGGAACAAACAATCCATACCCAAACAATTCATTCACAACATCACATCAAAGGTACATAAATAAAACATGAAAGGTCCAACCAGAGAGAAAACATCATTACATGAAAGGAGTTAAACATTAAACAACTCTGGGTACTGAGCACGTATCTGTGACTCACGCTCCCAGGTACTCTCCTCCATGCCACCGTGTCGCCACAAGACACGAACTAAACGAATAGAACGCCAACGCAACACCTTCTCCGTGTGGTCTTGGATCTCCACAGGTCGCTCCTCGAAGGTTGCATCATCATCAATATCGATCTCTCCCCAATCGATAACATGAGATTCATCATGAAGATAATGACGGAGCTGCGATACATGAAAAACATCATGTATCCGACTCATCCGAGGGGGAAGTGCTACTCGATATGCCACAGCTCCAACAAGAGCTAACACCTCGAAAGTCCCAACAAAACGGGGAGAAAGCTTACTTCCGCGACCAAACCTTCGCTGCCCACGATGAGGAGTCACCTTCAGATACACATGATCCCCAACATTAAACTCTAAGGGTCTCCTTCTTTGATCAGCATAAGATTTCTGACGATCTTGTGCTGTCTTCATC
Source organism: Viscum album (assembly GCA_963277665.1). Classification (NCBI taxonomy): domain Eukaryota; kingdom Viridiplantae; phylum Streptophyta; class Magnoliopsida; order Santalales; family Viscaceae; genus Viscum; species Viscum album. The sequence continues at coordinate 61,299,748 of OY728143.1, read as the reverse complement.
CTCTCACGAATCACTTGAACCATCTCCGTCGTATTCTGCACTAGTTCTGGTCCGACAATTGCTGACTCTCCAACCCTAGTCCAGCACAACGGAGAACGGCATGGCCGGCCATACAAGGCTTCAAACGGCGCCATGCCGATGTTAGAGTGAAAACTATTATTGTAAGCGAACTCTACCAAAGGTAAGTGCTTCACCCATGAACCTCCAAAATCAAGAACACAAGAGCGCAACATGTCTTCAAGATTTTGGATGGTTCGCTCTGTCTGACCATCCGTTTGAGGATGAAATGTAGTTCTAAGGCATAGTTGAGAGCCAAAAGCATGCTGGAGACCTCTCCACACCCTCGAGGTAAAACGAGGGTCTCGATCAGAAATGATCGTCTTAGGAACTCCGTGAAGCCTCACCACCTCCTCCAGATACTGCCTCGACAAAACCTCCACTGAGCTCGACTCCTTGATTGCTATGAAGTGGTCCGATTTAGTTAAACGATCCACTACCACCCATATAGCATCGTGTCCCCCCGGAGCTCGAGGTAAACCTGTAACAAAGTCCATTGAGATGTCCTCCCACTTCCACTGAGGAATCTCTAAGTGTTGGAGAAGACCACCAGGAACACGGTGTTCGGCCTTCACCTTCTGGAAGACTAAACATCGAGACACACATTCTGCAACTGAACGCTTCAGCCCAGGCCACCAAAACTGACTCCTCAAGGATCGATACATCTTCGTCACACCAGGATGTACAGCTAAGGGCGAGCTATGGAACTCTCGGAGAACCGTCTCGTGCATCGCCAAGGGAACAAAAAGCCTGTCATGATACAACACTCGGTGTTGTTCATCCTCCGACCAACCATCAGGGGCCTCCCCACAAACAACTCTGTCTCTCAAAACTTCCACCTCTAGATCACCCAACTGTGACTCTTCCAACTTTTGCATCAGGGATGACTGCACCGTCATCTGGAAAAGACAAACTCTTCCCCCAACTTCTCCCATATCAAGATGAAAATCTGCTAGCTCTTCCATTCCTCTCCAGGAATCACCAGATTCACGCACAACATCATTACGTGACTTTCGGCTCAGTGCATCAGCAACAACATTTCCCTTCCTAGGTGTATACAATATTTCGAAGTCGTATTCCTGCAAGAACTCCATCCACCGACGCTGCCGCAAGTTCAAATCCCGCTGAGAGAAAACATACCTCAAACTCTTATGATCGGTGAAAACCACAAAGCGCTCGCCAATGAGGTAATGTCTCCACAACTTCAGCGCAAACACCACGGCTGCCAACTCAAGATCATGGGTGGCATAGTTGCGTTCATGGGGACGCAACTGCCGAGACCCATAAGAAACAACTGACCTCTGCTGCATGAGAACACAGCCTATCCCCAGATGTGAAGCATCACTGAAAACATCAAACTGGACTCCCTCTGCTGGAAGACAAAGGACTGGAGCACTTACCAACTTCTCCTTTAGATACTCGAAAGTTGTCTGACACTGATCAGTCCATATGAACGCTTGATCCTTCCTGGTCAAAGCTGTCAGAGGAGTCGCAACTCAGGAGAAATTATCCAGAAACCTCCTATAATAGCCTGCGAGACCAAGGAAACTTCGCACCTCTGACACGGTCTTGGGGGCTGGCCAAGACACCACTGCTTCTATCTTCGAAGGATCCACAGCTACTCCCTGTTGGGACACAACATGTCCCAAGAAACGAACTTCTCGAGCCCAGAACTCACACTTGGAAAACTTCCCAAACAACCGATGTTGGCGAAGAACTCCCAAAACAGCTCGTAGATGTTCTGCATGCTCTTCTTCAGATGTGGAGTACACAAGGATGTCGTCAATGAAAACCACAACAAACTTGTCCAAGAATTCACAGAACACAGCATTCATCAACCCCATGAAAACAACTGGAGCATTTGTCACGCAGAATGGCATTACAACAAACTCATAATGCCCATGACGACAGCGGAAAGCAGTCTTCGGGATATCCTCATCCTTTACACGCATCTGATGATATCCTGACCGCAAGTCGATCTTTGAAAACCAACTTTCACCCTTCAGTTGATCGAATAGGTCATCAATCCGCGGGAGAGGATAACGGTTCTTTATTGTCACTTTGTTTAAGCGACGATAATCGACGCACAACCGCAAACTGCAATCAGCCTTTTTCACGAACAAGACTGGTGCACCCCACAGTGACACACTTGGCCGAACAAAACCACACTGCAATAGACCATCGATCTGAATACGTAGCTCTCGTAACTCAGAAGGGGACATCCTATATGGAGACATAGAGATAGGAGACGCTCCTGGCTGTAGCTCGATCCCAAACTCGATCTTCCGTCGAGGGGGTAAGGATACAACCTCTTCTGGAAAGACATCGGGGTACTCTTCTACGACCCTAGGAAACGCCAGCTGTTGAACCTCTGAAGAACTCAGCATCATCCCAGCCATCATGGATGATAAGGATGAAACTCGTCTATGATTCATCCGAGGATCTCTCTCACCAACAAACACTACTTCTTCTCCATATTCATCAAATAAAACGACTTTATTCCTGTAGCAATCCACAATAGCCTGCACCGAATACAACCAATCCATGCCGAGGATGACATCATATGGTTGTATTCGTAAACATAGGAAATCTCCCCAAGAGCGGTGCTGCCCCAACACTAGCTCACAGTCTCTACATACTTCAAACAAGCTAGCTCGACCTCCAACTGGCGTTGTCAACGCCAAGGGCACTGGAAGCCTATCTACCTCAAGTCCCAAAGCGTGGACAAGGGTAGGAGATATAAAGGAGTGTGTCGCTCCTGAATCAAACAAGGCATACACCAAGGTAGAAAACAAGCAAAGGGTACCTCGGACGACGTTTGGCTCGCCTGGAGCTGGCAACGCTAGAGCATGAAGCTGACCACGACCACCTCCACGGCCTCTCTGACCCTGATGACGACCACCACCACGGCCGCGCTCTGCTCTCTGAGGACGGGGAGCGTCATGGGGCTGTCCTCTGCCTGCTCCATCTACCCTCTGGTGATCTAAAGCTGGTGCAACCTGCTGCTGCTGCCTCGGCTGGAACTGCCTCAACGGAGGAACCTGGAGTGGAGCGCCTGGTGCACGATGACTGCTCTGAAAAGTTGGGCACTCCCGCTGCTGATGACCACGTCCACCACAAGAAAAACAAGCGCCTGATCCCTTGGCATAGGTCTGAGATTTGCTACCTCTGTAGAAATGAGATGGGAAGGGCTGGGACCTACCCCCAGGTGAACGGAAACTATTCTGTCCTGAAAACCGGGAACCCCAGACCACAGCTCTGCTTCTTGAGGAATCATGACAATTCCCCTTTCGTGACGATCCGGTCCTAGCCAAAGTCCTCTCAACAACCTCTTCCCTCGCCAGCACCTCAAGATATGTCTTCAGCATAAATGGGGTGACCTGGCGCTGGATCTCTGGACGCAAAGCCTCCTCGAAATGCCTCGCCCTGGCCTCATCATCTGGTAACAGGTCTGAAGCATATCGTAGAAGGTTCCTGAAACAGATCCCAAACTCCCGAACACTGGAGCTCCCCTGTCGAAGGGTAAGAAGCTCCTGGCGACTGGATGCCTTTGCAGTCGATTAAAGAAACTCGACTCTAAACCTGTCTCGAAACTCCTCCCATGAGATCGCTGACTCCTCACGATCCCCGAGGAACAAGAACCACCACTGTCTTGCTGCTCCACGCAACATCGTCACAACCAAGGACACCCAGTGTTCCTTCCGAGCACGAATCGAACTGAAGCCTATCTCGACCTCCGCCAACCAGTCTTCTGTGACTGCATCTGAAACCGAGCCCTCGTACTTCTATAGACTCTGGCGCTGAAACTCTCAGAGTGTCTTCCTCCAAGTGTCATCGTCGTCAACCTCTACCCGGCGGCGATCTGCTGGAACAGCCTGCTGGGCACCTTCTGCGCAAACCTGACGGGGACGCCGACCTGGAGCCATACCTGTAAAATAACAATCGTTAGAGCTCCTATGCCTGGAATATGGAAGACTCAACATTAATTAATTAATTATTTTGTTTTATTAATTTTAGGTTACCTATCCCAAGGTCTACCCATTCAAACACAGGCGCAAGGAATAATGATGCATGATCCTTTCCTAGGTCTCTACCCTGCAACCAGTATCACTTTGTTTAGTAGGCATCGTAAAATTAAAGGTCCATGCAACAGATCATAGGGGGCCCTGAACGCCTATGTCTCTGCCGGTCTCCAGTGTTTACCCCACTTGCTAAACATGAATGACACCGTTGCCCTACCATCACATGCATCCTCACCTGTGCCTAACTCCAAACTCCATCCTATCCCTCGACCAGACCTCTGATACCACTCTGTCACGACCCCCTCCCCACAAAGTGTACCCCTCCTGGGCCGGCAATGTGAAAAGGGAGATAATGACCCCCGAGTCCCGCCTCCAGTAGGCCCCGGGTTGGCGACTAGCACCGAGGGTATAATAACGTACAAATGGGAGGCATTACCCTCTAAGAGAACACAAGCAGAAGAGAGAGATAGAATAGACTCCAATCAACTCCAACTCAGAACTGAAATATAAAAGGAAACCAAGTACATATATGAAATGTCATGCAAAAGTACTACAACTGAAAGGGAAAACTAAAAGTACCCAAAAGAAAGTAAAACGGCAGCGTCCACAAGCCCGAACAGCTCCTCCTCCAAACGCAAGCTAGTAGTAACCAGCTTGATCTCCAACCTGCTCCAAGTGACCTGAAAAACAGTTTATATGTACATAGGGTGAGTATAATAGTATACTCAGTAGGATCCTCCCCAAGACTCTCGTGCAAAAGTAAAGAAAGCCTGCTAAAGCCCAGTGAACAACAAGTGAAACTAACTCGTCACCTAAACAAGTATACTATGTTCCCAACCTCACCAAGGCTACTCTCACTAAGTAACACATAAAAGAATATAGCATGTAGTAAAGAATAACAAGGGTACCCCGCTACCACTTCCCCACTGGTTTGCCGCTTTGCCCCAACGACATACGTCCTGTGCATCTCTCTCCAAAGGCTTGCCCGTATCAACATGGGTCAAGCTCCACAATCTGCACCTCGTGCACCACAAAGGCTTGCCCGCAAACACCCGGGCTAAGCTCCACACAATCCTCACAACCAAAAGTAACCAGGTAGTTTCCGGGAGCCACCACAGCTCGCATAACGTGTATCATACGTCGGGTATTATACCTCAAGCCATTACAGCCCATACACCGAGTAAGGATCCTCAAGCCATCACAGCCTATACACGTTACACCTATAGTAGTCCATAGGATACTATATCCAGAATATATGTGTGTGAAATAACCACAAGCCATTACAGCCCTCTACACACATATATGGGTAAAACTAACCACTGTGCCTACCAGCACTAAGATCTACCAAGAGAAGAGAGCGGGGCCAAAGGGGGTAGTCAGCCATTCAACCTCCCATCAGAATGTTGGGGAAAACACCCCCCCCCCCCCAGGGCTCAGAATCCCCGGGGTGTCAGTTTCCCTTACCGACAGGGTGGAGTAGCGTATAGAAACACAAAAAGTACAGAATATATAAGTAACTCACATCCACACTATGGGCATTACCTAGTCTTAGATACAACTGCAGCTAACGTCTCTCAGACTCCTGGCTGGTACTTCTAAGACTAGGTATCCTATAAGCACACAACCAATTGAATAGATTTATTAGATTACTCCATTCTCATTTATCAGTTCCACTGTACATTAATTAATTCTTTAAACATTAATTAAGAATGAATAAAATTCCACATATAAATGAAAAGGCATCACTTTCAGAAACAACTGCTCCTTTTTAAGATTCACATCACCTTTAAATTCCAGTATCTCCATCCCCGTGGATTTTCACCATTTAAATCAAACATTCATTACAGAAAATACTTTTCCACATTCCCAGGCATTCTAGAAAAACATCCTATGTTTCTAAACACAAAGGAGTCTCAACACGGTGAGTAGATATACTACCCGTCGAGTCTTTGCCGCCTATAGAAAGAGCATAGACCCATCCTCCATCGAGAGGCTAAACACGGAAAGCACGTGGCATACCCCGCGTGTCTTCGCCTCCTTCGGAAAGAGGGTAAGCAAGACCAGCTGCCTTGAGCAGTGGGGAAAAGTAAAGCAGATAAGCAACCAGACCAAACCACCAACATCAAACCATCACATTCATCTCATACCATCACCCTTGGTGTCCTCCCCGACACCCATATGCATAAACCGATGCATCTCGCCACACTAGGCATCATCCGCTGCCACAACCACAAGTCTCCATGCCTCCACATATCACAACAGCCATCCAGGCTCACATCACAGCACAAGCAGCAGGAAAACAAACATCACAAAATGGGCTCTCGGCCCGTTAACAAACAAGAGGGTAACTCAGAACCCTTTTTGGAATTCCCACATAATCTGTTCTCTAATCCATATTGAATTAACAGATTTGTTATTCGTAGGCTCCAATCATGGATACCTAATCAATAAGATATCAAAATTAAATAACCAATCTTGCTTCCCTAATTTGATTATCCTCAAATTAGAACAACTACAACAATGACAATAACCAGATTAATTTGCATGCCTCTTTATCTTTAGCCAATTAATCAACAATTAATTCCGGCTTTACGTTCATTATCAATTTCAATCATGAACGAACAATAAATCAAAGAAAACATAGATATCACTATATCTAGGAAAACATGAGGCAAACCGTTATCACGGTATAAAGCAACAGCATGCGATCAACCAATTATTTTAATCCAGTTCAAGTATTTAATTAGGTCAATTTCATTGTGATCCAAAGGAATAAATCATGCTAATTCTACGATTGCACATATATAATTAGAGAAGCCATGAATCCCCTACCTCAAACAGTTCCTCGGGTTCTTTATCCACACAACAGGTCACGATCCTCCCCTCGTGACAACTACATCCACCGGAGGATGCTTATATCGAATATTGATCGACACGGCTCGGTTGCATCAAAAACAGAGAAGAACCAATCCTAGGAGTAAAGATTGATTGTGAAACTCCTACGGAAAGGATTGAAAGGTTCTAGCGCCTCTTAGTCGAGAACAAAGGGAAAGAACAAGGAAGAATGATATCTCGTCCCTTTTTAAGATTTAATGGGGCGACGGTTTAAGATCCGGTTAATTCTCCATTAAAAACGGATCGCATTAACCACGCGGTTTGACCAAGTAAAACATTCCAACCCTTAGGAATAATTAATATAGGATTTATGGCATTTGAATCGGCCTTAAGATCCCTTAAAATAAGGCTTTAAATGTATTTTACGTCAAAGGAAATGTCAAAAGGGGAAAAACTGTAGGAGTCTAGAAACACTGTTCACCCACCGTTACTGTACATGAAACTGATCTGTCACACCGATCTGTGAAACTGATCTGTGAAACTGATCTGTCACACCGATCTGTGAAACTGATCTGTGAAACTGATCTGTGAAACTGATCTATGAAACTGATCTGTCACACTGATCTGTGAAACTGATCTGTGAAACTGATCTGTCACACCGATCTGTGAAACTGATCTGTGAAACTGATCTGTCACACCGATATGTGAAACTGATCTGTCACACCGATCTATGAAACTGATCTGTGACACTGTTCTGTCACACCGATCTGTGAAACTGATCTGTCTCATCGATCTGTGACACTGATCTGTCTCACCGATCTGTGAAACTGATCTGTCTCACCGATCTGTGAAACTGATCTGTCTCACCGATCTGTGAAACTGATCTGTCTCACCGATCTGTGAAACTGATCTGTCTCACCGATCTGTGAAACTGATCTGTCTCACCGATCTGTGAAACTGATCTGTCTCACCGATCTGTGAAACTGATCTGTCTCACCGATCTGTGAAACTGATCTGTCTCACCGATCTGTTACTGTTCATAAAACTGGAAACACTGTTCACAGAACTAGAAAATTGGCAAAGTGTTGGGGATAAGTCCCCTTGACCTCCCGGAACACCTCCAACACCAATATTTCACAAAGTAATGGACCAGAGAGGTCCGGGCCATTACAAAAGTTCTATGGAGAAGCCATAAAATTGAAGAGGGAACGTGGGAACCCGAGGAACATATGATGAAGAATTACTCGAGTCTTTTCATGTGGTAATATTCTAGAAATTTCGAGGACGAAATTATGAAAAATAAGAGAGAATGTAACACCCCAAGCTTCCACAGTACACTTCTCTTTTATTAATACAGTAGCGTCTGTTGTACGCAACTTCGAGTTCTAACACACACCTTAACCAATAAAAATTGTCGTTATGAAGAGTAATACGCACTTTTTGAAATTTTATAAATTTTATCTTTCAAAATCAAATTCAGTTTTGGATTCGGAATATCGAAATTAGCATAGGGTTAATTTTTGTTATTTTTCTAAAAACATTCAATTTTTGATGAATAGTGAAAAAACACTGAGTTATAGATTAAAACCGAATTTTTATGTAAATAATTATCTATTTTATTTAAAGTTAATTAAGGTCAAAATGGGATACATAATACCTATATAAGTTCAACGTAATTCAATGGAGTTAGTTTATAATAATTTTAGATATATAAAAATTTTATGGAACTTTTCACCATCTTTTACCCACCTCCAGGGAGAATTTGGAAATTCACATAAAACTTATTTTTACTGCTTCTGTGAGTGGAATTTAGAAAATTTGAGAGACACGGTTGATATTAAGGAGTAATATGTGGTTCAATGAGATGAAAATATATTTTTGGTGAATATTAACTTTTTTCATTAATTTACCACTGTTAAAAGTAAATAGGGTAATTAAGGTTAAACATGACATTAATATTACCCTAACACATGTCATAATTCTAATGGACAAGTGTATCTAAACTAAAAACATCATTAGGAATAAAATATTATCATTTAGGTCCACTTGGATTATATTAGGACATTTATTATTATTTAATTCAAAGAAGAGTTAAAAGTGTTAAAATCAATGTTTAATTACTAATTTTTTTTAATATATGGTTATACATAAGATAAATTATATTATAAATATTCATTAGAAAGACAATATGATTTCCTAAATAATGGTATTTTATTTATAATTTTTAGACATTAAATATTTTAATTTATTTATGACACAATGGTGATGTAGTAATTACCTAATTAATGAAATATTAAAATAATAGATATTATAAATATCAAACTAAATGTAATTTTAGACTTTTTGTGATTTACACTAATTTTTTAGCTTAATATGACATATTAGGATTGGTTTTATAATTTCTTTCAAAGTAATAATGTTGTTATAAAATTCTCAAAAACAAAATACCCAATAGTTTCAAAATTGACATAAAAGAGTTTTTAAAACAAATATTTTATTATTAATTGATATTATATTTTTAAAAATCTAAAGATCATCCAAAGGACTTAAATAATGATAGGTAAATAATTAATGGACCACTTTGGGGTCTCTTGGATGTTTATAGTATGTTTATTAACTATATAATATAAAAATACAAAGAGGCATGGTAAGTGTCAAACAAATTAACTAAGAGTTAAAACTAAAAGATAAGGTTAATAAAGTGACCCAAACCTGTCTAAAACCTATTGGTTGAGTGGTTTTAGACCTATACCCACATTAACCTTTAAATAATCCACTTTTTAGCCATTTGATACGGAAAATAAATTTATTATAAAATAATATTTCTAGCTTTTCCAAAGGTTCGCCTTACACCTCTTATAAAAGGGCACTCCCCCTTATCTTATTTTCACACCTTCAAAGCCTTTTGGATCGACCAAAATCTGCCCAAATACCCTCTCAACTATCCTCCCTTAATCATAGAGGCCTTCTTTTATTTATAAAGTCAACCTATGGATCCCTTTTGATCAAATCAAAATAAAGAACCCGAAGAAGAGGTAATGTTTTCACCATCCCTTTTCAAGTTCCATTCTTCTTAAAATTCATATTTCTTTGTAATTTCCTTTCTAAAATAATAAATCCAATATCTTCAATATACTGTGATGTTATTATAAATATGGGACAACCATATTTAGTAATTTATCTATCCTTAGAATGACATGTCACCACACGTGCGTACGTACGGCTTACCGTCTCCACCTCGTGGTGTAATTGTTATTCAATATATTATTATTTGGATGGGTACAATAATGATGTGTAATTCATTTAAATAATAAATATAAAATGATAATGTTTCTGTATATACGATATACCATCAAATTATATATTATTTTAATATCAAAAGAATGATATTGTCGCTCGTGCGTACGTACGGACTACCGTCTCCACGAACGCGATGAGATTCATTCCCCATCGTATCCATTCAAGAATAATTCTCTTTTGATGATTAAAAGTAATTTTTAAGAACATTATATCATTCTGGATATGAATAAGATACAGCCTATCCATAACAAACATGACTTATGTAACAAAACATATAAAATAAAATGACTAAGTTAACAACTGAAATGACGACAATACTAAGATATTATTAACAAAGCAATGTTAAAGGATCATATATGATATAATATTAATTTAAATGATTCTTTTATAATTTTAAAACAATTATTTCACCATTATATAGGAGTTTAACCGACCCTCGACCAAGGATAAGTACAAGGTAAGGGTTTATTTCACAATCTCTTCATTATCTGAGGTTGTTTATACATAATTATCTACTGGGACCTCTTTAACATCCACATCCATGTTTAATAAAAATTTATTTCAAATCATACATAATATTTTACAGACTATCTGTTAATGTCATTTATACCCTTATTTGAATTTTTATAAGAATTTTATAATGGAATCATTCTTTCATTTTCCAAACAAGGTCCTTTTTAACATTTTCGACCGAATTAAGGTAAGAATGTCTTTTTTTTAACATATATGGTGGGTGCGGCTATTTTCCACAATTTTAAAATCATATAATCTTCCCTTACAAGATTATAATAATATTTTCAAAGTAAATTATTTATTTTATAATTATTTGACTTTTAAATGATTTCAAAAAATAGATATTTCTCTCAAATAGTTTTGATTTCATCTATGTCAGCATCCTTTGATGGAATTTAAGTTTATTTGAAGTTGATTTATTATGATACAAGACATCCTTATTTTATTGAAGGTTTTGTGATATGTTTGAATGTGTGTGTGTTATTTTTATACCATTAACGGTTTATAGAGAAAGAATTTTCATTTCATATGCTAGTTTTAAAATGAATGTTTATGTTATGTTTAAACCGGTTCATATGAAAAATTCATTGGACTTAATAAGTGATGGGTGGAGCCCGCTATAGCTCCTTGATGCATCGGTAGGTCTCATGAGACAAACTAGTGTCTTGGAATGAGGCCTTGACAAAATATTATCTGTAGTCTTGGCACGAGGCATTGGCTACGTGGTTATGATAGATTCGCATTATGCATTCCATCATTATGAAAGTGGTTATTGATATTGCATGTGATTATTCTATTAGTAGAATATCCATGTGAATATGTAAGTGGGATTATTTCTTTTTATTTATTCCATATTATACTGAAGTTAATGTTTAAAAGGCTTTTGTTTTAGTTATACATTGCCTCAAATGTTTTTGTTTATTTATGAATGTTTTTTCTATATTGTTATCCTTACAGAGCGTCTGAGCTCACCCCTTTTAATGTTTTAGTTTTTCCCAGGATGTGAAGACATATTTTATGAAAGACCTGCAGGGAATTTATGAGGGGATATGAATACAATATGTGTTGTAGATTTTTTTACTTTATGATGTAATTTAAGACTTATGAATATATCTAGTGTTTCCAAGGCTACTAAACTAATCAATCTTTAGAGAGATGATCTTTTGTGATCATGACAATGTAATGTAATAATGAACCGACTCTGGGTAACTAGGGTCAGGGAATTACATAGATATTCAATTATTATAATTCTAGTTTTGGTTGTTGAACTTTTTGTGGTTTAAAATATGTTTTTATATTTTTTTCATTGTGCAATTTCTCATGTTTGAGTGGTATGTCCCTTGAGAAAGTATTTAGGATATGGTTATATTATTGTTTGGTTTTTCACTTGTTTCCTATTTGTGAGTTTGTTCATCAACATGGATGAAAATATTCATGAATGGTATCTCAGGTGGTGGTTTTTTATCCAATCATTTTTTTCTATTTCATCTCTAGGTATGGTTTAGAATTCTCATGGATTAGAATGGTCTGAGACGTATTTTATGTAAGACACTATATCGGGAGAGCCCATTCCTTTTTTTGTTTTGGGTGTTTGAGTTTCTTATAATTGGTTTTTAGTATTTTTTACGGTAAATTAGGAGAATAGTGAGTACCACTTCCAAAAATGGTTTGAAAGTTGTGTGGAGAGTTGTGTTGCATCATATTCATGGATCCTATATTTTATTGAATTGGGTTGTGATGTAGGTTCATAATAATGGGAATTTGGGGCTACATTTTTTTCTATCCATAAAATATTATTTTCATCCTATTACTATCTCCATGAAATTCTGTTTGATCCTCATTGTTATAATTGATTTTTCCTTATCATTTACGAGTGTGTTCATGGCATGCAATCATTGGAAGATCAATATATGTAGTGGGATAGGTTATTGTACATATGTGATGTTGATTAGTTCCCAAGTAAGAAATGTTGATGCTTTTGAGGTAGGGGATTTTTTCATATCATATTTATTTAGGTGCATTCATAATGATATATTTTTCTATCCATTTGGATGTAATTTTAATAAAAAAAATGTTTATTTTGTAAGAATAATAAATTATTTGAATAGCGATCTCTTGTTATTGTTTTACACCCTGAAATTTGTTTTCTGCTATATTTTCTAGATTGTGTTCTATCTATACTATGTTTGGATTAGCATGTGGTCTTTCTTGGTTTCTCAAGTAGAAAATATTAATATTGTGTAAAACTTTTATAGCTAGAATTATGAAATTAATTTGATTAAGAATTAAATAATATGAATCCTCAATAAATCTAGTATTTCTTATAACTTTATTGTAATAAAATTGATGCATGTGTGCATGATTATTTGAATATGTTAACCAATGAAATAATGGTTGTGATTAATAAATTTAATTTGTAATTATTGTTAATTTTAGTGAGATTAAAATGGAAATTTAAAATAATTTTTTTATTCTTTAATGTTCTTAAAGATGGAATAAATTCTTAGAGAATATATACATAATTGAGATAGCTTAAGATAGATGATGCCTTAGGTTTCCCATATTTTGATCTTTTGAATAATGAATCTATTAATTCACGATGGAATAAAAAACTGGGTGTTTTGATAAAAATAAATTTTTAGGGATGAGTGCATCCACTTTCTTGTAAAGGCTAGATACCTTACATTTGGGTCTGTGAGATCCCATTTACATGTGATTTTTGAATACACTGTTTGAGGTCCTGATTTCTTAGTTGACTATCATTATTTGTTTTATAACTTCTGTTGACTTTTTTTTTGATCCTTGCTATGAGATGATACATGATCTTAGGATAGATGATCTTTAGATGGATGATTAGAAATGGGAGGGGATTCTCATGTTTGTGTAAGTATTTTCCACATATGAGAGTGAGGTAAATAGTTATATACACATGGGTTTAAACGATGGAACCAGTAAAGATGGAATGTGTTGTAGTTGGGAATATATTTCCATTTTAAATAATATGGATTCTTTCATGATAATAAATCTATTAAATGGTCAATCACTTGGTTTATTATTTTTTCTGCATTCCATTCCATGCTAAATGAGGTTGATTTTTGTGCTTTATTATATTTATTTAGTGGTAGCATTAGATGTTTTTAACAATAAAAATAATTATTGAATGTTTAATAATGTCTAATATATGACTTAAATAGTGGGGTTGGTGATGTTTAAATATAACGAGATGATCTTGAGAAATCATGGGCTTGGTATTTATTATGCATGGATGGAGTGGAATTCACTTTGTTGGTTAATGAAGATTATCATGATTAATAAAGATGGTTATTAAATGTATAATATATTAATTATGAAAATTTTAATTTCATAAGAAAAATAAATTAATTTAATATATATCATTAAAATTATTGTGTGCTTATTGGATAACTAGTTCATGGAAGTAGCAGTCAAGATTTTGAGTAATGATTGCTATAGTGGATCCTTAGACTATGTTTTGACCATAGTGTGACTGTGAGATATATTTTATCATATATATGTTTTTCTATTTAATATTATACCCCACCCATATTAGTTTGGTTGATTAAAAAAAATTGGAATATATGATGTTGTTTTCCCCAACATTTTGGTGGAAGGATGGATGGATAACTATAGCTTTTGAAAATACTCTCTTTTCTTGTTAGAATCATGTACTAGTATGTATACTGGTTAGTCTCACCATATATGTTTATAGAGTTTTGTGATGAAATCGGTTTATTTCATACACATGTCTCTCTAGATACATTGTCCAAAACATTATTATAGGCATGACGAGTATAGGTTGTGATAGATTGAGATTCATTACAAAATGTATATACTATGATGACCTAATATTCAATACATGATGGTTGATACATGACACATAGGTTGTGGTGGCTTCCTTAAACTACTCAGTTACTACATATGGAGATGTGGATCGGATGATGTGGTTTTGTGATGCACGAGTTTCATTATGTGATACTTATCCAACATGTCTTAGTGCTACCTTAATTTTGAAAGAGATGGCTCGAGACATGAAATTTTGGGATAGAGAGTAAAACCACTCAGGAAGTTGTATCTTGGTTCCCTTGATTTACTATTAATATAAAACATTATCACTTGTATGTGATACATTTTGGGAGATAACCAAGGTGATGATAGAATCATATTATACCTTTTTATGTGATGATATAGTTTCACTTGTTGTTCAATAGGTTTTTGTATCCTTTCTATAAATTTTTTAAATGGGACTTATGGAATTATCCTACTAATAATACATTTATATTCACAAAACATATAGTAAAAAAAATATTAAATTGACTGGTTATGGTTGGATATCAGGATAGATATTACTAGGTTAGGGTTTTTCAGGAGTTGTTTGGGCTTCGTGGTCACTACCAAGTTAATTTTTTTTGTATTTTTTGTTTTCCATTCATTTATTTTGATTTTTATGAATTAAAATATATGCACTTGGGATATCATTAAAATTTCTGTGAATTTCATGATTGGTCTATCATTCTTATCTCTTTCATCCACATGTTTCTCTACGTGGGTAATGCCTCCCATTTGTATGTATGATATGCCCTCAGTGCTAGTCACCAACCTCGAGGATACAAGATGCTATAATCAGTATGTCACCATCATACTTCTCTCATTATTGACCAAGTATAGGAACTCTATAGTGGGAAGAGGTCATGATAATTACCTTAAATTCTTATACAATACTAACATAGTGTTTGTGGCATTAATAGAAAAATCAATGTAAATAAAAATAAAAACATTAAACTTGATGTTTTTTGAATGATTTATTTCTCTAGATAAATATTATTGTTAATAGAAAATTAATATTTATAGGGAAATATATTACAATTTAATTCCATATTTTTAATAAATTCATTAAAATCAAATTAATTAAATAGGGTCAAAATTGACAGTTATTATATTTTATCAATAATTATATGTGATTAATATATTTAAAAACCTAAAAACTAGAATTTGGACAAGTGGGATAAGATATTCCCTCAAATCTAATCCCTTGGAAATTTATGAGCCAATAATTGCATTATAATTAAGGTTATAAACCTTTAATATTGAATTACATATTACCACCATTAAAGTTAAATGGTTAACAATGTAGTTAATAAAAAATATAAGGTTTTAAATAATAGCTAAACCTGGATAAATTTATTTCGATGGTTATATTAGGACAATAACCTACTTATAATTTAATCAATCTGATTTTTAAACAAATTTTACCTAAATTTGATTATAATATTTTAATATTTTGAAAAAGTAAAAGAGTTTCCCACACATCATTTATAAAAAACTCTCATTCACTATTTTATTTAAAATAATTTGGAGACATAGATCAATAAAAACTTATAAAATTATACAGTTAAATTATATATAAATGTATTAGTTTTTTTGTCTTCAAAAAATTCCCTTCCATGGGTCCTTAATAAGGGTTCTAAAGGACTTCTACTGAAGAAGAGGTAATAGTATTTACTGACACATTCATGTTGGTTTTTTTCAACTTCTGATAAATATGTTGTACCCATTCTAAAATAATAAATCATGAATCATAATTATACATATATGTTATTATGGTTATTGGAAAACCATTTACCACATTTTTTAACCTATCTTAGTCAAAAATATCGCTCTTCCGTTTGTATAACATACAATCCCCATGTAATAGTGCAATTTACATTTCATCGTAGTTTTTTCTAAAAGGCTATAAATATGGAACTAATAATTAAATATAATATTTATTAAATAATAAGGTTTCTATAAATATAATATATCATTTACCTTCTTACCTTCTAATCCATTGTAAATGATAATTTCCTTGTGTATACATATGGATGAACTCCCCCATTAAACGATGTGTTTCGTTATTCATTTACATGTTACATGGATGGAAATAAGTGTTGATAAAATAATTATATATGATATATAAGAAAAAGATATTATTCTTTAAAATCAATGATTATTCATGTTTGTTATATTTCATATCTTGTAACGTGAAAGTAGTGTTCATGCCTATGTACAGGCAACCATCTTCATGAATGGTGTTGTTCATTTTTCTACCTCTACATTTTATTAATACTCTCACAATATTTATGTAATGAATATTATATTTATATCATGATTAACGTTATGGATATTATGGAAACATAATCAATGAATAAGTAACGCCAATACTGAACTAAAATTCTCTTAAAAAAATCTATTAACATCCATGATAATGGTAATAATAAATGATTGTTAAAAAATGGGTGATATGTTATCAAAAGATAATAATATATGATATTATTGATTATTATATATGATTTAATGTAGTTATAGAAAATTTAAATTTATTATAAAGGACATTAACTCACTTATAAGGTAATTAAAACATCATGAAAGAGATTTCATCTCTATTTCCACTACATTGAGACTTATTTTGTATTATGAATTAAACATGGATATCTATTTATTCATAATTATTCATTATTAAATATATATTTACTCTTTCAAGGGGATAAAATTTATAATTTACAAAATATTTAATAATTTATTTTGAAATATTAATTTTTTAGGATTTCCATTATTTTTGTAGATGGAATCATCAAATATATCCCTCTTAAATTCTATATATTATTTTTTCCATTAGATATTTAAAATTTTCTATATTTTATTAAATCACAACCTATTTTTGGAACATGATTCATGAAATTGAATTTTTAAAATAAAATATGATCTTATTCATATAATAATTTGGTATATTTTTATTCTCAATCTATATTTTTCAAAAAAAATTTACAAAAATCGTTTTTATTGTATAAAATTATTTATAGAGGAAATTTTGGGTTATTATTAATATTTTACTATGTTTAAAAGGAATATTTATGAAACTTTTTTAAAGGGTAAGAGTTTACATTATTTACAAAATTCAAAACGAATTTTTCTTTTTAATTTATACAGAGTATTCATATTTTCCAACCTTTATAACCATTATACACAATATAGCTTCTTCTATAATTTTCAATGGTTTTAAAAAGAAAATTTATTAAGATGACTTGAATTTCAAACATCAATTTTCTCTGTTTTTCTAATGGATATTATTTTATCAAAAAATAATTTTTATTAATTAATAGTTTCATTTTATCTTTTATTGATTTTTTCATCATCAATAGTATATTGAAAAATTCCCTTTTTGTTGTATTTTTCGTTTGAAATTAAATTTTTCTTAAATATTCTTATTTACTGTTCCATGGACATGATTATTTCTTAAATTTAATATTATTTTTTCCACACTTTTTTACTATGATAGTTTATTTATTGACTATGAGAATAATAATATTCAATTATTCTTACTCAATATGGATATTCATTGATAATGAATATAGTTTATGAATTAAATTAATCATTCAGTATATGAAGAATTCTTTGGATATGCATTAATGGTTAGGTCCATGTTATTGATGGACCATTGACAAATCGATAATCCTAATGGAAAAATATGTTATAAAAATTTATTAAATGGATTTTTGGAGTACACCAGCCGATTGATTAAATTTTCTTCCAAAAAAACATTTATGGTAATAATATCATATTGTCTCAAATCATTAGAAAAAATATTAGTCATTTCGATTTTTATAAATATGGTTTTCATAATCCATCATATTATCATATAAGTTCTACATACGTATAAATTACATGGTAAATTTATTGATTAAATGGACTTTTTTTCATCTATTTACCTTTCCCTATTTATTATGAATTAATTACTCATGGTATATTCTAGTGTATGTAATCCATACTAAGAATATGAATACAAATTTTATTTTCATTATTTTCCCAAGGATTTGAAGTAGGATATTAATAATAACTTCTAGGATACATGAATTTTTCTTATACATTGTTTTTATTTATTTCTAATGTAATATGTGAATCATTTATATATCCAGTTCTTCATGACTACTGAACAAGTAGATCCATTTTTATTTTTACCATTATATCATATGTCAATGTAATAATGTGGACACTAGTTATGTGTTTATAAAGTTGTATCAGTTTAATAAATTATTCAATTTTTTAGAATATATATATTTTGTAGCATAATTTCACTCATCTAATAAAATATAGGTAACAGTATAGATTATTTTTAAGATGTATTCTTTAGTTTTAACAATGTTTATTCCATTTACCCTTAATCTAGTTTCTAAATTTTACCATGGTTAATATTTATAATATCTAAAAAATGAACCTATTTGAAAAATTTTGATATCAAAACAACAAATATAGAATCCATTTTATCAGATTCAATTTCTATAACTAGAAGAATATAATTTAAAAATAAACCCACAAACATGACTTAAAACAGTTTCTTTAAAATGTATTTTTCAAGATGAAAATGATATTACATTAACTATATATTTATTCATCGTTATTATATTAAATTAAATTTATAAATATATATATATATATATAATACATTTCAATTATGTCTTTCATTATCTGGTATTTATTTAATTTAAAAAATTAAAAAAAATTGTGCACCTAAAAATAGTTTTCAAAAAACAAAATTATTTTATATCCAAAAGATCATTACAATAATTCTATATAATTGATAATCAATATAGGAACCATTATAAATATTTTAAAACATTATTTTAATTAAAATTAATATTAGATATATATTAAATTTTGAGTTATTCATAAAATCATATTTCTAATAGAAGATATCACATATTAATTCTTGTATTATTTTTACACAACAAGTTCAAAATTTATATTTTTCATATATAATTAGATTTTTTGGGTCATGAAATATCTGAATGTAAATTTATTTATAGATTCATTAAGATAATAATGTCACATACTATATTTTATTCTTGGAAATTACATTCTCCCCACCTTCAAAAATTATATCCTTGAAATTTTCATAAATATTAGTTTGTAAATAAAAAAGGGTGGTTCTTATTAATAACTTCCCAATGTTCCAAAATTGCTTACTATATAATTTTAGTTACCTATTGAACCTTTAAAAATTCATGTTATTTGATTTTATGAAACATGTTATCTTGTGTGAACAACTATGATAGAATTTTCATAATAATACATATTATGTTCCCATATTCTTCTTAGAGGTGAGCACATGTGTTCGTTCTATAATATTATTAGTTAATAATAAGACATGGAACACATACACAAATTTAGAGTGAATTGGTGACTTTTTCAAATAGTGACAAATATTTCAATTTAATTATGAAATAAATTAATGATAATATGTACCTAGGGATTAATTTTCCTTTATTTTTGAACATTATAAAACCCATCCATTGAGATATTTCTATGAAGAAGTGATATCCCCATTGAAATTAAAATTATTTATTTCACTTATCTACATATGCATTTCTCATGATTTGAGCAGCTTTAATTTGGATCTGAAGTGTCTTTACCTTCATCAATGTCTCCTCAATAGGTTTTGGACATATAGTCATCCTTTCAGAAACGTCATCATAATAAGATAGAGTATTAAATCTAATGTCACGTAATGTTGTGCATTCTACAATTCGAATAACTTAATAGAAGGTATTGTTAGAGGAAACCTCCATATAAAATTAAATATTTATCCCATATACCTTTAAAGTCATTTTATAATGTCCTCAACATGTCTTATAGTGTTATAATAGTTCTTTCTAACTAACCAACGATTTGAGGATGATAGGGTGTGCTTAAATGAAGCTCGATATCTAGTGTGTTTAGAATAATATTAATGAATATAAATTTAAATAACATATCATGATCATATATAATAAAAATAGGGTCTCTATTATGTCAAAAAATTTCATTAATATTGATTTGTATTATCTCATAGTAGAGAAATGTGTGAATATGATAATGTGATAAAAAACAACCCATATGAAAAAATTCATTATAGAATTATTTGGAAATCTTGTGTCAAAGTTCATATCGATATCATCTCATTTTTGCATAGGATTAAGTAGAGTTTTCACGACTCCCTTAGGATTCATTCTATCACCCTTTACCTATTGAATAACCTAGTTTCATGATCTATAATCTATAGTTTTTTGGATTCATATTATCTAAACTAAAATTATCCTTCAGATCACTATACATATTAGTGCTAACATAGATAGATAAATTCATGATATGATTATCATCTAATAATTCCATTTTCACATAATTTATAAATGGAAAACATCTGATCATTCAAAATTTCATAAAATCATATTCTTAAATTATGTTTTCATATCACCCTTCATTCAAATATTAATTTTTTTAAAAAAATCTCATCATTAGGCTGAGAAGTTTTTATCATTAATTGAAATGGGTTGGAAATCATTATGGGAGTTTGTGATGTTTCACCTTCCCTAATAATTACTATATTAATATTTAACAAATCATTAAACATGATTTACTTGTTAATTCCCATTTTAGTCAGAGCTCAATGTTATTTTGGTCTTACTACATCAACTACCTTATTTTCCTTCCCATGGTTGTAATGTATTGAGAAATAATAATCCCTGAGAATATTGAGACATTTCTGTTTTCACATGCTGAGTTTTTTCTATGAAAATATCTGTTTAATAATCCTATTACATACTCACATCTCACACGATTCACCATATAGATAATTTATACATATGTTTACAGACAAAATTATTGATGAAAACTCATGATCAGTGGTTGGATTGTTCAATTCATGTTTCATTAATTGTCCAGATTCATAGGGGATAAATTTATCATTATTCATAAAGACACACCCCTACCATTTTTTTAATGCATCACAATATATCACAAATCCACTTATTCACTACTATAGATTCGATATAATATCATTGAACAATATCCTCTTCAATTCTTAAAAACATTTTTCACATTAATTTTTTTCTATAAACATAACCTCATTACGTAATAACATGGTTTCATGGATAACATATTTGTCAAAACATTGAACAAATAATTGATAGTAAGCTAAAAATACAATTAAACTACATACCTCAGTTATTTTCCTCAGTGTAGGACATTAATTTACTACATTTTTATTTGAAGGATGAACTTATATACCATCATTGGAGATAATAAGACCACGAAGAAAAAAATTTAGAATCAAGAATTCAAAATTTATAAATTTTCTATATAACACATTTTTTCTAATAGTATAAAAATGATTATAATTTTATTCTTATTATCTGTTTATCATTTATATTACTCTAATATAAAATTATTAAATACAAAAAAATATAATTATATTACTTGAATAATTTATTCATTACATCTATAATAACATAGGATCAATAGGTCAATCTAAAAGAACTTATGGTAAAATTTTAATATTCATACCTTAAATGATATTATATCTTCAAAATATCATCATTAATTACCCAAAATTGACTATACCCAAAATTAATGTAAATATTTGAAAAAATTTGGGATCCTTGAAGTATATTGAAAAGGTCATCAAAGTAAGACATGTGATACAATTTCTTTATATTAATAAAATTTATATTTCTATAATAAATTAATATACTCATAGACCCATCAATCCTTTTAATTTAAAGATCATTGGATCCCTAAAGGGAAAGTGTAGGTTGTATAAATTCCTTATCTCAAAGCACTTTTAGTTGTTCATCAGCTCCACTAATTCTAATATGTTCATTCTACAGGGAGTCTTTGATATAGGTATTTCATTGAGGATTAATTCAATGGAAAAATAAACTTTACACTATGGGGTATGTCCACATAATTATTCAAAAAAAAACATCAATGTATTCATGTATAATAGATACATACTTGATTTCATGATTACCTATACCATATAGAGAATGAGACTTCTCTTCTTCCCAAATAATCGCATTCAAAAAAGCTAATATAAGTGGATCTAGACATAACCTATATTATTATGTATCCCCTAAAAGGGAATGTTATTCTACATCTCTATCATGAATCATAATATCATACTCTTGGAAATAAATTTTTTCATTATAATTTGAAAAATGATCATACATAAGAATTTATGAAATCCACCCATATATATAATAATGTAGTCTGAAAATATAGAATGTTTCTGTGTCATAATTGGAAATAACTACCACAAAATTATTGAGGAAATATTTCCAATAAGAGTCTTCACTGACGACCCACTTCTTATAGTTGTAGAGAAATATCTAATATTTCTGAGAACGATTTTTGAAATAAAAGTGTGAAAAGTTATAGAATCAAATAAAGCATTATATATATTTTGGCAGAAGATTAATGTACTTTCCCACACATATTTGGTAACCTCAACATCAATTTTTATTATCACATAATCACAATGTTCTCCCTTTGGCCTATTCTCTGGTAGGAACCAATGATACACGAGACATTCATTTAAATAGTTCCTCATTTCTCTAATATTAAAAAACCATAATTTAATAGATTCATTCTTTCAAATTAATTCATTATCTATATTAATATTGTCTCCACACTTGTAACTAGTTCTCATTCCCTTCATCATTTTCGATGAACTATTATTACACAATTTTCACATAATGGAATTTTCCTAAATACCTTCTTCTTATTTGAAATTTTCTGTATTTATTTGTGCCCATTTTTCCTCATATCTCTTAAATATACATTGAAAATATAGGATCAATAAATCTATTTCTCTATTATCATGTTTGACTAAATTATTTCATCATATGAAGATATGGTTTCAAAATTTATCCCCTTTAGAGGATTTCCTTAATCCCTTCCTATAAATGGTCAATATTATTTATTATATTATATATCTAATCCAAATTATACTTGGATATTCTTATTATGTTATTATTATTATGATATCCTTATACTTCTAAAAAACATCCTCTTCCTTTATCTTTAAACTGTGATAAAATCTCCTTATTTTATTTTTTTAACATATTCTAAATACTTGATGAATAATGTTACTTAAAAATATAATCATTATATATTTTCAATTTAATCATTCTCTTAAGATTTAGGGATCAATGAGCACCATTTATTGACACAAAATGTAATAAAATAAACATCTAGTATAAAATTTTCTATTTTATTGCCACATAAGTCCAAAAATATCATTTTTAGGGTATTAATCAATTTCTTAACTACCAATGGATTAGAAGTTCTTGTAAATGATTGAGGCTTCTTCAACATGAAATGATATTATATTTGAGTATAATGTTATTTAGAATCCTATTTCATAATAAGTGTAATTTTATTAGACATAACCTAGGTAATATACCCTAATATGGCCATGATCTAATTAGTACCAACACCATTTGAATTTTCCTATTCATTAGGGAAATATCTAAATTATATATGAATATTGATAAAATTACTTATTTCATATTCCATTAATTAAAAATTGAATATAAGTAATTTTATCATAACCTAATTTATTTCAAATCATCGTATATAATTATAAATCCGTTGAAACACTTGTCATAAACTGGAAATTTTTACACAGCTAATCTCATAATCCAAAAAATATTTTATAAGCTAATTTCATTAAATAAAATAAATTTCAAAAAATATTTTATAATGGTTTTTAACGATCATTTGAATCAACCAAATAATATCCCATAGGAGTTCATAACAAGATGATTTATCATATTCCCACACATCGTACACTGGTCATGATCGAGTTGATACCTAATCTGTCTATTTTAAATTTGTTATCACTAAGATCATCTATTATAAAACAGAATAATAAATGGATATATTTTATTTGAAACCTAAAAATATCTATATTACTAAATATTTTTAAAATAAATTATTCAAATACTTATCACGATAATATATCATATACTTATTTTCAATAATTTTTTGTTTTTTATATTTCATTCCAAGGATCCCATTAAACATTCCATGATATGAAATGAATCAACCAAAACGATAGTAAACCACAGTCAGTGTATACATTTTTACATTGGTATAAGTTATAAAAGGGAAAACATCACCAATGACATGCCAATTTCGATGTCTTGAAGGACTAGATACATACATGTTTACTATTATACATTTAAAATAAAATATAAATGTTTCCAAGTATGTAATCAATGTACTTGAAACATATTCAAAGATTACATCTTCAAATCATGAGGAATGTAAAAAAATAATGGTGATCTCAAAATCTATGCACGGAGTTCATATAGAAGATGATATAATGATTATGTAATGCATAATCAATGTGAAAAAATGTTTACTAAAAACATATGACATTCATTCAATAAAAATATAAAAATATTTATACATATATATAATAATTATAGTAATAAAATGTATAATAATAACATATTTGACAATGAATTAAATTCATTATGGTAGACATCTTGATCTAGTCCTTGATCCCTGATACTCTCAAATAAATGAAGGGATACACCAAAACCCATTTAATAATGATATACAACTAGTTTTTCACATGAAACATATTGATGAAAATAGGGGATACCTAAAACAAATCCAAACATATAAATTCATGGAAAATTCATTTCTAAAACATTGAATTATAAATTTAACTCATTAAAAATATTATTTATTGATAAAAAAATTTATTGAGTAAATAACACTCATTATAAAGATTCCCCCAGTTAATTCAATAACTTTCCTAGTAAAATAATTTATGTAGAAATATTATATTTTTTGTGAAAATAATAGCAGTGATACAAATAATATGTAAATTGAATAAATATTCATAGTCACAAGGAATGAAATTGCATGTTGTCTGAAACATCTAATTTCCTGATTCATGTTCCCAAGAAAGGAAACGTTTGATGAAAAAAATGCATTAAATTTCCAAAAGGGTAATATTATATAAGGTTATTATTAAAGACAGATTATAATATTTCTTCAAATAAAATATAAATAATCAAAAAAATAAATTTATAAACATAAATTAATAACGCTTTTGTTACTATTGAATTGTGACCCCATGAAAGATTAAAATTGAATTAAGTAATAAAATTCAAAATATAAATAGATATTCTTGTAAAATATATAAATGTATAATTATATATACATCATAAAAGTATATTGGTACTAAAATATATGTCTCAATAAATATTAAATTTAGACATAAACTCATTACCACATGCGTTTAGTTATTTGAACTTTTTTTAATCTCCACTTCTTTGTGGAACCTATTTTAGATATTTAATTATGGATTTTAGTGTTTCACTTTTGAGAATGCTAACACCTTTTATATGTATCTAAGGATTTTTTGGAGATGTATCTTTATGATTTGGTAAACCTAGGTTTCTTTTTTTGGTGTAAAGAATATAAGAGATGTGTCTTCCTTTTATAGTGAGGGAAAGAAAACACTACAAATTACTTAAAATTTGAAAAGATAAAATTTTAATTTTCATGTCTATGTGTAAAAAAGTGGAAATATTTAAAAAATAATATTGAGTATGGTTAAAATCCATTCATCCAAAATTATTTTGATAGCATTTCTAAAATTTGAAATGTTATCTTTTGGTTTAACCCCTTCGTTATCCAACATTATCATTAACTGTGATAAGGAATTTTTCATTTATAAATGGTAATAAATTTACTCTTAATGTAAATAGTGGCTTGCATAATTTCATGGGATGATTTTTTTTACCATATCTCGTCACTATTTTCAAATTACAATATTTTTATTATTTTTAAATAATTTTTTATAATATTATTTAACAAATATTACAGCTAATGTCATTTTAAAAACTATTGAAATAATTTAACATTAAAGACATCTATAAAAGAATTTATTTAATATTTAAAATTCTAAATCACAAATTAAATATAATTATAAACCATATTATTCATGTGACTATATATTTTATACGAAAAATATGAATTTTCCAATTTTTAATATCATTTACTTTATTTTTTTCTAAAATTGGAAGAATCTCTATGTAAGTATTGTGTAAGAATATAATATAATTATACCATCACTAAAAATTAATAATAAATTATATTTTTCAAAAAAAAACACTTTTATTCAATCATAACATCATCTTATCGCTATGTAAACATATTATAGTAAATAAAAGTTAGTGAATGTAATTTTGTATTTTTTTAAGTTAAATATTATTAAGGTAATTACTAATGAAAATTGAACCAAGGTTACATATTTTCAAAAATATATGGGTTCTTTTAATTAATGCATCCAAAGGAATATATTATTATCTACCGAGGATTTTGAGTCCTTCTTTAATAGTTTTAAATTAGTTTATCCCA
This sequence comes from Viscum album, assembly GCA_963277665.1. NCBI lineage: Eukaryota > Viridiplantae > Streptophyta > Magnoliopsida > Santalales > Viscaceae > Viscum > Viscum album. The sequence continues at coordinate 61,272,773 of OY728143.1, read as the reverse complement.
TTTTACCTTTTTTTATGTTCATAAATTTTACCATGATTGCAATTCATTATTCCTAAAATTAAAATGAAAATATTTACCGAATTTTGAACATCCAAATCCAAATAATAAAACCATTTATTAATCTTAATTTCTATAAGTTGTATAAATTAATATAAAAATAAAACAGAAAACATGTTGAAAATCGATTTTCATGAAAAATTATTTATCATGTATATGATGATATTATGTTATCTATATGAATATAAATCACTATTATTTAAATTTAAATTAATACTGATATATATAATCTATATATTTCATTTAAATAATTTAACACTAAGTCTTTTTTAATTAATTAAAATGGAAAAAATTGAATTTAAAACATCTTTATGAAAAATTTATCTTTTTACCTCCAACTTATCTCATCTTTATTTCTTTCAAATTGACATCAATGTATGATAGTTTTTTAATATTATAAAAAAATAATTTCAAATAAAATTTTAAATATCTATAACTAATTTATAAATTATTCATCAAATTATATTTAAATGGGAATTTTAAAAAATTATTTTAAACTTATATCAAAATAGTAAGTTCAAAAATGATATCCAACCTATTAGATTAGATTTATTTTGCTACAAAATAATAAAATATGAATTATAGTTTATTTAATTAAGAATACTTTTCACTTACTATAATTCAATCTCATGTGTTATAATGATTCCATATAAGAATTTATATTTTCTAATTAAAAGAATAATATTGTTTTAATAATTTAAAATTTTCACAGGTGATTTATTTAATTCCACCTAATACTTCAATGAGTTTCTCAAAATAAAAAAAATTAAGTTGTTTAAAAATTCTGGTGTAATTGCTTAAATTGATTGAACATCATCTTATATCACAACCAATACGGTTTTTTTCATTTATAATCATATTTCATTTAAAAATAATGATATTAAGATGGTTATTCATCCTCATGAATTCTTATTGTTTGGTAATATCAAATTTATGATATTTTAGGAAAATTGATTTTATCATTTATTTATTACCCTATTCAATCAATGAAATATTTTAAATATACATCTTAAATTTCATTCTCAAAACATTAAAATCTTCCATTTATATTTCTTCATCTTCTCCACCACTATATTTATATAAAGAGTAATCATTATAGTGTTGGGATTGAACCATATATGCATAGTCTCTTTCAACGTCCATATTTAATTATTATTCTTAACATTCATCTTTACTATAGGACTCTTCTTTTTAATCTAGATTATTTTTTTAAATAAATTGATATTTCCACCTATCCTTTACCCATTAATAAATATATTCACTTCAGACCATTTTCACCATATATATTTTCATATTAAATAAAATTTTAAATAAACCATTCTATTATTCATTAGTGATCATCTCTAAAAAATGTTTTTAAAAATTCATTATATTTCTATTATTAAGACATTTTTATGTTAGATTACCATTTTTCATGAATTTTCATTTTTTGAAATCCCTTTTAGAATAGTTAAATTAAACCATTAAAATAATATTCTTCATCATCAACCACAATATCAAAATTATGTGATTTATTTTTATCATCAATACTCACTCTATTAATATCATTAATATTAACATCATTATTAGATTTTACCTTTCCCAATTACTGATGGTACTATTATCTTTTCATATATAATAAAAAACTTTTCAAATTTATTAATAGATAAATCATTCATCTTGCGATCAAATTAAATATAAATTTTTAAATTAAAAATTTCCCACAAATTTAAAATAAATTACTTTTCAAAGATTAAATACTTTATAATTACTCTATAACAACGTTTTTTTCAATGAACAACATTTTCCCTTTTATAAATTTTTACAATAAATACAAACTCAACTATTAAAATGTCTTTAAATGGATAATTGAATAATTATAATCCATATTTTTAACTTTTTTATCTCTTAAATGATTATAATGGAGTTTTTACTTTATAGAATTATGGTTTTGGAACTCACATCTTTCAGAATTTCCTTCTTATTGTGCGATAATATCAATATATTACGATCACTTCCATCAAAATCATATTTTTTTATCAATTTAAAAATCTAATTCATTTAATATGGTTGGAGTAAATCCATCAAGTCTAATGTAAATCACATCCAACCCTCCAAAATTAATAAATCTCAATGTCCTTCTATAGAATAAATTTCATTCAATCACAAACCAAAATCCAACTTTTGTTGATGTAATTCATATGATCCTTGAAAATTATTAATAATTGAGAAGATATAAAAGATAAAAATGTACTGAAATTTCTTGAGTGATATCCTAGGTTATAATTCTAATTGACTTTTCTAAAAGAGATCTGAGGATCACTATGAGAGTGATGGGTAAATCGCCACTCCCAAAATTTTCCAACTATCATATCAATTTCCTATTTTAATTTATTAGTACATATGCCCATCTATAAATTAGATGCATATTTTTGAATTAAAATTAAATAACCATAAATACATGAAATCTATAATTTGTTCAATGTTTATTAACTCTTATGTGTGGATAGTACATGGTGATCAGTAGGTACTATACCACATTACACGGTCTTTATCTCTTCATCAATAAATATTACTATAGGAAAGTGTTTTCCTCCAACCATCTAAAAGGGATATATTATAATAATCAATTTATTCCTCTCACATGCGAAGAATATAAAATTTTAAAAAAATCAAGAATATGAAAAACAATAATCAATGATTTCAAATTGATTAATCATATTCGTCAAACAAATTTATTATCAATCCATGAGTGAAATACACAATTATTATTTACTCAATGTTCGTATCTATAAATTCAATAATCATGATAAGACATTGTGGTAATAACTTGTTTATTTTCAATATGAAATATTTATTTTAAATATCTAATCATAATAAATGGTATAAAAACAATAATAATAACATATTATCATTATTTAATGTCAAATTTAAAAACCAAATTTTAAATTATAAATGAATTTGAAAAACTATATTATATATTATATAATAACATTAATAAATCATATCTCCACAATGATTTTTTCATCTCATCACAATGAATTTATATTTTTTATAGATTTTTTCTATGAAAACCACTGTGCTTTTCTTGGATTTTATGTCAGTAATATTGAATATTTTTGAACATATGGTGAGTAATCATGTGGAATGAGATGATTTTGATCTTTATAGTGAATAATAACAACCAATTTAATCATTTTAAATCTAAATTAATCTTTTTTGGTATCAAATTGTCAATATAGAAAATAAAATATTAGTTTGAACTCAAAATTCATTCAAGGTACTATCTGATTAAGGATATTGTTTCATAATTAAATCCAAGGGCTGTTAATGAATTTATGATAAACTACATTCTTTATTATATTATTTATAATTTATGAAAAACATTTCCAAATTATACAAAAATAATACAACTTATTGTAATTTTATAACTCAAGAATGTGTTTAAAAATATTTTAAAAATTCTTGTTTATAAACCTTATATATCACTCTAGTATCTTAACTATAAATTATTAAATATTACTTAAATTTTATATATTTCTATGAAATTATTTTAAAAAATATTTACATAATTATTATATTCATTTATTTACGATATTATTTTCAATATCACAAATTTTTGATTAAAATTTATACCATGAAATTAATGTTAAACATGACAAGTCATCATGGATATCACATAAATATTTTTTTTTCATATAAGATTAATTTCATACTATATTGATTTTAAAAACTTAAATATGATATAGGGTAAAAAATTTTGATTTTAACTTTATTATAGGTCAAAATAATATACATGTAAAATTTATTCTGAAATCATTTAAATTGGGAGTAATTCATATTTCCATGATTAAATTCTCAACAATAAAACCATTTACAACTCTTTCCATATATACCCACTACAAATGTTTATTTTTTTCATTTAAATTGTATTATACATATGTTAATGTGTTACAAGTATATAATAACTTGGTTATTTCCATTTATACATAGATATAAGGATGTATTACCTAGTATTTTATTCATCACCTACATTAGAGGTGTTTTACTCTAGTTAAAAGACATTATATTTTTCCTTATTATATTAATATATAACTTATTTTTTTTATTACGGAAAATTAAAAATGAGATCAAAGATTACATTTAGTTTCTTTGATTTTAAAACATATTCTCATTTTACGCATTATATAATGAATCCTCCCATAAATGATTATTTTTTGATAAAAAATTATATATGTATCACCTCCTTCATTTATTTGATTTAAATCTATAATCCATTTATTATTGATAAAATTATGATCTATGATTCTAGTTATAAATTTATCATGTATTCAAAATATTAGAACTTATGAAGTTTTATCAGGTAATGAGAATTTCATTAGAACACCATTTCAATTGATAAAATATAACAACATGAGACAAATTTATATAGTTAAAATATCATCCTAAGAAACAAAAATTTCATATTTATAGTTTCTAGATATTAATTTTATTCACCACTAATAATAATATACACTCATAATTTCGGTAAAAGTATATTTCTATAATTTCACTTCTCAAAATTTTAAACCATTTTAAAATGTTAATTTTATAATTTTGTGGCCATATGAAATTATCATATGATTTATATATTTATAAATTTTGTTGGTGAAGTATTATCACAATATGATAAACCACATTTATTTGAATTTATAATCCATTATTTGTATATTGACCAACTACACATTGAGTTAGTGGTGTCATGAATTAAATGGGTTCCATAGAAACTGGAATTTGAACCGGTTTAAATTTTTGCGATTAGATTTGGAATTTTTATTTGGGAAAAGTTATGAAATGTTTTATTTTGATTTATTAGTAGGGTTTTTGTGAGATATGGTTTTCTATATGTATTTTTAAGGCACTTTAGGAGTGAAAATTCAATATCGATGGAGCCATATGGTCTCATGAAATCCGGTTAGGGAGAAATGGTTACCTAGTAGAAGTATCAGTAGGACTTACTCCATATATAGGTCCACTGGGTGTCTAAGAAACTAAATTGAGTACCTAATTACCCATTGGTCAGTCATTTCATATTCATTTGGTTCCATGTGAGGAACTACGTGGTTGGTGGAGGTCCACCGGGAGGTCGTGTATGTGCACTTTATAACCTATTTTCCAATATTTGTTTATTAAAACCCATGGGAAATTGTATTTTTGGGGTTTTGTTGTATGGAACACAACCCCAATTTCCTAGAGTTGGTAAGTTACTTTATTACATTGGCAAGATTGCAATTAATCGCATCTGTAAGGATTGAGAAGATTTTTTGGTTGTGTAAAAGTAGATACAAACCTAAGATTTTAATTACAGCTTGAATTGAAATAAAATACAACAATTCTATTTGAAAAAAATCCATAAGTCCAATATTATCCGTTCAATTAATTCATAATATTCCTCTTCACATCATATGAAAAAATAAAATATAAAAATTGTGTGATATTAGATGGTCGTTAAGGGTATATAAATAGAGTGGAAGTTATAATAAAAATAAACAATTGGTTTATATATTGAAAGACACATGTCTTTAAAAATAAACTTGATCATATTATGGTAGAATGAAATACGAGTAAATAAATCCATATAACAGATCAATAGACAACAAAATATAGTAGTGAATAATCTACTAGTTATATATCAAATGGGTTTTCACATTCTAATATCATAATGAAGGAATTAATTATGTAGTACATCAAAAAAATATCATAAAGGCCTCATCCAAGATGTATGAAAATACTATGGTAAGGCCTCGGCCAAAACCAAATTCTGTTTTCTCTCATGGGACCGAACGATGCATCGAGGGGCTATATAGGAACCCGCCAATCACTTTATAAGTCCAATACATTCCTCATACGAATGGTTTTAAACATAAACAACATGAACATATGATATGAAAAAGAACATTCACCAATATGTAAACATAATCAACAACCAATCTGAGTAGCATCATGATTGGTATCAATATAGAACTACCCTAGTCAAACTGGTCATATAACATTTAATAACATATGGTAGATTTAAATAATAATATATCAATATAAATAAATCATCAAATTCCAAATATATGTTGAAATTGATGAAAATACTTTAATAAAATCATTGAGGAATTCTTCAGAGAAATAACTCTTTTAATTTTGAAAAAAGAGTTATTTTGAAAAAATATTTTTTAATTTCATAATTATTTGTTTAAAATTAGATATGAAAAAATATAGTTTCATATGAAAAATTTATAAACTTTAGAAAATTAATTGTAACTTAAAACATATTTGGTATGTTACATGAAAATGGGTATGAAATTTACATGTTCCCCTTAATCGGGTTTCCACATTGCAATGAATTGAAAAGGGAACCTGGAAAAAAACATGTATATATTTTAAATGAAAATTTTAATGATCTAGAAACATGATTTTAGAATTAATAAACATATTTTATAAAATGTATTTAAAAATAATTAATAATTACCTTGGTGTATATATGGGGAACGCATAAACCGATTGAAAATGGAGGTTCAAGAATAATTACCTTACCTGATGTATGAATGTGTTCTCCACATAACCAAAAATTCCCGGATAATCATATTAAATTAATTAATTAATTAATTAATTAACTATTTTAGATTTATTTGTTTTGTTGTAGTATTATTAAGTTCATTATTGGCCTTTTTTATGGGTTATAAGATACAATTTTATAGCTTAGGAGTATTCGTTTCCTTGGTTTTAACCATCATTATAATAATATATGATTATGGATGTTCATTTGGAGTGGGTATAACTCACTACAGTTAAATTTATATGATCTTAATGAATAGAAATATGTGAAATTGGTTATATATATCATTTGGTTATATATTATGAGGATAAATCATTAGATAATAAATTTAGTGATAATTGTTTACATTATTATACCAATTATTGGTCATACCGAACTGATTTTGTTTTATCATTTAATATTATGTAAATAATTTAATTAAAAAACAAAATAAACTTCGTATTAAATATATTATATTCTATTTAAAACATAAAAATGGTTTTATTACAAGCCATGATGGATAAATTGATAAATGAAAATCCTTCGTCTATGAAGGATGTAAATCGGCACCTCTCATATGATGATTTCATTTTTAAAATAAAATAGAGGGAGAAAAGACTTTTCATAAGAATATTCCATTAAAATTATATCATTATAGTATATATATATGATACTATGGTTATCATAGTAATTTTTATATAGGTGGCTATGAGAGAATAATAAAATAAAATAACAATGAAGAGAATCGAAAATGAAGAGGAAAATGATTTTACCTCTTGAATACACCTCCTTGAGAACCTCCTTACGTAGATTGATTTTTGTCTATTGAAGAGGAAATGTTCTCTTGGAATTAGGGTAAATTATTATGATGAGTATTGGGAATAAATTATTCATGTCTCGAATCTTGAAATGTGTGGTGATAAGTGGTGGTAATGGGTTGTATTTATAGTGGAGGTGTAAGAACCTGTCTTTTCGCACCGATATAGATCCTTAAAATATTAGTATAAATATTTATCATGGACCATTTTTTAATACATTATTAGTTTCTAAAGGTAACAAGGGTTTTTGGGGATTATTCAGTGCCTAGAACACATCTTTTTTGGGAAACCGGCCAAGTCCCATTGTTGATACACAGTTGGCGCATATTTTTCCAAACCATATATAGGGTATTTTTCTAGATAGATCCACGTCAAATAGTAGGTGCATGGCCGTGTGGCATAACTAGGTATGTTCCCATTCTACCTAGGTAATTGTGCATGGTTTGCACACTATTTTTTAAATCTTGTGGTCAAACTGTGAATATGTATTTTTTCTAGGTAATTTTACAAATTTTCTCTTAATGATCTATTAAACCACCTTCTTCAACTTAATATGGGAAACGGTAGGATTAACCCATTTATCCATCAATTTTGAGCTCTTTGAAGGCCAAATCGTGGGATTTAGATATCTCATTTTTCTGAGATCTAATTGATCTTTTGTTATTAATGTTGTATAGAAAATGGTATGACTCGAATCTGTTTGAACCATTCCTCTACTCTCTTACACCTGACCTAATTATCGAGGTATGAGAATTTTTATCCTTTTCCTAGAACTACTCCAATCCAAGCCAAATAAAGTTCTAATACTGGATGAGAAGATTCATACACACCTAAGGTGGGAGGTCTATAACTCATCCCTCAAGTTCCTTGGTTAATACTGAGTGGCTTCACTATTTGATATCATTATAGGTTGTCGTATTACTTCTTGAAACATTTTCAATTTCTAACACGTGACTTATATATAAACTAGAAATAATCATAAAATGAATTGTTTTTATATTATAACATAAGTCAATGAATGAAGAAAGTACTTGGGTATTTAGTTACATTGTACATCATTACATTATATATTCATTCTTGCACACAGTTTCATTTCAAATACACGTGCCAGATGTTACAGACACCATTGGTGGTGTCCCTCTAGGATTTATGTCCAACCCTCTCTGGGCGTTGTTTGGTACCCAGCCTAGAATACATGGTTACATATGTTGACAGGGGAAATAATATGGCTTTAAACACTTGATTTATTGTATTTTAGTATGAATCATAATAGATGATGACTGAATTAGTTCTCATGATGCTTATGGTAGTCTTTGATTTCGTTTATATTTTTGTGGAACATGTTATGTCTTCTATATTGTATCAATGGTTACTTATTTTCTAGGGACATTACATATCATAATTATTTGAATTCTATTCTCTTTGTTTCATTTATTTTTATTGTTTTCCTTATTTTTTTGTTATGCCTTCTGTTTACATATATTTTTTCCTCTATTTACATATGTTTACTCTCATCCATTATGCTACACTTTGGTAATGAGTTCATAGTCTCCCCATGGATACACCCTAGGCCCTCACTACTGTTATACATCCTCTAGAAGTTAAAGGGATGCGCTTTAGACCATTTGGACCCCTAGTCTTGGGGAACCCATTATGTGGAATCCAAGTCTGGACATCATAGGAGGAGTGGTGTGATTCCAATTTATTTTATTCATTATATTATTTTTTTCCCATGCAAACCAATATTTTTTATTCTTGTCACTAAATAAAGTATTATGTATATGTGAGTTCCAACCAAGGGTTCTAACATTATCTTAATATCACCTATGACTGAAGAAATCAAGTATTTATCATTTATTGTAAATTATCGTATTTTATAATTCACCAAAAATTCATGTATTTTATAAAAATCCCAATAAATCACCCTAACCTTTTATGGATGTTTATAATTTGAAAATGAACTCATTTTAAGAAAATAATTTCATAAAAATAATAAATTCAATTTTTAATTAAATTCAACATTTACTCAAAAAAATATAGATATTAAATCTATAATTGGTTTTAGACAACATTTAAAATTTAAAAAAGGTCACATAAAATTATAATAAATTCATAAGACAACCAAATGTTAATTTATGAGTACATTTTTTATTAATATATTTTCATTTAAATATTTTTATTACGTATAAAATGGTATTTGATATTTATGACTTGCAAAAATAACAACACATAATTTTACAATTTTTAAAATATTTATTTACTTATACAATGACATAATTACATCATTCTTTAATTTATAAGGTGGATAAATTTCTAAATATTTTCATGGATTATGTTACTATTCATTAGTTTGATTTAATATTTGTAAGTGTCATATTACTATACCTAAGGTCAGGTTACTATTTCATCGGTATAGTTTCCTTAACATCTTAAAATGCCTATTATTTTAATCATTATTCATTTAGGATGTTTTTATTGTGTTCTATAAGTTATTTTATGAGATATATACCATATGAAATAATACAAAGAAGGGAAATTTTATTTTTAGAGTTCTTGTTCATTACATTCTCCCCTCCATCAAAAATTTCTTCTTTTAAATTTCCATATTGTCAACCCAAAAAAAGATTTTGGTAGTTCTTCATCAAAAACTCTTAATACTCCGACATGAGCTCTTCAATTTTATGATTTTTGCAAAGTACCTTTACCAGTTGGGTCATACAATTCATAAACATGTCTTCTTTAGTGTCCATAATATGTATAAGCTCTTCACTATAAGATATTTTCGGTTCAAATTATATTACTTCATAAGTGATTACATGAGTTGGTTCTGGTGTGTACTTCCTTAATAATGAGTTAAGAAACACATTGTGTACCTTATAAAGGATATGCATCATTTCAAATGATAAAACACATATCCAATTCACTCCAAAATTTCAAAAGGACTAATCTACCTTTGGAGCAGTTTTCCATTCTTCCCAAATCATATAACACCCTTCCATAGAGATACTTTCAAAAAAACATGATCATTCCCTTGAAATTTCAAATCCTTCCATTCAATATTAGCATCGCTCTTTTTCATACATTGAGTTTCTTTGATATGGGCTTCAATGGCCTTTACATTTTCTTTTGTCTCATCCACAAGCTCTGGCCTACATGTTTTATTTCACCAACATCTGACCAAGATATTTTTGTATGATATATCTTTTAAAAAAATGACTCATATAGTTCCATTTGAATACTATAATGGAAACTATTTTAATAGGAAAAATATACCGAAGAAAAATAATGATCCCATGTACCTTGAGATTTGAAGGTGCGTGGTATCAACAGGTCTTCTAATGTTTGAAAATTCCTTTCAGACTACCTATCAGTTTGTGGATGATAAGAAGTATGCAATCGAAGCTCAGTATCCAAACATTACTAAATAATTTTCTGTAACATTGAAGTAAATCATGGACCATGATCATAAAAATAGAAATGGGTTATCTATCATGTCTTATAACATCGTTAATATAATGTCGTAAAAGGAACTCTAGTGGAAAATATTCCCTTATAGTGTGGAAATGTGCAGATTTGGTAAGTCAATTAACAATCACCCATATTGTGTAATTCTATCTTTGAATTTTTTATAATCTTGTGAAAAAATCCTTAGTGATGTCTTCCCATTTCAATGTAGCAATAGGTCTGGTTTTCATGACACCTCTTGGATGTTGTCTTTCAACATTCAACTATTGACAGAATAAACATCTTGATACTTAATCTATAATTTTCTTATTAACATCATCCAAAAAGAAACGTTCCTTCGGATTCAATACTTCTTATTGATAACTGGGTGTATAATTAAATTTGAGCTGTGGACATCATCCAATAACTTTCTTATTATCTGGGGTATAGACGAAACACATAACCTCCTAACAAATTTCTGAATTACATCCTCAGACATGAAATTTGGAAGCTTCTCATCATTCACATCATCAATTTTCTTTTAATGATTCTCATCATCACACTAATATCTTTTCAATATTTTTAATAAATATGGTTGGTCAAGTAGTTGAAAAGGTAATTATGTTTCACCTTCCATGATAATTCTCATGTCTATATTTTCTGGATCCATATACACATGGTATCTTCAGATCCTTGTTTTTTATAACTCCATGACCATTAATGCTCAATGTATCTGCAACCTTATTTACCTTCCCATGGTGGTAGTGTATTGAACAATAATAATCCTTGACAAGCTCAATAAATAAACTTTTACTCGTATTAATTACATTTTACGATAATATATATTTGAAACTCTTGTGACCCATATATATCTTGCATATTTCACCATAAAGATAGTGTGACTATATCTTCAGAGAAAATATTACAACTGCTAACTCAAGACCATGAGTTGGACCATTCTATTCCTGATTTTTTAACTACTATGATGTATATAAAATAACTCTACCATTATGAATAAGGACACGACCATTTCATTTCTTGGATGCCTTGTTATAAATGAATAAAATACCATTTATAAAATGTGGAGTAAATATTGGAGCATTAACTAACATCTTATTCAATTATTCAAAACATTATTCACATTATCTTTTCTATACAAATTGATCCCCTTTAAGAGTATGCTTGGTTAACTAGTTAGCTAAGCATGTGATGTTCTGAATGAAACATCAATAATGTCCAACAAAACAAATAAAACTACATACCTTGATTATGTTCATTGGGATAGACTATTCATGAACCAAATTTTCTTTGAAAGATAAAATGAGATTCAATCCTTCATGAAAATATGTCCATGAAATAAAATTAAATGAACAAAATATTCACACTTTATAAAAGTCCCATATAAATAATTTCTTATAAGAGTCATCAAGAAAATATGTAATTTATTCCCTTGGTCTAAGATATCATAAATAATTACCAAAACAATTTCATCAAGATATTATTTGGAAACATTGTTCATCAGATCCATGAAAATCCATGGTGAATTACTAAGTCAATATGTAATTACTATAATCTTGTAATGCTCACTTCTATTTTGAAATGTTTTCTTTGTAATATATTCCTTCCTCCCACACAAGTGATGGTATTGAGATCAAAGGTCAATATTTGAGAAATCATGATCTCTAGGATGTTGTTTGAATTAATAATCAATACGAGTTAAGGGATAAATTTTCATTATTATAATATAATTGATTTTTCTATAGACAGTGTTCTACCTCGTGGATCCATATTTCTTCTTAGAGAAGGGAATAAAGGATCCCCATGGAGAAAAACTGGGGTAGATAACTCCTTTATCCCTCAATTCCTCTAGTTTTTTTTCAGTTCTACTAATTCCATTGTGGGAATTATATAAAGGGTATTTGATATAGATCTTGAAATAAGAATAAATCAATAAAAAACTCAACATACCTTTCTAGAGGATGTCTAGGTAAATCATTGGGATATACATCAATGTATTCATGTTCAATAGGTACATCATCAATTTTAAGATTTATTTCATTATACATATATGAACTATTCACATCCACTACAATAATTTCATTTATTAGAGCTATTAGGGTTGGATCTAGATGGGAATCAGATAGTGATGTTTCTTATCTAATGATAATGGAATTTACACCATCATCATGAATCATAATTCCAATCTTCTTGAAATACATTTTAACACCATATTTTGAAATTCATACCATGTCAAGAATTATGTCAAATTCCACTATAGTTATGATGATAAAATATTCAAATGAAGAACATTTATATGCTATAATTTGAATCGACTAACACAACATTGATCCAAAAGACTTCACATAGTGTTTTTTACTATTATCTCTCTTTTTAAGGATAATTGGGAATATATAATTTTTATAGAAAATATTGATGATATAATGGAATGTGATGATCCACAATTGAAAAAAGTATTGTCCATGTTTGAGAAAATTATAATTGTACCTTCCATAACATCATTAGGAACTTCAACCTCAGTAATTGTGATCTCATAAGCTTGTCCATGATCCCTTGTCCATTTCAAGGGTAATATTCCTTGATTCATATAAAAATCAGTTTCATAATGTCCCATCACACTACAATTGTTGAACTAATCATTGGTAGCTAATTTCTTTCCCTTGAAAACAAGGGTTTGGTGGAATTTTCCACCACAATTGTAACATACTCCTTTTCCTTTTATGTGGTCTATTGGGAGTTCCCTTCCAAAATTATCACATCTTGGAAAACACTATTTTTTATTCTTCCAATTATCCATTCATTCACCATCCACCCTATTCTTGTATTTCTTTACCATAATGTCCCAAGACTTACAGAATTCGTTCTCTGTCTTGAGAAAATATGATACTACATATTATTGTGATTAGAAAAGTAGGAAAACCAGTTCCCTTCATAGTAATTATTTTAAACAATCATATAATCGATCATTATTTTTATTTGGATTATGTATGTAGTCCTCTTCATGGTATTATATCCTTGTAAAGTTGGATTCATAAAAGGAATCATTTTCATCTTTTTTCCTTAGATTCAAGAATTGCATTTCCATATTCACTCATTGTTCATGAGGAAATTATTTTTAGAGGAAAATTTCCTTAAAATCCCTCAATTAAATTTTTTTCTAATATCTTATACCTCATTTTTCTTTTGAATTTGTGACCACTATTGATATGCATCTCCTGATAGATAATAAACTACCATGCCAACCTTCCCTATTTCATTGCATCCCAATGTGAGAAATATCTTATCTGACTAACTTATCACCTGCTCATCTATAAATTTTTTGTTAGTCCCATTGAATAGTGGAGTTTTTTTTGCATAATGCATTCTAACATTGCACCTCAACATTGTGGATCAGTATGATCTATATGGTAAAGGTTGTTGTTAATATCTTGATTCAGCTGTCCCATTAGAGTTTTATGTTTATTAGCACAAGTTGAAGCTCCAATACCGAAATCATCATCTTATATTGGAGGAAAACCCTACATGGGATACCTACATTGATAGGGTTTCCATTCATTTACTGGGTGACATTTATAAATAATGAAATACACTATATTAAGTTGTAATTTGTAATGTATAATATCAAACTAGAATAACACTTAACATTAAAAGAAGTTTTATGCATAATTACTCTCATAATCATAAACATGGTTTCTTTTGGGAAATATTTACTTTTATGTCCTTCATAATGGTTTGTATTGAAAATGTGAATTATTTGAAAAATATCACCCCCAATTGTCAAACTAGGTTCATAGTAAGGCTTGTTGTCGTATACCAGGTTACCCCATGTCAGGCTCGGGACACCTTTTTGGAGTAGTCAACAATAGGTACATTTGTGCCATAACCACATCCAATTTTAGTATCCAAAAAGTGATATATTTCTATGAAGATCTAAATAATATCTTCCTTACCAAAATTATAGAATGTTTTTCTATTATGATTATCAAAGTTTGTCTTTGTGTTATGTTTACTAGTTTATTTTCTCTAAATCTTGTTTCCAAGGATTCAACTAATATTTATTTGATACCAACTACAAGGACCCCAACCCTAGTTTCTCGGAGCTAGAGCCTTAATTTATTATATTGGTAAAATTACAAGGAATTGCATCTTGAATGGTAGAATAGTTTTGTAGTTTTGAAAAACCATATAAAAATATAATATTTACAATTCAAATTGAGAGGAAAATAATATATTAATTCCCTTGGAAACATCCATAACTACAAGATTATCCTTGAAATTCATTCAAAATATTCATCTTCTCATCCTGGGGAAACATAAAACATAAGAAAGGGGTTAGATCAGAGAATCATTAACTGTAATTTAATAAAAAGTATTTTATCATAAATATAAACATTTTTCATGTTGAAAAACATAAAACACATGTCTTTAAAACTAAACATGAGTATAATATGAAAGGAATGATGGTTGAGTAAATAAATCCATATAACTAATCATAAGAGAATGAACCATATATATGAATATTATAATAGTAAAATATCTCATGGTATATCAATTTATAATATCATAATGTGAGATTGCATATTCTAGGTCTTCTGAAACATATCAACAATGCCTTGGCTAGGACTTCTGAAAATACTAGGGTAATGCCACGGGCAAAATCTAATTCTATTTTGTCTCATGATACCTACTGATGAATCGATGGTCTATATAGGGACCCACACATCATATTATATGTCTACAGGATTCTTCATTAAAATGGGGGAAAACTAAATCAACATAAATACATGATATGTAAAAAACAATCCCCAATTTATAAACATAATCCCAAACATATCTAAGTAGAATGGTGAATGGTATCAAGATAGCACATCCAAAATCAAACATACCACATACAACTTAGTAACATATGTTATATAAATCTTATAATATATCAATATCAATAACGAATAAAATTAAATACAGGTGTTGAAATAGATGAAATTACTATAATAAAATCATCAAGGTATTCTTGGGTGAGATACATCTATTACTTTTCAAAGAAGATTTATTTTGGAAAAATTGATCTTATTTGTAAAAATTGTTTGTATAAAACTAGTAATGAACAAATAATGTTTTTCATGATGAAAATATTGATTTTATAAAAATAAATGTGTCTTAAAACAAATTATGGGTTATACTTGAAAATGGGTAAGAAATCAAGATGTTCCCTTTTATCGGACTTTCACATCATGATGAATTGAAAAGGGAACCATGAAAAAAACATGTATTTCATATAAATTAAATTTGTAATGATATAGAAATATTAGTTAGGAATATATAGAATAGTGTTATAAGGATTATATAAAAAATAAAGAATTACATTTGTTTATAGACGGATAAATTATAACACAAATAAAAATGGAGGTTCAGGAAGAAAACCCTTACCTTATGTCCTAATGTGTTCGACACTAGACCTTAAATTCTTGGATAATCTTTTTAATTTGATTAATTAATGAATTCAACAAATTATGTACATTTATTTTATTTATTATTATTTCATTATGTTCATTTATAAATTTTTTGATTAGTTATAATATACACTTTTAATTCTCAATTGTGTTAGTTTCTTTGGTTTTCACTATAAGCATACATATATATATATATATGAGTGTGTATGTTCCTGTATAATGGGTATAATTTTTCAAAATTGAATTTAGATGATATTATTAAACTTTCATAACTATAAATGTTTATATATATCATTTGGTTATATGTTATGAGGATGAATCATTAGATAATACCTTTAGTGAAAATCATTTGAATTATAAATGTGGTTAATGATCATAGAAAACTCATTTGGTTTTATTGATTAATATTATGTAAATATGTTACATATGCATGTGAGCTTGATCTTAGTTGGTGAGGACTCAGAATGTGAATCTAGGTGACCCAAGATCAAATTTGGGTGAAGAGATATTTCTAAGGGTATGTATTAGTACTGTATTCGTATTGTACTAGTAATGTAGAAGAAAAAATGGAAGAAACTGTAGCATGTAATGTTCAGTACTTTAATAGCCGGAACTATTCATCCGACTAGGCCTTTGGGAAACTGGTTTGGTCCTCAGGTACTTCAAGGCCTTTGGGCCACCAATGGACTTCGGGTCAGTTGTCCCTCAAGGCCTTCAGGCCACCTCAATTTATTCAGGCCACTCTAAGGCCTTAATGCCACATGAATTTGATAATGAAACTCGTCAAGATTATAAGGGATGATGCTCCATATAAGGATTCAGAGAATTCACATCCACTAGAGCATAGCTAACTAGAATTGGAAGACTAAGAGGGTATGTGATTTCCATTAGGACCAGGCCTGTATAGCTCTACATAGGACAACTATCCAACTAGTTATATAAATGTGTAATTCTAATATCCTCACAATTTCTAGGGAGAGTAGTTCCATGTTTTCATGTCTGTTTGATTCCTCTAAGAATTATTGGTCATGTAATATTTTAAGAATTCAAGCATTATAAGGGTTCCACCTCACCCCTTGAAAGGTGGATTATCAAAAATAAATAAAAAAATGAAATCCATTAGGCCATTTAGAGAGAACATAATAATGATTTTAATACATATATTATTGTTAGTTTAACTACAAAAATTATTTCATTACTAGCGTTGAAAGAGAAATTGAAGAATGAAAATCTGTCCTTCGTGATGGTTTTAAATCGACACCTATCAGATGATAATTCATGTAAAAAATAAAAAAAGGAAAAAGAGTATGAATATAGATATTCCATTAACATGATATAATTCTAATATAAATATGATACTGGATTTATCAATATCTTTTAAACAGAGGAGGTGATGAGAGAATAATAAAATAAAATAACATTGAAAAGAAACTAATTGGGAAAGGAAGAGTAATTTACCTCCGGAATACAGCTCCTTGAGAACCTCCTTAAGGGTAATATTTTTTGCCTTTTCATTAAAGAAATATATCATGGAAATGAGTGAGAGTCATGGGAAGAGTATTGGAAATAAATTTGATAAGTCTGAAATCATGAAAGGTGTGAGGAGAAGTGGGGGTGAGGGGTGATATTTATAGTGGAGGGGAGGGGTGACTTCTAAATTTTTTATTCATTATTTTATTGTTTTTCTCAAGAAAACAAATAGTTTTGATTATTGTTAATAAATACAATAATATGTTCATTTTAGTTCTATCCAAGGGTAAATAAATCATCCAAACATCACATATGACTCAATAAATCATGTATTTTTCATTTTTCAAAAATTTTCCGAATTTTATTAATCCCAAATGAATTATGTATTTTATAAAAAACCAGAAATTAACCCTAACCATTTTTTTAACATGTATAGTTAAAAAATAAAATGCATTTTTTGAAGAAAAAAATACAAATTTAATTAATTTAATATTTTAATTAAAATCATCATTTAGTCAGAAAATATAGATTTTAAATCTATAAATGATTTTATAAGACTTTAAAAAATTAACTAAGGTCTCATGAAATTATAGTAAAATAACAAGACAAAAAAATGATAATTTTTGAATACATTTTATATGAATATTTTTTATTTTAAATCATTTTACTAAATATTAAATTGTAATTAAATATTTTTCAGATAAAAAAATTCCAAATCGTAATTTAACAATTTTTAAAATAATTATTTACTTATACTATGATATAATTACATGACACATTCATTTTTATGGTGCCTGAATTATATTTATACTTTTATTGGTGATGTTACTATTCATTAGTCAAATTTACTATTCAAAAGGGTCATATTACTATTCCTAATATCATGTTACTATTTTATTGGTATAGGTTCCTTAACATCTAGAAATGCCTATTTTTTCATTCATTCATCATTTATGATTTTTGTATTGTGTCCTATACGTGATTTTTTTATATATAATATAAACTAAACCAAATAAGTTAAATTTCATTGTTAGACTTAAGGTTCACTACATTTGTTTTAAACTAATTTTAATGTTATCTTGTTGTAATAGTTTGGAATAATTTATTGGTTTTCCTTATACCTTCCCTTCCCCTCTATCTTATCGCAATTATCTATGGTAACTGTTGGTGAATTTCATCATTAGTAGGTTGGGTTATTGGAACAATATTCTTACCCTTGTATTCTCTATCCATTACATTGATCTTGGTGGAAAATAATTAGGTTCTCGATTCTAATTCCACAATATCTAAATCAAGTCCTAAATAAAAGGGACTCCATTTTACTTAGCTATAGGTATTTCTGACAGGTGGAACACATGATGTTTTGGTGTTTTATCATAAGGTAAAATTATTATACGATCTAACATGGTTTTTCATCAATTGTAGATGAAACCATCTATCAATTTTTTATAGTAGTTATATATTTTGTGTAAATTAATTTCAAGGATGTTTCATGTGTGGATAACACTCCCTTGGATATGTTTTTTACATTGGTACTCTGATAAATGAGTTATCTCTTAACTAATATCGTAATTAATAAAATATTGTTTCCATTTAAATAAAATTAGATTATAATTAAAATTAATATATTTTAATTTTGGGTATCTTATTGATGGTTTGAAACTGATTATGATTTATAGAGATTGGTGGTTGTGTTTTTCTAAGGTATTTACTTAACTGAATGAGGTAGTTGATCCCTATAATTCTCTATTTGGTTTATGCATCATTCTATGTGACATATGTTATGTGGTCTAACTAGTTGTGTGTAATTGACCATAAATTAAAATAAGTCATAATTATATGACCTATATGTGTATATAGGGAACGTCTAGGTCCATAAGGATCCATTTAACACTAAATTGATGCATCATTTACTAATGGAATTACTTTTTCTATAAATGTGAAATATATGATATTTGAACTCTATATGGGTAATTAATTTTTAATGTAAAATGAGATAAACCGTAGACAAGCTCCTTAATTCTCCTCTATGAATGGGATATGGTTGATTGTAGGTTTTTGGCTCATGGTTTTTCCATCTCGAACTTTTACATACCATATATGTAAAGACCCGCAAATTTCAAGGAAATGTTTTTCTTAATTTTCTTTGGAATTTTACAAGAGCACGGTTTCTGACGGCACCTGATGCCGAGGCCTGGTGTGCCCGGAATAATTTTCCGAAGCTTGGCTCGGGTACGTTCTGTGAACGGATGAGCGGGCTTTTCTAACTTTTGAACCGGTTCCCGGAATCGAATTCTGAGGGCACCGATGAAATCGCAGCGCCGATATTCTCTTAGAAACGCCTCTTCCGGAGTTGCATTTGCTCGGGTGTGGTTTTTAATTTTCGCGCTTAAAGTTAAGAAATAAAATTATTTTGCGACAACTTTATTTTATTTCACTTAAAACACTTGGAAGCCACTTAAAGACGGCTTAAACTGGGTTGATCCGGATAGGATGCTATCCAGAAATATCCTACCCCCCATTGGTAGGATATTTGTGAGGTGGGGCCCGCACGAGCCCCGCCGTTTCTTTCCACTAAGTAACGCACCTGCGAAAACCCGTCATTATGAAAGTCAACTGACGCGTTTTCTTAAATTCTTAACAGACCATTTAATTGGGCGGTTTATTTCGTAAATTAAATGAGTTGTTTCTTTCATTGAATTAATTCAACGAATTGATGGGTCGTTACTTACCCCTTTTCGTGTGTTGGCATAATAATAAAATAAGACCAACCTATCTTTTGGAGGATTACTCGTTGAGAGAGGATCCTTGAACCTTCATCCTCCTTTGCGAAGAATGCGAAGAACACGAAGAACGCCGAACCCGGAAACCGACGACGCGACACCGTGATCCGCGACGCCGACGTTCCCTTCCTGCAACGTTCTTCTGCGACGAATCTTCCTCCGCGACGGATCTTCGATCAGCTGCTTGAGGTAAGAGTCTCAGACTTTATTTTTAATCTCCTTTGTGGTTCTTTACCAAAACACAGATTTAATTAATTAAATTAAATCTGCTATTTCATGGTCCGTTGAGTTCGCCGACTCAACGTCGTGTTCCACGACGACGCGACGCCCTTCCGCGACGACGCGACGATCTCCGCCTTCCACGACGAGCAATTCCGCGAAGAACGCTCACGCGCAACGACTACGAGGTAGGGAATTTTTTTTTGGAATTACCCATTTTTATCTTCCCGTCAATGTTCCTTTAAAAAGATAAAAACTGGTTTTGTGAAAAATTTTAAATTTATTAAAATTTTTGTTTCCATTCAAATGAGGAACCCGTTTCATGAAACAATTTTATTTCATTAAAAATTGTTTCGGATATGCGTTCATGTGTTGAACTTTAATTTCTCCCATTGTTTATCTCTAATGCGGAGGGTGCGGGCCAAACGAACACGGCCCGACGACCCTCCGCCATTCTTCGTTTTTGTGCGGATTTGATGGGCGACGACGGAACATGCCGCAACAGATGTTTGACGATCCCACAGTGAAGAACGGAACCCGGGAGGAGCAACGACGCAGATGGAAAGAAAATCGGGCCACCGGAGCGACTCCGGCGGCCCGCGGAAGCCGGCGGCGGCACCCGGCGCGCCGCCGGACGAGACCGCCGCGACACTGGCCGCGGCGGCGGCGCTCGCGGGACGCGGCTGAAGCCACGTCCTGCGCCAGGGAGACAGCCCGCGGGTGTCCCGTGGGTGTCACGCGGGGGCGGCGGCTCCCCCCCACGTCACCCGAGACGCGGCTTCAGCCGCGTCCGGTTGGCTGGCCGACACCCCGCGGGTGTCACGCGGGGTGTCACGCGGGGTGGCGGCTCCCTCCGCGTCAGGCCGCTCGGCCGCTCGGCCAAGCCGAGTTGGACCGGCCTTGGCCGAGCCAGACCAGTCCGACCGGGTCGGACCGGGTTCGGCCGACCCAGGGGGGGTCGGGTCGGGTCGGCCCGGGCCCGGACCCCCCGTCTTCGGAAGGTCTTCGTTCAAATGCTCGTAACTTGAGGTATGGGCCTCCAAACGACTCACCGTCAGCGGAAACAGGATCCTTGGATCGAGACGGTCATTTCGGTATATCACACTCAAGGTTTCGGAATACGTTGAGTTCGGCCGAGTTGGTTCGTACACGAAACCAACCGGGCCCTCGGAGCGGAAACACTCATATCTTGAGCTACGGACGTCCGATTGACGTGCCGTCAGCTTCGTTGAATTCCTCTATGTGAGAAGGATTTTTTGGCACACTCCTCCCGAGGTTTGGACGCAGGTGGAATACGGTCGGGTTGGTTTTCCCTTAAAAACCAACCGGGCCCCTAGGACGAAAAAGTCAATAACTCTCAGACCGGGCGTCCGATTAACGCGCCGTCTGCGACGTTGAGTTCCTGTTGGAAATATAGAACTTTTGGATACATCATCTTCGATCTTTGTGACAGTTGATGTATCGGCCTCTCGGCTCGTGGAGCGGACCCTCCCGAACGAGCTTGCTGTGTGCGGGAACCCTAGAGCTGGTTGTCACTGCTTCTTCGACAGCGACAACCGTGCATAGATCCTCAGTGGACTGCGGCGACGACCGTGCAGAGATCCTCAGTGGACTACAACGACGACTGTGCAGAGATCCCCAGTGGACTGCGATGACTACAGCACTTTGCGATCCTACGTGGATCAGTGCTACAGGTCTTGTGTGGCCCCGATCCTGTGTGGGTCCGATCCTGTGTGGGTCCGCGCTCAGCGGTTCTATGTGACCCAGCGCCTACAGGTCCTGTGTGGGCCCGATCCTGTGTGGGTCATTGCCGGGGTTAGTTACCTATCGATCCTTCATGGGTCCGACGACTTAGATTGATCAGTGATCATCTTTATCGTCATCCGAAGAAGTATACCTGTGTGAGATGAATCTTGTGTTACTCTCTTTTGTGGATTGTGTTGAGCTATCCTGTGTGGATTTACTATTTACTCTCCCTTCTGGATTGTATTGAGCTATCCTATGTGGGTATACGTTTTGCTTCCTGTGTGGACTGGGTTGTGCTTGGGCTCGGACGTTGGAGCCGAACGGGAATTTATGACTTAGGTATATGTATGGGCATATACCTAAGCCGTGTCAGATGTTATTTCGTGATTGTATCTTTCCTTTGTGGGTTATCCTTTGAGGACTTCAGGAGACCTTCGGGGGTCTTGGGGTCCCTACTGTGTAGATTATACTCACCCCTGCACGGGCTATGCCCGCACTACGTTGTGTTGGTTGCAGACAACGGACAGCGCTGAACGTGGTGGAGGCGTGCGGAGCAGGAGAGTACCTGGAGGCGGACCACTGGGCGGGACGTACTCGGAGTGGTCAGGTGGACCCGAGGAGCAGTGGAGGCTATCTGTACCCACCCTTCTGGTGGGACATCCAGAGGACGGCTCGACGCTACGGCTTTTCTTTTCAGTTGTTGTTTTTCCCTTTCAATTGTACTTTACAGTTGGGCTTGTATTTCTGGCCCCTTTTTACTTTCAGCATAGCTTGTACCATTTTTACTTAGTCTTTACTTTTCCTCTTGCTTACTCTTTGGTGCTTGTTTACTTTTCAAAGGCAATGCCTTCCCTTTTTTTGGGATTTACGCCTTGGTGCTAGTCGCCAGCCCCTGGCCTATGGAGGGCGGGCTTGGGGTAGTCACGGCATGGGCCCCGAGGACGGGCTGTGACAAATTGGTATCAAAGGTGGTCGGTTCTACCACAGACTCTGATCTTTCTTCTATGTGAAGCAATAGTGTTTAGAGTATTGAGTGTGGTTATCAGTCCAGGGAGTCCAGTGTTGGTACGGCTGCCGACGTATCCGTACACCAGGACCCTGACTTCTGATTTCCGACTTAAGCACGAAAACATTGATTGTGTGTGTGTTTCAAGTTTTCTTTGTGATTACTTGTGTCAGCTCACCAGGTATACTGTTCTGACCGTGGCACAATTGTTTCCTTTTCAAGATGGCCCGACGACAGCAGCCAGCTAGGGTTCCGAGAGTAGAGCGCGGCGATAGCCTGCCGAGTGATGAGGCCTCGGTACAGGGCCCGTTGACAGCAGAGGCACCGGCGATACCTTTACCCGCCGAGCCCCTGATGCTTCCAGCGCCGACCGCTGACGTTGCACGTCGCCTTGGAGCTCTGCACGAGTTCTAGCGCCAGTGACCACCCAGGTTTCGTTGGGAGACGGACCCCCAGGCAGCCAAGGACTGGCTGGAGGCGGTCGTCCGAGTTTTCAGGCTAGTGAGGACACCAGCAGACCTCATGGTGATTCTCGCGGCGAGCCTACTGCACGCAGCAGCAGGACGATGGTGGAGCCTGATGCTCCAGGTTCACGATAAGGCCTCTCTCATCTGGACGGACCTCGAGATCCTCTTCCGCTCAGAGTTCATCCCGGCCACCCTCCGTGCGGTGCGCATCCAGGAGCTTCTTCAGCTGCGGCAGGGTAGCTTGGCGGTCTCCCAGTACGCGGCGAGGTTCACCAACCTTTCTCGCTACTCGACCGACATGGTACAGGACCCCTTCTTCCGGGCCCAGACCTTCGAGCAGGGATTGAGACATGAGATCCGGGCGTCGCTGATCTCCCTGAGCATCTCGACCAAGGCAGGAGTGCTGGAGCGAGCCCTTCTGATCGAGAGCTTCCTGGCTGAGTCCACAGTGAGACCTACCGCAGGGAGGCAGGTAGCAGAGTCTTCGGCAGCTGGTAGCCGATGGATGACTCAAGGTTCCAGGCAGACCAAACCTTCCGGAAAACGACCTCGGGACACTGGCTCAGCAGTGCGGGGCACACAGCACGGGGCCAGTCTTCCGAGAGGCAGGCAGTGCTACTCCTGCGGCGGGCAAGGCCACATGGCTCGTGACTACCCGACCCGCCTTACCGAGGAGCAGCAGACGGTGGAGGGGCCACCCAGGCAGAGGTAGAGGGTTGAACGTGGAGGTCTGCAGGGAGGAGGCGGACGAGGCAGAGGAGCTGGCCGAGCAGCAGGTGGTGGGCGACGCTTTGAGGCTCTGCCACCACCACCACCAGGAGGCCCGCCCCGACCACCGGGAGCTGGCGGGCAGAGACAGGCACAGCTCTAGGCAGTAGAGGCCTATGACCACGGTGCACCAGAGATGGTTCGAGGTACGATCTATGTCTATTCCACACTTGCTGAAGTTCTGATAGACATAGGAGTGAGTCACTCTTTCATAGCCACTGCCCTTGTTCGGAGCTCGGAGATTCCGACAGATCCGTTGGCTCGATCCTTATGGCTAGAGACTCCTACGGGAGAAGACTTGACGATTAGGCACTGGTGCCGGCAGTGTGAGCTTACTATAGGAGGCGAGATCTTCGGCTGGGATCTTCTTGTAGCAGCGTCGAGGCCTTACGACGTCATCTTGGGCATGGATTGGTTATCTACAGTCCATGCTCAGATTGACTGTTTTAGGCGCAAGGTGCGATGTGTGCGCACCGATGGTAGAAGGTTCACCTTCACCGGCGAGAAGGGAGCCTTAGCAGCACAGGATGGACTCACGCAGAGGAGAGGTCAGCCCATCACTCATCAGTTGGCTAGCCTCATCCTTGGAGCAGTTGACGTGCAGAGTCCTAGTTTTCCTGCAGTGGTGGATCACTATGCGGACGTCTTCCCCGATGACGTTTCAGGGCTACCTCCTCGTAGAGAGGTAGACTTTTATATTGACCTGTACCCCGGGACAGCCCCGATATCCACTCCAGCATATCGGATGGCCCCCGCCGAGCTTTGAGAGCTACGGGTACAGTTGGAGGACTTGCAGGGCAAGGGGTTCATCCGACCCAGTGTTTCACCCTGGGCTTCCCCGATATTGTTCGCCAAGAAGGCGGACGGGAGCTTGCGACTGTGTGTCGATTATCGTCGCCTGAACCAGGTGACATTGAGGAACATGTATCCGCTACCTAGGATTGATGACCTCTTCGATCATCTCAAGGGAGCACGGTGGTTCTCGAAGATAGACCTCAGGTCAGGCTATCATCAGCTCAGAGTTCAAGACGAGGATGTGCAGAAGACGGTCTTCAGATGTTGGTATAGACACTATGAGTTCTTGGTTATGCCTTTCGGTGAAACCAATGCTCTAGCAGTGTTCATGAGCCTCATGAACAGGATCCTCCAGCCATACCTTGATCGCTTTATCGTGGTCTTCATCGACGACATTTTGGTGTACTCGACGACAGAGGAGGAGCATGCCTACCACCTGCGGGTTGTACTAGACACACTCTGAGAGCACTAGCTTTATGGAAAGCTCTCGAAGTGCCAGTTCTGGTTACGTGAGGTCCACTTATTGGGGCACATCATTTCTGAGGTGGGAGTTGTAGTGGATCCCGTGAATAACGAGGCAGTGCTAGCTTGGGAGCCACCCAAGAGAATGACAGAGATGCGAAGTTTCTTGGGCCTAGCCTGATACTATCAGAGATTTGTGCCGGACTTCACCAGAGTTGTGGCCCCACTCTCAGCGTTGACGAAGAAGGGGAAGCCCTTCGTGTGGTCAGACAGATGTCCGCAGAGCTTCCAAGAGCTGAGGCAGAGGTTGACCAGCGCACCTATCTTGAGGT
Organism: Viscum album; assembly: GCA_963277665.1. Taxonomy (NCBI): domain Eukaryota; kingdom Viridiplantae; phylum Streptophyta; class Magnoliopsida; order Santalales; family Viscaceae; genus Viscum; species Viscum album. The sequence continues at coordinate 61,246,400 of OY728143.1, read as the reverse complement.
TGCCTGAGGAGGGAGTTGGATACGTAGTCTACTGCGATGCATCAGGGACCGGACTCGGGTGTGTCCTGATGCAGGAGCGGGCCGTGATTGCCTACGGATCACGTTAGTTGAGTCCGCATGAGAATAACTATGCCACCCATGACCTGGAGTTTCAGCAGTGGTCTTCGCTCTGAAGACATAGCGGCACTATCTGATGGGCGAGCGCTTTACAGTCTTTTTTGACCATCAGAGTCTCTGGTACGTCTTCTCTCAGAAGGTCCTGAACCTGATACAGCGGCGATGGATCGAGTTCCTCCAGGACTATGACTTTGAGATAGTCTATACTCCTGGGAAGGGGAACGTGGTAGCTGATGCCCTCAGCAGGAGAACGGGCATCCAGCTACTTGAGGAGGCGACAGAGCAGCTAGCCGCTTTGCAGATATCCTTCGTGGATAGAGACGGAGCATCCTTCCGTCAGCCTCTCACAGTCTCTCCTCCACTACTGCAGCGGGTCAGAGAGGCACATCGTGGGGACACTGACTGTGAGACGCGGCGTGCACAGATATCCTCAGGACATGAACCTGATGGTTTCTCCCTTGGAGAAGAGCACGGCATCCTTTTCAGAGGACATACCTTGGTACCAGTCGCTTTACGAGAGGAGGTGCTGAGAGGGTTTCACACTTCTCCTTTGGTGGTACATCTAGGAGTGGCGAAGATGTACCAGGATCTCAGATGACAGCACTGGTGGCCGGGCACGAAGAAGGTTGTGGCAGAGTTCGTTTCACGGTGCCTCACCTTCCAGCAGGTGAAGGCAGAGCATCAGGTACCAGCAGGCTTGGTACAGCCCTTGGAGGTCCCGGAGTGGAAGTGGGATGGGATATCTATGGACTTCGTGACTCGACTTCCACGCACTTCCAGAGGTCACGACTCCATTTGGGTGATTTTTGACCGACTCACCAAGTCGGTACACTTCTTACCCATCCGAGAGTAGGGCTCAGTGGAGAGCTTGGGGCGTCTCTACTTTCAGGAGATTGTACGGCTTCACGGTGTTCCATCCACTATCATCTCTGATCGGGACACTCGCTTTACTTCCGGGCTTTGGAAGGGGTTGTAGGAGGCATTCGGGACGCGGCTACATCTGAGCACCGCCTTTCACCCTCAGATGGATGGTCAGATGGAGAGGACCATTTAGACTCTCGAGGACATGCTCCGCGCATGTGTCCTCGACTTTGGTCGTAGCTGGGAGGACCACCTACCCTTGGTGGAGTTCGCGTACAACAACAGCTACCACTCCATAATTGGGATGGCACCCTACGAGGCGTTGTACGACAGGCCTTGCAGATCTCTTTTGTGCTGGACAGACCCTGGGGAGTCAGCACTTGTGGGACCAGAGATGGTCCGGGCCACGACAGAGAAGGTCCAGGTCATCCAGGAGCGAATGAGGACAGCACAGAGCCGGCAGAAGTCATATGCTGACAGGAGGCGGAGGCCACTAGAGTTCGAGGATGGCGACCACGTCTTCTTGCGGGTCTCACCACGACGTGGTTTGCGGAGATTTGGCCGAGGGGGAAAGTTGTCTCCACGCTTCATCGGGCCTTTCCAGGTCCTCTGCAGGGTTGGTGAGGTGGCATATCGCCTAGCTCTGCCACCTCAGTTGCACCGGGTGCACGACGCCTTCCACGTATCCAATCTGAGGAGATACGTGCACGACCCTACGCACATCATTGACTATGGGGAGCTAGACGTGGATGATGGGGTGACTTTTGTGGAGGTCCCAGTGGAGATAGAGGATCGACAGGAGCGGGTCCTGTGTGGGCAATCGAGTCCTCTTGTGCGCATCAGATGGCAGCACGGGAACCTCCAGGAGAGCACATGGGAGCGGGAGGCTCAGATGCGTGCTCAGTACCCACATTTGTTTCCCTAGTTTTTGATGTATCTTTACAGGGAAGTAAAGCCCTGCGGTGTGATTAATGTAAAGACCCGTAAATTTCAAGAAAATTTTTTTCTTAATTTTCTTTGGAATTTTACAAGAGCGCAGTTTCTCACGGCACCTGATTCTGAGGCCCGGTGTGCCCGGAATCATTTTCCGAAGTTTGGCTCGGGTACTTTCAGTGAACGGACGAGTGGGCTTTTCTAAATTTTGAACCGGTGCCCGGAATCGAATTCTAAGGGCACCGATGAAATCGCAGCGCCGGAATTCGCTTAGAAACGCCTCTTCTGGAGTTGTGTTTGCTCGGGTGTGGTTTTTAATTTTCGGGCTTAAAGTTAAGATATAAAATTATTTTGCGACAACTTTATTTTATTTCACTTAAGCCACTTGGAAGCCACTTGAAGCCACTTAAAGACGGCTTAAACTGAGTTGATCCGGATAGGATGTTATCCAGAAATATCCTACCCCCTTGGTAGGATATTTGTGAGTTGGGCCCGCACGAGCCCAGCCGTTTCTTTCCGCTAAGTAACACACCCGCTAAAACCCGTCATTATGAAATTCAACTGACGCATTTTCTTAAATTCTTAACAGACCATTTAATTGGGCGGTTTATTTCGTAAATTAAATGAGTTGTTTCTTTTGTTGAATTAATTCAGCGAATTGATGGGTCGTTACTTACCCCTTTTCGTGTGTTGGCATAATAATAAAATAAGACCAACCTATCTTTTGGAGGATTACTCGTTGAGAGAGGATCCTTGAACCTTCATCCTCCTTCGCGAAGAACACGAAGAACACGAAGAACACCGAACCCAGAAATCGATGACGCGACGCCGTGATCCGCGACGCCGAAGTTCCCTTCCTGCAACGTTCTTCTGCGATGACTCTTCCTCCGCGACGGATCTTCGATCGGCTGCTTGAGGTAAGAGTCTCGGATTTCTTTTTAATCTCCTTCGTGGTTATTTACCAAAACATGGATTTAATTAATTAAATTAAATCTTCTGTTTCATGGTCCGTTGAGTTCGCCGACTCAACGCCGTGTTCCGCGACGACGCGACGCCCTTCCACGACGACGCGACGATCTCCACCTTCCGCGACGAGCAATTCCGCAAAGAACGCTCATGTGCGACGACTATGAGGTAGGGATATTTTTTTTGGAATTACCCCTTTTTATCTTCCCGTCAATGTTCCATTAAAAAGATAAAGAACTGGTTTTGTGACCAATTTTAAATTTATTAAAATTGTTGTTTCCGTTCAAATGAGGAACCCGCTTTATGAAACAATTTTATTTCATTAAAAATTGTTTCGGATATGCGTTCATGTGTTGAACTTTAATTCCTCTCGTTGTTTATCTCTAATGCGGAGGGTGCGGGCCAAACGAACACGGCTCGACGACCCTCCGCCGTTCTTCGTTTTTGTGCGGATTTGACGGGCGACGAAGGAACGTGACACAAAGGATGTTTGACGATCCCGCAGTGAAGAACGGAACCCGGGAGGAGCAACGGCGCAGACAGGAAGAAAATCGGGCCACCGGAGCGACTCCGGCGGCCCGCGGAAGCCGGCGGCGGCGCCCGGCGCGCCGCCAGACGTGACCGCCGTGGCAGCGGCGCTCGCGGGACGCGGCTGAAGCCGCGTCTGGTAGGCTGGCCGACACCCCGCGGGTTTCGCGGGGGTGTCACGCGGGGCGGCGGCTCCCCCCCGCGTCACCCGGGACGCGGCTGAAGCCGCGTCCGGTAGGCTGGCCGACACCCCGCGGGTTTCGCGGGGGTGTCACGCGGGGCGGCGGCTCCCCCCGCATCGGGCCGCTCGGCCGCTCGGCCAAGCCGAGCGGGTCCGGCCCTGGCCGAGCCGGACCGGTCTGACCGGGTCGGACCGGGTTCGGCCGACCCAGGGTGGTCGGGCCGGGTCGGCCCGGGCCCGGCCCCCTGTCTTTGGACGGTCTTCGTTCAAATGCTCGTAACTTGAGATACGGGCCTCCAAACGACTCACTATCAGCGGAAACGCGATCCTTGGATCGAGGCGGTCTTTTCGGTATATCGCACTCAAGGTTTCAGAATACTTTGAGTTCGGCCGGGTTGGTTCGTACATGAAACCAACTGGGCCCTCGGAGCGGAAACGCTCATATCTTGAGCTACGGACGTCTGATTGATGTGCCGTCAGCTTCGTTGAATTCCTCTATGTGAGACGGATCTTTTGGAACACTCTGTCTGAGGTTTGGACGCAGGTGGAGTATGGTGGGGTTGGTTTTTCCTTAAAAACCAACCGGGCGCCTGGGACGAAAAAGCCAATAACTCTCAGACCGGGCGTCCGATTGACGCGTCGTCTGCGACGTTGAGTTCTTGTTGAAGAAACGGAACATTTTGATACATCAACTTCGGTCTTTGTGACAGTTGATGTATCGGCCTCTCGGCTCGTTGAGCGGACCCTCCCGAATGAGCTTGATGTGTGCGGGAACCCTAGAGCTGGCTGCGACTGCTTCTACGACAGCGACGACCATGCAGAGATCCTCAGTGGACTGCGGCGACGATCATGCAGAGATCCTCAGTGGACTGCGACGACGACTGTGCAGAGATCCTCAGTGGACTGCGACGACTACAGCACTCAGCAATCCTACGTGGATCAGTGCTACAGGTCCTGTGTGGGCCTGATCCTGTGTGGGTCTGATCATGTGTGGATCTGCGCTCATCGGTTCTGTGTGAGCCAGCGCCTACAGGTCCTATGTGGGCCCGATCCTGTGTGGGTCATTGCAGGGGTTAGTTACCTATCGATCCTTCGTGGGTCTGACGACTTAGATGGATCAGTGATCATCTTTATAGTCATCGGAAGAAGTATACCTGTGTGAGCTAAATCTTGCGTTACTCTCCTTTGTAGATTGTATTGAGCTATCCTGTGTGGATTTACTGTTTACTCTCCTTTGTGGATTGTGTTGAGCTATCCTGTGTGGGTATACGTTTTGCTTCCTGTGTGGACTGGGTTGTGCTTGGGCTCGGACGTTGGAGCCGAACGAGAATTGATGACTTAGGTATATGTATGGGAATATATCTAATCCGTGTCAGATGTTACTTCGTGATTGTATCTTTCCTTTGTGGATTATCCTTTGAGGATTTCGGGAGACCTTCAGGGGTCTCGGGGTCCCTACTAAGTAGCTTATACTCACCCCTACATGGGCTATGCCCGCACTACGTTGTGTTGCTTGCAGACGATGGACAACGCTGATCGTGGTGGAGGCGTGCGGAGCAGGAGAGTACCTGGAGGTGGACCACTGGGCGGGATGTACTCAGAGCGGTCAGGTGGACCCGAGGAGCAGTGGAGGCTATCTGTACCCACCCTTCAGGTGGGACTTCCAGAGGACGGCTCGACATTGTGGCTTTTCTTTTCAGTTGCTGTTTTTCCCTTTCAATTGTACTTTACAGTTGGGCTTGTATTTCCGGCCTCTTTTTACTTTCAGCACAACTTGTACCGTTTTTACTTAGTGTTTACTTTTGCTCTTTCTTACTCTGTGGTGCTTGTTTACTTTTCAAAGGCAATGCCTTCCCTTTTGTTGGGATTTACGCCTTTGTGCTAGTCGCCAGCCCCTGGCCTATGGAGGGCGGGCTTGGGGTAGTCACGGCACGGGCCCCGAGGACGGGTCGTGACAATATAGTCTCTTGGATGGTCGATTAGTTTGTGGGGTGAGTGTCCCTACCTCATCAGCTGATGGTATACAAGTGGGTATACCTTTGAATCAACTTATTTATAGGTTGTAAATGATTCGAAAAAACAAATAGAAGTTACAGAGTGAGATATAAATTAAACCAATCCATCATTTTCCCCTATATTTTGTATATTTTATTTCTATTAAATTATATGATGAATAAGTCTATATTGAAGGATTCCATGACCATTAAATGATTATCTATGACCCTTGTTATCATAAATATACTATGAGAAATCATAAGGGTTGTATTGATCATGATGGTAATTAGTGTACCATATTGGTACTTTGTTCAAATTCAAGAAAATATGGAAATAGTGGAATAAGTCTAACCTGTTAATTTTCTTGAATGTAACATATATGGGAATAGGTTCAATTATTGGGAGACCAGCCTAAGGTGGACTTTATTCTTGTGATGGGTTTGTTTCAAACACCCATTAACCTTTTTATAAATGTGTTTTTATTCTAAAATTTTCTTCTCTAATTAAAAAATGGTTTCTATTTTTTCAATAATGATTTTTAGTGTGTGAAATTGACATGCATGTAGTATGAGTTGGGTTTCATTCTAATGAAATAGAGAATATAGTGTGGTGATGTTTTATGAAGTTGTTTTGGAGTACATAACAACCAAGGGTTTATGATATGGGGTGGGATAATTTATTTGATATCGTTTGGGTGATCAAGTAAGCCATGTTTTTCTGAAGGGATAAGTTGAGTGTTAGTTTAACTATAACCAATTTTATATTTTTGGTTTTTCATTCTTGTTCTTATATATAATAAATACGAATTGATTGATTTTTGATTGGGTTGTAATTCATGTCAAATGTGGGTAGACTGATGTCTTGTCACTTTATTTTTGTTTTGAGTTGGATGACAATCCAACCATTGTTGGTTTTCAGATTATATGATTTGAGATATTATGGTTTGGACATAATACATTCCAAGGGATGGTGGTACTCAATTGGATGTGTGATATGGGTTTGATTTGATGGCTCCCAAGGAAATTTCATTGTATTTTATACTTGAATCTTCAAAATGTGGTTGAAATTTAGTGGTTTGGTCATGATACTTGTTAACATTTTTTGATCTAGATGGTGGGATGTTATACCCCCAATGGATTTTTTTAACTTGAGTTGGATGTGTCAAATGGGTTGTATGTGAAACCTTTTGATATGTATATGTGGTAGTGAGTTGTACATAATGGATCCCAATATTTTTTTGATGTTTTCGGTTAGAATTGACTCTTCTTGATATAGTGTATACTTATACAGTTACATTGTGTTTTTTGATATGGATTTGGATGTTGCGGCTAATTGGTATTCAAAATACTTGTCAAGAAACAACCTACAACGGTATTTGGAAGATACAGTCACACCTAAGAGACATGGGCATCACATGTGATCATTTCAAGGGATTTAATCAAGTGTGATAACTCCTTGATGTCTTGGGCAGCACCAGTGGTTATGGAAGTTATTATTCTAATTCTTTTTAAATTATTTATTCTAATCATGTCAAATTTTTCATCAACATTATGTAAAATATATGTGAGGAACATCATTAGGGGTGGTTAAATGAGATGTACCAACACCCTACTTGGGTAGCCTATGAACATTGGTACCTGAGCATGCCTAATGACTATAGACACTGATATGGTGAGATATTTTTGTTGGACATTGAGTTAGATATATTAATCAGAGTCAAGAGATAGAACCTAGTATGCAATAATAACTTGGTTGTAGTTTTTTAAATTTTATTTATATTTTTTATTAGGTATGTGATATACCAATGGGGGACCCTGTTGGTGTTTACATGGATCATGTGAGAGCTAAATAATTTATTATTTTATTATATATGTTTTGATGTTTATTGTTTTTGGGAGTTTTCAAGTGGTACTTCTTTATTATTTTTATATTGTGTTGATTGATTATATGCAATGTTTTATTTTTTTAATTTTTTTTATACCCAAGGGTATAGTCTCCACACTATATCACTATAGACATATATAATTTTCTAAAGACGTATTTTATTTGGAGAGGCTTAGTTATTTTCACATGTAAATCTATTCCAATGTCGTTACCATTCTTATTATTCTTGGGTCGGCTCAGATTCTCCTCTCTATCCTCCTTCTCGAAATTTTCATGGTGTGTGTTTTTTTGTCCGGTGGTGGCATCGATCTCATGGGCCTGACTATATCAGATATTCACATAGAATATCAGCATGTTCTGTTCCCTTTATCCTTTATTTTTAGTGTTTATTTGGGTGGCACGATGCATATCAAGTAGTCTTGACCTAGCCTCGGTGGTCGGAGCATCTCTACTCCATTTTCTGTTGGCTAGGGTGCGTGAGGTTGTTCTCTATGGCAGTCACGAGTGGTTCTAATGGCAGGGATGGGATCTTTAGATCTGGCTTGTGGTGTGGTTTTTGGGGAGCCCAACAGTATTTCCGGCACAAGGTGAGTCATGGTGCATTGAGTTTTTTTGGTGTCATCATTGGTAGAGCACCTCGGAATCCCTTCACTAGTCCTTCTAATGTAGGATGTTAGTAGGATTGCTTCATCCATTGACTGAGATAGTGTTTTGGTGTTGCAGCTTTCATGAATTGGTTATTGGAGGCGTAGTAATGGCGATATAGAGATGTAAGTTTTTATTAGTTTTTTGGTGATGAATCATTGATTTTGTGGTATTTGTTTATGTATTTTTTCATGTACCCTGGTGATATATGGTTCTTGGTCATGAAACAAATTTTCCTTCAAGGGATTGCTCCAGAAGAGGTGCTGGACAAGAAATTTACACTAGATCTCTTCTATTTGTAATTGGATGATTGAGAGGGTATGGAAACGTCCTTTGATACCATGCCACTTCACTCTTGCATGAGATTTCTAATTGAATAGCATTGAGAATGTGTAAGCTTGTCTAATGTTTTTTATGCTGGGGAGGGGATTCTTTTTCTGTCTTGAATTTATGTTATTTTTTGGACTTGGGAATTTGGTATGTAGGGCATGGTTGTTGTTTTATTTCCTTGATGTACTGTTGGGATCCCCCTCATCCCTTAAAAGGGTGTTTATCATAATAAAAATCATTATCATTTAGTCAGGATGGGTTATAAATTTGGTTGGATTCTCTTTTTGTGACTGACCAGTACATTTGGGATCCAAATCCCATGTTTATATGGTGTTGGTATTGACGTTATTGGTTTTTTATATTATGGTTGAGTTGATTATATTTTACTATTATATTTTAGATTTATGATTAATGTATTTTTTCAAGGATTGGGATGGAAAGATAGTGGGTATTAATGATTCATATTTTGTATGTAGGTTCACATGACATGTTCTTTGTTGTAATGTGGATTTTAATATTGGAAATTGGTTTAGTTGGTTTAAATGTTCATAATAACTCATTTGGTTTTTTATAAAATAACATATTCATTGAATTATATTTAATAAAACCATATTCCCATGAGGTACACTATATGGATACCGAAATGGTGATATCATCTATGTACAAATATATTGTACATCGATCCTCATGGTTTTGGTTTGCTGTATGGATGTCTGGTGAGTATTAGTTCCCGATTGTTGGTAGTTCTCTTAGGAATAGGATATCTGATACATATGTAACCCCACTGTGTCTGTTATGGTTAGTGAGTTACATAATAATAACTTAAATGGAGGGTAGATATTTCATTGTGATATATGACCAAAGTGGGATGTGAACAAATGACATGGAAATAGAGCCTATTGATTTTAATATGTGACTTAGGATACTGGTGAGTCAAGAATCATATTTGGGTAGTAGGTCTCATTCCAATTACTATTTGCAGTGAATTTTTAAATACAAGGGTAAACTGAGGAATGGGTCATACTAGACTAATAAGTTCCATTATAGATGTAAATTAGGTTTATATTCATTATGACCGGGAAAAAACATAGGTGGAGTGTTATCATTTTTTTATTTGGCCTAAAAATTCCTTTAGAAGTGTGAATATGGAATCAAGAGTAATGCATCTTTTGTGAATGTTATGACATGTATGATAAGTATAACCAATTGATTAATTATGTTATTGATCCAATAATTTATGATATGTGACTAAATTATGTTTGATCCAAGTTGTGTTATAATGTGTACCTATGGTGTATGTCTTCATAGGGATAAAGTGATTTAAAAAATGTAGTCGTGATGAATTGTTTCGATTTACATATTTGATTCTCTCTTTCCATGAGAAAATGGACTGAGATTTTTCCTTTACCATTATGTTGTGGGTGTTAATGTAACATAATATATCCTTATAAAGGTATTATTAGAGATTAGGTAACTGTATTTTTTCTAATAAGAGATGTGTGTTATGTTGAGGGTTGGGTTCCTATATACCTCTGAGATTTACAGATTGTGTTTTGAAGGTCATGTGAATATTTTGTAGAGTTCATGATAATATATTGAATTTCATGTACGGTTCATGTGATGGAATCATAATGTGTGGTTTATGTCATTTTATTATTTTTATCATTGGTCATAAGAGATCTATTTATTGGTAAGACATCAAGGGGTGTCTGGGTATGGTGATGAGTTTTGGGACTCCATGGTTTCTTTAATTACATGTGGTTTGGTCATGTGTTTTCAATGGGATGAGTGAAATATAATGAGAGTATTTTTTATTTTATTTGAGAGTATATTATAATGGTTTTAGACACCTTTTGTGATGGAGTAATGGGGAAAGGTTATTTTCCCTTGATTCCATATCATGCATTGATCATAGTAGAGGTAGATATGGTGGACGGCCATGTGTGGTTTGACTAAAAAACAGACATGTGTTGGGGTATGATTGGTGCATTAGATGAGGTATTTTTATTTTGATGGTATTATTACCATAATAATATGATAAGTATTAGAAAAAAATGGTTTCTAGATTATGTAAATAATGAGTCCTCGCTTGATCTAAAGTACATCACATAGTGGAATGACCAGGAGATTTCTTGAATTTTGAGGGGTTGAGTTGATCTCTTTTAGTATTATGGAAACTAGAGATTTCATCTACTATAATTATATGGTGTCAGAAGGATTATGAGGTTTTAAAAATATTTCATGTAATTCATACCATGTTAAAATGTGAGATTTACATGATGGTCATCACAATTTTGGGAATTGAGAAAAATCTATTGAAACGATATGTTTTGAAAATGGATTATAGAGTTGGGAAGTTATTTTTTGGGGTTCCAAAGTCACAATGAACCAAAATTAATAGCATGATATTTGAACCTATATAATAAATGTGAGTTGGGATCATGTGTGTTATCTTTTAGCTGGTGGTTGGTATTGGGTAGGATTGTTCTCATTGATTTATGATAAGGAATATTATATTGTGGAGAGAACCCCATAGAGGGTCGTGTATGTGGTGCTTATTTAAATAGGTTTTTAGTAAATATATAGATTGGTGTATTGGTAAATCTACCTAGTCGTTGGTTATGATTTTTCATTAGTTCTAGGATATACCCGACCATGTTATGTTAACAAGTGAGAAATATACTAATATGGGTGTTGAGTGTGATATTAATTTTGAGTCATTATGTTAATTAAAAAATTTATAGAAATTATGAGTTACATTCTGCTGAAATAATCGAGTATTAGTTTTTAGAAATATCAAATTTGGATTACCATATCTATTGAATCATTTTACTCCTAGAGGGTGTAAAATTTTTTATTATAAAGTAGGGATTCTCATTGTAAAATATGTTCTCAAGAATGAAACTATTGTTTTCAGTGAGAACAACTAGTTTCCACTCAAGTGGGATATTATCTGAGTGATTATATGATGTTATCCAATGACATCAATATATAGTGTATTATTTCATTGAATTGAAAAGTCATGATAGAATTGTTGAGGTGGGTATAGTAATTTAATTTGATGAATTGATCATTGTTTTTATGTATGAGCTAATGGGTTTTCCAGAATTGTTCAATCAATGTGGTAATGGATACTTTCTTTCACATGTGATCGAGAGGTAAATTTGAAATTAAAATCAAGTTGTGTCCTTTAGGGAATGACCAACATCATGGGGCTTGAGTAATGAGGCCCTTGGGTGCTGAGTAGTATATCGTTTTGGGGTGTAGTGTCAACATGACTATAACCAGAATGTTACATGGGATAAAACTATGTATTGAGGGTCTAATTACTAAGATGGTTCATATCATATGAATTTTTATATTTTTAGGGGAAGATAAGTATTATAGTGGGTATGTTGTAAAAAACGCTCTGGTTCTAGTTGGTAGAGTTGGAAATGAACGTGGTTCTAAAGAGTAATGTTTTAGAACTGGATTGATTATTTTTTATTTATATCAGGAATGTGTATTTGTGACTATATATTCTCATTGGGAACATGATTAAGGTTAATAAGGTACCCTGTAAAGGTATTAAGGGGTTTAGTAAATTTCTTGGCGACAAATGGGGGACTAGTGAATTACATTCGATACTTGTTAAGACTTTAGTAGGATAGTTCATGTTCATTGGGAACTTTGTGGTTCCAAATGTTTTTAAAAAAATGGAGGGAAGTGCTATATTTTCTTTAATTTAAAACCCTTTTAAGATTATCTTCTTCAAAGTTATGGAAAATAAGGATAGGTATACCCTTATCCCTTTTAATCCCTTACATATTATTCCTTTGATATATGGAAATTAATGGTGGATTTCATGGTAAATAAGTCATGTTCTTGGCCCAATATTCTCCTCTTAATTTAGCCCAATTTTTATGTGTTTTGTTTATTTCTATAATCAGTATATATCACTGATGTTTAATTTCAACATGTTGGAGATGAATAAAAATATTTAAGAAAATTAATATAGGTTTTAAGGTGTGCCTTTACTTTTTATTGAAAAAGAAGATCCCAATATTATGTCACTTGGATTAGGTATATATAATATGTAAAGGGAATGTTGGAAGAAGTTGTTTTAAGATTTCAAGAGTCTCGTATAGATATTGGATTATGGAAGAATATAATGAAAATTATGATTTACATGAAGATATATTGAATCATGTGAATCTTATTATCCATGAAATAATTTTGAAGTACATGAAAAAATATTTAATTTTTTCATGATGAAATTTAATAAGAGAAGATGGTATTTCCATTACATCACTGGAATTTTTTTACTCTATTTTTTATGTGCAAGATAAAAAAAATTTATCCATTCTCTTCCTATGGAACCATTTCATGTACACATATGGGAAGCTATCTCAACAACTTATGAACTAGATAAACATGATAGATGAAGTGGATAGTATGTATAGTTGATGTAGAGTCCCTATATAGGTAAATAGGATGGTGATCATAGCACGCACTGGGAATGTATAAGAGATACAAAAGATTCTCTATATCGGTAAACATGGTGGTCAAGGATATGGTTTCTATACTAGTCTCATATATATAAAACTAGATTCTATTTCTGTGGAATGGGTATTTAATAATAAGAATCTTGAAAAAGGATTCGATGTTGGATTTAATTAAGATGGTACAATTCAACCAGCATTATATTATATAAAAATAATCCATAGTGCAATATAATATTGATGTGAGTTGTTTGAGCATCCGTCATGGTGTCTTCTTCTTACACATAATCACTGGACTAATTTCTCATGTGATGAATTTTTTATTTGTGTACCCCGATCAATCAAAAATATTATCCAATGATAAAAGCATAATTATGATGAAATTATTCCAAGAACAAATATGAGGCTGTTATGAGTTTCTATGATTCCATGATATTTTCATATATCTACCATCAGTTGATATGAATCTATATGAGAATAAGATCTTTAATTATTAACATCAATCACATACCTCATATGAAAAAGGATATACCGTATGGATGAGCATCCAGGATAATAACTACCCAGATCGTTTGTGAGGAATCAAGGGCATAGATCCTCCACTTGTATGATATTCTCTATGAGTATTGATCATTCATGAATCATACATGATGAATGGTCTTCCTTGAGTAAATTTATCTTTCATGAATTGAGAACACACAATCTGTGGGAAGAAGGTAGTAAACCATGACTGTCTGAAACATCCATGGGATTTATTTTCTTCTTTTTATTTCAAGGATTGAACTTTTATGAAAAATAGATAAACTAAATATTATTATATGAATTTTATTCTCTAATATTGGTATGTACTTCCCTTTATTAACACAGATGAATATTAGACTAGGTTTTCAAGGATAAAATGTAATGATATATTACTCATGATTCAAACAGAAATAACTTTGTGTTTTTCACTCATTGAAGTAAAGAGATACTGATTTGTATGAATATTTAGGTTAATTATACACGAAATTATATTGAATGGTAATGGTTGAGTTTATTATATATGTGTACAACTTCACTTTTATTTCGAACTATTTAGGGATAAATTTAATGTCATGTTTGAATTATCTATTATAGGAGAGAGTATGAGTGCATGAATATGAATTTTAGAAGATTTATACAAGAATGAAGTTCCATGTACATGAATGTTATTCAAATGGTAAATGGGAAGATGTGGCATCCATTTTCATAAATCATATGTTTCACTATGAAATATGGGATCAAAAACCATGAGAGAAATATTATTCAAAAAAATCCAACCAAGAACAATTATGATGATCAAAGGAAAAAATTATATTTAAATGATTATCCAAGATCATGGTTATTTATTAACTACAAGAAGAAGGTAAAAGTCACTTGATCCTGTCAATTATTTAAGTGTAAGGATAAAGGTAAGGTGATTTTTTCAATTTAAAACATCATGATGTATATATCATGATTTATTCAGTTAATTAGATTGTATTTATGAGAAGAATATGAATCTATGAATTGTGGATATATTTAAGGTAAGTTACCTATGATCTAGGAGGATTTTAATGATTATGTGGCATGGTATTTAAAAACATGTATTTATAATTTTTTGTAAATACTGTAATGATAAAGAGATTGAGGAGAAAAGTACTAAAGTTGTAGTTTATATATATATATATATATATTATAGGATATAAAATATGTGTTTTTTTATGTATTTGATAAAAAATGATGATAATATTTTCATGGTATCAAATAATTAATGAGAAAGAACATAATTAATAATTCATATAAATCTATAATACTTTATCAATTGAGAAGAGATTAAGTGGAGTCTATTATCTAATGAAGAAGAGATAAATGTTAATAATATTATAAGGGAAGAATATCCAATACAATTAATGACAACATAAATATATGTGGGATGAATAAAAGGTGGTTCTGTAAATTTATTTCACAAATAGAATGAGATAAAAAGAAAATAATGTGATATAAATATTTTTTTCATATTAAGAAGGATATTATGGAAAAAATCATAGTTTTTTTATTGTGAATAATGTGAACAAAGATGTACATACAAGAGAATAATAAGGAAAACATATTTCATACTATAGATAAAGTTTTCAATAATAGGTGAAAAAAATGAAGAACTATGCCATTCATAAAAAAATCTAAACAAGGGGATGACTTTCATAGTGATACAAAGAAAAAAAGGAAATGGGAAATTTATGATATATAATGTATAAAGATCTATGAAGGTGATATAGTTGGAAAATTTTCTCACCAATATAAAGAGTCAGGATGGATTTCACCCCACCCCACTGTTGAGTATAGGTCTCCAGACATCATATTCATGATTTTTTTCTGGATAGCCCAATGTAATAGGCATCTCATAATATTGGCATGTGTGATCACATATAGTTTTATGTTTGCCACAAGGACTAAATTTTCTCATGGAAAAGTGAATATTGTAAATCTATTTTACATGTTTTATGTTTTATAATAATTTAATTAATGGTTATATAATGAGATAACCATGATATTAACCATTCATTTATGTAAAGGGATAAAAATTAGAAATTTGATTAAAATTCATTGGAACTCATTCACTGACTCCCCAAAAATTAGTTTATCCCAACTAGTCTGAATAATTTGGAATAGAGGTATGTTCACCACTATTTGATTCTATACATCTAATTTTTTTTCTATTTTTAGTATTTTAGTTCTATTAAAGTTACATAATGAAGTACATCATTGGTAAAATATTATAAGTATCATATATAAATCAAATTTTATGGAATTTTATATAGAATAGGCTTATGAAGGATAAAATATGGTTGGGGAATATTTATATATTATTTATATAAATTGATAAATTTGGTTCACTATTCCAGGATATCAAATAACATACATCTAGTTATAAAATAGAAGAACATTTGGTCCACAATTCCAAAAAAATAATTGATAGACCTTCAACCTCAAATTATTAAAATAATTATATATAATGTGAATATTTAGGCATAAACTATCCTCTAGAATAAAATTCATGCATAAATAGTTATACTAATCAACCTACAATTTCATAAGAAGTATCATTTAATGGATTAAATAATATTCTACATTGAATTCCCAAATACATAATCTCTCTTATATGTAGAGTTTTATAAATCATTTTCCATTAAATCACGTAGTTGAAGAATAGAAAAATAATATGGAGAAGGTTTTGAAAGAATGTTTTTTATCATGTATTAAGCTCTCAAAAAATTTTAAATAAATGAAATTCCATAATGTGAATATTTATGAACAGTGATAAAATATAAATAAGAGTATCTCCACATAATCTGAGAAAAAAATGATACCAAAAAATCAAGAATAATAATCATGTATTAGAATAAGATAAAATATATTCTTTGGTATCAAAAATTATATGTTGGATGTGATGTAAAAAAATTAAGTAGCATGAAATTTTTATTAATTAATGAAATAAAATTAATGAAGGATAAATTAAGAGAATAAAAAGGAATTATGAAGAATATGCAGTTATGGATGATGATAAAAAGAACACACTAAATATAAGGTGTATTGATATAGAAGATAAATTAGTCAAACCAATAAAGACACATATTGAGACATCAAATTGTAGAATGAAGGATTTTTTACACATTTATATCTAAATAATTATCTTATATCAAAATACCTCCAAAACGTGGTGGGTGGATCTGTATATGATGAGTAGATCATTCTCAAGTAGTATCAATGAAGAATGTACCATAAATACCATATTTGAATAATTTTCAGGAATATATTTTTATGAATAATTCATATCTAATAACAAAATCAATACAATTATATATTAAAAAATGTGGTGAGGAGCCAATTAAAAACATACGGGGGGATTGAAAAAGCATTTTGGAAGTTTTTTATACAATAAGAGCCCATTATGTTTTTGATATTTCCAAAAACATTCATTTAGTTTTATTAGAAATTCGAGACAACATATATTAGATAAAAGCATATCAAGGTTTATGGGACAGTGATAGTGTTTTAGTAGAATTTTCCATTATGCATATGATTTATAGAACAATCCACTTATATCATCATCTCAAATATAATTAATCATTAAGGGGAGAATTCCATTCAAAAATTAATATTCACGGAAAAAAAATATTTATAATTCAAATATATTCAATGAACTTGATAAATTATATGATGTTTTAAATGGTTATGGTCATATAAATGGTCCCTGATAAACTAATAATTTTTTAAAAATTGAATGGCAAAGTAATAAAATAAATGTTGGTAAATAAAGAAGATAAAATTATTGGAATAAAGTAGAAGATTGTTGAAAAAATTAAATCACCCAAGATGGCATGAAAAAGGATAGGTGAGAGATCCATAGAAAATAAGAAAAATGGAATCTTGATTATAAAAAATCCCCATATTTTTAGGAGATTTTAGTCATGTAAGATATTTGTGAAGATTATATGTACTCATAAGATTCCATTTCTGTAACCCATAATTTCTTCCAATGAAAAAATTAACATATTAGTCATCTTCCTAGTAGAGTTGAAAAGATAAAACAATATCAATGTGGAGAATGAAATAGGTGGTGCCAATTTAATTTATTAATATCCAAATAAAGGTGACTAATTTAATGAGTGGTTTTAATGAAGTTATTACTCTTCTATAGAATATGTTCTCTTTGAGATTTTCTTTAATTTTTTAAACAATTAAAAAGGATGTCTAACTATTCATATTGAATATTATGGGATTTTTAGAAGAATACAAAATGCATTAAACATGAATGATGGTGAGAGGAAGTCAAAGAAATAATATCCTTCGTATTAATGTTGTTGTCTTCCATACCATGAAACCATAATGGAAAGAAGAACTCACCATAACCAACCTGAATATCAATGCCTACAAATATTCCATGGTTATCCCAGTACATACTGGAACAATCACCTTCAATGACAAGGTGTTATACTGATTCATCTTTAGAGATACAGAAACAAAAACATTATGAAACCATACTGATCTCTTTTACTGTGATCACATCATTGGTTGTAAGGGGAAAATTATAGAAATTCTACATAGGAATGTTTAATATTATCAGAATTTCTTTTCACCAAAGAAGCTTTTATATTCCCACAGAAATAATAATTGGTAACGATAGATGATATTCCTTATCCAAAAAATTCATTGATGTTGCTCTAATGAATTCTTGTTTTCCCATATCATAAGAAATTTGAATTTTATCAAATATATGACGCTGGTGTGTATTAAGTGTGGTATAAATTATGTTTAGAATTGAGAAAGATTTAGAAAATAAATTTCAAGATTTGGGACACCCGGAACGCCAAGGGAATTACCAACCTAGATGGGTTTCCAGTATTTGATATCTGTGAAACCAACTGTCCATCTTGATTGGTGTTGAATATTTAGAATATTATCTCTTAGAATTTCCATTTGGAGGAAACCTTTCTTCTTAGTGCACTTGAAACATCACCATATGTTCCATTGATTAAATTTCCCCTAAAAGAGATACCCTCTATACATTAATTTATATTGTAGGATTTTCATGACCTCAAATTCATTAACACCCATTTTGATTATAATTTAAATTTCATTAACACCCCTTTTTTTGAGAATTTAATTTTTCATTATTAAGGATATTTTATGTGAAATTTATGGAAATAAAAACCTTTAGTTTTTTAAATTTATTAGAGAAAAAAAATTTTGGTTGATTACCATTACAATATGTAGACATATGATTAAATATATTGTTAAACATTAGGGTTTATATTATCTTTGATTTTAATGTCATTATGGGATGTATTCGATCAAATTAAAAATTTAACACGCTCTTTCATTATTTGTGTTGATTTATCTATAGAACTATTTGAAATAATCTACATTAAAGAAGTGGTACGTTTTTATTTAGTAAGAAATTCAATTTCAATAATTAAGGATCCAAATTTTACCTCAATGTATTTGAAAATTATTCAGAAAAACTCTTTATTCAGAGTTGAGTTATATCACTAAAAATCAGCCATATGTAGATATTCAATATAAGAGAACAATTCAAAACCTATATGTTATGATAAAATATTATTCTATTGAATTAAAAGTTACTTGGGATGAAAACATTCCTATATTTGTGTTTTATTAGAACAATATATTTCACCTGAGTATTAAAATTTCTCTTTATGGGGACCTTTATATAGAATAGTCTGAAACATAAACCTAATAGAATGATGTTGTAGAAAGAAATATATTAGCACTTGAACAAGATAATTTAATGGTATAAAAGGTTAGATCGATTTAAAAACATGTAAGTACAACACAATTTTTATAGAAATGGTATGTTACTAATCACTAACATGGTTTAAATATTGATGTTGATGAGGAAATTTTTTTATAAATTTATCTTTATAAGAATGGAGGGAAAATTATGCCCCACATATAACAATATCTATGAAATACTTGATTACATTCGGATGGTAGAATATCATTTGTCTCTTCTACAAAACCTCTCTCACATTCATGATGTGTTCCATGTATCTCTCCTAAGGATGTACATACATGATCCATCACATGTATTGGTCTTAGAGGTCATATCATTGGATCATG
This sequence comes from Viscum album, assembly GCA_963277665.1. Classification (NCBI taxonomy): domain Eukaryota; kingdom Viridiplantae; phylum Streptophyta; class Magnoliopsida; order Santalales; family Viscaceae; genus Viscum; species Viscum album. The sequence continues at coordinate 61,226,837 of OY728143.1, read as the reverse complement.
ATCCTTCTTCTGTGGAATAATCAGTTGAGATTCTAAATTGAGTAGTGAAATTAATATGAAACCAGAAATCTCCCATATCAAATGTTTTTTGTGGAATCACAACATTGGGGAAACTACGTGGGAGTTAAGGATATAATGTCGAAAAACTACCTTCATTTGTTGTTACCAATGTGATTAATTCCAAGGGTAAAATTTATTTTTATGGGGGTTGAATGGGACACCTTATTTTTTTTGAAATATTTTTTTTTCAAATTATTTTAATATTTATAATATTTTTTGTTACATGAAACATCAAGTTTATATTTCATTACATGAACCACTATGCTTTTCTTTTATTATACGATATACAATGTTTAAAAGAATCCTACCATACTTTTAAAATATTATAATTTAATATCATAGTTATTTACTAGTAATTGTAATGTAGTTATGAATAGAATTAACTAAATAATGAAAATATATATTTTACACATATAAATAAAATTATTTAATTGGTGATGAATTAATTAAAAAAAATAAAAAAAATATGAAAATAAATAAAATATTATTATGAAAAACTATTTTATTTGTTGCCCAAAAATGTATTTACAACAATAAATTTAAAACACCTATTTTAATTAATTATTTTAATAAATTTCATATTTTAAATATTCAATAAAATGTTTTAAAATTCATAATATATTTATTACAGACAATATATAAGAGTAAATACAATTTTTCTCTTAAAAATGTATTTTTCAAAATAGTAATTTTATCTCATTTTGACCACTTGCTTTCAAACATTTTTTTCATAATTTTGGTAAAAAAATATAAAAAACACACAAAAAATTAAAAATTATATTTGGAAACTTATCTTAGGGTTTGATTTTTAAAAATTTTTGAGATGTTAAATCATTTGATGAATAATGAAAAATATGGGTTTTTATTATGATTATTCATTTATTTTGATGCATTTAAAATCATGAAAATTGGTTTAATATTGTTTTAATTTATAATTAGTTCATTTATAAATGTATATTAATAAAAAATATAATTGTAATCAATATCATAATGAACATTGAACAAAAAGCCTTCAAATCTTTTGAACATTTTCTCTTTGAATTGTTTTTCCTATCGTGTTTGTAACATTAATTTTAAATTAATGTTACATATTTTATGAATAAAATGTTGTAATATAGATTACATATTTTTAATTAGAATAATTTATATTATATATTATGTTCACCTTAATTTTTTCCAATAATGAAAATTGAAAATAATAACAATTATTTACCACAATTATGGTAAAAATGGGTTTGGTGAGGGTTAAACTAAAATGAGAAGGATTAAGAATGACCCATAATTTATTCAACACCATTATTATATACATATGGAGACCCTATAACATGAATGTTCTGTAAGGGAACATTTTGGATCATTTCATCATGTTATAAAACATAAGGGGTTATTTTTCTTTTTAAAAATTATAAGTGTGCCACACTCCTCATATATAAAAGCTGCACCCTCTCTAATCCAATTAAAAACAGATATTTTCCACCAATAAATACATAAAGATATTCATTACATTCCTTATACAATCATAGATTTTAGTTTGTTCATAAATTCAACCATTTATGGTATTTGGTACAAACCAATGGAGGTTACTTGAAGAAGCCGTAAGTTTCTTCAACAAGTGGTTTCATTTTATTTATTAATCCACCTCCTAAATTATTATTATACCATTATTATATAAGAAATTCAGAATCAGAAATATCCTTATATTTTTTCTGATAATGAAATTATCTACAATTGTATCCTCTTCAATCAAATGGGTTACAAAATCATTTTTCATTTGTTCCATGGAGTACCACCTCACAATCCAATGTCCATTTTTCCACTAACACCAATAAAATATGGATATAATGATAGATTGAATTTTTTAATGATATTTTTCATATAATAATATTTTTTAATCATTATAACACATTTTCCTTCTTACATTATATTCTTTGGGAATATGATAACATTGTTTGTGTGTACAGCGGACTAACACCTAATGAAGTGATGTGATTCGTTAACGCTTTACATAGAATATAATAAATAAGGGATTAATGAATATTATATATATATATGATGACACAAAAAGTATTACCTAATGGTAATAGATTATATAACTTTATTCTATTCCATCTGTTTAGAAAATGGAAGCATCATCCATGCAGACGTAAAACCTAACATCTCCATGTATGGTGTGTTTCATTTTCTATCTCTAAATTGTATGGATTAATCTAAAAACACACACACACACAAAGATATATATATATATATATAACATATAATATACTTATATAATGTTTAATATTATGGTGATATGTAACCATGATCAATGTAATAAGACCAAAAATTATTAATGAATACATACACAAAAAATAACATAGGTATCCCCAAAAACAGAACACTAACATGGGATTTTTAATAAACAGGAAATAAAAGTTCATAAAAAAATATGGTACTATAGGTATGGTTATTAAATGTTTTTATAATAGAATTATATTTATTACATAAAAATTATGAGAATTTAGAACAGATTTCAAGACATAATTTACGTATTTTGGTCTATTACTTTACTTCTTTGACACGAATGTCATATTCCCTGTCTATATTTTTATAGTGTATACAATTACATTGAATTAATTTTTTTTATTAAAATCTTAAAAACTATTGATATTTACTTATACATATTATTATTTCTATTTCATGGGGTATATATTTCAAAAATTTACCAAAGATGAATGATATTTTTTTCTCAATTTTCCTTATTTGAGAAAAATGTTATCTTATGAACCTATATTATATTATGAGGTTTATATACATCCCCTTTGAAATTTAATATCATAAATTTATATTAAATATATTCTAAGATTCATTTAATTTTCTTATTTCTTGGGTCTTGCAATTTAATGTAACCAATGGGGTAATGGTTTTGTGATACAATTTCAATTTTATTATTATAGGTTATATTTTTTCATATGATGATGAAATTTTATGATACATGTTTCAATAAACTCTTGAGTTACATTCTATGTAATAGTTATTTAAGGGGAATTCATGTTTTTTCATAATATTACACTATTTTTTTACTCAATATTCCAAAATAATATTTTTAAAGGAATTCAAATTTATATCTCTCTTCAGTCGAAAACCCTTTTCATACATATCCAGATTTATAAAATTGTTTTCCCAAATTTTTTAACATTTTCGAAGGTATTTTTTAATGGAAAATTTTCCTATATTTCACGTCAATAAATTTTTTTAAATGAAATCATCTTGTCATTTTCATAAAAATTAATGATTTTCTTTTACCAGAAACAGAAAATGAATATTTTTTTAATTTATTTCGAAATAAGGTTATTGTAAACTAGAATGTCCAAATAAATTATTTAAATATTTCTTTATAAGTTTCAATGATGATTTTAAATGATAAACCATTTAAAATAAGTTATAATAAATTTTTTATATAATTATTTTAAATGGAGGGTTATTTTCCCCATACATTTTTTTAAATGGTCTTTAAAGCATCATTTATATTTTCCATGTTTCTTTTCAATGATAATTAATTTGAAATATTTTCGAAGCACTAAAATGTGTTTTTCGAAATGAAATGGCTATTTCCACCATAAATGCTGTAATTTATCATTCTAAATAATTTTATATATATGATTAAATCCCTTAATGTTACATATTAATTATTGGGGATAATATAAAAGGATACCATTACTATTCTTTCAATGGATGGTTTATGTTTGTGATGATAATATGTTAATTAAACATTTTTATCTTCAAGAGTACGTAACATTAATTAATTCCTATAAAACCCACTTCTATTCTAAATTCTTATGATATAATGAGATGATGACATGTGTATGAATACGATTTCATTTTATGACTTCCGAAATAATGAATACATTATGATCTTGTTCCCCCTATATGTACGATTTTCATCATGTTACGGGTGGGACATATATCTCCCTTCAATTAATTGGGTAATTATTTAAGATATATGAGCCCAAATGGTACACAGGTGGTTATCATAAGCAGAAAATAGGGTACATGGTATTTTATCAAAATCAAAAAATATGGTACGTGGGAGGTTATCCCAATCCCTAAAGAGGGAAATGAGAGGTTATCCCATTCCCTAAGTAGCTAAATGGGTGGCTAACCCATGACTAATATGTTGTGAATGTATAGGTGGGTATAATTGAAATAATATTTTGTAAAATTATTTTTAAACCATAAATCTAAGCCTTAAGAAAATTCGATTCTCTCAGGGATCATGATCTTTGATTCCATTTTGATTCGTTTTTTATGATCTGCCAAGATTTATTTCAGGACTCATTCTTATGATCTATGATATGAATGGTACAGTTTTCATATGTTATTCCCATGTTCTTATACATATATGATCATGTGATATTGATATCTCCCTTTTTAACCCTAAATTATCATCTTATATCACCGTTTTATTATGTTTCCTTTCCACAGGATATGATGAATGGTATTATTTATGATATATATAAGAAGGGTGAGAGTTATAAATAACATAGTGTAAGATGACATATCTCACATATGGACTATTTTTTTATGTGTCTCGGTATCCAATTCCACTATACCTTTATGATTCTCAAGCTTGTTTTGATGTAATTTAGTGAATATTCATCTAAATATATGTAAAATATATGTATAAATTCAATTTCTTGTAATATTATTGATTATTCAAACCATGTTTATTCTTAAGGGATGTGATAGGTTCCATTAAAACAACTACCCAATATATTTCTTGGCTTGTGTGTTCATATTAAACGTAGTTTCTATATGAATATTATTTTATTTTTGTTTTAGTTTGGGATTTCAATAAAACCATAGAAAAAAAAGGGTTGACATTTGAGTTGAATTTTTTTCAATATTTAATGATATGAAAACTATGGATGGTTCCTAATATTATACGATTTTTTATCCAATAGGATTAATGTGATGCCTTTTAATGGGTTTTTATTATTATTTTGATTTGTGATCTAACATAAATTTAACTCCTCTCGTCGACCTTTTGATGTGGGTTGGACATGATATCTCGCAGGGTGTATGATAATTTTGTGTAGGGCATGATGCCTCTTGGTGATTTGTGGAGTAGAGATGGATAAGTGAATAGGGTATGAAATCATTACTCCTATGATGCATTTATTTTTGGGTGGTTGGAAATCATACCACATAAGGAATAGTTGACTGTTGTAATATTTTTTACATGGTTGGATGTGATTCCTCCCATGATATTTATGATTTGGTGTGTAAAACTAGATACATCTGGAAATCTTTGTCCTGTTATGGGTAACACATGATACCTCCCAAGACAGTTTCTATATATATAGATTTTATATTCGATGGTATATTTATTAGTTCATTATATTCAATATACATATTATTCTATCCTTTTTAAATACCCATGGACATTATATGTAGAAGGTATGGACAATATTATGTACCTTAGGAAGAATATATACATGTGATAGGTGTTTTATGTAGGTATGGTCGCTCCTGAGTGGCTTGGGAAACACTCATGGTCCTGATAAGTACTATGTTTAATTTTTTTATCAGAATCATATAAAATTTTTCATCCATAGTATATACTACATATTTTAGGGATTGATTTGGCGGGGTCCTACTAAGTTGTACTCTCACTCTTTTTAGGTATCCCTTTCATTTTCATATAAGAGAAAAACTCATTATTTTTGGAAACATAGGGTAGTAACTTGAATAATTTTGTTGAGCCAGATATATTTGACAAACTTAGTAGATGGGGTTGAGTAGGGACTCAGGGACCAGTTGTGGTTTTCTATTTTGTTTTTTTTTATTTTGGTCTAAATTGTATATGATATTCCCATCAGGTATCTTGTTAGTTATTCCTTAATTTTGTAAAATATAACTAGTTAATTCTATTATAGAATGTGGTAAATTATTTCTTATTTTAGGATGTTTAGATCTAGTGATTCATTTATATTTATTATATTGTGTTGACTGATTATGTGCTAATACTAATGATTTATATTGATGTATGTAATAGAAGGTATAGCTTCAACATGGAATCAACATAGACCCTCATTATTAGTCATCAACACCTAGAGTGTAGATAAGAACACATGCGGTAACATGTCACTCAAATATAGTTATTTTTGAGTGACTCGATCTAGAATTTTATAGTCTCAATCTTCACCAATATAGATTTTATCTCATTTTCTATGGTTTTTTATCCCTTATGTTTATGACTATGGATAGATTAATAAGACATTACGTAGAATCATGCTACCTTGATGTGGTACATTCTTTCCTCTCTCTGTGTATCCTTTTTGGCATGGTGTTTATAGGTGTTTTTTTCTATAATTTCTACAGGATGTATGATAATTTCAAACTATATAACTAGGTTACATGTCGAGTAATATTTTTTGGGTTCACATTAAATAAAGGATTCATATTTTGAAAGGTTACATGATGTGGGGATTTTTTACACATTATGAGTTAGTTTGTGACCAGATTTTAATCCGAGATGATATGTTTTCTGCTTATTTGGTCATCATGGAAATTCATCACATATAAGGGTATTAGACGTCGTGTAATTTCCCAATCATGGATTTTTAGGGCATAGTTTGGGTTTTGGGTGTCCATATAGCCTCTATTTAAACCTTTCTTTAGACTTAAGGTTCCTATCTGGAATTATTGGGGACTTAGTACATTCGTGAACGATATGTTTGGTGTTCAATGTTCATTGTGGTTGTAGTGTGTCTCTCTGTGTGAGTGATATTTATGATTCATTGATTCCATTGATCCTGATAGTTCTCTAGGGTAGTGTTATTTGATTTATTTTTTCTAAATTAGTGTTTCATCATGGCTTCTTCCATATCTATTGTGATATCTCATTCTTAAGTCCATTCTTTTTTTGGTTATGGTGTGGAGGGTGTTTTTTCTTGAGGTATGTGGTGTTTCTTCTTCTCTAGTGACCATGTTTTTCAATTGAATCAATTTTGAGATGTGTGGATTGTATTCAAGGGACTTAATTGATGTTGTTGGGTTTTTTTTGTTGGTGGATATTATTTCGGGCATGTGCGGCCCATGTTTTGAGGTAGGTGGTTCCATCTCAAGCCTATGTTGATGAACCTTGTTGTTCATGTTTTATAAGCTGACTTATAAAAAGAGTTTATAGGATTGTTTTTCTGTTTTGTATATAGTTTTTAATAGAAAAATTGTTTCCACTAGTTATTGAAATGTGGATAGAATAGGAATATTTTCAAAGCATTTGAATGGATTTGTGAAATTTTTTAAATGTTTTTAATAGTATTTTAATGAATATTGAAAAATAGAATGTTTGTTAACTAGGTTACTTAGGTTGAAGTTTTAGATTGAGGCTCTCATCCATATTTTTGGATATTCTTTGGAGGTTTTCTCATGGATATTTCCTTTATTACCTAGGTCCATTGTTCTAGGATACTGATATTGAAATTTTCAGGGGGGTTTACTCATTGGGTATTCCTTTGCTTCCTAGGAACGTGTTCTAGGAACTGGATTGTGTGATTGATTGATTGTGGTATGAGTAATCTACTAGTTAGAACTAGAATGTTCCTTGGTGCTGATAGGTGTGCTTCAGTTGTTTCATTGCTGGTCATTTTTGTTTTATCGTGGATATGCATGTTTATTCATGTTAAATAAGATATGGATTTTGTTTTTGAAATTGATATACATACTTTTTTTGGAACTATGAAAAAGGGAAATGTTGACCATGAAATTTATAAAACATATTTTCATCTTAACATGACCTGTTTTATTAGAAATGAGAATACAAAAAATCTTATATAGAGACATGTAAAGGAACACCTGGGTCTGATCCTATTGGCCAAGTTAGCTCAGACCATGTACACATCTTCTGTGGTGTGAAGTCCTACATTTTTCATCCAATGCATTGAATGGCTAGGAACCATAGTAAAGTGGTAAAGTTTCATTTTAGATGAGTTGAGTAGATAGTGGTGAGATGGTGTCAGTTAATCCACACTATCACACGGAGTAGCTATTTGGTTTTGGTCATTTGTAGTTGTACTTTTCTCTTTGAGATTTGGATACTCTTACATTTCTTTTTTCTGCTGTTTTTATACAGTCGTGGAAAATATTTTTTATATTTTCAATTTTCCTTCTTGCTCTATGTATATATATTCCATATGTTTATTCGTGTTATAAGAAATTTCTCCCACTTGTTTGTTGTTTGATCCCTGATCCCTTGTCGTTATCCTATGGGGATAGGGAATTCCCTTTCGGTATGTGATAGAAAGGGTATGGTGCCAGGTTTGGGTGTATCTCAGGTTTTTTTGTTACAAAGTTGTATTTAGGAGGTCTGAACCAATGATTCCTTATCTTGGGACTTCTATTAGACTGGATATAGGAGTTTTGGGACTTGAGATGTGTGTTACGATTAGTGTCTAGCAAGATATTTTCATAAATAGACACAAATTTCCATTGGAATTTTGGATATGTGTCTCTAGTGTTGGGTATTATTTGAAATATCATTTTCTACTTATGGGTATTCTAGTTTGAACTGATATTTAACATATTATCTGATTATTATTATGTTTTGGTGTGCATAATAATGCCTCTAAGACATCTTCTACGAGTTACTTAGGATGGCGATGATGATTCTCTTACATAGAATATTCCAATATATCATAATCTCATCGAGTATATAGTATGGGACGTTTTTTTATTAGAATATACAATGAGTTCATGACATGGTTGTTGATGTACATCTCGTTGATATATGAGAGAGATATCAATATCTAGAATTCTTGTTTGAGAAGACATTGTACTTTAAATGAATTAATGAACAATAAGAGAAAAAGATTATACTAGATAGAATCGATCAAATATTAAAATTCCTAGAGACAACTAAGAATATATAGGTGAAGTGTGTAGTGTTCAGGCATGTGGTTCCTTGTAAGCGATGGTAGGATTCCACAGACCAAGCAGACACACACCTGGATTTAGATGCGAAGGGCTTCAAATTTATTTTATTCTAATAGTTTTTTCCAGAGTCCCTAATATCTAAAAACTATATTGATTTCATGTCTTTACAATAGGGAGTGAGTTCTGTGTTAGCATACACCTACTGATTTTTTGAGATTGTTTGTTTTTCTCTAAATGTGATAAAAAATGACTATTTGAATTCTCAAAAGTACCTACATGGTTTGAAACTGAATATCAGATTGTAGGTATTTAGGTTAAATATTTCTACCTATGGGGAAATGGTATATAGAGATATGATGTGATATAAAATATGGAATGAAATTTTTGAGTTTTAAAACATTCTCTTCCGTCCAGTGGAAGCTTTATTGGTCTCTATGGGAAGAAGTGGAAGTGGCAGGATCATCACATGAGTGGTGGAGGTGGGACTCAGCAACCACCATCCTCTACACTGCCTGCTACAGCTATAAGTGGGTCTATGAGTTGTTATCATTATGTAATGGTAAGTCACATGCTATGTTATTGTTCTATTCCCATGAATACGTTCAGAAGTTATGGATGTGTTGGTCACTTACAATTCTTCTATCAGGCTATAACCACACCTCATTATGATCAGGGTTTTTTAGTGATGATGGATACAAGAGGGAAGTGAGATGCTTTGAGGACTAAATTTATCTAACCACAGACCTCAGGAGTGACGAAGTTTCTTTTAGTATATGAGTTCCCAGTGGAGGCTTATGAAATCCCAATAATATTGATAGGTACTATCTCTATTTCACCTTATGTGGAAATAGAATTATTTGATAATGGTGCCTCCGACTCATTTATATCAGCATGTTTTTTTTTGAAATTATAAAACATCCAATGTAACTTATGAAATTTTTAATGGATTTAGTGATCCCACATTGTAAGGGAAAATATAATGGGTTTCATTGTCCTTATTATTAATTAATGAAAGTTGATACGAATTTGTTCTGGGATTTTATCATTCTTGATTTGGATTTGTTTTATGTATTAATTTGTATTGATTGTATTGCCACTCAACGAGCTAAGGTTTATTGTTATCATCAACATGTTTTGGTTCTTGATACAGATGAAAGTTCTTGTCTGCTTCAATGGGAGTGGTACATTATGTTTGTATGTGTAGGACCTTCCTTCCCATAGCTTCAGATTTTTCTGTCTACTATTCTTATTGTTCTTGATTAAATTTCTTATGTTGTTGGTCTCCCAGTTATTCATTTAGAATTTTCTAACATTTTACCAAATAACTTCTCTAGTTTTCTTCTATAGATATTGGTAGGGTTCTCGATTGACCTGGTTCTAGGTACAAAGATGTTGTTTATCTGTTCATATCATATGGAACCAATAGATATGAAATATCTCTAGATAAAAGATAGAGGACCAATTTAAAAAGGGTTTTATTCTCCCTAGTGTTTCACCTTGGGCATCCCATGTTATCATTGCTAAGAAGGTAGATGGTTCCCTTCAATGGGGAGTGTACTATCAAAATTTTAACTGGGTAACATTTGGGAACCATTACCTTGTGACTCATGTGGATGATTTGTTTGATTAGTAAAAGGGGGAAAAGTGGTTTTCAATGATTGATATTTTGTTGGGTTGTGATTAGCTCAAATTTTGAGAGTCTAATATACCTAAAACCACTTTTAGGAGTATTTATGGCCATTATAAATATATTTTTATTCTTTTTTGTCGGAATAACACACCAAATTTTTTATGGATTTGAAAAATCAGATATTTCATCATTTTCATGACACTATTTTGGTAGTTTTCATGAATGATATTATGGTTAACTCAAAATCCGAGCATGAGGATGAGGTCCATCTGATGTTGGTTTTGAAAATTTTGAGAAGTCACCATTTGTATGGAAATATTTTTGAAATTTAGTTTCTTGATTCGAGAAGTAAATTTCTTAGGGAATGATATTTTTGGACATGGATTATCAGTCAATCCTGAGATGGTGAAGATTGTCTTTTCATGTAGATAATACCATAATTTCTTAAGATATGGAGATTTCTTGGTGTTATTAGATACTACTGACAATTTTTTATGGATTTCTCTAATATATTTCATATTTTACTTATCTTACTATGGATGTGGTGAAATTAACATGGGGTAAAAAGGTTCATCCTCCTTTCAATTAAATGACATAAATTCTACCATCAGCTACTATTATGATCGTACCTTATCTCAATAAGGGGTACATAGTTTTTTTTATTCTTATGATGCTTGTTTGGGATGTGACATTATGCAGGATAACCATGTTTTAGCTTAGAGATACCAAAAAATTCAGCCACATGTTAATAATTACTCTACACAATACATATAGCTTGATGTAACTATACATGCACCTAAATGGTGGTGGCACTATATTTTTCGGGATAGGTTCACAAGCACTTATTATTTTAAGAGTTTTATTTATATATTTTTATAGATAGACATGAATATAATATTGGTATGATGGGTAAAATATCATTAGATGTTTGACTTTGATAACACTTATACCCCATGAAAGGGGAATATCATTGAAGAATCTCTTAATAGGAATGAATCATCACAAGTTATTCTAGAATCGAATGAGGAGTGGATCCTTGTGGGGATATTCACTCATCTTTTCTTCGAGGATAAAAAGAATGTTTCATATATGGTTATAAAAAATGTTCAATTTTCATCATCTCTCCTAGAGTCTATATTTTAAATTCAGCTATAGGATGATGAGTTCATTAAAATTCAAGATGTAATTTATGGTGGGAGAACATTTTTGGTTGGTCTCTCTATTCAGATGGTATTCTCCACTGTGAGAAGCATGTTACCATCCCAACATCTATAAGAAGTTTAGTCTTGTTTAATTTTCAAAAGTATTCATCCGAGAACTATAATGACATATTATGACTTGAGAAGAGGATTCTAGTGGCTGGGTAAGAAGGTTGAAATTGAATATTATGTTTCCCACTATTACATCTGGCCACAGATAAAGGTGGATCACTTGAAACCCTCTGGTTTTCTTCAGCTTCTCCCATGGCTGGCTTTGAAATGGGATGATGTATCCATTAATTTTTTTTGGATTTCCATGAACTCGTAAAGGGAGGAATTCAATATGCGTAGTTTCTGAACGGTTGATGAAGCCTTCTCATTTCATTTCGATCATGGATACCACTAAGATTGAGGATCTAGGTAATCTGTATGTAAAGGATATTTTGGGGTTACATGGGAGTGCTTCATCCATTTTTTCAAATAGTTTTCTTAGGTTTTCCTTGAGGTTCTAGAGGATCATCAAAGAGGTTATGGGAACTCAGGTCATGTAGATAATATATTTTCATCCATAGATAAAAAATCTAACGGAGCAAGGGAATCAAATACTAGAGGATATGATTCATGCATGTTTCTAGTATTCTAGTAGATCATGGGATATCTATCTCATATGGGTAAAGTTTGATTATAACAAAATATATCATTCAATGATCAGAATGGATCCCTTTGAGGCATTGTATGATCACCCATGTAGGTCAACTATTTGTTGGGATGAGGTAGGTGAAGTTTCTTTGGTTGGAACATGTTTTGTCCCAGAGTCATTATAGAATATTCAGGGTGTACATTGATGTCTTTTTACATCCCACATGTGATAGAAATTGTATGTTGATCAAAAACATCGTCCATTGTAGTTTTCCAGTACTGACTGGGTTTTCTTGAATGTTTATCCTTATTTGGGTCACCATCATCTTAGAAAATATATAAAGATTGATCCATGATATGTTGAACCATTTGAGGTAAATGAGTAGCTATAATGGGTTGCTTATTAGTTAGTAGTTATTGTTCTGTTGATAGGTATTCGTGATGTTTTCTACATATTTCATCTCATGATGTATCATCCTGATCCCGCTCGTGTTTTGAGTTGGGAAGAAATTGAGTTATATTTATATGTTTCTATTTATGAAAAATGAGTCGAGATCATTGAATCAAAAGTGAAATTATTGCATGGGAATTAAATTTTGTTAGTTAGAGATCTACGAAAATGTGGATCCTTTTATAAAGGGATTTGGGAATGTGATTTGCTAATGAGGGGCCAATTACCTCGTCTTTTTTTAGGTAATACATCTTCCACATGACTTCCTAGGAATGAAAAGTACTTCAGGTGGGGTGTTTGGAACTTCATATTACTTAAATCTGGTACATTTCAACATCTCTATGATTTCTCTTTTTTGGAAAGGATTTTTTAGGTGTTTGATTCATGATTTGTTTTAGCATATAAGAGAATTTCACACTATGTAATGGTTATTGGATGAATTTCATGAAAACGATTCATGGTGTGGATGGTTACATGATGTGATGAGTGTTTACATGTGATGAGATAACTTAGTAGCGTATTTTAATCTATGGAGGTGGGATTTTTTAGTATATTTGGACATCATGGAAATTCATGATATCTAAATATATTACACGTCGTGTAATTTCTGAAGTACGGATTTTTAGGGAGTCGTTCAGGTTTTGGGTGTCCATGAGGCCTCAATTTCTCCCTTTCTTTTGATCGAAAATTATTCCCCAATGATTTTTGGAGACTTCATACCTTCTTGATCAATTTTTTTGGCATTTGATCTTCATTGAGGTTGTGGTATGTATCTCTGGGTGAGAGATCTTTCCGCTTCATCATTTATATTGATCATGATAGATCCCTTGAGTTAAGTTATCATATTATTTGGTTTAAGTTTTCGTTTCCTCATATCTTCTTCTATATCCATTGAGAGATCTAATTGTAGAGGTTGTTTTTTGTTGGTTATGGTGTGATGGGTGTTTGTTATTGAGTTATGTGGTGTTTCTTCTTCTCTAAAAACCCTCTTTCTCAATTGGATCAATTTTGAGACGTGTGGATTGGATTCTAGGGACTTCATTGATATTTTTCGGTTTTTTTATTTGAGTATCCCATTGTGGGCATGTGCTACCGAGTTTCTAGGTTGTTGTTTATGTCTATAGCTTATGATGATGAACCTTATTGTTAATATTTGATAATCTAATTTATAAAAATAATTTTCATGAATTTTTTTGTGTGTTGGGTTTTTTTAAAAGAAAAATGTTTTTTCCTTGGTTATTGGTAAATGGAAAGAAAATGGGTATTCTCAAAGCATTGAAATGGATTTTTGAAAGGGTTTTGAAATGGTTTTCAAATATTTGGAATGAATTGTGAAAAGAATATTATAGGTTACCCTGGGTACATTGGTGGAAGTTTTATATTGATGCCATCATCCATATTTTTGTTGATTATAGGGAGGTTTTCCCATGCTAATTTTCTACATTTACTATAACCATTATTCTAGTGGACTGATATGGAAATTGATAGGGGGTTTATTCATTAGTTATTTCCTTACTTCCTATGAATGTGTTCTAAGAACTAAATTATGCACTTAATTTATTGTGGTACGAGTAGTCTAATAGTCCAGACACTAGTTATCCTAGGTGCTAATACCTATAATTCTATTATGTATTTCTTTTTTTCCCTGATATGCATTTTTGTGCTTATAAAAAATGATATGGTATATGTCCTTTGAAATTGATATACCTTCTTTTGTTTTAGAACTGTGAAAAATGGAAATATTTACTTTATTATATAAAAATAATTTACTAATTATAAATCCTTGTTCTTTTTTGAAATAAGAATATAGAAACTTTTATATAGTTAATTGTTATGGAGTAGCTGGGTGGGATCTTATTGATACTATTAGAAAACACCCTACGCACCTCTTCGGTGGTGTGTAGACCTATGTATGTATTCCTATATAGGGAAATTAAAGGAACCGAGATGTGGTGGAAAGGATTCATATCAGCTGAGTTGGGTAGCTTCTGAGAGTTCATCCACACTATCACATGGTGTATCTTTTTGGTTTTGGTCCTTTGTAGTTGGAATTCACTCTAGAATATTTTGGCTAATCATACTGTTTCATTATATCTACTATTTTTATATAGTGATAGAATATATTTATTATATTTTCATTGTTACTTCTTGATCCATGTATATATATTTCATGTTTTTATTTATGTTGGGAGAAATAATTCTCTCTAGTTAATTGTTTTTTTCTTGGGTTCTTATTGCCAGCCCATGGGGATCAGTAACACCCTTTAGGTATGTGACGGAACGGGTCTGGTGCCATGTTTGAGTGTAAATGTGGTTGGTTTGTTACACATTCTCCCACCATAATATTAAGAAATTTCTAATGATGAAACTTCTCTTGTATATATGATCTTTAAATCAATAGAATGATGTAGTATCCCATCAAAAAACCCAAAATTATCCTCCGCACAAGGGTCCAAATGTGCATTCAAGATCTCCCAATACGACATCGATACATCACATTGCTCCTTCTCATATATGTTTTCACACTCATGTCCACCCAAAACAATATTTGTTTCCCAACATAAAACCCTCATCACAGAATCCATGTATTATTCTAAAAAAATAAATAAACAATAAATAAAAAAATAAGGGATGTAAAGTTATTTTAAAAATAATAATAATAATTTGAAATGAAAAATAATAATTAGAGTATGTAAATCAAAATAAAACAATAATTTTTAGGGTATGGATTAAAACAAATATAATAATATTGGTTTATATTAATAAATATTTTCCATTAATTGATATTAAAATTTTCAATTTTCCTCTAAAATCAATTTATATGTCCCATTAAAATTATATTATATTTTAATATTTCTCCCATTAATTTAAAACTATTTGTTAATGCATGACCTACTTGATATAATGGCCTTGGTTAACCACTATGTATCACTTACTCAAAATATATATTATTTGAGACTAATCTTGATATCACTTTGACAAACATGCATCATTACTATCGAGCTGTGCTAATTTCTGTGATTTTTAATATGCATTATATTTTCACTTTTATTTTTCCCTTTTTTGTTTCTTATTTACATTATTTATTATTCATTTTCATCAATTATTTCATTATTTTTATTAATGAAATTTAAAAATATATATCACCAATAGAACTTTTTCATGTGATATTGTGTATAAACTTTTTTCATAAGCAACAATAATAATTATTCTTTTATTAGCATAGAGATAACAAGTCATAGAAAACGTAAATGAAAGAAGTAAAAAAATAAGTACGTTAAGGGGGTATAAAATAGTGTATTCCAATAGAATCTACAAGAAAAAGATCTACTCATTCAGGGTGAAGGATTCACATGCTTGATAAAATAATTTGAATCGTGTCCAATGTTCCCCTAGAGGATAAAAAATCTTCCACTTTGTTGTCTCCGGCCATGTGTGGAGAAAGAAAACACTATTTTGGAAAAAAAAATTAACGTTCAAATGGAATATTTAATGGACCACGGTGAGGAATACATCCCATGGATAACATTATAAAAAATTGTAGAGTTATTTTGATGATGGGCAGTGGAAGATTGTGGGAAAGACAAACCTCAAACCCACGAATAAAATCTATTACTTCTACCATGATAGATCTCCCTTGACCATAGTATATTTTTAAAGTAATGATAATTGAATGAGAGTGATCTCTAACAATTCCACCACCACTCATCAAACCAATAATGCATGACACATCCACTTTGAGCATAAGCCACTGTGAGAGGGATTCCAATAGATCCATCTCTCTAATCTTGGAACCTCTTTAGTGTTCTAAGTTTCCTAGTAAAAATTAAGGTCTTTTCTTAATTTCTTTTAATATTAAATTTTCTTATTAATTTTGTTTAGTATATGTGTTATTTATCATTTAAATACATTAACCCCATGTTTTATATGTGTTTTATAATGAATGAAATATATTTTCATTAGGCCCTATTTATGTTGGGATACTTACTTGATCCCCTTTTCAACCTGGTTTATTTAGAAATATGTGTTTTTCTGCCTATATTTATTGCCACCATATATTATTTACACTACCATTGGATGCTATTTGTTCATTTTTTTATGAAATATGTTTGCACCAATGCTTCTATTTTGCTTTGTAGTTTCGATGCTTCACCATGGTTTCCCTAGATTGGGCATGTTGTTTTGGACTAGATGGCTTGTAGGGGGTTTCATTACCCCTACCTTCCACTTACCGATAGACATATAGACCTAGAATTCCACTTCATTCAATTAGAACTAGTAGTTTCTTTGATAAATCATTCTAGATCACTTCGACTCCCTCAGCTTTATCCATCCTCAATGGAGAATTTCATCACATTGCCTACTAATCCATACACTAATTTCTCAAACACAACTCAGGGTGGAGTTTCTTCAGCATCCTTCTTGTGAATACATGCATTCATTCCTTTGATATGAATGTTGTTGGTTCAGATCTAGTGATTCAATCCCTCATTGATTTTTGATAGAGAAGGAATATGTGATTTTATCAGCTTCAGGAGAATAGGACATCCGGACATGATCTGGCACTATAATAATTTCATTCCATCCTAGTTTCAAGGGTTACTAGACTGGATATATATAGTTTTATACTATTTTTGTTGCTCAATATCACCATATTTTGTAAAATTATATTTTTTCATTGAATTTTAAATAAATATAAAGCATGTGTCGTTGCGGGTGTGGTGTTCTTGTCATGCATTAGGACCCCTAAGGGTCCAAAACACCTTAAATAGCTTGTACCGTTTACTATTATGCTTTATTCAACTATTTTACGTTCTTGATAAATCAACACACAACCCCAGGTCGATTCTAGTATATTGTAGTTGTGTGTTTATCAATATGTTTCCCCTTCCAACCACATAAATAGTATCTTATCTACCATGGCTACTATATGGTTTTCATTTTGATATTTTCTTGATATTGTTTTGGTTCTATCAATATTATGTAATCTTCCCTTCTATAATTTTTTTACATATTTTGTTAGACACTCGAATTGCATTCTGGTCAATTGGATCTTTAATCTGCATACTTTATTCCCCTATATACACTATTGCTGAACCAATTTCTTACCTTAAATGAACCTGTTTAGCTATTATATTTCTCCTTGTTGTATTTTTTTATATTCTGTTATACAACTTGGCTCCCAACATCCATTTTATAGGCCATAATTCACCCTATTTACAACATTATTAAAATATTTCTACTTGTATTTTTTTTACTTTTTATTAAACCATTTTTTTAGTTTATTAATTTGGGTATGTTATAGAATCATTTTCCACATTTAATTTTCATTTAATTATGCATGTATATTATCATTTTTATTTTACCTTTTCATGTGAAGTCATTATATTGACCAAAATTCGTCATTTTCATACCTCACAGTACTCATTTACCTAGTGATATTGGATAGTTTTGGGGTTGTATACTTAACATTTCCTCCAATCACATGACATCCACTCATCTGGATAAACTCGTCGACAATGCGGTTCGAAATTGATAATTTTGTTAGAGAAAATGACTTCAATTTATGGAGAAATAAAATGTGGTATTTACTTGTTCAACGAGTTCTTACTGATTCTCTATGTGGGTCTATGAGACTCATTTTTATGGTTAATGAAACTTGTCAAACAATGACCAAAAACTAACATGTTCCCTATGATGTGCTTGTTATGTCCAATAGTTCCCCCTTTCTTTTCCTCAAAGATATAGTTATCATGAAAACAACTTATGAGTATACAATTGCATGAATATGGAATAAACATGAAAATATTAACATGACCTCCTTCCTAGTAGGAAGACTTTATTAGAAGAACCCAATGTTTACCTTCTGTATAAAGCCGCATACTTCTATAAAAACCCATCTAGATGAATTCAATAAAGTCAGGTTGTATTTATCAAATATTGGCATTTATTTAGATTATGAGGATCAATACCTGATCCTCTTGATCTCTCTTAACTATAGATATATGTCCATGTCCGATAAAATGATGTATGGAAGGGATTCAATGACACTAGAAGAGGTTATGTCATATCTTCTTTCAAAAGAGTTTCATGCTAATATGGGTTAGTATCAAAGAGAGAGAGGAGCTCTTTGTTTTTGGAAGAAAAAATGATATGGGTCAAGGGAAGATCAGGGATAAGAGTAACAATCATGGTGTGGTTTAGTTTAGAACACTGATGTGTTATCATTGTGGGATTCCATGGAAATTTAAAAGGGAATTTTAGGAATGAAGTAATACAAGGGAAAATGGGGCTCAATTAAATTTTCTTGATCCTGGATCTGATGATTCTATTGTTCTTTAGTGTGTCTAATATACTGTAGGGGCATATTTGTGTGTTCATCTCTGGGGTTTGTTCATTCTTCGTGTCCTTGGAGGGTTGGTCTTCTCAGGGTAAACCAAGTATGAGGATAGTGAGGTTTTGGGTAGTGGTTTAGTGAAGATAGGTGATGGGTAAATGTCTTCTTGATCACCAAATATCGTGATATACTATTGTTATCTATTTGATGACATCAGATTGAGGTACTTGGGAATTCAATGCTTGATGTCATCAGAATCGATTTAGGGGGGGTTCCTTTTGTCGGTAGCAGGCTGCCCTTTCTTGCTGGGTTTTTTCTTATTGGTTCGGAGTTGGAATCTAAGATCGGGGTTGTATGGGTTATATAGTGGTTCAAGTTAGAATGTGTCTTTCCCTACTACATAGTACTAGTATGTGTGTTATCCTTATGTGGAGGGTATCGTGGTTCTATCATGATCCTTAGGAGAGTGGTCTGGTAAGTAGACCCGGTTTTTCCCTTAGGTTTGTGTTTTGGTTTTGTTCTGGTGTCTCTAGGTGTGACCCATTACATGTGGTGATTGGGATTTGGCAGTGTTAAGAGTGGCAGTGTCATGTGAATAGGTTCCTTTTATTATTTTTCTTCATATAGGTTCTATTAGAAGATCTCTAATGATGGTAGGGGGTTTCTAGATATCTTTTGGGAGCTAGATAGGGATGGGTTTTCTTGGTTGGTAGTTATCTTCCATTGGATCACCAGTGTTCACATTTGATTAGATTTTACCCATAAAATTTTGTGACTTCATGAGTTTTGTAGTGGTGCATGGTTTTTGACGAAATTTCCCTATTGGAAGGGTCTTAGTATGTGTCTTCTCATTATGTGAAGTGTTTTCTAGGCCTGTCTTAGATTCAGGTGGAGTAAGTGTTCTTCTTACTCTGAGTCTTGTTCTTTGTTTTCTTGTTTTATTCTTTTTCATGATCAGTTTTCTTTGCTTATACTATATGAATTTGATCTATTTATCTTTGAGATTATGTACATACATTTTATTTCTATTATTCTTTTGAGGGTGGGTACTACTCGGTTATTTGGTGTGGTCTTGGCACTGGAGCCATCTCGGTAACATCTAGTAGGGATGTGACCAGTAAGAAATTGAGGTGTGTAGAAAGGAAAAATTAGCTACATGTAGGTAATTTCAATTTTATGATGTTATTTTTGGACATTATAATTCTAAAAATGTTTATATAGAAATTTATAAGGAATTAATGAGGGAAAATTTGTATCACATTGATACACATGTTGTACATAAGTTGTGAATAGTATGACTTGCACTATTTATTGTTGTTTTTTGTTTTACATAGGTTGTTTACTATGATTTCCCAATTCAATTGATAGGGTTGGTTTAATAATATCACATATTCAATTGAAAACGTTGTTATTTTAGATTTATGGCCATTTCTTGTTTCTTTTTTCATATTCGATTTTCTTACAAATATTGTTTAATAAGTGTGGTTCCTTTTATTTAAACTCTTTACCCCCATGTTTTATATTCAATTTATTTTGTTTAAAATATATTTTCATTGGGCCCTGTTTATGTTGGGCTACTTACATGAGCTCTTTTTATACCCGGTTTATTTGGAAATATGTATTTTTCTACCTAGATGTATTTCCATTGTCAATTATTTCTACTGCCCTTGGATGTTAGCCTTCCATTTTTTTGGGCGATCCATTTGAACCAAATATTATATTCATCTTTTAAATTTAAATGGATTGGAATGGCATGAAGACCTTCATTTTTTTGATAATCCACCATTCTTCAGCATCCTCCTTGTGAAGACATGTAGTCAAGCCTCGGATATGAAGGCTACTAGTTTAGATCTAGTGAGTCCATCCCTCATCGAATTCTAACAGAGTAAGCACGTCCAATTCTAGTAGCATTAAGAGAACAGGATGGTTACACATGGTACAACACTATAATATTTTATTTCCATTCAATTTTTTTTGGGTTACTAGATTGCTTCTATATTGGTTGATGTTGTTTCAGTTTCCTTATTTCACCATATGTTATAATCATGTACTGTTTCATTGCTTTTGAAATCAATAAAACATGTTTGTGGGTGCAGGTGTGGTGTTCATGTTGTGCAGTAGGACCCCAAAGGGTCCGTAGCAAGATAAATAGCTTTTCCACTTGTCTATTCTTCATTTTTTCAATTTCTTTTGGTTATTGTAATATCATCACACACCTCCAGGTCAATTCTTGTATATTGTGGTTGTATATTTATCATTCTACAGCCCCTAACAACCACAACACCTGGGAATACTCTTTAGAAAAAAGATATTCTTAATGAATTTTACAATCTACCAATTTTTAATCAAATGTACTAACTCGACCGCGATTCACCTAGTGTAAATTTGAACCACTAGTGAAGAGATTTTAATTCCTTCAGTGTGGGATAAATTTTTATCATTATAAAGGATCTATCATCTCATAGCCAAAAGCATAACCCTCACCATGAATTTATGATTTTAATTCCATCAATATTAATATCATTATACAGTAATACAAAACTAGAAACATGCTTCGTGTCAAGATCATTAATATTACCAAGATAACATCGAACTACATAATCCCTCTCACTCTAAAAGAATGTGTTTTCTAAAAATTATATATAAGCATTCGGATAGCACAAGCATCTTGAGGTAATTGAAACACCATCTTTACAGATCACATAATACTTAGTAATGTACTTATTATAAAAAACCACAAAAGAAATTTATATTTGATGGCTATATCATTACACAAGTATAAGACCACACAACCTTTTTAACAATATTGAGTTGAAGAACATACCTATAATACTTGGATGAGAACACCCTCATTGGAATTATAGTGAAGATCAAATGAACGATGTCCAATGATATCACAATTCTACCAAAACTTCCTTGTTGTTTTTGGTTGAGCATATCATAAATAAATAAATGGAATTTACTCACCTGAGAAAATGAAATTGTAGGAGTTAGACAACCTAAGATGCCAAGAGGATTGCTTACATAATTTTTTAACCAAATACTGAATTTCCCGCTAACACTATACACCGAGAATAATGTTTAAGTATATGAATGTGCTTAAGAATAGATCACCACATCCATGAAACATGTCCCCTTGGAGCCTCTAGTATCGACCTGTACTTACCTGAGATGAAACTACTCCACAGTTTTTTCCCCTCCATAACATACCATACAAAGCTAGCATGAAGATATTTCATCGAAACATCCACATTTAGAAAATTAATACCCCCTTCATGCACTAGTTTGGACATCCTTTTCTATGAAGCTATCAAGAATCTCCCCTCACCACGTGAGTCCCATGTAAATGATTTCATGAGATTTTCAGTATTACTTATCCATACTTTATGAACTCTCAGGACTAATAAAACATACATTTTGATAGAAGTTAGAACACAATTCACTAGAGTAATACATCCAAAAAATGGGTGGAAATGGTTTTCCTATTTTTTATCTGGAATGAAATTATATTCATAATCACCTCACAATGAATAATTTTAAATATTATGAGACATATAATTTAACCTAAGTACTCAGTGGGAGATTGACTTTTGATAAATCACAAAAAATATTCCATTTTTTACACATCATTCTGAGCATGCTCATTGCACATAGAGACTAGTTTTATCACTATGTTCATTCCCTCTACTCCACCAGATATACTCTTCCAACACCTTATTAATCCCTTTGATGAATCTTCATGATCCATTTAAGAATAAGATAATATAATCCACATACAGAAGGTGAGAGACGTCGCTAAATTGATTTTTCTATTGAATGGATAAATATTTCCATTAATCATAATCTTATAAGAAATTATATTAATCATACCCTAGAACATGATGAATAATCTAAGAGATAGTGGGTCTTCATGTATGAGGGAAAACATTGATTTAGAGAAGCAAATTTTTTCCCATCAGAGACACCAATAACCTAGGGGAACTATAACATATGAATAATTTATCACATACCAAATTAATGAATTCCATGATTTCCATTACTCGAACAATATAACTCTATTTTTCTATATCATATTCCTTATCCATGACAATTATGATGAACACATTTGAAACATAAACATTCTTATTGCGTTATGTAACCATTACCTTATAAATTACAATAGAAACCTAGGTGATATTACCTTAATGAAACCATATTCATCAACGACCACCATGTCCTAAATATATTTTGATAGCCTCCTATAAGTAAATCAGGAAAAAAATTATATATGAGACATTAAATATACTAATAGGATGGAATTGATTGAAGGGGGTGGGACCTTCACATTAAAAATAAGAATAAATAAGGTTTCGCATACCTTTCAAGGTAGAACTACGCCATGGAAAATATATTCTATTAAACCCATAGGATAATATTTGATAACATTCCATGAGGACATATAAAAGGATGTTGGGAAACTATATCTCCTGGGGGAGCTGTTCAGGTTTATCAAGTTATTCGCATTTACTATTTGTCAATCATCTAGAGTAGTCTAGAAAATTTAATTTATAAAAGGAGAAACCACTTGAGGGATACAACTGATTATATCACTATGAACTATAGGATAACCACATTGCATGTGAGGATTATTCTCTGCAAGAATGGATTTTTAATAGTTCACATCTATACCTTTAATAATAATCAGGTCAATAGAGAAAGTACCTTATTCCATGTGAATATTAGGGATGGTACAAGATTTCTTTTCTTTAATGATTTCTTGGAATTATTTAATGTTCTTATCGCCTTCAATGAGGTAGTTAACCCATTCTCTATCATGAATTACATGCTTCTAGTCATGCAACAAATCACTAATATGGTTCTTTTTATTATGTAAGTTACTGAAGATGTCATCATTCCAATTCAATTCTAAAAAGAATTCATGATAGTAAATTTCATTTTGATGGCATCCAATTGTTTGAAAATTGAGATTTATTGTGAATTTCACAATTGGAATTCCCCACATGGTAATTTTAGTTCTTCAATATTTGTCATGATTCCACATTTATGTTCATTTTTAATCAAGACCTCAAGGATTAATTTAACATTAATATTTAAATATAGTAATACTGGTATCTCGATAGTGCTAAAATTTAATAATTAAAAAAAATTATTTATTTTGAGATTAGTGAAACTATGAGAACCTCATGACCAAGTTAAAACCACATACATTTTCTGGTAATGATATTAAACATTACATAACAATTTTTCAACCAGCCATTTCAAACGCTAATTATCAACAAATATAAATTTTATAATTTTGTTTTAAATTTTTATTTTAATTTAAATATTGGATAATAAATTAATTTTAATCTTTTCAAATACCTTTAAATTTATATATAAGTAATAAATCAAAAATAATAATATATTCTTCTTTTATATAAACCTCATCATTTCGCTAAAATATAAAATTAAAGTATGTTTATTTTATTTTTCACTTAATTGATTAGTAAATAACTAGATGTATTATTTTCCTAACAAGGAGGTAAATGGTGGGAGTGATATTAAATGTCTTTTCTTATAGTCTTTTTTTTCTAGTATTGAGAACATTATTTATTAGGAAGAAGATCATAGGGGTCAATCTGATACATGTAACGTCACCTTACAAGTATTTGGGAGGCTTGAAAAAATGTTTTCATGTTTCATAAATCATAAAATAATTTAGAATTTAAACATATAATACATCTATAAAAATATAAAACCCATGGATATTATTATTTGTTTTAATGATTTATAAGGATTTTTGGTTAGAAAAAACTAGTATAATCAATATAATTGATTAACAACAACACACAAAACTCCAAAGAGATCATTGAATTTGGTATGTAATTTATGAAAGGTGTGTATGAGTTTGGTAAACATATTAATTATAAAAATGTATTTTATAATAAATTAGATTAATTGAACACATATGTATGATTGGTAAACATGACTCATACAATGTCACAAGAAACTGTTATAGAGGTTTTTGTAATTTTTAAGGCTTGAGAGCATCCTATTAATTACTTTCTATAACTCCAAGAGATATAGGACTGTGTTTTTATTTTCCCAATGAGGCCATACCAACAGTAGCCACAACCACCTTCTTAAATTATGTACAATTCATACAATCCTAGGATGAATGTGGGCTAGAATTTTTTTAAATATCAATGAGTTATATGCATATTATTTAATCATGTGATATGCTTGGATATAAATGGTTATATGATATAGGATATTTTATTATATTACTATGTGCTTTGAGAATTTGAAATTCCTTTCAATGGTTCAAATACATTCATATTTATATTTTCTAATATATATTAATTACTGTTTAGGAAGAATTTAACTAGATTCCATAATTTTAAAAAGATTAAACATAGAAATGAGGTTGTAAATAATATAGTAATATGTTATAAAATTTATATAATTAATAATTGTCAATATTATTATTTATTGAGAAATTATAAACTTCATAGATACTCCTTAATCTGTAAAATGATGATTATTTAGTAGGGCCTAATATACATTTCAAATATATTAAAGAGTGTTGAAACTCAAATGTTCAGATATTTATTTTTACTCCCTCTAATTTACCTATAGAGGTTTTAGCATGTCATCTAGAATATAAGACAACCAAATAATTTGAAAACTAATTCATATAATTTTCCTATTACCTATGGTGTTAATACCTCAATAGTTTTTTCTTGGTTATACTCACTAGGATCATAAAAGGGTCATCATTGATATATAATGTTTAATTTATTTATATTTTTTTATTCAGTGAAACTACTCATGAATTAATTTGGTTTATAGGTATTAATTTTTAATATAATAGAGATTTATTACAAGTCTCCAAAACTCTTCAATGGTTTCAAATCTGAATCTAGTGATAATTTAGATAAATTTGTGTTTTTTCGAACATTTCTATATTATAAAAAATATGGTTACAATTGATAGTGATTAAAAATATAAATGGTTGGGATATTTAATGATTTTTTGATATAATATAACTAGATACAATATGGGTCTCATTAGAATACATGGTCCATATATTACTCAAATTAACATTGGAAAATATTTTTTATTATATACATGTTCATGGATTTTCAAAACAAATTTTCATATCAGTAAAAGTGATATACAGAAGAAATACCCCCAAAAGCCTTGAATAATAAGGTATGATTAATTTTAATAATATGTTATGATATCAATCATATTATAAAACATGGTATTAGATATGATATAGGCAATGATTTTTGAGATATCATATTTTATGGTTTCTTTAATCTTAATTTAAAATTTGTGTTGTAGTGTGTTATGAGGTAATTTGTGGATTAGTGATTTATTTAATTGTTGTTAAGATAGATGGTTCTAAATTATGATAAATAAAATGATTAAATTCTTTTAATTTTATTTTTTTTATAAAAAAATTTATATTCATTTCTGGAACATTTATAAAATGTAAAAGTTACGAGTGGTGAAAATGAAAGATTTATATAATTTTATTAAACCATAGTTATGGTTATATGAATGTTTGATATAAAAAACACTATTGTGTTCATAAGGGAAATTTTTTCACTTATCCAAGGAAGGGCATTCTTTTTTAATCCTCATAAAACTTAATATTATCAATGTGGTTGAAATAAAATGATACAAAACCATAAATGATGAGAACTCTATTCCACTATTGAATATCATTATTCATATTTATTCATATTAGTTGTTTAATACCACTAATAAGTAGACTAATAACTCCTTATCTCTTGGGTATCCAAGGGGTTTAAAATTTTTCAATACTCAAGGATGTTTTCTATTAAGTTAAACCTTTATGTAGGGAAGTATCCCATCATCAAACACTATGAAGAAAGAATAATAATGAACTCAAATTTAGTAAGAAAAATCTTATGTTCAATATTTACAATTTATAAATATTTTTTCAATTCATGGAAGGACTTGGGTGTCATTAGGTTTTTATATTTTAAAAGATTAGTGTCATACATCTCTTTAGAAACCAAAAATTAGAATTACAATAAATAAATTTTTATTTATTTTTAAAATTAACTTTTATTCAAGAACAATAATTTTGTAATATATGAAATTTAAAATCATAGGCATTGATATGTTGTGAATTAATATAATTATTTCAATATAAATTTATTATTATGACACAATAAATGATATATAATATTTTAAATTATGATTTAACTGGGTCTTATGATTTAGTGTATAGTAATCGGTGGAATAGTTATGATTCATTAGATTCTATAGACCCGTAGTAAACAAACTAAGATAACATTGAGTATTGAATTAATTTTTACATTATTTTTTTGGTTAACAAAAATTGTGTATCATTTCATAAATATGATGCAAATCAATCAATATAATTATTTACAATATCTTCCTGGCACATATCACTACTTATAATATCTAGTATATCATAAATTAAGATTTAATTAAAAAATCAATTTATTTATTTATGAAATCCTGGAATAAATTAGAAAATGTTTACAAATTATAGAAATTGTTATTTTTAGACACTGATTTAATTTATTAAAAAATTAATAATTATATAAGGAATCATTTTTAATTAAAGTGTATATAAAATAAACATTAATATTAATTATAAAATAGTTTATATTAATTTAAATTTTTAAATAAAAAATATGAAATGATTTTATTATACAGGGGGGGATATGGATCTTCACTCGCCTATACCTCTCTCTCGGTGATTTCATTAGGATTTCTCCTATATATTATTTCTCATGGAAGATTATTTCATTTTTGTTGTTCTACCATTGTTTTGTTGTCTCTCCGGTAATGTTTATTTGCATATCAAATTGTAATGATGTTTTGGATTCCTCTAGTTGTTTTTCAATGTTTCTTCAATGTTACCCAAACTTTTATATTCTTTTTCCATGATCATTCAAGATTAATCTTCTAGGAACCATATTAATTCCCTATGGGGCCTTATTCCAAATATATAAATAACCAATGTGTGGCCACAATGATTCTCTCATGTGTGAGAACTATGAAGTAATATTCTAATATTTACTAAAATAATCATTTTTTAATAATTAATTTGGATTTTATTGTCCAAAATTAAATATTTAGATGGTTTCTGTAAATTTAATTGGTATGTTTCATGGAGATGAATAATCCCATGGAATTGAAAATTAAAAAAATAATGTCTAAACATTTAGATATTCTGATTTTTAGAAAACATAAATGGTAAACCTATCCATTCATACATCCTATCAAACATTATAAAATTTTATTTTATTTTAGAATTAAATTATAACTTAGGGAGAACCACACATATTTTATTCCCATGTGGTCCACAAATCTCTATCCATCATTCTCAAGTCAACCCCCTTGAACCCATCACTTTCTTTAGTAAACTCATCATTAAATATTATCCAAATAAAGATATCATTTCAAGTAATTGATTCCTATCCCATTATTTCTCCATGCTCTTCCCTTATATCCCACTTTTCATTTACCCAATTTTCCTAGTGGTCTAGGGTTGTAAATTTTAACAATTTCATTTAGTGGTTTTTATTATTAGTCATTTACATCATGACATATGACTTAATTTTCATCTATAATACTAGAATAACATTTTTTTCTTGTTTATTTATCATTTTTATTAGGTTATTTAATGTTTAACTCTTTAAATTATGAACCATAAATTCTTAATTATTTTAAAAAATTACTATAAACATTAATTATTATGTTTCTATTTATTGTAATTAAATTTTTTATCTTATTTTTTTGATTTATAAATTGATGTGGAAATGTATTTTCTTATAAAGTATCCTTTTTGTTTAAAAATGTTTTATGTACATGAGGTGTTTGATGAAATGATTCTATAGTTGTTTTATCGAATCCTTAGTAATTATTTAGATGAATAATTTTTTTATAATATAAAATGATTTATGGAAGTGGTTTAATAATGAAATTTAATTAATAAATTTATTTTCAAGTTATTATAACTATTGGTATAGTGAAGATTCATTATAACCCTTCGGTACTTACATGAGACCATTGGAAAAGTACCTTGTTATTTATCTAATGAGTTTCTTCCATGATATCCTTCATAGTCATTAATATCCACCCCCTAATGATGAATAATATTTTGGTTATGACTGGAATGATCTATTATAGGACTCATACTAGTTCAAAATTGAAATCTATCTAGTGTATTCCTATAAAAAAATTGACATTTATGGAATTCTACTATGTTTAGTTCTAGGATCATATGTTTCATTGATATTTTTCCCTGGTATTTCATCCCTATATAGTTTGATTACATTTTAACTATATTAGTGTTTTATTTCACATGTATCATTCGTAAATTGTATGTCTTTTAATCATGTTTTCCAAAAATATCTCATAACATGTATTAATTATTCTTTTATTATGTTCTCGGTATTATGTATATGAAATGGTATGTTTATATTTATATCTCAATATAATGGGTAAATGTTATTTAATAATGGTTACAAATAGATTATGTGGAAGATTCCCATAAGGATTGTCAACTAACACCATAAATACACCCTTGGGGTGTATATAGATAATTTCTAACTGATATAGGAAATGAAAAGGAACTATTAAGGTATGGTGAATCCATTTTAGTTGTTCACTATTCAGGGAGAGGTTACAAGATGAATGATTCCATATTTTCATACAAAGATGAGAAGCAGTGTATTCTCTTTTTATTTTATTTTATTAATACCTTATAAATTGAAACATTGGGTTTATATCTTGTTCACTATAATTTTTGTATTAATTGTTCGGTTTTATATAATTTTTTTGAAATAATGTTCCAAAACTATTAATTGGGTTTGTTATGTTGAGTAAATATTTGATTGATTTGGTATTTGTTTCTTCTTATTCTACCATATTATGTTGAGTATTTAAATTTAAAGGTAGTTAATTAGTCTATATAGATAAAAATATATATTATAATTGTTTGTAGGATTCTTGTAAAGTAACATTTGTTTTCATAAATTATTGTCAAAATATTTTATATATCAGTTTAATTAATAGAATGACACATGTTTCAATCTTAGGGTGATCGGGAACCCACCCTAGGCCTTGTGACAGGTCGACCTAAGTGTTGTGGTAGCTTGATCTAGGTCGGTTCTTCACAAAATTATATCAACCAACATTTTTTATGATATTTTTTAAAATTAAATGTATCATAAGAAAAATCATTGAAAATCATGTGGTATTTTAGAATTATGTGTCAAGATAAGAATTCCATTAATGATTCTTTAATTACCATAGATTGTTATGAAAGTATAATTATGACTTTTCGTTTGACATTTTTTTCATATTATAATTATATCATGGTAATGTGAGGTGGAATTATAAATATTGGATTAAATATCTAGTGATCATGGGTTAACAACTTTTCATATAGGTCATATACAAAGGAAAAAGCGGTGATTGTTTTGATTTGTTTTTCTCATTATTCTTATAATTTATCTTTAATATTTATGGGATATCTATTATTAAATTTTTGTTTTTAAGTGATTATAAATGAATTTCAATTTTCTAAGGATATTTATTTTATTTTATTGAAATTCATGTAGTACCACGCCCCCATAAAGTGTCATAGTGATTTCTCAAGAGTGAAAAATGAATAATATTTAGGGGGAAACCCTCTAGTAATTCTAAATCTCCTTGAGTAAGTGGTCAAAATATTTTAGGATATGTAGTGGGAACACAATCCTATTTCATCTCAAGAGAGGGATCAATTTATTTAATTCCTTTTACATAACCCTCAAGCATTTTGAGACTGTTTGGATTCTCAATAGGTATAGAATTTTTTGGAAATGGTACTAATAATCTCCAAATTCCTTGAAAATCTTATGCTACTAAAAATCAAATTTTCCACTTTTATTATTAGGGGACCTATCAAAAATTGTTGGGAGTTTATTCTGGAAAAATTATTATAGGGAATTTGATTTGAATAATTTTATAGTTATGTTCTCTTTGAAATTACATCCTGAAACAATGAAAATATTGAAGGCCATAGAGTTTTTGTTCCTTAAATAGGATGACCAAACAATTTTGGAATATGTGACCTATTTATCATGAACCAACATAATTATATAGTGATGGTTACTAATAGAACATGAAAATTGAAATGGATATAAATATGAATTCAACTTGATATTTAACATACTGTTTTTAGTTGAAGATATCAACCAATGTTAATGTGGTTGAATGAAATTTAATA
Organism: Viscum album; assembly: GCA_963277665.1. NCBI lineage: Eukaryota > Viridiplantae > Streptophyta > Magnoliopsida > Santalales > Viscaceae > Viscum > Viscum album. Next base: position 61,195,340 of record OY728143.1, on the reverse strand, counting down.
TTAGAACTGTCTTAGGATAACATACCATGAATGATTGATTTGACCTGTTAATCTAAATGAATTAATGTTGTATTTTTGAAAAGAAAGAGTAAATGAAATGATTATATGAGGTAGTGAGTTGGTGGGTTAAACCGTCGATCTTAATCTATATCAACTACCCCTATGGAAGGAATACTTATAATGTATCCCCATCATTCCATCCTAGGTCACATTAAAATGCCAAATTAGTAGAATACAAATAATATTGATACATTTAGAGGTTTGTTTCACCATTATAGGTTATGAAAATAAAATATTTCATAAATATGAGGGATAATTTAACCACTTATAAAAATATCAAAGGAATTATGAGACACTTCTAAATTAATGGGACCCAATTCTCTAGAGCATATATAGGGATTTTGTTCTTCTCATGGGATGATCCAATGGAGGTGTGAGCCTCATGTCAGTGAGTTATCTAAAACTCATTATGAATCAATGAATTTATATATTTTTGTGAAATATCTTACAAAATTACTGGTGATACTAAAAATAGTTCATCATACTATACATAAAGCAATATATATTGTTTTTTAATTTGATATAATTGATTCACACTCATTTATATTCAATTGTGTCATGGATTTTTGGAATCATACATATGATCATATACCATTTGAAAATAGATATAAAATCCTCTTTGAAAAAGAAATATATGTGGATTTAAATGTTCATCCATCATAATTTACATATCTAAAGTGGAGATGGCTCGGGAATATTGTCTTAGTGGTTCATATTATTTTATCTCACTCTGTGGATGGAATAGATGGTTTCATTTAAGACTCAAATTGGGTTTTTTAACTAGAGAGGGACTTTTATTTCTATAGATATGTGTTCTCAACTGTTTCATGGTCTTTGAGCCTTGTGGTCTTGTCGAGCAAGACCTCCCCTTCCTAATACTAGAAAATATTCATATCTAATATCACATCTCTAAAAGAAGTGGATGGTGTAAACTCCAAATGTAGGAATCCTCTTATGGTGGACTAATTCGTTGAAGTATTTCAATATGATTATTTAGAATTTATACTAGAATGATAAGTTTAATTCTATATTGATTTGGTCCATATAATGAAACCTACAACTTTACCAAAATACTATAAGAGGAAAAAAATTTAAAATAATTTATGATTATGTATGATGATAATGGAAAATGGTTCAATTCAACATTGTATATCTCTATGAGATTACTTTGATATCATTACAAAAATGATAATAAAAACATTCACTTATTCCTTAAACATAAGATATTGAGTAAAGTGGTCTTAAAAAATTAATACTGTTTGCATCCTATCAAGGACCACATTTGTGAGTTTTAAGGGGAAATAGTTTTATAATATTAATCACTGAAAATCTTATTATCAACTCTATGTAAAATAATTTTATATTACCAAGAACACCATCTTGAGTATGTATGGTCACAATGAAAACCATGTGTTGTTATTTGGATTGAAAAATTCTCCCATATTATTTACGGTCTTTATAAACATCATATTTTATTGATACCTAATCATATTAGTCATCATATTAATGGATGAAATTTTGGTATATTAAAATATGAAAGTCGAACATTGGAATAATTTAAGATTTTTATTGCGAATTTTTTATAATGGTTCCATTATTCAAAATTATCAGTGTCACATCTATATTTATGAAGTACATTTCATGGGGTGTGTGGGATAGAAATAAAGAATTATGGTGTATCCTAGGAAATTATATATTTTTATGTATTTGATTGACCCAAAAAATTCCTCTAATGTATAGATATTTTTGAGTTTAGATGAATATAATGTGGATATTTTGTGAAATATTTATCAAAAAATGAAAATTGTTTAATGGAATTAACTCCCAAAGAGGTGAATTTTATATGGATCCCCTAGTTTCAAAAATACATTGATGAGATTGTATTTATGTTAGAAATGTAACACCCCAAGCTTCCAGGTTAGGCTTCTCTTTGAATAATATAGCAGCGTATGTTGTAAGCAACCACGAGTTCTAACACACTGCGACCAATCAAAGAAGCTGTTATAAATAGTAATACACAATTTTTTAAATTATATAAATTTTATATTTCAATATTTTATTCTTTTTTGTATTCAAAATATCAAAATTATCCTATGTTTAATTTTTTGTAATTTTCTAAGCACTTCCAATTTTCTATGAATAGGAAAAAATACTTAAAAACAAATTTTTTAGTCAAAATAATTTATAGTGATAAATTATACTATTGAGTGGTTTTAAATTATAATTAGAATATATTTTTACCATTTTATACAATTGTGGTCATTGAAATTAATTTAACTTTGAAATTGGAATAAAACAATTGTCAATCTTTTGATATATATTGTTTCTTAAAAACACGCTATTTGTTGTGACAGCGGGAATTAATTATTAAACTAATTAATTCCACATATATTTTTTGAATTTTGTAAAAATAGACATCATTTTTTAATTAGGAATATCAAATATATCTTAGTATTAATTTTTGGTATTTTTCTGAATAACTTCAATTGTTGATAAATAGTGAAACCACTAAGTGGTAGTTAAAAAACTGATTTCTCGTTTAAATGAAATTTTTTCCGCTTATGTGAATTTAATTTCAAAAATCAGACATACATGTATGTAATTAGGAAGTAAAATGTGGTTCAATGGGATGAAAATATTTTTTGGTGAATAGTAACTTTTAAGTTTTGTTAATCGCGATTAAAGGTAATTAGTGTAATTAAAGGTAAATATATTGCAATAATAATATTAAATTACCTATACACTTGTCCCACCATTTTTGGATGAGTCATGGTCGACCACGACAATCCATGTGTCAACTAGGGGACCCCATGGAGCAACTTGCTTAAGAAAATGACATTACTAACTTTTTATTTATAGTAAAAATAAAATTGTCACAAACATGTGTTGTTTTACTAAAACAATTATTACATGGGGTTATATAGGTTAACTTTTAGACTATAAATATTAATTGGAAATATAAAACTACTTCCTACTTCTTGGTAATTTTGTTATAATTTTTAGACATTTAATAAATAAATTTATTTATCACACCATGATGATGCAGCGATTACCTCATTAATGAACGATTTAAATAAAATGAAATGATAAGGTAAAATATAAGACATACACTTGTCTAGAACCTATTGTATGGGTGTATTTAGAACCCTTATCACCTTATCCTTTAAATATATCATTGTGAGACCTTTAAAATCCGAAAACCATTTCATAATAATGTAACACTTCCTAACTTTCCAAGAGTGCCCCTCCTCTCCTCTTATAAAAGGCCCCCAACTCTACCACCTTATTCACACCATAAAATCCATTTGTCTCGGCCCAAATCCACCCAAATACTCTCTCAACTTCACTCTCTTACTCCTATAATCCTCAATTTGGGCAGAAGTCTTCCCAACGAAGCCTTTGACTCAAATCAAAAAGAGTTACCCGATTTTAAGGTAATGTCTTCTCTTATGTTCTTATGTTTTATTTTTCTTCTCAAACCCCATAAACTCTTTTTATTCCTATCTTTTGTAACAAAACCAGTATCTTCAATATACTAGGATGTTGTTATGAGAATTATTTGATTTAAACTTACACACACCATCAATTAATGGTTAAAGAACATACAGTTTCTGTGGGTGGCGAATTATTGCCTCACAAAACGATGAATGTTCAATCATATTTTAACATCCTATCATGGTGGCCATTAATATGTCACTATATTTATATATGATATATATTATTTTTATGTTTTCCTTATGTTTCTGTATTTTTCATTTATGGCATACCTTTATGGTTTCCATTATGGGTAAACACGATAATTTTATTTTAGGAAGTGTGGACTACCGCCCCCTCAAAGTAATTTGAATCGTTAATGCCATATGTGGGACATATAAAGGATGGAGTAAATGATATTATATATGATATTATACGGGAATTATAATATACCTTTATAAAATTATGATTTCATTCCATTAAATTTGAAATAGAAATGAAAGTAGCGTTCATGCGTACGTACGGCTTACCGTCTCCAGGAACGGTGCATTCCATTTATTACCTATAAATGTTATGTAATACAATAAATGAATGTATATACTGGATATATATTATATATATGATATCTACATCATGAATATAATTCTGGAGATAATGTATATTCTACCACATAAACAACTTCTAATTATAATAAGTTTATTGTTGACTCAAGTACCAAAGATCGACAAAACGACTGTTATTAACATAAATGACTACATAATGTCCAGAACATGGTAATAAGTGATATAAAAGGTATAATGAACTTGAAAAAGGTTCCTAAGAAAGTATAAATTAACTATAGTTTATTATTTAGGAGGTTAAAGAATGATCCGGTCATGTCGGACATGAGGTGAGGGTCTTCGTCTTAGTCTCCTTTCATTGAGGTATATTTTGTTTTATACACAACGTTTTTTATACGGTGTATAAAACCCATTGACTATTACGTTTATTCAAAAGGAATATTTTTATATGAAGCGTTTTACTAAATGACATAAAGGAATGTTTTTTTTCAAACATATGCGGTGACAACAACTTCTCTGCCTTCGTGACCATTATTTGAGTTTCGGCTTCCTCTACAAGCCATAACTTTTTCATAAAATGAAAAATAAATACCAAGTTTTAATTTTATTTTATTTTGGTATTGAAAATGGTTTTATCATATCAATGTGTTGTATTGATATCTTGTTATTGAAATCTGGAAGTGTTATTTTTCCATTATGCATGTTTTATTTGATACAATTATGTTATGGTTTAGGATATGTTTAATACTTTTCATATAAGGAATGCATTGGAATTAGTTTCTGAAGGTTGGAGCTCGCTACAGCTCCTCGATGAATTGGTTGGGATCATGAGACAAACTAGTGTCTTGTAACGAGACCCTGACGAAATCTTAATTGTAGTCTTGGTACGAGGCCTTGGGTACGTTGTTATGATAGTCTGCCATTATGCATTCCATCATTATGAAAGTGGTTATTGATATTGCATGTGATTATTCAACTAGTAAAATATCCATGTGAATAAGTAAATGGGATTATTTCATTTTATTTTTTCCATATTATGCTGAAGTTCAAGTTTAAAAGGTGTTTGGTTTAGTTATACATTGCCATAAATGTTTATGTTTATTTATGAAAGTTTCTGTTGTATTGTTATCCTTACTGAGCATCTCAGCTCACCCCTTTCTATGTTTTATTTTTTCCCAGGATGTAAAGAAATATTTTCTGATTGACCTACAGTTATAGTCTAAAAGGGATATGAGTGTGGACTATGGATACTATGTTGTTGTGATTTTTTCACTTTATGATATAATGTAACATTTATGAATGTATCTAGTCTTTCCAAGGCTACTAAACTAATCGGACATTCGAGACTTGATCTTTTGTGATCATGCCAACGTTACGTAATAATGCACCGACTCTGGGTAACTGGGGTCAGGGCATTACAGTTGGTATTAGAGGCAGTTTAGTAATAACCTTGGATGCTAGATTTATATAAACTCTGATTAGAGCACATAGGCCTAAGATAGACTTTGAAGATTAGTATAGAAGAAAATCCTTGGATTTTGGTATTATAGATATTTTTTGAGTTTTCTGAGCAATACATCCCTATCTGGATATGAGCAGGTAGAGGTGGCTCTGGCACAGATGTAACTAGGGGTGAAAACCCGAAAATTCCACATTGAGCTAGACTCGAACATGAAGTGGTGCATCACAACGGCCCTTGCTGCACTCTTGGTTACGACACTCCCGGGGGATATGCTTAGGATAATTTTCATTTTCATTACAAACCATTATGAAGGGTTTATGAGTATATACTTCCTCAAAGAAAAAAATTTTATGAGTATGGATTATATCCATAAATAGTTCAATTTGTGATAAGTGTTTTTCAAGTTTGTTATTATGTATTTAGATTCATAAACTAATATAGTTTATGACATTGTTTAGAAATGGAGCCTAGTGGAAGAAATGGAAACTCTATCAATGCGCGCACTCCATGTAGGGATTTCCCTCCTTCTCAAGATAATTATAATGGAGCTGGTGATAAAACTGGTGCTGATCAGCTTATCACCATACTGGGATAACTCACTCGGGTTATGAATAATTACCTTACTCATTTGAAGCACCCTGATCTGCATTGTGGAGGATCAATGTTAAATCACTTCATTAGGTAGCAACCACCAACATTCAATGGGAGTAAAATTCTGTTAGTTGCTGAGCAATGGATATGTTCCCTAGAGAAAATATTCCATGCCTTGGTGAGTAATGAAAGGGAAAAAGTTATCATGGCAGTTTACCGCCTCACTGGAGATGTTGATCAATGGTGGTCATTGATTCAAACCACGAAAGAAGATGAAGAAGTATCTAATATGGAATGGGGGGGAGTTCAAAGATGTTTTCTTAGAAAAATACTTTCCTCATGACCATCGAGCATATATTGAATGGCAATTTTTGAGTATGAGACAAAAGGAGGATGATAATATCGCAAAGTATGAGGATAAATTTACAAGGTTATCAAGGTATGCTCGAGATTATATACGTAACACAAGTAGTACGATTGATCATTTCTTTAATAGGTTAAAACTGTTTCTCGGTCGAGCCTTAGTCTCACAATCTCTTTCATCGTATGAAGATATTGCCTCATGTGCTATCAAGACAGAAAAGAAATTCTCTAAATCTTATGACAATAAAGTAAAGAAAGAGAAGAAGATAACGGTGGAACAAGAGACAGATAAAGGGAAAAAAGAAAAGAAGGATTTTCCATTATGCGATAATTGTGGGAAGAATCACCCCAGAACTTGCCTAAAAGGAACGGGAGTTTGTTATAAATGTGCAGAAAAATGTCACCAAGCTCATGATTGCAAGGGAAAGAAAGAGGCTATCAATGTTCAATGCTACAATTTTAGTGAAATGGGAAATTATGCAAATGAATGTCCTAAGCGTCAGGGAAACTTACCTCAAAAAAGGAAAAGGGATCAAGGACAATCTTATGTTGTTACTATATTTGAAGTGGAATAATTAATATATTGGTTCTTTTGGACTCAATGATTATATTCCGGTTATAAGAATAATGTGATATATATAAGTATTGTACTGCAGTACTTGTCATTTTCATTAAGTTTTTAATATTATGAAGGTAATAATATTTTTAGTATGTGACAATAAGATAATATTTACTTTGTTTGGGGAATCTGATTAATTGATTTTGGAATTTAGAGACCTTTTAGAGAATGTCTGGACAAAGGTATTTTGGATAACTATAAAGGTTGGAATGGATTAAGTTTAACTTTGGATAGTATTGTTTAAGGTTAAAACATTTCTAAAGATTATTTTTGGAATATTATAATAGTATAATTTTATGAAAAGGACAACCTGTAGGTCGGGCGATAACCCGTCACGTCGGACAAAGCTGCAGTAATCGAACCCACAACCATAGTGCGATAGGTCTTTATTACCTACCAATAGCCTACAGGAAGTCCCTAGTTATTACAAAATATTTTTTTTCCATGGTATGTGTTAATATTTGGAACCCTATACGGTTAGGATAAATAGAATATTATTATAGTTCTATTACCTTTTGGAGTGAAATATGGGTTTGTGGTAAAAAAATTAGTAAAGAATGAATGTCTACATGATAAGTAAGTATATTTCTATATGTTCATAGTAATTCTCATAAATAAATTCTTCAACTTTATGAAATGTAACTTAAAACAAAAAAAATTGTCGGTTAACTTTTCCTACCGGGGAATCAAAGACTGTTTAACCAATCACATGTTTGTGATTTTCATGTAGTTAACTTTCTCCTAATCCTGTTTTCTACAACTCTCCCTCAGACCTTGATGGTTTGTTTCTCCACCATATCCATGATTTTATAGAATTCTAATATGGGCTATCTCGAGTGACCTTCGTACCTCTCTTTATTTCTTTTAAAGTTATATTTTTATTTACCATATTTCCAATGTGGGTTTTCCACGAAGGTATTTTCTATTTTCAACCTTTTTTTTTCGAAGAAAAATTTCATGTAGTGAGGATGCAATTTATTGAAGGAGGGGAGAATGTGACACCCCAAGCTTCCAGGGTACGCTTCTCTTTAAATAATAGAGCAGCGTGTGTTGTATGCAACCTTGAGTTCTAACACACCGCGACCAATCAAAGTATTCGTTATGAATAGTAATAGCCACTTTTTGAAATTATATAAATTTTATATTTCAAAATGGACTTCATTTTTGTATTCATAATATCGAAATTATCCTAAGATGAATTTTTTTGTCATTTTCTGAGAACTTCCAATTTTCTATGAATAGGAAAAAATATTTAAAAAAACTTTTTTAATCAAAATAATTTATAGTGATAAATTATACTATTGAGTGGTTTTAAGGAATAATTAGAATATATTTTTATCATTTTATCCAATGGTGGTCATAAGAATTAATTTCAGTTTGAAATTTGACATAATCAATTATCAATCTTTTGATATAAATTGTTTCTTAAAAACACGTTATTTATTGTGACAGCGGAAATAAATTACTAAACTAATTAATTCAACATAAATGTTTTGATTATTGTAAAATATACATCATTTTAGAATTAGGAATATCAAATATATCTGTAGAGACCCGAAGCTTTACGTACATGTACATTACATTATTTTTGCGGAATACATAGTACATTACAAAAACAGACACACAAGGACCGTAATAGTTTAGTGTCTTTGGAAACTTGGAATATAATCTTCTAATCCTGGTGAAAGTCCTTCAACATCTCCCATAAAGATCTTCCTTTTTTTACCTAAAACCTTTCTTTATATCCTGGGGAAAAGAAAACATAAAAGGGTGAGCTCAAATGATCAGTAAGGGTAAACAAAAGAAACATCAATCACATCATATACATAAGCACATAACTTTTGGAAATCTTAACCTACAAAAGAGATCATAATTTCATAACATGGGGTAAATCATGGTAGTGAAATGTAATCACAATAATAATAACTTAAAACATGAAACTTTTTGGAATACACACATAATCATAGAGAATCATATCTTATTAGTCAAGACTCATTGGAAAGACTATCTTAGTGGACAAAGTCCATTTCTGAATCGAGTAACCCTCGTTTCAGTCCTGTTTCACTGAACCGGTATAACCTACCGTTCCAGCCATGTCTATCTCATGAGATATAAAATCTTTAACCAATGCATTGGAGGGAGATATAGGTCCCACCCGTCTCATAATGATACCATTCTTATGTGTGCCACAAAATCATAAATCATACATCATTTCATAACCCATGTAATAAAAATGGGAATCTTAAACATCGTGAAATCATAAAACAATTCATATAAGACAAAGGAATTCATCAAAATAATTCCATAATAACATAATCAAATCAATGTAATAATAGGGATAAAAACAGAACCCTTTATTATCTTAGATGGAAAATAATTTTGATAAAACACTTGAACTTCATTCTTGAGGAAAATATCCTTTCTTCTTCAAAAACACTTTTCCTTTCTTAACATGTCATAAAATTATAACTAAAAGAAGTTGATTAAAAATAAACTTGAAAACTTGTAAAGGATACTTCTTTGAAATAATGTTTTAAAAATCCATTCAGGCCGTATAAGTTAAAAAATCATTCTTTGTACTTTTGTCAGAAAAGTCAAAAAGTACCTCGTACGAAAAACGACAAAAGATTCCTTTAATATCTTTTACTAAAAACTCACCGAAGGGTAAAATTGGATTTAAAAAGTTGTAGGTGGATGAAAATAATATTACATATTGAGGAAACATGTATTTGGATGATAAAATAAACCCCAGTAAATACTAAAGTATAAAAAATCTCGGATAAAAATGAGATTGTGATATTTCCCTTACCATAGGTCCGATTTGCTTCGTAAGTGACTGAACCACCTGTATAATGATTTAAATCATGTTATTGACTTATTCCAGAATCATATTCATTGTTATTATATCATATATGGTCCACTTATGACTTTATATTACCCGTTCTTTTGTAAATTCATGTTAAAGTAGCGTTTTGGGTAAAATCGTCTCATTTATCGTTCGTGTTTTTAACTTGTAATTATTAATATGATTACTTGGATCATGATTACTTATATCCAGAATTTAAAACATGATTTATATATAATATATATTCAGAATATATATATATATATATATAATATATCGATAAATGGAATGAAATACACCGTTCATGGAGACGGTAGTCCGTACGTACGCATGAACGCTGTTTTCGTTTCCTTATTGAATTGAATGGAATTAAGTAGATGACATACATATAAATATACATAAATCCAGTATCATTATTATGTCATATATTTCATTAGTACTTATTATATATACTTTATAATCATTCATGAATGGTTAATCATTGAGAATGAATCTCATCGCATCGTGGAGAAGGTAGTCCGTACGTACGCACGAGCGATGATATCGTTCCCATGGTCGTGGAATTGTGTTGAAGTGTATGTATACTATTTCAGTATAAATATCAAATTATAATAATCATATATAGTTACTCATTACACCATTATACACATCCAATTAAGGTGGTGGTGGAAAATAGATTACACCACGGCGTGGAGACGGTATTCCGTACGTACGCACGCGCGGTGATTTCCTTTTTCTGTAGGATGGATAGAAGGTTAATTAGGGTTGTTTCATATTTATAATAACATATCAGTATGTAATTAATACTTATGTTATTACTTTATCATGAAAAAACTAAATAAGAAGAAGTTGAAGAAGAAATAAATTGAAAAGATCGTTAATGGATATTACCTCTTCTTTGAAACGCCTCTTTGAATCCACCACTTAGGGAACTAAGATTGGTCTCTGAAGAAGACCAGGACCTCTAGGATTATTCCAGGGAAGTGGAGAAGGGATTTTGGCAGGGGTTGGCCAAGCATGAGTGCTCAAATTGGTGTGAGGAGGAGGGGGAGGAGGTGTCCTTTTATAAGGGAGGAGAGGGGCACCTTAGGAATATCTCAAAATATTATTTTATTATAAAGTCAAGTTCGGTTTTAATTAGCTCCAAGTTGATTTATTTTGAGGCTAAGGTGGGGATGGGTCGAAATCCTCTCATCCAATAGAATTTAGAAAAGTTTAGGTTCCTATTTTAACCTTATCATTTAGATTTAACATTAAGTTAAATAATTTTACTTTTACCGTGTCTTCTTGTGTTCTTATACTATAAGGTTAATAAACACACTATATCAAGACAAACGAACCCAAAATTTTTTATTATTAATATATATATCCTTATCTAAGTCATTTGGCCGAACCTTAGATTTTTAGGAATAAAATAACAATTAATAATATAATATTTGATTTAAAAACTATTTTGTGTCAATTTTGACACTATTTGATATATGATTTTTTGAAAGCTGTAACAGAATTATATGTTCAAAACAAGTTGATTACATAAACACAAATATATCATAGTAACCTAGAAAATTAGTTTAATTCATAAAAAGTCTCATATTATATTTATTTGGGTATTTATAACATCAATTATGTCAATATTTCATTAATAAGATAATTACTGCATCATCGTTGTGTCATAAATAAATTAAATTATTTAATGTCTAAAAATTACAAATAAAATACCATTATGTTGGAAATATTTTTATCTTTCTAATGAATATTTATAGTCTAATTTATCTTATGTATAACCCCATATTAAAAATGTTTTAGTAAATAAACTTTGATTTTAACTCTTTTAACTCATCTTTGAATTAAATAATAATAAATGTCCTAATCTAATCCAAGTGGGCCTAAATGGTCATATTTTATTCCTAAGCTTGTTTTTGATCGAATTACACTTATCCAATAGAATTTGGACATGTGTTATGGTAATAATAATATCATGTTTACCCTTAATTACCCTATTTACTTTTAACCGTGGTAAATAAAAGTAAAAAGTTACTATTCAACAAAACTTATTTTCATCTCATTGAACCACATTTTAGTCCTTTATATTAACCGTGTCTCTAGGATTTTCTAAATTCCATTCACAGAAGTGGTAAAATTATGTTTTATGCAAAATTCAGTTTTTAACCTACCACTTAGTGGTTTCACTATTCATAAAAAATTGAATGTTTTCAGAAAAATACCAAAAATTAGGCCTAAGCTATATTTGATATTATGAACTCAAAAATGATTTATATTTTACCAAATTCAAAACATATCAGTTGAATTAATTAATTTAAAAATTAATTCCCGTCGTCAAAACAAATAGCGTGTTTTTAAGAGATAATAACTATCAAAAGATTGACACTTGTTTATAACTGGTTTAAATGTGAAATTACATCCAATGACCAACATTGTATTAAATTGTAAAAATATATTATAAATATACTTTAAAACCACTCAAATTAATAATTTATCACTATTAATTATTTCGATTGAAAAAGTTGTTTTTAATTAAAATTTAGTAATTTTCACTATTCATCAAAATATGAAAGTTATCTGAAAATCACCAAAATTTCACCCTAAGCTAATCTCGATATTCCGAATCCAAAAATGAAGTCCATTTTAAAAAATAGATATTACAAAATTTCAAAAAGTGGTTATTACTATTCATAACGTCTAGTTTTAATAATATTTTAATAGCATATCATTGTTTAGCGAAACTTGGTGTTGCGTACAACACACGCTATCGTGGAAGGTCGCGATTGGGTGTAATTCAAGCCAGGTCAGAGATGTGTGTTGTGAAAGCTCCTTTTGGTGTAGCGTATAACACAATACATTAATGAAATTAAAAATAATATTTTTCATAAAATCTCAGGGTGTTACATTCTACCCCCATTAAAATGAATTTCTCCCTCGAAATTCGTCGGGGTTATAAATGGTTTACTATTCGAAAGTTTCATTAATCGAAACCCACATCGTAAAAAGGAATACCAAAACCAATCTTTAAAAACGAAAGTCTGAAACGTAACGGTTACCCATATAAACTAATCACTGGGTTTCCACATAGGTGAAAATATGGATATGGAAGAAAAATCTAACCATCATGTTATAATGGAGAGTGGTAGAGAACATGGATATGGAAAATCCAACAATCACAAATCCATAAATTTGTGATGATCTAAGGTACCATCTGATTAATCAGATATAAGAGCACTAGGACAACATTTTTGGTTTTCAAGATCGTTTCCCTAAAGTTGGAGAATTTGAATTAGAATAAATAAATACTTTATTTTGGTACAATCTCACTATTGTTCGTGCCTTGAACAATTTCCACTTCATCTCTTAAATAAATGAAGTTGAATTTTTTATTCGTGAAGTGTTAGCAGATCATGTGATAGAATGACGGGTCATTCCATCTGTCTCAAACAAAAGGTTAGCAAAAGTTATTAAATATACATAAGTCATTCTATAGTGAGATTAATCATATTTGGTTCCTAAAATGGACTTATACTTCATATATCATACTGCTTAATATAATAATACTAGTTTCTACTAAACAGGGACTTCCTGTAGGCCAGTGGTAGGCGATAAAGGCCAGTCGCACTTCAGTTGTGGGTTCGATTCCCACAGCCTTGTCCGACGCGATGGGTCGTCGCCCGTCCTGCAGGTTTGCCTTTTTCTAAAACTATATTACTATAACATCCCATCAATAATATTTAAAAACAAACTTTTATCCTTAAACAATACTAACTTATGTCCAACATAATCCATTACAATCTTTAGGCTTATCCATAATACTTCAGTCCACTCTCATAATATAGTGAAAACGATTACCAGAGATTTAATACCATCTTTGATCCCCATACATCATAAGATATGTCTTGCTGGTCAAATTCCAATCATTCAAAGGCCTTAATAATGTATTCTCTTGAATACCCATTGAACCATAGTGAAAACTTTAATGCAGTTAAAAGTTAACACTTTTCACATACCAAAATCCTCAAAATTCTATATACTCAAACCATGACATCACTTAGTCCTTATATCAATCATGAGCTCATGAATACTGTCAAACATTTCATTTTCTCCTTATCAATTAATTATGCGCATATCATCTACTTTCCAAAATATTTGAATCACTTTTCATGGTTACCGGTACCTTAAAATTATTGAAAACCACAATAGACCAATACATAAATATTTCAGTACACCATAAAAGTACCTCAACAACATTATTCATGAATACCAATACATAAACACTTTAGTCCATCCACTTCAATGATTGTCCTGGAATAAGTCCTTCCTTGATTTAGAAGTAACTTTTTATGTCAGGGCATTGAGTTGGGCAATGCCCATGTTCTCCACAAATAAGACATTGAACTCCATAACAATCTGTCACTCTATGACCCTTTTCTCCACATAGATAACATCGGTCCCTCCATTTGAGGTATTCCTCAAGGTTCTTCTTCCCTTCTTTAGAAATTTCAATCTTCCTTTCTTTATGCTCCTCAACATGTGAACATGCATAATAGTTTATCTTCCTCTTCTTTGATGAATTAGGCATACCACTAAATTTCACCTTGTTAATCATATGTCGTGATGACTGATTCGGCATAATCACAATATCTTTATCTCTAGGGATTATACAATTTTGTTTCTCATAGTCACCAATTTGTCCATTGGATTCAATGTTAACTGAATTCCTTCCGGTTCCCTCCATTAACTAAAACACAAAAAGAATTCTGTGAGAGGTGAAATCATGCTAGGGAAGACAACATAGTAAAGGGGGAGTACCCTCAATATCTAACATCTTAGGTTTAAATTCTAAGATCTTTAGCGCAATTCTAGGACTATAACCTATACGTATACTAAACCTTAGAGACATCCCTAGACATACCTTAGAAATATCTCTAGGGGTCTCACTAAAGTTTTCGCATCCTAGTTTCCAATGGTTGACTAAACCTTTCCTCTGATACCAACTGTAGAGACACGAAGCTTGACGTACATGTACATTACATTATTTTTGCGGAATAATTAGTACATTACAAAAAACACACACACAAGGTCCGTAATAGTTTAGTGTCTTTGGAAACTCGGAATATAATCTTCTAATCCTGGTGAAAGATCTTCAACATCTCCCATGAAGATCTTCCTTTTTTTTACCTAAAACCTTTCTTTATATCCTAGGGAAAAGAAAACATAAAAGGGTGAGCTCAAATGCTCAGTAAGGGTAAACAAAAGAAACATCAATCACATCATATACATAAGCACATAACTTTTGGAAATCTTAACCTTCAAAAGAGATCATAATTTCATATCATGGGGTAAATCATGGCAGTGAAATGTAATCACAATAATTATAACTTAAAACATGAAAATTTGAGGCATACACATATAATCATAGAGAATCATATCTTATTAGTCAAGACTCATTGCCAAGACTATCTTAGTGGACAAAGTCCATTTCTGAATCGAGTAACCCTCGTTTCAGTCCTGTTTCACTGAACCGGTATAACCTACCGTTCCAGCCATGTCTATCTCATGAGATATAAAATTTTTACCCAATGCATTGGAGGGAGATATAGGTACCACCAATTTCATAATGATACCATTCTTATGTGTGCCACAAAATCATAAATCATACATCATTTCATAACCCATGTAATAAAAATGGGAATCTTAAACATCGTGACATCATAAAAAAATTCATATAAGGCAAAGGAATTCATCAAAATAATTCCATCATAACATAATCAAATCAATGTAATAATAGAGATAAAAACATAACCCTTTATTATCTTAGATGGAAAATAATTTTGATAAAACACTTGATCTTCATTCTTGAGGAAAATATCATTTCTTCTTCAAAAAAACTTTTCCTTTCTTAACATGTCATAAAATTATAACTAAAAGAAGTTGATTAAAAATAAACTTGAAAACATGTAAAGTAAACTTCTTTGAAATAATGTTTTAAAAATCCATTCAGGCCGTATAAGTTAAAAAAACATTCTTCGTACTTTTGTCGGAAAAGTAAAAAAGTACCTCGTACGAAAAACGACAAAAGATTCCTTTCATATCTTTTACTAAAAACTCACCGAAGGGTAAAATTGGATTTAAAAAGTTGTAGGTGGATGGAAATAATATTAAATATTGAGGAAACATGGATTTGGATGATAAAATACACCCCAGTAAATACTAAAGTATAAACAATATCGGATAAAAATGAGATTGTGATATTTCCCTTACCTTAGGTCTGATTTTCTTCGTAAGTGTCTGAACCTCCTGTATATTGATTTAAATCATGTTATTGACTTATTCCAGAATCATATTAATTGGTATTATATCATATATGGTCCACTTATGACTTTATATTACCCATTCTTTTGTAAACTCATGTTAAAGTAGCGTTTTGGGTAAAATCGTCTCATTTGTCATTCGTGTTTTTAACTTGTAATTATTAATATGATTACTTGGATCATGATTACTTATATCCAGAATGTAAAACATGATTTATATATAATATATATTCAGAATATATATACATATATATAATATCGATAAATAGAATGAAATACACCGTTCATGGAGACGATAGTCCGTACGTACCCATGAACGCTGTTTTCGTTTCCTTATTGAATTTATTGTAATTAAGTAGATGACATACATATAAATATACATAAATACAATATAATTATTATGTCATATATTTTATTAGTACTTATTATATATACATTATAATCATTCATGAATGGTTAATCATTGATAATGAATCTCATCGCGTCGTGGAGACGGTAGTCCGTACGTACGCACGAGCGATGATATCGTTCCCATGGTCGTGGAATTGTGTTGAAGTGTATGTATACTATTTCAGTATCAATATCACTTTATAATAATCATATATAGTTACTCATTACACCATTATACCCATCCAATTATGGTGGTGGCGGAAAATAGATTACACCACGGCGTGGAGACGGTATTCCGTACGTACGCACGCGCGGTGATTTCCTTTTTCCGTAGGATGGATAGAAGGTGAATTAGGGTTGTTTCATATTTATAATAACATATCAGTATGTATGTAATACTGATGTTATTACTTTATCATGAAACAACTAAAGAAGATGAAGTTGAAGAAGAAATAAATTGAAAAGATCGTTAATGGATATTACCTCTTCTTTGAAACGCCTCTTTGAATCCACCACTTAGGGAACTAAGATTGGTCTTTGAAGAAGACCAGGACCTCTAGGATTATTCCAGGGAAGTGGAGAAGGGATTTTGGCAGGGGTTGGCCGAGCTTGAGTGCTCAAATTGGTGTGAGGAGGAGGGGGAGGAGGTGTCCTTTTATAAGGGAGGAGAGGGGCACCTTAGGAATATCTCAAAATATTATTTTATTATAAAGTCAAGTTCGGTTTTAATTAGCTCCAAATTGATTTATTTCAAGGCTAAGGTGGGGATGGGTCGAAATCCTCTCATCCAATAGAATTTAGACAAGTTTAGGTTCCTATTTTAACCTTATCATTTAGATTTAACATTAAGTTAAATAATTTTACTTTTACCATGTCTTCTTGTGTTCTTATACTATAAGGTTAATAAACTTACTATATCAAGCCAAAAGAACCCCAAATTGTTTAGTATTAATATATATATCCTTATCTACGTCATTTGGCCGAACCTTAGATTTTTAGGAATAAAATAACAATTAATAATATTTTATTTTATTTAAAAACTATTCTGTGTCAATTTTGACACTATTTGATATATGATTTTTGTGAAAGTCATAATAGAATTATATGTTCGAACCAAGTTGATTAAATCAACACTAATATATCATAGTAACCTAGAAAAGTAGTGGAATTCATAAAAAGTCTCAAATTATATTTATTTGGGTATTTATAACATCAATTATGTCAATATTTCATTAATAAGATAATTACTGCATCATCGTTGTGTCATAAATAAATTAAATTATTTAATGTCTAAAAATTAAAAATAAAATACCATTATGTATGAAATATTTTTATCATTCTAATGAATATTTATAGTCGAATTTACCTTATGTATAACCCCATATTAAAAATGTTTTAGTAAATAAACATTGATTTTAACTCTTTTAACTCTTCTTTGAATTAAATAATAATAAATGTCCTAATCTAATCCAAGTGGGCCTAAATGGTCATATTTTATTCCTAATCTTGTTTTTGGTCGAATTAAACTTATCCAATAGAATTTGGACATGTGTTATGGTAATAATAATATCATTTTTACCCTTAATTACCCTATTTACTTTTAACCGTGGTAAATAAAAGTAAAAAGTTACTATTCACCAAAACTTATTTTCATCACATTGAACCACATTTTAGTCCTTGATATTAACCGTGTATCTCGGATTTTCAAAATTCCATTCACAGAAGTGGTAAAATTAAGTTTTATGCAAAATTCAGTTTTTATCCTACCACTTAGTGGTTTCACTATTCATCAAAAATTGAAAGTTTTCAGAAAAATACCAAAAATTGGGCCTTAGCTATATTTGATATTATGAACTCAAAAATGATTTATATTTTACCAAATTCAAAACATATCAGTTGCATTAATTAATTTAAAAAATAATTCCCATCGTCAAAACAAATAGCGTGTTTTTAAGAGATAATAACTATCAAAAGATTGACACTTGTTTATAACTGGTTTAAATGTGAAATTACATCCAATGACCAACATTGTATTAAATTGTAAAAATATATTCTAAATATACTTTAAAACCACTCAAATTAATAATTTATCACTATTAATTATTTCGATTGAAAAAGTTGTTTTTAATTAAAATTTAGTAATTTTCACTATTCATCAAAATATGAAAGTTATCCGAAAATCACCAAAATTTCACCCTAAGATAATCTCGATATTCCGAATCCAAAAATTAAGTCCATTTTGAAAAATAGAAATTACAAAATTTCAAAAAGTGGTTATTACTATTCATAACGTCTAGTTTTAATAATATTTTAATAGCATATCGTTGTTTTGCGAAACATGGTGTTGCGTACAACACATGCTATCGTGGAAGGTCGCGATTGCGTGTAATTCAAGCCAGGTCAGAGATGTTTGTTGTGAAAGATCCTTTTGGTGTAGCGTATAACAAAAGACATTAATGAAATTAAAAAGAATATTTTTCATAAAATCTCGGGGTGTTACAATATCTTAGTGTGAATTTTTTGTATTTTTCAGAAAAACTTCAATTTTTGATGAATAGGGAAACCACTAAGTGGTAGTTAAAAAACTGATTTTTCGTTTAAAAGAAATTTTACCCCTTCTATGAATTTAATTTCAAAAATCTGACATACATAGTTGTAATTAGGACGTAAAATGTGTTCAATGGGCTGAAAATATTTTTTGGTGAAAAGTAGCCTTTAAGTTTTGTGAATCGCGATTAAAGGTAATAAGTGTAATTTAAGGTAAATATAATGTTATATTAATATTAAATTACCTTTACACTTGTCCTACCATTATTTGATGAGTCATGGTCGACCAATACAATCCATGGGTCAACTTGGGGACCACATGGAGCCACTTGGGTAAGAAAATGACATTAATAACTTTTTAATTAAAGTAAAAATAAAATTGTCACAAACATGTGTTGTTTTATTAAAAAAATTATTAAATGGGGTTATATAAGTTAAATTTTCATCTATAAATATTAATTGGAAATATAATACGATTTCCTACATCTTGTTAATTGTTTTTTAATTTTTAGACATTAAATAAATAAATTTATTTATCACACCATGATGATGCAGTGATTACCTCATTAATGAATGATTTAAATAAAATGAAATGATAAGGTAAAATCTAAGACTTAAACTTTCCTAAAACCTATTTTATGGGTATATTTTGAACCCTTATCACCTTATCCTCTAAATAAATCATTTTGGGGCCTTTAAAGTCCTAAAATCATTTCATAATAATGTAACATTTCATGACTTTCCAAGAGTGCCCCTCCTCTCCTCTTATAAAAGGCACCCACCTCTACCACCTTATTCACACCATCAAAGACATTTGGCTCAAACAAACTCTACCCAAATACTCTCTCAACTTCTCTATCTTACTACTAGAAGCCTCACCTTGGGAAGAAGTCTTCTCAAATAATCCTTTGGCTCAAATCAAAAAGAGTTACCTGGTTTTTAGGCAATGTCTTCTCTTATGTTCATTTGTTACATTTTGCTTCTCCAACCACATAAACTCTTTTTATTCTATTATTTTGTAACAATAATAGTATATTCAATATACTAGGATTTTGTTATGATAAATATTTTATTTACACATACACACACCTTCGTCTAATGGTTAAAGAACATACTGTTTCTGTGGGTGGTGAATTACTGCCTCACAAAACGATGATTGTTCAATATTATTTTAACACCTCTCATGGTGGCCATTAAGATTTCACTATATTTATATATGATATATATTATGTTTATGTTTTCCTTATGCTCTTATATTTTTCATTTATGGCATACCATTATTGTTTCCATTATGGGTAAACACGATAATTTCATTTTAGGAAGTGTGGACTACCGCCCCCTCAAATTTATTTGAATCGTTAATTCCATATGTGGGATGTATAAAGAATGGATTAAATGATATTATATATGATATTATACTGGAATTATAATATACCTTTATATCATTATGATTTCATTCCATTAAATATGATATAGAATTAAAAGTAGTGTTCATGCGTGCGTACGACTTAACGTCTCCATGAACGGTGTGTTTCATTTCTTACCTCTAAATGTTATGTAATATTATAAATGAATTTATATACAGGATATATATGATATATATGATATCTACATCATGAATATAATTCTGTAGATATTGGATATTCTACCACATAAACAACTTGTAATTATAAGATGTTTATTTCTGACTCAAGTACCAAAGATCGACAAAACGACCGTTATTAACTTAAATTACTACATAATGTTCATAACATGGTAATAAGTTATATAAAAGGAATAATGATCTTGAAAAAGATTTTTAAGAAAGTATAAATTAACTCTATTTTATTATTTAGGAGGTTAAAGAACGATCGAGTGAAGTCGGACATGAGGTAAGGGGCTTCGTCTCAATCTCCTTTCATTGTGGCATATTTTGTTTTATACACAACTTTTTTTATACGGTGTATAAAACCCTTTTACTTTTACTTTTATTCAAAAGGAATATTTTTATATGAAGCATTTTACTAAACGAAAAAAAGGAATGTTTTTTTTGTCGTACATATGTTGCGACAATGACTTCTCTACCGTTGTGAACATTATTTGAGTTTCGGCTTCCTCTACAAGACATAAATTATTTTAAATGAAAAATAAATACCATGTTTTATGTTTCTTTTATTTTGGTATTGAAAATGTTTTTATCATATCAATTTTTTGTATTGATATATTATGATTGAAATTTGGAAATTTTATGTTTCAAATATTCATGTTTTATGTGATACGATTCGGTTATGGTTTATGATATGTTTAAACCTTTTCATATAAGGAATGCATTCGACTTAGTATGTGATGGTTGGATCCCTCTGTAGCTCCTCGATGCATCTGTAGGTCACATGAGACAAACTAGTGTATTGGCATGAGGCCCTGACAAAATCTTATTTTTAGTCTTAGCAAGAGGCCTTGGCTATGTGGTTATGATAGTCTGGCATTATGAATTCCATCATTATGAAAGTGGGTATTGATATTTCATGTCATTATTCGACTAATAGAATATCCATGTGAATAATTAAATGGAATTATTTCATATTATTTTTCCATATTATGCTTAAGTTCAATATTAAAAGGATTTTGTTTTAGTTATACATTGTATTAAATGTTTATGTTTATTTATGGAAGTTTCCACTGTATTGTTATATTTAATGAGAATCTGAGCTCACCCCTTTCTATGTTTTATTTTTCCTAGGATGTGAAGAGATATTTTATGACTGACCTATAGGGATAGTCTGAAGGGGGTATGAGTGTGGACTATGGAGACTATGTTATTGTTATTTTATTCACTTTATGACGTTATGTAATATTTATGAATGTATCTAGTGTTTCCAAGGATACTAAACTAATCAGTCTTTCGAGACATGATCTTTTGTGATCATGCCAATGTTACGTAATAATGCACCGACTCTGGGTAACTGGGGTCGAGGCGTTGCAAGAAATGTATTTGGTTATTATTCTACCTAATTCAGTAAAGATATATGTTTTCAACACTAATTTATTATCAGTGGGGTATGGATGTTTCCTTATATATTATGATCATGTTGTGTCTTATGCCTTTCACTAACTATACACTTATGTAAAGAACTACCCAATCCATGATATTGAATTGGTAATTTTCCTTCAGGCCCTAAAATATTATTGGAAATACCTCTCTGGTGAAACTTTTCTGATGTATCCTAAGTATAAAATACTAAGATATGATTTATTTTAGAGGTATTTGAAAAGTAGTAAAAGGATATAGGTGTAATATCATTGAGAATATGACTCAGAAAGTGGATTTTTGTTGTTAATTACCTCAATAAAAAAATTTTATCAAGGGATTTAAGGGGTTATGGAATTGAATGGTAATAGATGGATGTTTTTAAATAAATACCCCTAGTGGTGAAAGGGGATAATTAGGTTAAAAATTTAGATTCCTATCACACCCTCTATTTATTAATGTAATAATTGAGAACTACAAGTGGATGTCAAAGGATAGGTTAAATCCACATAACTGACTTCCCAAGAATTATTCTCTGACAATGGAGGTCGTAGATGTTGTGTAGTTCAGATGGGTCCTATGAAAGAGGATCCTATGTATCCCTTTGAAGGTAATCATATCCAATATATTTCATTCTTACATAAGAGGATACATGTAACTATTAATGTTATGTAAAAGAAACAATGTCGTGTCTTTTAATGTCTTGCTTCTTGATGTCCTCATGGAGTTGTTTATGGTTTGTATTCATTTTCAAACATGACTAGGAATAATTATAGGTTGTTTAGAGGTTTATAATTTTTTATGGAATATTTTTTAAAGAGTTTGAAGGGTATATGAGATGTTTTTAAGAGGTTTACTATTTATTTAATGGGAATTTTTGACATTCTAAAAAGGTATAAATTTGGTTAAATATTACATGTAATACATTAGAAATACATCATTTTCATCTATTTGATATTTATTACTACTTTATGAGTGTATGAATTTTAATTTTAATTTTTATGAAATTGGTATATGAGAAAATTATATTAAATATTGTGAATAACTTTCAATAAAACTATAAGTCATTCAATGAAATATAGTGTTACTAGAAGTAGTTTATATGAGTTTATTTAATATTAATTTAGATATTTATTGAGACATAATAGTCATATGATATGACTTATTTTGAAAACCTTGTGAAATAATAGTGATAGTGAAAGGCATTGAGGAACACATATTAATTTAATGTCTTGGAAGATTTTCATAAATTTCATAATTTGAATATTCTAAAAACAAATTTAATTAATGTATATTTAATTATTAATTTTTAAAAAATCGCATATAAAATTTCATTCAACAATTTTCTGGAAATATTTCAAATGTGATATATAATTAATATATAATTTTTGGGATAAAATATAGTTTTATATAGGTATTTTGGTAGGATTTTATTATATTTTCTAAAGATTAATTTACCTTAAAGTTATTCTGAAACATTAATTATTCAATTATATTATAGTTTTTTGTTTATATAATAACTTGATTATATTTTTTAATTTATTCATGATGAGATTTAGTTTTTGGATATTCTAGATTATAGTTTTTTTAGATAGAATTTTTTTTATATTTTTAACTATAAGAGTATATAGGTTAGTGCTAAAATATTGAGAAGAAGAATATGGGGATTATTTTTAATTCACATATAAATTTAATATGTGTTATTCATTAATGGTTATTGATGTGGTAGAAGGACAACAATTTTTTGTTAAACTAACGAATTATAAGAATATTATATGTTGAAATTTATAGGATAAAAGTATTTAAATAATAGTGTGAAGACTCTTGAAATCATGCTTCATGAAAATGATCCTATAAATGAAGAAAAGAAATTATTACCTGGTATGATTCTATTAATAGACTAAACAAGAATGATAAACTGCAAAATGAATTTCTATAATTAAAATAATTTCATAATTATGCACTTTCCAAAACATTAAGTGATTTCATGGAGTGAGACTTTTCTATGTGAGGATTTTTTGAATATTAACGTAGTTGAGAGAGAAGGAGATATCTGAGAAACCAATGTTCTATATTCATTATCTACATATGTTTGGGATTGTGAATTCGTAAAATAAAATCTAAGAATTGTTAATAAAAATTTAGATCAAATCTATATTCAACACTAAATGAGAATTATGTTCATAAATATCCTAAAGGATCATAGAGAAAGATCATCATCTGTTTTTTAATTATTTGGTTTTTACTATATAAATATTTGAAATATATATTGTAATATTATTAAAGTCAGGCACTAAGATGGAGCGAGATTCTGAGGCACAGAATTACTATAATTGATATTTAAAAAATGTTAAATATATTAACATCACAAACACATGGTATTCATGAAAAATTTGATCTACTTAAGGATTTAGTTAAGGATCAGAAATTTGAGTATTTCATTTAGATCATAATGTGGGTTTTACACTTGGGTATATATTAATCTTATGTGTGTCCTGTGTTCATATTGAGTTCCATCATGGGTAGACAAATAATTAAATAAATAAAAAATTTATTTATTTATTTAACTAATTCCAAAACCTAGACTCCTATATAAATACAATATTATGTCCAATTCACAAGGATTTCAACATATCATAACAATTGAGGGATATTATTAGGGGAAATCATCGGAATATAATAATATATCATAGGATCATATCGATACCATATGGATATTCTATGCCAACTGAGTTTTTAGATCTCACTAGTGACTCTGACATAGAACAGTTCTTCATCAGATTTTGATTCAAACATTACATAGGATGATTGATTTAAATTTATTCATCATCATTTTTATCTCTGGTCAAATGAGGGTTAATTCCACCAACAACAATTGATTCATGAATTTACAGTTGATTTATTTTATACTTGATTTATTTCATGGCTGATTTATTTGATCATTTTTTATTATTCCTCTTAATTCATCAATTTTATGATAACAGATTGAGGCCAAATAAAACAGAGGTTGAGGTTTATCCCTTTTGTTTTCATTGTATGATTTTCTCTATTGTTTCATCACACGTTCATCAATGGAAATTTCATTGGCCAATGGTTCATTGAAATGCACTATATCTATTCATTTTTTTAATTCTACATGGTGAAATGGATCTATAACATGGGTTTGGATGGTTATTGAGGTGATATGATGATAGAGGATGGTCAGAGGTAATTCGGGGCTGGAGCAGTGGTCCCCATTTTAATGGTTTACTGTGCGGAAATGGCGCGATGTAAGGTGGATGGTTACCAATTAGATTTTAAGGATATATTATAGAAAGCAGTGATAAGAAGTCTTTGACCAGTGAGATCAATGTTTATTATCATGATTCATGGCTCGATTGATGGCCAAAGGAATTGGAGGAAATTCATAAAAGAACCATGTAATTTAGAACATTTTATGTTACATGGAGTGTACTGTAGAGAAATACACGTTTTGTGAGACCCCCTAGCTTATGTAATATAGATTTCTAAAAATTTTAACGATCACATGTCATGTGCTCGACATCACAAACAGTGTGACCACTACTTTTTTCTCTCTATGTTTATCATAATATATATTGGCATGATCATATCCATGAACACATATAGGCTAGGTGTAAATGGTCAGAGCCATGTACTCAGAAATGACCATGTATACGGGCATGACCTCATGTACAAAGGAATAACCTGAATTACATGGGAGCAAATAGATGTCATGGATATGTTGTTGAACTACCTCTACACACCATGTATACCTCATGGATATGTTTTGTATGTGGTGTATTACATTTAATTTGATTCGTAGATGCATGATCATTCCATTAGTTGTCATGAAATATTGTGTACCACAATTACATTCCATGAACTCCCTCTAAGGGTTTCTAGAAAACATATTTTACTCAATTTAAACCATGTCTAGTTGAGTGTGATTACCTTTCCCCTTACCATTATGTTATAGTGTGTAATTATATCCTCATAATAGGATTATAATCCTTTATATGGGATCATTTTTAGATAAACATTGGGTTATCCCCCCTATGGGACTACAGTGTGATCATTAATCATTCATTTGTGGGTTTGGGGTATTAGTGTGGGTACTAAATACAAGGATTAAATCCCATATATATTATACTGATCCTGTTGGATTTTTGATGTCCCCTAGTGACCCAAGGTGTTATATCCTAGCTAGATGATGACATATTTAGAGATTCAGTGAGTACTTCTTGGGCAAGGAATATCAATCACAACCTCTTAGATCATAATCACTAGTGATTTCATATCTCAGGGGGTGATCACTCCAAAAATGATTGTTACCTTGAAGGATCATGAAAAATACTAGGGCTGGTATTGTTGTAGGATACCATCTTGAGACTCGTTCTCTACTATGACTATATCTGGGATTGTTTATTATATTATTGTTATGATCTGACTACCCCTGATTATTTATTTCTGGTTATTTTGCAGTATACAACAAGGTATTGTTATAATAACAAATTCATGGGATCTTCTCTCACATTTCATGTATTATTCTGATAAGAATATTTTTGGAAGAGTCCTGGGATGATTGGGGTAAGTAGAATCATTGTTCTAGTCAAGAAATATTGATGTCTATAACGGTGATTCATTTGACAGTAATCCATTCCTTATGAGATGATTGGACTCTTTTAACATTTTTTTGGATTTTATTTTTCCACCTATTGCTTTCTAGTGATATTTTGTGGGTTATATTTCATGCATGAATTTATGGTATCAATTGATTTAACCATCTTATCATTTTATGGGATTGGAGATGTGTTAATGTGCATAGGTACTTCGGCTAATTCCTACCATGTGTGTTATATACCTACTATGTTTTATTCTACAACACATTTCATTATGTAGGGGGGCTTGGGGAAGTCATACTCAGATTATCACCAGCCTATCAGGCCCTGGTAGGTCAGGCCCTAGTAGAGTGGTATTGGAGAATGGTTCTACCTTAGGACATGAGAATTGATTTTATAGAGTTCTGAGAATGGATTTGGACACATAAAAATAGTTTTAATGTTATTTGAGTTCGTATTTTTCGTGGAGGGACACCAATGATTGTGTTTTGTCCAACATATCCATTCACTGAGACTTTTATATGTTTTTTGAATCTGTTCATGAAGACAATTTTTTAGGTAAAAACATTGGTACATGTATCATGTTGGTGCTGGTTGAAGTTTCCATGATATTCTTGAGTCATCTCCCAATATACACTCATTAATTATGGTGTGTCTTATTTATTTGTAGTATTCCATCATATCAATTGGACACTATGATTCTATATCATGGTCACGAGGATTATCTAGCAATTAATGAAACATAAATATAGAGGAATGTGTAGGAGATGGTGCCTTCGGGTGGTTTTCATGTTATGCAACCAATCATAAAGACGTATCTAGCAGTAGAAGTATCATTCGAGGACGCATGTAAGCTGAGTGTGATATATGAGTTTCATAGTGTGTGACCCCTGTGTATATAGTGTGATTTATACCCCCCATGTAACTAATTACTGGATGGCGGTAGTCACCCAATTTTTCTTCCTTGTGAGAAAACATACTAATCAGATGGTGGTCCTTACCGTGAGTCATGTTCATGGTTTCACTAGGGGATCGTGAAGTCTGGTTTCTAATTCATATGATGAGAAATGTCTCTTCTATTTAGACTTTGAGCTTCTATTTATAGATGAGATCTATCTGGACACATTATATTCAATGTGCATCCTAGAGATTCTACATTTACTAGTGTATTATGACATTGGACGTGTATTCTGTGAGGTTTACATATATCTCTTAATTCTCCCTAAATATTGTGAAAGATCTATTCTTTAGAGAATGGAACTTAAATAAGGGATTATGAAATGAAATTTGGCATCTATTGATATTTATTTTCATTCCCACATGTATCGACTAGGCCTTGGTTGTAGATAGATTCTTGGTAGAGCAGAAGCTGAATGTTGGGGTTGGTAGTGGGAACCCATGTATAAAGACCTACAAATCTGGTATCCAATGAGAGTCTCAAAGATAATTGTGTGAAATATTATTTAAGAGGAAATCCTAGTATATAAGATTAGTTGTTTATGGAACTAAATATGGCTTGAGTCAGCTATGGGATGGGTGGTTCTTCTAATGTAATGGTTAGAGATATCTCACTCGGGGTTTTCCAAACCATCATGTAGTTGGCAGAGAGGTGGTCGATGGAATTCATAAATAGTGAAAATGGAAGGAGAAAGGAGTTTCATAGGGTGACATATGTGGAATAAGATCAGGTAGTTCGTTAGGATGTGGATGTTTGTTTGACCTATTTCCATCACCAACCCCAGGTTGTTCGTGCCAAGCTTAGGGAGTAGGTTTTCTAGGGTGTGCATAGCTGCAATCAATGGAGGCCTATGACCCAGAGGGTCCTGGGATGATATGTGATATGTTTGTTTTTCT
This sequence comes from Viscum album, assembly GCA_963277665.1. Taxonomy (NCBI): domain Eukaryota; kingdom Viridiplantae; phylum Streptophyta; class Magnoliopsida; order Santalales; family Viscaceae; genus Viscum; species Viscum album. Next base: position 61,166,629 of record OY728143.1, on the reverse strand, counting down.
ATAATTTAGCATCAGTACTTCTGGAAATAGGTTCTAGACACTCTTTCATTTACACATCCTTTGTTCACCCTACACGATGTCACTATCTTGGAATCATTTCCTTCCACATGAGTATCCAAACTACCCATAGGAACCGTGCAGCCTCATTACACATTGGACAGATGGGGACACATAGTTTTTATTTGGAATTAAAAACCATGCGTCCATTATATTTAGACTATCATGGTCATTAAAAATATTTAATTTCAACTTATTTCTTTCCCCGATTTTAACAAAAATATACCCTTTTCTTCCAACATACTAGATTATCATCCCTAGGAACACATCACCCTCCCTATTGGCTCAATTTCGACACTATTTTCTTGGAGTATTTGGTGAGTAATATTCATGAATCATCAAGTGATCACATCCATAGTTGATTTCACCCTTCCTCTTGGTTCCTCCTTCCACATTATTTGGGTTCATATTTCTCTAATACTTGGGCTGACATAGTGAGGGTTAAATCATGGTTTCTCAGGTAAAATATTGATTTTTATTTTAGGATCATTCCTTTACAGGGACTACTTGTGGTGTGATTTTTGTTTTCCATTGGATTCCAGATGTTTTTATGAATGAGGTAGGTAATTCTATGATTATACATTGATTTATGATTTTTTATGCCTTATCTTCCTTTTAAATGTGTTTTATGAATTTTGTGGGTTATGATAACTATTTTTTCAAAGGATTACAGTGTGAATAATGGTTTGAAAAGAGTTTTTTATATTGAAATTAGTGGTTTTGTGAGAGTTTTCTATTTTGGATTTCATGAATATATTCGAGGAAATTCATGTGACATGAAAAGTGGGATTTGATCACAAAGGGAATACATAGAAACTAGGTACAGAAAAATAGTCCTATTATTCTAAGTGGATCGACAAGCATGAGGCCCACTTCTCTCTAGTGGGATTTATGCTACAATACTATCTAAATAATGATGATGATTGGATACCCCTAAAACAATGGGTTTATTCCTATCTAGTGGCTCGTGCTTGAATACATTGTCGGTCAGAGTTGTTCTACCATATCACCTATGCAAGAGGATCTAGGTCCCCACTAACCCCAGATTCATAAGGATTTCCCATGGTTCCCATGGGATGTTATGCTTACTATCTGTATTTGATGGACCTTAGTTTACAATTTTCTTCTAAATCCCGTTTCCATTTTATTTTCAAAGAATAATAATTTCTTAATTTTCTTCAATGTTTCTTTTATTTCCATTGATAACATGAACTTTGGTTTGTCCCATTATGATATGACATGTAATCTCTTTCATTGATATCCTACTGGGTGTTGGATCACACCCTATATACACCCTTGGGTTTATATAAGACTTATTCTATTTTACTGAAGTAAAGAAATGATGTTTTGTGGTCGTGATTGTTGAATCAGTATAAATTGGTTCCTCCCTTGAGGGTGGTGGATGATGTGGCATGGGGTGTTTAATTGCATCACACAAGGTGGTTTTTGGTTGTCCATTTATTTTACCTCCCTGTTTTTTGGTTAATGTATTAAATTTTTAATTGAAAATAGGGGTGTTTACTTTTTTCATGGGTATTTATGTGTGGAGATGTTTTATCATTTTTGAATGTTTATGGTAAATATTCATGGGTGGAATCATTCCCAAAAAAATGTTTAATGCCCAGTCACTAGTTTTCATCATATGGGGATCGGGAAAAACCTTTGGGCCATGCAAAGAGATGGGTTGGGTTTTGGGAGGGATGGAATCCCGGCATGGTTTTTGACATAATGCTATCAAATAAAGCTCCTCGCTTTCATGGGGTCAATTTTTTTGGGATAGTATGGATAGAGAGGATCCATGACTATCATGGCCTGAGGTTCTGGTTTCATGTGGGGTGTTTGGACAACCCTCCTCATAACAGACCATGATTCTCCTTGGTATGTTGAGAGTTTGGTTTGGTTTCTCTTCCAGGTGAGATGTAGAGGCTGTGGAATATGCATCTAAAATATGTGTAGGTGGAATGGTAGACTTGTGATGGTGTTAGTTATGGTTCTGGTTTCTATTAGTAGACATTTTTTAATGTTATTGATGAAATTTTTCATGTATATTTTGTGTGTTTATGGTTTCCTTATGTTTGAATATTGTTGTAGAAATATATCTCCCCCAATACCTTCTTATGAAACAAAGTGAAGAGGCTAGGGAGAGTAATTACTCACCATTTGACTTGAGGATAGTGATTGTAGTGGTTCGGGCTGTCTAAGCATTGGGTATGATAGAAGACCCTGCTTCTTCTTGTGTCAGGGATTATAAACAAGGTCTGAGAAAAAATAATGCTTGGGAGTTCCAAAAGAACATTCCCTATACATTCTAGGGTAAAACATACTATTAGTAAGTATTGTATTCGATTAAGAAGATCAAAAGTATGTTTGTGTTAATTGTTACTCATGATTCAGTTAAGGTGAAGTGTACTTCATTCCTGTTGGAAGGTCATAGTCGGGAAGAATGAGAAGATGGGTTGGAATGACTTCTAGGTAATGTTAAATTAGTATTATATCACTCAAAACATGGCCTTCACCAGGACTTGGGATTTTATGGATTTCTACCAAGGGAATGAAACTAAGTATAATTATTCCAACTATTTCACTAAGTTGTTCTATTTATAACCCTTGGTAGTTTCCAATGAGAATATGAAAGCTCATCATATTGAAATGGGGTAGTGACCTGAGGATTTATCCATTATATTCATTTTTAAATTGGGGACATATGTGGAGGTGGTTGAATAGTACTTAATGGTTGAGATTAATCTTGAAGCAATGTTTGAGTTTTCTTAGGCTATTTCTGTAGTGGTCTAGTGTATTGGTAGTTCATCTGAGAGAAAGAGGAAGCAGGAAAGTAGGAAAAGAGGGGAGGTGGTAACTCATGACATCATAACTCCCCCCAATAGTTTCATCAGTGACATTAGATGTTGGATTAGTTTGGTACCAATAGTATGGGAAGATAATGAATATATGGTAGGTGTGCTCATCCCCACCTACGTGTTTGCATGGACTTATAGGGAACTTGTAGAACTTTGTAGAGATACGTGTACTTATCAAGGTATAAAATGTTGTAGGTCCTCTATGGGAAGGATAGATCCATTCAAATCATCTAGGATGTTGGCTTCTAGATTCGGTGCTCATGGTGGTAGTGTCAGATCTTCTTCTACCAAGTAGAGTCATATTAAGGTATTGCTAAAATTCATTGTTTGATATCAGGTTTAGATAGAAATGATGAACCCTCGTGATAAGGATAAATTTCCAGAAGAACATAATGTAGGGCCTAAAATGTTTTGAGATATTATCCATATTACATCATCTATAGTTATTGTTTTGTTTTATACTAGTTCTTCTTGTTCGTTTAACTCTGTCCGTCTTGTGGATTTTTGAAGATTTCCAACTGATCTCATTACTTATGCATTGTAGTTGGTAACACCACTTGTTAAGAAAAGGGAATAATGTTTTAGATTCTCATAATATGAACACAATATGTTAGGGGATGATTTGGAATGTAATTTCCTAGTTTTGGAAATGGTCCACTTCAACGCGGTCCTTAGTCTTGATTAAATGGTGTCCTTTCTGGTTAACATTGATTTCTATTAGTGGTGGGTGAGTTTTTTTGAAACCTGATGGAATATCTTATGATTTTTAGGGTTGAATGGGATACTCTATCATGACATGTTTAGACTCCATTTCAAATGTTTTGAAAACCATTTTTTCAGTTCTCATCACGGATGCTAGAGGACATTAGGAGTGGTCTTGAGAGTGGGTTACATCCTGTGGGGGATGATTTCCCAGAGATATTTTCAGAATATTTTTCATGGTTACCTCTAGAGTATTTTGTGGAAGATAGAATTAATTTGGTGTCAGGGATACAACTAATATCTCTTATCTCATACCAAATGCCCCCCACCTAGTTGGCGAAATTAAAGATAGATCTAGATGATTGGTAACCCAAATGAATAATTCACCCATGCGTATCACCTTGGGCAAACCTAGTACTATTTTCCAAGATTTCCAATGTATCTATAATATTATGTATTGATTTCCAAAATATGAATAAGGTAATGATCAAGAAATAATACCAATTTCCCCATATTGGTGATCTTTTTTATAAGATTAAATGGCAAGGTGGTTCTCTAAGATCAACATGCATTCCAAATATCACTAATTCATATTCATAGATGGGGACATTTTTAAAATAACATTCTGAATTAGGTACGGCCATTTTGAGTATTTGTTCATTCCTTTCAATGTTATGAATTATCTAGCGGTCCTTATCATTCTTATGAATAGGAGGTTCTACCTGAATCTTGATTCCCTTATCGTAGTATTTTTTGATGGCATCCTAGTTTAATCTATGACTGATGAAGATCATGAGTGGAACATGAGTACACTCCTCGATACACATTGATATCTCTGCCTCTATAATAAGATTTAGAAGTGTCCCATAAATATAAGGGTGGTGAAGTATCTAGGTCATGTGATCTAACAATGTGTGTTTTTGGAGGACCCCTAAATGATTGAAGTGGTGGATTCATGGGGAAGATGATGAATTTTTTCATGATCAAAATATTTTTTGTCAAGTAGGGTATTATAATATGTTTGTTAGGGATTTATCTCAACTTTCATCTCTTATGAAGGTGCTTACCCAGAAAGGGGAGAAGTTTTAATGTATCATCTAATGTTAGGAATCATTCGAGATGCATAACTAGAGTTTCACCACAACCCCTATTTTGATATTTCTAGAACCCAGAATGGGGAATGTGATAGACATTGATGCTTAAGGTATGGGCCATGGGTGTTTGTTGATGTGTGATGGCCTTGTAGTGGCACATGGTTCTTACTAACTCTTGCTACATGAAATCAATTACCCAACCCATGACCTAGGGTCAGAAGAGGTGATGCATTCCATAATGATTTTTTGTTACTACCTATTCAGGGAGATTTTTTATTGTCTTCTTTGATAGTAATAGTTTGGCCAATATTTCTTCCTAGAAATATTTGAATCTATATAAACCATGTTGGTTGGAGTACCTTTAGGGGTTTATTTTTGATATCATGTATACCCCTATAAAAGGAAATTTATTAGAATATTACATGAGTAGGAAGATTCCACTAAGATCCATGAAAGAGTCCACTGGTCAGTGGAATGTGATAGGGAGTTACCCTAGATGTACCGAGAGACCAATGAGTACAGTGGGGGTATGTTCTTGGCTACTGTTTAGAAGACTCCCTCCCTTGTGAAGTATATATGGTCAGAGTATCCTATGAATGAGTTGTGCTTATGTAATTTTCAGATTTTTTATGTTGGAGAGGTGCCCAATGATTTTTTATTTTCACTCGAGGGATCTCTTTGCTGCATGGTTCGCTTCGTGGTGTCATTGTCATTTTAGAAGGAGGTGATGTAGGAAATCCCCCAGTATAAGTGGGTTAATAATCCCGATAACACCATGATGTTTTATGAAATGTGTTGTTGATTATGGTTGGTGAGTATGAGGTGGTACATAGCTGAATTTCTGTCTAGGTTTTACACTAGTCAGCAGGTTAAGGAAGAGAAACAAAGGCCCTATGGGTTTATTCAGCTACCACTCATTCCTACATAGAAGTGGGAATACATCACCCTGAATATCATCATTAGATTACATTATATTACTCTTGGAAATAATCAAATTTTATTGGTGAATTATTTCCTGGCCAATTCAGTATATTTCACTCTAACTATAGATTCACTAGAAGTAGATTACTTGGTTCAGTTGTGTGTTCACGAGGTATTGAGTATTCATGGTGTTTTGTCGTCCATCATTTCAAAAAGGGATCCCCATTTCACCTATCGATTCTGAGAATTCCTTTAGAATCCAATGGGGTCATAAATAATGGTGAAAATATAAAACAGTCCTCAAAAGGGTTTTTAAATAGGGTGGGTGAATCAGATCTTGGAGGAAATTCTCTAGGATTTTGTATTGTATTTTGGAGGCTCATGGTATAACCATTTTATATTGGTTGAGTTTGTGTATAAAAGCATATACAATTCCTAAATAAGAATGGATAACTTTTAGGAACTTCAGGATAGGTTGTTTAAATATCCATTATGGTGGGAAAAGAGGGTGGGACCTCGTAATTGGTCCCTCGTATCATAAAAGAGATTTCAGATAAATTCCAGTTGATCAGGAATTATTTTTTGACCGATCATATCTGCCATTAGCCCTACATGAATCTGTGGTGCCAAGCCTTGAAATTAATTCTGGATGATCATGTGTTTTTTAAAGTGTCCCCTCACTTGGGCCATTGTCATCTTGGTGTGTAAATAAATATGAAAATAATGAATATAGACCAATTGATATTATAGAAATAGTTGGTAAAGTAGAATAATGGTTAGTTTATTCATCTCAATTAACGTCAATTCATGATATGTACTATGTCTCAAAGCTAATTAAGTATAATATGGACCTGTATCATGTGTTCAATAATGAATATTTAGTGCTATAATATGAAATATCTATATGTGAGAGACAATTAAGGGATGTTGATTCTAAAAATAAAGTAATTTGTGGATGTTTATACCATTTTTCTGAGTCCATTGGAGGTAATGTAATGACCAGCATATGAAATGGGAGCGAAAGTCCTAGGTTGAGGAGTAGTTCTCATTTTTGTTCTCTTATTGGACTTTTAAATGACTTAATGAGGGTTGAATTTTTTCATTTTGTTTAGAATTGTCACATAAAAAAATTCTTTTGATTTATTTTCTTGTTTATTATGGTTATATCTTGTTTCCTTATATTTCCCATGTGTTTTTTTTAATTGGAGTTTTTGAACCCAACATTAGGTGGTGGACGGTTGGTGAATAATTAGCAGAACTTGTGTTTCATCCATATAGATACTATGTGCTCTATAATGTATCGCTATCCTGGATTCACTACCCACCATATGGGAATATAGTGAACCATGCTCCCAAACTAGTGGGTCTATAAAATTCCCAAGGCCGACTACACGGGCATGTGCCCTCCCCCTAGGAACTGTGCATACTCATTTATGATATCCCAAACCATTAAAGTATATTATTACATGATTTTAAGCATACTGAACCTTAAAATAAAAACCAAGTATCATATATTCTTGATTATATAGAATAATAGACACTTAATTGGAAATCATGAGAACAAAATAAAAAAACCATTCATTTACTCTTAATAATGATCTCCTAACACACTTTAATCCCTTACATCTGCAAACAATTTCCCAGGGAATAAATGAAAAAAATATGAGCTAAAAATACCAATAAGTGAATGAATCCTAATAATAAATCATAGAACATGGGTTATAATACATTACATTATGACATAAAAAAATATGGATCATGAATAAACATATGGAATCCTATCATATTGAACATAAGATCATGTAATCATGGAATCATAGGAATATTATAGTAATATAAAACATGATATAAGTATGAGTCAATAATAATTTCACATAAAGGAGTAGGATTGAAGGCTAACCACCAAAACCATTTTCCATGGATCATGAGTCAAGGCTAACCACCAAGACCATTTCACATGGAGCACGAGTCAAGGATTACCACCATTAACAATGCACATGGCGTCTAATGATATAAAAATTACCCAATTAATTGGATACCTATCTAGGATCACCCATTATAACATGTTAATAAATATAATTTCCAAATAAATAATCATACATAATGAATTATACACAAACATAATGTATGCCTATGGAAAGAATTAGGCATCGTAATCATGTCAAAAGGAATATCAAAAGGGAATATCATAATGGATCCCATGAAAGAATGGATTAAAATGATTCATGGACATTAAAAAGGTAAAACATTCATATATCATGATATGTTATACCATAATGAAGTGAAAACACATAAAAATAGTATTAAAGAAACTTTAGAAATAAAACATTTTAGTGAAGATTAATGGAAAATTTTCATGATTGTTTAAAACGGAAAAGGTGTAATTGTTTTTATAAAACTTGAAATGAACCAAGATATTTTATTTTGGTAAAGTTAGTTATTTTATAAAAATAATTTTGGATTAAAATTTATTGTGGAGTGAACTTGAAAATGGTTAATAATTTGGGAAATTCCTTTTAATCAGGATTTCTTATCCAGATGAATTTAAAAAGAATACTTTTTAAAACATGCATTTCCCCATAAAATATGGAAGTATAGATCTGGATATTTAATTTTGTAACATATAAATATAATTTACATGTGTTTTTAAAAAATTATGAATATTTACGTTGGGGTAATGAGAGAGAATGCATAATCTGAAGAATAATCGTGATTCATAAATAATCCCTTACCTTTTGTCTGAAAGATGTTTTCACTTGAACTTAATGTCCATGATAATAAATTTAAATCTATTTATTAATTAACTAAGAACCAATTATATATTTATTTTATTTAGTACAATTTTACTACGTTCGTTTATGGAATTTTTTATTAGTTATATGATATAATAACATCATTCGAGATTGTTCATTTCCATTATTTTCAAGATTAGTTCGCATGTATATGTGTTTGAAAGATTGTGTAGAATGGGAAAAGTGGTTCAATATTAAAATTAAAATTTTTGTGAAATTTCATTAATTTGTTTTTCTTTATACATCATTTGGTTATATTTTATGAGTTTGAAACATTAGATAAAGTTATAATGATAATTGTTTAGATTAATTTGGTGGTTTCTCGACCGTCAGAAACTAGTTTCGTTCTATTATTTATTATTGGGTATATATAATTGTATAAAAACATTAAATACTATGTAATACAGATATTATAATATATTTTACTATAAAAATTGATTTATAAACATCTTTTAAGGTGATAATCTAAATTTAAAATTCATTATCCTTGAATGCTATAAATTAAAAAATCTTGGACGATGTTTTCATTTTAAGAACAAAAGGGGGAGGGCACAGAAATGATGATGGATTATTTAATTAACATAATATGATCCTACTATATTTTATATAATACAGTTTCTATGCACCTTGTATAATAGGTGGTTAGGAAGTAAATAAAAACTAAAATAAATTGTAATAAATTTAAAAAAAAATAATGTTGTTTTTACATCTTGATTTTTTCCTCTTTGAGAACCTCCATATGGAAAAGAGTATGGTCTTTTGTTGAGACCAAGGGATCTTGGAAATGAGGGATACTATTAAGAAATGTATTGGGTAAAATTTTGAAAAGTTTTAAAGCATTCAATGTGTGAAGAAAATAGATGGTGAGATGCGGTTTTTATAGTAGAGGATATGGGTGTTTTTTTATTATTTAATTCATTGGTTTCTTGTTTGGCTCAATACACTGAATATTGTAGATTTTAAGACTAAATAATATAACTGATGAATGTGATTTCGAACCAATGTCCACTTACATCATCTATGACACAAACATGACTCAAAAAATGGATTTGTGTACCTTATGTAATAAATTATAGTATTTCAACATTCCTGAAAAAATGAACAATTTATGAAAAATCCCAAAAAAACACCACTAACCATTTTTTTATGTGTAGAATTAATAAATGGACTCAATTTTATGAAAATAATTTTGTAAATATGGGAAATTTAATTTTCAATTAAAATCATCTTTCACTTAACAAATATTGTCCTCAAAATTAAAACTGATTTTATAAAACATTGGAAATTTAATTACGGTCTCATAAATTTATGTTATAATCATAAGAAAACAAAATAAAAATGTATGAATCAATTTTTTGTAATTAAATTTTATTTTAAAAGATTATATTAATTATATATTTTAAAAAATTTATGTTTTATGAAAATACCAACACTTAATTTATCATTTTCAAAAGATTTATCTACATACTATATGATATAATTATATCATATTTTCATTTATAAGATATCTATATTTTATTTATAATTTCATTCTTGAGGTTATTATTCTATTATTCATGTTACTGTTATTAAGGGTCCCATTGGTATTCCCTATGTCATGTTATTATTTATTTGGTTTAGGTTCCCTAAATTCTATAATTACATAATATTCCATAAATTCATTATTTATAATGTTTATATTGTGTTCTATATGTGATTTCATGTGATTTATACTATATATCCTAATTTTAGGAAGGTAATTTTTATTGATAAATTTTTGGGTCATTACTTTCATCCCCCATTATGAAATTTTGCCTGTGAAATTTAAATTTACAATCTATGGGAAAAATAGTTGAAGGTACATCTCATTCATCACATCCTTAAGTTCCCATGTTTCCCCTGCGTACTTATGGTTTCACAATATTACTTTGACCAAGTCAGTGTTTTGGTTGTGTATAACATTATCTCTATGATCTAAGATCTTCGTTGTATTCTCCATGTAAGAGAGATTATTCTCCAACTATACGACCTATAAATTCAAAACATGTGAGGGATCTAGTATATACTTAATCAAGATGGATACGTGGAATGTATCGTGTAATTGATACATGGTGGGTGTATGTTCTAGTTGATAGGCCACAACTCCCACATGTTCAATAATCTCAAAGGTTTTTATGAACTATAAACATATCTTTCCATTATTCCAAAATATATTGACCCTCTTTCATAAAGATATATGGAGGAATACCATGTCTCTAACCTTAAAATCCTAATCTTGTTAATTATTGTCTGCATAACACTTCTGTCAACTTTGGACGAACTAGATATGATGTTGAATGGTTTTCACCTTTTCTACCATTTCTTCATCCATTTCAAGTCCTAGCAGCTTTTGATAACCAACTTCATCCAAGCATGATGTTGTTCTTTGTCTTTTCCAATAAATAGATTCATATGTATCCATTTGGATGCTTGGGTGGAAACAATTATTATAGGAGAACTAGGATAGTGGAAAATGTTGGTCACATACTCCCTTCAAGTCCCAACATGTCTTCTAGTTTATTAATATTCTACTCATATTGGCGATCTATTTGAGGATGATAGGCTCTAAATATGTTTAAATAAATGTTTAGAACTAGTTAGATACTTTTCTAAAACGTGGAGTTGAATCTAATATCATGATCAAGTAAAATCTATATTGTTACACCATAAAGACAGAGAACTTATGTGAGGTCTATCTATTCATGTTGGTCTAGGGAGAAGTCATCTCTAATTTTGATAACATAATCTATCTTTGAAAGACAATCCATAAAAACCCATACAGTATTATTTTCTCTAAATGTATTCATATTTCTGGTGGCAATTTACATAGTGATGTTTTACAATTTTTATGTTGGTATGGGTAATGGTTGCATCATCCACTTAGACTTCTTCCTTTTAACCTTTACTTGTTGACATAACAAAACATTAATTTATATCCAGTGATCTCTTTCGTCATATTGTCACGCCAATAGTTTTATAGGAGATCATAATACATATTTTTTCTCCCTAGGTGAATAGAGATGTTTTATCAATGTGCTTCATTTAGAAGCTCTATATTTACCTATGGATTGGTTGGCTCACATATTAGTGACCCAAATCTCATAAATCATTCCTCATATTTTTAGAACATTTATAATTCCCATTTCTGATAGCTTCCACCTTTTTCTTAATTTCCACATCATTTCTTTGATCATCGTTTATTTTTCTTATGTTGGATGGATGAAAATCATTTGAGAATAGATTAATGATGTTCATTGATTAAAAATTTCCATGTCCATCATCTATTGGTCTAAGAATATTGGATCCTTTTCAATTCTCAATATTTAGAAGGATTAAGGATAATTTCCTTGTTTTCATTACTATGATGGTAATGGATTGAGCAGTCATAATCTTTGATGACATCTAACCATATTCGATGGAGAATATTATGATCCTTATGTGTGAATATATATTTGAGGCTCTTATGATCAGTATATATCTCACACTTCTCCCCATTGATATAATTCCAACATATTTTCAATGCCATGATCACCACCTCCAACTCTAGATCAATATTGGGTTAGTTTTTCTAATGACTTTTCAGATGCTTTATGGTGTAGGCTATCAATTTATCATTTTTCATTATCACATAGCCATGTATCTTCTTTGAATCATCATTGTACACCCAAAAGGGTTCAGAACTTGTCGGTAGTGTGAGCATTGGTGTAGTGATAAGACACTTTTTAACTCTTTAATATAGTATTCTCATTCATGGGTCGAGAAAAAAGTTTCTCCCTTCCAATTCATCCTGGTTAGTGGGTTTTACAATCATGATAAGTTCTTCACAAATAGCAGGTAATACCTAGATAAACCAAGGAAACTATAGATCTCTATTATAGAAGATGGAAAGTTCCACACTTCTATTTAATTTTTCATGGAAGTGTCAATAGATATCCTTTTGATGGAGTTTTCATGCCTTGGGAATAATAATTCCTCCATGTATAACTCCCAATTGTTGTAATTTTCATATGCTTTCTCCCTTAATAATGTATTTAGTACAATATTCAAATTCTTTTCATGTTCAACATTGAAATTTGAGTATATCTAAACATCTTTAATAAAAGAAACTACAAAATTTTCAAGGTAATATCTGAAAACAATATTCATTAAATCTATAAAAATTGTCAAATCATTAGTGAGTCTGAATAGAATCACTATGAACTCACTACGTCCATACCTCATTTAAATGTTAGTCTTTGTAATATCTTCTTTCTTCACCTCTAGTTGGTAATATCCTGACTGAAGGTCCACCTAAGAGAATCAATATTCCAAACATAGTTGATCAAATGAGTCATCTATCTGTGGATGGGTATAATTTTTATTTTTCATGATTTTATTGAGCTCACAATAATAAATATATAGGATCATTGATCCCTCGTTCTTCTTGATTAAGAGGACTTTTGTTCCCCATGGTGAAGCACTCTAGCATATAAAACACTTGTCAAGATTCTTCTATAACTGCATCTTCAATTATCACATCGCAAAAATGTCTATTCTATAAGGTTTCATTTATATATGGTTGGGATATTGTAATATGTTCACTTTAGATCTCAACATACTGATTAATAAGAAGTCTAGAAAAATCTTCAGGGAATAGTTCAGAGTTGTCCCTCACAATGTGCATTTCATTGAGCATGATTGTCTCCTTTTTCTCAATAATTTGAGCTATATATAATCACTCATAAGGCAATAATTTCAAAATTTGGGATAAGGATTCTAGAGGATAACCATCCTCATCCATACACTTTTATAGAATTATAGAATAATTCAGGTTATGAAGAGTTGTCTTCTTTTCCCAATATTCAGTGTTGGATTTGTATAAATATGGTCAATCCATACCGAATATAGAATGAAACTCCACGAAATAACGTAAAATAATATTCTTTGGGAGTTTCATTCCATAAAAATCACCTAGAGAAAAGTTATATAGTTTTTATGAAATAATTTCCCAATTTTCTATTCTCATAGATAACTCAACCTCTATATTTTGATGTGGTGTTTGAATAGTTCTAATAGACTTGAAATATATAAAATAATGTGTATAACCATAATCAAGTAGTATGTTTTTTATTCTTTAATGAATAACCTCAATATCTACCACAAAATCATTTTCGGGATCCACCTCAGCAGTAGTGATAGCATATACCCTTCCTTGTAATCTTGGATGTTGTTTTTGTTGGTTTCCTCTATCAACACTTGGCTTAAGGAAATTGTTCTCATAATTCCCATATTCCATACATTTGAACCACTATGATACAAGTTGAGTGTCGAATTGAACCCTCCCTTCTTATTTAACATTAGTGGGGTTCTTCATATCTCTTTGGAAGTTATTATTAATATTCCCAATTCTTCTACATTTTAATCATTTCGTATTCCCCTTTAGGTAGTTCCCAGGATACTTCTTCCAACAATTTTTACATGTGGGATATTGGTTTTTTATTTCCATTAAGGAATTTATCTGTTAATCCTCCCATATTAAACTACATATTCCTCTTTTTATCTCTAGTCCCATTAGACAACTAAGAGTATCTGATATCCATTTAAACAGTGAGGGAATAATGAAAAATATCATATTATCTTTCAACGTCATGAATTTCCAATTATTTTCGTTGAATCAGCTTTATTCTACAAAACAAGAAATCCACCAAGAATTCAAATTTTAGGAAAAATTGAATGTGTATCATTCAAGTCTTGTGATTTTTTTCTTGTACCCCGATAGACTCGCCTTATTTTTTCTTCAAATTTAAGATCTCACAATCCATCTTATGAAGGAGAGTTTAGGGGAAATATTTATTGAAGAACATTTTCTAAAAGTCTTCCCATTTCATGGAATCAATTTACTTATTGGACATCATTTTCCAGATCAGTGCCCCCCATTGAGAAGCTTCTCCATCAAAATGACAGACGACCATCACAACATTATCTTATTCTATGATTTAGAGGATAGAATATATTTATTCTATAGATATAATCAACATTTCTCTGATGAGGGGTTCAGAGGATTCATTAAACATGGGATACATTTATCAATTTAATGATTTGACTATATCTTTCTATTTCTTAGGATAATGAAGGAATTCCATGAGAGTCGCATTATTATTAATAACATGATATAGTTGAGAAAGTAATATCATCTTGTTTTGAGTTCCCATTCCCATCATATTTGGAATTTAATTAGGGAAATCATCTCAATTTCAATCACATTAATTGTTCGAATGGGTTCTCCTAGTTCCAGCTGTTTACTAAGAAAAAAATTTTAATTAGGGGGATTGAATACATAGTAAATAAAAATATAGAAAGGTACTTTCAAACATAGAAATATAGACTTTAAAATTAACTATATATCCTCAATTTTGATTCCTTATGTGTAATTAACGTTATCCATTGTGATAGAATTATCCCCAGGGTTCTTACTAAAGTTCTCTAGTCCCAATCTCTGAAAATAACTAGTTCGTGCATTGATAACTAATATAATAGCCCTATACATTTAAATATATTATTACATGATTTTAATAATAATTATTTGTCAAATAGAAACCCAGAATCTGAAATTACACTGTATTTGGAAGAGTAGATACATAATTTGAAATCTTGATACCAAAATAAAAACATCTTTTATTTTATCTTCATATTGAGAAACTAACACCCTTTGAGCCCTTACATCTGTATTTTATAACATGGGGAATACATGAAAAATGTGATGAGATAAAAATCACAGTAATTGGATGAATAATAATAAGATACCATATCACAAGGTTTAGAAGATTTAACCTGATGATAAAATAAAACATAAAACATGAAAAAACATACGGAAGTGTAACATATAGAACTAGGGATCATATATTCATGTTATCATAAGAATGAGTTAGAAACATGAAACATGACATAAGTATCATTCAATGATCATTGCACATGGAGGATCATGAGTCAACTCTAACAACCAAGACTATTTCACACGGAAAATGACTCAAGGAAAACCTCCAAGTCCATTTCACATGGCATCTCATGATAGTAAACATTACCCACTGAATTGGAGGGCTATCTAGGAGCACCCATCATGATAGGTTCATGGATATGTGTGCCACATAAATAATTATACATAAGGAATAAAACATAAACATAAGGGTTACCCATGAAAATAATTGGGTAATATAATTAGGTCAAAAGGTATAACAAATGGTAATATAATAGTGGTGTCCATGAAAAATTTGATTTAAATCCTACATGAATATTAATAAATTAAAATAGGCAAATATCATTATAAATGATGTCAAACTGAATTTAGAACTAGTAAAAAAAGTGTTTATGAAACAATAGAATTATAACATTTTAGCATGGTTTAAGGGAGACTTTTCTTAATTCTTTAAAATGGAAATTTCATAATTGATTGAACAAAATAATAAATTAATGAAGATGGTTTTTTATGTTGAAATTTGTGATTTTAGAAAAAATATTTTTTTCTTAAACTAGATTAAGGTTATCCCATTAAAATGGGTATGAAATCGAGAAGTTCCCTTTAATTAGGCATGTTTATCGGGAATAATTGAGAAAGGGAACCTTTTTAAAACATGTATTTACCCATTAAATAAGGATTCATTAATATAGATACATGATTTTGGAAAATATGCATATAATTTAGAATAATTATATAAAAATAAATAATATTTTAATTTGGGTAAATAGTGATAAATTTAAACCCAAATAAAAAATAGAGGTTCAGAATAAATCCCTTACCTTATGTCTGAAAGTGTTCTTCACTTGAACTGAATGTCTTTTATAATGAAATTAAATCCATTAATTAATTAATTAAGAACCTTTTTTAATTTATTTAATTTTTCTTAATTTTTTTATGTTCATTTATGTCCTTTTTGATGAGTTATATGATACAATTTCATCATTCATGAGTGTTTATTTTCTATGTTTTCATGATCAGTTCATTTGTCTCTGTGTATAAAAGATCATGTAGAATTAGAATAGTTATATGTAACAGAAATTATATGTTATTAATAAAATTAAATATGTCTATTATATCTTATATAACTTTTTTATATATGGTATGACGATGAATCGTTAGATAAAATGTTAATGATAATCATTAAATTAATTTCGAAGTTTCTCAATCATCACAAACTCGATTAGTTATATTATATAAAATTATGTATATATATTATTTTAAGAACATTAAATAATAATTAATACATATATTATAAATTTTTTACCATAAAAATGGTTTTATGACCATTCTTTAAGTTGGTATATGAAATTGAAAACTCGCCATCCTTGAATGCGATAAATTAACACATCAAGGCTGATGTTTTCATTTTTTAATCAAAAAGGGGAGGGGAAATAAATGAGAATGGATTATTAAATTAACATAAAAAAATTATTGTATATTTTAGATACATTATTTACCATTCCACTTGGATAATGGGGGGTGAGGAGGTAATAAGTAATGAAAATTAATAGAAAATAAATTGAAAGAAAAATAAAGAGGTTTTTACCTCTAGAAATTATCCTCAATGAGAACCTCCTTATACTAAATTTTTTGTTATTTTATTGAGACCAAGGGATTCAAGACATGTACTAGAGGCTTGGTAATAGTATTGGGTAAAATTTTTACTTGTCTAAAATATCTAAAAGTGCGAGGAAAAGTGGTGGTGAGAGGTGGTATTTATAGTGGATGGTATGGGTGTTTTTTATTATTTAATTCATTAGTTTAATATTTTTTTGCTGAAGAATTTGATTAGTGTGTATTTTTGTGACTAATTTTAGTAACTATTTATTTTTATTTTAAACTAATGTCCACTTACATAATCCATGACTCAATCATGACTAAAAAATCATTTGTTTACTTTATATCATAAATTATCGTATTTCACAATTCACCAAAAATTCTACTGTTATAAATAAATACCAAAAAAATTACCATAACCATATTTTGATAAGAAGAATTAAAAATGGAATACATTTTATGAAAAAAAATTCTAAATGTTTGAAATTTAATTTTTATTTAAAATCATTATTTACTAAAAAACAATAAATTTAAAATTTCAACTATTTTATAACACTTTAAATTTTTTTTAAGGTATCATTAAGTTATGATATAATCATAAAAAAAGAATATAAATTTATGAATATATTTTAAGAAAATTAAAATAATTTAAATCATTAAATTAATTATAAAATTTTAAATAAAAAATCAGGTTTTTCAATAATACCAACACTTAATTTATCATTTTAGAAATATTTATTTACATACAATATGATATAATTATATCATATTTTCATTTGAAAGATGGATAAATTGTATTTATAAATTCAAATGTTAGTTTAATATTCTATTGTCTATTTTACTATTCTAAAAGGTCACATTACTCTTCCTTAGGGAATGTTACTATTTCCTTGGTTTAGCTTCCATAATTTCTATATAGATTTCTTATTTAATCCATTATTAATTTATAATGTTTGTATTCTGTTATATATATTATTTTAGATGATTTATAATATATAACATAATTATAAGAAGGTAATTTTATTGATATAATTTGGGGTCGTTAAATGATTACACTTTGGATAGAGGGAATGCATTGTTTCTGCATGGTTTAGCAAACTGCATGTCCAACCCATGAAGCCTTTTAAGGTTATTAAAAAAGTTGAATTTTACCTCTTTACCTTCCCCAATTTAATCTCAAATCCATCCATTTCTTCAACCATTAATGATCCTCATCCCCAGGCACATCTCCCCCTCTCTTGGCTCCCTTAGATTCAATTTTCTTGGTGTGTTTGTAGTAGAGTCTTCATGAATCATCAAGTAAGATCTTCCTTTGTTAATTACATCGTTCTTCTTGGTTTTAATTACTCATTTAGTTTATTCTATCTACAATAGATTGGTTGACCTTCTAAGGATTAAATCTTGGTATCATGGGTTAATTCTTTTTTTAATGTTGTGATATTTCCTTTATAGGCTCTCATAGTGGTTTGGTTCTGTTTTTACACCATTTTATAGTATTTAATATTCATAAGGTTGGTGATTCCGTGATTTTGCATTATCAAACGATTTTGGTATGCTTTCTGTCCCTTTTAAATGTGTTCTATGAATTGTGTGGGTGGTGCAAAGTTTTTTTTCAAATTATTTTGTTTTGCGTAACATTTTGGAAGGGGTTTTCCATATATAAAGTGGTCATTTTTAAGTGAATTTTCTATTATGGATTTTATGAATATGTAAGAGGTGGTTCATGTGACATGAAAAGTGGAATTTGAGAAGAAAAGTAATTCATGCTAACTAGGTATGTAAGACTAGGTCTTGTATACTAGGCGGATCAGTAGAGCTATGGTCTGGTTCCCCTAGATGGACAGAAACTACAACACTAACTAAATTATGATGATGATTCGAGACCACTAGATCTTTGGATGTACTTCCCTCTAGTGGATCATTTCCATCGACACTATGGGTCATGGTTTCTATACGATGTCACTGAGGTATGAGGATCAAGATCCCCACTGACCCTAGTGCCTCAGGGATTACCTTTTATTCTCAAGTGATGTTATTCTTACCATTGGCATATAGTTGACCGTAATTTCCATTTTATTTCCAAATCATGATTCTATTTTATTTTAATACCTGATTCTTTTTTTAAAAAATTCAATATGTCGTTTCTTTCCATTTATGACTTTTATGATGATTTTTCCATTAATTTATGGCATGGAATCTTTTTTGGTGCTATTCTATTATGAAATGTCTCCCACTCTATATACACCCTCGTGTGTATGTAGTCCTTATTGTGATTTACCTAGGAAAAGGAAAGATTTTATATGGTGGTAATGGTGGATCTGGATTCTATAGGTTCCTCTCTTTTAGGTGTTATAGGTGGTGTAATGGGTGGTTGAACCACATTCCACAAGGATTTTTTGGTTTTATAGATGTTTCCCCTCCATATTTAGGTTCATGTTTAATGTTTTACATGGTTAACACATGTTAATGGTGTTTCCTTTGGTCATTGTTATTGAAATTTGGTTGTGTTTTATTCTTATTGAATGCTTTTGGTAAATTTTAATTGGTGAGATCAAACACAAAAAGAAATATTCGATTCCCAAAAACCTTTTTTCTTGTCATGGTGATCAGACATTCCTTTTGATCCATTTCGAAGGCCAAGTTGGGTGTTGAGTGGAATGGAAACCTTGGTTTGTTCGTGATATTTGATAATGGTGTGACCTAACTCTTAGAGGTGATATTATATTAAGGGATCAAATTATAGTAATTATGATCCCTTAAGACATTATCTTTGGTATGGAATAGTTAATCAAAATTCATTCCCTGATAGATTTATTCATGTAGAGGATGTGGTCTGCTGACAATGATGAGAAGAGGTTTTAATTCATGGCTATGAAAGAAACATAAAAAGAGTAGTATGGGTCCATATATGGAATAGATTTATATATTACTAATATGTTGGACAAGACGACTCATGGAGAAGTACATTCTATGGACTATTAGTTTCCTAAAATGGTGGTGGAGTATGTGGAAATATTTTCTAAGTATTTTCCCAGCATACCACCAAGTTGATATATAGATTTATACATTAACGTACACCACGATATGGCCACAAAATTTACATAAGAATATTTAATGGCTCATTTAGATCTTTGGGATCCATGGGTGTAGTTGGAGGACTTGTAAGGATGTCCTTTGTGAGAACATGGGTTTCCCCTTTGGTAGCCCTAGTGTTGTCCACCAAGAAGGTGGATGGGGGATTGATGTTATGATTTGATTACCAAATCCTGAAACAAGTGACAGTGAAGAATAATTATCAACTATCAAGATTTAAAAACCTCTTTGAATAGTTTATATGGACATTATGGTCCACAAATATTAACCTCAAATTATGAAATCACCAGTTGTGAGTACCAAATGAGAATATACCAAAGAGGTCATTTATATTTAAACTGGGTCACTATGAGTACTTGTAGATGCCTTTTGAAATGATGAAAACACTAGAAGTTTTCTTGGGACTCATGACACAGTTCTTTCAGTCTTTCTTAGACTACAATATGGTTATTTAAATTGATTATAACTTAGTCTACATAGTGTCCATGTAAGATCATGTGAGAACTGTGGGGATAGTTTTACACAAACTCCGAGAGAATAAGATTTATGGGAAGTTCGTCAAGTGATGGTTTTGGATTCAAGATGACCACTTTCTAGGATATGTTATCTCAGATGATGGTGTAGTGGTGTACCTTTAAAATGTTGATACACTGTTATCTGTGGAATCACATAAGAACATGTTGTAGGTTGAGAGATTCCGTTGTTTGGAAGGATACTACCGTATATCCATGACTTATTTCTCTAATATATCATAACCATAGACTGTATTGACCCAAAAAGAGAATACATTCATTTGGATAGAGAGGTGAGAGCATGATTTTCATGAGATGATGAAGAATATAATGAGGTTACCCATATTGAGATTTCTGGAGGAGGGTGTCAAGATCATAGTGTTCAGTGTGTCATTAGTAAATAAAAACTGTTTTGTGATGATTTCAATATTTCATGTTGTTTTCTATAGGTCTCGACATTAGACATTGCGCGAAAAAAAAACATTGTAGACCAAGATTTTTATATTTCAACGGATGTATTTTACTGGAAAATGTGGTGAAACTACCATTGGTGTTAGTGGTTAATCATCTAATCTCATCATAAAAGTCTCTTTTATATCTTATCTAAGAAAGATATTAACTTTATATATTATTGAAGGATGGAGTTACTCCATAATTATGAATTCAAGTTAGACTATTCTCTTGGGAAGGAGAAAGTGGTAATATATGACCTCAGTGTGATATCATGTTCTCTTTTGATGATCGAGGATTCAGAGCTATAAGTCCTTTTTGTAGTTTTCCATAGTGAAAAATTATGTTAAATTATATCTACATTCGATTTTTGTTACACCACCACTTCTATATCATTCTTGAGAGGCGTAGTGTAGAGATGCCAAATGTGATCCCTTGCATACTCAAATATACAATATACATACTCCTAATCAAATTTATGTAGGTGGAGAGGATTGCATCCTTTTCATAGGATAGACTATGGTACTAGTGACATTGCAAGAGGAGGTTATAAAATATTTTCATAAATACAATATAGTGGTGAATATATTTGTGTAAAAGATGATCCAGGACCTAGAATATCATTTTTGGTCTCCAAGTATGATGAAAGTTATAGCTGAGTTTTTCTCCCAATGGATCACTAATCGGCATGTCAAGGTTGGGAACCAGGTTCAAATAGGTTTAGCTAAACCCCTTTAGAATCCAATTTTAATGTGTAATGGGATATCTATTCAAATTATTAGAGGGTTACCATAGATTTCTGGAAGACATCGTGTTATATGGGTGATCATAGACTAACTGACCATGTTGACTCACTTACTAGCTATCTGAGATCATAGTTTAGAATAGAGATTGGGATATATTTATATACAAAATATAAAATTGATCCATAGAGTTCCCACGATAGTTGTTTTATGTCATGATCCTCTCTTATCATTTTAAATATAGAGAGAGTTATAGGGTAAATGTGGGACTAATTTTCTTTTTGTCATGGTGTCTCATTCCCAGAAAAATGGTCAGAGTGAGTAAACCATTTAGTTTTTGGGGGACATGTTGCATAATTGTATATTGTAATTTACCTTTAGTTGGGAGGATCACCTACCCTTGGTGTAGTTTCTGTAAAAAAATGGATACCATTTTACCATTGGTATAGTTCCATTTGATTCCATGTATGGGTGACCTTGTTGTTCACCACTATGTTGGAGTGATCCGGGTGTGTATATACTCATGGTCCTAGAGTTTTTTCATGTCATGAATGAAAATTTTTAGGTTATAAAATAGTTTATTAGGAATACATAGATTCATAAAATGTCATATGAGGACTGAATATGGAATACTATATATTTTTATGATGGAGACTATGTGTTTCGAGAGGTCTCACTATGACGTGGATTGTTGATATTTGATTCATAAGAAAATCTATCTTCTAGATTCATTGACCCTTACTAGATACATCATATAGTCTATGATTTAATGTACCACTTGGATCTAAAACCATTGATATAGTAGGTACACTCCATTTTTCATGTTTTTCAGATGAGAAGCCATGTCCATGATCTTTCACAAGTTATTGACAATGTTGAGCTAGACATTGAGGATGTATATACCATTCATAAGTACCTGATAGGGATCATGTATCAATAAAATAAGATCTTCCATGGCATAGTTATTCCCTTGGTGTGTGTTTGGGGGAAACAAGGTAATCTTTAGGAGATCAGTTGTTAGTGGGAGACCTAGATTTGATCTCAGTAACCACAACTTATTGAGTGGTCTTTCATACTTTTCAAGAAGAAAATTCATAAAGTGGGGACAATTTAATTTATTTTTTTCCTCTATTTAATGCATTAAAATATGTCTCAAAATATATATAGAGATAAAAAATGATATGTATTGATATTCCAAGGCATGGTGATCAAAAAAATGATTTTTTAAAAATAATAAATATATTATTATAAGGTACATTCTGTTTTCCTAAAAAATATGAATAACTCTAGAATATTGTATTAGGATAGAAATTTAACGACCATGTTGATTTTAGAACATGTTTTTTAACCTAGGTATAACATAAACCTTATATACATCAGTTGTTTGGTTTAGGCACCATCATGGTAGGATAAATAATTAAAAAAATAATTTAATTTTTTAATTAAATAAAAAATAAAATTCCTCTATAAATATTCTATTATTAAACATCTGATGATTTATCCACATAACCAATATAGTTAAGAGAAATCATTAAAAGAGAAAGTTGGCAGATGATAATGGATCAAATGATTGGATCGATACAATAAGTATCATCTACAACAATGAGGATCATGGATATTGTAAAAGACTACAATGCCAAATCTTTCTTAGTTAGTGAATGATCTAAACTTGTGGTAGGTCGTTTGATTTTGATGGAGTCATCCCAATTTTTTACCCTGTGTCAAATATGTAATGATACTATAAATAAAAATTTATTCATGTGTGGATCGATGATTTAATGTACATTTGATTTTTTTTGTTCATTGTTTCTTATTCATCACTGTTCATATATTGAAAAACAATGTATTAAGGTTGAAATGAATAAAAGATGAGGTTTATTCCACATGTTTATGGTTTAGTGTTTTTTACACTTTTTTTTCACACATTCATCAAATGAAATTAAATTTTCCCATTCAAAGATGAAATACACAATATCTAATTGTTGTGTGAAAATAATTTAGTGTAACAGATCAAAAAAATGGGTGACCATTATTAATGAGGTATTGATTGAGTTTTAATGACGATAGATGTTGATGGATGGTAGATCGAGGTCAGATTGGTGGTTCCCATTTTACCTATGTGGATTTTGGTGGTGAAATGATTCAATGTGGACTATTCCCAATCATATTTACCATCCAAAGACCAACTCTCCGGGGTGGAAAATATTTTCTAGAAAAGATATGGATTTCGTATCATGATTCATAGATAGTTCAATAGTTGATTATGTGCGAGGAATCCTATGAAGGAACAGTATAATCTTTATAATTCTACATTACATGGCCTGTACTTTCGAGAAACACATATTGTTTGGTACCACTAGATATTGTGCTAGGGTTTCCATGTAATGTTAAGGATCTCTAGTATTGTGGTCTCAACCACATTTCATTTAACACATACTTGTGAATAAGTATTTATCCCAGTGGATTCACAGGAATGAGCATAGTCATGCACCCTGGTATGCTAGGTGTACATGAGAAACGTTTTTTACTTAGACATAGCGAAGTACATGGGCACAACCACAAGTACACAGTAATAGCTAAAGTAAACAAGAAAAAAATGTACAATGGACAGGGTTTTATGTTACCTTTAAATTCTATGTACGTCTAAGGGACACAATGTTTATATTGATCTTTCTATACCGTGTGATATGGTGATGCACAGGAAGACTAGATGTTGCAAAGATATGTTGCATACCACTAGTACACACAATGTACTCCCTCTAAGGGTGTTTTTAACCCTTAATTTTCATCACTTTAGACCGTTATTAGTTGAGTTGAATTATTTTATCCCTTCCCACGATGGAATATTGTGACATTACATCCCCATAATAGTATTTTAATCTAATATAAAAGTTCAATTTAGAATAATTTTTGAAGTATTATATTAAAATTCTAGAGTGAGATCTTCTACTATTCATAGGTGGGGTTTGTGGTATCAATATGGAAACCATGTATAGGGTGTTTATCCCATATCTAGAAGACCAGTCCAGTAAGGTTCATGTTTTCCTGCCTTAACACTCATTTTTATCCTCTTCCAAGATGATGAGATCTTCAAAGATTCAGTGAGTTATTCTTGGGATGGTCCCATTGTCGGGAATTCTTGGAACAGTGTCACTAGTGATATTATATCTCATGGAGTGAGTGATCTAAGAAATATTGTTACCTAGAAATCTCAGGAATAATCTAATGGATATAGGTGTCCGTTGAGACCTTTTTAAGACCAATTGTCTATTATGAGTATATCTGGGATTGAAAATTTTATTTTTTAAGAGAAGACTGCCCTTGAGGATTTATGATTGGGTATTTTTGGATTTCATTCGGGGTATTGTTATAATCACCCCTCTATGGGATTTTCCCACATGTTTCATCTCTTATAAATATGAGTAGCCTTTTTATGGAGTTATGGGAGGACATAGAGTAGGCATAGAATAGTTCCAATATTGATATACTGAGGTGTAAACTGATGTTCTATTTGATAAAAGTCCCCTCCTTTTGATAATTTTGGACAATTTTCTTCTTTTTTTGTTCTTTTTATTTTTTTTCTTCATTATCACTTTCAATTACTTTAATGTTGGATATATATTTTTCATACATTTTTGGTACCATTTTCATTTACCATCTCAGCAATTTATAGGATTTGAGATGTGTGTATAGGTACATACGATAAATCCTCTTGTGTGTGTGATATGACTACTCAAAACTATTATTTATCCCTTGTCTTCATGGGGTGGTCTTGGTGTATTTACATTAATCTTATCACCATCCAATGTGAGGCCATGTGGGTTGGTTTATGATAGTTGTTTTTGGAACAAGTGAACCATCAAACAGTCTTTTTTTCATTCTAGTTCAATTATATTACTCTACAGTGTAAATCTAGATAAGGATAGTGATATTTTATTTCTATATATATAATCAAGTTTCACTTTTTCTTATAGTGATAAATCCATGTTTGGGGATACTTATAAACCATGGAAACAGTGTGCCTACCAAGGAAGATAAAAACCTTGTCAAAAACCCATGTATTCAATTATCTTGTCTGTATGCATGTTTAATGAGGTTTAGAATTCATATATTAGTTATTCAAACAACATTTATTTATAGAGGTGGATTTTAAGTGATATTTAATAATAAAAACTAGTCTCCAATAATCCCCCCCTCAATGGAGTAACTCAATCCAAATGCATATAAAATGTTGTCAGAGCAAAGTTTCCACTATCTAATCCATTCATGTATTTATGATCAAAATTATGAATTATTTTAATGGTAAGGTTTTTCATACATTGATATAAAATATTATTATATTTTTAATAAAATTATTATTGTATATCTTAAATCCCTTATCATGGAGTTCACAAGAGTGCCAGTTGTTGGTTTTCCACCCATTCAAGTGAATTATCAAATGAACAATTCAAATAAAAGAAATATGGGGGGTTAATAATAGAGGTAAAAATGTTATTCAAATATCTTTGTTAGAAAATGTATACAAAATTGTTATGGGGATTTAATAAAACATTAAAATTTAGGAGAATATGAAATGTTACTATAAAGGAAGTGTGAAAGTAATTGAGGTTAAATTATAGATAGAGATAATGTAGTTTTTAGGAATCTAGATAGATGAGGAATAAAATATTTATTATTATTATAAAATGATTAATTAAATGTTAGGAAATATCTAAGGATTTTTTGAAAAACATAAATATTATAATATTTTAAAAAATCTTATGAGAAACTAGTCATACATTTTTACCCCTATGATCTTAGCTCTTGAATATATAGAATACCTCTCACTTGATGAATTACATAACATTATCATATTCAATGGGATGGGAAACCATCCTGTATTAAAGAATAATATTAAAGATTAAATTTACATTAAGGCCATGAAAAAGATGAAATTTATGAAAATGTTATTGTTACAGATTCTTGTGAATCTCAAAATGAAGATGACGATGGAGACTATCAATGAATCAATGTCATTATTTTAAATATGCTGGTAAAGGGGGAGATTTGAAAATGTAATTTTTTAACATATATTGTACAAATGTAATGGAATTCATAACTTTTCAGTTAGATATACTATGAATGAGAGAGTATATTTTGATTCATTAGAAGATAAAAAATTTTACAAAAATAATTGGGATATAGTCTCAAAATAATTCTCATAAGTTAGAAAAAATAAGAATATATTTTCTATAATTAAGAGAAGAAAGTATATTAAAAAATATTTAGAATAAAATCAATCAACTAAGAGTGAACCTATAGAGAATTTCGCTAACTTGATGGCTCATATTGAAAAATTAGTTGACACATCAAGTAGTGAATAATATTATTTACAAATAACAGATATGAAACCCATGTCAAAGGATCAATTTGATTCATGTGTTGAGATAAATGTTGATCTCCTGTAAGGCCCCATCCATAAACATTAAATAATCTTGATATAATTCAATAATTTGAGTTTAATTCACATTGAAGAACTTTTCATGAATAAAGGTTTTTAAAATTAGTTCATAACTCATACATAACAACTTAAATGTCACAACGTATTAAATTCTACACAGTGTCCATTATTTTCAAAAATTTAAACCTTTTAAAAAGAAACATGGTTTCATTTCATGTTTAAATAGAATAACATTTCCTTGAACCCATCCTTGACTCAATTATTCATTAAAACTAGTGAATTTTTTTTTCAAAACTTGGAATTATCTTAAAAATATCAGTAATGGATATACAAAGAAGGAAAATTGTTTGTATTATGAAAACATGTAAACCACGAATACTTTGTCATAAATTAATACTTTTCACCTTTAAGATTTATTAATTACACTTCACTGAATATAATCTCATTGATTACAATTTTTGTAACCAAAATACTACCATAAAACCTATAAAAAGAAACACATAACATTTAAAGGAAACTTGGGTCATAATCATACATAAAGAGAATAAATATATGAACGAATTCCACACATATCACTAAATGGAATATCGATATGGACAACTTCAATACCCAATGAACTGAAGTTTATAACGTAACCACCCATCCTTA
Source organism: Viscum album (assembly GCA_963277665.1). Classification (NCBI taxonomy): domain Eukaryota; kingdom Viridiplantae; phylum Streptophyta; class Magnoliopsida; order Santalales; family Viscaceae; genus Viscum; species Viscum album. Next base: position 61,138,750 of record OY728143.1, on the reverse strand, counting down.
GATTATCATGTAACCACTCTTCTTGGGTTTATAACGTAACCATCCATCTTTGGTTTATTACGTAACCACCTGTCAAATGTACTAGTACCATTACATAATCATAAAAAATAAAATATTAAAATTACCAAAATTTCACTGATAGAATTTAATTTTCAATAAAAAAATTCAGGATAATGAAATATTAATTCCATTTCCAAAACCATTTTAAAATTTTAATAATGAGAATCTTGAATCAAAGTGTCTCATATCACTTTGAAACATTCCAATAAAATTAAAATTTTAAAACATTGATTTCCATATAAACAAATTCATAAAATCCATTTTAAAACCATGGACCTGAAATTGTATCTTTTAGAGGAATAAATATTTAAAACATTGAAAAATGATGTTTTAGTTAAAGAGTCTATTTCCTCTTGAGAAATACTTTAATAAAAATCATTAAGGGAAAACAATAATAAAAACATTAAATATCATAAGAATAAACTATTTCATGATATAACATTTCAAAAGGGCTTTATATACACCTTATAGGATAATAATGGTTTATAACATCAATATATGGCTCAATGAAAGCATATTGAGATGAAGTCCCTTACCTTGATTCTCATTCATCGTAGACAATCGTTATATTCCTCTTTCTCAGTTGATCACTTTTGAATAACACATTAACACCTCTAAGGTGGGTTCTCTACCTAAAAAAAGGCCTCAAGAATGTGGGTAGGCATTCTGGGAAGGTTTTTGAGTAGATTATTGCCGAATAAAAAGTCTTTGGAAGTTTGATCATTATAGAAGAGTGGGTAACTTTTTTTATAAGAGGGTAGGGGCACCCTTGGAATCTTATAAAATATTAAATTAATATAAATTCAATTTTGGTTCTAATTGGTCCCAAAATAATTTATTTCTAAGGAAAATTGATTTTTGGTTGAATAACCATCGTCAAAATAAAAATCGACCAATTTTTCATATTTGATAATCCTCATCTTTTTTGTTTAACCCTTATTTTACCCTTTTTAATCTTATCATGATATCAAATTGTTTACACATTAAGGGTTAATTTAATTTCCATAACATTTAAAAAAGATAAAAAAGTAGCATTTATGAATTATTAGGTATTATACTAACCATTTGGTTGAATAATATATTTTTAGGAATTTTATAACATTTAATAAACTATTTGAAATTTTAAAATATGAATTTTGTCAATTTTGACAAAATTCATAAGATGAAATTTTTTAATAAATTTCATAAACTCTGGATTCTATCGAACAAATTACATTAATTCATTCCAAAAATGTCATATTCATCCATAAAAATCGTGGATGGAATATAAAATTTCAAATTATAATTTATGTGATATTATTAATATCCTTTATTTGATTCTTCCTTTAATAAATATATTATTGCATCATCATTGTGTCCTCATTAAATTTAATTATTTAATTCATAAAAATAATAAATAAAAAACCATTATGTAATTAATATTTTTATATTTATAATAACTATATAAATTATAAGATATCACTTATATAACCCCAATGTAAAATTGTTTTAGTAAGAAGATACATGTTAATGACATATTTCCCTTAACATTAAATTCAATGTCATAAATGCCATAATCACACCCCAAGTGGCTTCAAAATAACTCATCCAATAATATTAGGACATGTTTTAGGGTAGTTTTATTTTATTATAATATTATTTTTACCCTTAGTCACCTCATTTACCCGTTAACAGTGGAAATAAATTTTTTTACTAAAGATACTATACACAATTTTAAAAAATAAAAGGGACATATTTATATAATTTTGACCTTTTGATTCAAAATTTGGAATAATTTTTCCAAATTCCAAATATATAATTGGAAGAAATTAATTAAAAATTAATCATCATGTTCAAGATGAGAAAACATGTTTTCTAAAAGTAAAACCCATCTAAATATTGACAGTTTTTTATATCAAATTTCAATGTGAAATTACTTCCAATGAACAAAATTAGATTAAATGATAAAACATTAATATAATTATACATTAAAACCTATTAAAATAAAAATATAACAATAAAAATAAGGTAGATTAAAAATTAGTTTTGAATTAAAATGGAGTATTTTTCACTATTCATTAAAAAGTGAATATTATCTGAAAAATACCAAATATTTATCCAAAGTAAAAGTTTATATCCCACTTTTAAATAATATGTCAATTTTTTCATATAGAACATATGGAAGTGTCAAAAACTATAGTTAAATTGTATTTCCATCAAAAGGTACTAAAACTACATTTTTTGAAAAATACTTCTTTTGTCCAAAAAATTGAAGTTGTTATTATTTCATGTGCAAAAAAATAAAATATAGAATTTAATTAGTACATTGAATATATAAAATTTATTTTTAATTAATAAAATCTGTTCAGAGTGATTTTATTATTTTATAAACACTCTTATTTGTATTTAGAATGTTTTTCAGAAAAAACAAATCATTTGTATTCAATTGGTATTTATTTAATTTACTAATTAATTTGGTAACCAATGAATCATCAGAAAAACTTGTTTAAACCATATTTTAATAAATCAAATCATTTTTTTCATTCCCACCAATATAATGACAATGTGATAACTATCATAATAATATTAAGTTTTTTATTTAAGCTAAAAGTGGTTTATCAGGTCTGTTATCTAACAAAGTGTTTCCTTTTTAAAACCCTGGAGATTACATTCCCCCCCCCCCCCTGGAAATTTCATCCTCACAATTTGAATTTGGGATCGGTAACTGAGGTATGAGTTTTCATAATACTTTTATTGCAACTCCACAACAGAAAAAGGATTAACAAAACATAAACTTTAAAATAAAGAAAGAAAAATATGAAGGTCACTTGAGACAACATATACTAGGATTACATGTAGGGTAACCTGGATATTTAAGAAAACCTAACCGTCATGTTCTAAATAAGAGTGATATAAAACAGTGTCAGCAAAAAAACATTCACAGCCATAATGCAATTAATTTGTGATGGGTTAAATGATATATTACTTCCTAGTAGGAAAAGTAAATATAAAAAGAGTTTATTTTAGGACCCCTTCATAAATTTGAATAATTATTTTACTTCATTGACTAATAAAATAAAGAAAATTTTTAATTTAGAAATAGAGTTTCATCCTTTAATCAAATTTCACCACAAACACATATTTTTCTCCAATGAATGATTATTTAGGATGAATGAACTTGTTAATACACAATATATTAACTATATATTTATCATATCTTAAAACATTATCCAAAAACAGTATGGTAATTAAAAGATAATTCTCCAAAAATAATAAACCATTGGATGAAACGAATATACTTTTAATCTCCAAAATTCAGCTGTAATACCCAAATCATATTCCAACACTAAGGATATCAATTTGATGAAATATAACTACCAAAATAAATATATGATTATTACATCAATGTTTCTATCTATAAATATAAATTATTACTAACTAGGGACTTCACATAGGCTAGTGGAATGTGAAAAAGACTTATTCCACTTTAGTTGTGGGTTTGATTCCTGGTGCCTTGTCCGGCATGAAAGGTTGTTACCCTTCCTACGGGTTGCCCTTTATAAAAAACTATATAATTCATATATCATTAACTAAATGAGATAAAATCCTCAAAAATAGACATAACATATTTTAACATCAAGGTTTGTCTAATGTATTTCATTTTTAAACCCAAAATATAATAACCCTTAATTACCTCAAAGGTGAATGTCTCCAAAAATATTGTTAATCACCTAAAAAGTTAATAACAAATATCCTAAAGATGGATTGTATGACATTAAACTTCTAATAAAAAATAAAATGATAAACTCGTTATGATATCCCTAACTCTTTAAAAAACATCATAATATCCAATGTTTTCTAAATCATCCTTTGATAAAAACTATAATTCTCTATCCATAAACATTACATAATCATGAGATAAGTCAATAATTTGACTTTAATTCAAAATGGGAATCTTTTCATGTTTATAGGTTTAGAGAATTATGTCATAACTCATACATAACATCTTAAATATTACAAAGTTGAAATTTCTACACCCAATCAATTTTTTTCATAATAAAACTTTTAAAAAGACACATGGTTTTGTTTCATGATTAAACATCATAAATTTTCCTTGATCCCATCCTTGAAGATATTCTTCATTAAAACATGGGATAAACATTTCAAAACATGGGATGAGCATAAAAATTTCAGTAAGGGATATACAAAGAATGAAAAATGTTAGTCTTGAGAAAACATTTAAACCATTAATATTTTATCATAAAGTAGTACGTTTCACCATTAAGAAGTAGTAATTACATTTCACTTAATATAATCTCATTAATTACCATTTTTGTAACAAAAATATTACCATAAACCCATAAAAAGCAACACATGTCATATAATGGTAAATAGGGACATAATCATACATAAATGGAATAAAAATATAGTCAACTTCCACACATATCACTAAAAGGAATAGAAATATGGTAGACTTATATACCCAATTCATTGGAGTTTATAATGTAACCACCCATCCTTGGTTTAATATAGAACCACCAGTTTTGGTTGTTCACGTCACCACCCGTATTTGGTTTATCAAGTAACCACCCATAAAATTTCCAAGAACTATTAAATTATAATAAAACATAAATGATTTCAGTTATAAAAATTATCTAATACAATTTCATTATTAATCACAATAAATAATTGAATTATAATTAAATATTCAATACACTTCCAAAACCAATTAAAATATTTAATAACGAATATTTTGAATCAAAGTGTCGCATACCTCTTTGAAACTTTTGAATGAAATCTGAATTTTAAAACATTCATTTCCATATAAATAAATTCATAAAAAATATTTTGAAAACATGGACATGAAATAGATGTTTATTTTAAGAATAATTCATTAAAACATTAGAAATATTGATTTAGTTAGAGTCCCTTACTACTTATGAAACACATGAATAAAAATCATTAAGGAATAACATTAATCAGAACATTAAATTTCATGATACTACACTATTTCATGATATAATGTGTCAAATGGTTTTATATACACCTTATAGGGTAATAAAGTTTTATAACATCATGATATGCCTCAATGAAAGGAGATTGAGATGAAGTCTCTTACCTTGAGTGTGACTCATCATGTATAATCATTATATTCCTCTTTCTCAGATTATCACATTTAAAAAAACATTAACACCACTAGGGAGGCTTTTTTCTAAACTAAGGCCCCAAGAATGTTGTTTGGGATTCTAGGAAGGATGTTTGGTATAGCTTGGCCGAACCAAAAGTCATTGTAAGTGTTAGTATTAGAGAAGAGTGTATACTATTTTATAAGAGAGGGGATGGACACCCTAGGAAACTCTTAAAATATTAAATTAATATTAATTCAATTTTACATCCAAATGGTCCCAAAATTATTTTTTCAGAAGCTAATATGATTTTCAGCCGAATACCCATCATTAAATTAAGAATTTATATGTTTTAAATATTTTTTAATCCTTATATGTTTGATTTCAAACTTTTTATACACTTTTATTCTTACCATGATATCATGTTATTTACACATTGTGGATTAATTTAATTACCATAAAATGTCAAAAGATCAAAAAAAATGTCATTAATGAAATATTATGAATTATCCTAAATTTTTTTTCAAATCATATATTTTTAGGAATTCTATAAAATTTAATAATCTATTTTATATTTGAAAATATAAATTATGTCAATTTTTACATTATTCATTAGATGACTTTTAAAAAATTCATTAAAAATTGATTACCTTGAAATAAATACATTTACTCAATACTAATATGTCATAATCATCCACAAAATCGTGTTTGGAATAAAATATTTACATTTTGATTTATTTTAATATTATTAATATCATTTATTTTATTCTTCCTTTAATAAATCAATTATTTCATCATCATTGTGTCATAATTAAATTTAATTATTTAATTTCTAAAACTTATAAATAAATAACCATGATGTGGGTAATATTTTTTCTGTCTAATAACTATTTATAGTTTAAGATATCACTTATATAACCCCATATTAAAAAAATTGTAAGTAGATACATATTTATGATTTATTTTCCATTACATTAAATTAAATTTTATAAATTTCATATTCACACTCAAGTGGCTTAAAAAGGCCATATTATTATTCATATGGTTGTCGTGGTCAGCCATAACTTATCCAATAAGATTATAAAAAGTTTTAGGGTTGGTTTATATTATTATAATATTATTATTTCCCTTATTTACCCCATTTACCCTTTAACCTTGGTACTTAAATCTATTTCCAAAGTTTCTATTCATAATGTCCAAAAATAAAAGAGACCTATTTATATAATTCAGAACATCTGATTCCAAATATGGAATATATTTTTCTAAACTATAAACAAATAATTATCATAAATTAAATAAAAATTACTCCAAATTTTTAAAATGAGAAAATAGTTTTTTTATGTCAAATCCATCAAAATATTGACATTCGTTTATATCTAATTTCAATTTGAAAATATATGCAATGACCAAGATTAAATTAAAACATAAAAACATAAACCTATTATAAATTAAAACCAATTAAAAGGAAAATATAACGATATAGATAATTTAGATGAAAAAGAAGTTTTGAATTAAAATTCTTAATTTTTCACCATTCATTTCAAAACAAATATTATCAGAAAAATACAAAACATTTTTCCAAAGTGGAATTTTATATCTTGATTTAAATTAATATATTTCTTTTTTCAAATATAATTTATAGAAGTGTCAAAAAAATATTTAAAATGAATTATCCATCAATAGGCGGTAAAACTGCAATTTTTTTAAAAACATCTATTATCCTAAAAAATTGAAGTTGTTATTATTTCATGTCAATAATACATATAAGATGAATTTTAAATATTACACTGAATATATTACATATATATTTTATTAATAAAATCCATCAGAGTGATTGTATTATTTTATAAACTCACTTATTTGGATTCAAATATTTTTTTAGAAAAAACATATCTTTTATATTCAAATGATTTTTATTTAATTTTCTAATAAATTTGGTAGCCAATTAAAAATTATATAATTCTATATGAACCATATTTTCATAATTCTAAAATAATTTTCATTCCCACCATTATAATTTCTATTTGATAAATATCATAATAATATTAAGTTGTTCATTTATGATAAAAGTGGCACATCTTGTATGTTATCGAAAAAGGAGTTTCCTTTTAAAATATAAAGATGTTACAACTCATGAATGAGATGAAAAAACTGATGAAAAAATTATTTGATGGAAGAAGATAAGAATTAATTTTTTTAAAAAAAAATTGGTATTCCTTGTTGTGGAAATCAAAAAAAAATCGTTGAAAGATATTGATGATGAGAAAATAATAGGGGATATTGTAGATAAATTTTCTTAGAAATAAGTACAATTATCAAATACAATGGATAATTTATATAAGGGTGAGGATGGACTAAATTTAACAGTGTGTAATTATGTAGTATTCATGGTCATAGATATTAAAAATTTTATATTTCATAAAATTTATTGGGAATATAATTCTCAAAAAAATTCCCATATAAATAATCATTTATAAATAAATTTAATTAAAAAATAAAGAAAAATGCCTCAAAATAAATTCCAGAGTAATTAATGAGAGAAATATTTCGAGAAGTACAAATATCATAAAAATGAAAAATTGAAACATAACAGAAAAATAAAAAAATCATCTTATGTTGGTTAGCAGTTCCTCATAATTAATATATGACTACTCTACATTTCAACTCAAATAAAACTAATTAGTTAATAATATAAACCAAATAAAAGGATAAAAGAAACTTAAAATTATTTTCATTGTTAGGTTTGAGTTAAAATCATATATAATTGTAACTCCATTATTTTTTTCCTCCTTAAATAAATACTTTATTTGAGGGATCTCTCCTCATAAAACATTGAAACCAAAACAATATATACCATTATAACGTGGTCATTGAATTTTGAGGCCTAAATAGTTGTAATGGATTATTGAATATATATATATATATAAACCAAATTATTACATTAAATATTGACACAATTTCTACAACCAAAATACTTATATCGACTCAATTTGTACCACTAAAAAAACGAAATATATTATTATACTTAAAATGTACATTATAAAATGGATATTTTCATGTTAGATATGTTTACAAATATAACTAATTTTAAATGAATTTTTAGTATACACAAAAATTATTTATCATAAATAGGTATTTTTACATGTTATTTATTGAATTTATAGTAATGTTAATCTTATCAATTTTATTACCCGAATTTAAAAAAATTTAACAATAATTTTTTATTATTCACAATCATAATAGATTAAAAAAAATTATGTTTTTTTATGTGTAATTAATTTTCATGTGAATGGTGAAAGTTATGATTTTATTTATGCCATCACTTTTATGAAATTATTTTATTATATGAAACCACTGAATTTTTTTGAAACATATTTCTATTAAATTATGTGACTACTTTGATTATTTTTTGTAACATCATATGGTTACAAATATTTCCCTTTTTAGTTTTCTCCAAAGTGACTAGTTTTATCTAGATAATTTAACCCTTCCGCCCATAAATTAAAACAACCTTATTAAGTAATTTGGACCCATATATTATAAATATCAAATAGAATATTTCAAATAACTATAATGTTTTTATAGAAAATAAATATTTAACACCAATGCATGTAATACGTAAAAAACATGTTTCATGGAAATGTTTATTTTTATGAAAAAATATCTTTTATTAGGGTAGAATTTGTTAATTTATTTGATTTAAATAAATTAATAATGATGATTAATAATAAAATATTATTTATTTCATAATAAAATAAATCACATACTTCATTACATCATGTTATATTTTACAAAAGTATTGTCAAAAATTTTAATCAAAATGCTAAGTAAATTTTTATATTGATGATTATGGGTTTATAAATTAAAAATAGTGTTTTAAATTATTCATTATAATTTTAAATAAAATATTTAATAAGAATATTTTTTCCAATACCTTTATTGCATTCATATAATAAAACAATTAGATAAAATTGATGGAATTAATAAAAATACATTTTTTATCATTCCTAATATAAAAGTGATTTTCCAAATAACTCTTTTATTAATTTAGTTTTGACTATTTTTAAATGATAAATATATAATTAATTGATGTTTAATGGGTTAATATTTTATGAACCCTTTGGAAATGAGATTTTGATACCCAATGATTGCTTAAGTTCATGTTATATGATATGTTCAAGAAACCGTTTCTTTTTTAAGCTTACATATGTTATGATAATGATTGATTTTATGTGGAAAACATATGTATGAATGATGATGGGTGGGGTATTATAGTTATATCCAATTAATTGGTATAAACTTATATTTCATTGATATTCTGGAATGGACATAATGGGTTTGTTCACATATGCTTTTCCATTATATGTTTGTTCATTCTTTAAAATGTGGACATAATGAGTTTGTTTACATAGTCATTGGAATAATGTGTTTTCCCACATTGATTTTTATAGTTTTATAATCATGAAACATTGAAATTTTTTATTAATTTATTCCAATTTTATAATATTCTTTTCATTTTCATTAAATGACATGTTTTCATGATCATGATTTATTTTAAAATCATTATAGGCTTTTATATCATACTCGCATGTTTTATGATTTTTCATATATGTATTGAACTATGTTATATATTTTATTTTTTATTACTAATATTTTTATAATATTATGTTTTTGCATAATTTTTTTGTGATTATCATATATTTTCTTCTGATCATTGATTAAGATATTTATTTCTTTATCATATTGTCCATTATTATGATATAATTCTTTATGTTATGTACTTTCCCTTAACAAGTGTATGAGCACACCCTTTTATTTTGTTTTCAAATCCCTATGATATGATGAGAATTATATCATGTTATATATCTATAAAATTATCTATAGTATCATGATTGTGGATGAATTTTTTCATGTGTAATAACATTTGTGTTTTATATTTTCAATTTCCATGGAACTAAACCTTTCAAACGCTCATTTTAGTTACTTTCGATAGAAGTAATATTTATGTTGTTTTATTATTTTATTAATTATCAAATTTTATGTATGATTCTCTTTATTTGGTATAATATCATGGATTATTTATTTGGTATATTAGATTAGTTATTTGTTGGATATTACTTTAGAGAACATTAGAGAAAACCATATGTGTATTATTAAGAAAAAATATTGATATTTTGGTTATGTTGGGATTATTTGGTATAGATAGTAATAAATTAATGTCATGATACTATAAGTGGATGTGGATTTGGAGTATATGAATCTATGAGTTATAACCATAACAATATTTCTTCGAACATATTCTGTCTCGCATTCTGGTGTATGGATAATGGTTCATTACTATTAACATTGTTTGAAACTCCCAAATTATATAATTTTGTTAATAAAATTATATTTAAATTTAATTATTAACGATATGAATATACATCACTAGATTAGTTACAACTCCAATCATAAATAACCTTGATTAAAACAAATATATTCATAAGACAATGTATGAACATTATTTGTGAAATTCATCTTCTTTGTTTTCATTTTTATTTTATATAAAATAAAATATTTAAATATTATCATTATCAATTTTACTCTACTCATGGTAATGCTGAGAATCTGAATAAACCTGTTAAAATGGTTGAAATTGATAATGTCTAGATTTTTCTAATCAGAAACCTAATGATATTGTCATTGAAATGAAAAATATCATGGAAATTATCACCCAACAATCTCACATTGTGGATAATAAACCAAATATTATTGAGCTCCAAAATGAACCAAGGAGGGAGAAAATAGTTATCAAGTCATTTATAAGGTAACCTTAATCCTATTATAGTTAGTATTTTAATACTCCAGTTATTTAAGAGTGTTTTAATTCAATGGAAAATATATGATTCATTCTATTGTGATCAAAACATTGGAAGGTTCTTTTAGTAGTCTATCAGTTAGAAGTTGATGGTGACCAGTGGGGGAGTCCAATTAGGAACACCATGGAAAAGGTGTATAATTAATCTTTTTAATGGGAATATTTCAAGAATATAATTTCCACTAAATATTTTCCAAAGACTCTTCACCCAAAAATTGTGTGGTAATTCATGTAATTGAATAAAAATAAGGATAACTGTATTGGATCATATATTGAAAATTTACAAGGCTTATGAGTATGTCTCTGGAATTATCTTTTATACCGAGAGTAAAATCAATTTTTCTTTACATTTAATATCATGATCCTAGTAAAATAATTATCAAAAAAAGCATCTTCCACTATGTATTTATGATATTTCTAATAAACTCTGGGCATCTCAATACTTATAGATGATTGACTTTTGATATGGATACCATTAGTAAATGCTCAAAAGGGGGATATATCTAATACATATTTCATTAAAATGTAAGAAAACTATAAGTTTATAGTGATTTCATTTGGAATTATTAATACCCATGTTGCCTTAATGGATCTAATAAATAGAGTATTTAGATACTACCTTAATCTATTTTTTGTTTTTGTTATAATTTGGGTTCTTATATATTCAATTATAAAGGTAGTGATTTAATATCATTTTAAAAAAACTATAACCTTGAGAAAGGAGGTGTTGTGTGAAAAAATTATCAAATATGAATTGTGGATAAAAAAGGGATTATTGTTAGGGAATGTAATCTCAATCAAGGGTATATTATTAGATCTAAAAAATATTGATGTTATTGAGTAATGGCCTAGACCAACCTTTATAATTGTGATTTATAGTTTTTTGGGTTATAATGATATTACTGATTATTTTTTAGAAATTTATCTCGATTCTAAAATCTACAAACCATGTTGACATGGAAGGTATTAATGATACTTTTGAAAAATGAATGCAAAGAATGTTTTATAGAACTAAAGATGATGTTGGCCACTACTTATTATATACATTTCCCTATATTGTGAAAGGGTTTTTAATATACAATTATGATTTTAAAAGGTGTTTTGGTTTCATAATCATATATAATGATGAATTAATTACTTATAGTTCAGGATAAATAATGACTCATAAAAAAATACCTGGTAGAAGATATTGAGATGGAGGTTGTGATATTTTCATTAAATATTTGGTGAATTATCTTTATAAAGAAAAGTTTAATGTATATACATATAAAAATTTATTGAAATATACACTAATAAAAATGGAAATAAATATATTCCAAATAAAATGGATAGATTTAAAAAATATTATGATTTCTTAATACATTAACACTTGGGGAGGGAAAATAAGGTATGTGATGCTCTAAGAAAGAAATATCATGATACCTCATCCATAATATGGATTCAAAAAATATAAAATACTCATAAATTTTTGTAAAATGAATCCTGAACTTATAATGGGGGGAGAAAAATCTTTTATTTCCCAAAAAACATTTCAACCTTATTTAAATATAACGATAAGATAATCCCAGATATATTAAATATGAATATATAAAAATGTACTGAATAATCTAGAGTTAATATTTGATAATGACAAATTTATAAGGTTTTTAGATTGGAAATGTGTCTCATAAAATCTGAAATTGAAGAATTAACTTTTAAATGATGCACATAGATCATCCTTATTTATACATCCTTATTGAATAATGTTTTCTTAAATACCTAAAGCAAAAAATATTTTGGGATAGCTTGAAGAAATATATTACAGAGTATATATCCCATTTCATGGTATGACAACAAGTTAATGATTATTAAAAAAAATATAATGGTATGTTGAAACCACTACCCATACCAGTATGGTTGTGGAAAAATTGATAATGGACTTCAGAAGTAAAAATCCCACAAATTTATAAAATTCATCATGTTATTTGGGTTATAGATGTTTTCTTTACAAATTAAATGCATTTTATTTCAATAAAATAACATTTCCCCCTTAAAAACATTCTAATATATACATAATTGAAGTGGTGAGGCTTCATGGAATACCATTGTCCAGTTTATTTTATTATGATCCATGGTTTTCCTCTAGATTCTAGAGAAATATTTATAAATATTTAGAGATTGAGATGATATATTTAATTTCTTATCATCCTATAATGACCAATCCTTAAAAAATATAAATTTAATCCTTACCATATGATTCATTTTCTTACATTCTTGAAGATTTTTTCATTTTTATAGTTTTTGAGGATTATGTTATAAATATTACTTAATAGAACCATAAATTACAAGTTTGAAACTTCCTATAGGTATTTATTCATTCCATAATACAAGGGATTTAAAATAACTCACGTTTTATTTGGGGATAAATCCTTCTAATTTTTAACTTGAATTGTTCTCTGTTCATACTCATCCATAAAACCTTTGAAAAAAATAAAGTTGTGGGATGATAAATTTTTTTAAGGACATAAAATGAATAAAGGAATAGTTGAATACATCATAAAACCATGAGATCATATATGAACGTTTCCCTTTCATTAAATAAAGATTTAGCTCAAATAATCATTCAATTACACATAAAATTAGCTTTCCTCTCTAATTGATTTCATAAAACACTTTAAAGGAAAATTTAATGAAAAAAACATAATGATTTGGTTTTCTTGGAAAACAAGATAAATAATGTATAGAAATTTCTTAAAATAATAACTTTTTATCCAAAATGGGTATAATAATTCCATTAAAATAAAATATCATTAGCATTCCTTTTCAAAATAAATGATTTTTATTAAAACTCATTAAAAATAATAAAAAAATTCATGTAGGTTACTTCGGATAAAATATTCATATATCTCATATAATAACCCATATAAGAACACTTATAATTGGAATAACCATTACAGTTGACTTAAAATGTAATTCTCTATAAAATATAACCATTACCCAATGTATTAGAGAGCTATGTCTAGTTCACTTTCCATCATGAGCTATATTTGTCACACCCTTCATAATGAGCTATATTAGGATCACCCATGATCATAATAAAATTTCCATGCACTATAAAATTAATAAAAATCCTAAAGGATTAATTTTCCATCATCAAATGGTTAAAAATATACTTTTTTACCCATGATAAATACATTTTTGTAAATTTATATATACCAAAAAAATTGAAACTCATTTTTCAAAACTAAAATTACCAAAACAAAGAGAATAGGGATTTTTCTTTGAATAAAAGTTGGAAAATTATTTATTAATCCAAATATAATATAACGATTGTGGTAGTAGGAAAATCCATCAATGAAGTATATATTAAAATAGAACATTACATTTTTCTATTGTAAAAAAATTAAAATCATTCCATATAAAATATGTTAAATGAGCCATTTTGAAAATTTTTAAAGGAAGTAAAAAAAGTATATAAAATTTTATGAATAATTATTTTATGTCTATATTACTACATAAAAATAAATTTTTATAAAAATTTACCTCGAAAAAAATTATTAAGAAAATTAATTAATAAAACATTTTAAAAAATGTTTACAAAGTAAAGTTCTCATTAGCTCGAGTTTGACTCATCACATTTGTTCTTTATCATCACGAATAGAAAAATTCAATCAACTTTTTTACGTAACTAAGATCCTTTTAATGTTTATTTTTCCTTTTTTTATTACCATGTCTTATTCAATTACATAATAAATTAAGTTTATACATAATGATTTGAGAATTTTCAGCCCATATGTCCAAAATAACATTATTATGTTTACTATGTTAATATAGGTAATTATTATATCATATATAGAATAATTATAATTTTGTAATTATAATTTTTATTCACCAATTTCACATTCAAAACAAAATGTTAAGGATGGTTATTAAAAAATGGACTATGTTATAATCATGGAAATGTTATGTCATATGTACACATTAGTGACATATCAGTATTTCAACAAATATGATAAAAAGAATGAAAGTATTATTTTATCTTAATATGATGATAATTATATCATAAATATAATATTATTTATTTAAATACACTTTTACATATCATTCAAAAGATTAATTTATGAAAGAAACTCATATCCTTTTATGAAGGTGGTAATCTACACTTACGCACAAAATACGTTATCATTTGTAAATGGATGGAAAGATAAGAAAGTATAACATATATTATCTTCCATTAATGATAAAGATTTCATGAATATTATATATATATTAAATCCATTATTATAACCATTTGTGAGAGGCATTGATGGTAAATGATTTACTTGGGTTTGTGAGGCGGTAGTTTGTCACATGTGCACAATGGTTTAATTTCCCAATTTATGGAATAGGATGTGGATATATGTTATTCAACTAAAATAATTCCATATAAATTTTATTAATATGCATATTTTATTATTTTTTATTTACTAAGAAGAAATTAAGAACGTAAAAGAAGAAATAAAACAAAAATGTTCGGTTGATAGTTATACCTCTTCTTTGGACAACCTTCTTTTACTTAAAACTTAAACCTTCAAAGGATGGTATTAAAAAAATATGACCAAATGAACAAGGTAATGGATTATAAGAAGGTATTTGGGTAGTTATTTGATGAGATATATTGCAAAAAATGTGTGATGAATATAGGAGAGGGTGGCCTTTTATATGTAAGGGGATGAGAATTCTTGGAATTATTTAATGTATTACATTAATATAAAATATCCTTTTTGTTAATATGGATAAAAATAATTATAATTCTAATATATGATGATTATGAATATAAACTCTCATAAAATACAATTTTGATCATTTTAGTTGATATTTTCACCCTTATCTCTTTGTTTTAACCCCTGTTAACCCCTTCGACCTATAATGTCCTGAAATTTACATATAATTTATTTAATTATATTGAATTATTTCATGATATTGAAATTTGAAGGCACATGATTCCAATGCCCGGAGTGCCCAGAATGACCCATTGAAAAATGTTATGCTTTAAATAGCATGTGTGAGGGGTTTCCCAAAAAAGATGAATAACTTTTAAATGGGTACTCAGATCTGAAATCTGAGGGCACCATTGTATTAGGGATTGTGGTTTTACCCTAGGAACGACTTAATTTAAATTGGCATATGCCTCTTGTGAGGAAACTCGAAATTGGAATAACCGTAAATAAAATTATTAAACAAAATTATTTTATTTTCCAAATGCTTATAACTCACAAAAATAGAATTGTATTAACAATCCAAGACCACCGCTGAGCTCATGAGGGTATTATTTTTGTAGGCTGATCCTAACATTGTTTATCATAGTCCGACAATGGATGTTAGTTTTTGGTCAAAAATAAAATAATTAAGTAACGCTTATTTTAGTGTTAAATTATTTAACTCTTAAATGGTAACTCAAATTGAAAATCATGGTGTACCATTGAGCTTGTTGGGTTGTGTTCGCCTTAGGAAGAGCCTAACCATGACCAGCGTAGGTTGAGGGTGACTATTAATAATTTTTTTAACTTTTTTTATAGTACATTCAGTAAACGTGCAAGTAGCGATTTCTAACTTTTGAACTGGTACTCAGATTAAAAATATAAGGGAACCATTGAATTTGTAGTTCCGGGATTCACTTAGGTGAAGCCTAACTTTGACTAGAAAGGGTCGAATGAAAAAGATAATTTTTGAACATTAAACAATAATAATAAAATCACTCTTAATCCTCTCGTTTCATTGGTTTTGTAATGACAAAACATATGTGTTTAATTGACTTGTTAATGAGAGTTAATTAATGAATCATAATGTTAAACATAATGTGAGAGATTATTGTCTATTTAAATAAATCATAAGAATGGGTTTTGGTGACTCATGAGAGAAACCTCTAATAAATTTTTAGAGATGTCTTCCACCAACGTAGTCTATAGCTTCGACGACCGTTGGAGGATTCAAATAGGACAACGTTGAGCGATGATGATCACCAATGAACGTGGGTTCTTCTCCCATATCCGCATAATCTTCCACCATTTCTAGGTAAGGGATGGACATGAATTATTTCTAAGAGTTTTATGATTTTATCTTATCTAGATGATGTTTGAACTCTCCCCTAGTTATAACAGAAACATGAAGGGTCCGGGTCTAACCGAACAAGGCCCGGAACCTCCTTCATTTGTGCTTTGGTTGCGTTTGTCATGGGTGACCAACCAATACAGTGGAAAGACGAAACTGAGAGCCATACAGTAACGGCAACATCCCTGGAGTCCTATAGGTGAATTTTGAAACGAATAGGGACCTCCGGAGCTTCACTAGTGGCCCACGGAAGCTCCACTAGTGTGGCAGCGCCAATGACCGGAGGAGGCAGCAGCTGGATCTCATCGGCCGCACAGATGTGGCGGCACCCAAAGGAACATCGGTGGGAAAGGTAAACTGACCATGTTGGAAGAAGATAGAATTCCACAGAGGAGGGTCACAGCTTTGAGTCATGGTGTAGGGAGGACCTGCACCCTAAGGGTCCCTCAATTGACCAGTCCATGCGGACCGGTCGTTTGGAGAGGCACCAACTGGTGCAACTAATTGAAGAGTCAAACGAACTTTAGTCTATTTTGGATGGGAGCTGAAACCCATGCCCAGCTGGCGGGCCACGCCTTACTAGCAGCCCGGCAGGCCACACCCATCCAGGTGGGTTGGCCTGAGCCCACGTCCAGTGGACAAGGTCGGATCGGTCGGACCAGGTCGGACTGGACCCGAACCCACTTAAGAACAGTTTAACATAAAGGAACATATCTCTTAAATCAAATATCTATTTGATGCACCGTCTACTGAGTTGGAACCCTTATGATATGGATGTTCATTGGGTTACTTTTTCGTGGGGCATCGTCGTGGTTGAGGTACAACCAATGGATTGAGAAGAAGATCCTCCCAGAATCAAGAGTGCATAGTGCATGAATCCAGTTGATGGCAGTGACGTGACGAAGGAATAGAGATCCTATGTGGGTGAGCACTTTTTGATCCTCTCTGGTTCAGCACATAGAGATCATTTTTGGGCTTGTAAGTAGTTATCCTTCATGGGTCACCACCTATAAATCCTCTGGGGGTCAGCACTTAGCGATCTTCTATAGGTGGCCACATAGAGATCCTCTAGGGGTCAGCACATAGCGATCCTCTATGGGTCATCACTTAGAGATCCTGCGTGGGTCACCACAAAGAGATACTATATAGTTCAGCACTTAGGAATCCTCTATGAGTCATCACCTAGCGATTAACTGTGGGTCGGCACGTAGTGATTCTCTGTGGGATAGCACGTAGTGATCCTCTATGGGTCAACACCTAGTGATCCTCGGTGATTGAGCACGTAGTGATCCTATGTGGGTAATCACATAGAAATCCTCTCTGGTTCAACACCTAGTGACCCTCTGTGGGTCAGAACTTAACGATCCTCTATGGTTCAGTACTTAGCGATCCTTCCTAGGTCAGCACCTAGCAATCCTCCGTGGGTCCGCACATAGTGATCCTCCATGGGTCAGAACGAAGCGATCCTATAGGGGTCAACACCTAGTGATCCTATATCTATCATCACCTAGAGAACATTAGTGGTTTAGCCGAAAATTCCACTTTACAGAAGAAAATGATTTAACTTTATGACTAATCATCCTTATTCTTGTTCTTTAAGTTGTATACCTGGTTCGAGATGTGTCTTTTTATTGTGCTTTCTGATTGAGATCTTGTTATGTGGTTCTTTCTTTATGTCATTCTAGGAGACTTTTGGGGTTCTCGGGTTCCCTACTAGGTGTTGTTAAACTCACCCATGCACAGTCTTCACCTGCACCTTGATGTGTCTTGTACAGACAATGGACAGCTTTGACCTAGTTTTGGGAGCCTGGACTAGATTGTGTACGGAGGTGACCAGTTGACGTGGAGAGATACAATAATGAGTTCTACCTACCCTTCAATTAGGAACATTTTTTGATGACCTCAATAGATGTTTTTACCTTTTTTGTGCACTTGCTTTTAGTTGGGTTTGAATACTAGCACATTCTTCTTCAGTTCACATTTTTACTATCAGCGGTCATACTACGTGGTTTGCTCTTACAGGGTACCTTGTCTGCGTGTTTGCAGATATAAAGGAAATTCCATTCCATTTTAGGTATATTCCTTTCTATTGATATTCGTTAACCCCTATCCTATGGAAGGCAGGCTTGGGAAGTCACAGCATGGGCCCCATGGGGACGGGTCGTGACTATGTGGTATGAGAGGGTGGTCGGTTCTACTTGACGAAATATGAGTATGTGTTTTCAATAAAAAATAGTGTTATGTGTCTTGAGTTTGGATTTCAGTTTAGGGAGTCCACTTTTGGTGTGGTGTCTATCTTATCCAAACACCACGACCCTAAATTTTGATTTTAAACTAGGTACGCGAAAACACTGTTTATGTGGGTTTTGAATATTTTGTTTTACTTTTGATAATTTTGTGTCATGTCAACAGGTATAACATAATGATCGTGGTTTATCTTGATACTCATTCAAGATTACTCAATAAAGATTTTCATCTAGGATTCCAATGTGTGACCATGACGATGATCCACAGAGTGATGAGGCTTTAGTACAGGGATTGTTATTAGAGATGGTACCTTCGGTCGATGTCCCAGTGATTCAATTGATCTTTGGTCAGAAATTACTACCAGCACTACCAGTAGAGGACATATACATGCTCCGTGACTTTCAAAAGTTTCAATGATAGCTTTCCCTCAGGTTTCAAGGTGAGCCTAACTAACATGTGACTATGGATTGGCATAAGGTGGTGACCAAGTTTCCATCTAGACAAGGCACCATTAGATCAGGTGGAGGTCCCAGAAGTGATAATTCTGCGTGGCTAAGCAGGTCGATGGTAGGGTTTTTATGCTCTTGAGGTTTAGGTGTACTGACCATTCTGAGTACTCATTGATTAAGATATGACCAGTTCTTCAGGGCTCAGACCATCAAGCGAGATGTGTTTAGGGTTATATGAGCTAGAATTATTCCTATGTGCATTTCTTCTTATGTTAGGGTTCTATAGACAACATTTGTTGTTGAGTGTTCTTTGGCTTAGTAGATACAACAAATGAATGTTAGTAGTTTTAAATTAGGAGACCGGCGTCAGTCTCAGAGACTTGGATGTGTAAAATGTTTCATGAATAGGAATTGATAGGGATATATAAATATATAGAGCATCAATAGGTGGTATACATTGTGAAATGATACAACCACCACCCATATATGGTCCCCACCAGGCTCTGGGATCTGAAGGAAAATATAAGGGAATAAGAGCATGCATTCAAAAAGTGTGACACAAGGGCTCTAGGAATTATTTGAGCAATGGTCTGAGTATACTATTAGTTGTCATATTAATAGAGATAGGTAATAATCTTTCCTTATCATCATGAATCTTGTTCAAGACCTTGAGTTTTTTGGTTAAACCATTCACGTGACCATTATGTCTGGATATACATATGGAAGGAGACTCGATAATCACACTTATTCCGATAGTGTGATCTAACCCTTCAGGGGAGAGTTTCGGTAGGAAACTCTACGTGGAACCATCGAGTCCATAAAAAGTTAGAATGGTTATGGACTAATCATCAATAGGTCACGGTCATATTGACTATTTTAGGCAAAAGGGTGTGGGATATCCACATCTTTGGAATAGGGTTTTACTTGGTTGGTGAAAAAGGAAACTCGTGCAGCACAGGATAATCACATGCATAGGAGGGTGCATTCAATCACTCTTCAGTCGGTCAGCCTTACCTTTGTGGTTATATGTGTTTTGATTTTTTAGTTTGCAATAGTAATGGAAGTATGTGGGAATATCCATCCCAAATATGTTTCAACGATTACCTCCCTGTAGGGGGAGGGACATCTACTTTGACTTGTACCTAGAGACGAGATCAATATCTATGACTGCATATCGAATGGAACCCATAGAGCTCTAAAAGCTGAGATTCTAGTTGGGTTACTTGTAGAAGAATGGTTTAGTAAGATGCAGTGTTCAAGATTATGTGTGGATTACTAGAACTTTATGTAGGTGGTTGTGGAAAATGAGTACCCACTACTAAAGGGATGATGGGAACATCAATTAGTTAAAAGGGGTAGCCTTTTTCATGGAATGAAAGGTTCAAGTATTACTTATAGTAGTTCAGATAGTGGTGATGGCTGGAGTTCCTCCAGGACAATGACTTTGAGATAGTCTATACTCTTGGGAAGGAAACATGGTGGCATACATGCTTAGCTGGAGTTATGGTTTATAGCTGCTAAGTGAGGCGATGCAGAAGCTTTCCATGATATAGATATAATTTTTAGATTGTGATAAATTAGCTTACCACCAGTCTATGATTGTCACTCCTGCACTCTTACAACAAGTTAGGGAGCATCAGCTTATGGATGTTGACTGCGATGTTCAACATGCTCAGGTATCCTCAGTACATTCTCCTTATAAAATTTTGATAGGTTAGAGCAAGTCATATTTTTCAAAGGATGAACCATGGTACCACTGATTTTATGGGGTGAGGTGTTGAGGTAATTCCATAAATCATCTTTGGCGGTACATCCTGGTGTGGAGAATATTTACAAGGGCCTCTGACGTCAAAAATAGTTGCTAGAATGAGATGCTAAATGGAATTAAATGAATGATAAAAAGTGTGGATGTTTCCCCCATAACATAAGAGATCTTTTTATATTACATTATAACCATCCATTGTAATTTAAATAACCAATTAAAATAGAATGAAATATTAACAATAAGTATCTATACATCGCATGTATCTGTTAATGAATATAATGCATTAATTATCTCACTCAATAAATTAATAGTGGAATGGAACTTACCATAGCATTATTAGTTACTAATAAATTAAATGGCCAAAATTTATACTTGAATTATGTCATGGAATGATTATAGATATGTAATTCTTTATTACTTATATTCAAATTTAGATTAATGATTATGTTGAGTCATATCTTGTCATTGATATATCTCATGTCCTATACTTAATTTTTGAATTCAGTTTATTGTTTGCTTATTACTCATGGTACTTGGGCCTGGATTCCCTTACACTCGATCATGGAATCCCTTATTGTGATTCTCGGTCCTAAAATCCCTTATTGGGATATTAAATAATGGTTTCAATTATTGTGATGTGTGGGCATAACATCCCTAATTATTATTCCATTAGACTCTTATGACTAAGAATGGATGCCTGAGTTATGCCTTGAGTTCTACATACCATTATTTATCTATATATATCGTTATATATGTTACTATGTATATAGTGGATATATATATATATATATAAAAAATTTATACACATATTTATACATATAAATATAAATATATATATGAATGGTGGAACATCATTGGAGTTATTAAGTATTCTTCTGAAGTAGGTATTGTCGGTCCAGTGTCCATGGGGATCCCAAGTCCAACTTGTTTATATTTATTTATTAAATTTCTTATTAATATACCTACATATTTACACACACTATATGCAAAAAAATAAATAGAATTAGATTCTATTGGTGGATAATTATTGAGTTAATATCAGACCCTATTCTTGTCTCCATTTGGTACCTTAATTGATCTCTTGGTTATTGGTTCGGGATCATGGATTAGGCTTGAATTAATACTCTTATGAATGGAAGATAAGGAGAATAGGATAGAGTCATGTCATAGGTTTTTCATAGATATAGACTATATGGATTTGGTCTTTTATTTATGTATTTTTTATGTATTTTATATTTTATAAAATACTACTTGTATATTGTAACCACACATGGACATGCATGGCTATATTATTTAGAATTACTACATTATTTTATTTCTTCCACTATATTGATGTTATATTATTTCCACTATTAATTAATTTTTTTCATACACTATATTTATTTATTATCCAAAGGGAATATTATACCCACTATAACTTTAGACCCTCACTAATATTCAGAACCTCTGTCATATGGGGAGGTGAACTTAATGCCATGTGACCGAACGACTTGGGACATGATTTCAATGGATCCCTAGTCAAGACATTACAAATGGGTATTAAAGAATATTTCACTTTTCATTACTATTATTGGATGGTAAAAAGGATACTAGAAATGTTTTCTCACTTGGTAAATAGTCATGTTTATGAGTGATCAACCCACGCATAGGGAAAATACAAAATACCCAATGATGGGAATGTTATTCAAGTTGTTTTTTAATAAAATTGAATATTCTTTTAGATAAATTGTTTAATATAAATTCTAATTCTTATTGATTTATGATATTTATGGAATTTTTAACCTTTTCATGATATAGAAAATAACTACTGTTACATACATCATTATAGGCACATACATATTCACATTCAATATATATTTATTTCAATATAGATTTCATTTCCTGACATCCTAATTCATTTTTAATGTGCCTTTTTTGATCTAGAATCATGTTTATCTATGAAAAATGTTTATGTGATTATTTATAATTCATTTCATGTATACCATACTTTTGTGGGTGATTGTTTATATATATATATATATATATATTTATATTTATGTGGTAGCTCTTCTTTTAATTATTATGATATATGATTTGTTTTTAAAGTGTTTGTATCAACCTAAATGGTGTTTCCCATATATCTTAACAGTGTAACTTTAATGAACCAATCATGTAATGTTTAAGGCATGGACTATTATTGGGATGGGCTAAAACCATTATGGTTATGAATAAATGGTTTTCAATAACATTTTATTTAGTTCATGGGCCTTTATAAATTTGGAAGCAAACCCCATTTAATCAAACCATCATGTTTGAACTTGTTATATTCTAAAACAAAAAGTGATAACCTGGTTGTATTTACATGAATTCCAATTGTGACTTATAAAGGAATGTTCTTTTATATCTTGGGAATGATAATCCATATTACTAAACCATAATATATATCTGATGGATTTTAAATCTTATAGAAAATTATTTCTTTTAAATAAAGATATAAATTGTAAATTTCTAAAGGCATGTTCCTCTAGGACCTGAATATGATGACTCAAATGACTAAATTCATAAATAGCCCAAGTAGTCCCATTGGGGAATTCTTTTTATGAGATAAGCCCACTAAGGGTGTTTCAAAATCATAATTATTTAAATGAAAGTAGGTTGAAATTAAATGGATCAAGGATAGTTTGATTAGTCCATGATAGGTATTCTTTATCTTTTGTATACCTTTGTGGTTAACCACATCGGGGTGTATTTATGTTATGTGTGAATGTTTTTTAATTTTTCAGCATCAACTAATATGGGTTGCATAAAAATTTATGGTAAAATATTACTAAACTGATCCCCTTTAATGGATAATATGTGCTTTATTACTTTGATCATTATTATAAAACACCTTAGATAATTAAAATTCCAATTACAACCTAGAGAGTGTTTTCCAATATAGCATGGAAATTGTATTTAATTTAACTAAGCCCCACTATTATAATAGTTATGAGAAAATAAAATGAATATAATTAAATTTTTGTTAAAAAATATCTGAATTGTGATAGGACGTCATCTAAATAAATAATTCATGAATGGATGTTTGATGAAACTTGACTATGTTTCTGATAATACAAATTCATATATAGATTTTTTTCCCATTTAAATAGGTTTTTTAATTTTTTTTATTCAATAATAAACTTGGACTGTGCTTAATTTTGAAGGAATGAGGCTTCACATAGTTTCAATGAATGGAATTTTAAAAAAGAGTTGAATTCTCCTATTACTCATCTTGAAAAATCATAACATGTCAAGTAATAGGATGTCATAGTTTCCACTAAGTCATTAACCAAGTAATGAACCAATTTGTGGGGAAATTTGAAAAATAATCCATTACACATCATGAATGTACAATATATGATGTGACCTCATTCAAACCCATTGAATGATAAATCTTCTCTAGAGATGCAACTGGAAAGCCATTACATGTAGTGAGTCATCAGTACATGACATGAAATCAGTCAACCCTCAAATTTTAGATGAGATATTCATGATATATGTGTAAGATTCAAAACCACAATGATCTATGTTGATCGGTGCAACATGATGAGTAATCCATTACATGTTGTGAATCTTATCGCTTATTAAATCAGAAACCCGACTGCGGTTTTCAGAGAATTCTAGAGTAGAGTATTTTCTATTTTTTTGATCCTCTTGATTTCCATCAACCCCTTCCCTCTCAAACCTAAATTTATTCATCTTTATCATATTTTATTTCAATAAAAGGGATCTGGATTGAGTTTTCATCATCGCCTTCAATTTCCTTCCTCATCACTTACCATTGTTCATTATCATACTCATGTCGAATCCATTTCCTATTTTCATTCAAAGTATGTAAGTAGTAAAATTGTTCTTTACATTTCTTTAAATCAAGATTTCATGCTTAAACCATTTTTTGAATCTATTATGTTGAATAATTTTGATTCATTTAAATTCAGTTATCCATCGCATGTCATGCATGATTTTTATGTTTTTATTTTCATATCCTCTTACCATGAGTGGCTAAAACCTCTCATGGGGGAGGGATAGAGAGTAGAGGAATTTATATAATTTAATCCTTAATACAAAAATGGTAATCTTAAGGATTAGTAATTAGGTTAAATACTTAATATCTATCCAGTTCAATTAAATATCCCTGATCACGGGGTAGTTATGTTGAAGAACCTATCCTAATTGTAATAGATTATTCTACAACCACTAGCAGATGATACTTTATTCCATATGATATAATCGTAATGCATCTTTGATTTTACTATCTCTTGATCGAATAATAGTTAACTCCTAGTCAGAACTAGGTGACATGACCAAAGTCAACTAGAGACTTTTGTTTTCCTTTCAATCTAAACATTAGGATCCTACCAATATTATAATTGAGGTAATCCCTTTTACAAATAACCAAAATTGATCTAGATCTCTCTCTCTCTTTATTGATGTAATTATCAACCACTATATATCAATAACATTTCTAAGGTTTTTAAAATATGAATGGAATCCTAATACAAAGTGTATTAAATCCTTTTACTTATAATTTCCAACAACGCTCCCCATGGGATCGACCTCCGTCTCCCACAAAACTATACCCTTATAATAAATTAATGTTTGGGAAACCATAGAAATTATAATCTGACTATAGACTGCGTGAATTCATAAATGTGTGTGGGAATGCCATGTATTGGTGTTTTTGTTGAGTAAGAAACGTTATTCCTAAATGTCTCTGGCAACGAGACCTGGTATTACCTCTACCAATCCCCTTTTTTTCCATCCATTATTCAAGATGCCCTTGCATCAAATTTTTATTGTATAGTGCATGTCCCAATGTCTTTAGAATCATCTGATGATTCTTGAGAAAAATGAAGACCTGAAAATAGATCTTGAGAAGAAAAAGGTTCTTATTTTCATGCCTCTGATCATAAATAGCCAAAAAATACTATCAAGTATGACCCAACCTGCCGAACCCTCAAAAAAATATTCTGAGATAGCACCCACTGCATCAAGAGAGAACCATCAAGGATTTTGGGTTACCATAATTCAATGTTAAAACCCCAATAATAGTGTTTCCCCACATTCAAGATCATACTTCAAAATTAATCCTAGACTAAGTCACATGATCCAGAACATGGGGCAATTGAATGGCCTCTTGAGAAAAGATTTTCATGATGTCATCTCTAACTTCCTAAAAGTTTATGATACCTTTCACAACATGGGTGTCTATTCATATCCAATCAGACTATGTTTCTTCAAATTATCTCTATGTTATTGAGTTATGTAATAGCTAAAAACTCAAGCCACCAAGTCAATCATGACATGGGATTATCTTTCTAAGAAGTTCTTGGATAAATACATTCTACTGATCCGAACATGGAAACTACATAATAATATTCATAATATTGGTCAAATAGATGGAGAATATATTTGGTAATCACAGGATAAGTTAAAATAGTTTATGAGTAAGTTTTAACATCATGTAATATATATGTTTATTCAATAACATTCATTCTACCAAAAACACTAGCCATCTTCACGAACTATCATCGATGATGCCGTTGATAGAGGACTAATTTTTAAAAAACCAAAAGCAAGAAGAACTATTCTTGATGAATTTTAGCACAACTTAATCCTATGGAAAAGTGATCATGCACCACCATAGTGTGGTATCTACTAGATAGATGAAAACCCACATTTACAACACAATTCAAAGAGCTCACAATGAGTCTTGAATCATTTCAATTTTAGGATGCACAAACCCATCCTACATCTATAATGAAGATACAATCATTAATGATGTGTGGTGGCCCATGTACATACCAAGATTTCAGATCAGGATTGGAGTAATCACAAGCCCAAGATTGAAATTACATCAATTACAATCAATATAACCTTATTTTTTCAACATCATTATCAATATTACTAGTAGAGGCCTACTCAGCCACAACCTTAGAACAAACCAGGATATTTTCTACAATGAAGTGGTCAAAAACCATTTTGAAATCAAAGATACCTGGGTATACTCCTATGAATATAGTGAAAATACATAAATACATATAATGAAAATCATTCCCATTAAATGTCACACCTACGCTTTAGCTTTCACTTTGTTCTGGTTCTCAGTCATTTCCTCGAGAACCAGGTGTGAGAGGGTTGAAATTTATGTGCATTGTATTCTTTTTTCCTTGGCCTATATTTCTCTATTAGGTTCACCTATAATTCCACACTGAGTTTCCCTTAAATTCCCCCTAGCTTCCCCTTGAATTTTGGAAAAATGGAATGTTTTTTGGTGGTCAGAACAGACCATATGATTTGGCCCCACAGTTTACTAACCCATGTACATTGTCCATCACATTAAAATTTCTTTGGTAATTACAATTTTTTCCATCCTAAAATAAACATAATCTACCCCCTTCTTCCCCCATTCGACCATAGCATCCATGGGAGGCATCCAAGCTCCCTAAAGATCCTATGGAACCCTTTTTTGAAGGGTTTTTTGGGGTGTAACGTCAATATTTCTTCAAGTAAGTGAATTCCTTCATTATTTCTTCCATTTCCTTAGGATTTCCTCCCTCATAATTGAAGATCCAAATGTGCAAAAAGATGTTCTTCATATATATGGTTTATTTTTGATTTTCTTGGTTCAATATTCATTGTTATATTTCATTTTTATTCCCTTGTGGTGCAGCGGTAGTGCGATTGACGTTTTGCACAAGGATTTGGGGTTTTAACATATAATGTTTGTAATTACATGTGTAAGAATTCATTGATGAGTTATCTTGCGTGCTTGACCTTCCTAGCATGTTTTGTACTTATTATTTGTGTTGAAAAAAAATCATTTTTTATCGAATTGGATATGTATTAGATTTAACATTTTTTTCTTGAAATTGATTTTTTTTCATGTGTAAATCATGTGGTATTATTAGATGGAATTTTATAATATATGCAAGTGGTTTATTAAATGATGATAGGGAAGAATATAATTTTTTGCTTTTGTATCGGGGTTCATTTGGCCTTGAATGATGGTTTTTGAATGTATTTTTCGTGAAAATCATTATTTTACTTCTTGTAATTGTTTTATAATAATTTTAAATGGTTTATTGACTTACAAAAGGTGAAAATGTATTTTTGGGTATTGTTTGGTGGGTTTATATTCTTAAAATGGGTTTTTAAAATAGAATGAGATTATTTGTGATGTCAAGAATTCTTAGAATTTTTAAAAAAAATTGAGATGATTTATTAAACTGTAAAATATTTTTAAGACATGTTTGTCAAATTGTTTGGTGTGTGTATGATGTTAAAAAGTATTTTAATGTGAAAAGGGTATTATGTGACATATGTGTGTGATTTTTAGTGTGTTTTCATGATTTCAAAATATGTTTTTCATGTAAAAAAGGTATTTTATTACAGGTGTAACATGATTGAGCACAAAGAGGGAAACCTAGGTATCAAGGATGGTGGACTAGGACTAGTATACTAGTGATCTGGAAGTGGAATCGTCTCTATTTCACATAGAATGTTTGACGATGACAGCACTAATGAAACATTGATGATGTTTGGGAATCACTAGGAAAATATTGGTTCCCCAACTAGTGGATCGTGCCCAATAAGGATATTGGTTATGGTTACTTATACCCTGAGATATGATATACCTAGGGCCCCATATCTAGATATTTCTTAGGGGTGTTCCTATGACAAGTGATCATTAGCTATATTGTACTTACCATCGAAATATGGTGTGCTTTGAAGAAAAAATAATTAGCATGTGTGTTTCATTTAAAATTAGACATTCTTCAAAGTTTACCTCTTGAAAAATATTTTTTTATTTAAAGTTTCAAATTATAGAAATTTTTCTAGCGTCTATTCTTTACAAAAACATGCAATATTTTTTCCATAAAATGTTTTTCAAGTGGAACAATTTTTTTGTGAAATCATGTTGGTTTTGGTCTCAAACCCTAATTAACCCCTTGGGTTTATGTAGACTTAGTAAGGTTTGATACAGGTAAGGGAAGAGTTCTTGGAGACGGTGTTTTGGGTTTCTATATTCCTTTCTCAGTGCGGTGTTGTGGAGATGTCTTAAGAGTGATTCCCCTTTTCCATGAGGTGGTTCATGGGCTATTCGTTTTGGATTTCTTCCCTTATAGTAGTATTTGGGCTTTGTGTAAACCTATGTATTCCAATTCTGATGTTTTGTTTAAGACTTGTTTGGTTTAAATTTTCATATTCATTTTGTTTATTTTTGTTGGTTGTTTTATGTTTCTAAACTTGGTTAAATTGTTCACAAACCATTATTTATGAATCCTAGGAACTTGTGCCAGTCCATGGGGATAGGTAATTCCCTTCAAGTCTTTCCACATGCCCGGTAGGGTGCCGGTTTGGATGGAGACCAGATCTGGTTCGTAAAAAAATGTTATCAGAGAAGGTTTTCCCTTTTTTGGTCAGGTTATTTTGGGAAATATCCTAGGTAGACCGAAGGATAGATTGTTAAGACATGAAATTCTGATTATGTGTAGTGTGCCTTACTAGTACACCTCATTAAGAGATTCAAGTTTGCAGGGGATGTTAGCTATTATTGGAGTTCTTTTTTTCTTATTGTTCATCGATGATTGGGGGAGTGAAAAGATAGTTGGGTCAAGGGTCTCAGTGACATTGTAGGGCCTATAATCCCATGTAGAATGAGTTATTTGGTCCTAGAACACTATCTATAATGGCGGTGGGACTGGCGTATAGCCTCCAACCATATTTATAAGTCACCCATCAGCTCTAGTTTCCCCTTGAATCATTATATATCTTTATAGGTCTTGGAAAATCATTTTGAAAAATCATATTTTAAAATTTTGGTAACTAGATTTTAAAATGGAAATTGTTTGAGTAAATTTTTTGGGATTAATAGAATGTGTATTTTCATAATTTAATCATTTTTTGTCATGAGTTTTATTTTTGGGAATTCATTAATTATATTAAGGTGAGTTTTAGAAAAAATCTATTTCAAATGGGATTTTAAAGTGAGAATTTTATTTTCAAAAGTGATTGAAAATGGGTTCTTAGAACTATTTTTAATGTGGTTTTGAAAAGGTGTAATTTCATGAAACATTATTTGTGTGAGATGATACTGGATTTTTATAATCAGACCTTGTCGATTAACAATTACATGGTTTGGAAAACAAGGATGATTTTAAAGTGGGTTTTGAAATTCTGTATTCAGTAGAATGAATTGTTTTGAAATTTACATTTAAGATTGAGAATGAAATTTTTTTGGATGATTATTTCATGTTAATTTTTTTTGAGATTAAAAGTGGGTTTTATTTTAAGGATCAGTGCTTTTTCGAAATGGATTTTTGTAAAATTTGAAATGGGTTTGACATTGTGGCTAGCGGTTTGTAGAAACAAGATGTATCGATTGAATGTCTTGGTTTTTAGAAGTGGGTGGAATTTTTTTAAAATTAGTTATTCCCAAGAGAAACATCATTCCTAGGTTTACATGGGAAGATTGAATGTTAATTTCATGGCTAAATGAGTGTCAGTATAAATATGAGGAGGGTTGCTGGTGAGGCATAGAAACATGCAAGTGTGAGGCCCATGGGGTACTAATGGTGAATCCTCTAACCTAAGACCTTATTTACTTTCAAAGAAATGATTTTTATGAAAATATTTATTTTTTGGAAAACTTTTTTTTTCATTGTTCATTTTATGTACGTTTGAGATTTTTTTGAGGTATGTTTTGTGTTCGAGAACCCCTCTTATTTTACCGATGTTTTGGGTTTGTGTTTTGTCTGTGAGTTGAGTTTTTGGTTAGTGGTATTTTATGATAAATGTGATGGAAATATTTTTAGTGGTTCATGTCAAGTATTATGTTCTGGTTTGTGGTATGTTTTGACCTATGGACTAGCTTTGTTGGGACCTTGTGGTTTCTTATTAGCTAATGTACACCCCCAAAAAAGAGTTAATGCAAGATTTAAGTGTGGCCATGGTTGACTCGCCAATGGAATGTCCTCGAGTTTATCAAATTATGGACAATCTTCTTGGGTTTTAGGGTTGATTTTATCTGTCTTCATTTTTGATTAAGTGGATCCTGTTGTAGGAGGAGAGTGGTTTTTGATGGTTGAAGGAGAACTTAGTTTCTAAAGTTTCATGAATCGTCAAAGGTGAAGTATGGAATCATTAATCATGAAGGTCCTTATTTGGAGTAGTAAAGGGGAATCGAAGTGAGTAAGGTGAAATAATTCTGGGGTTATTGGTGCAAGATTCTGTCTTAAAGGATATATGGGTCATATATCGGTCCCTTCGAAGTAAGGTTTCAGGTTAGGAAAAATGTGTGAAGAAATGTGTGCCTTTGAGGCTATTATGGTTTCTTACAGTAATAAAATGCTACTTGGAACTCTATTTATGTTTTTACTCCTAGTAATGTATTTGTAACCTAATAGGGTCATGTTGAGAAGTGTCTTGTTGTATTGTGTTTTCCTTTAGGGAAATGGTGGATTTTGTAGAACCTTTCGAGGCATTATTCATAAATTAATTCGTTTTTCACTTCTGATAATTTTTTAATTTCTTATTCATAGAGAAGGTGTCTTCCATGTGCCATCTATTTTGTTTTTTCTTGTTCTAGGTGAAAGGGTTGATGGATGTTCATATTCTAAGCATATATCTTGGTGATGGTTCCTTGAAAGGGTAAGAATTTTCCAGGTTGTGTTTTATTCTATTAATGATGTTAGATCAGGGTGTGGTTTCTAATGGAACTAGAGAAAAAAGTTCCGTTTAGGGGTTTTTAGCACCTGGATATGAGGTAAGAGATACTTTAATCATCTGATCTATATCCATAGGTCTCATAGTGAATCTATCACACATTAGGGAAACCCCCATGGATGTAAATGATCTCTGTTTAACATGTGTCTCTAGTATCGGATGTAGAGATTGTTTGAGGTTTTGATGTGTACATTACCTTTCAATTGGTCTGGTGTTGTGGAAAGATACATGCAAACCCTATTCCTTAGGGTTGTAATCCAGGTTGGAGAAAAATTTCCTTCTTGGTTGAAAGAAGGCGAGGTGATTTTTTTTCTAAACCCCCAGTGCTTGAACACTTATGGGTGAAAATCTCAGTTTGGTTTCTCATATATGTATAAACTTGTAGGATATTTTTTATCTTAATATTGTTTGGGATCATTCGATGATAGTAGATCCCGTGGGAGTGGTGAACTATATAGTGCCTCTATGGGTTCAGAGTTTCATTGATTGGGTATCTTTTTGTGGCAGAATAATTTGTGCGAGGAGCACCCAAGTTAGACCATGTCGGGTTTCATTTTTCGACCCATGTTTTTGGGTTAAAATGGTTGGTTCTTATGGTGGGGATACCCAATATGAGTCTCATGTATATTCTATTTGAATAATTATAAATTTATTCTACCCCTTATAGTGGGGAGTCTATTCAGACCTCCCCCTATTGGTGTTCAGGTTTAGTCTCAAGAGTTATTTTGTTTCTATGGTGGGGAGTCCATCCAGTTCACCCTGTATCAGTAACTTGATTTTTTTTCTTGGCGTTATCTTGGCAGTTTGTAGTATTATTCAGAGCTATCTAACTACAAAAATCCTTCTTGAGTAATAATTGGGATTATATCATGCCCAATGGTTTTTTTGAAGTAAGGATGTTGTGACCTCATTCAATTTTTTTTGTATCAGGTAAATTGGTTGATCTTCATCTGGTATTATTTAAGGTGTTTTTTTTATATTTGGTTCAATTATGTTTGTCCACTTTAGGAATTTAGGGTAAATTTTGGATGGTGAGAGTATCCTTTAAATTGTTTGATCAACTTGAGATGTTTTTGGCCATTGGGGCTGGGTGGCCCTTATTAGGGGAGTCTGTCTTGGCCTCCAAAGTTTTCTCATGGTCTTATTTTCTTACTAGTAGTGTACTTGTGACCCTTTAATTGGATCCCCCTGTTTAACATATAAATAGTATTGGGTTTTGTTATTTTATCTGAACCTATTATGCCTTTCTGGGGGTGGAATGCTTTATGGAGGGAAAATTGTAACACACAATATTTAGTTGTCACTTCGTTACAGTTCTTGATCATTTCCTTGGATCTGGGTGTGAGAGGGTTGAAATTTTAGGGAATTGTTTCTCCTTTCCATGGCCTATCATTCCCTTCATGGTTCCCCCTGAATCCCCCCCCCCCCAAGTTCCCATTGAATTCCCCCTTGGTTACCCTTGAATTTGGAGCAAAATTCCATGTGTTTTTGGTGGACATAACATGTCGCATGGTTTGGCTACAATGTTAACTGAATTGTTCATCTAACCCATGCACAGTGTCCAGGAATTTATAATTTTCATGTAAATCCAATTTTCTATCAATAAATATACATAATCCTCCCCATTCTTCACCCATTTGAACTTATTAGCCATGAGATGCCTCCTAGCTCCCTCAATCTCTCATTGAACCCTTTTTTGAAGTGGTTTTTTTGTGGTAAAAAATCAATATTTCTTAAAGTAACTGAATTCCTTCCTTTTTATTCCATTTCCTTAGGGTTTCCACCTTCCACCTTGAAGATCCAAATTCCTAGACACTAGGGATTCTACCTAGGGTTTATTTTTGAGTTTCTGGGTTCAATATTCTTTTTATGGTAAATTTTCATTTCCTTTTGGTTCAACGATGGTGCAGTTAATGTTTTGCACAAACATTTGAGGTTTCAATATCTAAGGTAGTTTATTACATGTGTAAGCAATATTTGATTAATTTTCTTTCTTGTTTGACCTTCCTAGAATGTTTCTTACTTATTTTGTTTCGTGTGAAAATAAATTTTCAAATAATAAATTAAGAGTTCAATTTTAAAGTATCAGTTTTTCTTGCAATTTTTTGTTTTCATGTGTCACTCAGGTGGTATTAGTTGAGGGAATTTTCTAATATATGAAACTAATTTATTAAATGTTGATAGGTCTTCTGATTCTTTTTTGGTACAGTATTAGGGTTCATTTGGCCTTGAAATATGGTTTTTGAATATATTTTGTGAGCAAAGAGTTGTTTTACTTCTTGTAATTGTTTTATTAAAATCATTAATGTTTTATTGAGTTATATAAAGGGAGAAAAAATATGTTTGGGTACTATTTGGTATGTTTATGTTCTAAATATGGGGTTTTAAAAGAGAAAGTGATGATTTGTGATATATATTTTTTGAGAATTTTTTATAAATCTTTGAGATTATTTATTAAATTGTGAAAAGGTGTGAGACAATTTTGTGGGATGTTTTGTTGGGTTTATGATGTTAAAATTAATTTTAATGTGAAAGATTATTATGTGGCATGTGTGTGGGTTGTTTGGTATGTGTGCTTGAGTTATAAATTTAATTTTCAGGTGAAAATGGTATTTTATGACATTGGGAACTTGATTATGTACAAAGAGGGAGACCCACGTATCTAGGTGGGTTGACTAGGACTAGCATACTATTGATATGGTAGTGGTATCATCCATGTTTAACATAGCATGGTTGAAGATGACAATAATAACTAAACATTGATGAAGTTTGGGTACCACTAGGCCATTGGGGTTTCCCCTCATAGTGGCTCATGCATGAGAATGATATTGTTTATGGTTACTTATACACTGAGATACGATGTACATAGGGCTCCATACCTAGCTATTATCTTGGGATGTTCCCGTGACTAGTGCTCATTAGCTATATTGAACTTACCATCAGCATACAATGTGTTTTTTTGATAAATTCAGTATCATGTTTGTTTCATATAATCGTGTACATTATTATATTTTCCCTCTTGAATACATTTTATTCATTTGATGTTTTATCTTTTTGAAATTGTTCAAGAATTTCTTGTCATAAAAACATGGAATATTTTTTAAAAAAAATTTATGACATGGAATCCTTTTTAGGTGGAATCATATTTCAATTAAACTCAAATCCTAATTCCAGACTTGGGAGTAAGCAGACTTGTTAATTTTTGGCATAGGTAATGTTAGGGTCTGTGGGGATTGTGGTATGGGTTTCTAGGTACCTTTCTTGGTACGGTGTTGTGGAGATGAATTAAGGGAGATTCTACCTAAACATGAGATGGTTCTTGGGATTTTATTTATGGCTTTATTCCATTATTCTAGTCTTTGGTATTTTTATAAATCTATGTATTTAATTTATGAAATATGTTTAAGAATGTTTGGTTTCATTTTCAGATTCATGTTGTTTATTTGTGTTGGTTGTTTTATGTTTCTAAACTCTGGTAAATCAGTCACAAACCTTTTTTTATGACACTCGGGCACTTATTCCTGCCTGTGTGGATAGGGAACCCCCTTCGGGTCTTGACACTGGCCAGTTTAGGCTCTATTTTGGATGGAAACCATTTTTTGTTCTTGAAAAAATGGTGTTAGAGGAGGTTCACTCTTTTGGGTTTTTTTCTTCTGTGAAATATTCCAGGTATGCTGGAGCTATAACTATTCGAAACTTGACATTCCTATTATTAGTAGTGTGCCCAGCAATAAAACCTAATTAGGGGATTCCATTTACCAGGGTATGTTGGGTTTTATTTGAGTTCGTTTTTTCTCATGGTTCATCGATTATTGGGGTAATGAAAAGAGAGTTGGGTCAATTGTATCAGTGGTCTCTCAGGGCCTTGATAGACTTTTTGAAACTGGGATATTTTCCTAGAAAACTATTTTTTGTGATACTGGTGTATGTCTGAAACCCTTATTTTTTAGTCACCCATCAGCAATAGTTTCCCCTTGATACATTTGGCTTCTTTATGGTTCTTAGAAAATTATTTTGAAAACCCTTATTTGAAAATTTTGGAATTGATATTTTAAAATGAAAATCATTTGAGTAAAGGGGTTTGATTTTATCAGAATTGGATTTTCATATTTTAAACATGTGGTGTAATAAAATTAATTTTTGGAGAATCGTAAATTATATTAAGGTAGGTTTTGGAAAAATCTGTTTCAAATGAGATTTTAAAGTGGGAATTGTATGATTTTCAAAAGGGATTGAAAATGGATTCTCAAAACTATTTTTAACAAGGTTTTGAAAAGGTGTATTTTCATGAAATGGTATTTGTGTATGATGATATTAGAATTTTATAATCAAATCATTTGGATTCAAAAAATCAATGGTTTGAAAAACATGGATGATTTTAAATTAGGTTTTGAAATTTTGTTTTGTGTGGAATGAAAGTTTTTGAAATTGATGTCTAAGTTTGAGAATGAAATTTTTTTGGATCATTATTTCTTGTCAAAAATGTTTTGTGAGCTGGAAATTGGGTTTTATTTGAAAGTTCAGTTCTTCTCTGAAATGGATTTTTGTAAAATTTTAAATGGGTTTGGCTTTGTGGATAGAGGTTTTGAGAAAAGGATATGTCGGTTGAATGTATTGGTTTTGAAAATAGGAACGAATTTTTGTTTTAAACTTTGGTATTTCCTTTATAGACCTCACGAATGGGTTTACATGAGATTATGGAAGGTTAATGGCATAGCTTGATGAGTGCCAGTATGGATATGAGGAGGGTTCCCATTATGGCATAGAAGCATACATGTGTGAGGCCCATGGGGAACCAATGGTGAATAATCTTACTACCAACCCTGTTACTTTCAAATAAATGATTTTTAAGAAACAATTTATTTTTTTAAAATTAGTGTTTGGGTAATATGTTTTAGGCGCTTTTGATATTGTTTTTTAAGATGTTTTGAGTTTGAGAACCCCTATTGTTTTAACAATGTTTTGGGTTTTTATTTCGTT
Organism: Viscum album; assembly: GCA_963277665.1. Classification (NCBI taxonomy): domain Eukaryota; kingdom Viridiplantae; phylum Streptophyta; class Magnoliopsida; order Santalales; family Viscaceae; genus Viscum; species Viscum album. Next base: position 61,101,472 of record OY728143.1, on the reverse strand, counting down.
AGTGAGTTGGGTTAAATTTTTGGTTTTAGGTCTTTTATGAGAAATGTTTTAGGAAGCTTTTTAGTGGTTCTTTTCATGTGATAGGTTCTGGTTTGTGGTCTGTTTTGACCAATCTGCAACCTTGGTTGGGCCCTTGGGTTTTCTTGTTAGCAAAGGTATCCCCCATAAATAGTTATTACATGATTTAAGTGTGTCTATGGGAAATTCACTGTTGGAAGCTCCTCCATTTGATCAGAGTATAGAATCTATTCAAGGGTTTAAGGGATGAGTTTATCTCTCTTCTTTTTTATGTAATTGGATCTGCTAGTAGTAAGAGAGTGGTTGTAAAAGGTTGAACGATACCTTAGTTTTTTATGTTTCATGAATAATTCAAGGTGATTTATAGAATCTTTAGGCCTAAATCTCTGTCCTTGGAGGGGTGAATGGGAATCACAATGAAGAAGGTGAAAGTAATATGGGGTTATTTGGTGCATGATCCTGTCTTAATGTGTATATGGGTGTTTCATCCGTCTCTTCAATGAAATGGTTCATGTTAGGCCATATGTGTGGGGAAATATGGTATTTTGAGTCTATTATGGTTTTTGGGGGTAATCTCATGCTACTTGGAACTCTGTTCATGGTTCCACTCCTAGTAATGTCTCTATAGATTTTTGGGGTCAGTTTTGGTTGTGTCTTGTTGGGGTTTGTTTGCTTCTAAGGAAAAGGGGGATGTTTTGGAACCTTTCAATGTCTTTTTCTTAAATGAAAGTGTGTTTCTATTCGGTGAATTTCTGAATTCTTTATTCATAGGGAAGGTGTGTTCCTTTTTTCATTTATTTTTTTGTTTCTTATTCAGCGTGAAAGGAGTAATGCATGTGCATCTTTTAATCCCTTATCTTGGTGAAGGTTCCATGAAAAGGAAAGCAGTTTGTAGGATGTTTTGTGTTCTATCGATGTTATCGGATCATGGTGTTGTTTCTTGTGGAACCATAAGAAGAAATTCCCGTCAAGGGTTTTTAGCATCCGACTGCGATGTAGGAGATTATTCAATTATCTGAACTCCAGTCGTAGGTCTCATAGAAAAGCTATTGTGTTTCCTAGAAGCTCCCATTTATGTTAATGATCTTTGTTTAACATGTTTCTTCAGTGCGGGATGTGGATAAATATTGAGGTTCCATTGTAGAAATTTATTATCAAGTGGTCTGGTGTGGTGGAAAGGTACATACAGACTCTATTCCTAAGGGTTGTAATCTGTCTCATAGGAAAATTTCCTCCTTGGTTATAAGGAGGGGGTGATTTTGTTTTTTCAAACCCCATTGCATGAACCATTGTGGGTGAAACTCTCAGTTTTGTTGGTCATTTATGAATAACCTTGTGTGATATTTTTTATCTCGGTCTTGGTTTGTCTTACTTGAGGATGGTAATTCTCGTGGGAGTGTTTAACCATGTACTATAGCTGCTGGTTTGTAGAATTGTTTATCAGGACTCTTGTAGTAGAAGAATAATTTGTGCAGGGAAAACCCAAGTTATCCCATGTTGGGTTTCTTTTTTCGGCTCATGTTAGTGGGTTAAAATGGTTTGTTCATATATAGGGGAGACCCACAATGGGTATCATGTAAATAATTTTGGAATAATTATAATGTTTGTCTAACCCTTAAGGTGGGGAATCTATTCAATCCTCCCTTTGTTGGAGTTCAGGTTCAGTATCGGGTGTTAGTTTGTTTCTATGGTGGGGAGTCTATTTGAGTCACCTTATATCAGTAATTAGGTTTTTTCCTTGGTGTTGTATTGCTGGTTGGTAATCTTGTTTGGATAAATATAACCACCAACTTCCTTCTTGGTTAAACATTGGGATTAGAGCGTGCCCAATTGTTTTTTAAGTGAGGTTGTGGCGACCTCATTCAAATTCATTGATTGTTTCAGGTAAATTTCTTGAGCTTCGTCTGGTGGTGTTAAAGGTGTTTTGTCTTGGTATGTGGTTTGATTATGGTTGGCCACATTATAAAATTAGTCTAAATTTTGGTTAGTGATATTAAAATTTCCATTTATTAATCAACATGAGATGTTTTTCCCTTTTGGGTTGGGTGACCATTAAAAGGGAGTCCTTCTTTCCCTCTCGAGTTAGCTCATGGTCCTCTTTTCTTGCTACTACAGTGCTTATTATCCTTTCATTGGTAACCCCTTTGAACTGGGAAATAGTATTGGGTTTTTTAAATCTGGACATTTTGTGGCTTTCTGTGGGTCAAAATATTTATGGTGTGGAGATTTGTCACACTAGGGCTTTAGTTTTTACATTTTTTGGGTTCTTAGTCTTTTCTGTAGGATTCATAAGTGAAAGGGTTGAAATTTTGAGGCATTGTTTTGTCCTTTACTTGGAATATCTTTCCCTACTAGGTTTACCTTGAATAATACCCCATGATCCGCTTGAATTCCCCCTTGGGTCCCCTTGAATTGGGAGCAAATAGCCATATTTTTTGGTGGACAGAACAAGCCGCACTGTTTATTAAACCATACATAGTGTCCAACACATAATTTTTTTTCCTATATTTAAAATTTTTTCCTTCTATAAATAATCCTAATACATCCCCTATCTTCTTTAAATGGGAGTTTTTTTGTGAAGGAACTTCAAGATTTTTTCAATTAAGTGAATTCATTCCTTCTTTCTTCTATTTCATTAGGGATTCCTCTATCATTATTGATGTTCAAAATGTCCAAAAACTATGTATTTATACCTGTGGTTTATTTTTGAGTTTCATGGTTCAATCTTCTTTCTTATGGTTTTTTTCATTCCCTTGGGGTGAAGAGGTTTTTCGGTTGAAGTTTCTCACAAAAATTTTGGTTTTTTACATCTAAGGTAGGTGACTCCTTGTGTAAGCATTATTTTATGAGTTATCTTGCTTTCATGACCATAATATAATGTTTCTTATTTATTTTTTGTGGTGAAAAATCATTTTTGGTTTAATTGGGTAAGCATTTGATTTTAAAGTTTCATTTTTTATTGGAATTGTGTGTTTTTCATGAGTAAATAAAGTGGTATTATTTTTGAGTAATTTTCTAATATATGCAAGTGGTTTATTAAATGTTCATAGGGAAGAAAATTCTATTTTGGTTTGGTATTGGTGTGAATTTGGCCTTGAAAGTGGGTTTTTGAATGAATTCTGTGTGTAAAGCCTTGATTTACTTCTTGAAATTGTTTTATGAAAATTATAAATGGTTTATTATGTTACAAAAAGGGTGAAAAAAATTTGTGGGTACTATTTGGTGGGGTTATGTTATTAAAATGTGTTTTTTAATGATAAACTGATGATTTTTGATGTTAAACATTTTGAGAATGATTTATAAATTTTTTAGATGATTTATTAAACTGTGAAAAAGGTATGAGACATTTTTGTTGGCTGTTTTGGTGTGTGTATGATGTTAAAATGAATTTGAATGTGAAAAGGGTACTATATGACAAGTTTGTGGGCTGTTTGGTGTGTTTTCATGATTTTTAAATTGAATTTTCATGTGAAAATTATATTTTATGACTTGTGGAACATGATTTAGAATAAAGTAGGAAACCCAGGTATCAAGGTGGGTGGACTAGTACTAGTATACTAGTGATTTGGTATTGGTATCGTCCATGTTTCACTTAGAATGTTTGATGATAACTACACTAACTATACTTTGATGAATTTTGGGGAGCACTAGGACATTGGGGTTTGCCCTCATAGTGGATCATGCATGAGAATGATATTTTTATGGTTACTTATACACCGGTATAGGATGTACCTTGGGCCACATACCTAGCTAGTTCCTTGGGGTGTTCCCATGACTAGTTCTCATTGACTATATTATACTTACCATCAGTATACAGTGTGTTTTGTTTAGAAATTCAGTAGCATGTCTGTTTCATTTTAAAGTTTACATTCTTCAAATTTCCCTTCTTAAAAACATCTTTTCATGTGAACTTGCATCTTTTTGAAATTGTTCTAGCATTTCTTGTTCATAAAAACATGCAATATTTTTGTTTTAAAATTTTTATCACATGTAATTGTTTTTTTGGGGTCGAATCCTATTGGGATTAGTCTCACACTCTACTTCTAGTCTTTGGTGTTATTAGACTTGGTAATGGTTGGCATAGGTAATGGCAGGGTCCTTAGGGATGGTGGATCAGGTTTCTCGCTACCTTTCTCGATACGGTGTTGTGGAGATGGAGTATGGGAGATTCCCCCTAGACATGAAATGGTTCTTGGGATTTTTTTTTGGATTTATCCCATTATTATAGTATTTGGTATTTGTATAAATCTACATATTTAAATTACAAAATCTCTTTAAGATTTTATGGTTTAAATTTTCAGATTCATTTTTTTTATTTTTGTTTTTTTGTTTTATGTTTCTAAAGTTGGGTAAATCAATCACAAACCATTTTTTTATGATACTCAGGAACTTTTTCAAGCTAGTGGGGATAAGGAACCCCCTTCGAGTCTTCACACAGGCTAGTTCGGGCTCCAATTTGAATGGAAACAAGATATGTTTCGTGAAAAAGTGGTATTAGTAGAGGTTCTCTCTTTTTGGGTTGTGTTCTTTTAGGAAATAGTCTTCGTATATCAGATCTAGTATTATCAGTACATGACATTCTGATTATTAGTAGTGTTCCAAGCCAATATACCTCATGATGGGATTCAATTTACCAGGGGAAGTTGGGATTTATTTGACTTATTTTTTTCTCATGGTTCGTCGATGATTGGGGGAATGAAAAGAGAGGTGGTTCAATGGTCTCAGTGATCTATCAGGGCTTGGAAAGCCATGTTGAACAAGGGATTTTTTCCTAAAAAAATCTCTGTGAGGGTGGTGTAACAGACATATGTCTGAAAACCTTATTTCTGAGTCACCCATCAGCACTAGCTTCCCCTTGATTCGTTTGGATTCTTTATGGGTCTTGTATAATTATTTTGAAAACTCTTATTTAAAAATTTTGGAAACTAGATATTAAAATGGAAATCATTTGAGTAAATGTAGTTGAGTTTATCAGAAGTTTATTTTTATAATTTAAACCTATGGTGAATTAAATTAATTTATGGGAAATCGTGAATTATATTAATGTTTATTTTGGAAAATTGGTTTCAAATGGGATTTTAAAGTGGGATTTGTATTATTTTCAAAAGGGATTAAAAATAGATTCTTGAAACTATTTTGAACGAGGTCTTGAAATGGTGAATTTTCATGAAACAATATTTGTGTAAGATGGTGTTGGAATTTTATAATCAAAACTTTTGGATTCACACACTTGATGGCTTGGAAAACAAGGATGATTTTAATGTGGGGTTAAAAATTTATTCTTGAGTGGAATGAAATGTTTTGAAATTGATGTGTAAGTTTGAGAATGAAATTTTTCTGGGACGATTATTTCTTATCAAAAGTGTTTTGTGAGATTCCAATAGAGTTTTATTTGAAGGTTCACTGCTTTTCTAAAATGGATTTTTGTAAAATTTGAAATGGGTTTGACTTTGTGGCTAGAGGTTTTGAGAAAAGAATTTTTCAGTTGAATGTATTGGTTTTTAAAAGAGGAAATAATTTTTTTTAACCATTGGTATTTATTTGAGAGACCACATGCATAGGTTTACATGGAAATATGGATGGTTAATGGCATATCTCGATCCGTGCCAGTATGGATATGAGGAGGGTTCCCATTATGGCAAGGAAACATGCATGTGTGAGCCCATAGAGAAACAATGGGGAATTCTATAACTACCGACCCTATTTACTTTCAAATAAATTATTTTTTAGAAAAAAATATATTTTTTGAAAATCAGTGTTTAGGTCTTGTGTTTTTTGCACTTTTTAGATTTTTTTTGTATGATGTTTTGAGTTTGATAACTCCTATTGTTTTAATGATGTTTTGGGTTTCTATTTCGTTAGTGAGTTGGGTTAAAGTGTTGGTTGTTGGTATTTTATGAGAAATGCTTTGGGAAGCCTTTGTAGTGGTTCTCTTCATGTGTTTGGTTTTGGTTTTTGGTATGTTTTGACCAATGGACCATCTTGTTTAGGCCCTTGGGTTTTATTGATAGCTAAGGTATGCTCCCATAAATAATTAAAGCATGATTTAAGTGCGGCCACAGGTGATTCACTGTTGGATGTTCCACTATTTGATCAAAGTACAGAATCAATTCTCAGGTTTAAGGGTTGAGTTTATCTATATTCTTTTTTATTTAAGTGGATCATTTTGTAGTGGGAGAGTGGTATTCAAAGGTTGAATGAGAACATAGTTTCTTATGTTTCATAAATCGTCAAAGGGGAAGTCTAGCATCTTTAGACCTGAGGGTCCTTCCTTAGATTGGTGAGGGGGAATCCTAGTGTGGAAGGTGAAAGAAGTATTGGGTTTTTTGGTGGAAGATTCTTTCATAATGTTCCCCTAGGCCTTTCATGAGTCTCTTCAAATAAAGGGTTCATGTTTGGACACAATTGTGGAGAAATATCATCTTTTGAGTCTATTATGGTTTCTTGCGGTAATCTTATGCTACATGGAACTATGTTCGTGGTTCCACTCTTGGTAATGACACTATTATTTTTTTGGGTCATGTTTTGTGGTTTCTTGTTGTGTTGTGTATGATTTTATGGAAAAGGTGGATGTTTTATAACCATTCAAGGGATTCTTCTTAGATAAAAGTGTTTTTTTCTTCCATGAATTTATGAATTCCTTGTTCAGAGTGATGGTGTCTTCCTTGTTTCATTTATTTTGTTGTTTCTTATTCGAGGTGAAAGGGGTGATGCATGTGCATCTTCTAATCCCCTACCATGGTGAAGGTTCCATGAAAAAGAAAGAAGTTTGCATGATGTGTTTTGTTCTATCGATGTTATTGGATCATGGTGTAGTTTCTTGTGGCACCGAATGAAGATGTTCCATTCAAGGGTTTTTAGCATCTAACTGTGTGGTAGGAGATTCTTAAATCAACTGAACTCAAGTCATAAGTCTCAGATTAAATCTAGTGTGTAGTATAGAATCACTAATGTATTTAAAGGATCTCTGTTTAACTTGGTTTTTCTGTGTAGGATGTGGAGAATGTTTGAGGATCCAATGTGAACGTTTCATTTCAAGTGTTCAAGTGTGGTGGAAAGGTACATTCTGACAATGTTTCTTAGGGTTTTAATCTATTTAAAAGGAAAATTTCCTATTTTTTTATAAATAGGTTTCATGATTTGGTTTTTTTCAATCCCCAGTGCATGAACCCTTAAGGATGAAACTCTCAATTTGGTTGGTCTTTTATGAATAAACTTGTATGATATTTTTATCTTATTATTGGTTAGTATCATTTGAGGATGGTAATTCCAGTTGGAGTGGTTAAAAATGTACTGTCTCTATGGGTTTTTAGATTCGTTGATCAGGCCTCTTGCGGTGGAAGATTAATTTGTGCTGGGAGAACCCAAGTTATCCCATGTCGGGTTTCTTCAATCATCTCAGGTTACTGGGTTAAAACGGTTGGTTCTTATGGAGGCGAGACCCACTATGGATATCATATAAATTATTCTGTAATGTCTAATGTTAGTATACCCCTTATGGAGGGGAGTCTATTTGATCCCCCCCCCTTGTTGGTGTTCGTGTTCAGTCTTGGGTGATAGTTTGTTTCTACGATGGAGAGTCCATTCAAAACACCCCATATCAGTAACTTAGTTTTGTAAATGGTGTTGTCTTACTGGTTGGACGTCTTGTTCGGAGATATATAACCCCCCAACATTCTATTTGGGTAAATCTTGATATTGGAGCATGCCCAACAGTTTTGTTGAAGTAAAGTTATGGATACCGCATTCAAATTCATTGATTGTTTCGGGTAAATTGCTTGAGATTTTTCTGGTGGTGTATAAGGTGTTTTATCTTGGTATGTGGATTGATTATGTTTAGCCTCTTTAATAAAGTAGTGTAAATTATTTTTGGTTAGAGTATCGTTGCCCTTGATTGATCAATTAGATATTTTTTGGCCTTTTTGGTTGGCTGACCCTTAGTAGGGGGGTCTGTCTTGCCCTCTCGAGTAAGTACATGGTCCTCTATTTCTGCTGGTAATGTCCTTTTCATCCTTTTATTAGTAACCCCTTTTGAATAGAGAAATAGTATTGGGTTTTTTTAATCTGACCCTTTTGTGGCTTTCCGAGGGTCAAAATCTTTATGGTGGGGAGATTTGTCACACTAGGGATTTAGTTTTGACTTCGTTTAGGTTCTTGGTCTTTTCCTTGGGAGTCGGATGTGACAGGGTTGAAGTTTTGGGGCATTTGTTCCCTTTCCTTTGGATATCTTTACCTCCTAGGTTCACCTTGAATACTCCCATATGATCCCCTTGAATTCCCCCTTGGTTCCCCTTGAATTTGGAGCAAAATTACAAGTTTTTTGGTTGATAGAACCTTTCGCTCTATTTCGTAAACCGTACATAGTGTCCAGAAAATTAATTCTTTTTATATAATTCCAATTTTCCATTCTATAAATAAGCATAATCCACCCCTATCTTCCCCCATTCAATCCTATCATCCATGGGAGGCTTCCAAGATCACTAAATCTTTCATGGAACCCTTTTTGGAAGTGGTTTTTTTGTAGTGTAACTTCAATATTTCTTCAGGTAAGTTAATTCATTCCTTGTTTCTTCCATTTCCATAGGGTTTTCTCCCTTCTATTTGAAGTTACATATGTCCAGAAACTATTTATTTGTACCTAGGGTTTATTTTTGAGTTTCTTTGTTCAATATTTTTTTTATGGTTTGTTTTTATTCCCTTGGGGTACATAGGTTTTGTGGTTGAAGTTTCTCACAATGATTTGGGGTTTTCACATCTAAAATTGGTGCCTCCATGTGTAAGAATACTTTTATGGGTTATATTTTTTTCATTAGCATCCTATAATATTTCTTAATTATTTTTTGTGATAATAAACCATTTTTTGGTATAATTTTTTAAGCGTTTGATTTTGAAGTTTCATTTTTTCTTGAAATTATGTGTTTTTCATATGTAAATAATGTGGTATTATTTTTAGGTAACTTTCTAATATATAAATTTGTTTATTAAATTTTATTAGGGATGAAAATTCTATTTTGGTACGGTATCGGGGTAAATATTTCCTTGAAATTGGGGTTTTGAATGGATTCTGTGTGCAAATCCTTGTTTTACTTCTTGATTTTTTTTTTGAATATTTTAAATGGATTATTTAGTTACAAAAAGGGTGAAAAATATGTTCGGGTACTATTTGGTGGATTTATGTTATTAAAGTGGGTTTTATAAAGACAAAGTGATGATTTGTGATGTCAAACATTTTGAGAATGTTTGATAACTTTTTGAGACGATTTATTAAATAGTGAAAAAGGTATAAGACATGTTCATTGGCTGTTTTGGTGTGTGTAAGATATTGAAATGAATTTGAATGTGAAAAGGTTATTATGTAAAATGTGTGTGGGTTTTTATTATGTGTGTTCATGATTTCAAAATGTAATTTTAATGTGAAAATTGTATTTTATGACATGTGGAACATTATTGATCATAAAGAGGGCACCCATGTATCTAGATGGGAGAACTTGGACTGGTATGCTTGTGATCTGGAAGTGGTATTATCCCTATTTCATATTGCATGTTGGAAAATGACTACACTAAATAATCTTTGAGGATGTCTGAGTACCACTAAGACATTTTTCTTTCACATTCTTCTAGATCGTTTACGAGAAGAATATTGGTTATGGTTACTTATAAACTGAGATATAAAGTACTTAGGTCCCCACAAATAGCTAGTGTCAAGGGTTGTTCCCATAACTAGTTCCCATTAGATATATTTTAATTAATATCGGCATGAAGTTTATTTAGTTGAAAATTTAGTATCATGTGTGTTTCATTTAAAAGTTTACATTCTTCAAAGTTTCCCTCTTCAAAACTATTTTTCATTTGAAAATGCATCTTCTAGAAATTGTTCATGAATTTCTTGTTTATAAAAACGTTCCAGATTTTTTTCATAAAATGTTTATCACATGGAATATTTTTTTGGGGTCATCCTATTGGGTGAAGTCTCACACCCTACTTACACCATTGGGTGTAAGTAGACTTGGTAATGTTTGGCATTGGTAAGGGTAGGGTTGTTGGAGAAGGTGGTTTGGGTTTCTAACCCCCTTTATTAGTGTGGTGTTGTGGATATAGCTTAAGGGAATGCCCCCATGACATGAGGTGGTTCTTGGGATGTCTTTTTGGATTTATTCCCCTGTTTTAGTCTTTGTGATTGGTAAAAACCTTTGTAATTAAACTCTGAAACTTTTTTAATACAAGTTTAGTTTAAATTTTTAGATTTAGTTTGGTTTTTTTGTCAGTTTGGATTATGGTTCTAAACTCCGGTAAATCATTATCAAACCTTTATTTATGATACCCAGGCACTTGTGTTAGCCTGTGGGGATAGGGAATTCCATTAGGGTATTTCCAAGGTCCAGGTAGGGTGTTGTTTGGATGGAGACTAGATATGGTTTGTGATAGAAATATCTCAGTAGAAATTCTTTCCCATTCATCTAAGACCTCAGTACCAACCTTTTCCTTCTAAACATAACTTTTAAATCCTCCTTGATACATTACTTCAAAAATCATTCCATAAAATGACAACTCAGGATATGGTAATACAAAACCAAATATTTTCTTTGCGGAATCTAAATTTTCAAATGAGTCAATTTGCAAAGACTATATCTTATAGATTATGAGGTACCCTACATGGTAACACCGAGACAGACCCAAGGGAGGAAGCTAATGCAGCGGTGTTGAGAAGTTGGACGATTTTGGACATTCAGAAATCAATAGGAAGAACTAAAAGGAAACATAATGATTCTAATGAACAACCACTAGTAGAATAAGATGTTGAGAAAAACACATTGCAAGAGGATTCACCAGCTAAAACGAACCATGGGAATGAAAAGGAACCAGTTTATATTTCCCCTCGATCATAAAAACCACCTCTTCCTTTCCCATAATTTATCGATACATGGTCGACAAGAGGCACAATTTTAGAAGTTCCTAGAAACGTTCAAGCAATTTCACATCAATAAACCATTTCTAGAAGTCTTTTCCTCGATGCTAGTTTATGCAAAATTCTTCATTGATTTACTATCCAATAAAAGAACGATAGTGTATATTGGGGTCATATCATTAAATGAATAATGTTCTTCTATTTTTCAAAAGATAATCCCACCAAAGATGAGGGATCCTATATATTTTTCAGTTCCCTATGCTATTGGAGAATGAATTTTTGGCATAACTATATGTGATATTGAAGAAAGTATCAACTTAATTTCCATGAGTGTATTCAAAAATTTAAGACTCCAAGAACTAAAAACAAATAGGGTAAAACTTTATCTTAATAACCAATCAATAAAGTACCCCAAGGTAATTCTCCCAAATTATTTAGTTAAAATATAAAAATTCATCTTTCAAGAAGAATTCATAGTTTTGGACATAGATGAAGATGGTGACATCCCCATTAAACTCATAATACCATTCCTAGAAACAAGAAAGGCTTTGGTAGATGTGAATAAAGGATGTATGATATTCCAAGTTTGATATGAATAGGTAGTGCTAAACATTGTCAAGGCTACCCAAGAAACATGCAATGATGATGATTAAAATACCATCTCTCTTATGCGATAAAGAGATGAGTACATGGACATTGAAGAATTAATTGAATAGTCACTCTCTGAAAAGGAAGAAGACTATAATTTTGAGTAATTAAAATTCAGTAAACCTCTAAAAAGGGGCAACTTTCTACGATGAATTCCATAAAACGTTAATACACCAATGTGGACCTTAAATCACTACCAAATACACTTAACTACTCATATATAAGAGTGTGAACCTCTTTGGAAGTTATTAGAAATTCTGAACTATCCTAGGAATAAGAAGAAAAATTCACTAGCGGTTTGAAGAGACATAAGCATTAAATTTCATGGGGAGTGGAAAACATAAAAGGAATCAATCCTATTGAATGAACTCAAGATATTATACTCGAATAATATGAAAATCCTAAAATTCAACCTCAAAGGAGGATCACACCACTAGTTAAGGTAGTTGTTAAAAAGGAATTACTGAAATTCTTTGATGTATGAATAAAATTTTATATATCATATAGTGAATGGTTGATCTCCCTACAAGTTGTTCCAAATAATGATGGACTCATAGTAGAGAGAACTGATGAAAATTAATTAATTTCAACATGCACCATCATTGGATGGAGAGTCTGTATATATTACAGATTCATTAATTCAGTAACAAAGAATGAGCTTTTTCCTCTACCCTTCATTGACCAGATACTAGAATGACTTATAGGACATGAATAATACTATTTCTTATATGAATATTTCAGATACCACCAAATTGTAGTCAATCTCGCAAATGGTCCAAAGATAACTTTCATATTCCCATTTAGTAATTTTAACTACATGAAAATGAAATTCAGATTGTGAAATTATCTAGAAACCTTTCATCAATGAATGAAACATATTTTCCATGACATGGAAGAATAATTTCAATAAATATTTATAGATGACTTCTCAGTTTCTCAAAGATATTTCGAGGTCTATTTAGGAAATCTGGAATTTTTCCTCCAATGTGGTGAAGAAAAATCCCTTGTCCTGAATTGGGATAAATTTCATTTTAAGGCACAAGGAGTAATAGTACATTGGCATAAAATATCTAAAGAATGTTAATAAATTTTTTCAGCCCAATAAAATCCATTAAGGACCTACCTGGAGAATCAATAATGAAGGGAATAAGAAGATTTCTAGGCCATGCCAGCTTCAACAAATATTTCATAAAGGAATTTGAAAAAGTTACTGGACCATTGACGCCCTTATTGTATAAATAATTCCCTTGTTAACTCATGGAGGTATTTTGGTGGGACTTTAAAATATTGAAAAAAAAGCATGATAGAAGACCCAGTCATCATTTCACCCAACTAGGATAAATAATTTGAGTTAATGTTTAATTCCAGTGACATTACTGTTGGTGTGGTGATAGGAAAATGAATTGTCCACATCTTTTTTCCCATCTTTTATACAATCCACACTCTAATTGAAGCACAATTCAACAACATGTCTATAGAGAAATAACTCTTAGTCATTGTATATTACATTGATAAATTCAGTTCTTATCTAATTTTTTCCAATGTGATTATACATACTAATAATTCTGCTCGTAGATACTTGATGAACAATAAAGATACCAAACCAATACCTGTACGGTGTATCCTCATTATAAAAGTGTTTGAGACTGTAATCAAGGACACAAAAGGAACTGAAAATATCATTAATAAACAACTATCCCAACATGCCTTTTCAATCATCATGTAGGATGATGAGGCAGACATTGAAGTAGACATTCCATATGAAACAATGTTTAGTATCAACATATAATCACGGTACTCTGATATTTCCAATTATCTCTCCATAGTATTTTTACATCATGATTTCTCATATCAATAGAGTAAAACATTCTTGGCAGAAACAAAATATTTCTATTTGGATGATCTACTACTATTCAAGTGTTGTGTTTATGCCTTATTGAGATGTTTCATTCCCTAGAATGAAACCCAAAATGTAATTGAGATGTGTCACATTTCACCAGATGGAGGACATAATGGGCATGAGTGCACGATATCCAAAATTATAAAAAGTGGATTTATCTGGCCCACGCTATACCAAGATGCAATGAAATTCTACAAAATATGTGGTAGATTCCAACACACTAGAAATATTGTATAGGAAATGAGATGCCACAAAATACCATCAGGGAAGTTGAAATATTCAATGTTTGGAGCATATAATTCATGGTACCATTCCCCATTCTTATGTAAAATCCTAAATTCGGGTCAATGGTGACTACTTCTCAAAATGGTTTCATGCTGAAGCTACTACACATGACATCGAAAAAAAATTCATGAACTTTCTGAAAAAATAATTTGTTTGCAAGCCATTTATTTCCATGATTCCTTATTAGTGATCGAGGAACAAATTTCATAAACCAATATGTGAATGGATTTCTATAGAAATATGGTCTCAGATACAACACATGAACTCCCTACAACTCACAAACAATTGGCTAAGTAGTAATATCAAACAGGCAGATCAAAAAAATCCTAGAGAAAACTGTGATCACTGGCTGAAGTGATTGGAGTGTAAAACTAGATGAATTAATATGGGCATACAACACATTATAAAAGAAACTCATAGGCACAACACCATTCAAACTTGTTTATGGAAAACCATGTCATCTCCCAAATGAGTAGGATCATCAATAATTTTGGGTGTTTATGAAACTAAATCTAGATTCTGAGAAGTTCGGAGAATCTTGGATTCCATAGTTAACTAAATTATACGTGATCAATAGGGACACATATGACAATGAGAGGATCTATAGGGAAAAAAGGAAGGATCAATTCATTTCTAGGAGTGTCTTTGTACAAGGTAATAAGGTTGTTTTATTTGAATCTAGATTGAAACTAATCCCTAATAAGATGAAATCTCAATGTCCATGCCCCTTGGAAGTTACTCATGTCTATCCTTATGGGACCCTCAAAATCCATTGATAAGGCGGACAACCATTTAATTGTCAAATAATGAAAATTTTCCAAGAACAATTCCATGAGGGTTGTGTCATTTGCCTAAAATTAAATTGAGTCCAAATTGAGTCAATCTACGAACATAAAAGAAAGCAATGTGTAGGTGGAAACCGAGGGTAGGACATGTTGGACTAGGTTAGATTAATATACCCTTCAAAAAAATTAGGTAGGTTTGGAGCTGAAAGCAATGAATTGACAAAATTTGAGTTGAAAATAGTCATTTAAATGTCTTGTAACCCTCTTACATGGAGTGTACCATTTTCCTTCAAATATCCATTTTATTGAACTACTACATGATAAGACCCCTCAGTAAACATCATGTAATGATATAGGATTGTTTTTCAATGTGTAGGTCATGAACCCTAGGTTCACGATGTGTAGAACCCATGATCCCTCATCTCCCTCCTTCTACCTCCTAAATACTTGTATCTCATGCCTCTCCTTTTCTTATCCACGCACCACTACCTCATCCTTCTTCACTCCAAACCCAATATCCCACACCTTACTTCCCTTCTCCCTCACCCAATGTCACTCACCTCCATCTATCCACCTCCCTCACCCAACCCCATGCTAAAACCCCTTTACCTTCACCCCCCCCCCCCCTCGTGATGGCAAGAACCAAGTGGCCCCCACCCTCCAACTCTTCCTCCTCAGAATATGATGAGCAGCCACTGGCCAAGTACCAATATGTTTTCATGTCTTCAACTCGAGTTGCACTTTCTGCACCACCAGCAACCTCTGGTGCTACACCTTTTTCCCGAGTAGAGTCCTTATCCACCTTGAAGGACTCCTCTAGTGATGAGAACTTCCACATGCACCCTATCCTCATCTTTACAAACCTGTAGCATCTATTCAATCATATGAGATTGTAGGATAAGACAATGCATATGAAAAATACATTCACGTTTCCATCCAATCTGAGATAAACACCAGAGATTTCATCCTTGACCTCATAGAGACACAATGCATTGACAACATTTTTGAGGTCTGAAAGGGGACCATTAGAGATATTTTCCTAGAGTTCATAGTGATGTTTGAGATTTACATTGATAGACATATATCCCCCCTGGGTGGTCAGGCACACAAGCTTTCGTTCACCGAGTTCGGCATTGACCTCGACATTTACACCGAAGAGTTTGTTATTTCAGAGGTATATCTGACTCTACAACTAGAGCCACCATGAGCTGATTCTTAGTGTCTCTAGGAGATGATTTACCAATATCCTCAGTTACACCATGACCCATGCAACATTAAACCTACCTAGTTATGAGAACCATCACTATGTATCCTTCATAGATCCATGACATATGGATAGTTTTCTAGGGTTGAGTCACATAGGTGATTTAGCTAGATGGATGTGCCCATTCTTTTACCAGCCATGGATAGCCCTGCCGTCAACAAGAATACCAATTTTTCCCAGTACTGTAAAGAACATGCGCAATATAATTATGGTACATTTATGGGAGGATCTTTCATTATTCATCTGTCTAGGCACCTTGGAGTGTATGGTGAAGCACTACCCCTCACCTACCTAAGACTTATTGAGATTATCAATTTCATGACACTACTCAAGATACCACTATTGGTATTGAAGTATGATGTTTGTAGTTAGGCATCAGGCATGCAAGAGGTAGTACAACCCCAAACAACACCAGAATAAGTGGATCCTCCCGTAGTGGAAGATCCACTAGTTGAGTCACACATCACCTCTCCACATGCACCACTCACTCACCTACCCAAAACTACCACTACTTCATCCACCATACCACCACCTACCCATCCCATCCTATCGAAGATCTGGGCTACCCATTAGTGCATCCTAGCGATCATGCACCAGATTTACAATCATCTTCGTCTCCCTTTCATCGACCCCTATGGGTTCACCATTCCACCACCACTAGTCACTTATAGCCCCTCATTTTATACCATCCCCACACCACCTACAGTTCATCCTGACCTACCAACCAATATTACTGACCCCACTTCCTAGCATTATTTTTTAACTAAGAAAGCCTACCGGGGTAATGGGTTAGCCGCTGATACACCCACAAAGGTCCCTTCCATGAACCCAAATGCAAGTCCCATGGCCTGTTTATGGAAACATGCCTCTCCTCCACCCACTCCATCCCATGTATCAAAAAATTCTACTCCCCCATATGTTGTTGATCCACCCTATCCTGCTACCGCCACAGATATTGATCTAGACCTACAACTACCATCACCATTAGCGAGCATGATGATGATGGAAGATAATTTTGGTCGTGAGGATGGCTATTGGTCCTCCATTTTTTTATTTCACTGTTTTCGGTTTTTGATATAGGGATGGTTTTTATTTTATTATGTAATCTATATATGCCCATATTTTTTTACAAATCACTTTTGTGTGTTGAAATTCATTTTTACATCATTCATACATGGATTTATTTTCATTTCATTCGTATTTTAAATATCCTTGTGTATATCCTCTTACTCTTCCATAGTAATCAATGGACCCATCTCACTATCCAATGTAGTCCAAAGGGTGACCCATCAAGTCGCCGATATCGAACAACTACGTCAAGAACATTCTATAAAAATTCATGCACCGCAGAAGCCACCACGGGCCATGATACCATTCCATGCGCACTCGATTCATGCTCATGATTTTTCACATGAATTCATAAATCCATCAAGATACCTCAAGAGCTGGCGAACACTGCCACTACTAGCTGGAAGTGGAAGATAAGTAATTGCGTCGATATACCCAACTACAGGATTTTGGTCCATCCATCTAGCTGACGACATCCTGTTAGAACATTATGGGGGGGAAACCATAGGTGATCATTTTTCTAGATTGATTTATTATACTTGAGTCTTTTTATTTTTCATTTTGATACCCTTATTAATGTACATTGTAAATTTAAAAAACATAAAAGAGGATACCTTTTCCTGTTATACTGTGCAACATCCTGTTATTATGCTTATTAATGTTTTAAACTAGTGGACTAATGCTTTTATCTAGTACATGAGTTGTTTTCTAACCCATTTTGTAGGTGCCCAAGATTTAGAAAATATACTACCCTAGTTCCATCATGGAATACAACTTATTCTAGAGAGCTCTTGATTCCCTCAAATATAGAATTTTTTAATTCCTCTACTCTTTATTTTCTATAACTCTACCACAATAAATTCATGGATAGTGAGGAAACTATATCTTATTTATTTGGGGAAATATCTTGTGATTTTCACTTTCAATCCACATGAAATTTTACTTTTTCTCACTTTTCTTGGAGACATTTTTCAAATTATAATCTTGCTTCAAAATTGAAAAACACTATTCCCTTGTAAATAATAGAAAATGTAAAGTTAGAATTGTTAAAATACACGTTTTCCCTCTATTTTGGTTTTTTAAAATGATTTCTCATCTTATAAATTTGATTCAAATTTAACATTTTGGAAATTATGGTTAGTTATATTATTGAATGGTTGTATACTCATTGTAATTGTCAGTTTTTTGTTATTATCATTGCCAGAGTGGGCTCTAATACTTTAGTTTCATATAATTTTATGATCATATTTATTTATTGATACTTGGGACATGTAAACCTATCATAACATTCATTTAGATCTTATTAAGGTTATTACCAAACAAGTTAAATTTAAAAATGACTTATCTAATCTTTGTTGAGACACTATTTCCTGAGAAACTCCTAACCTATTTCCTTCCTTAGACCTAATTTTCCATGAATGACCTTATAGGATGAAGCTATTCTAAGCCATTTTTCCTTCCTACCCTAGACCTTGTATAATTCATCAATTTAATTTGGAACATGTGTGGGGGATTCATTCATACATCATGGGATTCTTTTATTTATAGATATGAATGGTGTACTCATCAAACGATTTGGTTTTAATCCATATTTATATTTTATCATTTCACTTTTTTTTTCAGTTCCATTTCAAAATATAAAAAAGAAAACGAAAAGAAAAATAGAATTGGGTTGTGTACTAAAAAGGTCAAAAATCACCATTTCCAGACCTATGAATCCCATGAAGGATGATATGTGGTTAGTAGATGGATTTGAGATCTATCCTAGACATGGTTTTTGAAAAATAGAAAAAAAAATAAAAACGAATTGAATTGAATGTTCATTTTATACTTACATGGCATTTATATGGATCCAATAATTTTTTTAAGAGTTTGGACTTGATGAGCATAGAGGAGGCATTATATTATACTTATCTTGATATTCATGCCTAATAATTCATATTTTACCCTCTATTTGATCATGATTTTCACTTTTTACCCACCTACTGACAACCTTAGAGTCATTTGTACTCGTTTATCGAATCCCTCATGATTAATTTTTTTACATGTCTTTACAATGTGGAAATTATAAAAAAAATGAATTATTACTGTTATTATCATGAACTTAGTGTACGACCATAACTCTAATTTCATGTTACCTAATGTAATGACAGAAAAATCATTGTGAGGTTAATTAAAAATGGGTATTGAATTCTAGGAATAGTTAAAATATTTTAATTAAATGAATAGAATTTGTTTAAAAGAACTAATCTATGAGTCATGATTGATATTCTATGTAGGAATGATTATAGAAACTAAAATTTTCTCTCTATACATAGTTTTATTTTTCTATACATAATGAATGTTTTCTATTATAAAAACATTATCACCTCTTGAAATCATTATTGATACCCTTTTTCTTGAGGCTAATAAATTATTCAATTGTATGGGAATTTTATATACCAAATTCATATATAATTTTACTACCATTTAAATAAGTATTTTTAACTATTTTATTTGGTAATATGTTTGATATGCTCTTAATGTTTTAGGAATGAGGATTCACATGGATTCAAAAGATGAAATGTAGAAAAAGTGAAAAATTTACCTATTACACATCGTGTAATAAGAGGCCACAACTTCCACCAAGTTGAGAACCAGGTTGTGAACTAAGCCATGGAGAAAGAAAAAAATAATTCATTACACATTGTGAATGTAAAATACAAGACGCGACCTCAGTCAAACCAATTGAATGAGAAATCCTCTCAGGAAATACAGTTAGAAAGCCATAACATGTCATGAGTCCTCAGTACACTGTGTGAAATCATTCAAAACTTATATTTTGAATGAGATCTGCCTAAGATAAATGTAATATTAAAAAACCACAGAGATCTATGTGGATCAATTATACATGTTGGGTAATACATTACACATCATGACTACTTTTTCCAATTTAAATAGGATCCTAGAAGCAATTTTTAGAGCATTCTAGATCAGATTATTTTCTCTGTTTTTATTCCTCTCAAGTTCCTTTCACCTCGTCCCTCTCAAATATAAATTTTCTCATCATTTTTCATATTTTAATTCAATACAATAGTTGTGTATTTTGTCTTCATCATTTCCTTCAATTCCCTTTCATATTACTTACCATTGTTCATCGTCAGACTTGTTTCAAATCGATTTCCTCTTTTCATTCCATGTAAGTGATTAAATTGTTATTTATATTTCATTAAATCTAGATTTCATGATCAATCAATTTTTTTGAATTTGACCCATTTCATAATTTTGAATCATTTAAATTTAATAATATTTATAATTTTATGCCTGGTTTTTATTTATTAATTTTCATCTCCTCCTACCATAAGTGACTAAAACCACCCAGGGGGAGGGATCATGAGTATGGTAATTTGAATAATTAAATCATCAATTTCAAACATTTTAACCTTAAGTAATATTAATTAGGGTAAATACTTAATGTCTCTCTTGTTCGATTAAACATCCCTTATCACGAGGTAGTCAAGAGGAAGACCCTATCCTAATTGGAGTGTATTAGTCTACGACTACTATCCAAAGATACATACTTACATTTGAGATAAGCTTAATGGATCTAGGTTGTTACTAACTCCTGATCAATAAATAGTTCTCTCCTAGGTAGAACTAAGTGACTTGACCAAATTCTACTAACAAATTCTTCTTTATTTGGAGCCTAAACCATAGGATCATGCTAATATTTGAATTGTGGTCATTCCCATTTTAGATACCAAAAATTAATCATATTATCTCTCTATCTTTATTGAAGTGATTATCAATAAATATAATTCTACAAAATTCAAAAACTTTTTAAAACTAGAAAGGAATCATACCCTAAAGGGTCTTCAAAACATTGACTTATAGAAGCCAGAAACGCTCTCCATGGGATCGGCCTCGGGCTTCCACTATACTATTCCCATTTAGTAAAGAGGTGTTTGAGAATACATACAAATTCTAATCTAACTGCAGCCTATTCAAACTAAATGACATGTGCAGCCGTGTTAGTTTCCTAGTACTTTTTGATAAATAAATATATAGGTGTGGTGGTTTTTCTAAAATGGTACTTATTATTGTTAATATTGATCATATGAAATGTTTAAAATTGTAATTTGAATTATTGAAATGGATTAAATGAATAATGATTATATTCTATGACCTGCATGTAGGTTCAGTCTAAATGGGGTCTTTAGATATGCCTAGAATTAATACATTTCAAATGGGTCTCTCTTGAAATTTTTCTTTTATGGTGATCGTAGAGGTTTAGGCCGATAAGACAAGTAACCTTTTTGGTGTGACCACTTGTTAAGATCAAAAAATTTTTCTTCATTAAGGGGATATAATGGGGATCATGGAACCCTTATAAATTAAAGCCTTCCTAAATGATAATGAATAGTTTCAGAAGTCAGGTGTCATTCATGTGTCATTTTTATATAGTATGACTCTTAGTGATGAGATGACACCCAACACCCCAACAATATGGGTGTTCATGTAATTAATTGACCCTATTTAGGGATGTAAAAATCATCTATTTCTTGGTTTTAGAATGTTATACATTCCAAGGGCATGGTCAGCACTTAGTACGTCATGTAACCATATTTACTATTATTCTATGATGGATGATCTTAGAGGTCATTATCTGGACTAACAATCAGGTAGGATAATAATTTTATGGTATAGATATTGGTGTAGGCTATTAAATATTTGGATGTATAGGGATGATAGTCTAATGGATTGTATTAAATTATGTTTCATTGAGTTGATGATATCCTAGGGTAGTACGCAATGATACACATGGTATATACATAGTTTGAAAAACAGTGTAGTGAACCATATGTACTTTTTGAAAATCATTAATGGATTGAGATGTTATGCTATGATCATGAGTCATATCTGGAGGACAGTGACCTAGGTGTTTGAGGAAATTGAGTTTTCCTAGTTCTAGTGATGAAATTGTAAAATTATTTTTTGTTGTAACATTTCCAACAGGTTTGTTTTTTTATTTTATTCTTCGTACTAATAATGTTCATGAGCATTTATTAGGAGAGTTTCGCATTCATTTCTAGATTAAATATGATCTATCACACTTTTATGATGTTGTATTTCCTCTATTTCAAATTTTGATCTTGGTAATACCATGTTTTCCACATCTGTGAACTATGTACAGTGGGGGATAGAGTGTGCGTCATGGAATGAATTCCCATTCATGGAAAATGAAAACTTGGACACTCATAATGTGGGGAGAATTATATTGATTAGTAAAAAGTGTTTACTTCCATGTATAGGTACTTCAACCATAAAATACCATTTGGGAGTGGTAATTATTTCATCAAAAATCCCAAGGGGAAGGTAGTTTGGGTTATCTATTCCTTGAAATGATAGTTGAGATAAACTTGGCTATGGTTTTCAGTGGAATTTGAATGCTATATTGAGGATCGGGGTGTATAAACAACTTAAAAAGTAACGATTTTGATATATTTTGGTGCTCGTAATGTATCATGATGTTAAAATTGTCAATTTTTTATGAAACCTTTTAGGAAACTATGAGTTGGGGATGGACTATAGTGGGAATTTTAAAATATTAGTAAAATTCCTTAGTAGTGAAGGAATTGCGGATGGTTTATTATGATGTGTCGGCAGGTAAAACCAATCTTTTTGAAATAATATACCCATAGGTGTTTTGAATGATATTTCCTATTTATAGTTGGATGTGGTTGTTTTATTACCATGTAGGGAACTTTTTGTTGAATATGATGGGATTTTCTAGGGTCTTATTGGTAATAGTTTATATTTTATTATTTTACTCTTGGTTCTGAGAAGATCATGCCTTATATCTTGACATCGTCCATTATAAATTGATGGAGTGTCTACTATACATATAACTAAATTAAATGCCTTTCTGTATAAATAAATAAGGGTTTTCATAGTTTTTCTCTGAATGAATTGATAATATTAGAGGCATGGACAGTCTAGAGTGATGTTGGGATTTCTATGTAAGAAGTCCTTGGAGAGACTCATGTACACCATCCATTTTTTAACATGATCTCCAAGTAATATAATGGTGGTGGTATCTGTATATGATTTTTATATAGGGACATATCAACTATTTATTGACATCTAGATTTTAAACTCTTAATAAAAGAATAACATAATTGACTTCCTTTTACTCCCATAGTTTTATTATGAGGTTACGTCGGACTTACAGTTAGGACGGATTAATGAAATTTGAGTGTTATGGTCCAAGGTTGTCGGATCAAGTATTTACCTATGTTCGAGTTGTGACACAACTAAATAAATTTTTAATTCACCTAGAGATGTAACGAGATACTGGTTATTGGATTCAGTGGTTTTCATAGAACAATATTGGAACACCTTGGTGTGAGGCTTTAGAATATGGTTTTGATGATTCTCTTACCATAAGAGACAAGCATTTTAAAATTACTTTACCGAAGGTGATTCAACATGAGGTATCTCAAATGGTGGACGTAGTTATTGAGGAATGTTATTTGGAATGTCGTCGGAATGGAATGGGGTTACTTAATGGTTCAGCTAGGGATATTCAAGAAATATCCATTGTGACTAGGTAATGGTGGGTTGGTTAAAATTTGAATACTCTTTTAAATTGATAAATTGTCCAGGGGTGTCAATAGAACACTAAGGTTGTTCTAAATAATAAAACCTAAAGGTTGAAGCACTGTGACTCGGAACATTCCATAAGGAATATAGGATAAATAATCTCAATAACCATTAGCCAATTGTGGAGGAATATGATGGAATGATCATGTATTAAGTTGGAAATGACTGTGTGAGTTCGATATCAATGTTTGAGTGTTTGATTTGAATGTTCGATCGAGTTTTAACAGCTTATATACTTTACTATTAAAATTGATCCTTGTTGGTGAATTGGGTTATTTAAATTTGACACATACATTATAGAACAATTTTCACAACCCATCTAGGAGGGAAAATTTGTCATTGTTCTGCAAGTGTACTCAATGATGCGAAGTTATAATGGGGGAGATTGTAAGGTCTCATGTTTTTTAACCAAGTAAATTCAAAAATAATTTAAAATTTTCCCATCAGTATGATGGACCATTTTTTAGACAATGAATGGGGATGTAAATAATGTCATTAAAATACATAAATTTTTCATTTTTAGTTTGATTTTATGTCTTCATAGACATCCCATATAAACTATTGAGATTCAAGGCATCAGTTTTCGAAATTCCATTTTTGGAAAGCCAAAGGGTGGTGCACAGTTAGCACGTGATTGAATAAGCATTCATTTTTTATTTGATTTTCAAAAATCTATTTATGTTTTATCGATAACATACACACCAGGTGGGAACCAAAAACAAAGGATTCCCTATTCAAATATTTAAATTCAAAAAGATTCACAACACCTAAGAAGATCACATCCCAAGGCCACTTGAATTAGTCTATGTCAGATTGCTACCTATCATAAGCCTACGTCAAATCTATAGCCATCATCCTGAGTCGCCAGTATCATAGGCACCATCATATCACTACCAACATTGTTTCCATACATAAACCACTCCAATATTTAGAGATAATAAAAGACCGTGAAATCCATTATAGAACATCAAACCATTTTTTTCACCACCCAATGAACAAGAATCCACCAAAACACCAATATACAGAAATATCACCTCCTCAAAAAGCATGAGACATTAGCATAGAACATTTTTGATTAACACCATCAACTAGAACCATAAAAAACATAAACCAACCCAAACCAAGACATAAATTGGAACTCCATTGAACAAGAATAAAATAGATCTACCGCTGGGAAGAAGAAAACAAACCTTCACCAATAACATGGGGATTAAATCCTAAAACAAAAACATTGTTTAAGATCTGATTTCGAGAACACATATAGTCATCAAACCGCACATCCTAAAACCTCACAGTAACCCTCACTCCAGATCTAATTAAGAGAGGAGCATCGGAATGTGAGGTCAATGTTGTGGTTTGATATACTAAGTTCTCTGAATTAATGAATCATCGACGTGTTAGAAAACCAGGAACCATCAAAGTAGTAGTGAGATAATCTAGGAAGTGCCTTGAGACTCATCAATCCCCAAATCTCATTGAACAACCACTCCATAACCGACATGGAAACGTGCAGAGGGATGTGATGTCCCAGACATGAAAAGAGAGTCCCAGTGCTTCAATAAAATCCAACCATCATTGGCACCCTATTACGTCCTCGAAGAAAATTTTTTTGAAATTAATAAAATCAGAGAACCTTCACCTGAGAGGAAGTGAGAAAAATTAATGAAGAGGAAGACGAAAAACCTAGTATGGATAAGTCGAAAAATAACTCACGTGTGAAGAGCACAAGGAGGATCCACGCTGATAAAAAAGGCAGAATGATAGAAGATGTGAAAATAAGGGAGGAAAGGAAAATAAGGAAGTAGGACAATGCTCAGATGTACCATAGAACGTGAAGAAAAAGGTTTCAGAAAAAAAAACCATATACATATCTACGATTGAGAGGAGAAAACCCGGGGGAGAATGGTACCATCAAATCATTCTCTGTTATCACAATTAGAACACAATTACTAGTAATTGTGTTCCTCAACTATGAAGGGCCTATAGTTTTCCTAGAGTGTGTCACAGGGTTTTTTAGATCATTTTACCAAGTTTTCAAGGTCATCTAAGGAATCTATAAAAAAAATTAGCCCCAAACTGCATGGGTTGTGCATGGTTAGATATATCATGCACCTAGACCACATGAATAGTGCCATTTAACCAGTGGGTGTTCATGATTGGTGAATGTTTTCTCCAAAACAAGAATCCAAACCTTGTTCCTAATTAAAGAATTTCAAAATACCCTTTTCCTCAGTTTTCATTAAACATTAAACCCACCATTGACCTCCATAATCACACAACAGTTTCCATACATGGATCTCTCCTTTCTCTCCTCCTTGTCAGGGATGGTTCTCCCTCATTTAGAATATTAATCAAGAATACTCAGTCACAATTGATCCTAGTTCATTGGTTTATGATTCCACCTTCATTATTTCTCATTATATATTCTTCTATTTAATGTTATTTCAATGAAAGGATGTGTGGCCTATTTTTTCGGATGGTTGTTTATTTCTTATATTTCCCTCATACCTGCTCGAATCAAAGCTCGATAATGGATGAGATAAAATTTATAATCGTTAGGTAGAAGGTTTATGGATTTTACCTTAAATTACCATTTCTTATAAAATATATTTTATACAGTTATTTGAACATTCTTTGTGTCTCCCCATAAATGTAATATTTGACATCGCAATGCTTATGCCTAAATTAATATTTTATAGGATTTAAAATTAAGATATAAGAGGATGTCTATATTGACATCAAAGACCCCCTATGGGTTTGTCATTCATGTGGATTGTCCTTTATTCTTAGCCTTGGAATTTAAACCACCTTTTGAGGTGCATTAACTTTTTATCTCCAAGAATGAGATGCTATATAGAATTAAATGATTGATAAGAGGTGTGAATTATCTTTCTATCCTCTTGTCTTAAGAGATTTAATTATTCTACAATAGAACAAAGATTTATATTTTAAATGGATAATTTAAATAAAATTAAATGTTAACAAAAATAACCTACACATGGCTCATATCAATTAATGAACATAATTCTTGAGTCATCTCACATGATAAATAAATAATGTCATGGAGCATCCCATAGCCTTAATAATTGGTTATAAATATAATGGTCTAAATTTATTACATGAATTGTGGAATGGAATTTTTATTAACATGGACTTATTTGTTACTTATATTTAAATTGAGTTGAATGATTATGATGAGTCTAATAATGGAATTGATATATCTCATGGACCATTCTTTATTATTGAGTTCCTGTTCTTATTTACATAATAATCATGATACTTGGGCATGGATCCCCTTATAAATTAGTGTACTTTGGCATGGAGTAGGTTATAAATTATTGTACATATGAATGGAATTCCATTTTTGATACCTAGGCACAACATAACATATTGTGATACTCAGGCATGGAATCACTTATTGTGTTACTACTGTATAAATTACCATATTATGATACTCGGGCATAGAATATTTTATTATGATACTCATTCATGGTGTCCCTTATTGTGATACAATGTCATGGTGTCGCTTGTTATTATTTCAAGAAGACCTTGGGACTTTTCATAGAATCTTGAGTTTCTCCTCTGGTCATGATTAGAAATATGTATATATATATGGTTATATATTTTACTATATATATAGTTTTTATATATACATATATATTTATAAACATATGTAAATATATCCATATAATTATATATATTAATGTTGTCACGACATCAAAAATATTCCATATTGGGTTGATGTACGTATTATCGCCTAAGTTTCTTTGGGTAACCTGTGTTTGACTTTTTTATATTTATTTGTTTACTACCTTATTGATATACATGAAAACTATTGTACTATATAATCATATATTGGATAGAATTAGAAACTGTTAGTGGTAGTCTACTGAATTTATCTCAAACCCTATATGGTCCACCGTTTGGTACCCAAACAGATCTTCTAGTTTTAGGTTCAAGGTTATGGATTATTCTTGTAATGTTACCCTTGTACACGGGAGATTAAGATCACATGACTATCATAGACCTAATTTCTCTAAAATAGACAAACATTGTTGATTTTTTATTTTTCAATTTTATTTTTTATTTATTTATTGTTATATTATCTTTTGATTATATATTTTAGAATCATATGGGAATATAAGGTTGTATCTGTTAGAATTTTCAAATTAACTGATTTATTCCACTTCCTTTATTTTATACTTATTCCAATTTCATTTATTTATGACCTCTTAAAATATACTCATTACTAATATTGATAGTGTAGTCTCCCCCATTGTTCCCATAGACCCTTACTGGCATTTGGCATCCTCTAGCATATGGGGAGGTGCACATGAAGCCATTTGACCAACCGTCTTTCGATACGATATCAAAATCTCCTATCTCATAATGTTATATTTTGACCGTCATTTTCTGACATATAGGTCCATCTCTATAATTCATCAAAATTGGACATAGACTCCATAGACTATGATTTATGTTTCAGTAGGCCTCATAGTGTTTGTTTAAGCTCAAAGACCGGTTGAATGTTACATATCCTTTTAGGACTATAATCATAAAAATTAAATTTCACAATTTTTATTAGATTATAAAATCTTTTTTCAGAAATAAAAAAATTGCTACAATCCAACATAAAGGTATTAAATCAATAAATTTCACAATTATGCTGAAATTATTCCCAAAACTTATAATTTTGTTAATTACCATTATAATGTTAAATTATTGGGATTTAAAATATTTAATTATAGAATAAAATGTATTAAAATAATATTTTCAATAGGTCACCCCAGAATCCCTGATTGAAGAGGTTTTCATAAGACATAAAATCATTGAAATCATATATAGATTTTTGGAATAAAATCACACGGTGTTATTCTCATCATGTTTATTGATAGTATAGAAACTAACTCAAATGAACAAATAATTCATGTTTAGGGTGCATTATAATGAATGTTTCTATGAAACTGACATGTAAAGAATTTTTCTGACCATTTTTAGGTTATAGTTGGTAAGGGTTATATGTGGAAGCACCTTTCCCATGCACACTTCCCATGTAAGAGTAAATAATTTAAATTTTTCTAAATTTGAAATCCAAATTATTAGGGAACCACCTACTTTTTCTACCCTCATGATTCATAGCTCCCCACCCCTACCCCTCACATTCACACCACTGGATCCCTCACCTTATCCCCCAATTTAATCATGAAATATTCTCTAAAGTGGGATATCTAACTAATTAAGTGGCTCATATTTGCTTATTTTTCAATATTACCCTCTTATTCTAATTTTATATAATCTAATGGCTATGGTTATATGAGTATTCAAATTTGATGAATTTATTTTGTATTCTTTTCATCATTATGGATTCAGGTCATTTTTAGGACCTCTTTTCATCTCTGTTAAAAGAATAATATTTTTTACCAATTTATTTTCCAATTTTCCAGAATTCGACACTACGTCTATAACTTACTCTATGAAACATGATTGGTTATTAATTTCAAAAAAAAATTCATTTAAACTAAAGTATTTAGATTCCATTTATTCTAGATAAAAACATTAATATTTTTTTATTTTATTCTCAAATGATATGAAAATGAGTTTTCATAAAAAAGTGTAATTTTGGGTTGAAAATGTAAGATACACATGAGGTGTTTAAAGAAATATATCGAATGGGGTTTTATGGTATCCTTAATAATATATTGGTTTTGAAATTATGGGTTATAATTTAAAATTATTTTTGGTAGTGGTATTATAATTGAATTTATGTAATATACAGTGTTTTAAAATATTAAATCACTTTTTATGGAGATGTTTTTTAGGAACCCTTGGGGTACTTTTGTGGAATCCTTAGACAAGAACATTTTTTGTAACAACACATAATTATATTATTGAAATTTACCTTTTTTATAGTTATTTAGTATAGTATGAATCACATTATATCAATTATAGAATAGAATAAAAACTGTATAAATAAAGAATCAAAAAAATAAGAGGTATTTCATGAATTTAAGAAACCTATACCTATGGAATAGTAACATTACCTTTAGAATAGTAATTTGAACATTAAGAATAGTAATATGAAAAATAGAATATTATCTTTACCAATAATTGTATAAATAAAATTTAGGTATATTATAAAAAAATATGATATATTTATTTATAGATATATGTAACTTAATGTTTTAAAAATAGTAAATTATGTGTTTGTATTTTTATAAGTCATAAATATTTAATTAGAATTTTATAATTAATATAATTATTTCAAAGAAATATATTTTCCATAAATATATTCATAAATAAAAAATTTTCTGTCTTGTGATTATAATATAATTTTATGAGACCATAATTATTTTTTCAATGTGTTATAAAATCAGTTATAGTTTTAAAATTGGTATTTTTCAAATAAATGATTATTTTATTTAAAAAATAAATTTATCATATTTTGAAAACTAGTTTCATAAAATGGAGTACATTTTTTACATTCTACATGATGAAAAACCTTTACGGTTGAATTTTGAGATTTTTCCGAAATACATAAATTTTTAGTAAATAGGATAATATTGTAATTTTAGGTTTAAATACTTTATAAGATAAATAAATAATTCCTTGTGTCATGTATGATGTAAGAACCATAATACCAAAATAACATTCACTATTTTAATATATTTGGTGATAATTCTAAAAAATTGCACAGTCTTGAGGAGAAATAGTAAACTAATATATAAAATAATGAGAAAACACCCCTCTCCTCCAATATAAATACCACCCATCACCACCTCTTCTCCCAAAACCACTCAAGATTTGTACCAAGTACAAATAATAAAAAAATATCTTACCAAGTCCCTCCCTGATATTTAGAATCCTTTTATCAATAACTACCAAAAACAATCCCCTTATTTAGGTTCTGAAGGAGGAGAAAAACAACATGTAAAATCCTCTCTATTTTCATTTAATTTCATTTCGAGTTGTTTACTATTCTTATTTTACCGAAAAACTCCCTTCCCAAATAAAGTTGATATCTCCAATTTACTCTATATAATTTAATTTTATTTTCTTGGGATAAACCATCATCAATTCTATTCCCTCTCATTTAATTCTAAAAATGAAAACATCATCCGTGATGTGTTGATTTATTGCATTCATGGATGAAGAGTTTTCAATTTCTATTAACTCCATCAAGGCTGGTCATAAAATATTATGGTTAAAAAAATTACTATAATTATTACATTCTACTTTTTTCTATAAACATTATAAATACAATATCTTAATTAATAAACAAAACTATTTTGTGATGATTGAGAAATCGCCCAAATAATCTAAACAATTATCACTAACATCTTATCTAATGATTCAACCTCACCCCAAATAAACAAATGAATTATATAACTATTTAATATAATGGATTGTCATTAATTACATATAAATTAAATTATTTATATCTATTCAAATTTTATATGAACTTCCATACTCATATAATAGTAAACTGGTCATGAAAACAAAGGAAATGAATGGTCTTGAATGATAAAAATGTATCTTATAACTCCTCAGAGAGACCATAAATGAACAAAAAAATTATAATAATCAAATTAAATGTATAAAAAGTTTATTAATTATATTATTAATTAATCTAATTTAACTATCTAATTATTTAAGGTCATGTACAGAACACTTTCATACATAAGGTAAGGGTTTCTTCCTGAACCTTCAATTTTATTCGGGTTATGATTTATCCTTATATACAAGAATTTAATTATTAATTATTCTTATATAATTATTATAAATTATATTTATAAGTTATAAAATCATGTATCTATATTACCTTATTTTTTTAAAGTAAATATATGTTTCAAAAGGTTCCCTTATCAATTCATTCCCGGTATGTAAATGAGAATAAAGGGAATATCCAGAATTCTTACCAATTGTGAATTACCATCCATTATATTTTTTAACACACCATGTTTTTTATAAAATAACTATTTTATTCATGAGAAACTATATTTTTTATTTCCATTTTTATACAAACAATTATGAAAAATACATATGATTTTTCTAAAACAACTCTTTTTTACAAAGTAAAAAAAGTGTATTTCACTAAAAAATTCATCGATAATTTTATTAGAGTACATTCATCTATTTAAAAACCCCTATTTACTCTAATAATTAATTGATATTTATATATTATTATTAAATTCCACCTTAGATTATTAAATGTTTTCTAATTAGTTTGATTGTCGATTTGATATCTTTATACCATTCACCATACTACCCGGAATGGTTATTGATTATGTTTATAGATTGGGTAAATTTATTTACATTTCATATGTATATGTTGTTTAAGATTAGATCCATTCATGTTAAAAATTAATTCGATGTGTTAAGTGATGGTTCGGTCACCCTATATCCCCTCAATAAATTGGAAGGTCTCATGAGAAAAAATGAAATGGATTTTGGCTGAGGCCTTAACAATTTATCTTATAGTGTCTTGGCCGAGGCCTAAATGGTATGTTTATGATGTATGGAATATGAATTACCAAATTATGAAATTATTAATATATAAAAATTTGATTATTCTACTAGTATAATATCCATGCCTAAGTTTCATGTCATTATTTATATTGAATTGTTTATTCATCATTTATTCCTTCCAGATTATGCTCAAGATTATGTTTTATTAGAATCTATTTTAGTTATTCACCGTTAATTTTTGTTTATATTATCATATTATATATTACATACCCTTACTAATCATTTTATCTCACCCACTTCTTATTTTTTATTTAACCCCATCATGCAAAGACATATACAATGAATGACTTTCTTGGATAATCTATGATTTTATGGGTGTTTATAAGGGAGTTACTATGTTAAATTTTATTTAACGTGGTAATGTAGTATTCTTTTATGTAACCTAGATTCCAAAACTACTAAAATAATCTATCCTTTGGGATAGTACTTCCATATTTATTATACCAACGTAATAATTTAAGGAATCAGCTCCGGGCTACTAGGGTTGGGGGCTTTACTGTTGGCATCATAGGATGTTTAGTAGAAACATTGGAAACCTGATTTTGAAAACATAGATTAGGGAACATTAACATAAGATAGACTTTGATAAAAATAATAGAAGAACATCCTAGAATTTTGGTAAGGTACTTATTATGTGGGTAATCATAATAATACATCCCTATCTGGATACTACAAGTAGATATGCTTTCGGAACATATGTATATAGGGGTAACAACTCCAAAAAGGTGTTCTGGGCTAGACTCGGGGTAACATCGTACACAACAATGGGCATTACTACGCACCATGTTTGACACTCTTGGGGGATGTGTAAGGGTAATTCAAATTTTTATTAAAAACCATTGTAAAGTATTATTAGTAAATATGTCCCCAAATAAAGCATGTTTACAATTATTAGATTAGTTATGCCTAAAATTTACATTTGTCTTAAGTGTTGTTTTATTTGGAAAATTATGAATTATGATTTGTAATCTAATTTTGTGTATTAAATTATTTATAAATAGATTCTAATAGAACAATTGAGAACTATATTAATGTGTGTATCTCATGTAGGGAGTTCCCTGATATGAAAGATAATAATTTTGTTATTAGAGTTGCGACTGGTTAGGAGAAAATTATAGCTATATTGGGACATCAGACTTAGGTTATGAACAATAACCTTACCTGTATATAGCATCCTGATCCACATGAGGGAGAAGAAATGTTAGACCACTTTATGTGACAATAGTTTCCATTATTCAATGGGACTACAAACCCAATTATAGCAGAGCGGTGGATAAATTTTTTAGAGAAGATATTTCTCACATTGGAGTGCAATTAAAGGCATAAGGTTATCCTAGATGTTTATCGTCTCCTATGAGATGCTGATAAATGGTGTTCGTTTATTCAAAACACAAAGGGGGATGAGTAAATTTAAAGTATGGAATAGAATTATTTTAAAGAAAATATCTTATAAAAAATATATTCTTCTTGAATAGTGATTGAATATGGAAAGGTAGTTCTTAACTCTAAAAAAAGGATATAAAAATTTTTAAGTATGAATCCAACTATACAAGGTTATCTAGGTAGTTTATAGACTATATACGTAATCCAAGGGGCAAGATTCATGGATTCATTTATGGTTTGAAACCCTTCCTCTAATGGGAACTATTCTCTCAAAATTTCAAATCATATGAATATATAGTCTCATGAGATATCAATATAGAGAAATAATTCTCAAATTCTTATGAATTTATGAGAACACAACAGAATAAGAGGGTGACGGTGGAAAGAAAGGATAAAGGTTAGAATAAAAGGGTAATTTTCCAAAATGTTATACTTGTGGAGGGGAACACCCTGGTACCAGCTGAAAATGAAAAGGAGTATGTTACAAGTGTTGAGAAAAGGGACACCAAGACCATGATTGAAAGGGAATAAAGAAGCTACATATGTTCAATGCTACAATTGTAGGGAAATATGAGACTATGAAAATTATTTTCCTCTGTTTCAAGGAATGTTTCCCCAGAAAATTCCAATAGAGAATTACCAATCTTATGTGATCTCAACTATAGAGTTTGAAGTTTTTAATGTTTTAGTGGTTGAACATTATTAATTTCCTAAAACTTATCTAATGCATTATTTAATTTTGGATCAGCGCATTCTTTTAAATATTTAACATTTTTAAAGAGAATTATACATTAACTTTTTGATTCAATAATGTATTAGTCAATAAAATCTCATATGGGATGTATCATTGCAACAAGGATTTGTTGGTCAGTACCCTTTATGACACATAAACGTGCTTTAGTTGCATATTTTTTCATCATACATATGATTTACTTTTGATATTATCCTTATTATGGACTGGATTTCAAAATATGAGGCAAAAATCTATGAAAAAAAACATATTGTGATTGTTGAGGAATATGTATAATCCCTTATCTTTTGAGTAGAAACCACATCATCTTATTCATATATAGTTCCATATCCAATAGCTCTTCAAAAAGAAATTGTCGGGGATAAAGAGAAAACATCATCTCTAGATGAGGAAATAAATATTAAATTTGAATATATAGCTATTGTGAAAGAATTTATTGATGTAATTACATATGATTTAACTAGAAATCCTTCAGAGTCAGAAATTGAGTTCTCTATTGATTTAATTCTTTGTGAATGACCTATATCAACGATGCCTAATAAAATGGACATTGTGGAATTAGTTTAGATGAATAAAAAATTAGAGGAATTGGTTGATAAGGTATTTATTCTACATAGTACTTCTCTATGGAGATCCCCTATTCCCTTTGTCAAGAAGGAAGATAGATCCATGGTACAATATATTGATTATATAGAAATCAGTGGTATTACAACAATGATAAAGTATCCTCTACCACAAATTGATGATTTATTAAATCAAATTCATGATGCTCAATATTTTTTATAGGTTGAGCATCGATCTAGATATCATAAATTGTGTTAGTGAAAGGAAGATATTCTGATGTAAACATTTCGATCTAGGTATGGACGTTACGATTTTATAGTAATTCTATTTGGATAGACTAATACACCCTATGTTTTTAAGGATCTAATAAAGAGAGTGTTTACAGAATATATTGATGATTTTTTTTGGTAATTACTGATGATAGATTGATATATTATAAAAACTATGAGGACTTTGAGAACCAATTTCATGTTGTTCTGGAGACTTAGGAAAAAAGAGTTATATGGAATGTTTGTCAAGTGTAAATTTTGGATTAAACAGTTTATTTTCTTGATAATATTGTCTCTATGGATGGAATCTCAATTGATCATGTGAAGACAGAGGTGGTTCTAGAATGGCCTACAATAATGAACATAATTAAGGTATATAGATTCATTGGTTTAAAAAATTACTATCAGAATTTCATTCAAAAAATTTATTAATTAGATAACACATTAACCAAGCTTACTCCTAATGGGGTTATGTTCATATGGAACAACTAATGGGAAAAATGTTCTAAAGAGTTAAATAAGACATTAGTGAATGCTCCAATATTGACTCTACTATAAGGAAAAGGGAAATTTTTTGTTTATAGAGATGCATCAACGAAAGGAATTTGTTGTGTCATTATACAGAATGATAGATTTATTTTATATGTGTCAAAATATTTATAAACTCATGAACATAACTATCCAACTCATGATATTTAGTTAAAATCTATTATCTTCTCTCCGAAAATATGGAGATACTATCTCTATGGTGAAAGATGTGAGATATATACAGATAACAAAATATTGAAATATATCTTCTCATAGAAATTACTCAACATGAGGCAAAGGAGATAACATTGGACACTCATGGATTATGATTGTTGAATACACTAACACCCAGGGAAGGAAAATAAGGTAGTTGATGCATTGATTGAGAAGTATCATGAAGTTATAAACCAAATGATGATTGAAAGGTATATTGTGTCTATAGATCTAGTAAACATGGGTATTGTAATTATTCAAAATAAAATTAATGCTATGAAAATAGAAACATGGAAGACTCATGTATGAAGATTGAATTCAGAAATTTAGGAGGATTATATACATTCCATCTATACCTATGTTAAAAATGTAGTTATTAGATTATTCTCATAACTCTAGTTTTTCTATACACCGTGGTACCACTATGATGTATAGAGATTTGAGGGAACATTTTTGAGGGGTAATATGAAGCATGAAATTCCCGATTATATATCAAGATGTTTATTCTATCAAAAGTTAAAGGATAAAATGAAACATTAAAGAGGATTTAAGAAACCTCTACCTATTAATAAATGTAAATTAGATGATATTATAATTGATTTTTTCACTGAATTACTATGTAATCTATGAAATAAGGATGTAATATGGGTAATTGTTGATTAACATACCAAATCTAAACATTTACTAGATATAAGGGAGGATTTTACACTAGATTAACTTAAATACTATTGTATTAATAATGTTGAAAAAATTCATTGAGCATCTCTTTCAATAGTGTCTGATCATCACGCAATTTTTACCTTAAAATTCTATAAATTTATTCAAAAAATATTTAGATCCTGGGAATTATTTGAGTATTTATTTATCACCCACTAACTAACAGGTAGTCTTAAAGGATAATAAAAACATTACAAAACATGTTTAGATAATTATCACTTCACTTTCTAGGTATGTGGGATCAGTATTTTTATTTGGTATTATTTTCCTAAAATAACAGTTTCCGTTCAGGTACTCAAATGGCACCATATGAGGCATTGTATGGAAAGGGATGTCATGCACTAACTTTTTGAGATGAATTTAGGTAATGTAATCTCTTTGGATAGATCTTTTGGAGGGAAAAATTGGAAATATAAAGATTACTCAAACACATATCGATGAATCACAAACTATGAAAAATATTTATGCTGACAATTGGGGGAAATATTTGGATTTTCAAGTGGGAGATCAAGTTTTCTGTAAGTATCTATGTGGAAGGGTTTCATAAGGTCTGGTCAGAAATGGAAAATGATCCCTAATTGCAATGGACCTTTTGAAATTTTGGGGATAATTTGAGTTGTGTATTATATTTTTGGAATTTTCACCTAGCCTTTCAAAAGTTCATGATATGTTCCATATATTTTTTAAGGAATTACATGCTAGTTCCAATGCATATTCTCACCTATGAAGAAATAGAATTGGAACCAAATTTATCTTAGTGTGAAGTACCTATCCAGATTATGGACACTAGAGAATAGGTATTGAGGAATTGGAATACTCGGCTAGTAAAGTTACATTTTAAAAATCATAAAATTTAAGAGGAAACATGGGAACTAGAGGAAGTTATGATAAAAAACTACCCAAATCTTTTTATGGGGTGACATTCTGGAAATTTTGAGGTAAAAAATTTTATAGGAGGAGAGAATATGATGACCCAAAATCTTATCAGTGATGTTTCCATTCTTATATTTTTTTTCATGTAGTATGAGTCACAAAAAAATCACATAGATAATGAAATAAAAGATTTATAAATGAGGAATGAATGAAATGAGATGTATTTCATGAATTTAATAAAACTATACCAATAGAATAGTAAATTGACCTTTGGAATAGTAATGTAACCATTAGGAATATAAATATGACTAATAGAATAGTAAATTTTCCTATTAAAGTATAAATAAAATTTGGGCATCTTATAAATGAAAATATGATATATTTAAATCTTTATATATGTAAATAAATTTTTTAAAAATAATAAATTAGATGTTTGTATTTTTATAAGTCATAAATATTTAATTAAAATTTTATAATTAATATAATGATTTAAAATAAATATATTATCATAAAATAGATATTGAAATTAATAATTTTTTGTCTTATTATTAAAAGAAAATTTTTTGATATGTAAATTAATTTTTCAAAGTGTTATAAAATCACTTTTAGTTTTAATATTGGTATTTTTTTAATAATTGAATATTATATTTAAAAATTAAATGTATCATATTAAGAAAATTATTTTCATAAAATTGAGTATATTTTTTAATTTTACTCATCAAAAAATGGTTATGGTGGATTTTTTATATTTTTCTGAAATACATGAATTTTTTTAAAATAATTTAATACGATAATTTATGGTATAAATACATTAAAACACAAATAAACTATTCATTGAGTCATGGATCATTTAAGCACCGTAATATCAAACTCTCCTTTATTATTTTAATTTTTTTTACAATTCTCAAACTATTAATATTCTTGAGGATAACCAATAAGCTAATGAATAAAATTATGAGAAAACACCCATCTCCTCCACTATTAATACAACCCCTCACCAACTATTCATCTCACACCTCTAATGATTTGTGACTTAACCAAATTCTTGATAAATATATTCCCAAACCCCTCATACACTTCCCTGATCCATTTTCTGAAAATAATATACCAAAACCAATCCCCTTAAGGAGGTTCTCATTGAAGGGAAAATCAAAAGGTAAAAAGTCCTCTCTTTCCATTTAATTTCTTTTCAAATTATTTTATCTTCTTATTTTATCCTCACCATACAATCCCAAAGTGACATGATATCTATAATATATTCTATATACTATAATGTTATTATTTTTAGGGAATAATCCTTCCTCGATTCTCTTCTATCTCTTTTTGTTCAAAAAATGAAAACATCGTCTGTGATGTCTTGATTTATCGTTTTCGAGGAAGAATAGTTTTCAATTTTTATTAACACCTTCAAAGATGGTCATAAATCCTTTTTTATGTTTAAAAAAATTATAATATATGTTATAAATCCAATATTTTTTTAGTAATAATTATATATACATGATGATAATTCATAAAACGAAACTTCTTGGTGGTGATAAAAAAAAAGAAAAAATATTCTAAACGATTATCACTAACAGCTTATATAATTATTTATCATCACACCAAATTCAAAAAGATATAATATAACCATTTAATATTATGGTTTTTCATTTATAAAATATAAATTTAATGTTGGATATCTATTCCCACTTTACATGAACTCTCAAAATCATACACAAGTAAACCGGTCATGAAATCATAGGAAACAAATGCTCCTGAACGATAAAATTATATATCATAATTCATAAAAAAATATCATAAATTAACATAGTAAAAATAAATTATATGTAAAATATATTATAAATTAAATTATTATTGACTATAATTTCATTATCTGGTACTTTGAGGTCAAGTTAAGAACACTTTCATACATTAGGTTAGGGTTTCTTCCCAAACCTCTATTTTTATTCGGGCTATGATTTCTCCCTATATAATCAAATGTAATTATTAATTTTTTTTATATAATTATTACAAATTATTTTTATTCTTTCTATACTCATGTATCCAGATCATTTCATCTTTCTATTATATGAAATATATGTTTTACAATGTTCTATTCTCAATTCTTCTTGATACGCATCCTCGATTCAAGAGAATGTCTCGATTTCATACCTATTTTCACGTACCCTACATAATCTATTTTAAGAAACAATTATTTTTATAAAATATATAATTTTATCGTGAAAAAAAATATATTTTTTAATTTATAGTTTTTTATAAACAATAATGACAAAGAAAAATTATTTTCCCAAAATAAATCTTCTTTGACAAGTAAAAAAAGAGTATTCCACTCAAGAATTCCTAAATGATTTAATTAGAGTACATTAATCTATTTCAATAACAATATTGATTGTTACTATTTACTAATATGTATCTATTATGAATATAGTATAAAATGTTTTATTAAAATTTTTATGATATATTTGACTGTGGATGTTCTATCTTGTTATTATTCACTATACTACTCAGAATGGTTTTTGATTACGTTTAATGATTGGGGAATGTTATTAATATTTCATATGTTTATGTTGTATATGTTTAGATCTATTAAAATTATGAATGAATTGGAATTTTTAACAAATTATTGGGGCCTGATATATCCCCTTGATGCATCAGTCAGTCTCATGATACAAAACAGAAATTGATTTTGGGTTAGGCCTTAACCATTTATTTTCAGGTGTCTTAGCTGAGGCCTCGATGGTAGGTTTATGATGTACGTCATATTAACGATCTAATTATGATATTATTAATTTAAAAATAATGTGATTATTCCACTAGTATAATATCCATAGTTAATTTTCTTGTGATTATATATATGTAATTATTTATTCAGCTTTTATTCATATTAAATTATGCTCAAAATTATGTTTTGTGGAATATGTTTTAGTTATTAACCATGACTTATTATTTATATGAGATTATTTTATATTACATATCCTTAATGAGAATTTGAGTTCACCCTTTTATTATGTTTTAGTTTTTCAAATTATTTTTGGATGTATGTTTTGAATGACTTAAAGGGATAATCTATAAATTTATGGGTGTTTCTAATGGAGTCTCTATGTTTTATTTCATTTCATGTTTTCATGTAGTGTCCATGTATGTAAACTAGATTCCAAAACTAATAAACTAATTGGTCCTTTGAGATGTGAATTCCATGATTATTATACCAATGTAATAATATAAGGCACTATATATGGGCCATTAGGGTCAGGGTATTTACATTTATAGGTATATAATGAGAAATTTCCTAAATATACTTTGTAGTCGTGATATGAATTTAACTTGGTGTGTAATAATTTAGAAGGTAGAACTATCTAACTCCCCTATTGGCCTATCAATAGTTCATGATGAGACTCTATCTAGTAGATTCCAATCCAATATTTGATATGATAAGGTTTCCATTATGGTTACTAAAAGGAACCTATATTTCCTTAAACATTGTCTTCTAGGACCTATTTCCAGGACACTTGGGTGATATTTTAACTATATTACTGTTTTCATTTACTTGTATCACTCATCAAATTTAATTCTTTAAATCATACTTTTCAAAAAAAATCCAAAACCATGTTTTAAAAATTATGATATTATGTTTTTTGTTTTATGTAAATCGAAATGGTATATTTATATTTATAGTTCTACCTACCAAGTAATTTATTATTTAATAAATGTTTCACATATAGTATGTTAGAGAATCTTACTAAGCATGCCTTCTCAAAAACTATATATATCTTATGGGTGTATGTGGACCTTGTTTTGAATAATACTACCATAGGAATGAAATCTATATCATGTGGTGGATCCATGTAAACTTTTGAATGGGTTTTAAAATAGGTTTCTAGAGAGAGTATCTATATATTAACAAAGTGATGGGTCACATAAAATGTATTTTCTTTTTCTTCTAGTATTACCTTGTATATACCAACATTGATTTTCCTTCCCTTCCACTTCACTATTTTGATTTATTTTCGTGTTTTATATTTTTTTGGAAATTAAATTTCTTGTCAAATTTGGATTCTGTCTCTTAAGATCAGTAAATGATTAATTTATTTTCGAGTTTGTCATCATGTTATACATTTATTGATTGAGTTTTTACATTTAAAACTATTTAATTAGAATGTATTGTTATCTTATCTATGGGAATCACTTTGTAGTATCACCAGCCAATTTTACATCCACTATGACCAAACTGGGTGTTTCATACCTCAAGCACACCTTTTCAAATTCCATAGACTACCAAATAATAGTGAGAATCTATATGTGAAATCTTAATATTATACCCCCTTTATTATAAATATCCTTAATAATAGAGTGATAAATTATTATAAACATTAATCATAGTGAAAAATTGATAAAATTGTAATAACATGGATATAAAAGCTCAGTTATAGACACAAAAATAACATCACCATCATATATTAAAATTATTATCCATAATAAAATACATTCATATGTAAAAGAAACGAACTGATCGAGGGCTAGTCATATATATCAGGATCCAAAAATAAAAAATATATAAGATCACACAATAAATGGGTCCCAAGTCCATGATTGGTTCCTTCTCTTATATCAAGCTAATATCAGCAAACAAACTATCCAACGTAAGACACTTGGTATTACTTTTTCTTAAAACCATGAAGTCTACTCAGGTACTATGGTTCCTAAGAATAGTTTGACTATAAATTAGTAGTCCACCACCAATAGTTACCCTAATCAAGTCCGGTATATACCTTAGCATGTATAATGTGATATTTCCATAAGTGAAATAATATAAAATGGTAATAATAATATTTATGCCTCATCCATGGGTATTATATAAAAAACCTGGTGTGACCATATATATTCCATCTCATGTTGGGTTGTCTTGGAATATTTCAAAAATTCAATGACTATGATTCAATTCCCAAGTCAATGTATTTGGAAATAATGTACCAACAATGTATAATGACCAATAAATGGGTACTTTGTCCTAATAACATAGTCATATAGTGGTAATATCTCTCAAGAAATCATATACAAGTGAAAATTACATCATAAAAACATCATCAAGTTGGGGAATATCATCCTTACCCATTGGAGTAATCAAAATAGTAAAAATAATCCCTAGTATATAGACACGTAAAAATATATGGAATCACATCCCATAATAAACCATTGTCATGCAGAAATTACATACTCTCTATTGGAATAACTACACCACGGGTAGTACATACCACATCTAAGGTACACTCCAATACTCTGGTATGGTGCCACATCACAAACATTATCAAATCCAGTGAAGGATTATTTTCCATGATATGGTGGGTGTTACATAACCCAATGACATGAATAGAATCTCATTCAATGCATTTTGACATAAAGTGAGTGACAACCATCAATAACATAACAATAGAAAAACTAGAATTTGGTACCACTCTATTGGCATTATTAATATAACTAGAAATGTATTCCCATGGTATCACAATATATATAAATTTTGATTGTTATCATATAACATAAGGATATCATTCTAATTGGGTAGTACTTCATAATCCATAGATGTATCACATTATGGGTATATCATCCCTAGCAACATTGGACATTTCATCCCAGGATTTAAGAGGTTTCAAGAAAGGTGGGCGTGTCATAATAGGAAATAATCTATATCAGAGTGGATCAGAAGGTCTTATCACCTCTAAATAAATAAATTAATAAAGAGGCATCTCTTCAATGTCATAGAAAAAATTAATACAATGGTCAATAGTGCTCCAAAATATATACAAAACATATAATGTATGAATTAATATCCTATCAAAATCTATATAATCAAGGAAACAACTATGTTAACATGATGTCTAACTCAATTTATGTCTATCCTAAGTTAGTTCCCACAACTCCAACCTATATCCATATCTATAACTAACGTATAACCCACGAGTTTACTACATACCAGGATATGGTGGAACACTCACCCCATATGATATTAATATAATCCATAAGACTAACAAGGAATATAACAACCCATGATTTCAAATCCTAGATATTAAATCTTAATATATGGATATTGAATATTCATTATTAACACATTTATTGTGATTTTAAAGATTTTGGGTCTTTGGAGACTAGAAACACAGTCTTACCATTTCATGAAGTATCTTCAACAATCCAACAAATATCTTCCTACAAAGTAATATTCTTAAACATACCTTACTTAAAACCATTATTTATAACTTAGGGAAAGGAAACCTAAGAAAGGGTGAGCTCAGATGCTTAGAAACAGTAAAAAAGTGAGATATAAAATATCACATAAGCATAAATATAGCATAAAGGTATGAGAATATGATATTAACATTTGAAAACTAGAAAATTTATGTCGTATATTATAATATTGATTCATGGAATAATTCTTGGTAGTTCAGAATAATTGAATCATGAATGAATGAAATAAATCTTTCCATGATATCATAACATAGACATAGGAATATCATAAAAAATAAGTTTATAACCTTATGAATCTATATGGATAGAAACATGTTAACTCATTATGTTTTGGACAATAAAGAAGTCCCTCGGTTAAACTTATGGACATGAAACCAGGTCCTTTAATAATCTAATTGACATAAAATATATGTCCATGCATAAACATATGGACATGAAACCTGGTCCATAGATAATATTAGAGACATGAAATCTAGGTCCATGCATAAAATTATGTACATTAAATCTGGTTAACTCATAACATAATTACCCAATGAATTTCAGCTCTATATAATTATAGAACAACCTATCACCTGATCATAATTCATTCGTATGTGCACTAAAATATCATAAAAATTTCATCATATTATAACACATGAATAAGTAACAAGTGT
Organism: Viscum album; assembly: GCA_963277665.1. Lineage (NCBI taxonomy): Eukaryota > Viridiplantae > Streptophyta > Magnoliopsida > Santalales > Viscaceae > Viscum > Viscum album. The sequence continues at coordinate 61,057,242 of OY728143.1, read as the reverse complement.
CATAAATAATTCACGAAAGCGTAACCTGTTGAGAAGGAATATGTTTCATAAACATTTTTCATCCAAATAATAAACCATCATGTGAAATAATGAGGATGATTTAATCAGATCAATTCTAAATTGATTCTTACATAACATTAAAATATGTCATATTTTGATGAAAAATTCCATGAAAAGATCACTGGGAAAAATTCTTGAGTAAAACATCCTTTACACATTAATAAATTATTTAAAATCTAAAAAAGTCCAAATATTTAAGGAAAATATTTTATTTGAAAATTAATTTTGAATCTTGTAAGGTATTATTTAAAAAAATTATCTCTCATGACTTTGGGTAATTTCATTCATTATTTATATGTTAAAAAAAATATTCATTCCATACTATTTAAGAAAAATGTCAAATATATAATTTTTTTAAAAACTAATATTCATTTTAATCCATTATATAAAAAGTCTATCATTGATAAAAATTTATTTATACAATCCTAGTATAAATATAAAGAAAAATGAAAACATTTTTGGGAAACATGGATATGAAAGAAAAAAATAAACCAAAGATAGAATCATGGTTGGATTTCCGTTAAAAAACTCATTCATTCTCATAATTCATCACAGAGAGGAAAATTAATTTAAAAAATTTCATATCTATAAATAACTAGAGGATAATAAATATCATCATTTTCTAGAAAGTTTTATCAGGAAATTTCATCATCATAAATCACCTTGATATTTAATGATATTATAATATAAAAGCCTTACCACTTTGTAACTTTTGAATCGTAAATTCCATGAAATAATACCTTCAAAGAAAACTATAATTTACATGAAAATAAGTAAATTGCAGTTGTAATGCATCAAATAGGTTTTATAAACACCTCATAAATGATAATAGGTGCATAACATAACAAATGTCCCAAAGAATACAATTTGATATGACAAACCCTTACCTTGTGTTCCACTATCTTTTATGGAAATAAATATTCCATTATATTAAATTTAAAATTATTATAATTATATAATGGAGTCATGTACATAATTATAATATATTATATGAAAATGTTATATCATTTAAACACCCACTTATTAAAATTATTATTTTTGGGTGTTAACTATTTCATTTTGTTTAATAATTTCAGTTTGGTAGTTTCGATCATTATAAATTGATCATGGTTACATATTCCTCATAATTTTAATCATGTTAAAAATATCATATATATTCATTATGTAAATATTTATAGTCTATCATTAAATTTAGATATATAAAAATGAATTACATTGTTCATGGAGATGGTAGTTCGTATGTATGCCTGAATGTTGTTTTCACTTTTAGATGGATGGAATGGAAGAAAAATACATAATAATTCACCTTTAATAAATTATTATGTCATATATATATAACATATATTCACTTAATCTATCCCTATGAAAATTCAATTAAACTATAATTGAGAAACCAATCGCCTCACTTCATGGGAGTGGTACTCCCCATATATACATGAGTGACATCATTTTTCAAAATATTGGAAGGTAAAAAGTTATACTTGATATTATAATTCCGGAATTATAATTATGTCATATATATATAATATATAAAAATTAATCCCATCTGAATAATAGTCCCTAAAATATGGTGTTGGAAAATTTATTGTATCTCTACGTGGATACAATAATTTGTACATACATACTACTAATACTTTCACATTACATTTTATGGGGAAGAGGGTGAATAATGGTGATACCATAATCATAATAACATTTCACTATATTTGTGATACATAAAATATTATTATATTATAAAAAAAATCTAATTATTTTTGGTAGAATAAGAAATTAACTAAATGAGGTCGGGTAGAATGATTACTTATTTTTGGATAGGCCTCCTTTAGATCCTTTATTAAGGATCCTTGGAATGGAATCTTAAGAATACCATCATTTACAATTAATTTATAGATAATTTGAGAAGTTAATTAGGTTGGTTTTGGATGTGCTACAAGGATTGGAGTTATATAATGAACATAAAAGAGTGGTGTCCATTTATAAATGAGGGAGAGGACACACATTGATTTTCATAACAGATTAAAATATAATAAAGTCATTATCAATACAAATGAATTAAATTGATATGAATTAAAATAGAAATATAATAGAGAAAAAATAAAATCATCTAATGAAATTTATATAGGTACTTTTTTCAATTTAAAACCTATCTAACTAATTAACCTCTGGGTTAACCAATTTTAACATAAAACATGGTTACAAGTTTATCAATAGAAAACGGTAAAAAATGTTACCATAAATTGAAAATTTACACAAAAATTGAAAAATGTTTTATTTTAGACCATACACCATTCACTTTGCTGAAGATAATATTCATAAGTACTATAAATTATTTTCTAAAATATTATTTATTATAAAATACCATTAATGTGAGGTTTAGAACTATGCATTTAATTTGACTTTAATGACACCAAGAGAAATATGGAATTTAAAGATAATACTTTAATAAATAACTAGTATATTATATTAATCTAAAAAATTATTGGAATGCATTTGTTAGTCCAAATTATATCACTTTTAATATTTCTTAAAATAATTTATTTTAATTTTTTATTAATTTAGAAAATATTACATAGGCGTTGCATAATCGATTAATAAAATTATTCAATCACTAAAAACTAAAAATTATTTTACTATAAAAAAATAATTTTTTATTAAATTAATAATTTTAACTAAACTTATCATATTTTATCCTTATGTAAAAATTGGAGAGATATTAATGTCAAAAGAGTGACTTTTTGTATTTTATTCGTCTCTTAAATTAATATTAATTTCATAGTTAAACAAATCTCACACTAAGTTTCCATATATTAAATAATTGAATTTACATGGATAAAATCCACTAATAAATTAGGACAATGTTATGTTTTAGGGTCATTTTTAATCCTTATGAATTTATTTTATACATTAACTGCATGATTTAACCACACAGAGAGGAAAAATATTTACTAAGGTTAATATTCATAATGACCATATATAAAAGGGACCTATTTAAAAAAAATTAATCCTATGGATTTGAAATACTAGATCAATTTTTTAATATTTAATTACATGAAGTTGTGGAAATTAAATTAAGATGAATATTGTAAATGAAATGTAAAAAGGTACTTTCATAAAAATGGTTTGTTACATGTAAAAATGTTTTCATACCAAATTAAACCAAAAAAATTGAATAAAATGAACAAAATTTTATAAAAAGTAATGTATTAAATTAAAATTTATTTTAAAAAAATTAAAACAAAATGGTACTTTATACATTCTTGAATCAAGAATATAATTTCCAATAAAAATCATTAATTTTAATATTCACTAGAAATTCAATACTTTTAGAGAAATCCAAAAAATATCCTTGATATAATTTTGGAATTTTTATTTTAAAAATGAACTTAATTTAATGAAATACATTTTTTAAATTTTATAGAAAATAATAATTATTTTTTCTCACAAAAAATAAAAAAATCATTTTTGAAGAAACATATTTTTTTTGGAGGATAAAATTGCCTTACTAAAAATTTATTACTTATTTCCTAATAATGACTCAAAAAATTATTTATTATTACATTAATGGGTATTTAATTATTTTTAACCTCCTATACATAAATTTTAATTAAATAGAAATTTTATAATGGTCATATTTAAATGATAATATTTCATGATTAAATTATGAACAATGTTACGTGTCTTATATAAGATCAAGAATAACGTTATTCTATTAAAATATTGTGGTATCACATTATCCCCACACCTTTAATAAACTAAATCCTTATAATTTTATCTTGTGTAAGGTAATAAATAGTTTTATATTAAAAAATTATCTTTTTGTAAGACACACATCATAAAAAGGTTTAATAAAATATTTCTCTTAAAAAGTGGGAAATTGAAATATGAAGGTAATTTGGGTTAAAAAGGGGATTTAAAATAGTATAAAATTAGAGGGATGTGAAAATATGGACATGGAGGAGAAAAATAATACCTAAGGACTAATATAAGGTGATATGTTACATGGTTATAAGAAATGTAACCACCACAAAACTAAAAATATATGATGGGTTAAAAGACTAGTAGTTCATCAAAAAAATAAAGTAAACTAATTATGTTTTTATTCCATGATCCACTTTCCAAATTTTGAGGTATTCTTTTACTATAAATTTTAATTACTCAAAAAAATATACTTACCTGGTTTCCTTCTATTTTATAGGCACATTTTCATAATTAGTTTGTGCTTAAATAAATTCCACTTCAATATCCTCTCTTACCCCATGAAAGGGATATTCAAGATAAATTTTTCATAACTGAAGATATAAAATTAAAATTTAATGAATCTTGAAATCCATAAATCATTCCTTTTGTCAGAAAATATTTACAAAAACCTAAATTGTTTTCATGAGTTATCAATTATATATAAATAAAACGCATTAATTTATAAAACATCAATACTAAGACAAGTTAGACATAATCCATTCTATAAATAGTAATCCTTAAGGTTCCTCTAAAATTTGTCTAACCAAGAGTTAATACCAAATATTTTAATGATTTTATATCATATCTTTTCATGATCAAATTAAAATTTATATAGACATAATTTTGATCACACATAATGCCTAATACAAAAAATATATATAACCTAATAATTTACAAAAATAAATTCACAATAAAATAATATATTATTCCAAAATATAATTCACCCTCTATTCCGTATATAAGATCCTATCTCATCCAAAAACACTTTTATTTTAAATTAAGGTTCATACTTGCACCAAACGAGGATCATAGGTTGATTTATAATATGAAATGTGTTTCGTTATTCCATAATATATGTTGATAAAAATAATCAATGATAAAAATAACATAAAATTACACTTGATGTTTAAAAATAATATTGTAATGGGGATCATTAATAAAAAATTCAACTAGAATTCTAAAAAATTTAAGTGGATGGTAAGTGTTCCCTAACTATAATGATTCACCTTATCTGTTGTGATTCCATAATTATTCTGTTTGTTCTTTATCTTCAATGGTTTTTCTAGAATTTAATCCTCATTAGGACTTAGGATAGGGAAAGAATTTTAATAATTCATAAACACCATGGATCTATATAATTGAAGTGTGGTGGTATATTCTATTTAACTTTCTCTTATTTAATTTAACTAATTTCTTATTCATATCACATTGGTATTATTTTTCTCAATGTTCAGGATTCCCACAATTGAAACATCTTCTTGTTTCTTTCTTGTATTCACCTGAGTGCTCATTCTAATATTTTTTCATCTTGGAGGTTGAAATTTTTTCTTTCCTCTCAGTGATATTATATTGGGTCTTGTATGATACTCAATATTCCCTTTAAAATAACTAGAACCATGTGGTTTTATAGTTTCCATTTCCAATTTGATTGTACGTCGAATGATTTATTCACCACTTCCAACGTACCTTATGGATAGTGCCTTTATAATGTTAGATTTCAAAACAATAAAAAATAGATCAATTTTTTTCATAGATGAAACTTAAGCCACGATAATTCATTGAATTTCATGAAATATTTTCCTCATAAGAACAAATAGATTCATCATCCTTCCCCTTAAACTCAAGGAATTCTTATCCATTTTTTTATGAAAAATATAATGGAAGTACTCACATAAAATTATCCTCTTAAGATCATCCCATTCTAGGGATTCTATTTCATTTTCTTGTATCATATTTTCGAATTAGATTCCACTATTTCTCTAAATAATCTTTTGAATGATAAATGACTAGATTAACGTTTCCATTGACTAAGCACTAGAAAACAAGAAATATATTTTCCTTCATACTAACTCATTTCTCATCAACTTGTGGAACATAATTCCCATAAAATGAAGGTGTATTTTATCTTATAAATGATTTAGTATCTTATTTCTATATCCTTATCTTATTATGAATTTCAATATAACCCATGTTACCACCTATATATTAAGATATTTGAGTGAGAATAGTCACAAAATAATTTATCGCATATCCTAAGCCATTTAATTTATGAATAGGTCAGTCATTTAATTTTTTGTCAAATTAGTTGTTCATATGATTCCTTCAGGTTAAAACCATTGACTAAAAATACATTAGTATGAGAAAAAATAGTCATAGTGGAAAGTCATATAATCCTGAGAAATCATTCATAAAATTTCTAAATAATAACATATTATATTTAATCTATGACACTATAGGTTTAACCTAATACATCATTGGTTGTAATACATTTAAATCCTTTATACTAGTTCATAAGTAAAATGTGAGTCAGCCCATGAAAATCCCCTAAGTGTATCAAACAATGTGCACAGTAAGAGAACACTCTTCATGCATTAGAATGATGGTTGAGATATACTCGACCACCAATATTCCGGTTCATTTCCCAAGGATTCATCTATCCCAAATCTATATCAAGCTATAGTATCCAAAGAGGGTTGTTTTTATACAAAAAACACATAATCCATTTTCTACCAAAAATTTCAAAATTTTTCTAATACACAGGCTTATCCCTTAGTATTTCACAAATTATCTCTAATATTAATCCCCAATAATTTAATAAACCTATCATATAATACCAACTATAATGGCATGGTATTTTTAAAAATATATAATAAATATTAATAGATGAATTTCCAATATTCCTTAAAAAACATTCTTAATGACCCTAATTTTTTCGTGTCTCTAGAGACTATATATAAAATCATTTCATTTCTTGAAATATATTCAATATATCCCATTAAGATACTTCCAAAAATCAATCCTCGGATAAATACCCTAAATAAACATTTCCTCAAAATCAAGGGAAAGAAAACATAATAAATGGTGATATCAAATTATCATTCATGGTAAACAAGGTAGATATCAATGATCACTTAATCATAACATGATCGTAAGGGTATGAAAATATGATATTAACATTTGAAAACCAATCCCTATGTATCATATATCATAATCTTGATTCATTGAATAAATAATGGATGTTCATAAAATGAGAATCATAAAGGACTCAAATAGCATAATCAATGAGAGACTAACATAGACATGGGAATGTGGAAACATATAATCTTATAACATTGTTAATGTGTATAAATAAAAACATATTCACTAAATAAGATATAGAAATGAAATCATTGTATCGATTAAATTTATTTACAAGAAACCAGGTCCACACATAACCATGAAAATATGAAATATAGGTTCATTCATAGAGTAAGGGATATGAAATAAGAATCATGTGTAATCTTATTCACATGAAATATAGTTCCACACATAAAATTGTGATCATGAAATTAGTTTTGCACATAATATATTTACCTAATGATTTATCCATATCTACCAAATTCATTTGAGAGATATAAAATTTTAGTCCCACCAACCACGTAATCATAATACATTCACGTGTGTGACACAATATCATAAAAAATCGTCATATCATAATACATTAAAAATAAATGTGTCTGATAAACATTTCATCCAAGAATAACCTATGGAAAAGGAACAAGTTTCATAAACATCTTGTCTTGATAACCCTAAACAATCCAGAAGAAAAATAAGGATGGTATAACTAGATCAATTATACATTTATTCTTATGTAACATCTAATTTCAGATTAGATGATAAATTTCTTTAAAATATCACATAGAACATTTCTTGAGGAAAATATCCTTTTCACTTTAAAATCACTTATTTTAAATATCAAAATTCCCAAAATATTAAATAAAACATATTATTTTAAAATAACCTTGGAAAATTTTAAATTAATCCTTAAATAATTAATTATTCATGAAAGATTAAAATATAAATCATATCATTCATGTTAAAAACAATGATTTCTTAATATTATAAAAAAATTCAAAAATTATCTTTTTGTGGAAACAAAAAGAAGATTCATTTTAAAAAAAATACTATAATATAATATTTAGGTAAAAATGAATTTAAAAATAATTTAATAAATATAATTATATTTTTGGAAACATATTTAGAAAAAATGGATATGGAATAAAAATATTTTTCGACCAAGGGGAGAAATAATGTCAGTTTTACTTAAAAATATATTCCAGACAATTGAGTTATTAAAAATAGAAAAATTCAATGAAAATTTTAATATTAAAAAATAAATATATAAGAATAAATTTCCTTAGTTTTTTTATAGTTATATCATGAAATTTTATCATTTAAACCCTCATCATAAACAATTCTGATAAGCATTGAGATTGTAACATATAACACTTTCCACTTGAAAATTTTTGAATCATAAGCCCTATGAAAGAATAATGTCAAATGAATCATTAATTTACCTAATAATAAGGATTTTCATTATATAACACAAATATTTTTCTGTATAAACACCTCATAAAATAATATAGGTGTACAAAATAGCATATGTCCCAAATAATAATATTTGACACGATAAAGCCTTACCTCATGTTCCAATTTCTTCAAAATTACTCAATACCCATGTATAATAAATTAAAATGTATTATAATTATATATTATAGAAATTTAAATATTTATAATATCCTATATGATCCACTTATAACATTTAAACAACATTGTATTAATAACTCCTTTCTAAAATAACTGTTTTCAGGTGTACGTTGTTTCATTTCTCATTACAATTTATTTTTTGTAGTTCTAGTCCTTGTACATTGATCATGATTCCATAATATATAGAATTTTAATCAGGATATAAATATCATATATATTCATTATATATAAATATATATTCATCCATTAATGTTATAAATAGAAAAATGAATTTCACCATTCATGGAGGTGGTGCGACACACGTACACATAAACAATGTTTTCATTTTTTGATGGATTGAATGAAAGAAATGAAAAAAATAATTCACACTTTTTTAATCATTATTATGTCATATATATCATATATATTAATTAAATGCATCATTATTACCATCAAAGTCAAATATAAATAAAAAACCAATCACATCACTTCATGGAGGTAGTAGTCCACACATATGCACGAGGGATGTTATAATTTTACAAGAGATTGGAAGGTAAGATAGTATTTGTGATATTATAATTACATATGTATAATTATTTCACAGATATAATATATAAACATTAAACTCTCCATAGTAACCATCCATGAATTATGGTGATGTAAAATTAATTGTATTACTATGTATAGATGATAAGTTATACGTACGCATGATTGAGACATTCACATTCCACTTTATGGAGAAGAGGGTGAATAATTGTGATTCTGTAATCATAAAAAAGATTAATATATTTATTATTCCTAATTTATTTTTTTATATTGAAAAATATAAAATTATAGGTGTTAGGAGGATAAATGGATAGAAAGAAATTGGGTATAATTATTACCTCTTCTTTAATAGGCCTTAGTTAGATTATTTCTCAGGCATCAATGGATAAGTATTTTAAGAATACCCGAACATTAAATTCATGGATAAGGATGTTGAGAATAAAATTGGGTAGGTTTTGGATGATATATAAGTCTCGATGTTGAGTTAATAAGTGAAATGAGTTGTGTCATTTTATTATCGAGGGAGAGTAAACACATGGAATTTCATAAAATATTAAAATATAATAAATTAATTCTCAAGAGTAATAATTCAAAATGGATATTAATTAGAATAAAAAATGAATGGGATTAAAAATAATCATCCAACAAAAGTTATATGGGTCTTGGTTTCATTCTAAACCTTATATATTTGATTAACATCTTGGTTAATAAATATTAACCTAAAGTATGGTAACAAAATTTTCATTATTAATGGGTTAATATTGTTATCAGAATTAGATATGTGACTCAAAAATATACCATAATTGATATTTTCAACCATATTCCATTCACATTGTTGATTACAATAATTTTATGAATTTAAAATCATTTAATATAATATTATTTATTATAAAATATCATTAATGTTAATTTTGGAGCTATTAAGTTGATTTGTCTTTTAAGACACTAAATAATTTATTTAATTAAAATATAATCCTTTTAAACATCACTAATATGTTATATATATCTATAAAGTTTATATAATAAACTTATTTCTCAAAATTGAATTATTTTTAATTTTTTTTAATCATTTATTTTATATTTTTATTTATTGAATAAATATTATGATAATGTTGCATAATAATTTACGGTAATCATTAAAAAACCAAAATTTAAAATAAATGTATATAATATAAAAAATTTCATTCAAATAATCATTTATAGCTGGACTTATCTGCTATGTATCCATATGTAAAAAATTTAAAGATACTAAATTCAAAAGGGTAAAATTTCTGATTTATTCATTTCATTAATTAATATTAAGATCATAATAAAAGAAATGTGATACCATGTGTCCATATATTTGAGACTCAGATGTACATGTTCTAAGTCCAATCATGAAATAGGATAAATGAAATTATTTGTGTAATGTCCCCTATTTTGGATTTGGTTGTAATTACAAGAGAATTATATTTTTCTATTTGATGGTCAGGATAAATCATAAAATGAGAATTTAAAGGTAATTAAAATAGTTGGATCACTTAAATGTGATGTTTTTATATGGTATTTAAGACTAGAGAGGTGTTACATGTGTTTGGTGGTATTTTTGGAGGATTTTTATCTGAAAACCTAGATTTTGGAAATGTTAGGGGAGGCACACAGTTTGCACATGATTAGTGAAAATCGTGGACTTAAATTATGTGGTCCTTGAGTAGTGTCACATGGTTTGGGTAACCATGCACCTAAAGGTTCATGGTCATCTGTTATTTCTAAAAAAAACAACATATGGGGATACACGAGCCACACATGGTTTTCCTAACTATATACTAGTTGTGTGAGGGGGGTTTCCACCTTAGGCAGTAGTACCGCATGGTTGGTGCACGGTTCGCCAAACCATGTAGCCAAATATGTAGCTTAATAATGATATAAAATTCACCCTTTTTACACTATCTTCTTTAACCCAAAATATTCCCCAATGCACCCTCATTTTATCCATACTAGGTAGTCACTCGAGCTCCCCCTTGGTCTTCTCCAAGTATTTCATTGATATCCTTCATTTAGATTTCGATTCAAACATCATTGGGCGCATTGGAAGAATAATGGTCATGTTATGATTCTACTCCCCTCTTATTTAAATGTACCTGTATTTATTGAATATTATTTCCATGTTAGCTCATATTCTCTATTTTCAGTGTGTTTTTCTATTTTATTTTTTCTATCCATCCATCTCAAATAAAATCCAATTACTGGGTGAGTGAATGGTCGTAAAAATTATATATGTGATCTATATTTTCCCTCAAAGTCTCATTTTTTTTACAACATGTCAAACTTTCTACTCATTTCCCCAAAAAATATAAATAATTTATATAAATTTCCAAATCTATGACTTACTTCCTTTGTAAGACCCATTGACATGGTTGAAGGTCAGTGATCTAAACTATATCCACACCTTCGGGTGTGTTCTATTAATTTTTCATTATATAAATTGTTGTATTGGACCAGGAATGGGAATTGATTAATTAATGATTAATGAATTTCATCAATTACAATTGGGAATGTATACTTTCTTGTCCTATGATAATGTAAGAAGTATTCTGTACTATTTAATGGGGTAACTAGATGTAAATGTTTTAAATAATGAATTAAATGTATTCTTGATGGAATATCATATAATTTTTACACGTATGTTGTTAACGGATAATGGTCAGTTCCCTTGAACCATTATTACTCCTTCCTTAATTACTAGATTATAAATTAAAAAATAAATGATACATGGTGATCCTCATATTTGGAATGGATGTTTACCGTGGCCTATATCTAAATGGTCATATAAATAAGAATATTAATAAAATAATTATAACACATCATAAGTGATAAATATATTCTTACATAGATCACATTGTATAGGTTCACTAGGAAGATGCTTTTATATTACCCAATGCATGATACCTATGAACTATGTTGATTACGTTGGATGGAATTAGAGGTAAATATTATTGTACAAGGACAAAAGAGATAACTGGTTCTCTATATTGTATATCATGAATGATTTCATAGGGTTATTCCTCTATAGTATGTGATTAGGGATACCTAGGTTCGTATATGGGATTCTAATGAAGGACTTCTATATTGATTGGTATTTATTGTACACCTAGAGCGATGCATGGGTTCCCTTCATATGGAATGCCTTGGATGGGATAGGGGTTCTAATTAATTAAATAAATTAACATGTATTCCAATATAAATAACATAGATGTATTTTTCTATGATTTACCCACATGAAGTCCTAGTTATACTTAATTCCTATGAAAATATTCCATGAGAGTTAACGAACCTCTTATGATTCTGCGTGGACACATTAGCCATAAACCCCATGTCATATCTATTATTATGTTCCTATATATATATGATTATACATGTTCATAAATATATAATACATATATATATAGTTATATATATATATATACAGGTTGAAATCTATTTAGAGATATTTTGGATTAGGTTTAAGTAGGTAGGATTGGTTGGGTGTCCCGTGAGGCACCTAGAATCATGTGATTTATTTCATTTACTTTTTGCATTAATTAATTCATGTACACTACTATTTTTATATACATGGACTGAATTTCATTAGATATAATTGGTGGTGGTATTTTGAGTTTATCTCACATCATATTTGGTGTCCCATTTGGTTCCTGGATAGACCTCATGGTCACAATATTAGGATATCAGATTGATTTTTTCACTTGGATTTGGGGGCTTAAGAGCACAAGACTGAACCAATTCTCCTGATACTCTTGGACCAACATTTGGATTTATCTTTATTTATTATACATTTATTTTATGTCAAATTTTCATAAATTTTATCATGTCCATCCATGGTTTTTTAATGGGAATTATCCCAATTATGTGACGATAACTATTCATAATTTTATTTCTAGTTAAATATTATTATATGTCATAAATTTAATTGTATTCTACTATTAATATTATTCATTTTTTATTTTTTCCAATTTATTTTATAATATTATATTGGTTATATTCTCCCCAATTTACCAACATTGGACCCCCGTGGCTATTCAGTATACTCTGGCATATGTGGAAGGGTGCTTGAGGCCATTTGATGAATCAACTCAAGGAACTATTCTAGTTAATCTTGGTTCATGATTTTATAAAGTGGTATTAGAGATTTAGTATTCCCTATCTTACTATTATTATTTTTAGATAGGATACTATGAATTTGTTGACACATGGTAAATAATTGTCTCTAGGGTTGATCAACCCATGAATGGGGAAAAGACTATGTGAACAAGGATGATACTATTCATCATGATGTTCATTGTTTTTTAGATTATTATTTCAACTTGAGTGATTGATATACTTTCCTCTTCTTATAGATTTATTATATTTATTATATTTTACCATTTTCATAGTATTTAAAGAAATTATAATTGTGTGAAGAATTATAGACAAATAGAGATTCACATTACATGCATATGTCAGGACAAGTAGATTGATTTTTTTGAATGCCAAAAAAAAGTTGGATTTACCTAATTTGATTTAGAAGTATGCTTAAATATAAAACATTTTAGGTGATTATTTAGAATTATATTTCTATATTCCATGTTTTTATTGTTTCTTGTTTATTTATATGTCTTCTTTATAACTATGTGATAGAATTCTATATTGTAATTCTGATATTTTAATGGTTATTGAAGTGTCTACATCAATATAAAGGGTATTTTCAAATATATATGGATGGTGGAAACGTTACTAACCAATAATTAAATGTTTAGTCCCTGGACCATTGGGTGAAAGTGCTGAAATATTTATGGTTATAATTAAATGATTGTTAATATAAATTTGTATTATGTATGGGACTTTATAAATTTGGAAGGGTAACCCATATAATAAAACCATATTAAATGGACTTTTCATATTCTAAAATAAAATTTATAATTACATGTATAATGATTCATGAATTAAAATTTTAAATTATAAATTAAAGTACCTTTAAAACATGGTAATGGTAATTCATCAAACTAAACCATGGTATATATATATATATATGATGACCTGTTATTATTTTATAAAAATGGTTTATGAAAACTGATGTGTTATTTTCTATTATAAAAGTTGGTTCATATCTAAATTGGGTATAAGGACCCATATTAATAAATTCCTAAATAAAAAATTGTTCCCAAGTAGGTCAGTTGGGGCATGTTGATTATTAGATAAACTTGCTAAGGGTGTTGTGAAAAAATTATAATTTATTTGTTAAATGTTTCAATTAAATTGAAATAGATTGGTATTATGGAACCGTAGTATGTCTCCTTTATCATTAATTATATTTTTTAAAATCTCATGGTGTATAATTATCCTAAATGGGGTGTTTAATTCAAATTTTAGTAACCACATTTATTGGTTACATATAAATGTATAGTTTCTATTACTTGAACAACCCCCTTAATCGACAAAAGAACTTTTGTATAATTTTGAGATTTATTGTTATGGGGCCTAATTTAATTAAAATTAAAATTAAAATATAAATTTTTTCTTCCATATTTTTATTTAAAATTGAAATTCTATTTAACTAATATCAGTTGTGAAAAAATTATTATTAAATTATAATTTTAAAAAGGAAACTGTTAGTTGTTTTTCCTAGTGCTACATGGAATAATTTGTGGAAATTGGTGACTATTTTTTTCTTTGAAAACTAGTAATTTATTTACCTTATGTATATGTGATACTCACAATAAATTACCATAATTCATATGTCTTAAATTGAACCTTTTATAGATTTTTTAGGGTGAACCATTTTGTAAGAGTTTGCTTAGTTGCAATGAGATGTGATTGAATGGGAATGTGAACATGACATATAAGACATTGATAGAATCATACAATTATTAATTTAATCTAAAGGTTATCTAGTAGAACCCATTGACCTTTTAGGAATGACCCATGTTTTAGATTTGATGATTTGTGCATTAAATAGGGGTTAACATATTGTGATATCACCCTTGGAGATATAAAAAATTATATATTTGAGATGAATTTCTAATAACATTATATGTTAATTTTTGACTGTTGAGTCACATAGGAATCTTATATGACATTAATACACCTTGTTATACGGGTGGTTTTCTGATAAGGTAGCCCTCGGGTGGGTATTACAGTTTATGGATACCCAATCAGTGTCATCTCTTCTTCCTGTAATGTTGATGTTGTGACACTATTATATCAATAAATTTCCTTCCTACTTCAGTTTTAGATTTTAAGAGAAGATTTTATAATCATGTTAGATGTTGAGTTATATATACTCTTCAGTGGCTTATGGATCAAAAGAGAGAGACCATATGGATAGGTGGGAGACTTAGAGTCTTATAATTCTAACTCACACCCTAGTTGGTCAAACTATTTTTTCATAAAGGAAAACGGTTAGAGGGGATGTACTAAGGGTTATATTTTACTTTAAAGATTTGATCAATGCTTTATGATAATTTCAAGACAAATTCATGTTAGTTGCTTCAAAAAATTTATTTTAGAAATGTTATTTCATTAATTTTTTAATAGCAACCTATGTGCATGTTAATCAAAACTAGAATCGATGGGATAATTTTTTTGGGTGCATGACCTAGAAGAATAATGGATATGTGGTTTAAGATTCAAATTCAGAAATGTAATTGTGATATGGGAGTTCATTCAATAATCATGGAATATGTAGATTCTTTATTTTGATTATGAATCTCTAGGGTGCACTTGGTGTATTAAAAATGATGTGTTGTGTAGAATGGTTAGTTTTACCTTGTTCACAAACACTCATAGATCATGATTCAGGTCTTGAATTTGGTGGTATGGGTGTATACCCCCACTATTCTAGAAGAATAGAAATAATACACACTGGTTTTACATGGTACTATTTAAATAATATATATTTGAGCTTCCATGTGTGATATGTTGAACAATGGTTTCAAAAATTAAGGATTACTGTAATAAAGACTTTGAGTTTGGGATAAAAAATTTAATTCCCTAGTAATGAGGAACAATTTGGAATGAAACAAGGTATCGTGAGTCGGTAGAGCCATGTTTTTACTTGCAAAAACACATCATTACGATATGTCGTATTATGAGTTTGTTAAAGAAACATTTAACCTTTTATGATATCAATGTGGATTAGAGGGAGATATACGATCTTATCGATGGGATCCTAGTGTATGAATTTTTTAGTGGTGATAATTCCATATATCATAACAACTTTATAAGTATTCTAAGAGAGAACTATATATATATCAATCTAAATATTGTACCTTTTGTGATGGGACGAAAAACTCCTTGGAAGATTGGTTGAGGAGTGGTTTAAAGGTTAGGCATATGTTGTGTAGTACAACATTGGATGGATGAGTTTGGTGACACTATTTATGTTTACAATTTTAGTGATCAACCTGGGAAGCATTCTTTGAAATTGATAATGAATGATGGGTGATGTTTTCCTCCGAGCTCAGTAGTGAGAAGGGTTCTATCCATTCTTGTAGTGAGGGATTGGGTATGGTTTTTGGTGATCAGGTTCTCATTTTGTTTAAGTGATGAAAAGTATACTTATAACGATGGGATTGGGGAATAAGTTTCTATTTGGTGGCCCACATGTGAGAACGTTCATGGGATCATGAGTTCAGTCATTAAATGGTCATTTTGGATCTCATATTCCATTTTTTTAAAATTGATCAATGTATAGCTATAACCATAGTTAACAATCGGTATAGGATCAATTATTGATTTGGGATAAATCAAAATTCAGGTGTTAATCCTATAGTAGTGCTCTATTGGTTTCAATTATGTATTTGTGATAATCCATCAAAATATGGTTTTAGTGATGTGTTGGTTGTTGGAGCTGACTAATTTAAAATCAGTCAACCAGAGCCAGTTCAACTCGATTTTCTCCTAATTGTTGAAATTGGTTGATGTGAAATTCTATCAGACATGTTTTCAGGATGAGACATGTTCAGTTTAATGGTTGGTATTGGTTTCTCAACAAAATTTTGATGCGTCTAGGTTGATATTGGTTATCCATAATTCAACCATTTAAATCAAGATAAGAAACATGTTGGGGGTTTCAATGGGACACTATTTATGTTATTCAATTACAAATTATGAGAGTATAATTATTGTTAATTGGAATTGGTAATTAAAAGATAAATCTTATGGTGGGGAGCTCTATATGATAGATTATAAAATAGTTGACGACATTATCTGGTCTCAGGTTAGATGGGATAGGGTACACATTTTGATGATGTTTAAAATTTTAATATGAGTGTTTTCTCAAGTTCTAGAGGTTAAGTATTGTGTCTTTATGGAAAAATTGTAGGTGTGTTAGGAGTATAAAACATAATGAATCTGTTTTAGCATGAATTCATGATCTAAGTAGTGTAGGTCAGGTTTTAATTATTCCACAAGGATTCTCTGGGACGATAAGTTATAATGTGGGGAGATTGTAATGTGTCATGTTTTGGACTTGGATAAAATTCTGTGAGAATTTAGGTTTCTCATTTGGTGGATGGGATTAATCTTAAACAGATATTTGGAAGGTAATTCTAAGAGTTATATCTCTTAAATGTGATGTTTTTTATTGGGTTTAGGTCCAAATATTTTTTATAAGTGTATTGTTGAGTTTAGGGAGCATCGTGATTTGAAAAACTATATTTTTGAAAGGTAAGGGTAAGTGTATGGTTTGATAGCATTTTGTGAAAGTAGTTAGTCTAATCTATGTGTCCCATAATAAATATAACACAATTTCTATAACTATTCACCCTAGGCCAAACAACAATGTGTGATGTTTGTAGAAAACTATAGAGGGGACGTGTGGGCTATTCTCGGGTTGTCTAACTATGTGCTAGACAAGAGAGGTGGTTTCCACCATAGGTAGTAGTACCACATAGTGGGTGAACGTTTAGCCAAATTTTGTATCCAAACCATGTAAATCATTAAATATATAGAGTTTAACTTTTTACCCTCTATTCAATAACCAAAAATCCATCCTTTTTCTACATCATTTCTCCTATTTCAAGTAGCCACTTGAGCTCCCCCTTGGCCTCCACCTAGACTTCCATAGATATCATTCAGTTGGACCAATGTTTAAGTTCTTTATGGGGTGTTTGAAGTGTAATGATTACATCATGATTCTTCTACCCTCTTATCTCATTTTACCTTTAAATATTGAATTTTATTTCAATATGAGCTGTTACGCCAATTTTTTAGGGGGGGTTTTCTATTATTCGAATTTCTCTTGATCCAGATTGAATCAAATCTTAATTATGGAAAAGTGAAGATTCTTAAGAATGAGGTTAGTGGTATATTGATTTTCCCACAATGTTTCATTGTTTATATTATTTTTTCATTATGCCACATTTTGTGCTTTCTACTTGTTTCTCCTAAAAAGTTAAGTAGTTTAATGAAGTTTTCTAGATTATGACATAGTCCTTTTGTTAGAAACATTAATATATTTTGTGTTTGGTAACCTAAACATAGTACTTCCCTTTGGGTTTTTCTTATGAATTCCCCCTTTTTGAATTATTATATCAGCCCTAGAATAAAAACTTATATATTAAGGGTAAAGGAGTTTCCTGAATTATAAATAGGTATGTATACAGGCCTAGACCATTGAAATGTTAGAATTATGCATTATTATTTAAAGGGAGAACTAGATTGAAAATGTTTAAATGATAAATGGAATGAATTACTCATTTCTTATCATATAATTTTTACATATATGGTGGATTCTACTCATAGGGAGTTCACCAGGCTCATTATTACTCCTTTCTTAATGCTTGGCATATCTTTTAGAACTGAAATGATATGTGATGGTCCTAACAATTTTTATGTATGTTTACCATGATCAATATCTAAATCATAAATATAAATTTCTTATTCTTTTATTTCATGCCTTGATCGAACCATGGATTACCATGTAGGAATACCATGGATGGGCTTATAGGATCGATGAATTATATCATCCCTTGACAGAACCTTGGATTCCCATGTAGTAATACCTTGAATGGGACCACTAAGAATATTAATTAGAAGATTTTAAAATTAATTATAACACATCATAAGTGATACATGTGTTCTTTTATATAACACCTTGGATTGGATCACTGGGTATATGACTTTATATTACCCAATGAGCGATACTTGGTTTCCTAACTGGATTACCTTAGATGGGATTAAAGGGAAATCATACTGTAACATTCCATGATTGATACATGGTTCCCTATGTGGTATACCATGGATAGTATTAAAGGTTAATACTTTTATACTATGTCATGAGTGATACCTAGGTTCTAATGTGGTGCTAAATGGATGGACTCATATGGTAATGGATTTTCGTAGTACATCTAGAGAATGAATTGGGTTCCAGTTTTATGGAATTCCCTATTCAGGCATGATATTTTAATTAATTAACTATATTGATACTTCAACCAAATCAATGAACATAAATTAATTTATTTTATGCTTTACCAACATGATTTCAAAGTTGTACTTATTTTTTAATCACATGTCGCATGAGAATTAAACGACCTAATGTGAATATTCATAGATGACTTGAGAATACACCTCAGATCATAAATAATATTACATATATATATATATCCACATTCATGTTAATACATATTTTATGTGTATATAGATACATATATATTTATATATATACATGGTGTCATCTGTTCATAGACATTCCAACACATGATAAAGTATGAAGTATCAGTCGGGTGTCCAGTGAGGAACCTTGAATGATATGATTTATTTCATTTACTATTATATATATATTATTAACTATAAATACCTCGTTTTATATACAATTGTTGTATTTCATTGAAATCAATTGGTTGTTACCTACTATGTTTATCTCATACCCTGTTTGGGCCACAATTTGGTACCTAGATAGAAATCATGGTAGCACGATTAGGATTATGGATTGTACTATAAACATGGATATGAGAGATTATGAGTACATTACTGGTCTAGTTCTTAGGATTCAAATATAGATATCATTTTGGGTTATCTATTTTGGTTATTATGTATTTCATTTCTTTTATTTTATTCATTTTTTACATGTCCATGATAATGTTATATTGGCCATAGGCCTGGTTATCTAATGTTGGTTATTTATTCTTTTATTACTATTTATATATTATTTTTATCTATAAATGATTTACTTTGATTATAATATTTATATTATTCATTTAATTATTCCTTTATATTTTATGTAGACCAGTAGGGTAATTTCTCCTCATTGTTCCATCATGAGACCCTCGCTGCTAGTTAGTAGTCTCTAGTGTAAGGGGAGGCACACATAAGGCCATGAGAAGATCCATATCAGAGAAATGTTCAAGTTGATCCTGGGATGATATTTTATAGTTAAAATCATTTTTTTCTCTATCATATTATTCATAACCATATTTATCTTAATTACCATTACCAAGTAGAAAAATATTTACTATGGTCATTATTCATAATGACCCAAACGTAACGGAACCTATTTACCGAATTTGAATATATTAACTGAAAATTCATGATCCATTTTTCAAGATTCAAATCCTAGAAGTGGTCGAAATTAATTTTAGATGAAAATGAAAAACATTATAAAAAATAGTTTTTTAAAAAATGATTTTTAAGTATAAAAATGTTAACATATAAAATTCAACCATTAAACTAATTCCAATGAACATAATTAGATTTCTCATAACATAAGAGGCATAATTTCAAAAAATAATATAAATTGGTAATTTTTACATTCTTAAAACAAAAATTTAGTTTGCAATATAAATTTGTTAATCACTATTCACAAGAAAAATAATCTTTTCAGAATAATTCGAGAAAGTCAACATAAGTTAATTTTGATATGATTATTTAGAAATTAATTTAATTTTATAAAATAAATTTTATAAAATATTCGTAAATTAATTATAATATTTTTTTCACAAAGTAATAAAAAATCATTTTTGATGAAAATGTATTTTTATTATGAATACAAAAAGCTTACTAAAAATTGATTTCCTATTTCCTAAGAATTAATCAACAAATATTTTTTGATTAGAATAGTTATATATATTCCATAACATTGTTATTTTTATTTATACTCTCTAGTTCAAAATCTAGGTTATAATGGTCATGTGTAAATAATAATGTTGTGTGGTTTGTTTATGCTCAGTGTTATATGTTATATACTCTATCGAACATAATGTTCTTATTTTAAAATGTTGTTGTGTTAAGATGGATTAATAAGGATCCATTCATGTCATGATTCATGTTTACCTTATATAATTCAGACATATTTTACTCGAGGTAGGCTAAGGCAACCTATTCTTGGTCCTTTAAATGTGGTCTTCCAAGGTTATACTCCTCTTACTTATAGGTCTAAAACTACATATGATTTAATTTCAACCCTATGGAATTCAGTGGTCAGGAAATTAAGCTATATCAAAATTAAATTTCAATCATATACCTAATATGAAATATACAGTCTCAATATGTTAATGAAACATTCTAGTTGATTGGACATGCATGCCCCTATCATTTAAACACCTCACATATGACCAAGGAGGCTAAGGAACCAAATAATGATCCTATAAATTATAATATAAATCAAGGTATTACCCTAATGGAAATTATTTATACATACCATAATCTATGATTCAATATAATGACCTTCAGGTTTCCTGGTGTCAACACTGATTAATTTGATGGTCTATCATGGCCCTAGACATCCTTACCCTACTCATATGGAATGATGTAAAAAAATTGAATTTAGTTTTAGGTTAATCAAACATGGGTAGAAAGACATTGTATCACACATCTCATAAAATGTGTGTAATCTATCTAGAATAGTTAAGGATCGCCTACCTCAAAATGGATTTATCATCCTAAGTGACACTTCGACACCATTTCTTAAGATCGTCAATGACCATACCAACCATTGGACCTATTCTTAAATCACTAGCTTCATAAAACAATCCATTTAATAAATATTCAAAAAATTATAAGTAAATTAAAAATTTAATCCAAATTAACTATGATAGGAATAATTGATGAATAATCCCTCAGATGGAATAACATCACAAAAACCTAGAGCAATGGGATTTTCATCACTCCTATCACACCCATAATCCCACTATTAATGCAATACAAAACACTCGACATCACGAAATAAATTTACTGTATTTTAATTTTATGGGGAAAATAAAATATGGGAATTGGTTTATAAGCAATGAAATTGAAAAAAACATCAATAATTCGTCCTCCTAAGGCCCTATATGTTCAAGACATGATAAATCCACATCATCCTGACCCAATTACACCATTATTTGGAGGAATTTATATAAAATCCAAAGATCTAACGCATTTAAATAAAATTAAATGGAAGGAATGGAGATAGTTTGGTAGAGGGAAGAAAACCTACCTTAAATTGCGAATGGAATCATCCTGGGATAGAACATATCAAAGAGGAATTATGGATGATGAAGAGAGGGATGGATTCCCCCTTTCGTAACATAAATGAATCCAAGGAAACCTAAAGGGTATATTATTTTTAAACTAGTAATGACCAAAATTAACTAACTCAAAAATCAAGGTAGTATAAATTGAATGGTTTCCTAGCACTGCCTACCCTGTGATCTACCATGTACAAGTACTTTAAACAAGTAACCTCGTGACCCTATGAATAAATAAATTCCCCTTAGGAACTTATCTAGGTAACATTAACCACTCAATATATTACCAATGTCTCGTAGAAATAATCATTCAGTATTTTTATACTATTTAAACCCCCAAAAATCACTCCTGGACTCATCCACCTAATCATAAATATTAATAAAATCAATTCATTAAAACATGCCTTCAAAATCTAAATATCAATATTAATATGAAAATTCAAATTAGAACTAATTTGAAACTCATCAGATCTGGTATTTTCTCCATACTCAATGACTCAATCTAGTGTAGGCCATTATATCCTCCCCACCATAATAGTATTTATTCCCATGATTTCTCTAAATGAAACTATTATGGACTAATTCAACCAATAAAACCCCATCCATGATCTAGATTAAAATATATAGCTAGTCATAACCACATAGAAACCACACACAAACCAATGAAACATCCCAACACATCATATGATTCATATTCTAGTCCATCAATAATTATTGTGAAAACCTGAATGATGCACCTTAATCAATATATGAGCTATCATACTCTACTATGTGTGACACATGCTATTTGGTTTTCTATAACACAAAATATCACTAAAAACTACTAAGTTATGATCTAAGGAACCTATTCACATTTTTAACTACATGATGGTTACTCAATATAAGTATTGACCATGAATGAGAAATTTAAAGACATCAAACACCAAAAATATCTATTTTGGTTCTAAATAAGACCGCAACACAATTGGGACTACTCTAAAGAAATATAAAAAAATGGGCCTCTAATACACATCCCTAAAATCATGACATAATCAAAACATGAATCCATTCCACATTACATATTGAATCATAAATAGTGTGAGTACTTGAATCCTCATAATTTTCTGTTAAACCAATTTGATCCTAAATTTATAGTGGTAAATAATTGAATGTGGTGACCTACTCCCTAATCATGATGTTGTAACAGAATCTAGTGCTCTTCAAAATTATTGGTATGTGTTAGTGTGTGTGTGTGTCTATATATATTCTATTAATATCCAATCACTAATACATGACCCTTACAACTACCAATATAGGTGAGCTATACACATTACAGTAGACACTCTCTATAAATCACCCAAAAAAGGTTATAATAAAAACTTTTCAATAGTTGTTCTGAGACATATGATTTCACCATAATGACCATTGAACGTCAGTATACCTACATCGAATAATATGTTAACACTGATATATACTATTCCACACCCATCAAATCTAGATAGACCCAACCAAGAGGCTCACTTTAGGGCCCAAAAACTATAGTGGCCCATGTAAAACACGTCCAAATTTATCAAATATCCAACTATGTGGTCTTAGTGGAGATAACATCAAACCTAATGATCTATTTTATAGTCTCATGACTCCCATCTCCCAACCCACTATAGACTCAATCTAGATCTACTACTAGTCTCAAAATTTGATGGGTTCCCAAATTTGAACAAATATAGTAAAGGAACCAACCCAAGCACTACTAATCAAGATGAAAAACTAAAATACATGGAATCACACTGAATTCATTGAAAAACTGACTAGTTATCCGAACATATAAGCTGACATATATAACACCCATGTGTTTGTTAATTAATGATATAGCATCATGCATATATACCCCTAGATTTGGTATGATGTATCACACTTTTACATCCCTATATTATAACAGTTCTCATCCAAAGGGTTATCCTTTACGAATCCCTCAGCTTCCCCATACCTAGATCCAAGCATTATGGAATAGTAATGATTCCTAGACCATTCACAACATATTGGAACCTCACAAGGTCCTATAGACCATATAGGTCTAATGGTTCAAATATAAATACCTACCAAACCTAACCCTATACCATGATGGCACAAAAATAAAGCTATATTCATTGACACGGTCATCATGACATAATTCCAGGAGTCAAGGAACCCTTCATACATGGTCTCCTTAACCATGAGAGTTTATAAAATCAATCCACTAGCATATCATGTGTCCCATAAAAGGATATTAATACATATAAAAACACTAATATTGCCATTTAAAGACATATATTAAACCATATCCATCAAAAAATGTGCATGAATAACATAGAAGACCATCATTAAAATGAAAAGACTAGGAGGAATCCTAAATCTACACCATCAACAGTGTGCATGGATATTATGATTATTTGAAATGAAAAACCATGAAGGAAATCAACCTAGTGGCATCACATTGATAAGCTAACTCACCTCATCAAGATTCATATCTCCTAATACTTAGCTTGCAATACTATCTGAAAACTAAACATTCCTCATATATATTTTGTTCACATACCCACATGAATCTTCCCTCATACTTCCATCTCAATATACATCATGTAATACCTCAATCATTGATAATATCTTACCCTACATTACTTGTGTTTCATTCACATCATGTGGAGGATTTTTCCGTGTTTATGATAAACAAAATAATCCACAAAATTGGGTTTAACCCTGATATTGAGATTTCCTCACATCATCACAACCCATCCAATGTATATGAATGAAAAATTCTCTATCATATTGATTAAATTTGACTCATTTTTACCCGATCTAAAAACACACTAGGATCTCCAACCTAGTCAATAGAAAATATGTCATTAAGGCCAAAACCCATGAATAAACTATCATCTCCTGGTCTCAAACATTAAATTCACACATGTTACAATTCTATATAATTATTCATACAATAATTACATCCCAATTCATGTAACATCAAAATAATTTATGAAATGTTTCCCTTTAAATAAATTTCTTTGGTATCTTAATTTACATGAAACATCGAGATAAAATGAACTATGGAAAAAATATTAAAATACTACTATGTTAAAATTATATCATTTTCAATTGATTATTTATATATTATCTTAGGTTTAATAATTATTTTTAAAAAGTTTAATTTTCAATGAATATTAAAAAAATTCATATTTTTTAAAAAAATACATTATTTTAATTGAAATTTTGCCATTATTATTTGAATTTAATACTAAATTAAAATAATTATAATTAATTTATAAATAATTAAATTTATTAAATTTTAATCATCCTCATACCTGATTTTATAATAAGATTATTTTTTACTTAAAAATTCATTTTTTTCTAAAAATGGTTTTTCGTTGCATTTTTCATTTTATCTTAAATTTATTTCTACCTATATTATTATTCTAAATTGATAAATATGTATTCCACATTTTTTATTCATGTGGATCAAATTTTTTAAATATTCCCATTTTATTTTTTTCCTTATAATTAGTTTTCATGGTAAATATTTACCACCTTAGTGAATGTAAAATGGGTAAAACTGAGTTAAAACATAGGGATAAGGCTTTAAATTTTATTTTAACCTGTAATTTATCTTATTATATGAGTGCATTTAGACTATTATAATCTGATACATAAAAATATAGACACATGGGGCTATTTTTTCATTAATATTGACTATAATATTATTTTATCAAAAGAATAAAAAAAGTTACACTTGACATTAATATATCAATTATTTTTCATATTGATAAAAAGAGGTTATCTTTGACCAAACTCTACCCAATACTCTGATAAAACCCATCAGTCATGTTATAGTTGTTTTTTCATCCTAACAAACCCAAGGACCATTAATATTATATCTAAAAGGATACTTTAAAAGAAGAGGAAAACATCTTCACTAAGCAAATTCATTTTTCTTCTTTTACAACATTTAAAAAAGTCTTAACCTATAAAATTTAATAAAAATAGATATTCCATATAATGATATATTAATATGTTTATGGAATAGTTTTTATCCGTCCCCATATTTATCACAGGGAAAATAAAATCATCGCTCGTCTGTATGGTGAACTACCATGTTGTGAAGCAATGTAATTTGATTTCCATTACCACCACACATGGCTTGTTATAGATATAAAACTAATTAATATATATGATTTTTAAATAATAATTATGATTTTAAAATTAAAATATAATATATACCTTTTTACCATCAGATCTATTATAAAATCATAAGGTAGCTCATGCGTCCGTTTGGACTACCGCCCCTACAAACTGATTTTATTTATTTTTCATTTTTGATTTAAATGGATGAAAAATGTTGACTACCACCTCAATGAAGAAATGTGACTCGTTTTTTATTTACAATTTACATGGATGTTAATAAAGATACATTTAATGAGAATATATGATATATATGATTTAATAGTGATTCAAAAAAGGTGAATTATTATTTTCTTTTCTTTCCTTCCATTTGTCAGAAAGTGATAATAGCATTAATGTATACATGAAACCCACCATCTTCATTGAAAGTGTAATTATTATTATTTTTTATCTCTAATTTTTCTAGATAAATATAAATATTTAAATAATTAATATATATGTTATTTATATCATGATTAACATTTTGGATATGATTTACCCTAATCAAAGTATAAGGAACAATACTACCAAATCCAAACATAGAAGAAAATCAAAGTAATTAACACCCAACAAAATGATAATAATAAAATATCATTAAAGAACATGTAATAAGATATTATAAATAGATATTATATGATATTATATATATATATATATATTTCAATTATATAATTTTAATAAATTATAATTTATTATAGAGTAGGTTCAAATAACTTATGAGTCATGTCGAACTTGATGTAATGGATTATGTCTCAATTTCTACTCCATTGAGACATATTTAGTATTATAATCTTATTTACTTATATATTTTTTATATAATATTCCTTTTTAGATTCCACATTAATATATAATTATTTATGATTGATAAAGTTTTAATTTTAGTTTACTCTTTCTAGGGGTTCTAATTAAATAGTTTCCAAGGAGGTCAAAAATTATTTTACTATAATATATTTGGGATTTATCTTATTTTAATCGAATGGTTATTGTAATAATCCATTAAAAATTTCCATATATTTTATTACTTTTTAATATGTATGGGTTCTTAAACTTTTATTACATATTTTACCCCCTTTGTAACTAGAATCAAGTAATGAAATTTTAAAGTAAAAGCTAATCATATTTCTCTTTTAGATTGGGTATATTTTTATTCCACGTCTATTCTTTTCAAAATTATTTAAAAAAATTCCCTTTATTTACTCAAATGATTTATTTTGTACTTTTTAAGTTATCATATACTTTTTAAAATGTTTTTAGATAACTATTTATAATGTTTTCTGAAAATAATTTTCAACTTTCATTAACAAATGTCAAAATGAATATTTTTCAACACACATGGCATCAATAGATTTTCTGAATGCCAAAAATATTTTTTGATGTTTATCTTATTATAAAAAAAATCAATGATTATAAACAAGTATTTAATGAAATATTTTGATCATTGTTTCCTTATATTTTTTATTGTCCTCCAAATGACATGATTTTATTTCAAAACCAAAATTTTCAATGAATTGATTATTATATTTTATCCCTTGTTAATTTATTTTTTCATTAACATTCCCCTAAAGAATTTGATTTTTTGTTAACATTTTACATTAAACATTATAATTATATTAAATATCCATATACTTTGTGTCATGAATATTATTATTTCCTAAAATTTATTCTATTTATAAATATAGTATTTTAATTGGAAAGCTATTTGATTTATGGTGAAAATATTGATATTCTATATTATTTACTCAATAAAAACATTTTTATAATGTCTATCATTTAGGAATCTAATTAATCTTTCAATATATGAAGAATTAATTGGGATGGAAATGGTTGGTGGGTCTTGGTTATAGATATACCCTTGATGCGTTGATAGGTCTCATGAGACAAATCAGTTGGCCTAATTAAATGGGTTTTTTATATACCAATACATCAATTAAACTGCATTCTCATTTGGATTTTATGGTAAATATATCATGATTTATGATATAATTACTTCCAATATTAAGAATTTACATCATTGATAATTTAGTTATTATTATACATGATATTTCTACATTGATATTAACCAAGGATGCACTTCAGTCTCATGTTATTGATTTAATGGCATGTTGTTTCAGTTATTTACCCGTCTATACTAATTATTTGATACATACTCATGATAGCTTATATGGTAAGTAACTATTACTTATTATATAAGCTCGTACATTTTTTTCTTTCCCTGGGATATGAAGAAGGATATTATGAATAATATTAATGATATAACATTGTTTCTTATTATATATATTTTAGTATTTGCAATGTAATATGAGAAAAATATTTGTATATATTTCTTAAAGGTTACTAAATTGATCAGTCCTTTGAAATGATATACATTTTATTTTATACCAATATAATAATGTTGACACTGAATCATGGTTAGTAGAGTTTATGTTTTAATATATTGTATCAATGAATATTTTAGTATAATCCTTGGGAACTATATTTTAAATTAACAGAGATAACATGAGAATTATGATAATTCATTCTAGTATTTGAGAAATATAAACATTATAGGAATTTTATTTTATGGATCAATAATCATGATGATTATGAGATAAAATTATGTTGCTTATTTTTTATTTATGGTTCCTAAAGGAATAATGGAAATAAACAAAAATAGTCAATGTATGTATATCCCTGCATAGAAAGAAAATATAGTTGGTGTTGGACATTAGAAAATCATGGTCATATTAGGGAATGTAAGTCTAGTTATGATAAATAACCTTTCCTAAAGGGAGAAACCTAATATTCAATAATTTAATTTACAAATGATATATCACTTCATGTTATAAAAGCCTCCATCATTTAATGGAGTTAATAATACATTGTGTGTTAAGAAATATATTACGTCTCTCTAAAATATATTCCTAAATTTTTTTGTAATGAAACTAAAAATGTCATTCTAGAAGTTTATTATTTGAAATGATATGTCAAAATATAGTGGTCATTAATCCAAAAAACTAATGACAATGAAGAGAAATAAATTATGTAATGGAGAACCATTAGAGTGATTTTTTTGATAAATACTTCCATGATAAATGAGATCTAAAACAGAGATGGAGTTACCCAATTTAAAGAAAAATAATGATAAAGTGTAGAAAATTATGAGTATAACATTACAATAGTATCCAGACATTCTTTCGACTACATACATAATTCCGAAAACATGATTCACTATTACATTGATTTTAAGAATCTAAGTCTCTTAAAGTTGCTAGTTTATTAAAAAAATTCCTCATATTATGATATAGTATCTATTTCTATTAAGATAGTGTATGAACATTGTAGATATTATATTTTCAATGGAAATGAAAATAAAAAGAAGAATAAGAATAAGTTAACACATAAAAAGATAACAAAAAGGAAACGCCTCAAATAAAAGGAAGGGAATGAAGTAATTTTCCTTATGTAAAATTTGTGGAATGAAATATCCCATTAAATTATTGAAGGGAATGTGATTTTGTTATGAGTGTGGAGATTAGGGTCATATAGCTAATTATTTTAATGAAAATAATTAATATACTAATATCTAGCGCTACAACTATAAATAAATTAGTAATTATTCTAATAATTTTCCCCTGAATAAAGGAATGAGAGAAAAGAAGAAACCAAGAGGTGAAGGCCAAGTATATTGAATTACTATAGTCAATGTGGGAGTTCCTAGTGATGTAGTGAAACGTACAATTTTCATCTAATCTATAAGTATAAAGTATTTATTTAATGTAGGTTTTATCCACTATTATATATCATAATAAAGGGTATGCATCACCCCCTTAATAATTAGATGTTGTGATGGTAGTGAAAAATAAAAATTTTAGAAGGATTTAATTTCAGTTCTATAGATCCACCCTGATATTAGTTTATGTGAATTTGATTCTCCAAAATATTTTTATTCTTTATCAAGTAAATTTAGATTTAATTTTGGGAATGGATTGGCCCCTAATTATAGATCCCAAATCAATTATATAATAAAAGAAGTTGTATTCAATATTTTTAATCAACCTACGATAATATTTTAGTGCAAGGATAAAACAAAAATACCAATGTAAATTGATTCTATCAGGTGGGATTTACTACCTATTGATGATAAATATTCATCTCAAATATTTGGGGATAAAATCAGTAATGATCATATTCCAATTTTAAGGTATTTTTTGATGTCTTTCTAGAATATTTTCAAAGACATTCCCCAAATTATGAAGTCGAGTTTTCTATAGAACTCATAGATTGTACTACACCTATTTCAAACTCTCCATATAGAATGTCTCAATTTGAGTTATATTAATTGAATAAAAACCCTTGAAAATATAGTTAAGGTATTTATTCAGCATTGTACTTCTCTATGGGGTGTACATGTTCTTTTTGTTAAGAAGAAAAATGGGTTAATTCATATTTTCATTTATAATCAGTAATATAACAATATAAGTTTTAAGAACAATTATCATCTACCACATGTCAATGATATATTTAATCAATGTCAAGGATATCAATAATTTTTTATGATTGACCTCTGGTCTGGATATCATCAGCTAAGGTTCAATATGGAGGATATACCCAATACAACATTATGTATAGGGTATATTCATTATGAATTTATATTATTCCCATTTGGAATTTCAAATTATCCTATAATATTTATAGATTTAATTAATAGAATCTTTATAGAATATTTTTATCTGTTTGTGGTACTCTTTATAGAATATATTCTTATATATTCATAGAGTAAGGAAGAGCATGAATACTATTTCTGAATTATGATAAAAACCCTAAGAAAGAATATTTTATATGAAAAATTTAATATGTGTGAATTTTTTCTAGAAAAACTCTTATTCTTATGTCATATAATATTAATATAAAGTATATCGATATATTCTTTAAAGATATAAGTTATTGAATAATATCCTAGACCTGCCACGATAACCAAGATTCATATTTTTTGGGTTTTCTAGATACTACCAACACTTGGTAAGATATTTATCATGAATATCTAATCCACTCACCAAGTTAACTTGGGAGGGGGTTAAGTTCATATGGACCGATATGTTTTGGGATACTATTAATTAATTGAAGAGAAGGTTAGTTAGTATGCCTATGCTTACACTATCATGGAGTGGAGAAAGGTTTGAGAAAATTACTAATTGAAAAAATAAGGGACTAGTATTAATTATCATGAAGAATTATATTTTTGGTATATTAGGCCTCCATATAATTGAAAATTCAAGAACATCTTTACTTGAATCATGATTTCGAGCAGGTAGTGTTTATTTTTTAAATTCAGATATAGAGGTATTATTTGTATGGTTAAATATATACTGATCATAAAATATTGAAGTATATATTTACAGAGAAATAGTTCAATATGAACCAGATAACATGTTTGGAGTTAATCAAAGAATATAACTTCACAATAAAATACCACCCTATGAAGTTGAACATGTCGACCAATACTCTATGATAGAAATATTGTGCTGGTTTATCGATAATCAAGATTGAAAGAGTTTTAATATGTATGGATTTTTATAACTTTCATATTAAAATATTTCATAAATAAGATATATATTATCATTATCATATGAGTTTTCAACCATCCATTCATGATAGGATTAAGAATGAACATATGGAAGAAGTTGAATTATTGAAGAATATGAGGAATGTTCCAAAGTTTACCCATCACCACGCCAGAGTGATATGGTTCAAGAACTGAATATGTGTCCCATGAATACTGGAGTTGAATATTTATCTACTAGATGAATCTCATAGTTCATCATTTTAATTTCATTATATAAATATAAATATTTATAGATATACAAAGAATTAATTCTAGTGGTACCACATTAAAAGTGAAATTTTCGAGTATGTGTCTTGATGCTTGGTGTTTTAGTGAGTTAAGGATGAGTGATGGAAGTCCATGGGGATGTTATAACTACTAAAAGTTCCATAATATAAATTAGAAAAACATTACTTATATTTCATCATCGAAATTACGAATTAATTTATAAAGGGAATAATTATATATTGGTTATAGTAGAAAACCTTACAAAATAAGTAAATTTTTTCATTAATAGATATGAATTCCATTATGAACTACTAATCTATTATACATCAATAAGGATATGAGATAATGTGGATTATAAATCTCAATCATATATGATTGGGATCTATGATTTATATTGTTTTTGAGAAAAATTAAGTGGTATCAGGATATAGAGTTGAGTTTCAATACATCTTATTATATTTCAATAGATGTTCAGTATTAGAGGACCATTCAAACTCTTGAACAAATGTTGAGAAAATTCTCTATATAATTCGTAATTGGTTAGGGTAAAAACCATCCTTTGTTTGAATTTTCTTAAAAAAAATTGAATTGCATCGATCATATAGATGTCTCCTTATGAATTCCTATATGGGAGAAAGTTTAAAAACCAATGTGATGGGTTTCAATTTAACCAATAATGTTATGTTGGCCTAATCTAGTTGACAAAATAGAAAATAAGGTTAGATCCACTCAAAAATACATAAGACAATATCAAAGTCAATAAAAATGTTGACTTAACAATATTAAGTTGTATATCAATTTAAAATTTGTTAAAAAGGTATTTATATGAATACCTCATTGGAAATAATGTTATGAGATTTGGAAATAAGGGAATGTTGAGCCCTAGATATACTGTTCCCTTTGAAATTATTGACCATATCAGGATGGTAGATTATTAATTGACACATAATCTCTCGTTCATTATCTGTTTCATATATATCTCATAAGAAAGTATATTCCTGATCATTATCATTTACTATACTGATAGGTCATACCCATGGAGAAATATCTATTTTAAAAGGAACAATTGATAGAGATTCTGGATCATGGAGATAATGTTCTAAGAAACATGACCTCTCATCCAGTAAATGTTTTCATAGTGAAATAATTAAATTGGGGAATCTATGTGGGAAGCTTCATAACTTTTAATGTATAAGTATCCTTAGTTTTTTATCTCATAGAGATATAATTTTTAAGGAAAAAAATATTATAAGGGGAATAGAATGCCACTGCTCGAGATTTTATGAAATGTTTCTCATTAAATAAAATTTTCTCCTAGATTTCTTTACATGCATCATTGATTTTAAAAGAACCATAAAAACCAAATAAAATATTATTATATTAAAAATATTATTTGTTTAAAATTTATCATTTATATTATTGTGATTTTTTTAAATATTGAATTTTCAATGAATAGTGAAAAAACATATAGATTTTTTTTAAAAAAAATCTCATTTATATTAATAGAAAAAGTAACATAATTCATTGAATTTAATATAAATGAAACAAATACTAATTTATATTTAAATATTATAATTAATTAAATTTGAATCATTATTATAACTAATTATGGTATATAGTTATTTTTTCGTATAAAAAGCAATTTTCTAAAAAATTATTTTCATTAAGTTACTTAATTTTATCTTTAAATAATTTCTATCTATTGTTTTAAATTAATTAGATAAAATGGATTCAATATTTTTAATCTATAGGTTCATAGTTTTTATGTAGTTTCATTTTATTTTAAGTCATTATGAATAGTAAACATTATAAATATTTGTCACCAAGGTAAAGGAAAAATGAATGAAGCAGGGTTAAAACAAAGGGATATGGATTTACAATTTCTATAAAAACTTATTTCTTCATATTTTTAGAGTTTATTTTGACATTATCATCCATGTATAAAACATAAGGACACTTTGATCCATTTTTCATTGATAATGATATTTAAAATATTTTCATAAAGAATAAAAACAAAATGTTACACTCCTAACTATAGTATCTCTCATATTTTTCAATTAGGATAAAAAGTGGTTATGATATTTTTCTAATTTTAATTTGAAATATGAATTAAATTTTTTTCACAGAAATTTATTTTATATTTTTATTTATATTTTAATTATAATAAATTTGTACACGACACCTATATTGTATTTACCCAATTAATATAAAAATAATAAAATGATTCCAAAAATAATAATACGAATATAGTTTGGGTAAATTATTTTGTTCCATGAATTTATATATTAATATATAATATTAGGGATATGTGAAAGGATTATATTCAAATTCTGTTTTTTATGTATTTGAAATCAAATTAGATGAATAGTAACAAAATTAACATTTATGTTTTTTTATTAAAATAATATTTTAGTATATGATTTAAAAATTATTATATAATAAAATTGATATAATATATGGTCAAAAAATTCAACCATTGTCCATTTATGAGCCAATTTTTACCTAATATGTAAAATTATTACCCTTGGATTTTTTCAAATTCATTACCTCTTTTAAGCTTAAAATTGGTTGTCCAAGGGGCTAATCCAAAGGATAAGGTTTAAAATGATATATAAACATATAAATATTTATTTAGTGATTATTTTAAGATCTTAACCTCCTTATATTTGATGATTTTCAATTTTTTAACCATTTTACATGAGTTAGACACTTATTATATTACAATATTTCCTAAATTTCCAAAAGTGGACCTCCGCTCACTAATAAAAAGACACCCCTTATCTCTTTTATTCATATAACATTGAGCTATATATCTTGATAAAATCCCAAAAAATTAACTTTAAAACTACTTTATTCTACTTTTAGATTTTTTTTATTCCCAAAATAACAACCCTAGGTCCCTTAAGGGTATATCTAAAGGTTCTCTTTTAAAGAATAGGTAATCATCTTCCAAAGGTACTTTCATTTTCCTTATTCTTTGACCAAATTAAATTAGGTCCCAAAATTTATAGTATAATAAAATAAATATATCCCATATTCTGATATGTTATTATTTTTTCAAATTATATTTATTTATCCCCTTCTCCATCAAATAGAAAACCAAAAAATCATTCTTATTCACAAGAAACAACTGCTACGTGAGCTGATGAATTTTTTTTTTGCATTAATGCTACACTTTAATTGTTATAAATATGTAATTAATGAATATATATGATATTTATATAATAACTTTTCTTTTGAAATTACAGTATCATATATACCTTCTTACCTTTCAATCCATTGGAAAACGATAACATCACATGTACATGCATGTCTACTGTCACCTCTATAAAGCGTTGTAATTTTTTTTTCATTTATGAATTACATGGATGGTAATAAGGATATATTTAATGAATACATATGATATATATGATAAAATGACAGTTTTTTAAGGATAAATATTATTTTCTATTCTTGCATTCTATCCATCAAAAAATGAAAATAGTGTCCAAGCATAGAACTTTTGGAAACAGGTGTAATCCCTACACCCCTCCACCAATAGTTTTCTATAAACATTGGGATATGGAAGTATATTATAGGCTATCCCAAAGGATTTCTATAAACCATTGGGATACACATCCCTAAATCCCATATAACACCCACACCCCCTAATGATCACCTTCTCCCACCCCGACTCCCCCTCGCACTCCCCTTCTCACATCCCAATAGAACCTCTCCTCCCCTCCCCTCCTCTCATCCCAAGCCTTATTAGTGCCGCTCACCACCACTTTCCACTCACAACATCTCAATTCTCCCATCCTTCCACGCTGATCCCTAGTAGTCTTTTATCATCCCTCCCACACAAAAAACTACTCTCTATGTCATCCACAAGGATTGATGCTTCGCTTATTTCCCATTCCATCATTCCTGGTTTGGCATCCGTCCTCCAAATTAATGATTAAAATCAAAGCGGTTTAGCTCACCAATGTTTGGTGTTCAGTTCATTTTCCATATTTTATTATAGGTTTCTCCATCCCTATTGTAATGTTTGGTTTGGTCAACCCCTAGTTCATGGGGATGACCCATGTTTTGTGGTTTCTTTGGTGTTTAAGGTTCATGGTAGTTTCTTATTGGTTGTTTGGCCATATACCATAAAAGGTGGTGAATATTGGCTCATGTTTTGTTGATTCAAGGAAAGTTTTCCCATTCCATTACAATCAAGGTCAGTTTTTTATGAATAAGTATTATATTTTTTGATATATGTATTTGAAAAACAATGCATGTTGATAAATATATATTAAAATTGGTTGAAATGGTTTGTTATTTTGAAATTAAACAACTGTATATATTTAATTCACATCTTAAACATTATTTTTATGTAACTATGCCTTTAAATCACAATTTTAGATTAATATTTTTTTGTGGCGTTATTAATTGGACAAATATTTTCTTTTAGTTGCCTCTTTTTAACACTACTTTTATTGCACCTATTTGATGGATGGATTTTGATAGGTAATACACCCTATATTCCCTTACTTTAAGGTGAAAAAATTTTCTAGTTTTTTTTATCTTCATCTAGTGAATATTTTGTTTTTCCAATTTCCATAGAACGAATTTTGTTTTTATGTATTACATAATTTTTACACTAGACTATTGTTGTCTTCTCAATGTAGAAAATGAACACGGTCTTTATATTGTTTTTTGTCTCATTCATCTTTCTCACACATTTCTTTTATTTGATTTAGGAATGTCAATATTTTATGTAAATTTTTTTATAAAAATTTTTCTTTAATTTTACATTATATACTTAAATGATGAATCATGTCTCGATCTTGTAATTTTTATAAGGAGTTGATTATTCCACTCAAAAACAGGCATCTTGAAATTTCTTTATTAATGGTTTATAATTTTCTAAAAATTATATATGTTATATCACTTCATTGTTATTACATATCCTCATTAATGGCTAGAGAAAATATATTTTTTTTCTATTATTCTATTTTTGATATCTATGATCAGCACCTAGAGTTCCTGAAACTCTATCACATTTCCCATTTCAATTTTTTCAAGTAATTGGAGGCCAATATTAATAGAGTGTAAATGGTTGATTCAAAAACATTTGTTTGGTAGATCCTTTGTTGATATATTTCAAGAAAACCTTCAGTTTGTGTTTATATTAAAATATTTGCGACCAAAATTCAAGAAAAAAGGGGATGTGATTTATTTACTAACTATTGAAGTAATCCTAGATCCCAATTTCTCCACGCTTTTTTTTATGTATCATTGTGGTGAATTATTTATTATAAATTGTTTCTACATTTTTTCTATATTGATAACTGCATGATATATGTCTCAAAATTTTCATTATGGATTAATTAAAAAAATTAGGTTTCTTTCATAGAATATTTCAACAATTTGAATTGTTCGATCCATGTTTCCAACCCAATTTAAATTTATTTAAGACTTGTTTGTTCTTATTATTATTATAGCTGAATTAATTTAGTGTGTGTATTTGTTTCACATGCATGAGTGGTTAAGAGCTTCCTTCTTTTTCATTTCTCTAATGGTTCCTTTACTACTAGTTATATCACAACAATTGGGTATGCCCTCTTAATCGTATTCATCTTGTTACTTATTTGGTTTCTTTGTATACCTAATAAGAGGATAATTATTGATCTAATATAGATTATAGGATAATAATCATTGATCTAGATAGAAAAAAAATCAAACTCTAAATTTGGGATACTATTGGTCATGAGATATTTAGGAAAATCACTACTGATATTCTCTTCTATCTTGAAATATATATAATTTAGATCCCATCTATTTCAACATAAAAAAATTATTTTGGGTTTATTTTTAAAACATGATTTCTTAAAAAAGCGGATGTTACTTTTTCATAAGAAACACTATTGCACATATCTAATGATCCAATTATCCACTGGGATATGATACTGCTATTTTTTCTCAATATTGTACTAGATAAAACTATTCAATAATGTTTCTTTATCTAGATATAATGTATTTAATTTTAAATATATCTCTCTCTAATATAAAATATACACTAGTCACTTCCAAAATATATCATTTAACTCCAAATATACCTCGATGCAATCAATTACATATGAAAATCATTTTTTAACACATCGTTATACCTTCTTCCTATGAAACCATGATAGTAGTATACACTAATCCTTATGATTTGACATCTATGGTCTCTAAAAATCATCCATTAAATCAAAACTACACCACATAATCTCTTGATTATCTAAACATGATCTATTGTATCCTGATCGATACTAAATATGTTGAAAAAATTATTATTCATTACAAAGGTTATCTCACTCCCTTCATGACATTTAACATTCTTCAAATTTTGGGGTGTATATGGAATATTCATTAAAACTACCTTTCATCGATTGCCCTAGGAAGTGACTTTCTCTAAATTCCATTATCTAATTTAAAAATCAAATTTATAGTTAGGAATAATATATAACTCACTTTCTGTTATTATGATATTTAAAGAAACACAGTAGTCTCCGACTTCCC
The DNA here is from genome assembly GCA_963277665.1 of Viscum album. Taxonomy (NCBI): domain Eukaryota; kingdom Viridiplantae; phylum Streptophyta; class Magnoliopsida; order Santalales; family Viscaceae; genus Viscum; species Viscum album. The sequence goes on along the minus strand of OY728143.1, from coordinate 61,018,209 downwards.
GAGCATGTAACACATGCCACCCTCTAAATTCTTCATAATTTAAGGATCATAGTAATTATAATCTACAAGTAATAAAGGAGTTTTCATCACTATAATACTTCCTATATCATTGTTTCTTCAATAATATTGATCCAAAATTACAACATTGCATGAAAAACACTACACACTAGCATAGCTCAACATAACCAAAAATGTCATCAAAAGAAACTCACTCAAGAATTTAAGGGAATATGAACAATCTACTCAAAAAAACATATTCCATATTAAACATGGTATTCATAGTTAAAATATATCCCAATAATATATAAAAAATTTAACATTCCTCAAAATTATTGTCTTGTATATTACACAACATTATTCCAATGTTTATGCTCAATTGTTAATCTATTTTTTCACATGGACATTTTTATAGTACCTTTACAGATACCCCATCTCACCAAAGATGATATGTTTCTTATTTTCATCCATATAATGAAAGGTCACATTATACATCCTTTTATATGGGAACCAATATGCATTTTAATTATTTTTAGATCATAACAGTGTAAAATACACCTTGAACTTCCTCAATTAGGATTGCATCAAACATAAAAAACATGATGAACCACAGGAAACAATTCATAATAATATTATCAAGATTAAACCAAAAATGAAGTTAACTAAATAAAGTGCAACCATACACACCCACAATGGATATAATAAAACCAAATAAAAAAATATAATGAAACATTTTAAAATAAATATAAAGTTAGCCAAACTATTATTAGTTTGGTTCACATATGATATCAAAAAATAAAACATAAGACTTAATCCTCAAATCAAAAAATCATGAACTAAATCTAGTTAATACATATTCTTCTATTTTATATCCAATTATCTATACGGTATAAACTATATCTTTTCTTAATAATACTTCTTACCCCAACAATTTTTTCATGATTATATTTTTTTGAATTTATATACAAAAAATGCATAATAAAATAAATTATAAATATCCTATAAAATACCAAAATGATCCTAACACCAAAATCTATCCTAAAAAATTGAAAAAAAAAATCCACATCCAAAATTTCATGAATAAAAAATCATTATGTTTGTATTTAATATTCCATGGTCTATGTGTTGAGGTATCTAACAAAATTATGGGAGACATTACAACTATACATAACATATCAAAAATTATTATTCAACATCCTCTATTACAATATAAATGAATTATCAACCATTTAATATAGCATATTCATATACACAAATTTATCAATAATATTTCTACTAATATAATTTTTTATTAATCACGATCATTCACTTTTAGTTGCTTAGTATGAATCATCGCAAATACAAAGAACAACTGGGAAGATGAATATACATGAACCAAGATACATAAATGTATAAAAGTAAGAAAAAGATAATTTTCCATCACTAAAAATTATACATTGAATTGGTAAGAAAAATAATAGGAGGAGCCTTGAAAAGGTTAAATACCATAAGTACACTGATGACAGGAGGACCCTAAAAGGATTGGGGAATATTCTCAAGAAACTGTTAGTATATCCTCCCAACTTATAACTACTTATGGGGGTGCACTCTATATCCACTCCCTAGATTTTCCCTTAAATAGATGCATAAGAAACACAACCCCAACACAACTCTTATTATATTATTTAAAAGGAATGTTTCATGAAATTATAATAAAATATCAATGTGGGAATAAGGATCTAGATGAGGTATCATAGTGAATTGGATGGAATGAGTAATGATTTTTATTATTATAAGATTCATATCTAATTTCTATGAAAGAACCTAAGGGGTGAGGATACATGAAATTCCTCCACTACATTTGAGCATCATCCATAGTTGTTGAGATCTTGCTTCTTTGGGATCCATAATTTGAAATATTGGTCTTGTCCTTGTCCTACTACATGTTAGTTTCATGTCATTGTTATCTTCCATCTGTTATGTCTTCTTATTGTATGTTATTATTTTGTCTTCCTAGATTTTTTCCAATCTCGTTATAAAAAGTGTGTTCCATTTCCTGTTCCCGTCTTTTTGAATACGTGATTACTAAAGTGAATTATCAAACTATAACCGAGTAAGAATAGGTGTAAAAAAGGCGAAAGTAAAAAAATTTAAATGTAAAATTCATAAAAATAAAAAATATTTCATGTCACTTTTCCTCAAAAATGACACATGTTTTTAAATTCAAAAAATACATGATTAAATATCTTGAATTAACCTAAGTAAAAAATAATAAACTCTAAGACAATTTAACAAATTTAATATAAATTCAAGTGGAATTTGATGTTGATGCACTTGGAGTGGTAAATAAATGACTTGTATTGTTTAAAAAAAATAAAGAAAACAAAACATTAGTGTTTGTTTGGTTTTGAGAAAAATGAGATGATTGTACCATGATTTTGTTGGTTTAGGTTTATACACATAGTGAGGGATAGGTGTTGTGATTTTAATTTAAGTGGTGTTAGAACCAAGCTATAGTGATCTTCCTCTCATAGTTATCACCCTATATTTTATTAATTATATTCTCCCCTATCAGTTCATAATATAGGTTATATATAGGACTTTAAAACCAAAATTTAATCATTTCTACACCAAACTGCTGTATTTTTTGTGACACAACTTTAGACTGTTAATGCACATAGTGAAAACCCTTATCTCTAATTAATGGTCAATATAAGAGAGAAGGTTAATAATTAAGATAAAAGTTTAACATAAAAACTCCATTTATATTTAAATACAAATCTATTATATACACTACACACACTTTCCTTAAATTATATATCTTTATAAAATATGTATTTATCACATAATTAATTTATTTGGGGATAAGAAAATAAATATGGAATAAAGACGAATCACTCTAGAATCAAGATCTCATCCAAGATCAGGATCTACTTTTCATGTCTTCCTTTGGGGGTGAGGTCCCAACCCCCTGTACAACATCCTCCAAGTTGAATTTATAGATGATATATCCTCAAGTTAATTCTCATGATTTTAAACAATTTAATATTTTCATTATAATTTTTGTATTTTTATGCATTTGAAAAAAACAATACCTCTATGGCGGTTCTCCTTAGATAATTGAGCATTTGTTTTCTCATACATGTTTTATAGTAACTTATAACTTCCAATGTGATGGAAATTCTCATGCACATGCTTCTCCTTCAAATTCCCCAAGGCATGCATGTGTTCTATGGATATCTTGAAGAGATTGGGAATTTGATAAATGAAAATAACTAAGTCCTATGGTATGGATAGTACCATTCAATGAAAATAACATTATTCTAATAGATTTCATTTTTATAGTATATTTTATGTTTAAAGGTTATGTATGGAATGTTTAGGTCGTAAGAGGTGCAAGACGGACCTATTGTTTTCTGGGGAGAAGAGGATATACCAACAGTTTAAAAAAATGTTGTTATAATGTTGGGGAGAAGAGTGTATACCAATAGTTATATATATTGTTGGTATGTAGTGTATACCATGGATTTTGAACTTTTTTAATACAGATATCCCAATTGGTTCTTTGAAATAGTTAGAATATATACAATGGTCTGAAGGTATGTGGGACATGTATACCAGGGTTCTTGAACTGTTGGTATACATATATCTCAACGGTTTCATTGAAACCTTTGGAATTAAGTAAGTTGATATAGAATTATACTAATGGATTCTATAAAACAATTGTTATAGGTATATTGATATTCCCATCATGCTAAAAGTTTGAAAAAGTTTGGATAGGTAGAATTTTCAGAACTATACATATGACCGGTCGTCTCCATGAATAGGGTAAAACATTTTTTTCTATACTTTTTATGGATGACTACAAATATATTTTTATAATGAATAATATATATATATATATATCATGATTAATAATATTTATATTATGCAACATTAATCAAAAAATGAATGGAACTACTTAATCAAAACATACTTGAGAAATAAAGAAGTTAACACCTGAAACAATGATAATAATAATAAAATATTGTTATGAAACTGCCGATAAACTGTTATAAATGGGTCATATATGATATTATAGATATATATGTGGTTATTTTATGTAATTATAACAAATAAAAATTCAATATATGTGAAATTAAAATATCATATGTGGTAATTCAAAATTATGGTAAGGGATGTCGCCTTAATTTCTACTTCATTAAGGCCCATTTGGAACTATGAAACAATTTACTTTTAAGTGGTGTATATACTAATCCATTTTTTTATAATGAATAATCTATATTTTCTAATTATGGTTTATATTTCAATTACTATTTTTACATTCAAAGGATTACAATTTAAAAGATACCGAGCGAGTGAAATTTTATTTTAAAATCTACTTTTTTTGGAATTACTGTTATTTTCATTGAAGAAATATTATGATAATTCATTCATAAAAACCCTTTATTATCTTATACATTAAATAGTAGTGTATCTTCCATCTTTTCATCCAAATTTACCCGCATTGGATCATTAATCAAGAAAAAAACATTTAAAAGAAAAGTATACCTTTTTTCTCTTTTTGATCAGGTATATTTTTCTTCCATGTTCATATTATTTAATATTATTTCAAATATTCGTTTTTATTTAATGAAATTATTGATTAATGAAATTTTATGTTATCCATGAGTTTTTATGGGTTTTAAATTAATCCTTCTAGTGTTTTATGAAATTTTTCTTTTTGACTTTCGTTGAAAATAAGTCAAACGGAATGTTTTTTAACATATACAGCATTAATGGGTTTTCCTTCCACCATAACTATTTTATGTTGTTTATAATCATCATCATATTTTCAATTATTTTTAAAATAAAACTATTTAATTAAATATTATTATAATTTTTTTCTTCCATTTTTATTTATTTTCTTGTGGTCATTATTTTATTTCAAAACCAATATTCAAGATGAATTGATCTTCATATTTTATCCATTATTAATTTTTTTAGTCTTTAAATTTATCTTCAAACATTCACATTCTTGTGATAATTTAAAATTTGCAATTATAATCATCATAAATATCCATATTTTTTTATACATGAAAATGGTTATTTCTCAAACTATATACCATTTTTAAAATAATTTTTTTATATTGAAAGTTATTTGATTGATTGAAAAAATATTAATATTTTGTATTTTGTACTCAATATGGATATTTTTTATAAGGAATATCATTTATGAATGAAATTTATCATTCAATATATGATGAATAAATAGGAAATTTAGTGTAAAGTGGGGCCCAGATATAGACATCCCATCAATGCATTGACAAGTATCATGAGACAAATCTGTTAACTAAATTAAATGGGTTTTTAGTACATACCTACCCATAAATTAAATTAAAATGACACAAGGATTTGATAGTAAACATATCCTGATGATTAAGATCATTTTTCCAATGTTAAGCAATTACTTCATAGAAAATTTTGTTGTTATTATCCATGATATTACAGCATTGATATTATCCATGGATGCATTTCCTGATCAAGTTATCAATTAAATGAAATGTGTTTTAAATTATTTGTCATTTCATAATAAGTATTTCATATCTACTCATGATAAATTTTTCTATAAATGACTCTTACTAAGAATCTGTGCTCACAGTTTATTTTTTTCATTTCTCCAAGATATGAAGAAGGATATTATAATTAATATCAAGGATGTAATAGTTCTAAATATGCTTTATATCTTATATTTACAATGTAATATAGGAATATGGTTTTTATCTAGTTCTTCTATACTGCTAAACTAGTCATTGATTTGGGATAAGCACCCTTTTATATAATACTGATGTAATAAATTAGCCATTGGTTGTGAGTTACTAGAGTTATTGTTTCTAAAATTTCTATACCACATCACTCACTCTGTGGTGTCCATCCTCACTAGGTTCCCACATATCATAATACCCCCTCAAATATTTTTGTCACATATATTTTTAAATTGAAGATGCTAATCCCAATGTAAGGTATCCCATCATACCCTCATAGAATTGTAAAGTGTGGTAGTATGCATTACATCCTCATAATCTATACCCACCCTACTACTTAAGGGACCCAAATCACTAAGGTATAATCTTAGTCAACCTACCCACTATCTGTATATGTATCATATATATAGAGGATTCACATATTCAATTAAAAAACAATAATACAATGATCAAAACATAATCATATTTAATTATAATTCCACCCTCAAGTTATATAGAAATACATTATAAAAGTATTTTTAATGCTTCATTTAACTGAATCCCATAACGTAATCAAGGATCTCAACCACAATTATAAACATGAATTTATTCTGATCAATTGTTCCAATTTGATTCATAAACTCATGCAAATTTTTAGAATGAGCCGTGGTAAAATAAATAAATAAATAATCCCAAAATATCATATAAGGAATAAATCAAAAAAATAAATTGAAATAGTGAAAGTGGAAAAAAACAATACCAACTCCCTATTAGCCAGGATTTATACACATAAAGATGTTTTATAGGTAGAAATATAGAATCTATTTCATGTTTCGACTAGACTTATATCAATCCAACATATCCAAAACTTGAAATATAATGATACACACAAGTATTTAATACCCCTTTGAAGAATCTTCAACCAAGTTCACCTCCACTATGACTGAACTGGGGACCACATACATCATGTTCACCTCTACATATTCTAAAGGATGTTGAAAAGTTTTTAGAGTCTATTTATAATGATGGGATACTATATACATTTTCTTATTGATTTACATAACCATAATTGTAGATATTTCAATCAACATTCATCATAGAAAAAATAGATAAAAGAAAAAAATTGGACATCACAGCTATATTTCATACATATAAATAGCATCACCAAAGCTATAACATAATGAATAGTTTTAATATCATATTTTAATTCAAAAGATAAAAATTGTACTTTTCCTATAGTAATATATATATATTACGATCTAAAACTAAACAAAAAAAGGATCATTCACCAAAATGTTCTTGAATCTTTGTTTGATCTCGATATCATAGCTTCAGTAAAGCTCAACAACTCAACCATGCGTTTTTGGGATCCTACCCTTATTTGTTCTTACAATCATTAAATTTTTTTAGACACCGATATTTTCATGAGCGGTGTTATCATAAATCAATAGACCACAACCAACTGTGTCCCTAAAAAATCTAGTATATATATTTTCAACCATAATTTGATATTCCAATAATTAAAATAATATGAAATCAAAGTAATGATAATTATTTCGTTGATAAGGGTACTACACAAACATGCATGTATGACCATACATTCATTGGTCAGTAGTAGGGTACCTATGACCATATTATAAAATCATCAATTGGGTATCACATCTAATGCCAAGGGCATTTGTTATAGCCTCTAATCATAGTATAATAACCAATACATGAAACATGTGTCCCCAAAACATAGCAAAAATAGTGACAATGACATCCTAAGAAATCATATACAAGTGGTAATCATGTCATTGCAACATCATAAATGGAGGTAATAACATCCATATCCATGGGAATAAACACTATATAGAATAGTGTCCCTAGTATCAGTCCTCATAACAATATAGGGCATCACCTCCATCTGGAATCCATTCTCCTTTAAGAATAAGTTATCTTTCCTTTGATGAATCACACCATAAGAAATACATCCCAATTTCCATGTTAAAATAAAATACTAGTACATAGAATCCTATATGTTACGTTATATTTTACACTTAGGTATTACATTCCATAGTCGAGTGGGCATTATATCCCCTGGTAATTTCCATAACATCCAATTCATGAGCTTATCAGATAATGATCATAACATATTTTGTAATCATTACATGGAATAGATTAGAATTTTTTCCCACATCATCAGAATCATCTAGGTAACAAGGTACATTATCCCATGATATCACAATATAAGGAAAGTAGGCATGTCATCCCATATCAAAAGGAAGTCAAAAAATAGGCAATGAAACACAATACACAATCATATTACACAATTCATATAGAATACATAATCACATTATCATACAGTAAGTTGGTAATGTGTATAATACCATATATTTTAACGTAACAATGGTTAATTCATCCCAATCCTCAAGTGTCGTTGAAAAATTAATCAATTCATCCTACTTCATAGGAAAAATCGGAGTAAATAGGTAGGTCTTCCCACACCCAAAAATGAATATTTATAAATTGGAATCTCATCCACCTCATAGAAACAATAACAAAACATATATTATAATCCCAATACAAAATCACAATATATAATGTAATAATCAATAGCTTAATGAAATCTATATAAGTAATGAAAAAATTTAGTCAGACTTATATCCAACTCAAATTAAGTCTAATCTAGTTTGGTCCCCACATGCCAAACCTATATCATAATCCAAAGATGAGTTATAACCCACATTGATAAAACATAATAAGAGGGGGATGAACACTCACACCATATGTTAATAATATAACCCAAAATTATAATAACGAATCACTAATAATCCATTAGGGTAATACCTCATATTGTCCTTACACAATTCAACCATCTCTAAATCAGGGGAGGCAAATGGAATCTATTATAGGTTCATTACATATAGTCTACTAAGGTGAGATTACTCTTTGGTTTAAGGCCATAATTTCGAATACATTAATTTACACCCCATTTCATTTAATGACCATTACATCAAGATATATCAAAATGAAAGTCCAATCATACCACTAATACAACATTCTTCTCTTAAGTAGTGAAACAAACATTTTAGGTACTGGATCACGTTCACTTCTCTCATTTACACACATATAATAAGTTAATGGAGACTAATTATTTCAATAGTGGTCGTATTCAGTCTAACATAACTCAATGGAATCCATGTATTGGTCTAAATGTTAAATTCCACACACTCTAGTTCAACCTATGACTATCAGTGGTCAATGAATCAAGGTATATCTATCTTAGGGTTGTTCATGACCCTAAAAATCATTCTACAACTCATACACGACATAATTAAAAAACTAAATTTAGTTAATATCAATAAAAATTGGTGGATAGATAGAGTATCACACATCACAAGAAATATGCATCAACCATATGAAATAGTTTGGGACCACTAAACTCAAAATGGATTTATCCCCTTAAACAATGCTCGATTAGCATAACATAATCTCATCCAAACAAAAAATGTTGACTGACCACACCTAAGAGTTCATATATCCACACAAAAAATCCATGTAATTAGCTATAAAATATATATTACCAAATTAAACTATTAATTTTGTTAATTCATATTGGAATATTAAAAGAATAACTCATCAGATTGTGTAACACATTAAAAATATCAATAAATGTGGTGCATATCACTCTTGAAACATCTTCAATCCCAATTAAAAAATAAAACCCTAACACTATATAAAAATACATCAGTTCTTTTAATTCTAATTTGATGTAAAAACTAGAAAATAAGGTATGTGGCTTACTGATAATGAAACTGTGAAAACCCTCAAGTGTGCATCTTCTTGGATCCTCCTCTAGCCATGTTGTGCCAAATCCACATCAGCTTAGAACAAATTAACTATGATATGATGAAATATAAATTAAATTCATAGATTCATCACATTAAAATAAATGAAAAGTGAATGAAGGGAGGTGAGGGGAAGAGGGATGAGGAAACAATCTCAAATGACTAATGGAACTAAGCTGTAACATCCTAGGTAAAGAAAGAATATGATATTTTCATATTTATTAATATCACTGAATTAAATATTAATTATAATTTAAATGGGATTCTATGTTCGATGGAATACCTAAAACGCAACAATGGGTTTCTCAAAAATCGCATGTTGCACACAATGCTGAGTCATTCTGAAAAAAAAATTAATATAATATTATTTTAAATGGTAGTTAACACATAACTATTGTATTGGAGGGAATGAATATAACTAACTAAAATATGAATATACATGTTTGTTAAATTTTATTACATTTTTTAAATAAATTTTACAGGCCTAAAATAAGAATGAATCTGATTTTTAAGCATGAAAACTCTAATATTTTTAAAAGGTCGTTTTAGCACCTTTTGATAGAGAACCCCTTTTAAATTTAGTTCATGTCACTTTTTTATGTTCCATTTGAAAAAACTAAAAATCCTTATTTAGAATTGGGACATCAAAATTTAAATTGGGAAATATTTTGGTTTTTTTCTAAGAAAGTTCATTTTTTAACAAATAGTTAAAAATACTTCATTTTAATTCCAAATGCCTTTTAATATATTTTATTTATACAGATATATTGTTTTTTTATTGGTTTTAATGTTTAATTGGATCATGTATTTACTATTTAATCCAATGTTAGTCATTCGATGTAATTTCACTTTGAAATTGGACATAGAAAAGTTTCAATCTTTTGATAGTTATTATTTCATAAAAACATGTTTTTTGGATTTGACAACATAAATTGATTTTTAATTAATTAATCATATATATAATTTTTGAGTTTTGTAAAATAGAAATCAATTTTTAATTCGTAATATAAAAATTAGAATTTGGGGAATTTTTGGTATTTTTTTGAAAACGATCAATTTTTTATGAATAGTGAAAAACACTGCATAGTAGTTAAAAACCCGACTTTTTCATTTAAATGAAATTTTACCCCATCTATGAATTGAATTTCAAAAATATGACACACATGGTTATCATGAGTTGGTAAAATGTGGTTCAATAGGAGGAAAATAATTTTTGGTGAATAGTATCTTTGGATTTTTATTTACTCTGGTTAAAGGTAAATAGGGTAATTCAAGGTACAAATAATATAAAAATAATGTAAAATTAACTTAACGGTTGTCCTAACCTTACTGTATTAGTAATGGGTGACCAATAAATTCTTTTGGTGAGACTCTTGTCCATTTAAAGCCTCTTGGTTAAAATAATGAAATTAATAACATTATATTTAAAGTAAAAAAAATATATCATAAACATGAATCTTTTTACTAAAACAATTATTTGGGTTTATGTAAGTGGTATCTACAACTATAAATATTAATTTGAAATATAAATATATTTCCTATATCATAGTATTTTATTTATAATTTTTGTACATTATCTAAATTAATATAATTATGACACAATGGTGATGCAGTATTTTCTTTATTAATAAAAAATTAAAATAAATGATATTATAATTATTAAAAAACATTTCTTTTTAAACATTTTATGCCATACAATAATTTTAGGGATAATAATGACTTTTTATCTTTTAATTAATTAAGTTTTTTTTAAATAATAAAGTTATTATAGATTTTTTAAAAGTGTTGATATGATTAGTTTATAAATTGACATAAATGAGTTTTTAAAACAATTAATATTTTATTAAATGATAAAATAATCCTAAAAATATAATATTCAGAAAAATGACATATCTGATGTTATAAATGTCATTAATGATCCATAATGGGTCACTTGGAATGTTATTGTAAATATATTAACCATATAGTATGAATATATAAGAGGACATGGTAAAAGTTAAATATGTTTAACAAAGGGTTAAACAAAAAAGATAAGGATTAAAAAATATCCAAAAACGATCCAATTATTAATCGATGATTTTATTTCGACTTATATACACCATATATTCAAATTAAATAAGCTTTGGACCTTTTAAAACTGAAAATAATTTTTATAATAAAATAATACTTTCAAACATTTATAAAGAGCCCCTCCTTCCACTTATAAAAAACCATAAAATATAACCCTTACTCACACCACTCAATCCCCCTTGTATCGTCCAAAATCTTCCCAAATAAGCTTCCAACATCCCTCTATTCCACGTAGAAGCCTTAAATTTGGAAGAAGGAACTTCAATAAAGCCTTCTGGTTCTAACCAAAGGGAGTTTCCCATTTTAATGGTAACGTCTTCTCTCATGTTCTTTTCTTTTATTTTCCTTCTCCAATGCAATAAACTCTCATTAATTCAATATTTTATAACAACACCAATATCTTCAATATAGTAGGATGTTTTCATGAGAATTATTTGAACTAAACTTCCACACACCTCCATCTAATAGATAGGAACATACTATTTCTGGGGACGGTGAACTATTGCCTCACGAAATGAGGATTGTTCAATTATCTCCTACAACCTATTATGGTGGCCATTAAGATGGAACATTATTTATATGCTTTATGTATTATATTTATATTGTCTCTATTTTTCTATATTTTTCATTTATATCATACCATTATGGATTCCATAATGAGTAAATATGATAATTTCATTTGAGAAAATGCGGACTACCGCCCCCTCAAACTGATACTTGTTCATGCCATATGTGTAAAGTATAAAGGATTGAGTTACTAAAGTTATATATGATATTATACTAGAATTATTATATACATATGTATCATTAATTTTTCATTCCATTAAATATGAAATAGAAATAAAAGTAGTGTTCATGTATACATATGGCTTACAGTCTCCATGAACAATGAATTATATTTCATATCTCCAAATGTTATGTACAATTATAAATACATATATATACTAGATATATATGATATATAAATCATTTATATAATTTTTGAGATAATGGAATTTTGACCACATGGACAACTTGTAATTGTAATAAGTTTATTTTTGAATCAAGTACTAAATATTGAAAAAACTACCATTATTAACATAAATGATCATGTAATGTTTATAACATGGTAATTAGTAATATAAAATGAATAATAAACTTGAAAAAGGGTTTTAAGAAATTTGAAATTAACTTCAGTTTATTATTTGGTAGATTAATGAATGAATGAGTCCTGTCGGAAACGAGGTAAGGTATTTAATCTTAATTTCATTTCATTGAGGCATACTTTGATTTATACATAAATTTATTTTATATGGTGTATAAACCCCTTTTACATTTAACCCCATTCAAAGAGAATATTTTCTCTAGGAATAGATTTACTGAATGGAAAAAATAATATTTCTATTTAATGTACGTGGTGACAATGACCATTCCGCTACCATGAGCATTATTTTATATTTGGTTTCCTTAACAAGCCATAATGTTTTTAAAAGGAAAATAAATACCATATACACTTTTTATATATTTTAGTATTGAAAATGTTTTTAAGAATATATTTATTGTTATAATATATTGAAATGTTATATTGTGATTGAAATATGGAAATTTTATTTTTCCTTTATTCATGTTCTGGTGTTTTGATTCTATTATGGTTCTTGGGCATTGTTTTTCATATATGGGTGGTTCCATGAAAAACCTAGGGCGGGTGAGCATGAGATAGCTCTCCAATGCATTGGGTAACATGACAGAGGTAAATGTTAATGATTCTCCTTTGAGATTTAGGGAATATATTGTGATGGGTATTCCAAAAGTAACTCCCTATATAGATATGAAAGCTACAATTTAAGTATGTTATGGATTCCACAAGTTACCTTTATGATTTGTGATTACTATGTGTTATTCATAAATCTTATGATTTAATGAGGTATGTTAAAGAGATTATGTTTTGTATGTAATGATGGACTAATGATTTATTTCTTTATTTTATAACCCTTAATGAGATTTTTATGCTCATCTCATGTTTTGAAAAATGATTTTCACAGGATATAAGGCTGGGTAAGAGAAAGTAAGAATTCAAGAAGATTTATATCAAGAAAAGAATTCTGGTTTTCTTTAAAGAGTTTTTATTATAAGGAAAAAATGGATACTTAGTAGAAGTGTATACTTTGTAATAATTGAGATGTTATGTAATAGTTATGGCCTAATTCTCTAAAACTCTAAACATGAAAAGATCCTTAATCTGAATTATTAACTTAATTCAAGATTATATAATGTTTAAGGTTGGAGCCTTATACAACCCATGATGCCATAAATCAAAGGGGGTACAAGAAATGGAGGGTAAATGAAGGGGTCTTCTCCCCATTACATTGGCCAACTAAATCCTAGAAACAAGGTAGTGGAACATATTATTAAAACCCAATAGACAAAATATCCCTCTATTAAAAAAGAATATTAAAAAACTAGGTAGCATTAAGTTTCACAATGACCAAATTCGTATTTAGCAGTATGTATTTTTCATTTAGTGGCGGTTTAAACCGCTACTAAATCGTGTTTGGAAATAATTAGCAACGGTTTTTTAAAACCATCGTAAAATGATTTAGCAATAGTTTTTTAGCATCGGTTGAAACTTTCGCTAAATCTTTTTTATTTTATTAAATTTTTTTAAATCTTTTTATTTTAGTTAATTTTTATTATTTTTATTTTTTATTTTTGTAATTTATTTATTTATTTATTATTTTAATTTTTATATTTTTGTTATTTATTTATTTATTTTTTATTTTTTTATATTTTTTTCATTTATTTATTTATTTATTTTTCTTTATATTTTTGTTTTTTATTTATTTATTTATATATTTTTTGTTTGTTTGTTTTTTTGTTTGTTTATTATTTTTATTTTTATATTTTTTAATTTATTTATTATTACAATGCTCGTGCCCATCTCCATGCATAAGTCAACGTCCATGCACATGCACATGCCATATATAGAAATTATTTCTTAGGTGAGATTTGAATCTTTTACCTCTTGCTTATTCTCCAAAGACTTTACATCTTCAGCGGGCTCTTTTTGTGGTCAATAAATCGAATTTAATATACTTTTACATATATAAATTAATTGGAAAAACAAGTAATACATAACAAATAGATACTCACTAAATAATTACTAATTAATAATTATTAATCAATAATCAATAATTAATAATTAATATTTAACAAAATATAATATATATTGTATAATATATAATATATAATATATAAGACATAATATATAACAAATCATATATAATACATAATATATAATATATAATATATAATATATAATATATAATACATAATAGTTAATATATTATATATTATATATAACATATAATATATAACATATAATATATAAATAGTATATAAATAACAAATTTATTAAAAATTAAATTAATATATGATAAATAAATTACAAATTAATATTAAATTAATAAACAGTAGATATATAAATAAATTATAAATAAATTATAAATTATAAATTATAAATTATAAATTATAAATTATAAATAATAAAAATTAAATAATTAATAATTAATAATTAATAATTAATAATTAATAATTAATAATAACTAATAAATTGAGGTCATTGCTTTGCTTTATTAATAAAAATGAGGCTTCAGCCCCAACCTTTAAAAATATAACTAATAATTATTAATTGACCATTAAGAATTAATAATTAATGTTTAATATTTAATATTTAATATTTTATAAATAATGAATAAATTATTAAAAATTCATTAATTAATATTTAATTAATATTTAATATTGAATAAATAAATAAATGAATTAATAATGAATGAATAATAAACAAATAATAAATTAATATTTATTAAATTAAATATACATTAATAAATAATAAATATTAAATATTAAATACCAAATATCAAATATCAAATATTAAATGAATAAATACATAAATAAACATGTAAATAAATAATAATTCATAAATAATTAATAATTATTAATAATTGATAATTGATAATTATAAAATTAATAATTCTTAATTAATAATTACTATTTAATATTTAATATTTAATATTTATTTAACAATTCATAAATAAATAATATGAAATTAATAAATAATAGATAAATAATAAATAAATTCATAATAAACTATTAATAAATTAATATTTAGTAAACTAAAAATAAATTAATAAATAATAAATAATAATGAATAATGAATAATGAATAATGAATAATGAATAAATAATAAAGATTAATGAAAATGAATAAATTATAAATAAAAAATAATAAAAAATAAATGATGAATAAATAAATATATAAATAATTAAATACATAAATAAATAAATATATAAATAATTAATAATTCATTAATAATAAAAAACAACTACTAACTGATAATTAATAATTAATAATTTTTAAATAGTAATTTATAATTTATATATAATATTTAACATTTAATATTTAATATTTAATAAATAATGAATAAATAAACAATAGTTAATTAACTAATAATTAATAATTAATTAATAATTATTGAATAAATAATAAATACATAAATAATAAGTAAATAATAAATAAATAAATAAATAAATAATAAATAATAAAAAATAATTAATAATTAGTTAATTAATTAATTAATAAAAAACCAATAATTAAAGTGTACATAATAACTAATTAATAAATAAATAAATAAATATTAAATAATAATTAAATAAACACACAAATAAATAATAAATAATAGAAAAATATATAAAAAATAATTTTTTATAATTAAAATATAATAAATAAATAAATAAATATTATATAAATAAATATTAATAACTAAATAAATCATAAAATGTTAAGAACCTCTGAAAACCCTAAAACACTAAAATGACCATAAAAAATGATCCAAGACTCCTTTATTAGTGTCACAACCAGTCAAATCGAAGATCATGAAATGAGCTTCGAGAAGATATGTGGTATATTCCGAACGGACACCCGGATCGAATGTTATAACCATTTGAATTTTAAGAAATTGGTGTGTGTAACTAAAACCTCTGTTTCGGAGGCCTTCTAGGCCTTTCTGTTGAAATAAAATATGTGGTATACTTCTCATTTATTTGGTACCAAAACTATGCAGCGCGGAGCTCATCGTAGGCTTTGATTTGATATGTGGTAGAGCCCAAACTGACACATGGATTAAAAGTTACGACTATTTGAAGTTCAAGTTCGATTTTCTACTTTTGAATTTTGAATATATTTTTTCTGTTATTATCACATGATTTAAATATCACTTGGTTTTTACATATTTGATAAACATTTATTTGACTAGTTGTAGAGCTGAAATGGACTACCGGATTAGAAGTCATTGCCATTTGATACTGATGTCTGTTCATTTACTTATTGATGATTTTTTTAACATTAAAAATATTACTAACTAATAATTATAAATATTAATTAATTGACACATTATAAATATTTAAAATTATTAATAATAAACTATATTTGATTATAAATAATTAATAATTAATAATAAATAAATAAATTTCATAAATATTCTTAAATTTTGTGGAGGTTTTTTTTAAAACTGCAGCTAAGAAATTGATATTTTTGGTATAGAAGATATTTTAAAAATAATATAGAAAAATTAAAAAAAATAAACATTGGATTTTTTGTGGTGGGTTTTAAAACTGTTGTAAAAAAATCACCCCTAAAATTTTTTTTTCTGGTACTGTTTTGAATCTACTAACATTGGGTGCTTTTTTCTCCACTAAGTACCCAGTTCTTAGTATTGACAATACAGTTGCCCCTAGAATATAGAAGATCACCCTAGAACATCAACTAGGTACTCAGTGGCTCGTTACAGCCATCGTCCATCACTTTTCTGCTACACTTACCAATTTAAACTCACATGGAACCTTTACGACCTGATCTAACACCTCAGGAAAGTCCACATAGTCATCTTAAGTATTTCTAAAAAAATAAATTTTGATTCACATAAAAAAAATCAAATCCTCCATAGTCCCAAACTCATTTGAACTAGCATTTTTTCAACTCTAATGGATTAATCTATTTCATTTCATTACACACTTGATGGGTTCTCAGAAAGTACCCATTATTTCTTCATAATTCTTAGGAGAAATCAAACACATTAGAATTAAATTGATGCCTTAAACTATTTTTCAAAACTGGGTAATTGAGAACATACCATTATCATTTTGGTGGGCCAACATGGGAGACATGAAAGGTAACCTAGAATAATTCCTTATATTAATTCTGTAAATCCTATTCTAATAGTTGAAAATTCACTCTTGGTTAACTTAGGTCCTATCCCTAATGATTATATTTGTCTTTTAGGTGGTTCTCTCATCTTATAGTATTATTTCTCTATTACCCTTGATCCTCATTGCTCCCAGTTCTTACTCGAGATATATATTTATCCTTTCTTAGGGAAGTAATGATAGATATGATGTACTATTGGAGTATTTGCACCTATGGAAAGTGATTGTGGTTTTTCATAGTTTTATAATTTCTTATATTAGTCTTCTTACAATTATAGGTCTCATATGTCTCCTCCTAACTAACTATATTTCCAATCCAGTTTTTTAAATTTAATGTTATTCAAGGCTTTACTGCATTTGTTTCCTTTTCTTTGTGCTGTTGTACTTTTTCCAATGTACTTTTATTTATATTTTAATTAATTCTTTTCTATGGTGGTGGTGGTATATTTGAGTAGAGAGACTAATAGAGAGAGAGATCTAGAGGGTAGTTATCTATGTTAGTAATGAATCATTCTTATGTTTGTTTGTGTAGTGTGTTTTTACCTTTGTGTTTTTTGTATATTTTATTGAGTATCTTTAAATAATCATATTAGAAGTCATCCTTAGATAGATGTTCCAACAAATCTAATTTTTATCATGAACTTATATTAGTCTTGATTCATATAGTGATGGTTCATTAGGGTGTTTTGTAGTAGTACTTAATGTTTGATGGTGTTCAGAAATAATCTTCAACAGGTGATATTGGTGGCTCCACAGATTAGAATCCTAAATGGTTATCTTTTCAGTTAGTGAGATTACATGGACCCATGTCATGCATTGATTGAGGATCCCATTTCTATGTGTTAATTCATTGTTTGATTTCAAAGATAAATAAACTACTCTCTTTGGAATATGGATTCTTCGACCCATGGGGTGTCATATCTTATGTTTTGTTTTAGAGTTATATGATTTTTTTTATTTGGGTTATTTTTGTCGAAATGGTTGGTGATATGGACTTCACCAAGATCCTTGAGTTCCCACTAAAGAAAAATAATTATATAACTAAAATAAATAATGGGACTTTTGAAATGAAATTTTTATATATAAGGATTTATTTTAAATTTATAATAACCATTATAAATGGGGTTTTATTTGATTGGATAAAGGTGTAAATAAATTGAAATATGTTATGTTTTTATTATGTAAAATCTTTACATAAAAATTAAAATGTACATTTGGTATATAATTAATTTATATTTTCACAAATATTTTATTTGAGTTCATATTAAATTTCATGTAAAATGATTATATGAAAGAGTTAATATTGAAATAAATATGAATTGTTCATTTTTATTTATTTATAGAATATCCCTAAATCTTTAATAAATATGAAGTGCTTATAATTAATTATTCTTGCAATTTTTTTAAATTCATATCTCGTTTCTAAATTTTTTAATTTTTCATTTATTTATTTATTCCCTATTAATATAATTCTGGATTATAATGTATTATATTATAAATGGATCTATACATTAGTTTAAATTATTTAAATAGGTTATTATAAATTTTAACCCATGAATATAACAAGTTACATGTTATTTGTGTCATAGTATTTATGTACCTTCAACCCATACTATCATTCATTTTTAGACTGTGAAATTGATAAAAAAATATTGGTTATGATTTATACAGATTAGGTGTTAAGAGTGTATTATAAATAAGGTATTTATTAATAATTTAAATTTTTATTGTGTAAATTTCGTTCAAACTTATCATTGATATATGAGTTTAAGATCTATCTACAGAAGTGGGAGTTGGATACCTATTATTTCATACATTCTCTTACAATGACTTTGGATTTCAATGTTAGAAAAATCCATGAAAGGGTTTGGTATACCTAATCTATGAGTTGCATTTAGATATGTGTAAACATAAATATATTCTATTTTTGGGTATGTAACCAAAATAATGATTGAATAAATTATTATACATTTATGGTTTTTATAATATATTATTTTTGTCATAAGTTTTTAAAACAAAAATCAAATCATTATAAGTATTTGTAATTTAAAGGAATGCATGAGTAAAATATTGTGATTTTAAAAACTACATTAAAAAATGTTTTTTGTTCGTTCTAAAGAATAAACTCTTGAAGGCCTTGATCATCCAAATTATTTATTTCATTCCAATCCTAGTTTCCCTTAGATTATCTTGTATATGAAAAATAGAATATGGATGACCCTAATTGGATTAGGTTTTGGTATCAAGTATGAGATTTGCGTTATACATAGTTATGAAACTAAAAAATATAGGATATCAATTTAATAGAGTTGATATAATTCACATGAAGTATTTGTATAAATATTTTTCTTCTTCACTATTTGATAATCATATATGATATGGTTAACATGGATATTAACCCAAATTATTAGGAGTTCTGGGGAATATTAAGTCAAACACATAGATTTTTTTTATATATGGATCATGTCCCTCTAATAGATATTATATAAATTCAATGGGTCCATAATTTCTATTGGAGTATATCTAATTGAAGTACTTCATAATTTTTATCAATAACCTTCATCTGATAAAAAATGTTGAAAAAATGGAATAATCATCGTTATTATCATTGAGATCAATTATTGAGTAAATATAATATTAATGGAAGTAAAATAATGGATTGTTATTGGATCCTAGGAATAATTCTCAAGTAAGAAGAAAAATTATATTTGTTAGTGGATTAATTTCATAATAACTTATCAATGAAGCTATTTAAGAAGATAAATTTTTTTATAGAATTAATGGTAAATACTATCTTGACATCTATAAATTTATTCGTTTTTCTATAGTTCATAGGAATAAAATGTAACAGCGGAATATGGTTATTTTAGGATGATAGAAAACATAAAAATAACCTATTATTAACTTTCTATATATGAGAGTTATAAAGTTTATAACATAATATTAAAATGTATAATGGTAAAGAGTACATAAACCATAACAAGTCTGGTAAATATGACTGGGTACATAAATAACATAGAGTGACTATGGTCATTGATCATTCTTGATTTAGACACAAAATTCATTTTACAATAATTGTTCAAATATTTTGATAGTTTATTATGAACTATAGTATGAATGAGTTCAAACAAAGACCTAATTTCCTCAATATATTGAGGATTGTTCACCCGAACATGGGTGGTGTAAGCCTATGTTTAATGATGATAGTACTAAATGAAGAGGTTAATGGTTTTTTTAAATAGAAGAATAAATTTCCTAAAGATCCCCCAAAAATATTTTAGAAATTGAAATGGGGGTTTATGAAAAAAGGAAATTCTTCCATTTTAGTGAGCATGGACATTGGATATGGAATTGATCAAAATATATAAGGGGTTTCAAAAAACAATATAAGGATTAAATATTAGATATTAATGTTATAGAAATCAATTTTCTAGTTTTAAAGGGTATATGATTCCAAATATGTTATTTAAAATTGTTTTAAATATATATGAGTATAATTCAAAGGAATAATTGAATAATAGAGATTGAAATAATTATTCATGTTATGAAGAAAAGAGTTTTTATAACAAGGAAGTTTATGTAATGGATTATCTCAAAGATCTTATATTTATAAATAAGTTTTAATCATTGTCTCTGATTTTATATCTCTTATATGATAATATATTGATTATAAACAAATAGTTGTTATAAAGAATGATATAATGTGATTATACACTCGGCTTATGAAAATCAAATTCAATATCATGGTCTAAAAAGAAATGATAAAATGAGTTTTATGTAGTATAAAAAAATTATACATCTTATTTGATAAAATATATTTGAAATATTTCTTTCCATTAATCATGATGATTGAGTTTTTTAGGAATAAATGGAAGAGGATCACGCATGTCTAATCCAATTCTCAATTTTTTTTCTTTTAGACCTTTTTCATGTATGAAAACATTCATAATACTGATTAATTTTGTTTGTTACCTGAGAAGGAACATTTATATATGTTTGTATATAAACATTAATGTTTCTGATTCATAAAATGTTTAGAAATACAACAACATGACTTATATTCCAAATATTCCAAATATTTCCCAGATGAATCCATTTACCTACGATATGTTATTAGATATATTTTAGTTTTGATAAATATAGAATAATTATATGTATATTTTGGAAATGGGATATGATAAAGGGATGATAATTGTGGTTTATTCACCTCTTATGCCAAGATATCAAATTTGGAAATTAGATAAAAGTTGTATGAATTTCCATCCTATAATATAGAATGGTTTCTATAGTGGAAATACATTATTCATGTTATATGTGATAAGAATGATGACTCATTATAGGAGTGGAAATTTTTTCTTACAATTAGTATTTAAAAAGGAAATATAAATTCCTATGGATTTGAGGGTACATTCTTCATGGTTTAAGGAGAGGGCAAGTCCAACAAAGGTGATAGTAGTTCATGGGAGAGATTAAGTGTTCATCTAAGTATTACATCAAATTAAATTGAAAGTAATAGGGAATTATTCTTGATTTTCATGGTTTAGGGAAAGGCCACAGTTAAATAATGATAAAAATCATAGAGATATAATTAATTGGGCAATGTGAATATATATATATATATATATTGTTCCTTTGGGGAGAGGGGAGAAGGAGTGGTGGATATCGGATTTAAGGGATGAGGAAATGATAGTTCGTGGAGGGTAGGTGGGTGAAGATTTAGGGGGTGGGAATGGAAATATGAAAGAGTGGTAAATGGGTGATTAATGGAGTTAAATAGAATAAGATATGGGAAATGGTTTGGATAGAGTGGGGAGTAGAAATAAAAGGGATGGAATGTTATAAATCTGACTAAATATTATAAAATTAAATTCTATTTACTTGTGGGTGATCCATAACCATAAAGAAAAAAACATATAGATACTATCTCTATTTAAAATAATTGTTCTAACTAATTATAAAAGTGGGTATAGAAATATAAGCCTAACCTAGTCTATATATATGGGTTATCCTACAAAACCTATTGGATTTGGATTATTTTCTTACCCCTACCCTACACCAATTTGTGGTGTATTTTAATATTTAATAATTTTATTTTCAAGTATATTTCTCTTAACATAAAAAATTACATAATAAATATGGTTTTAAATAATATAATTGTTTCTCAATAAAGTAAATAAGCTTTATTTTATTAACAAAACTTGTTTAAGTTTCTTAGAGTTAAAGTTTGGTAAAACATAACTAATAATATGAAAGTTATAGTATTTTTTAACCTGTATAAATTGAAAGTTTAATAAATAGATGATTATATGAGTCCAGTTCAATGTGAATGTTATTATATATCCTAAAAGAGTTTAGGGTGTTTGTATATTTGGTTATTAGGGGTACAATTACATTAAAACACATATACACACCATACGCACAGGTTGTAGAGGTTGGTCATTGTATAAATATTATAATAGTTATAAGCTGAAAAACACATAGAAGACTTTATCATTATAACAATAGATGTCTAATGATTAGAGTTTAAATAGGGTTCATGGATCTAACATGTTAAAATTATCCTATAATGATCTAGTGATTTATTATGTAGATTAAATATTTTTTCAATACTTCTCTTTCTAATTAGGTTCACACTAAACCAGTAAATGTGTTTCCTAAAAATAGAAATATGAATTGAGGTAGCATTAGGTTTTGGAAGGAAAATAATTTTAAATATTATGTTTAATTATTAAACATAAAGATTATGATTATTAGCCTAAAAATTATTTAAACAATGATTATTCAATGATGCTAACACATTAAAAGTGTTTAGTGGAAAGACTTAATCTAGTAGTCACATTATGATGTGGAAAAAATTACATTTTGATCTAATGAGTTAAATAAAACCTTAAAAACTTAGCTCACAGAAGGTCTCTCTAGTGAAATATCATATGGTATATGTTAAGACTGCAACTTATGTAGAGTTTTTTAGTATTACTAATAGAGTTTATGAATATATAAAATATATTATCTTATATAAAAGGAACAAAAATTTATTATTATTTTATGTTAGTTTCATATATTTCAGGTTTTTATATGATAATTAGCCTCTAAAAGTTTGATTTTGAGCTTTCCATGATTGATGTTCATCATGGATAATTATATTTTTTGATGAAATTTTAATATTAGTGTAGATTGGGTTTTGTTTATAGATATTAAATTCCATCATTAAGTATAGATATGAATTTTTTTACTGGATACCACATGGAATTTCTTACCTTATGTACATGGCATATTAGGTGTTCACATCTCATAGAAACCCTCTTTGCCTAATATTGGTAAGATGCTTATCATAATAACCATTATAAGTTTTTTACATTATTATGATATCCTTGAGGTTGAGATAATAAATGGTGGTTGAGTATATTGTTGATCATATCTTCTGTTGGGTTAAATTATGGTGGGATTTGTTATCTCATATTCTAAGTAAGACATCTAATCCATCAATTTAGATAGATTTAGGAAGATTTTTTGTTATATATAGGAATTAAATATTTGATTTGAATATCTATTCATATATGGTTCATGTGATGTGCTCATTCCTCAAGTGGAATGACATGTAATGTGTTCATCATTATAGTCAATATATACTCAAATAATTATGAATTAATGAGTTTGATATATGATATTGATATTCTCAATGACTTTTTATTACTCATTGTCATGTAAAAAAAGAAGTTATATGATTATAATGATTTTATATGACATATTATGTGAACATGGATATGGATATCTTGGAACATCTCATTACAACATGAGTTTCACTATTGTTTATAAGAGGTCACTCCTTTCATAAAATTATTCATTAAAACATTCAATGATGTTTTTAATTTTATAATTACCCATGGGGTCATCTTGAAATTTCCAAATGATTTTTTTGATCCACATTCCAATGATCCAAAAATAAACCCCACAGTAGTGATAGATTAATTAATCGCATTATTTGATACTAATTAAATAAATATTTTTCAAATATTAAAATAAATTTAGTTTGATTATTATTTTTCAGTTAAATAAATTTTATTATTTATTATTTTTTTCTATGTTTTATTATTTTTAATGTAATTTTAGTAAAAAATTAACTTTTCACTGTTAGATTTTATACAATGTGTTTTTTGTGATATAATAAATCCATAAATTAAAAATATTTGTGATCTATAGTGGTAATTAAGTCGACCATTATACATAAAATAGTTAAATATTTATGTCATATTTTTTCGTGGATATAGTATGTAACTTTACATTATTTATGATATGATGTATTATTTATAATGGAAATCTCAAATAACATAACAACATCTCTTAATTGTTAAAATTGATTATAAAAAGTTGTAGTTCTGACATGATTTTAAAATATCTCACATAATGTTTTTTTATTAATTTATTTAAAATTATATAATACTATATTATGTATTCAGGAGGTATTGAGTATTTTTGACCAAAATAATTTAATTTATAATGTTTTTAAAGGTGTGTGTGGTTATCCAAAATAGTTTGGGAAACCACCCAAAGAACATTCGATTAGTTCTATCCAAGGATAGATCCATTTTTCATAGTTAGTGTAAGGTGTATAAAACCGTGTGCGCTCTTATGAATAATAGTGTGAGGTGTTTTGAGTACCCAGTATTTGTAAAATGGTTGTTACATTGTTTATTAAACTATGCGGGCAAACTGTGTGTCACACCCTGATTTTTAAAAATGTTTTTTTTTCTTTTTCATTATTTCTCACTTTTCTTCCTCCCACATCACCATGATTTGGTTTATCCAAATCCTAGGTATAGTTATTTACCTAATTTCTTTGTTTTCTTCAATATTATGGTTAATGGTGGTATCTTCTTTTTAGATTTGGTGTTTTCCAATGTAGAATACATTTTCTAGCATGTTACAGCTTGGTCATGAAGGATTTGATGTAGGATTCACCATGTTTAGGTTGAAAATTTCAGAACCACTTATTATTTTATATTTATGATGTTTATATTTAATTAATTATTCTATGTGGAATTGTTAAATTTTATTTGATAATGTTTTACGATGTTTTTCATTTGGAATAATACCTTTACTTGGTATTTTAAGTGAGACCTAAAATTACAAGAATTTTAATATTGATATATTATTTTTTAAATAAAATTGAGTTATTTAATGTTTTTTTACCCAATTAAGGTTTGGAAATAAATTAAAGATATTTTTTATCCCTTTTCTTCCTTAAGTAAAATTTAAATTTATTTTCCAAAGTGGTTTTAAAATAACCATTTTTATAATTTAATTTGAATTATATAGGTGTGTGTGTGTGTGGAAAAAGTTTTTCAAATGACTTTTTAAATTAAAAGTTCTAGAAAAGTATATAAAAATTATATTTTGAAGAGAATGTGAGTTTTAAAAAATTTCTCTTAACATATATATAATGGTTCTTCAAATATATATAGGTAAACACACACACACTCACATATATATATATATAAGTCGAGAGGACCAGTATGGGATATACCTAATAGTGAGAGTGGGGTGAATCAATGTTAGGGATTTTTTAAACCAATTCCAACTTTTTATCCTTGTACCTATTGACCTATTAGGATCGTGACTCTCTTATTCTCTTTTCCCTCTCGCATGAAATAATAGAAATCTATAAAAATATGCACATGGTATTTTTAAAAGTTTCACCACTCAGTAAGAGTACATATATCCTTGTCATGCATGGTAATAACTAGTGCATCGATTCTCCACTATAATGTGATATTATTTTATAATGGAGTGGAAAGGAAAACAATCCTCTATCAAGTGTGAGTCCCCACATATTGAAGGGGGTGGGAAAAATCCTCATCCCCGGACTAGTGATAGACTTGTCCAACTTGCAGCCTCTAGCTAGTTCGTTATACTACCTATGAAGATAGTCTTCATCCTTATTCAAAAGGTAGGTTCGGATCTTGGTCTTATTTAGTGCTCTTTATATGATTACAAGGAAATCAGTAGGCAAGAAATTATTTCTTCTTTATTTCTCTTCTATTCTAGTGTAATACCAACTACACTAAGCTTCTACTTTCTTCTTCTTAGTGCAACAACCAACTGCACTAAAACTTATTCTCTCTTCTTGGCTAGAATCACATACACCACTAAGATTATTTTGGAAATGAAGATCAGTTCAATTGGCATCATCTGAATTAATTATTTTATTATAGTTCATGTACACATGTGATCATGCATATGACATTAGGGTTAAACTCTTCCTTACCCTTATTTATATATGTGAACACACAAATTTGGTTCTTTATTTTGAGTGTCTTCACATATTCATGTGAATTCATGCATGAATGATTTCACCTACTCTTCTTCCGGTGTGAGAACCCTTAAAGGGTATGTTTCTTTAAGCACACACACACTCGGCCTCTTTTACTCTTCTTCTTCTTTCTTCTCCTTATTCCTCTTACACTAGGATAGGGTGTTAGTTTAGGTTTATATGTGTATGTTTCTTCAAACCCAAATGTGTTAAAACCTTTACATGTGTGAGATCCTTCATCTGACAAGTTTACATGGCCTCGGGCTCCTTCAACTAGATAACATGCATACATGCATGTATTCTTCCTCTTTACTTGCAAACACTCAAGCCATCTAGTTTCTTAAAATCAAACACACACTTTCATGCATGTAACCACTTTTGATATCCTTCTTCTTCATCAAGGAACCACTACACATATTAGAACAAAAACATGTACACCGGAGGGTGTTCTCACCATTTATTGTAAATCTAGGGTGGCCACGAGTAACATTAGTCACGCAATGATGCATGGATCTTATGTGTGCATGAGGTGCAAAGTTTTTCCTCTTTGAAAAGCTCAGTGAGAGAGTATCTCAAGCACCGGATCACGATGTCATGGTTTTTTTGAAGCACAGTGAGGGTTTAAAAAAACCTATCGCATGTTTAGGTTCTAGTTCTTCGCAAAGTAATTCAAGGGTGTGTAGCACCTATCGAAGGCTTGTAGGATCTCTTTATTGTGGAGCCTTGAAGACTTACGATTCTCTGCTCTCTATTCATGAGGTGATGTTCATATATGCTATATTTTTTGAGAACACAAGCTCTCAGGAATGAGGAGGCATCAACATTTTTGGTCTCAAGCTCCTACATTTATAGGGGAGGGAAGTTCCTCTTCTGTGTTCAGAAACCATGTGAGAGGTCATGGGGATCGCAGTTTGAATGCTCAAGATTTTTGGGGTTTTAAAAATATTCAAATCCACAGGTGAAGATATGCCAAGATCCTCTGTTTGTATCCTCTTCAATGAGAGATCCTATCTTCATGTATGGATTCAAGATCACGTGCATAATTCTTGTGCATGAATCCCACTCGAACCCTTGTGGACTTGGAAACTCTGTTTTCCTCGGTCGATCCTTCTTCTTTCAAGTATCACATTAATCCAAGATTTAGATTGCATGAATAGTCTCAGTTCGATCTAGTAGACATCATAGTGCTTAAATGATCATTATTTAATAGTCAGAGGTCATCCATGGTGATCGGTTTTCTTCTCCAGTGAGATACAGTGGCACTGGCAAGTGCTACAGGTTGAAGACGACAGCACGGCTGGTTCAAATCTGTGGGAGGATCAGATGCCCCTAGTTCAAATTCATGAGGAGCGAGATCAAATGAGTGGTGAAGATTAGATGATCAGATGCCACAAGTTATGGGACAGTGGATCGAGATGCGAGATGAGATGGTCTGCTGAGATTACATTCGCGTTATTAAAATGTTGTCCCACATTGAAATGGACATGCAGGAGATGTGTAGGTCATCAATCAACTCCCCTCAGCATCGGTATTGAATTCTCTTCTCCCCCCTCTAGTGTCTCCCCACACTGTTTCTTTGCGGGTGCGGTTCTCTGCCCATCCATGCTCCTGCGAGTCCGCTCCAACTTTCCACTACGCATCCATATGGACTGGTTGATCACTATGAGCACACTTTTGTAGGATTATACATGGACAGAACGCCCCTGTCTCCAAATGGGTTGGCCTTGAGGGCTTTCCTTGAGCTCAGTAAACGGTTGGGTCCCATCTGTTCTTGAGGTGAGGTCCTCTGCTGGCCTCCATGGTTGGCCAAATTTTTTTAAGCCAAAAATAAACTGTCAAAGTAGAATGAATGGACATAGTAAAATATGTGCATGGCCTCCTCATGATCATCAATCCCTTCTTCAACCATATTCTTCCTCAATTTATTTTTTGGATTATTAAATAAAAAGTACTTCAATCATCCTCAAAATGATGCTAGATCAATGTTGTAAATGTTGTATCACACATTATACATGTTCTTTGAACTTTCAAGGTCAGTGCATCAATCATCTAATTTTCATTCTCCATTTCACATTGTAGAGTGTATTTAACCATCAATGACATTCATTGATCTCACTGACAACAAATAAAAATCAATTACTAATGTGTTCTCAAAAATCACCCCTTTGTATTTGTTGGAAATACCCAATGTTTTTCTACAAAATGAATGTGTCAGTGTGAGTTTTCACTTTTTCTCTCAAACATTTATTCCACTTTTATCCCCTTATTGACAAGAAAAACAAATTTCATGGTTGAATGTGTATCCTTTCATACTTAAGCAGTGTGCTATCAATAATTTCACTCTATGTCTACTTAAGCAATGCTCAATGTAGAAAACAAGAGGATTTGATTTATACAAAATAGTTGTCCATTCTCTACTGATCATGACACCTCCTAAGATGAGAACTCATGTACTTTGTCTTCAAAATATTTTCACTTTCATTCCATTATTAGGATAATAAATGTTTATTAAATAATCAATTTGAAACTCCTACACTCACTTTAACAAATGGATCAAAAACCTTCAAGTGCAACAGGTAGGATTAGTGACCTTTGAACACTCCAATTCTTCTTATGTCACTAAGTAATTCAGGTACTCCCCCTTTGAGAAATAATATTTTCTTTGAGTAACCAAGTATGAGATATTAGGGAATGACATATCTTTTCCAATAACATGATATTCTAAAAATATTAATTGTAATTGAATTTTGATATCAACTAAAGTTTACACTGATTGAGATAATGACTATGTAAGCTTTTTCATGTGTCTCCCCCTCAAGGGAACACTTCTCACCATTGATTCTTAGGTTCTCCCCTTGAGAGATTTACTCACCTTTAATTCCATATATAATAATAAAAAATAAAATAATCAATGATCTAAGGGAATAAGTTGGATCCTCCTTGCTTCATTAATGTGAAAAATTAGGTTGAGACGTTTTTCTCAACCTAGATGCTCTATTCTTCATACATTCACACTGGATCTTTAATGCTTATTGTGATTATGTGGACCTCACTATTTATTCTATGTCTTTTTATGTAAATATTCTTTCTTCAAGGGCTTTCAAAGCACTAGAATCTCATAGTTCTAAATTCATCTTCTTTAAAAGTTATTGTTGGGTTGGAGTAAATTCAATGCTTCTTCTATCAATGTGGCCAACCTTGTTGCACCTCACACACAGAACATCTTTTTCATCAGTTAGAATCTTCTTTCTATTTTTAGCATTACCTTTAGCCTATGCATATTCCATATTTCTCATTATTTCCCATATTCTATCCAAACCACCCATATATCCTTATGAACTGAGTCAATAATATTGGATCTTCTACATGGCTTCTTTTGAGTGGAAACCTTCTTTTTTGTTCTTTTGGATGCACCACCCTTCACCTTCTTTGACATATAATCCAATGACTTCTCTGTTTTTTCATTTTTTTTCTAGCTTATTTGATATTCCTTTCTTATCATCTTTGGTTACCTATTGAAATGAACATACACCATTCATGTGACCATACCTATTGCATACATCATAGATGTTATCAAACATTCCAAATCTTTTTTCAGTTTTTGGATCTGTAGATGTTGGTTCTTCTTCTATGTCTTTCTCCCCCTTGAGATGGGATTTCTCTATGGTTTTACATTTAAGGGATTGTCCTAAAATCCAGTGAACAATTCCAAAATCTATTATAACACCAACATTAACCAACAAACTGTTACTTCTTTCCACCTTCTTTATGAGTTTTCTGAATCTTCTTCTTGATATGTTGTGATTTATGTGGGGGAATTGTCTTCTAGATTCTTCTTTCTATCCACCCTAGTCATGTTGGTATTTTTATTCATCCATAATCGTTTATAATTTTTCTTACAACCAACATTTTTTGTAAAAACAATTGTAGAAACATGAGTACAAGTTGGTATGGATGGTATCATTACTTTCCAAATTACTTATGATATATCAATGAGTGAAGTCATGATCTTCTTGTCACATGTTGGATATATTTTGACAGTTCAATCCTCCAGTGATCATTGAGTACTAGAAGAAATTTATTCCTTCTTTTGTGGAGAGTCAATATGTGTCTTCTCAAGAATGGTCAACTCAGCTTCCAATTCTTGACATCTTATATTGAGGATAACTTCCTGTTCTTTAATCATAGTCATCTTCTCTTCACAGTCCTTCTTTAATCTTTAAACATCATCTTCATGCATATTTACTTTTTTTTGTAACAAAGATTAATGTTCCTTGATCGTGTAAGAGTCTTCTTTCAAATATAACTCCTTGACATCATTTCCCTTTTTCATCTCATCTTCATGTTCATGGATCTTCTCTTCTAGAGTCTTATTGACTCCCTCTTTTTCTTCAACATATTTGAGTCACATTGAATAACTTAATTCAAATTCTCTCCTTGTTTCTTAAAAGGCTCCAACCTATCTAGAGAGCATTAGACATTCAAGAATTTTTTCATGTAAGCCTTTCTCTAAAACACCAGTTTCTTATTATTGATGAGTGATATGTTCTTGCATGCATTGAATTACTCCACAAACCAGGGATGTTTTCTCTTCAGAAATACCATGTAGAATCAGTTTAATTCTATCAACTGATATTTCTAGAGACGTTGTAGATTGATCATCACCACTTTTTCTAGCAAGAGAAAAATTTCCAAATATACTAACACATGCCTCTTGATCTGTTGAGGTAGGAAGGTTTTCTATTTTCTTGGTGGAAACTAGATCCAACTTCTCATTACATTCCATGTCTGGTGTGTCTGCATTTTCATCCAGATTTGGAGAAGTATATGCTACCTCTTCTTTAGATAAGAGGGACCTCTTCTTCAATTTTCTCTTCTCTTTCTTTTTTCTGTTCATCATGGCCTTTGTAGATATAGCCTTCTCCTCAGAGATAACTGAATCTTCACAGTAATTACACTTCATTGATAACTCATGAATTAAAATCAGTTCTTCAAAAGAGAGTAACTTCACTGTAGAGAATCCAATAGAGGTGAACATGTTCCTCTGATACCAATTCAGAAGACCAGTTTGGGATATACCTAACATTGAGAGGGGGTTCAATCAGTGTTGGGGTCTTTTGAAACCAATTCCATCTTCTAATTTTTGTACCTCTTGACATGTTAAGTTCTTTATTTTCTTATTCTATTTTCCCTATCACATGAAATAATAGAAATCACTAAAAATATGTACATAATATTTTTACAAGGTTCACCACTCAAAAATAGTTTCTACATTCTTTACATGCATGGGTATGACTAGTGCATGGATTCTCCACTATAATGTGATTTTATTTTATAATGGGTTGGCTAGAAATACAATTCTATAGCCAGTGTGAGTCCCTACACTTTGGAGGGGGTGGGAAACAATCCTCTTCCTTGGGTTGGTGATAGCCTAGTACAACTCACAACCTCTAGTTGGTTCTATATACTGAGAATAAA
Organism: Viscum album; assembly: GCA_963277665.1. Classification (NCBI taxonomy): domain Eukaryota; kingdom Viridiplantae; phylum Streptophyta; class Magnoliopsida; order Santalales; family Viscaceae; genus Viscum; species Viscum album. Next base: position 60,985,583 of record OY728143.1, on the reverse strand, counting down.
TACAATCTTTTTCCTTCTTCAAAATTTAGGTTCTACTCTTGGTATTCTTTAGTGATCTTCACTTGATTACTTGTAAAGTAGTAGGAAAGCAATTCTCCCTTATATCATTATCTTATTTTCTAGTGAAATACCAACTACACTAGACTTATTCTTTCTTCATATTAGTGAAAAATCCAACTTCACTAAAATTTCTTCTGTCTTCTTGGCTAGAATCATGAACACCAATGTGTTTATTCAAGAAATAAAGATCAGTTCACATGGAATCATCTGAATTAATTCTTTTCTTCTTGTTCATGTATGCATGTGATCATGCGTACGACATTAGGGTTGAAATCTACCTTCTCCTTCTTCACATATGTGCACACACAATTTTGGTTTTTTCTTTTGAGTGTATTCACATATGAATATGAATTCATTCATGCATTCATTAACATATTCTTCTTACTGTGTGATAACCCTTAATGGATATGGTTATATAAACACACACACACTCAACCTATTCTACTCTTCCTCTTATTTCTTCTCCTTATTCCTCTTGCACTTGGTTAATGTTTTTTTTAATGTTTATATGTGTATGGTTCTTCAAACTTGAGTGGGTGCCACCCTTTAAATGTGCCACCTCTATCTTCACCCAAGTGAACATGGCCTCAGGCTCCTTCAACCAGAGCACATGAATACATGCATGTATTCTTCCACTTCACATGAAAACACCTAATACCTCAGGTTACCTCAAATCAGACCCACACATTCATGCAATTCACCACTTGTGATCTCCTTCATCTTCAAAAATGAACCCATTCAAACATTTTAATACAAGCAAACAAAAATGGGGGTGTTCTCACCCTTCTTGGGGAAGCTAGGGTGGCCACTTGTCGCTTTATTCACTCAAGGATGTGTGGATCTTCTTTGTGCATGAGGTGCACAATTTTTCTTATTCAAAAAACTCAGTGAGAGAGTATCTCAAACACGGGATCACAATGTCATGGCTTTTGAGAAGCACAATGAGGGTTCAAAAAACATATCGTGTGTTCGGGTGCTAGTTCTTCACGAAGTAATTTATGGGTGTCTAGCACCTATCGAAGGCTTGAAGGATCTCTTCTTCATAGAGCCTTGAAGATTCACGGTGCTCTTCTTATTCTTTGAGAGGTGATGTGCAGAGATAATCTATTTCTTGAGAACATGATAACTTAGGAATGAGGGATTAGAAACCTTCTTTATCTTGGGATACTCCTTTTATAGGATATGGAAGTTCCTCTTTCGCATTCAAAAATCGTGTGAGAGGCCGCGAGGATCACATTTTGAATGATTATGATTTTCAGGGTTTTGAAAATATTCAAATACATAGGTGAAGATATGCCATGATACTTGGTCTGTTTCCTCTACAATGTGAGATCCTATATTCATGAATAGATTCATGATTTCATGCAATATTCTTGTGCATGACTCTCGCTCAAAACCTTGTGTCCACGACAACTCTGTTTTCCTCAGTTGATCCTTCTTCTTTGAGATATTTCATGCATTCAGTTCATAGATTGCATGCATGGTCTCAGTTTGATCTAGTAGCCTTCGTGGTGTTGAAATGATCATTCTTTAATAGTCAAAGGACATCCCCGTTGATCAGGCTTCTTCTCTGGTGAGATACAGTGATGCCATTATGTATTGGAGGTTGAAGACGATGGTGCAGCTGGTTCAAATCCCTGGGAGGATTAGTTACCCCTGGTTTAAATTCATGTGGCATGAGATCAAATGAGTGATGATGATTAGATGATCGAATACCAACTGATCGGATGCTCTACTGAGATGTGGGATAATATGAGCGGCTAAGATTTCATCTACATTATTAAAATGTTTTCCCACATCGAAACAGACATGCAGGAGATGCACAGTTTATCAATCAACTCCCCTCACTATCACCTCTGATTTATTCTCCCCCCCTCCTCCAATTTCACCCCACACCGGTTATCTGCGATCACGCTTCTACACCCACCCATGCCTCATGCGGACGCACTCTAAGTGCCCACTATGCATCCCTATGCATAGGTTGATCACCTTGCGTACACTTCTGTGGGTTTATACATGGCTCCCATTCCCCTACCTTATATGGGGATGGCCTTGAGGTATTCCCTTGACCGTGGTAGAACCTTGGGTCCTGCATCTGCTTGAGGTGAGGTCCTTGTCCGACCTCCATGGTTGGCCAAATTTTTGTATTCCAAAAATAAACCATTAATGTTGAATGCATGGCCATAGTAAAATATATGTATAGCCTCCTCCTGAACAACAAACCCTTCTTCAACAATCATCTTTTTCCTTTTCTTTTTGGATTATTAAATCTAAAGTACTTAAATCATCCTCAAAAGGATACTAGCTTAATGTTCTAAATGTGGTATTATACATGATACAAGTTCTTTGAACATTCATGGTCAGTTCATCAATATTATGATTTTCATTCTCAATTTCACATAGGAGAGTGTCTTTAACCATTATTGACATTCATTTATCTCATTGAACACAAATACAACTCAATTACTGAATTGGTCCCAACATAAGTATATAAATTCACATAAGAATATGTGGATTTTTGAAAAAAGATAAATATTTGAATGGGGTGGGGTTATAATAATAAAAATTAGTTTTTCTCCCATTATTTTAAAATATTATTTAAAGTCATGTTATAAAAATTTAAGAGATTTATCAAATGGTGTGTGTGTGTGTGAACCCCTCTTTAGACCCAATGGTTTTGATTTATAGTTATTATTGCTGGGTGATTGGGGAATTTCATTGAGAGGGATCTTGAGACAAGGGTGAGTTATTTGATATGAACTAAGATTATTATATTTCTTACTATTTGTGGTTCATTATTATAATTGGATGTACTAATATTTACCACCATTTTTTTTGTTGGTCAGGGGAACCCGAGAAGCTAAGTGGAAATATATACTTGGGCTGGAATAGATAGAAACACACTACGAGTGTCCCCTATAGTTAGTGATAGGGGAAGATGGTGTGTTCCAATCTAATGAGGTTGGGTGAAGGATAGTTGGGTGGTTTATGATAAGACCAAACATAGGCTAGTAGGTTGGATCATTAAGTAATATCTATGATTGAATTACCTTAGTGATTAGATTAGAGCCCTTGACACCTATTATTTAATTGGTATATTGAAATATGGATATTTCTTCTTATTTTTTCAGATTCTCCTATATACTTGATATGGGTGGATCCTTGGTTGATTCTTAATTACTCCTTGTATTTTCATTAATTTTAATTATATATTGTCCTCTAATTTCTCTCTTTATTTTATTTATTTTAGTGAGGTTTACTATATAGTTTTTTATATTATTAAAAAAGTAATAATTTACCTATCATTGGTGTTACTAAATAAATATTTCAAATGAATAATTTAATTTTAATAAAATAAAAGTATGGTATATAAAATGATTTTGGAATGTCCCTTATTTATATTTTATAAAATAAACACCAATATTTTAATAATTTAGTTTAAAATATCTCTAAATGAGTATTTATTTTAAATTTTATACATGGGGTATGGTATCTATTTGGAGTACTTATTGAGATTTTTCTTATGCCTATCTATCATCTCAGTTGTATAATGTTTTCCAACTTTTGGACACTCTTGAGTGTGTTGATTTATCGAAGGTTTTTTTTAAAAATTTCATTCATCTCGTGGTTCCTTTTTTCATGAATTTATAGGGCATGATCTTACATTTATAAAATATATGACATGTGGGACTTTACATGATTCACATTTTCTAATTATGATTTTATTGGTTTCTATAGATGGAAGGGACTTGTATCTACATAGGGATGATAGGTAACTAGAGGTATCTACATTTTTGTTTGAATGGGACGGATATAGGAGTGAGAATAGAGATTTATTTTTTACTTTTATATATTAATCAATAGTTTATTTTCTATACATGTTATATGGAATGAATGTTCGATATATGGATGGATAATTCTAGATTTTCATTAGATTTTTTATTGTGATTATACTAATATTCAAGGTAAAAATTGTTCTCAAGTGATGTTTCCATGATGTTCAAGAACTTGTACCCACATGTGGGGATCGGGAACACACATTGGGCCCTATCATGAGTCGAATCATTCATCCAAGGGAATGACGACTCAGACGGGTGCCTGAAAAAATGGTATTTATGGAGACAAGTTTATTTCTAGATAGGTACCTTGAATCTATCTCGAATACCTCTTGTGTTATTTGGGATGTCCGGGAATTATTGAGTTATAATTAGTTTTTAGTACTCTGGAGGTTGGTCATGAATGGGTTCTTAATCACCACCTATCAAGATGATGCTTGAGTCATCATAGGTAGTTGGGATTTTAATTTTATGTTATAAATTTTATTTGAAAATTTTGGATCATTCATTATTACTCATTCACATGATTTATTTTTCCTCAGTGTTATATTAAATTTTTGGATGGAAACAAAAAATATATATTGTTATGAAGTTTGTTTTCAAGTCTTAAGAAACTGATTAATAAAAAAATAGTCAGTCCTTGGACATATTATGAATTTATTTGTGTGTGGGCCAGGATCCTTCAAACCATTTGGTTTGTCCATGAATGGTTTTACATCCTTTTTAGTTTTGATATATATTTTACTCTTGATTAATTATTGGTTATGGGGGGTAAATCAAGTGGGTATTCTAAAAATTTTATGAGTGGTTTCAAATTTTAGCATGCATTGTGTTTTTTGTTTTTTGAAAGAAAAAATTGTTTAAAATAAAATTCATATATTAGGAAAGTAGTTTATTTAATTTGAAAATTGGGGGAGTGTTTTTATTTTTTATTTTTATTTAATTTTTTTGAAAATATATATGATTTTATAGTAAGGATTTCATGAAACCAAGGATTTTAAATCCATTTCAAGAGAATATTTAAATAAATCATTTTAATAAATGTCTATTGGAAAAGATTATAAATTTTCTTAATTTATAAATTGTTATTCTATTTAAAATTTAATTTTTCAATGATTCAAAAATTAATGTTTTAGAAAATGGATTGTTTTTAAATGATGTTTTGGGAAGTTTCTAGTTTTTTTACTATTTTGATTTGTGCCTTTCTTTGCTGGGAATTCATAGTTCATAATGTTAAACCTGAACTAGATATGTAAATGTTTCATGTTATTTAAAAATTGACTCTTAGAAATTACATAAAAATGATGTATTTTCTATTTTGAGAGATAAAATTTGGACAATTCCTCTTCCTTGTATAGTGTAGTTCCTCTAGGTTCTATCTATACCCAAACATCTGGTCCATTGGTATAGCTCTATTATTTATTAATATTTTATTTGGTTGTAGTTTTAACGAATCAATTTGCCCTTATTATTCTTTTTTTATTCTCTAGGTTTGTCATAGTTATCTCAGAAGAATCTAGTTGAGTGTTTTGGGAGATTGTTGAATTTATTCCCAGGATATTTTTTATTGATAGTAGTTTTCATTTCGGTGGTTCAGAATCCATGATATACTTTTAGGTATCATCATATTATTGTTATTAGGATTATTCTATTTAGATGATTATGGGATGTCAGTTATTTTAGAGTGATTATATAATGTTGGTTATTCTTTAGATGCTTATACCTAAGTGATGATCTTTTTTTCTATGAGTAGTGTTTTAAAGCAAGAAAATTGGGTGTTTTATTTTATATGGGTTGATCAATGGTGATTTCAGTTAGGTGCTTTGGTAGCTATTATAGATGGAATAAGGTAGTTTATCACATAAGAGTACTTATTCATTTTTTATTGAGAAGGTGTTATGGATTTGAGTTTCTAGTTTTCTCATTTCAGTATAATGAAATATGTATGAAGTACATATTGGTTTCTAAATCAAGATTTTTTTGGGTTCCTCCACCATTAGGTTGGTATGTTTCATAGAGTTTTTTCAGTTATTTTTTATGGTTAGTGGATGTAAGACTTTGTGATGTTATATATTTTGAAGATTGGTTGTTTAAGACACGCTAGTTTAAATGAATTGAAAATGGTGGGGAGACCTGGAGAGGTATCATGCTTTTAGACCATGTTCCCCTTGTTGGTCATTGGTTTATTCTTGACGATTTAAATTTTTAATTAACGATATTCTCCATTGATATTGTTGAATCATTCTTGTTGGTGTTTTCTAGTCATCATTTATAAATTGTAAATAGATTTATAGGGTAATAATCATTATGTTTAGGAGAATTGTAATGCCTAATTTTTTTATTAATTTATTTATAATTATATAATATTATTTTATGTAATTAAGATTTTTTTTGAAGTTTTGATCTATAAAATTTTAGTCTTTGAGGGTTTCAAAGGGGTTCATAGTAATCCATATTTGTTTGGGAAACCATGTAGCAACCATGTGATTAGTTTTTTCACGAAATAGAGTAATTTAACATGGTTAATTCATGTTTTATTAAAATTTTCAGGATCCAAGAAGAAACCATATGAGGTGTTTTGAGTGCCCAGTATAGGTGGACCAGTTACCAGATAGTTTATTAAACTATGTGGGAAAATCATCCACTATTCTCAGCATAAAAAAATTGTTTTATTTTTAATTTTATGCTTTGTATTTATTAATCCTTTTCTTACCCATCCAAAACCACAATATGGTTTTGTTAAACCCTTATTCAATGGATTTACCTAATTTTTCTTATTTTATTTTTATTTATAGGTCATGGTGGTCTATTCGTTCTTAGTTGGGTGTTTACCAATAAATTAAACAGGTTTCGGAATTCCATGGTTTGGTTCCACCCAATTTAAGGTACGTTTCCCCATGATTAGGTTTTAAATTTAAGAACACTTTATTTCTTGATGATTATGATTTTTTTATTTAATTAATTAAGCTTCTATATTGTTGTAAAGTTTGATTTGATAATGGTTTCATGGTTTTATTCATCTATAATAATTCCTTTAAATTTCATTTTATGTGAAATGTGAAATTAAATGTATCTCAAAATTGGTGAAATACATTTTTTAATTAAATTGATATATTTAAGTTTGTTTGACCCCTTTTGGGTATGAAAATAAATTTAAGAGTTTTGTTTAGCTCTTTCTAATCCTTATTTAATATTTAAATTGATTTTCCAAAAGAGTTTTTAAATATAATTTTTTATAATTTTCATTAATATATATATTTATTTATTAATGTGTCAGTGTGTGTGTTTGCAAATTGATTTGGAATTTCAATGTTTCTGTAAAGTAATTTGAAATTGGGTTTTGAAGAAATTGAGAGTTTTATAAAATATATCTTTGTAATATATAAATTAAATGGTTGTAAACATATATAAAGGTACACACACATATATATATGTGTGTGTGTGTGTGTTTACAAATTCGCATGATAATTTGTGATTTTTTGTTTTCAGTAAAATAGAGATATATATAAATGTGTCATTGTATGTGGGAACGACTATAAAAATTCCTTTTTCTCTATTGAATTTATAAATAGAATTGTAATTCCAATTTGTATCATTTAAGAGATTTCATAAAGGGTGTGTGTATGTGTGTGAAACCCTACTAATCCTCATTGGTTTTGATTAATATCATTATTGTATGGGTGATTGGGGTTTTCCTTTGAGATGGATCTTGATTTGGGGGTGATTTATTTTATATTCTCTATGATGGTTATATTTTTTCACTATTTATTATTTATTTTTATCCTTAGATGTTCTTTTTTTGTCACACTTTCATTACATATGTCATGGGAACCCAAGTAGCTATGTGGGAATTTAGACATAGGTTACACTGTATATCCTCCCACTACTAGTGACCCTTATAGTTAGTAATGGGAATAGATGGGGTGTTTTATTCTAATGAGGTTAGATGAAAGATATATGGGTGATTCATGATTGAAAACAACATAGGCTGATAGGTAGGTTCTTTGAGTAATGTCTAGGATTATCTCCCTTTAGGACCTATGATATATCCCATTACACCTATTCCTTGATTAGTAGATTAACATAGGGGGATTTTCACATACTTCTTTAAATATCTCTGTGTACTTGATATATGTGGCACCATGGTCAATTCTCTATTACACATTGTATTTGTTACTTTGATAATATAGTTATCTATGATTGTTCCCTTTACTTTCTTTCTGTGGTTTGTGATTACTATAGAGTTTTGGTGTCTTTTTAAAAATGTATTATTTTACCTGGCATGGGATTTATCAAGAAAAGTATTTCAAATGACTATTTGAATTTAAATAAAATCAAACAAAATTTATTATAATGGGTTTTTAAATATATGAGTTTACAAATTTTATAATAAGTACATATCTTTAAAAAAGGTATTGAAATATAGCACTAAGTATAAATTTATTTTAAATATTATACATGAAATGTGGATTCTCATTTACATGGAAACTAGGTTTTAACTATGTTTATTTATTGTTTTAGTTTTAGGATATTATATAGATTTTGGATTCTAATGATATTGTTGATTTATCTAACTTAATTTTTTGTTATTTTAGTTGGAATGTGGTGTCTTTTCCTTGATTTAATAGGACCTTATTTCACTTTTATAGAATGTATGGTGTGTTACACTTTGCATGATATACCTTGGCCTATTAAGATGTTATTACTTTCTACTATTGGAGAGTAGCTATATATATGGGTGATATGATGGTATTGGAGACATCAGCAGTTATCTTAATAGGGGATAATGATCGGGTTGAGTGGATGGATTTCATTTTTACTTTTCATTACTACATAAAAGTTTGTTTTCATCATATTTTTATTTAGAACTTATGCTCAATATATAGATGGTTCATGTCATTCATTCATTAGATTTTCCACTTTATACACCTATAATTCAAGGGTGAAATCATTCCCAGATTATGTTTCCATGATTCTCATATAGTTTTTATAGCATGTGGGTATTAGGAACACCCTTTGAGTCTTATTACAGGTCAGATAGGGCATCCAATAGATGGACAAACTAGGCCATTTCATGACCTAAATAATGAATTAGTTATGAAAAATATTCATCACTAAAATATTTTAGTGAAGAAAAAAATTACAATGACTCTTATATATCATTCATATGAACCAAATAAAATTGTTTGCATATCATGAATGCACCATGTAATGACCATAAAATTTTTTAATCCTACTCAATCAAGCATAATAATTTCAATACATCAAATACAAGTGTAAAAATCTATTCTTTTCCGAGAAAAGTTATACTATATTCAATAACAATCCAGTAGGACATTATTTTACTATTTTATAAAAATTTATTGGGTTAATGTAAAATCATGAATGTTTTCATAGATAAATTTTTCCAATATATAACAAATGGAAAAAAATTCATCAACTGTAAATATTAAAAATTAATTTGGTACAATTAAATGTTTAATTTATCATATATATATATATATGTGTAATTTTGACTAAGATATATGGCTTTTTGAGTAGATGGAGCTATTTTTTGAAGAATAAAGTTGTTGGTGATTGTGATATTCTATATTATATAGAACTAAATACACAACATGATGAAGTGGGTGCTTGTTATACATAAAAAGTGTATGGTGAGCCTCTATATTATAGTACCCTCAGTTTCTAGTATGTAACCCTTACATGATTCTTTTCATGGTTTTAAAAGTAAATGGAGATGTATAGGAGAGTCGTGAGATCTTGGATTGAAGTTTGAAGAAAAGGGGAAGGTGCATAGGTGGCACAAGGTTTGTCTAAACTGTGCGGCCAAACCGTGCGTGGCTTACTGAGGAGGCAGTGGCTTCCTCATGGTCGGTGCACAATTAAGGGAAACCATGTGATGAGGTCATGCGAGAAGGGTGGATGAGGTAGTAGCTAATGCACGGTTAGCGTACGGTTTGTCAAACCGTGCGGTCACTTAAAATTAAATCCTTAAATTATGGATCTAAATCGTGTTTCCTATAATTTCCCAATTAAAGCTCTTAAGAGGTCCTAACTCGGGATTTTGGTTCTCTTAAGGTCAAGGAGGGTTCTCCCATCACTCTGGAGGTGATCTGATGGCTTCTCTTGGCGAATCGAAGCCCGTATTCTTGAGGTATGTGATTGTTCTCCTTCGTTCTTGAATGGTTTTTTAGATCTACTTAGATCTACTTCATGTTTTCTCTCAGTTTCTTAGATCTATGCCTGTTAGGGGTCGATCTGAGTTTGTAGATGCCAAATATGATGGGATTTGGTCTTGGTTATGTTAGGAGAAGAGATCTAAGGTGGGTTTTTGGAGTTTCGGCCCAGTTTTTTAGTGTGTTCTTCGTTCATTGGGGTTTTCGTCAAAACCTTTATAGCTAGGTGGATTTAATCTTGACTTATCTTGTTAGAATTGGTCAGCTTAGTTTCAAATTGGTTATTTTAATGGAATTTATTGTGAAAAGCACAGAATAAATATTCCTTAGTGATGACATATGGTTTTGACGAAAGTGTGAAATCTTGGTGAATTGAATGTAATGTGACTTGGCTATTTGAACTTAAAATATTGATTTTTAAATTATGAAATTTCTGAAATTGTAAATGGTTTGATGAGAAATGTGTTTTCAACAAAAAGGGTATTTTATTGAAATGGTTTTTATGGATTTGGTTTTCAATAAAAATGCATCTTTATTGAAAAGGTTTGATTTGTTTGAAAACACTTGGTTTGGATGGAAAATCGATCTCAATAAAAGGTGTTTTATTGAAATAATGGTTTGGCATGATGGGTGGGAATGCGTGGTGTGTGTTCATATTGCATGTACAGGGCTTGGTTGAAATAGGACCTTCTGCTTGGTGTCAAACATTTAATGGAACGTGGTAACTATATGTACGAGGCTTGGTTGAAATATGACCTTGTTCTCGATGCCAAAGGTGTAATGGCACACGAGAAATAATTACCTTCTGACAAATTGGTAGATCGACGAGACACCGGTCATGAGTATGGAACTATCATAACGATTCATGCATGTCTGATTTCATGGGTTTGAGAAATGGTTGGGAATGCCAAAATGGGATGTTTTTGAAACGGTTTGGAGATTTTTTCGGTTATTTTTCTGGAAAAATAACATGTTGTAAAATCTGGTTTAAACTACACATTGATGCTTTTGAGCATGGGTGGTTTTGGAAAATTGTTTATATTTAGTTATAAACTGCTTTGGTGAAAATGTTTTATATAAACTATTTTTATGTAAATGTGGCTAAATATTCTATCCTAGTAGCGTGAGTAGGGAAGTCAATGTTGAAAGCCTACTGAGTTTTATACTCACCCTTTCATTGTGAATTTGGTGCTTTTGCAGATGTTTTATTCTGAGACACAGGTAAAGGTAAAGCATCTCATTACTAATGGCTCGTGATGATGTTTGGGAGATGCTGTGGAGCTTGGAGATTGGGGACCACAGAGTCATGGTGTCTTTTGAGAGTCTCAGGTTGTTCTTTCACTGTGTAACTTGATGTTTGGTTTGGTCTTCTGCTATTGTGTACTATGATGTGGTTTAATTTAAATGAAGTTGTTTATTGGTCTTTCATTGTTTCATGCATCATATAGTGAATGGTTAATAGATGGGTTTGTTATCTTAAAGGGTAAATCATCCCCCAATTGTATTTGAAATCTTTCGGCATTTATTTACAGCCTTTGGCATCCTGGGGATGTCTCTTAATGCCTAGTAATGACTCATTTCACTCTCAATCCAATGAGAATTGGTGGGTCATTACAAATGGTATCAGAGGGTTCTGTCCTTTCCTAACAAGTGGTCATCGATTATCTTGTTCTTGGAGTTGAAATTCCTTCTTGTCTATTCCTTGGGTGGTCATCTTAGACAGGAGTAGGATTGTCGAAACATGAAATGTATATCATAAATGGACGTAGCTAATCCGTTTATTCTGAACTTCAAGTTAGTAGGGTGTTGGGTGCATAAGTGTTTTGGATACACATCTAGAATGTTTGAAATCTCATTGTCGTGGGTTTAGCTAATGAGAGGAGTATGACATGCATTGTAGAGGAATTACTTCCAACTAGGATTTCAAATCTCATTGTGAGGGATGAGTAAGAATTTTGTCAAAGGCGACAATTTTTTAAAAATGTGGAAATTGTTTTCAACCGAAAGACCTTGAAAACAGGGTATTTTGTGTATTTTGAAAATGGATTGATTTTCAAAAAGTATGTGGAATGTTTTCAAAAATGGTTGAACATGGAAAACGTTTGTTTGAGAACAATGTTGTGATAGTTGATGTGATATAATTTGAAATTCTAAGCCAACAGTTGATAGAGAGTGAGATTGACAGAGTTTATTATTGGTTTAGAAAATGGCACCTGGTAGGCATCGTCGAAACCAACCCGAAGAAGCCACGGAAAATGTAGTTTCACCTGAACCACGTGTGAACCAAGAGTTGGTTCAGAGTATTGTCCAATATTTCCAAGCTTTGGATAGGGTGAATCAGAGGAATGAGTCACTACATGTGGATCACACCATCTAGTTCATGAAGTAGAATCCACCGAACATTCTGGGTGATGCTAAACCCGAGAAGGAGGAGGTGTGGCTAAGAAGGATGAATCGTATATTCGATTTCATCGGCAGACCAATAGACCTGAAAGTAAATATGGCGACGTATATTCTTGAGGATCTTGCACGTCAGTGGTGGGGTTTAGCATTGCAAGATAAATTGGATGAAGGCCTTACATGGAAGGATTTTGAAGAATTATTTAACAAACAATTCTATCCTCACACATTCAAGATCTAGAAAACGACGGACTTCTTTATCTTGAAACATGAGAGCCTCTCTCTCACAGAGTATGTGGCTAAGTTCATGAATTTAGTTCTTTTTGCACCAGAGGTTGTGGCCAGTGCTTCTTTGAAGGCATGTATATTCGAATTAGGACTAAGGCAGGAGATTCAATCGAAGATTGCAGTGCTCTGTATTACGGATTATACAGAGATGGTGAACAGAGCAACGGTTTCTAAACTTGATATATCAGGATCGATAAGAGGAGGCATGATGATACCAACGTGAATGTGTGGGAACTCCAATGCTGGGAACAAGCGAAAGGGAGACACCTACTTCCAAGGTGGGAGTGAAAATCAGAACCAGACGGTGGAATCAGTAAACCTTAATGAACGACCCCAGATCAAAGCAGGTTGTTTTCAATGTGGTTAGATCGACCACATAAAGCGGTAGTGCACAAAGAAACCTAGAGCATGTCACAACTACAAGCAGATGGGGCATCTACAGTGCTATTGTAGAAATTGTCTGAGGTCGGGTGCGCGTGACACTTCCCATGCGTCACAAGCATCGTATGATTCGACAGGATGAGGACAGTAGAATCAGTCTCACCAGCAGAACATAGCTAGTTATGGTGATTCCAGGAATACCATGACTCCTTGAGCAAGGAAATATCAACAAGTCAATAAGGAGTAAAGTGCAGCAACAAAGCAGTTGTATGGAGCCGAACAGATGATGGTCGATGATCAGGTTGGACCATCTACGGTGAGAGGTACGATTCTTTTTAATTCTACCCTCATGCAAGTGTTGTTCGATACTGGTGCATTGCATTCTTTTCTTTCTTATCGTATTTCAGATTTGCTGAACTTAAAACTAGAAATGATGCCTTATATCATGAAACTGCAAACTCCTCTTGGTGAAAGAGAATGTGAAGCCTTCATGTGTAGAGCATGTTCTATAACTGTTGAAGGAGCTGAGATGAAATAGGACTTCTCCATATTGGACATGGATGTCTATGATATAATCCTGGGTATGGATTGGTTGACACGGTTTAAGACTCACATCGATTGTTATATTAGAACGGTTAGTTTCACAATTGAGGACGGCATGGAGCATCTCTTCAGGGGAGATTGAATGAAAAAGAATGGTGCAAAGAGCCTGTTGGCACCAATGGTGGGAACGACCTCTTAGAAATTGGCAAGGTTGAATTTGGAATCATTGGAAGAGAGTGAGGAAAATAGTTTTCCAGCTGTAGTGGATCAATTTCCTAATGTTTTTCCTGAAAACATCTCAGGATTACCACCTATAAGAGAAGTTGAGTTTACGGTCGATCCCCTTCTGGGAACCAGTCCTATCTCACTTCCATCTTATAGGATGGCACCAATGGAGTAAGAGGAATTAAAAGTGCAGTTAGAGGAGCTGGAAAGAAAGGGTTTCCTTCGTCCAAGCATGTCTCTGTGGGCAGCACCAGTTTTTTTTGTAAAGAAATTAGATGGAACCCTTCGGTTGTCTATTGATTATCGTAAACTTAACCAAGTTATGATAAAGAACAGATATCTACTTTCATGCATTGATGATATGTTCGATCAATTAAGGGGACCTATGTGGTTCTCCAAGATTGAATTGCGATCAGGATATCTCCAATTGCGAGTTTGGAAGGAGGATATTTCAAAGACAACTTTCAGAAGCAGATATGGCCACTACGAATATGTAGTCATGCCTTTTGGTCTTACGAATGCACCAGCGGTCTTCATGTATTTAATGAATTAGATATTTTAGTGATATTTGTATTCTTTTTTGGTGGTGTTTGTGGGTGATATATTGGTGTATTAAATAATAAGGGCTGATCATGAGAAACACTTAGCGTTAGTGTTGGAAATGTTGAGAGACAATCAGTTGTATTCCAAATTATCAAAGTTTGATTTTTAGATACAAGAGATACACTTTCTGGGTCATGTTATTTCTGAGAAAGTTGTTTCAGTGGATTCAGAAAAGATAGAATATGTTCTTTCATGGAAATCGCCGAAGAATTTCTTTAAAATACAAAGTTTTCATGATCTAGCTAGTTATTACTGACGCATTGTCCATGACTTCTCCAAACTAGCTTCTTCTATGACAGCATTGAAAAAGAAGAACAGTGCATTTCAGTGGACTGGGGAATGTCAGTGATATTTTCAAGAGTTTAAAGTTTTCCTTACATCAGCACCTATCTTAATCATTCCAGAATCTAGGCAAGAATACGTGGGGTATTGTGATGCTTTTGGAATAGGTTTGGGTTGTGTTCTCATGTAAGGAAACCATTTGGTTGCTTATGGCTCAAGGAAATTGAGGGTGCATTAGATAAATTATCCAACACATGATTTGGAGTTGGCTGCAGTCGTCCATGCTTTGAAAACATGGAGAAATTATCTCATTGGTGAGAAATTTACTGTGTTTACGGATCACAAAAGCTTGAAACACATTTTCTCACAGCGAGATTTGAATCTAAGGCGGAGGATATGGATGGAGTATCTTAAAATTTTTGACTCTGACATAATGTATACACCGGGTAAGGGAAATTCAGGGGCTGATGCATTAAGCAGGATTTCATATGATCAGTTGGAAACGGAAGCTTTAGATGAATGGAAATTGATGTTGGTCTTAGCCAACATGCATGTTGAATGTGAAAACCTGGGTGATGTTGCAGTTTTATTTTCAGCTACGCTTGTTCCTGATCTGGTAAAATTGATCAAAGAGGCACAAACATCTGATGTGGAATGTCTGGTAATGATTTAAAAACTCAATGGTGGGGAGACCATTGATGGCTGGAAACTGGATATGGGTTCAGTTTTTTATTTCAGAGATTGGATGGTTGTACCTATAGTTTGTTAGGAACAACTCTTTAATGCTTACCACCATTCAAGATGGGATGTACATCCGGGTACACAGAAGATGTATAAGGCTCTAAAGGTTCATTTTTTGTGGAGCGGCATGAAAAGAAAGGTGGCCGAGTTCACCTCGCGATGCTTAACTTGTCAGCAGGTTAAAGAAGAGCATCAGAGACTAGCTGTTATGTTACAGTATTTACCTATCCCAGTGTGGAAATGGGAGTAGATACCAATGGATATTTCTAGAGGTCTTCCAATAATGGTCCAGAAACATGATTCCATTTGAGTATTAGTGAATCATCTAACCATGTCCGTCCATTTCATCCAGATTTGTGAAACTCTTAATGTGTAAGATCTTTCAAAAATCTATATCCGAGAAGTCGTTAAGAGGCATGGTGTACCAATGTCTATAGTCTCAGACAGAGATTCTAGGGTCACATCTCGTTTCTGGAAATCATTACAGCAAGCCCTAAGGACTCAGTTGACGATGAGCATGGCGTATCATCCTGAGACCAATGGGAAATCCGAGTGGATGATACAAATGTTGGAAGACATGTTGTGGTCTTGTGTAATAAATTTTGGTGGATCGTGGGAGGAGCATATAACCTTAGTGGATTTCTCATTCAATAACAGTTATCAGGCCTCGATACGCATGGCTCCACTTGAAGCATTGTATGGGCGTCCTTGTCGTTCTCCACTATAATGGATGGAAACTGGTGAAACTTCACTAGTCGGGCCGAGCCTTGTCCAAGAAACAATGGAGAATATTCAGTTGATTATAAAGAGGATGGAGACGGCTCACAGTCGTCATAAATCTTATGCAGATCACCGTCGAAGACCGTTGTCGTTTGTAGTGGGTGATCATGTCTTCTTGAGAATCTCTCCAAGGCTTGGACATCATCGTTTTGGGAAGTAGGGAAAATTATCTCCTTCATATATAGGCCCTTTTGAGATACTGGAATGGGTTGGAGAGGTGGAATATTGGTTATCATTACCAACATGGTTCAGTTCGGTGCACAATGTGTTCCATGTATCTCAGTTAAAGAAGTATCAACCCGATCATGACCATGTGATCAGATGGGCTCACATTGAACTAGAGCTGGATGATTCGATGATACATATCCTGGTGTAGATTGTGGATGGGCAGGATAAAGTATTGTGTGGAAAAATCATCGGTCTATTGTTGGTTTTGTGGAAACATGGTGAGATTCAGGAAGAGACTTGGGAATGCGAGAATGAAATGAGAGGGCAGTGGCCAGAACTCTTTCAGACAAGAATTGGTTTTCTACTTTTCGGGGATGGAAAGGCCAAAGGTGGGGAGAATGTAGTACCCCCAGTTTCTGGTATGTAACAATTACTTGATGATTTTATTGGTTTTAAAAGTTATGGGCGACGTAGGGGAGAGTCGGGAGATCCTGGATTGAAGTTTGAAGAAAAGGGGAAGGTGCACGGGTGGCACACGATTTGTTTAAACCGTGCGGCCAAACCAGGTGTGCCTGACTGAGTAGGTAGTGGCTTCCACACGGTCGGCACACAGTTAAAGGATATCGTGCGATTAGGTCGTGCGAGAAGGGTGTCCGAGGTAGTAGCTATCGCACGGTTAGTGCACGGTTTGTCAAACCGTGTGGACTAACCGTGCGGTCACTTAAAATTAGATCCTTAAATTGTGGATCTAACTCGTTTTTCCTCTAATTGCCTCTTTAAAGCTCTTAAGCGGCCCTAACTCGGGATTTTTGTTCTCCTAAGCTCAAGGAGGGTTCTCCCATCGTTCCGGAGGCGATCCGAAGGCTTCTCTTGGCGAATCAAAGCCAGATTCTTGAGGTATGTGATCGTTCTCCTTCGTTCTTGAAAGGTTTCTTATATCTACTTTGATATACTTCTCATTTTCTCTCGGTTTCTTAGTTATATGCCTGTTGGGGGTATATCTATGTTTTTGGATGACAAATATGATGATATTTGGGCTTGGTTGTGTTAGGAGAAGAGATCTAATGTGGGTTTTTTGAGTTTTGATTCGGTTTTCTTGTGCGTTCTTCGTTCATTGGGGTTTTCGTCAAAACCTTTGAGGTAGGTGGATTCAATCTTGACTCCTCTTGTTAGAATTGGTTGGATTAGTTTCAAATTGGTTATTTGAATGGAATTTATTGTGAAAAGCATGGAATAAATCTTCTTTAGTGATGATTTATGGTTTTGAGGAAATTGTAAAATCTTGGTGAATTGTGTGCAAAGTGACTTGGCTATTTGAATTTAAAATGCTTATTTTTTAATAATGAAATTTCTGAAATTGTAAAAGGTTCGATGAGAAATGGGTTTTCAATAAAAGGGTATTTTTTTAAATGGTTTTGATGGATTTGGTTTTCAAAAAAAAGGCATCTTTATTGAAATGGTTTGAATTTATTGAACACACTTGGTTTGGATGGAAAATGGATTTCAATAAAAGGTGTTTTATTGAAAGGATGGTTTGGCATGATTTTTGGGAATCTATGGTGTGTGTTCATATTGCATGTACGGGGCTTGGTTGAAATAGGACCTTGTGCTCGGTGCCAAACGTTTAATCGCATGTGGTAACTATATGTACAAGGCTTGGTTGAAATATGACCTTGTGCTCGGTGCCAAAGGTGTAATGGCACACGATAAATAATTACCTTGTAACGACTTGGTAGATCAAAAAGATACCGCTCATGATTATGGAACTATCATAACGATGCATACGTGGTTGATTTCATGGGTTTGTGAAATTGTTGGGAATGCCAAGAAGAGATGTTTGTGAAATGGTTTGGGAATTTGTTTGGTTATTTTTCTGGAAAAATAACGTGTTGAAAAATAATGGTTTGGAAAACTTTTTTATATTTAGTTATAAACTACATTGGTGAAATTTTTTTATATGAACTGTTTTTATTTAAATGTGGCTAACTATTTTATCCTAGTGGCGTGAGTAGGGAAGTCATTGGGGAAAACCTACTGAGTTTTATACTCACCCATTCTTTGGTACTTTGGTGCTTTTTTAGATGTTGTATTCCAAGACACAGGTAAAGGTAAAGAATGTCATTACTAATTGCTCGTGGTGATGTTTGGGAGATGTTGTGGAGCTTGGAGCTTGTGAACCACGGAGTCGTGGTGTCTTTTGAGAGTCTCATGTTGTTCTTTCGCTATGTACCTTGATATTTGGTTTGGTCTTCTGCTGTTGATTACTCTGATGTGGTTTAATATAAATGAAGTTTTTGATTGGTCTTTCATTGTTTCATGCATCATATAGAGAATGGTTAATGGATGAATTTATTTTCATAAAAGGTAAATCATCCCCCAATTGTATTTCAAACCCTTTGGCATTTATTGCCAGCCTTTGGCATCCTGGGGATGTCGCTTAAGGGCTAGTAATGACTCGTTTCACTCTCAATCCAATGAGAATTTGCAGGTCATTACATATATAAACCAATGGGTAGAAACTAGGTTTCCTTTGGGTAGTTATTTTCCACCAATTAGACAATGTCATTCAACCTGGTACGCAATGCTGTGTGAGATTATTTTCTCAACAAAGGTTATTTAAGTTATTTTGATGTCAGTTTTTGAATTAATATTATTACCACGATTATTTATTGGATGATTAGTGATAAACTCCCACTTCCCTTTATTTTTATCCCCCTTTAAAACCTCTATGTACTATCTATCTTTTAAAGTATTTACAAACTATAAGTTGTATTAGATTGTATATATTTAGGATAATTATTCATATTATTGTTTCTATTTCAATTTTTCTTGGTCTTAGTGATATCATTTCCTTGATTTTCAAGATTTAAGTAATTTATGAAGATCTTTTACATGGTGGGTTTTTCAAATTGATATAAAATTTATTTCAGATTTTTTAGGTGGCCATGAATCACTTCTATGATTTAATATATGATTTAATTTCAAATGTATGTGTGTGAAGTGAGATTTTGAAATAGTGTATCTAAATGAACCTCTAATCTATCATATTTTTATTAATATTAAATATATTTGTTATGATGATTATAATGAGGATTTTAAAAGAGTTAAATTGAGTTTAAAATGTATATATCAATCTTATTTTTAATGACATCACTTATCTAATTGATAAATGTTTTCATAAATTTATGGGTAAATTTTAAATGGTAAATATGAGTTATTTAGGAATTTAATCAGCATAACATGAATTGGTATGATTCATTAAGTGATTTGAATACATAAATAGTTTTTCATATGATTTTTTTCAAATATTATAAGATTATTACTATAATTAAGTTTGACTATGCTCTGAGCTAAATTATTATCTTTTTTTGTTGATTAAGTGATGATGGTCATTGGTTTTATCCATTACTTATGTTATTTAATTATTTCACAAGGGTTTTCCATGATCTATATTATACTATAGATGTGTGAGGGGTACATACCTCGGTTATTTTATTCCCTGAATGATATGTAACTCCTCAATCTAATTTATGCTATCAGAAAGGTATTTATTTATTTATTTTATTCTAAGAACATGAGATAATTATGGGACCCTCATTATAATACCTATATTCTGGATAAGGATGAAGTAGGTAATAATAATCGTTATCATGTTCCGATTCGAAAATAATAAATTAATATATTTATTTTTTGATTGATAAATAATGAAATCAAAAACATATATTGATTTATAATTACTTGTGTGTACTCATTATTTCATGTGATATGTTTGTGGATATTTGATATCATCCTATAGATTTAAAATCACACCTTTCATGTACACATCTCATGCATGTACATACATTATTTCTCATGATGCAAGTATGTGAAAATATTCTATGTTTTATAGCTGAGCCTTGATATCTGATAAGGATATGGAGATTTAAAAATGCATTGAGTATGAGACTCGTTTTTTGGAGAGATCATGTATTCATTATTTTTACCTATTTATAGAATGGTTATGTATTATAATTTATATTGCGATATGTGTATTTCTTATATAATATTTCTTGAAACAACATTCATGTTTTCTAGTATAAGATATATTTTATATTTGGATAGCATTTTTATTTATATTGATTATTTTATATATTATATATGTTTATCTGTTTTTTGATATTATAGGATAAATCATGACTCAATTACTAGAATACAACATCGGTATGAGACGCTAGTATCTATTGATCGGGGGAAGTTCTTGAGGCCCTATGGTGTTTCATCATGTTACCACGGTCATTCCAAGGAGTAATATTACAAAATGGATTCAAATATGATACTATATTGAATATTTAATAAGTATATTCATCCCTTATGGTTGTGGAATGTGAAGTCCCACATCAGTTGAGGGGATGAATGAAACACTCTTGTTCAGATAGTGTGGTTCCTTCCCTATGTGGATGTGTTTTCTAAAATGGAAAAACATTTGTCTCCTCACCTATGTAGATTCATTTTATATAATGTAAAACAAACCCCCATGGATAGGTTTGGTTATATAAGTTTATGTAAAAATATTTACAAATTTGGGATCTGTGGGACTTGGGAATTTTTGATAGGGGTAGTCATTCAAGGAATAGTTCTGGATGGGAAAATATTTTCTTGTTGTGAAAGAGGAATTTTTTTTTCCAATATTGTTTAAATTTTTTGGTAATATTTTTAGAAATTTGATAGGTGTTTTAGAGCATCAGAAGAAATTTATACATCTGTATAACCAGATCATTTTTAGTGTAACTCAAATTACGAGGGAGTATAGTATTTTTTATAGTTTTTTAGATTTTAATTTGTTTTATTTTCAAGATCTGTAATTTTTCGTAACATATGATTTACTAATTTATTCATGTCATAAATTGGATGGAGTTTATGGGTTCAAGAATCATATTCAACACATAATATGACAACATATGTATTCTTTTGTATGACTATTATTTTAATAATAATTATTCGAGAATTTATTAAATTAACGAAAGTATAATAAATAATATATCAAATGTTTTATTGAATGGTTTTTTATTAGTGAGTTAATTAATTAGAACTTGTTTTGTTGTTTTATTAATTGTTGTATTCATTATTGTGTATTGTTTGTGTGGAATATATTTTTATTATTTCTAACCTAATGTCTAATTTTGTAAACAAAATCCTCATAAAACATTTATTGAATAGTTTTATATGGGTGGTGTAAAGCATGTTCTATCAAAATAAGCTCATGTATCTCTAGTTGATGTACTCAAAATGAGCATTCTCATAATTCTTTTAGGTATAGAGAGGCTTCCTCTTAGTGTTTGAGTCATGATTATTAATATAATCTATGATGTTTAGATGAAAAATCATTAAACTTTCAAGGATGATAGAAGAATTTATGTACTGAAGAGTATATTGAAAGGACTAGAATTGAATTTGATCTAATTGAAACTCTAGAAGAATGAATATTAAAGGTGACATTTATTATTTTTGGTGTTATAACTAGATGATGGTGGGATTTATTAGTTTTTTTGAAGCAGGTTGAAGGGTTCCCATTGAATGTAACTCAAACTCTATTTTATCGGAAATTTTTAATGTAAAATTTTAATATGGATAAATTTCATGGGTTTATAGAGCTAAAGTATGGAAAAATGATAGTGATGGATCATGATGAAAAGTTTATTTTATTCAAAATGTTTGCACCATTCTTAGAGAGAAAAAAATAAATAAATTATTGGTAGTTTGAAATTATATTGCATCTATCTCTTCAAGATCAGGTGAGGCTTTTCTTTCTACCTATTTAAGGTCCTAGATCACATAGAATTTCTTTTTATTTTAAAATTTAGGTTTTTATTATATTTGGATGTGATTTTATTATATTTTAATGTTAGATACATTTTGAAGGGGTTATTTTTATGTGTTTACTAACCAATTGGTGTTGATTTTAATCCATTAGGAGCCTTATGGGTGATTTTCAATTATCATCTGAACTGACTTGAGAAATTGTATGGATATGGGTACCATTTATGAGCTCAATCATGAGCCACTAAGAACCAAGTACACAAAGAGAATATAAAAGTGTCTCACCAAGGTCCTGATTGTTTTTCTAAACTAAATATTTAAATAAGAAAATTATATAATAATTCAATTTAAATTATTTTAAAAATAATTTTATTTATTTATTACTTTTATAATTAAATCTGGGATCATTCCTCATTTTCACTTAGGATTATTCTCTCAATTTGGATTTTCATAAAAAACATATTTCTCAAAAAAATTAAATGTTATTTGAAATATTGGAATCCTATAATCAAGGATTATGTAAGTCCTATAACTTTTTATGTGGTTGATTTTTTAGTTATATCCAAATAATCTTGGTTTCCTATATATTAAAATAATTTTTTGATGTTGGATGATTTATTAATATTGTATCATCATCACATAGATTTATTATTTATCAATGTAAGGTTGGTTACACAGATAAATTTCTATAATTTAATCAATTTTTTTGGTAATATGGTTAATTTGATATATTAAATTTATACAAGAAAGAAAAATG
This sequence comes from Viscum album, assembly GCA_963277665.1. Classification (NCBI taxonomy): domain Eukaryota; kingdom Viridiplantae; phylum Streptophyta; class Magnoliopsida; order Santalales; family Viscaceae; genus Viscum; species Viscum album. The sequence continues at coordinate 60,962,547 of OY728143.1, read as the reverse complement.
GATACATTAGCGTCTTGGGTTTTGATAAATTTAATTGTGTGTCCTTCTGTACCTATTATCTTTAGAATTTTATGGTTAAATTTATTTTATAATGTGTTTGGCATGAAATTAATTTTATAAAATTTTGTTTCATGTGAGATTTGTTATCATATTAATTTTAAATTGATTAAATTATCATATAATTAGGAACTATGTTCTTTTTATGGATCAGTGAATTTTGTAATTTCTTATGAGATGATTGAGCGATGATTTAGATTTATAAAAGTGGTACTCATTTTATATTAAATTATTTTCTATTTTAAAGTGTTTTATTTATGTTCTGAATGGTTTATTAAATATTTTTATTATATATTGAAAATAAAAGGGGCATATTAGTGGGATGTCATATTCTAAAAATAAAACCAGAATATCATTCCTATGTTAAACCATTAATGAATGAGGAATATCATTATCTATTATGAAATGAAAAAATAGGAAGTTTAATATAATATGTTATGGTATGAATGTAAGGGTAATATCATGTTTTATTTTATGGAAAGGAATATAAGGTAAAATTACAAAATAATTTTTAATTTTATATAAATATATATTAGCAATGATACATTATGGAGAAAGATAAATATAATTTCTCTATTATTTCATAAAATAATGATAATTTTGATGCTCTATTTTCATTAATTAATGAGGGAATTAATATATGGATATGGTTTACTATATGTAGGTAGGATACCATGAGAAATGTTATGTTATGGAATAAGATATAATATTTTAAAATAATATTTCATAATTTATTTTGTATGTATGTATGTTGATTTGATTTTTATTTTATTTTGGATTTTCATTACCATATTTTTAAATTTCAAGTAAGAGGTTATTATGTCATTAGAATAGTTTCATCCCTTTAGTTTCATCCTAATGAGTTGTTATGATCACAACATATTCTTATAAAACTTTTTCCATATAGATTTTATTTTATATGATCTGGGAAAGGGAAACGGCTGTATATGGGAGTTAATATTGGATATGTGATGTGGTTTGAGCATTGGTTATATGTACACTATTATAGAGGGGATAGATTTTTCTTTTAATTGTTTACATTTATTTTTTCAACATATATGAGAATTTCAAATAAAATAGGATTTAATGTTGTTCATTTTTATAAAATTTACATTAATAAAGGATTCATTGAGAGTTTTATTATTAATATTATTGTTCTATGTATAATATAATAAATTTATTAAATTTTTATCGTTATATTGTGATGATTTATTAAATTTTGAATTCATTTCTATGAATTTTAAAGCCCTCAATACTAGTCGATAGCCTTAGATGATAGGATATTTCATCTAAGGACTTATGGAATTTCTTCCCTATAATATAGTTTTTTCAAGGAAATATGTTTTAAAATGTTCTCGTAGAATGGTTATTTTGGTATTTGGTTATGATATTTTTTAATGTTGGTGACAATGTGATATATATATATTGTGAGTTTAAATGGAGGTTTTATATATCTCTTTCTAATGGATTTATAATGGAATATGAATTTACCATGAACTTTGGGATCTGGATTTATTAGTTTTGATGGATTATTGTTTCATGAGTTTTAAATGATATGATTTTTCAAGATTTCTGAACTATTATTTTAAATTGGTTAGGGTGTAAAGAGAGTTTTCATTCATGCATAATCATTGTTATGTGGTATCATGTCTTATTTTTTCTTATAGGTGATTGAGTTTTAATTTGATAATAATATGAAAAAATGAATTTACGTAAATAATTTAATCATTAATAAATTAATTTTTTTCATTCATTAATGATTTTTCAATGATGAATTACTTAACCAAAATAAATAAGTTAAATATTATTAAGTGATTTACTTGTATTTTTTCTTTCTGTTTGAACAATTTTGTGGATGATGATTGGTAATTAATATACATGATATGTGACATGACAAGACCTTGCTGGGAGCCCACTCATATCGGCTATAAATAATAGTATACCACACTAATCCCACCTTCAACGAGACAAGGGAAGGTGAACATGTAAATCACTTACTTTTTTAAATTTAATTACATATTTCCCTATTAAATACTAGTATATAACTAATGTAGGTATTACACCAATAGATAATTTCTATTTTAACAAAATAACCAAGAAAAAGAACACAAAATAAACAAGAAAACATTCTATAACAATAAAAATAATTAATCAGTACTAGTAGAAAGAGTGAAAAAACAATATATGAAAGTGGTATAGACATGGAAATGCAATAGTTATTAATATAATAAAACTTGAATCAATGTTTAACTATATTTTATTTCAATAATGAAATAATATTTCATTCAAACCAAGAATTTGAGAAGTGAACAAGCCTCATCAGCACATAAACCTATGACTGAAATAATTTTAGGTTTATCAACCGAATTATTACTCATTCAAGAAAATAAATAAATTAGTTTTCAAAAGAATCAATTTTTCAATTGTTTTTGTCATATTATTCTCTTAATTAATCTCTTGTAATAATATTGGAAATATATATGTATTATTCTTTAAAATGGATTAAATCAAAATCAATTTTGATAAATTTTTGAAATAGAATAAATTTTAATGATTCAAGAAATGAATCTGTATAAAAAAATCAAGGAAGAAAAAATTATAGATGAAGCAGTAAATTCTTTAACCATCCAATATCATTCCCTTATTAATGTTTAGACAGAAAACATATTATGGCTTTTAATTTCTAAACAATTCATAATAGCAGTAGCATGAAGCAATAAAGAAGAAGAAACAACATCTTCTCTGTCAAGGATCTTTTCCTCCAACTCATATTATTGTTCTACTGCCTGGTTCTAACCACCAAGCTCTCTCTGTACAAGTTATATAATCAGTTTACTCCTCCATCAAAAAGTGTCCTCACCACCATTATATTGATTATGGTCTCTTTCTCTACTTTAACATTTTTGAATTTATTTACATTAATTTATTCATTGGTGATAGTCATCTCATACGGACTTAGTTTGGTGTTATGTTTTTTCCCAGACACATATCTCCCATCACGATATTTAATCCCCCACACATGAGGTAAGATAAACCCAACTAACTACTAAAAAAATCCACGTGCACACTATTTCAAACGAAATTGAATGAATTTTCAACATGATTCATCCTTCAATGGACTTTAGGAACTCCGCACAATACAAGACATAAAAAGTCACATGTGCATATTAACATCATGTGTGTCTTGGATATTTTCCTAAATTAGGCTCAGTCTTAGACAGGATTTTATTCTATTTGATAGAAAAATTTACAAGTCAAACTTCTTGGATCTTTAGTAAATTAAAACTGAAACTGAATTATTTCATTATCAGTTTATTTGGAAAAGAAATAGTTTTTCATCTTCAATTAATTTTTTTAGGATCTTAGTCATCAGCTTTAATTCTTGAAGAACTAAATCCAATGACCAATCATCCTCATCGAATAGCTGTTATGAGCTCAAATATACTTCAATTCATATTTTAAAAGCCTCATGCATCATATTTAATGTCTCAGTTTGTGAGTTATAATTAACTCCATCAGTGAATAGATTTCTACAACTCATCGGCACGGTCGCATCCAACACAATTCAGTGTGACGCTCATGTTCTACCATCGGAGAGCTTTGGACTCAAATGTTGTTGCTAACGCATTCTGATAACTCTTATACATGTTTTTTTCCCCAAATATAAGTGTCTTACCAAAATACCCATGGGTAGGATTTTATCATCATCCACTAGAATCGCATGGTGATGGGGAATTTCAGCATTAGGTTCAACCTAAGGTGAGGTTCTTAGTTTGATTCTGGATCTAATTAATCATAAAAATTTTGTTCAATATTGACTAAAAAAACCTCGCCAAAGATTAATTTCACCAAGAGTTTTGTGACTTCTACGGATTACTATTTGCAAAAGGAGACCTATTCAAGAAGTTTGGTGTTGCCCATTGATGACCTAAATATGGTGGTTCCATCAAATGAGACTCGTTGCACCAGTTTGTGACTTCCTAGAGATAACTTACAGCAACAGTCGTTTTTTTATCCTATTAATTTACTGCTATAGATATGGATTACCAAGGGTGTGAAAAAAATATGGGATATTTTTAATCTATTTATTCCTATTTGAATTATATTATCAATTTCCTTCCCCATGTATGTAGGTCACCTGACCAAACCATGTTAAATTTTTGTGTTCTTGATTCTATTTTTCACAATTTTGAGTGTTATTTTTGAGAGGGTGGGTGTTTCCACCCAACAAAGTGGTATCAATGCTTTGGGATAGATTACATAGGAAGAAATCAAGATGTTTTTCACACCTCTTCACCTTCTCTATCGATCATCCAGGTCTTTTCAACCCATGGGTGGTTGATGTTTGATGCCCCCCAATGGTCTCATTATTATCCCAACTGAAAATTCACTACTGTTAATGAACTTGAGTTTTGGTTTCGATGCTTCCTTCTGGAAGATGGTGTTTGAATCCAGATTTTACTTAGTGGTGATACCATTTACCACTTGAAGCTTCCATTTTCGATCAACATCTCTTGAGATATTTCTGAAACCCATCTACACTTGTGTGATGTTGTCTCTAAAGTCTATTTTGCATGAGGTAAGGATAATTCTGGAGGATTTGTAGGTGGGGGAACAAAAAAATTAAAAATACAGAGAAGTAATATGGTGGTGTAAAATTACAAAGTGTAATATTTTGTTTTTGATTGAAAAAGTATCATGGTGTTTTATTAAGTTAAAAAGAAAGGGATTTTTCCATTTTTCTGAAGAAAAAAAATTAGTTTCATTTTTGGTATTTAAAAAAAAATATTGGAAGAAAATTAAATATTTATTTTTGATCCAATTGAAGAAATTAAAAAAAATCTATTTCATCATATTGAATATTTCAAATTCATCAGGGGTATCTTTTTTTCAATTTTGATCAGTTTCTTGATGGAGAATGTGATGACTCAAAACCAAAATACCCTTAATAGGTACCTCAATTTCGGTGGACCACATGGACTCAAGTGCATCTCCCTGAATTCTAGAGACTACTGACTAAAAACGAGGGCCTATAGTGTATTTATGGGAAGACTATGACCTCATTACCAGAGTGTAGCACTGTAAATAATTATAAATAGAGTTATATTGTGAAAGAAATAAGTAAAAAGAATCCAAAACTGAAATATATAAATCAATAATAACTAAAATAACTTGAATAACATAAAAGTGCTGATAATTATATATGTCATTTCACTATAAAGCTGTAAAACATGGATAAAAATTATCATATATACATGAAAAAAGGTTGTAAAATCGGAATACATAAACACTCCCAATAATCCCTATGGCGACCACTTTGTGTATGAAGATTGTAATTATTGTCAATATTTTTCAATACAGTTCAAAATTAAGAAGGAGATTAAGAATAAATCTATATATTGTTGATGAATAATGTTATTTAGACGATTGTTGAACTGATCCTATGTTCAAAGAACTCATGTCAAAGGTGACACATTGTTTACAACAGTAAAGCATAGATAAGTACCATCCATTTTGAGGATGATTAGAGACGAATGGTGTAGTATCATCTATCTGAAGATGATTGAAGAAGAATGATGAATTGAAGAAGAAATGTGGTTGAAATAGAAGACAGAGTGTGGAAGGGCTTGGCATTATAAGATGGACATGAATTACACATTCTGTTAAAATCATATTCTTTTTTCACTCTTCATAAGTTTCCAAATACATGTAGGAATGGTGATACATATTCTACAATATTGAAGGTATTTGAAGAAGCCTCAAGCCTCCACTTTTGAATGAAGACAGATGATTGGAGTTCTTTGTAATTAACACCCCAAAAGGAATTGAGGATTTTAAGTGAGGATGAAGAAGTACACTATAATTCATATTCCAAAGAGTATAAGAAGAAAAAAGGATGATTATTGGAGATTAAGAGAAGATAGAAAGTAGTGAATTGGATTGTAATTATGAGAATGGCCAAAACTATGAAAATTCTCTGATGATTTGTATTTCAAAAATATCATATTATTGGGGAACATGTGATGCAAGACTTATGAAGGATAAGAGGAGTAAATAAGTGTTTTTTGGAAAAGGGGTGAAAGTGGCATGCAAGTCAAAAGTGGTGCGTAAGTGTGGCGTGAAAGTATAAACAGCGTGCAAGTGTATGTTGTGCGCAAGTCATATTTCATGATAATCACATCAAAATATGTCAAATAAAATAAATTGGAGTGCAAGATAAAGATTGGTTTTCAAGTCAAAAAGTGGTATGCAAGTATAAGCAGTGCACAAGTGTATGTTTCATGCAAGTCATATTTCAATATCATCACTTCAAAATATGACATATGAAATAAAGTAGCATGCAAGTTAATGATTGGAACACAAGTCAAAAAGTGGTCTGAGATTATAAGAGACGCACAAGTGTATGTTTCACACAAGTCATATTTCAACATCATCTTATCAAAATATGACAAATGAAAGAATGTGGTAAGCATGTGATGGAGCGGTGCACACGTGGTTTTGCGGTGCCCAGGTAGGAATAGTGTGCAAGTGTATGTGGTGTGCAAGGCACCAAAATGCCTATAAATAGACAGCTACACTACTCATCCTTTTAAAATCTTAACACTTTAGAGAAAATTGTATCTCTGATCATGCAAGTAACAGAATGTGGTGCACAAGATTAAGTGTCACGTGAGTTGAGAGATATTCATAAGGCACACAAGTAGAGAGGCATGTAAGAAGAGTAGCAGGAAAGAAGATGTGGCATGGATGTTCTAAGAGAAGCATAAGCAGGAAGTTGGGTACAACAATTTTTTTGTGTCTCATCCTGAAGTGGCGCACAAGTTTGGAGTTTTGCACAATTGTGGTGCACAATTAGTTGGTGGAACCCTAGCAGGGAGGCACGTAAGTGGAGTGGCACGCAAGAAAGAAGTCATGCAAGTATGAAGGCACTCATGAATGAAGGCACACAATCATGGAGTGGCGTGCAAGATGTGAGTTTTTCTAGAAGTTCTTACCAGCTTATGGTTCACATTGATGATTCTATGTTGAGCTGGACATAATTGATTTAACAATCACGAAGAGAACTTGTGATTATAGCTATAATAAGAAGAAGAAATGTTTAGTGCAGTTGGTTTTTCACTGAAAGAGAATGTGTGGTTTCAGTGCAGTTGGTTTTGCATTGATGAAGAAGAAGAAGTAGAGTGTGTAGCTTACATGTTTTTTGCAAATAAAAAAAATGGTTTTTTACCTTCATGCTGCTAAGTAGGTAAAAAGGAGAACAATAAGGTTGTTGATGAACAAAGTATCATAGTATAATCCAACATGTCTCAACCGGTGGAAGATTATTTTGGTCTTGTAAACTATTTTTACAAAGATAAGACTGTCATCAGAGGCTGTATAAAGAACTAGCTAGAGGATGCAAGAGACTATCTACAATGGAAGTATAAAGAACCAGAATGTGTAAGGGAATATCCTACTTATAGAATGGTGTAAGGGGATTATCTCCCTTCCCCCTCTAAGTATAGGGAGTCACATAAACTAGGGGATTCATTTCCTAGTCGATTCACTATAACAAAATATCACATTATAGTGGAGAATCCATGCACTAGTCATTCCCATGCATAGAAAGGACGTAGCAGCTCTTATTGGTTGGTAAACCTTCTAAATATATCATATGGATATTTTTACTACTTTTTATTATTTCATGCGATGGGGAAAAGAGAATAAGTGAATCAAGATCCTAACAAGTCAAGAGGTATAGGGATAGAAAGTTGTAATTTGTTTCAAAAGTTTCCCACAATGATTCACCCCTTCTCAGTGTTAGGTATATCCCAAACTGGTCCTCACAATTGGTATCAAAGGGAAGTATCGCCTCAATTAGATTCTCTACATTGAATATATTATCTTTTTAAGACATGATATTATTTATTGAGTCAACAATGAAGTGAAATTTTGATGAAGAGTCAGTTATCTCTGAGCAAAATTCTATATCTACCAAAAACCATGACAAACAGAAAAATGAAGGAGAAGAGAAAGATGATGAAGAAGTCCATCTTATCTAAAGAAGATGAAGCATCTGGTTCTCCATATCATGATGACAATGAATACACAATAGACATGGAATGTAATGAGATGGCGGCTCAAGCCCCCACCATGAAGATGGACAACCTTCCTACCTCAATTAATCAATGGTTATGTTTTAGTACATTTGGAAATTATTCTCTTGATGAAAATTCTTGCACAAGTGGTGATGATCAATCTAAAACATCTCAAGAAATATCAGTTGATAGATTAAGAATGATTCTACATGGTATTCCTAAAAAATGTATATCCCTATTTTGTTGAGTATTTCAATTCATATAGGAAAATATCACTCAACTCGAAGAAGAAACTAATGTTTCGGAAAAAGTCTTGTAAGAATTTTTTTTTTGAATGTCTAAATATCTCCACACTGGTTGGATCATTTGAATCAACAAAGAGGGAATTTGAAATTTTTCCCTCAAAATGGCTCAATTAAATTGAAGAGAAAGAGGGAGTCAATAAGACTCTGGCCAAGAAGATCCATGCACATCAAGATGATCTGAAAATAAGCACTAAAGTCAAAAAAAGGTATATCTTCAAAAAAAATTCAAGAAGATCAAGGAACATGACTCTTTGTTTGAAAACACAGTAAAGAAGAATGAAGAGGAAGTTGAAATATTGAAGAAGGCTTGTGAAGATAAGATGACTATGATAGAAGAAGAAAAATTCATCTTCAATATGAGATTTCTAGAGTTGGAAGCACAGTTTTCCAATCTTGAGAAGACACATATTAAGTCTCCACAAAATAAAGAAACTATTTCTGCTAGTACTCAATGCTCACTAGAATATTATACTATCAAAAGACCTCCATCATGTGATAAGAAGATCATTTCTTCACTCATTGATCTATCATAAGAAGCTAAGAAATAAATGAATCATCCATACCAACTTTTACTACTGTTTCTAAAATAGATTCTACAAAAATTACAGGTTGGAAAAAAAATTAAATACATTTATGGGGGAAGAAAAGTGTGAAGAAACATACCAATATGGCTAGGGTGGATTGGTGAAAGAGTGTAGAAGATAGATCCTTACAAAAAGCACTGCATACCAAGAAGAAGATTTAGCAACCATATGAAGAATATGGTAAGTAGTCAAGGTTTGTTGGTCAATGCTGATGCTGTAATAGATTTGAGAATTATGCATTGGATTGTTGGTACAATCCGTTAAATTTAAAAGCACAGAGAAATCCCCTCTTAAGGAGGATAAATCTAGAGAATATGAAGCAACATCCATAGATCTAGAAGCATCTGTACACAACAAACATATTTGGAATACTTGACAACATATGTAATGTATGCAATGTAATTGGTCACGAGGTTGGTACATGCTCATCTCATCATGTATCCAAAGCTGATAAGAAAAGGTGATAACAAAATCTGGCTAAGAATGAAGAAGAAACCTTGGGAAGAAATATGAAGATTATAGAAAAATATAATTCTCCCAAGAAGACTCTAAGAAGAAAACATGAAAAAAACATTGATTCCAAATCCAATATGGTTAAGGGTAGTGCATCCAAAATAACTCCTAATAAGGATGTAACTTAGAAGAAGACATGTGGAAGATCCAATATAGTATCCCTAGTTCCTAATGACTTATTGGTTATTTGTCCTGAAGATTTGGAAAGGATGAGAAAAATGGAAGATGAAAAAGCTAAGACCAATGTAAAAAGTAAAAAATAAGATTCCACATAAATAAAATAAAGTTATGTGAGTCAGGTGAAACTAGGATGGTCATTTTGTTAGAAATTTCAATGAACTTATTCCATTCCAAGAGGAATTTTTCAAGAATATGAAAGTTGCATCTATATATTATAGTGCTTTTAAATATTTTTAAGAAAGAATATTCACACAAAAATAAATAGAAGAAGGGATAATATCCACACATCCACAATCATAATTGAAGATCAAATGTGAAACTATGAAGATTGGAGAAAATAGAGCATCTTGGTTGAGAAAACCATGTCAAACTTTTTGTTCACATTTATGAAGCAAGGAAGATCCACCTTGTTCCCTAAAATCTTTTTTGTATTGTATTTGGGCTTCTAATATAAGTAATTGAATGTGGAGCAGGCTCTTAGGGGGGAGACCCTGAGAAGCAGTGATTGCTATCAACTCATGATAGCAAAGATAAAGATGTTGTCATCCAGTGAAGATTATTCAATTGATATTCAAATATTAATATGATGAGTGATCACCATTTATTAAGATGACTAGGAGCGTTCCCTTGAGTGGGAGAAATATAAATAATCTTCCAGAGTTATTATTTCAATCAGATTTAACTTTAGTAGGTATAAAATTCAATTACTCTATAAATATCATGAATAGCATGTCATTGTCAAAGGTATACCGTTTCTTATTATCTAATCATTGGTTACTCAAAATAACGATATGTTTACATTAGGGGTAATGAAATCAATTAGTGATATAAGAAAAATGAAAGTACCGCAATGCCACTTATCCTACCAATTTCACTTGAATCTTTTTTAAATTTTGTTGAAGTGAGTGCAAAAAAATTTAGGATTGATTATTTACCATCACATTCAATATATTCATCCTAGAATGAAATTGGAAAACTCTTAAAGACAAGTGTAGGTGATCTCATATAATGAGGTATCATGATCAATGGATAATGGGTAGCTTTGTTGGCTAAATCAAAACCTCCGGTTTTCTACATTGAGCTTTGTTCGAGTAGAGATATAGTTAAATGATTAATGGCATGTTTCTTATGTAAGGACTGATACCCTCTCTACCATGAACTTTTTATTTCTTGAAAATAATGGGAAGAGAAAGTGAAATTAAAGTTTGAAAAGTAAGGGAGAGAAAAAGAAGTAAATGGGAGAGAGAAAGATTATCATTTTGACATTAACACATTCATTTGAGGAGAACATTATCGTATTGACAACATAATACAAATGGATATATTTTTTGTACCACTTTGTGTATGAATACTGTATTTCTTGTTAGTAATTGTCAATACAGTTCAAAATGAAGAAGGAGGTGAATAATAACTCTATAGTTAGTTGATGGAGAATGTAAATGAGACAATTATTGAACTGATCTTATCTTCAAAGAACTTGTGTCAAAGGTGACACATTGTTTACAATAATGAATAATGCATAAGTATCATCTATCTAAAGATGACTATAGAAGATTGATCAATTGAATAATAATGATGGTTGAAGAATAAGAGACAGTGTGGAAGGGATTATAATTCTAATATGGACGTGCATTACACATTTCCTAGAAATCAGATGATTTCTGCACTTTTCTTAATGTTCCTAATACATATATCAAAGGTGATACATTGTCAGCAACATTGAAGGTATTTAAAGAAGCCTAAATCCTCCACTTTTGGATGAAGACAGATGATTGGAGTTCTTTGGAATTAACACTCTAAAAATAATAGAGTATTTTAAGTGAGGATTAAGAATTACTTTGTAATTAATATTCCAAAGAGTATATGAAGAAAGAAGGATGACTGTTGAAGATGATGAAAATACGGGAAGTAGTGCATGGGATTGGCACTATGAGAATGGCCAAAACTATGATGATTATTTGCATATTTTTATTTCACAAATATCATAATTTTGGAGGACCTATGATGCAAGATGTATAAAGGAGAGGGGGAGTAAAGATGTGTTTTTGTCAAAGGAGAGAAAGTGGCACGCATGTAAAAATTGGCATGCTAGTGTGGTGTGCATGTATAATTAGCGCACAGGTGTATGTTGTGCTCGAGTCTTATTTCAAGATCATCACATCAAAATATTAAAAAGAAAATAAATTTGTGTGCATGTTAAATATTAGAACGCATCTCAAAAAGTGGCACACATGTATAAGTGATGTGCAATGGTATGTTGCATGAAAATCATATTTTATGATCATCACACAAAAATATGTCAAAAGAAATAAAGTGGCACTGAAGTTAAAGATTAGAGTACAAGTAAAAAATTGGCATGCAACTGCATGTTTCACGCAAGTCATATTTCAACATCATCTTAACAAAATATGACAAAGGAAAGAAATTGGTGTGCTAGTGATGGAGCGGCGTGCAAGTGGTGGAGCGACGTGGACGTAGCAATGGCATGCAAGTATATATGGAATGAAAGCCACCAAAATTCCTATAAATAGATGGTTACCCTCCTCATTTTTTAAAATCTCAACACTTAAAAGAAAATTTGAGCTCTGATCACGCAAGTACCAGAAAGTGGGGCACAAGATGAAGTATCGTGCAAGTTGGGATTTATTCAAAAGGTGTGCAAGTAGGGAGATGCTCAAGAGGAGTGGTGGGAATGTAGTTGTGATGTGAAAGTTGTTAGAGGCACGCGACCAGGGAGTTGTGTGAAACAATTTTTTTGTGTCTTTGCCTAAAATTGTGTGATATTTGTGATCTATTCACAATTGTGGCATGAATATCATAGGTGTAACGCAAGCAGGGAGGCATGCAAGAAAAGTGGCATGCAAGAAGTGTGGCGTGCAAGTAGGAAGGAAAACAAGCAGGAAGGCATGCAAGCAGGGAGTGGCACACAAGCTGTGAGTTTTTTTATAAGTTTTAACTAGCTTCTGGTTAACTTTTATGATGATAAGTTTATATGTACTTCATTTATTTAACAATCACACAGAGAACATGTGATTCTATCAAGAATAATAAGAATAAGAGTTCATTGTTGTTAGTTTTTCACTGAAAGAGAAAGTTTGGTTTCATTGCAGATGGTTTTGCATTGAAGAAGAAGAGGAGGAGCATTTAGCTTATAGGTTTTCTGGAGATAAAGAAGATGTTAGTTACTTTCATGCTGCTATGTATGTAACAATGAGAATAATAAGGTTTTGGAAAAACAATGTACCACTATAGAATATAACAGGTCACATGTGGTGGAAAATTCTTTTGGTGTTGCAAACTCTTTTAACAAAGAGAAGTTGTCTTCAAAGGCAGTATAAAGAACCAGCTAGAGGTTGAAATAGACTATCTACATTGGTAGTATAATGAACCCAAAAGTGTAAGGTCATAACAAAATTTTTTAAAGTTGGAATAGGATTATTTCCCTTCCCCCTCTAACTATAGGGATCCACATAGACTATAGTAATATTTTCCAAGTCAATACACTATAACGGCATATCACATTATAATAGTGAATCCATGCACTAGTCATTCCCATGCATGGAAAGGACTTAGCTTCTTTTATTGAGTGGTAAACCCTGTAAAAATATCATGTGCATATTTTTATAGCTTTCTATTATTTCATGTGGTAGGGAAAAGTGAATAAGAGAATTAAGATCATAATAGGTCAAGAGGTACAGGGATCGAAATTTGGAATTTGTTTCAAAAGTCCCCAACAATTATTCACCCCCTCACAATGTTAGGTATATCCCAAACTGGTCCTCTAAATACCAAGCTAAAACTCAGTTATTTACTATCAGCTCTATCCTAGAACATCAGTTAATCAAGTGTCTGAAACATTACACTTCACATTATCAACACCTTAATACATGAAATCTAACTCGAGTACCAAATGATTCCCATATATGGTGTGAAATAAATCCCAATGGTCTTCCATCAATGATGTCTATAACATCTAGCTTGTGTAATGTAAATTTACTAGTGTGCAAGAATTCATATATATAGTAAATTAGTACAATATAACTAAATTCCAAGTACCCAATTCATCCGTCAGATGGTCTTTGAATATGTAACCAGTTAATTAATTAACTAATTTCAAATTTATATTAATAGTTCATGTGAGGCCTATCCATCATTGACAACACCTCGTAATAGTATAAATAGTGAATGTTCCAATATGTAACAAAGAAACCATAATTGATAATTAATATGATTTGGTTTTACGGTATTCACCATGGAAACCTTGAACTTAGGGGTTTCTAACTCAGTAGTAACAAAGTCTAGATAATGGTTACTAGTGTAATCTAAGGAACATAATTCAAGGTGTTCCTATAATAATGTTTCTAACTGAGTCCAAGGAATTCATCCAAGGTAAAATGGGATATAATCAGTGGTCTGTATCAAGGATTTAACCAAGGCACCTCAAGTCATTTTGGATCCAAGGAGTGTATTTGAGGCATCTTTTAATAATAATTTAGGGATCCTACAGTGTCATGTTTGGCATCTAAAAGTATAAAAGGTTTGGGTTCTCGTTTAGGTATCACCCAAGGCAATCGGAATCCTTGAATCGAAATGACATCCTCGATTACCCAAGGAATTCCCTTAAGAATCCAAGAGCTAGAATGAGTCACGCCATCCTATAAAGATTTCAGGGTACATGTTCAAAAAGAGGAACCATTGATTTAATTCATTACAATTAATTTGGTTATATGATAACTATTTCATTAATAAATTCACTTGGTTCAAACATTTCATTTCATTAGATAGACAAGGCCATGTAGCAAGAAAACCATTAATTAAAACCATGTAAGTTGACTTCAATTAATTTGATTCACTCTTAATCCTTCCATGAATATGGAAATGTGTTCTAAGGATGTCCAACTAAACATTCCTTTACAATTTAATAAGTCCATGTCATTTACTTAAGTATGTTTTCTATAATATAATTTGAAAGAATTACTTACATTTAGAAAATTACATTAGGTAGTTTAAGTGGAAGTGAAAAGAACAAGATATTCAAAATTTCATGATTCAATATGAAATTAATATGAGGAGGCTTACCATTAATTTGGTCAAGCTTAAACACAACCGAATAGTGGCTCAAAATTGTCAAAACACTAAAAACCCAATTATTTCATATCATCAAGCATGGAGTGTTGGGAGTTGTGAATACAACCACCAAAAACTAATCACAATTAGGGAAATAGAATAACAATGTGATTCCAATTACTATCATCAAGTAATATAAATTCATTATATAGTACTCAATGAAATATGGAGGCCCCACACAATAATTCCAAAATCAATGAACATGAGGGATGAGTTATAGACCACCCATATTAGGCCTGAAAAATCCTTGACCCCTTATATCTTCCTCTAATATGTCTTATATTGGATTAGATATGAGAAACAAGCACAAAAACATACACCTCAATAACTAGGTTGAGAGTAAGAGAAACAAAGAACGACTTAAAAACACTCGAGTACTTACTGTTGTGCATCCAACACTACTAACAAAATATTGATCAGACCTCAGATGAAGGAGATCTCTCAATCCCTGGATTAGTCCTTCAAGGAACTCCAAATGAGAGAAATGGAGCTTCATCCCACTGGAATTTGAGTTACGGAAGAAGGGTTAACTTGATACATCATTAAGGGTTAAATAGTAAAGTCACCCAAAAATTAACATGAGCATGATTTTCCAAAATATGTGCCATCCTTCCATGGGTACATAGAGAAAATGGGTCCACATGCACGTTTTTTTCATATGGTTTGAGAAACCATGCACCAACCATGTGATATGGCTTTGCACAAAAATGCAGGCTATCTACATGGTTTAGTCTAACCGTGTGGCATCTTATCACGGTTTACTTATACCATGCACTAGACCCATTTTTTCAAAAAGTTGGGTTTCAGGCTTTGAACATTCCCTTGAAACCCCTAAGACCTTTGTAAACACATTCTGGATTTGAAAAAGGTCTGTAATAAGGAGTTTGACCAAAATTTAAAGGATCCATACCTGAGTAAAAAAATGGGCTCTTACATTCTTCCACCCTTAATGGAACTCATCTTTGAGTTGGTCTTGCAATGGTGGTGAAACTCTATCTGAGAAAAACTTTGACCACTGGGTACTTATGTCAGCCTCCTACTCCCAAGTCTCATCCTACATGCAGTATTGTAGCCATAGATCACTTTCTATAGTGACAAACCAGCCTCAAATAGCCTTCATGCTCCGGTCAATGATGCATACCGGATACTCATCAAGGTAGCATCAGCATCTAACTCAACTTCATCAGTATCATGGTATTCAATGGATCAACATGATATTGGAGAAGTTGTGAAACATGAAATATGTCATGCATGGAATGGTACCTCTAAGGTAATAACAACTGATAAGCTACCAGTATGACTCTCTCTAGAATCTAAAATGACCCCACATAGTGAGGTGAAATCTTCCCCTTCTTCTCTAACTGCAAATTCCCTATCCGTGCTGATACCTAAAGTAAAACATGATCCCCAATGTTCAAATCTTGAGGTCATCAATGATTATTTCCATAATATTTATATCCAGACTAAATAGTGGTCATACTCTTCTTGATAGGCAGAAATTTCTCTAAATTCTCCATGATATGAGGACCTAGTATGGCTACCTCACCAGCCTTTATCCAATAATAGGGTGAACAACACAACCTACCATTATAAGGCCTCA
The DNA here is from genome assembly GCA_963277665.1 of Viscum album. Classification (NCBI taxonomy): domain Eukaryota; kingdom Viridiplantae; phylum Streptophyta; class Magnoliopsida; order Santalales; family Viscaceae; genus Viscum; species Viscum album. The sequence continues at coordinate 60,946,103 of OY728143.1, read as the reverse complement.
AAATGAGTGATTTCAATTGATTCATAAAAGCTATTTTATATGAAAAATAGACCATAGTAATATTATTCTCCCAAGAACTATTGAAATCAAGGAAATATATTCAGATCATGTTATCTAAACCATGTATCATTTATTCTGACTATCTATAAGTTTGAGGGTGGAAATGTTTCCTTATAAGTACCTGTTTATTCATATATATTTTTTCAATACTTTCCATAATCAGGTCTTCAAATGAGTGTCCCTCTCTGAATTATAGTATGAGGGACATTGTGTAGTCATATGATCTCATGGACATACAGACATCCCAAATAATCAAATGAGAAAATCTCCATAATAGGAATGAAGTGGTATGTTTTTGTTAGTTGGTCACTGAAAACCCATACAACATTTCTACCACTAGGTGGCCTACGTAGGACAACTATGAAATCCATATCAATATCTTTCCATTTCCATTATGGTTGTAAGCAGATGTAACAAGTATACAGGTCTTTGGTTTTTGGCCTTTCCCTACTGATAGGTGGGACACCTAATGATAAATCCAAATATCTGATGTTTCATCTCAATCCACCAATACAGGTGTTGCATATATCAATAAGTTTTGGAGATACCTATATGAACTTCCCATTGAGAAGCATGTGACTCTTACGTCAACTAATCTCTCATATCTACAGGAACCCAGAAACACTCATGAATACGTAGGATTTCATCTCTATCCACAAACCAATCTAGAGGTGGTTCAGCTCCTAGTATACTCTCTTGGAGAACCAATACCTCATGATCTGATCCCTGATGCATCATAGAAGATGATAAAACCTCAACCTAGCTCTAGAAGAGTCGTAATAGATACAGATAAAAGTATCCCTTTCATCTCATGATAGTATTTCTTGCATGCTTTTGACCACAAGAAATTTACACCCTTCATTGTATGTCTAATAATAGGGGAATAAAGGCATGATAATTCATGTATGAAATGCCTATAATAACCATCCATCCTCAAGAAACTCCATATATCAAACATGTTCTTCGGTTCCTCCTAGGAAACCACAACACTGACCTTATCTGGGTCCATAAAGACTCCTGATTCTATGATAATATGAGCCTATAAGTGAAATTTTTCGATCCATAATTAGAACTTACCAACCTTATCATAAATTTAATTCTCTCTTAGTTTTGCAAGAATGATCAAATGGTGCTTGTAATAGTCTCTATGAGTGTGGGAATACACCAAGATGTCATCCATAAATAGTATGAAAAATGAATCTAAATAGGGGTGGAACACCCTATCCATTATATCCATGAAAGCAGCGAGTGCATTTGTAATATTGAACATCATAACAAGGTACTCGTAAAAAATATACATCTTTTGGAAAGTTGAATGAGGTATTTATGATGGGTATACTCACACTTGATGATATACTGATCTCAGGTCGGTCTTTGAGAAGACCCTATCTCCTCATAGTTGTTCAAAGATATCATCTATTAGTGGTTGTGGATACTATTTCATGACTATTAAATGGTTTAATTGTCTGTAATCCATGCATATATGAAGGTTCCCATTCACCTTCATGGAGAAAATCATGGTCCAACCCCAAGAGTAAGTGTTGTTTCATATAAACCTTTGGCCTCCATGTCCTCTAACTACTTCTTGGGATCCTGAAGCTCAATAGGTGTCATCCTATATAGAGGAATAGACACTGGATAATATCACGTAACATGATCGATCATGAACTCTACCTCCATATCAAGAGGTAATAAGGAAAAGACATCACGAAAAACATCCTGAAATGGTCTACTACTGGAGAGAATTCATCTTGTCCTAAACCTTGATCCTCCATAAAGATATTTTCAATCTCGTTGGTTACTCCACTTAGCTGATGATTCCCTAGTCTATCTCTACTATCCAAGAAATACCACTCAACCTTATGTATATAAATGTCTCCCTCTGGTCATTGAAATTATTCCCATTAATTAAAGTAGTATATAAAGGCATGATACAGTACCAACCAATCTGTCATGCGATATAAAATCCCATCATCTCAAGATAAAATAGGCCCCATAAGAAAGGGTAACATACTACCTCAAGTGGGTATTCCCCAACACTGGTGTATACCCTCTGATTGTACCCCTAATGGTGTATCTAGGGTCATTACACCACACTAAAACAACTTTTCTAGCTCAAGTCATTCCATGATAGGTAAATAGATAAACCAATGTGAAGCATCTATATCAAATAATGTAGATACTATAGTGGAGGACTCTAGAATTGTACCTCATACTATAAATGGTCCCATTGCCTGATCAATAGGTATCAGCTCTACATCATGCATTTGTCTTTATCCACAGCCCTGAGCAATAGTTGCACTACTATGATCAAAACTTTTTTGCTGGAACTGCTGGTGATCAGGGGTCTGGATACCACAGCCACGACATCCTCCTCAAGTAGTCAAGTCGGTGATACTCCTACTCCATGACTGAAATGGTGTAAAATAACATATTCTTGATGGTAGAACCATTGAAGACCCAATTCCACTATAATCTGATGTAATGGTATGACAGAAATGTTGAAGATTCCCTATATGGTTGTAAGCTCAACACTCCAGTGGGTCTCTATCAAACTAATTCATTAGATTCCTTGAACTTCTGCACTTATGAAACACTACAGAGCTACCTAAATGGGTACCCTAGCTTCCACTACCCTAAGGAAAATCCTTGAGGGATCACTTTCTACTACTAGAATAACTACTGGCCTGATGTGAAACTAGTACTCTATACCCGTTACTATTGTTGTCCCTCAAGTTTCTCTCAGTGATTACAGATCAATTTATTATCTTATAGAAATATGGTTGGTGAAACACATTCCCCTGAGTACGGATGTCATACTAGATCCCATCTTTAAAACATATATCACACAAAATCTCATCACTATCTAGAAACATTTTAAAGCACTATAACTCTATGAAACATGCTGGATACTCCATAAATGACCTAGAACCATGTTTGAGATGCATTAATTCTCTTGATCTATCAGCTCTCCGTTTTTGAGTAAAGAATTAATCATATAAGGTAGCTGGGAAATCAACTTATAACATGCCTTTATGATGACCATCCTGGGTAATCACTCCCACCAATGCTTGGAAAAATTGTGTATTATGTAAGTAGTAACTTTTTCCATCCACATTGGAAGAATATATAGATGCTCAAATACAGACAAGGTGGCCTCTATCCAATACTAAATAACCTGGAAACCTATATCCCATGAGAATGTGGGATGATGTTGCAGTTGAAACTCATGAGTCAGATCAGCCATCGTCGGTGTATCTCATGGAGTGACGGGTGTGGATTTAATTAAATGTAGGAAAATATCATGGACATGGGAATCAATTACTAGATAAAGTATAGTAGTTATTTTCTCTAGTGGAACTCTTGGTGGTAAGACTGGCATCTTAGGGCCCACAAATTTTGGAGCATGGCCATCTCCGCCTTCCTGTTGTATGACACGAGGATGTTGTGGTAGAATTGGTATAAAAATTCCAATCACATGCCTCATTAAAAACATAGAATCAAAAAGATGACATCACTAATAAAAGATTAACATAATAAAACTCACTACTCAAGGAATACTACCCCAACTACCTAGTTATATGGCCAGGTATTGATAATCGATCGGGTGTCAGATTCAAGGGTTCTAGTAGAAGAAGGTTCAATATTACCTTACCTCACCATTTACTGGAAACCATTTCATTTTATTGAACATTTAATTACTAAGTTCACTCCTTTACCTTTCATAATCATGAAAAGGTGGGATAAGGAAATACAACTATTCCACTTTTTTGTTTTCATTTTCTTATAACATGTATCAAATTTACTTTCAAATGGACTATCATTCCTAGTGAATGAGGGCCTGTGCTTATTATCACTAGTAATGAAACCCATTTTAATTTATAATTAAATGATTGATTTTTTAAATTAATCATTCTAACCCATAAGGGCCCATAACACCTAATGAACTGAAATAGGAAACCACTCAATCACATCCCATAGAAGTACAAGTAATGTATAAATAAAATAAGGATCACTCATCAATAACATGCATAACAAGAAATGTATTGTTGTAAAATACACCTATATGGAATGGAAATATGCATGACATGAAAATTATAGGTGACTACTATGGTGAATTTTATAATTTTTATTTCCTTCATATCATCAGACCAGGGATAAAAAAATATCAATCAAAAGAAAAACTGACAACACCACATAGCATGTGTGTCACCCATGGTGAAATGATATCAACTGTAATAGGAAAAAACATAACAACAATTATAATTCATGAAACATGGATGTTAACAATAAAATGGGGTTCTGATTCCCCAAAAGGGATTATGAACAAGTTCCATGCATTCCTAATCTCCAGTCGATTGTCTATAAATAGTAAATCAACAAAAGAATCTAGATTTGATACCTCAACAGGACATCCCATACTCAGATGCCAGTTAATAGGTGTCCAGAGTTTGGTAGGCCACATGGCCTCAAGAGAATCTACCTGAATTCCAATGCCCACAAACTAGCACTAAGGGAATAGGTGTTGTCTATGGGGAGAATATTCCTTCATTACTAGAGTGTATCATAATTCATAATTATAAATAGAAGAAAATAGCAAAAGAAATATGAAACTAAAATGAACACTTGAAAGAGACAATTCAATAATTACAAGAATGACAGGAATAAGAAACAATAGCTAATGATGATATATTTCATGTCACATGATGTATAGAAATCATGGATATAAAGTAGCAAGAATTCATGAAAACCCCAATGTAGTAAAAAGTAAATACATGATCTATCCCAAGCATCATGAGCTATAGTTTATTAATTTTTTTCCAACTCCATCCTTGGAAAACAACAAATAAAGTGTCTAAGAATTATGCTTCCGTTTATCAACACATTCATACATGTCATTTTCCTCAGGTACCAAATGGATCCCAGAGTGGGTGTGAGATAATTCTCAGTGATCCACCAATAATAATGTCTATAACATCTGAACCATGTAATGGTAATGTAATAGTGTGAAAGAATGTGTATATAAAGTAATGTAGTAAAATGTAACTAAATAACAAGTACCTGCTTCTTCCCTCAGCTAGTGTCTAAACATGTTACCAATTCATTAATTAAGTAATTAACAATTTATATTAATAGGTCACATGAGGCATATCCCGCATTGACATCAACTCATGATATTATAAATAATGAAGGTTACAAGATGTAATAAGGAAACCATTATTGATAATTAATATGAAGTTGTTCCATGGTATTCACCAAGTAAACAAAGACCTAAACGGACTCTAACTTAGTAGTAACTGAGTCTAGCTAAGGGGTAAGATTTTAATCCAAAGATCATCATCCATGGAATTCCCACAATAATGTTTCTAACCGATTCTAAGGAATTTATCCAATGAAAAATATAAGATAAGCAGTGGTCAGAAATAGGGATGTAACAATGGAACCTCAAGCCATGATGGATCAAAGGAGAATATCTTGGGCATCTTTTAATAATAATAAATGGATTCTACAGTGTCATATTGGGAATCTATAGGTAGACAAGGGTCAGGTTCCCAGCTAGGTCTCACCCAAGCCAACAATCATCCATGAATCAGAATGAATTCCTCAAGTACCCAAGGAATTCCATTTGGGAATCCAAGAGATAACATGAGTCAAGCATTTTTATAATATTTAAATTTACATGTGAATAAATAGGAAACATACAATTAATTCATTGAAATTAATTTGGTCATATTATAATTATGTCATTAACAAATTCACAAGGCTCAAGGCTTGCCTTTCATTATTTTGACAATTCCATGTAACATAAAACCTTGTAATTAAAACCATGTAAGTCATGTTCAATTAATAAGGTTCATTCATCTGCCTACCATGAACATGGAATGGTTTTCTACAAACATTAAACCAAAGATTCATTTTCATTTACTAATGAAATGCCGTATACTTAAGTATGCATACCATAATATTATTCAAATGAATCGCATACATTTAAAAACATACCTTAGGTCGGTCAAGTGGATGTGACAGGGAACAAGCTATTCACAATTTCATGATTAAATATTTATTTAACATAATGATTCTTACCATTACTGTGGTCAAGCTCCAACACACTCGAATGATGTCCCAAAAGTGTCAAAACACCAAAAACCCAATTATGGCATATCACCCTACATGGGTGATAGGAGTTCTAGATGCAACCACCAACAACCAATCACAATTATGGAAAGATCGTAACCATACAGTTCCAATGACTATAATCAAGGAATTTAAATTCAATAAATGGGACTTGGTGAAATCATTGGTTCCCACATGACAATTTCAAAATTAACGAAATCGGGGGATGAGTTATAGACCACCCAACTCAGGAATGTACGACTCATCTCCTCCATTATCAGCCTATAATTTGGATTGGATAAAATTAGATATGTGAAATGATCATAAACTCTTACACCTCAATAACTTGGTAGAGATAAAGAGAAATGATTTATGGCTTAAAAAGACTCGATAATTTACCATTGTGTATCCAACGTGAAACATTTAGGCTCGATCAAACCCTGGATGGAGAAGATATCCCAATCCCTATATTATGCTTTCCAAAAGATCAAAAATGGAAGAAATTTAGGTTTATGTAGCTGGAATTTGTATTGGTTAAAAAGGATTAGGATAATTAGATCAATAAGTGTAAAATTTTAAAATCACCCAAAAATTAGTCGGTGCACAATTTGGCCACACAGTTTACCAAATTGTGTTCTAACCATGCATGAGTACCTGGCGAAAATGGGGTTACTGGCATGATTATGAAACATGGTTTGGGAAACAGTATGCCAACCATGCAATATGGATCTTCCCAAAAATGCAGTTCATCAACACGGTTTAGACTAAATGTGTGGCCTCCCTTCATGGTTTACTCTATCCTTGTGCTAGAATTATATTTTCCCCAAATGTTGGGATACTGGATTCGAACAATCCCCAAACACCCCTGAGGCCTTCGTGAACTCATTAGGAATTTAAAAAATGTATATGAGGATGAGTTAGACTAAAATTTGTAATATCCATGCCTAAGTCGAAAAACGTGTTCTTACAAAGAATCCTGAAACTGATTGTAGTATGGAACTGTTCCATGATTCTTCATCAAATTCACATTTCGAAACAACAAGTACTTCTGGGCATAGATGTATGCTGTCCAACACCAAATTTGAGGTGGAGAAATTTGATGGGATGAACAAATTCAGCATGTGACAATGTGAAGTTTTGGATATTCTAACTCAACATGAGTTAGATATCACATAGGAATAAAAACCCACAAACATCACTGACGGTGATTGGAAGAGACTCAACCATCAATAATGTGGTATGATCCGGAATTTGTTATTGGATATTGATAAAAAATATAGTGTGATGCATGTAACTTTAGAAAAAATCATGTGGAATATTTTAGAGAATAATTATATGGCCAAAAGGATTGAAAATCAGTTGTACTTAAAAAAATTGTTAAATTTTTAGTACAAGAATGGTATGTCTATGATTGATCACCTAGAGAATTTTAATAAAATCCTAGAAGATTTGAAATTTTTTTAAAGTAAAAATTAGATATGAAGATAATTTTTTTGTTATTGAACTCGCAACCAGAGAGTTATGATCACCTTACAACTACATTTTTGTATTGTAAGTATGAGGTAGTGTTTGGTGATGTTTAAAATGCCTTATTAACAATGAGTATAGGTGGATGGAAATGTATGACCATTGGGATTCTAAATCAAAGGCGTTGATGGAAACTAGTGGAAGAATAGCTGGATAGAAAGCTGGAGGATCCAGAATAGATGAATCATAACCAATGTCAAAAGAAATGTCCAGCATCAGACATCCAGTGAAATATGAGTGTAAATACTTTCATCAAAATGGGTACTAGAAGAAGTATTTTCCCAACATTTGTAAACAAGATGAAAATTTTGTATAGTTAACTAAGGATATTGAAGATATTTTCCTCATTTCCTTAATGGTCAACCATTCTGAAGGTTTTATTATTGATTTAGGTTGTTCATTTCATATGTGTAGGAATCGATATTGGTTTTCAAATCTCATGGATTCAGATAGATCTGTGGTGCATGTGGAAAATAACCACCCTTTCCACACAAGAGGTATAGGAATAATACAATTGAAGATGCATGATGGTACAACTCAACTTCTTACAGATGTAATATTTGTACCAAAATTAGAGAACATTATATCACTTGGATTTTTTTATAATATTGGTTACCAAATTAACCTTGAATATAGATTCATGAAAGTTATCTATGGTGAACTCTTTGTGATGAAAGGTATTTGAAAATTTGATTTTTGTTATTTAAATGATGAGATTATTATATGTGGACATGTAATATAAGATTAAAGTATCACCATTTGTAGAACATGAAGCATCAAAAAATACCTTATGGGAATGAGAAATCAGTTTTCTATGATGTTTATATATCTTAATTTGGTATTCTAGATAGCTATCAATATTTTTTAGATAATAAGTAAATGAACCAATGGATGTTTTTTGTGGAAGAAAAAATAAATTCACCACATCATAATCAGATAAGGGATCGTGTTCCTGCTCTGAATGAAAACAAGGCTTCTACATGGATCAAGTTCCGATATTTTTTACAATTTATCAATATATCTCATACTTAATCTGCCTATGGTCATCAGGAAGGTAGCAACAAGAACATGAAAAATTGTTTTAGAAGCATGAAGATTTGTTTGAGTGGAAAAAATGGTGATATTTGTCTTCAAGTTAGAGTTTTTTGAATATTGAAAAAAGAATATCACAGTTGAAGAAAACTTGTATCAAGAATTGGGTGACCGCCAAGGATGACTGGCCCCCAATAGAAACCTGCTGCATATGTTTGGTGCCTCCCGTTAATGATATGTAGAGGGTTATTCTACCGATGAATACTTGCTAATGTTTTTTGGCGACCACCCAGAGAAAAATTTAATACACCTTCATTGTTTTCTCCTCTACATCTACGACTATAAATATTGATTCACCAATGTGGAATAAAAAAGAAAAAGTCTTGGTAATTCCTAATATGTGTATTTCCATTTGAATTAAGATTATATTCTTACTTCCCTATGGATGTAGGTCACCCAACTGAACCATGTTAAATTTTTTTGTTCCTCATTTTATTTTGTTTGTCTATATTATTTGTAATTCTTGAGAGGGTGATCCTTTCCACACAAACATTTCCACAATCACAAGCTCAATTTCCCAAATCCACTATGCAGATCAGAATTCGTCAGCCTTGGGTTTAGTTGAGCATAAAAATAAACAAAATAAAAAAAAATTCAATGACTACCTATTTTAGCAGAAAATACTTTTTAGGTTAAAATAACCATTAAAAGGCTAAATTAATATATGAAACCTTGAAAATATACGAGTAATGTTCTATAAAAAACGAAGAATTTAAATGTCACATAAAATCCCCCTCCACATAATAATTTCTTATCCTTAATAAATCATTTCTAAATATTCAGTAGCAGAAAAGAACTCAAAATAATGGAAAGGTGAATCACAACAAGTAATATGTTTTTAAAATTATTCTTTCCCCATGGACTCTCTTACGAAAGAAAATATAGTTTATATTCTAAAAACAAATGGTTCAATCAAAATTTGGTTTTCATTTTAAAAATATCAATGATATTAATCATTTGGAAATTTTTTAAACCATCATGACTTTTCATTTTACTATGCCTTTAAAACTTCTCTTTGATTATTGGTGAAGAGACAAACATAAATTAAATCCATAATGAATAGAAAATCATTTTCATTGAGTGAGTTTAATATTTATAAATAGAATAAATAACCCCTCAACCAGTTTAAATAATTAAATAATGAATGGATGGATGAATTAAGTCTCATCCTAGAATAGGTATTTTGTTTCTTTGCTTATATAAATGCATAGATTACAAAAATGTAAACCATGTTAAATGATTAGAAACCAAAGATGATTGTAAATCCTAATTCAAAAATTTGATCAAAAACAAATATTTTCAAGATAGCATGAAATTGATGGACCTTATTAAATTCAAAGGGAAGCAAAAAAAGTTACATCATTATGGTAGCAAGATATAACTCAAATTCTAAAAATTATAATCCACTGTATATTAAATTTTAATCTTTAAAAACTCATAATTTCAAAAATATGGGGGTTTTCTGATGGGTCTATATTAATGAAAAATTCAATTCGTTGAAGGGGGCCCTCTCCCTAAAACATAAAACCCAAAATTTTCTTCAATGGTGAATTCAAGATGAATGAAAAAATTAAACATTTATGTTGAAAAGGAATTGCAATACAGTAGTTTAATGACATGTTAAGGGTCACAGAACAATTCAGTAATAGTTTTTTAATAATGTTCAAAATATATCTCAAAATAAATTTAATAAGTACATCATTTCACATTATTTGACACAACACACAAATTTTCAACAAATCAAATGAATGTAGCTTTTTTAAAAATTGTTTTAGTACGAATGTGTAGTTTTCAACAAATCAAAATTTTTTTAGAATGTAACGAAATATTCAAGGTGCTAAGAATTATTTCAAATACTTTCACAAAAAATTCCTAAAAAACCCAAAATACAAGAAAATAAATCAGAAGTAAAAAATCAAACCCGATTTCAATAGATTTTCAAAACATACAAGGGGTTTCCCCAGACATAATTTATTCAATATTAATAAATAAATAAGAAAAAAATATATAAGGGAAAAGAACAAAAACTCCACTGATAACAGAATCTTAACTCATTTAATTTCACTCAAATATACACCCCATGTAACCCCTAAGTGAAGTATCTTATGATAGAAGGTTATTGCTCTTATAGGATGAAAATATCGACATAAGATTTAGGAATGATGATTTACGAAAATTAATTGACTAGATAAAAATTTTAGTGACATGAGTAAAGTATGATCAAGATTCTAGCTCCTTGTTGTAAAAAGTAATAGCTAAATATTTTTCCAAAGAAACAAAATTCCTCCTCACAATGTAATGAATAAAAACAAGAACAATTCGAACACAAAGGAAACCTGGTAAAAGGGTGTAATTTTTACTGAATATGAAGACAAAAAAGGACGATGAAAAAAATAAATTATTTTTATTGAAAAATAAAAACAATAGAAACCATGGTTTTACTCCTTCAAATTACTAAGTCTGAAGTACAAATTTAGATATATAGTTTTCTCAACTTTATAGATTTGAGATGAAATCTAATCCCTTTGACTATGCCTTACATTAATTTTTAACTCTTTGACTGTTGAACATAAAAGTTCTATTTTCCTATAGAATTAATTCTAAAAACCTCATTCAAAAGAACTCTTAGGATATTAAAGGGTTCATACCATTTGGTTTTGAGTTTCCTTGGGAAAATCTTCAATACATAATTAATAGGTAAGACACTTTGACCAACTATAAGGTGACTATTTAGAAAAATGGAGTCATGAGAACCCTTTGTTATTTATTTATAAATTCATTACTTTTCATAAGTCTCTCATAGAATTTCTTCTGACATAATATACTCTAAAAATATACTCTCTCCAACAGGCATACATTCATAGTTGAGGTCCTTCACTGCCCAATAGGATTTCTTATGAATATCTAAAGGAAAATTATATTTCTTATAAAATATATTTATATATAGAGACTATCATATCAGAGTATTATATTTTTTCATGTATATCTAGATGCCTCATCCATATTTAAATACTAGTAATTTATTTAACTACTCAATGTTTTGCCATGAAAATGTTTAAATTATCTATTTGATATCACTACTTACCCGGGGATTGTGGGTGATAGGTTGTACCAGTTTTCATAATAAAACTATACTTTTCCATTGATGATTCAAATTTAAAAAGTATAAAATTTGTACCATAATCTATGATTTAAGATTCATTTTTATTAGGTATCCAAAACTTGCTTTAAGGGTGAGTGGGAACCAGAAACAAAAGTAACCCATTACACATTTTAAAATTCAAATCTTCCACAATACATGATGAAAACATTTCAAAATTCAAAACACATCCAAAAAACCTGATGATCAGTGTCAACATCATGAGTACCACTATCGCATTCCAGTCATCATCATCACAAGTACCGCTCTTTCATATCCATCCATCAATATGTCGTCATCAACATCCCACTACTGCACCAGACACCAGAGACTACTGGAGTTCAGAGACCATATATGCCACTATCATTCTAAACATACACACTATCTTACTCACACTCATAATCACCATATGTGCCGACATTGAACACTGCAATAGAAATGAATAACACCAAAACCATATAACAAATCGACTTTTCCACGGAGTGAACATTAAAAAAATCAAGCATTCGCAGAAAAATACCACAAACCATCATTGAAATCTTTGAGTAAGATTCACTAAGTAGATATAAAAAACTAGGAACCGTATTTACTAGAGAAAATTGACTCATCAGGTGCATGGAGCACCAAATTCCACTGAACCACACATCCCAAAACATTATAGTAACCCCCGATGTAGATCTGATAGGGAGAGGCACATAGGAACTCGAATTCAATGGGGGTCTTAGAGAGCCAAAGGGTTCTGAACACTAGCAATGTCTAAGAGGTAGAAGACCATAATTTGTCCAAACCAAAGGAAGTCAACTCTGGTAGTGTCTGAAAAAACTGTCATTTACCGAATCAAAACCCATAACCTCTTTGAAACCACTGATCCATCATCGACTTAAAGAGGAATTGAGAATCATGAGGGCATAGCCGGATTAGGGCGGCTGAGGGCATCCACAACACACCACAAGAAAACACCACCAGACAAAAAAGAAAAAGAAAATTAGAAATATGGAAGGCTTAAGACCGAGAAGGAGAGGGAAAGATCCATCATGACAACAGAGTCACGAAAACCCTAAGGGGAGAGCTGAGAGTGAGAGAGGTCCTGAGAATGGGGTTCCATGATGTATATTTATGATTAATTATTTCATCACACCAAATCTAGAGAAAATATTCCTCTTAGTGAAACTCACCACACTACATGCACAATTTTTTTGAACCACTACTGCATCAACCCACATAGAGACATAGTCTATAGTAACAATGATGCACTCATTTCCATATGAATATGGAAATGGTCCCATGAGATCTAACCCCCAACATAAAAAATTTTAACTAATATAATCTCTTTTTGTGGAAAGAATTATTTCCTACCCACATTCCCTACCCATTTACATTTATCAAAACTAATAACTACACTTTTTCTATCCTTGTAGGCCAATAAATACCTGATTAGAGGACAATCTAAGCAGTTATCTCTCCTCCATTGTTTCAAAACCATGAATAAGAGTGAAAAAAATTCCATAATATAAACTATTTCCCCTTATAAAACACACCTCCTAAGGATACAGTTGACACATCTCTAAAAAATTAATGGGTTATCACAAAAGTAATATTTTTTCTCAATAATTATTATTTTATTTTATTTTATGAGATTTCATTTGGCATGAATTCTATAGAAATGAATTTAAGAAAATATGCAAACCAAATAGTTTGCTTCATAGAACTAGAAAACAATTTTTCATCTAGGAATGATGTATTGATCTCTGTTTTCTCACTAGTTTGAATTTTTTTGTGGGTAACCATAGAAATTGGTCATGTAAAACGTTTTCAGAACCTTTATTATATTTAAAATATTAATAAAATTCTTTCAACAATAAATTCCACCACATAATCCTTGTTTTAAGTTTCTTCTTATCCAAATGATATTTAAGAGTATAATGATCAGTGAATATTATAAAATTTGATCCTATGAGATATTTCCTAAACTTGTGTAAGTTAAACAAAAAAACATTAAATTATTTCTCCATATTAAAATAATTTTTATAGGAATCATCAAGAAATTGTATATCCTAGTAAACCACATGTAACCTATTCTATTTTCCATAAAAACGACTACTACTTCCCAATAACTTCAATCGTGCATAACCTCAAATTGAAGATTCCAGTCTATGGATATGATTATCATTGGAGATGGAAGATTTTAATTTAAAATATTAAATGATTCTTGGAACATTACATCAAACACAAAATAAATATTCATTAATAATAGTATTAAAAGTATCCAAACAATTTTAGAAAATACTTTTATGAATCTCCAATAAAAAGCAGCATGTCCCAAAAAATTTATAATGCCTTTAAAATTTTTAGGAGTTGAAACATTTTGAATCACTTCAATATTATAATTTCATACTTCAATCCCCATATTAGAAACATTATGGCCCAATACAATCCCATAATTTACCAAGAGATAACATTTTCTCAAATTTAATAATTGGTTTGTCTCCTCACACCTATGCAATGCAGTATCCACATTTTTTAGACATCCCACAAAATCATAACAAACTATGGAAAATTAATCCATGAGAAATTCAATAATTATGTTATTAATATCATAAAATATAGTCATCATACACCTCTAAAAGTTGGTTAGAGTACTACATAGGCCAAAGGACATCTGTATGGAAGAAAATTCCCTAAATGGGCAAGTGAAGGAGGTTTTTTCCAGGTCTTCTAGGGTTATGGGAATTTTTTTTAACCAAAATTTCCATCTATAAAATATAAAAACCCATTTACATATAACCTATCAATCATTTTATCTAGAAATTGTTTTAAAAATTAACTTTTCTGGTGTCAGAGTTAAGATTTCCATAATCAATATAGACCCTCAACTCGGTAGCATTCTTAAATTTAATTCGGCCACTCTTCTTATTATTTACAACTATAAAACCCACCTTTTTAGGTGAAACATATACCCAAACTACCCAATGACTTACAAAAATATGAAAATTTATTCCAACATCAAGAAATATAATTATTTCTCCTCTAACTACCTCATTCATGTTAGTATTTAATCTTCTCTGACCTCAAAGTCTAGGCATGTGATCTTACTCCATTAGTATTTTATTCCTGAAAAAATATGGATTTATTCCATTAATATTAGATATAAAACATCCAATAATATTCATAAAATCCCTTAGAATATAAATAAACTACCTTATTGAATTATTTCTAACCCATATGAGATTATGAAATGAAAGTTATAACTTTCACCCAAAAAATTGTATTTATGATGGGAAGGATTTGAATTTACCTAAAAAGTGGGTGCTTCTTGACTACAAGGAATACACTTGGGACTATGAGATCCAAGATCCTCAATATGTTTCTTGAAAATAAATTACATATAAAGAAATAGTTATCTTTACTACATTCTAGGTTTGATAACTCCTTATAATTAATTTCCTGCTTTGGGTATAAAATTTTTTCTATAGAAAATTGATTAATATTTTCCAGAATTTCACCCTTATAAGAATAACTTGACTCTAATTATTTACATGAATAGATTCCTATAAAAGTCTCAACTTGAGGGGTGTTACTATTTATATATTCTATCATGATTAAAAAATCTACTTATTAATCCTCATGAGGTTCCTTAAATTAAATAAACATATCACAAGAACAATTTCCAAATTTTGGTGAAAGTTTTCATTATTCAAAAACAGTCATCTTCCTATTTTCCAGTCCTATATTAAAAATAAAATTTTCATTAATAATATTAAGTACATCTCCTCCAATGGAAAGGAAGGGCCAACCCAGAATGATATAAACATCCATATTACACTTCATAACAAGTATAAGGAAATTAGCATGTAAAAATTGTTTTTAAACCCTTATGATCAAATCAACAGATCTTACAATATAGTAGGTGATGGAGTGGTATACAAATTTTAAGATAGCATTGGTCGGAAATAGATCTCCAAATTTCAACTACATGAATAGTGAGTAAGTAATAATATTGACACTAGTTAAAAGGTCACAAAGTTATTTGATATATCCACTATTTTAAAAAGTTACATGGAAGAATAAAAATACTAGGATCGTTGATCTTCGGAATTATCCTTTTCTAAAAAAACTCTACACTCCACAATTAAACTATATGAGGAAAAATCATTAAGTGATTTCTTATTTGGAATAATTTTTTATGAATTTTTAGATATGAAGGAACATGAACTAAAGCTTGAAGAAATTGGATATTCATTTCAATTTTTTAATACAACTAAAGAAATTTTATAAGCTTATGTTCATCATTATTCTTCTTAATTTGGTCAAGAAAATAAATTTGGGGATCCAAATTTCTTTAAACTATAGGCATCCATTCATGTTTTTTTCAAATATTTTCATTCCCTTTTCTTTCATGATTTTAAACTCTTTATCAACATTCTTAATAAGTGGTACAACTAGTTGTATAGAAACTTCAATGTGGATATCCAAATTTCCAGTTTTATATATTTTATTATTTTATTTATTTATTTTCTTCTAGAATTTACATTTCAGCATATTTAGGACTCTAATGTTCTTCCTTGTGAGTGTGAATGCCACTAAAAGTAGTGGTTTTCATGATATTCTTCCAAGGATTCACTTCAATTGTACTTGATAATTTCAATTTTTTTATTTGATTTATTACCCAAGTAAGTTGGCCAATTTGAGTTTCCAAATTTTTCATTCTCGCATCAGATTAAATTTTATCAAAATTATATTGGACTATTTTTTGTTAGATTAAGTCTTCAATATTTTATCTAGAGGATCCATTATATTCAAAATTTGATCCAGTTTAGAAAACATTTGACCCACAAAGTTCCCTTAAGAATTATAAGGCTCTTTCCTTGGTTGGTTTTATTATGGATGCATATGTTTTTGTTGGAATCCATGGGGTACAATAGGTGTGAAAACACACTACTCCTTGGATTGGATGTGATTATTTCTATAACATTGATAGTAATTTTTAGGAAATGGATCTAATTTTTCCTAAAGCCCAGGTGCATAAATAGAAACATCAGTATTCGCATGTTGTTGGGATGGAATATAAAATATAGGGAATCAAATGTTGGAATGTCCATACATGACATAGTGATGAAAATGCTCCCTAAGTGAATTTTGATCATTTATATTATAATACCCAACATTATTTACTTGAACTTGTTGAGTAATTTTATTATCTATTGTAAATATTGTTAATCTCTTTGAAATATTATGTCAAGAGTTTTTTGAAATTTTATTGAATAATATCCTCAATTCTTTAGATTCTTGTTATTAAAATCCCCTCCAGAAGCCTGATCCACCGAGTTTCAGTGTTATGTGATGAGACTGTTGTAAAAGGGGTCTATAAGGAATTGTGGGGTACATTGATTATATGGAAAATGTTTAATAAGACCCTTAAATCATTCCAACACCTCCAAAAAAATCACCTCAATCTTTCAAGAATATTTTTATTTTATACCTAATTTTAGTTCTCATTCTTCCTAGATAAAATTTCATTACAAAGGCATTGAACATTTGATCCCATGTATCTAAAATATTCTATTTTTAATAGTGAAACCATGACCTATAATTTTCCTTTAGACTTGAAGTGACATCTATATAGTTTAACTCTTTCCAACTCGTACCACTTAAAGGAAATTTTTCACCACACAGTAAAAATCTGTAATGAATTCCATATAATCGTCATCAAGAATTCCATTATATAATGGCAGTAAGAAAATATGGGATTTTTTGATCTCGTAGTTTTATACCTTAGGGTTGTGCCTTATATAAGATGTATTTCTTGAAATGTTCATCACATAAATCCCCCAAAAGACCAATATTTTAGATTAATCAATCCTAAGTGGTTGCGGATCAAATTTTTATTTCGATTGTTATTTTTATTTTTGAAATTTTATTCTATATTGACTTGTTTTATCTTTAAGAGTTGAGAAGTGACATTTATCTGATAGATTACATGTTAAAAATTTTCTACCATTGATCTGGTGTGCATCGACATCAAAATTCAACATTATTTTCATTGTCTTATAGTTTTAGTAATTTTTAATTATATTTTTCTAAAATATATTTTTAGTTATTTTTTAAACAGATTGAATTTTTTTACAGTTTTTGTGGAGTTATTTTTCTTTTTATCATGGTCACTCATGCCATCCCTGACAAAAACACCAAAATTTTATCACATATATCATTGACTATGTGTAAATTAATTAATTATTTCCCTATAAAAAACTATTATAAAAATTATTTAGGTAGTCCAACCACAGAGACAAAAAACATTAACAAACTAACCAAGACAAGGAACCCAAAAAAATTGTAAAACTAGTTGTAAAAAGGAAAACATTATACAAGTTGTAGTAGTAGGAGTGACGAAAAAAATATGAATGAGGTACATACAATGAAATGAAATAGTTATTAATGGTTGGGAACACGACAGACTATTTGAATATATATTACATCTCACATACTTAAATAATTAACTAAAAATGAGAATTTTAGAAGTTAACATGAGTCATCAACAAATTAACATGTGGATGAAATAACTCTTAGATTATTAGTTGCAGGATTAATCATTCAGAGAAATGATAAAATCAATAAAATAAATTTTTCAATTAATCTTTTTGTGTTATTCACCCGATCAACATCTTTTCAGAAGATTGGAAATGTAGTAGAAATATTTTTTTAAAATAGATTAAGTCAAAATCAATTTTCATTAATATTTAAATTAAAATAAACTGTTATTCTTTGAGTATGGAATTGAGGGAACATCAATCCTGGATAAAACATTTATACAATAATAATCAAATATTTTAAACAGTTTATATTGTTACTCTAAGAAGATTTATCTCAAAAACATGTTTATATTTTCAATTTCAAAATAATTCATAAAAGTAGTACCAAAAATCAAAATTAAAGATAAATAAAAGTTTTCTCCGTCTAGGATCTATTCATCAAGCTCATGTTGTTATTCCTCTACATGGTTCTTTCCTCAAAGTTATCTCTTTGAAAAGGCCCTCTGATCAATTGCCTCCTCTATCAAAAAATTTCCTCTCAAACATTGTAATGATACTTATTTCTCTACAATAATTTTCTGAATTTATTTATAGTTAATTTCTCTTTTTTTCATAGTCATCTTATGCCGACTTGTCTTATTGTTCAATTTTTCACTGAAAATAGGTTTCATATCACAGTAGTTAATCCCACGAACTTCATGTGAGGTAAACCAACCTCACTAATACAACATATCCATGGATAGTAGTTTCACTCAGGGGGAAGGGATTTGTTTTCTTTAATAATTAGCATGGTTTTAGATAGGGATACCCATTATCTTCTTTTTCTTTTCTTATTGGCTCAGAAAGGCCTCTCCCAGAACATCAATAATTCTTTGTTTATTGTTTGGATGTACCAATTTATCAACAGATATAGTGGTAATCTTGACTCTCACCTTACGTATGTTGATGATTCCATCATATTTACTTATTGTAGGAGAATATAATTAATCCAATTCATGGACATAATTTTGATTTATGCCTATCTCATTAGAAAATCATCAATTTCCAAAAAAGTACTATTTTCATATCCAAAAAATGTTCAGGTCGATGTTGTTGAACAATTCTGGAGATCATGGGGTTTCACAAGAGATATCTTCCAATGATTTACCATGGGGCTCTAATTTCAAATGGCCAGATTAAGAAGAATTTGGTTGATGATATCATTAAAAAAATTACATTCAATATTAGAAATTAGAAGAACAAGTTCCAATCCATTGGTCGGAGGGTTACTTTGATCAACAACATTTTTTCTTCCATCCCAATAAATATCTTATCGATCATCTGGCCACCAAAGGGGAAAATTACCAAGATGCAAAGATCTATGAATTCGTTTCTCTGGGACACTAAACAGGACAGATGATTTCATTGGGCTTCGTGGAAGTGTATGGACATTCCCATTGAATAAGGAGGTGTAGGCCTTCGTAATATCTCTGAAACAATGCACCCTATGTTGGAATGCCTTGTATGGAAGGTGGTGGAAGGATTTTCCATATGGTCTAGAATAATTTGTGATGCAAATAGAGAAATATGGGAGGAATGGAAAAGCAATATGGTGTTTTCTAGTCTTTCTCGGTGCTTCTCTTGCAACAAATATCAAGCCGAATCCACAATGCATCTATTCGTTCAGAGTGAATGGGAAAGGGATTTATGGGCTTTAATTTTATTTCAAATAAGTACTTATGGGCAGAAAATCTATTATATTATGATGTAATGGCTACAAAATAATGGTTCCCATTGTCTAGAAAAGCGGGTTCGTGTTCTTATTGTTTTTGTGGTGTGTTGGTCTCTCTGGGAAGCCCAAAATATTGTATGGGATGTGGTCCATCCTTCCTCTAGATATCTGCAGATCCGAATGAAATTTATTCTTTTGGAGTCGTTTCTACTCGTAA
This sequence comes from Viscum album, assembly GCA_963277665.1. NCBI lineage: Eukaryota > Viridiplantae > Streptophyta > Magnoliopsida > Santalales > Viscaceae > Viscum > Viscum album. The sequence continues at coordinate 60,925,713 of OY728143.1, read as the reverse complement.
GAGGTGGGATAAATTCTTATTTTATTCTCAACATTCTTCCTAGGTTACCAGCAGCAGTAGTAGTTCCCTAGACGTAGGGCTGATGCAATGCTTTGAATTATATGTGCAGTCGATTGTCTTTTCTGAATTCTCATCGCTTTCAACAATTGTACATGGAAAATAATAAAAAATGAATCTTCTTCATTTTTAAATAAAATAAATAAAATTAACATATTTAAATATAAAATTTATAATTAAATTTATATAACTTAATATATTTGACCAATCAATTAATTCATAAAAAAAAGTTATCAAAAAAGTTATTTATAATTATAATTAAATAAAATAATTAAAATTCAAGATAAAGAATATGGCCTTCATTAATAAATTAATTAATTAAAAAACTCATAACTAATAATTTAACTCAAATAACACTACATATACCCTAAACCCTGTGAATTAAAATTAAAACTAAAAAATTATCACATAAAATAAGTAAATATATTATAAAATTAAAAAATGATAAATTGAGAATAAAAACAAAAATTAAAGACAATAATAAATTCAAAATATTACAGATTTTGACAGAAAATAACCATTATATTGAAAAAAAGCATTGAAAGTTTAAATTAAGAAAATAAACACTAAAAATAAATTGAAAAAGATATGGAAAAATTAAAGAACTTAAATTATAGATCAGTCATTGCTTCCATCAAGAGGGAATAAACATGAAAATGGGTGGTATTTTCCCTATGAACATTTCCTTAAAACAACATCAATAAAAATATTGTATGCAACCGCCATTAATAACATGGAAATCAGAAATATATGAAGTAATATACAACATGTATATAATTCATTTAATATCTCACAAAGACCACTAAAATGGAAAATAATAAATAAGTACCAGCTTATAAGATCACCCCATGGAGTATCAACATTATTCAGGGGACCCAAGACCCAAAATATTCCATCATCATCATCACACAACTCCATCCATGTGAAAAATATCAATGAAATCACCGTATAATCAATAAACTACCATAATAATTTATTTGGCTAATTGATCCATCCCAAATTTTCATCATTGATATCATATGTTCCAATGCTCGTAAACTAATGCAATGAAATTCAAGTCATTTAATATCACATTGACAACATAAAAGGTTTCTAATACTCATTCCAAATGATATAATCAGCTAGCATCTGGGTGATACCATTGACAACCAAATAATAAAGCTGATAAATTGCTATAATAACACAACAATTCATTAGTGATAACACCAACAATCATCAATGATCCTATGACTCGACATTTTTAACTTATGATCTGAAGGTAGCAATAATGGAGACTCATTGTACCATATAATCCCAAAATCTTACACAATAAGGTCATGAACATTACTGATAAGAAAATTTAATCAGTGAAAAACATTTTTAGAGTCATTCATTAATCATAATATCTATAATGACTCTCAGAGTACTCTATAATTCAAGATCAAGTCAATAAAATAAGTTTCCCAAAAGGAGTCCCACTAAAGATAAGGAATTTTAATGATCATTACAGTCATAGAAAGATAAACACCCTCCTTAGGTATGAAACCATACTCTATATGATTATTGATACTGAAAAGCCTAGTCATATCATGTTAGAATATATGATCATTTGGATAACTCTGGGTGTTCATAACAACCATTTCATAGAATTATGTTATTTTTAGAAGTTATAAACTCATAGAACTTATCAATGGTTTGTAAAAACTTTTAATTTTGAATAAAACACTAAAATACAATTCCAAGATGAAATAGTGATACAAATAGTTCCAATGGTAAAATATATGTTCATGATTCCACTAGAACTCCATGTTTGTAAAAGTCTCCACCACTATCATCACACAAAAAAACACACCTGACCATGTCTAAAATATTATTTTAGAGAAATCACAATCTTAAGATTATGAAATAAGATAACAGAAGATCTCATTGTCTTATATATGATAAAAACAACTCAATATTACTATCTGAATTTTCTTAGGTCAACTCACTCTGAAATTGATGTATAAATATTTAAAAGGAAAAAAATATCCTTTCAATAATCTCAAATAGAATTTAAAACCTCATCATCATGAAATATATCAATAAACAAGTAGAATATACTATAAATTTTTCCAATTTTGATACCATTTTGAAATTGCATATTTTTTCAAATATTTGGACATTAAGGTGTGAACATGGTGTTCGTTTAGTTTTCCACATAGTGGAATTGAGCCTCTCGCATGGATCATTTGCACACCGTGTCTATTGTATGAGCGTAGAGGCATTATGACCATGTGTTCGGCCCATCATGGATAAAGTTTCAATTCCACATCAAATTAGGGTCGAATCCATGAGATGAAAACATATCCCAGCCTCTCCATACTAATTAATTACATTTCTAGTTGGAATCATGGTTATCTTCTATAATGTAATACAAATAATTCACTAATTTGGGTGATTATATCCACACTTTATAATGATAATAGTGTTACCCCATCACTGGAAACATATACTTATCATTGATAATATGAACACATTCACCTCACCTTTTCAAATTTTCACTTCCATAGGCATCACGGTTTCTTTGATCATTATCATCACAAATATTAAAGTTTCTTGTGCTCAATGGCTATAGAAACAAAAAAAATCCAAAGATATGAAGACATGATTTTATTCCTCCTTTCATGTGACCATAGTTATATAATCTTTCACTCTTCATCATTTTATCAAATCCACAACATTGATTGATTTTTATGCATTCATATACTCACATTTCTCAAACAATCCTCTTTATCCATCTCTCTTATACCTTATCTTTGACTAAGGGGAGATCTGGTTCATCTACCACCATTAGGAAGTGGTGTGAAAAATGAGGTAGGTCCTTCTTTTCCTAAGACATTGTGGATAGTGATCGAAAATAATCGTGGATTCATGTCACGACAGGGAGTGGGGACCTTCCAACTAAATGATTATAATTTATCTAAACTACATACTAAAAATATAAATTTTAATAAACTAAATTTAGAATAATTTTATAAAAATATTTATATTATTAATTTTTGTGTGTAAATATAAATTTATCACATGGATGAAGCATGGATATTCCAAAATTTATACGTTATAATTTGAAATGCTTGGGAATGTATTAATATTCCCAATCCTTGATTCACATATAAAAATTGAGGGAATAGGGTTGAAAACTTGTACATATAAAAAAATATTATAAATAGGTCATGTTGGGCTCGAAGGGCATGTAAAAAAATATCACCCCTAAATGAAACCTTGTAACTTTTGTAATACTAAGGTGAAGAAATTTTAATCGGACACTTAGTTTAAAATATATTTTCATGTATACTACATTGATAGTGGTAAATCTCATTTCACACCTTTAATTTCAAAATATCTCTTGGTAATTAGTTTAACCCTTAAAGGGATTAATTTTATAAGTACAAGAATCAATTAATCTAATGAAACTGTAATAATGGAAAAAAATTGACAGCACCCTCAGTAAATTTTGGGTCAAAATTAAGGATGTTACATTATCTCCACCATTATATATTTTAATCCTAAAAAGAAAAACATTATAAAAAAGAGCACTCATAAAACACATTTCTACATCATATACTTTGCTGAAATTTCTCAAAAGTTTTGAAAGATACATGCTATATGAATGATTAAAATATATACCCCATAATGTGCCTTCCTCATTTCATCACCCTGATCTCATTTATTATCTAAACAACCAAAACATCTCTCCAGCATATAAATCCCATTAAATCATAGTATACAAGTGTTTATATGCATCTCTTGTAGGTAATGATCAACTAATGATTTAATACATTTACATTGATATAAAAATAATCAAAGGTCATATTTCATCCTACCAGTTCAAATCAAACATGAATTCTATTTTTTGAATCTTGTAAAGAGCATATACAACTAGTTTAAATTCCTTATCCCACTATATAGAAATAATTTTAAGTCATTATATTCTCACACAACAATGAAAAACAAAAAATATTATACTCTAAAGGTACAAGAATATTATAATTCATCTTCCCATTTTCTAGTCAAAAAAATATAATACATGGATGTAGAAAAAATCATAATTTTATAAGTAATTATATCATGAATAAAAAATGATGTATTATAACACCCCATTTTGGATCATCATGTTTAAGCTAGAGTGGTTTAAGGATTAATTCTTTCATTAATATACATAAGAGGATACTAATAAGTAGTGAGGGTTAGATTAATATATTTTGGAGAATATAACATCATTATCATTCCAACCAAATACAATGATAAAAGAAACAATAATACAGTAAAATTAATTTTATAAAATTAAATCAACATGATATCCATATAAAAAATCAGAATTAATAACAAAATTAACCCAATTTAGTCATATATTAGAAATTAAAAGAGGATCCATATTGGTGGTAGATTAAAATGTGTGATATACTGGATCCTAGAGTATGTCTTGGTCTAACCCCCATCTCCATGATAATCTCCTTCATCATAGAAAATTGGCATAGGGGTACTCCTCTTACTAAGATTCTTGGCAACAAAATATTTATATTTACTTTAGTGAACAAGTAATTTTTGAGTAATATAACTTATAGAAATCCTCCAATAAGAATTTAATATAAGTGAATCAATAAATGTGTGTCACAACCCATTCCACAGGGCCCGTGCCGTGACTACCCCAAGCCTTTATTTTAGAGGCTAGGGACATGTGAATAGAATTGAAATAGCATATCCCAAAAAAGGGAAATCATTGACTTTAAACATATACACATGCAGATAGGGAATGCCGCACAAAGAAAACCACAAGGTAAAGAAAGTAGTACAACCACCACAATGTATCACTACTGAGAGTAAGGTGTGTAAACAAAAAGTAAAGGGATTGAGAATACAAGCCCAACAGAAAACAAAATTACACCGAAAGAAGTACAAACTCTAGAGTTTTTCCACAAAGGATCCTACCTAAAGGGTATATACAACTCTCCATTTTCTATCGATCCACCTTCTAGAACTGTCTAGTCTTGTCTCTTCAAGGCCCCGGTCAAAGTCTTATGTCATTTGCACAAGACACAACAGGTGCGGGCGATGCCAGTGCAGTGGTGAGTATAAAAATACTCAGTAGGGACCCCAATACCCCAAAACTTCCCTCATTAATCCATGAAGGAAAACACCACAACGGAAAATACCATAGAGGTGATACCACCAAGCATGATCTCAAACACGTAGCACAGCTCACACAAGGTATAACTCGAGTACATAAGGAAAGATGATTAGTCATAAAGCTATATCATCTTATTCAAACGAGAGTCTCTACTCCTTATCACAAAGGGTCTCTATGTTATGACCCACACATGATTTATAGGTGCTGACCCACACAGGATCGCTAGGTGCTAACCCACGTAGGATAGTTATTCATTCTTCACGTCACATCCAGCCACTGGATTCTCGCACTTTTCATGCTTGATTCTGGAAGGATCTGCTCCTCAATCTATTTAATATACCTCAACCACCACTAAGTCCCATATAGTGTAACCCAAAGGACCATCTCCTCGTAAGGGGACCAACGCAATAAACGACGCTTCGATCGGACACTCGGTCTATAAGATATGGGCATTTTAATAAAAACGGCTTGGTGGGATACAAGTCTGATCCAACCTGAGCATACTCCTACATTTTCCAAAACTCAATTGGATTATCTCAAAAAGTCCGCACTATCGCTAGTGTCCCAAATACACTGACAGCGTGTTAATTAGATGCCCATTCTTAGAGATACGAGCATTTTAATAAACAGAGTCCAGTTGCGTCTTGGCCCAGTCTGACCCGACGAACTCGACCTAGGGGTCCCACATACCCTAATTTAATTCAACTGACTTGACCTAACAAAACATGGGTCTATGTTGGTCTGGTCTTGCCTGGCTAGTGGACTAGGCCCAATGGGCCTCGCTGGACCCGGCCCGGTTTGGCCGAGGGTCCATCCTGGCGGGTCGCTCGACGACCCAGTCTCATCCAGCCCGGCCCGAAGGATGTAGTTATGGCCTTCCGACATGGTTTCGTCCCGATTGGTATAGTTTTGGATCGGCCCGCTAGCTAGGGTGCGGCCCACCAGCCGAAGATCGGTCGCGCGGTGCGGCTGGTGGGCTGCTCCTGGGACGTGGCATCCTGATGTATCCGACCTCCACAAGCTCTGTATGGTGCCAGGCCTTCCTCCTGTCATGGTTAAACAGCCACAGCTCAGCACCTCTAGGTGGCCTGGATGCAGCTCACCCCTTCCACGCGCCGACCTCTTGGCGCCGCATCCCCCTGCGGCTTCCGGGGCTGGCCGGTTGTGGCCTCCTACCACTGCGGCATGCCGAAGGGCCCTCGGAGTTGCTCTGGTGGTCCGTTTTTTGAACAACTTGCGTCTATAAGCTCTGTAGCATGCCACCTTCACTGTGAAGGACATGGAAATGCATTTATGGCATGTGGATTATCCCACCTCGAATAACATGCAAAGAATAACTACGGTGGAGGGACTAGTTCGAGTTCGTGTCGGCCTCCGGCCTCCACATTAGAGTTTAACCATGGGGGGAACACAATAATCATCAATATGTTTGAATGAAACTCCCATTAAAATCCCCACATTAGAACCACCCATAGAAATGAATGGATCGCGGATCAACCTGTTAGTTAGTTTATCCACGTTCATTATTTATTTCAAAAATGTGGAAAGAAAACTCATGCAATCAAAAACCCCTACATGGATTCATTGGATTCGTAGATGATGAAGGATGTGATTCGTGTCGTTGTCGATCCATGATCGTTTGTGTTTGTCACCACTTGTCAACATCCCAATCCGATCCTCCAAATTTTGTTTCTTTTTTCTTTGTTCTTTGTTCTTCATTCATAGTTGGAGAGGGAAACAATCAGTGGTTCGTCAGAGATTTCCCCACAATTACTCCTCCTCTCTCCAATGGATTGGATTCTTATTAAACGAAACATGCCATAGCGTTTTAATTTTTCTAAAACGTTGTGTCATTAATGACCCTCATTAAGGTCCCTCACTATGTGAACCATTTAATGACCTTCATTAAAGCATCTCATTGCACCACAGTGTCACCACTCAAAAAATTAAAAAATAATATAACTTTGGAAAAGTTAATTTATTATTTTCTTTAAAAATTCATGAAATTAACTTTTTCGTTCGACCCTGATCGGTTTAACATATGCTTCGCCAAAGATAATCCCAACGTTCCGAGTTCAACAATGCCCTCGGATTTTCGATCCAAGTACCATTTCAAAATATATAAATTCCTGCTCGGACGTTAACTGAACATACCTTAAAAAAGTTCAAAAAGATGTTCTGAGCTCACTGAGCCTCAGAATCACATGTCGTCGAAGCTTGTAGTCTTGAAATAATTTTATACAATTAAGAAAATACACGGAAATTCTGAGACGTTACATTCTCCCCACCATAGGGTTTTATGTCCCGAAAAGCCAAAATAAAAACTAAACCAATATATGGGGGTACTAAGCATAAATCTGAGTCTCCTGCTCCCATGTTCTCTCTTCGAAGTTCTCATTATTCTATCGAACATGTACCAGAGAAATTGATCGCCCACGTATGACACACTCCTGTCGATGATGTGGGATGGATCATGCACATACCTCCTCAGCTACGACATGTGAAAAACATCATGCACCTGGTGCATTTGTTGAGGAAGAGCTAAGTGGTACACCACCTCGCCAACTCTGCTCAGGATCTGAAAAGTTCTAATAGCATCCCCATCCTGAGAGCCACCAGAAGGGGGCCCCAAGCCGGGTTGTCCACATAACGTCAAGAACATATCCTCAAATGACAGAGGTTGCTGACTAGCAGTGAAGTCCTTTTTCGTATCATCAGGGAAGACTATGCCCTCAAAGGTAATATGTATTATCGTAGTGGAAGTAAACATCAATTATCAATAAATATTGGAAGCATATAAGTGAATAAACTACAACATAAGAAATATAAATAATTTAACTGAATTAGAATCAAGTGTGGAAGCTCACTAAATAATGTCATGTTATGATGTCTTTCTAAACTGAAATCCTCAAAAATAGAAACCCAAGATTAATATAAACTAGGAAGGAAAGTCACAAAGTGAAACAACTACATCACAACCAAGACTCGGTCCTCTGCCTCAATCTCCATCCAAAGCATCAAGAAACATTCAAGCATCGGAAGCATCACACTTCCCTTTCTCAATACCTACAACCATATAATATACTTGGATGTCAACGATGCCTGAGTCGATCATGAGAGAAAATTTCAGTAGGCCGGCACCCATACTGTCTAAACCATTCCATTTCGTGTTGTAATTAAATGTAGTGTTTCATTATATAATAAATTCACACAATCAATTAAGCGCAACAAAATAAAATAACTCGGTTTGGGTTCCCAACGACACACATCCCTAATTACCTGCTTCGGCCTAAGCTGGGAGTTTGAAAGAAATACATGTAATGAGAAATATGTGCATATGTAAATATATAATCCTTGAAACACAAGGTAAAACAAGGAAGAGGAATACCCCCTATGATTTTGGTTTAATATGGGATCTAAATTATGTGTCAACCATATGTGCTTCAACATACCAGAAAGGATCACAACACACATAGGACTCAAGCATCATTAACATAAACCTTTAGTGCATCATTATTAATATGTTCAAGTTGAGAGATGTAGTCTGAGCCCATCCTGAAGATATCGCTATGGTACATCCTTCAAATTACCCAATACCACCGAGCCCGTCCAGGACGATCTCTTGAAAGGCCAATTATTGCTTAGGGCATGACTTCACCATGAGTTTGTCCTGATCTTACAAAAAGGGGTCGAGTATCATCTAAGACTTGGCATAGCTGCATTGCCAATATATCTATCCTAGATGGGCCCATTTGTAAATGGTATCACTCATAAGTATTTAGAAAGCTCGGGGAAGTATCAGTCTGGAAAAGCCTAAGAAACCACTCCCAACGCATAGAAGTAATATATCAAGAATGAAGAGTCAATGTCTAGTCCATAATATGGAACCCACATTCTCTCCCCACCCTGAATTTAATGAAATTTTCACAAAATAAGTATCATAGAGTTGCATTAATAATTACAACTAAACAATATAGGTAACTCTACCACAACAGATTATCATTTAAACCGAGTAGATATATCCAAATAAATTTATCATCTAAAGCAATAAAAACACACATATTGATTTATAAAGGCACAACAAGATATTAATTGAACAAAGAAGAAATTTATTAGGCAATAATTAACCAACACAACCAAATATCATTGTTCACAATTAGCCAAAATAATTTATTTAATTAAAACTCAACAAAATACAGATCATAACATGTGAAATTAATTAAATTCATTAATCTAAGGCTAACAGAAAATAGGCGAAGAACATTGGCACGCCCAAAGGGGTATCCAATGATGATGTAATAATTTAAATGGGTTAAAATGTCTCAAACAAAGGTGTGAAAGTTCAGAAAATCTATTTATTTAATTTAAAAAGGGTAAAAATTAGACCTCGCAGGTAGAAACCAACGAGCTGCACAACGTGCGTTTTAAATGACGCAATGACGTGAAGGGAAAGAGTGTAGACACCATACCTGATACTTGTAGTGGATGATATGCTCTTCGGTGATCTATGATTTGAACAAAAATTTAAGAAACCATACAATTTTAGAAAAACCACAATTTCAGGTAAATTTATTCAGGATAGATTGCGTGATATATTTAGAAAGAGGTCATATGATTCTTGGTTCTTGAGGTTAACCTTACCGAGAGTTTTACTATGAAACTGACGGCGAAGAAAACGGATGAAAAACAGAGTCGCAGTGAGCTTCCAAAGGAGGATAGGAGAGGAGAGGAGGAAGCACACCACAAAGGGGGTGCTATATGGGCGATGCACAGGGAGAGGTAGGAGAGGAAAAAAATAAAAAAATCAAAATAAAGGAGAAAAAAAATCAAAGAAATAAATTAATTAATAAAAATAAAATGATGGAAGAAATGAAACAATTAATTAAAATATGTTTACCCCATTTTAATTATTTTTAATTTCTCTCCAACCATTTTTATTTTATGATTTATTTTTTCCCTCTTTAAATTCCATTAATTGTCATTAATTTTTTTTATTCCTTTTTAACCCATTTAAATTATTTTTATCCTGAACGCAATGCTAGAGCGCGATGTAAAAATTTTTCATAAAGGCCATGAAATTATTTAATTAATTTTAACAGCTGCACGGGACCTGCAACAGGGTGTACAGGCACATGCCCTAAGTCTCTTTAATGATTTTGACTAAAAACTTAAACGTTCTGCACCTTTATTTAAGACGAGATGTTACAAGCATTTATATAGGCAATTAATAATGCTTTATCTAGCCCAAAAATAAATATCTACCCATTTATATATGTGTGTGTGTGTCTGATATATATATACACACACATATATATATTCATATATATACACCCACACATGAATATATATATAACTACATATATATTTAATCCCCATATATATATACATCATATATATATATATACATCAATGTTTTTGTCTTAGACTAATAATAATAACTATAATTAAATTATTATTATTTAATACTACCAATCAATGACTCCATTAATAATTTTAAACCAATAACCATTAAAAAAAGACAATGGTTATTAAATTATTATTTATTCTGCACTTGTATTTAATTGTAAAAATTAATAATATCACATTTATTATGTTGCGTAGTTATTATTTACACTGCAACACAATTTATTAATTGTGGGTGTACATTTTCATTTGTTGTCTTAAAAGAAAATAATAATATTAATAATAAAAATATTATTTTTATTTCTAACTGTCAAACATAAATATTATTAACCCTAATAAATTATCTTTGGATATGATCTGACAAAACCGTCTAATTCCTGCAAAAGTTATACCCCACCAAGGGTAAACCCCACGTCCCGGAACTATCGATGGTCTCAGATTTCTTATTCGATGCAGCATTAGTGAGAAAATAATTATTTATTATATAAAAAACAGAATAATAAATTAATTAATTATAAAGAGGGTATTATCACATGCGAGGGTCCCAAACACCCGACGCACATCAATGTTATACTCTTACTAGGGTATACCTAGCGTTACAGACCTAAGGGTGGTCTCATATTTTTCATACGACGCACCATTTGAGATATATTTCTTTTTTTTTTGAAAAATAACCCCACATGTACGAATAAAATAAATTTAATATTTTTATTATATCAATGTCGAGAGTCTACAGGTCTAAGAATCTCATGCTCACTCATCTTCAAACTCTAAAAATATTTCATAGTATATTCCAAAGTTTTTATAAGGCTTTTACCCTTCATTTAATTTATTTGTATTTTACTTTTAATCTAATTAATTTATTAAAATTTATTTAAAAGACACATCACAGTGTAAACTATTGGAAGTAAAATGTTTTGATGCTTGGTTTTAAAACAGGTCTCCACACCTAATGGAAAAACTTTAATTCATTTCGTTGTTTTTCATTTGGTTCAAATCACAGGACGTTACAACCTTCTCACCTTAGAACTTATCTTCCTTGATAAGTCTTTGGATACAACATAACTATCACCTGATCTATAGGGTCTTGAAGTCTCATGAAAAAGGTCGTGTTGCATATCCAAACACCCAATGCACGTTCAAAAATTTTTTAGTCAAGTAGCACCTAAGATATTAAGATCTGAGTAAACCCTCATTTTCCAACTGAAACATTGAGACAGTACTTAATCGGACTCATTTAGCTAGAAACATGACCATGTCATCGCCTCATTAAACATCTGGTCAAAGTTACTTCCCACATTAGGCTTTAACGTTAGAAGGGGAAAATTCGGAGTCACTACTCCTTCCACCATCGAAATTTATTACAAGACTTTCCCTTAAGTGTTCTAGCAACATTCTCACTTGATTTCTAAAATGGATAATATGGTCGATTCCCATTGACCTAAAAGCCCATGTGAAGCCACCTTTTCATAAAAAACCCTGACTGACCGAAATCGCACTTCTCTCACCTAATGTCGTGCTAGAAAGAAGGTCTTTTATTGACCACTTCAATGAACAAGAGAAAGAACTAGTCAACCCACCTCATCCGACCATTTCAGAAGACACCCAGCTTAGACAGCTGGAATTTTACAATCTAAACAGTGATGTCTTCTTCAATGGTATCATGAATTTACCACAATCACATCCAAAGAAATTCATACCTAATCTTCATTGATGTTCCTTGATTTAGGCATCACCGTGCCCAATAAAAAGTTTGGGGTAACCTTGGATCAACATGCCATGAGTATAAGGAACTAACCTAAGGTAGTCCATACACCATGTTTACGAGTGAGATGATGGTACAAGGATAAGATGTCCAGTATAGGTCGTTGACTGAGCCCAGAGCGACATCCACCTGGTGGTCACATCACAAGAAACTGCTGGTGTACAAGAGTTCTTCAAAATTATTCTTACATGGAAATTCGAGGGTCGCTCAAAACTAACCAACGCATCGATAAAAATGATGTGTCAGCTTGAAACCCTAAGAAACCCACCCTAAACAATCCTAAGAACATTTAATGATTTAGCATGGCGTAAGACTAATGTATTATTAGTGCATCAAGGAAGAAAGCAAGATAGGTTACATGCTCTTCACTTAAGGGAGAGTACATTAAGAGGATTTGGAGATTACCATAACGAAAATTCTTAAACAATTGGCATGAAAGACCAACAAAAATGGCTAGTGTGTCAAAACACCCAAGTCTATGGAAGTCATTCTGAACATTGAGATGAACTTGATTCCATTAACATAGAAGTTACTATACAACGGAGATGACCCGAAATGTATTTAATAGTGCAAGACATGAAGATTACATTGAACTCAACCATCACACCATTAAGCACACTGCGACACTGCATAAATGAACACATATTACCCCATGGTGATACAGAAGCAACATGAAGTTTAACTCAAAGGATGACATACTGAGTCATCCATCGATGTAGATAAGATGGGGTCGAAAAACCTATGATGAAACTGATCATGCCTGAGGCATGTCTAACCTGATGGAAATGAGAATTACAAGATGTTCAAGCCTGAAACAAAGGTCAAGGAAAAGATGACCACCCGTCTAAAATAGGGTGACATTTTATGAAAGGGGGTCCGACTAGGGACAACAACATACGAATGGTTCTGTTCCAAAGAAACATAAGGAGAAACTCAAACTACCCTTATACCAGGGTCTTAAACAGTGGACATCGCTACAGGTTCAATATCCAAGCCCTTTATATTTAATCACATTTAATCATTAATCATCAATAGATTTAATCATTACATCAAGTACCATTTTTCAAAAAAAAAATTAACGTTACTTGATCTTAACCAATGCCTCAAGGAAAAAACAGTCAAGTTTTATAAAACACCATTTTATGAAATTTTACATTTATTGGCATCCCTACATAATTAGGCAATCTATCACCTAAATTCCTTTTAAGAAGATAAGGAGACCTTCAAGAGTCCCACTATGGTGGCCTGGATTCATTAGAATGAAACCCAAAAATAGTTTTTCAATTATTAAGAGTCAAAACACCCATACCGGGTAATCTCATAAGAAACATGCACCTGAATCTCCTACATGGTCCTAGTTGTGCCTTTAGGTATTTAACCAATTCGTCTCAAATTATAACATGTTCAAACACATATCAACCTAGATATATGGGTGGAAATCAAACTATAATGCAACTATAAAATTTATAGTTTTAGGCATCTGGCTTCCATTCAAAGGAAACAATTAATTTTTAGCAAAGAAACCAATTACATAACAACAAAGCTAGCAGGTCACTACAATAAGCTAACATAGAGAGACATGTTGTAATCACAGAAGCCTAACATTTTAATAACAGAGACATGCTATTAAGCACAAAATAAGAATATATGTAAAACATGGTATTAAACTGGAAGCATTGAAATAGGTTAACTTTATAAATATATTACCAAAACATGGTATCTAATAAGGCATGATAAATAATTACAATAAATGGAATACATTCAAGGAACACAATTTGATTCAACATGTAACCAAAAATGTAACAACATGGCATGGCACTATACATGACATGTGAATTCCTATGTGCCTATTATGATTCATGCTATGCTTCATCCTTACATTAACAGGCAAAGGGTAAAATACTATAAGTTTCATAAATCATAAGAAGAGTAAATTAAACCAATCACTCAAGGTAAAATCATATCAATTGTAATATCAAAATGCATGAACATCAATTCCCAGCCCTGACCACTTGGTCATTTCCCGTACGTTGGGTGATCAGTCCCAGGAACGACTATTAACCAAGCACTGACACATTCCTAGTCTACTATATACAAACTCAAAATAGTAAAACAAAGGAAAATTCCAACTCGGATACCACTTTTTAGCGTCCCCATCTTGGGTACCACCTAAAGGGTGCCCCGAGACAGGTTGTCCACATAACCTCAAGTGCATCTCCCTGAATGCCATAGGATACCGACTAGCAGTGAGGGAATTTTTCATGTCTGTGGGGGAGACTATGCCTTCATAGGTAACAAGTATTATCGCAGTGGAAGTAAACAACAATTAAAAATAAATATAGGATGCATATAAATGGATAAACTGTAACAGAAGCAATATTAATAATCCAACTGAATAAGAATAAAGTTTGGAATCTCACAAAACAATGTCATGATATGATGTCTGTCTAAACTAAAAGCATTAAAAACAGAAACCCAAACATACTATCAACTAAAAAGGGAAGAAATAATATGGAACAAATGCATCACGGGAAACAATCGGTCCTCTTCCTCAATCTCCATCCTAAGCAGCAAGAAACATTCAAGAATCTGAAGTAAAATGTTTCCCTTTGTCAATACCAACCAGCATATAATCTACTTAGGTTTCAATGATACCTGATCATGTTGTGGGATAAAATCCTAGTAGGACAACACCCATGGTGTATAATCCTTCCCATTTCATGCAGTAATTAAATGAAGTCTGTCATTATATATAAAATGCAGACAATCAATTATGCACAGAAAAATAAAATAACTCGGTTTCGGTTCCCTGCGCTACATATCCATAATCACCTGCTTCAGCCTAAGCTAGAAGTCTGAAATAAGTATATAAAATGAGAAGGATGGACGTATGTATATATATAAGCCTGTAAACACAAGTTAAAACAAGAGATGAGGAATACCCCCAAGCTAGTGCTTTAACTTGGGGTTTAAATTATGTGTCAAACATATGTGTTGAAGCATACCAGAAAGGATCACAACACTACTAGGACTCAAGTGGCATTAAAAAAACCATCAGGTCATCATTATTAATATGTTCAAGTTGAGAGTTGGAGTCTGAGCCCTTGATGAGGGTATCGCTACGGTACATCCTTCAAATTACCCAATACCACAGAGTCCATCCAAGGAAATCTCCCAAAAGACCAAGTATCACCCGGGGCATGGTTTTACCATGAGTATGTCTCAATCTCACAAAAAGGGGTCGAGTATCATTTGATCCTTGGTGTAGCCACATTTCCAATGGATCCATACTCAATGAAACCATTTTGAAATATTATCACACATAATTAATTAGAAAGCCCGGGGAAGTCTCGGTCTAGAAAAACCTAAGACACCACCCCCGACGCGTAGAGGTAATCAGTCAGGAACGAAAATTCCATGTTGGGCCCTTAATACGGAACCCACATTCTATCCTGCCCTGAATTTAATTAATATTTCATAGAACATGTATCAAATAGTGGCTTTTATAATTGAAACTAAATGGTATAGGTAACTCTACCACAACAAATGATCATTTAAACCGAGCAGTTATAGCCAAAAAAAATTTATTCGTAAAAGCAATAAAAACACATATATTAATTAATAAAGACACAAAAAGATAATAATTAAACAAATAATAAATTAATTAGGGAATAATTAACCCACACAACCAATATCATTGTTCACAATTACCCCAAATAGTTTATTTAATTAAAACTCAACAAAAGAGATCACACAACATGTGCAATTAAATAAATTAATTAATTTTGGGCTTAAGGAAAATAGATGAAGAATTTCTGCACACCCATAGAGGTTTCCAACAATGTTGCAATAATTTAAATGGGTTAAAATGTCTCACAGAAAGGTGCGAAGGTTCAAAAAATCAGTTTATTTAATTTAGAAAGTGTAAAAATTAGACCTTGTCTATAGGCACCAACGAGCAGCACAATGTGCACTTTAAATGACACAATGAAATTAAGGGAAAGAGAGTAGACACCCTACCATATAATCATAGAGGATCTTATGCTCTGTGGTGATCTTTGATTTGACCTAAAATGGAAGAAACCAGATGATTTTAGAAAATCTATAATTCCGGGTAAAATCATTCTAGGATAGATTGCATGACAGCTTTTGAAAGGGGACATATGATTCTTGGTGCATGAGGTTAGCCTTAACAAGATATTTTTTATGCAAATAATAGAAAAGAAAATGTATGAGAAATAGAGTCGCAGTGGGCTTCTGAAGGAGGAGAGTAGAGAAGAGGAAAAGGGGGAGGCCCACCACCAAGGGGGGAACTACATGTGTGATACAGAGGCAGAGGGAGAAGGAAAAAAATAAATAAACATAAAGGAGAAAAAATGGAAATAAATTAATTAATTAATATAAATAAAATGATGGAAGAAATAAAAAAATTAAATAACTTGGATTTACACCATTTTAATTATTTTTAATTTCACTCCAACCATTTTTTATTTTATTTTTTATTTTTTCCCTCTTTAAATTTAATTAATTTTCTTTAAATTCTTTTTATTCTCTTTTATCCCATTTATATTATTTTTAGCCTGAACATAGCGCTAGAGCACGATGTAAAAATTTTACATTAAGCCCAAGAAATTATTTAATTAATTTTAATAGGTTCCTGGGACCTACAATAGGGTGCACAGGCGCACACCCGAGGTCGCTTGAAGGATTTTGACTAAAAAAATAAACAGTATGCCCCTTGATTTAAGTCAATACGTTACAAACATTTGTATGGGAAATTAATAATTTTTTATCTAACCCAAAAATAAATATCTAAATATATATATACATATTATATATATATACACACATTTATATATTCATATATATACACCCACATATATATATATATATAACTACCAATATATTTAATCCCCATATATATAGATATACATCATATATATATATACATCAATGTTTTGTCCCAGACTAATAATAACAACTATAATTAAATAATTATTTTTTTATACAACCAATCAATGATACCATTAACAATTTAAAAATAATAACCATTAAAAAAAGGACAATGGTTATTCAATTAATATAGACTGTGCATTTGTATTCAATTGGAAAAATTAATAATATCACATTTATTACATTTTCTAGTTATTATTTATACCGCCACACAATTTATTAATTATGGAAGTACATTGTCATTTATTGTATTAAACACAAATAATAATATTAACACTAAAATTATTTTTTTCTCACTGCCCAACAAAAATATTCATAACCCAAATAATTTATATTTGGGTGTGATCTGAAAAAATGATTGATGCTCTCAAAAGTTATACCCTACTTAGGTTAAACCTCACATCCTGGAAATATCAGTGGTCTCATATTTCTCAGTTGACACACCGTTTGTGAGAAAATAATTATTTATTATATAAAAAATGGAATAAAAAATCAATTAAAAATAAAGAGGGTATTATCACATGAAAGATTCTCAAACACCCAATGTACATCAATGTTATACCTTTCCTACTCTAAACATGGCGTTTCGGATCTAAAGGTGGTCTTAGATTTATCATATGACACACTATTTTAGATTTGTTTCATTTTTTTGAAAAAACAAACACACACACGCGTATGAATAAAATAAATTTAATATTTTTATTTTATCGACGCTGAGATTCTACAGGTCTCAAAGTCCCATGCTCACTCATTTCTAATATTTGAAAATATTTCATATAATATTACAATGTTTTAATAAGGCTTTTACTATTCATTCAAATTGTTTCTATTTTAATTTTAATCTAATTAATTTTATAGAATTTATTTAGAACACACATCACAATGTCAACTATCGGAAATAAAATGGTTTGACACTTGGTTTTAAAACCAGCTTGCCCAGATGATAGAAAAAATTAATTTCTTTAGTTTTTTTCATTTGGTTCAAAACATTGGATGTTACAACCCACCCCCCGGGATTGTGTCATGACTAACCCATACCCACCTTCTATAGGCCAGAGGCTAGTGACTAGCACCAGAAAGAAATATCCCAAAAATGGAAGGTATTTCCATAAAACATGTACATGATTAGATAGGGAATACTGTACAAAGAAAACCACAAGGGAAATAAAGTATTCCAACCACCAAAAAGTATCACTACTGAGAGTAAGGTGTGTAAACTGAAAGTAAATGGGGTCAGAATATAATCCCAAATGAAGAGGAAAGTATAGTAAACGAAGTACAAGCTCTGGAGGTCATCTGCCAAGGATCCTACCTGAAGATTAGGTACAACTATCTGTCTCTTATTGGCATAAGACTTTTGTCTGCTCTACAAAATCATCATCCATTCTTGGATGTTCTACACCTTCTCGGTGGCAGCCCATACCAACTCTAGACCCATGAGTACAAACTCTCTTGGGTCTATCTTGTATAGGGATGACCTGTAAGGCCGCCCGTACAAGGTCTCAAATGGTTTCATGCCAATGGTGAAGTGATAGATGTTTTTGTATGAAAACTCCACCACTGGAAGGTGGTCCTCCAAACTACGACCAAAGTCTAGGACGCAAGCATGTAGAATGTCCTCAAGGATCTGTTTTCTTTGATCCATCTGACCATCTGTTTGGGGTTGAAAAGATGTGCTCAAAAACAGCTGAGTCCTGAATTCCTCATGAAACCCCTTCCGTAATTGATATGTAAAGCGTGCATCACGGTCTGAGATGATCGTCTAAGGCAAACCGTGGAGCCGAACTATCTCCTAGATGAAGAGGAATCTCAAGCCTTTTACTGGTCCCTACTCCAGGATGGGTAGAATGTGAGAAGACTCGGTGATTCGGTCAACGATCACTCAGATGGAATCATGTCCCTTGGATATATGTGGTAACCCCGTCACAAAGTCCATCAATATATCATCCCATTTCCACATCAGTACCTCGAGTGGTTGGGTCAAGCCTGCTGAAACCTGATGCTCGGCCTTCACTTACTGACTAACGAGGCATCACGAAACGAACTCAGCCACTGTGTTCTTCATTCCTAGCCACTAGTACTGAAGTCAGAGGTCCTGGTATATCTTCATCACTCTAGGATGTACCACCGAAGGGGATGTGTTGAACTCCCTCAACACCTCCTCCCAAAAATTCACGGGTACTATAGTGCGCCCCCTGAAAAGGATGACGTGCTCCCCACCTATTGAAAATTCTTCAAGAGCCCATCCTGAGGATAACTGAGCACGTCGGGCCTTGTAGTCATCATCCGCCAGTTGTGCCTTCCTGACTCGCTATAAGAGTGGGGAAGTAACAATCATTGTATAAAGGTAAGAAGCTCTAACATCATCCACGAAGGATATCTGCATTGTGTCCAACTGCTCTGTTGCATCACTCAAGAGCTGCAAACCGGTCCTCCTGCTGAGTGCGTTTTACACCACGTTCCCCTTCCAAGGAGTATAGACTGTATCAATGCCATATTCCTGGTAGAACTCTAGTCATAGTCATTGTCTCAGGTTTAGGTCCTTATGAGAGAAGATATACATGAGACTCTTGTGGTCGGAGTAAACTGTAAACCACTCACCCATCAAGTAGCTATGCCACATCTTCAAAGTGAAGACCACTACGGATATCTCCAGGTCATGGGTTGTGTTGTTTTTCTCATATTTCCTCAACTATCGTGAGTCATAGGCGATCACTTCTCACTACATCATCAGGAAATAGCCCAGTCTGGTCCCCGATGCATCATAGTAGACTACATACCCAATGCCCTCTTCTGGTAGTCTCAAGATGGGGACACTCATCAATTTCGGCCTCAACTCCTAGAAACTCAGTTGTCACCTCTCTGTCCCCATTAAGGGTTACACATTCGTTGTCAAATCTGGAAATGGTTCTGGTAATTTGGAAAAGTTGGATATGATCCTCTAGTAGTACCTAGCCAACCCTAGGGATCTATGCAACTCGGTTACGCTCTAGGGTAGATCCCAAGCAAGAACCGCCTCTATCATCACCATATCCACTGCAACTCCAGCCTCTGAGATGACATGTTCTAGAAAGTGGACCTTCTGAATCATGAACATGCACTTAGAGAGCTTACCATAGACCTGGTACTCTCAGAGTGCGTCTTAGACTATCTATAGGTGTGTAGTGTGCTCCTCCTCTAACGCTGAGTACACCACGATGCCATCAATGAAGACCGCCAAAAACTGGTCAAGGTAAGGCTACAATATCCTATTCATTAGTCTCATTAACACTATTGGGGCTTTGGTCACACTGAAAGGCATCCACAGGAACTCATAGTGGTCATAACGGCACTTGAAGGCAGTCTTCGGTGCATCCTCATCCTGTACCCAAAGCTGGTGATAGCCTAGTCTGAGGTCTATCTTCAAGAACCACCTCGCTCCCATAATCTAGTCGAAGCGGTCATCAGTCCTAGGAAGTGGATATTTATTCTTCACAGTTACTTAGTTCAGGCATTGGAAGTCCACACATATCCTCAATCTCTCTTCTTCCTTCTTGGAAAAATACATAGGGGCTACCCATGGAGAAACATTGGTCCTTACAATCCCCTTCCTCTATAAGTCCTCCAGTTGTACCATCAACTCACGAAGCTCCACCAGATCCATCCGATATGAAAGTGTAGATATCGGTGTTGTCCCTAGGTATAAGAAAATGCAGAAATCTACCTCTTTATGAGGAGCTAGTCCTAGGAAATCTTCTAGAAAGACATCCTCATACTCATACACTACTACAGGAATGCTCGAATCCCCTCGTCCATCATATCGAGTGAGTGATCGACTACTCCCTCCTCTGAGAAAGTCCATACTGTGCTACAAAGGGTCCCATCTCACTAGTGAAGGAAAACCTGGTCTTATTCTCATGGACACACCACACTTTATGCCTAAAACAGTCGATCTGAGCATGGACTATGGATAACCTATCCATACCCAAGATGACGTCATAAGGCCTCAACACTGCTACTAGGAGATCTCAACTGAAGCTCTCGTACCCTAGAGTAAAATCCCGCTATCAGCACCAGTGTGTACTCGTTGAATCCCCTTCAGTAGGAGTCTATAGCTGTAAGGATCGATCTAACTTCTCTACCAGAATCTCTGAGCTCCGAATGAGAGTCATGGAAAGGAAGGAGTGACTAGCACATGTGCCTATAATAACTGCATCTAGGGTGTAGAAGTCACATATCATACCTTGGATCATCTCTAGAGAATCGTGGTCATAGGCCTCTGCTTCCTGGAACTGAGATCTCCCATGTAAATTTTATCCCTGAGGTTGGGTTGGACCACTTGACAGTGGCAGTGGTAACACCTCAAACTGTCTCCCACCATTAGCTGCTCAGCATGCTCCCCTGCCACATCCGCTACCCTACGGAATTCCTCGCTCAAACCATTGTCATTATCCCGATGGTCCCTCGACCGCCTATTGGTCATCCGCACGGGGAGTTGGATAGTCACGAGTCATGTTCCCTTGTTCTCCACAAGATTAACAAACTCTAGTCCTTAGATAACCACATCTACCTCGCGAGCTGCACACCCTTGACCATGAGTCTTGGGAATGTCCACCAGAAGGTCTTGCCCATTTAGGCATCTATGTCTCCTGACTACTTCTTACTGTAGATATCTCGACCACCTGCATCTGATGGTGTCTCTCACCATTAGTGTCTTCTCGGATAAGAATCTATCCACCAGGAGGGCTTGTTCTATGAATTCATCTTTAGTCGGGATGCCGAGTGAAATCATTGATTTCCTAATCTCCCATTGGAGTCCCTTATCAATGATCTAGGCCCTAAAGAATGGTTTGTGTACCATGTCAGTGGAGTAGCAGGATAGGTCGGTAATCCTTGTTGAATACTGGGCCACAGTCAGGTTGCCCTGCTGCAGGTGTAGTAACTCCTAAATACGCACTCTACATAGTGTCGCTGGTATGAACTCGACCCTGAAGTGGCTCATGAAATCCATCCATACAAGGGTCTCCTCCTCTTATTCCTAGTGTTTCAAGATACACCACCTCCCTACCATGGGCTGATAATGGCTATCGGATAGAACTACCATCTGGTATGTTGGTATCTCTACTAGGAAAAAAACCCATGTAACTGCCTCCAGCAAATCCTCAATTTCCTGAGGATCTGTCTCGCCTCCAAACCATGGAGGCATCTATCTTTGGAACTCGCAAAACATAATCATTCGGTGAGAACTGTCTCCTGGTGGGGCTGGTTGAAATTGTTCCTCTCTCGGTGGTGGTGGTGTGTGTACACCACCCGATGGTGCTATCGTTGTAAGTGGATCCTACATCGACGTCTCATCGCTTGGTGGACCATCATCATGATCTCTCACTATAATCCTGGCTAGTTGATTTCATGGAGGCATCCTGTAGAGAAAAAAATGCACCATATTCAATAAGTTATACTAGGTGAGCTGACACAAAAGAGATCAAGAGAAAAACATTCTCAAAACACACGCAGCTGGTGTATTTGTGTATCGAGTCAGAAGATAGAATCCAAGGTACTAGTGTATGGATACATCGGCCTCTACACCAACAATTGATTCCCTGGACTAAAATCCATACTCAAGACACTTAACAATATTTCCCCCATTGAAAAGTATAGACTCTAAGTTCTTAGGGTAGAACCGACCGCCCTCTAATGCCACTATGTCCTGATTGTCCCCTGGGGCTCGTGTCGTGACTACCCCAATCCAACTTTCCATAGGCCAGGGGCTGGTGACTTGCATCAGAAAGACATAGCCTAAAATGGGGATACATTTCCATTAAACTTGTACACACGTAGACAGGGCATACCACACAAATACATCCATAAGGGAATGAAAGTAGTACAACCACCACAAAGTATCAGTATTGAGAGTAAGGTGTATAAACTAAAAGTAAAGGGGGGAAGAATACAATTCCATCTAAAATGAAATGAAAAAAAATTATGTTCAAGTTTTTTGAGGTTTTCTACCAAGGATCCTACATTAAAGGTGGGTAAAGCTCTCCATCCAATGTCACTGTAGCACACCACGTCTATCAATCCACCTCTGAGCACCGTCTAGTCCTTGCTCCCCAAGGCCCCAGTCAAAGCTGTCTGTTGTCTAAAAAAGACACAACAGGTGTGAGAGAAGCCCATGCATGGTTGAGTATAACAATACTCAGTGGGGACCATGAGACCCCTGAAGGTCTCCCATTAATCCACGATGGAAAAATCCACAGAGTAAAATACCACAGAGGTGATACCACCAAGAAATATCTCAAACACATTGCACAACTCACACCAGGTATAACTTCAGTACAGAAGTAAAAATGATTATTTGTAAAGCTAGATCATCTTATTCTATTGAGAGGCTATGCTGCTGATCCACACATGGTCTCTAGGAGCAGACCCACAAAGAATCTCTAGGTTCTGACCCACACCGGATTTATAAGTGCTGACCCATACCGAATTGTTAGGTGCTGACCCACACAGGATTCCTAGGTGCTGACCCAAATTAGATCTCTATTAATTTTTCACGTCACATTCAGTCACTGGATTCTAACACTTAGCACGCTAGATTCTGGTAGGATTTTCTTTTCAATTCATCGGTCGTATCTCACCACGTGGCCTCCTTCCATCGTGGTGCACCGACGGGCGCGCTTACGGCACATTCGATGGGCCACTAGAGTCGCTCTGGTGGTCTGTTTCTCAAACCGCTTGTGTCTATGAAATTTGTAAGATGATGCCTTCACTATGATGACCTTGGAAAAGAATGACTGACATGTTGATTGTCCAACCTTGAAGAACGCGCAATGAATAACTACGGAAGAGGAACCTGGCCTTATTCGTGTCGGCCCGCGACCTCCGCGTTAGAGTTTAACCATAGGGGAAAGACAATAATCATCACTAAGTGTGAATGAAACCCAAATTAAAATATTCACATTAGAACCACCCAAAAAAATGAGTGTATTGTGGATAAACCCATTATTAGGTTGATCAACATTCGTTTTTTATTTCAATAATGGGGAAAGAAAACTCAAGCAATCAAAAATCCCTACTTGGATTTGTTGGATCCACTGATGACAGAGGATGCGATTCGCACCGTTTTTGATCTAAGAACTTTGGCGTTTGTCACCTCTTGTCAACCACTAGATCCTATCCTCCAAAGTCTGTTGTCTCTTTCTTCATTCTTTTTTGGAGAGGGAAACTATCGACGGTTCGTCAGATATTTCCCTATGATTCCACCTACGCTCTCCAACAGATTGGATTCTTACTAAAAAAACCCAGTGCAACATTTTAATTATGCTGTGACGTTGCATCACTAATGGAACTCATTAATATCCCTCATTAAGTGAACTATTTAAAGACCTTAATTAAAGCATCTCATTGCACCACAGTGTCGCCACTCAACAGATTGAAAAATAAAATAACTTTGAAAATTTAATTTTATTATTTTCATTAAAAAGTCGGGAAATTAACTTTTCTTTTTGAACCTTGTCAGTCGATATTAAGCTTTTCCTAAGTGAATCCCATCATTCCAAGTTCAACAGTGCCCAAGGATTTTTGATCTGAGCACTAGTTCAAATGATAGAAATTATCACTCGCACGTTTACTAAACGTACTGTTAAAAAGTTCAAAAATCCATTCTGGGCTCACCTATCCTTAGAATCACGTGTCTTCAAAGCGTTTGGACTCGAAATAATTCCATATAATTAAAAAATTACACAAAAATTCTTAGAGGTTACAATGTGAGTGAAATTAATGAATGGTAATAAATAAACAATAAGCATACATCCAAGTCAAATCATTTTGCACCAACCAGGCCACCACGAATCTTGAACGTATCTACTACATAAAATGCTAAAAGGAAGAATGATATTCTATCAAGGAAAAGAAACCATTGATAATAATAGGAATTATATATTGATGAATTTATATGTTATTCATCCTCCTTCATAGGAAATGGATTATAAGGAAGGTGTGACATAGCCAACCTTCTGTGTAAATCGAACCACACCATAACCATTGTTAAGTCTCCTTAGATAAATATTTCATATAAGAAATGAATCATGGGGAATGTGTAACATAGAAATCCTCCCATGTATATTGGACCATAACATAACCCATGATAGGTTTCGATGGATGAATCTATCAAATAGAAAATATATCACGATGAAGGTGTAACATAAGCAACCTATCATATAGAAAACAAAACCCTAAACATTCCTTAGATCCAAAATATACCTCAACCCATGTGGTAAAGCCCCAGAAATAAAAGACACATCCACGTATAAAATTACATCACCATTTTCAATCATGTATAAAGGTATGGGATTATAATTTTCACGTTATGAAATATGAAATAAATCATGAAAAACTAGATGTGAAGATTCAATCACTAAGTTAAGATATGGATCTTTTCCACAGTTTGGAATGGTCCAAAAAACGCAACAAAATCAACCCTTTCATCCTTAATAGTAAATTCCATAAATTATATGATTTCCATATGAATACCCATTCTCCCATGAAAAATTCTAATGGTCATCATCTACAATTAATATACGTGAACTACCCACTTAGAAGTGATTAGTTGTTTCCTGATTAACTACACCCTCTCTATGGTCTTCGACATTAGGCATAGCTTGAAAACAACCAACTTTCCCACCTTTAATAAAAAATGTGTGACAAAAATGGAAAATGTGTTGACTTCGATGAAGATATTGAAGAAACTATTGAATTCTATTGAGATGCAGTTTGGTGTTAATAAAGATCTGTTGTGTTGTTTTTGTCATTTATAATATATAATTTTGAACAATCAATTCATATATTGGAAAAGAATATTGTAATAAGAAGATATATTTTCTACCATGATGATGCTTGGAATATATGATAAAGATGAAATTGAAACTTGATTATTTGTTATTCATATATTTAAATAATTATCTTGATTTGGTAATGATGGTAGAGACGAGATTATGTTGAATCAAATAAATTTGTCACTCTTATTAATGGGTGATTAAGGCACTTTCTACTATGGATTCTTATTGAAGGTAGGAGATATTAATTCTCATAGTTTTAAGGTATTTTTAATACATGTGATATAGATTTAGTTTTTTAGTTTGATATATCTATTCAAGTTTGAGAAGCTTACCATAAGAAAGATTGATGAGTTTCCTGGTTTGGAGATTATTACATATGATAATTCAAAAGTTATTATCCATCATTGTGTGTGTATCATGAAGAAATATTCCCTATACATTTTTTTCGTTAATAAGAAAGAACCATTTGGGATACGGTTTATTGGGAACCATTTTAGTATTATACTAAAAACTACCAACCACCGTAGTATCCCCAAATTCAAAAAAAATTCAAAATTCAAAATTCAAAATTAGAAACACAGAATCCCAAGAGCCAGATTGATTGAGGAAAGTAGGAAGTATGGAGAGAAAAGTGGTATAAGTCCACTGTCAATCCACATGTCACAACATTAGTACCCTATTAATCATATAGAAACTAGAGCACATCCCATTTCTGCTGATAACACTGCTCGTCGCTCTGATTGTCTTCCACACAACAAATAATAGACCATTTGAAAAATACATGGTTAGAAACCATTCCAAAAACATCCCCAAATTACCATGCATAAGATAGCCAATATTACCATATTATAATAAATACATAGAAACTAACGACCACGGATATGAATCTAGATCACACAAAACATTGCAACTTCCATTGTAGAAGACCTTATATCATGTCCCAATTCTGCCATCACACAAAATCACTCCCAAAAACCTTTCAACAGTGTCAAAGAATGATGATTAACCATATTATAAATCCTTTTTTAATACAATAAAATAGGTTACCATAAAAGATTAATATAATTTTAGAACCATGTAATTGAACAAGTAAGACAAAATTGGAGCAAAATATAGTTGTTCAAAGAAGAATCCAACATGGGGATGTGAGAAGGAAAAAAGGGGGAAGACATTGAGAAAAAATGTAGAATGATAAAAGAAACACAAAAGACAAATTGGAATGAAAATAAATCCTAAAACTATCTAAACCCCCTGATCTATACCATGGATGTGCCTAAGGAAGCATCTGGGGCCACCTAGATAGGGAGACACACCAACATCGCTCCAAGCTAGAAGGGCCATGACTGAGAGTTGTGATAACCATTAATGAAAACACATAAGTCATCCAAAACACCTTCCACATTCAAGGTCTTCCCACTAAACCATGAATGATATAGGTATTTCAAAAATAACTAATTCTCCAAATTATTTTCCTATCCATTGAAGGTGGGAATGGTGTAAAGACTAATCTAGGAAGATGGAAACAAGACTAGGAACCCCATATAAGGGACACCAATGGGTAGATCCCAAGGTGAAAACCATAATTTAAAAGAATGAATAAAATATGAGGATATAAGTATGGATAATTAGAGGGAGTATAAGATGAAGTTCAGTGATCAAAGATTCAACCAATAACACCAATATGGGTCATAAGATAAATCCCTATGTATAGTTAACAGAGGGGGACTTCGAGGGTAAGGGTCCATGTTCAATAATAATGGATGAAGATGAAAAGAGGATCTGAGATGAGGAATGTTCTATATTAATTGATAAGTAATAAAATTACTTTTATTGATGATATTTCATGATGATGAAATTGATTTTTTGAGGTAGTGTAAATTTATTAAAGTACTAAAAATGAGTCTTTATATACAATATTTAATTTAGGAATTGTTGTAAAGAGTGTTATGGATGTTTGATTGATTCCTAATGTGTTGTGATTTGTTTTGAGATGACTTAAAGTTCTTCAAAATGTTTTAATATCTTTTCAGTTTATTTAGATAAGTTTTAATTGTATAGTGATTGTATTTAATATCTTATAGAAATCAAAAAAATATAAAATTATTGTAGTAGATATCTCAAAAAAAATATTACAAAATTACAGAGGACGTCACAATGGTTTTTATGATCAATCTGATCATATGTACGATTAATTATGGTGTTCCAAATGATAGATAATAGCTCACTGATGATATGTAGTATATCTTTGACCTTATATAAAAGTAATATTGAGTTCATAATGGTAGTAAGAGATGATAAGAGTATACAGAAGAATAGTTGTATGATATGTAATAATCACTCTATGGTTTACCTATATAAGGATGATTAACTTGAGGATATTAAATATTAACTCTGGTGATATTTATGGTTCAGTTATTGATATGTATGAATAATTTTTTCTCACATTATATTAATCTGAGTATATGTAATATTAACAAGTGGTTTCAACTTATATGTAATATCTTTTCAAAGATCATGTTATATTATATAGGTTTCATAGAGAATATATAACCTTAAATTTAACAATTTTGTGTTGTACTTCACTAAGTAAAATATCATCATGTGATGTTTTAATCCATAATTCAAGAAAAATATTTTGGTTTTAGAGTTCTGAAGGACAAAATTATGTTATGAGATAATATTTCCCACCAAAATTTTATTATTGAATGTTTTTTAAGACATTTAAGGTTGTTGTGGTTTTTGTGTAAGTCTGAATAAATTAAAGAACCAAGATTTTTAGAAGAATTACAAGGGAATATTTGAAGAGATATTTGTGTGATATTTTTTTATATTCAAGTATAAATATTTAAAATATATTTATTAAGATAAAGGTCCAGATGATTTCATTATTATTATTTGACATGTTTCAAAAGCATAAAATCATGATACCAAAATTCACAGATATTTTAATTTGGAATGTTAGAAAATATCCTCATAATTATTATTGAGTTTATAAGGATAAGAAGTGTTGAATATAAGTAAGATTTATTAATAAACTGATGAATCAATTCTACTTTATATCATTAGAGCTAAAGGAGAAGAAGAAATAAGGGAATAAGAGATAAAGGATCAATGTCCAATAACTATTACTGATTATCATATATGGCTAAGTGATTTTTTATTATCTATAATCACTAGAAGGATCACTAATTAATGCATAATTATGAAAAATATGTTTTCATGATTTTTTCTCATTTATTTAACACTCTGAAATTGAGAATATGCTAAAATTTATTATACAATTACTGAACAACGAATTAGTCAGGTTTATTTCTGTGAGGAAGGGGATCCTTCATTAACTGTTGTCACATCCTAATGTAATGAAAATAATATCCTATTCATAAGAGTTGGATAAGGACCACTGTAAAATTAATGGATCTAGTATAAATTACCTTTTTCAGAGAGTTAACTATTTTTAAATATTTTTCATAATTAATAATGACACCTTACCTTTGTATTCATGTTATGATATTAGTGTATATTTTTGTCTCAAACATGACTAGAATGCATCCACGATGTGTCACCCACAAATATAGAGAGAATCTTCTAAATACCTTATGTCATCATAATATTATATTTAATACTTATCATGTGGTGTGGTTTGTTGTGTATCGTTAAAAATATTCATTCATCCTAATAGGTTCAAAGGTTGAAATAGTTTTAAGATAAAATTATTTTGTAAAACATTGATCTCAATGATCCACCCCCCATGAATGTGGTTAAATGTTCCAATAGTCATTTTTATATCATGTAGGTATATAAGGGGATCCATCAATATTTATTCCTAATATTTTTTTTGTAAAAATATCTTAATTATTTATGTTCATCCAATGCTCAATCAAATTCCATATTACAAGCTCTATGAATATCCTTGAGTATATAGATCCCCCTCTCCAAATTTCCACATGTCTATGTGTAATATGTTTTAATTTTCTTTAACTAGGTTCACTTTGTTTGATCATGTTGAGAGAGAAAATTAGTTCAAGAGGGGGTGAATTGACCTATTTATAGTTTAAGAAAACTTATATGAGGTCTTGTATAGAAAAGAGAATAAGAGAACAAGGAATTTTTTTAGTAGTTCAAATAAAAAAGGATCTTATATCTACTTTTTAAATCTCATTACCCAGTAATAGAAATAGAACACATTATAATACCTTAATTTTTTATGAGCACCATGAATTTTTATAACCTTCCTTTTCTAGTGGAATCACTACAACACAAAAACATTACTTTTAATATGTAGTCACGGACCAATACAATGCATATCATTCCAATGGAGGTATAACCAATACCATCATACCTTTTAATATAGGTATAACCAAATAAAATCATGATTTTTAACGAAAAATCATAAACAAACACACATAAACTTTAGAAAAGATAAAAAATTACATCACCATAAAACTGAAGCTAAAATGTTAAGGATTAAAACATCAAAGTATCTTTCAATCGCTTTAAGCAATGAGGTTCTTTGTGATAAAGTCCAGCCAAAAATTTGTAGTAGAAATTAAAGTATATGTATAGGTTTATATAGAACTATATTGTTCCTTATTTATTTTATAATAATTTTTTCCTTTAGTGATATCAATATATATTTATAGAAATTGTCACCTTCTCGAAATCATTAAAATTATTTATTCTGATTTCATCTTTATTTCCAAAAATATCACTCGTAATGTTCACTATGAAACTATAATTAACTAATTCAAATATGTTCTATCCATAATTAAGATCCATATTGTATTTGAATATATTTGAAATAATCTCCATAATAATGGTTATTCCCTTTTTATTTAAATTTTTATTAAAAGAATGAAATTTTATGGAAAAGTGGGAAACCAACAGAGAGTACATGAACAAAAAAAAATCAAACCTCAAAGGAAATACTATGTTCATTCCTATTAAAATTAAAAAATAGTCAGAATGATTGACCCTATATAGTTTCTATTGGATATAGGTTACCTCCAAGTCCAGATTGTCCTTGATAAGCTCCTCAAATTGGAAGTCCATCTATTCCCATGTCCGAACGTGTTCCTCCAAGCATGTATTCCCCCCATTTATGCCACATATCAGATTATGATTCTTTTTCTATACAAGAAACCTATTATTCATTCAAATTTACCTTTATTGGTCTTCCAAAAATTTTATGACAATTCTCTTTATATATATTGATCCTGATGGAATTATGCAACATATCTTCAATAGAGTGAAGGAGAAGATCCTGACCACCACTATTTCAGCTACTACCCTGTCTGTACCTTTTGAAGCGCTATCATATGAAACTAACATTTGGTCTGGGATTCTTTCCCTGTTACCCTAGGTTCCCATTAAATTTATGAATTCATGATCATTCCATAATGATCCTCCCGAACATGTCACGGGATGCTTGATCTTGATTTCACGGACTTCTGAGCTTCTAAATAACATCGACAACATGTGTAGATTCAACCAGACTTGTCACTATCCCAGATGTTTTCTCTTAACCTGAAGATCTGGTAACTTCTATTTTTGGTAAATTTGAGTAGTCCTTATGAGGACTTGATTTCTAATACTTCTTAACACAGAAATTTCCAACAAGCCAGTTACCTTGATTTTATTTTCTTTATCCAAACTCAATACTCATTACCGTGTGAGGTTCCTTCTCATAGAATGAAATTGGTTGCATTTTCATTTCATTATTACTTAGTTGGGTATCCTCAAGGGACCATGATCCATCCTAATTCATTTTCAAATTTGGAATAAATGTTTACCATCTTACAAGATCGAAATTCTTCTTCTCTACCCCATTCAAATAAGTAAAATGGATTTGTAGCGGTAATGAGCATGGTGAGTCTTTTTGGGAAGGAGACCTCTACCTTGGAGGGATTCAATTAAAACCGGGTAGGATCTATAACAAAGAGAGTGGATATAGGTCCCTCACTTTTCCTGCACCTACAACATTTACTTCCTCATCAAAATTATGAAGAAACCATTGGAGGAGATGGTTCAACATCTCCTAGGGCCTGCATGATCAAACTAGAAACAACCAAATCAACTTTGAAGCTTACAAAGATTTCTTCCACCTTTATATTAGCACTCAAATAACTCAAATCATTCTAAGGAGGATCACCATAGGAGGCCTCTCTAATATCTGAGTGTTCATATATGGGGGAAAAAGATCATACCCACTCTTCTTAAGAACTCAAACGATCCCCCTTGATGTTCCATACTTCCATGCTAGCATGATTAAAACAAGTGCCCTTGGAGTTTACAGGAGATTCATAAATCCATCTAGGACTCAAATATAACCAGTTGTTTAGAGATAAATTCTTCCGAAACTGATATCCAAACCCACTCAATTGTAGGTTTTAAAACATTGAATTCAACAAATATAGAATGGGAGACCGGATGGGAGACAGTATTGGTTCTAGTTTCCAAGCACAAACACACCAATCCCAATTTCCAAGCATGTGGATTATTGTAGGGTATTGTAAGGAAGTGGTAGTTCTAGAAATCTTACCCACAAAGTCGTTTTCGGGGCCTCCTATTTCATATTTTAATCGTAGGACCATATTAAGAACTATAAATGGGAGATATTTTAAATTCTAGAAGATCTAGACTATATATTGATTCAATCATCAATTTATGAGAAATGAACCATGATAAGTCGTTTATCGAGGAGGCCCATAGTCGCATGCTCCTATTGACAACCAAGATCCAAACAAAAAAAATTTGATGGAGTTAACCAACAAGAAACACGAACTGAATCGACCCACTATGGTTTGGTTCAAAAGAACTGAAGCATCAATGAACACTAAGGACAAAATGTTGAATACGGAAGAACCATCATAGAGGTCAGGAACTTTAGGGCTGTGTGCGATCTCATGGAATGTTAGAATGAAATCAGGATTGGAGAATGGGTGAAAAGTGGGAGGATGCACCCTTCAAGATGGGTTCCCCCTCCAATATGGGAGGGATGTACGTGGTGTCCATCACCGCCACCTAGGGCATGGCCAAAGAAAGCAGGAGCTCTCGAGTGCTGACTTCTCTATTTTCCTTTTATTTTATTTCATGGAAATTGAAATTACTAATATTCATAATATTTTATATTTAATCGTACTAATATATAACTAAAAACAAATACTTTGAAAACTAAAATATTTAAATTTCAATAATTTACTCTGATAATCATTTATTGAATATGATACATAATGTCATAGAAAACAATAATTAAATCTACAAAATTTTGTGAAGATTTTATCTCAGTACAAACTGTAAGACTTTGAAAATTTTGATAAGCCTTTACAAATTTTGTAAGAATTTAACTATATCAAAATATTTTTTATATTTTTTATAACCATATATATTTCATAAGCCTTTATAAAATTTTATAAAACATTACTCTAAAATGTAGGATTTTTTCCTTTCTTACCATCCAAAATATTCAAAATCAGAAAACATTTAAATAAATAATAAAAGTAAATTGTAAGAAGTGATACTTTGAAAGACAATATTTAAAAGGATTTACTTTGTAAGATATAAAAACATAAGAGGTTATATTTCAAACATTATTGGGTATATAAGTTATTAGACATACCAAAAATCTTGAAACACAACATTAAAATAAGTTAAAAATTATTTTCAAAGATATATAAGATGTAACACTTGATGTATTTATGAATCAAAATTATTTGTAACAAGTTAAAAAACTCTTCTCCCTATATAAATATGAATTGAGATAAATAATAAGTTAAAAATAGTGATAAATATATACTCCAGGCATATGATTTTTAATATTCGGGAATTATATCTATGAAAACATTTCATAGATGAAAATATAGGAAACAATAAAATAATAAAGAACTCATCAAATTCAACATCATTTTAAAATTAAAATATATATAAAAATATAAACCCTAAATAGAGAGTTTTGTAATTATCAAACCAAAATGAAAAAAGAGAATGGAGTCACTCAAACAATTACTTCAAAAATGATAGAGAGGTAAGCTTCCAATCCAAAAACCTCTCACTTTTGTAAATAACAAAATCAGTCAACAAAAACAGTAAAATTTTACTTCTTTTTATAAATATCAATACGTTAAATTTAAATTAAATAACTAATTTTCAAAATATTATTCCTTATTTGAAAATTACTCCCCCCGATAAAATAAATAAAAGTAAAAAAATATTAGAGATAGTAAAATGAATCTTATAATTCTTAATAAAACAAGACAACTCCCGTTTTTAAGATCTAATATATTATTTTTTCTACCGGAATTTACTTATACTTTAAAAACATCAAAAAAATCATGAAATGCATAAATATTAAAGCAATGATAACATCGCTAAAATTTCAACGTTCTATTATTCTAAAATATATAGAAGTAAGAATCCAAACATTAAAACTGTTATGATAAATAATATAATAGATACTACAAATGGAGCAACAAAATAGTTATAAATAATGACTAATAAATAGTTTTAATTCCAAATTCCCTATTCAACCTTAATCTTATCAAACTTTACTGTATCAAATGGTATTATAAAAATACTATAAAGGTAACAATGAGTAGAAACATATTCTAAATTATTATATTAATTATGGATATGATCTTAAATAAAAGGATTTCTTAGTTCAATAGGTGTCATTCTTGAATGATGTAATAGATTATTTGAAATATAAATAAGTAAAAATTATTGGATAAAATAGGTATCTATTGAAAATACATATCCAAAACCTAATAAATTTCGTCGAATCCCTATAGTCTAATTATAATAACATATTACTTTCACATTTTCATATTCATCCATAGACAAATAAATTGAAAAATATTTATTTAAACACTAAGAAAATTAACTATTTATTTAAAAGTGACTATAAGGACCAAGCCTTAAAACATTACATAATATTGAATTATATGAATAATTCACATTTAGGATATTTTCAGGTTTAGAGTTTTAGAGAGTAAGACCATAACTATTACAATTGTAGAATATTACATCTCAAAAATTCAAAGTAGACACTCCTACTCAGTTTTAATTTTTTCATAAAACAAAAACTCTTAAAAAAAGAGTCAGGTCTACTTCCATGTTTTAGAAAGCATGAAATTTCCTTGATCCTATCCTTGGCCCTATTCCACATTATGTCCTGTGGAAAACATTTAAAATACATGGGATGAGCATAAAAATCTTAGTAAGGGATACACAAAGAAGTAAAATGGTTAGTTTTTTAAAACAAAAAATAAACCATGAATACTTTATCATAAGTAATAATTTTCACCTTAATAAAGTAGTAAATACTATTCACTGAATAAAAGATCATTACTTACCCTTTTGTAACCAAAAGATTACCATGAAACCCATATAAAGAACACATATCATATAATGGTAACATGGGACATAAACATTCTTAAATGGAATAACCATACGATCAACTTCCACACATATCACTAAATGGAATAGTTATATGGCCGACTTCCACACCCAATGCATTGGAGGTTATAACGTAACCACCCGTCTTGGAATTCACGACACTACCCGTCATTTGGTTTATCACGTAACCACCCGTCAAATGTCCAAGTACCAATATAAAATCATATCACATACAAAAAATATAAAGGAAAGGAAAAATTTCCACATTTCAATCACAATATATCACATAAATATATTGACATAATAAATTTGTTTTTAAAACCATTTTCAATACCAAAATACATAAAAGAGTATATGGTATTTATTTTCTTTTAAAAACATTACGTCTTGTTGAGGAATCCAAAGATCAAATAATACTCGCGGCGGCGGAAAGGTCATTGTCACCACTTACGTTAAAATAAAATTTCCTTTTTGTCTTTTAGTAAAACGCTTCATTGATAAATATTTTCTTTGAAAATTCATGGGTGTTTATATAGCGTATAAAAGAAAGTCTTGTATTACAACAAAATATGCCTCAATGAAAGGAGATTGAGACAAAGTCCCTTACCTCGTGTCCGACTTGACTTGATCATTCTTTAATCTCATGAATAATAAACTAAAGTTATTTTTAACTTTCTTAAGAACCTTTTCCAAGTTTATTATTCCTTTTATATCACTTATTATGATATTATAATCATTATTTAATCATTTAAGTTAATAACGTTCATTTTGTCGATATTTGGTACTTGAGTCAAAAATGGACTTCTTATAATTACATGTTGTTCATGAGGTCAATAGTTTATTATATCCAAAATGAAATTCATGATTTATATATACCCTATATATCATATATATCCAGTATATATATGTATTTAAAATAGTACATAACATATGAAGGTAAGAAATGAAATGCACCGTTCATGGAGACGGTAAGTCGTACGTACGCATGAACGCTGGTTTCAATTCTATTTCTTATTTTTATGGAATTTCAACATAATGATACATAGATATATTATAATTACAGTATAATATCATATATAATATCATTAACTCTATCCTTTATACATCCCACATAAGACATTAACGAGTCACATCACTTTGAGGGGGTAGTAGTACGCACTTCCTCAAATGAGATTATCATATTTACCCACTATAGTAACCATAAAGGCTTGATATAATTGGAAAATTCAGAATCATAAAGAAAACATAAACATAATATATATAATATATAAATATAGTTTCATCAAAATGGCCACCATGAGATGCGGTAAGATGTAATTGAACAATCATCGTTTCGTGAGGCGTTAGTTTTCCATCCATAGAAACATTATGTTCTTCATCCATTAGATAGAGGTGTGTGTAAGTCTAGTTATAATCTTTATCATAACAACTTCCTAGTATACTGAGGATACTGGTGTTGTTACAAAAGAAAGGAATAAAGAGTTTTTAGTGGTTGGAGAGGTCAAATAAAAGAAAACAATTTAAGAGAAACTGTTACCTTTAATTTGGGTAACTCCCTTTGGTTTGAACCAAAGGACTTATTGAAGTGCCTTCTTCCTAAGTTAAGGATTCTAAGATGAGTATAGGGATATAGGGAGCTTAATTGGGTAGAGTTTGGACGAGACAAAATGCTTTAGATGTGTGTGTAATTGGTTAGAAGTGGTCTTAGTTTATAAGGGAGAGGAGGGGCTCTTTAGGAAAGTGTGAAAACATTATTTTATTATATAAAGATATTCGGTTTCAAATGGTCCAAAAATCATTATAGTCGAAGATAAGATGACTCATGGTCGAAATAAAATCATCCAATAAGAATTGGATAGGTTTTGGATAATATCTTAATCATTATAATCTTATTTATTTAAATCATTTACTAATGAGGTAAATACTGCATCATTATTTTGTCATAAATAATTTAATTTATTTGATGTCTAAAAATTTAAAAAAAATACTATCATGTAAGAAATAGTTTTATATTTCCAATGAATATTTATAGTTTAAAATATTCTTTATATAACACTATATAAAAATTAATTACTAAAAGATTTTTGTTAATGTCATTTTGGCATTTACTTTAAATTAATTAATCTAAATTGTCATTATCTGACCCAAGTGGCTCAATGGGGTCCCAAAATCGACTGAGAGATTATAATGGTCGTTAATGACTCAACCAATAAGTTTTGGACAAGTTTTAGGGTTATTTTGAATTATTATAATATTCTTTTAACCTTGAATTACCCTATTTAACTTTAACGGCGGAAAATAAAATCCAAAAGATACTATTAACTAAAAATTATTTTCATCTTATTTAATCGCATTTTACTTATTTATAACAACCATGTATGTCGGATTTTTTAAATTCAATTCACAGAAGCGGTAAAATTTCAGTTTAATCAAAAATTCAGTTTTTTATCTACTACTAAGTGGTTTCACTATTCATCAAAAATTGATGTTTTTCAGAAAAATAACAAAAACTCATCATAAGCTTTATTTGATATTCCAAATTAAAAAATGATGTTTATTTTTCCAAATTAAAAACATAAAATTTTCATTAATTAATTTTAAAATTAATTCCCATTGTTAAAACAAATAGCGTGTTTTTAAGAAACAATAACTATCAAAAGATCGACACTTGTTTATGTCCAATTTCAAATTGAAATTAATTCTAATAACCAAAATTGGATTAAATGGTAAAAATATATTTTAATTTCTCTTTAGAACCAATTATAAAGATAATCTAACCATATAAATAAATTAGATTAAAAGGCGCTTTTGAATTAAAATATAATATTTTTCACGATTCATTAAAAAATGAACTTTATCGGAAAAATTTCAAAAAATTGCGCAAGCTAAATTTTGATGTACCCATTCTAAAGAATGATTTTATTTGGTCATATGGAATGTATTAATGTTACCAAAACTATATTTAATAAGGGTTCTCCATTAAAAGACGATAATTCGTCCTTTTAATGTAAATTATGCTTAAAATTAGATTCATTCACATTTTAAGCCGCTTAACTTTTATTAGATAAATGTAAATACATTTAACAAACAAGTATAATCATATTGTACTTATTTCCGTTCATTAACTCTAATACAATGGCTAGGAGTTAACTACCATTTAAAATAATAATAATATATCATTAGTGTGCAACGTAAGATTCCAAAGAAACCCGTTGTTGCATATCGAGTACGCTGTCGAACATAGAAAACCATTTAATTTAAATTAATATTTAATTCATAAATATTAATAAATATTAAATATGTCTTATTCTTCATTTAATTGGGATGTTACATCCTTCCCCCATTTTAGGAATTGAGTCCTCGCAATTTTTATTCACTTATCAAAATAAGTGGGGGTATTTATCCCTCAAAGCTTTTTCGGATTCCCACATTGCCTCTTCAACCATATGGTTTTTTCCCAAAACATTTACATGGATAATTACCTTACTCTGAAACACTTTCTCTCTACAGTCATGAATCTAGACTGATTTTTCTTCATAAGAGAGATTCACTTCCAACTAAACTACCTCTAGGCTCAAAACATGAGATGGATATGGTATATAGTTTCTCTACATCGAAACATGAAAAACATTGTGTACCTAGGATAAACTTGGAGGTAAAGCCACTCTGTAGGCAACTGATCCAACTTTCTCAAGAATTTCATAAGGTCTAATGAACCTCGGACTCAACTTTCCCTTCTTACCAAAACGCATCACACTTTTCCATTGAGAAACATTGAGAAATACATGATCACCTACCTCAAAAGAAAGATCCTTCCTCCGGTTATCTGCATAACTTTTTTTTTCTGATCTGAGCTATTCTCATGTGCTTCTGAATCAACTGAACTTTCTCTTCCATTTCTTCTACCAATTCTGGTCCCATCAGCATCCTTTCACCTACTTTATCCCAAAAAGAAACAGTTCGGCAACACTTTCCATATAATGCCTCAAATGGAGCCATCTGTATATTGGAATGAAAACTGTTATTATAAGAAAATTCAACCAAAGAAATATGTTGGTCCCAACATCCCTGGTAATCCATCGAGTAAGCATATAACAAATCCTCCAAGGTCTGAATTTTTCGTTCTGACTGCCCATCTGATTGAGGATGAAAAGATGTACTAAAATTTAATTCAGTACCCAATGACTTCTAAAGGCCATTCTAAAAGTTAGAATTGAACCTGAGATCACAATTAGATACAATAGAGAGGGGAACTCCATGCAACCTGACTATCTCTTTAACAAACAACCGAGGAAGTTTATCTAAAGATAAATTATCTCGAATAGGAAAGAAATGAGCAGATTTAGTCAATCGGTCAACTATAACCCAAATTGAATTATTACCTCAACATGTATTTGGTAATCCCACAACAATGTCAATAGATATATTTTCCCATTTCCACTCTGGCACTGGTAAAGGCTGAAGCATTCATTTTGGTAACTGTCGCTCTGCTTTAACTTGCTGACAAGTCAAATACATCACCGTAAAAGCATCAATATCTCTTTTCATTCCATCCCAGCAGTAATACTCCCGAAGTTCTCTGTACATATTAGTACTGCCAGGATGAACTGAAATCGGGGAACTATGAGCTTGACATAACAACTCATTCTTCAAATGTGAATTACAAGGCACACATAATCTCTTCCCAAACCTCAAAACACACTCATTATCAATGTTGAAATCAGGTAACTTACCCTTCTGAACCAACACTACCTTTTTCTACAACTCATTGTCTTCTTCCCGTGCTTGCTTAATTCTGTCTAATAGGGATTATTTCACTGACACCTAAAACAAACCAGAAGAATTTCTTGCAATAACTAATTCTATGACAAGGTTCATCAAATAAAAAACCAAAGGATCTCGTTCCAAACATAAAATGGTTAATGATGTATTACTTTTTCGACTCAAAGCATCAGCCACATTATTTGCTTTTCCCAGATGATAAAGGATTATGCAATCATAATCCTTTATTAATTTCAACCATCTTCTCTGTCTCATGTTCAATTCTTTCTGAGTGAATATATACATAAAACTTTTTTGATTAGTATATATTCCACACTTCACTTCATACAAATGATGCCTCAAAATTTTTAAAGAAAAAAACAACAGCAGCTAATTCCAAATCATGTTTAGGGTAATTTAACACATGAGGTTTCAACTGACGTGAAGTATAAGCAATTACCTAATCATTCTTCATTAGGGCACAACCTAGTCCTTTCATTTAAGCATCACTGTAGATAACAAACTCACCATTTCTATAAGGCAGTGCCAAAACTGGATCATTCACCAATCTTATTTTCAATTCTTGAAAACAATCATCACATTATTTTGTCCCAATAAACGTAACACCTTTTCAAGTTAAATTAGTCATTGGACTATATAACCGTGAAAAATTTTCAACAAACCTCTAGTAATAACCTGTCAATCCAAGAAAACTACGAATCTCGGCTATATTTTTGGGTCTTGGCCATTTTTCAACAACTTTTGTTTTAGTAGGATCAACAGTTATGCCATTTTGTTAAACAATGTGACCAAGGAAAGAAATTTGTTATAACCAAAAATCAAACTTTTTGAATTTCCCATAATGTTTCTTTTCTTTTAAGGATTGCAAGACAACCCTTAATTGACTTTTAATGATCCTCTTTACTTTTAGAATAAACCAAAATATCATCAATAAACCCAACCACCATTTATCACCTGAGTCAACTGATCTATCCCTGCAAAAAACTTTAAAATTATGATTCTGACCATCTTGTGATGCTGATTCGGAAGGTCATTTCCATCTTTATTCCTTCCCAGTGGAGCTTCCCTGTTTCCTTTAGGAAAAACCATTCTGAACCCAAAAATATATTAGGCGAAGCAACATGGTAATCTTTAAATGCTATATCATTCCAATATTACCATAAATTAATTTATGGACATTTATTTAACAATACCCTAACCCCTAAAGTTATCTAAACCTCCATTTGATACCAACTATAAGGACCCAGCATTAAAACATTACATAATATTGAATTAAATAAGTAATTCACATTGAGGATCTTTTCAGGTTTAGAGTTCTAGAGAGTTAGACCATAACTATTACAATTTCAAAATATTACATCTCAAAAATTGAAAGAAGACACTCCTACTCAGTTTAAATTTTTTTCATAAAATAAAAACTCTTGAAAAAAAGAGTCATGTTTAGTTCCATGTTTTAGACAGAATGAAATTTCCTTGATCCCATCTCGGAACCTATTCCAGGTTATGTCCCGTGAAAAACATTTCAAAAACATGGGATGAGCATAAAAAGCTCAGTAAGGGATATACAAAGATGTAAAATAGTTAGTTTTTCAAAAAAACAAGTAAACCATGAATACTTTATCATAAGTAATACTTTTCACCTTAATGAAGTAGTAAATACTCTTCAATGAATAAAATATCATTACTTACCCTTTTGTAACCAAAAGATTACCATAAAACCCATATAAAGAACACATAACTTATAAAGGTAACCTGGGACATAGACATACTTAAATGGAATAACCATACAGTCAACTTCCACACATATCACTAAATAGAATAGCCATAAGGCCGACTTCCATACCCAATGCATTGTAGTTTATAACGTAACCACCCATCCTGGTATTCACGGCACCACCCGTTATTTGGTTTATCACGTAACCACCCTTCAAATGTCCAAGTACCAATATAATATCATATCACATACAAAAAATATAAAGGGAAGGAAATATTTCTACATTTAAATCATAATATATCACTTAAATATTTTGACATAACAAATCCGTTTTGAAAACCATTTTCAATACCAAAATACATAAAAAAGGATATGGTATTTATTTTCTTTTAAAAACTTTACGGCTTATTGAGGAACCCAAAAATCAAATAATGCTCCCTGTGGCGGAAAGGTCATTGTCACCGCTAACTTTAAAAGAAACATTCCTTTTTTCATTTTGTAAAATGCTTCATAGAAAAAGAATCCCTTTGAAAAGTCAAGGGTGTTTATACAGCGTATAAAAGAAAGTCGTGTATTAATGAAAAATATGCCTCAATGAAAGGAGATTGAGACGAAGTCCCATACCTCGTGTCTGACTTGACTCGATTGTTCTTTAATCTCATGAATAATAAACTAAAGTTAATTTATACTTGTTTAAGAACCTTTATCAAGTTTATTATTCCTTTTATATCACTTATTATCATGTTATAATCATTATGTAAACATTTATGTTAATAACGTTAATTTTGTCGATATTTGGTACTTGAGTCAAAAATGGACTTCTTATAATTACATGTTGTTCATGTGGTAAATAGTTCATTATATCAAGAATGAAATTCCTTATTTATATATCATATATATCATATATATCCAGTATATACATTTATTTATAATAGTACGTAACATATGAAGTTATGAAATGAAATGCACCGTTCATGGAGACGTTAATCTGTACGTGTGCATTAACGCTACTTTCAATTCTATTTCTTATTTTAATGGAATTTAAACATAATGATACATAGGTATATTATAATTGCAGAATAATATAATATATAATATCATTAACTCTATCCTTTATACATCCCAGATAAGGCATTAACGAGTCACATCACTTTGAGGGGGTGGTAGTCCGCACTTCCTCAAATGAGATTATCCAATTTACCCACTATAGAAACCATAAAGGATTGATATAATTGGATAATACAGAATCATAATGAAAAAAAAAACATAATATATATCATATATAAGTACAATTCCATCATAATGGCCACCATGAGAAGAGGTAAGATGTAATTTAACAATCATCATTTCGTGAGGCGTTAGTTTTCCATCCACAGAAACATTATGTTCTTCATCCATTAGATGAAGGTGTGGGTAAGTGTAGTTAGAATATTTCTCATAACAACATCATAGTATATTGAGGATACTGGTGTTGTCACAAAAGAAAGTAATAAAAAGTATTTAAGGGTTAGAGAAATAAAATAAAAT
Source organism: Viscum album (assembly GCA_963277665.1). Classification (NCBI taxonomy): domain Eukaryota; kingdom Viridiplantae; phylum Streptophyta; class Magnoliopsida; order Santalales; family Viscaceae; genus Viscum; species Viscum album. The sequence goes on along the minus strand of OY728143.1, from coordinate 60,882,160 downwards.
AAAACAATTTAAGAGAAATTGTTACATTAAATTTGGGTAACTCTCTTTGGTTTGAAACAAAGGACTTCTTGTTGTGCATTCTTCCTAAGGTAAGGCTTCTAGGAAGAGGAGAGGGATGTAGGGAGCTTAATTTTTCAGATTTTGGATGATCCAAAAGGCTTGAGAGGTGTGTGGAATTGGATAGAAGTGGTCTCTTTTCATATGGGAGAGGAGGGACTCTTTAGGAAAGTGTGAAAACATTATTTTATTATATAAAGATATTCGGTTTCTAATGGTCCAAAAATCATTATAGTGGAAGATAAGATGACTCATGGTAGAAATAAAATCAGCCAATAAGAATTGGACAGGTTTTCGATAATAGTTTAATCATTATAATCTTGTTTATTTAAATCATTTTTTAATGAGTAAATACTGCATCACTATTGTGTCATAAATAATTTAACTTATGTGATGTCTAAAAATTATAGAAAAAATACTATCATATAGGAAATAGTTTTAAAATTACAATGAATATTTATAGTTAAAAATATTATATATATAACACTATATAAAAATTAATTACTAAAATATTTTTGTTTCTGTCATTTTGGCCTTTACTTTAAATTAATTAATCTAAATTGTCATTATCACACCCAAGTGGCTCAATGGGGTACCAAAATTGACCCAGAAGTGCCCACAGTCAATAATTACTCAACCAATAAGGTTCTAAAAAGTGTTAAGGTATTTTTGAATTATTATAAAATTCTTTTAACCTTGAATTACCCTATTTGCCTTTAACAGTGGTAAATAAAAGCAAAAAGTTATTATTCACCAAAAATTATTTTCATCTTATTGAACCAAATTTTATTTCTTGATAAAAACCATGTATGTCAGATTTTTTATATAAATTCACAGAAGCGGTAAAATTTCATTTTAATCAAAATGTCAATTTTTTAAAACTACTAAGTGGTTTCACTATTTATCAAAAATTAATGTTTTTCATAAAAATACCAAAAATTCAGCCAAAGCTTTATTTGATATTCTGAATTAAAAAATTATGTTTATTTTTCCAAATTACAAACATAAAATTTTCATTAGTTAATTTTAATATTAATTCTCATTGTTAAAACAAATAGTTTTTTTTAAGAAACAAAAGCTATCAAAAGATCGATACTTGTTTATGTCCAATTTCGAACTGAAATTAATTCCAATGACCAACATTGGATTAAATGGTAAAAATATATTTTAATTTCTATTTAAAACAAATTAAAAATAAAATATAACCATATAAATAAATTAGATTAAAAGGAACTTTTGAATTAAAATACAAACTTTTTCACTATTCATTAAAAAATGAACTTTATCAGAAAAATTCCAAAAAATTGCACAAAGAAAATTTTGATGTCCCCATTCTAAAGAAAGATTTAATTAGGTTATATAAAATGTATTAAAGTGAAAAAAACTAGATTTAAGAAGGGTTTTCATTAAAAGATGATAAATCATCCTTTTAATGTAAATTATGCTGAAAATTAGATTCATTCACATTTTAAGCCTCTAAATTTTATTGGATAAATGTAAATACATTTAACAAACATGTATAATAATATTGTAGTTATTTTCATTCATTTCCACCAATACAACAGCTTGGAGTTAACTACCATTTAAAATAATAATATTATATTATTAGTGTGCAACGTAAGATTCCAAAGAAACCTGTTGTTGTGTATCAGGTACGCAATCGAACATAGCAACCCATTTTAATTAAAATTAATATTTAATTCACAAATATTAATAAATATGAAATATGTCTTATTCATCATTTACTTGGGATGTTACAATGACACATACCAGATGCACTCTTTCTATCAATTCTATATCCTACAAAATCAAAATCTTAATAACTCTTCATTTCAATGGGGTCTTTAGAGGATAAAATAAACCATTATTTAATATTCCATTAAATTAATTTCAATCATATCAGCTCAAAATCTAAAACACGTACATAAAATAAACATAATATTTGATCTAATTTGAATCAAATATAGTTAAATTATAATCATTACACAAAAAAATTTAATATTAACTAATTTACCTGGAATATAAGTATCCAATTTATAAGAAATAATCATAGGGTTATTTGTAATTTTATTAGAATAAAGTCCGAATCTCATAAATAATTATTTAGAATACAAACACTGATTAAAAAAAATCCATATTTTATTTGAAATATCAGTATTCCGAAAAAGAATTCCAAATCTCCCAAAAAAGATCATATCAAATTTAGTAGTTATAAAATATAAAAAATTCATCAAGATAAAATTCACTATATAATCCATAAATGGTATCACATACATAAATATGAATAATAAATATATCCTTCAAATATTTCTTATTAAATAATTTTGGACCAACGTTTTCATTCAAAGACCCATTCTTCAAAAAGATACCATGATAATATTTCATACCATTATTGAGGGGTATTTTTATGTATAGAAAGAGAATTTGAAAATTTTAAAACATTATCAAGATACTTATCATTTTCAAAACTATGTAGTTGTCTCACAAAAAAATCTTTAAAAAATAATTCCATTTAAAAAGTTCCTTATTACAACTATTTTGTAAAGCTTAAATCATTGATGCAATAGAATTTAATCTAAATAAAAAATATTAAAATGGTTGAAAAGTATCATCATAATATATTATATCTTCTAGAAAAAATCATTGATCCACTAACCTAGCTTTATTATTTCTAATATGTATAGTTTCATTAAGATTATATCTAAAAATACAATTAGTTCTAATCACCTGTGAATATTAAGGGGGTCTAACTAAAGTAGAAATATTATATCTATAAATCTATTTAAGTTTATATTTCATATATAATAATAAATTATAGTATTTCAACCCCTTTTAAATATCATTTGTAAAAAAATTAGAAATAACATCTGAGTAAGTATAAAAATTCATTAATGAATTTTTAGTCTAAACTATTGTATCAACATCTCCAAAAATATATATCTATAAGATTATCTATATAAATTTTCCATGTTCATTGAAGTTTATAGAGATGTTTATATTCATCATTTTTAGTTTCATTTTCTGAAAAATTAATGTCTCTAAAATATTATTCAATCTAGTCTTCTACAGAATTCTTCTCTTTTTAGTTTTTTCCCATCAAAATTTACAAGAATAGATTCTTTAGATATCATATACCTTTTATGATAAATTCTATAATATTTATTTATAATAAAATAACCATAAAATATTCAATATTAGGATTTATCATAAAATATATCCATTGAATTTTTGGTATTAAGGACAAATACTTTACAAACAAAAACCAAAAAAAATTACAACTTTTGATTTCTTTGTTTTCCATAATTCATGAGAGAAATTTTTCAAAGTAGGTTTAATATTTATCTTATTAGATAAATAACATGAAATATTCAAAAAATATAGCAACAAATACCTAGGTAAACCATGTCATGAATAGTTCTATTCTTCTATTCTACTACTCAATTCTGTTGTGTAGATATAGGGGGTTAGAAATTAGAAAAATAACTATTTGTTCACAAAAAATCACAAAAACATTATTGAATCCTCACTCTCTATTAATATGAATAGAAATAGAAAATCATTTTTAATTTGAAATAATTTATAGAGGGAAAAATTGATAAATTTTCACTTTAATAAGATAGAAAATAAATCCATTTTAATCTACAAAAATCATCAAAAAGAAAAAAAGAATATTTATTACCACTAAGAATTATAGTTTGAAAGGTTAAAAATAAATATAATTAAAGAAACCATAGTGTTATTACAAGTGTTAAAATATTTTGTTATCCAGAAATATTCTTTACATATCATTCCATTCATGCATCAATCACATACATGATTTTATCTCACTTGAATTTCATGGAAATAATGAATTTAATGTCACATTTCATGTTTTTATAAATGTTTAAAATTCACACGAACAAGCCTACTATACTATAAAATACCACATTTATATATAGTATTAAAACACATTACATTTTGAAACATGAGTTTATAAAAATAAAAAGAATAAATATAATCCTTTTGGTTTGTATAAAATAACAAAGAATAATTTTTAAAAACAAGGGATTTATCATTTCAAAATTTCACAAAAAATTACATCATCACATAACTAAGAAATAATGATGAGATTATTATTTATCACATAATCCTATAAAATATTTAAAAAACCATAGAGTCAGAAAGATAAACATCACTAATACCATTAATTTTTCCTTATTTTTATCTCCAAAAGATAAACTTCCTCCATCAGACATATTGTATGATAAAAAATTTGATGGATCTATCATATTGTGATTAGAGTAGACAATGTATATATAAAAATATTCTTTAATGATGAGTTTATTGAATTTTACATAAAAATATTTCAGAATGTAATTTTGGAATCAATTCAACCTTGAGTACAATAGATTAATCAAATAATTTTTGGGAATCCAAATTGATTTTCAACATGAATTAATATGTAATATAAAAGATAAATATTTTGAAATATATTTTTTTATTTGGTCCCAAAGATTGATTAAATATGATATAACATTCAATAACATAATTACCATGTATTCTATATCTAAAATTCATAATAGTAGTGACACTTCCCTTGATGATTTTCACAAATAAATTTTGGTACGTCTATGGAAGTTTTCAATATTATCCAAAACCACTCTTATTGTTGTTCATATTGTTCATAGAAACAATTTTAAATTATTTCTCCTTTAATAGTAAAAAATTAAAAAAATCTTATTTCAAACATATAATCTCATTCTTGGGTTTCCTATTCTCTTTTTGAGTAATTTTTATCTCTTCACATACCTTCTCTAAAAATCATGATGTTTTACTAATTAATTTCTAGTTATCGTGAATAAAAAAACATATTTTACATAACAAGATTCTTATTATATCGATTAAATTCCATTTACAGCTCATATATTAAAATGTTATATCTTCAAAGTTTATCAATATTTTTATCCAGTTCAATAATTCTAAGATTTTCATAATCGAAATATACATCAGAATCAAAATAATAATAAAAGAGAAAATCATCACTAGCCTCATTTAATGATTAAATGAATCATAGATTAGATAAATCATTTTTACACAAGACTCTTCACTTAAATATGAGTCATCAGTGTATACAATTACCCATGGTTTCACTATGTATTTTCCTTAAAAAAATTATGCTTGATAGAATGCTTTACACACATCACCCGACTAAAATGAGACACAAAATATGTGATGAATGTTATTATGAATAATAAATAACAATAAATCCTCTTTTAGGGAAAACATTTTAATCTATTAGAAATCCATATAAAATAATATTAAGGAAACCTAATTTTTTTAGAATAACATTTTTCAGTATAAGCATTTTTTATTAATATATTGTATTTTCAATTAAAATATAAATTTAAAATTTCCCAACTTTTAAAATTTTAATATTAATTTAATTTTTGATTGTTTCAAATCAAAATTATCTTAAGATGATGTTTTGGAATTTTTCAAAGATAATTGATTTTTAAGTGAATAGTAAAAATTATTGTTTTATCAAAATTGTAAATTTTTTGAATTTATCAATATATGAGAAAGAAAAGGAAGTTTATATAAAATTTAACTGATAAAATATTTATTTAAGGATTAATAATAGGAATTTTAAAATATCATTTTGAACATAGAAAACTGATGTTCAACATTTTAGAAAATAAAAAGAACTTTATTCTAATTTAAGAACTATTTTAAGTTCTTTCTTTTAATTAAAAGGTTTAATGGTAATATTAAATTTTGGATTACATTATAATCCACATAAATATTATTTTTTAAAAATAAACTAATTTATATCTTTAAATTCATTCACGTTGATAAATTTTTACAACGCCTAAATTTTAAACTTTAAAACATGCTTATTATAAAATGGGTTTTATGTGCTGATATTAAAAATCATTGTATCTAAAATTTATAAATATTGTTTGATAAATTTAATTTAATTTTTTATATAATAATTTTAGTTTTATATATTAAATTCAATTTCATTTTTAGGCGTAAAATTCAGTTACAAAGATAAATACTAAATACCACACTAAAATGATTATTTTTCAAGGAAATAAAATTTTTCTAAATACTCCTATTTTAAATTGATTTTTTTCTATTTTAAAATTAATACGCTAATAATATGTATAAAAATATATAAAAATAAATTAATACTCATTTAATTATAAATCAATTTTAAATTAAAATTAATAACACTTAATGATTTAGTAGACATTTAAAAAAAATTCAACACATTATATATTTTTATATCAAAGTTAATTAAAATATAATTAGTAATTGAAATATATTAAATGTGAAAACATATATATTAATAATTTTAAAATTTATTAATAAGGGTCATATTATATTTTTAGTGGTAAAACAGTTACCATGTTTATAATTTAATCAGTATTAATATGTGTTAAAATGGGTAATCTAAAGTGGATCGAATTCTAATAAATAAATTTTAAACATAGATCTTATATAGTATTTTTTTGTTTTAAATTCTTAAATAAATGTATCTATAAATTTTTCTCACATAAATACTATTCAATACCATCCATACCCTTACCTAACATTCATTTCCAAATATTTCTCCCTCTTTTTCACCTATAAAAGGAGCTATCTTCCTCCCACTTCAAGTCACACATATAATTAAATATTCAATGAACATATCACCAATTTACTTATTATATTTCCCCAATACATTGTTGGAATACCCTAGACTCAAAATAGTGCCTCACAAACCTCATTTCCAAAGGATACATCAAGAGAGGATCTTAATTCTCAACGAAAGTATTACATAAGCTTATATTTTTTCTTTATCCTTCACATCCACCCTAACCCAAAAAAATCAAAACAGCTTTATATAATGATAGTTTTATAAGTATTATAATTACATATTAATATATTAATTTTATATCCTTTAACTACCCCCTCACATTCAATCATAAAATGAAAATGGTTCTCTTACGCGTGTCTAAATTACCACCTCTATGAATGACAAGATTCATTTATCATCACAATCATTAATGGTTTGTTCTAGAAAAATAATTACTGAACTAATATTTTATTTATTTCAGGATTTATATCCTGTAAATATATATTAGTCATTCTATAATTAATATTAAATTAAGTGGTCTTCGTAAATCTAACCGCCTGAAATGAACACACTAAGAGGAAGATAGATTTATTTATGAGTAAAAATTCATTTTAGATTACACTCATCATATAGCTTATCCAAATTATGATCCATCACCTTAATTAAATATAAAAAATTCAATATTCTTTCTTTATTATGGTATTATAACGAACGAAGATCCTTCATATCCATACTCACACATAGATTGTAATAGGTTCTTATTGGGTCAGTTAAAAATCCTACATGAAAAATAAAATACATTTTTATCAAGGATGTATTTGGAAACATAATATTAGATATTTATTTTTATATTTTTTTATGGGTTGGAATGGTAATATAAATATTTAACTCAATAATTATGACAGAACCATCCGTTTATTACAAATTACAAAAATGAGCTCGTTACCGACTTCATCATCATGAATTATAACTAAAATCCATATGAAATAAAATTAATAAAATTATAAATAATAATAATAATAAATTATAGAACCCTTTATGATCTTTTAATGATGAAATCTCATAGAATAATAAATAAAAACCCTATGATCATGAAACTAGTTCACAAAAATCAAGATTTCTCCCAACCGATACGGAAAATTGATAATAACTAAATAAAATAAATGTAGAGAATAATTATAAATTATTCTTATAAAAGGTTATATATATGAAAAAAGTTGTTAAATTTTTTTTTAATATAATTATTTTTTATATACCAAATCTTAGATTTTATTCAACTATGTGTGGAAAAAGTAATGGGTTTCTTGTCTCAAATTTTCACCCCGTGTGTCATATTTCAAATTATACACCATGTTTTATTTATAATAGTGTATCTATATCCCCGTAAATATTTTTTCATGATTAAATTATATTTCATTATATTAAATGTTTTATTCCAATTTTTTCTCTCATTGGGTTTTGAATCAAATGTTTTTACGGTTTTATGGGATTATTTTTCTCTAATTTAATTTCTTGAGGCATGTTTGATATTGCATGACATTATTTCATTTATATGGTGTATTAACTATCTTATTGATTTCAAGTATAAAAGAACATCCATTTCATGAAATTTTAATTTATATTTCATTCTCTTCCTCTTAAACTCCTTTAATTCCTACAATATTAATATCGTGAGGATTTTTTCACTAAACTCATTTCCAAATAGAGATTTATTTCGAATGATAATATATATGGGGAATTTGTATACTTTTCCCTCAGAAAACACAATAATTTTATCTCCTATAGTAATTATTTTGGTTTTATATGTCTTCTTCATATTTCATTATCCCCCTTGTACCATTATTTTACTATTATAAGGAAACTGACCCAATAATTTCCTTTCATTCAGAATCCTCCCTTCTTAATGTTCATATTCATTTGAAAATGTCCATATATATGCCTCAAAAATTGATTAAGGCCATTTCATTCTACTTCCCATATTTAAAAGTTTTAATTAAATTTTTATGTTTTTCATATGAAAAATTTTCATTAATGTGTGAAAAGCATATATTTTTAATATTTTTTATGTATACAAATATTTTTTCCGCTATTTTAATTTTATATGATGGTTTTAGAATTTTTAAATGAAATTATTTTTACACCAGTTTAATGAAATATTTAATTTAATGTTTTTTCAAAACATCAATGATATTTATTATTTCCTAAAACTCCTAAACATAGTTTTTATCCAATCCATTATCCTTTCACATATGTTATGATTGATTGAGGATATTATTAAAATTTTACCATACTCCCTTTTCTTCTGGATAGATTAAGTAAAATCCATATATTTTTCAGATATGTTCTATCACTTCCTTTATCATTCCTAATCATTTTTAATTTATAACCATAATATATCTTCCAATGCCTTTCCTATGTCAGTACACTATCTTTTTTCCCTTAATCGAAGGGTGTTCACCTAAATTTAATATAATTATTGATGGGGGAAAATTATTATCTTAAACGTATGCCATTTATCTATAATTTGTAAATACCATATATGTAACGCCCCAAACCCAGTTACCCAGAGTCGGTGCATTATTACATAGCATTAGAATGATCACAGGGAAATCATGTCCTGAAAGACCAACCAGTTTAGTATTATGGGAAACAAGATTCATACATAAGTTCAACATTACTACATGAAAAGAAATACTACAATAATTTATTCCATTAGAAACATCCAAGCCTCCTAGATTATGCCTGAAAGTCACTCTTAACTAACTTCTTCATATACTGGGAAAAAATATAAGAAAGGGATGAGCTCAAATTCTCAGTAAGGGTAAGAAATACATTTAAAGATAACATAAATATTAAGCATAGTGAATAATTGAAAACACATGTCTTTACAAATAATAAACATGAACACTTTTATGGTAGGAATTTGAGCTGAGTAAATAATTCAATTATAAAACATAATCATGGGTATTCTACTAGTCGAATGAACACATGAACCATAAATATTATTTTCATAATGAGGGAATTTATAATTCCGGACATTCTGAAAAAAAAATCAAGGCGTCATCCAAGACATCTAAAAATGATTTAAGCCTCGACCAAAACCATATATATATCAAATAGGAAAAGGCCTCAGCCAATTCCACATCTAGTGGTCTCATGAGACCTACCGATGTATCGAGGTGCTATAGCGGGCTCCACTTGTCACTTACTAAGTCCAATACATTGCTCATATGAAAAAGTTGAAATATAACATAAACATTTGTATTAAAAATAGCATGAGAAATGTCAATACATTAACCATAAACCATGAATGGTATAAAAATAACACATCCAAAGTCAAACATATCACAAAACCTTCAATAAAACATGGATGATTTTTATCATAATGAATAAACTTAAAACAATTATAAAATCCATCAAAGGATGTTGACATAGATGAAATCAAAACTATTTGAGAGAAAAATCACATTTTTTTTAAATCCTTTAAAGTCACATAATTATAAAAGAAAAAAATTATTTTGAAAATATTTTTATAATCTTTTAAGGAAATCTTCGATGACGTTATAACGGCGGAGAATAACCTCACCGACCGTATAAGTTAAAAGAGACATTTTTAACTTACTTTTGTCGAAAAGGTCGTAAAGTACCTTGTTTGGAAAACGACTAAAAGATTCATTTGAAAACATATAAGTTCAAATAAGGGTTTAATTACTTTAACCAATTGTCTAGTAAATATTTAAAATGTTTTGAAATAAATTTTTAAGAAACATGGATGTGGATGATAAAGAGGTCATACTAGATACCTACGTAAAAACAACCTCAGATAATAAAGAGTTTATAGAATTAACACTTACCTTGTACTTTTCCTTGGTAGGGGTATGTTAAATTACTATATAATAGTTATTTCATCGTTATTAAATTATAGAAGAACCATATACATAATTATGATATCATATATGATCTTCTAATAATGCTTTGTTAATAATAGTTTAGTATTATCGTCGTTTTGGGTGTTACCAGATTCTTTTTCCTTTATATTCTTTGTTACATGAGTCATGGTTGTCAGGGATGGGGTGTATATTATTCTTATCTAGAATTATATAAACTCTTTAAACATTATTTTTAATCATCAAATGAAAATTAGTCTTGAATGTTTACGATGGGGAATGAATCTCATCGCGTTCGTGGAGACGGTAATCCGTACGTACGCCCAAGAAACAATATCATTATTTTTATATTAAAATACTATGTAAATAGATTTTATATAATATATAAATAATAATTAACATGATGTATTTATTATTTAAATCAATTATACAACATTATTATACCCATCTAAAAATAATATATTGAATAAGAACTACATGACAACATGAAGATGGAAAGTCATACGTATGATCATACGGTGACTTTTTCATTCATACTATGGATAGAATAATGAATATGGTTGTACCATTTTTATAATAACATCAAATTATATAGAAGATTCTGGATTTATTATCTTAAAATGGAAAAAACAAAGAAAGAGGAAGTGGAAGAAGAAAAGAACTTGAAAGAGGTGATGAAATATTTACCTCTTCTTCAGGTTATTCCTTTTGTTTTGATCAGAAGGGATCCTTAGGTTGACATTTTTTACTAAAATATGGCCTCTAAGATGAAATTAGGATAGTTGGGAGGATATTTAGTCAGGTTTTGGCCCATCCAAATGGCTTTGAAGGTGATAATTTGAGAGAATGGGAAGTTCCCTTTTATAAGATGGGTGAGGGGCGCCTTTGGAAAAGAGAAAATTATTATTTTATAATAAAAACATTTTAGGTTTATAATGTCTTAAAAATGAATTATTTAATGTCTATGTTGTGGATGGGTCAAAAACCTCTGAACTAATAGGTTTTATATAGGTCTGGGTCACTATATTAACCTTATCTTTAAGATTTGACTCTTAGTTAAATAGTTTGACATTTACCATGTCTCTTTGGATTTTTATGTTATATGGTTGATAAACATACAATAACCTTCCAATAGAACCCAAAGTGGTTCATTAATGATACAATTACCATTATATAAGTCTTTTGGAAGAACATTATATTTTTATGATTATTATATCAACCAATAATATTGTATTTGTTTTAAAAACTCATTTATGTCAATTTTGATAGTATTTAATTATTGATTTTTGTTAAAGTCCTAAAGACATTATTACATCAAAATAAATTCATATTTTCAATCCTAACATGTCATATTAACCTATAAAATTAGTTTAATTGATCAAAAATCTTAAACTGAATTCATTTTCATATTTATTGTATTAATTATTTTAATATTTCATTATTAGGGTAATTATTGTGTCATCATTGTGTCATAAATAAATTAAATTATTTAATGTCTAAAAATTATAAATAATAATTTATTATGTATTAAATTTTTTTATCTTTCTAATGAATATTTATAGTCGAATTTATCTTATGTATAACCCTATATTATAAATGGTTTAGTTATTAAACTATAAATTTAACACTTTTAACTCATCTTTGAATTAAATAATAATAAATGTCCTAATATAATCCAATTGAACCTAAAGGATCATAATTTATTCCTAATGTTTTTTTGGTTGAATTAAACTTATCCAATATAATTAATACATGTGTTAGGGTATGATTAATATTATTTTTACCCTTAATTACCCTGTTTACTTTTAACCGTGGTAAATAAAATAAAAAGTTACTATCCACCAAAAATTATTTTCTTCTTATTGAACAATATTTTTATTAATGATATCAATCGTGTCTCTCGATTTTTTGAAATTCAACTCACAAGATCTATAAAATTATGTTTTATACAAAATTAGAAATACTCTTATGAGGTGGGTAAAAGACGGTAAAAAGTTCGATAAAATTTTATATATCTAATATTATTAAAAAATGACTCCAATAAATTACATTAAACATATATAGGTATCATGTATCAATTTTCAGCTAAAATAAATTTAAATAAAATAATTACTTATTTAAATAAAATGTCGGGTTTAAATAATAACGCAGTGTTTTTCACTATTCATCAAACATTTAATGTTTTCAGAAAAATACCAGAAATTCACCCGAAGATAATTTCTATATTTTGAATTAAAAAATGAAGTCCATTTTGAAAAATAAAATTTATAAAATTTCAAAAAGTTGGTATTAGTATTCATAATGGCTATTTTCATTGGCTGTGTTGTGTTATAATCTCGAAGTTGCATACAATGCAAGCTATTGCATTATTCAAAGGGAAACATATCATGGAAGCTTGGGGTGTTTCATTATCCCCTCTTTAAAATCATTTCATGCTCAAAATTTTTAGAATATTACTGCATAAAAAAATTCGGGTGGTTCTTCATCATAAGTTCCTCGGGTTCCCATATTGCCTCTTCCATCTTATGGTTTCTCCATGGAACTTTTACCAGATGAGTCGTCTGGTTTCTCAGAACTTGTTCTCTAGTATCAATAATCCTGACATGTTATTTGCAATAATACAGATCGAGTTCCAGTTCTAATTCTTCATAGTTGAGTACATGCATTGATTAAGTCATGTATTTTCTCAATAGTGATTCATGGAACACATAATTAACTTTGGAGAGACTTGGTGGCATTGCCAAATGGTAAGTTACAGCCCCACTTCTTTCTAGAATTTTAAAAGGTGTGATGTAACTGGAACACAATTTACCCATCTTACCAAATCGTATAATTCCCTTCCATGTAGATACCTTCAATAAAACCTGATCACCTACCTGAAATTACAAATCCTTTCTTCGGTTATTAGAATAGCTCTTCCGCCTACTTTGTGCTACCTTGATGTGGGTTTGGATTACCTTTACCTTTTCCATCGTTTCCTCAATAAGTTCTCAGCCTACAAGTTTTCTATCACCAGCATCATCCCAACAGGTTGGTGTGCGACATCTCTTTCTATATAATGCTTCATATGGTGCCATATGAATACTTGAATGGAAGCTATTGTTATAGAAAAGTTCTATCAAAGGTAAATATTGATCCCACATACCTTGAATGTCAAGTGAGTATGATCTCAACATGTCTTCTAAGGTTTGAATAGTCCATTCTGATTGTCCATCAGTTTGAGGGTGGTAGGCAGTACTCAAACGATGTTCATTATCCATGGATTTCTAAAGACTTTTCCAGAATCTTGATGTAAAACGGGGATCATGATGAGAAATAATCGATATGGGTACTTCATGAAGTCTTACAACTTCATTAATATATAGTCGTGTTAGATGTTCAAGTGGTAAATCTTCTCTTATAGAAATAAAATGTACTGAATTGGTAAGACGATCAACAATGACCCATATTGCATCATTCCTTCTAGGAATCTTTGGTAGACCCATGACAAAGTCCATTGTAATATTATCCCATTTCCAATCAGGTATGGGAAGAGGTTGCATGACTCCTCCAGGCTGTTTCCTTCCAGCTTTCACTTGTTGACAAACCATACATCATGAAAAAAAATCAAAAATATCCCTATTCATGTTTCCCCACCAAAAATGTTCCATCAAATATCTATACATATTAGTGCTACCAGGATGTATTAAGAAATTAGAGAAATGAGCATCAACTAATAATTCCCTTTTCAGATCAGGTATATCAGAAACACAAAGCCTCTTCCAAAATTTCAAAATCTTGTCTTCATATATGAAATCACTCAATCTACCATCATTCACACCTTTAATCTTCTTTTTAAACTCCACATCATCGGTCTTAAAACTCTTTATCCTTTCGAGGGAAATGGTTTAGAAAATATTTTAAAAGAATTGATGTTTCACCTTCCATGGTTATTCCCATATTAATGTTTACAAGATCCATGTATAAAGGATCCTTTTTAACTCTCATCTTGTTCAAAACTCCATGATCCTTTTTACTCAAAGCATCTTCTGCCTTATTTGCCTTCCCCAGGTGGTATTGTATAGCACAGTCATAATCCTTGAGTAGTTAAAGTTATCGCCTTTGCCTCATGTTGAGTTCTTTTTGTCAAAAAATATACATCAAACTCTTATGATCAGTATATATCTCACATTTTTTCACCAGAGAGATAATGTCTAGATATCTTCAAAGTATAGATTACCACTGCTAACTCGAGATCATGAGTAGGATTTTTTTTCTCATGAATTTTTACCTGTCAGTATGCATAGTCAATAACTCTATCATTCTGCATAAGGACACAACCAAGTCCTTTCGTTGAAGAATCACTATAAATAACAAACCCATCATTCCCTGATGGTAGAGTCAAAATAAGAGAAATGACTAATATTCTCTTCATTTATTCAAAACATTCTTTCACACTCTTTTCTTCAAACTAATTTAACCCCTTTACGTGTGAGCTTTCTTAATGTGTTAGCCAACCTGGATGAATTCTAGATGAAACGTCGATAATAACCTATTAAACTAATAAAAATTCACACCTCGATTATACTCATCAGTGTTGACCATTCATGGATTGACTTGGTCTTTGAAGGATCAACTGATATTCCATTCTTAGAGAAAATATGGCCCAGAAAAGAACTCTCCTGAAGCCAGAATTCACACTTGCTAAATTTCCCATATAATTCATTTCTTCTAAGAGACTTTAGAATAATGTACAATTGATTTTCATGATCTTCATAGCTTTTGGATAATACCAAGATATCATCAATAAATAACAATACAAATTCATCAAGATATTACTTGAGAACTCTATTCATTATATCCATAAAGACATAGGGTGCATTATTCATCCCAAAACGCATTACTGTAAACTCGTAATGCTCGTACCTTGTTCAAAATACTGTTTTCAGAATGTCTTCCTTCCTCACACACAACTGATGGTATCTAGATCGAATGTCAATATTTGAAAAATGTTGACCTCCATGATGTTGATCGAATAAATCATCAAAGAGATATAGGGGATTCTTGTTCTTTATCGTTATAGAATTGATCTCCCTGTAGTCAATTCGCAACCTCTTAGATCCATCATTCTTCTTAACAAAAATGATAGGGGATCCCCATGGAGAAACACTGGGGTGAATAAATCCCTTATTACTCAATTCCTCTAGTTGTTTCTTTAGTTCTACTAATTCCATAGTGGTCATTCTATAAGTGGTCTTTGATATGGGCCTTGAACCAGGAATTAAATCAATGGAATACTCAATTTGTTTTTCTAGAGGATGTCCAGGTAAATATTTTGGAAACACATCAACATATTCTTGCACAATAGGTACGTCCTCTATTTGAATATTAATTTCCTCACCCATAGTTATTTCGTTCTCTTCCTCCCTAATAATTGAATTTAGTTGAACTACTAGGGGAGGATCTAGATAAGAATTAGGTGGTGACATTTTTGCACTAAGGATAAGGTACTCCTTTTCATCATCGAAAATTTTAACTTCCTTCTTCTTACATTAAATTTTCACATCATGGTTTGAAATCCAATCCATTACAAGGATTATATCAAATTCAATCATGGGTATAAAGATGAGATCGGTGGATAAAGAATATGTATATTCCCTAATAGGAACTGATTCACAAAACATTATTTCAATGATACTTACCTTATGTTTTTTGACTGAAAACTCCCTTGCCAAATCAAATTGGAAATATCTAATTTTCATAGAAAAATAAGACGATATGAAGAAATGTGATGATCCAGAATCAAATAAAGCATTATATAAACTTGAGGAAACCATTAAGTTACCTGCCACCACGTATTTAAGATCTTTACCCTCAGTAGTAGTGATCACATAATGTTGGCCTTGATCCCTTGGCCTTTTTCTGAGGTAATTTTCCCTGATGCTTAGGAAATTCATTTGCATAATGTCCCATCTCCCTATAATTGAATAATTGAACATTGGTAGCTTCTTTATTTCTCGTACAATCACAAGTAAGATGGCCTTTCTATCCACATTTGTAGTATACTTCTTTTCCTTTTAGATAGGCACCAGGGTGCTTCCTTCCACAATTATCACACCGTGGAAATTCAATTCTTCTCTTCTTCCATATTTCCTTATTTCCTTTCCTAGAGTGCTCAGTAGATCTCTTCTTATCTTACTTTTCTTGAAAGTCGTAAGACTTAGAGAATTCATTTTCTCTCTTGATATCACATGAGACAATATCTTTGTATGATGAGAATGATTTTGATACTAATGTGTGACATAGAAATGGTTTTAACCCATCAAATAAACGGCCAATCTTACTTCTTGGAATACATATATAATATACAACATGCCTTGTTAATCTTGTAAAGTTAGCCTCATACTATGGTACATTCTCATCCTCTTTTTGCCTCAGACTCATAAATTGCCTTTCCATATCCGCTCGATAGTCAAGAGGAACATATTTTTCTAAGAACAATTATTTAAACTCCGTCCATTCCATACTGGAAACTTCTTTATCTTCTTTTGTGTTTTGAATCAATGACCACCATTTTTCAACATCACCAGTGAGGCGATAAACTTCCATTACAATGTTTTCCCTTTAACTACTCCCCAACATAAGAAGTATTTTATATAAGGAATTTATCCATTGATCATCCAATAATAGATTCATAGTCCCATTTAATTTTGGTGGTTGTTGCCTCATGAAGTGGTTTAACAGTGATTTCTCGTGTTATGGATTAGGGTGCTCCATACAGGTAAGGTTATTATTCTTAACCTGGGTGAGTTGTCCCAGAATGGTGATAAGCTGATCAGCACCAGTTGTATCACCAGCTCCACTATAATTATCTTGAGTAGGTGGGAAATCCCTACATAGAGTACGTGTGTTGATACTGTTTCCATTTATTCCACTAGGAACCATTTCTAAACAATGGCATACACTATATTTTTTATATGAATCACAATACATAATTCCAAACTTATAACATACTTAACATAAATTGATCAGTTTACAGATATAATACATAATCATAAAAAAAATATTCGAGGAGGTATATACTCATAAATACTTTATAATGGTTTGTAATGAAAATTTGGATTATCCTAAGCATATCCCTCGGGAGTGTCTTAACCAAGAGAGTAGTAAGACCCATTTTCATGTACTAGGATACCTCGGGTCAAGCCCGAAACTCCTTATCATAGTTTTCTCTCCTAGGTACATTTGTGCCAAAGCCGCCTCTACCTGCTCGTATCCAGAAAGGGATGCAATTCTTGGAAAATACACAAAATCACTACATTACCAAAATTCTAGAAATTTCTTCTATACTAATCCTCAATGTCTATCTTAGGATAATGTGCTCTAATAGGAGTTTATCTAAATCTAGTTTTCAATGTTTTTACTAAACTTCCTCTGATACCAACTGTAATTCTCCAACCCCAGTTACCCAGAGTCGGTGCATTATTACGTAGCATTCACATGATCACAAATAAATCATGTCACGAATGACCGATCGGTTTAGTATTATTGGAAACATGATTCATACATAAGTTCATCTTTACAACTTGAAAATAAATATGACACTAATTTATTCCATTAGAAACATCCAAGCCTCCTAGATTATGCCTGAAAGTCACTCATAAATAACTTCATCATATCCTCAGAAAAAGAAACATAAGAAATTGGTGAGCTCAAATGCTCAGTAAGGGTAAGCAATACAGCAGAAGATAACATAAATATTATGCATGTTAAATAATTGAAAACACAAGTCTTTAAAAATAATAAACATGACACGTTTATTGAAGCAATATGAGTTAAGTGAATAATGACATATTAAAACTTAATCATGGGTATTATACTAGTCGAATGACTACATGAACCATCAATATTATTTTCATAATGAGGGAATGTATAATGTCAGGAATTCTGAAACATTTTTTCAAGGCCTCGGTCAAGACGTCTAAAAATGATTTAGGCCTTGGCCAAAACCATATATATATAAAATTGGGAAAGGCCTTGGCCAATTCCACATATATTTTTCTCATGAGACCTACCGAAGCATCGCGGAGCTATAGTGGGCTTCACCCGTCACTTACTAAGTCCAATACATTCCTCATATGAAAACGCTAAAATATAACATAAACATTCATTTTAAAACTAGCATACAAAATGTCAACAATTTAACCATAAAACATAAATGGTATAAAAATAACACTTCCCTAGTCAAAAATATAACAAAAATTTCAACAATATATTGAAGATTTGTATCATAATGTATCGACTTCAAACGAGTATAAAATCCATCAAAGAATGTTGACATAGATGAAAACAAAACTATTAGAGAGAAATATATCTTTCTTTTTTTAAATCATTTAAAGTTATATAATTATAAAATAAAACATTTATTTAGAAAATATTCTTATAAGATTTTAAGGAATGCTTCGACGATGTTGTAACAGCGAAGAATAACCGCACCCGGCGTATAAGTTAAAAAGACATTTTTACATTAATTTTGAGGAAAAGGATGTAAAGTACCTTATTTGGAAAACTACTAAAAGATTCATTTCAAAACATATAAGTTCAGATAATGGTATAAATTCCATTAACACATTGTCTAGTAAATAGTAAAAATGTTTTGAAATGCATTATTAAGAAACATGGATGTGGATGACAAAGAAGTCCCAGTAGATACTTACGTAAAAACAACCTTGGATTATAAAGAGATTTCAGAATTGACCCTTGCCTTGTAGTGTTCCTTGGTCGAGGGTATGTTAACCTCCTATATAATAGTTAAATAATTGTTTTTAAATTATACAATAACCATATACATAATTATGATATCATATATGATCTTCTAATACTACTTCATTAAAAATATTTTTGTATTATCGTCGTTTCGGGTGTTAACAGATTCTTTTTACTTTATATTATTTGTTATGTGAGTCATTTTTTTCATGGATGGGATGTATCTTATTCATATCCATAATTATGTCAACTCTTTAAAAATTATTTTTAATAATAAAATTAAAATTAGTCTTGAATGGTTACAATGGGGATTGAATCTCATCGTGTTCATGGAGACGATAATCCGTACGTACGCACGAGCGATAATATCATTCTTTTGATATTGAAATAGTATGTAAATAGATGTTATTTTATATATATATATAATATTTAACATGTTATATTTATGATTTAAATCAATTATACATCATTATTATACCCATCTAAAAATAATGTATTGAATAAGAACTACACCACGATGTGGATACGGTAAGTCGTACGCACACACGTATGCTATCTTTTTCATTCATATGATGGATAGAATAATGAATATGGTTGTACCATTATTATAATAACATCAAAGTATATATAATATACTGGATTTATTATCTTATAATGGAAACAACAAAGAAAAAGGATGTGGAAGGAGAAAAGAACTTAAAAGAGGTGATGAAATATTTACCTCTTCTTTGGGTTCTTCCTTTTGATTTGATCAAAAGGGATCCATAGGTTACATTTCTGACTAAAGGAAGGACTTTGGGATAAAGGGAGGACAGATGGGAGGATATTTGGTCAGGGGTTGGCTAAGCCAAATGGCTTTGAAGGTGTGAATTTGAGATAAGGGGAAGATCCCTTTTATAAGAGGGGTGAGGGGGGGCTTAGGAAAAGATTGAAATATTATTTAATAATAAAATAATTTTAATTTTATAATGGCTCCAAAATTAATTATTTAAAGGCTAAGGTAGGTATGGGTTGAAAACATTTCAACCAATAGATTTTAGACAGGTTTGGGTCACCATATTAACCTTACCTTTTAGATTTAACGCTTAGTTAAATATTTTGATATTTACCATGTATCTTGGTATTTTTATCTTATGTATAACTCAATATTATAAATGGTTTAGTTATTAATCATTTAATTTAACACTTTTAAATCTTATTTAAATAAAATAATAATAAATTTACTAATCTAATCCATGTGGACCTAAAGGATAATATTTTATTTCTAAGGTGGTTTTTGGTCGAATTACACTTATCCAATAGAATTAGTACATGTGTTATGGTAAGAATAATATCATTTTTACCCTTAATTACCCTATTTACTTTTACCCGTGGTAAATAAAATTAAAAAGTTGCTATTCACCAAAAATTAATTTCATCTTATTTAACCACATTTTTCTTACTTATATCAACCATGTCTCTCGGATTTTTGAAATTCAAATCACAGAAGCGGTAAAATTCAGTTTTATACAAATTTGAAAATACTCTTAGGAGGTGGGTAAAAGATGGAAAAAAGCTCTATAGAATTTCATATATCTAATATTATGACAAAATGACTCCAATAAATTACATTGAACATATGTAGGTATTATGTATCTATTTAGACTTAAAATAAATTTAAATAAAATAATTAATTATTTCAATAAAAATTTGGTTTTAAATATTAACGTAGTGTTTTCACTACTTATCAAAATTGAAATTTTTTTGAAAAATACAAAAAATTAACCCTAAGATAATTTGAATATTTCGAATTCAAAATTAAGTCCATTTTGAAAAATAATATTTATAAAATTTCAAAAAGTGGGTATTATTATTCTTAAAGTCTAGTTTGATTTGTCGCGGTGTGTTAGAATCTTGACGTTGTGTACAATGAAATCTATTGCATTATTCAATGGGAAACGTACCATGGAAGCTTGCGGTGTTACAATATAATTTATTATCTTGGTTGAATTGTATCGACCTATAATGTTACTTGATTTCATTAGATGACTATTTATATTCCATGGGTTTATAATATTATGATTATTGATGTAATTATGAATGATATCCTTAGGTGAATCTGTTTGAAAATGATATGAACCCCATTTTCTTTCCATGGGTTATTTATGATGCATTGAATGAACCTCCTTTTTAATAGGGGTTATTTAGGATATAAAAAGAGAATGATTTTAAACGGAATGTTCATATAAAATCCATTATTATTACAAGGTTATAATGATGTACTAGTTATATTTTTTCTAATGAAACACATGTGTATGTTTAAATATTAAGTGAAAGATAGACCTATACACATCTCCAAAGCATTGGGAAAATATTTAAATCTCTTGAGATAATGTTGAAGTGAGTAGTGATGCACAATGAAAAATGGTTAATATGTTTTGATGTGTGTTTCACTATGGAAAATAGGTACATGAATCCTAATTCACCATGGTAAATAGTTATGTGAAGCCTCATCCACTATGGTAAATAGGTTGTGATACATAATCCACAATTTTTTGATATATATTCTTATGAAGGTTCCAAAATTATCATGTATTAATTTTTTATATGATATGAATCATTTCAATGACATATTCTTATGTTAGTACATGATTTGGGATCAATTATTTTTTCGGTATAGCTTTCTTATATATCCTAATTATACCCATACTCTCTTCTTATGCTCACATATGATATTTTATTTTTATCACTTATGATTACCCATACTGAGCAGATAAGCTATCCCATTTATAATGTTTCCATTTCCCTAGGTAATTAAGATAATAAAATTATGACATGATTAAACGAGTATCTTATATTGAGAATTAGTGGGAGATATTGAACACTTGTTATAGATTGAGAAGTTTCTTATATAGTTGAAAAATTTTACATTAGTTTGAAAATGACATAAATTTGAGATTTTTCTTATTGATTGAGAAGTTTCTTATTTTAAAAAGGCATTTTTTTTGTTGGTTAATTGTTTCTCCAAAATCTATAAAACTCTATGCATTAAAAGTACTGGGAATGTGTTGTAATGTAGTATTTTCTTTTTCCATGTAATTATATGGTTACGTCTATATGTTTGTATAGTTGTTATCAGTTAGGTTTTAGATAACTCTGATGATTTGGATTGTATATATTGAGGATAATTTTGGAGTTATAAATGTCTTAAAAGTTTGAAAACATAATTTTTTTTCCAATTTCCAATTGTATAGATAACACTTTAGGTTAGTTGATGTAATATTAAATATTATAGTGATTAATAATAGTACATTATTGAAAACTCTAGGGATATGTCTAAGGAATTGGTCTAAGAATAGGATAATATCCGAGAGTGTTGGTAAGATAGAGATTGGGTGGTTTTCCTAGAAATTAGATTTTTTTCTGGATGCTGGAAAGTGGATGTGGTTGTGCCAAAAATGCACCTAGGGGTAATCACACTAAAAAAGGATGATTCTTCATTGACTCAATATTAAATTTGGTGTATGATGAGTGGAAATGATAATACACCACTGGAAATACATTCCTAGGGGATATTAATTGGTCTATTGTATTATATTATATGACAATATAACTGATTTATTTTCTAATTATATTAATAGAATAGGTTATTAAGTACAATAGAACCTTAGTTAAATCAAATTCGATAGAACTGATGGGGTTATAGATGAAATAAGGGTTTCATTAGAGAAGAAATTTTAGGATTTAGTTATTATATTTATATAGTCATTTATTCTAATTTTTATTGATATGCATTCAAGGATTAGTATTTGTATAGAACAGGATCATGAAAATAAATCTAAAAATATATGTGTCTAAAAACCATCATGTCTTATAACCTAATAATTTAGCATACCTAAATGGATGAAAATCATAGTATATTTCAGTTATGATAGAAAAGGTGTGTATCATATTATTACCTAATATATTGAGGATGGTATATTAATTGAAATTATTTTTTTATATTTTTATCTATTTTCATTAGTGAATCATATTTATAAATTATGTTCTAATATATTCTAACTGTTATGATGACAATGTGAGACATATAAATATTTTTCTTCAATTCTTCTTCTTTATAGGTTTAGAAACATATTTTAAATTTTATGAATAATCATGGAAAGAGATTTTATTACATGGTTATATTTTTGGGGATAACTATTGAAGAAAAAATTATTGAGGGGTTTATAATTATTAGGTTTATTAGGTTGATTTATTTTGAAAAAAGTGAGCTAAATAATATTGATAACCATATAATTTATTATTGATTCAATGAAAAATAGATCAATTATATTTTTCATGAAATATATCTCATTTTTAAGATAATGGTATATATTTACAAGTGTGTGAATTTATATGGAATACCACCTTTTATTACATAACTTTTCATTACATTATACAAACATAGGATCTTTTAATGTTTTTTTTCTTGGAAAAAGGGTACATAATACCTGAAAACATAAACACTATTATAATAAAATTTTATGGATTATTAAAGGGTTAATCCTAAGTACATTTACTAAATATTATAACATGGGGGAATACATCAAAGGAAATGGTGAGCATAAGGATAAGTAAGGTAAAACAAGGGAAACAATGTATATGTGATCTTGAGAAATATCAATACGAACATGAGGAATATCATGAAGGAATGATCATTAGAAATATAATAATATTAAGAAAATAAATCATATATTTTAAATTTGTATAAAACATTTAAAGGATAAATTAAAAAACATATCACCAAGGTTTGTCATCGTGCTATAATAAAAATTACCAAGGTTATTCACCAAGGTATCGTAAAACATGTGATCTCAAGAGATAAAATTATTTACCCAATGCAATGGAGAACTAGGAGGTAACACCATTATTATGTATTAATTAATTTGATATGAATAGATCATAATAAAACATTTCATAAGTAACCCATGGATAATAAAAAACTAGTTTCATATGAAAATCATGGTGTTTTTAAAAAGTACATAATGATAAGGTCTTTATTACATTATTACCCCAATAAAAAAGAAGTTTGGTTTCATGTATGTTAATCCTAGAATAAAATATATCATTTTAAAATCCAGGTTTATACCCCAAGGAAAAAAAGTGTTTCGTTTATTGACAAAATAAAACAAAAATAGAATTTTCTTCTGAAAAAGAATGAAATTTTGAAAAGAAAACACGACAGAATAACGGGTGTGGAACATGGTTTTAGATTACATCAAAACGAGATGTTAAAAGGGTCTCCCATTCATAAAAGACACTTAATACCTTGAATGGGTAGAATAAAATGTATATAAGAACATAGTATGTAAATTTGAAAGACATACCACATAAAAAGAGAACATGAAAAGAAAAAAGTTGACATTTCCTTTACCTTGAAGAGTATCTCCTAAAACATGATGATTGAGACCTTGGGAGATTGAGGACACCTTGGGAGGACTCCATGGGAGTTAAAAGTAATATGTATTCATGTAGGATGAATTTTAAGTGATATGAAATGATGAAAATGGTGGATATTTATAGTAAAATAGGAGGATTTGTTTATTAATTTCCTTTAACACATAGGTTGTGGTAAATGAAAAACCATGGGCGTGCCCATTGTATTGTCACACCGCGATTTTGTAAATAGGTAATGATTCTAATTTTTACCTTTTTCTGATAATTTTATTTGATTTATTTGTTTTTTTGTGGTTCATCTTGGGCCCGACGAGAGCTTTGGCGTGTTTCTGATAAATGAATATTTGGATTAGTAGTGCTCGACACACGGGCATGGGTCGGTCGAAGCCATGTCGCTTCGCTAAACCGATACGCACCCCGACCGACGCTTTATTTTATTTTAATTATTTTGGGTTTCACTTTTGTGCCATGGGTTGAGCCGGTTAAAATTTAAATGATTTCGGTATCATACACGGGTGCAAAGATGTACGCGCGATTGTGTGTAGTGACCATCCTTGATTATAGAATGTTTTTTAATAGATGTGTTACTATTTGGGAGCGCGACCTGGGGCATGACCGTTCGCGTTGTCCAGCCCCAATAATAAAGATATTATTATTATTATTATTTTTCATTATTCTTTTTGTATTATTTTTAGTTTTATTATTAGTATAAAAAATTATTATTATTAATTTGAATATTGTTTTATTATTTTATTTGTATTTTATTTCTATTCATCATTTTTTTCTATTTTATTTTATTTTTATTTTATTTTCTCTCTTTTTTTCCTCCCTTCTCTCTCCTCTCATTCTTTCCCCCTCTCTCCCCGCGTGGACCCTCTCCCCCCCCTCTATTTGTGTAGCACGCCTCCCCCTAGCCATAACTGCACCCTACCATTCTCCAGTTCGCAACCGTTGCTCGCCCCTCCCCAAGCCTTCCTCCAGCGCATGCCTCCTCCAGCGCGGCATCCCTATGTGGTGTGGCCTCCTGGTCAGGCCCCCCTAGCTCCATGTGTGGAACGACCTCCCAGCCAGCCCCCCTGGCACCCTATGCGGTGCGACCTCCCAGATAGGCCCATGTGCTCCGGTGGCATTCTCCCCTTTTCGTACCTGACTCACCGACTTCCACTCACCGCACCTCGATGACTCGGACCGTTGTGCACTGGATTTACCTCTAGTTAGCAGTGTCGCATGCACCTCCCTCATGGCTAACGGGACCTGCGTTACTCCTCCTCCAACATACCGGACTCACGGCGCACCTCCCTCCCGACCTGGTCGGCCTTCCTGTTTCCCCTCATCTGGCACCTTCACGGAACGTCGCTCTCCTTTCGGCAACCTTTCGCTGAAAACCCGCTCTCCTCTGGTGCACACTCATTTCTTTGGAAAGTTTTACCCCTATCCTTTTGGTTTTCAGTTAGGGTTTCATGTGTTTAAAGTTCAATTGTGATATTTCGATCTGATGTCTTGTTTTAGTGTTCAATATGAGTTTTTTCTATTGCAACTGGCTAATAATTGGAGTTGCGTGCCAATTTTAAATATTATTTAATGAATTAATTTTTTTATTTAATTAATTTATCATTTTTCTTAATTTTTTGTTGTGTGCTAATGTGTTATTTAAATTTTATGCACAATTTGATGTGAAAAATTGATGTATATTTGAAGTGCGTTTGTGGTTTTGAGTTTAGTTGCACTAATATATATATATATATATGAATTCCTTTTATGTACACACTTTCAATGTTTAGAATATATTTATTTATGTGCAATTACCTAAAGATGAGTCATTCATGTGAAAATTTGTTATTTTTTATGTGAAAAACTTTTTGTGTTTATTGTAAATAGTTTATAAGGTTTTTGAATAATTTATTAATTATTTTCCATGCTGCGAATCTAGTTCTGATTGAGGGTTGGGTGTGGTTATTTTTTCTAGTAGTGTTTTTATGTGTTGCGCATGAATCCCTTCTGGGGAAAAAACCATGCAGATTTGTTTATCAGTGTTTTTTTAACTATGCATTTCATCTTTTAAAATGTGTGCAGGATACAGTTGGTGTTTTGGTGTTGCATCTTGGTGCGTTTCGGTTTAGAAACGATTTTTTGAGTGTGTTCTGGGTGTAAACTTTTGTTGTGCTATTTTGAAATGTTTTATAATAATTTCAAGTGTTTAATCATTTTATTTAATTATACGTTTAGTGAGGGGTCCCTTCCTTGGAGGTTTGAGTCATCGGACACAAAGAACTCTGTATATGTGTATGCATGAAAATGTTTATGCATGTACGTGAAGTGGTCTCGGGATTCCATTGTTACAAGCTGCGTGATTTTAGGTAGGTTTACAGTGCCTTTTGTTGGATCGAATAGTAGATATAAAAGTCTATTAGATGGAACAATACAAGAGGGGGGTGAATTGTAGGTTTAAAAACTTTGAGTTTTAGTAACAAAGAGATTAGTTTAAATGATCTTAAACTAATACAAATACAAACACCCACAATTGTATTGAATGTAAAAGGTATGATGTATTGTAATACTATTGTAAAGAAAAACAATTGTATTCAAGGTGAACACAATAATCAGAGTAATACAGATATGAATGATTCTACCTTAAAGCGTATAGAACCAATCAATACAATATGTAATAGAATGATTGTAATTGAAACAATTACAATTGAATATGTAAAGAAGAAAGGAAACAATACAAATCCCTTTCTAATACAAGTAACAGCGGAAATGTAAAAGTAATACAATTCTTTTAACCCAAAGAGAAGGGTTATCCTTTCACCTAGGATAAAAGGTCTGTCTCACCAACACCTTGGTGAGCCCTCGATACGATGATCGGCACGTCTGTCTGCCTATCCCCGGCAGCCCTCGATACGATGATCGGCACGTCTGTCTGCCTATCCCCGGCAGCCCTCGATACGATGATCGGCACGTCTGTCTGCCTATCCCCGGCAGCCCTCGATTTTGCAGGTAATCGGCACCTCTGTCTTTCAATTACTTGAAAGCCCTCGATACGATGATCGGACGCACAAGGCTGATGAGAGAAGTCACAGTGTCTCTCTTTAGAATATTCGTAGTTCAGAGTCTCTTCATTCGTTCTCTTTGTTCATCGTTGTGTTCTCAGCTTCAAATGACCTCCTATTTATAGGCCTCGGGTTCCAACGGTCATATTGCCTCCAACGGTCATATTGAAACAGAAAGCACGACATCGTTTTGATTAGTTTGTAACTAACTCAACGACATCGTTTTGTTAGGACAAGAGATATATAGAAATGTAAAACATGAGTACGATTCATATGCAGATAGAGTTTTTGACAAAGTACCAAAACAAATAATGATCATCTGAATAGCAGAGTCAGTACGATACGATTGACAGAGTCAGTACGATACGATTGACAGAGTCAATACGATACGATTGACAGAGTCAGTACGATACGTTTGACAGAGTCAGTACGATACGATTTGGTCGGTACGATCAACATCGTACGATACGATAAACATGATAAAAGACAATTGTAATATACAAACATATGATAGAATACATTTTTGATTTCCAAAACATGATATAGAAGTCAAAAGAAGACATTTGACTTAACAATCTCCCCCTTTTTGGAAAGCACAAATACACAAAGTAAATGAAACAAGAAATACTTATCTCCCCCTGAGTTTAAAAACTCTTCTGAATAAGAAAATTGAATACAACTAACTCCCCCTTAGGTATTGACTTTCCTAAGGATTGTATTCGTAGATTTTCCTTAAGAGCATTGTAATGCATTCTCCCCCTTTGTAAAACAATCTTTGCTTTGTAAATATTCTCCCCCTTTGTGATTTACAAAAAGAAAGGAGTAATCTCGAATTGTCTGAAAGAGTTAGTGAAGTAATACAAGACAATGGATAAAAGAGAAAGGATTATAAGAGTTATTACAAAACAAACAAGTTCCAAAAGAAACAAATACAACAATCATTTGTTTTCTCTTTCCTTCTCTTTCTTTATAAGCTCATGAAGCACAGCTTTCATCTTCTTGATCTCCTTCTTGTCTTCAGAAATTGATTCACCCTGAGTTTTGAGAAGCTCTTGTTGATCCGCAATAATCTGATCTTGATTTCTGATGGTCTCCTCCTGTACTCTGATTACTTCTTCAAGGGTATCAATTCTGTTTTGCAGAGTCTTGTTATCCTTGGACAACTCAGAATTTTGATTCTTCAGTAAAACCATTTCATCTTTGAAAGATGAAACCTTCAAGAATTCATATTGGAAAGCATTCATCCTATCTTGCAAGTCTTTTACTGAAGGAACTTCGGCTCTTTGAGAAGATAAAAGGTTCAGCCTTTCAACCGTTTCTTTATCAAGCTTGTTGAAAGCAATTGCTAGCTCATTTGATAACCTCCTTATATCTTCAATAGCTATTTCATGATCATTGATTGAGCTCTCTGTTTTGTAGGACCACTTGGTCATCTTATTGCAAGCTTTCTTATGGGCAACTGAGCTTTCTGAAAGAACTTTCAGATCGGCTTCTACTGACAAAACTTTCTTTCTCAATTCTTTTACAGAGCCAAACTTTTTCCTTTGATTTTCAGTAATAAAATCAATCTTCCCTTCCAGCCTCGGGAAATAAGGAATGGTTTTCTCCATCCTTCTCAAAACATGAACAATGTAATCACTCTTCTTGAGAGAGATTGTATGCTCTGAATCGGTATCTTCATCGTACGATGCTAGTTCATACGATATGGTTGAATCAACAACTGGTTGTTTCCCTTTCGCTTTTTCTTTCTGTTTTCTTTCATCTTCCACTTTGTCACTAATGACAACTACTTTATCAGACTGAGAAGATTGAGCATCTTGCTTTTCTCGAGATGACATCCTGTCCGGAGATCTTTCCTGATCGGCATGTGGAGTTTGTTGAACACCTTCGCTCAGCTTTTGAAGCGATTCCTCTCTACTTTTCTTTGAACTTTGAAGAAATTCTAACAGAAAATCTCCTTCTTCTACTTCCACTTCTTCTATCACTTGTTTTCCTTTTTCTTTCTCAGGCAGAATCTGTACGATGGGCTCTTGGTGCACTTCCACAGTTAGTTGAGCACTAGCATCTTCAACTGCTTTCAAGACTTTAGAGATATCAAAGTCCTGAGCCTTTCTTTTCAAAAGAGTCTTCTTTTTCTTTTCAGCTTGAAGGGTTTCTTCTACCCTTATTCTTTCTGCAAAGGCCTCAGCAGGGTCAAGACCAAACTTCGGATCACCTTCCTTTCTCTGTTCCTTGTCCTTTCTCCATTTGGCTACAACTTCCTTACTGTACCTTGGCTTCTTCTTTGGTTTTGAACTAGTTTGAGGATCAGACTTTCGAGTAACACCGGTAGATTGATTGTCCTTGGCTGGCATATGTGCCGATTGATTTTGAGCCAATTCAGCTTCTACATCTCTGACAAAAAGTTTTGAATTTGAATCAAAACAAACATTCAGCTTTTTCATCGTACTCTTATTAATCAAAGATGGCCTCAAATCCATAGGTTCTCCTTTCAAAGGAATGTTACAAAACTTCATACTCTCAAGAATGAATTTCGTAAGGATGGCTGGATACATTATTATCTGGGATTTAATCCCTCCTTTCTTGACATTCTTGATGGTTTCAAAAACATATCCCATGAGATTTACTTTCCTCATATTCACAAGATAGTCGAGCATAAAGACATCAGAAACTTTAAGGGTTTCTCTATCCCCTTTCCTTGGGATAAGAAAACCTTGCATCCATAAAGTGACAAACCGATTGTCCGGTGAGAGATGAGAAACTTTCCTCTTTTCCTCATTAATAACAAACAAAGTTTTTTCAGAACTTTCTCTATTAAACGTACCAACTTCCTCTGGTAGTTTGTGAGATGGACAGAATGCATCGCCTTCTATAGAAACATTCAGAAAATGTGCCGCTTGTTTCACAGACATAGATAATTTTCTATCATACACAGCGAAGTTAATAGTCATATATTTGTCGAAAGAAACGGTTTTGTATAACTGACAAACTTCATCAAAAAGAACTGGATCTTGAATATCAGGCTTTTCCACACAGAGATGTTCCCATCCTTGAAACAAAATAATCCTCCTGATTGTAGAATCGTACATATCGAAAAAGTCTCGGGATACTAACCTTTCTCTGTGAAAGTCTTTCTCTGTAAAAGTCTTTGAAGACATTTCGGCAGGAGTATTAGCAGAAGATTGAGACATAAAGGTTCTGCCGATGAGAAGATCGTACGATTGTTTATAGCTGGTGGAGCAGAGCTTCGCCTCAAATCCTGAAACTTCAATGTGGGTTTGGGGAGGGGAGAGGGGGTATTTATAGGCAATAAAGAGATGACCGTTGATATTCTACGGTCAAGATTAGATAATACCTGATCAATGGTTAGGATTAAAGCAAAAAAAATTTAAAAAAAATGAAAAGAAACCTGTCGGAGAACATAAGGTGATTGCTGGTTTTGGTATGAATCAAAAGTAAACACAATCGTAAGGAGAAAAAAAACATGATGCCGATGGAAAACAAAGTCATTACTATGATCGGACCGTACGATAGAAAATAATCTTGTTACCATGAACTGACAGTACGATGGAAAACAATCTTAATACTATCATCGGTCGATACAAAACTATCGAATGATACGATGGAAAAGAATTTCAATACTATCATCGGTCGATACAAAAAAAATTTGAATGATACGATGGAAAAGAATTTGAATACTATCATCGGTCGATACAAAAAAAATTTGAATGATACGATGGAAAAGAATTTGAATACTATCATCGGTCGACACAAAAAAATTTGAATGATACGATGGAAAAGAATTTGAATACTATCATCGGTCGATTCAAAAATTATTTAATGATACGATGAAACTGTCAAAATAATAAACAGAAAACTAAAAAAAATTGTCAATACGATAATCAGAAAACTAAAATTGTCAATACGATAAACAGAAAACTAAAATTGTCAATACGATAAACAGAAAACTAAACAATCCAAAGAGTAAATAGTTAAAGAAAATAAGATAAAATAAACATAAAGTCAGAAAGAAATGTCCTCCCCCTTTCTACGAGGAGTTTCTTACTATAAGGAGAGATTTAAAACATGAAGTAGACATGAATGATTATTTTAATGTAATCATTCCTAGCTTCTGTTTTATAAATTCAAATCTATCGGAAGGTAAAGGTTTTGTAAAAATGTCAGCAAGTTGTTCTTGCGTTCCGATGAATTGTAAAACAATATCTCCTTTTTGTGTGTGATCTCTAAGAAAGTGATGCTTAACATCTATGTGTTTTGCACGAGAGTGATGTGCTGGGTTTTTACTAAGAGCTATGGCACTTGTATTATCACACAGAATTTGAGTTTTGGAGAAACTCAAACCATAGTCAGTGAGTGTGTGCTGCATCCACAATACTTGAGCACAGCAACTTCCAGCTGCTACATATTCAGCTTCAGCAGTGGAGAGTGTTACTGAGTGTTGTTTCTTGCAGGACCAAGAAACCAAAGAGTCTCCTAATAAATGACATGTTCCAGATGTACTTTTTCTATCCATTCTACAACCACCAAAGTCAGCATCTGAAAAACTTTTTAAAACAAAATCATTTCCAGAAGAGTAGAAAAGTCCTAAATCCATAGTGTCTTTTAAATACCGAAAGATTCTCTTTACGGCTTTTAAGTGAGACTCTTTTGGATTAGATTGATATCTTGCACATAAGCATATAGAAAACATCAAGTCGGGTCGACTAGCTGTCAAGTATAGCAAACTCCCTATCATACCTCTAAAAATTGTTTGATCTACTAGTTTCCCAGTTTCATCAAGATCAAGAGTATTTGAGGTACCAATTGGGGTGCTAATACTTTTAGTTTTGTCAAATCCATACTTTTTGAGTAAGTCTTTAATATAATTATGTTGAGATATATAAGTTCCTTCTGGTTTTTGAGATATTTGAAAACCAAGAAAGAATGTTAACTCACCCATCATACTCATTTCAAACTCAGATTTCATTAAATTTGCAAAATAATCGGTTAAAGATTTCTGAGTTGATCCAAATATGATGTCATCAACATAGATTTGGACAATCAAAACATTTTTGTTTTCCATTTTGATAAAAAGAGTTGGATCAGCTGTACCTTTTCTATAATTGTTTTGTAAAAGAAATCCTGTAAGTCTATCATACCATGATCTAGGGGCTTGTTTAAGACCATATAGAGCCTTGGTAAGTTTAAAAACATGATCAGGATGTTTTGGGTCTTGAAAACCAGGAGGTTGTTCGACAAAAACTTCTTCTTGAACAAAACCATTTAAAAAGCACATTTGACATCCATTTGAAATAGTTTGAAATTGAAGTATGCTGCGAAGGCTAATAGAATACGAATAGATTCAAGTCTAGCTACTGGAGCATATGTTTCTTCATAGTCTATTCCCTCTTGTTGATTATAGCCTTTAGCAACAAGTCTTGCTTTATTTCTTACAATGATTCCATTTTCATCACACTTATTTCTGAAAACCCATTTTACACCAATTACAGTTGTTTCTTTAGGTCTTTCAACTAAAGTCCAGACTTGATTCCTTTCAAATTCATTTAGTTCATCCTGCATTGCTTTGATCCAATCATCATCACCTAAGGCCTCACTTGGACTTTTAGGTTCAAATTGGGAAAGAAAAGCAAGATGTTCTATTTCATTTCTTAAGGAATTTCTGGTCCTTACAGGTTGATTTATATCACCAATGATGTTATCACTGGGATGATTCCTAAGAAACAATTGATTTGGGTTTTGTAAAACCTGTTCATCAACATATGGTAGAAAATCTTCTGTGGTAAATGTTTCAGGAACACTTTCTTGAACATTTTCCTTATCAGAATGTTCTTCTAATATAGGTTGATAAACATTTTTAGAAAACACATCCGAGGATGTAGGATTGGATTGGTTGAAAACAAAAGGGTTAGTTTCATCAAATTTTACTTGTACTGTTTCTTCAACAGTACAAGTGTTTTTATTGAAAACTCTATAAGCCTTAGAGGTTGTGGAATAGCCTAGAAAGATTCCTTCATCAGATTTTGGTGCAAATTTGTGTAAATTATCTTTTGTATTCAGAATGAATACTTTTCATCCAAAAGCTTTGAAGTAAGAAACTTTAGGTTTTCGGCCAGTCCATAACTCGTAAGGAGTTTTATTAAGAAATGGTCTAGTTAAAACACGATTTATAGTATAACAGGCAGTACTTACAGCTTCAGCCCAAAAGTGCTTAGTAATTGAGTATTCACTCAACATGGTTCGAGTCATTTCCTGAAGAATACGATTTCTTCTTTCAACAACCCCATTTTTCTGAGGAGTTCTTGGAGCTGAGAAATTGTGAGTGATACCTTTCTTACTACAAAAAGTTTCAAAATCTGAATTTTGGAATTCACCACCATGATCACTATGAATAGTTATCAATGGTAGGTTTTTCTCATTTTTAACTTGGGCTCTAAAAGTTTTGAAATAGGAAAAGGCTTCAGATTTCTTTGTGAGAAAGTAGACCCATGTAAATCTAGTAAAGTCATCAACCAAAACAAATACATAGTATTTGCCTCCAATGCTTCCAGATTGTGAAGGACCAAACAGATCTATATGCACAAGCTGTAATGCATTAGAAGTTGAAACTTCATTAATTGGTTTAAAGCTAGTTTTATGTTGCTTTCCAAATTGACAAGGATCACAGACTTTTGAAGAATCATATCTAAGATCCGGTAGCCCTTTTACAAGTCCTTTCTTTGAGAGTTTTCTTAGGTTTCTCAAATTACAGTGTCCTAGTCTCCTATTCCATAGCCACGATTGGTCTTCTATTACACTTAAGCAAGGTAAGTTTTGGTTCCTAAGGTCTTCTAAGATAATAGTGTAAACATTCTCTTGCCTATGGGCAGATAGAATAAATTCATCCTTGGAATTGTGAACTAGACACTTATCATTTCAAAAATTCACAAGGTAACCTTCATAACATAATTGACTTATGCTGATGAGATTGTTCCTAAGACCTTTTACAAATAAAACATTTGAAATAAGAACTTTTCCAAGAAAAACGATATTACCTATACCAACAATCTTTCCTTGAGCATTATCTCCGAAGGTAACTTTTCCACCTTTTGTTTTGATAACCTTTTCAAAGAAATCTTTGTTTCCAGTCATATGTCGAGAACAACCACTATCCATGTACCAAATGTTCTTATTGATACACTTCTCGTTTCCCTGAAAAAGAAACAATTAGATTTTT
This sequence comes from Viscum album, assembly GCA_963277665.1. Taxonomy (NCBI): domain Eukaryota; kingdom Viridiplantae; phylum Streptophyta; class Magnoliopsida; order Santalales; family Viscaceae; genus Viscum; species Viscum album. The sequence goes on along the minus strand of OY728143.1, from coordinate 60,847,171 downwards.
GGAATCCAAACTTGTTTGGATCCAGAAGGGATAGATAAAAGAATTTTAGGAATCCACATTTGTTTAGCAAAATGAGCTTTATGAAATCCTAAGGATTGAGTTTTGTTAAGAGAACAATCTCTTCTCCAATGTCCACCACATTGACACTTGGAACAGAAAATGGTTTTTTGAGGAACAAAATAGTTATTACTAAAAACAGGTTTGGAATAAGTATAACCAAGACCAGAACGATTTCTCAACGGTCGAATTTGAGAATACATCCTATCAAAGTTTTCTTTTCCATGAGTAAAGTTTGACAAACACTTTTTCAAGGATAAAATCTCTGACTTTAGTTTTAAAACTAAATTCTTGTTTTCTAAAACATTTGAATTAGAGCTAGAGTTAGACTCTAAAATGTTTTTCTTTGAAATTTCAGTTTCAAGATCCTTAGAAAGTTTATCCTTTTCAGATTTGACTTTCTCAAGGGTTTTCAAAATACTTTCAAAATCAGAAGTTTTCCCATCAGGATCTTTAGAAAGATCTGATACTTCTTTAGTCAAAATAGAAATTCTAGAATTTGCTTTTTCAAATCTCTTTTTGAGTTTAGAATTTTCATTTTCAAGTAACTTAGAAAATCTAGAAACTTCTTCATAAGAAGGTAAAGTATCATCTTCTGATGATGAGGGTTCATCATTTGAAGATTCATAATATCTATTATCAACATAATTTGCATTTAAAGAGACATTTGTAACAGCTTCAGCATTATGTACCTTAGCCATGAGACAATGATCTTCAATTGGTAGTCTGGATAGAAGTCCAATATTTCATTGTCCTGACGTCTCATATTCTGAAGAATCATCTGAGGAATCACTACCACTTGCACTCCATGTATCATTTGCTTTCAAGCCTTTCTTTGTCTTATAAAACCTTTTCTTGTTTCTTTCAGATTGTTTCTCTTTTCTATCTTTCCTCTTTAGTAAAGGACAATCAGGCCTTATATGTCCTGCTTTCTTGCATTCATAACAAGTTACCTCTGAATCTTTCCTATCTTTCCTGTCTTTCTTTTTGAATCTATATTGAAAATCTTTCTTCCCCACAATCTTGTTCATCCTCCGAGCAAGATTAGCTAACTCATTATCCGAAAGATTACAATCACTTGAATCAGATACAACAACTTTCTTGGATTTAGACCTTGTAACCCTTTCAGGTGTTTTAGCTTTAGATGAAAAAGCTACACTTCCATTCCCATTCTTCTTCTTATTGAAATCGGCATCTCTCTTCATTCTTGTCTCGTGCTGTAGAAGAGTTCCAAAGAGTTCATCAAGAGTAATCTGGGAAACTTTTCTATTTTCATCAATAGATGTTCTTTTTGACTCCCATTCATTTGGCATAATATCTATAATCTTATCAACAAGAGCTTCATCATCAAGACCTTTTTCTCCCATAGATTGTAAGCTGTTGACGATTGTCATAAACCTTTGTTGCACTTTACATACTGGCTCTCCATAAGGAAAAACAAATCCATGATACTCTGCTCGAAGCATTGCTCTCCTTGTTTCTATAACCTTGGATGTACCAAAATGAGTGACTTCTAATTTCTTCCAAATACAGTTGGCTGCTTCACATGAAGATATCTGACTATATATATTCCTTGTCATAGATCATAATAAAGTATTGCGTACCTTGTAATTCAGTTGATATTCTTGCTTCTCTTGGTTGGTGAAAGTGCTAACTTCTTTGTCAGGAATTTTGTAACCCCCAGTAAGCATAATAAAATTATCTACACCGTTATTGATGACGAAAGTCTTCATACGATCTCTCCAATACTCATAATCATTCCCATCGAAAATTAGTGGTCTAGAAGGATTCAGATTATCTATTGATCCGATATTCATTCCTGCCATCTAATATAAAAACAACTTTTCCACTCCACACGTTAGTGTAGTAAGTATTCAAGATAGTAATAGGAAATAAAGCTATTAATACAAATCAGTGGAAAACCTCCTCTGATACCAATTGTTGGATCGAATAGTAGATATAAAAGTCTATTAGATGGAACAATACAAGAGGGGGGGTGAATTGTAGGTTTAAAAACTTTGAGTTTTAGTAACAAAGAGATTAGTTTAAATGATCTTAAAATAATACAAATACAAACACCCACAATTGTATTGAATGTAAAAGGTATGATGTATTGTAATACTATTGTAAAGCAAAACAATTGTATTCAAGGTGAACACAATAATCAGAGTAATACAGATATGAATGATTCTACCTTAAAGCGTATAGAACCAATCAATACAATATGTAATAGAATGATTGTAATTGAAACAATTACAATTGAATATGTAAAGAAGAAAGGAAACAATACAAATCCCTTTCTAATACAAGTAACAGCGGAAATGTAAAAGTAATACAATTCTTTTAACCCAAAGAGAAGGGTTATCCTTTCACCTAGGATAAAAGGTCTGTCTCACCAACACCTTGGTGAGCCCTCGATACGATGATCGGCACGTCTGTCTGCCTATCCCCGGCAGCCCTCGATACGATGATCGGCACGTCTGTCTGCCTATCCCCGGCAGCCCTCGATACGATGATCGGCACGTCTGTCTGCCTATCCCCGGCAGCCCTCGATTTTGCAGGTAATCGGCACCTCTGTCTTTCAATTACTTGAAAGCCCTCGATACGATGATCGGACGCACAAGGCTGATGAGAGAAGTCACAGTGCCTCTCTCTAGAATCTTCGTAGTTCAGAGTCTCTTCATTCATTCTCTTTGTTCATCGTCGTGTTCTCAGCTTCAAATGACCTCCTATTTATAGGCCTCGGGTTCCAACGGTCATATTGCCTCCAACGGTCATATTGAAACAGAAAGCACGACATCGTTTTGATTAGTTTGTAACTAACTCAACGACATCGTTTTGTTAGGACAAGAGATATATAGAAATGTAAAACATGAGTACGATTCATATGCAGATAGAGTTTTTGACAAAGTACCAAAACAAATAATGATCATCTGAATAGCAGAGTCAGTACGATACGATTGACAGAGTCAGTACGATACGATTGACAGAGTCAATACGATACGATTGACAGAGTCAGTACGATACGTTTGACAGAGTCAGTACGATACGATTTGGTCGGTACGATCAACATCGTACGATACGATAAACATGATAAAAGACAATTGTAATATACAAACATATGATAGAATACATTTGTGATTTCCAAAACATGATATAGAAGTCAAAAGAAGACTTTTGACTTAACACCTTTACCTTTAATTAGAGTTTCCAATTTTTCTTGATGTTCTTTAAAATTACTTCGCTAGTTTTATATGAAATTCATGTGCACTATACTTATATATGGTTATGGTTATTAAAAAGTGGTCTCTTATGTATTTGTACATGAAATGGGTATTTCCAAAAGGAGTGTGGTCTTTTGTTTGAATTTGTTATAAAAGTGAAATGATGTGTTTGACATTCAAAGGTATTCTAAAGTGATTTTCAAAATGGGTTTTGGTGTGAATACAAGATTAAATGATGATTTGATGTCCTAAAAATGATTACTTCATTGTAAGTTTGGTTCTATGATTATTTTAAAAATACACAGCCTCCATGTGTTCCAAAATGATGAATACTCCTTGTAAAGTGATGATGCCCGTTTCGCACATTGAGTTTGGTTTGTGAAAAAGGAAAACCCCACTTGAGACATTCCCCTAGTTTGAGAAATGTGATGTAAGTATCTATGTGTGGTTTATGATATGTGCCTAGTAAAAAGGCTTGTGCATTTTTTTGTGACGGATAGAAAAAGGGGGATGAGCTCAGGGGGGAGATCGGTGGTGAAAGGGTGGGTGTGTTTTTGAATAAAGAGAATTATGTGTTCATTTATGTTTGTTTTAAAAAAACTCACCACCAAATGGAACAGAGCACAATGGGAAACCAGGGTACCTAGGTGGTTGATCTTGGACTTGTGGGCAAGTGTTTCAGAGGTGACTTGTCCCAGTTTCACTAAAAGTTTGAGGATTGCAACACTAACCAAACATATGAATGACTGAGGTTCGTTGTCTTCTAAGCCAAGTTTTCTGAGGGTCGTGGTCTTCTAAGACTCATTTTCTAAGGTTCGTGGTCTTATAAACCATGTTTCACCAAGACTCAAAGATACTAGGTCCCCAACTAATACTAGCTGCTTAGGGACATCCCATGGTGCTTGTGATACGATTTTCAATTCAATTGTTTCATGCTTGTTCCCTCTTTTGTGAAAACCATATTTGAATCTAAATTGGTCTCCTTAAATTTTGAAATGTTAATCCATGCTTAAAAACCTATTTTGAAAACAGAAGAAAAGTGTTTTTCTTTGAAATGTAAACTTGTTATTTGAATTTGAAGAGTGAACAATGTTATCTTATTATGCCTTATTTTCAAACTAGCATGTTTTAGATTTCTTATTAAAGGAAGTGGCATAGGTTGTTGTTGTATTTTGGCTTTCCTACTGAGCATCTTGTTGCTCATTCCTACTTCATATTTTCGGTTTCAGGTTCTTGTTTCGGGTCTCTCTTGTAGTAAGCTTGTTTTTGTGTTTGGTGGTGACCCATGAGGTCACTTGGAGGTACGCTTAACTTTTCATTCTTGTTATATTTTCAATTGCATGTTTTTAGCTACTTTTCTTAGTTTATGATGATTTTTTATCAGTCTTTTCTGGGATAAATCATTCCCAACTACCTCATTGTGGTGCTCGACATTAGTTGCCAGCCCGTGGGGATCAAAAATACCCTTCGGGCCATGTCGCGGACCGGTTCAGGTGTCGTGTAGGATGAAGACACGACCTGGTTCATGAAAAAATGGTATCAAAGAGGGTTTTTTTCTTGATATTTGGGGAGTTAGGTAGTTTGAAGATAGGATTTTCAGTACTTGAGTGGTTGGTGTAGGAATAATGTCGCGAACTCTTACTCGCTCCGACCATCGAGTAACCAGGGATAGTTTGGGGTTTATGTTTTTTTAATTTGGTCTGTGTGGATGGGGGATGAAAGTAGGAGTAAACCGGTACAGTGTGTGGTATCACATGGAGTAGCGACCAATGTGATGCCCGAGAGTACGGTTCGACACTCCTAGTGGTTGGTGCTTTCCTAGGGCATAGTCTGCTAAACCATGTAGCCAGATTAGACATGACCACTAGTCCTCCACCCTAGTGATTTAATGTTTGTGATGTCTTGTTTCAATTTTGGGTTGGCGCAAAAGTGTTTTCTTTAAGGAAAGTGGGCCTTGGGTTGCTCTTATTTTTATTTTTGGTGTGTGGTTGACATGATATTTGGGGTGCATTTCTCTTGGACCTTGTTTTTGGAATTTGGCGTTTATTTTTCAAAGTTGAATTTCTAAAAGAATGTCTTGGGTTATTTTAAATTGAAGTGCGTTATTTTTGAAATTGGAAGCATTTTTTAATATATGTCTTGAATTTTTGAAATGACTCTGGAAGGAAAAAAAGGGGTATTTTCGGATATTGAGAATGTTTTGTTTTGAAAGCAGAGTAGCCTTGTTTCGTTCCACTGATATTACTATGGGTGCTCGCATTTGCATGTGGATGTGATTAATGGATAGTTGATAGATCATGTGTACGGGTTCATGAGTGGAACGAAAATGCATACGTGCGAGGCACCATAGAATATCAGTGGTGATTGATTAATTTCTAAGGCTGCTTCTTGTTTCCTAGAAAGTGGAAATTGATTTTTGTGCTCAAATGGTTTTGGAAATTGGAAAATGACATTGAGTTTAGAGTAAAGACTTATTTTTCAAAATAGATTTTAGCCTTGTTGTGTGGTGCTTGGTTTTTCGTGTGAGTGATTTTCTTTAAGAATAAATTGATGTTTTAAATTGAAATTATTGAAATTGTATCTCATGTGTGGATGTTTGTTTTGTGGTTTATTTGGATTTGTAGATACCTGTTTTGTGATTCTTGTTCAGGATATTCCCCCTAGAAATGTCCCATGGGTTTCCAGTAAGTCTCTTGGTTTTTGGCTCATCACAGACTCCCAATAGAGTGGTGGAGTTGGGTTCTGCTCGGTGGTGTCGACTGTTTGTAGACATTGAGGTCAGTTTGATATCGTTGAGTTCTTTGAGAAAGTTATAAGTGTCTCCTGTTTTGGAGGAACTCCGAATGTTCTGTGGTGTATGTTTTGTTGAGTACGCTTGGTGGAGCAACACTAAACCAGTAAATGATGATCACTTCATTTTGTTGTGAATAAGGATGTATTTAGCGATCCTTAAGACTAACCTCATCTCATGGTTGTGCTTAAGGAAGTGAAGGTTTCTCATCCGATGAGGAGTGTGAACCGATGTGGCATGTTCTTGGAGTGCTCCCTCCATCAGTTTGTGTTGCGTGTTGGACAGAATGCTTAATCTCCTATCTCTAGTGTGGTCAGTCAGGCACTGTAAGTCATTTTCTACAATTCTCAGTTGGTATGTTAATGGATTTGTCGTTTGGGATACGAGGAGAAGTATGTAGGTTTCATTTTCAGTGGAGGACATTCTAGTCAGATGTGGTCATCTTATGACTACGAGGTGATAGATGCTTCAGACATCAGGGCCCCAGCCATAGGTCTCGATGAGAATCTTGCGCGTAGAAAAAACACATCCGACGTGGGATGGGCTTGATCCTACATAGTTTCATAGTGACGGGATGGGGAATGATTAAATTTCCTTATTATGGTACCCTCTCTGAAGGTGTCATTCTTGTTGTGAGGGGCATGGATCCCTTGTCTACTTGTCCTGGTCTTATTTTATTGGAGTTCCTCTTTGGCCTTAAAGAGGATTGGAAAATCCGTATTCTTGTAAAGCTGGAGGGTGTGCTCCGTGAACTATCTTTTGGTCGGTTGTGGATCGAAATCATACTCTTTTCATAGATTCTCATGTCTTGTGGGATTAACGTGCGCATGTCAAGTTTTCCGCTAGGTTAGGAGTTTCAGTTATCAAAACCATCTCATGTGACAGAATATCGGCCAGTGTATAAATCATCCGTGCATGTCAGCCTGTGTTGGCGGGTTCATGATGAAGACTTCAGTCTGTATCGCTCAAAGTAAACTGGGAATTCCCGCGTGGGTTCTATGGTGTTAAGAAATTTTTAAATGGTGGGAAGACCTACCTCAGGTCTTGTCAACGTCCCCTCTTGTGTTGGTTGGTTAAACATAGAGATCATGAATGGTCAATCTAGTGTTAGAGGTTTTTATGAGTTTTGTGGTGTTTTGGTTTGAAGAACCAATGTTTGACGAGAACCCTAATATGGTGGGGAGACCACCATAGGAAGAGCTTGTGGAAGACTCTATTTTCAAAGTGCACTTGGCCAAGCAACCCCTTCCTTTTGCTTCACCCAACCTCGTCCATACTAATTGGTTAGCCCAAATAGTGGGTCGATTGACGAGTGTTCTTGGAGATCTCGAGCATCCCTGTTTATCCCTAAGTCAGGGGACAGGGTGTTCCATGTTGTAGTTCTGTTTCGAGGAGAATTCCTTATTGTTGGTCATTTTTCTTGGTGGTTCTGGTTTTGAGATCTTAGATGTTTCACGACATGTGTGTTTTGAATGCCCGATCATTGGGTGATTGAGTTTTGGTTTAGGTATATTCGTGGTCTTGCTTGGAATCTTTGCTTTGTTAGGTCTTTTGGGACTTTCTGGGGGCCGAAAGTGTCATGGTGCAGAGAATTGTCACACCCCGATTTCACAAATCGGTAATGATTCCAATTTTTACCTTTATCTGATAATTTTATTTGATTTAATTGCTTTGTTGAGGTCCATTCTAGGACCGACGATAGATTTTATGTTTTCCTGATAGATGAATGTTTGGATTAGCAGTCCTTGACAGATGGGCATGGCTCAGTCGAAGCTATGTCGCTTCGCTAAAACAATATGTGCCCTGACCGATGGTTTATTTTATTTTAATTATTTTGGGTTTCACTTTTGATTCACGGGTTGAGCTAGTTTTAATTTAAATGATTTTGGTGTCATACACGGGTGCAAGTTTGTACACGTGATTGTGTGTAGTTCACATCCTTAATTATAGAATGTATTATTATTAGATGTGTTATTATTTTGGAGCGCAACTTTGCGCTTGACCGTGTGCTTTGTGTGACCCCAATAATAATGATATTATTATTAATTTGGTTGTTTGTATTATTATGTTTATATTTTTTTTATTGTTAGTATTAAAAAAAATTATTATTAATTTGAATTTTGTTTTATTCTTTTATTTACATTTTATTTTTATTCCTCATTTTTATTATTATTTTTATCTAAATTATATTTTACTTGTATTTTATTTTCTCTCTCTTTTTTCCCTCTCTTTTCTCTCCTCTCTTTCTTTCCCCCTCTCTCCAATTGCGGACCCTCTTCTCCCCCCCCCCTTATGTTTGCACGGTGCACCTCCCCCCTAACCCTAACCGCGCTCTTCCCTTCTCCAGTCTGCAACCGCTGCTCGCCCCTCCCCAAGCCTTCCTCCGGTGCATGCCTCCTCCAGTGCGGCATCCCTGTGTAGTGTGGCCTCCCATCTAGGCCCCCATGGCTCCATGTGTGGCGTAGCCTCTCGGCCAACCCCCCCCCCCCCCCCCCCCCCCGGCTCCCTATGCGGCGCGGCCTCCCGGCGAGGACCCTACGCTCCGGTTGCATTCTCCCCTCATCGTGCCCGAATCACCGACCTCCCCTCACCGCACACCGATGACTCAGACCACCATGCACTGCCTTTCCCTCCGGTCAGCAGCATCGAACGCACCTCCCTCGCGGCCAGCGGGACTCAGACGACCTCCTCATCCGGCAAACCGGACTCACGGCGGCCCTCCCTTATAACCTGGTCGGCCTTCCTGTTTCCCCTCATCTAGTGCCTTTACGGCACATAGCTCTACTTTCGGAGACCTTTCCCTGACAACCCTCTCTCCTTTGGCGCACACTCCTTTCTTCGGTAAGTTATTTTCCCCTATCCTTAGGGTTTTCAGTTAGGGTTTCAGGTGTTTAACATTCAATTGTGATATTTTGATCTGATGTCTTGTTTTAGCGTTCAATGTGAGTCTTTTGTGTTGCAACTGGCTAACAATTCGAGTTACGCGCCAAGATTAAATATTATTTAATGAATTAATTTTCTTATTTAATTAATTTATCATGTTCCTTAATTTATTTTCTTTGTGCTAATGTGTTATTTACATTTTATACGCAATTTGATGTGAAAAATTGAAGTATATTTGAAGTGTTCTTGTGGTTTTGAGTTTAGTTGCACTAAGAAATATATATATATATATATGCATTCCTTTTACTTACACACTTGCAATTTTAATAATAGTTTGATTTATGTGCAATTACCTAAATATGAGTCTTTTATGTGAAAATTTGTTATTTTGTATGTGAAAAACTTTTTGTGTTTATTGTAAATAGTTTATAAGTTGTTTGAATAATTTTTTAATTATTTTCCATGTTGTGAACCTTGTTCTGTATGAGGGTTGGGTGCATTTTTTTTTCTAGTAGTGTTTTTATGTGTTGTGCATGAAACCTTTCTATGGAAAACCCATGATGAGTTTTCTATCAGTGTTTTTTTAACTATGCAGTTTGTCTATTAATATGTGTGTAGGCTACAATTGGTGTTTTGGTGTTGCATCTTGGCTCTTTTGGTTTTAGAAAGGATTTTTTGAGTGTGTTATGGGTGTAAACTTTTGATGTGATATATTGAAATGTTTTATAAAATGTTTAAGTGTTTAATCATTTTATTTAATTATATGTTTAGTGAGGGGTCCCTACCTTGGAGGTTTGAGTCGTCGTCAACAAACACCTGCTTATATGTATATGCATGAAAATGTTTATGCATGTACGCGAAGTGGTTCTGGGATTCCTTTGTTAGAAGTTGTGTGATTTGAGGTAGGTTCCCTATGCCTTTACCTTTAATTAGCGTTTCCAATTTTGCTTGATGTTATTCATAATTACTTCCCTAGTTTTATATGAAATTCATGTGCACTATACTTATATATGGGTATGGTTATTAAAAAGTGGTCTCATGTGTATTTGAACATGAAATGGGTATTTATAAAAGGTGTGTGGTCTTTTGTTTGAATTTGTTATGAAAGTGCACCTTTCGAAGGGATTCCTATGTGATTTAAAAAATGGGTTTTGGTGTGAACATAGGTTTAAAAGATGATTTGACTTCTTAAAAATGATTACTTCATTGTAAGTGAGGTTTTATGTTTGTTTTAAAAATACACAGTCTCCATGTGTTCCAAAATGATGAATACTCCTTGTAAAGTGATGAGGCTCATTTTGCACTTTGAGTTTGGTTTTTAAAAAAGGAAAACCCCCCTTGAGACATTACCCTAGTTTGAGAAATGTGATGTAAGTGTTTATATGTGGTTTTTTATATTTTCCTAGTAAAGAGGCTTATGCATTTTTGTGTGACAGATAGAAAAAAGGGGATGAGCTGAGCGGGGGAGATCAGTGGTGAGAGGTTGGGAGTGTTTTTTAATAAAGATAAAGATGTGTTCATTTATGTTAGTTTTATAAAAACTCACCACTACTTGGAACAAAGCACAATGGGGAACCTGGGTACCAAGGTTGGTGAACTGGGACTTGTGGGCTAGTGTTCCGGAGATGACTTGACCCGGTTTCATTGCAGGTTTGACGATTGCAACACTAACCAAACATATGAATGAATGGTGGTCGTGATCTTCTAAGACACATTTTCTGAGGGTCGTGGTCTTATAAGCCATGTTTTCATAGGGTCGTGGTCTTCTTAGCCATGTTTCACCGAGACACGAAGATCATAGGTCCCCAATTAACACTAGCTGCTTAGGGACTTCCCATGGTTCTTCTGATACGATTTTAAATTCAATTGTTTCATGCTTGTTCCCTCTTTTGTGAAAACCATATTTGAATCTAAATTGGTCTCCTTAAATTTTGAGATGATAATTCATTCTTAAAAACCTATTTTGAAAAGGGAAGAAAAGTGTTATTCTTGGAAATGCAAACTTGTTATTTGAATTTGAAGAGTGAACAACATTATCTTATTATGCCTTATTTTCAAACTAGCATGATTTGGATTTCTTATTAATGGTAGCGGAATAGGTTGTTGTTGTATTTTGTATTAACTAATGAGCATCTCGGTGCTCATGCCTACTTCATATTTTTATTTCAGGTTCTTGTTTCGGGTCTCTCTTGCAATAATCTTGTTTCTGTGTTTGGTGGTAACCCCTGAGGTCACTTGGAGGTACGCTTAACTTTCCATTCTTATTATAATTTCAATTTCATGTTTTTACCTACTTCTCTTAGATTATGATGATTGATTATCTGTATTTTCTAGACTAAATCGTTCCCAACTACCTCATTGTGGTGACCAGAACTGGTTTCCTGCCCGTGGGGATCGGGAACGCCCTTCGGACCATGTTGCAGACCGGGTCAGACGCCGGGTCGGATGACGACCATGCCTGGTTCACGACAGTATTTAACCATGGTATTGGACTCTTGGGACACCTAATATGTTATTTTAATCCAAAATAGTCGACCATAATTTTAAATTACTTATTAAATTATTATTATGTAATTAAACATAGAGAGAAACTCCAACTATATTTTTACTGTTCATGAAAAAAATAAGTATTTTAGAAAATTATAATAAATTTACTCCCACCTAATTTTGATGAGATGATTTCGAAAATTAAATTTTTTTTATCATAATAATTATCAGAATATGATAATTTTATCTTTTAAATATTAAAAACCCTATTTATTTAAAATAACAGTGGATAGAAAATGCATAGTGAAATTTCAAACACATGAAAAAATAAAATTATTTTATCATTTCTATTTAAATAAGAGTTTTTTAATCATACAATTCCATTAAAATATTCATTATTCATAATACATTAGTTTATTATAATAATTATATCTTTTCTAAAGTGAAAAATTTCTTTCTGAAAAAATTAATTTAATAAGTTTGTCATGTTTTTTTATTATGCAAAACTATTCTTATAACGAGAATGATATAATAAAAATTTTAATTATTCAAAAGAATTGGCCTTTAAAAAACTAGGAACATGACACATAAACCCTTATAACAACGACATATGGCTTAAGGATAAGGTGTGTGATGGTGATAGATTCTTGGGGAGACTCGGATAACATCACCCAAGTAGCAATTTTCAGTAACATGAACTTATCTCGTATACGATTTTGTTCAAGGATAACTTGTTGAAGCTCAGCTTGGGCTTGTTCAAGAGTGAATCCCAATGACACAAACCATAACATCCCAGGTAAATAAAGAATATAATATATTCATATTTATTAATATTTGTGAATAAAATATTAATTTTACTTTAAAGGGTATGTTAGGTTTTATGGCCTACCTGGCAGACAACAATGGGATTCTCTGAAATCTCATGTTTCACACAATGCTGAGTCATATTGAAAAAAATATAATATTATAATATTATTTGAAATGGTAGTCAATTTATAGCTATTATATTGGAGGTAAATGAATAGAACCAACTACAACATGTTTATACATGTTTTTTAAATGTTTTCACATTTATCCAATAAAAGTTAGAGGATTAAAATGTAAATGAATCCAATTTTAATCATAAACACTCTAATATTCTTTAAAAGGTCGATTTACCACCTTTTGATGGTGAACCCTTTTTAAATTTAGTTTTTGTAACTTTTATATATTCTATTTGAAAAATAATATTCTTTCTTAGAATCAGGACATCAAAATTTAATTTGGATGAAATTTCGGTATTTTTTTAATAATGTTCATTTTTAAATGAATAGTGAAAAATACTACATTTTAATTTATAATTGCCTTTTAATATAATTTATTTATATAGTTAGATTATCTTTTTAATTTCTTTTAATTTTTAATTATTTTATATTTATACCATTTAATCCAATTTTGGTCATTTTATGTAATTTTACTTTTAAATTGAACACAAAAAATTGTAAATCTTTTGATAGTTATTATTTCTTAAAAACAGGCTTTTTGTTTTGACAATGGGAATTAATTTTATATTAATTTATACAACTTCTATGTTTTGAATTTGGAAAAATAGATTCCATATTTTGAATGAGAAATTCCAAATTGTGTAAATAGGTAACATTTATTTTTAGACATTATGAATAGTAACTTCTGTATATTTTATTTACCATGGTTAAAGAGTAAATCGGGTAAATATGGTAAATAAGTGTAAAATGTAATATTATAATAATATTAAATTACCCTAACACATTTCCTAGACCTATTGGAAAATTTATGTCTGACTGTGGGCATCCTTAGGTCAATTTTGGAACCCTATGGAGCCTCTTGTAAGTGAAAATGACACTTTATATAAATTAATTTAAAATTAAATAAAATATAACATAAACATATATCTCTTAGTAAAACAATTTTTATAATGAGTTATTTAAGTGATATTTTCGACTATAAATATAAATTAGAAAAATAAAAATATTTCCTACATCATGTAATTTTATTTATAATATTTATACATTATATAAGTAAATTTATTTTCGACACAATTATGATGTATGGATTACCTCATTAATTTATGTTTTAAATAAATGAGATTATAAATATTAGAATACATTTATTTGGAAAAATTTTATGCCATACATGGATTTTAAAGATGATTATAACTTGTTATCTATAAATTAATGTAGTTTTTTTGAAATAATCAAGTTATTGATTTTTTAAAAATTCATCATATGAATAGTTTATAAATTGACATAAATGATTTTTTAAATCAATAAATATTTTATTAAATGATAAAATAGTCCTAAAAATCAATGATTTGGGAAAATGACATATTTGATTCTACTAATTTCATTAATGATCCATGTTTTGTGTCTTTTGTAATTTTATAGTAAATATATTAACCATGTAGTATGAATATACTAGAGGACATGGTTAAAGATGAATTATTTAATTAAATGTTAAAGCTAAAAGATAAATTTAATTTCATGCCCTAAACTTTTCTAAACCCCATTTTATGAGATTATTTAGTCCAATACTCATCTTATATTCGAATTTAATGAGTTGGGGACCTTTTTGAAATCCAAATTCAATTTATAATAAAATAATATTTTCAATCTTTCCTAAAGAGCCCCTCCTCCCCCTTATAAAAATCCAAAACTTTTAAACCATTACTCACACCTCTCAAGTAGCTTGGCTCATCCAAACACTGCTCCAATAATCTCCCAACATCCATCTCTTCCACATGGATTCCTTAACATAGACATAAGGCTCTTCAATAAAGCCATTTGGTTCAAACCAAAGGGAGTTAACCAATTAAAATATAATGTCTTCTCTCAAGTTCTTTTATTTTATTTTCCTTCTATAACCCCCTAAACTCTATTTAATACATTATGTTATAAAAACACCAATATCCAAATTATACTATGATTTTTCTATGATAAGGATTCAAACTAGACTTCCACATACCTCCATCTATTGGATACAAACATACTATTTTTGTGGACAGTGAACTACTGCCTCAAGAAATGGTGATTATTCAATTATCTTCTACCACCTCTTATGGTGTCCATTAATATGGAACTATATTTATATGTGATATATATTATATTTATATAGTCTCTATGATTTTTTATTTTTCATTTACAACATACCTTTATCATTCCCATAATGGGTTAATATGATAATTTCATTTGAGGAAGTGCAGACTACTGCCCCCTCAAAGTGATATGACTCGCTCATTCCATACAAGGAATTTATAAAGGATAGAGTCTCTGAAATTATATAAGATATTATACTGGAATTATTATATACCTAGGTATTATTAAGTTTTCATTCCATTAAATATAAAATATATATTAAAGTAGTGTTCATGCGTACCTACGACTTACCATCTCCATGAACAGTTAATTTGATTTCTTATCTCCATATTTTATATACTATTATAAATACATATATATATACTGGATATATATGATACATATGATATCTAAATCATGAATATAATTCTAGAGATAATGTAAATTTTTCCACATGAACAAATTGTAATTATAAGAAGTTCATTTTTCACTCAAGTACCAAATATCGAAAAAATGATTGTTATTAACTTAAATGATTATGTAATGTTTATAACATGGTAATAAGTGATATAAAAGGAAAAAAAATTATTGAAAAATTTTATGAAGCTAGTATAAATAAACATTAGTTTATTATTAAGGAGATTAAAAAATGAATGGGTCAAGACGAACACGAGGTAAGGGACTTCATCTCAATATCCTTTCATTGAGGTATATTTTGATTTATAAACGACTTTATTTTATGTGGTGTATAAACCCATTTATCTTTTAATTTCGTTCAAAGAGAATTTTTTTCTACATAGCGTTTTACTAAATGTAAAATGGAATGTTTCTTTTTTAATGTACGCGGTGACAACGACCTTTCCGCCACCGCGAGCGTTATTTGATATTTGGATTCCTTAACTAGACATAATGTTTTTAAATGAAAATAAATACCATATACTCATTTACATATTTTGGTATTTAAAATGGTTTTGATAATGGATTAGTTATGTCAATATATTTAAATGATATATTGTGATTGAAATGTGGAAATGTTAACTTTACTTTAAGTTTGTTTTATGTGTTATGAATATGTTACTATTTTTGGGCATTGTTTTCGTATATGGGTGGTTCCTTGATAAAGCTAGGGTGGGTGAGCCCAAGATAGCTCTCCAATTAAATGGGTAATGTGATGGAGGTAAAAATTAATGTTTCTCCTAAGAGATTTAGAGAATATACTGTGATGTGTATTCCAAATATAACTCCCTACATAGTTGTGAAAGCTACAATATAAGTATGTTATGAATGCCACAAGTTACCTTTATGATTTATGAATTCAAAATGGTATTCATAAATTGTCATGACGAGCCTTCACCAAAAGGAGGGAAGAGTCAGCGGATTGCCAGGCCCTTCCTTCTTTAAGTTTAAGGAGAGATAATGACCCCCGAAACCCGCCTTCAATAGGTCCCGGAGTGGCGACTAGCACCAAGGGTATAGAAAATTTTCGCAAATGGAAGGCATTACCCTTTTTTTTATTATTTAGGATCGGGAAAAAAGGACAAGTCGACCTCCCAAAAAGGAAAAGAAACAAGTTTATATAAATGAACCCAAATAAAGTCCCCATGCATGTTTAAACAGTTTACAACAAGGTACAAGTACAAAAGAAAAAGAAAGCTCTCAAGTACATTACCAAAAGAAAACAAAAGGTACGACAACAGCGACAACTCCAACTGTCCGACTAATAGGGTCCCGCGCAGCCCTGGTAGTCCTCCTGGAAACCTGAAAGTAAACGTAGGGTGAGAATACAAGTACACTCAGTAGGGAAAACCAAGACTCTCATGCACAAGTGGGGGAACGTACTAAAGTCCCGTGAGAAAAGAGTGAACCATACAACTAACAAGGCAAACTATCCATCCCTGGCCTCACCAAGGCTCACTCCCCAAATAACGCAAGTCAGGTAATATATATAATAAGAGCACATCGATGTTTGGGTACCCCGCGCCACTTCCCCACTGGTTATTGAGACATCCTACGCATCGGACCAATCCCGCCATTCTCACCACAGTCCCACTGCCACACCCACCCGCACACACCTGGGCCACCACCACACGCAGTCCCACTGCCAAATCCCGCCTGCACACACCTGGGCCACAACCACACGCAGTCCCACTGCCAAATCCCGCCCGCACACACCTGGGCCTCAACTGTCACAAGTAACCATGCCTGCAAACACCTAGGCCAGAACAACCACCGCTACGCCCGAAGACACCTGGGCTAAAGGATCCACTGCCACGCCCGAAAACACCTGGGCCTCATCCCGAAGACACTTGGGAAACCACCTGCCGCACACACCTGGCCAACCACCACAACACCCTGCCCGATGGTTCTTGGGCTAATAATGGACTTCAGGCCATCACAGCCTGCCCGAAGGTACTTGGGCTATCCAGGAAAGGGAGCAGAAAAGGAGCTAATAACCAGCCACTAAGTATAGTGTTGGGAAAAACACCCATCCCCCATAAATGGGGGTGTTCGGCACTAAGTGCTCAACTTGGGTGGGGCGCGAATAAGAAACACAAAGCTACAAGTATAGATATAGGTAACAAACACTCACCCAAAACATAGGTTTTCCTAGCCAACCTACAGAACACAATACCACAATGTCCGAGTCACAATTCACGACCCTTGCCCACAAAACCATTTGTCCCATTCTTTTTTCACGTTCAGTCAAAATGTTCAATTAATTTTAAGCACTACTGGGCAACTACCATAAGCATAACCAAGGAAAACGTCAAAGCATAGATCAACCAAAACACTCCCACCCGGTTCTTCCAACAGAGGATCTCTCCCCAATTTGTGATAAAAACTCACAACCACTGAAACCATGCCAAAAGGAGATCCCATCCCCCAAATTCACACAGCCACCGAGAGTATAAAAAGAACAGGGGATCCCATCCCCTCCCACATTTCCAGCAAACGGCCCGAAGGGAAAACAACCACTAACCACTACCAACACAAGTCAGGGATTTTCAGATTTAAACGATTTAACACACTCCATGGTTTCAAATTCCGTGTGTTCTAACCGGGAGTTATCACAGAAGGGCCGATCCTGGTGCTTTCAATTATTCAGCCGGATATACGTGGTTAACCAATTTCACAGCAGGAGTTCACAATTTCAGCAACCCATTTAAAACATCCTGAGGGGATTCAAGTGCACACACACGACCACCAACGGCCTCAATTTTCAGAAAACAAAAACCAGTACAACAAAAGGGATGATCACAAGATAAAGCATAACAACGATCACAACCCCTTCCCCTTCTTCCTTTAGAACTTCGTTTATTATCTTCATTAGGGTTTGGTTCAACCAATTCCATAGGAACAAAAGTAACGCCCACCCCGCATGATACACAAAAAGTGAGAGACGAGAGAAATTCCCTACTTGTTGATAGATGATCGACGTTTAGGCCGGGGGCGCGGAACTTTACGGATAACGACGCGGCGGTCCCGATGCACCAGAAGATCCACGATCGAAGAAGGGGAAAATCCACGGCCTAACCCTTAATTATAAGAGCTGGGGACGTTTGAGATGAAACACAAAACCACGGAAGACGAGGGAGTCGTGGGTTGACCACGTGGCTTGACTCATCATTAATGGCACTGGGTGGTTTTAACCGACCCATGAATTAATGAAGCATTTAATTAAAACCTTTGTGCGCGTTTCGGATTCCCAAGACATTTTTAACAAGGCAGAATAGGGTTTAAAACCCTATTTGCGAAAAAGGAACGTTACTGGAACAACTTGGCAAGGCCGGCCGACGTCGGCCGGTCTCACCGATCAGTCTCACCGATCGGTCGCACCGATCGGTCTCACCTATCGGTACCCCGCAAGGAAACCGGATTTTTGGCAAAGGAAGGGACCAAGGGGGGTCTGGGTCATCACATCAGATACCTCTTAAACGATTCTCGTCCCCGAGAATCAAAACAAACCAGAAGGAAAGAGAGGATCCGAACAACCATCTTCGAAGATACCTCTTAGTAGTGGACCCCCGCTAATTGAAAACACTCCCTGTCAAGAACCAAGCAACATACCACGCCAAACCGCCCGGTCATGTGGGTTTGGGGAGTTCCCCTCCCCCATGTCAAGATATTATCCGCTTTGGGCGGCACTGACTCGCCCGCATGGGTTTAATCGCATCCACCTTAATGCGTCCTGATTAGGGGTCGGGTTTCCCTTTCCCTTTAGCCGGGGCTTTCCACACATAACAGAGGAATGGAACTAGCACATTTCATAGACAAAAAGGTCAAACGTTCTGTCACAACAGGCACCAAAGGATCAAAGATCAGAACAACTCGGGGTATTGGGCACGCATCTGTGCTTCCCTCTCCCACGTGCTCTCTTTGAGGCCGCCATGTCTCCACAACACACGAACCAGGCCGACGGTTCGTCCACGGAGCACTTTCTCCTTGCGATCCTCGATTCTGACTGGCCGTTCCTCGAAGGTCGCGTCTCCTACCACATCTAGCTCTCCCCAGTTGATGACATGAGAGTCATCATGTAAGTACTGACGAAGCTGGGAGACATGGAAGACGTCATGGACCCTCTCCAACTGAGGTGGTAGGGCCAGATGATATGCTACCTCACCAACTCGCCTCAGCACCTCGAAAGGTCCGATGAACCTAGGGGAGAGCTTACTCCCCTTTCCGAACCTCCGCTGCCCCCGTCGAGGGGAAACCTTCAAAAACACATGATCTCCCACCTCGAACTTCAGGGGCCTCCTCCGACGATCAGCATAAGATTTCTGCCGATCCTGAGCTGCTTTCATCCTCTCCCGCACTAGCTGGACTTTCTCCGTGGTGTTCTGCACTACTTCTGGTCCAAGAGTACTAGTCTCACCAACCTCTGCCCAGCATAAGGGTGAACGACATGGTCTTCCATACAAAGCCTCAAAAGGATCCATGCCAATAGTAGAGTGAAAACTGTTGTTGTAGGCAAACTCTACTAAAGGCAAGTGTCGTACCCATGATCCTCCGAAATCCAGAACACATGCTCGCAGCATGTCCTCCAAGGTCTGGATAGTCCGCTCTGTCTGCCCATCAGTCGGAGGGTGAAAAGCAGTGCTAAGGCATAGTTGGGTGCCAAAAGCATGCTGTAACCCCTTCCAGACTCGTGAGGTGAATCGAGTGTCCCGATCTGAGACGATCGTTTTCGGAACTCCATGAAAACGCACCACCTCATCCACGTACCTATGTGCTAAGGTACTCACGGGTCCTGACTCCTTGATAGCCAAGAAGTGAGCAGATTTTGTCAATCGATCCACCACTACCCAGATAGCATCATGCCCGCCCTGAGCTCTGGGTAGTCCCGTGACGAAGTCCATCGAGACGTCGTCCCACTTCCACTCGGGAACATCTAGAGGATGCAACAGACCACCAGGAACACGGTGTTCAGCCTTCACCTGCTGACACACCAGGCATTTAGCCACGAACTCTTCCACTGCCTGTTTCACCCCGGGCCACCAAAACTGTCCCCTCAGGCCTTGGTACATTTTCGAAACGCCCGGATGTACTGCCAAGGCTGAGCTATGGAACTCACGAAGGACTTCATCATGCATCACCTCTGGAACAAACAACCTCCGATGAAAGAGCATCCGACGTCGGCTGTCCTCCGACCATCCTTCCGGGGCGTTCCCCTGATCGATACGATCCCGCAACACTTCCACCTCAAGATCTCCCCACTAGGACTCTTCCACTTGCTGCAACAAAGAGGGCTGTACCGTCATCTGAAACAAACAGCCTCTAGTACCTTCCACCCTTGCATCCAAGTGAAAGGAAGCCAATTCCCCCATCGCCCTCCAAGCATCAGCAGATTCCCGAACCACCTCCTGATGCGGCTTCCTGCTCAGGGCATCAGCCACAACGTTTCCCTTACCTTCAGTGTATGAGATCTCAAAGTCGTAGTCCTGGAGAAACTCGACCCACCTCCGTTGTCGCAAGTTCAAGTCACGCTGGGAGAAGATATAGCGCAAGCTTTTGTGATCGGTGAAGACCACAAAGCGCTCCCCAAAGAGGTAATGTCGCCACAGCTTTAATGCGAACACTACCGCTGCAAGCTCCAGGTCATGGGTGGCATAGTTCCGCTCATGGGGGCGTAGCTGCCTGGACCCATAAGAGATCACCCCTTGTCGCTGCATCAATACGCACCCCAGGCCCTGTCCCGAAGCATCACAGAATACCTCATAGGCCATCCCTTCTTCTGGCAATCTCAACACTGGGGCACTAACCAGTTTTTCTTTTAGGTAGCTGAAGGACGACTCACACTGCTCGCTCCACATGAAAACCTGGTCCTTCTTGGTCAAAGCCGTCAAAGGGGCTGCTACCCGGGAGAAGTTGGGTACGAATCTCCGGTAGTAGCCCGCCAGTCCGAGGAAACCCCGAACTTCCGCCACATTCTTGGGTGCTGCCCAAGAAACAATTGCCTCAACCTTTGATGGGTCGACTGCTACTCCCTGCTCAGACACTACATGTCCGAGGAAGTGCACTTCTCGTGCCCAGAACTTGCACTTTGACAACTTCCCATAGAGCTGGTGCTGTCGGAGGACCTCCAAAACCGTCCTCAGGTGCTCTGCATGGTCCTCTTCTGACTTTGAATAGATCAGGATATCGTCGATGAACACCACCACAAACCGATCCAGGTACTCCCGAAAGATGGAGTTCATAAGCCCCATGAACACGGCCGGGGAGTTCGTAACACCAAAGGGCATGACCACAAACTCGAAGTGCCCATACCTGCACCTGAACGCCATCTTCGGGACGTCGCTATCCTTCACCCTCAGCTGGTGGTACCCGGATCGCAGGTCGATCTTCGAGAACCATCCTGCCCCCTTCAGCTGGTCGAAAAGATCATCTATCCTCGGAAGAGGGTAGCGGTTCTTGATCGTTACCTGATTCAGCCTCCTGTAATCGATGCACAACCTGAGGCCACCATCTGCCTTCTTTGCGAACAAGACTGGGGCACCCCACGGTGATGCACTTGGATGAACATAACCCCTCTTCATCAGATCGTCAATCTGTATCCGCAACTCCCGTAGCTCCGAAGGTGCCATCCGGTAAGGAGCCATCGAGATTGGTCGAGAGCCGGGCTGCAGGTCTATCCCGAACTCGATGTCACGTCGAGGGGGTAGAGTCGTCACCTCCTCAGGAAAGACGTCCACAAATTCACGAACGATCTCTGGTACTTCCACCATTTCCTCATCTGTTGATTCTATCGTCAGTTCGGTCAACAAGGAGAGGAGATGTTCCTCCCTCCTGTTTCCCTTCGGACAGCTCCGCTCGCCGGTGAAAGTAACACGCTGGCCGTCCAAACCGGAGAACACCACCCTCCCTTGGAAATAGTCGATGACGGAGCACACAGAAAATAGCCAGTCGATGCCTAGGATGACATCGTACGGCCGAATCTGTAGCAGAAGGAGATCCTTAACCGACTGATGTGGCCCCAACATCAGTCTACATCCCCGACAAACGAACAGCAAGTCGGTCTGACCTCCAACTGGTGTGCTCAACACCAGGGGCACTGGAAGTCTCTCGGCATCTAGACCCAAGGCGCGGGCTAGACTGGGTGTAACAAAGGAGTGCGAAGCTCCGGTATCGAACAAAGCATAAGCAAGAGTGCTAAACACACTGATCGTACCTCGAACAACCTCTGGCCCTGCTGGAACTGTTGCTTCTGCGGCGTGTAATTGTCCACGCCCAGCTCCCCTGCCCCTCGGCTGTCGGCCACCTCCCCGACCACGCCCTGGTCGAGGTCCCTGGGGAGCGCCCTGAGGTCGGCCTCCCCCTCCTATGTCTGTCTGCGGAGGAGCGGGAGCTCGCTGTCCCTGCTGCTGCTGCTGGAAGGGTCTGGCTGGGAACTGCTGCTGCGGCGGACGCTGGGGATGACTGCCACTGCTGTACTGCACCCGATCGGGGCACTGACTCCGAAGATGTCCAGGGCTCCCGCAGATGAAGCACCGTGGTCCCGAGCCTGAAGGAAAAGAACGTGGGCCAGGGGATCGAAACTGAAACTGCTGCGGCCTGCTCCCTGCGGGTCGGAACCTGGAGGGTCCCGATGCCGGAGGCCTGGTGCTGATGGCCTTCCCCTTCGATGGTCCCAGCTGGATCCCTTCTCGTGACAGTCCGCCTAGAGCGTGCATCCTTTCCACCACTTCGGCCTTCTTCTGAACCTCTAAGTATGTCATAAGGGTAAAGGGGGTAACAGCATACTGGAGGGAGGGTCGGAGCGCCTCCTCCAAACGTCTTGCCCGAGACTCCTCATCGGGAAAGAGGTCCGGGGCAAAACGCAGGAGGTCCTTGAACTTGATTCCATGTTCCCTCACGGACATGCTCCCCTGCTGGAGGGAGAGTAGCTCCTGCCTCTTCTCCGCCTTCATTGTCGAGGAGAGGAACTCCGCCCGGAACTCCCTCTCGAAGTCCGCCCAAGCAACCTCAGACTCCTTCCTACTCCCCAGGTGAAGCATCCACCACTGACGTGCCGCTCCTCGCATCTGGATAACAGCCAGAGGAACCCAGTACTCTGTCGGGGCCCGAATCAGGCCGAAGGCTATGACTAGCTCCTCCAGCCAGCCTTCCGTCTTCATGTCGGAGGTGCTGCCCTCATATTTCTCGAGGGCCTGTCGCTGAAAGGCTCGAAGAGTCTTCTGCCACTGGTCGTCCTCTTCCTCCCGATCAGCTCTCTGCCGATTGGCCAAAGTAGTCTCAGGAGTCTCGATCGCCCGTACCACACGTGGTCGCCTTCCAGGTGCCATAGCTGCAAGGTAAACAAGGAATGCCTAAGCCCAGTAGTGCAAAGAAAACCGTTCTCAAAACTTGTTAAGATTTAATTTATTCTTAATTTCCCAAGACATCCCAGAAACACAAAAACACAAGTCATTTATGATGCATGTACCTTTCCTAGGGTCTCTACCCTGCAATCAGTGTGGCCTCACTTGGTCGTTCGGTAGGTCCAGAGTCCTTGCATCGGATCACGAGGGGCCCTAAAATCCTGTGTCCTAGCCGGTCCTCCCTGGCCTAATTCACGCACCAAGGTCACCCAACGATGTTGCCTTACCATCCCATGCAATCCTTACTGTGCCTAACTCCAGACTCCGTCCTATCTCTCAACCTGCCTTTGATACCATTCTGTCATGACCCGCCTTCACCAAAAGGAGGGAAGAGTCAGCGGATTGCCAGGCCCTTCCTTCTTTAAGTTGAAGGAGAGATAATGACCCCCGAAACCCGCCTTCAATAGGTCCCGGAGTGGCGACTAGCACCAAGGGTATAGAAAATTTTCACAAATGGAAGGCATTACCCTTTTTTATTATTATTTAGGATCGGGAAAAAAGGACAAGTCGACCTCCCAAAAAGGAAAAGAAACAAGTTTATATAAATGAACCCAAATAAAGTCCCCATGCATGTTTAAACAGTTTACAACAAGGTACAAGTACAAAAGAAAAAGAAAGCTCTCAAGTACATTACCAAAAGAAAACAAAAGGTACGACAACAGCGACAACTCCAACTGTCCGACTAATAGGGTCCCGCACAGCCCTGGTAGTCCTCCTGAAAACCTGAAAGTAAACGTAGGGTGAGCATACAAGTACACTCAGTAGGGAAAACCAAGACTCTCGTGCACAAGTGGGGGAACGTACTAAAGTCCCGTGAGAAAAGAGTGAACCAAACAACTAACAAGGCAAACTATCCATCCCAGGCCTCACCAAGGCTCACTCCCCAAATAACGCAAGTCAAGTAATATATATAATAAGAGCACATCGATGTTTGGGTACCCCGCGCCACTTCCCCACTGGTTATTGAGACATCCTACGCATCGGACCAATCCCGCCATTCTCACCGCAGTCCCACTGCCACACCCGCCCGCACACACCTGGGCCACCACCACACGCAGTCCCACTGCCAAATCCCGCCTGCACACACCTGGGCCACAACCACATGCAGTCCCACTGCCAAATCCCGACAGCACACACCTGGGCCTCAACTGTCACAAGTAACCATGCCTGCAAACACCTAGGCCAGAACAACCACCGCTACGCCCGAAGACACCTGGGCTAAAGGATCCACTGCCACACCCGAAAACACCTGGGCCTCATCCCGAAGACACTTGGGAAACCACCTGCCGCACACACCTGGCCAACCACCACAACACCCTGCCCGATGGTTCTTGGGCTAATAATGGACTTCGGGCCATCACAGCCTGCCCGAAGGTACTTGGGCTATCCGGGAAAGGGAGCAGAAAAGGAGCTAATAACCAGCCACTAAGTATAGTGTTGGGAAAAACACCCTTCCCCCATAAATGGGGGTGTTCGGCACTAAGTGCTCAACTTGGGTGGGGCGCGAATAAGAAACACAAAGCTACAAGTATAGATATAGGTAACAAACACTCACCCAAAACTTAGGATTTCCTAGCCAACCTACAGAACACAATACCACAACGTCCGAGTCACAATTCACAACCCTTGCCCACAAAACCATTTGTCCCATTCTTGTTTCACGTTCAGTCAAAATGTTCAATTAATTTTAAGCACTACTGGGAAACTACCACAAGCATAACCAAGGAAAACGTCAAAGCATAGATCAACCAAAACACTCACACCCGGTTCTGCCAACAGAGGATCTCTCCCCAATTTGTGATAAAAACTCACAACCACTGAAACCATGCCAACAGGAGATCCCATCCCCCAAATTCACACAGCCACCGAGAGTATAAAAAGAACAGGGGATCCCATCCCCTCCCACATTTCCAGCAAACGGCCCGAAGGGAAAACAACCACTAACCACTACCAACACAAGTCAGGGATTTTCAGATTTAAACGATTTAACACACTCCATGGTTTCAAATTCCGTGTGTTCTAACTGGGAGTTATCACAGAAGGGCCGATCCTGGTGCTTTCAATTATTCAGCCGGATATACGTGGTTAACCAATTTCACAGCAGGAGTTCACAATTTCAGCAACCCATTTAAAACATCATGAGGGGATTCAAGTGCACACACACGACCACCAACAGCCTCAATTTTCAGAAAACATAAACCAGTACAACAAAAGGGATGATCACAAGATAATGCATAACAACGATCACAACCCCTTCCCCTTCTTCCTTTAGAACTTCGTTTATTATCTTCATTAGTGTTTGGTTCAACCAATTCCATAGGAACAAAAGTAACGCCCACCCCCCATGATACACAAAAAGTGAGAGACGAGAGAAATTCCCTACTTGTTGATAGATGATCGACGTTTAGGCCGGGGGCGCGGAACTTTACGGATAACGACGCGGCGGTCCCGATGCACCAGAAGAGCCACGATCGAAGAAGGGGAAAAACCACAGCCTAACCCTTAATTATAAGAGCTGGGGACGGTTGAGATGAAACACAAAACCACGGAGGACGAGGGAGTCGTGGGTTGACCACGTGGCTTGACTCATCATTAATGGCACTGGGTGGTTTTAACCGACCCATGAATTAATGAATCATTTAATTAAAACCTTTGTGCGCGTTTCGGATTCCCAAGACATTTTTAACAAGGCAGAATAGGGTTTAAAACCCTATTTGCGAAAAAGGAACATTACTGGAACAACTTGGCAAGGCCGGCCGACGTCGGTCGGTCTCACCGATCGGTACCCCGCAAGGAAACCGGATTTTTGGCAAAGGAAGGGACCAAGGGGGGTCTGGGTCATCACATAAATCCTATGATCTTGTGTGGTATGTTAAAGATTAAAATGTATGATTTCATAGACTTTTATATATTGATAGACTGATGTTTTCTTTTCTTGTTTTATAACCCTTACTGATCTTTTTTATGCTCATCCCATGTTTGGGAAATGTTTTTTCACAGGATATAAGGTAGGGTAAGAAAAAGGAAGAATTCAAGAAGATTTATATCTAGAAAATAATTCATGTTTTCTTTTAAGAGTTTATATTTTTAAAAAAATTGGATACATAGTAGAGGTGTCTACTTTGTAATACCTGAGATGAAATGTAATAGTTATGGCCAAATTCTCTAAAAATCTAAACTTGAAAAGATCTTCAATGTGAATTATTAACATAATTCAAGATTATGTAATGTTTATGGTCGGGTCCTTATAGTTTTTCTCATAGGTTAGTTTAGACAACATTAGGAGTTAGGATATTGTTGAATTAATATCCATAAATTAATTTAGGGTAAGATTGAAATGATATAACACTTTATGATTACCATGTTTCTTCACCTAAGATCTTTATATTTTCAGTATGGTTTCCATCGATGAAATAGCACAACTATGCTGGGAAGGCATGAAAAGGGAAATGATCTTCCAAATCAACATCTTGAGATGGTCAGAATAAAAATTTAACAGTTTCTTTCAATTATGTCTTAGTTGAATCAGGTGATAAATAGTGGTTGTGTTTATTTATAATATTTTGGTTTATTACAAATGTAAAGAGGAACATTAAATTAATTTAGGGTTTGTCTTAAAAACCATAAAAGAAAATAAATTGTATGGGAAATTCAGAACGTGTGAGTTTTGGTTACAACTAATTTCATTCCTTGATCACATTTTTTCAAAAAAATAGAATAACTATTGATCCTTTTTAAACAAAACTTATTGAAGAATGACCAATACCCACAAATATAACCGAGATTCATAGTTTTCTAGGTTTCATAGACTATTACAGAAGGTTTTTTGAGAATTTTCCATGGTTATCTAGAATACTCACTACTTTAAATCGAAATGGTGTTAAGTTCATTTAGACAAAAGAACGTGAGGATTGTCTTCATGAATTGAAAAAAAGATTGGTGAATGCTCCTTTTTCATCACTTCCTTCTCGAAATGGTGAGTTTTTTATCTACAATTTGAAAGGACTTGGTTGTGTCCTAATGAAGAATGATCAGGTAATTTCTGATGCTTCATGTCAGTTGAAACCTCATGAGTTAAATTACCCTACACATGATTTGGAATTAGCTGTTGTTTTCTTATTTAAAACTTTTGGAGGCATGATTTGTATGTAGTAAAGGGTAAAATATATACTGATCACAAAAGTATAAATTATATATTCAATCATAAATAATTAAACATGAGATAGAGGATATGACTAGAATTAATCTAAGATTATGATTTCATGCTCCATTACCATCTGAGAAAGGAAAATAAAGTGGCTGATGATTTGAGTCAAAATAGTAATGCTACATTAACCATGTTACGTTTTCAATAAGATCATTTGATTAAATATTTGTTGAAATTTACCATATAAGTTGTTGGTTCAGAAAATTACACTATTTTGTTTCAGGTTTTAGTGAAATCATCTCTATCAGACAAAATTAAGCAAGCGTAGAAGGAAGACAATGAGTTGCAGAAAAAGGAAGAGTTGGTTCCGAAAGGTAAGTTAAATGATTATAACATTGATAATGATTGTATTCTTGAGATTTGGAAGATATTATGTATGCCTTGTGATTCAAAGTTGAAGAATGAGTTGTTATGTGAAGCTCATAGTTCTACATTTTCAGTTCATTCTGGCAGTACTTTGTTGTACATATATCTTCTGCAGTATTACTGAATGGATGGAATGAAAAAATATATTTCTGACATTAGTGTGAAGTGTTTGACTTGCCAACATATTAATGAATAGTGGAAATTACCGAAAGGGATGCTTCATCCTTTATCAATGCCAGAGTGGAAATAAGAAAATGTGTCCCCAGATTTCGTCATGGGATTACCAAAGACTTCTCAAGGTAATAATGAAATATGGATTATTATTGATCGATTGTCAAAATATTCTCATTTCATTCCTATTAGAGATACATTGTCTCTAGATCAACATTCTTGGTTGTATGTTAAATAGATAGTCAGGTTTCAAGGAGTTCACCACTCCATTTTATCTGATCGTGATCCCAGTTTTACTTCTAACTTTTGGAAAGGCCTTCAAATGTCATTGGGTAATATATTATATTTTATTATAATATTGCATCCACAATTAGATGGACAGTCAGAATGAACAATTCAGGCAATGTAAGATATTTTATGTTTTTCTAAATGGATTACCAGGGATGTTGGGACCAACATCTTTATTTGGATTAATTTTCTTGTAATAACAGTTTTCATTCCCATATACAGATGGCACCATTTGAGGAATTATCTAGAAAGCAGTGTCGAACTCTAGCTTTTTGAGATGAAGTAGGTGAAAGGAAGTTTATGGGACTATAATTGGTAGAAGAAATGGCAGAAAAAGTTCAATTGATTCAAAAGCATATGAGAACAGCTTAGAGCAGGTAGAAAAGTTATGTGGATAACTGGAGGAATGATATTTCTTTTTAGGTAGGTGATCATGTTTTTCTCAAAGTTTCTCCATGGAATAGTGTGACGTGTTTTGGAAATAAGGGAAAGTTATGTCTGAGTTTCATTTGAACATATGAAATCCTAGAGAAAGTTAGATTAGTTGCCTACAGAGTGGATTTAACTCCATGTGTATCCTAGGTACATAATGTTTTTCATGTTTCAATGTTGAGAAAGTATATTTTGGATCCATATCATGTTTTGATTCGAGAGGTAGTTCAATTGGATGAGAATATTTCTTATAAGGAACAACCAGTCCAGATTCTTTACCGAAGAGAAAAAGTGTTACAGAATAAGGTAATTCATCAGGTAAATGTATTATGGAGAAAATATATGGTTGAAGAGGAGATTTGGGAATCTGAAAATTCTATAAGGGATAAATACCCCCACTTATTTGATAAGTTCATTTAATTGCGGGGACGCAATTCCCAAAAGGAGAGAAGGATGTAACATCCTAGGTAAATAATGAATATGATATTTCCATATTTATTAATATTTTTGAATTAAATAATAATTTTACTTGGAAAAAGTATTCTATGTTCAATGGAGTACCTGAAACGCAACAACAGGTTTCTCTGAAATCTCATGTTGCATACAATGCTGAGTCATATTGAAAAAAATATAATAATATAATATTATTTTGAATGGTAGTTAATGCCTAACTGTTGTATTGAAGAGAATGAATAAAACTAACTAAAATATGATTATACATGTTTTTTAAATTTTTTTACATTTATCCAATTAAAGTTAGTGTCTTAAAATGTGAATGAATCCAATTTTATTCATAAACACTCTAATATTCCTTAAAAGGTCGATTTATTTCCTTTTGATGCAGAACCCCTTTAAAATATAGTTTTATCACTTTTATATGTTCTATTTGAAAAAATAATATTATTTTTTAAAATTTGGACATCAAAGTTTATAATGGATGAAATTTTGGTATTTTTCTGATAATGTTCATTTTTTAATGAATAGTGGAAAATACTGCATTTTAATTCAAAAGTACATTTTAATCTAATTTATTTATGTGGTTAGATTATATTTTTAAGTGGTTTTAATGTATAATTAGATTTTATTTTTATCATTTAATCCAATTTTGGTCATTGTATGTAATTTCACTTTGAATTGAACAAAAAAAAGTGTCAATCTTTTGATAGTTATTATTTCTTAAAAACACGCTTTTTGGTTTTCACAACAAGAACTAATTTTAAATTGATTTCTCCAACTTCTGTGTTTCAAATTTGGAAAATTGGATTTCATATTTGGAATTAGGAGTTCCAAATTGTGTGAATAGGTAACTTTTATTTTTAGACATTATGAATAGTAACATCAGTAAATATTTTATTTAACGTTGTTAAAAGGTAAATCTAGTAAATAAGGGTAAAAAAATATTATAATAATAATAAATTAACCTAACATGATTTATAACACTATTGGATGATACATGTCTAACAATTACCATCCTTGGGTCGATTTTGGGACCCCATGGAGCCATTTGTAAGTTAAAATGTCACATTATAAGAATTAATTAAAAGTTACTGAAAATATAACATAAACATATATCTCTTAGTAAAAAAATTTATAATGGGTTATATAAGTGATATTTTCGACTATAATGAGTAATTATAAAGCTAAAATTACTTCCTACATCATGTTATTTTATTTATAATTTTTAGACATCATATAAATAAATCTATTTATGACACAATGATGATTTAATAATTTCCCCATTAATGAATATTTTAAATAAATGAGATTATAAATATTAAAATAAATTTATTTTAAAACTTTTTATGTCATCCAAGAATTTTATTAATGATTATAACTTGTTATCTATGAATTAATGTAGTTTTTAGAAAATAATAAAGTTTTTATATATTTTTTTAAAAGTATTGATATGAATTGTTTATAAATTGACATAAATGAGTTTTTAAATCAATAAATATTTTATTAAATGATAAATAGTCCTAAAAATATAATATTCTTCCTAATAACATATATGATATTACTAATGTCATTAATGATCCATTTTTGTGTCTTTCGGCATTTTATAGTAAATATATTAATCATATAGTATGAATATACAAGAGGACATGGTCAAAGATAAATTATTTTTCTAAAGGTTACAGCTAAAACATAAGGTTACTTTTTTGCCATAATATTATCTAAAACCCTTTGGAAGAGAGTATCTTAAAAAATACCCACCTTATATTTGAATTAAATGAGTTGGAGTCCTTTTGAAATCTATATTCATTTTATAATAAAATAATATTTTTAAACATTCTTAAAGATCCCCTCCTTCCCCTTATAAAAAGACACCACATCTAACCCATTACTCACACCTTTAAATCCCCGTGGATAATCCAAGCTCTACTCCAAGAATTTCCCAGTATCCCTCTCTTTCACCTTTAATTCTTAACTTAGGATTAAAGAACATCAAGAAATCATTTTGGTTCAAACCAAACGGAGTTACCCAATTTAACGTTAACGTCTTCTATCAAGTTATTTTCTTTTCATTTCATTATCTAACCCCTAAACTCTCTTTATTACATTATTTTATAAAATAACAGTCTCTCAATTATACTATTATGTTTTTATGAGAATTAATTTAAATCCACTTTCACACACCTCCATCTAATGGATATGAACATACTATTTCTGTGGACGGCGAACTACTACCTCATGAAACGATGATTGTTCAGTTATCTCCTACTAACCCTTATGGTGGCCATTAAGATGGAAATGTATTTATATGTGATATATATTATATTTATATTGTCTATATTCTTCTTTATTTTTCATTTACATCATAACTTTATGGTTTCCATAATGGGTAAATACGATAATTTTATTTCAGGAAGTGCGGACTTCCGCCCCCTCAAAGTGATATGACTCGTTCATGCCATACGTGGAATGTATGAAGGATGGAATTACTGAAATTATATATGATATTATACTGGAATTATAATATACCTATGTATCATTAATTTTCCATTCCATTAAATACGAAATAGAAATGAAAGTAGCATTCATGCGTACGTACAGCTTACCATATCCATAAACGGTGCATTTCATTTCTTATATCCAAATGTTATGTACTATTATAAATACATATATATATATATAGGATATATATTATATATATGATATCTAAATCATTAATATCATTCTATAGATAATGGAATTTTGACCACATGTACAACTTGTAATTATAAGAAGTTCATTTTTGACTCAAGTACCAAATATCGGCAAAATGACTGTTATTAACTTAAATGATTATGTAATGTTTATAACATTGTAATAAGTGATATAAAAGGAATAATAGACTTTAAAAAGGTTTTGAATCAAGTATAAATTAACTTTAGTTTATTATTCAGGAAATTAAAGAACGAACAAGTCAAGTTGGACACGATGTAAGGGACTTCGTCTCAATCTCCTTTCTTTGAGGGATATTTTGATTTATACAAGACTTTATTTTATATGGTGTATAAAACCCTATGACTTCTCATTTCATTCAATGGTAATATTTTTTTACGTAGATTTTTAACGACAAAGGGAGTGTTTTTTTAACGTACATAGTGACAATGACCTTTCCACCGCCGTGAGCATTATTTGATATTTGGAATCCTTAACAAGCTGTAATGTTTTTAAAAGAAAAATAAATACCATATACTCTTTTATGTATTTTGGTATTGAAAATGGTTTTGATAATTGATTGGTTATGTCAATATATTTAAATGATATCTTGTGATTGAAATGTGGAAATATTATCTTTCCTTTATGTTTGTTTTATGTGTTATGAATATGTTATTGTTCTGGGGAATTGATTACGTATATGGGTGGTTCCGTGATATACCTAGGGAGGGTGAGCCCGAGATAGATCTCCAATTCATTGGGTGACATGATGGTGGTAAATGTTAATTTTTCTCATAAGAGATTTAGGTAATATACTATGATGGGTATTCCAAATGTAACTCCGGACGTAGTTGTGAAATCAAAAAAGTATGTTTTGTATACCACAAGTTACCTTTACGATTTATGATTTCCATGTGTTATTCATAAATATTATGATCTTGTATGTTATGTTAACGAATGAAAATTATGATTTTATTGATTTCTAAGTATTGATGGACTAATGTTTTCTTTCCTTATTTTAAAACCCTTAAAGAGTTTTTATGTTCATCCCAAGTTTTAGAAATGTTTTTCACAGTATATAAGGAAGTTTAAGAGAAATTAATAATTCAAGAAGATTTATATCAAGAAAATAAGTATTGTATTCTTTTAAGAGTTTTTATTTTATAAAAAAATGGATACTGAGTAGAACTGTCTACTTTTAATATTTGTGACATAATGTAATATTTATGGCCTATTTCTCTAAAACACTAAACATAAAAAGATCCTTAATGTGAATTATTAACTAAATTCAATATTATGTAATGTTTAAAGTCAGGTCCTTATATTATCACCCTCCCAAGATCTGAAAAATGGGCTTTGTATGAAACAAATCTTCTAGTTGAGGACGTTGTTTCACTTTTCTGTATTATTTAACCCTTATCATTTCTATTTATATCAATAACTATAACGTTAAAATTTTTATTAAGAGTATTGTTTCCAACATTCATATTGACCAACAGTCATATAAAAGTTAAAACATGATGGTCACATTTCATTTTATAATCACATTATTATTAAATATATATAGTTTTGTAGAGTATATTATAACACACATTTTCAAGAAACAAAAAACATTCAAAAAGTTTGTGTTGTTACATTCTTCCCCCTTAATAAATTCCATCATGAAAATTTTATCTCATTCCCTCGGGTGAGAAAATGTGTGGGTACTTTTTCGTAATGGTTTACACTAGTTCTCGTGTGGCTTATTCATATTTGTGGTACCTCCAAAACACTTTAACAAGGAGGGTAGTCATGTTGCATATACTGTTGTCTTTATGGTCCAAGATCTCTACTGGTTTCTCCTCATAAGATAGGTCATGTTCCAATTATACCACCTTAGGATTCAGTACATGTGAAGGGTGAAGTTTGTAATTCCTCAAGATATATACATTGAATACATCATGAAAATGATCTATATTTGGAGGAAGTTATAGCTGATAGGTCACTGCTCCTATGTGATAAGTGATTTCATATGAGCTAATGTACCTAGTGAAGAGCTTCCCATTCTTCCCAATTAACATGAATCTCTTCCAAGGTCAAATTAAAAGTAATACCTTGTCACCAACATCAAACTCCATGTCCCTTCAAAGATTGTCAGCATAGCTCTTCTACCGACTCTGAGAAACCATTATGTGTTGTTGGATGACATGAGCCTTTTTTATCATCTCTTTCACAAGATCAGACCCACTAAGATTTTCCCCACCATCTTCACCCCAATAAGTAAAAGCTCTATATCGCTTACCATATAGGGTTTCATAGGGTTCCATTTGAATACTCAAATAGAATATGTTTTTGTATAAGAACTCAACTACTGGGAGGTGTTGATCTCATCCACCTTTAAATTCTATTGGGCATGTTCCCATCATGTCCTCTAGTTTCTGAATAGTCCCCTCATATTAGGAATCAGTTTGGGGTGATAGGTCGTACTAAAACTCAATTAAGTATTCAAAGCATGATGGAGAGTTCTCTATAATTTTTATGTGAACCTTGGATCATGATTAAAAACGATATAAATTTGAACTCTAAGAAACCTCACCACATACTATTTGTAAATATTGGATAGTTTTACAAGAGATAAATCTTCCCAAATAGAGATAAAATGGGTAGTCTTGGTGAGATTGTCCAATATAACCCTTATCACGTTGTTTCTATTAGGTTTTTTCAGGACCCCGGTGTCAAAGTCCAGAGTGATATTTTCCCACTTCCATGATGGTATGGGTTGTAGTTGTAATACCTATTTAGAAAGTAGTTTCTCTGCCTTCACTTTTTGACACACTAGGAACTTTTTAGTGTAGTTATCAATCTTACTCTTCATGTTATCTCAGCAATAATGATCACGAAGGTCCCTATACATTTCCATGCTTCCTGGATGTATAGAGTAAGTAGATATATGAGCTTCACCCTTATTCTCCTTCTTTATTTCTACAATATATGAACAGATAACATTGTATGAAATGTTTCGTCCACTTGGTTGAATACCCTGGGAGGGGGGAGGGTGAATCAAGGTTTGGAAGATTACAACTTTCTAACATTCAGATCTTGTATTGTTGTTAGAAAAAACTCAATTCTCTCTTCCTCCCATAGTAATATATGAAAGAATATGAAATCATGCACAAGACACAATGATTTTTATTTGGTTTACCTTCACTTGGATATGTCCATGGAACATAAGACGACAATGTGCCGATGTACCAAATTCACTAAGGCTCACTGCCAATAATGAGAACAATGTTAGGGATAAATCTTCTATGCCCGAGCTTACTTCATTTACAATGTTTAGGGTCTTCTCACTACATTACCACGGTTCACTCCCTATGCCTCTTTCCCTGGCTCACTACCGGTGGAAAGGGTCACCATCTTCCTCTTATTTCACTCAATGCTCTTGGAAAGGAATCCCCTCAATGTTTATGGACATGTATGTAAAAAACAGTTTATGGACATGTAGGTCCTTATATTTAATGAATTCCTACATCCTCATATATTGTTAGATGCTCTATTTAAGTCCCTTTTTCACCTGTAGATGAATTCCACCTTCTTGAGTACTGCTAGGTATTAGAAAATACATTCACAAACTGATTTGAATCTTTTGAAATCTTCCTTGTGTGTTTCGCGAACCACATACCTCTTCTACATACTGTGTATTGGTAAAGGTGTGAGGACCACCTACTCAGTATAGTGCATCCTCTTCCGCCAACCTCCTTTGTATGTGGACAATTATTGCCTCCATGTACCGCTTCCTTCGTTATGCCTCTACAAACTACCCTCTTTCCGCGAACTATTCATTGTTCGTGGACACTCTTCACCTCAGCATACCAGAACTCGCCCGCCACGTACCGCTTGAGAAATCCTATCTCTCACAAACCAAAAATTCCTCCTCCACATACTGAGTTATCTTCTTCCAAGTACCGTACTTCCTCTATCATGTACCACTACCTTTATAGGATACAATCCTCCAAAAAACATTTCTACATAATCTCTTCAGGACAAACCACTTCAACCTTTTCAAACCTCCCTTCGCAAACATACTTTGGCCATTTCCAAAATCTTGGGTCAAAAATATGTTATCTAATGATATTCAATCTCCACAGTAATCGGTGGGATTATCAATTCATATATAGGCAAAGACATACACAAAATGTGCTAACCCACGATTTACCAAATCTTCAATCCAGCCTTCACAGCTTACCCATCCATCTGTCATCGCAAACCACAATCCATCTAAGAACCATTTTTCATACACGCTCTAAATACCACCTTTTCTCCTATGTAGTCAATTACCTCCACTGACTTCAACCCATCTACAGATTGCATCACCTTCCACCACAAAATATTTTCGATTTCACAAACCGCTCTGGGGTACTATCCCTACTGCGCTGCATACTGTTCTCAAAACATGGTACACAGTCCATGAATTATGGCATGCGGTTCTCACCAATTTCAAATCTTCTTCAAATTTCTTCATACCATTCTCTCCTATGAAGAAATCCTTCCTTTTCCAACATCAAACTCCCAATTTTGTGGCCTAATTTTTTTTGAAAACACTAGGGAACTGCGCCACCTTAAAAACCCTTCTATGAAAAACACCACGTATTCTCATTCGTGATCATCTAGCTTTGTCAAAAAAACAATAACACCCAAAAAATTCGGACTGGACACCTTGAGGGATTTTTTTCCAACAAACTCCCCATTTGGGTTCGTTGAAAACTCTTATCCAAACAATTATTTTCATTTTGATATCTCGTTAAAGCTCCTTACATCTTCAACCATCATTCGCTTCACATGATTAAGATAGTGATCAATAATTTACTCAACACATACTCTAAGCCCACATGATCCATTCTTGGCATGAGAAACAAGAGTATGGTAAAAAGTTAATCAATGAATCACTTCATTTATAATCACCAACTACCAATACCATATTGATACACTGATACCAATGAACTACTTTCATCATGAACCTCAACTGTCGTGATATCTAATCATTGATAGATCGCTTCTAGCATTGTCATATTTAACTCCCCCCATGTTATAGCTCTCCTAACTAGCATTAGATCAATGTCAACTCCCCCTATCTCGATGATTCACTTAACAACTTCTCCTCGTGTATTTTCTTCCCCTAAATAGTCACACTTTATCCCCCTTTTTCAATGAACCCGAAGGGCACTTCAAGGTGGTCTGCAACAGGGTAAAGAACAAATATCAGTATATTAGGGAAAAACACAACATACTTCTTTGAGAGGAGGAGTCCCACATCCACAATTTTTCATGTATAGGGATTCTACTAGACTTCCAGAGTCAATTGATTCCTTTCAAACACTTCTTTGGGTAAGGCCTTGTAAGAATATATGTAACTTGTTTTTCTGAAAGCACATACTCCATCTTCACAAGCCCTTGCTCCACATTATCCTTGATAAAATGATATTTTATTTAAATATGATTTTTCCATGAGTGATGGAATGGATTTTGGATAATATTTATAGCATATGAATTATACCAATGAATTCCAATTGAATATTTCACTTCAATTCCCATATCATCAAGCTACTACTTCATCCAGAACAGATGTGTGCAGGCTTGAGTAGCTGTAATATATCCAGCTTCTATGGTGCTCAATGAGATGTAATCTAGTTTCTTTCTCACCCGAGAAATACACAACCCTCCCTGATAAAAGAAACATTTTGATGTTTATTTCTTATCACCTACAGAACTGGCCCAATCCACATCTATATATTCCAATAACTCTGGCTGAGATTTGTTATTATACATTAGGCCAAAATCCATTGTGCCTTCGATATACCGAAGAATTATTTTACTGCAATAATGTAGATCACTTTGAGATTTTTTTGATATCTTGCTGCTTGGCATGTGGAAAATAGAATATTCGACCTTATAGCTGTCAGATACTACTATAGACATCCAATGATTTGCTTGTATTTTTTGATATTAACTAGCTTGCCTTCATCATCTTATGAAAATTTGAACAGGGTAGCAACTAGGGTCTTGATGTTTTAGAATTATCCATTATAAACATTCTCAAAATCTCCATGGCATATTTAGATTGTGAAATAAAAGTTCTATTCCTTCCTTGCATCACCTATAAGTCAATGAAAAATGTCATCTCACCAATCATTGAAATTTCGAACATGCTTTTCATGAATTTAGAAAATTTTATGCATTGTGATTTATATGATCCACCAAAGATTATGTCATCGACATAAACTATCACTATATTCATTCATTTCTTTGTGAAATACCCATTTTCTCTGATGATATTCTTATTTGATGGTCTCGAAACAATTTCCCATGTCTGATTCTTCTCAATTTGGTCAAGCTCTTCATTCATTGCATGAACCCGGTTCTCATCTATATCAGCTTCATCAAATCATTTAGGATCTACTTCTGATAAGTATGATACTTTCAATAGAGACTTCATACTCCTTGTATGCATTGGTGTTTTCTGATCACCAATTATATTATGCCTATGAATTTCAACTCTTCTCATTGGTCTTTAGGAAGACACTGATTTGTTCTCGTCATCTGTGTCTTCTTCAGAATCAACCTATGTTGTTGGATCATCTTCTAACCAACTCATTTTTTCATCACTGTCCTCCTGAGTCTGATCATGTATTTTTGGAATATTTTTTTCATTATCCACCATAGTAACATCATGAATTTCAATTATCATTCCCACCCGCATGTTGAGACGGTGTTGATCTTCTATTGAAGCTTCTTGGTAACCTAAAAACATTCAGCTGATACCATATTGCAAGACCAAAATTGATCATCATGAAATACATGAATGCTACTTCTTCTTCCCCATTTGGTCTTCCTAATTTCATACATCACAAGAATTCATACTTTTTATACCATTGAGATCTTGCATCTGCTTAAGAGATAGAATTCTCCCCCTGTGATATAAAACTATTCTAGTGGTTACGCCCACTATTTTGACCCCAAAACATTCTTATTCACCTATATCATTTCATCATCATATGACCCTTAGAAATGATTCATCAACAAAAACTCTAAGCCTATTGAGTATGAACTCAATGTATGAAACAAGAGATAGATTTAAAAACACCATCATAGTCCATTTCACAGAATCAGTTCCTTTCATATGTAATTATGATAACTGGTTTGAATCAATTGACATTCTGGATCACATCACATCACTACTTTGCAAATTTTGATTCCAATTCCCCTTGTATGTTATCTCCCAAAAAATCCTGAAACACATGATGATCAATTAGTATCATTTAAACACTCAGGGAGAGGGTATATTCTGTAATACTCAATAATAGGATTATATTTTATCCTAATGGGTCAACCCTTTGATTCTATCTTGAAAATAATTACACTCTATTCTTGCCTGCTCCAACTCCATAGCCAACTTCAACTGTTGTAGCCATATGAATAAGAATTCTTTACCAACACACTAAGTCTTCCTCTGATATATTAGTTCTATAGGGTTTTCTATTTTCCCAATTTGGGGTTTAAACCCACCAATACATATTTCCAACTTTGATGCTCCACTGATATGTAAATTATAGTGACTCTTTCTTTGAGTAAGAATAATTCCATTGGTCATCTGCTCTTGCTTCTTCTTTCTTTGGACAATTCTTTCTCTTGCATTCACTTCTCAATATGTGGAATGATATGTGAGTTTTTCATGACATTATTTATTCATTTTTCTTTTACCAATTGTCTCAGTCATGTAACCCTTTCTTGTTGAGTTTTTCACCTTCTTTCCAGGAGTATTGTTGTGACTCTAATAGATGAGGTGATTGATAGATCTTTTTTTGATCTCCTTGTGATCTTCCTTATTCCATATACCTATTTTTCATCTCACCATGTTGTCTTCCTATATGGAATTTTTCATTATACATTGCATGTGTTAAGGATATCTTCCAGGATTCCTTTTCATTACCTGCTTTCTTATTTCTACAATGTCTTTCTAAATACCCATGATCAAAACATATAAACAATCTTACATCAAAGGAATACCTCATTTCACCATTAATAGATCGATATGCTGATGCAACTTGAGTTATTATTTTGATATTGAGCTCCAGAGCTTCGTAACAAATGCTCAAAGTGTGTCCATTTCTTCCATAGTAATAACAACTGATTAATGATTTTTTCTGAGAGGGGGTCCTTTGAGACTATTCATGATTCTTCTTCTTATTATATGATTTAGTTAAATTTCTATCTTCATAGTATGAAATGTATTCTTGATCCTCTGAACAGGATCTTGATGTATGACCATGAATCCCACAAAAATAGCACATGCTATCATTGATTCATGTATCAACTTACTTAAGTCTATCTCTAGAACCTAAAATGTTTTTCGTATCACTGGAACTCTTCGCTGCTCTCTTAATATCATGGATAGAAGGGGGTTATCTTATCCAATTCCATACATTCTCATAATTGGAATTATTTGAAATGAGAAAATATGTTCTTTCTTCTCCTCACAAATAGAATACATTCTTTTCATTTTATCATCACATACCGAAGGACAATCGAATTGTAAGTGCAGTGGATCCTTTAACTTAGGATTCCCTTTTTCATTTGATTTCTCTATTCGATCTTGAATGATTCTATCTCTTCCCCCAATTTTAGAATCTTCTAATCTCTTAATTCTAGTTGATAATTGGGTTCTCTTCTGAGATTTTTCCTACTAGTCATCTCATCTTTCAGTTCTCGTGTGAGAATATCTTCCAAATCACTTTTCTTCTTTATTTTCAATTTTTCTTGAGAAAAATAATCATAGAGGGATGCATTCTCTAATTGTAGCCTTTGATTATTCTGAACTAGTTTAGATAGCTGTGTAGTAAGATCACCATTTCTAGATTTCAAATTCTTAATTTCATCTGAGTTCATATTCTTTCCCATGACATTATCTTTGAGAATTTCTCTCTTTATAGAAAACATTTGATGTTCTTCAAATTGAGAAACATTCTTCTCCCTTTAATCAGTGTCCACTTCAATAAGGAATTGATTTAATCCTCTTAGATTTTTAACATCAATTTCTATTGCTTGGATTCGGATATCGTTAAATTTAATCTCTTCATCAAACATCTAATCCAATTCCTTTGTTTTATGGAAAACATCCACTTTTCACCTTTTAGGAGTTTCTTCATCATCAATAATTCAAACATCACTTGGAATATCAGGTTCTACACTCATTCCTTCTACATCATTAAATGAGTAAGTATTTTCACTGTATGATTTATCAAAATCAACATTCGATTCACTACTTGATTCCTTCAACTGAATCACACTCTTTCCATTTACACTTTCACACTGGGGAATTACACAAGACTTCTGCTTCTTCTTTGAAGTTTTTCCCTTTACCAAGGAACACCAAGACAAGAGTAGACAAAATCATTAACTTGAGAAAATTTACTAAACCAAGTCAGTGAAAACAAATCTGATAAAATAATCCTTCCCTATGATACTAGTAGTTAGGTCCACTATGTCTAATACTCTGCGAGGGGTGAATTAGGGTATGGTACATTAAAACATTCTACCATTCAGATCCTATTTTTTTTTTCTTAGAAAAAAATCAATTATTTGTTTCTCCTATAGAAATATATGAACAGATATGAAATCATGCACATAATACTATAATTTTTACTTGGTTTACCCTCATCGGGGTACATCCAAGGAGCATACAATGACAATGTGCCGATGTACCAAATTCATTAAGGCTCACTGCTAATAATGAGTAAAATATTCGGGCTAGATCTTCTATGCCCAAGATCACTGCCTTTACAATGTTTAGAGTCTGCTCACCACATTACCAAGGTTCACTCCCTATGACTCTTTCTCTGGCTCACTTCTAGTGTTAAGGGTCACCATCTTCCACTTCCTTCACTCACTTCTCTTGGAAAATAATTCACTCTTAGTTTATGGACATGAAGGTAAAACACAGTTTATGGACATGTAGGACCCTTCATTTGCCTGAATTCTTGCATCCTCAACTATTAGTAGATGTTTTGTTGATGTCCCTTTTACACCCATAGATGAATTCCACCTTCCCGAGTACTTCAAGTTACAAGAATATACTTTAAAAAATTTATTTTGAAGCTTTCGCAAGTTTCCTTGTGATTTTAGAGAACTAACTGCCACTTCTCTAAACAGTGTACCGAGAAAGGTACACGGACCACCTACTCTATGTACTACTTGACTCTTCTATGAACCTTCTCAGCTCTTGGACCATTATCACCTCCATGTACCACTTACTTAGTTGTGCCTCTATGAACATCCCTCTATCTACAAACTTTTCTCTATTCACAGACACTCTTCGCCTCAGTGTACCAGAGCTCCCCCTCCATGTACATCTTGTAAAATTATCTCTATAGTTTACTGGAGATTCCTCCTCCATATACCGAGTCCACTTCTTCTGCATACCATACTTCCTCTTTCCCATACCAATACCTTTTCAGGATACAATCCTCCACAAAAACATTCAACGAAATCTCTTCTGTATGAACCACTTCAACCTTCATGAACCTACCATCAAGAACTCCCTTCACGAACTTCCTTTGGCTTTTGTCAAAATATCATATCAAAATGATGTTCTCTAATGATATTGAATCTCCATAGTAATCGGTGGGATTATTGATTCTTATATAGGCAAATACATCTTCGAAATCCGCTAACCCATGATTTACCTTATTCTCAATCCAACCTTCACTGCTTACCAATCCTTCTACTTCCGAAAACTACAAGCCACTTGCGAAACATTTTTCATACGCACTCCAGGTACTGACTTTTCTCATACATGGTTTATCTCCTCCACTGACTTCAAACCATCTGCATATTGTATCACTTTCCTCCACAAACCGTTTTCGGTTTCACAAACCGCTCCAGCATACATTTCCTGCCGCTCCACATACCGTTCCCATAACATGGTATGCGTTCCATGAATTATGGTATGCGGTTCTCACCCTTTACTAATATTCTTCAACTTTCTTCATATCATTCTCCCATATGAATAAATCCTTCATTTTTGAACATCAAACTCCCGATTTTGAGGCAAAAACTAGAAAATTGCACCACCTTAAAAACTTTTCTTCGGCAAACACCACCAATTTTCATTAGCGATAATCTGGATTTGTCAACAAACACAATCACACCCAAAACATTTTCGGGGGACACCATGAGGGATTTTTTTCCAAAATGAAATTTCAGTACACCTTTTGGTCAATATTTATCTTAGGAAACTTCCCATTATTTATAGCCTCTAACTTTTTCTATAACAAATGATATTATCTTTGAGATTTTTTTATCTGCTCTAGTAATTATGATTGAGAAATAATTTGGGATAAGGTTGATTATGTACCTTCCCTTTAGATTCCCATATCTTGTTTTACTATGAATTTGATTAAAGGATTTCCTTGAATCTTTATTATCTCTATCACAATAGGGTCTTTCCTTCTTAATGCATCAACAACTTTTTTTCTCTACCGGGGTTATAATGAATTGAAAAATCATAGTATTGAAGAAGTTACAACCATATCCTTTATCTCATGTTCAATTCCTTTTGTGGGAAAATATAATTAAAACTTTTTTGGTCTTTGTATATATCACATTGCCCCCCCATAAAGATAGTGCCTCTATATCTTTAGAGAAAAAACAATTGATGCCAGCTCCAGATCATGTGTATGAATGTTCTTCTCATGAGGCCTCAACTGTTGAGATGAATAATATATCACTTTGGAATTTTATATGATGACATACCCAAGCCCTTTCATATATGAATAACTAAAATAAAGAATCCTTATATGATAGAGTGTAGATTTAACATGGGTGAAGTAACCAATCTCTTCTTCAGCTCTTGGAATCTTTATTCACACTCCATTTGTCAGGATGAACTTAGACCCTTTTCAAGCTAACATGGTTTGTGGATTAGAATTTCATGATACGTTTTTTCACAAAACTCTTATAATATCCCACTAATACAAGGAAAGTAAGAATCAATGTTACTATTCTAGGATGCGGTAACTCCTCCACAACCTTTTTCCATGAAGTATCAACTGAGATTCCTTCATTGGTTACAATGTGCCCCGAGAAAGTAACTTTTTGTAACCAAAATTAACATTTTTTAACATTCCAAATAGAATCTCCTTCCTAATTTTTTTTAATATAACCCTTATATGATCCTCATACTCCTTGATACATTTGCAATATATTAAGATGTCATCAATAAAAACAACTAAAAATTTATCAATGTAGTCCTTAAATACAATATTATTCAAATCCAGAAAAAATAATTGGAGCATTATTCAAGATGAAGGGTATAACAACAAACTCATAATGACCATATATTGAAAGGAAGGAGGTATTTGAAATATATTTTTTCTTCACATTTAATTAATTATTATCATATAGAAAATTAATCTTGGATAATAATTGAGCCCCATGAAGCTGGCCAAATAATTCATCAATCCTTAGAAGAGGGTACTCATTCTTCAATGCCTCTTCCAAATATTTTTTATTCATTTTCTGAATAAAAACACTTTTATGTTTGAGTGGGAACCTCAAAAATTGCAATATACTT
The DNA here is from genome assembly GCA_963277665.1 of Viscum album. Taxonomy (NCBI): domain Eukaryota; kingdom Viridiplantae; phylum Streptophyta; class Magnoliopsida; order Santalales; family Viscaceae; genus Viscum; species Viscum album. The sequence goes on along the minus strand of OY728143.1, from coordinate 60,802,570 downwards.
GTTATTTGGTATGATATAATTATGTTTTCTGTAATCAATGAATATATGCATTGATCCATCCTTATTCTTCACAAAGAGAACTTGAGATATCCAAGGAGACACACTTGGTTTGATAAACCCCTTCTCTAAAAGATCTTGTAGTTTTCTCTTTAATTCTTCTAACTCCAAATTTTCTAATCTATATAGGGCCTTTCATATCAGCTTGGATCCAGGCATGAGATCAATGGATGACTGCATCTCTCTTTCTAAGGGAGGTCCAGGTAACTCCTCAATAAATACATGAATACATTCCCAAATGATTGGGACATTCACTATTCATATACTTTAATTTCCTTCTTCATATTCACGGATCATTTCCATAAAGAAAACTATGGAAGGTTCTTGTAGACAAATCTCAGATCAAGATATCTCTCCTTTGAAAACCACTGTAGTTTTTCCATTCACAACTAATGATATTTACTTTCTTTTACAGTTGATATTAGTATTATACATTAGATCCACTCCATCCCTAGTTTAATTTATAATTCCATCAAGGAAATTACTATAAGATTTGCGATGAGATTATGTTGACCAAAGTAAATACTACAGTTTATATACACTATTGATTATTGAATAATCCCCCCAAGAGTCTTTAATGATAGTTATACTTTTATCAGTTCAAGTATTTGTTATATATTCTTTGAAAACTTGGAGGAACTAATGAAATGCATAGAACCAGAATAAAAAAAGTACTTTATGGATTTGACAGAACAACCAGAGTACCTATCACAACACCATTTAGAGTTTCAATATTAGATATCTGGATAGAAAAAGAAATAGCTTCTTCCCTTGGCCTATGTTGATCTTAATATTTATTCCCCTCCACTATCTACAGATTTGGACATGATTGGAAAAGTGACCAAGTTGTCTACACTTAATGAATTGAAATTTAGGTTGGGATTGCACCATATTCCATTTGTCGTTTGTGTTGAGAATTTGAGGGTTAGCCTCACTATGATAGTTCCAAGAAATATTTCCATATCTTCCACACTTGTAACATTTTCTACTCCTAATCAATCAGTTCCTTGAATCCTTCTTCCCATATTTGTTGCACATGGGATGTTGCACTTGATTTCATTTTCTTCCTTGATCTATGCTCCTCCACATGTTTGGTTTTAAATATCTCTTCATTACATTCAATCTATGGGACCACTGCATCTCTCCAAACTCCAATCCAACTTTCATAACACTCCTCATGAACTCCTCGTAGTTGTCAAAGTATTATTTGGATAGATTCTTCCATAGATGGGGTTTTAGTCCAATAAATAATATGTCAACCTTTCCATTAGGATCCATGACAAAGAAAGAGGTGTAACAAGAATGTCTTGTGAAGTTTATCTCATAAATTCACACATATTAATTTTCCTTTTTCTTCATCTCTATAAATTCCATCACAATTTTCACTCGAATCTTACAGGGGAAATATTTTTGAAAAAAGTTCCCTTAAACTCTTCAAACTCCATAACAATAATCTACCTTCTTAGATTTATATTTTTAACCAGTGTCTACCACTAATCAGATTCTCCCTCTAAAAAGAACACATCGAGGATGAATTTCTCTTGATGTAATATATGTGTGTGCATATATTTTACGGTAATAAATAACCGATAAGTATTCACTCATGTTAGGTCATCTTGCACTGACCAAACTACCACAATTCCTGACCATACCTACCACTTACAATGCTTAATGTAACAGTCATCTCATAATAAGGGTAAACTACCATAAACCATTATATTATGATAATACTAAGGAATGGGTAACATATTCAACACCACATATAGGATATGGATTATTAAGAATTCATAACATAACAAATCTATTGTGTACACAAAACCATACCATGATCCAAGGTAAGGTCCCATGGATAAATTTCCCATATAAGAAATCGATGATGAGTACTATATGACATAAAAAACCTCCCATGAACATTGAACCATACCATAACCCTTGTTAAGGTCCCATGTATGAATATTTAAATAATAAATGAATATTGTGGAAGGTGCAACATGGATAACTTATCATGCAGGAAACATAGCCCCAAAGAGGCTATAAATAAAAATCATACAATGAGAATTATATTAATTACCCATGGTTGGGCCTCAAACTGAACTCAAAATAATAACCAAACATGTCCTAACCACACACAATACAAAATGTATACCCATGTTCTATCCACCTAATATGGGACCCATCATCTCAATCATTTTTTTTAAGAATCCTATCATATTAACAAAATATTAAATTACATCTCATCTCAAACACACAATATCATCAATTCTTAAGGCTCAATCATTTATCAATTTAATAAGGACATAACATATAACCAAGAGTTAAGAAAATCACCCCTATTTGTTTAATAAATAATATATATATCCCACTTTATAATTAAATAACCATGTTTAACAAACCTAAAACAAACCATCCCCACATAACACAAGTTAGATGTAATCAAGAAATAGCACTCATAATCTATCACATTTAGGTCACTTATTCCATTTAGAAACTATACATGATCTTAAACATATGTGGAAAATGAATCGCATTCATACCCATGCACCTATATGTATGAAATTCATGTTGTACCATATAAATAGAAAAAACATGTTTAAGAATTCCTACCTCAATACACTACGAGACTTTTCCTCATTCAATATCAATCAACTACACAAAGAACACCAAATGAACACCACTTAAATTAGTTATTTAATATAGATGAATAATGAAAATAAGAGAAAACAATGATTATGGATTCTATTTGGAAGGAATTATGAAAACTAATGAATATAATGAACGAAACTCCATAATGACACTAGATAAACCTTGGAAGAGATTTAGAACCAAGGATAACCCAAAAAAAGTCATGTAGTCATATATGGGTTGAGGGGGATAAGAGATAAAATAGGTTTTAGAGTGAAATACTATGAATTATCCTAATGGAATTCACCTAATTGGGCTAAGGGGTACCTATTATACCTATATTAGGTTCTTGGTGCTCTATTAACCAGTTATTATGGCTCCATCAGCTATACAGTGGGGGTATAATGGATATTGTCCCCTTATACATGTCATTGTGTACCTATTTCTCTCTACACCGAGTACTTGCTGGTTTATGTTGTAATATTTCAATAGTAGGTCCTCGGTTTCCCCTCTCAAAACTACCACCAATATATGAAACCACTCAAACATAGAAATATATAGTCATAAAAATTAAATATAAATAAATATTATAGTTTTGAATTACACTTGAAAGTTCATGGGTTGTTATACAGATGTCTCTTAATCAAATTATAATCCCAATAACCACCCATAAAATTACAAAATCATAGCTACATGTCATTATATGATGTAACACTCAAATACCTACTCTAAAAGAACTATGAATTTTAAAACATCATCAATCAACCAAAGGCATCACAAACTATCTTATTATTCTTTTCTATACAATAGAAATAATTCATCATGAACTATCATAGAGTGATGTCACACTCCCCGGATGGGTTATCTAATGGATAAAAAAGTACTTAAAAATTCCACTCTACCTCTACCTTTACACAAATAAATTATTGAGCTACCAATATGGTTACACATGAAAAAATACATCAATATTTCCTCCAAAATGTTAGTATTATCACTAAAATTGTAGAAACCTCATGTAATTTTTAAATGAATGATATTATATCACTTTATAATTTATTTTATAAGAACTTAAAGGATTTTCTAACTCTTCCCACATTTTGAGAAAATACTAGCAGGGTCACATGATAACATCTAATGATATCCTAATTCATCATCATTTTTTTTCTCAATAAAGTCTATCAATCTTAGAAATGGAATTAAAATGTCACCAAAAATAAGAATCAAAAAAATTAATATATTTATTACACCAAGTTCATCATAAATTTTAGATTACCTTAATAAAGATAAGCGACTTCAATATTTAGCTGAAGGAAAAAACTCTAATCCCCTCATCTCACTCTATTCATATCAAAACATCAATAATAATAGTAAATAATTTTATATATTTAACTCAAGATCTATAGATGATATGAACATCTATTTAGATTAATTTTACTAAATCATGATTTATTAATGGTCCAAAATGGAAGATATATAGGTCATTGACATGGTTTCTACATAATATTCTAATTAGAACATCTCATTACCAACTAATGGAACTACTCTAGAATACCTCTCATATACCCCTTCTAATTAACATGCACTAATGATAAATAGAATATCGTTGGATTATATTCCCACTTCCAAAGTTAATGGTCCTTACTGTTATCAAGTGAAAAATATTTGTTAGCTTTAGTCCCCAATATTTCACTTTCTTGATTCATTTTCTCTGACCATGTTGACAAATATTTTCAATGATGTTAACAAAATTATAAATTAATACCACCTTGGGATATCATTGATAAGAAAAACATCACAAAACGAACATTTTAGAATAACTAACTCCTTTATGAGTCATATATAATCATAAATAAAATAATATCAATTGAGATGATTCCTTTGATATGGGTTTTTAATGCTCTGTGACATCATCAAACGTGGAAAAGAAGGCTAAAAAATATAATTTATATGACCATTCATTGATTTATTGATTCCCCTCATCATTATTACTCCAAAGGTATCAACATCATTCCATGGTTCATTAGAATTGTTTGTATCACCTGTGGACATCAAATAAGAAGTTTCACTTCATTACCACACTCTCATCACCATGTTTGGTAAGGATAGACCTCTATTAGATCTTTATGATGGTTTTTTCTAATCTTGTTGGGACCTAATTTCCCCGATAATGGTTGTATATCTGGATCAGTTGAATTTTTTTCATAACTAATAAGTTCATTATAATTACTAATTTATTTATTTATTTTCTATACATACAACTAGTAATGTAGAAAATAGTGATATAACCTATAAGGAAGGCACATTAAAGATACAAGAAACAATAAAACTAAATGAAAATTAAAAAAACAGAAATTCATAAGAATCAATGGATGAAAAAGTTTCCTTTTGTGTAATAACCAATGATTTTTCTTTTAAATGATGAAAACTAAAATAGATAAGGATAGATGATATGAAAAATTGAAAAAAAATCCAAATATGAATGAGAAATGGCAAACATTCATTTATTTGTGAAACTTTAATTTTTATTTATTCTTAGGAACTCGACAACTGATTTCCAACCTAAAAATTTCATTATCACCTTCTATCAAGGGTAGTAGTGCTTAGTTATGTGATACCAATTGTCTATCGACCACTAAATTTACCAATCTATAGAGTTATTAATTTGGTTTTATATTTATCAAATTGTCATATGATCATGAGGAACAATAACCTAGTGGAGAAACCATTTAAAAAAAATTAGAGAGGATATAAAATAATTCAACATTATTTCCCTTCAAAATTTTATCCAATAATAATTCATGATTTAATAATGTAAAATAATTCAATTATAAAAATTAAAAGAAAAAAAGGAAGGGGGAAATGATTCTTCTCTATTAAGTACCTCAAGTTTCAGTTATACCTTCCTCTAAGTATTCCAGTTTAGTAATCTCCCAATCTCTTGTTTTATGAATCAATATTTTATAAAATTTAAAGGTCTTACCCATTTTGAATATAGTCACATGCCAACTCACATTGGTAAAGCTCATGAAAATCACCTGAGGTCAAATTTCAAGTCTTAATGTGGTAGTGGTCAATGAAATTCATCTTACATAAGTGACTCTAGTTAAACTCCTACACAAATGTTAATATACCCATTTGTATCGTTGATTCCTTATTTGAGATTATATGGAAATATTAAACGAAGTCCTAAGATTAATTGTTATCACAAGAAAGGGAAATCTTCTTTGTCTTTTATTCAGAAATAGGAATTGAGGGATGATGTGAAAATTAAATCAATCATGGATTCTATGTTCCAAATTTTTGAGTGGTAAATATCCTACAAGGTAATAAAACCTCTTATGATGGAATTATCTAATAGGTTCATAATATATTTTATCTTCCAATGTGATGGTGTGGTGGAAATATTATATGTGAAATTAGAATTATAAAACATGGGAATTCGTTAGTATTATTGGATTTGAAAACATCCTACATGGGGGATGGTGAAAATATATTATAGGAAAAAATATTAAATCACATAAGGAGGTTTCGGATTTTATAACTTTGTACATGGGAGGATGATGAAAATATCTTATGGGAAATAAAAATATCTTACATGTTTCTACCAATTAACTTATAGAGGTTATCTTATAGGAAAAATAAAACCATTATTTCTTTACAGTGAAATTTTTTTAATTCAAAAATAATTAACTCTCTAATAGATAATCAATGATTGTTTATACTTCAAAAAACATAATTTAAATGGTTTACATCAAAATATTTTTACATAAAAATTCATTAAACTCTAGAAATACAAAATCTAATACCTAAAACACAAAAAATTGGTTTCAATTAAAATTAATCATTACAATAATGATATTTTATCATATGATTTATGATGGTAAAATAAAAAATGATTTTATAATTTAATAACAAAATAAACTATTTAAAAAATTAAATAATAAAAATTTGAAAAGGGAATGATAAAAATCTAATTAGATATCAATTAATGATCATTTTTTTCATTAAAAAAGAAATTAATTCCTTAAAATATATATTTTAAAAACATATAAAAATACAAGGAGACATCCAATTCCCTCACACACAACTCATTTATTATCCTCAAGAAATCAGTTCATCAAATTTAGTGGAAGTTAATTAATCTTAGAAGGGAAATATTTTCACTTCAGTCTCCAAAGTGATTGAAAAAAAAATTCACACAAGGATATTTTATATTTTTTAAAAAATTATTCTTGAAATCATAAAAATATTTTTGGAACAAATTTTATTTCTAGATTTTAGAAAAAGGCTTTATTTTTATGATTTCATTAGAATTATAAAATTTTTAATTTTCACTTAGTTGTTCTTCATAATTATCCATTTCTCCATATTGAACATACTAACTTATTTCAACAAATAAAATAAATATGCACAACCAATGGTGAGTGAGTTGAATAATTAAATGTAAGAAGAATTAAAACATCCAATAGTTTTATCTTAAAGAATAAAATGTTTAACAGTGATTAAAAGTTCATTTTATAGACCATTTGAATTCTCATCTAGGAAGTTTAAATCCATTAGAAAAGTTTAAAGTAAATAATGATTTTAAATTGTACATCCAAAATTTCAAAAAAACAATAATTATTAAGAAAGAAATTAAAATGATGTTATTAGATTATAACTATGGGGAAATAGAAATGATTAAATACTGAATGTAAGAAAACATTCAACAAATCTGAAAAAAAAATTATAGATATGAAGATGAATGTTGAATCCTAAAAACTATAAATTTTGAAAACAAGTCCAGGTATATTGATATGTTCCCATTGAAGTACATCATACCAAATAGGGAAGACCCATTCTCCACACTTAAAACCAATAATTATCCCCAATTTTGAACTCAAAAGTGGGGAGACATTTAAAACATTTTACAATGATAAAGTTTTTTAATTTTATCATTTAAAATAATGTTCAAGGGTGATGATTATGTTCAAAATGGAATATTGGCACAATTCCCCCAATAATTTTTCAAATCAAATTTAAAAATTTTCTTTTTTTATTCTGGACAGTCTCATGTGTTTTAAAAATATTTCAACAAAATAACATGATAATATTTGATAATAACATTTAATAACATTTTAATTTAAATTTCAACTTTAATAAAGTTATAACCATTGGTACATTTCCCCCACACTAAGTTTCATTAAATTAAAGAATTAAAAAAATATGAAACACTCTTGTACATTTTTTATAAAAATGATATGAGAAGAATAAATATTAAATTTAATGCTACAAATCCTCTAATTAATAAAGATACTTTATTTAATGTTTATCCAAAGACACATTTCCTCTATCTCTAAAAAGAATCCATCTAGTTTTTCAAATTTCAATTCTTATAATTTGAGAAATATTAAATTTAGAGTCCAAAATATTGAATTTTGTCAAATTAAAAACCAAAAATTAAGTCTAAAGGGTGTCTCTTGGATTCGGCTAAGATCTCTCAATGATTAGAGTTTCTCCCTTAGGGTTCTATCTTCAGTTTTGTTGACTTCATGGGTGAGGAGTTATGGTGGGGCTTTAAGCTGTGATAGAGGTGTGGTTGTTGGTCAGCGGTGTTTCAGGTGGTGTGGGATCCCAATGGTGGATTTGGGCTTGGTATTAGGTAATGGAGGTTTTCCTTTATGGCTTATATCTGATCTCGATCTATTTTCAGACCATATTTGGAGGTTTGGTGCATTAGTGGTCTGGTGTTTCCAGATCCGCGGCACACTGTTCTTATGTCACCGAGTTTCCTTAAGCGGTGGATATGGGTCAGACCTAGAGGCGGAAGTGTCTCCTTGGATGGCGGTTCGATGATGGCATGTTGGCAGTTTGAGGTGGTTCAATTGTGGTTTTTTAGGGGAGGTGTGGTTAGTAAGATGATGAAAGTCAATTTTTTCTGGGCCGACATGATGGGGGAGAACTTTCTCCAGCACCAATAGTGGTTGTGCAACGTGCGCCATTTCTGGTCGTGCGACATCCGACAGTGACATTGGCTGTGGGCTACGATATTCTTTATTGATGATTGCAGGCTTCCCAGAAGTCATGATGGTGGTGGGGTGGATTGGAGAATCAGTGGTGGTTGACCATCTATTGGTGGCATTTGGTTACAACGAGCATGTCTGGAGGCTGTCCGGGAGGGCGATGGTTTGGTGGTGACAGTGTTCATATTTTGGGTTTTTACTTGTTTTATAGAGTTTATTGGTTTGAACTTAATTTTTTAATGGACTTTCTCGATTCCTCTGGGATTTTGGGCCATGATTCTAGGTTTTGTACAGGGTTTTATAATGGGTTTGATCCCTCTGGGCCCATGGGGTTGTAATGGGTTTCCCTTACCCAGTTCAAAGGGGATTTTTGTAACCTTTTTCCCTTTTTAATAAAGGGGTTTTCCCCAAACCATTCTATCATAAATTGTGTCTAAAGGAAGTGTGTTTTAGGTTTCTATATATTTCAACTCTTTATTGGTATGAAAACAATTGAAATTATAATCCATCAAGATGCTTAGTACATTCAACATCGATAAAATCAAGGAGAATAATATTATTAATAATAATATAATTAATGGATTTTTTATTATTCGAAACAAAATAGAAAAAATTAGGGCCATGAGTTGACTCCCAAGAAGCACTAAGTCAGTAAAATTCAGTTTATGTTCAATTATCAATGAAAAATATAGCATCAAATCCCATGGGTTTCCCTAAAAAATATAGATTTTTTTAGGATTAACCATTAATAGTCTATTATATTCTCCCACTATCTATATATAATCATTATAAATGAGTCATATTCTAGTGAAAGTTCTATACCACTTTAACTTGAGCTTCATATGATAAATATTATGTTTGAAATTAAAAACAAACACTCTATAACCAACCTAAAATTCTTTGTTATGAATTATGGAATCATGAATGGGTATTTTCTTTAATTTTATAACCTATAATTTTAATAGTATAAACTTTTAATCTATTAAATTTCAGTAAACTCCACCAATATTCTCTCACCAGTAGATTTAAAATATATTTTCATTGGTTTAACATCCCAAAAGGACTTTGGTGATTCCCCAAATGAAAATGTCAAGACTTTGAAAAAATCCTCATATAAAAAGACATTCTTATTGTGGTTTGAATGGAATTATATATCTTTAATGAACATCCCTTCCATGATACATAAACTATTTTTTCTATGATCAATTTAAGATCTATATTTAAAACATTAAAATGGACACTAGAATAAGGATAGTATGCAGTTTCAGTGTTGTGAACACACCCATATTTTTTCCTTAAAGATTTGAATTTTAATTTAATGAAGTGGGTTCTATTATTAGTGATAAAGGATATAGGTACCTCAAATTTTGAAAATTAATCATTTTAATTAATTTCAAAACATAGTTTTCTTGGTTATTAGGATGTTCAATAGTCTCTGCCCATTTAGAAACATAGCTAAGAGACAATAAGATGTATTCATTCTTATGAGAATATGGGAATTATCCCATAAAGTTAAGTGTAATGTCCTAACCTAAATACCACTAAAAAAGTGATCTGATATAGTTCACCACAAGGTCTCAGGCATACCTATTCATATTATAAAGGCTACAGAATAGAAGTGAGGGCCATGGGTGTGTTCTTGGAGAGACCATTCCCTCATATTAGAGTAAACACTGTATGAATAACTAGATATCATCCAAGGAAATAATTAATCAAATTATGGAAGAAATAAATAAGATAAAATAGAACTTGGTGAAATAATAATGAGATTCTATATCATCCCAAATAGTCATGTCATACATATAACACTGTTCACGCATTGGGACAACCATACATACAGGAGTACATAAAATAAACTAAAATAAGAGTACAAGGATCTATCACTAACTCTGATCCATACCACATACCCAGTATCCATGAAATTAAGAAGTTTCCCCATACCAGTAATATAAATTCACATTGGTGACTCTACTTGATCATGTAATGTTGGGCATCATCCCCATCCATCACGCATTTTTTCTCAACTAAAAATGAAGATATAAGGTCTATATTCACACTAAGGTTCACATATATGGGTGATAAATAATCTCATTATTCAACCCCAATGAAAACCCTATAAATCTAATTTCATAAGTGCAGGATCATGTAATATGCTCATTTAAGCTGAGACACAACTAGAACAGAGAAATAAATCAAATAATGTGAAACAAAATTTGATCCATGGGTCTATAATCCTAGTCAACTAGGCCAAGTTATGTCATGTATATTTATATATTTATATATATGTATATATATTACCATATATATATACATGAGTAAGGTGAAAAATAACATAAATGATTGGTTCTGTAATCTCAGTTGTTTGGACATCCTATGAAAAGGTAAGTGAGCTAGATAACGTACCACTCAAGCCAAGTATAATTAATTTGATCTCCATTTCTGTAATCCCAATCTAAGATACATTTTTATTCTAATTCCAGATATGTCTCTAATAAATATATGTTACCATAGAAAGATACATTTCCTCGCCCTGGGTTCACTTGTACTGTCCATGAATCACTATAAAAAGTAATTTCATATACTGATGGAAAATAAGATAAAGGGTCATAGAGCTAGACTTCATGAAACACGCGCCATGTAAATCTAGATCAATGTTTGAGCCCTAGGTCCTTGTCCATAGGTTGTTGCGACATTGTGGCTCAAATAATTACTAAGGTTCTGAACCCTAGGTGATATATATGGAGAGATCACTAGTGAAACTTCATTCCCACCCCTCAAGGTCTTTGATGTGAAACTTCATGACTATCATCGATCATGGGTGTGATGCATCATTCCCAACCACCCTGGTACAGTAATACTTATATTCCTGACCCCAAGAATCATTCATGGGTATTTTCATCCTATAATCAGATCTAGGAGAGCATAATCATACTCATAAAATTTCAATTTGAGGAGAGTGTGATCATCCTAAAAATATAATAATTCAAGGAGAGCGTAACCATTCTCAATATAAAATAATTTTAGGAGAGTATAATCATCATCATCATCATTAAAAAGGAATTTGAAAAAATAAAGACATATAAGGCTCAAAACATAGATCCCATGAAGCTTGTTTGGGTATCCGAATATAATAAAATAAAGGTCTGAGAAGTTGAATCCCAAGAAAAACATATTGAAATCCTAACAAAAAACAAAAAACAAAAGGATTAGAAGCTAGATCCCATAGAATATGTTTGGGAATCCTAATAATGAAGAACCCATCGTGTTAGGAATATCATCTTCTGACCTTGAATCACCTCTAGCTATCACTAATACATCATTCATAACTATGTGAATAAACAAATAAAATATATAGGGTGATCGAACACCTTGACCCACCATTACTGACCTGGAACCTTCGAAATACAAATTTTGTTTGGGTTCTATGGTGACACTTGGTACCATCTCTACCCAAACCTGACATACTAAATCAGGGTCAGTCATATATTAGGTTAACCACTAGGTCCCTAAAGTCCTAACACCAGATATGAATCCTTATTGGGATCCTTGTAGAAAAAGGTAAAAGGAAGTATCCTACACGGGTAACTTGACTGATAAGTAAACAGAATTATCCTACATGGAATCCTCATATCGATATGCAAGAAAATGAATCCTATCTAAGACCCTCAAAATCCATGTAAGAAGTTAAGGGAATACTATATGGGGTCCTTGAAATAGTATATGGGTAAAGGGATATTAAATGTGATTCCCTATGCCAGAATGTAAGAAAAGATATCCCATAGGGAACCCTTGGAAAAAATTATAAGGTATAGGTATCCTACATAGTATCCTCTAGGTTGGTACATAAGTAGAGGTATCTAATATGGGATCCTCCAAAACAATTAACCTCACAGCCTCCTGGGAAATAAGTGAACATATCAAAATGGATACTTTCTCAAGGGTAAATATAAATAATCATTGGTCATGGGAGATGATATATGGACCACATCAGATCATGTTCCTAATTTCAGAATATAACTAGATTCAATTACTAGAGGAAAACCCTATCTGTTTGCGAAAGTCCAGAAAACCAACCTTGGTGTCCTCAAATCACCTCATGGGTTTCACCATCATGATATACATGGAATGACACAAAAATAGACTACTCATGTGTCAAATTCCGACTCATGTGAGTAAATATTTGAAAACCTCTCAACGGATTGAAAGGGGTGGTACATGCCCATTATACATAGTACACAACCTATTCTCCCAACGCTTTACCTAGGTGTGTACTTCAGCCAAACTTGGCATGTAATAACCCAAGCACATGGCGTGTTGATCATTTACATGGAATTTTCCCAAAATGGGGTAAATTCAATTATACATCACATGTCCTAGACATGCATATATACTTGTTGCATTCCCCTACATGGCATGGAATCCACACAGGGTCTAGTCGTGTACTCTACACAGCCATGTGCCCCTACACGGGCTATCTAGATGGGTACTCAGCTACCTGGTTATGTCCTTGTACATGGACTATATAAAACATACATGGAATGTACTTCTAAAAATATCATCTTCCCAAAAAAATAGAACACATGGTATGTGTTCTTGAACTACACATCATGTGATTGGGATTTCTGAATGGGAAACCCCTCAAACTACTCAAAAACCCCCCATTTTCTACTCAAAAACTTTAGATCTACCCACAAGGGGTCTAATGAATTTATAATAAGGAACTAAAACTTGATGGTGGTAAATATATGGGGATATATGAAAAATATATATATAATGGTCTACTTTTGGGGGGAATCCACTAATGCCTCGACCATTTCCATGATCCACGACTGTCGGACGACGATCTGGCTCCTCCTGAGTTCTGTGGTGGTACCTCTCTTTATCATTATCTATTTATCTCTCTACATATCCATTTTATTTTCTAGTAATGCTTTGAATGAACCCTCATAGGGGGGAATATAGGATAATTCAAATGTATAAAGAAGAAAAAAAAATGGAAAAATGAAGAAAGTGAAAAAAGGACTCAGGGCGGCCCTTGTGCCCAAACTAAGTTTATGCCCTGCCTAGAAAAATTTCCCCATTATAAAATCAATAAAAATAACGGAATCTATATCCAATGATCCATTAGAAAGTTACACCCAAACTAATGAATTTTAATAAAATAATATTTAAACAAATAAATATTATATAATACTAAATGCACTAAAATTTGAGTGACTCATAATTCCACCAAAATCCTATAATAGTATAAACACTATATTCTAAGACTAATGTAATAGCCATAAAAATTATAAAAGATCAAATTTTTTAGTAAAATGACCATTTTATCCTTCAAAATAATTGGAAATGATTTTTTTTAAATTTTTTCTCAAATTCATTGTCCAGAAAAACATGGGTCCTTACAGTGTCCCCAACAAAAACATTCTCATACCCAAGAAACTTGGGTGGTAAAAAGAATCCATGATCTCATCCTAAGAATCTACACAACTACTCTATCTCGACTATCCTTTTACTAGTCTCATATGATCCTTACTTGTCTCCTACATGGGAGATGCTTAACAACGATTGACCTAGTACTCACTACCATATGTGTACCCCAATCGTCATCTCAAAAACAAGAATCAATCATAATGAAACATGTAAAATTATGAATTTTAACTGAAAACAAGCGTCAACACAATCAAAAGACCAACGGTGTGATCGCCACCATATGTATTAACTTATAACGCTTCATGATTGCAATATCAATAGGTTCTTTCACCAATAATGAAAGATATTTAAAAATAAAAGAAGCCTAACATAGAGCTGATGGTATCTCAATGCACTCATGATGATGTCAAGATAGATAATGATCATCTCTAACCATGAGTATACCAAGATTCCATCAAAATTCATTTATATCTCTCTTTAATCCATGCTCACATCAAAATCGGCTACACTTGCCTTAAAACAACTCCTGACACCATGTCCCATGACAATGCATTTCCAGGACCGTTAATAGGTCAACCGTCTAACTAATCCCAATTCATCTTCGATGTCTCCTTTACCATAGAGGGACATTTTTTATTTATCAAATCTCATAGGAAATCATTCTCCTGTTTTTTTTTGAAACCATCAGTCCTCAGCTCAAATACGACCACTAACTGATTTACAATTTAAACATCACCATACACAACCATAATATACCCTTATCACCTGACACACACTCCTATGAGTCATACACTCTAAAACTAAAGCTGACTATGCTAAGTGGTACATCAGTCCAAACAAGACAAAATATCCCTTGGAACTCCTCTCCAAAATAAATCACCTCACATGTTCCAACATTTATCCCATGATCACCCATCACCCATTGTCATTTTAGGCATTATAATCTACCTACAATCTAACTACCTTATAAACATTGGAAAAACTGGTCAATTGGCCCATGAACCCTAATATCCTTGCTCATTGAATCTAGTCTTGATACCAAACCACCCCAGGTTCTTCATCAAAATAAAAAGACATCCATATGCCTATATCCAAATAAAACTCAAGAACTAACCATTCATAGATCTCAAATGATCATATAACATAGATATGTACCTAAAAAATCATCCAAAAACATGGACCAAACCTAATCAAAACATTCACTTGATAAATAAAATGTCAACGTACAAGGGTACGAGTAAAAACTAAAGGCCTCTATTTCTCCCACCTAGCATTACTGATCAATTATCACAATTGGGTCACAAATTCTAACCACCTAACTGATAAATATCAAACTTATTTAAGGGGGTAAAGAAAAACAATGACCAATTAGGTTCATCCAGTTAGCATCGACCTACTAGGGCCATGATCCTTTCTAAGGATCCTCATAAGGAACTAATCCATGGAGGACACGATATCAACATATAAGAGATATTGAATTGATTGTCACTAGGAATCCACATACAGTAATACCCTCTAATGATCTAGTTCACCAAAAACGTTTAGGTGTTGATTAGCATCATACAAAGCAACCTGACTAGATAACCATAAATAGGGGTTGGTTAAGATGAATGTCATTCCATGATATGGAGGGAAACACTATATATATTGTTATAGACTCTGTTAATAATCAAACATAAGAAGGAATGCCTTACAAGGGGTCCAACACTTAGGAATCATGGGGTCTATCAACCTAGTAGGGTCACTATATCAACCCTTTACTTTTACACATATTATTTCATGTTTTAAGCATAATTAACCTTAAAATACTAACCAATGACTGTAAACTCTATTTTCTTTGGAAATTTAGGTACATAATTAGAAAACATGAAACCAAAATATAAAATAATTTTCATAATGTGATCCTAAATCTATTTGATCTCATACAACTACAAGAGATATCATGGGTAATTCATAGACCAAAGTGATGAGCTAAAAATTCCAGTAAGGTAATAAACAAAGGAATAACACATAAAACATAGGTTAGAAGGCATAACATGACAACATAAAAAGGCATAGAACATGAATAAACTTATGGAAACACAAAATGCAGAACATGGGGTCATGTAATCATGGCATAATTTGAATGGTTCATCAAAATACAACATGACATAGACATGATTCAAGGATAACTTCCAATACTATATCACATGGTGGAAAAAAAATCCCATAATGGATTAAGTCCACTCCCTAATCCCATACAATATGTCTCATGAGACTAAAAATTACCCAATGCATTGGATCAATATTTGGGTGCACACATCATTAAATGTTCCTACATATGTGTACCTCATAAAGAATCCAAGATAAGGGATAAACATAATTGTTTTCCATGGAATGAAATGGGTATCATAATCATGTCATATGACATAACTAAAGAGCATATCATAATGGCGAAAAACAAAAAATGGATTTAAAACATAATTGGAAATTAATAAGGTAAAATAGAGATATATCATGATAAAATTTGTCCAAATTATGTGAAAATATTCATAAATAGTGTTTAAAAAACTTTAAAAATGAATCACATTCATGCAGTTTAAAAGAAAGTATTAAAGAGTATTTAAAGTAGAAAAGGGAATAATTGTTTATATAAAACCAAAATTGTACCAAGATAGTTTTTCTAGATTAAATTAGATACATTATAAAAATAATGGTGTCTTGAAATATTTTATTGAGTTTAATTGAAAATGGGTAAGAAATTGGGAGATTCCCTTTAATAGGGTTTTCATATTGGGAGGAATTAGGAAGAGACCCTTATTAAATATTTATTTCCCCATAAAAGAAGGATTAAATGATCTACATAAATAAGATTGGAATATATTAATAGAATTAAGAATAATTAAATAATATTAATGAATAAATACATTGGTGTATGGAAAGAGAAATAGTAACCCAACTGTAATTTTATAGGTTCGGAGAGATCACTTGCATTATGTTTGAAAGTGTTCTGCACTTGCACTTAATGTAATAAAAATCCAATTAAATCAATTAATTAATTAATTAAGAACCTATTATAAATTTATTTTATTTATAATAAATTTATTATGTTCATTTAGGGAATTTTTTATGATTTATAATATTTAATTTATTTGTTTTATGAGCATTCATTTCATGATTTTAAGACCGGTTCCCTTGAGATTAATTGTGGGAGTTCCTGTAAAATGGAATAAAGAATATTGAATTAGAATGACATATTATTAATATACATAAATAATTTTAAATGGTCCCATATATCACATTTTTCACATTTGATAATGATTTATTAGATAAAACATTAATGAAAAATGATTACATTATTTTGGCAGTTTTTCGATAATCACAAACTAGTTTTCTTTTATTATTTAAAATCATGTATATAGATTAGTTCCAAAAAAATAAAAAGATATAATATACATGACTCAATATATTTTGAACATAATAAATTTTTTATTAATATCCCTGACGGTCATAATGGAGAATGAAAATCTGTCGTCCATGAAGGCTTGGAATCGAAACCTCATGGATGATGTTTTCAATTTTAGAAGAAAAGAAGAAAATAACGGATTTGATGATTGATATTCCATTAAAACAATAATATTCTAGTATATATAATATAATGGATTTATCAACCATATTTTCATTTTTGGGTAAAGTTTTAGGTAGATTAAATAAATAATTTAATTGAGAGAGGTGAAGGATTTTACCTCTTGTATGTCGTCTCCTTGAGAACTTCATTAAGGAACTAGGGTTTAGTTTTTGTTGAGACCAGATGCTCTTGGATGTGGGTGAGTGGCTTGGGAATGAAATTAGGTATAATTTATACAATATTCAAGGATTTGAAGGTGTGAGGATAAAGAGTGGTGAGGGATGGTATTTGTAGTGGGGGGAGATGAGTGTTTTTTATTATTTTATTCATTTGTTTATTATTTTGGATCTAGACTAGAAATATTGATGATTACTATGACTAAATAGAGTACGTTTTTTCATATATTTAAAAAAATGGGTTTTTACAACATCCATACATGTTCCATGACTTAATGATTCATGTTTTGTTTAAATAGTCTAAATTACTATATTTCACTATTCACAAAAATTCAACTATTTTAGAAAAATACCAAAAATTTACCATAAATATTTTTCTAAGTATATATTTCAAAAATAAACTCCATTTTAGGAAAATAATTTTCTTAATTGGAGAAAATTAATTTTTAATTAAAATATTCATTCATTCAAAAAATAATGATTTTAATATAATAATCAATTTTATAACACTTTGAAAAATTAATTAGAGTCTCATAAAAATATCTTATAATTATAAGACCAAACAATAATAATTTTTCAATCTATTTTATGAAGATAAATTTTCTTTTGAATCATTATATTAATTATATAATTTTAAATATATATTTCTATTTCACAGAAATACCAACACATAATTTATGATTTTTAAAACATTTATTCACTTATTACAAGATAAAAATATATCATATTTTCATCAATAGGATACTTAAATTTTATTTGTAATTTCAAAGGTGGGTTTATTATTATAACATCGGTATTACTATTTCTAACAGTCCCATTACCATTCCAACAGTCAAGCTACTATTCGAATGGTCAGGTTTCTAACAGTTATAAGTGTCTACTACTTCCTATAAATACCTATTATATCATTCATCATAAAATTATATTTTCCCAAGGTTTTATGTAATTTCATCTAAAAAACAAATATTTTATTATTACTATTATGATTTATTTCTACATCCTTTTTGATCAGTGGAATCATTCTAGTGATTCGAGAAAATCTAAATTTTCATATTCTTGTTATATTATTTTTTATTCATTAACCCACTCTAATAGTTTTAGTTATTATTGGTTTGTATGCTGACTAATATGATGCATTTTATTTATAATAAATTACATAATTATAAGAAGTTAAATTTCATTGATAAAATTATTGTTCGTTCAATTCTTCCCCCTCAAGAAATTTCATCCTTGATATTTTGTTTTATATACTATGGTGGAAACATATGAGGGTACTTCTACTTCATCACTTATTCCATTTCCCATGTTGCCTCTTCAAATTTATGGTTCCTCCCTATTAATTTGACCTGGTGAGTTTTCTTATTGTGTAGAACTTTATCTCTATGGTCTAATATCTTTACTGAATGTTCCTCATAAGATAGATCATTTTACAATTATACCACCTCTAAATTCAATACATGTTAGGGATATGGTATGTACTTCCTTAAGAGGGATACATGGAATTCATTATGTACTTGAGACATGGATGGTGAATGTTCTAATCGATAGGCCACAGCTCTAATGGGACCAAGAATCTAAGAGAGACTGATGTACCCGGGACTTATATTTCTTTTCTTTCCAAATATTGTGACTATCATCCATGGGGATATGTGGAGGAATACCTTGTCAAAAACCTCAAATTCTAAGTCCCATCAATGATTATTTATATATCACTTCTATCAAATTTAAGATACCTTGATGTGCAGTTGAATGGTTTTTACCTTTTCCACAATTTCTTCAACCATTTCAAATCCCAACATCTTACATTCACCAACTCCATCTCATCATGTGTGTGTTATGCATATTTTCCCATAAAGGGGTCCATATTGATCCATTTGAGTTCTTTAAGGGAAAATATTGTTGTATGTGATCTTGACTAGAGGTATATGTTGGTATCATCCTCCTTTTAATCCCATTGAATATTCTCTCAACTTGTGTACCAGTTTCTGAATAGTCCACTCAGATTGACCACCATTTAGATGATGATAATACATACTAAAATTATTCATAGTGTTTACAGAATTTTGGATACTTTTCTACAACATGGATGTATATCTCAAATATTGATCAGATACAGTAAATAATGATACTCCATGTAGCCTTACCACTACTCTAACGTATATATGGGCAAGTTGGTTGAGTTATTAATCCTCTCTGATTGTAATAAGATGATATATTGGTATGAAAATCCATGATGACCCATATATCATTATTTCTTTTGGATGTATTTGGAATTCTAGTGAAAAAATCTATGGTGATGTTTTCCAATTTCCATGCTGGTGTGGGTAATGGTTTCATTATACCGTTAGACTTCTTCCATCCATCTGTCACATTTTAAAATTCAAGGATCATTAATGTATATTCACTGATATCCATCTTTATATTTCCCCGTCAATAGTTTTCACAAAGATCTCAATACATCGTTGTTCACCCTAGGTGGATAGAGAAGATGGAACTATGTGTATCATTCAGAAGCTTGTTATTTATCTTCGGATTGTATGGAACACATATTTTTGACCCAAATATTACCACTCCTTTTCCATTAATTTTTACCCTTGATAATTTCCCCCTTTTTATAACTTCCACCTTTTTCTGAATTTCTACATCATTTATTTGACAATCCTTTATTTTTTCCACAAGGGATGGTTGAGAAATAATTTGTGAAATGAATGATGATGTACCTTTCATTATGACTCCAATGTCCATCACTTTCAATTATAAGAAGATTTCATCCTTCTCTATTCTCATAATTAGTAAAGTTGCATGATATTTTATACATAGAGAATATTCTACTTTATTTTCTTTACCAGGATGGTAGTGGATTATGCAGTCATAATCCTTGATAAGATTTAACCATTTCATTGGTGGATATTAATCTCCTTCTTTGTGAATATATATTTGAGGCTCTTATGATCAAAATATATCTCACATTCTCCCCCTAAAGATAATGCCAGTATATTTTTAACACAAATATCACAACTACCAACACCAGATCATGTGTGGGATAGGTTTTCTTATAAACATTCATCTTCTTTGAGGCATATAATATAACTTTATCATTTCAAATCAGTTCACATTCTAATCACTTATTTTAATCATCACTATATACAACAAATATTTCTCCATTTGATGGTAGTGTGAGTACTAGTATAGGGATATGACTCTTTTTTCACACTTTGGAGTAGTATTCAAATTCACCAATCAAAGAAAACATTACTCCATTATAATTCATCTTGGATAGTGGGTTTTAAAATCAGGATAAGTTCTTCAAAAATCACCTTTAATAGCCATCTAAACCAAGTAAACTATGGATCTCAATTACAGATGTTTTTCGGGGCCACTCTTCAATTTTCTTTTTATTGGAAGGGTCCAAAGATATTTCATTGATGGTGATAACATGAACCAATAATGACACTTCCAACACCCCGAACTCACATTTACTATAATTTCTTATAAAGTTTCTCCCTTTTTAAACTCTTTAGTACATTATTCAAATTCTCCTCGTGTTCATCTTTGTTCTTAAATTATATCAGAATATCATCTATAAAGAATACCATAAGTTTTTTTTGTAATCACTAAAGACTTCATTCCTTAAGTCCATGAATATTTATGGAGCATTAGTGAGTTTGAAATAATTCACTAGGAACTCATAGTGTCCATACCACATTCGAAAGGATGTCTTGGGAATATCATACTTCCTTACCTTTAATTGGTTATATCCCAACCGAAGTTCCAACTTATAGAAATACTTGGTCCCACATAGTTGATCAAGAAATCATCTACCAATGGTAGGGGATACATGTTCTTTATCATGATTTTTTTGATCTCATGATAACCAATTCATAGGTACATTGAACCATTCTTCTTTTTTATGAAGAGGACTGGTGGACGCCATAGTGAAATACTCAATTAAAAAAATATTCAAAGTTCACTACTAACTACATCTTTCATTTCTCCAAAAAAAATAGTGGTCATACTATAAGGAGTATTTGATATAAGAAGATATCCATGAATAAGATCAAATAAGATCCCAACCTCTTGGCCAGAACAAAGATAGAGAATTTTTTTATGGAAAACATAAGTGTATTTCCTCATAATGGGAATGTCTTAAAACATGATCCTTTCTTTTTTATCAATCATTTGATAAATATATTCTTACCCATAAGTCAATAATATCAATAAATGAGATGATAATTCTGAATTATATTCATCATCCTCCTTACACATGTAATGAGTTGGAGGATTCATTGGGATGTGAAGAGTGATATCCCTTTCCAAAAAGATGATGTTGGATTTTCATAAATATATCCAATCCATGCACAAAATAGAATCAATATTCACAAAATGAAGTATGAAATGATTTATTAGGATGTTTAGTCCACAAACATTAACTGGGTCGGAGTTATATACTTTGGATGAGAGAGTATCCCCAATTGTTTCTCTTATAGATAATTCAACCCCTATATTTTGAGGTGGGGTTTGAATAGTTTTACTAAACTTACATGATATTAAAAAATGAGTAGAACTAGAATTAAATAGTGTGTTTTTCATTCTGGAATGAGTAACCCGTGTACCTTTCACCACATCAGTTTAAGGCTCCACCTCAATAGTAGTGATAGCATAAACACATCCTTGTTGGCATAGAGGTTTTTTTTTGTTGATTTCCTTTGACAACCCTTGTCTTATGTTATTGGATCCATAATTCCCATGTTCATTTTATTTGAAACACTTCACTACAGGCTGAGTGTAAATAAGAACCTTTCTTTCTTCTTTCAAATTTGTGGGATTCTTTATATCCCTTTAGAAATAATTCGTTTTCTTCCCCTCTAATCCACATTTGATGCATCTCTTTGTTCCCTTTAAATAGCTCACAAGATGCTTCTTCCCACACTATTTACATATGGGTTTTTGGTTTTTCATTCCATTAAGGGATTTATCTATTTATACTCCCATATTAATCTCCATTTTCTGCTTTATACTACCAATCCTAGGATACCACTGGGTGTCTCTAATATCCCTCTCAACCTTAAGGGCACCACTAAAAGTCACCTCTCAGCTATCAAAGTCTCAAATCACCAATGTTTTTCATAGACTCTACTATAGTCCACTAAATAATAAATCCAATTCTTTTTCATTATTCATGATAAATCTGAAGTCATATCATGTATCCATTGTGATGTTTTCCTCATACTCCTTGATAGAAATTTCTTTATTTATATTTATTCTGAGAAAATCCCTCTTGATATCAAGATGGAGAGTTCAAGGAGAATATTTATTGAAAATTATGTTATTTAATTATTACATTCCATGGAATATTTTTCCTTCTTACACTTCATGTTCTTGATCAATGTCTTCCACTAATCAACTTCCCCATAAATATGATAAATAGTCATCACAACATTCTCTTCATCTATGCACAAGAGGATAGAGAATATCTTCTCAATTAAGTAAATCCATTATTCTAAGATGAGGGGATCATAATATCTACAAAACAGATGAGTCCTTTTTCACATAAAGGATTAAACCAAAAGTTTCTATTTCTTATTATAATGAGATTTTTCCACATGATTCAAGTTGTTATTCATAACATGATCTAGTTGTTGTAGTATTATCATGATGTTTTGATATCATGTTCCCATAAGATTTGAAATTTCCTTAGGGAAATCATCACATTTCATATTACATTTATTTTTATCATGGGTTCTCCTATTTCCATCAATTTAAAAAGAAAAATAAATTACAATTATGGGGGATTTAATACATATCTAATAAGGATATAAAAAAGGAAACATTGAACATTAGAGGATAAACTTTTCAATGAAAAGTATATCTTAACATGTGATTCTCTATGTTTCAATCTAGGATATCCCTGGTGATAAGATTATCCCTAGGGTTATTAATAATGTTTTATAATCCTAATCTCTAAAAATAAATACACTATCCTCTGATAACATCTATAGAGACCCTATCCTTTTTCACATATTGTTACCTAATTTTAAGTCTAACTAACCATGAAATACAAACCAAGGATCATAAAGTCCAGTGTCTTGGAAGATTAGGTACATAATTATAAACCATGAAACCAAAATATAACATATTTTCCATAATTATATCTTAACTCTATTTTATCTCTTACTACTCAATGGGATAATCTGGGGAATACATAGACAAATGGGATGTTCTAAAAATCCCAATAAGGGAATAAACATTGGAATAAAGCATATAATATGGGTTAGAAGGAATCACATGATGACATAAAAAGGCATGAACCATGAATAAAAATATGAAAGAATAACATGTAGAACATAGGATCGTGTAATCATGGTATTATATTAAATTTACACCAATATACAACTTTCCATAAACATGAGTCAAGGACAACTTTTAAGACTATATCACATGGTGGAAAAAGTCCCATAATGGATTAGGTTTACTACTTAATCCCATACAAAAAGTCTCATGAGACTAAACATTACCCAATTAATTGGAAATGAATATGGGTGCACCCATCATGACATGTTCATGTTTATATGTTCCACATAAAGAATCAAACATAAGGCATAAACATAAGGATTATCCACGGAATTAAATGGGAATCATAATCGTGTCATATGGAATAACCAAAGAGCATGTCATAATGTTGTACAAGAAAAAATGGATTTAATAAATACATGGACGTCCATAAGGGAAAATATTCATAGGTCATGATAAATTATGTTCAAATTAAGTAAAATCATGCAAATAGAGTGCTACAAAACATTATAAATGAGTTACTTTAGTGCAGTTTAATAGATAATATTAAAGAGTAGTTAAAGTGTAAAAATAAATAATTGTTTATATAAAACCATAATTTAACCAAGATATTTTTTCATGATTAAATAATTGATTTTATAAAAATAATAGTGGATTATAACAAATTATGGAGTGTACTTGAAAATTATTAAGAAATTGGGAAGCCCCCTTTAATCGGGTTTGCATTTCGGGATGAATTGAGAAAAGAGCCTTATAAAATATTTATTTCCCCATAAAAGAAGAATGAAATTATATGGATACATAATAAAAGAACATATTAAAATAATTTAGAGAAATTATTTAGCATCAATAAATAAAAAAACTTGTTTAAAGAAAGAAAAAGTGCAACTGAAAGGTAATTTTGGAGCTTCGGAGATATCCCTCACCTTATGTCCAAAGTATTCTTCACTTAAACATAATGTCTTGGATAATAAAATTAGATCCATTAATTAATTAATTATAAATATATTCTACATGTATTTGATTTATTATAAATTTATTATGTTCATTTATAGATTTTTTATGATTTATAAGATTCAATTTTGTCATTCCAGGAGCGTTTATTTAATGATTTTAAGATCGGTTCCCTTTTGTTTAATTATGAAAGTTCTTGTAAAATGGAAGTAAAATTATAGAAGTGGAATGATATGGTATTAATATACTTATATAATTTTAAATGGTCCAATATATAATTTTGTTTTTAGATATTATATTAATTCATTATAAAAAATGTTAATACAAAATGATTAGTTCATTTCGGTGTTTTTTCGATCATCACGAACTAGTTTTGTTTTGTTATTTAATATTATTTATATATATTAGTTATAGAAAATGAAAAAAAGATAAAATATTCATGTTTCAATCTATCTTAATCATAATAATGGTTATATGACCAGCCTTGAATGTGGTAATGGAAAAAAAATCACCATCCACGAAGGGGTTGAATCGACAACTCATAGATGATGTTTCGATTTTTAGAATAAAAGAAGAATATATGGGAGTTGAGTACTCATATTCAATTATCATAATAAAATTTTAGTATATATATGATGTTGTAGTTATCTTGTAACTTTTTATTGTGGAGGATAGGATGAGGTAGAATAAATAACAAATTTAAAACAGAAAGTTGATTGATTTTACCCCTTTCATGCCGTCTCCTTGAGTACCTCCTTAAGGCCTAGGGTTTGATATTTTGTTTAGAAAAGGAGTTACTAGGTGTGGGGAAGAGTATTTGGAAGACAATTGTGTGTAATTAAGTATTTTGAGGTGTGAGGAGAAGGAGTGGTATTGATAGTGGGAGGAGAGGGGTGTTTTTGATTATTTTATTTATTTGTTTATTGTATTGGCACAAAAATAACAATTATTTTGATTCATATGTTTAAATACAGTAAATGGTTTAGGATATTTTGAAGAAATGGGTGACTACGGCATCTATGCATCATCCATGATTCAATAATTCATGTATTTTTTGAAGACCTCAAATTAACATATTTCATTATTCACAAAAAATCTAAATTAGAAAAACCCAAATAAATTACCCTAAAATAATTTTTATGTTTATATTTTAAAAATGAACTTTATTTTATGAAAATAAGTTTTTAAACATCATAAATTTAATTTTTAATTAAAATCATCATTTAATAAAAAAAATATCGATTTTATGACACTTTGAAAAATTAATTAAGGTGTCATAAGATTATATTATAATTATAAGAGTACAAAATATTAATTTATGAATATTTTTATGAAAATAAATTTTATTTTTAATTCATTATATTAATTATAAAATTTCAAATAATCATTTATGTATCATAAAAATACTAACACTTAATTTATCATTTTTAAAACATTTATTCATTTATTCAAATATATATATATATATATAATATATTTTCATCTATAAGATACATAAATTTAATTTATACTTTAATAGGTGAGGTTAATATTCTAATGTCCAAATTACTATTCCTAACAGTCACATTACTATTCCCATGGTCATGTTACTATTCCAACTGTCAAATTTATAACAGTCGTAAGTGAATACTACTTCCTATAAATAACCTTATTTTATTCATCTGTCACTTATATTTTCAAATTATTATATATAATTTCATATTAAAAATAATATATTATTATTAAAATTATGTTTTATTTCTACAACATTGTTCATGAGTGTGGTCATTCCAGAGGATCTAGTGGTTCCAAATTTTCATATTCCTATTATCTTATTTTATATTTGTTATCATGTTGTAATATTTGGAATTATTATTTGTTTTTTTCATGGCTTATTTTATGTATGTTCCATATACTAATTTCATAATAATATTAAGGGAAATATCTTTGATAATGTTTTAGGTCGTTACATTCACTGAACCTCCTGTGCATAACGATTGAGCCAAATACCTCACCATTAAATGTCCCAATATAGATCCACATCACCTTCCATAATAATGAAATATATATACAAGTCATAATATTTGTGTATAATTCCACCGAAGACAAATATGGTAAAATACCATTTAGTTTTTTTTTGAAACATTGAAAAAATTGGTTATTTTTTCAAAAAAATCATACACTAGAATGTATATATCATGTGAATCATATGTTCTTAATATAATACATGAGGCACCTTTTTCCTTTAATGGATAATAGTAAAAATCAATCCTCAACCTCGTTCTAATGGTTCAATATACATGAATCCATAATAAATTATAACATCCAAAAATCATACATGTCACTCAAAGTGAATTTAATATACAACTATAACATCACATATCAGAACAATAATTCCATATCCCTGGAAACTAGGACTCCTTACTAGAACAGTTATTCTAAATACACTATTCCAATATCCATCATAGTTTTGGACACATTTTTAATACTCACTTATAACATATCCCAAATTTTAAATCAAAATGAAAGGAATATCTATGATACCATTTTGTAAAATCTTGATCCATATTCCACTAAATTGTTTCTCTAAGATGGTTCACCATAAGGCCTTAAGTGAACCAATTTATGTGCTAGAGGCTTCCAATTATTAGCTCGGTACAAGGGTGTGTACATCGAGATACTATTCCATAATAAAAAAGTAAACACAATGGAAATAAACCAAAATATAACATGCTAAAATAATAATGAGATGCTATAATAGCCTGAACTACCTTGTCATACAAATAACATTGGTCACCCACTAGGCTAACGAGACATAAAGAAGTACATAAATGAAACTGAAATAAGAGTTCAATTTTTTACTACTATCATCAAGCAAGACCACATACCTGGTCTCCATGAAACTATTGATCTTCTCCATCTTGATCAAAGGAATCCACACAAGAAACTCTACTCAATCAAGCAACTCTAGGCTACAACCCTACCCATCATGAACCCATGATAAACCTAAAAGGCATACATAAGGTTTACACGCACACTGATGTGTATGTATAGGTGTGAGTTATAATCTCAGAAGGACAACCCAATGATGAACTTATAAATCTGTTATCATGTGTAAATTATCATGAAATTTTCTTATCCTAGGCAAGGCACAACTAGAATAGAGAAATAAAACAAAAAACATGAAATTAAAATTGATCATTGGTCCTGTAATCCCCATAAAATGGGCCAAGTTCCATAATTAATATTTATATTTATATGTGTATATATATATTCTAATATATATATATATATGAATATACATGAGTACGGTGAAAAATAACATAAACAATAGCAGTTGATCCTTGGTTCTATAATTCCGATTGTCTGGAAATCCTGTCAAAAAGTCATTGAAATGGAGGTAATACCACTCAAGACATCTATAATTAAGTCTATGTCTAGATATTTTATCCCAATAAACAATACCGACTTCAACCAATGCTAAATATGTCCCGGAGCAAGATATATCACTACAGGGGGATACATGTCCTAGCCATGGGTTCACTCATACTCCCCACAAATCACTATAACGATGAATGTCGTAAACTGATGGAAAATACTGTAAAATGTCATTCAGTTAGATGTCATGAAACTCGTGTCATGTCATGTAAATTTAGTCCAATGCCAAAGCCTTGGGTTCCAGTCTGTAGGCGGTTAAAACAATACGACTTGAATAATCCCTAGGGGTTAGAAACCTAGGCGATGTATAAAGAGTGCTCACCGATAAGATGTCATGAAGACTTCTCGATGTCTATGGTGTGGAATTTAATGACCAACATCAATTATGGGCATGAGACATCATGACCAATCACCTTGATAATGTAAGTCTCATAATACTGATCCTAGGAAGTATGCATGGGTATTCTTGTCATATAATCAGATCGGGAGAGTGTAGTCATCCTCATCATGTTTCAATTAGAGAGAAACATGATCATCCTGAACATACAACAATTCAATGAGAGTGTATCCATAACCAACATAAAATAAATCAATGAGAGTGTAATAATCTTCATCAACATTAAAAAGGGATGGAATGAACATCTAAACATATAACGCTCAAAATACATATCCCAGGAAGCATATCGAGGTATCCCAGTAGAATGAAAGAAAGGAATAAAAAGAACGATACCTAGAAATATGTTTAGGAATCCCACTAAAATTAAAATCAAAAAAATTATTAGAAGTATAATCCTAGGAAATAATTCTTGAAATCTCAATATGTTAAATGAATCGCATCAAGAACATAAAAATCCATCTGGGACTTACCTCTAGGTATCATGTTACATCATCAGTAACCATGTGATTTCATAAATAAAATATTGATGGTGGATGAATTCCTAAACATGACACTACGGATACATTCCATTGGCCTTACCATTTAGGTAAATTTTTTATAGTGAAACCTACTACCATCTCTACCTAAACCTGACATACTAACTTAGTGTCAGTCAAACAGCAGGGCAACCACTGGTCCTTCAAGTCTTAACATAGGAGAGGAATCCTACTCAGGATATTTGGAAGAGAAGTTATAATAAGGAATACTACATGGGTTCCTTGAACTATATGTAAATAGAAACATCTTACTTGAGATTCTCATATTAACAAAAAGGAAAAGTCATCCTACCTGCAACCCTCAAAAGAAGAGTGAGAAGTATATGGATCCTAAATGGGGTCCTAAATATATTATATAGTTAAAGGTACCATAAAAGGTATTATATAGGTTATAATTTAAGAAAGGGTATCCCATAGGGTAACCTCAATAACAATTATAAGGTAGTGTAATCCTTCATGGGATACTTAAGGTTGGAATGTAACAAGTGGAATCCAATAGGGGATCCATGGAAATAACTAACCTCACGGCCTCCTGGTCCAGAATGGAACATATCAAAAGGGAGATGTGATAAAATAGAATTATATTTATGCATTGTTCATGGGAAATGAATCATGGCCCATCTCATATCTAGGTCTCACTCTCAATAGAAAACTTGATTCAATTACTAGAGGAAAAATCTCTAAATTTGGGAAAAATCATGAATTTTCACCTAGGATTCCTTAAATTGCATAAATGGTTTCACCAACATGATATATGTGGAAACATACTAAAAAATAATAATCCCAATTTTAATTCCACTCTTGGGTGTAAATATACTACAAACCCTCAAAGGGTATAAATGGTGTAGTAAACTATGTGGACACTTAGTACACGACATGTTCTCCCAATGCTCAAATTGGGCATGTACATTAGACAATCTTGATAAGTAAAAACCCAAACACATGGTTTCATGATCATGTATGTGTCATGTACCCTACACATTTTATATCCCCATGTATATATCAAGGCCTATACATGTTTATATCTTTGTGGTCTACCCCTACATGATGTTCAAGCCACACCGGGTCTGGTCATGTACTCGATATGGACATGCTCCCCTACATGGGCTATCTAGTCAGCTACACAGCTACACATATGAGTCATAGTATGTGTTGTGTATTTTTAATACATAGTGTATACTTATGAAAATATCATCTTCCTTAAATGGATAAGGCACACAATATATTTTCACTAAACTACATGTCGTGTGATCAAGATTACCATGTGGGAAACCCCTCAAACATCCAAAAAACCCCATTTTCTAATAAAAATATACAAATAGACCCACAAGGGGTCCTATATAATCATAATAAGAAACTAAAACTTATAGATGGTAAATATATGAGTGTCTATTGAAAAAAAATTAAAAATTACTAACTTTAAGTGGAATTTTCCGAATCTTCTCCTATTTATATAGTCTATAGCTCACGCACAACAATCAAGATCCTCCCAAGCTCCGCAGTGGTGCCTCCCCCTACCCCTTTTCCAACATTGGCACACGAATATGAAATCCCACAGGGGGAATAATTGAGAATCTAGAAGGATAAAAAATAAAATAAAAAGGATAGGGATAATAGAGAAAAAGAAAATAAAAGAAAAGAAAAGAAAATGAGATCTGGGCCAACACCGATGCCTGACATGAGTTTCTACCCTGCCTAAGAAATTGTACTCATTTTAAACACAACTAAAAAGATGGAATCATATTTTTATGCTCCATTCAAAACATACATCTAAATGAATGTGTATGATTAAAATAATATATAATTAAATATTTACTAATTATTAATTATTCCACTAAAATCGGAACGGTTTAGAATTCCACCAAACTCTTATCCAAGGGTAAACAACCAATTACTAGACTAATGGATAGGTCATAAAAATTATCCTAGATCATCTTATATAAGAAAATTTCTATTTTACCCCCATACAATAATCTGAAAGAAAAATATCAAATTTATTTTTAAATTCATTATCTATAAAAACATGGGTCCTTACATCCAGTGCCCATAATTTTAAAAAATCAACATCAATAATCCAATTTTGAGTCAAATCATATTTTCTACCCACATTAACTAGCCTTTTAAATTTTTATTATCCCACTACAAGATATGTTGTATCATTAAAGTGGGATGTCTCACAAAACTGGCTTGATTATCATTATGGGATGTCATTTTTTCTTATTGTTTCCTCCCCATTGTGAAGAGTGGCCACTCTCAAGAATGACAAAAAAATATACCTACCAATGGTTTGTAAAAACTTTTGGTATAGGTCCCCTTTCCAAACCCTTTTAGATTACTGTTGGGATAGGCCACTTTGACACCACATTTCCCAATGGATTTGGAAAACCACTGGGAATAGGATTGGATATCCCCAACAGTTTTACAAAACTATTAGGAGAGACCACTTTGAGAACATCCTTTCCAACAGTTTTGGAAAATCGTTGGGAAAGGGTATGACTATCCCAAAGGTTTTCCAAAACCATTGGGATAGGCCATATTAAAGCCACTTTTCTCAATGGTTTTGGAAAACCATTGGGAAAGGGTATGGATATTCTAATGGTGTTTCAAAACCATTAGGATAGACCAATTTGAGATCACCTTTCCCAACCGTTTTATAAATCCATTGGGAAAGGTTATGGCTATCCTAATGGTTTTCCAAAACTATTGGGATAGACCATTTTTAGAAGGGTATCTATCCCAACTATTTTGAGAACCATTGGGATAGGTACCATTATTTTTTATGAATTATTTTGTTAAATATTGTCAAATAAATCAATATATAAATTATA
Organism: Viscum album; assembly: GCA_963277665.1. Classification (NCBI taxonomy): domain Eukaryota; kingdom Viridiplantae; phylum Streptophyta; class Magnoliopsida; order Santalales; family Viscaceae; genus Viscum; species Viscum album. The sequence continues at coordinate 60,770,253 of OY728143.1, read as the reverse complement.
TATATATATATCCAAATATATTCACAAAGGTAAATATAGGATAGTGGTAAAGTCTTTGATATATAACAAGGAGGTTGTGGGTTCAAACCTCCACTACAACTTTGTTTTTTATATTTTCCTATCCCCACCCCAAATCACCCAACAACTTCTCAAACTATTGGTATAGGCTATACCAACAGTTTGAGGACCTATACCAACAGTTCCAAACCATTGGTATAGGATAATTTTTCATTAGTTTCACATTCACACCTCCTAAATATACCATTATAAAACCTTTTTAACTACAATGGATTCTTACAAAAGTAATAAATAAGTTCGGAAATGAATTAATTTCCATGGTTTGGTGTAAAACCACTGGGTATGACTCTTGAATTAAGGAAATTGAAAAAATATTCATACCATGTAATTTAATTTACTAAAACAAAAATAAGTTCTTCATTTATGAAAAAACAATTTATCTCTCTTGGGTCATTTATTTTGGTATTTATAAGCCTATAAAGGTGGTCAACCAAAATAGTTTTAGAACATTTCATATGTTCAACCACCAAAGTAACATCTTTTAAAAATAAGATCCATCAAATCAGTCTTTTATTTATCTATCTTCCATAGAAGGTACTTTAGGGTATTCTAGTTAGTAAAAACTATGACTTCGAATCCAATTAAGTACTCTTTAAACATCTCAATAGTAAAATAAAAAACTATAATATCCTTCTCAGTTTTTTTATACTTTCTTTGGGGATCATATAACATCATACTTTTATACATCCCATATGAAATATGTTATCCTTATTTACCCTAAAATTAGATAAAAAACAAGGTTAATTGAATCACACATTAATTGAAATGGTTGATTCCTATCAGGGGTAGTGACGATGGGTGAAGAATTCAGGTTTTACATAATATGATTGAATATATTTAGGTACTTATAATCAAAACAAGAGAGTATTTACATTACTAAAAGAGATAAAATTTGTGTTGTGATATTAGAAAAATTATTTATGAATCTCTAGTTGAAATTGTCATGCCCAAAAAATATTCTAAACCCCTTACCATTTTTATAAATTATAATGATTTGAACCACCTTTATCTTATCATTATCAACTTCAATACCCCTCCTATAATCCATTAAACCATGAATAATGATATCAATTTCAATGATTTGATATTTCTCTTAATTGAGAACAATATTGGTCTCTTGAAATATTTCTAAAAATACTTATAAATTCTAAATATAACTATCAAATGTGTTTCTAACTATTGAAAGTCATCATTGAATACCAAAAAAATACTCTCAATACTTTCTTAATTGATTTCCATCATATATATTTGAAAGGTATAAGGGTCACAAACAAATCTAACGAGAGTTTTTTGGTAAGAAAATATCATAAAGGGGAATATGAATGTGGTTTTTTTCTAATCATTCAGGGATATAGAAATATTTTTGTAACCAAAATAACCATCCAAAAAATAAAAAAAATCATTCCCATATAATCTTTCAAGAGTTTAGCTAATCTCTTAATTATTTAGTCTGATAATGGATTATGAAAATTTTCTGTCCTAGTGGATGAATTAAGCTTCCTGCATTCTATAATAACTCTTCACTTGGTCATTATTCTTGTTTTAAATTTTTTAATGACCCTAATTGCATATGATAGTTACACCTACATTATTTTGCGACCACATGAAGAGGGATAACCAAAGGTCTATCTGATATTGGGAATATTATTCTAGTATACATAATTTTTATAAACAACTCACTAATATCTTATTTCATATTAGGATTGGGCCTCCATTGGCCCTAAACTCTCAATTTATGATTAGGATCTATTGGGAATTAAAGAATATAGAATGAAGGGATAATAAATTTAATATACATAATGGACAAGCCTATAGAAGTTCTATATATTTTTAATATATCCAAAAGTTGTTATTCAAAACATTTCCCAAAATCAGAAAATATGATAAATTTATGTTTGGAATTATTTCCCTTAAATGTGTAATTAATGTGATATTAGATTGGTTTATGCTCTAATTGTGATATAGACTTTTTGGTAGAGGTTTCATTAAGTCTTCAATGAAGTTCTGAAAAATATATGGGATTTAAATATTTCTTATGGTTTATTGATATATATATTAGGAATCTCATCATGTTCTTGTTCCATATCTTTTTATATTATATTTACTACATCAAAATGATAAAGTTGTTCTAGAAATTTACCTTCAAAACTATCAACTAGTCCTTTTAACCAAAATTTAACTGATTATTATTCAAGTTTTAATAGGTGTAGTTATTTTTTTAATCTCTTCGGCCATTATTAAAAATTCATCCTCCTCTTCATAATATAGTTCTTCAAATTTCAATAGCCCATCCCTTAAATGAACTCTTTTGAGTGTGGTTTCTTTAAAATCTATAAAGACATTAAATTCTATCTTTTTATCACATAAATCCCTTATATACATCAATAAAAACACGTCCCATAGATTATAATGGATGTTAAAAAATGATAGAATGATCTTTATAATATTCCATATCTTGGATGAGGAAGTCACCTAGTAAAAATATCCTCCCCACTCCAATAATAAAGTCATGCACTCTCCCAATGAGATGAATGATAGATCTATTATCCATGTGAAAGAAAACAATAGTTGGTAGTATGTCTCTTAATCTCAACTATAAAAATAATGATTAAGGGATCAATTTATTGATAACACTAAGGTTACAACATTATTTTTGTTGGTCCTTATTCCTTATTGTCCATGAGATGAAAAATCTACCAAGATCATTGAATTTAAGATTGTTATTTTGGATAATGGCACTACACTCCTCTGTCATGTTGTAGTTAGAAAACTCTTCCAAGGTCTTATTGGGAATAATTTTTTATAATGATTAAAAATATAATGTGATTAGAAATAATTATTTTATGAAATAAATGTATATTTTAATCTCATTAAAAAACATATGAAACTTAATTATTTTTGGTTCATAGTTATTTTTATTCACTCATTGATATAAATGAATATTTGGGTCTAGATTCTTCAAAATAGTTAGTAGCCACACAAATTCTTCTTGAATATTTAACTTACCTTTACTTGTATTAAATTTAAAATGTTTCTAAAATTTGTTTTCTTGTGGAAGAACTTGTTATTAAAAATTTTAATTATGTTTGTACATATTTATAGATTTATAGTTACCTAGAAATTGATTTTCAGATCCATTCAGAATATCAGTTTGGGTTGTCTTAGAATAATTTCTATCTTCTTAGTGAGTTTTTTAACCATTCTGGATATTGAAACATGTTATACTATCCCATGTATTAACATCATATATGCTAGGAAATTTTTCTTTCTCTCTCATATTCATGTCCCAAACTGACTACCCAACTTACATCTCTATGTTACTAATCCTTGTAACACCCTAAGATTTTATGGTATATTTCCCTTTAAATAAATTTTTAAGTGTTCGATGCCATACTAACATGATAATTCGAAACTAATTTATATTATAGCATAGAAATTAAATGAATAATTATTAATAGGATTACACACAGTATGAAATATATATATAATTTTTTAATAAAATAAATATATTTATTAATTAATAATATATATGTACTCGATTTTTAGTAGTCATTTAATATTTCAGAAATATTTTTTGTTCAAAATTTTTTTTTAAATAACTTTATATGTGAATGTTGAAATTATTATATAAAAATTTTAGAGATTTTATTTGGAAAAATTGTATAATATTTGAAATCGTCCTACCAGAATTAACATTGGGTGAAATTTTGAGATTTTTCTGAAAATATAGAGTTTTCAATGAATAGTGAAAGTACTAATTTTTTAAAACATTTATTTATTTATATTGAAAAAACCCCATAATGGTTTGAATTTTTCCCTAAATTAAAATTATTAACCTTTAGTTGGAAATAACCCATTTAAATATATATGAATCAACTTTATAATTGATTTTGTTATAAGTTTATTTTTAGCTTAATAATAATTTTTTTCTAAACATTATTTTTCATTGAATTTTATGCATCTATATTAAAATTTAATTCTGCTACATATATAAATTGAATATTATAAAGTAAATTACTCTTTTTTAATCAAAATAATTATTATAATTTAATATGTTTAACATATTTTTATTCATTGTGAATACTACTCATGGTAAAGATATTTCGCCTTAGTTAAAGATGTAAAAACGAGTTAAAATAATGGGGTAAAACATTAAAATAGCACTAAAACATTATATTATCCTATTATATGAGTGGTATTTAAAAAAATATTTTTATGGGGTTAAATAATTTATTTTAGAACATTAGTTTGAAATTGTGAACCCAAACATGACTTTTGTGAAGATAAGTTTTATTTTATCCCAATTAAAAATGATTTTTCGATCATTGCATTTAATGGCATGGTTGGAAGATTCTATATTATTTTCACTTGATCCAAAAGCCTAAATACCTTCCTTTGTTTATTTTTTAACCAAAAAATTGTTGATACTAAATTATTACATTATTTCATCGTGAAATGATTTTTTACTCTTAAATCAGGTATTTTCCTAAAAACTATTTTTCATGCCTTTTGTGTTCTCATATTAAAAGTAATTTCGGTCTTATATAGAAATTAAATATGATAAAATTTATTATAAATATTGATTCATTATGATTTTTTAATAATTTCCAATTTATTTTTCTTCATATAATTGTGTTTTCAAGGTAAAAATGTTATGTTATCACGACTAAGATTAAAATGGGTTTAAATTGGATTAACTAGAATATACGACTTAAAATGTTTCCAAAATAAGTACAAATGAAATTTTCTGAGTTTAATTATACCATATAACATATTATCATTGAATTTTGTTTTCCTTGGTTCAACTTTACATGATTAAAATATATATATATTATTTAATCTTTTAAGTAATTACTAGTGTTTCTTTTCTCTCACTTATAAAAGGGAACCTCATATCCTTCCTTATTCACAAAGATTGAGACATATACATCAGAAAATAACTATTATAATACCTTCCTTTATTCTTTATTCATGTTTAATAGCTTCTTGTTTTTCCAAAATATCATCATTTTCTGGCTTAAGGTGTATGCCAAACGTGGCTTCTCAACGGAGAGGTATATCTCTTAACGGTGTACTTTAAAATTTATTTCATATAATAACTACTATAAATATATGGTATCCAATATGGATAATGACATTATTATATTAAATATAACTAATTTTTATTATATTGATTGAATAACAATTATACACTTCCTTTTCATTCAATGGGAAAAAAAACATCAATCGTGTGTATGTTAGGACTACCACCATCACAAATATAAGTGTTTATTTTTTCATAAAAAATTAACATTAATGGTTATAATTATAGATTAAATGAAGATATATGAGATTTAGGATATTATTACAGTTTTTAAAATTTCGAGTATTATCTAATTTTATATTGTTTCATCCATCAAAAAATGGCAACATCACCCATGCATAAATACATACTACCATCTCCATGACATGATGTGATTCATTTTTCACCGCCAAATTATACAAATAGTTATAAAAATGTAACATATCGAGTTTTTAAAAATATAAAACTATGTTTAATAGCATATGCGATAAGCAACACCGAACCCAAAAAAACAATTATTATTCAAATATGAACGTTTTAACCTTTCATTAAATTCATAGATATAAGTAGGATTAACTAATTTATGATATATATATATATCCTATATATATAGATAAATTATTAGTAAATATACAATCATTTTTTGGTAATTTCTTTTTGTTCATCAAAATATGTTTTCTTCGAAAATTATTTTTATTTCATTATATAAATATTATAAATATTTTCTAGAAAATATAAAAAAATAATTTGATAAAAAACATCATTTTTAATATCGTCATATCAAAATTAACTTAGGGTGAAAATTTTGTATTTTTCTAGAAAATATAATTTTTTAGTAAATAGTGAAAATGATGTTTTTATTTAAAATTTTAATTTCTTTTGAAAAATAAATGAATTTAAAATCAAAATTATTATTTAAAATTGATTTAAAAGTTTCATAATTTTTGTTGAGTTATATTTATTTCAATTAATTTTATTTATATTAACCTTATACCAGATTTTAGAAAAAAGGTTTTTTTAGGCTTAAAAACGTATTTTCCTGGAAACTATTTTAAAATGAATAATTCTTATCTATTATAATTAATTAGAATAACCCCATACTAGAAATGATTAAAAATAAAGTTTTTGATTATATATCTAAATTTTTAAATTTATATCCATATAATTAATATTACTAGTTATAGAGTTAAAGTAAAATCATTTTTTCTTAAAAAATGTATTTTTTTTAAATGATTTTCATTATGCTTGTAGGTTTTCTATTAAACTAAATTTGTACACATATGTGAATTTAATTGTATAAATTCATTTCATATTTTGAATCATAATAATTAATATTACATAATAAGTCAAAATTAATTCTTGAATAATATGAATTTTATCTATAATGAATATTATTAACACGGTAAATGGAAAATATGTTAATTAAGGGTAAAAATAATTTAACAAAAACTAAAAAAGTAACCCTAATAGTATAAATATTTATATTTCCTTTTAATTTAAATAATTATTATTTTAATTTTTTAATTTTTTAAACTTATAAATGATTATGTAATTAGTTTGATTAAAATTATATTTTGATATGATAAAATACAAATTTTATTTTTTAAGTTATATACAATTTGAATTAAAAAAATACTTTTGATGAATTAATGTATTTTTTAAATAAATTATATTTTAATAAAATATTTAATTATTATTGATAATGTTAATTGAAAATATAATTATTATGATGTCAAATGTAATTTCTATAATGGTTCGAAAACGGTTATTATCAAAAAAACATAACACTTCTCCATAAATGTCAAGTATTATTTTAAAAGGAAAAATTAAAATATTCTTGAATCTTATTTGGATAAAATATATATTATTTTTGGAATCATAACATTGGAATTATCCAAGGGTGAAATTGTAAAACTCTTCTAAGAAATTCAATTTTTTTTGAAAAAATTAAATACAGTATAAATAAAATTGTGTATTATGACATCATAATGACCCAAAAGTGATGTAATAAATATTATAAATTGTATACATGAACAAATATTTGTTTCCTATTTAAACTAATGCAGTATTATGTTTATTTTATTTATTTTATAAATCCATTATGAATCCTATAAAACCATTAATATATATTATGGTTTTAAAATCATTTCTTTAAGGACATGACTCACTTCCACATCAACAAGAGTATTATATTAATTAGTGCATCCCTTCAAATAATAAAATAATTAAACACACCTCTCTTTTTCAGAAACCATGAGAAAACCCATGGGTTGGTTTATGATTTTTTTATTTTATTATATAGAGTCTAAAACCTAAGTTTTAGAAATGAAAAAGAATTTTCTACTCATTTCATATATAAGACCACCCAAGATCTCATTTATCTTCACTAAAAAATATTGGATCACATCCTTAATATGACTCTATATTATTCTCAGTGATCCTCTAATTTCTCAATAATCTCCTCTCAAGCATTTGAAATCACCCTATCATGATAAGGGATCCTCTCCTTCCTCTCTTTATTTATGCATATTCTTTATCTTGTGCACTTTATCTTCATTTCCTAATATTGTGATATATTCTTTCATATTACACTTACTATCAATTTTAGGTATAATTTTTTATAGAACCATTTAACTCTTGTCAATCCCTTTTACGAACATTTATATACCCTTGTTATGCTGCTAAAAGTTCACCTCGATTTTCCATACCAAACAATTTTATAGTGAATATCCATACCTATTTATTATCACGGGTGCTCACATTTATGCACATATAATTATTTATTATAGACTTATGTTTATTTTTTCTACTCTTTTATTTTGGAATAATATATGATGATAAATAATTCAATATATTATTATCTATGTGGCACACTTAAGCATGAGAATGAAATGAAAGAGACAGGTGGACCCAAAATTATGTAGAGGTTCAAGGAATTGGGTAATGATTTAGTCTCATGAGAGGTTTTGAAAGGGATTATGGAGTGAACCTAAGTCATCACAGGACTTTTTACATCATTATTTCCTGAATGTTTTCTTTAACCGATGTTTACTATGCAATGTCTTAAGTTGTTTCCAAATTTTCCATATTGCATTTATGATTATCATGTTATATCATGCCTCATTGTTCATGTGTATATTTATCACTCCTTTAAAGCTCCATTGATATACCTATTATCTAAAATGTATTACTTTATTCATGTTATTCTATGTTTATTCCCTTATTGGGAATTATATATCACCTTTTTCTGATGTATTTCTTCAATTCATTCTATGTAGTTTTAAGTTTAATGGAATAATATGAGCATGTCAATGATGTTTTTAATATTGTTATCATATCCCACATTTTAAGTTGTTATGTAATGTACCTAATTCCAAAATACACTAGAATTATAAATATTATGGGTTGTATTATGTGTAATATTATGTAATAAATCAATAATTAATGTGTAATATAGATAATGATTTCCATATTTAGTATCAAAGGAAAGTTTTGTTATTTTTGGGTTTTGGATTTGAAAACTCTAGTAAAGGTCTTAAGGATTAAAATTAGTATAAGAAAATATCCCTGAATTTAGTTAATGTATATAATAAGTGGTTTACCAAGAAAATAAATCACTTATTGGATAATACAAGTGGGCGTGGCTTTAAAAAAATGTATATAGGGGTAAAACCCAAAAACATTGTGTTGAGCCAAACTCGACCGGGAAATAGTACACGAAAACGAGCCTTGCTAGAAACCTGGTTTGACACTATTAGGGGATATTCATTGATAAATTCATAAGGTCATTAAAAAAATTATTATGGGAACAAAAATTCATATAAGAAACTCTGTTAGGAAATAGATAATAGATAACATATATTTAATCCTAGAAATTATTACATTAAGTAAATACATGTCATTTTTAAGTTATCCCTTTAAAGTAATTGAATTCCATTTTATGTGATTAATAGTTTAAATATATTCATCCCAAAATTTCCCTTTATTCTAGTCTATGTCTTTAAATAGAATGAATAAAAAAAGTTTCTTTGATGTATTATGTGATCCACTAGAATTTTATCCCACTACTTCAGGAATAGAAAAATTATATTTTGTTCTCATAATTTGGTGAAAAATATGAGATTATAGATGAAATTGTTTGAAGAATGAAATTATACTTGTTATTAAATAATATTTTATTAATTTCATATTCTATAGGATAAATAAAATACTTAACACTTTCAAAATAATATTAAATAAATTTTTTTTCATATTACAATCATTTCTGAGGAATTGATAGTCATCTTACCCATCATAGGTTTAGGGTTTTTGTGGTAATTGAAATTATACTAACCATGTTCTATATCAAACTGAATTAGTTCTTTGGGGTTAGTTTTATATTATATTTCCATGTTTTCACCTCCCAATAAATTTCTCATACTAGGAAACCTAGTTATGTGATGACCTTCAAACTTCTTTTTCTCTCTTTTCAAGAGGATGTTTTATTAACCTTTTTTAAAATGTGGGGTTTCAATTAAAATATTTTAAAGTGTTCAAAAATTTATTACCATTTTCATGTTTATATTTTTAGTCCACAATTTATTAAATGGGGGAAAATTTAACGCTATGAGTTTTTTTAAAGAGAAAACTGTGTTTGAAAGCATATGTGATAAGCAACAGCAAACCCAAACAAACAATGATTATTTAAATATGACCATTTTTCCCTTTCATTAAATTTATGGATATAAGTAGGATTAATTAATATTATATATATATATATCCTATATATATAAATACTTAGTAAATAATTCATCAATTTTCAATAATGCCTTTTCATTCTTCAAAATATGTTTTCATTAAAAATGATTTTTTTTATAAATATTATAAATATTTTCTAGAAAATTTTGAAAATGTATTTGATAAAAATCCATTTTTTATATCTATATATAAAAATTAACATAGGGTTAAAATTGGGTTTTTTTGAAAAATATAGATTATTTTTTGAATGGTGAAAAATACCATTTTTATGTATAATTGTCATTTCTTTTGATAACTAAATTAATTAAAAACTACAATTATTATTTTAATTTGATGTAAAATTACCATAATTATTCTTGAGTTATATTTAATAAAATTATTTACTTTGGAATCAGATTTATATTATATTTTAGGAAAAATATTATTTTTAGGCATAAAAAAGTATTTTCCTGGATACTATTTTAAAAGGAATAATATTTATCTATTATAATTAATTAAAATAACCCCTAATGAGAAATTATTAAAATTAAATTTATATATTACATATATATCATTATGAATTTAAATCCATATAATGAAGATTACTAGTTATAGAGTTAAAATATGATCATTTTTTCCTAAAAATATAAATTTTTTTAAAAACCACTTTCCTTTGTGGTTGTAGGTTTTATATTAAATTAAATTTTTACACATAAGTTAATTTAATTTTATACATTTTTTTCAATATTTGGAATCATCTTAATTAATATTATATATTATGGTCAACTTAAGTCTTGAAAACTATGAATAACAGTTGTAGTAATTATTTATTTCCATGGTAAAATGAAAATATGATAATTACGGGAAGCAAAATTAACAAAGACTAGAAAGAAAATTAACCCTAATAATATTGAAATTTATATTTCGTTTTCATTTAAATCATTATTAAATTTATTATTTATTATATTTACTTTAAAAATTATTAATTAATATCTTTGATAAAAATTATATTTTGATACTATAAAACACAAATTGTATTTTTTATGTAATATGCAATTTTTATTAAGACATTCCTTTGGATTAATTAATTTATTTTTTAAATAAATTGCATTTTAATAAAATATTAAATTATTATTCATAAATGTAGTTGATATTATTATTTTTTAGGACATGAATTTTAATTTCTATAATGGTTTGAAAACTGTTATTGTCAAAAAACCCAACACTTATCAAATATTATCAGTTATTATTTTAAAAGTTAAAATTAAAATATTTAGAAAATTATTTTGATGAAATAAATATTATTTTTCAAATTAGAACATCAATATAATCGAATGAAAATATTTTTATATTTTTCAATGATCGTTGAATTTTTGGGTGAAAATTAAATATGGTATAAATATAAGCTGTTTATTAAGACATCAAAATAAACCAAAATAGATGTAATAAACACTATAAATTTTATCGACGACTGAATATATGTTTCACATTTTAAAAATGAAATATTAATGTTATTTTATTAATTTTAAAATTCCATTATGAATCCTCCAAAACATATAATATATTTTCAAGTTTTAAATTCACTTCTTTAAGAACATGACTCAATTCCACAATAGAAAGGGTATTATTTTAATAATTTTGGCCCATGTCAAAATAAAATAACGAAAAACACCCCTATTATTATGGAAAAGGAGAAAATACCATGTAAATCCTTGTAATTTTTTTTATCTTATTATATAGAATCTAAAACCTAATTTTGAGAAATGATAAATAATTCCCCACTCATTTCATATATAAACTCACCTAATTTCCTATTATTATTTACCCAAAAGCCATGGATAACATCCTCACTCTCTCATCCCCTCTCTATAGTCCTCACAAGGTTCCCTTAAAATCTCAAGAAGCTCCACCCAAGCACATGGAATCAGCCTCTCATGGTAAGGGGTCATCTCTTTCTTATTTTTATTAATGTATATTCTTTATATAAGGTATTTTATCATCATTTCTTAATGTTGGAATACATTATTACATATTCAAATTAATTTACATTTTATTTCTAAATCATTATAGACCTATTTCACTCTTATCAATCACTTCCATGAACATTTATACTCCTCCATTATGCTTCGAAAATTTCACTATTATTTTCCTTTCCAAACAATTTAGAAATTAATACCCATAATCTTTTACAATCATGATTATTCACCTTTATAAACTTATACTTTGTTATTGGATAATTATGTTAATGTATCCCAAAATCATCGATCATGGAATAAATTATTATGATAAATTATTCCATGTTTTTCGATCTAAGTGGCCCACCTAAGCATGAAAATGAAGTGAAAGCGATGGGTGCACCCAAAATATTATAGCACTCAAATGATTTGGTTAATTATTTAATCTAATGAGACATCATAAAAGGGATTATATAGTGAACCTAATCTATCATGGTACTTTTACTATCATTATTTCCTAGCAGTTAGCCTTGACCTATGTTTAAAATGTATTGTTTTATGTTTTTTACACATTTACTATGTTCCCATTATAGTTATCATAATATATCATGCCTCATTCCTCATTGTTCATGTTTATGTTTCTATCTCCTTTTATTCCCCATTTATATGCCTATTGTCTAACATGTATTACTTTCTTCTTTTTATTCTATGTTTATCATGTTTCATTGATTTATAACTTACTCATTTCTTATGTATGTCCCTAGGATATCCCACGAAGTATTAAGTATGATGGAATAATATTAGAATTTCAATTAAGTTTTAAATAATTTTTTCATATCCCATGTTGTATGTTGTTATGTAATGTACCTAATTCCCAACAACACCAGACTTATCGATCTTCTGAGTTGTATTATATGTAATCTTATGTAAAAAATCATGAATTAATATGTAATATAGATAAGGGTTGTCATAAAATGTATTTATAATGATAAAATATTTGACCCAATACGTGATAAAAATTATGGATATGATGGAACCATTATCAAATTACAAGGACCTTCTATTACAAACTAAAACATGCATAAAAAGTTAAGCAATTATCACCCAAAACAGCGATTATAACAAATAATTATTAATAAATGGGTGGTAAGATGTTATAATTAAATCACATGTGATATTATATATATGAGTATGATTAGAGAATAAATTTATAATAAATTTATATTTATTTTACATGAGGTTAGAACACATATTAAGAAATAAAACACATGAGGTAATCGTTTATCATCACAAACTATATTCATTGAGACATAAATCATGTTATGCACCTATATTATTTTATAAGGTATATATACATACCCTTTGACATGTTATATAATTAATATACTTATATTGATTATATTTAAAGTTTTATTTGAAGGTATTATTTCATGGTTCTTATTATCCAAAATTTATCAACGAAGTAAGAGATTTATTTTTCTATCTCATATTAATCAGGATTGGTTATGATTAAGTTTCCATTGAGAGAAATTATATAATCCTTATATGATAAAAACCATTAAATATTATTATCATTTTCCTTTTCTAGTGTTTTTATTTATTAGTATCATTCCTCTATTTTTTATAAATAAAATTTTTTATGAAAAATTTTTATTGAAAATTTGAATGTAATTATTCTTTGGTCGATGATTTTTTCCTTCTATGTTCATGTTATTCAAAATTGTTTTTTGAAACATCATAAACACACTTTAAATGTTTTAAAATTTTCATTTTCACTAAAATTGAATTTATTTACAATGTTTTGAAAACTAATCTTTCTAAATTTTTTCCAGACAAGTCATTTCTTCTCATTTTACTAAAAGCGTGAAAGGAATTTTTTCCTTTAATGTATATAACATGAATAAATATTACTATTGTCATTACCATTAATTACATTGAATAATCCTTTTCACGTTTCCATGGTTCTTCTCAAATAAATTGTTTCCATAATTTTTTTGAAATGTTTGATTTAAAATTAGTGTTTTTCAAAATGAAAAGTGTATTTTCCTCCAGAAATATTCTAATGATATTTTAAATACATTTTTCATCTATGATGACATAATTTTATGTTACTTATGATTTATTGGGGATATGATCCAATGATTCCATCCTTATTCTTTCCTTATATGGTTTATTATTATGAAAATTAGATGGTTAGAAATCCTATTTATGTTATATGGATTATCTTATAATGATATGATGAATGTTTTACCATCATGAGGTAGGAAAAAGAAGGGATTTGTGATTGTGTGATTGGTGGAACTAAACTAATAAATCCTTCCAATTAATTAGATAAAGATAAAAGTTTTATGACATCAAATGGTACATAGGCGGTTATCCCAATACTAAAATAATATACATTGGAGGATGTCCCATGCCAGAAAGAGGGTATACAAGAGGTTTTTTCAATCCCAAAATTGGTTACACATGAGGTTATCCCAAGCATGAAGCAGGAATACAAGTATTTATCCCAATCCTAACATGTGATGAATTTTAAAGTGGGTTTCCTTAATCTAACATTTATATGATTATGATTATGCCACACTTTATTCTATTTTTTATGGCATGATATTATGAAAAATTTATGCTCTCATGGCTCATGTTCTTTTATTAAATTAGGATTCATATCTCATAAAATTCCAATATTTATTCCATGACTCATGACAATAATATATGAAATTATGGTCCTAGTTTTCAACGGGTAATATAATGTTCTCATACCCTTATTATATTTTTATAAATAAATGATCTAATAATATGAGCTCAAAATTTATTGTGTTTCCTTTTCCCTAAGAAATGAAAAATTGTTTTACGTATGATATGTCTAATAAAAGTTATATATGTGATGAACAAAGTGGGAGGTTATATAGATCTTTTATATACTATTTGTTTCTGTATCCATGTTTTAAATGAAATTAAACCTTTATAGTTCTAACATTGTTCATAGTGTTATGTAATGAAGATTAATTTAATAAGATGTAATATTTATGTATAAAAAGTATAGGTCTCTATATTTGGTATCAGAGAAAGTTTAAGTTATTTTTGGAAATTGGGGTGCAAAAACTTTAGTGAGAATATTTAATATAATCCTAACTATATGAGAACATATTGAGTAATGTTAGTGAAAGTATTTTGGATTTCCTAGAAATACATTGTTTTTGGATTTTACAAGAAGAAGTTGTTTTTATAAAGTTGTGTATATGGGTAATAACCCCAAAAAAAGTTGGAAAGAATATCTCAACCATCATTCTGGTGTATGGTGAATAATCCCTTACTAAACACCTGGTTTGATACTCTTGGGGGACATTTTTAGGTTATTTAAAATTTTATTTATTCACCATTATGAATGATTTGAATAGAAAAAAAGCATATATTACCTAGGTTAAACATAAATTTTCATAGATTAAAAATAATGTGTCATGATTTAGATATTCTTTGAATGATGTTTCATGATTGTATGATCAATCACTATGATTATTATTTCTCACAATATAATTCTCGGTTTTAGTCAATGTTTGGTACCAGGAGTAATTGTGTTAATGGAAAATGTGGTTGAAAATAGAATGATTTTCCTCATAATCAACCAAATAAAATTATATTTGGAATCCAAAACATTGTAATAATTATTAATTACTTATATAGTTATATAATTAAAAATTTCAACTTGGTAGAGTTTCCAGAAACACCTAATATGAAAAAATATTATTTTATTGGATTTAAATTGATAAAGATTATAGAAGAAAGAAGGTTCTGATTTCTATATGTCTAGAATGTTGGAAT
Source organism: Viscum album (assembly GCA_963277665.1). NCBI lineage: Eukaryota > Viridiplantae > Streptophyta > Magnoliopsida > Santalales > Viscaceae > Viscum > Viscum album. The sequence continues at coordinate 60,754,623 of OY728143.1, read as the reverse complement.
AATAAAGCAGAGGAATGTCTCCAAGGAATTAAATTATGTTTCATTTGTGAAGTATAAGGGAATATATCTATCAATTTTCAAGAAAAAAGAAGATTTTGATGGATGAAAATAAATTTCTTCTTATGTTTCTATTTATATTCCACTTTCAAATGTCTAGGGAACATGGGAATTATCTTAGACAAAGCAATAATCTAAGGGAGATATATTATACCAAGGAATTTTATATACTCTTCCCATAGTAGAATTGTAATTATTGAAGTGTTTGTGTTTTACGATTCAATAATTATGTTGTAAAATTATTTTATTAGTGCTATTTTTGTAATAAGAATAATGAAACATCTAGGGATAATTATGCAATAGTTTTTTATATAGTATTTTCAAGAATATATTGAATGGTACTAATAACCTATAAAACTGATCTAGTGATAAGGTGATATTTTTATAAAGTACATGTTTAAGGGATAGATAACCCTTAATATATTCTTGATGCTGGTATAATATTATTTATATGGGATAAAGATATGATGAAGTAAATTTGACAGTATTGATGAACTTGTAATTGATTAATGATTTGATAATAAAGTGATTTATCTTATCTTAGGTAATGTTTACTATACTTTTGGATTTTTGGAATATATTGTACAGTTTCTCTAGAAATATTTTTTTAGATGAATTTATGTGTTCATTGAGGTTTTATAGTGATTCAAGTTATTTTAATAAATGGTTATTAGGTTTTTATAGAATATATGATCATGCTATTCATGTGTTTTGTATGTGTCATTATGATAAATTTATTTGGGGGATAAATATTAAAGTTGATATTGGGAAAAAAATTATTTGATAGAATATATTGTATAGTTTAGTTTTGAATATGGTCAGACATATTATGGAATATTCTTAAGTTAAACTATTTATTAAAGGAATTAAGTTCAACTTTGAGTGTTACTATTGAGGTTTTAGAGAATAATCCATTATATTGGATAACCTGTTATTACAATTTTGGTTTTGGTATGTATTTTGAGATATAAGGAATTACTTATGGATATTGTTGTCCATTAAATGTTAAATTTAGTGTTTCATTCATGAAAAAATCATCGTGAATATTTATTTTATAGAGTAAGGGATGGAGTGGGAATGGATCAAAGAAAAACTAAAATAATTAAAGTATGGTTATGAAATGAAAAGAAATAAATTATGTATATTTTCACATTTCATCAATATTAATAGTAAAATAATCCCTAAACACTATGAAAAGAATCTTGAAATAAAAATATTATTCCTTTATTATCATTTATAATTAATTGATCGTATTTTAACCCCTCACTGATTTATGGTTCTATGTTCATTATATTTCTCATGAATATGTTCTATATCAATCTATATTAGTCTATGGATATTACTGTATCATCTATGTATATATTTTAACTTCCTAAAAATTCTCTCCTTATCAAGGAAACTAATTATTTGTTATTTTAGGTAACCTTAATGTTTCTTGCTTATCGATTTTATAGGATGTTTGATTTTCCATTTTAATAATTCTGATTTTCAAAAAAGTTAATTGAAAACATTGAACCATTATTTAACAATTCAAAAAATTACAAGGGAACAATTTATTTAAAGTGGATAGAATGTAACAAGCTAATATTTTAGAATATATTTCGCTTTTAAAAAATTGTAATTGTTTAATAGATTTCATGACATGCAACACTGAGCTTAAAATAAACATAATTATAGTATAACATAACTATTAAATTAATGGATACATATAGTATTAAAAAAATTTGAAATATGTTAATAATTTTGTTTTATGAATTCGGATTTATTTATTAATACATAATATATAAGTACCTAATTTTTAGAAAATCCATTTTCTATTTCAAAATTTTGTCTTCTTCAAAAATGGTTTTTATGTAATTTTTTGCATGAATTATATAATTAATTTTTTCTAATTATATATATTTTATTTGATAAAAAGAATATAATTTTTTAAATCATGATATCAAAATTACCTTAGGGTAAAATTTTGGGCATTTTCTAAAAATATATATTTTTCAATGAATAGTGAAAAATAAATATTTTTAAAACTATCATTTCCTTTCATTGAAAAGGTCACAAAAAGATTTTAATTTTAAAATAAATTAAAATAATAATCCTTTAGTTATAAAAAATATAATTAAATATATAAGAAACACCTTTATACTTGACTTTGGTATAAGTTCTTTTTTGGGATTAAAAACACTTTTTTCTAAAACTATTTTTCATTGTGTATTACGCATTTATATTAAAATGAATTTATACCACATATAGAAATAGAATCATTTAAAATAGATTACATATTTTTAATAAACACAATTATTATATTTTATTAGGATAAAATTAATTTTTTTTATTATGAATAGTAACCAAGGTAAAGATTTAACACCTCGGGAAAATTGGTAGAACTGGGATAAAAATATTGTGTAAAAAATTAAAATATATCTAAAAGATATATTTATCACATTTTATTATATTATATAGAAAAAATATATTTTTTATTAGTTGACCAATGTATTTTAAATAATTATTTTGAAATTGGGAACTCAAAATTGACTTTTGTGAAGGCGAGTTGTATTTTATTCAAATTATAATTAATTTTTGGATCCTTACATTTAATGACATGGATGGAAGATTCTAATTGTTTTTGGATTGATAAAATGTATAAAAACATTACTGTATTTATTTTTTAACCAAAAAAATTCCTAGAAACTAACTTATTACTTTATTTAAAGGTAAAATTATTTTTTATTCTTAAATTGGGTATTTTCCAAAAAAAAACATTTCATGTGTTTTGTTTTCCTATATTAAAAGTAATTACATCCACCTAAATAAATTGAATCAAATAAAATGGATTCAGTATTTGGAATCACGAAGTCAAAAATTTCTTATAATTAACCTTTTCTTTTCTGTCATATAATTAAGTTATCATGGTAAAAAGTTAAGTTATCATGGTTAAGGTTAAAATGGAATTAATGTGTTTTAACTAGAAGATAAGGCTTAAAATGTATCCATTAATTGTAAAATTTTGATTGGATGAGTTTATTTTGAGACTATTACATCTTATTATTTAATTTTTGCTCCCTTGGTTTCACTTTACTTGAATAAAATATATATATATATATATATTATTTAATCTTTGAAGTAATTTCAAGTGTGTCTTTTCTCTCAATTATAAAAGGTGCACCTCCTCTCATCCATTTTTCAAAAAGTTTAATAAATATAGATTAATTGATCCCTACCATAATATTATCCTATATTAATTTCACATGTCTTAGAGAATATTTTATTTCCAAAATTTCAACCTTTCTTGTTTTAATGTGTAAGCCAAGTGAGGTTTCTCATTAAAGAAGAACAAATATTAATTGAGTACTTTCACTTTTATTTATTCTTATACCTTATATAAATCTAAAGTATCATTTATAAATAATTACATCATTATATTAAATATATTGAATTGTTATTATTATTGAACAACCATTATCCACCTCTTTTCCATCCTATGGGAAAAGAAAGCATCGCTTGTGTGTAAGTGTGGACTACCACCTTCAGAGAGTGATGTGTTGTGATTTTCATCTCCATTTCACATCGATGGTTATAATGATGTATTTTATTAATATATATGATATTTATGATATTGTTATATTTTTTTAAAGGTAAATTATTATTAAATTCTCTTTCACTTTGTACATAAAAAAATGGAAACCTCACTCATACGTACATATGGACTACCTTCTCCATGAAGTGATGTAATTATTTTTTCACCGCTAATTGAAAAATATTGTTATAAAAGTGTATATAATGATTAAATATGATAATAAAGACAAAATAAAGATTTTTTATTTTATGATACTACAATCAGAGTTTAAGGATTATGTCTTCGAAATAAAAATATGCATAAAAATGAAGTATTTATCACATAGAATAGTGATTTTGATTAAGAATTATTAATAAAGGGGTGATAATATGTTATAAATAAATCTTATATGGTGTAATTTCCTAACCCATATTCCACAAAACTTTTTATCCAATCCAGTTTTCCATAGGTTTTCAAGTGAACCTCTTCATACACCAGAGGCTATTGACTAGCACCGAGGGCCTGTGGTGTGTCTGTCGAGAAACTATTCCCTAATATTCAAGTAAACACCAATGGAAATAACAAGATACATCAAAATAAGTAAATAAATAGAGTTAATAATTCGTAAATAAATTTAAATAAAATAATTTTTTTATATTAAATGTAATTCGATTAAATATTGAATGGCCTTATCAAACATATAATAATGGTCACCCACTAGGTAGACTATACATGCATGAGTATATAAAGGAAATATAAATAATAATACACTTTTATCCAACTAACTCCATGTTATACCACATACCTAGGCTTCAATACACTTCGGAGCTACTCTTTTCAAATCAAAAGAATCTAAATGAACAACACTTCTTGATCATGTAACCCTAGGCCTCATCCTTATCCATCTGCAGTCTATGCTCAACCTAAAAAAAATAAGAGATAAGGTTTGAATATACGTCGAGGAGCACATAAATGTGTGAGAAATATTCTTATTATGTCACCCCAATGATGAAAATGTAAATCTATTTTCATAAGTTCATGATCATGAAATATTCTCATCATACCTGTGAGATAATTGGAATAATAAACAAAATAAAACCACAATCAATCCCTAGATCCATGTTCCTGATTGACAGTACTCCAAAACCTAGGTCAGAATGTCCTTATAAAAGATATGTCGTATATATCTATATTTATATATAATCCAATACATGGATATGTATATGTATATACATGACAATGGTAATCACTATAGGCAGACAACCAAGGAATCCATGAAAAATATCATATAATAACTCAATCGATAATCGATCTTATGATCATATGCCCAATCAGCAGGACATACTATGCAAAGGGATTTGAGCTAGATGGGGTACCACTCAATCCATGTATATGGATATGTATGTATATATATGGACTAGATACTTAGTGACATATGTATCAATATATACAGACACTAAGACTATCCAGGACTTGATTCATAACTCATACATCCAGGCATAGTCACAAGAGTCTCATAATCGACAGGGATTCCATTCCTAAGTATCATAATTATATGGGACGTCATTCATGAGTATCATAGTCATAAGGGATTCCATGAATGGGTATCATAATCAATAGGGATTCAATTCTTGAGTATCTTAATCATAAGAGATGTCATTACCACGTATCATAATCATAAGGGATTCCATGACCAGTTATCATAATAAAAATTATGATATTCCCAAGTATCATAGTCAATAGGGATGCCATACCAGAGTATTGTATGCATTGGTGATGCAATACACAATTATCAAAATAATTCGGGTTGTCATGCATGAGTATCATAATCAATAGGGATGCCATGCATGAGTTTCATAATCAATAGGGACTCCATGATCAAGAATCATAACAAATAGGTACGTCATTCCTGGGTATCATATTTAATTAGGATTAAATTATTTCATGTTAAAATTATCCAGGATTCCATCCTTGAGTATCATAATCATATGGAACACCATACTCGAGTATCATATTTGATAGGTACACCATTCCTGAGTATCATAATCGACAAAGATGACATGCCAAAGTATCATATTCATAAGGCTCAAAATTTGAATCCTATGAAGTACATCTAGGAATACCAATAATATAATAATTAAAATTAAATGTCTCAGAATCTAGACCCTAAGATGTATGTTAGGGAATCCCAATAAAATCACATCACATCAGGCCCATCATCCAATAAACAAGAATCACCTCTAAAAATCGGGGATTCACTAAAGTAACCATGTGAATATTTAATTAAAATAGTGTGGTTAGTTGAATGCCTAGACCCACCACTACTTCCGTAGTATCTCATTCTTACAAGTTTGGTATGGGTTCTATGGTGACACCCACTACCATCTGTACCTAATTCCAATGCACTAGATCTGGGTTGGTCAAACATCGAGGAACCCACTAGGCCCCTCAAATCAAAACACTGGAGTGGAATACTACTATGGGTCCCAGAAGTCTATACATAAGCAATGGAACACCTCTTGTGAATAACTTAAATAGTAATATACTTGAGGAATCCTAGATGGGATTCTTTGAAGATGTAAGTAGACAGAGAATTCCTATACAGGATCATCCATGTCGAACATAGAGGGATAAATCCTACATGGGATCCTTAGGAAGATTAAATATGTAGAGGGATCCTATAAGGGATTTTCTAGGATATCATATCAGTGAAGGTATTCCACAGGGGACCCTCAGAAAATGAAGAAGGTTGAGGCATCCTAGAATGTTTTATAAAGGTCAAAAGATAAGATAGACTCTTGGACTAAAAGGAAAATTATTTCAACATTATACTAGGTAGATAAATCATAGCCCATCTCAGATCAAGGGTCTCACTCTTGGTTGATCCAAATACCTAACCAATATATCTCAATCTTAAAAGATAAATAAATCAAATTATTAGAGGAATCGCCTCTCGGTTAGGTATTTTCTCTCTAAAATACCTTTTAGGACTCCTCAATTCACTTCAAGGGTTACACTATAACTATCTATATGAAACAAATGCAGATTATGGACTACTAATCTGTCCAATTACATCTTCGAGGAATGAATATATGAAAAACTCTCAAATGGTATGATGGGAGTAGTACACATCATGTATACCCTGGTACACTATGTGTACCCTCAAAAAACCCATATGGAAATTTACTTTAGATCAATATGGTGTGTACAGATCATGTACATCGTGTGTGTACCATAGACACGATGTGTACTCGATATGGGATACCTACTCATCTACCTCACATGGCCTAGCCATGTTTGTTACCTAGTTGTGTACTTCAACACTGCGTGAATCCTACTCAGGGTTTGGATGTACACTTTACATATCCACTTGCTTCTATATGGGATGTCTGGCAAGGTACATGGATATATTTTCATGTACTAGTACACGGTGTGTATACCCTTACACTATCATGAACATAAAAAAATATCTTCTACCCCAAATGGTAAGAACATATGGATTGTTTTCCAGAACTACACAAAATGTGATCAGGATTTCAAAATGAGAAACACTTCAAATATTCTCAAAACCCTGTTTTTATCTTCAAATGATATAAATCGACCCTCAAGGGGTCTTAAGTAGTCATAACTGGTCCATAAAACTAAAAATAGTTAAATATATTTGGATATACAACATAAAATTTACAATGGACTGCCTTTGGGTAGAATCCACCAAAGCATCACTAATTTCTGCAATCCACCAATGTTGCACGCTGATATGGCCCCTCTTGAGCTCTATAGAGGCACTACCCTAATCTCCCTTTCCCTCCCTATATATATATATATATATATATTCTCTTCCTCTCACTTTTATCTATCATTTTCATGACCTAGGAGGCCCAAGGGGTGTATTTCAGAATCCAAGGAATGAAAATAAATAGAATAAGGAAAAGAAAAGGAAGAAAGGAAAAGAAAAATAAAAGGGGGCTGAAGCCGGGCCCTAGCATCTGACATGATTTTATGCCTTTCCTTAGAAAAAAATACCATTATAGACTTAATGGAAGAGGTGGAATATAATATAGCACTCCATTAAAAATATATAACTAGATGAATGTGTGTGAAATAATTAATATTTAGTTAATAAATTAAATATTAATTATTCCAAAAAATTAAATATTGCTCAGAATTCTACCAAAATCTAGCCCTAGGGTAACAACCATATTGTGGGACTAAATAATTGGTCATAAAAATTATCCTAGATTCTTTTTTAAAGTAAAATGACCATTTTCACCTTATAGTCATTTGAAAGAAAAAAAATAAAATTTCTTATCAAATTTACTGCATGAAAAAACATGGTTCCTCTCAATCTACCCACCATAACTCTTCTTGTCATTGCAAATCCTTGGTGATCAAACAAGATCATGATCTCATCCTAAAAATATAAAAAACAAATCTATATTGACAGTCCAATGACCAGTCTCACAATTTTAACAACTCTTTCATCAAGGAATACATTTATCCATGACTGATATGGTACTCCTCAACATAGTAATACCCTTATCAAACACTTGTAATAGATCTCTAAGATCAAATTCACACACTCAATCCATCCCCATACATAAATACTACTGTGGCCAAAACTACTCAAATCATATCTCCAATTTAGATGTATTAAAATATCATATATTCCTGCTTCTAAGGAATGGTTTCCATGAAAACATTGGATTTAAACTCAAAAAAAGGTTCAAACTATCAACATGGTTTCAATTATACATGTTTTAAATTCCATATTGTAGAGGAAAACACAATATAATATTTAATTGGTTACCCATTTAGTTAGCACCCTTTTGTAATTACTATGTTATAAAAAATACTTTAATGACATCACATTCTAAGAATATACCTACTGGGGCCCTAATCTTATCCAAACATCCTCATGAGGAACTAGCCTTGGAGTATCATGACATGAATGTAGAAAATATAATGAAATGAAACATAGAGATTATATGTATATGGTACTACCCCATAGAGGCCAAGTTCAATATAAATGTTTAGGTATCTATAGAAATCATACACATAGACTCAACTAGATCTCAAAAATAAAGGCTTTACCTACTATGGTTAACCTACAATGTCCTAGAGTACTAACACAACATTACCTCAATGATCTGTGGCATATCATAATCACAATATTTAGCTAAGTATAATTTCATTCCAAGATATGTGATAAAACACCATATAGGATGTTATAGACACTCTAAATAATTGAACCTAAGAAATAACTCCTTATTCGGGGTCCAACACATGGAAATCATACCCTATCAACAAATTAGAGTCACTTAACCTCTTGTGTATAAGGACCGAGTCATCATCCTCACCATCAAATGTATAATCTCGGATCTAAATAGCCTACAATTAGAAGGAAATATGTATAAAAGTTGTCCCAATTAAGTAGAATTACACCATGAACCTATATTGGAAAAAAAAAGTTATGTTATTATTGATACTTTAAATAATTTTCCACTATTATTAGTAATAATCACACACAATCAGGCCTTCAACATGTGAATCATCTGTGCCAAATATGATGCATGCAGTGCCTCTTACCTTTAACATCCAAGAACCAAAATCTATCAATATCCTCTTACCAACAGACCATGGACCAAAAATCAATAATAAATCTTAAACGCCACACAACATGTTTATCATTCAAGGTAAAAATCATATAGTAATGTAACATCATAGATCAAGAACAAAAATATCAAATCCTTGGAAACCATAACTTCTTACTATAATAAGTGTTCTAGATACACCAATCTAATATCCATCATGGGTTCCTACCCATTCCTAACACTTCTATCTACCGTATCACAAATAGTAAAATAATAGGAAATATTATTATCTCATACCACTTTATAATTCTCAGAATAGTACTCCACTAAATTGTTACATTAATCTAGTTTGTCTTAGTGTCTCATGTGAACCTCCTCATACACAAAAGGAAACTGAATAAAAGAGAGAGACTAAAGTGTTTCCATATAGAGACTATTCCCTTATATTAGAGTAAACAAAATCAGAAAATATCATCCAATGTAGTGAATAAAAAAATAGGAAGAAGTAAATAATCATAAATTAAAGAATGTTGTATTAATAAATTAAATTTAATAAAAGTATAAAAATCCATTTCATATATAAAAAAATGGTCACCCACTGGGCCAACCATTAATGCAGGAGTATACAAATAAAAATTAAATAAAATCATAGTTCTCTCTTACAAAATCTTATCTAGAAAGCATAATCATTATCTAAGAAACTTTTGAGATCCTTCATCCTAATAAAAATAATCTACACAAGAGGATCCACTCGATCATGAAACCTAGACCTCATCTATATCAATTTGGAATATGTGCTCAGCCTAGAAAAAAGACATAAGGTTTACACAAAAACCATGGTGAACATATAGGGGTGAGAAATAATCCCAGTAGGCCAGCCCACCTATGAACCAACAAATCAATTGTAATAACTGAATTCTCATACAATTTTATAAGCTGTGTTGAGACACAACTATAATAATACATAAAATAAAAGTTTATGCAATCCCTGGATCCATGATCCTGATTGACTAATCCAGACAATCTAGTTCAGAATATCCCTAGATAATATCCATCATATATATCAATATTTAGGTATAATCCCATACATACATACATATATACATACATAAAGACATATATACATACATACAGACATATATATATAAATGAGTGTGTGTGTGTGTGACAAAGTCAAGGTCTAGAGGCATAAAACCAAGGAATCCATGAAACAAATGCTAAGATAATTCAATCCACAATGATCTTAGTATCCTAGATTAGATCAACTAAACATCATGTGTAAAGTGAATTGAGCTAGATTTCATATCACTAAAGCTATGTATAATGATATGTATGTTTTCATATGGACTAAAAATATAGTGACTTATGTATCCATATATACTAATAATAGAACTTGCTAGTACCCAAGGCATAAATCATGTGTTCATGCATATTTTCAAGAGTGTCATAGTCGATAGGGACTCGATGCTTAAGTATCATAATCATAAGGGATATTATTCCTGATTTTCATAATCATAAGGGATTACATGCTTGAGTATTATAAAAAATAGGGGCTCCATAAATGTGTATCATAATCATAAGGGACACCATATCCAAGTATCATAATCATAAGGGAGGCCATATATGAGTATCATTATCAATAGGTATTCCACGCCAGAGTATCATTATCAATAGGAATTACAAGCCTAAGTATCATAATCAATAGGTAAACCATTCTTGAGTATCAAAATTATTGGTGATGCCTTTATCAAGTATCATAATCATAAGGGATTCTATTACCGAGTATCATAATCAATAGAGACACCATGCCTAAGAATCAAAATCAATAGGTTTGTCATATCCGAGTGTCATAATTAATTTGGATTACATGTCCTTGTATAAAAAAATATTTTGGATTCCATTCCCATGTATCATAATAATTTTTGAATCCATGCTATAGTATTATAATCGATGGGGATGGAATTCCCAAGTATCATAATCGATAGGGACACCATGTTCGTGTATCATTATCATAAGGCTCAAACATAGGATACTAGGAAGTGTGTTTGGGAATTCCAATAATATAATAATTAAAATTAAAAGGATCAAAGCTAGACCAAAAGATGTATATATGGGAAACTTGTTTAAAGTATGTAATGTTAGGAATATCAGCCAAAAACCCAGAAGCACATCTAGTAGTAACGAATGAACCAAAGTAACCATTTTCATGTATAAATAAAAGACTGAGGGTGGAAAAACCCACAACTACTGTCACATCCTCTCAAGATTACAAGTTCAGTATGAGTTCTAAGGTGAAACTTTCTACCATCTCTACCCAAATCCGACATACTATATCAGGGTTGGTCAAAGACCAAGTCACATCCTAGGTCACTAAAATCAAAACAATAGAGTGGAATCCTACTAGGTATCCGTCAAGTCTATATATAATAAATTTAATCCCTATTTGGAATTGCAGAAATAGTAATCTACCTCATAAATCTAACATGGGGTCCTTGAAATATGTAAGTAAACATAGGATTTCTACATGGGATCATCTAGGTCGATCATTAGTGGAGGTATCCTATGTGGGATCTTATAATTATTATACGTAGGTAGAGGCATCCAACATGATATCCTTGGGAAGACTAAATAGGAATAGGGATCCTGAATATGATTCCCTTGGTTTTTAGTTAATAAAAGGCATCCCAAAGTGGAACCTCAGTATTAGTAATTAGGTTGAGGCATCCTACTTGAGAACTTCTATGTCAAAAGATAAGATGATCTATTAGCCTAAAAAGAAAATTCATTGAACGTGATACTAGATGGATGGATCATATACCATATCAGATCAAGAGTGTCACTTTAGGTTATTCTGAACCCCATCCAATCTATCACACTTTTAATAGATAACAGAATCCAATTATTACAAGAACTGCCTCTCAATTATATCTTGTTCTCCCCAAAACACCATTTAGGTGTCCTCAAATATCCTCATGGGTTCCACCATCACGATCTACATGGGAGAACTCTCAAGATGAACTTATCATGTGTCTAACACTATCCTTGGGGTATGGATATTCTAAAACCCTTAAAAGGGTAGAAAGGGAGGAGTACACGACATATATACCTTGGTACATAGTATGTACCCTTAAAGCCCGACCCAGGTTTGTACTTAAACCAAACATGTCATGTAAATCCCATGTACATGACGTGTATACCATGTAAACAATGTGTACCCTACATGGGGTACCTGTCTATGTAATTCAGATGTCCTTAACATATATTGTTCTTTTTAATATACTTCTACTATGTGTGAAACACACCTGTGGTTTTTTCATGTACTTTACACAACTAAGTACCCTACACGAGTTATATGTTCAGGTACTTTGCTACATGGTCAAGTACCAGTACGTAACTTATATCACCTATAAATGACATTTAAATCTAAAAATAAAATCTTCGCTGAATGGGAAGAACACAAGGCATGTGTTCCTAAACTACATGTTGTGTGATAAGGATTTCTGAATGGGAAACCCCTCAAATTAGTCCAAAACCATGTTTTTCTCTCTAAATGTTATAGATAACCCCTCATGGGGGCCTAAGTAGTCATAAAAGGGTCCCAAAACTAGAAATTAGTTAATATATGGGTATATATGGAGTAATCTAAAATAATTCCAACCTTTGGGAAGAATCTGTCGAAGCTTCACTCATTTCCTGAATCCTTTGCTACTACACAATGATCCAGCGCCTCCCAAGATTCGCAGTGTCACCACACTTATATCTCTCTATATCTCTCTCTCTTTCTTTATCTCTCTACCTCTAACTCTCTATTTTCTATCTTGGTCACATGAAATAGGAGTTTGAAGGGTGGTATACTTTAGAATCCCTAGAATGAAAATAAATAAAATAATGGAATGAAAAGGAAGAAAAGAAAAGAACTAGAAAAGGGGGCCTGGCTCCAGCACCTGACATGAGTTTATTCATCACCTAAGAAAAAGCCTTCATTATAGAATCAATAGTGGAGATATAATATTAATCCAACACTCCATATCAAAACACACATGTTTGAAAAATTAATATTTATTTAATATATTAAATATTAATTATTCAATGAATGTTTGAATAGAGTATAATTCTACCAAACTCATGTCCTAGGGTAAAAAATATATTCTAGGACTAAATGAGTGTTTAAAAAATAATTTGAGATAATATTATGGGGTAAATGATCAATTCTCCGTTAAAAGAATCTTAAAGGAAAAAATTCAAATTTGTGCTCAAATTTCTAGTCCATAAAAACACAGGTACTTATATAGGCTATGAAATTTATGTATATGGATATAGATTAAATTTATAATAAATACATAATTATTTTATAGGATGTTCGAATAAGTATTGGTAAATATTATACCTATTGTAATTCTTTATGATATCAGATTATCTTCTATGAGATATAAGTTATGTTACACACATATCTTCTTTTATAAGGTGTATATACAGCTCATTTGATATATTATATCATTAATATACATATTTTAATGATTTTTAATTCTTTAGTAGAATTTATTATTTCACGAGGTTTATTATTAATGGTTACCAAATCGGTAATGTAATTATGTATCAATCTCTTTTTAGTCAGGATTTATTATGCTTAAATTTACATTGAGAGAAATTAAATAATACTTATCTTATAAACCCCATTAAATTTTATTCCCCTAAGGTTATTTCTATATTTTTTATATATTAGTTTCATTTCCATCTCTTTAGTACTTAAAATGATTGATAAAATGTTTTTAATGCAAAGACAGCCTTATTTCTTCTTTGGTTGATGAACATTTTCATCTTTGTTCATGATCTTAAAAATTATATTCTAAAAGATCTCAAAAATACTTTATTTTTTTAAAGGTACTTTTAAATACCCTTGAATTTATTTTCAAAGGTTTTAAAAGGAACCATTCTAAATGTTTTCAATACAGTTTTTTTTTACTTTCTTCAAAAGTGTGAATGGAATGTTTTCTTTTATCGTATACTACATGAATAGGTTTTCCCACCATCATTACCATTATTCTCATTGAAGAAAAATTTACATTTTTTCAAGGTTATTTTCAAAGAAAATTTTTTACTTATTTTTTAATAAATATTATATTTTAAATAAGTGCTTTAAAAAAAGGGTATTTTACTCAAGAAATATTCTAATGATATTTTAATTGAATTTTTCATCAATGATAACATCCATTGATATTAATTATTCTTTATTGGGGATATAATCCAATGTTACAATTTTAGTACCCCCAGTTTCGGGTACATAACCCCCATTCCCCATGTTTATTTAATTGTTGTGTCTTTGATTGTGTTTCCATTTAATAGAGACATAAAATAGAGAGTTTTCGTAAAATATGTATTTTCCATAATATAGAGAATTTTCATAAAGTGGGGTGTTTCCATAAATTGGGATGTTTTCATAAAAAGGGGTAAAGGTTAAGGATGGAAGAATTTTGGGGTTTATTTAGGATTTTTGGGACCAAAATTAAGGTTGTGTGATCTATACACAGTTTGCACAAACAGTGTGGTCAAATCTTGCGCAAAGGTCAAATCTAGATCTTATTTTCAAAGAGTTTACCCATTTGTTTTCTATTTATTTCGTTTTGGCTTCAAAACGCCCCTAATTCAATATTACTCTCTCTAGAAGGCTGGAGAACCCTCCCCAAATGATTTGAAGCCATTCTGGATCCTTCCCTTGGTGTTTTCGAGTCCGATTCTTGAGGTATGTCACCAATCATTACGGATTTGTCATGTTTTCTTAGATATACTTTGATCTACTTCCCCAATCTCCATTATTTCTCATATATGACCCTATAGTGGGTAGATCTATGTTTTTTGATGCCAAAAATTTCAATTTTGAGTCGTGCTCTTTCTAGGATAAGAGATATATGTCTGCTCTGGTAGAATCGGCTTGCTTCCTTGTGCGTTCTTCATCTATTGTTAATGTTTCGTCAAAACCTTCATGGTAAGTGGATTTACCCATGACTAATCTTTCTAGAATTGATTGGATTAGATTAAAATTGGTTTATTGATTATTAAATTCATGGAAAAATATTCATTTGTGATGATTTATGGTTTTTGTGAAATCGCGTGATCTTGGTGAATAGTTATGCAAAAGGGGGTTTAATTTAAAATGATGATTTTAAATTATGGATTTTCTGGAATTGTTAAATGGTTGATGAAAAGGGGGTTTTCCATTGAAATGGTTTTCAATAAAAATTAAGTTTCATTGAAATGGTTTGGAGTAGAAATGGTTTGGAATTTAAAAGGTTTTGACAGAAATTATTTTCAATAAAAAGGTGTTTTTATTGAAATATTTATTTTGGATTGAGCATTGGGAATATGGGTTATGTCTTCATATTTCATATACGGGGCTTGATTGAAATATTACCTTGTTCCTGGTTCCAAATATTTAATGGCACATGGGAATTGCATATATGGGGCTTGGTTAAAATATGACATTGTGCTCGATGCCAAAGGATTAATGGCACATAGGAAACAATTACCTTGTGATGACTTTGTAAATCAATGAGAAGTTGCTCATGAGTATGGAACAGTCATAACGTATCATGCATGCTTGTTTTAAAGGGTTTGAGTAATGGTTTGGTATGCTGATATAGTTATATTGAGAAATGGATGTAATGACTATTTGGTTATTTTTTGGAAAAATTGGGTTCAATTGCACCTGTATGGTTTTGGTAATGAATAGTTTTGGAAACATGTTTACATTTAGTAATAAAATAATTTTGAGAAATTATTTTATATAAACCATTTTATATAATTGTTTTTAACTCTTCTATCCTAGTGGCATGAGTAGAGTACTCATTGGGAAAACCTATTGAGTTTTATACTCACCCCTACTTTGGCACTTTTTTTCTTTTGCAGATGCTATCTTCTGGGATAGGGGAAAAGGTAATGTTTCACACTTGTTTAGCACTACCTCATGATGTTTGGATGTTCGGAGGTTTTGGAGCTTGGAGCCTGTGGATCATGGAATCTTGAGGTCTTTGGAGAGTCTTGTGTATTTTATCTGCTATGTACTCTGATACTTTTTTATCCTTCCTTTGTTTCTTACTTTGATGTGGTTTTGAGCGCATAAAGTTGTTGAGTTGTCTTTCATTTGTTCATGCATCATATAGTGAATGTTTGGTTATGGTTAGTAGGTTTATTGTTTTATTTCTTAAGGGGTAAATCATTCCCCACATGTATTTGAAACCCTTTGGAATTTCTTTCCAGCCTTTGGAATCTTGGGGATGTCGCTTAAGTCCTAGTAATGACTCGTTGTACTCTCAAGTCAATGAGAATTGGTGGGTCATTACAAATGGTATCAACTTGTTCAGTCCTTTCCTAACAAGTAGTCATTGATGTTCCTAGTTCTTAATATAAAATCCAGTCTTGTCTATTCCTTGGGAGGGAATCTTATAAAGGAGTAGGATTGTCAGAAATTGAAATATATAGCCTAAAAGGATGTAGCTAACCGTTTTAGGTTGAACTTCAAGTTATCAAAGAGTTGGGAAAATCTGTTTTTAGTGACACTTCTAGGATTTTGAAATCTCATTGTCATCGGTTTAGCAATGAGATGAGCATGACATGCATTATAGAGGAATGACATCCCACTAAGAGTGCATACATCATTTCGAGAAATGATCATTTTTGAAAAGTATGGAATTGGATTTCAAATGAATGATTTTTAAAAAATGAATGATTATCATATTTTGGAAGTGGTTTTATTTTAAATAGCATTTTAAGGGGTTTCATAAATAGTTGAACATGGAAAATGCATGATTTGGAAAAAAATGTTGTGATGGTTGATGTGATAGAATTTTAAATGCTAAGACAACAGTTGTAAGAGATTAAGATTAATGGAGTTTGTTGTTAGTTTAGAAAATGTCACCTGGTAGGCGTCATCGAAACCAACCTAAAGAAGCTATGGAGAATGTGGTTGCACCTGAACCACGTTTGAACCAAGAGCTGGTTCAGAGTATTGTCCAGGCTTTTCAAGCTGTGGACACAAGGAATCGGAGGAATTAGCCATGATATGTGGATTATACCATCCTATTTATGAAGAAAAATCCACCAAATTTCTAGGGTGATTCTGAACCCGAGAAGGTGGAGGTGTGGTTATGTAGGATAAATTGTATCTTCGTCTTCATTGGCACACCAGTAGATCTAAAGGTCAAACTGGTAATTTATATACTCGAGGATCTTGCCCGTCAGTGGTGGGATTTAGCGGTACATGATAAATTGGATGAAGGACTTACATGGGAGGATTTTGAGGAATTGTTCAAAAAACAATTCAATCCTCACATTTTCAAGATCCAGAAAATGATGGACTTCTTCATCCTGAAATAAGAAAGTCTCTCTATCACATAGTATGCAGTTAAGTTAATGTACTTAGTACACTTTGTACCAGAAGTCGCGGTATGTGTCTCTTTGAAGGCACGCATATTATAATCAGGGCTACAATAAGAAATTTGATCAAAGATTGTAGTACATTGTATTACAGACTCTATAGAGATAGTGAACAGAGTGACGGTGGCTGAACGTGATATCTCAGGATCTATGGGAGGAGGCATGATGATACCTACAGGAAATGGTGGGAAATCAACCACTGTGAACAAAAGGAAAAGGGATAGCTATTTCCATGGACCAAGTGGAAATCAGAACCCGGCGGATGGATCAATAAACCTTCCTCCATGACCCCAGAGAAAAGCAGGTTGTTTTCAATGTGGTTCGCTTGAACACATATAGCGATATTTTACAGAAAAACCAAGAGCATGTCATAATTGTAACAAGATGCGACATCTTCAGTTCTATAGTCGTAGTGATCCATGGATAGGTGCTCGAGACACTTCTCAGCTATCACAAGAATCATATGCGTCGACTAGATGAGGATATGAGAATAAGCCTAGTCAAAAGAGTAGATCTAGCCATGGTTATTCTAGAAATACCAGGACTCCTCAACTAGGGCAACCTCAACAAGGAAACTAGGAGAATTGCATTGTGAATAAGAAATTTAATGGAGCTGATAAAATGATTGTCGATGATCAGGCTGGACCATCTATAGTGAGAGGTATGATTCTTTTGAATTCTACCTTTTTGAAAGTGTTGTTTGATACTAGTGAATCACATCCCTTCATTTATTCTCATTTTGTTGACTTTTTATGTTTAATACCGGAAATGATGCCTTCTGTTTGGAAACTGAAAACTCCTCTTGTTGAAAGGGAATTCCATTACTTTGTTTTTAGAGCATATGTTATAACAGTTTATGGAGCTAAGATAAAATGGGACTTCATGATGTTGGATATGGATGTCTATTATGTAATCCTAGGTATGGATTGGCAGATAATGTTCAATTCTCAAATCAATTGTTATAGGAGAACAGTTAGTTTCATGACAAATGATGGCATCAATCATCTCTTTAGAGGAGATATGATTGTGAAGAAAGGGGAAAAGGGCTTGTTGGAACCAATGGTGATAACGATAACTTTCCAATTGGCAGCATTGACTTTCGGTCAATGGAAGAGATCGAGGAAAATAGTTTTCCAGCTGTTGTGGATCAATTTCCAGATGTATTTCCCAAGAACTTCTTAGGGTTACCACCTCTAAAGGAATTGGAGTTTACGATTGATCTCTTTCCGAGGACAAGTAATATTTCCCTTCCATCTTATAGGATGTCACCAACAGAGTTACGTGAATTGAATGTGCAGTTAGAGTAGCTGGAAAGCAAGGGTTTCATTCAACCAGGTACATCTAAATGGGAAGCACCGGTTTTTTCCGTGAAGATGGATGATTGAACTTTTGGCTGTGTGTTGATTATCATAAGCTTAACCAAGTTACGATAAAGAATAGATATCCACTTACAAACATTGATGATCCATTTGATCAATTATGGGGAGCTCAGTGGTTCTCCAAGATTGACTTGTGATTAGGATATCACCAATTGAGAGTTCAAAAAGAGGATATTCCAAAGACAGCTTTCAGAAGTAGATATGGACACTATGAATATATAATGATGCCTTTTTGGTCTAACGAATGCACAAGCAGTATTCATGTAATTGATGAATTAGATATTTCAAAAATATCTGGATTATTTTGTTGTGTTGTTTGTAGAAAAAATTTTGGTGTATTCAAAGACAAGGGTTGATCATGAGGTGCACCTGGAAATAGTGTTACAAATCTTGAGAATTCATCATTTGTATTCCAAATTATCAAAGTGTTATTTTTGGATACAGGAAGTTCATTTATTTGGGCATTTCGTTTCTGAGAAAGGCGTTTCTATTGATCCTGAAAAGATAGAAGCCATTATCTCTTGGAAACCACTGAAGAATGTGTTCAAGATACGACGTTTTCTTCGTCTAGATGGTTACTACCGACTCTTTGTGCGTGATTTCTCATGACTATCTTAACCAATGACAGCTCTGACAAAGAAGAATGATCTATTCCAATGGACGGAGGAATTCCACAAGTCTTTCCAAGAACTAAATGTTCGGCTTACATCGACACCTATCTTGATCATGCCATAATCAGGATTGGGGTATGTGGTGTATCATGCTGCTTTAGGATCAGGGTTGGGATGTAGTCTCATAAAAAGAGATTATGTGGTTTCTTATGGTTCAAGGAAGTTGAGGTTTCGTGAGAATAATTACCCAACACATGATTTAACGTAAGCTGCAGTCTTCTATGATTTAAAAACATGGAGACATTATCTCTTTAGTGAGAAATTTATTTTTTTTACATATCAAAAAAGCTTGAAACACATTTTCTCACAGTGATATTTGAATTTGAGGAAAAGGAGATGGATAGAGTATCTCCAACTATTTTAATATGACTTGATGTACACTTCAGGAAATGGAAATTCAGTAGCGGATGCATTGAGTAGAAATTCATATGCTCAGTTGGAAAAGGAAGCTTCATATGAATGGCACTTGATGTCGGTCTTAGACTACATTCATGTGGAATGTGAAGACCGAGGTGATTTTGTGGTTTTCTTTTCTGCTACTCTTATTCCTTAATTAGTAAAAATGATTAAATATGCACAAACATCTGATGCAGAATGTCTAGTTGTAAGTTCAAAACTCAATGGTGGGGAGATTATTGAGGGCATGAAACTTGATGGGGGTTCAGTTTTGTGTTTCAAGGATCAGATTGTTGTACCTAGGGTTTATCATAAATAACTCCTTTATTATTACCAAAATTCAATATGGATTGTACATCTAGGTACACAAGAGATGTATAAGGCATTGAAGGTGCATTTTTGGTGGAGCAGCATGAAAATGATGGTGGTCGAGTTCGTCTCGAGGTTCTTAACATGTCAGCAAGATAAAGAAGAGCATTGGAGACCAGCTGGTATGTTACAATCTTTGCCCATCCCGCTGTGGAAATGGGATCTAATAGCAATGTATTTTGTTACAGGTCTTCCAAGAACGGTCTGGAAACACGATTCCATTTGGGTGATAGTGGATTGTCTAACCAAGTCACCCAATTTAATCCCTATTTTTTAAACTCATACAGTGTAGGATCTTTCGAAAATCTATATCCGAGAAGTGGTAAATAGGGATGGTGTACCGGTGCCAATAGTCTCATATTGAGATCCGAGGTTCACATCTCATTTCTGGAAATCATTATAGGAAGCCATTGGAACTCAGTTGACTATGAGCACTGCATATCATCTTCAAACAGATGGAAAATCCGAGCAGACTATACAAAAATTGAAAGACATGTTGCAGGCTTGTGTAATGGATTTTGGTCGCTCATGGGAGGAGCATATAACCTTAGTGGAGTTCTCATACAATAATAGCTATCAATCCTCGATACGCATGGCTCCGCTTGAAGCATTGTATGGGCGTCCTTGTCGTTCCCCACAATATTGGGTGGAAACGGGTGAAACATCACTTGTCGGGACATGCCTTGTCTAAGAAATAATAGAGAAAATATAGTTGATTAAAAATAGGATAGAGATATCTTAGAGTCATCATAAATCGTATGCAGATCACTGTCGAAGACTTTTTTCATTTGTTGTGAGTGATCATGTCTTTTTTATGATCTCTCCAAGGCTTGGACATCGTCATTTTGGGAAGTAAGGAAAGTTATCTCCTAGATACATTGGCCTTTTTGAGAAAATAAAACAGGTTAGAGAGGTGGAATATAGGTTGGCATTACCACCATGATTTTGTTCGGTTCATAATGTGTTACACATATCCTTGTCGAAAAATTGTCACCCTAATCCTAACCATCTGATCAGATGGGATCACATTGAGCTAGAACCGGATGCATCACTGGTAAATATTCTAGTGCGGGTCATGGATAGAAATGAGAAAGTCTTGCATGGGAAAATTATCGACCTAGTGCGGGTTTTATGGCAACATTGTAACGCCCTGACCCCAGCTACCCAGAGTCGGTGCATTACTTCGTAACATTGGAATGATCACAAAAGATCAAGTCTCGAAAGACCGATTAGTTTAGTAGCCTTGGAAACCCTAGATACATTCATAAATGTTACATTACATCATAAAGTGAAATACTAATAACAAAGACTTCATAGTCCACACTCATATCCTCTTCTGACTATCCCTGCTGGTCATTCATAAAATACTTCTTCACATCCTGGAAAATATTAAAACACTGAAAGGGGTGAGCTCAAATGCTCAGTAAGGATAACAATATAGAGGAAGCTTTCATAAATAAACATAAACATTTAAGGCAATGTATAACTAAAACAAAAGCCTTTTATACATGAACATCAACATAATATGGAAAAAGTAAAATGAGATAATGCCATTTAATTCCTCATATGGATATTCTACTGGTCGAATAATCACATGAAATATCAATAACCACTTTCATAATGATGGAATGCATAATGCCAGACAATCATAACCACGTAGCCAAGGCCTCGTGCCAAGACCACAAATAAGATTTTGTCAAGGCCTCATGCCAAGACACTAGTTTGTCTCATGAGACCTACTGATGCATCGAGGAGCTATAGCAGGCTCCACCAGTCACTTACTAAGTCCAATGCATTCCTTATATGAAAAATGGTATATAAACATTTAGGAATACCATTTTTTTAAAATACCATTTGAAATTAGTTGCGGTAGCAAAATACCAGTTTAATTTTTAGAAGATAATTACTTTTAAAATTGCTCAAATATACTCTAGTGTTTTTCTGAAAACATTATGCAAGCTTCTGAAAACAAAATAACTAATTCTGAGACTGCTTGACTAATTGCAGGCCATGATGGGTCCATGCCCAATCCCTTCGTGTCTACCACACTCGAGTGTCAGGTTTTCTAACAACATTTTTAAGCTTGCATTAAATACATATACATTTTCACTGGATTTTCATACATTTGAGAGAAATATCTCTCTTTTTTTTAAATCATTTTAAAACAGTTATGGCTATTAGAGGAAGCCAGAACCTAAATAACGGTCACGGCGGCGGAGAATTCATTGTCGCCGCATATGTACGGAAAGAAAAACATTCCCTTTTTGTTGTTTATTAAAACGCTTCGTATAAAAAAGATTCCTTTTGAATAAACGTAAAAGTCAAAGGGGTTTATACACCATATAAAAGAAAATTGTGTATAAAACCAAATATGCCTCAATGAAAGGAGATTGCAACGAAGTCCTTAAAAAGAACATTTTTAAAATAATATAGATCTATTATGTGTATTCACTATAAGTACACATAAAGAAATTGAAAATACAAGATAGGACATAATAATACCATGACATAATTTTAAAGTAGGAGATTAACCCAAAGAATGGAAATTGGGGTAAGAAATTCCCTTACCTCGTGTCTGACTTGACTCAACCGTTCTTTAACCTCCTTCAAATCGGGTAACTCTTTTTGATTTGAGCCAAAGGCTTCCTTGGGAAGAGTTCTGCCCAAAGTGAGGCTTCTAGGAGTAAGAGGGGGAAGTTGGGAGAGTATTTGGGCAGAGGTTGGCCGAACCAAATGGCTTGAAAGTGTGAATGAGGTGGTAGAGGTGGGGGGCTTTTATAAGAGGAGAGGAGGGGCTCTTTTGGAAAGATTGAAATGTTACATTATTATACAATGCTTTTCGGATTCTAAAGGTCCCACACTTATATAATTCCTGTATAAGGTGATAGGGGTTCGAAATATACCCATCCAATAGTTTTTGGACAAGTGTAAGCCTTGGATGTTACATTATCTTTTCATTTTATTAAAATCGTTAAATAATGAGGTCATCGCTGCATCATAATGATGTCATAAATAATTTAATTTATTTAATGTCTAAAAATTATAAAAAAAATACTATGATGTAGGAAATCTTTTTATATTTCTAATGAATATTTATAGTCAAAATTTGGACTTGTGTAACCCCACTTAAAAACTGTTTTAGTAGAACAACTCATGTTTGTGTCAATTTAATTTTAACATTAAATAAATATATATTAATGTCATTTTCCAACCAAAGTGGCTCATTGGGGTCCCCAAGTTGACCCATGGGTTGTCTTGGTCGGCCATGACTCATCCAATAGGAGTAGGACAAGTTTCAAGCTCATCTCATATTATTAAAACATTATTTTTACCTTAAACTACACTAATTACCTCTAATCGCGATTAAGAACTTAAAAGTTACTATTCGCCAAAAAAATTATTTTAATCTCATTGAACCACATTTTACTTCTTAATTACAACCATGTATGTCGGATTTTTGAAAATCAAATCACAGAAGTGGTAATATTTCATTTAAACGAAAAATCATTTATTTAACTACCACTTAGTGGTTTCACTATTCATCAAAAATTGAAGTTTTTCAGAACAATGCCAAAATTTCACCATAAGCTATAATTGATATTCCAAATTCAAAAATGATGTATATTTTACAAAATTCCAAACATATAAGTTGCATTAATTAATTTTATAATTAATTCTCGATGTCACAACAATAGCGTGTTTTTAAGAAACAATTTATATCAAAAGATTGGCAATTGTTTATGTTCAATTTCGATGTATAATTAATTCTAATGACCACCATTAGATAAAATGGTAAAAATATATTCTAATTATACTTTAAAACCACTAAATAGTATAATTTATCACTATAAATTATTTTGATTAAAAAATTTGTTTCTAAGTAATTTTCACTATTCATAAAAAATTGGAAGTTCTCAAAAAATTACAAAAAATTCAACTTTGGACAATTTCGATATTACGAATACAAAAATGAAGTCCATTTTGAAATATAAAATTTCTATAATTTTAAAAAGTGGTTATTACTATTCAAAACGGCTACTTTGATTAGTCGCGGTGTTTTAGAACTCGAAGTTGCATACAATGCAAGCTATTGCATTATTGAATGAGAAGCGTATCGTGGAAGCTCAGGGTGTTACATTCTCCCCTCCTTCAATAAATTGCGTCCTCGCAATTTGAAATTTTTCTTTGAAAATAAAAGGTTGAAAAGAGAAAATACCTTTGAGGAAAACCAACATCGGAAATAAGATTAATAAAATTTAGCCTTAATAAGAGGGAAAGGGAAATAAAAAAGTCACCACCCAATTATGATCTCGATTAGGAGAACATTGGTGGAAATTAGAGACATATAATTGGAGGAAAAACGTAAATATTTGTAGGGAGTGATTGAGGTCATCAATTACAATCAACTGTCAAATTGAGGGCCTCAAAGCCTTCAATCTATGTTGATTTAAAATATCATCAGTTCAACAAGACATAAGGTATTAGGATAACACATTTTTTTGTTTTAATATCCCTTTACTAAAGTTTAAGAATTAATTTATTCATTGAATAAGATATAGGTATATATATATTTATGCTTGACAATTAGAGTTTCAACCTTCAACTCATCTTTCACTCAAAAAGATAATATAACTCAAAAATATTATACTTATCCTAATTGTATAAGGTTCCAAATGTTAACACATACCATTTAGATTAGTAAAATTATTTTGTAATAACCAGGGACTTCCTGTAGGCTAGTGGTAGGAAATAAAGGCATGTCGCACTATGATTGTGGGTTCAATTCCTGCAGCTTTGTCCGACGCGACGGGTTATGCCCCACCCTGCAGGTTGTCCTTTTCCTAAAACTATAGTATCATAATATTCCAAAAATAATCTTCATAAATTTTTTAACCTTAAACAATACTATCCAAAGATCAACTTAATCCACTCCAACCTTTATAGTTATCCAAAATACCTCTGTCCAGACTTTCTCTAAAAGGTCTCTTAATTCTAAAATCAATTTATCAGATTCCCCAAACAAAGTAAAGTTTCTCTTATTGTCACATACTAAAAATATAATTACCTTCATCATATTAAAACCTTACTGAAATCAACAAGTACTGCAGTAAAATCCTTATATATATATCACATTATTCTAATAACCATAATATAATCCATTAGTCCAAAAGCACCGATACATTAGTTATTCTACTTCAACTGTAGTAATAGCATAAGATTGTCCTTGATCCTTTGGCCTTTTCTGAGGTAAGTTTCCCTGACGCTTAGGACATTCATTTGCATAATTACCCATTTCTCTACAATTGTAGCATTCAACTTTGATATCCTCTTTCTTTCCCTTGTAATCACGAGCCTGGTGACCCTTTTCTCCACATTTATAACAAACTCCCATTCCTTTTAGGCAAGTACCAGGGTGATTCTTCCCACAATTATCACATAATGGAAAATCCTTCTTTCCCTTTTTCCCTTTATCTGTCTCTTGTTCCACCATTCTCTTCTTCTCTTGCTTTACTTTGTTGTCATAAGACTTAGAGAATTCCTTTTCTATCTTGATAGCACATGAGAAAATATCTCAGTATGATGAGAAGGATTGTGATACTAAAGCTCGACGAAGAAATGGTTTTAACCCATCAAAGAAATGATCAATCTTACTCCTTGGGTTACATATATAATCGGTGGCATGCCTCGCTATCCTTCTAAAGTTAGCCTCATACATTGCGACATTCTCATCCTCCTTCTGCCTCAGACTCAGAAATTGCCTTTCCATATCCGCTCGATGGTCTCAAGGAAAGTATTTTTCTAAGAACAGCTCTTTGAACTCCTACCATTCCACGTTTGTTAATTAATCATCTTCCTTTGTTTTTTGAATTAGTGACCACCATTGATCGGCATCTCCAGTGAGGCGGTAAACTGTCATGATAACCTTCTCCCTTTCGCTACTCCCCAAGGCGTGGAATATTTTCTCTAAGGAGTTTATCCATTTCTCAGCTACTAACGGATTTGTACCCCCATTAAATGTTGGTGGTTGTTGCCTCATGATGCGGTCTATCATTGATCCTCCACGTTGCGGATCAGGGTGCTCCATATGAGTAAGGTTATTATTCATAACCTGAGTGAGTTGTCCCAGTATTGTAATAAGTTGATCAGCACCAATTGTATCTCCAGATCCACAATAATTATCTTGAGCAGGAGGGAAATCCCTACACGGAGTGCGTGCATTGATACGGTTTTCATTCCTTCCACTAGGAGCCATTTCTAAACAATGGCATAAACTAGATTAGTTTATGAATCAAAATACATAATTCCGTACTTGTAAAATACTTAACACTAATTGAACTATTTTATGGATATAATCCATAATCATAAAAAAACGTTTTCTTTGAGGAAGTATATACTCATAACCCTTCATAGTGGTTTGTATAGAAAATGAGAATTATCCTAAGCATATCCCCCGGGAGTGTCGTAACCAAGAGTGCAGCAAGGCCCGTTGTCGTGCACCAGTTCCCGTTCGAGTCTAGCTCAAAGCGGTGTTTTTGGGTTTTACCCCTAGGTACATCTGTGCCAGAGCCACCTCTACCTGCTC
Source organism: Viscum album (assembly GCA_963277665.1). Classification (NCBI taxonomy): domain Eukaryota; kingdom Viridiplantae; phylum Streptophyta; class Magnoliopsida; order Santalales; family Viscaceae; genus Viscum; species Viscum album. The sequence continues at coordinate 60,727,594 of OY728143.1, read as the reverse complement.
GTATCCAGAAAAGGATGTATTGCTCAGAAAACTCAAAAAATCTCTATAATACCAAAATTCTAGGAAGTTCTTCTATACTAGTCCTCAAAGTCTATCTTCGGGATATGTGCTCTAATTAGAGTTTATCAAAATCTAGCTTCCAAGGTTAGTACTAAACTGCCTCTGATACCAACTGTAACACCCCAACCCCAGCTACCCAGAGTCGATGCATTACTTCGTAACATTGGCATGATCACAAAAGATCAAGTCTCGAAAGACTGGTTAGTTTAGTAGCCTTGGAAACACTAGATACATTCATAAATGTTACATTACATCATAAAGTGAAAAACTAATAACAAAGTCTTCATAGTCCACACTCATATCCTCTTCTGACTATCCCTGCAGGTCATTCATAAAATACTTCTTCACATCCTGGAAAATATTAAAACATTGAAATGGGTGAGCTCAGATGCTCAGTAAGGATAACAATATAGTGGAAGCTTTCATAAATAAACATAAACATTTAAGGAAATGTATAACTAAAACAAAAGCCTTTTAAACTTTAACATCAACATAATATGGCAAAAGTAAAATGAGATAATGCCATTTACATCTTCACATGGATATTCTACTGGTCGAATAATCACATGCAATATCAATAACCACTTTCATAATGATGGAATGCATAATGCCAGACTATCATAACCACGTAGCCAAGGCCTCATGCCAAGACCACAAATAAGATTTTGTCAAGGCCTCGTGCCAAGACACTAGTTTGTCTCATGAGACCTACCGATGCATTGAGGAGCTATAGCGGGCTCCACCCGTCACTTACTAAGTCCAATGTATTCCTTATATGAAAAATGGTATATAAACATTTAGTAATACCATTTTTTTAAAATACCATTTGAAATTAGTTGCGGTATCAAAATACCAGTTTAATTTTTATAAGATACTTACATTTAAAATTGCTCAAATATACTCCAGTGTTTTTCTGAAAACATTATGCAAACTTCTGAAAACAAAATAACTAATTCTGAGACCGGTCGACTAATTGCAGGCCATGATGGGTCCATGCCCAATCCCTTCATGTCTACCAAACACGAGTGTCAGGTTTTCTAACAACATTTTTAAGCTTGCATTAAATACTTATACATTTTCACTGGATTTTCATACATTTGAGAGAAATATCTCTCTTTTTTTTAAATCATTTAAAAACAGTTATGGCTATTAGAGGAAGCCGGAACCTAAATAACGTTCACGGCGGCGGAGAATTCATTGTCACCGCATATGTACGGAAAGAAAAACATTCCATTTTTGTCGTTTAGTAAAACGCTTCGTATAAAAAAGATTCCTTTTGAATAAACGTAAAAGTCAAAGGGGTTTATACACCGTATAAAAGAAAATTGTGTATAAAACCAAATATGCCTCAATGAAAGGAGATTGCGACGAAGTCCTTAAAAAGAACATTTTTAAAATAATATAGATCTATTATGTGTATTCACTATAAGTACACATAAACAAAGTGGAAATACAAGATAGGACATAATAATACCATGACATAATTTGAAAGTAGGAGATTAACCCAAAGAATGGAATTTGGGGTAAGAAATTCCCTTACCTCGTGTCTGACTTGACTCAACCGTTCTTTAACCTCCTTTAAATCGGGTAACTCTTTTTGATTTGAGCCAGAGGCTTCCTTGGGAAGAGTTATGCCCAAATTGAGGCTTCTAGGAGTAAGAGGGGGAAGTTGGGAGAGTATTTGGGCATAGTTTGGCCAAACCAAATGGCTTGAAAGTGTGAATGAGGTGGTAGAGGTGGTGGCCTTTTATTAGAGGAGAGGAGAGGCTCTTTTGGAAAGATTGAAATGTTACATTATTATACAATGCTTTTCGGATTATAAAGGTCCCACACTTATATAATTCGTGGATAAGGTGATAAGGGTTCGAAATCTACCCATCCAATAGTCTTTGGACAAGTGTACGCCTTGGATTTTACATTATCTTTTCATTTTATTAAAATCGTTAAATAATGAGGTCAGCGCTGCATCATAATGATGTCATAAATACTTTAATTTATTTAATGTCTAAAAATTATAAAAAAAATACTATGATGTAGTAAATCGTTTTAGCTTTCTAATTAATATTTATAGTCAAAATTTGGACTTGTGTAACCCCACATAAAAACTGTTTTAGTAGAACAACTCATGTTTGTGTCAATTTAATTTTAACATTAAATAAATATATATTAATGTCACTTTCCAACCAAAGTGGCTCCATGGGGTCCCCAAGTTGACCCATGGGTTGTCTTGGTCGGCCATGACTCATCCAATAGGAGTAGGACAAGTGTCAAGCTCATCTCATATTATTAAAACATTATTTTTACCTTAAACTACACTAATTACCTCTAATCGCGATTAAGAACTTAAAAGTTACTATTCACCAAAAAATTATTTTAATCTCATTGAACCACATTTTACTTCTTAATGACAACCATGTATGTCGGATTTTTGAAAATCAAATCACAGAAGTGGTAATATTTCATTTAAACGAAAAATCAGTTATTTAACTACCACTTAGTGGTTTCACTATTCATCAAAAATTGAAGTTTTTCAGAACAATGCCAAAATTTCACCATAAGATATAATTGATATTCCAAATTCAAAAATGATGTCTATTTTACAAAATTCCAAACATATAAGTTGCATTAATTAATTTTATAATTAATTCCTGCTGTCACAACAATAGCGTGTTTTTAAGAAACAATTTATATCAAAAGATTGGCAATTGTTTATGTCCAATTTCAATGTTAAATTAATTCTAATGACCACCATTGGATAAAATGGTAAAAATATATTCTAATTATAATTTAAAACCACTAAATAGTATAATTTATCACTATAAATTATTTTGATTACAAAAGTTGTTTCTAAGTAATTTTCACTATTCATAAAAAATTGGAAGTTCTCAGAAAATTACAAAAAATTCAACTTTGGACAATTTCGATATTACGAATAAAAAAATGAAGTCCATTTTGAAATATAAAATTTCTATAATTTTAAAAAGTGGTTATTACTATTTAAAACGGCTACTTTGATTAGTCGCGGTGTTTTAGAACTCGAAGTTGTGTACAATGCAAGCTATTGCATTACTGAATGAGAAGCGTATCGTGGAAGCTCGGGGTGTTACATTCTCCCCTCCTTCAATAAATTGCGTCCTCGCAATTTGAAATTTTTCTTTGAAAATAAAAGGTTGAAAAGAGAAAATACCTTTGAGGAAAACCCACATCGGAAATAAGATTAATAAAATTTAGCCTTAATAAGAGGGAAAGGGAAATGAAAAAGTCACCACCCAATTATGATCTCGATTAGGAGAACATTGGTGGCAATTAGAGACATATAAATGGAGGAAATACGTAAATATTTGTAGGGAGTGATTGAGGTCATCAATTACAATCAACTGTCAAATTGAGGGCCTCAAAGCCTTCAATCTATGTTTATTTAAAATATCATCAGTTCAACAAGACATAAGGTATTAGGATAACACATTTTTTTGTTTTAATATCCCTTTACTAAAGTTTAAGAATTAATTTATTCATTGAATAAGAGATAGGTATATATATATTTATGCTTGACAATTAGAGTTTCAACCTTCAACTCATCTTTCACTCAAAAAGATAATATAACTCAAAAATATTATACTTATCCTAATTGTATAAGGTTCCAAATGTTAACACATACCATTTAGATTAGTAAAATTATTTTGTAATAACCAGGGACTTCCTGTAGGCTAGTGGTAGGAAATAAAGGCCTGTCGCACTATGATTGTGGGTTCGATTCCTGCAGCTTTGTCCGACGCGACGGGTTATGCCCCACCCAGCAGGTTGTCCTTTTCCTAAAACTATAGTATCATAATATTCCAAAAATAATCTTCATAAATTTTTTAACCTTAAACAATACTATCCAAAGATCAACTTAATCCACTCCAAACTTTATAGTTATCCAAAATACCTCTGTCCAGACTTTCTCTAAAAGGTCTCTTAATTCCAAAATCAATTTATCAGATTCCCCAAACAAAGTAAAGTTTCTCTTATTGTCACATAATAAAAATATAATCACCTTAATCATATTAAAACCTTACTGAAATCAACAAGTACTGCAGTACAATCCTTATATATATATCACATTGTTCTAATAACCAGAATATAATCCATGAGTCCAAAAGCACCAATACATTAGTTATTCTGCTTCAACTGTAGTAACAGCATAAGATTGTCCTTGATCCCTTGGCCTTTTCTGAGGTAATTTTCCCTGACGCTTAGTATATTCATTTGCATAATGAACCATTTCTCTACAATTGTAGCATTCAACTTTGATAGCCTCTTTCATTCCCTTGCAATCACAAGCCTGGTGACCCTTTTCTCCACATTTATAACAAACTCCCATTCCTTTTAGGCAAGTACCAGGGTGATTCTTCCCACAATTATCACATAATGGAAAATCCTTCTTTCCCTTTTTCCCTTTATCTGTCTCTTGTTCCACCGTTCTCTTCTTCTCTTGCTTTACTTTTTTGTCATAAGACATAGAGAATTCCTTTTCTGTCTTGATAGCACACGAGACAATATCTTCATATGATGAGACGGATTGTGATACTAAAGCTCGACGGAGAAATGGTTTTAACCCATCAAAGAAATGATCAATATTACTCCGTGGGTTACGTATATAATCGGCAGCATGCCTCGCTAACCTTGTAAAGTTAGCCTCATACTTTGCGACATTCTCATCCTCCTTCTGCCTCAGACTCAGAAATTGCCTTTCCATATCCGCTCGATGGTCTCGAGGAAAGTATTTTTCTAAGAACAGCTCTTTGAACTCCTGCCATTCCACGTTTGTTAATTCATCATCTTCCTTTGTGTTTTGAATTAGTGACCACCATTAATCGGCATCTCCAGTGAGGTGGTAAACTGCCATGACAACCTTCTCCCTTTCGCTACTCCCCAAGGCATGGAATATTTTCTCTAAGGAGTTTATCCATTGCTCAGCTACTAACGGATTTGTACCCCCATTAAATGTTGGTGGTTGTTGCCTCATGATGCGGTCTAACATTGATCCTCCACGTTGCGGATCAGGTTGCTCCATATGAGAAAGGTTATTATTCATAACCTGAGTGAGTCGTCCCAGTATGGTAATAAGTTGATCAGCACCAGTTGTATCTCCAGATCCACAATAATTATCTTGAGCAGGAGGGAAATCCATACACGGAGTGCGTGCATTGATACGGTTTCCATTCCTTCCACTAGGCGCCATTTCTAAACAATGGCATAAAGTAGATTAGTTTATGAATAAAAATACATAATTCTATACTTGTAAAATACTTAACACTAATTGAACTATTTTATGGATATAATCCATAATCATAAAAAAAAAGTTTTCTTTGAGGAAGTATATACTCATAACCCTTCATAGTGGTTTGTATAGAAAATGAGAATTATCCTAAGCATATCCCCCGGGAGTGTCGTAACCAAGAGTGCAGCAAGGCCCGTTGTCGTGCACCAGTTCCCGTTCGAGTCTAGCTCAAAGCGGTGTTTTCGGGTTTTACCCCTAGGTACATCTATGCCAGAGCCACCTCTATCTGCTCGTATCCAGACAACGATGTATTGCTTGGAAAACTCACAAAATCTCTATAATACCAAAATTATAGGAACTCTTCTATACTAATCCTCAAAGTCTATCTTCGGGCTATGTGCTCTAATCAGAGTTTATCAAAATCTAGCTTCCAAGGATAGTACTAAACTGCCTCTGATACCAACTGTAATGCCTCGAACCCAGCTACCCAGATTCGGTGAATTACTTCATAACATTGGCATGATCAAAAAGATCAAGTCTCGAAAGACCGATTAGTTTAGTAGCCTTGGAAACACTAGATACATTCATAAATGTTACATTACATCATAAAGTGAAAAACTAATAACAAAGTCTTCATATTCCACACTCATATCCTCTTCTGACTATCCCTGCAGGTCATTCATAAAATACTTCTTCACATCCTGGAAAATATTAAAACATTGAAAGGGGTGAGCTCAGATGCTCAGTAAGGATAACAATATAGCGGAAGCTTTCATAAATAAACATAAACATTTAAGGCAATGTATAACTAAAACAAAATCCTTTTAAACTTGAACATCAACATAATATGGCAAAAGTAAAATGAGATAATGCCATTTACTTCTTCACATGGATATTCTACTGGTCGAATAATCACATGAAATATCAATAACCACTTTCATAATGATGGAATGCATAATGCCAGACTATCATAACCACGTAGCCAAGGCCTCGTGCCAAGACCACAAATAAGATTTTGTCAAGGCCTCGTGCCAAGACACTACTTTGTCTCATGAGACCTACCGATGCATCGAGGAGCTATAGCGGGCTCCACCCGTCACTTACTAAGTCCAATGCATTCCTTATATGAAAAATGGTATATAAACATTTAGGAATACCATTTTTTTAAAATACCATTTGAAATTAGTTGCAGTATCAAAATACTAGTTTAATTTTTAGAAGATAATTACATTTAAAATTGCTCAAATATACTCTAGTGTTTTTCTGAAAACATTATGCAAGATTCTGAAAACAAAATAACTAATTTTGAGACTGCTCGACTAATTGCAGGCCATGATAGGTCCATGCCCAATCCCTTCCTGTCTACCACACTCGAGTGTCAGGTTTTCTAACAACATTTTTAATCTTGCATTAAATACATATACATTTTCACTGGATTTTCATACATTTGAGAGAAATATCTCTCTTTTTTTTTAAAATCATTTAAAAACAGTTATGGCTATTAGAGGAAGCAGGAACCTAAGTAACGGTCACGGCGGCAGAGAATTCATTGTCGCCGCATATGTACGGAAAGAAAAACATTCCCTTTTTGTCGTTTAGTAAAACGCTTCGTATAAAAAAGATTCCTTTTGAATAAACGTAAAAGTCAAAGGGGTTTATACACCGTATAAAAGAAAATTGTGTATAAAACCAAATATGCCTCAATGAAAGGAGATTGCGACGAAGTCCTTAAAAAGAACATTTTTAAAATAATATAGATCTATTATGTGTATTCACTATAAGTACACATAATGAAAGTGAAAATAAAAGATAGGACATAATAATACCATGACATAATTTGAAAGTAAGAGATTAACCCAAAGAATGGAAATTGGGGTAAGAAATTCTCTTACCTCGTGTCTGACTTGACTCAACCGTTCTTTAACCTCCTTTAAATCGGGTAACTCTTTTTGATTTGAGCTAAAGGCTTCCTTGGGAAGATTTCTGCCCAAAGTGAGGCTTCTAGGAGTAAGAGGGGGAATTTGGGAGAGTATTTGGGCAGAGTTTGGCCGAACCAAATGGCTTGAAAGTGTGAATTAGGTGGTAGAGGTGGGGGCCTTTTATAAGAGGAGAGGAGGGGCTCTTTTGGAAAGATTGAAATGTTACATTATTATACAATGCTTTTCGGATTCTAAAGGTCCCACACATATATAATTCGTGGCTAAGGTGATAAGGGTTCAAAATATACCCATCCAATAGTCTTTGGACAAGTGTAAGCCTTGGATTTTACATTATCTTTTCATTTTATTAAAATCGTTAAATAATGAGGTCATCGCTGCATCATAATGATGTCATAAATAATTTAATTTATTTAATGTCTAAAAATTATAAAAAAAATTCTATGATTTAGGAAATATTTTTATCTTTCTAATGAATATTTTTAGTCAAAATTTGGACTTTTGTAACCCCACTTAAAAACTTTTTTAGTAGAACAACTCATGTTTGTGTCAATTACATTTTAACATTAAATAAATATATATTAATGTCATTTTCCATCCAAAGTGGCTCCATGGGGTCCCCAAGTTGACCCATGGGTTGTCTTGGTCGGCCATGACTCATCCAATTGGAGTAGGACAAGTGTCAAGCACATCTCATATTATTAAAACATTATTTTTACCTTAAACTACACTAATTACCTCTAATCGCGATTAAGAACTTAAAAATTACTATTCACCAAAAAATTATTTTAATCTCATTGAACCACATTTTACTTCTTAATGACAACCATGTATATTGGATTTTTGAAAATCAAATCACAGAAGTGGTAATATTTCATTTAAACGAAAAATCAGTTATTTAACTACCACTTAGTGGTTTCACTATTCATCAAAAATTGAAGTTTTTCAGAACAATGCCAAAATTTCACCATAAGCTATAATTGATATTCCAAATTCAAAAATGATGTCTATTTTACAAAATTCCAAACATATAAGTTGAATTAATTAATTTTATAATTAATTCCCACTGTCACAACAATAGCGTGTTTTTAAGAAACAATTTATATCAAAAGATTGGCAATTGTTTATGTCCAATTTCAATGTTAAATTAATTCTAATGACAACCATTGGATAAAATGGTAAAAATATATTCTAATTATACTTTAAAACCACTAAATAGTATAATTTATCACTATAAATTATTTTGATTAAAAAAGTTGTTTCTAAGTAATTTTCACTATTCATAAAAAATTGGAAGTTCTCCGAAAATTACAAAAAATTCAACTTTGGAAAATTTCGATATTACTAATACAAAAATGAAGTCCATTTTGAAATATAAAATTTCTATAATTTTAAAAAGTGATTATTACTATTCAAAACGGCTACTTTGATTAGTCGCGGTGTTTTAGAACTTGAAGTTGCGTACAATGCAAGCTATTGCATTATTGAATGAGAAGTGTATCGTGGAAGCTCGGGGTGTTACAAACATGATCAGATTCAGGATGAGACTTGGGAATGTGAGAAGGAAATGAGAGAGCAGTGGTCGGAACTCTTTTTAGCTAGCAAAGGCTTTTTACTTTGCATGGAAGGAAAGACCAATGGTGGGGAGAATGTAGTACCTTCTATTTTGAGTACATAACCCCCTTTCCTCACATTTTTTTTATTGGTGTTCCATTGATTGGGTTTCCATAAAATAGAGTGTTTCTATAAAATTGAGAGTTTCCATAAAATAGAGAGTATCCATAAAATAGATAGTTTCCATAATATAGAGAGTTTCTATAAAGTGGGGAGTTTCCAAATAGTGGGGTGTTTTTATAGAGTGGGGTGTTTCCATAAAGTGGGGTGTTTTTATAAAGTGGGGTGTTTCCATAAAGTGGGTTGTTTCTATAAAGTGGGGTGTTTCCATAAATTGGGATGTTTCCATAAAAAGGGGTAAATGTGAAGGATTGGAGAATTGGGGGGGGGGGGGGGGGGGGTTTAGGAGTGTTGGGACCCAAAAAAAGGTTTCATGATCTATACAAGGTTTTCACAAACCATGTGGTCAAATCTTGCACAGAGGTAAAATCTAGATCCTATTTTCTAGGGGCTTACTCATTTTTGCTCTATTTATTTCATTTTAGCTTCAAAACGCCCCTAATTTGAGATTACTCTCCCTAGAAGGCTGGAGAGCCCTCCCCACATGAGTTGAAGCAATTACAGAGCCTCCCCTTGATGATTTAGAGTCCGATTCTTGAGGTATGTCACCATTCTTGACGGATTTGTCATTTTTTTCTAGATCTGCATAGATCTATTTAGTCCCCCTGGTTTTGGGAACATAACCACCTTTCCTCACATTTTTTAAATTGGTGTAACTTTGATTGGGTTTCCATAAAATAGATAGTTTCCATAAAATAGATAGTTTCTATAAAATAGAGAGTTTCCATAATATAGAGAGTTTCCATAAAGTGGGGTGTTTTCATAAAGTGGGGTGTTTCCATAAAGTGGAGTGTTTCCATAAAGTGGGGTGTTTTCAAATAGTGGGTTGTTTCCATAAAGTTTGGTGTTTCTATAAATTGGGATGTTTTAATAAAAAGGTGTAAAGGTGAAGGATGGAAGATTTTGGGGTTTTTTAGGAGTGTTGGGAATAAAAGGAAGGTTGCATGATCCATACACGATTTGCACAAACCATGTGGTCAAATCTTGTGCAGAGGTCAAATCCAGATCCTATTCTCTATGAGCATACACGTTTTTGATCTAATTATGTCGTTTTGTCTTTAAAATGCCCCTAATTCTATATTACTCTCTCAATAAGGCTGTAAAATCCTCTCCACATGAGTTGAAGCCATTCCGGAGCCTTCCCTTGGTGTTTTCGAGTCCGATTCTTGAGGTATGTCACCATTCATTATGGATTTGTCATGTCTTCTTAGATCTGCTGTGATAAAATTCTCTGATCTCTATTCATTCTCCGATATGAACCTTTAGTGGGTAGATCTAGGTTTTTGGATGCCAAATCTTTCAATATTGAGTTGTGATCTTTCTAGGATAATAGATCTAAGTCCTCTCTTGGAGAATCGACCTGCTTCCTTGTGTATTCTTCGTCTGTTGTTAACTTTTCATCAAAACCTTCATGGTAGGTGTCTTCTCTCTCATCTACCCTTGATAAAATTTATTGTCTTAGATTCAAATTGTTTTATTGATTTTTAAATTCATGGAAAAATATTTATTGGTGATGATTTATGGTTTTTCTCAAATTGCGTGATCTTAGTGAATAGTTGTGTAGAAAGGGGTTTAATTTAAAATGATGATTTTAAATTATAGATTTTTGAGAATTTCAAAATTTTTGATGAAAATTGGGTTTTCTATAGAAATGGCTTTCAATAAAAATAAAGATCCATTGAACTGATTTAGAGTTTAAATGGTTTGTCATTGCAATGGTTTTGATGGAAATAGTTTTCAATAAAAATGTGTTTTTATTGAAAGGTTTATTTTGGCTTGATTTTTGGGAATATGTGTTGCGTGTTCATATTTCATATATGGGTCTTGGTGGAAATATAACCTTGTGCATGGTTCCAAAGGATTAATGGAAAATGGTAATTTCATATACGGGGCTTGGTTGAAATATGACCTTATGCTCGGTGCCAAAGGATTAATGGCACATGGGAAACAATTACCTTGTGACGTCTTGGTAGATCGACAAGAAATCGCTCATGAGTATGGAACTATCATAATGTATCATGCATGGTTGGTTTCATGGGTTTGATTAATGGTTGGGTATGAAGGTATAGGGATATTGGGAAATATTTGTATAGATTGTTTGGTTATTTTTCTGGAAAAATTTAATGCTGGAAAAATTGGTTTCAATTTCACTTGTATGGTTTTGTTAATGAATGGTTTTGGAAACTTTTTTTTATTTAGCTATAAACAACTTTTGAGAGAAAATTTTATATAAAAAATTTTATATAATTATTTAAAACTCTTTTATCCTTGTGGAATGAGTAGGGAAGTCATTGGGGAAAACCTACTGAGATTTATACTCACCCCTGCATTGGCACTTTGTTGCTTTTGAAAATGTTATCTTCCGGGATCGGGGAAAAGGTAATGTTTCACAAGTGTTTAGAACTAACTCTTTATGTTGGGATATTCAGAGATTTTGGAGCTTAGAGCATGTGGAGCATGGTGTCTTGTGGTCTTTCGAGTGTCTTGTGTAGTTTATCCGTTGTGTACTCTGATACATGGTTATCCTTCTCTTGTTTCTTACATTGATGTGATTTAGAGTGCATGAAGTTGTTGAGTTGTCTATCATTTTTTCAGGCAACATATAGTGAATTTTTTGATATGTTGGTAGGTTTATTGGTTTATTTCCTAAAGGTTAAATCATCCCCCACTTGTATTTGAAACCCTTTGGAATTAATTTATAGCCTTTGGCATCTTGGGGATGTCGCTTAAGGCCTAGTAATGACTCGTTGTACACTCATGGCAATGAGAATTTGTGGGTCATTACAAGTGGTATCATCTTGGTCAGTCCTTGCCTAACAATTATTCATCGATGTTCTTAGTTTTAGAGTTGAAATACCTTCTTGTCTATTCCTTGTGTGGGAATCTTATAAAGGAGTAGGATTGTTGGAACTTGAAATATATAGCCTAAAAGGACATAGCTAACGCTTTTATGTTCAACTTCATGTTACCAGGGAGTTGGGTAAATAAGTGTTTTGAGACACTTCTAGTATTTTGAAATCTCATTGTCATGGTTTTAGCCAATGAGACGAGCATGACATGCATTATAGAGGAATGACTTCCCACTAGGAGTGCATATATTATTTCGAGAAATCATCATTTTTGAAAAGTATGGAATTGGTTTTTAAATGAAAGATTTTGAAAAGGCGAATGATTATCTTATTTTAAAAATGGATTAATTTTCAAAACCATGTGAAGTGGTTTCAAAAATATTTGAACATGTAAAATGGATGATTTGGGAAACAATGTTTTGATAGTTGATGTGATAGAATTTGAAATGCTCTACCTACAATTTCTAGGGAGTGATATTAACATAGTTTTTTTGTTAGTTTAGAAAATAGAACTATGTAGGTGTCTTCAAAACCAACCTGAAGAATCTACGAAGAATGTGGTTGCACCTGAACCATGTATGAACCAAGAGCTGGTTGAGAGTATTGTCCATTATTTTCAAGTTGTGGACACAGGGAACTAGAGGAATGAGCCACAACATGTGGATCATACCATCCAATTCATGAAGCAGAATCCACCAAATTTCTAGGGTGATTCTGAACCTGAGAAAGCGGGGTGTGGTTATGTTGGATGAATCATATCTTCGAATTCATCATCACACCAGTAGAGATAACGGTCAAAATGGAGATGTATATGCTCGAGGATCTTGCATGTTAGTGGTGGGATTTATCAGTGCAGGCTAAATTGGATGAAGGAATTACATGGGAGGATTTTGATGAATTGTTCAACAAACAATTCTATCCTCACACGTTCAAGATCCAGAAAACGACGGACTTCTTCAGCCTGAAACAAGTGGGTCTCTCTTTCATAGAGTATGCAGCTATGTTCATGAACTTAGTACACATTGCACCAGAAGTTGTAGCAGGTGCCTCTTTGAAGGCACGCATCTTCGAATCAGGGCTACGACTTGAGATTTCATCAATGATTGTAGTACTTTAAATTACAGACTATACAGAGATGGTGAATAGAGTGACTATGGAAGAACATGATATCTGGGGATCTATGGGAGGAGGCATGATGATACCTATAGGAAACGGTGGGAATTCAACTACTGGGAACAAGAGGAAAAGGGACACCAATTCCCATGGTGCAAGTGGAAATTAAAACCTGATGGCTACATCAATAAACCTTCCTCCATGAACCCAGAGCAAACCAGGTTGTTTTCAATGTGGTTCTCTTGACCACATAAAGAGAGATTTTAAGGCACAACCAAGATCATGTAATGATTTTATCAAGATGGGACATGTTCAGTGTTATTTTCACAGTTCTCCAAGGTCAGGTGCTCGAGACACTTCTTAGCTATCGCAAGAATGATGTTATTCATCTGGATGAGGACAGTAGAATCATTCTTGTTAGTAGAGAAGATCTATCCATGGTGATTATAGAAATACCATGACTCCTCAACTTGGGCAACCTCAGTAAGGAAACAAGGTGAACATTATTATGAAGAAGCTATTGTATGGAGCTGAGCAGATGATTGTCGATGATCAGGCTGGACTATCTATATTAAGAGTTACTATTCTTTTTAATTCTACCTTTGTGAAAGTGTTGTTTGATACTAGTTCATCACATTCATTCATTTCTTATCGTGATGTTGACTTTATATGTTTTAAACTGGAAATGATGTCTTCGGTTTTGAAACTGCAAACTCTTCTTAGTGAAAGATAATGTCAAGCCTTTGTGTGTAGAGAATGTTCTTTGACTATTGTTGTAGCTGAGAAAAAAATTGGACTTCTCGATGTTGGATATGAATGTCTATGATGTAATCCTTGGAATGGATTGGTAGACAATGTTCAAGGCTCAAATCAACTATTATAGGAGGACAGTTAGTTTCATGATAGAGGACGGCATTGAGAATCTCTTTAGAAGAGAAAGGACTGTAAAAAATGGTGCAAAACGCTTGTTGGATCAAATGGTGGGAAAGATATCTTACCAATTGGAAGAATTGACTTTGGAATCAATGGAAGGGATCGAGGAAAATAGTTTTCCATCAGTTGTGGATCAATTTCCAGATGTCTTTCCCAATAACTTCTCAGGGTTACAACCTCTAAGGGAAGTGGATTTTACGATTGATCTCCTTCCAAGGACCAGTCCTATTTCCCTTCCATATTATAGGATGGCACCAATAGAGTTATGGGAATTGAATGTGAAATTAGAGGATCTAGAAATCAAGGGTTTCATTTGACCAAGTATGTCTCTATGGGCAGAACCAATTTTGTTTGTGAAGAAGGCCGATGGAACTCTTCATCTGTGTGTTGATTATCATAAGCTTAACCAAGTTATGATAAAGAATAGATATCCACTTCCACGCATTGATGATCAATTCGATCAATTAAGGGGAGCTCAATGGTTATTCAATATTGACTTGTGATTAGGATATCACCAATTGAGAGTTCAGAAAGAGGATATTCCAAATAAAGATTTTGGATATAGATATGGACAATAGAAATATGTAGTCATGACTTTAGGTATAACGAATGCACTAGTAGTCTTCATGGAATTGATGAATTTGATATTTCCAAAATATCTAGATTATTTTTTTATGGTGTGTGTGGATAAATTTTTGGTCTATTCCAAGATATGTTCTTATCATGAGGTGCACCTAGAAATAGTGTTACAAATCTTATGAGATCATTGTTTGTATGCCAAATTATAAAAGTCTGTTTTTTGGATACAGTATGTACGTTTCTTTGGCCATGTCATTTCTATGAAAGGTGTTTCGGTTGATCCTAAAAAGATATAATCCATTATCTCTTGGAACCCACCAAATAATGTGTTCCAGATATGAAGTTTTATTGGTCTAGCTGGTTACTACCGATGCTTTGTGTGTGATTTCTCATTACTAGCTTCACCAATGACAGCTCTGACAAAGAAGAATGCTCAATTACAATGGACGGAGGAATGTCATATGTCTTTCCAGGAACTAACAGTTTGGCTTACATCGACACCTATCTTGATCATACCAGAATCAAGATAGGGGTATGTGATGTATATTTATGCTTCGGGATCAGGGTTGGGTTGTGTTATCATGAAAAGAGATCATGTGGTTGCTTATGGTTCAAGGCAGTTGAGGGTGCATGAGAAGAATTACCCAATACATGATTTGGAGTTAGCTGTATTTGTCCATTCTTCAGAAACATGGAGACATTATCTCTTTGGTGATAAATTTACTATGTTTATGGATCAAAAAAGATTCAAACACATTTTTTTAGAATTTGATTTGAATCTGAGGAAAATAAGATGGATAGAGTATCTCCAAATGTTAGACATTGACTTGATGTACACACAAGGGAAAGGAAATTCGGTACAGGATTCATTGAGTAGAAATTCATATGCTCAGTTGGATAAAGAAGCTTTAGATGAATGGAAGTTGATGTCAGTCTTAGCTGACATGCATGTGGAATTGGAAGACCGAGGTGATATTGCAGTTTTCTTTTCTACTATGCTTGTATCTGATTTAGTAAAAATGATCAAAGAGGCACAAATATCTGATGTCTAATTTCTAGTTGTAAGTTCAAAACTCAACGGTTGGAAGACCATTGAGGGATGGAAACTTGATGGAGGTTCAGTTTTCTGTTTCAGAGATCAGATGGTTGTACCTATGGGTTTTCAAGAACAACTCATTCATGCTTACCACTATTCAATATGGGTTGTACATCCAGGTATGCATAAGATGTATAAGGCATTGAAGGATCATTTTTAGTGGAGAAGCATGAAAAGGAAGGTGGATGAGTTCGTCTCGCAATGCTCAACTTGTAGCAGGAAAAAGCAGAGCATCAGAGACTAGCTGGAATGTTACAATCTTTTCCCATCCTAGTGTGGAAATGGGATCAAATAAAAATGGATTTTGTTACAGGTCTTCCAAGAATGGTTTAGAAACATCATGTCATTTATGTGATAGTGGATCGTCTCACCAAGTAGGCCCATTTTATCCCTATTCATGAAACTCATACAGTGGAGGATCTTTTAAAAATCTATATATGAGAAGTAGTAATGAGGCATGGTGTACCAATGTGAATAGTATCAGATACAGATTTGAGGATCACATCTCATTTCTGGAAATCTTTCCAACAAGCCCTTGGAACTCAGTTGACTATGAGCACCGTGTATCATCCTCAAACAAATGGGTAATCCAATCGGACGATACAAATGTTGGAATACATGTTACGGGATTGTTTAATGTATTTTGGTGGCTCATAAGAGGATCATATACCCTTAGTGGAGTTCTCGTACATTAACAGCTATCAAGCCTCAATACGCATGGCTCTGTTTGAAGTATCGTATGGGTGTCCTTGTCTTTCTCTACTATGCTAGGTGTAAATGGGTTAAACTTCACTAGTCGGGCCAAGCATTTTCCAAGAAACAACAGAGAAGATCCTATTGATTATAAAGAGGATGGAGACAACTCAGAGTTTTCAGAAATCTTATAGAGATCACTTTTGAAGACCTTTGTTGTTCTTTGTAGGTGAACATTTCTTCGGGAGGATCTATCCAAGTCTTGGAAATCATCGTTTCGGGAAGCAGGGAAATTTATATCCTAGATACATTGGCCCTTTTGATATACTGGAACGGGTTAGAGAGGTGGCATATCGGTTGAAAATACCACCATAGTTTAGTTCAGTTCATAATGTGTTCCATGTATCCCAGTTGAAAAAGTATGACCCTGATCCTGACCATGTGATCATATGGGATCACGTTGAGCTAGAACTGGATGCATCACTGGTACATATTCCAGTGCAGATTATGGATAGACAAGAGAAAGTCTTGCTTGGGAAAAGCATCAGCCTAGTATAGGTTTTATGGAAACATGGTCAGATTTAGGAAGATACTTGGGAACATGTGAAGGAAATGAAAGAGCTATGGCTCGAACTCTTTTTGGCTCGAAATGGATTTCTACTTTCTGAGGACAGAAAGACCAATGGTGGGGAGAATTTAGTACCCACGGTTTCGGGTACATAACCCATTTCCTTATGTTTTTTTAATTGGATTATCTTTGATTGGGTTTCCATAAAATAGATAGTTTCCATAAAATAAATAGTTTCTATAAAATAGATAGTATCCATAAAAAAATAGTTTCCATAACATATAGAGCTTCTATAAAGTGGGGTGTTTCCAAAAAGTGGGGTGTTTCTATAAAGTGGGGTATTTCCATAAAGTGGGTTTTTTCCATAAAGTGGGGTGTCTACATAATTGGTATGTTTCCATCAAAAGGGGTAAAGGTGATTGATGAAAGAATTTGGGGGTTTTTTAGGAGTTTTGGGACCAAAATGTTGGTTTCATGATCCATAAATGGTTTTCACAACCCGTGCGGTCAAATCTTGTGCAGAGGTCAAATCTATATCCTATTTTCTAAGAGCTTGCTCTTTTTTGCTCTATTTATTTCATTTTGGCTTCAGAACGCCCCTAATTTGAGATTAATCTCCCTTGAAGGCTGTCTAATACTCCCACATGAGCTGAAGCCATTCCAGAGCCTTCCCTTGGTGTTTTCAAGTCCGATTCTTGAGGTATGTCACCATTCTTTATGGATTCGTCATGTTTTCTTAGATCTAATTAGATCTACGTCTCCGATTTCCATTCTTTCTCAGATATGAACCTATTGTGTGTAGATATACATTATTTTATTCCAAATATTTCAATTTTGAGTCATGATCTTTCTAGGATAAGATATCTAAGTCCTCTCTTGGAGAATCGACCGACTTCTTTGTGTGTTCCTCGTCTGTTGTTAATGTTTTTTCAAAACCTTCAAGGTAGGTGGCTTCTCTCTCGACTCCTCTTTCTATAATTTATTTTATTAGATTCAAATTGTTTTATTAACTGTAAATTTCATGGAAAAATATTCATTTGTGATGATTTATGGTTTTTGTGAAATTGCTTGATCTTGGTGAATAGTTGTGCAAAAGGGGGTTTAATTTAAAATGATGATTTTAAATTTTGGATTTTTTCGAATTACTAAATGGTTAATGGAAAAGGGTTTTTCTATAGAAATAGTTTTCAATAAAAAGTTAGTTTCATTGAAATGGTTTGGAGTAGAACTGGGTAGGCATTGAAATGCTTTTGACCGAAATAGTTTTCATTAAAAAGGTGCTTCTATTGAAAGGCTTATTTTGGATTTATCGTTGGGAATATGTGTTGTGTGTTCATATTTCATATACGGGTCTTAGTTGAAATATGACCTTGTGCTTGTTTCCAAAGGTTTAATGGAACTTTGGAATTTCATCTACAGGGCTTGGTTTAAATATGACCATGTGCTCAGTGCCAAAGGATTAATGGCACATGGGAAACAATTATCTTTTGATGACTAGGTAGATCGACAAGAAACCACTCATGAGTATGGAACTATCATAATGTATCATGCATGGTTGGATTCATGGGTTTGAGTAATGGTTGGGTATGCCGATATATGGATATTGGGAAATGGTTGTAAAGATTGTTTGGTTTTTTTTCTGGAAAATATCTCACAGGAAAAATTGGTTTTGATTTCCCTTGTATGGTTTTGGTAATGAATGGTTTTGGAAACATGATTATATTTAGTTATAAAATTCTTTTGAGAAATTGTTTTTTATAAACTATTTTATATAATTGTTGCTAACTCTTCTATCCTAGTGGCATGAGTATGGAAGTCATTGGGAAAAACCTACTATGTTTTATACTCACCCTTACTTTGGAAATTTGTTACTTTTGTAGATGTTATCTTCTGGGATAGGGGAAAAGTAATGTTTCACACGTGTTTAGCACTACCTCAGGATGTTGGGCTTTTCAAAGATTTTTTAGCTTGGTGCATGTGGAGCATGTATTCTTGAGGTCTTTAGAGAGTCTTGTTCTGTTTATCTGTTGTGTACTCTGATACTTGGTTATCCTTTAGTTGTTGCTTTCTTTGATGTGGTTTTGAGTGCATGAAGTTGTTGATTTGTCATTCATTTGTTCATGCATCATATAGTGAATGTCCAGTTATGGTTGGTAGGTTTATTAGTTTATTTTATAAATGGTAAATCATCCCCCACTTGTATTTGAAACCCTTCGGCATTTATTTCCAGCTTTGGTGTCTTGGGGATGTCTCTTAAGGCCTAGTAATGACTCATTGTACTTTCAAGCCAATGACAATTAGCGGTTCATTACAACAATCCTTATTTTTCCTCTATATGGTTTTTTATTATGTTAATGGAATGTTCAAAAAATGTGTTTACTTTCTATGGGATATGCTATGATGATATGGTGAATGCTTTATTATCTTGTGGAATACATATGAATATATTTATTATTATGTGATGGTTGAGACTATATTATATATCCCTCTAATTAATTTGTAAAATATTAATGATTTATCATATAAAAAGTTACATGATATTTTATCCAAATACTGAATGACAATACATGGGAGGTTATCCTAAGCCTGAATGAGGGTACATGGGATGGTTATCCCAAGATCAAAGTATGTATATGGAAAATTATCCAAATAAGAATATGTGATTAATTTATTTGTGGGTATCCTTGGGATAAGATTTATATAATTATAATTATTCCAAATTTTATGCCATTCCTTTAGTAGAGGTTATTATGCCAATTTTATGATCTCATGACTCATGTTCCTTGATTACATTATTATTCAAGTCATATAACCTACCAAACATTATTCAATGACTCATGATTATGATCTATGAATTTCTCGTTATGGTTTTAAAAAGTTATGATCATGTTCTCATACCCTTATTCTAATTTTATACTAAAATAGTCATTGATATCTCCATTGTTTACCCTTACTGAGAATATAAGATACCCTTTATTATGTTTCATTTTCCCCAATATGTGATGAAAGGTATGAAGTATGTTATGTCTAAGAAGGGTGATAGATGCGAAAAACTACGTGAGAGATAATGTAGAGATTTCATGAATTAATTCCTTATGTATCCAATTTTCTAAAAACACATAACCATTACATTTCTAGCATGGATAGTAATGATTTTTAATAAATATTTATTTAATAAGTTGTAATATTTATGTATAAAAATTAGGATTTACTATAATAATAGCATTAATATCATCATTATATAAATCATGTTGGTTATTTTATGAGTATAATTTTTCTAATAGCTACTAAAACATACCCCTTGTATCCTCTTGAGAATTTATGTTTTCGACCTTATGTTGATTCTAATATTGGAGCCTTAGCTGTGGTGGGAATCTTGTGGAATTAGATTGTCTCATCATTCATTTCTCCTTCGATGAAAAATTATGGCGATTTCTATACCTGGGGTTGTAGTTATTATAAATTGGTCAATTTATATCTTGTATCCTTGGACCATACCTTAAAAAATTAGAATTTTATAGAGTTTGGGGAGGTAGGTTAATGTTCAGGAAACAAGATCTAGAATGACCAAAACTACTACATTAATGGGATTTCTCTCAAAGGGATTGGTTCTAAATTTGAAAACAATTTTTATTATCATTTTTTAGAATTTAAAATCCCTGAGGATTGAATTTGACATATCGTTTCAGTAGGGTGTGAATTTAATTATAGTCCTAATATGGTGGTCCACTCTCTCATATTTACTCTTATTATGCTAAAATATTGGTTTTACGAATTTAGGAATATATTGTTGTAAATTTCTCTTAGTTCATCATATGTATTATTTGTGTAATTATTTCCAGTGGATTGGTTAATCAATTTATGACCTAAATATGGAATATCTCTATAAAGTATTTCCATGATGAGGTAGTTAAAGAACTTGTAGTGGGGACACTTCCTTAGAAGTTCCTTAAACCTATCTCAAGCTTTACAAAATACCTCTCCATCATCTTAAAAATCATTTCGATCAAACTTCCATGTTCTCCATTGAGTCTCCTAGGGTAAAATTTCATTATAAATGAATTGTATATTTTTTCCCATGTTTCAAATATCATTTCATGTAAAGCTAAAAACTAGATACTCAAATTTCCATTTAAATAAAAATGAAGAAATATCATTTTGGTTTCACATTCACTAACATTTTCAAGGGTGAAAGTTTCATTATATTATAAAAATATATAATTAAGGCTATAGATCCCTCAGTAGTAACTTCATTAAATGTTGGTCGTAGTGAAACTTGTGATTTTTTCATCTCATTATTTCAGGTACTATTAATTGTATTGATTAATTATTGGTTTTCAAACACTTTAGAGATCCATTACTCCTTTGAACTCATACATTCCAAGTTATTTTAAATGATATTAGGTATATAGTTTCTCACATTTTATACAAAAATATTCTCTCTAATATTATAAATTTTAACCTTATCTTCCCTCTTAATATCACTTATATGTTTTACAATTTTAGTTTAAATGGTATCTTACAATTTGGAGGTAGATCTCGTGTTCATTTTCAATATAGATTTCAGATGTATTTATGAAATGAACATGGGAGATTTAAATTCTCTATATTTCAATATATTTTATTATTTTTAATTGAGTTTTTAGAATTTATTGGTTTCAAAAATAATTCCATAGAAATCGGGCCAAAATTTGATAAGGTAATTGATATTTATTTATTCTTAATAACTCGGAAATTGATTTCCTAATATAAAAAATATCCCCATCACCTTCTTTTGCGGGTGTTAGTGCTCAACATGCTGCGTTTAATATTCTACCAACCACAAAATTTATCAAGTAATATAGTGATGAAGTTTGTTTTTTAAAGATAAAATTTTGATTTGATCTTTATGAATAAAAACACAGTAGAAAATGATTAATTAATAAAGTAGAAAGGATAAAACAATTCTATCTTATTTCCTCTGAAAAGTTGTTCCAATAGTCATTACAGATTTGAAAATATAAAAAATTCCATTATATAAAGAATAAAAAACACCAGGGGGAATGGGTGTTATATCTATCAAGGATCTCAATATCCATCTCCGGTTTCCATTAAGTCTCTTATTCTAGTAAACTCCATATATCTTGATCGATGAATCAATATCCCTTATAATGTGTTAATTATGACTCTTTTGAATATAGTTTCACTCCAACATCTATTTTCATAGCTCCTGGTAAGTGCCTCATATGAAATTATAAGCATCAATGTAGCACTGTACAAAGTTGATCATATTCTACATGTGACTAAAATTGAAAAGATCAATAAATATCAAGAACCTGATGTGGGTTCTTTATTCATTAGTCATGATTCCTCACCAATATTCGATGAAGTCCTCAGATTATCCTTTATCTTGAGATTAGGCTCTAATATTTTTTTTTTGAAATTTAAATCATGTGTTGGTGTGGAAATTAAAT
Source organism: Viscum album (assembly GCA_963277665.1). Taxonomy (NCBI): domain Eukaryota; kingdom Viridiplantae; phylum Streptophyta; class Magnoliopsida; order Santalales; family Viscaceae; genus Viscum; species Viscum album. The sequence goes on along the minus strand of OY728143.1, from coordinate 60,705,316 downwards.
TTATCATGGAATCTATGTTACAAATTTGATGAAGGTAAATTTCATTAATTATAAAAAAACTTATTATGAATGAATTATCTAATGGATGTGTAAGATATGTCATCTTGTTATGGGATGGAGAAGATGAAAAATCTAATAGGACATTATAATTATCCCACATGGGACTAATTTTGAAAAATCCTTATAGAATTTTAAAACTTTTTAAATGGTCGAATGGTGAAAATAACCTTTGGGAATGGATGATAAATCTATAATAGAGGTTAGGGGATTTGAAAATATTATATATGGGAAGGTGGGGTAGATATATTAAGGGAAGGAGAAGTATCTTATATGATTCTACAAATTCTATTATGAACATTGATTGTAATGTCTGAAGATTTTGGTATTAATTTTTCTTTAAATAAATATCATATTAAATTTTTTTTCAAATGAAATTATAAGCTTAAATAAAACTAATATACTTTAAAATAATATTATTAAATTTTAGCATTATAATAAATCCTTAAAATTAGTTTATATAAATTGAAGAAACCAAAACATATAATATATGATGGGAAAAGGAAATCAACGAAATCAGATAGTATATTTCGACCATATAAATATTATTTTTCCAAGCTTGGAAGGAAGGAATCTTCACAAGTGTTTTCCATGAATCATTCTCTAGTAAAACTCCAATAGTTATAGTTTAAGAAAAATTGTTTGTGAGATAATTCTCAGATTGTTGATATTTCCACAACATACAATCTTTTTGAACCACCACCCATAACAACCACAATATTTTATCTTATCCTTAGGACTTATGAAAAGATCTTATGGGGTTATGTGTGTAAAATTTTTCTTGTTTTAAACTTCTAATTATTAACACAATAAGTTATTTATATAAAACACTTGTATTTTAAAAATTTCAAGTTTTATTTTTTAACAAAAAATAAACATCATTTTTAATATTAATTCATTGATGAAATTCAATTAGTATAGATAAAAAACTACTTAGACTATTCTATGCATAAAAAATGTATTTTTTCTAAAATTGGATTTTTATGTGCTATGATTTTTTAATTCAAAGAAATAACTATATTACATTTAAATTTTTATATAATTCATTTTTGATATTAGTAATATATTAAAAGTAATTTAAATAAAATTTGATTATAAATAATAAAAAAAATTAATATTTGAAAAATGAATTTTCCTATAATAATGTTTTTTAATACATGTTATATATCCATTTAAGAGTTAAATTACAAAATTTAATAATTTCTATTTGAAAAAAAAAACAACATTTTTGGGTTCAACATTTAAAAAATTAATATTTTTTAAAAAAGATTGATTTTTAGGGGAATAGTACAAAACACTCTTTTTATAAATACCCGAAATTCTTTGAAATCATTTGATATAATAATGAAATAAAAATTTGGAATCCTTTTTATAAAAAAATATTTATTTTTTAATTTAAATTATACATTTAAAAATATTATGTTTTAATTAAAAATATATGTTTGACATTATTGAACTTAAGTTATATTTTTCTCTAAAATTGTTTTTAATACATTCTACATTAAATATTTTATATTAATTTTGTATCACTTTTATAATTTTAATATAATAAAATTTATTTCGTATTTGTAGTTCTAATTTGAAAATTATATAATAAGGTCTAATTTATTTCAATATACAAAATAATTACTTAGGTAAAAATTACTTATCGTGATAAAAGTAAAATTGGAAAAATAGTTAAATCAAACGGGTAAAATATGAAAAAAATTATAAAAGTGACTTTAAATAATTGTTTAAGGACTTTAATGATGTTAAATTCTCCTTAATTCCATTATTTTATACTTTGGATCTAGATTCAATGTTTAAAATGATTTATTTTTTATATAAATAAATTATACTTTCAAAACATTATACTTACTTCACATATAAATGGGCCATCAAAGAACCCATTAAAAGTCACAAAAAACTAAAATTACCCCTTATCATCTACCCCTTTTAATTCCTAAACAATACTATCCCAAATTCTTGAGCTTCTGGTCCCATTATTATTCCCAAATCCATTATTAATCAAAAGGGTTTCAAATAAATAAATAAAATTATTTTATGTATATATTTTATACTCTATAATAATGTTTCAATTTATTCTTTTTCTACCTCTAATAATATATATTTTAACTAATATAAAATAATTACATCAGTATTATTAGGATAATTATTATTTATATATGTATGTAATAAATATTAACAACCTTTCCTCATTCTATAAAAAAATTAAAATGGTTTTCATGTTATATACAGACTACCACCCCCATGAATGATGTGTTTTATTTTTCATAACTAAATTAAATTCATGGTTTAAAATTTTTCTAATGATTAAATATTATATTAATAAATTGATTAATATTTTGAAAAATTAAAAAAATAGTTTCTCCCTTCATGTATTTCTTTGGAAAATCAAAATATCATCAATGTGGATATATAGACTACAACCACCATGAAACTATGTATTTCATTTATCATCACCATACTAAATTTATGGTTGAAAGATTTTATTTAATTAATTAAAATTATTTTTAAGAAAATTTTATGTATATATAAATGTTATATTAATATTTAAGTCATTATTAACATACCAAATTTTGTTCATAAAAATTTACGGAAACAATCTCGTTACTCATTCTACATTCATGAATAATGAATAAAATTATAATGGAATTAAATTAAAAAATATAAATAATTATAGATAATATATTCTAATACCTTATATAATCTTGGAATTATGAAATTTGTGTCAAATAATGGTAATTAGAAATTAAATTTTAAAGCATGAACAAAATAATTAAAATTGATAAGATTCGGTGATGAAAATAAACTATAAATATATAATAAATGTATAATAAATTATTATAATTTATGAAAATATAGGTTAATAGATAAGAATATTGTTTCTAAATAAGTTATTAGGTCATTATTTGTATTATAAAAGAAGTTAAATCGCCTTAATTGGAGTCGAGATCAAAGGTAAGGGTTTTCTCCCTAATTCCCTTTCATTGAAGAATGATTTCATATTATTTACATATTCTTCATTTATAGGGTGTAATTACAGCCCATTGAATTATTTCATAAAATTTACCATTAATCTTGTGATTTACAAGTATAGTTCACAATCTCTATATCATGTTATTTTAATATATAGACTAACAAGTTTGTAAGGTTTTTTCATCAAATAAATTTTATTTTATTATTTCTTGATTTATTTTTATTGACAATGATCCTTTAAGTCTATCCTATAATTATAATTATCCACTTAAAATTATATTTCATATTTTTTCTAGGGAAAATATTTCTTTTCATTTTGGCCTTCTTCCCATTATGGGTTTCATTCTTTTTAAAATTTAACATTTTTTAAAATAATTCTTATCCATCCTAAATAAGCTCTTTCTATTAAATGTTCATGGTCCCATTATTATTTTGAAATTAAAATATTTACTATATCTTATAATCTTTTTTATCTTTACCAATTTTCAAAATGATTCTTTATTAATATTTTAAAAGAAATAAGTTTCCCAAAAGACATATTTAAAATATTGAAAAGGACTATCCTTCCTGACTGTGTATTTTATCTTCCTCAATAATTTTCATCTTGAAAAAATTTATTAATTTTTAAGGATTCAATATTTATATTTCTTTCCAAATAATTTTTGAAATATTCTTCATTTGAATTCTAAAAAAATTATTTTTTTAAAGTGAATCATAACTATTTATCTTCATGATAAGGTCAAGAAATAATTTTTAAAGTCTATATTAATTATATTCCATTTTCCACTCAAAATAATAAATTATCTATATATTGTTCAGATATATTTTATGAATCACCCCATAAATGACTATATGAAGTACTCATTTTGGGGGATTTAATTTTTTGAATCAAATGATCTACTTTTGATAACAAATTTTTTAATACCATTTGAATATGAAACCTATTTTCTTTCTATGGGTTTTCATGATGTGATGAATGATCAATATATTATGGCACACATATATAACTATCCATACCGTAATCATATATTTCTATAATATTTGAAAATTTTAATAGAAAAACAACTCATTCATAAGTGAGTTATGTCATATCCCACTAAGTTATTTATAACTTTAACCATTCTAAGATATATAATTATTAATACCTCTATTCATAACCTTGGTAAAGGATTTATATAAAAGGGTGAGTCAGATGCTTAGTAAGGGAAAACAAGGGATATATCAATGATCACATAAGAATAACATGGCCATAATGTTATACGAACATTATAATAACATTAGAAAACCATACCCTTCCTATGTTAGATCATTAACTCGAGTCATGGAATTAATCATTGAAGTTCCTGAGACATGAATCATAATGGAATAAAATACACGATTCATGAGAGAATAATATTTTTATAATAAATTTAATTGTGTAATAGACATAAGTATAGAAACTCATTTCCTTAGTATCCAATGTTTCAATACTAGGATTATAATAATGGATTGGGTTCACTCCACAAACCAAAATAGTTTCCAAGTTTCAAAAACAAAACTATAATAGTGGATTGGGTTCACTCCAAAACCATCATAGTAGTCATGGTTCACTCCCATGACTATCTTAGTTGAAAAATTCCTTTACTAAACTGGGTTCACTCCCACTTCTACTCTTGTTTATCTCATAAGATATCAATATTTAACAAATTAATTAGATGGAGATATAGGTCCCACCCATCACATATTTAAAGGCATACCTATGTGGGAAAAATATCATAAAATACCCACCATATCTAAACCCATGAAATGAAATGGGTTTCATAACCATTTCATCGTAGCATGACCAGTGGTAATGAAATGGGTTTCATAATCATTTCATCATATCATAACATATGGAAAAGGAATATTTTTCATGAACACATTATCATAATAAAAATAAACCATACCTAGAAATAATAATTATGGTACTATTTAATCATAACCCTAGTAAAACATAATCTACACAAAATTTTGTTGTTATTTATGAATAGAAATTACATTAAAATACCATTAAAACATTTTTGAGGGAAATATTCTTTCCATTTTGAAAAAAAAATTAACACATAAAAACATTCCAAAATACTAACGAAAACGTTTTATATTAAGATAAACTTGGTAAATTATTCAGTAATCCTTAAATAATGAGGGTTCATGATAGTGAAAAATATCATTCGGGTAATACATGTTAAAATGAAGTCTCCTTTCACATTTTCAGTAAATATTTATAGAGCCTTAAATAGATAATGACTAGAACATTCCATTTTATATAATTTCTTAAAAAATAAAACATGGTTAAATATGAATTTAAAAACTATTTTTAGAATATTAAAAACAATCTTCTAATTTTTTTTATAAAACATGGACATGGAAGAAAAATAATTTTCTACTAAAGAGATAAATAAATTTAGTTTTTCCTAACATTCATTTGGACACGTGAGTAAATAAAGAGGGTAAAATGAAATAAGATGAAGTAATTTCATGAAATTACAAGAGGAAAAAAATTAACGAATTTATTGAGAGATATATCATAATATTTCATCATCATAAACGTAATCATTAACAACCCCCATAAACAATGAGATTGTATCATAAAACCTTTACCAAATTGGCATCTTTTGAATTGTAAACCAATTGAAAGAATAAACCATATATGGATATTTATAGATCATAATTTTCATGATAATAATCATCAAATAAATTAAAGGGAAGTATATACACCACATAGAATAAACAAGTTGTGAATATGTCATGTGTCTAACACAAATAAAAGTAAGACACAAATCCATTACTTTCTTTGGTATATTTTGAATCAAAATCCCCATAAAATGATAAATTTAAATGAAACATTAAAAATAATTAGAATAAATAAACTCCTTAAATAACATATTAAATTCAATTTATATAAGCCACATAAAATAATATAGGTGCATAACACAACCTATGTCCCAAATAAGATAATTCGAGGAAATACTCTCTTACCTCAAGTCTCAATTTTCTTTATACACATTCAAACCTCCTATAAAGTAAATATATTTTTTTATAAAAATATTCTAAAACCATAATAATATATATCATTCTATATATTATTTACTCATAACCTTTTATCACCCAATTATTAACAACTCTTTGTTAAAATCATTATTTTGGGTAATAATTGTTTTGTTTTTCATGTATGTTTCAGTTTTCTAGTTTTGGTCCTTGTACATTGATAATGGTTACATAATATCCAAAATTTTATCATGATATTCATATATCTAATATTAATTATATATATATATATTCATCCATAAAATATAGAGATACTAAAATGGATTACACTGTCCATGGAGATAGTAAGTCATACGTTCAGAATGAATAATGTTTCCATTTTCTCAACAGATGGAATGAAAAAAATGTAAATAATATTTCACCTTTATAGAATAGTTTTTATCTCATATATTTCATATATATTCATTAAATCTTTGTATTACCAACCTTGTGAAAATTAAATGAAAAACCAATCATATCACTTCGTGGAGGCAGTAGTCCAACGTACACATGAGCGACATTATAATTTTTCAAAGGATTGGAAGGTAAGAAGTTATATGATATATTATAATTATAGTAGTATAATTATGTCTTAAATATCATTTAAATATGTAAAATACCAAATTATATACAACCATGAGAGGTGGTGATGGAAAATGAATTACAACAGCTCTAAGGCGGCAATACATCCTACAAAAGATCGATGGTTTAGTTTCTCATTTAATGGAAGAGGATATTGATGTAGGTAATGAAATAAACATTATAACATGTAATTATATGCTATATACTAGTTTTATTATTTTTGAATCATTAATTCATGAATGAAGGTGGTAAGAAAAGGAGTAAAAATAACATGCTTAGTGAAGATAATTGCCTTATATTAGAACAACCTCCTTTTAATCTCTTATTAAGGACCAAAGGGTTGATATTTTGTAAATAATATCAGATATATTAGGTGTATAAGTATGTTGGGGAGATATTTTTTCAGGGTTTTTTCGATCCAAATGGCTTGATAGGTAAAAATAAGTTAAGGGGTGATGTGTCTTTTTATAATTGAGGAGGAGTGGAATTTTTTGTAAATATCCAAAACTATTGAATAATAGGGAGTCACTCTCAACCCAGGGCTCCTACCTGAAGGGTAGGTACAGATGGAAACCTCAACACTCAAGTCTGTTTTTCACCTCCTTGTGCCGACTCGTCGCAAGGACTACCTCTGGGTACCGTCCAGTCGTGGTACTCTCAGCCTTTGTCATCATTGTCTGTTGTCTGAATCCAACACAACAAGGAGCGGGTATAGCCCATGTAGGGGTGAGTATAAAGATACTTAGTAGGGACCCTGAGACCCGCAAGGTCTCACAAAATCCACAAAGGATAAACAACAGTAGAAAGATAAAAACACGAAGTATCAACCAACCCTACTTAGGTATATGCCCATACATATAACTAAGTTATCAATGTCATCCCGACTCCAACTCTTGATCCCAATGGCAACCTAGTCCACACAGGAAGAAAATTCAATCACACGATGATAATGGTTGAAATACATTACTCAGCTCACACAGGTATACATATTTCGTATAGCGATAGAGATAATCAGTTGTAGTCACTGATTCATCTAAGCAGTCGAACCAACATAGGATCCTAGTACATAAGTCATCACTGTCGAACCCACGTAGGATCCAAGTATAGAAGTCGTCGCTGTCAAACCCACGTATGATCTGTGTACATAGGTCATCACTGTCGAACCCAAGTAGGATCCAAGTACAGAAATCGTCACTATCTAACCCACATAGAATCCCAGTACAGAAGTCGTCACTGTTGAACCCACATAGGATCCAAGTACGGAAGTTGTCACTGTCGATCCCACGTAGGATCCCAGTACAGAAGTCGTCGGTGTCGAACCCACGTAGGATCCATGTACAGAAGTCATCACTGTCGAACCCATGTAGGATCCACGTACAGAAGTCGTCACTGTCGAAACCAACTCTAGGGTTCCCGCACACAGCAAGCTTGATTCCGAGAGGGTCCGCTCCTCGAGAAAATAGGTCAATAAATCAACTCTCAAGAAGTCCATAGTTGATGTATCCCAATGTTCTGTCTCATAAAAAGAGACCCAAAGAGACAGATGGTGCGTCAATCGGACGCCCGGTCTGAGAGTTACTAGCTTTTCTGTTCCAGGGGCTCGGTTGGATTTATGCCCATTCCGAACCTGGACTCCTTCCAATGTTTTCCAAACTCACTTAGAGTATCTAAAAATTACTATCTCATCGTGAGGATTCCAATGCCGCATATGGCGCGTCGAACGGACGTGCGGTTCAGAAGTTGGCCCGACCTAGTTCGGCGAGCCCGACCCGGCTGGGGGTTAGCTCAGCCCGGTGGAGCGCGGCCCACCAACGAACCCGGCTCGGTGGGCCGACCCGTTAAGGGGGGTCAGCCCGGCCTGAGAGGGCGCGACCCTCCCACGGTCCCAGACCATGGTTGCGGGCCGGTTCGTCTCACCTGGCGGTGCCGGGCAGCATCGCCCCTCCTTGTTGCCCGGCCGGCTGGTTTTGTCCGGCTCGAGTGACCCGCCCAGAGTGGCACCGGCGGGTGTCGCAGCTTCCATCAGCCATGTCGGCAGAGAGATGGCATGTTTGCCGCCGTAGCGGCTCGCCCAGCGCGAGCTACGGTCTTCTCAACAGTGTGGCACCAAGTGGCGTCACGGTCTCCTGCTCGGCCGGTCGTAGCCGGCCAGTTCGTCTCGCAAGCATCCCATGGATGCAGGTTGCACCTCCTCCGTGCGGCACCTACGAGTGTCACGGTTCACTAACCCGGCCGATAGTATCCGGTCGGTTCTTCATCCTGAACGGCCCATGATTTCAGTCTGTAGTTCTCCTCCATGTGGCTGGTGCACGGTCGCGACTTCCAGTCGCCGCCGCCTCCGATCGATGTTGCCAAAATAACCACAAACCAACGGAGGGTCATTGGGTCGTGTTCGTTCAGCCCGCGCCCTCTGCATTAGGTTCTGAAAAATGGTCGAAGATATCCCAAAGAATTCAACAAGAACGAGATATAATTTTATTCACTTAAAATTATAAAAATCCTCCTACCTCCATTCAAGGTACGTTGCATGTCGACGAGCCGTGGAAGATGGTTTCGCAGAAGTCGTGCGTCCCGGAGGACAGACGTCAATTTTTTTGACGTCGGGGTGCGTCCGAAGAGGATGTGTCATTGGAGAAGTTCTTCGCATTCTTCACCGGAGATGTTCTTCATGGAAGAACACTTTCTTATAAAGGTAAAATGTCCAACCAAACTCAAATAAAACAACACACCTATTAAAATGATGGCTTAATGAATTAAAAGTTATTAGAATTCATTAATTTACATCCTATTAATTTAATAGATCGGTTGTTTCATTAAAATGAAGGGAGGAGATGAAGAGGATCCAATTTAATTAAAGGGAGAGTTGGCACATCAAGAGGGAAGTTAAAAAGATAATGAGGATTAAGGGGGGTTTCAAGGGGAGTTGAAGAGTCTATACTTGTGTCGGCCCCACCCTTAGTTATATCCTCCCAAGGGACGTTGTGTGGGGTGTGGGCCTCACCTTCAACCTCCCATTGGAGGAAATAACCACCACATAAAAATAAAATTGTGTAACACAAAAATTTTATTTAATTTATTAAGAATCCCCAAATTATAACTTCTACTCTCGACCAAACGCAATTGCATTAAAGGTCTCCTTAAGCAAATACTGATTCTGCGAGTTCATCGGTGTCATCGAATTTCACTTCTGAGCACCAGTTCAAAAGATATAAAACCCGCACATACGTTTACAGAACATACCTAAACAGAACGTTAAAAATTGATTCTGGGCACACCGGGGCTCATAATTTGGTGTCGTCAGAAACTACAGACTCGTAAAATTACAAATAAATTTAGAAACAAAAATTCTAGAAATTTTTGGGTCTTTACATTACACCCACCTCAGGGATTTATGTCCTTGTAAAGCTAAAACATACACTAGGGAAACAAATGAGGGTACTGAGCACACATCTGAGCCTCCCACTCCCATCTGCTCTCCTGGAGGTTCCCGTGCTGCCAGCGAATACATACAAGAGGAATCGGCCATCCACGTAGGACCCGCTCCTATCGATCCTCGATCTCCACTGGGACCTCCATGAATTTCTCCATATCATTAATGTCCAGCTCCACATGGACGATGATGTGGGATGGTTCTTCCATGTATCTCCTCAGTTGAGATACGTGGAAGACGCCGTGCACCCGGTGCAACTGAGGTGGAAGGGCCAGGTGGTAAGCTACCTCGCCTACCCTATTGAGGACCTAAAAAGGTCTGATGAATCATGGAGACAACTTGCTTCCGCGGCCAAATATCCATATACCTCGTCGAGGTGAGACCCATAGAAAGATGTGGTCGCCATCCTTCAACTCCAGTGGTATCTGTCTCCAATCGGCATAGGTCTTCTTCCTGCTCTGTGCAGTCTTCATTCGCTCATGGATGATCTGCAACTTCTCCGTCGTAGCCAGTACCATCTCTGGTCCTACAAGTGCTGACTCCCCTGGGTCAGTCCAGCACATAGGTGATCTGTAATGTCAGTTGTACAGTGCCTCATAAGGTGCCATCCCGATGGTGGAGTGGTAGATGTTGTTGTACGCAAACTCCACCAAGGGTAAGTGATCTTCCCAGCTATGACCAAAGTTAAGGATACATGCACAGGGAATTTCCTCAAGATTTTGAATGGTCCTCTCAGTCTGACCATCCGTCTGAGGATGGAAGGCGGTGCTCAATCAAAGCTGCATGCCAAAAGCCTCCTATAACCCCTTCCATAGCTGGGAAGTTAAACGTGCATCTCGATCGGAGATGATAGTCGATGGAACACCATGAGGTCGTACGATCTGCTGAACATAGAGATGTACCAAGCTATTTTCTGAGCCCTGCTCTCTGATTGGTATGAAGTGGGCTGACTTGGTGAGTCGGTCTATGATCACCCAGATTGATTCGTGTCCTCTGGATGTACATGGAAGTCCTGTTACAAAATACATGGATATCCCATCCCACTTCCACTCTAGGACCTCTAAGGGTTGTTCCAAGCCAGCTGGTACCTGGTTCTCTTCCTTCACTTGCCGACAAGTGAGGCATCGCGAGACAAACTCTCATGTTACTTTCTTCATACCTTTCCACCCCTGCTGTCATCTGAGGTCCGGATACATCTTCGCAACTCTTGGATGTACCACTAGAGGGGAAGTGTGGAACTCACCCAACACCTCCTCATGTAGTGAAACTTGTACCATGGTACGTCCTCTGAAGATAATGACGTGCTCCCCACCTTCATAAAAAATCCATCTGGTGTCTGCCCTATGGATATCAGAGCACGTCGCATCTCACAGTCAATGTCCCCACGCTGTTCCTCCTTGACTCACTGAAGAATTTGAGGAGTGACTGTGAGAGACTACATAAAGGCTGATCTAACTCTATCCACAAAGGATATCTGCAACGCGGCTAGCTTCTCTATCACCTCTTCTAGCAGCTGAATGCCTAATCTCATGTTATTAGAATCTGCTACAATGTTCCCCTTACCAAGAGTATAGACCCTCTCGAAGTCATAGTCTGGGAGGAACTCAAGCCATCGTTTCTATCTCAGCTACCAAGAACCATACACGATCACTACTTGCTCATCATCAGGGCACACCCAAGTCGGTTCCCTGATGCGTCGCAGTAAACCACGTACCCAATGCCCTCCTCTGGTAACCTCAATTTGGACGCACTATTCAACCTCTGCCTAAGCTCCTGAAAGCTTTGCTGGCATCTCTCTGACTATACGAACGGTTTCCCCTTCTTCTTCAAAGCTGATAGTGGTGCTGTAACTCTGGAGAAGTCTGGCACAAAGGTAAGTCTGGCCGACTCCTGAGGGATCGACTACACCCTCTTATACATGATTTCATCCTGTGCTGCCTGGGATTTCCTTTTCTCCGGCCAAGGAAAACCCCATCCCAATGTTGTAGATAAACCACAACCTTTTTTCTAATACAATCAATTTGTGTATGAAGTATGGTTTCCCAATCCATACCCAAATTAACGTCGTAAGGCCTCAACGATTCCACCAAGAGTTTCCAATCGAAACTCTCGCCTCAAGGGTTATATCGCACCATCGGCGAAAGTGTTATTATCGAGTCTCCTCCTAATGGTATCTCTTGGCGTGAGTGTCATGTCAACAGCTTAACCGAAAACTCTAGGTTTGGGATAAGATTTCGTGGAAGGAAGGAATGATTGGTACCTATGTCTATTGATACGGCAGGTAGTGGTAGACATAGACCGTACCTAAAATCATTTTTAGAGCCCTTGGTTCACAGTCCTTGACAACATGTATCTATTCTCTCCCCATGCCCTCGATCTCCATGAGCCTAACAGGGACTACAAAGGCGGGTAGTTATATCATGTCGAAATATTCACCACCTCATGTTGCTCTCCTAGCTGTGCTTCCACGTCTGTTGCCCTGCATATTCATCTGTCCTTAACACTTCCTCTTCTTGAAACATTTTACACGCTCAAGTCTCTAATGCTGATGCCAGTTTTATGCTTTCAAACTGTTAACATTCATTGGCTTTATCTTCTCATCCAATGAACATTCAACCACAAAGGTTCTCTCTAGCACCCTAACATAAGTAGAAATGCATAGAGGAAAAAGTGATGGCTTTGATATCCTTAATCACACCTCTTTTAGAGGTCTGAGCTCTAAATAACAGATTGAATCATATTCATCGACTACTGGGAAAGATCGGTATACCTCGATGAATACTCAGCTACCGACACATCGTCTTGTCGAAGCTGTATAAGCTCTATAAAACTCTCAACCACCTTTTCAAGCTAGTCTTTAGCCGCCTATGGGTCGGGATCACCTCGGAACATGAGGGATATCTGGTACTGAAACACATGTAAGGCACTAATCTTACATGGTTCCTCTACCGGTAACACCGGTAGTGTCTACTTAACAACGGTAAATGATATAGTTGGCACACTACCCGAAGGAACCATCTCAAAAAACGGTCCAAGTACCGAAACATCATCATTATTTGAAACATCCTCATGGTCACTTGCTGAAAAATATTAGTAGCTAAGATCAACATCTTCTCTACTAGTGTCTCAACTAAGTGGAAAAATCTAATAATCGCCTCCATCTAGTCCTCTATTGCCTAGGAATATGTCTCACCTTGAAACCTCGGAGGCCTCTACCGCTGGAACTTGTGCAACATGCTCAGTCGGCGTGCACCGTCTTCCAGTGCGGCCGGTAGCATCTACTGCCCAATGGGTGGTGGTGCTGCTGGTACACCACCCGAAGGTGCCAACATAGTAAGAGGGCCCTACACCGAAGCCTCGTCACTCTGTGGGCCATCATCATGTACTCTTTCTTAGGAACCCTAGCTGGCTGTCTTTGCAGTCGAATCCTAATAAGGAATAGGTGTGCCATGGTCAATAAGTTATACCTGGTGAGCTAACTCAAAGAGACCACAAAGGAAACTCTTGAAACACACACGCAATTTGTGTTTCTTTGCACTAAGTCGGAAATCAGAGGTCAGGGTCCTGGTGTATGGATACGTCAGCCGTCGCACCAACACTGGACTCCCTGGACTGAAAACCATACTCAATATTCTTAACATTATTGCTTCACAAAAAAGAAATATTGTAGTCCTAAGTTCTGTGGTAGAAGCAACTCATCTGATAGCAATTTTTCATGACCCATCTACGGGGCCCGTGTCGTGACTACCCCAAGCCCGCATTCCATAGGCCAGGGGTTGGCACTAGCACCAAAGGCGTATATCCCTAAGCTAGGAAGTCATTGCCTTTATAAAAGTAATCAAACACAATAGAGTACGCAACAAGAAGTAAACACTAATTAAAACTGAATACAAAGGAGTGTGATGGAAGGTAAATGGGCCAGTATACAAACCCAAATGAACAACAAGTAAATGTAGAAAAGGGACAAACAACTGAAAGAAAAGAGCAGCTCCTGGATCGTCCTTCGGGGTTCCTACCTGAAGGGTAGGTATAGATGGCCACCTCAGCACTCATGTCCGACTGTCTCCTCCATGTGCTGACTCATCGCAAGGTCCACCTCTCGGTACCGTCCAGCCGTGGTGCTCTCAGCCTTCGTCAGCACTGTTTGTCGTCTGTATCTAATACAACGAGGTGCGGGCATAGCCCGTGCAGGGGTGAGTATAATGATACTCAGTAGGGACCCCGAGACCCACAAGGTCTCACAAAATCCTCAAAGGATAAACCACAGTAGAAAGATACAAGCAAGAAGTATCAACCAACCCTACTTTGGTATATTCCCATACATATAACTAAGTTATCAATCTCAGCCCGACTTCAACTCTCAAGACCAATCACAACCCAGTCCACACAGGAAGTAAATTCAATCACCTGATCATAATGGTTGAATGACATGACTCATCTCACACAGGTATACATCTTTCATATAGCGATAGAAATGATCATTTATAGTCACTAATTCATCTAAGTTGTCGAACCCACAGTGGATCCTAGTACAGAAGTCGTCACTATTGAACCCACATAGGATCCAAGTACAGAATTTTTCACTGTCGAACCCACGTAGGATCCAAGTACAGAAGTTGTCGCTGTCAAACCCACATTGGATACAAGTATAGAATTCATCACGGTCGAACCCACGTAGGATCCCAGTACAGAAGTTGTCACTATCGAACCCACAGAGGATCCAAGTACAGAAGTCGTCACTGTCGAACCCATGTATGATCCCAGTACAGAATTATTCATTGTCAATCCCATGTAGGATCCAAGTATAGAAGTCATCACTGTCAAACCCACGTAGGATCCAAGTACAGAATTCATCACTGTCGAAGCCAGCTCTAGGGATCCCGCAGACAACACACTCGATTCCGGGAGGGTCCACTCCTTGAGATAATGGATTGATAATTCAACTATCACGAAGTCCAAAGTTGATGTATCCCAATTTCCGTCTCATAAAATGTAACCCAAAGTGACAGACGGCGCGTCAATCAGACGCCCGATCTAAGAGTTACTAGCTTTTTCGTCCGAGGGGCCCAGTTGGATTTACACTCGTTTTGAACCCAGAAACCTTTCAAAGTTTTCCAAAACTATCATAGAGTATTTCAAAAGGACCATATCATCGCGAGGATCCCAGTGCCATAGACGGTGCGTCGATTGGAAGCACGGTCTAGAAGTTAATCACATTTAAGTGAAACGGGCCCGACCCGTAAAGCCCAGTGGGCTGGTGGGTCAGCCTGACCCGGTTCGGTAGGCCTGACATTGCTGGGGTTCGGCCCGGCCCGGTGGAGCGCGGCCCACCCAGGGACCCGGCCCGATGGGTTCGGACCATTTGGGGGGGTCGGCCCTGCCCGGTGGGGCGCGGCCCACCCGTGGTCCCAGCCAGCGGTTGCGGGCCGGTTCGGCTAGCCGAGCGGCGCTGCCCCTCCTTACTGCCCGGCCGGCCAAAGCCGGCAGGTTTGGTCCAACATGAGTATCCCACGGTTGTGGCCCACAGTTTCACCGCACAAGGCACCAGCAGGTGTCGCGGCTTCCTTCATCCCAGCCGGCAGGCGGTCGGCTGGTTCACCGCCAAAGCAGCCCGCCTAGCGCGGGCCGCGGTCTTCTCCGCAGTGCGGCGCCAAGAGGCATTGCGGTCTCCTTCCCGACCGACCATATCCAGACAGTTCGTCTAGAAAGCGGCCCGCGGATGCGGGCCAGACCTCCTCCGGGCGGCACCTGTGGGTGTTGCGGTTCACCAACCTGGCCGGAAGTAGACGACCGGTTCTTCAGCCCAAGCGGCCCGCTGTTGTGGGCCGCGGTTCTCCTCCACGCGGCTAGTGCATGACTGCTGCTTCTGGTCACCGCCACCTCCGGTCGTCGTTTCCAAAATAACCACAAACCATAGGAGGGTCATCGGGCCTTGTTCGTTCGGCCCATGCCCTTCACGTTAGGCAATAACGAAAGGCCGAAGACAATCCAAAGCATTCAACAAGAACAAGATATATTTTTATTCACCTAAAATTATACAAATCCCCCTACCTCTATTCAAGGTACATTACACATCGACAAGCCGCGGAAGATGGTGTCGCAGAAGTCGGGCGTCGTGGAAGATGACGTCAATTTCATTGATGTCGGGGTGCGTCCGAATAGGAAGCATCATTGGGGAATAAACCATAAAGAGACATAACTAATTTGAATACTTTATATCCATTTCCATGGAAAATAAACCCCTCTAGTAATTTAATAGAAATTTTTTAATTTCTATGTCTATTTATGAATTTATTTTTAACAAACATTTTATGAAAAAAATAAATTATTAATAGAGTATAATGGAAATAATATCCTTATTGATGTTTTCTAGTTATGAGATAATAAGTATAAAAAACATTAATTCTTTAATTTTTCCTAAAACCATTCATAAGTAATATTTCTTCAAATTATTTAATGTTACCATTGGAATCATATTTTCTTATAAAAATCTATTTAAACCTGATAAGTTTTGATCCCTTTAGAAAATCCATAATGAACCATTTATTATTCCCCATCATGGAATCAATTTCATCATTGATTTCTTAAATATAAAGACATGAAATTAACCATTCAAAATTTTAATTATTTATTGAAAATATAGCATCACTTACATTTTCCTGACCTTTTAGGTTTGTAGTTTTATAGAATTAATAAAATATCTTACATAACAAAACCTACACATTTCCAACCCAAAAGATATTCTTTCTACAAAACCAAAATTCTTTAAATGATACACCTACATTATTTGATGTTTAAACCTCATAACTAGAACATTGACTTCATATTTATTTCTAATCACCCTTATTACCTATAAAAAATAATTTGTTAACATGGGATAAGTACATTAATATTGAAATGGGGTGTAAAATAATGAGAAAACGTGTTAGGCCATTGAAATACTTGAAACCCATTGAAAAGTTATTTTCATTAAACATAGAACCCTGATATTGTATAAAACTAATATGAAACATACAGTTAGTGACTTTTTTCAAAATAGTTTCATAAATAATTTAGATAATCAAGTATTATTAAATGAAAAGACATTGAATTTTTCTTTATAAAATAAGAAAACTTATAAAATCATTAAATATCTAAAATATCATAAACACTCCTTAAAATATAAAGTTTTACCTTTAAATAGATCTCAACTTCCCTTTTCTCAAAAAATCAGTTTCTTATTTAATGGAATCCAAATATTTATTTGTAACACACATAGGTAAGCATATAAAAACTATGGGGGTTATTAGAATATTATATTCATCACCATTTTAATCACCCTTTCAATGGAATAACTTAACTAAGCATTTCTAATAACCCATAATGCAATAACTTACCCACATAGTTCAGACATCATTTTGTGTTTAAAATAAATCACTATAGAATGAATTAGAGAGATATATCATAATATATTTGACCTCAAGACATGTGAGGATCATTTTCTAGATGTATAATCTAAGAACATAGGTAGATTAAGTTTTAATAGACTATTTTTCTATAAGACGAAGGGATGATGGAATAGAATTATTGAATATAGGGATCATCAAAAGTTATAGATAATATATAGGAAGCTTAAGTATAAAAAAAATTATCGGATGATGGTTCAGCAAAAGATATGATAAGAGGTATATGTTTCACTAACTTTAAGAAAGTAGTAATATTTGACTCACAGATTAGGTTAAAGAACCTAGATCCTTTGACCAAGAAGAGGATATCTATGAAAATTTTATTTGGTGAATGTGAAGATAGATCGGAGGTGATAACTTGAATCCTTGTTTGATCATTCTATATATATATATATATATATTTGGTTCAATCACGTTGCACTTTACTGATTCTAATAATTGTTATCTTTTATATTTTTTGAATAAATTAAATTTTAATTTCCCAATGTATTATGATGAAATTTTGAACCATTTAATGTCTTTTGTGTTTCATGTTCCTCATTTACATTCCTATCATTTCAATCATTAGTTATTGTCTTTTTTTCTATGGGTTTTATATTATGGTGTAGTGACATGGGTGTGTTAGTCTTTCATGTTCCTGACATTGTAGTGTGGGGTTCAATTCAATGGTTTTATTTCCATATGTATTAGTTCTAGTGGAATTGAATCTATTTTTTAATTACATAGTTGTAGAGGACCCAAAAAGTCGTATCAGTGCTCTAGGATGGAGTGTTTATGGAAGGAAGGGCCCAAGTTTTGGTGTTTTAGAGTTCAATTTAGTAGCACCATTATATGATTTTTCATATAAGAGAATATTTATAATAATATAATGACAAATCACTTATATTTTTTAGGATAATTAAGATATCACAATTTCTAGTGGGATGGAATATAATGAGAGTATAGTCGAGGTAGTGAAGTTCGACAAAAAATATTTTGGGTTCTAGAAAGTATAGATGCATGATTTCCTTCCGTAGAAGGACCTTGATCTTTTTTGATTAGATCCATGATAGAAGTCATGAAAGAGATTGAATATGATAGGATTAATAATAAATAACTTTGTAAGATGATAATGTAACTTTATTGGAATATAGAATAAAATATCCCAGAATTTAAGACAATATCAAAACCCATAAATACCCTCACTAATATGTATGAGAAACCCATAGTGATGAAAAAGGTGTTCTTTCTATAGAAACTTTTTTTCCTATGAATGTAAAGAGGTATGTTAGTTTTCAATCATATTAATGAATTAAATTTTATCAAAATATATTTATATTTATTGAAGGTAAGCTTCAAATACCTGGTTTGGGTGATGTTGTTACTCTCTTCACTCCTCGAATCATGGGTTATGTTGGTGGAAATTGTGAGTAATTCCAAAGGAATGGTAAAAATGATGTTCATATACATTAGATACCAGATTTTGAATGAGGAGATTCATCAGAATAAGATATATGAATCTTTCAGGAATGTATATGTAACATCATGACCTGAGATCCACTTAACTCATTCCCAAAGTTGGTGGGTCACATGGCCTCAAGTATTTCTCTATATACACAATAGACTGCTGACTAGAATTGATTGTCTAAGGTGATGCTATAAGGAGACTATACCCTCATATCAGAGTGGAACAATGGATAAGATAAGTAAAAAGGAAACAATGGAAGCATATATAGCCGACACTGGGACCACTGGACCAGAAACCTACTGTAGAGGGAATTAGTTTGTAAAATATATAATAATAAACTATAAAAGTATAAATAACTGACCAAATATAATAATAATAAAATCCGACAAGATGATTCATATACAATTTTTTGTCATGGAATGCTGATATATAAAAAGGGTAGATATGGGACATACATATACAACATTCTATACATATCTAAAAAAGGAAAAATACTTATTCTATATCATCTTGATCACAAGATAAATCATCTTCTCTCATTCTACATTATATAAGTAAAGTATATCAAGAATCTATAGTAGGGTTCTTGATTTTATCCATACTTGTAGACAGGTAAACTTCTTGGGTACCAAAGGCCGGCCTAGTAGGGTGTGAGATAAAATCTCATTAGGCCACCACCAATTGTGTCTAGAAGTAATACAAGAAGTAGAAATATAAAAAATAGTGCGTATGTAATAATAATAATACCAATACTTAACAAATAAATATCAACCTACTCATGTATACAAAGGACACCGAGAGGGCTTTGCCAACTTTGGTGTAGTCAGTAATGCATATGATCAGTAACCATATATATATAATAATATTATATATAGATTATTTATTTAGTATATCGACTTATATTCTCCAATTATTTGAGGATGTAAGTGGGAATATATCTGGATACCTGGAGCTGGCAAGACCGGGGTGCGACCCAGACATCCATAACTAGTCTAAATAAGATGATACACTTTAATAGATGGTACATTCCTTGAATCTCATAATGAATGTGAAATTTCCTTCTCATCACTCGAGATAGGTGGGGTGAGTTTTCATTACCACCACCATATAGAGAGAAACATGGAACATCATTCCCATCACCCAGACATTAGTATAATGGAGAGGGATTCCATTCTCAACACCTGATGTAAGGGAGAGTGAAACATCATGCTCAAAATTTATTATACCCATTATTCCACATCCAATATCAATAACGTAATCATAATAATAGTAAAAAATGATTGGTATCCTATTTGGAATTATATTTATCATTCCCAATATATAAGTGGTTGTCACATTTCTTTAAATCAATATATATATATATAACATCTATTAGAAGGCATGGTCTTACCCCCCCCCCCAATTAAAATTCATTATAAATAATCTATTTAATTCATTTAATCAAATAAAATAATCTTAAGGCTAATACATTCAACATTTTTATATATATTAAATAAATAAATGTATAAACAATTAATTGTAAGGTTTAACTAAGCACTTAGAATGTGCTATTATAAACTAGGTAAATACTAACATGGTAAATTCCATTTACAATATAAGTTGAAGACATAGAAGTTGTTATGTTCATTTAATATACTAAATATAAAGGGGAATTCCAAGCCAACACACCCAATGGGTGTCCATGAATGAGTTTGGAATCCTCTAAATATATAAAAAGTTTCTTGGAGAGTAAATTAACATGTGAAAAATTTATATAGAATCAAAGAACTCATTTTATGGAAACATACGATATTGGTCAGAATAGGGAAAAATGACACATAAATTAAAAAATCATAAATTTTAGGAATAAAATCTAGACCACTTTCCTTATGGTCATAGATAAATAATCATCAAATATCGACTTCATATTTGAAGTAGTTTGGATGAAAAATTAATAAATTTACAACACATTGAAAAGATGGAAAAAGAGCTTGAACCAAAATAGAACAACAAATTCAAAGAGAAACCATGTAATGAAGTATGTTTAATGGAGTGATTACCGATGTATTTCTGGTTCTTTCAATATTCCATGATTCAGTGTTTGAATCTAGGATTTATAAAATTACCTACTAGGGTGAGGGAGTGAGATTATGAGAGGAAGAAAGATCATATACCCCTACAAAATAATAGAGGAAGAGGTGGGTTTAGTTTTTTAAGTCATCAAAAGAATAAATGTAAATTCCCCCTCAACACTAGGGGTGCACAATTTGGCTAAACCATGTGAAAATTGTGCTCTCTTTATTTTCTAATGGGGGACCCCACATGGTTAAAGAGCATGGTTTCTTGAACCATGTGAAAACCATGTGAAAACCCACTATTAGTATGTATGTAGTTTTTTCATGGTCATGTTACTTGGTTCACATGATTATAGACAAACCATACCCCCCCCCCCACTACTAAATGGATCCCAACATAGTTACCCCACTCGGTTAGTACTAACAGTGTGGTAACCTCGCGACCTACCGTTTTTCCCAATTTCCGAAACTCAAGGATCCAAAAAAGTCCCAGAAGCTTATGGGACCTTACTTAGGCTATATTATATGTTTTCCATGATAAGACAAATGATTAAAACAAAGAAAATGAGTCATAACATTGATAAAAGGCATGTTGTTACAACATCCCCTCCTTAAAGAAACTCATCCTCAAGTTTTCCTCATGAAGATAAAGAGGTACTTTCTATGAAAATATCCAGCCACTGTGATCATATATCATTTTCCTCCTCACATGTCTCATCCTATACTTTTCCATGCTACCATAACACACTTACTATAGTAAATGACCTACCTTGGAATTTTTTCACACTCCAATCAACAATACACAGTGGATACTCCTCGAAGAAGGAATCCATATTTATCCCAACCACATCAGTTTGGAATAAGTTTCATAGTTTTGGATAGTACTGGTGAAGTTGATATACATGAAATACATCATTCATCTACAAGTATCTATGATTAATTTCAATATGGTAATACATTGGTATGATCTATGTAAAAACATCAAATGGTCAAAAAAATTGAGGTGAAATCTTACCCTACCTTCGAATATGTTGATGGCTCAACCTAGTAAAGAGTCACAAGAAAACCGGATCTTCGTCTTCAAACTCAATAGGTCATAATAATTTGTTTTAATTTGAATTTTTTCTAGACTAGTATATCACCATGCACTTTATAATCACCTAGAATTGCTCAGTAGTCTCCTGTATGAGATGAGGTCAAAGTAAAGCTCCCTACCCTACCTCTAACCAACACAAAGGTGGACGGAAAGGCATACCATATAAGTCCTCATAAGTAGAAATATGAATGGTAAAATGAAATTTGTTATTATAAGAATAAAAAGGGGGTATTTGCTTATCCCAAGTACCCTTGAAATCAAGTAAACATACATGAAGCATGTGCCTTAAAAACTGGATCATACACTCTATATGTTTATTGGTCTGAGAGTGATAGGTTTTTCTTAGAAGAAGCTATTTACCAAAGGCCTTATACAATCCCTTACAAAAATGATATGTGAATTGATTTTCCCTATTAGTTATATTATAACGTGGAGTTCCATGAATACGTAAAACCTCCCTAATGTATATCCTCCCTAGCAGGTCTTCTAAGAAGGTCTCTTACATAGGTAAGAGGTGTGAAAACTTCATAAAAAATCAATGACTCCCCTGAATGTATCATTTCCATGAGGTGATATACATAAACCAATCATGAAATACATAAAAACATTATCCCATTTCCACTAATGAATGAACAATGTTTGTAAAAGTCTTATCAGTCACTAATGATCCACCTTCACCTGCTGACAGGTTGAACATCGATTGATAAAGTCAGAAATATCCTATT
Organism: Viscum album; assembly: GCA_963277665.1. Lineage (NCBI taxonomy): Eukaryota > Viridiplantae > Streptophyta > Magnoliopsida > Santalales > Viscaceae > Viscum > Viscum album. The sequence goes on along the minus strand of OY728143.1, from coordinate 60,682,456 downwards.
TCATACCAGGACACCAATACTAGAAACATATGTCTCAAAAAATCTTGATTAAAATAGGATGTAATTCCCATGTCGATGCATGAAATTCCCGAATCAAATCCTCTCCAATGTCTGTTGGGACCCATACAGGCCCATGAATGCATAGGGTCTCATCCTCATCCATGGTCCAACCAGAAGATGAATCATCATCTGATATGATTTACCTAAGACTAACCCCTTGTGATCTGAAATTTTCCTCTTTATTATTCATTCCAAAAGAGTATAGCTCACTAATAAGGCTAAGAGGATAGTATTACCATGATCCTTATGAACCTCAATGTGAATCTTTGGAAACAAAACCATGAGCTTCCTCAAGACACGAACCTCTTGAACCTCCTGTGTTTGAGTCTTCTAGATCATATAATTGGGTACATAATTTCCTTTTATAATCATATAAGCAAGTTTTCAATAAAATTATTGAATATACATAACCTATATACACTTCCTAAGATTGAGATCATGCTTCATAAATATGTACTTGAGTATTTTATAATTAGTGAACACCACAAAACTCCCTCAAAGTAAAAATTATCTCCAATAGTGTAAAGCGTGAACTAGTGAACCTAGCTTGAGGTCACGTGTTATAAAATTCTAATCATGAGGTCTCAAATGAAGAGACTCATACACAAAAAATCACTCATCCTACATCATTAAAATTCACAACCTGACGCCTGGTGCATCATGGTAAATAGATTAGGATCTTATCAGCTCTGATAGAATCAAGATTATCAGAATATATAGTATTCCCTTCAGCCCTTGAAAGTCCATTTCACAATCTTCTATACATATTAATTTCACTCCCTTTTTATTCAATCCCAAAAGAAATGCTTCATGGAATGAGAAATCTTGGATGAAGTGTCTAAAATACCCATCTATCCCTAAGAAACATCCGATATCAAATACATTATTAGGTTGCTCTTAGAAAACTACAACCCTCCCTATATCTAGGTCTACTGAAACTCTTGACTATGAGTTTATATTATCTTGGAAGTGTAATTTTTCGATTGAAAAGGTTAATTTAATAAGTTTATCTTGAAGATGATTCCCTTTCAATGTATTTGAAATGATCTCAAGATTGTTTGAATAGTCATGTAGAGAATGTGAATATAATGATATTTATTCCACAAAGACTACTAGAAATGAATCAAGATATTTGTCGAAAACACAAGTCATCAAATACATAAAAACAATAAGTGAATTTGTGAGACCAAATAGATTGACCAGATACTTGAATAAATAATATCTTCTCCTAAAATCTTTTCAAGGTATTTATGAAGACTTGACATTCACCTGGTGATAGAATGACCTCAAATAAATCATTAAAAACACTCTATCTCATTAGATCTGATCAAATAGGTCTTCTATTCAAGGAATTGGATAATATTTCATTATTATATGTTGGTTCAGTCAACGATAATCCATACAAATCTTGAGCGTGCCATCCACCTTCTTCAAAAAAAGGACTAGTGAACCCCAAGGATAAGTGTTTGGGAATATAAATCCATTATCCCTTATACCCTATAACTATTTCTTGAGCTCCATAAGATCTTTAGGTGACATCCTATAATGAGGAATGGACATTGGTGCAGCTCATAGAACTAGATCAATAGGGAAATATACCTCCCTCAATGGTGGTAGCCTTGAAAATTCATCATGGAATATTTTCATGAAATGATCCACTACAATATGAAAAACAACAGGTTATAACCCTTGATCATCCAATAAAAGATTGAAAATTCGGTTTGTCACACTACCCATCCCCTACTACTCAAATCCTACTCAAGTATAATGAACATATCATTCTACCTTGTAAACATGCATATCACCCTATAGTGATGCAAACATCACCCTCCAATGATATTAGTCAATATGAGCTCGATAGGGAACTAACTAGTCCATCCTGATGATTACATGAATCCATTTCAAGTCAAAAAGGAATAAATTACATATGAAAGGACATCCTCCTATCTCAAGGGGGAAATACTTAAAATAGATTATTCTCACTGATCGGATACCCAATTGGGTATAGATCATCATAATTCCACAAAAGTGTTCTATATAAAGGTCCATAATCTCCACAATCATCTCAGATATAAAGGAATTTGATGAACCTATATCAAATAAAGTAGAAACTAAAGTAGAGGATACTAAAATAATACCTAGAAATGTAGAAGGTATGGGACTTTTCTCTTCTGGAATAGGCTTAACTGCATGTAACTATCCTAAAACATGGACCTGAGTCATAGTTTAACTACCATGAGCATGCCCTCCCTATGAACATTGAGAATCCTAAGTCTGAACACCTATACCTTAACCACCACCTTAGTTTGAGTGGCCAATGGTATTACATCTACCTACCTAATGAGATACTGCAGGACTTGCATCGTAACATGGTTTAGGTGAAGAACCCCACTCTCTATAAGCTTATGGAATATTCCTATTGAAGTTCTTTATATTCCCTATTCTTCCAAAACCTATGCATTCCAATGGATCCTACAAACACTGGGGTTGTGTATGTATCAGCTTCCCACATTGGTGATAGATAAGAACATTATTAGAATGCGCTACCAGAATACTACTCCCCCCAAGAGAAACCTCAAAGAGATGCTTTCGGCTACTAGAAGAATCACGGGTTAACCTAGGGGTTGAACCACCTTGGTTCACACCATCACATTCCCTTAGATTTCTCTCAGTAAAACAGGTCTGGTTAACTATATCAAAAATAGTAGTCAACCTAAACACATTGACTTATGATCGAATAGAATATACCATCCACTCCTTTAATCTCTTTGTGGTCATAATATTATAACCCACTAGAGTCATTTTAAACCACTGCATCTCATTAAAGTGAGCAGAATACTCCACGAAAGACCTCTACCCTTGTTTTAGTTTCATAAACTCTCAAACTAGTCATCCCTTAGTGTTTGTGAAAAGAAGTAGTCATATAAGGTCATATGCATTTCTTCCCAGATCATATCTCAATGTAAATCTATCTGGGTAATAACATTCCATCATCACTCAGTGGAATTAAATAACATATAAACAGTAATTTTTACCCTCCACTTTAGAGGCATCTCCATATGCTGAAATATAGAAATCATGGCCTCCATCCATGACTCGTAAAAATGTGGTCCACCATCCTTCGAAGAGGTGGGAGGATGCTACTGCCAGAACTCATGAGTCGACTCTACCATAGTCAGGACAGGTCGAATGAAACCTTGAATTTTTTTCATGATATGAAAGAACCCCCCTCAAACTGGGCATCAGTTCCCATATTATAAATAGGAAGAGGTTCCATAGGTGGCACTATAGAAGGAATCACTAGTGGCTCAAGTCTTTCCACCTCTAGTTCATGGTCAACACCACCTGCAGGGCGTATGGATAAAGGGCGTCATAGAGGCATGATGTTGTAATGTCAAATGAATTCCATAAAATATATCTTTATAGTTTAAATAATTACATATAGATAACTTGGACAGGTACATTACCTCCCTAAGAACAAATCAGACCCCTCTTCCTGATCCAAAATCCAGGTTTGAGTGTTAAGGAAAAGACCAGAACATACAATAAGAACATAAGTGATGTGGATAATTTTGTTTCTTCTTTTACACATCATGTATCACCTATTCTTTTATTTTTATTATTTAAATAATGTATTTTGTGTAATAATTAAAAAAAATTATTTAAATTATAATTTTTCATTCGTTTTATTCTCTCATTATTTCATTTCATTTGTTTTTCAAAAAAAAATATTTTATTTATTATTCTATATGATTAATTATATATCTTATTGTATTTATACTTCATCAATGTTCAATTCATCAATTTAATTAATTCATTATTTTTATTATTTGTAAATAAATAAATTTGACACGTGTTTTTGAAACTTATTAAATTAAGTCTAACTTTTTAATTCATTTCAATAATACTTTGTAATGTTAGATTTTAACTTAATTATTTGATTTTATTAATTATTTAATTAATTAATTAGTTAATTAACTAAAAAAATGAAATAATCTTATTTACTATTTAAAATTAATTCACATGTTAATAAATTTTAATCTGTATTAATTTTTTAATAACTTTTAAGCTATATAATTTGATTTTATAACAATTTTAAAACCAAAATTTAATTTAATTTATAATTTAGTTACCACTTAAATTTTTAGTTAAATTAAATTATTCATTTTATTTGTATCATTTTATTTGTTTGATTTTTTACAGACCCACTATGAGAGGATCCCACAATGTTGCCCTCAATTTGAGTACCACTAAGCCTCTGGAATCCATTTTCACTGGCCTCCACAATGAAAATTCAATGACGCCATTTATGAATGAAGCTAGAGTGGTCCCAATTCAATTTTTGATGCCTGAAACCTACTGCCCTATATAGATACTCATCATACACCACCATACCCCTCCCTACCTCTAACTCATGTGGCCTTGCCTTGAGATTCATCCCACTTCTCCCACTATTCAAACCAGTGGAGCCTCCCCCATCTCTTTTGCAGCTCTGAGTGATCCCACCCCCTATTCCTCATCTCCTCCATAGCTCCAAGTGAACCCCTCCCCAATTTGTCTTCCTCTTATTTTAATTTTTCAATATAATATCATGTAATATTCGAAAATATAGTATATATAATAATTATAACATTTATAAAGATTAATAAATTTATTAATAATAAAAGTAATAAAATAAATTTAATATATTAATTAGAATAAGTATTTATATATTTATACGTTAAATTTTTTATAGATAATTATTTAATTAGACTAAATAATATATATTATTAAATATATAAAATATATATATATATGTAATAAATTTGATAATAATAATAGGTATATATTAGTATACATGTTATTATTATTATTTTAAAATTAATTATATTTATATAATAGTACTTACTTTTTCTAAATTACTATTGTTTGACATTTTTTTTATTATTCGGTACAAGAAGAGTTGGTACATGGGATATGTTCAATGGGGAGAGATCATGTGCCTATCTGAGGTGAGGCAGAACGATTTAACTTTGAGACGGGGACCTTGCACCTCTTTCTTCTTAATTTTCTTTTTTATATAGTTTTATGTTTTGTAAATGTATCCATTGTGATGAATTGTTTTGTAGTTGTAATTATGATTTTTGATTCAATTGTGATGTTGTGTTGGTTATTACTTGATTCTTGTTGTGATATAGAATCTCTAGAAATGGGGAGATGGGCAAACTATTCTTTCTTCATCTTCTCTTCTTTCACCTTCATTTTCTTATCAGTTTTGTGTTTTCATTCATTTATGTTCTGTAAATATCATTGTTTTTCATGTTTTTTATATTAAATTATGAAGATTGTGTGTCTATAAATACCGTCATTACCATCCTAATAACTAATCACACCCCTCTTCATAATCCAAAAGTTAGGTCTAAGTGTTAAGGAAAAGACCATAACAGGCCGTAATAATGTAAGAGACATGCCCAACTACCCAATACTATGGTTGGGTCTAGGTCTACATCTCTTATCACATGTATAAGATGACTATTTAATTTTGTAAGTTCTATCAATTTTGAACTGGTACTCTTTTTATTTATTTAAATCTTTTTAAATGGTTGAATTATATGGATCAATACTTCTAATTAGGGCTGAAACACCTTATAAACTACAACATGGAGTCTACTTAATCATAACTGTAACACATTCCACCCCCATGCAACCAATAGTCTATGACTCACCATGCTATAACTGACAACTCAGGGTATTTTCTTTAACCTATGTAGGAAAAAAAAATTTGGTTAAGTTATACACTTTAAGTGTCAATTGTGTTTTCTCATCCCTATACAAAATTTCATCACATTTCTGAATATAATAATCAGACACTAACTATATGCAATAGGAAAATTAATGCTGAAAGTAAACATGGAATGAAAATATTCATGGAATATTAGTGCTATTGTGCCTATAATGATGAATTTTATGAACGTTCTCATTTCATCTGGACCAATTAAAATAAATAATTTTTCATTAATACTAATAATAATATAACAAGACATTTATGTCTCCCAACGGTGAAGTCGTATCAATTATAATAGTCAAAAAAATTACCACAATAACCTATCCCAAGTAATTTGGGTTTCCCCTGTACTTGGGTTAACTATGCCCAACAACAGGCACATTACCAAATTCCACAACATCTTGGTCTCCTATCTAATTCTAAAATAGTAATAAAATGGAAAATAAATAGCTCTGATACCACTATGTAAAGTCCCAACTCGGTATCAATATAACTCATTCCTCGAGCCGGTGGGTCACATGGCCTCAAGTGTGCATCCCCCCATGACAGAGGCTTCCAACTAGAAGTGTGGGTTTAAGGCGGTACAATGGGGATACTATACCCTCATATTATAGTGGAATAATGGATAAGATAATTAAAAAGACAACAATTTAAGCATATATAGTAAACATTTAGACCATTGTACCAGTAACACACCATAGAGGAAAGTAGAATATAACATAGATAATAATAAAATGTAAAATCTAAAATAACTAAGAAACTATAATAATAAAAAAAATATAATAGGCTGAGTCATATACAATGTGATGTCATGGAATGCTGTTATATAAAAAAGGGGAGACTGGGTACAAACAAATAGAACATGCTATAAAAACTACAAAAATACAAAAGACTACTCCTCAAATAGCTCAAGAATAATCATGGTCATCTACTCCCATGCTCCATATTATAAGTAAATCATATCAAGAATATATAGTAGGGAACCTTCTATTATCCATACCTACAGATAAGTAAAATACTCGGGTAGAAAAGGGAACCTGAGTAGGGTGTGAGATAAAATATTAGTAGGCCACCACCAATGGTTTCATGTAATAATCCAAGTAGTACACATAGAAATAAAAATTTATAGGTAATAAGAATAATAACAATGTTGAACAAATAAATACAATCCTTCTTAGGTTCCCCAAGGGCACCCAGCGGGCTCTACCTACTTTAGCGTAGGCCGGAATGAGTCTGATCGATAACAACACATATATAGTAATAATATATATATATATATATATATATTATAGTAATATACTGTATCCACCTATAGAATATATTTACTTGTGGATTTAAGTGGTCATATATTTGGAAACTAGGTACTGGATGGACTGTGGTGTAACTCAGGCATCCATAACCAGTCCAAACTAGCTGATAGGCTCTAAAAGAGGGTATATGCCAAAAATACCATAATTAATGTGAGACATCATTATCATCACTTGAGATAGGTGGGGTGAGTCATCATTTCCAATATCCTAAATAGAGGAACTTGTAACTTCATCCCCATCACCCATGCATCAGTATAATGGTGAGAGACGTCATGATAAATATGCGATGTAAGTGGGAGTGAAATGTCATTCTGAAAATTTTTTTAAGCATCATTCTGCATCCAATATAAATGGTTTAATAATTAGAAAAGAAATATTTTTTGGAGTAAACTCTTTATAATTTTATTTATCAAGCCTAATATACAAGTGGCTATCTCATTTCATGTAATCAAAATAAAAAAAATATGTATTAGTAGGTGTGGAATTACAACCCATTAACATTCATTATAATTTACCCATTTAATTCATTTAAGCAAAGAAACCTATATTTAGTCCAATCTATTCAACATTAATATAACCATTTAATCAATAAAGGTGCGTAAAATCGATTCTAAGGTACAACCAAGCACATATAAGGTGATATTATTAAATCAAAAATTACCCACAAGGGAAATTCCATTTAAAATCCAATAAAAACACATAGAATGTGTTATAGTTATTTAATAAATTAAATATAAATGTTTATTCCAATCCTACTCTCCCAACAGGTGTCCATGATTGAGGTTGGAATCCTCTAATAATATTAAAATGTTACTCTAGAGTATATTAACATGCAAAACATTTTTTTATAATACAAGAACTCATTTTTTGGAAACACACAATAATGGTCAGCATGATACACAACATTGTTTCTATGAAAATAAATAACTTTTAGGAATAAATTCTAGAACACATATCTTAGGGACGTAGTGAACTACTATTCCAATATCAACTCTAGATTCGAATTAGTTTGGAAGAAAAATGAAGAACTATACAACACTCTAAAAATAGATCAAAATAGATTGCACCCATATAGTAAAAAATAAAAAGAGAAAATATTGAAGGAATCAAGTGGAATATAGAGCTTATCGACATGGTTCCAATGATTCCAGTGGTACTTAATTCAGTGTCTAAATCTAAGTGTTATCAATTTATCTAAATGGAGGAGGGAGTGAGCTCATAATCGGAATAAATTTTATATTCTTCTAGAAAATAATAGAGGAATAGGTGGGTTTAAGTTTTTTAGTTATTAATGGAAAAATGTAAATTCACCTTCTAAATTGGGGGCACATGGTTTGGCCGCATAGTTTTTCCAAACTCTGCGTAAATCGTTCTCCCTTCACTATCTAATGAGGGGCCTCACATGGTTAAGTCACATTTATTCCCTAACCATGCACAAACCATCTCAAAACCCATTGTCAATATATCTTCAATTTTTTAACTTTTTTGTGTCTCATGTTTCATGATTTCAGACAAACTGTGCAACCCTTGATTCTCAATGGATCCCCATATGGTTACCCCACATGGATAGTACTAATCGAGTCATAACTGTACGACCTACCCTTTATAGCCTTTTTCCAGAACTCCATGATCTAAACAAGCCTTGAATGCTCCCAAGACATACCTTAGGCTATAGCGCACATTTTCCAAGATAAAAAAAGTATTAATTAAAAAAAATGATTTTTACCTTTGAGAAAATTTGGGTCGTTATAGTATACAACTGATAAGGAATATGATTTCTCAATTCATGATAAATTCGCCAAAATAATAAATAAAGATTGGTCAGTAGCAGGAGTACATCGGAAGATATTGTTCCCTTGTATTGTAATTATGGGAGAAAATGTCACATGAATAAATATTTTAGTGTACATATGGAGGATTATGGAATATATGCTTCTAGAATTGTTTTGTGAATCATGTGTTAGAAGATGACGGTGTCTTGCTCTTAAGAGTTTCTAGTTTGTTTGTGGCTAGGGTGACAGACTATATAGCTTCATTATGCTCAAAACCAAGATATTATGTATGGGGAATTACACTTTTGGGAGATATGGAAAGGTTCATATTGTGAAATAAAAGGATCATAAAATATTAGTGAAAGTAAATTTTTTGGTCAAGAAAATAAAAAAATGAGACTGGAGATGAAGTATGTGAAAAAAATCTCAATTCTAAGGAAATTTTCAATTATGGATGTTTAAATATCATAAGGGAATCAATTTTAGGGACAAATGTAAAGATATACCAAGGAAATATTCATATTGAAAAGGTATGGTGACAGTATGAAATATCCATTTTTAATGGATGATGGGGCGCCCAAGAGCCCAAAAGAAGAAAAGTGTTTGAATGACTCATAAAAGTGGGTGTTTTTTATAAGAGATAAACTTTATTACATCCACATGTCTATATTATGGGAGTTTAAAAGGAAATATACTAGAAACATGTGTTACAAAACAAATGATTTTATCAACTGCAGATTAGAGAAGGGTGAATAAGTCTTGGCTAGTCAAGAAACCCTTTTAGAAAATTTAAGGGATAAATTTATTAGATATACTTTCACTGGTACTTAAGTACATTACTATCTGAATGGTGTTGGTTTTTGTTTAATATGAAGGGATTTATTGGAAATAGTTAGACATGGAGAAAAATTTTCTTCATGGAGACTTATATGAATAATTTTTTATGAAGAAGTCAATTGGTTTCGAAGTTTCCCAGAACTAAGGAGTTTTGTATTAACTCAAATGTAGCCTTTTAGGTTTGAAGAAAACACTGAATAATTAGAACATAAATTTTAATGACTTCATGAATGTGAATATGTTCATTCAGGGTAATGTTTATTTTTTTTATACGAAAAAGTGTTTGGGTAAGGGAGTTTTATTATTCTACTTCTATATATCATTGATATATTTACTATAGGTATAGTAAAGGAAAGAATCTATAATATGAAATCTATGTTTTATAAAAGTTTTAAGATGAAGAACCTTGGTCCTAAAATTAATTTTAAAGATGAGGATTATGATAATCCTAAGTTCTATTATTATTTACCTAACTTAGTCTAGATATATATGGATGTTAATAGATCACTTCAGAATACGTGAGGAAAATCATGTCTCTGTAGGCCTAACTAGACACTTTAATCTTATTAATAAATGATATCAATGAACTAAAGATGTCTTTTATTACATGGTGAAGATTATTTATAGATTATTGGTCAGCAATTTGATGTGTTCAATGGTTTTTAATCATATAGACATTTTATAGCCGGTGAGAATTGTCAATAGGTTTATGTCAAACATTAGAATAGATGACTAGGAGGATGTGAAATAGAATCTTTATTACTTAAAGGGTTATGGAAGCATTAAACTTTTATTCAAAATAGACATTCATTATAAGTTTTTGGAGACATGAACTTAATAGGATATTCATATACATAGAATAGAACCTTCATATATGTGTTTACTTTTACAGGGATGATGGTTATATAGAAGTTGGAAACTTTATCTCGTAGTTTCACACTCTAAAATAGAAGTGGATTATGTCACATTAATGGAATTAGGTAAGTATTTGGTTTGTCTAAAATGGATATTGGAGGATATAATAATAAGACCAAAAATATAGAAGTTTTTTTGAATCAAAGAGTGAAATTCACATTGCTATCAATCAAGTGTTTTATTCTTACTAGAAAGATATTCTATTCAAGTATCACCTATTAGGAAGTTTTTGAGGATAGAATTTTAGAACTAAAAAAATATAGGGGTTTGAAATTTATTGGACATGATGCTAAAGTTTTTTTCTAAAGAAGTACTAGGGGATGCATTGTACATCAATTAGACTTGGAATACCCAAAATTATGGTTTGGGAACCATGTAGGTGGTAAACTTAAATTAATGATGATGGAAGGGAGTTTCAAATATTATTATATAGTATATATTAATAATCATAAGAAATTATCTCAAGTGGGAGATTGTTTCTCTCAAGTGGTGTGAGGATCATCTTCCAACTGAGGAAACTATTTCCACCAAAAGAAGATGTTTTAGTGACCAAAATTTTGATACTCTGAAGGGGTGAGGGAATAGAAGTGGTAAAATTTAGTATATTAAAAAGTTATTGGTGAAAGATATGAATTTTAAATGGTAACTATATCCATTGGATGATGTTTTAGTTAATGATAATTTAGGAAGTATATATTTTTCTATCTCTAAAAGGGAGGAACATTTCATTAGTAGAGAAAGTTTATATAGTGTTATCCATTGACTGAATGGATATTCTTTGTCTTACGTGGATGGAAGCTCATGATAATAGGATAACATTAGAGACTAGAAGTACTGGTTGGTAACTATATATATATATATAGGGAGAAATCACAGTATACTATAGAATGGTATTCATCTCTTTTCCATGAATAAAGTGAATTAGAACTTCCTCATGGATTTGGATGTAATTATGAATAAAATAATCTTCTGTGTTGTTCTTGTTACATTTTTTACTTTCCTGAAATTGTAACTGATACCACTTGTGTGTGTTTTCTAGAGGTTTTATTTTGTAGTTCATTGACTTGGGTTCACTTGACTTTCTATTTTTAGGTGTTTTTGTATGTGGTTGCCTTTTTATTATATGCATATAAGTTCGGAGGGATTTTTCTCTAGTGGTTTAATTAAATTTATGTTTTGAACCCAACAGGGCTCACTTATCTTTAAACTATAATGTTCAAGTACCATAATTTGACAAAACATTTAGAAGATATCATTTTTCATCATAAAACTCATAGAACATATTTTTCATGTTACAAATAGAAACCTTTGAAACAACCCATAAAGTTTAGTTAACTTTTGAAGAATGTGTGAAACATTATTTAAGATAATAGTGAATGGAAATTTGGGAAAAATACTTGAAAGAGTGTAGAGGAAGATACATTAAAACTAAAAAGTATATGTTTTTTAAGAAGAAACCCCTTACCTTGAGTTGTGTAATAGATTTGAATATTTCCTTACAGTTTTCCTTGGTGAAGGAACCCTAAAGATTCTTCAAATGATTGAAAATCAATGGATGGGTATTTATATTATGGGAGATAGAGTTTGTGAAAAATATATAGATGGAAAACTATGCTATTGATGTTTGGGAGAAGGATGAGGCAAGTAACTGTTTTATCAAAAAATCTCAATGGAACCTATATAATTAAATACTGAAATGAATTAAAATATTATCAAGTTGCATGTAGGAATGGTTCACACCACTTATAAATATTATCCACTCCAAATAATTTCATTTAATATAATTAATACAGTTTTTTTAAATAATCCACTCTTATCTAAAGTTGTATTGCACATCTTCCTATAATATTTCTCTAGAAATATATAAATATCAAGTTGTCTATAAAAATGGGCAGAACTAGCCTTCACATATCCTTCACATATGATTAATATCAAGATCCTCATAATATCTTGTTTAATGTGGCTTTTATTTTATTTTTAATATTTTATATATGATTCAAGATTTTTCAACATGAACTTAAATATCATATACAAATGGGTTCATGTATAATGATGTCATGGGTTCAATAACTGACCTATAGTATGAATATTTCATTATTTTTATTACTAAAATACTAATTTTTAACTTACATACTAATCTATAGGCGTTATCATCACTATGCATTTCATATTTTAAAACCATTTTATATTGACTAAGTCATAATAACATTTAAAACTTTCTGTTTCTCCTCTTATTTCACCTAATATTTGGATTTCTTTCTTTATATATATTCCTAGACATAAATATTATTTATGGTGTATTATATTTAGAAAGGAAAATGTTAATTATAGAAACCATAAGTGGAACATATTGAAGATTACATATAAGTTCTTCTAAAATTATAATTTTTAACTTATAGGTTAAATCATGGTCGTCTGATGTAACATATATGGAAGTTAAGTACTAAGAAGTTAGTGTACTATGATGTGGAGGTGGAAGAAATGGTTAAAGTAGATTAATCTAAAATTAAATGAATTTAGGAATAATATAGGCCAAATCTATTGCTAAATCTTGAATCGAAATGGTTGTGAGTATAGAATATTGGAAGTGCATGCCAAGAACAAGAGTTGGATGATTTAGTATTGATAGAGTGACTAAGACTAGAAGATGAATATGGTTGTAAAATAATAAGTACATACCAGAAATTAATGACAGTATGGAATTTTATAGTTTTTTTTCTCTATATGATACATATGAAATTTGACCCCTATTAAGTATACAATTAAATGTGTTAAAGGAAAAATCCATACGCAATACATATATTTTTTTGAAGAAGACATTCATAATTTCATAAGGCTCACCCAGATGTGTAGTAAATGGAAAAACATTATGATATATATAATATTTCTTTAAAACTCTCTAAATTTTTTGATATAATTTACTTTACTAAATTATTAATACATAATATTATTTTTTTATGTGATATATTTTTTAAGAGAGCATTCTCAGCAAAACAAATATACTATATTTTACCAAAATCCATATGTATTATATTTTTAAAACTTCCAATGACATATAAAGTTTTTTTTACTTTATAAAAGTTATACAGTCTCGATAAGTAATATCTTTCATCCTTTATACAATTTTTTTTACTTAAAGATATTTTCAAACATAAAATGTGTATGATATTAAAATCAATACGTATGTTTTTCTACTTAGATATATTTTCACAAAATAAGGAACATAATATATTTCAATTGAAATCTATGGTTTTATAGTTAAGAGAAATTAAAATTCCATAATTTTTTTATCAGAAACATATATTTTTTTACTTAGCAATATATTATTCAGGCAGAAAATATGGTGAAAAAAATATAGAAAAAAATAATAATTATTTAATAGTAAAAATAACTAATAAATTTAAAAATAAAAATCCTTTTAATATATTATAAATCATATAAATTAGAAATATCACTTATTAAAATTTACCTAAAAAATAAATACACAAAATGTATTGTTTTCAATAATTTTCAATAAAATCCAATATTAAAGCTTAAAATATTAAATAAACCAAATCTAAAAATCATGTTTGCACTAAAATAAAATGTTTCTTTTGTTTCAAATTAATTATAATAATTTTATATCAATCTTTAGTATTAAATTTATTACACTATATCCTTTGGATCAAAAAATAACATACATACATTTTAAAATTCATAAAATAAAATTGATTTATTCAAAATATCTAACGAAATATTATCTCAAATATCATACATAATAATATCTTTTCCTTTTATTTCATAGAACTCATTTGGACTACTTATAATAGTTACTTTATCAGATATATAACAACTACATGTAAAGGTCACATGTCTCCCAAAAAATAATCACAAATTTAATTCACTCACTTTATTCTAAAAATACTTTCCATATTTACTCTTATTTTTCATATTTATATCATCATCTTTAGTGGAATCATATTTATTGTAGATCATGATGATTAATACTTCAACCATGATATTATTTGACTTACATGTTATTATTTCCTCATAGTTCTTGTACTCAATATATTTAATGTTAAATTTTTATAGTAATATTTATTTGTCTTGTAATATGCCAAAATTATTTGATTTTATGGAATCTGTTAGGAGAAACATTTCACTTTTATGTATATATATTTTATTCTAAAATCTAGGCTATGTAATTTTCCCCCTTAATGAAATTATTCCTTCACAATTTTATCTTCTCAAAAAACAAATAACAAATATCACTATTTCCTAATCTTAAATCATATGAGGATTCCATGTCATATTATATAATTTATTCTATTCAATAAAGAATAATTTTTTATCATCTTTTATTCAATATAAATTTTCATTTAAGAAAATTTTATGAAACAATCATACATTGACCATGGTATCCTCTAATTTTTGTGTTTATGTTGCTTGTAGAGAGAGAGGGGCCATGAATTGTATTTTTAATTTAAATCATTTTCAAATTCTTATATATATATATATATTTCTTAGGTAAAATTTATATAGTCTAATCTAAATGAGTGAAAAAATGTTATAACTATGGAAAAGTGTTATAGAATATATATAATTTTAAAATGTCTGAGTGAACATGATTTTTATTAAATAATCTAATAAAATTATATTTAAATTTTTCAAAATGTGTTTTTTCCAAAACATCATTTTTATATCTAAAATGTATATAGATTAAAAATAAAAACATATATTTTTCATGATAATTTCTCTTCTCTACAGCTACTCTAAAATAATTATGTTCTTATTTGTGTTATGATAATGTAAACTATTTGTAAATACCTTGATGTTATTTTTCATGTAGAGAAAGGTGAGAGAGTTTGGATTTTAAAATTTGATCATAGAAAATCCATGATCCATGAAAATTTCAAGGTATGAAGAAGGTTTTTGATATTTTTAAAAGTTTTTTTCAAGTGAGTTAAATTTCGAAAAAGGTTTCAAACTAATTTGAGCATTAATTTTTAATAAAAATTGAAAAAAATCCATTTGTAAGAGATAGAAAGGTTATGTGATACCACCATTATTAAATATTGTAAAATGTATCTAATCTTTCAATATCATATAACATGATTTTAATTATTCATAACATTATCAATACTACCTCTTAATTCTAGCATAGAATAAATAAAATTTCCATAATTTTACATGGTTTATTTATTTTATTCTAAAATTTTTAGTGAAGATAAATCATAAGAAACCAACATGTGATGAATAATAAAACGTTATCCTTTATAACAATGGCTTAACAACTAAAATGTAAGGACCCGCCCCAGTTGCCCGGAGTCAGTGCCTTATTTGATTACGTTAGCATAGAAACAAGGAATATGAATCCTGAAGGACTGATTAGTTTAGTATTATTGGAAAAAAGTTATATAAATAAGTTCAAATTTACATATGGAAAGGAAAAGCAACACTAAATTATTCCACTAGAAACATCATGTCTCCTAGATTATGCTTGCATGTCATTCATAATTTACTTCTTCTTGTCTTGAGAAAAATCAAACATAAGAAAGGGTGAGCTCAAATCCTCAATAAGAGTAAAAAATACAGTGGAATATAGAATAAATATCAGACACGGTGAATAATTGAAAACACATGCCTTTAATAATGAACTTGAACACATTATGGCAGAAATATGAGCTGAATAAATAATGCCATAATAAAACATAATCATGGGTATTATACTAGTCGAATAACCGCCTGATCTTCAAATACAAGAATAATAATGAGGGAAGTGCATATATAGGAAATTATGAAACATTTTGTCAGGGCCTCAGCCAAGAAGCCTAATGATTAAGGCCTTGGCCAAAATCCATATATCACATTGGGAAAGGCCACGACCAATTCCACATCTATTTGTCTCATGAGACATACCAATGCATCGAGGGGCTATAGTGGGCCCCACCAATCACATAATAAGTCCAACTCATTCCTCATATGAGTGGGGATAAACATAAACAAAATATACATTCATATTGAAACTATCATATGAAATATAACTAACTTTCCCCAATTATTGAATATAAACACTAACCATTCAGAATAATATGGTGAATGGTTTTAGGATAGATCATCCACAATAAAGTTATTAATAAACCATTCAATAAAATATGGTACATGACATGATAAATGATTGACCCCAACTGTACATAAGAATCAACAAGAGTATTGAATCAAATGAGAATAATCTTCAAATATCATTAAGCAATTCTTGTGACAAATACTCTTTTATTTTCAAAAGAAGTGTTATTTTGGAAAAATAATTGTATAAAACAGGAAGTAAAGTAAGATAGTATTTCATGATAATATTATTTTTTTTATAAGGAAAATGGTTTCCAAAAAAATAGATTATAGCTTGCCTTTGAAAATAGATATGAATTTGAGAAATTCCCTTGTATCAGGCTCGTATTTTTGGAAACAATTTTGAGAGCTTTTTTGAAAACATTTAACTATCCAAAAAATAGGGAAGGACTCTGGTTGGTGTACATATATATAATACTCACACAGAATTTATGAGGAGTACATGACAATACATAAGAATTTCATCGAGGAAATTAGACAATAAAAGTAACCCGAATGAAAATGGAAGTTCGGGTGGAGAACCCTTAACTTAAATCCAAACCTGTTCTTCTATCGAACTTAAGCTCCTGGAATATGAAATTATACTTATTAATAACTTATTTAAAAAAATATTAGAGGTGTATTTAGTTTTTCATATTTCTGGTCAGTTCATTTATGTTCTTTTTGATAAGTTATTGTATTGAATTATGTCGCTTCGGAGTGTTCATTTTCTTTATTTTCATCTTCGGTTCACTTGTTTTTAAGTATGTGGAATGGATGTAAATCTCCAGAATTGAAATTATATATTATTTATGAACATAAATATGTTTTATTGGTAATTTATTTAACTTCTTTACATGGAAATAGGATTAATTATTATATAGAACTTTAATGATAATTGTTTCGGATAATTTGTGGGTTTTGATTACAACGAACTCATTTTCCTTTATAACTTAATAACATTTGTAAAAAGGGATTACAGAATATTAAATAGATTATATTATATATAAAAATATGGTTAAGACATAACAAGAATGGTTTCATGACCATAATTGATAATGATAATAGAAATCGAAAGTCCATCGTCCTTGAATGTGTAAAATTGACACATCTCAGATGGTGTTCTTGCTACTAGTATAAAAGAAGGTAAAAAGGGAGAGATGTTGATAAATTATTTTACTATCATGAAAAAATTACATTGCATATAAGGTAATAGAGTCATCACAAAATTTGGATAAGGAGAGGTAATAGAAAAAGAAAACAAATGAACATGAAAGGAAGGACTAAGAATTGAAAAGAGGAATTTACCTCTTGAACCAAACATCCTTGAGAGCTTCTTTAAGGGAGAGGTTTTGGTCTTTTTATGAGACCAAAGCTTGCTGGACGTGGGAGAGAAGGCTAGGAGGGTATTTGGACAGAATTTGGAGAAGTAAAAAGGCTCGATAGGAGTGAATGGAAGGGGGTGAGAGGGGTTTTTATAGTGGAGGAGAGAGGGGATTTCTTAATATAAAACTCATTAATTTATTATTTCTTCTCAAGACAAGGAATAGTGAGTATTCCATGACCAAGAATAGTGATTTTATCATGTGATACCAAACCAAGTGTGCTTACATTAGTATAACATCACACATGACTTGATAATTAGTGTACTTATTTTAATTTTGCAATTTATGGTATGTCACTATTCATCAAAAATTCAAGTATTTCAGAAAAATCCCAAAAATTTACCCCAACCATTTTTCAACTTTTAGAATCCAAAAATGAAGTCCATTTTTCAAAAAATAATTTTCTAAGTATTATTAATTTAATATTTAATTAAATAAAAATTTATTCTAAAAACAAGAGTTTTAAAACATTTGTTTATTTATTTTAATGAATAGATATATCATACTAACACTTGAATATTATTTATATACTATCATAAGTAAGGTTAATATTCATTAGGGTATATCAGTATTCATAAGGGTATGTTACTATTCATAAGGGTAGGTTACTATTCACCAAAAATTAAGTTTTTCTTATTGGAATCTAAATAACTTACAGATCGCAACTGTGTATGTCAGATTTTTGAAATTTACATCACAAAAGTGACAAACTTATGTTTTAAGGGTCACATAACACATAGCAGTTAATTATGTTGTGATTTCATATGATTATGACATATTTATAAGAAAAGAATTTCCTTTAAAAAATATTAGGTTGTTACATTCTCCCCTCCTTACAAAAATTTCATCCATGAAATTCACAATATATTACCTAAAAAGATTTGGGTATGTCTTTAACATAACCTCCACAGGCTCTCATGTTGCTTCTTCCATCTTACGATTCCTCCATAGAACCTTTACCAGACGAGTCGATCGATTTCTCAATATTTGTTCTCTAGTATCAAGAATCTTGATAGGATTTTCAAAATAAGATAGATTGTGCCCAAGTTCCACTTCTTCATAAGTGAGTACATGTGTTGGGTCTGGCATGTACTTTCTTAACATTGACACTTGGAACATATTTTGAACCTTGGAGAGACTTGGCGGCATTTCTAAACGGTAAGCTACGGCTCCAATTCGGTCTAGAATTTCAAAAGGTCTGATGTACCTGGGACTTAATTTCCCATTCTTAATGAATCATATAATACTCTTCCACGGAGATACCTTTAAGAAAACGTGATCACCTTCTTGAAATTCCAAATCCTTTCTTTGGTTATCAGCATAGCTCCTTTACCTACTTTGAACTGTTTTGATATGGTTCTAGATAATCTTCACCTTTTCCATTCTTTCTTCAATACGTTCTGGGCCCACAAGCTTTTTTTCACCAACATCATCCCATCAATTTGGTGTACGACATCTCCTCCCATACAATGCTTCATAGGGCGCCATCTGAATACTTGAATGAAAGCTATTTTTGCCGGAAAATTCTACGAGAGGTAAATACTAATCCCACATGCCTTGAAAATAAAGTGAACAAGACCTCAACATGTCTTCCAATGTTTGAATAGTCCGTTCTGATTCTCCATCAGTTTGTGGGTAGTAGGTAGTGCTCAAATGAAGATCAGTATATAGGGCCTTCTGAAGACTCTTCCAGAATAATCATGTAAAATGAGGATCACAATCAGAAACAATTGATGAGGGTACACCATGCAGTCTAACAACTTAATTAATATATATTCTTGCTAAATGTTCAAGTGGTAAATCTTCACTTGTAGTAAGAAAATATGTAGATTTTGTAAGACGGACAACAATGACCCATATCGTATCATTCTTTCTTGGAGTCTTTGGTATCCCCATGACAAATTCTATAGTAATATCATCTCATTTCCACATAGGTATAGGAAGGGTTTGCATGACTCTACCAGGATGTTGTCTTCCTACCTTGACTTTTTGACAAACTAAACATCTCGACACGTAATCAACAATATCTCTCTTTATATTTTCCCACCAAAAATGTTCCTTCAGAACTCAATACATCTTGGTGTTACCCAAGTGTATAGTGAAATTTCAGCTATGAGCATCGTCTAATAGTTCTCTTTTTAGCTCAGGTACTAATGGAACGCATAACCTCTTCCCAAACATCAGAACTCCTTCTTCATACATGTATTCAGCCAGTCTCCCATCCTTAACTGCATTAATTTTCTTGTGTAGATTCTCATCATTAGATTGAGAAATTTTTATCTTCTCTAGTAAAGATGGTTTAGCTATCATTTGAAAGAGGAGTGATAATTCCCCTTCCTTAACAATTTCCACATCCATCATTAGTATATCCATGAACTTATGATCTCTTTCAATCCTCATTTGAGTCATAAGTCCATGATATTTCCTACTTAATGCATCTTCCACCTTATTCGCCTTTCATGGGTGGTAGTGTATTAAACAATCGTAATATTTGAGTAACTCGAGGCATCTTATTTTCCACATGTTGACTTCTTTTGGTGTGAAAATATATTTCAAACTCTTGTGGTCCGTATAAATCTCACATATCTCTCTATAGAGATAATGCCTCCATATTTTCAGAGCAAATATTACATGTGCTAACTCAAGATCAAGAGTTGGATAATTTTTCTCATGATTCTTTAACTGTCTTGATGCATAAGAAATAACTTTATCATTTTTCATAAGGACGCAACATAGTCCATTCTTTTTTGCATCCCTGTATATTTCAGATCCATCACTTCTAGATGGAAGAGTCAAAATTGGAGCATTTATCGATATTATTTTCAATTCATCAAAGAATTATGTACATTCTTTTGTCCACACAAACATAACTCCTTTACATGTGATCTTTGTTAGCAGGTTTTCCAGTCGGGCAAAATTCTGGATGAAACACCGATAATAACCTTCTAAGAAAATAAAACTACATACCTCAGTTATGTGTGTCGGTGTGGGCCAATATTGGATTTTCTTTTTCTACACAGGATCTTCTAGGATTCCATCCTTAGAGACAATATGTCCTAGAAAAGAAACCGATTGAAGCCAGAATTCACACTTGCTAAACTTCCCATATAATTTATTTCTTTTAAGAGTTCTCAAAATAACCCACAAGTGACTCTCATGGTCTTCATATCTTTTTGAGTGTATGAGGATATCATCGATGAATACCACAACAAAGTTATCAAGATATTCCTTGAAAAATCTATTCATTAAATCCATGAAAACATAGGGTGCATTTTTCAGTCCAAAAGGCATCATTGTAAACTCTTAATGCCCATACCTGTTCTGAAATATTGTATTATGAATATCTTCCTTCCTCACATGCAACTGATGATATCTGGATCAAAGGTCAATCTTTGAAAAGTATTTATCTCCATGAATTTGGTCAAATAAATCATTAATCCGAAGAAGATGATACTTATTCTTTATTCTAATAGCATCGATTTCCCTGTAATTAATACAAAGCCTCATGGATCCATCATTCTTCTTAACAAAGAGGACAGGGGCTCCCCATAGAGAAATACTAGGTTGAATAAATCCTTTTTCACTCAAATCCCATAGTTTTTTATTTAGCTCTACTAATTCCACAGTAGTCATTCTATAAAGAGTCTTTGATATAGGTCTTTCATCAGAAATTAAATCAATAGAGAACTAAACTTCCCGCTCTGGAGGATGTATAGGTAAATCCTCTGTAAATACATCAATGTAATCTTTCACTATATGCACATCATCAATTTGAAGTTTTCTTTTCTCGCCCATAGATATTGGTTTATCATCCTCTCCAAGTATAGTATTCAGTAGAGCTATTGGGGGTGGTTCTAGATAAGAATCAGGTGGTGAAGTTTCCTCCCTAAAGACAAGGGATTCTACAACATTTTCAAAAAATGTAACTTCCTGATTCCTACAATAAATCTTCACATCATAATTTGAAAACCAATACATACCGAGAATTGTATCAAATTCATTCATTGGTATAATGATAAGGTTGGAAACTAGAGAACATTTTGGGGTCTAGAGAGGAACTAATCGACATGAATTTTTTGCAATGATACATCCACTATGAGTTTTGACTGATAACTCCTTTATTAAATTAGATTGGACATATCGATTTTTCATGGAAAACTGGGAAGATATAAATGAATGTAACAATCCAGAAACAAATAAAGTATCTGCTAAATTTGAGGAAATGATTAATGTACCTACCACCATGTCATTATGATCTTCAACCTCTGCAGTTTTGATTGAATAAGCTTGTCACTAATCCCTTGGATTTTTCTGTTACATATTCCCTTTACACTTTGGACAATCATTACCATAGTGTCCCATCTCCCAAAAATTATAGCATTAAACATCATTGGATTCCTTCTTCTCTTTGAAATCACCAGCAAGATGGCCTTTCTGACCACATTTGTAGCATACTCTTTTTCCTTCTAAGCATGCACCAGGGTGTTTCCTTCCACAATTGTCACATGGTGGAAATTCAACTCTTCCCTTCTTCCCTATTTCCTTATTTCCTTTCCCATGGTTTTCAGCATCCCTCTTCTTTTCTTGCATTCCCATAAAGTCATAAGAATTATAGAATTCTTTTTCTATCTTGATAGAATATGAAGTTATATCCTCAAATGATGAAAAACTTTGGGAGACCAGTGCCCGTCGGAGGAATGGATTTAGGCCATCAAAGAATCGATCAATTTTTCTCCTTGGATTTTGTATATAGTCCAAAACATGTCTTGCTAACCTTGTGAAGTTGGATTCATACTTGGAAACATTTTCATCCTCCTTCAACCTCATATTCAATAATTTTATCTCAATATCTGCTCGCTGCTCATGAGGGAAATATTTTTCTAAGAATATTTCCTTAAAATCCCTCCATTACATCTCTTTTATCTATTCCTCCTCCTTTGTGTTTTGGATTAATGACCACCACTGATCTGCATCTCCCGACAGATGAAATACTGCCATGACAACCTTCTCTCTTTTATTACATCCCAAAGAAAGAAATATCTTCTCGAGGGAACTTATCCACTGATCAGCTACAAATGAGTTTGTAGTCGCATTGAATGATGGGGGCTATTGTCGCATAAAGCGATCCTGCATAGGTCCTCCACTTGGTGGATTTGGATGCTCCATAGGGGTAAGGTTATTATTCATAACCTGAGTAAGTTTCCTCTATATATTTATGAGTTTCTCACCACTAGTCACATCACCAGAGCAAACATCATTATCTTGAATCGAAGGAAAATCCCTACAGGGGACATGTGTGTTCATGCGGTTTCCATTCCTTCTACTTGGTGAAATCTCTAGATAATGGAATGCACTATATTAGGTTATGAATCATAATTTATAATCTTAACTTAACAAAATAATTAGAAAAAAAATTGATATTCTACGAATGGCTAATCCCATATTCACAAATATGGTTTCTTTATGGAATATTTTACATTTCAATCCTTCATAATGGATTGTAATGAAAATGTGAATTATCTTAAGCATATCCCCTGGGAGTGTCGTAACCAAGAGTGCATCAAGGGACGTTTGCATGCACCAGTTCATGTTCAAGTCTAGATCAAAGTGGTGTTTTTGGGTTTATCCCCTAGACACATCTGTGCTAGAGCCGCCTCTACCTGTTCGTATCCAGATAGGGATGTATTACTTGAAAGATCCATATAATCTATTCCTTACAAAAATACCAGGACTTTATTGTATGTATATCCTCAAATACTAACTTAGGGACTCTTCCCTAATTCTACATTTTCTAAATCTTGTATCTAAGTATTCTTTTAACTTCCTCTCATACCAACTATAAGGACCCAACCCTAGTAGCCTGGAGTAGGTGCCTTATTTGATTACGTTGGAATACATACAAGGAATACGAATCCCGAAGTACCGAGTAGTTTAGTATTATTGGAAGCAAGTTACATACATAAGTTCAAATTTACTAATGGAAAGGAAAAACAACACTAAATTATTCCACTAGCAAAATCTTGTCTCCTAGATTTTGCTTGCATGTCATTCATAATTTACTTCTTCATGTCTTGAGAAAAATGAAACATAAGAAAGGGTGACCTAAAATGCTCAGTAAGAGTAAGAAATACATATAAAGATATAATATACATTAAACATGGTGAATAATTGAAAACATGTTCCTTTAATAATGAATTTGAACACATTATGGCAGAAATATGAGCTGAATAAAAAATGCCATAATAAAACATAATCATGGGTATTCTACTAGTCAAATAAATGCATGATCTTAAAATACTAGCATCATAATGAGGGAATTTCATATTCCAGACATTCTGAAACATTTTTTCAAGGCCTCGACCAAGAAGTATGATGATTAAGGCCTTGGCCAAAATCCATATATCACATTGGGAAAGGCCTCGGCCAATTCCATGTATATTTGTCTCATGAGACCTACTGATGCATCGAGGGGATATAGCGGGCCCCACACATCACATAATAATTCCAATTCATTCCTCATATGAGTGGGAATAAACATAAACAACAACAACATTCATATTGAAACTATCATATGAAATGTAACTAACTTTCCCCAATTATTGAACATAAACACTAACCATTCAGAATAATATGGTGAATTGTTTTAGGATAGAACATACACAATAAAGTTAGTCATAAAACATTAAATGAAATATGGTATATGAAATCATAAATTATTAACTCCAACAATACATAATAATCAACAAGTGTGTTGAATCAAACAAGAATGATCTTCTAATATTATTAAGCAATTCTTGTGACAAATACTCTTTTATTTTGAAAAGAAGAGTTCTTTTGGAAAAATATTTGCATAAAACCAGAAGTAAATTAAGATATTATTTCATGATAAAATTAGTGTTTTTATAAGGATAATGGATTCTAAAAAAATATATTATAGCTTTCCCTTGAAAATGGATATGAATTTGAGAAATTCCCTTGTATCGGGCTCGTATTTTTGGAAAGAGTTTTGAGAGTTTCTTTTAAAACGTGTAACTATCCAGAAAATAGGGATGGATTATGGTTGGTGTAAATATATAGAATAATCACACAGAATTTATGAGGAGTACATAACAATACATAATAATTTAATCGACGAAATTAGACAATAAAAGTAACCCGAATGAAAATGGAAGTTCGGGTGGAAAACCCTTACCCTAACTCTAAACATGTTCTTCTCTCAAACATAATATCTTGGAATATGAAATTATAGTTATTAATAACTTATTTAAAAACCTATAATATTTTTATTTAGTTTATCATAGTACTGGTTAGTTCATTTATGTTCTTATTGATAAGTTATTGTATTGAATTCCGTCGCTTTGGAGTGTTCATTTTCTTTATTTTCATCTTCAGTTCAATTGATTTTAAGTATGTGAAATGGATGTAAGTATCTAGAATTGAAATTATATATTATTTATGAACATTAATAGGTGTTATTGGTCATTTATATAACTTGGTTACATGGAAATAGGTTGAATTATTATATATAACTTTAATGATAATTGTTTCGGTTAATTTGTGGGTTTTGATTACAACAAACTCATTTTTGTTTACACCTTAATAACATTTGTACAAAAGGATTACATAATCTTAAATTGATTATATTATATATAATAATCTGTTTCAACCATAACATGAATGGTTTAATGACCAGAATTGAAAATTATAATAGAAATTGAAAGTCCATTGTTCTTGAATGTGTAAAATTGACATATCTCAGGTGGTGTTCTTTCTTTTAGTATAAAAGAAGGTAAAAAGGGAGAGATGTTAATAACTTATTACACTATCATGACAAAATTCCAGTGCATATAAGGTATTTTATTCATCACAATATTTGGATAAGGAGAGGTAATAAAAAAATAAAACAAATGAACTTAAAAGGAAGGACAAAGAATTGAAAAGAGAAATTTACCTCTTGAACCAAACTTCTATGAGAGAACTTCTTTGAGAGACTCCTTAAGGGAGAGTTTTTGGTCTTTTTATGAGACCAAATCTTGCTGGACGTGGGAGAGGAGGTTGGGAGGTTATTTGGACAGAATTTGGAGAAGGCACGAGGCTTGAGAGATGTGAATGGAAGGGGGTTGAGAGGGGGTTTTATAGTGGAGGAGAGCAGAGATTTTTTAATATAAAACTCATTAATTTATTATTTCTCCTCAAGACAAGGAATAGTGAGAATTCCATGACCAAGAATAGTAATTTTATTATGTGATATCGAACCAAGTGGGCTTACATCAGTAGAAAATCACACATGACTCTCTAATTAGTGTATTTATCTTAATTTTTCAATTTATGGTATGTCACTATTCATCAAAAATTCAAGTATTTCATAAAAATCCCAAAAATTTACCCAAACCATTTTTCGACATGTAGAATTCAAAAATGAATCCCATTTTTTTGAAAAAAAAATTTCTAAATATTGTTAATTTAATATTTAATTAAACCATAATTTATTCTAAAAACAAGATTTTTAAAACATTTTTTTATTTATTTTAAATCATAGATATATCATACTTAAACTTGAATATTATTTATATACTATAATAAGTAAAGTTACTATTCATTAGGGTATATCACTATTAATAAGGGTGTGTTACAATTCACCAAAAATTAAGTTTTTCTTATTGGACTCTAAATAACTTACTGATCACAACTGTGTATGTCGGATTTTTGAAATTTAAATCACAAAATTGAAAAACTTATGTTTTAAGGGTCACACAACACATAGTAGTTAATTATGTTGTGATTTCATGTGATTATGACATATTTATAATAAAGGAATTTCCTTTAAAAAATATTGTTTCGTTACATAAAACACAATGAAATACCCAATAATATTAAAGGGTTAAAAGTATAAATGTTACAACCCATGTCAAAAAGGTAATCCTTTATTTTTAGGAGCCTACCTGAATAGAAAATCATAGTTAAGTGATATTTTCTTGGAGTAGATTTAGGATCGGGGTCCTACTGGGAAGTTTCATAGGGTGTGTTTGATTGAGGATAAAATCATACTAAAAGAACCTGTGTTGACATGTGATGACATTCATTAGTCAGATGAACTGTTCGAGCATGTGTTTTGGCCTAAGTATAGAATAACACTTGTATGTTGGGAAACTAGTGGTTATTAGTAGGATAAGACCAGCCATACATATTAAAAATCAAGGGTTCCTATGTTTTTATTGGGGGCATGTTTTTATAGTGATTTCATAGGGGTACCAATCTCAGAGTGTAGCGGCACAACTTAAGTAAAAATGTAGGATCCAAAATGAAATGGATCTAGACATGAACCCAAAAATATGATGCTTAAAACAATATAATTTACACACTATAATCTATAAACATCCTTAATTACATGATCTTTCACCCAAAATGTAACATTTATATTCCATGTATCTTTCTTAGGTTTATATTTTCAGTGAATTATAAAAAAATATTTGACTAGTATAACCCATGTGCTTTATATGAAATAGACTTTATTTCAACTATATAAGAAACTATTGAATCCATAAAAAGTCTTCATCATCCCCCATAAATCCTCCATAAAAGATACTCTTATATATACATCTTATATGTTCTTATTATTCATAACTTGGGGAAATGGAAAATAAGAAAGGGTGATCTCAAATTCTCAGTAAGGGTAAACATAAGAGATAAAATTCAATGATCATATGTGAGTATAATATTATCATATGTGTATGATCAATATACATAAGAAAATTATACCCAAAAATAATAGATCATAAAACATGACATAAGGCATAAAATAAAGTAATACATGAATCAAAATAGTTTGAAAAAATGAATCATTAAAAATTATCTATGAGAGCATAACATAATCATAAGAATATAGCACAAAAATTCGTATATAGAACATTAAATTCCTGATACACATCATGATAAAATGATATAATAATACAAAATATATTTAAAACATGGAAAATACATTAATATAGGGAACATTAATTTCATGAGCCACACCAATAGTGCCCACACTTACAAGAAATGAAAACGTACTCAAGAATACTTTTCTCATGGGATATAAATTTTAAACTAATGAATTGGAAGAAAATATATTACCTCATCCATAATTCATCCATATTTATGTGTTACATAATAAATAAACCATTTATCATATCATATAGAACCCATGGAAAGAAAATGGGTTTCATTCAAGACATTATAAAGAACCCATGGAAATAAAATGAGTTTTATATCCTGTTCAAATGGATTCACATAAGAAAATCAGTCATAATTCCATCAATAATAATAATATGATAAAACCATTGAATAAATTTTGTTTCCAAATATATTAAGTAACATTCGAGGTAAATACCCTTCAATAAAGATAATAAATAATATGTTATTTACACTATATAGATAAAGGGTACACAGTTAAGTAAATAATTTTTCCCAATCCATCAATCTATGCAATCTAGGGGATCATCCTTAAATCAGTTGAAGGAAAAATAGATTGTTCAAAATAAAAAGGCATTATAAGAAAGATTATTAATGTTCGTGGTGGATGGTTAAGAAAGACAAAGGCAATGATAGATCATGTCTTTTATAGAAACAAAATATTATATAATTTATCAAGATAAATAATTTGGATGGTAACATTTGATGAAAATACTTGATTGAGAATAAGATATTTCAAATTAAAATGACTTAGAAGAAAAATACATTTTAGTAGTTTTATTAAAATCACTTTCTAAATAAAAAATATCCTTGATATTTTGAAATCATTTTAAAATAAATATTTTCTAAATTCTAGAAGAAAATTAATACCCTTTAAAACCCTTGAAAATCTAGTGGTATATATATATATATTTGATAAATTAAGTGGAAATATTTTTTCTTGGTTAAAATGTAAAAAATAGATGTGTAAAAACCTGAATCTTCTTTTTAGGTATGGATCCTATTTTCAGGTGTTTTGAAAAAAAAGGAGTTTTTGGAAATTTAAGGAGTACATGTTTTGTACTTTATAGTACACTCTGTGTACCTGGTTACCGTGGGTAGCCATGTACTAGCCATGTAACGACTGATTAAACAGTCGTGTGGGGTGACCAGAAGACCGCCAAAAGTAGAGGCTGGTTAAGGCATGTACACGATATGTACATTAAACGAACATGCTGTGTAATTTTTTTTTATTTGTTAAATTAGACAGGGGTCATGTCTAATTGGCAGAAATGCCTTTTTCTCAACACGTCTCATCCAGGAGTGACCATAGGGCATGATTCTTCTTTGAGTACCTGATCTATCATCAGTTCTCCAAATCAACCATCGTAGATTAAGTTAGAATCTCCATGACGTGTTCTTCCTTCTTCTAGATCCTTGTTCCATGATTTATACTCTTTTGTGTGATATCCAAAGTTAAATATTTTAGACATTTTTTAGATCTACGTTGTTCTGGGCCAATTCAAGGGCCATCACAGGGTTATATCGATCGTACAATGCCGAGGTATGTGGTTTGTGACTTTCCATAGTTTGTCTTTGAATTATATGTTCAAATATTCCCAATACCCTAGTTCAGTGTATTGCATGTTTAGGGACTTTAAACCATTTTTATGCCTTCTATGCTTTTTTTATTGAGTTAGGAATCTTTTTTGTAAATAGGGTTATTTTTCCATGATATGGAGGTGTTTTCCCATGTTTTATTTGATATTGACCATTTTTTCTAGTTTTTTCTCTTAGGATTATTGCTTTCCATGCCTAGTGTTGTTAGGATGGAGTGATTTATTTGATGTTGTGATATGATTTATAGTTGTTTAGACAATTATTAATTTTAGGTTTACTTTGGCTACTGAACATCATTTTTGCATGATTTCGTTACACAGGCCTGTGGGAACCTGGTGTATTTAGACCATAGGGGAAATTTTGAATGAGTTATTCCCCATAGTGGCTTTTATTCTTTATCACACTATGAGACCATAGGGGGGATTGACGTTGAGTGCTCCCTCAAAATGTCTATAGTTACCGTTGCATGACCACAAAAGGAATTGAAGTTGAGTGACTCATCAGAGCATCTGTATTTTATCACTAAAATACTATAGGGGGAATTAACGGTGATTGATTCTGCAAAGAGTCTTTGATTTCATGAGACCATAGGTGTTAGACCATGTGACCTTACCTAGGAGGTCATTATATCCTTTTATAAGTTGAACAAGAGTGGTTAGGCTTTGAGTACTTACCTAGAGGGTTACTTGAGATTAATTGGTTGAACCTGAGGGGATAGGATGTGTGAACTTCTAAGAGGTTTGCTTGTTTTCATTTGGTTGATTAATTGAAAAATTTAAATGAATGTAATTGAAAGTGTATGACTGTCTACTTTTGAGTACTTCCTTGTTTATTACTTCTTTTTCTTATTGCCTGCCATATATATTTACTGACTATTAGGCACATATCTTTGGGTGGTTTCCTACTGGGATTCATCTCACACCCTATTTGGGTCATGCTTTTGGGCTTAAATAGATTATATTTTTGCAGATATAGATAAGTTCAAGAACCCTTCTACTTCAAGTACTTTATCGTTGTGGGGCTGGAGAGCATGGGACCAAGCTAAGTCTTGAGATGTTGTTGGAGTTATTTACCTATTTTTCCTTTGTAGTTGGTTTTAGTACTGTATTCCAGTATTATTGAAACATACCAAGTAAGTAATGAATAATATATATTTTTATCTATGTCTATTAGTGAATTAGATAGTGTTTTAGATGCTAAAAATGAGAATAAATCCAATCTTAAGCATGAAATACACTAATATTTTTAAAAGACTGTTTTACTACCATTTGATGGCAAACCATTTTTAAATCTATCTTTTGACAATTTTATAATCCATTTTTGTCAAAATAAACTTATTCTTTATGATTGGGACATCAAAATTTAATTTTTGTGAATTTTTGGTATTTTTCCGATAAAGTTCATTTTTTAATGAATAGTGAAAAATGTTGTATTTTAATTCAAAACCTCTTTTTAATATAATTTATTTATATGATTAGATTATCTTTTGAATTGGTTTTAAAGTGAAATTAGAATATATTTTTACCATTTAATCCAATGGTGGTCATTGGAATCAATTCCACTTTGAAATTGGACTTAAACTGGTGTCAATCTTTTGATACTTATTGTTTCATAAAAACACGCTATTTGTCATGACAGCGGGAATTAGTTATTAAATTAATTAATGTAACTTATATGATTTGAATTTTGTAAAATAGACATCATTTTTGAATTCAGAATATCAAATATAGATTAGGGTGAAGTTTTGGTATTTTTCTGAAAAACACCAATTTTTTATGAATAGTAAAACCACTAAGTGGTAGGTAAAGAAACTGATTTTTCGTTTAAATGAAACTTTGACACTTCTGTGATTTGATTTTCAAAAATCCGACATACATGGTTGTCATTAATAAGTAAAATTTGGTTCAATGAGATTAAAACAATTTTTTGGTGAATAGTAACTTTTATGTTTTTAATCGCGATTAGAGGTAATTAGTGCAATTTAAGGAAAAAATGATATTATAATAAAATGAAAATACCTAGACACATGTCATACCCTTATTTGATGTATCATGGCCTACCGAGACAAGCCATGGGTCAACTTGGGGACCCCATGGAGCCACTTTGGTAGGAAAATGACATTAATATCTTTTTATTTAAAGTTAAAATTAAAATGACACAAACATGAGTTGTTTTACTAAAACAATTTTTAAATGGGGTTATACAAGTCAGATTTTTAACAATAAATATTCATTAGAAAGATAAAAATATTTCCTACATCATGATATTTGTTTTATAATTTTTAGAAATTAAATAAATTAAATTATTTATGACATCATGATGATGCAGCGATTACCTCATTAATAAAGGATTTAAATAAAATGAAAAGATAATGTAAAATCTATGACCTACACATGTCCAAAACCTATGTGATGGGTGGATTTCGAACCCTTGTCACCTTAACCTCGAATTATATCAATGTGGGACCTTTTGAATCCGAGACTCATTTTCAAATAAAGTAACATTTCTTTACATTCCAAGAGTGCCCCTCCTCTCCTCTTATAAAAGGCCCCCACCTCTACCTCCTTACCCACACTTCCAAAGCCTTTGGCTCGGCCAACCCCTGCCCATTATGTCTCTCCACTTCCCTCTCTTACTCCTTGAAGACTCACTTTGTAACACCCCGAGATTTTATGAAAAATATTTTTTTTTAATTTCATTAATGTCTTTTGTTATACGCTACAGCAAAAGGAGCTTTCACAACACACATCTCTGGCCTGGCTTGAATTACACGCAATCGCGACCTTCCACGATAGCGTGTGTTGTACGCAACACCAAGTTTCGCTAAACAACGATATGCTATTAAAATATTATTAAAAATAGACGTTGAGAATAGTAATAACCACTTTTTGAAATTTTGTAATTTCTATTTTTCAAAATGGACTTCATTTTTGGATTCGGAATATCGAGATTAGCTTAGGGTGAAATTTTGGTGATTTTCGGATAACTTTCATATTTTGATGAATAGTGAAAATTACTAAATTTTAATTAAAAACAACTTTTTCAATCGAAATAATTAATAGTGATAAATTATTAATTTGAGTGGTTTTAAAGTATATTTAGAATATATTTTTACAATTTAATACAATTTTGGTCATTGGATGTAATTTCACATTTAAACCAGTTATAAACAAGTGTCAATCTTTTGATAGTTATTATCTCTTGAAAACACGCTATTTGTTTTGACGATGGGAATTAATTTTTAAATTAATTAATGCAACTGATATGTTTTTAATTTGGTAAAATATAAATCATTTTTGAGTTCATAATATTAAATATAGCATATGCCTAATTTTTGGTATTTTTCTAAAAACTTTCAATTTTTGATGAATAGTGAAACCACTAAGTGGTAGGTTAAAAACTGAATTTTGCATAAAACTTAATTTTACCGCTTCTGTGAATGGAATTTCGAAAATCCGAGAGACACGGTTAATATCAAGGACTAAAATGTGGTTCAATGAGATGAAAATAAGTTTTGTTGAATAGTAACTTTTTACTTTTATTTACCACGGTTAAAAGTAAATAGGGTAATTAAGGGTAAAAATGATATTATTATTACCATAACACATGTCCAAATTCTATTGGATAAGTGTAATTCGACCAAAAACAAGCTTAGGAATAAAATATGACCATTTAGGCCCACTTGGATTAGATTAGGACATTTATTATTATTTAATTCAATGATGAGTTAAAAGAGTTAAAATCAAAGTTTATTTACTAAAACATTTTTAATATGGGGTTATACATACGCTAAATTCGACTATAAATATTCATTAGAAAGATAAAAAGATTTCCTACATAATGGTATTTTATTTGTAATTTTTAGACATTAAATAATTTAATTTATTTATGACACAACGATGATGCAGTAATTATCTTATTAATGAAATATTGACATAATTGATGTTATAAATACCCAAATAAATATAATATGAGACTTTTTATGAATTCCACTAATTTTATAGGTTACTATGATATATTATTGTCGATTTAATAAACTTGGTTTGAACATATAATTCTGTTATGACTTTCACAAAAATCATATATCAAATAGTGTCAAAATTGACACAAAATAGTTTTTAAATCAAATATTATATTATTAATTGTTATTTTATTCCTAAAAATCTAAGGTTCGGCCAAATGACTTAGATAAGGATATATATATTAATAATAAACAATTTGGGGTTCTTTTGTCTTGATATAGTATGTTTATTAACCTTATATTATAAGAACACAAGAAGACACGGTAAAAGTAAAATTATTTAACTTAATGTTAAATCTAATTGATAAGGTTAAAATAGGAGCCTAAACTTATCTAAATTCTATTGGATGAGAGGATTTCGACCCATCCCCACCTCAGCCTTGAAATAAATCAATTTGGAGCTAATTAAAACCGAACTTGACTTTATAATAAAATAATATTTTGAGATATTCCTAAGGTGCCCCTCTCCTCCCTTTTAAAAGGACACCTCCTCCCCCTCCTCCTCACACCAATTTGAGCACTCAAGCTCGGCCAACCCCTGCCAAATTCCCTTCTCCACTTCCCTGGAATAATCCTAGAGGTCCTGGTCTTCTTCAAAGACCAATCTTAGTTCCCTAAGTGGTGGATTCAAAGAGGCGTTTCAAAGAAGAGGTAATATCCATTAACGATCTTTTCAATTTCTTCCTTCTTCAACTTCTTCTTATTTAGTTGTTTCATGATAAAGTAATAACATCAGTATTAATTACATACTGATATGTTATTATAAATATGAAACAACCCTAATTAACCTTCTATCCATCCTACGGAAAAAGGAAATCACCGTGCGTGTGTACGTACGGAATACCGTCTCCACGCTGTGGTGTAATCTATTTTCCGTCACCACCTTAATTGGATGGGTATAATGGTGTAATGAGTAACTATATATGATTATTATAATGTGATATTGATACTGAAATAGTATACATACACTTCGACACAATTCCATGACCATGGGAACGATATCATCACTCGTGCGTACGTACGGACTACCGTCTCCACGATGCGATGAGATTCATTCTCAATGATTAACCATTAATGAATGATTATAAAGTATATATAATAAGTACTAATGAAATATATGACATAATAATGATACTGGATTTATGTATATTTATATGTATGTCATCTACTTAATTCCATTCAATTCAATAAGGAAACGAAAACAGCGTTCATGCGTACGTACGGACTACCGTCTCCATGAACGGTGTATTTCATTCCATTTATCGATATATTATATATATATATTCTGAATATATATTATATATAAATAATGTTTTACATTCTGGATATAATTAATCATGATCCAAGTAATCATATTAATAATTACAAGTTAAAAACATGAACGATAAATGAGACGATTTTACCCAAAACGCTACTTTAACATGAATTTACAAAAGAACGGGTAATATAAAGTCATAAGTGGACCATATATGATATAATAACAATTAATATGATTCTGGAATAAGTCAATAACATGATTTAAATCATTATACAGAAGGTTCAGACACTTACGAAGCAAATCGGTCCTAAGGTAAGGGAAATATCACAATCTCATTTTTATCTGAGATTGTTTATACTTTAGTATTTACTGGGGTGTATTTTATCATCCAAATCCATGTTTCCTCCATATGTAATATTATTTCCATCCACCTACAACTTTTTAAATCCAATTTTACCCTTCGGTGAGTTTTTAGTAAAAGATATTAAAGGAATCTTTTGTCGTTTTTCGTACGAGGTACTTTTTGACTTTTCCGACAAAAGTACGAAGAATGTTTTTTTTAACTTATACGGCCTGAATGGATTTTTAAAACATTATTTCAATGAAGTTTCCTTTACAAGTTTTCAAGATTATTTTTAATCAACTTCTTTTAGTTATAATTTTATGACATGTTAAGAAAGGAAAAGTGTTTTTGAAGAAGAAAGGATATTTTCCTCAAGAATGAAGTTCAAGTGTTTTATCAAAATTATTTTCCATCTAAGATAATAAAGGGTTCTGTTTTTATCCCTATTATTACATTTATTTGATTATGTTATGATGGAATTATTTTGATGATTTCCTTTGTCTTATATGAATTTTTTTATGATGTCACGATGTTTAAGATTCCCATTTTTATTACATGGGTTATGAAATGATGTATGATTTATGATTTTGTGGCACACATAAGAATGGTATCATTATGAGACGGGTGGGACCTATATCTCCCTCCAATGCATTGGGTAAAGATTTTATATCTCATGAGATAGACATGGCTGGAACGGTAGGTTATACCGGTTCAGTGAAACAGGACTGAAACGAGGGTTACTCGATTCAGAAATAGAATTTGTCCACTAAGATAGTCTTGGCAATGAGTCTTGACTAATAAGATATGATTCTCTATGATTATGTGTGTATTCCATAAAGTTTCATGTTTTAAGTTATAATTATTGTGATTACATTTCACTGCCATGATTTACCCCATGTTATGAAATTATGATCTCTTTTGCAGGTTAAGATTTCCAAAAGTTATGTGCTTATGTATATGATGTGATTGATGTTTCTTTTGTTTACCCTTATTGAGAATTTGAGCTCACCCTTTTATGTTTTCTTTTCCCTAGGATATAAAGAAAGGTTTTAGGTAAAAAAAGGAAGATCTTTATGGGAGATGTTGAAGATCTTTCACCAGGATTAGAAGATTATATTCCGAGTTTCCAAAGATACTAAACTATTACGGTCCTTGTGTGTGTGTGTTTGTAATGTACTAAGTATTCCGAAAAAATAATGTAATGTACATGTACGTCAAGCTTCGGGTCTCTACAGTTGGTATCAGAGGAAAGGTTTAGTCAACCTTTGTAAACTAGGATGCGAAAACTTTAGTGAGACCCCTAGAGATATTTCTAAGGTATGTCTAGGGATGTCTCTAAGGTTAAGTATACGTATAGGTTATAGTCCTAGAATTGCGCTAAAGATCATAGAATTTAAACCTAAGATGTTAGATATTGAGGGTACTCCCCCTTTACTATGTTGTCTTCCCTAGCATGATTTCGCCTCTCACAGAATTCTTTTTGTGTTTTAGTTAATGGAGGGAACCAGAAGGAATTCGGTTAACATTGAATCCAATGGACAAATTGGTGACTATGAGCAACAAAATTGTGTAATCCCTAGAGATAAAGATATTGTGATTATGCCGAATCAGTCATCGCGACATATGATTAACAAGGTGAAATTTAGTGGTATGCCTAATTCATCAAAGAAGAGGAAGATAAACTATTATGCATGTTCGCATGTTGAGGAGCATAAAGAAAGTAAGATTGAGATTTCTAAAGAAGGGAAGAAGAACCTTGAGGAATACCTCAAATGGAGGGACCAATGTTATCTATGTGGAGAAAAGGGTCATAGAGTGACAGATTGTTATGGAGTTCAATGTCTTATTTGTGGAGAACATGGTCATTACCCAACTCAATGCCCTGACCTAAAAAGTTACTTCTAAATCAAGGAAGGACTTATTCCAGGACAATCATTGAAGTGGATGGACTAAAGTGTTTATGTATTGGTACTCAAGAATAATGTTGTTGAGGTACTTTTATGGTGTACTGAAATATTTATGTATTGGTCTATTGTGGTTTTCAATAATTTTAAGGTAGCGGTAACCATGAAAAGTGATTCAAATATTTTGGAAAGTAGATGATATGTGCATAATTAAGGGATAAGGAGAAAATGAAATGTTTGACAGTATTCATGAGCTCATGATTGATATAAGGACTAAGTGATGTCATGGTTTGAGTACATAGAATTTTGAGGATTTTGGTATGTGAAAAGTGTTAACTTTTAACTGCATTCAAGTTTTCACTATGGTTCAATGGGTATTCAATAGAATACATTATTAAGGCCTTTGAATGATTGGAATTTGACCAGCAAGACATATCTTATGATGTATGGGGATCAAAGATGGTATTAAATCTCTGGTAATCGTTTTCACTATATTATGAGAGTGGACTGAAGTATTATGGATAAGCCTAAAGATTGTAATGGATTATGTTGGACATAAGTTAGTATTGTTTAAGGATAAAAGTTTGTTTTTCAATATTATTGATGGGATGTTATAGTAATATAGTTTTAGAAAAAGGACAACCTGCAGGACGGGCGACAACCCATCGCGTCGGACAAGGCTGTGGGAATCGAACCCACAACCGAAGTGCGACTGGCCTTTATCGCCTACCACTGGCCTACAGGAAGTCCCTGTTTAGTAGAAACTAGTTTTATTATATTAAGCAGTATGATATATGAAGTATAAGTCCATTTTAGGAACCAAATATGATTAATCTCACTATAGAATGACTTATGTATATTTAATAACTTTTGCTAACCTTTTGTTTGAGACAGATGGAATGACCCGTCATTCTATCACATGATCTGCTAACACTTCACGAATAACAAATTCAACTTCATTTATTTAAGAGATGAAGTGGAAATTGTTCAAGGCACGAACAACAGTGAGATTGTACCAAAATAAAGTATTTATTTATTCTAATTAAAATTCTCCAACTTTAGGGAAACGATCTTGAAAACCAAAAATGTTGTCCTAGTGCTCTTATATCTTATTAATAAGATGGTACCTTAGATCATCACAAATTTATGGATTTGTGATTGTTGGATTTTCCATATCCATGTTCTCTACCACTCTCCATCAGAACATGATGGTTAGATTTTTCTTCCATATCCATATTTTCACCTATGTGGAAACCCAGTGATTAGTTTATTTGGGTAACCGTTACGTTTCATACTTTCGTTTTTAAAGATTGGTTTTGGAATTCCTTTTTACGATGTGGGTTTCGATTAACGAAACTTTCGAATAGTAAACCATTTATAACCCCGACGAATTTCGAGGGCGAAATTCATTTTAAGGGGGGTAGAATGTAACACCCCGAGATTTTATTAATTTCATTAATGTCTTGTGTTATACGCTACACCAAAAGGAGCTTTCACAACACACATCTCTGACCTGGCTTGAATTACACGCAATCACGAACTTCCACAATAGCGTGTGTTGTACGCAACACCAAGTTTCGCTAAACAACGATATGCTATTAAAACATTATTAAAAATAGACGTTATGAATAGTAATAACCACTTTTTGAAATTTTGTAATTTCTATTTTTCACAATGGACATCATTTTTGGATTCGGAATATCGAGATTAGCTTAGGGTGAAATTTTGGTGATTTCGGATAAATTTCATATTTTGATGAATAGTGAAAATTACTAAATTTTAATTAAAAACAACTTTTTCAATCGAAATAATTAATAGTGATAAATTATTAATTTGAGTGGTTTTAAAGTATATTTAGAATGAATTTTTACAATTTAATACAATTTTGGTCATTGGATGTAATTTCACATTTAAACCAGTTATAAACAAGTGTCAATCTTTTGATAGTTATTATCTCTTAAAAACACGCTATTTGTTTTGACGAAGGGAATTAATTTTTAAATTAATTAATGCAACTGATATGTTTTAAATTTGGTAAAATATAAATCATTTTTGAGTTCATAATATCAAATATAGCTTAGGCCTAATTTTTGGTATTTTTCTGAAAACTTTCAATTTTTGATGAATAGTGAAACCACTAAGTGGTAGGTTAAAAACTGAATTTTGCATAAAACTTAACTTTACCGCTTCTGTGAATGGAATTTTGAAAATCTGAGAGACACGGTTAATATCAAGGACTAAAATGTGGTTCAATGAGATGAAAATATGTTTAGTTTAATAGTAACTTTTTACTTTTATTTCCCACGGTTAAAAGTAAATAGGGTAATTAAGGGTAAAAATGATATTATTATTACCATAACACATGTCCAAATTCTATTGGATAAGTTTAATTCGACCAAAAACAATATTAGGAATAAAATATGACCATTTAGGCCCACTTGGATTAGATTAGGACATTTATTATTATTTAATTCAAAGATGAGTTAAAAGAGTTAAAATCAAAGTTTATTTACTAAAACATTTTTAATATGGGGTTATCCATAAGATAAATTCGACTATAAATATTCATTAGAAAGATAAAATAATTTCCTACATAATGGTATTTTATTTTTAATTTTTAGACATTAAATAATTTAATTTATTTATGACACAATGATGATTCAGTAATTATCTTATTAATGAAATATTGACATAATTGATGTTATAAATACCCAAATAAATATAATATGAGACTTTTTATGAATTACAATAATTTTATAGGTTACTATGATATATTATTGTTGATGTAATCAACATGTTTTGAACATATAATTCTGTTATGACTTTCACAAAAATCATATATCAAATAGTGTCAAAATTGACACAAAATAGTTTTTAAATCAAATATTATATTATTAATTGTTATTTTATTCCTAAAAATCTAAGGTTCGGCCAAATAACTTAGATAAGGATATATATATTAATAATAAACAAATTGGGGTTCGTTTGTTTTGATATAGTATGTTTATTAACCTTATAGTATAAGAACACAAGAAGACACGGTAAAAGTAAAATTATTTAACATAATGTTAAATCTAAATGATAAGGTTAAAATAGGAACCTAAACTTGACTAAATTCTATTGGATGAGAGGATTTCGACCCATCCCCACCTTAGCCTCTAAATAAATCAATTTAGAGCTAATTAAAACCGAACTTGACTTTATAATAAAATAATATTTTGAGATATTCCTAAGGTTCCCCTCTCCTCCCTTATAAAAGGACACCTCCTCCCCCTCCTCCTCACACCAATTTGAGCACTCAAGCTCGGCCAACCCCTGACAAAATCCATTATCCACTTCCCTGGAATAATCCTAGAGGTCCTGGTCTTCTTCAATGACCAATCTTAGTTCCCTAAGTGGTGGATTCAAAGAGGCGTTTCAAAGAAGAGGTAATATCCATTAACGATCTTTTCAATTTCTTTCTTCTTCAACTTCTTCTTATTTAGTTTTTTCATGATAAAGTAATAACATCAGTATTACTTACATACTGATATGTTATTATAAATATGAAACAACCCTAATTAACCTTCTATCCATCCTACGGAAAAAGGAAATCACCGCATGTGCGTACGTACGGAATACCGTCTCCACGCCGTGGTGTAATCTATTTTCCGCCACCACCTTAATTGGATGGGTATAATGGTGTAATGAGTAACTATATATGATTATTATAATGTGATATTGATACTGAAATAGTATACATACACTTCAACATAATTCCACGACCATGGGAACGATATCATCGCTCGTGCGTACGTACGGACTACCGTCTCCACGATGCGATGAGATTCATTCTCAATGATTAACCATTCATGAATGATTATAAAGTATATATAATAAGTACTAAAGAAATATATGACATAATAATGATACTGGATTTATGTATATTTATATGTATGTCATCTACTTAATTCCATTCAATTCAATAAGGAAACGAAAACAGCGTTCATGCGTACGTACGGACTACCGTCTCCATGAACGGTGTATTTCATTCCATTTATCGATATATTATATATATATATATTCTGAATATATATTATATATAAATCATTTTTTACATTCTGTATATAAGTAATCATGATCCAAGTAATCATATTAATAATTACAAGTTAAAAACACGAACGATAAATGAGACGATTTTACCCAAAATGCTACTTTAACATGAATTTACAAAAGAACGGGTAATATAAAGTCATAAGTGGACCATATATGATATAATAACAATTAATATGATTCTGGAATAAGTCAATAACATGATTTAAATCATTATACAGGAGGTTCATACACTTATGAAGCAAATCGGACCAAAGGTAAGGGAAATATCACAATCTCATTTTTATCCGAGATTGTTTATACTTTAGTATTTACTGGGGTGTATTTTATCATCCAAATCCATGTTTCCTCAATATGTAATATTATTTCCATCCACCTACAACTTTTTAAATCCAATTTTACCCTTCGGTGAGTTTTTAGTAAAATATATTAAAGGAATCTTTTGTCGTTTTTCGTACGAGGTACTTTTTCACTTTTCCGACAAAAGTACGAAGAATGTTTTTTTAACTTATACGGCCTGAATGGATTTTTAAAACATTATTTCAAAGAAGTTTCCTTTACAAGTTTTCAAGTTTAGTTTTAATCAACTTCTTTTAGTTATAATTTTATGACATGTTAAGAAAGGAAAAGTGTTTTTGAAGAAGAAAGGATATTTTCCTCAAGAATGAAGTTCAGGTGTTTTATCAAAATTATTTTCCATCTAAGATAATAAAGGGTTCTGTTTTTATCCCTATTATTACATTGATTTGATTATGTTATGATGGAATTATTTTGATGAATTCCTTTGTCTTATATGAATTGTTTTATGATGTCACGATGTTTAAGATTCCCATTTTTATTACATGGGTTATGAAATGATGTATGATTTATGATTTTGTGGCACACATAAGAATGGTATCATTATGAGACGGGTGGGACCTATATCTCCCTCCAATGCATTGGGTAAAGATTTTATATCTCATGAGATAGACATGTCTGGAACGGTAGGTTATACCGGTTCAGTGAAACAGGACTGAAACGAGGGTTACTCGATTCAGAAATGGACTTTGTCCACTAAGATAGTCTTGGCAATGAGTCTTGACTAATAAGATAAGATTCTCTATGATTATGTGTGTATTCCACAAAGTTTCATGTTTTAAGTTATAATTATTGTGATTACATTTCACTACCATGATTTACCCCATGTTATGAAATTATGATCTCTTTTGCAGGTTAAGATTTCCAAAAGTTATGTGCTTATGTATATGATGTGATTGATGTTTCTTTTGTTTAGCCTTACTGAGCATTTGAGCTCACCCTTTTATGTTTTCTTTTCCCTAGGATATAAAGAAAGGTTTTAGGTAAAATAGGAAGATCTTTATGGGATATGTTGAAGATCTTTCACCAGGATTACAAGATTATATTCCGAGTTTCCAAAGACACTAAACTATTACGGTCCTTGTGTGTGTGTTTTTGTAATGTACTAAGTATTCCGAAAAAACAATGTAATGTACATGTACGTCAAGCTTCGGGTCTCTACACACTTTGGGCAGATGTCTTCCCAAGGAAGCCTTTGAGCTCAAACCAAAGGCAGTTACCCGATTTTAAGGAGATTAAAGAACGATAGAGTCAAGTCGGACCCGAGGTATGAGACTTCATCTCAATCTCCTTTCATTGAGGCATATTTTGTTTTATACAAAACCTTATTTTATAAAGTTTATAAACCCCTTTGACTTTTACATTTATTCAAAAGGAATCTTTTTTATACGAAGCATTTACTAAACGACAAAAGGGAATGTTTTTGTCGCACGTATGCGGCGACAACGACTTCTCTACCGCCGTGACCATTATTTGAGTTTCGGCTTCCTCTACAAGCCATACCTTATTTTTAAAAGAAAAATAAATACCATGTTTTACTTTTCATTTATTTTGGAATTGAAAATGGTTTTCATAATGTTTTTATATCAATGTGTTGTATTGATATCTTGTGATTGAAAGGTGTAAATGTTATGTTTCCTCTATGCATGTTTTATGTGATATGATTATGTTGAGGTTATTGGGCATTATTATAAAGACGGGTGGTTTCATGATAAACTAAGGGTGGGTGAGCCTGATATAGCTCTCCAATGCATTGGGTAACTCGAAGGAGTGAAACGTTAAGGTTTCTCAAAAGAGATTTAGGGAATATACTCTGATGGGTATTCCAAACGTAACCAAGAGGGTTACTCCCTACGTAAGAATGTTATGAATGCCTCAGGTTACCTTTATGTCTTATGATTTATATGATTTATTCATTATTTGATGAGGTATGTTAAAGTGACTATGTTTTATGGGTAAAGTATGATTTCATTCTTATGTATATATGAACTCATGTTTACTTTCCATATTTTTATAACCCTTACTAAGCTTTTTATGCTCATCCCAAGTTTTTTTAAATGTTTTTCACAGGAAAAGGGAAAGGTACATGATATGATGATAGTGTCAAGGAAGTGTCAAGAAAGAATCCATGTTTTATTTTAAATATTTTTCCGTTGATGGGAAAAATGAATACTATCTTTTATGTAACCACTTTGCTTAAATGTGAAATATAATACATGTTTTATAATCTAATTCTCTAAAACTCTAAAC
The DNA here is from genome assembly GCA_963277665.1 of Viscum album. Taxonomy (NCBI): domain Eukaryota; kingdom Viridiplantae; phylum Streptophyta; class Magnoliopsida; order Santalales; family Viscaceae; genus Viscum; species Viscum album. Next base: position 60,638,554 of record OY728143.1, on the reverse strand, counting down.
CTGAAAAGATCCTCAAGGTGTATTCTTGTAATAACTCAAGATTAAGTAAGGTTTAAGGCTGGGGCCTTATAATTATGACTTGTTTGGATGCTTTCCTAGATACTTATGACATGCATCATTATTGATATATATATATATATTGTAGTTGTTTATTTACTCAGTCTTCCTCTGTTTACTATTGTATGGTATTATTATTACTTCTACTAATGTTATCTGTTTATTTTTTCTATGTTACTCTTCCAATGAGGGCATAGTTTTCCCACTATCACACCCAAGGACCTCGCTACTACTCGAAAGCCTCTGGCATTCGGGGAAATGCGATTGACGCCATGTGACCAATAGGGTACGGGGCACCTCTGGGCGGTACATGGAACTAAGACGTTACAAAGTGGTATCAGAGGGAGTCTTTTCTTCTTGAATTACTCTTTAGAGCCGATAGAAAGGGATAAGAAGGTATATATAGTTGGTAATAAGATGTGCCTAGGAGTAGGTAACCCGTGTACAGGGAAAAGCTAATTTACCATGTATATTGCAATTTTTCTGGTTTTTCAATTATTATAGTTGATTTAATATCACTATTGGGTGATTCACATGTTTTTTTGTTAACATTGATAATATTGGGGTTCTATTTCTTTTGAAACCTGATGAGATAAGAGTATGCCATCTCATCCATCATATAGGCACTTGAAATAGATCCCATGTCAAGCATTCTTTCCATGTCATTTAAGGTGAAAAACTGATTGCATATTTTTGTGATTGATGTTGTGAAACATATGCATGTTGTTGTGATAAATGACTTGATAGAATACCTCCTATTTGATAGGGTGTTAGGTTATGTAAGGTTTGTTTTTGAATGAATGCCAAACTTTGGTTCTTTAGGTGTTATGGGCCCTCATGGATTGGAATTTGGTGGATCATTGCGCTATTATGCTTGTATATGACATGTATAAGATGTCAAACTTTGATTTGAGGGGATTATGGGCCCTCACAGATCAAAATTTGGAACTTTAATGTTTTCAGTGTTTTTCGGGGTTCCGAAGTAGTTTCTAAGGCTTACTGTCTGGGAAAACCCATAACACAAGCTGTGTATTGCTGAATACATGCCATGTATCCTTCTCTTTGGGATGGAAATCTTTTCCTTATGTACATGTCGTGTATTGTATGTACACGTTGTGTAGTATCTAACCGATTCACTGGCTGTGTGGGAAGAGACACGGGGTTGGGAAATCCTTAGAGTAACATGCTATGTATCCTACGTAAACTTTGTGTTGTAGATACCATGTGTCCACCCTTGTGACTAACCAAATAGATGAATGAAACATAGGTTATACACACCATGTCAATCTTGAACACACCGTTTAGTTTTACCCATGTATCTGGCCATGTGACTAACAACACGGGTCGGTGAAGTCCTTCTAGTACATGTCGTGTCTAACACAAACATGCCGTATAGTCTCGTTCTTGGAGAACCATGTGGTTTAGTCATGTAGAAGAACTCGGTCATTGGAAAATTATTCAAGTACATGCCTTGTCTTGGGAGAACATGCCGCGTGTATGGGGTGTTACACGACCAAAGTTGGAAGGAGTACATGCCCTTGTAAAGTCTTAAAGAAACAAATCTTGTAGGGGTCATATATGTCGTGTATCCCTATTTTGAAAAACATGAATGAATTCCTTATATTGTTCCTTTATTGAACTTATAAGTTTCATTACATGATAATATTTAACTAAGGTGTGAGCTTGACCTTGCAGAGCCATGCCACTGCGACGTCCTCCAGTTGTACGTTAGATTCAGGGCAGCGATCAAACACCGAACATGGTTGATCAGGGACTACCAGCAGACCCTCCCATCATGCCTATCTTGACACCATCCATTATACCAGACTTAGGTGCTGATGCACAGTTTTGAGAAGGCTTCATGAGGTTTGTGCAGAACTTCTAGGGAGCATTGCATCCTTCCCCGTCCATGGCAGAGTTGACGCAGGTCTTTCAGCAGTAGCATCCTCCCAGCTTCTTAGGGGATATAGGACCTCAGGATACTGATTCATGTATATAATTCATGTTATCAATCTTTGAGCATCTGTAGATGCCTCAAAAAAGAGGGTGAAGCTCACTAATTATATGCTTCAGGATTCTTCCAAGAGATGGTGGGATGTGATATCATAGGCAGGATTCCAGCAGGTTATGGTGTGGGATGTTTTCCAGCGTACATTCTACGATTACTTATACCTAGATACTTTGAGGGTCGATCGAGCCTGAGATTTCATGATTTGGGAGAAGGGTACTCTCTTGTTCATGGAGTATTTTTTTTCTTCATAGAGTTACAATGCTTCACACCCATTCGGGGGGTGATGAGTTATTCCTAGCGAGGACGTTTGAGGATGGTCTTAGGCATGGAATCCGAACTCAGGTGAACATCTTCATGTTGATGACCATATCTTCTATAGTCAACCTGGTGTTGACCACATAGCACAACCTAAGGGATTCTAGAGTTGTGGGTCAGGGAAGTTCAACATCCAGTGTTGGTGCTTCTTCGGCTGATAGTAGGAACCACCATAGGAAGTCTACATGTGATGATCTGAGTAGGTGAGATAAACCTTCAGGTAGCCTAGTGGTATGCTACCAGTGTGGGAACGGAGGAAATATGATGCCAAATTTCTTGAGAGACCTACTGGAGTGACGATATTGCGGCAAGATGGTCCATCTTCATCGGTTCAATCAATTTTTTCACCAACAGATGGTGATGAGGGATTCTTTATGACTCCTCATTTAGGAGAACCACCACAATTTTCTCATCAGTTTTGGAACTAGAGTTCTTTTGGCCATTCAGGATGAGGTGGAAGTCGCAGTCATGGTATCCAGTCGACAGGATTTAAATAAAAATAGGGTAGATCAGCTCAGGGTCTTCAGGCAGGGTCACAGTGCCGCGGTAAAGGCCAAACATTTGCAGTGAATCGGACCCAGTAAGAGAAAGATCCCAAAACCTCTATAGTTCGAGGTATGATCCTAGTTGACTTAGTTTTAGCTTCTCTACTTTTCTATACAGTGGATTCCCATAGTTTCATATTTGTTTCAGTTGTGGAGAGCCTTCGGCTATACATCTTTACATATTCTGATGTCATGATGCTAAAAACTCTTTTGGGGACAAGAATGGCTAGTGTACGTCAGTTCAAGGAATTCCCACTTGATGTTTGTTGGTGTCACTTCTTCTGAGACATCTATATCCTAGAGATTACATGCTATGTTTTCATTCTTGGAATGGATTGGTTAGTTCCCTTCTAGGTTGTTGTCGACATCTATCACCATAGGGTGAGTTTCACATCACTAGAGGGTGGTTCATTCTTACATAAGGATGAATGGGATGTCCATGCAAGCAAAGAAGGACAGGAGCATCATGGGTTGGGAGGAGTTATAGCCCAAATTTCAAGTATGTATCTGGATGACTAGGGGACTTCATAGTTGGACTTTCCACTAATGGTTTATTGTTTTAGGAATATCTTTCCAGAGTAATTTTCTTGTTTTCCTCCAAAACAAGAGGTAGGACTTTCAATTTATCATGTGTCATGGGTGGCACCGGTGTCCATTCCTCCTTATAAGATGGTTACACCAGAGTTAAAGGGGCTCAAGAAGTAGTTATATGAGTTACAGGCAAAGGGTTTTATTCGACCCAACACTTCTCATTAGGGCTCTCCTGTCCTGTTTGTGAAGATGGTGGATGGTACCCTCAAACTTTCTGTGGATTACAGGAAGCTGAAATAGTTGAAGGTCAAGAACCGATATCACTTGTTGAGGTTTTATGATTTCTTTGATTAGATTCAAGGATCCCAGGTGTTCTCGAATATTTACTTGAGATCTATCTATCATCAGTTGTGCATTAGACCATCAGATATACCTATTAAAGCTTTTTGGAGTAGGTATGGTCTATACGAGTATATGGTTCTATTGTATGGTCTCACAAACACACCTACAGTTTTCATGTCACTAATGAACCAAGTATTCCATCCATACATGGATTCTTTTGTGGTAGTTTTTTGGAAGATATCTTGGTGTACTCTCACACTCGACACGACCATGCCACACATCTTGATATAATTTTGAGTACACTGAGAGAGCATCAGTTATATGATAATATCTCAAAATGCCACTTTATGATGGACCAAATTCACTTCTTGGGTCATGTTATATCAGAGGCATGAGTATCAATAGACCTGGATAAAGTGAGTGAAGTTGTTTCCTGGGAGCATCTGAAAAACGAATCTGAGGGACAATGTTTTCTTGTGCTGGATGGATACTACAAATGTTTCATATATGACTTTTTACACCTATCAGTGCCACTGATGGGCCTGACTAAGAAGAGTGTAAATTACTTATAGATATATTCTTGTTATTCAGCCTTTCAGGAGAAAAATGGGAGGTTGACTTCAGAACTGATACTAGTATTTCCAGAGCCGGTCAAGAGCTATACTATATATTGTGATGCATCTGGTATCAGGCTGGGAGTGGTGCTTATGGAGGAGGAAGGAGTCCTTGCGTACGTTCCTGGCCAGTTGAGGCCACAAGAGTGGAATTACTTGATGCATGATCTGGATTTGGCTGCAGTTCTTCATTCTTTACATTTTTGGATAAATTATCTTTTGGGATAGCATTTTGCGGTTTTCACTAACCACACAAGTCTCAAGTACATATTCACTCAGTGTGATCTAAATTCGATATAGTAAAGGTGGTTTTAGTACTTTCAATCCTTTTATTTTGAGATTTCCTATATGTCTGGGAAAAGCAACGTAGTGGCTGATGCATTGAGAAGGAGGAATCAGATACAAGAAGTTCAAGAGGCCAACAGTGAGTGGAAGCATATGGATTTGTTCTATGAGATGCATTTAGAGGTTCATGATAGACAGGGGAAGAAATTTCTTTCTTCTATGTCTATTACCTCTACTCTACTAGATCGAGTACGAATGAGGTAGCAATCAGAGTCAAAATGACTAGTTATAGGGAAAGTGTTTCAAGAGAGGACCCTATTCCTGGATGGATAGTAGGCGAGGATGAGATCTCACATTTTCATGGGCACGTATCGGTGTCAACAGACATACAAGAGGAGCTGATGCGGGATTTCCGTTCCTCAGTTTGGGTAGTTCGTCCTGGAATCACCATGATGTATCGAGATCTACACCATCAGTATAGGTGGCTTGGTATGAAGAGAGATGTTGTCGGTTTTGTGATGAGGTGTTACACCTTTCAGCAGGTGAGGGGGGAGCATCAGCGACCAACATGAATTTTGAAGTAGTTACCCATTACCGAGTTGAAGTGGAATGATATCATGATAGAATTCACGATAGGTTTGTCGAGGTCGCCTTAAGGGAGTGATACAGTGTGGTTTTTCATTGACAAACTCATGAAGTTTTCTCACTTCTTGGAGATCAAGGAGACCTTCAGTGTTGATGAGTTGGGAAGGTTGTACATCCAATAGATTTTACGTTTATAGAGTACTTCACTCCAATGTTTCAGATTAGGATGCCCATTTTACTTCTCGGGTCTGGCAGGGACTACAGAGGGCTTTGGGTACCCAGGTACTTCTGAGTATATCTTACCATCCCTAGATAGATGGCTAGTCTGAGCGTATGATATAGGGGCTGGAGGAAATTCTTGGAGAATGCATCCAATATTTTTTAGGGTCTTGGGAGAAGCACATAATTCTTGTGAATTTTTTCTTACAATAATAGTTTTAAAGAAACTATTCATAAGGCCCCTTATGAGGCTTTGTATGGTAGGCCATGTCGATCACCACTATGTTGGTTGGAGGCAGGAGAGGTAGCTATGTTGGGACCTCATATTGTCTAGGAGACCAAAACGTAGATAGAGTTGATTCATAAGTGGATGGATACTGGATAGTTATGACAAAAGTATTTTTTGATTGATAGAGACGGCCACTAGAGTTCGAGGTCGGATATTAGGTTTTCTTACGTGTCACACGGAGGTTGGGACATAAGATAATTAGGAGATAGGGTAATCTTTCACCGAGATACATTAGATTGTTTGAGGTTTTGGAAGGAGTTAGTCTGTTTGCCTATCGGTTGCAGTTACCTCAGATGTAACGGCCTATGCACGATGGCTTGCACGTTTCTCATCTACAATGATACTTCTCAGACTCATCTCATTTTTTTCCACCCAAGGAGGTTGAGTTGGAGGTGGATGCCTCATTTGAGGAACATCCTATCCGTATTTTTGATCGAAGTAAAAAGGTTCTATGTGGTCAGTTTGTTCGAATGGTATGGGTGCTAGGGAAGCACGAGTGAGTACATGAAAAGACTAGGGAGAGGGAGACCGATGTGCGATCGTAGTGGCTGAAGCTGTTCGAGGATTCTTATTATTTTCCACTTTATTAGGGAAATTCTGGGACAAATTTATTTAAGGGAGGAAGTTTGTAAGAACCTGGATCTTCTTTTCAGGTATGGATCTTCTTTTCAGGTATGGATCTTGTTATTCAGGTTTTTTGATAAAAATAGGAGTTTCTAAAAATTTAAGGAGTACATACCATGTACTTTTAAGTACATTCCGTATACCCGGTTTCCATGGGTAGTCATGTATAGGTCGTGTAACGGTCGAGTACATGGTCATGTGGGGTGACCTGGAGACCTCTTAATGTGGATTTCGGTCAAGGAAAGTACAATATGAGTACAATAAATGAACATGTCATGTACTTTTATTTTTATTTGTTAAATCGTACTGAGGTCATGTCTAATTGGTAGAAGCACCTTCTTCTCAACTCGTCTCTTTCAGGAGTGACTGTAGGGAATGATTCTTCTATGAGACCCCGATCGACCGTATGTTCTCCAAGTCAACCACCATCGATTTTGATAGAATCCCCATAGTGAGTTCTTCCTTATTCTAGAGCCTTGTTCCTTGATTTCTCCTCTTTCATGTGTTATTCTTGGTTTAAATTTTTAGATGTTTTTGTAGATCTACATTATTCTAGGCCTATTCAAGGGCCAACACTGGAGTATATCGATCATACAATGCCGAGGTTGGTGGTTTGTGCCTTTTTGTAGTTTGTCTTTGAATTATATGTGCAAATTTTCCCAATACCCTAGTTCTGGTTATTGTGTGTTTATGGACATTAAACCCCATTGATGCCTTCTATGCTTGTTTTCTGGAGTTCGGACTCTTGTTTGTAAATAGGGTTATTTTGCTATGCTATGGAGGTATTTTCCCATGTTTTATTTGATATTGACTGTTTGGTCTAGTTTTTTCTTGTTAGGATACTTGCTTTCTATACCTAGTGTTGTTAGGATGGAGTGGTTTATCTGATATTGTGATATTCTTTGTAGCTATTTATCCAAGTAGTAATTTTAGGATTACTTTGGCTGCTAAAAATCGTTTGTTCACTATTGGTTTACACAGGGCTGTGAGAACTTGGTGTAGTGAGACCATAGGTGGAATTAACATTGAGGGCTTCCCCAGAGTGTCTTTTATTCCTTATCACACTATGAGACCATATGGGGGATTGACGTTGAGTGATTCATCATAGTGTCTATAGTTACCATTGCGAGACCATAGGGGGAATTAATGTTGAGTTCATCCTCAGAGTGTCTGTAATTTATCACTAAAAGACTATAGGGGGAATTGACGGTGAGTGATTCCTCGGAGAGTGTTTTTTTTCATGAGACCAAAGGGTTTAGACCGTTTGAGCTTACCTAGGAGGTCATTATATCCTTGTATAAGTTGAACTATAGGGGTTAGGCTCTGAGGTCATACCTAGAGGGTTACTTGAGATTTATTGGTTGAACAAGAAGGAATAGACTATGATAACTTCCCAGAGGGTTTCTTGTTTTTGTTTGGTTGATTAATTGAAAAATGTAAATGAATGTAATTGAAACTATTGGACTGGCAACTTTTGAGTACTTCCTTGTTCATTACTTCTTTTTCTTATTGCCTTCCATATATATTCACTGACTGTTAGGAACATATCTTTGGGTGGTTTCCTACTGGGATTCATCTCACACCCTGTTTGGGTCAAGATTTTGGGCCCAAACAAAATATATTACTGCAGTTATTGATTAGGGAAAGCACCCTTCTACTTTATGTGCTTGATTGTTTTGGAGGTGGAGATCACGAGACCAAGATGAGTATCGCGATGCTGTTGGAGTTGTTTACCTATTTTTCCTTTATACTTTTGTTTAGTACTATATTCCATCATTGTGACTTGTGTGGCTAATTTCCTAGATACTTGTGACATGAATCATTATTGATATATATATATATATATACTACAATTTTTTATTTAATTAGTCTTTTATAGTTTACTATTTTATGGTATTATTATTACCTCTTCTATAGTAATCTGTGTATTTCTACAGTGTTACTCTTCCAATGAGGGCATAGTTTCCCCACTATCACACCCAAGGACTGTGATGCCAGTTGGTAGCCTCTGGAGTTCGGGAAAATGTGCATGAGGCCATGTGACCAACCGAGTATGGGGTACATCTGGGTGGAACCCGGAACTAGGATGTTACCCGATGTTTTTTACATTTTCATGAAAATGACCCATATATAAAATGTTATAAATTTATTTCAAACTTTTAAATAATTTTTTGAAGTTTTAAATGACCTTAATCAATTATTGAGATATAGTTAATAACATTCATAACATAATGTAATTAATATGTATAAGAAAAGGGAGGTTATCAATAGAATGAAAGATATGGTATCTATTTCACTTACAATAAACACAGAGAGTAAAAACTAAGAGTCAAGGGTAAGTGAAATTTTGAGTGGAAATATAAAACCCCATATATATCCAAATAAAATTTGAAAAAAGTTATAAATAATAAAAATTCCATAGATTGATTGTCTTTGAGAAACAATCTTGATTTGAAAATAAGATTTTAAATAAAAACCGTTACGGTTTGAGTAACATTTTATTCAAAACCCCATTCAACTTTGGTATCTTTTTACTAAAAGATAGTTTAAATAAATAACATGATATAGTTATTCAGACAAAACTAATTAAATGAATGTGGAAAAATAATTTTCTTATTTAGTAATCATACTATATTAAAGAGATAACTATGAACAATTATAAATATTTCTCAAAAAAATTAAATTTGATACAAGAAACCCCTTACATTGTATTCCACCTTATTCGAATGCACTCTATCCTCATGTATGATAAAACTAACTCTCTTAATGAACTATTTCATAACCTTATTCATAAATATAATGTTTTTTAACCTTATCTTATAATTATTCTCTATATTTATACTAATTATTTATTATTTATTTTCAATATCGGGTGTCATTAGTCATGAATGTTTTTAACTAGTTTCGTAATAGTGGTGTTTTTATTTTTTTATTCCCCTAAATTTAATCATTATCAGATCATAAAAGTCACTATGATTTATGATTTAAAATTATTTATATTTTTATAGTTTCATTCTATGGTATTTCTAGATATGATCTATAAAGATGAATTTAGCGAAGAGCACGTCTAAACGATTTTTAATGAACAGACATTGGTATCTTAATTGACGTGATTAATACTAATGTTACCATTCTAAAACAATATAAAAATAAATGTTTACTTATTTATCTTATATAAAATCATTATTTAAGAACTCATATTCTTCCATCCTACAATTTTGGATCATTGTTCAAGTAGATGGTTAAACCAACCCAAACATGAACATGTAATAGTTTAGTGGATGATTATGTGGTGATTTAGTTATAATATCATTATTATAAGATATCAGGATATTATTTTGGTTTTATTATAATTATATATAACAATTTAATATAGTAATAAAAAATTTTAATCGATATAAAATTATTACATTTTATGAATAATTTTTTCCCCTTAGAATGCTTGTTTTGTATGATTGATTTTATAATAATAATTTGTTAATCATATAATTTAAAGGTTATTAAATTTGACATAATAGATCCTTAATAATTTTATAAATATAATATTTATCCATTAAATCAAATCTTATTAACATCCATGAAATGAGGTAATGAAATATGAAATACATCATTCCACGGAGGTGGTAGTCCACACATACACATGGATGATGATTTCATATTCAATAGAATGTGGAAATAGAGTAATATAGTTTATAATTTAAGAATATTTAATATATTATAAATAACATACATATATATTAATTTAAACAATAGAATCATCTATGTAAGGTGTTTTAGGAACACAAAACAAGTTGTGTTATGGAGGCTGTAGTCCACATATACACAAGATTGAATTTTTCTCTTTTCTTAAGGGAAGAGGGGAACGAGTAGATAATATATATACCATAAATATAAACAAATTAATTATATAGGTAATAATAATTTTACCATTTCATAATGAGTAATAATAATTAAAATGAAAAAATATTTATAAGGAAAAAATATTGTGAGAAGTATATTGAGATTTTGAACATTGTCATGAACTACATCTTGGAAATAGAAGACTTTGGCCAATATTTGTGACCATAATCTTAAGGGAGAAAAAATATGACACTCGAAAGAAAGAAATGTGGTATATTTTTAAGTGGAAACTGAATTGTTAGAGTTTTATTGAAGGTGTGGTGAGAGTCCCCATTTATATGCGGTGATAATGGCATTTTTGTAAATATTTCAAATATATAAAAAGATAGAACATGTTCCTTGTAATAGTCTTAACTTATTACAAGTGGGATACAATTGAAACATATAAGGGAACTACAAGGGTTCTTATAGCTCTTGGGCGGGGAAAAATGACATCCTTAGTGGAAGCCCTTTCCTCGTGACTTCCTTGGACTAAGAGTCATGCTTTGCCCAATGTTCACGTGTGAGCGTTCCCATAGATCAAATCACCTCAATTACCTTTGATAAAAACTATAAGGACCCAACCTTAAGCAATATATGTTCTACTTTTTATGAACTATAATTCACATTCTTAAAATTTCTAGGATATTTTTTCTTTAGGGTTTTAGATAATTAAGAAAAACTATTACTAGGTAAAACCATACATTTCATGTGGAAACTTACACTCAGTAACAATTTTTACCACCAAACAAAACTTTTTAAACTAATACATAGTTTCTTTTCATGATATATCATCAAAATTTTCAAATTGAACTCTATTTTTAACTTACCAAATCTTATTCCCTTTGAAAAAAATTTTAAAACTTTGTACGATCATATAAATCCTAGTAAAGGACACAAAAATATCATTAGTCTATAAATACTTATAAATTTTTCTCTTTTTCAAAATAATCTTTGGGCACAAAATCAACATTTTTTACCCAATATATAAATTTTATACCTCAATATTTCTATAAAGCGTTTCATGAGAAATCTTAAAGGAAAAAAATAAATCCCATAATGGTTTCTTTAAAAACATGACAAACTCAAGAAAGAATTTTTGCAAAGTTATACTTTTCCCTTAAAAAGCAACATATACTTTCCTTTGAACAAAAACCCAATAACATACCTTGTGAAAAAATGATATTTCTATAAAACCAAAAAGAGCATAAAGAAATCATATAGGTAAATTTTTTCATCATTTTATTATCATAATTACATATGATTTAACCCTTAGAGCTATTATAAAATAAACCTGATAGTTATACTTGATATAACCCTTGTAGTTATACTTGGAGTGATCTTCATAGTTACACTTGGAATAACTATCACGATCAAATTACAACATACCCAATTAATTAGAGGGATATAATTAACCCACATATATTTTTTTATAATGGAACCACCCATAATTAAAAACAATACCCAATAACCATTACATAATCATAAATTATGAATTATTGTATCATTAAGACTTTTCTAAGTAAGGTCACTTATTTTAAAAGAATATTGCGGACATAAAATGAAAAAAAAATACTGAGAATAACCATGTAATATTATAAAATAATCTTCAAAAAATTAATTATTAATGATTTTAGGAAAATATTATCATATAGTATAACTTAAAAAATCATTCCTTTTGACTTTTATAAAAATAAACTTTAAAAGAAACTTTTTTTAAAAAAAGTCCCATACCTTGAGGATGACTCATCACGTAGATTTTTTATCTTTCTAAATAATAAAATTAGGTTAATTATTTTCTTTATTATGAACCATTTTAAATTTTATAATTCCTTTTATATCACTTATCACCATGTTACAACAATTACATAATTATTTAAGTTCACATCGGATGCTTTGATGATATTCCGTTTATAAGTCCAAAATGAATTCTATTATTTAAATATGGTAAAAAGTTAATAATTAAATCGTCTAAAGAATATTAACAATGAAATAATTATCAAATATATATATAATTTATACTTTTAAATCCATCCAGGAGTGATGGTTATGAAAAATGAACTATGTTATAATCATGGAGATGGTGGGTCGTATGTAAATATGAGTAATGTTTCCATTTTTCAACGATCATTATGTAAATAAGGTAGGTATTAATTTTTCATTAAATAATGATAATAATATCATAAATATCATGTTAATTATTTGAATATGGACATATATATAGTTTTTATGATGTAGTGATGAATAATGAATCGCATCACATCCTAGAGGTTGTAGTCTACATGTACGCACAAATGACGTTATAATTTTTCTATACAAGGAAAGGTAAGAATGTAAATGATATATTTATTTTTAATATTGATAAAAATTTCATTAATATAATATATAAATATTAATCCCATAATTATAATCCATCCATGAGATATGGTGATGGAAAATTAATTACATCCGTTTAGCGATGTGGTAGTCCATCTTAGACATGGATGATGAATTATTTTTCCATTTGATGAATGCGGAGATAAATATAGATCATGTAACTAATGTAATAACACATATATATATGTAGAAGAATTTATTTATTATTTTATCATGTTTGAATAAGTTTTTTAGGATGTGGATGAATAAAAAAATAGAAATCCTTGATTAACAATGAGACATCTTTTTTCGTACAATCCCTTTTGTAACACCTTAAAACCACTAAGGTTTGTGTTATGAATAATAAAAGACCTCTATAATTAGTTAAAAGATTATATTATGGTATTTAGGTAGTTATAATCTGAATCAAATATGTTTTTTAGTTTGATGAAATGATAAGAAGAGGTTCCCTTTTATAAGAGAGGGGAGGCGCACTATGGGAACTTCTCAAAATATTAAATTAAAATGACTTAATTTTCAATTAAAAAGGCCTCCAAAGTGATTTATTTTTAATATAATATTATTATTGGAATAAATAGCCTAATCAAATAAAAAAATTGTATGTCTTAACTATATTTATATCATTATAGTTTGGTTTAAACCTTATTTAACCCCTTTAACTCTTACCAAGACAACATGTTTTTTTACTCTTTGAGAGTAAATATAGTTACTATAAAATGAAAAAATATCCATAAATGTAACATGGTTAATATATTAAAAATTATAATAATCACTTGGATGAATTTTATATTTTTAATAATTTTATATAATTTAATAAAATATTTTTTACTATTCAATATCCATAATGTCAATTTTAATAACTATTCATTACAATTTCATTAATAATATCAAGATGAAAATTATAATTAAAAAAATATATTTTAAATAATCCCTAAAATGTTAGGTTCACATAAAAATTTCATTTTTCAGATCAATTATCTCAAATTATATCTATTTTAGTATTTCAAATATCATTTATTTTATTTTTCCATTAATTAAATAATTATTTCTTCAGCTTTGCGCAATAATTTTAGGTAATTACTTATTACATAAAAATAAAAAATATCACAATAAATATAAATATTTTAGATTAAAAATTAATATTTATAGTTAAATTTATATTATGTATAACACCATATTAAAATATTTCACTTATTAAAAACAATAGTGTGATAAGTTTTACATTTCATTAAATAAAATACTATACATGTCATAATTTTATCCATGTTTCCCCAAAAGGTCACAAATTATACCCTTGGATAATTATGGTTGAGACATAATCATAAAATATGTTTTAATCATGTGTTAAGTTAATTTTATAATCCTTATCATTTTATTTTTAACTTTTAATTACTCAATTTACCCTTTATTGTACTCACAAAAATTACTAATTTTAACATTCATATTATCCAAAAAAGGGGCCTATTTACAAAATTTTAAAAAACTGATTCTAGATATGTAATCTATTTTTAATAATTAAAATAACACAAATTTCATAATTTAATTTAAAATCAAACTGTAAAATTTTAATGAAAAAATTGTTTTTGAAAAAATCACATTTGAGATATAATTTTTTTATACTAAATTATAGTATAAAATATATTTAGAAAACCATTATTGTATTATTTTAAACCAAAATTAACTAATAAAAAAACTTATCCAAAATATAATTTTACTATATAAATGATTTAAAATAATATAAATTTTTCCATAAAATTAATATTTTTTGTTATTCCATGAAAAATCATTCTTTTCATAAAATTATAAAAAAAATTAATATAATTTTGACCTGATGAAGTCAAAAATTAAGTTCATTTTTTTCAAATATATTTTCTAAAAAATAAAAAAAATTAAAATTAAAAATCAATAAAAATCATTTTTGAAGAAAACATATTTTTTAAATAGAATGACTACTAAAAATATATTACTTATTTAAAAAGCATTAATTAATACATTAGAAATGAGTAGAACCATTATATATTTCATAATTTGGTAAATAATAATCATTATCAATAATTTAATGGCCAGTTTATAATGGTCACATCTAAATAATAATATTTATTTGTTTTTTATGCTCAATGTAGTGTATCATGTATGCTATCGAACAAAGTGTTTCCTTTTAAAGTCTCAGGATGTTACATTTTTCATATAAAGTGGCTCTAAAAATGAAAAATAATAGAGTGTTGGGTTTGATAGTATTTATAATATCTCATCCACACAATTATAAAAATAAAAAATAGATAATAAACTCAAAGAACAATAGAAGAAGATATAAAGCAATTATTAACTAAATAAATAATGTATCCAACTCCAGTTTATAAAATTCATGCATGTCATAGTGATACATATTTGAAACCAGTAAACAAAACAACATGATTTACATACCATTAGGGAAACAAGGAAAAGACTCAAATCTCCATGGGAGATCTCCACGAGCATCATGAGCTCATTCTCAGTCCTTTTCTCCTAACTCCCAAGTATAAGCAAACAACAATAACAAGATCCAAGGTCCTGCCAACAAGTAGGGTCTACTCAGCTACCCTAGTGCAATAGTGGCCTGAGTAGGGTGTGAGATATAAATCTCAGTTGGTTGGGATCACTAGTGTCTAGATCAATCTATGTAATTTAATATAATTAAATAGTGTGAAGATATAATGAAGTAATAACTGAATTGAACATACAAACTAAAACTCATCCAAGTTTTAAAGGACACCTGATGGGGATACCTACTACAACTCGTAGCCAGAAACAAGTGTCTAAACATGAACTATATATATAGAATGCATAAATAAATTGTTTAACACGTTATTTAATAATATTTATTTAACGGCGTAAATCCCCAGGTTTCCCTAGACACCCGTATATCAACACTTATCTCAGCCTTTCCAGATCTTGAACCATTTCTCATATTCAATTCAAAAAACTTTAAATCAAATCAGCTTTCATTAACCATTTAATTCAATTCATGTATGACCAATTGGACCCACAATCCAATGTTAGTTAATGGGTGTAGAATATCATATCTTGCACCCTCGTGAGTATTTGGAGCATTAGTCTTTGTCTCACAACCCAAGGGTATTTGGAACATTAGTCCATGTCTTATAAAAGAAAATTTGAATTCATGTTGGATATCGAATGCCCTGTCTAGCACCTCATGAGTATTTGCAGCATTAGTCCCTATTTCACAAACCATTTATCAATCACACACACACACACATAATGGGTGTAGAATTTCATGTATAGCACTCCAAGATCTCATCTATTAATTAATTCATAAATTATTTAATCTAGTCTGTTAATTGAAATAATAACAAATTAACAACACCACATTCACTACAAACTCAACAAATAGTTAAACACAATAATTCCATTAGTAGACTTAACAATTAACTAATAAATACTATAACTTTAATTAATTCAACCATTAATTAATCTCACGAATTTCTCTTGTTAATTTAATAATTAACTAATCAAAAGGAAACCATCACAAAATCACATAATTAATTTACACAAATAATTATCTCAAGGAAAACATTATTATATCACATAATTAATTCACAAATTAATTTTATCTAAGGAAACCGTTTCGAAATCACATAATTATTTTAAATAAATAATTATTTCGTTGAAACCATTCTAATGTCACATGATTAATTCACAAATAAATTATCTCTAAAGAAACCATTTCAAAATCACATAATTAATTCAAAAATTAATTATCTCAACTTATCCCAAATCAATATCTCATAATTAACCCTTTGATTAATTATCTATATTATAATCTCATAACACATAATTAATTCCCAATTGATTATCTCAACCTAACTAGTTTAATATCTCATAATTAATCCATTTATTAATTATCATCTCAAAGAACATAATTAATTCATAATTAATTATTTCAACTTAATAAAATTAATATCTCATAATTAATCCCTTGACTAATTATCATATTTAGTGCACATAATTAATTCGTAATTAATTTTTTCAACTTAAAAAATTAATATGTAACAATTAATTCCTCTATAAATTACCATATCCAAGCACATAATGAATTCATAATTAATTATCTAAACATAAAAAAAATAATTCTCATAATTAATCCCCCAATTAATTATCATTTCAAAACACATAATTAATTCATAATTAATTATTTCAACTTAAACAAATTAATATCTCATAATTAATTCCTCTGTTAGTTAGCATTTAAAAGAACATAATTAATTCATAATTAATTATCTCAACTTAAACTAGTTAATTACTCATAATTAATCTCTCAATTAATTATTATCTTAATGTACATAATTAATTCATAATTAATTATCTGAACTTAACAAAATTAATTACACATAATTAATCCCCTGATTAATTATCATTTCAAAGCACATAATTAATTGAAAAATAATTATTTCAACTTAACCAAATTAATATCTCATTATTAATTTTTTGATTAATTATCTTCTAAAATCACATAATTAATTCATAATAAATTATCTCAACTTAACCAAATTAATTACTCATAATTAATCCGTCGATTGATTATCATCTCAAAGCACATAATTAATTAATAATTAATTATCTCAACTTAACCAAATTAATTACTCATAATTAATCTCCCAATTAATTATCTATTTTACATCCTCAAAACATAAAATTAATTCATAATTAATTATCTTATTCCCCTAATAAAAAATTTATTCCAAAATTTTAGTCAACTTTATCAAAAGCAATAAATCAAAAAAAACTGCATTTTATTAATTAGTAAAAGTTTAAAACCCTACCTCAATGAATTTTGTTGGGACAAAGCTTCATAACTCAAATTGCGACCTACTCGCACATATGCACTTCCATATTAATGTGTGTGCATACTTGGAATTGATTGCAACACCTAACTACAATAACTGACACTCATAATTAGTGCGTCGGGGACCAATACACACCAAAATAATCAACTGCCGCACAATTACATCATAATCACCTAATTCAAGGGGTACAGAACCAATTATTTGGTATATAGCCTTACCCAAATATGATTGCAGTGAACCAAAACAAGAAAAATTGTTTCTCCTTTGGTGGCGGTCTATGGAATACAGACCAATGGATCCCAAGACATCTTTTACACTGCTTAAAAATGAAAGAAAGGAAGCAACTGAATTAATCTTGGACCATAGGGTTTTAGTCTATTGGAGACCGAGTGATGGAGAGATAAAACATCTGATGTGAAGAAAGAAAATCTTAGAGAAGGACATACCTTGCTGAGACAGACAACTTTTTTGAATGAACCGGAAGGAACCAGATGCATGACGAGGATCCACAAGGGTGGTGGTGGTACGCCTCACCATGGGAGAGCCAAGGGGAGGGGGTCACGCCTCACCTGATGTGCACCTCAGCCTATTTCTTTTCTCCCTTAATTAAACCCAAATTAAAATAAGGATTAATATAATAATAATAATAATAATCTTCATTATATTAATTATATTATCAATTAATTTACACACCTCTTAGAGAAACCTCAAACTCCCTATTTAACACATCTTTTAATTAAATTTATTTCTTACCGAATTTAATTATATAAATTTTACAACTAATTATTATTTAATTAAATTCTCTCAACACAATTTATTTAAAAAACCACAAAACTTCATTAATCATGATTTAATTAAATTCGTTCCCACTGAATTTAATTAAATAATTTCTCCAATTCATGTTATTTAATTAAATTCTCAAAACACAATTTAATTAAATCAAAACCTCCAATTCATCAATATTATTTAATTAAATTCTCTCAACCTCAATTTAATTAAATAATAACCCCCATTCCACAATGGCTAATTAAATTATTCTTTACCTTGAATTAAATTTAATAAAACCTTTCTTTCACATTAATTAATTAAATTCATCTTTATCATGAATTAAATTAAATCTAACATCAACTCTTCATTTAAAAATCATTTAATATTACCATTTAATATTAAACTTCTTTGATTACCCCCAACTCCTCGTTTATATGTCATTTAATTAAATTTTACTCATCTCAATTTAATTAAATAAAAACTCCAACTCATCATCATTTAAAATAAATTTAATTCTTTTCATCTCAAATTAATTAAATAACTTTTCCATAGCAACATCATTTAATAAAATTCTCTCAAATTAAATTTAATTAAATTAAACCCCCAATAAAAAATTTAATTAAATTCATTTCAACCATGAATTTAATTAAATTAATTTGACCTGAAACTCAAAATTGTGTAAGCTGTGCGGTTTAACTTGTAGGGTCTAACAGACCGTGAATAGACCATGAGACTACTATCTATTGCCTGGAGTATCCAAGATGGCTAACCTTTATGGGTTGACTAACTATACGCATCCTATGAGAATGCCTCTACCATTCCTTTTTAAACTGATTTTCTGAGTCTGGTGCTCCTGAAACCCTATCGAGCCACCCAAGAAACTCCTAGAGCCTTTACTCAAACCTGATATCAATACTTAAAACGAACCAAACTCACAGAACTTCATCTCGAATAATTTTTTTAAAATAAACCTAAGCATTAAACAAAAAAGTTCAGAAAAAATGAATTTTAACCTGGTGAAAAAACACAAGACTTTATAATTGATTATCCTCAAGGTTGAAGATAATATATAGGATTTTTAGAAATAGTGATTTTATTATTTTCTATATACTATCCCCTATTGATTTATTCACTTTTATTGGATATATTCATTTATAGTGAGTAATAATACATGGTATGAAATACTTATTTCTTTTTTATTTTTTTTCTAATATTCCTATTTTGAATGAATAAAGTGTTGTTAGTTTAATTCTTCAATGTCCCATGTTTTGTATTAGGTTAAAAATTACTAATGTTTTTAAAAAAATTGTTTGGTGGATGGGTTGGACCGTAAATTGGGACTCAGGATATAATTATGAGAGTTAGATCACTTAAATGTGTTACTTTTGGACATAGTTTATGGTTTGAGAAGTGCCTTAGAGATTTGGGTGAGTTTTGGGAATGCTAATCTCCAAAATCCCTCTTTCTAGGAGAGACGGGCTAGACACATGGTTAGATTTAAACTATGCATCCAATTAGGATAAATTGTGAGGCCTAGTCTAATAGATATGGGGGAATCTCGTGATTTTATTTAATCGTTAAAGTTTATGTGCATGGTCTTACGAGGTGTCTACAGTTTATTACAGTGGTGGGAACATGGGTTGTGCATGATTTGTCAAACTTTACACCTACACAACACCCTTAATGCCACTTAACCAGTAGCTACACAAGGTTGGGGCATAGTTAGATTAATCTGCACAACCAAACCATGAAAGGTGTGGGTTTGGGAAGTGAATCTTGAATGTTTGGGGAATGTTTAGCCAAATTGTGCGGCCTAACTATGTGGCTTCTTTAAAAATGGATAAAATAACAATTATTACCCCCACCTATATTTATTTCCTACCCCACTTTTTCTTCCTCCTTTATGGGCACCAAGATAATCCTCTCAAGCTCCCTCCTCTTCATCACCTAGGCTTTAAAGCCTATTCCTCATCTAAAATCATTTTCTCTCACCATCAGTCTCGTTGGATGTGTCACTGTATGAGCTCTGATACCTTATCTCCTTTATTATTTTATCTCAATATCGATGATCCTATTCATAGGTGAGATATTTTTTCCTATATCCAATATTTTCATAAATTCTTATATTTTATCTCATTGTATCTTGATTCAAGCATTGTTATTAGATGAATGGACCATCCTAAGCATGAATTAGGTGGTTTATATTCTTTTTCCAAAAAAATTCATCATTTATATAATATTTTCTTATATCGCATGCTCTACTTTTTGGGTTTCACTTTTAAATTATAAAATTCCTTAAATTAAATGTATATACCACCTTGTATTGTGTTTTAGACCCCCATGATATGGTCAGAGGTTATGAACTCAACATAAACTTTCCCTCTATTTTGGGTTTGGTAAAACAAATATAATAGTTATGGTTTCTTTATGAATAAAACTCCATTAGGGTGTGTTAATTAAATGATTATGTTATATTCAACTACTCATGTTTGTCTTGTATTCTAGATCACCCCATTTGGGGTGTATTATATTATTCCACTTTATTGAGATGTTTAGGTTAAATTAAATGACTTTTTGGATGATAATATCATGCTTTATAACAAAACCACATTTTAAGGTGTGTTATCTTATAAATCAAAAGTGATTTGATTGATGATTAGATTAGTAATTTGTATCATAGGCACAAGTGTTTCCAATGCCTCTATTAGTTATCATTAAATGTAATATCCCTCTTGTAAAGGCTATTTTAAAATGCTTTAGTGGTAAATCGAATAGATTATAGAATGTATTGTCTTATCAAATATATTTTAAAATGTTAAAGTGGGTTACACTAAAAATGATACATTGCATCTTGAGTGATGTTGGTTACCTCTATAAGGAATATCGGGCTAAGGGATCCTAGGGAAAGTGGTATTACATTAAATTGTAATATGAATGGAGGGACCTTGGTTAGTTTAGTTGAGCATGACACCTCACACCCCCAGTTCAAGGATAATGATAATGTATTATCACATTGCATGAGCTATTAGGCATATAATCTCATGCACCCTTGATTAGTATGTCAATCATGAAGGTCACATCCAATATCAAGATAACAGAAAAGCCTTCCATATACCATTTTTAGATATTTTGATTATGACCCATTTATAATAAGTACCTAGTTTTTTTATTATTATTCTCATGAGACTGTTGGACTTGATGTCCTTATTTATTCATTGATCTATTATGGACATGGCATCCTTATAGAGTGAGACAATATTTTAATTATATAAGGATTCATGAGTTTTTCCTCAGGTCTAGAATAGTATGAAAAATTTATATATATTGAAATATTTGATTTTACATATATAGTGAATATAAATAAATAAAAACTTATATATTTATATAAAGGGTGACATGTTCATAGATCTTGGATTAGGATGAAGTAAGTATAGTTAGTCAGGTGTCCTTGAGGAACCTACACCCGACATGTTTACATTTATTATTACATCACTACCTTAATTTTTATATACCTAAACACTACTTATTTACATTCATGGAATTGATTAATAATTAGAAACCATTGGTGTTGGCCAACTAAATATATCTCACACCCTATTTGGGCCACTATTGCACTGTTTTATCTAAACAGAACTCCTCACTATGGGTTCATGTTCTTAGATTATGATTTCTAATTTTTAACCTTCTTGGTTAGGATGTAGTAAAAAATAATAGGACCAAACTAGTGCTCATAATACTACTAGAGATAGTCATGGTGTATTTTATTTATTTATTTCCTTTGTAAATCTTTTATGTACTATTCATACCTTCATGTGTTCCTATCAAAGCTCATTCATGCAGGATCATTAATTCCTTTATTATTGATTTCTTATTATTATTATATTCTATTACATTACGTTTATTTCTTATTATATAATAATTACTAATAGAGAGGATACAATGTCCCCATTTTACCTCCTTTATACCCTCACTACTAGTCAGTAGCCTCTGAGCTATGGTGAGGTGCGATTGAGGTCTAGTGGATAACCAACTCGGGGCACTATTTTAGTTGATATCAAGTTGGAAGTTACAAATTGTTTAAGATAATTTCCTTTCCTTTTGGTTTTATTATTTTAGGATGGTAGATATAAGACTTGGGATGTTTCAACACTTGGTAAATAGCTTGTGTCTTGGTAAGGACAACCAATGCACAAGGGAAATATCAAGGGTTTAGATATGGGACTATTGTTCATGGTGTTCAATATTACAGTTGATTATTATTTCACCTTGGGTGATTTTTGTACTTTCACTGGTTATTGATTTATGGATTATGATTTTATCTCTTGGTCTAGTATGGAAAGAGAAGCGAGGTGTGTTCATGCATAATTCATGGTATATAGGGATTCATATTCCAAGAATATTAAATTCCATGTATACTATATTTTATATTTCTTGATGCATGATGGTTTTTATACCCTTCTTGATGATTATTTGGCATGCCTATTTATATCCCATTGTAGGTATTTTATTATAATTGCTATATTTATATTCCATAATTGAGTTTTTCCTTGATTAAAAAATATTTTTATATGATTTCTTCCATTATTACGTATATGTATTACTTTTTGATAGCATTCCTAGTGATAATTATGATATAAGGTTGAATAAATAAAGTATCTACATTAACCTAAATGGTGTTTTTCCATATATATTAATGGATGCATTCTATTTTATCAACCAATTTTTTTATGTTTGAGCCAAAAACCATTGGTTTCATGGGCTCAAACATTAATGGTTTTGATTAAATGGGTTCCATATTTCAATTAATAATATCTATAGTCTCTTTAAAAATTAGGAAGTGGTGACCCATATAATCGAACCATCTCGTATAGACTTGTTATTGTTTGAAAATAAACATGGTAATATGGTTTCAATTAAATAGAAACTAATGGTCTAATTTATAACGTGTATGAATCGTTATAATTTAGAGAATGGTATCCCATATGAATAAACCAATATATATATATATATAAATCCATGTTTATCCTAAAAACAAAGTTGAAAACCTAGTTATAGCTACATTAATGTCATTTATAAATTATAAAGGCAAGTAAAATTATAATTTGGGAATGATTATTCATCTAACCAAACCATTATTATTATACATATATTCTAAATTGGGATTCTTATAAAAATGTATGCCTTTATAAATTCTTGTTCATTTATCTTTTGGGTATAGAAACCTATTTGACTAAATCCAAATGCACAACTAGAGCAAAGGAGGTTAGTTAGTGAATGATACTTATGAGATAAATTGAACTTGACCCAAGTAGGTTAATCATAGAATTTTTCTTATGAATTAAACCCACTAAGGGTGTCTTGAAAATTCTTTCAATAAAAAATATAATGGGTTGTATTTTATTGAACCCATATTTATCTGATGGGACCCTCATATGTCACCTTAATCTTTATACTCATTGATGATTAACCCCAAGATGGTATTATTATGTTAATGGGAAGATTATTTAAAGTGTTTGAAACTACTTACATGGTGTTAAATGTAAACTTATGGTGCCATCTTACTCAAAACACACCATTAATTAATAAAAACCTTATTACATACTTGTGTTTTTTATTATTTTGAGGGGTAATTTAATTAAAATTAAAAATATAAACTAATGAATGTTTTCATCTTTAGATTGTAAATTGTCATTTTATTTAACCGAGCTAGTTTTAAAAACCCTCTAATAAAATAAATTGATAAAATAGAAATTATAAGATAATTTTCTTGAAATGATGTATGATATAAGCTAAATAAACTAATTAGTGCAGTTGTTATTAATACAAGTTCTTGAAATCCCTTATATGCTAGATGTTTAAATTTTTATTAAATGGGTGTCATTTAAATGATTTAAAACTGGAACCTGGTATGGTTTTTATAGAGGTAACCCTCATGTAAGGGTTATTTTATGGCATTTCCTTGAATCAATAATGTATATGTTGCATGTAGACCCCAATTGATTTCTTCCTCAACAGCATTGGACCTTACGGTTAGCCGTTAAGACCTCGTGATATTTTTAGGCTAGACCATGTTTTAGATTTAATTAATTATGATTTAGAAAGGGGATATCCCTATATAGTTAGTCCCCTTGGAACCATTAAGCATTTATAAATTCTTGTGATAAGTTTTCTGACAAGAGTTATCTTTTGGATTCTGTTTCTCCCGAGTAGGACTCCTAGTATTGAAGTGACCCCCTTGAGTAAATGGTTGATCGGTCATTAGGTAAAGCCTTGTTAAAGGAATTAACATCATGTAATGCTCTATTTTAGAAGGTTATACTTGCCTTGGGAATGCTTAAGAAC
Organism: Viscum album; assembly: GCA_963277665.1. Taxonomy (NCBI): domain Eukaryota; kingdom Viridiplantae; phylum Streptophyta; class Magnoliopsida; order Santalales; family Viscaceae; genus Viscum; species Viscum album. The sequence goes on along the minus strand of OY728143.1, from coordinate 60,613,928 downwards.
TATTTAGGTCGTGTGACTATATTTGTTTTCTATGGTATTTCAAATGTTAAGAATGGGTAGCCCCAATTGTGTTGTTTTTTTATCACAGTGGCATGGGTTTTTACATATGATTCCCATCGAGTTAAAGTGATATGTTAAATCATATTTTTTTGACGGACAATATTTCATAATAACTTAAACTATATGCTTACCTGAGCACTTGGATAAAGGGTTGTGGGTTCTTAAATTCCATATTTACGGGTCATATCTAGAGTAGAGTGACCTTAGCATTGTGAGATAATTATGAGAATTGTTACTTTAAGCTAGAAAATTAAAACTTGAGTTGTCCTAGTGATTTTGTATGGCATTATATAAAATTATTATGTTTTATAACACAATTTATCTAGTTCAGTTTTGGATTCTACGCTTGATTTGGATGATGCACGTGGTCTTGAATTGGTAGAAGCATCATTTGTACATCAAAGGGTGAATCTAACCTAAAGCGCTTATGAGTGACTGATTTTCCACTATTCTTGTAAAATTCTTGCTAAAATAATTTTTTATATCCTATGATCCAGGTTCTAGGGTGATGGAATGTCTACAATCAAATGTGTTCTATTCTTATTAACTCGATTACTAGGACACTCCTAAGGTGGGGTTGTCACATCCATCATAGGAATCATGTCCTTATAATTAAAAGTAACATGATCATGAAGGGACATTAAAAAATGGTGTTTATAGGTTAAAAAATATGGTAACCTTGTTAAATGTTTCAAATCGTAAAATTATGTGGTGAGGTGGGTGGTAATTTGATGTTTAATAGATTTTCGGGATGTCATTTTGAAAATGAGTTCTGATGGATTTCTTTTCCTATTAAGACTAATATGACCTGTATCTTTATCAGCTAGGTCTTTGTGATGGAAGAACTATAGGAGTTTGAGTTAGATCTAGAACTGTGTTCTATGGGAGAGAATTCCCACTGCATAAGGTACATTTGGTAAAAACCTGTTATTTGGGGTTCCTTTTGGATAACAAAACGGCAACTGGCCTAGTGCAAGATTTGGATTGATGGTTTTAGTTCTGACACTTTCGACACTACTAGAAAAGGCACATATACCCAAGGTTTCAAATAGTGTATATTGCCCCCAAAATCATGGTTATAGGATATAACCATGACTCTAATAACCATGTCATGTTAATCCATCATTATATCTCTTATATATATCTATGCTTTGAAAATTATATACCAATGGTTTTAAAGAGTATATATAGTTTCCAAAATCATGGTTATAGGATATACCCATGATTCTAAGAATTGTGGCCTATTAATCCATCAGTATAACTCTAATATATACCCACATTTTTAAAATTATATACCCATGTGTTCAAAACCATGGGAATAGGTGTATTCCACTGTGTCATTGACACTATACCCACTATTTTGAAACTTTGGTTATTGGTTTTAAAAAATCTCTGACCACAGGTTTTGATCCCTAGAGTGCCTATATATAATTCACACTCCTAAACACTAAAACATAATGGATTATATGTATATCAATATATATTTACTTATATATATTTTTATAAACCCTAGATATAGGTGTAAAACTGTGGAATTATGTGTTCCCGCGAAACTTATTTTTTGTCCCTTGGAAAAAAATCATGCTTTAACATGGGAAAGCTATACGAATAGTTTTTGGAGAATCATGGGTATAGGTACTAAACAAAAACCTTATACCCATAGTTTTCTCAGAAATCGTGGGTATATGTCTTGAAAAAAATTCTATACCCACATTTTTTCAAAAATTGTGGGTATAGGTGAAAATTTCCAACCTATACCCATAGTTTTGGAAAGAATGGGTATAGGGTTGAACAATAATCATGGTTTTGTTTCCAAAACTATGGTTATATGGTGATTTTCTAGTAGTGTAAGCTTAGTGACCCAAATTTTGAGTAAATAAAAGGTATTTTCTATGATGAGGTCTATCTTGAAATCAAATTAGGAACCATGATATGGTTGAACCATGTTAGAACTTTGACACTCATGGTCATGAGACAAGGTTTTGGGCATTAGCTTTGGTTGTTATATCCTATTTTTTATATGAGTGTGACTCAAACGGATCAGAATACGTATAATGATAAAATCACGGTGAACTACATGTTTAGAGGGGACCATGACCCCAATCTTAACTTCCCCTAAGTACATTTAGAGAGAGAATTGGTTATACATTGAGCTTAAAGAATCAAATTTCTTCTATTAAAATGAGTAGACTCCTTGGGAGTGCACTCAAGGATAAATATAAAGGAATATTTATGGTGCGGATGTCACCATAGTAAATTAGAATATGACCCTCTGGAGAGAAGTTTCATGACTAAGAAGGAATGTTAATTGGATGGTCATTTTGGAAATCATATTCTTTTGGTAAAAAATCGTTCGATTAGGAGACATCACAAAAAGTTGGTTATGGGATTCAGTAAATGTGATCGATGCGATCTCAAAATAATTCCCCTTAAGGTAATTATGATCATGGTATATAATTCATCTAATGACAAAGCTAAACATTTTCTAGAATATATAAATATGCTTTTTTCAACTAGAGATCTTATGGTAGTATATATACAATCATTATGGATTTGTTTCAGGCGCACCATGGGTTTAGGTGGGTTCTAAGGAAAGGGTCATCTGGGATTTTAAACAAAATCCAAAGATAAAATTTTGAGCTAGGTTAATTAGAGATGACATTTGAGATCAGATTGAGAGAGAGGAGTAGTTTCCTCACCCATAATTGGTAGTATCATTGAAAAACATGTTGGGATCATCACTAGAAAACTACATCCATGCCTCAATAAGAAATTACAATATTTTAGGTCTCATGTCTCATAATTTTCCATTAAAAGGTTAAAATCTAAGGTGGGGATCACATTAGGCTATTTGAAAAAATTGAAGATGATGGGATCGTGTCTCAGGTTAGATGGGATTAGGAAATCTTTGTTTGGATGTTTTGGCTTTGTTTGTGGGTGTTATCCTGAGTTTTTTCTATTTAATCAATGTGTACATAAAATAACTCTTGAAGGTGAATTGGGAATTTCAAAATGAAAAGTGATTGTTTGAATGAAACTTCACAACCCTCATAGTTCAGGTGTTGTTTTGGTTATTTCCCAAGGCTTCTTGGATATTATAGGTTCTCAGATGGTGAGATTATAACATCCAATGTTTTGGTCTAGGTTTCAAATTCCTAGAGTTTTTGAAACTTTTGTTTGGTGGATGGGACAGATGTTAAATTGGACCTTAGAATGTAATTACATGATTTTATGAACTTAAATATATTTTTTTGACATGGTTTAAGGAACAATAAGTTCCTCAAATTTTTGGGTAACTTTCAAGAGGTTCGATCTCTGAAATACCATATTCCAAGAGAGACATACATGGTGCATGATTAGTTTAAACCGTGAATCCCTTTCGGAGAAACCATGTTACCTGGTCCAGTAGAGTAGGGGTGTCTCACGATTTGATTAAATCATGTGAGTTAAGAAGAATGGATATATGATGTGTCTACAACTTATTAAAGAGGTGGATTCTTGGGTTTCACATGATTTTTCGAACAGTATGTCTATCTTGCAACCTTAGTGCCACATAACCAATGGCTACACAAAGTTGGAATACTGTTATATTGAATTGTGTAGTGAAATCACTCACACCGTGGCTTTAGGAATTTAGTCCCACATGGTTAGTTCACGTTTATCCAAACCATGGGTCCTAACCATGAGTCTTCTTTAAAAAGGTTAAAATGAATTTTTTCCCCTTCCACTATTTCTTTCCTCCCCATATTTTTGTTTCTCCTTCATGCGCACCAAGGGAAGCCACTCGATCTCCCTCACTTCCTCACCTAGTATTTGAAGCCTCACCCTTATCCAACTCTATTTATCTCACCATTGGTATCATTAGTTGTGTCTCATTAAGATATGTGATCTGTTATCCTCTTTATTCATTTATCTTGATATCAATGATGCTATTCTAAAGTGATCTCTTTTTCACTATTTTAAAGGTGTTTGTAAATTCTTGAATTTTCTCATGTTACGACTCAATTAAAGACTCAATATTGGATAAGTGGACCATCCTATGCACAAAGTAGGTGATATATTTTATTTTTCCTCAGAGTTTCCCTATTTATATAAAATTTTAATTATTCTGTGCACTAGAATTTCTGGGTGTCACATATAAACAATTAAAATAGTTAAATTAAATTCCTAGACCACCTTGTATTGTGTTTTAGACCACCTTGATATGGTTGAAGGATATAAACTTGACCAAAACCACCCAATTAGAGTTAGTTCTCTTAAACATATATATTAATTATATTTTCATTATGAATAAACCACCCTTAGGGTGTGTTAATTAAATGTTTATTCTTATATTCAACTACTCATGTTTGTCTTTCATTGTAAATCACCCCATTTGGGGTGTATTCATTTATTACACTTGATTTAGATTCATAAATTTAATTAAATGAATTGTTAGATTGAAATACCATGTTTTCTAAAAAAACCATTTGTGATTTACTATTTTATAAATCAAAAGTGAGTTTATTTTTGGTGTACTTAGTGATTTATATTGTTGGAATGGGTGTTTCTAATAGCCCTATTAGTTATTGTTAAATGTAATGGACTTCTTGTGACTTATAAATAAAATGTTATGGTGATAAATTGAATTTATTATGTCATGGATGGACTTATGTACTGTATTTTAAAATTTAAAATTGTTTTATAATAAAAAGGATCCATTGTACCTTGAGCGGTGTTGATTTACTTTTTACAAAACATTGGGATAAGGAATCATAGAAAAATTAGGATTACCTTAAATTTTATTTTGAATGGAAGTACATTGGTTAGGGTAGTTGAGAATGAAACCTCACACCCCCAGGTTGAGGGAGATGGTAATGTAATCTCGCATCACTTATTGTTGGACATGGCATCTCATACTCCCTCGATTAGGATGTAGGCCATGATAGTCACATCCAAGAGAAAGATAACGGACATGAATCTAATATCATGTTTCTATATATTGGTCTTATGGCCCCTTTACTATATGAACCTACTTTATTATTATTAATTTTCCCCTAAGACTATTGGATGGGATGTGCTTATTCTCTTATTTCTATATTATGGGAATGATGTCACTTATAGATTGTGACACTCTTATTACTATATAAGGACACCTGATTTATGCCTTGGGTCCTGACTAGTACGACGTTTATATATATATATATATATATATATATATATATATAAACTTGTATTTAGATAGTGCATATATATAAATACACACTTATATATATACATGGTGACATGTTCAGATATATCTCGGCTTAGGCTGATGGAGGTATAGTTGGCTTGGTTTCCTTAAGAAACATGATCTCGACTTGTTTACATTTATTATTATAGAACTGCATTAATTTTTATATACCTACACACTGATTAATTATATTAACAGAATTGATAGTTCATTAGAAACCATTGGTGATGGTCTACTGAGTATATCTTATACACTTTTTGGTTTTCCATTGCATTAGGGTACCCAAACCGACCGCCTAGTTGTGATTTCAGGTTCATGGATTGTGCTTTCTTATTATAACCCTTCTTGGCTAGGAAGGAGTATGGTAGAAGACTACCAATATAGAGCTCTTGATGCTATTATAGATTGTTTGGGTGTCTTTTATTTATTTATTTCCTTTTTTAGTGTTTCTATGTAGTGTGTATACATGCTTGTATTTCTGTCAAAGCATGTTCATGAATGATCATTTATTCATTCATTATTGAATGTCAGTTATTATTAAATTCAAATTCCTATATGTTTATTTCTTATACTATATTTATTAAAAATACAAATGGTATAGTCTCCCCTTTGTACAACCTTTAGAACATCACTTCTAGTCATTAGCCTCGGGCATGTGGTGATATATGATTGAGGCCTAGTGGCCAACAGACTTGGGGAACCAAGTTAGTTTCTCTTGGGTTTGGGTTCTACAAACTCATGTATTATATGACTTATTCTCTGATAAATTTCAATTCCTTTAAACTAAAAAAAATAATCCTAATCATATAGTTTAATGAAAAAATGTTATTCCCAAAAAAACATGGGTGTTACACATAATGATGGTGTTGTTACCTAAATGGGGGATAATATGAGAGAGTATAATTCTAAATGATTAAAAGGATAAATGTTTCTACACATGTCATCAAGGTTTAACCATATTTTTAGGACCCTAATTAATTAGAACTCTACAATTATGATATTTTTTCCTAGAGTAGTGTTAGGATGAGTTACCTCCTAGGAAGATTCCCAGGTTGTGTCTGATTGAGTAAGAAAGCACACTAAAAGAAAATGTATAGTATTAGAGGGATATTAATTAGTCTCATGATTCGTTTGGGCTTGTGGGTGCGCCCCAGGGAGGGAACAACATGCATCTGTTATGAAATCGGTGGTGCAAGGATAGTTTAAACCCAATTGACATGTTAAAATAGTATAGTGTATGTGCGTTTAATGGGGCTGATTTGTTACACTTTGGGTCAAATAATATGATTTTTTATACCCAAAATAACTAAATCTTATATATCATTTAGAATTATTCTGACCAAAATTAAAATCCAAAAATCATGAAAAACAAGTTCACATGTTGTCACTAAATAAATATACTTAACTATTTTTCAAAAAATTATTGAAATTAAAATATCTCCAAAAAGTTTCCTTCATATTCTCTAAACCCACAAATAATGTGAACCACTAAGAAATAAGACCATAAAAATTCTATATGCTTCAAAAAATTAACTCAATATTTTTACCTCAAATAATATTAACAACATTAACATAAAATAACATACTAGTCAATAATTTCCTATATATAACTTAATCATATAATGTTCTAAAAGATACAAAAAAAACATCTAACAATATAACATTAATCAACTAGTCACAAAATAACTACTCGATCCCCATGGTTACCTTTGTTTCCAAACTTATACTCTCAAAATCAACTAAACCTTTTTCCCAAATAATGGTAATTACCACAAAATAAAAAAAACATATGCAAATCATAAAGTTTATCTACACATTTCGTCTTATGCTCCAAATATATAATAACATTCTTCTCAAATAACTTTCACAAAAATCCACCAACTAGCTCAAAGGGTTATATATATACATCTATTATGTATTATTCTTAGAACCTAATAATAATATTATAGAATATAATTAATCACATAAAAATTTCAATCACAAAAACCTCAAAAAAATCAATATATTTAAATTAGTATTACTCATAATCTTATTAACCCATGATGGTATTTTTAACTCCTATATTAACCTCAACTTATAACATTCCTATCAACTTAAATTATTTAATCCTTCTTCGATAAAAATTATAAATACATAAAATTTACCACATTTAAATGATTTATATCAAATATATAAATATTTACATTCTCATGACCATTTAGGTTTATTTTTTAATAGAATTAATAATATATCTTATATAAAAAATCCTTAATTTTCCTACCAAAAAGACATTTTTTTCCACTTTATCAAATTTTTCTAAATGAAACACTTGGTTTATAAAATTTTAAAACCCCAGAACAAGAATATTTACTTTATAATCATTCCTACTCATCTTTGGGCCCTGTAAATTATTTTTAAAAGTGTGGGATGGGCACATAATACTCAATAAAGGGTGTAAAATAATGGGTAAACTGGTTTGGAAATTAAAATATTTAAAAACCTTTGAAAAAGAATTTCATTTCAACATAGAACCATGTTATCATATAAAATAAATTTAAAACACGAAATAAATCTATTTTATCAAAACCAATTCATAAAGGAGACTCGTAATCATGAAGAAGGAAATTAAAGGAGTTTAAAATTTACATGAGAAAAGAATGAAAACTTATAAACAATTTAAATCTTGGGAAGATAAAAAACATTACATAAAATATTAAATTTGACATTTAATAAGTTAAAACATTTTATTTCATCATATAATCAACTTATTAATTTATGAAACCAAAATATTTTGATTTAAAACTTTTAATAAATAATTTAAAAACCATGGAGGCCTCTTAGAACATTATATCCATCACCCTTTGAATCAATCTTTTAGTGGAATTAATCAACCATCTATTTCTAATAACCTGTAATAGAATAACTAAACCATATCATTCCAACGTCATTTTTTATAGATAATAAATCATTAACCAAAACACTCGAGAGATATATCCAAGTATCATTGGTCATTAATCTATTACAATAAGAAAAATAGGTATTGGTTGTTGTTTTTTTAATAGTTTTAACAACTTCTCATTGATTTATACTAGTTCTATAATTTTCCTTGTTATTCAGAGTCACCCATTAGTTAGTAATGGTCCTATAAAACTATTATGGATCTGTAATTGGTTAAAATTATAAAACCACCTCTAACAATTTTTTGGGTTTTTTTCAAATAATTTTTTACAGTATAGTGGTAGTTAAAACTACCAACAATAAATTTGAGATAGTTTTTTTATTTATTTATTTTTTTACTAAACTAGAATTGATTAGAATCATATAGTGTAATTTTTTTAGTGATTATCTATCATATCTCTCCCTAAAGTAATACCTATCTATAGATAGTAATTAAAAGAAAAATAGACCCCTTGAGTTCCACTTCCAGTAGGCCTTGAGTTTGTGACTAGAACAAAAGTTAAAAAGAACTGAAATGAGAGGAATTGTAATTAATATGATGAAAAGAATCAAGACATAAGATTAAAATACACCAATAAAAATCTAGCATAATATAGATAAAATTTATAATTACATAAATAATTGCAAGAAACACAAATAAAGGCCTCCAAAAATGAATACCAAAAAGGGAGAAGCCTTGGGCAGCAACTCCACAACAGCCCCAACCTCCAAGCTAGTAACACCCAGATTAGTCTCTAAAACTCTCCTGTAAATATAAAAAATTGTTTTTATATCTAAAGGTTGTTCCAAAAAATTCATACTTGGTAAGATTATACCAAAGTTCACTTTTAAATGTTTGTAAAGATAATATTTATCCACCAGTAAACAAACTGGAAAACCAATAGCACATAAACCGGCCAACTATTAATCCTCGCCTTAATATGGAACTCTCATCAAATTACACATCCAAAGTACAGTAAAATAAAATCAAGAGAACATAGATAAAGTAATCTCATATCAATTTCCAAATTTATTTATTTCTCCCACAACCCAACATCAAACTTCACGTTTTCCATCCTTTCTAAGTATATCGGTGATCACATACCACATCGTATCAGATGTGGGTCAACCCATAACCCTTCCAACCTTAGCCTCCTACAGAGCCCAATATCATGTGTTTTCATTAGTAAATATTTTAATATCACACAACACTACTATATCATCATCCATATCATCATGCATCCAACCAATCCATCATAACTAGATAATTAGAATATCATGAATATAAAGAACATCAATCTCGTTTCCTACTCCTACAACACATGACCCCACTACACATAAAATCCTCTCATCAATAAGAATCCTTACCGACTATTTTTTCATCAGTCAGTACTTACCACCAATTGGGTAAAATATTCATGTACAATTTTTTATGGAAGAATTGGGTAGAGGAGATAATCAATCATTTTTTCCCTCTAACCTGGATGTTGGAAAAAACAACCCCAAAAACATCAAGGTTTTGGTTGTTGTACTCAACATGGTTGGGGAACGTATAAGAGCATTATAAAAAGGTTTGTGTGTGTGTGTGTGTAAATATAAAACACACAATCCTGTCCTAATGGATTTACATCAATATTTCATCACCTTCATCAACTATCAACACCATAATACTATAACCATGTAATTCCACTACTAAATGCAGATTCACCATATTTTAATACCAAAAAAACATCCCGCACACAACCTATATCTCCTTTATCTTATTTATATATTTAACAATTTTATATATGATTATATTACCAACCACTATTAGTTTATTAATCTTTTTAACCCCATTTGTTTAGGAAAATCCACTCTAGCTAGCACCCACATAAATTACAATTTCATTCCAACTTATTCATAAACATTCAATTACTTAATTATTTACAATACAATTAACATCTATCCCACACTTAGTAATTCTCATCCCATGACCCATTCAATTCATTATTAATAATTCCATTCCAAAACTACATGTATACTACTATAACAACAACAAACAACAACCCATTCACCACCCAACACCAACCAACACCTCAAAAAAACCAACACCATGATAGAACCATCTCATCACAAAAACCAAATATGAACCACTGAAACTCTATCTCTAAATATGTACAACATTTGAACCATTCACCACCATCATCGTACAAACACCATAGAGCACACGCATAACAAGAGAAATAGAAAACACATTGTAAGTACATAACAACAAGAATCCAATTCACATAATTAATTCCCTACAAAGGGATTTCATAATATTTTATAATCTATTTCATGTGTATTTTCACACAATAACCCGATTCACACTCAACTAGTTCTTTAGTTGTCTATAATTTCTTAAAATTTTATGAAATACAAGTTCAAAAAATGATTCACAACATGTCGATTATTATTCTACAGTAAGGGTCTACAACATTCTCATAGGAAAAACATGTACAGAACAACATATTTCATGTTTGATCAAAGATAACCAGTATAAATGAAAATAAATTAAAAAATCATATATAAATACAACACATCCACGTCACTTAAATTTAATCCAGTTAATTGTCATCATTAGACAATTTGTACCACCCACCGACTAGAAAACAAACGATTTATAATTATACATATGAATGAAAGATGAAGATAGAACAAGGATCCCCTAATTGGAAAGATTATATGTAATGATACATGAAATTTTTTGGGAAGATGCTGATAAATATGCCTTCAAGTCAAAGAAATATTCCTACAAGGCTCAAGAATAACTTTGTGAATCATATAGAATCAAAGGAAAAAATGAATACTCAAATTGGAGAAACTATAATACTTTAATATTATAAACATATATCTTCATATATCCATGTATGATTAAAACATTAATCTTTACTTTTTATTCTATATTTAATTAAGTTAATTAAAAATGAGATCTATAACTCATTTATTCCCCATTTAAGACACTGAACCTTATGGATTTCAATGATGAAATTTAATAAAAATATCCTATTTTTAATAACATTTATTTAAGCCTTAAATTACATATTTTATAGTAAAAAACATTTTAACTACATTTTTTAAAATCTTATAGTTTAATAAAATTGGATTTTGTTAACTATTTAAGCTACTGAACAATGTGATCGAATGCATCAAGAATTGAATCAACTTAATGGACCAATCATGTGGAGGATCAACCACATGAATAAATAGATTGATTATGAAGGATTTTACATATAACCAATTGACATAACACATGAAATAATGGATTGACTACATGAAAGAATCAATCAACCAGAAGAAAAACTAACCTACCAAAAGATAAACCCAAAAAAACCCCATGATCAAACAAAAAAACAACTTTAAGAACCATCTGACAACACTAAGGAACCCAATGACTAAATGAAGGAACCAACTAACCACATGAAGCAACCAACTGACCACATGTCCATTCAAGTCACTATGAGAAAAAACTTATAAATTTAAAAGTGAAGATACTCTAATAACCATATTGGCACCATTAGGCCTTAGAAAAACTCAAAGGTAGGATTTTAGAAACCTAGAATTGTACATCATATAGGAATCAAATAATTTTCATCATCATGAATCAAAAAAACCATATAAATAATGGAAGTGTTCAAAACAACCACCCCATGAGATACCTCTCAAGTATCACACTATAATAAAAACAAAGTAACATATCAGGGGAATAAACCACATAACTATGCAACATCATCAAAATGAAATAGGGATTAGATAACATAAATCATAAGGTCATGTAATCATATTTACATAAAGGAAAAAAACAAATCATAAAAAACTCTAGGTATTGAGTGCACATCTAAAACTCGTTCTCCCATGTTCTCTAACCTAGGAAACCATGCCACAATAATTAATGAAAAAAGGGGGATAACTCACCCATTATGCACCTTCTCCCAATGATCTTAGATCTCAACTGTTGGATCCACAAATTTCATGTTATCCATGATGTCAAAAAACCCCCAGTAAATGAAATTGGATTTATCTTAAAGTTACCAGAAAATATGGGACATATGAAATACATGATGAACCCAATCTAAGCATGGTGGTATTTACAACCGATAATCCACCTCGCCAATATACTCTAACACCTAGAATTTCATGATTAAACAAGGAGAAATCTTACCCCTTTAAAAAAAACATTTGTTTCCCCTAATGAGGGAAAACTCTCAGAAAAACTGACCTTGAAATATAGGGGCCTCCACTTATGGTCTACATAGGATTTTTTATGATCTTTCACTGTCTTCATCCACTTTCAAAATATATATATCTTTTCTGTTGTGCTCACTACCACATCTGGGCCATGTACTACTAACTCCCCAACCTCAGTCTAGCACAATAGAGAAAAACATGTACACTCATACAATGTCTAAAATGGATCCATACTAATGAATTATTGATAGTAGTTTTATCAAAAATTTTTCCAATGGTTGTCATTTCACTCCTGATACTCCAAAATACAAGACTCAAGGTTGCAACATATCCTTCAGTATATTGATAGTTCACTCTATCTTTTTGTATTCCCAAGGATGGAAAGTAGTGTTATGTCATATATGATATCCAAAATCATGTTGAAATCATCTCTATAATTGTGAGGTAAAATGATTATCCTATCCAAATAAAGTAGTATTTGGAACCCTGTATAGTCTCACCACCTCATCCATTTACTGCCTAACCAGGGAATCCATTTCACTTGACACGCCAATCACCAGAAAATGATCTAAATTTTTCATTCATTCCATGATCACCCAAACTGAATCATAACATCTTTGATCCAGGGGTATCCTAGTGATGACACCATTGAGATATCTTCCCACTTCTATTTGGAGACATCCATGGGATGCAACAGACCTTTGGGAACATGGTTCACTATTTTAACATACTTAAAAACTAGAAACCGTACCAAAAAACTATACAACCAAATGATTCATCTTTATTCCCCAAATATTCCTCCAAAAGCCACGATATAACTCAGACACACCCAGATGCACAACTAAAAGTGTGATATGAAACTCTTAAACAACTACCTCATCTATAGACAATAGAAAAAACCAAGACTCATGAAATAACATGTTATTATAACCATACTCTAACCACCCATTTTGGGCTTCACAATAACCAATATGGTGTCATATCACATCCACCTTTGAGTATCCCCACATATACTCCTCCAAATGTCAGATAAAATATGATGCCACTGTAACATGGTAGAGACAACCTATTCTAATAACTTATACTACATTAAGATACATCCCTACAAGAACTTATATCTAATTAAAAACATCCTCAAAATCTTGAACAATATCATCCTATGACTTCTACATTAGTTCATCAACAACCAAATTCCCCTTTTTAATGGTGTAGGAGATCTCCATATCATAATACTGGAGAAACTTTACCCACCACCTCTAACATGGGTTCAGATCTCATTGAGAGAAAAAATACAGCATATTTTTCTATTTAGTGAAGACAAAAAGTTTTCACCATTGCGGTAATGTCTCCAAATATTTATAGAAAACAACATTGATTCCAAGTCTAGATCATGGATGGAATATTTATCACTACCATTTGTTACATCAAGAAACATCCTAAACCCAAATGGTAAGTGTCACAAAAACATCAAAAATTCCACCTTATTCAGACAAGAGAATCCCTGAGGAACTTTAAATCATTTTCTTTTATATTTATATATACAAAAAGGATAAAAAATAAGTTTGAACATGATATACTATATAAAACAAGCAGTTTTTTGAAAAAAAAATCATAGATTAATGAAATTCATGTATTCTAAATAAACAAATAAAAGGTAAGTTAAATGACACTGAACATACAATCAATTAGTTGATAATTGATCATATTATTGCCATCATCTACCATTAACATGATTTCATCATCTTAACTCTCCCTTATAAGACAAACTACTTCAATATTATCATGAAAATATAGATAAATATTTTTTTGATGGTCTTCAATGTTAAAAACAATTATTCAATTTAATCACCCATATCAAACATGTATCCTAGTTTTACATTGACTACAACAATCCACCATTAATTGAATTTATCATCCATATAATATAAAATTTTATATTCAAAAAATATATATGGATTTTTTTTCTTCATGATCTCCAGTATTAATCAACCGAGATAAGTAAACATAAGTAAATTATAACAAATATTACTTATTTCCTGGTAAATATCAACCCACTTTCATCTGAATAAGACAAATAAAAATTGTTAGTTACCTAATAAAATTATATTCAACAAATAAAAAATATGAAATTTAATATGATCATACATGACATGAAAACCAATCAATAAGTTCCTTGTTGATAGATTCAGTCATATCTTTCTCATTTCGTGTTCAACATCAAAGTTGTATCCTTGTTTGTGTCTTCAATTATTCAATGAAAGGATATTCGATATAATTATTATGCAACACATATATATTATATTGTAAGAACTTTTCTTGTATAAATGAAATTGGTGATATTATTCCAACTTGACATCATATCATTGGATTTTTTTATTCATTTACTATGTGAATATAATTTATTTATGTTATCATAATACATCCAACTTAATTGAATTATGTATAAATATTCTATAAATAACCCAAAAAAATTGATTCACTCTTCCCCCATATAACCTTCAGTAATAAATCCTTCTAGTTGACATTTATTTCTCTTAAATGACTACAAATAACATAAAAACTAATGAAAAATATCAAACCAGAATAAACCTAATATGAAATATGTTTGAAAATTTTAGTTTAGTAATCATAAAAATGTAAGATGAAAATATCTATGGGATACATCTATTGATAATTTATGGGCCATAAAACTTTAACTTACCAGGTCAAAATCATTGTTATATGAATTATCACAATGAAAAATGATGGTGGAAATAATATATCCATATAAAAAGTATTCCTTAAAAAAATTCCCAAAATTTTTCAATCTTAATGTGGATTAATGTTTTCACATAATGTTATCTGAATAATGAGAAAAATCAATTATGAGTCCTGATATTTTATCAAATAATAATTTATAAAATGATAATGATAGAAATTATTGAGTCAAAAGTTTTACTTTCTACACTTTCTATACATAGTTTTGAAAATCAGAACACACTCTTAAAAAATTATTTTACTAACTTCATATTTACTAATTAATTAGAATTTTTTTAGGAAATAATTTATTCTAATGAATGAAGAGATTTTTCAAAACCAATAATTTAAAATTTCGATATTAGTCTGATCCATCGAGTTGACTAAATTCTAGTCTATCGAACTGGCCCAAGTATAGTCTATCACGTTGACCTAAGTCCAGACAATCATATTGACCTGTGTTTAGTCAATCAAAATGAAGAAATATAGTTTATTAGTATGAAAAAATCTAGTCTATCAGTATTATTGAATCTAGTATATCGATATATAAAATAAAGTATATTGATATGATTGAATCTAGTCTATTAGTGTTAAAAAATATATTCTATCAGTATGACTGAATCTAGTCTATCGATGTGATAGATTTTGGTCTATATGTATAAAAAGGTTTTGTATATCAATGAATCTTAGTTTATTCTATCGGTTTGACTTAGTTTTATCCATCAAATTGAAATTTTTTATTCAACCAGAATAATAAAGTTTATAATCAGAGTCATAATTATTTCTATCAGACAGAATAAATTTAATATCATTATAATGGTTCTACTGAAATGACATCTTATGGAGATTTATTTTTCGATCTATCAATCTAGAGCTCATCCGAGGTCATTTTAACTCTGAGAATCTAAAAAATATGACTGTAAGAGGTGTCCCTATAAAGAGAGGTGAATTCAAGGATGTGGGAGATAATTCTTTCGAAAAATCAACATGTAGAAAGATTGATTTTCTTTAACCTCTCATTATGATTTTGTTTTTAATATTCGAGATACTTTTATATTCTAAGGATTCTGTCTGGAAATTTAAAAATCCTTATAACTTCTTTTCATTTGTATTATTTTTCCAATCAAGGTTAAGATTGAGGTATTACAGGGATGGGAAGATGGATATATTTGTTCAGGCTAATCAAGGGATTTTGGGGATAGGATGTCAAAGTTGATTTTGATATTTGTGATTGAGTTATTTCTTCTTGAAGAAAAATATGCCTTAAAATTTGGTTAAAACTATGGATACTTTATGTAAATTTTATTGTATTATTCAATGTTTAAAGATAAAGTGTACTCATTTATTTTATAAAGTTTCAATTATTTTTACTATATAATAGTTTAAAGATTTATTTTAATTTTTTCAAAAATTTGTTTCAATTAAACTATGAATTTATAAGGAAAGTTTGTTTTACTAAACTTTTCTATACTTTGATTTATCTGATGTACTCGGTGTCTTTTACAAGTTACTCAAATCATCGGATGCAATATTATTCTGATGCAACTTAATAAGGATTTTTCAGTTTTAATTATTAAAAGTTTTTTAACTACAATTCACCCCCATAATGTAAAAATTTTAAACTCTTAAGATCTAAAAAATTGGTATCAGAGTAGGTTTTACTTATTGACTTGCCAGTTTTTTGAATTTTTTTATTTTATGTAAGTTTATAATTTTTTAAACTGTTGTTTAAAAACTTTTACTACACTAACATGTATATTGATGAATTATTTTCTATAATATGTAATGTTTAAATGTTCTTATAATTGAAAATATAAATCCAAGTATACCACTAATATTTGATGGTGATGACGATAAATATTAAAGAGACAGAATGAACACATTTTTTATTAACACCAGTGTTAATAATTTATTAATGCTGACTATAAATTACAAGATTCATGGGAAGGATGTTTCTATAATTACAAATCAAGGGAAGCTCGAATATTAGTTTAATTTCCAAGTAAGGAATACTCTTCTATGTTCCATGACTAGAAATATATACTGCTAGATATATTTATATAAATTAGCTAATAATATTTTAATGAAATTGAAATTAACTCATTTTGGAGTGACTAATGTTATTAATACTTAAAGAGTAATTCTCAGAATAGACTTAAAAGCATTTGATTTTTTACTTATAGAATTTATGCATCAAATATTGATGAAAATTATAAATAGTCTTAAGTATTTTTGTGATAATGATCTTACTAATAATATCTTGGTAGAATATATAATTTAAATAATTCCTGGAGAATAGGAATCCAGAACAATAGATTTGGATTATACAATATGGTTAACACATCTAACTTTGGATGAATTTATTGTTATTCTTATCAAATATGAAGGATGATTAAAATGATATGTTGAGAAGATGAAGAAAAATAATGGAGTTTCTTTTTCTAAAACATAAAATGTTTCTCAGAAAGTTAATTCATCTGAGAAAGTTTCAAAGTATTCAATGAAAAGATAATTATAATTAAAATAGAGTGTAGTTCTTTTATATAGTATAAAAATGAATTAGTGAATTTTACTAAAAATGTGAACAAGAGTTTTGGGGAAGATGACTTTCGATATAATTATAAAAATATTTTCAAGGAAATAAGTGAGAAAAAAGATTATTTTTAATTTATTTGTTATGAATGAAACAAATGCTAGTCATATAATACTTGAATATCCCGATATAAATATAAAAGAAAAGGGAAAATGGAAATTTTTATTGAAAAACTTTTTCTGTAACGAATTCATATTAATGTTAAGGAAAGTTTGAAGAATCCAGGTAAAAATTATTTTAGAAGTTAATAACAATTTTACAGACAATTATAAAGGGAATTGGAAGAAGATTATAATGAAACTTATTCTGAGTAATCATAAGAAGAAGAATAAAAAGTAAAGATTATTTAAGTACATTATCCTTTACTAATTAGTCAGAGAAAGATGCTTATTTAGTAGTTTCATAAAAAATGGAACATTCTAAAAAAGATGTTGAAAATTATAAATCCTAGATTAGAGTATTAGATAAAGTTGAATCTGATAAAGAACATTGATATAATGGAAGTGTCAAATGAAGATAAAGATAAACAGAAAGAGAAAGAAAACATAGCTAAAAGACAATCAAGGAGACATGTTTCTGATGCTATATCAGATTAAACATATTTATAAGCTACTTATTCTAATCTAATAATGAAATATATATTTACCCTTTTAACTGAATCATTATATAATTTAGTGGATGTAATTTTAGTTTTACCTAGTATATAATCTCAGTAAAAAAATCCAGAGAAGCATGAATTTATTAGAATAATCGGATGAACTGAATCAGTTAGAAGAAACTATTCTCCAGAATGAAAGAGAGTTCTAGTATTTCAAATTTGATTCAAAATATTAAAACAGAAGGCTTAGGTATATAGTAATATGGATAAAGGAAATTGAAATAGATATGAACATTCATGATGATCATATTAAATTTTTAAGCAAGAAACCATTAGAAATTTAAGATTATTTTTAAATTTTGTATTCTAAGGATGATGAGATGTTTGAAAAAGATGAAAATTTAATGTATTTATCATAGTCTCAGGACGAAGATATTTTGGAACAGAACAAGAAAAACATGTTTCTTGAGGAAAAGTTTTAGAACCTAGAAGATAATAACACCAAGAACTAGTCTCACAAAAAATAAGTTGAATAATTAAAGTAGTAAATGGAAATATTTTATGTTTTATAGGGAATTACTGAAAATTTATAGTCAACAAGACCAATAACTATGAATACAAGAAACATTTCAAGAATATGAATTTCATTATGAAGAAGCTTCAATAGAAAGAATTAATTTTTGTTTTCTTCTAAACCCATGATGTAAAAAACATAAATTTGGAATAGATGAATGTTTCAATGAATTTTCTCCACATATTATGTTTGAATTTTTTTCCAAATCTATTTGGTTGAATGTTCTTTTTATTTTCATGGATGAATATTTATTTAAATTGTATTGTTTCATAGAATTTTTTTACTAATATTTCATGTACTTTTTACCTCTTCCTTTTAAAAAATAAAAAAGGGGTAAATTATTGAATGTGGTATAAATTATTTATTGGGGATGAAGTTTTTTGAAGTAGTTATTTCAAGGAGAAGATAATTTATCAAATAATATGTTATTATGAATTTATCTAATTTTATTCATCCAGAAAAATTATATTAACAATAAGGGAGTTATAAAGAATGGGGAAGATAAGAACGACAGGATAGATGTGTTCCTAAGTGATTAATGGTATTTTAAGTTTTTTAAAGTTAATATTTTATCTTTAAGTGTTGTGTTTTGTGATTTTCAAAAATATGGATATTATTTAGTTGAAATTTTTACTTTATACTCCTTCTATCATTATATTTTTTTATCAAAAAACACTCTTAACAAATATGTTTTAATGACATTAAATTTCCTAATTATTTAGAATGTTTTTGAAGAAAAAAGGTATTTTACTAAACATAGAGATCTTTATTATATGATAATATAAACCTTCTATATTACTCTGATTCATTGAACTTACAAAATTTTTATCTATCAGATTGACTAAACTCTAGTCCATCAAAGTAGCTAAATTCAAGTCCATCGAATTGACCTAAGACAATTCCATCCTATTAACCTTAGTTCAGTCTATTCGAATGAAAAAAATATGGTCTATTGATATGAAAAAATATATTCTATTGGTATGACTAATTTTATTCTATCGGTATGAAAAAAAAATCTAGTTTATCGGTATAACTAAATCTAGTCAATAAGAGTGAATAAATATATTCTATCAGTATAATTGAATATATTATATCATTGTGAAAAATTAAGTATTTTGGTATAAATGAGTTTTTTAAATCAACGTGAATGATTTTATTCTATTAGTGTGACTTAGTTTCATCTATCATACTAACATGTTTTATTCTATCATAATATTAAATTTTATAATAAGAGTTGAATTTATTTTTATAGAACTTAATACATTGAACCACACTATAATGGTTATACTAAAACAACATCTAATAGAGATAACATTGATAAGAATTTATGCTGAAGATCATCTAAGGTCATTACAACCAACTCTAAGAGTCATAAAAATATGACCATTACAGGTCTGCCTATAAATAAAGGTTCATTTGTGGAGCTGGGAGTTGATGATTTTATAAACTCAACTAGTCTAAAGATTTATTTATTATAACCTTTATTTATGATTTTCTTTGTAATATTCTAGAGATTTTTATTTTCTAAAGATTCTATGTGATGATTGTAAAATCCTTATAATGTTTTTTCATTTTTATTATATGTCCTATTAAGGTTAGGATCGGGGGCTTCTGAGGATAGTAATACGAATGGATTTGATTAGGTTGATTGACGGATTCTGGGGAAAGGAAGATATATCTAATTCTAATATTTGTGATTGAGATACTTATTCTTAAAGAAATAGAGACCTTGTTGTTTGGTTAAAACTATGTATACCGTAATTCAAGGTTATTGACTTCCTTTACGCTGAAGGTTAAAGTGTAATCACTTATTTTATTAATTTTCTATTATTTTTACAAAAAAACTTTGCAATGTTTTATTTTTTTTATAAAATAAGTTTTAATTTTATTGTGTATCTGTATGGAAGGGTAGTTTTAATAAAAAAATATACATTGATTTACTTGACATATTGTGAGTCCATTACAAGTTACTCTGATCATCAAATGCAATCTCAGTCTGATACAACTTAATAAATAGGATAGGGTTTTAATTATTAAAAAACTAACTACAACTCACCCCCTCTAGTAGTCATATTAAACTCTTACAATCCAATATAATTTTCTCCATCAAAATATTCATGTCATAGATTTTAATTCCATGGAACATATAATGTTTCAAGAAAAATTTCTTGAATTTTTACTTGAAAACCCATCAGATACATTCACATTTTTTATTCTTTAAAGGAAAACATATTTTTACTTATTTTTTAATGGAAAAAACTATTATAAGATGCTATCCATTAAAATTTCCTATAAATCACACTTTATATTCATTTATTTCAAATCCTTTCAATCATTAATATGATCTTTTAATTTTCCCATCTCTTTCAGTACCAAAAAAACAAATTGTCACATATATTCTTTTTAATGTGCTAAATTTCAAGATTATGAGGTAGCAATCGTAATTACTAATAAAGAAGTTTGAAAATAATACGTTTTTTATTCCATTTTAAGGTACCAATTATATTTGATGAGCTTTGAAATTTTTTCCTAGAAACATTCAATGAATACTTTTTCAAAATTTGTACATCAACAGTTGATAATTATGGCATGAATTCTAAGCCTCATAATAATTTTGTTTGTGGCCTCAAATCATTTGGTCCATTGAATTTTGACTTGTTAAATCAATATATATGAGTTGCATCCAAGAATAGATAATCAAACATAAAACACCACCTTCTTCTATAAGGTAGTATTCTCAACTTAACCTCAAAGTTATAAACATGACATGCCTATCCAAATACAATTGTTACAAAAAAAGTTTTCTAATACAATAAAATCATTAATAATACACATTATAGTAACACACATTTTAAAAATTATGGTTTTTGATGCATTATATGTATCTATACCATTGTCTTAAAACTCTTGAAATTATTCTCTAAGAGGATGAAGGTATACATCAAAGTCATTTATATAAATTTTCTTTCCTATAATAATCATTAAATTAATGAATTAATTATTTTTCATACAGATCGACAGTGTTAGATTGTAAGAGATCAAAATAAAATTTCATATACAATAATTTATAATTAAAGACCCGAATAAATTAAATCAACCTATATCCAATCATAATTACACATTACTGCGATTTAAATAGAAATTTGGATGTAAATAATCAAATGATTTCCCAGCTTTTGAATCTTTTTTATGTCATATAAATCCATCATATATGTTTTAAATAGTATGAACTTTATTTTCTATGATGATTTAGAAGACATGAAACATATTTTCAATCTTGATTTTAATGGAAGTAACATAAAATATTCATAACTTTTTTAGTTATCTTCATATTCATAGTGATTCCATTCAGGATTTTATCATGATTCACTAAATTTATTATAATAGAATAACATCATTTAAACTCTTGTCTATATAAATCTTCTCCTTGATAAAAAATAGAGTCATTGTGACATAAATGTATATTTGTATAATAAATATCGAATTTGGTAACAACTTTCTTCATCTCATAAAATTATTGAGGGATATTATCTTGATAAAATGCATCATACAACAAATCTAATATCATATACTTTTCACTATCTATATTTCCACATAAGAACATGATATTTCTCAACCTTAGTGGAATGGAAAAAAAATTATATTTGATATATCCTTCATATAATTATTGATTTCCATCATCCACTAATTTATAAAAATCATTTGATTGATCAGTTACTTTATCTCTTATATTAATCTATAAAAAATCAGTAAGATACTCAACTGATATATAACAGTCTTCATCATTCTATGTGGTGTATAAATCATCATTAATCATGTTCGTAATTTCATTATCCACTATCAGAGTAGAATTATGTTTATTATGATGATAGTCGTATGTTGAAATTTTTGACATATCCAATTACCAGTGCCAAATTCATCTCATATATTCAGTAGTAAATTATTTCAATTTCAATTTATAATAAAATTTATTTGTTTTCAATGTTTTTAAATTATAATTAGTACATTTATATTTTATTCTTCGATCAATGAATCAATTTGAAATTGAAAATTTTAAAAACTCTTTCAATACCTTTGCATATTGGGGTTTATTTTGGGTTATATTAATCCAATTGTTTTTAAAATTTTATGATATTGATAAATATATATAAAAAAATAATGATTATTAATTAAATAAAATCATGTTAAAAATAAAAAATAATCTATATGGAATAACAAAAAATTAATATGAGAAAATATATTTTCATTTATAAAATTTGATTGAGAAAAATAAATAAAATATGTTAAAATTATAATCAATTGATATTATGATTTCATATTTTATGATATAAATATATAATATAATATATTTAAAAAATATATCACTCTACATAAACAAAAAATACATATATTTTGTTTAAAAAATATCTTATTATATAAGTTAGTCATAAGTGAAAATCTATTTTGTTTTTCTCTATTTATCTTTTATACTTTAATTATGTGTTTTGAAACTATTTCATTTAAAATATTGGTTATATCCATGAAATAAAACACACTTATATAATATTTGATAACTAAAAATATTTAAATAAAAATACTATGAGATTAAATGAATACTAAATCATCAAAAAAATCATAATTGTTAGTAATAACATAATTAAAAAAATAAATAAATACTTATAATATGTATATATTATGTATATATATATTTTCTAAACATGCATATGTATGTTCTATATATAAATTGAAAATATCTATAATATATATATATATAATTTATATATATATATATATTGTCTATGTTTGTATATTTTATGTGTGTCCATATATATAAATAATGACTAAATATACGTATATTTATTATATTTAATTAATACATATTTAAATGGATAACTTATGAAAATAGAAAAAAGTTGTTTGTGTTAAATTCATTTTCTAGCTATATGTACCGTGTTTCTTTTTTTAGTTTCATTTTAACTGTATTTAGTAATGAATGCATTTTTTAGACCATATTAATCCAATGTAGAACATATAATTACTTATAGTTAATTTGGTTATCATTTAAAAAAATTAAAACATTAATAAAATAAATTTTATGCTAAAAAATTACTTATGGTATATGTTCTCTTTCACAAAGATAGTGAAAAACTTCAAATATTAGGTAATAAAAATAACACTAAAATTTTATATTCAATTATATCATTAATAACAAAAAAATAATAAAATAAATAAATAAATAAAGGATCTTATTTTATTTAAGTCAAAAAAATACAATGATGAACATATCCATGTCAAATTCGAAATATATAAGAATAAAAATGAATAAAACATTTAGTAAATGAATACATAAGCTATGAACAATGTAAATGATTAGTTGATAATGGTGTAACATCAATACAATATTGAAATACATTCTCATAAAACTAAAATATAAAACTACATTTGATGAATCATATAAATAGAATCAACATCATGAAAACATAATTTCAATATTTAGGAATACAAAATAGAAATAGAATATCATACTATGACATAATGAATTGATAATAGAAATATATAAACAACTAAGTAAATAAAAACTATAAAACCATGAAATATATATATTCTAGGTCTAGGATCAGGGGAGGGGAGGGTAAAATCATTAGTTTGGGTTGGGATTTATTGGAGGGGAGTGAATTGTTGAGGGAGAATTCATCAGGTTGTGGGATCAATGGGAGAGGGCACATTGACGATATGGTTTAGGGGAGGAAGAAGGATGGGGATATAATGGGTGAAATTATTGAATTTTTAGTGGCAGTTTTTAATAACTTCCACTAAACATTCTTTTGGAAGTGTTTTATTAAGAAACTACTGATATTAATTAATAAGCACTAGATTTATGAAATTTTTCATTAATAAGTCAAATAATAATTTATTTTTAGTCATTCATGGTGATTATTTAAAACTTCCATTAATAAAACCTCACAAATACATATTTTTATTGTAGTTTATAATGCTCAATTACCATAATTTAAAAAATAGTTTCATTTTTCATCATAAATCACATAATACTTATTTTTGAACTTTTAAATAGAAACCATTAAACCAACACACAAAGGTAGGTTAACTTTTAAAGATCACATGATGCATTAGTTAAGATCATATGGAATATAATTTTTTTTAAAATACTTGAACAAGTGTAGAGGAAGATAATTTAAAACTAAAAATAAAATGTTTTCTAGAAAACAAACCATTACCTTAAGTCCAATAATATCTTTGAATTTTCCCTTATGGTTAAGCTTGGTGAAAGAACCCTATGGATTCTTATAGAAATAGAAAATTTATAGGTGTTTAAATAAATTATTGGAGAAAGATTTGTGAAAGAATATATATAGTTGTAAAACTACACCTTATATGTTTGTGAAAAGGTTGGGTTAAATTCCCCTTGTATAGGAAAAACCTCAATGGAACTTCCATAATTAAATACCTTAAACAATTAACATATTACAAAGTTTCATTATCATGAACCAACACAGTTACCTTGGTACCCTGATACTCAACCCAGATCTAACATAGCCCAAAGGGCATTCCCAATCACTATGGGTTGGTACCTAGAACTTGGAATCTTAAATGAACAAATAATGAATTAATTTTCCACAAAATAGTCAAAGATAAAATATTTACAAGTTGGTATGACAAAACACCAAGAAGAGAAAGTAAAAAAACAAATAGTTAAAGAAGATCCCAATAGTAAGACAACCATCCCAAAGTAAACATCATCCCAAGATGAAAAAATCAAACCAGATAGAAATGGTCTCAAATATCCTATGTAACAGGTGGAAAATAGCTCCACTAGTCACCATCATCACTCCACAATCCAATGGATCGATATCAACCACCACAAAGAAGTGGTTTTTTCCCTTTTCATGGACCTGGCATAAAAAAGTCTACAAATTTCTGAAGAAAAAGGTAGGGTGTGTGCCATAAATCCTAGTAGGATCTCACCAATTTTTCCATAATTAATACCAAAAAATAAACCATTTATTCTATCAATTTAAATCAAACAATGTATGGAATCATATTTTCATATTTAAAAAAACATTATTCCATTGAAATAGATGGTAGATATAACAAAAAAAACGTTCATATATCATTAAATGTACATTTTATATAAATTAGTTTTATAAATTAGTTTTCATGAATTAAGAAGTTCAATTGACCAAAGGAACGTATAATCAAATTAGGAAAAACAAGCACCAGGAAAAATATCCATATGATACATTAGTTTCCTTAGTATTAAGATGTTATCATTTCTAATTAATAACAATGGATATTGATGTGTGTGCACACTCAAATCAACTACCCATTTAGGGAGTCACTATGGGTAATCAAACTACATGCCATTATGGGAGCCACTATAGGAAATAAAGCCTATCTTGGTTTTGTTAGTGTTTTCATCATAAGTAAATTTTATATGGGATAAACATCCTTGTGTTATTTTCCTTATTAACTACTAACTACCCAGACTTAAATATGCTTCAATCAATCAATCAATTAATCAAATTATAAATCAATCATTTCAAATCATTTCAAAATATAATTTCCTAATTTTAGTTTTCCACATGCCTTTCTATTTTACAAACCAAATCATTGGTTTTGATAATTTCATGTCATTTCAAATCATATTTAAATTTAAGACATTTTACCAAGATCAATATAAAATCATTTCGTCAAAATAATTTTTAAATCAAGCCATCGTTTTTTCATAAATTCGCCAAACAATTTCAATACCCATGAAATTGGGGGTTTTTCTCAAATCTCATGCCCATTTCAAATCAAAGATCAAATCATCAAAAATACAAGTTTTTAAATCAATTAAAATCTCATTTAAATTTAATCAATAAATGAAATGTTTCAATCATAGAGTAAATAATTATGGAACCACCTACCTTTAAATCAAGGGATCACAGAGCACAACACCCATAATGAGAAACATCAATGATGAAAGAGGGCACGAATGATCTAGAAAAACAACCTGATAGAGATAGAATGAGATCAATGCCACTTAATATTCTAATAAAAGGGTTTTTAGGAGACAAACTCACATCTTGGAAACCTCAAAGGATGAAAAAATCATGTTATGGTTGAATGGGGAAATAAGAATATTATAAAGGGTGTTCTAGATTTCTAAATTAATTTTTAGAACATTAAAAACCTATGTGCATGGTCATCTAGAGGGGGTTCATAGTTAAGGGAAACTATGTTCCATCCATGGGAACCTATTTATTGGGGTTCATGGTTTACCCTGGGTGGGTGCACAATTTTGAAAAAATTTCACCAACCATATATGCCCCCCTTTCCATGGGGTGCACAGTTTCCACTTGGGTGGAGTGCAGTTTGGATAAACTATGCACCAACAATGAACAACCCAAGAAGCCTCCAAAATTTTCCAGTTTCTCTAGGAACAACCCCAAAATAAGACCCATCATAAATTATATCAAAACTAGTGTCAAATAATACCTAAAATAAGTTAAAATAATTTTACAACCTCCACACCATAAATATTTTTTGTCCCTACAAATACTTTCTTGAAGTTTCCAAATCAAAGAGATGAGGAAAATTCTCTTGAGTCATTTCCTCACACTTCTAAGACATATAAAAATTAGAACCATGTGACCATATAACACTAACCAAAGGTATTTTCCTCCCATGAAGTACCTTTTCCCTATAATCAACAGTCCTAATTGGATGTTCAATCATAGATAAATCAGGCACAATTTTAAGATCACTCCAGATTAAAATATGTGATGGGTCAAAAAGATACTTTCAAACCTGAGATACATGAAACACATTTTGGATCATAGTAAAATACAATGTATGTGGAAAATAATAATCCACCTTCCCCAACTTCTCAAAAATATCAAAAGGACTGAATGATTAAGGATAATTTTCCCTTTCCTCCCAAGATGTTGGTGACCCAACTGAGGTGAAACTCTAAAAAACACATGGTCACCTAAAAACTCCAATAGCCTATGATGAAGATCAGAATAAGATTTATACCAAATATATTTCATCAGAATTCTCAAAAAAAACAACTAAATATTTTCCATCATCTCTTGGACAAAACTTTTTCCTTACAAGGTACCTTCACCAATCTCTGACCAACATGACAAAGATTTACACAGCATTATATAAAAGACCAGAATGGGGGCCATCCATATTACTAAATAGTAATAATTAATATACGAGAATCGAACCAGTCCCAAATGGACGTCTCAATGTCCCGTAATTTCAATAATTAAAGCTCATAACATATCATTAATAATATTTATAGCTCGTTCTTTCTATCCATACATCTTTGGATGATATGTCATGCTCAAATGAACCTGAGATTCCATTGCCTATTGAAGGCCTTTACAAAAATGAGAGGTAAAATATTGATCTATAGTATAGAATATAGAATATGGAACATCATGAAAATGAACAATATCTTTCACATAGGGATTTTCCAAGTCCTAAAAATTGGTTGTATCATGAATGGGTATAAGGTAAGATAATTTGGTTATCTTATTGATCACAACCCATATTGTATTTTTTAATTGAGGGGTACATGGAATCCCAACCACATTTTCCATATAAATATCATCCCACTTCTAAGTATTCACTTGAAGTGAATGATATAAAACTGAATGTCACTAGTGCTCAGCCTTGAGTTTATGAAAAGTATAATAATGGTAAAAAAAATTAGCAACATATTTCCTCATACCTGGCCACCAGAATCATTATTGCTTGTTATAAAGTATCTTCATGGTTACAGGGTGTTCCACCCACTGGGAATTATGTAAATCCCTTATCACAATTTTTTTCATAGATAAAGGGAAAATGAACCAATTCTAAAAGCATAGGATACCCGTGTAAGAGAATAAACATATTCATTAATAGTCCTCACACCATAAATAGAGCCCATAATTCTATGGAATTCATCATCCAGATGTTTCTTATAAAGAATAATCTTGATATGAGCAGAGGTTAACTAAAAATTTTCCAAAATAATCATGGATCCCTCTTCCTGGAATCTTAAATGAAATTGTGGATATAGATTTATCAATTACCACACTTTTGATGATTATTTCATGGACTAGATCATAATTTTCCCACTAAAATCATCAAAAAACATTACCCTTTTCCATGGTGTAGGAAATATTGAAATCAAAATATTTTTTGTACTCCACCCAACACCTATACCAAAGGTTCATGTAATTTTGATAGAATATTTAACTTAAGCTATTTTGGTCATGAAACAAAGTAAACCTTTCACTAAAAAGGTAATTTTCCTAACTCTTAAGTGAATTCATCATAGATGTGAGTTAAAGGTAATTGGTTGGATAGTTATTGTCATGTGGCCTAAGCTATTAAGAATTATAGGTTACCACATGATCACCCTTCATAATAATGAAACCCAAACAAAAACATAATGAATAACAAAAGACCATATATCCCTACACCTCCTCTGGAAGAGTCAAAACCAACACAGAAGTAAAAATATATTTCAATTCAAAAAAAATAACCCTGATATTATCATCCCAAGTAAACATAAACCCCTTTTGAGTGAGAGAACCCATCAGAGAATCCAACTTTGAGAAATAATTAACAAACCATTGATAATACCCCCACTAAACACAAGATGATCTGAATCTTTAAAAAAATATGTGGTTTATCCCATGCCATAACAACTTTCACTATCTCATTATCAACTATAATACTATGTTCAAAGACCACATGTCCCATGAAATTCACTTCACAAATCCAAAAAACACATTTTGATATCTTGTCTTAGAGTTTGTGAGTTATAAAAATTTCTAGAACTGCTCTCAAATGAAGAACATAATTCTCCTTGTAATTAGAGTAAACTATGATTTCAACCACAAAGACAGACATGAATTTATCAATATACCCATGGATGATTATTTTCATCAATTCCATAAATATTTCCGGGGAATTGGTTAGACCAACTGGCATGAAACGATATTCATAATGGATATACTTTCTCAAAAAAGTGGTTTTATAAATTTCATATTATTTTATTCTCAATTTATGAAAACCAGATCAATGATCAATATTTGGGAACTACCATTCCCCTTTCAACTGATTAAAAAATCATAAATATTTGGTAACATATTATTTTTCTGTACTATAACTTGATTGATATTCCAATAATCAACATAGAGAAGAAGTGATTATTGGAACCGGAAAAAACATCCCCAAAATTTTCCAAATGCTTCCATACATGATCCAAGATCATATCCCATTTTTCAAGATTCGATTTGATAGGTCGTAGGGCCCGAAAAAAGTTACGGATTAGAAGTTATAGACATTTGAAGTTGGGCTAGAAAACTTGTTCTCGATGCCCATTCGTGAAGCCCCCTCCACGATCGTGGAGCGCCGCCATGAACCAATGAGGCGAAATGCTCCACGAACCCCTTTGATGTTCGTGAACTCTCCGTGAAGCAAGGAGGTGGGATCCTCCGTGAATCCCTTTGATGTTCGCAACCCGATGCGAAGCAAGGAGGTGGGACGGCTCCGAAAACCCCATTAACGTTCGTGATCCACTGCAGAGCAAGCTCTGTCTTCACGCCGAGCGGGCTCTGCTTCGCAGTGCCTCTCCCCTATAAATACCCAGCTCAACCCCATTCGCCAGGGGGTCACTCCGCCCCTTGGGTGGCTGATTTCCCAGTTTATGGAGCTCCACTTTTCTTCGCGAAGCGGTTCCGCAAGCCCATGCTCCGCGAGCATCTTTTTTCACGATGCTGCTCCGCGAGACCCAGCTCGCAGAGCTCTAATTTCCTTTAAAAATTGGATCTGTGAGCCCATGCTCCGCAAGCAGCTTCCTTCGCGAAGCTCCTCCGCGATTCCATGATTCACGAGTCCATGCTCCATGAGAGCCCATTTTCCGCAAGCCCCTTTTCTCCGCGAAGCTACTTCTTGAAGACCTATCCTTTGCGAGGCTCTTACCTTCGCACCAGATGGTCCATACCGCGGGGGTTGTACCACCACACCCCCGTTCAGGGTCCGTTCCTGGCTGCGGTCCTGTCCCTTCGGGCTGGTCCCTTCACTATCATCACCGACCCCCATGAAAAATGGAGAGTCTCACAATGAAATTTTTGGACCGCGACGTCGGGATTTTCTATTGCACCCTTATGTGCACCCACCTTCCACCTATTGAATACCATGATTTGAGATACACCTCCACACACCATGAAACACCTTGAGTCGACATATTCCTCTTGGTTATTTTCCCATGTCGTGAGTTGAGATTCTCATCATCAATTCCCCGAGTACCTTGAGTCGGACCATTCTTCAAGCAACTCATCCAAACCCCATCACTTGGCTCATATGCCATGTTGTACCAAAAAGGGCCACCCTTGGGTAAGTACCAACACCAACCATTACTAGGCGCCTTATTCCTAATAATCCTATCTTCAAGACTCTAAACTATCGTACTCACTATGTTCCAGATATAGGATGTCTCTTAGTCAAAATAATAGATGCCTCATGCTCCAAGAATGAGATGCCAATAGTCTTATCTACAAGACTCTAAACTATAGTACCCCCTATGTTCCAAACATAAGATGCCTCTTACTCAATATAAGAGATGCCTCATGCTCCAAGCGTGAGATGGAAATAGTTCTATCTACAAGACTTGAAACTATTGTACACCCTATGTTCCAAACATAGGATGCCTCATACTCCAATATAAGATATGCCTCATGCTCCAAGCATGAGATGCCAATAGACCTATCTACAAGACTCTAAACTGTAGTACTCCCTATGTTCCAAACATAGGATGCCTCTTACTCAATATAAGAGATTCCTCATGATCTAAGCATGAGATGCCAATAGTCTTATCTACAAGACATTAAACTATAGTACACCCTATGTTACAAACATAGGATGCCTCTTACTAAAAAATACAGATGCCTTATGCTACAAGAATAAGATGCCAACAGTCTTATCTACATGACTATAAACTATTGTGTGCCCTATGTTACAAACATAGGATGCCTCTTGCTCTAAATGAGAGATGCCTAATGATCCATGCATAAGTGGCCAACAGTCCTCTATACATGACTATAAACTGTATAATTCCCTATCATTCAATAATAGGATACCTCTTGCTCCAAACAAGAGATGCCTTATGCTCCAAGAAAAAGATTCCTAATTCCATGATTGTAGTGGTGTAATTTCAAGATCGTTGGAATCCATTAAAACATTCCATCACTCCACCTCACGCTTTGTGTGTCCTTCATTCAGATCTCTATCCACTTCCATGACTGAAGGGACCCCCTAACGGCTTGGTCCCATGCTGCATTGGCTCACCTACCATCCTGGGCCAACGCTCTGGAAGACTTTGGACGACACTTTGAGTCATGTTTTATGTTTCAAACATGGTCAAAAGTCGACCCTCAATGTTTTATCCCCATTTAAGGCTAATGCGATATAGATTCTATGTTTCAAACACGGTCAACAGTTATCCTTCATCACCACGCCACCCTCACCGCATTCCGAATGTCGGGCATGTGATTCACACTTTTCATCTCTCATTGTTCAGATTGATTCCAATGCCCTTGGAATTATCCCTCTTGTGCACTAGCGCATAGGTGAAGGCCTCAAACCATCAGTGGGTTGGAATTCCCTCATGGCCAAACATGAGGAAGACAATACATGCAGCTTCCTCACATAAGCCCCATACACCATTCAAACTCTATATCGGCACCCGGACAGATTCTTTGCATAAGCCCCATTAATAGTTTCTGGTCTATAGAGGCACCCGAGAAGCTTCTTTGCATAAGCCCCATTCACCATTGTAGCTCCAGAACAGCACCTGGGAAGCTTCCTTGCATAAGCCCCATTCACCATTGCCTCTTCATAGCGGCACATGGGCTTCTTCCTTGCATAAGACTCATCCATCATTGTGGCACGATAGTGGCACCTAGGCACCTCCCTTTTGTAAGCCCCTTGAACTATTGTCTCTCTATAGAGGCACCCAGTCATCTTCCATGTGTAAGCCCCGTACACCATTGTCTCTCCATAGCGGCACCCGATCAGCTTCTTTGCATAAGCCTCATTAACCATTTTCTCTCCATACCGACACCCGGGCGGCTTCTTTACGTAATCCCAATTCACCATTTCAACTCCAAAATGGCTCCTGGGTAGCTTCCTTGTGTAAGCCCCATTCACCATTACCACTCCATAGGGGCACCCGGACTGCTTCCTTGCGTAAGCCCCATCCATCATTGCAGCTCCATAGCGGCACTTGGGAAGCTCCCTTGTGTAAGCCCCATGCACCATTGCCACTCCATAGCAGCACCCAGTCAACTTCCATGTGTAAGCCTCATTCACCATTGTCACTCTATAGCGGCACAGTAGAAACTTCATTGCGTAAGCCCTATCCATCATTGCCACTCAATAGTGGCACTCGGGTAGTTTCAATGCGTAAGCCCCATCCACCATTGTCGCTTCATAGCGGCACCTGGACATCTTCCATGCGTAAGCCCCATTCACCATTGTCGTCCATAATGGCACCCAGGCAGCTTCCTTGCATAAGCCCCATCCACCGTTGCCGCTCCATAGCGGCACCCGGGCAGCTACCTTGGGTAATCCCCAGTCACCATTACCGCTCCATAACAGCACCCGAGCGGCTTCTTTATGTAAGCCCCATCCACCATTGTCACTCCATAGCGGCACCCAGGTAGCTTCCTTACATAAGCCCCATCCACCATTGCCAGTCCATAATGGCACCAGAGCATCTTTCTTGCATAATCCCCATCCACCATTGCTGCATCGTAGCGGCACCTGTGCAGCTTCCTTGCGTAAACCCCATCCACCATTGCCGCCCCATAGCCGCACATGGGAAGCATCCTTGCGTAAGCCCCATCCATCATTGTCGCTCCATAGTGGCACCTGGAAAGCATCGTCGCGTAAGCCCCATCCACCATTTCCACTCCATAGCAGCACCTGAGCAGCTTACTTGCGTATGCTTCAGTCACCACCCTTCATGGATGCACCTTTGTACTGTGATCATTATGTCTTTGTTGCCTCTTGTTTCTCACACTACGCATGACTCACATGGGCTTAGAGTAAGCATCAATAATTTCATCCTCTCTGGACAGCCTAGATTGAAAGCCCCACACCCCAAACACCTGAACTGTGTGGTCTTTGATCCTTTCCAAGGTAGGGTATGTAGGAAGCCTCCCTGAGGTTCAAGACCAACACCCAGTTGTTCTAACCCCCTTTACGTCAGTTCACCAACACCTTAGACTACCTTAGAGTGTAACACATATATTCTCCCATCTCGAACTACAAGGACTTTGATCCTTGCCAATTAAAGGTACGTATGAAGCCTCCCTAAGGTTCCAAGCCCAATACTCAGTCGTTCTGACCCCCTTCATGTCGGTTCACCAAACCCATCTCGAACTATGTGGTCTTTGATCCTTGCCAAGTTAGGGTATGTAGGAAGCCTCCATAAGGTTCATGCCCAACACTCAGTCACTTTGAACATCATCACGTTGGTTCTCCAACACCTTGGGAAGCCTAAAGTCTAATCCCCACACCCATACCTAAACTATGAGGTCTTTGATCCTTTCCAAGTCAGGGTATGTAGGAAGCCTCCCGGAGGTTCAATCCCACCATCCACTGATCGTCCCGACCATCTTCACGTTGATTCACACCACCTAAACTACGAGGTCTTTGATCCTTGCTAAGGAAAGGTACATAGGAAGCCTCCATGAGGTTTAATCCCACCATCTGTTGGTCTCTCTGACCCCCTTCATGTCGGTTCACCAACACCTTGGTTTACCTCAGAGTGTAACCCCCATAAGCCCCTATAACCTGAACTATGTGGTCTTTGATCCTTTCCAAGCCAAGGTAGGTAGGAAGAATCACTGAGGTTCAATCCCAACACCCCATTGGTTCTGACCTCCTTCATGTTGGTTCCAACACCACCTGAAATACGTGGTCTTTGACCCTTGCCAAGGCGAGGTATGTAGGAAGCCTCCTGGAGGTTCAAGCTCACCATCTATCTGGGACCCAGGTCCTCTTTCACGTTGGTTCACCCCTGTCTTGCGTGACATTAATCTATGGACCTCAATCAGTGGTAAGTCGATGTTCCCCCATTTAGTGGTAAGCCGTTGTCAAACACATTTGGAAGTAAGTCATTGAAGTCCCCCATCAACAGTAATCTATTGTCAGATAAACTACATGGAATTTGATTCCCTACCATAGGGATACGTAGGAAGCCCCCATGAGGTTCAAGCCGAGCACCCATGTCTCATCCTGATCTATCCCCCGATCCCATGTTCTCTGGGAAGATCATGCCCCATCCTAGAGGTTATACTTCTTCTAGGTCCCATCCATGCGCCCATTCTCACGGGCCGCCTCCTCAACTGTCCCATCATCCCACTAAACTACGCGGACTTTGATTCCCTACCACGGGGATACGTAGGAAGTCTCTTCGAGGCTCAAGACCAACACTACTGTCACCTTCAAGATGGTCCCATATCATTCCCCCTCCACTACATTAAACTCTCCATCATCCATCCTTATTCTCACCCGGGCCACCACATCCCAGTGGGATCATTTCATCCACATCCTCGTTGTTCCTATAAGTACTTGGGCTGCAATTCACGTGTAATCCTCAATATGTCTTTGGGTCATTGTCCATTGTGTACACCCCGATTCATAACCCATTTGAACTTCATAGGTTTTGATCCATGTCATCTACATAGGGTATGTAAGAAACCTCCCTGAGGTTCAATCACATCAGATGGTAAACCTTGTTGACCCCTATTCTAGGGTGAACTCTCCCTAATCTGCCCTCAGTGGTGTTCAAATCATCCATTAATGTGTGACATCTCCCCTCCATGGGGTGCACCACCTCAGATCCTTCCTCATTAGGCGTTCTGATCCATCCATCTTCCAGGTGTACCCTCCTTGGGATGTACCAATCTGATCCATCTCAATGGGACGTTCTAATCATTTTCATTCTTTCTCTGCAAGATGTTAAACTCATATCCTACCACGTGTTAAACATGATATGCCTGAGGAAAACCTCATAAGACACACCTTTAGCGTAACTATCTCCTCAGTAAGTTAAACTCATGGAATACCCTATGTTAAACATGGGAAGTTGAGGAAAACCTTGGAGATATGCCTCTGGCATGTGATACCCCGTGACTGGCGTGGGATGCCTCGAGTTCTGCACCCGAAATATGCCCTCTTATGAAGAAGAATACAAGTTCCCCAATGTCCACGCATCCAGAGATGCCCTGATATGCCTGATGTTGTTATCTACTCTGACCGAAGGTTGCTACCATGTCAAGATCCTGTGGAATGTTCTGACGGAAGTAGTGTAATTAATAGGTGCCCACAAAGATATGTAACTTGGAATGAGATTCACAAACAACGACATAATATTTAAGGGAGGCCTAGATTAAGTGATGAGTTCTGAGAAGGAATCCACGGAGGGAAGAACCAATATCCCATCATCTCATTTCGATCAAGGATCAAACGTCCCTGAACAGGGAACAAATGTCTCTTGCCATTGGAAAGTGGGAATATGAGGCAACAGCTGCGTGTCCTCCACAGACGGATGTTCACACCCTGACGAAAGCATCAGAAATAGTGATCTATAAACTTTCTTTGCAAATAGAATAGGTACCACCCAAGATGACACAATCAGGTGTATAAATACTTTTTCTAACAAATCATCTAAAAAATTATTTATCTCTTTAAACTCTATTGGTTCTATATGGTAATAAGGAATATATATTGGTTGAGTACCATGCACTTAATCAATAAATAACTCTACCTCTCTTACTGGTATAAGACCATATAAAATAGAGGGAAACACATTAGGAAACTCTATGATGAATGGAGGGATATCATTACTCAAATACTAATTCTCTAGATCAAAACAAATCACATATATTACTTTCTCGAACTCCATATAAGAAGGTCCGACTCTACTTGACCTTGGGTCACATTCTCCCTAAAAAGCATAGCACACCCCATCATGCATAGTAAAGTAGACCTAGTAAATATAATAGTCAATTTGGGACAAATTAAAAATGATCCAATCCATTCTGATAATTATGTCAATAGCTTTCATGCTGAGAACTAGAAAATTATCAGAAAGATAAATCTATAATAAAGATAAGATATAAGCATGAAAATGAAGACCCTTCTCTCTCTTCATTCTGAGGGGTGTATTAATATCCAACACATAAGAAAAAAGTTAAACAGATTGATTTATTAGGTTCACAATTCAGATCTATATAAAAGAGTGGGATATACTAGTATTAAATAAAGCATCCACTAAAGATGAAACTATATTGATAGTACCTCTTACAGTTATTGGACCTCTATAAAATTCCATTAGAGACTCTTCCTCTATATGAAAAATATTAGTTTTGGATGCCTGTGTCTAGAAATCATTTTTTCATGAACCAACCGATTACACCATAGTAATTTTAAAAACTAATGGTCTCATTCTACTACATAGAGAAGAAAACATATGGAAGAACTTATGTTGGTGGTCTGAGTGACTGCTTGAATACAGATCTTGGGTGCCTCAAGAAAACCCTTTTTGGATTCCAAACATTGACACAATAGAAGAGAGTTAAAGGGAATCTAATAGGAAATATAGGATATCTAAAGGTCACCTACTACCTAGATCTACCATGTGGCTCATCACATTTTCCC
This sequence comes from Viscum album, assembly GCA_963277665.1. Taxonomy (NCBI): domain Eukaryota; kingdom Viridiplantae; phylum Streptophyta; class Magnoliopsida; order Santalales; family Viscaceae; genus Viscum; species Viscum album. The sequence continues at coordinate 60,576,316 of OY728143.1, read as the reverse complement.
TTTCCTTTAAACGAACTCATAGAACTATCACTATGAGAGAGAAAAACTCCCCTTAACCCTAACTTACTATCCAAATCAAGATCCACCATAAACTTTGTATCAAATACATCAGTATATAAAGTGAGATGCGGTAATAAAACCTATGAATGGATATCAAGTCAAAGATCCATATTGAACCATCAATCCTTTATTTTTCTCATTCAATGAAATATCACTTGAAAACTATAAAAGCCTAGAAAATCAGTTTTCATACTACATTATCATCCTGTCATCCTATTGGAGGCTTAATGCTCAATATCCACAGCCAGTAACATAGATTCTAGATAAAATTGATTAGTGAAAATAACTCTAAATTCTTTAAACTACAAAACCTCAATATTCTTTTCTATTACAATTGAATCCCACCATATCTTTCTATTCCCTTCCAGTCTAAAGATATCACACTTCACCTTAATCAGATCGGGTCTCTCCAAGAAATCAAAGTGGAGATATATCTTATTGATCCAATCCTAAAAATATTTAGGATCATTATATCCTTCAAAAATGGATGTCTTATGGAAAATAAACTCTTGTCCATGATTTCAAGATTCATCTCTTTGAGTTTCCACAATAGGATTCTAAATGAGAATGGGTGCAGGTTCCAATCCCAGAGCTTGGATATCACTCGCAACTATATCAACAGGATTTTGGTCTATGGGAGGATCCACTCACTTTGGATCCCCATAAATTTTCTCCTAGGTCCTATTAAAACACCTTCTTGGAGGCATGATGCTACACAACCTCATCAAAAAACACTAAAACATCAAAATAATACTTAGATCAACAACTAAAATAAGAGAAATGGGAATATCGATACCATTAGATAAGATTTAGAGAATTGGATTTAAACATACTCATATCAAAAGCAGGGTAAAGAATAGAATATAATCAAAACATTCCTTAAAGTCTATTTTCCTAAACACTAATGGTTACTTAAGGCTCACTATTACGATATTTGGACTGAAAATCGCTCGAAATTACCTCTTAAGTCCTATAAAGACATCCCAAACCTCATACCGACATCAAGGAAATATGATTTACCTACACATCTTATAAAACAGTTTTAGGAACTAACCTAAATATCCTAATACCTTGATACAAGATTGGGCTTTGACATAGCCTGAAGGGTGCTTCTGATCCCCATAAGTTGGAGAGTATCCCCAATAATTATACATGAACAAATAGGGAACAAATTTTCCACAAAATAGTGAAAGATAAAATATTTACAATACCATATGCTCAACACTCCAAGATGAGAAAGTGAAAAAAACAAACAGGTAAAATAGAACCAAAAAATATGAAAAATATTCCAAAAGAAACATCATCCCATGATGAAATCATCAAAATCGATAGAGAATTTACGAAATATCTTATGTAGCAAGTTGAAAAAAGCTTCACTGGTCACCATCATCACTCCACAATACAAAGGATCAAGAACATCAACCTCCTCAAAGTGGTTCTTTCCATTTAGACGTACTTAGTATAAAAATTTCTACAAGTTTGAAAAGGAAAAGGTATGTCATTCGCTATAAATCCTAGTAGGACCTCACCAAGTGTTCTATGATCAATACCAAAACAATAAAGTAATTATCCTATCAATCTAAATTAAACAAAGAATGTAATCACATTTTCATATTTTAAACCAAAAAATGATTTCATTAAAATAGATGGAAGATATATCAAAATAGATTTAAAATTGTCTTAAATGTAAATTTTGTATAAATGTTTTTAGAAAAATCAGTTTTCATGAAAAAAACAATTCAATACACCGGTGGAATATATAATCAAATCGGGTAAAACAAGTACCATAAAAAAGAGCCTAGTGGTATGTTAGTTTCTTTGATAATAGGATCCTTATACTTCTCATTAATAAACATGGTTATAGATATGTGTGCACACTAAAATTAACACCCCATACAGGGAACCACTATGGGTAATCTAATGACACCCTGTTAGGGGATTCACTATGAGAAATCAAGTCAATCTTAGTTTAGTTAGCATAGTAAATAAAAGTATATTTTCTAGGGGATAAATATCCTAGCATGATTTTCCTCATTACCAACTAACTAACCAGTCTTATATGTGATTAAATCAATCAATAAATCAATCAATAAAATTAGAAATAAATTACTTCAAATAATTTCAAAATATAATTGACCAATTTTAATTTTCAACATTACTTTATCTTTTCAAAACCAAATAAAATGTTTTTCCTTTTATTCATTTTCAAATAATATTTCTATTTATGAAATTTTCTCAATATCAACATCAAATAATTTCATCAAAATTATTTCTAAATCAATCCATAATTTTATTAATAATTTATCCCAACAATTTCAGGTCCATTGAAATTGGGGCTTTTTCTCAAATATCATTTTCATTTCAAATCAAAGATCAAATCATCACAAATCTATGTTTTGAAATCAATTAAAATTATTCTCAATTTAATCAATCAATTCAAGGTTTCACTTTTAGGGAAAATAATTATAGAACCACCTACCTTTAAATCAAGGGATCATAGTGCACACCACTTTCAATGGGGAATTCCAATGAAGAACAAGGGTGTGGAAGATCTTGGAACACAACCCGGAAGTTATCGAATGATATAAATTCCACTTTGATCCTCCGAGAAAATGATTTTTTGGATCCAAAATATCCTCATGGAAGACTATAAGGATGAAAAATAATTTTTATGGTCAAATGGGTGGAATATGAATCTTAAATGAGGGGTTCTATATTTTTAAATTAATTTCTAGAACATTAAAAACCAGCGTGCATGGTTAGCTGGAGGGGGAACATGGTTTGTTGAAATTGAACACTATCCATGCTCCCCTACTATTTTGGGTGAATATTTGGTAAACCGTGCACCAACCATGAATCCCTCACTATCCATGGGGTGAACAATATTCACTAGTGGGTGCAAGGTTTGGTCAAACCATGAGCCAACCATACACAACACAAAAAGAATCCAAAATTTTCCAAGTTATCTAGAAACAAGCCAAAAAAAGCCTTCACTTAAAGAAGATCAAAATATGGGTTAAATAATTCCAAAAAGAAGGTAACATAATTTTACATGCATACAATAATTATTCTAATAACTTATTAAAATTAATCACTTATAGGACTTTCAATTAATACAATTAAATCATTTTTTCTATAAATTTTTTCACACTTATCTTACGCTTCACTTCACTATTAGAGTTAGTTCCCTAGAACTAACTACTCTATACATTATATTGTTTATATATTCGTATATTTAATATAAATAAATTCATTATTAGGTAATTATTATTCATTAATGGTAATTTAATATGATAATGTTCTAAAGCATTTGTCTTATTGAAATATCATTAAAATTCCATGTATGAAGAGAACCATGATATGATATGATGATATTATTAAACTATATTTGATATGGTCAAATGATATCATCTGATGGGACACAAATAGTGTATAAAATTAGGTGTGATTACTCATAAGTGGATGTGACTTCATCCCATGAAGTTAACAGATGGTAATATCAATTGAAAGATATTTTGAGGATAGACCCACCAGTAGGAATTCCACATGTTATGTGTTGTTGGATATTCATATCTATGAAAATGTATAATGATCCTAAGTATCTAAGATTATTATTAATACATATTATGAGTTTAATACTTCTATGTATTATTGTAATCTATGAAAAGATTTGTTTATAGTGAAGTTTGGTATATTGAGTGTGTCACGAATGATATGTTCTTAATGAATGAGTTAAGGTATTATTTATCCATTCAATATTTAAAGAGGTTGATATATCATCCCTTTGATTGGAATGAACTATAGAACTAAATTTCAAATCCATGGTGTATTTATTGGTTCATTTCATTAAGTCAATGAAAGATGTATCGAGCATAAAGGTTGATTACATGATTTTGTAGCTTTATTAATAAGATATATTAATAGAGAAATTATATTATATAGTGAGCATTCGTATGTGGTTTTAAAAATTGTGGAATTAACTTTTTCATATTAGGATCCTTTATAAGTTTTTAGTCATTGATATAGGAATTTAGGTGAACTTGTACGTTTCCACTAAGGAAAAAGCCTAAAGGTTCACACACTTAATGTTTCTACTGATCACAGTTAAATTTTATTTGAATTTAATTATAATAATAGATATTATTCTCTAGACCAAATAAAAATATTTTTTTAGGATTTATTGATCACATATATTCAATTTATATTTTATATTATTTAAATACTAAATAAAATATTTATTCATCAATCCATGAATATTGTATTTATTTATTTATAAAATGGACAATATTTATTATTCAAGGTTGAGTAAAAAAAAGATGAAAACGTTGACCAACTTAAGAAGTCTATTATGAATGATATATTAAATATCATTTAAATAAATATATATTTATTTATTTAAGTAATTATATTAATTTTTAACCATAATACTTGTTTTCATTAAGGAAATAATAATAATAATATTATTATTATTATTATATTTGGGATTCACTAAGGATTTTGCGAATAATTAAGGGCATTTATGTGATTATTTATTCACTAACATGGATCTATAAATACATGGTTATATAATTTTATATGGTTATACGTGGTTGTGGACAACACACCCACTCAAGATAATTGTCTCAACACGTTAGTAAAAATTATATAAAATTATATCTATAAATGAGAGCAAGAATCCACATCCATCATCTCTAGTCCTAAGAGAATCAGAATCAATACTTCTATCCTAAATGATTATGTTATGATCATAGGGAGAAAAAGAAGATGATCAGTATCATTATGTTAGCACTTAGTGTACCATAAGTGATGCTTTAAGATCAAAGGACCTTGTATGGAACAATATTAAGGTATTTTATACTAGAATCCTCAAATTGAAATAACAGTACAACATGAATAGCGTTAAAACAATCAACATATTCTTTTAAGATAATATCTCAATGATGTGGTAATTTATGTTATTAAATTAATTATAAACTTAACATGAAATATCTTCTCCTAGTTTATCATATTCTTTAGTTGTGGTTCTTCTTATTTAATCACGATACATTTGAATTTTCATCATGTTTATAGGATTTATTTATTGAATTAAATGAAAATCCATCACTAGTCATGGACTCAACCAATTTTCATTACTCCCAAAAACTTTAAGTGTTATAAAAGAAATCACATTGAAATTAATAATTATATATTAATCATTAATTTTTATATACATTTGAAATTACTTTTTCATTTTTGTAAGTTCATTATTTATTCTGAAATTTGAGATTTATTCTTTATATACCTTAAAATAAACAATAAAAAGTTAAAAACACATGAAGAACATTATAAGAACTCATTTGGATGTGTCGGGGATTTTGACTGAATAACGTGAGGAAATAAGGCTCTAGCCTGAAGTTATATGCCATGTATCATATCTCATTACATCAGTATGAGTCATAAATTATTTCTAATGAATTGTGAAAGGAATTTCATGTAGTATCATCAAAAATCTTGTATTGACCATGCCATACTAGCATAAGGATCACCCAATTTCATGGTGTGTAGTTGTCATAAATGAAATGTAGTCCACACATTTTCATGATGAAAAATATTAAGTTAAAAAACATAATATATTTATTACATGATTTGTGTGACTAATATTTGTGAATCATCATGGCCACACAGTGTGTATATAATGTACTCATTGTGTCCCTTATAAATTTCTATGGTTGGAATACATGCCTAGTCCCTAGGCATGTGTCGCAGACATGGGTAGAATGCATTACAGGGTTTGTATTCACCTGTAAACACTATGTAACCCATGAATATATACATTAAGTACATGCCAATACCAACTATAAACCATGTAATTAATTTAATGCAGAAAGAAAATGAATTCATCCATTAAACCAAATCAACATGTGTTTGTGTTTCATTTATTATTATTACATGCCATGTGATGGGTTTTTTATTTTATTAAATGATTAATTAATTTCAATGAAAAATTTAAATTATCACTTTTTTTACATAACTCACCATGAACTCCACATGCATTAAAATAGTTACAAGCTGTATAAATTAACACATGTTTGTGTTTTATTAATTGATTGTACACTCCTTGTGATTATATGTCATTTCATGCATTCTACATGTTGTGTGAGTGAATTGTACCCAACCGTAAAACATGCTAGGTAGTTTTAATGTGTGCACGTTGTGGTCCCACTATGGACACATCATATGATTAATTGATTTTAAATAAGGGTTATTAATTTTTTTTTAAATTCTTAGGATCACAATGGTGGTTTGGATGAATATTAAGATAAATTAATTAATTTTTTAATAATATAATTAATTTATTTTGGTATTTAATCTAAATTAATAATGATTTAAATGAATGGTAGTTTTCAAAATGTGTACTCATTTCATGTATGTGAAAGATTATCATATTTGATCAAGCAATATATGTGTTAGTTTCTATTTAATTTAATATCGTGGAATGGGTTTTATCATAGAGTAAAGTTTTTTTAAAATTTAATATGATGGCATGCAAGTCTTCACTACCATGTTCATTATATATGAACTATGCATCCATGTTCTCTTTTATGTAAACCCCTAAAACATTTCATTAGTTCCCCTCATCAAATGATAGTCTAATAATATGTAAAGTATGGATCTCTAAAGAGAGGAGGTGGTTCTGAACCTAATCATAGTGGAAACTAACTATAAAGATACAAAATTAATTAGTGTAATTTTGTAGACTGAGATAAACCTAACACAAGGGATTTATTCAACAAGGGTCATAGGTTTAATTTATTATCCAGTTAATAAATCAACCATTAGAAAGATCATGACCAAGTCATTTTATTTATTTTATTTCTATCTGATACATGGTAAATTTTATGGATGCTTTATTAGAATCACATAAATGAATAAAATAACAAGTATTTAATGAAGAATTAAAATAAATAGATTATGTATAAATTTTTTATAAAAAATTTTTTAATAAATTATATAAAATCTACATAATATTAAAAAGTAATCTAAAATGATAAAATAAGAACTATTATTTATAATAAACAAATTCCTCCAATAAAATATTAATTTAGAATAAGCCTTTGATCATCATAATTAAGATGCTACAATAGTTAAAGTGTCTTTTTTAGATACTGGTAAGGGAAATTTTAATAATCAAGAAGTGTAATGACTCGTATATTCCATGAATTATTTTTTTAGATATTATATGGAATATTTTCAAGACCAGGTGCTAAGATGGTGTGAGATTATGAGGTATGGAGTGCCCATAATAAGTGTTAGAAATATATTAAATATATTAAATAGCATGTGCATGTAGTTTTCATGATTAAAAACTAAAATAACACATGAACGTGTGCCAAATCAAAAATATGAGGGAACCGTTGAGTTCAAAAAGTGGGTTTTACCCTAGGTGTAACATAACCTTTTTTAGAGTGGGGTGTCTGTGAATTTTTTTTTAGACGTGGAATTAATTTATTTTATTTTACGTAATATCCTACTTAATATTTAAATATGTGGTTATAGAGTGTTTCTCGTGGTTGGCTGCTAAACCCAGGAGACCTAGATGACCGTTGTAAAAGAGCGTTCTTGGGGACCGACAAAGGATCGGGACCAAATCAAGGATAGTTTCACCAACGGAGTTCATGGTCTCATAAATAATGAAAATGTTTTAACTTTCTTCATCAACAGTCAATCCCAACTCTAGGTAGGATTTTGATTTGTGATTTTCCACCACATTCATTTTTCTCGGTCGGACAAAGATCAATTACACAAATATAATTGATTCACGCATCAACAGTAGATTAAAATTGATTGAATTATTTTGTTTATTGTGATTATTATCAACTTTTTTTATCTATTTCTATGATAATGGATTTATTCCCAATAAAAAAAGGTCTAGTTTCATTCCTCACTTTTGATGGATTATATATTTATCCCCCCGTTATTCACACATCCATCACGGGAAGTTTCTTTGGCCCGTGGTTTGATGAATACTAGTTATTTGATCATTGTGTGGCCATTATTTAGTGAAATAGATCATTACTGTGGGTATGGTTCATGATCGAGGATATGATCGAGGTGCAATGATTAAACAGTATGATCAAAAACTAATCAAAAAGGATTTATGTATTTTTTTCATCCAAATTTTGGAATGTGATGATGGTTTGGCTTGACATATCATTTTCCAAGAAAATCGGGGACTAGAATCTGGTGATAGGGTGACATTGAAGTCAGGAGACCTTTGATCTATAGGTTTTAGAAAAGTGGATGAATCCAATGATAAGAAAAAGGATTTTTAATATATCCTTATGGATCTGGATAATCATATTATACACGGTGTGTATTTCGGGATTACATTTCGGGTGGGACCCCTTTGTGCTGCGTTTAGGTTTTCACAGGGAGATAAATATCAAAAACCATATGAACCTTTCACAAACCTTGTCAAATATTTTTTAAAGCTCTACATGTAACTTGAAGTGTAAAAGGACACAACCATGAGTAAACAAGCCCATCAACATCATGTACTCAATCCTGGACATGGCCAGGTGTATAGAGGCATGACTAGCAGTACATGGGAATGGACGTGCAATGTAGGCAGGGTGTTGAGAGATATCTACAAGATGTTTAATAAACATTAACTCCATGTGTGTGTGTGTATATATATATCTAAATTCAATGTAAGGAATAACCACACTGGTAGATCCAGGTTGAGTGAGGTACGCCATGTACTATACTTACATGCCTTATACTCCCTTAGAGACAGCTTTGAGCCCTTCATCTATTCAGTTCAGACCAATTTTTTTTGATTGGTTTTACTCTTGTTCCTTACCCTCATGTGTAAAGTGTGTTATTTAATATAAATATTAGGATTTTTATCCCCTCTAGAGGATGGGCCTCAAATCGAATTTTTGGAGTCCCTCCATAAGGCTGGAGTGTGATCCTCTATCTTCGTTATACCCCAGGTGGGGCTTGTGGAATCAGTGTGACCTCCTTAAGTAGGTAATTGATCCTCCATCTAGAAGTTCATAATGGTTGGTTTTGTAGGTATTTGGTTCATATAATCCTCTATGTAAGGGGTTAATCCATATTGGGTTCATAGTTCCCCCCAGCGTTCTTGGGCATGACACCCTTTCTATGTATTAGGGTCTCCTTGACCAGTGATCTTTCTTGGGTAGGTCCCAATGATATTAACCTCTTGGATGAGTGTATTAAATGATAACATTTCTAGTGGTGTGGATTCTTCTGAAAAGGGTGTCTCTTCGAGCAGCATCCTCTAGCATGTAGTTGGTTGTGACTTTTTGGTGGTGCAATGTCATTCCTGAGAATATCTGGGTGTTCTCCGTTATACATTTATTTCAATATTTGTTTATGGGATGAATATTCTTGATTCTTCATGTTTAGTATTTTTGGGGTTTCCAACTGGGTATTATTATATTCACACATGTTTGGTATTTTCCCACATGTGTTGTGTCTTATGCAGTTGATGACCCATTTGGTAGTGTCTTGTGATGATCAGGAGTAGGTGGAGAATAGCTTGATCATGACAGACTAAGGTGTTTTTTTGAAGTTTTCATTTTATTTTAGTCATTTCCCATGTTGTAGGTTGAACTCTTTATAGTTTTTGGTTGGTCTTGTATTTAGATCCTTTTTCAATTTTTGTGCTTTATTGTCGTACTCTAATTGTGGATCTTAAATATATTCATGAATTGGCTTCAGTTTTTTTTTTCATTTTAGCATTGTATGGGCTTAGAGATGTATATAGGGGGTTACTTTAGGATAATGCCTACCATTTATAGGATATTCCTACTCAGCATTGATCACCAACCCCAGGCCAATTGGAGGTGGGATTGGGGTAGTCATGAGTCAAACCTTGGGGGGTCGGATCATGATAGAGTGGTATCAAAGTCCATTGTTCCTACCTTAGGATTAGATTCTCTAAGATTTGTTTGGGGAAAATATTGCTAATTATTTTGAGTTTGGATTTCATGATAAGGACTCTAGATTTGGTATGGAGGATGATGTATAAATACACCAGGACTCTGATCAATTCATATTCGACTAAGTATATGTAGACATTGGTTGTAGGGAAAACATTTGTATATTAATTAAATTGGAATGGTTTTTGGTTTACATAACCTTCTTGATTCATCTCCCTAGAAATATTCTTTAGTTGTTTTTTTATTTTAGTATGCCTCTACAAAGATAGTCAGTTTGGATTTCATTTCATGATCACAAGGATGATCCATCTAGTGACGAGACTACAGTACAGGGGCATGTACTAGAGATAGAACCTTTGGGTGGTTTACCTGTTATACCACCTCCAGTTCAGTAGTATCTAGTGTTGTTAGCTTTAGCTGAAGATGCACATAGGTTTAGTGTGTTGCACAAAATCCAGAGGTAGTTATCTTCTAGGTTTTTGGGTGATCTAGACCCCTAGGTGGAGGATGATTGGATATAGGTAGTCACTCATGTTTTCTTCCTTATAAGGTCTCCTATAGATCAGATGGTGGTCCTCTTAGATAGTCTTCTTTTGGAATTTACTGGGAGATTGTAGAGTTTAGTGACTCAATAACATGATAAGATAGATCTATCCTGGTCAGTCTTCAAGAATCACTTCAGGGATGAGTTTTATCCAGCCACATTATGATTAGTGCACATATAAGATCTTATATATTTGTTTCAAGGATGTTTTCCCATGGAGGAGTAATCAGTGAGGTTTATTGATCTATCATGATACTCCATGGATATGGTTTGGGATATATTTTTCAAGTAATAGACCTTTGAGTAGGGTTTAAACCAGGATATCATGGATTCAGTGGTATCCCACTTCATTGAAAATTATTCTGGAGTGCTAGAGAGAGCATTAGTGGTGGAGAGATTCTTAGAAGAGTTGGCACCAGTAGTGGGTTCTGGTAGTGAGTAACCCAGAGCTGAGACCTTTGAAGCGTTAAAATAATGATAATAAAAGAGATAAAAGTGTTTAAAATTCCTTGGGAGATGATCCAAAGATATATGGTCATTAGTTTAGGGCTCTCAGGATGGCTCGAATCATACTAGATAGAGGCGGTGTTTCTCTTATGACGGTTAGGGACATTTGGCTCAGGATTGTATGACCCTTCATACAAATAATTGAGAGACAATAGAGGGACCATAAAGGTATAGGTATAGGTAGGAGTAGGATGTATTGTAGGTAATTGGACATGGAATATGGGTTTTAAGAGAATAAATTGGTGTTTGGAGGATCGAACTATTACTACCACCACCCCCAGGTTTTCCACACCATGCTTAGGGGCTGGTGGTTAGGGATAAGGCCAACTGTAGGTTGTGGAGGCCTATAACCCCAAGGCTCCAAGGATGATATGAGGTATTATCTATATATTTTATACTTTATATACAGTATTAATACACATATGTGTGAGTTATTCAGTTCTTTCCACCTCTTTAGATTAAGAATTGTAGATTCTGATTGATCCTTTTCCCTGACCCTTGCGATTATAGATAATGACAAGAAGTGACTTAAGCATTGAACACTTATGCGGATAGTGAAACATGACAATTATAGGTGAGATTTTTGTATGATATCTCTTTATATAAATGATGAGGCCTTATAATTTCATCTTAGGTATGGGCTGGATATCCAAAGTTTATGCCCAGATTGACCATTTTAGATAAAGGATGTGGTGTTTCTACAGTGATGGGATGAAGTTTTCCTATTTGGGTTAAAGGAAAACCTTGACAGAGAAGGACAAGATCAGAAATAGGAGAGGAAATTAAATTACCTACTAATTTGATAGCATGAATCTTGGAGCATTGGATGCTATGAGCTTCAAGTTTCTTGTGGTGGTAGTGAAGTATGAGGATGTCTTTCATGTGAATGTTCATGGATTACATGCCCATTACGATATAGAGGTATGTATTGACTTACACACTGCGATGAACCTAATATCTATTCCATCATATTGTATACCACCCATAGAGCGTCATGGGCTAAGGGTGTAGTTGGAGGACTTACAAGTTATGGACATTTTGAGACCCAGTGTTTCCCCTCGGAATCCCCAATTTTATTCACCAAGAATTTGTATGGGAGATTGTGGTTATGTGTGGACTAATTATTCTTGAAATAGGTGACTGTGAAGAATAAGTATCCACTATCAAGTATTGAAGACCACTTTGGTAAGTTGAGAGGGGAGTGATTATAACGACCCATACTTTAAATACATTGTTAATACTTCAAAATTGAAGCACACTTATTACAACATATGACAAAACCACAAAGGACCGTATAGGTATAGTGTCTTTAGAAACTGGGAAACATAAACAACTGGTTCATAAATCTTCTACAGTGTCTCCCATTTATTTCATCATATCTAGGGTCCCTCTTAGCATATTCTACTTAATATCCATCTTCCTAACCTGGGGAAAAGAAAACATAAAAGGGTGATCTCAAATGCTCAGCAAGGGCAAATAAAGGAAATAAAAATCATATCATATCTTTTTGAAAATCAAAACCTGCAAAAGAGATCATAATATCTTATCATGGAATAATTCATAGAAGTGAAAATGATATCCCCATAATCATAACATAAAACATGAAACTTTGTGGCATGCACACATAATCATGGAAATCATTTCTTGTTAGTCATGACTCATTGCCAAGACTATCTTAGTGGACAAAGTCCCTTTCTGAACCGAGTTCACTCCTCGTTTCAGTCCTGTATCACTGAACCGAAATAACCTTCTGTTCCAGCCATGTCTATCTCATGAGATATAAAATCATTACCCAATGCATTGGAGGGAGATATAGGTCCCACCCATCTTATAATGAATCCTTTCTTATGTGTGCCACATAATCATAAAACATACATCATCGCATAACACATGTAACAAAAATGTGATTCTTGAAACATCATGACATCATAAATCAATTCATATAAGATAAAGGAATTCATAAAAATAATTCCATCACAACATGAACAAATCAATTTAATAATAGGGATAAAAACATAACCCTTTATTATCTTAGATGGAAAATAATTTTGATAAAACACTTGAACTCCATTCTTGAGGAAAATATCCTTTCTTCTTCAAAAACATTTTTCCTTTCATAACATGTCATACAACTTTAAAATAAAAGAAGTTGATTAAACATAAACTTGAAAACTTGTAAAGGAAGCTTCTTGGAAACAATGTTTTAAAAATCCATTCATGCCGTATAAGTTAAAAAAAACATTCTTCGTACTTTTGTCGGAAAAGTCAAAAAGTACCTCGTATGACAAAAGATTCCTTTCATAGATATTACTAAAAACTCACCGAAGGGTAAAAATGGATTTAAACAATTGTAGGTGGATGGAAATAATATTACATATTGATGAAACATGGATGTGGATGATAAAATACACCCCAGTAAATACTTACGAATAAACAATCTCGGATAAAAATGAGATTGTGATATTTCCCTTACCTTAGGTCCGATTTGCTTTATACGTGTCCGAAGCTCCTGTATAATGGTTTAAATAATGTTATTGACTTATTCCAGAATCATACATATTGATATGATATCATATATGGTCATATTATTAGCTTCTTGTTAGTAATATTTCATTGTTACTTGCTACTCGGGTCTTTATAACTTTTTGTTCTTATGCGTGTTTTGTTGAATAAATTCTTATTCTTATCTTTAGGTTATAGATAATTCATTTCCAGAATGGTATTAGTGTAGTATATACCATATTCATTCATTCAATTCATTTATATAATCATTATGAAATGAAGATCATGTAGAACGAGTCGCATCACATCGTGGAGACGGTATTCCGTACGTACGCACGAGTGATGATATCGTTCCTATGATCGTGGAATTGTATTGGAGTATATATATATATATATTATTTCAGTATCAATATTACTTCATAATAATCATATATAGTTACTCATTACACCATTATACCCATCCTTGTAAGGTGATGGTGGAAAATAGATTACACCACGGCGTGGAGACGGTATTCCGTACGTACGCACGCGCGGTGATTTCATTTTTCCGTAGGATGGATAGAAGGTGAATTAGGGTTGTTTCATATTTATAATAACATATAAGTATGTAAGTAATACTGATGTTATTACTTTGTCATGAAACAACTAAAGAAGAAGAAGTTGAAGATGAAAGAAATTAAAAAGATCGGTAATGGATATTACCTCTTCTTTGGAACGCCTCTTTGAATCCTCCACCTAAGGAACTAAGATTGGTCTTTGGAGAAGACCAGGACCTCTAGGATTATTCTATGGAAGTGGAGAGGAGAAAATGGCAGGGTTTGGCCGAGCTTGAGTGCTCAAATTGGTGTGAGGAGGAGGGGGAGGAGGTGCCCTTTTATAAGGGAGGAGAGGGGCACCTTAGGAATATCTCAAAATATTATTTTATAGTAAAGTCAAAATCGGTTTATTATGGTTCAAAAGGGTCTTATTTCGAAGCTAAAGTGGGGATGGGTCGAAATCCTATCAACCAATAGGATTTAGACAAGTTTAGGGTATTATTTTAACCTTATCAATTAGATTTAACTCTAAGTTAATTAATTTAACTTTTACCGTGTCTTTTTGTTTTCTTTCACTATATGGTTAATACACTTACTATAACATGCCAAACGAACCCAAAATTGTTTATTATTAATATATATATCCTTATCTATGTCATTTGGCCGAACCTTAGATTTTTAGGAATAAAATAACAATTAGTAATATAATATTTGATTTAAAAACTATTTTGTGTCAATTTTGACACTATTTGATATATGATTTTTGTGAAAGTCATAACAGAATTATATGTTCGAACAAAGTTAATTAAATCAACACTAGTATATCATAGTAACCTATAAAATTAGTGGAATTCATAAAAAGTCTTAAATTACATTTATTTTGGTATTTATATTATCAATTTTGTCAATATTTCATTAATAAGATAATTACTGCATCATCTTTGTGTCATAAATAAATTAAATTATTTGATGTCTAAAAATTAAAAATAAAATACCATCATGTAGTAAATCTTTTTATCTTTCTAATGAATATTTACAATCGAATTTATCTTATGTATAACCCCATATTAAAAATGATTTACTTATTAAACTTTGATTTTAACTATTTTAACCCTTCTTTAAATAAATTAATAATAAATGTCCTAATCTAATCCAAGTGGGCCTAAATGGTCATATAACATTCATAAGGTTGTTTTTGGTCGAATTACACTTGTACAATAGAATTAGGACATGTGTTAGGGTAATATTAATATCATATTTACCCTTAGTTACCCTATTTACTATTAACCGCGGTAAAAAAAAGTAAAAAGTTACTATTCACCAAAAAAAATATTTTCATCTCATTGAACCACATTTTAGTCCTTGATATTAACCGTGTCTCTCGGATTTTTGAAATTCCATTCACAGAAGCGGTAAAATTAAGTTTTAGGCAAAATTCAGTTTTTTAACCTAGCACTTAGTGGTTTCACTATTCATCAAAAATTGAAAGTTTTCAGAAAAAATACCAAAATTTCACCCTAGGCTAATTTCGATATTCTGAGTCCAAAAATGAAGTCCATTTTGAAAAATAAAATTTATAAAATTTCAAAAAGTGGTTATTACTATTCATAACGGCTAGTTTTAATAGTATATTGTTGTTTAGTGAAACTCGGTATTGCGTACGACGCAAGCTATCGAGGAAGGTCGCGATTGCGTGAAAAGCAAGCCAAGCAAGTGTTGTGTAGAAAAAGATTCCTTTGATGATTTATATAACATAAAAGTCTCGGGTGTTACATTCTACCCCCCTTAAAAAGAATTTTGCCCTCGAAATTCATCACTTTGTAACAAACAGATGAGGATAATTCTCCCTCATCATATCCTCAAGCTCCCATGTAGATTCTTCAAGTTGGTGGTTCCTCCATAAAACCTTCACCAAGCGAGTGGTCTTGTTTCGTAGGACTTTTTCGCTACGATCCAGAATCTCTATCGGCTGTTCTTCATAAGAAAGATCTTGCTCCAGTGGTACAACTTCTGAGCTGAGTACATGTGAAGGATCTGGTATATACTTTCTCAGGAGAGATACATGGAACACATCGTGAACTTGAGAGAGATTCGGTGGAAGCGTCAATCGGTAAGCTACCTTCCCAACACGATCCAGTATTTCAAAAGGACCGACATATCTAGGGCTCAACTTCCCCTTCTTTCCAAATCTCATAACCCTCTTCCAGGGAGATATTCGTAAGAACACTTTATCACCCACTTCAAACTCTAGGTCTTTTCTTCGGTTGTCGGCATTACTTTTCTGTCGACTCTGAGCTGCTCTTATGTGTTGTTGGATAGATCTGACCTTTTCTGCCATTTCATCAACGAGATCAGGTCCTAATAGCTTTCTTTCCCCAACTTCATCCCAGCAAGTTGGAGTCCTGCATTTCTTTCCATAGAGAGCTTCATAAGGAGCCATCTGAATACTGGAGTGAAAGCTATTATTATAAGAAAATTCTACCAAAGGTAGGTGTTGATCCCAACCTCCTTTGAAATCCATAGAGCAAGCTCTCAACATATCTTCTAGGGTTTGAATTGTTCTCTCAGACTGACCGTCTGTCTGGGGATGATAAGCAGTGCTGAAACTCAACTTTGTATCCAGAGTATGCTGAAGACTTCTCCAGAACTTCGAGGTAAATCTCGGATCCCGATCAGATATAATAGAAAGTGGTACTCCATGCAATCTTACCACTTCCTTTACATATATCCTGGCAAGCTGATCTAGAGAGAAATCCTCTCTAATAGGAATGAAGTGTGCAGACTTTGTAAGACGATCAACTATGACCCAGATAGCATTATTGCTTTTGGATGTTTTAGGAAGTCCTGTGACAAAGTCCATAGTGATGTTTTCCCATTTCCATTCGGGTATGGGTAATGGTTGTAACATCCCCTTAGACTTCTGTCTGTCAGCTTTAACTTGTTGACAAACCAAGCATCGAGAGACATATTCAGCAACATCTCTTTTCATGCCATCCCACCAGAAGTACTCTTTCAGGTCCCTATACATCTTCGTGCTTCTAGGATGAATAGATAATGAAGAACTATGAGCCTCATCCAGCAGCTCCTTCTTTAATTCGGGGATGGGGGGAACACAAACCCGATTCCTGAACTTTATTATCCCATCACAATCAAGGTTGAATTTAGGAACATTTCTCACCTTCTTTTGTAACTCGACATCTTCTTTCTGTGCCTCTTTAATCTTCACATGAATAGATGGTTGAACATTCATTTGAGAAAGATATGATTTTTCCCCTTCTATTATAATTCCAAGATCCATCCTTTGTAAATCCATAAATATTGGATCTTTTGTGATCCTCATCATGGATAAACTAGCATGGTCTTGTCGACTTAATGCATCTGCCACCCTGTTTGCTTTCCCAGGGTGGTAATGGATTGAGCAGTCATAATCCTTAATCAGCTCCAACCATCTTCTTTGGCGCATATTCAGCTCCTTTTGTGTGAAAATATACTTTAAACTTTTATGATCAGTATAAATATCACACCTTTCACCATAAAGGTAATGCCTCCAAATCTTTAATGCAAAGATTACCGCAGCCAACTCCAAATCATGTGTTGGGTAATTTTTCTCATGGATTTTCAACTGTCGTGAGGCATAAGCTATCACAATATCATTTTGCATAAGAACACACCCCAATCCCTTCTTGGATGCATCACTGTAGATCACAAACCTTTCTCCACTACAAGGCAGTGTGAGCACAGGTGCACTGGATAACCTTCTTTTCAACTCCTTGAAATTCTCTTCACATTCCTCTGTCCAGACAAACTTAACTCCTTTCCGAGTCAACTTGGTGAGTGGATTAGATAATCGTGAAAAATCTTTTACAAAACGTCGATAATATCCAGCCAAACCAAGAAAACTTCGGATCTCAGTTACTGTTGTTGGTCTCGACCATATTTCGATAACCTCTGTTTTTTCTGGATCCACAGATATCCCCTCTTTTGAGATTATATGACCCAAAAATGCAACTTTTTGAAGCCAAAATTCACACTTGGTAAATTTGGCATAAAGCTTCTCCTTTCTCAGGGTCTTCAATATAATTCTCAAGTGATCTTCATGCTCTTCCTTGCTCTTTGAATAGACAAGAATATCGTCTATAAAGACTACCACAAATTGATCGAGATAGTCTCTAAAGACTCTATTCATTAGATCCATGAAGATAGCAGGGGAATTAGTAAGACCAAATGGCATCACTATAAATTCATAGTGTCCATACCTTGTACGGAAAGCCGTCTTTGGTATATCCTCCCTTTTGACCCTTAATTGATGATACCCTGAACGAAGATCAATCTTGGAAAAGTATTGAGCTCCGCGTAGTTGGTCAAATAAGTCATCAATGTGTGGGAGAGGATATTTGTTCTTGATAGTGATCTTGTTAAGTTCTCGATAATCAATGCAGAGTCTCATTGATCCATCTTTCTTCTTAACAAATAGAACAGGTGCTCCCCAAGGTGACGCACTAGGGCGTATGAATCCCTTATCAAGATTCTCTTGGAGTTGCTTCTTCAATTCCTGCAACTCAATTGGGGCCATTCTATAAGGTGTCTTTGAAATAGGCAAAGCACCCGGTACGAGTTCTATTGAAAACTCAACTTCACGATTTGGTGGAAGACCCGGTAATTCCTCTGGAAAGACATCATCAAACTCCCGTACAATGGGCATATTCTTAATCGTGAGTTTCTCACCAACTATTTGAGATAAATAACCTTCATTTAGTGGAATCAATACCCATAAGATGGAAGAAATTTCCACTGGAAGGTTATGTTCATCCTTGCATTGATAGACGATCGTAGGTTGATCTGGAATATGAAATGTGACTTCCCTTCTTTAGAAATTGATATGAGCTCCATGTAGAGAAAGCCAATCCATGCCAAGAATCACATAAAATTCCACTAAAGGAAGGATCACAAGATTTGCAGGAAGCACTTTCCCACAAACTTCGATCGGAGAAGAATTATAAACTTCTGATGGGATTGATGTGCCATTAGGTGTTGTCACAGCTAACTCAACATCTAATTGTTGAGGTAACACGGTGATACCCTTAGAAAATTTTTCAGAAATAAAAGAGTGGGTGGATCCAGAATCAAATAAAACATTTGCTACTTTAGAGTGGATGGTAAGTGTACCTTTCACCACATCGTTATCGTACTCCACATCGCTGATAGAAATTGCATGTGACTTTCCTTTGTCTTTAGCCTTAAGAGTTTGTTGACGTCGACCATCATCATCAACCCTTGGATTTGGGCATTGATTGGCATAATTCCCCATCTCCTTGCACTTGAAACATTGAAGTGTAGTAGGTTCATTCTGTGTATCCCTTCATTTGTTTGCATCATTAGACATCTTCTTCCCATTATCACGGCATTCAAATGCCCGATGACCTTCCTTTCCACATTTAAAACATTTACTTGTCCCTTTAAGACAACTCCCTCCATGTTTCTTTCCACACTTTGAGCATAAGGGAAAGTTCATCTTCTTTTCCGTGTGCTCTTTAGATTTTTCTTTGAATTCCATCTTCCTCTTCTTATCAAACCCATGTGACTGATGGGTTACTCCAATATTCATCTCGACTTTGAGAGCACATCGAACGATTTCCTCGTAGCTATTGAAGTCTCTTATGGCTAACGCCCTTCGAAGACTTGGTTTTAAGCCACTAAAGAATCGATCGATCTTACTCTCAGGTTGGATAATAATACCAGAAGCGTACCTTGCAAGTCTTGTAAAATTTGCTTCATAGGTACTAACAGATTCATCATCCCTTTGCTTCAGTTCAAGGAACTCTTTCTCCATCTTTGTTCGGAGAATACGAGGGAAGTACTTATTGAAAAATAAGTTCTTGAACTCGTCCCATTCCATAGACTCAATTTCATCCCTTTGCCTCGTATTCTTAACAAGCTTCCACCATTGATCCGCATCTCCTTCCAAACGATACACTGCTAGGATGACTTTATCATGCTCAGAACATTGAAGAACTGAAAATATCTTTTCAGTAGTACTAATCCATTGTTCAGCAACTAATGGATCAGTAGACCCGCTGAAAGATGGTGGACGCTGCCTCATGAAGGATTCAACAGAATGTTACTCCCTCCTTTGTTCGTTTGGAAATCCTGCATGATTCATAGCTTGAGAAAGTTGTGTGAGCATGGCTACAAGATTTTGCATTCCAGCTCCCATATCGTTTGTTTGCTCAGGGGGACAATCATTGCATTTCCCATCGCATTCCGCATTAACACGGTTCCTTAGGGTTCCATCCATTGACTAAAACCAAGAAGAATAGTGTGAGAAACACTAATTATAATAGGAAACCACATAATTCAAGAAAAAAAAAACATTCATGCTTATGGTCTTATCCTAGGTTATTCATGGCCATTTCTAAGATTGTGTTCTATGCTTAGACTTATCCTTAGGGTTCTTACTAAGGCTTTCACATCCTAGTTTCCAAAGGTTGACTATACCTTTCCTCTGATACCAACTATAACGACCCATACTTTACATACATTGTTAATACTTCAAAATTGAAGCACACTTATTACAACATATGACAAAACCACAAAGGACCGTATAGGTATAGTGTCTTTAGAAACTGGGAAACATAAACAACTGGTTCATAAATTTTCTACAGTGTCTCCCATTTATTTCATCATATCTAGGGTCCCTTTTAGCATATTCTACTTAATATCCATCTTCCTGACCTGGGGAAAAGAAAACATAAAAGGGTGAGCTCAAATGCTCAGCAAGGGCAAATAAAGGAAATAAAAATCATATCATATCTTTTTGAAAATCATAACCTGCAAAAGAGATCATAATATCTTATCATGGAATAATTCATAGAAGTGAAAATGAGATCCCCATAATCATAACATAAAACTTGAAACTTTGTGGCATGCACACATAATCATGGAAATCATTTCTTGTTAGTCATGACTCATTGCCAAGACTATCTTAGTGGACAAAGTCCCTTTCTGAACCGAGTTCACTCCTCGTTTCAGTCCTGTATCACTGAACCGAAATAACCTTCCGTTCCAGCCATGTCTATCTCATGAGATATAAAATCATTACCCAATGCATTGGAGGGAGATATAGGTCCCACCCATCTTATAATGAATCCTTTCTTATGTGTGCCACATAATCATAAAACATACATCATCGCATAACACATGTAACAAAAATGTGATTCTTGAAACATCATGACATCATAAATCAATTCATATAAGATAAAGGAATTCATAAAAATAATTCCATCACAACATGAACAAATCAATTTAATAATAGGGATAAAAACATAACCCTTTATTATCTTATATGGAAAATAATTTTGATAAAACACTTGAACTCCATTCTTGAGGAAAATATCCTTTCTTCTTCAAAAACATTTTTCCTTTCATAACATGTCATACAACTTTAAAATAAAAGAAGTTGATTAAAAATAAACTTGAAAACTTGTAAAGGAAGCTTCTTGGAAACAATGTTTTAAAAATCCATTCATGCCGTATAAGTTAAAAAAAACATTCTTCGTACTTTTGTCGGAAAAGTCAAAAAGTACCTCGTATGACAAAAGATTCATTTCATAGATATTACTAAAAACTCACCGAAGGGTAAAAATGGATTTAAACAATTGTAGGTGGATGGAAATAATATTACATATTGATGAAACATGGATGTGGATGATAAAATACACCCCAGTAAATACTTACGAATAAACAATCTCGGATAAAAATGAGATTGTGATATTTCCCTTACCTTAGGTCTGATTTGCTTTATACGTGTCCGAAGCTCCTGTATAATGGTTTAAATAATGTTATTGACTTATTCCAGAATCATACATATTGATATGATATCATATATGGTCATATTATTAGCTTCTTGTTAGTAATATTTCATTGTTACTTGCTACTCGGGTCTTTATAACTTTTTGTTCTTATGCGTGTTTTGTTGAATAAATTCTTATTCTTATCTTTAGGTTATAGATAATTCATTTCCAGAATGGTATTAGTGTAGTATATACCATATTCATTCATTCAATTAATTTATATAATCATTATGAAATGAAGATCATGTAGAACGAGTCGCATCACATCGTGGAGACGGTATTCCGTACGTACGCACGAGTGATGATATCGTTCCTATGATCGTGGAATTGTATTGGATTATATATATATATATATTATTTCAGTATCAATATTACTTCATAATAATTATATATAGTTACTCATTACACCATTATACCCATCCTTGTAAGGTGATGGTGGAAAATAGATTACACCACGGCGTGGAGACGGTATTCCGTACGTACGCACGCGCGGTGATTTCATTTTTTCGTAGGATGGATAGAAGGTGAATTAGGGTTGTTTCATATTTATAATAACATATCAGTATGTAAGTAATACTGATGTTATTACTTTGTCATGAAACAACTAAATAAGAAGAAGTTGAAGACGAAAGAAATTAAAAAGATCGGTAATGGATATTACCTCTTCTTTGGAACGCCTCTTTGAATCCTCCACCTAAGGAACTAAGATTGGTCTTTGGAGAAGACCAGGACCTCTAGGATTATTCTAGGGAAGTGGAGAGGAGAAAATGGCAGGGTTTGGCCGAGCTTGAGTGCTCAAATTGCTGTGAGGATGAGGGGGAGGAGGTGCCCTTTTATAAGGGAGGAGAGGGGCACCTTAGGAATATCTCAAAATATTATTTTATAGTAAAGTCAAAATCGGTTTATAATGGTTCCAAAGGGTCTTATTTCGAAGCTAAAGTGGGGATGGGTCGAAATCCTATCAACCAATAGGATTTAGACAAGTTTAGGGTATTATTTTAACCTTATCAATTAGATTTAACTCTAAGTTAATTAATTTAACTTTTACCGTGTCTTTTTGTTTTCTTTCACTATATGGTTAATACACTTACTATAACATGCCAAACGAACCCCAAATTGTTTATTATTAATATATATATCCTTATCTAAGTCATTTGGCCGAACCTTAGATTTTTAGGAATAAAATAACAATTAGTAATATAATATTTGATTTAAAAACTATTTTGTGTCAATTTTGACACTATTTGATATATGATTTTTGTGAAAGTCATAACAGAATTATATGTTCGAACAAAGTTAATTAAATCAACACTAATATATCATAGTAACCTAGAAAATTAGTGGAAGTCATAAAAAGTCTTAAATTACATTTATTTTGGTATTTATATTATCAATTTTGTCAATATTCCATTAATAAGATAATTACTGCATCATCTTTGTGTCATAAATAAATTAAATTATTTGATGTCGAAAAATTAAAAATAAAATACCATAATGTAGTAAATCTTTTTATATTTCTAATGAATATTTACAATCGAATTTATCTTATGTATAACCCCATATTAAAAATGATTTACTTATTAAACTTTGATTTTAACTATTTTAACCCTTCTTTAAATAAATTAATAATAAATGTCCTAATCTAATCCAAGTGGGCCTAAATGGTCATATAACATTCATAAGGTTGTTTTTGGTCGAATTACACTTGTCCAATAGAATTAGGATATGTGTTAGGGTAATATTAATATCATATTTACCCTTAGTTACCCTATTTACTATTAACCGCGGTAAAAAAAAGTAAAAAGTTACTATTCACCAAAAAATTATTTTCATCTCATTGAACCACATTTTAGTCCTTGATATTAACCGTGTCTCTCGGATTTTCGAAATTCCATTCACAGAAGCGGTAAAATTAAGTTTTATGCAAAATTCAGTTTTTTAACCGACCACTTAGTGGTTTCACTATTCATCAAAAATTGAAAGTTTTCAGAAAAATACCAAAATTTCACCCTAGGCTAATTTCGATATTCTGAGTCCAAAAATGAAGTCCATTTTGAAAAATAAAATTTATAAAATTTCAAAAAGTGGTTATTACTATTCATAACGGCTAGTTTTAATAGTATATTGTTGTTTAGTGAAACTCGGTATTGCGTACGACGCAAGCTATCGAGGAAGGTCGTGATTGCGTGCAAAGCAAGCCAAGAAAGTGTTGTGTAGAAAAATATTCCTTTGATGATTTATATAACATAAAATTCTCGGGTGTTACAGTGATAGTCCTTGAAATTGTCCCTAGATCAATCTATCACTAGATGTGAGTATAGAATTAGGATATACAAAAGATGGTATTCAGATTTCCCTATAGCCACTATTATTAATTAGTGGCACCCTTTGACATGAATAATATCCCATAATTGTTCATGGGACTCATGAAAAAGATATTCTAGTCTTTCTTAGAACAGTTCATGGTGGTCTATATCAAAGATATCATAGTGTAATTGGAATCTAATGAGGAGCACATGAGACAGTTGAGGATGGTTCTGGACACTCTGAGAGCACCATATTTATAGGAATCTCTCAAAGTGTCAATTTTTGGATTCAATAGGTCCACATTATTGGACATGTAATCTCAAAGGCAGGTGTGGTAGTAGACCCGATGAACGTTGAGGTAGTTCTTTCTTGGGAGCCACCCAAGAGTGTTACTAAGGTGAGGATATTACTTAGGTTAGAAGAGTTATATTATATTTTTGTACTCAATTTCTCTAGAGTATCAGCATCCATGATAGCTATGACCTAGAAGGGGCATCCTTTCATGTAGATGGAAAGGTTCTAGTAGAGCTTTCTATAGTTGGGAAAAAGGTTGATGAGCACTATCTCTTGAGATTTATATAGGAGGGTTTCAAGTATGTAGTGTTCAATGATGAAATAGGTATCGGCCTAGGTTGTATTCTAATTTAGAGATAGGACCTGATTGCTTGTGGTTTACATTAGTTAAGACCAAAAGATCAGAACTTTGTGATCCATGATCTCGAGTTATCAACGGTAGACTTTGCACTAAAGATGTGTCAACACTACCTAATGGGAGAGATGTTTATTTTCCACTCTTACCAAAAGAGTCTCAAGTATATCTTATCGGAAAAGGATATTATATTGAGAAAGTGGAAATGGATAGAGTTCCTCTAGGACCATGACTTTGAGATTTTCTCTACTCCTAGAAAGGGGGGCTTGGTGGAAAAGGATGGTGCTTTATATCTTCAGTCAATGGTTATTACACATATACTTCTATAGTGTTTCAAGGATTCTCAGAATATAGATACTCAATGTGGCAACTTAGATACTCATATATCTACTGGAAATGCTCCCAATGGATATACTAAATGTGGAGACTAGGCTATACTTTTTAGAGGGAAGACGATGGTACCTTTGATTTTGTGGGAAGAGGTAAAGTATGAGTTTCATACATCCCCTTTGGTGGTACATCTAGGTGTGTAAAAGATATACCATGACCTTCGATGTTAGTTTTGGTGGTAAGGCATGAAGGGTTTTATTTCAAAAAAAATCTCTTGATGTCCCAGTTGTCGGTAAGTGAAGGTTGAGCACTCGGTTCTAGTGTATTTTTCTCAACCATTTGAGGTGACATATTGGAGGTGGTATGGGAAATCCATGGACTTCGTGATGGAGTTACCATATACATCCATGGTACACTATGCCACCTATAATATTGTAGACTAACTCACCATGTCAGCCTACTTCCTTACCATTTGAGAGCATAGTTTAGTAGATATCTTAGGATGCCTCCATGTGTAGGAGATAGTATGGATCCAAGTGGTTACCTAGATCATGGTTCAAAATGTAAAACTTGCTTCATGTTATGATTAGAGAAAGTATTTGAAGAGGCCTTTAGTACTGAGTTACACTTGAGTAACTACTAAAAAACATGATTTTAACAGTATTGGCCTTTATCAGTGCTATACAAAAGCACTAAAAAGGGATCCTTTATCAGTGCTAAAACAAGCACTGATAAAGGGTGTCTTTTGTTAGTTTTTTTAGCGTTGATAAATGGTAAACATTATTAGTGCTTTATTTTTAGCATTGATAAAGGAAAGCTTTTATCAGTTCTTTTTTAGCACGATAAAGGGTTCCCTTTATCACCTCTTTATTTTTAGCACTAACAAAGGGCACCCCTTATGTGCTCTTTATTTTTAGCACTGACAAAGGGAACCCTTTATTTTCTCTTTATTTTTAGTGTTCATAAAGGTATACTTTATCATCACTTTATTAGCACTAATAATGGTCCAAATAAAATGAAATAATTAAATAAATAAATAAATAAAATTTATTAAAAAAAATTATTAATTAAAAAATTATTGATAAAAATGAATCAATTGATTATACTATATATAAATTATAAATACTAATAAATAATATATATTAAATATATTTTGATATATACAGAACACAAATTAAACAAGTAAAAATTAAAAAAAACATAAATTGAGAAAAATATTAAACATTTTATTAATTAGATAATTATTGATAATGTTGATAAATAGTATATATTAAATTTATAGACATATATGAATGTATATAAATATGATTTATATAGTACAAAATATTTATTTCTTAAATATTAATATATTTAAGGAATAATGGTTTATAATTAAAAATTAATATGAATTAAAAATACCAATTAATTACATAGAGTAAGGAACATAATTGAATGTCATTTAATTTTTGAATTTAGCATAGATCAAATAAGTATAATATTTATTTCACATAATGCGATTAAAAGATTTTTATATACAACACACACACACACACACAAAACTTATCCACTTTTTCAAAGTATACTTATTTCTAATTTATTCAATTTTAGTCATTTTTAACATGCATGCACTTAAGATTAAATATTCATTAATAATGTTAAAAAAAATTAAAAGTATTTATAACTAAATATATTTTTAAATCTACATAAACTATATTTAAACATTTATATATTTATATTTATAAATAAATAAATATTATTTTTTTAAAAAATATTTATATAATTACAAATAAATAATTATATATATTTAAATAATTATTAAATTTATAATAAATTTATCTAAAAAATGATTATATTTACTATATTTATATACATATATATAATGATATAAATATTATTTTTTAAAAATATTTATATAATTGTAAAAAAATAATTATATATCTAAATAATTATAAATTTATAATAAATTTATTTATATAAATAATATATTTACTATATTTACATTTTTATATATTTATTTAATATATACAATTATATATATTTACAGATTTCTATTTATAATTATAATTATAAATCTTTTATCACCACTTAAGTAATAAGTACTGAAAAAAGGTATATTTATCATCCCTTTTTTGGAAGCTCTTATAGAAGAATCCTAATCTACTTAAAACCCTAACCAGTTGCAAACTCATCATGATATCTGAAGCTTTTTGCAGAATCTAGACTCTGTCAGAACTCTTCCTCGTTGAATCAAATCCCAAATCAAGGCTCTAACAAATCCTAGTCTCAAATACAAGTCACAACCTATTCAAGTTTCGAATGAATCTAAGGCTTTAATGTAAGTCTTTATCTAGTTTCTCTCGAATGTAATTCTTTCTCTACTTCATCTTGTGAAACTCAAGGTGTAAAACATCAATGGTTTTTGCCATGGTGGTGGCTGTTTTGAAACTATGAGTGTGGTGAGTTATCCATTTTGATGATTTGTCCATGGAGATCTTTCATTTTATGCTTGTAATTTTGAGAGTGTGAAAAAACCTATATTGTTAGCCTTCCCAGCTTCGTTCCCAGGCCATATGAGCATCTTATTCCAAATCAATTACAATTATGAATTAATGTTGGGTACTTGTGAGCTACTCATTTATTTATGTGAAATTTTGGATGAATCATGCTTTATTTTTGTTGGATAAATAGTGTAATTAACCATATGTTATAATTCTCATCCCATTTTACATCATCTATATGATTTTGTATCTATAAATTTCCATCATGGTGGTTGTGTAGCCTATGATAATGTTTCCTGGCATATTAAAATAACTAGTTATTTTCGTATTTTGGTAGTAGATACATTAGAGGGGAGTGATGTTTTATATATATGTTAATTTGATTCCACCTATATTTCTGTGTGAAGTTAGGGTAGTCCACTTCAAAAATGTGACCTCATGGGAGTCATTTTGTCCGAATAGAGGCTATTGTGTATGGGACAGATGTTTCAAGGGGTGTTGTATTTTTCTCCCTTGTTTGTGATAAATCTTATTGATGTGTATTATTGCTTTATGCCAACTTCATTATATAACTCCCTATAATCTCAACGATGGGTCAATGTGTATTATATGGCCTCACTATAATCATTCATAAGCGTATATCTGAGGTGACAACTTCCTAGAATCCTTAGTATGGGTCAATGTGGTTATATGAAATACCAAGAGTCTTTAGATGTTTTCAAATATTTGATATACCATTAATAATAAATGTAATAATTCCTTCGGTTTTTTACTCTTATTATTCCAAAAAATATAATAGAGGTTATCAAATTATATTTATTAGAAATTATTTTTAGGTATTCATCATTTTAGGACTACATGTATTGGTTCCACCCCTAATAATATCTCATTACCATACATGTAAATGAAATAAATATTTATTTATTAAAATATTTTATCAATACATTTTTATAAACTATAGTTTATTGAATGAGAGTTTATTATTCTTATTTATCATATTTGGGTTTATTATTACACTTTAATTTCTTATATTATATTTTCATTTGTTTAGGGTATTTAAGAAATACTTTATGTCTATCAAATAATAGTTGTTATTGAAAATTTTTTCTTGAGACTCATCCTCCATCTCTTTTATAGAAAACTTTCATTCTCATTAGTTTCATCTCCTGAAAAGTTATTGTATTTTGTTTCATGAGACTCATCCCCCACATATTTTTTGTTTCTTGTACTACAATGAGAAGTAGTCATCCCATGGATGACTACTGCTTAGTGTACTTCTAGCAACATAGGTTTATGTTCACAAGAGATGGAGGATGTGCGTCAAACAAAAAAAATGCAATGATAAATGTTCGGGATATGAAATTATGAGCATGATATATGTATATAACTCCCAACTTTGAATGAATTCATAGGATAAAACCTTCCATAGTGGATTATTTATTTTATTAAATTCCATTACCCATTTTCTTAAAATCATAATGAAAATATTTGAAATAATCAAATGTTGGGATTCCCTTATTAGAATTGTCTATATCATTATCCTTTGACAGTGAATATATTATGTGTATTTATTTATTTATTGTAAAAAATTACTATTTTACGAATCTAATAGGATGAATATGAATTCATATTGGATGCATGCTAATCATTTGAAAAAAATAGTATAAATATGGATTTAAATAGAGTTTGTAATAGAGCATGCATACGCCCCTTATCAAATCCTTTATCCATGTTTACATTGTTTTTATTCGAGAAAACTTATCCCAGAAAATTTGTAAGAACATTTTATTTGTTATGTAATAGATCATAAATAAAAATGTTGGGATCAACCTGGGGAAAAATAAATGTGCACGCTGATTGGGATGATACTGTGATTTATGAACCATTTGATATGAATACCAATGTAAATGATGATAGAGATCGCATTAATGAAATGACAATGTCAATTGAAGTTTCCCTTCATGATTTTCCAAATTTGTTTGAGAAGTTAAATATTTATTCCAAGAGATAATTTTATACTGATTTTAATAAGTAGACAACATTGTCAATTGTATTAAAGTTATATAATTTGAAATTTGGTAGAAGATGGAGTGAAACAAGCTTTACAGAACTACTTAGTCTTCTAAATGATATATTAATAGAATTAAATGAACTGTCATGTAGAGAATGTGATGATAAATGAATGGTATATTCAATGGGAATTATCTCTAAAAAATAAATTCATGTACATATGATTTCATATTGTTTTGAAAGGACC
Organism: Viscum album; assembly: GCA_963277665.1. Taxonomy (NCBI): domain Eukaryota; kingdom Viridiplantae; phylum Streptophyta; class Magnoliopsida; order Santalales; family Viscaceae; genus Viscum; species Viscum album. The sequence continues at coordinate 60,546,347 of OY728143.1, read as the reverse complement.
ATGAATCACTCATAAAGTTCCCTAAGTGTGGTGTAGATTGATACAGGAAAAATCAATCAAGTCCCTAGAAATATATATTGTAATTTCCTATAATTCCATAGTTTAGAAGACTGTATGGATGATTGGAAACTGTGAGACAATTTACATGGAATATAGATACAAGAATTATATATGGGAACCTATATCATCTAGAAGATTCTTATCAGTGGAAGAAAATTGATTTTGAGTATCCTAAATTTGGAAATGAGTTGAGAATCTTTCTCCTAGTGTTATCTACAGATTGAATAAATATTTTTGGTTTATATAGTAGTACTCACAATATATAGCCTATCATGTAGGTAGATTATAACTTGCCTCTATGGTTATGCATTAAGAGTAAAAACATAAGGTTTTATCTTATTATATCATAACCAAAGAAACCTGATATGGATATTGATTTCTATTTGGCTCCATTGATTAAAGATCTAAAATTGATGTGGGATACAGGTGTTACAATGTTTGTTTCTCATAGAAGTGAATAATTCACATTGAGGACTATGTTGTGTGGGATGATAAATGAAATCCCCACTTATGTAAATTTATCAGGATATATCATTAAATTAATGTTTGGGTGTCCCATTTGTGGAAAACACAAATACTCAGTTCGTTTGAAACATTCCATGAAGACTGTGTTTTTAGGACATCATAAATTTTTATCTCCATGATATAAATATTGATCCTAGATGATAACATTAAATGGTAATAATAAAAAATGTACAACATCATCTCCAATAATGAGTGACCTACTGTTTGATAAAGTGAAAGATATTGGAACTATTTTGGGTAAAACATTTTCAAAAAAAACTTATGAAATTAGGTTCGATTAAGAGAACAATTTTATTTTAATTACTACATTTTAATTTTTTATATTTCAAATATTTACTTGATATCATGCATGTAAAAAATATTTATTTGATTGTGTTATTGAAACATTACTAAATTTTCCTATAAAAAAGATATAATCAATGATAGGATGGAATTTATTGAACTGGGGATAAGGGAATAGTTGGAAATGATGAAGGTTAAAAGGTGGTATTTTCTTCCTCCAAAACCTTTAAATCTATCAAGATTGAAAAAAAAATCAATTTTTCCTTTTCCTTAATAGTTTAAAATTTCCACATCAGTATTCATAAAATATCAAGAATTTTATGTCAATGACTAATTTGAAGTTACAAAGACTAAAATCACACAAATATCATGTTTTGATGAAATATTTGATGCATGTTTCTTTCCATTTCATTCTACCTCAAAATGTTAAAAACACATCAACCATATCCTACTTCATTTAGCCATATGTAGTAAAGTTATAGAACTGATGAAGTTTCTAATCAGGAATAAGGAGGTTAATGTAATTATATATGAATTAGAGATGTTCTTCGCCCATCATTATTTGATATAATGGTCCACCTAATAGTTCATTTGGTTACAAAGGTTCAGATAAGTGGTTCAATCCATTACATTTGGATGTACCCCATTGAATTGTATATGAAAATTTGGAAAGGGTATGTCAAGAATATAAGTCATCCAGAAGGTTTTATTACATAATAATAAATTGTCGAAGAAGATATTTAATTCTGTATCGATTAACTATAAGATGTTGATAGTATTGGTCACCCAAAGTCTCATAACAGTGAATTCCTTATGGGAGAAGGAATTTCCAGAAGTTATGTTGTTATAATTACCTTGACATATTGGGAGTAATATCACCTTTACATTTTTTAGAATAGAAAATATTTTGATCCATACATTGAAGCCCAAAATGAAATTATTGGATTTTTGAAACCATCAAGTAATAAATAATAGATATCAAATATACATAATAAATAGTTCATAGTATGGTACCAGTATCAAATTTATAAGTAGTTATCTAAAAATATGATTTTAATTGTTGAACGACTTCAATTGATAGCTAGGGGACCGGATGAAAATTTTATATCTTAAATAGATTTTGTAACCAATGGTTATACGTTCTATACAAAAGAACATAATGAATTTAGTATGATGAAAAATAGTAGTTTATGCATATGGATGATGTGATGCACATATCTGGTTCAAAGGATATAAATCCAATTTATGCAAATATTTCATATTTTAGCATTATCGAAGAGATATACAAGTTGGATTATACAACATTCCAAGTGATGATTTTCTATTGAAAATTGATTGAAAATATGAGTGTAGTGAATTTTGATGAAATGGGTATCTTAAAGGTGAATTTAAGTGTGGAAGGGGAAAAATAATATCTGTTCATAATGGCATCACAATCAGTGCATGAATTTTATGTCTCAAATATAGGAATCAATAATTGGTTTATTTTCCTACTAGTGACTAAAATAAATTTCCAATCAGATAAAAATTCAATCGAGGATGACCCTTTAATTTGGGTATCACTATAATTTTATGATGGCCCCAATGTAGAAAATATATTGTATGGTATAGGGGACCAAAAAGAGGTGAATTGGATTTTTGATAAAGGAACCAAATCCCTAAAACCATTCAAAAATGGGATTTTAATGAGAAGGTAAAAGTGTTTTTAAATATAATAATTCTTTTCTCATAATATTATATTTTCTCTACTACATTAACACAATATAAATTAAATTTTTTAATACTCTAAAGACAATGTATTCAACACATGATGATGTTACCAATCCCTTGTAAGAACAAACTATAATGAAGGAACCCCTTCAAGAATATGTAAAGGTAATTTTATGAAATACTTTCTCTATTTTAATCAAAAAAATATATAATGTAACATCGATTTAATTTTCATTATTCTATATAGAGTTTGTTTATTTTAGAAGATTTATGTACATATTTTATGCCTTTGTAGGAAGATAAATGATGTTGTCTCTTCCCAATCATATATGTAATATTGATGTTTTCATAGTTAAATCATTGTGAATATAATTAATGTATTGTTTCATATTTATGTTTAATTTATTTATTTTTATTATTACTTACATAATAATTATTTTATTATATAGGCAAATTATTTTATTTTATTTGGGTTATTATGTTCATCTTTTATGAATTTCTTTGACAAAACTTCCACAATCATCTTCTCCCCAAAATCCTTTTCACTATTGTGTTGTTGGCATTTATCAATTTCCTTCATGTTCCCTACGGTAATCAATTACGTAGGTAATATTGTTTTTTCATAGTAAAATCATTATCCATAGAATTAATGTATTATTTCATATCTATTTTTTATTTATTTTTTTTAGTATTACTCACATAATAATATTTTCTAATATAAGAGTATTCTTCTGTTTGAGTTGGGTTGGTTTGTCCACATTTCATTCCATTCTGCACCAAAAATTCCACATAATTCTTCTATCTTAAAACCTTTTCACCCTTTTAGTGTTGAAATTTATCACTTTACTTCAATTTCCATTCACTACTCAATCACAGAGGTAATTTTGATGTTTTCATAGTAAAATAACTGGCCATATAATTAATATATTGTTTCATATTTATATTTTATTTATTTATTTTTATTATTAATCATATAATAATTGTTTTTTCATACAGTTTAATTCTTTTGTTCAGTTTGGGGTGGTTTGTTCAAAGCTTCTCAAGATCGTGAGAGATTGGAATTCGATTCAGCAACTAAGATAATGACAACGAGGAATTGTGTTAAGAATGTATACAACCATCCTGAAAAGGTGAATCCCTACTACTTATTTAATTAATTTTTTCATCATTTTATCAAATATTTGTAAGTTAATTTTCTTACCATTTTTATATAATAATTATTTAGTTTTTTCACATATCTTTTCGTAATTCATATTGATTCGATATTCATAGTATAAAAAACTCTCTCTTTGAAGGAAAAAAGAGTACAAGAAGATCATGTGGTTATTGTGGTGAATTCTTGTGAGATAATGGGAACATGAGCTTCCTCTACTCTTTTGGATTTCAATAACAACAAAGGTTTTTTGGCTACGAACACTGATTCAAGATATACTGTCAGAATGTCGACAAATAAATTCAATGTAAACCATTGTAACATTGGTATTTATGAATTATTTTAGTCTTTGGGACATTTAAGAATCAATTATACCTCAATCCAACATAGGATGTGACCGGTATGACTCCAAGTGCTTCTTTTTATTAAAAATTGGAATTAATCTTACTAAAAAAGGAAACTGACATACTCAAAACTGAGAAAAAATATTCAAAATGTAGTAATATTTTTAGTAAAATAGTCCATAATTCATTTTTAACATGTAGAAATTAGTCGCACCTCAATCTGATACATGATGTGTTTGGTATGACTCAAAGTGTCTATTATCAGTTTAAAATTAAAATTTTAGCTAAAAAAGTGTCACTCACTAAACACTTATAAAACAATCTTATTTTATTAATAATTTAGGAAAATGATTCATAAGTAATTTTTGATATGTATGAATTTTTTTCACATCAAACTAATACATGATGTGATCAGAATGAGTCAAAGTGTAGGTTTCTAGTTTAAAATTTTATTTTAGTAAAAAAAGACAGGTGAAGTACTCAAAAACAAATACACATTAATATTGTTTTGATAATTTTGGGAAAAAATCCATAATTAATTTAAGACATTTAGAAATTAGCCAATCCTTAATTTGATGCACGGTGTGACTAATATGACTCGAAGTGCATCTTTTTTTATTTAAAATTGACATTAATTTTTATAAAATAGAAAACTAACCTACTCAAAAATGAGAAAACTCATTTTAAATTTTTTATATGTTATAGAAACAATCTATAAGTCATTTTTTACATATAGTAATCATCTACACCTTAATTTGATACATGATGTTCCATGTACGACTCAAAGTGTTTGTTATCGGTTTAAAATCAACATTTTAGTTCAAAAAGTGTAACTCGCTAAAAACTAATAAAAAACTCTTAGATCTTTTGGATAAATTAAAAAAATTATTAATAAGTAATTTTTTATTTTTAGGAATTGGTTTCATGGAAAACTATTACATGATGGGATCAGAATGGGTCAAAGTGTGTGTTTCCAGTTTAAAATGACATTTTAGTAAAAAATACATGTGATACACTCAAAATTGATAAAATTCATTTGTATTGTTTTTATACATTATGAAAATGATCTATAATTCATTTGAGATGTTTAGGAATTAGCTTAACCTTAATGAGATGCATAGTGTGACCGATATTACTCCAAATGTGTCTTTTTATTTACAATTGACATCAATTTTAGTAAAATGGACAACTGAACTACTCAAAAATCATAAAACACATTCATATTGTTTTTATAATTTATGGAAATTGTCTATAAGTCATTTTTTATGTGTATGAATCAGTCTCCTTTTAATACGATACACGATGTGCCCGGTATGACTCAAAGTGCCCATTATCATTTTAAAATTGATATTTCAGTTTAAAAAGTGTCACTAACTGAAAACTAATAAAAAAACTCATATTTTTTGATAATTTTAGAAAAAAGTTTTTAATTAAGTTGTGAGGTTTAGGAATCGGTATCATGTAAAATTGATATACGATGTGATCAGATTGATTCAAAGTACATGTTTCCAATTTAAAATGGCATTTTAGTAAAAAAGACAAGTGATAGACTAAAAACTAATAAAAAAATTCATATTGTTGTGATAATTTATCAAAATTATATATAATCCATTTGAGACATGTAGTAATTCGACTCACCTCAATTTAATGCATTGTCTGCCCGATAGGACTCCAAGTGTGTATTTTTTATTTAAAATTGACATCAATTTTAGTAAAATAGTCAACTGACCTACTCAAAACTGATAAAACACATTTGGATTGTTTTTCTAATTTATATAAATGATTAATAAGTAATTTTTTATGTGTAGTAATCATCATTACATGAATCTGATACACAATGTACCCGGTATGACTCAAAGTTTCAGTTATCAGTTTAAAATTGACATTTTAGTGTAAAAAGTGTCACTCATTGAAAATCAATCAAACGCACTTGGATTATCTGGTTAATTTAGTAAAAAAATTCATAAGTAATTTTTTATCTATATGAATTTGTTTCATGTCAAACCAATACATTATGTGATCAAAATGAGTCAAAGTGTGTGTTTCTAGTTTAAAATGACATTTTAGTAAAAATTATAAGTGATGTAATCAAAACTGAGAAAATACATTCATATTGTTTTGATACTTTTGGAAAATGATCCATATGTAATTTGAGATTTTTATAAATCTTACTCACCTCAATATGACATACAGTGTGACCGGTATGACTCCAAGTGCGTCTTTTTATTTAAAATTGACATCAATTTTGGTAAAATGGAAAACTAACCTACTCAAAATTGAGAAAAAACATTCGGATTATTTAGATACTTTATGAAAATGATACATAAGTGATTTTTTACTTTTATAAATTAGTCGTACTTCAATTTGATACTAGATAAGCTTGATATTAATCAAAGTTTCCGTTATCAGTTTCAAATTTACATTTTAGTTCAGAAAGTGGCACTCACTGAAAACCAATCAAACATGTCAGATGTTCTTGATATTTTATAAAAACCATACAAAATTCATTTTTTATGTGTAGGAATTTTTTTCATCTTATATCGATACACGATGTGATCAGAATGATTCAATGTGTTTGTTTCCAATTTAAAATAAATTTTTAGGAAAAAAATTATGTACTCAAAACTAAGAAAATTCATTTGGATTGTTTTTATTCTTCAGTAAAACCTCATATATCATTTGAGATATGTAGGAATTATTTTTACCTCAATATGATGCACAATATGAATTGTATGACTCCAAGTTCACTTTTTTATTTAAAATTTGCATCAATTTTAGTAAAATGGACAACTAACCTACTTAATACTGAGAAAATGCATTTATATTGTTCTGATACTTTAGGAAAATTATCCATAATTCATTTTTGGTGTGTAGATCCATGACTCAATCAGATACATGATGTTCTTGGTATGACTCAAAGTGACTTTTATCAGTTGAAATTGAAATTTTAATTAAAAAAGTCTCCTTCGCTAAAAACTGATCAAACATGGTTTGTATTTATCTTACACTTATTTTTTAATTTTCATATAGATAATGCTTTAATATGAAAAAGAAATGGTGTGATGTGGAAGAATCAACCACAACTCAATTTGATACACAAAGTTTCTAGTACAAATTAATGTTTAGTTTAAAATTAATACTTTCTATAAATGTATTTATTTATATTATTACTAATATAATAATTTTTTCTTATACAGGTGTGTTATTCTTATCGAGCAGGGGTGGTTTGTGTGTAAATTGAATAAGTCGAGTTTAGGATCAAAATATAAACAAACATTTATGTTTTTAAATGTATTTAATAATTTGTAAAAGTGCAATTCTATAAGAAAATATTTGATAAGTATATAATATAGTGTTTTTTCTTGTATTTGTCTTGTAAATTTAATTTCATTTTAATTTGGTATTGGTACCTAATTTTTTTTTATATCTGGTGGTGTTTTTGGGGCTGCGATATGTTGTTATAGCACATTTCACTGGTATTGTAGTGTGTTTTTACAACACACTATAGTATTCCCCTTTATCTGTGATTTTAAAAGCACTAATAAATGGGTCATTTATCAGTGCTTTTGAAAGCTCTGATAAATAAGTCCTTTATAGTCACTTTTGAAAGCACTAATATATGGGTCCTTTATTAGTTATTTTAAAAGTGCTGATAAAGGTATCCTTTATCGGTGCCAAATAAAATTTCTCATAAATTTTTCCTTTATCAGTGCGAAAAAAAAGTGATGACAAATTACCCCTTTATCAGTGCTTTTTCCCCACCGATAAAGGACCCCTTTATCAGTGGTTTTTTAGCACTGATAAAGGGAAAGATATTTTAATCTTGTTCCGATTATCAACACTTTTCTATCACTGATAAAGACCATTTTTAGTGTTGTTAAAGGCCAATTTTATAGTATTGATTATAGTGTTTCACCCCTATAATGATAGCCAAACTCATAAAACCATTCAGGTCTTTGAGAACATGATGTGGTCTTTCATGTTAGACTTTGGTTGTATTTGGGAGGATCATCTACCCTTGGTGGAGTTTACAGAAAAAAAAAATCCACCATTCCACTATTGGTATGATATAATTCGAGGAATTGTATGTGAAATCTTATAGGTCGCCACGTTGTTAAAATGATATAGGTCAGTCAGCGCTAATGGGCCCATAGTCGGTGTGAGATACCACAAAGAAGGTGCATATAATCTAGGAATGGATGAGAACTGTACAAATTCATAATAAGTCTTATGATGACTGACAATGAAGACATCTAGAGTTGGAGGAGGGAGATCATGTGTTCCTAAGGTTCTCACCTAAAACTAGATTATGGAGATTTATCTAAGGTGAAAAGCTTTCTCTAAGATTCCTCATCCCTTTCTGGATACTACGTAGAGTTGTTGAGATGGCATACCACTTAGCTCTACCACCGCGGTAGGACCAGGTACACAACAACATTCATGTGTAGCTATTGAGGACGTATGTGCATGACATGTCACATGTTATCAACTAGGGAGAGTTAGATATCAATGATTGAGATACCTTTTTTGAGTACTCATTAGAGATTGAGGATCGACATGATCAGATCCTTCATGGGGGACCGATTACACTAGTGTGTGTCTAGTGGTTGCATGGAAATACATAGGAGACAACCTAGAAGTAGGATACCTAGATAAAATCCTAGTACCCTCATCTTTTTAGTAGGTTTTTCTCTTTTAGGATGAATATCCCTAAGGTGGGTATAATATAATGGCTTGGATTTTTCATGTATTATTTTTTGGATATTATATGGAATATTTTCAAGACTAAGAATTGAAACAACATAAGATTCCAAGGTTCGGTGTGCCCAAAATAAATGTTAGAAATATATTAAATATTAGTTACACATAGTTTTCCTTAAATAGTGGAGTAATTCTTGAATGGGGTCCAAATCTAAAATTTGAGGGAATCGTTGAGTTCAGAACATAGTTTTTACCCTAGGAACGATATAAACATTGTTGGTGTGGGGTGTTTCTGGAAAAGATTTTACTGGTGATGAATTAATAAGATAAATTAATTAAATTATTTGTTTTATTTTATTTGACTTGATGAACATATTACTCTTTAAATAAATGGTTATACAATTTTTCTAATGGTTTTCCGCTAAAACATGGAGATGTAGACGACTTTGGGAGGAGAGTTTTCTTAGAGAATGAAAAAAATATAGACTGGATCAAGGATCATTCTGGCAACAGAGTTCATGGATATCATCAATGATAGAAACATAGAATTTTTCTTTATCAATGATCGATCAACCCTCTAGGTAGGATATTGATTTGTAATTTTCTATCCCTTTCATTTATCCCAGTTGAATGTATATAAATTCCACAAACAAAATTGATTCATGAATTGACGGTAGATTATAATTTATGGAATTTTTTTTATTATTATTTTTATATCTATTTATAATAAAATAGATCAATTCTAAACAAAAAAAATTGAGGTTCATTTCTCACTTCTGATGCCTTAACGATTTCCCCACCCCCTCTTTATTTGTACGTTCATCACAGTAAATTTCATTGGGTTTTTGTTTGATGAATACTCGGTATTCCTTCATTTTGAAACTATTCATTAGTGAAATAGATTTATATTTTGGTTGTGTTTCATAATCAAAGCTATGATCTAGGTGAAATTACTTTGGAGGAAAATTGGAGGGGGATAATAATGGATTTACAAATTCTTTTATTCTCATTTTTAGTGCACTGTAACTGTTTGTCTTGATGGGTCATTTTTCAAGAAGATCAAGGACTGAAATCCAGTGTGTAAAATAATTTGATTTCAGGTGACCTAAAATCCATAGGTTCCTATGATATCAGCAGGTTTAGTTATGCAGAAAAGTATGTGGAAGAGATTCTGACGAATCTAGAAAATCCCTCTATTAACGGTGCATATTTTTTGATTATAGGACGTGTGGGACCCCCCTATGCAGTGTTAGGGTTTCTACCTAGAGATAATTGTCACGGAACTTGTGAACCTATCACATGTCGTGTAACATGTGTTTGGTGACTCTACATGCAACTTGAAGGGTACACAGACACGGTAAGGAGTACACGGACTCGAACACGTCATTTACTTAGACACAAACATATCCAGGTATAAATGGACATGGCCAGCAGTACACAGGCATGATCAGGCAACACAAAATGGGTTTTGAGAAATATCTACATTTATGGGACTAGTTTGTGATATTCCAAACATTAAGAGGGGGGTTGAATCAGTGTTGGGGACTTTTTAATACAATTTTAACTTTTTATCCCTTTTCCTCTTTGACATGTTAGTATCTCGATTCTCTTATTCTATTCTACCTATCGCATGATAGAATATTAAAGTAGTAAAAGCAATAACATGATGTTTTTACAAGTTTTAACACTCAATAAGAGTATATATTCCTTGGCATGGTCAGAGATAATCCTGACCACACAATCCACTAGAAAACAATCCTTTTGTGGATTATAATGAGTAGGATATGACCTTACACTCATGTATCACTATGTAAACAATCTAATAGGGTGTGTTTTACAGCACTTAGATGGATCTTTATAGTACCTCCAAATATATAAGTCTCCTTATTTATAAGGGTTTGTAACACCAATAAAGTCTACCGCCTATTGAGATCTGTTGGATGTCACAATGTTTCTTTGTTCTTCCACAATATTCTACTTCACTTGATTAATTTCTCAACAGCATGAAAGAAACTTCTTCTTACTTCTTCCAATATGGTAACTTTTATTATTTCACTATATTCTTCTTCTATCAACCACAATGTTATGATTGTATTATACTAAGGAACTGAATTATATCTGACCCAAATTATGATCAACTGATATCAATCTGGCTAGTAACTTCTTCCCTTATGTTCTCTTCCTTCTTTAGGGAAAAATCAACTTCACTGAAATCTCTTTTTATTATTCTTACAAGAGGAACAAACTACCTTGGTGATTATTTAAATAATTAAGATCATCTCAGCTTAGCATCATTATAATTTATATGGCATGAATAACTAAATATATATTGTCTACTCCATTATTCCTTTTTGACACACAATAATATGGAATAGTGAAATAGTGTATTCTTCTCCTTATTCAATACTCAATACCAATACATGAATGTATTGGTTTACTTATATTATTTCTTTTTAACTGGTTCACCAAAACAAGGTATTGAAAACTGATGTTCATGAATGTTCTTCACAGTGCTCCCTTCACAAACCAAACTGCCTTTGTGAAACAAACTACCTTTGGAAGCTAACTGCTTTTGTGAAGCTAACTGCCTTTGTAAATCTCACTCATTCATCACAAAAAAATACCATTACCATGAATAATCCATTAATTACAATCATTTGAATTAGTCAATAATTTATGAGCATTTTTTCAATGGTCAAGATCTCAAAGAAATCCAACTTCATGGATCTCTTCTACCTACACGAAATCAAATTGATTTCTGATTTCTCTATTTTTCACAACAAATGAAGTGGGGTCACCTTATATTTATAGAACCTCCAATTCTCGATGATCTACCCCCTATAGAGTATTTTTTAGATCACTCAAAAATATATTTGTAGTGATCATCCATTCTCAATGTTCCTTTGATATTTGACATTATCGTGGAGCTCCCCGTAAAACCATCGCACGCTCGCAATGCTCCATTTCTCATAATCACGAAGATCACCGTCAAAATCTTCATGAATTTATGAAACACCCTTCATGAATCCCATATTCATGAAACTCATGCCTTTTTCACACATTACTAATATCTTTAAAAAATCTATATTTCTTGATGCTCATCATCCTCCAAATTTTAGACCCCAAAATTTTGACAAACACTGGGAAACTAAGCCACCTTAAAATATTCTTTGGGTAAACCAACCATTCTGATTTATTGTCATCCAATAACATATTTCTTTCTAATAAAATTGGAAAATGATTGGTAGAACCTATTTTCCCCCCTTAGAGTCATAATGCTTGCATCACAAGTCCTCCATACAACATATGATATTTGTAAGATAGAAACCAGCAAAGCATCATCAGATTTTCTGAGGAAAGTATTGAAACTTCCCTATCTTCTAGCAGAATCTATCATTCCAATAAAACCTTAATATTATTGGATATATCTTTTCCTAAAAAATATTTCTCTCCAATCAAACCAAAATAATATTGGTAGAAGAAATTCTCTTTCAAACCAATTCTCAATATGATTTTCATCACCATCACTCTCCCCTTTCCTTCAAACCTTAATTTCACTTTCATATTTGTATCAGATCAATGATAAATATAATTATCATATTAATTATAATTAAAACATCATTCAGAACCCAATTTGAGTTTGATGAACCTATACGAAGGACTTTCTTAAACACTGTGAGTCCTATTTTGAAGACAAACTTCTTCAAACTTCCAAACACCTTCTCCATCCATCATTATGAAACTCAAATTCTTCAAACCATTCACATGATTATTGGGTGTTCAAGACAGGAGTAATTTGTCCAATCTCCATTAAATTTGGAACTTATTCATCAAATTGAAATTAATGTAATCTATTTATTGTATTGATCATCATTATTTACCAATGACAATAATTTGAAAATAAATACAATTAATTCACAAAGTGGGATCTACATACATTCTATCCACTCTACCTACACACCACATGTCATGTGAGGTAGCACCACATGAAATGTGAGGAAGAAAAAAGTGGGATCTACATACACAAACTTATCTCTAATGTATATAGATATCTACATGTCATGTGAGGAAACACCATATGGGTAGATCCAGGTTGAGCGAGGCACATCATGTACTATACCTATACACTATGTACTCCTTTAGAGACAGTGTGGAGCCCTTCATATCTTCATTTCAGACTACATTCACTTGATTGTTTTTTCCCATGGTTCTTACCCTCAAGGGTACAATGAGGTATTATGTCCACATCTCAGTATTTTGAGCCCCTCTTGAGGATTATTCTCAGATAGAGTTTATGGTGTCCCTCAATGAGACTCAAGTGTGATCGTTTATCATCTTTCTAAACATGGAGGGGTTTTTTGAATCGATGTGACATCCTTGAGAAGGAAATTAATCCTCCTTCTATAAGGCCATGTCAGTAAGGTTCATAGGTATCATTGACTTATGATCCCCTACATAGCAGGTTGATCCAGATTGGGTTCGTAGTGTCGCTCAATGGTCCTAGGTGTGACCCCCTATCTAAGTATTAGGGTCTTCTTGAACAATGATATTTCATGGGAGGGTCCCAATGATCTTAACATCTTTGATGAGTGTCTCTAGTGATATCATGGATCTTAGAGTAGATTCAACTATAAAAAAAATACTCCAAGAAAAATCATGTGGCTGGAAGTTGGTTGTGACTACTTGGTTGTTTGATTTCCTTATTGCATATATCTGGGTGTTTTTTGTTATTTGTTGACAGATATATCATTGTAATGAGTTGAATATTATTTATGATTCGTGTTTAGTGTTTTTTGGGTGTCTTACTGGGTATTTTTATACACACCCCTACATGGGAGCTTCACACATGTGTTATGCTTATGTAAATGATTACCCATTTGATGATGTATTTAGAGGATAAGGGGATAGTGGAGCATAACTTAAGATTGAAATATTGAGTTTTCTTCCATGAGTTTTTATTTAATTATATTCCTCAACCTTGTTTTAGGTTAGACTCTTCATATGTTTTGGTTGGGTTTGTCTTTGGACCCTTTCTTTATTTTATTACTTTTCTATAATACTCTAATTATGGATCTTATATGTATGCAAGAATTGGTTTCAGTTGTTTTACATTTCAGAATTGTATGGTCATGGAGATGTGTGCATGTGTATAGGTAATTCAGGATAATGTCTCCAATTTGTTGTATATTCTTACTCTGAACTGGTTTTCAGCCCTTGGCCTATTGGAGGCAGGCTTGGATAGTCACAAGTTGAACCCTAGCGGGTCGTATTGTGAAAGGAGGTATTAACAAACATAGTGGGTCAACTTAACTAAACATTAATTGGATTTAACGATACTAGGATGTTCAATAAAATTTTGGAGGCAGGTATTTAGGAAATATGAATCAGGATTTCATAATTTGGGAGTCCACTCAACAGGGCATTTAAATCTAGTTTTTGGCGAGACCGCCTACCTAAATACTTTGTTAAAATTTTCATGGACTTATTCTATATTATAAAAAATGAAATATTATAAATACCTAGCCTTAAATATTATATAATCTTGAGTTTTAAGTCAAGAATTCATTCTATTAAATTTTAGGATCATTTCAGTTTTAGATTTTTATAGAATTTGGTCATAACTTATACATAAAAAACCATATAATACAAATTTTACACTTTAAATAAGTATCCATTTTTTCCAAGGAAGAGTTCAATTTGAAAAACTCATTATCATTCATATACAAGTAATTTAAAACCCATAAAAATTGGAATTACTCTATGAAAAACTTCTAATATAATTCTCCTGATAAAATAATCATTACAAAATGCATTAGAGCACTATCTGAGTTCACCCATCTTTATGAGATATATTGGGCTCACCCAACAATATCTAGGTGTAACCATCAAATATAATTTTAAAGAAACATAAAATGAATAAAAAAATTATTCTTTCAAATTTTCATCATAAAACGTTTTAAAAACTCTTTTAAACTCATATGAAAATCACTTCCCGATCATAAAATACCATTTTCATTTATAACTCCATTTTCAATAGTAAATACCCAAAAAAGTGGAAATATAGTATTTAATTAAAGAAAATATGATGTATGGAAAAGGAATCTAGAAGTAAAAGAATGTTCATGGTGGTAGAAAGTTTTTTTGTCACCGTTTATGTTAAGAATAGAACAATCATTTTGTAATTTGTAAAAATATTCCATATAAAACATGTAAAAAGATTCCTTTTGAAATACATTTAAATAAATTAAAAAAATATAAAATTTACTTTATAAATATTTTATTTTCATATAAAAACTTTCATAGAATAATTTTAAAAACATGGATATTAAAGATAAAGAGTTGGAAGTAAAACTTTAAAATATATTTTTTTTACAGAAAAGTCCCTCGTCACTTTTGAAATATTTAAATCCAAAGAAAAATAAAAGTATAACTTTAAAAAAATTAAATACCATGAGAATAGATACATTCATTATATAAAATTAAAAAGTGTCTATATATACAATTCATAAAATAATATAGGTTCATAACAACAAAATATTCCTCAATTAAAGGAAATTGAGATGAAGTCCCTTACCTTGAGTATGACTCGTCATGTATGTTATTTATCTCCCTAAATAATAATATTATATTAATTATTTACATGATTAAAAAAATTCAAGTTTATTATGATTTTTAAATATATTATTTCCATGTTATATATGATTACATAATCAATTATTATTAGGTCGTATGTTTTGACAATATTTGGATTATGTGCCAAAAATGAATTTAGTAGGTTGACTATGGTCAAAGAGTTCATTATTTAAATATATAATGAATAACAATAATGAAATAATTATAATATTTATACATCAACCCCACTTTTATAATCAATCATGAAATTTGGTTTTAAGAAATGAATAATGTTAAGATCATGGAGACGGTAGAGCATACGTATGCATGAGTAACATTTTCATTTTTCAATGATCATTATAAAAAATGTTAAGTTTTATTTTATCATTATAGATTGATAACAATATCATATATACCATATTATTTCTTTATATATAGTTATATATATCATCCCTTTATTGTGTTTATTAAAAGAAAGACGCATCGCTTCTTGAATATAGTAGTCAACACATACATGGACAACACTATCATTTTATATCCAGTGAGAAGGCAGGAAAAAAATGAAATATTATAATTTAAGAATGACAAATATGTCATAAATATCTTATTTATGTCATTTATATTTCATATATTCCTTATCATTACCCTTATTACCTTCTATGTAAAGAATTTTTAAAAATTAATCACAACGCTTCGCAAGGCGATAGTCCTCTGTACACATGAGCCACGTTATCATATCTCCTAAGAAATCAAAATTAAAAAGATATATAAGATATAATGACTGTATAGGTATAATTATGTTATAAATATCATATGTATACTTGATATACATCATCATACCCAACCATGGGATGTGTTAATGGAAAAATGAATGACATCAGTTCACAAGGCGGTAGTCTGCCGTATATAAGAATGATGATTTCGTAACCCATTTGATGGAAGATAATAATGATTTTTGTTATTAAATTAACATAATAAAATATAAGTATATTTAATAAAAAAATTATTATATAATAATGTTTCAATAATAAATTAAGTTCATTTTGGAAGAAATAAACTAGAAACGCTCGTTCAAGAATATTACCTCTTCTTCGGGTAACTTCTTTTGGTTTGCAGCAATAGTATTATTAAGTTATATTTTTGACAAAAATAAGTCTTATATAATGATATTATGGATTTGTGGAAGTGATTTGGGTATGTATTTTCTGAATCAAATGGACTATAATTTATTAAGAGGATAGAAGAGGGGTGTCCTTTTATAAGTTAGGTGAGTGACACACTTGTAATTTTGAAAAGAAAAAGGTCTACCCACATTGTTCACAAGGAAAAAAGTTTCCAAAATGGTTAATTATCAATAAATATACATGATGAGGTTGAAATATGGCTATAAAATACACTTTTTATAATATTACTCGTTATTTTAGACTTTATCATTTTTGTTTAACCCCTGTTAAATCTGTTTTTACCTTAACTGCAGTAATTAATTTTTACTCTTTTCACTATTCATTATGGTTAGAAATAAATATAGAATTATTAGAAAATATAAATTATAATGACATAAAATATGGAATCCATTTTAATAAATTCAATTAACATATGTTTAAATCCTAAATTTAAAGAGAAATCTACAGGTGTGATGAAAAGGTGGGTTTTCAAAAAGTGTATTTCCATGGAAGAGTTTTTTTAAAATTAAATATATGACTAATAATAATCATTTTATGAATATAAATTAGAATTTTTTAATATATAATCCAAAATTTTAATTTAAAACATTTCTCATTTGGTATTATCTTAATTAGTCAAAATGTAGAAACATTATTCATTTTAAACTAGTTTTTAGAAAAAAAACTATTTCTAAACGGAAAAAAACTATACAAAAAAACAATATTAAGTTGATTAATAAGTAATTAATGAGATTTAATATAAATAAATAAAACTTATTTTACTTTAAATAATATTCAAAACATTTTTTACTTTTCAAATGCTTAAATTATTGAAAAGAAATGACTTTTTTACAAAAAAACAAATGGTATTTTTCACTATTCACAAAAAATATATATATTTTTTGAAAAATACCAAATTTTCACCTTAAGTATATTTTGTGCTTTTAATTTAAAAAAGATATTAAAATTTTAAAATTTAAATTCTAAAATTTAGATATTAAAATTTTAAATAAAACCTTATAAGAAAATAGTTTATTTAAAACTATTTCCTTTCTGATTTAAAAATAATATAATATTTTTATAATGAATTTAACTATCTAATTAAAATTATAAAATATTGAAATGATTTATTCTATCATCAACTGGGTTGTTACATTCTTCTACCTGTTTACAAAAAATCCTTTCAATTTTATTCACTTATTAAACAGGTGGGTATATCATTCCCATATAGCATTTCATATTCCCATGTGGCCTCTTTAACCATATAGTTTTTCTATAAAACCTTAACCGGGTGAATCGCCTTATTCAAAAAAATCTCTATACATTTATGAATTTGAACTGGATATTCCTCATAATAAATATTCTCTTCCAACTAAACTACTTTAGGGATCAAAACATGATATGAATCTAGAACACATTTTCCTAACATCAAAACATGAAATACATTGTGTACCTAAGATAAACTTGTAGACAAAGCCACTTGGTAGGAAACTAGAAACTTTCTATAGGATTTAATATGTCAAATGAACCATGGAATTATATTTACCTTTTTACCAAAATTCATAACACTTTTCCATGGAGATGTTTTTATAAAAAACACGGTCACATACCTAAAAAAGAAATATCTTCTATCTGGTTTTCTGCATAACTTTTCTTCATACTCTGGTCCATTCTCATATATTGTTGAATGATTGTACCTTCTCAACCATTTAATCTACCAACTCTGGTCACATCAACTTCCTTTCTCCTACATCATTAGAAAAATCTGGCGTCTGGAATTACTTTCCATATGATGCCTCAAATAGTACCTTCTGTAAATTGGAATGAAAACTATTATTATAAGAAAAATGAAACAAATAAATATATTGATAACAAATTCCCTAGTAATACATTTAATAATAATGGAACATATCTTCAATGGATTTAATATTTCTCTCATACTATTCATAATATTGAGGATGAAAATTTATACTGAAATTTAATTCTCTAGCCAACGAATTCTGAAGTCCTTTCCAAAAATAAGATGTGACACTAGGATCATGTTCTGATTTAATGGATATAGGAACTCCATGTAACCTGACTATATTCTTTAAATACAGTCAGGAAAATTAATCTAAATAAATTTTATCTCAAATTGTAAGGAAATGTGTAGATTTATTTAATTGATCCAATAATGACCAAAATCAATGTATTAGGTCAAGAATTCATTGGAAATACTACCATGAAATCCCTTGATATATTTTTCCAAATCCACTCTAGCACTGAAAAAGTTTTAAGTATTCCCTTAAAAATTATCATTCTAATTTAACCTACTGACAAGTCAAAAACTTCATGGTGAAGTCATAAATATATCTATTCATTCTATCCCACCAGTAATACTCCTGATAGTCTTTGTACATTTTAGTAATGCTGAGATGAATGGAAAATGGAGAACTATGAGCTTCATTCCATAACTGTTTCTTCAACTCGGAATTACAAGGCACCCATAATCATTTTCCAAATCATAAAAAACATTCTTCATCAATATTAAAATATTGTAACTTACCCTTATAAATGGATTCTACCTTTTATTACAAATATTGATCCTACTTTTGAGAATTATTAATTCTTTTATACAAATTTGATTTCATTGAATCCTAAAACAAATAGAGGATGTCCATGCATATATAAATTCTAGGACAAAATTTATCAAATAATTAACCAAAGTTTCACATTCCAAACATAACATGATTAATGTATTATTTTTTCTTGACTCAAACCATAAACCAATTTTTCTTGTTTTCCCAGATGGTAATGAATTGAGCAATCATAATCCTTGATCAGTTCGAGTCATCTTCTCTGTCTCATGTTTAATTCCCTCAGATTGAATATATACTTCAATATTTTTTTATCATTATATATTTCACAATATACTCTATAAATATTATGTCTCTAAATTTTTAAAGAAAAAACAACAGATTCTAATTCTAGATAATGTGTAGGGTAATTTAACTAATGAGGTTTCAACTAACTTTAAGAATAAGTAATTACTTGATCATTCTATCTTAAAAAAATACCCTTTCAAAAAAAAGCAGAACTATAGATGAAAAATTCCCCATTTATGGAAGGCAGGGATAAAACTAGAGAATTCACCAATCTTCTTATTGGTTCTTTAAAAAAATCGTCACTTTCTTTTTTCTAGATGAATTTAATTCCCTTTCAATTTAACATAGTTGGTGGGATAAAAATGGGAGAAAATATTTCAATAAACCATTAGTTGTAAACTTCTAATCTTATAAAACTAAGAAATTCTATGATATTTGTTGGTCTTTTCAATTATTCAACAAATTTTGATTTAATAGGTTTAATAGTTATGATATCTTTATAAACATTATATCCAAGGAAAGAAATTCCTTTCCACCAAAATTCACACATACTAAATTTCTTGTATAGTTTATTTTCTTTTAAGGTTTGAAAAAAATCCTTAGGTTCCTTCCATGTTCCCCCTCACTTTTAGAATATATTAAAATTAAATCAATAAACATTACCAAAAATGTTTTAAATAACTCATTAAAAACCCAGTTATTAATCTCCATAAATACATCAAGTACATTAGAAAACCCAAAAGTAATAAATAAAAACTCATAGTTTCCATATCTAGTCTGAAAAATATTTTGTTTTTATGAGAAATATTTTGTTTTTATACATCATCAAAGGAATCTTTCACTACACACAACACTATCTTGGCTTTATTTACATGCAATCGCGGCCTTCCTCGATATCTTGCGTTGTACGCAATACCGAGTTTAACTAAACAACGATATGCTATTAAAATATTATTAAAACTAGCCGTTATGAATAGTAATAACAACTTTTTGGAATTTTTTAAATTTTATTTTTCAAAATGGACTTAATTTTTGGATTCAGAATATCGAAATTAGCCTAGGGTGAAATTTTGGTATTTTTCTGAAAACTTTCAATTTTTCATGAATAGTGAGAACCCTCGGTTACTAATTAAAAACCGACTTTTTATTTAAATAATTATTTATTTAAATTTCTTTTAGGTCAAAATTGATACATAATACCTATATAATTTCAATGTAATTCATTGGAGTCATTTTATAATAATTTTAGATATATAAAAATTTTATTGAACTTTTGACCGTCTTTTACCCACCTCCTAGGAGAATTTGTAATTTTACATAAAACTTAATTTTACCGCTTTTCTGAATAGAATTTCAAAAATCCGAGATATATGGTTTATGTTCGTAAGTAAAATGTAGTTCAATGAGATGAAAATAATTTTTGGTGAATAGTAACTTTTTACTTTTATTTACCACGGTTAAAAGTAAATAGGGTAAATAAGGGTAAAAATGATATTATTATTACTCTAAAACATGTCATAATTCTATTGGATAAGTGTAATTCGACCAAAAACAACATTAGGGATAAAATATTAACCTTTAGGTCCACTTGGATTAGATTATGACATTTAATATTATTTTATTTAAAGAATAGTTAAAATAGTTAAAATCAAAGTTTAATAACTACAACATTTTTAATATAGGGTTATAAATATGATTAATTAGACTATAAATATTCATTAGAAATTTAAAAAGATTTCCTACATAATGGTATTTTATTTATAATTTTTAGACATTAAATAATTTAATTTATTTATGACACAATGATGATGCAGTAATTATCTTATTAATGAAATATTAACATAATTGATGTTATAAATACTAAAATAAATGTAATTTGATACTTTTTATAAATTAAAATAATTTTATATGTTAATATGACATGTTATTATGGATTTAATTAACTTTTTTGGAACTAATAATTCTGTTTTGATTTTCACAAAAATCAATTACCAAATAGTATCAAAATTGACATAAAATAGTTTTTAAAAAAAATATTATATTATTAATTGTTATTTTATTCCTAAAAATCTAAGGTTCTGCCATATGACTTAGATAAGGTTATATATATTAATAATAAACAACTTGGGATTCGTTTGGCTTGTTATAGTATGTTTATTAGCCTTATAGTGTAAGAAAACAAGAAGACACGGTAAAAGTAAAATTATTGAACTTATAGTTAAATCTAAATGATAAGGTTAACATAATAACCTAAATTTGTCCAAATTATATTGGATGAGAGGATTTCTACCCATCCCCAACTTAGCTTCGAAATAAATAAATTTGGAGCTATTGAATACCGAATATTACTTTATAATAAAATAATATTTTTAGTTTTTCCAATGGTGCCCCTCTCCTCCCTTATAAAAGGGCACCTCCACCCTCTCCTCCTCACACCACATTGAGCCATCAAGCTCGGCCAAACCCTTCCAAATTCTCTTTTAACTTCCCTAGAAACTTCCTAGGGGTCCTGGTCATCTTAAAATATCATCCCTAGTGCCCTAAGAGGAGGTTAAGAAGAGGTGCGTCCAAGAAGAGGTAATATCCATTACCGATCCTTTCCAATTTCTTTCTTCTTCAACTTCTTCTTCCTTAGTTGTTTCATTATGAATTAATAACATCAGTATCACTAATATACTGATATGTTATTATAAATATGAAAAAAACCTATTTCACCTTCTATCCATCCTACGGAAAATGAAATCACTACACGTGCGTACGTACGGAATACCGTCTCCACGCCGTGGTGTAATCTATTTTCCACCACCACCTTACTTGGATCGGTATAATGGTGTATAGAATAACTATATATGATTATTTTAAAGTTATATTGATTCTTAAATAGTATACATACACTCCAATACAATTCCATGATCATGGGAACGATATCATCGCTTGTGCGTGCGTACGGAATACCGTCTCCACGATGTGATGCGACCCGTTCTACATGATCTTCATTACATAATGATTATATAAATGAATTGAATGAATAAATATGATATATATTATACTAATACCATTATGTAAATTAGGTATCTATAATCTAAAAATAAGAATAAGAATTTATTCGACATAACACGCATAAAAACAAAAAAGAAATAAACACCCGAATAACAAGTAGCAATGAAATATTACTAATACGAAGCTAGGAATATGACCATATACGATATCATAACAATGAGTACAATTCTTTAATAAGTCAATAACATTATTTAAATCATTATACAGGAGGATCGGACACATACGAAGCAAATCGGACCTAAGGTAAGGGAAAATATCACAATCTCAATTTTTATCCGAGAGTGTTTATACTTCGGAAATTACTGGGGAATATTTATCATCCACATCCATGTTACCTCAATATTTAATATAATTTATATTATCCTACAATTGTTTAAATCCAATTTTACCCTTCGGTGAGTTTTTAGTAAAAGATATGAAAGGAATCTTTTGTCGTACGAGGTACTTTTTGACTTTTCCAGCCAAATTATGAGAAGAATGTTTTTTTTAACTTATACAGCTTGAATGGAATTTTAGAACATTATTACCATAAATATTCCTTTATAAGTTTTCATTTTTATTTTTAATCAACTTATTTTAGTTTAAAATTGTATGACATGTTAAGAAAGGAAAAGAAATTTGAAGTAGAATGCATATTTTCCTCAAGAATGGAGTTCAAGTGTTTTATCAAAATTATTTTACATCTAAGATAATATAGGGTTCTGTTTCTATCCCTATTTTTACATTGATTTGATTATGTTATGATGGAATTATTTTTATGATGTCCTTTTATCTTATGTGAATTATGTTATGATGTCATGATGTTTAAGAATCCCATTTTTATTACATGGGTTATGTTATGATTTATGATCTTGTGGAACACATAAGAATGGTATCATTATGAGATGGGTGGGACCTATATCTCCCTCCAATGCATTGGGTAAATATTTATATCTCATGAGATAGACATGGCTGGAATAGCAGGTTAAACCAGTTCAGTGATACAGGACTGAAACGAGGAGAGAACTCGGTTCAGAAATAGAATTTTACCGCTAAGATAGTCTTGGAAATGAGTCTTGACTAATAAGAAATGATTATCTATGATTATGTGTGTATGACACAAAGTTTCATGTTTTAAGTTATGATTAGTTGGGATTACATTTCACCACTATGATATATCCCATGTTATGATATTATGATCTCTTTTACAGGTTAAGTTTTCCAAAATGTTATGTTCTTATGAATATGATGTGATTGATATTTCTTTTTTTTATCCTTATTGAGCATTTGAGCTCACCCTTTTATATGTTTCCCCAGGTCAGGAAGAAGGGTACTAAGTAGAATATGCCAAAAGGGACTCTAGATATGATGAAATAAATGGGATACAATGTAGATGATTTATGAACCAGTTGTTTATGTTTCCCAGTTTCTAAAGACACTATACCTATACGGTCCTTTCATGGTTTTGTTATATGTTGTAATAAGTGTGCTTCAATTATGATGTAATAATAATGTATCTAAAGTATGGGTCGTTATAGTTGGTATCCGAGGCAAAGGAGGTAGGAATGAATATGATCCTTGGGAACACTCACATGTGAGCATTGGACGAAGCATGGCTCTCTGCCCAAGGGATTCATGAGGAAATGGCTGCCACTGGGGATGGTGGTGGGTCCCACCCAGGGGGTGTAGCCTCCCATGGAGTTACCTGATAGGTATCAATTATAATCCACTAGATGTAATTCTAGACCATTATAGTTGGTATCAGAGGAAAGGTATAGTCAACCTTTGGAAACTAGGATGTGAAAGCCTTAGTAAGAACCCTAAGGATAAGTCTAAGCATAGAACACAATCTTAGTGTTTTAGAAATGGCCATGAATAACCTAAGAGAAGACCTTAAGTGTAAAATTTTATTCTTGATTATGTGGTTTTCCTATTATAATTACTTTTTCTCACACTATTCTTCTTGGTTTTAGTCAATGGCTGGAACCCGAAGGAACCGTGTTAATGTGGAATGCGACGGACAATGGAATGATTGTCCCCCTGAGCAACGAAACGTTATGGGAGCTGGAATGAAAAATCTTGTAGCCATGCTCACACAACTTTCTCAAGCTATGAATCATGCAGGACTTCCAAATGAGAAAAGGAAGGAAAAACATTCTGTTATTCAATGTTCTGAGCATGATAAAGTCGTCTTAGCAGTATATCATTTGGAAGTTGAAGCTGATCAATGGTGGAATCTTATCAATAATAAGAGGAAATGGGATGAAATTGAATCCATGGAATGGGACAAGTTCAAGAACTTATTTTTCAATAAGTACTTCCCTCGTATTCTTCAAACAAAGATGGGGAAGGAGTTTCTTGAACTAAAGAAAAAGGATGATGAATCCGTTGGTACCTAAGAATCAAATTTTACGAGACTTGCAAGGTACGCTTCCAGGATTATTATCCAACCTGAGAGTAAGATCGATCGATTCTTTAGTGGCTTAAAACCAATTCTTCGAAGGGTGTTAGCCATAAGGTACTTCAATAGCTACGAGGAAATCATTCTATGTGCTCTCAAAGTTAAGATGGATATTGGAGTAACCCATCATTCATATGGGTTTGATAAGAAGAGGAAAATGGAATTCAAAGGAAAATCTAAAGAGAACACTGAAAAGAAGATGAGTTTTCCGTTATGCTCAAAGTGTGGAAAGAAACATGGAGGGAGATGTCTTAAAGGGACAAGTAAATGTTTCAAATGTTGAAAGGAAGGTCATCATGCATTTGAATGCCGCAATGATGGGAAGAAGATGTCTAGTGATGTGAATAAAGAAAATGCTACACAGAGTGCACCTCCTACACTTCAATGTTAAAAGTGCAAGGAAATGGGGAATTATTCTAATCAATGCCCTAATCCAAGGGTTGTTGATGATGATTGACGTCAACCAACTCTGAAGGCTAAATACAAAGCAATGTCACGTGAAATTTCTATCAGTGATGTGGAGTACGATAACGAAGTGGTGAAAGGTACACTTACCATCCACTCTAAATTATCAAATGTTTTATTTAATTCTGGATCCACCCACTCTTTTATTTCTGAAGAATTTTCTAAGGGTATCGTCGTATTACCTCAACAATTAGATGTTGAGTTATCTGTGACAACCCCTAATGGCACAACAATCACATCAAAAGTTTATAATTCTTCTCCGATTGAAGTTTGTGGGAAAGTGCTTCCTGCAAATCCCGTGATCCTTCCTATTGTGGAATTTTATGTGATTCTTGGCCTGGATTGACTTTCTTTATATGGATCTCATATTAATTTCCAAAGAAGGGAAGTCACATTTCATATTCCAGATCAATCTATGATCATCTATCAATGCAAGGATGAACATAACCTTCCAGTGGAAATTTCTTCCACATTATGGGTCTTGATTCCACTAAAGGGAGGTTATTTATCTCAAATGGTTGGATAGAAACTCACGATTACAAATATGCCCATTCTACGAGAGTTTGATGATGTCTTTTCAGAGGAATTGTTGGGTCTTCCACCAAATCGTGAAGTTCAGTTTTCAATTGAACTTGTACCGGGTGCTCTGCCTATTTCAAAGACACCTTATAGAATGGCCCCAATTGAGTTGAAGGAATTGAAGAAGAAACTCCAAGAGAATATTGATAACGGATTAATACACCCTAGTGCATCACCTTGGGGAGCACCTTTTCTATTTGTTAAAGAAGAAAGATGGATCAATGAGACTCTGCATTGATTATCGAGAACTTAACAAGATCACTATCAAGAACAAATATCCTCTCCCATGCATTGATGACTTATTTGATCAATTACGCGGAGCTCAATACTTTTCCAATATTGATCTTTGTTCCGGGTATCATCAATTAAGGGTCAAAAGGGAGGATATTCCAAAAACGGCTTTCCGTACAAGGTATGGACACTATGAATTTATAGTGATGCCATTTGGTCTTACTAATGCCCCTGCTATATTCATGGATCTGATGAATAGAGTCTTTAGAGAATATCGTGATCAGTTTTTGGTATTCTTTATAGACGATATTCTTATCTATTCAAATAGAAAGGAAGAACATGAATATCACTTGATAATTGTATTGAAGACCTTGAGAAAGGAGAAGATTTATGCCAAATTTACCCAGTGTGAATTTTGTCTTAAAAAAGTTGCAGTTTTGGGTCATATAATCTCAAAAGAGGGGATATATGTGGATCCAGAAAAAACAGAGGTTATAGAAAGATGGTCGAGACCAACAATAGTAACTGAGATCTAATGTTTTCTTGGTTTGGCTGGATATTATTGACGTTTTGTGAAATATTTTTTAAGATTATATTATCACTCAGTAGGTTGACTCGAAAAGGAGTTAAGTTCGTGTGGATGGAGGAATGTGAAGAGAATTTTAAGGAGTTTAAAAGAAGGTTATCCAGTGCACCTGTACTCACATTTCCTTGTAGTGGAGAAAGGTTTGTGATCTACAATGATGAATCCAAGAAGGGGATGGGGTGTGTTCTTATGAAAAATGATATGGTGATAGCTTATACCTCATGACAGTTGAAAATCCATGAGAAATATAACACAACTCATGATTTGGAGTTAGCTGTGGTAATCTTTGCATTAATGATATGGAGGCATTATCTTTATGGTGAAAGATGTGATATTTATACTGATCATAAAATTTTAAAGTATATTTTCACACAGAAGGAGCTGAATATGCGTCAAAGAAGATGGTTGGAGATGATTAAGGATTACGACTGCTCAATTCATTACCACCCTAGGAAAGCAAACAAGGTGGAAGATGCATTAAGTCGACAAGACCATGCCAGCTTATCCATGATGAGGATCACAAAAGATCCAGTATTTATGGATTTACAATGGATGGATCTTACATTATAATAGAAGGAGGAAAATCTTATCTTTCCCAAATGAATGTTCAACTATCCATACATGTGAAGATTAAAGAGGCACAGAAAGAAGATGTACAGTTACAAAATAAGGTGAGAAATGTTCCTGAATTCAACCTTGATTGTGATGGGATAATAAGGTTCAGGAATCGGATTTGTGTTCCTCCCATACCAGAATTAAAGAAGGAGTTGCTAGATGAGGCTCATAATTCTTCATTCTCTATTCATCCTAGAAGCACGAAGATGTATAGGGACCTGAATGAGTACTTCTGGTGGGATGGCATGAAAAGAGATTTTGATGAATATGTCTCTCAATGCTTGGTTTATCAGTAAGTTAAAGCTGAGAGACAGAAGTCTAAGGGGATGTTACAACCATTACCCATACCCGAATGGAAATGGGAAAACATCACTGTGGAATTTGTCACTAGACTTCCTAAAACATCCAAAGGCAATAATGATGTATGGGTTAAAGTTGATCGTCTTACGAAGTCAGCACACTTCATTGCTATTAGAGAGGACTTCTCTCTTGATCAGCTTTCCAGGATATATGTAAAGGAAGTGGTAAGATTACATGGAGTACCACTTTCCATTATATCTTATCGGGATCTGAGTTTTACCTCTAAGTTTTGGAGAAGTCTTCAGCATACTCTAGATACAGAGTTGAGCTTCAGCACTACTTATCATCCTCAGACAGATGGTCAATCTGAGAGAACAATTCAAACTCTAGAAGACATGTTTAGATCTTGCCCTATGGACTTCAAAGGTGGTTGGGATAAACACCTACCTTTGGTGGAATTTTCTTATAATAATAGTTTTCACTCCAGTATTTAGATGGCTCCTTATGAATCTCTCTATACAAAGAAATTCTGAACTCCAACTTGCTGGGATGAAGTTGGGGAAAGAAATCTATTACGACCTGATCTTGTTGATGAGATGGCAGAAAAGGTCTGATCTATTCGACAACACATAAGAGCAGCTCAGAGTCGACAAAAAAGTTATGTCGATAACCGTAGAAAAGACCTAGAGTTTGAAGTGGGTGATAAAGTGTTCTTAAGAATATCTCCTTGGAAGAGAGTAATGAGATTTGGAAAGAAGGGAAAGCTAAGCCCTAGGTATATCGGTCCTTTCGAAATACTGGATCATATTGGGAAGGTAGCTTACCGATTGGCGCTTACACCAAATCTCCCTCAAGTTCATGATGTGTTCCATGTATCTCTACTGAGAAAGTACATACCCGATCCTTCACATGTACTCAGCTCAGAAGTTGTACCGCTAGAGCAAGATCTTTCTTATGAAGAACAGCTGATAGAGATTCTGGATCGTAGCAAAAAAGTTATACGATACAGGACCACTCACTTGGTGAAATTTTTATGGAGGAACCACCGACTAGAAGAAGCTACATGGGAGCTTGAGGATATGATGACGGAGAGGTGTCCTCATCTTTTTGTTACGAAGTGAATAATTTTGAGGGAGAAATTCATTTTAAGGGGGGTCGAATGTAACACCCGAAATTTTTATGAGAAATATTTTGTTTTTATACATCATCAAAGGAATCATTCACTGCACACAACACTAGCTTGGCTTTCTTTACATGCAATCGCGGCCTTCCTCGATAGCTTGCGTTGTACGCAATACCAAGTTTCATTAAACAACGATATGCTATTAAAATATTATTAAAACTAGCCGTTATGAATAGTAATAACTACTTTTTGAAATTTTATAAATCTTATTTTTCAAAATGGACTTCATTTTTGGATTCCGAATATCAAAATTGGCCTAGTGTGAAATTTTGGTATTTTTCTGAAAACATTCAATTTTTGATGAATAGTGAAAACACTGGGTAACTATTTAAAAACCGAATTTTTATTTAAATAATTATTTATTAAAATTTATTTTCGGACAAAATTGATACATAATACCTATATAAGTTAAATTTAATTCATTGGAGTCATTTTATAATAATTTTAGATATATAAAAATTTATTGAACTTTTGACCGTCTTTTACCCAACTCCTAGGAGAATTTGCAAATTTACATAAAACGTAATTTTACCACATTTGTGAATGGAATTTCAAAAATATGAGAGACATGGTTGATTTCAATAAGTAAAATGTGGTTCAATGAGTTGAAAATAATTTTTGGTGAATGGTAACTTTTTACTTTTATTTACCATGGTGAAAAGTAAATAGGGTAATTAAGGGTAAAAATGATATTATTATTACCCTAACACATGTCCTAATTCTTTTGGATAAGTGTAATTAGACCAAAAACGACATTAGGGATAAAATATTACCCTTTAGGTCCACTTGGATTAGATTAGGACATTTAATATTATTTTATTTAAACAATAGTTAAAATAGTTAAAATCAATGTTTAATAACTAAAAAAATTTTAATAAAGAGTTAAACATAAAATAAATTAAACTATAAATATTCATTATAAATCTAAAAGTATTTCCTACATAATGGTATTTTATTTATAATTTTTAGACATTAAATAATCTAATTTATTTATGACACAATGATGATGTAGTAATTATCTTATTAATGAAATATTAACATAATTGATGTTATAAATACTCAAATAAATGTAATTTTAGAATTTTTATGAATTTAAATAATTTTATAGGTTAATATGACATGTTAGTATGAATTTAATTAACTTTTGTTGAACTAATAATACTGTTTTGATTTTCACAAAAATCAATTACCAAATAGTGTCAAAATTGACATAAAATAGTTTTAAAAAAAATATTATATTCTTAATTGTTATTTTATTCCTAAAAATCTAAGGTTCGGCCAAATGACTTAGATAAGGTTATATATATTAATAATAAACAACTTTGGGTTCTTTTGTCTTGTTATAGTAAGTTTATTAGCCTTATAGTGTAAGAAAACAAGAAGACACGGTAAAAGTAAAATTATTGAACTTAAAGTTAAATCTAAATGATAAGGTTAAAATAGTAACCTAAACTTGTCCAAATTATATTTTATGAGATTATTTAGACCCATCCCCACCTTAGATTCTAAATAAATCAATTTGGAGCTATTGAAAACCGAATATGACTTTATAATAAAATAATATTTTTAGTTTTTCAAAAGGTGCCCCTCTCCTACCTTATAAAAGGGCCCCTCCTCCCTCTCTGCCTCACACCTAGTTGAGCCATCAAGCTCGGCCAAACACTGCCATATTCTCTTCTACACTTCCCTAGAAACATCCTAGATGTTCTGATCTTCTTAAAAGACCATCCCTAGTGCCCTATGAGGAGGTTAAGAAGAGGCGTGTCAAAGAAGAGGTAATATCCATTACCGATCCTTTCCAATATCCTTCTTCTTCAACATATTCTTCCTTAGTTGTTTCATTATGAAGTAATAACATCAGTATCACTCATATACTGATATTTTATTATAAATTTGAAACAACCCAATTTCACCTTATATCCATCCTACGGAAAATAAAATCACTGCGCGTGCATATGTACGGAATACCGTCTCCATGCTGTGGTGTAATCTGTTTTCCACACCTTACTTGGATGGGTATAATGGTGTAGAGAATAACTATATATGATTATTTTAAAGTGATATGGATTCTAAAATATTATACATACACTCTAATACAATTCCACGATCATGGGAATGATATCATCGGTTGTGGGTACGTACGGAATCTCGTCTCCACGATGTGATGCGACTCGTTCTACATCATCTTCATTGCATAATGATTATATAAATGAATTGAATGAATAAATATGATATATATTATACTAATACCATTCTATAAATGAGGTATCTATAATATAAATAGAATAATAAGAATTTATTCGACATAACACGCATAAGAACAAAAAAGAAATATACACTCGAATAACAAGTAGCAATGAAATATTACTAATATAAAGCTATAAATATGACCATATATGATATCATAACAATGAGTAAAATTCTAGAATAAGTCAATAACATTATTTAAATCATTATACAAGATTTTAGGACACGTACGAAGCAAATCGGACCTAAGGTATGGGAAAATCTTGCAATCTCAATTTTTATTCGAGATTATTTATACTTCGGTAATTACTGGGGCATATTTATCATCGCCATCTGTGTTTCGTCAATATTTAATATTATTTATATTCTCCTACAATTTATTAAATCCAATTTTACACTTCGGTGAGTTTTTAGTAAAATATATGAAAGGAATCGTTTGTCGTACGAGGTACATTTTGACTTTTCTAGACAAATTACGAGAAGAATGTTTTTTTTAACTTATACAGCCAGAATGTAATTTTAGAACATTATTTCCATAAATATTCCTTTACAAGTTTTCAAGTTTATTTTTAATTAACTTCTTTTAGTTAAAAATTGTATGACATGTTAAGAAAGGAAAAATGTTTTTGAAGTAGAAAGGATATTTTCCTCAAGAATGGAGTTCAAGTGTTTTATCAAAATTATTTTCCATCTAAGATAATATAGGGTTATCTTTCTATCCATATTTTTACATTGATTTGATTATGTTATGATGGAATTATTTTTATGATGTCCTTTTATCTTATGTAAATTATGTTATGATGGCATGATGTTTAAGAATCCTGTTTTTATTACATGGGTTATGTTAGGATTTATGATCTTGTGGCACACATAAGAATGGTATCATTATGAGATGGGTGGTACCTATATTTCCCTCCATTGAATTGGGTAAAGATTTATATCTCATGATATAGACATGGCCGGAATGGTAGGTTAAACAGGTTCAGTGATACAGGACTAAAACGAGGAGTGAACTCGGTTCAGAAATGGACTTTGTCCGCTAAGATAGTCTTGGAAATGAGTCTTGACTAATAAGAAATGATTATCTATGATTATGTGTGTATTCCACAAAGTTTTATGTTTTAAGTTATGATTATTTGGGATTACATTTCACCACTATGATATATCCCATGTTATGATATTATGATCTCTTTTGCAGGTTAAGTTTTCCAAAATGTTATGTTCTTATGAATATGATGTGATTGATATTTCTTTTGTTTAAACTTAATGAGAATTTGAGCTCACCCTTTTGTATGTTTTCTTTCCCCAGGACAGGAAGAAGGGTACTAAGTAGAATATTCCAAAAGAAACTCTAGATATGATGAAATAAATGGGAGACAATGTAGATGATTTATGAACCCGTTGTTTATGTTTCCAAGTTTCTAAAGACACTATACCTATACGGTACTTTCATGGTTTTGTTATATGTTGTAATAAGTGTTCTTCAATGATGAAGTAATAACAATGTATGTAAAGTATGGGTTGTTATAGTTGGTATCAGAGGCAAAGGAGGTAGGAATGTATCCGATCCTTGGGAACTCTCACATCTGAGCATTGGACAAAGCATGGCTCTCCGACCAAGGGCTTCATGAGGAAATGGCTGCCACTGGGGATGGTGGTGCGTCCCGCCCAGGGGGTGTATCCACCCATGGAGTTCCCTTATAGGTATCAACTATAGTCCACTAGAAGTGATTCCAGACTGTTATAGTTGGTATCATAGGAAAGGTATAGTCAACCTTTGGAAACTAAGATGTGAAAGCCTTAGTAAGAATCCTAAGGATAAGTCTAAGCATAGAACACAATCTTAGTGTTTTAGAAATGGCCATGAATAACCTCAGATAAGACCTTAAGTGTAAAATTTTATTCTTGATTATGTGGTTTTCCTATTATAATTAGTGTTGCTCACACTATTCTTCTTGGTTTTAGTCAATGGCTGGAACCCGAAGGAACCGTGTTAATGCGGAATGTGACGGGCAATGCAATGATTGTCCCCCGAAGCAACAAAACGTTATGGGAGCTGGAATTAAAAATATTTTAGCCATGCTCACACAAATTTCTCAAGCTATGAATCATTCAGGACTCCTAAACGAGAAAAAGAAGGAGAAACATTCTGTTGGATCCTTCATGAGGCAGTGTCCACCTTCTTTCAGTGGGTCTGCTGATCCATTAGTTTCTGAACAATGGATCAGTACTACTAAAAATATATTTTGAGTTCTTCATTGTTCTGAGCATGATAAAGTCATCTTAGAAGTATATCGTTTGGAAGGTGAAGCTGATCAATGGTGGAATCTTATCAAGAATACGAGGCAAAGGGATGAAATTGAATCCATGGAATGGTACGAGTTCAAGAACTTATTTTTCAATAAGTACTTCCCTCGTATTCTTCGAACAAAGATAGAGAAGGAGTTTCTTGAACTGAAGCAAAAGGATGATGAATCTGTTGGTACCTACGAAGAAACTTTTATGAGACTTGAAAGGTATGCTTTTGAGATTATTATCCAACCTTAGAGTAAGATCGATCAATTCTTTAGTGGCTTAAAACCAAGTCTTTGAAGGGTGTTAGCCATAAGGGACTTCAATAGCTACGAGGAAATCGTTCGATGTGCTCTCAAAGTTGAGAAGGAGATTGGAGTAACCCATCAGTCATATGGGTTTGATAAGAAGAGGAAAATGGAATTCAAAGGAAAATCTAAAGAGCACACTAAAAAGAAGATGATTTTTCCCTTATGCTCAAAGTGTAGAAAGAAACATGGAGGGAGTTGTCTTAAAGGGACAAGTAAATGTTTCAAATGTGGAAAGGAAGGTCATCGGGCAATTGAATGCCGGAATTATGGGAAGAAGATGTCTAGTGATGCGAACAAAGAAAATGCTACACAGAGTGCACCTCCTACAATTCAATGTTACAAGTGCAAGGAAATGGGGAATTGTGCTAATCAATGCCCTAATCCAAGGGTTTTTTATGATGACCGATGTCAAAAAACTGTTAAGGTTAAAGAAAAAGGAAGTTCACATGAAATTTCTATCAGTGATGTGGAGTACGATAACGAATTGGTGAAAGGTACACTTACCATCCACTCTAAACTGCAATTGTTTTATTTGATTCTGGATCCACACACTCTTTTATTTCTAAAGAATTTTCTAAGGGTATCGATGTATTACCTCAACAATTAGATGTTGTGTTAGCTGTGACAACCCCTAATGGCACAACAGTCACATCAAAAGTTTATAATTCTTCTTCGATTGAAGTTTGTGGGAAAGTTCTTCCTGCAAATCTTGTGATCCTTCCTATAGTGTAATTTGATGTGATTCTTGGCATTGATTTCCTTTCTTTATATGGAGTTCATATTAATTTCCAAATAAGGGAAGTCACATTTCATATTCCAGATCAATCTATGATCATTTATCAATGCAAGGATGAACATAACCTTCCAGTGGAAATTTATTCCATCTTATGGGTCTTGATTCCACTAAATGAAGGTTATGTATCTCAAATGGTTGGAGAGAAACTCATGATTAAGAATATTCCCATTGTACGAGAGTTTGATGATGTCTTTTCGGAGGAATTGTCGGGTCTTCCACTAAATCGTGAAGTTGAGTTTTCAATAGAACATGTACCAGGTGCTTTGCCTATTTCAAAGACACCGTATAGAATGGCCCCAATTGAGTTGTTGGAATTGAAGAAGAAACTCCAAGAGAATCTTGATAAGGTATTCATACTCCCTAGTGTGTCACCTTGGGGAGCACCCGTTCTGTTTGTTAAGAAGAATGATGGATCAATGAGACTCTGTATTAATTATCGGGAACTTAACAAGATCACTATCAAGAACAAATATTCTCTCCCACGCATTGATGACTTATTTGATCAACTACGCAGAGCTCAATAATTTTCCAAGATTGATCTTCGTTCAGGGTATCATCAATTAAGGGTCAAAAGGGAGTATATATCAAAAATGGATTTTCGTACAAGGTATGGACACTATGAATTTAGAGTGATGCCATTTGGTCTTACTAATGCCCCTGCTATCTTCAGGGATTTGATGAATAGAGTCTTTAGAGACTATCTTGATCAGTTTGTGGTAGTCTTTATAGACAATATTCTTGTCTATTAAAAGAGCAAGGAAGAACATAAATATCACTTTAGAATTGTATTGAATATCCTGAGAAAGGAGAAGCTTTATGCCAAATTTACCAAGTGTGAATTTTGGCTTCAAAAAGTTGCATTTTTGGGTCACATAATCTCAAAAGATGGGATATATGTGGATCCAGCAAAAACAGAGGTTATAGAAAGATGGTCGAGACCAACAACAGTAACTGAGATCTGATGTTTTCTTGGTTTGGATGGATATTATCAACGTTTTGTGAAATATTTTTCATGATTATCTAATCCACTCACCATGTTGACTCGAAAAGGAGTTAAGTTCGTGTGGACGTAGGAATGTGAAGAGAATTTCAAGGAGTTGAAAAGAAGGTTATCCAGTGCACCTGTACTCACACATCCTTGTAGTGGAGAAAGGTTTGTGATCTACAGTGATGAATTCAAGAAGGGGATGGGGTGTGTTCTTATGCAAAACGATATGGTGATAGCTTATGCCTCAAGAAAATTGAAAATCCATGAGAAAAATTACCCAACTCATGATTTGGAGTTAGCTACGGTAATCTTTTCATTAATTATTTGGAGGCGTTATCTTTATGGGGAAAGGTGTGATATTTCTACTGATCATAAAAGTTTAAAGTATATTTTCACACAGAAGGAGCTGAATATGCATCAAAGAAGATGGTTGGAGCTGATTAAGGATTACGACTGCTCAATTCATTACTACCCTGGGAAAGCAAACAGGGTGGGAGACACATTAAGTTGACAAGACCATGCCAGCTTATCCATGATGAGGATCACAAAAGATCCAATATTTATAGATTTACAAAGGATGGATCTTGGAATTATAATGGAAGGGGAAAAATATTATCTTTCCCAGATGAATGTTCAACCATCCATACATGTGAAGATTAAAGAGGCACAGAAAGAAGATGTAGAGTTACAAAAGAAGGTGAGAAATGTTCCTGAATTCAACCTTTATTGTGATGGGATAATAAGGTTCAGGAATTGGGTTTGTGTTCCTCCCATCCCAGAATTAAAGAAGGAGCTGCTGGATGAGGCTCATAGTTCTTCATTCTCTATTCATCCTGGAAGCATGAAGATGTATAGGGACCTGAATGAGTACTTCTGGTGGGATGGCATGAAAAGAGATGTTGCTGCATATGTCTCTCGATGCTTGGTTTTTCAGCAAGTTAAAGCTGAGAGATAGAAGTCTAAGGGGATGTTACAATCATTACCCATACCCGAATGGAAATGGGAAAACATCACTATGGACTTTGTCACTGGACTTCCTAAAACATCCAAAGGAAATAATGTTATCTGGGTTATAGTTGATCATCTTACGAAGTCAGCACACTTGATTGCTTTTAGATAGGATTTCTCTCTTGACCAGCTTGCCAGGATATATGTAAATGAAGTGGTAAGATTTCATGGAGTACCACTTTCCATTATATCTGATCGGGATCTGAGGTTTACCTCGAAGTTTTGGCGAAGTCTTCAGCATACTCTGGATATAGAGTTGAGCTTCAGCACTGCTTATCATCCTCAGAAAGACGGTCAGTCTGAGAGAACAATTCAAACTCTAGAAGACATGTTAAGAGATTTCTCTATGGACTTCAAAGGTGGTTGGGATCAACACCCACCTTTGGTGGAATTTTCTTATAATAATATCTTTCACTCCAGTATTTAGATGGATTCTTATGAAGCTCTCTATGGAAAGAAATGCCGAAATCCAACTTGTTGGGATGAAGTTGGGGAAATAAATCTATTAGGACCTGATCTTGTTGATGAGATGGCAGAAAAGGTCCGATATATTCAACAACACATAAGAGCAGCTCAGAGTCGACAAAAAAGTTATGTCGATAACCGAAGAAAAGACCTAGAGTTTGAAGTGGGTGATAAAGTGTTCTTACGAATATCTCCTTGGAAGAGAGTAATGAGATTTGGAAAGAAGGGAAAGCTAAGCCCTAGGTATATCGGTCCTTTCGAAATACTGGATCATGTAGGGATGGTAGCTTACCGATTGGTGCTTCCACCGAATCTCTCTCAAGTTCATGATGTGTTCCATATATCTCTCCTGAGAAAGTACATACCTGATCCTTAACATGTACTCTGCACAGAAGTTGTACCGCTGGAGCAAGATCTTTCTTATGAAGAATAGCCGATAGAGATTATGGATTGTAGCGAAAAAGTTCTACGAAACAAGACCACTCACTTGGTGAAAGTTTTATGGAGAAACCACCAATTAGAAGAAGCTACATTGGAGCTTGAGGATATGATGAGGGAGAGGTATCCTCATCTGTTTTTTACGAAGTGAAGAATTTTGAGGGAGAAATTCATTTTAAGGGGGAAGAATGTAACACCCGAGATTTTTATGAGAAATATTTTGTTTTTATACATCATCAAAGGAATATTTCACTACACACAACACTAGCTTGGCTTTCTTTACACGCAATCGCGGCCTTCCTCGATATCTTGTGTTGTACGCAATACCGAGTTTCACTATACAACGATATGCTATTAAAATATTATTAAAACTAGCCGTTATGAATAGTAATAACCACTTTTTGAAATTTATAAATTTTATTTTTCAAAATGGACTTCATTTTTGGATTCAGAATATCGAAATTAGCCTGGGGTGAAATTTTGGTATTTTTCTGAAAACTTTCAATTTTTTATGAATAGTGAAAACACTGGGTTACTATTTAAAACCCGACTTTTTATTTAAATAATTATTTATTTAAATTTATTTTAGGATGAAATTGATAAATAATACCTATATAAGTTCAATGTAGTTCATTGGATTCATTTTATAATAATTTTAGATATATATAAATTTTATTGATCTTTTGACCGTCTTTTACCCACCTCTTAGGAAAATTTGTAAATTTACATAAAACTTAATTTTACCACTTTTGTGAATGAAATTTCAAAAATATGAGAGACACGGTTGATTTCAATAAGTAAAATGTGGTTCAATGAGATGAAAATAATGTTTGGTGAATAGTAACTTTTTACTTCTATTTACCACGGTTAAGAGTAAATAGGGTAATTAAGGGTAAAAATGATATTATTAGTACCCTAACACATGTCCGAATTCTATTAGATAAGTGTAATTCGACCAAAAACAACATTAGGCATAAAATATTACCCTTTAGGTCCACTTGGATTAGATTAGGACATTTAATATTATTTATTTAAAGAATAGTTAAAATAGTTAAAATCAAAGTTTAATAACGAAAACATTTTTAATATAAGGTTAAACATAAAAAAATCGACTATAAATATTAATTAGAAAGCTAAAAAGATTTCATACATAATGGTATTTTATTTATAATTTTTAGACATTAAATAATTTAATTTATTTATGACACAATGATGATATAGTAATTATCTTATTAATGAAATATTAACATAATTGATGTTATAAATACTCAAATAAATGTAATTTGATACTTTTTATGAATTAAACTAATTTTATAGGTTAATATGACATATTATTATGGATTTAATTAACTTTTTTAGAACTAATAATGTTGTTTTGGTTTTCACAAAAATCAATTACCAAATAGTGTCAAAATTGACATAAAATAGTTTTTTACACAAATTTTATATTATTGATTGTTATTTTATTCCTAAAAATCTAAGGTTAGGAAAAATGACTTATATAAGGTTATATATATTAATAATAAACAACTTGGGGTTCTTTTGTCTTGTTATAGTAAGTTTATTAACCTTATACTTTAAGAAAAACAAGAAGACACGGTAAAAGTAAAATTATTGAACTTAAAGTTAAATCTAAATGATAAGGTTAAAATAGTAACATAAACTTGTCAAAATTATATTGGATGAGATTATTTCGACCCATCCTTACCTTATCTTCTAAATGAATCAATTTTTAGCTATTGACAACTGAATATGACTTTATAATAAAATAATATTTTTAGTTTTTTCAAAGGTGCCCCTCTCCTCCCTTATAAAAGGGCACCTCCTCCATCTCCTCCTCACACCACTTTGAGCCATCAAGATCGGCTAAACCCTACCAAATTCTCTTCCACACTTCCCTAGAAACATACTAGAGGTCCTTGTCTTCTTAAAAAACCATCCCTAGTGCCCTAAGAGGAGGTTAAGAAGAAGTGCGTCAAAGAAGAGGTAATATCCATTACCGATCCTTTCCAATTTCTTTCTTCTTCAACTTCTTCTTCCTTAGTTGTTTCATTATGAAGTAATAACATCATTATCACTAATATACTGATATGTTATTATAAATATGAAACAACCCTATTTCACCTTCTATCCATCCCACGGAAAATGAAATCACCGCGCGTGCGTACGTACGGAATACCGTCTCCACGCCGTGGTGTAATCTATTTTCCACCACCACCTTACTAGGATGGGTATAATGGTGTAGAGAATAACTATATATGATTATTTTAAAGTGATATTGATTCTAAAATAGTATACATACACTCCAATATAGTTCCACGATCATGGGAACGATATCATCGCTCGTGCGTACGTACGGAATACCGTCTCCACGATGTGATGTGACTCGTTCTACATGATATTCATTGCATAATGATTATATAAATTAATTGAATGAATAAATATGATATATATTATAATAATACCATTCTATAAATGAGGTATCTATAATATAAAAATAAGAATAAGAATTTAGTTTACATAACACGCATAAGAACAAAAAAGCAATATACACACGAATAACAAGTTGTAATGAAATATTACTAATACGAAGCTAAGAATATGACCATATATGATATCATAACAATGAGTAAAATTCTGGAATAAGTCAATAACATTATGTAAATCATTTTACAGGAGTTTCGGACACGTACGAAGCAAATCGAACCTAAGGTAAGGGAAAATCTCACAATCTCAATTTTTATCCGAGATTGTTTATACTTCGGTAATTACTGGGTCATATTTATCATCCACATACATGTTTCCTCAATATTTAATATTATTTATATTCTCCTACAATTTTTTAAATCCAATTTTACCCTTTGGTGAGTTTTTAGTAAAATATATGAAAGGAATCTTTTGTCGTATGAGGTATATTTTGACTTTTCCGGCCAAAGTACGAGAAGAATGTTTTTTTAAACTTATATGGCCCGAATGGAATTTTAGAAAATTATTTCCATAAATCTTCCTTTAAAATTTTTAAAGTTTATTTTTAATCAACTTATTTTAGTTTAAAATTTCATGACATGTTAAGAAAGGAAAAAAAATTGAAGTATAAAGGATATTTTCCTCAAGAATGGAGTTCAAGTGTTTTATCAAAATTATTTTCCATCTAAGATAATATAGGGTTCTGTTTCTATCCATATTTTTATATTGATTTGATTATGTTTTGATGGAATTATTTTTATGATGTCCTTTTATCTTATGTGAATTATGTTATGATGGCATGATGTTTAAGAATCCCATTTTTATTACATGGGTTATGTTATAATTTATGATCTTGTGGTACACATAAGAATGGTATCATTATGAGATGGGTGGGACCTATATCTCCCTCCAATGCATTGGGTAAATATTTATATCTCATGAGATAGATATGGCTAGAAGGGCATGTTAAACCGGTTCAGTGATATAGGACTGAAATGAGGAGTGAACTTGGTTCAGAAATGGACTTTGTCCGCTAAGATAGTCTTGCCATGAGTCTTGACTAATAAGAAATGAGTCTTTATGATTATGTGTGTATGCCACAAATTTTCATGTTTTAAGTTATGATTATTTGGGACTACATTTCACCACTATGATATATCCCATGTTATGATATTATGATCTCTTTTAAAGGTTAAGTTTTCCAAAATGTTATGTTCTTATGAATATGATGTGATTGATATTTCTGTTGTTTACCCTTAATGAGAATTTGAGCTCACCCTTTGGTATGTTTTATTTCCCTAGGTCAGGAAGAAGGGTACTAAGTACAATATGCCAAAAGGGACTCTATATATGATGAAATAAATGGGGGACAACGTAGATGATTTATGAACCAGTTGTTTATGTTTCCTAGTTTCTAAAGAAACTATACGTATACGGTCCTTTCATTGTTTTGTTATATGTTGTAATAAGTGTGCTTCAATTATAGAGGAATAATAATGTATGAAAGTATGGGTCATTATAGTTGGTATCAGAGGCAAAGGAGGTAGGAATGTATCTGATTCTTGGGAACTCTCACATGTGAGCGTTGGACGAAGCATGGATCTCCGCCCAAGGGATTCATGAAGAAATGGGTGTCACTGGGGATAGTGGTGCATCCTGCCCAGGGGGTGTATCCAACCATGGAGTGCCTGGATAGGAATCAATTATAGTCCACTAGAAGTAATTCTAGACCATAATAGTTGGTATCAGAGGAAATATATAGTCAACCTTTGGAAACTAGGATGTGAAAGCCTTAGTAGGAACCCTAAAGATAAGTATAAGCATAGAACACAATCTTAGTGTTTTATAAATGGCCATGAATAACCTAATATAAGACCTTAAGTGTAAAATTTTATTCTTGATTATGTGGTTTTCCTATTATAATTAGTGTTTCTCACACTATTATTCTTGGTTTTAGTCAATGGCTGGAACCCGAAGGAACCGTGTTAATGCGGAATGCGACTGGCAATGCAATGATTGTCCCCCTGAGAAACAAAACATTATGGGAGCTAGAATAAAAAATCCGGTATCCATGCTCACACAACTTTCTCAGGTTATAAATCATGCAAGACTTCCAAACGAGCAAAAAAAGTAGCAACATTCTGTTGAATCCTTCAGGAGGCAGCGTCCACCTTCTTTCAGTGGGTCTGCTGATCCATTAGTTGCTGAACAATGGATCAGTACTACTAAAAAGATATTTTGAGTTCTTCAATGTTCTGATCATGATAAAGTCATCTTAGCAGTATATCCTTTGGAAGGTGAAGCTGATCAATGGTGGAATCTTATCAAGAATACGAGGCAAAGGGATGAAATTGAATCCATGGAATGGGATGAGTTCAAGAACTTATTTTTCAATAAGTACTTCCCTCGTATTATTTGAACAAAGATGGAGAAGGAGTTTCTTGAACTGAAGCAAAAGGGTGATGAATCTGTTGGTACCTATGAAGCAAATTTTATGAGACTTGCGAGGTACGCTTCCAGGATTATTATCCAACATGAGAGTAAGATCGATCGATTCTTTGGTGGCTTAAAACCAAGTCTTCGAAGGGCGTTATCCCTAAGGGACTTCAATAGCTACGAGTAAATTGTTCGATGTGCTCTCAAAGTTGAGATGGAGATTGGAGTAACCCATCAGTCATATGGGTTTGATAAGAAGAGGAAAATGGAATTCAAAGGAAAATCTAAAGAGCACACTGAAAAAGAAGATGATTTTTCCCTTATGCTCAAAGTGTGGAAAGAAAAATGGAGGGAGTTGTCTTAAAGGGACAACTTAATGTTTCAAATGTGGAAAGGAAGTTCATCGGGCATTTGAATGCCGCAATGATGGGAAGAAGATGTCTAGTGAAGCGAACAAAGAAAAGGCTTCACAGAGTGCACCTCCTACACTTCAATGTTACAATTGCAAGGAAATGGGGAATTTTTCTAATCAATGCCCTAATCCAAGGGTTGTTGATGATGATCGACGTCAACAAACTCTTAAGGCCAAAGAAAAAGGAAAGTGACAATCAATTTCTATCAGTGATGTGGAGTACGATAACGAAGTGGTGAAAGGTACACTTACCATCCACTCTAAAGTAGAAAATGTTTTATTTGATTCTAGATCCACCCACTCTTTTATTTCTGAAGAATTTTATAAGGGTATCGACGTATTACCTCAACAATTAGATGTTGAGTTAGCTGTAACAACCCCTAATGGAACAACAGTCGCATCAAAAGTTTATAATTCTTCTCCGATTGAAGTTTGTGGGAAAGTGCTTCCTGAAAATCTTGTGATCCGTCCTATAGTGGAATTTGATTTGATTCTTGGCATGGATTGGCTTTCTTTATATAGATCTCATATTAATTTCCAAATAAGGGAAGTCACATTTCATATTCCAGATCAATCTATGATTGTCTATCGATGCAAGGATGAACATAACCTTCTAGTGGAAATTTCTTCCATCTTATGGGTCTTCATTCCACTAAATGAAGGTTATTTATCTCAAATGGTTGGAGAGAAACTCATGATTAAGAATATGCCCATTGTACGAAAGTTTGATGATGTCTTTCTGGAGGAATTTCTGGATCTTCCACCAAATAGTGAAGTTGAGTTTTCAATAGAACTCGTACGGGGTGCTTTTCCTATTTCAAAGACACCTTATATAATGGACCCAATTGAGTTGCAGGAATTGAAGAAGAAAATCCAAGAGATTCTTGATAAGGGATTCATACGCCCTAGTGTGTCACCTTTGGGAGCACCTGTTCTGTTTGTTAAGAAGAAAGATGGATCAATTAGACTTTGCATTGATTATTGAGAACTTAACAATATCACTATCAAGAACAAATATACTCTCCCTTGCATTGATGACTTATTTGATCAACTACGCAGATCTCAATACTTTTCCAAGATTGATCTTCATTCAGGTTATCATCAATTAAGGGTCAAAAGGGCGGATATACCAAAAACGGATTTTCGTACAAGGTATGGACACTGTGAATTTATAGTGATGCCATTTGGTCTTACTAATGCCCCTGATATCTTCATGGATCTGATGAATAGAGTCTTTAGAAACTATCTTCATCAGTTTGTGGTAGTCTTTATAGACAATATTCTTGTCTATTCAAAGAGAAAGGAAGAACATTAAGATCACTTGAGAATTTTA
Source organism: Viscum album (assembly GCA_963277665.1). NCBI lineage: Eukaryota > Viridiplantae > Streptophyta > Magnoliopsida > Santalales > Viscaceae > Viscum > Viscum album. Next base: position 60,502,282 of record OY728143.1, on the reverse strand, counting down.
TTGAAGACCCTGAGAAAGGAGAAGCTTTATGCCAAATTTACCAAGTGTGAATTTTGGCTTCAAAAAGTTTCATTTTTTGGTCACAGAATCTCAAAAGAGGGGATATCTATGGATCCAGCAAAAACAGCAGTTTTAGAAAGATGGTCGAGACCAACAACAGTAACTGAGATCCGAAGTTTTCTTTGTTTGGCTGGATATTATCGATGTTTTTTGAAAGATTTTTCACGATTATCTAATCCACTCACCAGGTTGACTCGAAAAGGAGTTAAGTTCATGTGGACGGAGGAATGTGAAGAGAATTTCAAGCAGTTGAAAATAAGGTTATCCAGTGCACCTGTACTCACACTTCCTTGTAGTGGAAAAAGGTTTGTGATCTACAGTGATGCATCCAAGAAGGGACTCGGGTGTGTTCTTATGCAAAACGATATGTCGATAGCTTATGCCTCATGACAGTTGAAAATCCATGATCAAAATTACCCAACTCATGATTTGGAGTTAGCTGCGGTAATATCTGCATTAAATATTTGGAGGCGTTATCTTTATGGAAAAAGGTGTGATATTTATACTGATCATAAAAGTTTAAAGTAAATTTTCACATAGAAGGAGGTGAATATGCGTCAAAGAAGATGGTTGGAGCTGATTAAGGATTACGACTGCTCAATTCATTACCGCCCTCGGAAAGAAAACAAGGTGGCAGGCGCATTAAGTCGACAATACCATTCCATCTTATCCATGATGAGGATCACAAAAGATCCAATATTTATGGATTTACAAAGGATAGATCATGGAATTATAATGGAAGGGGAAAATATTATCTTTCTCAAATGAATGTTCAACCATCCATACATGTGAAGATTAAAGAGGCATAGAAAGAAGATGTAGAGTTACAGAAGAAGGTGAGAAATGTTCCTGAATTCAACCTTGATTGTGATGGGATAATAAGGTTCAGGAATCGGTTTTGTGTTCCTCCCATCCCAGAATTAAAGAAGGAGCTGTTGGATGAGGCTCATAGTTCTTCATTCTCTATTCATCTTGGAAGTACGAAGATGTATAGAGACCTGAATGAGTACTTCTGGTGAGATGGAATGAAAAGAGATGTTGCTGAATATGTCTCTCGATGCTTGGGTTTTCAGCAAGTTAAAGCTGAGAGACAGAAGTCTAAGGGGATGTTACAACCAATACCCATACCCAAATGGAAATGGGAAAACATCACTATGGAATTTTTCACTGGACTTCCTAAAACATCCAAAGGTAATAATTCTTTCTGGGTTATAGTTGATCCTCTTATGAAGTAGGCACACTTCATTGCTATTGGAGAGGATTTCTCTCTTGATCAGCTTGCCAGGATATATGTAAAGGAAGTGGTAAGATTGCATGGAGTACCACTTTCCATTATATCTGATCGGGATCTGAGGTTTACCTCGAAGTTTTGGCGAAGTCTTCAGCATACTCTGGATACAGAGTTGAGCTTTTGCACTGCATATCATCCTCATATAGACGGTCAGTCTGCGAGAACAATTTAAACTCTAGAAGACAGGTTAAGAGCTTGCTCTGTGGACTTCAAAGGTGGTTGGGATCAACACCTTCCTTTGGTGGAATTTTCTTAAAATAATAGCTTTCACTCCAGTATTCAGATGGCTCCTTATGAAACTCTCTATGGAAAGAAATGCCGAACTCCAACTTGCTGGGATGAAGTTGGGGAAAGAAAGCTATTAGGACCTGATCTTGTTGATGAGATGGCAGAAAAGGTCCGATCAATTCAACAACACAGAAGAGCAGCTCAGATTCGACAAAAAAGTTATGACGATAACCGAAGAAAAGACCTATGGTTTGAAGTGGGTGATAAAGTGTTCTTACGAATATCTCCTTGGAAGAGAGTAATGAGATTTGGAAAGAAGGGAAAGCTAAGCCCTAAGTATATCGGTCCTTCAGAAATACTGGATCGTGTTGGGATGGTAGCTTACCGATTGGTGCTTCCACCGAATCTCTCTCAAGTTCGTGATGTGTTCCATGTATCTCTTCTGAGAAAGTACATATCCAATCTTTCACATGTACTCAGCTCAGAAGTTGTACCGCTGAAGCAAGATCTTTTTTATGAAGAACAGCCGATAGAGATTCTGGATCATAGCGAAAAAGTTCTACGAAACAAGACCAATCGCTTGGTGAAAGTATTATGGAGGAACCACCAATTAGAAGAAGCTACATGGGAGCTTGAGGATATGATGAGGGAGAGGTATCCTTATCTTTTTGTTACGAAGTGAAGAATTTCGAGGGCGAAATTCATTTTAAGGGTGGTAGAATGTAAAACCTGAGATTTTTTTGAGAAATACTTTGTTTTTATACATCATCAAAGGAATATTTCACTACATACAACACTAGCTTGTCTTTCTTTACACGCAATCACGTCCTTCCCCGATAGCTTGCGTTGTACGCAATACCGAGTTTCACTAAACAACGATATGCTATTAAAATATTATTAAAACTAGCCATTATGAATAGTAATAACAACTTTTTGTAATTTTATAAATTTTATTTTTCAAAATGGACTTTATTTTTGTATTCGTAATATCAAAATTATCCTAGGGTGAAATTTTGGAATTTTTCTGAAAACTTTCAATTTTTGATGAATAGTGAAAACACTGGGTTACAATTTAAAAACTGACTTTTTATTTAAATAATTATTTTTTTAAATTTATTTTAGGTCATAATTGATACATAATACCTATATAAGTTCAATTTAATTCATTTGAGTCATTTTATAATAATTTTAGATATATAAACATTTTATTGAACTTTTGACCGTCTTTTACCCACCTCCTAAGAGAATTTGCAATTTTACATAAAACATAATTTTACCGCTTTTGTGAATGGAATTTCAAAAATCTTAGAGACACGGTTGATGTCAGTAAGTAAAATTTGGTTCAATGAGATGAAAATAATTTTTGGTGAATCGTAACTTTTTACTTTAATTTACCACGGTTAAAAGTAAATAGGGTAATTAAGGGTAATGAATGATATTATTATTACCCTAACACATGTCCTAATTCTATTGGATAAGTTTAATTCGACCAAAAACAACATTAGGGATAAAATATTACCCTTTAGGTCCACTTGGATTAGATTAGGACATTTCATATTATTTTATTTAAAGAATAGTTAAAATAGTTAAAATCAAAGGTTAATAAATAAAACATTTTTAATAAAGGGTTATACATAAGATAAATTCGACTATAAATATTAATTAGAAAGATAAACATATTTCCTACATAATGGTATTTTATTTATAATTTTTAGACATTAAATAATTTAATTTATTTATGACACAATGATGATGCAGTAATTATCTTATTGATGAAATATTAACATAATTGATGTTATAAATACTCAAATAAATATAATTTGAGACTTTTTATGAATGAAACTAATTTTTTAGGTTAATATGACATGTTAGTATGGATTTAATTAAATTTATTTAACTAATAATTCTGTTTTGAGTTTCACAAAAATAAATTACCAAATAGTGTCAAAATTGACATAAAATAGTTTTTAAAATAAATATTATATTATAAATTGTTATTTAATTCCTAAAAATCTATGGTTCGGCCAAATGAATTAGATAAAGTTATATATATTAATAATAAACAACTTGGAGTTCTTTTGGCTTGTTATAGTAAGTTTTTTAACCTTATAGTGTAAGAAAACAAGAAGACACGGTAAAAGTAAAATTATTGAACTTAAAGGTAAATCTTAATGATAAGGTTAAAATAGTAACCTAAACTTGTATAAATTCTATTAGATGAGATTATTTCGACCCATACCCAACTTAGTTTCAAAATAAATCAATTTTGAGCTATTGAAAACCGAATATGGCTTTATAATAATTTAATATTTTTAGTTTTTTCAAAGGTTCTCCTCTCCTCCCTTATAAAAGGGCACCTCCTCCCTCTCCTCATCACACCACTTTGAGCCATCAAGCTCGGTAAAACCCTGCCCAATTCTCTTCTAAACATCCCTATAAACATCCTATAGGTTCTGGTCTTCTTAAAATACCATCCCTAGTGCCCTAAGAGGAGGTTAAGAAGAGGCGCGTCAAAGAATAGGTAATATCCATTACTGATCCTTTCCAATTTCTTTCTTCTTCAACTTATTCTTCCTTAGTTGTTTCATTATGAAGTAATAACATAAGTATCACTAATATACTGATATGTTATTATAAATATGAAACAACCATATTTCACCTTCTATCCATCCTACGGAAAATGAAATCACCGCGCGTGCGTACGTACGGAATACCGTCTCCACGCCGTGGAGTAATCTGTTTTCCACCCCCACCTTACTTGGATGGATATAATGGTGTAGATAATAACTATATATGGTTATTTTAAAGTGATATTGATTCTCAAATATTATACATACACTCCAATACAATTCCACGATCTTGGGAAAGATATCATCGCTCGTGCGTGCGTACGGAATACCATCTCCACGATGTGATGTGACTCGTTCTACATGATCTTCATTGCATAATGATTATAAAATTAATTGAATGAATAAATATGATATATATTATACTAATACCATTCTGTAAATGAGGTATCTATAATCTAAAAATAATAATAAGAATTTATTCAACATAACACGCATAAGAACAAAAAAGTAATAAACACCTGAATAACAAGTAGAAATGAAATATTACTAATGCGAAGCTAAGAATATCACCATATATGATATCATAACAATGAGTAAAATTATGGAATAAGTCAATAACATTATTTAAATCATTATATAGGAGGTTCGGACACGTACGAAGAAAATTGGACCTAAGGTAAGGGAAAATCTCGCAATCTCAATTTTTATCCGAGATTGTTTATACTTTGGTAATTACTGGGGAATATTTATCATCCACATACATGTTTCCTCAAAATGTAATATTATTTATATTCTCCTACAATTTTTTAAATCCAATTTTACCCTTCGGTGAGTTTTTAGTAAAAGATATGAAAGGAATCTTTTTTCATACGAGGTACTTTTTGACTTTTCCGGCCAAAGTACGAGAAGAATGTTTTTTTTAACTTATACGGCCCGAATGGAATTTTAGAACATTATTTCCATAAATCTTCCTTTACAAGTTTTCATGTTTATTTTTAATCAACTTCTTTTATTTTAAAATTGTATGACTTGTTAAGAAAGGAAAAATGTTTTTGAAGTAGAAATGATATTTTCCTCAAAAATGGAGTTCAAGTGTTTTATCAAAATTATTTTCCATCTAAGACAATATAGGTTTCTGTTTCGCTCCCTACTTTTACATTGATTTCATTATGTTATGATGGAATTATTTTTATGATGTCCTTTTATCTTATGTGAATTATTTTATGATGGCATGATGTTTAAGAATCCCATTTTTATTACATGGGTTATGTTATGATTTATGATCTTGTGGCACACATAATAATGGTATCATTATGAGATGGGTGAGACCTATATCTCCATCCAATGAATTGGGTAAATATTTATATCTCATGAGATAGACATGGCTGGAACGACAGGTTAAACCAGTTCAGTGATACAGGACTGAAACGAGGAGTGAACTCTGTTCAGAAATGGACTTTGTTCGCTATGATAGTCTTTTAAATGAGTCTTGACTAATAAGAAATGATTCTCTATGATTATGTGTGTATTCCAAAAAGTTTCATGTTTTATGTTATGATTATTTGGGATTAAATTTCACCACTATGATATATCCCATGTTATGATATTATGATCTCTTTTGCAGGTTAAGTTTTCCAAAATGTTATGTTCTTTTGAATATGATGTGATTGATATTTATTTTGTTTACCCTTACTGAGCATTTGAGCTCACCATTTTGTATTTTTTCTTTCCCTAGTTCATAAAGAAGGGTACTAAGTAGAAAATTCCAAAAGGGACTCTAGATATGATGAAATAATTGGGAGACAACGTAGATGATTTATGAACCAGTTGTTTATGTTTCCCAGTTTCTAAAGACACTATACATATACGGTCCTTTCATGGTTTTGTTATATGTTGTAATAAGTGTGCTTCAATTGGGAAGTAATAAAAATGTATGTAAAGTATGGGTCGTTATAGGATTCTATAGGATTTTTGGGGAGGAGATCTTGGAAAAGAATCAATTTTTGGATGTAAGTAGATATTTGAAGAATTTTCCAGGGAAACAAGTTGTCCAGAATTCAAGGAGATGTTTTTATTTGTATATATTTTTAGAAATTAATATGTTATAATGTTATTAGTGAAGTCTAGTTGGTTATATAGGAGTTTTGTGTCATAATATGTCAAATTAATAATTCTATTATGGTAAAATGTGGGATTTATTATGTTATTATGAGAGTGGATATCATGGAGGTGGTGTATGGGGTGTTTTATTGAATCACATGTTAAGTGCTTGGTTAAAAGTACATAGGTAGAGTATCATTGGGTTTGAATAGGGAGATATGGTCATGGATGTGGGTAAAGTTCACAAAAAGAATCTCAGAAGGGAGTGGTAGTAAATCATCTCATGGTCAGGATCACAGGGCTAGTTCAAGGTAGTTATATATAGTACAATAGATATTTTTTATGTTAGGGAGGGATATTTTATAGTTATATATACACTTTAATTAAATTATAAATTTTCTTATTCTCATTTCAACACAGTTTCATCAAATTCATTTATTATTTCTTATATTATGTGTGATTTTGGTTTGAAAATGAAATGTTCATTTGAGGTGAGGAATATGGATACTACTTTGGGAAAGAGGATAGAGTATATTAAAAGTGTTACAATTTTTTATATTATTGTAAGTCTCTTTGGATATAATTGGTACTTTATCATCTTATATATGAAAATTTTGGACATGATTATAGACATGTATTGGTTAACTCCTTTTCAAGATTTCATTGATTATTATCGATGGTGAGTGAATTTTTTCTCTTCTATGTATATATCTTTCACTTTTTCTATAGAATGGTATATTTAGGTGAGTCATCTAGGACATGATATGATTCATTTTAGTAATATCACCTCTTAAATGGTATGATTTTTTCTTTATTCAATTGAAGGGAATAAAAATTTTGTTTTTCTTTTCATAGTAAACCTCTTTCTGAATGTATTAACTGGGGAATTATCATTTTTATCTCTAGAAATAAGGGCTTTTTTTAGTAATTATTTAAAAATTAATAAACCTAGATCAATTCCTATTTATTGAATAGATCCATCTAAAATTTAAGAATTAAATTTTTAATTTAAGGATTTCGAGTTGAAATGTTTTATTAGGAAGAGTATCTCACATTGGGGTGGCCCTAGATTGATTTCTAATAAAATATATGGTAATTTGATTTTATGTGTTAATTACTATAAATTAAAACATGTAATGACTAAAATAAATATCTTATACCTCCAATTAATGAATTTTTCATTAATTGATAGGATAATGGTGGTTCTCTAAGACTTATATGTGATCAAGTTGTCATAAACTCAAGGTACAAGTTGAAGATATTCTAAAAAAGTTTTATGGAGTCTCTATGGTCATAATGATTTTTTAAATATTTCATTTAGGTTAATTGATTCTAAAATAATTTTTATGGACTTAATGTAGAAAATTTCTTAGCCTTACCTTGACTCATTTTTTGTTATTGTTATCAATGAAATTCTTTTATACCCTTGATCATGGAAGAAGCATTAATTAAATTTTATGGTTGTTATAGAGACATGTGAGGGAATAATATTTATTCCAAACATTTTAAATTTTAATTCTAGATAATGGAGGTGAATTTTTTTATGTGGTTTTGTCTGATTTTATTTCAATATATGTGCCTAAGGTATTTTCAGTTATGACATGGGGTGTACCCAAGAATGTATTCAAGATTCATTATTTTCTTGGATTTGTTAGGCATTACCAATATTTCAACCTTGAGTTTTTCTGACTAGAGTCACTTTTGATGGAAATGATTGGGAACTGAGAAAATCATTTATGGTATTACTAATGTGAACCATTATTTTAAGTTTTAATGAAAATACTTTCCTTGGTATTGATCCTTATCTTACCTGGGACGGGTAAGATATATGTTATTTATTATGATGAATCAGATTCCATATTGGGATGTGTATTATTATAAGAAAATGGGTTTTATCCTATGATTCAAAACAACTTATACCACTCGATAAGAATTACCCAAATTTTGATATCGATCTAATAGTGGTTGTACATTCTATTTAATATTGGTGTAATTATTTGTTGGGTGACTAGTTTATAGTGTATACAGGTCATAATAACTTAAAATATATTTTATCTAAATGGGATATAAATATCAAGAAGATAATATGGGTTTATTATCTCTAATATTATAATTTTGAGATGGTTTATACACCAATAAAATGAAATTTAATTGTTTATGCACTTAGAAGAAGATCATAGTTGGATGTAGTGTGAGGATCAAAGGAAGTGTGGTAGCTCATGTGTCTCTTTTCTAAATTAAATTTCAATATAGTGGAATAATATGATCTATAGTTTTGGAATATTTGAGAATTATATATTCTATATCAATGTGATTAAAATATATTTGGAGTTTATATTATGTGTTTCAAGTGATCTGTAAAAGACTTTATATTGGGGAGAAGATACATGGATAGAATTTTGATATGAAATCTATCTTTATTGTAAGTGTATAAATGAATGATGGTTAAAATACACATGTTATATTTCTATATATCATGGTATACTATTCATCGTGTATTGGATAAGATGTAACATGTTTTTCTATGTCAATTATAGTGGAAAAGCCTGAAGATGGATATTGTAAGATTTGTATCATGTTGTCTTACCTATCGGTAGAAGAATGAAGAACATAAAATACCTATTGGTACCTTACATACACTTCCTATTAAATTATTTAAATGGAATGAATTTTTAATATATTTCATCATGGGTTTCCAAGATCATCTAATGGTAGACACAGAGTATGTGTAATTGTAGATCATCTGATGAAAATGATGCATTTCTTACCAATCTGGGAGACATGATCAGTATATAATTATGGATGATTATATGTTAAATCAATTTTTAAAATTTATGGAATACCCATGATTATTTTTTATAATATTTATTTAATATTTACTTATAATTATGTGAATGTGATTAATAAAATTTAATTATGTGGGTGAAATTGATTACAGCTTATCATCCATAGACTAATAGTTAATCTAAGAAAACAATTAAAGTTTTTAAAAATATGTTATGAATGTATATGAGGTATTTTAGTTTTTATTGAGAGGATAATTTTTATTTTTTAGAGTTTTATTATAATAATAGATACCAAATTTTTATTGTAACGAATTGACCTGTATACCCACAAAAACGGGTACCTGAACTAACACGCCACATACCCAAAGGGAGTTCCCCATCCCCACTGGCTATCAACTAGTACATGGGCATAGAAAAACCACCATAGAGATTGATTCCACCCAACTTGAAGTATCAACATAGAATACATAGATAGATAAAGAGAAAAAAATAGAAAGAAAATATTTTCCATAACTTAAAGAAGATAGCATAAACAAAAGAAAAACAAGAGTAGAACAACCTCCAAGTACATGTCCAACCACAAAAGACTAACAAAATCATGAAAACACAAATAATATATGTGATAGCATTGGAAAACCTACACCATATCACTATCAAGCTACCCAAAATCAACTAACCCAAACATCATTTCCCCAATACAATGCATTTCCTTTCCCTCCATAGAAATACATGCAAAGGTCTACGTACCATCGAAGAAGTGTATAAGGTGTGAGCTAACAGGATCAGTAGGATTCCACCAAGGTGTTACATAAAAAGTCTCTATATGACAAATTCAAGTATTCTCATTTTGATTAAAACATGGAATGATAAGAATTAAATCAGTTTTTTTCAAAACCATAGTAAACATTTTCCTCTTTCCAAAAATTACAAAAAAAGGAAGGAATATCAATTTCAAAGTCAAAGCATGAATATGAAAAACCCAAAATAGTATAGATAAAAATCATAGGTAAATAAAATTATAGAACTAAACAGGTTAGGATAGTAGACAAACCATACCAAAACAAATTACTAGTGCAAAAAAACTCCCAAGAACATAGAACTAAGGGGTAGAGAAATACTACATAAGTGAACCTCCCAGTGATTTCAAACATGTCCATAGAACAACAGGCATAGGGATCATAGAAAATCCCCCTAAGAAAATACCCCAATGGAAATATGGATGGTCGACCTAAGATAAAGCTTTAACCTATGTACTCAAGGATTTTCATGTGTTGTATTTCATATATTATTTTAGTTATTTGAAAATAACCTTTTTCCATTTAATAAAAACTAGCGAAGACACATATTTTATCAAAAATACATTTACACACAAAAAAATCATTCCAATTTATTTATAAACCCGTTTATAAAAATATAATTATTATAATTTATCCAACATATTCTAGAGATAGAACCAAATACCTCAAAACTTGGGGTCTCACACACCCATAAAGGATCCCCCAACAAGAAGAATACAACACCAATGGAGGTACTAGAACCAATATACACAACATATAATTGGTATAATTCAATAAAAGGGTTGGTGGAGATAATTAAACCACATACCTAAAAAATGAACACCCTTTGCACCACAACCAACAAAGGAAACGGTCCATGGAACAAGATTGCACCATGATTCTAGAAGAGAAAAAAAGTAATCACCATTATGGATCAACATATTTAATAACGCAACACCATGGTGATACCATAATCAAATAAATGAATATTACTAAAGACATACTCACCTAGAGAGATGAAACCCAATTATTACAGTGATCCAATGTCGAATGGATCAATCTTAAATGAATGGAGACTCTAAAAATCACTAGAGAAGCCTTCTAGGTCAAGATCTAAAGGAGGTGTGGAAGAATAAAATTAAATATCATTTTCATGGAACCCTATAAATAACTTCTCTGACATTTATAGGATGTGTAATACATTTAAACGTTGTGAAATCCATGATGATCTCATGCATAGAAAAACTGGTCAAATTTTTAATCAAAATTGATCTTTTACAACTACACATTTTATAACCATTACACAGTGTCTAATATTTTCAAAATATTTACAAATTTAATTACTTGTGTCTGGAAATAAATTACACATCGTGTATTTTCCTAGAATATAGAATAAAACTTCAGAACCAACTCAGGAATCCTCCAAACTCGGGGAGAACAGCATAAAATACATTAACACATTTATACCCAGATTTTATGAATTCAAAAAAACATTCATCCCTTAATTTTAAAAAATTTTCTCAAAAAAAATTCTATCCATACTCAGGATTCCTAATATGAATCCAATTAAAGAATAATATAAAAAATAGAAGGGAATTAACTAAAAGTGGGTAACGGTATGTTACAAACTCTCAACCATAATAATCTCTGTCTCTGGGAAGTCATTTGGAAGAATGAAGTCCGGTAATGAGGTGTGGCTATTTCTCCCTCATCAGTGACTCAAAATCCCAAGTCTCATTAGAGTTTTATTTGATTCATAATAATACTCTAACTAATAGAATCAACATTCTATTCAGTACTTTCACTTGGGTGTCAACAATCTCAACTTTCTTCTCAACAATAGAAACATCGTGCACTAACTCAATATCCTCCCAACATAGAATTTGAGATGTATCAGGATGATATTTCCTAAGATGTGATATGTAGAAGACATCATGAATTTCTGTAAACTAATTCATCAATTCCATATGATAATGAACTAGTCTAATCTGCTCAATGACCTCAAACAATCCCACATATCTCTAAGCCAACCTTCCCTATTTTCTAAGTCTACGGTGAACCAACGGATGATAAAAATTCAAGGAAAATTGGTCACCGTCCAAAAAATATAAAGTAAGATTTACTTGACCCATGTAAGACATCTGAAAACTCTGTTCCATAACTAGACACTGATGTATATCTTGAATCCTCACAGATTTCTCTTGAACCAAACTCAGTTCTACCAAAGAAGCTTCACCCACCTCTTTCCAAAAAAAGGTGACATGCATGGGTGACTATAAAAATACTCAAAAGGATCCATTTTGATTGATGAATGATAATTTTTGTTATAGGTAAACTCAATATCTCCCAAATGGATATCCTAAGATCCACCCAAATCTATGACATAAGCATGAAGCATATCCTACAGAATCTGAAAAACACACTCCATCTAACTATATGTCCATGGATGATAAGATGTACTCAATATTACCTAATTCCCCATCACCTCATAAAGAATTTTCCAAAACCTCAAAGTAAAACTAGGATCGCTATCTGAAACAATGATAGAAAGAACCCCATGTAACATCACCACTTCCTGCATATACAGCTTACCAATATCTTTAGTCCCTTGTCAGAATGAAATGATCTGGATTTATTAATCAATAAATAACCACCCATATAGTATTCCTCCCTCAGGGAGTCCATGGTAATCTGAAAAAAATTCCCAAGGACACCTCATCCCACTTCTAAAAAGGCACTGGTAGAAGTTGAAGAAAACCAGAAGGTATTAAATGCTCTGCCGTTATCAATTGGTAGGTGTAACAAAAGGACACATAATCAGCAATGTACTGCTTCATACTTGGCCACCAAAATCACCATATCATATAATAATACATCTTTATTTATCCAATATTAATGGTCCATGAAGAACTATGATAATCATAAAAATATAAGATCCTTATATATGCTAGGAAGACAAACTGATCCCCAAAACTAAAAATAGCATTTGAAGAGAGAGACCGACCCAAAACGGTCTCCCCACTGTATAGGGTTTCAAAAATTCTTCTAAAATTGAAATCATGTTGTTTATTCTATTGAATAAACCCAAGGAGAGATAATGATAATTGAACACTAGTTAGAACCATACTTGAACCATCCTCTAGAGTATCCATGTATAGTTGAGAAAATATCTCCATAAGGTTCTACTCTTCGATTCCAAAATAGCTTACAATGGAACTTTACTACTGAGAGAATCCAAAACAACATTCTACTTCTACAAGGTGTAGGAGATATTGAATTCAAAATTCTAAAGGTATTTCACCCATAACTTCTATATAATATTCAATTATTTATAAGACAACATATATCTTAAACTATTCTATTCAGAAAAGACTATAAACCTTTCCCTAAAAATAAAATGATACCAATACTTAAGCCCATGTATAACTGATATAATCTCTAAATCATGAGTGGGGTAATTATTCTCATGCGGTCTATGATGATGTGATCCCTAAGAAACAACATGATCATCTTGTATGAAAAGACAACCCAAAATAGTGTCAAAATCATCATATAAAACCACATTCCCCTTACCGATATCAGGTAAGATCAGAATAGGATCCAATTTTAGAATTCCTTTTATATTTTCAAAATAATACTAACACTTTGCATCCCATGTGAATTTTAAACCTTTCCTAGTAAGAACAATTAATGATGACACTAAATTTGAGAAATCTTTGATAAACTGTCGGTAATATCCAGTAAAACCAATGAAGCTCTAAATTTCAAATACATTTAGTGTCTTTTCCCATGACTATCAAACCTTTACCTTTTTAGGATTAACTGATAATATATGCTTATAAATAAATTTCCCCAAGAATTTAACTTCTTGAATCTATAAATTTTATTTCAAAATATTTCTATATAAATGGATACTTCTCAGTATTTCCAAAAATGACTCATATGGCACTCGTGCTAGCTCTCAGATCTTTAGTAAACCAAACTTTTATCCAAAAAATGGCTATAAAAGTGTCAACATATTGATGGAATAGCTGATTCATCAAATAAAAAAACTACATGAGTGTTAGTCAGACAAAACAGCATTACCAAATATTCATAATGCCTTTACCTTCTCATGAATGTTGTATTCAGTATATCACACTCACAAACACTAAGCTAAAAATAACCTAGAAAAAGGAATATATTTTAAAACCAATTTTTTACATTAAACTAATCAATAAAATCATCTAAACAAGGAAAGTTATTCTTGTTCTTAACCATTACCTTGTTCAACTTCTGATAGTTCATGCACAAGTAGAGTTAACCATCTACCTTCTTGTCAGAGAGCAATGGGGCTGACCAAGGAAAAACACTATGGTGAAGAAAAACCTTTTTTCCGAGGTCTTTAAACTAAATTTTGAGCTATTTCAAAAATTTTGGTTCCATATGATAATAAGGTATCGATATTGGCTTTTTTCCTATAACTATTCCATTTGTAAACTATACCTACATATTTATAGGAATCCTAGAGAAATTGTCTGGAAAAAAATCATTAAAACCCTAGACCATGGCAGGAAGATCAACAAGAGAAGAAATTTCGTCATTCTCAACTACAATAGCAAATATAAAACTCTTGAGCTATGTGTGGGAAGGTCCTATATGGATAGACCTCTGATCCCACTCTCCAAAAACACCTATAAAATCCCCTAAAATATAATAAATTAGACACACCAATGATAAAAATTGACTTCATCTCAATGAGAATCAAGAAAATCCATCATGATGATGATGTCAAATAGGTCCAGATCGAGAACAAGAAAATCCTAGAGTATCTTTTTATTAGTGATAGATAACATGCAATAAGGAAACTAAAACCCCTAATATTTCCTCTTACCATTATGTGTCTCTAACTCCATAAAAAATATATGATTTTCTTTGTAAGGTTAATAATATCAACAAAATTTCAAGATATAAATGAGTGGGAAGCACCAGTATCAAATAAATCAATCTCTACGGGTGATGAAATAAAAATGGGGCCTCTCACTATTGTTGGACCTGCATCTACCTCCACTTGAAACTCATATACTATGTGAAGGTTATTCAATCTTAATTCCTATAGATATATCAATATAGTCTTTGAAGCATCTGAATATTCCACAATAGCCTTTGGATCTGAAGATCCCGGACCATAATGAGGAGTAGACATATCCGAATAAAATCAATATAGATTTCCATAACATCAACGTATGTTAAACACATTTTATAGTGAATGATAGGAATTCAAATTGTGTCCAATATTTACACACTAATATAAAGTAAAATTCCCTTCACTAGTTTCAACAGTAGGTTCCGAAGAGGCCTGCTACCAAGAACCACATCCACTTCTACTGCAATGATATTTATACTTCCTCTTTTTCCCCGGTGGTCCAATGAAGCTGTTACTTGGTGGAAGAGAAGGGGGGAATATGAAAACTTGCCTTCCATATTTATCTCTATAATCTTTTCCATGTCCACTATCATTTCATAGGTCAAAATATTCATCATAAATACATATTATCTTATATCGGGTCACAAACCGTGTAGGTTCTTATGATCCTTTAGTTGTCCATTCCTTGAAACCTCTCATGAAAATCAAACTAACTCAGAAAAATGAATGGTTTTTGATGACACTGAATTCTCTCCTTACTATAAAGATAGTAAATCCATATATTTTACTATAATTAGTTACTCTAAAAAATGGCTATAATAAGTGAGTCTTTAAACCCTTCCTGTCCAAGCCCATATGTTTATCTACCTATAACATGGAATCTCACCAAAACATTCTAGGACCCTCAAGTTTGAATATCCTAAACATCACCTTTATATTCTCAAGTGTATCTAGGAAGTCCAAGATCTGATCAATCTTTTTAATATAGTTTTAAACCTTTTTATGTTCATTTTTACTTTTAAAGGATAGTGGCTTATCACTCAAGAACTCTCGTGATCAGTACCTTTCTCCTCTAACTCCTGAATGTACCTTAACATTCGTGTTTTGAACTTGTGGCACAATCTGGTCAACATCATAGACTTATCACAAGATTTTTTGGATAAATTTTTGATCCTTCATAGGATTCACATGAGGATCATAAATTCCACCCTCCTAAAAAACTTGCAGAACATGTCTTGGAGGCATATTGATTTATACTAAAATAGATGAAAAAATTATACAGTAGAACAATCATAGTTCAAACTATAAAACCCATAAGAAAAAAATAAAATCGACTAAAATAACTCAAAATAGTAGAGAAACATCCTAATATCCCATGAAAAACTGTGGCTTGTCATTGAAATATCTAGGAATGCACTCACTACAACATACCTATCAAGTCCCAAAAACCTTATATACAGTCTAATAAACATCCTAATATAAGGAATCTCAAGGGCATACCACCTTTGATACCAAACTTTAATGAGCCGACCTGAGTACCCTCTCAAACTGGTACCCGACCCGAAATTGCATATAACCAAAGGGAGTTACCAATCCACACAGGATGGTGATGAGCATCAGGGCATCGAACGAAAACTAGAGCAAATAATTTATCCCAACTTGATGAAAAAACAGGTCATATATAGATAGATAAATTGATAATAGAAAAATGAAAATATATTCCATAACTGAAATCAGATAGTGGAATCCAAAGAGAAATAATAGTATAACAATCTCTAAGTAAATGTCTAAAGAAAAAATGCTAAAAATTAGAAAAAACAAACTAGTTAATGTGATAGTGTGGGAAAACCAGCACCATCTCACCATACAGCTACCTAGACTTGGCAGACCAAAACCTCACCACCTCACTATGATGCCTTTCCTTTCACTTCATCCAAATACATAAAAAAGTGTATATTCCACCAAATAAGTTTTAAGGGTATAAGATAATAGACTCATTAGGGTCCCACCAAAGTTTTCCATAATAAGTATTTGTACAAAAAAATCAAGTGTACTCATTTAAAGTATAACATGACATGATAATTAGTAAAGTAGTTTTTATCAAAAGCATGGAAAAAATTTGTCTTTTTCCAATAATTCCAAAAAAAAGGTAGGTATATCAATTTCAAAATCAAATAAATCACAACAAAAACCCAAAATAGTACAAATCAAAAGCATAGGTAAATCATGCCAAGGAACTCAACAGGTCAGGATAGAAGACTACTCATACCACAAAAAATGAATTTTTCACAACAAGTTCTTAGAATATTGTCCTAAGAAGCATAGAAACACCCCATGAGTGAATCAAAAAACAATTTAAAATTTTTCCATATAACAACAAGCCTAGGGAGAATAGAAAATATTCATAAGAAAATCCACCAATGGTAACATAGAAGATGGACCTAATCTAAACTTTCCATCTACGTACCCAAGGCTTCCCATGTGACTTATTTAATGAATAATTTTAGTGCTTTAAAAATACCCATTTTACATTTACCAAAAATGTGGTAAAAAACTTTATCATAAATCCTTTTACACACATAAAAAAATCATGTCAATTTATTTATAATTCAATTTATAAAAATTGGACCAATATAATTCATCCAACGCAGGCTATAGATGGAACCATATACCACAATACTTGGGTTCACACCCACACATAAATGATCCACCAATAATAAGACTGAAAAATTAAAATAGAATCCCTACAAATAATATACACAATATATAATTGGTCTAATAAAATAAAAGGGTTGGTAAGGAAGATGAAACCACATGCATCAAGAATGAGCACCTTACGCCCCTCAACCAACAAAGGAAATGGACCATGAACAAGATTTAACCATGAATCTATAAGAGAGAGGAAAAATGAATCGCTATTATGTATCAAAATATCCAATAATGCAACACCACGACACTACCACAATTAAAGCAAAGAAGAAGTATAAAGGCATACTAACACAGAGAGACATAACCCAACTTCTATGGTGATCCAACGTCGAATAGATCAATCCATAATTAACAGAGACAACCAAAATCATCGGAGAATACTTCTAGGTTGAGAGCCAAAGGAGCTGCGGAATAATGAAAAGAAATATCATTTTCACGATACCCTAAAAATTGGTCTTTTACATGGTTTGTAATACATTTATACATCATATAATCCATGATTATCATATATGCAAGAAAACTCATCATCTTTTTAATTAAAATCTATCTTTTACCACTACAAGTTGAGTAGCCATTACATGACATGTAATCCTTTCACTCTATGTGCAAATTTCAAGACTTGTGTCTAGAGAAAAAGAACACATTGTGTAACCCCCTTGCACATCTTGTAATCTCCTAGTGTATAGTAGAAAACTTTAGAACCAACTCAGGTGTCCTCTAAACTCAAGGAGAACCCCACAAAATCCATTAACACATTTATATCCAGATTCCATTAATTTAAATAAACATCTATCCTTGAACTTTAATTCATTTTCTCCAACAAATTCTCTACATCCTTAGACGTCCCAAGACACACCCAATTAAAGAAGAAAACAAGAAAATGGAAGGCAATTACTTGAAAGTGGGTAATAGAATGTTACATTCGTTCAAATGTAACCACGTAAAACTTTAACAATATACCTTACTGGATATAATTATACTAGATATAAGTTAGAGAAACATTTTTATTGGGTTTATACTAGTTCAAGATATTAAAAATCAATTTTATTTTATTAATAAGTTTTAAGCTATAAATCAAAGTAAAGTGATATCTTATATAGATCGTATACATCGACCATTCTGATTTAGTATAAATTATCTTGTGTTTTATAGAGTATTAACTTGAATACAGTATTATATATTGTGTAATAAAGAAAAGTTATCACCTCACTTTTTGGGTCCTTTTGAGATCCTGTAATAGATTAGATAATTTGGTTATAATTTGAATCTTTCTATATGATTCCATGGAATTCATGATGTGTTCATGTGTCTCTATTAAGGAAATATTATTTATAACCATTTCATATTATTAAATGATATGATATATATTTCTAGTTAGGTGCTTAATTGTTGAACCCGTTTTTTTTTTGTGTAGTATTTTTTATCAGTGAGGATGAAAAGTTATTTCATGTAAATATGTTGAAAAGTACTTTCTTGGAATAAATATGGAATTTCCTAATATTATTGAGAAGAATAATGAAGTTCCCATGAAATTTATAATGATGAAATTAATTGTGAAAATTACTTTTGGTGTTATTATTTACCTTATGACCTATAAGTGATTCAAGTTAGTTTCTTTACATTGTTGTGTTGAAAATGAACTGTAATTTATTTTTTTCCAATAAATTCAAGTAGGTGAACTCATATGATGGAAATATGTTTTTTTAAGTGAGTTGTTTCCATTATTCATAAAGAAATGAATGAGGAAGCTTATAGGAGTTAATGTGAAAAATCTATTGGAGCAGATTTGATGATATAAAGTAGGTGCTTCCATTGGATATGTCTAGAGATCCATTTACTTGGAAATGATGTATTAAAGAAGATACTACTTAGTGATTGATATATATATTTGGTTCAAGTAGATTTTATAAGATCCATTATTATGTATATCATGAGTATAAAATTATATGACAATGTACTTCGATAAAGTTGGAACTATGGTGAGTTGATCTTTGTGTTAATAGATAAGTACTGATTATATAGAAGTCTTGACTACACCATTTGATGGAAGTTGAATATTTTCAACTAGTGAAGAAATTGATGTATTTATTATGATTATAAGAAGTAACTATATAAATTAAAGATTATTCATCCATGAATTTTGAATGATGATTGGAGTTGAACAAAGGAAGAAATGACATTGGATGTCATTATTGAAAAGTCTACTATTAATGAAAATGGAATACATTCAAAGAAATGTATTCAGGAAATGTAAGGGGTTTGGATTTCATAAGGTTGATATATTATATTCATAAGGTTGATACAACCATTGGTGTGAGGTATTAACTAGTCTTCATAAGGTTGATACACCCACCAATATAGGGTAAAAACAATTCATTGTCAGTTAGAAATAACCACTAACATATGGTTCAAAAAAGGTTCCATAAGGTTAACGAAAGTGTCTCATGTTCATTTAAGGTCAATTTGAGTCACTATAATGGTCATAAAATGGCTTTGTAATTTTGATGAAACCTCATGTAATGTTGGTTCATAACCTCATAAGGTTAGTATAAAGACATCATATTGTTAAGAAAAACCATCATAAGGTTTACATTCACATTGTAAGGTTCCTCAATGAACACCATAATGTTCATGACTCTATGAAAACTAAGAAGCTATGAATCTAGAATTCAAATATTTTAAAGGTTAAAGAATTAAATCATTCAGTTATTTCTTATGATTTTCATGATTTAAATTTCTCAATCAAAATTAAAATGTTTGTTATTTAAGTTGATATTGAACAAGGTCTAGATGTTGAAGATATTGGTGTTGATATCAGATTTAACTCTATAAGGTCTATATCCATGTCATAGTGAATTTATCAATGCACGCATGTAAAAAAAATTAAAAAAAATTAAAGTATGGGTTTTTTGAGAAGAAGAAGTTATGATAGCACATGAATTAAACAAGATAATTAGTATACCAAATTAAAATAACAATCTAAATTAAAAAGTAAGGACAAAGAGTTTTGAGTTTTAATGATTGAGATTTCAGAAAATTGAATTTCAAAGATTAGGGTGATTAAAATTGTGAGGATATTATTTATGCACTATAGTGACTATAAATGAGTATAAAGAGAAAGAAAAATGTGAAGAGACATGATGTTTCATTCAACATAAATATTCCCTGTAATTTGAAAAAAGGTGGGAGAACAAATAATGTGTACTTGTTTCAGGCTTAAAGTATTAGAGAAAAATAGAAAGAGAACTAGTGTTGTGTGAAGGCCACATCTATTTCCCACCGAATATAAATAAGAATATAGAATCCCAGTCTTTCCTACTACTGAACAAACTCATGATAATGGATTCAAGGACCTATCTTATAGTCACCAAATGTTGTGGAAGTATGGAGATGCATGAGACAGTACACTAGTTGTTTTAATTGAGAAAATGCTTAATATTATTGCATACTAAGGATGGATATCAGATCATTATGTCAAGAAAAGACCAGAGTTAAGTTGATGATCATACTTTATAATAACTAGGTTGTATCTTTCATTCTGTTGAGAGTACAAAATAGAAATTCATTGTATACTTTATAATTTTTTGGTTACAAGATAGTGGGTATAATTTCATACCATTTCCCATTCTTATTTTATTAATAATAAGGAAGAGTGTGTGGGATAATAACCAGTATACATCAAGGATGTAGTAATCCTTAAGGAGAACATGAGCCTCAGCCCAGTTGGTGAGGTATCCTTAAGTGTATCCACAAGACCCAGGTTCAAAACCAGGTAGAGGCATATTTCTGGGTACTGTAGTAGACACTGTAGCAGTCACTGTAGCGACATTGTAGTAGTACTATACACTGTGTGGGTACTATAGTAGAACTGTACAGGTACTGTAGCAGAACTGTACACTGTGTGAGTACTACAGTAGGTACTGTAGCAGTTACTGTAGGAGGTACTATTCAGTGTTGTAGCAGGTGGAACTATTCACCTTGGGCCACCAGTTTGGGCTTGGAGTCCTTAAGGCTTTCGGTCCACCCTGTTCTTCAGGTCAATAGGGCTTTCGGGCCACCTTTAAGGCCCTTGGGCCACTCAAGGCCTTCGGGCCACATGTAGTTACCCCAGACACACTACAAAAAAGGAGTAGCCCCAGATGAGGATTCAGAGCAGGTGCACTCACCAAAGTAGAACCAAATGGATTTTCAGATTGAGAGGGTATGGTTATTCAATTGGTACCATCCTGTGCTTGCATGGGAAGCCTATCCAGATGGCCATGCAAAGGTGGAGAGCTACTATCATGACGCAGATGCTGGGGAGGGGTAGTTCCTTGTAGATAGTCTGGTTGAATTCCCTAAGACCTTCAGTTCATGTAATCTCCTAAGCCTACGGGCCTTGTAATCTCTGAGCCTATGGGCCTTTTAAGGGTTCCCCCTTATCCCATGAAATGTGGGTTATCAAAATCAATAAAAATGAAGGCCTTCGGGCCATTCGGGCTAGTAATACTTAAAAAGATGAACCTCGTTAACAAATCACTATGTTCTTGTAGTTCTTCTTACTAGTTTACATCTACATACATATCAACAAAACATGATCTAAATAAAGTGATATATCCATTTATGGAATAATTGAACGGGTTAAAAGGGATAAAAGATTAAAATTGATTAAAATTATACCAACATTGATTCCCCCTGCACCCTCTTAGTGTTGGGAACATCTCACTAGGACCCTTTTAATTTGTATCATAGAAAGTCACACCTCTATTGGACTCTAATATTTGATTTTATTTTTAGTATTTTTTTTGAAAATATATATGTATTGAATATTTGAATAATACTATAAATTTATTATCAAATTAATAAAGGGATAAAAATATTCTAATATAATGAGAAACATGAATAAAATAGATGAAAAATGATTATAAAAGTATAAATCTAATAAAAATGAGTACCTACTAATTAAAGGTAATCAAAGTAGAGTTAATCCTAATATATCTATTGATAATTTTTCACTTAGTTAATATTATGTTGATAATCCATCCTTGTGAAGTAAATAGGAATAAAAATTAGTCTCCCCATATAGAAATCCCAATGAAGAAAAATCAGTCATGGAAGAAAAAGATCTTGTGGTGGAATTAACTAATAAAAAGATGAAAAATATTTTCCCCCATATAGTTAAAAATCTCTATAAGAAGAAGGGGTAATAAAAACCTATTATCAAAACCATCCTATAGATGTGTAACTTCCTGGATCCAATTACCACCAAAAGTGCCCCAAACCTAGTTGGTCACATAACATCAAGCACATTTCCCCAAACACAAGAGGCTATAGACTAGCATTGAGGGATAAGGTAAGACATTGGGGAAACTATTCCCTCATTGGTAGAGTATACACAGTGGAATCTAAATATAAAATAAAAGTAGAAGCAGTAATACCACAAAAAGGAAACAACGGAAGACTGAAAGTAAATCCCACAGAATACACAATATATATATTTATTTATTTATATGATGCATGATATTTTTATCTAATAAAACAACCAAACAAGTGACAATACTGGAAAAAAATATAGAAACCAAAGTAAAAAAAGAAACAAGTAAACTTCAGCAGCATTGCAAGCCTCATCTTGGTCTCAAGCTCTTTAGCTCTAACATCAATCAAGTACCTAATGAAGAAGGGTGATTTCCCTTATCTATACATGCAATCCTATATTATGTTTGGGTCCAAAATCATGACCCAAATATGGTGTGAAACAAATCTTAGTATCCAACCACCAGAATATTTGTTCCTAATTGTCAGTGAATATATACATAGTAGGTAATACGAAAATGTAAAGCAATAAACTAGGAAGTACTCAAAGGTAACCAATCCTATAGTTTTCAATTACATTGATTTACATTTGTTATTCATCTATTGAATCATGAAACCCTGGGATCTACCATAAGATCTATATCCCCCCATGTAAAGTAACCAAAATTGACATCTTATAAGACCATCTAAAAAATCAAATATGACAGAATCCAAGCTTGTACTTTGTCTTGGAAGACTCATCACAATCATTCAATTATCCACAAACAACCCTCTGGGAAGCTCTCACAGTTTAACCCCTTTAGTCCAACATAGCATTAATTAATTATAAATGACCACCTAGGAAATCTCTCATGATCTAAACCCTTGGGTCAAACATTCATTTAATCAAATATTAACAACGACCTAGAAACCCTGGGTCAAACATTCTAGTAAAACATACATAAATAACCCCTTTGGGAAGATCTCACAGTTCAACCCACCTTGGTAAAACATTCCTTAAATTAATTATAAATGACCACGTAGGAAGCTCTCATAGTCTAACCCTTTGGACAAACATTCACAATGCATATCATAGGCATTTTATATAATCAACAACTCCATACTAACAAAACAAGGCAAGGAAAATAAGGAAATCCTAGCAGGCATACAAGACCAAACGGCCATATACATTCAATCAAGGGAAAATAAACCCATGGGGTGTCCCTTATACAAGGTATCTATCCCTACACATAAGAAACAACCCTATATTAATCAGTCAAACCATATCAGGTAATGAGAAGGGTTTAATTCCAAACCACGCAATACCCAAAACATGGGTATGCAGAACTTTTAGCATATAAATTCCAAAATAAAACAAATAAATCCCAACCCACCTACCTCGATGTCGTACAATCAATATACTTGAACATAAACCCTTGAATCATCCTAAAATGGCATAGATATACAAAAAGGTGAAAAACGATCAACCTTGAATAACTCACAAGAGATGAAGAATTAGGAAGAAATGCTCTATGGGTTTTTAGAACTCACTAGTGGGATTCCAACGCACCCTATAGTGTCTCAATTGGAGATTAGATGGATAATCGGGAGGGGTTTGAAGTTTTTAGGTCATTCTGTAGTGATCCTATATGAATCACAGAAATAAAAAGAAATTTTTGGATATGATACATGATCCCACTCTGATATATCAATTAAAAATAAAATTACACAATGTGTTCATTAAAACTACCCTCCATATATTAGCTTCAACCGTCCCCCAACTTAAGTAACCTTATTAGGTCACCACATGGCCATGTAATCGGTTATTACACAGTCAGCACGTGGTTGTATGCAGAAATTAGGTACACAGCATGTACATGGGAATACACAGCATGTACTTAGAAGAATTATCTTCCCTTACTTTTTCCTCAATAACATCCCAAAAATAATATCCATACCTGAATAGAAGATCTGGGTTCTTACAAACTTCCCACCTTAAAGAAATTCATCCCAGAATTTCCCTTTTAAGGGTGGTGAAGAAGAAGCTGCAAACAAATTTGGCCACTACAATCACACATCAACCTCCCTCTCCCAAGTCTCGTCATGCACTCGACCATGTTGCCATAGCACCCATACCAGAGGAATATACTAGCCACAGATAACATTTATTCTGCAATCCAAAATCTAAATATGGTGCTCCTCAAAGGATGCATTCACCTCTAACACAACCTATTCAAGTTTTAAAATGTGAGACGGGTCTAAAAATTAATTTCATGGCTGAGAAACATGAAATAAGTCGTGCATATCGTGGTACCTCTAAGGTAACTGCAATAGATAGGCAACCGAACTGAGTCTCTCCAAAACCACAAATGTCATGATGTATCTTGGTGAAAGCTTCCCCTATATCTTAATCCTTCTATGTCCTAACCTTGGGGTGATACATAGGAAAACCCGATCTCTAGCCTCGAACTCAAGAGGTCATCTCTATCAATGAGCATAATATTTTTGGTGAGACTATGCAGTAGCCATCCTCTTCTGAATCAACTCCACCTGCACAGTGGTCTCTTAGAAAAGACAAGGTCCCAACATATCTGCCTCTCCTACCTCCATCCAACATAGGGTTAATCGGTCTAGCCTACCATACAAATCCTCATAAGGTTCCACCTAAATCGTTTCCTGAAAACTATTATTGTAGGAAAATTCCATTGAGGGTATTTGTCTCTCCCAAGAACATCTAAAAACTAGGAAGCATACTTGAAGCATTTCCTCCAAAACCTAAATTGTACACTTTGATTTTCCAACTGTCTGGGGATGATAAGTTGTAATTAGGAGTACCTCTTTATCCAAATAACTTTATAGTCCCTACCAGACATGATAAGTAAACTGAGCGTCCCTTTCTGAAATGATAGAGCATAGAACCCCATGAAAACGTACTATCTCTGAGATGTACATCCTTCCAATCTATTCAACATTTAAGGTTTCCTTGATCGATAGAAAATGTGAAACCTTTGTGAGTCTGTCGATAACAAACCAAACCGCATCATTCCCTTGAGGTGATCTTAGTAAACCAGTCATGAAATTGATCGCGACATCATTCCACTTCCACTCAGGAATGGGTAACTACTATAATAGCCCTATCAGTCGTTGATGCTCTGCCTTCACCTACTAATTGGTGGAACATCTCATAACAAAACTAGCTACATCACTCTTCATGCCTGGCCACCAATACCGACGATGCAGATCTCATTACATCTTGGTGATGCTAGGAGGAACTGCCAATATAGAGGCATGAAAAACTCGCAATATCTCCTCATGTATTTCTATTGAAACCCATACACACCCATGAAAACACAAAATACCATCCTTACCTATGGACCACCAAGGAGTAGGGTCCTCTCTTGACACACTCTCCCTTAGGACTAGACCTTCAGAATCTGATAGCTTCCTCATTCACACTCGATCTAGTAGAGTAGAAGTTATATCTATATAAGAAAGAAACATCTGACCTTGTTTTTCATGCACCTCCAAATGCATCTCAGATAACAGATCCATAAGCTTCCACTCATTTCTAGCCTCCTGAACTACCTGTATCTGAGTCCTCCTACTCAGTGCATTAGCCACTACGTTTCCTTTCCTAGGAATGAAGGCAAGCTCAAAAACAAAAGACTAAAGGTACTCAACCCACATTAACTATCTCAAATTCATATCATCCAGATTAAAGATATACATAATGATTTTGTGGTTA
This sequence comes from Viscum album, assembly GCA_963277665.1. Lineage (NCBI taxonomy): Eukaryota > Viridiplantae > Streptophyta > Magnoliopsida > Santalales > Viscaceae > Viscum > Viscum album. The sequence goes on along the minus strand of OY728143.1, from coordinate 60,475,840 downwards.
GTTTATACCAAAAAATGCTCTCCCAAAATATAATGTCTCCAAAAGCGCAAATCATGCACAACTACAGCTAACTCAAGATCGTGCAATGGTTAATTCCTCTCATGCAGCCTTATCTGCTGAGACCCATATGAAATGAGTCTTCCCCATTGCATAATCACTACTCCCAGTCCAATACTTAATGCATCACATTAAATGGATTAACTCTTTCCTGGCTCTAGAATAATGATTATCAGTGCTGAAGTCAATCTCTCTTTCATCTCTTAAAAGGTTGAATCACAAGAATTTGTCCAAAAGTAATTCACACCCTTCTTATTCAGGCCTATAAGTGGTGCTATTAAGCATGAAAAAGTCTTGAATAAAGCATCTTTAGTGACCAGACATCCCTAGAAAACTTCTTACCTCAAAAAAATTCTTCGGCTTCTCCCATGAAACTATTTCTCCCACATTCTCTGGGTCTACTGATACTCTAGTATCTGAGATAACATGACTCAAGAAATGAATCAGAACCTTCTAAAAGTGGCACTTTGAGAGATTATCATATAACTGTTTCTCTCTTAGTGTACTCAATAGGATCTTAATATGGATAGAATGGACATTTCAAGTGTGAGAGTACACCAAGATATCATCTATGAATACTACCACAAAAGAATCCAAGTGAGGATGGAAAACTCGGTTCACCAGTGTTGTGAAATATATCGGTGTGTTCCTAATACCGAATGGCATAACACTTTCTCTAAAAGGATGTATGAGGTATATCTTATGGTATAACATGCAACTAATGATAATTGTATCTCAATTAAACCTTTGAGAACAATTAGGCTCCTTGAAGGTGATCAAAGGAATCATCCATCCTCGTCCAGGGATATTGGTTCTTGGTAGTTAAATAGTTCAGCTTCCGATAATCCATACAAAGTATGAGGGTATCGTACACCATCTTCGAAAAAAGGATAGGAAAACCCCAAGGGGAAGTACTATATTTGATGAAACCATTTTTCTGCAACTCCTCTAACTACTTCTTGAGCTCATGTAACTCTGGTGTATCCATCATATACGGAGGAATAGATACTGATGCAGCTATGGGCATAAGCTCAATAGATAAATCCACCTCTTGCTCCAGAGGTAAACCTAAAAATTCAACTTGAAAGAAATCTTTGAAATGATCCAACACTGGAGGAAAGTCTATTTGTGAAGTCCCCTAGTCATCCAGATATAAACTAGGAATCTGGGATGTAATTCTTCCCAACCCCTGATGCTCGGATCCTGCTCTGCATTCCTGGACATCCCATTCACCCTTGTGTAGAAAAGATCTACCCTCTGGTGATGTAAAAATCACCCTACAGCAATATCAGTCAACAAAGGTTTGAAAGTAGACCAACTAGTCCATTCCAAGAATGACATCAAAACCTATCATCTCTAAGACATAGAGGTCCCAGAAGAAGTGACACCCACTAAACTCAAGAGGGAACTCTATGAACTAACGTACACCAGTCGTCCCAATCCCCAATAGATTTTCTAGCATCATAATATTATCAAAAGTAAATATATAGAAATCGATTTTCTCCAAAACGACAACAGATATAAGACTATAGGAATCCCCCTTATCAAAAAAAGTTGAAGCTAAAACTGTGGAAACTAGAATCGTACCTCTAACCATAGAAGGATTGGGATCATGCTCATGCTGGGTCTATTCCATTGAAAAATTATGACATGTACTGCAGCCCTACGACCCCGCCTGGCTACCCAGAGCTGACCCACCCTACTCTCACAGAAAACCCATAGTTTGGATTCCACAACTATGACCACCTCTTCATCCTGAATGGCCTGACGAACTCCAATTCTCTAACTGATGAGAAACTGGTGTCCCCACTCCTGTATGTGGATTCATAACAGATCCCTTCTCACAAGCTATTGGTGATAACATCCTACAAAAATTATGGAGATGACCCGTATTTCCACAGGATCCGCACTCAACTAGGTCTCATAGACACTACGGTCTCGTGTTCCCACTCTTTCCGCACTGGTAGCACACCACTCGGCTACCTGAAGAAACATCGTGTGAAATATCCCTACGGTGTTTCCTACAATCGGTCAAAGGAGTACCAAACCTGGATCCTGAACTTCCTTGGCTCATAGCTCCAAACTCCCTTATATTTCACTTAGTAATCATCTCCTAGTTTACTATAGAAGTCACTGAAGTTTACCTTAAAACATTCACCTGCAATCAGATGTCGTACCTGAGGCCATCCTCAAATCACCTAGTCAGTGATAACTCGTCACCTCCCAAAACAGGTGAAAAAATCTGAAGCTCTGTAAAGTGAGAATATTAAATCATCATTGATAGAGTTTCCTTCTCCAAATACATGAACTCTTGGGCTTGATCATCCTTCAACATCTCGGGGTAGAATTAATTATAGAAGGTCCTCTGAAACTCTTCACAATACATATCATGATGATATCCCATTGGTGAGAAAACATCCCACCATCTCTTGGAAGAATCACATAGCATGTAATTCATGAGCTTAACCCTCATCTCAGGAGGTTTCGCTAGATGCTCAAAGATATAATTTATGGCTTCCCACCATGACTATGTAGCTTGTGGTCCTCCGTCCCTTGAAAAAGTAGGAGGATGCTGCTGTTGGAACACCTATGTAAACTATTCTATCATCGGGGAAGGATGTGGTTCTACCTAAAAGGTTTTCATCATCTTCATAAATCCTTCATATAATTTTGCATCAACACCTGCATTCGGTATAACAATTGGTTCTAAGACGGTCACGATAGGAGGATCTTCTAGTAGTCCCTCATCTACCATTTCTGGTGTCTGATCATTTCCCTATACCTAGCGTAAAACTGGAGGACATCTTCATGTCATGACTCTGTAAGGTCAAGTGCACACCTCAGTATGAGATTAATGGAACTACAACTCAGAAGTGAATTTACAGAATAAAGGAAGGAAAAAGTTTCAAAATTTTCTGAAATATGGTTACACGGTGTGTAGAAACACCACACAGTGTGTTCTTTTAAGCATTAATATGGGAATGTACCTCTGCCAATCTGGTTGTTTAAAACCCCACACACACGGCATGTCACTCATGATACACAACGTGTACTTGAATATCCCCTTTTACCCAGGTACTTCTATACGTCTTGAACTAAATGGTCATGATGGTGTAACACTACATGGAGTGTTCACCCTAGACATGACGTGTACTCAAAAGTTATATCCACATGTGTCATTAGTCGCATGACTAGATACATTGTCGACTATTTCATGGTGTGAAATCCTTGTACATGGTGTGTTCTACCAAAATTTTACCAACCCCTTGTCCCATATCACACATTCAGTCACACTGTTAATAACTACACGATGTGTACTTAAGAAAAATCATTTCTTATAGAATAGAAGAACACATGGAATGTGTCCATAACATCCCACACCGTGTTTTCTAGGTTTTCCATATAGCAGTCCATTGGAACTTCTCTAAGACCCCCAAAATCTAAAAATTTGGCCACGTCATGCCATGTTCTGATCTATGAGATACCATACTCCTTGTGAATCAAATTTTAACACCCTATTCATGTCATATCTTAACAGAATTCAGTTAAATATCAAACATGATCCACCGAATTCTAATCCAAGAGGTCCCACAACACCTCAGGGACCAAATATTGGAATCCATCCAAATGATACTTTACATGTACCACTACCCCATCAAAATAGAAGGTATTTCTATCAAGACATATATCACAATATCATGCATATCTAGCACGATATCTATCATAACAACATGAAATCAATAATGCACCGTAAATGGCAAGACAAGAATGCATGAAATGTGATCTCTTGCAAGTGCCTATATGATGCATGAGATGGAAGAACCTCATCTCATTAGTTTTCAACAAAAATAGAACCAAAATGATATCAATCATAACATCACAAAACAATTGAATCACCCAATGGTGAAATCAAATCAATTGTAACAATTTCAAAACCATAAAAATTGAAACATTCGAGGTATCATGGATTTTTACTATACAAAGGTTAACTACTCTCAAAAACATCTTTTTACCAACAACTTATTACTTTATATCCCAATCTATTGGAACCAAATATTAAATAAAAGTATAAAAGGAAACCTCATATGATACTACTTTGTGACATCCTGGATCCGGGTACCACCCAAAAGTGCCCTGAACCCGGTTGGTCACATAACCTCAAGAGAATTTCCCCAAATGACAGAGGCTTCTGACTAGAAGCGAGGGCCAACGTAATAAATTGGGGAAACTATTCCCTTATTGGAAGAGTATACACAGAAAAATATAAATATAAAACAAAAGAGGAAGTGATAATACCATAAAAAGTAAATAGTAGAAGACTGAATGTAAATCCAATAGAAGCCACAATATATATATAAATATATATATAAATATGACGCATGGAATATGTATCTAAGAAAACAACCAAACAATTAAAAATAGTGGAAAGCAATAAAGAAACCAAAGTACAAAAGAAACAAGTAAACTCTAGCAGCATTGCATGCCTTAGCTTGGTCCCATGCTCTCCAGCTCCAACAGTAATCAAGTTCCAAATGAAGAAGAGAGCTTTCCCTGATCTATACCTATAGTCATATAATCTATTTGGGTCTAAAATCATGACCCAAACAGAGTGTGAGATGAATCCCAGTAGGTAACCACTAGAAGACATGTTCCTAACTGTCAGTGAATATATACATAATAGGTAATATGCAAAAGTGAAGCAATAAACTAGTAAGTACTCAAAGGTAACCAATCCTACAGTTTTCAATTACATTCATTAACATTTATTATTCATCTATTGAATCATGTAACCCTAGGATCTATCCTAAGATCTATATCCCCTCATGTAAAGTAACCAAAATAGACATCTCATAAGACCATCTAAACAATAAAGTAAGACAGAATCGAAGCCTGTGATTTGTCTTGGCGGACTCACCATAATCATTTAGTTATCCACAAATGACCCTCTAGGAATCTCTCACGGTCTAACCCCTTCAGTCCATCATAGAATCAATTAATTATAAATGACCACCTGGGCAATCTCTCATGGTCTAAAACCTTGGGTCAAAAAATCATTTAATAAAATATTAATGGACACTTGGGCAATTCTCATGGTCAATACACTTGGGTCAAACATTCCTGTAAAACATACATAAATGACCCCTTTGGGAAGATCTCAGAGTCTAATCCCTCTTGGACAAACATTCCATAAATTAATTATAAACAATCATTTGGGAAGCTCTCATGGTCTAACTCTTGGGACAAACATTCACAATGTATATCATAGTCATTTAATATAATCAAAAACTCCATCCTTGAAAAATAAGTCATGGAGAACGAGGCAAGCCTAGTAGGAATCCTAGACCAAATGGTCATAAACAGTCAATCAAGGGAAAATTCACCCATGGGGTGTCTCTTATACAAGTTATCTAACCTTACACATAAGCAATAACCCTTTATCAATCAATAAAACCATACCAGGTAATGAACATGGTTTAATTCCGAACCACGCAATACCCAAAACGTGGGTAGGTAGAACTTTTATCATATATAATCCAAATACAAACAATGAAAGACAAAAACCACCTACCTCAATTTAGTACGATTTATATACTTGAACATAAACCCTTGAATCGGCCTAAAGTGATATATATTAATAAAAAGGTCAAAATGATCAACCTTGAATAACTCAAAATAGAGGAGTAATTATGAAGAAAGGCTCTGTGGGTTTTGAGAACTCAGTGGTGGTATTCCAATGCACCTGACGATGTATAAATCAGATCTAATATGGCGAATCTGGAGGGTTTTGGAGTTCTTCGTCCATTCCAAAATGATCATGTATGAAACATGGAAAGAAGAAGTTGTTTCTAAATATGAGATGTGACCCCACTCTGATATATCAAATAAAAAGAAAATTACACGACGTGTTCATTAAAACTACACACCATGTATTAGCTTCAATCAGCCCCTAACATAAGCGGATCTTCCAGGTCACCACATGGTCATGTACTTAGCTGTTACACAGTCAAAACATGGATGTACGTGGCAACTTGGTACATAGTGTGTGCATGGGAATACACAGTGTGTACTCTGAAAAATTCTCTTCCATTAATTTTTCATCAAAAGAACCCAAAAACAAGATCCATTCCTGAAAATAAGATATGGGTTCTTACAATATGATCCAAGTACAAGTGGTAAAGAATCATGTGATGATTCGCATGATAATTCGTGTGATTATCTAATGAATACCCTATAGAACATTCCTAGAGATGTAGTCACATTTATTTTTAGATCTATCTAAATCATGAAGAAGATCACCAAACTTGATAAAATTTTAGAAAACATGGAAAAATATTTTGTACAGTGTTTATATATTTGAATAAAGATCTCCAAACATGTAGGATCCTTAAATACCATGAATGAGGAACTAGAAGAAAGATACACCGGTTTTGATAATGAATGGATCACTAAAATTCAATAAATACAAAATCCAAGAAAAGGGGATATCGAAAAAGAATTATGCATTAAAAGAGATAATTGATGTTAAAAATTATCAACTAGAGTTTAAGATAAATAAGGTTAAATATCTTGAAAATATACTTCATGAAATGATCAAAATTCAGGAAGATGATCATAATAAAAATAAGATTGAATGTGAAAAATAATGAAGATAAAAGAGAATGAAAAATAAATTATATATTTTAAATTATTAGAACATGAATCTAAATTGTAGAATCTCGATGTAATTAAATTCGTGTCTTCATAGAATGGTTAAAATAGATATATTACCACTAGAATTTTTGAGAATGTTTCTTAAATAAAAAGATCATTATTTGGTGGAAATACATACTTATATAATCTAATGGTCAGTCTAAAGAATCATTAAAAGAAAAGGTATCATTCACATCATAATTCATTAATTTCACTACAAATTGTTTTTAATTGTACTAGATTAAACTAAAAATTTTAACAAATGTGGATGAGTAAAAATGATGGTGAAACTAACATGATATCTATGGTGGATAAAATAATTTGTAAGAGAATTTTTTCCACAAAGAAAGGCCAAAAAAGGAAAATTTTCATCACAAAAATAACAAGCATGTAGTTCTAGAAAAATTGTTTTCAAAATAGTAAAACCAAGGTTTATTGTTTTTTTGTGTTGTTCAAGGTTTGGAAGCATGGGACTAGATTTTTGGCATAATATTTCAACCACTAGAAGAAAATAAGATCCAACATTAAGGGGGAGAAAATATGATATGAAGCAAAATCCACATATTAAAAAGAGAAATATGTTAATCTCAAATAGTTTCTAAATATGTTGACATCTAAGTGGTATTTGAAAAAGTGGTGGTTATGGTAATGGTGTATGATCAATTAAAAATTTATCAAAAACAAATTAAGAAATAATACCACATAAGTTGATGAAGGAATGAGTTTTATCCTTGGAAAAGTAGATTAAGGTAGTCAAAACCATAATACACTCAAGAACCTTTAGAATAAGAGTGAGTTAACCCTAGAAAACAACCAAAAGAAAGAAAATATTCAAAGAAGGATCAATAATTAAAAGAGTAGTGTTATTTCAAGAATAAATTTATGCTTATATTATGGAAAAATATTAAATACCATGGAATCATAAAAAAATCCATGGATATATGTTTTAATGGAAGAAATTAAAAACATAATGAGAAATAGGTTCAAGAAAAGAAAAAAGGAACTGGGGTAGTAAAGGGAACTCTAGATAATTCAAGTGTTAAATACAGGAAAGATAAGTCATCCATTAAGAAATATTTGATAATATAGAAATTATAATCATAAAAAACAAAATAAATAGAGAAATAATGTAATGACTCGGACCCAAACAGTGCTAAATGGGTCAGGTGCTACTACCTTAGGCGCACCTCCCCGAATGACAAAGGTTGTCGACTAGCAGTGAGGGTCTTATAGGTATAGTGGGAAGGATATACCCTCTAAGAGGATAATAAAAATGGTACTGGACCTAGTATAATAATAAATATGCAGTGGAATAAACGACTTAGTATACTCGAACCAGACCCGCAGAGCAGAAGCATATTCAATATTAATAAACAGAAGAAGTAATAAATATAAACAACAACAGCGGAAATAAACACAACAACATGTTGATCACTTGTAACTACTACTGAATAATAAAACATGCATCCAAAGCAGGTCATACATTTCTGAATATAAAAAGGGCTCTAATGGCTAACCAATTGTAGCTACAAAATAGGTAAGCATGATGATAAAGAAAAACATGGTAACTCCCGCTAGGCAGAACCTCAAGGTCCATACCATCTCCTTGAAACAACTAAGACAACCCAGCACAAGAAGATGAACTCTTTCCTACAAAAAATCCATAAATTTTGCACGCGTCCCCAAGGGCCCATGTAGGATGTGAGACGAATCTCAGTAGGATACCACCCAATGGTGTGTACCTCATATATGTGTTTAAGCAGACATGAATTTATAAAGAAAGTAGTAAACAGAATGATGAACAAATAACACAAACTCCACTAGTGCTCAGAAGACACCATGGAGTGTCACCTACTTTGGCCAATGCCATAATCTTTGTCATGAAACTCGGCACCATGTTTCACTTGACACCGTGTGTCTCAAGTACCGACGTCCCGAAGGCATTCCCAATAGTAGTAACCTAGAGGAACAACGATGCTTGTCCTCAAATAAGTACCGGAGGGACAATGATGTCTGCCCTCAAATAATGTAACTGGAGGGATAGCGATTTCTTTCCTCAAATAAAGTACCAGGAGGGATAGCGATGTATTCCCTTAAATAAAGTACCCAGAGGGACAACGATGTTTGCCCTCAAATAAAGTATCTATAGAGACAATGATATATGCCCTCAAATAATGGTGAGCCTTTGCCCCCAACCTGATAGCCTCAATGCTATCCCCTGAAGGCTCCTCACCTCCCACATGGCTTCCTACAGTAAGCACCCCCAAACCAATAGTACCTAAATAGAAACTAACGGGGGCCTCTACCCACATGAGTGGTCAAAACCACCTCATCACGGAGTCTCTCTATGAGCACACTACTAAAAGTTTCAGGGTGAGTGGTAATCACCAAAATAGTACCCAAGTCACCACACCTCTAACACCTCGTGTCCCTGTGACCATGCCGCTCATGTCTGATGGCCTTTCCATCCTAGTAACCCAGGCCATGCCCAACCTAACAGTCATCCTGCCTAAAACCGATGTCCATGACTCCCAATCCCATGGCCAGAACCACCCAACGTAACCTCAGTCCAAGACCAACCTTTAAACATCATCACTCAAGAATATTTGGGCCATGCCCAACACAACCCAAAGGGTCCAGTATATTAAATTCAGCAATTACATATATTATATATTTAAAAAAGAAAACATAAACAGGAAAATACTTCTAAACATTTGAATTTCCCAAACCCAACAGTTAACAATCAACAACATTGAGGTCTTGAATGCCTCTAACTAACCTAACGGTTATCAATCAACAACACTGAGGTCTTGAATGCCTCTAACAAATTCATAGCAAGTTCACTAAACTAAACTCAACAGTTTAAAACATTATAATTCAAATATAACCATTTTGGCATCCCCCGTCTAAAATTCCCTAATGAGCAACGGCCCCCCACCCAGCCTTGCTCAAGTAAAACTGGTAACAGGGCATACCCAAAGTCATCCAATAAGTCAAACAATCAATTCAATATGAAACCACAGATAAAACGGGTCCCTCTTAAAATACCCGAAAATGCGCCGAAGGTCGCGCCACCCAAATGACCATGAAAACAAAAAATGACGTATGCACCACCGACTTGAGATTCGTATGATGCTACTCCTTCGGTAATAGCCTACAATTAAGTCTAAAACACTGTAGATCTACAAAAGATTCAAAATCTCTCAAACCCCCATAACTTGTTCTAGAACAAAAATCACACAAAACGGCTCAAGAAGAATTGATTCCTTACCGAGGGGGTTCCAATGCATCTTTCGGTGTTTGAATCTGACTTTGGAAAAAGTATCGGGAAGAGATTTAAGTCTCAGCCAGCTTATTTGCGAAACCTGGTGAAACCCGCTGATCCCTACCTCAAAAGGAGGCTACTGCCCATTTTAACAAAAAAAAAAGATAGTACACGGCATGTACTTCATGACTACACGCCGTGTATATCATTTAACTGTTCATATGGCAGCTGGAAATCCTCTGACTTACATTCCATAACCTGCTGACATGAGTACATGGCGTGTACCTAGGGGTACATGGCATGTACTTGGTTTTCCTTCTCTTCCTCGCTAACTTACCCACACGCCATGTATTTCTATCATGCACACCCAGACTACAAGGCATGTTCAAGGAGTACACGGCGTGTATCTGGTTTAAATGATTCTCCCCGACCAACAGGCCTACACGCCATGTATGGCCTCCACATGGTCAAGAGTACACGGCGTGTCAAAAACTACACGTCGTGTAGTAAGAAATTTCTACACGGTCATCACACGGAATGTACTCAGCGAGCACACGGCCAGACACTCACCTAAAATATACACGGCGTGTACCTAATGTACACAGCGTGTAGTCTGGAAATTTCCAGGAACTGCCCATTTTCTCTAGTTTCCTCATAAACAAGTCAAAAATTCAAATAGGGTCGGTTTTTTGACCCATTCTAAAAACCTTCATTCTTACAATCTCCCCACCTTAATATAGCTCGTCCCCAAGCTATCAAAAGAAACCCAGATATGGCACCAGACATACCACTCTAATCAAAGTAACCCAGACTTCCCCGGTCTTAGAGGTCCAGGTAAAACTCCTCAAGAGGCTCCCCACCTTAGGAATCGCTTAAATCAGTCTCAACACGTCAAAACTAAAAACAAACAAAGGTTTACTAACCTGTTTTCCAAACTCATAGTCCGTCTGTGACGCATCTTCACCCCTGTGCCTCATTGGTGCTCCTGTGTCATTCCTAACACCCAACGTATCTCACACTGCCTCAGTGTCCGCCTCCACGAGGTCTTGGTGCCTAGAACCTCAAGTAACTCACATCATCGATGCCCCGATGCCCAAGGCACCTCAAGTAACCCGCATCCATGGTGCCCTGATGCCCACGACACCTCATGTAACTCACATCCTCGAAGCCCCTGATGCTACGCATCTCAAACACACACACACACACACACACACAGAGATATATATATATATATATATATATCCCGCATTCGATATGGTTCCAATCTCACTAACTAGCATCTAGTCGGTCTACATAGATCTTTTTCATCACATGCACTCAAAACGGTCATGCCTCTACAGGTCATGCCAAAAGGAAACATGGAAATCACAGCCACACCTATGGTGTACCTCTAACTGTCGTTGGCTCACCAGCCCGTTCAGCCTCTGGCAGCTCCACAGTGTTCACCTAGCCTGAAGTACGGTTGCCTGATGCCTAACCTTCCTGCGGTGTTGCTCCAGCCACCGGCCAATGACCCCTCACATGGATCTCATTGTCTCTGTCACATCATCCATGTGTAGTTGAACCTCGGCTACCCTCTCTTGGTACTGAGCCTGAACCAACTCTGGATGCCACCGTCTTTCCTGGTCCCTGTCTTCCGGTTGTCTGAGAAGGCTGAATGCAAAACCTCTCATGGTTCCCCACCTTTCCACATGCCCATCACTCCTTTGGAGGCCTATGGCACTAATTCTGAAAATGCCCAGGCATTCCACACTGAAAGCAAACCACTATAGAATTGCTACGAGGTGGTCTAGCTCAGTCCTTGGCCTGACTGCCCTGCTGGAACTCATCTCGTCCTCGCTTCCTGCTATCTGAACCATCACTTGAATCAATCATCCATCCAGGATAAGGCTTATCCTTATGGTTTACCTTCGCTCTGAGAGCCTTATTCACCGCCTTCGAAAAAGAACCCATCCTAAAAAAGTGGCGGGTGCTGCGACTAAAACTCTCACGTCTGATATGGCATAGATGGCTCTGTACCCTGCGCACCTCTTTCGATCCCCTGCAATACACGCACTAGGCTTGCTCGGAGATGCTCATCGAGCCGTGGTCCAAATGCTACCAAATCTAGCTGTTGTCCTGCCTGCACCGGATCCTGAGCCTGATCCTGCACTTACGGCACTGTACCATCTCCCGTCTGCCGCTCCATCTGAGTCACCCAAAAAAGAACCTACTGAATACCATAAATCGTCAGACAACCCATATATATATAACAATATATATTGAACACAGATAAGGAAAGCAGTAAAAGGAAGTGTATAACTACTACCCTTACTCTCCCCCACCGCAACTCATGCCCCATGGAATCCCGGCATCATGGTCTCCTAACCCACCCCTATTAGGTCCAAGTATCAAAAGTACCTTGGTTCATACCCGTCCTGACAACTAATGTTTCCTCAAACCGATGACCAATTCACCCAATCCTAGTGATCAAAATCACCTCAACCAATAATACCTTCCTACTCATACCAAATCCAGACCCAAATGCCCAGTCACATGCAATTCTACAATAATATAAACATGGCATACACATTGCAACAAAAAGCAATTCTATCAGTTATTTCACCTATTCACATTTCAAAGCATATAAAAGCCTGGAAATTGATTTTATTCACATAGAATTATCACTTCAAAAATCATACGTACAGTTATGAAATTGAAATACCCTAAAAATGTGCCTATCAAATGCCAAGAAAACAAGCCTTTCCATACCGAGCCAAGGTCCAATTCTCCCTGACCGCACCGGGTCAAGGGTCACATATCACAATCAATAACATCACACACCAAGTGAGCCACCAAGGTGGAAATCATATAAACTGTAATCTGATAAAAAAGCAAAAAAGAAATTCCCACCCAAGGTAACATGGTCCATCCCTCGTACCTGGGGCTTCAGGCACCCAAGCACAAGCTAGAAACCCAGTTTCAGTAACAACCTATCTCCAGTCTACCATATCCCAAATAGTAAAACCTACAGAAATAAAAGAGAAGTCTCAATATCAATAGTATCCAGTAAAACATTGCTACTAAATCCATGTCAAGAACTCCTCTGATACAACTTTTTAAGGACCCATACCTAAACAGCCACCCGAACAGTGTTTAATGGGTCGGGTGCAACTACCTCAGGCGCACCTCCCCAAATGCCAAAGGCTGCCGACTAGCAGCGAGGGTCTTATAGGTATAGTGGGGAGGCTATACCCACTCAGAGGATAATAATATTTGTACTAGTCTGAGTATAATAATAAATTTGTAGCGGAATAAATGACTCAATAGACTCAAACTAGACCCGCAGAGCGGAAGCATATTCAATATCAATAAACAGCGGTAGAAATAAATATAAACAACAGTAGTGAAAATAAACACAACAGCATGTTGATCACTTGTAACTAGTACTGAATAATAAAACATGCATCCAAATTAGGTCATACATTTCAGAATATAAAAAGGGTGCCAATGGATAACCAACTGTAGCTACAAAACAGGTAAGCATGTTGATAAAGAAAAACATGGTAACTCCAGCTAGGAAGAACCTCAAGGTCCATACCATCTCCACGCAACTGCTAATAGAGACTAGCTCCTGAAGTTGGCCTCTTTCCTACATGCAAATCCATAAAGTCTTCACGCGGACTGAAGGACCCGTGCAGGGTGTGAGATGAATCTCAGTAGGATACCACCCAATGGTGCGTACCTAATATAAGTGTTTAAGAAGACATGCATTTATAAGGAAAGAAGTAAATAGAACGATGTAAAAATAACACAAACTCCATTGGTGCTCAGAATCCACCATGGAGTGTCACCTGGTTCGGCCAACGCTGGAATCTCTTTCATGCAACCTGGCACCATGTGCTCCCTGACACCACGTATCTCAAGTACTGACTTCCTGAAGGCATGCCCAACAGTAGTAACCTGGAGGAACAGTGACGTATGTCCTCAAATAAGTACCAGAGGGACAATGATGTCTGCCCTCAAATAATGTAACCGGGGGGACAACGATGTCTGCCCTGAAATAAGGTACCCAGAGGGACAGTGATGTCTGCCCTCAAATAAAGTACCGGAAGGGACAACGATGTCTGTCCTCAAATAAAGTATCTAGAGGGACAGTGATATATGCCCTCAAATAATGGTGAGCCTCTGCCCCCAAACCGATAGCCTCAATGTTATCCCCTAAAGGCTCTTCACCTCCCACATGGCTTCCTACGGCAGGCACCACCAAACCAATAGTACCTAAACCACAACTAACAGGGGCCTCTACCCACACAAGTGGTCAAAACCACCTCATCACGGAGTCTCTCTATGTGCTCACTACTCAAAGTTTCCTGGTGAGTGGTAATCACCAAAATAGTACCCAAGCCACCACACCTCTGACACCTCGTGTCCCTGCGACCATGCCACAAAAGTCTGATGGCCTTTCCATCCTATTAACCCGGGCCATGCCCAACATGAGAGTCATTCTGCCTCAAACTGACATTCATGACACCCAATCAGGTGGTCCTAACCACCCAACATAACCTCGGGCCAATCCCAACCTGTGATCAGCATCACTCAAGAATATTCAGGCCATGACCAACATAACCCAAAGGTTCTAGTATATGCAATTCAGCAATTACATATATAACATATTTAAATATAAAACATAAACAGGAAAAACATTCTAAACAGTTAAATTGCCCTAACCCAACGGTTAACAATCAACAGCACTGAGGTCTTGAATGCCTCTAACTAACCCAGCAGTTATCAATCAATATCACTGAGGTCTGGAATGCCTCTAACAAATTCATATCAAGTTCACTAAACTAAACTCAAAAGTTCAAAACATTCTAATTCAAATATAATCATTTTGGAATCCCCCGTCCAAAATACCCTAATGAGAAATGGCCCCTCACCCAGCCCCACTCAAGTAAAACTGGTAACAACACATACCCAAAGGCATCCCATAGTTCAAACAATCAATTCAATATGAAACAGCAGATAAAACGGGTCCCACTCAAAATACCTGAAAATGCGCTGAAGGACGAGCCACCCAAATGATGAAAAAAACACAAAAAGAGGTATGCACCACCTACTTGAGACTCGTACAATGCTACTCTTGCAGTAACAACCTCCAATTAAGTCTATAACGCGGTAGATCTACAAAAGAGTCAAACCCGCTCAAATCCCTATAACTCATTCTAGAATATAAATCAAACAAAAAGTCTCAAGGGGAATTGAGGCCTTACCTAGGGGGTTCCAATGCATCTTTCGGTGTTCAAATATGACTTCAAACGAAGGATCAGGAAGATATTGAAATCTCGGTTGACTTATTTGCAAAACCCAGCGAAACTCGCTACTCCCTGCCTCAAAACGAGGCTACTACCCTTTTTAATGAAAACAAGAAAGTACACGGCATGTACTTCATGACTACACATCATGTATATCATTTAACTGTTCATATGGAGGAAGGAATTCCACTGACTTACATTCCAGAACCTGCTGACATGAGTACATGATGTGTACCTAGGGGTACATGGCGTGTACTTGGTTTTCCTTCTCTTCCTCGCCGACTTACCCACACACCAGGTATTTCTCTCATACACATCCAGACTACATGGCATGTCCAAGGAGGACACGTCGTGTATCTGGTTTAAACAATTATCCCTGGCCAACAGGCCTACACGCCATGTATGGCCTCCACATGGTCAAGAGTACATGGCATGTCAAAAACTACATGTCGTGTAGTAAGAAATTTCTACATGGTCATCACACGGCATGTACTCGGCGAGCACACGGCCAGCCACTCGCCTAACATATACACGGAATATACCTAAATTACATGGCGTGTAGTCTGGAAATTTCCAGAAACTGCCCATTTTCTCCAGTTTCCTCAGAAACAATTCAAAAATTCAAACAAGGTTGGAATTTTGAACAGTTCTAAAAACCTGAGTTCTTACAGCCTCCCCACCTTAATATAGCTCATCCCCGAGCTATCAAACAAAACCTGGAGATGGAACCAAACATACCACCCTGATCAAAGTAACCCGGACTTCCCTGGTCTCAGAGGTCCTGGATAAACTCCTCAAGGCGCTCCCCACCTTAGGAATCACCTAACTCATTCTCAACATGTCAAAACTCAAAACAAACAAAGGTTCACTAACCTTTTTTCTAGACTCATAGTCCTTCCATGATGCATCATCACCCATGTGCCTCATTGGTGCTCTTGTTTCATTCCCGACACCCAATGTATCCCACAACGCATCGGTGTCCGCCTCTACGAGGTCATGGTGCCAAGTACCTCAAGTAACCTACATCCTCAATGCCCCGATGCCCAAGGAACCTCAAGTAACCCGCATCTCTGATGCCCCGATACCCACGGCACCTCAAGTAACCTGCATCCTTGATTCCCCTACTGCTACGCATCTCATATATATATATATATATATATATATCATGCACCGGATATGGTTCCAATCCCACTAACTAGCATCTAGTTGGTCCACATAGATCTTGTGAATCACGTGCACTCAAAACGGACACGACTCTACAGGCCATTCCAAAAGGAAACATAGAAATCACGGCCACACCTGTGGTGTACCTCTAACCGTTGTCGGCTCACCAGCCTGCTCAGCCTATGGCAGCTCCACAGTGTGCACCTGGCCTGAAGTATGGTTTCCTAATGCATGACCTCACTACGATGCTACTCCAGCCACCGGCCACTGACCCCTCAGATGGATCCCGCTGTCTCTGTCATGTCATCCACGTGCATCTGAACCTATGCTACCCTCTCCTTGTCTCATACCTGAACCAACTCCGGATGTCGCCGTCTGTCCTGGTCCCTGTCTTCCGGCTATCTGAGAAGGCTGCCTACAAAACCTCTCAAGGTGCCCAACCTATCCACATGCCTGGCACTCCTTTGGAGGCCTATCGCACTGAGTCTGAACATTCCCTGGCTATCCACACTGAAAGAAAACCAATGCAGAACTACTATGAGGTGTTCTAGCCGATTCCTTGGCCTGACTGCCCTACCTAACTCATCTCTTCCTCGCTCTCTGTTATCTGAACCATCACCTAAAGTTTTCATCCGACCATCCTGAGGCTTATCCCTCTAGTTGTCCTCCAATATGAGTGTCTGATTCACCACCTCTAAAAAAGAACCCAGCCTGAAAAAGTGGTAGGTGTTGCGACTGAAACTCATGCATCAGATATTCCATATATGTCTCTGTACCCTCTGCACCTCTGTCGATCCCTTGCAAGACACGCACTAGGATAGATCGGAGCTGCTCATCAAGCCATGGTCCAAACACTTCTAAATCTAGTTGTTGTCCTGCCTGCACCCAATCCTGAACCTGATCCTCCACCAACGGCATTGTACCATCTCCCGTCTGATGCTCCATATGAGTCTCCCAAAAAGGAACCCGTTGAATACCATAAATAGTCAGACATCCCATATATATATAACAATATATATTCAACGCAGATAAGGAAAGCGGTTAAAGGTAGTGCATAACTACTACCCTTACTCTCCCCCACTGCAACCCCTGCCCAACAGCATCCCGGCCACATGGCCTCCTTACCCGCCCCTATCAGGGCCAAGTATCAAAAGTACCTCGGGCCATTCCCGTCCTGACAACTAACGTTGACTCAAACCGATGACCGAGTCTCCCAATCCGGGTTATCAAAATCACCTCAACCGATAGTACCTGCCTGCTCGTACCAGAGCCAGACCCAAATGCCCTGTCACATGAAATTCTACACAAATATAAATCATGGCATACACATTGAAACAACAATCAATTCTATCAAGAATATAATATATTCACATTTCAAAGCATAAAAAGCATGGAAATTGATTTTATTCACATGGAATTATCACTTTACAAGGAATACATGAAGTTATGAAATTGAAATACCCTAAAAATGTGCCTATCAAAATCCAGGAAAACAAGCCTTTCCATACCGGGCCAAGGTCCAATTATCCCTTACCGCACCTGGTCAAGGGTCACATATCTAAGTCAATAACATCACACACCAAGTGAGCGAATAAAGAGGAAATCATATAAACTATAATCTGAGAAAAAATAAAACAATAATTCTCACCCAAGGTAACTTGGTCCATCCCTCATACATGGGGCTGTAGGCACCCAAGCACAAGCTAGAAACCTAGTTCCAATAACAACCTATCTCTAGTCTACCATATCCCAAATAGTAAAACCAGCAGAAATAAAAGAGAAGTCTCAATATCATTAGTAGCCAGTAAAACGCTACTACTAAATCCCTATCATGAACTCCTCTGATACAACTTTGTAATGACCCGGACTCGAACATCCACCCGAACAGTGCTAAACGGGTCGGGTGGTACTGCCTTAGGCGCACCTCCCCGAATGCCAAAGGCTGTCGAATAGCAGCGAGGGTCTTATATGTATAGTGGGGAGGCTATACCCTCTCAGAGGATAATAATAACGGTACAGGTCAGAGTATAATAATAAAGATGCAATGGAATAAACAACTCAGCAGACTCGAACCAGACCCACAGAGTGGAAGCACATTCAATATCAATAAACTGTGGAAGAAATAAATATAAACAACAGCAGCAGAAATAAACACAACAGCATGCTGATCACTTGTAACTACAAATGAACAATAAAACATGCATCCAAAGCAGGTCATACATTTCAGAATATAAAAAGGAGGCCAATGGATAACCAAATACAGCTACAAAACTGATAAGCATGATGATAAAGAAAAACATGGTAACTCCAGTTAGGCAGAACCTCAACGTCCATACCATCTCCACGCAACAGCTAATACAGCACAACTCCAAAAGTTGGACTATTTCTTGAATGCAAATCTATAAAGTCCGCACGTGTCCCGAAGGGCCCGTGTAGTGTGTGAGACAAATCTCAGTAGGATACCACCCAACGGTGTGTACCTAATATAATTGTTTAAGTAGACATAAATTTATAAGGAAATTATTAAACAGAATGATGTACAAATAACACAAACTCCACTGGTGCTTAGCAGCCACCATGGAGTTTCACCTGCTTCAGGAAACGCAAGAATCTCTTTCATGCAACTTGGCACCATGTGCCCCCTGACACCACGTGTCTCAAGTTCTGACATCCCAAAGGCACGCCCAACAGTAGTAACCCGAAGGAACAGTGATGTCTGCCCTAAAATAAGTACCGGAGTGACATTGATGTTTGCCATAAAATAATGTTACCGGAGGGACAGCGACGTCTGCCCTCAAATAAAGTACCCAGAGGGAGAATGATTTCTTCCCACAAATAAAGTACTCAGAGTGACAACGATGTCTTCCCTCAAATAAAGTATCCAGAGGGACAACGATATCTACCCTCAAATAACGGCGAGCCTATGCCCCCAACCCAATAGCCTTAATGCTATCCTCTAAAGTATCCTCACCTCCCACATGGCTTCCTACGGCAAGCACCCCCACACCAATAGTACCTAAACCGCAACTAACGGGGGCCTCTACCCACATGAGTGGTCAAAACCACCTCATCACAGAGTCTCTCTATGTGCACACTACTCAAAGTTTCTGGGTGAGTGGTAATCACCAAAATAGTACCCAAGCCACCACACCTTTGACACCTCGTATCCTTGCGACCATGTCGCTCAAGTATGATGGAATTTCCATCCCAGTAACCCAGGTAATGCCCAACCTTACAATTATCCTTCCTCAAACTGATGTCTATGATGCCCAATCCCATTTTCAGAACCACCCAACGTAACCTCGGGCCAAGCCCAACCAGTGATTAGCATCACTCAAGAATATCCAGGACATTCCCAACACAACCCAAAGGTTCCAGTATATTCAATTCATCAATTAAATATATAACATATTTAAACAGAAAACATAAATAGGAAAAACATTCTAAACATTTGAATTTCCCTAACCCAACGGTTAAAAATCAACAACACTGAGGTCTTGAATGCCTCTAACTAACCCAACAGTTATCAATCAACAACATTGAGGTCTTGAATGGCTCTAACAAATTTATATCAAGTTCACGAAAATAAAATCAGCAGTTTAAAACATTATAATTCAAATATAACCATTTTGGTATCCCCTGGCAAAAATGCCCCGATTTTCAACGTCCCCTCACCCAACCCCGCTCAAGAAAAACTGGTAACTGGGCATACTCAAAGGCATCTCATAGGTCAAACAATTAATTCAATAAGAAATAGCAGATAAAACAGGTCCTGCTCAAAATACATGAAAACGCGCCTAAAGTCGTGCCACCTAAATGACCACAAAAACACAAAAAGAGGTATGCAAAACCTACCTGAGACTCGTAAGATGCTACTCCTCTGGTAATAGCCTCCAATTAAGTCTAAAACGCGATAGATCTATGAAAGAGTAAAAACCGCTCAAACCCCTATAAATAGTTCTAGAACAGAAATCAAACAAAACAGCTCAAGAGGAATTGATGCCTTACCAAGGGATTCCAACACATCTGTCAGTGTTCTAATCCGACTTCGGATGAAGTATCTGGAAGAGATTGAAGTCTCAGATGGCTTATTTGCGAAACCTGGTGAAACCCGATGCTCCCTACCTGAAAACAAGGCTACTTCCCATTTTAATGAAAAAAATAAAGTACATGGTTTGTAATTCATGACTACACACCATGTATATCATTTAAATGTGCATATGGCGGTTGAAATTATACCGAATTACTTTCCAGAACCTACCGACATGAGTACACAGTGTGTACCTAGGGGTACACAGTGTGTACTTGGTTTTCCTTCTCTTCATCACCGACTTAACCACACAACATGTATTTCTCTCATACATAGCCAGAATACACGACGTTTCCAAGGAAGACACGGCGTGTATCTGGTTTAAACGATTCTCCTCAGCCAACAGTCCTACATTCCATGTATGGCCTCCACACGGTCAAGAGTACATGGCGTGTCAAAAACTACATGTTGTGTATTAAGAAATTTCTACACAGTCATCACATGGAATGTACTCAGCGAGCACACGACCAGTCACTCACCTAACATATACACGGTTTGTACCTAAAGTACATGGCGTGTAGTCTATAAATTTCCAGAAACTACCCATTTTCTTTAGTTTTCTCAGAAACAAGTTAAAAATTCAAAAAGGGTCGGGATTTTGACCTATTCTAAAAACTCGGGTTCTTACAAATAATAATATAAGTAATGTTCTAAAGTAAAAAAGGAGAATATTCTATATAAATATAAAGAATATGAATTTCATGTGATGTTATCAAAAAATGCTGACTAAATTAATTTAGAAGTGTTATGGGGGTGGTGTAAGTAGGATGGAAACAACTCAAAGTATTTTCTAACAATAACATTATCCCAATAATAAATCATTAATAATATGAATAAGTAAATAAGTAATTCATGTTCCTTGATCACTCATATTAAAAATTATATACCATATAAGAAGAGAATAAAATAACATGTATTTCCCAAGGAAAATTTATAATTAAAAAATTGTTGTGCAAGAACGAAGAGTCTATCTGGACTTTTAGTTGAAATAGAAAGAGAAAACTGGTTGGGAATAAATTCTCAATCAAAATTCTCATTAAGAAATGAGATCTACCTTATTACCAAATTATTTTTATGTTGTATTAGTGTGAATTCATTTCAAATTATTGAAGGTGAAAATTCTTCTGAAGAGGATAAATGATTAAGGGAAGTAAGGTAGAATGACTATTCTATATCTGAAGAAGTCACCATCTTGGTATGATTTGTCAAATGGAATTCTAAATAATTTCTAAATAAAATATATGAATTGATTAAGTAAAGATAAATATCACCACTTGATGGGGAGTTTACCTTAATAAGCTACTATAATTTTTAATTCATATAATTTTGAAAATATGGAAGGTTCCTAAAAAGTCTCATTAGTGTGGCATGATCATTTTTTCTCCCATAATTGGTTTCCCAAGATTATATTTTGATATTAAGGGGGGAAACTAGTTTTATCAATGAAATTAATAATAAAAGAATTAGTGATGTCACAAGGATAATTTATAAAACGTGTTACATGTGTTTTAATGTTTCAAATCTATATATTGAGATAAGTGCACGAACTTAGGTTGTTATTGCAAAGATAAATAAATTTTTCAATTGGTGTCACCTGGTTTAAATGTAATCATATATAAAAATAAACTAAATGAGTCATGGTAATTAGTTTCAGTTGGTATCATATTCACTTTGCTAATGGATATCATTGTTTTCTAAATTAAACCCTCATGTTTTCTACACCAAGCAAGGATCATGTGAAATTTTATTAAAAATATTGATGGAAAATTTCTTATAAATTAAGTGTTATCATCATATTCTATAAATATTATATTTATTTTCAATAATTAGAGGATATTAAAATGATAAAACTCAATAAGGAAAAGTGGATTGAATAAAAAAATCACTTATTGACATAATCATTTTGTAGCATTGGTATGGAAAAAAAATAAAAAGGTGGGATTATTCATCCCACATTTTGTTTGTGTTTTATTTTGGCTAATGATTAAGACAAGTTATTTAATGTAAATATGTTTATATGGAATATATTGGATGAAAATTGAATGTTCGGATTATTTTATAGAAGAATCATTTATTTATAGATAAAGTTATTATGATGTAATGAATTTTAAATATTGCTTGAGGTTTTATTATTTACTTTTTTTCCTGGAAGTGATGTAAGTTGTTTCCATAACTTTTTTTGGAAAAATATAAATTTTAGAGTAATTTATACCAATATATTTAAGGAGGTTCAATTATATGGTGGAAAATATGTTTGGTGATTTTAGTTGTTTCCATTTTTCATATATAATGGGTTGAGGAAGTTTCTTCGAGTTGATATGTAGAATATGTTCGAGTATAGTTGATGAGATAAATTAATTGCTTCCATTGGATATGTGTTGAGATCCATTCACTTGGAAATGATGGTTTGATTAAGTTGTTACATAGTTATTGATATAAAGATTTGGTTCAAATACATTTGAGAAGATACATCCTTGTGGCTACCAAAAGTATTAGTTTATAAGAAAATGTATTTGGATGAAGTTGGAATTGCATTTAAATATTTTTGGTGAGAAAATATTAATTTTAATATACATTTATTGATTATGAGGAAGTTATTTCTATTACATTTTATGTAATTGGAAGTTTTACAGCTAGTGAATAACTTGAAGAATTTCTTGTTCTTGGAATAAGAAACTAGATAAAGTTAATATGGTTCATCCATGAAGATATAGATGATGATAAGATTTAAAAAAATATGAATTGGAATTGGATATATTTCTTGATAAGGAAGATGTTAAAGAATTTGGAAGATATTTTAAGAAATATGGCCAAGATGTGGAAGGGTTTTTGATTTCACATTTTTGATAATATACCTTTGTAAGATTGAAATAACCACTGATGTAAGGTACAAACCAATCATTATAAGGTTAAAATTACAATTAGTGTATAGTATAGAAAATTCACTATAAGGTTAAGACAACCACCAGTGTAAGGTTTAGAAAAGGATTTTCAAGGTTGATACAAGTGTTACATGTCCACATAAGGTTAATGAGAATCACCATACGAATGAGATAGTGGATTCATAAGATTGGTACAAGACTATGTAAAGTCAGTGTGTGACCTTGTAAGGTTGGTATAAGAAACTTTTATAATTAATAAAGGTTTTTGTATGGTTTTTGGTCAAATCATAAGTTTCCTCATTAAACATCATAATGTTTATTTCTTTATGAAATATTAAAAACTATGATTCTAGAATTAAAATATTTTCATGATTACATAATAAAATCTGTCGATGATTTTTCTCTGATCTTTATGATTTAAATATCATAATCATGTTTAAATTGTTTTTGATTCAATCTGAGGCTAATGAATGACTAGTAAAAGAATATGTTTGTGTTAATATAAGATTACACACTAAAAGGGAATAACCACATTATAGTAAATGAGTCCATGCACACATGAATAAAATATTCAAAAAAATTAAATTGTGGATTTTTTACGAAAAATAAGTTATGATATATAATAAGGGAAAAAATTTGAGTCTTTAAGTGAATTAAAAAGATAATCTAAATTAAAATAAAAGGGTGAGGAGTGTTGATTTTTAATGAGTGATATTTTAGGCACATGAATTAAAAATATATTAGATAATCTAATTATGAGGATATTATTCATGCAGTGTAGTAAATATAAATGAGAATAAAGATAAATAATAAAATATATAGACCTAACACTTCATTCAATATAAATATTCCTTGTGATTCAAATAAAGGAGGTAGAAATGATGGTGTGTTCCTATTAAAGACTTAAAGTATTTAAAAGGAATATAAATATAATCAATGATACATAAATTTCACATCTATTTCACACTAAAGATGAAAAATGATGAGAGAGAATGTCAAACTTCCCTACTAATGATCATATTCAAGCTGAGGGATTGAGGGATATAGTCTACAACCATCACAAGCTATGGAAGTATGAATATTCATGATACAACACACTAACTATTGTAATTAATACAGAAATAAATCTTAATACACGCTAAGGAATGAGAGCATATCATTGTGTCAGTAGAAAAATAGTGATGAGTTATTAACCATACTTCATAAGGAGTATATAAAATCCTGCATTCTAATGAAAGTACATAACAACAATTAATTTATTTCTTTATACCTACACATATCTGACATAGTAGGTCCAATTTCATACACTTTCATGTACTTATTTTGATAATAATAAGTAATTTAAATGTGCATTGGATAATAACCACTATAAAATGGGGATGTGGTCATCATTACGGAGGTAAACCTCATCAATAAATCTTATTGTTATTGTTGTGTTGCTTTCCTGTTTACATATTCATGCATACTGAACAAAGGTGAGATAAATAAAAAGATATATTCATTCATTGTATAACTGAAGAGGTGAAAAAGGATAAACATTAAATTGGATTAAAACTATTCAAACATTTATTCACCCCCCTCTAAGTATAGGTCACATCCCATTGTGGTCCTTTCAATCATTTATTAACATTTTATGTATATTTTAGAATTATATGAGAATAAGTTATAGAGAAATATTGTATTATTAGTAATATTTTTTGTGGTATCGTGACTAGGTTAAATAGGATATAAGGGAGAGGTAACCAGGTATGATATAACAGTGGTAGGATTTATCCACTGGATATGGTCGGTGATGATTCTTAAGGATGAGAAGAATTATGGTGGGAGATATTTTAAGGAAAAGGAACTTTTGTTAATACATATTATATTTTATTTTATTTTTTAAAATTTATTTTGAAGTGATTTTAATCATATTTTAGATTTATATAAGTTATATAGGATAATTTTTTAGTTTTTTAGGTGTTTGGAAATATATTATTGGTTATCATAAGCCATTGAAAACTAAGTGGGGGATCTGAGAGAAACTATTGAGGGATCACTAGGAATATATTGAGGTAACTAGAGCCACTATATGTCTTTAGGTACCACTAATATATTGTAAATTATCCACAAGGAAACTAATTGTTATCAAAAATCGGGTGGTGTTCCACTAAGAACCCAATGGGTTTTTAGAAAAGAAAAATTAAAGATGATATTTTTTATAATTTTCCACTGAGATTATTTTAAAATCACTTTCATTTATTTTCCACTTATTTTTGTATCTCTAAGTGTATTCCTCAATTTATTTTAGGATTACTCTCTATATTTTTACTATGACTCACACCTATCATCGGGTGTTGAAAAAGGTAAATTATCTCTCTAAGGGGTGTAGCAGTAGTAGTAACCTAAGTCATCTCCAAGGAGTAGTGCTTTGATCTAGTTATCACATTTGAGAAAGAAAATAAATTGTTTTTTATTTTCAAGACTAGATTACAATGAAAGAAGGATTTAAAAATCAATATATGAGATAAGTGATAGGTTCTAGTTTGGATTCCCATTTATAATGTTATCGAAGTATTTCCAAATAAATCTATTTCCATTGTTTAATAAAAAGGTTACACAATCACTTTCCCTTTTTATACTTGATTAGGTTTAATTATGATGAAAATATTCCTTAGAATTTCTTTTCTTATGACTTCTCTCATTCCTATGAGAAAAATATGTAGTGAATCTCCCTTGATTTACTTAGGCAATACCCAATTAGGTATTTTTGTTCTCAAGTAACCAAGTTGATCGGTACCTCTTCATCACATGTTTATTAATCACTAAACACTCTCCAATTAACTCTAGACAAACCAATCAATGTGATAAAAAATTATTTAGACGGAGAAAAATGTTCATTAATCAAAGAAATAATTAAAAATCAGAATTAATCAAAAACACAATCGTATGAAAATTAAATTCTAAAATTAAGAATTTAAAACCATTAATAATGAAAATATATCAATTTAATCAAACTATGTTATTAGACTCAAGCATTAAAACTAGGTCACCACCCCTTCCCCAATCAGTTAATAATTCTACCCATCCATTACAAAAAAACCATGAATTTTTTAGGGGTATAAGATATTTAAGGAAAAATAAAATAGAAAGAATAGATTATAAATTCAGGGTAGTAGGTCGAGTCATACACAATTATCCTTTATTTCTCTATGTGATTATCTCCCCATATGCCTCTTAATTTTTAGGCATTATTAGTCTCAAGTTGCAATTTTTTGAATCTTCAAATCTTCCCTTCAAATATGAAAATTTTTCTTCTCCTCGAATTCAGTCAATAATTCCTATTGTAATTATATGAAAAGATATCATTTAAAATTATCATCTAATTATACAAGAGTGATAGTATGAAATTTTTACTTACCCATATTTCTATATCATCACCCTCCCTTTAAAATAAATTTCAGATTCAATGTGTCCTCTAACTTGGAAAATCATTGAAATGAATGTGTATGCACATACATGAGGAGGATATCTCAACCTGGGATTTAATCTGAGTGTGAAATCACTATTTCAAGTATATGGCATTCTATTACCATTATATAGGGTTGGTAATATCTTCTATAATGCATGCATTAATTTTAACCATGGTATGTAAAATGGTCTATAGTGAAAAAAGTTACAAAATCTACATTTAAGAGTGTATAAGAAAACATTTATTATGTGGGTAATACCAAAGATACTTCTTAATGATCATTGGTCATAGATAACTCAAATTCATACTTTTAGGGGACATTATCATTCCAATAATTATGAAATATAAATTTCAGCACACATAAATGAATAATAATTGGATATTTCTTTTATTATAAAATCAAGATACATTTTAAAACCATCACATTCAAGCTCTATTCAATGAAGAAATAAAACATCGGAAGCATCACGATTCCCTTTATCCATAAATGTGATCATAAATTCTACTCGGGTATCAAATGGAACTCTATTAGGGTGTGAGATATAAATCTCAGTAGGATAGCACTCATGGTGTCTAGACCTTTCTATTTCATGTTGTAAACAAAATATAGTGTTCCATATATAATAAATATAGAGCAATAAATTAATAAAACATGTAAACCTTGGTCTGGGATCCAAAATGGACATCTGTCCAATACCACCCATATCATCCTAAGCTTGAATTCTAGACAAGGTACATGTGAAAGGCATAACATGTATTCTAGGGCCAAAGTAAACAAGTCAATTCAAACGGGAAAAAACCCATGCTTGTGCTTTAGCTTGGTATTTCATTTTCCAGGTCACCAAGAAAGTGGAATCATGAAAATAATAATAATAATAATAATAATAAGAGATTAATCACATATATACAAGTAAGATCATGGTAATAATAAAGGGGTGAATCTCATATAAACAAACAATCAATAAATCCGTCAAATCCAGTGGTGGAGTCTAAGATATTCTAAGGTGATCTAACCATAATCCCAAGGGTCACTATAGAACATTCAATATAAAAAAATTCCTCAAAATCCATCCAAGTAAACCCATAAGGTGTCCCTTGTATCACTCAAGGCATGGTGACTTTGAGTCTGTCTCGAGTATCTTGCATAAGGGATCGAGTATCACCCATGGTATGGCATAGTCATCTTTCCAAATGGGTATTTTCATGGTTTCTCCCCTATGGAACTGGTATCACTCATGAGTATAAGAAACCACTTTGGAAGCTTGTACCTGGAAATCCAAAGTATAACTTCCATCATGCCAAATTGTAACCAACCGAGCATGGAAATTTCATCCATAGACTCCTTAACACGAGACTTGTGTTCTCTCTCATGCAGTTTCAAGTAATCCAAGTAGTCATATCAAACAATTTATATTCCAAGGAAATAATCCATATATAATCTCATGATATTAAATAATCATCATAAAGCCACAAGTCAAGCATATAAACATTTACCTATCAACATTATCATTTTAATATCTCAAGACAACAAGCTTACCAAATCATAGCACATAAATGAAGCCACTAAAACAAGTCATAATCATTTATCAAATGGAATTAATATGTATCTAACCATATTTCACCAATGAAATCTATATAACTCAAGATATTAAGATTTACCAAGCATAAATTTCCTTTCAATCAATCAAGAGTTAAAGAAATATTCATTAAATGGGGAAATGGGACATGGTGACGTCATTCCACTTACACTCAGGAATAGATAGAAACTATATAATTATAGTGGGTTGATGGTGCACTTCCTTCACCTGATCATAGGTGAAACATTGAGTGATGAATCTTATTATCTACCTATTCATACCTGACCACCCGTACTAAAAATGCATGTCTCAATACATCGAGGTAAGCTCAGGATGAACTAACTAAACATTGGAATGAAATTTTTTCATCAACTCTTCTTATATATCATAAGGTACCCAAAAATTCCATGGTAGATAATATTTTCACTTACATTAACAACCTAACTAGGATGTGGGTTCTTTCCTGTGATGGTATCCCTCAAAATGAGTCCCTCTAAATCGAATAGTTTTCACATTCATGCTTTCTCTAGAAGAGAGGACTTCACTACAAAAGATGCTAATACGGGTTCTTCGTACTGATCCTGAACCTCAATATGCAACTCAAAAATAAAATCCATCATATTCCACTCACTACTGGCTTTCTAGATGGATTTCATCTGTTTCCTTCAACTCAAGGTATCAATCATAGCATTACCCTTTCCAGGTGTGTAAGAAAGATAAAAAATGAATGACTACACATATTCCACCAACCTAAGATTCCTCAGATTCAATTCCCTCTGAGTGGATATATATTTTAAGCTTTTATGATCATTGTAAATTAATAATCGCTCACCCAATAGATAGTGTGTCCAACATCATATATCATGAACTATGGAAGTTAACTCGAGTTTTTCCATAGGATAGTTCTGCTTGTGAGGCCTCAAATGGCGAGATTCACACGCCACTACCCTATCACATTGCATTAGAACTATACCCATCCCAATTTCTAAAGCGTCGCAGTAGACTATATAGCTTCTTTCTGGATCATGCAGAATTAGAATTGGAGATGAAGATAGTTTCCCTTTTAATACCTGAAAGGCCTTCTCACAAGTCTTAGGCCACAGGAAATGAACACCCTTCTTAGTTATGGTCATAAGAAGAGCTTCTAAGTTGGATAATTCTTGAATGAACCACCTGTATAATCCAGTAATACCTAATAAGATGTGTATATCAAATGCATTATTGGGATTATCCCAGGAAACCATGTTGTTCACCATCTCTGGGTCAACTGATATTCCAACCTCAGATATGATATGACCCAATAAGTGAACTTTTTTTATTCAGAAGTTCCATTTACTAAGAATCACATATAGCTGGTGTTATCTCAGTGTACTCAGTGCAATATCAAGATAATATTTATGGTCATGTATGGAGAGTGAATACAATAATATGACTTTTATGAAGACTACCAAAATAGAATCAAGATACGGGTGGGAAACCTGATTCATAATATCCATAAATACTATTGAGGAATTCATCATACCAAACATAATAACCAAATACTCACACAAGACATACCTCCTATGGAACGTTGTACATGGTATGTCTGATGGTCTCACAAAAACTTGATGATATCCCAACCTCAAATTGATCATAGATAAAATAGTTTCTCCACATAGATGGTCTAAGAGGTCATTTATTTGAGGAAAAGGATAACGGTTTTTCACTGTGAGCTGGTTCAACCGTCTATAATCCACACACTATCACATGGTACCATCCGCCTTCTTGGAGAAAAGGACATGTGAACCCCGTGGATATGTGTTGGGTCATATAAAACCCTTAGCCTCAATATTTTCAAGTAGCTTCTTGAGATCCTAAATCTCTGTTGGGCCATAATATATAGAGGAATGGACACTAGTATCGCACCTGAAACTATCTATATAGTGAACTCAACCTCTATTTTAATAGGTAATCTAGATAAATCATCAGGGAATACATCCCTGAAATGATCCACTAAAGGAGTTAACTCTACTAACTACATTCCTTTATCACTCATAAATAGACTTTACAGTTGATCCTTCACTTTGAAAAGTCCATCTCACTTGGGTTCACCTTGATCTTCTTAGATATCCCATTAGACCTTGTGGGTATACATGTTTCCATTGGGTGATGTAAAAGACACTCGATGGTAATGGAAATCTACTTGGGCATAATAGGGCACAATCTGGTCCATACCTAGAATTACATCGAAGTCCGTAATCTCAAGGATGAAGAAAATCTAAAAGAAACGGAACCCACCAATCTCAAGGGGTAACTCCGGAAATTCTCATATTTCTTCTATTTTGACCCCTAATGGAGTGTTGATAGACATGATTTTATAGAAGTAATCAATTACCAGACCATGAATTTCCACACATGCAGCATATATAAAATAGTATGATACACCTATATAAAATAGGGAAAAAACTAAATTAGTGGCCACCAAGATAGTACCTCTAACCAAATATGGATCTAGAAAAGTGAGACTTAAAATTATAAATGTTACTACCCATATCAACATGGTGAAACTTTCTTTTCAGAAGCCTACCTGATTAGAACTCCACAGTTAAGTGTGCTTCACCTAGATTAGTTATTAGGATGGGTGACCATTTGGGAATTTTTCTTGGGTGTGTGTGAGTGAGGAAAACATACTGAAAGAACATGTGTTGTCTTGTGGGGACAATCATTTTTCTGATAAGAGACCCCAGTGACTAATAGTATGTGGTGTTATCAAAAGGAAACCAAGGTATTATAGGAGACCCATGGGGTCATATGACTAGGTTCATGGACTTGGGAGGTGGGTCATGAAAAATGATATGAGAGCCAATACTCAGCTGGAAGTGCTTAGGCACTTCCTCAGCTTGAGGCTCGGGGTCCACAACGAAGGTGTTGTCCTTTAAAGGGGTGGAGAGCATAACAACCATAGAAAAGAGAGACTTAAAAGGATAAATATTAATATATATTTCAACAATATGCATTTTCTTTTCAGTAGCCTACCTGATCAATACTTAGCAGTTAAGCAAGATTCTCTTGGGGTAGTGATTAGGATGGATGACAATCTGGGAAGTTTCCTTGGGTGTGTGTGAGTGAGGAAAAAACACATTGAAAGAACACGTGTTGGTATGTGGGGACAATCATTATCCTGATAAGTGAACCTAATGAGTAATAGCTTGTGGTTTGTTGGGAAGTAAACTAAGGTATTATAGGAGACCCATGGGGTGAGATGACTTGGTTAATGGTCTGAGGAGACATTTCATGACAACTGAATTTTATGAGAAATCAGTCATAGTGAATAAGGTTTTCCTTTTGTGAAGACTTTTTTATATGATGATGTCGGAAGGTAGAATAGGGTAAGATCAAATCAATGACTTCAACATGATAAGAAATTAATTAGATTCATGGAAAGTGAACTTTGGAGATATGAAGTGTAAGATGTTTTTGTTTTCATCCCTCCCTGAGTCTTAGGATGTGATGGTCACAATTGTGAACAATTCAAGAAGAAAGATTGATCATGTATTTTCATACAATAGAGACCTAATCTTGAATGAGGAACTTCATCAGAAAGAGTTCCCTGTGTCTTCCAATAATTCTTACATCATAGAAGGAAGTGGATTTCCCACAACACATAAAGGTTAAATAATAGTGAAAGGAATAAGTTATACAGAGATTTGTTTGGTGTAAGGTCATCCAATGTGTTGGAATTGTGGGAAGAAAGGCCATTGGGTGAATGAATTCAATGAGAAGAGAGAGAATTATATAATATATGATTCCAAAAGTGTATTTATGATTTATGCATTATATTATAAGAGTTTTGTTCTTTTTATTGTCTCTATTTCACTTGATTGTTGGATTATAGACTCTGTATCATCATGTTACTCAACATATGAGAGGGGAAGTATGATAAATTATATTTCTAAAAGATATGAAATTTTTTATCTTTTAGATGATCAGGCCCTCAAGATTTTGGGAAAAGGTTATAAATCTTTCTAGACAAGGAACATAAGTATGTTGGAGTTGAAGGGAATACAACACATAATGAGAGTAAGGAAGAACATAAATTATATTAGAAATTTAGATGATGTAGGTTTTTTACACTAGATACACTATCATTTGTTTTACACAACATCGGATCCCCAAATATTGAATAAGAAACCAAATAATCTAAATGACAACAGTGTTAGTGAAATATGCCTCTAGGACTAGGAATCCAGGAAAAATAGTCACACACCTTAAACAAACACCTTCCAGTTATTGCATATCGACACCAATCAAAAAACAGAAGCACACCACCAAACACTATAACAATCAGATTACCCCCCATGGACTTGGAATATAGAACTGGGAAGACTAGGAACCACAACTATTTCACAAATTCACCCTCATCCAGTTCTAACTCCCTCTTGGTTTACATTCAAGATCATCCTCCAAAGGAATGAAAAAAGAAAACAAGCACATTATATGTAAATGATATGTAAATATAAGAAAATAAGGGATTACATGGTTTAGAAAATGTGGTCTACATATCTGTGAGAATGGTAAATCTTTCATTTATCATAACTTATTCCACTACTACAAAACCTGCATTTAATAGTGCTGGTATTTATTAGTGCTAGAAAAACACTAATAAATGACATATTTATCAGTGCTAAGGAAATCACTGATAAATTTAACCTTTTTATCAACAATTTTTTTGTAGTGTTGATAAAGGGAACCTTTATCAGTGCTTTATTTTTAACATGGATAAAGAGTATCCTTTATCAGTGCTTTATTTTTATCTCTGAAAAAGGGTACCCTTTATTAGTGCTGTTAAAGGGTACCCTTTATCAGCACTTTATTTTTAGCACTGATAAATATTACTTTCATCGGTATTTTTTTAGTGTTGATAATGTTCCGAATAAATAAAATGAAATAATTAAATAAATAATAAATAATAAATTAGTTTATTAAAAAAATATTACAAATTTTATTAATTAAATAATTATTGATAAAAATGAATAAATTTATTATAAGTTATTAAATATTGTACATTTTATTAATTAGATAATTATGATAATTAATTTTATTAAATTTTATATATTAATGTATATAAATATGATTTATATATTACAAAATATTTATGTGTTTTAAATTAAATATTCATATATTTATTGAATAATGGGTTATAATTAAAAAATAATATGAATTAAAAATATTGACTAATTTCATAGCACTCGGCATATTAAAACAGTTCGGGGAGGGGGATTAAAAATAAATAAACTATTTCACCTAAAAGTACTCGGGGAGACTCGATCTTGAGACCTCCCACGAGACCCCTCAAAGATATCTCCAATAGGATACACCCCTGGGGGCACATATTACTCAACATATAATTAAATATCATTTGATTTTTAATTTAACATATATAAATAAAATATGTGTTATGTACAATTCAACTATAGAAAATTAAGGCATTTTTTATATAGAATGCTCACACATAAAACTTATCCATTTTTTCAATATTGTTAAAGTGTACTTATTCTTAATTTATTCGATTTCACTCATTTTTAACATATATGTATGCACTTTAAATTAGATATTCATTAATAATGTTAAAAAAATATTTGTAAAAAAATATTTATAGATAAATATATTTATAAATATACATTTACTATATTTATAATTATAAATAAATAAATATTTTTTTAAAAGTAATTATATAATTATAAATAAATATTTATATATATTTAAATAATTATTAAATTTATAATAAATTTACTTAAATAATTAATATATTTACTATATTTATATATATTTATTAAATATTTATATGTATAATTATATAAATATATATAATGATATAAATATTATTTTTAAAAAATATTTCTATAATTATAAATAAATAATTATAAAATTAAAATAAATATATTTAAAAATGAATATATTTACTACATTTATATTTATATATATTTATTAAGTATATATAAATATTTTCAATTTTTTATTTATAATTACATTAATGGCCCGAAGGCCTTCATTTTTTATTGATTTTTGATAATCCACCTTTCAAGGGGAGAGGTGGAACCCTTACAAGGCCCGTAGGTGTAAGTATTACACGGACCATAGGCCTTAGAGGAATTCATTGCCCATGGGATTCAAACATTACATACAACCCAGACTAACTACTTAGAACTGCTCCTCCCTAGCATCTTCATCGTGAAATCAGCTCTCCACCTCCGCATGTCTTTTCAGCTAGGCTTTCCAAAGCATGCAAATGCTTTTCCCGATGGTAGTTGTCATACCCTCTCATTCTTGCAATCCGTTTAGCTTCTGCTATGGTAAAAGCTCTTTGCTCATCCTCCTTTTGAAGCTTGTTCCTTGTAGGTTGTCTGGTTTTCATCTGCACTTAAGGTAGCCCGAAGGCCTTGAGGTGGCCCGAAGACCTTACTAACCTAAAGGCCTGGATGGCCCGAAGGCCTTAAAGGACTTTAGGACCAAATCGGTGGCCCGAAGGCCCAAACGGGGGAATATTCCTGGATGCTACAGTACCAAATAGTGCTTTCTACAGTTCCCACTACAGTACCTACTACAGTACTGCATAGTTCCTACTATAGTACCCAAAAATTAGCCTCCTCTTGAATTTGATCCTGGGTCACTTGGATGTACTTAAGGATTCCTCACCAACTGGAATGAGGCTCATGTGAAGTTTTTTATTTATATTTAGAATTATAAATTCTTTATTAACGCATAAGTAATAAACGTAGATAAAAGAGTCTTTATTAATGCTTTTTTCATGCTGGTAAATATGAGGCTTTATCAGCGCTAAAAAGAGTACTGATAAAATAAACATTTATCAGTGCTATAATTTTAGCACTGATAAAGATTGATTTTTAAGTGCTTTTTTAGGGCTGATAAAGACCTACCATTATCAACGCTTATTTGTAAGCACTGATAAAAGTGTCCCAGTATAATTAAAAACCCTAACCATATATGAATCTGTCGCGATATCAGAAGCTTTCTATAAAAGCCACCCACTGTCTGCACTCCTCTTTAGTGAATCGAACCTCGAATCACACCACTTGATTGGCTCTCTAGCATCTCGTCTGACATCAGGTTTTTAATTGAAGCTAGGGTTTCCATAGAGGGTTTCATATTTTCTTCAACCTAGAGAGCTAGGCCTTCCAATTTTCTTTCTGTATTTTTTGTTTCATTTTTAATTTCTTCTTTGATGATGTCGTTATTTGTGGTCCAGTGATTGTATACTAGTGAGGCAGGCCTTACAATTTTCTTAGCTTCCAATTTTGATTCAAATCTTGATCAATCATGGGGAGTATATTATTTATGGACTTGATGGAGACACATGGAGTCACATGGAGTTTAGCTAGTTATTTTATTTTTGATTACATTTTACCAATTGATCTCCCAAAGCTATCATACATATTTTTCATTCTTTATTTTATCAATGGTATTCCATACATGTAAAATTTTAGAAATTGAAACAAGGTATTTTTTGAGCGAGGGAGTTGATGGTAGGTTTAGTGATTTATTTTATATTATAATGATTCATATATTATTTTTTCTACTTATCTTGGTTGGTGTGGGAATACAATGTATGGATGCATCATGGCAGTTTTTATTTACATTTTCTTTCTACTAGTTTTATTTGATTTTGGGACAAATCATTCCCATTGTGTTGTTTTTTAACCCCTAGTGTTTGTTTCCAGCCTGAGGGGGATCAAGAATGTCCTTTGGACACTACCATGGACCAGCTCTAGTGTTTGATATATGGTTTTATTGTGTTTTTTTGGAAACTATATATATTGTTAAATTTGTTTTACCTTTTCTCAATAATCTAACTTCCTATGTCTCTACACTTTTAAAAAAAATCTATATTATTTTTCTCCCTCTTTATATTAATCCAACATTATTTATAAATCCTTTCAATAATAATATATTAAATAGTATACCTTGAAGCTATGTACTATTTTCCAACTACATTATAATTTTTCATCATCATCCTACTCCCCCTCTCTCAATAATTTACAAAAAAATATGCTTCTGATATTACACCTTTCTGGTTATACAACTGTTTTTTAGACCTATATACCAATATAAGACAATATAATTTAATGCTTGGGAATATAGATTTTCAAGAATTTCACCCCCTTTTGGGTATTTATTTAACTAATAACAAGTGGATTTCCATGTAATCACTTTGATACCTAGCTATATGGCATGTATAAAAATAGTATGTCAAACCTTTTTACTATCAAGAAAGTTGGCATATAACGAATCTCTTACATTCCATGATATAGATTGACATTCCATCCATAACATTTTACAATTTTATTCAATTTTCAATGGGTGTCAACATGGGTTTTCAATCTTCCTTTTGAAATTTATAAAACACTTCCCTCACATACATGGATTGGGAAATAAATATCCAATTAATTCTATGAGACAACTATAAACTAAGAAAAATGTCAACTCACAAATCATAAACATTTAAACACTGGTCATTTTTAATGTAGAAAATTATTAACATTTTTTATCTCTTGGACCTCTAAATATTTTTTCATCCACATTGATAAACACTTTCAATCTATCTATAAAATTATTTTTTATGTACTGATTATGATTAATTCCTCTTTTTTAAAATTAAAATTTCTTTAATAATTCATCTAACCATCAATATCAAGCTCTTAGTTCTTGTTTTAATTCATATATCACCTTTTAAATTTACAAACATTATTCTCATATTAAATAATTAGAAAACTATCTGTTTGTTTGAGGTAAAGTTATTATTAGTGTAATCCAATAGTAAATGCTAATTTTGCATCTTGTTGGAGTACCTAGAATTTTCTTGGGATGGGTTGATGTGGTGATATGAAATCCCAAGAGTCTGGAGGTTTTTCAAATATTTATATACCATTAATTTTAAAATTAATAATTCCTTAGGTTTCTATGTCACTTGTTCCCATAAAGTATTGTATCTTCTAGGTGATTGAATGATAGTTTATTATTCGTGTTTATCATATTTCAGTTTCTTATTAATCCTTAATTTCCTAAGTTATATTTTCATTTTTTTAGGATATTTAAGAAAGATTTTATGTGGAGTAATTATTTTCTTAAATTCAATTAACCATTTTCTTAAACATACTTAAATTCTTTGAAATAATCAAATGTTGAGTTTCCCTTATTAGAATTGTCTATAACTTTCACTTTTGATAATGAATATCTTATATGTATTTATTTATATATTATATAAAATTGTTGTTTTATGAACCCAATAAGATTGATATGAACTGAAATTTGATGCATAGTAATTGTTTGACAAACAAATATAAATATAGAGTTAAATAGTTTATCAAGTTTGCAAGAGAGCATGTAGACAACCCTTCTAAAATCCTCTATCCATGTTTATGTTTTTTTATTCAATAATATTTAGTCTGGGAGAGTTGTAAGAACATTTAATTCATCACAGAATAGATCAAATCTATAAATTTTTGAAAAAACATGAGGAAACACTGAATGTGTACATAGATTGGGGAGGATACTATGATTTATGAATCATTTGATATGAATGAATTTGTAAAAGATGATGCAGATCACATGGAACAAATGAAAATGAAAATTGAAAATGACCTTCATGATTCTCCAAAGTTGTTTGAGGATTTAAATAGTTGTTACAACAAACCATTTTATATCATTTGTACTAAATACACAACATTTTCAACTGTATTCATGTTATATAATTTTAAAGATAAAAATAGATGGAGTAACACCATCTTTACAGAACTACCTGTTCTTCTGAAAGATATGAAACCAGAAGAAAATGAAATACCATGTTGAACATATGATAATAAATGAATTTTAAATTCAATGGGCATGATCAATAAAAATACATGCTTTTCCAAATGATTGTATATTGTTTTTCAGGGACCATGAATCCCTCATAAAATGCCCTAAGTCTGGCGTAGATTGATACAAGAAAAAAGAATCAAGTCCTTAAAAATTTGTATGGTACTTTCCTATAATTCCATAGTTTAGAAGACTGTATGGATTTCAAGAAACCAAAATACAATTAATGTGTCATTCATATACAATAATTATAGATTTAAACCTACGTCAACCAGTAGATTCTACTCAGTGGAAGAAAATTGATTAATAGTTTCCTAAATTTGGAGATGAAATGAGAAACTTTCATCTTGAATTATCTACAGATGGAATAGATCCTTTTGGTGTATAGAGTAGTACTAATAGTACATAAACCTCCATGTTGGTAATTTATAACCTGCTACCATGGTTATAAACAAAGTGTAAATACATTTTTTGTCTCTATTTATATTTAGACCAAAGTAACCCGATAATTATATTGATGTCTATTTGGCTCCATTGATTGAATATCTGAAATTGATGTGGGATACAGATATTACAATATATGATGCTTATAGAAGTGAAAAATGAATATCGAGGGCCATATTGTACATAATGATAAATGAATTCTCTACTTATGTAAATTTATTAGGCTGTATCATTAAAGGAATGTTGGGGTGTCCCATTTGTGAAAATACACATACTCAGTTTGGTTGAAACATTCCTCGAAGACTATTTTTTAGGACATCATAAATTTTTTACCTCGGCGACATAAATACTTATACTAGATGATGGAATTCGATAAGAATATATAAAAAGGTATAATATCATATCCAACAACATGAAATCAACTGTACAAAAAAATAAAAAAGATTAGCATTGTTTTCAGTAAACCATTTTTGAAAAACCTTAAAAAATCAGGTTGGAAGAAGAGATAGATTTTCTTTGAATTATACTATTGAAATTTTTTTATGTTAGACATTTTTACTGATTTCATGCATGTAGAAAAAATGTATTTTATATTAGTATTGGCATGTTACTAAATATTCCTGGAAAAATGAAAGATGACATCAAGGAAAGGTTGGACTTGATTGAAATGGGGATAAGGGAAGAGTTGGCACTAGTGAAGGGTAAAAGGTGGAATTTTCTTCCTACAGTAGCTTACACTCTATAAAAACAAGAAAATTTTCAAAAGTTCCACAAGGGTATTCATCAAATATCAATAATGTTCTATCCATGAATAATTTGATTCTACAAGGGCTAAAATTACATGACTATCATGTTTTGAAGCAGGATTTAATGCATATTGATTTACATTTCATTCTGCCTCAAAATATACAACATACATTAACCAGACTCTCCTTTTTCAAAGCCATAGGCAGTAAATTTGTAGACCCGATGAAGTTTCCCATCATGAATAGAGAGATTGTAGTCATATTATGTGAATTAGAGATGTTCTTATCACCATAATTCTTTGATATAATGTTCCACCTGATGGTTCACTTGGTCATAGAGGTACAACTATGTGGTGTTGTCCATTATAGATGGATGTACCTCATTGAATGGTATATGAAGATTTTGAAAGGGTGTGTCAAGAATATAATTCCACTAGAAGGTTGTGTTGCAGAATGATATACTGTTAAAAAATCTATTGAATTACGTACCGATTACCTATGAGATGTTTAAAGCATTAGTCTCCCAAAGTCTTGTCACAGCAAACACCTTATTTGAGAATGGATTTTTATAAGAGATGTTTTTACAATTACCTCGATAGAGAAGAAGCAAGAACATATTTATATATTATATAATTTTGAATAATTTTATCCATACAATGAAGCCCAAAAAAATCCTAGATATTTGAATTAATCAAGGGATGAAGGATGGATATCAAATACACATAATCAAAAGTTTATAGGATGCTCATAGATCAAATTTATAAGGAGTTATATGAAAATAGAAATTCAATTTTTGAATGACTTTAAGGGCTATCTAGAGGATAGAATGAAAATGTCTTATCTTACATTGGTTTTGTAATCAATGGTTATACATTCTATACAAAATAACACGATGACATCAGTATTATTCAAAATAGTGGTGTTATTATTGTGGCTAAAGTTATTCATATATTTGGTTCTAAGGATATAAATCCAATTTATGAAAATATCTCATATTTTGGCATTATCAAACAGATATACAAGTTTAATTATACAACATTTAAAGTTTCACTTTTCCATTGAAAATGGGTTTACAATATCAATGGAGTGAAAGTTGAGGAAATGGAATTTGTGAAGGTGAATTTTAATATGGAAAGTTAAAAAGATGATCTGTTCATAATGGAATCACCAGCGGTGCAAGTATTTTATGTCACCAATCTAACATACAATAATTCGTAAATTTTCCAACTAGAAACTAAAAAATGTTGATTCATATGAAAATTTAATCAAGGATGACCCTTTCATTGGGAAATCACAACCAGTTCATGTCAGTCCTAATGTAGATAATGTCTTGTACATTAGAGGGGACCACAAAGAGGGGTTTTGGATTCTCAATAGAGGAACCAAATCCTTGAAACCTTTAAAAAATAAATAGGTTCAATGAGAAGGTAAAAGTTTTTTTAATATATTATTTTTTTCCTCATAATATTTTATATTCTCTACTATATTAACATAATCTAAATTAAATTTTTGACTACTCATGCATAAAATATCTTCTGCACATTATGGAAGAACTATAATGAAGTAAACCCTTTGGAAAGATGTAAAGGTAAAGTTACGATATACTTTCCCTATTTTAATGAAAAAATATGAAATGAAACATTCATATAATTATCATTATTCTTTGAATAGTTCATTTATTTTAGAATATTTTTGCCCATGTGTCATGCCTTTTTAGGAAGAGTAATGACGATGTCTCAACACAATCATAGAGTCAATCTTCATGTTTTCACAGAAAAAACATTATCCAAAGAATTAATGTATTGTTTCATATTTGTGTTTAATTTATTTATTTATAGTAATACTCACATAAAAAATGTTTTATTATATAGGTGCATTCTTTTGTTCGAGTTGGGCTTCTCTATCCAACTTCCATGCTTCTTATCCCTTAAAACCTTTACACCCATGCAGTGGTAAATTTATCACTTTCTTTCAAGTTACCTCTACTACATTTGTAGGAAGAAAAATGATACTGCCTCTACTCAATTATAGAGATCATATTTATTTTTTCAAAGTAATATCATTATGCATAAAATTAATGTATTGTTTCATATATATGTTTAATTTATTTATTTTTAGTATTACTCGCATAATAAAAAATTTCTTAAATAGTTGGATTCTTTTGTTTGAGTTGGGGTGCTCTGTCTAAATTTCATTATTCTTCTCCCTTAAAACCTTTTCAACCCTACAGTGGTGCATTTATCACTTTTTTCAAGTTACCTCCACTACCTTTGTAGAAATAGAAATGATGCTTCCTTTTCTCAATTATGGAGGTAATTTTGATGTTTTCACAGTAAAATCATTTTCCATAAGATTAATGTATTGTTTCATATTTAGGTTTTATTAATTTATTTTTAGTATTACTCGCATAATAAATGTTTTCTTATATAGTTGGATTATTTTTTTTGAGTTGGGGTGCTCTGTCCAACTTTCATGCTTCTTCTCCCTTAAAACATCTTAACCCCTACACTGGTGCATTTATTACTTTCTTTCAAGTTACCTACACTACCTTTGTAGGAAGAGAAACGATACTTCCTCTACTCAATTAAAAAGGTAATATTTATGTTTGAAAATTAAAATCTTTTTCCATATAATTAATGTATTGTTTCATATTTTTGTTTAATTTATTTATTTTTAGTATTACTCACTTGATAATTATTTTCTTATATTGGTGGATTGTTTTGTTTGAGTTTGGGTTCTCTATCCAAATTTCATGCAACATCTCCCTTAAAAACTTTTCACCCATTTAGTGGTTCATTTATCACTTTATTTAAAGTTACCACCACTTCCTTTTCAGGAAGAGTAACGACCATACCTCTACTAAATTATAGAGGTAATCTTGATGTTTTTATAGAAAAATCATTGTTCATAGAATTAATGTATTATTTCATATTTGTGTTTAATTTATTTCTTTTTAGTATTACTCAAATAATAATTGTTTTATTATACAGGTGGATTCTTTCGTTCAGTTGATGTGGTTTTTTTGAATCTGTTCATGCAGTGTTGGAAGTTCAATAAAGAAATTCAATGAAAATCATGGTAACATTGATAGTTAGAATTATTTTGAGACTTTGGGGCATGTGGGAATCATCTAAACCTCAATCCAAAACACAATGTGACTAGTACGACTCCAATTAATTCTTTCTATTTTAAATTGACAGTAATTTTAGTAAAAAAGAAAACTAACTCAATATGTCTGTTATGAGTTTAAAATCAACGTTTTACTTTAAAAGGTTTCACTCACTGAAAACTGAGAAAACGTGCTTGTATTTTCTTCATAGTTTAGGGCATCGATTCATAAATCATTTTTGATGTGAAGTAATTGGTCTCATGTAAAATCGATACACAATGTGATATATATGAGTCAAAGTGTGTGTTTCAAGTTTAAAATGTAATTTTAGTAAAAAATACAAGTGGCATACTCAAAGCTAAGAAAACAAATTCAGATTATTTTGATACTTTAGGAAAACGATCTATAAGAGATTTTTAATATGTAGGAATTAGTCTCAACTTAATATGATGCATGGTGTGACCAGTATGACACTAAGTGTGTCTTTATTTAAAATTGACGTCAATTATAGTAAAAAAACAAATTGACCTACTCAAAAATGAACAAAAACATTCATATTGTTTTGATACTTTGGGAAAATTATCCATATGTGATTTGAGACATGCAGTAATCAACCGCATCTCAGTCTGATGCATGGTGTGATCGGTATGACTCTAAGTGCATGTTTTTATT
This sequence comes from Viscum album, assembly GCA_963277665.1. Taxonomy (NCBI): domain Eukaryota; kingdom Viridiplantae; phylum Streptophyta; class Magnoliopsida; order Santalales; family Viscaceae; genus Viscum; species Viscum album. The sequence goes on along the minus strand of OY728143.1, from coordinate 60,432,544 downwards.
TCAAATTGACATAAATTTTCGTAAAAAGGCCAACTTACCTACTTAGAACCAATAAAACACATTTAAATTGTTTAAATATCTTAGAAAAATGATCTATAAGTCATTTGTGATGTGTAAGAATCAAACTCACCTCAATCTGATGCACGATGCGACCGATATAACTCCAAGATCATATTTTTATTTAAAATTCACATCAATTTTAATAAAATTAACACTTTATGTTAATTTATTTCTTTATATTATTACTAACATAATAATATTTTCTTATACAAGTGCATTCTTTTTCTCAAGTAAAGGTGGTTTTATTAGCAATATCATTATTCGGGTTAGGATTAAAAGGAATATTTTTGTTTTCAAATGTATGTAATAATTTATATTTATGTAATTTTATGAACCAATGTTTAAAATGTATTTAATATGGGTTTTTATTATTGTGTATGTGTTGTAAATTTCATTTTATTTAAATCATGTATTAGGACATGTTTTTGTTTATATCTGGTGTGTTTCTGTTATTGTGGTGTGTTGCTATAGCACACTACAGTGGTGCTATAGTGTGCTGTTACAACACACTGTAGTATGGACCTTTATCAGTGATTTTAAAGGCACTAATAAAGTTATACTTTATTAGTTCTTTTATAAGTGATGATAAATGGTTCCTTTAGTGGCGTTAAATTAAGGCATTGATAAATGGTTTCTCTATAAGCTCTTTTTTTAGAACAGTTAAAGGACCCTTTTATCAGTATTTTTTCAGAACTGATAAAAGATAAGGGCTTTTAACCTTGACCATATAGTTAGTGCATTTCTATCACTAATAAAGGACATTTCTAGATATATTAAAGGCCATTTTTGTAGTATTGTACTCATATAAGTTACAAGGATGATCCCATACCCTACCCAGTTTCATGGATTATAAACACTAATGCATTCCCATAGAAAGACCTTATTATTAGTTCCCTCAATTTTGATGACCCACAGATGGGTGGATGTAATCCCTCTAGATGGTCAATCTTACACTATAGATTTATCTAGTCATTTTTGTTTGATTTTTGGACAATTATGATCGGATTTCATCCCTAAGTCCTCTATCCCATGGTGTGTTGTATTATCACCCCATCCTTTAATGCATAATATTCTCAGGAATCCTTTACATGTGGTCCAACCCCATTTCATATAATGGGTCCCAACTCATAATCAGGTCATACAACCATCTAAATTTCATGGTAGACCTCTCACTAATGATTGAAACCTCTATTTACCAGTATCATTTTTTCATTGACCACCATGAACCGATAAACTATTCACATCACCAATACAATCCACATGGATGAATCAATGAAACTTTTTCTTTTCTACTATCCTATGAGAAATGACTCATACATATCATGACCAGTGACTTCTTCTAATCCATAACTTCTATATATTATATCCCCAACTCTAGAAATATGTGATGCATCTGGAAGTTTCACCTTCCATCTATATCACTTATTCCTCTGGGCATGATCAACCACTAAAAGCACGCATCCAAATGATACACCATCCATATTCTAAAACTCAAACTCCATTATACTGGTACTAATATGTTATCACCTGATTAGACACATCCATCAAACATTTTCCATTCAATTAGATTTTCTACATCCATTAAACATTTTCCATTCAACTATGTCTAATGTACATCATCTATTGTCCTGAATCCAAATTTCCCTTGGTGCTAGAGTACTACCTCCATCTGGTATCTATAAAGAGTAACTTTTGAAGTCATAACTCTCATATCTACCTTTAATTAACCTATAAAATATGTTTCAAACTAAAACCTTACAATATCCCACTTAAGATATTTTTTCATAGGTTAAGTTAATAATCTCTCACTCTTGGGACCAAGTTGGCTAGAGATTTTTTTTGGAAGATGGAGATGTTTTTTCAAAGGTATTGTATTTTTTTCAAATAAGTTTACGAATAAAAGAAAAAGCAACGAACTTTGTATTTTATGAAATTCAAACTAACCATCATATTCAGAAAATTAGACTTACAATGCTTGAAAAGGTTGATTGTATTGAGGAAGAATATTATTGTAAGTAAATACTCATCGGATTCACCCTGAATTCAATATGAATGATTTTATTATAATGATAGAGAACAATAGTCTATATTACTATAATAAAACAAATGTGACTATGATTTACTAATCATGGAGTTATCATAAATCATAAGTATTCTGAAAACTTATGATGTAAGATTGATGAAAAGAAATAGTGAAATAGATTCTTCCAATTGTATTCTCTATGATCGTAATCATTCCAACAATATTCATGTAAATCATATTTTGGATGATGAGGAAAGGAAGTAATTGAATGGTAAGTTACAATATTATCCATGATAAGATTAATGATTCTTAAAAAATTCACAAATTTATTAAAAATCATGAAGGAAGTCATGATACAAGAACAATTTTTTGATTGAATAAAGTTGATGAAGTTGAATCTGTTGACACCAGTCCATCGTATTCAGCATATCATTGTATTCATCAAAATAAGAATTGTTTTCAACAAGACTGATTGTAAATGAATTGAGTTGAATCTAATTCAGAATTTAAGAAAAGTGACCAATCAACAATGAATTCAACCATTAAATATGGTTGAATGAATTGTTGAAGGAAGATCTTGGAATTTGAAGGATGAGAGATCTGTCAAAAATGTGATAAACTGAAGGTACTGGTTTTCATTCAGACCAAATTCTAATAGATATAAATCTTCAGAGAATAAAGCTGATGGGTATTGTATTCAAAAGAGAAAATAAGAACTTTGAGGTTCTTTGAAATTATTTTATCTATTGGGTCAAAGGAAATCGTATTGGAGTGGATACCAATTCATCCTTCTTATCATAATGAAAAAATTGGCATAGAAATTAAAATCATATTTTTATTTGTGAAGAAAGACAAAAGAGAGCTGAAGGAGGTAGATGTATTGTCAAAGGGGAGTTATAAATTCAAATAAGTTGTTTTGATTCTTCAATTGATGAAGATCAATGTATTGAAGAAATCATATTGTAAATTGATAAGATGAATTGGAATGAAGTTTTTGAAGAAGATTAAAGTTTTCTATTTCTTCATATATACAATTGGTTTGATCATTGTAATAAAGAAATAGGATTGAGAAAATCCGCATGGGAAATTAGATCCAAACTAGAATTTGGAACAGAAGATTGAAAAAAATTTGAAGGTGGTAAAATATTCGAGAAGAATCAAGAAACATTGATTAATCCATAAATGCACCCAAAATTCAAGGGAAATCATGATTTTGGTGAATTCAGTTGAGCAGGAAAGTTCAATGGATTATTTCCAAAACCAATCATGGGTTAACTATAAAAGGTGATAAGTACATCATACTTTTATCATGACTGAATTACTATTTATATATATGATAGAGAAGCTCCTAAGATTAATGGAGAGAAATAAGTTTCTATTTTGAACCTTTTTTGAAGATGTTTCAATGGAGATAAGTGATAGTATAAGAGGCTAGATTGGAATGTTTTTCATCTAATCATCTTATTCAAAAATTTATCATTCTCTGATTGACATCATATTCGGTTGGTCCTCATATCAGGGTGGATAATTGGATCTAGAATTCCATTTTAGAATATCTAGAATGAGGAATAAGGAATTCTGAATTGTTTTAATCGTATTCATACAATGTTATATCCATCGTATTAGGCAAGCAGTCTGATAATATGATTAGGATAATCGGACTAGACAATTGAATTGAGTTTTATATCAAAGTCTTTTTTTGTTCTTACCATCTTCGGGGTAAGAAATTTTAGAATTTTTTCCCAAATAATACCATGGTGGAAGTTGAAAATGAAGCATAGGTAACATGTGTTGTTACACAAACTTTTTATTACATAATTTGTGCTAGAAGGAGAACACACATTGATGGATTTGTTTACATAGTTCTAAATGAGTGTAAGGGCGTATCCTACTCATTTTATTCCACATAGAAGGATTGTTTTTATAGGGTATTTTGTTTTATTAGATCATTTACTAACCATAATAAGTACATAGTTAATCTTATTAAATAGTGAAACATGTAAATACTTGTGTTTCTATGGATTTTTGTTTGATTTTTCTTTAGTAAGGAAAGAAATATTTAACAGGAAGCAAAGTTTGTTTCATTTGAGAAGGAAACATAAATGGAAAAGTTATCACCAATTAAAACCCTCCCCCTATTTGTGATACAAATATATTAACTGGGAAATTACAATTGGTATTAGAGCAAGGTTCCCTTCACTTATTCTTTACTAGAGTTTCGAAGAGAAGTCGATGGAGAATTTTAACTGTGTGAACAATAAAGTTATTTCAGTTTTTGATTGTAATAACTACCATATATGGAAAGATATAATGCTTCCTTATCTTATGTCTATTGGATATGATGTTCTTGAAGTTGAAACATATGGGTTTACTCCTATTGATGAAAGAGTTCCTCTTATATCTATAGATAATAAAAATCTTGAGAATGATGGTAGAACCAAGAATGATTTATTATCATCACTTTTTGAAAGTGAATTCTTAAGAGTGAAAGGTGTTTCCATTTCCAAATGTATATGGGACATGTTTAAAACATATACAAAGGAAATAAAAAAGTGAATGTGGAAAAGTCACAAATTTGGAGGCTGGAGTATTAAGATTTAAAGATGAGTGAATATGAATCTGTTGGGGACTTCTTTACTAGGGTAAATGAAATTTTTAGCACTATCATATGTCTTGGGTAAAATTTAGATGATTTTACAATTGTTGAATGTATTTTGATCATCCTTCCTAAAATTTTTGATTCAAAATTCTCTTCACTAGAAGATAGATATCCTGAAACATTATCTCTTGATGATTTTCATAGCACTCTCATCACTTATGAAATAATAAGGGAGAAAGCTATGAAAAGAAAAAAATTAATAGAGAAATGTCATTCAAGGATGCAAAAAATTAAAAGTAAAAGAATATTCTTATTGAAGATGAAGCTATTGAATCCAATTCTGAAAATGAGTTATGTAAATATTTTGATGAAATTTTATCCTTTCTTTCTAAAAATGTGAAAATAGTTATAGGTAAATACAAAGGGAAATTTCCCTTGAAATTATTAGAATGTGGAGCTATTTGTCACTTTGAGGAAAATTTTCCTTGATTAAATGAAGAATAATATGGTGATGTAGAAGAAAGAAATCCAAGAAGATCATGGAAGAAACATGGTGACAAAAATAGATATTTTTCTAGAGGGTAAGATAAAAAATTATTCAAATCCAAAATAAGAAGTTTCTTATCTAAATTTGTTGAAGAATAAGATAGTAAAGATGAATCTGAAAAATCTATTGATTATGTTAGTGAGAATAATTTTATTGTAACAGTGGATGATGAAGAATTTAGAAGCGGTGGTTCTGATAAAGAAGAAACTCAACTCAAAATTCATTTGAAAGAAGAGTTGAAAGAATGTTTGAGAAAGATTAGAAAACTTGAAAATCAAAACAAGAAGTTGTAAGATAAATATTACTTAAAAATTTGAGAAATATTATCAGAAGATAAGAAAAAAGATGATGGTGGAGATTGATGACTTGAAGAAACGTCTTGAAGAGGAAAAGAATCATAACGAATATCTAGAGGTAAATCTAAAGGAAAAAAGAAGAAGAGTTGGAACATGTCAAACCAAAACTATCTAAAGATGAATTGAGGAATACAATTTTTAAACACTTTATCTCAAAAGTTGTTGAAAGATCTAGAAAAGATAAACCTGAGAAGGATCAACAAAATTTACCTTCAATGGTTGAGAAGAAATGTAGAATTTTTTCTAAAAAGATGAGAGCTTGAGATGTCATGTATGTGGAAAAGACCAACAAAGTTGGGAATTCAAAAGTCTTTAAAAACCATGAATATGAAAATTATGAATAAAATAATGTTTTTTTATTCTAATAAGGAAGAAAATAAAATGAATATTCTGATTGATAAAATAAGGGTTAGTGGTTCAGATAAGAAAGACAAGATTGTTACTGAGAAACATGTCTCTAACTCTAGTCAGTATGGACATTTCAAAGAAAAATACTCTTTCTGTGGATATTGTTGGTATTATTGTGGATTTTTACATGTGGATAATATGTATTGGTTCAACCAAAAACATTAATATTATTCTATAGGTTATATAATGTAATGTTTTAGGGGGATTCAATCCTCTAAAAAGAATAATTCTGAAAAGAAAGTTTAGAATAAATATGAAAATGATTGTGTAAGAATCCAAAATAGGTTCCAATCCCTGGAAACTATTTTTGAAAGATTTGAACAACTAGTGCATCTTGCTGATAGTTTTATTGTTTTTTTACCGACACAACAGAATTTACTTAACAATTCTAAAAATCCAAAAATGAAGAAAGAAAAGGGAGAAGAAAAGGATCTTTTTGTTGAAACCACTTTGAAAAATATAAAATAAAAATGACCTTGCATTCTTTATATTGGGTGTTCTTATCATATTATAGGATATTTTTATTTTTAAAATAATGTGAAATATTTTAAATAAGTCACTCTGAAATTTAGAAATGACGAATCCCTAAGAATTAAAGGTGTTGGATCTACCATCATTGGAAAATAAAAGTTGAAATCCAAGAAATATTTTTATATTAATGCATGGAAACATAACCTGCTGAGTGTTTCACAATTTTTTGATGAAGGTAACAATTTTACGTTTAGGAAAGATGTATTTTTTATAAAAAGTGATAAGGATGGAAAGATAGTTATAAGAGGCCAACGTATAAAGGAAAACTTGTTTAAAGTTTGTGAAATACAAAACTCTTGTTACTTGAGTATGGTGGAAGAGAATCAATTGTGGAATAAAATGTTGGGACACATGTGTCAAAGAAACATGATTAAGTTATTTAAAAGAAAAAAAATTTAAGACATTCATAATTTTTCAATAGGAAGATATTGGTGTTTCACTATTTTTCCAAAAGGAAAGATTACAAATGTTTTGCACAATAAAGTTAACATTTGTTAAAAAAACCCTCCTAGAGCTTATTCATTCCAATATTTGTGGCCTAATGAGAAAAAAATAAACAAATGCAGATAAGTATTAAATTACATTCATTGATTATTTTACTCATATTACTTGTTTCATGTATATGAAACATAAGTCAGATGATTTGAAAATGTTTAAAATATTCATAAGGAAATCTGATAAAGAATGTGAGTATTCAGTGAAGAAGTTGAGAACAGAAAATGGTGGTGAATACAGAAATTAATAATTTTAATTTTACCTCGAGAATCATGGAATTATGAATGAATATAGGTCTCCATAAACACCTTAACAAAATGGGGTTTTCAAAATAAAGAATATAAGTTTAGTGTAAATGGGGAGAACTATGTTACTTGAACATGGTCTTTCTCATTACTATTGGAGGAAACCCGTGAGTACTGTTGTGTATATTCAAAACCAATTCTTCTAGAGGTCATGTTATGATATGAATCCATATAAATTTATTTATGGAAAAAACTCCAAGTTTGAAACACTTAATAGTTTTCAAGAGTCCATGTATTATAAAAAAGAATGGTGGAAACTATGGAATGTTTGAAAACAAAGGTGAAGATGGAATTTTTCTTGGATATGTTCAATAAGGAATAGGATATAGATGTTTTAACAAAACAACATGAATAATTGTTGATTCTTTTTATGTGAAATTTATTAAAAGATCTATGTAAGACAAATATACTCAAGAAGATATGGAATTTAAACAGGACAATAAAATTCTTGATGATAATTCTGATAAACATATAAACAATCGTAATCAAGAAGAATCAAACTTAGATATATCCAGTGATGATGAAGATACTTGAAAATATCATCCTAGGATAAGGAATAATATATAAGCTCAGATATTATTGGCGATCAACACTATAATGTTCAAAAAATAAGAACAAAAAATGTTATTACACATAATTATTTGTATTCAAAAGTTGAGTCGATTTATGTGAAACAAGATTTTGAGTATCTAGAATGGGTTCATGCCATGAATGAAGAGTTGGATAAAATTTAAAAAAATGATACATGGGAACTCATACCCAATTCTAATAAAAAAAATATTATAAGCAGAAAATTTTTTTTGGAATAAGTTGAATCAAGAAGGTGAAGTGATAAAGAACAAGGCAAGACTTGCCTGCAAAGGGTATTCACAGATTAAAGGTATTGATTTTGATAAAACCTTAACTCCATTGGAAAGATTAGAAACTATCATAATCTTTCTTTCTATTGATACAAAATGATTTTACAAGATCTTTCAAATGGATTTTAAATCTACATTTTTGAATAGTGATTTTGATGAGAAATTTTACATTAAATAAACTTTTTTCTTTGTTATTGGGAAATAAGAAATTTAGGTGTATAGATTTGAGAAGGCCTTGTATGGGATAAAATAAGATCTATAGACATGGTATTCCAAATTGGATACTTTCTTAATGAAATGATTTTTAATAAAGTAAAAGTTGATAACAATATTTACATCAAATAAATTATAGATAATTCCCTCATCCTAATTGTTTGTGTTGATGATATTATATTTTTTGGGAATGATGAAAGAATTTGTGAGATATTTTATGAATAAATGAAAAAGTTTTTTTAGATGTCCATGCTGGGAGAGATGAAATACTTTCTTGGGTTACAAATTCTACCAAAGAATAAACATATATTTCTTTCCCATGAAAACTATGCTAAGGAACTTCTGAATAGGTTTGGCATGGAAAACTCAAAACATTTTTCCACACCAATATTAGTGGTAACCAAGATATGTGAAGATAATTAAAGAAAGGAAGTTGGTTAGAAAGAATTCAGAAAGATAATTGTAAGTTTTTTGTATTTGACTACCACAAGACCCCACATTTTTTATGTTGTCACCTTATGTGCAAGATTTAAGAGTGCTCCAAAAGAATCACATTTACTTGATGGAAAAATAATTCTCATATACATAAAAGGTGAAACAAATTTCAGAATCATTTATGATGGATTAGAATGTATAGATTCATTTGGGTATTTAGAAACTGATTGGGTAGGAAATGTTGATGATATAAGATCCACATATGGTGGAGTATTCTTTCTGGGAAAGAGTTGTGTTAGTTGGATTTCAAAGAAACAGAACCCAGTAAATCTCAGTATGGTTGAAGCTGAGTATATTGTTTCTACTCAAGCCGCTACCCAACTTATATGGATGAAAACTCAATTGAAAGACATACTTATTGAAGTAAAGTTACCCTTTCTCTTGGTTTGTGACAATCAATGAAAAATTAATCTTTCTAGGAATCTGATTCAACATTATCATTCAAAACATATTGATATAAAATATCATTTTGTCAAATAGCATGAGGAGAATAATGAATTGAAGCTGGAGTATGTTCCTACATCGAAACAAGTTGAGGACATCTTCACAAAACGTTTATTGAAGGAATCCTTTTCTAAATTGAGGTTGAACATGGGAATCTGACCTATTTCTTATCATGGTTAAGGTATGTGTTTTTTCCCCTCTCACATCTTACCTTTGGATAGTGTTGTTAAGGGGGAGAATTTTTTCATAAATCTATCCATGAATTCATGTAAAAATGGGAGTTATAGCTAAGATGTGAATTCAACATTGTATTTTGTGTGAACTATTGTAACTATTTTTGGATTAGTTATAGGAAACAAATTTTTGTATTCTAATAAATTTGAAGAGGTGTGGAAGAAAGGCTGAGGAAGAAAGATGAAGAAGGTATTCATAATCACTAATTTTGGACTGCATGGATTTGTTTTCAATAATTCTTGTTTCCTATAATTATTTGGATCATATAGGATTAGAATTTTTGATATGTAATCCATTTCTTGAGGATACAAATTTCAGTGATTTATGAATCTTGGTTGATGAAAGAATCAAAAGGGGGATATTTTGTGGACCAAGTTGGGAGGACAAAGTTTCTGGAATCTAAAGATGTTTGTTTTCAAAGTTATTTTCTTTTGTTGCTAAAGAAGTTTAAGAAGAAAAGAAAAATCACCTCACTTTGTATTTGGTGAAATTTTGACTAACCATAATATTCATAAAATCAGATTTACAATGCTTTAAAAGGTCAATTTTATTGATTAAGAATCTTGTTGGAAGAAAATAGTCATCAGATTCACCCTGAATCTGGTATGAATGGTTTGATCATAATGATGGAGGATTAGAGTCTGTATGAATATGATAAAACAAATTTTGTGATTCTTTTATAATCTTGGATTTCTTATAAATCATAAGTATTTTTAAAAGTTGTGATGAAATCTTGATGAAAGGAAGGAGTGAAAGAGACGTTTACAATCATATTTAGTCTGATCATAATCATGTCAACTGTATTCATGTCAATAATATTAAGAATGAGAACGAAAGGAAGAATTGAATGGGAAGTTACAATAATTTCCATGGTAATACTGATGATGCTAAATTTATTCTCAAAATTATTCAAAAACATGAAGTAATACATGATACAAGCACAATTTTTTGATTGAAGAAAGTTTCTGATGTTGAAGCTCCTGACGCTTGTACATAATATTCAGCATACCATCATATTCATCAAATAAATAATTGTTTTCAAAAAGACTGATGGTAAAGTAATTGAGTTGAATCCAATTTAAAACTTAATTATGGAGACCAATCAACAATGTAGTCATCCATGTAAGATAGTTGGATGAATTTTCAAATGAAGAGATTGGAATTTAAATGTTGGGGAGATCTTTGACAAATGTAAGAAACTAAAGGTACTAGTATTTAGTCAAACCAAAATCCGAAAGATATAAATCTTCATAGAATGAACCTGATGGGTATTGTATTCAGAAGATAAATAATAACTCTGATGTTATTTGAAATTATTTTATCAATTGGGTCGAAGGACATCATATTGGAGTTGATATTGATTCATCCTACTGATCATAAAGAAAAAATTAGCATGGGAATTGAAATCAATTTTTTTTGTGAAGAAATTTATAAGAGAGCTGAATGAGGAAGATTTATTGTCGAAGGAGAGTTAAACATTTGAAGAATATGTTCTGATTCTTCAATTGATGAATATAAATGTATTGAAGCAATCGTATTGGAAATTGAGAAGAATAATTGGAATGGATTTGTGAAGAAGATGAAATTTGTCTATTTATTCATATATATAATTGGTTTAGAGAATCATAATAAAGAAATTTGATTGAGTAAATTGTCATGAGAAATAAGATCTATAATATCATTTGGAAATAAAGTATGAAGAAAAGTTGAAGGTGGTAGAAGATTCGAGAAGAATCGATAAGCATTGAAGAATTCAAAAATGCACATAAAATTCTAGGGAAATCATGATTTTGGTGAATTTGGTTGGGCAGTAATATTTTGTGGATTCCCACCAAAACCACTGATCGGTCACCTATAAAATGTGAGAAGTACATCATATTTTTATGACGCCCGAAGTACTATTCAGAGAGAAGAGAGATAAGCTCCAAATTTTAATGGATAGAAAGAGGCTTCCTTTATGAGCCTTTATTGATGAAGTTTTTATGGAGAGAAGTGAAATTAGAAGAGTAAAGATTACAACATTTCTCATCTAATCATCGTATTTATCTATTTATCATACTCTTCTTGACATTGTATTTGACTGGTCATTGTATTGGGCTAGATAATTGGATCTAGATTTCTATAATGGGATTTACGGACTAAGGAAGTAATTATAAATTGTTTCAATAATATTTAGACAGTGTTATATATTTCATACTAGTCAATAAGATATGAAGATCATATTAGAATAATAGTACTGGACAATCCGACTGAGTTTTATATCAAATACCTTTTTTCTTACCATCTTCTGGTTAATAAATTTAAGAATTTTTTTCAAAATAATATGTTGGTAGAAGTTGAAAAAAAATCATAGGTAACATGTGTTGTTACAAAAACATTGTATTACATCATTTGTGCTAGAATGAGAACACACACTACTGGATTATTTAAGTATTGTTACATGAAGGTAAGGGTATATCTTACTCGTTGTATTCCACACAAAAGGATTGTTTTTCTAGTGTATTGTGTGGTATTGGATCATTTTCAAACCATACCAAGGACATATCTATTCTTATTGAATTGTAAATCCTATAAATACTTGTGTTCCTATGGATGTGTGTTTGATTTGTCTTCGGTATTGAAATAAATATTTAACATGAGACCAAGGTAGTTTCATTTGAGAAGGAAACAGAAAATAAAAATTTATCATTGATTCACCCCCTTCCCCTCTTAGTTATAAAAATATTATGAATGGGAAATTAAAAAATACTATTTTCATTCTTTCACCAAAGTCCCTCCAAAAAAATGAATTCACCCTTTATAGTGCCCACATAGTTATCCTCCATGCTAATTCTAATAATATATTTCTCTCTGAATAAATTTTCTCTTTGATCCTATGATCCATGGTCTCACCTGAACGCCTCTGTGGAAACCCTCCTGAGAAAATAGTCCTAATATTTATTTAAATCATATTAAAGTCCCATAAACAAATTGTTCCATGTATTAGGTCCATGGATTAACTACCTCCAATCACCTAAAACTACAACAATTAAACCACTAAGAATCTATTTAATAAAATTTATCTAGTACTTCAAAATCTAGTAATACAATCATAACCAACCCCCATCTATAATTCATATCTTTCATGAAGTATAATTTTATTAGACAATGAACTCCCACTAAAATCATATTTTAGTATAACCAAGAAATAATTTGTACTTCATTCTTGATGAATCCAACCTTGATTCTAGTTCTTTCAGAATTACCCTCCTTTTTGAAGGTCCTTCTATAACACTAATGATCATCTAAAAATAATTTCATATAGTTGGAATCCACTAAAGACTTCATCATCACCCTTTGAAAGAGAACATACATCCTAGAATTGGGTTATCCATCATCCATATTTATATTAGATATGTTTATCTTATATAAAGACATTGTAGATGAGATAAAAATAACCATCCATTTTATAGACTTTTGAGTATGTTGAATCTCAGGTCTGGTACACTGATCAATAATCAAACCATAGAGAAACGTGGCCTCAAGCACCCTCCTCGTATAACAAAATATTATGACTATCAATGAGGTCCTATAATAATATGGTTGGGAAACTATACCCTCCTTATTATAGTGGAGCATATCAGTAATAAATAGATATATTAATAGTATAAACAGATAACAGAAAGGTAGATGAATATAATAAACATCTAGGTAAATAAATAACTGACAGAATAAAAATCATAAATAATAAAAATATTCATATCCTTTATTATATACAAAATGATGAAATTCATGTATTCTATACAAATATGGTAATATAGGGAATAGACCAACAGGCATCTACAATATTCCATATAAAAATAAAAATAATAATAAAAGTTATCTCCATTATAATCACAAGTATAGGCTTGGTCTTCTACTCCTATACTTTATCTGAGTACATAAAATCAAGCATCCAATTTTGGGTGCTTCCCTTGGTCCCTACTTGTATCCATGAAGTCTATACAGGTACCATTCAGTGGCCTAATCATGGTGTGAGATAAAATTAGTAGGACACCACCAATGGTGTCTATAATAAATCCAAACTATTCATATAATCTATAATAGTGTGTAGGTATAATAGGGATAAGGATTTAAATGATAAGGTGATACAAACCAATATACAAGTACAGGTTGTGGAAGACTGTCTATAAATGATGAAAACTGTATACAAGATCAAATCATCAGTGATGACATACGATGGGTATATCAAGTATCAAAACTATATGTACCAGGACCCAAGACCGTTGACCAAGAATTCTCTTCAAGTTCACATAACTCATCCATATAAAATTCAGTATAATGTATACCTACATGGGTTGGGAACCCAATGCTATTAACCAAGGTGTCCTCTTCGATTACATATATCTCATATGTAGGAAAATTGGTATAGACTTTGAAGAATACTAAGGAATAAATCCAAGGTGATCCAAGCAAGCGGAATCCAAGGTAATAATCTAAGGCATCCAACGTAAAAAAATTAGTTGGTTTTATACTGTGATGTTAATTCCATAACAAAGTATTCATCATTGAACATTTTATATAAGATATCAAGGGGCCATTTTTGTGTCTATTACCTTTTTCAATTTAATTAATACATTGGTTTCATTATTCAATTCACTTATAAGTGATAAAAGGAGGGGTCATGTTAATGTCCATGCCACATTAACAACCATTTACATTAAAAGAATAATCCAAGATATCATCCATCTCATTTCATAATTCCTAATTAATAAATTTAATTATCCATTTCATTTATATATAAAAAGGTTTCCCAATAGGTGTATAACCTTTAACATTCCCATTTAATTCATATATTGATTCCACTTATGGGTGGAAAAATTAGCTTACCCAAAGGGGTGTCATGGTCAGATGTACTTGAATGAACCCACTTTAAGAGGTGGTTCGGGTTGAGGTCAGTGGCCTCCAACCATTTCAAGGGGAAATTAAACATCAAAACATGTTTTTCAGAATTTAATTTAAGGTATTACTCATTTTAGAAGAAAAAAATTGAGGGTTAATCATATAACACTATAGTATGAGCTATAAACACTAAGACTTTAATGAAAAAGGTATAGACCACCAATATTATATGGGTAGTAGACATCCCATCTTTTAATGAACTTTAATATAGGATGGAATGGGATAAATTATAAAAATAGATGTATACCCAAAAAAATAGGGAATATTAGCTCATATGGATTTATAATTCCATATATAGAGATAATAAAAGGAATAAAGGAAGAGTATTTAATAGATTAACAATATGGATCCAATGCAACAAATTGTCTATGATTCTAATATCAAAAAAAGAAGTTATCAAAATACCTAGGATGAGAATAGGAGGATTCCAATGTGAGGTAGAAATAGTTCTGTAAGGGATAAATAAGGGAGTAAGTGGGAAATAATTATATTAAAATGAGTAAGGGGAAATTAGAATTTCACCCATTTTTAAAGGGTGCCCAGTTTGGCAGAATCATTGGAAAAATTGTGCACCAAACATGCACACTTACTTCCTAGAGAGAAACCCTCCTCACATGGATAGAAATATTGTTTACCAAACCATGAATAGACCATCAGGATTACCTCTGAAACCCACCTACAACAAATCACACAGTCGTGCGGCCTGGGGTTTTTAGTTTTAAAAACTATGTGTCACACTCCTGGTCCCACAAAATTAAGGATCATGGTTAATACTAATATTTTTCCTTGTCTATTTATCCCAAAAAACAAATTTCCAAGTTCTGAATAATCCTTTGATTCTCTTAAACCCTTGATTAACTCTTAACCACTTTTTTAGAGTAAAAAAAGAGGATTAAACTAAAATGAAAAGGATTTGTACCTATCTAAAAAATTAATACATTACAAAAATACCCTCCTTAAAAAAACTCATCCCTGATTTTCCCTTATGAGGGTGTTATAACATCATCTAATAAAATCTCTATCCACTGAGTGTGTATTTCATCCTCTCACTCTCAGGTTGTATATTGTACACAACTATGCTTACATAGTTTTTCTATTAGAGGAATTGACATTACTCAAAGAGACTTTATGCTCTGATCAACTATATGAAATGAATACACCTCTAAATAAGAATCAACATCTAGATCAACCTTATCAGGATAAAGAATATGATATGGATCTGATTGATAATTTTGAAGTTTTAAAACATGGAAGATGTCATACATGGCTTGGCACCTTTGTGGTAATTATAGTCGATAGGCTACCAGCCTAACTCTCTCCGAAAATATCAAAGGGTTTAATGAAATTATGTGATAGCTTCCCATGATTCTAAATCCATTAATTTCCTAGTCCAGTAAAAACACATAAGAATATCTCGTCCTCAGCCTCAAACTCTAGAGTTCGTCTATGGCGATTGGCATAGGACTTCTACCTAGATTGATCAATATCTATTCGCTTACTAATAAGATATACTTACTCTTATGTCTCCTAAATGATACAAGGTCCTAGTAGAAATACCTATCCTACCTCTAACCGGTGTAGTGGAGAACGGAATAGCCTACTGTATAAGGCCTCATAAGGATAAATATGCATAGTATCTTGAAAGACATTGTTATAAGAAAATTCAGGTAGAGTTAAGTGTTTCTCACAATAACCACCAAAATTGAGGAAACATGCTCATAACATGTCCTCTAACACCCATATCGTATGCTCATATTTTCTGTTAGTCTTTGGGTGATAGGTCGTACTCAAATGTACATGTGAACCAAGAGCCCTCCTTAAGCCCTACCAAAACCATGACACAAAATGAGAATCCCTCCATGATATTATGGTACATGGAACTCTATAACGGTGTATAATATTCCTACCATATTTCCTCCCTAACTCATCTACTTAAATGGTCTCCCTAATAGGTATGAATTAGGTGACCTTATTCA
This sequence comes from Viscum album, assembly GCA_963277665.1. Classification (NCBI taxonomy): domain Eukaryota; kingdom Viridiplantae; phylum Streptophyta; class Magnoliopsida; order Santalales; family Viscaceae; genus Viscum; species Viscum album. Next base: position 60,416,057 of record OY728143.1, on the reverse strand, counting down.
ACTTGTCTGCAATCACCCATTTAGAATCACTGTCTCAAGGTGATCTCAAAAAACCCATCACAAAATACATAGCGACGTCATCCCATTTATAATCAAGAATATGTAATGGATATAAAAGCACAATTTCTCACTTGTGTTCTTCCTTCACCTAATAAAATATGGAACACTGATTAACAAAACCATATATATTTTTTCCATGTTGGGACACCAATACTTGCAGCATAATTCTCAATACAACTTGGTAAGACCCAAATGTACTACCCATGTAGATTCATGAGACTTTTGAATCAATTCCTATTGTATTTCTACCGAAACCTAGATGCATTCATGAATATGTACAATCTCATCCCCATCAAGGAGCCAACCAATATCTGGATCCTCACTTGTAACATGCTCCCTTATGACCAAGGCCTCTGGATTTGAATGTTACCTCATCTTCATTATATCTATAACTATAGAGGTCACTATAAAATCTATAATAATATGATACCTATGAATTTTTTGGATTTTAAGTTTTATCTCAGAAAAAAAAATCCATCAGTTCCCATTCACTACTGGCCTCCTGAACCACAAGTGTCTGAGTCTTCCTACTCAGGGAATCAAACACTAAATTTCCTTTCTAAGAATATAATCAGGATCAAAATCAAAGGACTGGAGGTATTAAACCCACCTTCACTATCTGATATTTAATTCATGTTGTGTAAATATGTATTTGAGTATTTTTTTTGTATGTATACACCACAAACCACTCCCTAAGAAATTACTACCCCCAAAAATGCAAGGAATGAACCATAGTTGCTAACTCAATATCATACATCAGGTAATTCAACTCATGAGGTCCCAACTGATGAGACATGTATGCTAAAACTCAATATCTCTACATCAGAATAGCTCTCAACCTGATGTCTGGTGCACCATAAAAAACTATATATATTATTCCTAGTTCTAGAAGAATCAATATAGACAATGTAATCAGTCTCCCTTTTATCTCTTTAAAATATTTCATTCATCCTCCAAACCATGTAAACTTGACACATTTCTTGGTTAAACCTATGAGTAGTTCTAAAAGATAATAGAAATATTGTATAAATTTCCTGTAATAACCATACAACCCTAAGAAAATATGTATTTTAAAGATTTTATTGGATTGTTCCCAGAAAACCATAGCTTTATCCTTCTGTTGGTCCATAGATATTTCTTATTATGAGATTATGTGACTCGTGAATTGAACATTATCAGTCCAAAAGTGACATTTTGTGAGCGTATCATACAGCTAGTTCTGTCTTAGAATACTCAAAATTATACCAAGGTGTTTGGAATTTTCGTGTTGATTATGTGAGTATACCAATATGTATTCCATAAATTCTTCCACAAATTAATCCATAGTATACTATGGAATATTTTATGTGGTATATTTTATAGTCTAACATACACATTATGGTAGTCCAACCTCAAATAAATATTTTAGTGAACCCTCACTCCTCAAAGATGGATAGTGAGGTTATTTATATAAGGTAGTGGATACCATTTCTAAATAGTTAACTGGTCTAACTAGTGTTAATCCAAGAAAATCCTAAGTTTCCCATCCGCCTTCTTGGAGAAAATCAAGGTTGAACCCCATAGTGAAGTATTATTTCATATAAAACCCTTAGATTTCAAGTCCTCTAGTTGATTCTTGAGCTCCAGAATCTTAGTAGTATCCATCCTATAAGGAGGAATGGATACCATTACTACTCCTATGACCATCTCAATAGTAAACTCTACCTCTCTATTAGGGGTTATCCCAACAAATTCATCAGGTAAGACATCCATAAATGGATCCACTATAATAGGGAATCTCGTACATTGTTCTCCCTGATCATCTAGAAAAAAGACTACAAATCTAGGTTTTCACTCTTCACTACCCATGATTATATTCAATCTCAAATCACATGGACATACCATTCAATATTATGAATATAATTACCACCCCTGGGTGATGTAAAATACACCCTCTATAGATAACAATCAACATGCACATTGTATGGGACGAACTAGTCTATCAATAGAATTGTGTAAAAACCTATCATCTCAAGGAAAAAGAGGTCCCATATGAAGCGATAACACCCTACCTCAAGGGGTAATTCCTTATATTAGTGTACACTAACTGATTGAATTCCAAAAGGATTATTGAGTTTCGTCACTCTACAAAAGTACTGAACTTTGAGACCAATAATTTCTACAATTTCCATAGAGATGTAGGAGTGGAAACCACCTGTGTAAAATAAGTAAAATGCTAAATAAAAGGCTACTAAAATTATAACCTGCACCATATATGGATTATAAATCTACTCCTCGGGTATTATATACACTTTATATATCTAGCCCAATATGTGACCTTGAGATATAGTCAGACTACACTGAGTAGGATCACTCTTCTAGCACTATATGTCCTGGGCTAGGCTCCCTCTCCACATCCACCACTTAGGCTTGTGTGGCCTATGGTTCTCCAGCTCCCCACATGGTGAGGAGCTAATGATCCTACTCCAGAAGATGGATCTAGTGTAGATACTCTTAAATTAGGAAAATGTGTAAAGGTCTAATAAAACCTCTAAAGATAGCCCATCCTAATGCAGGATCTGCACTCAACTAGGGCTCTATCATAATGTTTCTTCATATAACCTTTTTTACCACAGTGGTGATAGATCACATGGATATCTGAGTGCATACTCTAGCTACTGTTGCCTCCTTGATAAGGCTCGGAATGATGTTTCCTACCACTTAACATACTAATAATCTGACAAGGTACTAAAATTATCTATCCCACACCTTCAAATTCCCTAAGGTTATGCTTATTGATGATTGTCTAGTTCACTATCTCAATGAAGGTAGTCAAAAAAACACCTTCACCTAAGATTGTATGGTGCATACATGCCCATCCTCAAAATTTATAACTCAGTAAAATTCATCACCAAGTACAATAGGAACAAACTACTAAATTTATATAAAAAATCTAAATAGTCTATGAATGATAAAGTTCCCTAATCCAAGTGTATAAACTCTCTATATTGGTCATATATCAAAATATCAGGATAAAATTAATCAAAAAAGGCTACCTGGAAATCCTTGTAGACCATAACCTGATGCTAGTCATCCTGAATCAAAACATCCCAATATATCTTAGCTAAACCACTAAGAATATATACTGAAAACTTGATCCTCATATCTATATGTGTCTATATATGGTCAAAAATATATTACATGTCATCTATCCATGACTCATAGGTGTGGGGACAACCATCCCTTGAAAACATAGGTGGATAATCCTGCTGATATTTTGGAGGAAACTATTCTATAGTAGGGGTCGATCTCAAGGATTCCTGTATGGTATTCATTATTTTTAGGAAAACTTCTCAGAACTAAGCTGCAGTACCCAAATCAAGTATAACTTTTGGTGTTTTAGGTGGCAATAAATAAGGTAATACTAGTGGCTCAGGAACCACCACCTCTGGAGCACGGTCATCGCCACCCTCCTGGTACATGACTTAAGGCCACTTTGGTGACATATTTCTACAATGTCAAACTCATACCTTAGAAAAAAAATTGATAATTGAAATTATCACTAATAAATGAATAGGATAGGTATAGGCCTTATCATGTATAAGTCACACCCCTCTTCCTACTTCTAAATCTAGGTCTATGTTGTATATAATACTATAAAGGTCATGAGAGACTCCATATTTCCCACTATTGAGGTTGGGTGAGGGTTAAGATCTCATATATCACATCAAGGTTTCTAGAATATAGAGTTCCAATTGAAAGTTATAGAGTAAAAAACCCTTTAAGTTAGAATTTAAATACCCATTTAATGGAAACTATTTCGTTTAAGAATAATAAATTAGTAGTTTAAATATATCTCGGTCTAGTGAGATGCATCTTACACTACCAAGTTATAAAGTAATACTCTTTATAAGTTGAAGTTTGTATTGCATGTAACTGTAACTAGTATCTAATGATGGTTCAATTAAATGGATCAAAATTCCCAATTTATAGAGGCACACACACTCTTTAAATTTCAATTGGCATCTATTTAGTCGCAACCAATAATGGTTTAGCCCATGTAACTATAGGTTTCATGGCTCAAACATACCATAATTATAAAATTAAAGTTCCACCATCAATATATATGGTAGAACACTATTTAATTCACCAATTATTTATCTCATTAATCCTATAAAAATGTTATTCTGATAACAGATGTATCAGTCAAGGCAATATAACATAATGTAGGAAATGTCTGGAGTAAAATAAATATGGCATTGAATTTTCATGGAATGTGACTCCTTAGGTTCTTATAATGATGAATCGGATACTACCTCCATTTAATGTTGTCCAAGGGTGATGTAAAAACTATAGTAACAACAATAACTCCATAATCATGTGCATCACCCAATGGTGAAATCAATATAACTGTAATAGGAAAAAAACCATAACATCAAATACCATCCCTAACAACATTGATTTCTCCCTATACATGGGTTAGTTACCCCCAAGAATAGGATCATTACCAAATTATGACATATTCCTAGTCTCTTTCCAACCAATCCCAAATAGTAAGACAAAGGAAAAGAGGTATATGATACCACTTGTAGCATCTTGGGTCTGGTTCACTGATTAATAACAAAATCTGAGATACACCTAGCCTCAAACATGCCTCATTTTATGTTATAGTATACTAACTAGAAACAAGGGTCTGTGATAGTATGGTGGGAAGACTATACCCTCCATTTCAGAGTCAAGATTAGTGATAATAAATAGATAGATCAATAGAAAAAATATATAACAACAAGGTAGTGGAATAAAAAATATCTAGGTAAATAAATAATTGATGAAATCAAAATCATGCACAATAAAAATATCAATATCCATTATCATATACAAAATTATGTCATGTATGCATGAAATAAAAAAATGGGAATACATGGAACAGAGTAGCAGGCATATACAATATGCTATACAATAATACCAAAATACCAAAAGTTATCTCCAATAGAATCATGAGAATAGGCTAAGTCCTCTTCTCCTATACTCCATCCTAGTATATAAAATCAAGTATCCAAAGTTAGTCACTTCCCTTTGTCCCAACCTTCATCCATGGAATCTGTCTGGGTACCAATTGTTGTCCTAAACAGGGTGTGATATAAACTCAGTAGGCTATGACCAATGGTTTCTATAATAAATCCAGTATATGTATATTAAATGTAATTTTTTGTAGGTATAATAGGAATAAGGCTATAAATGATAAGGTGATACAACCCAATATACAAGTACAAGATATGACAGATATTTTTTAAATGATGAAAACTATATACAAGATATAGCATCAGTGAGGACATATGTTGGGTATGTCAAGTATCAAACCTATGAGGGACAAGACCCAAGGCCATTTTCTAAGGAATGATCTTTGAGTTCACTAAAAACATATATAGAAACTTAGTATAATGTTAACCTAAATGGGATATAAACCCAAGGCCATTGACTAAGGTGGAATCTTCAAGTCCATGGAGCTCATCCATAGAAAAATCAGTATAAACTTGTAGGGATCCCAATGAATAAATCCCAGGAATACCAAGCAAGTTAGGTCGAAGGTAATAATCCAATTCACCCAATGTAAAAGTGTCATCAGTTCCATGCCATAATTCTTGTACCATATCGAAGCATCCATCATTGAATATTTTATATAAGGGGTTATGGGAGATATAAGTTTCCCTGGATTTTATCAATTTAATTCATCACATTAATTTTGTTCTTCAATTCACTTATAAGTGATAAAAGGTGAGTCCATGTTAATATTGATGCCACATCACTAACTATTTGTATTAAAAGAATAATCCCAGGGATTATCCATCTCATTTCATAATTCCCAATTAATCCATTTCATCACACCTTTCATTTATAAATTACAAGGTTCCCAATGAAGTATTTAACCCTTAAAATTCCCTTTTATTTCATATATAGATTCCACTTATGGGTGGAAAGATTGGATCACCCAAAGGGGTGGCATGGTTAGAGACATTCGAATGAACCCACCTTAAGGTGTGGTTCTAGTTTAGGTCAGTGGCCTCTAACCATGTAATGGATAATTAATCATTAAAACATGTTTTAAAAAAATTAATTTAAGTTATTACTTATTTTAGAACAAACGAACAGAGATTTAAACATGCAGAACTATGGAATGAGCTATAAAAATCAAGACTTTAAGGTAAAAGTTATAGACCATCTACCTTATATGGGTAGTATAATCCTCATCCATTATTGGCCCAAATATATATTAGAATGGGAGAAGTCAGAGAAATAAATGAATACCCTAAAAATAGTTCATATTAGCTCACATGGATTTAGATTTCCATATAGAGAGATAAATGAAGAAAAGAAGTAACATGATTAAAGAGTTTACCGATATGAATCCAATGTAGTGAATGTTGAGTAATTCCATGTTCGAACAAAGAAGTTATCAAAATTGAAATTAGGAGTATATGATGCTTCCAATGTGAGGGAGGAAAGGTTGTGTGTGGGAAAAATTAGGGAGGAAGAGGGAAAGAATTAACTTAAAGGGAGGAGGTCCAAAAAAGTAGTTTCAGCAATTTTTAAAGGTTGCATGGTTTAGCCACATAATTGGCCAAACCATTCAGTAACCCTGCATACTCGCTGCCTAGGGTACCCCCCCCCCCCCCCCACGGCATGTACAACCCATGCGGATTACCTCTACAACCCACTTATACCAAGTTGCTTGTCTATGTGTCCTAGGGTTAACAGATTGACAAGTCAGGTATCACCTTCGAGGTCCCACGTGGTCGAGGTGCATAGTTAGAACTAACCATGTGTTAACAATTTGCACTATCTATTTCTCTAAAAAACGATAACTCTGGGATCTGAACTAGCCTTAGATTCTCTCAAACCCTTCAATGACTCTTAATCACTTTTATTAGATTAAACAAATATGTCTAAATCAAAATTAAAAGGATTTCTACCTCTCTGAATGCATTATAGATGATACATTAAATATAAATATAATAACAACCATTAATTTTCCAAACATTGGAGTATATCTAGAATAAACTTCCCCAAACATAATGGAACATTCATGCCACGTGTTTTAACTAGACCCAAAAACATAATGTACCTACATTTTCATAACCTTCCACCAGAAAAACCATCACATAGACTTTTGATTCTAGTTATCACCCATGGATACTTCACTTGCTTTTTTTAATGTCCTGACCCAGATTCCACTAGTAAGGTGCTCTGAGCCAATTCTCTGAAAGGCCTCAAGAACGCCTCTCGATATTCTAGAGGCTGCCAACTAGTAGTGAGGGCATAAGGTGTGTCCATTGAGATGTTATTCCCTCATATCAGAGTAAAAAAACAATATAAATAACTACATATCATCAAAAACAGTAAAATAACTAAAATATAAGAATGTTTTAATAATAAATGAAATGCTACAAAATCTTGAATAGCCATGTCATACATACAACACTGGTCACCCACTGTGTTGAACATACTTGTAGGAGTACATAAAGGAAATTGAAATAAAAGTTTAGGGATATCCTACTAAATCTGAGCTATACCACATACCCAATATCCACATACATATTTGAGGCATCCTTCTTGATCATTCTTGGGCCTAGGCCCTACCTATACCAACAACCAAGTGAATGTCGCTCGAGTACCCAAGTGCAATGGTGAATCGAATAGGGTGTGAGTACAAAATCAGTAGGGAATCTCCAATTCAGTCCCATACTTACAAATAATATACATTGTATGTATATTTGTACTACTCATTAGGATAACAATAATAAATTGAATTGAAACAATAACTACATCCCAATATGTAAATAAAATAAACCACAATTGATCAATGGTTCCTTGATCTCGGTCGACTAGATATGGTTCATCAGGTATATATATATATTTATATATATGTATGTATGTATATATATCCATATATATATAAATATTTATATAATATATTGTGGTAAAAAAATATCATAAATCAATAGCATTCAATCCTTATGTTCATAATCATGATCATCTGTACAGACTATGAAAAGGGCATTGAGTTGGATGTCATACCACCCAAGTTGTGTATAATTAAGTTGATATTTGGGTCTATAACCCCGATTGACAATACATACTTCAGTCAGTACAATAAATATCTTTTAGAAAGTTATGCTAATGCATGGGGATACATTTTCTATCCCTAGGATCACCTGTACTCACCAAAATCACTATAAAGACGGATTCCAGGTAATATATGTTCATTCTGTAAATATGGTATTAAGATGGGTGTCATACCACTCATATAATGTGAATCCATCTTGATTTTTGAGCCTTACGTCCCATTCTATAAGCTTTCAAGACATTAGAGCTCATATGAACCCTAAGGGTTGGCTCTTAGGTAATCTGTAAATGGAATTCTCTCCAGACCCAAGTATATGCTTAGTATCCAATCATATAATAAGCTCAATAACCCCCTACCAAGGAATTACCTCTAGAAAATGTAGTAATGGTGAATACAACCAACCCTAGGGAGAATCCTTGGCATCACTCAAGGAGAGAATAATCATCCATTGAGTATATTTCAGATCAATTATGAAGATATCCATGTCCACTACAGTGATCAAGTAATCGATCTGAGTAAGCATAATAACCCCCATCGCATGGGAGAGAATAATTATCCTCAAGTGAATTAATGATTTGGGGTTTCATGCTTGGAATTGTGTTCAATTAATCAAAAAGGGATATCATAATCATCCCAATCACTCAAGTATATCAATCAATATGGTTTCCTTTCCTTAACAATATAAATAATAAGGAATAAAATCTAGATCCCAAAAAATATATTTTGGCATCCCAACAATAATATAACAATGAAATAAAAAGGACCATAAGAAAGATCCTAGGAATTATATCTAGGTATCCTAACAATAATATAAAAATTAAATAAAAAGGATCAAAATATGGTTCCTAGGAAGTACGTATGAGAATCCTAATGAGAAATTCACATCATGTCAAGAACATCATCCAAAAACCCAGAAGTAACTTAGGTAATAATTGTTTCATTAGAAGTATACATGGTGAAATTATAAATAATAGTGATGGTGATTGAATTAATAACCCACCACTACTACCACATCTTTATGGATTACAAGATTGGTATGGGTTTTAAGGTGACACCCACTACCATCTCTACCCAAACCCATAACTCACTAGCTTAGAGCTAGTCAAGCACTAGGCACCCAGTGGGTTAACTAGATCAATATGTTGGAGAGCCATCCTACTTAGGATCCTCAAGGTCCATAGTAAATGGAGGCATCCCACTTGGGTTCCTCTAAGTTTGTATGTAATCAATGATTCTGTCTTCAGATCTTAAAAGGCAATAAGCAAAGGCATACCACAAGATATCCCCAGTCATGGTTATATCCTCAAGTCATGGGATGAAGCTAGTGCACTAGGGTAGTTATTGACCCATGTAATTCATCCAGTACCATATGCCCATTTCATTTAATTAAATAATTCATCATAATGAATTTAAATAGGGGGATTCACCCTCATGGGTGAGCCCGAGCATCCATATAATACCATAAAATTTCATAAATACTAAAGGTAGGGTTTGATAGACCACCTACATTTAGGAATTTATAAATTATTTATATATAGATCTTGGCAGATCCATCCAAGATATCCAATCTCTAAGCCAATCCAAACAAACTTCCATGCTCATACCTAACACTAGGAATCTCAAGTATAGCCCAAAACATATGTTTCATCATTAAAAAATTTAATATAAAAAGAAAATAGAAAATTAATAACAATAAATATCTCACCAAACACCTGTCGGATGATGAAAATCTGATAAACCATTTATAGAATCCAGGTATCCTCAAGATCATTCCCGAGAAAATCCCTAACCAACGGTGTCAAAACAATCACTCAATAATTATAATTTAAAATTTAACGCTTTAAAATTTCACTATGGTGATGTAACACGATGAAATGGAATGAAGTGAAGTGCAGGAGACCTCTTAGGATGTCCTCTTCCTATGAAAATTAGAAAAAAAACCATCCAAAATGGATGATTCCGACATGATCTGGTGGAACCAATATAGAACCTTAAATATAAACTTCTAAAATCAAGAATGATGGAAGGGAAAGAATGTAAAAGGATGAAGGAGGAAGATATTACTCAGTGATTCCATTTAATTACACCCAATATCTCATTGATCAGTGAAGAATTGAGGGTGAGGAGAGGTGCATTAGTCAAGAGCCTCATACACACACCTTCCTATATCCCGATGAAAAAATGGGGGAGAGACACCTATTAACCCTTTTTTTAAAGGTTGCCCACATAATTCATGACGTGAAATGGTTTCATGACATGGACCAAATTCACAGTGTGAATTGGTAACACATTGTGAATTCATTAGTTTAATAACCCAGGTTTTCACATCCTATATCTTCCGGGGAAGACCCCATGAAACCAATTCACTTCATGAATGGAACTCACAATGTGAATTCCTCATTGTAGCTTTTTTCTGTAATCCAGCTTCCCATTCCACCTTTGGTACTTTTCCAAAACTCCTAGGACCTCCATAAGTACTTAAAACACATCCAGAAACACAATTTCTATAGGTTAAAATGCTAGAAACCTCATTTCAAATTCTAGTTCATAAGATGGACCGTCCAAAAATGAAGAAAGAATTTGAATTCCCTCATAATTTCAACCAATACAAAAACATGGGACCTTATAGTCTCCCCACCTTCAAACTTAACATCTGTGAGAATCCTTATATAATAATTAAAACATCACCTAACCTACCTGGGTCATGAATTCCCACTCAGATGGTTGTGTTACGTCTCTGAACACCCAATTTGCTTCTAAGAACTACTTAGAACATAAGGTACATAAGCCTCTAAAACTCGATCCAACACTCGTAATTGTGAATAAAACACCATGATAGTTTTTAATTGATCCCATATAACTCAATACACAACCAAATCATCATATCTTTCATCAACTGGACTATGGTGATCCTCACCATAGGTTCTTACTTTTAATGGTAAATTTCGAACCACAGTACTTCCACCATTGGAATTTCTTATCAAAACACACCCCTAGTGTCCTAATGCTAATCATAAAATGTTTATCAAGTTACACATAAAGACACTACCCTCATTCCTCGATTAGATCTAAATGATCGAATTCCATTCAATCTATCTTATCCTGGTTGAGCTGGATTTTCCTAGAATAGACTCATGAAACCCTTGGCTTTAGAAGTTGAGCTTCACCAAAATAGATTCCAAAATATTTTATCCCAAGCCATATTGAGATTTTTTTGAGCATGCTCACCAAAGACCATAACTGAATTTAAGTGGCGTCTAATGGAAAATCCATCCCCTTTCCATACCTGTTTTCATTCCACCATATGAAAACTAATACATTTATAATCCAATGCCCATGGATCTTGATAATATATATTGGTCCAACTCCTACACTTAGTCTCCACCCGATTCCTTATTCAAACTTGCACCTAACATTTCTTGAGAAATGTAGGTGTACACAGTTCCATTTATCCATGGAATCTAAAATCCAAAACACCATCCAATGACTAATATCACCCCATCACCCCCCCCCCCAGAAGCATCATTATCATCGCACTAACAAGAAAAATCCTCAAACACTATATCCCATGTCTATCCATTATCAGAAATAACAAACGTCATGGCTAAAAACTCACTCACACCTGATCATCAATGAAAACATCACCCATCACCCATTCCTGGTCCATGAAAATAGTACCCATGGAAAATGAAAATTTTTAAAACACAATGAGGGTTACCACCCTTAATTGGAAAATGGTTTACTATGAACCATATGGATTACCTTTTTACCACTCCATGAGAAAAACTTCCAATGATTCCCTCTATCAAAACATAAAATCATTTGATTCAGCTATGTTTATAGGTGATTCTCTCTTAGCATACTTAAGAAGATGTATAAACTAGATAATGTTGACCTCTAAACTAGGAGTAAGCTAAGATCTATTAATAGGTGTGTATATCTCTCTCCAAGTCACGGTAACATTAAAAAAAGTTGTAATTTACTTTAAACAACTCCTAAAATCACATATCCCGACAATATGTGTTCGGGTCTAACCATGGGTCAACCATCTCACAGAGCCCAATTTATTCTTGATGTCTCTTTTTACAAGGAGGTACATTTTTCATTAAAGCCAAAAATTCTAGGAAACAAATAATATATAATTTATTTAAACTGTTAGTTCCCAACTCACACACAACCACCCATCGATTTAATATTTAAATGGTACCACACATAATAAACATGTACCATTATCACCCAACTCACACTCCTGAAAGTCATCCATTATAATTCCAAATTTACTATGGTGCATGGTACATCAGTCTCATAATCTGAAATCACTTTTGGAACTCCTCTTCAAAATCGGGAACCTTACTCATGCCATGATTTATTCTAGGGTCATCTATCACACGGCTTCATTTTGACCATAAGCAACTACCCACACTCTAACAAGCTACTAAAATAAACCTATTTTTCAATAGGGTGTGGCACCTGAATAGTCCAACCCATAGAAATCATTCTCAAAATAAAATCACCCTAGGTGCCTTCTCAAAACTGAAGGGATCACCTACCTATATAGAAAAACTCGAGCACTTTCCATGCATTGGACTCAACAAGAGTGTACAACCTAACTAAATTCCTAAAAAGGAATCTATAAACTCAGGACAACCCCACTCATAGGTTTCCCTTAAACAAAAAAACATAGACCTACAAGGTTCTAAGACAAAATTAAGATCCTCGAGGACTCCCACCTTCCATACCAATGAACTGTCACATGAGGGTCACTAAGTCTAACCACTTATCCCAAAATTTTGAACATATCCAATTTAAAGATAACTTAGACCTAAAAGGGTAATAATTATTAAGAATCATCCTACTAGGGACCTTATCCACACTGAGCAATATCATAGGGGAATTCTCCCTGTAGTATCATAATATAATGTAGAAAATAATAGTGAACTAACACTCATTGGGAATACATATATGTTAATATCCCATTGAGGTTTCAGTTCACTAAAAATGTATAGATATCTATTAGTATCGCACTAGAGGATCTAAATAGATAACTATAAATAAAGGTACCAACATTATGCACACAATATCATCTCAATGATCCATGTCATAGATCACTATCATGCTTTAGTTAAGTATAATTTCATTCCAAGTTGTGCATGAAAACACTACATAGGTTGTTATTGGCACTTTAAATAACTGAACCTATGTAAAAAAACCCTATGAGGGGTTCATCATATTGGAATCATATTCCCTATCTATCTACTGGGGCCACTGCACCTCCTGTGTATGAGGAATGATTCATCAACCTCCTATATAACTTATCACTGTAGATCAACATAACCTTCCATCAGGATTAAATTCATATATAAGTCATCCCAGATGACTATAATTCCACTAAAACCCTATATGGATACGCTATTTAGCTTTTTTTACACTTTAAACAATTGTACTCTATAATCATTAAAATATCACACTAGAAGGCCTATAGCATGTGAAACTTGTGTGCCAAGTATGATGAATCAGACACCCCTATCCTTTGCCAACCAAGATTAAAAATCAATATGTGGCCTCTTTTCAATGGTCCAAGATACAGAAATCTATAATAAATCATAAAATACACACAACATGTGCCCAAATAAATGATAAAATAATATACAACTATAACATCACGTATTAAGAATAATAATCCCATATCCCTAGCAACTATATCTTGTTACCAGAATAGGTGTTCTTGACACACCAGTCTGATATCCATCACAGGTTCCAACACATTCCTAATACTTATATCTACCGTATCCCAAATAATAAAGCAATAGGAAAGGAACGCCTCTAATATCAATTTGTAATGTCTCGACCCAGATGCCACTAATCTAATGTACCAAGTTGATTCACGACAAAGACCCAAGCACTCCTCTTCATACGCTAGAGGCTACCGAATAGTTTTGAGGGCATAAGGTGTGTCTGTGGAGAGACTATGCCCACATATTAGAGTAAAAAATAGAGAAAATAATTAGATATCATCAAAATTAGTAAATAAACAAATTTCAGAAGTAGTAAATAAACTAAAATATAAGCATGATGTAATAATAAATAAAATGCTATAAAATCATGTACAACAATGTCATACATATAACACTGGTCACCCACTAGGTTGACCATACATACAGCAGTACGTAAAGGATACAGAAATAATAGTATTGGTATCTTATATTAGCTTTAATATAGACCACATATTTGATTTCTACACACATATATGATCCATCCTACTCAATTAGTCTCAAACCTCATCCCTACTAGTGCCTGCAACCAGGTGAACATCTGCTCAGGTACCCCAGTGAAATGGAGGCCTAAGAAGGTTTGAGTAAAAAATTAGTAGGGAACCACCAATATATTCCCTTACGTAGTAGTAATATGAAGTGTGTTTTTATGTATAATACTCATCAGGATAACAATAATAAATAAAACTAAACTAATAAATACAAAAAAAGATGTAAATAAAATAAACCACAGCTGATCTATGTATCTATGATCCTGTTCGACTAGTTATGGACAATAATTTATATATATATATATATATATATATATATTTGTGTGTGTGTGTACATGATTAAGGTGAAAAATATCATAAATCAACAACAGTTTGTTCTTCTATTCATATATAGAATGTCTGGAAATCTTATGAAAAGTGCATTGAGCTAGATTCCATACCACTAAATCCATATATAATTAAGTTAATACTTGGGCCTCTAATACATATCAATAATACCTACTTCTTCCAATGTCAGAAATATCTATAAGAAAGCTACGCCATTGTAGGGGGACGCATGATCTTGCCTTAGGATCACCCATACTCACCTCCAATCACTATAAAGAGGAATTCCAGGTAATATCTAGATATCCTATAAATATGGTACTAATCTATATATAATACTAATCATTCCATGTGAATCTAGACTAATTTATGATCCCAATTTCATGATCTATAGGAAATAACGAAATTGGAGCTCGGATGAGCCCTGAAGGGATGACCCTTTGGCGATCTATAAATGGAACGATTTTCAGACCCAATTACATTCTTGGTATCTATTCATATAAGAAGATCAATAGACACATCCATAGGAAGTACCTATGGGATATGTAGTAATGGTGTTTCAACCGTAACCTAAGTATATTCCTAGGCATCACTCGAGGAGAGCATAATAATTCGTTGAGTGTATATCACATCAGCATTGAGGAGTGTTATGTCTACCACAGTGATTAAGTAATCAATTAGGAATAGAATAAACATCTCCATCACTTCAGAAATTATAATAATCCTCAAGTTCATTAATTATGTAGAGAATTTTTTCTAGCACTGAGGTCAAGTAATCAATTTGGGAGAGCATAATGATCCCCATAGCTCAAGTATCACAATCAGTAGGGTCACCATAACCAAACAACATAAATAATAAGTCTCAAAATATAAATCTCGGGAAGTATATCTAGGAATCCCAACAATAATATAGCAATAAAATAAAAGGCTCGAAATACAGATCCCATGAATTATATATAGTCATCTATAAAATAATATAACAATTAAATAAAAAGGCTCAAAATTTGGATCCTATTAAATACATACAAGCATCCCAATAAGAAAATAAAATTGTGTTAGGCACATCATCCAAAAAATAGGAAAAATATCTAGTAATAATAACAGAATATTCAGTAAATGTGTGAAATAATAAATAAGAGTGATGGGGGCTAAAAGGATAATTATCTTATAGCAAATCACTATTCATTTCCACCCTTATACCACAGCGTTAAACTGATTTTGTATCATAAATTACAAATTTAATAACAAATTTCACTTCATTTTTATTAAATTATTTTGTGTTAATCACTATTAAAAAATTTAATTTCACTTGTTTGGATTATTTTGTTATAGGTGAAGGTGATTTGGATAGCCCATGATGAAGTTGAAGAAAAATGGGCAAAACTACGCAAGATCCCAAGAACATATGGGAAATAAAATGAATTATTATAATAATATGTTCATATAATTAGGATGAATTGTCTTTTAATTATAAAAAATTCTTTATTTTACAACTCTTATTAAGACACTCAATCCCAATTCATTTATTAAGGGAACCTACAATTTTGATATATCCAAGAAACTGAATCTGTTTGAAGTCAAAAGTTGTGTTCTGTATTTCTTCCATATCTCAAGATGTAGTTTTACAAATGGAGAAAACAAATTAGTGGATATATTAAAGAGGTTTTGAAACAACTTTTTGTATTTATAAAAAGATATATAAGACTATATGGCCACTCAAAAACATGGTCCAAGTGGTTTATCAAAATATGGGGGCTCAAAACCACCTTCCACTTCACCTATAAAATGGAACCTTGGGCACCCCATTTGTAAGTTTGAAAAGGGAGTTAAGTGATATAATTTTGAAGTTATATAAGATTATCCTAATAATTCTATAAGTTTTATAGTCCCCTGTCATCATAGGGGTGTCATGGATGAAGGTGAAGTTCCACCTGAGCCTCCTCCTCCTCTCTATGGCGATCTAAATGGTGGACAACCATTTAAAGAGAGATACACATCTTGTTAATGGAGATTTGGAACTTTTTATTTTGATGGTTTGATGTAATTGTTTAGTGAAACATTTCATTTAAGTGTTATATTAACTTTATTATCCTTTCAATTCATTTATTTGGTACACTTATGTGTAACACGTTTCATTTCAATGTCTGATTGGATTGAAATTTAAATGGGAATCTTGGGATGTTCCAATTAGAAAATACAAGAATCTTATTTATCTCACACATAAATGAGATATCAGTATGATTTGGAATCCCTCACTATATATATAAGGTCTAAACCTTTACAACATGATTGTTGTGTCAAGGGTTGGTTCTTTTTGAAACATTTCAAAAAGGCATGATGGGAATTGAGATCTTGATTACCCTTAACTAAAGTATTTCATTAAACCATGTGTAATTTTTAGAAAAAACTAAAAAATTTGTGTAGTGAACCTAAAATGACCTTTTTATCTAATAATTATAAAAATACCACCTTCCTTTGTCAACTATTAAAATCTGTAATTAATTCATTTTATTTTTAAAAAAAAATTCAAAACCACAACCTTTTTGTCATTTTTTATTAAAAATACACACTTAAAACCTCCAAAGGTCCTTCATAGATGATCTAGGGTCTCCCATATACTATAAAGAATATTTAGAAACATAGTAAATTTGATGTCTTGTGACAATGCATTCAAATTTTGGTGTCATTATTGGAGATTTATTTTGTTTTTAGTGTGCGTTTTTTATAAAAACATTGTGTATTTTGAAATTATTTGTTTGCTTCTTTTCTTCTTCTTATTTTTTAAGTTGATTTATAATTAATTCCTTTTATAGTACTTGTTCATTATTTGGTCTTCATCAGAGGAACTACTTCCATTCGAACACTAAATGGAGATTATCTTGCGTCATCGACACCAAGAAGCACCGAACGATCCATTGAAGGAGGGTACACAGTACATCGACACACTTCTTGATCATTATACTTGTTATGAAACCAACATCAAGATTTAAATAAATATGCATGATATGGATGAAAATAACGATAAATTAAATTAAATAACCTCATATGATGTAGTGATTCATACTATATACATTCAAATAAAAGGTGAGGCACCAAATATTGAACTTAAATCCAATTTAATTCACTTATTACCAAGATATTAGGGACTTATAGGAGAAGATACACATAATCACTGAAAATAATTTAACACGGTATGTTAAACATTAAAAAAATACTAATTTGGATTAATAAAAATTAAAACTTAGAGAATTCTCATTCTCTTTAGAAGACACTGCAAAAGACTAGTTATAATATGTTAATTACCCAATAAGAGGATGGGCGGACATGAAACACATTTTCCATGAAAAATAATTCCCATCCTCTTGAACTAAAACTATAAGGAAATATATCTATGTTATAAAGAAATCATAAGGAGAAACACTTCATTAATATTGGAAATGATTTAAAAGGTTATGTTTTAGCTTTTCACACCACTAAATAAGTGATAAAATTTTAATATAGTATTTTTATGAAGGGTTAATTCCTATTGATCAAAACATAATTGATTATACTATAAGTGGTTCATTGGTTGATAAGACCCAAATTGTTTCATGAACCCTAATTGATAACATGGCCCAGAACACTCAACAATTTGGTTCAAGGTCTAGTGTACCCATTCAAGGTGTCCATGAGGTGAATAGTTATGATTTCTATAAGAAAGTGGACATGAAGTTTGAAGAGGTAAGTACCCTTATCTAGAAACTTTATCTTTCCCAATGGAAATCCCAATATCACCCTCATATCTCTTGTGGTATCTATTCCACTAATACCCACAATTCTGACCAATGCCCCCAACTAAGAGAAACTTCTGAGATTTGTGAGGCAACATTCTCAGGTCACCCCTATAACCAAACCATTAGTAAAGAACCTTAATATTAATCCAAACCTTGGTATAAATACAACCAAACCTATAGTAAAGGGGGTATTAAAACCAAACTCAATAGTCATGGAACCAACTGGGGTATAGTAGTCATCCACCACCACCTAGAAATCCTTAACCACCAAAAATTCCTTTCCAGAAACCCCCTACAAGACCTAAACCTATCCTAGTGGACATTATAAAAAAATGGATAAAAACAATCTCCAATTCTAAAAAACACCTAAGTATCCATACAAGGCCTAAAACCCCCATTAGTCCAACTCGCCTACTCGGTGGGGGAAATCCAATGTCATGGGTTATGTAAACTACCCTATCATCCACTATTCACCCCAATGGATAAGGGAAATGTCAATTAAATCACCCTTCAGAGTGGAAAACAACTTAAAAACTAAATGAACCCTCCATTATATTTATCCCCTCTTGAGGAAACCACCATCCTAGCCACTGAGAATGGTCCAAATGATGAAAAAACTTTTCTTGAGAGAGGCCCTACCAAAGGAAAGAGAGTTTCATTTGATGAACCAGCAAGCCAAACCATTCCTATTCTATTTCCTCAAATGTACACCCAAAAAAGTAAAAAAATAATCTAAACATGATAAATAAATCCTGAAAACTTTCAAAAAA
This sequence comes from Viscum album, assembly GCA_963277665.1. NCBI lineage: Eukaryota > Viridiplantae > Streptophyta > Magnoliopsida > Santalales > Viscaceae > Viscum > Viscum album. The sequence goes on along the minus strand of OY728143.1, from coordinate 60,396,764 downwards.
AATAGGTTAACGTCCCCTTTATTGATGCCATGAAGAAAATTCCATGATACACCAAGTTTTTAAAGGATATGTGTACACACCGAAGGAAAATTCAAGGTGATGAAAATGTGATCTTGGGTTGGAACGTCTCATCATTTATATATCCATCACTTCCCACCAAATTCAATGATATTGTAACATTCTTGATTCCATGTACCATAGGGGAGTATTTCTTTTCTGATGCTATTATTGATTTGGGAGATTCTATAAATGTGATGCCTCGATATTTCTTCTCTTCATTACCGGATGGGGAATTGAAGACCATGGTAATTTTTTCAACTAGAAAACTAGATTAAAACACACCATTCCGGTGTGTTAGAATATGTTCTTATGTGGGTGAAAAGTATAATTTTTCCCGCTAATTTTTATGTTCTTAAAATGGAAGATAATAGGATGAATGGAAATGCCCCAATTCTTTTGAGGATAAATTTCTTAAAAACATCCAAAACCATAATTAATGTCGATAATGGTACATTATATATGGATTTTGGTGGTTTAATTTTACACTTCAACATCCTTGATTCCATGAATCACCCCTCAAAAGAACATTCATCATTTTTAGTTAATTCTATTGATGTACTCCCTTCCCTTGAAAAAATTTATTTTCTTTCTCATGATACCCTTTCAAATTTTTCATCATTTATTGACAAGATAGGTAATTATTCATGCATTTAATGTTATACTAATTTATAAAAATTTATGCATGTTCACTAATTAATTATTTCTTGAGAACTGAGGACCCCATGACCATCAATGATAATGATAAGCTTGTAAAATATGATTCCTAATTTGAGGATATTGCCACTGGGAATTTATATTAGATCAATAACCTCTCACTTTCACATTCACTCCCATCAATCCAAACTCCCCCTGAATTAAAACTTAAACCACTACCTAAAAATTTAAAATATTCATATATTGAGAATTGAAACAAGCTTCTTATCATTATTTCTAGTTCACTCCCTCTCAAGAATGAATTGTGACTACTTGAACTATTTAGGGGATATAAACAAGCATTGGTATGGATGCTTACAAACATTTCTATGATTAGACCATAAATTTTCATGTAACATATATTGTTAAAATATGAGGGTAAACCAGTGAGGTAGGCGCAATGTTGATTGAACCCTCCAAGATATTGTCAATAAGGAGGTAAAAAAATTATTAGATTCTAGAATCATTTAACCCATCTTTGACATCCAATGGGTTAATATAGTGTAGGTAGTTCCCAAGAAATCTGGTCTAACATAAATAAAAAATGAAAATAATGAATTGGTTCTAAACCGTGTGCATAATAGTTGTCTTGTCTATATAGATTATCACTGACTAAACTAACACACTAGGAAGGACCATTTCACATTATTGTTTATTGAAAAGATTCTATAGAGTCTAGTAGGGAATTCCCTCAACAATTTCCTTGATGGGTATTCTAGATACTTTCATATCCATATCACAATGAGGATCAGGAAAAGACAAACTTTACTTTCCTCTTTGGTACATTTTCATAGAGGATGATGCCATTTGGTCTGTGCAATGCTCCGGGTACTTTCCAACAATGTATAGTTAGTATTTTTTCAGATTACCTAGATGATTGCATGGAAGTATTCATGGATTATTTCACTCTTTATAGGACCTTTTTTATGAATTTTTGACTAGTATTGGTTATTTACTACATCTTTGTATTAAAAAGAATATCGTATTAAATTATGAGAAATGTAATTTCATGGTGATACAAGGTATAGTACTTAGGAATGTAATTTATGGGGATGGTATCCATGTTGACAAATCCAAAGTGGGTGTAATTTATTCCCTACCATTCCCTAAAAATTTGAATGATGTATGATCTTTCTTAGCTCATGGTGGATTTTACCATCATTTCATCCATGAATTTAGTTAGATTGTTCTCCACCTCTTCTGATTACTCTAAAAAGAAAAAGAATATATTTTTGATAAATAATGTGAGGAAGTTTTTGAAAAATTAAAATAGAGTCTCACATCACCCCTAGTAATCCAACCACCTTAGTGGGATTTACCATTTGAGATCATGCATGATGCATATAACTATGTAGTTTGGGTAGTCTTATCAAAAAGGGTTGATTGAGAACCACATGTCATAGCCTATTCCTCACACACACTGGACCATATCTAAGAAAAATACACTACAACTAAAAAATAATTCATTTCTATTGTGTTTGCCTTGGATAAATTTACGTCATATATTTTAGGGTCCAAAGTCATTGTATTCTTAGATCATGTATCCCTACAGTATCTCCTTAAGAAACCAAAATCCAAACCATGTCTCATTTATTGAATTCTCTTACTTCAAGAATTTAATATAGAAATTCGGGATGAAATGAGTAGAGAATGTGGTGGATGACCATATCAGTAGGGTCCCCCCATCATTAGATATTTAATCATACCCCTATACTTCCATAAATGACATGTTTCTTGATGAGTAATTGTACTAAGTGCAAGATGTTATTCCTTGGTATTCTGAAATTTTAAATTATTTGGAAGCATCTTCCTTTCCTAATGATTTCGACAAAAACCAAGATGACCATCTAAAACATGATTCTCATTGGTACATTTGGGATTACCCCTAACTTTGGTGAACATGTAGTGATAAATTCCTTATGAATATTATTATTGATAACAAGATTCATTATGTCCTTAGGTTTTATCACACTCTTGCTTCTAGGGTCCACTTTGGTCCCCGACAGACTACTCGCAAGGTCCTCAATTTAGGTCTCTTTTGGCCAACATTATTTCAGGATGTCCATGATTTCTTTAAATCTTGTCCTTATTTTAAAATAATGAGGAATTTATCTAAAAGAAATGAAATGATACAACAACCCTTTCTCTTCCATGAATTTTTCAATGTTTGGGGCATTTACTTTATGGGGTCATTTCCCAATTCCTTTGGAAACTTATATATTATTATAGAAGTTGATTGTGTGTCAAAATTGGTAGAAGAACATGCCACGAGGGTAGATGATTTCAATAAAATTGTGGAATTTTTGAGAACCCAAATTTTCTATAGGTTGGATTACCTAGGTTCATTATCAATGAATAGGGTTCTCATTTTTGCAACTGAATAATAAAATCACTTCTGTGTTGGTATGGGGTCGAGCATCAAGTGTCTAATATATATCACCCACAAACCAAGAGTCACTCTAAGGGGTCTAATAGATAGGTAAAACAAATTCTTGAAAAATGATTCAAAAGAATAGAAAATATTTGAGTCTTATACTTGATGATTCATTATGTTCTTACCGTACTACTTTCAAAACTCTCATTAGAATGTCACCCTATCATCTTATTTTTTGAAAGTGATGTCACCTCCCTATTGAGATAGATCATCGGGCCTATTAGACCATTAAACAATGAAATTATAATATTTCTGGTGAAGGTTCTCAAAGGAAGTTATAGATTTATGAGCTGGAAGAAATGAGAATATTTTCATATGAGAACTTCTGAATTTATAAGGAGGGAACTAAGGCTACCCACGACAGCCTCTTCATTCATTGTTAATTCCACATTAGGAATAAGGTCCTCTATTTCAATGAATGAATGAAGTTTTATCTAGGTAAGTTTCATTCCCACTAGTTTGTACTATACACTATTACTAATTTTTATCCATTTGGTGTTTTCCAGATTCAAAATGAAGAAACAAAAAATCCTTCACTATTAATGGGCAGTAGTTGAATCTCTTTTACCAATCCATTCTGATGTCCCAAATGGAGAAACTCTAAGTTCAACAGGCATCCTACTGATGAAACCCACTGGTTTTTATCCTTAATTCCCACATTATCTTTTATTATAATGAGGACATTGTATACTATAGGTGTGGGGGTGGTTATATTCCTGGGTTAGTTTTGAATTTTTATCATCTTTATTATTTTTATCTTTTTTTCTTATTTAATAGTATTTTTACTCCCCCCTAGTTTTACCCCTCACTTTTGTGCCAAAATATTCATTTTTTATGCCCACTTAATCATGTAAATTATTTAAAATGCATGATGAATTTCCCTATTTCATATTGTTTTAACAAAAAAACATTGATAGAATGTGTGTTTTGGTATGAATTTTACATTGAGGTGTGAATTTCTCGAGTTAATTGGTTGTTTTTCGATGATATAAATGGTTGTATCACTTTGAATCCTTTAAGAAGAATGATACCCTTTGTGTGAGTATTTTATGGGAAAATTATGTCACTTAATATCTCCACACATTTTTTCACCCAACAATGAAGTGTGAATTTTTCTTACTCAATAGAAGGTAAATATTAGTTAGTTTAATATTTTTTATCTTTCCAAAATGTCTTTTATACATTCATTCCTTATCCATTATTATTCACTATTATACAAAATTGACATATGCGTGTGTACCTATTATCTGACCATTGAAAAATCTAAAACAATTCATAAAAAAAATTTGGGTTGTGTCTTGGGATAGTAAAAAACCACTAATCCTTGACCTTTGATCTTTTTATAACTATTACAATTAGTGTTGTTGGGAGATTAGACAAGGGTTGAGAGATGAGTGTAAGATTTTTTCCAAGTGAAACTTTTGAAAAAAAACAAAAAATAATAATAAATAAGGGGAGTTATGAAATGTACAACATATGGGGATATCTAAGTTTGGAGATTATTCTTAGACTTCCTATAATGCTTAAGTAAGTGGGTCTTAAAATTCAATTACAAAGTATGTAGTATAGGTTCAGTGGACAAAATCATTTAAGAATAAAAATTTTAAGATAACCTATATTTAATGCATAGAAAGTGGTAATAATAGAATCAAATGGTTGTCACACACACACGTGTTGAGAATTAGTGACATGGTTAACTTTTTAAATATTTTCTCATATTGGTATCATGAATTTCTTAGAATTTCATTCTGATATAATTTATGAGATATATTTTTCCATGATCACTCAGGATAACTCCTTAGTGTGATTTTTTTCTTTGATCACATTGCTATCATGAATTTAATTTTATTTTAATTTTAAAACATCATGAATTTGGTAATATATTCATTCATAATTCTTTTAAATGTGACTTCTCCTAGGAGTTAAAATTTTTATGTTTAAGGGTGCGATCATGTAGCGATTCCCTATTCATTTTCACCCTTATACCACTGTGTTAAATAAATTTTGTATCATAAATTTAAAATTTAATAACAAATTTAACTTCATGTTTTATTTAATTATTGTGTTCTAATCACTATTAAAAAGGGTAATTTCACTTTTTTGGATGATTTCATTATAGGTGGAGGTGATTTTTAAGGCCCAGGAAGAAGTTGAAGGAAAATAGGCCAAACTGCACAATATCCCAAGAACATATGTGGACTAAAATGCCTAATTATATTAATTAGTGGATACCATTGTGATTAAATTTTGTGGTATGATCCAAAATTAATTCTGTTATAACACTTCTGAAGACACTCAATCCCAATTCATTCATTAAGGGGCCCCACCAAACTGGTCTGTCCAAGAAACCTAATCTGCACAAATTCAAAAGTTGTGTTCTATATTTCATCCATATCTCAAGATTTAGTTTTCCAAATAGATCCCAATTTTATTTTGAGATAAAAAATTTGTGGGGAAATATCTTTTTAGTTTTATACAAATTGAGATAAGATTTTATGGACACTCAAAACTAGGGTCGAATTGGTATTTCAAAATATAGGGGTTCAAACCCACCTTCCACTTTTCTTATAAAATGGAAACTTGGGAACCCCATTTGTAAGTTTGATAAAGGAGTTAATTGATGTCATTGTGGAGTTCAATATAATTCCTTTAATAATCCTAAAATTTCTAGAGTCCCCTGTCATCATAGGGGGGTCAAGGATTAAGAAGAAGTTCTACATGAGCCTCCTCCTCCTCTTGATGGTGAGCTAAATAGTGGATGATCATTTCAAGAGCGTTACACATCTTGTTAAGGGATTTGTGTCACACTATGATATATTGGTTTGATTTAATTTGTGCATGAAACATTTCATTTGAATTTTATTTTAATTTTCTTCTCTTTTTAATTCATTTCTTTGGTACGCTAATGTGTAACACTTTTCATTTAAATACTGATTAGATTGAAATTTAAGTAGAAATATTGGGTTGTTCTGATTAGAAAAGATAATAATCCTCTTTATCTCAAACATACATGAGATATATATATGATTTTTATTCCTTATATACATAAGGTCCAAACCTTGACAACATGATTTTTGTGCCAATGGTTGGTTCTTTTTGAAAAAAAAAAATTAAAAGTCATGATGGGAGTTTAGATCTTGATTACCCTCAACTGAAGGATTCCATTAAACCATGTATAATTTTCAGAACAATGAACTAAACAAGATTTGCAGTGAAACTGAAATGAACTCCTCCTCTAATAATTCTAAAAACACCACCTTCTTTTGTAAACTATTAAACTCTTTAATTAAGTCATTTTATTTTTAAAACTATTTTCAAAACCACACCCTCTTTTTTTCCTTTTTTATTAAAAATACCCACTTTAAACCTCCAACTCTCCTTGAGAGACAACCTAGTGTCTTCCCTATTCTATAAATCTCCTTTAAAAACATATTCAATTTGACATGTCATGAAAACGCATTTAAATAACCCACAACTACTTCCACAGCCTCATAGCTTATAATTTCAGTATGTATTCTAAGGTGAAATCCATTACCATATCTACCCAAACCCATAACACACTAGATCAGGTTTTTTCAAGTATTAGGAACCCACTAGGTCCCCTTGATCAATACACTAAATAGGAATCCAACAAAGGATCCACAAGGCCCACGGTAAACATAGGAATCCATCTTTGAGTGCTCTAAGTTAGTTTATAATAAAGGAATCCCTAATGGAATTCTAAAAGGGAATAAGAAGAGGAATCCCATAGGGGATCCTAATTCATGGTCATAGGCTCAAGTTGTGGGATGAAGATAGTGCACTATGGTTGTTAGTAACATTGTTCCTTCATCCAATATCATCTTCCCATTTTATTTAATTAAAAAAATTGTTAGAATGAGTTTAAACAGGGGCATCACCCTCAAGGGTGAGGCCAAGAATCCATATAATACCATAAACATACATAAATACTAAATGGTAGGTATGAAAACCCACATAATTTTAGGAATCATTAAACCAATTATAAACAGCCCTCAACAGCTCCATCCAAGATTGCTAATGTCCGATCGAAGCTGCATCGACTTCCAATCTCTTACTTAACACTGGGCAACTCAAGTGTAGCCCAAAAACATCAGTTTCATCAATAAAAAATTAATATAAAAAGAAAATAAAAAATGAATGACATGTGATATCTCAATGGATGACTACCACTTGATGAAAATATGAGAAACCACATGCAGAAGGCCTATTGGGTACCCCTAATACCATTTCTGGGAAAATACCTAACTAACGACATCCAAACAACCACTCAAAATTTTTCATTAAATATTTAAATATTTATAAATTAATTGTGGAAATTTATGTCAATGAAACATAATTTGGTGAAGTGTAGACAACCTCTCAGGATTTCCTCTTCTTAAGTAGAGTAAAACCCCAATTTGAAATGGCCAATTACACTATGCTCTAGTGAAACCAATGAACTAACCTGAACATAAACTTCAAAAATTAGGATTGATGGAAGGGAAACAATGTAGAAGGATAAAGTAGGAATTTATTACTCAATGATGACATTAAATCCCTCCCAATATCTTCTTGATTAGTGAAGAATGGATGGGTGGGATAGGATCATTGGTCGAGAACCTCCCATGCATGCCCTCCTATTACTTGATGAAAAAAATGGGGGGATCCCCCTATTAACCATTTTAAAAAAATCTACCTGAATAATTCACAATGTAAACTAGTTTCATGATGTGAACCAAATGCATTATGAGAACTAGTTACACATTGTGAATTCCTCAGGTTAAAACCCTAGTCTTTCACATATTGTATCCATCAGGGCACACCCCATTAAACTAATTCACATAATTAATGGAATTCATGATATTAATTACCCACTGTAGTTATTCTTAGTATCCCAGCTACCCATTCCTCCTCCAATACTTTCCCAGAACCCCTAGTATCTCCATCGGTACTTATAACACATCCAAAAACACCACGTCTGGACATTTAAACACTTGGAACCTCGTGTTGAGTTTTGGTTCATAAGGCAGCCATTCCACTAATGGATAAAATTTTCAAATTCTCTCGAAATTTCAATTAACTTAAAAACATAGGATATTATACTTCCACCTGAGTGAATATCTACTCTTCTACACCTTTTGATATTCTAGGTTAGTCACCTAAAACTATAGGCAAACACACACATCATGTCTTACAGAATTCCCTTTTCTCATGAACTCTCATCCATTATACCATCATCTAGTCCACCCCATTAATCATGGTTCCTCTCAATAAAGTATTCTATGCATATTCAAATTTTTATCCAAGGAACAACATCCCCACATTACATGAAAGTTTTTTGATGAAGGTACTTATAATTACAATGGATCATGTGAGATCACTAAAACTTTAGCAGCTCTTTATTCTCCCATATCACTTCAGGGAGCTTATAAAAACCATGCCATGGGATCTATATTCTAATGGTTTTCTTCTAGTATGATACTCTCATTCTATCCAGAGCTGGAAACCTTGTCCACACTCATCTATAACCATGAATCCCCTAGTATGAATCACATGCCTTCTAATAAACCTTCTTCTATTTCCCCAGCTAATCATCTGATCCATCTTAAAATTATTTGGCACTATGTAACACACCTTATAATTAATGTCTATATAGAACCATCATATCCTTGATTCTCCTAGAATATACACCTTCTATTTATTATATATTTATAGATGAGAAATCCATAGTCAATTATTTTGACTCAAGTAGGATAAAGAACACTAGGTAGAATTGATAGCCACCCCCTTTAGCTATAGAATTTTTGGAACCTTTATATGTGGAACCTTTTGAAAATTAACCTTTTTGACCTAAAATTACTACTAAAATATCCCTTTCAAGGCACCAAAAAAATATCATTGAATTGAAGTTTCATCACTTGTAAAATTGGATCCTTCAAATTTATTGTTGAAGCCTCCTTCTAAGAACATGAATTATTCCACATGAACTCAATCATCCAGAACAATATATATGCTCCTCATCATGCCATTATAGTTTGCTAACTTTATCTCTTATTTCTGACTCACTATTTAAAGGGACTTAAAATCCATAAAGCATTAGTAACACCAGCATCCTCTAATATTTTTAGATACCACCATTAAATAATCAAACCATACCTTACCAGTGAAATGATATCTTATAAAAATCAGTGATCACCCATTGAATCTAAATAATGTAAGGGATCAATATTATCTATAGAAGTCTTTCTCATTTATCTAATAAGTTTTGAATACCACCTTGATGAATGGATCACACTAGAAAACCAAACATTCATAGAGGAATTTTGATATCCCAATAACACCACCAGTACCATGGATTTCTCGACCAGTAACATACTTCCAGAAACTAAGCAACCACCTCACTAGGAAAAAATATAAATCTTCCAACCAAGATCATAATTTCACCTTAATAATGGAACTCACATCAATACTTGGTCCAATTAGGAGGACTTTCGATATCCTAGAAACCTCTGGTATAACTGTTATCATCTAAGTGACACCTTATAAGTATTCAATAAACTACTCAATAGATTATTTGAAACCAAGAATTTATAACAATTAATGAGGATAAACATCGTACAACCATCAGAATCACACCATCAAATTCTAAAATGATTGTAAGATACCTTATAGAATCAGTGCCTGAAAATGGTAAAACCAGGAACCCTAACCACAACTTTGAATTTCACTCCTCTAGTTTTGGATCCCTCCTATTTTTCATCCATGATGTTCCTTATAGGAAATAGAAAATTAAAAAAGGACATGACATGAAAATGACATGAAAATACAAGAACATGAGGATTACACGGTTCTGACAATGTATCCTACGTCTAAGGGAGAACACTGCATCTTTTATTCATCAAAACTTACACTCATCTAGGTTACAAGGATAATCCAATATTTTACCAAATCTCATTGATGATAACCATAAATTATTTCCCAAAAAAAGACTATTTCTCTAGAACTTATAATATGAATACCCACATATAAGGGTGTTTAATCCATCCAGATGATCTATATTTTACTATAGCTCTATCCAATAACCTATGTCTGGTTTCTGGATAGAGACCATTGGTCTTTGGTCCTAAGTCCTCTGGCCTAGGGAGTTCTTTCTTAATACTCCATCATTTGATACATGATGTGTTTTAGGTATCCATTACACATCGTTCAACCCTAATTTATATAGATGAAACTACTTAGTCATTAAGTCTTATCACAATCCAAATTTAATGGTTTATGTCACAAACTAGCCTGGGTACCCTGGTAACCTGACAACTGAGCCGATCCTGACATATCCTGAAAGGAGTTATTCATCTCCATGGGTTATATACTAGCACTTGGAATCATAAAAAATGAAAATAGGAATGGTTTTTCTAATAAAAATGTGGAAGTAAAAGAAACAAGACAATATGAATATCAAAAGAAACTTCACTAGGAGTAAAGTACCATAAGTTAAATAGGAAAAAATACCAAAGTAATACAACCAAAGTACCAAAATGGAGAAAAATCCCAAGTCCCTACATACATTACTCACCAATTCCAAGGTTCAACAGGTAGATCCACCTCTAATAGATCATTTTCCCCTACTCAAACCTGTAATGAGATAATCTACAAACACCCAAAGGCACATGTAGGGTGTGAGCCAAATCCCAATATAATTTCACCAAAGATTCCATAATAGATGCCAATATCAAAATTAACCAATAAATTGATTTCAATTTTTAAAATAATAGGTTTGGAATTTCAAACATAATTAAATAAGTCATGTTTTATAGTTCAAAATATGTAAATACTTTAGCAACTCATGCATCGCGTTTTAAATGATGAAAATACACATATAACTAAAAGATTCACAATAATATTTATGGAAAATTTCTAAAACAATGTCAATTTATACAAATGGATTAAATAAACACTTTTATATAAAAAAATTATATAATCAGAAGGCATGTAAATAGTTTACAATAATGGAATATATTATTTTTAAATACATTTCAATTACAATGAGTGAGAAATAAGTCATATTTCTAATTAGGTATAATAGTTCCAAATTATAGGGACCTAGTGAAATGGAAATTATGTACAAACACTCGTTTTTTGTGTAAGGAAAAGGGGACTCATCACTATCGCCAAAGGGATGTGATGTGCTAATATGAAGTTTTAAAACATTGTAATTCGTAAAGTGTCTCCCAAAATAACTCACTAACTACCTAAGTCTTGAATGTTCTCTAATACAAAATCAAATATTGGAAATTTATTTTAATACTGCTTAAAATACAATTAAGTCTCATTCTCCATTTCAAATATTCCAATTTTCCATTTAAAAACCATAACGGTCTTTTAATCAAAAGCATGAATTTTCACTAATATAAAACCCTAAGGTTTCTATAAAAACCATTTTAATCCAATTTTAATAAATAATTATTTGAAAACAACTCACGTAATTTCAAAATCCAATTTCCTAAATTAAATTCTATAATTTAATTTTTTTTTTAAAATTCATAAATTTCATAATAAACCCCCAATTCACTAGAATTGGGGTTTTTCACAACATTCCATCAAAATCATTCCATAATTAAATTTCAAATTTTTAATTACAAAAATTTCCATCAATCAATTTAAATTCTAAAAAATTCCACAAACACACCCCCAATTCAATGGAATTGGGTTTTTAATAAAATCATTGAAATAAATTTAATAAAAATCAAGAAATTGAATTTGTATCATCAATATAGGGTTAAGATAAATTAGGAATCATATGGAACCACCTACCTTGGGATTAATAGATCTCAAAATTCAATGTCCTGTATGGGAAACTTCAATGGAGAACAACGAAAATGAGAATATATGAGATAAAATTATATTTAGATCAAAAATAGTGGGTATTAGATCAAAAAATAAATATAGAGATTCATCAAACCATAGGGAGAAGAAGAGAGATTATGGGAGAAACAGATTAGGATGAGTAAACTAACCATGAGAAGACAGAAGGGTGTTCTTCAAGATTTGAATTACTTCCAGGAGGTATCTGAGAGGTGAAGAACTCTTATTAGGAGCTCCATGGAAGGGATAAATCTCTTTGGGTTTAAGTAGGTTTGTCCAGGAACTAAATGGAGGGTTTGGGAATTTTTAATTAAAAAACGAATTAAGGAAAAACTCATCCATAAGGTTTCCTAGGAAGATGTGCACAGTTTAGACAAACCGTGCATAGACCATGTGACCTTTTTAAATGGGACACATTGTTCTACTTAAGATGGAACATGGTTTGTCAAACCATGCCCAATCTGTGTGGATCCCACTATCTAAAATTCCACTTTCTATCTTGAGAGGGTGCATGGTTTAGTAAGTCGTGTGCCAACCATGTACCAATTGTTCACTTGCCTAGAAAATTCCAAAAACTATAAAATTTCACTCAATATATCCCCAAAAGAAATCCTACCAAATAGAGATCAAAAATAGGGGTTTAGGAATACATAAAAATATTAAAAAGATGTTAAAATCTCCATACTGTAGAAACCTTCTAATGCTAGAAATCCTATGAAGAAGCTTCCATGCCCAAAATGATGAGGTCACCACTCTCTCATCATTTCCTCCCTCTCCCACATATCCTGAGAATCATAAATTTGTTTCTATAGCACAAAAAACAAAGTTATCATCCTACCATGAATTACCTTGGTTTTAGAATCAACTATCCTAATAGGTTGTTCAGCCACAGATAAATCATGTTCAACTTCAAGATCACTCTAGATCATAACATGAGATGGATCAGATATATTCTTTCATAGCTGAGATACATGAAACAAGTTATGTATCAACATCATCTGCAGTGGAAGTGCTAAATGGTATACAACTTTACCCGTATGTTCAATGGCCTCAAAAGGTCCCATAAAACAAGGAGAAAGTTTCCCTTGCCTCCCAAGTTGTCCATGACCCAAACATTGTGAAATTTTCAAGAACACCCAGTAACCAGCTAATAATTCCAAATATCTACAGTGAAAATCAACATAAGACTTATATCGGCTCTAGGACATCAACATCCTCTAAAAAATAAATTGAATCTTTATTATTGTATCTTAGACCAAGCTTTGTCCAACCAAGGAAATTTCACCAACCTATTAACAACACAATATAGATTTACAAGGGTGAACATACAAGGACTCAAATGGATCCATTCTAATTGAAGACTGGTAACTATTGTTATAAGAAAATTCAACCATCCCAATGATCATCCCAAGCCCCACTAAAGTCAAGAACACTAGCACAAAGCATATCCCTAAGAATCTGTAAATCTCTTTTTGTCTGTCCATATGACTACGGATGGTATGTCATACTCAAATGAATGTGAGATCCCAGTGCCTCCTAAAGGCCTCTCACAAAACAAGAAGTTAATCAAGGATCCCTATTAGAGACTATAGCATATAGAACTCCGTGAAAATTCACAATCTCTTTCGCATAGAGATTTCCCAACTCTTAAACTTTTTTTTATCATAAATGCATAAAAAGTGAGATGATTTTGTCAAACAATCGATCACAACCTAAATCACATTATTATTTCTTTTGGTATGAGGCAACCCAACCAATAATTTCAAAGATATCTCATCCCACTTCCTAGTAGGGATTTGAAGTGGCTGAAGTAAACCTGAAGGTTTCAGAAGCTCAGCCTTCACCTTCTGGAACGTAAATAAATGAGAAAAAAACTCAGAAATTCCTTATCCCATACCTGTCCACAAAAACTATCTTCATATGTCATAAACCATCTTCATGTTTCATGGGTTCATTTTCAACTAGGAACTATGGAAATACCCCATCACAACTTTCCTTACCTAAGATGGTACCCCAAAATGATCTTGAAAGCATAAAATTACTTATTTAGAGAACAACCAATCAGGAATGGTTCCCCACTATTAAGAGAGTCTATAATGATATAGAACTCATCATCAAGCTGTTATTGTTGAAGATTAAATTCAAGAAGAGAGGATGTAAACTGAACACTAGACAAGGAAACCTTGACCCCTGATTCCTGGACTCTAATATGAAACTGTTCAGATAGAGCCATCAAGTTCCACCCTTCTGATGATTCTTTCACTGCCTGGGTCAGAAGTTTCATTCTCAAATCATCTGAAAATATATTCCATATTCCAGGGGTACAGACAATGTTGAAATCAAAATATTACAGGTATTCCATGAAACACCTATGGAGGTGGTACAAATATTTTTTAGAGGAAATATAACTAAAGATTTTTTGGTCATAAAACACAGTAAATATTTCTCTATAAAGGTAGTGTCGCCAACTCTTAACCACGTGCATCACAGCTTCATGTTCATGGTCATGGATCAAATAATTCTTCTCATGTGACCTAAGTTAAATAGAGGCATAAGAAATGAAAATATTTAATTGTATAAGAACGCAGCCCAAACCTAAACCTGATGAATCACAAAAGAACACATTTCTATGACTAGACTCTAGAATATTCAACACCAGAGAAGTCATCAAAATACATTTCAGAACAAAAAAATAACTCTGAAATTTTTCATTCTAAGAAAACATTACTCCCTTCCATGTTAGGGAAGTCATTAGAGAATCCAACTTTGAGAATTCCTTAATGAATCGGTGATAACACCCAGATTGAACCAAGAAGCTCTGAATCTAGAAAACATTTTGTGGTTTCTCCCATGTCATAATATATTTCACCTTTTAGGATCAAATGAAATACCATGTTCTGACACCACATGTACCAAGAATTTTAATTTTTTGAATCCAAAAATCACATTTCGAAAAATCGGCATAAAGTCGGTGATTTCTCAACAAGATTGGAACTATTCTCATATGATGCACATGGTCCCCCTCATACTTTGACTCAATGAGTATTTAATCCAAAAATAATATCAAAAAAGTATCAAGATACTCATGGAAAATCTTGTTCATCAAATCCAGGAAAACTATAGGAGCATTGGTCAGACCAAAGTTCATGACACGGTACTCATAATGGTCATAACTACGTCGAAAGGTGGTTTTTTGAATGTCAAATTCTTTTATCCTCAACTAATGGTAACTAGAGAAAAGATCAACCTTTGATAACCACTTCTTCCCTTTCAACTGATCGAATGGATCATCATTCAGTGGTAATAGATACTTTTTATTTACCATCACTCGATTGAGCTTTTGGTAGTCAACACATAGGAAAAATGAACAATCATCTTTATTAGCAAAGAGAACTGGAACTTCCCAAGGTGACACACTCAGACATATAAATCCTTTCTCTAAAATATATTCCAAATGGGACTTCAACTCTTTCAATTTAGTTTGTTCCGTTCAGTAATAGGGAATGGAAACCTATTGAGTACTAGTAATTAAGTCAATAGAAAACTCAAACTCCCTTACTAGGGGAAAACTAGATAATTCTGAAAGAAACACAATGGAAAACTCAACAATGATTAGAGGGAGATAACCACTCAAATATTCTCACTCTAGATTGAAGGAAAACATAGATACCACTTTCCCTAACTCTGGATAAGAAGGTCCAGCTTTACTCAACCTTGGTTCCCATTCTCCTTGAAAGACATGACACACACCACTAGGTGTAGTGAAGGAGACCCATAAAAGATTACAATAAATCTAGGATTTATTGGAAATAATCCAATCCATTCTAAAAATGATGTTAAGATATTTCATGTTGAGTGTCAGAAAAGTCCAAGAAATCTCGACATCTACTAGAGAGAATACACAGGCAGGACTGTGGAGACCTTTATCTCTCTTTATACCAAGGGTTGTAGTAATATCCATTGCATAAGATAAAATATCTATATGAATATTTAGAAAATTAAAAACATGGTTTGAAATAAAATAATTAAATGAACTAGTATTAAATAGGTATTTCACTAATGATAAAGCTATAATAATGGTACCTCTCTTAGTCACTAGACTCGTATCCACTTCCTCTAGAGACTCTTCCACTATGTGAAAAATATTCATTCTATATGTCTGTGGTTGGAACCCTTTTCACACAAATAATCTGATTACGCCATAGTTTTAGAAGGTTATAATGATCTTGTGTCACTACGAAGAGTGGAATAAACATATAAGAACCTCTGTAAGTGACCTGAGCATCCACAGGATCCAAAATTCGTGGGTGAATTTGTGCAAAGCCTCTTTTAATGTCACTTGTTTTCACGCTGGTAACAAACTAAAGGATCTAGTTTAGGAAATAAAGAAGGTTTAGAAAAACTTTTCCATCAAGAACCACCACTAGATTCATCGTGCTTCTTATTTTCCTTTGATAAATGCATGTTTCCATTAGGAGAGAAACAACAATACAAATAACACTGACCTTCCATCTAGTTCAATCTCGACCATCAATGCTCTATCCAATACATCAGAATAAGAAGGTATCTTCAGCAAGAAAACCTAATAATGAATATCTTTTCAATTTAAAAACTCAAACCTTCAAGCCTTAATCCTCTCATTTTATTCTATCTTAGGTAAGAAATTGATGAGATCAACAAAACAGTTTTCATACTCTACCATGGTCCTGTCAGCCTACTCAAGTTTAAAGAACCCATTGGACATAGCTAACAACATTAACTTTGGATAGAACTGTTCAATGAAAATAACCTTTAAGTCTTTCCACTCTAGTCTATCATGCTTATTTTTCATCACCATCATTTCTCACCATCTTCTGCTAAAACCTTCCATCTTGAAGGTGGCACACTTCACATTGATTTTGTTGGGTGTGTCCAAAAACCCAAAAAAACTCTCCATTATTCACAACCATTCCTCATCCACTTGAGGATCATTTTATCTATTGAATGGTTTTGGATTCTATAAAATTAACTCTTAAGAAAAATATTGAGAACATCCCTCTGAGGTTCCACATTTGGAGCCTGAATGAGAACTGGAGGTGGTTCCTATCCCATAGCATGTACAGTGTGCACAATCACCTCAACCAGGTTTTGGTAAACAAGAGGATTTGACCAATGAGTTTCACCAGTAGCTTCCTCCTAGATTTGATTTTCACGTCTTCTAGGAGGCATGTTGCTATGAAACATCAGCAAACAATAAGGAAGACATCATATTAACAGTCAAACAAAGCAATAGGGAAAATTAATCCCTATGGATAGGATAAAAAATTGGATTTCAATATATCCAAATAAAAATAGGGAAAAGACTAGAACTAATCCACAATATTTCTTTACCTAACCACCACTGGTGACTTAAGGTTCGTCATGGTGAGAGATGGTCAGTAACTCAACTGCAACTACCTTCTAAGTCCCAACAATATTTCAAAAATGCATACTAACTTCAAGACAAAAGATCAATCATCTTTTGATACCACTTTATCATGAACCATCTTGGGTACCCTAGTATCCAATAACTGATTCGATCCGGACATATCCTAAAGGGTGTTCCTGATCCCCATGGGTTGGTAACTAGCACCTATAATCATATAAATGAAAGAGGGAATGGTTTTGTCAGTAATAATGCAGAAGTAAAATAAACAAGATAGTATACATATCAAAAGAAATTCTAATGGGAATAAAGTAAAAAATTAAAATAGGAAACAAAGCCCAAAGTACTACAACTAAAGTACCAAAATAGGTAAAATAGCCCAATTTCCTTAAAGACCTTAATCGCCAAGTCCAAGGTTCAATAGCTGGATCCACCTCCAAGAAATAATTTTCCTCTTCTTGAACCTAGAAGGAGATAATCTACAAACACCTAAAGGCATAAGTAGGGTGTAATCCAAATCCCAGTAGTATTTCACCAAATATTCCATAAAATATGCCAATATCAAAATTTACTAATAAAATGCTTTTAATTTTAAAACAACAAGTTTGGAATTTCAAAATCGTAATTAAAAAATCATTATCTATAGTTCAAAAGAAGTAAATACTTTAGAAATTCATTCTTCACATTTCAAATGATGGAAATACCCTTTTAACCAAAATATTCACAATAATATTTGCAGAACACTTCTAAAATAATGGAACTTTATAAAAATGGATTAAATAAAAACTTTTATATAAAACAATTTATATAATCATAAGTCATGTAAAATAGTTTACAATAATGGCGTATATTCATTTGAAATACATTTCGATTACAAAAAGTGAGAAACATGGTCATATGCCTAATTAGGTATGATAGTTCTAAATTATATGAACCCAACACTATGAAATAGTAAGTATGAACATACGCCCTTTTGGGACTAAGGAAAATGAGACTCATCACTATTTCCCAAGGGATGTGATGTGCTGATATGAAGTTTTAAAACATTATAAGTCATAAAGTGCCTTCCAAAATAACTCACTAACTACCTAAGGATTGCAGGTTCTCTAATAAGAAATCAATGATGGGAAATTTATTTTAATACTTCTTAAAATAAAATTAAGTCTCATTATCCATTTCAAATATACCAATTTTCCATTTAAAAACCATAACAGGATTTTAATCAAAAATATGCCTTTACACCAACATAAAACCCTAAGGTTTCTATCAAAACCACTTTAAGCCTTTTTTATAAATAATGATTTGAAACCAAATCATTCAATTTCACAATCCACTTTCCCTAATTAAAATCAATATTTTAAATTTTAAACAAATTCCATCAATTTCATAACAAACCCTCAATTCACCAGAATTAGTGATTTTTAGAACTTTCCATCAAAACCATTCCGTAATTAAATTTCACAATTAATTGAAACAATTTCCATCTATCCTCAATTTAAATTCTATAAATTTCAATAATCACACCCTAATTCAATGGAATTGGGTTTTTTTCAATTTCATGCCAAAGCCAATTTACAAAAACCCAAATTCAATGGAATTGGGTTTTTAATAAAATTATTGAAATAAATTTAATAAAAATAAATAAATAAATTTAAATCATTAATTTAATTTAAAACATCAATTTAGGGCTAAGATAAATTGTGCATCATAAGAAACCACCTACCTTAGGATCAACAGATCTCGAATCACAAAGTTGTACATAGAAAAATCCAATGGAGAAAAAAAACAATAAGGATATATGAATTAAACATATGTTCATATCCAAAATAGTGGGTATTAGAACCACAAATCAATACAAAGTTTCATGGAACCCTAGGGATAAAAATAGAGATTGTGGTAGAAAGAGATTGGGATGAGGAAACTAACCGTGTGATGATCGTGGGGCATTCCTCAAGCTTCGAATCACTTCTGAGAGGGATACCAGGGGACAAGAACTCTTCATAGGAGCTCCAAGAAAGGTAAAAATATATTTGGGTCAAAGGAGGTTCTTTTGGGATCTAAATGGGTGGTTAGATAATTTTTAATTAAAAAACGGATTAAGAAAAAACACGTCTGCACAGTTTCCTGGGTAGATGTGCATGGTTTCGAAAAACCATGCGCAGACTTTCTACTAGTGTTAAATGGTATGCACGGTTCTACTTAAGTGTTTCATGATTTTCAAACCATTCACAAACTATATGAAGCCCACTGTCCAAAATTCCACTTTCTGGCTTGAGAGGGTGCACGGTTTAGAAAGTCGTGCGCCAACCATGCACTTTCCTAGAAACATCCAAAAACTTTAAAATTTCACCTGAAGCAACCTCAAATAAAGCCCTTCCAAATAAAGATCAAAAGTAGGGGTTTAGAAATACCTAAAAATAGTGAATGGATGTTACAGTATGACTCTTGTGGACTATTGAAACCATTTTTTCACTATAACATCTACTTCTTCAACTACCAAAAAATAGGATGCTATACATGTCACTAATACGATCTTCACTAATGAGCCAATGAAAATTTTTCTTTTTTACTAACCCTTGAGAAAAGTCTCTCATGTATCATCACTAGTGAATTATCATAATCCATAACCTCTGAAAATTTTATAACCACCTCTAAAACTTCATGTTGTATCTGAAATATATCCCTTCCATCTACATCACTTTCCCCTAAAAACATGAATAGCCATTGAGTGCATCAATCTAGATGATACACCATCCACATTCCTTCACTCTAACTCCACTGTTCTAGTACTATTGGTAAATCATCCACTCAACCACATCCATTTAATATTTTCCATTCATCCATATCCTCAGTTCATTTTGAACATGATATGCTCATTTGTGTCCATGTAACATCTTCTAATGGATTGAATCTAGAAAGCCCATAGAACTGATGTATTGTCTCCATATGGTGTCCATCAAGTGTAACTTTTGAAGACATAACTTATGAATCTTCCAAAACATAGCCTATAAAATAGTTTCGACAGAAAAACCTAACACTAACAACCTCAAGAGACACTCAAAGTTGAAAATCAAAGTTGAAAATGAAATGTAATGGACATTAAATAAAAATTAAGGATCATAAGAAATTTATATGATTTGGATAGATTCCTAATCCACGGGAAACAACAACTCCACTAGAGAGGTAAACAAGTGAGATTACAATAGAATATTAAACTTCAAAGTACAATCTGATAAAAGGTTATCTTTAGAAAATCACTATAAACACTCATTCTATATAGTATATACAATTGAACTCATCCTCAGTATATATAGTTTTTACTATCTGGTAATCCTGGTTCCAATGCCAAAAAAACTTCATGAAACATACACACCATGTCTCTGGTCATTGAAGTCATCAAATCATCTGTTCAAGGGAGATCCTCACTTCAAATAGATTACCCAGAGAAAAAATTATACATCTAGATACTTCTAGGAATATATTTTCATCTCATATATATCATCATCCATAGTTTTGACTATTAAGAATCCATATTCCATTATCATACTTATATCAACTGGTGTTGCCATTATCGTTGCAATGCTCTAGATTTCTGATGTTATAATATTTATTTCCCACAATTTAGGTAAAAAATTAAGGGAATAAAATGTTATTACTCTTTGATGATTTTTGATATTTATCTAGAAAATATACTCTCATATTAAGCCTAAGAATATCTCATTTGAGAAAAAATTTTGGGCTTCACTAAGTCCACCAGGTCACATGCACCATTTTCCATAACTCTCTTCTTTAAATCACTTATTCGAGTATGTTGAATCTTTCAAGACCATAATAACTTGAAGTTAACCATGTGATACCCCATGTTTTTTAGGGATGAAAAAAATAGTGGGAACTTTTATTTTGATTTGGTGGACAGTTCATTTTGAGAATCGATAATTGGAATGGGATTATGAGGGTTTCGATAACCAAAAGGGATATTTTAGGATGGGGTTTAAGTCTTGAGTTATGATCTAGGTGTTTTAAATGCTTATATGGGAAGGAAAGAGGTTCCAAGTTGTAGTAGGGGCTTATTACAGGACCTTCTTTCTATGAAACATGGATTCACGTTGTAAACTTTTAGGGAAAGGGAAAGATTCCCTGCCTAAGGAGATTCATATCATGATCCTTTTTCATGTCATGAAACCCTATTTTTGGTTTTTTAAAAAATGGAGGGTAATACCACCCCCCCCCCCCAATTGGCACAAAAAGGGTGTGCACTAGAGATTTTAAGACTAGCTCTCCCTCTCTCTTCTTCCCCCTTGGTATGGGGTGGTTCTTTGTGGCTTATTTGTAGTGATTCTGGGTAAGATCCTCCCTATAATTTTTATTTCCTTTATTATGCATTGATTTGTATAATTTTTTAGGTTTTTTAATGATTTACACTAGATTATTTTAGAAATATACTTGATAGAAATAGATTTCACTCAAACCTCATAGATAATATCCTGGGAAAGAATCTACCTACTGTCGTTCATCAATTTCCAAACATAAATTGTAATATGGAATTTTCTTCAATTTATCTTTAAAAAAGAATTTATTTAATGATACAATTAATATTTTAGTTTGTGAATTTGGATCTGTTCGGTTTTAAGGGTGTTTTAGGTATGCCTAAAACCCCATTTCTTAAATAACTGGTGATCATTAGACACTCGATGAGTTTTTGAGGATTATGTTATCTATGAATACATGGTATAATTAATTATATTTGATTATAATTAATTAATTTTGATTCCTTATCATGATTTTGGTGAAAAATAATTCTATTAGTGGATGGTGTTGTTTTGATAGCATTTTATGAGCTTGTTCATACCTTGGTAGAATCCCCAGTGACCTAGGCCTAGATTTATGCATGATTTATATATTCATGTGTGTGTGTGTTCATCCTCACCATTAAGGTTGTGGTACTATTATAAATGAAATATTATATTTAATTTAAATATATTGATAAAAATTAGATTTTTAAACTTGTATGAGTACCCGATAATAAAGAGGAAAAGTACATGATCCCATTTGAACCATAGGAACGAGATTGATGCCTTGATCCCCAGTGACCTAGGCCTAGATTGAGATGATTTATATATACTTATAAAAATACAAGAGGGATTGTGATCTGACATGAGATGGATGGACCTAGTAGTCTCATGAGTAACATTGTGACATGTTTATCCTAGATGTATTGATTGTAGGTAGAGTGGAAATGGGATGGGTGAGCCTAATGTATTGGAGTGGCCCTAGACATAGATATGGGTCTTGAGACATATCATAAGACTATCACTAAAATAATTACCTTGAGGATTATGATTCTATGATATTACTTTGATGATGTTGCAGGATAGGATGACCTTCGAGCATCGATTGTTGTCCTGACAGACCAGTTGTAACTAAATATCCTAAGTGGGATGCCTCCACTATAGTAATGATCTAGGGAAACCCTATGGGTTCCCATTTTAGATATTATCTTGATTGAGTGTATATGGATATGGGTATAAAGGGTAATAAGTGACACCCTAGAACCCATACTTAATGTTTAAGAAAAAAGGTTTTGGATTATGGTAATGTTATTAGGAATTCAGTTAACCCTTATTATGTTTTTATTTTATTTTTGATATGATGTGTGATTGTTCGGGATTATTGGGAATCAGCTATTGGGACTAATAGTTATTTGATTTCCAATCATTCCATGGAATCACCTATTCACATGGATGATACCCTAGGATGCCTAGCATGTCTAGGGTTTATTCTCATGGTATATTGGGGTGTATTCCTAGCCCAGGTAGCATCTTATAATTTGGTTGATGTTGGAGTGGATGTATAGAGGTGGTACCTAAGATCTAGCATCATATCACATGTATCCATGAATATAGGAACACCCAGGATGGTAGGTATTCCTTTGATAATGTGATGTCATTGTGAATGCCTATGTGATGGGATTCGAATAGAGATACTAGTATACCCTTATGAATGCATATGATGCTTGGGATTTGGATGAAGGTAAGAGTTTTTTTGGTGGGATTATATCCTTGAGCATGGATATAGGAAATCTCAAGGGTGATTTTTCGATCCCCTCAACTATTTCCTAGGATACCTCCTAAGATCAGATGAATGCACCAAATATGGTATGGCTGAGGAGATGAGTGCATTGGATGCCCAAGATATTGAAAATGGGATCCAAGGAGGGTATTCCATTTTGATTTCCAAGTTTACCTAGGAATCAGTCACACGTAGACATATAAGATTTCCTATGGACTCTTTTTCCTAGGAATCATACATTTTTAGGATAGTTATAAATGCCCAAATACTACCTTGGGGATCATCCTAAGGGATTGATGATGAGGGATTCCTGGCGATTCCCTAGGGTCTACTACTTATCGTGGTGGAGGTGTGAAAATGGGATCCCCAGTGAGTGGATAGACATTCTCTTGAGGTGATTCTCATGATCAAATACACTTCAACATAGGTCAAAGAAATTATGGTTGATTGAGGTCAAGGGTTTGAGGATCAATGGTGGTTATTGGGTCTGGACCAGATTGTGTTTATACACACATGGGGTGGTTTGGGCTCTAGTTTTAATGCTCATCATTCCATTCTCAGATACATTTTGGTATCATGATGAAGTAAATATTTTTACTTTTTTATTTGTTTTATTTTTGGTGCTATTTATTTATTTTGATCGTGTCACGTTCACATATCACTCCTTTTTTGGTATAGTATGGGACCATGTTGGTGGTTCCCTACGGATTTATGTATTCAAACCCTACTTGTTACTCCATTGCACTATGTTACCCAAGTATAATATCACTTGTTGTCTAATACAGGTTGGGTAGAGTCCTAGATTTTTCATTTTTGAGATGGAGAGGCTCGATTAGGATAAGAGTTTAGGATATTGTATGGATCAATGATTTCATAGAGACTCTCTTGTATTTTATTTCTTCTGTATATATTATTTTTATTATCCTAGTAGTTGATCTTTCATGTATTCCTGTATACATGTCTTTCATTTTCTATCACATATTCAACTTATTTATTTATTCTATATACTCTAAATTGTATGATGTTTGGTTATTTATATTTTTATTTATCATGCTTATATAGAAGGTATAGTCTCCCCATGATATCTCTATAGACCCCCACTACTAGTCGAAAGACTCGGGCATATGGGGAGGTGCACTTGAGGTTATGTGGAAGTCCGGACTAGCTATTGTTCAGAGTGAGCCAGGGAGGGGCATTACAAAGTGATATCAAATGTGTTTTTATTTGTCTTACTATTTAAGATATAATTTCTAGTAGATATATTGATGTGTTGGGTACTGTGATTAATATCATTTTGGTGCTTTATGAACACCTTTGTTGGTATAAATTCTAGGTTACTGGGGATGGGATTGTTGTTCCAGGTATGTGATGTTACAATTTTATATATAATTTCACCTCGTGTGATGCACATGACGGTTGATTTTTATGATTATATTAGATTTTTTAGTCTTAGACCATTGGTAATAATCCAATTTTTATAATTTATTCTCAACCAGTAGAGGTAATATGTGTTCTCATGCATCATGATTCGGCATGTAGGATTCACATGATATATAAGGACCTTCTGGTGTGATTTTGAAACCAGATGAGGTTGATATGTTTAAAGTTTTAACATCTACTCCTATGGTGTTTTCCCATTCAAGTAATTTAGGTTACTATACTCAGGTGGGACAATAGGTATATGTATTTCCTTCTTATTACAATTAATGTGGATCTATGGTGAGATTTTTATTGATGATGATATGATATCATGGTTTATGGGATATGAGGTGACCTTAGTAGGTCAGGGAGACATGTGGTGCCTTAATAGGAATCCCCTAATGGGTTGTTATTTCTCATGTTCAGATAATTGAAGTTCCAATAATAACCCATATATATTGGAATAAACATCTACTAAACCAAATTTTGTGATGGTGGTTCAATGTATTTGGATCTCCATAAGGTGATGTTGGTTGAATGTGACCTATAGGTTTGGTTATTAAAAGTTCCATTAAAAACAAATATATTTTTTATGATATATTTTGGAATGAAATTCTATCTAGATGAACTTGGGGATATGATTATTTAATACGGATTGGCATAGGATGATTTTGGTTGAGTGAGTATTATTTTGTGATGTGACTAGATGCTCAATTATATAAATTTCTAGTAAAAACTTATAAATCTTTTTCTATATATCTTGAAATAGAATTATACTTAACTGAGCCAGTGGCTACGGTATTATCTAAGAATGGATCATATAGGATATTTTCATTGGTTGTGACAATGGTGAATGATGAAATGTGGTTCTCTAGGTAGTAGTCTCGTAGCTGGGTGGTCGGTGAGAATCAGTAACCTAGTAGGTTGATAAATCAACATGATGTTCCTAAAATATATATATATATATGAGATGTAATGCCCCGAACATTTTATGGTATGATTCTCTTGATTACATTCTATTCACAAAATATAAATCACTATGTTCCTTTGAAATAATACTAGGTTATTTAGGAAATAGTCAAAACCTATCCATTAAATATAAATTTTCCACTTCTATGTTTTAAATTTTGGGAAATGGTCATCTAGAGTTGTGTTCAGTAAGTCATTTAGAGTCTGATAGAACAAACTTGATTTTTTTGGGTGAATAGTGACATACCCTTATGAATAGTAATATGAATAGTAATATGAATAGTAATATGAACCTTGAATAGTGAATAATAAAATTATTTCATTTTCTTAAGGTAATAAGATAATGGGATCGTATTTAATTTTTCAATGTCACATATAACTAATTATACCTCTAAGATTGTTATTTTTCAAAATATATATGACTTTATTTAAAAATTAAATTAACAATATTTAGAAAATTATTTTTGAAAAATGGATTTCACTTTTGAATTCTACACATCAAAAAATGGTTAGGGTGAATTTTTTGAATTTTTCTGAAACAGGTGATTTTTCAGTGAGTAGTAAAAAATACAGTTTTTAGTTTCAGTGTGTTTATGACATCATTAATGATAAAATAATTATGTAATAAATCTGGTCGACTTTGTTATAGTTAAATAAGATTTGAGGTGTCCTAAGTGGCTTATAAAATGGGAAAATACCATGGGAAAGCCCATTGTTTTGCAAAAAACCACTCATGAGGTGTCCCTTCAAAATTACTAAAATAATCCCTCACTTTTCCTATAAATACCAACTCTTCCCTTAATTGAATTAATTCTAAATTCTCCCTCAAGGAATTTCTGGCCTCATTACCTTCATATTATTCCTCCCAAGGTTTCATCAAGCCCCCAAGGTCCCAACCTACATGTTCTAAGGGTTATTCTACAAGGTAAGAAAATTCTCAATTTCTTTCTTTTTCCTTTCAAGTTCTCTTTTATGTGGTATATCTTTCAAGTTTCCATACCATGTTATTATTTTTCCTCTTATTCTTGATCTAATATATATTATTATTCATTTATGGATAGTTTACCCTTATCCTCTCTATTTTTAATATTTTCTAAAACCATGTTGTGTAGTCGTTAGGCTGCTGAATTTTTGTAAGCGATTTCAAAATTATTCTTTTATTTTGAGTTCTTTATTTATTCTTTCTCCATCATTTCTTACCCAAGAGGAGTGAAATCTCCATAATATTTTATATTCTGGATGTACTCATATTCATGAGAAATTCTTCATCAATCTTCTTCTTTTTCCCCACTTGTTCAAGGAATTAAAAACATTTTCTGTGATGTATCGAATTACCGACATCATAGATGATGTAATCTCAATTTCCATTAATTCTTTCAAGTCTGGTCATGAAACCATTTATATGGTTGAAACAGGTTATAATATATGTGTTATGACTCACCCATGGTTCTATAATTCTTTTGTACTCATGGTTCTAATTTATAAGACAAAATGAGGTTGTTATTATCAAAGAACCATTAAAACAATCTAAACAAACATCATTAATATTTTAACTAATGAATCATCATCATGGTATATAACCCAAAATCATTATAAAAACATTTATATCTCCATAATTTCATTAATAAAATTTATTAAGAATTCTTTATATTAAACCATGTTTCAAATGAACTTCCATTCATGGAAACAAGTAAACGAACAATGAAACCAAGTAAGAAAATGCTTCCAAAACAATAAAATTGAATCTCTTAAATCCAACAAAAAGGAAATTAATGAACTTAAAAAGGTTATAACATATAAATTATATATAAAATAGGTTATTTACTTATGAATTAATAATACTAATTTGTTTATTCAGGTCTTTAATAACAAGTCAATAACACCTTCAAGCATAAGGTAAGGGGTTTCTCATCTCACTTTCATTTCTGTGAGATTTTCATTGTTCACCACTTATTTCCTGTATGTGGTATATGTGTACTTAAATTTGATATATAATAACATTATTCTCTTTATATTCATGTTGTTCAATGATTCACTTGATGTTCATTAAGTTCTGGTCATATGATTCGATTGATTACATTGTGGTAAGGGACTTTGTCTCAACAACCTTTTCGTTGTGACTACCTTTGTATTGTGCACCTAATAATCCTTATGTGGTGTACCTACTGCCCATTTGAGATCACTTTTCATTTGAAATTATATTTATATTAAATATACATAATCTCATGTCATGGATATGTTTGTTTTCTAAACTGTATACCATTTACATACGATATTTATTTGCAAAGTTATTTTAGTTATGGAAATATTGATGAATATGCATACTCTACTCTATACGGATATTGAAAAGGAATATTTCTCTTGTATTGAATAAATTTATAAAGAATGTTTTGGACATGAAGTGGAAGGTGGGGCCCGATATAGCCCCTCTATGCATCGGTAAGTCTCATGAGACAAAACAGTTTGGTGACAAACCTTTCGAGTTTGTTTCCAAAAAATCAGAAGGGTTTCTACCCACAGAACTAAACCATTTCAATGGTATTATATTTTCATGTGCTAGATACATGATGTCCAATTAATAAGAATTATATTTATTCATTATCAGTTATTATTATTATCCATGAGGTTTTCACTATGACAAAATCTATGAATGCAGTTTCATTTTCAGCTTATTAATGGAATTAGTTGTTCATTTATTCACTATGCCATATTGATTATGTCAGATTGATTGTGATTAACTTATTATTGTACTCATGCTTCTGCTATTTTTAACCCTTACTGAGCATTTTATCTCACCCCTTTCATTTTCTACCTTCGATAGGTGATGAAGAGAAGGTTTTTTTTTTGAGTTCCTGTGGATGCAGTTTTGAGTTTTTTGTTATGTATTGTATTTTGTAACCTTTTCCAATGTAATTTGAGTTACATATATGTATCTAGTTTCTTCGAGACTACTAATATAATCTTTCCTTCGGGATTTTCATTCCTTCTAACCATGACAATAGCACAAGTAATGCACCGGCTCCAGCCTAAAGGGGTCAGGGTGTTACAATTGGTATCAGAGGAAGTTTAGTAGAACACTTGGAAACTAGACTAGAAACTTTATAGTGGGGAACAATGTCCTAAGGTACTATTTGAGGATAAACACACAATAAAGTCCTGGTAAATTGGTAAGTAATGGATTATGTGTATTTTTTAAGAAATATGTCCTTGCCTGGATACGAGCAGTTAGAGGCGGCTCTGGCATAGATGTATCTAGGGGTAAAACCCGAAAACACTGCTTTGAGATAGACTTGAATGGGAACTAGTGCACGAAAATGGGCCTTGTTGCACTCTTGGTTACGACACTCTCGTGGGATATTCTTAGGATAATTCACATTTTCTTTACAATCCATTATGAAGGAGTTAATGTAAATTATTCCTCAGAGGAACCTTGTTTATAAGATTAGCTATGCATAGAATTTCAATCTATGTTGAGTGCTTTTCTATTTTGAGATTCATAAACTAATATAGTGTATCCCATTATTTATAAATGGAATCTAATGGAAGAAGAGGAATCAATACTCATGGTCAAGGTAGGGATATCCCTATTGAGAAAGTAAACACAGTCAATGTTGGAGCAGATCACATCATGACCATATTGGGACAACTTACTCAAGTTGTAACAAATAACCATTCAACACCTGTGTTGGATCGTTTAATGCGGTATAAGCCCACATATTTTCGTGGGACTACTAATCCAGTGGTTTCAAAGCAATGTATGAAGTCCCTTGAAAAAATATTCATGGCGTTAAGATGCAATGAAAATGAAATGGTAGTACTGGCAGTATATTATCGCAAGGGTGACGCTGATCAATGGTGGTATCTGATTCAAAATACCACGGAGGAAGAAGAGATAGAGGATATGGAATGGAGGACTTTTAAGGAAATATTATACGAAAAATATTTCCCTTGTGAGCAACGAATTGAAATGAAGAGGAAATTCCTTGGCTTGAAACAAAGGGAAGAAGACAGTGTTGCAGAGTATGAGGCTGCCTTCACAAGGCTAGCCAGGTATGCTGTGGATTAAGTTAGTGACTCAGCGGAAAAGATTGATCATTTCTTTGAAGGTATTAAGCCAAGTATTCGAAGGGAACTGGCTTCTCAATCATTTTCATCATATGATGAAATTGTATCAAGTGCCATCAAAAGAGAGAAGAAATTTTCTAGATCAAATTTTTTCAAAGGAAACCTAGATAAAAAGCGGCATTCTGATAACAAATGAAAAGGAGAATCACTAAAGAAGAGAAAGGGAACGAATAGTTTCAAATTATGTGAGAACTTTGGAAAGAATCTTCTTGGAAAATACTTGAAAGGAAAGGGAGTCTGCTATAATTGTGGAGAAAAGGGTCCTCGATCTGATGAATTCAAGGGGAAGAAACAATTCAATGATGTTCAATGCTACAACTGTAGAGAAATGGGACACTATGAAAATGAGTGTCCTAAGCGCCAAGGAAACATGCCTCAGAAAAAGCCAAGAGAGCAAGGGAGAGCCTATGTGATTACAACTACGGAGGTTGATGTTCCTAGTGACGTGATGGAAGGTACTTTAATTGTTTCCTCAAAATTAGCCAACACTTTATTTGATTCTGGATCATCGCATTCATTTATATCCTCTCAGTTTTCCTAGATTTATGCATGATTTATATATTCATGTGTGTGTGTGTTCATCCTCACCATTAAGGTTGTGGTACTATTATAAATGAAATATTATATTTAATTTAAATATATTGATAAAAAATAGATTTTTAAACTTGTATGAGTACCCGATAATAAAGAGGAAAAGTACATGATCCCATTTGAACCATAGGAACGAGATTGATGCCTTGATCCCCAGTGACCTAGGACTAGATTGAGATGATTTATATATACTTAGAAAAATACATGAGGGATTGTGATCTGACATGAGATGGATGGACCTATTAGTCTCATGAGTAACATTGTGACATGTTTATCCTAGATGTATTGATTGTAGGTAGAGTGGAAATGGGATGGGTGATCCTAATGTATTGGAGTGGCCCTACACATAGATATGGGTCTTGAGACATATCTTAAGACTATCACTAAAATAATTACCTTGAGGATTATGATTCTATGATATTACTTTGATGATGTTGCAGGATAGGATGACCTTCGAGCATCGATTGTTGTCCTGAAAGAGCAGTTGTAACTAAATATCCTAAGTGGGATGCCTCCACTATAGTAATGATCTAGGGAAACCATATGGGTTCCCCTTTTAGATATTATCTTGATTGAGTGTATATGGATATGGGTATAAAGGGTAATGAGTGACACCCTAGAACCCATACTTAATGTTTAAGAAAAAAGGTTTTGGATTATGGTAATGTTATTAGGAATTCAGTTAACCCTTATTATGTTTTTATTTTATTTTTGATATGATGTGTGATTGTTCGGGATTATTGGGAATCAGCTATTGGGACTAATAGTTATTTGATTTCCAATCATTCCATGGAATCACCTATTCACATGGATGATACCCTAGGATGCCTAGCATGTCTAGGGTTTATTCTCATGGTATATTGGGGTGTATTCCTAGCCCAGGTAGCATCTTATAATTTGGTTGATGTTGGAGTGGATGTATAGAGGTGGTACCTAAGATCTAGCATCATATCACATGTATCTATGAATATAGGAACACCCTGGATGGTAGGTATTCCTTTGATAATGTGATGTCATTGTGAATGCCTATGTGATGGGATTCGAATAGAGATACTAGTATACCCTTATGAATGCATATGATTCTTGGGATTTGGATGAAGGTAAGAGTTTTTTTGTGGTATTATATCCTTGAGCATGGATATAGGACATCTCAAGGGTGATTGTTCGATCCCCTCAACTATTTCCTAGGATACCTCCTAAGATCAGATGAATGCACCAAATATGGTATGGCTGAGGAGATGAGTGCATTGGATGCCCAAGATATTGAAAATGGGATCCAAGGAGGGTATTCCATTTTGATTTCCAAGTTCACCTAGGAATCAGTCACACCTAGACATATAAGATTTCCTATGGACTCTTTTTCCTAGGAATCATACATTTTTATGATAGTTATAAATGCCCAAATACTACCTTGGGGATCATCCTAAGGGATTGATGATGAGGGATTCCTGGCGATTCCCTAGGGTCTACTACTTATCGTGGTGGAGGTGTGAAAATGGGATCCCCAGTGAGTGGATAGACATTCTCTTGAGGTGATTCTCATGATCAAATACACTTCAACATAGGTCAAAGAAATTATGGTTGATTGAGGTCAAGGGTTTGAGGATCAATGGTGGTTATTGGGTCTGGACCAGATTGTGTTTATACACACATGGGGTGGTTTGGGCTCTAGTTTTAATGCTCATCATTCCATTCTCAGATACATTTTGGTATCATGATGCAGTAAATATTTTTACTTTTTTATTTATTCTATTTTCGGTGCTATTTATTTATTTTGATCGTGTCACGTTCACATATCACTCCTTTTTTGGTATAGTATGGGACCATGTTGGTGGTTCCCTACGGATTTATGTATTCAAACCATACTTGTTACTCCATTGCACTATGTTACCCAAGTATAATATCACTTGTTGTCTAATACAGGTTGGGTAGAGTCCTAGATTTTTCATTTTTGAGATGGAGAGGCTCGATTAGGATAAGAGTTTAGGATATTGTATGGATCAATGATTTCATAGAGACTCTCTTGTATTTTATTTCTTCTGTATATATTATTTTTATTATCCTAGTAGTTGATCTTTCATGTATTCCTGTATACATGTCTTTCATTTTCTATCACATATTCAACTTATTTATTTATTCTATATACTCTAAATTGTATGATGTTTGGTTATTTATATTTTTATTTATAATGCTTATATAGAAGGTATAGTCTCCCCATGATATATCTATAGACCCCCACTACTAGTCGAAAGACTCGGGCATATGGGGAGGTGCACTTGAGGTTATGTGGAAGTCCGGACTAGCTATTGTTCAGAGTGAGCCAGGGAGGGGCATTACAAAGTGATATCAAATGTGTTTTTATTTGTCTTACTATTTAAGATATAATATCTAGTAGATATATTGACGTGTTGGGTACTGTGATTAATATCATTTTGGTGCTTTATGAACACCTTTGTTGGTATAAATTCTAGGTTACTGGGGATGGGATTGTTGTTCCAGGTATGTGATGTTACAATTTTATATATAATTTCACCTCGTGTGATGCACATGACGGTTGATTTTTATGATTATATTAGATTTTTTAGTCTTAGACCATTGGTAATAATCCAATTTTTATAATTTATTCTCAACCAGTAGAGGTAATATGTGTTCTCATGCATCATGATTCGGCATGTAGGATTCACATGATATATAAGGACCTTCTGGTGTGATTTTGAAACCAGATGAGGTTGATATGTTTAACGTTTTAACATCTACTCCTATGGTGTTTTCCCATTCAAGTAATTTAGGTTACTATACTCAGGTGGGACAATAGGTATATGTATTTCCTTCTTATTACAATTAATGTGGATCTATGGTGAGATTTTTATTGATGATGATATGATATCATGGTTTATGGGATATGAGGTGACCTTAGTAGGTCAGGGAGACATGTGGTGCCTTAATAGGAATCCCCTAATGGGTTGTTATTTCTCATGTTCAGATAATTGAAGTTCCAATAATAACCCATATATATTGGAATAAACATCTACTAAACCAAATTTTGTGATGGTGGTTCAATGTATTTGGATCTCCATAAGGTGATGTTGGTTGAATGTGACCTATAGGTTTGGTTATTAAAAGTTCCATTAAAAACAAATATATTTTTTATGATATATTTTGGAATGAAATTCTATCTAGATGAACTTGGGGATATGATTATTTAATACGGATTGGCATAGGATGATTTTGGTTGAGTGAGTATTATTTTTTGATGTGACTAGATGCTCAATTATATAAATTTCTAGTAAAAACTTATAAATCTTTTTCTATATATCTTGAAATAGAATTATACTTAACTGAGCCAGTGGCTACGGTATTATCTAAGAATGGATCATATAGGATATTTTCATTGGTTGTGACAATGGTGAATGATGACATGTGGTTCTCTAGGTAGTAGTCTCGTAGCTGGGTGGTCGGTGAGAATCAGTAACCTAGTAGGTTGATAAATCAACATGATGTTCCTAAAATATATATATATATATATGAGATGTAATGCCCCGAACATTTTATGGTATGATTCTCTTGATTACATTCTATTCACAAAATATAAATCACTATGTTCCTTTGAAATAATACTAGGTTATTTAGGAAATAGTCAAAACCTATCCATTAAATATAAATTTTCCACTTCTATGTTTTAAATTTTGGGAAATGGTCATCTAGAGTTGTGCTCAGTAAGTCATTTAGAGTCTGATAGAACAAACTTGATTTTTTTGGGTGAATAGTGACATACCCTTATGAATAGTAATATGAATAGTAATATGAATAGTAATATGAACCTTGAATAGTAAATAATGAAATTATTTTATTTTCTTAAGGTAATAAGATAATGGGATCGTATTTAATTTTTCAATGTCACATATAACTAATTATACCTCTAAGATTGTTATTTTTCAAAATATATATGACTTTATTTAAAAATTAAATTAAAAATATTTAGAAAATTATTTTTGAAAAATGGATTTCACTTTTGAATTCTACACGTCAAAAAATGGTTAGGGTGAATTTTTTGAATTTTTCTGAAACATGTGATTTTTCAGTGAGTAGTAAAAAATACAGTTTTTAGTTTCGGTGTGTTTATGACATCATTAATGATAAAATAATTATGTAATAAATCTGGTCGACTTTGTTATAGTTAAATAAGATTTGAGGTGTCCTAAGTGGCTTATAAAATGGGAAAATACCATGGGAAAATACCATGGGAAAGCCCCTTGTTTTGCAAAAAACCACTCATGAGGTGTCCCTTGAAAATTACTAAAATAATCCCTCACTTTTCCTATAAATACCAACTCTTCCCTTAATTGAATTCATTCTCAATTCTCCCTCAAGGAATTTCTGGCCTAATTACCTTCATATTATTCCTCCCAAGGTTTCCTCAAGCCCCCAAGGTCCCAACCTACATGTTCTAAGGGTTATTCTACAAGGTAAAAAAATTCTCAATTTCTTTCTTTTTCCTTTCAAGTTCTCTTTTATGTGGTATATCTTTCAAGTTTCCATACCATGTTCTTATTTTTCTTCTTATTATTGATCTAATCTATATTATTATTCATTTATGGATAGTTTACCCTTATCCTATCTATTTTTAATATTTTCTAAAACCATGTTGTGTAGTCGTTAGGCTGCTGAATTTTTGTAAGCGATTTCAAAATTATTCTTTTATTTTGAGTTATTTATTTATTCTTTCTCCATCATTTCTTACCCAAGATGAGTGAAATCTCCATAATATTTTATATTCTGGATGTACTCATATTCATGAGAAATTCATCATCAATCTTCTTCTTTTTCCCCACTTGTTCAAGGAATTAAAAACATTTTCTGTGATGTATCGAATTACCGACATCATAGATGATGTAATCTCAATTTCCATTAATTCTTTCAAGTCTGGTCATGAAACCATTTATATGGTTGAAAAAGGATATAATATATGTGTTATGACTCACCCATGGTTCTAGAATTCTTTTGTACTCATGGTTCTAATTTATAAGACAAAATGAGGTTGTTATTATCAAAGAACCATTAAAACAATCTAAACAAACATCATTAATATTTTAACTAATGAATCATCATCATGGTATATAACCCAAAATCATTATAAAAACATTTATATCTCCATAATTTCATTAATAAAATTTATTAAAAATTCTTTATATTAAACCATGTTTCAAATGAACTTCCATTCATGGAAACAAGTAAACGAACCATGAAACCAAGTAAGAAAATGCTTCCAAAACAATAAAATTGAATCTCTTAAATCCAACAAAAAGGAAATTAATGAACTTAACAAGGTTATAACATATAAATTATATATAAAATAGGTTATTTAATTATGAATTAATAATCCTAATTTGTTTATTCAGGTCTTTAATAACAAGTCAATAACACCTTCAAGCATAAGGTAAGGGGTTTCTCATCTCACTTTCATTTCTGTGAGATTTTCATTGTTCGCCACTTATTTCTTGTATGTGGTATATGTGTACTTAAATTTGATATATAATAACATTATTCTCTTTATATTCATGTTATTCAATGATTCACTTGATGTTCATTAAGTTCTGGCCATATGATTCGATTGATTACATTGTGGTAAGGGACTTTGTCTCAACAACCTTTTCGTTGTGACTACCTTTGTATTGTGCACCTAATAATCCTTATGTGGTGTACGTACTGCCCATTTGAGATCACTTTTCATTTGAAATTATATTTATATTAAATATACATAATCTCATGTCATGGATATGTTTGTTTTCTAAACTGTATACCATTTACATACGATATTTATTTGGAAAGTTATTTTAGTTATGGAAATATTGATGAATCTGCATACTCTACTCTATACGGATATTGAAAAGGAATATTTCTCTTGTATTGAATAAATTTATAAAGAATGTTTTGGACATGAAGTGGAAGGTTGGGCCCGCTATAGCCCCTCTATGCATCGGTAGGTCTCATGAGACAAAACAGTTTGGTGACAAACCTTTCGAGTTTGTTTCCAAAAAATCAGAAGGGTTTCTAACCACAGAACTAAACCATTTCAATGGTATTATATTTTCATGTGATAGATACATGATGTCCAATTAATAAGAATTATATTTATTCATTATCAGTTATTATTATTATCCATGAGGTTTTCACTATGACAAAATCTATGAATGCAGTTTCATTTTCAGCTTATTAATGGCATTAGTTGTTCATTTATTCACTATGCCATATTGATTATGTCAGATTGATTGTGATTAACTTATTATTGTACTCATGCTTCTGCTATTTTTAACCCTTACTGAGCATTTTATCTCACCCCTTTCATTTTCTACCTTCGATAGGTGATGAAGAGAAGGTTTTTTTTTTGAGTTCCTGTGGATGCAGTTTTGAGTTTTTTGTTATGTATTGTATTTTGTAACCTTTTCCAATGTAATTTGAGTTACATATATGTATCTAGTTTCTTCGAGACTACTAATATAATCTTTCCTTCGGGATTTTCATTCCTTCTAACCATGCCAATAGCACAAGTAATGCACCGGCTCCAGCCTAAAGGGGTCAGGGTGTTACAATTGGTATCAGAGGAAGTTTAGTAGAACACTTGGAAACTAGACTAGGAAATTTATAGTGGGGAACAAAGTCCTAAGGTACTATTTGAGGATAAACACACAATAAAGTCCTGGTAAATTGGTAAGTAATGGATTATGTGTATTTTTTAAGAAATATGTCCTTGCCTGGATACGAGCAGGTAGAGGCGGCTCTGGCATAGATGTATCTAGGGGTAAAACCCGAAAACACTGCTTTGAGATAGACTTGAATGGGAACTAGTGCACGAAAATGGGCCTTGTTGCACTCTTGGTTACGACACTCTCGTGGGATATTCTTAGAATAATTCACATTTTCTTTACAATCCATTATGAAGGAGTTAATGTAAATTATTCCTCAGAGGAACCTTGTTTATAAGATTAGCTATGCATAGAATTTCAATCTATGTTGAGTGCTTTTCTATTTTGAGATTCATAAACTAATATAGTGTATCCCATTATTTATAAATGGAATCTAATGGAAGAAGAGGAATCAATACTCATGGTCAAGGTAGGGATATCCCTACTGAGAAAGTAAACACAGTCAATGTTGGAGCAGATCACATCATGACCATATTGGGACAACTTACTCAAGTTGTAACAAATAACCATTCAACACCTGTGTTGGATCGTTTCATGCGGTATAAGCCCACATCTTTTCGTGGGCCTACTAATCCAGTGGTTTCAAAGCAATGTATGAAGTCTCTTGAAAAAATATTCATGGCGTTAAGATGCAATGAAAATGAAAAGGTAGTACTGGTAGTATATTATCGCAAGGGTGACGCTGATCAATGGTGGTATCTGATTCAAAATACCACGGAG
The DNA here is from genome assembly GCA_963277665.1 of Viscum album. Lineage (NCBI taxonomy): Eukaryota > Viridiplantae > Streptophyta > Magnoliopsida > Santalales > Viscaceae > Viscum > Viscum album. The sequence continues at coordinate 60,358,714 of OY728143.1, read as the reverse complement.
GAAGAAGAGATAGAGGATATGGAATGGAGGACTTTTATGGAAATATTATACGAAAAATATTTCCCTTGTGAGCAACGAACTGAAATGAAGAGGAAATTCCTTGGCTTGAAACAAAGGGAAGAAGACAGTGTTGCAGAGTATGAGGCTACCTTCACAAGGCTAGCCAGGTATGCTGTGGATTAAGTTAGTGACTCAGCGGAAAAGATTGATCATTTCTTTGAAGGTATTAAGCCAAGTATTTGAAGGGAACTGTCTTCTCAATCATTTTCATCATATGATGAAATTGTATCAAGTGCCATCAAAAGAGAGAAGAAATTTTCTAGATCAAATTTTTTCAAAGGAAACCAAGATAAAAAGCGGCATTCTGATAACAAATGAAAAGGAGAATCACTAAAGAAGAGAAAGGGAACGAATAGTTTCCAATTATGTGAGAACTTTGGAAAGAATCTTCTTGGAAAATGCTTGAAAGGAAAGGGAGTCTGCTATAATTGTGGAGAAAAGGTTCCTCGATCTGATGAATGCAAGGGGAAGAAACAATTCAATGATGTTCAATGCTACAACTGTAGAGAAATGGGACACTATGAAAATGAGTGTCCTAAGCGACAAGGAAACATGCCTTAGAAAAAGCCAAGAGAGCAAGGGAGAGCCTATGCGATTACAACTACGGAGGTTGATGTTCCTAGTGACGTGATGGAAGGTACTTTAATTGTTTCCTCAAAATTAGCCAACACTTTATTTGATTCTGGATCATCGCATTCATTTATATCCTCTCAGTTTTCCAAGAAAATTAGATATGTCCAATTTAATTTAATAAAGGATTTGTCGGTCAAAACTCCCATGGGATGTATCATTGCAACAAAGGCATGTCGACCAGTCCCCCACCAAACACCAAAATGTGATTTGTTGCTAACCTTATCATCATACCCATGAATAAATTTGATATAATTCTCGGTATGGATTGGCTGTCAAATTATGATGCGAGGATTTATTCCAAGAAAAAGGAAGTCACAATTTTTGAAAATGGTGTAGAATCCCTTGTCTTTATGGTAGAAACTTCTCCACCCAATTCTTATCTAGAACCACCCCCAATAGCTCTACTAAATTAAATTCTTGGAGAGGAATAGAACCCAATATCTATGGGTGAGGAACAAAATCTTCAAATTGAATATGTGCATGTAGTGAAAGAATACATTGATGTGTTTTCGGAGGATTTACCTGGACATCCTCCAGAGTGTGAAATTGAGTTTTTCATTGACTTAATTCCTGGTGCAAGACCTATATCAAAGACCCCCTATAGAATGGCCATGGTGGATTTGGTGGAGCTAAAGAAACAACTAGAAGAGTTGAGTGAAAAAGGATTTATTCGACCTAGTGTTTCTCCATGGGGAGCCCTGATCTTGTTTGTCAAGAAGAAAGATGGATCCATGAGGCTATGCATTGATTACAGGGAAATCAATGTTATTACAAAAAAGGACAAGTATCCTCTACCCCGGATTGATGATTTATTTGACCAACTTCATATAGCTCAATACTTTTCAAAGATCGACCTTCAATCCGGATATCATCAACTGAGTGTGAGGAAGGAAGATATACCAAAGACAGCATTTCTAACCAGGTATGGGCATTACGAGTTTACAGTGATGCCTTTTGGACTGATGAATGCACCATATTTTTTCATTGATTTAATGAATAGAGTTTTCAAGGAATATCTTGATAACTTTTTTGTGATATTCATCGATTATATCCTCATATACTGAAAAATATATGAAGACCATGAGAGTCACTTGCGAGTTATTCTGGGAACTCTTAGAAGAAATGAATTATATGGGAAGTTTAGCAAGTGAGAATTTTGTCTTCAATCAGTTTCTTTTCTGGTCCATATTGTATCTAAGGATGGAGTCCTAGTTGATCCTGCGAAGACAAAGGAAATCCAAGATTGTCCCACACCAACAAATATAACTGAGGTACGCAGTTTTATTGTCTTAGTAGGTTATTATCAATGTTTCGTTGAGAATGTTTCCCACCTAACTAATCTGCTAACCATGCTCACGCGTAAAGGGGTTAAATTTGGTTGGACCAAAGATTGTGAATAATGTTTTGAAGAACTGAAGAGAATATTAGTCAATGCTCCTATATTGACTCTACCATCAGGGAATGAAGGGTTTGTTATTTATAGTGATGCTTCAAAGAAAGGACTTGGTTGTGTCCTTATGAAAAATGATAAGGTTATTGCTTATGCATTACGACAGCTAAAAGTTCATGAGAAAAACTATCCTACTCATGATCTTGAGTTAGATGTTGTAATATTTTCTTTGAAGATATAGAGACATTATCTCTATGATGAAAAATGTGAGATTTATACTGATCACAAGAGTTTGAAGTATATTTTCTCATAGAAAGAACTCAACATGAGGCAAAGGAGATGGCTTGAACTACTCAAGGATTATGATTTCACAATACACTACCACCTGGGGAAGGCAAATAAGGTGGCAGATTCTTTGAGCAGAAAGGATCATGGAGTTTTGAACAAGATGAGAGTTGAAAGGGATCCTATTTCATGGATCTAGTAAATATGGATATGTGAATAACCATGGAATGTGAAACATCAATGATTTTTCAAATTGTTGCAAAACTATATTTACTAGAAAGAATAAAAATTTCTCAAGCTGATGATGAGGAGTTTCAAAATAATATTAAAGATGTGAATGATGGGAGATTGAGTGACTTCGTATATGAAGATGGAATTTTGAGATTTGGGATGAGACTTTGTGTTCCCAATATACCTGATCTTAAAAGGGAATTGTTAGATGATGTTCATATTTCCAATTTCTCTATACACCCTGGTAGCACTAAGATGTATAGAGATTTGAAGGAAAGTTTTTGGTGGGACAACATGAAGAGGGAGATTGCTGATTTTGTGTCAAGATGTATGGTTTGTCAACAAGTGAAAGCTGGAAGGCAACAGCCTGGAGAAGTATTACAACCTATTCCCATACCTGAGTAGAAATGGGATAATATCATGATGGAATTTGTCATGGGACTACCAAAGACTCCTAGAGGAACGATGCAATATGGGTCATTGTTGATCATCATACCAAGTCAGCACATTTTCTTGCTATAAGAGAAGATTTACCACTTGAGCACCTAGAAAGACTATATATTAATGAAGTTGTAAGACTTCATGGTGCACCTCTTTCAATTGTGTCCGATCGAGATCCCCAGTTTACATCAAAATTATGGAAAATTCTCCAGAAGGATTTGAATATTGAGCTTCGTATGAGTACTGCATAACACCCCCAAACCGAAGGACAGTCTGAAAGGACTATTCAAACTCTGGAAGACATGCTGAGATCATGCTCTCTTGACTTCCAAGGTATGTGGGATCAATACTTTCCTTTGGTGGAATTTTCCTACAACAATAGTTTTCATTCTAGTATCCAAATGGCTCCATATAAAGCATTATATGTAAAGAGATGTTGAAATCCAACTTGTTGGGATGAAGTTGGTGAGAGGAAACTTATAGGCCCAGAACTCATTGAAGAGACCACGAAAAAGGTGACGAAAATACATGCCCATATTAAATTAGCCCAAAGTAGGCAGAAGAGTTATGCTGACAATAGGAGAAAAGATTTGGAATTCCAAGTGGGAGATCATGTTTTTCTGAAAGTATCACCATAGAAGGGTGTCTTAAGGTTCGAAAAGAAAGGGAAACTGAGCCCCAGGTATATTGGACCATTTGAAATTATGGAAAGAATCGGAGCTATAGCTTACCGTCTAGCGATGCCACCAAATCTCTCCAGAGTTCATGATGTATTCCACGTTTCATTGTTAAAGAAATACATGCCAGACCCAATGCATGTACTCACATATGAATAAATTGAACTGGAATCGGATCTTTCATACTGTGAAGATCCTATCAAGATTCTTGATACAAGGGAACCAGTATTGAGAAATCGGAAAACTTGTCTAGTCAAGGTTCTTTGGAGAAATCATAACATGGAGGAATAAACATGGGAACTTGAAGATATTATTAAGAAGAAACACCCACATCTTTTTGGTGGTCTTTATACATGAAATTTCAAGGAAGAAATTTCCGAAGGAGGGAATAATGTAATGCCCCAAACATTTTATGGTAAGCTTCTCTTGATTACATTCTATTCACAACCTATAAATTACTATGTTCCATTAAAACAACACTAGGTTATTTAGGATATAGTCAAAACCTAGCCATTACATATAAATTTCTACATATATGTTTTAAATTTTGGGAAATGGTCATCTAGAGTTGTGTTCAGTAAGTCATTTGGAGTCTGATAGAACAAACTTGATTTTTTTGGTGAATAGTAACATACCCTTTTGAATAGAAATATGAATAGTAATATGAATAGTAATATGACCCTTGAATAGTAAATAATGAAATTATTTTATTTTATTAAGGTAATAAGATAATGGGATCGTATTTAATTTTTCAATGTCACATAAAACTAATTATACCTCTAAGATTGTTATTTTTCAAATTAAATATGACTTTATTTAAAAATTAAATTAATAATATTTAGAAAATTATTTTTTAAAAATGGATTTTACTTTTTAATTCTACACGTCAAAAAATGGTTAGGGTGAATTTTGGGAATTTTTCTGAAACAGTTGATTTTTTAGTGAATAGTAAAAACTACAGTTTTTAGTTTTGGTGTCTTTATGAAATCATTAATGATGAAATAATGGTGTCATAAATCTGGTAGACTTTTTTATAGTTAAATAATATGTGAGTTGTACCAATTGTATTATACCATGGGAAAATACCATGGTAAATCCCATGTTTTTGCAAAAAAACCACTCATGAGGTGTCCCTTGAAAATTATTAAAATAATCCCTCACTTTTCTTATAAATACCAACTCTTCCCTTCATTTAATTCATTACCAATTCTACCTCAACGAATTTATGGCCTCCTTACCTTTATATATGTCCTCCCAAGGTTTCCTCAAGCCCCCAATCTCCCAACCTATAAGTTATAAGGTTTATTCTACAAGGTAAGAAAATTCTCAATTTCTTTCTTTTTCCTTTCAAGTTCTCTTTTATGTGGTATATCTTTCAAGTTTCCATACCATGTTCTTATTTTTATTCTTATTCTTGATCTAATAAATATTATAATTCATTTCTTTATAGTTTACCCTTGTCCCCTCTCTTTTTAATATTTTCTAAAACCATGTTGTGTAGCCGTTAGGCTGCCGAATTTTTGTAAGCGATTTCAAAATTATTCTTTTATTTTGAGTTCTTTATTTATTATTTATTAATCTTTTATTACCCAAGAGGAATGAAATCTACATAATATTTTATATTCTGGATTTTCTCATATTCATGAGATATTCAACATCAATCTTATTCTTTTTCCCCACTTGTTCATGGAATTAAAAACATTGTCTGTAATGTATCGAATTACTGACATCGTAGATGATGTAATCTCAATTTCCATTAATTCTTTCAAGTCTGGTCATGAAACCATTTATATGGTTGAACCAGGTTATAATATATGTGGTATGACTCACCCATGGTTCTGTAATTCGTTTTTACTCATGGTTCTAATTTATAAGACAAAATGAGGTTGTTATTATCAAAGAACCATTAAAACGATCTAAACAAACATCATTAATATTTTAACTAATGAATAATAATCATGGTATATAACGAAAAATCATTATAAGATAATTTATATATCCATAATTTCATTAATAATATGTATTAACAATTCTATATATTTAACCATGTTTCAAATGAACTTCCATTCTTGGAAACAAGTAAACGAACCATGAAACCAAGTAAGAAAATGATTCCAAAACAATAAAATTGAATCTCTTAAATCCAACAAAAAGGCCATTAATGAACTTAAAAAGGTTATAACATATCAATTACATATAAAATAGTTTATGTAGTTATGAATTAATAATCCTAATTTGTTTATTCAGGTATTTAATAACAAGTCAAGAACACCTTCAAGCATAAGGTAAGGGGTTTCTCATCTCACTTTCATTTCTGTGAGATTTTCATTTTTTGCCACTTATTTCTTGTATGTGGTATATGTGTACTTACATTTTATATATAATAACATGGTTCTCTTTATATTCATGTTATTCAATGATTCACTTTATGTTCATTAAGTTCTAGTCATATGATTCGACTGATTACATTGTGGTAAGGGACTTTGTCTCAACAACCTTTTCATTATGACTAACTTTGTATTGTGCACCTAATAATCCTTATGTTTTGTACCTACTACCAATTTGAAATCACTTTTCATTTGAAATTATATTTATAATAAATATCCATAATCTCATATCATGGATATGTTTGTTGTCTAAACTGTATACCATTTTACAAACGATGTTTATTTAGAAAGTTATTTTAGTTATGGAAATATTAATGAATCTGTATACTCTACTCAATACGGATATTGAAAATACATATTTTTATTTTATTGAATCAATTTATAAAGAATTATTTGGACATGAAGTGGCGGGTGGGGCCCTCTATAGCCCCTCGATGCATTGGTAGGTCTCATGAGACAAAACAGTTTGGCAACAAACCCTTCGAGTTTGTTTCCAAAAATCAGAAGGGTTTCTACCCACAGAACTAAACCGTTTCAATGGTATTATGGTTTCATGTGCCAGATACATGACATCCAATTAATAAGCATTCTCTTTATTCATTATCAGTTATTATTATTATCCATGAGGTTTTCACTATGACAAAATATATGGATGAAGTTTCATTATTAGTTTATTAATGGAATTAGTTGTTCATTTATTCACTATTCCATATTGATTATGTCAGATTGATTGCGATTCACTTATTATTGTACTCATGATTACGCTATTTTTTACCCTTACTGAGTGTTTGAGCTCACCCCTTTCATTGTCTACCTTCGACAGGTGATGAAGAGAAGGTCTTCTTTTGAGTTCCTGTGGATGCAGTTTTGAGTTTTTTGTTATGTATTGTATTTTGTAACCTTTTACAATGTAATTTGAGTTACATCTGTGTATCTAGTTTCTTCAAAACTACTAAACTGATCCTTCCTTCAGGATTTTCATTCCTTATAATCATGCCAATATCACAAGTAATGCACCAGCGCTATCCTAGAGGGGTCGGGGAGTTACATGAGACCCTAGAGTGGGTGTTTTGTTATTTGGGATTCCATAGAATATTTGTAGATGGTATCATGGATGACATCCCATGAATTTTGACCCTATACGAGACTTGACCTTTGGTCTAGGTGGTATAACTAGAAACTTTGAGTTGCAAATCAGTTTTTAGTGATTTGTATCTTTTTTGATGATTGAGAGAAAAACTATAAGAGGGTTTTTTATAGGTTTTAATGTTCCTATGAGGTAGGTAGAATGGGTACATGATATATTTTTATAATGATTCATGAGGGGTGAAATCATGTTTATGGTATAATCATAATCAACCTTTATTTGATGATGTGGCACTCATGGAGTCATGAATTAAGCTTTATGATCGATCATAGTGAGAGTGTGAAACCCTTGGGTTTAATGAGATCTAGGTAGCATGCACTGGATACATGTGGCACTATTGATTTTGGAATCAATGAGTGGTTGTGTGGGAGTTGAGAATAAATTGTTTTAATGAATTTTTTTTTTCTTTTTTGACTGTGAGTGGTGATGAAATGATAAATTTCCCTCCAAGATAGAGGATACATAGAAAGTGGGTCGAGTGCGTTGGAATTTCCAATCCAATTTGATCCTTGATAGGTGTTTCCTGGGATAGAGGATTGTGTCTTAAGAGTAGAAACATGCACGTTATAGCATCCCGCCTTTTTATCACATGAACTTTCATTACATTTTACAAAATCGAGGATCTTTAAGGTTTAGTGTCTTGGAAACCAGGAACTTAAAACATGAAAACATAAAACATTCTTCTTAAACACTTGAAAGGATTATCCTCATGTTCATCCTAGGTTCATTACTGCATCTCATAACCTGGGAATATGCATCAAAAGAAAGGGTGAGCAGAAGGCCCAGTAAGGAAAACAAGAGAAACATTTTACATGTGAACTTGAGATACTTCAATAAGGTCATGGAAAGAACTTTAAGGCATGAGAAAGAAATCATGAGATATATCATAATAAAAATAACATTTTTCATAACTTGAATATGTGGCTACATCATTTAACATAGACAATCATGAATATATCACCAAGGTCCATCCCCAAGGTGTCATTTGAAAATTACCAAAGTTATTCACCGAGGTATCGTGAAAATTGCAATCTCTAGTGGTTACATCATTACCTAATGCATTGGAGCGCTATCAGGGTGCACCCTTAAATTTTCCTTTATTATCATGTGATCCACATATATCATCATCAAACATTTCATAAATAACCCATATAGCATAAAATAAATGGGTTTCATTTCATAGTCATAATGTTTTAAAAACTGCGTTAAAGACATGATCTTTACGTCACTTTAAACCCACGGAAGGGGAGAGCGGGTTTTATGTATGTAAATCCCAGAATTTAAAATAGAACATTTTTTTATATATGTGAATAACCCTATAGAAATAAGATCATTGAGTATTCACTTAATAACATGATTTAATTTTTAGAAAAAGAGAGAGACATTTGAGACGAAAATTCTGCAGCACAACGGCTACATTACAGGGTTTTAGAAAACGTTGAAAAGAGAGGGGACATGGGTCAAACAATCATAAATGACCCATAAAAATGGTAGAGGGACATAATATAAGGGATTTAAGAACATGGTAATGAAATTTGAAAATATACCATATGAAATGAAGAACATGAAAGGAAGACAAAAATAAGATTTCTCTTATGAAAATTTGGCAGCCTAATAGCGTTACATAAACTTCAACCAAAAATGAATTGATGATGTCAAATAGGGTCTCTCATCATATGAACATAAAAGATCAGTATGATAGATATAGAGATCATACCCCAACCTAATAAAAATGAATTTCAAGACTTGACATGGAATTAGAACATTGAAAAGGAGAAGGGTGAAAGAATCCCTTAAAAATTCGGCAGCCTAACGGCGCCACTTAAAACTTCAAAATACATATTTGAAGAGATCAAATGGGGTCTCTCATCATATGAACATGAGAGTCCAGTATGATAGATATAGAGATCATACCCCAGCATAACAAAAAGTAACTTGAAAGAATTGACATGAAAGTAGAACTTCAAAACGAGAAGGGTGAAGAACCACTTAAAAATTTGGCAGCCTAACGGCGCCACTTAAAACATCAAAATACTGAATTGAAGAGATAAAATGGGGTCTCTCATCATATGATCATAAGAGATCAATATGATAAATTTAGAGATCATACCCCAACATAATAAAAATGATCTTGAAATACTTTACATGATAATAGATCTTGAAAAGTGAGAAGGGAGAAAGAATCCGTTACAAAAATTTCGGCAGCCTACCGGCGCCACTTAAAACTTCATAAAACGAAATAATGAGATTAAGAGGGGATCTCTCATTATATGAAAATGAAAAGGTCAGTAAGAGGAAATATAAAAGAACATCCTCTCACATAAGAACATGGATCATAAAGGAATGACATAAAAAGGATTACATGAAAAGAAAGAGAGAGGTCGGATCCCTTACCTTAAAATGTAACTCTTAAACCTTAAAGGTTGGGACCTTGAGGGCTTGGGGGCACCTTGGGAGGACTCCTTGGGAGGTAATGAGACCAGAACTTCGTTGAGGAAGAGTGGGGAGTCGAATGTATGAGAGGAGGTCTTGGTATTTATAGGGAAAGTGAGGGGACAAGGCATTAATGGCAAAGGGACACCTAATTAGTGGTTTTGGAAAAACCATGGGCTTGCCCATGGTATTTTCCCATGGTATTGGCCACTTGGGACACCTCATACCTTATCTCACTATTCATAATTCGAACATATTGATTAAAAACTTAATACATCATTTAATGATGTCATTAAACACCCGTAACTTAAAAACTGTATTTTCACTATTCATCGAAAATTCAACTTTCTCAGAATAATCCCAAAATTTCACCTTAACCAAATATCAACGCTCTGATTACAAATATGAACTCCGTTTTATAAAAATAATTTTCTAAATATTTTTAATTTAATTTTTAAATAAAACACTATTCATCGAAAATTCGTTTTTTTCAGAAAAAATCCCAAAAATTACCATAGCATAATATCGGTGCTCTGAGTTCAAAAATGAAATCCGTTTTATAAAAATAATTATCTAAATATTTTTAATTAAATTTTTAAATAAAAAACACTATTCACCTGAAAAAACTAATACTTGAATAATAATTTATAAAACCGTTATTTAACCATTTTATTGAATCACATTACTTAATCAAGGTGCCTAGATTATATTAATACTTTCTTTAAGTGAGATTACTAATCCATTTGGACACATTACTAATCCTAATCATAAAATCACTATTCATAATTTATTATTCATCAAAAATCAAGTTGATCTTATTAGACTCTAAATTTCGTACTGGACATAATTGTAGAAGACCATTTTTTGAAAATCATTACACATTTTAAATTATTTAAGGTTTACATAAACATTTTTTTAAAATATCCTTTTGAAAATTCATCAAAAATATTCATACTATATTTATTCAGACATTTGAAAATTCATAAACTTCATAAGAAGAAATCCCAATTTTTATATAAAACACAGGATTACACAAGGCAGTTATGGTCTCCTTACATAGCCCCTTATCACACCAGCATAGGACCTAAGTGTAAGGTGTCCTAAGGTGAGAGAATCTAAGGGAGGCTCGGCCAACATCGCACGAGTAGTAATTTCTATCAGTTTGAACTTCTTGTGAAGGCGATCCCGTTCTAGCTTCACACGATGAAGTTCAGCTTGGGTTTGGTCCAGAGCAAAGCCCAGTGGTGCTACCTCCTTCCCAAGTTCTGTTAGATGGGCTTCGATTGGTCCAAGACTACTGGGTGAGGCCATCGAATCTTCTTTCTATATTAATTAACCAAGATTACTTGTATTTAGAGACAAAAATCAAAACGTTTAGTTTCTAGTGGTCATATTGACCAATGGTCATATAACAGTCAAAAACCAACAGTATCATTTTAATTATACTCATGTTATCAAATGAAACATTTTTGTTGAGTATAAAAAAATAAAATAGCACATAAAATTAGGAAACAAAATTTATTTAAAATTTCGGGTTGTTACAATCTTCCCCCCTTAAGAAATTGTGTCCTCGCAATTTTTTTAAAATTAGGTTTTGAAATTTCATTGAAAGTCCCACATCGGAAAAGGAGTCAGTAAAACTATTACTTTAAAAGAAAGAAAGGGAAGTACGAAGGTCACCCGAGTTAGCCCACACTAGGATTCCATGTAGGAAAACATGGACATGGAGGAGAAAACAAAGGGTCATGTTCTGAGGGAGAGTGATAGAGAACATTATTAGGAGAAAGTTAACCATGAGAAAATCCCAAACTTATGATGTGTGTAAACGGTCTTTGATTACCTAGTAGGAAACGTAAACCAACAACATTTTTGTTATACATTTCTTTTCATAATTTTGAGGAATTCATTTACTACATAGAACAAAAACATAAGAAAATATACCTACCTTCAAGTAGAGTTTCATCCTTTAATAAGTCCCTACCAACACTAATCTTTTCTCCAAATGATGAGAATTCAAAAACACTTGGTCTCATAAAAGCACAAGAATAATCTTCTAGAGAATCACATAATCTACAAAAGATTAACTATCTATTTCTTCTATCTTTAAACATTATCCCAAAAAAAGAAAGGTTAAGGTAAAACAACTCTTCAAAAAGAAAAAATACCATAGGAAGGGAAACTATTTTTAAATCTTCAAAGTTACATGGTACTACCCAAAGTTCATCATAGACCATCCCATAAATAACGGTCCTCAAAATTCCTCAAAATAAACCAAACTAAGATTGAAACCCAAATACAAGAGGGATTTGATAACATAGTCTTCCAAAATAAACTTCATTGTTCATCTCCAAACAACATCAACCACACCTAACATCTTATAACAAAAGTAGCTAACCTAAACATATTTTACCCAAGATAGGTTAATCATTCCCATAAGTAACCTAAATTACTATAATTCCACCTTAAATTCATTGATTCTTCAAAATATAAGTCAACCTTACTCCTCAATGAAAATACCGTAGTAATCTATTTACCTCGATCATATAGGGTCCTCAAAATAGTGAACTTCTTCCAAAATAATAATCATCTTTTAATCCCCTAATCATCTCTATCGTATTAATACGGCAATCGTAGCATTTCCTATCACATTGGTTGTTGGGACATGTTCTTCCATTTCCCGCCATTAATTAAGAAAAGAAACTATAATTAGGGGCTTAAATACTTAGCCAATAATCATGAAAAGAAAATTAAAGCATATAAGGATAACTTATAGTTGAAAAGTATACCCTAACTTGTGATCCCCTAGGTTCCCATCTAGGTTATCTATGATAATACATTCTTATGTGAACCTTTATTTTATTTTATCTTTGTTCCTTTAACAATGGTTCATACTAAGCTTATGAATTTACCAAAGCATATCCCCCGGGAGTGTCGTAACCAAGAGTGCGGCAAGGCCCATTGTCGTGTACCAGTTCCCATTTGAGTCTAGCTCAAAGCGGTGTTTTCGGGTTTTACCCCTATGTACATCTATGCCAGAGCCACCTCTACCTGCTCGTATCCAGACAGAGATGTATTTGCTTGGAAACCCATTACTCAATACTCACCAAAATACTAGGAAGATTTCCTATATATAAACTTTTCTGCAGGATTCTTTCTAAAGTTTTCATATCCTAATTTCCACAAATAACTAAACCATCCTTTGATACCAACTATAGCATCCCGCCTTTTTATCACATGAACTTTCATTACATTTTACAAAACCGAGGATCTTTAAGGTTTAGTGTCTTGGAAACCAGGAACTTAAAACATGAAAACATAAAACATTCTTCTTAAACACTTGAAAGGCTTCTCCTCATGTTCATCCTAGGTTCATTACTGCATCTCATAACCTGGGAATATACATCAAAAGAAAGGGTGAGCAGAAGGCCCAGTAAGGAAAACAAGAGAAACATTTTACATGTGAACTTGAGATACTTCAATAAGGTCATGGAAAGAACTTTAAGGCACACTACAACATAAACAGTGTTTAGCGGCGGTTTTGTGGCGGCGGTTCACAAAACCGCCGCTAAACGTTATCCGTGAAAGATTTCGCGGCGGTTTTTAACAAACCGCCGCGAAACCCAACCTATTTTGAAAAACCGCGACGCTTTCCCCTCCCCTATCGCATACCCGTACCCCGATCCCCCTCACAAACCCTCCCCTCTTCCCCGATCCCCGTCCCGCTACCTCCGGCGACACCCGAGCCCCCCGGCGAACCCTGCACCCCCCCCTCGACCGCCGGTGACCCCCGCGCCCCCGCGCCCCTCGCGCCCCCCACGCCCTCCGGCGACCGCCACACCCCCCGCGGCCTCCATTTTGAGCCTCTCCTCCATTGATTTCTAGAAATTTATTGAGGTAAATGCTTTTTTCATCTTGTTCATCCCCTATACTCTCCCCTACACCCATTATTTCTTGTTTTATACTTATCCCATGAACTCTAGTAAATATGTTGGTGGATATTAGGGTATGATATGGTTCTAATATGGGGGTTTTATGTGTTTAGGGCTTCTAGAGGGCTCCCCTTTTCTTGGTTGATATTTTCTATAAAAGTAGACTCATTTTAACTTGACTTCCACTTGATTGAGGTAGGTAAATTTTTTAAATTTCCTTTAATTAGAAGATCATTGAGTGCCTAATGTTTTCTAATTCCTTTTATTGTTAAATTAAATCTATATGCGGTAATAGTAGTGGATTTAAAAAAAATATCAAGTTTTTCTTACTTTTCATAACGGTTTTTCAATAGTTTACTCATTTATAAAGTGATATTGAATTTCAAGTATTTAAAAAAATGTGTATATGGATCATTTAATGTTGATTTTAATTATTATGGTCAATTGGCCATGTTTAAGTCTTGGAATGGTAAAAGGTGTAGTTTTAAATAAAAAGTTTAAATAAAAGGTGGTGTTTTGGAATTTCAAATGATTTAAATGAAAAAAGGAAATTGATCCTTTAAATGGTTTTATGTATGGATTTCTATTATTTTCATTTAAATAAATTTTAAATAAATATTTCAAAATGGAAAAAAATGGCTTGCTATCCTGGACTAATTTTGAAAGAAAGTCATGTTTGTCACCTTCAAGGAGGTTTTCTCAAAAATGTACACAGCCCTTAGTCAAGGCCCTTGATTTTGTACTGATTGATACATATATATTTTTGTTACTGAGGAGAATATTTTATATCTTTATTATAGGAATTTTTTGTGAAATGGGGATGTTTCTTAAGATGGAATTGAAGGTGATGTGATATTTAGTTAAAGTGTTTTAAAATTTATTTGTGTAATGATCATATGACTTACTTGTTTCCTCACATACCTTGAGTTTTATCATGGGGATCATAGGTAGCTATGTAAAAGATCTATATGATTGTGACCCTACTGTATATTATTCATTGGCTAGGGATTACGTCCCAATTAGACCGAGTGAGCTAATGGGATAGATTTGTGACCCAATGAGACCATGGTAGCTCCCAAAATATTTAGGTTCACATGTATTAGGTAGTGTTCTGATTAGATATATCCAATATCATTCATGTTATACCCTAGTGATTTTCCCATGATACCAAGTATTTTTTATGAAATTAAAAAGGGTATTTTCATTTTCTTTTTCATGGTGTCCCCAAGATTGATTGGATTATGAAACCATTGTGTGTTTGTGTTTGTTACTCCTTATTCATTATTGGTTTAGTTATTTATTGATATTTTCTTTATTCTTATGATTTTATTTGTTTTATATAATGAATTAAATTATGGTGGATTTTAAATTGATTTTTTTTTCAAAGGAAATAAAATTTTATGTTTTATATTTGAGTTTTTAAGAAGATATAGATACATAGTAAAATATTAGTTTTGTTCTGAAAAAAAAAATTAAAGGTCTCCTATTTAAAGTTTTAAAGTAGTTATTTTTTCCTTATTTAGTTAAAAATGGATTAAATTTTTTAATATGTGAAATTTGGTGTGATATTTTATTTGATAATATTACATGTGAGAAACTTATTTTCCTAACTGTAGTTTAAACTAGAATTATTGAAATTTCATATGGAATGAATTTCACAGAATCTATAGTAGAATCCAAATGGGAATGTTTTTTCTCACACCCTACATACACACTGACATGTGTATATAGTTATCATGTTTTCTTTTATGTGCCCAAACTATAATCTCTTTCGAGTTATGTTCACTTTGCTTTAATTAGGGATGGTATTTGTAAAACCCCATATCTATACAGGTGTTTAGAGATCAAGGGAAACTTAAATTTTCAATTTAGTGGCTAAGTTGAATTTTGAAATGGGATTTAGAATCAAATTTTGAGTCTTTGAAAACCTCAATGGAGGAGTTTTAGATATGGTTGGAGGCTTTTGAGTTATCTCAAAGTATCATAGGAACCTTGGGAGAGGTCGGGTGGTAGATGTAGTCAAAACAGTTGCAGTGCCACCGGCTAGCTATTAGTGTCTGGAAATGCAAGAAACCACTTCCAACAGACACTAAATAGCTGGTGGTATTTTTAGAGTGGGGATAACTCTTTTTACCCCTTAATCTTTTGGATGGTGTAGCCAAATCTCCCAATTTTTTTCTCTCACACAATCTCCCAGCATTTCTAAAATATTACTTTTGAATAGCATGAATTGTCTTTAAAGTTTCCACATGATGAACTTTTTCCACATGAAGATCATGTAGTTAACTTGATTTAAAATGCATTATGATCAGTTTCGATCACACATTAAAGGGGTGTTGTTTGAGGCAACATAAATGTGTGATCGATGGTGTTATGATAAGTGTGTATCCCGATATTCTTATTGCTCCTAAATGAGGTGTTGACGCTGTCTCCTATGGACCAGACTTGTTCAGTTGGTCTGAAATGGTAAATGTGGTCAATGAATCATCTTTATTATATTATGCATACTTTATGGCCAATGGTTCATCTTTATTATATTATGTTTCTGTAATCTTACACTATCGTATATTTTGTGTAGGCACATTGTGATATACATGGATAAAAGTTGGATCACATTACCGAGGAACACATCTCAATATGTTAAGGGTTTGAATGGGTTTTTAGATTTTGCAATTTCTAATCGATCCGTTGAAGGGAGAATAAGATGTCCATGTCCTAAATGTAAATTTAGAACATGGTTGAAGAGAGATGAAGTTTATGAACATTTAATACTGAAGCAATTCCCTGAGCAATATTTGTGTTGGATTTGGCATGGAGAATCAAACAATACAGAAAGATTGAGGACTGATGTTAATCCACAGAATGAGGTCCCAAGTTCTTCGACAATGGAAAATGAAATGCAAAACCTCATAAATGATGCATTCGGCACTGCAAGACACCACTATGAGCATCAAAACATATCAGAACAACCAGAAGAGGGTGCTACAAATTGCAACGTGACAAGTGATGTTTCTGAGACTGTAACACAAGCAGATCAAGATTGTAACATATCATTGGATCCTCTTGATTCTGTGGAGCCAAATGTAAGGGAAAACTTCAGTGAGGAAAATGCATTTCATGATTTAGTTGCCGATGGAAATCAAGAGTTGTATAGTGGGTGTTTGAAATATTCAAAGCTTTCATTTCTACTGAAGTTGTACCATATCAAATGTCTATGTGGAATTACAAATAAGGCAATGTCCATGTTATTGGAATTGATTCGTGATGCATTTCCTGAAGCAAAAATCCCAGAATCGTTTTATGATATGAAAAAAGTTGTTAACAAGCTTGGTCTGAATTATACAAAAATACATGCGTGTCCCAATGATTGTATGCTTTACTGGGGAGAGGATTCAAGTAGACAGAATTGTAAGAAATGTTCTTCTTCTAGATGGCAGTCAAAGGGTGATGTTGGAAGTACGACTGAACATAATTTCACGGAGAAGAAGAAAAGGAACACACCTGCAAAAGTTTTGCGTTACTTTCCTTTGAAGCCTCGATTGCAAAGATTATTCATGTCATCAAAAACCGCCGAACACATGAAGTGGCATGCTGTAGATAATAACAATGATGGGTTAATGAGACATCCACGGGATTCCCAATCGTGGAAGACATTTGATTCATTACATCCAGATTTCTCAGCTGATCCTAGGAATGTTCGATTGGGATTGGCTGCCGATGGATTCAACCCATTTGGGACTTTGAGTACGAGTTATAGCATTTGGCCAGTTGTTTTGATCCCTTATAATCTGCCTCCGTGGATGTGTATGCAACAAACATCTTTTATCATTTCGATGATTATTCCTGGAAAACAAATGCCTGGAAATGATATTGATGTATACCTGCAGCCTTTGATTGAAGAATTGCAGGAGTTATGGAGCAACGGTGTTGAGACATTTGATGTTTCTTCTAAAACAATGTTTAAAATGCATGCTGCTTTAATGTGGACCATTAGTGACTTCCCTGGGCTTGGGAATTTATCTGGTTGGAACACTTATACGGGTTTGGCTTGTCCCGTTTGTAACTTTGATTTCGAGCCCAAACGGCTACCTCACAGTAGAAAATGGTGCTTCTTGTGCCATCGAAGATTTCTTGATGCATCTCATAGATTTCGGCTGAACAAATCAAAATTTAATGGTTGCATTGATCGTAGACCACCTCCAAAGTTGTTAACCGGTTCTGAAATATTGACACAACTTGAAAATGTTAAAACAGAATTTGGGAAGGTTCATCATTTGAATGATAGCGGAAAACGAGTGCGAAGTGCATCGTCAAGTGAAATCAGAACGCAACAATGGAAGAAAAAAAGTATATTCTTCAAACTTTCGTATTGGGAATTTAATTCTTTGCGCCACAATCTTGATGTGATGCATATTGAGAAGAATGTATGTGATAATTTGATTTTCACATTACTTAATGAGCATGGAAAGTCGAAGGATCATCTCAATGCTCGCAAAGACTTACAAGTAATGAACATAAAACGTGATCTCTGGCCAGATGAGAATGAAAAGTATGCTCCGGCCATTTTTTCATTGAAAAATAGGGATAAAGATACGTTCCTTCAAATTTTAAAGAATGTGAAGGTATCTGATGGGTATTCGAGTAACATCTCGAGGTGTGTTGACTTGAAGAATCGTAAGTTATATGGATTGAAAAGTCACGATTCACATGTTTTGTTACAACAGTTACTACCATTGGCATTGCGTACATTATTACCTGAAAAAGTTACTGCTGTTGTACTCCATTTCTGCACATTTTTCAGACAGTTATGTGAGAAAGCTCTACATCCATTTCAGCTGGACAACCTACAGGAGAGGTTTGTATTGACCCTTTGTGCAATGGAGATGATCTTCCCTCCATCGTTTTTTACTGTCATGATGCATTTAACTGTGCATTTGGTTGACGAAGCTAAATTAGGAGGCCCCGTTCATTATCGATGGATGTATCCAATTGAGAGGTATTTTATTTATATGTTTCCAGTTAAGTAAACATTTTTTGGCATTTAAATAAATGCATAATATTATTAGTATTTTTTCACAGATATCTTGGGCATTTGAAAGCATACGTGAGAAATAAAGCTCAACCAGAAGGCTCTATTGCTGAAGGCTATTTGGCCGAGGAGTGTCTCACCTTTTGTTCCAGATATTTGGATGATATTGAGACAAGATTTACTCGAGTTGGACGTGTTGACGACACATCAACTCAATCTCAAATGCATCAGAAATCAAAAATATTTCCTGCTATTGGCCGATCAGTTGGGAGGACCTCATACGCGACACTAACAGAATTGGAATTATTACAGGCACATAGATATGTGCTGCTGAATAGTGAAATTGCAGATCCATTTATTGAAGAGTTGAGGATACAAACAAAGAGACGAATGAGAAGCCGAACACGAAATGAAAAAGATATAACGAAAGCTGTGAATAAAGAGCTGGTAGAATGGTTTGCACGACGTGTAAGTTTATAAATATTGCAATAAATACGAATATTACTTTGACACATACAATTTGCAAATCTATTAAATTATATTTTTTTTTCAGATCATGAATACTGATACTCGAGCTGACTTTTCAGAAGATTTGAAGTTTCTTGCTAGAGGTCCTATAAAACAAGTTAGAAAGTTCAACGCTTATAATGTGAATGGTTTTAGATTTCGTACAGTCGATCGAGAAGTGGGTTTGAAAACACAGAATAGTGGTATTTTTACATTTGCTGAAGTGGAATACTATGGAAAGCTGCATGATATTATTGAATTAAACTACCACGGGCATTTTTCTGTTGTTTTATTCAAATGCAAATGGGTCGATTTTATCAGAGGTGTTAAAAGAGATTCATTGCAATTTACTTCTGTAAACTTCTCTCGCTTGATGGATGTTGGTGATCGTGAACTGCATGATCCATATATCTTAGCATCGCAGGCAAAAATGGTATATTATGTGAATGATGTTGTGGATGAACGGTGGAGTGTAGTTACTCACGTAATACAAAGAGATTTGTATGATATGGGTGATGAAGTGGAAGATTTGACCTCTGCAATTGAATTTCATCAACAACAGGAAGCAGAATTATTTGTCCATCATGATATTGAAAATATTGGTCTAGTAAGGATGAATGAAGTGGATGAAGCAATGGAGCAGGAAACCGACATGATTGAAGGGGAAAATGATTGTATGTACAATTATTTATTCATTCAGCAACTACTTGTTTCATTTCTGTAGTCATTCATTATCATTGTTATATATATATTGTTTGTTAATACTGGGCATCTATTATCATTTTTAATTTTTTTTCTGCATGAATTTTTTGAAATATATATTCTGAACTTAATTTTATTTGATTAAATGACAGGAATGCCAAGGAAGAAGCGGTACACTATTCCTTCTTCTTCTGCGACAGATGACGATCCGTCTGTCCCCACAGTATCATCTCCCCCTGCACCATCTCTGACACCATCAGTGGATGCCTCATTAGGGGATGAGTCATCGCCTCCCCCTACAGGAGCTTCAGCAGCGGGGCAGCGACACGCCCACTCCAGTTCGTCACGGACATTCTGGAGGGTCGCAGTCATAGGTACAAATTTTAATTAAATAAATTTATTGCATTTTGTTTATAGTAATTGTTTGCTCATTGCAGATGAAGACAATGAAACTGTGGAAAGAGACATAAAAAGTTCTGATGTTTGGAACATGCATGGCAAGAAGATAGTGGTGCCATTTGATTCTTATGGGGTCCCGACGGATGACGCCGCAGGTTTACTTGGTCAGATTATAGGTCAGCTGGCAGCGGAGCCCGTTTCCCTGCCTATTTCGTATGATGATTGGAGGCATATGCCTCCAAACTGGAAAAATGAAGTTTATGATTCTCAGATAAAGGTAATTTTATTACTTTATGGTTTAATTGAATGTCATTTTACTAATATATTCAAAATGAATTTCTGTATACAGATGTTCTTCCACTTTACCGTTGCTGATGTGATAGCACGGAAGTGGACATTGAAAAATCTTGGAAAAAAATGGAAAGATTTCAAATGGAGGTTGTGGTGTGATGTCAACGATTCTTCGTTGACCGTGCAGCAGATGTATGAGAAGATACCCAGTGGGGTACCGAAAGAACAGTGGAAGGTTTTTGTCGATAGACATCGTGATGAGAAGCGGATGGTATTGAAATATATATTATTATATTATCCTCATTTTACATTTATAAATGTACATGAAGAGGAGATAGACATTGAATACAATACTATTAAATTGAATTTTATTTATTTCAGGATCTCTCAAGAAAGAATGCTTCAAACCGGGCGAAGCAGGTAATCCCGCACACTGCGGGTTCAAAAAGCTTTTCAAGAAGCCGAATGTCATTGGTAATCTTTTAATTAGTTTAAATATTTATAAAATAATAATATCTATTTAACATATTTGATTGATGATTTATCTTTGTTTAATGCAGTCACAGAGTTTAGGGCATGAAGCATCCCGAACAGAACTGTGGCTGGATGTTCATAAAAAAACAGATGGAAGTTTTGTTAATGAACCTGCCAGAGAAGTAGGGGTATGAAGTCAATTATTTATTATAATAACTTAATATCAGTTTTTACTGTGTTAATATATATTGATATTTGATTTATAGGTAAAAATTAAAGAAAAATGGGATGCCAATCCTGGGCAATCCTACTCAGTCTCCCAGGATGACCCGGTTGGTCAAGTCCTTGGGAAGGAGCATCCTGGTAGAGTGCGCGGGATGGGTTTGGGACCCGTACCATCTGAGGTCTTTCGCATGCCATCAGGGATTTCGGCCTCATCCACTCCTGGTTATAGTCATTTCATACCTGAAGATGCTCAGAGGGAGATGTCTGCTCTACGAAACACAGTTCACCAGCAGGGGAATCAGATATCTGATTTGCAGAAAGAGTTGCTTGAAATACGTCAGTATATGAGCAGATATGCCCCCGGTGGTAGTGCATCGGGTAGTGGTGAGCAGGTAAATCACAAAAAAATCAAAATCATTTAGTTTGCAAACTTTTATTGGTTTTAATTTTTATTATAAATATGCAACAATATTTAATTTTCAATATAATGTTCTTACAGGTGGCAGCAGGTGGTAGAGATGAAGGTGGAGAGGGTGACGATGCAGCATCAGATGATGAGTAGTAGTATTGTTGATGTGTTGAACAAGTATGATAACAGTTGGTTTGTAGTAAAAGCATTTCATTTGCTGAAAATTATTTCTTTTTAGCACTCTAGTGTTGTTCTCTATGTATTAAGATGGTATTCTGAGACTATGTTTGGAGTAATTAATGTTTAATTATCATAAAATCAAGAATTATTACCCATTTTAATTGTAGATGATATATTACACCATTTAAAGGAATCTGATAGGTTTTTTATGATTGATATATGGTCTAAAAATCACCCGAGGTGGTTGAATGATGAGGTTATCTTGAATACATCCTTCCCTCATAGGTTTGAATACATCTGGTTTGTGGTTATATCATTCAGTGTTATAATAGAAGAAGATATATAAATGGGGCTCACAATATATATGATCTATGAATTCATATACTAGTTCTTAGATGTGTACATTCATGAAATCATTATATACCAATTGGAAGTGGGTGGAAGTCAAAATTGTGATGGTCACAATGTATCCCCAATATTAGGGAGGATATGTGATCATATATTGAATAATGATTTCATAACATTATATAGAAATCAAGGAGTCCAGTTAAATACATTATTAAGAATGATTGTACATGGATGAGGTTTTAGGACTCCCCATGATACCATAATTAATTGTTTAGAATGTAATTCCTATTTCATATCATCATTATTGGGAGGAATATGGAATCCCTCCATTACCTAAACTCTCTTTAAAATGACTTTCAATCCCCTAATCGATGGAAATCTGGAATTGAATTTCAATAAGTTGTGGGATTTTTTGGGAACATTAATTTTGACCTAGTTGCATTATGGGTGAATAAAACACCAATTTTTTTTTGTTTTCCGATAAAAATATACATCATTCATCTGTTTTTGTGTATATATTCTATGAGTTGTGTTGGATGTTGTATACTTTTACATTGTGATGTGTTTATGTTTTGTTTTGATTCTCAAGGATGATAATTGTTTAATAGATTTTTGTTTTGAGGGTCCAGAATTCAAAAGTCACTCCCTTTACTTTTTTCCATGTCTTGTTTCTACTAAAAGGAATTTTAGAGGTGTTTTAGAGTCTTGGTGAGAGTTATGTGCATTCAAAGGGTCACCATTCCATGTTGTTGGTTGTGGTGATGGTTGTTTTGGCCATTGGTTCTTGTAGGTTGTCTATGGAGATGGTTGTGTGATGTTAGGATATCACCACAAAGAGTGAAATGGTATGGTTGGTTATGTTGTTGGGAATGGTGAATGGATGTCCACCCTGTGTAACATGGGAAATAGAATATGCACGGTGAAGGGAATTATATTGTTCATTTCACTTTTGGGTACCACCTGTGTAGCACGGGGAGCTAGGTTTAACCATGTCGTGGTCTTGGGTGTGGTGAGGAGAAAACAACCAATCTTTTTATGTTATGTCATAGTGGATGTTCATGGAGGGAATCGAGGGATCCAGCACACCTTGGTCCATTCCATGTTCTAGGATATGGTGGTGGTCAATTTTTTTTAAAAACACATGAAAGGCAGGAAAGAGATATGGGTGACTTAGATCTCCTTTAACCAAGGGAGACCACAGCATATTGGGATGTCTCCACACTATGGAGAACCCATTTGGGATTTCCTCTATAAATAGAAGGCACATATGGACTTATTTTGATTTTCTTTCTTCTAATTTGATATTTGAATAACACCAAATCCCATTGATTACCTTTTACCATCTCTCTTAATGTTTTTATCCTCTTGGATTGTGGATAATTGAGTTCCATTTATTCAAGTTTCCTTCTTCTTTCCTTTCTACCTTTTATTATTCCCAATATTTTGGGTGTTTATTGTTGAGAACCCCTATATTTTTGGTTGAGTTATGAGTGTGTTTGGGTGATGGGATTCTGAGGATAGGTTTTGGTGGGTTTCTCTTATATCCTAGTGAAACTTGATCCTTTGTTTCTTCTGTTGCGATTATGGTTCTCCTTAAATCTCTAATTAAGGTAGGATATTTGAGTTCCCTCATTACTATTTTAAATATGTGATATTATAATACTACTATTTCATCTTGGGTGGAAGTTAAGATATTTCCTAATGAAAATAATTAATTGGATATATTAAAATTAATGGGAAGGGGTGATATCAAATGTGCTTTAGGTTTTTCATGATATTGCTTTTCTATGAATGTGTGTTGGTTGTTGTTTATTATGAATTGTTTTTACTTCTATGAAATTATTATTGTTTCTAAAATTTAATTTGATAAATCACCTCACATTAAAATGATAATGTCTTTACTTATGGTAATTGAATTTCCTATCTGTAAACAAGGAATCATTGTCTTTTCCCTTTTCTTGTGAGGTTGATTTAATTTGATAGTTTGCATAATAGATGGAATTATGGTTATGGTTACTTTATGAGTTTGGATTATGGATAAGGTGATGATTTGTGATGCAAAAATTGTGGGTTGGATGTGTTTGAATTTTATAACATTGTGTCTTGTTAGTTACTCAGTAGATATGGAATTCTTGAAATGGTAAATCCTAGTAAATGAATGATGATGGATAAATAGGATAATTTTGCTTAAATTAGGTTGAAAAAAATGTAGGTCTTGAATATATAATGGATTGTAATTAAATATATAAATATGGTAAATGATTATGTAGGTGGTTGGTAATTGATGTAGTTAAATTGGAACTATGAAACTGGTGTATGGTTGTGTGCTTGGTTAGTGGGGCAGTGGTGTAGCAGATGCAACGTATTTTTTTTCCCAGTTCAACGTTTAGCGGCGGTTTTAACCGCCGCTAAATGCCATACCTGTGAGCATTTAGCGGCGGTTTTAACCGCCGCTAAATAACCGGGAATCCGTTAGCGGCGGTTTTAACCGCCGCTAAATGATGAACTGGGCAGAATTTAGCGGCGGTTTTAACCGCCGCTAAATATATTATGTTGATATTTAGCGGCGGTTTTCACCGCCGCAGAATAGGCGCATCAAACGACAGAATTTAGCGGCGGTTAAAACCGCCGCTAAATAAGATACCCATATAACCGCCGCTAAATGAAGCAAAACCGCCGCTAAATGACGGACATACGACACATTTCTAAAACCGCCGCGGAATCAAAAAAACCGCCGCTAATAGATTGCCGACGCCAAACTTAGCGGCGGTTTTTGTAAACCGCCGCCACACAATATAGCGGCGGTTTAAACCGCCGCTAAACCGGAAAAAAACCGCCGCTAGGATCGGCATTTGTTGTAGTGGCATGAGAAAGAAATCATGAGATATATCATAATAAAAATAAAATTTTTCATAACTTGAAGATGTGGCTACATAATTTAACATAGAAAATCATGAACATATCACCAAGGTCCATCCCCAAGGTGTCATTTGAAAATTACCAAGGTTATTCACCGAGGTATCGTGAAAATTGTAATCTCTAGTGGTTACATCATTACCCAATGCATTGGAGCGCTATCAGGGTGCACCCTTAAATTTTCCTTTATTATCATGTGAGACACATATACCATCATCAAACATTTCATAAATAACCCATATAGCATAAAATAAATGGGTTTCATTTCATAATCATAATGTTTTAAAAACTGCGTTAAAGACATGATCTTTACGTCACTTTAAACCCACGGAAGGGGAGAGCGGGTTTTATGTATGTAAATCCCAGAATTTAAAATAGAACATTTTTGTATATATGTTAATAACCCTCTAGAAATAAGAGCATTGAGTATTCACTTAATAACATGATGTAATTTTTAGAAAAAGAGAGAGACATTTTGAGACGAAAATTCTGCAGCACAACGGCTACATTACAGGGTTTTAGAAAACGTTGAAAAGAGAGGGGACATGGGTCAAACAATCATAAATGACCCATAAAAATGGTAGAGGGACATAATATAAGGGATTTAAGAACATGGTAATTAAATTTGAAAATATACCATATGAAATGAAGAACATGAAAGGAAGACAAAAATAAAATTTCTCTTATGAAAATTTGGCAGCCTAATAGCGTTACATAAACTTCAACCAAAAATGAATTGATGATGTCAAATAGGGTCTCTCATCATATGAACATAATATATTAGTATTATAGATATAGAGATCATACCCCAACATAATAAAAATGAATTTCAAGACTTGACATGGAATTAGAACATTGAAAAGGAGAAGGGTGAAAGAATCCCTTAAAAATTCGGCAGCCTAACGGCGCCACTTAAAACTTCAAAATACAGATTTGAAGAGATCAAATGGGGTATCTAATCATATGAACATAATATTCCAGTATGATAGATCTAGAGATCATACCCCAACATAACAAAAAGGAACTTGAAATAATTGACATGAAAGTAGAACTTCAAAACGAGAAGGGTGAAGAACCACTTAAAAATTCGGCAGCCTAACGGCGCCACTTAAAACTTCAAAATACTGAATTGAAGAGATCAAATGGGGTATCTCATAATATGATCATAAGAGATCAGTATTATAAATTTAGATATCATACCCCAACATAATAAAAATGATCTTGAAATACTTTACATGATAATAGATCTTGAAAAGTGAGAAGGGAGAAAGAATCCGTTACAAAAATTTCGGCAGCCTAACGGCGCCACTTAAAACTTCATAAAACAAAATAATGAGAGTAAGATGGGATATCTCATTATATGAACATGAAAATGGAAGTAAGAGGAAATATAAAAGAACATCCTCTCACATAAGAACATGGAGCATAAAGGAATGACATAAAAAGGATTACATGAAAAGAAAGAGAGAGGTCGGATCCCTTACCTTAAAATGTAACTCTTAAACCTCAAAGGTTGGGACCTTCAGGGCTTGGGGGAACCTTGGGAGGACTCCTTGGGAGGTAATGAGACCAGAACTTCGTTGGGGAAGAGTGGGGAGTCGAATGGATGAGAGGAGGGCTTGGTATTTATAGGGAAAGTGAGGGGACAAGGCATTAATGGCAAAGGGGCACCTAATTAGTGGTTTTGGCAAAACCATGGTCTTGCCCATGGTATTTGCCCATGGTATTGGACACTTGGGACACCTCATACCTTATCTCACTATTCATAATTCTAACATATTGATTAAAAACTTAATACATCATTTAATGATGTCATTAAACACCCGTAACTTAAAAACTGTATTTTCACTATTCATCGAAAATTCAACTTTCTCAGAATAATCCCAAAATTTTACCTTAACCAGATATCAAAGCTCTGATTACAAATATGAACTCTATTTTATAAAAATAATTTTCTAAATATTTTTAATTTAATTTTTAAATAAAAACACTATTCATCGAAAATTCATTTTTATCAGAAAAAATCCCAAAAATTACCATAGCATAATATCGGTGCTCTGAGTTCAAAAATGAAATCCGTTTTATAAAAATAATTATCTAAATATTTTTAATTAAATTTTTAAATAAAAAACACTATTCACTTGAAAAAACTAATACTTGAATAATAATTTATGAAACCGTTATTTAAACATTTTATTGAATCACATTACTTAATCAAGGTGCCTAAATTATATTAATACTTTCTTTAAGTGAGATTACTAATCCATTTGGACACATTACTAATCCTAATCATAAAATCACTATTCATAATTTACTATTCATCAAAAATCAAGTTGATCTTATTAGACTCTAAATTTCGTACTGGACATAATTGTAGAAGACCATTTTTTGAAAATCATTACACATTTTAAATTATTTAATTTTACATAAACATTTTTTTAAAATATCCTTTTGAAAATTCATCAAAAATATTCATGTCACGAACCAGGCCGGATTGTCATCCGACCCGACACCCGACCCGGTCCGCGACATGGCCCGAAGGGCGTTCCCGATCCCCACGGGCTGGCAACTAGTGCCGGGCATCAAAACAAACCAGTTGGGAACGGTTTGGCCCATGAAAAAGATAAGAAAACATAAACTGAACAAGCATATGAATAAAGGAAAACAAACTGAACAACGTGGCAGCAGAAAAAGGAATAAATAAACGCGACATACCTCAGGTGACCCCGTGGATCACCACGGTACGACAACCACCCACTTCCAAAAGCGATCCAAGACTGAAACCTGCAACTGAAAATTAAAGTAGGCGTGAGCACCGAGATACTCAGTAGGAAAGCCAAAAACAACCACGTCCTATGCCTCCGCCTTTATTAAGAAATCCACAATGCCAGTTTGGAAATAAGATATAATAAAATAGTGTTTCTCCTTTTCAAAATTAAGTAACGAGTTTGCATTTTCAGGTAAATCCTTTTACTTCCACTACATTTTCAAAATAGGTTTCAAGCATGCACTTAACATTTCAAAATGAAAAGAAACCAGTTTGAATTAAAATATGGTTTTCATAAACAAGGCATCAAGTATGAAATCACTGAAAAGAAAGTTACGTCGTTAGCAACATGACAAAAATGAGCACCATGGGTAATCCCTATAGGTAGCTAAAACAAGTGGGAACCTAAAGACCCCGTACCTCAGTGAAACGTGGCTTAGAAGACCACGACCCTCAGAAAACGTGGCTTAGAAGGCCACGACCCTCAGAAAACGTGGCTTAGAAGGCCACGACCCTCAGAAAATTCATATGTTTAGTTAGTGTTGTCGCGTCAATCCTGCTAGACAAACCGGGACGAACCCCTGCCGTGTCATCTAGCGTACTAGTCCTGGTCACCCACCTAGATACTCGGGTTTTCCCATTGTGCTCTATTTCAAATGGTGGTGAGTTTTCTTTATCAAACAATCAAACAAGTACATTACACTTTCTTTATCTAAAATTCATTCCACCTTTCACCACCGCACTCCCTACTTAAGTGCATTCCCCTCTCTTTACATCCCACATTCACGCACAAGCCTTTACACTAGGCACATATATCACAAACTGCTCATAAACACTTGCATCACATTTTATTTTCAAATTTAGGGGGAATGACTAAAAAGGGGTTTTCTATTTTCTCAAACCAAATCTTAAAGTGCCAAACGGGCCTTTCATAAAACATTCTTAAGATGCCAAACATGCTTAATGACATAAAGGAAACACTTTTTAAAAATCAATCTGCCAAAAAGGCCAAACACCTTTGGAAATACACATTACTAATTCAGAACCACTTAAGAAATCAATTTTTCGATAAAAGGTCACCTAAGACCGATAGCATTAAAAATACATTTAAATTTCCAAATCAAAGGCGTAATCATTTCTAGCAACCGTAACCTGATTTCATAGCATGTGGATATAGCGTAAATGTAAAACATATTTTTAAAACAAGCAAGCAATTATGAATCTCAAATTAAAGGCATGGGCATAGAGGACCTACCTCAAACTTGTCGCTATCTGTCGATGGCCACTCGAACCGACACTTGGCGCGCACACGCACATGCATTTATACATATATATATATACACCCCTAGCTGCATTGCACATATTCCCTGCGCCATGAGGGAATATGTACAAAGAGGGCACATATATATATATATATATATGTCTTACCCTATGCATGTACAAGTAGGATGTCTCGACATGCGCGGCCCAAAACCAACGAAGCAAGGTGCAACGCACTACACCTATAATTTAATAAAACCATTAAACGCTTAAACAATCCCTAAAGTGTTTCAAATTAACACGTCAAGGGTTTGCACCAACGACGCGCCGGTTACATAACTCATAAAACTCATTGAAAATATTAAAAGAAAAGCACAAAAACAATCTAACCATTTTCAAAGGCCATTTCAAATCGTCACCTAAACCGGAGTCAATTTCCAAAACATGAATTCCATTGTTTAAACCATTTACGATTTACATTATAAATACGCAACAACCCGCACATACCAATTTATGCATTTCCCTTTTAAAAACCTACACTCAAGTCCATTTTCACCATAAGTTTCATTGAAAAAGTGATTCATACTGTTTGAAAAACTAAGTAACCTGTTTGCACAATTTATAAAATACCTGCAAGATGCATAACATGGTTTTACACCAAAAAGTATACGAAAATTCAAATTAAGAAACTCATTCCGACCCCACGCATATATATTTCTTTCCAAAAACTATTTTCGCATCACTTTCACAATGAAATAAGTTGATTGCATGATTTATAAAACATTTCCAAGGTGCACACCAAGGATTAACACATGGACCATACCCAAATTCCCACATATAAGACACTTTATAATTAAAAACCTATTTGATTTTTATCAAATACCAACTTCGCACCTCGCGCCAAAGTAAACGAAGATGTCAAATTAATTAAACAATATAAACACAATAAGAAAAATTATTTGCATGTGAAACCACCCAATTTCAAGTGAGAAAACTATTTTTAAAACCAAAATCATAGTGAACCTTTACTAAAACCAAATCCGCACCATGCAATTCACCCAATTGAACCCCAAATCGACCAGTGGAACCAAAATTATCAAGAATCAACCCAAAGCAGTATTACCAAACATTAAGCACAAAATAATCTATTGCAAAAACAGCATTCACACCCAACGAAAATTCCTACAACTCAAAAATCACGAAACTCCTAAAATAATATTAAACCACAAATAAGAAATTGAAGACTCCTCACCTGAAAACCATTGCGAACCCACTGCCCTTGATGGCAGTGGCTAAAACCGGCCTCGATGGAGCCCGGCAGAACCTAAAAAAACAAAATTCAATAAAAAGAAAAACCCCAAAAACATTAGGGTTCGGCCAAAATTCGATGGGGCGACGGGAGACTTCAAATAGACCAGGAATGGGAGGAAAAGTGGGAAGAAACCAATACCTTGAAAGATCAAACCAAAATCTGGTGGAAAACCGGTTGAAATCCAGGCCGAAGTGGGAGCTCGGGGGGTTGCGGGTCTCGGCGAGCGCGGAGGGCGAAACGGCGGCCGGAGGTGCGGCGAGCAGGCCGGACGGGAGGGAGGTGGCGCGAGCAGGCCGGACGGGAGGCGCCGGACGCGGGAGGCCGGACGGAGGGAGGCCGCGCGATCGGGAGCAAAGGGGGAGGGGGCCGCGTAGGGTTAGAAGAGAGGGAGGGGGGCTGTGCGCGACGCCCAGGACAGCAAGGAGGAAAGAAAAAAACAAGAAAGGAGAAGAAAAGAAGAAAAAAAAGAAAAGAAAAAAAAGAAATAAAAACAAATAAATAAAAATGAAATAGAAATAAAAATAAATAAATAAAATGAAAAAAAAATAATTAATAAAAAATGAAATAGAAATAAAAATGAATAAATAAAATGAATAAAAATGAAATAGAAATAAAAATAAATAAATAAAATGAATAAAAATAAATAAATAAATAAAAATGGAATAGAAATAAAAATAAATAAATAAATGAAATCTGAAAATAATATTATATTATTTAGTAATGTTAGACACTACGCACGGTCACGCACACAACCGCGCGCCATAGAACAACCCAAGTGTGTGTGTGTGTGTATATATATATATATATATATTAACCGGTTCAAACTGCAAATTTAAAAACTAGCCCCAAAATAATTAAAATAAAGTAGCAGGCATTGCCAAGTCAAAAACGTACATTTATCAGCAACGAAAAACTCAAGTAGAGTCCATCACGCACCTCGACATGACAAATTTAATTCCAAATAAAAATTATAGAACAAGAATAAAATTAAAAGTCATTGCCATAGTGCGGAGTTCGGGTGTGACAATTCTCCCCACCACAAAAACTTTCTGCCCCCAGAAAGTCACCAAGCCAAACGAGGAGACAAACTCGAGCTTGAAACTAAATGTGGCCAACAAAATCACAACTCGGCGTGACTTTTCACTCCATCAGTCACACCCGACCAACTCTGAGGGGAACTGAAAAGAAAAGAACCATCAAGAAACGAGGAGGGTTCTCCCCACCACAAGAACCCGACTATCACAACCGACATTGAGGCTCTTAGCATGAACTAACTCTGGAACTGCTAACTTGATCCAAAAGGGAACCACCACATAGACCAAACCTCGAAAAAGGAACTTCAAGATTCATGGTGGGTCTCCCCACCATTTAAGAACTGACCAGCTGAAGCCAATTAGCGCAGAATAATACGAGAAACCTAGCACAAATCGACCCATGAACTCTCTGCATAAAGCAGACCCCCACCACATGGGGTCATCGACGAAAGGCCCCAAACCGAGTAGCAGACCAAACCCCTATTCATTATCTCCCAAGATGCATATGTCTCGAAAACGAGTGCATCCCAAAACAAGAACGGGTTACGCTTGAGGAGGCGCAGCTATAGGAATTACAAGAAAACAAGATCACCATGCCTTCTTACAACCACGGTGGGGTATTCAAAGAACAAAGACCACAACGAGAAAAAGAGACCTTTGCGCCTCTTACAGAAAAACAGAACCTTCAAAGACGGGAGAGATGAAACAGGGAAATTCAGAACGTCCCCATTTAATCATTGGAGACAAAAATTAGACCATGGTGCCCCACACCCAATGATTCCTGACTGCGTGAAGAGCTTCGCTCTGAGACCTGTGGTTGGAGCTCTGATGTCTTGAAGCATCTGCTGCCCCGCAGTCAGGAGCTGACATTCTCCTGTCGAGACTCATCCTAATGAAGCCGCTAGCAGAACCTCTCTAGGTTTCCCAAACAGCCACACTGTCGACAAGTCTTAAATGAATGAAGATAAGGAGACCTAAAGTACCCAAACCGGCCACACAAGAAGCGAACAAGAGAGTGGCCCGACTAATAGAAGATGGAGTTGATAATGAAACTTGTCTGAGATGGGTTCCTCAGGTTCGCTCTCACAGAATGGGGAACCATCCCAAACACCAAAGGGGACCGGTCCTTGAACAATAGACGAAGACCCCACACAAGAGAAACATTAACTGTTTCTGTGAGATTATCTTTGGAGAAAAGGGAACCAACTTCTTGAGATTCCCAACGTAGGCCTTCACTATTCGTTGGCATTGCTGGAAACTCACAAGCCTTGTCGCTTCCATCACCTCTACTTCCACAAATATAAACCATCTAATGAGAGTGGTCCTAAACACCTTCCAAGTCATACCATCATACAACGACGCTGGGATTATTTCCTCCGCCAATCCAGAGTTTCACCTTCAAAGGAACCCAGACCAACAAGGACTCTCATAGTTTTGGGAGTTTCCAACAACCTGGAAACACCAACGATTTCACCAAGCCAGTTTTCTACCTTCGATAGATCACTATCACCATGGTAGCTGGACAACAACCGAAAAGAATTCAATTCCACCACCCCGCTAAGAGTCTAGGTAGAACCAACAACTAGAAGAGACTCACTAGAAACTTCTGGGACTTTTCTGGTCAGCATATTCAAAACAAGAGGCACGAATCCGAATCAAAACTCATCATAAATAAAAATTCCACACCTCAATCGCAAACGAAAGCTCGAACTCAAATCACTATTCCAACCACAATTCAATACGTCAAAACCAAGGACTCATGAAAAAGAATACCCAACACGAAAAGAGAACGCTAAACAATTTCTCACTCACTCTTCTAAATATTTGAAAACCCCCTTTTTGAAAACCATTTTTCAGCAAACAAAACAACTTAAATATCCACCATTGATACCCCATGAAGTCTCACACATACATATCTAGTGCTAGCTCAAGCACCCATCCACGCACATCACCAATTCCCCACTTTCCACATGCGTACCTCAATGTATGTGATCACTCATAGGAATACCAACGGTCAATTCAAGACACTTCTCATTTCCAAGTCAGACCATTAAGCACACATCACAAATTCCCAACCAATTTGAAAAAGTAACTTATCATTAAGGCAATACATTTCCAATTTCCAAAAACATTTCCAATTCACATTCCAAAAAGTGTTACTGAGATTTCAAAACAACTTCCAAAACACCCCTCATTTTCCCTTTTGAAACCACACATTTGCTAAAAGAAAACAATTTCCATTTCAAAACCAATTTTCCACTCTAACACCACATTCCCAATTCAAACCACCTTCACAAAAATCCATTTTCATTTTTGAGATGTACTCACACCAACCAAAATTAAGGTCAAACATAACTCACATTAAAACATCCAAAAATAAGGGACTAGTGGTTATACCAACCCGATAACATGGCTTAGCAGACCATGCTCCGAGCGGGCATCCACCACAGGAAGTATCTTGAACCGTGCACTCGGGCTGTACATGGGTCGCTAATCCATGCAAGTCTGCCGCGTAACACTGGCTCACTTCCTTGGTCATCCATCATCCACACATACAAATCCAAAGAAGAAAGTTCAAATCCTGGACTACCCCTGGAAACTCGAGTCTCGGGACGAGCAAGGGTTCATGACGTCCTTCCCACACCTACCTCTCGAGTCCCGACACACCTAATCACCAAGCTACTTGACACCCCAAATAACAAGGGCACCTCTGATACCATTTTGTCATGAACCAGGCCGGATTGTCATCCGACCCGACACCCGACCCGGTCCGCGACATGGCCCGAAGGGCGTTCCCGATCCCCACGGGCTGGCAACTAGTGCCGGGCATCAAAACAAACCAGTTGGGAACGGTTTGACCCATGAAAAAGATAAGCAAACATAAACTGAACAAGCATATGAATAAAGGAAAACAAACTGAACAACGTGGCTGCAGAAAAAGGAATAAATAAACGTGACATACCTCAGGTGACCCCGTGGATCACCACGGTACGACAACCACCCACTTCCAAAAGCGATCCAAGACTGAAACCTGCAACTGAAAATTAAAGTAGGCGTGAGCACCGAGATACTCAGTAGGAAAGCCAAAAACAACCACGTCCTATGCCTCCGCCTTTATTAAGAAATCCACAATGCCAGTTTGGAAATAAGATATAATAAAATAGTGTTTCTCCTTTTCAAAATTAAGTAATGAGTTTTCATTTTCAGGTAAATCCTTTTACTTCCACTACATTTTCAAAATAGGTTTCAAGCATGCACTTAACATTTCAAAATGAAAAGAAACGAGTTTGAATTAAAATATGGTTTTCATAAACAAGGCATCAAGTATGAAATCACTGAAAAGAAAGTTACGTCGTTAGCAACATGACAAAAATGAGCACCATGGGTAATCCCTATAGGTAGCTAAAACAAGTGGGAACCTAAAGACCCCGTACCCCAGTGAAACGTGGCTTAGAAGACCACGACCCTCAGAAAACGTGGCTTAGAAGGCCACGACCCTCAGAAAATTCATATGTTTAGTTAGTGTTGTCGCGTCAATCCTGCTAGACAAACCGGGACGAACCCCTGCCGTGTCATCTAGCGTACTAGTCCTGGTCACCCACCTAGATACTCGGGTTTTCCCATTGTGCTCTATTTCAAATGCTGGTGAGTTTTCTTTATCAAACAATCAAACAAGTACATTACACTTTCTTTATCTAAAATTCATTCCACCTTTCACCACCGCACTCCCTACTTAAGTGCATTCCCCTCTCTTTACATCCCACATTCACGCACAAGCCTTTACACTAGGCACATATATCACAAACTGCTCATAAGCACTTGCATCACATTTTATTTTCAAATTTAGGGGGAATGACTAAAAAGGGGTTTTCTATTTTCGCAAACCAAATCTTAAAGTGCCAAACGGGCCTTTCATAAAATATTCTTAAGATGCCAAACATGCTTAATGACATAAAGGAAACACTTTTGAAAAATCAATCATCCAAAAAGGCCAAACACCTTTGGAAATACACATTACTAATTCAGAACCACTTAAGAAATCAATTTTTCGATAAAAGGTCACCTAAGACCGATAGCATTAAAAATACATTTAAATTTCCAAATCAAAGGCGTAATCATTTCTAGCAACCGTAACCTGATTTCATAGCATGTGGATATAGCGTAAATGTAAAACATATTTTTAAAACAAGCAAGCAATTATGAATCTCAAATTAAAGGCATGGGCATAGAGGACCTACCTCAAACTTGTCGCTATCTGTCGATGGCCACTCGAACCGACACTTGGCGCGCACACGCACATGCATTTATACATATATATATATATACACCCCTAGCTTCATTTCACATATTCCCTGCGCCATGAGGGAATATGTACAAAGAGGGAACATATATATATATATATGTCTTACCCTATGCATGTACAAGTAGGATGTCTCGACATGCGCGGCCCAAAACCAACGAAGCAAGGTGCAACGCACTACACCTATAATTTAATAAAACCATTAAACGCTTAAACAATCCCTAAAGTGTTTCAAATTAACACGTCAAGGGTTTGCACCAACGACGCGCCGGTTACATAACTCATAAAACTCATTGAAAATATTAAAAGAAAAGCACAAAAACAATCTAACCATTTTCAAAGGCCATTTCAAATCGTCACCTAAACCGGAGTCAATTTTCAAAACATGAATTCCATTGTTTAAACCATTTACGATTTACATTATAAATACGCAACAACCCGCACATACCAATTTATGCATTTCCCTTTTAAAAACCTACACTCAAGTCCATTTTCACCATAAGTGTCATTGAAAAAGTGATTCATACTGTTTGAAAAACTAAGTAACCCGTTTGCACAATTTATAAAATACCTGCAAGAGGCATAACATGGTTTTACACCAAAAAGTATACGCAAATTCAAATTAAGAAACTCATTCCGACCCCACGCATATATATTTCTTTCCAAAAACTATTTTCTCATCACTTGCACAATGAAATAAGTTGATTGCATAATTTATAAAACATTTCCAAGGTGCACACCAAGGATTAACACATGGACCATACCCAAATTCTCACATATAAGACACTTTATAATTAAAAAGCTATTTGATTTTTATCAAATACCAACTTCGCACCTCGCGCCAAAGTAAACGAAGATGTCAAATTAATTAAACAATATAAACACAATAAGAAAAATTATTTGCATGTGAAACCACCCAATTTCAAGTGAGAAAACTATTTTTAAAACCAAAATCATAGTGAACCTTTACTAAAACCAAATCCGCACCATGCAATTCACCCAATTGAACCCCAAATCGACCAGTGGAACCAAAATTATCAAGAATCAACCCAAAGCAGTATTACCAAACATTAAGCACAAAATAATCTATTGCAAAAACAACATTCACACCCAACGAAAATTCCTACAACTCAAAAATCACGAAACTCCTAAAATAATATTAAACCACAAATAAGAAATTGAAGACTCCTCACCTGAAAACCATTGCGAACCCACTTCCCTTGATGGCAGTGGCTAAAACCGGCCTCGATGGAGCCCGGCAGAACCTAAAAAAAACAAAATTCAATAAAAAGCAAAACCCCAAAAACATTAGGGTTCGGCCAAAATTCGATGGGGCGACGGGAGACTTCAAATAGACCAGGAATGGGAGGAAAAGTGGGAAGAAACCAATACCTTGAAAGATCAAACCAAAATCCGGTGGAAAACCAGTTGAAATCCAGGCCGAAGTGGGAGCTCGGGGGGTTGCGGGTCTCGGCGAGCGCGGAGGGCGAAACGGCGGCCGGAGGTGCGGCGAGCAGGCCGGACGGGAGGGAGGTGGCGCGAGCAGGCCGGACGGGAGGCGCCGGACGCGGGAGGCCGGACGGAGGGAGGCCGCGCGATCGGGAGCAAAGGGGGAGGGGGCCGCGTAGGGTTAGAAGAGAGGGAGGGGGGGCTGTGCGCGACGCCCAGGACAGCAAGGAGGAAAGAAAAAAACAAGAAAGGAGAAGAAAAGAAGAAAAAAAAGAAAAGAAAAAAAAGAAATAAAAACAAATAAATAAAAATGAAATATAAATAAAAATAAATAAATAAAATGAAAAAAAATAATTAATTAAAAATGAAATAGAAATAAAAATGAATAAATAAAATGAATAAAAATAAATGAATAAAAATGAAATAGTAATAAAAATAAATAAATAAAATGAATAAAAATAAATAAATAAATAAAAATGGAATAGAAATAAAAATAAATAAATAAATGAAATTTGAAAATAATATTATATTATTTAGTAATGTTAGACACTACGCACGGTCACGCACACAACTGCGCGCCATAGAACAACCCAAGTGTGTGTGTGTGTGTGTATATATATATATATATATATTAACCGGTTCAAACTGCAAATTTAAAAACTAGCCCCAAAATAATTAAAATAAAGTAGCAGGCATTGCCAAGTCAAAAACGTACATTTATCAGCAACGAAAAACTCAAGTAGAGTCCATCACGCACCTCGACATGACAAATTTAATTCCAAATAAAAATTATAGAACAAGAATAAAATTAGAAGTCATTGCCATAGTGCGGAGTTCGGGTGTGACAATTCATACTATATTTATTCAGAAATTTGAAAATTCATAAACTTCATAAGAAGAAATCCCAATTTTTATTTAAAACAAAGGATTACACAAGGCAGTTATGGTCTCCTTACATAGCCCCTTATCACACCAGCATAGGACCTAAGTGTAAGGTGTGCTAAGGTGAGAGAATCTGAGGGAGGCTCGTCCAACATCGCACGAGTAGTAATTTCTATCAGTTTGAACTTCTCGCGAAGGCGATCCCGTTCTAGCTTCACACGATGAAGTTCAGCTTGGGTTTGGTCCAGAGCAAAGCCCAGTGGTGCTACCTCCTTCCCAAGTTCTGTTAGATGGGCTTCGATTGGTCCAAGACTACTGGGTGAGGCCATCGAATCTTCTTTCTATATTAATTAACCAAGATTACTTGTATTTAGAGACAAAAATCAAAACGTTTAGTTTCTAGTGGTCATATTGACCAATGGTCATATAACAGTCAAAAACCAACAGTATCATTTTAATTATACTCATGTTATCAAATGAAACATTTTTGTTGAGTATAAAAAAATAAAATAACACATAAAATTAGGAAACAAGATTTATTTAAAATTTCGGGTTGTTACACACGTAGTAATGGAACATATTGAGGTAGTGATTGAGGAGAATTATAAGGTAATCCATATAGTGGGGAGTGCATGATTAGCTATTTGGGGGAATAACCCTCATTATGATTTGAATTTTGGAATTTTCCAAGGATGATGCTCCTATGAGATGGAAACAATTTATAATTAACACTTCATGTTGGTTATCTAGTATGAGAAGAAAAATCCCATCCATCAATTTCATGAAATATTGGATAGAGTTTGAGCCATGGTTGAGTGACCTCAAGTTAGTTGGTTCATGGTTATGATAGGAATGACTATTGGAAAGTCAATATTAGTGAGTGAGTCTAATTTTATCTAGTTTTAAGTTAAACACCATATTGATATTCAGAAGAAATAATTGATTGGATTAAATTCATTGGAATCAGGCTCAAGGTTATCTCAGTGTGACCTGAATGTGATTCATGGGAGGATCTATATTTTGTGGCATGGTTAAAGGGATGAAATAGTTTCATTTCATGATTTAGGAGGTAAATCCCCATTTTGTGACATGGTTTCAGAGGTGAAATAGTTTCATCAAATGATTTAGGGGGTGAAACCCCATTTCTTAACATGGTTCAGGGGATGAACCAGTTTCATCACATGTTTCAGGGAGAAAACATCATTTCATGACATAGTTTAGGGGGTGAAACTTTTTCATGACTTGGTTAACGGGGTGAAATATTTTTTCATCATGTGATTTAGTGGTTAATCTTATGATGAAATATAGTGAAATAAAATTTTTGTTGAAAATTTTTTTAAAGTAAGGAGAGTGGTTTTTATATTTTGAGAATGAGTGCAGCCCTGTGTGTGGGTTCATTAGTGTAAAATGTTGGGATGGAGGTGGGGTTTTTATTTTTAGGATGAATCAATGGGTGTGACTAATCATTTTGAGTGTATTTGGATATAGGATTTTTTCTAGCATTCATCTTGAGGTTCTAAATGGTGAGAGGCTAATTGTATTGGGAAAATCATGCGTTTTTTGGTTAGCGGGCTAGTGTATTGTTGGAAACACATTTCCGATAAGTGATTCCTATTGTGGAGAGAACTATAGTTTGGAATCAGTCTTAGAAAATGGATACTTGGGATGGGGAGTACCATAAGCCTTAATTTGAATTGGGGGAGACATCAGGGGGTATCAGGAGAGATGAGTGTGGTAATTTTCACATCGATGTTGGCATTGGTTATAAATCAAGCAACTCAACTTCTAGTGAAAGGTGTGTTTGGTTCTTGTATTTTTGCAAGGGGTGTTCAAGGAATGAGTATGATAGGTTGATCATGAGTTAATATCCTATAAAGGTCGATTTAATTGGTTGAATGGTTGATGATATTTCTTGGTGTGATAATTTATATGGTGTGGAGATTGTAATACCCTGTGTACAGACGAGATGAAAAAAATAAGTCATAGTTTTAATTTTATGTTGATGAACTATTCATTTCAAATGCTGTGAATAAAATAAGGATTATACGGGTTTCAAAATCCCAAAGTGGGGTTTTGGGATATGTTTCAAGGATGTGGTGATGATCCATGGGTTTGAGATCCCATTGGATGAAGGTCATAGAGTTTGGGGTATAGTAGGGGCCTGCTACAGACCCTTTACACTGTGAAGCATGGCTTTATGATATAAAATTTCATGCTAAGTGGACAATACCTTACCCAAGGAAATTTATGGAATGACCCCTTTGTTCACATTATGAAACCCTATTTTTTGTTTTGAGAAAAATAGAGGATACTCACCCCCCCTATTTTGGTTGGCGAAGGGAACGCATGGGAGAGCCAATGATTAGCACTCCCCCTATCTTCTTCCACTTGATTTAGGGTGGTTCTTGGCTATGTTTTGTGAAAATTTCATGTAATATCTTCCCACCTCTTTTTCTTCCATTTATTTCACCCTTATTTAGATGATTTGGGTTTAACTTTTTTGACAATTTCCATCAAATTATAGTAGAAATATTCCCAATCAAAGGGGGTTTTTCTCAAACCTCATATAGGATATAATAGGATGGTGTATTTCTATCATCGTTAATTGTTTTGTAAAATTTATTCCACACCATGGATTTTTATTCTATTTTTCATTAAAACTGAATTTATTTAATGATGTAATTAGTGTTGTAGGTTAGATATTTGACTCAGTTTTGGTTCAAGGGTGTGTTGGGAAAATCTGACACTCCATTACTTGAATAAAAAGCAATCATTGGATGCTTGGTGAGTTTTTGGTATTTATTCCATCTTTTAATAAATGGTATAATTAATTATAATTGATTATAATTAATTAATTGTGATGAATTAGCATTTATTAGGTTCCTAATAATGTGTAAAGTTTTTAGTGGTGCTAATATGACATTGGATGAGCTCGGTCAGGCCTTGGTTGGTCTACCAAATTTTGGAAAATAAAAAAGGAAATGGATCCTAAAAAGTTATATTTCCCTATTAATAGACCTATGACTTTATGTAAGATGTATATATGCATGTGTGTGCATGCATCCTCACCCGTAAGGTGATGTAACTTTTATTGATTAAATGTTTAATTTAATTTAAATGGTTTAATTTAAATTAAATTTCTAACTCTTATGAGAACCTTTGAATATAGAGACAAGGTGTTTGAACCCCTTTGGGCCTTGGTAACTAGCTTGACGCCTCAGCCACCAATTTCAAAGGGATGGATAATGATGATTCCCAAATACTTAGACACCTCCAAGAGGGAGTATTGTGTGACTTGAGATAGAATGTAACATCCAGTCCTAATTTTCTACTAAACCAGAACCCAAACTGGTCACCACATGTCATCTAGAATTCCTCCTCGTATGCTAGAGGATACCAACAAGTAGTAAGGGCCTAATGATGCTATAGTGTGGAGACTATACCCTCGTGATAAGAGTATCACAGTAGTATATCCAAAAATAAACAACAATCAAGAGTGGAAGTAGTAATAAAGAAATGAAAAAATATCAGAAGATAAATATAATAATTGAGTAAACTTAGACAGTTCCAAATGTAACCATGAATTCATGTCCATGTGATTTTACCTAATAAAAAAATAAAGTAGGTGATATAATACAATACTTGAAAAAAGAAAATAATAAAATACCCCATGGGTGATCACCTTGAGAATCCTGAGTACTTGATCAATCCTGTAATCCTAAGACCCAGGTACAATGAACAGCATAAGAAAAATATTAAGGACCTGTGAAAATGAAGAACTGCTCAAGTACCCCAGTGTAATTAATGCCTTGGTAGGGTGTGATATATAATCAATAGGCTACCACCAGTGGTGTCTAAAGAAAAATATAATTCATGTATATAAAATAAGAAGTGTGTGTATAATAATGTATGTAATAATGTAAAAATAAAAATTAAATAAGTTAGGATCAGGTCTCTCTAAAACACCAACTTGTCCATACCTATTTCGGCCTAAGCCGAAACTTTTGAACCGAGGGTAAACTATACAGAAGGAATAAAATTAAAATGGTTCATCAGAATTCAAGAAGCTAGAGATAACCAAACCCAGACATTTGATTTTTCCTAGAGGATTCACCCTTTTATTTAATTACTTGTCATATTTCATTTAATTTAAAGAGGCATATATAGTATTTATTTATACAACCTCCTATTCCCACCTAAGGTGAACCTTATAAAAGAACCCTAATATAGCACAAGAACCTTAACACTTTAACAAATATGAAAGGAATCCTTCCATGGGAATCCATAAAAGGAATCCCAAGTGTCACTCCCAATGTAAGTAAAACAAATCCCCTCTGACTCTATCCCTAGTGTCTCACAAGGGGGTCCAAGAATCACTTATATAATTATGTAACCACTTTTTCACCAAGCTCGTCCATGGGTTCCCCCCTGGGAACCAAGATCACTCACATAGAGGTAAGAAACAAGAACAGTGAACCCATAAAAGATACAACAGGTATCACCCCCTATATATAAATCCTCATTAACTCATGATATCATCCTCAACTTTTCGTAAAGAGGAGTCTAGGTGTCGCTCAAGGTGTAAGTATTACATTAATTCCTTTTTAATTTAAAACACTAAATAGGGAAATTATATAAACATTCCTTATCATAGAGAAGGTGTAACAAGGAAGATTTTTAAATAAGAAATCCACACCACAAGTCATGCATACTAAAAGAGAGGTTAAATACCATTAACCATTTAAATTATAAAACAATAAGGTCCATACACTAAACATATCACCAAACCAAATCAATAAACCAATAAGCATAATATTTTTGGATTAGAATATAACATACCTCAATATAGGGGTTTTATTATAAAATATTAAATTATTATAAAATAATTCATTTTTTTTAGTTTTAACAAAACATATACATCACAAGGTACAAAACTACAATTTTGGTCTTTAACAAACAAGCATAAAAATTTATCAAACAAAGAGAATCACACCCAAAGGGGTGAATCGGACAATGGTAGACAAAAATTAGAAGGGGTGTCTATATGGACCCACCCTAAATTAGTGGCTTGGGTTGAGGTCATAACCTTTATATTTACCAAGGGGGTTTAAACACAACACAAGGTGGTCTAGGAATCTTTAATTAAGATAAAACTTAAATTTGGAGAAACACTAGATAAGTTTGGCATGTGGAACATGGTGACATTTTATAAAAGTGAAAAAACATAAGGGAAAATCTATAGACCACCTATCTCATTCTTTGGACAACTCAAATGTCATATATCAAGGCTTGATTCGTTCTTGTTCAAGAGAAAATGGATAAATGGATCAATTCCTTGAAATATGGATAATTATCTCACACCACTATAACTTCACTGAGAGAGAGAGATAAACAGGAAAAGGTTCAAGAGAAACGTAGATCTTACTAAGAGGAATCCATAGGGACTTACTGTAGATACCCAAAGCTTGACGTACATGGACATTACATTACTTTTTGCGAAAGACTTAATACATAACAAAAACCAACACTCAAGGACTGTAATAGTTTAGTGTCTTTGGAAACTTGGAACATAATCTTCTAATCATGGTGAAAGATCTTAAACATCTCCCATAAAGATCTTCCCCTTTTTTTCTTACCTAAAACCTTTCTTTATATCCTGGGGAAAAGAAAACATATAAATGGTGAGCTCAAATGCTCAGTAAGGGTAAGCATGGAGAAAATAAAACAAATCATATACATTTGA
The DNA here is from genome assembly GCA_963277665.1 of Viscum album. Taxonomy (NCBI): domain Eukaryota; kingdom Viridiplantae; phylum Streptophyta; class Magnoliopsida; order Santalales; family Viscaceae; genus Viscum; species Viscum album. The sequence continues at coordinate 60,314,874 of OY728143.1, read as the reverse complement.
AGAAAAACATGAATGTAATGTTTAAACATCAAAATCTTGAGCAATGACATAAAGCATGGCAGTACGTAAGGCATAGATCATAAAAAAAACATTAATCATGATAAAATAGCATGGGAATAAAAAATGTAATTATGGAAAACCATTAAGCACATGATATGATTTCCATAGTAGCCAAGGCATCGCTGCCAAGACCATATTAGTGGACAAAGTCCCTGAATCGAGTTAACTCCTTGTTCCAGTCCTGTATCACTGAACCGGATTAACTTGCTGTTCCATCCATGTCTATCTCATGAGATATAAATCTTTACCCAATGCATTTTAGGAAGATATAGGTCACACCCATCTCATAATGAAATCATTCTTACATGTTCCACAACATAAACATAAATCACTCATCATAACCCAAAGAATAGAATGGGTTTCATAAACATCATCCCATCATAACATAATACATATAAAACAAATTGATATCATTTCATAATTAGAAAAGTGAAACCATTTAAATCATAGAGACATTATACTTGAAACATACACATATGAAATAATTTCATCTTAGATGGAAAATGGTTTTGATAAAATACTTGAAATGAATTCTTGAGGAAAATATCCTTTCTTTTTCAAAATCATTTTCTTTTCACAAAATACCATGAAATTTTAAAAGAAAAGGATTTTGTTGAAAATATTCATGAAATCTTGTACATTAAGATTCATGAAAATTAGGCATTATGAAACTGTAAAAATATGTTCATGCCGTAGAAGTTAAAAAATCATTTTTCTCGTACTTTTGCCGGAAAAGTCAAAAAGTACCTTGTATGGTAAACAAAAGAAATATTTCTTACACACCATGTAGTAAAAGTCAAAAATGGTTAAAAAGGACTTTAAACATACATGAAACCATTTTTAGAAAACTGGTACATGGATGATAAATATAACCCCAGTAAATACTTACGAATAAACAATCTCGGATAAAAATGAGATTGGAAAAGTTATCCCTTACCTAAGATCTGATATGCTTCGTACGTATCCGAACCTCCTGTATAATGATTTAAATAATTTCATTGACTCATTACAGAATCATATTTATTGTTATTATATCATATATGGTTCACTTATTACTTTATATTACCCATTATTTTGTAAATTCCATGTTAAAGCAGCGTTTTGGGTAAAATTGTTTCATTTATCGTATGTGTTTGGACTTGTTGTTCTTTTTATTATTACTTATATTAAGATTTACTAACTTAAAGAATGTAATAAATGATTTATATATCATATATATTCATTATATATATATATATATATAATAGATAGATACATGAAATGAAATACACCGTTTATGGAGACGGTAGGTCGTACGTATGCATGAACGTTGTTTTTATTTCCATATTGAATTTAATGGAAGTAAGTAGATGACATATATATATATATATACATAAATATAGTAGAATTATTATGTCATATATTTCATTATTATTCATTATATATACTTTATAATCATTCTTTAATGGTTAACATGGAGAATGAATCTCATCGCGTCGTGGAGACGGTAATCCGTGCGTACGCACGAGCGATGATATCATCCCCGTAATTATTGAATGAAATTAGAGTGGATGATATAATATATAAGAATTATAATCATGTAATAATAATCATATATAGTTATTCTTTACACCATTATACCCATCCAAGTAAGGTGGTGGTGGAAAACAGATTACACCACGGCGTGGAGACGGTATTTCGTACTTACGCACGCGCGGTGATTTCATTTTCTATAGGATGGATAGAAGGTGAAATATGGTTGTTTCATATTTATAATAACATATAATTATATGAGTGATACTAATGTTTTTAATTTATGATGAAACAAAAAAATAATAAGAAGTATAAGAAGAAAGAAACTTGAAATAATTGGTAGAAGAGATTACCTCTTCTTCGACACACCTCTTTTAAGCTTTCTCTTAAGGGAATATAATTGTTATTTTGAGAAGACCAGAACCTCCAGAATGTTGATAGGGAAGTTTATAACATAAATTGGCACGGTTTTTCCAAGCTTGAAGGCTCAAGGTGTTGTGAAGAGGAGAGGGTGGAGGTTCCATTTTATAAGGGAGGAGAGGGGCACCTTTGGAAAGTGTGAAAATATTATTTTATTATAAACTTATATTCGGTTTCAAAAGGTCCAAAAATAATTAAAGATGGATATAAGATGACTCATGTTTGAAATAAAATCCTATAATTAGAATTGGACATGTTTGGGATATTATTTTAATCATTATAATCTTATTTATTTAAATCATTTATTAATGAGGTAACTACTACATCATTATTGTGTCATAAATAATTTAATTTATTTGATGTCTAAAAATTATAAAAAAAACTACCATCATGTAGGAAATATTTTTAGATTTACAATTAATATTTATAGTTGAAAATATAATTTATATAACTCCTTATAAAAATTAATTACTAAAATATTTTTGTTTAGGTCAATTTTGTCTTTACATTAAATTAATTAATCCAAATTGTCATTATCACTACCAAGTAGCTCAATGGGGTCCGAAAATCGACCCAAGGATGCCCATGGTCGGCCACTACTCATCCAATAAGGTTAGGACAAGTTTTAAGGTAATTTTAAATTATTATAATATTCTTTTAACCTTGAATTACCCTATTTACCTTTAACCGTGGTAAATAAAAGTCAAAAGTTACTATTCGCCAAAAATTATTTTCATCTTATTGAACCACATTTTACTTCTTGATAACAACCATGTATGTTGGATTTTTGAAATTCAATTCACAGAAGTGGTAAAATTTCATTTAAATGGAAGAGTCAGTTTTTTTTAACTACCACTAAGTGGTTTCATTATTCATCCAAAATTGATGTTTTTCAAAAAAAATACCAAAAATTCAGCCTAAGCTATATTTGATATTCCAAATTAAAAAATGATTTCTATTTTTCCAAATTCAAAACATATAAGGGGCATTAATTAATTTTAAAATTAATTCCCGTTATCAAAACAAATAGCGTGTTTTTAAGAAACAATAACTATCAAAATATTGACACTTGTTTATGTCCAATTTCAAAGTGAAATTAATTCCAATGAGCAAAATTGGATTAAATGGTAAAAATATATTCTAATTACACTTTAAAACCAATTAAAAAGATAATCTACCCATATAAATTATTGCGATGAAAAAAATTTGTTTTTAATTAAAATATAGCGTGTTTTTACTATTCATTAAAATATGAATGTTATCAGAATAATATGAAAATTTTATCCAAATTAAATTTTTATATCCTGATTCCAAGGAATAATTTTATTTTGTCTAATTTAACTTATAAACATGTCAAAAACTATATTTAAAGTGGGTGTTCCATCAAAAGGCGGCAAAACTGCATTTTTTGAAAAATACTTATTTTACCCGAAAAATTTATTTAGTTCTCATACCATGTTCTAGAAAATATGTAAGATGAATAATAATTTTATAAATTAAAAATGTATTTAATACTATTAATAATGGCTAGTCCATAATAATATTATAACAACATATCTTTGTTTAGTGAAACTCGGTATTGCATACTAGTCGTGATTGCGTGTAATGCACGCCAAATCAGGGATATGTGTAGTGCAAGATCCCTTTGTTGTAGCATACAACACAAGACATAAATGAAATTAAAAATAATAATTCTCATAAAATCTCAGGTTGTTACATTCTACCCCCCTTAAAATGAATTTCTCCCTCGAAATTCGTCGGGGTTATAAATGGTTTACTACTTGAAATTTTCTTTCATAGAAACCCACATCATAAAAAGGAATACTAAAACTTAATTTTAAAAAGTGAAGTATGAAACATATCGGTTACCCAAATTGACTCATCACTGGGTTTCCACATAGCAGAACTTAGGTGAAAATATTGATATGGAAGAGAAACCTAACCATGAAGTTCTGATGGAGAGTGGTAGAGAACATGGCTATGAAAAAGCAACCAATCACAAATCCATAAATTTGTGATGATCTAAGGTACCATATGATTCATCGGATATAAGGGCACTAGGACAACATTTTTGGTTTTCAAGATCATTTCTTGAATGTTGAATAATTTTTGAATTAAAAGAAATACTTACTTGATTTTGGTACAATCTCAACGTTGCTCATGCCTTGAACAATTTCCACTTCATCTCTTAAAGAAATGAAGTTGAATTTGTCTTTCGCGAAGTTTTAGCAGATCATGCGATAGAATTATAGGTCGTTCCATCTGTCTCAAACATCAGTTAGCAAAAGTTATATACATAAGTCTGTCTATGGTGAGATTAATCATATATGGTTACAAACATGGACTTATACTTCAACTATCATACTAATTAATAAAATAAAACTAATTTCTACTAACCAGGGACTTCTTTTAGGCCAGTGGTAGGAGATAAAGGCATGTCACACTTCGGTTGTGGGTTCGATTCCCACATCCTTGCCCGACGCGACGGGTTACCACTCAACCTATGGGTTGTCTTTTTTCTAAAACTATACTATTATAACATTCTAGAAATAATATCGAAAAACAAGTTTTATCCTTAAATAATACTATCTTATGTCCAACATAATCTATTCCAATATTTAAGCTCATCCAAAATACATCTGTCCAATCTCATAGTATAAATAAAATGATTACTTGAAAGGTCAAATAACAAGCATGTGAATACCATCATTTATCCCCCATATATCCTAAGATATATCTTGTTGGTCACATTAAAAACATGTAAATACCTTAATAATGTATTCTTTTGAAACATGAATTACTGTAGAACCTTAGTGAAAACATGAATTTTTTCAAAAGTTAACTCTTTCTACATACCAAAAAATACCAAAAATTCTACCAACTCAAACCATGATATCACTTTGTCCTTATATCAGTCATGAGCTCAGGAATACTATCATACATATTATTTTCTCTTTATCCCTTAATTATGCGCATATCATCTACTTTCCAAAATATTTGAATTACTTTTCATGGTTATTGATACCATAATAAACCAATACATAGATATTCCAATATTCCACAGTACTATAAATTAGATTCCACAACATTATTTTGGAATCCCGTTACATAAACACATAATCATTCCACTACATCATTTTCATACTCAACATCTCAAATACTGATCACATGTGACTTCCCTTTGTCCTTTTCCTTAAGAGGTTGCTCATGTCGATCATCATTAACCCTTGGATTATGGCATTGATTAGAATAATTCCCCATTTCCTTGTACTTGAAGCATTGAAGTGTTGGTGGAGTGTTCTCTTTAGTCTTTTCTCTATTCACATAATTAGCTAACATTTTCCCATTACTTCGACACTCAATTTCTCAATGACCTTATTTTCCACACTTGAAACATTTTCTAGTAACTTTTATACAATCTCCACCATGCTTCTTTCCACACTTTCAGCATAAAGAAACATTCACTTTATTTTCACCATTGTTTTGAGGTTTTTACTTGAACTTCATCTTTCGTTTCTTGTCAAAACCATGAGGTGGATATGTTACACCAACTTCCAATTCTACCTTGATAGTTCAATGCACAATTTATTCATAGCTACTGAAGTCTCTTATAGGTAATTCCCTTCGAAGACTTGGTTTTAACCCACTGAAGAATCGATCAACTTTACTTTCAGTTTGGATGATAAATCCAGATGCATACCTTGAAAGTCTTGTAAAATTTGCTTTATTTATACCAACAGATTCATCATCCTTCTGCTTAAGCTCAAGGAACTCCTTTTCCATCTTTTTTCAAAGAATACAGGGGAATTACTTATTGAAAAACAAGTTCTTGAACTCGTCCCATTCCATGGATTCAATTTCATCTTGGGGCCTTGTATTCTTAATTAGATTCCACCACTGGTCTGCTTCACCTTCTAAACGGTAAACAGCTAAAATGAATTTTTCATGTTCTGAATAGCGAAGTATGTAAAATATCTTTCCAATGGTACTAGTCCATTGTTCAGCAACAAGTGGATCAGAAGACCCATTGAAAGAAGGTGGATGTTTCCTCATGAAGGACTCAATAGAATATTGTTCCCTTATCTGCTCATTTGGAAGTCCAGAATGATTCATAGCTTGTACAAGTATAGCAATAAGATTTTTCACTCCATATCCCATAACATTGGTTTGTTCAAGAGTACAATCATTGCATTTTCCATTACATTGATCAACATGGTTCCTTCGGGTTCCATCCATTATCTAAAACCCAAAAAGAATAGTGTGAGAGGCAAAAATCATGCTAAGGAAAACAACATAATAAAGGGGTAGTACCTTAAATATCTAACATCTTAGGTTTAATTCTAATATTGTTACTGTAATTCTAGGACTATAACCTATACTTATACTTAACCTTAGGTACATCCCTAGACATACCTTAGAAATATCTCTAGGGATCTCACTAATGTTTTCGCATCCTAGTTTCCAAAGGTTGACTAAACCTTTCTTCTGATACCAACTGTAGAGACCCGAAGTTTGATGTACATGGAAATTACATTACTTTTTGCGGAATACTTAATACATAACAAAAACCAACACTCAAGGACCGTAATAGTTTAGTGTCTTTGGAAACTTGGAACATAATTTTCTAATCATTGTGAAAGATCTTCAACATCTCCCATAAAGATCTTCCCCTTTTTGTTTTTTTACCTAAAATATTTCTTTATATCCTAGGGAAAAGAAAACATATAAAGGGTGAGCTCAAATGCTCAGTAAGGGTAAGCATTAAGAAAATAAAACAAATCATATATATTTGAAAAAAAACATGAACATAATGTTTAAGCATCAAAATCTTGAGCAATGACATAAAACATGGCACTAGGTAAGGAATAGATCATAAAGAAACCTTAATCATGATAAAATAGCATGGGAATAAAACATTTAATTGTGGAAAACCATTAATCACATGATATGATTTCCATAGTAGTCAAGGCATCGCTGCCAAGACCATCTTAGTGGACAAAGTCCCTTACTGAATCGAGTTCACTCCTCATTCCAGTCCTGTATCACTGAACCGGATTAACTTTTCGTTCCAGCCATGTCTATCTCATGAGATATAAATCTTTAACCAATGCATTGGAGGGAGATATAGGTCCCACCCATCTCATAATGAAATCATTCTTACGTGTGCCACAACATAAACATAAATCATTCATCATAACCCAAAGAATAGAATGAGTTTCATAAACATCATCCCATCATAACATAATCTATATAAAACAAATGGATATCATTTAATCATAAGAAAAGTGAAACCATGTAAATCATAGAGACATTATACTTAAAACATACAAATATGAAATAATTTCATCTTATATGGAAAATGGTTTTGATTAAATACTTGAAATGAATTCTTGAGGAAAATATCCTTTCTTTTTAAAAATCATTTTCTTTTCACAAAATGCCATGAAATTTTAAAAGAAAATGATTTTGTTGAAAATAGTCATGAAATATTGTAGGGGAAGCTTCATGAAAATTAGTCGTTATGAAACCATAAAAATCTGTTCATGCCGTATAAGTTAAAAAACATTTTTCTCATACTTTTGCCGGAAAAGTCAAAAAGTACCTCGTATGGTAAACAAAAGAAATATTCCTTACATACCATGTAGTAAAAGTAAAAAATGGGTAAAAAGGACTTTAAACATACATGAAACCATTTTTAGAAAACAGTGACATGGATGATAAATATAACCCCAGTAAATACTTACGAATAAACAATCTCGGATAAAAACGAGATTGGAAAAGTTATCCCTTACCTTAGATTCGATATGCTTCGTACATATCTGAACCTCCTGTATAATGATTTAAATAATGTCATTGACTCATTACAGAATCATATTAATTGTTATTATATCATATATGGTTCACTTATGACATTATATTACCCGTTCTTTTGTAAATTCCATGTTAAAGCAGCGTTTTGGGTAAAATTGTTTCATTTATCATACGTGTTTGGACTTGTTGTTCTTTATATTATTACTTATATTATGATTTAATTAATTCCAGAATGTAATAAATGATTTATATATCATATATATTCATTATATATATATAATTGATAGATACATGAAATTAAATACACTGTTCATGGAGACGGTAGGCCGTACGTACACATGAACGATGTTTTTATTTCCATATTGAATTTAATGGAAGTAAGTAGATGACATATATATATACATAAATCCAGTAGCATTATTATGTCTTATATTTCATTATTATTCATTATATATAATTTATATTCTTTTTTGAATGGTTAACATGGAGAATAAATCTCATCGCGTCGTGGAGACGGTAATCCGTACGTACGCACGAGCGATGATATCATCCCCATAATTATTGAATGAAATTGGAGTGGATGATATAATATATCAGAATTATAATCATGTAATAATAATCATATATAGTTATTATTTACACCATTATACCCATCCAAGTAAGGTGGTGGTGGAAAAGAGATTACACCACAGCGTGGAGACGGTATTTCGTATGTACGCACGCGTGGTTATATCATTTTCTGTAGGATGGATAGAAGGTGAAATAGGGTTGTTTCATATTTATAATAACATATCAGTATATGAGTGATACTGATGTTATTAATTTATTATGAAACAAATAAATAAGAATAATTAGAAGAAGAAAGAAACTTGAAAGAATCGGTAGAAGTGAATACCTCTTCTTCGACACACCTCTTTTAAGCTTCTTCTTAAGGGACTAGAGTTGGTATTTTGAGAAGACCAGAACCTCCAGAATGTTTCTAGGGAAGTGGAGAAGAGAAATTGGTAGGGTTTGTCCAAGCTTGAATGCTCAAGGTGTTGTGAAGAGGAGAGGGAGGAGGTGCCATTTTATAAGGGAGGAGAGGGGCACCTTTGGAAAGTGTGAAAATATTATTTTATTATAAACATATCTTCGGTTTCAAAAGGTCTAAAAATAATTAAAGATGAAGATAAGACGACTCATGGTATAAATAAAATCATCCAATCAGAATTGGGCATGTTTTGGATATTATTTTAATCATTATAATCTTATTTATTTAAATCATTTATTAATGAGGTAACTACTACATCATTATTGTGTCATAAATAATTTAATTTATTTGATGTCTAAAAATTATAAAAAAATACCATCATATAGGAAATATTTTTATCTTTTCAAAATATTTATAGTCTAAAATATAATTTATATAACTCCTTATAAAAATTAATTACTAAAAGATCTTTGTTAATGTCAATTTTGTCTTTACATTAAATTAATTAATCCAAATTGTCATTATCACTACCAAGTAGCTCAATGGGGTCCCAAAATTGACCCAAGGATTCCCATGGTCGGACACTACTCATCCAATAAGGTTAGGACAAGTGTTACGGTAATTTTGAATTATTATAATATTCTTTTAACCTTGAATTACCCTATTTACCTTTAACCTCGGTAAATAAAAGTCAAAAGTCACTATTCACCAAAAATTATTTTCATCTTATTGACCCACATTTTACTTCTTGATAACAACCATGTATGTCAGATCTTTGAAATTCAATTCACAGAAGTGTTAAGATTTCATTTAAATGAAAGAGTCAGTTTTTTTTAACTACCACTAAGTGGTCTCACTATTCATCAAAAATTGATGTTTTTCAGAAACATACCAAAAATTCATCCAAAGCTATATTTGATATTCATAATTCAAAAATGATGTCTATTTTTCCAAATTCAAAACATAGAAGTGGCATTAATTAATTTTAAAATTAATTCCCGTCATCAAAACAAATAGCGTGTTTTTAATAAACAATAACTATCAAAAGATCGACACTTGTTTATGTCCAATTTCAAAGTGAAATTAATTCCAATGACCAAAATTGGATTAAATGGTAAGAATATATTCTAATTAAACTTTAAAACTAATTAAAAATATAATCTAACCATATAAAATATTGCGATGAAAAAAAAGTTGTTTTTTATTAAAATATAGCGTGTTTTTACTATTCATTAAAATTTGAAAGTTATGAGAATAATATGAAAAATTTATCCAAATTAAATTTTTATATCCTGATTCCAAGGAAGAATTTTATTTTGTCAAATTGAACTTATAAACATGTCAAAAAGTAGATTTAAAGTGGGTGCTCCATTAAAAGGTGGCAAAACTGCATTTTTTGAAAAATGATTATTTTACCTGAAAAATTTATTTAGTTCTCATACCATGTTCTAGAAAATATGTAAGATTAATAATAATGTTATAAAATTCAAAATGTAGTTAATACTATTCATAATGGCTAGTTCATAATAATATTATAACATTATATCGTTGTTTAGTGAAACCCGGTATTGCATACTACACACGCTATCGAGGAAGGTCGTGATTGCTTGTAATGCAAGCCAAATCAGGGATGCGTGTGGTGCAAGATCCCTTTGTTGTAGCATACAACACAAGACATCAAGGAAATTAAAAAGAATAATCCTCATAAAATCTCAGTTTTTTACACTTACAACACTCAATTCCATTAATGAACAGAGTATATATTTCCACACCTATGTTAGTCATTAAAATCACCCCATGCATGAGGGAGGATGAGACACCCATTGGAGTGAAGAGAGGATGGAGGAGGAATTGGGTTATTTGGGTCATCAAGGGAGAAAATTGAATTCCTTTAAAAATAGGGGGTTCACGATTTGGTTGCACGGTTTGGCCAAATCATGCCCCAACTGTGCAGCTCTTTCTATTTAAGAACTAAACCCCATATGGTTGTCCCGCAATTTTTGATCAATTATGCACCGACCATACGATGAAAATTGCACACATACTACCTAAATGGAACACAGTGTGTGGGATAGGCATATGGTTTTTGAAACCCTGTGCAAGTCATGTAGGTCACTTATACTCACCTACAGGTGTCGTATGGTTTTCACTGGTGGGCTACAAGGTTTCAAACAAACCGTTCACCTTTATTAGCCCACAAAAAACTTGAGTTTTTGGGATCCCGTTCCCACAATATTGATGGAACACCTGAGGGATATATTGGGCCTTTAGAAAATTCTAAAAACAACAAATTGAAGTGTTCTAAATCATTTATTTCAAATCCAAAACTTATTTTACAAAATGGACCATCCTCTAAATTTCAAAATCCAAATTCCCCTAGAATTTTATCTAGTCCAAAAACATAGGATGTTATAATCTCCCTGCCTTAAAATTTATCATCTATGATAATCCTTAGGGAAATGAAGAGAATATCAATTGATCTACTCAGGTCATGAAGTCTCATTCAAATATTCATGTTGTGTCTCTAAATTCCCAACACACATTCGAGCATCATCTTAACATATGACACATAATCCGTAGAAACTCGAGCCAATGCTTGTACTCGGAACTAAATCATTGAGAAAGAGCTTACCTGAACCTGGTGAACTAGAGACGTGATCTCCACATCATCTCTTTAACCATATGGCTTATAATTCTTCCACCATAGGTTCTATCATTTAAGGTAAACTTTTGAATCACAGTAACACTATCATCATAAATTTATTTATAAAACATGCATGTAGCATTCCAAAAAAACTCACACCACAAGATATGATTAATTATCTGATTTGATTCCAAAATGATCCCATTTAATTGATTTCTAGAATTTCCAAGAAATTTTGTGAATGAAATTTAACACTACACCCATTGTAACCTAGTGGTGATCCTGAAATAGCTCCTTACCGACCACATTTAACAAGGACATATGAAGACAAGTCAAGCCACTACCGACTGACTATTCTCAAAATGCTTGGCTTAGATGGTTGATGTATTTAAAAATCCAAACTAATGAATTTAAAAAAGGTAACTCATGATTTTCTATGATCCCACTCACTAATGCCCGTAATCGGCCTCCAGTAACATCTCTATCCAAACATATATTAAGCTATCGTGCCTATAATGAACATTGGTGCATAACTAATCCATCACAATTTGATTGATAACCCTTTTTAAATGATTCATTTGAGCTAGATTATAATTATAAGGAACCTCAAAAACATAACGAGGCATTCAAGGAGCATATCTAATGCAAATATTAATGGAAATTTCAAAGGAGAGATGTTGGTACCAAGTCGAACGTCCCCATATCACAAAAATTATTGATCCAAACGCAGTATCCACCTAGTGATCAAGTAAAAGGGAAATAGATAGTGCTCATGAGTCCATCCATGTAGTTTATACTAGGGAACATAAGGTCACTCCGGACTAACCATACTTCTAAGGACAACCATTCTTCTAAAGTGCACCCTAATAGAGACCACCAATCAAGCCCAAAAACTTTTAAATTTCGTGTGGCATACAACTGATGCTCTCTCAGTGTACCCATAAGATGTAAAGATAGGTGAAATGATCATCTTTTTGGTGAGAGTGCACTAGGATGATTTAAAATATCACCAAAAAGGATTTGAGACACTTCTTATACCCCAACCAAACCATTATTGGGTGACTTATTTTGAAGAAATATCATCTTCACCTACTGATGCATCAACGACCTGACCATGATACCTTCACCACTAGAGGCATACCATGGTCCCTCAAACACAACAATAATTTCCCCTTCCCTGCCAATGATTTCTTCACAATTTTTTTGTACAACCAAGAACAACATTATCATTCTCTCTAGCGATCACTGACTCAACAGAATAGATTATCATCCACAAGGGAATTTTAAGAAAGGACAGATATTTTTTAAATGGTATTTTCATGATTGTGTTCCTTATAAATTAAAGGAAACTTTCTACTATATTTTAAGTGATACTCTCCACCTTAAGAGTGTCATTAACATTGGATTTACTAAGAGAGGAATCTCATCCTTTGGCACATACTCTATCGACCACTGACCATAGTTCCTAGAGGTGGTCATCCTATTTTAGAAAGTGTTAAACCAAAAAGATAGTGATAAAAATCCACTCAATATCACTAGATTATATTCACACTTAGATGTACACATGAATCTCCTCTTGAGTTATGTCATGTGCACTAAAAAATTGGACATAAAATCTAGAGCAACTGATCAGTGTGTCAAACACATGATCCTCTGAGAATGTCATCCCGAGCATTGGGATGAGTTTGATTTTTCAAAATCTTAGGTCACTCTACTCCAGATATGACCTGTGATTAAATAAAAAGATCTCATGATTAAACAGTTAAAACTAAACTTAAACTATTCATTGCAACATTTAACAACTCGACAGGTATCTCGTGTACCAATGCACACTACCTCGATATTACATGGGAAAACAACACATGCCTGAAATTATCTATAGGATTATCATTCTTATGAATTCAATTATATGATGTACTACTCCAAAAAACTACCCATATTTTCATTACCCCATACGACTACAAAACTGGCTAACGACCCCCCCCCCCTGAGTCTTCCAACACTGAAAAGGAGAATAAAGGTCATGTGACCTACTAAGAGGTTGAACACGCCCTTGGAATGTCTAGACTTCTAGAACAAATAATCTCATAATTCTAACACCTGAAACAAAGTTAAAAACAATGAATGACCACCCTTTAAAACAAGGGTGTCATTTCAGAAACTAAGAGTCCTACATGGACAATGGCACTTGAACAGTACCATACATTAGAAAGATAATAGAACTTAGAAATAATTTTAAGGATATGAGGGAACTACCAATAACAGGATATCCCCGTAACCAAGAAATAACTTCTAACCTATAAATTCATTATTCTAGAAGATAAGTCACTTAGCTAAAGGTCCTATCTTTTGGGTTCAATCTATAGAAAGATAGTCTTATGGTAACGCTCATGTTTCTGTTTCAAAACAATACCCGGGATAATGATTTAACCACCCTTACTCGAGGGTTGAAACTAATACACCACTTAAGGTTACATTTGAGTCACTAAAGAAACTCATTTAATTCATTAACATGTCGATGTTTAGCCTTTAAGAAAAAACAAACACCCTTTAATAAAGGAAAAAACATAGCACTTATTTAATAATTCCATATGGAAGACAGAAAAGTTGCATTAAATCTTATTTTAATAATTAGATATTTATTGGAATCCTATCATAATTAGATCATTATTTACATAATCTCCAATTTAAACATCATTACTTTATTTGAAAGTTCTCATAATTTTCTTAGTTAAAGAAAATTTTCATTTCAATCTATAGAGAAAAACACCATTTTGGTTGAAATTTTCATTTTTAACTTACCAAGTCCTCATATAAAAACATCTCAAAGAAGACTAAAAGTTATTCTATGAATTAAAGGGGTACTAGTCAAGAAATATTTCACCACATGTCTATATGTAAAACCTTATAACAGCTACAGAAACTTTAAATGGCTATCGATAAAGGCACAAGCATACCCCTATGGGGTCAAACACACAAGGTAGAACATAACATGGGAGACCTACAATGGTCATGTTAAGACTTCCTAGGTTCATTAAAAACTAACCAAAAAAATTTAGAATTTATATTTTGAAAACACCCTTAGTAGGTTTATTTCATTAACAACATAACCCCAACTAACATACTTGGGTCCAGTTGTGCATTTATAATTTCAACCACATGGGTCATTAATCCCAATAAATAGACACACAAGCCTTAATAAGGTTTCAAATTTATTTAGGGTCTTTAAAAAATATTTATTTATTTTACAATGGTTTCTAATTAAAAGGATTGTAACAGATGGTTCACTTTTATGGTTTTCCGCCTTTCAAATTATAAATCTCTCATACACCTAACAAGTTGCAAGCACCTCCCATCTAACTGAAACCATTTTTTCCAAATTAAAATAAAATTCAATGTATTTACAATTTATGCAAAATCCTTTAAAAATATAAGGTGTGTCTAAAATGGTTCGATTATATGGGTCACCCTGTTCCAATTCATAAAGTGCCCATACACTTTAAAAATTTAAATTTGGTTCCCATTTAAACTGAAAACAATTTATTTTTGATAAAAGATAATTTTAACAGATTAAATATTTATACAATATTATTTAAGTATATAAATTAAATTGGTAGTGGTTTATTTATATGGTTTATCACTTTTCAATTTATAAGGTTCCCATAAACCATACAAATTTCAATTTTACTCTTATTTAATCACAACCAACATGTTTAAACCATGCTAAACAAGAAAATAATCTTGGGAATTTGAAAAAAAATAACACTAATTATTCGCCTAATATGGTAAGCAATAAGACATGCTAAAATAATAAATAAGCATAATAAATAATCTCAAGTAATTAAAATAAGTATGGAAACTACTAATCATGTATTTAACACTCAATCATGGTATCTAAGTAAGGAATGATAATTTAAATTACAGAATTATTCTGATCAAATACCTATGTAGGTGAAAACAAAAAATGTTATTAAAATTTATAACATGGAAAATAAAATAAATTCTAATAAAATATTCATGTCACATAAAATAATTTAAAACAACCTAATCAATGTGATTTACATGGAATGGAATATGCATGACAGATGAATTTTTATGTGCCTGTAATTATGCATGTAATGCTTCATCCTTAATATATCAATCCAAGGTTAAATGTTAAATCTCATAAATTTTTAAGAAACATAAATTAATCTGATCACTCAATGTGATATAAAATAAACTGTAATAACAAATAAAAATAACATCAATCCCTTCCCTAGCCACTCGGAGTTCTTCCCATACATGGGTTGGTCACTCTTAGGAAAGACTATTTTCCAAGAACTGGCACATTTATAGTCTCCTATATACCAGCCCAAAATAGTAAGATAAAGGAAAATATTTTCCTTTGATATGACTTTGTAATGTCCTATCCTGACTTACCACTAAACCAATATCTAGACCGGACAACACATGGCCTCCAGTGTACCTCCACATACGTCAAAGGTTATTGATTATTAGTGAGGGTCTAATGATGGTATAGTAGGAAGACTATACCCTCGTGATCAGAGTAGCATTGTAGTATATCAGAGATTGAATAGTAGTCAATAGTGGAAGCAGTAATAAATAAATGACAAAAATAATGGAAGATAAATATAATAACTAAGTAAACATGGAAAACACCAAATGAAACCATGCATTCATTTCCATGTGATGTTACCTAATAAAGAAATAAACATATAGTAGTAGATATGATATAATACATGAACAAAGAAAATAATAAAAGGCCCTATGGTTGATCTACTCAATCATCTTGAGTACTAGATCATTCTCGTGCTCCTAACACCCAAGTAAAATACACATCATAAGAAAAAGATCAAGGACTTGAGAGCATAAAGAACTACTTGGGTACCGCGATGTGATGGTGGCCTGATCAAGGTGAAAGATATACTTAGTATGACACCACTAACAGTGTCTAAAGAAAAATATATTTCATGAATATAAAATAAGTAGTTTTTATGTATAATAATGTAAGTAGTAATGTGAAAATATTAAATAACCAAGTCGGTCTTGAGTCCTTCCAAGACACCAGGCTGAACATACCTACTTCAACCTAAGACATAATGTCAGAACTAAGGGTAACCTATAAAAAAAAGAATAAAAGTAAAATGGGCCATCAAAATTCAAGAAGTTAGAAAGGATTGAACCTATACATGTGATTTTTTCTAGTAGATGTGCCCTTTTATTTAATTACTAAACATATTCAATTTAATTTAAAGAAGCATCTTTAGTATTCATTTACACAACCTCCTATGCTCATTCAAGGTGAACATTATAAAGGAACCCAAGTATCACACCAGGAGCATAACAATTTACCAAAGCTAAAAGGAGTCTATTCATGGGAATCCATAAAAGGAATCCCAAGTGTCACTCCCAACATAAGTAAATCAATTCCCCTAAAATTATATCCTTGGTATATCACAAAGGGGTTCCGAGTATCGCTTTTGGCATGGTGTAACCATTTTTTCCACTGATCTCATCCATGGGTTCTCCCATGGGAATTGGGATCACACACATGGATGTAAGAAACACACATGGTGAGCCTGTCTGAGATATAGTAAGTATATCCCTTATCATAAGAGGCCTCAAAAAATCATGATCTCATCCCCAAATTTCTGTAAATAGGAATCCAACTATCACTCAAGGTGTAAGAATTTCATTCATCCCTTTTAAATATAAAACACTAAATATGAAAATTATATAACCATAACTAATCATATAAAGGTCTTATTATGAGGATACATGTATAAAAAATTCACATCACAATTCATGCATACTAAAAGAGAGGTCCAATCCCACTAACCATTTAAATTACAAAACAATAAGGTCCCACTACTAAAAATATCACTACCCTAAAGAAATGAACCAATAATAATGTAATTTTTTTCAAAAGAGAGCCACCTCAATAGAGTGGTTTTATTAGAAAACCTGAAATTATTATCAAATAATTTATTTTTTTAGTTTGAACAAAATAGATTCATGGCAAGGAATAAAGAAACCCACTACAACAGTGGTATTTAACAAACAAGAATCAAATTTTTTCATACAAATAGTAGCCTGCCCAAATGGGTGGCTCAAAAAAAGTCAGACTACAATTATAAGGGGTTTCTATATTGACCAACCCCAAAGGGGTGGTTCAGGTTGAGGATATAACCTTCAACCATATCAAGGGGGTTCAGACACAACACAAGTCATTCTAAGAAACTTTAATTAAGCTAAAACTTAAATTTGGAGCAACATCGGATAAGTACAGCAAGTGGAACATGACATAATTTTATAAAAGTAAAAAAAACTTAAGGGACAAGATATATACCACCTACCTCATTCTTAGGATGACTCACGCATCTGATATAGAGTCTTGATTCATTTTGGTGAGATAGAAAATGAATAAAAAGACAAAAACCTTGAAAATAAAGAGAATTATCTCACACCATGATAACTTCTTTGAGAGGGATATAAATAGGAAAATTTTCAAGTGGAACATAGAGATTACAGAGGGAAATCCATAGGGACTGATGAAACTCGATTCAGATAATGAATATAGGATATCTTTATTTTCCTAGGTTAGGCATTGGATGAGCCCTGTGCATGAGGGAGGAGAAAACACTGGATTGAATGAATAGAGGAGGGAGGAGGAATTAGATTATATGGTTAATTAAGGGGAAAATAGTAAATTCCATTAAAAATAGGGGTTTCATGGTTTGGATGCACAGTTTTAGCCAAACTTTGTGCCAACCGTGTGTCTCTTACTGCTTAAGAACCACACCCTACACGGTTTTCTTGCACGGTTTGACTAACCTCGCACCAACAGTGTAATGAATAGTGCACACATACTACCTAAATGGAACAAATCATGTGGGATAGTCCCATGGTTTGGGAAACCATGCGTAGCCTGTGTGGGTCACTTCTACTAACTAGCAGGTGCTACATAGTTTTCACTGGTGGGCCACGTGATTTTAGACACACCATGAGACCTTAATAGTCTACACAAAACATGAGTTTCCAGTTTTCCGCACCCTCAAAACATGACGGAACACTAGAGGGACCTCTCAGGACCTTAACCAAGTCTAAAACCAACATATTTAAGTGTTCCAACTCATAGATTTCAAATCTAAAAGTTATTTTACAAAATGGAACATTCACCAAACATCAAAATTCAAATTCCCCTAGAATTTCATCTGGTCCAAAAACATAAGATGCTACATAGAATTCCCTAGTAGGTCTGTGAGGAATATTGAGATGTGTTTATCCTAAGTGGATAAACAGTAGGTAATGTGGAAATGGGTGGGGTGAGCAAACTATTCTAGAGTGACCTTGAACATAGAGATAGGCCTTGAGCTATCTCTTAACACTATCATTAGTGTGGCGTTCCCTTAAGGCCTATGAGATCATGATATGACTTTTATGATGTTGACGAATGGTATTTTTTCTAATTATAGGGAATTTTCTTGATAGAATAGTTGTAACTGACGATCCCGAGTGGGATTCCACCACTATTGTAATGATCTATGGGACCTCTAGGGGTGATTCTTTGAGAGATGTATCGGAGGGGGTGTATATGGATATGGGTAGATATATATGGATATGGGTAGATATGGTAAAGAGTGTCTCCCTAGAATACATACTGAATGTGTAACCCCAAGGGGTAGTGCATGATGGGAATGGTATTGGTATTTTTTTCCAGCCCCTGTTATGTTTTTATTTTATTTTTTATATCATATTTTATTTCCCAATACACTTGGTAATTGACTATTTGTACTGGAACTAATGTGATTTACTAGGATTCTTGAGAATCACCTATTGATATGGATAAGATCCAAGGATTCCTAGTATATTTTTGATCTTTTCTCCTAGTGTATTGGGGGTGGATGCCTAGCTCATCTAGCATCCAAATATGGTGATGATGTAGGATTGGTTTCCTAGAGGTGGTACCTAATATCCAAAATCAAATCATGTGTGACCTTTCATACTAGAATTCCCATGAATGGAAGGGATTCCTATGATAGTGTGATACCATTGGTAATTATTGGGTGCTAGGGTTTGAATGGTGATACTAGTATACCATTATGAATGACTATGATTCCCAATATTTTAAGGGTGGTATGAGGTTATAGGTGAGAATATATCCCCAATAACTAATGTTAAAAATATTGAGGGTGATTGTTTAATCCCCTCATTGATGCCTCAGATTTCCCCTTGGATTATGTGGACACACTAGATATGGTAAGGCTAAGGATCCGAGAGCATTGGATGCCTAGGATATTGGTAGTGGGATCTAGGTAGGGTATTAACTTTTGATTAACTAGTTAACCCAGGGATAATTCATTCCAATACATATAGGATTTCACAGGGCCTCCCCCTCCTAGGAATCATATTTCATCCTATCAGTGATAAATTCCCAGGTACAACTGTGGTGTTCAGCATGAGGGCTTGAGGAAGAGGGATTCTTGGTGATTCCCTGGGTTTGGTTACTCATCGTGATAGAGGTGTAAACATGGGATCCCCGGTGAGTGTATATAGGTTCCCCTGATGTTATGATCATTCTTAGAGACGCTCTAGCACTATTTGAGGTAGGTATGTTTGATTAGGGTCACTGAAACAGCCCAGTACAGCCCATGATCATGATAATGTCTACTTTAGGCCTATCCTTCGTAGTTTTTCTTTCCCTGGGATATGGCCCTTAAGAATCCCCCAAGAAAAGTCCTCATGATGGGAGAGGTATCCACACCTCTTTATAAATGGGTGCTTCGTGCTCCTAGTACTTTGATGTGGGAGATCCATAATATGCCCCCTCCCTAGAAGGGCCCAACATCCTCGCTGGCACATCAAATGGACACTAGATTTGATACCATTTGTAATGGCCCAGTCCATCCCACGATCGTGATATTGTACGCTTTAGGCCTAGCCTTCACGATTTTTCATTCCCTAGGCTCTTACCTTCAAGAATCCCCTAGGAAAAGGCATCATGATGGGATAGATATCCAGACCAAAGAGCCAATGTCTATTTTATGTGCCAGCAAGAATGTTGGCCCCTTCTAGGGGTGGATTATGGCAATCCCACATCGAAGGAGGAGGAGAATGAAACACCCCTTTATAAGGTGGTGTGGATACCACTCTCATCATGAGGCCTTTTCTTGGGGGATTCCTGAGGGCTAGATCATAGGGAAAGAAAAACCATGTAGGCTTGGCCTAAAGTGGACAATATCTTGATCATGGGCTGGACTGGGTCGTTTCAGTCACAAACCTGAGGATTGGTGGTGGTTATTAGGTGTAGACTGGATTGCATTATGAAATCTTGGGGAGGTTGGGTTACTTGTTGTAATGGTCATTATGATGTGCTTAGATACATTCTGAAATCCATCCAAAGTAGGTATTATTGGTTATTTATTTATTTATTTTAGAATAATTTATTTATTTTGATCATGTAACATGAACAAATCACTTCATTACTAGTATATAATGGGACTGCGTAGGTGGTTCCCATCTAATTTATTTACCCATGTTATAAGGACCTGACCTTAAACAGTAAATAATCTTGAGTTTTAAGTCAGTAATTCATTCTATTAATTTTTAGGGTCTTTTAAGGTTTAAAGTTTTAGAGAATTAGGCCATAAATCATACATAAAAAAACAATAAAATACAAAGTGGAAAAGTTTGATTTGCATCCATTTTCCTATAAGATAAAACTTTTAAAATAATGCATGATTTATTTTCATGGAAAATCTTCATGACTTTCAACTTCAATTCTTCTTTTCACTTACCCATCCTTAAACCCTATGAAAAACATTTTAAAACATGGTATGAGAAAAAATATCAATAAGGGACATAAAAAAGGAAAGAAACATTGGAACAAAACTCAAGATCAAAAACAACCCTCACTACAAGATATCAACTCCTCCTAGCAACAAAAGACATTAAAACTAGTTTCCATTATCTCATCACAGCATGGCTAGCTATCCTGTTTCAAAGAGAATAGTCCTAGTACCGATGGAAAAAGTCATACCCTCTGAAACATCTGATTATGAAAAGCCATGAAACAGTGAGAATTCCTTTCCCTGAACCTCATATAGAAAATATTCTTGAATAAAAATGGTTGCAGAAACCCTTAAGTCACAGACCATCAAGGGAAAAACCTTGTCTTCTTTCCAGTATTTCCAAAGTAGTGAAAAAACAACACTATCTTATTTTCCATCCAATATCATCACTTCAGTACAACAAATTAACAAATAACCAAACACACAGTCGACACCAAATCCTTAACCAATTCCTGAATTTAGAAACCTATCTCATGAACACAATAAAACAAACACATCCCAAATGAAAACTGAATCACGCATAAAAACCTACCAAAGAAATATGATCAAGATGCATCTCATCCACACTGACACTGCAACTGAACCGAAGCCTCCCAGAGAAGACTAATGCAAACTCAAAACACAAACCATCCATAACCATAGCCAAATCCAATTCAAAGGATCATAAAATCAAGGCAAAAACCAAAACCATGAAGGCAGTCATGAGGCCATGCTGTAAACCAGAACCAAATCCCTCCATCGCCTTCATGTTCAAACCAAAGACCACCTCGACTTTTCACTCCTTCTCCCATATCAGAACAGAACAATCACACTAACCCTTGATTAGGATAAGAAGAAACGATGATTGTCGGTGCCATCGCACTACCAAAAAATCCCTACCCAACGAAGAAGGGGGAGAGAAAAAGTAGGCCAGAAAATGGTGGGAAATAACAAGATAGTTGTGCCCATGAAGTCATCGACGCTGCCCTTGGGAGAAGAACCATTATCATGAAGCACCGAGTTGGAGTTCCAAAGATAAGATCTGAAGTCGATCCATGGTGGAAGAGAGATGACGACAGGGGAAACCCTAATGCAATGTCTCCCCTTACATGCTCATACCATTGAAAATACACATGTGAACTACAATGGGGGTCAAACCTTCATATAATTTGTATCATTCTCACCATTTTCATATAATTCTCAAGAACCATATCATGAGTAAAACAATATCATTATAAGACCCTTTTAAAAACTCTTTTAAACCTATATGAAAAACACTTTCGGATAAAAATACCCTTTTTATATTAAAACCCATTTTTAATACTGAAATAAATAACAAAATAGAAATAGGGATTTTCATTCAATAAGAAATGAAATATTTAAAGGAATCAATAAATCAAATAATGACCATTGTGGAAGAAAATTCATTTTCATCATGTATGTTAAGAATAGAACATTCCTTTTGTCGTTTATCAAAACATTCCATATAAAACATGTAAAAAATCATTTTAAAAAAGTTTGAAAATAAAGTAAAAAATATAAATAAAATTTAATTTATAAATATTTTATGTATAAACAAAAAATTTATTAAAATAATTTTAAAAAATTGGACATGGAAAAGAAGTATTTGGAGGGAAAACATTAAAAGAGAATTTTTTTTAAAGAAAATTCCCTTATAACGTTGTAAATCTTTGAATCGTAATCCCAATGAAAGAATAACATTAAAAAAACTATAAATACCATGAAAATATATAAATTCATGATATAAAATATCAAAGTGATTGTATATACACCTCATAAAAGAATATAGTTGTATAATATAAAAATATGGCTCAATGAAAGGAAATTGAGATAAAGTCTCTTACCTTGAGTATAACTTGTCATGTGTGTATTTATATTTATGAATAAATTAATTATTTACTTTATTAATAACCATTTTAAATTTTATTATTAATTTTATTTCACTTATTTTAATTTTTTATACAATTACTTAATTAATTAAGTTTACATCACATGCTTCAACCATATTCATCTTATGTGTCAAAAATGACTTTGGTAGGTTGAATATGGTCAAAGAAGTCATTATTTAAACATATCCATAATAATAATCATGAAATATTTATTATATTTATAAATTAATTATAATTTCAAAACCTATCCTGAATTATGGTTATGAAAAATGAACTATGTTACAATCATAGAGACGGTTGGTCGTACGTACGCATGAGTAACATTTCCATTTTCTAATGATCATTATAGAAATAAGGTAAATAATATATTATATTTAAATAATGATAATAAAATCATATATAACATATTATATACTTATATTTATCATACATGTGGTGGTGTGATGAAAATAATGCCACATCACTTTGTGAAGGCGGTAGTCCATACATAAATGAACGATGTTGTCATCTTTAAGTGAGTGAAAAGGTAAGAAATAAAATGTTATATTATCATTATATAATGATAAATATGTAATTAATATAATAATTATGTCATTTATATTGTATATAATCTTTAACTTTATCCATATCACCTTCCACATGAAGTGTTAGTCAAAGACGAATCACATCGCTTTGCGAAGCAGTTGTCCTCCATACACACGAGCAACGTTATCATATCTCCAAAGGAATGGAAAGTAAAAAAGGTATATATGATATAATGACTACATAGGTATAATAATTTTATAAATATCATATATAAATTTTATATCCATCATCATATCCAACTATGAGAGTTTTTAATGGAAAAAATGAATGACATCAGTTTGCGAGGCTATAGTCCTCCGTACACACGAGTGATGATTTTCTGACCTATTTGATGGAATTGGAGATTTTTGTAGGTCATGATATTATTATAAAAACATACCAGTATGTGTAATATATTTATTTTATTATATAATAATGTTTTAATAAGAATTTAAGTATGCAGATAAATAAATAAAATAAATATGTGTGTTGAAGAACATTACCTCTTCTTTGGGTATCCTCCTTAGGTTTGCACTAAATCCTTACTAGGTTAGATTTATGTCAAAAATAAGTCCTATATTATGAGAGGGTGGAATTTGAAAATTTATTTTCTTATGTATTATCCAAAACAAATAGGTTTTAAAGTGTTAATAAGTGAGGATAGGGGGTGACCTTTTATAAGGGAGGTGAGTGGAACACCAGTAATGTTTTGAAAATATTCAATCAAACCCACATTTTTATCATGATAAAAGCTTATAAAATAGAAAATATAGAAAATAGAAGAGATAAGGTGTAAATATGGCCATAAAATGGGTGTTTTACAAGTTTTTAAGTCATTTATAACCCTTTCCTTCTTAGTTTAACCCTTAGTAAATCCATTTTTACCTTAACCGTGGTAATTGATTTTAATTGTTTTCACTATTAATTTTGGTAAAAAATTATAATGACCATATTATAAATTATAAATTATGATGATTGAAGATATTAAAACTATTTTTAGAAATTAAATTCATATAAGTGTCAAAATTTAATTTAAAATCTATCTCATAAACGTGACGAGAAAGCGGGTTTTCAAAGAGAAAACACTCAAAACTTTACTATGCTTTTATATCAAAATTAAATATAAAAATGATTCAAATAACCAAAAAAAATTAATTAATATATAATTAAAATAATTTAAGTTTAAATACAATTTAAAATATAATTTAAATTTATAAATAATTTAATAAAAAATGTAGTTTTCAATTAAAATTCAATACTTTTCACTATTCATCAAAAAATAAAACTTTTCAGAAAAATAAAAAAATATAAACCTATGATAATTATGGTAATATGATTTACAAAATAAATTTTATTTTCTAAAATAAATTTTCTAAAATTGGTAAAAATTAATTTTAAATTATGTCTGTAAAGCGTGATTAAACCATCATTTTGAAAAATATTATTTTTTAGAAAGCATTTATTTTTATTTTAAATGATTCTTATTTTATTTATAATAAATAAATAAAAAATAAATTCATATAAATATATATATTTTTATAATTTATTTAATTCTATTTCTACCCTCTATTCTAAGAGTTAGGTGCTACATATCACATTGAATAATAATATTTTAATAAAGTGTCATGTTTTATTCAAACTCGATATTGCATGAATTGCAAGATATCGAAGAGATTAAATATTTGTAAATAATTGAGGTGTTACATTATAATATAAGATCAATGTTTCATGTTTTTTACACTATTGAACATAATTTTCTTTTTTAAAATATAGAGATGTTACATCCTCCACCCTTTAATAAATTACATCCTCACAATTTGAAATTTATCTCAGTAATCAAAGGATGGACATTTGAAAATAATTATTTTGTAAAAAAACATCATAAAAAAGGGTTAATAAAAAATCCTCTTGATAAAATTGATAGGGAATTATGAGGGTTATATGGAATAATACATACTTGGTTTTCAAATAGGAGAACATTATTGGTAAGTAATGATTAGGATATCGAAGAAATGAGTAAATAATAATAGAGAGTGATTGAGGTTATTGATAACAAGAAAGTGAATGATCAATGGAAAGTTAAGGGCCTATAAACCATATATATGTATTTATTTAAAAGACCATATGATTCATCGGATATGAATTTAATAGTATAAAAATCAATATCCTTTTCCTAAAGTTAAAATATTATTTTACTATCTATGAATATAAGTAAATATACTTAATTGATATATTTCTATTTCAAAAGAAAAACTGAATCCTTTGGTTATTCTTCAATAAATTTCAAATTCATCCCCTAATCAAATAAATGAATATCCAAAAATGAATTTTTTTATGTTTGAATTACAAAAATTCACTTTTAATGGATTGTAAGATCCATAAAAGAGTTAAAATTATTTTCTCATGTCTCTAACTATTTTCCAAAATCAATATGTTTAGCACAAGTTATCCAATATAATAAATCAATCTATAAAACTCAAAATTAACACCAATGCTTCATCATTAATATTTATTTTTCGAAAAGTTTAACAAAAAACAATGTCATTTTAACCAGGATATAACATAATTCATTGGAAGGTGTTAAACCCTTATCATCCTTCGGTCATGGGTTCAAGACCTACAGCCTTGCCGGATGTGATGGGTTGTCACCCAGAATGCGGGTTATCCTTTTTCTAAACCACGTTAATATAATTATTATAATGTTCTCAAAAAAATTATGGAAATCCTTGAAATAAAATTTATCATTTAATAACCATTTTACTAAGGTTTTCAATAAAACCCTTTTTTCCAAAGTCTAATAATTTTAATTGACTATAATTAAAATGTAATTATGGATATATTAAACCTAAAGGTTATCAATAACTTTAAACATATGTCTATAAAATGTAAAGGTATTATTATTTAAATTACTTTTCCACTAAAACATATACTTAAGATATATATTAAAACTAAATAAATGTCTCACAAAGTATTTACATTACTTAAAACATAAAAATAGGGGTGCCTAATACATTGATCTTATGTGCCTTTAAAAATAACGATCTCCCTGGAGTTGTCACCACTTTACCAGATCACCCAACATCAAACTGTAGAAGTAGAAAATGATTTTTCCACACCTTTTAACTTCTGATCATGATGATTTCCACCCATAGTAAGTAACTTTGGGCACACGTTAACATAATGTCCCAACTCCTTGCAACTAAAACATCTCACTATTAACTGGCTATCTATTATCTCATTATTATATTGTTTGGGACTCTTTTATTTTTATTCATGAACCTTTTAACCAAACTTAACACACAGGTAAAACTTTACAAATCTGAAAATAAATTCCCCAAAAATGTATTTTACCACACTTGGAACATGTTTTTGGCTTACCTATAGTATTCTTAGTAAGATTCTTCGCCATTTCCTTCCACTTTGACCATTTATAACACTTTTTATCTCATAGAACATGTCACGACCCATCCCTCAGGGCCTGTTCCATGATTACCCCAAGCCCACCTTCTATAGGCCAGGGGTTAGCAACTAGCACTAGAAAGGCATTTCCCTAAAATGAAAAGGCATTGCCTCAAAACCTGTACACACAAAAATAGGGTACACTATGCACAAGTGAAACACAATGGAAGAAGAAAGGTGTAACCACAACTAAATACCACCAAAGAGTGTAAAAGTAAGTACTGAAGTAAAGGGGGCCAGAATACAAGCCCAACTAAAATGGAAATACAGCAAAAATGGAAAACAACTTCTGAGGTCATCTGCCAAGGATCCTACCTAAAGGGTAAGTACAACTTGTCACTACGGATCTCCACGCCAATTGGTCGCCTTTGTTAACTATCAATTCCTAGCTCCTCGAGACTTATTCAAAGCTACCCATCATCTATAAAAGATACAATAAGGTGTGGGTGAAGCCCGTGCAGGGGTGAGTATAACAATACCCAGTAGGGACCTCGAGACCCCCGAAGGTCTCTCAGAATTCCTCAAAGGAAAAACCACAAAGCATGATCTCAATCACAAAGCATAAAGAAAAATACTCATATAAAACTAGGTATACAACTCATAGAAATAGGAAAATAAGATGTTGATCCACACAAGGTCGCTATGTCATTGATCCATGATGGGCTGCTCTAAGGATGGTCCTTGTCGGGTCTCTATGATGCTAATCCACACAGGGTCTCTATGATGATGATCCACATAGGGTCGGTATGATGCTGAATCACACAGGGTCTCTATGAATGGTGATTCACAAAGGGTCATTATGATGTTGATCAATGATGGGTCGCTCTAAGGATGGTCCTTATTGGTTCGTTATGATGTTGATCCACACAGGGTCAATATGATGCTGATCCACACAGGGTCTCTATGATGTTGATCCACACAAGGTCTCTATGAATGCTGATCCAAAAAGGGTCACTATGATGTTAATCCGCATAGGGTCACTATGAATGGCGATCCAAACAGGGTTGCTATGATGTTGATCCACACAGGGTCTCTATGATTGCTGATCCACACAGGGCCACTATGAATGTTGATCCACACAGGGTCCCAATGATGTTGATCCACGATGGGCCACTCTAAGGCTGGTCCTCATCGGGTCACTATAATGTTGATCCACACAGGGTTTCTATGATGTTGATCCACACAGGGTCGCTATGATTCTAATCCACACATGGTATCTATGAATGATGATCCACACAGGGTCGCTATGATGCTGATCAACGACTGGCCGCTCTAAGGTTGGTTCTCATCGGGTTGTTATAATGAGGATCCACATAGGGTCACTATAAATGTTGATCTACATAGGGTCATTATGATTCTTACATCCAGCCATAGTATTCCACAAAATAGTAACCCAAAGGTCCACTTTTCCATAAATTTCCCAATGCAACAGATGGTGCATCAATCGGATGCCCGGTCTGAGAGTTATAGGCATTTTAGTGCCGACGACCCGGTTGGATTCAGGTATGATCCAACCTAGCCGTACTCCAACTTTCTTAAAAACATAGTTGGAGTATCTCAAAATTATTTTCTTGCACCAAGTATCCCAGCGTCGTAGACAGTTTGTTAAACAGATGTCTAGTTCGCAAGATACGGCCTTTTAAACGTATTTGTGCCCGAAAGGGTCTGGGTTCAGTCTGACCCAATCGGACCGACCCAGCCTGACTCGGCCCATCCCAAACTAGCCTGGGCTAGCCCGGTTGGGCTGTTCCATGGTGGGTTTGGCCCGCTAGGCCGTGGATCGGTCCAGCCCACCCCAGCTGGGCTGGGCCACGGCAGATCGCCCTGTCGGCTGGTGCGACCCACGCGAGGGTCACGCAATCCGCCTTCTGAACTGCTCAAAGAGACGTTCAACTCATTAATTGGTGGTGCTCAGTGGTGCCTCATGGTTGTCTGCAGAACCTGTAGGGAGCGATTCCCCTCCCTTCATCGCGGATTCAAAGTTGCAGCCTGCCTCACCGTGTCGTGCGACGGCGCGCTACCTCCCGCCTCTACGGCTGGCCGAGAGCCAACTGCCTGTCTGTTCACCACGATGCCAGTCACTGCTGCCATCGAGACTTCTACAGGCCACCAAGTGAGCTCTAGTGGTCCGTTGTCCCTTCCGCTCATGCCTACAGGCCTCCCGGGACGCTGCTGTCACTACATGGATTTCGGATTCAAGGTTCTATCGTGTTGTAAGATCTTCCCCTGAAGAACACGACAAGAACAAAGCAGAAGAGTGTATGGGCCTTGTTTGTTTGTCCCACGCCCTCCATGTTAACATCATAACAAGCGGGAAGAAATTTAATTCATCAAAGGTAAACTTTAATAATAACCCCCTACCTCAAGCTTTTTTAGAGATGTCGTGGTGGTAGAAGAAGATTTCGTGTTTGATGAAGCCGCTGACGTTCGTCAATCCCAGTTCATTTCCACTGAATCCTACATCCTCCATCGGTGGAAGGTGTCATGGTACTTCTCCAAATGTTCCTCTCTTGATGAAGTTATATCAAAAACCCCAACCCAAGCTCCATTTAAATATATGGAGGATGAGAGTTTAATGCAAAGTAGATTTAATGAGGTTCATTAATAAGTTAATTAATTCACCTATCATCTCTCAATGGAGTGGTTATGAAAACAAAGGTTCAAGACATTAAATGGATTGAAAAGTCAGCGGTCCCGCCACCGTCGATCAACCGTTGGAGAAAAATAAAATAATAATTTTTAAGTTATGTTATTATTCTTTAAAAAATTCTGAACACTATCTTTTTCTTCTGACCTACTACGGTCGAGGTGAAGCCTACCTTAAGCAAAACCCAACGCTACGGATTCAACGGTGCCCTCGGATTTTTATTCTGAGTACCGGTTCAAAAGATAAAAAGCATTGCACGTGCGTTTACTGAACGTACCTTAAAAAAAGTTCAAAATTCTGTTCCAAGTACATCGAGCCTCAGAATCACATGACGTCAATTTTTTCAGACTCATAATAATACCAAATAATTTAAAATATATATATATATATATATGAATTTTTTTGGTCTTTAAATTCTCCCCACCTTAGGGATTATCATCCTCGAAAGCTACAACAAAACTAGGAAAACAAAAGGGGGTACTGAGCACATATCTGAGCCTCCTGCTCCCATGTGCTCTCCTAGAGAGTCTTGTAGTGCCAACAAACTTGCACTAGAGTAATCGACTACCCAAAAAGGACCCACTCATGTTGATCCTCTATCTCCACTAGAAACTCTGCAAACGTCACCCCATCATCGATGTCCAACTCACCCCAGTCAATAACATGCGATGGATCATGCACGTACCTCCTCAACTGTGATACATGGAAAACATTATGGACCCAGTGCATCTGTGGGGGAAGAGCTAGATGGTACACCACCTTGACTACTCTGTTGAGGATCTATAAGGGTCTGATGAACCTCGAAGATAGCTTTCCTCCCCAACCAAACCTCCATAATCCTCATCGGGGTGAGACCCGTATGAATACATGGTCTCCCTCCTCAAAATCTAAGGGTCTCTATATCCTATTGGTATAAGACTTATGCATGATCTGTGTAGTATTCATCCTCTCCTGGATGATATTCACATTCTATGTGGTTGCATGTACCAACTATGGACCCATAAGTCTTGACTCCACTGGGTTTTTCCAGCATAGTGTTGATCTGCAAGGCCACCCGTACAGGACCTCAAATAGAGTCATTCTGATGATGGAGTGATAATTTTTGTTGTATGAGAACTCCACCAGTGGTAGGTGGTCCTCCCAACTACAGCCAAAATCAAGGACACAATCATGAAGCATGTCTTCGAGTGTCTGAATAGTCTTCTCCTTCTGACCATCTATATAAGGATGAAAGGCGGTGCTCAAGTGTAGCTGAGTTTTGAACGCCTCCTGAAATCCCTTCCAAAAGCAGGATGTAAAATGTGCATCGTGATCCAAGATGATTGTCGATGTCAATCTGTGAATTCGAACAATCTTCTTCACGTAGAGACATCCCAAGATCTCTACTGATCCCTGGTCTCAGATGGGTAGAAAGTGGGCCGACTTGGTGAGTCGGTCAATGATCACCCATATGGAACCGTGACCCCTGGATGTACGTGGTAGCCCCATCACGAATTCCATGGATATGTCATCCCACTTCCACTCTGGTACCTCAAGTGTCTGAGCTAAGCATGCTAGTACCTTATGCTCATTCTTCACTTGTTGACAATTACGGCATTGAGACACGAACTCTGCCACTGTTTTCTTCATTTCTAGCCACCACTACTCACGTTAGAGGTCCTGGTGCATCTTTTCCACTCCATGATGTATCACCAAATGGGATGTGTATAACTCCCTAAATACCTCATCTATAAGCCTCACTGGTATGATGGTGCATCATTTTAAGAGGATGATGTGCTCTCCACCTTCAGAAAATCCATAAGGAGCCTGTCCTGAGGATATTTGAGAACATCGGGCCTCGTAGTCTATGTCCCCAAGCTATGCTTCCATGAATCACTAAAGGAGTGGGGGAGTAACTATAATAGACTAGAGTTAAGCTTCTCCATCACTATAAATGAAGGATAACTGCAACTCGGCTTGCTGATATGTCACCTCACTTAGAAATTGTAGACCAAACCTCCTGCTGAGTGCGTCTACTACTATGTTCCCCTTCCCAGGAGTGTAGACTATCTAAAAGTCGTAGTCTTGGAGGAACTCTATCCATCGTCGTTGTCTCAGGTTCAGGTACTTCTATGAGAAGATATACTTGAGACTATTGTTATTAGAGTAGGATATAGACCATTCACCCAACTATATTCTCAGTTCTCAGAACTCCACAGGAGCCATTCGATATGCAGTTGAAGGTATTAGTGTCATCCTTGGGTACATGACAATGCAGAAGTCCCTCTCCTTGCGGGGAGGTAAACCTAGAAACATATTTTAAAAGGATGTTCCTGCACTCTGCCACTACTTTTGGGAACTGAAAACTCAAAACACCGACTACTATAAGGGTAAGGCTGGCCGACTCAAGAGTGATCAGCCACTCCCTCCTATGCATGAGTTTGTCTCGTGCTTCCTGGGTTTCATTTTTCACCGACCAAGGGAAACCTCACTCCAACTATGCGGACATACCGCACCCTTTTTTCATTAAACATTCAACCTAAGAATGAATTGTGGATGACTATTCCATAACCAGACTAACGCCGTTAGGCCTCAATGCTTCCACCAAGAGGTTCCAACCAAAACTCTCACCTCAATGGTCATATCATACCATCAGTATAAGTGTGATTATTGAGTCCCCTCCCATAGGTATCTCTAGACATAAGGGTCAAGTCAATGGTTTAACCAGAAAATCTAGGTATCAAACAAGAATTGTGTCAATAAGTAATGATTAGTACCTATGTCTATTAATATGGTAGCTAATAGTAGAAACAAACCATACTTTGAATCATTCATGGAGCCCTTCGGTCACACTCCTTAACCACATGTGGCTACCCTCTTCCCCTATCCTCCAGCTCACTAAGCGTAGTGGGGACCACATTGGGGTGGTGGTTGTAAAACGTTGAAATGTATACCACCTCATGCTTCTCTACTAGCTCCTCTTCCACGTCTGCTACCCTACAGATTCATTTGTCCCTATCACTTCCTCTTCCTGAAACATTTTACACACCCAAGTCTCTGAGACTGGCATCAGTTTCTTTCTTCCCCACTACTAACATTCACAGGTTGTATCTGCTCATCCAATGAACATTCAACCACAAAGGTTCTCTCTATTATCCAAACATAAGTACGAATGCATAGAGGAAATAGTGATAGCTCAGATGTCCCTAAACTTATCTTGCTCAGAGGTCAGATCTCTGAAGCATTGTTCGTATCGTATTCATAGAGTTCCTGGAATTGTTAGTACACATCGAAGAATACTCAATTAATGACATGTCGTCCTATCAAAACTGTAGAAGCTCTTGGGAACACAAACCCCTTAGCTTTTCAATGAAAGAGACCCTCATCTCTGAGGAAGTTTCTAAATCTTTGTCCACAAAAAAGTCACCTCATCATAAGTTATGGGTAATCTAAACCCTACCATCACCATATTGAGCCACATAGAATGATCACTGCCAGGACCACCATCTAATCTAATGGTGCCCTGGATAGATGGAAACTCGGTAACCACCTCAGGATATTCCTTATCAGCTTGTGAGTCGGGCTCTCCTTGGAACCTGTGGGGTATCTATCGCTGACACTTGTGTAAGGCACAGATCCTATATGTATCCTCTACTAGTAGCACTGATAGTAATTGTTGACCAAAGAGCGGTGGTATCGTTGGTACACCACCTGAAGGTACCATCTCGGGCAACAATCCTTATACTGAAGCCTCATCACACTTTGGACCATCCTCATGGTCATGGATTAGAATCCTGGCTAGCTGACTGTGTGGAGGCATCTTGAAATAGAATCAAGATGAATTGCGGTCAATAAGTTATACCTTGTTGAGGTGACTCAAATATATCAAAAAGAAAACAACATTTTCAAAACACATGCAACTAGTGTTTTCGTGTACTGAGTCAGAAATCAGAATTCAGGGTCCTAGTGTATGGATATGTCGGCTGCCACACCAACACTGGACTCCATGAACTGAAACCTGAACTCAATACACTTAACACTATTTCTCCATTGAAAACATAGACTCTTAATTCTTCGATAGAACTGAATCCCATGATACTAGTTTGTCACAAAATGTCCCCCAGGGATCGTGTTGTGACTACCCCAAGCCCGCCTTCCATAGGCCAGGGGTTGGCGACTAGCATCAGAAAGGAATTTCCCTAAAATGGGAAGGCATTACCTCAAAACCTATACACACACATATAGGGTACACCGCGAACAAGTGAAACACAATGGAAATAAGAAAGGTGCAACCACAACTAAAAACCACCAAAGAGTGTAAAAGTAAGTACTGATGTACAGGGGGCTAGAATACAAGCCCAATTGAAATGGAAATATATTAAAAATGGAAAATATCTCCTGAGGTCTTCCACCAAGGATCCTACATGAAGGGTAGGTCCAAATCGTCACTGCGGCTCTCCATGATAACCGGTCACCTCCATAAACTGTCAAGTCCTAGCTCCTAGAGACTCAGTCAAAGATGCCCGTCGTTTGTACAAGACACAACAAGGAGTGGGTGAAGCCCATACAAGGGTGAGTATAACAATACCCAGTAGGGACTCTACAACCCCTGAAGGTATCTCATAATTCCACAAAGTAAAAACCACAAAGCATGATCTCAATCACAAAGCACAAAGAAAAAGAATCAGCTCAAACCAGGTATACAACTCATAGAAATGTGAAAATAAGATATTGATCTACACAGGGTCACTATGTCGTTGATCCATGATGATCCACTCTAAGGTTGTTCCTTTTCGGGTCTCTATGATGGTGATCCACATAGGGTCTATATGATGTTGATTCACATAGGGTCGCTATGATGTTGATCCACATAGGGTCGCTATGAATGTTGATATACACAGGGTCGCTATGATGCTGATCCACAACAGTCTGCTATAAGTTTGGTCCTCATTGGGTCGCCATGATATTGATCCACATAGGGTCACTATGATGTTGATCCACATAGGGTCGCTATGATGTTGATCTACACGGAGTCTCTATTAATGTTGATCCACACAGGGTCTCTATGATGTCAATCCACATAGGGTCTCTATGAATGATAATCCAAACAGGGTCACTATGATGCTGATCCACATAGGGTCTCTATGGATGTTGATCCACATAGGGTCTCTATGAATGTTTATCCACATAAGGTCATTATGATGATAATCTACGATAGGCTACTCTATGGATGGTCCTCATCAGGTCACTATGATGATGATCCACACAGGTTCACTATGATGATGATACACATAGGGTCACTATGATTTTTATCCACACAGGGTCTCTATGAATATTTATCTACATAGGGTCGATGTGATGTTGATCCACGATGGGCCGCTCTAATGTTGGTCCTCGTTGGGTCATTATGATGCTGATTCACACAAAGTTTCTATGAATGCTAATCCACAAAAGGTCACTATTATGCTGAAATCCATCCATAGGATTCCAAAAAGGAGTAACCCATAGGTCTACCTTGCTGTAAGGGTTCCAACGCAATAGACGACCTATCAATCAGACGCCTGGTCTGAGAGTTATAAGCATTTTAGTGTCGAGGGGCCAGTTGGATTCGGGTATGATCCAACCCAGAAAAACTCCAACATTATTCAAAACTCAATTGAATTATCTCAAAAGTATTGTCTTTCTCCAAGGATCCCAGTTTAATAGACGGTTCATCAAACAGACGTTTGGTTTGCAAGATACGACCTTTTAAGTGTATCTGTGCCCGAAAGGGTCCGGGACAGACCGACCCGATCTGACCCGGCCCCGTTGGGATGTGCCATGGAGAGCTGGGCCTGCTGGGCCACAGACCATCCCAGCCCACCCCAGCTGGGCTGGGCCGCGGTGGCGTAGCCCGCCGACTGGGGAGACCCGCTCGAGGGTCGCACGGTCCGCCTCCCGAACAGCTCAAATATCCTTTTAGCTCTTAAATTGGTGGCACCAGGTGTCACCGCCTAGTTTTCTGCAGTACCCACAGGAAGCAAGTCCCCTCCCTTCACCCTGGCTTTGAAGCTACGGCCTGACTCACAGTGGCGCACGATGGCATGCCGCCTCCCACCTCCGCAGCTAGCCAAGAGTCGGCCACCTGTCTATCCGTCACGGCACCGAGCAGCACCACCCCCCTTCTACGGTCGGCGAGCACCGGTCGCCGAAGTTTCCATACTGGTGCCCTGCTGGCGGGACTTACACGGTCCACTGAGTGAGTTCTGGTGGTCCATTTTCCCTTCTGCTTGCACCTACGGGCCTCCTAGGATGTTGTCATCGTTGTGTGGCTTCCAAATTCAATTTTCTACCTTTTTGTAAGATCTTCCCCTGAAGAACATGACAAGAACAAAGTGGTAGAGGGTTCGGGCCTTGTTTATTGGTCATGCTCCCTCTACGTTAACATCATAACAAGCGAGAAGCAATTTAATTCATCAAATATAAACTTTAATAATAACCACCTACGTCAAGATTCATTGGCGACTTCACAATGGTGGAATAAGATTCCGCGTTTGATAAAGCCACCAGCGTTCATCGATCCTGGTTCGTTGCCACACAAGCCTCAATCCTCTGTGGGTGGAAGGTGTCGTGTTACTTCTCCAGAGGTTCCACACTTTATGAAGCCATGTCAAAAACCCCAACACAAGCTCCATTTAAATTGATGGAGGATGAGAGTTTAATGAAATATAGATTTAATGAGGTTTATTAATAAGTTAATTAATGCACCTATAATCTCTTAAAAGAGTTGTTATAAAAACAATGGGTCAATCCATTAAATGGATTGACAACTCAGCGGTCCTACCACCGCCGATCAACCATGGGAGAAAAATAAAATAACAATTTTTAATTTATTTTATTATTATTTAAAAAAAGTCCGAAAATATATACTTTTCTTCCGACCTAATATAGTTGAGGTGAAGCCTCCCTTAAGAGAATCTTGGTGTTGTGGATTCAATGGTGTCCTATAATTTTTAATCTGAGCACTGGTTCAAAAGATAGAAAACTCTGCCCACACGTTTACTGAACGTACCTTAAAAAAGTTCATAATTCTGTTCTAGGCACACCGGGCCTCATAATCACATGCCTTCAATTTTCACAGACTCATAATAATCCCAAATAATTTAAAAAAAATTATATGTAATTTGTGGGTCTTTATATAACATAAGTGTGGGAAAAATACATCTCAAGTTTCTCATCACAATGAAAAAATTTATTATAAATTTTAAATTCTCATGAAGCCAAATCTCTTTTCAAGATTGGTTTTAATCCCAAGTAAAATCTATTAATTTTACTATCAATGTCCCAAACAAAATATCATATATACCTGGACAAACTTGTAAAATGTTCTTCATATGGGGACATCAAATCTTTATCCTTTTTCCTCACTTCCAAGAATTTTATCTATATCCTAATCCAAACAACCTTAGGAAAATATTTATCAAGGTAAATGCTCTTAAATGTTTCACATTATATTTCATTAAGATAATCTTTCTCCTTAGTATTCTTAACCAAATACCACCATCAATCAGCTTCACCCTAAAAATGATAAATGGAAAGAGTTACCTATTGATGTTATGAACATCCCATGACTTTAAATATCTTTTATAGAGCATTGATTCGTCCTTCATCTACCATAGGGTTAGATGATCTACTGAATTATGTTGTATTTTGCCTAATTAAATGATCCACTATAGACATATTCCTTCATGATATATCATTTTTTCACTAACATGGATACCACCACTATTTATAGCTTGTGTCAACTGATCCATCATTGAAAAAAAAATATTTTGTTTCAATTCCAACTATCTCGTGTGCTTATTTAAAAGGATATGTTTTCTCAGTTCCTCCCCACTATATATTTCTTGTTTCCTCTATGGAAAACCATTCTGAATAGACATAGCTTAGACAAAACAACATTGTGATATTAAAATTATATATAATTTTAACTTAACCATAAAGTAAAATATTCTAAGGGAATACTAATAAAACTATCCTTATATGTAAATTTGTCTAAACCATAATTTCATACCAACTATAAGAACCCATCCTTAAACATTACATAATATTGAGTTTTAATTTAAGAATTTATTCTATTACATTTGAGGATCTTTTTAGGTTTAGAGTTTTATAGAATTAGGCTATAAATAATACATAACAAAACCATAAAATAAAAAATGGAAACTTATAATTAGTATCCATTTTTTCATAATATAAAACCTTTAAAATAAATCATGATTTATTTTCATGGAAAATCTCTATAAATTTAAACTTGAATTCTTTCTTTCTCGTACCCATACTTAAACCCTATGAAAAAAAATTCATATGTGGGATGAGAAAAAAATATAAGGGATATAAAAATAAATAAAACCATTAATCCAATGA
Source organism: Viscum album (assembly GCA_963277665.1). Lineage (NCBI taxonomy): Eukaryota > Viridiplantae > Streptophyta > Magnoliopsida > Santalales > Viscaceae > Viscum > Viscum album. The sequence goes on along the minus strand of OY728143.1, from coordinate 60,276,662 downwards.
AAAATAGTAAAAATCATATATCATTTACCTTTACCTTCAATGTTCTTAGAGTGTATGAAGTAAAACATTTTCACATGAAAAACACACATGCATTTTTCTCAAAGTAATTCTTTAAAACCCATAGAAAGAAATTAAAAACCACTTTTTTATGACTTAGATCATAATATCTATAAGAACCTTTCAAAACCATTTTAATTGGAATAACCATATGGCCAACCTCAAATAATATAATTACCCAATTCATTAGAGAGCTATAATGGGTCTCACCCTTTGTATAATCTATATCAAGCTCACCTATTTTTCATGGGCTATAATGGGGATCAACCCTTCATATAAGCTATATCAGGTTCACCAATGAGCTATAATGGGGATCGACCCTTCATATAAGTTGTATCAGGATAAACCATTTCATATAATTATCAAGTACTATATCATTATTAAAACACTTTCATTATAAAACCCTTCTAAAAACTCTCTTAAAACCATATGGAAAACACTTTCATATAAAAATACCCATTTCTATTAAAAACTCATTTTCAATACTGAAATTCCTAAAAAAATAGAAAGAAGAATTTGCATTGAACAAAACATGAAATATTTCAAATGAATCTAGAAATGAAATAATGGCCATGGTAGTGTAAAATTCATTTTCTCTATTTACATTAATAATATAACATTCTTTTTGTCGTTTGTCAAAATAATTCATATAAAACGCGTAAAAAAGAATACTTTTAAAAACCTTTGAAAATAAAATTAAAAAAAAAAGACAAAAAATTTACTTTATAAATATTTTATTTCCATATAAAAAATTTCATAAAATCATTTTATAAATATGTACATTGAAAATAAAGAGTTGGAAGGAAAACATTAAAAGATATTTTTTTAAAACAAAAGTCACTTATCACTTTGGAAATATTTGAATCATAAGACCCATGAAAGAATAACATTAAACAAAACTATAAATACCATAAAAATAGATAAATTAATTATATAACATGTCAAAGGGACTGTATATACACCTCATAATATATTATAGGTGTATAATACCAAAATATGCCTTAATGAAAGGAAATTGATATGAAGTCCCTTACCTTGGGTTTGACTTGTCACATGTGTCTATATCTCCATGAATAATAAAATTATGATAATTATTTACTTTATTGGGAAATTTTTCAATTTTATTATTACTTTTATTTCACTTAATATAATATTTTATATAATTACTTTATTAATTAAGTTTACATCGGATGTTTTGACTATATTCGGATTATGTGTCAAAAATGACTTTGGTAGGTTGACTATGGTCAAAGAGGTCATTATTTAAAAATATATAGAATAATAATAATGAATTAATTATCATATTTATATATAAAATATACTTTTAAAACCAATCATAATTTTTTTAGGAAAAATGAACTCCCTTACAATCATGGAGAAGGTAGCTCCTACATACGCATGAGTAACATTTCCATTTTCCAATGATCATTATAGAAAGAAGGTAAGTAATATATTATCTTCATATAATGATAATAATATTGTATTTACCATATTATATACTTATATTTATCATCCATGTAGTGTGGTGATGAAAATAGAGTCACGTCGCTTCGTGAAGGCGGTAGTCCACATGTGACACGAATAGTGTTATCATCTTTAAGTAAATGAAAAGGTAAGAAATAAAACGATATAATATATTTAAATAATGATAAATATTTCACTAATATAATAAATATTTCATTTTTATCGCATATAATCATTCAATTTATCCTTATTACCTTCCATGTGAGGAGTTAGTTAAAGACGAATAACATCGCTTTGTGAGGTGGTAGACTGTTTTACACATGAGCGACATTATTGTATCTCCTATAATATAGAAAGTAAAAATGTATATATGAAATAATTACTCCAGAAGTATAATTTTGTTATAAATATAATATATAAAAATTATATCCATCATCAATACCAACTATGAGATGTGGTAATGTAAAAATGAATGACATCGCCTCGTGAGGTGGTAGTCTGTCATACACACGAGCGATGAATTCATAGCCCATTTGATGGAAGTGGAGATGGTTATAGGTAATTTACTTATTATAAAAAAATCATGGTATATGAAATATATTTATGTCATTATATCATCCTATTTTAATAAAAAATTAATGAGTTTGATGAAAAAATAAAATAACGATGCTCGTTAAAGAACATTACCACTTCTTCAGGTATCCTCCTTAGGTTTACACCAAATCCTTACTAGGTTGGATTTATACAAAAAGTAAGGATTTTATTTTGAGATTAGGGAGTTTTTGAATTGATTTTGGGGGGTATTTTATGATAAAAATAGGTTTTAAGTTATGAAGAAGAGAGGATAAGGGTGGTCTTTTATAAGTGAGGTGAGTGGAACACTTGAAATGTTTTGAAAAGATTCAATCGTACCCACATTTGTATCTTTAAAAAAGCTTCCAAAATGGGAAATTATCTAACCTATAAAATATAATATGGAAATATTTACATAAAATTTTATTTTTTAAAGTTTTTAGGTCATTTATAACACTTGTCTTCTTAGTTTAACCCCCAGTAAATTCATTTTTTCCTTAACTGCGGTAATAAATTTTTATTATTTTCACTATTTATTTTGGTAAAAAATAAGGTTAAACTTATTATAAATTATAAATTATTTTGATTAAAAATATATAATCCGTTTTTCCAAATTCAATTCACATAAGTGAAATTTTTTATTTTAAAATTAACCCCACATACATGATGAGAAAACGAGTTTTCAAAGAGAAAATGTCCAAAAGTTTATATTGTTTTTATATCAAAATACATTGGAAAAATGATTAAAATTACCTAAATTGGATTAATTAATATATAATTTAAAATATTTTACTTTAAAACCAATTTAAAATATAATTAAATTTAATAATAATTTAATCGAAAAGTTATTTTTCAATTAAAATTCAGTATTTTTCTTTATTCATCAAAAAATAAAACTTTTTCGAAAAATCCCAAGAATTCACCCTAAGATGATTTTGATATTAAAATTTAGAAAATTGGGTTTATTTTTTCAATTAAATTTTCTAAAATTATTAAAACTTAATTTTAAATTATCTGTGCAAAGCGCGATTAAACCATCTTTTAGAAAAATATTGTTTTTCATAAAACATTTATTTTACTTTTAAATGATAATTATTTTATTTATAATCAATAAATAAAAAATTAATGTGTATAAACTATATATTTTCATAATTTATTTAATCTTATTTATATCCACCATTATAATGGCTAGGTGATAACTATAATATTAGATAATAATATGTTAATAAAGCATCTTATTTCATTAAAACTCGGTGTTATGTGCATTACAAGATATAGAATCAATTAAATATGTCATAAATTCTTGGGGTGTTATATTCTCGTCTAATAAAAATGTTTTTTATTATATTGAACATAATTTTCTTCCTTTAAAATATTGGGGTGTTACATACACCCTACTTGGGCCACCATTGAACTAGGGTAACCAAGAAAAATATCACTTGGTTACAGGTATAGATTAAGAAGAGGTCCATGTTTGAATGGTTGAGTTATAGAATATCAAGTAGGATAGGTTTATTGGATATGGTATGGATTTGTGACATCATATTTTCTCTATTATATTTTATTTCTTCTATATCTGTAATTATGATTGGCCCATTGGGTGGTCATTCATGTGTTTATTTATGCATATATTTCATTTTGTTACTACATGTTTAATTTATTTATTTTTTCTATGTACTCTGACTTGTATATATTTGGTTATTTAAATTTTTATTGTGTGCTCTGATATAAGGGTTATACTCTCCCCACAGTATCCCTATATACCCCCAGCTACTAGTCAGTAGCATCTAGCATTCAAGGAGGTTTGCATGTGGTCATATGGTGGTCCGATCCAGCTACTATTCAAAATGATATGAGTAGGTCATTACAAACCAAGACCCATTGAAGAAAAACTATGATTTAAACTTTTCTGAGAAATAATTTTAGTTAGCATATCTTTGGGTTCATGTTACCTTCAACCTTCTATAACTCCATCACCTCATACTCAATATGCTTCCAAATTAAGTGGTATTTTTGTTGAATATGCTTCATCCAAGAGTGAAATATTAGATTCATGTCCATGTGGATTGATCTTTAGTTATCACATTACAACACACTAATCTTCTACCTCATTCTGATTTACTCCAATAGACCCTTAAACCACACTAACTAATTCCCTATTTTTTTATTACAATACACTTAGATTTCATGGTTGATAGTGAAACTAATTATTATAACCATGAAATATATATTAAAGTAATGCTTTCAAAAGTAAACAGAAATCCAGTTGTTCTCTTATATGAATCAACATATCTATTAAATTCAATATCTAAACCCCCTTATAATATATCTTCTATTACTAAATATATTTAAATGTCTATTGAACAATTAAAATACATAAAGATCAACCCCAAATCCTCTTAGTACTCATTTCCTAGACTCACCTTGAATCCCCTAATCACACTTACCACTTGATAAATATCATACCTAGTACACACTATGGAATACATCAGGCTTCCCGTATCTATTGAATATGGAACTTTCTCCATGTACTTTTACCCATGTTCCTTTTTAGTTTTATTCTATATTGAAAGTTTAAATTTTTCTAGTGTGGGGGTACTTACAAGATTTGACTCACTCATAATGAATCTACCCAGTACCTTCCAGATGTACTCAGAATGATAAAGGAACAATATTCTAAAACTCAAGTCTTTTTTAATCATCATACTAAACATCTTCTTAAAAAATCAAGATCTTTCATTTGGAAAAATTTGGAAAAATCATAATTCTACTCTTTTAGATTTACCAACACAAGTTTGATCAAGAGTAAGTAATCAAAAAAGAGATAAAATATTCTAATAAATCCATCATAAAACACCTTCTAGAAATATCAATGGTCCATATTTACCCAGAAAAACTCATGTTTCATTATAAAGGAATAAAATTTTTGATTCGACTATCTTAGTTCTTGCTTAAGACCATTGAGACTCTACTTGATCCTTCACACCAAGACCTCATTATATTCTATTATGAAACATTTTATTTAATATATGAATATTTATTCCTATAAATCTCCATGAATGAATGTATTATTGATATAGATTTTGTCAAGAAACAAACCTTACATGGAAATTAGGTTGATCACTATATTAATCATTATATATTTCACAATAGGATAAAAAATATCACTAAAATACACTTCTTCTCATTGTTGAAACCCCTTTAAAACTAACCAAAACTTGAATTAGACTCTACTATATACTTTCTCATTCAAAAAATAAACCCATTTATTATATAGATCCTTATTTCCTTCTGAAATATGTGTTAGCTCCCATGTATTGCAATCATTCATGGAAACTAATTCTTACTTCATTTATAACTCCCACTATAAAGAGTCACTTAGAATTATCACCTCACTTAGTCACTCAGGTTTCTCAATTTCCATGAGAAGTATAATTTATTTTTTAGAATAAAACCACTACACTAATCTTTTTACCCTAGAATATCACCTTACCTCAGGAGGTGTTGATTCGTTTGGAAATCTATTGCCTAGAAATATACCTCAATCTTCCGTTACCCTCAATAATTTTAGCACATTGTACATTGGTACTTATAGAAGGTACTTATAGAACTTGATCAACATTACTAGTTCTAGAACTTGGTTGTATCTATAAAACTCTATTATTCATGCTCCCTGAACAACATGACACCACTCATACTTTATATATCCCAACTTTAGCCTACTTAATAAGTTCCTTGATTTTCTGGGAAGCTTATACTAGGTTTCAATCATTCCAAAGGATCTCATTATTAAAGAGTACATTCCATACTTTGATGAACTTATATTGATTTTTATCCTAGAGATTGAAATCAAAGTTCATAGCATTGTTTACTATAAGGAAACCTGTTCAGGAATTAACTTCCAACTTATCCCTCTATTTGATCAAAATGGAACTATAAAATACAACTGAAAATTCCTAGTTAAGTAAATTAAACCTTCTTATCGTAATAGAGTTACACTAAAATATGTTTTTTGATCAGTTCAGATGGACTCTGACTCATTATATGAGATACAAAGTTAACCACTTCATACCAAAATTCATTTGGGAAACTAGAACTTAACCTCATGCTCTTATCTCTCTCATTTAGCATCTGATTCGTCTATTATGTAACATCACTATGATTAGGTGACCCAACAATAGTTATCTCTATCCATATTTCATTCATCCAATAGAACTTTTGAGACTCCCTTCCTCTATAATCACATACATTTCTAGTCTTGATGCATTTAAAATTTTCCCCATTCTTAAATTCCACCATGTCTCTTTATTCGATGAAATTATGAAATACCTTATAATTTTTTTTAGGAAAAACATCCATACCTTCCATTTGGAATTATTGATAAAGGTATTGTAGTATAGTATGCCCCATGAGAACAAACTTGTGTCGGTCCCCATATGTCTGTATAAACCATCATTAGAATCTGATTATTTGGTGTTATTCTATTATAATTGAATAAAACGTTCTATTTCTTCCCTTGGATATAACCCTCATATGTTTTATACTCCAAAAAATCAATCTTTTTCAATCCTTTCACATCCAAGGTCCTTATGATTTTCTCACCAATGTGACCAATATAGTCATGCCACAACTTTATTGATCTGGAAGATTTTCCAAAGGTTGTTTTTCTATTCTACATGATACATTCTGATACATCAGTTAGATAAAATTTTATTTCTTTCACACCATGGGCCGCCACCATGGAATCTCATGTGATAATCCAAACACCTTTTATAAACAAAGTAAAAAATCCCATATCATCAATATGACCAATGGAAATTATGTTCTTATGTAATTGTGGGATATGTAGGACACCTTGAAAATATAGAATACATGTGTTATTCCTTCACACACTTATATATCATTTACCAATAACCTCAGGTGACTCTCCACCCACAAGGTAAACCTTTTTTAGGCTTCCAAACACATAATTAAGCATACATACACTATCAAAAGTCAATTAATATGATGCACTGTAATTAGGGATCTATGGTTCAAATGAACTCATGACATTTGGAACCAAATTTTCACCATACCATTTAATTGAAGATTTTATAGATGATCTAAAAGAAAACTTTCCAAAGTTTACCCACCTCTCATGATAATCCTTCTGTAAATATCCCTTCTTTATATAGTTTTAACATGTAGGTTCACTATGACCAACCAAATTTCAGTGACTCTTCTCTCTTCTATTTTACATCTCCTTCCAGTTACTTTGAGTTGTGTGTACCCTATAATTCAAGAAGTTAAATTAAATAACAAAAATTTATTAAACCTCCTTCCAAAAAATATTCTAATTCAAGATTATATCACATATATCCTCAAATTCTAAGTCATTCTATCCAGTGGAATTACTCATAGTGATCACCATCACAATCTGACATTCTATAAGCGATGAAAAAATGATCAATGTATATATACATTAAAAAAATAACTCCAACAGACTTTAAAAAACTCTAAATCACATTGAATTAATTTATATGATCAGTCACTAACCTTCCTTTTTACATTTTCATGTCAAATAGTCACCAAAACATGAAAAATTTATTTATCATATAGGGATTATCATACATATTCACAAGTTTGGCCATCAATTATGTAGTTTTTCCAACATCAAAGTTTTTGAAGGCCATATTTTTTTTCCAACATCATCCAAAAAACTCTAAGTGACATCCTATTAATAATTTCCTATTTTCTCCATTGTATCTGTATTCTTCCCAACCAATAGCAAATCATGAATATTTTTGAAAAAATAAACTTCTACTTTCATATTTTAACATCCAAATCCAATTACATTAGAATTTTATAACCTCAACTTTCTTTCTTTAAATTCCATCTTTGCAATAATTAAAACTCCTGCTAAATTCAAATTGGTTAAAGGGAAAGTATATCATGATTTCTATATGTCACTATCTAAGATTAATTTTAAAACCAGGATCCAAGATTTGGTACTAATTATTATGTTGAATGAACTATTTTTCATTCCACTCAATTTCTATTTCTAAATAATAGAACAAGAAATCAAATAGTTTGCATGATACTGGTACTAGTAGAAGATGCATTTGGGAATAGGAAGCTGCATAAAATATCCATGCACCCTGACCTCATGCCTTTCAAAAACCTAAATAGACACTCAAATTGAAAAATATAGGAATAAAATTGAATTTAATGGATGGTAAAAAAAATGATGAATTAACATGGTTTAGGTTTAGTAATAATCCATGGGAAATAATAACTCAACTAGAGAGGTAATTAATGGATATTACAATAGAAGATTAAACTCCAAAGAACAATATGGTATAATTTTAGCTCAAGTAAATCACTATAATCACACTTCTTATATCACGATTACAAGTGACTCCAAACCTAACATATATATACACTACTATATAGTAATCCCATTTCCACCGCTAAATGAACTTTAAAGACCATACGCCCCATGTCTATGATCTTTACAATTGAAAAATCATTTGGGAAGGGGTGATCACTACCTCAACTGGATTATCCAGTGAATAGTATATGTATCTAAAAACATAAAAGAATTCCTTTTTCTATTCTACATCATCATATATAGATTTTAATGTATGAGACTCTTCGTCTACTATAGAAATTGTATCTACCAATGTTATCATTGTCACTAAAATTATCTAAAATTTTAGTGTTTTGATAACTACCACCCCCGCATCTGGTAGAACATAAAAGAAATTAGAAGTTATGTATTTATGATGATTTTGATATTTTAATGGAAAATGGATTATCAAACTATTATAAATAGGTTTATGTACTAAATTCATAGATGGTGTATAGAATATTTCACATATTTCCATGGTTATGGCTAAAGGAGTGAATGATGGGATGTTGTACCTCGTAGAAGTATTAAAAGGTATGATGTATGCCATAGAATCAAATTATTCAAAGTTATGGCACGAAAATTTGGGTTAATTAAGTGATAAGGGTATAGAATTCCTAGTTTTTAAATATTTTCTAAGGATTGGAAGCACAGAGTATAAGACATGTGATGATTGTAAATATATAAATTAGTGTTAGGTGCATTTCAAAACTGAAGTTAAGGAACCAAAGAATCTGAATTTTGAGTTGGTGCATATAGACATATGTGGACCAACTCTGTAACATTCTCCTAGAGGTTTATTGTTTTATGTAAACTTCATCAATGATGCGTCATAAAAAATATGAGTTTTATTTATCAATAACAAGTTTTATGTGTTTAGAACTTTCATTTTGATGGAGATCCATGGTGGAAAAGAAGAATGTCTATAAGATAAAGTACTTGGGGTCTGATAATGGTGTGGAGTATAAAAGTATATAATTATAAATATTCTACTAACATAATAATATATGTTTTGAAAATAATATACTAGTTACTCCAAAACATAACAGAATCGTAGAGAGGATGAACCAAATGTTAGTTAAAAAATAAAGGAGCCTGAGATTTCACATAGTATTACCTAAGGTATTTTAGGTGAATGTGATGAATTGTGTGAAAAACTTGATCAATAGAAGTCCCCCTTGTCTATTAGTAAAGGAACTACCATGAGTTTTTCATTTCGGAGAGAAATTTAACTTCACTCATCTCATAGTATTTGGTGAACTCAACTATATCCACATTGATTCCAAGTATAGGTACAACATTGATGATAAATTCTAAGAATATTACTTTATATAATATGGTGATGAAGTTTTTGGTTTTTAACTTTTTGACAAAATCCTTTGGAAGGTGTTCAAAAGTAAAAATTCCATCTTCAATGAAGAGATCTTGTAGAAGGATCAAAGCATAGTACAGAACAATGATAATAGAAAAGTATCAACAGAGGCTGAAGTTCAAATTAATGGATTTTTGTAAGTCGCATATATTCCATAGAATTCAGAAAGTACATCATTACTAGAAGAATCATACTATCTAGAACTTAAAATAGATGAGATTCAAGTTTTAATGGTGTTTTTGAGGCCTAAGTACCAGAAAACAAGAGAAATGTGGAATCTTAGGGTTGATTTTTGGAATAAATAGATTCATAAGATGAATATCTTATAGTTTCAGTATTAGAAGGAGTTGAACTATAAAGAGAGTTGTGTACATCTACCAAAGTAATGTGCCAAGTAAAAAGTTATGGAAATGATCTGAATTACATACTACTCACATATGATGGATATACCAATATCTTGGAAGAGGCTAGGAATATGAATGACTCGAATCAATGGGAGGTATGCATGAGGGATTAAATTGATTCCATCAGTGTTTCTAGAATATGGGAGCTTATGGAAGGGCTTGTTGGGAATAAATTCCTTTAGAAAAAATGTGTGTATCAACTGAAAGAAGAAGTGTATGGTAGATAGAGACACAATATTTGTCTTGTTATTAAAGGGTTTCAATAAATATAATGTTTTTATTTCTTATATATCTTTTAATCTGTATTTAAACATTCAACTATTCAGATAGTACTAAGCATGGTTTCTATAAAGGTTAACATCTAGAAAAATTGGATGTGAATATAGAATTCCTTCATGGGGACTTAGATAAGGATATCTACATGGAATAACTATTTGGTTTCATGGATAATTATAACTAGGATCTTATGTGCATTAAAAACCCTCTATGATTTGAAGAAAGCTCCATGGTAGTGGAATAAAAAGTTAAATGACTTCATTATGTAGTGGAAGTTTATCTAGATAAATACTTACCATTTCTGTTACTTAAAGGCTATTTATGATGGTAGTGTCATCATTTTTCTTCTCTATATTGATGATATTCTTATTTTTGGTCCATTAAATGAAATGGTTAGTGAGATAATGGTTTAATTGTGTAGAATATTCAAGATAAAGGATCTTGTCTTGACTAAATGAATGTTGTGGATCCTATATGTCAGGGATTTAAATTCTGGTAATTTGTATCTGAGCTGGTTTGACTACATTAGGAAAGTGGTAGAATGATTTGGAATGAGTGAGTAAAAACCAATGACCACACCCATGGTTAGAAACATCATGTTGAATAAGGATAAGTCATCAAGAATGGATGATAAGGTAGAGTACATGGAAAATATTACTTATACATTAATAGTTTGAATCTCGATGTATTCAATGGTTTTTACCCAACTGTGCATTTTGAAAGTATGGGGATTTATCAGAAGTTACATGTAAAATCCTAGAAAAAAATTAGGAGGTTTTGAAGTGGATTCTATGTCACTTTATGGGTTTCATAAGCTTACAACTTTAATTTGGGAAAGACAATTCATTACAAGGGTATGTTAGCTCTGACTTTAGGGGAGATTCAGACACATAGAAGAGAACCACCAGATATGTGTTTACTTTTGGATGAATTTTGGTGAGTTATATGTCAAATATTTAATTAGTATTTTCACTATCAATAATTAAATCTAAGTATGTTTCTTTAATAGAATCTAGGAAGGAGTTGACCTGGCTAAAGGGGCTATTGGAAGTTCTTAGAAGGATAAAAGATGATGGGATTTTATATTTTGATTCATAAAGTGTTATTCAATAATCTAAAAATATGTAATTTCATTTAATGAAAAAGAATATTCAATTGAATTATAACTCTATATTGAACATGTTATAAATAATATAGAAGTGTATTGAAATTTGTTAGACATGCTAACAAAGGTCATTAACTAGGATGTGTTGAGTTTATGATGAACCTCAGTTGGGTTGGAATGATTAGAAGTATATTTTGAGAACCATATAGCTAAAAATAACTTTGAGTAGTAGAATTTGGTCTTTGGTAGTTGATATAGGACTCATTGTGAATCTTGGAAAATGATTCTCAGTTGGTAGATTATTAGGATAAACCATGAAACCCATTTTTTTTTAAGCCATTAAAACTAAATATAAAGATAAATTATGATGGTATAATGTTTTATGGATCATATGGTAATGGTGGAGAGTAAATAACCAGTTTTCATGTGTATCGATGATAGACAACCATAAGTTATAGACCAGATGATTAGAATGTGTAGTCAGTTGTTGTGATCAGAAGTTTCCAATCTACTCCATTTAATGGAAGAAATATGGAAAGCACAAAATACTTTTATAAGGGTAAGTCTATAAAATATGTAAGAGTTGTCTCTAAGAGTTTTAGGATATTCATAGTGTAATAAGTGAAGGATTTGAGGCAATGGGATACTTTGACCAAATAGAGAGACAACCATGAAGATAGGAGCTATGTGGAAACACTCCCTATAGAAATTGAAAGATAGGTTGACTGGATTCACCTAATGGATTATACTCTATTTATTAAGGTGGATCACTTATGATTGAGTATCATATTTCATTTACTTAATCAAAATAAATTAGTGTTCCCCCTGTACAGTAGGCCTCATGTTTTAACCTTATAAACTTGTGTTATTATTTTGACTATATTTTACTTTGATCATTTTCTTTTGATTATTCTTATCTACATTCATTCAGAAGTTGTTCATTATGGTGTTCTGAATTGATTATGACGTGTCTTCTAAGTTTTTTACATCATATCATGGGTTTACATTCTATTTATTTTTTTATAGTAAGTTCATATGGATAATTTTTGGGAGTCATAAGTTAGTTGTGGATCTAATATGATTCCTCCTCTCAGACACACCATTCCACTATTATGTTCTAGGAGGAGTGAATTATAGAAAAATTATACCATCTCTTATATGATCAGTGAATTATTGGATTAATTATCCACCCCATAAATCTGAAAAGAGAATATTAACACTTTTTCCCAGTTAATTTTATACTTTATTCTGAAACTCTTTGAACTTTTCAAAAGTTTCATACTTGTGTTTCATCATAAACTCATAACCTTGCTGAAAAAATTCATCAGTAAAATTTATGAAGTGCCTAAACCCACTACTTTCTTGAGTACTCATTGGTCCAAAAACATCACTATATATGATATCTAATAGTCCACTATCCCTTTTACCTTTTTCTCTAAAACATGATTTGTTCATTTTTTAAAATAAATAAGACTCTTAATTATCAAATTATTTATAACCAAATTGTTTTAAAAATACATATTTATAGATTCCTTAGAATTATTTCCCATTTATATATCCAAGGATACAATTCCAAAGTTAGTTGGGATTATAATCAACCCCGACCTTCCTATTTTGAATGTTATAGACAGGATTATCCACATCCAGAATATATGAAGTGTTTGATATATTCCTGATGAAATAAAACACTTCATTTATATATGTAGAAAAACTAATGTATTTGATAATGAATTAAAATACCTTCTTATCAAAACAGTATATAGAAAAAAAATCTTTTTTATGGTTGGAACATAATAGCAGTTCTCTATTTCAAAAACTCATCCACTTAGTAGACTTAGATCATAAGTGATAACAACCAATGCTGCAAATCTTTCTCCATTGCTGACTTGAAGATATAATTCACCTTTATTTAATTATATATTATCTTTGATTCTATTTTTATTAGTATAAATTTGTTATGCACACTTGGTATCTAATACCCATGAGTTAGAGTTAGAGAAATTTTTCTCAATAACATTCCCATTTTAATTCTTAGAATGATTCTCTTTGAGAACACTTCACAACCTTGGATTCCAATATAGGATTGTTTTATAGGTCATAATTATAAGAGAACTAAAAATTATATACATGATTAATTCTATAATATACAAAAAATTCATATATATTTTAAGAACCCGATTCTTATTTTGAGGTATGGGTTTCTTCTTTTCTCTTTTCCTGAAGTGTTTTTGAGAAAATAAAGAAAATGGGGAAAATCCTAAATTTTGGGACTACACGCCGCGTACTATTCCACACGACGTGTACTTTTTCTGTGTGGGATAAGTACATAGGGTGTGTAGCCATGTTGGCGACGAAGGGTGTAAAAACTGACTACACACCATGTAGTGGATATTTACACGCCATGTAGTCAGTCGGCAGGAAAATAGTAAGGCGGTGGAAGCATCTTCCAGTTGAGCGGCAGTACATGCCATGTAATTATAAATACATGCCATGTACTCATGTCGACAGATGAACAGGGCGGTGGTGCCGCTAGAGGAATAGTTAAATGATAAAAGTACATGTCGTTTAGTCAATAGTACACACTGTGTAGTTTGTTTTTTCGCTTAAAATGGGCAGTAGCCTCCCCTGTTCACAAGGAAGGCTTAGAACCGGAGGAAGGAGTTGGGAGAGAGGGCCGGATCTTCGAGGATCTCTAGATCGAGCGTTGAGAATCTGTTTTCACCTTTGACGATCTCGTTGGAACCGCACGGGTAAGCCCTCCACCCTCTTTAATTTGTTCTTACCAATTATTCCTCTAAGAGAAGTTATTTGAGTTTGAACGAGGTTTTCTTTCACATCAGATCTACGTCGTTCTTGAATGATTCGAGGATCATCGTTCGTGTATACCATTCAGGGGCGGTAAAGGTAGGTGGCTTGGTGTTTAATTTCCAATTGTTGTGTGTTTGTGTGAATCGTTGTGCCACGAACCCATGTTGGGGTGTCATGTGGCTGAGGCCTTAGCTGTTTTAAATACCTAGAAGTGTATAGGTAATTAAATGTGATAATAAACTGTTGTTTGGGATCGCTTCTTGGATCCAGGACCACCCCAGGGGTGCATTCTTTTGTTTATCCATTTGGCCAGGATACCCGAGGGTATGCCTTTATAATAATGATTATGGAATTTCCTTGAGAGTAATTGCATGTGTATTTCTTGTTTACATGTTGGGCATGGCCTAACTTCTTGTTTATCCTAAGGGAAGTGTTTTACTTAGCCTGAGGGCAGTGCATCTTTTAGCCTGAGGGCAACTTCTTTCGTGCCTATGGGCAATAGACTATGTGCCTAAGGGCGACACTTTGTATGCCCGAGGGAATATCTATTATGACTGTGGGTAATTACCTGCGGGTTACGTTTCTGATTACCTGAGGGTAAGGGTTTGCGTGTCTGAGGACACTGACTGTTCACATAGAAATTCACTGTGGTGGTTTCCTTATAATGAATGATTAAATTAATAGTAAAATGGCAATATAACTGGTAATGTTAGTTACTTTTGAGTACTACTTAGTTTATTGCTTTTTACTACTACACATTTTTGTTGCATATTTTCACACAGTAGGGCACGGGCCTTTGGTGGGTGCCTACTGGAATTTATTTCTCACACCCTGTTTGAGTCATGTCTTCGGCCCAAACAGATTACATCTTTGCAGGTGTAGATAATGGTGAGGGTCCCTATACAGGTACTTGATTACTGCTGAGGAGTAGGGGAGCATGGGATCAGTCTTAGGCTCGCGATGCTAGTGGTTGTTTTTTTTGTTGTACTCTGTATTGTACTATACTGTATTATTGTGTAACATGTTCTGGCTATTTTCTTAGAACTTGAGATATGTTGCATCATTATCTATATAACTGTTGGTTACCTTTTATTGTAGTTTTTTTTATTAAATGTGTATGGTTTATTACTTTCTCTATTGTTGTATGCTTTTTATTTTATTCTTCTACGCTACAATTTAACAAATGAGGGCATAGTTTACCCACTATCAGACCTGGGCCCTCGCTGCTAGTCGATAGCCTATGGCGTTTGGGGAAATGTGCTTGAGTTCATGTGACCAACTGGGTTCGGGGAACCCGTTGAGTGGCACCCGGAATCGGGACATTACAAAGAGGTATCAGAGGGGTTCTTTTCTTTGACTTACTATTTGGAGCCTTAGTCAGGGATAGGATGAAAAACGGCAGTTGTTAATAAGTTTTGCTCGGGTGTAGCTAACCTGTGTATAGGGAAAAGCCAGTCTACCTCGTATTTTTTCAATTCTTTTGATTTTTCAAATTTTACAGTTGATTTGATTTCACCGTTGGGTGACACACTTTTGATTGTGCTATTATATTTTATCCATGGGTTCTATTTAGTTTCAACCTGATGAGATGAGGGTATGCCATCTCATACGTCATTTAGGGACATGCTAGGAATGACATGCCATGTAGGTGCATTAGAAACTGCATGTTGTCATGATAGTTGTTGTGCTAGAAAAGAATGCTGTTGTGATAGCTGCTTTGATAAATACCTATTATGTGATTGGGTATTTTGTGTGAGCCTATTGATAAAATGGATGCCAAACTTTGGTTTTTGGGGAGTATGGGCCCTCATTGACCGGAATTTGGTGGACCATTGATTGTTTTGTTATAACAGATATAAGATTCCAAACTTTGATTCGCGGGGAGTATGGGCCCTCACGGATCATAATTTGGCACTTAGGTGTTGTTTTTCGGTATTTTCTGGGTTTTGGAGTAGTATCTAAGCCTTACTATCCGGAAAACCCAGGATACACGTAGTATAGTTCCTCAGACACACGTCGTGTGATCTTCTGTTCGGGAAGAAAATAAAACTTTTTAAGTACACGTCATGTACCCTCAGTACACGCCATGTAGTATCTTTCTGTGTCATAGACCGTGTGGGCGGGGACACGAGGTAGGGAAATGCTTGGGGCGAACATGTCGTGTACTGGATGTACACGCCATGTAGTGTCAACCCAGAGTCCACCCGTGTAACTAACAACACAGACGGAGGAGACCTTAAGACATATACGTCGTGTCCACTATGGAACACGTCGTGTAGTCTGACCTAGGATCCGGCCATTTAACTAACAACACGGGTCGGTGTAATCCTTTCGTGTACACACCGTGTGTATATGGAACACGTTGTGTAGTATGAGCTGTGTATCCGGCCATGTAACTAACAACACGGGTCGGCGGAGCTCGTCTAGTGCATGCCATGTGCCGGTGTAGTCTTCTCCGAGGACAGACCATGTGGTTTTAACTTTGTGGACTTAACCATGTGGCTAGGGAAATGGAGTGGTGTACACGCCGTGTGCGGGTGTAACACGCCGTGTAGTGTTATCCGTGTAGTCAGCCTTGTCATGAACGACACGGGTAGTTGGAAAATTACACCATACAAACCGTGTAGATTATATACACGCCGTGTAGTTTTGTTCAATGGGAGCCATGTGGATTAGCCGTGTAGAAGGACCCGGGCAGGGGAAGAGAAGTCAGGTACACGCCATGTAGTCAGTATACACATTGTGTAGTCTTGTTTTTCAAATTTTGAATGCCTTCTTTTCCCTGTTCCCCTTTTGGTCCCTTCGTTTTTCAGACTTTGATAATCTTGATCTAAGGTGTGTGTTTGACCTTGTAGAGTCATGCCACCAAGAAGACCATGCATTGTTCGCCAAGAGAGAGGAAACGATTATACTCCAGAGATAGTGGGCCATGGGCTACTAGTGGATCCTCCAGCAGAGCCAGATGCAGTGCCAGCTGTTATACCGGACACAGGCTCGGATGCCTAGTTCTATGAAGGCTTCATGCGATTCATGCAGACCTTTCAGGGAGCACTGCCAGCTGCCACATCTATGGCTAAACTGACTCGTATCTTCCAACAGCAGCATCCGCCTACGTTTTCGGGAGATGGAAGACCACAGACTGCAGAGTCTTGGATGGGGTCTATGCAGACTATTTTCGAGCATCTTGAGACGCCTACAGGGCGAAGGGTCAAGCTCGCGATGTATATGCTACGTGATTCCGCCAAGAGGTGGTGGGATGTTACCACCCAGTCAGAGCATCACAGAGACATGGTGTGGGAAGATTTTCAGATATCCTTCTATGACTTCTTCTTCCCAGAGATGCTGAGAGTAGATAGAGCTTGATAGTTCATGAATATACAGTAGGGAACTATGTCAGTGATGGATTATTCGGCTCGTTTCACCGAGCTTCAGCGTTTTGCACCCGTTCTGGTGGGTGATGAGACGTTGAGAGCCAGATGCTTTGAGGATGGTCTTTGATATGACATCCGAGCACCAATGAATGTTTTCAGGTTGCCTACTATAAATTCTATTATAAACCAGGTGTTGATTATAGAGAGGAACCTTCGAGAAGCTAGTGGTGCAGGCCAGGGCGGTTCGGCACCAGTTTCTGGTACTATTTCTGCTGGTAAGAGGAAGAGGTAGATGGACTTCTCTCACAGTGGCAGTACCATCCAGAAGGATGTTTCAGGTGGTCAAGTCCGGTTCTACGTGTGTGGTAAGAAGGGGCACAAGATACCTCAGTGTCCATGAGATCTAGTGGAATGTTGAGCTTGCGGAAAGATGGGTCATCTACAGCGCTTTTGCAGGGCGTTTCCACCAGTGGCTAGTGAGAGGGGTTCTGTACAGACTCCACATGCGGGAGTAGGACCAGAAGCTTCTTACTAGTCAGGAAACTGGAATACGTCAGGGCGTGCAGTCAGGGATGGTGTTTGTGGCCATGGTAGCCAGACACCAGGATCTTAGAGGCAGTAGGGCGGAACAGCTCAGGTTAGCCAGGCGGTGTCGCAGGGTTGTGGCACTGGGCAGGCATATGCAGTGCAACAGACCCAGCAGAAGTAGGATCCCAGACCTTCTACTATTAGAGGTACTATTCTAGTAGCTTATGTTTTATCTTCAGTGCTTTTTGATATGGTTGATACACATAGCTTTATATCTGTACCCGTTTTGGAGAGCCTTGGGATCTGTGTTTCTTCTTCTTCTGATTTTATGATGCTAGACACTTTTTTGGGGACTAGAACGGCTGGTGGAATCAGTGCAAGGAGTTCCCCCTTGAGTTTGGTGGGTGTAACTTCCTATGGGACCTCTATGTCTTATAGATGACGAGCTATTATGTCATTCTCGGAATGGACTGGTTGGTTCCCTTTCAAGCCTTTGTAGACAGCTATCATCGCAGGGTATGTTTCACGTCACCAGAGGGCAGAGAGTTTCTATACAAGGGTGAGTGGGATGTTCAGGTGAGTTGAGATGGAATAGAGCATCATGGGAAAGGTGGAGTCACAGCCCAGATTGCGAGTTTATATCTGGATGATCAGGGGAATTTTTAGACGGATTTCCCTCCATTGGTTTATCGTTTCAGGGATGTCTTCTCGGACAACTTTTCGGGTCTACCTCTGGAGTGTGAGGTAGATTTCTCTTTTGATCTTGTGCCAGGAGCATCACCGGTGTCCATTACTCCTTATAGGATGGCTACACCAGAGTTTCAGAAGCTCAAGAGGCAGTTAGAGGAGTTACAGGCAAAGGGTTTCATCCGACCCAGTACTTCTCCTTGGGGTTCGTCTGTCCTTTTTGCGAAGAAGGCAGATGGTACCCTCAGACGCTGTGTGGATTATCGGAAGTTGAACCAGTTGACGGTTAAGAAATGATATCCCTTTCCAAGGATTGATGATCTTTTTGATCAACTCCATGGAGCATGAGTGTTCTTGACGATTGACTTGAGATTCGGATATCATCAGTTGCGCATTAGATCATCTGATATACCTCTCACAGCCTTCTGGAGCAGGTATGGTCTATACGAGTACTTGGTTATGTCGTTTGGACTCACAAACTCACCAGCAGTTTTCATGGATCTGATGAATCGTGTGTTCCATCCGTATCTGGATTCTTTTGTGGTAGTATTTGTGGACGATATCTTGGTGTACTCTCACACTCGACACGACCATGCCACCCATCTTGAGATCGTATTGAGTACACTGAGAGAGAATCAGCTATATGCTAAGCTCTCCAATTGCCACTTTTGGATGGTCCAGATTCACTTCCTGGGTCATATCATCTCAGAGGCAGGAGTTGCAGTAGACCCAGATAAGGTGAGAGCAATAGTTTTTTGGGAGTAGCCTAAGAACGTGTTTGAGATACAGAGTTTCTTGGGGCTGGATGGTCACTACACACGCTTCATCCAGGACTTCTCCCGCTTAGCAGCGCCATTGAAGGATTTGACTAAAAAGGGTGTGAAGTTCGTTTGGAAAGAAGATTGCAAGACAGCCTTTCAGGAGCTAAAGGGAAGGTTGACATCAACACCAATCCTGATACTCCTAGAGCAGGGAAAGAGCTATACAATTTACTGTGATGCATCAGGTATTGGGCTGGGAGCTGTGTTGATGCAAGGCGATCAATTTCTTGTGTATGGGTCTCGGTATTTGAGGCCACGTGAGAGGAATTACCCGACGCATGACCTCGAGTTGGCTGCAGTTGTTCATGCATTACGCTGTTGGAGACATTATCTCTTGGGAGAGAATTTTGTGGTTTTCACCAACCACAAAAGTCTCAAGTATATCTTTACTTAATGTGACTTGAATTTGAGGCAGCGAAGGTGGGTTGAATACCTTCAGTCCTTCGATTTTGATCTTTCCTATACACCTGGTAAAGGTAATGCAGTTGTTGATGCACTGAGTAGGAAGACTCAGATACAAGCGGTGCAGGAGGCCAGTGGTGAGTGGTAGCTTATGGTTTTGTTCTCTGAGATTCATTTGGAGGTGCACGACAGTCAGGGGAAAACCTATCTTTCTTCTTTAGCTGTGACCTCTACCCTCCTGGATAGAGTGAGGATGAGACAGCTATCTGATTCAGAAGGCCTACTTCTACGGGAGTCGGTGGAAAGTGAGGACCCTCCTCCTGGATGGATGATAGGCGATGGTGAGGTACTGTGTTTCCATGGACGAGTGTGGGTTCCAGGGGATATATGTGAGGAGCTAATACGGGAGTTTCATGCTTCAGATTGGGCAGTTCATCCAGGAGTTACCAAGATTTACCGTGACTTGAGACGTCAGTACTGGTGGCCGGGTATGAAAAGGCATGTGGCTGGTTTTGTTATGAGGTGTTCCACCTGTCAGTAGGTGAAGGCGGAGTATCAGAGGCCATCCGTACTGTTACAACAGTTACCCATCCCCGAGTGGAAATGGGATGATGTCGCGATGGACTTCGTGACTGGGTTGCCGAGGTCACCTCGAGGCAATGATTTCATGTGGGTTGTTGTGGACAGACTCACAAAGGTATCTCAATTTTTTCCAATCAAGGAGACCTTCGGTGTTGACGAGCTCAGAAAGATGTATATCCGAGAGGTTGTACTTCTTCATGGGGTCCCTCGTTCTATTGTTTCAGATAGGGACGCCTGTTTTACATATCGTTTCTGGTAGAGTTTTTAGAGGGCACTGGGTACACAGGTGCTTCTGAGCATAGCTTACCACCCTCAGACTGATGGTTAGTCAGAGCATACGATATAGGTTCTAGAGGACATGTTTCGTGCATGCGTCCTAGACTTTGGGGGCTCTTGGGAGAAGCACATACCCCTGGTCAAGTTTTCCTATAATAAAAGTTTCTAGGCAACTATTTAGATGGAACCTTACGAGGATTTATATGGTAGGACATGCCGATCACCTTTGTGCTAGATAGAGGCAGGTGAGGAAGCTTTAATGAGATCACGTCTCGTGCAGGAGACTTCTGAGCAGGTCCAGTTGATTCAGAAGCGGATGGCTACTGCATAGTCTCGTCAGAAATCTTATGCGGATCATCGTAGACGACCCTTGGAGTTCATGGTCGGGGATCAGGTTTTCTTATGTGTTTCGCCGAGGTTGGGACACAGATAGATTAGGATATAGGGTAAACTTTCTCTGAGATATGTGGGGCCACTTGAGATTCTAGAGAGAGTCAGTCTAGTTGCCTATCGGTTGTAGTTACCACAGAGGTATTGAGCCATGCACGATGTCTTCCATGTATCTCAGTTGTGTTGCTATCATTCAGACCCATATCACGTCTTTCAGCCCGAGGAGGTTGAGCTCAAGGTAGATGCTTCCTTTGAGGATCATCTGATTCGTATCGTTGATAGGATCATGAAGGTTCTCCGAGGCTGGTCAGTTCCTCTCGTACGGGAGCTATGGCAGCATGGCCGAGTGCAGGATGAAACCTGGGAGCGGGAGACCGATGTACGTGCTCAGTGTCCAGAGTTGTTCTGAGATTTATCTTCGCCAACCTTATAAGGTCAATTCGGTGATGAATTTCTTTAAGGGGGGAAGTTTGTAAGAACCTGGTTCTTATTTGGAGGTACGGGTTTCTTCTTTTCTCCTTTCCTTAAGTGTTTTTGAGAAAATAAGGAAAATGGGGAAAATCCTAAATTTCAGGACTACATGCCATGTACTTTAGCCGTGTGGGATGAGTACATAGGGTGTGTAGCCATGTCGGCGACGAAGGGTGTAAAAATATACTACACGTCGTGTAGTGGATATTTACACGTCGTGTAGTCAGTCGGCTAGAAAATAGTAAGGTGGTGGAAGCAGCCGCCAGCTGAGCAGCAGTACACGCCATGTAATCAGAAATACACACCGTGTACTCATGTCGACAGATGAACAGTGCGGCGGTGCTGCCAGAGGAACAGTTAAATGAGAAAAGTATGCGTTGTGTATTCAATAGTACACACCGTGTAGTTTGTTTTTTTCGCTTAAAATGGGCAGTATCCTCCTCTGTTCACAGGGAAGGCTTAGAACCGGAGGAAGGAGTCAGGAGAGAGGGTCGGATCTTCAAGGATCTCCAGATCGAGCGTCGAGAATCCATTTTCACCTCTGAAGATCTCGTTGGAACCGTACGAGTAATCCATCCACTCTCCTTAAGTCGTTTTTGTCAATTCTTCCTCTAAGGGAAGTTATTTGAGTTTGAATGAGGTTTTCTTTCATGTCAGATCTATGTAATTCTTGGACGATTCGAGGATCATCATTCGCGTATACCGTTCAGGGGCGTTAAAGGTAGGTGGCTTGGTGTTTAATTTACAACTTTTGTGCGTTTCTGTGAATAATTGTGCCACGAACCCATGTTGGGGTGTCGTGTGGCTGAGGCCTTAGCCGTTTTAAATAACTAGAATCTTATAGGTAATTAAATGTGATAAGAAACTGTTGTTTGGAATCACTGCTTGGATCCAGGACCACCCCGGGGGTGCGTTCCTCTGTTTAGTCGTTTGTCCAGGATACCCGAGGGTATGCCTTTATAATAATGATTATGGAATTGCCTTGAGAGGAATTTCATGTGTATTTCTTGTTTACATGTTGCGAATGGTTGGGTTACTTGTTTATCCCGAGGGCAGTGTTTTACTTAGTCTGAGGGCAGTGCATCTTTTAGCCTGAGGGAAACTTCTTCTGTGCCTGTGGGCAATAGACTCTGCGCCTAAGGGCAACACTTTATATGCCCGAGGGAAATATCTGTTATGCTTGTGGGAAATTACCTGTGGGTTACGTTTCTGATTACCTGAGGGTAAGGGTTTTCATTTCTGAGGACATTGACTGTTCACATAGAAATTCACTATGGTGGTTTCCTTATAATGAACGATTAAATGAACAATAAAATGGCAATATAACTGGTAAAGTTAGGTACTTTTGAGTACTGCTTAGTTTATTGCTTTTTACTACTACACATTGTTGTTGCATATTTTCACACAGTTGGGCACGGGCCTTTGGTGGGTGCCTACTGGGATTTATTTCTTACACCCTGTTTGGGTCATGTCTTTGGCCAAAACAGATTACATCTATGTAGGTGTAGATAAGGGCAAGGTTCCCTATACATGTACTTGATTGCTGCTGAGGAATAGGGGAGCATGGGACTGGGCTTAGGCTCGTGATGCTACTGGCTGTTTTGTTTTTTTTTTTGCTATACTCTGTATTGTACTGTACTGTATTGTTTTGTAACATGTTCTGGATGTTTTCTTAGAACTTGATACATGTTGCATCATTATCTATATAACTATTGGTTACCTTTTACTGTAGTTGTTTATATTAAATGTGTATGGTTTATTTCTTCTGTTGTTGTTGTGTTCTTTTTATTTTATTCTACTGCACTATACTTTGCCAAATCAGGGCATAGTTTCCCCACTATCAGACCTGGGCCCTCGCTGCTAGTCGGTAGCCTCTGGCATTTGTGGAAATTTTCTTGAGGTCATGTGACCAACTGGGTTCGGGGCACCCGTTGAGTGGCACCTGGAACTGGGACGTTACAAGTATTGTATTTTATATTTTTTATGACTTTTAATAAAATTACTCCCACTAAAATTGATGACCACAAACATCATATCTATTTAGTGAGTTGATATCTATATTTCACTAAAAAAAATTCACATTAGTGTTTCTAAAATCACATATCTATTTAGGTGGGGCATTATCCCAATCATACCATATAAAACTGTTGGATAGTTTATTGGATAACTCTTTATCCAAATCCATCATATGAATAAACTCAACTTTATTCCTCCAATAACCTAATCCCATTAGCTTCTCTTAGATAAGTGTAACCCAAATAAAATTACAAGTATGTGAACCTAATATTATTAGGTATTCCCATTACTTGATTACCTTACACATGATAATCCAAGAGTTCTCAACTTTAGCATGACCTACTTGGTTAGATGATCGAGATCTTAACAAGTGTATCTTTGGAAGGAATATCACACTTAGTATTTGTGGGGTCTTCTTTATAATTATTTCCAACTTAATATAAATGACATGAATATTAAATTCATAGTTATTAAATCTCATGTAATATTTATTTTATCATTTTTTACTTCTTTATGTATTTATGATTTTAATGATTTTGTTTTGGAATCCTTATTCCAAACACAAAATTAATGTGTTCACACCATATTATTGTGTAACTCTTTATACATCTAATAGTTTGTGTTACTCACCCAAAAATAGAAGCCAAACATATTCACACATATCAAAATTCATTTCATTTATAAGGTATATTATATTCTCATGTAA
The DNA here is from genome assembly GCA_963277665.1 of Viscum album. Lineage (NCBI taxonomy): Eukaryota > Viridiplantae > Streptophyta > Magnoliopsida > Santalales > Viscaceae > Viscum > Viscum album. Next base: position 60,251,965 of record OY728143.1, on the reverse strand, counting down.
ATATTTTGAATTATATGATATTGAAAAATTCCATATGAGTAAGCTTGGAACCACAAATAATCATGCCCCACCATTTTAGAATAAGTCATAAGACTTTAGGCCAGTAGGGAGTCTGATTCAAAGTCCATATACCTTGGGATACTTTACTAAATAGATAATATAATTTATAATAAATCTAAAACCTAATATGTATAAAATTTATTCAATAAATAAATTCAAACTAATAATTTTAATTACAATCTGAGGTCAAGGTATATAAAAACTAAATCGTATATTGTTGTACCTAGTATGTAATGCATGTCTTGAAAATTTTATAATAAGTAATTTATCACATAAATTAAAGCATACATAATATTTATATTTCATAAAAAATTAATAAACATTAATATTCTAAAGAAATAAAAAAATAAACACTATTTATTTTCCAAAACATTAGATGAAAATATGAACATTTCATATTTAATTTAGGTAAAAAAAATATCATTTTACATTTCATAACACTTTTAATTTATAAATTTTTTATAAATTATAATTATTTTTATAAAAATATTAAAAAAATTACATTTTTAAGTTATATCATATTTTAGGACTAATAATTGGATTATTATTCATAATCTATTATTGATATCACATATCAAGATTATCATTGTCATAAGGCTCTAATCATATTTGATGATACCCTATATCACTGATACGACATGATACTCTATTTTGGAAAAATATTGGATTCAATCACTGCTTATGATATTGTATAGTGTAACATACGATGCAATATAAAAACATTAGATTTTGATATATCATATCCTATTATATATAGAATCCATACACTACGACTAAGAAAAACTTAATTGCTTTTTCATATCATATGCTGCAATATGGCCCCAGACACCTTAAGATATACATGTTCTTTGAAAAATAAAAGAAAAAAACATTTAAATACTGATGAAATTGGATTCAATTCCATTTATGGGTTTCGGGTGATCATATAATGATCATTGGAAGTAGAATAAAACCTATAATATGCCTAATATATCATTAATAGAATCGATGTGCATAACAAAGAACATAAATTCAAGAGTACCTTTACTATTAAAAGATTTATTCTTAATGTGTTTGATGTAGTGATGAAGTTTTCTTGATAGGGATCACTAATGAAATATGAAAATCCTACCTTTAAGAGATTTACATTATCCTTAATTATTTATTTGTAATGAGAGGACTTATATTATTTAAAGGTGTCATAACACCTTCCTCAATGAAGATGTGTAAAGGATTTGGAACAAAATATAACTTCAAATTTAGCTTTCATACACCACATTACCATCAAATAGGGGATCTCATTACTTATATAGACTCTTTATTAAATTAATATAGTCATAGCATCAACTTCTATATCATGGTAGAAATTTTGAATTACTATAACATATGTACCATTGTAGATATGTAATCATTTAGCACTTGAATGATTAATATCATTCATGTATAGCCATTAATGAATCAATATAATTGATTCATAAACAAAAACAATGATCAAATGATGTGGAATAATGAATTCATGTGACCTCAAATATCATGTTCTCATTATACACTATGGTGGGAGCTAATCGTAGGCTATGAAAGAGGCATCCATATTTCCATGTAACTGGCTATGGCCTAGGGATATCATAAAATTTTATATCATTATTTTTAGTGAATTTCCAATAGTTTTCAAACCATGGAGAATAAAACAACTTGTGGAATCAGAAACTTGGCCACATCCATTAATAGAGCATTGAGAATCACTTAAATCTTAAGTTAGGTAATGACATTCCTAGTTTGTAAAGGAAATGAGAGAATACTTGTGGTGTTCATATAAAATAAAATATAGTTTTTATCCCTATAATCCAAAGAATAAGATAGTAAAAGATATTATTTATTTAGTTCACATAAACATTTGTGGTCCTATAACACAAAAAGGTACTAAATTTTAAAGGTATTATATCTTATTTATTAATGAATTTAGTTAGAGGGAATGCATCATGGTGATGTACACAAAGAAGTATGTGTATAATTTCATTAAGGTGTGCTTTTAACTTGTTGAAAATAAATGTGAATGGATAATCAAAACTTTATGATTGAACAATGGTGTGAAGTTTTACTAAATGAATATTGAAAATTACTTGGAGAAACATGGCATTAAACATAAGGTTTTAGCAGTAATAACTATAATGACCAATAATTTTGAGGTATGTTACTATCTATATTTTCATGTTTTATTATATATAATACATGTATTTTTATCCAAGTAATGGGTTCTTAGTAGTTGAAATGGGTATTTTGAGAAATTTTTATGGTGTTAATGTTTCCTAGGAGTAGAAAAGTCTATAGAGTACCTATTGGAGAAAACACAGTACCTGATAGAGCTGAAAAAAGGAAATAGAAAACCCATACCTTAGCCACTAGATAGTTGGTGTCCTAGAATTAGGTGTTTGGTGGTATGGTGGTTTATTTGGTTGAATTCATTAAGGAAATTTTTGACATTTCAGTGGGCATAGCGGTTTCTTTTTAAACTCATATTTCTACCTTAGGATTTATATAGAAGAGTAGGGATTGGTCATAGGGGTTTTTATTCCTTCTCTTATTGATTTAAAGTGATTTTAAATTCATTATTCATCTCATATTTTAGTTTTCTCTATGAAAGTGAGTCCTAGGAGACAAGGTTAAGGTACCGTGTCCCAACCTTTATTGGAATTTCTTCTATGATTGCTAGTAGATTGCTATAAATATCATTTTACTCAATTTTTTAAGGTTTTCATATAATCTTTTCATATGAGGGAATTTTTCAGAATTTTTTTATAGGAAATATATCATCTACAATGAGGTAGGTGGTCCCAAATTTATTACACTATATATTACATGTTTTTATGAATAGTGTGGTACACAGGAATGGGTGGATGGTTTAAGGATACCTAAATGGGAACTAAGATAGTTCAAAATTGTGTAAAATAACAGTTAGATACCATTAGGACTAAAATGGTCATTCCATATGAAAGAGTTTGACTTTAGTATCACTTGGTGACCTTTTCATATTTTTAGTGGGCTAAGAATATGTTATAGAACCTAAATGGGTGTTAGGGAGTGGGATAAATGATGAGGGTCCTAAGTGGGCCTTATGTGAATATTTTAGAGTGTGTGTTAGTGTAATATCCAAATTTATGATAGAATAAATCAGTTTCATGAATTATAATGTTATATTCATTATAAAAATATTAAGTAATTTTTATATCAAAAAGGAAATAGTTTTAGTTAACTCCTTTCTTATAAAGATTTTATTTAAATGATTAATTTCAAAATTTTAGAATTTGAATTATAAAAAATTAATTTAATTTTTTAAATAATCATATCAAAATTAACTTAGGGTGAAATTTTGGTATTTTTTTAGAAAAATATTGATTTTTTGGTGAATAGTGAAGAATATTGATTTTTTTAAAACCGTAATTTATTTTCAATAAATTAGGTAATTCAAAAGTAAAATTATTTTTTTAATATAATTTAAAATAACATAAGTATTATTTAGTTATATTTAAACCACTTAATTAATTTTTAATCAACTTTATATTGTATTTTAGAATAAGTTTATTTTTTGGTTTAAAAATGGGTTTTTCTGAAAACTATTTTAAAGTGAATAATTTTTATTCATTTTAATTAATTAATATAATCCCCAATGAGGAATGTTTTAAATGAAATAAAGATATTATATATAAATAAATATTAATTTGTATTAATATAATGATTATTATTAGTCATAGAGTTAATATAAAATTATATTTTTTATGAAAAATACATTTCTTGAAAAATTGTGTGTTCATCGTGTGTGATGTCTTGGACCTGAATTCCACTTAATAGGTTCCCTAAGCCCAGTGGGGAACATGGCCTTAATAACATATCCTTAAATTCTAGAGGCTTTCGACTAGAAGTGAGGGCCTAGGGTGTGTCAGTGGGGAGACTATGCCCTCATTTCTAGAGTGTAGCACAACGGATAATTATAAATAGAGGTAAATCGCAGAAGTAGTATAAATAAATAGAATGAACAGCAAAAAGAGATAGAATAATAAGAACTGAAACAATTCGAATAACATAAAATAGTTTATGATGATATATTTCATATCACTATAAATATGAAAAACATGGATAAAAACTAGAATACATACATGAAAAAACCCATGTAGCAAAGGAAATACATAAACTATCCCAAGAATCTCGTTCTATAGCCCGGTCATCTACTACCAGGTCCATCCTAGCACAATATGAAATCAACTGTCTGAAGCATTTTCTTCCCTCTATAAACACCTTCATACATGTAATCTTCCCTAGGTACTAAACAATGCTCAGTGACGGTGTGAGATAAATCTAAGTTTTCCATCACCAATGGTGTATATAACATCTAGCATGTGTAATGGAAATGTAGCAGTGTGCAGTCATGCATATATAAAGTAAACCAATGTAATGTAACTAAATACCCAAGTACCTAATTCATCCATCGGCTCGTGTCTAAACATGTAACAAGCTCATTAATTACTAAATACCAATTTATATTAATAGGTCATGTGAGGAATATCCATCAATGACATCACCTCATAATAGTATAAACAGTGAAGTTTCCAAGAAGAAACAAGTAAATCGTGATTGATAACTAGATAGTAAGTGGTTCCAAGGTAGTCATAAATGAAACCTAGACCTCAGGGGTCACTAACTTAGTAGAAAATAAGTCTAGCAAAGGGGGTGAGAGTGTAATCCAAGGAGTATCATTCAAGTAATTCCCATAATAATTATTCTAACTAAGTCCAAGGAATACATCCAAGGTAAAATAGGAGATAAGCAGTGGTCATGCCAAAGAATGTAACCAAGCCACCTCAAATCACACTGAATCCAATGAGTGTATCTGAGGCATCCTGTAATAATAATAAAGGGATCCTACATATTCATATTAGGCATCCAAAGGTAGAAAAGGATCGGGTTCTCAGGTAGGTCTCACCCAAGGCAACCTACATCCTTGAATCGGAGTGACAACCTCGAGTACCCGAGGCATTCCCTCAGGAATCCAAGAGCTAACACGAGTCAAGACTTCCTATAAAAAGGTCAAGGTCCATATACATAAATATTCACCTTAAATTTAATTAAATAAAATTATTTTGGTCATATGATAACTATGAAATTAAAAAATTCACTTGGTTCAAGCCTTTCCTTTGATTAATTTTACAAGGCCAAGTAGCATGAAACATTTTAATTAAAATCATGTGAGTCAAGTTCAATTAATAAGGTTCACTCTGCTTCCTTCCATGAATATGTAAAGGTGTTTTTTTTACTTTCAATCAAACATTCCATTACATTTAATAAGTCCAAGTCATATACTTAAGTATGATTTCCATAATATCATTTGAATGAATTTATTACATATAGGCACTTATGTCACACCCTGACCTTGGATACTCCTTTATTTTATTCTTTTCTTGATGTTCGATATTTTGTTTGAGTTTTAAGTTGAGTTCCCAAAAAAATTCCTTGTGTTTTTGTGTTTTTAGTTTCCTTTTATACATATGATTAGTTATTGTTGCTGGTATTGAGATAAAGTTACATGTCGAGGAGTCTGTGACACCCACAGTGTCACTACTTTGTGTTTAAAACATTAAAGGATCTTTGGGTGGGTCTTCCCTAGTATTTGGGGTGTCATTTAAGGGTTTTGACCCATTTTTCAGTTCAAACAGATTGATCATGGTTTTCCCAAACCATGCAACCTATTACTGCAAAGTTGCAGAATTTTTTCTGTAGCCCATGCACGGTTTGCGCACTGTTTACAAAACTGTGTAGTAAAACCATATAGCCACTTACAGGCTTAATAACTTTTATCCAAAAATTCCAATTTGGGTTATTCCACCTCTAAAATGAATCCCTAGGTTTTGGATATCGACCAGAGGGCTCTCCCCCTTCTTCTTGCTTCAATTTTCGGTGATTTTGGGGTCATTTCTCAAGAAAAGTTGGTGATACTTCATGTTTTCTACATCAAATCTTCTCTCTTTCTCTTCCCCTCTTTGTTCTAGGGGTTTCTTTGGTTTTTTATTCCATGGAAGAATTATAATGTCTAGGGTTTATGTTTTTTTCATTCTTCTTTGGATCTAGGGTGTGAAAATAGTCTGTGGGGCTTAGATCTCTCCTTTCTTGAAGTTTCATCACTTTCACACACCGTTGAGGTAGGTGTTTCCATGTTTTTCCTTCCTGATGAAAACCATTGGTGATTGAGTATATTCAATTTATTTTTAAATGTTATTTTTATCCTTATAATTTTCATGTATAGTCTATTTTTGTGTTTCCTTGTTGGTATAATTTAAAAAACTGGTTTTCTAAGGGTTTTATTTATTATTCCTAGAAATGCATGTACACAAGGTGTTCGATAAAATGCCTATTATTTTATAAACATGAAATTGAGATTGTGTGGTATTATTTTGACTTGGTTTTATATATAATATTAATTGAAACACGAATAGGAGCATGAAATGTGATTTAGGATCCTATTTATGGATTGATGATTTATGGTGAAATGTTTTGGAAATGTTCCTCAGGTTTTTAAAAGGTTTATGAGAGATGTTACAATTGTGATGGTTTAAAGGGAATTATTATTTTTGGAAAAAAAAATTGTGTATTCTTGTGGCTCTTCAAAGAGTTTCATTGGATGTTTTCACATCCATGGGTGCACTAGGTGCACACATGGATGGGCATTCAAGTGAAAATGACACTTAAAAATGATGTTACACTTAAACCTTGATTTATCAAATGTTTTCTGTTCTATATTACATTATCTTGCTTATAAAATGGATCTTTGATTACTAAATAGTGTGTTAGTATTTCACGTGTCTTTAAAATTATTTTTAATGTGTTCTTTAAAATTTTAAACATTGGGTGTCTTGGAACATGGTAGGTTTCTAAATGGTTTAAAGGCCCTTTTGGCATGGCATACTTGGAAATGGTTTTAGAAATTATTTGAGAATGTTTTGGTAAATGTATTTGGGTATGTAAACAAAAAGACCCATTTGGAATGGTACTTTTAAAGATGATGTTTTGTGTTTATTTTATAAAAGAGCATGGTTTAGAATATGTGAACGCCCGATTGGAAACTTAAAGAGTTTTACAAAATGGTTTGAATTCTTATGTGATGTGACAGCCTAGTTGGCACTTTGATGACGTGACAGATATATATATATATATATATATATATATATATATATATACATGTGTGTGTGTGTGTTTGGGAACCTCTATAGAAGGGATTTCCCTTCATGGGTCATCGTATAGGGTGTCCGTGTTTGGGGTAGAAAAGTGCAGTGAGATGAGTCACACATGTGAGGGCCTCCTACTTACATGGTATTATTATTTCCACCATAGGTTCCTGGGCCTATTTTATATGATCGAGTGATGGTTTCTTATTAGCCCTAATTAGACGGGTTGGTACCCTCCAGGAGTTGTGGATAGGCCAGGAGTACTTTGCTACTGGTGAGGCTGTGAGAGCATCCAGTTGGTTAAAGACATAGGGGCTTCACTATACGTCGATAGGTGGTTCTGAAATGAGTACGTCCAGGGGTCTTCTATGGATTTTTTAGGATTTTCCATGGTTATTATCTATATTTATTTTTTACTTTATGTCACATTGGATTTTCATTTGTTCAGTTTATTTACTTTCAGATAGCCTTGGTGTTTTCAATTTGGGTTTTTATTTAAAATGTAAAATCTATTTTGAATGTGGAAACATAGTGTGCATAGTTTGGAAAAATGGAATGAAATGTGTTTATTTTTGAAAGGGAAGAAAACCAATTTTTATAGCCTTATTTTCAAAATAGTATTAATGGATTATTTTGGGAAAGTAAACTCATGGACTCTTTGGTGATTGCCTAATGAGATGTCTAGCTCACACCCTACTTGTTCCATTAGGAGTCGATGGACCCAAGCTATTTTGTAGGTTCATCTTTTGTTCAGGCTCATCTGGTTCGAGTTATCTCTTATAGGAAGGTGGTCTTGTGGTTTTTGGTGACCAAGAGGTCACATGGGGTTTATGTTAGTAGTTGGTTGTTTTATTTTTTGTAGCTTCTGGTTCTTTTAGTGTCAGTTTTATTCAGTTGTATTTGTATTAGAGAAGATTTTTCATTTATTAAGATTCAGTTGTGGTTAGATTTTTTTCATTTTCAGTTTTGTATATTTTGATCCTATTTATTATAAGGATAAATCGTTCCCTCTTGTTTTATTTTGATTCTCGGCACTATTTTCTAGCCTGTGGGGATCGGTAATGCCCTTCGGGCCATGTCGTGGACCAGGTCGGGTGTCGGGTCAGATGGCATCATGTCTTGGTTCATGACAACTTACCTTAGGTGGGTTAGGTGGAAGTGATAGGGAACAATATATTCATAATTTCATAATTCAATAAGAAATTAATGTAATGAGTCTTACCATTAGTTTGTTCAAGCTCGAACACACCTGAATGGTGGCTCAAAAGTGTCAAAACACCAAAAACCCAATTATGGCATATCACCCTACATGGAGTGTTGGGAGTTGTGGACACAAACACCAATAACTAGTCACATTTATGGAAATATCATAACCATATAGTTCCAATGACTATAACAAAGGCATATAAATTCAATAAAAGGCACTTAATGAAATCGAAGGGCCCCACACGACAATTCCAAAATCCATAAACTTGAGGAATTAGTTATAAACCACCCACCAAGTACTCATGTGAATATCCTACTCTAGTATTGGACTCTAATTTGGCTTGGATCTAAGTAGATCTAAGAAAATAGCATAAACTCTTACACCATGATAATTATCTCGAGAGCAAGAGAAGCAAAGAATGACTTAGGAAGACTTGAGTATTTATTGTTGTGCATCCAACGTGACAAATGGAAGCTCAATCAAACCTCAGATGAAGGATATCTCTAAATCCCTAAATTACACCTTCAATGATATCCAAAATGGGATAACTGGAGGTTCATTCCACTACAATTTGTATTGGGAAATAAGGGTTAAGTTAATTAGATCATTAAGGTTAAAATAATAAAATCACCCAAAAATTATCTTGTGCATGGTTTGGCCGCATAGATTTCCAAACCATGCGCCAACCATGAATGGGTACCTAGAGAAAATGGGTGCACTAACATGGTTATCCTATATATTTTGGGAAACTATGCACCAATTTTTTTGAATAGCTCTACTCGAAAATGCACCCCATCTGCACTGGTATATCTAACCATGTGGCATACTCGCACGGTTTACACAAATCATGTGATAGGCCAAAATCTCCCAAAACTATGGGTTACAGGCTTCAAAAAAGCCCTAGACACCCCTAATACCTTCATTAACTCATTAGGAATCCATATTAGGTCCCAAATAAATAATTATACCAACATTTAAAGGATCTATACCTGAGTGAAAAATCAGGTTCTTACATCGTGTCGATGGGTTTAATTTTAAATAAATTTTTTCACTTATATGAATTAAATATTTTAAAATGTATTTCATATTTTGAATAAGAATAATTTATATTATCTAGTTAGTTCAAATTAATTTTTTACCATAATGAATAGTGAAAACATTAAAAATTAATTATCGCGCTTAAGGTGAAAACAGGTTTACTAGGGGTTAAACTAAAAAGATAAGGGTCAAAATTAACTAAAAACTTGTATAAAATCTATTTTATGTCCATATTTATACATTTTATGTATAATTATGTATAATGGTCCATTTTTTAGTCTTTTTTTATATGAAAAAAACTAGGTACACCTTTTTATTTTCAAAAATTACAAGTTTCCACTCACCTCACTTATAAAAGGCAACCCCTATCCTATCCTCTTCACGCATTCAAATCCATTTTTATAGGAAAATTACTATCCAAATAATTTAATTAATTCCCTCACCATGAACTAGATCCCTTATTTTTGTCATAAATTCATCCTAAGAAGGATTTTGGTGCTTACCTAAGGAGGTTGTCTGAAGAAGAGGTATCGTGTTTAACTATGCGTTTTTATTTTATTTCTTCTTAAACATCCTTAAAATATTAATAATTTATTATTATATAATAAAACCAATATATACCATATAATTTTATGTTATTATGTTAATTTCATACCCTAAATCCATCTCCTCTTCCATCTAATGCGATACGAAATCATCATTCGTGTGTACGGTGGACAATCACCTTACAAACTGATGTCATTTTTTTTCCATCATCGCCTCTCACGGATTATTATAACGATATATTTAATGTATATATATGATATTTTTAACATATTTATACATATTTAGTTATTATATCACATATAACTTCTTAAATTTCATTCCATGTGGGATATGATAATGTTGCTCATGTGTACGGTGGACTACCACCTCAGGAAGTGATGTGATTATTTTTTCACTAATGATTTTCATGAAAAGTAATAAAGGTAAATTTAATGATTATATGTGATATAAATTAAATCATTATGATATTAGTGACATATTTATCATTCTAAAAATATAATATATCATTTTCTTCCTTACACTAAAAAATGATAATGTCGGTTGTGCGTGTGTGTAGACTATCGCCTCCACGAAGTGATGTGACTCTTTTTTCATAAATAAATCACATGGATGGTGTATATATATATAATAATATTTAATAAATAATATGGTATGTATGATATTATGATCATTATATAAATATAAAATAATACATACTTTCTTTCCATAATGGTCATTGAAGAATTGAAAGGTTACCCATGCGTACCTACGGACTATCGTCTCCATGATCATAATGTAGTTCATTTTTCATAACTATAATTCATGATTGGTTTTAAAAATTATAATTTATGTATAAATATGATAATTATTTCATTATTAGTATTCTACATATATTGAAATAATGACCTCTTTGACCATAGTCAACCTACTAAAGTAACTTTTGAAACATAAGCCAAATATCATCAAAACATCTAACATAAACTTAATTAATTAAGTAATTGTATATAACAGTGTAATAAGTGAAATAAAAGGAATAATAAAATTTAAAAATGTTATTTATCAAGTAAATAATTAAAATGATTTTATTTTTTAGGAATATAAATATTTTACGTGACAAATCGAACTTAAGGTAAGGGATTTCATCTCAATTTCCTTTCATTGAAGCATATTTCAATGTTATGAACCTATATTATTTTATGAGGTATATATACCGCCCATTTTAAATTTTATATCATTAATTAATATATTCTTATGATATTTAAAGTTTTTTTAATGGTATTATTTCATGGTGCTTCGGATTCAAATGTTTCCAATGTGGTAAGGGACTTTCCTTTAAAAAATTCTCTTTTAAATTTTTCCTTCAAACTATCTTTCTCTTCCATTTCCATGTTTTTAAAATGATTTTATGAATTTAATTATATGTAAATGATAATTTTATAAAGGAACTATTTTTAATTCTTATAAATTTTTTCAAAAAATGAATCTTTGTATGGAATGTTTGAATTTCTTTACAAATGACAAAAAGATATGTTCTATTTTAATCTGTATAAAAAATTACTTTTCCCACCCTCATAACCATTATTTAAAGTTTTTCTTCCTTTACAAGATTTCATGTTCTCTCTAAATAAAAACCATCTTTCCCTTTTTCTAATTATTTTGGTATTGAATATTTTTTTTTAAAAGAAATGGGTATTTTGATATCTGAAAGAGTTTTTTATATGAGATTAAAAGTGTTTTTAAAGGGTTTATGATGAAAATTAAACCTTTCATGATTTATGATTATGTTATAGTTATTAGCAATTGTTTATTAAGGATGGTTGGTTACATTACAAACCAAGGATGGTTGGTTCTGTTATAAACTAAGGGTGTTTTGTTACACTATTAACTAAGGATGGGTGGTTTCGTGATAAACCAAGGGTGGTCGGTTCCATGATAAACCAAGGATGGGTCAGTCAGTGATATCCCTCCAATGTATTGGGGCCTCTGGAGATAGAATTTTACCATATCAGTTATTCCATTTATAAGAGTTATATGAATGGTGATGTACTAAGTTACCTACATGATTTATATATTCTTTCCATAGGTTTTAAATAATTTAATTAAGAAAATAGTGTGTGATTTCATGTGAAAATGATTTATTGAATTTTTCTAAATTAAATTTGAGATAAAGGTAAACATTTCATAGTTTTTCATGTTTTTCACTATACTAATGAACTTATTCTTTTTATGTCCCTTGGTGATATTTTTGTGCCCACCCCACGTTTTAAAAAGATCATCAGGTTTAATGATGGGTAAGGGAAAGGAAGATGTTAGATTAAAATTTGTGAATATTTTTCATGAAAATAAATCATGTTTTATTTCAAAATTTTTATATTATGGTAAAAATGGATATTGATCAGAAGTGTACACTTTTTATATATATGGTTTTTTAATTTATGACTTATGAACTAATTCTCTAAAACTTTAAACCTGAAAATATCCTCAAATGTAAGAGAATTAATTATTATATTAAAACTCAATATTATGTAATTTTTAAGGTTGTGTCCTTATACTAAGGTGTGGGATATGTAATTTATGGTTCAATGATAGTTTCATCATATGGTAAAATTAAAAAAAAGGTTATTATGGTCTGTAAACCTTGAAAATTCACTTAAGATGTTAATTTTAAGAGTGACATGGAATATATTATGGGAAACCACATAAGTATTAGTCGGATTATAGAAGGCAATCTACCTATAGTATATTGACAGGATAGTCACCAGGTGAATGGATCTCTATGAGGGCTTAGAGTATAAAATGGTTGAATGTGGTACTCAAGGTCTATAAACCAATTAAAATAGGATAGTTTGGTATATAAAATGACTAGTAAGGGATATAGAGGAGGAGATAAGTGCTTTTCCAAGGTAAGGATGGTGTGAGAGTATCTTGGTGATTGATTGGTCAACGAATAATTAATATAATAATAGTATTAATAGGTTATTAAATAGTGGGGTAAATTTTACAAAGTAAAATGGAATAGTTTGAGGTTTTATTTTCTGTGGGATTTAGTTGGTGAGTGAAACAGGTTGGTGAGGGTGATATTAGGTTACTTAATAAGTGATATTATTTATACTTGATATGGAATTATAATATTAATAAAAAATTGAATTTGGGAAAAGGGAAATAAAAATGAAATGATTATTAGGACTGTTGAGTATCAACCAAAGGGATCATGTGATGGTCAACTAGTGGAGAAATTTTAATGAATTTTCTCATTAAGGACAAGGTAAGTAAATTTCATAAGGATAAAATAATAAAATCCCCCAAGTCACATATAAATGAATTCCATAGCATCCATCTATGATATATCCATAAGGGTATATTATTAAAAGGGAAAATGGGGTCCTTGAGTGATACAACCAATGGTCTTGAGAACATTCTATTTAGGATGTAGTTTAATTTGATCCAATGGGGTTTTTTCAATAGGGACTATTGAGGTCATACAATGATGACCTGTTGGAGGAAGAAAACCAATATAGCTAATGAGGTATTGACATGACCAACACACTGACAGTTGGAAAAAGTAGTTATGATCATATATTTTGGTGGCTTATTTAGAAAATGATGGCTCTACATGATTGTTTGATATTGAATATTATAGTTTTGGTTATTATAATGTACTTGTGAACACATATATACATTATGGAATATTTTTTGGCTCCATTGGTGCTTTCTTATTGTTTTTTATACTCACACCCTACATACATGACTATATGTATGTGAGATATTATCATTGGAATGTAGTTTAGCGTATGGACTAGTGATGTGATCTATTTGGGGAACACGTTGGAGCAATGAATTATCTAGCTGGAAGAAATAATCCATGGGTTTTTATAATTTTTTTCATTTTTATTTTTATGTATATATGTCTAGTCATAAGGGATTACATAGGTGAAATTTATTCCATGTATATCTATTGTGACTATATATCATTTTATATGTCTATCTCAAACTTAGTGTACAAATTTATAGTTATTTATGTTAATTTTGTTGTATTATAATGGTTTTCATGTTTTATCAATGTTATTGATTGATTATTATATCGATGTAATAGTATCCCCTTAATTTAGACTAGACCCTCACCACTAGTCAAAAACCATTGGAATACAAGAAGGTGGTACTAAGGTGATATGGCTACCCCATCTTAGGGGTTCGAGTAAATGGATTATATAATAACTACTCAGTAAAATAGAGTGGTAAAAATAAGAAATACCATACTAAACAATATGGAAAATACATTTATCACTAGAAATGGTTTTTAAGGAACTATTAGAAAGAAGTAGTTCAAGTGGTAGTATATGTTAAAAATAACGCCTTACATATCCTTAGAGAAAAATTAATTTCATATAATATGTAGTATGGATGAAAGAAAAAAATAAAGTTTTTGGAGTCAATTGTTTTATCAAGAATACGAAATTTAATCAATAAAATTATAAAGATAAAATTAATAAAGGAATATTCCTTGGTTATTATTCCAAAATAAAGGCCTATAACTATCTAAAAATATTCTTAATAAAAAAAATTAGAGCCATTATTTTAAATTGATTGAATAAAAATATGGAAATTTTTTGAGTGTCTCATAGGTGGATAAAATTCAGGAATATGAAGCATATCATGAAAATATTTTTTAAGAACCATATTGTACATATCACAAGGAAGATTCGTAATTTTATTCAAGGGATAAATATGAAGTTAATATGAATCACTCACTAACTAAAATTTTAAATAAAATGAGAAAGATCAAAATTAATGAATCTAATATTTTAAATAACAAAATAGATTCTAAAAAACTTGAAGAATGGGTAACATTGATAGGATAAAAAATTATAATTAAAAACTACATAATTTGAATATGATACAAAATATAAATCATGGTTCATAAACACGAATAAATAACTTGATTAAATTGAGAAAAAACAATACATGGGAACTTGTGAGGATACCACATGAATATAGTGTAATTGGGTAAAATTGGGGGGTCACAGCTTCGGCCGCAGCTCTCTTCTCCAGTAATGGCAGCATCACTTTTCTTTTTGGAAAGGATTCTTCGAGCAATGGAGATTCGAATGATGATGGAATTTAGATTCAATTAGCGGTGGTGAGGGTTCAGATCTTGGCATCAGTGATGGACACTTTGAATTAGCTATGAGTGGTAGTTGCAGGCTATTCTTTTCTATCAACTTCTATTCTAGATATGAAGGTGGAAACTATTATCTTCATATCGGCATCTGGTGATTTAGTGGGGGTTCTAGATCCAACGGTGGTAGAGGTTCTTATCTTTGTCATGTGCTTTTATGATGCTCCATAGGCCTCTATTATGAGTGTATCAGTTTCTCTAGTTTCCTATATGATGCACTTAATAGCTGTTCTAGTCGCCTCTACAATGCACATCTCAATTACTCCAGTTTCCTCTGTGATGCACTTCTAGCTTCTCTGGTGTCATTTGCCTCTCCCTCATGGTTTAATGTTGGATTTTTTATGGTAATGGGTCACCCTAAAAGGCAGACTTATCCAATTTCATTCGAATTGGTTTGAGGTTCTTCTTGATGAGGGTGGTTCCAGTTTCAAGTTCATTTGGTTCTGTTCTAATGGTTTGGAAAAAAGTTGGATTCAATTTTTCCTGGTGTTCATGTCGTTTTGGTGATTGAGGGTGTTTCATCCTCATAGTTGATGGTCATTTTCCCTTGATGACACTGATGATGTTTGATGGTGAAGTTTTCTTAATGTTTCTATTTTGGGTTATGGATCACTCTTGGGAGATGACTTTCTGCCTCACGATGACAATGATGCTAAGGTTTGAAGCTTCAATGTTATTTCGATGGTCGGTTGGTTCTCTCCAATAAGTGTAGATGATGAATGTGGATAACTACCAGGGCATGTGTCTCAAGGTGGCATGTGGTTTAGTGGCTGGGTGGTGTTGTGATCATTGTGTAGACATGACTAAAGTTTAAAATTTGAATCTATTTTTTTTGTTAACATTTTTGAACTTTGAATTTTTTCTGTGAACTCTAGGTTGTTGTGTGGATACCACTATACCTTAAAGTCAATTTTTGAAAAATGAAAAAATTGATTTGGATGGTAAAAGTGGGTATTCAAAAACAATCCTAATGAACATGAAAATGTAATTATAAATAATGATTAACTTGTATACAAAAGATATACCCAAATTGTGGGTATTGATGTGGAATAATCATTCATATCATTGGAATAACTTAATTCAATGCATGTATTCTTGGAAGTTTAAATCCAAATGAGATTAAAAGATTTCAAAATGGATGTAAATAAAACTTTCTTGAATGGAGTGCTCAAGGAGGAATATTTCATTGATTAACTGGATGGATTTTAACTGAATAATGATGAAAACAAGGTATATCATCTAGATGAATATTTATATTGTATAAATAAAGTATATCATTCTTGTTATTATTGGTTGGACACATTCTTGAAGAATATGGAATTAAAGAGAGGTGGCGTTGATCGTAATTTATATGTGAAAATCACAGAGGAAGAAAAATCCATAACACTCTTATATTCTAATCATATCATATTTATTGAAAAAAATGAATCATGTGAGCTATTTGAAATATTTATGAGATAAAAGTTTGATATTTAAATGACTAGTGAACTTGATTAAAATATTAGGTTGAAATTAAATCAATAAGGTGAGTATACATTTATCTCTTATAATAAGTGTGTGAATGGGTTATTGAGGAAGTTTGGAATGAATGATGGAAAACCAATTTAAAATCTCATTTTTATTATAATATAACATCAAACGCATATTGTTATAAATTAGTGAATCCAATATTGTTTTATAGAATTATTTGATTGTTTATTTATTTGATAGACACATGGTAGGATATAATATATGCAACATGCTTGAAAGTGTAGTTTCAAAGAGATACAAAAAAACACTTTATTAATATGAAAATAATAATGGTATATATTAAATTCACTCTTTGTTATGGATTATTATATAAATATAGGAAAAATAAAGAGTTGATGGTTTACAGTGATGAAAATTGGGTTGGATATTTAGTCAAAATAAAATTCACATGTGGCGGAGCATTATACATCAGAAATGAACACATTAATTGATTGAGAAAGAAAAAAGATATAACTTATCTTAGAATGACTAAAGTTAACAAGAATAAAATTTATAATTCTCATCAAGGATTTAATGTCAGATACAAGTAACTGAAATAAGACCCCAATAAAAGAGATTTCACATTGGTTATACTAATAACCAAAATCAAAAACCCTTCAGTTGGGTTTTTTTACATCAATTGTACTAATAACTGATGTTTAAACCATGAGTTATAGGGTTTTGACATTGGTTATCAGTATAAAAATTGTGAAAACCCATAGTTTTTAACATCGTATATATTATGACCAAAGTTAAATGTAAATTTTAACTTAAGTTATTATATAATTGATATTAAAAAGTTCTTAAAAATTAAAACAAAAGTAACTTTATTTTCTCCTCATTATTTCACCCGGTCTTCCAAAACCCTAAATTTTGAGAGTCCTGAGAACCGTCCCTCTTATTCTTTCATATAAATTCTTTCTCTTTTTGAAACATTACATTCCTACATTGTATTCCACTTTCTTTATTCTTTTTCCACCAACCTTCTCTATTTTCTGCCGACCCAAACCATATTTTGAATCTCTCCTATGATTTCCACCATCTCCAACCACCAATCTCCTTTTTAAACTACAATCTTCCCTAATTGAGTTCAATTTTACATTCTTCTACTATTGTTTTGCCTATATTGGTCATAGATATGTTTCCTTCATCTACTTTTCTTATGAGTTAAATTTTTATTTTATATGTTTAGAATATTTATTACATGTTTATGAATTTTAAATTGTATTTATTTATTTATTATTGATATAAATATTGTATTCATTTATTATATTTTATAAATTTATTTATTTTATTCATTTTTATATCGTATAATCATTTTTTTGATTAAATGATTATAATTTTATATTATATTCATTTTTAGATATGTATAAATGAATAAATTTTTAGATAAATTTTTATAAATCTATAATGTTTATATGTTAAATGATTATATGTTTATATAAATGTTTATAAGTTTATATTATATTCATTTTTAGATTAGTTGATTATTTGAATAGTTGATTTTCTATCAATATAAATGTTTATGAATAAATGATTGGTTATTTTTTATTTTTATTACATGTTTATATATATATAAGTTTTTTTAATTTGTGTATATATTATTCATATTTAGTGTCTGATTTTGTTTTTTTGTTTTTGTGTGATTTAATTTTTTTTATATGTTCTCAATTTTTTATATGTATTATATTAAAACCATTATATGTTTTTATATTTAATTTTTATATGTGTATAGAAGATTTTAATCTATATGTTTTAAATTTATATATATTTATATATTTATATGTTTATATTCTTATAAGATTTAAATTTATCTATTTATATACATGTTTATATATTTTGATATATTCATGTATTTTATTTTAGTTTTAGGTAATTAATGGATTGTAATAGGATAAATGCACAAATAACTAGTGATGAATATGATAAAGGGGTTAAACATTTCTTGGAATTTTCTAAATGATATCTTGAAAATAGACACATATTTTTTTATCCATGCACTAAGTGTTTAAATATGAGAAAATTAGAGTCCAAAGAAATTAAACACCATTTTATTTTCTATTATTTTAATCATAGTTATACAAGATGGAATATGAATCATTAAATAACAAATTCAAGATCTAACATTGATGAATTTGTTCAGTATAAGACATAGGGTCATCTTGATGAATTAATTCATGATATAGGCATTAAGAGCATTGAAAAAGCAGCAAGTATTGAATTATTGTATAGATATAATGAAAAATAATTGTTCTAAAGTAGTACTAAATTTATAGTGTTATCAGTATTTCTAAGATTAGTTAACATAAAATTAATAAATGTTTGGATCAATAAAATTTTTAATGAATCATTTTAACTTTTTAAAGATTTACTTCCAAAAGGAAATGGGCTTCTAGATTCCAATATGTTGCAAAAAATATATTATATCGAATGGGATTGGGGTATAATAAAATACATAATTACCCCAATAACTATGTGTTTCATATAAAGGAATATGACCATTTATTATAATTTCTTAAATTTGGGGAATCACAATATAAAATTAATGGGGGATCCAATTTTGATTTATTCTCAAGGATAGAGACCAAAACTTTTACTAAGAAAATATTGTATCTTCTAATAACTCCTCATTTAAAGAATTTATTTTCAAATTAAAATGATGAAAATAGGATAATATGGCATACAAATGAGTAAATATCTGATGGAAACCTATACCACCTTAATGATTCACCATAATAGAAGAGATTTGATTAATAATTTCCTACTTTTGAAAGTTAAGTTAGAAATCTCATAATGATACTATACATAAATGGAATGAATCCATATTGGAGCCTCAATATCCAACATAGTTCATATCCAACATTACTTATAGCCTATTATGTTAGTATTTTATAACTTTTCACCATATATATATATAAATAAAAAATATTTTATGATGATATTGATGATTTTTGGACCAAAATAGCCTAGAAATGATATTGATGTTTATTTATCACCATTGATTGATGGTTTAAAATTTATATGGGAGTTGGGTGATAATGTGTTTTATGAATATAAGAAATATTTTGCCATATAATTATTATTAAATGACTATTACTCAATAATAACTAGAAAATTATTAATTAATATAATTTTTTAATTATTTTATAATCTATTTTCACTAAATATCTTGTATATTCAATGTAAATTCATATTTAGTCTTATATAAATAATATTTAATATAATATACTATATTTATATGAATATAAATATATTTATATATTAATATATTATTTTTAATGGTATTTATTTTTTTATCAAATATACCTTTTATTAACACTAATAAAAAAGCATTGATAAAGGGTACAATTTATCGGTGTTAAAATAAAAGTTTTAATAAAAACTAGTTTTATCAGTGCTTTTTTCTAGCACTAATAAAGTCTATCCTTTAACAAAACTTTTTCTAGCACTAATAAAGGCTAGCACTGGATAAACCGAAATATGTAGTAGTGATTTTTGATAGTGTATAATGGTAAAATATCTCGACTAGTTTATTTATTTTCTCCAATAGTTCAAATATTATATATTTAATATGACTAATATTTGATCTATTAAATTATAGATATCATTCAGCTATCCTGATATGAAAGAAATTATAAAGAGGTGGATGCCTTTTGTGGAAATTAGATGGAGAGGATTTAAATCAAATTTGACTTTGGTTTATATTTCTGGGAATAAATAGAATGAATATCCATGACTCCAATATGGGTTTATAAATGCAAATACATTGAAGAAGTTTGTCTTTAGTAGGAAGGATAAATCCTTTCATGTATGAAATTTTTTTATTGTAAAATCAATATAAAAATTTAATTATTAATTACTTGATTAATTATTCATTTATTATTATGTAATAGGCATCAAGTATATCTCACAAAGATATCTAGTCCCAGAATTTATACCCTCATACCTTTTCATGTTGGGATATCCTTTACTATAGGAGAAAATGATTATCGAAAAGTTTAATTAATTAAGAACTAAATCTAATAGTGACTCTAAATAAATTTAGTTTTTTCCTCCATCACCCCATACTCACCATGAAAAATGGTGTGAATATAAAAAAAGGGGAAGTTTCTTGTTGATCCAACAAAACAAGTAGCCAATAAGATTATAATAAATTAATTATTATTTTTCATGAATATTAGTATTTTTTAAATTTATTCAATAATATAACATTTATATATATAATTTCAGTATTCCCTTCAGTATTAAGTAATGAAAGGGAAGTTTATTCATAGGGTTATGATAGATATTCTTTTGATTACTTTAAGAAATTAAAAACACTCAGGACATATAAGATGATATGGGACAGGTGTTAGTATTAGAAAAATATTTGGATACTCTAGTATGGTATAGAGTGATGAAAAATAAAATGGTAAAATAGCTTCCTTAAAGACTAAGATATAAAATATAAATCATTTTATGGATGATAGGTTTAAATTTTTTGTATGTAATATAATTGTAGAAATAATGTGACAGATTATGCTTGTGTAGCTTACCTATCCATATCCTCTCCCTCTTCATTTAGACTCGAATATGTACTGTGAGTTTCATATTAAGGATCCTAATTTCATATTATAGCATAAAAATCATAAATATTCTTTGGGATTACGTATATAATAAACTTATTCATAAAATCAAATAATAGTATCAGTACATGATATTATTTATCCAAATGATCCAGTATTGCTTCCTACCAAGGAGGAATCCACAGTTGAAAAGGGTATAGGTCATTTATTATTATAGATAGCTAGACTTGTTCGTTGGTTGAAATATGATGTGTTTTTTGTTTTTTTGGTTTTTTTTAATTTTGATTTAAAATTACTTGTAATATTTTTTTTACATTTACCTTATATAGAAGTATATTAAATCTAAGAAATCATAGGAAAATAAACAAAATTTTCAAGAAACAAAACATTTAAATACTCCTCAGATATCTCAAAGGAAAACTATATTAGCATAAAATTATTTTATATTGTAGAATTATTATGAGTTTCTGAAGAATTATTTCATATGTGAGAGATACTATTCACTAAAAATATTTAAAAAATTATATCTTAGGTGTTGTTATTTTTATGAGATCTCAGTACCTGTGTTACAGTTGTTTTCTATGTAAGTAAATTTCAATTTCAATTTTCATTTCATTAAGTAAATATAACTTATAGTGATTTAATTTATTATTTATCTAATTAGGTATCTCCACACTCTTTACATACAAAATTAGAGAACTTTTTTTATGATTTTATGGATCTAGAATTTGTTTCAATGGTTGTGTGGTACCTAAAGAAGCCCTTTGGGGTTAAACATAGATTTGAAAGATTGGAAAACACAGATTTTAAGTATTTATTTATTCCATTACATAAAAGGTGATAAGACTTATATAATTATGAAAAAATATTCATTATCATTCAAGATAAAAAAAATTATATTTTTTAATACATTAGATGTTATGTTTATTCCACATACAAGAATGCATGACATACAAGTTATTCTCTTTACTAGGTGCATTTCAAGAAAAATTTCAATATTTTTTGGATTTATAAATTTTATTCTATTATATTATTTTTTTTAATAATAAATTATTCATTTTATATATGTTTTGGTAATTAATATATGAAATTACAACAGGTCATGGAATGTGTTTAATATAAATCACTTGTTGATAAACAATCTAAATCAAATTTATTATATGCAAGTGAAGGTAGATAAATTTTATATTGTTTAATACTTGTCCTATATTAAATATATAGTGTTTCTTATTTTCAAAGTATTGTTTCATAATTATTGTTTCATCATTAAAGAGGAAGTTTAGAATGTGGTTATTATGTTTTATTATTCATTTATGAGATTATTATAACCATAACAATAACTAATTTTCATAAGGTTAGTTTGATTACAAGTCATGTGTTTTAAACCAATATGTTGTATTGTTAATTTCAAAAAAAAATGTTTTTGTAGGTTTTTTATGATGTTTTATCATATTCAAGAGAATACTTACCAACTTTAAGGATTATTTATAGGATAATTTATAGGTTTGATTAATTTTTAAATTTATATTTAAAATTTTTTATGTTGTAGTAAAGTTTTCATTGAGTTTTCTATTGTTGTTTTATGTAACTTGTTATATTTTTATAGGTCATCTATTATTTTATTTTTATATATTTTAGAAAACATAGGTTTCAATATCATTTTCTCTAAAAATAAATGTTTAAAGTAACTTTTGATGTCCTTTTTTAGAGAAACCAATATAAAAAGTAACTTTAGAAAAAAAATTAATAACCAATGCTAACTTGTTACTTTTAACACTAGTCGTATTCACATAGATTTTTAACTATGAAAATATAACAAGTAGAATCAAACAAAAATAAAAAAAAACATTAAAAAATACCCATGGTGATCTTGTGTGACAAATAAAATCATAATTGAACCTAGGAACAACCAGATACAATATTTATTCACAAATAATATTGAGATATTGTTCCACTTAATCAAATAAAATATAGAGTAATAGATTTTCTAAATGAATTATATTATATTAAATGAGAAAGTGGGAGATGTTTTCAAAAAATCACTCTATATACCATTATTTGAAAATAATCCATTGATTCTTGGAGTTCAAGTATCTCCCTAAAATTAAGGATGTTTAAAAGTATCCTCTTTACTTGTGTGTTTAAATTTCAATTTGTGTTTTCTTGTGTTTTTAGGTTTAAAGAGATTACTTTTTAACTTTATTATCAATGATGGAGATATATTAACACCAAAGTGGGAGAAAATAATAAGTGACATGATCTAAGAGGAGTATATTTAGAGTTATTATAGTAATATATTCATATTGTAACAATTTCTATAAATATTCCATAGTCTTAAAAAAAGTTTATGTTTTTAAATAAAAATGGGTACACTTGGAAAGGGTTTTAACAAGTGGTATATACTATATTTTTGGAATAAAAAATTGGGTTTCTTTATAATTTTTCTACTAACTCTTGTTTCCCACTTCAATTATGAATCGAGTAAATTTATATTTGATGGAAAAAATATTATAATCTATTTGAAGCTAATGGATTAATTCTTTAAGAATAATTTCCAAATTATGTATGAATTTTCAACAAACTTAAAAAGGGATAATTTTATAACTGTATAGAAAATATTGGAACTATGTATGTGTGTAATAAAATTTATAGAATGTTGATGGTTTTTTTAATTTTGAATTCATGTATTTCTATAGAGGTTTTATATGACTAGAATTAATTAGTAGTTTAAATACTGAGTTTGGATATAAATTTAAGTTAAAGGAATATGAATTTTTGAATTATGATCAGACCATGTCATGGTGGAATTCCTTTTGATGGTTATAGTTATATAAGAGGTAACACATGAAGAAATATAAAGTTTCTAAATGAAACAACATGGTATGAAAAACATAATTGTGATCGAGGGAACCATTTTTGTAGTTCTTAGGAACACATCATAGTCCTAAGAATTTTTAATAAGGGTGGTTGAAAACTCATTGGGTGTCATGTCTTGTCAAATAAAATCACATTATGTTGTTAACCGTGTTAATTAAATATATTAATGGCCTATTGGTTCAAATAGGTTGATTATAAGAATCACATCATGGATTAAAGGTGTTTCTAGAGGAATTTTAAAAAAAAATGGTTCCAAATCCTCATTTTATTATGAAATAAAATACCTATTTCTATCTGTGTAGAGGGAGACCCATTACATAGCCTGTAGGCCCATGGCCAAGTGGATCATGAACATGTTGTGAAGGCATAATTTATCATCATGAATGCATCATCCTGCATGTTTCATTCCTATGTCACCACCTTCTTGCATCATACATGTCATGGTCATTGAAATTTTTTAAGGGAAATGACTTTTGATGATATTTCATTGGATTTTTAATTGAATCAAGTGAATCGATACATGGATTCAGGGTACTATTCCATGGTCATTCCAAACCATGTTATGGTGAATGTGATATAGTAGAATCTTAAAGTATATTAATTTCCTAAAATCAAGTGGGGATGGTGATTCCATGTCATGGATATTACATTAGAGTTTTGGAAAAGTAAACCACATCATAGTGGTGTAAGACCATGTCCTGATTTGGGTTATGAAAATGAAATTAGAAAAATTATATCACGTTTATTTTTTGAATGATGCGATAGATGAATGGGAAATATAGCTTGATTTTTATAGATGTTTTGTATTAAAATTTTGGGTATGTTATTTAGAACTAGATTGATAATATCTTAAAAGATCCTAGTCATTTATGTTTGATTTGAAGATTCACTGATTTATAAGTTTTATTATGCATGGAAAAAATGTGAACAAACATAATAGGAGAGTAGTGACATTAGAGGAGACTTATGTTATTGACATGAAATACTGGGATCCATGATTCTGAATTGAATATCTGGTGATAAAATGTAAAATAAACTCATTGCTCATGTTAAAAAGGAAATAAAGTTGAACACCGTCTAATATGTGGTGTATTTGATCATTTGATCCTTTAATAATAGTGGTTTTTTTACAAAACCACCATGTGAACCTTTTCTCAAAGTCGTTAGTGTGAAGAGAAGAAGAGGAAGTGGTCTTTGGTAATAATAGTTGGCCAAAACTAAACATTGTAGTTACAAATAACATACTAGTGATTTTTGATACATCATCACATTTTTGTCTGTATGATCCCTTAAAATTATCCATTTGGTGAACAATGTAATATCATTGCTTTTTCATGCTTCATATTATGTTAGATGCTTTATATACTTTTTGGAGTTTTTAAAAAAATTATTATTCATTGCAACATAAGAACAATATCCAATTGAAATATTTCAATGAAAAAGAAGTTTCATCTGGATTTACCCCTATTATATATTTGGTGAGACACCCCTAGACCTTCACTTCTAGATATGGTGCTATAAATACTTAATTTTTTTACATAACGTGAAATAAATTCATCTCCTAGAATAAAATGTTTAGTATCTTTAGGAACTATGTGCATAATATATGAAATAAAGTACAAAATATTTAGTTTATTATTATTTTATAATACTTAATGAATTTCACATGATATTTATTCCTTCTACCCTTCATAATAGTCATATTTATATGAGAAACTTCCATAGAATAAAAGGTTGGGTTAAATGGTCCAATAAAGGGATGATAAAATAAAGTCATGAAGTTAATCAGTAGAAATTTCAAGAGATCTTTAAGTATAACATGAGATCATAGCATGGGAGAAACATAAGGCATAAAAAATGAACATGGTATAAAAATTTTAAGATAATAAGAAATTTAAAATAAATTGATATCACCATGAAATCATACCATAATAGGAACATGAGAAAAGTTGTAGTGATGTGAGATATTATGAGATTATTGAGTGCATCGTAAGATCATAATAAAAACAGGATTCATAGTGATATAACATGGAATAAAAATGTAGTAATCATAGGAATGTGGTGTAAATATAATAATGAGGCATCTTCAACATAAGTAAAGGTGAATTACTAAGAAAACATAACATAGTTGGGATAAGATCATTTATCATTCCTCATACATAGAATCTCATGAGATATAAGATTTACTTAATGCATTAGAGAACTGTATAATTCTAGGACCATACATCACAACATAATATGTTCAAAATCATGTGTGTCACATTGAATTTAAAGGATTAAATGATTATACATGGATAACCCCTAATGAAAGAGAAACAAGTTTCATAACAATGTCATACATCATATCATAACATTATTCAAGGAGTAAGAGGTAAAAATAGGGGTAAATTACCATGAAATAAAGGAAAGAGGCTTAAAGGTCTTCCAATGGAATAAAAATAAGTAATATATTAACCATGGACAAATTAAAGTGGATCAAAATATGATTTGAGAGGAAATCATGGGAAGACTTGAGAAAATACCTATCAAAATATTATAACATGCAGAGTAAGAATAAATATATGTGAACATAAAAAATGGAAATATAAGTCCTTAAAAAAATGAAATGGAAAGGATACAGAACTTTAAATAAATAATACCTATAAATATTCTAAATAAATATAGAAAAATAAATAGGTATTATTTCAAACAAAATAATACAAAAGTTTTTGTAGGATTTTATCATGACCGGTCCCTGAGGGACCTGTGTTGTGACTACCCCAAGCCCGCCTCTAATAGGCTAGGAGTAGGTGACTAGAACTGAGTAGGAATTTCCCACAAATGGGAGGCATTAGCCTAAAGTACATGTACACATGCACGCATTACCAAGATGCAAAATGATAAAATCTAAAACAACTAATAGAATTCATTCATAAAACTAAGATCTCACAACCAGAGTATAACAAGAAGTAAAGGAAAAGTGAGCAGGGCTAAATACAAGCCCACCACAAAGAGTCTATAACACAAGTCTAATTGAAACTTTAGAAGTCCAACCTACTCCAAGGGTGAGGACTACGTCAAAGGTACGCTCCTGGTAAACACCTTAGTCTACCCAACTCGAGCTATGATCCACCCACTCCTGATCGTCCTTAGACGCCGTAAAAAGCGTTGTTATCTACACAAGACATGACACATGCGGGAAAATCCCGTGCTAGAGTTAGTATATCAATACTCAGTAGGATACCCTGAAAAAAAACATGAATCACTAAGTATAGTCAAATCAATACGAAATGTAACACTATATAACAGATACAAGAAGAAAGGAAAACCCAGATATACTCAGGAGAGACTCCACACCATCAGGCGGTCATAACCATCTACCATCCACAGGATTCTATTTGATGAAACACTTGTTCTGGGAGATCTAACTCCACGATCCATGATATCATTGAAGAAACTAGACAAAGAGGTCTAGATCATTTGGGACCTACCCAAAGAGAATTCACTAGTTTGAGAAGACTATGATACACAGAGGGGGGGTCGCGCCTAGAACCACTGGGGGACACCATGAACCCAATATGGATCATCCCGCTATGTAGGGAATCGTATTCTAATGATTCAAAAAACCCTACTAATGCAGCCCTCTAGATGGAGGATCAATGACCTACTCAAGGAGGTCACGCCGATTCTACAAACTTCATTAGGGGTGATAGAGGATTGCACTTGAGTTTCACGGAGGGACACCACAACTCTATCTGAGACTCATCCTTCAGAGCGGATTATAATCTAGTGATGTGGATGTAATGTCATATTATACTCTCAAGGAAAGGACCAAGAGAACACACTCAAACTATACTTATCCAAAATAGGAAAAAGAAGAACCTCAAGCACTCTTGATTTCAACCTGCCACTCGAGAAGCTATCTGCAGACTTGCCCAGGCCTCCGGACCGACTGTCACGAGCGGTCCCCGTACCATCACGATCGGTCCACCTACCAAGTAGATCGGCCGCCCATGGACTGACCGTCACAGTCGGTCCACCTGGTGCACCGACCAGCCACTATGGCAGACCGCCCGTGGACTAGTAGCGCAATGCCTACGCTCGCGGCAGCTCAAGCTGTCGTGGCGCCATGGTCGACCACAACGGGGCTCCACCTCAATTGCCTCAGATCCAACCTAGGTCCATATCATCTCACCCAACCCACCAACCTAACACAACCCGCTGACCTAACCCAGCCCACTGCCCTGGCCCGACCCACTTGCACACGGCCCGCCTGGCCCATCCCTCTTCACATCTACTGTTGCTCCCATGATCACCGTCGTTGATCCTTTCCACACCTCGCATCTACCACCACCGATCTCGGCCGTACGTGGCTTCATTGCCCGCATGTGGACCGTCTCCATGCGCCGCCATGCACCGTCGCCGGCTGCCATTGCAGTGAGCCAGTAATCGCTTCTGCGGACCATCGTGCCTCCTTCTATACCTAAAAGGACAAATAATCATAGATCTGAGCTTCTTAGGTCCCGATCTACCCTGATCGAGCCTCATTTGTCGATTTTCCTCAAATCCAGGGGTCCGATCGAGTTCAGAACCACCCGAAAATGTTGATTCGAGACCACGGGGATCCAACCGGTGTAGAACACGAGCGAAGAGGGTGAAAGGCACAAGAGAAAAGGTTTATCATCATTGGCCAAACATTCTTGGCCAATGATCAAGAAAGGGGGATTTTGGTTAGAAAACCATATCAAATAAATCTTGTGGAATAAATCTTATCTCTCAATACGCATGATTCGTGAATCAATCCGTTCATTGATTCATTCACCAATACAGGAAAACTGAGCTATTATGGCAGGTTATTTGCAACGGGTCAGTATCCTATCGCAAATAGTCCTTCAAAAAAAATTGCGACAGGAGAACCTGCCCGTCGCAAATAATAAAGCTTTTGTGACGGGTAGATGGTTCCTATCGCAAAAGCTTTGGCACGCATTGCGCTCCAAAACGCAGGAAAGGTATTTTCGACGGGCTATAGTAGCTCGTCACAAATACCCAGCTACGTTTTAAGAATTTGAGATGGGATATACATCATGTCCCAAATAGTATGTCAGAAGGTGGTCTTTTGCGACGGGTTCCGTCGCAAATGACTTTTTAAATCAGAGGGTATTTGTGACAGGAAAATCATCGCAAATAACCTTGTCGCAACTAATCTAACCTATATATACCCCAATCCGTTTTTTCTTTCATTCCATTCCATTCTCTACTCTTCTCTCTCTCTAGTGAAAATTTTTCTCTCAAAATTTTTCATAGTTTAAAGTTTTATTTTGGGGCATTTTTCACAGCTTATATCCTACGAAAGCTTCAGTTTTAAGGTATTTATCTATTTTATTTATTTTTTACTTAATTTATTTTATTTTATTTATAATTGTTTTTAATTAAATATAGTTAAATTAAATTAGAATTAGATAGTTTTATTTATCATTGTTTATTTTGATTTTTACAAATAATTATGTGTGATTAGTATGAATTGGTATTAATTAATAGTTATTATATTAATTAGTAATAATTAGCATTAAATTGTAGTAATTAGTATTAAATTGTAATAATTACTATTAAATTGCAATAATTAGAATTAAATTGTAATAATGAGTAATAAATTGCAACAATTAGTAATAAATTGCAACAATTAGTAATAAATTGCAACAATTAGTAATAAATTCAAAGAATTAGTAATAAATTCGAATAATTAGTAATAAATTGTAATAATTAGTAATAAATTGGAATAATTAATGATAAATTGCAATAATTAGTAATAAATTGCAATAATTAGTAATAAATTCCATTAATTAGTAATAAATTGCAATAATTAGTAATAAATTGCAATAATTAGAAATAAATTGCAATAATTAGTAATAAATTGTAATAATTAGTAATAAATTGTAATAATTAGTAATAAATTCTAATAATTAGTAATAATTAGTAATAAATTCTAATAATTACTAATAAATTTGAATAATTAATAATAAGTTTGAATAATTAGTAAAAAAATTGAATAATTTGTAATAAATTTGAATAATTAGTAATAAATTCGAATAATTAGTAACAAATTGCAACAATTAGTCATAAATTGAAACAATTAGTAATAAATTACAACAATTAGTAATAAATTTGAATAATTAGTAACAAATTCAAAGAATTAGTAATAAATTGTAATAATTAGTAATAAATTGTAATAATTAGTAATAAATTGTAATAATTAATAATAAATTGAAATAATTAGTAATAAATTGAAATAATTAGTAATAAATTGCAATAATTCGTAATAAATTGCAATAATTAGTAATAAATTCTAATAATTATTAATAATTAGTAATAAATTTGAATACTTAGTAATAAATTCTAATAAATTTTAATAAATTCTAATAATTAGTAATAAATTGCAATAGTTAGTAATAAATTGCAATAGTTAGTAATAAATTGCAATAGTTAGTGATAAATTGCAATAGTTAGTAATAAATTACAACAGTTAGTAATAAATTCAATAGTTAGTAATAATTAGTAATAAATTCTTGTAATTAATAATAAATTCTAAGAATTAGTAACAAATTTTAATAATTAATAATAAATTCTAAAAATTAGTAATAAATTCAAATAATTTGTAATAAATTCAAATAATTAGAAATAAATTTGAATAATTAGTAATAAATTCGAATACTTAGTAATAAATTGCAATAATTCGTAATAAATTTCAATAATTAGTAATAAATTGTAATAATTAATAATAAATTGCAATAATTAGTAATAAATTGCAATAATTAGTAATAAGTTGCAATAATTAGTAATAAATTGCAATAATTAGTAATAAATTGCAATAATTAGTAATAAATTGCAATAATTAGTAATAAATTGCAATAATAAGTAATAATTACTAATAATTAGTAATAATTAGTAATAAATTCAAATAATTAGTAATAAATTTGAATATTTAGTAATAAATTCAAATAATTAGTAATAAATTTGAATAATTAGTAATAAATTTGAATAATTAGGAATAAATTTAAATAATTAGTAATAAATTCAAATAATTAGTAATAAATTTGAATAATTAGTAATAAATTCGAATAATTAGTAATAATTAATAATTAGTAATAAGTAATAATTAGTAATAAGTAATAATTAGTAATAAGTAATAATTAGAAATAATTCATAATAAATTTGAATAAATAGTGATAAGTAATAATTTGTAATAAATTATAATAAGTAGTAATACTTAGTAATAAGTAGTAATAATTAGTAATAAATTGAAATAACTAGTAATAAATTGAAACAATTAATAATAATTTGAAACAATTAGTAAGAAATTGAAACTATTAGTAATAAATTGAAAAAATTAGTAATAAATTGAAATAATTAGTAATAATTTGTAATAATTTGTAATAAATTGTAATAAATTGTAATAAATTGTAATAAATAGTAAAAAAATTATAATAATTAGAAATAAATTGTAATAATTAGTAATAAATTGTATTAATTAGTAATAAATTATAATAATTAGTAATAAATTGTAATAATTAGTAATAAATTGTAATAACTAGTAATAAATTGTAATAATTAGTATTAAATTGAAATAATTTGCAATAAATTGTAATAATTTTCAATAAATTGTAATAATTTGAAATAAATTATAATAATTTGTAATAAATAAATTGTAATAATTTGAAATAAATTGTAATAATTTGTAATAAATTTTAATAAATTGTAATAATTTGTAATAAATTCTAAAAAATAGTAATAAATTATTAATAAATTCTAAAAATTATTAAAAATTAGTAATAAATTGCAATATTAGTAATAAATTGCAAAAAATTAGTAATAAATTGCAACAATTATTAATAAATTACAATAATTAGTAATAAATTGCAACAATTAGTAATAAATTGCAAAAATAAGTAATAAATTACAATAATTAGTAATAAATTGCAACAATTAGTAATAAATTGCAATAATTAATAATAAATTGCAACAATTAGTAATAATTATTAATAAACTCTGACAAATTATAATAATTAGTAACAAATTCTAATAATTAGTAATAATTAACAATAATTAGTAGTAATTAGCAATAATTAAAAATAATTAGGAAGAAATTGTAATAAATTGGCACAAATTGTAATAAATTGGCACAATTTCCAGTGGATTAGCAGCTCCCTTTTACTCGACACTTTATCTCCTTGTAATTTTCTCCCAATGAAATCACTGTGAAAAATCTATCCTTACGTACGAATATTCATTTTCATATGCACGATAATGGAGAGAGGTTCGGTGAGGACTTCCTACTCTCTATTCTCATGCATATGAAAATGGATATGTGTACGTTGGAAAAAAATTCATACTGATTTCAGTCAGAGAAAGTTGAAAGGAGATGAGTTGTCGAGCAAAAGAGGCTCTTTTCCCTGATGAATCATCTTCACTATCTTTGACTGAAATCACTATGAAAAATTTTCTCAAACGTACGGATATCCATTTCTGTATGCACAAAGATAGAGAGTAAGGAGGCCTTGCCACACTACTCTCTATCTTTGTGCCTACATAAATGGATATCCATACACCTAAGTAGATTTTTCAAAGTGATTTCAATCAGAGATAGGGGAGATGAGTCTTCAAGAAAAAGAGTTTATATTAATCTGTTGGAAACTGTGTCGCCATTAATTAACAATTATTATTACAAATTATCTATAATTAATAATAATTAGTGGTAATTAATATAATTATTATAAGTTAGTGTATATTAGTATAAAAGTTTAAAAAATGTTATAAATATGTATGAAATAATAGAAATTGTTATAACTTGGTAGAAAATGGAATTTAATTATCTTATCTTTTTTGGATAGTGTTTTTCATATATAAAATTATACCAAAAAAATAATTATTTTATATTTTTAGAGAATTATGGAACAAGGAAGTTGAAAATAATCATTATTAGATTATCCCACTTGGATAAATCAGTACAAGAATCCAAAAAATTCTGGTTTAGATCCTATATATATTGAGGGTGTTGAAGCTTTCTTATCATTTGCATCATCAAAAACAGAATTTTTTTCAGAAGGGACAATTAAGTGTCCTTTTAAAAAATGTGCTCTGAGGACGTTTGACACATTTGAAAATGTTGGAGGTCATTTATTGTGTTTTGGTTTTCAACCAGATTATGTTTTTTAGTATCAACATGGTGAACATTGTTCCAGAGAAGATACTAATAATTTGGTTCTAGATCCATCACAATTTCAAAATATAGTACATGATGTGGAATGTCTGTCTTTTCAACAATTTAAAACTCAAGACGATATTAATTTAACTCCTGGGTTGGAACCATATCATTTTTTTTGATTTATTGAGGTATGTTGAGGATTCCTTATATCCTAGTTGCAAGATAAGAAAATTTGAAGTAGTTTCTAAATTTGTGTCTATTAAATTAGATAATTGAATATCAAATAGTTGTTTTGATCGGATATTATCTTTGGTAAAAACACTACTACCTGAAGTAAAGGTGTTGCCTACAAATTTCTATGAGAGCAGGAGGTCGGTTCCTAATTTGGGTCTTGGTTATCAGAAGATTCATGCATGTTCAAATGATTGAATGTTATATTACAGTGAAAATGAGTCATTGTATAGTTGTCCCACATGTGGAAAATCAAGGTATAAAGAGGATCAACTAGGGAATTCTGGATTGATTCTTATAAAACAATTGATATATTTCCCGCTTACACCCATATAGAAGAATTTATTTATGTCTCACAACAAAAAATCATTGATGTCATGGCACAAAACCAATATTCAAATTGGTAAATCCTGAAATAATCTCTCTAATGGTGATTCATGGAAACATATTGACTAAGTGAATCTGTCTTTTTCTTTAGAATACTGAAACATGCTATTGGGTATTTCTACTGATAGTTTCTGTCCATTTGGTTCTTATGGTAGTCAGTATTCATGTTGGTATATCTTTATAACTCCGTACAATTTACCTCCTTGGATGTTGATGAAGAAAGAACATATCTTTTTGACCTTATTAATTCCCGGAAATTCGAAAAAGAATATTGATGTTTATTTGAATCCATTGATTTATGAGTTAAATTAATTGTGTATTAATGGTGTCCGTACATTTGATGTTGCTAAGAAACAAAATTTCTTACTAAAAGATGAATTGATGTGGACAACTAGATACTTTCAAGAATATGGAATGTTATTTGGCTAGAGTACACATGGTCCAAAATCATGTATGTACTGTATGAGAGACAGTAAAGTGTTTATGTTCATCAATGACAAAAACACTACTGGAAACTTGTTCTATACCAACAGTTTTAACCCATTGGTAAATGATAGACAACTATTTGGCTAACCTATACCAATATTTGTCCAAACTGTTGGCTTTTGAGGTGTGGGGATAGACATATACCAACTATTATTGAATAATTGTTGGTATATGGAACTAGAAATTAAATTATACCAATAGTTTATAGTAACTATTGGTATAAATTTTTACCAATGGTTTAATATCATTGCAATAGTGGGATTTTCAGGTCTACCCTAATGGTTTTCAAACCATTGGAATATACTTTTACCAACAGTTTGATATAAACTGCTGGTAAAGATTAATTTCACAGGTCTATACTAATGGTTTTTAAACCATTGGTATAGACTTTTACCAATTGTTTACATGAAACCGTTGGTATAGAGTCCGTTTTTAGATATATACTGATAGTTTTTAAACTGTTGACATAGAATTCCTACAATTCAAGCACCAGGTAACGGCCTACCTCCCCCTATCCAATTACCAGTAAGTATAACACATAAATAAAGTATAACACATACAGAATTCAGAATTCATAATGTAATTACCTACAATTACCCATGAAATTGTAATACACTGTATATAATTCAGTGTTGCATGTCAGTGTTACTCATTACCACTATGATCCATGGGTGGATTTGATCAATGTCATCTTCTTGTCCAAAAAAAATTTATGGCATTGAGAACTAGTAAAATACATTAGGATTGGACTAGGATTCATGATTCTTAGTTTCCCAATATCCTGGAGTTGTCTCATTGAAATTAATTGGGATAATCTTATAGACATTTTTCAATCTCAATGGGATAGGTAGAACCATATAAAAATGTGAATTGTGTAAGGTCTTACCCTCATGTGAGGAATAGGAAATTAAGGTAATTAAAAGTCACCCTATGGGATAGTGTGGTTTTATAGTGGGAGGTGGTATGGAGCCTGGGTGATAAACTTTTTGTAGTATGGGGTAGAAGAATCTTGGGATATCATGAAGTTTAGAACTAATTATAGATTTTGGGATGAATTTATGAGTATGAAATTAGAATATTAAATGGGTGAAAATGATTGGGTGATGATAGACATCTATACTAGTTGGTGCTCAAGGATATTTTGTGAGTGTAGTCAAATTGTGAGGATAACACCGTAAACTGATAAAGTGTATTACCCATGGTTTAGAATAGATTTGGTGAACATTGATTTAGGCATGGATGATAGATAAAACCAAATAATTATTGGGGTTTTATGTTATTTCATGAGTTATCATAAGTGATTCATGCCAGGTTAATAAATTTAGAATCATACTAGATGCATATGCTAGAAATTTTATAGGTATTGTGAACCATACTAATTGGGAATGCAGTGAAGATGATCATAGATTGATATGTGTTAGTAAATGAAAAAAAATTATTTATACCTTTGATTAAGGTTCTTGGTATAGTTATCACAGGATACTTAAGGTTTGTATATGGAATGTTGATCTTCATGGGTTATCAGATATTTGAGTATGACCCAAATGTTAGATAAGTGATGATGAATGTGTAGATTGACCTATATAGCTAACACAGCTAGTGATTGATTGGACTTTTGATGTTGGGTATGGATGTGTAATGGATGGGTCATATCTAATTCATTGAAAATTCTAAATTTTATGATTTATATGTGGTAATTGGATATGATCTGTGTTCTAGGGTGACTACTGAGGTATAGATTTTAATTAATGAATCAAGTATGAATAAAGATTTAGATATACATGTTCCAAAAAAATAATATAAAAATAGGTTCATTAATAGAGGTATTATATAGATGTTAAAATGAATCATGATATCCCCTATATAAGTAAATCATGTTTCAGGTTTTGAATATGGAATTTTTGTTCATAGGCTTGGATGATTTTAGATTAATTATGTGTGATTGAAGATTGACTAATAATTTTCACGTGTAATTAGATATGTAAATGGATAAATGAATTCAAAACTTCCATTTTCTAAAATAGTGGATTCATAATGGGGATTAAATCTGGACTTTTCATTGAAAAATTAGTTTAATGGGATTGTTTGTTGATAGTCCAATTATCCCTCATTTACAATCATGAGAAAATGATGATATTGGATTTTAGTATATGGGATAGAGATTGAGATATTATTATACATGATTCTCAAGGATTATATGTTGTATGGTTATTATTTTTTTACTACTCACATTGTTATAGGTTAGTATAAATGAAGAAACATTGTATTTTCTAGAGTTATAATTGTAGTGTGTTTTAATTTCATATTCTAATGTAATACATAATTATTTTACATAAAAACGAGGATTATTTTTTCATTATCATGGGTACAAGAGGAGTTTTATAAATTTGACTAGGGTTTGGAGTAGGGTGGTGTTTCTTCCAAGTGTAACAGACACCACCGAGTACCTGGAGTTAATAGACCCAGTACCTAGTGAGGTCTAGGTGGTCCTAAATTTCCTTCATCTTATATATAGAATATAATGGTGGGGTATCAAATAATTGATATTTTGGGCCATTTGGTGACCTTTCATGGCTGGCCATTAGGTACCCGGGGGTATTATACATGGCACTCAGTGTGGTTTAAGATTTTTTTATAAAGTGGAGCATGTCCAAAATTTCATATTTATCCCACCTTTTATTTTATGAAGTTATGGGACAACGTGGAAGTCCATCTAGATAGATCCTCGTATCTCTCTTTCTATATTAAATCCTCCATTATTAAGGGTGATTTTAGTGATGTGTATATGGAATTTTTAGGTATGATTCCTCCTCACCTCCCTCAATTTCACTCTCCCCCAAATTCTCATTGATTCAGTGGTTGTGGATTTAGGAACTATATAAACATTCCACCAGAACATAGTGAAATCAATAAAAGAGGATGGGGATTTTTTTGGAGATTGATAGTGGAAGCATGAAGATGATGAATACTCAAGGTTTATTAATTCTTTAGATAGATTAAATACCTCAAGTGACATATAGTGGGTTGATAGTGATGATATCATTACTCTATGGGTATATTCAAAAGATTTTATAAGGTAATTTATAAACATATGGATCTATTTTCAAGTGAATGGACTAGGGACTAAGGGAATATTGGTGAGTAAGGATCCTGGTGTTACCTTCTAGACCTTGGGAATATTTTACAATGAATTAAGATATGGGATTATCTTGGTGGATGGGATTCCTTGATTCCAATGTAAAAAATTGATTTAAGAAAACCTATGGGTTACAAAATCTAACCTAGAGGGGTTATAATTATTGTGAGGTGAAATGATATATATTTAAATCTATTAATACAATCATGGGTGAGGTATTTTGATGATGTGACCTATATTAAGGTGACATATAAAAAATATAATTGATGAATAAGGTCTTAGGAGGACAATATAGATTCATGTGG
Source organism: Viscum album (assembly GCA_963277665.1). NCBI lineage: Eukaryota > Viridiplantae > Streptophyta > Magnoliopsida > Santalales > Viscaceae > Viscum > Viscum album. The sequence continues at coordinate 60,214,095 of OY728143.1, read as the reverse complement.
GCTGGTTTTCCTTGAGGGAAATTTGATAGTTAATAGGTTTAACTTTTATAATTGATAAATCAGTGGTGGGGTTTTACAGATATTCTCAGAGTGGTGTGTTGAGTGATGGGGTTAATATTTAAATATATACTATTATGGTAGCAATGACTAGATCTAGTTATGTGATATATTTGGCTACATGAAATTTATATGTACTAGAAATTCTTACATGAATCTATAAAATTACAGATTTCACTCAAATTAACTCATAGCCTCTCTATATGACTTATAGAAAACCTCCAAAACACCTTCTAGGATCATGAAACATTATACCATAATGTATCCATACAAACTAGATCAAGAAGATTCATATATTTTTTTTTCAGAAAATCAAAATATTTTTGGTAACAAATACAACAACACAAAGTATCAAGTACAACATGATATGTGAATGAGACTAAATAAAAAATGGTTCCCATAATGTAAAGAATAAAATGACAATGAATCAGATAAATATGACAAAGAATTGGTATAATGAAAATTAATAATCTCAAGTTCTTCAGCCAAGAGTTTGAGTGTATGTAAAAAGAGAATTGTGAAATATCTTTGATACCATGTAAAAAAAGAATTTATAGAATCCATACATCCATGTAAAGTCAAGTTTTATTATTTATAGATAAAGAAATAAATATAATTTGACCTAAATAATCACACATATATTCAGTAATAGAAAATTATCAAACATAAAATCTCAGTAATATCATTCAAAAATGTAACAGATCAATCAGTCCCGGATCACCATCATTATCATCACCATCATCATCAGACTCATCCTTATCCTTATCCATGTCCCCATAATCATCCCCTCCCTCATCCCCATCCTAATCCCCTTCCTCATCCCCATCCTCAACCTTGGCATCCTCCTCTCCCTCCACCTTACTCTCACCCTCTGCCTCGGCCTCCTCCTCGCCCTCGTCCTTGGCATCATCCCTGCCCTCGGCCTCTTCCTTACGATCGCCATCACCATCGCCAGGAACCAAATAATCTCAACCACCAATATAAATGCTATATGGTTCACTATATAATGAATTCATTGACAACACAAATGCATCACAATCTGCACTGGTCTTTGTAGGACCCCGGGACACCTTGAGAGGGGAGGGGTGAATCAGGGTGACAACTTTTTCTTTTAAAGTATAGGATCTTGTTACCACATTGGTAGGAACTTGTAAAACCTGTATGATTGATAAGTTTAGAATTCAGACATTCACATGCAGAGATAATACACAACACTTTTTACTTGGTTCACCACTAAGGGCTACGTCCAAGGAGCATACGCCGACAGGTTGTCGGTCGTACCAAATTCCACTAATTTTCACTAGTTGTGGATTACAAAGGTTTTGGAACAGACACTCTGTCCCAGGCTCACTGCCTTTACAAAGGTTCAGGGATAGCTCACTACTTCCCTCGGGTCACTCCCGTTGACTCCCCCTGGCTCACTGCCCTGGGTGAAGTCCCACTCAGTTTATAGACGTGAAGGTCTCTTCAATAGATTTGCATTAAAGTCTTTGCCTCTGCTCAGCACGAGTCTCTGCTTGCATCGAAGTTCCAGAATAGATGCACTAGAATGCACAGAACCACTGAACTAGATAATCAGAACGTGCAGACAATCTTTACAGACAATTGCACGCAACACCAACCCTTTGCACGCAAAACCTTCCTATTGCGCGCAAAATTTACTTTTCGCGCGGAAAAATATTTCGCGCAAAAATCCCCTTTTTCACGCAAATGGATCTTTTATGTGTGACCCCAATTTTTACGTGCAACTCTTCATTTTTCTCACATCCCAAAATTTTCCACGCAACTCTGAATATTTCGCGCAAGCCCCTTTACGCGATCCGTTTTTGCGCATCAGAGCTCAGATCTTCTCTAAGTCTTCAACCCTGTTGAATGAAGGGGGTCACCTCATATTTATAGGCGACTGAGACCCCCGCGCGCAAAATCCCCTTCGGTGCGGAAAACCTCTCATATGGAACGTAATATTTCGTGCAGGTGTCGTTTCCGCACACCTCTCCAGATATTTCGCGCAACCCATGCCTTTGCCATTTTTCGACGGTGTGATTCCGAAACACTATTTGCATGAAAAACTTCGCTCCTCTATTTCGCACACCACGCTGTTTTTCACGCCCAGATCAAGTATTTCACGCACAGCCCTTATTTTCCGCGTAGCCCATGCCTTTTCCATTTTTCACCAATCTGATTTCAAAACACAATTTGCGTGAAAAACCTCGATCCACTATTTCGCGCATCCTGCTGTTTTTCGCGCCCAACTTAAGTATTTCGCGCAAGCCTCTTATATTTCGCGCACCACTTCCTTTTTGTGCGAACCTCCTTTTGCAGACAATCTATGTCTTCATTTTCCGATTTTGAGGCCCAAAAATTTGGCAAACACTGGGAAACAGCGCCACCTTCAATAATGTTGTCTGCTTGAACTGTATGATCACTTTGCGGGAACACATTCGGAACTTCCACTGAGGATTGACAACAAACACAAACCAAACTCCAATTCCTGCATAGAACAGCCATGGGTCCAACAGTCTCTAGGGGAAGTGATGGAAATAAAACTTGCATCAATTTTATAAATTCAGCATTTTTCATTTCAACTCATTCTTCCACCTATGTGACCTTTTTTTCAACATGTTTTGCCCATGCCTTAACATTTTCTAAATTAGTGGAACTACAACTGGTACCTGAATAGTTCCAATACCTCGTCAAGAATATACTCTTCTCAGGTCAGAAGTTTATTCTTTCGGGGTTCTCATCTCCCAACACCTGATGTAAGTGTTCATTTGGCCCAAAATTGTCAGGTTCTTGGGAATCAAGAGCCTCCAAGGAAGCCTATTACAAATTTCAATATATTATTAAGTAAAAAAATAGATATTAAAATTTTAAATCATCAAAGTAAACCTGAAAATCTATTTTTGTGTCACTTTGTTAATAGAACTTCCATAATTTTTCTTTCTACTCGAGTAAAACAGTTTTTCTCGAGGCATACATCCTTCAATATTCAATACCTTCCTCTAAAATGACATTGAATGTAAGAAAACATAATTGAAAATAATTTACCAATAATAAATTTCATAACTAAATTTATATCAAAACTTTAGAAATCAAAAAAAATTATGGAGGAATCAATAGAAAGTTTAGGTCCTAAAAAAATTATAAACAACTGTCGCAACTGCTTCCTCTCATGATCTGACATCGTAGTACGCCCCAAGGTGTGAAGGTATTTTTTAGCATCAATGTTTTGTTTATTTTTTCTGTATGTTTCATAAATAAAATTCAATAATAAAAAATATAGTATTAATTCAAATCATGAAAATTTTCATTTAAAAACCTTAAATGTGATTAATACCTTAAACTTGGTATTCATCCAATGAGTAATCATTTTAATATACTGTTCTATCATACAATCATCCATGATAGGTACCACCTCTAACTATATGCCAACTCTAGCACACCATCCAATATACAACTCATGTTTTTATCCTCTATAAATCTCACCTAATTCCTATAGACGTGCTGACTGTGCACCCTCACCATCGAGAAAATTAAACCGAAGCTGACACAAAAATATTAATTTATATAAATAAAAAAATAATATATTACATTAAATCCAACATATTTTTTTACCAATATATTTTCCTAATAATTATCCTTGACTTCATTTGGAAACTGTCTCTATGAGAGTGGGATGACGGGAATGATGTCAGAGTATTTGGCAAACATCGCCAAAAAACTTTGACATTGCTGCCATGCTTTTTCGATCATTTGATTATCTTTGTTGTAGTCCACCATCAACTGTGTGTAGTGGTTCCACACCACAAGAATGAATTTTCACCCCCACCCCCACCTCCTATCAGTATATGTATCTTTTATGAGAGAAAAACAAATATTATATGAATACACATTATAATGAAAATAAATTATGGTATAAAAATTTGTTAGGGTTCTATAAATATACCTTTCGCAGTTTGATCAATGGGCACCGCTGGATCTGCAGAAACTGAAGGAACGCCCTATACAGGTGGAGTGGGTCCCATTGTATGCTCTATAGGCATAAAATGTGGCAGATCAAAAGTTGAAGAAGATGGAATATAGAATCTCAGAGAGAAGGAAGTGTAAGTAAATGAAGATGACATGGATGGCTGGCCAAATGCATAATATGGATAAGGAGTGGGAATCATCATCGAATATGGTAAATATGGGTGAGGAGGCTCATATGTAAAGGGTGGTGAAAACATGGGAGGCCTAAATATCTCGTGTGTCCCTAACAACACACTAGGATCGGAATGTGGGATAAATGGTATGTCAACGGTGTAGGATCGAAATAGTGATGTAGATGCTCAATATACAAGAGGGGGGTGAATTGTATACTTTAAAAATTTCTTTGGAACCTTTAAAGTTAGTTACAAATAACTATGTTTTCCTTAAGCAAAGGAAAGGGCTAAGTTTAACAAAGTTAAACTAATCAAATTCACAACACCTCTAATACCGAATGAAAACTTGGAAAGAGATTCCGAACGTGGGTTCCGGAAATATGGTACCGGAAATTGAAACTTAACAAAAGTTACAATATGAGATTCTACCTTAAAGAATATAGAATCTAAATGAAACAGAGTACAAGTAAGGAAGTATAAGAAAGTTATACTTTCCTTATAATACAAAATGTAGCGGAAATAAACGAGTAGTAAAACTACAGGTAACAAGATATAGGTCTTTTAACCCAAAGAGAAGGGTATCCAACAACCTTGGATAAAGGTCCCTTGATTTATACTTTCAAGCAAGTTTGTCTTACCCACACCAGGGTAAGCCCTCGATACGAATATCGGAGTGTCTCTGTCTTGCTATCCCCGCAAGCCCTCAACTTCAAGGTAGTTGGCAACCTCTGTCTTCCCCAGCAAGGAAGCCCTCGAGCTTTAAGGTAGTCGGCACCTCTGTCTTCCTATCCCCAGAAGTCCTCGAATGTAATCACCAACATTCGGAGTCGCACGAAGCTTTGAGAGTTAATAAGAGCCTCTCTCTCTAGAAATCACTTCAAGCATGTAATCACATGAGTCAAAGTCAGTCAGCCTTTTTGCAGCACCGAGCTCTTTCAAATGAGCTCCTATTTATAGGTAAGGTCGGCTCCTTCTCCAACGGTCATATTTTACTTAAAGATCGGAGGGACCTGTACACGTGTCACTTAGACAACGGTTAGTTTATAACAAAATAGACGACATCATTTTATAACAAAACAAGTGTAACAGAATTTACGACATCATTTTAATTCTAACTAAAAGGTTCGGAATGAAAACTTCGGAGTAAAGATTCGGAGTGAAATGGAAATAATAAAGAGTAGACAAATTATAGAAATGTAAGCAGAATAAAAGTTCGGAGTCTAACCAAAATATTTTTCGGAGTCTGAATTAATTTAGAGTGTATAAAACAACAGTGATCAGATTCTGTTTAATAGGTGAATTCGGAATGAGAATTCGGAATGATAATTCGTCATCAGAATTCGTAATGAGATTTCGTCATCATAGTTCATAATGAAAATTCATTATCATAATTCGTAATGAGAATTCGTCATTAGGATTCGTAATGAGAATTCAATGCCGAACTTCATAAGAATTCCTATCCTGAATCTGGAATAGAACTTAGTCAGAGTTCATATCCGGAATTCGAAATGATACTTTATTACAGTTCTCATCTGGAATCCGGAGTGAAACTTCCTTAGAGTTCTTATCCAGAATTCGGATCCTTAAACAGAATACTTTAAATCAAAGTTTCAAGCAATTCTAAGAAAATAGAAATGAATCTGAATCTCATACTTAAGAAAAATCTAGATGAAAATATAATAAGGATAATTTTTCTTATAAAAGTGATTTTCCTTATAAAAGAAAATTTCCTTATAAACGCAATTTTCCTTAAGAAAGCAATTTTCCTTAAGAAAGCAATTTTCCTTAAGAAAGCAATTTTCCTTAAGGATAAGGTGTTTGTGATTTTCAAAACAAGAAGGAATGGAAAAGTCATAAGGAAAACCTTATTGACTCAACAATCTCCCCCTTTTTGGAAATCACAAACATCCTTACGAAAAATAAATTCTAAGAAGAAAGAAAAACATTATGGCTTATCTCCCTTTGCTTTAAGGATATTGATGAATACGACTAACTCCCCCTTAGGCCTTGAAACTCTAAGGACCGTATTCAGATTTCCGGAGTGACATTTTATTACAAATGAGAAAGACTTCTTTAATAAAAAAAACTCCCCCTTAGATAGACTCTTATTAGAGTTCTTTTTCCTTAAGGATCTTTTCCTTCTCCCCCTTAGATAAACTCTTATTAGAGTTCTTCTTTTTCTTAAGGATCTTTTCCTTCTCCCCCTTTATGATTTTCAAAAAGAAATTGAGGGAATGGAAAAAAAACAAAGTACCTGAAACATTAGTAGCAACAACAAAAGGAACGAGAAGCACATTTTTCATTAGATTTGAAATGTGGGCAACAAAGAAAACTAGATACAACAAAAAGATCGGATTTAGTTATTTCGGATCTTTTTCCTTTGAAATAAGCCCCTTAAGAATAGTCTTGATATTCTTCAGGTCTTTATGATCTTCTTCAGCTTGCTTCTCTAAGACAACTATTCTTGCAGATTGAGCTTCAATCTTTTCTTCCTAGGCTTTCAGCTTTTCTTCCTGAGCCTTGATCTTTTCTTCCTGAGCCTTCATCTTCTCTTCCTGAGCCTTCATCTTCTGATCAAACTCAATCCGATGATCCCTTTCAAATTTCCAATTCTGAGAAACAGAATTCAACTTCCCATTCAGATCTCTGACTTCTTGAATCCAGAAGTTCTTTTCATCTGTCAGCTTCTCTTCAAAGGAGGAAGTCAGCTCATTTATCTTCCTATCCTCAGTCTCGAAAGCATCTTTAACATTGTCTTGAAACTCATTGAATAACCTCATCTCTTCAACAGTCTTCTTTAACCAATTTTTCATCCTCTTGAAATATTTTCTATGAGCTTCGTAGCCAACAAAAAAGGTTTTGAACTGAGCCTCAATCTCAACGCACTTGTCCATAACCATAGATACGGAGTCAGTTTTCTAATTCAAAGCATGTTGGAGCATCTGGCATCTTGAGTCAATACTTGAGAAGGTCGGAATGGATCCCACCAACTTTTTTAACGACTGGACAACAAAGTCATGCCCCACCGAGGATGATTCCGAATCTGAAACTTTTCTTGGAGAATTTTCTTCCTCAATAAGCTCCAACTTCCTTTTAGACGAATCACCATATTCTCTTTTCTTGCTAGCCACTGATTTCGGAGTCTCAACAAATAGTTGCTTTCCCTTGTCTTTTTTCGGAATCGATTCTTGATCAGGAGTTTTCTGCTCACCAGTAGACACTTGAATAATATCATCAACAACTTTTTGAACAACATCTTCCTCATTCTTATCCTTCTCTGGAGTTACTAACTTAGAGGATTCAGCCTCTGAAGTTCGGAGTGATAGGTGTTCCGAAGGCGACCCCTTATACTCATCTACTTCTTTCAATAAGTCTCTTGTTTCGCCACTTCCTTCAGCAACTACTTCTTCCTCTCCCACTTGCTGAATCTGCTCGAGTTGCTCAACATGCTCAGCTCTAGTCTCTTCCGGAAAATCAAGGATTCTTCCTGGAGTCTCAGGTAGAGATTCCAAGGAGAAAGATCTCGGAACTGGAATGCTTCCGGATACCATCTCATTAAACTTTAACAACGCTTGAACTGCCTCGGCTTCTGACATCTTCTTCTTGAGCTTCTTCTCCTTTACTTGTTTTTCAAGCTCATTAGCAGTTCTCTCCTTTAGTGCCTTAGCTTCCGCAGGATCCAATCCGAACTGCGGATCCCCTTATTTCCTTTTCTCTTTATTTTCTCTCCACTTCACAACAACCTCATCAGGAAAGGCCTTCTTCTTCTTTGGTTTGGGAGGTGCGGTTTGAGCTTCCTTAGATTTAGGATCCTCAACTTCAGCTGCAACTTCCTTCAACTTTCTTTTCTTTACTGGCTTAGATGATTCCGGTTCAGCAACCTTTGGAGCCGCTTCTTCTTGATTAGGCAGATCGAAGAACTCACCAGTCTCCTTATTGAAATCCACATCCATCCTCTTAAGGGTATCATCACTGACCAACAAAATTTTGCAAACCCTTGGCTTAGATCTGAAAGCTTCCTTGAAAGACTCAAGGCACCGAACTATCAATTTTGATAAAATTTCTGGGTACATTACGATCTGGGCTCTGAGATTTCCTTTCTTAAGATTCTCAATGGTTATAAGAATGTGCCTCATGAAGTTAAACTTCCTTAGATTTATCAGGAAATCTAAGATATAGATCTCACTCTTCTTCAAACTTTCTTTATCACCTTTCCTCGGTACGATAAGCCCTTGTACCCACAACTCTAGAATCCGGAAATTTGTAGGCAAACTAGCAATCTTCGGAGCTTTGTCATCTGAGAGTCCGAGAGTTTTCAAGTCTTTTTCTTTGTCAAATCTACCCTTAGAATCTGGCAAAACGTGAGATATAAACTCGGCTTCTCCTTCATAGGACAGCCCTACCAAGCTTGCTACCTTGGTATAAGAAAGCTTGTAAGTCTTACCATAAGACTTAAAAGAAAATTTCTCCCTATCATCTTCCTTAAAGAAGGAAATTGATTCATAGAACTCAACAAGCAACTCCGAAAAAACATCATCTTGATTCCCTGGTTTGGATACAGAAATATCTTCCCAGCCATTCAACTTAATGTTCTTCGAAATAAGAGAATCATAGTTATTGAAGAAATCCGGATGGACTAACCTTTCTCTGTAAACTAAACATTGTGAAATAGGCTTGGTGGATGACATTTCTTGAGATGCTAACTCCGCAGACATTCGGATCTGAAGTCCTCTGAAAAGTTCGGAACGGAGAAATCTGAAGTTCGGAACTGCCTTAAATCAGAGAGGCGGAGATTCGGGACGCAAGAGCTTGAAATCGATGTGGGATGAGTATTTGGGTCCCCTTTATATAGGCAATGGAACAACGGTTCAACTTCCACGGTTGATCTAACGGTTGGGATAAGCTGAGATCAGATCTGACGGTTTAAAACTTGAATCCGATCTTTTTGAGGTTTTTATTAAAACAAGGAATTAAGAAAACTATAATCCGAAAATATAATATAAGAAAATGCCAGCAAGTAAAATATGACTATGAAAACTTGGGATAGGAAATCATACCTTTCGGATTGTCTTAGGAGGATTATTCGTAATGGGTAATATGAAAAAGACTACGAAAAAAAACTTTATTATGAAAAGACAGAGTTCTCAAAAACTTTACTACGGAAAATAAACTTAGTACGGAAAACTCATTACGGAACACTCATTATGGAAAACTCAGTACGGGAAAAAACATAGTAAGGAAGATTCGGTACGAAAATCTCGTTATGAAAATACCAGTATGAAAATTTTCATTTCGGAAATTTTCAATATAAACACTTCCATTCTAGAAGTGTTCTGTACGAAAATGTCCATTCTGGAAAATTGTAGTTCCGGACATTCCATTCCGGAAATCTTCATTCTGAAAATTTTGAAAACAAACTTTGAAAAACTTTGTTATTCTATCAAACAAATGTACTCCCCCTATGAAAAGGAGTTTATTGCTATAAGGAGACTTTTTCAACAGAAAGTTAATTAAGAAAGATTACCTTACGGTTATCATCCCTAACTTCTGTTTAATGTATTCAAATCTATCAGAAGGCAAAGATTTTGTGAAAATATCAGCAAGTTGATCTTACGTTCCAATAAACTGAAGAATAATATCTCCTTTAAGTGTGTGATCCCTAAGAAAGTGATGCCTAATATCTATGTGTTTTGCACAGGAGTGATGTGCAGGGTTCTTACTAAGGGAAATGGAACTTGTGTTATCACACAAAATTTGAGTTTTAGTAAAACTCAAGCCATAGTCTGTGAGTGTGTGTTTCATCCACAACACTTGAGCACAACAACTTCCAGCTGCTACATATTCAGCTTCAACAGTGGAAAGTACTACAGAATGTTGCTTCTTGAAGGACCAAGAAACTAATGAATCTCCTAAGAAATGACAAGTTCCAGATGTACTGTTTCTATCCATCCTACATCCACCAAAGTCAGCATCAGAAAAGCTTTTTAGAACAAAATAATTTCCAGAAGTATAAAATAATCCTAGATCCATGGTTCCCTTAAGGTAGCAAAAAATTCTTTTTACTGCCTTTAAGTGAGATTCCTTAGGATTGGATTGATATCTTGCACATAAGCATACTAAAAACATTAAGTCTGGTCGACTAGCTTTCAAGTAAAGTAAACTTCCTATCATACCTCTAAAAGATATTTGATCTACTGGTTTCCTAGCTTCATCAAGATCTAAAGAATTTGAGGTACCAATGGGAGTACTTATACTCTTAGTGTTGTCATAACCATACTTTTTAAGAATATCTTTAATATACTTATGTTGAGATATGTAGGTTCCTTCTGGTTTTTGAGAAATTTGAAAACCAAGGAAAAAAGTTAACTCACCCATCATACTCATTTCAAACTCAGATTTCATTAGACTTGCGAAAGAGTCGGTCAAAGATTGCTGAGTTGAACCAAATATGATGTCATCAACATAAATTTGAACAATCAAAACATTTTTCTTTTCTTTCTTTATAAAAAGAGTTGGATCTGCATTTCCCTTAACATAGTTATTTTGAAGCAAAAATCCAGTGAGTCTATCATACCATGCTCGTGGGGCTTGTTTAAGACCACACAAAGCCTTGGTAAGTCTAAAAACATGATCAGGATGTTTTGTATCTTCAAAGCCAGGAGGTTGTTCAAAAAAGGCTTCCTCTTGAACATAACCGTTAAGAAAAGAACATTTCACATCCATTTGGAAAATTTTGAAATTAAAGAATGCTGCAAAGGCAAGTAGAATACAGATAGATTCAAGTCTAGCTACTAGAGCATAGGTTTCTTCATAGTCTATTCCTTCTTGCTGATTATAGCCTTTAGCAACAAGTCTAGCTTTATTTCTTACTATGACTCCATTTTCATCGCATTTATTTCTGAAAACCCATTTTACTCCAATAACAGAAGTTTCCTTAGGTCTTTCAACCAAGGTCCAGACTTTATTCCTTTCGAATTCATTTAGTTCATCTTGTATGGATTTAATCCAATCATCATCACCTAAAGCTTCATCAGTGCTTTTAGGTTCTAATTGGGAAAGAAATGATAGATGTTCTACTTCATTTCTTAAGGAACTTCTAGTCCTTACAGGTTGATTTAAATCACCAATGATACTATCATTGGGATGATTCTTAAGAAACACCTGATTTGGGTTTTGTAAAACCTGTTCATCAACATAGGGTAGAAAATCTTCTGGGGTAAATGTTTCAGGAATATCTTCTTGAACATTATCCTTATCAGAAGGTTCTTCTATCAAAGGTTGAAAATCAGTTTTTGAAAACACATCCGCGGATGTAGGTAGGGACGGTTTAAAAACAAAAGGATCTGACTCATCAAATTTTACATGTACGTTTCTTCAACAGTACAAGTGTTTTTATTAAAAACTCTATAAGGCTTAGAGGTTGTGGAATAACCTAAGAAAATCCCTTCATCAGATTTTGGTGCGAATTTATGTAAGTTATCTTTAGTATTCAGAATAAATACCTTGCAACCAAAAACCTTGAAGTAAGATAGTCTTGGTTTTCTACCATTCCATAACTCATAAGGAGTTTTATTAAGAAAAGGTCTAATTAAAACTCGATTTATAGTATAACAAGAAGTACTTACAGCTTCAGCCCAGAAATGTCTAGCTATAGAATATTCACTCAACATAGTTCTAGTTATCTCTTAAAGAATTCTATTTCTTCTTTCAACTACACCATTCTGTTGAGGAGTTCTAGGTGCTGAAAAATTGTGAGTAATACCTTTCTTACTACAAAAATTTTCAAAATCAGAATTTTGAAATTCTCCTCCATGATCACTATGAATAGTTTTCAATGGAAGGTTTTTATCATTTTTAACTTGAGCTCTAAAACTTTTGAAATAAGAAAATGCTTCAGATTTCTTTTCTAGAAAATAAACCCAAGTAAATCTAGTGTAATCATCAACTAGAACAAACACATAGTATTTGCCTCCAATACTTCCAGTTTGTGTAGGACCAAAAAGATCCATGTGCACTAACTGTAATGCATTAGTTGTTGAGACTTCACCGATTGATTTAAAACTAGATTTATGTTTCTTTCCATATTGACAAGGATCACAAACTTTAGAAGAATCAAATCTAAGCTCAGGTAGATCCTTAACTAGTTTCTTCTTAGAGAGTTTACATAGGTTCCTAAGGTTACAGTGTCCTAGTCTTCTATGCCATAACCAGGAGTGATCTTCCATTGCACTTAGACAAGGTAAATCTTGGCTTCTGAGGTCTTCTAAGTTTAAGGTGTAAACATTCTCTTTCCTATTGGCTGAGAGAATAAACTCTTCCTTGGAATTGTGAACTAAGCACTTATCATTCCTAAAATTCACAAGGTAACCTTCATCACATAACTGACTTATGCTAATGAGGTTGTGCTTAATACCTTTAACAAAAAGAACATTTGAAATCATGGTTTTACCAAGAAGAAAAATATTACCAATACCAAAAATCTCTCCCTTAGCATTATCTCCGAAAGTTACCTTTCCTCCTTTCGTTTTGATAATCTTTTCAAAATAGCTTTTGTTACCAGTCATGTGTCGGGAACATCCACTATCCATGTACCATGTATTATTGCTGGTACTCTCTTTATTTTCCTAAAATCAAGAAGAAAATTAGACTTTCAGAATCCAAACTTGTTTGGATCCGAGATTTCCAGATAATAAAATTTTAGGAACCCACATCTTCTTAGAGAAGTAAGCTTTGTGAAATCCTAAAGATTGGGTTTTGTTTAAGGAACAATTCTTTGCCCAGTGACCACCACATTGACACTTGGTACAAAATGGGGCACTTTGAGGAACAAAATAATTATTACTGAAAATTGGTTTTGCATGGGTATAACCAAATCCGGATTTATTTCTTAAAGGTCATATTTGAGAATACATTTTATCAAAATTTTCCTTACCATGGGTAAAGTTTGATAAACACTTCTTTAAGGAAAAAATTTCAGACTTGAGTTTTACAACCAAGTTTTTATCCTCAAAATCATTAGTTTTTGAACTAGAGCTAGGCTCAAAAACATTTTTATTAGAAATTACTTTTTCTAATTCTTTAGAAAGTTTGTTCTTCTCAGAACTTACTTCCTCAAGATTCTTTGAAATACTTTCAAAATCAGTATTTTTCTTATCAATATCTTTAGAAATATCTGATATATCTTTTGTAAGAATAGAATTCCTAGAGTTTGCCTTATCAAGTTTTTTATTGAGTTTGGAATTCTCAATCTCAAGAAGTTCAGCAAACCTAGAGACTTCTTCATAAGTAGGTAAAGTATTTTCCTCATCAGAAGATGATTCTTCATCGGAAGAGTTATAATACTTGCTATCATTAGAATTTAAAGAAACCTTGGTCAATGATTCAGCATTTCGTACCTTAGCCATAAAACAATGATTATCAATAGGTAATCTGGCTATAAGACCAAGATTCTTCTATCCTGAAGATTCATAATCAGAAGATTCATCTGAAGAGTCACCACCACTTGCACTCCAGGTGTCATTGGATTTCAAAACTTTCTTAGCTTTAGCTTTATAATATTTCTTTCTGTTCCTGTCTGAATGTCTTTCTTTTCTTTCTTTCTTTTTGAGCATAGGGCAATCTGGTCTAATATGTCCATCTCTTTTGCATTCATAACAAGTAATTTCTCCATCTTTCTTATCTTTCCTTTCCTTTTTCTTATACTTTGATTGGAAATTTCTCTGGCCAGCTATCTTGTTCATCCTTCGAGCAAGATTTGCTAGTTCATTTTCTGAGACTTCACTCTCACTAGATTCTGACTGGAAAATAACTTTCTTAGACTTGGATCTGGTTACTCTCTCAGGAGTCTTAGCTTTCATCTGATTTGAAGCTGTATTAAAAGCAACAGTACCATTTCCATTCTTCTTCTTGATGTTGTCTGCATCTCTCTTCATTCTGGTTTCATGTTGTAGAAGAGTTCCAAAAAGCTCATCAAGAGAGATCTGAGTGACCTTCCTGTTTTCATCTATAGCTGTTCTTTTGGATTCCCACTCATTGGGCATAATATCAATTATTTTATCCACAAGAGCTTCATCATATAAACCTTTCTCTCCCATAGATTGTAGGTTGTTGACTATAGTCATGAATCTCTGTTGAACTTTACAGATTAGTTCTCCATAAGGAAAGTTGAAGCCATGATATTCAGCTCTAAGTATAGCTCTTCTAGTCTCAATCACTTTAGAAGTCCCAAAGTGTGTAACCTCTAACTTCTTCCAGATACAGTTAGATGCTTCACAAGAAGAAATTTGGCTATATATATTTCTAGTCATTGAACAAAGTAGAGTATTGCGTACCTTATAATTAAGTTGATATTCTTGCTTTTCCTAGTTAGTGAAAGTTCTAACTTCCTTGTCAGGAATTTTATAATCACCATTAAGCATTACAAAATTGTCCACTCCAGTGTTGATAACAAAAGTCTTCATTCGATATCTCCAGTACTCATAGTCATTACCATCAAATATTGGTGGTCTTGTAGGATTTAGATTATCAATCGAACCAACATTAATTCCTACCATACTAGAAATAACCTTCGGCACACAAATTTGTTAGTAGAAAAAGTTTTGTAATAACAAAGTTCGGAATGGAAAAGTTCGGAATGAAAAAGTGAGCAAGAAAAACTTATTCGTAAGTATAAGTATTTCAGAGACCTCCTCTGATACCAATTGTAGGATCGAAATAGTGATGTAGATGCTCAATATACAAGAGGGGGGTGAATTGTATACTTTAAAAATTCCTTTGGAACCTTTAAAGTTAGTTACAAATAACTATGTTTTCCTTAAGCAAAGGAAAGGGCTAAGTTTAACAAAGTTAAACTAAGTAAATTTACAACACCTCTAATATCAAATGAAAACTTGGAAAGAGATTCCGAACGTGGGTTCCAGAAATATGGTACCAGAAATTGAAACTTAACAAAAGTTACAATATGAGATTCTACCTTAAAGCATATAGAATCTAAATGAAACAGAGTACAATTAAGGAAGTATAAGAAAGTTATACTTTCCTTATAATACAAAATGCAGCGGAAATAAATGAGTAGTAAAACTACAGGTAACAAGATATAGGTCTTTTAACCCAAAGAGAATGGTATCCAACAACCTTGGATAAAGGTCCCTTGATTTATACTTTCAAGCAAGTCTCTCTTACCCACACCAGGGTAAGCCCTCGATACGAAGATCGGAGTGTCTCTGTCTTGCTATCCCCACAAGCCCTCAACTTCAAGGTAGTTAGCAACCTCTGTCTTCCCCAGCAAGGAAGCCCTCGAACTTTAAGGTAGTCGGCACCTCTGTCTTCCTATCCCCGGAAGTCCTCGAATGTAATCACCAACATTCGGAGTCGCACGAAGCATTGAGAGTTAATAAGAGCCTCTCTCTCTAGAAATCACTTCAAGCATGTAATCACATGAGTCAAAGTCAGTCAGCCTTTTTGCAGCACCGAGCTCTTTCAAATGAGCTCCTATTTATAGGTAAGGTCGGCTCCTTCTCCAACGGTCATATTTTCCTTAAATATCGGAGGGACCTGTACACGTGTCACTTAGACAACGGTTAGTTTATAACAAAATAGACGACATTGTTTTATAACAAAACAAGTGTAACAGAATGTACGACATCATTTTAATTCTAACTAAAAGGTTTGGAATGAAAACTTCGGAGTGAAGATTCAGAGTGAAATGGAAATAATAAAGAGTAGAAAAATTATAGAAATGTAAGCAGAATAAAAGTTTGGAGTCTAACCAAAATATTTTTTGGAGTCTGAATTAATTCAGATTGTATAAAACAACGGTGATCAGATTCTGTTTAATAGGTGAATTCGGAATGAGAATTCGGAATGATAATTCATCATCAGAATTCGTAATGATATTTCATCATCATAGTTCATAATGAAAATTTATTATCAGAATTCGTAATGAGAATTCGTCATTAGAATTCGTAATGAGAATTCAATGCCGAACTTCATAAGAATTTGTATCCTGAATCTGGAATAGAACTTAGTCAGAGTTCATATCTGGAATTCGGAATGATACTTTATTACAGTTCTCATCTGGAATCTGGAGTGAAACTTCCTTACAGTTCTTATCCAGAATTTGGATCCTTAAACAGAATACTTTATATCAAAGTTTCAAGAAATTCCGAGAAAATAGAAATGAATCCGAATCTCATACTTAAGAAAAATCTAGATGAAAATATAATAAGGATAATTTTTCTTATAAAAGTGATTTTCCTTATAAAAGCAAATTTCCTTATAAAAGCAATTTTCCTTAAGAAAGCAATTTGTCTTAAGAAAGCAATTTTCCTTAAGAAAGCAATTTTCCTTAAGAAAGCAGTTTTCCTTAAGAAAGAAATTTTCCTTAAGAAAGAAATTTTACTTAAGGATAAGGTGTTTGTGATTTTCAAAACAAGAAGGAATGGAAAAGTCATAAGGAAAACCTTATTGACTCAACAAACAGGAGGGGTAGGGTCTAATCAGGTACGACGACTAGATCTCTTAGCTCTTGTACCACCCTTCATCATACCACCATCCTAAGTACTAGGACCACTAATAGGATTCTCATCAAATGATTGTTTCCTAAGTGGTGTATCCTACAAGAACATTTTAAAAAAATTAATCACATGAAATTATATGTTATTTAAATATATATATATATATATATTTGAAATAAAATACTCACAATAGGCACTAGTTGAGGAATTCTCATTTGATCCATGCGACGATTATTGTTTGTCGTTATTTTTCATATCATCTCTTCAATAGGTTTCATTTCTTACATTTTAAAACAAATATGTAAGTAATTAGAAAAGGATAACTAATGTGTAACCCGAAAAACAAAATATATGAGAGGGGATAGGGGGATTCATGGGTTCTGGGGTCAAGAATCTATGGTTAATAATGTATTGAAATGTTAAAGGAGGGTCTCGGAGTTTTATTAATTTTATAAATGGTAAATAAAGCATAGAGATTTTTACCAAGTTAGAAATGTTGGTTCTATAGGTTTGAATACAGTTCAATTCCAAATTAGAAAATGAAACTCAAATAAAATTACAACCAATTAACATTTAAAATTCACATTAAGGTAAAGTAGGATACAACATATTTGTAATCAATATTAAATAAATTTGAATATTACAAACCTTAACAACCCAAGTTAATATAAATCAAAATAATTGAGAACATGGATGTATTATTCTATATATTTCCCACAACAACTTCGGTTTCACAATCAACTTTGAAAATTGATCTATTTGAGTCATCATAAGTAATAAATGGATTGGTTCCAATGGAAGTAGGGATGGTGTCAATTCCACCATCACCATCATCAAAAACATTTCTTGGAATTACTTCAATAATGACACCAAATTTAGGTCAAATATGATCTTTGACATATAAAATTTGTTTTATCATTGATTTCAACACATATAGTTCATCGATTGTAAGAGTGTGGGTCATGTCATTAACTCAAAATCCACAGTCATCAATAAAGGTTCCCTACCTATTCATCAAATCAAACCACTAGAATTTCATCATCGTGACTTGACCATGAGAGTAATAATACAATATTATTATTTTCTCAATGACTCCATAATAAGCTAAATTTTTAGAATGAGGTCTAATTTCTGATGCACTGGCATAACAATCTGTTGTGGAAGTTAGCATAACACTGTCATGTTGTGTTCTCATGTTATATTCTCATTCAGTGATAATAAATCTATACCCATTGAACAGAATTGATTTACATTGACAAACCATGGTATTAGGACCAAAATCCAAATCTCTTATTTCCTTAGAAACAGAGCATGCAGGAAAACTCGATACCTAAAATATAAACAAATATTAAATTTAATTAAATATTTATTTTATTTATTTATTATATCAATATTTATACCTTTAATTTCAACCAAGTAGAAAAATCTTTGCTATGAAAATCCTCTCTCCTTATCAAAGATAAAGAACGATGATTTATATTTATCATTTCATTATGTTACATGTAGATAAAAATAGAAATAGTTTAACAGATATGTAAAATTTCAATAGAGGAGATAAGACATACATTTTAAATTTACTTACTTGATTTATTCATAGAACACATCACAGTTGAACAACATTGTGTGATTTTCCATATCTCACTATTCAAGTCATAATGTCGTAAATGTATATGATCTGAGAATTTCTCTTTTTTGAGGAAGTGATGGAAAACTGGGTTCAATTTTCTCATACTATTCTTATTCATTTCTAATTGTTCTGTTCATTATTGTAGTAAGATCAGAAAAATACATTAAGAAAAATTCCATACATTCTTGAGACAAGTAACCATTCACGATAGAACCTTCTGGATGATTCCTATTCCGAACATAATATTTCAATGTTTACATATTTATTTCTATTGGATACATCTAATGGAAAGAAAAAGGTCCTCTGAGAAGTATTTTGTTTGGAATATGGATAGTCATATACAACATGTGTGTGAAAAAAGATGGAGGAAATGTTTTCTCTAACTCACATAAAATTAATGGTGTCTCTGCCATCATTTTTTAAAAAAAATACTTAGAAAACTTCTTATCACAAAGATCTATAAACAAATGGCACAACCGAATAACCGACACCCTTACATTATTAGACAAAAGATGATGGAATACTATTGGAATCAACTCATGTAGAAGGACATGATAATCACGAGTCTTCAAAGATTCCAAACTAACTCTATTCTATTGACCCATTTTGATATATTGCTTGAATAGACATCAGGAACTTTAATAGTATCTAGTACTTATAGAAATTGATTTTTTTTCTACAGTTTTCATCACATAAAAATCACATAGAACTTTCCATTTATTTTCACTAATACACATAGGATGCAATTATGGTCTGATTCCCCAATCCAACAAGTCATGCCAAGATCATAAATCATATTTTGTCTTTCCCTTGAAATTTAGAAGAATCGAAAGAAACATTTCACATATATTCTTTTCAATGTGTATTATTTCTAAGAAATGAAGTAATAAATTGATTGACCATTATGGAAACTCAAAGAAGATACTCCTCTTCTTCCAATTGTAACAGTTATCATTGGAAACATTCTTTATCTTTTTATATTTCATTTGACCATTCCCAAATGAAAAAATGAAATCATTAAATTCATTAAATTCATTAAGAACATCAGTTCTAGACATATGTTGAGGTGTATCATCAGTCTCTATGGTATTGTCAAATCTTCGATGATTGTTTCTATATGGAAGGTCCATTGGAAAGAATCATAGATGTCCCATAAAACTAAAACTATGTGGATATTTCAATCTTATGGATCGATTATTATTCATACAAATAGGACATGATAGTTTTCCCTTCATGCTCTATCCAAACATCATTGTATAAGAAGTAAAATCATTGATCGCCCACATAAGCACAACACATATCTAAAATATGTCTTTCAAATATGTATTGTATGTGTGCACACCCACATCCCAAACAAGTTTAAATTTTTTTATTAAAGGGTGCATGTATACATATATATCATTTCTATGTGAGAAGTAAGAATCCACCCAAATGGATTAAAACCATAACATGAAAGACCCAACCTCACATTACACACGTCATCTAAAAAATTAGGATATCGAGTATCAAATCTCTATCATGAAAATCCATTTCCAGGGTGAACCAACTTTTCATTATTCTTATTTCTATTAGTATCATGCCATTTTATTTTTATTTTTATTTCATCAAGCATGAAAAGATTCTAGAGTCTAGGGATCAATGGAATGTGACACATTACTTTCTTTGGCACATAGAATTGTATTCCATCAGCTTTTGGATTACATTGGGATGTTCCATATTTTATAAAACCATTTATTTTAGTAGTTTTTTCCTAGAATAAGCTGCAATATTTCAGGAAAGCATGAATTTTGTTTTTGAAAATCCAAGTTCTTCAACTAACTTCCATGCCATATAGTGGTTTTAGGGAATATCTGCATCATCTGGAAGTAATTCCTTCAAGAAGGTAAGAATGTAATCGATGGAAGTATTATAAATCCAATACATGGTTTTCCCATGAAACAATCAAATTAAAAAATCCAGATTTTTCATTTTACCACATTACTGATATACTGGAGTCATTGCAGTATTATTCAATTTTTTCACTCTGTCAACATCACCATTTTCATTGGACGCATCATGTGTGCCCATATCGAAGTCTTCTTGGCTTGACATCCTTTCCTTCTCATGATGAAGAATAAATTAAAACCAGTCATATATCAAATTCTCCAATCCATTCCTCTCATTTGGATCATCATCATTTTTAGAATCTATTTTCTCCCCATTGTGATACCACACATAATAGTTTTTATGAAAACTATATTTGGTTATATGGTAGCTAACTTCTTCATGGCTCAACCAAGGTCTTACAACAAAATTATAACATGGGCAGTGTATGTGACCACTATCTGAAGCATTGTTAAATGTGAAATCTAAAAATATCTCCAAATTGTTTTGAAAATTTCTTGATATCTGATCAGTTCCATAAATCCAACTTTTATCCATTCTGTAAAAAAATTGTAATTATCTATTTCATGAAATCAATTCAATAAGATTGAAGTTAAATTGAAAATATATTCAAGTAAATGAGAATTTTTCACTTTATATAAAATCATAACTGATACAATATGTAGATACATGTTGAAACATAGAATTGGAAATTATATTATTGTATCAACATCGATTTTAGACTGTGTAAGAGAAAACAAAATGACACATAGTGGAATTAAAAAAACATGAGGTTTAGTTCCAATATAGAACATAGTTCTCTTCACATGATAGTAACCCACTACTAATCGCATTTATTTTAAAAAAAATGAACCATAACATAGATCATGTTTTACATGTAATAACTACACGCTGGGAAGTCTAGGATACAACCAAACTCTATTGTAGTTATTCATGTGAAAAATATGTAAAAAGAAGGAAAAAGGAGTATCAGAGTAAAACCTTTTAAAGAATAAGATAAGTGATAAGTAAATATACATTAAACATAGGCACAACTCAAATATAAAATGAATCATAGAGGGTGAATAGTTTATTGAGTTTTTGATGCAACTCAGTATTAGATCAACGTTGGTTGATAAATTATCTTTAAATATATACCTCGTATAAGATTAAATGATACAATGAATCTTTATCTTTTTTGTGGTAATAAATCTTAGAAAACAAATTGTTATGTGGAGAATTAAGTAACATAGTACCCTCATATGTTGCATACACCCATTTCATTTGAGTATTTATTGAATTTATACTCAACTACTAAAAAATTATCCATTGAGGAACAATGATAATTAATTAATCATATTTATGATCTTTTTTGAAATTATAAAATGGTAATATACTCATTAAATGGTAAGATATTAATTAATCATATTGACACTATACATAGTGTAAGTTGATAAATTTTCCAAAAATAAACTTTTCTATAAAAAATAGAATTCATTAGTAATAAAATAAACATTATTTCTAATCATTAAAATAGAAAATCATTAGGTTGTAGTTTAATGCACCAATATGGTTGTTGTTTTGTCTAAAATCACCTCATCTTTTTCATGACGGTTATATATGTAATGATATTTGGACACTTAATGAGTTGAAACCTAGATAAATGAGTTATAGAAAAGGATAAAAATTTCCTTAATTTCGCTAAGGATGAGTTTCAGTGGTAGATCATAATTCCAAGTACCTCAAATATTTCTAGAATTTGTGATTTTTGGATAGCATCCAGTTATGATGATATCATTGATTTTTTTTTATAATTGATATCTCTCATGTAACAAGGACACCACCATAGTTTCATAAGTACATTTATGAAATAGATTGATAATGTTCCCTATAAATATCACAATATATTGATGGAGTTTCAACAATTTCATAGGATGGATACTCGATTATGGTTTTATATGGTGGATTTACATGGATGTAGTCAGATGAGTTCCATAGATGAAACAGTATGTCGGATCATTCTTCCCAATATTATAGGGGAGATTAGTTTAGAAGAATCTTGAATGATTGGATTGAAACATGGAATCAAAAACTATGTGGATACTATGGATGGGTCATGGTCACATGTTTGGTAGTGGGACTTTAGTGTGATCATGAGAATAGAAATTGAGTGTGGTATTATTAGACTCACATTCAATAAAAATTATCAAGTGGTGTAATTTATGGTTCTGATTTGGAGTGATTTTCATAGAAAAATGTTAGATATTCATTTGTTTATACAACATATGAAACACTTGGGTGAGCCTAGAAGATGATAACACACCAACACCATGGACTTATGATTTTAGGAAGATTGATCTGGTTAAATAAATATAGAATCATCAATTTAATAGATATTAAATTAGAGGAATCATGTGTTATATTAGGGGAAGTATGTTATACTATGTTATCAGCAGGTGGTGTGTTCAGTGGAAAGAGATGGACAAGTTCAATATGAAAGATTCAAACAAGAAGGATGAGTTCAGTGGGTGGATAAAAGTGGAGTCTAAGTTTTTGAATTATAAATAGGGACTTTTTATACATTTAATGGTGGATTTAGTAATGATCTGGATCATTCATTAAGGGTTTTGGTAGGGGAAGCTTCCAGTATTCATACCAATGTCCAGATTAGATGAAAGAATTTATGAGGTTCATGAAAAAATTTACTGACGTAAATACATATAATCCTTTCATAAAAATACTATCTCACCACATGATATCATGTTTATATTTTTTGAAACCCAATGGAAATCATAAATACATGTGTAAGAGTAACAAAAAAACAGATGTTATATAGAGGTAATCTAGTCATTTTGAGGTGTCCTTTTTGAGATATTAAAGGTCCGACATGAGGATATATCAAGGTTACCTATTTTATTCTATAGAGATTTCATTGGATAAACTAGTTAGAAGACATCACCCTCTCAAATCTGGTGAAATCTAAGGGTGAAACAACTTTAATTTCCAATCATAATATGTCTATAATTAAATAAAAATTTCAAATAACAATTGTTGATAAGGAATGGATTATATTTTTTTGTATAAGTACTCCATTTATTGAAGGATATATACAATTTGATTTAGAGTTTCAAGCATGAATAGATATATTTGAATACAAAAATAGAGAAATAGATTGCTAGTTCAATACAAGAGGTTATCATGATACCTGATGAACTAGTTCATAAGATTTATAGTAACTGGTAAGAGACATTGATTCTAGTTAATGAAGAGAAATACTTTATTAATATAATGTTCTTGGGAGTTTAAATATAATTAAAAAATATGGAATCCACTTAATGTAGACCTTCCTAAATAACTTAGAAGAGATGTATTGCCACTCCAGTTTTAGAGATGATTTTCCCTCAAAAGGGGCTCATTTTGGGTATATGAACCCTCTATGAGTTCTAATTCCAATTATAGGCATCCCCCATGGCTTTACATAATTTTGTAACACAACTAGAATAAAGATTTATTATAACTGACTTATATTTTATGTTTCTAAGGAGTCTCACTTACTCATACTTTAACTCCTATGCCATATTGACTCAATTTCTTATCACACAAACCCACATTCCCTATATGACCACCATACCAAAAATAAAAATGAATATAAGTTTATAGAAAATTTAATGGAGCATCCACCGTATAAAATCTATAGAAAACCATCCCATTATAATGGGATAAATCTCCTACGATATCCAATAATAATAAGAGAATATGAGAACCTACAAAAAATTTGGATTTTAAAGGATAAAAAAATATGACATGAGAAACTATAAAAAATGTATACACATGGTAATAATTACATCTATGAGACTCAATCTATTGATATATTAACAAAAAAAATAAGATTCAAGATAGGTATAAAAAAATAAGAATAAGGTTATAGGGATACTTGTGTGACTCCTATCACTACGAGAAAACCGCCGTTTAGCGGCGGTTTTTTCGCGGCGGTTTTTTCGCGGCGGTTTTTAAAACCGCCGCGAAATGCGTTTCGGGCTGGCATTTCGCGGCGGTTTTTAAAACCGCCGCTAAACGGCAAAAAAATTATTTTTTTTAAAATTATTTTTTTTATTTTTTTTTTAATTTTATTCAAGGATTAGCGGCGGTTTTTTAAAAAACCGCCGCGAAATAGCGGCGGTTTCGGTAAAACCGCCGTGAAATAAAATGAAAAAAATAAAAGAACGTGAGAAACCCCGAAAACACTAAAACGGTCATAACTTTTGATCCGGGCGTCCGTTGAAGCGCCACGACCAGTCAAATCGAAGCTCATGAAGAGATATAGAGGCACATATAATCAAAACCGTGAGACTTTCTAAGGTGTGGACGATATTAGAGTTATAAAAAAGTTGAAAAAAGTTCTCCAACTTCAAATGGCCATAACTTTCGCTCCGGGTGTCCGTTTGGGCTCTACCACATATCAAATCGAAGCCAGCGAAGAGAGCTACCTTTCGATCCGCGTGTCAATTCGGCCTCCTCCACCTGCCAGATCATAGCTCGTTCCATGAGCTTCAGTTTGACTGGTTGCGGCTCCCACATGCACTCATAGATCATATGTTATGGCCTTTTTAGTGGGTATCGGGTTTGTTATGTTTTTCAATGCCTCGTTTCTAGCACCCATTCCCCGTCAGCTTTTTTTTAAATGGTCGTAACTTCCGATCCGCCTGTCCATTCGGACTCTTTCACCTTTCAGGTTGAAGATCGTTTCGGGATCTTTGATTTGACAGGTCACGGATCTAAAACGGACTCTCGGATCTTAAGTTATCTCCGTTAATGTGAGTCCAATGTTTTTGTCTGTTTATGACCGTTTTGACGAGTTTTAACGGTAGCTCCATTTATTACTGTTTATTTGGGTTTCCATGACTTATTATCTTTATCAATGGTTTTTTGTGGGTTATTATGATGATTATGTTGAATTATTAAGGAGTTTTCCAGAGTTGTCACGAGTTTTCAAGCGTTCTCATTCTTTCTAATACCTCGTTCTTCATATGCTTCTCCATCCTTTTTCATGCATTTTCATGATTTTTCATCCCTTATCACGTCTTTTCATACTTTTTCATGTGTTTCCTTTATTATTTATTATTTATTATTTATAATATACTTTAATTTATTTATTATATATTATTTGTAACTGGTTATTTATTATTTATTTTTTATTTTTTATTTTTTATTTTTTATTATTTATTATTTATTATTTATATTTATTTATCATTTATATTTATTTATTTATTATTTATTATTTATTATTTATTATTTATATTTATTTATCATTTATATTTATTTATTATTTATTATTTATTATTTATATTTATTTATCATTTATATTTATTTATTATTTATTATTTATTATTTATTATTTATATTTATTTATTATTTATTATTTATATTTATTTATTATTTATTATTTATATTTATTTATTATTTGTTATTTATATTTATTTATTATTTCTTATTTCTTATTTCTTATTTATTATTTCTTATTTATTATTTCTTATTTCTTATTTATTATTTATTATTTATATTTATTTATCATTTATATTTATTTATTATTTATTATTTATTATTTATTATTTATTATTTATATTTATTTATTATTTATTATTTATTATTTATTATTTATTATTTATTATTTATTATTTATTATTTATTATTTATATTTATTTATTATTTATATTTATTTATTATTTATATTTATTTCTTATTTCTTATTTATTATTTCTATTTATTTATTATTTATTATTTATTATTTATTATTTATATTTATTTATTATTTATTATTTATTATTTATTATTTATTATTTGTTATTTATTATTTGTTATTTATTATTTATTATTTATTATTTCTTATTTCTTATTTCTTATTTATTATTTATTATTTATTATTTATTATTTATTATTTATTAATTACTATTTATTATTTATTATTTATTGTTTATTATTTATTATTTATTATTTATTATTTATTATTTATCTTTATTTATTATTTATTATTTATTATTTATTAATTTTTATTTATTATTTATATTTATTTATTATTTATTATTTATATTTATTTATTATTTATTCTTTATTATTTATTATTTATTGTTTATTGTTTAAATTTATTTATTATTTATTATTTATTATTTATTATTTATTATTTATTATTTATTATTTATTATTTATTATTTATTATTTATTATTTATTATTTATTATTTATTATTTATTATTTATTATTTATTATTTATTATTTATTATTTATTATTTATTATTTATTGTTTATTGTTTATTATTTATTCTTTATTCTTTATTATTTATTATTTATTCTTTATTATTTATTATTTATTTTTTATTTTTTATTTTTTATCTTTATTTATTTTTTATTCTTTATATTTATTTATTATTTATTATTTATATTTATTTATTATTTATTATTCATTATTTATTATTTATTATTTATTATTTATTATTTATTATTTATTATTTATTATTTATTATTTATTATTTATTATTTATTATTTATTATTTATATTTATATTTATTTATTATTTATATTTATTTCTTATTTCTTATTTATTATTTCTATTTATTTATTATTTATAATTATTTATTATTTATTATTTATTATTTATTATTTATCTTTATTTATTATTTATTATTTATTATTTATTATTTATTATTTATTATTTATTATTATCGAGTTTATATCTATTATTTATGTATTATTTGTTTTTTCAATTAATATATATAAGTATATTAATTTCTGTTTATTAACCACATGGCGAGCTTGCTGGAGTGGTAAAGTCTTTGGAAAATATGTAAGAGGTTAGGGGTTCAAATCTCACCAGACGCAGGATTTATTTATATTGCATGGGCATGCATGTGCATGGGCATGCATGTGCATGGGCATGCATGTGCATGGGCATGGGAGATGCATGCATGGATAAATAAATAAATAAATAAATAAATAAATAAATAAATAAATAAATACGAAATAAAAAGACCTATACCGATGGGATTCATCAAACCGTTGGTATAGAAACCCTATCCCAATAGTTTATCTAAACCATTGGGATAGGAGCATTGGTATAGGAGGGATTTATAGTAGTGAAAACCTTATTTTTTAAATTGTCATCACAGATTCCTTCCAAGTGGTCATCCTTTTTGTAAGAACAAATATCATTTCATAAAAATAACAATTGAAAGAAATGGACCTCCAACAATGATCTCAGGTATAGAGTTAAAATCAATTGTATCTTCATTACCTCCCATCACATTTGAACCAACAATAAACCAATAGGAAATTGATGGCTTTGGGAAAGAACACAATTGGATAAAATGGAACATTTTTGGGGATCTGCCATATTGGTTTGATTTTCATGTCTATACTATGTTGGATGTCATGCATATTGAGAAGAACTATTTTGATAATTTATTTCATATAGTTTTTGATACACCAGGTAAGATCAAATATAATGTAAAGGCATGATTAGATCTTGCCCAAATTTGCAGGTGACCAGAACTTGAACGGTTTGAAAATGTCAAATCACCGAAGTTAATGAATAAAAAAGAAGCTTATACACTCTCTAAAGAGAATTGATTATTTTTTTATTAGATTGAAAATTTGAGACTTCCAGATGGTTAAGCTTCCAATTTTTGAAAATGTGCCAGAAATGGTCATATTACGGGATTAAAAATTCATGACTATAATGTTATAATGGAAAGAAGTTTGCCGATTAGATTAATAGGTATGTTGAATTATATTATTTGGGATTTTCTAACATACATATCATATTTTTTTGATACATTTGTGTGGAGACAAGTGACTATAATGAATTAAGAAGACTGTAAGAAGATGTTTTTTTAATTTTATGTAAATTGGAAAAAATATTCTTACCAGTTTTGTTTGACTCAATGGAACATTTGATATTACATTTTCTACATGAAGAAAAATGTAAAGGTCTGGTAAAATTTTGATGGATGTACCCATTCAAGAGATGTATGTAGAAATTGAAGAAAAAAGTATGTAACAAAGCATCGGTTGAAGGATCAATTGTAGATGTTTATTTGCAAGAGGAAATTTCTTTTTTCTGCTCTCATTACCTTCAATCTGAATATCCCTCAAAAAAAACCGTATGGGCCATAATGAGAGAACTATTGATGATGAAATGGGAAATCAGTTATCATTTTTAAATCAGCCCGGACTTGGATTCAGTGGAGTTCATGAATGATGGATTTCAAATAATGAACATCACATAGCTCATATATATGTTCTACACAACTATTAAGAAATGACACCATTTGTACAGTGAATAATCCTATCACTTATTCTATAATTTTTGTTATAGTAAATTAATATTATTTTATTTGTAGGTTATATGATAATCATATAAAGAAACAACTTCCACAAATTACAGCATCTGCTCTTGAAGAACGTCAGCAAAAAAAATTCTATTGGTTTTAAAAATTGGTAACATATATTATTTTTGGTTGAACAAATAAATTAAATTTATTATCTGTTATATTGATAACTATTTTATAAATTTTCAGGTATCTCAACATGCTGATAAAATTTATAATTGATTACATTTATTGAGTAACCCACCATCAAAAATGGTTAAATTTTATAATGCATATGTGGTTAATGGTTTTTGATTTCATACATGTGCATAGGGGGAATTAAAAAAACATTGAATAGTGGTGTTTTCATGAGAGGATATCATCATAGAGAAACTAAAGTTGACTTTTATGGTATTCTAGAAGAAATTATTGAACTGTGTTATCTAGGATAGAATTGTATAATGATGTTTAAATGTCAGTGGTTGGATACTGAGATATGCTTGTGTGTTCATCTGACCCATGGAATCGTTGATATTAAATATAAAAGTATTCTTAGAGTAAATGAACCATTTTTATTGGATCATCAGTTACATCAAATTTATTATTCAAAATATTGTACTACTTCAAGAGAGTTGAGTGATTATTGGAGCATGATAAAAATTAAATCTTAGAAAAATCAGTTTATTCAAAGTGAATGTGGTTCTGATAAAGTAGAAGGAATTGAAATTTTTCAAGAGACTACTCTAAATCCATCTTTTTTACAAAAAGACATGGATATCGATGATGACACCCCCACAGTTAAGGTTTGATGGTGATGATGATGTTAATGGTGTTACAAATGAATTTTAAATGACAAGAGATGATGAAACTGAAATTCATATGGAAATTGATGATGCTAAGGAAGAATATGAA
Source organism: Viscum album (assembly GCA_963277665.1). NCBI lineage: Eukaryota > Viridiplantae > Streptophyta > Magnoliopsida > Santalales > Viscaceae > Viscum > Viscum album. The sequence goes on along the minus strand of OY728143.1, from coordinate 60,184,620 downwards.
GACATTAACATCATTAGATATGAAGATGAGGATGAATATGAACATTGAAATAGTTAAATGTTGGTTATAATCATATATAATATATATCTATGTATAATAGTTTTTTTCAATTATTTACTAACAAAAATCATTTTGTGTTTCAGATGGATGAGGATTTATATCATCTATTGTAGGAAGCCAAGATACCTTTGGACGAGAAGTATGTTGGGTCATCTGACCCTCATACTACTAGCGGTTCAGGGGGGACTCGAAGGGGGTGTGGTCTTCCACAGTTGATGATTTCTAACTCAATCCCCGAGCAACGTCCATATCATGGATTTGATCCACACATGCAGATTTATGTTTACCTGTTTATTTTAGTTAGTTTTCAATAATATATTTATATAATAATTGTTTGATTATTTGTTATTTTTTTCACAACTTTATGCATATAGATACTATATAGGGGAGCGCTATGTTGCGCAATTATTTTTCTGAAGAATGGGTCTCATGGGATCAGATTCCCATTGATGTGCAACACTGCATGTTTGATAATTGGTTGGTACGTAAATAAATAATATTTATTTTGAAATTAATTTAATTAATAATTTGATATTATAAATTATTTTTAGATTTTATGGTATCCCATTGATGATAGCATGTGTGGGGCTATCTGGAAGCATGACATAGGACTATGAGTCAGCGTTGCAGTCAGTTTTTACACAATTTGAGAGGGAAAGAAATGGAGAAAATAGGAGTGACAGAGTTTGATGAGTCTTATGGTGCCCACCGAACTGATTACATTTCATCTCAGGTTTGGGATGGATTATGTTCACACTGGTTGGGTGATCGTTTTTAGAGGATATCATCAGTAGGTTGAAATAATCGGGGGAGATAAGAGGTGACACATTAAGTTAGTAGTCATACATTCAGTTCTCATAGGGAGCATATGGTAAGTACTTTTTTTAAAATATTTTATATAAATTTAAATGTAAATGGTTTATTTTATATTTATATAGGTAGTAAAACAGCCTGATATTTTAGAGTTTGACATTTATAGGAGGATGTATAGTGATATGATCACTGGAGAGATTATATGTGCTTTCCAGCATCATATTTTGGTTAGTATATTTTCTTTTTGAGTTTAAAATTTAACTATAAATAATATTTTAACTATTTTACATTTAAATTGAAATTAAAGGATTCATATGAGGTTGTGATTCCTCAGACACAGATTGAGAGTTAGGATGAGACCGATGCTTAGACTAATACCCACAGATTTGATGAGACAGCATGGATGCAAGCGACCCAGTATGCCTTCAAGAAAGGTCAAGTTATTGGTATCAGTTTTTGATTGATGACTGTGGATTATTATGGCACTATTATGATTTCAGAATCCATCTCAAGAGGAGATCATAGAGAGTCATCATCATCTGCTGCACAGTATCAGGAGCAGTCATGATCTTAGAGTGAGCTTATAGAGAGTATGTGTAGGGAACAGGAGAAGATGTGTCAATGGCAGCAACAACAGCATAAAGAGTTCCTACGACAGCAACAGCAGCAGTAATAGGAGGATATGCAGGAGGAGATGCATCAATGGCAGCAGCAGCAGAAGTAGGAGGAGTTGGACTACATGAGATGTTTGACTCGTGGTTTAGGGATGGAGTTCCCTCCACCATCTCCCCTAGACGACCCTCCCCCTCAGTGATCTATTTATTGTTTATGATCAAACATTTGAATGTAAATTTTGATTGTAATATTAACTATCAACATTTTTATATAGTTTATTTTTTATATTGTTACAGATATTACATTTTTATAATTTATTTAAGTTTTTATTTTTTTTATTACTTTATTTATATTTTTTATTATTTTTATTATTTTATTAATTATTATTTTTTATTATTTTCTTTTTAATATTTTTTATTATTTTATTAATTATTATTTTTCATTATTATCTTTTTATTATTTTATTATATTTTTCGTGAATATTGAATTTTTCATTATTTTATAATTTTTTATTATATTAGTAATAGTAATATCAATAATATTATTATTATCATATTATCAATATTATTATTATTATATGAATATTATTTTACTATTTTATTATTTAATTTAATTTACTAATATTAATATTATTATTTCATTAATATTAATATTATTTTATTATTATTATTTTACACTATTTGTGATGGCCCCATCACAAATAGTATTTGTGACTATTTGCGATGTGTTGTCACAATAAGGTATTTAAAAACCATGAAAATTCTATTTGCGATGGGTGCACATCCCGTCACAAATATTTACTTTTTGTAACGGATCGTTGCAAAAAAATGCTTTTTGTGATGTCGTTTTCTACAACGGGTCATTTGCGATGGGATCCCATCGTAAATACCCCAATTTCTAGTAGTGCACATTCATTGTAGAAATAAATAATAGGGAATAAACCAATTAAATCACACACCCTAAATTGATTTGGATCAATCACTGATGAAGAACAAAGTTGTGTTGCATTCGTTGGTGAGATCCTTTAAAATTGATGTGCGTTGATTGTCGATCCTCAATCCATTATTGTTCATCCGAAAGGATTCACAGAGCTCTCTCTCCAACGATCCTCCGGAAGTACAAGGTTATGCAGATAACCCTAGAATTCTAACATAAGGATACATTTAAAGAAAAATAAGTTGTTTCATCAACACAATGAATTAAAATAATTTCATTAACTTATTTTATTCATTTATGCTCATGATAGATTTTTCAAAACCAAACCACAATGAACAATGTTAGGTCGTGCCTAGGTTAAAGCCGCTATTCTAAACACAAGGGTTCCCCCTAATTTTTTATCTAGGCATCCATTTAGGAGTTATTTCACTTTTTCAGGAAAACCAAGTGTGCATGCTATTAAATATTTTAATATTTTTAAAACATTTGTTCTGGGAACACCGGGCCTCAGAATTGCACTCTGTCTTAGTGCCTGGTCTCAAAAATAATACATATAATATCTAAAAATAATACACAGAAAATACAAGACATTACATTATCTCTACCTTGGGGGTTTAAGTCCCTGAAATGCCAAAACAAGGGCTACTCAAATATATGGGGGTACTGAGCTTGAATCTGAGCCTCCCACTTCCATGTGCTCTCTTGGAGATTCCCATGCTACCACTAAATGTGAACCAAAGGAATCAATCACCCCTTAAGGATCCTCTCCCAATGATCCTTGATCTCCACTGGTTACTCAGCAAAAGTCACTTAATCCTCGATTTCTAGCTCGCCCCAATCGTTAACGTGAGATGGATCAAGAATGTACCCCCTCAGTTGCAACATGTGGAAGATTTCGTGTACCTAGTCTAACTACGGAGGTAGAGCCATGTGATACGCCTCCTCTCAAACTCTACATAGTATCTGGAAAGGGCCGATGAACATTAGAGATAGCTTTTCACCCCGACCAAACCTTCGTAATACCCATCAAGGTAAAATCCGAAGTAACACATGGAATCCTCTCTTGAAATACAAAGGACTTCTTTACCTATCATCATAAGGCTTTTGATATATTTTTGTAGTCTTCATCTACTCTTAGATGATCAGAACCTTTTATGTTGTATATTTCACTAACTCCAAGCCCATGAGTGATGACTCTCTTAGGTCAGTCCAGTAAAGTGGTGACCTGTAAGGTCACTTGTACAAATCCTCAAACTGTGCCATACTGTTGGTGGAATGGTAGTTGTTGTTATACTCAAACTCTATCAGTGGTAATTGATCCTCCCAAGTATGGAAAAAGTCTAACATTCAAGCTCGCAGAATGTCCTCTAGAACTTGAATGGTCTGCTTAGTCTAGTTGTCCATTTGTGGGTGAAATGTTGTGCTTAAGCGTAATTGGGTCTCAAACACCTCCTTTAATCCCTTCCAGAACCAAGATGTAAAGTGATAATCACAATCAGAAAAAAAAAATAGTCGATATAAATCCATGGAGTCGGACTATCTCCTGAACATAGAGGCATCCCAAGATCTCTACTAAATTCTACTCTCAGATATCTAGGAAGTGGGTCGACTTAGTGATTCGGTCAACGATCACCCATATGGAATCATGTACCCTGGAAATATGTGGTAAACCCATCATGAAATCCATCGATATCCCATCCCACTTCAATTATTGAACCTCAAGGGGTTGAGCTAAACTCATTTGAACCTGGTGCTCAGCCTTTACTTGCTGAAAAGTAAGGCATCGAGAAACAAACTTTGTACTTATTTCTTCATCTCTGGCCACCAAAACTAATGTCGGAGGTCCTGGTACATCTTTTACAAACTTGGATGTACCACCAAAGGGGATGTATGAAACTCCCTCAAAACCTCCTCCTGTAACATCATTGGTACCATCGTGCATCCTCTGAAGAGAACGACGTACTCCCCACCTTTTGAATATCCATTAAGATCTCTCCCTATGGACATATAAGAATGTAGGTTATCATAATCGGTATCCTCAAGTTTTTCCTCGTTAACTCACTATAAGATTGGAGGGGTGACAACCATCAATTGGATGTAAGTTGTTCCATATCCATCTATAAAGGATAACTGCAATGAAGCCAACTGCTCGGATTCCTCATTCAGCAATTGTGTACTAGATCTCCTACAGAGAGCATCTTCCACCATGTTCCCCTTCCCATGAGTATAGACAATCTCAAAGTCATAGTCCTGGAGGAACTCTATCCATCTCCTTTATCTCAATTTAGATCTTTTTGAGAGAAGATATACTTGAGACTCTTATATTTGAAGTATATGATAAACTACTCTCCCACAAAGTAGTGTCTCCACATCTTTAATGTGAAGACTACTGTTACTAACTCAAGATCATGAATGGAATAGTTCTTCTCATGTGGTCTCAACTGGTGTGACACATAGGTAATCATTGATTGACTCTAAATTAGGACACAACCAATCCCAGTTCCTGATGCATCGCAGAACACTATGTACTCAACACCCTCCTTTGGAAATCTCAAGAAGGGAGCACTCATCAATCTCTGCCTTAATTGCTAAAAAGATTTATATAACTCCTTTGTCCACATGAAAGGATGTCCTTTTCAAGTCAACGCTGTCAAGTTTGTTGCCACTCTAAAGAATTTGGGTACAAACCTCTGATAGTACCCTACCAACTCAAGGAAACTTTGTACCTCAGTAACATTCATGGGTGGCGCCCAAGAAATCACTACATCAACCTTCACTAGATCCATTGTAATACCATCCTATGAGATGATGTATCCTAGAAAATGGAACTATCTAATATATAATTAACACTTTGAGAGCTTTTTATAAAGATGGTGCTCTCAGAGAGTGTCCATAACTATCCTTAAGTGCCTTGTGTGCTCCTTCTCGGATATCGAATACACTTGGATGTCATCGATGAAGACCACCATGAACTGGTTTAAGTAAGTTTGAAAGATCTATTTCATGAGTACTATGAACACTAATGGGGAGTTCATCATTCCAAACGGTATCATCAAGTACTCGTAGTGACCGTAACAAAATATAAAGGTCGTCTTTTGTATATCCTCATCCCGTACTCACAGCTGGTGATAGCCTGATCTGATGTTAATCTTAAAGAACCATTGTGCCCCTTTCAACTGATCAAAGAGCTCATAGATCATTGGTAGTGGATACATGTTCTTCACGGTCACTAGGTTAAAACTTTGGTAATCCACACATAACCTCAAGATCCTATCTTCCTTCTTGGCAAACAAAACTGGGGATGCCTAGGGTAAAACACTGAGTCTCACAAAGCACTTCCTCTGCAAGTCCTCCAACTGTATCCTCATCTCATGAAGCTCTTTGGGAGACATATGATATGAATTTGTAGATATTGGTTCCATATTGTGGTGTAAATCAATGTATAAGTATATCTTTCAGTGGGGAGGTAACCCTAGAATATCTTCAAGAAAGATGTCCTCATACTCCACCACCATTGTAGGAAACTAAGGACCCATAACATCCACTACACTGAGGATGAGGCTAGCCAAATGATGAATAATCGGTTACACCATCCTATGTGTGAGTCCATCCTATGTTTTATGAATCTCATTTTCACCAACACATGAAAACTTGGTTCCGACACTATAAAAAAACCACACTCTTTACATAAAACAGTCAATTTGAGAATGAAATATGGATAACAAGTCCATACCAAGAATGGCATCGTAAGGCCTCGACACTACTACTGAGAGATCCCAACCAGAAATCTCATCTCCAAGAGTCATGTCACATTATTATCACTAGTGTGTGATCATCGAGTCTCCTCCAATACGAGTCTCCAAGTGTAAGGGTTGAGTCAATAGTTCAACCAGAATCTCTGAGTCTTCAACAAGATTCGTGGCAAGAAAATAATGACTATAACCTGTGTCTATCAATACAGTAGATAAGGTAGAAAAGAAATAGACCATACCTCATATCATCCCTAGAGACTCAGAGTCATAAGACTCCATAGCTTATAATTTTCCTCGTCCCTATCCACCAACTCCCTAAGCCTTGCATGGACCACCTAGGGGTAGTGGTGATAATAGTTCCAACCTCTGACCACCTCACTCTAACCTACCGACCACTCTTCCACATCCTCCACCTTTTGGAATACCCATCGTCTGTCTCTGTCTCTACCTAGGCAGTCTCTCAACTATGTCTCAATCAGTTGTATGACGGTTCAAGAAATTTTTTTCCAGATATCTCCGACCGTTACAAGAGAAACACCGCATGTCCCTTGGATGATTCGAGCTACCCTGGGAACCCTACACCACTGAACCTGAGTCCAAGGATCACCTCCTAAAGCTCTTGAACTTCCTGGATCCCTATGAATGTCATCAGCTTCCTGATGTCAAGGTCTCAGCTACCGGGTTCCCACTGTTATCTCCCACTACTGGTGTATGCTCTTCCAAAAAACTTTCCACTAACAGGGCTCGCTCAAGTACCTCTCCATAGGTATAAATTCTAAGGCATACCACTGATGCACTGATTTACTAGCACAATCCCCTGTTGAAGGTTCAATCCCTGAATAACTAGTCACATACCATATCTAAGGATTAGCGTGAAATATCAATAAACTTCTCTAAATACTCTGCCATGGTCATACTACTCTACTGCAGATTCAGAAGCCCCTATATGTGTAGCAATCACAACATGGACATATAGAAATCCTCTATGAAGATATTATAGAAGTATATATAAGAGAGATATTTCTTTTCATGTGACTAAGTCACTGAGATCCACCATCGCCCCACATATCCCTAAAGAAGAATCGTGGAAAGGAATGCCATCTGATCGGCAGGCATCCTCACATGGTGAAAAACATGGGAGACTACCTATATCCAATCCTCATCCATATGGGGGTATGGATCACCCCGAAACCTTGGAGGCCACTACCTTTGAAACTCATGCAATGTAATCATCCTTCATGCATCCTCAGTTGGTAGTGTTAGTAGTATCTACTACTCAATGGGTGGTGGTATAGCTAGTACACCACTTGAAGGTGTTATCTCTGGTACAGGCCCCTGTATCGATGCCTCATCACTAGGTGGATCATCCTTGTGATCACACGGTGGAATCTTGGATGGTTTTTTATGAGGAGGAATACTAAAATAAAACAAGATGTACCATAGTCAAAAGAGTATATCTAGGGATCTGACTCAAGAAGGACATGGAAGACACAACCATTCCTATATGATGCATGTACCATTTTTTCCCCTACAACCAATGTTTTCATATACCTAGTTAAAAAGAAAGTTCCCAGAGTCCTGGGGTATAGATAGTTTGGTTGTCACACCAACACTTGAGTCCCTGCCCTGAAATATGAACTCAAAACACTTAACACAGTTTTCCCAAACCAATGTCATAGACTTTCGATCATAAATTAGAACCAAACCCCTATAATACCACTCTTTCATGACTGATCCTAGAGGGGATCATGCCATGACTACCCCAATTCTGCCTCCAATAAGCCAAGGGCTGGTGGCTAGCACCAAGTAGAAATTTTCCACAAATGGTATGCATTATCCTAAAGTACCTATACACATGCACACATCTCTAAGACACACAATTATGAAATGTAAAACAACTAATAAAATGCATTAATACAACTAAGATCTCACAACTAGAGTACAACAGGGAGTAAAGGAAAAGTAAACAGGTCCAAATACAAGCCCACCACAAAGAGTCTGTAACACAAGTCTAACTAAAATTGTAGAATTCCAACCTTCTCCAAATCCAAGGACTACATCAAAGGTATGCTCTTGGTAGACACCTCAGTCTTCCCAACTCCATATATTCTCCACCCACTTTTAGTCTTCTATAGACACCGTAAAAAGGGCCACCGTCTATACAAGACATGACATGTGCAGAAAAAGATCATGTAGGGGTGAGTATAACAATACTCAGTAGGGTACCCTGAAAACAATAAACATGAAGCACCAAGTGTAGTTAGTTCAATACAAGGTGTAACACTGTATAATATATATAAGAATAAAGGAAAACCCAAATATACTTAGGAGAGACTCCATGCCATCTAGCATTCATAACCAATTTTAATCCATAGGATTCTATTCAAAGAAACACTCATTTCAAGAGATCCCACTCCACGATCCATGATATCATCGAAGACACTCAATGAGGAGTTCTAGCTCATTTGGGACCCACCTAAAGAGAATGCACTAGTCTGAGAAGACCATGATACACAGAGAGGGAGTCACACCCATAACAGCTGGGGGACACCAGGAACTCAATCTAGGTCAACCCGCTATGTAGTCGATCATATGTCAATGATTACACAAACCCTAATGTTGTGGCCCACTAGATGGAGGATCAACTCCCTTCTCAAGGAGGTCACACTAATTCCACAAACTCCACTAGGGATGATAGAGGATCACACTCCATTCTCACAGAGGGACACTACAACTCTATCTAAGACTCGGCCTCTATAGGGGATTATAATACAGTGATGTGGATGTAATGACACATTATACCCTTGAGTAAAGGACCAAGGAAATGAACTCAACCTATACTGGTCCAAACTAGGAAAAAGAATATCCTCAAGCACTCTTGATTTGAATCAGCCACTCAAGAAGCTACCCATAGACTTTCCCAAGCCTACAGACTGACCTCTGTGGTTGGTTCAACTACCGTGTCGACTGGCCACTATGGTTGACCACCTGTGGACCACCCACATAGTTGTTGCACCCATAGAAACTTGAGCTTCCACAGCGCCATAGTCAATTTCAATGGGGCTCTACCCTGATTTCCCCATATCTGACCCGGGTTTGACCCGAGTCTATCTCATCTGACCTAGCCCACTGGCCTGACCTAGCCCACCAATCTAGCTTGGCCCACTAACCTGACCCATACCACTTGCATGAGGCCCTCCTAGTTAGGCCCTCTCAATGTCTACTACCACTGATCCCATCCACACCCCACATCTGCTGCTGCCGATCCTGGCCGCACGTGGCTCCACTGTGCACACACAAACCGCCGCCGCACACTGCCACTACCGCGCATTGGTGGTCCCTTCCAAAGATCACCATGCCTCCTCTGATGCCCTAAATAAGACATGATTGTAAATCTGAGCTATTTGGATCCCTATCTACACTAATCTAGCCTTGGTTTTTAATTTTCCTCAAATCTGAGGGTCCGATCGAGTTCAAAACCACCTGGAAACAATGAGCAGGGACCACAGGGTTCCAATTAGTGAATAACTCAAGAAAATATGGATAAATACACAAGAGAAAAGTTTTATAATCATTTTCCAAGTGTTCATGGTCGATGATCAAGAATTGGGGATTTGGGTTAGAAAACCATATCAAATATATCTCATGGAATAAATCTTATCTCACAAAATTCATAATCCTTAAATCAATTAATTCTTCGATTGATTCATGTTCTTCATAGAAATAAATAATGGGGAATGAACCAATTAAATCACATTCCCTACCTTGATTTGGATCGATTGCTGATGAAGAACAAATATGTGTTTCCTTTATTGGTGAGATCCTTCAAAATCAATGTGTGTCGATCATCGATCCTTGATTCGTTGTTGTTCATAAGAAATGATTCCCAAATATTTCTCTTCAACGATCCTCCATATGTTCCATTGTTATGAGACTAACCCTAGAATTCTAAAATCAGGATGCATTTAAAGAAAAACAAGTCGTTACATTAACACAATGAATTAAAATAATTAAATTATATTATCTTTTTCATTTTACACCCATGACAACATTTTCACAAATAACCCATTCCGATCAATATTAGGTCGCTAATAGGGTAAAGCAGCTATTTTGAACTCAAAGTTGCCATCATATTTTTGATCTGGTCACCCATTTAGGATTTATTCAACTTTTTCAGGAAAAAAAACCACTTTAGAGTGCTATTAAATATTTTAACATTTTTCAAATATTTGTTTCAGGAACATCAGGCCTCAGAATAACATGTTGTCTCAGTGCCTAGTCTTAAAAATAATCCACATAATATCTAAAAATAATACATGGAAAATATGAGATGTTATAGATTTTATAGTCAATAAAAGTGGAAATATTGAAAAGTAAATCATATCCAAAATAAAAATAAAATGAAGTAGATGCATCCAAAGGATAGAATATAGGACATAAAATAATATAGTGGAAAAGGGGAAAATTTAACTAAAGATATAGTAAATTTGGACAGAACCCATTTGTCAAATCCTGACCTGGTTTTTCACTATAAACAATAACTAGACCAGTTGGTGATAAGGCCTCAAGAAAACCTCCCAAAATGCTAAAGGTTGTCAGCTAGAATAAAGGGACTAGGGTGTTTCTATGGGGAGACTATACCCTCATATTAGAGTGATGAAATATTAGAAATAAAATAAACAGCATCTATAATAATAAATAATTAGAGTTCAAAAGAAATAAATATAACAAGGATAAAATAATAAATTAAATACAGTAAAGGCCTAAATATCCATGTCATACATACAACATTGATTGACCACTAAGACGATCATATATATATAAATAAAAGAAATAAAAAATTATAAGGCTCTACTACTAACACTAATATGAACCACATACCTAGTCTCTAAATACTTTATCGAGCTACTCCAACCCAATCATAAGAATCCTCACAAGAGAATATGCTTGATCATGTAACCCGAGGCCTCATCCCTATCCACCCTACATCTTTAATCAACCTGAAAGTATAAATAACGTATGTATGCACACTGAGGTTCATGTATAGGGGGTGAGAAATAATATCAATAGGATACCCCCAATGGAAAACCTATAAACTATTTCCATAAGTGAATTCTCATAAAATATGATTATCCTAGTTGAGACACAAGTGGAATGAATAACTAAAATCAATCCAAAGTCAATCCTTTTATTTGTGATCCCGGTTGACTAGACATCATGTGACTAGGGATTCGAGCTGGATTCCATAACACTCAAGCTGGGTATATCAAGTCGATACTTGGGTCTATAATTATGACCAACCATACCTACTTCATCCAGTATTAGAAATATCTCTAAGTAATCTATGTCACCAAAGGGGGATATGTGTTCTATCCTTGGAATCACCCATACTAAAATACAATAAATGTAATGAATTATTCCATGTATCAATTGTACATCATGTAAATGAGACATTGAGTTGGGTGTTATACCCCTCAAGCCATGTATAATCCAATCTGATTCCTAAGTCCTAGGTCTCGGTATGTAGGAATTCATGAAATTATATCTTGGATAAAACCTAATTAGGATGACCCTTAATATTAAAGGAATTCTCTTCATATCTGAGATAAAAACTCAATATCATTCAATAAATGGATCAGCATCTCATTCCCAAACAAGTCTGGGAAATTCAATGGTAGTTCATCCACCTGATCCTATATAGTATCCTAGGCCTCATATCGAGGATATCATCATCAATCCTTAGGGATACCAGAATCCTGTTCTTAGGGTAAATACACCCACCCAGTGCCTCTAGCATCAACTGAATCCTAGCAATATATCCATACCAGGAGACACACTATATAAGAGGGGTTATGAGGTGTGTTCATTAGCCTCGTTTATAACCCCTATGAAGGAAGGAATCCTAGTGAAAAATGTGACTTCTGGTAATAGTAACATTCAATCAATAAGGATCATAATTTGGATCCTATGAAATACCTTTGGTCATCCTTGTCATATCATCACATATCATCAATCCCATTAGATGATTACTAAAAAACACATCTGTCAATTGTAGTTATATCAATAGTAATTGAGTGAAAGCATGAATAAAAGAGTAAGGTTGTCTAAATTCCTACACCCATCACTATTATCACAGACCATTTGATCCACATTTTTGTTACATGATCTAGGTGACAAGAGCTAGAATCTCTACCCAAACTCTTGACACAATTTCTCAAGGTTGTTCAGCCTCCAGGGCACCCACTTGGGTCCCTTGGGTCAATACACATGTAAGGAATCCCTTGTGGGATCCTTAAGGTCCACACATAAGCATAGGTATCCCTCCTAGGATTCTCTAAGTTAGAACATAAGAAAATTCATCCCACTTTGGATCCTCAAGATTGATAAATAGGTAGAGGAATCCCTCATGGGACCCTTTGAAAAAAATATACAAATAGAGGAATCCCATAGAGAATCCTATATGTTAGATTAATACATAGGTGTAGGAATCCATCTTGGGGTTCACTAAGTTATTAAGAAGGAAAATTAATCTCTATTTGGATCCTTATAAGTAGTATGAAGGTGGATTTATCCTATATTCAATCATATAAGTCAAGTTATAAGAAGAGACATCCATCTTGGGATCCTCAGTTATAAACAAGTCACTCATGCCAACTCTTGTCTCTTAGGTAAACACATCCCACAACCCCATCTCTAACATCTCACATCCTCCTATCCCAAAATGGGAACACCTCACAAACTAGATGTCCTCAAGGTAAAATATACCTAAGCATCGATCTAAGGAGATGGATCATGGCCCGTATCGGTTCAAGTTTCCACTCTAGGTTTCCCTAAACATCCAACCTATCCATCCTATTAAGTCATAACCAGTCTCTCTCATCAAGGACTATCCTAAGAAAACCAATAAACAAGGACATTAGTGATCCCATTCCATGCACACCAACTATTCCCATGACCGTCTATTAGGTCTCATCCCAAGTATCACTCAATTAAGTCAACAGAATCCATTTACTGGAGAAATAACCTCTCCATTAAATCTCATTCACCTCAAAATACTTCTTGGGAGTCCTTAAGTCACCCCAAGGGTTCCACCATTATGATATACATGGAAAATAAATCAAAATGGACTCCTATTTTTTCTAATTCTGAATTTTGGGTGAAAAATCACCTAAACCCCTAAAAAGGGTAACAAAGGGGTAGTACATTTAATGTACTAAAAGTATACATCATTTACTCTAAAACCTCCTTACTAGCCATATAATTCTACATGTCCTAGAACGCATGGGGTATGGATGTGTACTACTACATGGATAGGGTATACATGGGGTCAATCTATGTACTACTACATGGTTAAGACACACCTAGGGTATGGTTGTGAACTACAAAATGGCCATATTCCCCTTACATGGGGTGTCTACCCAAGTACTTACCCACATGGCCATGTACAACTACATAAAATGTACTTAAATTACACGACATATACTTCTAAAAAGTAATATTACCGAAACATGAAGAACACGCATCATTTGTTCATAGACCCACATTCAATGTGATAGGGATATCTAATCGAGAAACCCTTATGGATGGCTTGAAACCACCATTTTTTCCTTATTAAGCATAGATCGACCCATATGGGGTCCAAAGCAGACATAATAAGGTCTAAAAACTCAAAAGTGGTAAATCTATAAGGATTTACAGAAAAAAAATGGACTAGGGTAAACTACCTATTCCAAGACCAACATAGTGGTCTAAAAAATTATCTGAGTTCATCATCTAGTGTAAAAGGCCATTTTACCCTTCATGATCATCTGAAAGAAAAAATTCAAATTTATGCTCAATTTCATAGTGAAGAAAACATGGGTCTTTACAAACTCCCCACCATAACCCTTCTCATCCTCAAGAATCCTTGGTGATCAAATAGAATTCGTTCTCTCAACTCAAACATTTATATAATTACTTTGTCTTGAACATCTAACAACTAGTCTCTTAGAATTCACAACTCTCCCTACATTGGAGACATTCAACCATGAATGATCTAATAATTCCCACCATAGGATAATCCTTATCATCGCCTCACAACCAAACTCCAACTTCATGGTCCATGCTATGTCCATCACTAAATTCAATTACTAGCATGGCCAAAACTACTCATTTCTGAGTTTTAACCCACAATGTCAAGAAATCTTCCATTCTCACTTCCCAAGAAAATTTTTCCACATAAACCATAAAATTACAACTTATAATGAGGTTATCCAACCTCAAATGGAAAATTGTGTAATCCCCACCATATGGATTACCTTATATTACTTCTTGAGTGCGAATTTATCTAGTTCCACCACTGTGTGTGTGTCACTTATCTCGATCCATACACTTTTTCCGGTCAACACCTAACCAGGATTGAGCTAGATCGTATATTCCACCACAACAAATCCATTCTTAATGTCTCCTCTATGATAGAGGGACATTGATAATTTCATAAAAACTCCTAATAACTATGCTCATAACATTTATTTTAAACCATTGGTCCTCATATCACACATAAAAACTCATCCTTTAAGATTTAAACAGTTAACACATGCAACTGGCACATACCACTTCAATTTCTCCAGCACAGTGGTTGTACTATCTTGTACCATCTGGTCACACCACTCGAATCATGATTTCATGATATGCATGTTACTAAGGCCAATATGACCATGCTACATGTAATGTAAGTCTCATTAATCTAGAAGATCCTAGGGAAGTCCTCTTTAAAATAGGGCACTCCACCTATGCCATGATTTATTTTACAACCATTCTTCACAATGAATATTCCTATCAATGTAGTTGCACATACTTGGTCTAAATACTTTCAAAATCATATACATTATTATCCACCACTCGTTGTTATTCTAATCATAAGAATCTATTTGAAATATAACCATGATGGTAACTATATAACCACTGGTAAAAAGGTATGGGAACCCAAACAGTCCTTCCCCTTAAATATAGTCTCGATACCTAAGCATCCTAGGTGATTCCTTAGATACTAAAGAATCATTATTTCTATATATCAAAACTTAATCTCCTCTCATGCATCAATTTCTACACAAGTTTATAACCAAACTCGCTACCTAAAAAGGCATCTACAAACCCATGAAAACCCCTCTTGTAGGTTTCCATTGATTAAACTAAACACTAACTCACTAAGTTATAAGTCACAACTAAGGGCCTCTAGGTCTCCCACCTATCCCTACCAGTCAGGACTCATATCATGGTCACTGGGTCCGACCACTTATACCGAATATCAAAACTCTCACCAAGGTCACGTCTCATGGGGCATCATCCATGCACCTATCTTAACGCATGGCATATAACGTGCATGTCAACCCTTTAAAGGGAGGTAAATATATAATCAACTACAAGGGTCAAAACTAGTTAACAAGGGTTAAATTATATAGGTTTTAAATTCTAGTTATAGAGGAAAATACTCAATAAGTTTTAATTATAAACCCATTTAATTGAAACCCATTTCTAACTCATAACTAAGGGAGGATTATAATGGTATCACCTTCCAAGAATTGGATTACTGGGACTTTATCCTCTTCAAGAATCCATACTTCTCCCTAAAGGGTCATAATATGAATGTTGAAATATTATGAGCTGAACCTCATTGATCATCCTCATATGGTAAAACCTCTTCAAGGTTCCAGTTCACTATAAATGTTGAGGTACCCATCAGAATAATACTCAAATATCTGACTATATGACCATAAAATAAGTTTGGTTAAGTAAAATATCAATACAAACTAGATGGGAAAAGTCCATGTAGGTTGTTACGAATATTTATTTAACCATATCTAAAAATTATACACCTAAAAAGGGTCTACTATAAAGGAATTATCTACCAAAGTTGACATATGAGGGTCAATAATAAACACATAGCATTTTATCAACAATTTATATCACATAATACTCACATTATTTTGTTAATTAAAATTTCATTCTAAGCTATGTAGGAAAACACTATATAGGTTATTTATGACACTTTAGATAACAAAACCTGAGTAAAAACACCCCATGATGGGTCTAACACTTAGGTATTATGTTCCCTATAAACCCACTTGGTTCATTTCACCTCCCATGCATGAGGATTGAGTCATCATACTCACTATTGAATGTCCCACCATAGATCCACATGACCTTACATAAGAAGGAAATATATATACAATTTTTCCTGGTTGAGTATAATTCCACCAATAACATATATTTGAAAACACCATTTAGGTTTTGTTTGGAACTTTAAACAATTTAATTCATCATCAACAATAAAATCACACATTAGCATGCCTATAACATGTGAAACCTATGTTCTAAACCTGATGCATGAATAAATACCAATTTCCTCTATTAACCAAGAGTAAAAATCAATCAATTTCCTCTCACTAATAGGATTAGATCCATAAATCCATAATAAAACATAAAATTCACACAATATGTTCATTTTTTAAATTTAAATTCATATACAACTATAACAATTCATTTCAAGAACATCAATCCCATAACCCCAGTAATTGTGACTTCTCACCAAAACAAGTGTTCTTGATGCACCAGTCTAATATCCATCACAAGATCCAAAAAATTATTAATATTCTTTTATACCATATATTAAATAGTAATATAACAGGAAAGGAACCCCTCTGATATCACTTTCTTATGTCCCGTCTTGGTTTACTATATAAATAGTAACTAGACCGGTTGGTGATAAGGACTCAAGCGTACTTCCTCATACACCAGAGGCTACTGACTAGGAATGAAGGACTAGGGTGTATCTATGGGGATACTATGCCCTTATATTAGAGTAAGTGAAATAGAATTAATAAATAAACATCATTTATAGAATTAAATAATCAGAGTGTGAAAGCAATAAATAAAATAAGGCAAAAATAATAGATGAAATTTAGTAAAGGCCTAAATATCCATGTCATACATAAAACATTGATCACACATTGGGATAATCACATGTATAGGAATAAAATGAATAAACAAAAATTATGAGGCTATACTACTAACTCAAAGATGAACCATATACCCAATCTCTAAAGACTCTATCAAGCTGCTCCAGACCGATCATAATAATTCACATGAGCATCTTTGTTTGATCATGCAACCCTAGGCCTCAGCCCTATCCATCCTATATTCATGCTCAACTTTAAAGAATGCATATGGCCCACTCACACACCAAGGTTCACATACAAAGGGTGAGAAATTATCTCAATAGTTCACCCCCAATTGTGAACCTATTACCTACTATCATACATATATTCTCATGCAATATGTTCATCCTAACTGATACATAACTGTAATGAATAGATAAAATTAATCCATAGTTGATCCTTGTATTTTTTATCCTGATTGAATGGATATCCTTTTATTAGGTCATTGATTTTTATTTCATACCACTCAATTCATGTATAATCAAGTCTATCTTTGTGTTTGTAATCTTGATCAACCATACCTGCTTCATCCAATGTCAAAAATGTCTCAGACAAACCTATATCGCCACAAGGGGATACATATCCTATCCCTGGGATCACCCTTACTTGCCTCCAGTAAATGTAACAAATTATTTAATGTATCAACTAGACATCCTATAAATAATTCATTGAGATAGATTTCATACCACTCAATCCATATGTAATCCAGTCTGATGTCTGATTATTAGGTCCCAAACTATAGGCATTCATGACATTTGAGATCGGATAATCCCTAAGGGGGATAAAACATAGGATATATGTAAGAAATAATCTCCATATCTAAGATAATAACTTTTAATCATTCAATAATTGTCTCAACAACCCATTCCTAGACAAGTCTAGGAAATGTAGTAAAGGTATGTCCACCCAATACTAATGAGTATCCTAGGCCTTATATCGAGGGTATTATCATCAATCCTCAGGGATATTAGCATCTCATTCTTAGGGGAAAATAACCCACCCAAAACCGATAGAATCACCTAGATCTAGGTGATTTATCCATCCTAGATGACATACTATGTAATAGGGGTTATGAGGTTCACTAAGAAACCTATTTTTTATCCCATGTGAAGGGAGAAATTCTAATGTAAAATGATACTTCTGGTAATGGTAACATTAAATTGGTGAGTCTAATAACCTAGATCCTAGGAAATACCTCTGGGAATCCCAATCATAGAATCATATATCATCAATCCCATATGTCGGGTGCTATAAATAACGTCTAGAAATCATATTTTCATCAATAGAAACTGATTGAAAACATGGATAAAAGAGTAAGTTTAGTTGAATGCCTAAACCCATCACTATTATATAGCCCCTTGGGATCACATGTTAGGTATGGGATCTAGGTGACACCCACTACCATATCTTCTTAAACCCATAACACACTTACTTAGGGTAGATCGTCCACTAGATCACCCATTAGGGTCCCTTATGATAATATATAAGAGACTTATCCCTTACGGATCCTCAAGGTCCACATATAAGCATAGGTATCCCTCTTGGGACTCTCTAAGTTAACATATAAGCAAAGGAACTCCTATTGGGATCCTCAAGATCAGTATATAGGTAGAGGAATACCTTTTGTAACCCTTGAAAATAATATCCAAGTATAGGAATCCCATAGGGGATCCTATAATCTAGATCAATACATTAGTATAGGCATCCCTCTTGGGATCCACTATATCAGCATGAAGGTAGAGGCATCCCTCTTAGGATCCTTAGAAATGGTATGTGAGTGAAGGCATCCCAAATTGGATCCTATAGGTTAGTTCATAAGTAGAGGCATAACTATGGGGATCCTCAGAAATGGTATGTGAGTAGAGGAATCCCATATTGGATCTTATAGGTCAGGTCATAAGTAGAGGCATCCCTCTTGGGAACCTCAGTTACAAACTAGTCACTCAGACCAATGCCCATTACTTGGGTAAACACATCCCACAACCTTGTCTCTAACATCTCATGGATTATTGGGCTAAAAAGGGCATACCTCATAAGGGAGATGTCCTCAAGGTATAATCCACCTAAGCATTGGTCTAGGGAGATGGCTCATAGCACATCTCATCTCAAGGTTCAACTCTAGGTTGTCCCTAACACCCAACCTATCCATCCTATCGAGTCGCAACCAGTCCAACTCATTGGGTAATGTCCCAAGAAAACCAATGAATGAGGACATTAGAGATCCCATTCCATGTTAACTAATTATTCCCATGACCCTCTGTTGGGTCTTATCCCAAGTCTCACTCTCCATAGACAATAGAATCCATTTATGGGAAAAGGAACATCTCCATTAAATCTTTTTCACCACAAAAATCCTATTAGGAGTCCTCAAATCACCCCAAGGGTTCCACCATCAAGATCTATTTGGAAAAAATACACAAAATGGACTCTTATTTTGTCTAATTCTGAATTCAGGTCTTAAAATCATCTAAATCCCTAAAATGGTATAAAGGGGTAGTACACAATGTGTACTCAAATTACATGAAGTTTAATCCAAAACCACCTATCTGGCCATGTACTTCTACATGAACTATAAACATAGGTTATATTCATGTACAACTACATGTACAAGGCATACATAGGGTCTAGCCATGTACTACTACATGGTAAGGACACACTTGGGGTCTGTTCATTTACTAATAAATGTCCATGTACCCCCTACATGGGGTTTATGCCTAAGTACCCTGCCACATGGCCATGTATCACTACATGGAATGTACTTAAATTAAACTATGTGTACTTCCAAAAAATTAATCTTCCCCAAACATGAAGAACAAATGGTGTATGTTCATGGATCCACATGTCATCTGGTCAATATTTTTGATCGGGAAACACCTACAGATGGCCCAAAACCCATGTTTTTTACTGATTAAGTATAGATCGACCCATGGGGATTAATGAAAAGTGAGTTTTACATGATACTTATAGGAGAAATGAAATTTTTCCTTGGAATTAATATTTTTCAAAGAAATGGTGATATATTTTTAAATAAATCTAAGTATGATAAGGTACTTATTAAGATGTTTGTATTAGATAATTATAAAATTTAAATCATTCCTATGATTACATCATATAAATTGGATGCTGATGAATCTAGGAAAACAGTTGGAAACAAACTTCATATAAGTATAGTTGGTAACTTACTTTATTTTACTGATTTTAGGCCTCATTTACTGTTTTCATTTTGCATTTATGAAATATTTTAGAGTAATCCTAAATAAATTTATTTAAAAACTATAAAAAGAATCATAAAATACATTAAAGGTTATTTAAACCTTGGATTGTTTTATGCTGGAAAAACTAATTTTTTGTTAACAATTTATAAAAAAATTTATTTTTATTGTTGAAAATTTGATAGAGTCATCACAAGTGGTATGTTTCATTTTATAGGAAAAACATAGTATCTTGAAGTTCTAAGAAACAAAATTCTATTGTTTTATCTACTTTAGAAGAATAATACATTGATATCGAAAGTTGTTATACTCAATTCCTTTGGATTAATAAAGCTTTATCTTACTTTTATGATTTCTTCAAAAAAATCATATTTTATATTATAATTCATTAGTTATTGTAATTTAAAATAATACTTTCCAACATTATAGGACTAATCATATAGATGTTAGATATCATTTTATTAGTGACCATGTTCAAAAAGGTGATATTTGTTTAGAATATATTCGAAATGATGATAAAATTGCATATGTATTTACTAAACTAATAGATTCAACTATGTTTGAGAAAAAAAATATGAACTGGAATGATGGAAATTTAACATAAAATTTTAAATGAAATCTACTTATAAAATATGTTTGTGGCTAATAGGTGGTTCTTCAAGACTAAAATCATTCCACCTTTATAATACCACTTCATGTAAACTCTATTTTTTTGGAATTCATTAGTATTATGACATGTTATTTTCTTTTAGTCAATAAGAATCCTTAATATACTTAAATTTTATGGTTTACTGACATGATTTTAAATCTATTTTTCATATTTTTTTAGTGATAATTTAATTGGTTTATATTTTCTAGTTCATCGGAATATGCATTCATTATTGGTTACTATTTTCATTCATTTCATATCATATTATATGATACTTTGTACATGTTGACTTATTTCAATGGATCCTTGAATATTTTTAAGTCTTACAAAGTATAGAATTATGAATTTTATACATAGTATATTTACTTTCTTTGCAAACAATTTAGAATATAAAGAATTTTAAAAAATTATGAAAATATTATATTAAAGGGGATTTTCACTACTTTTCATATTTATATTCTCAATTTACAATTTTATTCTCATTTTATTTTGTGTTTATAACTCATGAATTGGGGGATATTTCATGTTTAAATCTGGAATTACTTGAAATCTATTTCTATAGTTTTGAAAAAAAAATTAACATGATGAAATCTTAGTATTTAAATCTATTTTATAAGTATTACCCTCAGTGTAATATTATTCATCTTAGGGGAAGGTATCATTTTCATTCTTGGGAAAATAAGTTATTTAGAAATTATTTCCAAAAATGTGGAGAGAATATTTTAAATAGGGTTAGACATGTTTCATAAATTTATTTTATTTATTTGAGTTTAAAGGGGAAGATAATTTTATATCATTTAATCTTTTTGATAATTTCAAAAAAGAGGATAATTTTTTGAAATTATAATTGAAGTTGTAATTATTAAGAAGGGGTAGACCATTGAGTGTCTCCTTTCTATTTTACTTAACTGTGTTTTGATAATTAAAAAAATTTATTTTATCCTCTATAACATGAGAGAATAAATTTATTTTAATTTATCCCTACTGGTATAAGAAAATATTATTATTAATATTTTTTATTGAATTGTTATTCATATTTATTATTTTTCATGTGAACTAATTTTAAATAAAAATACACTTTTGTATGAGTTGAGTTATAATTAATACATTGAATCTTTCATAATTGAATAATTATAATTTTTCACAAAATTATTTACTTATTTTTTATTTTATCCTTATGGTTTAAATGATCGTTATAGTTTAAAAGACCCTTATAGTTTTCATTTTTACACAAGATCGTAATTAAAACTTGATGCTTTTGAATTAATCCTTATATAAAAATTAATCTTACACACATTTCTATGCTTATAGTTAAAATGATGCTTATGGTAAATAATTTTTATGGTTATAATGGTTCTTATAGAAAAAGTATGCTTATGGAATTGATGCTTACGGCTTCATGCTTATGCTATAGTGGAATGATATTTATGTAGAACACTAAAATGATGATTATGAAAAGATGATGTTTACATAGAATGATTAAATGGTTTTTATGCATATTCATGATTACACATAATTATGCTTATGAAAAAATCATTATTACTCAAAAATTGTACTTATGAATGATTTAATAGTTTTTTTAGGAAGTTCGAATTATTTTTTATTTTACTTATACTTTTGTATTTCTATTTACTGTATATTTATATTGATCATTTTTATTGTTTTAGTTTTTTCATAATTATTCATTAATTATTTTGAACCTATAAGAATTAGTTTGGAAATATATTATCTAAAATTAAATGAAGATCATGTGGGTTGAAGCATGTTTATATTTTATTGCATGTTCCAAAGTTTATTTTTATTTATAGTGATGTAGGTTCAATTTTCAAGAAGGTTAATCATGTTGTGTTTTCACATTAAATAGAGAATACATGTGATGTATTATCTAGGAAATAATAATGAACAACTTTTAAGTGGTTCATTGTATTCACATGTGCACATGATACTTTAGGAAATGAATAAATACAATAGCTAGAATATTTGAGTTGTTGTTCATATGGATATGAAATTGATTATAATTTTTGAATATGTTGTGTAAGAATAAAATCTAGAAATAGATTTTGATAGAACAAGTGAAAAATATAGAGTAAATTTTCATATATATTACAAATGCATTATGCTTTAAGTTTTTACAATCATCACTACAAAGCAATCTACTAAACCTCGTCATTCTAAATCTTTACTATTAGAGTTCTATACTTCCTCAACATTCAGAGATTTACCATTTCATCTAGTTTATATTGTACTTAATTCCTTTTATTTTTTGTATGTGTAATTTGTGGATTATGATTTTTCATACCAAATTAGGACCTTAGTAACTGGGTTATACTTCCCCTATAAAAGGTGTCTCAAGTTATTCCATATTTGGTAAAAGGAATGAGATTTGGTTGTATTTTATTATAGATGAAGTCATTGTTGGTTCTTCCTCTATTTCTAAATAAAGGTTATGGGTTGTGCCTCTATGTGAGAAAAATTTTGGATTTTTGTTATGCCTCCAGGGGTTAAAAAGGTAGTTATAAAAGGTTGTGAATCCTTTCAAAAGTTAGGTCAAAATATTTTTTGGGTGTTATACCCTCACATTGAGAGTGTGAAGAGTAAGCATGGGGTCAATTTGATCTGAACTACTATAAAAATATTTGTGTTTATTTATTATGTTTCACTATAAAGTTAATTAACTCTGATAAGTTTTTAAAGTTTATAAAGAGGTCAATTCACCCCCACCCCTCATGACCATTCAGACATCTTACCTTCAGGGAAAAACATGCAAAAGAAAAACATTATTCATTATAGTCAACTTCTCATACATGTTAGTGAGGGTATTCATAAGTTCTAATGTGGTTTTCACTTCTTGTATATTATAACCTACATTTTGGTCTAATGAAATCTATATCAACCTTAGTTCTTTCTTATCCAGACTCTACTATTCTTCCTTTTTTATCGCTTCCATATTCATACCCATAAATAGTAGATCAAAGTACTTTCAAAGTCGATAATATTCCATCTTTATTCTCTAAAACTAAAAATCCATGTTATTGAAAATCTCCACCTATACCTTACCCTTATCCAAAATAAAATCCATAAATTATAATGTGATAATGTTCTAAGGGAACCTATCATACTTAAATATTATAGTATTTCACCTCTATGATGAGAACCTGAAAATGAAATGACAATATTCCTAAATATATGTTCTAATTCTAGATGATATCATTTTATGGGACACAAACAATATAATCTATCAGAGTTAGGGTACTCATAATATCCTTTATTTATATCTCTTCTCCTAGAACACTCTCAATAATGGAGAGTGACCGTCCTCCTCTGCCCTCTTGACTCTAAGAGAATAAGAAGAATCCTTCTGACCTTGAAGTGATTATTGTGGTGATCTTTGATGATTGATACTGTATCATAATCTTATTCTCTGAAACCCAAGTATTTATATAGATATATTCAATGTTTCATGGTATTCATGTGGATCATCAATAAATAGATTCTACCCTTGAATCCTATCACCATAATGACAGTACGATAAGATGTGGATTACCAGATCTTTAATGAAGAAAGAATTCCAATGAAAGGTAATTAATTATTTACATAAATTATATATTATGGTATTTCCTTCTTGGTTTCAGTGTTTATGTAAATTAATATTTGAAAAAAATTCATTGTTCATGACATTCTTCATCATTTACATCTTGTATTATTTATCGATTATGAAAAAAAGTCAAGTTGGGTACTACCCAAAAGGCACTCCCACTAGACCTAAAACCTTTAAGTGGTATCAAAGTGTTCATATGATAATTTATAATTATTTATTGATCATTGGTTGATTTATTCATTTATTTTTAACCTTTTATTTTTTGTTTAATCATTATTTAAATCTGAATTTTGATATATTCTCTCCCTATTATTTATTCTTGGTAAAATAATCAAAATTGATTAATTATAAATAAAGAACATTTGATGTACTCATTTGGATGTGTTGAGGACTCTAGTTATATAGCGTAATATTACATAACATGTCACTCTTAGGTACATGATGTTTACCCAAGTACACTTCACCAAAATAATTCATGGGAAATTTAGGTCATCATGTAGTTATTAACACACGGAGTTCATTAAATATGGATTGTGTGTTGATCAGGATAGTCTGGAAAATGGTTATCTATACTACACATAAAGTAACCTAATTACACTTTGTGTAGTCTATAATTCAATGATGCGTCATGAATTTATTACATGATGAATATTACAAACATTTTTGTAACTTGGAGGTTATATGGCATGTAACTCCTATACATGTTGTGATCCCATTAATGTATGTGATCGTCTTACAGACCCAGTCACTAATCATGTGTCATGGATAGACAATGAAGATACATAAATGATGTGTAGCTAGCCTATACACACTGTGTATAATACTTGTTTATGGATAAAATAACATTAATTAATTAATCTATTTAAACCCAATCAACATGTCTATGTGTAATTTATTGATAGTACACATTATGTGATAGTTTATATATATATATATATTAAATTTGTAATTAATATCTACATAATATTCAAAATTTCATACAATTTATAGTCACAATACGCTAAATACTCTATGCCCATTAAAAGAATTATACATAGTGTAAATAACGCGTGTTCATATGTCATTTATATAAAGTACACACTAGGTAATTATATGATAAGATGTTTATGCTACATGTTGTATGAGTAGATAGTATATGACCATAATGCACTCCAGGTAGTTCGGAAAGGTACTCATCATTTTTCTTCCAAGTACATGCTTTGTACATAGATAATTTTAAATAAAATTACTTTATTTAATTTACTTAAAACTGTAACAGATGAGAATCGCAAGGAAATTTTGGGTAGAAATTAAGATAAATTAATTTATTAATTAATAAATATGATTAATTGATTTGACTTTGTTTTATGTTTATTAATAATGATTGAAATGAATGCTAGTTTATTAAATTTATAGTCACTGCATATGTGTGGGTGATCATAATCTTATACCAACCTTTGTATATGATTGGTTTCTTTTAATTTATTATTATTTCATGGTTATTTTAATAATTTATTAAATTAAATTGATTCCATGTGAGTCATCCCTCCCTAGCATTATGAAAGGTCGTGTGTGCCCGTGATTTGTTTTATATAAACCCTTAATCGATCCTTTTTTCTTCTCACCTTCATGTGAGTAATAATTATGTAATGGATGGAGCTCCTAGGAAAGTAAAGGTGGATAAAGTATGGAACTATAGTGAAACCAATCCAGTAGATAAATATAAGCATAGGTGAAATTTTTCAACTCAAACCATGCATAGTTCCTCGAGTTTATTCCTGAAGGTAAAGGGTTGGTTTTTTATCCACTATATAAACCAACTATTAGAATACATAATGATCATACCAATTTTTTTTTTATATATTGGTTGAATGTTTGATTATTTATGGATTCTTTATCGATATCAATTTATAAATGAATTAATAGAAATGCAATATGGAATTAAAATAAATTAGAGTGTTTAAATATAATCTAACATGTGTTTAATCACTTAATTAAAAAACCCACTTAACATTAATAAGGATGTAGTAATATAAAATAGTAAATTTACACATAAATATAAAATCCATAAAAATTAAATATTAAGTCAAAATCCTTTCATTACTTAATTTAGAATAAAACCACTAGATTGTATTGTTTTCTTATCCCTCGTCAGGAAACTTCCATCTAACAGGGAGTTATAAAGAAAGTTTGGGGTTGACTTAATTGAATATATATTAAGTATAATGGCCTTCATCTATCCAATAAAAATTTATATCTAGGTGTTGAGTAAATCCAAGATCAAGAATTTGGAATCGAGTAGTCCACTCAATAGTTCAAGGAGTTTTGAGTCAATGTAGTTGACAAGACCTTCCAACCTAAATAACTTTTAATAGCTTATCAAACCTTTACCTAGGTTATGAGAATGGGTATTTGGATCCTTGAAACTATAATATCCAAGTGACGGGATATTATAAAATCAATGGTGAGGAATATTGGGTTTGTATAAAATACTGGAAGATTAATAAATTAAATTTATTATTTAATTTTAATCCAAATTAAGTACTAAGAATATTATCTTAAATAAAAATATAAATTCATATGACTTTGAATATATCATTTTTATCTATATTAGATAATGATAACCTTATCAATAGATCAAATTTCTAGGAATGGTATTGGTTCTTACATGTTTTACTATGCCATGAGTAGAAATTATACAAACTGGAAATCCCTATTCCTAAAACACTTGGTAAAGAGGAAAGTGGGGAAGAATTGTATTTGTATGAAACATTTGGATTATTCCATATATTTATAATGTTCTGTGATAACATCCATGACAATTGAGATTCTAAATCAATATGAGGATATGGATTTGTATAGAATCATGTATCACCTTCATTATTTGTATTGGGATAATGTGCGACAAGAGAGATATGATATACCCAATGCACTATTCATGTGTAATATTATAGATTCATTATTAGATGGACCTCAATTAGTTAATTTTATTATCTATATAGAGTTCCTGTACATCTTTGGATTTAATATCCATGATGAGTTTCACACAAATCTCATTTTATCCTCGCTACTTAAGTGCTTCTCTTGTTTCACTATTAATTATAATATGATAAATAGTGAGAAGTCTCTCTCAAAAATACTTAACTTGATTTGTTAAGTTGATAAAGAAATGAGGCATAAAAAACCTATAGTCTTTATGGTGAATAAGAGGAAGAACAATAAAATGATTCCTAAGACTCACACCAAGTCTAAGGCTTATGAGAACTATCCTTCCAAGAAAAGTAATATCCAAAGATAGGTGAAGGAATAAGAAGCATTATGCTTTTCAGGTGGCAAGTTGGGCCACTAGAAGAATAACTACACTGAGTTAAATAAGCAAGGGGAATATTTTTGTGTGTTCATTATTGAGTAAAATATTTCCATGTCTACTAATTTGGTATTATATATAACATTTGGTACTCACATATGTATTCAAATTTAGTAACTAATTCGATTTTGAAAAAAAAAATAGGAGGATAGGTAGATATTTGAGCAGACAATAGAGCACAAGTTTCTACCTTAACTATAGGATAATATCACCTTCTATTTTCAAATGGAATGATATTTCTTTTAAAAAATTGTTCTTATATTCCCAATGTTACCAAAAACATAATTCTCCTATCCTACCTAGATACAAATGGTTTTTTTTCAAATTTAGAAATAAAATTTATTTCTTTTATAAAGATAACATATGTAAATGTATGAAACACTTAAATTACAATATTTATGTATTAGATTATAAAAACCAAGCATTATAAATTGATAAAAAATCAGTTTCAAATGACTCATACCACACCTATTTATGATATCTTTGACCTGGTTATATAAATAGGAATCACTTGAAAAAGATCTATCAAGATGGTTACTTAGACTTTTTTGAGTTAAAACCACATGAGAGATGTCACACTTGTTTATAAGAAAAAATGACCAAATTTCTTTTTGGTAGTCAAGGTAAATGGTTCATAGAGCTTCTAAAATTAATACACACTAACATTTGTGGACCTTTTCTAGTAGAATCTAGAGGTGGGTATTACTAATTTATAATATTAAATGATGACATGAGTAAATATGTTTATGTCTTCTTGATTAGGTATAAGTATGAATCAAATGGAATATTACAGTAATTCAATAATGAATTAGAGAATCAACTTGGTGATAAGATAAAGAATCTTTGATATGATCAATGTGGTAACTTAAAAAATAATTCATTGACTATCTATGGGATTTTAGGATCTTTTCCAAATCATTCCTCCTTATACACCATAGTGGAAATGTGTTAGTGAAAGGAGAAACTGTATTTTACTTGTCATAGAAAGGTAGATGATGAGTCATGTAAGACTTCCATTATAATTTTTTGGATATTCATTATAGATTGTATCATATACTCTAAACTAAATGCCAACTAAAGTTTCAAATGACATACCATACAAGTTATTGTATAGAAAGAAGTATATGTTGTTTAACTTGTGTGTAAGGGAATGTGAGGAACTTGTTAAGGCGTGTTTAGGAAACAAAATAGCACCATGTGTAAAGACCCGTAAATTTCAAGGAAATTTTTTTCTTAATTATTTGTCACGACCCATCCTCGGGGCCCATGTCGTGACTACCCCAAGCCCGCCTTCCATAGGTCAGGGGCTGGCGACTAGCACTAAGGCGTAAATACCGGTAAAAGGGAAGGAATTGCCTTTGTAAAGTAAACAAACACCACAGAGCAAGAAAGTAGTAGAAGTAAACACTAAGTAAAAACTGAGTACAACAGTAAGTGGGCCAGTATACAAACCCAAACTGAAAGTAAAGTACAACTGGAAGGGAAAACAACAACTGAAAAGTAAAGCCGCAACGTTGAGCTGTCCGCTGGAAATCCCACCTGAAGGGTGGGTACAGATAGCCTCCACTGCTCCTCGGGTCCAGCCGACCGCTCCGAGTATGTCCCGCCCAGTGGTCCACCTCCAGGTATCATCCTGATCCGCAAGCCTCAACCACAATCAGTGTTGTTCGTCGTCTGCAACTAACACAACGTAGTGCGGGCATAGCCCGTGCAGGGGTGAGTATAAGCTACTCAGTAGGGACCCCGAGACCCCCGAAGGTCTCCCAGAATCCAAAAAGGATAATCCACAAAGGAAATATACAATCACGAAGTAACATCCGACACTGCTTAAGTATATGCCCATACATATACCTAAGTCATCAATTCTCGTTCGGCTCCAACATCCGAGCCCAAGTACAACCCAGTCCACATAGGAAAGCAAAACAAGATTCAGCTCACACAGGTATACTACTTCATATGACAATAAAGATGACCAGATATTGATGATGGGGCGACTTTTTCGGAGGTCCCGGTGGAGATCGAGGATCGACAGGAGCGGGTCCTACGTGGACGTTGTGTCTCACAGTCAGCGTCCTCACGCTGTGCCTCTCTGACCCGCTGCAGTAGTGGAGGAGAGACTGTGAGTGACTGAAGGAGAGATGCTCCATCTCTATCCACAAAGGATATCCGCAAAGCGGCTAACTGCTATGTCACCTCCTCGAGTAGCTGAATGCCTGTCATCCTGCTGAGAGCATCGGCTACCACATTCCCCTTCCCAGGAGTATAGACTATCTCAAAGTCATAGTCCTGGAGGAACTCGAGCCATCTCCGTTGTCTCAGGTTCAGGTCCTTCTGAGAAAAGATGTACCTGAGACTCTGATGGTCAGAAAAGACTGTAAAGCGCTCACCGATCAGGTAGTGTCACCATGTCTTCAGAGCGAAGACCACTGCTGCTAACTCCAGGTCATGGGTAGCATATTTCTGCTCATGTGGCCTCAAATGACGTGATCCATAGGCGATCACTGCCTGCTCTTGCATCAGGACACATCTGAGTCTGGTCCCTGATGCATCGTAGTAGACTACGTACCCAACTCCCTCCTCTGATACCAATTTGTCATGACCCATCCTCGGGGCCCATGCCGTGACTACCCCAAGCCCGCCTTCCATAGGCCAGGGGCTGGCGATAGCACCAAGGCGTAAATCCCGGTAAAAAGGGAAGGCATTGCCTTTGTAAAGTAAACAAACACCATAGAGCAAGCAAACAGTAGAAGTAAACACTAAGTAAAAACTGAGTACAACAGTAAGTGGGCCAGTATACAAACCCAAACTGAAAGTAAAGTACAACTAGAAGGGAAAACAACAACTGAAAAGTAAAGTCGCAACGTCGAGCTGTCCGCTGGAAATCCCACCTGAAGGGTGGGTATAGATAGCCTCCACTGCTCCTCGGGTCCAGCCGACCGCTCTGAGTACGTCCCGCCCAGTGGTCCACCTCCAGGTACTGTCCTGCTCCGCAAGCCTCAACCACGATCAGCGCTGTCCTTCATCTGCAACCAACACAACGTAGTACGGGCATAGCCCGTGCAGGGGTGAGTATAAGCTACTCAATAGGGACCCCGAGACCCCCGAAGGTCTCCCAGAATCCAGAAAGGATAATCCACAAAGGAAAGATACAATCATGAAGTAACATCCAACACTGCTTAGGTATATGCCCATACATATACCTAAGTCATCAATTCTCATTCGGCTCCAACATCCGAGCCCAAGTACAACCCATTCCACACAGAAAAGCAAAAAAGGATTCAGATCACACAGGTATACCACTTCATATGATGATAAAGATGACCAGATATTGCCACTGATTCATCTAAGCGGTCGGACCCACAAATGATCGATAGGTACTAACCCCCGCAATGAACCACAAAGGATATGGCCCACAAAGGATCGATAGGTAACTAACCCCCGCAATGACCCACAAAGGATCTGACCCACAAAGGATCGATAGGTAACTAACCCCCGCAAAGACCCACATAGGATCGAACCCACAGAGGATCTGTAGGCTTTGGCCCACATAGGACCGCTGAGCGCTGACCCACACAGGATCAGACCCACACAGGATCGGTAGCACTGACCCACAAAGGATCGCTAAGTGTTGTAGTCGTTGTCGAATCCACTGAGGATCTCTGCACAGTCGTCGTCGTCGTCGTCGTCACAGCCAGCTCTAGGGTTCCCGCACACAGCAAGCTCATTCAGCAGGGTCCGCTCCACGAGCCGAGAGGCTGATACATCAACTGACACATAGTCCAGAGTTGATGTATCCAAAAGTTCCGTATCGTCAACAGGAACTCAACGTCGCAGACGACGCGTCAATCGGACGCCCGGTCTGAGAGTTCTTGGATTTTTCGTTCTAGGGGCCCGGTTGGTTTTTAAGGAAAAACCAACCCGACCATACTCCACCTGCATCCAAACCTCGGGCGGAGTAATCCAGAAGATCTGTCTCACTAAGAGGAATCCATCAAAGTCGATGGTATGTCAATCGGACGTCCGAAGCTCAAGATATGAGTGTTTCCGTTCCGAGGGCCCGGTTGGTTTCATGTACGAACCAACCCGGCCAAACCCAAAATATTCCAAAACCTTGAGTCTGATATACCAAAACGACCTTCTCGATCCAAGGATCGCATCGCCACTAACGGCGCATCGATCAGAGGCTCGTAGCTCAAGATACGGGCAAAAGTCCGAAAAGGTCCGAAAATGGGGGGTCTGGGCCCGGATCGACCCGGCCCAACCCCCCCTTGGGTCGACCCGACCCGTGTCTGTGTCCGACCTAGCCGACGCGGGCACGGCCCGGCCACCAGGGGTCGGCTCGGTCGGTTACGGTCGAGCAGCGCGGGGGGCGTGCTGCCCCCGCGTGAGAGAACCGCGGCCCCGCGTGGGGCCGCCCTTGCCAGCGGACGCGGCAGCCGGCCGCGTCCCGTCCCTCACCGGACCCGTGCGGTCGCGGGTCTGCCGGCCACCGTCGCGGCTTCAGCCGCAGCGGTTCTCCTCGGCAGCGCGCCGGGCGCCGCCGGCGGTTTGCTCCACAGACCACCAGATGAGTTCCGGTGGTCGGAAATCCTTGTCGTCTTCGCCAAAAGTCTTCACGGGGTTCGTCCTTCACTACGAGGACCCCGCGTGGCCCGTGCGGCCTACTGTGTCAACGTTCGCCATTTCGCACACCAAGAACGAAAGGGGGCGGTGGGTTCAGACTTGTTCGTGAGTCCGCACCCACCGCGTTAGCAGTTTTAAAATTCTCACAACAATTTAATCAACGTCACGGGTATAAATCACAAAGATTTAAAGAATCAAAACCCCTACCTCGTCGTAGTCGTCGGACGAGAGTTCTTCGTGGAATTGACCGTCGTGGAAGAAGAGGATCGTCGCGTCGCCGAAGTGTGTCACGTCGTCGCGGTATACGGCGTCACGTCGACGATCTCCGATGGTTAAAGAAAACACACAGATTTAATTTCACAAATTAAATCCATGTTAAGGATAAAATCCACAAAGGAAATTTAAAAGATCCGTAATCCCCTACCTCAATCGGTGTTGATCGAAGATTGTCACGGGGAAGGATCATCACAGAAGAGAGTCGCGGGAGGAGGATCGTCGGCATCGCGGTACACGGCGTCGTGTCATCGATCTCCGAGGGTTCGGCATTCTTCTTCACCTTTCGTTGAAGGCCAGCGTTCTTCGTGTTCTTTGCGTTCTTCTCATTCTTCGCGAAGGAGGATGAAGATAAGGTCTCTCCAAATCCTCTCAACAAGCAACCCGTCAAAAAAAAGGGTGTTGGTCTTATTTTATTACATGCCAACAATTTGAAAAACAAATTAAGAAATGAACCATTAATTTGGTGAATTAATGGTAACGTCTTAATTGTCCAATTAATAGGAGCGTTAAGAGTTTTAGAAAACGCACCAGTTGACTTTCATTTAAGAGGAGTTTTCGCAGGTGCATTACTTAGGGGAAAAGAAATGGTGGGGCTCGTGTGGGCCCCACCTCACAAATATCCAACCAAGAGGGTAGGATATTTTGGATTGCACCCTATCCGCTTCAACTTAGATTAAGTGGTTTTAAGTGGCTTTAAGTGAAATAAAATAAAGTTGTCGCACCACTTTATTTTATTTCTTAACTTAACCCCAAAAACTAAAAAACACACCCGAGCAAACGCAACTCCGAAAAAGGCGTTTCTAAGCAAATAAAGGCGCTGCGATTCCATCACTGCCTTCGGAATTCAATTCCGAGCACCGGTTCAAAAGTTAGAAAAACCCGCTCGTTCGTTCACTGAACATACCCAAGCCAAACTTCGGAAAATGATTCCGGGCACACCGGGCCTCGGAATCAGGTGCCGTCAGAAACTGCGTTCTTGTAAAATTCCAAAGAAAATTAAGAAAAAAATTTCCTTGAAGTTTTTATGGGTCTTTACATCACTCCCACCTCAGGGCTTTACGTCCCCGTAAAGATACATCATAAACTAGGGAAACAAATGTGGGTACTGAGCACGCATCTGAGCCTCCCGCTCCCAAGTGCTCTCCTGGAGGTTCCCGTGCTGCCATCTGATGTGCACTAGAGGAATCGACCGTCCACGTAGGACCTGCTCCTGTCGATCCTCAATCTCCACCGGGACCTCTGCAAAAGTAGCCCCATAATCAACGTCTAGCTCCCCATGGTCAATGATATGCGACGGATCGTGCACGTATATCCTCATCTGGGATACGTGGAAGACGTCGTGCACCCGGTGCAACTGAGGTGGTAGAGCCAGACGATAAGCCACCTTTTCAATCCTGCTGAGGACCTGGAATGGTCTGATGAAGCGTGGAGACAACTTGTCGCCTCGGCCAAATCTCCGTAATCCATGTCGAGGTGAGACACGCAAGAAGACGTGGTCTCCATCCTCTAAATCTAGTGGCCTCCTCCTCCTGTCAGCATAAGACTTATGCCGGCTCTGAGTTGTCCTCATCTGCTCCTGGATGACCTGGACCTTCTCTGTCGTGGCCCGGACCATCTCTGGTCCAACAAGTGCTGACTCCCCAGGGTCTGTCCAGCACAAAGGAGATCTGCAAGGTCTATCGTACAATGCCTCGTATGGTGCCATCCCGATGGTGGAGTGGTAGCTGTTGTTGTACGCAAACTCCTCCAAGGGTAGGTGGTCCTCCCAGCTACGACCAAAGTTGAGGACACATGTGTGGAGCATGTCCTCGAGAGTCTGAATGGTCCTATCCGTCTAACCATCCGTCTGAGGGTGAAAGGCGGTGCTCAGACATAGCTGCGTCCCGAACGCCTCCTGCAACCCCTTCCAAAGCCGGGAAGTAAAGCGAGCATCTCAATCGAAGACGATAGATGATGGCACACCGTGAAGCCGTACAATCTCCTGAACATAGAGACGTCCCAAGCTCTCTACCGAGCCCTGCTCTCTGATGGGTAAGAAGTGAGCCGACTTGGTGAGTCGGTCAACAATCACCCAGATGGAGTTGTGACCTCTGGAAGTGCGTGGAATCCCAGTTACGAAGTCCATAGATATCCCGTCCCACTTCCACTTCGGGACCTTCAAGGTCTGTACCAAGCCTGCTAGTACCTGATGCTCTGCCTTCACCTGCTGGCAGGTGAGGCATCGAGAAATGAACTTTGCCACAGCCTTCTTCATGTATGGCCACCAGTGCTGTCGTCTGAGGTCCTGGTACATCTTCACCACTCCAGGATGTACCGCCAAAGGAGAGGTGTGAAACTCTCTTAGCACCTCCTCCCGTAATGCAACTGGTACCACGATACGTCCTCCGAAAAGGACGTCGTGCTTTGCTCCAAAGGAGAAACCATCATGTGCCTGTCCTGAGGATATCTTTGCACGCCGTGTCTCACAGTCAGCGTCCCCACGTTGTGCCTCTCTGACCCACTGCAGTAGTGTAGGAGAGACTATGAGTGACTGAAGGAAAGCTACTCCATCTCTATCCACAAAGGATATCTACAAAGCGGCTAGCTTCTCTGTCGCCTCCTCGAGTAGCTGAATGCCTGTCCTCCTGCTGAGAGCATCGACTACCACGTTCCCCTTCCTAGGAGTATAGACTATCTCAAAGTCATAGTCCTGGAGGAACTCGATCCATCGCCGATGTCTCAGGTTTAGTTCCTTATGAGAAAAGATGTACCTGAGACTCTGATGGTCAGAAAAGACTGTAAAGCACTCGCCCATCAGGTAGTGTCGCCATGTCTTCAAAGCGAAGACCACTGCTGTTAACTCCAGGTCATGGGTAGCATAGTTCTTCTCATGTGGCCTCAACTGACGTGATCCATAGGTGATCACTTCCCGCTCTTTCATCAGGACACATCCGAGTCCGGTCCCTGATGCATCGCAGTAGACTACGTACCCAACTCCCTCCTCTGGAAGCCTCAAGATAGGGGCGCTGGTCAATCTCTGTCTCTGCTCCTGGAAGCTCTACTGACATCTGTCTGACCACACAAAGGGTTTCCCCTTCTTCGTAAGAGCTGAGAGTGGTGCCGCAACTCTGGAGAAGTCTGGAACAAATCTCCAACAGTATCCAGCTAGTCCCAAGAAACTTCGCACCTTCGTCATGCTCTTGGGTGGCTCCCAAGCTAGCACTGCCTCGATCTTCGTAGGATACACCACAACTCCCGCCTCAGAGATGATGTGTCCCAAGAAGTGGACCACACGTATCCAGATCTGATACTTCGAGAGCTTTCTATAAAGTTGGTTCTCTCAGAGTGTGTCCAGTACAACTCGCAAGTGGTAGGCGTGCTCCTCCTCAGTCGTCGAGTAAATCAAAATGTCATCGATGAAGACCACAAAAAATCGATTGAGGTATGGCTGAAAGATCCTGTTCATGAGGCCCATGAACACCGTTGGAGCATTGGTTACGCCGAATGGCATAACCAAGAACTCGTAGTGGCCATACCGACATCTGAAGCTCGTCTTCTGCACGTCCTCGTCCCGAACTCTGAGCTGATGATAGCCTGACCTGAGGTCTATCTTCGAGAACCATCGTGCTCCCTTGAGCTGATTGAAGAGGTCATCAATCCTTGGTATTGGATACTTGTTCCTCACTGTCACTTAGTTCAGGCGATGATAGTCGACACAAAGTCGCAAGCTCCTGTCCGCCTTCTTGGCAAACAATATCGGAGAAGCCCAGGGTGAAAAACTGGGTCGGATGAATCCCATTCCCTACAAGTCCTCCAACTGTACTCGTAGCACTCGAAGCTCAGCAGGGGCCATCCGATACGCTGGAGTCGATATCGGGGCTGTCCCGGGGTACAGGTCAATATAAAAGTCTACCTCTCTACGAGGAGGTAGTCCTGGAATGTCGTCGGGAAAGACGACCGCATACTGATCCACCACTGTAGGAAAATTAGGACTTCGCATGTCAAATTCTCCTAAGATGAGGCTAGCCAACTGATGAGTGATGGTTCGTCCTCTCCTATGCGAGAGTCCATCCTGTGCTGCGAAGGCTGCCTTCTCGCCGGTGAAGGTGAACCTACTCCCGTCGGTGCGTACACATCGCACCTTGTGCCTAATACAGTCAATCTGTGCATGGACTGTAGATAACCAATCCATGCCCAAGATGACGTCGTAAGGCCTCGACGCCGCTACAAGAAGATCCCAGCCGAAGCTCTTGCCTCCTAGAGTAAGCTCACACTGCCGGCACCAGTGCGTAATCATCGAGTCTGCTCCTGTAGGGGTCTCTAGCCGTAAGGATCGAGCCAACGGCTCTGTCAGAATCTCCGAGCTCCGAACAAGGGCAGCGGCTATGAATGAGTGGCTCGCTCTTGTGTCTATAAGAACTGCAGCAAGGGTGGAATAGACATAGATAGTACCTTGAATCATCTCGGGCGCGCCGTGGTCGTAGGCCTCCGCTGCCTAGAGTTGTGCATGTCTCTGCCCGCCAGCTCCCTGTGGTCCGAGTTTTCAGGTTAGTGAGGACACCAGCAGACCTCATGGTGATCCTCGTGGCGAGCCTACTGCACGCGGCAGCAGGCAGATAGTGGAGCTTGATGCTCCAGGTGCACGATGAGGCATCCCTTCTCTGGACAGACTTTGAGAGCCTCTTCCGCTCAGAGTTCGTCCCGGCCACCATCCGTGCGGTGCGCATCCAGGAGCTTCTTCAGCTGCGGTAGGGTAGCTTGACGGTCACCCAGGACCATTCCAGGTCCTCAGCAGGATTGGAAAGGTGGCTTATTTTCTGGCTCTACCACCTCAGTTGCACCGGGTGCACGAAGTCTTCCACGTATCCCAGTTGAGGAGATACGTGCACGATCCGTCGCATATCATTGACCATGGAGAGCTAGACGTTGATGATGGGGCGACTTTTGCGGAGGTCCCGGAAGAGATCGAGGATCGACAGGAGCAAGTCCTATGTGGATGGTCGATTCCTCTAGTGCGCATCAGATGGCAGCACGGGAACCTCTAGAAGAGCACTTGGGAGCGGGAGGCTCAGATGCGTGCTCAGTACCTACATTTGTTTCCCTAGTTTATGATGTATCTTTACGGGGACGTAAAGCCCTGAGGTGGGAGTGATTTAAAGACCCGTAAAAATTCAAGGAAATTTTTTTCTTAATTTTCTTTATAATTTTACAAGAACGCAGTTTCTGACGGCACCTGATTCCGAGGCCCGGTGTGCCCGAAATAATTTTCCGAAGTTTGGCTCGGGTACGTTCAGTGAACGAACGAGTGGGTTCTTCTAACTTTTGAACCGGTGATCAGAATCAACTTCTGAGGGCACTGGTGGAATTGCAGCGCCGGTATTTTCTTAGAAACGTCTTTTCCGGAGTTGCGTTTGCTCAGGTGTGGTTTTTAATTTTTGGGGGTTAAGTGAAGAAAATAAAATAAAGTGGTGCGACAACTTTATTTTATTTCAAGCCACTTAAAGCCACTTAAGCTAAGTTGAAGAGGATAGGGTGCAATCCAAAATATCCTACCCTCTTGGTAGGATATTTGTGAGGTGGGGCCCGAACGAGCCCCACCGTTTCTTTTCTTCTAAGTAACGCACCCGCGAAAACTTCTCATTAATGAAAGTCAACCGATGCGTTTTCTAAAACTCTTAACGCTCCTATTAAATGGACAGTTAAGTCATTACCATTAATTCACCGAATTAATGGTTCATTTTTTATCTTGTTTTTCAAATTGTTGGCATGTAATAAAATAAGACCAACACCTTTTTTGTTGATGGGTTGCTCATTTAGAGGATTTGGAGAAGACTCCAAGGCTTGAGATCTTCATCCTCCTTCACGAAGAACGCGAAGAACGCGAAGAACGCCGGCCTTCAACGAAAGGTGACGAAGAACGCCAAACCTTCAGAGATCGATGACGCGACGTCGTGTACCGCGACGCCGACGATTCTCCTCCCGCGACGTTCTTCTGCGACAATCCTTCCCCGTGACAATCTTCGATCAACACCGATTGAGGTAGGGGATTACGGATCTTTTAATGTTTCCTTTGTGGATTTTATCCTTAACATGTATTTAATTTGTGAAATTAAATCTGTGTGTTTTCTTTAACCCTTGGAGATCGTCGACGCGACACCGTATACCGCGACGACGCGACGCAATGATCCTCTTCTCCCGCGACGATCAATTCCGTGAAGAACTCTCGTTGGACTACTACGAAGAGGTAGGGGTTTTATTTGAGAATAATATTTATTCCCATGGTTGTTTCCTTCTAAAACAAAGAACCCAGATCAACTCATCATCAAGTTGATCCGCGTTTGTTTTTATATGCGGGACGGGAATTTTTATTTACGGGAGTTTTTTTTTTGGGAACTAGGTTCAATTTTAATTTATTAAAATTTTTCCTTGTTATGTTTTCATGTGTTGATTATTTGTTCCCAATTGTTATCACCTAACGCGGAGGGTGCGGGCTAAACAAACACGGCCCGAAAACCCTCCGAAGTTTTTCGTTGATGCATGGATTAACAGTGTTTACGAAATGGGATCGGAATGGCGATTGGAGGCCTTCGTAGCAAAGTTCGGATCCCGAGAGAGCCGTAGGCGCAAACCGTAGGCAAAACGGACCACCGGAGCGCGTCCGGTGGTCTACGGAAGTTCCCACCGGCGCGCCTCGCCGGCACGACGGCGCCGGCGGCCGGAGGCGGTGGCCGGCCGCCAGGAAGCGGCGGCGCCCGGCGCGCCGCCGGCAAGACCCAGAGCAGCTGAGGCCGCGGCGGCGAGCGCCAGTCTCGTGGCCGTGCGGGACCGCGGGGAAGGGACGCGGCCTTACGGTGCGTCCGGTGACACGGAGCAGCCCCGGTGCGGGGGGTCGTGGCTCCTTTGGCGCGGCCGCTCAGCCCGCGCCGAGCCGCCCAGGCCGGGCCGGGCTGCCCATGTCGGGCCGCCCAGGCCGAGCCGTGCCGCGCCGGCCGAGCCGGGTCGCGCCCAACCGGGTCGGACCCAGACCCGGGTCGGGTCGACCCAGTTCGGGCCGACCCAGGGGGGGTTGGGCTGGGTCGGTCCAAGCTCAGACCCCCCGTTTTCGGACCTTTTTGGTCTTTTGCCCGTATCTTGAGCTACGAGCCTCCGATCGACACGCCTTCAACGACGATGCGATCCTTGGATCGAGAAGGTCGTTTCATTATATCACACTCAAGGTTTTGGAATACTTTGGGTTCGGCCGGTTGGTTCGTACACGAAACCAACCGGGCCCTCGGAGCGGAAACGCTCATATCTTGAGCTCCGGACGTCCGATTGACGTACCGTCGACTTTGATGGATTCCTCTAAGTGAAATGGATCTTTTGGCTTACTCCGCCCAAGGTTTGGACGTAGGTGGAGTACAGTCAGGTTGGTTTTTCCTTAAAAACCAACCGGACCCCTGGAATGAAAACGCCAATAACTCTCAGACCGGGCGTCTGATTGACACTCCGTCTGCGACGTTGAGTTCCTGTTGACGATACGGAACTTTTGGATACATCAACTCTGGACTATGTTTCAGTTGATGTATCATCCTCTTGGCTCATGGATCGGACCCTCCCGAACGAGCTTGTTGTGTGCGGGAACCCTAGAGCTGGCTGCGACGACGATGACGACGACGACTGTGCAGAGATCCTCAGTGGATTCGACGATGACTACAGCACTCAGCGATCCTTTGTGTGTCAGTACTACCGATCCTGTGTGGGTCCGATCTTGTGTGGGTCAGCGCTCAGCGGTCCTGTGTGGGCCAGCGCCTACAGATCCTATGTGGGTCCGATCCTGTGTGGGTCTTTGTGGGGGTTAGTTACCTATCGATCCTTTGTGGGTCAGATCCTTTGTGGGTCATTGCGGTGGTTAGTTACCTATCGATCCTTTGTGGGTCAGATCCTTTGTGGGTCATTGCGGGGGTTAGTACCTATCGATCCATTGTGGGTCCGATGGCTTAGATGAATCAGTGGAAATATCTAGTCATCTTTATCGTCATATGAAGTAGTATACCTGTGTGAGCTGAATCCTGGTTTGCTTTCCTTTGTGGATTGTGTTGTGCTATCCTGTGTGGATTACGTTTTGCTTTCCTATGTGGAATGGGTTGTACTTGGGCTCGGATGTTGGATCCGAACGAGAATTGATGACTTAGGTATATGTATGGGCATATACCTAAGTAGTGTCAGATGTTACTTCGTGATTGTATCTTTCCTTTTTGGATTATCCTTTGTGGATTCTGGGAGACCTTAAGGGGTCTCGGTTTCCCTACTGAGTAGCTTATACTCACCCCTGCACGGGCTATACCCACACTACGTTATGTTGGTTGCAGACAAAGGACAGCGCTGGTTGTGGTTGAGGCTTGCAGAGCAGGACGGTACCTGGAGGTGGACCACTGGGCGGGACGTACTCGGAGCGGACGGCTGGACCCGAGGAGCAGTGGTGGCTATATGTACCCACCCTTAAGGTGGGATTTCCAGTGGACATCTCGACGTTGCGGCTTTACTTTTCAGTTGCTGTTTTCCCTTTCCAGTTGTACTTTACTTTCAGTTTGGGTTTGTATACTGGCCCACTTACTTTTCCGCACTTACTGTTGTACCAGTTTTTACTTAGTGTTTACTTCTGCCTGCTTGCTCTGTGGTGTTTGTGGTTTACTATACAAAGGCAATGCCTTCCCTTTTTCCAGGATTTACGCCTTGGTGCTAGTCGCCAGCCCCTGGCCTATGGAAGGCGGGCTTGGGGTAGTCACGACACGGGCCCCAAGGACGGGTCGTGACAAATTGGTATCAGAGGAGTTCGGTTTTACCGCAGAACTCAGGACTCTGATCTTTTTCTATGTGAAGCAATAGTGTTAAGCGTATTGAGTGTGGTTATCAGTCCAGGGAGTCCAGTGTTGTTGCGGCGACCGACGTATCCGTACACCAGGACCCTGACTTCTGATTTCTGACTTAATGCACGAAAACATTGATTGCATGTGTGTTTCAAGTTTTCTTGTGATTACTTTGTGTCAGATCACCAGTTATACTATTCTAACCATGGCGCATCTGTTTCCTTTTTCAGGATGGCCCCATGACGGCAGCCAGCTAGGGTTCTGAGAGTTGAGCATGACGACAGCCCACTGGGCGACGAGGCCTCGGTGCAGGGCCCTTTGACAGCAGAGGCACCTGTGGTGCCTCTACCCGTCGAGCCACCGATGGTTCCAGCCCCAGCCGCTGACGATGCACGTCGCCTTAGTGCACTGCATGAGTTTCAGCACCAGCGACCACCCAGGTTCCGTAGGGATATGGACCCCTAGGCAGCCGAGGATTGGCTGGAGGCAGTGGTTCGAGTTTTCAGGTTAGTGAGGACACCAGCAGACCTCATGATGATCCTCGCAGCGAGCCTACTACACGCGGCAGCGGGCCGATGGTGGATCTTGATGCTCCAAGTACACGATGAGGCATCACTCCTTTGGACGGACTTTGAGAGCCTCTTCCACTTAGAGTTCGTCCCGGCCACCCTCCGTGCGGTACGCATCCAGGAGCTTCTTCAGCTGCGGCATGGCAGCTTGACGATCACCCAGTACTCAGCGAGATTTACCGATCTCTTGCGCTACTCGACAGACATGGTACGGGACCCATTCTTCCGGGCCTGGACCTTTGAGAAGGGATTGGGACATGAGATCAGGGCATCGCTGATCTCCCTCAGCATTCCGACTCAGGCAGGAGTACTGGAGCGATCCCTTTTGATCGAGATCTTCCTTACTGAGCCTTCATCAGCAGCGAGACCTACCGCGGGGCGGCACGTAGCAGAGTCTTCTGTGGCAGGCAGTCGACGGATGACTCAGGGGTCCAGGCAGACCAGACCCTCACGCAGACGACCTCAGGACACTGGCTCAACAGTGCGGGGCACACAGCGCGGAGCCAGTCTTTCGAGAGGCAGGAAGTGCTACACATGCGGTGGGCAGGGCCACATGGCTCGTGACTGCCCGGCCCACCGTGCCGAGGAGCAGTAGACGGTTGAGGGGCCACCCAGGCAGAGGCAGAGGGTCGACCATGGAGGTCCGCAGGGAGCAGGCGGACGAGGCAGAGGAGTTGGCCGAGCAGCAGGTGGTGGGCGACGCTTTGAGGCTCTACCACCACCACCACCAGGAGGTCCACCCCGACCACAGGGAGTTGGCGGGCAGAGACAGGCACAGCTCTAGGCAGCAGAGGCCTACGACCATGGCGCGCCCTAGATGATTCGAGGTACTATCTGTGTCTATTCCACCCTTGCTGCAGTTCTTATAGACACAGGAGCGAGTCACTCTTTCATAGCCACTGCCCTTGTTCGGAGCTCGGAGA
This sequence comes from Viscum album, assembly GCA_963277665.1. Classification (NCBI taxonomy): domain Eukaryota; kingdom Viridiplantae; phylum Streptophyta; class Magnoliopsida; order Santalales; family Viscaceae; genus Viscum; species Viscum album. Next base: position 60,141,444 of record OY728143.1, on the reverse strand, counting down.
TTCTGACAGAGCCGTTGGCTCGATCCTTACGGCTAGAGACGCCTACGAAAGAAGACTCGACGATTACGCACTGGTGCTGGCAGTGTGAGCTTACTCTAGGAGGTGAGAGCTTCGGCTGGGATCTTCTTGTAGCAGCGTCGAGGCCTTACGACGTCATCTTGGTCATGGATTGGTTATCTACATTCCATGCTCAGATCGACTGTTTTAGGCACAAGGTGCGATGTGTACGCACCGATGGGAGCAGGTTCACCTTCACCGGCGAGAAGGGAGCCTTCACAGCACAGGATGGACTCTCACAGAGGAGAGGATAGCCCATCACTCATCAGTTGGCTAGCCTCATCCTAGGAGCAGTTGATGTGTGGAGTCCTAGTTTTCCTGCAGTGGTGGATCAGTATGCGGACATTTTTCCCGACGACGTTCCAGGGCTACCTCCTCGCAGAGAGGTAGACTTTTATATTGATCTGTACCCCAGGATAGACCCAATATCCACTCCAGCATATCAGATGGCCCCCGCTGAGCTTCAAGAGCTACGGGTACAGTTGGAGGACTTGCAGGGCAAGGGATTCATCCGACCCAGTGTTTCACCCTGGGCTTCCCCGATTTTGTTCGCCAAGAAGGTGGACAGGAGCTTGCGACTTTGTGTCGACTATCGTCGCCTGAACCAGGTGATAGTGAGGAACAAGTATCCGCTACCAAGGATTGATGACCTCTTCGATCAGCTCAAGGGAGCACGGTGGTTCTCAAAGATAGACCTCAGGTCAGGCTATCATCAGCTCATAGTTCGAGACGAGGATGTGCAGAAGACGGCCTTCAGGTATCGGTATGGCCACTATGAGTTCTTGGTTATGCCATTCGGCGTAACCAATGCTCCAACAGTGTTCATGGCCCTCATGAACAGGATTTTTCATCCATACCTCGATTGATTTGTCCTGGTCTTCATCAACGACATTTTGATTTACTCGACGACTGAGGAGGAGCACGCCTACCACTTGCGGGTTGTGCTAGACACACTCCGAGAGCACCAGGTTTATGGAAAGCTCTCGAAGTTTCAGTTTTGGATACGTGAGGTACAATTCTTGGGACACGTCATCTCTGAGGCGGGAGTTGTAGTGGATCCTGCAAAGATCGAGGCAGTGCTAGCTTGGGATCCACCCAAGAGCATGACGGAGGTGCGGAGTTTCTTGGGACTAGCTGGATACTACCGGAGATTCATTCCAGACTTATCCAGAGTTGAGGCACCACTCTCAGCTCATACAAAGAAGGGGAAACCCTTTGTGTGGTCAGACAGATGTCAGCATAGCTTTCAAGAGCTGAGACAAAGATTGACTAGCACCCCTATCTTGAGGTTTTCTGAGGAGGGAGTAGGGTACGTAGTCTACTACGATGCATCAGGGACGGGACTCGGATGTGTCATGATGCAAGATAGGGCATTGATCTCCTATGGATCACGTCAGTTGAGGCCTCATGAGCAGAACTACGCTACCCATAACCTGGAGTTAGCAGCAGTGGTCTTCGCTCTGAAGACATGGCGACACTATCTGATGGGCGAGCGCTTTACAGTCTTTTCTGACCATCGGAGTCTCAGGTACATCTTTTCTCAAAAGGACCTGAACCTTAGACAGCGACGATGGCTCGAGTTCCTCCAGGACTATGACTTTGAGATAGTCTATACTCCTAGGAAGGGGAACGTGGTAGCCTAAGCCCTCAGTAGGAGGACAGGCATTCAGCTACTTGAGGAGGTGACAGAGCAGCTAGCCGCTTTGGGGATATCCTTTGTAGATAGAGATGGAGCAGCTTTCCTTCAGTCACTCACAATATCTCCTCCACTACTACAGTGGGTCAGAGAGGCACAGCGTGGGGACGCTGGATGTGAGACACGGCGTGCGCAGATATCCTCAGGACAGGCACCTGATGGTTTCTCCTTTGGAGCAGAGCACGACGTCCTTTTCAGAGGACGTACCTTGGTACCAGTTGCCTTACGGGAGGAGGTGCTGAGAGAGTTTCACACTTATCCTTTGTTGGTACATCCTGGAGTGGTGAAGATGTACTAGGACCTCAGACGACAGCACTGGTGGCCAGGCATGAAGAAGGTTGTGGCAGAGTTCGTTTCCCGATGCCTCACCTGCCAGCAGGTGAAGGCAGAGCATCAGGTACCCGCAGGCTTGGTACAGACCTTGGAGGTCCCGAAGTGGAAGTGGGACGGGATATCTATAGACTTCGTGACTAGACTCCTGCGCACTTCCAGAGGTCACGACTCCATTTGGGTGATTGTCGACCAACTCACCAAGTCGGCACACTTCTTACCCATCAGAGAGCAGGGCTCAGTGGAGAGCTTGGGACGTCTCTACATTCAGGAGATTGTACGGCTTCACGGTGTGCCATCATCTATCGTCTCCGATCAAGATGCTCGCTTTACTTCCCGGCTTTGGAAGGGGTTGCAGGAGGCGTTCGGGACGCAGCTACATCTGAGCACCGCCTTTCACCCTCATACGGATGGTCAGACGGAGAGGACCATTCAGACTCTCGAGGACATGCTCCGCGCATGTGTCCTCGACTTTGGTCGCAGCTGGGAGGACCACCTACCCTTGGTGGAGTTTGCGTACAACAACAGCTACCACTCCACCATCGGGATGGCACCATACTAGGTGTTGTACGGAAGACCTTGCAGATCTCCTTTATGCTGGACAGACCCTGGGGAGTCAGCACTTGTGGGACCAGAGATGGTCCGGGCCACGACAGAGAAGGTCCAGGTCATCCAGAAGTGGATGAGGACAGCTCAGAGCCGGCAGAAGTCTTATGCTGACAGGAGGCGGAGGCCACTAGAGTTCGAGGATGGTGACCACGTCTTCTTGCATGTCTCACCTCGACGTGGATTACGGAGATTTGGTCGAGGCGGCAAGTTGTCTCCACGCTTCATCGGACCATTCCAGGTCCTCAGCAGGATTGGAGAGGTGGATTACTGTCTGGCTCTACCACCTCAATTGCACCGGGTGCACAACGTCTTCCACGTATCCCAGCTGAGGAGATACGTGCACGACCCGATGCACATCATTGACCATGGGGAGTTAGACGTTGATGATGGGGCGACTTTTACAGAGGTCCCAGTGGAGATCGAGGATCGACAGGAGCGGGTCCTACGTGGACGGTTGATTCCTCTAGTGCGCATCAGATGGCAGCACGGAAGCTCCAGGAGAGCACTTGGGAGCGGGAGGCTCATATGCGTGCTCAGTACCCGCATTTGTTTCCCTAGTTTATGATGTATCTTTACGGGGACGTAAAGCCCTGAGGTGGGATTGATGTAAAGACCCATAAATTTCAAGGAAATTTTTTTCTTAATTATTTATCACGACCCGTCCTCGGGGCCCGTGCCGTGACTACCCCAAGCCCGCATTCCATAGGCCAGGGGTTGGCGACTAGCACCAAGGCGTAAATCCCGGTAAAAAGGGAAGGCATTGCCTTTGTAAAGTTAACAAAAACCACAGAGCAAGCAAGTAGTAGAAGTAAACACTAAGTAAAAACTGAGTACAACAACAAGTGGGCCAGTATACAAACCCAAACTGAAAGTAAAGTAAAACTGGAAGGGAAAATAGCAACTGAAAAGTAAAGCCGCAACGTCGAGCTGTTCGCTGGAAATCCCACCTGAAGGGTGGGTACAGATAGCCTCCACTGCTCCTCGGGTCCAGCTGACCGCTCCGAGTATGTCCTGCCCAGTGGTCCACCTCCAGGTACCGTCCTGCTCCGCAAGCCTCAACCACGACCAGCGTTGTCCGTCATCTGCAACCAACACAACGTAGTGCGGGCATAGCCTGTGCAGGGGTGAGTATAAGCTACTCAGTAGGGACCCCGAGACCCCCGAAGGTCTCCCAGAATCCACAAAGGATAATCCACACAGGAAAGATACAATCACGAAGTAACATCCGACACTGCTTAGGTATATGCCCATACATATACCGAAGTCATCAATTCTCGTTCGGCTCCAACATCCGAGCCCAAGTACAACCCAGTCCACACAGGAAAGCAAAACAGGATTCAGCTCACACAGGTATACTACTTCATATGACGATAAAGATGACCAGATATTTTCACTGATTCATCTAAGTCGTCGGTCCCACAAAGGATCGATAGGGACTAACCCCCGCAATGACCCACAAAGGATCTGACCCACAAAGGATCGATAGGTAACTAACCCCTACAATGACCCACAAAGGATCTGACCCACAAATTATCGATAGGTAACTAACCCCTGCAAAGACCCACACAGGATCGGACCCACATAGGATCTGTAGGCGCTGGCCCACACAGGACCGCTGAGCACTGACCCACACAGGATCGGACCCACACAGGATCGGTAGCACTGACCCACAAAGGATCGTTGAGTGTTGTAGTCGTCGTCGAATCCACTGAGGATCTCTGCACAGGCGTCATCGTAGTTGCAGCCAGCTCTAGGGTTCCCGCACACAGCAAGCTCGTTTGGGAGGGTTCGCTCCATGAGCCGAGAGGCTGATACATCAACTGATACATAGTCCAGAGTTGATGTATCCAAAAGTTCCGTATCATCAACAGGAACTCAACGTCGCAGACGGCGCGCCAATCGGACGCCCGGTCTGAGAGTTATTGGCTTTTTCGTTCAAGAGGCCCGGTTGGTTTTTAAGGAAAAACCAACCCGACCGTACTCCACCTGCATCCAAACCTCGGGCGGAGTAAGCCAAAAGATCCATCTCACTAAGAGTAATCCATCAAAGTCGACGGTACGTCAATCGGACGTCCGAAGCTCAAGATATGAGAGTTTCCGCTCCGAGGGCCCGGTTGGTTTCGTGTACAAACCAACCCGGCCGAACCCAAAGTATTCTGAAACCTTCAGTGTGATATACTGAAACGACCGTCTCGATCCAAGGATCGCATCGCCGCTGACGGCGCGTCGATCGGAGACCTGTAGCTCAAGATACGGGCAAAAGTCCTAAAATGTCCGAAAACGGGGGGTCTGGGCCCGGACCGACCCGGCCCAACCCCCCCATGGGGTCGACCCGAACCGGGTTGACCCGACCCGGGTCCGGGTCCGACACGGCCAGTGCGGCCCGGCCCGGCCAGGGTGGCCCGGCCCGGCCTGGGCGCGACCCGGCCCGACCGGCGCGGGCGCGGCCCTGCCGCCAGGGGTCGGCTCGGCCGGTTACGGCTGAGCGGTACAGGGGGCGTGCTGCCCCCGCGTGAGAGAACCGCGGCCCCGCATAGGACCGCCCTTGCCAGTGGACGCGGAAGCTGGCCGCGTCCCATCCCTCGCTGGACCCGCGCGGTCGCGGGTCTGTCGGACGTCGTCGCGGCTTCAGCCGCGGCAGTTCTCCTCGGCGGCGCGCCGGGCTCCGCCTCCTTCCGCCGTCGTCGCCGCCGTGCCTGCGTGGCGCGCCGACGGTTTGCTCCGCGGACCACCAGATGAGTTATGGTGGTCATAAATCCTTGTCGTCTTTTCCAAAAGTCTTCCCATGGTTCGTCCTTCACTATGAGGACCCCACGTGGCTCGTGCGGCCTACTGTGTTGACGTCTGCCATTTTGCACACCAAGAACGAAAGGGGGCGGTGGGTTCAGACTTGTTCGTGAGTCCGCACCCACCGCGTTAGCAGTTTTAAAAGTCTCACAACAATTTAATCAACACTGTGGGTATAAATCACAAAGATTTAAAGAATCAAAACCCTTACCTCGTCGTAATCGTCGGACGAGAGTTCTTCGCGGAATTGACCGTCGCGGAAGAAGAGGATCGTCGCGTCGCGGAAGGGCGTCGCATCGTCGTGGTATACGGCGTCGCGTTGACGATCTCCGAGGGTTAAAGAAAACACCCAGATTTAATTTCACGAATTAAATCCATGTTAAGGATAAAATCCACTAAGGAAATTTAAAAGATCTGTAATTCCCTACCTCAATCGGTGTTGATCAAATATTGTCGCGGGGAAGGATCGTCGCAGAAGAACGTCGCGGGAGGAGGATCGTCGGTGTCGCGGTACACGGAGTTGCGTCGTCGATCTCCGAGGGTTCGGCGTTCTTCGTCACCTTTCGTCGAAGGCCGGTGTTCTTCGCGTTCTTCGTGTTCTTCACGTTCTTCGCGAAGGAGGATGAAGATAAGGTCTCTCCAAATCCTCTCAACAAGCAACCCGTCAACAGAAAGGGTGTTGGTCTTATTTTATTACATGACAACAATTTGAAAAACAAATTAAGAAACGAGCCATTAATTCGGTGAATTAATGGTAACATCTTAACTGTCCAATTAATAGGAGCGTTAAGAGTTTTAGAAAACGCACCAGTTGACTTTCATTTAAGAGGAGTTTTCGCAGGTGCGTTACTTAGGGGAAAAGAAATGGTGGGGCTCATGCGGGCCCCACCTCACAAATATCCTACCAAGAGGGTAGGATATTTTGGATTTCACCTTATCCGCTTCAACTTTGATTAAGTGGATTTAAGTGGTTTTAAGTGGATTTAAGTGAAATAAAATAAAGCTGTCGCACCACTTTATTTTATTTCTTAACTTAACCCCAAAAACTAAAAACCACACCTGAGAAAACGCAACTCTGGAAAAGGAGTTTCTAAGAAAATATCGGCACTGTGATTGACAATAATGAACATATTTATTACAAGGAGGTAGTATAGAGGTTAGAACCTAAAAGATAGAAATAATACATGAATTTAGATATGAATTACATATATTATAATTGATTATGGGTTCTGGTTGAACCATTAGTTTATGTAAAAAACTGTTTGGGTGGGAATATGTATTCAGCATAAAACTAGACAAGGAAGGTAAAGTGACTACCCATAAAGCATGGATAGTGGATAAAGGGTTTAAAAAGTATAAAGTAATTGACTATGAAAAAACATTTTCTCCTGTTTCCATATTTAAATCCATTAAAATTATACTTGTTATAACAGTATACCATGACTATGAGATATGGTATACATACATCAAAACAAATTTTGTTAATGGGAACCTTTAGAAATATGTATATGTGGAACAAAAAAAATACTTTTTGACTATAGGTAATTCTAATAAAGCATGAAAGTTGTATAGATCCATTTATTTACTGAATCAAGCATCCAGGTTATGGAGCATTCAATTCTATGAATCCATAAAATAATTTGGTTTCATAAATAATGAATGTGCCCCATGTGTTTACAAATGGTTTATTGAAATTTCATGTAACACCCCAATATTTTAGAATGTATTTTAATTTAAATAAATATTATGTTAAATATCATGTACCACACACACTGCTGATCTTAAATAAACCACAATGTACTATGGAAATTTTATTATTTCAATATGAATATTATAACCAAGTCGTTGGGTTGATGGGTATGAATAGGAGTAACCATATTATGAAATATATGTTGAAAAGTTTTCCTTATTCATATCTAGTGATTAGTGTATAGGAAATAATTACTCAATTTTTAATTATAAGAATCAAATCATATAAGACTATGAATGGTTAAAGTTCAAAAAGACCATTTTTTCATAAAAATGGGTTTTCCTTATATTTTGAATTTTTCATTTAAAAGGTAAATTTATTAATTTTATAATTTTAATTTGATGAAATTAATTTAATTTTATGATTAATCATATCAAAATTATTTTAGGGTGAATTTTTCAAATTTTTCAAAAATAGTAGATTTTCGGTGAATGGTGAAAATATTGATTTCACAAATAATGACACTTTTATGATACTATCATATAATAATGAATTAAAAGTTTATGAAACCTTTTTTATAGACAAAATATATATTTAATAAGTAATATAACGAATTTTAAAATAAAATTTTGAACTTATAAATCTATGATTGACATTTTTTGAAAACATAGTAATGTTTTTATTCAAATAAAAACTATTTTTGGTACTTCTATTTTAATAAAGTTTTCACAAGGTTAATTTTAGTTTTTCATTGGTTTTAAAGTCAAATAAGTATATTATAATTAAAAATTAAATAATTTATTCCATGGTAATCAATATTATACATGATTTTGGTATAAAATAATTTTTATGCCTAAAACGTACATTTTTTTAAAAATAGTTTTTCATTGTGTTTTTTGAACTTATATTAAAATTAATTTGTACCAATTAAATAAATTTAATCTCATAAAATGTATTATATATTTAGGATAAGAATTTTATAATTTGGTGATGAGGTTCATTTCATTTTTAGTCATAATGAATAGTAACCATGGTAAAATTATAACACCTCAGTAAAGGGTAAATGGATTAATCTGGGTTAAGAATATAAGATAAGAACTCAAAAACTTCCAAAAAATGAATTTATTTCATTGTATGAGTTTCAACCAACCTCACCGTATATTATAAAATGTAGAAATTCGGTGTCATTTTTCTTTGATAATGACCTTTATATTATTTTAAGTAAAGGATAATTATAAAATTTCATTCTCTTTCTTTTAATATATCAAATATGTTGTCTTAGGGATAAAAAAGAAGTTATAAATAGTTATAAATGGTTATTTTTAATATTAATAAATTATTTTCAGGATATTAATTTGTTTTAAATTTTTAGTGATGGTATAATTACCTAAACTTCATATACATCACTGATGCAGTGCCTGTGTAAGTGAATGAAAAATCAAAGTAAATAGTTTTAAAATATTAAAATTGATGAATTTTGGATAATTTAAAGTTTTTCATAATTTTTATGTATCAAAATTAAAGTAAAGTAATGTTTTAAATATTAAAATTCAAACTCCATGGTAATATTGATGTGTTTAAAGTCAAATTATGTAAGTAGTCCTGAAAATGAATTTAAGGATGTTTTATAATAAACAATATTTAATTAATTAACATAAAAATACTTAAAATATTATACTTTTTCAATTTAATGAGAAATGGTCTAAAATTTCAACCATTTTCCAATTATGATCCACATTCCTTTTTATAATTACATTATTTACCCTTAAAGACTAAGCTCTTGTTACCACGGTAAGGATTAAAAAGCGATAGTAAGGGGTTAAATTAAAGAGTTAAGGGTTAAAATAACCTAAAAACTTCTATAAATCCTATTATTAGAATTTATTTTAATCCTATATCATCCCATTTTTAAAATTTATCTAGTTTGGAGCCACTTTTCCATGAAAGTAACCTTATATTACTTTCATGTTTAGAATAATTACCAATGTGCAACTCCCCCCACTTATAAATTGCAACTTTCTCTTCTATCTTCTTCACACCTTATTGAGCCACTTAGATTGACCAAAACCTATAAAAATATCTTCTAAATTTTCCTATACATTTTCTAGAAGTTTTTTTTCCTTCTTAAAATACCAACCCATGTGTCTTTAAGAAGAGATCCAAATGAGGGTTCTCAAAGAAGAGGTAATCGTCTTCACTAGATCCTTTTAAGATTATTTCTTCTTATACCTCCACCAAATATTATTTGACCATACATGGTTATATCAGTAAAATTATATTATTTAAATGTTATTATTTTAATATAATAACCATTATCTATTTATCATTCATCGTAATGGAAAATGGAAATGTCATCGTGCGTATGTACAAACTACCATCTACACGATCGACGTATTTTATATTTCAATACTATCTATCATGGTTGTTTATATAGATGGATTAAATGATTATATATAATTTTTATGAAATTTTTATGATTTTTTAAGGATAAACTATTATGTTCTATCTAACCCTCCCATCTGTTGGAATATGATAATGTCACCCGTGTGTACGTGTAGACTACCACCTCCACAAAATGATGTGATTCATTTTCCATTTCCACTTTATATTGATGGTCATAATGATATATTTAATGAATATATATTATATATATTATATATATTATATAATTATGATTATTTAAATTTTAATTATTATTTACCTTTTTTTATTTCCATCCATTAAAAAGTGAAAACATCACTTGTGCGTATGTGCAGACTACCACCTCCATGAAGTGATGTAATTTATTTTTCATCACCACATTATATGAATGGTTTTATAAGTTTATATATTGAATAAATATGATAAATATGACATTAATAATATTTTTTATATTATAAAACCAAGACCAAGGTGCAAGGACTGGAACTATCGTACCGAAACATGGATGGGAAACAGAACAGTTAACACCTTGAATATTAATTTTAATAAAGAATTTTTAATAGGTGGGTCAATTGAAATTATAAGGGAATTATATATTATAATATAAGTATATGTTTATTTTTGATGTTTAAAATAAATCAAAATTTATTATATATTATCTTATACTCACATATGAATCAAGACAGGACTTGAGGTAAGGGTTTCTCATCTCACCTTTATTTTTGTGAGAAATTTGGCATATTAAACACTTGTTTCTTTTGTGTGGTGTATATAAAACCCATAAATTTATTTTATAAATATTTTAATTAAAATTATGGGGATTAAAACATTAATATAAGTTTCTCTCTTTCATGAGGTTTTTATTTAAATATTACCAAAACTATAAGGGTTTTTCACCTCAATATTGTTTCATTCAGATATGCTTCATATTATGCACCTATTTGTGTTAGTATGGTGTATATAATATCCCTTTGATATATTATGGAATGAATCTATATATATTCATGTTATTTAGAGTTTCATTATAATTTATTTCTTTCATGGGAGTTATGATGCAAAAGTTACCAAAGAGGTAAGGGTTTATGTTACAATATCATTTCTTTTCAAGATTATCTATGTCAAATTTTAATTGAAATAAATTATATGATATTTATCTTTTAAAACCCATATATTTTATTATACTATGGTTATTTTCTGTTTCTTTATTTTTTCCTTTCAGTATCCTCTCTTTGGTACTTAAAACGATCGAGAAAATGTTAATAAGAAAATCCAACCTTATTTATCCACATTAGTCGGTGAACTTTTTCTTCCATGTCCAAGTTTTTAAAAATGTTTTAAAAGAATTTCCCTTTATATAATACAATTATTTTTAAATTCATATACAACCATATTTTAATTTTTTCTTCAAATTTTTTAAAAATTAATTTTTATAATGTTTTTCAAACAAACTATTTATGAATTTTTAAGAAAAGTGTGAAAGGAATATTTTTTTTAATTTTTACTGAATGAATGGATTTTCTAACCATAAATATTGTTATTTTATTTGAAGATTACTTTAAAAACTAACATTTTTATTTTCAAAGAAATTTTTTTCTCAATATTCTATAAATTTCTAGTATTTAAATATATCGAGGGAAGATGATATTTTCTGTAACAACCCAGAATTTTATCAATGAAATTTTTCTTATTATAATTATTTAATATATTATAAATCACATAAAATCACTTATATATCAAAATAAAAACTTTATAAATGAATAATGAATGAAATAATAGGTTTTTATAGAAGTTTAGAAACCTGTACCGATGAAATAGTAACTTGTCCTTTGGAATAGTAATGTGGGCCTTATGAATATTAAATCGGCCAAATGAATAGTAATCTCACCCATGAAAGAATAAATAAAATTTAGGTATATTATAAATGAAATTATGATATAATTATATCATAGTATAAGTAAATGGATATTTTTAAAATTACTAATTAAGTGTCAGTATTTTTTTAAGTCATAAATATTTAATTACAATTTTATAATTAATAAAATAATTTATAAGAAAATTTATTTTCAAAAAAATTATTCATAAATTAATTTTTTTTCTTATGATTTTAATATAATTTTATGAGACCTTAGTTAATTTTTCAAAGTGTTAAAAAAATCAGATATAATTTTAAAATCTATATTTTTCGAGTAAATAATGATTTTAATTAAAAATTAAATTTCACATATTTAGAAAATTATTTTCATAAAATGGAGTTTATTTGTGAATTATAAATATTGAAAATGTTTTGAGTTAATTTTTGGGATTTTTCTAAAATACTTGAATTTTTAGTGAATAGTAAAATATGATAATTTATAATAAATGCTAAATACATGAATTATTGAGTCATAGATGATGTATGGCTGATATAATCCCATAATATCAAAATTTTACTTCATTATTTTAATATATTTAGTTATAATTCTCAAATATTTCATAGTCTTGATCCAAAATAATAAACAAATAAATAAAATATTCAAAAAACACTTCTCTCCTCCATTATTAATACCACCCCTCACCACCCCTTCTCCTCACACCTTAAATGATTTGAGACTTGTTAAATTTCTACCCAATACTCTTCCCAATCCCCTATCCCACATCCAAGATCATTTTTTTCTCAAAAAAATACCAAAAATAATTCCCTTAAGGAGGTTCTCAAGGAGGATAATTCAAGAGGTAAAAATCCTCTTTCTTTTCTTTTATTTTCTTTTCAATTTATTTTATTTTCTTATATTTACCTCACCTAACCTATCCAAAGTGACATGATAACTACATTATAATTTATTTATTATAATTATATAATGTTAATTTAATATCCATCATCAAACTCCTTTCTATCTCTCTTTTATTCTATAAATGAAAATACTACCCATGATGTGTCAATTTACCGACATCCTGGATGATGCATTTACATTTTCCATTAATACCTTCAAGGCTAGTCATAAAACCATTTTTATGGTTAAACTAGATTATAATATATGTATTAAATCCTATTTAATATTATATAATCATTATATACACATGATGTTAATTAATAAAACAAAACTAGTTTGTGATGATTGAAAACCCCCCAAAATAATATAAACGATTATCACAAACGTCTTATCTAATGATTCATAATCACCTAAAATAACCAAATGACTTATATAACCAATTATTATTTCTTATTTTAATTAATTACATATAATTTAAATTTTGTATGTCTATTCCTATTTTACATGAATATCCATACTCATATACAAGTAAATTGATCATGAAAACCAAGGAAATGAACACTCCCGAACGATAAAATTGTATCTTATAAGTCATCAAAAAGACCATAACTGGAATTAATAAAATTATAATAAAAAAAATAAATGTATAAAATTTTATTAATTAATTAATTAATGTATTTAATTTTATTATCCATAACATTAAGGTCAAGTGCATAACACTTTCAGACATAAGGTAAGGGTTTCTTCCCAAACCTCCATTTTCCATTCAGGTTACACTTTCTCTCTCTTTGCCCCAATTTAATTATTAATTATTTTTATATAATTATTATAAATTCTATGTATATTTTCCATACTCATATATCCATGTCATTTCATCTTTATTTTAAGGGTAAATACATTTTTTACAAGGTTCCATTCTCAATTCTTCCCGATAAGCAAACTCGGTTAAAGGGAACTTCCAGATTTCTTACCCATTTTCAAGTACCATCCATAATATGTTTTAAGATGCCATTACTTTTCTAAAATCACTAATTTTGTCATTAAAAACTATATTTTTCACTATTGGTTTTATACAAACAATTATGAAACATAAAAATTGTTTTTTCAGAAGAACTCTTCATTGCAAAGTAAAAAAGGGTATCTATCACAAGAATTCCTTGATGATTTTATTAGAGTATTTTCATCTATTTCAATGCCATTTTTTGAATATTATGCTTAATTGGGAATAATATCTTATGATTATCATCTAAAATATTTTATTAAATGGTTTGTGATCAGTTTTACTATAGATGTGTTATCATGATACCATTCACCATACTACTCAGAATGGTTATTGATTATGCATACATATTGGGGAAATTTATTTACATTTCATATATATAGGTTTTTTATGTTTAAAACCATTCATATAAGGAATGAATTAGTCTTAGTAAGTAATGGGTGGGACCCTCTATACCCCCTTTATGCATCAATAAGTCTCATGAGACAAAACAAAAATGGATTTTGGTTGAGGCCTTAACCATTTATTTTCAGGTGTCTTGGATGAGGCCTCAATGGTATGTTTATGATTTCTAGAATATTAATTACCTCATTGTGATTAGTTTTTTATTATACATGTGAATATTAAACAAGTATAATATTCATATTTAATCTTCATTCTCATGTGATTATTTTATGGCATTATTTATTCAACTTGTATTCTTTCCATATTATGCTCAAGTTTATGTTCTAATGGAATGTGTTATTAGTCATTAACCATGACTTATTATTTATATTATATTGTATTGTATTGATTTCCCTTACTGAGCATCGTATCTCACTCCTTTCTTATGTTTTATTTTTCTCCAGGATGTGAAGATGTATATTATGAATTACATGGAGGGATAATCTAAGAGTTATGGATGTTTCCAATGGAGTTGTTTTGTTGTTGTTTTTTCTTTCAAGTTGTAATGTGAAACTTATATTTGTATCTTGTTTTCAAAAACTAATAAACTATTCATTCCTTCAGTATGTGACTTACTTGTTTATTATACCAATGTAATAAAGTAAGGCACCTATAACATTTCACCCCTTCTCATTGGCTTGAGAAGTTGGTGGAATACTACTTGGCCTTAGGTGACATTCCTAAGGTTCCAAAGGCTATAAATAAATTTATAGGGCTTCAAGAACAATTGGGAAACGATTTTCCCTTATAATAAAAGAAACCACCCAAAAGAGCTATAACCAACCACCATTAAATGATGCATATCAATAATGTAAACCAATATATACATTACCAAGAGACAACCATACAACTAAATCAGTTTCACAACAATGCCAAAGGACCAAAACAACCAAACCATAATAATCCATGATCAGAGTACTAATCAGAAGACTAAACAACAAAACCCAAATAATTTATGACACCAATCCACATCTCCACACCAAGATCCATTCTCCAAGAACCATAATACCGTCCAAGAATTATGATGAACCATTGAGGAAATTAAATGCCTTACCTTTACATGTGTCCTAGAATACAACATTTTCAAAAGAACCAAAGCTCCAAAGATGGGGGTGATTAATAATACTCAGTAGGTTTTCCCTAAATGACTTCCCTACACATGACACTATGATAGTATTTTTAACACGAGTATATAAAACAATTTATATAAATCCTTTAAAATAGTTTACAATTCAAAAAAATCCAAACACAACCTTACCTAAAGTAATTCACCCAAACCACCAAAATTATAATGAAATCAACCAACCAATGAAAACAAACATGTCATTTACCCAAAACCCCATCACAATTTCATAACCCATTCAACTAGTGTGGCCGCACGCATATCTTAAACATGTTCCTAAGTTTCACACACACAACCGAGCTTAGTGTTATCATTGATGGTGAAACTTCACGTCCAAACTCATCCACTTTTTATAGTGGTGTTTCATGACTAATTCCCTTTGATGGTAGTCCTTTATGCCCATTATCCATCCTTTCCTAAATATGTTTAACCCTGTAAGCCAACCCCATGCCAACAAAATCCATCAAGTCACCACCATAAGTAAATTCCTAGTTTTCAAACTATAAAAACATGCCAACCAATAATTACCGAATCATTCAAACCAACATTTTTTAACAATCATGTTAATCCAAAAATTTCCAACCAAATACCCCTTTAATCTAAAATCATTTAATAAATCACATTTATTGAAAACGCCATTATGCCACATCCATGCCCAATATAATTTCAATAAAATCCCCTATTTTATTGAAAAACATTTTTTCAACTCATTTTCCATAAAACAAACCAACCCACCAATTTTAAAATCACCATTTTAAAATCCCATACAAAGCACATTGCACAACAAACCCCTAATTTTTCCCAAATACACAAATCATCACAAAATGGTTTCCAAACAATATTTTAAATCATAATCACCACCAATTTCAATAAAACCCAATTAATTTGAAATTAAATCTTTCTAGTTCTACAAAAATGGAGATGAAAGTAAAGCTACCTACCTTAGGGTTTTGGCGAAATCAACCCACCGCACAACCACACACCAAAACTGGGTGAAAATTCCACTAAAATGCCTTAGATATCTTTGAATATAATCAAAAATCCCAACTCTCATAATTTTAGGCAAAAAAATCCTATATCTACATGTTAAGGATGTATATCTAGAAAACTGAGAGAGATATAGAGAACTAGATCTAAGGAAAACCAAGAAACAACCAAGATAGAAGACTTGCCAAGGAAGAACCACCTTCAAACCACCAATAAAACCCTTCAATTTTCTTCAAAAATGATTAGGATAGGCCTTATTACCCTTAGTAATAATAAATCCTGAGTGGGGTTCATATGGGAGAATAAAGGAGTGATTTAGGGAAAATCCCTAGTGACCCCGTATTTAAAAATCCTCTTTTTAATGTCATGCACAGTTATCTCACACAGTTATACAAACCGTGTGATAACTATGTAACTATTACTATCCTAAAGGGTGCCCCTCAAAATTTCCTCACATGGTTAGACAAATTGTTCATCAACCATGTCAAATTCCATTGCCTCATGTTGTACGGTTACCTGGTTTTGTTTCATAGTTTACACTAACCATGCTCAAATCATGCACCCCTAGAAAATCTTTCAAACCTTCCCAAAACCCTTCTAAACTATCCCATACATTACCTAACCACTTTATATACACAAAAATAAATAAAAAAGGGTTAAATTCCTCAAATCAGTGGTGCTACAGCACCAACTTTGGAAAACCAGGTTTGGGGTCTTTATAACTGGTATCAGAGGAAGTTTAGTAGAAAACTTGGAAACTGGGTTTAGAAAACATTGATTGTGAAACAAACCCATAAGATAGACTTTGGGGTTAAACATAGAAGAACATACTATAATTTTGGTAAGGTATAGATTATGTGGGTCTTCCTAGAAATACATCCCTTTCTGGATACAATAAGTGGATGTGGTTCTGGCACAGATGTACCTAAGGATAAAAACTCAATAAAGTGTCTCAGGCCTGACTCGGGGTAACCTGGTACACAACAACAGGCCTTACCATGAACTTGGTATGACACTCTATTGGAGTATTCTTATGATAATCCACATTTTATTTACAAACCATTTTAAAAGAATTAAAAGTAAATATATCCCTAAAGAAACCATATTTATGATTATGATATTAGCTATGCATAAATTCTAATTTATGTTAAGTAATTTTCTAATTTTAAATTATGCATTATGATTTATAACCTAATTTAGTGTATGAAATTATTTAGAAATGGTGCCTAGTGGGAGGAGTGGAAATTGTATCAGTGCATGTATCTCGTGTTGGTATTTCCATCCTATACAAGATAATGATGTTGGTACTAGAGTTGTGAATGGTGTTGAGAAACTTATAACTATACTAGGATAGCTGAATCAGGTTATGAACAATAACCTTACCTGTATGGAGCATCCTGATCTACAATGTGGAGGATAAATTTTAGACCGCTTTAAGCAACAACATCCTCCATCATTCAATGGGACTATAGACCCATTTTTAGAGAAGTAGTGGATAAGTTCCTTAGAGAAGATATTTATTGCTTTGGGAAGTAATGAAATGGATAAGGTTATCATGGTAGATCATCATCTCCCAGGATATGGTGATCAATTTTGGTCATGGATTCAAAACAAAAATGAGGAGGAATAAATTTAAAATATGTAATATAAAGATTTTAAGGAAAATTTCTTAGAAAAATATTTCCCTCGCAAATATTGAGCAAATATAGAGAGGTAATTCTTGAGTCTTATATAGAATAATGATGAAAACATTGTGAAGTATGAATCCAATTTTACAATGTTAGAATGGTATGACACAGACTACATACATAATACAAGATCAAGATTGATCAATTCTTTTATGGTTTAAACCCATTTCTATGAATAGCACTGGCCTCCCAAAATTTCTCATCATACAAAGATATAGTCTCATGTGCTATCAAGACAGAGAAACAATTCTTTGAGACCTATGAATTTAAGGTAAAATAATAGAAGAAGAGGGTAGCAAAGGAAAGGATGGATAAAGGGAAGAAACAAAAAGGTATTTTTACAACATGTGGTACTTGTGGAAAGAAACATCTTGGTGCCTACTTAAAAGGAAAAGGAGTTTATTATAAGTGTGGATAAAAAGGTCACCAAGCCTGTGATTTCAAGGGAAATAAACAAGATACCAATGTTCAATGATACAATTGTAGGGAGATGGGACATTATCAAAATGATTTTCCTAAGAATCAGGGAAACTTTACCTAGAAAATTCCAAGGGAATAATTCCAAGCTTATATAATAACAATTGTAAAGGTTTAAGTTTATAATGATGTGGTGGAAGGCACTTTAATAGTTTTATCAAACATATCCAATGCTTTATTTTATTCTATATCATCTCATTATTTTATATCTTCTTATATTTCCAAGAAAATTAGACATTTTCCATTTGATTTAATGAAGGAGTTGTCAGTTAAAACTCTTAAGGGGAGTATCATTGCAACAAATATGTGTCAGTTAGTCCCCTTTATGATACATAAATATTCTTTAGTTTAAAAACTTATCATCATACCTATGGTTTATTTTTATATAATCCTTGGTATGGAATGGATTTTAAAATATGATGTGAAAATATATTGCAAGAAGAAGGAAGTTACAATTGGTGAGGAAGATGCAGAATCCCTTATATTTAGAGTAGAAACCACATCATTTAATTCTTTTATTAATCCACCTCCAGTAGCTCTTCTAAATGAAATTTTTGGGGATGAAGAGAAAACATCATATATAGATGAAGAAATAAATCTTCAAATTTAATATGTACCTATTGTTCAATAATATATTAATTTATTTATAGAGAATTTATATGGACATCCTATAGATCATGAATTTGAGTTCTTTATGGATTTAATTCTTGGTGCAAGACCTATATCAAAGACTCCTTATATAATGTATTTTTTGGAATTAGTAGATCTGAAGAAATAACTAGAGAAATTGAGTGATAAGGAATCTATTATCCCTATTTTTTCTCCATGGGGATCCCCTATTCTCTTTATTAAGAAGAAATATGTATCCATGAGGTTGTACATTAACTATAAAGAAATCAATGCTATTATAATAAAGAACAAGTATCCTTTAACTCGCATTGATGGTTTATTTGATCAACTTCATGGAGCTCAATATTTTTTAAAGATTCACCTTCAATTTGGATATCATCAATTGTGTGTGGGGAAGGAAGATATTCCAAAGACATCATTTTTAACCAGGTATGGACATTGTGAGTTTATAGTAATGCTATTTAGATTGAATAATGCACCAGATGTTTTCATGGATCTAATGAATATAGTGTTCAAGGAATATCTTAAAAAAAATTGTGGTATTTATTGATGATATATTCATATATTCCAAAATCTATGAGAATCATGAGAACCACTTGTGGGTTATTTTGGAGAATATTAGAATAAAAGAGTTATATGGGATGTTTAGAAAGTGTGAATTCTGTCTTCAAATAGTTTCTTTTCGTGTCCATATTCTCTCTAAGGATGGAATCTCAGTTGATCCTATAAAGATAAAGGCAGTTCAGGATTGGCCTACACTAATGAACATAACTGAGGTATATAGTTTTATTGGTTTAGTAGGATATTACCAGCGTTTCGTTTAGAACTTTTCCTAATTAACTAATTTTTCAACCAAGATTACTCATAAAAAGGTTAAGTTTATTTAGACAAAGTAATGTGAATAATTCTTTGAGTAATTGAATAAGAGATTAGTGAATGATCCGATCCTAACTCTACCATTGGGAAATGGTATATTTTTTATTTATAATGATTATCAAAGAAATGAATTGGTTGGGTCCTTATGCAGAATGATAGAGTTATTTCATATGCAAAAAAGTAGTTAAAAACTCATGAATAAAACTATACAACTCATGATCTTGAGTTAAAACTGTAATATTTTCTCTGAAAATATGGATACACTATCTCTATGGTGAAACATATGAGATATATATAGATCACAATATTTTGAAATATATTTTCTCATATAAAGAACTCAACATGAAGAAAAGGTGATGACTCGATCTATTGAAGGATTGTGATTTTTCAATAAACTATTACCTAGGAAAGGTGAATAAGTTTGAAGATGCATTGAGTATGAAGGATCATGGAGTTTTGAACAAAATGAGGATTTATAAGGATCCTATGTATATGGATCTATCAAAGATGGACATGTGAATTATCAAGGAAGGTGAAGCATCATTACTTTTTTAATTGGTTTCCCAACCATATTTATTAGAGGGGATTAAAAGTTCTTAGATTGAGGATTAGAATCTTTAAAATAAAATTAAAGTTGTTAATGATGGGAAGTTGGTGGACTTCATGTGTGTATATGGAATTATAAAATTTGAGAGGAGTTTATGTGTTCCCTCTATACCCGATCTAAAAAGGGAGTTATTGGATGATGGTCATAGCTCAAATTTTTCTATACACCCTAGTAGAACTAATATGTATAGAGATTTGAAGGAACATTTCTGGTGGGATAATATAAAGTGTGAAATTGCTGATTTTGTATCAAGATGTTTAGTTTTTCAATAGGTGAAGGATGGGAGACAGCATCCTAGAGGATTCATGCAACTTTTTCCTATTACTACATGGAAATGGGATGATATTACTATGGATTTTCTCACTAGATTTCCACAGACTCCAAGAAAGAATTATGTAATATAGGTAATTGTTGATCGACTTAAAAATCTGCACATTTCCTCACTATAAGGGAATATTTTTCACTGGAGATCATTTCATGACTATATATTAACTAAGTTTTAAGACTTTATGGAGAACCTATTTCTATTATGTCTAACCTTGATCCATGATTTACATCAAAATTTTGGAAAATACTTCTGAAAGAATTGGACACTGAGCTTTATTTGAGTACTTATTATCATCCTCAAACTAATGGGCAGTCAGAAAGGACAATCTAAACTTTAGAATTCATGTTGATATCATAATCACTTGACTTTAAAGGTATGTGGGATTGGTATTTACCTTCGATAGAGTTTTAATACAATAATAGTTTCTATTCAAGTATTCAAATGGCACCATATGAAGCATTGTATGGAAAGAGATGTCATACACCAATTTTTTGGGATGAATTTGGTGAAAGGAAGCTTGTAGGCTCGCATCTTGTGAAGGAAACAACAAAAAAGGTAAATAATATTCAAACCCATATCAAAGAAACTTAAAGTAGGCAAAAGAGTTATGTTGATAATTAAAGGAAGGATTTGTAATCTCAAGTGGGAGATCATGTTTTCCTAAAATTATCTCAATGGAATGGTGTTATAATATTTGGAAAGAAAAGAAAACTAAGCCCTAGGTACATTGATCCTTTTAAAATCCTAAAGAGAGTTGGAGTTGTGGCTTATCATTTGAAGATACCAACTAGCCTTTCTAAAGTACACAATGTGTTCTATATCTCTTTATTAAGGAAGTACATGCGAGACCCAACGTATGTCCTCACTTCTAAAGGAATAGATTTGGAACATGATTTATCTTACTGTGAAAAGCCTATCCAGATTCTGGACACTAAAGAATAGGTTTTGAGGAATCGGACAACTTGGCTAGTAAAGGTACTTTGGAAAAATCATAAAATTTAAGAGGTGATGTGGGGTCCTGGGGAACTTATGATGATGAACTACCCAAATATTTTTTTAAAGTGACAATCTGGAAATTTTAAGGACAAAATTTTTATAGGAGGGGAGAATGTAACAACCTTGAATTCTATCAATGAAATTTAACTTCTTATAATTATTTCATATAGTATAAATCACATAAAATCACTTAGAGATCACAATAAAAAATTTATAAATGAATAATGAATGAAATAAGAGGTATTTCTAGAAGTTAAGGAACATATACTAATGAAATAGTAACATTCCCTTAGGAATAGTAATATGACCCTTATAAATAGTAAACTGACCAAATGAATAGTAAACTCACCCATGAAAGAATAAATAAAATTCAGGAATCTTATAAATAAAAGTATGAAATAATTATATCATAGTATAAGTAAATGGATATTTTTAAAATTATTAATTAAGTATTGGTATTTTTGTAAGTCATAAATATTTAATTATAATTTTATAATTAATAAAATGATTTTAAAAGAAAATTTATTTACATAAAATTTATTCATAAATTAATATTTTGTTGTATTATTATTTTAAGATAATTTTATGCGACCTTAGTTAATTTTTCAAAGTGTTATAAAATTAGTTATAATTTTAAAATTTGTATTTTTTGAGTAAATGATGATTTTAAATAAAAAATAAATTTATCATACTTATAAAATTATTTTCATCAAATAGAGTTATTTTTTAAATTCTACATTTCAAAAAATGGTTAGGATGAATTTTTGGGATTTTTCTAAATTACTTGAATTTTGGTGAATAGTAAAATATGATAATTTACGATACATGCTAAATACATGAATTATTGAGTCATGGTTGATGTATGTATGATGTAAGCCCATAATATCAAAAATATGATTCATTATTTTAATATATTTGGTGATATTTCTCAAACTATTCATATTCTTGATCCACAATAATAAACAAATAAATAAAAACTTCAAAAAATACTTCAAAAAATACTTCTCTCCTTTACTATAAATACCACCCCTTCTCCTCACAATTTCCAAGATTTTATCCTTGTCAAGATTCTGCCAAATAATATTCACAATACCCTCCAATACATCCAATATCCTTTGGTCTCAACAAAATACAAAACCCAATTCCCTTAAGGAGGTTCTCAAGGAGGATAATTCAAGAGGTAAGAATCCTCTTTCTTTTCTTTTATTTTCTTTTCAATTTATTTTATTTTCTTATACTTACCTCACATCCCCTATCCAAAGTGACATGATAACTTCATTATAATTTATATACTAGAATATTATAATGTTAATGTAATATCCATCATCAAACTCCTTTCTCTCTCTTTTATTCTATAAATGAAAACACCACTCATGATGTGTCAATTTACCGACATCATGGACAATGCATTTTCATTTTCCATTAACACCTTCAAGGATGGTCATAAAAAAAATTTATGGTTAAAAAAGATTATAATATATTTATTACAGCCTATTTAATATTCTAGAACCATTATATACACATGATTTAAATAAAACAAAACTAGTTTGTGATGATCGAAAAACCACCAAAATAATCTAAACGATTATCATGAATGTGTTATCTAATTATTCATCCTCACCCAAAATAAAAAAAAATGAATTATATAACCATTTAATATTTGTGATGTTCATTTAGAAAATATAACTTTAATTCTGGATATATATTCCATTTTACATGAACATCCATACTCATATACAAGTAAACTGATCATAAAAACCAAGGAAACGAACGCTCCCGAATGATAAAATTATATCTTATAACTCATAAAAAACCATAAATGAACATAATAAAATTATAATAAATAAAATACATGTATAAAAGGATCTTAATTAATTAATTAATGGATTTAATTTGATTATACATGACATTGAGGTCAAGTGCTAAACTCTTTCAAACATAAGGTAAGGGTTTCTTTCCGAACCTCCATTTTCCATTTGGGTTACACTTTCTCTCTCTTTACCCCAATTTAATTCTTAATTATTTTTATATACTTATTATAAATTATGTTTATATTTTACAAAACCATATATCCATATCATTTCATCTTTACTTTAAGGGTAAATCCATGTTTTACAAGGTTCTTTTCTAAATTACTCCCAATAAGCAAACCCAATTAAAGGGGACTTCCTGATTTCTTACCCATTTTCAAGCACTATTCATAATATGTTTTAAGAAATCATTATTTTTATAAAATCACTAATTTTTTCATGAAAAACTATATTTTTTTAATACTTGTTTTATAGAAACAATTATGAAAAATAAAAATTATTTTTCCAAAAGAACTATTCTTTATAAAGTAAAAGGGGTATTTTTCTCAAGAATTCCTTGATGATTTTATTAGAGTATTTTCACCTATTTCAACACACTTTGTTGAATATTATACTTAATTGGTAATAATATATTATGATAATCATATAACATATTTTATTAAATGTTTTATGATCAGTTTGTCTTTGGATTTTTTATCATGATACCATTCACCATACTACTCAGAATGGTTGTTGATTATGTTTAAAAATTGGGGAAAGTTGTTTACATTTCATATGTATATGTTGTTTATATTTAACTCCATTAATATGAGGAATGTATTGGACTTATTAAGTTATTATTGGGGCCATCTATAGCCCCTCTATGCATCTGTAGGTCTCATGATACAAACAAAAATAGATTTTAGCTAAGGCCTAAACCATTTATTTTCATGTGTCTTAGTTGAGGCCTCGATGGTATGTTTATGATATCTGGCATATGAATACCCTAATTATGATTAGTAATTGACTATCCACGTTAATATCAAACTAGTATAATATCCATGGTTAAGATTCATTCTCCTGTGATTATTTTTATGGTATTATTTATTCATCTTTTATTCTTTTAATATTATGCTCAAGTTTATGTTCTAATGGATTGTGTTATTAGTAATTCCCCATGACTTATTTTTTATATTAGATTCTATTTTTTTATTACCCTTACTAAGAATCTAATATCACCCCTTTCTTATGTTTTATTTTTCCCCAAAATGTGATGATGTATATTATAAATGACATGCGGGGATAATCTAGGAGTTATATATGTTTTTAATAGAGTTGTTGTGTTGTTGTATTTTTATTTCAAGTTGTAATGTAAAACTTATATTTTTATCTGATTTTAAAATAATTCTAAACTATTCATTCCTTCAATATGATACTTCCTTGTTTATTATACTAATTTAAAAAATTAAGGCACCAAATCTAGGAAACTGGGGTCGGGGTCTTTACATTTTCCCCCTATTTTTCAAAAGAAATGTTCAAATTCACTTTTAGAGGTTTTTTTCATCTATGTAAACATAATTTGATGTTCGTTATGATCCACTAAAAATATGTTCTTATGATACCATCCACTTCATTTATATGAATGGATTATGATGATGATTTTTTTAAAATATTTTTATGAAACTCGTTTCTTTCCATATGTCAATTAGGATATGATTAAATAATGAAATTTTTTATGATACCATCCACTTCCTTTCTTAGGATTTATTTTTAAACCCATTTGTTTTTAATAGGTTATGTTATGATGAAATTATAAATGTTTTTATGATCTTTTGGCATACTTATGTATAGTTTTCATTATGTGATGGGTGGTCCATGAATTATATAGAACTACAACAAATTTGGTAAAGAATGATATATCATGATATGATATGAACTATAATAGAGAGTGAACCCAATTCACTAAGAGAATATATCCACTATGATAGTCTCAACGGTGATCCTTTACTAAGGAAATAATGGTAATGGGGTGTAAACACAATCATCTTTGGGACTCTAACCACTATGATATTCTTGGAAATGGGCCATGATTGAGGAAATTATTTTCTATGAATATGTGTATTCCACAAACTTGTTCATTATGCATATGATATTCTCTCATGGATCATGATTAATTATTAATAATTTAGAAATCTTATCGCTCATGTCCTTGGTTATGACAAATCCTTATGTCGCGACTCTTGATTTATGGTCTATGACATTTTAGGTATGTTTTTATAATGTATGATCATTTTTACAAGCCCTTGTGATTATTTTATTCTCACTTATGATCATCGATTGATATCTCCCATATTTACCCTTACTGGTCATCTAAGCTCACCCTTTCTTAAATTTCTATTTCCTCTGGTTATGAAGAATGATATAATGTAATATATTAATAATAGGGTATCATGTGTGGAAACTTTTTTGGGAGATGTTGAATTCTTCTTAAAAAATAAGAAAATTTGGCTATAAAGGTAAAAATACCCATTTGATAATAAAGACATGGGTTTTTTTACATAAATGATTTTTTATAATTATCTAAAACTCTAAACCTTAAAGTTATAAGGTATATAAGTTACTCAATGATAGCTATTTATATTTTAATTATGATGGTTAAAATTAGGACAATTTAGTTGGTATTAAAGCCAGTATGTAAGGAATATTTTTTTAGCACTAGATCTAGGTGTATAGATCTCAAGATATATTAGTTGGTATTAAATCATGGTTTAGATAACTTTAGTGTTTTGGTAGTTATCATATAAGGATAATTTAAGAGTTAAGGATGTCATTATGGGTTGATAAGTTTAAGTATAATCATATGTTTAAAGGCATATATATCCTTTAGAGTTTTATATTATAGGATTTTAAGGTGACTGGTGGCATTTTGGGACATATTTATTGGGTTTTAATATATCATTATGGTGTATGTAACTCTTAGGTTTAGCATGTGATTTAGTGTGAAGTTATTCTGGAGGAATGTTATTAGGGACATAATTTGAAAGAAACACATAACCTTTAAGGTTAATATGTTCTTTGATGATGAGTTCATTATGGTTAATGGGAATAAAGAGATTATCATATTGTGGTAATATATAAGATTAAAATTTTATTTGGTGAATAAATGATTAAAGTTATTTTTTAGGAATTTTACTATATTGGGAACATTATATGATTAACGTAAATAGAATGTTATTTTCTAGCATGGAATTTTATTTGAGGAATAAAATTTGAGTTAACTTGTATAATCATATGTTTTTTTATGGTTTTATGGTGATTTAGGTTATTTTGGGAAATTATTAGTATATTTTAGAGAATATATGATTAAGTTATATAAATTTTTTATATGTGACTTTATGAGTGATTAATGTTATTTAAAGATAAATTTTAAGTTGATCTTTGAATAATATCTAATCAAATATTTCTGATTTTGGGTTTCAAATTTGGTCAAGAATATTTTGGAAGAATATTAAGGTTAATTATTTATGGAATGATTTAAGTTGAAATTTGGGTGTTATTTGCGGAGGATTTGGATATTAATGTAGTATTTTTTTAATATCATATATTATTTTAACTTGTGTTAACCATTTTTTATTTTGGTTAATGGGTAGAAATAGGAGGAATAATTATTCATCCTTTTATATATCTTTTATCTATTGAAAGATAATTATAGTGCTTCAGGAATGAAAAATTCATCATGGTTATTTATCTTATGACATGAAGCAGAGATGGAAAATTGTTTGAAATGAAAAAAAAGGATGAAATTGTGGTAATAAAACATGTAAGTATATTCTCTCATATTTTTTTATCTCAATGGTAAAATAATTACTCAAAATGAAGTAAGAGTAAGATAAATATGTTGGTACTTATGTGGAAAATATTACTCAACTATGAAGGTTCTCTTTATGAAACTCATTCATGAGTATGAGTCTCATAGTGATAAATGCATGGTTTGATAAATATTTAAGAAATTATAAGTTTCTACATCTAAACATAGACATTACATTCCTTTTAAAAAGTAAATTTAGTATATGTGAATTAAAAATTATTTCTTACCACTTATGTATATTTATCTTCCACTCCTTAGAATTGATTTTGAAAATGTTTTATACCCTTTTTAGAATATGAGATAAAATTATGAGGATAAAATTTATTTAAGGGGGTAGAATGTAACACCCCAGAGTTTTAGAATTTATTTTGTTTTAAATAAATATTATTTTTGACAGTGTGAACCCTGTGAAACACTCATCTTCAATAAACAGAGATATAGTATATATGTATTATTATTTAAATATAAATATTATAATATAGTCATCGGTTTGGCAGGTATGAATAGGAGTAACAAAATTATGAAGTATATGTTGAAATTGTTTTCTTATTCATGTTTATTGATTATTTCATAGTAAATAAGTGCTAAATTTTAAATTATAAGAAGTAAATCATATACGGTTAAGAATATTTAAAGTTTAAAATGGTCATTTTTCTATAAAAAACAGATTTTCCATATATTTTTTATTTTTTATTTAAAAGATAAATTTATGAATTTTAAAATTTTAATTTGACTAAATAAACATTATTTTTGTATTTATCACATCAAAATTAAATTATCATGTATTTTTTATATTTTTCAAAAATATTTTTTTTGATGAATAGTGATAAATATAGAATTTAAAAATAATGTCACTTTTATAGAATTTCCATATAATGATGAATTAAAATTTTATGAAACGTTTTTTATTGAAAAAATATATACTTAATAAGTAATATAATTTAATTAAAAATAAAATTTTGAACTTACAAATCTATGTTTGACATTTTGGAAATCATAGTGATGTTTTTATTCAAATAAAAAACTATTTTTGGTACTTATCTTTTAATCAGGTTTTCATAAGGTTACTTTCCAGTTTTATTGGGTTTGAAAGTAAAATAAGTCTCTTTTTATTAAAAATAAACCAATTTATTCAATGAGAATAGATATTATACATTATTTTAGTATAAAATCATGCATATGCTTAAAATGATAATTTTTCTAAAAATGGTTTTTCATTGCATTTTGTGAGCTTAAATTAAAAGTAATTTTTACCACTTTTATAAATTTCATCTTAGAAAATATATTCCATATTTTCTATAAGCATGTTTTAATTCATTAATAAGGTACATTTCTTTTTTAGTCATAATGATTAATTACAATGGTAAAAATGTAACACCTTGGTAAAGGAGAAAATGGGTTAATTAGGGTTAAAACTACATTATAGGGTCTTAAAATATCTTAAACACTTTATTTCATTGGATGATTTTATTTTGACCAAACTCATCCTATCTTAGAAAATATAGAAATTTGGTGTCATTTTCCTTTGATAATTACCTTTATATTATTTTAAGTAAAGGATAATTAAAAAATGCCATTATCTTTATTTTAATAACTCTAATATATTGTATTAGTGATAAAAATATATTATGAATGTTTTAAACATTTATATTTAATATGAATAAATTATTTTTTTGATAGTAATTTTGTCACGACCTCACTCTGTAGGTACCATTTATATGCCAATAGTGAAGAGAAGGAGTGACCCCTAAGTCCCACCTCCAGTGGGATCTTAGTTGGATACTAACACTGAGGGTATAAAATGATAATATGGAAGGAATTACCCTATTGATTAAAAAATAAAAATAAGATAAAAAAACCACCAATCCAAGTTCATATGAGTAAAAAAGAACCCAAAAAACTATCATCTCCTTTACCATAACCCAAATTTCATGTAAAAACTATAAAATAAGCATAAAATACATGCAATAAAACCAAAAAAACTCCAAATATCCTCCAAAACTTTCCAAAATATCTAAACAATAGCTCCAGTCCCCATCGAACTATCTTGAAAACACTTGAAAATTTTGGTGGGGTGAGCACTTGGGAGTACTCAGTAGGATCATCCCTCTAAAAAAATAAATATCTATGTGTAATAAATATAAAGTAATAAACATGAAAAATAATAAACCAAGAAAATAAATCACACATGGAATTAAGAAAGGTAGAATAGGAAGGGTTTAAAAACCCTTCATTTCTACAACATCCTCTTACCTTGGGCCCAAATATCTCCATCATTGCTCTAACCTGTCAGAAGAGTCATTCACCCTCTAAGTGGAAGCTAACTGTATGAATAGCCCCTCTCCAAAATTTATTGGGAAGTAAGAATAAAACCACAACATCTAATATAAAACCAACCACTTGTATAGACAACCACATGTTCATCCTCCTTTCATGTACATTCCCCACTGGTAATCATCATAACCACATCAACCTCAACATTGTAGGGTATCATGAACATGTAGAGTATCAACCTCATACCCACCACCAACCATGAATGACCCCCACCATATATCATTATACCAAATCCACATCCACCACCAGGTACACTACATGACACTTCCACAATTGGCCACCAAATCGAAGATCGCAACCAGCAAGGCATTACAGAGTAATAATCATTAAAACAGTACAACCAAATTTCAAAAAGGTAAATCCAAAAAATAAATAATAATTTGGATCACTTAAAATAATAAATCATTGTTATCCATTTATTATCCTTATTATATTCATTATTTAATTTATTAACCCATATTATAATATTCATATCATCATAACACTAAGCGTCATATAATGACTGTAACACAATTATCATTTTCATGTCATCCACCAAGATTTAAAAATTTAGTCACCTAATTTTATTCATATAATCATTATTTTAAATTCACACCAATGAATTATTTATCAATTTTTCATATTACAGTTCATAAACATAATTTCAACCCACATTCTTTTGCTTCTTCCCATAAGCACTTCATAACTATCCCTCTTTCATTATTCCACTTATTAACATTAAATTAATTATATTACTTCATTCTAAAACTAATTATTCATCATTAAATACATAATTACATCTTTGGTTTTTACCTTGTTTACCCCATTAAATATTTTGGATATTCCACTCCCCTTACTCTTTTATTCTCACAATTCAATACTGATCTAGTTATCTTTTTAACATAAGAACCAAGTTTATAAACAAAAAATGGGGACAATCAAATCGCAACACATCAATATAAGAATACAAGGGTAATAACAACACCCTAATTTCTCATTTTCAAACAATTCCACTTTCATTACTAGATATAAGTGGTTATCCTTTTATGATAGTGAAAAATTTATTGGTAACCTCAAAACCAAGGTAATCACAATATCCACATAAAAACAACAAAATTTTAACACGTAGTATAGAATTCATAAATCTCAAGAGACACATGTATCTTACTTTATAATTCTCCTCTTAACCAGCTAAGGTGTTCATTTGATTTTATTCTTTACCAATATTGTTTATTTTGTAATTTCCCATCCACTTCAAAAAACTAAGGATAATCACATGGGAAAATATATGAGAATAGAAAAATGGCATGATTAAAATTGAATCACAATAGGAACCAAAAATAATATTGTATGAGAGAATGATTGTAAGAATAGAAGGAATCACAATAGGTTTATCAAGACATATTATCCTAAAATATGAATGATACATTTAGAAATACCTTACCTAAACTGGTGATTTAAAATCATTGTAATATGATAAGAAAAAGATGATCACAAGACCAAATCCAATCAAGTAACACTCTAAAAACCTAGACACACTGATTTCCCTCATCAAAAATATAAGAAACCATATTGAATCCTCTTATGGAAGGAAGAACTTAAATAGGTATAGTATAAAAATAAAACTCACCTTGGGTATTAAGAAATTAACCTTTCCAAGAAAAGGACAAAGAAATGAAGGAGGGTTTAGAATGCCTCCTAAAATTTCCCTGAGGCCACCCTTTGTTCAAGATAGAAGGAAAAATAATAAAGGATATTGAAGGGAACTATATATTTATTGATAATTTACAGTGGAATAAATTCATGGTGTGAATAGGTACTTCACGTCATGAGTTGACTTGGTCAAACATCCATTCAAAAACAAGGCCTCTGGATCTTAGAAACCTTAAAATAATTCAATTTTTGGATATATGCTTCATGTTTTGAATATTATCAACCCATAATTTCACTGAATCTACCATTTCATGTTCCTATTTTATATCATAATTCATATCGTGAATTCCTCCTGCATCTGGAATTTTAGCTTCATCTTGATATTTTCCTCCTCAAACATCCTCTTAATACCTTCAAAACCAAAAATTCACAAATTAAAATAACTAGAAGTTCTATACCATTACATTAGATAGCTCTAAAATGATTCTAATACTCAATAATAAAAACAAACCTATGAAAGAAAACAACTACCACCAAAACAAACTTCTTAAAAGATATATCCTAAACAGTGCACCCCCATTGGGTGAGTCCAAAGTGGAACTATCCTTCTCACTCATTACCAAATCCTCCCAACTAATCCTTCTACCTTAACTAGGTTTCAAGATAGACACACCATAGTAAAAAAATCCCTTAGATTATTTAAAACATTTTGTGTCATTTGAGAAGAGATATTCTAGGATTTTCATAAAAACATTGATATGTATATTTTAAAATTGTTCAAAATTAATTCAAAAAAAAATTCAAAATCCAATACATGGTTTTAATGAAAGTATTAAAACTAAACCAAGACATTCCCCCTCTATTAACTTCCCACCAAAGACTAGACAATATTTTGAATCTTGGGATAGTCATACTGATGATTCCCCATAGCATTACATTAAAAATAGATCGAATATCCTATACTAGGAAAACTTAAGATACTCAACACTGGAGCTTGAAACATTTCTCTAACTCTATAATACTATCACACTCTCTTCCTTTGCAAACTCAAATCCTCACAACTCAGATCATTCATCTTGAACTCCTAACTACACAAGGAAGTCCCTTGTTAGAACTCTTAACCATAAACAATATCTTGTCCATGAGCTCCTCTTAGTCCCTCACCTCTTCCCGGAACTCAAATTGAAAAGTAAATACATATGGTTGAATCTCTATCCTCAAGGAAAACTCAAAAAATTATGCCCACTCTCACGCATTTGGAATGAAGTGTTAGAACCAAGTAATCAAGTCTAAGAAATAGATCCCAAGTCTACACACCCTAAAAGGCCTCCTAAATATCTCTCTTCCAATCATAAATCTTCACTTGAGAGAAGAAAACCTTCTTGAATAACTATAGGAATTCCTCCCATAAAACCTCATTCAGGTTAACACACTTCATCAACCATTATCATCGAGCCTCTTTCCAAAAAAAACAACCGCCAATGAAACCCAAAACAGATCCTGCATCATCACCAACCCAAAAGCAAACTAAACTTCCTCTAGTAAATACTCATCATTAAGGATATATCCCCTAGAAAATAACTTTAGTACTTCATGTTGTTGGAACTTTATTAAGGCTTTATCCCAATATTCCTCCTTCTATTTCTCATTCTTAACATTACAAGATAGTTTTGATGATATGACATGATATTAAAAATAAAAATATTAGCTTAAAACACACAAATCATATCAATAATCACAAAATATAACAATAATGGTAGGAAGCATACAAGTGTAAAATTTGAGGAAACCCTTCCACAATACCATTATATTATCCATTTTGGGTTTTCTTGACTCACATACATATGTTTAAATTGTTTCCAAAAGAATTTATCCTAATGGAGGAGGTGTTTACCCTATTCATACTCTTTTATTCATAATATACATTACCAACATAAGAAAAACACATCAACCCCATAATATAAACATAACCATATCCTTTCCACATAACCATTCATCCACTGATTCCTTAATAACATATCTAAATGTCACATAACCACCAAGGAAAAATGTCATAGCCCCACTTTCCAACACATCCCACACTATCAGCTAAACTATCACTTACATAAGTACACAAATAAAGTGGATCCATACACTGTATTAATATATTACCCACTTTGGGTGTCCATAACTCATCCACATGGTTTTAAAATGTGTCGTAAATATAACACACCTTTGTTGGGAAAGGGTTTCCCTCTCTTAATATTCTTGAATCCATAATAATTAATGTATGGTAAGGAATCTCATTTTCATAAATTATAATATTTTTCAAACAAAATTTCCTATTATCAGATTTTAGTTGTTAATATTTTATGGTAGTTAGGAGATTATATCAATACAACCATCTCATAACACATAATCACAACAAGGGTACATGTTCACAAGATCAATAAAAATTATTTTAAGGATCATATGGTTTACATGTTAAAAAATTAAAAGATTAATTCCTTAGGCTTTATTATGGGACATATTATTTTTAAATATTATTTAACACATCATTTTATAATTCTATAAAATAGGTTTTTAATAAGATATCTCAAATCTTCAATGGAACAATCAATAAACAATGAATCCACGAACAATGCTAAACACTTCCAAGTCATTTTCATAGGAATCGTGATGACTTGAATTTAAATAAATCTAACATTTATAAAAATTTAAGAAAAAACTATAAATGTTATGGTATTATAAATCAGTCTTGGTATACATAAACTAAATATTTTATTTCTAAGGAAACATGCTTCAAATATAACTGAAATTGTGCATGTTATGCTCTCTTAAATCTTTTTATCTATTGTAACACCATGAGATTATAAAATAATAAAATTGTGTTTGATGGAAAATGTGACATGAAACACTAAGATTAAATGACCTATGAAATATATTTCTTTAAATTTAATCTCTTCAATAGCTTGCAATACATGAAACCCTGAAACTAAATGAACTTTAATATAGCATAATATTATAACCTAGCTGTTAAATTGGAGAGTATGAATGGGACTAACTAAATTATGAAAATTATATGGTTTATACATGTATAAAATAAATTAAATGGATATCTATTTATTATAAATAAAATAATAATCATTTGAAATAAAATTAAATGTTTTCTAAAAATGTATTTTTTTTAAAGGTAGTTTCATTGTACTTCGCACACATACTTTAAATTTAATTTTTATCACTTTTTGAAAATTTATTTTAAAAAATGAACTTAATTTTTTAAATCATCATGAAAAAATTGTCTTAGATTTAATTTTTCATAATTTTCTGAAAAGATTAATTTTTAGATGAATAGTTAAAATAGTGATTTTTATTGAAACTGCCTTTTGTTTAAATCGTTTAAAGGTTACATTTTGATTTAAAATTGTTTTAAAAGTAAAATTAGTTCAAATATATTATAATAAATAAAATTTATTTATGTGCAATCAATTTCATATTAAATTATGATGTTAAAATTTTCTATATTTATGAGAATTTTCTCTTTGGAAAACTACTTTTTCATCGGTCTTCAGGTTTAATTTTAAATAACATTTTTACACTTTTGTGAGTTTAATTTTATAAAATAGATTTCCTGTTGGAAATAATAATAATTAATATTATTTAATAAGGTCAAATTATTTTGTTTCATAATAATTAGTTAAAACAATAATAAATTAATTAAAGCGGTTGAGATTAAAATGAGGTTTTGTGTGTTACATGCACTTGTGTGAAAACTAATTTTACACACTCATATAATTTTTATTTGATAAATTGGATTTAATATTTATAATATTTTTTCCAAATTATCTAATAAGGATCATTTTATTTTATTATTAATGGATAAATTACCTAGGTTAAAAAAACTAATTACCATAGTGAAAACTAAAATGGTAAAAGTTAGTAAACATAAAGGTTAAGGAATAAAATGTTTAAAAAATGTGTTATTTTATGTGTTTGAGGTTTGTATTGACCTTAACATAACTCCAATACATTATTTATAAATTTTTGAGGAACTTGGGGTGATAGTTTCTTCCCATTATTGAATAGTTTTGAGTATTTAGAAAAACTTCACTCCTCAATTATAAAAGGGCACTCACTCCCCTCACTTATTCACACGTATAAATCCATTTTACGAAAAAAACATAATAAAATACCACACCAAAATACTTATTCACATTCTATATCTTTTTTATTTTCAAAATACTAACCCTAGGGTCCTTAAGAAGAGATCTAAAGGTGGTTTCTCTAAGGGAAGGTAATTATCTTCACTAAGCTCTTTATATTTATTTATTCTTTTAAAACCTTTAATTATGCCTTAAAACTTATAATATAATAACAAAATTATATAAAATATACTTATATTTTATTA
Organism: Viscum album; assembly: GCA_963277665.1. NCBI lineage: Eukaryota > Viridiplantae > Streptophyta > Magnoliopsida > Santalales > Viscaceae > Viscum > Viscum album. The sequence goes on along the minus strand of OY728143.1, from coordinate 60,105,937 downwards.
TTTTTATGTTATAATATTTATCCATCTCCACTTCCATCAAATGGGAAATGAAATTTTCAATCATGTGTATGGCGGACTACCGCCTCACGAACTAATGTAACTCATTTTCCATAAATACTTTTCAAGGTTTGATATAATGATGTATTAAATGTATATATATTATATTTATGATATAATTATACTTATTTAGTTATAATATCACATATACCTTCTAACTTTCTATTCTATTTAAAATATGATAGCTTCACTTGTGTGTGCGGAGGACTACCACCATGCGAAGCGATATGATTCGTTTTTAACTTACACTTTACATGGAGGGTAATAAGGATAAATTTAATTAATATATGTGATATATATGACATTATATAAATTATTTTAAAATAATATATCATACACTTCCTTACCCTTTCATCCATTAATAGAATGATATCGTCACTCGTGCGTACGTACAGCCTACCGTCTCCATAAAGCGATGTGATTCATTTTATATGTTAAACTTTCAAGAAGGGTTATAAGTATGTATCTAATGAAAAAATATAATATTTATAAAATTAATATAATTATAGATATTATGTAATTATATCCTATATACAAGAACTATAACTTCTATAATAAAACACACATGGTAAAATAAGGACATTAACACCTAAAACAACAAAAATAATTAAATATTATTAACAAAAGGGTGGTAAAATGTTATAATGGTATCATATATGGTATGAGATATATGATTATGGTCTTTTAATAGATGTATAATAAACCTATATTTATTATATTATAGTTTTTAACACATATGAAGGAAGTCAAACCTAAGGTAATAGATTTCGTCTCAATTTTCATTTCATTGAGACATATTTATTAATATGAACCTATTCAGTTTTATGTGTTATATATACTGCACATTTTATTTATTTAACAAGAATAAATATTTATTCATGATGGTAAAATTTTTAATTCGGTTTTATTCTTTCAATGGGTTACAATTTAAATGTTACCGAAGAGGTAAAAATCTATTTTATAATCTCACTTTCTTTTGGGATTACTTTTACTTTCATTGAAGGAATATTACCATTTATCATTTATAAGATACAATAATTTTATTATTCATATTATTTGTATCATGTATATTATAATTTATTAAACTATATATCATTTCTATATATGGTATTTTGCTTTGAAAGTTATATAATTGACTGGGGAAATTATTGTTAATCTATATTCCTTGCTTGATATATAAATTTGTAGATAAGTAATATTGTTCATGAATTAAATAAATCATTTAATATATGAATAATGTAATATACATGCAGTTATGTGTGGGTCCTAGGTATATATATCCCCTCGATGCATCGATAGTCTCATAAGACAAATCAGTTGGCCAAATAAATGGGTTTTTACCCACAGTTTCAAACTATCTCATAAAAGGTCTTGATAGTATATTTTAGATGTCCAGTATTATGTATTCCCTTCTTATAATATTAGTTATTGATTTCCATGTCATTATTTGATTATTTATAATATCCATGGATAGATTTCAATCTCATGTGATTATTTATAAGGATTTATTTGATTTTTATTTATTCATACCATATTATGCTCAAGTTATTGTTAAAATGGCATGTGTTTTAATTATTTACCTTACCATATTTATTAAACTTATTTATTAATGATATATTATGCTATAAACATACCCCTATAAAGAATATGATCTCACTCATTTCTTATGTTTTATTTTCCCTAGGATACCAAGAAGTGTTTTATGATTGAAATATGGGGATATGCTAAGGGGAATAATGGTGTTCTCAAAGAAAACACTTTGTGTATTTTATTTTTTAAAATGTAATGTGAAATTAAATTATATATCTAGTTTACCAAGACTATTAAATAGTTATATCCTTTGGGATGTGTTTTATTGTATCTAGTGATAATGTAATAATGTATACACCAACTCCGAGTTACTGGAGTCATGGTCTTTACACTTGGTATCCGAGAAAGTTTAGTAGAAACCTTGGGAACTTGATTTAGGAAAACATAGATTAGAGAATGCAGTCCTATGACTTACTTTAAGGGTAATTATAAGTATAGGATAACATCCTAAAGTTTTTAAAAGGTGTATATTATGTGGTTTTCCTATAAATAAATTCTTATATGGATACTACATGTGTGCATGGTTCTGGAAAAGATGTACCTAGGGGTAATAACTCTAAAAAAGGTACATCAGGCTTGACTCGAGCATTACCTAGTACATTAAAATGGGCCTTACTATATACCTGGTTTGATACTCTCTAGGGATATGTTTGGATTAATTCACATTTTTTTTACAAAACATTATGAAGGATTTGAAAATATTTTTATGATTTGAAAACTTTCCCAAAGAAACCATGTTTACTATTTTGAGATTATCCATGCATAAATTTTTCAATTTATGTTAAGTGTTTCACTTGTTTTGGGATTATAAATTATGTTTCATAATGTTATGATCCAATCTAGTGTATGAAATTATTTAGAAATAGTGTCTAGTGGAAGGAATGGAAACCATATCAATTCATGTGTCCCATATAGGAATTTCTATATTAGGAATTCAAATGAAGTATAGATGGAGATAAATCTAGAACTGATAAAATTATAACCATATTAGGGAATCTGACTCAGGTTATTAGCAATAAACTTTTCTATATGGAGAATCCTAATAATACACCATGCAGTGTAACAATTTTATACTTATTTATGCATCAAAAACCCCCATCATTTAATGGGGCTAAAAATCCATTTGTAGCTTAGAAATGGATAATTTATTTAGAGAGTGGATTTATTACTTTGGGAATATATGAAAGGGATAAATTTGTCATGGAATTTTATCATATCTTAGGAAATGTGGATAAAATGTTGGTCATTGATTCAAAACACTAAGTATAAAGAATAAATATAAAACATGGAATGAAAGTATTTTAAGGTACTCTTCTTTGAAAATTATTCTCCTCAAAAGAAATGAGTGGATATGGAGAGACAATTCCTAAGTCTAGGAAAAAATGAATATGAAAATTTTTTAAGTATGAAACCAACTTTACAAGGTTATCAAGGCATGTTATGTACTACTTACGTAATCCAAAGAGAAATATTTTTTGTTTATTTAATGGTATTAATCCAATTATTTGAAGGTAACTATTCTCTCAAACTTTATCATCATATGAGTACATATTATCATGTGGTATTAGGGTAGATAAATAATTTTCCAAGTCTTATGTATTTGAAGGGAATTAAGAGAAGAAGAGGTTGGAAGAGAAAAATATAGATAAAGTAAATAAAGAGAAGAAAGATTTTCTCCCATGTGATAATTGTGTAAATAAACACTTTGGTACTTTCTTGAAGAGAATGGGAGTTTTATAAAAGTGTAGAGAGAAATACCAACATGATTTTAACATCCCACCCCTCACCCATTGGCTTGGGAAGGTGATGTAAAGTTACTAGGCCTTAAGTGACATACCCAAAACACCAAATACTCGAAATAAATTTCTAGGTATTCATAAATAATTGAGGAACAATTTTCCATTTTAAAATAAAATAACCATACCAAGATATCATAACCAAACAACCACTATATGATGAATGATAAAAATATAATAAAACTCAAATAAAAACAAACCAAACCAAACTGTATCAGAGTACAAAGTGGAAACTAAGACCAACAAAACTCAAAGATATAGAAGACATCAACTCAGAAACTCCTAACCTGCTCTAATATCTAACTCCACAATCCATTCCCACGGTATCATGATGCATCAATAAATAAATTATATACCTTGCCTTTACATGTGTCTCGATATATCACATTTTCAAACATACCAAAGTTCCCAAGCAGGGGGTGAGTATAAAACTTAGTAGTTTTTTCCCTAATGACTTACCAACTCACAACACTAGGATAGAACATTTTAAAACATTTATATAAAATAGTATAAAACAATTTAAAGTAGTTTATATCAAATCAAAAATAGTTTTCCAAACCAAGAATATTTCTAATGAAAGCAACCAAGAAATTCTTTAAAACCATTTCTCAAATTCATTATTATACCCAATACATGGTTCCATATATCCATAGACCCAAACATGCATGCCTAGATGATAGTTACACACTAATTATTAGTTTCTTTTCAATCCAATAATTCATCACTAAGTGTCCAATATTCTTATTCCCTAATGGAATATGCCCCTTATCCAGGGTCACATCTCTTATACCCCAATGGTAAACATACCTTATTTAGGTTCATGTTGAAAACATGAACTCACACCAACCATGAATTAAAAACCCCATGGAAAGAAATTTTAATAAAACATTTATTTTATTTAAAAAAATTATACAAAATTTTTCCATACATTTAAAACCAAACCATAATTCTAAAATCATCATTTTGAAAATATAAAACAAATTTCATCTTCCACAAATCAACTCATTTCTATAATTTCACAAAATATCACTAAATAGGGTTTACATAAACATTACACATCAATTGCACAATTAAATTCAATAAATTAAATTAATTTTAAATAAATTCTTCAAGTTCTAATAAGAGGAGTAAAGAGTGAAGACACCTACCTCACAACCATTGGTGAAAATGAAGAATAAAGTAAAACTTCAAAAACATGGCTTGGAAATCCAAAAATAAACCTTAGATCTTGTTATCATTAATTAAAATAATATTAAATCATCATCATTGGCATCACATGACATGGATTTATCCCCTATAGGCCAAATCCATGATTCCAAGAGAGGGGAGAAGAATAAATCTAAGGAAAACAACCAAGAACTGGTATTTACCAAGAAATCAGGGCCTCTAATGCACTTAGATTCACCAAAATAAAACTCCAGGATCGAAGGGAATGGTCTCCATATCCTAGGGATGAATTATAATTTGGGTTATGACCTGTTTATGAGAAAAAATAGAGGTTGATAGGAAAAACCAAGTGAGATAAAAAAAAATCCAAATATGATTTTTAATGGTGCGTGGTAAGGGAACATAGTTAGGAAAACTATATTCTTACCATGAACAAGAAACAGCCTCCAAACCCGCCTCACACGGTTGCATCACACGGTTATAAAAATCATTCAATAACCATTCTAAACCCCTTTTTCCAACATTACATGGTTTCTCTTAGGTGGCTGCACATTTTTTTCAAAACGTGCACCTACTTAGTGCCCACTATTTCAGTTGCATAGTTTCCTCGGAGGTGTTTCACAATTACTACTAACCATGCTCAAACCGTGAACCTCTAGAAAATCCCCCAAAATCCAAAACTCCTTTTAATCCTCATAATATTAACCCATTAATTATATATATAATACATAAATAAAGGGTCAAGTACCTGAAACTGGGGGTGCAATATTCTCCCCACCATTAGTCTTTCCATTCTCAGAAAGTTGAAAACCACCATTATCCAAAAAGAGTTTAGTCTATTTATTAACCATTTCCTTTTCATACTCCCACATTTCTTCCTGAATCCAACCATATTTCCATAAAACCCACACTAGATCGATGTTTTTACCATGAAATATTTTATCTTGCTTATCCACAATCTATACTGGAACATGAACCAATGTAGAATCTGGCTCTTAGTCAACATGATCTCATTGAATTTCATGGTTAGAATCAGGTTAATACTTCTTTAATTGAGATATTTCAAACATTTTATGCATTGAAATGAACCTTGGTGGTAAATACAACTGATATCCCACCTCACCAACCCATTAAAGTATCTCAAAATAGCCTATATATCAAAGAGATAAAATTCCCTACTTCCCACAATGATGATGACCAAGCCTTAGAGAGATTCTCAAGAACACAAGATCACTCAACTCAAATGAAAACATCCATCAATGATGATCCACATATGATTTCTAATGACTCAGGGCTATCTCTACTCTCTTCCTGATCTATTGAATTTTCTTCGTTGTCTATTTCACAAGGCTTTGTCCAACCAGTGAAGTCTCAACTATTTCCACACAACAAAGTGGAGAACAACAAGGATTCTTATATAATGCTTAAAAAGGAGCCATATTTATTGAGGCTTGATAACTATTGTTATACAATAACTCCACCAATGGTATGTGCACCTCCCATGATCCACCAAAATCCATTATACAATCCCTAATCATTTATTCTAATGTTTTTATCTTATTTTCCAATTTTCCATCCTTTTTAGAATGATACTCCATACTCATAGTCAACTAAGTCCCAAGGTATTTATTTAATTATTTCCAAAAATGAAACATAAACCTCAAATATTAGTATGATACTATAAAAATTGGTACTCCACACCTCTTTACCACCACTCAAATATATATTTTTCACAAGTTCTCTACCTTATGAGATTCACGAATAGGGATGAAATGGGACGAATTTGCGAGTCTATCCACTATCAACCATATGGAATAATGTTTTTGAACCATACTTGGGAGACCTATCACAAAAGATATGGATATCTACTCCCATTTATAACTGGGAATTTGTAAATATTATAGCATACTCGTTGGTCGCTGGTTCTCTTCCTTAACATGATGATAGGTGAGGCATCTCATAACAAACTTAGCCACTTTTATTTTCATGTCAACCCAAAAAAATTGTGCTTTAAGTGACTTATACATATTTTCTATTCCAAGATGAACAACCCATCTTGAATGGTGGTAAGCATAAATAATTTGTTCCTAAAAATCCATAGGTACAAACATCCAATATCAAAACCAAAAAACTAAACTCCCATCCAGCTTCCATCCCTCAATGGTATCCCTACCATTGAGTTTTAACCTCATGGAAACACATTCAAAATCATATTTATGTGCCTATTTAACCTTATCAACCAAATCAGGATCAAAAGAAACTAGAAATAAAACCAAAACACTGCCATGGTCTTCATAATACAAGTGAATGTGAGTTATCACTAACATTAGCTTCCACTAATCTGAATCCTATTTTTTCCAAATTACTATGAAAATTTGTGCTTAATGAATCTACCACTGAATTTCCTTTACCTGGTGTAAACATCAATTCAAAATAAAAAAATTTGAATATATCCCATCCGTATTTGTTGTCTTAGGTTCAATCTCTTTGTGATAAAATGTGTTTCAAACTCTTTTGATTCATAAACACAATAAACTTCTCACAAAAATAAGTAATGATGCCAAGTATTAAAATTATAGACTAAATAAATTAATTCTAAATCATGTGTTGGGTAGTTATTCTCATGAAACCATAACTTTAATGATTCATAAGAAACAAAATTATCTCCCTTAATGAGAACACACCCCAACCCAGATCCCAAAATATCATAATGCACCACGTAGCCTTGTCCTGATTTTGAAAATATCAAAATCAGTTATGATGTAAGGTGAACTTTAAGCTCTTAAAAAGTATTATGAAATTCATTGTTCCATTTAAATGGAACACCTTTCCTTATCAAAGTTATCATTGGTGAATCTAGTCATAAAAATTCATGAAAAAAGCATTGTTAATAACCAATTATGCCAAGGAAACTACATATCTCAAATACATTCTTTAGAAATTTCCAAGAGATCATATCCTTCATCTTTTATGGATCCAAAAACACACCTTTTTAGAGATAACATGGCCAAAAAAATGTACCTCTTGTATCCAAAAAATTACACTTTCAAATTTTAGCATATAGACGATGATCCCACATGATACCCAACATTGATGCCAAGTGTTTCTCATTCTCATATTTTGTCATTGAATACACCAATATATCATCCACAAACACCACCAAAAATGAATCCATGTACCTTTGAAATATTTTATTCATAAATTCCATAAAGACAACTAGTGCATTCATAAGACCAAAAGTAATAACCACATACTTGTAGTGGCCATATCTAATCCTGAAATTTGTCTTTGTAGTATCCTTTTTTAGAACCCACAATTGGTGATATATTAATCAAAAGTCAATTTTTAAGAACCACTGAGCTCCCCTAAATTGATCAAACATGACATAAATACTTGGAAGAGGAAATCTATTCTTTATCATAACATGGTTAATCTTATGATAATCTACACACAACTAAATATTTTTATCCTTCTATTTCACAAACAAAACTGGTGCTTCCCACAGAGATATACTAGGTTGAATGACCCATTTGATTTAAAACTCTTCCAATTGGATTTTCAATTCCATTAATTCTATTGGTTCCATATGATAATATATAAGTGAGATAGGAACATTCCTTGGTAAGAGATCAATCATAAACTACACTTATCTTATGAGAGGAAACCCTGAGAAATTATCCAAAAAAGCATCAGGAAATTGATCAAAAACTATTGTAAAACCATTATTTATGATATCATCCACTAATTCTAAGGTCAAAGATGCCAAATGGTATAAGATAATTTCAACCACTAGTGCCCAAAATATTGTTGCACCTGCCTTTACATTCCAATCTACTTTAAAGATATGCTTTATGCCATCATCAATTGTAAAACTAACCCTTCAGGTATAAATATCAATGTGAGTTTTGAACATTTTCAACCAATCCATACCTAGGATTATGCCATAGACATCCATATTAATAACAGAGAAATCTCATATCAATTCATCCTCATCGATAGTTATAGAACATACCTTTCACATAAAGGCTCAAAATTCTCTTTGTCTAAGAGGAGTTTGAAGTTTCAAAATAGAAGGAATTATTTCAACATGAAAACCTAGAAGATCAATAGCATGAGAAGAAATAAATGAATGGGATGAACTCGTATCAAAAAAAGATTTCATAAGTGTTGATTTCAAAATAATTGTAACTCTCACTGTTGAAGGTCCCGATTGATCATCCACAATCATTTTCTTAGCTCCATATAATTTCTTACTCACCATACTTTGGTCATTGTTACCATATTGAGAATGAATTTGTTGATTAGTCATGGTATTCCTAAAATAACCATATTTATCTTGGTTCTTCTGATGAGAACAATTATTATGCACTCATCCCATTGAAGTATAACACATCTACAAAACATGATATGTGTCTTGAGAACCCAAGCTTGGATCACTATAATAATAACATTAAATATGCCTTATTTGGTTGAAATTGTGGAATTCTCTAGGTGGTTTCATACAATCTTGCTTCATATGATCAAAAGAACCACACTGAAAACATATTGTCTTATTCTTTGGTTGAGAAGGTAAGTTGACCAATTCCATGGTTTGATTCTAAGATATTACATCCCCTTTATAATAAATTTCCTTCCTCTTCTTGTTTCCATCATTTGAGTTCCCACCTATTCCCATAGGAACAATCATGCTTCCTCCCACCATGTTACCTAATATGCCCCTTTCTTCCACCAATTCTCTATTGAACATCTCTATATGATCCAATATATAAAGCATGAAAATATTTGAGATAATCTCTAGTATTAACCACAATTAAAAAATCGGTGCCTTCAAGGACACACTTACAACAACTTCTGGTGAAAATAAGACTAAATTCATAAATTTAGCTATGTACTCTATTTCTATAAAGTTCTATTAATTAAAACTAAATAAGTATGTCATTGTAGAAATTTTGAATGTGTGGGGATATAATTGTTTGTTGAACAATTCTTCAAAATCCTCCCAAGAAATTTCAGGGATCAATTTATCCTGAGCTGCTAAATCCCACCACTAGAATGCTAGATCCCCTAGCATGTATGTAGACAACTTAACTTTCACCTCAATTAGTGTTCCAAGGAAATTGAATATTCGATTCATCCTATTCAACCACACTTATACTTTTTCCAGTTCTGAATCACCTTGAAATATGGGGGGATTATGCTTCTAGAACTAAACAGAATGATTCACTTGCCTTGGTATATCCCTTATATTCTCTATATCCATGGCCTGAAAATCCTAGGCAATACTCTAAACCAATTTTTGGTTCACCTGTGGCTTAGGTTCAACCACATTCTCAGTATCCTCTTCTGTTCAGTTTTGAAAATGCCTACCTAGTTCCATTTACTAAAACCAATAGAAAATGTCATTTAATCTCACTCTCTAGCAACTTAAGTCTTACCATTACTAATTTACCACGTTACACATATCACAACAAGGATTTAAAAAATTGAACAATTTCTGTTTTCAACCCATTTTTGAAAATTACACCATAATTGTTTAAAACCAAATGATTTTAAATTGTTTTCAAAAGTTAAAACTTTTTCACCAAATCATAAATCATTACTGAAAATGAATTATTCACTCCTAGTGGGAAGAAATTACTATCAATTCATTTCATGCTCTTCTCATCGTCTATGTCCATGATAATGATTTTATAACTCCTAGAAGTGTATAAAAACACTCATGTATCCAAACTCTATAGTAACTTGAAGTTCAGCATAAATAGGTTATATACTCCTCTTTATTCTATATATTTCAAGTTCTAAAAATCCTATCTCCTTGCTACCATTTCAACTCAAGGAATAAACTAGAATTATTTTCAACTTTAGGACCAAACAAACTGATGCCATTTTTAATATCCCTCCCCTCACCCATTGGATTGGGAAGGCGGTGGGACATTACTAGGCCTTAGGTTACATCCTGAAGACACTAAAGGCTGGAAATAAATTTCACATGCTTCATAAAAAATTAGGGGATTATTTTACCTTTTAAAATAAAACAACCATACCAATATAATAATAACTAAACAACCACTATATGATGCATGAGAATAATGTAATGCAACTCAAATAGAAATAAACCAAAACAAATTGTATTAGAGTAAAAATAGGAAATCAAGACTAATAAAAATAAAAGACACAGAAGACATAAAATCAATAACTCCCAACCAGCTTCAAGCTACGAATCCACAAGCCAAGTCCATGGTATCATGATGCATCACTAAATAAATGATATGCCTTTCCTTTATCTGTTTCTTGATATATCGCATCTATAAATGCACCAAAGTTCCCAAGAAGGGGTGAGTATAAAATTCAATAGGTCCCCCCCAATGAATTCCCAACTCATAACACTAGGATAGAACATGTTAGAATGTTTATATAAAATATTATAAAACAATTTAAACCAGTTTATATCAAATACAAAATATTTTTTCAAAACCAATCATTTTTCAAAGGAAAGAAACTAAAAAATTATTTAAAACCATTTATCAAATTTATTAGCATACCCAATACATGGTTCCACATATCCAAACAACCACACATTAATGATCAGGTGACAGTTTCATACTCATGAGTTTTTTCTCTTCCATCCACCAAGTCATAACTAAGTGTCCAATCTCTTTGTTCCCCAATGGCACACGCCCCTTATCTAGGGTCATGTCTCTTGTACCCCAATGGTACACACCCCTTATTCAGGGTCACATAGAAAGAATGAACACACACTAACCATGTATTTAAAACCCCATACCAATTCATTTCAATAAAACATTTCTTTTATTGAAAACAATTATACAATATGTTTCCATGAATTTACAACTAGAACACAATTTTAAAATCATTATTTTAAAATTATGAAACCAATTGCGCTTTCCAAAAAACAAACAATTTATACAATTTCACAAACCATCACTAAAGATGGTTTATATAAAACATTGCAAAAAAAATCACAATTCAATTAAATCAATTTGAAATCAAGCCTTCAAGTTATAACCAAATGAGTTGAGAGTGAATCCATCTACCTCACAATCATTGGTGAAAATGAAGAACGGAACAAAACTTTAAAAAATCGACTTAAAACTCCAAAAACTAACCTTAGATCTTGTTCCATTTAACCAAAACAATCATAAATCATAATTATTAGCATAAAATAACATGTATTTATCCCTAAAATACTAAATCCATGATTTCAAGAGAGGGAAGAAAAATAAATCTAAGGAAAACAACCAAGAATAGGCACTTAACAATGCATTTGGGCCTCCAACTCACTTAGATTCACCTATAGGTCACTTATGGATCGAGGTTAATGGTATTTGTAGCCTAGGGATGAATATTAATTCATTTTATAACCTTTTTATGTGGTAAATGATAGGTTTTGAGGATAAACTGGGTGAGATCCACAAAATACAGATCTAATTTTTAACACTGCATGGTTAAGGTGCACGGTTAGAAAAATTATGTGCTAACCATGTACTAGACACTACCTTAAAACCCACCTCACGTGGTTGGCTCAAATAGTTAGAAAAATCATCCACCAAACACGATAAATCCCTTTCTTCAACATTTCATGGTTTCTCTAGGTTGTTCATATAGTTTGGCCAAACTGTGCGCCTACCCAGTGCCCATTGATTCGATTTCATGGTTTCCTGGGAGGTGTTGTATAGTTTCTAATAACCGTACTAAAACCATGAACCTTTAAAAAAATCCCCAAAAACATTCCAAAACTTCTTTGAACCTCTTGAAACATAACTCAATCATTATATATATATATAAAATACATAAATAAAGGGTCAAGTACCTGAAACCAAGGGTGCTAAAATGCTCTGACTGCAAGGGAAAGAAAGAATTTTGCAATGTTCAATGCTTTATCTATAAGGATATGGGGAACTATGAAAAAAAATTCCCAGGAATCATGGTAATATACCCTAAAATAAGCTAAGGGATCAAGGTCAATCTTATACTATTACTATGATCAAAGTGAAATGATTAAAGTTATTTTGTATTTGGATTCAAGAATTATGTCATAGGAATATTTAAACAAGGATAATCTCATTATAATAATCATAAAAGGTGTAAGGATTATACTACTTTAATTTTCTATAAGGATTTAAAGACATGTGTTGAATGGTACTACTAACCAAGAAAAGCGATACAGTGGTAAGTTGATCTTTTTGGAAAACACGTGATTGAGGGAGGATAACCCTTAATATATGTCCTATGTTGAGATAATAATGATAAAGATGTTTTTATGGGATATTATTTATGACTATGAAATTAGTGATTTATTTGATGGTTTATGTTATCTTTTATGGAGTTTACTACATTTTTGGAACTATGTAATAAATTTGATATTTTGATATTTTATTCAAGGAATAAGAAGAAAAAATAAATTTTTGAAGCATACGTGTTTTCATTAAGGTTTTAAAGTGATAAATATATTCACAAATTTTTTATGTGACATTAAGAGCTACATTATGTTATTTGTAGAATCTAATGTTAAGTTGATTTTAGAAATTTAGTGAGCTTCCTTTTAAATTTTTGGACTTGGAATTTGGACAAACATATTTTGGATGAGTCCTAAGGTTAACTATTTATTAATTGGATTAAGTTTAACTTTGGGGTTATTGTTGAGGTTTTATAAATTAATGTATTATTGGATAACTTGTGCTTCAATTTTGGTCTTGGAATATATCTAGAGATAGGATTAATGACATTTTATTATTTTTATGATCCATTAAGAGTGAATTTTAGTGCTTCATACATAAAAATTAATTTTAGATATTCATTTATTGGAGTAAAAAAATAAGTGGGGGTTGATTTAATCACAACCTAATAATTAAATTGTTCCTATGAAATAGAAATATATCAAGTAATTATATTTTCTTATTTTCTCAGTCAATATGGTAAAAGGATCCCTTAAATCTAGGAAAAAGATCTTGAAAAAAATGTTATCTTATTACCTTTATATATGATGAATCAAATGGTCTCTTAACTCATCACATATTTATGTTTTTTTAGTCATTAACCTTCTTTAGATCATTTATATATATCACTCTCCATAATTATTTATGCATTTCTTCTATCTCCATATCTTCACTTCCCACCAATGTTCTCCTATTTGGAAACCAAGTTATGTATTATTCCAGATTACCTTCATACATAAATTTCTCTCTTATCAAGAGGATATTTTATTGGACCTTTTTATGATTTGGGTTTACAACAAAGGTATTTTTAAATGTCAAACCCTTAATTACTAAGATCAAGATTAAATTGCGAGGGCAAAATTTATTTAAGGGGGTAGAATATAACACCCTGATATTCTAAAAGAATAAAATTGTGTTTGATGGTTGGTGTGACATGAAACAGCAAGATTAAATAACCTAAAAAATATATTTCTTTAAATTTAATCTCTTCGATAGCTTGTGATACATGCAAGCTCGAGTCTAAATGAACCATAATATAGTATATCATCATAACCTAGCCATTAAATTGGCAGATATGGGCAAGAATAAAAATTTATGAAAATTATATGGATTATAAATTTATAAAATAAATTAAAATTATATCGCTTGATAATAAATAAAATAAGAATCATTTAAAAGAAAATGAAATGTTTTCTGAAAAAACTTTACTTTTCTAAAAGGCAATTTCGTTGCACTTTGTGCACATACTTTAAAATTAATTTTTACCACTTTTATAAAAAAAAATTAACAAAATTAAATTAGTTTTTGAAATAATAATTTATAAATTATCTTATAATGAATTTTTTAGAATTTTCTAGAAATATTAATTTTTTGATGAATAGTGAAAAATACTAGTTTTTATTGAAAATTGTCTTTTTGTTTAAATCATTTAAAGGTTAAGTTTTGATTTAAAATTGTTTTAAAAAAATAGTTCAATTATATTATAATAAATACAATTTAGTTCAATGGAATCTATTTCATATTAAATTTTGATATTAAAACTTTCTATACTTATGAAAATTTTCTCTTTGGAAAATCGTTTTTTAGTCACATCTATAGGTTTAATTTTAAATTACATTTTTCCACTAAAGTGGGATGAATTTGATAAAATGGATTCCATATTTTTAATTAGAATAATTAATATGATTTAATAAGTTTAAATTATTTTTTTCATAATAATTAGTAGTAATAATAATTAATTAATTAAAGCAATTAAGGTTAAAAAGAGGTTTTGTGCGTTACATACGCTTGTGCTAAAATTAATTTTCCATGCACATTGAATTTTTATTTAATAAATTAGATTTAATATTTAGAAAAATTTAGTATAAATTATCTAATAAGGATCATTTTATTTTATTATTAATGGAAAAATTACCTTGGTTAAAAAAACTAATTATCATAGTGAAAAATAAAATGGAAAAGGAGAGTAGACTTAAAGGATGAGGAATAAAATGTTTATAACATGTGTTATTTTATATTTTGGAGGTTTTTATAGGACTTGTATTCCCTAAACTCCATTATTTATCAATTTTTGAGTCACTTGGGGTGAGAGTGACTTCCCATTATTGAATAGTTTTAGGTATTTCCGAAAATGTCGCCCCTCCTCAATTATAAAAGGTCACTCACTCCCCTAACTTATTAACACCTATATTTCCCTTTGAATTGAAAAAAACCTTCCAAAATCCCTCCCATAAATCCTTATCCACATTATATAGTCGTTTTTATTTCCAAATTACCAACCCTGTGATCCTTACGAAGAGATCTAAATGAGGTTTCTCTAAGAGAAGGCAATTGTCTTCACTAAGCTCTTTATCTTTATTTATTATTTTACAATAATCAATTATGTATTAACACTTCCTATATAATATCACCAATATCTAACATATAAAACCCCAATATTTTATCTTATATTCTTCTTAAATAATTTCAATTAAATAGATAACTCATATTCCCACAACACTGAGTCTCTACGAAACAACACTTTGTTATTATGATTATCTAATGAAGATAGTTATAACCTAGCCATTAAAATTAATTTTTCCACTTCTGTGAATTGAATTTCAAAAAAAAGATATGAACGGTTGTGATTAGTATGGTATTTAGAGTCTGATAGGATTAACTTAATTTTTGGTAGATAGTAACTTACCCATTTGAATAGTAAAGTTACCCTTATGAATAATAATATGACCCTTATGAATAGTAAATCATCCAAAATGAATAGTAACCTTACCAATGGGTGTATAAATAAAATTTATCCATCTTATAAATGAAATTATGATATAATAGTATAAATAAATAAATATTTTATAAATTATTAATTAAGTATTAGTATTTTTATAAAACATAAATGTTTAATTATAATTTTATAATTACTATAAAGAAAATTTATTTTTATAAAATAGAATCCTAAGTAAATATTTTTATGTATTATGATTATAAGATAATTTTATGAGACCTTAGTTAATTTTTCAAAGTGTCATAAAATCGGATATAATTTTAAAATTGGTATTTTTCTGACTAAATAATGATTTTAATTAAAAATTAAATTTCTCATATGTAGTAAATTATTTTCATAAAATGGATTTCATTTTTGGATTCTACATGTAAAAAAATAGTTAGTTTTAATTTTTGTGATTTTTCTGAAATACTTGAATTTTTGGTGAATAATAAAATACGGTAATTTACAGTATAAATACATTATAAGATAATTATACTATTCATTGATTCATGAATTATGTAAGAAACCATTAGTTAGAAATAACATACTCTATTTACTATATTTATTCACAATAACCCACACTATTTCTTGTCTTGAGAAAAATAATAAAATAATGAATAAAATATTGAGAAATCACCCCTCTCCTCCACTATAAAAACCACCCCTCACCCCCTCTTCTCCTCACACATCTAAGACTTGAAGATTATGAAAGTTCTATCCAAATTCTCTTCCCTAGTATATCCCCACATCCAGGAACTCTTGGTACTTCCAAAATACCAAAATCAATCCCCTTAAAAAGATTCTCAAGGAGTATCCAAGAGGTAAAATCCTCTCCCTTTTCCTTTTATTTTCTTTTCAAGTTCCTTATTTATTATTATCTCCTCACCTTCTTTGCCTAAATTATCATGATAAATACAGTATCATCTATATAATGGAATTATATCATTTTAATTGAAAATACATCATCAATATCCATACTCTCTCTCTCTCTCTTATTTTAAAAATGAAATCATCGTCCGAGAGGTGCTGATTTACAACCTTCATGGATGAAAAACTTTTGTTATTCAATTTATCATTAAAGGCTGGTCATGAAACCATTTTTATGGTTGAAACAGATTATAAAATATTTATTATATCTTATTTAATGTTCTATAACCATTATATATACATGATATTAAATAATAGAACAAAACTAGTTCATTGTAATCGAAAAACTGCTAAAATCAAGCTAATCAATTATCATTAACATGTTATCTAATGATTCATCCTCATACCATATAACAAAATGATATATATAAACATTTAAACTTATGGATTTTCATTAATTTCATATAATTCCAATTATGGATAATTATACCCATTTTACATGAACTTCATGACATGTATACAAGTAAACCGATCATGAAAACCAAGGAAACGAACAATCCTAAGTGATAAAATTGTATCATGTAACTCATAAAAAGACTATAAATAAACTTAATAAAATTATAATAAATCAAATAAATGTATATAAGGTTATGAATTAATTAATTAATGGATTTAATTTTACTATATAGGATAGTAAGATCAAGGGAAGAACACATTCAGACATAAAGTAAGGGGTTTCTCATCTCACTTCTATTTCTCATGAGATTTCCATTATTCGCCACTTATTTATTATATGTGGTGTATGTATACATCCATTTGATATAAATATTCTCTTTATATTCATGGTATTCAATTATTCATTTGATTATTGTTAATTTTTGGTTATATGATTCGATTGATTACAATGTGGTAAGGGACTTCATCTCAATTTCCATTTCATTGAGACTTACTCGGTATTGTGCACCTAATCATTTTTATGTGGTGTATCTACTACCCCTTTGAGATAATTTTTCATTTGAAATTACATTTATACTAAATATCCATATTCTTGTATCATATATATGATTATTTTCTTATCCTTATAACCATTTTTATATGGTGTTTATTTTGAATATTGCTTTAACTGTGGAAATATTGATGAATTTGTATCCTATACTCAATATGGATATTGAAAAGGAATTTTTTTATTGAGTTAAATCTATGTATAAAGAATTATGTGGACTTTCAATTAAGGTAGTATCCCTTTATATATCCCCAATGCATCTATGGGTATCCTGAGACAAAACAGTTGGAGACAAACCCTTCGAGTTTGTTTTCAAAATAGAATCAGATGGGTACCCACCCACAAACTTAATTGTTTTTATGGTATGATGGTTCATATTCCAGATACATGGTGTCCAAATAATAAGCATTATCTTTATTCATTATTAAATTATTACTTTCCATGAGGTTTTCACTATGAAAAAATCTATGGATGTACTTTCATTATCATTTTATTGATGGTGTGTGTTTCAATTATTCACCATGACATATTAATTATGTCTAATTGATTATGACTCACTTATTATTATTTCATGATTCTTCTATATGTAACCCTTACTGAGTATTTGAGCTCACCCATTTTATATGTTTTCTTCCACAAGTTATGAAGAATATATCATTTATTAAATTTTTCAAGGATGCATATTATTATCTTTTGTTATGTATTATATTTTGTTTTCTTTTTTCAATGTAAAATGGGTTCCATGTATGTATCTAGCTTCTTCAAGACTACTAAACTGATCAGTTCTTTAGGATTTGATCCCTTGTAATCATATAAATGTAATTAAATAATGAACCAGATATGGGCTTCTAGGTTCGGGGTGTTACATAACATATACTTAGATATTATTATTTTTATGGAATAAAATTTATCTGTCACCACTTCCATCAAATGGGAAACAAAATCATCAATTATGTGTAAGGCGGACTACCAGCTCACAAACTGATGTAACTAATTTTCCATCAGCACTTCTCACGGTTGGATATAATGATGTATTTAATGTATATATATAATATTTTTGATATAATTATACTTCTATAGTTATAATATCACATATACCTTCTTACTTTCCATTCTGTTTAAAATATGATAACTTTGTTTGTGTGTACGACAGACTATTGTCTCGCAAATCGATGTGATTAATTTTTCACTTATGTTTTACATGGAAGGTAATAAGGATAAATTTAATAAATATTTGTGATATATATGACATGATATAAATTCTATAAAATTAATATATCATACACTTCCTTACCCTTTCACCTATTAAGGGGATGATATTGTCGCTTGTGCGTACGTACGGTCTACCGCCTCCACGAAGTGATACGATTAATTTTCTATGTTCAATTTTAAAGAATGGTTATAAGGATATATCTAATGAAAAAATATTTTTAAAATTAATATCATTATATATATTATGTAACTATATCCTATGTAAAAGAACCGTAACTTTCATGAAAAACATGCATGAGAAAACAAGGTAATAAACACCCGAAACAATGAAAATAATGAAATATTATTAACAAACGGGAGGTAAAATGTTATAATAGGATAATATATGGTATGATATATATGAGTATGGTTATATAATAGTTTTATAATAAACTTAAATTTATTATTTAGGAGGTTCGGACACATACAAAGGAAGTCAAACCTGGGGTAATGGATTTCATCCCAATTTCCATTTCATTGAGACATATTTGTTAATATTTACCTATTCACTTTTATGTGGTGTATATACTGACATTTTGATATATTTAACCTGAATAAATATTTATTCATGATTATAAATGTTTAAATTCAATTTTATTCTTTTAAGAGGTTATAATTTAAAAGCTACCAAACTGGAAAAATTTTATTTTACAATCTCACTTTCTTTTGGGATTTATTTTACTTTCATTGAAGGAATATTACCATTTATTCTTAATAAGAACCAATAATTTTCTTATCCATGTTTATTTTACAATCTCACTTTATTTTTAGTATTTTGATTTTAAAGTTATATGATTTATTTTGGAAATTATTATTGATCTATATTCCTTACTTTATATGAAATTTTTTTGATAAGGCATATTTTTCATGAATTAAATCAATAATTAAATATATGAAGAGTGTGTTTTAAATGTAGTTATTGGTGGGAACTAGTTATAGATAACCCCTCTATGCATCAATGGGTCTCATGAGACAAATCAGTGGGCCAAATTAAATGGGTTTTTACCCATAGTTTTAAACTGTCTTGTGAAAGGTATTGATAGTATATTTCAGATGTTTGGAATTATGCATTCCCTTAATATGAGATTATTTATTTATATCCATGTGATTATTCGATTAGTTATAACATTCATTGATAAGTTTCAATCTCATGTGATTATTTATATATCTTTATTTTATCTTTATTTATTCTTGTCATATTATTCTCAAGTTATTGTTTAAATGGAATGTGTTTTATTTACTTACCTTTCCATATTTATTATGATTATTTATTCATGGTATATTTATTTGTATTCATACCCTTAATAATAATATGATATCACCCTTTTCTTATGTTTTATTTTCCCCAGGATACCAGGAAGTGTTTTATGATTGATATGGAGGGATATACTAAGGAGAATAATGGTGTTCCCAAATAAAAAACTTTGTATATTTTATGTTTTAAAATGTAATTTTAATTTCATGTATGTATCTAGTTTACCAAGACTAGTAAACTATTTGGTTATTTGAGATGTGATTAATTTTATCTAGTATCAATGTAATAAAGTAGACACTGGCTTTAGGTTACTGGATTCAACGCATTTACATATATACCCAAATTAAAAATTTCTTAATCATTTTATCATATATGAGACATGATTCCAAATTTCAAAAAAAACATTATTTTGGATCACAAAATAAAACAGAACATGTTATATCACTACGCGTTATGCTTGACATTCTCAAACTAAAAAATATTTAAACATTTCATCACTTGGAAAACATAATTATACACCTTAATAAGTGTAGCCTGATTTTAATTCCATATTTAAATAAAAAATGATCATTACACAACATGATTTTATATTCTAAATGAAATATACTAAATAAGATATATGATTAAGATTTATGTGCTAGAAATTTCATAGTTACTAAAATAATGTTTTCAACTCTAGACATGCTCCTCATAATAAAATAATCTTAGATTAACATGTGAATCACAATTATTTCAGAATTATAAATTTTTATTATTATTGAAAAGAATAGGTTTGATCATTTAAATAATTTTGATTCTCAATAGTTTATTGTAAAGCATGCTTATCATTTTCTAAGAATTTAAAACAAGAAAATTATATTCTTACAAGAAATTCCTAACATGTGAAAGTTGCATATCATGAGTATAAGGTAAAACATGGAATGATATTAATATTCTGATGTTCAACATATATGTTCTCTAATTAACCACTGACCATAAGCTAACCTTCGAACAACAATCAAATCAGGGTGTTGCAATTGCGTGTTCCGAAGCTAGCCTAGGGTTTAAGTAACTTTATCTTTGTGGTTAAGTTAACTCTTTTAGGGTTTGAGGGTTAACAAATTAGGGGATCATAATTAAGTGGATATTTATTTAAATTATAATGATTAATAATTAAATGAAGAGGTAGAGTTATATTTATTATGCCTTTTAAATATTTTCTAAAAAAAACATCTTCTTATTGTGTCATTTTAATTGAAATTTATTTCAAAACTAAAAACAAAAAAAAAATAGAATCTTCTTCCAGCAAAATTTTTCTAGATTTATAAACTATAAACAAGCCTCATCCTTTCAAGTAGTTTTTTAATTATATTCTATTTTATTTTTAGAATACCTTTAAGAAGTTGTTTGAATTTACTTCCTCCTTTGAGAAACGACCTTGGTCAGCCACTCTGCTGCACCTAAATACCCCAAAAACCACTAATAATTTGAGGGCGCCCACGAGAGAGCTCTTTAAAATTGGCACCATTGCTGGGGAGGCAAGTAATTATTTCAACCAATTAGAGGTATTTATTTTATTTTACATTTTATTCTCTTCCTCTTTCTTTTTTTTCCCTTCTTTACCCAATCTGAATTTTTATTTTCTTTTTCTTTTATTTTCTTCTATTTCTTTTTGGATCATCAACTAAAACTTCTTATTTTTATTTTACTATGGTTTACTTTCCTACTTTTCATTTTTATTTTATTTATGACATGAACTAATCTTGAAGATCTCTTAGATCTTGACCCTGAGATTGAACGTAGCCTTAGGGCTCGAATCAGATATTCTCAGTCTACAGGAAGTTTCAACTTTCAAATAGTTAGAGAATTTCTACACTCCAAGAACATTGAAATTGGAAACACTTCTAATTCCATCATAAAACAAGAACCAATGGCTGAAAATAATGGAAATGAACTTAATATAACTATTCGAGAATTGGTTGCACCGAATATTAACTATCAACCAAATTGTATTGCATACTCGAATCTCGAATCAGACTTTGAACTGAAATCTGGGTTAATTCATATTCTTCCAAAGTTTCATGGATTATCTGATGAGCATCCAAATAAACATTTGAAATAATTTAATGTGGTTTGCTCAACCCTTAAACCTAGAAATGTTTCTGAAGATCAAATCAAACTAAGAGCATTATCATTCTCACTTGATGGAGCTGCAAAAGACTGGATGTATTATTTACAACCTGAAGATGTAACTTATTGGAATGATTTGAAACGTATTTTCTTGTAGATATTTTTTCCAGCATCAAGGACCACTTCCATTCGTAAGGATATATCTTGGATTAAGCAATCCCAAGGGGAGTCAATGTATGAGTACTGTGAATGATTCAAGAAGTTGTGTGCAAGCTGCCCACATCACCAAAGCAGTGAGCAACTCCTCATCCAATACTTCTATGAAGGAATCACACCTATGGATGGAATCATGGTGGATGATGAAGTTGGAGGAGCATTGGTGGGAAAGACACCAGTAGTTGTACGTGCGTTTATTGACAAAATGGCCCAAAACTCCCAACAATTTGGCGATCGAGGTACACCCACATTTCAAGGGAGTACATCAGGTAAGTCCATCTTCTCTTGAAATTCATTTGATTGATACCAAGTTGGAAGAATTGAAAACTATGGTGAGGCATATTTCTTTGGAATAAAATACATCCCAAACCCCTTCTTCAAGGCCTTGTGACATTTGCACTGAGACAAGTCACCCAACTGACTGTTTCCCTCAACTACAGGAGACAGAGGATTGCACAGTAGTATTCCTAGGGAGACCATATCAGCAGCAACAATAGACAAAGCCCCAAAATAAGTTTGATTCATTTTCTCCAACATATAACCGAGGTTGGAAGGATCAACCAGACATGAGGTATGGCTCTAGACAACAACAAAGTCCCCCTTTTCAACAAAACTTACAGCAGCCTCCACCTTACCAGTAGGGTTTCCAACAACCCCAAAGGAGATTTGAATCCCAAGCATCAACAAGCTAGCAACAAGGGAATCCCCCACCCAAGGTAGATTCTAACACTAATGACCTTTTGAAGCAAATTGTTCTTAATCAACAGAATTATCTGAAGAGTCAAGATTCAGAGCTGAGGGAGTTGAAGACTCAAACGAGCCAGATTGCCACTGCCCTATATGAACTGGTAAGTAATAATTCTGTAAATCTACCATCCCAGCATACTCCAAATCCTAAGGGGAATATCAGCTCCATCACATTGAGAATTGGGAAGCAAACAACAGATACATCTGCACCTATCGTTCCACCTGGATTCATCTCAAATCTGGAAAATCTGCATTTCATACCAAATGATGTGCAATCCAAGGAGAAAGATAAAGGTAAGCAAAAGATTAATGATGTTCCTCTTAAATAGGGTTGTTCAAACCAAGAATATGGCTAAATAAGCAATGAAAAAGGAGGTTTTGGACACATTCAAGCATGTGGAGATCAACATTCCTCTACTTGAATCCATTAAGAAAATTCCAAGGTATGTGAAATTATTAAAAGAACTTTGTACCAATCAAAGAGGCCTCAATTGAAATGAAAGGATCAATCTTGGAAGTAATGTGTCAGAACTCATTACACAAACTCTAGAAATGCCAACAAATTGCAAGGATCTAGGGAAATTCACCATACCATGAACCATAGGGGAGTTGTAGTTTTATGATGCACTTTGTGATTTGGGAGCTTCCATAAATGTAATGTCTCACTCTGTATTCTCTTATTTGTAGTTTAGTGAGCTGAAACTGACGAGAGTAGTGGTGCAGTTGGAAAATAGAGCTATAGCATATCCAATGGGAGTCCTTGAGTATATACTTGTCTGGGTAAGAGACATGATATTTATAGTATATTTCTACGTGCTTGACATGGAGGACGATCAGGTAAGTTCTCATGCTCCCATTATCTTAGGTAGACCCTTCCTCAAAACTGCAAAAACTATCATAAATTTCTATAAGGGTACACTTTCCATGGAGTTTGGGGATGAAGGTGTGATATTTGATGTTATGGATTCCATGAAGTACCCCTCAAAGGATCATTCTTCATTTTTTATCTCCCATTTTGAACCACCAAATAAAAACCCCATGGAATTTGATTGTCCTATGCTTAGGGAGATTATGATTATTGGTTATAGTTTTATGTCTAAGATTACTTCCACACCTATTTATAATGCAAAATATTCTCTTAGATTTGATTTTGAAAAGGAATCATATTCTGATTTTGATCATGTGAACTCTAATTATGACATGACTGTTTAGTATGCTAATGGATTTGATGATTTATTCTCTAATTTTGATGATGTATATTCTGATACTGATGCTATTTGTGCACATATTTCAGTTCCTTCTATGTCTCCATCTATACACCACCACCCCCCTACACTGAAACTCAAGCCATTGCCACCAAATCTCAAATACTCATACTTGTTAAGTGGTGATAAATTACCTGTTATCATTGCTAACAATCTCCCTTTTGAACATGAAGAAAAAAAATTGAATCTTTTGAGGAAGAACATCAGGGCAATTGGGTGGACCTTGTCTGACATATCAGGTATTATCCCCTCCATTTTCATGCATAGGATTCTTTTGGATGATGGGGATAAAACGGTGAGTCATCCACAAAGGAGACTCAATCCAACCCTCCTGGAAGTTGTTAAAAAAGAGGTTGAAAAATTTCTCGAGGTAGGTATAATTTATCTCATTTTAGATTCCCAGTGGGTGAGTCCTATTCAAGTTGTGCCTAAGAAAAGTGGTGTTACAGTTGTTAAGAATGAGAAAGATGAGTTAGTTCCAATGAGGGTGAAAAATAGTTGGAGCGTGTGTATTGATTATAGGAAACTAAATCAATCTACTTGCAAGGACCATTTCCCCCTCCCATTTATTGATCAGATGCTTGATATACTTTCTGGGAAAACACATTTTTGTTTCTTGGGTGGATTTTCTAGATATTTTTAGGTTTCTATTGCTCTGGAGGATTAGGAAAAGACAAAAGTCACTTGTCCTTTCGGTACTTTTGCCTACCGAAGGATGCCATTTGGACTTTACAACGCCCCAGGTACCTTCTAGAGATGCATGGTGAGTATTTTTTCTGATTTTATTGAGACCTGCATGGAGTTATTCATGGATTATTTTACAGTGTATGGGTCTTCATTTGATGAATGTCTAAGTAGTTTGGGAAAGGTTTTGAATCATTTTATTGAGAAGAATCTGGTCCTAAACTTTGAAAAGTGTCATTTCATGGTAGAGCATGGCATTGTCTTAGGGTATGTAGTGTCAAAACATGGGATAGAGGTTGATAGATCTAAGATAGACATTATTTCATCCTTACCATATCCTTTATGTGTTCATGATTTTAGATCTTTCCTAGGGCATACAGGATTTTATCAGCGCTTCATCAAAGATTTTAGTAAGATTGATCTTCCTATGTCACGATTACTTTAAAAAGATTTTGATTCTGTGTTTTATGATTCTTATAGGACTTCCTTTGATGAGCTAAAGAAGTGTATGAACACTCCACTGATCATACAGCCCCCATAGTGGGATATTCCTTTTTAGATTATGTGTGAATCCTCCAAATTCGTGGTTGGAGTTGTCTTATCTTAGAGGGTGGAGGGACGTTCACATGTGATTGCCTATGCATCGAGGGCATTGGATTTAGCCCAATCAAACTACACAACCATGGAAAAGGAGTTTCTTGTTGTTATATTCACTTTAGATAAATTCCATTCATATTTATTGATATCTAAAGTAGTTTTTTTTTGACCATGCAACTCTGAGGTACCTCTTGAAGAATCCAGATGCAAAGCCCAGGCTAATCCGATGGATGTTCCTTCTTTAAGAATTTGACATTGAGATAAAGGAAAAAAGGGGGTCGGAAAACCTAGTGGCGGACCACATGAGTAGGATTACTCACACACTAGAGGATGACACCTTGGACCAGGTACCACTTCGGGACACTTTCCCCAATGATCATCTTTATTCCATCTTAGGTATGCATCCTTGGAATTAGGATTTAGTTAACTACATTGTTGCATCTGAAATCCATGCAAATTTAAAGAAACATCAAGTCCAAAAGTTAAATAGTGAGTCTATATTTTATGTTTAGGATGATCCATACCTCTGGTACATGTGTAGTTATTTATTAGGATGTGTATTCCTGATCATGATTTGGATTCTGTTTTAAATTTTTTGTCATACACTTGCTTGTGGTGGACACTTTAGACCCCAATGGATAGCTAGGAATGTTTTGGACTCTGGATTATATTGTCCTAGCTTATTCCATGATGCCCATGTGTTTTGTAATTCATGCTCTCGTTACCAACACACTGGGGACATTTCTAGGAGACATGAGATGCCCCAACAACCCATACTATTCTGTGAGATTTTTGATGTATGGGGAATTGATTTTAAGGGTCCTTTTCCTAGTTCATTTTTATTTTTATATATTTTGGTTGCTATTGATTATGTGAGTAAATGGGTGGAGGTTAAGGCCACCAAGACTGATGATTCTCATGTTGTTGTGGACTTTGTCAAAGCGCAAATATTTTAGAGGTTTGGACTACCGAAGGCCATCATCAGTGACCAAGGGACACACTTCTACAATTGGAATTTGTCTTCCCTCCTTAGGAAGTATGGTGTGACACACAAAACATCAACACCATACCACCCTCAAACAAATGGCCAGGCTGAGGTTTCAAATCGTGAGTTGAAATAGATTTTAGAGAAAATTGTGCATCCAAATAGGAAGGATTGGAGCAAGTGCTTGGATGATGCATTGTGGGCTTATATGACAGTATACAATACACCCATTGGTATGTCCCCATTTCAGATTGTTTTTCGGAAATCATGTCATCTCCCCATGGAAGTTGAGCATCGGACTTATTGGGCTATAAAGAAATGCAACATGGATTTGGACCAAGATGGAATCCAAAGGAAGTTGCAAATTCAAGATATTGAGGAGATTTGATTGTCTTCATATGAGAACTCAAGGATTTATAAGGAAATATCAAAAGAAGCTCATGAAAAAATGATCCAACAAAGGGAGTTTCATGTTGGAGAGAAAGTTCTTCTCTATAGTTCACGACTGAAGCTGATGCCTGGTAAGTTGTGTTCCATATGGTTAGTTCCTTATGTTTTAACTAATTTTTATCCTTATGGTGCAGTGGAGATCACACAAGAGGACACATGAAGGATCTTTATAGTCAATGGGAAACGTTTGAAGAGATACATTGAGGGGACTGCCTACTGATGCAGTGGATTTTATCACACTACATGACCCCATCATCTCTTGAGTACATCAATCTGTTCCTAACCCTTTAACTTTTTTATTCTTTGTCCTATTTAAAATTATACATTTCATGTGCATATATCATCTCATGGGTTCACATTGATGACAATGCAATGTTTTAAGTGTATTGGAAGGAACCTTTTAGTTTAGTAATTTCAATTGTTTTTATGTTTAAAAAAACAAAAAAATGTGTGTTTTTCAAATTTTGTGTGTTTATTTTTCAATTTTCTGTGTGTTTTTGAAACTTTGGAGCTGAAATGATTCTCGTCACCATTTTTAAATCCATACAAATAAGTGAAACAATTTATCCCTTGAAACTAATCTTAAATGAATACTGAAATGACTTTGTTTCAAGTTCAAATATTTAGTAATTTCATGAAAAGTACAATGAATTTTGAATCCCATGCCACATATCACTGTCTTTATATTTTAAATCACTTTCCTGTGAGGCTTCTGAACCATTATTTTCATATTCTTTACATTCACTTCACTTCTTGAGAGAACCAAACCATGCTTGATTTAACTAGAATTTGATTTATTCCTGTCAAAACTTGAGGGTTTAAGGTACTTATGTTTAAATAATTAAGGCATTTATTTGGTATTAAATCCCCTATTTCAAAGAATACTTCTATTGAAAGTTGTGCCTTTTCTAGATCTTTCATGACAAGTGAAGTTGTTCCCTTCCTGATCTTCTAAAAATAAAGAAAGTTGTGCCTATCTGGAGCTTTCATGAAAAACTATTTTGGAGAAGATTGAAATTTTTGTTACTGAAATGATGAATGGTGTAAACTTTCCATGACTTTTCGTGATGATGGAGTTGAATTGATGATAATGGTATTAATGAGGAGTCCATATTTAAGTGAAAATTGGATTAATGCAATTTTTCTTCAAAAAGAGTCAATCCCTCCTCATTCAGCCTCAGAGTTTTTCACATCTAAATCCTACCAACCGAAAGCCACAGAACAACCCTGAAAAGTCCTCATGATAAAAATATTTCCTTGACTCACATCGGGTGGCGATGTAGGAATTTATCAAGCCTATGGTGACCCTTTTATGAGTTTGGATGAGAAAGACATTGCTAAAAATTGACATTTGTGTGATAAGAGAAAATTCAAGTGAGGTAAGTGTTTTGTGCATGAGAGGATAAATGAAGTGGAAATATATTGAATGATATAAATGAAGAACTTGAAATAATGGTTTTTTATGAGGTCTGATATCTTTTTTTCTTGGTGTGTAATTATTGGATCTCAAGGATATGTGTTTTAAAATTCGTTTTGATTTGATATTGATGTTTACTTGATATGAGGTTTTGACTAGGAGTGCAAAAGGGTAAGTGTGGGGGAGTTGGTAAAACATAATTTTATTGAATATTTTATTGATAATAGATGATATAATTTCCTCAAATTATTCTAAATATGTTCAATTATGAAATATTTGGGATTAGATCATTCATTTGCAAATTTGATGAAAATTCTAGTTTTACCCTTTTAAAATTCACTGTAGTATTTCGGTCATAAATATTCTTATGTAAATTATTTTGACTTAAAATTTTTTAAATGTGTTTCTGATGTAATGGGATACAAATTATATTCAGGACATGTGAGCTGGATCATGCATTCGAGGAGAGTAAATGGGTCATGAAGATAAATATGGACTGAACCATCCAGATTGGACATTACTTCACCATTTGGGGCATATATTCTTCATAAAGGCTTGGATTGAGCCCAAATTTTGAGGGAATCTTGGGAACATAATTATAAATAAATAATCCTTCTATAAGGCCGGCCAATGCATGCGTTTTTTAGGTTAAATATGTGGATAAACTTGGAATAAAATATTTGGCCGAGTTTTCATTTCACACTTAAAAAATTTATGTAAACCTAGCCCTCACAAACTCTATTTAAAGGGGGGTTTCACTATTTGGGAAGGTTGGTTGATGTAACGCCCCGACCCCAGTTACCCAGAGTCGTTGAATTATTACGTAACATTGGCATGATCATAAATATCAAGTCTTGAAAGACCGATTAGTTTAGTAGCCTTGAAACACTAGATACATTCATAAGTTTTACATTACATCATAAAGTAAAAAAAACTACAAAAACATCTTGTCTTCATATCCCCCCATACTATCCCTACAGGTCATTCATAAAATACTTCTTCACATCCTGTAAAAATTAAAACATTGAAAGGGGTGAGCTCAGATGCTCAGTAAGGATAACAATATAGCAGAAACTTTCATAAATAAACATAAACATTTAAGGCAATGTATACTTAAAACAAAAGCCTTTTAAACTTGAACTTCAGAATAATATGTAAAAAATAAAATGAAATAATGTCATTTACTTATTCACATGGATATTCTACTAGTCTAATAATCACATGAAATATCAATAACCACTTTCATAATGATGGAATGCATAATGTCAGACTATCATAACCACGTAGCCAAGGCCTCGTGCCAAGACTACAAATAAGATTTTGTCAAGGTCTCGTGCCAAGACACTAGTTTGTCTCATGAGACATACCGATTCATTGAGGAGATATAGTGGGCTCCACCCATCACATACTAAGTCCAATGTATTCCTTATATGAAAAGGTTTAAACATATCATAAACCATAACATAATCGTATCACATAAAACATGCATAAAGGAAACATAAAATTTCCACATTTCAATCACAAGATATAAATACAACACATTGATATAATAAAACCATTTTCAATACCAAAATAAAAGAAAAGTAAAACTTGGTATTTATTTTTCATTTTAAAAAAAATTTATGGCTTGTAGAGGAAGCCGAAAATCAAATAATGGTCATGGCGGCAGAGAATTCGTTGTCGCCGCATACATAAGACAAAACATTCCTTTTGTCATTTAGTAAAAATGCTTCGTATAAAAAGATTATTTTTGAATAAAAGTAAAAGTCAAAGGGGTTTACACACCGTATAAAAGAAAGTTGTGTATAAAACAAAATATGCCTCAATGAAAGGGGATTGAGGCGAAGTCCCTTACCTTGTGTCCGACTTGACGCGATCGTTCTTTAATCTCCTGAATAATAAACTATAGTTAATTTATATTTGCTTAAGAACCTTTTTAAAGTTCATTATTCCTTTTACATCACTTATTACCATGTTTTGAACATTATGTAATCATTTAATTTAATAACGGTCATTTTGTCGATCCTTGGTACTTGAGTCAAAAATAAACTTCTTATAATTACAAGTTGTTTATGTGGTAGAATATCCATTATATCCAGAATTATATTCATTATGTATATATCATATATATAATATATATCCAGTAGATATATGCATTTATAATATTACATAACATTTAGAGGTAAGAAATGAAATGCACCGTTCATGGAGACGGTAAGTCGTACGTACGCATGAACGCTACTTTCATTTCTATTTCATATTTAATGGAATGAAATCATAATGATATAAAGGTATATTATAATTCCACTATAATATCATATATAATATCATTAACTCCATCCTTTATACATCCCACATATGGCATTAACGATTCAAATCACTTTGAGGGGGCGGTAGTCCGCACTTCCTAAAATGAAATTATCATGTTTACCCATAATGGAAATCATAAAGGTATGCCATAAATGAAAAATACAGAAGAATAAGGAACACATAAACATAATATATATCATATATAAAAATAGTGTCATCATAATGGCCACCATGAGAGGTGTTAAAAGAAAATTGAACAATCATCGTTTCGTGATGCAGTAATTCGCCACCCACAGAAACAGTATGTTCTTTAACCATTAAATGAAGGTGTGTGTAAGTGTAAATAAAATCCTTCTCATAAAAACTTCTTATTATATTTAAGATAATTTTTTTGTTACAAAGGAAAGGAATAAAAAGAGTTTAATGGGTTGGAGAAGAAAAATAAAACAAAATAACATAAGAGAAGACATTACCTTAAAATCGGGTAACTCTTTTTGATTTGAGCCAAAGGCTTCCTTGGGAAGACTTATGCCCAAAGTGATGCTTCTATGAGTAATAGAGGGAAGTTTAGAGAGTATTTGGGTAGATTTTGGCTGATCCAAATGGCTTTGAAGGTGTGAATAATGTGGTAGAGGTGTGGGCCTTTTATAAGAGGAGAGGAGGGGAACTCTTGGAAATATTGAAATGTTGCTTTATTATGGAATTCTTTTCAGATTTTAAAGGTCCCACAATGATATATTTCTAGGATAAGGTGATAAGGGTTCGAAATACACCCATTGAATAGGCTTTATACAAGTGTAATTCTTATATTTTACCTTATCTTTTCATTTTATTTAAATAGTTCATTAATGAGGTAATCACTGCACCATCATGGTGTCATAAATAAATTTATTTATTTAATGTATAAAAATTATAAAAAAATACCATGATGTAGGAAATCTTTTTAGATTTCTAATTAATATTTATAGTTGAAAAGTTAATTTATATAACCCCATGTAATAATTGTTTTAGTAAAACAACACATGTTTGTGACAATTTTATTTTTACTTTAAATAAAAAGTTATTAATGTCATTTTCTTACCCAAGTGGCTCCATGGGGTCCCCATGTTGACCCATGGATTGTATTGGTCGGCCATGACTCATCCAATAAGGGTAAGACAAATGTAAATATAATTTCATATTATTATAACATTATATTTACCTTAAATTACACTAATTACCTTTAATCACGATTAATAAAACTTAAAAGTTACTATTCACCAAAAATTATTTTCATCCCATTGAACCACATTTTACTTACTAATGACAACCATGTATGTCGGATTTTTGAAATTCAATTCACAGAAGTGGTAAAGTTTCATTTAAACGAAAAATTAGTTTTTTAACTACCACTTAGTGGTTTCACTATTCATCAAAAATTGAAGTTTTTCAGAAAAATACCAAAAATTCACCCTAAGCTATATTTGATATTCCTAATTAAAAAATGATATCTACTTTAAAAAATTAAAAACATATAAGTTGAATTAATTAATTTAATAATTAATTCCTGTTGTCACAACAAATAGCGTGTTTTTAAGAAACAATATATATCAAAAGATTGACAATTATTTATGTCCAATTTCAAAGTGAAATTAATTCTAATGACCACCATTGGATAAAATGGTAAAAATATATTTTAATAATACTTTAAAATCACTCAATAGTATAATTTATCACTGTGAATTATTTTTATTAAAAAAGTTGTTTTTAATTAATGTTTAGTATTTTTCACTATTCATCAAAAATTGGAAGTTCTCAGAAAAATACCAAAAATTCAACTTAGGATAATTTTGATATTCTGAATCAAAAAATGATGTCCAATTTGAATAATAAAATTTATAAAATTTCAAAAAGTGGGTATTACTATTCATAACGGCCACTTTGATTGGTCGCGGTGTGTTAGAATCTCGAACTTGCGTACAATGCAAGCTATTGCATTATTGAAAGAGAAGTGTACCATGGAAGTTTGGGGTGTTACATTCTCCCCTCCTTCAATAAATTGTGTCCTCCTAATTTGAAATTGTTCTTCAAAAATAAAAGGTGGAAAATAGAAAATACCATTGTGGAAAACCCATATCGGACATAGGGTTAATAAAATTTAGTCTTAATAAGAGGGAAAGGAAAATGAGAAATTCACCACCAAATTAGGGTTTCAAATAGGTGAACATTGGTGGAAATTATAGACACGTAATTAGAGGAAAACGTAAATATTTATAGGGAGTTATTGAGGTCATCAATCACAAACAAGTGTAAAATTGAGGGCCTCAAAGCCATCAATCTATGATGAAAATATCACCAGTTCAACAAAACATAAGGTATTAGGATAACACATTTTTGTTTTAATATACCTTCCCTAAAGTTTAAGAATTAATTTCTCTATAGAATAAGAGATATATATATATACACTTGAAAAGTATAATTTCACCCTTCAACTAATTTATATCAAAAACTCATCTTTCACTCAAAAAGGCAACAGAACTCAAAAATATTATATTTATCCTAATCGTATATGGTTCCAAATATTAACACATGCCATGGAGAAAAATATTTTGTAATAACCAGAGACTTCCTGTAGGCTAGTGGTAGGTAATAAAGGCTCGTCACACTATGGTTGTGGGTTCGATTCCTACAGCTTTGTCCGACGCGACGGGTTATCGCCCGACCTGCAGGTTGTCCTTTTCCTAAAACTATAGTATTATAATATTTGAAAAATAATCATAAGAAATATTTTAACCTTAAATAATACTATTCAAAGTTCAACTTAATCCATTCCAAACATTATAGTTATCCAAAATACCTCTGTCCAAACTCATAGTCCAAATTTTATAAGGTAAAAACAATGAAGATCCTTTTCGTCGCGTAATAACATGTGAATACCTTCATCATGTATTCTTTTAAAACACTACAACATCCTGAATTACCATAAATCCTTATTGATTACATTCATGATCCCTTATTCCTTATAGAATACTAGATATACTTCTTCTATCCAAAAATGTATACAAATCATTAATCAGCTTCAAGGAAGTCAATAATATCCAATATAATTTATCCAAATCAATTATGTATTATTCCAAAATCACTATCTCAGTATCAGAACCATATTATGGTTTATCTTTCTCTCAACCATATATTTTCCAAAAATTTAACCTACTATTGAGTCACTTTTCTTGGTTCCACACAATCTCAAGTCCTTAATGAAATAGTACTGCAGTACAATCCTTATTTACTCTATAATTATTATAACCAGTACATCGTTGATACAACACTCAAATGACGTAATTATTTAATAACAACATAAGAACTCTAATCATTCCTCCTCATCTGTGGTAGTATCATAACATGATTATTATCCAATAGCATCATTTCGGGCATACTCTGATGATTTGGACATTGGTTTGCGTAGTGTCCCCACTCCTTACAGATGAAGAATTGTACATTTGAAAACTTTTTCTTACCCTTGCAGTCACGCACTTGGTGTCCTTTTTCTCCACACTTATAACAAACTCTCATTCCCTTCAGGAAAGTTCCAAGGTGTTTCTTTCCACAGTTATCACATAATGGAAAATTATTCTTTTCCCTCTCCCCTTTATCCATCTTTCTCTCTTTCATCCTTTTCTTCTCTTGCTTCCCTTTAAATCCATAGGACCCAGATAATTCTTTACTTATCTTATTAACACATGATACTATTTCTTCATATGTTGATAATGCATGGGAGATTGTTTCCCTTCTAAATGTTGCATTAATATCGTGAACGATATGATCTTTCTTACTCTTTGGATCATACGTATTGATGGAGTTCACAATCCTTCTACTGGGTGCAATTTCTATATAATGGCATAAACTAGGTCAGTTTATGAATTGCAATGAATAATTACAAACTTGTAAAATACTTAACGTAAATTGAACGGTTTATGGATACAATCCATAATCATAAATATGTTTTCTTTGATGAAGTATATACTCATAAACCCTTCATAATGGTTTGTAAAAATGAGAATTATTCTAAGCATACCCCCTGGGAGTGTCGTAACCAAGAGTGCAGTAAGGCCCGTTTTTGTGCACCAGTTCTCATTCGATTTTAGCTAAAAGCGGTGTTTTCGGGTTTTACCCCTAGGAACATTTGTTCTAGAGCCGCCTCTACCTGCTCGTATCCAGACAGGGATGTATTGCTCAAAAAAACTCACAAAATCTCTATAATACCAAAATTCTAGGAAGTTCTTCTATACTAATCATCAAATTTTATCTTAGGTCTATGTGCTCTAATCAGAGTTTATCTAAATCTAGCTTCCAAGGTTAGTACTAAACTACCTCTAATACCAACTGTAACGCCTCGACCCCAGTTACCTAGAGTCGGTGCATTATTACGTAACATTGGCATGATCACAAAGATTAAGTCTCAAAAGACCGATTAGTTTAGTAGCCTTGAAACACTAGATACATTCATAATTTTTACATTACATCATAAAGTAAAACAAAACTACAACAAAATCTTGTCTTCATATCCCCCCATACTATCCCTGAAGGTCATTCATAAAATACTTCTTCACATCCTGGAAAAATTAAAACATTGAAAGGGGTGAGCTCAGATGCTCAGTAAGGATAACAATATAGCAGAAACTTTCATAAATAAACATAAACATTTAAGGTAATGTATAACTAAAACAAAAGCCTTTTAAACTTGAACTTCAGCATAATATGGAAAAAATAAAATGAAATAATTCCATTTACTTATTCACATGGATATTCTACTTGTCGAATAATCACATGAAATATCAATAACCACTTTCATAATGATGGAATGCATAATGCCAGA
Organism: Viscum album; assembly: GCA_963277665.1. Lineage (NCBI taxonomy): Eukaryota > Viridiplantae > Streptophyta > Magnoliopsida > Santalales > Viscaceae > Viscum > Viscum album. The sequence continues at coordinate 60,070,102 of OY728143.1, read as the reverse complement.
CTATCATAACCACGTAGCCAAGGCCTTGTTCCAAGACTACAAATAAGATTTTGTCAAGGCCTCATTCCAAGACACTAGTTTGTCTCATGAGACCTACCGATGCATTGAGGATCTATATCGGGCTCCACCCATCACATACTAAGTCCAGTGCATTCCTTATATGAAAAGGTTTAAACATATCATAAACCATAACATAATCGTATCACATAAAACATGCATAAAGGAAACATAACATTTTCACATTTCAATCACAAGATATCAATACAACACATTGATATAATAAAACCATTTTCAATACCAAAATAAAAGAAATGTAAAACTTGGTATTTATTTTTCATTTTAAAAAAAGTTATGGCTTGTAGAGGAAGCCGAAAATCAAATAATGGTCACGGCGGCGGAGAAGTCGTTGTCACCGCATACGTAATACAAAACATTCCTTTTTCATTTAGTAAAAATGATTCGTATAAAAATATTATTTTTGAATAAAAGTCAAAGTCAAAGGGTTTTACACACCGTATAAAAGAAAGTTGTGTATAAAACAAAATATGCCTCAATGAAAGGGGATTGAGACAAAGTCCCTTACCTCGTGTACGACTTGACGTGATCGTTCTTTAATCTCCTGAATAATAAACTATAGTTAATTTCTATTTTCTTAAGAACCTTTTTCAAGTTCATTATTCCTTTTACATCACTTATTTTCATGTTGTGAACATTATGTAATCATTTAATTTAATAACGGTCATTTTGTCGATCCTTGGTACTTGAGTCAAAAATAAACTTCTTATAATTACAAGTTGTTTATGTGGTAGAATATCCATTATATACAGAATTATATTCATGTTTTATATATCATATATATCATATATATCCAGTAGATATATGCATTTATAATATTACATAACATTTAGAGGTAATAAATGAAATGCATCGTTCATGGAGACGGTAAGCCGTACGTACGCATGAATGGTACTTTCATTTCTATTTCATATTTAATGGAATGAAATCATAATGATATAAAGGTATATTATAATTCTAGTATAATATCATATATAATATCATTAACTCTATCCTTTATACATCCCACATATGGCATTAACGATTCAAATCACTTTGAGGGGGCGGTAGTCCGCACTTCCTAAAATGAAATTATCACGTTTACCCATAATGGAAATCATAAAGGTATGCCATAAATGAAAAATACAGAAGCATAAAGAACACAAAAACATAATATATATCATATATAAATACATTTTCATCATAATGGCCACCATGATAGGTGTTAAAAGAATATTGAACAATCATCGTTTCGTGAGGCAGTAATTCGCCACCCACAGAAATAGTATGTTCTTTAACCATTAGACGAAGGTGTGTGTAAGTGTAAATCAAATACTTCACATAAAAAAATCCTAGTATATTTAAAATACTGGTTTTGTTACAAAATAAAGTAATAAAAAGAGTTTAAGGGGTTGTAGAAGCAAAATAAATCAAAAGAACATAAGAGAAGACATTACCTTAAAATCGGGTAACTCTTTTTGATTTGAGCCAAAGGCTTCCTTGGGAAGACTTCTTCCCAAAGTGATGCTTCTATGAGTAAGAGAGGGAAGTTTAGAGAGTATTTGGGTAGAGGTTGGCCGAGACAAATGGATTTGAAGGTGTGAATAAGGTGGTAGAGGTGGGGGCCTTTTATAAGAGGAGAGGAGGGGCACTCTTGGAAAGATTGAAATGTTACTTTATTATGGAATGATTTTCGGATTTTAAAGGTCCCACAATGATATATTTCGAGGATAAGGTGATAAGGGTTCAAAATACACCCATACAATAGGCTTTAGATAAGTGTAAGTCTTAGATTTTACCTTATCTTTTCATTTTATTTAAATCGTTCATTAATGAGGTAATCACTGCATCATCATGGTGTCATAAATAAATTTATTTATTTAATGTCTAAAAATTATAAAAAAAAATATCATGATGTAGGAAATATTTTTATCTTTCCAATTAATATTTATAGTCTAAAAGTTAACTTATATAACCCCACATAATAATTGTTTTAGTAAAACAACACATGTTTGTGACAATTTTATTTTTACTTTAAATAAAAAGTTATTAATGTCATTTTCTTACCCAAGTGGCTCCATGGGGTCCCCAGGTTGACCCATGGATTGTCTTGGTCATTCATGACTCATCCAATAATGGTAGGACAAGTGTAAAGGTAATTTCATATTATTATAACATTATATTTACCTTAAATTACACTAATTACCTTTAATCACGATTAATAAAACTTATAAGTTACTATTCACCAAAAATTATATTCATCCCATTGAACCACATTTTACTTACTAATGAAAACCATGTATGTCAGATTTTTGAAATTCAATTCACAGAAGTGGTAAAGTTTCATTTAAACGAAAAATTAGTTTTTTAACTACCACTTAGTGGTTTCACTATTCATCAAAAATTGAAGTTTTTTAGAAAAATACTAAAAAATCACCCTAAGCTATATTTGATATTCCTAATTCAAAAATGATGTCTACTTTACAAAATTAAAAACATATAAGTTGAATTAATTAATTTAATAATTAATTCCCGTTGTCACAACAAATAGCGTGTTTTTAAGAAACAATATATATCAAAAGATTGACAATTGTTTATGTCCAATTTCAAAGTGAAATTAATTCTAATGACCACCATTGGATAAAATGGTAAAAATATATTTTAATAATACTTTAAAATCACTCAATAGTATAATTTATCACTATGAATTATTTTTATTAAAAAAGTTGTTTTTAATAAATGTTTAGTATTTTTCACTATTCATCAAAAATTAGAAGTTCTCAGAAAAATACCAAAAATTCAACTTAGGATAATTTCAATATTCCGAATCAAAAAATGGAGTCCAATTTGAATAATAAAATTTATAAAATTTCAAAAAGTGGTTATTACTATTCATAACGGCCACTTTGATTGGTCGTGGTGTGTTAGAATCTCGAACTTGCGTACAATGCAAGCTATTTCATTATTGAAAGAGAAGTGTACCATGGAAGTTTGTGGTGTTATATTTGAGGCTTTGTGAAGGTGTGGCCTAAAGTTTGTCTCTTGGGAGCCACTCACAACTCTTGGAAGAAGTGAAGAAGTAAGGATTTGTGAAAACCTCTCTTCCAAAAAGGCTCTCCTCTTCCGCCTCCTCTTTGTATTTATTTTATTTCATGTTTGTATCTTGAATTTTTATTAAATTAATATTTTGTGTTCTTACCTTTTATTCTTATATTAATCTTACTAATTGGGTTGGAATCAATATTGGAGAAGAGATTGAGTTCTACCCTTTCAATCCTTTGCTCATGCAAAACGTCTACACGATGACCACACTGCCCATGGAAGAGTAATTTTCTTAGTGATCGATCTATCTTTTATCCTCTTAATTTAATTATTTTGAATCATTGAAATATTTTAATTAACTTAATATGATCCATGAATTTTTTTTTTAATTATAAGAAACTAAGCAAGCAATTGAAAAATTAACACAAAAACACACGAAGTCAAGATTTTGTGTAAATTGTGAGAGTGCGATCTTAATCGGTAATACAAGACCACACAGGATAAATTTGTAGAGTTCAAATATAATCCCTAAACACAATTCATACTCATTTACAGAATGGATATGTTCTCTAATTAACCACTGACCATAAGTTAACCTTAGAACAACAATCAAAGCAGGGTGCTGTGATTGCGTGTTCTGAAGCTAGCGTAGGGTTTAAGTAACTTCATCTTTGTGGTTAAGTTAACTCTTGTAGGGTTCGAGGGTTAACAAATTAGGGGATCATAATTAAGTGGATATTGATTTAAATGATAATTATTAATAAGTAAATTAAGAGGTAGAGTTAGATCAATTTACTCCTTTTAAATATTTTCTAAAAAAGCATCTTCTTATTGTGTCATTTTAATCGAACTTCATTTCAAAACTAAAAACAAAAAAAATAAAATATTCTTCCAGAAAACTTCTTCTAGATTTATAAACTATAAACAACCCCCATCCTTTAAAGTAGTGTTTTAATTATATTCTATTTTATTTTTATAATACCTTTAAGAAGTTGTTTTAATTTACTTCCTTCTTTGAGAAACGATCTTGGTCATCCACTTTGTTGCACCTAAGTACCCCCAAAAACCACTAATCATTTGAGGGCACCCACGACAGCGCTCTTTCACTGACCATGGGTTCGAGGTGCAGATTCCTTGCGATGTATAATCCAAGGATAGAATGTAATGTCCCAACCTGAATAGCTGACCTGAACAATGATAAATGGGTTGGGTGTCACTGACCTTAGGCACACCTCCCTGAATGTCAAAGACTACCGACTAGAAAAAAAGGGTGTAAAGAGTTATAGTGGAGAGGCTATACCCTCTCAGAGGAAAATAAGGCACTAGTCTGAGTATAATATAAAATAAGAGACTTTGTAGACTCGAACCAGACCCACATAGAGGAAGCACAATCAATAGAAGATAAACTAATAAAAGCAATATAGAAACAAATGTAGAGGAATGTAAACAAAATGGCATGCAGAAACCACTTGTAACAACTACTAGAACAGAGAATTCATGCATCCATAGTAATTCGAGATATAAATAGGGTTCCAATGGGTAACCAACGGTAGCTACAATAGTAAAGTAATCATGTTGATACCAAATGAAGGCTAAAACAGAAGTAAACTCCAGCTAGGCATGACCTCAAGGTCCATACCATTTCCATGCCAAACAGCACTATGATCTAGCTCCTGGGGATGATCCTTTACCTAAACATAAAACCATAAAGTCTACATGTGTCCCGAAGGGCCCATGTAGGGTGTGAGATTAATCTCAGTAGGATACTACCCAATGGTGTGTACCTAGTATGAGTGTTTAAGTAGGAAATAAGTTAACAGTACGATACACAAATAAACACAAACTCCACTGGTGCTCAGCAGCCACCGGGGAGTATCACCTGCTTCAGCCAATGTCGGAATCTTAGTCACACAACCTGGAACCATGTGCCTCCTGACACCTCTTGTCTCAAGTATCAATATCCCAAAGGCACACCCAAGTAATAGTAACCTAGCACCATGTGCCTCCCGACACCTCGTGTCTCAAGTACTGACATCCCGTAGGCACACCCAAGAAATAGTAACTCGGTCCCATAGACCCCTGACATATCGTGTTTCAATTACCGACATCCTAAAGGAACACCCAAACAATATGAAGGCTCCTCACATCCCACATGTCTTCCACAGCAAGCACCCCAAACCATAATCACTTAACCACAACTATGAGGGCCTCTACCCACATGAGCGATCAAAACCACCTCATCACGGAGTCTACGTGTGTGCACATGAATAAAAACATAGATGAGTGGTAATCACCAAATTTAGAACCCAATCCACAACCTATTTGGAACCTCGTTCCCCTACGATCATGTTACTCAAAATCCGATGGCCTTGTCATCCAAGTAACTCAGGTCATGCCCAACCTAACAATCACACGGCCTCAATCTGATGTCAAAAATGTCCAATCTCATAGTCAAACCACCCAAATAATTTGAGCCAAGACCAACCTGTGGTCAACATCACTCAAGAATATCTGGTCCATGCCTAACACAACCCAAATTTTTCATCATATGAAATATCAATCATCGCATATATATAATCAAAAGAATCACTTTAAACATGCAAAACAATTTAAACAGTAGAATTGTACTAGTCATGTGTTATCCCATACCATCAGTGAGGTCTTTAATGCCTCTAACAAGTCATATCATGCTTTAACAAATTAAACTCATCATTTTAAATCAATACAATTCAATTATAACAATTTTGGAACCCCTGGACAAAATTCCCCAAATGAGCAACGGCCTCTCACCTAACCTCGTTCAATCATAACAGGTGCAGGGCATTCCCATGGAATCCCACATGGTATAAAAATAAATTTAATATTCCTAAACAAGGTTCTACTCAAAACCCAATGTTGTTTTAAAAATATGAAGCCCCCAAATGACCACAAAAATACAAAATGAAGTATGCACCACCTACCTTGAACTAGCACGATGATCCTCCTCCAGTATTAGCCTCTAATTAGCTCTAAAACATTGTATATCTACAAAAAAAAGCATAAATGTTCAAATACCTATAACTCGGTTTAGAACAGAAATTAAGATTCAAGGCTCAAGAGTAATCAAGGGCTTATTAAGGGGATTCTAATGGATCTGGCGAGGTTCAGATGGGACTTTGGATGAAGAAAATGGAAGGATTTGAAGTTCGAGTGACCTATTTTTTGGAGGTTCTGTCCAGAACCAGAAAAATGAAGCTAATTTCCATTTTAAGAAAAATTTAGAAAATACACAGTGTGTATATTTGAGTACATGTCGTGTATATCATTTTATTGTTCCTTTGGCAGCTATTTTTCACCGAATTACTTTTCCGACCTGCCGACATGAATACACAGCGTATACTAGGTAGTACACGGCATGTACTTGGATTTTCCTCTAATCCTCACTGACTTCCCCATATTCCATGTATATGCCTCATACATGGCTAGACTAAACGGCATGTACTAGGAGTATATGGTGTGTATATGTTAAAAACTCTCTACCTAGCCAACATGCCTACATGCCATGTATGGCCTTCACACACAGCCATGGTACACAGCGTGTACCTAGAACTACATGGCATGTAACCCATAAATCATGCCATGTGCCTAGTTTTAATCCAGAACCACCCATTCTCCCCTTTTTTTCTCAAAAACAGCTCAAAATAGAAAGAAAAAAAAAAGAAACTCGTGCCTTAAAGTAAGAACCGGGTTCTTACAAACTTCCCCCCTTAAATAAATTCATCCCAGAATTACCCTTTCAAGGGTAGAGAAGACTAAACACATAAAATAATAAAATTAACCTATTCTAATGTAACTTAATTAGAAGATAACTTAATAAAATAAAGTCTAAGTTAATTAATTAGAATTATGTTGATTAAATAATTTTTTAAAATAAAATTTAACTTAATAAAAAGCTAAGCAGAATTGTAATAAACCAAACTAAAAAAATTAACCGTTGAAAAATTGTAATATAAGGATCACTGCTACTGATAAATTTAAAAGCTCACCGGTAATTTAAATTAAAGTTACCATTATACTTAGATAAGGGCTACTGATAGGAAAGAGTGTTGGTGACAATGGTCACCGATACATGTAGGGTCACCGATAGATAGCAAAACTAAACGCAACGGTGACAAAGGTCACCGTTAGCGTAAAATGGATAACGGTGACAAAGGTCACTGTTACATTATAGCGGTAACCTGACTAACGGTAATGAAAAAAGTAAAATTAAAAATTAAACTATTTAACAAATAAATAAATTAATAATAATAACAAATTAATATTAAATGAACAGATTATAAGTAATTATTATAATTGATAATTAGTTAAATAAAATAAAGAAAGAAAAAATTTATTATTTTAAAGACTAAAATTACACAATTAATTATAAAAAATGTCTAATTAACAAATTTAATTATAAAAATACAAAAGTGCATTTATTTATTAAAAAGTGTTAAATTAATTAAATAAATTGTATAAAAATTAATAAAAAATGTGGCAAACTGAGTAAAAATAAGGCCACATCAAATTCCCCCACACTTAAACATTGTTTTCCCCAAACAATCTCATGTTTTATTATCTTTGAAAACCAGAAGTATGTTTATAATTCAAATCAAAAAGTAACATGTCCAGAACTTAAAATAGAGGACTACAAAAACATGTCAAAAGGCTTTGAAAATAAATTGCTCATAAGAATCTTTCCTTAAGAAAATACTCACTAGTAATTAAGAACACAAAGACCTTCCATCAAAGAATATGCCATGCCTCATATGTGGTATAACTTAGTGACTCATTTCAATCCACACTCAAGTTCTAATTCCAAGAGTGACATGAGGTAAAACATCAATGGAATTAAGACTATAACCAAGGAACTTTGTACTTTGAATTTTTCACCTAGGTTCCAAAAATAATTTATTTTTTTTGAGAATCACCTCAATGACACAACCTAAATGAATCCCATATAAACCATTTGATCCCTTCTTCATCTAGCGTTCATCATTCCCCTCACCTTAATGAGCTCATTTTTGACCCTAGACACTTTATTTATTTATTTATTCCCAATCCATGTATCATTGTGCTAAACACTGTGCAATGCACTTATTCAAAGTGTACAGAGGGATTTTAGTTAACAGAAATTCACCTAGCATCTAAGGTATTAGAGACTCACCATGGGATCCCAGATGCCCAAATTACTCCAGTTTCAAAGGATTTATATAAATCATTTACACTGGCTCATTAAAGCAATTACTTTTAATAATTTAAATGAAAAATAAAGCCCCTAGAATCGAAATAAAATTACCAGTTCCAATGGTATGATCATAATTCTATAAGCATGTGACCCACATCACTTTCAGAAGTAGTTCCTAAACCAAATCTCTATTAAATCACTAAACTAAACCACTCAGCAATCATCCAAACCCATTAATTTCTGAGTCAATGCAATTCTTAATTTCTAGAAAGAACTTATCCTAAGGCAAGACCAAATTGAGTACAGTGCAAAGCCTAAAATTATGCAAGAATTTTGAAAAATTTTAATCATTTGATAGGCTTACATTAAAGCACAGTTTAGTATAGTCAAGAATTGACCCTCTCCCCCACACTTAAAACCCAACTTTGTCCCCAAAGTTGACTTCTAAATATGGAGAAGAACAATTAAGCAATTTAAGTTCAAAACAAGTTTTCAATTAAGTAGATTTATGACAAGTATAAAGGGTCTCAATGAAGTTCAAAAATGTTATTTACCACAATGAATAACTTACAGCAGGTTCATATCCAGACACACATTAAAGTGAAAAAGATTTTCATTAAAGCTCAAAATAAGTATATAATGTGTGGGTGCACAATTAATTGGGTGTAAGCATTTTAACAGATTGAGTTCAATAAAATGTTTAATACAGTAGAAAAAGTTCATGTTAAACACCTCAAAGATACAAGCAGATTCAAAACATGATTTTTCAGTCTACATGACCCCCCCCCCCCCCCCACACACACACACACTTAATTTCAAGCAGTGGAAAAGATTTTAATAATAATGCAATACAATTCTTCAACAAGAGGCACATGCAGAATTTGTTTGCACAACATAGTGAAATGCAGCAGGAGTTTATTATATATGCAATTAATGCAGCATATTTCCAGCGAGTATGTAGCATATTTTTTAAACAAGCAAAAGTTTTTTAATGAGTAGAATTTTATTAACATAATCAGAAGTAGAAAAATAAATGCAGCAAGTTGAATTACTTTCCTGAATATATGATTCCTTTACACCTCCAGCATGGGAATTCCACTCCTTTATTGACACAAGAAGCAACATCCTGAAAAACAGAGAATGTAAGCCAATAACAAACTTCCAGTAGATATAGAGCATAAGGAAGACAATCAAAGCAACACTTTATTCAACACTAAAGAGTATAAAAATGAAAACAAAGAAGAAGCATTGATTGACTCCCATGAAGCACTGATTTTTAAGTCTTCAGTTAGACTTTATTTAATCACAAATTGTTTATTTATTAACAAGACTAAAAAGAACCATGGGTTTCCTCCCATGCAGTGCTAGGTTTAAAGTCCCCAGCTAGACTTCATTCAAGAACAATTTTCAAGAACAGTGAAGGCAGCCAAGCCCTTTGGCTGCCCCTCAAAATAAAGTTTCAATCTTTTCCCATTAACCAACATGGGTTTATTCTCTTCACCAACAATTTCCACAGCTCCATTCTTCAGCACTCTCACAATAGTAAACGGTCCAGACCACTTGGACTTTAGCTTCCCAGGAAAAAGTTTAAGTCTAGAATTAAAGAGGAGGACCTTCTGTCCAGGTTTGAACTCTTTGGTTTGAATGATAGAATTGTGAAATATCTTAGTCCTCTCTTTATAAATTCATGATTTATCATAACTCTCTCTTCTAATCTCATCTAATTCACTCAGCTCAAGTAATCTCTTCTCACCAGCACTCTTAAAGTCAAAGTTTAGAGCCTTAACTGCCCAATAAGACTTATGTTGCAACTCCACAGGTAAATGACAGCATTTCCCAAACAACAGCCTATAAGGAGACATTCCTATTGGGGTCTTGAAAGCAGTTCTATATGCCCATAAAGCTTTATCTAGTTTAAGAGACCAGTCTTTCCTAGAATTTGACACATTTTTCTCAAGAATTTGTTTTAGTTCCCTATTTGAAATTTCCACCTGTCCAATGGACTATGGATGATATGGAGTACCAGTTTTGTGAACACAACCATATTTTTCCATTAAATCTTTAAATTTGTAATTCTTAAAATGTGTTCCATTATCAGTAATAAAAGACTTTGGGACTCCAAATCTTGTAAAGATATTTTTTTTCACAAATTTTATCACACTATTTGATTGATTGTTGGGCAGAGCTACTACTTCAACCCACTTAGATAAATAATCCACAGCAACAAGAATATAATCATTCCCATGAGATGATGTAAATGGACCCATGAAATCTAAACCCCATACATCAAAGATTTCTACCTCCAAAATACCCTTTTGGGGTAACTCCTATTTCGAAACCACATTACCCATCCTCTAACACCTGTCACACCCAACCACAAAACTCCTAGCGTCCTTAAAGAGGGTAGGCTAATAAAAACCAGATTGTAGGACTTTTTGAGCGGTTCGCTCACCCCCATGGTGACCTCCCCAAGGTGAAGAGTGACAACCTTCAAGAACAGATAACATCTCTTCCTCAGGAATACATCTCCTAAGAATACCATCAGCACACCTCCTAAACAGCAAGGGATCATCCCAAAGATAATATTTAAGCTCATAAATGAATTTCTTTCTTTGATTATTAGATATATTTTTGGTAATGACACCTACTGCCAGGAAATGAAAAAATCTGCAAACCAAGCAGATTTCCTGACTAAGACAGTGAGCAGTTTTTCATCAGGAAAGGAAGAATTGATCTCCCTAGGATTTTCAGAATCAGATTGGGTAACAGGAATCCTAGATAAGTGATCAGAAACTAAGTGTTCAGCTCCCTGCTTATCCCTAATCTCTAAGTCAAACTCTTTTAATAATAAGATCCATCTAATTAGCTTGGGTTTAGTTTCTTTTTTAGATAGCAAGTATTTCAAAGCAGAATGATCAGTAAAAATGATGACTTTTGAGCCTAACAAGTACTGTCTAAACTTTTCCAGAGAGAAAACAACAGCTAACAACTCTTTTTCAGTGGTGGTATAATTCTTTTGGGCATCATCTAGCAGTCTACTAGCATAGTATACCACATTCAACCTCTTATCTCTCCTATGTCCAAGGACAGCACCTACAGCCATGTCACTAGCATCACACATAAGTTCAAAAGGTAATTTCCAATCAGGTGCAGTAATGATAGGTGATGTAGTGAGTTTCTCCTTAAGCAGATTAAATGATTTCAAACTGTTTTTATTAAAGTTAAATGGTTCATCCTTTACTAGCAAAGAACACAAGGGCTTAGTGATTTTAGAAAAATCCTTTATGAATCTCCGGTAGAAACCGACATGCCATAGAAAACTTCTAACACCTTTTACATTAACAGGAGGTGGCAGTTTTTGAATAACTTCTATCTTCGCAGTATCAACTTCTAAACCTCTATTTGACACTTTATGACCAAGGACAATACCTTTAGTAACCATGAACTGGAATTTCTCCCAATTTAGCACAAGCTTGGTTTCAATGCACCTCTCCAAAACTAGCTCAAGATTTCCTAAACAAGTATCAAAAGTACTCCTCACTATAGAAAAGTCATCCATGAAAACTTCAATGATTCTCTCAATCATATCTAAAAAAATAGCCATCATACACCTTTGAAAGGTGGTTGGAGCTCCACACAACCCAAAGGGCATCCACCGGTAAGAAAATGTTCCAAAGGGTCATGTGAAAGTGGTCTTCTCCTGATCCTCTAGAGAAACAGGTGTTTGGTTGTAACCAGAATACCCATCCAGAAAATAGAAAAATTCATTTCCAGCTATCCTCTCAAGCATTTGATCAAGGAATGGCATAGTAAAATGGTCTTTCCTAGTGGCTGCATTAATCTTCCTATAATAAATACAAACTCTCCATTTTGTGGCTTTCCTAACTTGGACTTATTCATTATTTTCATTTTTAACTACATTGAAACCTCCCTTCTTGGGGACAACCTGGACAGGGATGACCCAAGAACTATCAGAGATGGGATATATCATTCCAGTGTCCAACAGCTTGATTACTTCCTCTCTCAAAACCTCTTTCATATTAGGATTTAATCTTCTTTGACATTCTACCCTAGGCTTGTGATCAGGCTCCATAGGAATCTTGTGCATACAGAATGAAGGACTAATTCCTTTTATGTCAGCTATGGTCCAGCATATGGAAGATTTAAACTTTTTCAACACATCCAAAAATTTTTCTTCTTGGTTTGCATTTAGTTCAGCAGAGATTATTACAGGCAAAGTAGAGTTCTCACCTAAAAATGAATATTTAAGATGGGTAGGGATGGGCTTCAGCTCAAGATCAGGTGGTTCTACACTCTAAGGAAGACTCTTAGGCCTGGGAGGCCCAAGGTCTTCAAAATATTTCTTTTAAGGAGTATTAAAAGATGAAAGATTTTCAATTTCATGCTCAGATTCAGAGATAACAGTCCTACTGTCCAAGGTGGGCAGTATGCTGTCCAAACTTTCCATATCAGATTTTAGCAGGTTTATCAAAGAAGAATCATCAAGTTGTCGTAAAAGTTCTCCCTCAGTATCAACAAAGTTCTCCGCAAGGTAAGTGTTAACATAAATACACTCAATTTCACTCAGAAAACTCCTAAGTTCAGAAACAGGGGACTCTCCTACAGCATAAACTGGAAAGTTGTCCAGTTCTGGAAGATTTACCAGTTTGGTTGTCACAGCAGAATTTTCAGCTTCTAGAACAGATTCACAAATATTTTCAACTTCGCAAATATTTTCTTCAATAGAGGAATGATTTTCAGATTTTTCAATGAGTTCAAGTTGATTTTTATAAGAACATTCAGCTTCAAGAGACTCAATTTTTGAACAATTTTCAGAGTAAGTTGGTTCCTTAATATTTTTAAAAACATTGAAATCTTCTTCTTGTTCACCAATTTTGAATATCAGCTAACCCTTTGACACATCTATAACAGCACCACCTGTGGCCAAGAAGGGCCTACCCAAGATGATAGGTACCTCTTGATCACACTCCATGTCAAGAACAAGAAAATCAGTAGGCAAGAATAACTTCCCAACTCCAACTAGTAAGTCATATACTCGACCCACAGGGTGAGTGAAAAATCTATCAGCTAACTGTAGTATGACCGTGGTGGGTTGAATGTCACCCAACCTCAACTACCGAAATAGTGAGTATGGGAGCAAGTTAATACTAGCACCTAGATCACACAGACAGTTCAGCTGACTGGAATTTCCTAGGGTACAAGGGATGACAAAGCTACCCGGGTCTTTCAATTTTGGTGGGATTTTCTTTTGGAGTACAGCACTGCACTCTTCAGTGAGGCTGTAGGTAGAAAATTATTCAAGGGTATTTTTGTTTGAAACAATTTTCTTTAAATATTTCAGGTAAGATGGGATTTTAATTAAGGCTTGGATAAAAGGTATGTTCACTTGAAGCTTATAAAGGAGACCAAGGAACTGAAGAAGTTCAGCCCTGGTGTTACTTTGAGGTTTCAGTTTCTCATGGAAAGGGATGGGTGGGGAAAAATTCTTCAGAACAGTGGGCATGTCTCTCACCTCTTCCACAACTTTTTCTTTTCCTTTATTTTTTTTATTTTTAGAACAAATTTCAGCTTGAGATTCAGGTGACAGGTTCAGATTCTCATTATTTTCAACATCTTGATGTGAATTTCCAGATTGTGAACAAAGCAGATTTTCAGTTCCAGATTCAAACAGTTTCTCATTTTGGGCATTTTTTACAGTTTTTTTAGCAACATTTTGAGTATTCATCCCACTCCTAGTAACAACAACCATAGCATTCTCCCTAGGATTAAGTTCAGTGGTACTAGTCAACCTACCTTTTTTCCTAGAATTCAAATCTCTAGCTAATTGTCCTAGCTGTGTTTCCATGTTCTGCATTCTCACATCAGTTTGCATTTTGTCTGACTCATATTGACTTTGATGCTTGGTTAGCTTATTCAAGATTAGATCAAGCTTAGAAGACATGTGACTGTCATTGTTTCCTTGTGTATTTGATGACTCACCCCTTTGTTGATTATGAAAGTTCGATCTTGGTTGGTTCTGATAATTAGGGGCAGTTGGTGGTTTAATGACTCCTTGATCTTTCCATGAAAAATTAGGATGGTTCCTATTGCCTTGGTTGTAATTATTTGAAAATGGATCTTCTTTTTGAGGCATCCTATAACCATAATTAACAAAGTTTGAGTTTTCAGTTTGTTGGGCAGTTAAATCAGTATTGGGACAAAAAAATTTAGAGTGACCATACATACCACATTGAGTACATTATTGTCTAAGTTACTGATACTGGTTCTGGTTTTAAACTTGATTTACAGTTTGTTTTGAATTCTGGTTCATTAATGTTTGAATTTGGTTGGTGATTTTAGCTAGTTGAGCTTGAGTTTCATTTATTGAACCAGTATTTGAATTGACAGTTCTATTAACTCTTTTTCTTCTTGAATTTTTATGTTGAGAATTAAGGGCCAGATTATTGAAAATTTTTCTCAAATCCTCATCAGTCTTATCATTGTAATTACCCCCAGCATCTTGATCCACTAAGTTCTGACCAGAGGAGGAAATCCCTTCATAGAAGGTGTCCATAAGAAGATGTGATGGGAGTTGATGATGAGGACACTGCCTAAGCAAATCCCTGAATCTATCCCATGCTTCATGAAAAGCTTCTCCATCCTCTTGATAAAAACTAGTGATTTTAGTTCTAAGTTCTCCTTTTAATCTTTGGGGATAAAATTTCATAATAAAAGAGTTGTAAACTTGATCCCAATTCTCAAAAATGTTCTCATCTAAGCTCAAAAACAAATTTCTCGCATTCCCTTTAAGGCAAAAGGGAAAAACTCTCATCCTTAGTTCATTTTCAGTGAGTCCTAAAAGTGGTAGTTGTTGCACAGTGTTGTAGAAGTCTCTAATGAATGCCAAAGAGTCCTCATTAGAGAGCTCATTGAATGCAGGCAGCAGAGAAATATGTGATTGTTTCAATTCATAGTTTTGAGCTCTAGGACTTAATCTAATGGATGATGGGTTGCTTGATACTTGAGGGAGTTGGAACTCCCTCATCCTAGGCCTTTCATTTTCATCTAACAGTTCTGTTCAGTTATGGAAATTATTATGCTCAGGAACTCTATTATCTATGTTTTCCATTTCAGTTTTGTTTTTCTTTCGTAGAGTAGCTAAATGTTTTTCTAATTCAATGTTTAAGGGATCTAATCTAACAGCAGAGTGTCTTGTGATCATACAAAAAAAACAGTAGATGGTACCAACAGTAACAGTTCAGGTTGACAATACTAAATTTTTTTTTTACAGTTTTCAATTTTTTCAAAAAAAATTTAAATATTTTTATATTTGTGTTTTTTTTTAAGTTTTTTTTAGCAATGGCTCATGCCTTCTCCGGAAACGGCGCCAAAAACTTGACATAAATCATCGTTGAAGCCAGTAAAAGTTTAATATTTATATTCCTACTAACTACAGTATATGTGGCAAGCAGGTTCGAACCCACAGGGAAGGTAAATTTGGCCACTACTAAACTAAAAAGTTGGAAAACTCCACTGTTGTCAGCAGTAGAGTGGTTTTTCTAATTTTCACTTTTTATATTTTTATATCTTTTAAATTTTTTTATGATTTTATGTACTTTAAATTGAAACTACACATCTATTGTAAACTTGTTCTACCTATACTAAAACAGAGTATAGCTGAAGAAAGATGCACGAAGAAAATAAGATGCTGATAAAAGACACAAGAGTTGAGCGCTCAAGGATTGCTCTAGTCTACTGGTTTAAATCTTTTTTCCTATTCATGTAAATGTACTGCTTCGTACCACTGAATAAAGTTTAATTATCTCCCTCTCCAGGAGTTAAGTCACAGAAATTGTACACTTTGAGTTCGCCACTCCAAAGAAGTACAACTTCATAAAAATGATTTAAAAAGTCGACAATACACACTCATCGTGGGTACTGAAGTTTTCAATTTGAGTTTAATGTTTTTAGAAAAAGGTTCTACAATCAAACTCGCCGAAATATTGTAGGTTCATGAAATTCAGTCTCGTGGTGCAAAATAGATGTATGTATTTAGAGCTGATCTCACCGATCAATTCTAAACACATTAAAATGATAAGTGAAAAGGATGAAAAAGATACCAATAGAGCTAGAACTATCCCCGAACTAGAAGACTTAGCTAACTATACTATTCATTATAACTACAGTAATAGGAAACATTACAGTAACAAAGTACAAAAGTTTAAAATGTGAGGGAGAAGGAACTCCCTAAGAATGCTCTGCTCCTGAGTTCTTGGACTGCACTGCTCAGCATCGTCCCTCCGGGTAAGTGAATCGCCTCCCATTCAATCGTCAATCCAATCCCCCTCTCCAAAGACCGTTGTTTGCTCTGCTTAAGTACCCTGCTGTCATACATTGCATGTCACTACCACATCTTCCACTGACTTCAAGAGTTCTTCACCCACGCACTGCACATGTGCGCTTAACCCGCGACAGGCACGTCGCGTGAATTTTTCCCTCATAACTAACTCCGTATGAGTTAGTTGGATGAACCTAGATGTGTTTAAGACCCTTGAATGAACCTGCCATGTAAAATAGAATAAATAAATGAGATTGCAAAGGAAGAAAATTAGTTAATTTTTAAGTTAAGAGTTTTTTTTTTACAAATTTAACCGAAATTGATTGAAAATTATTTTTATATTTTATAAAATTATTCACCTAATAATACTAAGGTGATACATAAATTTATTAAAAAGTTATTAATTTAATCCATTTTTTTAAACTAAGTTATTAAAAATTAAGAACATAAATAAATAAGTAATTAAGAAAATAAATTAGATTGAATTAATAATTTAATTATTACTATAAAAGAAATTAAATTATTAGATTAATTAATTAATTAGTTAATTTTATTTTAGTAATTAAAATTATTACTTAAGTTATAAATATAATTAAATTAAAAAGTATGATTTATAATTATTTATAATTATTATTAATTAAATTATACAATTAATTGTAAATTAACTTATTATAAACATTTATTATTAATTAAATTTTGTATAATTTAATTTATAATTAATCTATTTTATTAATATCAAAATTGTTTAAAAATTATAACTTTTAAAAATTATTTTATATTAATTTGATTTAGTTAAAGTTACTTTAATTTTAACTTTACACTATTTTTTTGTCTTCTTCTTTTAACTTTACTTTATTATACTTTTATTATTATACTTTTAATTTAGTTAAAGTTAAGTTTTTTTTTCTTTTATCTTCCTCCTCCCCCAAATTCGGCGCACAGGGTAGGGGGAGGGTTTTCTTTGGTGCCGCAAAACAAGGACGGCGCCCTCGGTGCAGCGCGACATCCTGGCTTCAGCAACGGCGCGACATCAGCAACCCGTGGCGGACAAGCTTTCCTCAGCTCCAGCACAGTCTAATCCTCAAAGCAGCGACAGGGGGTTTTCAGCCTTCAGCAGGTGTAGCGGCGCCTTCAACTCCTACCAGAGGCGGACAACATCAGCACGACGGACCCTCCATGGCGTCTCTCCCGCTCACCCAGGTTTGCAGCAAAGCAATGTGCAAGTCTCCCACAGCGACTGCCCTAACTCGGCTTCTCCTCTTTGGTTCGCAGTGGAAAAACAACTTCGCAGACCTCCTTGCAGCGGATCCAGCTCTTCAGCTCTAGTGTTAACTTTCACAGGCAGTGCGACGCGGCTTGGATCTAGTGAACTCCTTCAGCGGATGAGTCGGTTCAACAACAGTGGGCATCAGCTTTGGTAGTGACGAAATCCCACCATCGGTTTGAGATCCTCTTCGCGGACTAATCACCAACCCATGCTCCTCCAAGCGACTCTGCTCCATCTTCAACCTGTGGCAACAGTGCGGACTTCAGCAGGTGACGCGAAATGGCGAACCGACCTCCTTCTCCCTCTGTAGAGATTTCCTTATCTACACACTGCACAAAGGGAGGTAGGGATTCTGGAATTTTCTTCCTCCGCAAACTAGGGGCGGCTTCCTCCTCCAGCAATAGCAACGACAAGGTGGTTTTGCCCTTGGCGGTAATCCCTACAGTGGCCTGCGGTATAGGTTCCTCAGTTCTAGAGATATAGGGTTCAACAACAGAGGCGCAATCCAGTTTTCACAGTGGTGGAACACCCATGTTCTAGAACTAACAATGGTTCCTTCTTCTATTTTGTGTTATCCTGTCAATTTGGCAGTTAGAGTTGGGTAATATTGTGAATAGGTGTGTTAGATTGGGAAACCAAAAGATGCAGGGGAAGAAAGTGGTGCCAGAATGAGGATGCGGTAGAGATGGTGGAACAGTGAGGTAGAAACAGAGGCTGGTGAAACGGTGAGGATGAAGCAGGAGGGGTTACAGTGAGGAAGGGAAAAGGTAACGGTGAGGATTTCATTTGGGTAAGAGGTCACCATTACTGCATAACGATGAGGAAAATAAAATAAAAAGAAAAACTAATGGTGAGGTTGAGGGTCACCGGTTGGGATGCGGTGAGGTAGAGAAGTGGGTAGCAGTGAGGGTGGAAACTCCACGCGAAGGTCACTGATATGTTAAAAAAAATAAAAAAGAAAACTCGCACGGGGTAACCGAAAGAAAATAAAAAAAAGGCCTACCGTTACAAATAAAACAAAGGTCACCATTAGAGAATAAAAATTAAAAAGGCTACCAATACAACAAAAATGAAGGTTACCGGTACCAAAATGGTCACCGTTATACAGTGATGTGACAGTGCGGGGGTCACCGTTAGTTATAATCTACCTCACCGGTAGACTAAAACCAAATAAAAAAGAATTATTAACCAATATGCATACATAAAATAATATAATTAATGTTTAAAAACTATTAATTAATTAATTAATTAACTAATTGCACACAAATAATTAAGGGTGAACCATTTAATTTAATTTAAAAAGACAAATTATTTACTTAAACGACGAGCAGGAAGACTAAACACATAAAATAATAAAATTAACCTATTCTAATGTAACTTAATTAGAATATTACTTAATAAAATAAAGCCTAAGTTAATTAATTAGAATTATGTTGATTAAATAATTGTTTAAAATAAAATTTAACTTAATAAAAAGCTAAGTAGAATTATAATAAACTAAACTAAAAAGAATTAACCGTTGTAAAATTGTAATATAAGGATCACCGCTACTGATAAATTTAAAATCTCACCGGTAATTTAAATTAAAGTTACCATTATACTTAGATAAGGGCTACCGATAAGAAAGAGTGTTGGTGACAATTGTCACCGATGCATGTAGGGTCACCGATAGACAGCAAAACTAAACGCAATGGTGACAAAGGTCACCGTTAGCGTAAAATGGATAACGGTGACAAAGGTCACTGTTACATTATAGCGGTAACCTGAATAATGGTAACGAAAAAAAAATTAAAAATTAAACTATTTAACAAATAAATAAATTAATAATAATAACAAATTAATATTAAATGAACAGATTATAAGTAATTATTATAATTGATAATTAGTTAAATAAAATAAAGAAAGAAAAAATTTATTCTTTTAAAGACTAGAATTACACAATTAATTATAAAAAATGTATAATTAAAAAATTTAATTATAAAAATACAAAATTGCATTTATTTATTAAAAAGTGTTAAATTAATTAAATAAATTGTATAAAAATTAATAAAAAGATGTGGCAAACTGAGTAAAAATAAGGCCACATCACCATGGATGATCAAAAAAAACCCGGTGCCATGCACCTCAAGTAACCTGCATCCTCGATGCCCTGATGCCCATGGCACCTCAATTAACCCACATCATCGATGCCCCGATGCCCACGGCACCTCAAGTAACTCTCATCCTCGATGTCCCGATGCCCATGACACCTCATATATATATATAAAAATACATCACCCACTCGAAATGGTTCCAATCCCACTGATCGGAATCTAGCCAGTCCACATAAATCAGGTGCACCTTGTGCACTCAAAACATACATGGCTCAATAGGCCATGCCAAAAAAAACAAGTAATCATAGCCATGCTCGCGGAGTACCTCTGACCGTTGTCAGCTCACCAGCCTACAAAGCCTCTGGCAGCTCTATGGTATGCACCTAGCCTGACACATGACTTCTTAAAGCTTTTCCTCCCTGCGGTGATGCACTATTCACCAGCCACTAACCCCACAGTTGGGTCCCACTATCTCTGCCACATCCTCTACATGCAGTTGAACCACGGCTACCCTCACCTGGTACCGACCCTGATCCAACCCTAGATGCCACAGTATGTCTTGGTCCCTGAATTCCAACTGTCTAAGAAGGCTTCCTGCAAAACCTCTTGAGATTCCCAACCTATCCACATGCCCGGCACTCCTTTGGAGGTCTATCACACTGAGTCCAAACATTCCTCGGATTCCCACAATGAAAGAAAACCATTGTTAAACTTCCATGAGGTGGTCTAGATGAGTCCTTGGCCTGGCCTCACTACTAGAACTCATCCTGACCTCATTTCCTGTTATCTAAACCAACACTTGAAGATTCTTTCTGGACCACATGAGACCTATCCATTAATTTACCCTTGGATATGAGCACCTGATTCACCACCTCATAGAATGAGGCAAGACTAAAGATGTTTACCTACACCTGGATGGTGTGTCTTAAGCCATATTCAAAGCGCCTCACCCTCGAGGTGTCATCACTTACCATACCTGGTGAAAAGTGAGACAGTTTAGTGAAAGTAGATGAATAGTCTATAACAGACATGTCACCCTACTAAAGGATCAAGAACCCCTAAGCTCTCTCCGCCCTCAGTGTCTCTAGGAAAAAATTCTTGAAAAACCTCTCCTTGAAGTCTTTCTAGGTCAATCCCTCATGTCTGTGAGCCTGAACCTACACATCCCACCAGCGCTTCACCAGTCCTCTGAGCATGTACATCACCAGATTAACCCTCCACTCTGGAGGCATATCGAGCTACTTGAAGATCATATGCATGCTCTCTATCCAGTTATCAACTGCTTGTGGACCACCCTCACCCTAAAAAAGTAGAGGGTGTTGCGACTGGAACTCTCGGGTCAGATACGCCATAGAGGGATCAATTATCTTCTCACCTTTTTCGATCCTCTACAAAACACATACCATGCTAGAACAAAGCTGCTCGTCGAGCCACAGCCTGAGTGTTGTCAAACCCGGTAGCTGCCCTGCCTTCACTGGATCCTAAACCTGATCCTGTCCCTGATCCTATACCTAAGGCTCATGCTCTGCCTGCCCTTCAAGGGTATGAACCTGACCATGATCCTACAACAGTGTATCATCACCCACCTGACACCCCATCTGATCCATCTAAGAGGAACCTGTTGAATACCAAAAATGGTCAGACAGCCTATGTATATATAACAATATATTCACATAGATAGAAAAAGTAGTAAAAGGAGGCATATAAAAACTACCCTTACTCTCCCCCACTGCAACCCATGCCCATGGAAACCCAGCCTCATGGCCTCCTTACCCACCCTCAATAGAGCCAAGCATCATATTATCCCCAAGATATGCCTGTCCTGAAAACCAACGTTGCCTCAAACCAACAACCGATTTGCCCAATCCTGACAGTCAGACTATTTCAAACCGACATCCAGGACTCCCAATCCTGGTGATCAACATCACCTCAGTCATAGTACTTTCCTAATCATATACAATCCAGGCCCAAATCTCATGCCACATGAAATTTTACATAATTAAAAGCATGGAATATTACATTGAAATAAACCAGTAATTCTATCAGTAATTTTACCTTTCATGTTTCAAAAGCATCTATAGGATGGAAATTGATATTATTCACATGGTATTATCACTTCACAAAGCATACGTGCAGATTTGAAATTGAAATACCCTTAAAATGTTCCTATCAAAATCCAGAAAAATCATGCCTTTCCATACCATTCCAAGGTCCAATTTCTTTCTCCCTTACCTCACTCGGTTAAGGGTCACATATCACAACCAATAATCATCACAAACCATGTAACACCCCAGGTAAATAAAGAGTATGACATTTTCACATTTATCCATATTTGTGAATAAAATATTAATATAACTTTAAAGGGGACGCTATGCTCGATGGCGTACCCAACACGCAACACCGAGTTTCTTGGGAATCTTACGTTGCACTCTAATAATAAAATAATATTATTTTAAATGATGGTTAAAACCTAGCTGTTGTGATGGCGGGAATGAATAGAACTAACTACAAAATGATTATATATGTTTGTCAAATATTTTTTCTTTTTACAATAAATGTTAGAGGATTAAAAATGCGAATGAATCCAATTTTAAGCGTAAACATTCTAATATTCTTTAAAAGGTCGATTAACCGCATTTTGATGGCGAAGCTCTTTTAAATCCACTTTTTGACAATTTTATGTGTCATATTTGACAAAATAAAATTCTTATTTAGAATCGGGACATCAAAATTTACTTTGTGTAAATTTTTGGTATTTTTCCGAAAAAGTTCAATTTTTAATGAATAGTGACAAATGTTGTATTTTAATTCAAAACCTCTTTTTAATCTAATTTATTTATATGATTAGATTATATTTTGAATTGGTTTTAAAGTGAAATTAGAATATATATTTTTACCATTTAATCAAATAGTGGTCATTGGAATTAATTTCACTTTGAAATTTGACTTAAACTAGTGTCAATCTTTTGATATATATTGTTTCATAAAAACACGCTATTTGTTCTGACAGCGGGAATTAATTATTAAATTAATTAATCCAACTTATATGTTATGAATTTTTTAAAATAGACATTATTTTTGAATTCGGAATATCAAATATAGCTTAGGGTGAATTTTTGGTAATTTTCTGAAAAACTTTAATTTTTGATGAATAGTGAAACCACTAAGTGGTACTTATAAAAACTGATTTTCCGTTTAAATGAAATTTTGCCACCTTTGTGTTTTGAATTTCAAAAATCAGACATACATGGTTGTCATTAAGAATTAAAATGTGGTTCAATGGGATTAAAATATTTTTTTGGTGAATAGTAACTTATTAAGTTTTAATTGCGATTAGAGGTAATTAGTGTAGTTTAAGGTAAAAATAATGTTTTAATAATATAAGATGAGCTTGAAACATGTCCTACCCTTATTGGATGTGTCATGGAAGACCAAGAAAATACATGGGTCAACTTGGGGACCCCATGGATCCACTTTGGTTGGGAAATGACATAAATAACTTTTTATTTAATGTAAAAGTAAAAATGACACAAACATGAGTTGTTTCACTAAAACAATTTTTACATGGGTTTATACAAGTCAGATTTTTTAATATAAACAGTCATTGGAAAGATAAAAATATTTCCTACATCATGATATTGTTTTTATAATTTTTATACATTAAATAAATAAAATTATTTATGACATCATAATGATGCAGCGATTACTTCATTAATAAAGGATTTAAATAAAATGAAAAGATAATGTAAAATCGATGACCTAAACATGTCCAAAACCTATTGGATTGGTGGATTTAGAAACCTTATCACCTTATCCTAGAATTATATAAATGTGGGACCTTTTAAATCTGAAACTCATTTTCAAATAAAGTAACATTTCTTTACTTTCCAAGAGTATCCCTCCTCTCCTCTTATAAAAGTCCCCCACCTCTACCTCCTTACCCACACTTCCAAAGCCTTTTTCTCGGCCAAACCCTGATCATTTTGCCTCTCCACATCCCTATATTACTCCTAGAAGCCTCACTTTGGGCAGAAGTCTTCCCAAGGAATCCTTTGAGCTCAAATCAAAAAGAGTTACCCGATTTTAAGGTAATGTCTTCACTTGTGTTCTTTTGTGTTATTTTGCTTCTCCAACCCCCTAAACTCTTTTTATTCATTTATTTTGTAACAACTCCAGTATATTCAATATACTAGGATGTTGTTATAAGAATCATTCGAGCTAAACTTACACACACCTACATCAAATGGTTAAAGAACATACTGTTTCTGTGGATGGCGAGTTTCTGCCTTACGAAACGATGATTGTTCAACACTCATATAACACCTTAAAAGGTGGAAATTAAGATGTCACTATACTTATATATGATATATAATATGTTTATGTTTTACTTAAGCTTCTGTATTTTTCTTTTGTGGCATACCTTTATGGTTTCCATTGTGGGTAAACACGATAATTTCATTTTAGGAAGTGCGGACTACCGCCCCCTCAAAGTGATTTGATTCGTTAATGCCATATGTGGGATGTATAAAGGATGGATTTAAAGTTATTATATATGATGTATGTTACATATAAATGATGAATATAATTCTGTAATTAAAATATACATACCTCTCATTTATTTTTAATTCCATTAATATGACATAGAAATGAAAGTAGCGTTCATGCGTACGTACGGCTTACCGTCTCCATGAACGGTGCATTTCATTTCTTACCTCTAAATGATTATTTAATATTATAAATACATGTATATTCTGGATATATATGATATATATGATATCCAAATCATGAATATCATTCTGGATATAATGAACCTTTGACCACATGAACAACATGTAATTGTAAGAAGTCCACTTTCGACTTAAGAACCAAATATCGACAAAACAAACATTATTAACTTAAATGATTACATAATGTTTATAACATGGAAATAAGTGATATAAAAGGAATAATTAACTTAAAAAATGTTCTTAATCAATTATAAATTAACTCAAGTTTATTATTCAGGACGTTAAAGAACGATCGAGTCAAGTCGGACCCGAGGTAAAGGATCCTACTCCTCTCTTTCTTTTTAAGTACACTCCTGTATGTCATTCCTTTTAAGCTCATCTTTCTTATGATTGGGATGTTATTTTATATTAATACTACTGTACTTTTTATGTTCATATGATGAGAGACCCTATTTTCTCTCATCAATCCATTTTGGAAGTTTTGAGTGGCGCCGTTAGGCTGCCGAATTTTCATAAGAGATCCAACCTCTCTCTTTCTGTTTAAGTACTCCCCTTTATGTCACTTCTTTCAAGGTCCTCTTTGTTATGTTGGGGGATTTTATTTTATATTCCTCTTTATGTACATTTTATTTTAATATGATGAGAGACCCTATTTGATCTCATCAATCCATTTTTGTAAGTTTTAAGTGGCGTCGTTAGGCTACCGAGTTTTCATAAGGGATTTTTCATCTCACTTTTAGTCCCGTGAGATTTATGCTTCATTTGCCACCATTTCCTTTGAGTGGTGTATGTACTTCCCATTATTATACAATTTGTGTAATATAATTTCATTTATGGGTATTTACATATTCATTGTATGACCCTTCTTCAATGGGGTGTACGTTTCGAAAGTTACCCAAGTCGGTAAGGGAACCTTTCACCCTCCTCTTTTTAAAAGACTTCTTTTGTTATGTCTTTTAATTCACATAACATTATGTTGGGATATGTTCTTCTATATCCTTAGTGATTTAAATTTTATGTCCAAGTGATGAGATACCCTTTTTATCTCTCATCAACTCATTTTTTGAATTTTGTAGTGACGCCGTTAGGCTGTCAAATTTTTGCAAGGGAACTTCTTAACCCAATTTTGATTCTTTGGGATAAGCTTGTACTCCTTGAATATTTCGTTCTATGAATATGTGTGAATAAACTATGATTGTTTTACACTTAATATCCACTTATATTTGGTGTATTAGTTTGTCACACATAATTATGTAATTGATTTATCCTTAATCCAAGGATATCGTCTTTGTAAGGGACTTCGTCTCAATCTCCATTCATTGAGGCATATATTTTTTTATACACAACCTTCTTTTATATGGTGTATAAACCCCTTTTGACTTTTACGTTTATCCAAAATGAATCTTTTTTATACGAATCGTTTTACTAAATGACAAAAGGGAATGTTTTTGTCGTACGTATGCGGTGACAACGACTTCTCCGCCGCTGTGACCATTATTTGAGTTTTGGCTTCCTCTACAAGCCATACCTTCTTTTTAAAAGAAAAATAAATACCATGTTTTACTTTTCTTTTATTTTGGTATTGAAAATGGTTTTCATAATGTTTTTATATCAATGTGTTGTATTGATATCTTGTGATTGAAAGGTGGAAATGTTATGTTTCCTTTATGCATGTTTTATGTGATACGATTATGTTGTGGTTCTTGGGCATTATTATGAAGACGGGTGGTTCCGTGATAAACTAAGGGAGGGTGAGCCCGATATAGCTCTCCAATGCATTGGGTAATGCGAAGGGGTTAAACGTTAAGGTTTCTTCGAAGAGATTTAGGGAATATACTGTGATGGGTATTCCAAACGTAACCAAGAGGGTTACTCCCTACGTAATAATGTTATGAATGCCTCAAGTTACCTTTATATCTTATGATTTCTATGATTTATTCATGATTTTATGAGGTATGTTAAAGTGATTATGTTTTATGGGTAAAGTATGATTTCATTCTTATGTATACATGTACTCATGTTTCCTTTCCATATTTTTATATCCCTTACTGAGCTTTTTATGCTCATCCCAAGTTTTTGAAATGTTTTTCACAGGTCAAGGGAAGGGTACATGATATGACAATATTTTCAAGGAAGTGTCAAGAAAGAATCCATGTTTTATTTTAAATATGTTTCCGTTGATGGGAAAAATGAATACTATCTTTTATGTAACCACTTTGTTTAAATGTGGAATGTAATGCAAGTTTTATGATCTAATTCTCTAAAAATCTAAACCTGAAAAGATCCTCAATGTGTAATCTTGTAATAACTCAAGATTAAGTAAGGTTTAAGGATGGGGCCTTATAAACCAAGTGATATACCAAGGTGAAAACAATATAAACTGTAATCTGAGAAAAATTAAAATAGAAATTTCCACCTGAGGAAACTTGGTTCGTCCCTTGTACTTGGGGCTGTAGGCACCCAAACACAAGCTAGAAACCCAGTTCCAATAATAACCTATCTCCAGTCTACCATATCCCAAATAGTAAAACCAGCAGAAATAAAAAGGAAGTCTTGATCTCATTAGTAGTCAGTCAAAAGCTGCCACTAAATCTCTTTTAAGAAAAAACTTCTTTGATACCACTTTGTAACCTCCTGACCCAAACAACTGACCCGAATAGTGTTAAACGGGTTGGGTGTCACTGATCGTAGGTGCACCTCCCCAAACACCAAAGTCTTCCGACTAGTAGTGAGGGTGTAAACAGTTATAGTGGGGAGGCTATACCCTCTCGAAGGAAAATAAGGTATTATTCTGAGTATAATACAAAATAAGAGACTTAGTAGACTCAAACCAGAACCGCATAGCGGAAGCACAATAAATAGCAGATAAACCAGCAGAAGTAATATAAAAACAAGTGTAGTGGGATTTAAAAAAATAGCATGCTGAAAACACTTGTAACAACTACTAGAATAGAAAATTCATGAATCTATAGAAAGTTGAGATATAAAGAGGGTGTTGATGGATAACCAACAGTAGCTACAACAGTAAAGTAAGAATTCTAATACCAAATAAAGGTTAAAATAGAAGTAAACTCTAGCTATGCATGACCTCAGGGTCCATACAATCTTCATTCAAAATAGCACTACAATCCAGCTCGTGAGGCTGATCTTTTACCTATACGTAAAATCATAAAGTCTATATGCATCCCGAAGGGCCCATGTAGGATGTGAGACAAATCTCAGTAGGATACCACCCAATGGTGTGTACCTAGTATGAGTGTTTAAATAGGAAATAAGTAAATAGTACGATACACAAATAAACACAAACTTCACTGGTGCTCAGCGGCCACCGGGGAGTATCACCTGCTTCAGCTAATGCCGGAATCTCAGTCACGCAACCCGATGCCATTTTCCTCATGACACCTCATGTCTCAAGTACCGATGTCCCAAAGGCATGCCCAAGTAATAGTAAATTGGAACCATGTGTCTCCTGACACCTCGTTTATCAAGTACCGACATACCATAGGCATGCCCAATCAATAGTAACCCAGTCCCATGGACCCCTGACACCTCATGTCTCAAGTACCAACGTCCCGAAGGCACACCCAAACAATCTGAAGGCTCCTCACCTCCCACGTGGCTTCCACAGCAAGCACCCCCAATCATAATTACCATACCGCAACTATGGGGGCCTCTACCCACACGAGCAGCTAAAAACACCTCATCACAGAGTCAACCTATGTGAACACAAATCAAAACACAAGTGAATGGTAATCACCAAATTTAGAACCCAAGACACAACCTCTCTAGCACCTCATTCCCTTGTGACCATGTTGCTTAGAATCCGATAGCCTTGTCATCCAAGTAACCCAGGTCATGCCCAACCTGACAGTCACACTGCCTCAATCCAACGTCCAAGACACCTAATCCCATGGTCAAACCACCCAAATAATATGGGCTAAGCCCAACCTGTGATTAAAATCACTCAAGAATATCTAGGACACACCCAACACAACCCAAAGGTTCCAGCATATGAAATATCAATCATCACATATATATATATAATAAAAAGAATCACTTTAAACAGGAAAAACAATTTAAACAGATGTATTTCACTAGCCATATGTTGTCTCATACCAGCATTGAGGTCTTTAATGCCTCTAACAAGTCATATCATGCTTTAACAAATTAAACTTAGCAGTTTAAATCAAGACAATTCAATAATAACCATTTTGGCACCCCTGGACAAAATGTCCCAAATGAGCAATGACCTCTCACCTAATCTCGCTCAATCATAATAGGTGCAGGGCATGCCCACGGTATCCCACATAGTATAAAAATCAATTTAATATGCATAAACAAGGTTCCTCTCAAAACCCAGCATTGTGTTAATAATCCACAACCCCCAAATGACCACAAAAACACAAAAACAAAGTATAATCCACCTACCTTGAATTAGTATGATGATCTTCCTCTGGTATCAGCCTTTAATTTGGTCTAAAACAAGTAGATATATGAAAAGATCATAAATTCTCAAATCCTTATAACTCGGTTTAGAATAGAAATCTAGATTCAAGGATAAAGAGTAATCAAGGGATTACCGAGGGGATTCCAATGGATCTAATGAGGTTCGAATTAGACTTCAGGTAAAGAACATGGAAGGATTTGAAGTTTGGGTGACCTGTTTTGCAAAGGTTCTATCCAAAACTAGAAAAATGAGGCTACTGCCCGTTTTAAGAAAAATTTATAAACTACATGGAATGTATATATGAGTACACATTGTGTATATCATTTTATTGTTCCTTTGGTGGATTTTTTTCCACCAACTTACTTTTTCGACTTGCCAACATGACTACCTGGCATGTACTTGGATTTTCCTCTAATCCTCATCGACTTCCCCACACACTATGTATATCCCTCATATATGGCAAGACTATACGGTGTGTACTAGGAGTATACGATGTGTACATGTTAAAAATTCTCTACCCAGTCAACATGCCTACATTCCATGTACGGCCTTTACACACGGCCATGGTACATGGTGTGTGCCTAGAACTACATGGTGTGTAACCCTTAAATCATGTCATGTGCCCGCTTTTAATCCAAAACCACCCAGTCTCCCATGTTTTCTCAAAAACAACTCAAGACAAAAAGAAAAAAAAGAAACTCGTACCTTAAAGTAAGAATTGGGTTCTTACATAGAAATCCTCTAGCGGTGATCCACGTGTGCTCCACATATCTCTGGACATTGCCTAAGGAGTCTCTAGGTGCTAGCATGGAATATTTTTGCACTTGCGATGTCCGCCTTCAATCACCTTAAGAATCTCTTCCAAAGTGTTCTCTTTGATCCAGTGAAGGAGGATCTCTCTTGTTCTTGAGAACATTCTTGGAGAGGGAAGAGTTCTTTAGGCTTGAGAGATTTTCTCTAAGGATGTTGTGCACACAATGATTGGTTAGTTGGTCGAATGATCCCTTGGCTAATATAAAGAATAATAACATAACATAGAATTTAATTCACAAGGTAATAATAAATAATTAGCATAGGTTTCGTTACTTAATTTATTATTCCATGTGAAACCCCATGTCAAATAATAATAGTAATGATATTATGCCCATGACATATTCTTAAATTTCATGTTATATTTAAATATTATTTAATCAAATAATATTTAATTTTATTTCTCACCGGACCTATAACTTGGTTTTCCAATCCTCCTCAATATTTACTAGGTCTTGAATAATGACTATTTATTTATTAAATAAATATAACTTCATTATTCACCGATAAATAAATATTCCATCTGCAATATATTCTCTCAAATAACTAGCGATGAAATAAATGTGATCAGGAATACTAGAATAATTATTAAACCACAACTGGGAATAATAGTTATTCAACTTGTTAAATAAATAAATTATTTAACTGAGATACTGGCTACACTTAGTGTGTGACCCTCTAGGCCTCTTTCTCATTAAAATTAGGCGGGCTTTCCTAAATTCCAAGATTACTATCTAGCAATGGGTCAAGGCACCCAAGATAAAGAAGTCGATGTAACAATGACATTTCACCTCATATGAATATTTATCATGTAATATAATCCATTTGTCCTGATATCTCCAATCAAGTGGGTTGCATTCAAGTGTCATCAACCCATGTGCTCAATTTCTCATTCTTTGACTTCCCAAAATTGAACTTTCCTAGAGAACACCATGGATATGGATCTAGTTAGGATATATCATTTCTATCAAAGGGCCTGAGATATCTACTTACTTAGAAGTTACAAACCCTTTCTCGCATTATTCATTAATGCGGTATTAATCGTGACACACCCAACATATCATACCTCACCGTGAACATCTGTCATCACGGTTTTCATCAATACATCTAAGTTCACGATTCATAATACCCATAAATAATAATCTTAAAGTCTAAGGACCAATATACACTTCCATAGATAGGAACATCCAATGACACTTATGAATGTGGAATTCCTACTGGCGGGTCTTGTTCTCATAATATCCTCCTAGATATTACCAAGGGCGCACACCATGGGAAGGTTCCTCAAAGTTTCATGAGTCCTCACCCCTGATAGCCTATATCATTTGTGTCCCTTCAAATGATATCATCCGGCCATAGAACATATATTCAATAATAGTGTCATGTCACTTCTGGATTCTCATCATAGTAGGGATCTACTATGACATTTTAATGTGACAACTATTCTTAGGCCATTATCACAAAATATGTCACACAGAAGAACAATCATGATGTGATAAGTATTTTATTAATATTCATCCAATGAATATATGTTTATCATAAAGTACAAAGAATTTGGTTTCTAGGGAACCAACACCAACAGACTCCCACTTTCACTAGATCCAACTGCTAAAAACCTTCAGTTCATTGGCATTCACATGATATTCATGCTTCTCTGAGATAGGCCTTTAGTTAAGGGGTTTTCCATGTTCTCTTTCATGGACTCTCTTCTCACTACAACTTCACCCCTTTGATAGAAATCCCTCAAGAGGTGATACTTTCGGAGTATATGCTTTGTCCAATGATTTGACCTTGGCTCTTTTTCAAGATTCACCAATATAGTATTATCACAATATAATGTAATGGTATCTTTACTACTATGCACCACATAAAGCTCTGGGACAAAGTTATAAACCTAGATAAATTTCTTGGATGCATCATAAGTCTCTATATATGTGGACTCCACTGTAGAATTAGTGAAAACTAGCTACTTTGAACTCTTCCAACTCACAGCTCCTCCGTTGAGATAGAAAACATATCCTGATTGTGACTTCAGATCATTTTGATCTGTTTGAAAACTAGTATTAGTATACCCTCTGATTACAATCTCCTCATCCCCTCCATACACCAAGAATATATCCTTAGTTCTTCTCAGATACTTAAGGATAGTCTTGATAGTAGTCCAATGTTGTTCTCCTAGATATTCTTGATATCTACCTACCATGCTCAGTGCATAGGTAACATCAAGTCTAGTACATAAAATGACATACATGATAGATCATATCGCTAAAGAATATGGAATCTTTCTCATCCTATTTTATCATGTTGTGTCTAGGGACACATTTTCTTGGAAATATGTATACCATGTGACACTGGAACCAATTCCCTATTGGATTGTTTCATACTAAATCTCTTTAGTATCTGGTTAATGTGTGTACTTTGACTTATTCCAAGCAGCCTCTTGGATCTATCATGAATGATCTTGATCCCTAGAATGTAGGATGCTTTACCTAAGTCCTTCATAGATAAGCACTTGTTCAACTAGTCCTTGACTGACTTCAAGACTGCTATGTCATTTCCAATAAGCAATATTTCATCAACATACACTACTAGGATAACAACCGCATTACCATTAAACCACTTGTAAACACATGGCTTGCATTCATTCTTAATGAAACCAAATTCTCTTATGGATTCATCTAATCGAATGTTCCATGATCTGGATGCTTCCTTTAATCCATAAATGGGTCTCTGAAACTTGCATACCCTTTTAGCATCACTTAGTATCACAAACCCTTCTGGTTGTGTCATATAGACATCTTTTTAAAGGTTCCTATTAAGGAATGTCGTTTTGACATCCATATCCTAAATCTCATAGTCATGGAAAGATGTTATGGAAAGTATGATTCTTATAGATTTAAACATGGAAACTGGTGAAAATTTTTCATCATAGTCAATTTCTTGACGTTGTTTAAAACCTTTATCCACTATCATTTCTTTGTAGGTACTAACTTGACCTTCCATGTCTAGTTTATTTTTGAATACCCATTTACACCCAACAGGATTTACATCAACTGGTGCATCAACCAAAACCCAAACTTGGTTCTAATATATATAATCCATCCTAGAATTCATAGATTTTATCCATAGTTTAGCTTCTGAGCTCTCTACTTCTTCCTTATAGGAGAGATGTTCATCATTGTCCAACAATAATGAGTCACCTTCCTTGGTGACAAGGAAACCATATCTATTTGGTTCCCTTACCTCTCTTGTGATCCTATGCAGTACTTGTGTTTCAGGAACTACCTCTTCCATAGGGACCTATGGAAATTATTCATATACCAACTCATGTGTATCTTGAGAATCAACTTCATCAAAGTCAATATTTCTCCCACTATCCTTTTTTATGATGTTCTCCCTATCAAGAAATCATGTCTAGCAACAGTCACTTTCTAATCTGAGGGGTTGTATAGGTAGTATCCCTTTATTTCCTTGGGATACCCTATAAAGATACACTTTGTGCCCCATGGTGCTGGTTTGTTTCCTGATAAAGCCTTAACAAATGCCCCGTATCCCCAAACATTTGTATGTGAAAAATTGGGTTTCTTTCCACTCCATAGCTCAAAGGGAATCCCATTTTTTGCCTTAGTTGGTACTTGGTTTAATGTGTATTACACAGTTTGTAATGCATATCCCCAAAAGGAAAATGGAAGATCTGCATGACTCATCATCGGCCTTACCATGTCCAACAAGTTACAATTCCTCCTTTCACTAACACCATTCTACTATGGTGTATAAGGTGGAGTGAGTTGAGATAGAATATCAGATTCCTATAAAAGGTTGATGAAATCTTGGTTATGATATTCTCCACCTCGATCTGATCGAAGATTCTTTATCTTATTACCAATATGATTCTATACTTCATTATTAAACTCTATGAATTTCTCAAAGTACTCCAACTTATACCTCATTAAGTATACATAGCCATATCTACTCAAGTCATCAATAAAAGTAATGAAGTAAGAATACCACCTATAGATTCTACTGGAAACGGTCCACACACATCAGTGTGTACCAATCCTAAAAGCTATGTGGCCCTTTCAACCTATCCACCATATGGTGGTTTTTTCATTTTCCCTTGTAAACAAGTGTGGCATATATCAAGTGGTTTTAGCTCGAAAGAGTTTAAACAACCATCTTGAAAAAGCTTTGTCAGACACTTATCGTTTACATGACCAAGGCGGTGATGCCATAACTAGGTGTTGTATGAGTCATGTGAACTTGGTTTGTTATCAATTTTCAACACTTGGTTCTCATAATTTAATACATACAGATCATTATTTATATGCGTCATACCATAACATATGTTGTTCTTATAAAAGTAACAACATTTATTTCTAAACTTGAAAATAAATCCATTTGTATCTAAACTTGATATAGAAATTATGTTCTTGGTAACACTAGGTACATAATAATAGCCATATAAAACCAACATCATTCTCATCGGCAATGTGAGGTGGTAGTCACCAATAGTAAGAGAAGTCGGCCTCACACCATTGGCAGCTCGCAGATCCACCTATCCTCTGGAAATTTTTTGGAATCTACTTGGTTCTTGCATTTGAATATATATGTGATCCCCACAAGCTATATCTAATACCCAATGTGTATAAATGGAAATATTTAACTTAATAATGAATGCACATTTGGCTTACACTTGCCTCCGGGTGTATTTCCTCTTCCAGTGGCCTAACTTGCCACATGAAAAGCATACTGCCTCCTTTTCCTTACCCTACCTCTGGATCTTCTAATTCTTAGTCAGATGGTGCTTGAAGGCTTTAGATTATTTATAAATCTTAGGCCCCTTTTACTTGTCCTTCCTCTCCCTATTCACCATAAGGACTATGGGTTTTTCACACCCCATGTCCTTATTAACTTGGTGAATCATGGTAAGAAGCACCAATAAACTCTTCTCATTATTTATCATATTATAATTCACAATAAAACTAGAGAAAGTATTAGCCAATGGTGATAGTATGATATCTGTATGAAACTCATCTTGGAATTTAATCCCTAAGATGTTCATATGCTCAATGT
This sequence comes from Viscum album, assembly GCA_963277665.1. Lineage (NCBI taxonomy): Eukaryota > Viridiplantae > Streptophyta > Magnoliopsida > Santalales > Viscaceae > Viscum > Viscum album. The sequence goes on along the minus strand of OY728143.1, from coordinate 60,035,045 downwards.
AGCTAATAATCTTGACTACATGTGGTCCAGAAGGTGCAAACTCTCCAATTTTAGTAGTGAAAAAAGCGTTGGAGATCTCATACCTCTCCTGTCTCGCCTTCTCTTAATAGAGATCCCAAAGGTGATACATCAAGATATAAGCATCTATTTCCTCATGTTTCTTTAAGAGTTCATTGGTCATGGATGATAGAATGAGGCATTGAACATCCATAGCATCATTCATATGTTTCTCATACACAGAGAGTTCCTTTTCACTTGCTTCATTTCCAAGCACAACTGGTAAAGGCTCTTCCAGTACACAAATTTTTCTCTCATGGAGAAGGATAACCCGAAGGCACCTTTTCTACTCTTGGAAATTAGTGTCGGTGATAATGTTTTCCTTCTTGAGTATGGATCACAATGATGTGTTTGATTTTATTTTTATTTTTGTTTCTAAAAATTAATATGAAAAGAGTTTTAGTACTTTATCTTGATAAATACAGACAAATAAATAAATTAACATTTATTAGTCTCCCACTATTTTGTCAAAACCCAATAGCCCTTACCATTGGCTTCAGAATATCCTGTTTCTTGGACATTCTAGCAGCAAGGATCTATATTTCCCTTCGTATTATCCCAACTAGGTTTGGTCAAGAAACTTGAAAGGTTTTAGGCAGGCATTCCAAATTCCAACTGCATTAACTCAGAGCTCCTTGATCTGTTGAGTGGTCTCCCTAATCCTGAAATCCTTAATTTTGGATTTCCTCAACCTTTTTCTCTTAGTTACACCAAGTCCTACTAGGGAAGTCAACCCTTTATGTAAACTAAGTTAATCTAACCCAAAACTTCAAATTAGAATTCCTTGGTAATTGAAATCACCCCAACTAGGGTTGGTTAAGCACTTTGAACTATGGTTCAATTCTAACCTAAGTAATGGAAGGCTATAGTGACTTAATATTTAATTGAGGGATTTTATCCTTTATGCATAAATTTCTACGTATTATCTTTTAACATGATTGTTAATGTTAAATGGGATATAATTAATTGATTAACCATGTATAGATAATATTTACGGATAAGCCATTTTTATTTTAGTTCCATCTTGTATGCTTATTAGTTCATTAATTATGTGATCGCGTCAAACATCCATAATGAATAACCATACAACTGACTAAAATAAAATAAAGGGTATGATCATGAGATTTAATATTGTTTAGTTTATCTAATGGTTGATAAACTAACCCTAACCTAGGGGAGAAATGCCTTTAACTGTTTAAGGTTTATGTTTACATCTTTCCACTTATCCACCTTTGTATCTTCTTGGATTGGTTTTACCTCAACTCCTAACTTGAACCACCTCCACTAGCTTGGGAGATCCATCTATTACATATTCTTTTAACTCACCTGAAGGTGAGGGGTAAAAGGGGGTTTACATAAAATAAACCATGGGTACACAGGCCCTACATATTAATGAGAAGGCACATAGGCCAAAAAAATTAATTTAATAAATAAATTAAAAGGTAACCAATCACATACAAAGGTCTGGTCTAGCTCATGATCATTAGCATACATGCAACGAATTATGTATTTAATAAAATTAGTATTCAATTCTTTAATCATTGTTATTAAGATAAATTATAATTGAATCGATTAATTGTTATCTTTAATTAATAAATCCTTTTTTATCTTAATCATTTTCTAAATTTCCTTTAGATTCTCATTCATAACCTTGTACATAACTTGTACCTTAGAGGAAACCTGGTGAATACCTGTCAAAAATTACCCAGCATGTATTAATACTTGTATACACTTTATTCTTTGTGATGTGTAGCATGTACACAGAATTATAATTATTATACAACTCATACATGATGTGTAGATCTTTGAAACATTACGCAGATTTTAATTAAACATTTATATATATATATATATATCAAACACCAATCACATGTTGTGTCCCAACATTATGCCCACAGGAAGGTACATGTCTCAAGGGTTTACATAATATAATAATAAATTTTTAAATCTTCATAATATATAAATAGTACACTGTGTGTAGATCCAACTACACAGTGTGTACCCTCCTCACCATTCATCCAAAGTACGTGCCTAGGAAAACGGTGAGTGAGGTGTAATTTAAAAAAATTCAGAGTACAAAGTATGTCCAGTGGGTCACACGGTGTGTAGTATGGCTAACCGTGCACCAGTCTACCTTGGTAAACACGCGGTGTAAGAATTAACTACACCACATGTCATTAATACACACAGCTTGAGTAATTGACAATTTACTCCTGATGCATTGAACACAAATTCATGGAGTGTATTCTTGTGTTATCTAGATAGAACCATCAGTGCCTCCTGATGAGATCCTTAATTTAATTTTAATCATAAAATTATTCATTTTTGTTAGATCTTTGAGAAATTATAAGGGAGAAACAAATCTCAAAATTCAGATTACAAGAATGATTAAACATGAATTGACAAACTAAATTATTAAAGCGTAAATCATCAATGAATTATTTAAATAATTATAAATGAAAATATGACTGCTCTGATACCACTTATAGGTTCCGGGCACAGTGAAAGTGTAGGATGGGCGTGTACCCAACTTTACAAATTTTCATAATCGATGATTAATCTGAGATCAATACAATGATAAACGCCATTATCTATGAAATCGAATCAAAGATAAAAGACATAGGAGAGAACTTGAAACTAAGAAGAGAGGATCGATATATTTTTTTTATAATTAATTTAATTAAATTATAGAATTACCTCCATGGTGATTTTTTCTTTATTGATGCATCCAACCACAAGTCTGAGGTGTGGCTTCATTGTGATGTAGAATCCAAGGATATGAATCCTCTAGTGGTGATCCATACATGCTCCACGTATCTTTGGACATCGCTGAATGAGTCTCCATGTGTTAGCATGGAATATCCTTGCACTTGCGATGTATTCCTTTGATCGCCTTAAGAATCATTTATAAAGCGTTCTCCTTGATCTGGTGGAGGAGGATCTCTTTCGTTCTTGAGAGCATTCTTGGAGAGGGAAAAGTTCTCTAGTATTGAGAGATTTTCTCCAAGGATGTTGTGCACATAATGATTGGTTATCTAGTCGAATGACCCCTTAGCTAATATAGAGAATAATAACATACTGGGGAATTTAATTCACCATGTAATAATAGATAATTAGAACAGGTACATCACTTAATTTATTATTCCATGTGAAACCCCATGTCAAATAATAATAGCAATGTTATTATTTCCATGACATGTGCTTAACTTTCACATTATATTTAAATATTATTTAACCAAATAATTTTTAATATTATTTCTCACTAGACCCATAACTTGGTTCATCAATCCTCTTCAATATTTATCAGGCTTGAATAATGACTATTTATTTATTAAATAAATATAACCGCATTATTCATTGATAAATAAATATTTTGTCCGCAAAATATTCTCTCGAATAACTAGTGACAAAATAAATGCAATCGGGAATAATTGAATAATTATTAAACCACAACCAAGAATAATATTTATTCAACTTGTTAAATAAATAAATTATTTAACTGAGATACTAGTTACACTTAGTGTGTGACTCTCTAGGCCTCTTTCTCGTTGTCATTAGGCATGCTTGCCTAAAGTCCAAGATTACTGTCTAGCAATGGGTTAAGGAACCCAAGAGAAAGAAGTTGATGTCACGACAACATGTCACCTCATACGAACACTTACTGTGTAATATAATCCATTTGTCTTGATATCTCTAATCAAGCGGGTTGCATGCAAGTGCCATCAACCCATGTGCTCGATTTCTCATTCTTTGACTTCCCGAAATTAAACTTTCCTAGAGAACACAATTTACCTGGATTTAGTTAGGCTATAGTATTTCCATCAAGGGGCCTGAGATAACTACTTTTATAGAAGTGAAAAATCCTTTCTCACATTATTTATTAATGTATTATTACTCGTGATGTACCCAACATATCCTACCTCATCGTGAACATCTATCATCATAGTTTTCATCAATACATCTAAGTGCATGAGTCATAATACCCATTAATAATAACCTTAAAGTCTAAGTACTAATACACACGTCCGTGGATAGGAACATCCAATTACACTTATGAATGTGGATTTCCTACCGGTAGGTCTTGTTCTCATAATATCCTCCTAGATATTACGAAGGGCGCACACCATGAGAAGGTTCCTCAAATTTTCATGAGTCCCCACCCTGGATAGCCTATATCATTTGTATCTCTTCAAATGATATCATTCGGACGTAGAACATATATTCAAGAATAGTTTCATGGCACTTTCATGTTCTCATTGTAGCAGTTATCTTCTATGACCTTTTAATGTGATAGTTATTCTTAGAAAATTATCACATACTATATCACGCAGAAGAACAATCATGATGTGATAAGTAGTTTATTAATATTAATCCAATGAATATAGTTTTATCATAAAGTACAAAGAATTTGGTTTCTAGGGAACCAGCTATAACATGTCTAATAACAATATCTACCTTATCTCTCAACCAACACCTTTGATACCACTTTTTCATGACCCCCCCCCCCCACTGGTACCCCTCCTGGTCCAATAATAAAGAGGAGTGACCCCTGAGTCCTGAATCTAGTAGGACATGGGTGAATGACTAACACTAAGTGGGGTTATATAGGAGGAATTACCCTATTAATTCCCAAAACAAAGATAAAAACAACCATTAATACAAATCCATGTCAATAAAAAAAGGAACCAAAAATATATCATCATTATTCCCATAACCCAAATTTCATGTTCATGCTATAAAATAAACAAAAAAATATATGTAGTAAATCCAATAAAACTCTAAAAAAACCACTAATTCTCACCAAGCTACCCAAAAAACAACTCCAGTCCTTGTTGGACTATCCTGCAAACACTATAAAATTGTGGTGGGTGATAACTTTAGGGTAATAATTAGGGTCATCCCTTTAAAAATATCAACATCCATATGTAATGAATTTTTAGGAATAAACATGACTAATAATCAACCAATAAAAGTAATCACACATTGAAATAATAAAGATAGAATAGGCAGAAATAGAACAAGCATAACAATAATATCAAACATCACCAAACCCTTCCTTTTCCTCAACAACCTCAACCATTCCCCCCACATCATGGGTATCACATATGAGTTTCCATCAAGTACAAAATTAAAAAAAAATAGGGTTCATCAAACCCTTCATTAATGTATCATCCTCCTACCCTAGGCCCGGATATCTCCATCACCACTCTTACCTATTGTAAGAGTATTTCGCCCTCTAAGAAATAGCTAATATAAAGGACGGAACCTATCTAAAACTAATCAAGAAGAGAGAATGGAACCACAAAATTTCATAACCACAACCAACCACTTGTATATCTAACCACTTATCCAGACAAATTTGATTTCCAATGACAGAACCAATTGTATATCATATCTCACAGCCCCAACTGCGCATCACATCCCATGGAACCAACCACACATCACATCTCACGACACCAACCACTCATTACATCACATGAAACTAGCCATACATAGAATTTCCACCGTCCAAACCATATAAGAATAGGGTAATGTAAACATGAAGGACATCAACCACATTCCCTCCTCCTTCCATGTACATTACTCATCAATAACCATCATAAACACATCATCCTCATCACTATAGGGTGTCATAAACATGTAGAGCATCAACCTCATGTCATCCCCCGACCATGAATGAACCTTTCCCTAAATCATCATCCCATAGTCGCATCCACCATCGGGTACACTGTATTCTTGTTCCAAAACCGATCACCAAATAAAGTATCACAACCATAAAGGCATTCCAGATTAATAATCATTAAAATAGCACAACCAAGTTTTAAAAAGTGAAAGTTACACGAGAAATAATAATTTAGATCATTTCAAATCATCAATCAGTGATTTCCATTTAATTTCCTTATTATATTCATCATTTTATTTATTAACCCATGTCACAACTTCCCTGTCACTATGTAACTAAGATCCATACAATGACCACAACATAATTCTCCCAATTCATTTTCACACTAAATTTTAACAAATGAGTCGTCTAGCTTTTTTTTCATAATCATTATTTTAAATTTTCACCGATGAATACTTTATCCATTTATAGATTCCATTTTATAAACATAATTTCAACCCACATTCTTTTAGTTCATATCGTAAGCAGTTCATAACCATATTTTTTCATTCTTACACTTATTAACATTAAATTAATCATCATACTTAATGCTAAATATGATTAGTAATCATTAAACACATTCACAACATGTAACATCATTCATGTCATGAATGCCTCTTAGAGTTAGAATTTCAGCTCCAACTTTATCTCTTCCTCCTAAAACATGCTCTAAATACCTCAGAAACTCAAAACTCGCAAAGTAATAGAACCTAAAGGTATGAATTGTTAAAATTTTATTTAAAATTTTTAGTGATGGTATAATTACCTAAAATGGTTACACATCACAGATGCAGTGCTTATACAGTTGAGTGAAAAATCAAAGTAAATAGTAATAAAATATTAAAAGTGATGTATTTTGGATAATTTAAATCCATGCATGCTTTTTATGGATCAAAATGAAAGTTAATTAATTTTTAAATATTCAAATTCTAACTCTATGGTAATCATGATGTTTTATAAGTCAAATTATGTGAATAGTCGTGAAAATGACTTTGTGGATATTTTGTTTTAAACAATATTTAATTGTTTGATTTAAAAAACATAAAATTATTATATTTTATCCAATGAATGGAAAATGTTCATTAATATAAACCATTTTCCACTTATTATCCATATTTTCTTTTAGAATGACATTATTAGTCCTTAAAGACTAAGTATCTTACTACCATGATAAGGGTTAAAATGGGTAATGAGAAATTTAACTAAAGAGATAACAGTTAAAATAACCTAAAAACTTGTATAAATCGTATTTTTTGAATTTATTTCATCTATATATAATACCATGTTCTAAATTGATCTATTTTGGATCCAATTTCAAATTAAAATAACCTTATATTATTTTATTGTTTAGAATAATTACAAGTGTGTCACTCCCCTCACTTATAAAATGGTACCTCCTATCCTATCTTATTAACACATTATTGAGATACTTAGATCCAAAAAACCCAATCCAAATCTCTTATTAACTTCCCTGTCCATGTTCTATAGGTTTTGGTTTTTTTAAAAGACTAACCCAAGGGTACTTAATAAGAGATCAAAAGGAGGTTTCTCAAAGAAGAGGTAATCGCCTTCATTGAATCCTTTTAAGTTTATTTCCTACTAAGAATATTATTTAACCATATTAACATAGTGAAATAATAAAAATTATATTAATGAAAATTTACTATTTTAATATAATAACCATTATCTATTTATCATTTATCCTAATTGAAAATGAAAGCGTCAATGTACATGCATATGGACTACTATCTCTATGACTGACGTATTTTATTTTTCATCAATGCCTCTCATGGTTGGTTATATAGATGTATTTAATGATTATATATGATTTTTATGACATTATTATGATTATTTAAGTATAAAATATTATCAAACATTTAACCCTCTCATCCCTTGGAAGATGATAATGTTTCTCATGCAAATGTGTGGACTACCACCTCCACGGAATGATGTGATTAATTTTCAATTTATACTTTATATGGATGGTCATAAGGATATATTTAATGAATATATATGATATATATGATATAATTATGATTCTTTAAAGGTGAATTATTATTTACCTTTCTTTATTTTCATCCATATAAAAGTAAAAACATCACTCGTGCGTGTGTGATGACTACCACTTCCATAAAGTGATGTAATTAATTTTTCATCGCATCATTATATAAATAGTTTTAAAGGTGTATATAATGAATAAATATGATAAATATGGCATGAATAATATTCTGGATATATTGAAACCATGACCAAGGTTCAACAACTGAAACTTTCAAACTGAAACATGTATGGAAAATGGAACAATTAACACCCTGAATATTGATTTTAATGAAGAATTTTTAATAAATGGGTAAATGAAAATTATAATGGAATGATATATTTTAAGATAATTCTATGGCTATGGTATAGATTTATAATAAATATAAATTTATTATACAAGATCTTAAGATCATGTATGAAGCAAGTTATAACTTGAGGTAAGGGTTTCTCGTCTCACTTTTATTTCTATGAGACATATGTCATATTCACCACTTGTTTCTTTTGTGTGGTGTATATAATTAACATGAATTTATTTTATGATTATTTTAATTAAAATTATAGGTATTTACAAATATATATAATGTTCTCTCTTTAATAATGTTTTGATTCAGAGATTACCAAAACCATAAGGGTTCCTCATCTCAATATTGTTTTGTTGAGACATGTTTCATGTTATGCACATATTTGTGTTTATATTGTGTATATACTAATCATTTTATATGTTATATCATGAATATATTTATATTCATGGTATTTAAAGTTTTATTTGAAGTTATTTATTTCAAGTGGGTCATGATTCAAAAGTTACCAAAGCGGAAAGGGTTTATATTACAATCTCATTTCTTTCTGGGATTTTATATGTTAAATTTACATTGATAAAATTATATGATCCTTATATTTTAAACCCCATATATTTTATAATCCTATGTTTATTTGTAGGTTTTTCATTTTTTTCATTATTTTCTCTTTGTTACTTAAAATGATCGATAAAAAAATTAATAAATACCTACCTTATTTATCCTTTTTGGACTGTGAACTTTTTCTTTAATGTACATGTTCTTTAAAATGTTTTCAAAGAATGATATTTTATATGATCTAGTTATTTTTTAAATTCATCTTTAACCATATTTAACTTTATCTTAAAAGGTTTTTAAAGGTAATTTTTACAGTGTTTTCCAAATAGACTATTTATGAATTTTTACAAAAATGTGAGGAATATTTGTTTTAATGTTTATATAATGAATGGATTTTTCCATTGTCTTGACCATTATTTACTTTGAATATTCCTTTAAAATTTTCCATGGTTATTTTCAAATAAATTTTTTTTCTCAATATTCTATAAAGTTTTAGTTTGTAATGATACCAAAGGACAGGGATATTTTCCCTTGTTTTTAAAATAAATGTTAAAATACTTGTTTAAAGGTTTATTTAATCTATGTAAACATCATTTGATGTTTCTTATGCTCCTATAGAGATATGTTCTTATGATATCCTCCACTTCCTTTCTATGGATGGATTTTTATGATTATTTTTTAATAATATTTTAATGAACACTGTTTCTTTCCATGGGTCAATAAGGCTATGATGACATAATGAAATTTTTTATAATACCATCCACTTTACTTATGTGAATTTTTGATGATTATGTGATGATTAAATATTTAAGAAATTTATTTCTTTTGCATGGGTTATACTATAATAAAATTATTAATGTTTTAATGATCTTGTGCCGCACTTACGTATGGTTTTCATTATGTTATAGGTGGGACCAAAATTATATTTACCTCTAATGAATTGGGTGAAGAATGGTATCTCATGAGATAATATGAACTAGAATGGAGAGTGAACCTAGATCAGTAAGGAACTTTTCCCACTATGATAGTCCTAGAAGTGATCCTTGAATAAGAAAATAATGGGAATTCATATTGAACTCAATCCACTATGGGACTCTATCCACTTTTATAGTATTGCTTGTGATCCTTGACTAAGGAAATTATTTTATATTCTTATGTGTATGGAGCAAACTTATTTCTTATGATTATGATATTCTCTCATGGCTCATGATTTTTATTGATGATTCCACACTTTTATGACTCATGTCCTTTGTTATGATAAAGCCTTATGTCGTGACTCGTGATTTATGGTCTATGACATGTTTGGTATGTTTTCATCAGATATGATCATATTCTTATAACCTTATACTTATTTCATGCTCACTTATGATCATCGATTAATATCTCTCATATTTACCCTTACTAAGCATCTAAGCTCACCCTTTCTTATGTTTACATTTCTCCAAGTTATAAATAATGATATTATGTAAGATATTACGAAAAGGGTGTCATATATGGATAATTTTTGTGGGAGATGTTCCTATGGAATAAGAAAATATGGGTATAAAGGGAAAAATAGCCATTTTATAAGGAAGACATGGATTTTTTTACATAAAGGGTTTTTCTTAATTCTCTAAAACTCTAAACCTAAAAGGTATTGAATATGTAACTTACTCAATGTTGGATATTGATATTGTAATTATGATGGTTAAAATTAGGTCACTTCAATTGGTATCAAATTCGAAGTGTAAGGAATATGTTTTAGCATAGGACGCAGATGTATGGGTCTCGGGTTTTCTTGGTGTGTTTGTATTCCTAGTAGTATATGTCAATGAAATATTACATATTAGAAATGACATACCAAACTTATGGTTGGTAAAAGACTATTTAAACAAGTTATTATCCATGAGGGGATTAGGTGAAGTGGTGTACTTTCTCAAGATCAAGATTTTTCATGATAGATCCAAGAGGCTACTTGGGCTAAGTCTAAAGGAACCCGAGTTGTAGAAGAAGCGTGAAAAACATGAAATTTAAAATTTTAGGATTAGATTCATGTTCAAAACAATGAATCCACAAAACCCCTTTCCCAAATTTCTTAAATTATCACATATAATTCAATATAATCGCAAAAAATAAAATCGAATGAAAGCATAAACAGTACCTTGTTTGTTTGAATTTGTTGGTTTGATTCACTCACTGTCGACGTGTCATGGATCAAAGGAACCTATATAGGTGTCCTATATATTATCCAAACATGTAATAAAACTCGTGTATCATAGATCTATGTTTCTTGGATTCTATAATATTAAATCAAATAGATTTACGACGTCCCTTTGATCAAGTGAAGAACGAAGACTCGATCGAGAAGACGGGATCGATCCGACCATGTTCTTTCTTCAGAATATCTCTATAAGAAAATGAGAGGAGAAGAGAAATTATATCACTAAATTATTTAAAATGGTTTATATTATTATTTAATAGGATAAATGATCTTTTATATCTAAGTTATACATTCTAAATTTTTACTTTAGTCCCTGTAAAGTAATGACCTTCATTTTAGACCTTCGTGAACACATATGACTTAATAAACTTATCATAAATGTCACAAATATTTTATCACTCACTTGTAACACTATTAAATGTTAATTAATAAAATATGAACCATTAACTTGGGCCTTCATCTCCCCAAATAATTTAACAAACCTTGAACATCATATGTTTGTTCAAAAAATTATATTTTCTCATATTCACTTTTATGATCAAAAAACTTATGAATAACTTGAGAAATAAATTCAATCATAATTATTCTAAATTTTAATAATATAATTGAATTAGTTTTACTTGTGATCAATCATACTTGGACATTCACCGGCCCCCAAACATGGGTCTCACTTCATCCTAAACTCCTATTCATTAGAATAGGTGGAACTTGTGGATACACTTAGTGTGTGAACCTCTATGTCCTTATCTCGATAGTAGTGAGTCCAACCCACAAGCTAAGAGTATATTATAGTAACACATAATTTCCCCTAAAGAAATAAGTAATGTTATAGCTACGACTATCTCCTACTAACATGTTTTGTGTAATATAATCTATTTGTATCGTGATATCTCATAAAGTAGGTTGCACACTTGTGTTATCATCCTTTTATTACTTTATATATTTCATGATATTAATATATGGACTTAGATTCTTGTACCATGGTCATGGATTTAATGAAGGCACTACCATCCTAGTCAACCTGGTCCCATGATATATCTATTCCTCAACCTAGAAGTAACAAATTCTATCTTGATCATCCAACCAGTTCCATACCACCAATGATGCACCCAACACAAGCTACCACACCACAACTTCAATTTCATAGTTTTCTCCTTGAATCAAATTATGTGATCAAATGGTACGCATTGATGAAAATATCAATTCCGAATACCAATACACATGTTTGTAGATAGAAACAACCAATGAAACTCGAAACATGTAGTGTTCCTATTGGAGGGTCTTTCCTCATGATCTCATCTACTTGAGATCACCAAATACAAACTTCATGAGAAGAAGTCTCAATTCTCATAATCCCCCAGCACCAGATAGTCAAACATCATCTATGTCCTGATAGTGTGATGTATCAATACCATGGGACATATGTTTAAGATTACTACCATAGTATCTCAAGCTTCTCATTATAGCTAGGAACTGCTATAACCTTTTGATACGACATGTAATATAAGGACATTACCATGTAAATAGTGGATGAAGAAGTATCAACACTATTATGGTAATAATAAACACATGTTTATATCAAACTGTATACATGTAATGGTAATCAAAGTACATAAAGGAGTTGGGTCTAGGACACCCACTCATAACATTCCCACTTGCACTAGATCCAACTGCTAATAATTTTCATCCCGCTAGCTCTCACATGAGTATCATACTTCTACTGAGATATAGATTTAGTCATGGGGTCTTCCATGTTATCCTCTGTGGCTACTCTATTAACCATGACTTCATCTCTCTGAGTAAAATCTCTTAAGATATGAAACTTCTGAAGTATATGTTTTGTCCTATGGTGTGACTTGGGCTCCTTGTCAAGCACCACTATCATAGTATTATCACAGTATACTATAATAAGTCATACACTACTAGTTTTAAATCCAAACTCAAAAAAAAAATATATCCAAACTTCTTCCTTAACTGCATTCAAAGATTCTATATACTTGTAATATTCTATAGAATAAGAAACCACATACTACTTCGAGATCTTCTAGCTCACTGCACCACCATTCAAGAAAAATACATAGCCTGACTGTGATTTTAGGTTATCATGATCTATCTAGAATCTAGCATCATTTTATCCCCTCATTACTATCTTTTCATCTCTTTAATAAACTAGGAACATATCCTTTGTACATCGCAAATACTTTATGGTAGTTTTTAGAGCTTCCCAATGTAGATCTCCTGGATTTTCTTGATATCATCCCACTATAATTAAAGAAAAGGAAACATAAAACCTAGCATATATCATGGAATACAAGATAGATCACACTAATAAAGAATAATGGATTCTTATCATTCTTTCAATCTCCTCCTATGTTTGTCAACATATCTTCTTGGAGATATTAGTGTCATGTGACACTGGAAACAATACTCTCTTGGATTGTTCCATATTGTACCTTTTGAGTACCTTGTCAATATATGTACTTTAACTTGACTCAAGCAGCCTCTGATATCTATCTCGATATATCTTGATCCCTAGAATATAGGTTATTTCACCTAATTATTTCATTAATAAGAATTCATTTAACCAAGTATTCACTGACTGTAAGACTTGTAATTCATTTCCCATTAATAATATGTCATCAACATATAATACTAGGAAAACAATGTCACTTCCACTAACCTTCTTATATACACATGGATCACTTTCATTCTTAATGATACCAAAAAAATTTATGGCCTCATCAAATCAAATATTCCATGATTGTGATTCTTACTTCAATCTATAAATGGATCTATGCATCTTGCACACTATATTGGAACTCTTTGACATGATGAACCCTTTGGGTTGTGTCATATAGACATCTTCAAAAAACTTCTCATTTATAAAATCAGTTTTGACATCCATTTTCAAAATTTTATAATCATGGAAGGCTCTTATTGTAAGTAATATTCTAATAGATTTTATCATGGATACTAGAAATAAGGTTTCATCACAGTCGATGCCTTGATGTTTCCTGAAACCCTTCATCACTAGTCATGCTTTATAGGTTCTCACTTGACCATCCATGTCAATATTTTTCTTAAATTCCCATTTAAACCCAATAGGATTTACATCTACTGAAGGTTCTACCAAAATCCAAACTTGATTTTAGTACATGGACTCCATTTCAGAATACATGGATTCTTTCAATTTAGTATCATCCTTTCCATCTACTGGTTCCCTATAGGTTGGAGGTTCATAATTCTTTAGGAGTAATGTTTTTCCTGAGTTGGTGAAAAGAAAACCATATCTCTCTAGTTCTCTAACCTCTATAGTAGATATATGCAATACTTGTGTCTTAGGAACATATTTTTCTCCCATTGTCTCTTATGGAGATTGTTCCCGTACCAAATTTTGTTCATCTGGTGCATCAACTTCATCAAAGTAAATATTTCTCCCACTATTTTAATTGGAAATGTATTCCCTTTCTATAAATATAGCATGTATTTCTACAACTAATTTTCTATTTGAAGGTCTATATAGGTAATATCCTTTATTCTCCTTAGGATAACCTATAAAGATGCACTTTATGATCTAAGATGACAATTTATCACTAGGTGTAGTATTGAAAAAATTCTCTCATACCCATACATGTATGTGTGATAGATAAAAAATGATGCACCCCTTCTCTCTTGTATCTCCCCCTATCACCCTCCGCTCTACCTAGGGTTTCTTCTTGAAACCCTTCATCGTGGATCGGAAGAGCGTATTCTTCCTCCCTTTCTTTCCCTCTTTCACCTCTTCCTTCCCTATCCCTAGTTCATAACACTACTCCTTCATGGGATCTTCCCCTCATTCTTCTTCAATGGTTGCTCTTGTCCCTTTCTGTTTTCTCTCTTCCCTGCTTTCCCGATGGTGTTTTCTAGTGGGATAGCTTATGCCTTTCACTTGCCCTTTATCTGTCATAACCTACACATAAAACCTCCATTTTGGGTTTATTTGTTGGTGTTTTAGGTGGTTTAGGTCGGCGATGGTGATGGTGTTCGGTGTCCTTCCTCTCCTCCTCCCTAGTTGTCCAACCCATCGGGCTCGACCCCATCTTGGCCAGGCTCGATGAGTTTTTTGGGACCTATTGGGATGGTTTTATAGAGGGTTTGTCAACATTATCAGTAATTTTTCTTAGATGTAATTGGTTTTCTTGGCTTTTGATTGTTCAATTGTGGTCCTCTACAATGAAAACTTTTATGTTGCTCGTGTTGGTGATAATGAAGACGTTACGAGTTTTGTGAACGATGTTTGTCTCGTATGGTGTTGTTTCCAAAGGAGGTTATGGTTTTGGATTTTTGTTCATTTTGAAGTAGATGTTTCCTCTTTAATGGTGTTTTGGTTCTCCTTCTCTTTTTCATGGGTGTCTTCCAGTAGCGGTATCGGCAAGGAAAATTGTATGTTTCGATTTTTTCAGATTTATTACTCACATAAATGGTGAAGGTTGTTTGCTTCTTATATGGTTTTCGATTGGCTTTATTAGTTTAGTTGTATCTAGTTCATCAGTGGATGATGATGATGGTGTTGATGTTTTACGACGACTTTGATGGTATTTGTGATGGTTTTTTCTGTCTCGACGAAGTTGATAGAAAATGTTCTGGCTTTTGGTTTCTAGTGGTTGCGGTAGCTGGCATGCTGAGGATGTGGATGAGATGATGTTTATGGTGAGTTGTTGATGGGGACGATGGTAGGGCAGATGATTTGGACTTGACATTTCTAATGGAGGTGGCTAGAATCTCATGGCGTAAGGATTGGTGGTGCAGGGATCACATCATTTCAACTTCAATTTTTGAATATCAATTTCAGGTGTGGTTTAGTTTATTTTTTTTTTAATTTTATTTCGAGCTAGATATTTTTGAATTTTGGAAATGGGGTTTTTTGTTTTAGATATCTGTAATGTTCAGTTCCCACTAAACAGTAGCGTCTTTTTATAAAATTCAAAAAAATTATTTTAGGATATGTGTAACAAACGAGATTTTTTTCATCCCACAACTCATATGAAATTGTATTTATTGAATTATTTATTACTTGTTTTAGTGTATATTCCACAGTCTATAATGCATATCCCCAAAAGGATAATGGTAGAGTTGCATGACTCATCATCAATATTAGAATCTTAAGAAGGGTCTGATTCATTCTTTCACTAACACTATTCCACTGAGGTTTAAAAGGAGAAGTGAGTTGATAAAATATCCCACACTCCTTTAAATGGTCGATTAAATCTTGGTTAAGATATTCTCCACCACGATCTGAGTAGAGTTTCTTAATCTTATTACTAATTTGATTCTCTACTTTATTATGATATTCCTTAAACATGATAATGGAATCTAACGTAAACCACATTAAGTAGATATATCCGAATATAATATAGTCATCATTAAAATTAATGAAGTAAGAAAAACCACCCCCACCTTTATTGGAAATGGACCACATACATTAGTATACACCAATTCCAATGGTTCTTTAGCTCTTTCTCCTTTACCACTAAAAGGTTCTTTGGTCATTTTACTTTGTAAACAAGTGTGACATACATCCAAGGGTTTTAACTTCATGGAGTATAAATACCCTCCTTGATGTAGTTTACATAAATGTTTCTCATTTACATGACCTATCCTGAAGTTCCATAGGCGGGTAAGATATGAGTCATTCTCGTTGGATTTGTCTTTGATTTCCAATACTGGATTTTTTAGTTCAAGTATATACAACCCATTATTAAGATTTTTCATACCATAACATATGTTATCCTTATAGATAAGACAAATTTTATTTCCAGACATGAAATAAAATCCCATAGTATCTAAACTCAACACTTAGATTATGTTTCTGGTAACATATGGTACATAATAACATTTATTTAGTACAAGAATCATCCCACTAGGAAAAGTTATATTATAATCTCCCACTTCCAAGGTTGCTAGACTCGCACGATTTTCAGCTTGAAGATCAACTTCACATTTTTCAATTTCATTGAATCTACTTGGTTCATGTATTTGAATACAAATGTGTGAGCCATATGTAGTATCCAATACCCAACTTGTAGAAATAGATATATTTCATTCAATGACAAATATACTTGAAGTAAAAGCATTAACTTGATTATTCTTCCCAACTATGAAAAGAATATTGCCTCCTACTCATTGCTCTCCCTCTGTATCTTTGGCTTCTTAAAAGGGTGGTGCATCGGTTTCTTTAACTTAGACTTATCCATTGGTAGTTTATCCTTGCCTTTCCTTCTTTTATTCATCATAAGGACCGAAGAGTTAGAATTCTTCATATCCTTATCTTCTTGGTGAACTAAATCCAAAAAATATGGAAGTGACTTATTCATATTCTAATTGAAAATAAAAGTTGAGAATTTATGTGATAAATAGGAAGTAATGAGATCAGTTTCTAGATCTTGGTTCATATTGAGCCCAAGGGACTCAAGTCTCTCAATGTACCCAATCATTTTGAGTACATGAGGTCCTACTTGATTTCCTTCTACTAGTGTGGATCAATACAAAGAATTTGATATCTCATATCTTTATTTTTGATCTCTCTCCTCATATAACTCTTAGAGATAAGATATATTTTGAAAAGCATCCTTCTCCTCATGCATTTTTTGCAGCTCACTAGACATAGATGACAACATGAAACACTGAACATCTAGTGCATTATCCATATGATTCTTGTATTTATCTTTATCTTCCTTGATTTCTCCCTAAGGAAGCTCAGTAGGAATTGGGGATTCCAACACATAAAGATTCCTCTCTTGGAGCAGTATTATATGCAAACACTTATACCAGTCTTGGAAATTATTGTTGGTCAATATATTCTCTTTATCTAATATTGATCGCAGTGAAATTGAATTGGTGGTGGTTGTCATTTTATATACAAAAAATAAACTTAGTATATTAGTATATTATCTTTATTACTATTATAAATTTTCAAATTATTAATTTTAAATGTATCTCTCTATTTTATAAAATCATAGTATTCCTCAACAACTAGATTCAAAATACCCAATCACTTGAGTATTCTAGTGGCAAGGATCCTTGTAATTTGTCATTATAGTCTACAAGATATGGCTACGCCACTACTCGGAGAATTTAATGGTAATCATCTGATTGGATAGCCACATTAACTCTCAAATCCTTGATCCATTGAGTGGAGTCCCATCTCCAGTAAAGAATTAATTTGCATTGCTTAAAACTTTTCCTCTAAAGTTGCAACAAGATGGCTATGGCTACTTCTTTTCTTTCAACTTTAGTTAAGTTGAATCACCACTCTCATAAGAACTCCCTAGCTATAAGATTCATCCTCAACTAGGGATAATAAGCACCTCAAACAATCGGTTGTGTCCAAATTCATTTGATGGAAGTCATTTAATAACTTAATATTTTTCTTTGATGGATTTGGTATATTTAATCTCAGTGAATGAAATAATTTTCTATTTAACGTGCTTTTTCTATGTGATCGCACTCACAACTTAACCATACTTTTAAATAAAAAATATTCAACGAATATGTTCATTTTATCTTCGCATGCTTTTTTATTATTATACTATGTGATCACACATAATAAATATCCATTCAAAAAATAATAAACCATGCACATGATAAAATAAATAAATAAATAATGATGTGATCATGATCTATTAACTATTGGTTAATCCATCAAGCGATTAATGGATTAACTGAGACCCTAGGGGGATATCTTAAGTCAATATCTGACTTGAATTGCAGCGCCCGTAACTCTCATGTACTTCACTTTTCTGGTATATGTCGGTTCTCGACTCGAACCACTTTTCTATGAAATCCTCATTACAGTGTATACTCACACGCAATTGAGGGGAACTAGGGGTGTGAAATTACATTTTATCACTTAAATGTGGACACACGGGCCCTTATACAAATTAAATATGGAGGAATGATACACATATTTTCAAAATTAAATAATTTTTACATTTTAAAAAACTGAAATGAAAAAATGAAATTAAATAAATAATAAACCAAACATGCATGGGTTGGTCTCGGCTCATGATTAGTCAATATGCAGTTATATTGAAGAAGAGAAATTAAATATTCTAAAATTCAAATCAAGGGTGTTTTTAATGTGTAAACTTGCATTAAAATTATTTTAATAAATTATTGATACGTCCCATAGAACCTGAAATAATTTTATTTAATTCCAGACAATTAAATTTAATTTCTAAATTTTTTTCATATTTTTCAAGTCTATTTGGACCTAAAGAAGATCCCTGAAAATTAATTTTAGGTTTTACGATGGGTTAAATGGGTCAAGTCGGTCAGACCCGGACTGAATTGGTCATGTTCGAGATGAGGCATCCTTTTAAAGGTGTATATATATATATATAAACAAAATTCAAAACATGCCATGTTTTTTATTTTGTTTTTTTATAATATTTCCATGGAATCTTTTTGTAAGATTCTCATGGAATCTTTGTGTAACCTTCCCATGGAAGCTTTGGGTAAGCTTCCTATAGAAGCTTTCAGTTCCCTTTTTTTCATTTTTGGAAAATAAATCAAGCTCCCACAGCAAGCTTGTATTGCCAACAGACTACCCTAACCAGCTTCCAATATATTCGGATAACACGCAGCATACTCACATCATGCTCCAGCTAAAAATCTATCACACCAGTATCCATTAAAGTGAAGCAACAAAGAAAACTTTAATTTTCATTACAATTTTTACACAAAACTCATTGATCTTGGATCGGACATATCTTGGTGATACGAACTCGAATTGATACATTGTTATTTGTTTTAGGAATGTATCAAAAACCTCTTTTCAAATCATAGAAAATTTAATTTAAATTTTAAAAAAAAATCAACTTAAATAATTACAACCTTGCTCTGATACCAATTTAGGGAACTCGGAGCGCAGTGGAAGCGTGAAAAATGTACAATTTAAATTTTTTGGGTTTGGATTAATGTTCAAAACATTGGATTCACTTGCTGATATTTCTTAAAGGATCGCGTGTAATTCAATTTAAGCATAAAAAATAAAATCAAACAAAATTGTAAATTATACCTTGTTCGTTTGAAGACATTAGTTTGATTCATTCACCATCGACGTGTCGTGGCACAAAGGCGCCAAGCTAGGCATCCTATAGATAATCCACATGTGTACCCCAACTCTTGGATCATCGATCTACATTTATCGGGTGGTAGCATGGGAAATCAAATAGCTTTATGACATCCCTTTGATCACATGAAGAACACGGACTCAATCGAGAAGACGGGATCGTTCTGATCATGTTCTTTCTTCAGAACCTCTCTCTAAGAAATTGATAGGGGAGGAGAGGAGAACTTATCTCACTAAATTCTTCAAAATGGTGGATATTACTATTCAAGAGGATAAAATGAGCTTTTATACCTAGGTTATACTTTCCAAAAATTGTCCTTTGGTCCCTAGAAAGTAATAACCTTCATTTTAGACCTTTGCATACACGTATGGCTTAATGAACTTGTCGTAAATGTCACAAATATTTTATCACTCAATTTTAACACTATAAAATGTTACGTGATAAAATAAGAATTATTAACTCAGCTTGTAATCTCCTCGAATAATTTAACAAACCTTGAACATCCTGTGTTCGTTCGAAAAATTATATTTTCTCGTATTCGCTTTTATGATCAAACAACTTGTGAATAGCTTGATAAATTAATTCAATCATAATTATTCTAAACTTTAATAATATAATTGAATTAGTTTTACTTACAATCGATCATACTCGTACATTCACTGATCCCCGCACATGGGGCTCACTTCGTCCTAAACTTATATTAATTAGAATAGGTGGAACTTGTGGATAAACTTAATGTATGACCCTCTAGGTCCTTATCTCGATAGTAGTGATTCCAACCCACAAACCAAGAGTGGATTTTAGAGACTCATCATGGCCCCTAAGGAGATAAGAAATTTCATAACTACGACTACCTCCTACAAACACATTCTATGTAATATAATCTCTTTGTATTGCGATATCTCATAAAGAAGGATGCACAATTGTGACATCATACTTTTGTTGCATTATATATTTCATGACCTTACTAGACGTACTTACCTTCTTGTACCATGGTCATGGATTCAATAAAGGTACTACTATCTTGGTTAACCTAGGCCCATGAGATATCTCTTCCTCAACTCAGAAGTGATAAATTTTATCTTGATCATTTAACCAATGTCATACCACCAATGGCACACCCAATAAAAGATACCTCACCATGACATCAATGTCATGGTTTTTTAATTTCATCAAAGTATGCGATCAAATGGTACACATCGATAACAATATCAAGTTCAGATACCAATATATATGTTTGTAGATATGACCAATCAATGACACCTGAAACATGTGGTGTTTCTATTGGTGAGTATTCCCTAATGATCCCATCTACTTGAGATCACCAAGTGAGAAATTCATGAGAAGAAGTCTCAATGATTATGAGCCCCTAGTACGTGATAGTCAAAAATCATTTTTGTCTTGTTGGTATAATGTATCTAGACCATAATACATATGTTTAATATTATTGTTATAGTATCTTGAGGTTCTCATTGCAGCTGAGAACTGCTGTAACCTTTTGATACACTAGTATAAAAATGGTCTTTAACGTCAGCATTTTAATGTAAGTTCTCAGATATTGAAGTTAAAATTCTTTCATGAGGACTTTCAACGTCAGTTATTCAGTAACCAATGTTAAATGGTCACTTTTAACGTCAGTTTTTTTCAGGAACCGGCATTAAAATTAACTTTTGGCATCGGTTTTTTAAATAACCAATGTCAAAAATGTTAACCAAGTTGTATATCATTTTCCAAGATTCTATTTTTATGGTATTGGATCTAAAACGTACTTACGTATCAAAAGTTATGGATGTCAGAAATTAAACATTAGAAGAATTTTAACGTCAAAAACCAACATTAAAAGTCACTTTTGACATCATTTTTTCAAATAATAAACATAAAAAATCATTACCAAGTTGTATCTCATTTCCCAAGATTTGATTTTACTAGTCATGGAGCTCAAACAGAGTTACAGATCAAAAGTTATATATGTTAGAAGTTGAACATTATAAGACTTTTAATGCTGGTTTTTTCAGACTCTGGCGTTAAAAGTCACTTTTTACATCTATTTTTCAAATAACCAATGTTAAAAATCATTAGCAAGTTGTAGCTCATTTCCCAAGATTCTATTTTACTGGTCGTGTAGCTCAAACAGAGTTACGAATCAAAAGTTATGACATTCGAAAGTTGGACTTCTCTAAGACTTCTTTCAGAGAAGTTCAACTTTTAACATCCATAACTTTTGATTCGTAAGACCGTTTTAGCTCCAAGACCAGTCAAATCAAAGCTTGGGAAATGAGCTATAACTTGGATAACATTTTTTATATGGGTTATTTGAAAAAACAACATCAAAAGTGACTTTTATCTTTGGTTTCTAAAAAACTCGACGTTAAAAGTCTTCTAATGTTCAACTTCTGGCATCCATAACTTTTGATCTGTAAGTTTGTTTTAGCTCCAAGACCAGTCAAATAGAAGATTGGTAAATGTGATACAACTTTGTAATAATTTTTCATGCATATTATTTGAACAAATGACATCAAAAGTAACTTTTAATGTTGGTTTCTGGAAAAAACTGACATTAAAAGTCTTCCATTATGACTTTTAAAGTCGGTTTTTAAAAACCCAACCTTAAAAGTGTTGTGGTGATCCATTAACGTCGGTTTTATAAAAAACCAATGTTAAAACCCCAGTACATGAAGGTTTTTAACTTTAGTTGTATATTTAACAGACGTTAAAAGTAAAATTTCAAATATGCGGGATCGATTTTTCAATTTTTTTCACAACACAAATTTCATTTTTTACAACCCCGCCAAAATTTTAATACGACATCATTGAAAATATTTACTATATATAAATTTTTATCCTCTTTATTTCATCATTTTTGACCTCTTTGATTTAATCAAAATTTCAACACTTCTTCAATCGATGATTTGAATACAGTATCTATTCCAATCATTTAATTTCTTTATTATTATTTTCCTTCATTGCTAAACATCTTGATAATTTTCTTTATAATGATGAATTATTCTTAAGATCAAGATATGAATATAAAACATCTGGATGATATTTACCAACCGAGGTGCAAAATTTATTATCGATCACCGATTTCATTGTCACGTGAGTTTTACCCTACAAAGAAGAGAAATGATGATAAAAAACATATCGATTTGATGAAAACTCCTAAAAGAATTAAAATATGTTTGAAGCCTTAATTTTATTTTTTCATTTTTTGTTTGTAATTTTCATTCATGTTTCTCGTGTTTTCTTTGAAATGAGTTGTATTTATCAAAACTTAGAAAAGTCCAACTTCTGACGGCCATAACTTTTGATTCATAACTTCATTTTAGCTCCATGACCAATCAAATCGAAGCTTAAGAAATGATATAAAACTTGATAAACATTTTTAATGTCGATTATTTGAAAAAACAATGCCAAAAATGACTTTTAAAGTTGGTTTATATCAAAAACCGATGTTAAAAACATTATATAATCAGACATTCGATGTCAATTTTTCCAAAAAATCGACATTGAAAGGTAAAAAATTAAATTTTTAACGTCAGTTTATAAAAATCGACGTCAAAAGTACCTTTTTTTACGTCGGAGGCTTAGATGTCAGTTAAAACCCAACATTAAAATTAAAAAAAGGATGTTAAAGAACATTTTTCTACTAGTGATATGACATGTAATCTAAGGACATTACCATGTAAATAATGGATGCAGAAGTATCAACACTATTATGGTAAGAATAAACACATGTACATATCATACTGTATACATGTAATGGTAATCAAAGTACACAAAGGATTTGGGTCTAGGGCACCCACTCACAACAAAGTCAAGGTATATACATTGACCAAATACTAAAGTGATTCAATATTGAACAGTCTAAGGGGGAATTAGTTCCAGTATCAAATGGTATACATATTTCTAAGAAAATGTGTCCTTGAACACAATAGGGATGATAGAAGATGAGTAGGATCCTATATTATTATGTGATAGGATCCATAATGTATGTCATGTTATGTACTAGGCTTGATGTTGCCTACGCCTTGATCATGGTAGGCAAATATCAAGTTGATCCATGTGAACAACATTGGATTGTTGTAAAGGTTATCCTTAAGTATTTGAGGTGTACTAAGGATGTGTTCCTAGTACATGAAGGAGATAAGGAGCTAGTCAATAGGGGTATACTAATGTTAGATTCCAAACAGCTTAGAATGATCTGAATCCGCAATCAGGATATGTCTTTAGTCTCAACGGATGAGCTGAGAGCTATAAGAGTTCAAAGCAGCCAGGTTTTGTTGATTCTACAATGAGATTCGAGTATATAGACACTTCTAATGTATCTAAGGAAGTAGTGTGGACCAGTAGCTTCTTCCAAGGTCTTGATGTGGTACTCAACAATAAAGATGTAATCACATTGTATTGTAATAATACTCTAGCAGTGGCTCTCACAAAGTAGTCAAGGTCACATCAATGGACGAAGCACACACTTCAAAAGTATCACCTCTTGAAAGATTTTTCTTAGAGGGGTGAGGCCGCGGTGAGCAAAGTTTCCACATAAGATAACATGGCAGACCCCTTGACTAAAGCTTTATCTTAGTAGAAGCATGAATGTAATGTGAGAGCTAGTGGGCTGAAGGTTGTCAGCAATTGGCTCTAGTGCAAGTGGGAGTCTGATTGAGTTGGTTCCCTAGAACCAACTTCTATATACATTATGATTACCAAGATTCATGAAATTTAAATATTAATAAATTTTTATCATATCATGATTGTTCTTCTATATGACATTGTATGTGATAATGTCTTAATGGTACCTGTCACACTGAAAAGGTTATAGTAGTTCTTCGTTGTGATGAAAACTTGAAAATATAATGACAATATTCCTAAATATATGTTGGTTTGGAGCTTATAAGACATTGAGACTTCTTCTAATGAAGTTAGTCCTCGATAATCTCAAGAAAGGAGATTATGAGAACTTGATGCACCATTAGGAAATCCACATTTATATGTGTCATTGGATGTTCTTATCTACAGACATGTGTAATGATTTAGACTTTAAGGTTATTATTATTGCATATCATGAGTCGTGTGCATTGATGTATTGTCACAAACCATGACGACATATGTTCATGGCAAAGTTAGTGTGTCGCGATTGATATTGCATTAATGAATAATGAGAGAAAGGATTTATCCTTTGTTCTTTAATGAAAGTTGATATCTCATGCCATTTGATGGGAATAGAACTACCTTAGTAAGTCCATAGCCACAACTTTTTGTCAGCAAGTTCATTTCTAGAAAGTCAAAGAAAGAGACATCAAGCATCTAGGTTGATGACACCAATGTGCAACCTACTTGATTAGAGATATCATGATAAATGAATTATATTACATAATGTATATTCGTACGAGGTTGTATGTCGTTGCAACATTTACTTCTTTCTTTATGGGTGCTTTGTTGTGTTACTAGACGCTAACCTTGGACTTTGGATGATTCTGCCTAATGCCACTGAGAAAGGAGCCTAGAGGGTCACACACTAGTGTATCCAGAACCTATGTTAAATTCTATATGAATTTATTATTCACGTACGTTGTATAATAATTATTCATGTTTGGATTGATTGCAAATATTGAGTCACCAGTTATTCAAGAGAATATATGTGAGTTGAATATTTAATAAATATTTATTCACTATTTTAGTGAATATAATATTTATTTATTTATCAGTGAATAATGTAATGATGTTTATTTAATTAAATAAATAGTTATTATTCAAGACCCAATAAATATTGAGGATTAGCGGATCAAGTTTAATGGTTTGACAAGAAATGATATATTAAATAAAATTTGAATAAATGTTAATTTATTTATCCAAAAAATAATATTTATTTATTTGAGTCTAGCGCATGTAATGTAAATAATAATATTATTATTATTATTTAGACATGAAGTTTTCCAGAGATTAAGAAAATAATAAGGGCTCGTGTGAAATAATTATTTTCTAACCCTAGCACTATTTAAATCTGATTATAACATTCTCGGCCTTAATTGTCATTGTGCACAGTGAAAGTCTATAGAGAATTCTCCCAAGCCTAAAAGAACTCTTCTCCTAGAACGTTGTTAATAATGGAGAGCGGTCATCCTCCTCCACCCTCTCAATTCTAGAGAGAACAAGAAGAATCCTTCTGAACAAGCGATTCTTATGGTGATCATCGACCAACGACACACACATCAAAATCTTTCTCTCTAGCACTCGAGGATCTCTACGATGACCTTTAGATGTTCTTGGTGTACGTGTACCAATAGAGGAATTCTACCCTTGAATCCTCTCGCTGCAACGATGATACGACAAGAAGTGGTTTGTCGAATCTTCAACGAAGAAAGAATTTCAACGCAATGTAATTCTTTACTTACATAAATTAATTATAAATTATGTGTGATGATCTCATCTTCTTGGTTTCGATGTTTATGTCAATTGATCTTTGAATTATTTTTGTTGATCATGATGTTTTTCGTCATGTACATCTAAATTATTCATCGATTACGATAAAAAAACCAAGTTGACTACTGCCTAAAAGGCAGTCCCACCATGCCTGGAACCTTCAAGATGATCCACAGTTGCTCAACTATGCAAGTTTGGATAAGTGTGTTTCTTATATGATGTGTCTTGGACATACCAATTGTTACCAGAACTCCTTGTTAGTCCTGAGTATGACTTGAGTGCAACTATAGATTTATTACCAACATTAATTGAAGTGGGGTCAGGTATTATGGTGACCTAGTTAGCACACGACGACCTAATATGATTGTTTGCATGTTGTTTATTACTTCATTTATTTTCTAGTACATATATACATTGGATATTATGACCTAAATAAGGGACCATGTTGGTGGTGACATACAAAGTTTTATGCTCACCCCTTGCATGTATGCATTGGTGGACATTTAGACCTTTGTCTATTTTTCAGGTGTCAAGTTGTACAGGGGATTAAGGTGGACTAGTTTGATGGTGATTGGGAGACAAGATCGAGGAGTGACTCGGGTTTTTTTGGTTATTTCTCCACTTGTATCATATCTTATGTTTATTTTGTAATTAATCGGCCCAATGAGCGATCATTTATATGTATGATTAGCATGGATCTATTTTGTTACATCAGATGTTATATATTAGTGATGGTTGCCTCTTCGTTATAATTCCTTGTGCTTACTCTAATGTTGTATATGGTACTATTATTTATTTGTTGTATGTTGTGAAATTGAGAGTATAGTCTCTTCAACATTGATATTAAACTCTCACAGCAAGCCAACAACCTCTAATGTATGAGAAGTATCCAAAGTCTTGTGGTGTCACTAATTCAATCGTTATTTAAACGGACTATGGCTATGTCATTACAAAGACTATTCTTTTTGTATAACTTAATACATCAAAAGATGGTCCTTTGATGATACCAAAGTTTCTATAAGTCTAAAGGAAGATTTTTATAAAGTTGATCAAATTAAGATGTTTAGGAAGTGAGAATAAATAAGTGCATAACAATGATATTTATAGATAATGTTTTCAAATAAAATAATGAATAATTTATTATTTTTACTCAACTACAAATTATTGTGCTAGACAATATATATCATCCATTTGAAGTCGATCCAAACTTCACCCTTATCTAATTTCAACATCCTAAATTCCAAAAATGACATCCATATGGAAATTAACATGGTTTTGTTTTGTTTTATTTTATTTTGCATGTTATCAATTTCGAATAATAAGAAATGCATATTTTGTCTACTGAAATTACAGGTACATGATTTGTCCAAGGGATACCAGCGTCAGGAAAGTCAAGCCAGCCACATGCATGAAACAAGTTTCATGGGATTGCCATGGATTTGAATGATCATTAATGTTTCAAAACCCCGGAACCATTTTGGTGGTTTGTGAGGCAACAAGAGAGATGCCGTGCTGGGTCATACGTGTCATGAGAAAAATATTTTAATTTTTTAAAATGAGAATTTAATGAAACAAAAAAACGGATATTGACATTTGGCTTTGATTGGAGCGGCACCCCAGTACCCAAATCCATGCCATTTCGCGGGGACGAGTGTCCGCCCCACGCCTACCAACACACCTCCACCGATCCCCCCCAAAAGTTGAAACCAAAGCCCGCTCCTTCTCGAGAAGCTATGCCCACCCCGACTGAACTGTTGGTTTTGATTGGGTTGTTTTCGGGCTTACGTGGCTGATTTTCAGGCGTTAAAGATTATTCATTCATTGTTTAACGGTGAAATCTTGCTCATTTGCCCTCCGGTATAGCAAAGCTGAAGCCTCCACCCTGTTGTTCACACAAGTAAACCGCATCACGTAGAGAAATCCAAGCAAAAATTTCTCTGCCCAGCTCAACAGAGGACCCAGCCCATCTAACGGCTCCAGCTGAATCTCACATGGGTAGAACCCACACGCTCCATTTTGAGCCGTCAAATTAGACGAAGAGAGAATGACAACAGGGGACCAAAAGTCCCCTAATACCAAGGGGAGACCAAGACCAGGTATACAAACAGTGAAAAAACACTGTTCGCAGAATTGCCCAAGGTCCGTAAGTAAATGGTATTAGGGGGGGACTTTTGGTCCCCCATTGTCATTCTCCCTTAGACGAACACCATCACCAGCAAGACGGGCAATGGTGGCTGGTGACTGACAATCCGCCATATTAGCAGGGCACCCTGTCCATCTGGGCAGAGTGTTTTTAGAGAGAGAGAGAGAAAGGCTTGACAGAATGGAAACTGCCAAACACTACTCACCAACCGGGGTGCACTACATATCTTCCCGTGGAAAGAGCCCAATTCACCTGTGACAAGAACAATCATCATCTATTTTAATAAATTATAATTCACTGTTTATTATCATATCATTATTTTAATTATATTAAATTACTTCCCATATCTAAATATCGGATTACCTTATCCGTCCCAAGAGAATTGGCAACCACATGAGTGACGCGCTCATCGATCTGTATTGTACATTCAGCACCGAACTGCTCAGCAGTCTGCCACAGAGGATGTAGCTGAGGATTAGCTTCACCGACCGGGAATACCCGGCTGAAGACAACGCGGCAGCCACCTAGAATCTTCCGCTGCTCAGAAGCTAGAATGTTTCTCACATCCATCTCATCCAACAACGGATTCGCAAAAAAAATCTGATGCAGCCTCTCAATAACCTAAGAAAAAAAAACGTTTTTACAAACCAAACACGCACTAAGAATCAAAGATAAAAATGTCTCCAGTAACTGGAGCATCCGGTGAAACTTTTTAGGCTAAAGTCCACTGGAACTCTGACTCCAATTACTGGAGACGACGTGGCGTGAAGTTAAAACACCGCCTCACCGCCAATGAGGAAGCTAGAGTCCCATCTTCTTGTCTTTCATCATGATCTATCTCGAGCAGCGACGGACCCGGAAGCCCGAACTGGCGTCTGCTGCAAGGAAAATAAGTATACCTGTGACAAAATTACAGAGTTGTTAGCCAACATGATATATGCAGAAGCATTATCAAATAATCAAACTGTAGAGAACTAACCTTTCCACAACAATCAAGTTAAGCCTGTTATGAGGCCAGACTCTTACAGAATCATCTACAATTACAATAGACGATTCCATTCCAAGAACCCCATCTAAATCCTTGACCTTCGGAATCCGTTCCTCGCCGTCAAAAAGGTCTCCATCGTCACCCCGAGCGATAACCCGCCCACCAAACAGAGCACCCTTTGGATCGATAATTTTCACCATTTCCGTGGCGTAGAGCTTGTTCCCCATTGTGTACAGATGCAACTCAAAGATCTTGCTTGCCTGCCAAGTGAAGCGTCAGATCGGCAATAGAACAGAATATATAAGCTTCTTATAAGGAATTACCCTCTCCAAAAAATTCCAAAGTCCGGGACGCAGTTTAGTCCACATTCCCATGTGAGAAAAGCGGAAGAGCTGCCTTTCTGGTTTTTCACGGTCTTGTTCCTCCTTTTTTCTCAACATTTCTTCATGAACCGGGTCGATCTCCCCAAACTGAATCCATTAAAAACATTAACACAAAAATTAAAAACAGGAACACATTTCACTTATTCAAGATTGATACCTTGGCTGAGTTGATAAGGGTGTGATCCAAATCCAAGACGAGACAGAGTTTACGTGCAGCAAACATTTTCTTCTGCTCGTCGATCCTCCTAGCCCGCTCCCTCAGGATAACAGCTTTCTGTTGAGTATCATATCCTTCAAACAGATGTTCCACATCAGCCCACCTGTTGCATGATTGGATTGTTTCAGAGGCAGAGACCACGGGCTTCCCATTGAAGGATTTAGAATCCGCTCTATCTAAACTAGTTTGAATCGAATGTGGGAAGGCTTGGAGGATTAAAGAATCTGTTGAAGCTTGCTGAGAGACATTGGGTTGAGCTGCTGATAGAGAAAGCATGGAGATTGCATCTGCTTCATTCGGTTTCAACTGTTCAGATTGTACCATCCCGGTATTTTGGCTTGTGTTTAAATGCAGAATACGCCGAGGGTCACGAGGTTTCATGCGAACCTTTCCAATCTCTTCTGAAAGATTCTGCACACAAGACGATCTATGGTTAAGCTCCCATTTATTCGAAGACAAACCGAATGGATATCAAGAACAATGTTCCATAACATCAATTATCAATGACTACTAATATTATAAAAAAAAAATCAAATGACCAACCAATCAACAGAGCAGGAAACACTACAAAGTACGTGCAACACCAGTTTGGCTTACATCTAGAAAGCATGAATTGAGACTTGGGCTACATTAGACATCACTTGTTGAAAACCGCATATAGCAGTTATCACCTGTGATAAACTGATAAAGAAAAATAAGTGATGATTTTTCAGTTTATGGAAAAACACTCCACGCTAAAATTTCAGAAGAAAACCTCTTATATAAATGGTAGAAAAGCATTTTTTTTTTCAATAATCTGTAAACAATTGTACAGAAAGTACTGTCAAACAGAGCCTTCAGTTGGAACTATTTGAAAACGAATTTCAACCTTTCCTGGTGACTTTTGGCCAAACCCATGCATTGAATTTGTAATAGAAGGGTGTCCTGCACTTTCTTCTGGTTCAGCTGATTTTTGTTGTGAATCTGTGAATAGTCTTTGTTTCTCTGCTATTTTTAGTAGATTCAGTAACACCGACGGGTTCATTGCAATATTGTTTAATAATTCAGTAAAGTGCTCATTGTCCGCCTTAGCAGTGTGTTTACCACTGCTAGCATGAGTAGATGTGAGTCCATTTTTTAAGTTCATGGCATGCATTCCACTACCGTCCAACTGAGATTTGTTTGTGAATTGAGGTCCAAGGGTGGAAGGGTTCTCCAACCAACCACGGGTTTTAGCAGCTCGTCCATCCCATTCCTTCCCACAAGTTGTAGACACTTTCAGCCTTTTCATAGCAGGGCCATCAGAAACAGGTTCTTCAGATGTTTTCTGCTTCCTAGAGCTTAAAATGCTCCCACCAGGCTCCACTTTAGACACGTCACTAACCATTGGAAGAGCTTGGTCATTGTGATTCAAGAAACCTGCACTGGAACTAGCAATCAGAAGCCTAGGATCTCTACTCTTTGCTGAAGCTCCAATGGCAGCATTGCACCCTGAGCTCACAGGCCCTTTATTTTCAATAGAGCTCATCCCTTGAGCACTAAAAGCTATTGTGCGGGGAATAGAAGGCATCACTGATGGAGCAAAAATTTTCATATTATCTATAGCAGAAATCCTACTAGACACCTCATCACTGGTATCACCATCTCCATCGTCACCTCCTTCGGAAGGGGTTGGGCTGGGAAGTCTGGTACTCGAATGGAATGAGTTCCAACCAAATTTCTGTTGATATGTGGAAACAGTCACAAGGGCATCAGTTTCATAACAATGGCTCGAAGGATCTTGAGCCTTGCATGTTGGTGATGATGTAGACAAATCTGATTTATTCACTCCATCTCCAGTAGCTGATTCATTTCCCATTGAAAAGCACGGTAGAGTTTCCCTAGTGGGTGATGGTAAGCTCTCGACATCATGATCCTTGTGAAGGTCAAGCAGTGATCCAAACACTGGTCTACCTTTCAGGCTGGATACTGCTGGTATTGAAACATCAGACAAATTGCCTGTGCCATTCTTATATAATAATTCGACAGATTTAGTTTTAGCCAGCAAATCAGATCGACTCTGGTCCACACAATCAGAGACATGTCCCTCTATCTCTTTATTGCTAGCTGCAGCACCTGCTGAAGCCGCAGAATTATTTACAGATGATGACATTGCTTCAATCTGACACAAGAGAGAACCCAGTGAGTATCAAAAAGCACAGTGTAATCATTGAAGGCAACAATCCTCACCTCTTTCATCTGATCAGGTATAAAAGGTGGGGAGGCTTGACTCATTACCCATGAAAGCAACCTGTTACAGGAAATAGAATACAAAGAAATTAACAGCACTGTGTGAATGGGATCGTGGTTAAACATGAAACAATGAATAAGGTAGACCTTGATAGAACATCCTTGTTCTGTTCTTTCTGATTTTGGTCCATGGAGGAGAACACCTGCAGATAATGGCATCAGAATCTTCCACACAAGTCTTCATCAGCACTAAAATAGGGTCTAAAGGAATTGAGGACAATTATGGAATCAAAATTTTAATTTTCAAATGGGAAGGGTGTCGCACATAATTGACAGCTTGCACGGCAGAAAATGATAGCTGAAGGGAAATGTCCTTTGGTGAAAGAGCCGTTTTCAATAACAATTCGTGCAATGTCTTCAAAATGCTCTGCAGCCGCAAACAGGCTTCTATAAAAAATCTACAACAGAGAAACAATGATGGTATCAATGACAAAGACAAGTTTCTCAGTAGAATGTCACGCACGACAGTGTGATATGAACCCACCCCACTGCCCGAATTTCAACCAATCCACTTACTTCTGGGCATCAAGTACAGACATCGTCTTCAGAGCTTCAAGAATTAAATTCACTTGCTTCACCTCTCTTTTGCTCAAGTCCACATCGGGGTCACTGCAAACTTCCAGATTATTACTCAGAACCTCGACAATGGCATTTGGAGGCTTATCAACTAGTTCATCCAGATCAATCTCGCCCTCCTCTAGTTCTCCTTCTTCCACCTCCTTGGGTCCATCCATCCTGGCATCCACCTCATCGATATGACCATTTATAATCGCGCCAGCTGCAGCCCGTGATAAAGCAGCACTGGTCTCCTTGTTTTCCGTGCTATCTTTCTGCGTGGTGTTGGAAGACGACGTAGAGTGCCCTTTCGAATCGCCATCCTGTTCGACCTTCAGCAAAACCTCATTAAGTGATTTGTTCTGCACGGCCTGAGCCCAGGCAAGGTTATACAAACCAGACGCATAGCCACTGGAAATAGGGTACCTGTACACATCACACATCGACCAAACCCTAGAACCAGAATTCTCACTAGCAAGAGCACTAGAAGCTCCGTTTGTTCTCAAAACCCTAGCATCCGGATTCTTAAAATCCGCCTCACTGATCTCTTCGATGGAGTCAGAATCAGATATTTCTCCTTCTTCAACATCGTGAACAACAACATAATCCTTGCCCATCCTGGCTAGGGTTTCACCACACTCTTGCTCAATATTCAACACACGGATGCGTAATCATACTAAGAGCATCCGCCCACTCCAAACCAGAATCTAACAACTAATCCCACGGGTTTCAAGTCGATTTGCACGGGAAATAGATGTCTATGGATCCACACGATATGATTTGCCTTCAATTACTGTATTTTCCTTCGTGATTTATGAGGTAAACTCGTATTTAATCTTCTCGAAGGAGAAGATTTCAAACTCGATATGGCGAATCAGAGCCGGATCTGAAACACCGGAACACCTTCGCCGGTGATGAATAAACGAACGACTTCGGGAACAACGGAGGACCCGGGGGCGTCGACGACCTGAGACACCGAGAGGAAGATTGAATTGTTAAAATTCCAGGTTTGTTACTCAATCCTTTCTTCGCATTTTTATTTATCAGTTCGGTGCCTAATTATTATTCAGAAGTTGGGAGCTGGTGTTTACATCTGGACCGTACACGTTACACAGCCATCCAACCGTCTGTGTGATTCGAGATCTACTCCCGACTTCGTTTCCTTGGTTTTTTTTATACAAGATTTTAAAAAAAAAAAGTGAAAATAAACCTAGGTTTAATTTTTTTTTTTAAATGTCTTAAATTTGTTAAGGTCTAACATCTTTGAACTCATTTGGTTGAGCCCAAAAGCGTTAAGAGCTTTAATGATTTTGCTCGAAAACGGGGCATGATATGGGACTTCGTATATTCGTCCAAACAAAAAAAAAAATTATAATTTTAAAAATATATATGTGTTTGTATATTTAAAATTTAAATTTTTTGTTTTGTTTTGTTTTGTTATATATATGTATATATGCATATCACAAAAAAATTAGCAGAATTTAAATGGTGTAAAATATTCAACACTTACTATATTTAAAATAATATGGATTTATGACAAAAACTCTCATCCATGACCCCTTTCATGAGGAAAGTTTCCTAAAAATCCTTTAAGGATTTTCAAAGTGGGATTGAGTTTTCCCTATTTATAGTGGAGAATTAATAACATATTATTATTATTATTATTATTATTATTATTATTATTATTATTATTATTATTATTATCAATTAGTAATTAATTAATAATAAATATTGATCACTGCTGATAATAAATATTAATAATAATAATTAGTGATTAATAATTAATTAACAGTAAATATTAATTGCTAATTAATTGCTAATAGATAATAATAATAATAACTAAGTTAATAGTTATTAATTACTAATTAACTATTTAATTATTAATTAATAAATAATTTTTAATAATTTTTATTAAACAATTACCAATAAATGTTTAAAATTATTATTTAGTTACTAAATATTAATAATTATTAAATTATTAAATTTCTAATTGTTAATTAATTAAACCAACTGTTTCTAATTTGTAATTATTAGTTATTGTTAATTAATTACTAATTATTAATTGACTGTTTTAATTACAAATTAAATAATTTATAATTATTAAAAACCATTATTAATTAATTACTAAAATCTATTTATCATTAGTAATTAAGTACAATTCACTAATAATTATTAATAATAATTATTAATTATTTTTATTTAGTTTATTAATAATTAATAATTACTAATCAATTACTAATATTTATTTATTATCAGTAATTAATTACAATTCATTAATAATTATTAATAAGAAATGATATTCATTTTTATTAGGTTTATTGATAAATAATGGCTATTAATTAATTATTAACTAAATAGCAATTATTTATAATAATTAGAAACTAAATAATTAATAATTATTATTACAATTCAATTATTTAATTATTAATTATAATTTAATTATTTAATTACTAATTATAATTAATTACAATTCATTAATAATTAATAATAACAACCGGTTGTTATTTTTACTAAGTTTATTAATAGTTGTTAATTCATTAGTAATTAAATAACAGTTTTTTTAATAAAAATAAACTATATAATGATTTCAAATATTTATTAATAATTGTTTAATAATATTTTTTAATTAATTAGTAACTAAAAAATCAATTAATAATTAATAATTAAATAATTATTATTATCAATAATTAACAACAAAATAATATTTTAAAATATTTATTAGTAATTGATATTTATTAAAAATTAATATTATTAAACATTAAATAATATTAATTAATTACTAATTTGTCACGACACAACCCATCGGGGCCCGCCTGACAGAGTAAGTGGAGTGTAACACCTCGTGTCTGCCTCCAATAGGCCAAAGACTGGCGACCAGCGCCACGCAGGTATATCACACACACGGGAGGTTTTAACCTAAGGTATCCGCACACACACACACACATCTCCAAATATCTGTATAACGTTGAAAGGTAAAATACAAATGACACCATAATGCATACACAACATCTATCCCACATTAGAGCATGATAAAAGTACTAGAAAGCAAAAAGGGCCAAAATACAAGTCCACTGCAAAACTGCAAAAAGAGTTCAACATGCTAAGTATGAGGGAACTGCTATCAAATGCAACACTCGGTGCAAACCACGGTCTGTTGAGCTCATTATGCTATGTATGCTCCTATTTCTCCTAGGACTTTGTCATCAAAGAGATTGTCGCCTGCATAAGACATGACATGTGTGGGCAGAGCCCATGTAGGCGTGAGTATACAATACTTAGTTGGACACCCCAAAATCATCAAACATAAAAGTATCAAGAGAGTAGTTAGATCATCATCACAGATGTGTGTCAATCCAGATATAAGACATAACAATAAGAACAATAACTCAGATATACTCATAACAGACATCAAGTCTCAAAGGGGTCTCAACCATACCGTCAACCACAAGATTCTGCTCAAGGATTAAAGGCAACGCTTGTCTGGGGGAACTCACTTTACGAGCCATGCTATCATTGATGGCACTCATCCAAGAGGTCGTGCTAGTCGGGCCTCACCATGAAGAAGATCATGCTGGAACTCTGAAGATATCAATACACAGATAGGGGATCGCACTCGGGGCCACTGAAAATCCTAACCGAATTAACTCACCGAGTATGAGATTGTACGCCCATGTAAGTTGGTCACGACGATTCTTCAAACCCTATACAGGGAAGATGAAGGAATGATAGAGGCTCACGCCCCGGTCGCACGAAGGGATACCCCAAACTCCATCTGAGACAAAATCCATAGAGGAGATCACAATCTTATGTTGAGGACGTAATGTCACATTGTACCCTTGTAGGGACGAATCAAGGCAAAACACCCAATTGATATTGATCTAAACTGAAGCGACAAAGGGCCTCAACTTGCATTGGAAAAAGTACACGGTGTGTACTGGGAGTACACGACATGTCTTGTATACCTAGGGTTTGCCTGTGTCTTGTCATCTCACGCAACATGTCTTTCTCTATATACATGGTGTGTCGTTTTAGGATACATAGCATGTAGAGGTTAACCAGCACTCGACATGTGCCGTCTGCCAGAGCCCATGTACTGTGGTCTTGTCCATGTACCCCAATCGTGCTTGTGTATCCGACCGCGTTTGAGTAGCGGGTTTTACTCGTTCACTCTGGCCGTGCTCGTGTGTCTCGCCGTGTACATGCCCGTATACCCTCGGGGTACATGCCGAGCCGCCAACACCGGGTTACACGGCGTGTGGTAGGGACCATATGATGTGTGATATTTTATTTCACGCATAAACCCCAACCGCCACAACATGTGTTCTTATGGAGTACACATCATATAACATGAAATTTTCTAGAACGCTCATGCATTTCCGCCCGCACCACTGCATCTTCGATCCAACCGCCAATCACACCCAAAAATCATGGATCTAGGGTTGACTAAACTCACCATTACCAGTGACTGGATTTCGACCACATCCTCTGCTCAGGAATCGTCTCTTGTCGAACTGCGCTATCGCCACATGCCAAATCGCAAACAGAGAATCCTAAATCCGATCCCGATCCACCTCCAATCATCCATCGTTTCCATCACACCACGATCGATCTGTTGATCGTGAACTCGAACCCATGGTGATGATCCATTGCACCGCAAATTGATCACGCAACAATTTTCCACCGGGTATTGGTCGAGCTGATAGTCAAGGAAATACCGACGATGAACGTGTGAAGAACAAGGAAAGAAATGTATAAAAAACTTAAGAGGAATGAACCTCAACCACTGTTTGGGTTGTCCATGATTCGTTGTCGTTAGAATGATGGACAAAGAACCAAAATCAAATAATATCAATTCCCCCAAATCCCAGGAAGATAAACCCAAACCCGCAAGCATTAACGACCCACAAATCAATCTGTTAGTGGAGTTGATTCGTGTTCATCATTGGATAATCAAACATGGAAATAAACCAATAGAAAAAAGCATGCTACCTCAAGTTTGGATCGATCATTGATGATGAATGGCCACACGTCTCAGTAGTCGGTGAGATCCGCAAGCTCAGATTGACACACTGATTTTCAATCCACGATCCACCATCGTTCCTCCAAGAGCACTCCTTTGAGGCTCCTCTCTCAATCCCTAGGGTTATGAAGCTAACCTCAGGGCCTTTCCATAATATATATTTTATAAAGAGAGGATTAGGGCACTGTGTTAAAATAATAAATAAATAAATTTATTTTATTATTTGTGTCCACGACTACATTGTAACAAAACTCCCGACGCTGACAAAGGTTATGTCGTGCTTAGGGAAAAACCCACATTCTAGATTTAATGGTAGTCTTAATTTTTCAATCCGATACTCTATTCGGGAGTTATTCCATTATTTTAGAAAATTATGAGTACGTGATATAATATATCTAATTATTTTTAATATGTCAACATAGAGCCTCTTATGGCCTTGGAATCTCACGTCGTCTAAACACTTGACTCTGAAAATATTCTTTAATATACTCCAAAGTCTTACAAGGTAAAAGAGGGGGCGTTACAATCTCACCACTTCTAGGATTTTCATTTTGAAAAGCTAAAAGCCTACTAAAAAAGATCAGGGTATTGCGCTCACATTTGGGTCTCCCACTCCCAGGTGCTCTCCTGAATATTCTTGTACTACCACCGGACATGCACTAAGGGAATTGCTCACCCCTGAAGGATCTTCTCCTACCAATCCTTGATCTCTACCATGTACTCAGCAAAGGTATCTCTATCCTTGATATCCAGCTCACCCCGGTTGATAACATGTAACATGTCATATACATACCACCTCAGTTGCAACACATGGAAGACATCATGTACCCAACCTAATTGCAACGGTAAATCCAAGCGGTATGGCACCTCATTGACCCTCTACAGTATCCATAAAGGTCTAATGAACCTTAGAGATAACTTGTCACTCCGAAAAAATCTTCGCAATCCACATCGAGTTGAGACCTTCAGGAACACATAATCTCTATCCTTGAACTCCAAAGTCCTTTATCATCAGTTCATATAAGAATTCTAATGACTCTGATCAGTCCTCATCTGCTCTTGGATGATCTACACCTTATCTTTCATCGCTTGCACCAAATCTAGGCCCATGAGCATTGACTCACCTAGATCAGTCCAACATAGTGATGGCTTGTAGGATCTCTCATACAAGGCCTCAAATGGTGTCATACCGATGGCAGAATGGTAACTGTTGTTGTACACAAACTCCGCCAAAGGTTGGTGATCGTCCCAACTATGATCAAAGTTCAACATGCCATTGGAGTCGGTTCCCTAGAACCAACTTTTTGTATTTTATTATTAACTTTATTTATATTTTTTTAATATTAATAAACTACTTATCACATCATGATTATTCTTATTCATGACATTTTTTGTGATAATGTCCTAAGAGTAGTTATCACATTGAAAGGTCATAACAGTTTCCCGTTATGATTAGAAATCAGAAGTACAATGACACTATTCTTAAATATATGTTCTATAGTTGGATAAAATCATTTGAGAGACAAAAATTATACAAGCTATCAGGGGTGAAGACTCATAGTACTCTAAGGAACCTTCACATGGTGTACGCCCTTGGTAATTTCTTGTGTAAGAGATTATGAGAATGAGACCTGCTAATAGGAAATCCAATTTATATGTGTCATTGGATGTTCCTATCTGTGGAAATGTGTATCAATCCTTAGACTTTAATATTATTATTAATAGATATTATGGGTCGTGCACTTTGATGTATTGATGAAAACCATGACAACATATGTTATTGGAAGAGTATGATACGTTGGGTGCATCACGAGTAATATTTCATTAATGAATAATGTGAGAAAGGATTTATCCCTTATGTTATTTAACAGAAGTTGATATATCTGGCCCATTGATGGAAATAATATAGCCTAAATAAATTTATGGTTATGGTGTTTTATAGGAAAATTAAATTTCCAAAAATTCAAAGAAAGATACATTGAACACATAGGTTAATGACACCATCATGCAACCTATTTTATTAGAGATATCATGATAAAGAGATTATATTACATAGTAAGCATTTGTATGAGGTTTTATGTCACCGCGACATTAACTTATTTCTCTATGGGTGACTTGATGTGTTCCTAGATATTAACCTTTAACTTTGGGCTACTTCACCTATTTTCACTAAAAGAGAGGTCTAGAAGGCCACAAACTAAGTATATCAAGAACTTCAGTTAAATAATAACGTTATTTATTATTTAACAAGTTGAATAAATATTATTCTCACATGTGGTTTAATAATTATTCATATTTTCTTGATCGCATATATTCCATCACCAGTTATTTGAGAGAATATTTTATGTGTAGAATATTTAATAAATATTTATTTGTTATTTATTGAATATAATATTTATTTATTTATTGGTGAATAATTCAATGATATTTATTTATTAAATAAATAGTCATTATTCAAGGTTTGATAAATATTGTAATGGAATAATGGACCAAGTAATGGTCTGACTGAGAAATAATATATGTTGAATATTATTTTAATAAAATAATATTTAATTTAATTCATGAGTTTTTTTGAATGTCAAGAAATATAGATATTATTATTATTATAGACATGGGGTTCCATAGGGATTAAAAATAATAATAAGGGAACATGTAAAATTATTATTTTCTAACCCTAACAATATATAAAACTAATTATATTATTTTCTTAAGGGTTGTAATTTTCATTTTGTGATGCACAATGACATCTGGAGAGAATTATCTCGAAGCTCTAGAGAGATCCCTCTCCAAGAATGCTGTCAAGAATAGAGAGCGACCCTCCACGACCACCACTCTCAATTCTAGAGAGATCAAAGAGAACCCTTCCTTGAAGAGATTCTTGGTGCGATCAAAGGTGAACAATGCAAGTGTTAGGATCTGCCACACTAGCATCTAGAGATTCCTATGGCAACATTTGAAGGTTCATGGAGAATGTGTGGATAACCACTAGAGGGAATCTATACTTGATTCCTACAACACAATGATGATATGACATATAAATGTTGTCAGATTCATCAATAAAGAAAGAATTCATCATAAGCTAATTCTTTAATTGTTTAAATTAATTATAAATAACATATGATGATCCCATGTCTTGGTTTTGACGTCCAATCATTAATTAATCTTTGATTCAATTTCATTGGTCACAACGTTCATTGTCGATGTAAATCTTAGATTAATCATCAATTACAACAAAAGCCAACTTGGGCATGCCCCATCCAACACTTTCACTACGCTTGAAACCTTCAAGTGGCATCAAAGCAGTCACATAATTATTTATAATTATTTAAAGACCGTTGATTGATTTACACATTTGTCATTAGTTTTCAATTCCACTTTAATCGTTCTTTAATCTAAATCATGATATCTTCTCTTATTCCTCTTCTTTCTTACAAATATAACAAAATCGATTAATTTTATGAATGAAACACATTCAAAGAACTCATCTGGTAGTACCGAGTATTCTAGATGGTTAGCATAAGAGTACGCGATGTGTATCCCATTGGTACATATCATGTACCCATGTTAAATACACCAATAATTAATTCAATTCATGTGAATTTATTATATGAAGTGTATATTTAATACACTGTGTGTTGACCAGGCTAGGATGGTGCACAGTCTTCCAGACTACACAACGTGCAACATCCTTACATGACATGTAGCCCTTTAGTCAAAGACATTCTATGTATTTCCTTATATGACCTACATGACTAGTGACCATATAACTTGGAGAACACATGTTGTTTAACCCATGTACACGTTGTGTACTCCATTATTTTTGGTGGAACATTTACATGTTGATTCCCTAGGCGTGCGCTGCAGATAGACTATGGAAAATATACACATCATGTAATTGGATGGTACATGTTGTGTATATTACCAAATTACATAGAATTAAAATTAATTTATTATACTACTTAAACCTTATCAACATGTGTTTTGTGTGTCATTTATTTGACTATGTACATGCAATGTGATGGGTTATATATATATATATATATATTAAAATTTTAATTAATTTTTGTGTAATGTTCGAAACTACATATCATGTATAAGTCGTAATACAATTATTAATCTAAACGCATTGAAACATAACACACAATGTAAATACCACATGTTCCATGTGTCATCTTTTTGGCTATGTACACACCATGAAATTACCTGATAAATCGTGTATGCTACATGCCACATGAGTAAAAAATATATGAATATAATACATGTTGGGTAGTTTGAACATGTACTCACCGTGTTGTCTCCAAGGTATACTTTTTATACAGAGTTAATTTTAAATAAATTTATTTATTTATTTTTAAATTATGATGGATGAGAATCTCAAGAGAAATTTGAATGAGTATTAAGATAAAAGAATTGATTAATTAAAGAAGATAATTAATTTATTTGAGTGTGATTTATCATAAATAAGAAAGATTAGAATTGAATGTTATTTTATTAAATGCATAATTCATTACATGTATGTGGATGATCATGATCATAGACCATAAATTTGTATGCGATTGGTTTCTTTTTAATTTATTATTAAATTAAATTGATGGCCTGCGTGTCATCCCCCCCTTATTATGTAAGGGTCTGTGAGCCCATGGTTTCTTTTATGTAAACCCCTTAACCAATCCTTTAGTTCCCATCACCCATGAGTGAGTAAAATCATATGCAATGGATGGATATCCCAAGCTAGTGGAGGTGGTTCAAGTTTGGAGTTGTAGTGAAACCAATCCAAGAGAGATGCATAGTTGGACAGGTGTAAAGCTACAACATGGACCATAAAATGGTTCAAGGTGTTTTTCTCATAGGCCGATGGTTGGTTTATCATACTCTAGATAAACTAACCATTAGTAAAAGCTCATGATCATACCACTTTATTATTTTATTTCTATCAAGTGCATGGTTAATTTCAATATGGATGTTTTTTTCATGATCACATAAATTAAATAAATTAACAAGTATGCAATATAGATCTAAAATAAATTGGATTATGCATAAATTTTATCTAATACATGGTTAATAAAGTAAACCCACTTAATATTAACAAGGATGTAATAAAGATAAAATGGGAAATTAATGAATAAGATAAAATCTCTTAATTATATATATTAAGTCGGTATAAAATTCTACTACTTATGTTAAAATTGAACCATAGTTCAAAGTGCTTGACCAACTAAATCCAAAGTGCTTTCAATTATTAGGGAATTCTAACTTGATTTTTTTTGGTTAAGTTAACTTAGTTCACATCAAGGGTTGACTTACAAAGTAAGACTTGGTGTAGCTAAGAGAAAAAGGTTTAATAAATCCAATTTAAGGATTTTAGGATTGGGGAGTCAACTCAATAGATCAAGGAACTATGAGTTAATGTAGTTAGAATTTGGAATTCCTACCTAAAACCCTTAAAATTTCTTGAATGACCAATGTTAAAGTGATGATAAGGGGAATATGGATTCTTTACATTAGAATGTACAAGAAATAAGATATTATGAAGCTAATGGTGAGGGATATTGGGTTTTGATAAAATAGTGGGAGATTAATAAATATAATATTTATTTATTATCTACTTTTATCAGGTAAATTACTAAAATTCTAATCTTATTATTTGTAAAAACGAAAATAAATATGACTTCAAATATTTCACTATGATCCATTCTTGAGAAGGATAACCTTATCACAAGCACTAATTTCTAAGAATAGAAAAGGTGCTTATGCATTATCATATTCCATGAAAGGAAATTGTATGTGAAAGAAAACCCTATTCCTAAATCACTTTCAAAATAGGCTAGCGAGGAAGAGTTGTCTCTCTATGAGAAAAATTTGGATGATGCCACATAAGTCTAATGTTTCATGATATAATCCATGACCAATGATCTTATAAATAAACATGAATACATGGATGTATATAGCATGATGTGTCACCTTTGGGATCTCTATCAATAGAAGTCAAGACAAGAGAGACATGATATCTCCAATTCTCTGTATACAACTAAGCTTGGAGATTCGGTGTCAACTGGGTCTCATTTAGTCAAACTTATTGGCTACATTGAATGTTTAGACATATCAGGGATTAAATTTACAGATGAGTTTCACACAAATCTCATACTTTCCTCACTACTGAAGTCCTTATCTATTTTTATTATTAATTATAACATGAATAATAATGAGAAGAGTCTTTCAAAACTTCTTACTCTGATTCTTCAAGTGGACAAGGACATGGGGTATAACAAGCCCATAATACTTATAGTGAATAAGAAAAGTAAGAACAAGTAAAAGGGGTCTAAGACTCATACCAAATCTAAATCTTCTAAGCACTATTCTTCCAAGAAGAGGAAGATCCATAGGATATGAAAGGAAAATAAAACAATATGTTTTTTCATGTGGAAATAAAGACCACTAGAAGAGGAACT
The DNA here is from genome assembly GCA_963277665.1 of Viscum album. NCBI lineage: Eukaryota > Viridiplantae > Streptophyta > Magnoliopsida > Santalales > Viscaceae > Viscum > Viscum album. The sequence goes on along the minus strand of OY728143.1, from coordinate 59,990,676 downwards.
ACACCTAAAAGCAAGGGGAATCTAAAGGTGCATTTGTTATTGAATGTAATCTTTCAATATTTACACATTGGGTATTATATATATATTTTGGTGCTCATGTATGTATCCAAATGCAGGAACTAAGTATATTATGAAAGATTTATAGAGGATAGGTGGATTTGCGAGTAACCAATGGTGTTAGGATGGCTAATCTAGCCATTGGAGAATACCAAATTTCATTGTCAACATGAATGATATTGGTTTTAAGAGATTTATATTATATAACAGCTATTACCGAGAATATAATTTTTGTATCCTACCTATATATAATGGTTTTATTTTCAAATTTTGAAAGAAAAGTTATTTATTTTATAAATAAAACATATTTTATGGTATGGAACATTTAAATAATGGCCTTTATGTATTAAATTATGAAAAAAATCATTGTAAATTGATAATGAATCATGTTCACATGACTTATATAACATCCAGTTGTGGCATCAACATCTTGGTCATGTAAATGATAAGTGTTTAAAAAATCTCTATTAAGATGGTTATTTATACTCTTTTGAGCCAAAACTAGTTAAAATATATTAATATTATTTACAAGAAAAAATGAATAAACCACAATTTGGTGAATAGGGTGATAGGACTATAGAAATTCTAGGATTAGTATATACTAATATGTGTGGACCATTTCCAGTAGAAGCTATAGGTAGGTATTCTTACTTCATAACTTTTACTGATGAATTGAGTAGATATGAATATGTCTACTTGATGAGGTATAAGTCTGAGTTTTTTGAGAAATTTAAATAATTCAAGTATGAATTAGAGAATAAATTTGGAAAGAAGATAAAGAAGCTTCGATTAGATCGATGTGGTGAATATATTAACCAATAGTTTCTAAAATTTCCATGGGAGTTTGGGATTATTTATCAACTCACTCCACCTTACACACAACAGTAAAATGGTGTTAGTAAAAGAAGGAACTGTACATTTCTAGACATGGATAGATCAATGATGATTCATTTAGATTTTCTATTATACTTTTGGGGATATGCTACAAACTATGGCATACACACTAAACCGAGTACCAACTAAAGCAGCAAATGGAATTTACTTTGATTCATAGAGTATAAAGAAACCCATTTTGTAGAATATATGTGTATGGGGCTATGAGACATTTGTTAAGGCCTCATCAGAAAAAAAACTAGAACCTTGGGTCATAAAGTGTATCTTTATAGGGTATCCTAAGGAAACAAAGAGATACTATCTATACAACCCCTCAGAAAAAAAGGTGACTATCACAAGACAAGCCATATTTCTTGAGAGGGATCACATCCTCAAGAAGGAAAGTGGGATAAAGATTGAATTTGATGAAGTCGATTCTCAAGATATAAAAGATTTGGTACATGAAAAGATTCCATCGGTCCCCATGGAAGAAGTAGTTCATGAAACACAATTACTTTGTAAAAGCATTAAAGAGGTAAGAGAACTGAAGAGGTATGAGTTTCTAGTAATTGAATATGGTGACTCATTATTGGTTGAAAATAATGAACATTTATCCCAAAAAGAGGCAGTAGAATTCTCAGAAGCTATAAGATAGAAAGAATCCATGAATTCTGAAATAGAATTCATATATCAGAACTAAGTTTGGGTTATGGTCAATTTGGTATTTTATGTAAATATTTTTGGGTGAAAATGGGTATTTAAGAGAAAAATGCATATTTAGGGTAAAGTAAGTACCTATAAATAAAGGCTAGTGGATAAAGGGTTTTAAAAACATCAAGTTATTGATACTGATGAAACCTTTTCTCTAGTTTCCATACTTAAATCAATCCAAATTATACTTGAAATAACATCTTAACATGACTATGAAATTTGTTAGATGGATGTCAAAACACATTTCCTTAATGAGAACCTTCAAAAATATGTCTATATGACATAACCAAAAGGGTTTGTGACTCCAGGCGATGCTAAAAATATATAAAAGTTAAAAAAATACATTTATGGATTGAAGAAAGTATCCAGGTCATGGAACACTAGGCTTTATGAAGCTATACAAGCATTTAATTTCATTAAGAATGAATGTGATCCATGTGTTACAAGAGTTTAAGTGGGAATGAAGTTATTATCTAAGTAGTATATTTTGATGTCATCTTAATTATTAGAAACAACATACTAGTCTTATAGTTTGTTAAGGACCAGTTAAACAAGTGTTTCTCCATGAATGACTTAGGTGAAGCAACCTATATTCTAGGGATCAAGATCATTCGTGATAGATCTAAGAGGCTATTTGGACTAAGTCAAGGTATATACATTTTCTAGATATTAAAGAGATTTAGTATGGAACAATCAAAGAGGGGATTGGTTATAGTGTTACATGGTATACATATTTCTAAGTAAATGTTTCCTCAGACATAATAAGAGAAATATAAAATTAGTAAGGTCTAATACACTTAAGTGATAGGATCAATCATGTATTCCATGTTATGTACTATACTTGATGTTGCCTATGCATTGATCATGGTAGGAAGATATCAAGCTGATCCATGAGAAGACAATTGGTCTTATATTAAGGTTATACTTAAGTATCTGAGAAGAACTAAGGATATGAATTTGGTATATGGAGGAGATGGGGATCTAGTTATCAAGGCCTATACTGATTCTAGTTTTTAAACAAATCAAAATGATCTGAAGTCATAGTCAGAATATATTTTCAATCTCAACGAAGGAGCTATGAGCTAGAAGAGTTTAAAGTGAAAATTTTTCGCCGATTCTATATCATATTCTGAGTATATAGAGACTTCTGATACAACTAAAGAAGCCATTTGGATATGAAACTTTGTCCAGGATCTTGATATGGTACCTACTAGTATAGATCCTATCACATTATATTATGATATTATTACAACAGTGACTCTTGTAAAAGATCCATGGTCACACTAATGGACAAAGAACATACTCCAAAAGTACCACCTTGAAGTTCCTATACACATCATTTAATTTGCATGGGATTCAATCAGATCAGATTTATTTGTTTCCCAAAAAACACTTTCTATTGAGATGTAGTATAGTGATTGTATGAGGTCGATCCCACAGGGAATTGATTTGGTAGTAGGAACTTATGTCTTAAAACCCTATGTGTAGGAGTCCTTGTGATTTTGGAAAAAATATTACTAAAGAATTTGTGAATTGGGAATAGAGATAAGGAAGGGATCATAGTTAATTTCAAGGTTTCAAGTAAAAGATAATCTTTATCCTAACTTGGTAAATTCCTAAGATCTAGGCTGTAAATCAAGCAGAGGTCATTGGTTGACTATGGAAAAATCAAACAGTTCTACCTAGGAGATGAATAATCATTGGTTTTGAAGTAATCAAAACCTAAGTGTATTAAGATTATATTTTAAGGCAGGAAGTGTCATAGGCTATTGGTCATAGCCTAATCTACTCCAATCAGGTCAGGGTCGTTCATCCGAACTTCCCATGGTCAGGGTCGCTCGAACGAATTGGATAAGAATTTTTTGTTTAACCTGATTACTATTATTAATATTACCAAGTTGATAATTAGAGATTCATTAAATTCATATACCCTTAATCTTGACCCCTACCCTAGGTGGTTTAGTCACTTATGGTAGAATTAATCAAGAATGGGTAAAAGATTGAGAAAATGTTGTGTTTACAAATAAAAATTGGGTTTGAACAATTAAATATCATGAAAAGATTGATAGTTATCAATTAATGAACATAAAATCATGAATTAGCAGTAAATATATGGATTCAATCACAATTATAACCAATTACTTACTTGAAACAAGAACAAGAACAAGAACAACAAAGGTTCGTTAATGATCGATGTTCGAAATGATGAACATGTGATGAACGGTGTTTGTGATGAAAAAAAATGAATAACATAATTGAAATCAATCCATGATGATTGTATGAAATTAAAATAATGAAAAGATTTGAAGAAACTTGATTTTGGGTAGAGGGAGCAGAAGAAAATGAGAGAAAAATGAAAGAAACCAAATTTTGTCTACTCTCTACACATGTGTGCCTACTGCATATATATAGATGGTAAATTACATGACGTGTAATTAGTATACACATTGTGTAATGACGATCCAAGATTTTCTCCACGGTTTTTGAATATGTGTGTATCTCACGTGAATCTCATACGAGATTTGGAATTTTGACCTTTCTTACATCATGTAACTAGATGTCACATTTTGAATCTTCCTTTGATTAGATCATTTTGAGAGGGAAATGTGATTTTAATGCTCCATGTTGTGGATTGGTGATTCACATCATATAAGGATGGTTTAATTCATGTAATGATGATTCACGTCATAAAACTTACAACGACTTTGAAATTCTTCATGACTTGGCTTCACAAATTTTAGCATGTGGTGAAATGATATTACATGTCTTGTAATGATGTTTCACAACGTGTAATATCCAGTTTTTCTTCTTTTCTGCATTTTTTCCTCAGAAACCTTGAAAGACTATTTCTTATAATAATCAACACATACCAGGTGAATTATCGAGTAAATCATTGAAAATCCTTAATAAAATGACACCAAAATGTATACATGATTCTAGCTTATCAAATTCACCCACACTTGAACAATTTCTTATCCTCAAGAAAAAATATCACAATAGAGATTTGAAATGGGTAATCAATTTCAAAAAATAGGAAACATTTATTATATCTAGGAAAATAAAACTAAGTGAAAGTAGAAAATTCCAGTCTCTAAAATCATCCCTACATATAAAATTAGTCATGCCTCGTATCCCAGTTCTTTAAACAAATTCTTAATCCTTTAATTACAATTTATTAAATATTCATTGAACTCTATACCCATTTTCAATTTACCTCATGATGAATTTTTTCTCATCACTCAGGGTGAAATGAAACTGGAGTTATGCTCATACCCTAAGTACATGCTCCTAAACATATGCTTGTATTGGTTATATCATCTCCACTTTGTAAAGAAAAATATAAAATTAGTCATGAGGGATTTAGCAATTTGGTTCTAATAACTTTGAGGATATGGAAAGGTGGGTAAAAAGTGAAAAACAAGATCAAAAAGGAGGGTTGGATCTAGAGTATAATGTATGAATGTCATGACAAGTGTAATGAAATGACTCCTCCATAGCTAATAAAGTCACACTCCTAACAGATCAAGTTGGATATATATATATATAGTGAGTGCAAAAAGGTATCTTGTTCCTTTCCTTTTTCTTTTGTATTTTTATTTTTTGAAAATCATGTCTAGGCCAGAACTTACATCCATCCCCTAACCACATATTATCCTTTAGGGGATTCATCGGTATGGAAATGGCGATTTTTGACCTTCCTAGTACATAACCCAAATATATTTCTTTTATTTTTTATTTTTTAAAGGAACATGATATATGTGAAATACTACAAAGTACATATGGATCTCAATCAAATGGTCTGATGAGTAACACAATACATCTCCATAGTAGAATCATCCTGTGTTGGATAAAAACTTCCCCCACACTTGTTCAAAGTAAAGTCATGCATTATACAAGGAGCAGGGTAGGAAGAGATAATCAAATTGAAATAGCCGCATCATATAAGGTCATTTATGGAAAATATGGGATTAATGAAGGAAATATGTAAGGTGGGTCTCAAGAAAAAGTAGCTCAATAAAAATTACCTCGATCATTTTAAAATTTTATTTGTTTAGTCATAACCTCAATAAGATCTCAATGCAAGTTCTGATAGGTTTACATGTCCCAGGTGTCACTCAAGAAATATGCTCAAAAAATAATATGAAATTATAGGTTCAGAATCCTCTTGGGAATGGGAGTAAATAAAGAAATGGAAATCACTAAGGGTATAAAACCAATTAATAAGTCAATTAAAGGTAATTTCAAAATTTTTGAATTTGAGTTAAATTACTAGGCTCAAAAATCATTCTAAAAACCTAAATAGGGACAAAACATGGATTTCCAATAATTTCCAACTTAAATTTTTATTTTATTTAAATGGGTATAATGAGTTTCAGATTTTAAAGCATGCTTCCAAAATAAAAAATGTCTCATAGAAAAATGATATCAAGAAAAAATTTAAGTTTATCGAAAGTAAAACTCATGAAAAACTCCCCCACACTTAGAATAATACAGTTTTCTCACTATCCATGGAAGTACTATGATAGGGGTATGTCAAATAAATGTGTATAAATGGAGATATAAATTGGAAAAATGAAATTCTAAGGAATCGAGAGCTCCCTGTAAGAAGTGGCATGCCATGGGGGAACTTCTGCAATTTGATTTGAAATTGGGATACCTATAAAATGGGTTAGAAATACAAATCTTGCACTAGATAAAGCATTATTCCACATGTTTAAAACATTTGTAAGTGGTAGAATAAGAAGGTTAATAGTATGATGGTCAAGGAAACACATTTTATTTAAATTTAGGCATGTTTATATAGTAAAGCACAAAGGAACTTATGATGAAAAATACAAAACTATAAAAGTATGACCAGGAAAAAATCTTAACTAAAAAATGAAAAAATATGAAATACAGGTTGCCTCCCATAAATAGCCAAAAAATGACACTGTAATCCAGACAGATGGAGCAAAGTATAAAATAGTTTTGTCTATCAGCTTAGTCTCTCTTCTATCGTCTGTAGCTACGTATAGCAGTTTCCTCTAGCTCTCAGGGTCTTTCGGTAGGATTGATCGCTTCAAGAGCATATTGAGTATGGATCTAGTGTGTAAGGAAGGGTATCTATGCTCATGGTGGTGGATGTTGATCATGAATCTCAAGTGAGATCTCCTGAAGCTGATGCTCGATCTCGGACAGGTGTTGAGTCACTCGTTGAACAAGGATAAATGGTGGCACAGGTGTATCAAAAACCATAGATGAAACAGAGGAGTTAGACATGGATACTATAAAATTATAAATACTTGAAAAATAATCCAAGTAAAATGGATAAAAATTAGTTTCCCATATATAGATAAAGCGTAACAATAAAAAATTAAGGGAAACATAGATGAAAAAGAAAATCAATAAGCCCTGATACATATGACCAAAACAGAGACGGGCATGGTGGTTAACCAAGATAATCCATCAAACTCAAAAATATCCTTAAAAATCCACTCTCTATTAGAGGGAGGTTGTAGCTATCCTACCTGGTCAATGTCGGTGATGTCAGAAGGGGATGGTGGGTTAGTTACTAAGGGCAGTGTCGTGGTGCTGGTAAGATGACACTACTAAAAATTTAGGCTATAGCCACATACCTATAGCCACAGTTTTATAGGTCCATGACTATAACCTGTTTATAGCCACAATTTAATTAAAAAACTATGGCTAAAATTTGTCATCCCTTTTTTTCCAAAATCCGTTGGGCTTCTCCTCTATTCTCACTTGATATGTGACCCTCTACGCCATCCTCCTCTATCCTCCCATGATCCGCAACCCTCCGCCCTCGACCTCTCTCTCATGGTGGCACCCTCCTCCTCCATCCTCCCCTGATTCATGACCCTCTGCCATCGACCTCTCTCACGACGGCACCATCCTCCTCTATCATCCCTTAATCCGCGACCCTCCACCCTCAACCTATCTCATAGCGGCACCCTCTTCCTGGATACCCTCTGCGCGTGAACCTCCAACCCCGACAGTACCTATCGCAACCTCTCTCAACATTTATTTACATTTCATTTGAAATCCATAACATGGGGGATTTTATATATTTTTAGGAATCATGTTGATTTAGATTGGTCCATCCATCAATATCGGATGAAGAGGCTCAAATAACTATGTGGTAGGTGGTCCCTAAGTTTATGTGCTTTATGATGTGCGAGTCTTGACAAGAATGTGAAAATGTCTTGAGATAAAACCAAATTGCACTTATTCATGTTTAAAGAGTGAAATAATAATTTTAGGGTTATGATAGGTCCTTCGGGTGATGTGTTTTACTGCATGGCTATCTATAACCATGTACATAATGTAAAACATTATGGAATTAGGGATTGATAACTTAAGAGGGGTTTCCTTTGATATGTTTGACTTAGTAGACCTTTTCAGGTTCCCTTGAGTTCCCCTTGATGATGGGGAACTCTTATATGTGAGAGGTTAACATGGGGCTTACCTCATGGTATGATTTTGTTTATGATCAATCAATCAATCAATCGATTGTTTGTATGTTGTGCCACATTATGGTTTTCTTATGTTTGGTGCTTTATTTTTTTTGTACAAAAGTACATTTATTGATTTTTTTGATTCCAAAACCAGTTTTGGGGGATTATTTGTAAAGTATTTTGAATATCATGTATAATTTTTTCAAGAGTATTAAGGTTTAAAAATAAATTGGAAAATGATTTAAAATGAAAATAAATTTCATGAAGTGTTTTAATTTAAAATCTTTTCAGTGATTAATTTGAAAATGGGACTCATGGATGTTTTGGATTAAAAAACAGGTTTTATGATTTGTTTTTACTTTCACATAATGCTTTGAAAGTATTTGATTACATTATATAATTTGGGAAATGATTTAAAATGAAATGGGATTTTAGGAATTTTTTTGGTCTTATGATGAAATTCATGAGGTGTTTTGAAAATAGAGGTGAAATTTATGAAGTTTGAGTGAGATTTTATTTTAAATAAGTTCATGATTATCAAATTTGGTGATAATATTTTTTAAAATTCTATACTCAGGAAGTTATAATTTTACCCTATGAAATTGATTTTGTATTTTTTAAGGAAGTGAGATTCTTTTCAATGATATTTTCTTTTTGAAATGAGTTGTTATACTTATTTTTAAAATGTGGGGATTTTTAAGAAAGATATTTTTATAGTTTTATCTTTTTTAAGTGATTTTAGTTAATCCCATAGTTCTAAACGAGATTTTTGTTTTTGGAGGTATAAATCATATATGGTTTAGAACCATGGATTATGATATTTAAATTAATTCTCCCATAAAGGTCTTAGTATAAAGTATAGAGTGTGTCTCTTTGGATGACCATGAGGATGATTCTTCTCATCATTGGGTGTAGCTATTCTAGTTCAAAACTAATTCCAAACATTGAATGGAGTGGTAAAGTTGAACCATTCCATATTTTTGGGTTTCTTGAATCACTTTCCTCTGTTTCATGGTGATTAAGGTTTACTATAGATGAAATAGTAGTTTGAATCTGACTGGACACATTGGAAAGTGATTTCCTAGCCCTTGTATTTTTTATTGTTATCAATATTTGAGTGATCAACTGTGTTAGGTCCTATTACAGTTTTAACATTAGATATAACATGAGAGGGGGGATCGGGGTATGTCAATCAAAACCAATTTAAACACCTTACCTTAAATATCTCACCGCCTTATTTGGATCTTGACCACTTAAACTTAAGGGTCACTTTTTTTTTATCTTTTGATTAAATTGATCCAATTACCAATTCACTTAAACACTTATTAATATATATTTATTAAGTTTTCTTAACTCAATTTTGGTGTGCATGAATTGTCCCATATTGTTTAAGGATGCCTAAGGGGATAATTCTCAAAGACAATATGTCAAAAGAGGGGGAGTATTGTGACACATAAATGATATGTTATGAATCTTTATATATTTTATATAGCCTTGGATCATGTTTTAGAAATAATTTTGGTGTGTTATAGGTTCTTGAGTAGCCAAAAATGGATGGTGGGAAAGGATAGGGGGAGGGGTTCAAGGGGGTGTGCAGGGGAGGGGGCCTGCAGGTGTGCAAGGGCAAGGGGGTGCAAGGGGCAGGGGGGTGCAAGGGGCAGGGGGGTGCGGGGGGGGGGGGGGTGCTGGGGAAGGGGGAAAGGGGGTGTGCAGGGTGAGGGGGGGGGGTGTGCAATGGGGAGGGGGGTGTGCAGGGTGTGGGGGGAGGGGGTGTGCAGTGGGGGGGGGGGTGTAAGGGGCAGGGGGAGGGGTTCAAGGTGGAGAGGGGTGTGTGTTAGGGGAAGGGTGGTGAAAGGGGGGTGGGGGGGGGGCAGTGGGTGTTGGTGCATGGGAAGGGGGTGAAAGAGCTTCTTTATAAAAAATAAAAAAACATCATGAGTTTTTAAGAATAATATAGATGATGTTGATTCGATACTTGGGTTATTCATCATAGATTAAATCATTGTGGTTTGAGATGAATGAGTGATGTTTGAAAAATAAAGATATTTATTAATGATCATGTTATTTAGTATTGGGATGTGCATATCAATCTTAATATTATTTGTTCATTTTTGGTTATAGATTCATGTATCATTTATCATGTACAATTGACACACTGATCACATATATATAAGAAGTTGTTATATCTCATTTATTTTCCCACTATTTTCTTATAGGTGTATTCTTATGGTGAGGCCGGTTCTTTCCACCACCATCAAAGATTGTGATTTCAACATCATATTTGGATAGGGTTTATTCTGTTTTTATTCTTTGGCCCAATTTTAATTAGATCTTTTTGATTTTTGGGTTCCTTATATTTTTGTAGCGTGTTTTGGATTTCGTTGAGGTGGATTTGAGTCACCATTGACATAGGCTTACATGTGTATGCATAGGTAGACATATACATATATAAGTTCCCCATTTATATATATTCACTCATGGTAGTATGAATATATATATTGGGGCTAGGTGTGATTTTATATAGATATGAAAAATGCATACATGTGTAAGTGTAAAGGGGTATATGCAAGTATAAACATTTATCTAAAGACCCCCTTTTACATATTTGGACATGAAAATATGTACATAGGGGCTAGGTGTCCTTATATGTATGTGAAGTTTCATATGCGTGCAAGCGTAAAAAAGGAAGTTTTGAGTTTTTGTCATCAAAAGAAAATGCGCGTTGAGGTTGAGGTAGGTTCCCTCTGTCTAAACCTTTAATTTGAATTCTATAATTTCCTGATTGTTTTGAAAACTAGTTTCTATAATTGCTTTATTGTTTTAGAAAATGGTTTTCTAATAACCACTAGCTTTGTCAAGGAAGAATATGAATATAGACCTTGAACTTATTTATAGACCCTATTCAAAGAGGTTAACAAATGATAGTAGTTTCTAGATAATAGAACAAGAGTTATAAAAACCATACACTGATCATCCTTAGATACATTCATGATCTCATTCAACTTCCTATTAAATTCATCATAAAAGACCACTACTTAATTTAAGGATCTATTAGTTCCAATACCAATCTTCCTAACATCTTCTCTGGTATCATGGAACTCATCCATAATATTCCTCTTGAAATATTGCATAAGGAATGGTGTGAACATATCACACTATAGGGACTAAATCTGTAAGGATAAATAATTCAATTTTGAGAGAAATTGATCAACTCCACTCTAAAAAACTGGAATAACTGAAGGTTCTGAGGTGGAAGTTATATAGGATTGAAACCTTTTAATGAACTCAAACTAGATTAATACAACACTTTATAAAATGTGTAAGATTCCCTTAATTTTAGTCCTGAAAGATTCAACCTCATCAAGAACATCTTGAGACATGTCTAATTGCACCATTAGAATATTTTGGAACATATACCTTTGAGATACAACCATAACACCAAGATCATTAAACTCAGACTTGGTAGTATAAACATGAGGTTAGTCTTAACTTGTGTTATCCAATGCTTCTGAAGGAATTGAAAACAGATGCTAGAAGGAGTAGTAGAAGATCCAAGCATGGATGAGGAGGAAACTCTATGGAAGTACGAACCCCTTGAATATCTACTATAGGTAAGGGAAAATGATAAATATTTTTTTATAATTAAAGAGGGTAAAATGGTATTTTTTCCCAAAAACCCCACTGCACATGGTTTATGCATATGGTTCACAAACTGTCTGCAAACCGTGATAAATGGATATTCCCCCCATTTGTAATAGGCCACATGGATGTACACCTAAGCCTTCACGATTGTAGACAAACTATGTGGACTTTTAGGTTCCCCTGTCTACAGCTGCATTGTTTAAACAAATCATGCATCCTAGGTTACATAGTTTCCACTAATCGTTCGGGCCAGAACCCTATCACTCAAGGAGGGGTCCCATAACAAGTTATGATATCATTATTTTTATTTCATACTTCCACCCTCCCACTCAAGGTGAGGTCTCATAACTTATCTAATAACACCTCCCACTCACTCAGATTGACTTCACATAAACCCTCTCAAATGGAAACCATCTCACTTTGGGTGAGGTATTGTATCTTATCTTATACCACAAACATCTCACTCAGGGTGAGGTATTTCTTCTCACCTCATTATATCACCCACTCACATAGGTTGAGGTCCCATATCTCATCTCATATCACCAATCTATTCTTTAGGTTAGGTCTCTTATCATATCATGTACCACCACTATCTCATTAAAGACATGGCCTACATGAATACAATAAGGGAGTATGAAATACATAGAGAACACAACCATAAACCTAGCACATGGATATCCAGTAAGCCATACCTAGTTCCCCACTAGAGGATACCACACTATAAAACTCATAATTAAATATTTTTTCCTTTATTAGACTTGGTACCCAGTGTACCTATACATGGTAATTGACGGGTCTTAAAATTAAGTGGAATGGAATATAAACCCTCTAACTGCTACTCAATTACCCCATGAATCATCTGAACACCTAAATAGGCATAAAAACTCCTCAAGATACATTACAACACTCATATTGTTTTTCTAAATACCACTTATTGAAACTCTCACTACTTTGAGACTAAAAATTCAATTTCATTTGAATTCTATGACTCATAACAATATAGGTAGTTATAAAATCCCCACAAAATGGATACACATCCTTGGAAAGTATTCTAGATTATCCAAAAAATCAAGATTTATTAATCATAATGGAAATAACTAATCATTCCAAATTCAATATTGGATTCTTGGAAATCATCCATCATCTCGATCTAGGGAAAAATAGGTTTTTTTTCTTCTGAAAATACATCATGAATGATCCTTTATACAAATATTTCATTTAGTGGTTGAAGTGGAATGAAATGTGGAGGGTGGAATTGGGGGGTGCATGGGGTGGGTAGGGGGTGTGGGGTGGGTAGGGGGGTGGGTAGGGGAGGGGGTAGGGCAGGGGTGTGAAGGTGGGGGGGGGCAAGGGGAAGGGGGTGTGTTGGGGCCAGGGGGGTGTGTTGGGGGTAGGGGGAGGGGGTGTGCAGGTGGGGGGTGTGCTGGGGGTGGGGGAGGGGGTGTGCATGTGGGGGGGGGGGGGGGGTAGGGGGAAGGGGGGTGTGTTGGGGGAGGGATGTGGAGGTGGGGGGGGGGACAGGGGAGGGGGGGTTGCAGTTGGGGGGAGGTGGGAGGGGGGTGTTGAGGGGTAGGGGAGGGGGTGTGCGGGGGGGGGGGGGGGTGTGCTAGGGGAAGGGGGTAGGTGTGGGGGGGGGAGGGGGGTATCCTGGGGGGAGGGGGGTAGGGAGTATGTTGGGGGAATGGGGTGTGTTGTGGGTAGGGAAAGGGGGTGTGTAGGTGGGGGGACAAGGGGTGTGATGGGGGCAGGGGGAGGGGGTGTGTAGGTGGGGGTGGGGGTAGGGGGTGTGTTGGGGGGAGGGGGGTGTACAGCTGGGGGGGGGGGGGCAGGGGGTTGTCTATGGGGGTGGGGGGTGTCCAGGGGGAGTGGATGAGAGGCTTTGTGTGTGTGTGTGTGGGGGGGGGGGGTACTGCAAGGGGGTGGGGTGGGGGTGTCCAGGAGGTAGGGTGGGGGTGTCCAGGGGGAGGGGTGTCTAGGAGGGAGGGTGAGGGGTGTCCAGGAGGGGGGGGGGTGTGATCAGGACAACCAGAACTCTTTGTGTCCGACACTATAACTCTTTGAATCTTATTTTAAAGTTGTAGTTTTTTTTATCATGTTGATTTTTTCTTCATCATTGTATACTATAATTGTTTCTTATTTTGATATTATTGAAATACTTAAGTTTGGGTGGTATTCTTACTGTGCACATAGGGTCTAAAGGTACTAAATAACATAAATTATGTATTCCTTACTTATTTCATTAAATTATTGCATCTTGAATATTTAGATTCTACTGTATTGGATTTCTACTTTCAAAGCCCCATATCGGTCCTTAGGTGTTTGTATGTTATTACTTTTTGTCTTTTCACCATCACCCCTCACAAAGTTGTATCATATCCAGACTTGTTTTCATTTTCCATCAAACCCATTTCTTTTGTTAGTAATTGATTTTGTGTATTTATGCATCGGGATCACTTCATAAATTACCTCAATTTATCTACTATATTTGATTAGAGACAATTTTACATTCATAATTCCTCTTCATTTCAAATCTATTTTGATAAACATAGTTTATGCTTGAGATTGTTCAGATTTTAGGGGTGTACACTTAGCGTTGTATGAAAGAACTAAAAATCTAATCTTCTTGTAAACTTTTCAAAAACTAGGTTTGAAATCGAAAAATTATATGGTGATAATGAATTTAACATTTGAAAAAATAAGATGAGATCCCTGCTAGTTCAGAAGGGTTTAATTGATTCCACATATAGGCCCATGAAACCTATTATTACTATAAATAAAACTAGAAAAACTATCATAGAATATAAAGATGTTTCCATGTATGTTTTAGTCAAAGAACATAGTTCTATGTTGCTTTCTTTAGGATATAAAGTGCTTTGGGAAACTTCCTTTTAAATCTACAACTATTATTATTTGTCTTAAACTATAAAAACTATACATGATGGGGTCTGGGGGGGGGGGATGGAAGGGGGGACTGATAGTGGGAGGGGCGGGGGGGTCTGTCCAGGGTCTGTCCTGGGGGGGTCTGTCTGGGGGGGTGTTCAGTGGGGTTGTCCAGGGTCTAGGGGGTGACCAGGGGGGTTGTCCAGGGTCTGGGGGGGGGGGGGGGAGGACATGGTGAGGGGGTGGGGGTGGGGGGGTATATCCAGGGTTTGTCCTGGGGGGAGGGGGTCTCTCCAGAGTTTGTCCTGGGGGGGGGGGGGGGGTCTGTCCAGAGTTTGTCTAGGGGGTGGGTGTCCAGGGTCTGGGGGGTGTCCAAGGTCTGTCCGGAGGGGGGTGTCCAGGGTTTGTCCAGGGGGGGGGGTTCCAAGGGAGTGGAGGTCTGGGTCTGTCCTGTGGGGGGGGGGGGCTGTCCAGGGGAGTGGAGGTCTAGGTCTATCCTTGGGGGGGGGGGGGGTCTTTCTAGGGTCTGGGGGGGTGTCCAGGGTCTGGGGGGTGTCCAGGGTCTGGGGGGGTGTCCAGGGTCTAGGGGGTGTCCTGGGTCTATCCATGGGGTTTCCAGGGTCTATCCAGGGGGGTGTCTAGGGGAGTGGAGGGGGGAATGGTGGGGGGGGGATTTATAGGGTGTAAGGGGTATTTTTTTTATGAAATGTGAAACCCTATAACCATGTTTTTAAACCATGGATATAGAACTCTATGCCTTAAGATGCTACCACAATTTCAAATCGTGGATTTAGGTATTCAACCACGGTTTAGAACCGTGGCTATAGGTTTTTCCCTATAGCCATGTCAATACGAGCCACGGTTTATAAAACCGTGGCTATAACCTATATCAATGGTTTTAAACTTTGGATATAGGCTAAATTTCTAGTAGTTTGATGCGAGGTAGGTGGTGGGGAGGTGCTGATCCTTAATAGGGCTATGTGTCTAGTAGTTGGATAAAAAAATGGCGCCTCGGTGGATGTGGTGGCGACTAGTCCCTTACCCCGTCGGGCCTGCTCGACAAGGTACTCCTATTGGGTAGAAGGGTCTAAAAACTCTGATGGAAGGTTAGCCTAGGCTGTGGGTGGGGATAGAGTGATAGAAGATGAGGGGACAATAGGGGCCAGTGATGGATGAGATTCTATGGGAGATGAAGGTGGTGGAGGGGTGGTGAAATGGCATAGTACTACAAAAGGGATGTGCAGATGCTTAGAGATCTATCTTAGATTCTCTAGGATGTAAAGATTCATGGTCCATAGATCTGTCGGGAAGGAATGGGTGGGTGTATTAGTAGTGTATGTGGTGGTGGAAGAGGTAGTGATATGGCTGGTAGGGGTTGGAGGTGAAGTGGTGGGTGGAGCGGGTGTAGTGTCTGTTACATGGTCTCCTGGAGCCTCATCAGCTTCCCCATGGAATCCTAGAGCCCATAGATAGGTATCATCATCCTTGATCAGGAGATTTATCTTGTGTAAAAAAATTAGATCAATGTATTCCATCAGACCAAGGTAGTTGAGTGGTAGGGCAGCGTCAAAAACGTCGAGATGGTGCGCCAAGTGAGTGATGAAGGAACCTCCCATTAATGTTCCTATCATCTTATAGGTGTGATATCTATAGTAATATAAGAAATGAGTAACCATGTTTATGGTAGGATCGCCCATGGATTCATCTAGAATGATGAAATCCATCTAAATAACACTACCATGGGACTCGAATCGGGTGAACCAAGCATGTGTCCGGGCTCTATGAAGGATACACAATGTTGGACCTCAAAGCTGTGGGGATTTGGTAATACTGAGATCATGATCAATTTGATAATATTAAGAAATTATCTACCAAAGCCGCCTCAAATCGGTATTCAGAGGATCAATCTGTAGGGTAGGAAATACTATAGATGTAGTGAAGTCCTCTGTGTAAATTCTGAGGCCTATCCTGAATTCATAAAATGAAATCTCATGAGGCCATCCACCTAGTCTGAAGTGGAGGCTATCCATTGAGACATAAAATGTGGAGATAAACTCCAAAAATATATCTTGGTATGTCTCCTTGCATACCTAAAAAATGGATGAAATATGGAGGCACTGAAGAAGTTGGAGGACCACCTGCTTGATATGTAGACGAGCAAGGATGACCATGTAGATGGTTTTGTTGGTCTGCATTGGCTTCATCTATAGTCGGTTGAGGGATACATGGTGCTTGGGGTCATAGAAATCTAGGATGGGGTAAAAATTATAGTGGTCGTCCCCAAATGATTCACCAGAGCTGGACTAGGAGTCTTCCTGAGCAGCAGGCTCGACATAAGCTATAATGGGAGGTGGGGGAGATTCTACCTGAGGTGGTGGGGGTGAAGGAGGTACAAATTGTCATGGATTATTCATTGGAGGTGGATCCTCATGGATGTACAGGAATTATACAGGTGCAGGGCATATAGTTTTTGTGCATGCCATTGCGGGAGTAGGTCATAGGGGGTGGTTAGGAGGAGGGGTTCGGGCGAGAGGGTGGAGGGGGGGGGGGGTTCAGTTTTGGCTAAGTGGGAGGGAAGGTGGGGGGAAGGGTGTGCGCATGAGAGAGAGAGAGTGTGTGTGTGTTTGTGGGGGGGGGGGTATTCTATGGACATGAAGAAGGGAGGAGGGATGGGTTTGGATGAGAGGGTGGAGAGAAGGGGGGTCGCGCGACCGAGAGGGAGGGAAGGGGAGGGGTTGCAGGAGGGGGGGGGGGGGGTTGGGCCATGAAACCTAGGTTCACAAACTATTTTTTAAAAACAGGTTCGAGGAATTACATTATGTGTAATTATGTTTCAAATCATGTAATTATTATTTTTATGAAAGTTTGTCCGTAAAAAGTACACATCGTGAAACAGGGTTACACGACATGTAATTAAACCTTTTGCTCAGTTTTGGTTCAAACCCTAGAACTTTTATTCTAGAATTTACTAAGATTTCCTAAGGATTATTATAATCTAATATAGACCAAGGTGACCTATCCTAGATTTCCTCCCAGTCAGTGCTTTCTTTAACATCAAGAGTTTGATGCTTTGAGGCTCAGATGAATTTGAAGCCGACGACACAACCTTCACAGAAGGGTTCTTGATAGATTTTTAATCTTTGACCATTGATTTTGAATGTTGTTCCACCTTCCTTATTAATTTAAATGGTCCCAGTGGGGAAAGTTTTAATGACTACGAAGAGTCATAACCATCTAGATTTCAGATTCCTAGGGAACCATTTTAATCTCAAGTTGAATAACATGACCTTATTTCCTAGGAAAAAGATGTGTCTTGCAATGAGATGATCATGAAATTTATTTGTTTTTTCTTTGTATATATTGGTATTTTTATAAGAATCTTTTCTAATTTCTTCCAATTCATCCAATTGAAGCATCCAAGTTTCTCCAGATTTTTTAGAATCCAAATTGAGCTTCTTAATTTCCCAGTATGAGCAATGCTCTAATTCAACTAGTAGATGACAATGTTTTCTATAAACCAATCTGAAAGGTGTGGTACCGATGGGTGTTTTGTATGTAGTACAATATTACCATAGTGAATCATCCAATTTTAGACTCCAGTCACTTTGACTTATTTTCACGGTCTTTTCTATGTTTTTTTATTTCATTATTTAACAATTTAACTTGCCCGCTTTGTTTGTGAGTGGTAGGGAGTTCCTATGTTATTATAGATTCCATATTTTTCTGTAAGTCTTTTAACATATTGATTGGTAAAATGTGTTCCCCAATCACTAATGAGTAATATAAGAAATCCAAATCTTGAAAACACATTTTTCTTTAGGAAGTTCATGACCACTTTTGTTGTGTAATGTGATGTAGCCTCAACTTCTACCCATTTGGAGAGGTAGTCAACGCCAATAAGAATATAGGACTTTCCATGTGAATTGGGAAATGGTCCCATGAAATCTATTCCCCATACGTTGAATATTTCAACTTTTATGATTAGGTTTTGGGATATTTCATTTCTTTTTCCAATGTTTCCAGTTCGTTGGCACCTATCACAACTTTGACAATAATCCCTTGCATCTTGGTGTAATGTGGGCCAAGAAATTACACTTTGTATGATCTTTGCTACCGTGCGTTCTAGTACATGATGTCCTCTATTTGGTGATGTATGAAACATGTCTAATACATCTGTGATTTCATCATTTAGACTACAATGTCACAAAAATCCATCCGTACAATGATTAAACAAGAGTGGTTCATCCCAATAATAGTGTGATTCTTCAGTTAAAAATATTTTTCTTTGCTGGTAGGAGTGGTCTTGGTGTAAAAATCCCATGGAAAGATAATTTTAAATATCTTAAAACCAAGATTTTACCTTTATGTTGAAAAGGGTTTCATCATAAAAGTCATCTTTGATGTTGATTTTGTCACCATATTTTATGAGTGGCAGTGGAAGTTAGTACAAATGATCAATGATCACATTTTCCATGCCTTTAGTATCCTTGATGATGATGTTAAACTCTTGGAGAAAAAGGATTCACCTTATTAGTATTGTCTTGACATCCTTTTTATTCATCAAATATCTCAGGGCAGCATGATCGGTGTACACAATCACCTTGTACTACTATAAAATACGCCTTTAACAATACCAGAATTGGCTTTTATCAGTGCTAGAAAAGCGCTAACTACCTTAGAGCAGTTAAAATTATATGGATTTTATCAGCACTAAAAAGTGCTGATAAATGGTAGATTTATCAGTAAAAATAAAAGCACTAATAAATCACACTTTTATCAGCGCTGATAAAAGACCCAATTTATCAGCACTTTTATTTAGTGCTGATAAAAGTATGATTTATCAACGCTTTTATTTGTACTGATAAAAGTATGATTTATTAATGATTTTATTTGCGCTTATAAAAGTATGATTTATCATCACTTTTAAATTTGATGATAAAGATAAAATTTATTAGAGCCTATATAAGAACTGATAAAGGGTAGCTTTATCAATGCATTTAGTAGCACTGAAAAAGGTTAAAACTACAGTGTGATGCTGCGGCACACTGCATCACCAGAAATATAGTGTGCTGCAACAACACAACGCATTAGCAGAAACAACAAAAAATACCAAAATAAGATAAAAATATTGAATTTAAATGAAATAAAATTTCTAACACATAAGAAAAATCAAACACTATTATAGAGTATGTCAGTTTTTTTACTAAAATTAATGTAAATTTTGAATAAAAAGATTCACTTAGAGTCATCCCAGTCACACCATGAGTCGAATTGAGGTTGAATAATTCCTACACATCACAAATGACTTATGGATAATTTTTATAAAATACCAGAATAATTAGAAAGCTTTTTCTTGGTTTTGATCATGTCAGTTGTTTTTTTGATTAAAATTAATGTCAGTTTTGAATAAAAAGAGTCACGTAGGGTTATACTAGTCACAACGTGCATCATATTGAGGTGAATATAATTCCTAAATATAAAAATTTATTTATTTATCACTGTACTAAAGTTCAAAAATAATATGAATGCGTTTGATCAGTTTTGAGTATGTCACTTGTTTTTTCACTAAAATTAATGGCAATTTTGAATAAAAAAGACGCACTTGGAGTCATATCAGTCACACAATACATCTAATTGATAAACGAATGAATGATACATGTCCCAAATGACTAATGGATCATTTTAATAAAGTATAAAAACAATAAAAATGTGTTTCCTTAGTTTTGAGTACGCCACATGTGTTTTTTACTAAAATGTCATTTTAAACTAGAAACACACACTTTGAGACCTACATGTGGCATCATGTGTGGGTTTGATATGAGAATAATTCATACATGTCAAAAATGAATTATGAATAATTTTCCCAAATTATCAAGTCAATCCAAGTTCATTTTATCAGTTTTCAATGAGTGACACTTTTTTGTATTAAAATGTCAATTTTAAACTGATAACAGACACTTGGAGTCATACCGGTCACACCGTGCATCAGATTGAGGTGTGGCTAATCCTTATACATCAAAAATGATATATTAATCGTTTTTCTATAGTACCAAAACAATCAAAATGTGTTTTATTAGTTTTGAATACGTCAGTTTTTTATCCACTAAAATTAATGTCAATTTTGAATAAAAAAGACGCACTTGGAGTCATACCAGTAACACCATGTGTTATATTGAGCCATGACTAAATGATAAACATCCCAAATGACTCATGTATCATTTTAATAAAGTATTAAAACAATCGGAATGAATTTCCTTAGTTTTGAGTACGCTACATGTGTTTTTTACTAAAATGTCATTTTAAACTAGAAACACGCACTTTGAGCCATATAGGTGGAATCATGTTGGGTTTAACATGAGTGGGATTCATACATTTCCAAAATGAATTATGAATCATTTCACCAAATTATCAAGAAAATCTGAGCACGTTTTCTTAGTTTTCAGTGAGTGACACTTTTTTTATTAAAATATCAATTTTAAAATGACAACAGATACTTAGAGTCATACCGGTCACACCATGCATCATATTGAGGTTTTGATGATACTTACATGTAAAAAATGTCTTATGGATCATTTTACTAAAGTAATAAAACAATATGAATGCATTTTCTTGATTTTGAGTATGTTATTTGTTTTTTTCACTAAAATTAATGCCAGTTTTGAATAAAAAAACGCACTTAGAGTCATACCTATCAAACTATGCATCAGATTGATGAGATGATTAATGCTACACATCCCAAATGACTCATGGAATGTTTTCCTAAATTATCAAAACAAAATGAAGTGTTTCCTCAATTTTGAGTATGCCAAATGTGTTTTTTTACTAAAATGTCATTTTAAACTGGAAACACACACTTTGATACATACAGGTGGAATCGTGTGTGGGTTTTATACGATACTAACTCATAAACATAAAAAATTAATCATGAATTTTTCCTCAAATTATCAAGACAATTTGAGTTCCTTTTCTCAGTTTTCAGTGAGTGAAACTTTTTTGTATTAAAATGTCAATATTAAACTGATAACGAACACTTGGAGTCATACCGGTCACACCGTTCATCAGATTGAGGTTTGGTTAATACCTACCAATAAAAAATTATGTATAGATCATTTACCTAAATTAACAAAATAATACAAATGAATTTTATTGGTTTTGAGTATGTTAGTTGTTTTTTTCACTAAAATTAATGTCAATTTTGAATAAGAAAGACGTACTTAGAGTCATATCGGTCACACTGTGTGTCATATTGAGGTATGGATGAATGATACATGTACTAAATGACTCATGGATCATTTTACTATTGTATCAAAACAATTTGAATTCATTTCCTCAATTTTGAGTATGCCATGTGCGTTTTTTACTAAATTGTCATTTTAAACTGGAAACATGTACTTTGAGCCATATAGGTGGAATCGTGTGTGGGTTTTACATGAAACTAATTAATACACTTCACAAATTAATTATTAGTCATTTTATCAAATTATAAAAAAAATATGAGTGCATTTTCTCAATTTTCACTAAGTGAAACTTTTTGTATTAAAATGTCAATTTTAAAGTGATAATGGGAACTTGAAGTCATAATGGTCACACCATGCATTGGATTGAGGTGTGAATGATCCCTAAAATTAAAAAATAATTTATATATAATTTTACTAAAGTACCAAAACAATACTAATGTGTTTGTTTGGTTTTGAGTATGTTAGTTTTTTTTACTAAAATTAATGTGAATTTTGAATAAAAAAGATGCACTTGGAGTCATATCAGTCACACTGTGCATTGGATTGAGGCACAATTGAATTATACACATACAAAATGAATAATGGATCATTTTATTAAAGTATAAAAATAATTAGAATGCGCTTCCCTAGTTTTGAGTACGCCACATGTGTTTTTTTTACTAAAATGTCATTTTAAACTAGAAACACACACATTGAGCCATACAGGTGGAATCATGTATGGGTTTGACATGATAATAATTCATAAACATCAAAAATAAATTATTAATCATTTTACAAAATTATCAATACAATACAAGTGTTTTTTCTTTATTTTCAATGAGTGACACTTTTTTTATTAAAATGTCAATTTTAAACTGATAACGGATACTTGGAGTCATACCGGTCACACCGTGCATCATATTGAGGTGTATTTGATCTCTAAACATAAAAAATGATTTATAAATAATTTTCCTAAATTACCAAAACAATTATAATGCGTTTTCTCAGTTTGAGTGCACCACTTGTGTTTTTTTACTAAAATTTCTTTTTAAACTGGAAAGATGCACAATGGTTCTTATCTTAAGTGACAAGTGTTGTGTACACTTTTAAACAATTGTTCTAAAAAAATCATGGTATGATACTTATTATACTTCATTTCCCAATAATTTTATTATTTGTAATCCAGCGCTTCTTATCCTCCTCCACCTCGGTCTCTACCTTAGTCTTCGCCTCTGCCTCCTCCTCCACGTGAGTCTCTGACTCTGACTCTACCTCCGCCTTCAAATTCACCTCTACCTCTTCCATTTCCTTAGATTCTACCTCTACCTCCATGATTTCACAACAATTTTATTGTTTTCAAGTCAATTCTTCTAAATAAATTGATTTCCTCCATTACTCTTCTCCTTGAGAAAGAGATAAAAAATAATATATAATAATTATGACACTAATCCTTCACACCCTAAATATCTTTCAAAGTACATAACTCATACTAGATCATAAACATAGTAGTTAATCACCTAAATTTGTTATGGGAATACATTCTGACAAAAAGTATGCTGCCCACTCATCTCTAAACATATTGATTTCTTCTTTTGAGTAACTCTATTGTCGGAAATCTTGACAGTACTAAGAAAATATAGACAAACAAATGACTATGAAATATATTTAATTAAATTTTAATTAACTTCGAAAATTACCTGTTGGGGGATGCTGGTCTTTTCATGCTTTATGATTTTTCTCATAAATTTACAAATATAATATCCAAAATCGATTGCATTATATTGTTTTGAACAATATAGAAAAATTAACCAAAATAAGTAAATTGTATTGAAATTTTTTGATAGTTAAATATTTCTATATATACCTTAATTTGTTTTCATTTGTAGTAATCTATAGGATTTATCTTTTCAGACACCGACTCCATGCCATGATCTAGCCTATATTTAGTGACCACCCTATCATAACAAAATTCTCATTAAAACACATACTAAATATATAATTCAATGTTTATCTATAAAATGATGATTTTATAGTATTAAATATTCACAATACACATAATTTTTGGTCAGTTGGTTGAAAATCCATGCATTTAATCCAAAAAATAAATATTTGGTGTGTCTATGTTGACTGCTATAAGCATCTAGTGCTTTATAAGAAAACAAAACAATTAAGTAATGCAAAAATTAAAAATATATTTTATATGATTAGATTATAGAGTTTTACCCTTGCAATGTAGGCATAAAAAAGAGTTTGTCTTCTGATGATTTTTTATTAAATGCTTCGAATAACTCATCTTTCTTCTTCTTAATTTCTTCCTCATTCAAAGTAATTTCTGGCATAGAAATGATATAGGTATTAATGAATCCAAATCATGCTTCACACAATATTCCATTTATATAGTTGTAATATAAATTCCTTTACAAAATATGAATAGTTATTAACTCTAATAAACATATTTAGCTCACTATTTAGACAAATGTTTTATGAAAATGTACCTTATGTATATATTCACAACTGAGACACCCAACCATTCATGCTTGAGAATCTTAGTTAGAGTCTCGAGACCAATTACATATATAAAGGAAACTCCATATATGGGTTCTTTATATTCAATGTAAGATATAGTTTTATCTTTAAATTTTTTCTCTTCATGAAGTTGTAATGATAATAAATATTTCTCTAGAACTGGCGGGGAGAAGGCACTCTCAGAAGGTTGTTTCATTTTCTTGGTTGATTCACTAGATTTTCTTGATTTGACCATTCATTTCTCCACCACTTTATCCATATGTAATATCATACCTCACTTCAGACATTTTATCATCAACTATTACATGTTTTTCATATGATTTTTTTAAATATATACCTCATTTATCTTTATAAGATTATATGACCATGCCATGGAAGCTCTAATAGCAGCTTCGACCATTGTAATATTCAGACCATCAAGTGGAATAGGAAACTCAGCAGCCGGCTCATAAACTACCTCAATCCCCACTCTCATGTGATTTTTTGGGAGGGGTTGATTGTGTATATAGTCTCCCAAGATATTATAAACTTTACTTATCGCAACACAGTTTTACATGGGTGTTGATAGATAAAAATCACATACAACAGTACCCTATAGAATTTTAGTAATATAAAGTTATCAGAAGTTGTTTGATTCACATTTAAGATAAAGAGTAATGAAAAAATTGATTACCTCAAGTAAGTTATGAGGTTGGGGGGAATTACTAGCCTTAAAACTAGTGGGATCATTTAGTTTATGTGCAGATATTTTCTCTACTATTGGTTTGCTTTGATCCTTTCTTATACACTGGTTTTCCAAACCAAGCCATAAAATAATATCTTATAGTGAGTATATTTGTGTCTGCATTCATCTCATTAAATTATATGTGTCTTTATGTGGTTTTATATTCTCAAAATATGTTCGAGGAGAGAATCTAAAACCTAATCCTCTAACATGACCATATTGTTTAGGCCACATCAAAGCTACTGAAAGTTTATTTTCTTATGGTATGGCCGTTGTCGATCCTTGTGTCTAAGCCGTATAAAAAAATATGAACATATTAATTTTCATGTAATATTGTTATAAATCATAATGAATTACAATAATTTCATACATAAAAATGATTCCCATACTTCTTTTTTGTTTTCATCAACTAATATTCTATCCTTATTTACATGAGCCTCCTTCCATAGCACATGATGTGGGATGAAAGTGGCTTCAGATTTTGATTCATCAATATACATATAAACAAAGGAACATATATTGTTTCATATCACATAATTAAACTTTTATTTTTGATTTAAAATACACATTAATTTCTTATCTAATGAAGCATACCCCATCCTTTGCAATAGGGGTACACTATTTTTGATGCACATTATTTATTTTCATCACTCTTTTGATGTTTTATAAATTAACAATTTTAAATCAAGTTGGATAAAATAAATAATGTCAAATAATATATTATCAACCTTAATAAACCTGAAATAATTTCTCATTATGATGATTACTTAAATTAGTCCATGTTTCTTACTTTATAATGCGTGCATAACTAAGTGGTGGGTGGATATTTATTTTCCCCTCATAATTTCTAAGATATAACTTCTTTAGAAGAGTTCAGAAGCCTCTATGGGATTTTCCAATGGCCATTAAGAAAAATTTCTTATGAAAATATTATAAAATAAACAAAGTCTAGAAGGAATAACGAAAACTAAATCAACGTTTAATTATATAATTTTTCAGTAAAATAGATAAAGTATATTGTAACATTACTATTATATCTTTCCAAAGGATTTACATCATTACAGGTTGGACGCGACGCCATGAGTCAATATCAATCGGCACATTAATCCTCATTATGACCCCAAGATAACTAATAAATGTTGACTTGTTGGGGTCAATAGGTTTTCCATGTTGATTCCAACCAACCTCAAATTTTATACCCTGACTTCTTTCCTTGATAATTTTATTCAAAACTACGATGTTGTGTCATTCTTGTTTTTTCATCAAAACATTGTTGATCTTCTAATAATTCTGTAGTTTCATCATCAATAGTCTATTCTTGATCGGGATTGGCAACATCATCATGTTAAGAAGACATTGTCTACATGATTATTAAAACATTTAATTTGTATTTAATAACAACAATGAAATATACTCCATGCATAAAAGTACACAATTGCATGCATCTTTCATGAAAGTTGTTACTATCTTGAACAAAGATATAATACTGCAGTATTATAGTACAAATAACCTTCACTACCTTTATTTAATCCATCCCCAGGAACTTGATTGCCTTCCATCTCTTGATGATGGATTTGAGTTTACTCATTCCCTCTTTCAAACTAGCTTTCCTCCCATCACCATTTAGGAGGTATGTCATTAATGAATTTTGTAACCACAAAGATGGGAGGAAGTATAGTTTAAAAGAGGGAGTCCAATCCATCATCAAGAGATGGAAGAAAATCAAGCATCTAAGGATTAAAGAGTCCTAGGAACCTACACTAATAAAATCACTCAAAAATTCTCATCAATTGAAGAGGAATTGGAATACCTCCACTCTAATGGTCTTGAATAAATGAATCTCACACTACCTACATTTGAAATCACTTATGTCTACTCAAGGATTCCTCACCTTCCAATTTTGGATATTTTTTTAATCCACCATAAGATCCCTCTAATAACATACATCCCTTTAAAGGGTGAAATTTTCAACTTATGCTCTATATTGATCTAGATTTTTTTACTCTTATAAATGAAATTAATATATTCAATGCAATCCTAAATTTATTATTATGATATATTACCATAAAATCTTAAAGGAACCATAGATACTTACTATCATTGAAAATTAGATCACATAGCTTGAAGTAGATCTAAAATTGCCTCTAAGAATGTCCTACATTAATACTGATAATGATATCATCGATTATAAAATATAATATTGGAGAGATTTATCCCCATAGCTCAATCATATTCTATGATGAAACTTTAATCATATGCCATGACTGGTCTCACCAAATATGATAGGAGATATCATATTTCTTTTATCATATTTAACAATTGAGGTGATATTTTATTTGTGATATGATCCTCTATTTTCACACAAAACATGGATAAAGTCATATTTTATGATATCATAAATTGTATGATAAAATTTACTTCAAATACTTAGATTTTCTATATGTCATACCGTATGATATATAATAGCCATATGCTATGGGTGAACAAAGAAATCCTTTATTTCATAATATATGATATTAACATAATACAACATGAAATTTATTTATTTGAAAAAATAATAGATTAATACATTGTGTCCTTGAAGAACAAGTCCATAATACTAATTATGAGTTTTAGGGTATCATCCCATGATCATTAGAGGGATAAAAACCCTAAATAAGGGCAGATTTATCTCAAGGATAAATGTGAATGGAAAAAAAGAAAAAAACACCTATGGTATAATTATAATATAGTATTAGTGGAATACATATTTAATCTTCAATTGAATGTGTTTGATTTATAACACTGAATCAACAAACAAAGTATTCTAGCCTTTGAGGATATTACACTAGTCTTAAATCACATAAATATTCTAGAGGACCCTCAACCACTGAATGAGTTCTAGTACCTTAACCTAGTGATAAAAATTGGTCAAAGAAGAATAGAGGCTTGGATATGGAATGCATTAAAGGGTTAATTACAATAGGGGGATCATATCCCTTTATAGGGACTCTACATTTAATAAAGAGTGCCTTGAGCATTGACTGCCATCTCATGGATACTGATAATTTCATCACATCAGAGTACTTATTTCATTGAGTGTTTCAATAAATGTTTCAAGACATCTATGATGCTCTATATGATTTATAATTGATGAGAAAACATTTGGGAGAAGTAGCCAAATTCATTCATACAATATCATATATTTAATGCCCCACTAAAATCTACGTTGGTCATATGTCGCAGCCTCTAATAAAAATATATATAATCTTAAATTTCCATTTATGATTCAAGGATATCATAAAATAAAATATCTTTGTTTTGTGAATTTTGGACATGGATAAAAAATTACATGAATTATAGGACATAAATATCCAAACCATCAAAAGTATATTTTAATCAAATTTTGTTCTCTCTACAGTTATTCACCATGTTAGATGACTTTTCAAATTATTTTTTTATCCTATGAATTAATTATCTCTCAATTTTCATTAGTAAATCTATTAATAAATCACATCTCATATTTTTCTTGATCAACTATCCAATCATGGATAACTCACTTAATTTTGAGAAATACACTATTTATATATTTTTGTGTATTTCTAAGTCCATTTAACCAATGATTTCTCAAATCTATCCAATTTAAGAATATTTTTTAAAAAATTTGAGCATAATTTTCTCACCAAAAAAATTCTCCATCACTCTTTGTAACACATGGATAAAGTTTAATAATAATATTTAATTAATTAAAAAAAACTTTCACAACATGCATTACTAAAATAATTTTTGGACCGTGACCAATTAATTCAATATTTTTATGAATTAAATAAAAAATTATTCATTAAAATCATAAATCTAAATAACCCATTTCACGGTTTAATAATTTACACAAATAACCAAAATCCACAAAACATGTTTTAATGATTTTTACACTTACCTGGGTCCCTATATATTCATCACCTATAAATGAGGGCCACAACTTGGTATCCCCTAATCCTTAAAAACCCTCATAATTAAGCCTTTATAATCTATAATCTAGTATATAAGATGAATTAAATTTGAGAAACTACCTAGATTTTGAAACCCTATTTTATTCAAATGAAGAGAAAACTAAGTGGGTATGAGAGGTCTCCTTGTTAATGTCGAGAGAAGAGTAAATTATCTATATGTGTCTCTAGGGACAAATGGGATGGACACTCAAATACATATTAAAGGAGAAACACTATGAAATAGAACCACACTCATTGTATTTCAGTAGCGATGAGAAGAGATATAGGGTTCATCATGTTTAAGAACAGTGCAAAAACGCAAAACATGGAACCCAAAACATCAAAAAATGATAGGGGAAGAGTATAAAATAACATACATTGGATTATAGCCTTGATTAATCTGAGGGAATGTAGAGGAGTCACATCGGCAGTATAGGAGTTCCACATGAGCTTGAGAATCACAAGTGACTGAGTCGTGGTTAAGGTATTTTTTAAATAGATCTGGGAAATTTTTAAGAGCGCTAAAAAAATGCTTATAAAAGAAATATTTATCAGCACTAACATTTTAGTTTCGATAAATATATCTTTTAACAATGCTTTTTAGCACGAATAAAAGTTTTATAATTATAATTATTTAAATAAATTTATTATAATTTTATAATTATTTAAATAAATTTATTATAAATTTACAATTATTTAAATACATTTATTATAATTTTATAACTATTTAAATAAATTTACTATAATTTTATAATAATTTAAATATATATAATTATTTATTTATAATTATATAAATACTTATTTAAAATAAATAATTATTTATTTATAATAATTATAAATATAGTAAATATACATTTATAGATATATTTATTTATAAATATTTATTTACAAATATATTTTTATCATTATTAATGGATATATAATCTTAAATACATGCATTTTAAAAATGAGTGAAATTGAATAATTCAAAATGAGTACACTTTAAAAATATTGAAAAAATGGATAAGTTTTATTAATTAAATATAAATTATTATATATATATATATATTAAAGTGGATGAATACATATTGAAAATACTAAAACATAGTAAATAAATATATATAAATAAAAAATAGAAAATGATCAAATTCAAAAATAAAATAAAAAATAAAAAACATTAAAAATGAATACCCTAACTGTAGTATTAAAAAGAATAAATAAAATTGAATGATTAAAAACATAATATATATTAAATGTATCATGTTATAATGAAATTCTAAAATATACTAAAATTTGAATAAATTACATAAATATTAGGTGTATGTATTTCTATATATTGCATAAATATATTTGTTTGTGTGTTTGTGTATAAAAATGCATTAACACACACACACACATATGTACGTGAAAGAAATGCAACATACGATGTTTGATATAGGTTAAATTGAAAAATTAAACAACATTAAAAAAGAATAAGACATTAATATGTTTTTATTTAACATTTTATATATATTATACTTATTCATTATATATATATATATATTTAATATATACTATTTATTAATATTTATAATATATATATATATATGTATATTAAATTTATTCATTTTTATCAATAATTATTTAATTAATAAAATGTTTCATATTTTTCTTAATTTACTCAATTTATTTTTGTTTGTTTAATTTTTTGTTTTATTCTGGACCATTATTAGGGCTAAAAAAGTGATGATAAAGGGAAACTTTTATCAGTGCTAAAAATAAAGTGCTGATAAAGGTTTCCTTTATCAGTGCTAAAATAAAGCGCTGATAAAGGTTATCATTTATCACTACTAAAAAAAGTACCGATAAAGGGTTCCCTTTACTAGTGATTTTTTTAGCACTAATAAAGGGATTCCTTTATCAGTGCTTATTTTATCACTGATAAAGATGGACTTTATCAGTGAATTTTCTAGCGCTGATAAATGAAAATGTTGTTATAGGTGTGTTTTTTAGTAGTGTTGGATAAAACCAAATAGGAACAAAATTTCTCAAAAGCATAAACAAATTCTAAGAGATATTTCTCTATAGTTGTGTAGTTAACTTGAGCTTCATTCAGCATGCGACTGGCATTGTAGATAGGACACAAGATGTGATCAACTTACTACCCTAAAACAACACCAACAACGAAGTCTCTGGCGTCACACATCAATTCAAATTCTATATCCCAATCAAGTGAAATGATTACAAGAGCATCTACCAGGATTTTATTTAAAGTATTGAATTTCCACTAAAATTATTTAGTGAACTGAAATAGAGTTTACTTTGATAACAAGTGCATTAGATGGTGGGAAACTTTTGCAAAGTTTTTTTACAAATTGTCAATAGAATCCCGCATGGACCAGAAAACTCCTTATACCTTTGACTATAGAAGGCTTAGGTAAATCTTTGATCACTTTTATCTTGGCATGATCAACTTCCATGCCATTCTTGGAAATTTTATGTCCAAGCACTGTGCCTCATTGGACCATAAAGTGAAATTTTTCCCAATTTAAAACTATAAACTTCTCTTTACAACACTGCAGAACTATATTTCTTAGACATACCTCAAAGGATCTTCCATAAACTGAAAATTCAACCATGTAAACTTCTAATAATTCCTCCACCATATCATAGAATATATGTTTCAATCACCATTTAAAGGTTTCCAGTGCATTTTTCATACCAAATGACATGTGCCTATAGGCGAAGGTTCTAAATGGACATATAAATGTTGTCTTAGAGTAATAATCTGGGTTGAATACAATATGATCATATCCTGAATATTCATATAGGAAACAATAGAGTTCAAGTCCTGCTAGTCTTTCCAAAATTTTATCCATAAATATAAAAGAAAAATGATTTTTTGGTTTGACACATTTATATTTCTGTATCCCACACATACTCTCCATCCAGTGATGGTGCGAGTTGAGATTAATTCATCTTCATCATTTTTTCAACTGTGAGACCACCTTTCTTAGGAACTACTTGCAGTGGGCTCACCTAATCACTATTAGATATTGAAAATATTATTCCAAAATCTAGAAGTTTCAGCACTTATTTTTTAACAACCTCCTTCATTGGTGGTGTGAGTCGCCTCTGGGGTTGGCGTCTAGGTTTTACACCTTCTTCAAGTAAAATTTTGTGGGTGTATAAAATAGGGTTGAGTCCTTTGATATCAACCACTCCCCAGGAAATTGATTTCTTATGACTTTTCAATACTTCAACCAAATTTTCCTCCTATTTCTATGATAGTTTTGAGTTAATTATAACTGGTAGTGCATCAGTAATCTCTAGAAAGGAATACTTGAGTAAACTAGGGAGGGGTTTCAATTCCAATTTTGGTGGTAGGATGACTGAAGGTATGGAAGGTGGGATGCTTTCTCTTGTAATATGTTCTATGTAGTTTACCTACTCGATGTAATAATACTCATCCTCATCTAAGATTATTTCATCACTTTTGTATTCAATGTTTAAGTAGCCTTCTCTTTGGTTAGTGAGAGAGATCACTTGGAAATCAAAAGAATCAGATATTTGTTGTGCTGATTTTGCAAGATTGAACACAACTTGTTCTTCACTGACCCAAAATATAATTATTCTTTAATTAACATCAATCAATGAATTTAAAATGGATAGTAATGGTTTTCCTAAGGTTATTGGAACATCTCATTTATCTTCCATGTCTATAATGAGAAAGTCTGCTGAAAAAATGAACTTACCTACTTTGACTAGAACATCCTCAAGAATTCCTTGGGGATATTTGACTAATCAGTCAGCCAATTGAAGTTATACTCTGGTTGTTTTGAGTTCTTTAAGTCCCATCTTATGGAATACACTCATTGGAATGAGGTTTATGTCAGCTCCTAAGTCTCACAAATCTCTTCTAAAGTTACATTATCCAATTGTGCATGGAATTGAAAAGCTCCCAAGATCTCTCATTTTTGGTGGGATTTTCTACTAAAAAACAACAGAAAATTATTTATTCAGTGATATGAATCCTAGTTCTTCCATTTTCCTTTTTTTTGAAAGGATATCTTTG
Organism: Viscum album; assembly: GCA_963277665.1. Classification (NCBI taxonomy): domain Eukaryota; kingdom Viridiplantae; phylum Streptophyta; class Magnoliopsida; order Santalales; family Viscaceae; genus Viscum; species Viscum album. The sequence goes on along the minus strand of OY728143.1, from coordinate 59,957,590 downwards.
AGAAATTTTTCATAGGTGGTCATTTGAGTGATTTCATTAGCAAATGGAATGTTGATGTGCAATTGTTTTAACATTTCCAAAAAACTTCTTATATTTCCCTTCAATTCTTGTATTTATCTTTTTGGAAAAGGAAGGTGTGGTTTATAGGGATGGTGAAGCAACATAAACTTATTCCTTGAGTTTCTTAGGTGTTTGGGTTTTTAGGGGTGCCTCTTGTGGTATTTATTGATCGATTCCATAAAATTATTATTTTATGACTTTTGTATGCTTCTTGAGTTCCTTAGTTTTTCTTTCATCTCCTCCACATGGATGCTGAAAATCCAGCACTTTTCCACTCCCCAGAACTACTGCCTTTTCCTATTCCCTTGGGCATGTCTCTATATTACTAGGTAAAGTACCTAGTAATCTGTCTGACAAGGTCTTGGAGATCTGACACATTTGATGCTCAAGGATTCGAAGAGTTGCCCTTTGATTCCGCATTTTAGTTTATTGGGTGGTCATCCTCTAATATAGCTTTTGAACAAAGGATGAGAGTAGATTTTCTAGATTAGTTTGAAGAGGTACAACTGGTTGCTGAGGTCTTGGTGAAGATGGATTAAATTTTTATTATGATCTTAGAGAAAAGGGTTTTTTTGATACTTGTTGTGCTGGTCGAGGCACGTGATTCATCAGTGGATATCCTGGTGGTCCTTGATTCCTGAAAGGTTCTTGACCACTTCTTTTTTGGTAGCACCCATGATTGTTCTAATACTATCATTTTTCAAGCCTATATTGATAATATTTTTGTGGATATTGGAACTATTTATTTTTTTTGATTATAATTAACATAATTAGAATCTTAGTTTGGTTCTTCTTCAATAGTTTCTATGTAGTCTTGATAGATATGTGGGCCACCTCACATTATGCATGACTGAACTGCCATTATAGAAGTAGGAGGGGGGGGGGGTGATGCAGTAGGTAACTGAAAGGATTCAAGATTCTTGGTCAAGGCTTCTACTTATGTAGCTAGTCAAGTATTATCTTCAACTTGGTGGATACCATGTCGAGGTGGTCCACGATCACTATGCCATAGGATGACATTGTAATATACTTAATCCAAAATTGATCTTATAGATTCAGGTGTCTTGAACATAAGTCCATCCGCGAAAGCATCAACAACTATGTGTGTGGCTGGCTAGAGGCCCTGGTAGAATGTCTGTATCTAGATCTACATGTCTAGTCCATGGTGTGATAACTTTCTCATGAGTTACTTAAATCTATCCAAAGCTTCCCATACAGATTATCCATCAATATAAGTAAATTTTTGTATATCTTTATAGAGATTCCAAGTCTAGATTTGTGGGAAGTATTTGTCTAATTTTTTTGGCCATATCATCCCAAGTCGTGATTGACTTGGGAGCTTGAATTTTGAGCCAATATTTAGCTCTGTCTTGTAGGGAGAAGGGAAATACTCAAAGTCTTATTACATCATAAGACACTCCCTAGTTGTGGATGGTATCAAAAACATCTAGGAGGTTCAAAATGTGTTTATGGAGATCTTCACTTTAAATCCCACTAAATTGGACCATGTTCTGGATTATGTAAATGCATCCAGGTTTGATCTCAAAGGTGTGTGCTTGAATAGGAGGGCACATAATACTTTTCATATCACCATGGATTGATGGAAATCCATAATTCATCATGTTTCTTTCTTGATTCACCTACTGCTCTTCATGAACTAAGGGTTTCATGTTGAGTGGGTTGGGTTTATTTTGACCTGCAAGATTTCTTGTAACACCCCAACCCTAGTTACCTAGAGTTGGTTCATTATTACATAACACTGGCATTATCACAAGAGATTAAGACTTGAAATACCGATTAGTTTAGTGGCCTTGAAAGTACTAGATACATACATAAGTTTTACATTACATCATGAAATGTAAAAACAACAACATTTTTCCCCCTTCGACACACTCTTATTGCTTAGCCTATTCCTGTAGGTTAATCGTAATATAATTCTTCACATCCTGGAAAAAATAAAATATAAGAAAGGGGGGAGATCAGATGCTCAGTAAGGATAATAATATAGCAGAAACTTTCATAAATAAGCATAAACATTTAAGGCAATGTATAAGACTAAAACACAAGCCTTTTAAACTTAAACTTCAACATAATATGGAAAAGATAGATCAAATAATTCCATTTACTTATTCATATGGATATTCTACTAGTCGAATAATCACATTAATATCAATAGCCAATTTCATAATGATGGAATGCATAATGCTAGATATCATAACCACATAGTCAAGGCCTCTTTCCAAGACTACAAATAAGATTTTGTCAAGGCCTTGTGCCAAGACACTAGTTTGTCTCATGAGACCTATCTATGCATTGAGGAGCTATAGCGGGCTCCACCCGTCACTTACTAAGTCCAATGCATTCCTCATATGAAAAGGTTGAAACATAACATAAACATTCATATTAAAACTAGCATATGAAATGTAAATACTTTATCCATAAACCATGAATTGTATAAAAGTAACACATCCACATTCAAACATATCACAAAACCTTCAATACAATATGGAATATTGTATCATAATAAATCAACTTCAAACAAGTGTAAAATCAATCAAAGGATGTTGACATAGATGAAATCAAAATTATTTGAGGGAAATATCTCTTTATATTTTGAAATAATTTAAAATCCACTTAATTATAAAATAAATCATTTATTTTGAAAATATTCTTATAATCTTGTAAGTCCGTATAAGTTAAAAAAACATTCTTACCTTAATTTTTCGAAAAGGTCATAAAGTACCTTGTTTGGAAAACGAAGAAAAGATTCCTTTTAAAACATTTTATAAAAATTAAAACAAGGGTATAAATGAATTTAAACCATCTTCTAGTAAATAGTAAAAGTGTTTTGAAATACATTTTTAAGAAACATGGATGTGGATGATAAAGAGGTCCCAGTAGATACTCACGTATAAACAACCTCGGATAATGAAGAGATTATAGAATTAATCGTTACCTTATACTCTTCCTTGATTGAGGGTGTTTTAATCTTCTATATAATAGTTAAATCAATGTTATTAAATTATAAAATAACCACATACATAAATATGATATCATATATGATCTTCTAATATTGCTTTGTTAATAATATTTTAGTAGTATCATTATTTCAGGTGTTAACTAATTCGTTTTACTTTATATGTTTTGTTACATAAGTCATGTTTGTTATGAATAGTATGTATTCGATTCATATAAATAATGATATTAAGTTCTTAAACATTATTTTTAATCATAAAATGAAAATTATTCTTGAATGATTATTATGATGAATGAATCTCATCGCGTTCGTGAAGACAGTAATCCGTACGTACGCATGAGTGACAATATAATTCTATTGATGGTAAAATAGTATTTAATTGGATGTTATATCATATATAAAGAATAATTAACATTTTATATTTATTATTTACATCAATTATACTCATTATTATACCCATACAAATAATAAAGTTTTGAATAACAAACTACACCACGACGCGGAGACGGTAAGCCGTACGTACACATGTATGGTGGCTTTGTAATTCATAGGATGGATAGAATAATGAATATGATTGTAACATATTTATAATAACATCAAAATATGTATAAGTTACTGTATTTATTATTTTGGTATGGAAACAACAAAGAACGAGGAAGTGGAAGAAGAAAAGAACTTTGAAAGAGGTGATGAAATTATTACCTCTTCTTCAGGTGCTTCCTTTTAATTTGATAAAAAGGGATCCTTAGGTCAGCTTTATGATCAAAGTAAGGCCTCTAGTTTAAATTGAGGATAGTTGGGAGGATATTTGAGAAAGTTTTGGCTGATCCAAATGGCTTTGGAGGTGTGATTTTGAGAGAAGGGGAAGTACCCTTTTATAAGAGAGGTGAGGGTCACTTTAGGAAAAGCTTGAAATATTATTATATTATACAATAATATTAGGTTTTTAATGGATCCAAAAAGATTTATTTCTAGGATAAGGTGGTTATGGGTTGAAAACCTCTCAACCAATAGGTTTTAGATAGGTTTATGTCACCATATTAACCTTATCTTTTAGATTTAACTCTTAGTTAAATAGTTTAACTTTTACCATGTATTCTTGTATTATTATAATAAATGCTTAATAAACTTACTATAAAAATCCAAGAGAACACTAAGTGGTTCATTATTGATATAAATAACTTTATATAAGTCATTTTGACAAACCTTATATTTTTAGAAATATTATATCAATTAATAATATAGTATTTGTTTTAAAAACTCATTTATGTCAATTTTGACACTATTTGGTATTTTGTTTTTGGGAAAGTCATAAAAACTTCATAAATTCAATTTTTTTTTATTTAATAAACCCTAACATGTCATATTAACCTAAAAAATTCTTTTAATACATTAAAAGTCTCAATTTACAATTATATTAATATTTATAATATCAATTATTTTAATCTTTAAATAACAAGGTAATTACTACATTGTCATTGTGTCATAAATAAATTTAATTATTTAATGTCTAAAAATTATAAATAAAATACAATTATTTAGGAAATATTTTTAGACTTATAATGAATATTTATAGTCTAATTTATCTTATATATAACCCTATATTAAAAATGGTTTAGTTATTAAACTTTGAATTTAACACGTTTAACTCTTCTCTAAATAAAATAATAATAAATGTCATAATCTAATACAAGAGGACAAAAAGGATCATATTTTATTAATAAGGTTTATTTTGGTCAAAATACACTTATCCAATAGAATTAGGACATATGTTAGGGTGATTATAATATCATTTTTACCTTTAATTACCCTATTTACTTTTAACCATGGTAAATAAAATTCAAAAGTTACTATTCACCAAAAATTATTTTCATCCTATTGAACCACATTTTACTTACTGATGTCAAGTAGTAAAATGATGTTTTATTAAATTTTGTTAACGTGCCTAGAAGGTGGGTAAAGGACGTTAAAATGTTCAATAAAATTTTATACATATAATTTTATTATAAAATGACTCCAATGAATTACATTGAAATTATATAGGTATTATTTATATATTTTGACCTAAAATAAATTTAAATAAAATAAATAATTATTTAAATAAAAAGTAGGTTTTAAACAATAACGTAGTGTTTTTCACTATTCATCAAAAATTGAAAGTTTTTAGAAAAATACAAAAAATTTACCATAAGCTAATTTTGATATTCTGAATCCAAAAATGAAGTCCATTTTGAAAAATAAAATTTATAAAATTTTAAAAAGTGGGTATTACTATTCATAATAGCTAGTTTGATTGGTCGTGGTGTGATGGAACTCGAAGTTTCGTACAACGCAAGCTATTGCTTTATTCAAAGAGAAATGTACCGTGAAAGCTTGGGGTGTTACATTCTTTACTCCTTAAAATAATTTTGTCCTAGAAATTTTCTAGAATATTATTGCATAAAAAGATTTGTGTGGTTCTTCAACATAAGTTCCTCGGGTTCCCACATTGCCTCTTCCATCTTATGATTTCTCCATAGAACTTTTACCAGACATGTCGTCCGGTTTCTTAACACTTGTTCTCTGGTATCAAGAATCTTGACAGACTCTTCACAATAAGACAAACCGAGTTCTAGTTCTATTTCTTTATAGGTGTGTACATGCATTGGGTCAGGCATGTATTTTATCAACATTGATACATGTAACACATCATGAACTTTGGAGAGACTTGGAGTCATTACCAAATGGTAAGATACAACTCCAATTCTTTATAGAATTTTAAAAGGTCCAATGTACCTGGGACTTAATTTACCCTTCTTACCGAAACGTATAACACCCTTCCATAAAGATACCTTCAAGAAAACATGATCTCCTACTTAAAATTTAAATTCCTTCCTTCGGTTATCGACATATCTCTTTTTCCTACTTTGGGCTGCTTTGATGTGGGGTTGGATAACATTCACTTTTTATATTATTTCCTCAACAATATTTGGGCCTACAAGTTTTCTTTCACCAATATCTTCCCAACAAGTTGGTGTGTGACATCTCTTTCCATACAACACTTCATATGGTGCCATCTGAATACTTGAATGGAAGCTATTTCTATAGGAAAATTCTAACAGAGGTAAATATTGATCCCATATACCTTGAAATTCAAGTGAGCAAGATCTCAACATTTATTCTAAGGTTTGAATAGTCCATTCTGATTTTCCATCAGTTTGAGGGTGGTAGGCAGTGCTCAAACAAAGTTCAGTATCCAGGGCTTTCTAAAGACTTTTCCAGAATCTTGATGTAAAACGGGGATCACGATAAAAAAAATTGATAGGGATACTACATTAAGTCTTATGACTTCATTAATATATAGTCTTGATAAACATTCAAGTGGTAAATCTTCTCTTATAGTAAGAAAATGTGCTAACTTGGTAAGACAATCAACAATGACCCATATTGCATCATTCCTTCTAGGAGTCTTTAGTAGCCTCATGACAAAGTCCATCGTAATATCATCCCATTTTCACTCAGGTATGGGAAGAGATTTCATGACTCCTCCAGGATGTTTTCTTCCAGCCTTAACCTATTGACAAACCATACATCTTGACACATAATCAGAAATCTCCCTCTTCATGCTGTACCACCAAAAATGTTCCTTCAAATCTCTATACATCTTAGTGCTACCAGGGTGTATAGAGAAATTGGAGTTATGAGCATCATCCAACAATTCCCTTTTTAGATAAAGTATATTAGGAACACAAAGTCTCTTCCCAAATTTTAAAATTCCATCTTCATATATGAAGTCAATCAATCTACCATTATCCACAAATTTAATTTTCTTTTTAAACTCCTCATCATCAGTCTAAGAACTTTTTATCCTTTCTATTAAAGATGGTTTGGAAACCATTTGAAAAAGTATTGATGTTTCACCTCCCATGATTATTCCCATATCCATATTTACTAGATCTATGAACATAGGATCCCTTTCAACTCTTATCTTGTTCAAAATTCCATGATCCTTTCTTCTCAAAGCATCTTCCATCTTATTTGCCTTCCCCAGGTGGTAGTGTATAGTGAAATAATTATATTAGAGTAGTTCAAGCCATTGACTTTGCCTTATGTTGATTTATTTCTGTGAGAAAATATACTTTAAACTCTTTTGATCAGTATATATCTCACATTTTTCACCATAGAGATAGTATATCCATATATTCATAGAAAATATTATAGCTACTAAATCAAGATCATGAGTGGGATAGTTTTTTTTCATGAATTTTTAGCTACCATGATGCATAGTCAATAACTCTATAATTCTGCATAAGGACACAACCAAGTACTTTCTTTGAAGAATCACTATAAATAACAAACCCATCATTCCCTAATGGTAGAGTCATGATAGGAGCATTGACTAATCTTCACTTCAGTTCTTCAAAACATTCTTCACATTCTTTTGTCCAAAAAAATTTAACCTCTTTACGTGTGAGATTGGTTAATGGGTTAGCCAATCGGGAAAAATTCTGGACGAAGCGCCAATAATAACCTGCTAAACCAATAAAACCGCTTACCTTAGTTATACTCATCGGTGCTGGACATTATTATATTGATCTTGTCTTAGAAGGATCAAAAAATATTCCATCCTTAGAGAAAATATGGCCAAGAAAAGAAAAATCCTAAAGCCATAATTCACACTTTCTAAACTTTCCATATAATTCATTTCTTCTAAGAGTATTTAGAATAGTGCACAAGTGATTTTCAGGATCTTTATAGATTTTGGAGTAAACCAAGATATCATCAATAAATACCACTACAAAGTCATCAAGATATTCCTTGAAAACTCTATTCATTATATCCATGAAGACATAGGGTGAATTAGTTAGTTCAAAAGTCATTACTGTAAACTCATAATGCCTGTACCTAGTTCAAAATGCTATTTTCAGAATGTCTTCCTTTTTCACACACAACTGATGATATCCAGATCGAAAGCCAATATTTGAAAAATATTGAGATCCATGAAGTTGATTGAATAAATCATCAATGTGAGGTAGGGGATAATTTTTATTTATTTTTATATAATTGATCTCCTTGTAGTCAATGCCCAACCACATAGATCCATATTTCTTCTTAACAAAAAGAACAGGGTCTCCCCATGGAGAAACACTTGGGAGAATAAATCCTTTATTACTTAATTCCTATTTCTGTTTCTTTATTTCCACTAATTCCATAGTGGACATTCTATAAGGGGTCTTCAATATGGGCCTTGAACCTGGAATTAAGTTAATGGAAAACTCAATTTTTCATTCTGGAGGATGTCCAGGTAAATCCTCTGGAAACACATCAACATATTATTGAACAATAGGTACATCCTCTATTTGAACATTCTTTTCCTCACCCTCTCTTCCTCCCCAATAATTTAATTTAGTAGAGATACTGGGGGTGGATCTAGATAAGAATCATGTGGTGAAATTTCTACTCTAAAGATAAGGAACTCCTTATCATCATCAAAAATTGTAACCTTCTTCTTATTACAATAAATTTTCGCATCATGGTCCTAAAGCCAATCCATAATGAGGATTATATCAAATTCAATCATGGTTATGATGATGAGATCAGTAGATAAAGAACATTTATATGTCCTAATTGGGGCAGATTCACAAAAATTTGTTGCAATGATACTTCCCTTAAAAGTTTTGACTGAAAACTTCCTTGTTAAATCAAATTGGAAATATCCAATTTTCTTAGCAAACTGGGAAGATATGAAACAATGCGATGATCTAGAATCAAATAAAGAATTGGATAAATTTTAAAAAACCATTAAATTACCTGCCGCCACATCATTCAGTGCTTCAAACTTAGTATTAGTGATTTCATAAGCTTGAACTTTCTCCCTTCGCCTTTTCTAAGGTAAGTTTTCTTAGTACTTAGGAAATTCATTTGCATAATGCCCCATTTCTCTACAACTGCATAATTCAACATTGAAAACCTCTTTTTTCCCTTACAATCATGAGATTGGTGGCCTTTTTCACCACACTTGTAATAGACTCCCATTCCCTTTAGGAAAGTACTGGTGTAACACCCCGACCCCAGAAGCCCAGAGTCGGTGCATTTTTTTAATACATTAGCATGATTACAAGGAATCAAGTCCTGAAGGACCGATAAGTTTATTAGTCTTGGAAAATAAATTACATACATGAACGTTACATTACATTATAAAATAAAAAAAAACAAAAACAAAATTGTATCCATTGACCACAATCATACCCCTTAGATTATCCCTGTAGGTCAGTCATAATATACTTCTTTGCATCCTGGAAAAAATAAAACATAGAAAGGGGTGAGCTCAGATACTCAATAAGGATAACAATATAGTGGAAACTTTCATAAATAAGCATAAAAATTTAAGGAAATGTATAAAACTAAAACAAAATCCTTTTAAACTTAAACTTCAGCATAATATGGAAAAGATAAATAAAATAATTCCATTTACTTATTCACATGGATATTCTACTAGTCGAATAATCACATGTAATATCAATATCCAATTTCATATTGATGTAATGCATAATTCCAGACTTCATAACCACATATTAAAGGAATTTTTCCAAGACTACAAATAAAATTTTGTCAAGGCTTTGTTCCAGGACACTAGTTTGTCTCATGAGACCTATCGATGCATCGAGGAGCTATAGCGGGCTCCACCCACCACTTACTAAGTCCAATGCATTCCTCATATGAAAAGGTTTAAACATAACATAAAAATTCGTATTAAAACCAGCATACGAAATTTCAATACTTTATCCATAAACCATGAATGGTAAAATAACACATCCACAGTCAAACATATCACAAAACCTTCAATAAAATATGGAATATTTGTATCATAATAAATCAAATTCAAATAAGTTTAAAATCCATCAAAGGATGCTAACATAGATGAAAATTATTTGTAAAAATCTTTGAGAGAAATATCTTTTTTCATGAAAAAATTTAAAAGTAACACAATTTAGAAAGGAATATATTTAAAGACATTTTTGAATCAAAGTGTCCCATAACACTTTGAAACTTTTTAATGGAATTAACATTTTAAAAACATTCATGTCCATATAAATAAATCCTTAAAAAACCATTTTTAAAACATGAACATTAATGAGAATAATTTAGAATAATAAATATTTAAAACATTTAAAATGATGTTTTAATAAAAGAGTCCCTTAAAAAGAATACCTTTGAAAACTTTTTTATGAAACATGGACATGGATAATAAATATGTCCCAGTAAAAACATACCCATAAACAATCTCGAATAATAATGAGATTGAGGAATTAACCCTTACCTTGTAATTTTCCTTAGTTGAGGGTACGTTAGACTCCTGTATAATATTTAAATCATTGTTATTAAATTATACAAGAATCATATACATAAATATGATATCATATATGATCTTCTAATATTTCTTTATTAATAATATTTTAGTAGTATCATCGTTTCAGACGTTAACTGATTCATTTTCCTTTATATGCTTGGTTACATAAGCCATGTTTGTTATGGATATGATATATTTGATTCATATAAATAATGATAATATGTTTATAAACATTATTTTTAATCATAAAATGAAAATTATTCTTTAATGATTACAATGGGTAATGAATCTCATCGCGTTCGTGGAGACAATAATCCGTACGTACGCACGAGCGACAATAGAATTATATTGATGGTGAAATCATATGTAATTGGATGGTATATCATATATAAATAATCATTAAAATTTTATATTTATTATTTAAATTAGTTATACTCATTATTATACCCATCCAAATAATGAAATGTTTGAATAAAAAACTACACCATGATGTGGAGACGGTAAGCTGTACGTATGCACGTATGGTGACTTTGTCATTTATAGGATGAATAGAATAATGAATATGGTTATAAAATATTTATAATAACATCATATCATGTAGAAGGTACTGGAGTTATTATTTTGTTATGGAAACAACAAAGAAAGAGGAAGTGCAAGAAGAAAAGAACTTGAAAGAGGGTGGTGAAATTATTACCTCTTCTTCGGGTGTTTCCTTTTGAGTTGATCAAAAGGTATAGGTTATATTTATGATAAAAGTAAGATCTCTAGGTTTAAGGTAGGATATTTGAGAGGATATTTGGGCAGGTTTTTGCTGATCCAAATAGTTTTGGAGGTGTGAAATTAAGATAAGGGGAAGTACCCTTTTATAAGAGAGGTGAGGGTCACTTTAGGAAAAGCTTAAAATATTATTTTATAATAAAATAATTTTCAGTTTATAATGGATCAAAAATGATTTATTTCGAGGATAAGGTGGGGATGGGTCGAAAAACTCTCAACCAATATGTTTTAGATAGGTTTAGGTCACCATATTAACCTTATCTTTTAGATTTAACTCTTAGTTAAATAGTTTGACATTTACCATGTCTCTTTGTATTTTTATATTATATGGTTAATAAAATTACTATAACAAGGAAAAAGAACCCCATGTGATTAATTATTAATATAACTATCATTATATAAGTTCTTTGGAAGAATTTTATATTTTTAGGACTATTATATTATTTAATAATATAATATTTGTTTTAAAATTCATTTATGTCAATTTTGATGCTATTTAGTATTTGGTTTTTGTGAAATTCATCACAACTTTATTAATTCAAAAAAAAAAAAAAAATTTAATCAATCCAAACATGTCATATTAACCTATAAAATTCATTTATGGCATCTAAACTTTCAAATTATATTTATTTTAATATTTACAATACCATTTATTTGATTCTTTCATTAATAAGGTAATTACTACATCATCATTGTTTCATAAATAAATTTAATTATTTAATATCTAAAAATTAAAATTAAAATATAATTATGTAGGAAATATTTTTATATTTCTAATGAGTATTTATAGTCAAAAATATAACTCATATAACCCCATGTAATTTTTTTTACTAAAAGATATATGTTTATGTCATTTTTGTCTTTACTTTAAATTAATTAATATAAAGTGTCATTATCACTCTCAAGTGGCTCCATGGGGTCCCAAAATCGACCTAAGGATTCCCATGGTCATACATTTATCAACAAATAGGAATAGTACACATGTTAGGGTAATTTAATATTATTATAATATTATTTTGTTACCCTAATTTACCAGATTTACCCTTTAACCATGGTAAATAAAATATTTACTGAAGTAAATATTCATAATGTCTAAAAATAAAAGTTACCTATTTACAAAATTTGGACCACCTGATTCCAAATATTGAATCCATTTTTTAAATTCAAAACACAGAAGTGGCAGAAATTAATTTAAAATTAATTCCCGTTGTTAAAACAGAAAGCATGTTTTTAAGAAATAATAACTATCAAAATATTGACACTTGTTTATGTCCAGTTTAAATGTGAAATTACATACAATGACCTAAATTATATTAAATGATAAAACTAAATTCTAATTATAGTTTAAAACTACTCAAATTTATAATTTAACGCTATAAATTATTTTTATTAAAAAAGTTATTTTTAATTAAAATTTAGTATTTTTCACTATTCATCAAAATATGAAAGTTATTAGAATAGTACAAAAAATTCACCCTAAGCTAATTTCAATATTATGAATTCAAAAATGAAGTCTATTTTGAAAAATAAAATTTATAAAATTTCAAAAAGTGGGTATTACTATTCATAACGTCTAGTTTGATTTGTCCCGGTGTGTTAGAATCTCGAAGTTGCGTACAATGAAAGCTATTTCATTATTCAAAGGGAAAAGTACCATGGAATCTTGGGGTGTTACATTCTTCCCTACTTAAATAAATCGAGTCCTCACAATTTTAATTTTTTCTTCGAAAATAAAAGGTTAAAAATAGAAAAATACCTTTTTGGAAAACCCACATCGGAAATTGGGTTAATAAAATTTAGTCTTAATAAGAGGGAAAGGGAAATGAAAAATTCACCACCAAATTATGATCTCTATTAAGAGAACATTGGTGGAAATTAGAGACACATAATTGGAGGAAAAACGTAAATATTTATAGGGAGTGATTGAGGTCATCAATCATAAATAAGTGTAAAATTGAGGGCCTTAAAGCCATCAATCTATGATGATTTAAAATATCACCAGTTCAACAAAACATAAGGTATTAGGATAAAACATTTTTGGTTTTAAGATCCCTTATATAAAGTTTAAGAATTAATTTATTCATAGAATAAGAGGGAAAAAATATACTTGACAAGTAGAGTTTCATCCTTCAACTAATTCCTACCAGACACTCATCTTTCACTCCAAAAGATAATAGAATTCAAAAATATTCTATTTATCCTAATCGTATAGGGTTCCAAAAATAATTAATTTATAATTCATTTTTCAGACTATAAAAAAACTACATTATAAAAACCAGGAAATCATGTATGCCAGTGGAAGGTGATCCACCCTTTTCACCCTTCGGTTATAGGTTCAAGTCTCGTGGCCTTGTCGGACGCGACTAGTTGTCGCTCGACCTCCGGGTTGTCCTTTTTATGACAATCCAAAAATAATCTCAAGAAATTATTTAACCTTAAAAATTGTATCCAAAGTTAAACTTAATCGATTCCAACCTTTAGACTTATCCAAAATACTTCTGTCCAAACTCACATTCCAAAATTTATATGGAAGGTAATCACAATGAAGATCTTTTTTTCCACGTAATAAAATGTGAATAACTTCATCATATATTCTTTTAAAACACTGTATCAACCTAAATTACCATAAAACCATATTTATTACATTCATGATCCCTTATGCCTTATAGAATACTAGATATACTCCTATTAAAAAGTGTTGTAAACTTCAATAATGATGGAATATACAAATCATTTATCAGTTTCAAGGTATTCAAGAATATCCAAAATAATTTATCCAAATCAATCATATATTATTCCAAAATCAATACCTCAATATCCGAACCATATTATGGTTTATCTTTCTCTCAACCATATATTTTCTAAAAAAAAATAACATGATATTGAGTCATTTTTCTTGGTTCCACACAATCTTAAGTCCTTAATGAAATAATACTACAGTACAATCCTTATATATACTCCATAATTATTATAACTAGTACATCATTGATACAATATTCAAATGACATAATTCTTTAATATCAATATAAGAACACTAGTCATTACTCTTCATCTGTGGTAATATCATAACTTGATTATTATCCAACATCATCATTTGTGGTATACTTTGATGATTTGTATATTGATTCACATAGTATCCCAACTCCTTGCATATGAAGCATTATACATTTGAAACCTTTTTCTTACCCTTTCAATCACGCACTTGGTGTCCTTTTTCTCCACATCATCGTCATCATGTAATTTTATAAAGGGATATGTAGGAAAAATACAAAAAGGAGAAGCACAGAGGGAAACCCCTTGCCCACCCCCGCCCCTGCCCAAAAAAAAAGAAACTATGGGGGCCTAAAATGATGCAGACCTAATGAATCCTCTTTAATAAAGTCAATCTCATTAGGAGTAATACTTGTAGCAGAGTGAAGAAACACCTTCTCCATGCCATTAAGGACCACCGAGGCCAAGTATTCAACAACCTTGTTCCCCTCTCTCCAGGTGTAAATAATTCGGATGTTTTTCTTAATAATTCTTTTACATTGCCTTATGACATAGATATCGACTAGGGGACTTCACCATTCTCCTCCAAGTATTTATAGACAATTAAGGAGTCTGTTTCAATTTCGGATACCTCCAACCCCTACTGCCTGCAAAGTCTGAGTCCCGTAAGCATTTCCAGTGCCTCCGCTTGAAGGGAAAATCCTTCTTTCCCCTCTTCTCTTTATCCATATTTATATCTTCTATCCTTTTCTTCTCTTACTTCCCTTTAAAGCCATAAGAATCAGAAAATTCTTTACTTATCTTATTAACACATTATACTATTTCTTTATATGATGAGAATATGTGGGATACTATTTCCCTTTTAAATGTTGTCTTAATACCATGAAAGATACGATCCTTCTTAATCTTTCGACCATGCGTATTACTAGAATTCTCATTCATTCTACTAGGTGCCATTTCTAAACAATGGTATACACTAGGTTAGTTTATGAATCACAATGCATAATTCCAAACTTGTAAAATACCTAATGTAAATTGAAAATATTATGCATATAATCTGTAATCATAAAATATTTTCTTTGAGGAAGTATTTACTCTTAAATCCTTCAAAATGACTTGTAATTAAAATGTGAATTATCCTAAGCATATCCCCCAGAAGTGTCATAACCAAGAGTGCAGAAAGGCCTATTTTCGTGTACCAGGATACTCCACGTCAATCTTGAAACTCCTTTTTAGAGTTTACACTCCTAGGTACATCTGTGCCAGAGCTGCCTCTACCTTCTCGTATCCAGACAGGGATGTATTGCTTGGAAAATACAAAAAATCTCTACATTACCAAAATTATAGGAAGTTCTTCTATACTAATCCTCAAAGTATATCTTAGGGTAATGTTCTATAATCAGAGTTTATCTAAATCTATTTCCAATGTTGTTTCTAAACTTCCTCTAATACCAACTGTAACACCCCGACCCCAGAAGCCCAGAGTCGGTGCATTTTTTTAATACATTAGCATGATTACAAGGAATCATATCCTGAAGGACCGATCAGTTTAGTAGTCTTGGAAAATAGATTACATACATGAAAGTTACATTACATTATAAAATGAAAAAAACAACAACAACATTGTATCCATTGAACATAATCATATCCATTAGATTATCCCTATAGGTCAGTCATAATATACTTCTTCACATCCTGGGAAAAATAAAACATAGAAAGGGGTGAGCTCAGATGCTCAGTAAGGATAACAATATAGTGGAAAATTTCATAAATAAGCATAAACATTTAAGGAAATGTATAAAACTAAAACAAAATCCTTTTAAACTTAAACTTCATCATAATATGGAAAAGATAAATCAAATAATTCCATTTACTTATTCACATGGATATTCAACTAGTCTAATAATCACATTTAATATCTATAGCCAATTTCATAATGATGGAATGAATAATGCCAGAATTCATAACCACATAGTCAAGGCCTTATGCCAAGACTACAAATAAGATTTTTCAAAGGCCTTGTGCCAAGACACTAGTTTGTATCATGAGACCTACTGATGCATCGAGGATCTATAGTGGGCTCCACCCATCACTTACTAAGTCCAATGCATTCCTCATATGAAAATTTTTAAACATAACATAAACATTCATATTAAAACTAGAATAAGGAATGTCAATACTTTATCCATAAACCATGAATGGTAAAATAACACATCCATAGTCAAACATATCACAAAACATTCAATGCAATATGGAAGATTTGTATCATAATAAATCAACTTCAAACAAGTTTAAAATCCATCTAAGGATGTTGACATAGATGAAAATGATTTGTAAAACTCTTTGAGATAAATATCCCTTTTCCATGAAAACATTTAAAACTCATAAAATTTATAAAGGAATACATTTAAATACATTTTTAATCAAATTGTCCCATACCACTTTAAAACTTTTGAATGGAATTAACATTTTAAAAACATTCATGTTCATATAAATAAATCCTTAAAAACCATTTTGAAAACATGGAAATTAATGAGAATAATTTAGAAGAATAAATATTTAAAACATTTAAAATGATTTTTTAATAAAAGAGTCTCTTAAAAATAATCCCTTTGAAAACTCTTTTATGAAACATGTACATGGATAATAAATATGTCCCAGTAAAAACATACCCATAAACAATCTCGAATAATAATGAGATTGAGGAATTAACCCTTAACTTGTACCTTTCCTTAGTATAAGGTATGTTAACCTTCTGTATAATAGTTAAATAAATGTTATTAAATTATATAAGAATCATATACATAAATATGATATCATATATGATCTTCTAATATTGCTTTGTTAATAATATTTTAGTAGTATCATCGTTTCAGATGTTAACTGATTCGTTTTCCTTTATATGCTTGGTTACATAAGAAATGTTTGTTATGGATATAATGTATTTTATTCATATACAAAATTATATTATGTTCATAAAAATTATTTTTAATCATAAAATTAAAATTATTCTTGAATGATTACGATGGGGAATGAATCTCATCGCGTTCGTGGAGACGGTAATCCGTACGTACGCACGAGCGACAATATCATTATATTGATGGTGAAATTGTATGTAATTGGATGGTATATCATATATAAATAATAATTAACATGTTATATTTATTATTTACATTATTTATACTCATTATTATGCCCATACAAACAATGAAGTGTTTGAATAACAAACTACACCATGACGTGGAGACGGTAAGTCGTACGTACGCACGTATGGTGACTTTGTCATTTATAGGATGTATAGAATAATGAATATGGTTATACCATATTTATAATAACATCAAAGTATGTATAAGGTACTAAATTTATTATTTTGGTATGGAAACAACAAATAAAGAGGAAATGGAAGTAGAAAAGAACTTAAAAGAGGGTGGTGAAATTATTACCTCTTCTTCGGGTGTTTCCTTTTGATTTGATCAAAAGAGCTCCATAGGTTGGATTTATGATCAAATAAAGGCATCTAGGTTTAAGGGAGGATAGTTGAGAGGATATTTGGGCAGGTTTTTTCTGATCCAAATGTCTTTGGAGTTGTGAAATTAAGATAAGGGGAAGTACCCTTTTATAAGAGAGGTGAGGGTCACTTTAGGAAAATCTTGAAATATTATTTTATAATAAAATCATTTTTGGTTTCTAATGGCTCAAAAATGATTTATTTCTAGTATAAGGTGGGTATTGGTCTAAAAACTCTCAAAAAATATGTTTTATACAGGTTTAGGTCACTATATTAACCTTATCTTTTAGATTTAACTCTTAGTTAAATAATTTGACATTTACCACGTCTCTTTGTATTTTTATATTATATGGTTAATAAACTTACTATAACAAGCCAAGAGAACCCCATGTGGTTAATTATTAATATACCTATCATTATATAAGTTCTTTTTAAGAAACTTAGATTTTTAGAACAATTATATTATTTAATAATATAATATTTGTTTTAAAAATTTATTTATGTCAATTTTGACACTATTTATTTTTTGGTTTTTGTGAAAGTCATCACAACTTGATTACTTTGAACCAAATACATAGAATCAATAATAACATGTCATATTCACCTATAAAATTCGTGTATGACATCAAAACTTTTAGATTATATTTATTTTAATATTTACAATACCATTTATTTGATTATTTCATTAATAAGGTAATTAATTCATCATCATTGTGTCATAAATAAATTTAATTATTTAATGTCTAAAAATTAAAAATAAAATATAATGATGTAGGAAATATTTTTATATTTATAATGAGTATTTATAGTCAAAACTATAACTTATATAACCCCATGTAAAAATTGTTTTACTAAAAGATATATGTTTATGTCATTTTTGTCTTTACTTTAAATTAATTAATATAAAGTGTCATTATCACTCTCAAGTGGCTCCATGGGGTCCCAAAATATACCCAAGGATTACCATGGTTGGAAATTTATTAAGAAATAGGAATATTACACATGTTAGGGTAATTTAATATTATTATAATATTATTTTGTTACCCTAATTTATCGGATTTACCTTTTAACCATGATAAATAAAATATTTACTAAATTAAATATTCATAATGTCTAAAAATAAAATTTACCTATTTAAAAAATTCAGACCTCATGATTCCAAATATGTAATCCATTTTTTCAAAATTCAAAGCACAGAAGTGGCATAAATTAATTTAAAATTAATTCCCGTTGTTAAAATAGAAAGCGTGTTTTTAAGAAATAATAACTATCAAAAGATTGACACTTGTTTATGTTCAGTTTAAATGTGAAATTATATACAATGACCTAAATTATATTAAATGATAAAAATATAGTCTAATGATACTTTAAAACCACTAAAATTTATAAATTAACACTATAAATTATTTCGATTAAAAAAGTTGTTTTTAATTAAAATTTAGTATTTTTCACTATTCATCAAAATATGAAAGTTATCAGAATAGTACCAAAAATTCACCCTAATATAATTTCAATATTATGAATTCAAAAATAAAGTCCATTTTAAAAAATAAAATTTATAAAATTTCAAAAAGTGGGTATTACTATTAATAACGACTAGTTTGATTGGTCGCGGTGTGTTAGAATCTCAAAGTTGTGTACAAGCAATATATTGCATTATTAAAAGGGAAACATACCATGTAAGCTTAGGGTGTTAAAACTATGGTGTTTATTCCCACATTTACTATAGGATGGAAATTCAACTTTTCCCTTCTTCCCCTTATTTCCATTTCCAGAGTGTTCAACAGGTCTCTTCTTCTCTTGATTTTCTTTAAAGTCATAAGACTTACAGAATTTATTTTCTATATTGATAGCACATGAGATAATATCTTTGTACAATAATAAGGATTGTGAGACTAATTCTCGATAGAGAAATGATTTTAACCCATCAAATAATCTATCAATCTGTAATGTCTCAGTTCCAGAATCCACCCAGAGGCGCCCCATACCTGGTTGGTCACATTGCCTCAAGTGCATTTCCCCTAACGCCAGAGGATACCAACTAGAAGCGAGGGCCTTGGGTGTGATAGTGGGGAAACTATGCCCTCATTGGCAGAGTAACACAATAGAAGTAAAAAAAAGGAAAAAATGGAAGCAGTAATAATCCATACAAAAATAAACAGCGGAAGACTGGAAATAATAAACTAGAGCACATGTATATATAAATGATGCATGATACATATATCTAGGAAAGTGGCCAAACAAATCACAATGCTAGAATACAAAACAACACTAATCCAAAGTATAAAAAAAATAGAGTAACAACTCCTCAGCATCACAAGCCATAGCTTGGTCCCATGCTCTCCAGCTCCACAACAAGTCAAGTACCTGAAGTAGAAGGTTGTTTTCCCTTATCTATACCTGCAAAAATATAATCTGTTTGGGCCTAAATTCATAGACCAAATAGGGTGTGAGACTAAATCCCAGTAGGCAATCACCACAAGATCTGTTCCTAACAGTCTTTGAATATATGTCTGGTAATAAACAAAAATAAAGCAGTAATCAAGGAAGTACTCAGCAGTAACCAATCCTACAGTTTCAAGAAATCAGTTTCATATATCAACAACAACAAAACAAATAGGTAACCCTCTGGGTAGTTCTCTCAGCCTAACCCCTATGGTTCAACCAAAAAAAGGATACTACAAAGACTCTCTAAGGACGATCTCTCAGTAAATTCCCCTTATAGTCCCAAGCGTTAAAGACTCTATGAGGAAGCTCACATGGTAAATTCCCATTATAATTAAAAGTGATAAAGACTCTCTGAGGAAGATCACACAGTCAATTACCCATATAGTCAAAAGTGATAAGTACTCTTTGAGGAAGATCACACGGTCAATTCCCCTTATAGTCAAAAGTGATAAGGACTCTCTGAAGAAGCTCACATGGTCAATTCCCCTTATAGTCTACTACACCAGGTTCTAACAGCCCTATGTAAGTCAAATGAGCATAAAAATGATATACGGCCAAATTAAACCTCAAGAACTACTTGGATAAGCAGTCTATATCATCTCAAGAATGTCAGATAAAATAATCACTCCATCCTATAGTACTAGGCATGGGAAACATCAAGGAAGCCTAACGGCTAAACAGGACCAAATTTCCATAAACAGAACATGCATGAGCAAACACATCCAAAGCATCGAAAAAAACCCTATTCACATCAAATTAACTTCTATTTATGCATACCAACATAGCAGGAAATTAACAGGTTTAAAACAGTAAACACACAATACCCTGTTCAAGGGTATTGGACAAAATTGCACATATAACTCAAATAATTTCAATGGAGAGGCACAAACCACCTACCTCGGTGTTGGGAGATCGATATACTTGAGTCTCAGGGCTAGAATCACCTTAAAACACCTAAGATCTATAAAAAAATCTAAAATTTTCAATATAGGATAACTTGATAAGGAGGAGGAATTGGGAAATGAAGCTCAAACAGAAGAGATAGCTTATCGAGGCAATCCCAACGCAATCGACGTCAGTCGAATCAGAGATCAGATGCTCAATTGGGGGCTCAGAGAAGATTCGCGGCCATACGTGAGTTCTCGGCCAAACCAAACCTAGAAGAAGGTGTTTTTGGTGATTAGACACGACCCCGGTATGTTTAATGAAAAAAAATAAAATACATGGCATGTACTTTTGAAGTATACAACGTGTACTTTCCTTCTTTGTACTCTGCTTTAGGCGGCCTCCAAGTCACCCCTATATGGCCATGTGTGTGGCCATCACATGGCCAACAACGACCTCCTTTGGCACCCCAGTACATGGCGTGTACTCCTAAAGTACATGGTGTGTACTTCAGAAATTTCCATAAATTCCCCTTTTTATCAAAAATGACAAGAAGAAAGAAAACATACCTGAAAAGAAGATCCGGGTTCTTACACAATCTTACTCCTTGGGATATGTATATGATCTTTTTCATGCATTGCTAACCTTTTAATGCTAGCCGCATACTTTGTGACATTCTCATCCTCTTTTTGCTTCATACTCAGAAATTGTCTTTCCATATCTGCTCGATGGTCACGAGGAAAGTATTTTTATAAGAAAAGTTCTTTAAACTACCTCTATTCCATATTTGATACTTCTTTATCCTCCTTTGTGTCTTGAATTAATGAACACTATTGATCTGTATCTCCAATGAGACGATAAAATGCCATGACAACTTTTTCCCTTTCACTACTACCCAAAGCATGAAATATTTTCTCTAAGTAACTTATCCATTTCTCAGCTACAAATGGATTTATAGCTCCATTGATTGTTGGTGGTTGTTTCCTCATGAATCGGTCTAATATTGATCCTCTGCGTTATGGATCAGGGTGCTCCATATAGGTAAGGTTATTATTCATAACTTGAATGAGTTGTCCCAGTATGGTTATAAGTTGTTCAGCATCGGTTTAATCACCAGTTCCACTATAATTATCTTGAGTAAAAGGGAAGTCCTTACATGGATTACGTGCATTGATATAGTTTCCATTCCTTCCACTAGGCACCATTTATAAACAATGGCATACACTAGATTAGTTTATGAATTGTAATACATAATTTCAAACTAGTAAAATACCTAACATAAATTGAACAGTTTATGCATATAATCCATAATCATAAAAAAATGTTTTTTTTGAGGAAATATTTACTCATAAATCCTTCATAATGGGTTGTAAAGAAAATTTGAATTATCTGAAGCATATCCCCCGGGAGTGTCGTAACCAAGAGTGCAGCAAGGCTCGATGTTGTGTACCAGGATACCCCGAGTCAATCCCAAAACTCCTTATTGAAGTTTTCACTCCTAGGTACATCTGTGCCAGATCTACCTCTACTTGCTCGTATCCATACAGGGATGTATTGCTTGGAAAGTACACAAAATCTCTATATTACCAAAATTCTATGAAGTTATTCTATACCAATCATCAATGTCTATCTTAGGGTAATGTTCTCTAATAAGAGTTGTTCTAAATCTAGCTTCCAAGGTTTGTACTAAACTTCCTCTAATACCAATTGTAACACACCGACCCAATTTACCCAGAGTCGGTGCATTATTACATAACATTGGCATGATCACAAGAGATCAAGTCTCAAAAGACTAATTAGTTTAGTAGCATTGGAAGTATTAGATACATACATAAGTTTTACATTACATCATGAAATGTAAAAACAATAACATTGTGTCCCCTTTGACACACTGTTATCCCTTAGCTTATTCATGCAGGTTAATCATAATATACTTCTTCACATCCTGGAAAAAATAAAACATAAGAAAGGGGTGATCTTAGATGCTCAGTAAGGATAACAATATAGCATAAAATTTCATAAATAAGCATAAACATTTAAGGAAATGTATAAGAATAAAACACAAGCCTTTTAAACTTAAAATTCAGTATAATATGGAAAATATAAATCAAATAATTCCATTTACTTATTCACATGAATATTATACTAGTCGAATAATCACATGTAATATCAATAACCAATTTTATAATGATGTAATTCATAATACCGAACATCATAACCACATATTCAATGCCTCATTCCAAGACTACAAATAAGATTTTTTCAAGGCCTTGTGACAAGACACTAGTTTGTCTTAGGATACCCACTGATGCATCAAGGAGCTATAGCGGGCTCCAACCGTCACTTACTAAGTCCAATGCATTCCTCATATGAGAAGGTTGAAACATAACATAAACATTTGTATTAAAAATAGAATACTAAATGTAAATACTTTATTCATAAACCATGAATGGTATAAAAATAACACATCTATAGTCAAACATATAACAAAACCTTCAATATAATATGGAAGATTATATCATAATAATCAACTTCATACAAGTGTAAAATCCATCAAAGGATTTTGACATAGATCAAATCAAAACCATTTGAGAGAAATATATCTTTATATTTTTAAATCTTTTAAAATTTACTTAATTATAAAATAAAACATTTATTTTGAAAATATTATTATAATCTTGTAAGGCCGTATAAGTTAAAAAAACATTCTTACCTTAATTAGTTGAAAAGGTCATAAAGTACCTTGTTTAGAAAAAGACGGAAAGATTCCTTTCAAACCAATTTATAAAAAGTCAAATAAGGGTATAAATGACTTTAATCCATATTCTAGTAAATAGTAAAAATGTTTTGAAATACATTTTTAAGAAACACAAATGTGGATGATAAAGAGGTCCTAGTAGATACTCATGTATAAACAACCTCAGATAATGAAGAGATTGTAGAATTAACCCTTACCTTGTAATTTTTCTTGATCGAGGGTATGTTAAAATCCTGTATAATAGTTAAATAATTCTTATTAAATTATACGAGAACCACATACATAAATATTATATCATATATTATCTTCTAATATTTCTTTGTTAATAATATTTTAGTAGTATCATTGTTTTGGGTGTTAACTGATTCGTTTTCCTTTATATGTTTTGTTATGTAAGTCATGTTTGTTATGGATAAGATGTATTTGATTCATATACAAATTTATATTAAGTTCTTAAACATTATTTTTAATCATAAAATAAAAATTATTCTTGAACGATTACGACGAGGAATGAATCTCATCACGTTTGTGGAGACGGTAATCCATACATATGCACGAGCGACAATATCATTCTATTGATGGTGAAATTGTATGTAATTGGATGGTATATCATATATAAATAATCACTAAAATGTTATATTTATTATTTAAATAAATTATACTCATTATTATACCCATCCAAATAATGAAGTTTTGAATAACAAACTACACCATGACGTGGAAACGGTAAGCCGTACGTACACACGTATGGTGACTTTCATAGGATGGATAGAATAATGAATATGGTTGTACCATATTTATAATAACATCACACTATGTTGAATATACTGGAGTTATTATTTTGGTATGAAAACAACAAAGAAAGAGGAAGTGTAAGAAGAAAAGAACTTTGAAAGAGGTGATGAAATTATTACCTCTTCTTCAGCTGCTTCCTTTTCATTTGATCAAAAGGGATCCTTAGGTTGGCTTTATGATCAAATTAAGGACTATAAGTTGAATTGAGGGTAGTTGGGAGGATATTTTAGTAGGGGTTGGTCGATCCAAATGGATTTGGAGGTGTGATTTTGAGAGAAGGGAATGTACCCTTTTATAAGAGAGGTGAGGGCCACTTTAGGAAAATATTAAAATATTATTTTATTATACAATCATATTCGGTTTATAATGGGTCCAAAAGAATTTATTTAGAGGATAAGGTGGGGATGGGTCGAAAAAATCTTAACCAATAGGTTTTAGATCGGTTTAGGTCACCATATTAACCTTATATTTTAGATTTAACTCTTAGTTAAATAGTTTGACTTTTACCATGTATTCTTGTATTATTATAATAAATTGTTAATAAAATTAATATAAAAAACCAAGAGAAGCCCAAGTGGTTCATTTTTTATATACATAACCTTATATAAGTCCTTTGGCCAAACCTTATATTTTTAGGAATATTATATTAATTAATAATATAGTATTTGTTTTAAAAACTCTTTTATATCAATTTTGAAACTATTTGGTATTTTGTTTTTTTGAAAGTCATAAAAAATTTATCACTTCAATTTTTTTTATTTAATAAACCCTAAAATGTCATATTAACCTAAAAAATTCTTGAAATACATAAAAAGTCTTAATTTACAATTATATTAATATTTATAATATCAATTATTTTAATCTTTAAACAACAAGGTAATTACTCCATCATCATTGTGTCATAAATAAATTTAATTATTTAATGTCTAAAAATTATAAATAAAATACCATTATGTATGAAATATTTTTAGATTTTTAATGAATATTTATAGTCTAATTTATTTTATGTATTACCCTATATTAAAAATGTTTTAGTTATTAAACTTTGAATTTTATACTTTTAACTCTTTAAATAAAATAATAATAAATGTCCTAATCTAATCCAAGTGGACCAAAAGAAGCATATTTTATTCCTAAGTTTGATTTTGGTTGAAATAAACTTATCAAATATAATTAGGAAATGTGTTAGGGTAATTATAATATCATTTTTATCTTTAATTACCCTATTTACTTTTAACCATTGTAAATAAAATTCAAAAGATACTATTCACCAAAAATTATTTTCATCCTATTTAACCACATTTTACTTACTGATGTCAACTATGTCTCTCGGATTTTTGAAATTCAATTCACAGAAGCGGTAAAATGACGTTTTATGCAATTTTTCCAATGTGCCTAGATGGTGGGTAAAAGACGTTAAAATGTTCAATAAAATTTTATACATATAATTTTATTATAAAATGACTCCAATGAATTAAATTGAAATTATATTGGTATTATGTATCTATTTTTAACTGAAATAAATTTAAATAAAATATATAATTATTTAAATAAAAATTAGGTTTTAAACAATAACGTAGTGTTTTTCACTATTCATCAAAAATTGAAAGTTTTCAGAAAAATAGAAAAAATTAACCCTAAACTAATTTTGATATTCTGAATTCAAAAATGAAGTCCATTTTGAAAAATAAAATTTATAAAATTTTAAAATTGGGTATTACTATTCATAAAGGCTAGTTTGATTGGTCATGGTGTGCTGGAACTCAAAGTTGCGTACAACAAAAGCTATTGCATTATTGAAAGGGAAACGTACCATGAAAGCTTGGGGTGTTACATTGCTGCGGTCTTCCATTTGTGAACAATGGTGTGTAGATAGATACCTTTCAATTTCCGGTTTGAAGGTGATATGTTCTTGTGTGTCAAGGCTCATTGAATGAGTCTAAGGACCTTGATGCATGCACCGAGCCACAAGAAGAAGGAGGATGGAGTGACATACAATATAAAAGTGAAAATAAGAGAAATGGGGGAAGATAGAGGTAATACCAGGTCCTTTGGCCATAGGTTACCATAAAAAACACAATAAATATTTCCCAAAAATGATGCCAAAATTTGACGTGCTCACACATGTTGTTTAATTTTCTCGAGCTGCGATTATATTAGATTTATTTGTTTCCCAAACAACACTTGCTACTGAGACATAGTATAGTTATTGTACAGGTTTGATCCTATGAGGAATCATTCTAGAAGCATGAACTTATAGCTTAGAACCCTATGTGTAGTTGTCCTTGCATGTTTTTTCAAGTTTGGAAAAATTATTACTAAAGAATTTGTGAATTAGAAACAAAGATAAGGAAGGGATCAAGGTGAATTTTGGAGTTTTAGGTAAAATATAATCTCTATACTAACTTGGTATGGTCCTAAGATCTAGGATGCAAAGCAAGCAAAGGTCACTATTTGACTATGGTCAAATCAACTAGTTTTACCTAGGAGACAACTATTCCATGGTTTGGAAGTAATCACAACCTAAGTGCATTAATCTTAGATTCTGAGGTAGGAAGTGTCATAGGATATTAGTCATAGCCTAATCTACTCTAATTAGGTTTAGGTCGTTCATATGAACTCTCCATGTTCAGGGTCACTCGAACGAATTGAATAATATTTTTTAAACTTGATTACTATTATTATGATTACCAAGTTGAGAATTATAGATTTATTAAATTCATATACCCTCACTCTCAACCCCTACCCTAGGTGGTTTATCCACTCATGGTGGAATTAATCAAGAATGGATAAAAGATTGATAAAATGTCGTGTTTACAAATAAAAATTGGTTTTGAACAATTAAATATCATGAAAAGATTGATAGTTATCAATTAATGAACATGAAATCATGAATTAGTAGTAAATATATGGATTCAATCATAATTATAACCAATTACTTACTTAAAACAAGAACAAGAACAAGAACAAGCACAACAAAGGTTCATTGATGATCAATGATCAAAATGATGAATGTATGATGAACAGTGTTATTGATGAAAAAAGGATGAAGAATTTTATTTAAATCGATCCATAGTGCTTATATTAAAGTAAAATAATGAAAATATTTGAAGAAACTTGAGTTTGGGTAGAGGGAGTAGAAGGAAAAAAGAGAAAAATGAAAGAGACCAAATTCTCTCCACTCTCTACCCATTTGTGCCTACTACATATATATAGATGGGAAATTACATGACATGTAATTGGTATTCACGTTGTGTAATGCCGATCCAAGATTTTATCTATTATTTTTGAATCCGCATGTATCTCGCACGAATCTCATCCGATATTTGGAATTTTGACCCTTCTCATGTCGTGTAACAGGATATCACATCATGAATCTTCCTTAAACTAGATCATTTTTATTGGAAAATGTGATTTGAATGATACACATTTTGGACTAGAGATTTACATTGTTTAAGGATGGTTCACATCATGTATTGATGATTTATGTCGTGAAACTTATCACGACTTTGAAATTCTTCATAACTTGGCTTCACAGATTTTATCATGGGGTGAAATGATATTACATGTCATGTAATGATGTTTCATGATGTGTAATATCCAATTTTTCTCCTTTTCTACATTTTTCCCTTTAAAACCTTAAAACCCTTTTTCTGCAATAATCAACACATGTTAGGTGCATTATTGAGTAAATCATTGAAAGTATTTAATAAAATGACACCAAAATGTATATATGATTTCCACTTATTACAGCTCTTGAGGGATTTTTATTAGAGGTGTGAAGTTGTAGCAACAAGAGTTTCCATGTAAGAAAAAATAGCAGACCCCTTGAATAAAGAATTATCTCAATAGAATCATGAGTATCATTTGAGAGATAGCAAACTGAAGGTTGTTAGTAGTTTGATCTAGTGGAAGTGGGAGTCTGTTGGAGTTGGTTCCCTAGAACCAACTTCTATGTACTTTATGATCACCTTTTTTCATAGTTTTAAATATTAATAAAATACTTATCACATCATGATTGTTAGTATTCATGATATTGTATGTGATAATTCCTAAGAGTAGACATCACATTGAAAGGTCATTGCAGTTCCCTGCTATGATGAGAACCCAGAAGTACAATGAAAATATTCTTAAATATATATTTTTTATAGTTTGATGAAGTCATTTTAGGGACAAAAATGATATTGGCTATCAGGGGTGGAGACTGATAGGACTTTGAGATACCTTCTCATGCTGTACACCCTTGGTAATTTCCAATGTTGGTGATTATGAGAACTTGACCTACCAATAGGAAATCCACATTTATATATGTCATTAGATTTTCCTATTTGTGGATGTGTGTATTGATCCCTGGAATTTAATCCTATTATTAATGAATATTATGAGTCATGTACTTTGATGTATTGATGAAAACTATGATGAAATATGTTCACGGTGAAGTAGGATATGTTGGGTTCGTCATGAGTAATGTTTCATTAATGAATAACACGAGAAAGGATTTTCCCCTTATCTACTTTAATGAAAGTCAATATCTCATGCCCTTTTATGGAAATGATATCTTCTAAATAAATCTATGGCCATGGTGTTATATAGGAAAGTTCAATTTCTGGAAATTCAATGAAAGAGCCATCAAGAACATAGATTTATGACACTAACATGCAAGCTAATTGATTAAATATATCATGATAAAGGGATTATATTACACAATAAGCATCTATATATGTTTTTATATTTTTGCGAGATTGAATTCTTTTTATAGGGGTGTCTTGGCGTGTTTCTAAATACCAACCTTGGACTTTGGGCTAGTACACCTATTGCCACCGAGAAAGAGGCCTAGAGGGTCACACACTAAGTGTTTACAGAACTTTAGTTAAATAATAATAATATTTATTATTTAAAAAGTTGAATAAATATTATTCATGCACATGGTTTAATAATTATTTATTTTTTTTGATTGCATATATTCTGTCACCAGTTACTCGAGGGAATATTTTGTGAGAAGATATTTAATAAATAAATATGTTCTATTTAGTGAATATAATATTTATTTATTTATTTTTTAATAATAAAATTATATTTATTTATTAAATAAATAGTCATTATTCAAGGCCTGATAAATATTGTGGAGGTATGATAGACTAATCTTAATAATTCGATGAGAAATAATATATATTGAATATTATTTTAATAAAATAATATTTAATTTAATTCATGAGTTTTTCTCATGTTAAGAAATAATAATAATAATATTATTATTATAGACATGAGATTCCATAGGGGTTAAGAAAAATAATAAGGGTGCATGTGCAATCATTATTTTCTAACCCTGTCAGTATATAAACCCAATTATATTATTTTCTTAAGGGTTTTCATTTTCATTTTATTGCGTAAAATGACATCCAAAGAGAATTATATTGAATCCATAGAGATCTACTTCACTAAGAATTATCTCATGAACAGAGAGCGATCCTTCTCCACCACAAATCTCAAGTATAGAAAGATTAAAGATAACCCTTGAATATAATCTTAGTGTGATCAAAGGCAAACAACTCAAGTGTTGAAATCTAGAACCTAGAGATTCCTACAATGACATTTGAAGGTTTTAGAAGCATGTATGGATCACCATTAGAGGGAATCCATGCTTCATTCATACAATACAATTATGGTATCCTATAGAGACATTTTCAGATTCATCAATGAAGAATGAATTCACTACAAAGAAATCCTTTAATTGTTTAAATTAATTATAAATAATATGCGATGATCCCATGTCTTAGTTTCATCATTTAATCATTAATTAATATTTGATTCAATTTCATTGGTCATGAAATTCATCATAGATGTTCATATTAGATCAATAATAAATTATAACAAAAATATGAGTTGGTCATACCCCATCCAGTGCTTCCGCTGCACCCGAAACCTTCACATGCAAGCCCGTAGCATGTCCTCTAGAACTTGAATGGTCTACTTAGTTTTTCCATTCATCTAGGGGTGAAATACCATACTCAAATGCAATAGAATCCCAAAGGAATCTTTTAATCATCTCCATAATCTTGATGTGAAGCAAGCATTATGGTCTGAAACAATCATCAAGGGATCTCTGTGAAGTCAGACTATTTACTTAACGTAAAGGAATCTCAAGATCTCTACTCAAACCTGCTCTTAGATAGCTTGGAAGTGGTTCGACTTAGTGATTTGGTCTATGATAATCCTTATGGAATATTTTCCTATAGGAAATTGTGTAATCCTCATCAGAAATTCTATAGACATACTATCCCACTTCCACTCTAGAACCTCAAGGGGTTGAGTTAAATACGCTAGAACAGGGTTCTCAACCTTCACCTACTGACAAGTGAGGCATTAAGAGACAAAATTTTCCATATACTTCTTCATCCCTATCCACCAAAACTAATGAAGACCACCAGGAACCAATCTAAGAATAGATGAAATATCTAGTTGATGAGTCCCATGAACACTATTGGGGTGTTTTTAATTCCAAAATACATCACCAAGTACTCATAATGACTATAATTATATCACAATACCATATTTAGTATATCCTTATCTCATACTCAAATATCGTGATAGCCTGATCTGAGGTCAATCTTTGAGAACCATCTTTCCCCTCTCAACTAGTCAAAGAGGTCCTCAATCCTCAGTAGTGTATTATTATTCTTCATAATCACCTAGTTTATAAAATTATAATCTATAAAAAAACTCAATCTATCATTATCCTTCTTGGAAAATAACACTAGGGCACCTAGGGTGACACACTGGGCCTAAAAAATCCCTTCCTCTATAAATCATCAAACTACACATTCGGCTCATGATGCTCTGTGGGAGCTATTAGATATGCTGGTACAAATATCATGGTAGTACCTGGGTGTAATTCTATGTATAAGTCTATCTTTAACTGGGGTGTTAAGCCTGAAAATTATTTGAGAAAGAGGACCTCATACTCTATCACCACTATAAGAAGTTGAAATCCAATAACATACACTAATCCAAGGTTAATACTATCCAATTGATGAGTAATCAGTTATATCTTCTTATATATGATCCCATATTACTTTTCCTAGTTTTCATTCTCACCCATAAAGAAAAATCTCATCCCATCACCACAGACACACCACATCCTTCTCCCAAAACAATCATTATGGGCATGAACTATGGATATCTAATCCATACCTAAGATGATTTCATAAGGCCTAATTGCTACTATAAAGAGATTCTATAAGAAGATCTCCCCTCAAAGATCCATATCACACTATTGAAATAAGTGTGTGGTCACTGAATCCACTTTGATAGGATTATCCAACCATAAGGGTTGATCCAAAGGGCTTAACTAGAATCTATAAGTCTTGAATAAGATAAATGGTAAGGAAATAATGGATATCACATGTATATATGAATACTATAGCTAAAGTAGAGAAGACACTGACCGTACCTCTAATAATACCTAGATCCTATGGGTTATAGACCTCTACTGCCTACATTTTTCCTCATACCTATCCACCAGATCCCTAAGCTGGGTGTGGACCACCTGGGGGTGGTGGTGGAAACATGTCAAACAATCTACCACCTCCAAATTATCTCCCCACTCTTATTCCATGTCCACTACCCTGCAAACCTCTTTTCTCCTACCACTGTCTCTGCATGGGTGGTCCTCTCTATAGGATGACTAGAATTGTCTTGAGATCCCTAAACTATAGACCCCATATCCTAATATCATCTCCTAAAACACCTATCATGCCCAAATCCTTATGTTTACCTTTGACTATTAGTAACCAATGCCTCAGACCCTATTTTCCCATTATCATCACCAACTATCATCATTTTATCATCAAATAAGCTCTCTAATAAAAAATCCCACTCAAGAACTCCAAAATAGGTGAGAATGAAAAGAGATATCATCCAGCCCTGATATCTCAGTATAGCCCCCTCACAGAGGTCCATTATTTGAAGAAAAGATCTGAAACCATATCCATAGTGTATCATGATAGGTTGGTGAACCCCAATGAAGACTCTACCATAGTCATACTTCCATACTAAAGTTGTAGAAGCCCCTAGATACACACCAATTGCAACATGGATAGATATAACTCATCCCTAAAGATATACTTAAACTCTATCTAGGATATATCTATTTCATTATGTATCTGAGTCACCAAAATCCACCATCACCCTACGAATCCTTGAAGAAGACTCATCATTAGGAACACCATCTGATCTGGTGGTTTCCTATCAAGGTAGAAAAATTAGGTAACTACCTCTAGCCAGTCCTCAGCTTCCTAGGGGTATGGATCACCCCAAAACCTAGGAGGTCACTACCTATAACACTCATGTAGTGTGATAATCCTATTCAAATTCTCATATGATACTTCCAGAACAATATTATGCTCAACAGGTAATGGTAAGAGTGGAAAACCAACCAAAAGTACCACCTCCTGTGCATGGCCCTGCATTGAAGCCTCATCACTAGGTGGATCATCCTTGAGATCCTAATATGGAATCCTGGTTGACTGTCATCATGGAGGCATATTTAAATAATCAATACGTACCATAATCAAAGAATATATATGAAGAGATGATTTAAGAAGTACATGGAAACCACAACTCATTATTATATGATGCATGTACCAATGTTTTCCCAACAACCAGTCTCTACATGTACTGAATCAATAAGTAGGTTATCAGAGTCTTGGTGAATAGATACATTGACCATCACACCAACCTTGGAATCCCTAACCTAAGAGTTGAAATTTAAATACTTCAACACTGTTTCCCTATTTCCCAAAGCAAACCTCACAGCTAGAAAATCTACAAAATCCTGTCTTAGGATAAACACTTCTTTGATACAACTTTATCATAACCTGACCCACTAGGGCCGACCTTGCTAGTGGTAAGTCCAATGTCACACCCCAAGACCGTGTCTAATAGGCTATGGGCTAGTGACCATTGTTGAGTAGGCATATCATACACATGGAAGGCCTTAACCTAAGGTGTTTGTACGCATGCACACATCTCCAAATACCCATACAATTCTCAAAGTTAAAATAAATCTATAAATTTAATGCATGCATAATTTCTATCCTACATAAGAGTATAAAAAAATTACTAGAAATTATAAAGGACCAAAATATAATCCCATCACAAAACTACAAAAATATTTCAACCTGCTAAATAGGAGGGGATTGATGTCAAATGAAAAACTTGGTAAAAACCATGGTCTGTCAAGATAATTATTCTACATCTACTTTGGTCCTCCTAAAACTCCATTAAAGGGTCTATCATCTTCATAAGACATGACATGTGTGGGAAGAGCCCATGTAGGGGTGAGTATAACAATACCCAACATGACATCTCAAAACCACCAAACATAAAGCATCAAGAGAGTAATAAAATTAGTATAAAAGGTATGTAAATTAGTATATGAGACATAAAAATACTAAAAATAACCTAGATATACTCATAATAAACACTTTTTCTTAAAGGGTTCTCAACCATACCGACAACCACATGATTCTTCTTGAGGATTCAAGGTAATGCTTTTCTGAGAGAACTCACTCCATGATCCATGATATCACTAATGATTCTCATCCAAGAGGCTGTGCTCATCCGGCTTCTCCATGAAGAAGATCATGCAAGAACTTTGAATATATCAATAGACATATAGAGGATCACACCCAGGTCTGCTGGGGGACACCAGAAACCCTAACTAGATTAAACCGCTAAGTAGGGGATCGTTTTCCCATGTAAGTTGGTCACGATGATTCCTCAAACCCCACCTAGGGAAGATGAAGGAACAATAGAGGATCCCAAACTGATTACATAGAGTGATAAACCAAACTCTATCCAAGAAAAAACGAGTAGAGGGGATAAAAAACCTATGCTGAGTATGTAATGAAACATTGTACCCTCATATGGATGGATTAAGGAAAAGAACCCAACTGATACTGGTCTAAATTGAAGATAATGAGGGCTTTAAATTTCCCTCAAAAAAGTATATGGTGTGTACTGGGAGTACACAATGTGTCTTGTATACCTCAGTTTTGCCTGTGTCTCATTGTCTCACACGATATATCTTTATCCATGTACAAAAATGTGTCCATTTAAGATACACGATATTAGAGGTTGACCGACACTCATCGTGTATTGTATACTTAAGCTCGTGTATTCTAGACATTCCCATGTACTTCGGGTCATGACCATGTACCCTGCTTGTGCCTGTGTAGATGGCCATGTCTAAGTACCGGTCCATGCCCGTGTACTTTGGCCATTCCCATATGCCTGAATATGTTTGTGACCGTGTACCATCAGGGTACACACTGATCCAATAGTACTAGGTTACATGAAGTTTGGTAGGGACCATACAACATGTGATATTTTATTTCACACATAAACCCTAGCCGCTACTGCTGGGTCCATTTGGTGTGTGTTCTTTCGGAGTACACATAGTGTGACGCAGAATTTTACTGAATGCTCACACATTTTCATCCACAACACTACCACTTTGATCCAGACTCCAATAATTCCTAAAAATTATGGATCTAGGATTGACTAAACTTTCCATCATTGGTGGTCGAATTCTAGACACATCCTCATATTGTTAAAAACCTCCTGTCAAACCACACCATCATCGCATGCCAAATCACAAACGGGGAATCCCAAATCCAATATCGATACACCTCTAATTATCAGCTATTTTAATCGAAACCTGATCACTTTTTTGGTCATGAAACCAAACCCATAGTGATGATCTGTTGTGCCAAATATTGATCACACAACGATCATCCACCAGGTATTGGTTGAACCACCAGCCAAGGAAATATCGGTGGTGAACATGTGAATAACATGGGAAGAAATATACAATACATGAAAGAGGAATAGACCTTGGACATTGTTAAGGTTGGAATCAATTCATTTCTATTATAATGAAAAATAAATAACCAAAATCAAATAATATCAATCCCTAAAATCCTAGGAAGATAAACCCAAACATGCAAGCTTGAATGACCAATGAATGAATCTGTTAGTGGAGTTGATTCTGTTCATCATGAGATGATCAAATGGGGAAATAAACCATCAAAAAAAATACCCTAAGTCAATTTTGGATTGATTGCTAACAAAGAATGATCACACATCACAGTCATTGGTGAGATCCACAAGCTTTGATTGACACACTGATTTTCAATCCACGATCCATCATTATTCCTCTAAGAATGCTCCTCCACGATTCATCTTTCAATCACTAGGTTTATGAGAATAAAATTAAGGTCTTTCCACAACAGTGATTTTATAAAGTGAGGGTTGGGTCGCTACATTAAAATAATAAATAAATAAATAATTTATTTTTTTATTATTTGTGCTCACGACTGCACTTTAACAGAACATATGACACCAACAAAACTTAAATTACACCTAGGGTGAACCCCACATTTTGGATTTAATAATGATCTCAGATTTCCGATCCAAGAATTTATTTTAGAGTTATTCCATTATTTTATAAAAATTATGCATGTTTGATATAATATATTTAATATTTTTATTATATCAATACTGAGCCTCCATGGGCCCTAGAATCTCGTGCAGTCTTAGCGACTGACTTTGAAAATATTCCTTAATATATTCTAAAGTCTTACAAGGAAAAAATAGGGATGTTTCATAATTAATTATTAATTAATAACTATTAATATGTAATAGTAATTATTAATAGTTAATTACTATTTAGTTATTATTAATATTATTTATTAGCAATTGAATATTATTTAATTAATAATTAATTAAAACCTATTAATTATTAACAATTAACTAGTACTTAATTAGTAATTAATTAGTTATTTATTAATATTATCAATTAGTAATTAATATTTATTAGTAAATAATATCATTAATTAGTAATTAATATTATTTATTTACTAATTAATTATTAATTAATAATTTTCAATATCTCATAGTAA
This sequence comes from Viscum album, assembly GCA_963277665.1. NCBI lineage: Eukaryota > Viridiplantae > Streptophyta > Magnoliopsida > Santalales > Viscaceae > Viscum > Viscum album. The sequence continues at coordinate 59,921,098 of OY728143.1, read as the reverse complement.
TTATTAATAGTTAATTATTATTTTAGTTATTATTAATATTATTAATTAGTAATGAACTATTATTTAACTACAAGTTAAATAATAAATACTAACTATTAAGAACTAATTAGTAATTAATTAGTTGTTTATTATTTTTATTAATTAATAATTAATATTTATTAGAAGTTAATATTATTTAATTAATAATTAATTGTTAATTAATAATTAATAATATTTAATAACTAATATTAATATTTAATTATTATTTAGTTATTATTATTATCATTTATTAACAATTGATTAATAATTGTTATTTATTAACAATTAATTAATAATTTCTATTATTATTAATTAATTACTAATTATTAGTAATAATATATTCTTAATTCTATGAAATAAAGAGGGAAGTTGAATCCCAAATTAGAAATCTATAAGGATTTCCAAGGTTCTTCTCCTTATAAAAGGGCACCTCGTGTGAAAGTTTTTGTCATAATGTCATATTAATTTAACTATAGTAATGTTTTATATTTAACTACAAATAAATAATGCTATTTTTTTGATATATATATATATATATATAAAAGAAAAATACAAACAAAAAAAATTTAAAAATTAAAAATAATATATATATATATATATAAATATAAGTATAAATTTTAGTCTTAAGGCATTATAGGACCAAATGAATTTGACACTTACCTAAGTCCAAAGGCATTAGAATACCATAATGCTTTTGGCCTCCACCAAAAGAGGGAAAATACGTGAAGAGAGTCAACACCTCTATGGCTTATGTTTTTTTTTCAAAAAAGCAAACCAGACTTATTTTTTGATTTTTTTGAAAAAATTATTAAAAAAACCTATTCCCTTACACACACACATATAAAATAATGGGTGGAATCCTGAATTGTCCATTTTTATTTATAGATGGTATAAAAATTTAATAAATTATTTTACACGTCGCGCAAAAAATATGACTTTTATGTGAACTATTGTGTTTTGGTGGTGTCATGACCAGAGTTGGTCTATAATCATGTTTCCAAAACCATATTTTATCTAAAACATGGCCATGTAAAATGTTTTAACACTAGTATCTATGATTATTTAATTTAATAGTTGTATCATATTGGACCTCAAACCAGTTTGGCTGGTACATCCCAACCACAAATGGATTGGATGGGTAGAGTTTTTTTTTATTTTTTTATTTTGTGTGTGTGACAAAAAAAATATAATATTTTACTTCTTAGATTAATTTATTATATTGGGCTAATCCTGAATTTTTCACATCGCTGATTCAACGATTGGTATAATTTTAATAATATCAGATATACTCATCCATAAAAATTATGGTGATATGATACCATAATTTTATAGTTATGACAATGTCCGACACAGATAAAAATATTATGGTAGAGACATACTTTCATGATTTTATATCATGCTGATAAACCACATAGTCATATTTTTAAGAACCATCATGATAAATTTCTTAAAAAAACTTTTATATCACTCGTAGAAAAATATTTTATCAGTGATGGGAAAAAAATTCTTAGTGATAATTAAGTAATGATATTTCTAATAATAAGAAAAGGCATATTCCTTTCATATTATTGATAAAAGGAACTATAGACTACCGCATCCATTGTTCGGTGATGCATAAATCAAAAAATAAGGTAAAAAACATAAAAAAAAACAAGCATGTAAAATGAAAATCAAAACCAGTATAATGAAAAGAGGTTTATTTCCTTGATAAAATAGGTTTCAAACTAGATGAAGGTGAAGTAAGAGGATATTATATGTAGAATATTCACTAAAATAATCAAATATAATATATAATTTATGTGCATTTATCTTCCACATTGTTTCGTTAACTAATAATTTTTTATGAATGGATTAGATGAATTGAATATTAATTTAATAAGATTAAATGAATTAATGAAAATGAGAATAAATTAATATGAATACATAAGTTTGGATGAAAAATTTCATTTAATGAAACACATAATTAATGTCTATAAAAAAGAATGTGATTCCTCCTATTGTAAACAACTGATTGTGTGCAAGCCTCTCAATTTTCTCTTCCCTCAATTCTGCTATTCATCAGCCGATATGAATTTGATAGCACCCCTTCAACATTCAGGTATCGTTGTGATATGATTTCAGATCCATTATCCAGTGACCCCCCCTCATAGATAGGGTGATTTTTTTACTATTATGTGAACTTTATCAATCATTCCCCTTCACCGTGGAAGAAGAATACTACTGCTATTGGCATATTCTAGGTACTCTGTTTTTATAGTTTTACTTTTGCATCGATCCTTGAAGATAGATCTGCCTATGTTTGGGTTGACTTCCATTAAATATGATCATATGATGATAATTATAAATCCATCAGTGGCATCAGAGTGTAGTCTTATTTTATGAATCAATGTATTTATTATTTTATGAAAAAACACATTTTAATTTTAAAATGATATTTTTTTTGTTTTGGAAACAAATATGAAAACTTCATATTTATTACACTTGTTTATGAAAATAAATAAAGTGTTTATTTTAATCAATATAAATATTCAAAATATTAAATTTTCATATTTAAGATAATTTCCTTAACGGACAAAGAGAAAGAGTCGATTGAGGCATGGAGAAATGAAGATGCACTCCTGAAAAAACGTATGTCATTGCTGGTTGTCGGAAAATTTGTGGAAAAAATCTCAGTTAACCAGGGGGACCTAAAAAATACCCTTCAGAATCTATAGAAACTGGAAGATGGGGTGGCTATACGGGAAGTGGGGAACAACCTCCTTGTCTTTGATTTCTTCAATAAGAGATATAGAGATAAAATCCTGAGAGGCAGGCCATGGTCCTTTAAAAATAAACTCCTCCTCATGGAAGAATTCAAGGGGGGGACGACATCCAGCACACTAAGCTCACCCGGTCCCAATTCTGGATACGCATTAAAGGAATCCATTTTCATGGGAGAACAGAACAGGTCCTAAGAGAAATCAGAGATCGCATTGGCCAATTCCTGGAGTGGGACTGCTCAGACCCAATCCAATGGGGACCCGAGGTACGGATTAAATCCGATATTGAAGTGTCTGAGCCTCTGATGAGGGGAATGTTTTTGATAATTGATGATGCTAACACCTGTATATCATTCGAGTTTGAGAAACTCCCAATATTTTTCTTTTTCTGTGGACGTATCAGACATCTGAACAAAGCGTGTGCTTCAATGAAAGAGAACAAATCAGGTAATATCATCTTACAATATGGTCCATGGATCCGAGCCAAAATGATGAAATTTGCCTTCATCCCTGAGATAGAAAAACAAAAGGACCGTAACCGTCTCACGATGGCTCATACAAGGTGGGCGGAAATTGAACACGATAAAGTCATCATGGTTGGACCTCCAGAGTTTCCTGAAGATAGCCCAACCACTCAAAGGGAAGCTGGCAGGCCATCTCAGAACTTTAATACCATGTGCAATAGTGGGGTTTGGCAAGAAAACCGAATGAAGAAGCTTTTTATTGAACCAGGAACACATCCTACCCCCCGAATGACACTGTCTCAACATCAATAGAGCTGCTGACAATACCAAAAGATTCACGAAATCAAAGCCCAAAACCAAGACAAATGCCCACTGAGCCACTAGACTCTGACCCTGATTTAGAAACAACCATGTTAGGAATACTAGCACAAGGTGACTCTGGGATTCCATGACCTTCACCATTAAGCCCAATCACCCATCAAACTTGGAGAAGGGTGCAACGCGAGGATATAGATGAAAAATTAGATGACCCAAAACCCGGGGATCTAAAACAGCGAATTGAATCGGGCCATTCAGTGGGAAAATACCCAAAAGATGGAAAATGACGGGTGGAAAAATGAACTTGGATGACTCAAAGGTGGAGGTGGGAAAGACACAACCCCACCTATATCAATGATAATTTTATGCTGGAACTATCGTGGGCTTGGAAACCCACGAACAGTTCGAATTATTCAGCGCAATTGTGCCCAAAGTCGCCCCGATATGGTTTTCCTGTCCGAAACCATATTAGAAATCAAGGACACCACCAACATTGATCAGAAATGCGGCTTCCAAGGATGCCTCCCGGTCTCCAGGAAAGGCCACTCAGGGGGACTTTGTCTCCTATATAAGGAGAACATTGATGTCAAGATCTTGTCCTTCTCCTCGTACCATGTGGCTGCGACCATTCATGCGGACCATAACCCGCCTTGGACCTTTGTGGGATTCTATTGTTGGCCATCCATCAATGAGAAGTGGAAATCTTGGGATATTATCGGCCAGCCGCGACACGATCTGCCGAGTCCTATTCTATTCGGAGGTGATTTCAACGAGATTATGTATCATAATGAAAAAAGAGGTGGAGCCTTCTGGCCCTCAACGTCGATGTAAAATTTTAAGAATGAAATCTCAAGGGTGGACTTGGTCGATCTGGGATACACGGACAATCCATTCACATGGTTTAGGGGTAATACAGATGAAACTCACATCGCTGAGCGGCTTGATAGATTTTTGGACTCAACGGACTGGAAAAATCTCTTTAGCATGTTTCACATCAGTTACCTGACACTCAACTGCTCAGACCACTTCCCAATTTTCATCAACTGTGCTCAAAGAAATCGCAAAATGAAATCCAACAGACCCTTCAAATTTGAAATCTTCCAGTCAAAGGAAAACGAGTGTGAAGACATTATCTGATCAAGCTGGAAGAGTAACCCTGCAGACGTTAGATCCAATCTGCAACAGGTCACATCTGATATGAGGTCCTGGAGCATTAATAAATTCCACCATCCAGACAGGAACTACGATTTAATTGAAAGGAAACTTAACAAACTTCTCAACCACCCCCATCCAATTGAAATCTTTCAAAAATCAGAGCCACTCAAAGGGATCTTGATGCAGCTCTGCACATCAAGGAAAGCTTCTGGGCCATGCGGGCGCAGGACACCCACATTGCTGAAGGGGATGCCAACACCTGATATTTTCACCAGAAAGCTTCTAGTAGGTGCCGAAAAAATTTAATATCTTGCCTCTTGCAACCAGATGGTAGAAAAGTTTTCAACACCGATGGAATCCAAAAGGCTTTTTCTAGCTACTTTTAGAACATTTTTTCTACAGGAAATCCTGTTATCTCTCCTGAAGTAGAGGAGTTCATTAAATCGGTGATAACTGAAGAGATCAATAGGTATATTTCCAAAGATGTGACAGATGATGAGATTCGGCTGGCTCTGAAACAGATCCACCCTAATAAGGCCCCGGGCCCAGACAGCTTCCACACACTCTTCTTTAAAAAATACTGACATATTATTGTCCCTGACATATGCAACCTAATGAAGAACATTTGGGATGGGAAAACAAACATTTATGACATCAATGAAACTGTCCTCATCCTTATTCCCAAAATCAAGAAACCTCTTGTAGTCCCATATTTCAGACCTATCAGCCTCTGCAATGTCTCTTACAAGATCTTCTCAAAGATCTTAGTTAATAGGCTACGCCCTTTGTTACTTGACATCATTTCAGAAAATCAGAGCACCTTCATGGCTAAGAGACTGATCACTGATAATGAAATTGTTTCCCATGAAGTTTTCCACTCGATGAAAACACACTCCACCGTGAAAAGAGGAACCATGGCATGGAAACTGGATATGACCAAAGATTATGATAAAGTGGAATGGAATTTCCTCAGAGTCATGATGCAAAAAATGGGTTTCTGCTCTAAATGGATAGATATGGTCATGCATTGTGTCTCATCTATCTCCTCCCGAATCAATGTCAATGGGGCGCTCACCCGAGGCTTCGCCCCATCCCAAGGCCTGTGCCAGGGAGACCCTCTCTCTCCCTTTCTCTTTATCTTGGTGGCTGATGTTTTTTCTAACCTCATTTCTAGGGCCGCATCCTCTCATACAATCCATGGGGAAAAGGTTTTCCGTGTAAGCCCACCGGTCTCTCATCTCTTCTTCACTGACAACTACCTCCTGTTCTCCAGAGCAACCAATGACGAGTGCCGTGCGATCGGCCATGCGATCCAATAGTATGAGAGGGCCTCTGGATAGTCTATCAATCATGGAAAGTTAGAAATATCCTTCAGAGCTGGGGTTCCTCCATCCAAAAAAGAAGAACTCTGCACCTTTGCAGGAATTCATATGGCAGAGAAACATTATAAGTATCTTGGGCTTCCTACAATGATTGGTCGCTCCAAAAAATAAATCTTCACATCTATGTTGGAAAAGATTGAAAAAAATATTCAAGGCTGGTCCCCTAAAATAATTTCCAAAGCTGGCAAGGAGACCCTTATTAAAGCTTCTCTCCAATCCATCCCATGCTATTTCATGTCTCTATTTAAACTCCTAGCTGCTGTAGTCAATCAGATACATGCACGCGCAACCAACTTCTGGTGGGGAACAAATAATGGGAGGAATCGAACCCAATGGATTTCCTGTAAGAACCTATGCTTACCTAAATCTAAGGGTGGAACGGGATTACAAGATCTTCTTTACTTAAATGACGCACTGCTGGATAAGCAAGGTTGGTGCCTCCTTAACCGCCCATCCTCTCTCTGTGCGCGAATTATCCGTACAAAATACTTCCCCCACAAGGACTTCTACGAATCCTCTCTTGGACCCCCCATCCTAGATTCCTCTAAAGAAGCATATGGGGTGCCCACAGTCTTCTAGGAAAAGGTCTAGGCTGGAGGATTAGGAATGGATCAACAGTTAACATCTGGACCGATCCCTAGCTGATCGACAAGGAAGGTGTGCGGGCATCGTCCCCTGCCCAACCAAGTTTTAAAGATGCCACTGTCAGATGCCTTTTTGACGATCAGGGGCTTAGGTGGTGCATGGAAAGGATTCATGCTTGGTTTAATGAAAGAGTCAAGAAACTTATCCTTAGTATCCCCTATGTTCCAGACATTGGCCACGACCATATCTTTTGCATACAAGACCTCTCCAGAGCCTATACGGTGAAATCCGGTTACCGGATCGCTATTGGCACTCATGACGAGAGGGATGAAGGGCCATAGAAATCACTTTGGAAACTCAATGTCCCCCAAAAAATATGACACTTTTAGTGGTAGGTGTGCACGGGTACCCTCCCTACCATGAGCCTTCTTGCCTTCCGTCATATTTCCAATGACAGGTGTTTCCCCTTCTACCCAAACATCCCTGAATCTCCCTCTCATGCTATCATCCAATGTCCAGGGGCAAAGGAGATATGGAGGAAATTGATCTCTTCTTCTGATTCCTCACTAACCATGGGCTCTGAACTCCCCTCTCTTCTGATGCGTTGGTGCTCCTCTTTCTCATTGGATGAAGTGGGCTCTCTTTTCATCAAGGTTTGGATCATTTGGGTCTACCACAATGATGCCGTTTTCAACCATTTTCACAAACCTCTCAAATTCTGGATTGATCGGACCTCTTCCTGGTTTGAGTGCTGGCAACACCACAATGGAAAACACATTTCCTCCGGAGCCCCCTCTTTTTCCTCCCTTTGGAGCCCGCCCCCGGAAGGAATTATCAAGATTAATGTGGATGTGGCTCTCCCCAAGGATGGTCCTATTACCCTTGGCCTTCTGGCTCAGAACCATCTTGGTAAAATCATTATAGCCAAACACGAGTCACATCATGTTTTTTGGTAACCGGTGGTTGTCGAGGCTGCCACCATCCTCACCAGAATGATGCTCGCTTGTGACCGTGGATGGGACAAAATCATCATCGAGTCAGACTACCTCACCGTTATCAATGCCATCAACCTCAACGATGGAGGACTTCAGTCCTTTGGGCCCCTCATCAGGAAAATCCTCTCCATCCATCACTAATTTTCTTTTTGTACCATCTACTTTACCAAAAGGGAAGGAAACAAGGCTGCCCATCAACTGGTAGCATCTGGGCCCGTTGATGTCAACCAGCTCTGGCTAGACCATTTTCCTGCATGGCTTCGAGTCTGTACGTCTGCTGATTTCCATAATTTATGAATCTGTCTTTTATAAAAAAAAGTGTTTATAATTTACAACATATATGATATTTAGATAGTATAAAAATGTTTATATAATATATATTTAATTATAAAATGTTTATAATTCATTAAATATCATATAAATTCCATTTAATATAAAATATGAAGAGGTTCAAATTAAAATTAATATAAAATGTTTATATCATTTCTAATTTATAAAATGTTTATAATTAACATTTATTTATGAATAGTTCATAAATGTCTCATGTTTTGGAAAATAAATAATTTTATTATTTATTTGTTAAATTTATTTAATATTCATGTTTAGTTTATAATTAATTAATTTTAAATTGTTCAAATTAAAGGGGATTTATTTGGATATTATTTAAGTCACATAAAAAATGTTTTGATAATTGATATGATCAAGGTTTAAATAATAATTAAGTATATGATATTTAGATCATGTAAAAGGTTTACATAATAGAAATAGAATTATAAATAATTTATAATTCATATAATATCATATTTTTTTAAAAATAAATTCTAGATAATCATAAATATGAAAGTGTTTATATTGGATAGAATATAAAGTGTTTATATTCAAAATTATGGAATGTCCATAATCTTAAAGCTGGAATTATAAAGGGGTTTATAATTAGATTTTATTTATGATTTTTTTAATAAATGTCCATCTCATGTTTAAATGTTTTAATTATTAATTTATTTAAATTTTATTCCCTATTTTATTCATAATTATAAATTGTTTATATTATGAATGACTTTATTACAAAGTTTATATGATAAATTTATTTTAAGACAGAGCCTTGCATTACATGCTAGGTCTGATAATGAATTTATATTTTCATTTACCTTGACCTTGGTTTATAATTGAAGTTATGAACTTGAATTTAGTTATAGAATATATTTTGTGTATATTAGGTGTTAGAGTTACCATGAATTTAATTCTCTATCAAGTAAAGTATCCACAGGTAGAGGGAATTAGGGCCAGACCACCTACTTTCTTAGAGGATTGCCTTAGTTAGGAAAGTGAATGGGGTTGGCTATCTAGCACTCTGGGATTACTCATATGGAGTTTATCAATATCATATAAATCTATGCCTTTACATGAAGTGTTCATGTACCTTATGCATATGATGAATTTGGGTATAAATATACTTGAATTATGTTTCTGACTAATTAAAACAGACTTGTGGGCTTTGTAAAGTGTTACACATTAATGTGGTGTGGACACTTTAATTTGGTGGTTGGAATAGGGATTTCAAAACTAAATCATTAGAATCACGAATACACATAAATGGAATAAAACATGAGAAGATAATTATTACATAGTATGTAATAATAATGAATTTGAAGGTCCCGAGCACAAAAAAAGATCATGAGTGGATGTGCCCACTTGGCTTCTTTTCATTTTCAATGATCAATCTGGGATCAATATGACGATAAATGCCAGTCTCCATGGATCAAATCACAAAAATAGACAAAGAAAAGAAAAATTTTCAGAACCATAAATGTGGATCGTCACAGGTTGATTATAATTAATTTAATTAATTGACAAGAAATACCTTTTATAGTGTTATTTCTTCGTTGATATTTATGATCACGTTCTAATGTGATTCATCCCTGCGTCACAGAATCCAAGTGTAGACTGTAAGAACCCGGTTCCTATTTTTGAGGTACATGCTTCTTCTTTTTCCTTTTCCTTAAGTGTTTTTGAGATAATATGGAAAATGGGGAAAATCCTAAATTTTGTAACTACATGCCGTGTACTTTTCCACACACTATGTACTCTTGGCCGTGTTGGGATGAGTACATGGGGCATGTAGCCATGTCGGTGACGCAGGGTGTAGGAACCGACTACACGCCGTGTGGTGGTACCTTACACGCCGTGTAGTCAGTCGGAAGGCTTCAACAGTAAGGCAGTGGAGTCGCCGCTAGCTGGGCGACAGTACACGCTGTGTACTAAGGAGTACATGCCGTGTACTCTGGTCGACAAATGAACAGTGTGGCGGTGCCGCCAAATGAACAGTTAAATGAAAGAAGTACACGCTGTGTACTCAGAAGTACACACCGTGTACTTTTCTTTTTCGGCTTAAAACAGGCAGTAGCCTCCTCATTTGGAAGAGGAGACACTTGAGCCAATTTGGAGCCAAGGAGGACGACTGACCCTTTGAAGATCCTCCGGGTGTTCGTCTGGAATCCGATTTGGCTTCGGATGATCTCGTTGGAACCGCACGGGTAAGACCTCTCCTCTCCTAGTATCGTTCTTACTAATTCTTCTCCTAACGTAAGTTATTTATGTTTGAATGGGTTCTGTTATTCATCAGATCTATGCCGTTCTTGTGCATTTCTGGAGTTGGCATTCGGGTATAACGTTCGTTGGTGAATAAGGTAGGTGTCTTAGTGTTTATTTTCCAACTGTTGTGCGTTTTTGTGCGTTTTAATGACACGAACCCATGTTGGGGTGTCGTGTGGCTGAGGATGTTGTTATATTTAATGCCTAGAATTGCATAGGTGATTAAATTGTGATAATTAAATGCTATTTGGGATCATTTCTTGGATCCAAAACCCCCCCGGGGTATGTTTCACTGTTTAGCCGTTTGGCCAGGATACCCGAGGGTATGCCTTTAAAGTAGTAATTGTAGAATTTCCTTGAGAGGAATTTCTTGTTACTGCTTGTTTACCTGTTGGGAATGGACCGGTTACTTGTTTATCTTGAGGGAATTGTTGTATTTGGCCTGAGGGCATTGTTGTGATTAGCCTGAGGGAACTGCACTATTTAGCTCGAGGGATGTAGTATTTCTCCTGTGGGAAACCTTTCGTGCCTGAGGGCTTGACTTCTGTGCCTGAGGGCGACACTTCCTATGCCTGAGGGAAATTTTTGTTTCGGCCTGAGGGCAGTACCTGCGGGTTGGATTCTGCTTACCCGAGGGTAAGATTTTGCTTGTCTGAGGACATGAACTGTTTTGTTTAGAAATGCACTGTGGTGATTTCTAGTATATAATGAATTAAATGAATAATAAAATGGCAATTTAATTGTCAAGTTAGTTACTTTTTAGTACTGCTTACCTTATTTCATTTTACTATTGCACACTATTGTTGCATGCTTACACGCAGTTGGGTACGGGCCTTTGGTGGGTGCCTACTGAGATATATTTCTCACATCCTGTTTAGGTCATGATTTTCGGCCCAAACAGATTACGTTTCTGCAGGTGTAGATAGGGGAAAGAGTCCCTATACAGGTACTTGACTGTTGCTGAGGAGTAGCAGGGCATGGGACTGAGCCTAGGCTCGCGATGCCTCTTCCATCTGTTTTACTTGTTTTGTTGTACTCTGTATTTTGTTTTACTGTATTAATGTATAACATGTTCTAGCTATTTTCTTATAACTTGAAACATGTATCATCATCACTTCTATACTGTTGGTTATATCCACTTCTGTAGTTTATTTCAGTTGTGTATGTTTACTGCTTCCGCTGTCGTTGTATGTTTATTCTATATTCCGCTGCGCTACACTTTGACAAATGAGGGCATAGTTTTCCCACTATCAGACCTCGACCCTCACTGCTAGTCGGCAGCCTCTGGCGTTTGGGGAAATACACTTGAGGTTACGTGGAGAACCGGGCTCGGGGCACCCGTCGCGTGGCACCCGGGTCCGGGATGTTACAAAGTGGTATCAGAGGGGTTCTTTTCTTTGACTTACTCTTTGGAGCCATAGTTAGGTATACGATGAAGGGTAGTTGGTAATAAGATGTGTCCGGGCATAGCTAACCCATGTATAGGGAAAATCCAGTCTACCTTGTATTTTTCAATTCTTTTGATTTTGCAAATTTTACAGTTGATTTGATTTCACCGTTGGGTGACGCACTTGTGATTGTGCTGTTATAATTTATCTATGGGTTTTATTTAGTTGAAACCAGATGAGATGATGTTATGCCGTCTCATTCATCATATAGGCACATGCTAGATATCACATGTCATGCATAGTTTCCATGCCATGTAGGTGCATTAGAAATTCGCATGTTGTTGTGATAGTTGTTGTGCTAGAAAAGCATGTTGTTGTGACAGCTGCTTGATAAATACCTGCCTTGTGATATGGTATGTTTTTGTTTGATCTTGTTTATAGAATGGATGCCAAACTTTGGTTTTTGGGGAGTATGGGCCCCCATTGACCAGAATTTGGTGGATCATTGACTGTTTGTCGGTTATAACACATATAAGATGTCAAACTTTGATTCGTGGGGAGTATGGGCCCCCACGGGTTGGAATTTGACACTTAGGTGTTAATGTCATTATTTTCTGGGTTCCAGGGAAGTTTCTGAGGCATACTGTCCGAAAATCTAGTATACATGACGTGTAGTATTTTTATACACGCCGTGTATGCTCTTCTGTTCGGGAAGAAAAATGAACTTTTTGAGTACACACCATGTACCCTGAGTACACGCCGTGTAGTCTCTTCCCATCTCACAAACCGTGTGGGCGATGACACGGGGTAGGGAAGGTCTTGGGTAAAATACACCGTGTTGTTTTTTTACACGCCGTGTAGTGTGACCCAAAGTCCAGCCGTGTAACTAACAACACGGGTCGGTGAACTTCTGTATAGACCACGCTGTTTCAATGATAGAAACTCCGTGTAGTGTGACCTGGGGACTCGGCCGTGTAACTAAAAACATGGGCCGGTGTCACCTCTCCTAGGACACGCCGTGTACCTGTGGGAAACACCGTGTAGGCTTGTCCGAGGACAGACCGTGTGGAGTTACCCGTGTGGCTGGAAAACAGGGAGGTGTACACGCAGTGTACAGGTGTAACACGCCATGTGGGGACAAGTCGAGTAGTTGGCCGTGTCACAGACGACACAGATAGTTGGAAAATAACACCATACACACCGTGTAGATATTGTACACGCCGTGTAGTTTTGTTCGACGGAATCCATGTGGCTTAGCCATGTAGAAGGACCCGGGCAGGGGAACAAAAGTCAAGTACATGCAGTGTAGTCATTGTACACGCCGTGTAGTCTTGTTTTGAAAATTTTGAAACGCTATATTCCTCTTGTTCCTTTGTGGTTCCTTCATTTCAGTCTTAATAATCTTGAATCTGAGGCGTGCTTTTGACCTTGTAGTGTCATGCCGCCTAGACGACCGCGAGTTGTTCGCCAGGAGAGCGACGACAATTATACTCCGGAGATGGTGGAACATGGGCTACCAGTTGATCCTCCAGTAGAGCCAGATGCAGCACTAGCTGCTATACCAGACATAGGCATGGAGGCGCAGTTCCGTGAAGGCTTTATGCAGTTTATGCAGACCTTTCAGGGAGCACTGCAGGCTGCTACATCTATGGCCGAGCTGACGCGTACCTTCCAGCAGAAGCATCCGCCTACGTTTTCAGGGGATGACGGACCACAGGCTGCGGAGTCTTGGCTAGGATCGATGCAGAATATTTTCAAGCATCTTGAGACGCCTCCAGGGTGGAGGGTCAAGCTCGTGACTTACATGCTGCGTGATTCTGCCAAGCGGTGGTGGGATGTTACCACCCAGTCAGATAATCACAGAGACATGGCGTGAGAAGATTTTCAGGCAGTATTCTATGACTTCTTCTTTCCCAAGACGCTGAGGGTAGATAGAGCTCGAGAGTTCATCAATCTGCAACAGGGTGCTATGTCGGTGATGGACTATTCTGCTCGTTTTACGCAGCTTCAGCGTTTTGCACCCGTGATGGTGGGTGATGAGATGTTGAGAGCCAGACGTTTTGAGGATGGTCTTCGGTATGACATCCGAGAATTGGTGAATGTTTTCAGGTTGCCTACTGTACACGCTATTGTAAGCCAGGTGCTGATTTCTAAGAGGAACCTGCGGGAAGCTAGTGGTGTGGTCCAGGGCGGTCCAGCACCAGTTACTAGTACTATTTCTGCTGGCAAGAGGAAGAGACAGATGGACTTCTCTCAGGGTGGCAGTACCAGCCAGGCAGCTTCTTCAGGTGGCCCGATCAGGTGCTACCAGTGTGGCAGAGAGGGGCACAAGAGACCGCAGTGTCCATGAGACCCAGTGGAGTGCCGAGATTATGGAAAGATGGGTCATCTGCAGCGCTTTTGCAGGGAGTTTCTACCAGTGGCTAGTGAGAGGGGTTCTGTGCAGACTTCGCGTGCGGGAGCAGGACCAGTGGCTTCTCACCAGTCAGGGAACTGGAATACGTCAGGGTGTGTAGGCAGAGATAGTGGTCGTGGCCGTGGTAGCCAGACACCAGGATTGCAGAGGCAGCAGGGCGGGGCAACTCAGGGTAGCCAGGCTATGTCGCAGGGCCGCGACACTGGGCAGGCTTATGCAGTGAAACAAACCCAGCAGGAGCAGGATCCCGGACCTTCTACAGTCAGAGTTACTATTCTAGTAGCTTCTGTCTTATCTTCAGTACTTTTTGATACGGTTGTTACACATAGTTTCATATCTGTTCCCATTGTGGAGAGCCTTGGGCTCTGTGTTTATACTTGTTCTGATATCATGACGCTAGAAACTCCGTTGGGGACTAGAACGACTGGTGTGTGTCAGTGTAAGGAGTTCCCCCTTGAGGTTGGTGGGTGTCACTTCCTTTGGGACCTCTATGTCTTGGAGATGACGAGCTATGACGTCATTATCGGGATGGACTAGTTGGTTCCTTTTCGAGCCTTTTTAGACTGCTATCGTCGCAGGGTGCGTTTCACGTCACCAGAGGGTGGAGAGTTTCTATACAAGGGCTAATGGGATGTTCAGGCGAGTCGAGCTGGACCAGAGCATCCTGGGCGAGGTGGAGTCACAACCCAGATAACGAGATTATATCTGGATGATCAGGGGACTTGTCAGACGGATTTCCCCTGGTTGTTGATCGTTTCAGGGATGTCTTCCCGGATAACTTTTCAGGTCTACCTCCAGTGCGTGAGGTGAATTTCTCTATCGAGCTTGTGCTAGGAGCAGCACCGGTGTCCATTCCTCCTTATAGGATGGCCACGCCTGAGTTTCAGGAGCTCAAGAGGCAGTTAGAGGAGTTACAAGCAAAGGGCTTTATCCGACCCAGTACTTCTCCTTGGGGTTCTCTGGTCCTTTTTGCGAAAAAGGCGGACGATACCCTCAGAATTTGCTTGGATTATTGGAAGCTGAACCAGTTGATGGTTAAGAACCAATATCCCTTGCCGAGGATAGATGATCTGTTTGATGAGATTTATAGAGCACGAGTGTTCTCGAAGATTGACTTGAGATCTGGATATCATCAGTTGTGCGTTAGACCATCTGATATACCTCTAACAGCTTTCAGGAGTAGGTATGGTCTATATGAGTATACGGTTATGCCGTTCGGACTAACGAACGCGCCGGCAGTTTTTAGGGCTCTGATGAATCGTGTGTTCCATCTTTATCTTGATTATTTTGTGGTAGTATTCGTGGACGACATCTTGGTGTACTCTTACACTTGACACGACCATGCCACCCATCTTGAGATCGTATTGAGTACACTGAGAGAGCATCGGTTATATGCTAAGCTCTCGAAGTGCCACTTTTGGATGGACCAGATTCACTTCCTAGGTCATATCATCTCAGAGGCAGGAGTTTCAGTAGACCCAGAGAAGGTGAGAGCAGTAGTTTCCTGGGAGAATCCTAAGAATGTGTTTGAGATAAAAAGTTTCTTAGGGCTGGCTGGTTACTACAGACGCTTCATACAGGACTTCTCCCGCTTAGCAGCACCGTTGACAGGTCTGACTAAGAAGGGTGTAAAGTTCGTTTGGTCAAAAGCTTGCGAGACAACTTTTCAGGACCTGAAGGGAAGGTTGACATCAGCACCGATCCTGATACTCCCAGAGTAGGGGAAGAGATATATAGTTTACTGTGATGCATCAGGGATTGGGCTGGGAGCTGTTTTGATGTAGGGTGACCGAGTTGTTGCGTATGAGTCTCGGCAGTTGAGGCCACATGAGAGGAATTACCTGATGCATGATCTCGAGTTGGCTGCAGTCATACATGCGTTGCGCTATTGGAGACATTATCTGTTGGGAGAGAATTTTGTGGTTTTCACCGACCACAAAAGCCTCAGGTATATCTTTACTCAGCGTGACCTGAATCTGAGGTAGAGAAGGTGGGTTGAGTACCTATAGTCCTTCGATTTTGAGCTTGCCTATACACCAGGTAAAGGTAATGTAGTAGCTGATGCACTGAGTAGGAAGACTCAGATACAGGCAGTGCAGGAGGCCAGTGGTGAGTGGGAGCTCATGGCTTTGTTCTCTGAGATGCATCTGGAGGTGCATGATAGTCAGGAGCAGACTTATATTTCATCGTTAGCTGTGACTTCTACCCTCTTGGACAGAGTGAGGATGAGGCAACTATCTGATTCAGAAGGCCTAGTTCTATGGGAGTCAGTGGCTAGTGAGGACCCTCCTCCTGGTTGGACGATAGGCAATGATGAGGTTTTGCATTTCCATGGAAAAGTATGGGTTCCAGGGGATATACGTGAGGAGATGATGAGGGAGTTTCATGCTTCATCTTGGGTAGTTCATCCCGGGGTTACCATGATGTACCGTGACTTGAGACGTCAGTACTGATGGCTGGGTATGAAGAGAGAGATAGCTGGTTTTGTTATGAGGTGTTCCACCTGTCAGCAGGTGAATGAAGAGCACCAGAGGCCAACTGGGCTGTTACAGCAGTTTCCCATTCCAGAGTGGAAATGAGATGATGTCGTGATGGATTTCGTGACGGGATTTCCGAGGTCACCTCGGAGAAATGATGCCGTGTGGGTTGTTGTGGATAGACTCACGAAGGTAGATCACTTCTTGCTGATCAAGGAGACCTTCGGTGTGGACGAGATCAGAAGGCTGTATATCCGAGAGATTGTACGTCTTCATGGGGTCCCTCGTTCTATCATTTCAGATAGGGACACCCACTTTATGTCTCGTTTCTGGTAGAGTTTTCAGAGGGCACTGGGTACACAGGTGCTTCTGATCAGAGCATACCACCCTCAGACAGATGGCCAGTCGGAGCGTACGATACAGGTGTTAGAGGACATGCTGCGCGCATGCGTCCTAGAATTTGGGGGCTCTTGGGAGAAGCATATACCCTTAGTTGATTTTGCCTATAACAATTGTTTTCAGGAAACTATTGAGATGGCACCATACGAGGCTTTATATGGTAGGCCATGCTGATCACCTTTGTGTTGGTTAGAGACAGGTGAGGTAGCTTTATTGGGGCCATAGCTCGTACATGAGACATCTGAGCAGGTCCAGTTGATTCGGAAGCGGATGGCTACCGCACAGTCTCGTCAGAAGTTTTATGCTGATCGCCACAGACGACCTTTGGAGTTCATGGTCGGGGATCAGGTTTTCTTGGGTGTTTCGTCGAGGCTGGGACACAAGCAGATCAGGAGACAGGGTAAGCTTTCACCGAGGTATGTGGGGCCATTCGAGATTTTGGAGAGAGTCGGGCTGGTTGCCTATCGGTTGCGGTTACCGCAGCGGTACTAAGACATGCACGACATCTTCCACATGTCTCAGTTGCATTGCTACCATTCAGACCCGTCTCACACCTTTCAGCCAGTGGAGGTTGAGCTTCAGTATGATGCATCCTTTGAGGAGCATCCGATCCGTATCGTTGACAGGAGCACAAAGGTTCTCCGAGGCCGGTCAGTTCCTCTCGTACGGGTGCTATGGCAGCATGGCCGGGTGCAGGACGAGACCTGGGAGTGGGAGACTGACGTACGTGCTCAATGACCAGAGCTGTTCTGAGCTTTGTCTTCACCACCCTTGGAAGGGAAATTTAGGGACGAATTTCTATAAGGGGGGAAGTTTTTAAGAACCCGGTTCTTATTTTTGAGGTACGGGATTCTTCTTTGTCCTTTTCCTTAAGTTTTTTTTGAGATAATATGGAAAATGGGGAAAAATACTAAATTTTGGAACTACACGCCGTGTACTTTTCCACACGCCATGTACTCTTGGCCGTGTTGGGATGAGTACATGGGGCATGTAGCCATGTCGGCGATGCGGGGTGTAGGAAACGACTACACGCTGTGTGGTGGTACCTTACACGCCGTGTAGTCAGTCGGCAGGATTGAACAGTAAGGTGGTGGAGTCGCTGCCAGTTGGGTGACAGTACACGCCGTGTACTCAAGAGTACATGCCGTGTACTCTGGTTGATAGATGAACAGTGTGGCGGTGCCGCCAAATGAACAGTTAAATGAAAGAAGTACTTGCTGTGTACTCATAAGTACACGCCGTGTACTTTTCTTTTTTGGCTTAAAACAGGCAGTAGCCTCCTCATTTGGCAGAGGAGACACTTGAGCCGATTTGGAGCCGAGGAGGACGACCGACTCTTTGAAGATCCGCCGGGTGTTCGTCTGGAATTCGATTCGGCTTCGGACGATCTCGTTGGAACCGCACGGGTAAGCCCTCTCCT
Source organism: Viscum album (assembly GCA_963277665.1). Taxonomy (NCBI): domain Eukaryota; kingdom Viridiplantae; phylum Streptophyta; class Magnoliopsida; order Santalales; family Viscaceae; genus Viscum; species Viscum album. The sequence continues at coordinate 59,902,730 of OY728143.1, read as the reverse complement.
CTCCTAGTACCGTTCTTACCAATTATTCTCCCAATGTAAGTTATTTATGTTTGAATGGGTTTTGTTCTTCGTCAGATCTACGCCATTCTTGGGAGTTTCTGGAGTCAGCGTTCGGGTATAACGTTCGTTGGCGAATAAGGTAGGTGTCTTAGTGTTTATTTTCCAATTGTCGTGCATTTTTGTGCATTTTTGTGCCACGAACCCATGTTGGGGTGTCATATAGATGAGTCCGTTGTTATATTTAATGCCTAGAATTGCATAGGTGATTAAATTTTGATAATTAAATGCTGGTTGGGATCGTTGCTTGGATCCGAAACCACCCCCAGGGTGTGTTTCACTGTTTAGCTGTTTGGCCAGGATACCTGAGGGTATGCCTTTAAAGTAGTAATTGTAGAATTTCCTTGAGAGGAATTACTTGTTACTATTTGTTTACTTGTTGGTCATGTCCCGATTACTTGTTTAGCCTGAGGGCGTTGTTGTATTTGGCCTGAGGGCGTTGTTGTGATTAGCCTGAGGGCACTGCACTATTTAGCCCGAGGGATGTAGTATTTCACCTGAGGAAAACCTTTCGTGCCTGAGGGCTTGAATTCTGTGCCTAAGGGCGACACTTCCTATGCCTGAGGGAAATTTCTGTTTCAGCCTGAGGGAAATACATGCGGGTTGGATTCTACTTACCCAAGGGTAAGATTTTGCTTGTCTGGGGATGTGGACTTTTTTTTTAGAAATGCACTTTGGTGATTTCTAGTATATAATGAATTAAATGAATAATAAAATGGAAATTTAATTGTTAAGTTAGTTACTTTTTAGTACTGCTTACCTTATTGCATTTTACTATTGCACAGTATTATTGCATGCTTACACGCAGTTGGTCATGGGCCTTTGGTGGGTGCCTACTGAGATATATTTCTCACACCATGTTTGGGTCATGCTTTTCGGCCCAAACATATTATGTTTCTCCAGGTGTAGATAGGGGAAAGAGTCCCTATACAGGTACTTGACTGTTGCTGAGGAGTAGGAGGGCATGGGACCGAGCCTAGGCTCGCGATGCCGCTGCCAGCTGTTTTGCTTGTTTTGTTGTACTCTATATTTTTTTGTACTATATTAATGTATAACATGTTCTGGATGTTTTCTTAGAACTTGAAACATGTAGCATCATCACTTCTATACTGTTGGTTATATCCACTACTGTAGTTTATTTCAGTTGTGTATTTTTACTACTTCCGCTGTCGTTGTATGTTTATTCTGTATTCCGCTACGCTACACTTTGACAAATGAGGGCATACTTTCCCCACTATCAGACCTGGGCCCTCACTGCTAGTCGGCAGCCTCTGGTGTTTGGGGAAATGCGTTTGAGGTCACGTGGTGAACTGGGCTCGCGGCACCTATTGCGTGGCACCCGGGTCCAGGACGTTACATAGACTTCCTCTAGCGGTGATCCACACGTGCACCACGTATCTCTGGACATTGCCAAAAGAATCTCTGGGTGCTAACGTGGAGAATCCTTTGCTTGCATTGTACACCTTAGATCACCTTGATCTGGTGGAGGTGGATCTCTCTCGGTCTTGAGAGTGTTCTTGAAGGACAAATTTCTTTCGATCTTGAGAGAATTCTCCAGAATTATTGTGCACAACGATTCTCTAAGGAAAAGAGTTGGGGTTGTGAGGATATTTATAATCGGGTTTGAGGTTATAGAGTCATGACAATAAATATATGCATTACAAATTTTATTTATTTCATTAACTCTTATTGAAAACCCCATGTCGAGTCATTAATTCCTTGACATGCGCCTACAATAATTATAATAAATATCATTTAATAAAATGATATTATTTCCTCAAAATCCTGACTGAAAAAACTACACGGTGTGTAATCATAAATACACGGCGTGTACTTATTTTTCATTGAAAACTAAACGGTGTGTACATTCATTGTACATGGCATGTATATCATGTTTTCATTTATTCATTTCCTTTCCAAAATGAAAACTACATGGAGTGTACATTCAATAAAACTTGGCGTGTACTTGTTTTCAAAATAAAAACTACACGGCGTGTAATAATTAATACACGGCGTGTACTTGTTTTTATTTTATTATTCCTCCAACACTAAAACAATTTAGGCTTACTTGAATAATCATTAAACTACGTATGGGAATAATCTTTATTCTACTTGAGATACTTGGATACACTTAGTGTGTGACCCTATAGGCCTCTTTCTTGTTGGCATTAAGCGGGCTTGCCTAAAGTCCAAGATTACTATCTAGAAATGGGTCAAGGCACCCAAGATAAAGAAGTTGATGCCGCATTGACGTGTCACCTCATACGAATGATTACTGTGTAATTTAATCCATTTTTCTCAATATCTCATCAAACAGGTTTCATGGAAGTTTCATAAACCTATATGCTTGATCTATCATTCTTTGACTTCTAGAAATAAACTCGTCATGACACCATGGCCATGGAATTTGTTCAATAGTTCTATTTCAATCAAAGGGACCGAGATATTTACTTCTATAAATATGGCAGGGACAAATCCTTCCTCGACTTATCCATTAACAACATGTCATTCATGATGCACCCAACATACCCTACTTCCCTCCAACTGTCTTCGTGGCGGTTTTCATCAGCAAATCTTTGTGCGCAAGTCATGAAAAGAGTTAATGATAATTTTATAGTCTAAAGACTATTACACACACTCATAGATAGAAATGTCCGATGACACCAAAACATGTAGAAGTTCTACTGGTAGTTCTGTTCTCATAATCTCCCATCTTGGAGATTACCAAGTGCGAACTCCATGAGAGAGAGTCTCGTTTTCTTACGAGTACTCACACATAACAGTTTGTATATTATGTGTCCTATCATAGTATGTCATCCAACCGTAGAAATTTATTTAAGAATATTGTTATAACATTTTAAGGTTCTCATCATAGCAGGGATCTTCCATGACCTTATCAATGCAACAAATATTCTAGAACATTATTATATTATATTCATGCAGAACAATGAAAAATATATAATAGTAAAAAATAGTTGGTTCTTAGGACACCAACCCTAACAAAATCCCACTTGGACTAGAGAAAATTTCCTACAACTTTTAGTCTGTTAGACCTCCCATGATGATCATGTTTCTACTGAGTCAAGGCTTTAGTCAAGGGGTCCACCACATTTTCTTCCGTGAAAATACTTCTCACTGCAAATTCACCTCTCTGAGAAAAATCCCTCAAGAGATAATACTTCTAAAGTATGTGCTTTGTCCACTGATGCGACCTTGGCTCTTTTTCAAGTTCCACTGCTGTAGTATTATCACAATAGAGTGTGATAGGATCTTTACTGATAGGTACTGCATCCATCTCTTGGACGAAGCTTCGCATCCATACTGCTTCTTTAGCTGCCTCAGAAGCTGCGATATACTCAGACTCTATTATAGAATATGCCACCACACCTTGCTTTGAGATCTTCTAGCTCACTGCACCTCCATTCAAACTGAAGCTGTATCCAGTCTGTGACTTCATGTCATCTTGATCAGTCTGGAAACTAGCATCTACATGTCCTCTGATGACTAGTTCCTCATCTCCTCCATAAACTAGGAACATATCCTTAGTACGCCTCATATACTTAAGGATTGTCTTGACTGCCATCCAATGGTGGTCTCCTAGATCATCTTTATATCTGCCTACCGCACTAAATGCATAAGCAACATCTAGCCTTGTACATAGCATAACATACATGACTGAACCAATCACGGATGAATAAGGGATCCTTTCCATTTTATTTCTTTCCTCATGTTTATGAGGACACATTTTCTTGGAAAGATGAATGCCATGTAACACTGGAAACAATCCCCTCTTGGATTGTTCCATACTGAATCTTTTCAGTATCTTGTCAATGTATGTACTTTGACTTAGGCCCAACATTATCTTAGATCTATCACGATGGATCTTGATCCCAAGAATATATGCTTCCTCACCCAAGTATTTTATAGAGAAGCATTTATCTAACCATGCCTTAACTATCTGTAAGACGGGTACTTCGTTTCCAATTAGTAATATGTCATCAACATATACTATTAGGAAAACAAATGCACTTCCACTAAACCTTTTGTAGACACAAGGCTCAAATTCGTTCTTAATAAAGACAAATTCCATTACAGCTTCATCAAAACAAATGTTCCATGACCTTGATGCTTTCTTTAATCCATAAATGAATTTCTGCAACTTGGATACCTTTTTGACACCCTTTGGAGTCACAAACCCTCCAGGTTGTGTCATGTATACATGTTACTGGAGGTTCCCGTTAAGGAATGCTATTTTGAAATACATTTTCCAAATTTCATAGTCATGGTAAGCGACAATGGCCAATAGGATTCTGATGGATTTCATCATCTCAACCAATGAAAAGGTTTCATCATAGTCAATTCCTTGACGCTATCTAAAATCTTTTGCAACCAGTCGTGCCTTATAGGTACTGATTTTCCCCTCCATTTCCAGTTTCTTCTTGAATACCCATTTATTTATAATAGGATTTACATCAACTAGAGGATCTACCAAAATCCAGACTTAGTTTTGGTACATGGAATCCATTTTAGAATTCATGGCTTCTTACCACTTGGCAGTGTCTGTGCCTTTAACTGCTTCCTTGTAGGTAAGAGGATCATCATTGTCAACCAATAATGAGTCACCATCCTCGGTGATGAGAAAACCATATCGTTCTGGTTCTCTTACCTCTCTCATGATCCTACACAGTTTTTGTGTCACTGGAATAGATTTTTCTTCCATGGGGATTTGTGGAATCTGTTCTTGTACCAATTCCTGTGTATCTTGAGCCTCAACTTCATCGAAGTCTATATCACTCCCACTATCTCTTTTGGAGATGTGATCCCTCTCAAGGAATATGGCGTGTCTTACCACTATAACCATTAGGTAATATACCCTTATTTCCTTGGGATATCCTATAAAGATACACTTTGTGTCTTGGGGTGAAATTTTGTTACCTGAAGAGGCTTTAAAAAATGCTTCGCAACCCCACACATGTAAATTTGATAACATGGTTTTGTGTCCACTCCATAATTCGTATGGAATACCATTTATTGATTTAGTTGGTACTTGGTATAGTATGTGTGCTACTGTTTGTAATTCATATCCACAAAAGGATAATGGAAGACTCGCATGACTCATCATTGATCTCACTATGTCCAACAGGGTGCGGTTCCTCCTTTCACTTACACCATTCCACTAAGGCGTGTAAGGAGGAGTGAGTTGAGATAGAATCCCAAACTCCCGTAAGAAATCAATGAAGTCCTGATTAAGCTATTCTCCTACTCTATCTGAGCAGAGTTTCTTAATCTTCTTACCAAGATGGTTCTCAAATTCATTCTTGTATTCTTTGAACCGATCAAAATAATCTGACTTATACCTCATTAATTAAATATATCCATATCTACTAAAATCATCAGTAAAAGTTATGAAGTACAAGAACACACCCCTTTATTCAACTAGAAATGGTTCACATACATCTATGTGAACTAATTATAGAAGCTCTTTAGCCCTTTCACCTTTCCCACTAAATGGGGCTTTGGTCATTTTTCCTTGTAGACACGCATGACATACACCAAGTGGTTTTAGTTCGAAAGAATCTAAATACCCATCTTGATGTAATTTTGTCAAACATTTCTCATTGGCATGACCTAGACAGTGATTCCAAAGTTGGGTGTGGTATGAGTCATGTGAATTAACTTTTTTATCAATTTCCATTACTAGGTTTGTGTAGTCTAACACATAAAGGCCGTTATATAAATGCGCCCTACCAAAACAAATGCTATCTTTATAAAAGTAGAAATATTCATTTCCAAATTTGAAGAGAATCCATCAATATCTAATCTGGATACAAATATAATGTTTTTGGTTACAGAGGATTCAAAATAACATCCTTTTAAAACCAAGACCATCCCAGTAGGCAATGTGAGGTGGTAGTCTCCGACAGCTACAACAGTGAGTCTGGCTCCGTTGGCTGCTCGCAGATCCACCTCACCTTGGTCAATCTTTCTGAATCTACTTGGTTCCTATATTTTGATATAGATGTGAGCACCAAAATCAGTATCTAATACCCAATTATTAGAAATAGATAGATTTCATTCGATAAAAAATGCACCTGAAGCTTCCCCTTGCTTCCTTGGCTGGGTGCAGTTTTTCTTCCAGTGGCCCTTCTTGCCACATGCGAAACAAAGTTCCTCCTATTCTCTTGCCTCCCCTTTTATCTTCCTTTTCTTGGAAGGCCTTGAAGAAGCCTTGGGATTAAAGATCTTTGCCTTCCCTTTACTTTTATTCAATATAAGGACAAAAGGATTTTCACACTTCATATCATTGTCCACTTGGAGAATAAGGATAAAAAGATAAGATAGATACTTCTCAATGTTGTTCATGTTGAAATTTACAACAAAGTTAGAGAAGCTCTGGGGGAGTGATGCGAGAATGAGATCATTACCCAGTTCCTCAGGGAGTTTAAACCCTATAACCTCCAAGTTCTCAATGTATCCAATGATCTTGACTACATGAGGCCCAAATGGGGCACCCTCTCCAAGCTTGCTCTGAAATAGAGCCTTGGAGATCTCAAACCTTTCCTATCTTACTCTCTCCTGGTGTAGACCATGGAGGTGCTCAAGCATTCTATAGGCATCCATGTCCTCATGCGACTTCATGTGATCACTTGACATTGATGACAATATCAAACATTAAACGCTGAGTGCATCGCTCAAATGTTGATCATAGACCATGAAATCTTCATCACTCACCCCTTGGGTAGGAGAATCAGGAAGTGAGGACTCCAACACATAATATTTTCGTTCATGGAATAGGATAACCTGAAGGTTCCTAAACCATTCCTGAAAGTTACTACCGGTGAGGATATTTTCTTTATCCAGAATTGATCGTAGAGAAAAGGTGGTTGACGAGTTTGTCATATTGATTCTAGAAATTAAAAGAGTAAATTTATCAGTACTTTCTTGATTAAATTTTATGATAAATAATAAATTTTGTTAATTCTGCCACCATTTTATCAAGTCCCAATGGCCCTCACCATTGAACTCGGAATTTCTAGTTGCTTTGACATTCTAGTGTCAAGGATCCATATTCCCCTTCGCATAACCCCAAAAAGGGTTGGTCAAGATATTTGAAGGTATTTAGGTAGGTAGGTCTTTGCCAACTATGATCTTACAGTTCCTTGATCTGTTGAGTGGACTCCCCAATCTTGAAACCCTGAATTGGATTTCCTCAACACTTGCCTCCATTTTACAACAAGTCTAGAAAGGGATACTCCTATTGATGTAAAATGTTTAAGTCAACCCGAAACTTTCATAAGAGATTCCTTTATAAAAGTAAGTGTCCTAACAAGGGTTGGTTAAACACATAGTTTTATTGAGTCTTTCCCTTAATCAAGTAATAGAAGGCTTGGTCTGACTTAATATGGTATTTGAGGGATTTTATTATTTATGCATAGTTTTTCATTATCACATGCTTGTTAATATTAAGTGACGATTTCTTAAGAGATTAACCATGTTCTGATAATTTTTATGCATAGTCCTGTTTTTATTTTATTCCATCTTTTCATGCTTGTTTATTTCATTAATTATGTGATCACGGCAATACATACATAATAAATAAACCATGAAATTAGATAGAAATAAAATAATATGGAATGATCATGAGCTTCTATTGGTTATCTTATCTAGTGGTTTGATAAGCTAACCCTGTCCTAGGAAAAACACCTTGAACCCGATGGTTCATGTTTTGCAGCTCCCATTTGTCTACCTTTGCATCTTCTTGGGTTGGTTTCACCTTGGATTTGGATTTTTGAACCATCTCCACTGGCTTGGGATATCCTCTATTACATGGGGTTTACATTAAAGAAACCATGGGCACACAAACCCTACATTTTATTGGAAGAAGGCTCGCAGGCCAATGAATTTAAATTAAACAAATTTAAATGAAACCATACACACATACAAAGGGTCTTTGGTCTAGATCATGAACATCCATAGCATGCAACGAAATTTATGCATATTTAGAATTAAAATTCTTTTAATCATTCTATTATTTAAGATAAGTCACGCTTGAATTCAATTAATTATGATCTTATAATTAATCAATTCTTTATCTTAAATTCCTCTCTGAATTTCCTTGAGATTCTTCTCATCCATATTCATTGTATAGGTATTTGAACTTTTGGAGGAAACCTGGTGAAATTCCATTTCTAGAAAGTACATGCCGTGTAATATAGCCTACATGCCATGTATTTTTCACCCTTTATCCGAAGTACATGCCGGGGGCTTTGGCATGTTGTACATTAGAAATTTTGGAGTACATGACGTGTTGATTAATCTAACATGGAGTGTACTTCCCTGTTACATAGTTACCAGCCTAACAATCCCGTGTATGTGAAACACAACTTCTCCTTGTACACAGTATCACCTGGGCTAGATCGGACTACACGACGTGTTGATTCAACATACACACCGTGTATTCCGGTTCCACACACCGTTCATTTCTGGTTAACACGATGTAATAAATACTTAGGCATAATCAATTCACACGACATGGTTTGGTGGACCAGTACTGATTCGTTGAACCTAAGTACATGGCATGTAGTTTTCACTACACGCCATGTATTCTTGTGATGTACAGACAGAAAGAGCGGCTCCTTCGGATGAGATCCTCATTTTTAATTTAATCAAAATTAAAATTAAAAGTTCATTTCTGTGATATGAATCAAGAAACTAAGGAGGAAGAACAGATATCATTCATTCAGTTTTATAGAATGATTTATCTTGAATTGAGTCAAATATAAATGCGTAAATTATCAACGAAAATTAAATAACTATAATCAACATTGTAACCTCACTCTGATACCAATTGAAGGTCCCAGGTGCAGTGGAAGCTCGTGGGTGGATGTGCCCACTTGGATTTTTTTTCATTTGCAATAATCAATCTGGGATCAATATGATGATAAACGTCAGTCTCCACAGATCAAATCACAGAAATAGACAAAGAAAAGGAAAATTCCAGGAACCATAAATGTGGATCGTCACAGGTTGATTATAATTAATTTAATTAATTGAAAAGAAATACCTTTTATGGCATTATTTCTTAATTGATATTTCTGATCATGTTCTGATGTGATTCGTCATTGCGTCGCAGAATCCAAGTGTAGACTTCCTCTAGCGGTGATCCACACATGCACCACGTATCTCTGGACGTCGCCAAAGGAATATCTGGGTGCTAGCGTGGAGAAGCCGTTGCTTGTGTTGTCCACCTTAGATCACCTTGATTCGGTGGATGTGGATCTCTCTCGGTCTTGAGAGTGTTCTTGGAGGATGAAGTTCTTTCAGTCTTGAGAGAATTCTCCAGAATTGTTGTGCACAACGATTCTCTAAGGAAAAGAGTTGGGGTTGTGAGGATATTTATAATCAGGTTTGAGGTTATAGAGTCATGACAATAAATATATGCGTTATGAATTTTATTTATTTCATTAACTCTTATTGAAAACTCCATGTCGAGTCATTAATTCCTTGACATGCACCCACACTGATTATTATAAATATCATTTAATAAAATGATATTATTTCCTCAAAATCCCGACTGGAAAAAACTACAGGGCGTGTAATCATAAATACATAGCATGTAATTGTTTTTCATTAAAAACTACATGGTGTGTACATTCAATGTACATGGTGTGTATATCATGTTTTAATTTATTCATTTCCTTTCCAAAATGAAAACTACATGGCGTATACATTCAATAATACACAACATGTACTTGTTTTCAAAATAAAAACTAAACGGCATGTAATCATTAATACACGGCGTGCACTTGTTTTTATTTTATTCTTCCTCAAACATTAAAAAAATTCAGGCTTCATTGAATAATCATTAAACCACATATGGAAATAATCTTTATTCTACTTGAGATACTTGGATACACTTAGTGTGTGACCCTTTAGGCCTCTTTCTTGTTGGCATTAAGTGGGCTTGCCTAAAGTCCAAGATTACTATCTAGCAACGGGTCAAGGAACCCAAGAGAAAGAAGTTGACGCCACATTGACGTGTCACCTCATATGAATACTTACTGTGTAATTTAATCCCTTTGTCTCAATATCTCATCAAGCAGGTTTCATGGCAGTGTCATAAACCTAAATGCTTGATCTATCATTCTTTGACTTCCAGAAATAAACTCGTCGTGACACCATGGCCATGAAATTTGTTCGATAGTTCTATTTCAATAAAAGGGACCCAGATATTTACTTCCATAAATATATAAGGGATAAATCCTTCCTCAACTTATCCATTAACAACATGTCATTCATGATGCACCCAACGTACCCTACTTCCCGCCAACTGTCTTCGTGACAGTTTTCGTCAGCAATTCTAAGTGCGCGAGTCATGACATGAGTTAATGAAAATCTTCCAGTCTAAGGACCATTACACACACTCATAGCTAGCAATGTCCGATGACACCAAAAAATGCAGAATTACTATTGGAGGGTCTGTTCTCATAATCTCCCATCTTGAAGATTACCAAGTGAGAACTCCATGAGAGAGAGTCTTGTCTTCTTATGAGTACTCACACATGATGGTATGTATACTATGTGTCCTATCATAGTATGTCATCCAACCATAGAACTTTATTTAAGAATATTGTTATAGCATTTCAAGGTTCTCATTATAGCGGGGATCTTCCATGACCTTATCAATGCAACAAATATTCCAGGACATTATTATATTATAGTCATGAAGAACAATGAAAAATATATAATAAGTGTACATTCATGTAATAAAAGTAAAAAACAGTTGGTTCTCAGGACACCAACCCTAAAAGAATTTAATATACATATAATATATTAAAATGATGATACTTTAAAAATGAAAACCCCTCAAATACTATGTGTGAGATTCCTTCCAAAGAGAAACTTCTCAAGACCTTGATCATCCAACTGGGTTGGTTATTCCATAGCCGTGTGCCCATGGATTATCTTGTTCAAGACAATTAAGTAATATATAACACTGGAAAATCTTTGGTTAGGTCATTCCATCACTGGGTTCCCTTGGATTGACCTTTATTAGCCTATTTTTTTGGCATTTACTTTGTGGCATTATACCTTAATATGATTAGATTATCGAAGGAACAGAGTTGAGTGAATCTATATGATGGATTTGGATAAAGGGTTATCCACTCAACTATCCAAGATTCACAACTTTTGTGATTAATATGATTCCCTACCCAAATAATGAAGTGGTGAGAGAAGCACTATAGTGGAATAATTTCTTAGTGAAATATGGATATTGGATCACTAAATGGATATGATTTATAGGGTTAGTGGGATAACTTTCATTAAAAGTCCTTAATGGAAATATTTAAGATATTATATCCATCTAATAAAAGTTTTTGTTATAGATAAATGCATCATCATCATCAAACTAAACTTTATATCAATCATTAAAATGAGAATCCTTAAGAAATCAACTCTTAAGAGTGGTATGACCTTCTTGATGGCATATAGTGCATCACAAACTCTACCCTTGTTCTTGAGTCCATTCCATCTCATTTCACATCCTTATGTCCTTTGGTCTCCCATGGGGATGCAATCTATTGATGTCATGTATCACTATTGGCTGGACTTTTGGCATTGGGAAATAATAAAACTCCCCAATAGGAATCCATGGTGCAACATAACGGTTAGAAATGGAGTCCATCTTGTACACTGGATCAACATATGCTTCCCATTATATGTTCACAGAGGCACATGCTACGATGGAGTGTGTGCATGGAAACCATAAGGCCTGACTGTTTCCACATTGACATTGCCTTGTTTCTAGTAATACCTCCATTTTTTCACCGATGCTATTTGTGATGAGGTCCGAATGCTCTTGAACTTAAAATTGAGAATCTACTCATCGAAAAAAGAAGATATGATAACTAGAATCTTCTTCAATATTCCTTTAAATCTCTTATTGAAAGTGTCTTCCGTACCTTATCGCCTCATGTATTTCGTCTGATGCTAGTTTTTGTCTATCAAAAAAGTATTTCACACAATGATATAATATATCCTGAACTATGGCAGTTATAGGTAACTTGTGAATCCCTTTGAAGACATCATTGATGCACTCCACAATGTTTGTGGTCATGTGTCCGTATCTATTACCTCCTTCATATGAAAATGTCCATTTTTATTTTGGAATCCGCATCATATAATCATAAAATTATTGATTAGCCTTGAAGATTTGTTAGAAAAATTCTTCAAACTGCCATTGATCTGGCTCATATTTTATATAGAAGAGATGATATTTCACATAAATTGATTTTATCTTTATATTTAAATAGTAAAAAATAACAGACAGTGCATACCAAGCTTCGTAATTGCCTTCTTCATCGGTTTGTTGTGGAAATTTTTATGCACGTTTCTAGCAATGTGTCTAATGCTGAAATGATGATGTGAATTTGGGTATCTCCATATATCAGGATCCACATTGATTGCCTCATTAATTTACCGATGCGGATCAGATATCAAAAAAAACACCCCAAATGTTGGTGAAATGGTTGCTGATACATGCCAAAAACCAACTCCATGATTCATAGTTATCTTTCTCTACAATTGAAAAGGAAAGAGGAAGAGGTGAACAATTTATATCTTGGGTTGCTACAATTAACAATATGTCCTTTTATTTTTCATATTGAAATGTTCCATCAATCAGAATGAACTGTTGGCTAAAACGAAATGCAAAGATATAGGGGAGGAATGCCCAGAACAACCAATGAAATTGAACATGAGATGGATCAAGTCGGTTATATTGATACACATGTTTGTTTGTATCAATATGGAAGAAAAATTGGTTATTATTCCTTAGTATGGTTAACAATTGCAGCAAAACCCGATACGAGTCATCCCAATCACCATAGACCTTCACAATTGCCTTCTATTTCGCCATCCATGCATTATTATAAGAAATCTTATAACCAAATGTCTGTTGTATCCTATCTAGAACAAGGGCTATCGGAACATCTTGAAATGTCTTAATCATCTCAACAATAATGGATGACACAAATTCTACATCCAATGAGGTATGATCTTATGTCAGGCTTGGCTGAACGCAAGTATGAGTTGGATCAATCCTCAAGATTCTCCAACCTCCAAATTAAATGTACGTAACCACCCTCAAGAAGAATCTACAATCATTCCCATAATTCTCACACCATATGAGATTTTACTATGGCCTGATTCCTGAACTATAAATCTGCAGTGCCTCTCAATGTGAAATCTTTTTAGCATTCTTTTTAATGCATATTTACTTGTAAAATTATTTCCAACATATAAGGTTTTTTCCATCTCACTAAACCTATATGGTACAACTCCATGAAACTCAATTGAGAGTGTGAGAACATTATTTTTGATTTCAGGAACACGTGTCATTGTTTTTAACCAATATTCAAAGAGTGTTGGATGCTTTATTATAGGTCAAGGCTACTGTACAACTAATGCATTTCTCAAAACCTACATCCTAACTTCTGCTGGTCCCTCCTCATTAGTACTGTTGTCACTATCTGTTCCATAATTACAAAACTCCACATTAGAATTTCGATTGACATGTATATCCAGAAGATCATCTAGGTTATCCTCTTCTGCATCATTTTAAATAGGCTCAATTTCATGGGGAAGACTATCTTTAACCACTCTTATAAGTCTACATCTTCGTACAAATGTAAATTATTGTTGTATAGTATAAAAATCAACATATAAATCTATCATGGTACCATATAAAAATTGAGAAAATAAATTTATTGCTTGTACCCACTATGCATCAGCAACCAATGGACAAGCTAGATGCCGTAGTGTTTCCTAGAATTGAAAATATCTATAGCTCATAGAACTGATCTCTTGATCGGGTCCCAGATTTAAGGAACCATGAATTCTATCTTGAAGGTCACTTAGGGTTACACAATTAGCTGTACTGACCACTGTTATTGGTTGTATACTATAAGAAGCTCCTTACTCAGTTTGAATAAACTCCCCATAGCATTAAAGACATGAAAACATGACTCTCTATATCAAAAATGTTTTTTTGATCAAAATTATGATAGTGTAACGAATATTAACAATGATGGTCGATCATATAATATTTATTATAATGTAATTTTATTATTCCTTTTTATACCCTTAAATATTTTAGTAATGTTTCATTATATAAAAGTTTATTAGAATATAAGTCACATAATGTTTTGGAAACCAAGGTAAAAAGAAGAGAAAACTTTAAATTAGTTTATTTATCATTGATAAAATGATAGTTATGATCATATAAAGTTAAATGAATAAGAACAAACACATTAAATAAAACATGAATGATTTATAAGATATAATAGATTCCTTGACATTTTTCAATTGAATGTAGTTTGGATGAGATTAATCTCACTTCGAATATGAGGTAAAATCCATATTATTTTTAATTAAAATCTTAATAACATATTTAACAAATATGTACTTCACTTTTGAACTTTCAAAAGCTTTCAACCTTCTATTGAAATATCTTATATGTCATCTTAGATTTCATTATAAGTATAAAAAATTTTTAAATTTCAAAAGTGAAGTGCACATCCTTTGAAGATGTTATTAAGCTGCCAATTAAAAACAAGCTAGATTTTACCTCATGTATAAAGTGAGAATTATCTCATCAAAACCACATTCTATTGAAAAATGTCAAGGTATTTCTTGTATGTTGTAAAGCATTCATGTGTTATTTAATCTATTTATTCTTCTTCATTTCACTTTATATGATCATAAGTATCATTGGCTAAAAAATATATGGATTCATTTTTTAATCCTATGTTATTAATTAATTAATCTATAATTAATAATTAATAATAATAACTATTATTTCTAAACTATATAATCTTTACGATACTAAAATTTTAAAACATTTTCTAATATCCTAAACTATGATACTAATGTTTCTTAGTACAATTTTTACTAAGTTAATCATTATTTAATCACTAGTTAATCATTACTAAGTTAATAATTAGTTAATAATTATTCAATCACTCTATAATAGAGAATAGAAAACATATAAAATAACACATGAATGTTTTAAAACATACAATAAATACCAACATTTTTCAAAAAAACATGGTTTGGATGATATGAGCTTAAATTCAGAAGTGAGGTAAAACCCAACTAATTTTTATTTAATAGATTAATAACATATTCTATAAGTATATACTTAACTTATTAAGTACATATCTTTATATAATGTTATTAAGCCACCAAATAAAAATAAACTGGATTTTACCTCACTTCCAAAGTCACGCTCATCTCATCCAAACCATGTTTAATTGAAAATGTCATGGTATTTATTGTATGTTGTAAAACATTCATGGGTAATTTAATGTGTTTGTTCTTCTACATTTAATTTTATATAATCATTATTTTCATTTTATCAAGGATAAGTATTATTAGTTAATCATTACATGTATTCATCTTTTAATCCTATTTATTCAGTAATTAATCTATAATTAATCATTACTTATAAAAACTATTTTATCTAAACTATATAATCTTTATGATAATAAAATTTTAGAACATCTTGTTATATCCTAAACAATGATACTAATTTTTCTCAGTACACTTTTTAACTAATCAATCATTCTTTAATCACTATTTAATCATTATTAAGTTATTATTTAATTATTTATTCTTTAATCATTAATCATATAATATTCATTAGTTATTTATAATTAACTAATCATATGTATTAATTTTTAATCCTAATTTATTAATTAATTAATCTATAATTAATCATTACTAATAATAATTATTATTTCTAAACTATATATAAATAATTAAACTACTTAATAAATAACATCTTTAAAATTGACTAAAAATAATTCAATTACTAATAATAACTTTCATTCTTTAATTCCTTTATCCTCATCTATTTCATTTTATATCATCATAATTATCATTTTATCATTGATAAATATGATGATTTTATTTTTATTTTCTTCTGTATTTTATTAGTTTATAAAGAAAATATGAATCATATTAAGCATATCCCCTAGGAGTGTCAAAATAGGAGTGCAACAAGGCCTGTTGTCGTGCACCAACTCCCATTCGAGTCTAGTTCAAAGCGGTGTTTTCAGGTTTTACCCCTAGTTACATTTATGCCAGAGCCACATCCACTCGTTTGTATCCGGATAGGTATTTTATTGCTTAGATGACCACATAATCTTTATGGTACCAAAATTATACAATACTTAATTCAAAGTTATTCTATACTTAATCTATACTTAATCTATACTTAATAATTACTAATAATAATTATTATTCCAAACTATATAGAAATAATTAAAAAAATTCATAAACAAAATATTTATAACTAACTAAACTACTTAAAAAATAAAATATTTAGAACTAAAAATAATTCAATTAAATAAATAAAAAACATTAAATTAAATAAAAAATACCTCTAAATGATGCTTCACAAAAAATCGGGCCTTCTTTTGGACCACCAACTCCACCGCATAAAAAAGTAGTTTTTTAGACAGATAAGCAAGAGAGATGGGGGAAAATGGAAGTGAGGAGAGGGGGGGGGGGTTCCCTTTTATAGCGAGTTAAGGGAAAGGTGGAATCAATGGTGTCGCCTTTCTCCTCACCCAAAGGTGAAAGGTGGCACCCCTGCCACCTTTTCCATGTCATCGATCCGGGCCAAATGCGGGTGGGGGGGGGGGGGGGTGGCGGGAAGGCAATATCTTCGATGTCATCTTTAACATATATACTTTTTAAAAATTTAACCTGCAATTTTTTAATTTTTTTTCATAAAACATATTAAAAAAAATACTACAGTTTATTAACAAGTACCAAGATTCTATAAATAAGTGATAGTATAAATAAGATGATGTAAAAGTGTCTCAGAAACCTCTCATGATCGAAATTAAAAATTTTGGTCAGTCACTAGTGGACTTGGATTTCAATTTCTAGTAAAAAATCATGAAAATTCTTGAAAATAATATCCCAAGGGAAAAAATATACTTTAGAAATCAATTTAACTTAAAGGATTCAATAATAAAATCAAAATCATTAAATTCAATTAGATTTTAAAAGTGAATTGAGTTTTCAAATTTGGCTCAATTAAAGTTTAAAAAACTCAAAAACCATTCAAAATATTTGCACATAATTTTTTTATATTTTTTTTAAAAAATAGACTCACTAAAGATAGAAAACTGAACAAAGAAATATAAATCAAATAATAAACCATGAGTTAACCCCCTCTCCCACACTTAATTTTTATTTATTCTCAGTGATATTTGGTAATTATCATGTTATTTTGATATAGAAAATAAATAGGACAACATGAGAAATGATTATGGAAGGATTTCACCTGGATGTGGTTATTCCTTAACTTTGGACAACTTTAGTGGGATGTAAGTCCTCCTTTTGTTTTCTTCAAATGATCTTTATTCAGTTTAGGAGATACTATAAACCTGTTTCCTATAATAAAAATAAGTGAGAATTAAAATTTTATTCATAATTAAAAGAAAAAATTAAAAATAAAGTAAAAAGAGGCTAATTCTTGGGTAAATTCCACAAGATATGCTGTAATTTATTTGGTACACAGCTGGACAATATTGGAATGATCCCCAATTTATCAGTGGATAGAGATTGTGTTGTAAGAACCACCAAATTATTCTTTTCCCAAATCTCTTATCAACTTGTTTCTTATTTTGTAGGCCCCCTTTGATAGCTAAGAGTAGTCTCTACATACCCTTACCAATGTAAAACAACTTGAAATGTGGGGATGGAAGGATGATCAATGTGTTCACCTGTTCTGCCACATACAATTTAGTGGATTCTTCTTTAAATTCATCTAAATTATATTAAAGAAAATTTTCAAATCGATCTTCATCTAGCTCCTCTTCCTCTTCAATTTGGTAAGCCTTGTATTCAATTTAAATTTCTATTTTTTCTTCTAATGTGGTTGACTTAGGTTCTTCTTTGGTACCTTCCTCTTTACAAATAGGGCCTCTGGTAATATATATGAATATGTAAGATTTAAACATAAAATACCATGAGAGATTTAATCTTGCACAATATTACTATATAAATAATCAAGATCAAAATTATCTCCCTCTAAATAATAATACAAAATTGCTAAATATATGTCATTAAAATAAGGGGATAAATTTCAATTGAATTTAAAAAGAATTAAATGCAAGAGAGACAAGAGTTCAATCATCCCCTTCAATTTGTTCAACTAGTATCTCTTTTTTATCCTAGAGTGACTTGAGAATCATCTTATAATTTTATGGGAGAGTTGGATCTTCCAATAATTCCACCTTTAGGATGTCTTCTTTATATGTTAGGGGTTTGAGTTTTGGTTCATTATCCACTAGTACCTCCCCTTCAATATTTAATATATGATAATACAATAATATTTTATCAAATAGGTTCATCACTTAATCTGAGGTGAGTTCATTGTCAATATTTTCACTTGTAACATTACTATTCAACTTTTGTTTACCTAGTGTAGTGATTTCAAGAATCCTTTCTAAGAGGGCTTCCATTGTTTGTTTTTTTCTTTGGTTTTTTAATCTAAGAGAAAAAAATTATTTTCATGGTGAAAAAATAACATTAATTCTCTATTATAACTCCCTAGTAATGATTCCAGGTTTTATGAGAAGCTTAACTTAGGGCGCTCATTAATTTTTTTTAAACCTGAATAAATGTAGAAATATTGGACTTGGGTTCTCTCCTGAGAGGAAAGTGTTATAGATGTGTTGTACTTTTATTTAGTAGATTCAGTGTGTGAAAACTATTTTTGAAATTTAAATAGATTGGCTTTAAATTCAATTTTAAAAGAATAGACTTTACATAAAATATCTCGTTACCATTCCTGTTAAATCATTATTCCAAATTTTTACTCTACTTTCAATTTCCCAAAAAAACGATGACACAAACCACTCATAGTCCCCTTTGTATCAAATGCTTATGAGAGAAAAAAATATAGGGAAACCCATTCCCCACCCTTAGACTCTAATTAATCATGAAATTTTATTTCAAATTGAGGATAGGTAAGGGATAATTTGGTTTGAAATGTGAATTAAACCTAAAAGTCCATTCATGGTTATATACGGGCTTAACCAAGATCAATTTTCAAGGTAGATATCAAGGAAAAATGAGGTGATTTCAAATAAAGTTCCTCAATCATGTTGAAGGTATATTATGAATTACAAATATTTGAGATAGATAATAAACCCCATGTTTTGGTTTATAAAAAAAATCCCAAGCTTATCTCAACAAGTGAGGGTGTCTGAAAGATAATGACAAAGTGTCTCAGAAACCTCTGAGGTTAGGAATTAAAATTTTTGTCTAGTTACTAATGGATTTCAATTTCAATTTCCAATAAAAATCTTTCAAATTATTGAAATCATAGATCAATAAAATAACTACACTTAAAAAAATCATTCTATCTTCAAGGTTTTAATAATATGATCATGATCCTCACAAATCACCTGGGGTTCAAAAGTACATTGAGTTTTTAAAATTAGCTCAATGAAATTTTGAAAAAAATTAAAACCATAAAAAATATTTATACAAATAAGAATTATATATATATATATATATTTAAAAATTGACTCACTAAATATTAAAAATAGAACAAATGAATAGAAACCAAATATACATCTATGATTTAACCCCTCCCCACACCTAATTATTTCTTTATCCTCAATGATTTTAAACAATTAGCATGCTATTTTCATATAGAAAATAAATAGGATATCATTATAAATGAGTATGGAAGGAGTTATCCTAGTTTTGTAACTTTGGAAAACTTTGGTGGGATATAAATACTCCTTTTAACTACTTCTAATGATATTAATTCAGTCCAAGAGTGGTCTACAACTGGAAAACATTGGAATTATCCCCTATCTATCAGGGAATGAATCTTGTGTGGTAAGATCCACCACATTTCTCTTTTCCTAGAGCTCTTCTCAATCCATTTATTCTTTTAATTCCCCCCTTCGATAAACAAGTATAGTGTGTACAACCCCTTAATTGTGTAAAACAACTTAAAATGTGGGTTTTGCAGGATAATCAATGGGGTCTCCTATTCTACCATATAAAAATTAGTGGATTATTCATAAAATTCCTCCATATTTGAATGAATAAAGTTTTCAAAATACTCTTAATCTCTCTCCTATTCCTCTTCAAGCTGGGTAGCCTTATCTTTAATTTCCATTTCTAGTTTTTCTTCTTAGGTAGCTGCATCTGGTTCAAATTTGATACCTTCCTCTTATTAAAACATGACCTCTAGTAATACGAGTGAATATAAAATATTAACACACAAAATACCATTATAGAGTTTAGATTTCATAATATTATAATAGAAATATTCAATATCAAAGTTATCTCCCTCTAAAACATAATCCATTTTTTAATATTTTTCATTAAAATAGGGGGGTTTGATTTCAATTGAATTTGAGAAGAATTAAATTTAAGAGAGTTACGAGTTTGGAAATCCCCCTCAAGTTGTTAAACTGGTATCTATTTTTTCCTTAAGTTCCTCAAGCATCATCTCAAAATTTCATGGGGGAGAAAAATATTCTAGTAATTCCACATCTAGGATGCCTTCTTCACATGTTAAGTGTTTGATTTTTGGTTCATCATCCATTGATACCCCCTTCTATATTTAATCTATTATAATCCAATAATATTTTCTCAAATTGGTTCCTCACTTCATTTGAGGTGATTTCATTATCAATATTTTTACCTATAACATTACTATTCTGATTTTGTTTTGTCAGGGTAGTGAGTTCAATAATCCTTTCTGAGAGGGAATATAATGTTTGTTTTTATATATTTTTTAAAATTTTAAAATATAAAATTATTCTCAAGGTGAAGAATAACAATGAATCTCTAACTTAACTCCCTGATAATGAGGCCATGTTTATCATGTGGTTTTCACAGTCCATAACCAATTTTTTTATTTGAAACTTGGAATATAGCATAGAGCTGACCAAGGTCATTTCTCAAGGAGTAAATGTGGGTTAGTTCTTTGTTATCTCAATCACTTATGAATTTTGGTTTTGTTTTCAATGTTTTTAAAACAAGAAATAAAGAGATGTGCTATTTTTTTGGTTTTCTGATTACATGAATTAAAAATAAAATAAAATAAATGCAAAAAAAAACATGAAAATAGGGCCAGGAATAAATAGTACTAGGGTTAATTCCAATGGGTTGGATCATAATTTACTTTTATAGTAAATCTTCTAATTTAATGCAAAAAATCAATATAATTCATCCATACACCCTCCACCATTTTCCTATGATATAAAACCACTAATATTTTAAATAATACTTTATTTGACCAATAATCCCATTATTATCCTTATAGAATGGAAGAAAACAATCCTCAATTGAGAGAATGTACTTACTCACTCATGGAGTAGCAATCACATACTATTATCCCATTCAAATCAAATGACTCCACTGGCATGAAGTGTGATCCGAATAGAGGGAGACATTGAATTAAAACAAGTGGAGGAGTGAAATGATGTTAAAGGAATGTAGAGTAATGATTGATTCCTCTAAAAACCATCTTCATTGTCACACCAGAATTAGGGTAAATAGAGTGTGTAATTAAAATACATAAATTCAATTGAACCACTATGATTCTCCTCTAACCACCCACTGGGGGTTATCTCTCTATGATCATGGAGTTTGGGATTAGTGAGATGTCACAAGGGTGAGAAATAAGAATAAATTGAGGGATAATAGAATGAAAAAATTGAACAAAGGAAGAAAATCACATGAATTAGAATTTAAATAATTATAATAAATCATAAGCTAATAAAAACTATTCAGAAGGAAAAGGTCCAAATCCTCTATATAATAGGAGATGAGATATCTATTTATAGACATAAAAGTGTATTCTTCTTTATTATCCTGAAAATTAATGTCAACTAGCGAGTTATTCCTTTATTGGATGGTTGTTTCATGTCTAGAACCAAGGGTCATGATTAGCATCATTGAAATATTCTAACTGAAATATTCTCTTCCCACAATCTCTATTGTACTCCTTTGAGAATTTTCCTAATAGATATGTTTTTCTAATTTGTGGGTGTAGTGAAAAATCATGATATGTTTGGTTATCACGTGAAGAGATGCGCATGCTATAAAGCGGGTATGATGAATCATGCTTTTTTTCATTTCATTTGGGTGTGGAATGTGGTTGATGGAAATTAGTAGCACAAACCATGAACTCAGGTCTTTAGTGGGGAGTCACTGTACTTAGTCTTGGACATTTGATTTGTCTGGGACTGAAGGCTGGGAGTTTTTGAAACCTATGAGTACTTTTATATAGTTAGATACTTTAAAATTACCTTTTCCAACCTTGATCATCTTTGATTTTTCATTTACTTCAAATAGGTCCTTCCTATTGGACTTTTCCTATACTCAAACTAGATTCAATAATGAGTATGCATGGCTTAAAAACTCCTCGTTCATTATCTTAACTCATGCTACTTCAGAAAACACCCACTATACAAGCCCCCCATTTAAAACCTAAATATAGTCGATAATAGTCCCTTAAATCAGCCAAATCGAACTACATAATTCCCAACATGATAGTGTGCATGTCCTTAATCAATTCCAGGCATCCATCAAGGGAGTCTCCCTTGGTAAAAAATTATATTTGATATTTATCTAGTCACTATCTATATTTTCCTCAATTTTTAGAATCTCACATGAAAAATGGAAAGCATATAGTGTGTGGTGTTCTTCAAAGTCATGACCAGTTCATTAGGAATGATTGAGGTCTCACCTATCTTTGAATTCCTGCACATGGAGAACATAGTAGATACTAAAACAATTATTCAATCTCATATCTTTATTAAAAAACTCAACTAACTCTTCATAAAAAATTACTATCTCATAATGATCAATATACTATGTTAGCTTAGTCAACACCTCAAAATACTTCGGTTGAAGCTTGTTTAATCTATCTTGGGTATCATTTTAAAACCTTTAGATCCCCATTTTAATTTTTATATAAATAGGGTTCAAATCCCACCAGTGGGATTAAGCACTAGATGGATGGATCGAATTGACAAAGAGTGACGTAGGTGTGGGAAGCTTACAGTTCATATACTATATACCACATTATAACATGGGGTTTTATAGTTATTTGAAGTGGATTGGTTGAATGAGGTTTAGTTTCAAATTATTTGGTTTCATGTTTCTCTTATCCCAATTTGGCCAATCTTTCTTGTGAAGAAAAAGCTATGGTTTCCATGGGCTGAATCTTGAATGTTGGAAAATCAAGTGGGATCCTCACAGTATCTCATTATTTTATCCACCATTGATCAATGGAAAGGTTTAGGGGTATGGTTAATTAGCTGGGCATGAGGTGATCTTGTGACTGGTTGGAAATGTAGTTATTTGAAGAGGGAGGGGGTCACAATCCCAAATGAGTGATCTCATGACCATTTGATTGACCACGAGTTATATATTATGGCTAGTTAACATCGTGAGGTGATCTTTGGTCAGTTGGATATGGTATGACATGGTCACTTTCATTTTTATCATGTGGTAGTTTGCAAACATTCTTATTGTAGATAGTATACTGATCGTGAGAGCTAGTGCGGTCACTTGGAATCAACATCCGGTCAGTATACTGATCATGAGAGACATGATAATTTCTTTGCGTTCATTATTTTTATCTTACTTCACATAAAATGAAAATAATAATTAAAGTAGATTAAATTTTTTTTCATCAGGAATTTAATTTACCCAAATTAAAATAAAAACACATGAAATTATCAATAGAATTCCAAATATATTTTTATCACAAAAATCAAAATTTCAATATCAAGATTTTTTATATTAAGTAAAAAATGAATTAACAATGAAAAAATATTAAAATACTTTTAAATAATTTAATTAAAAAATCTAGATATCATATTCATGGCTTTAAAATTAACTCTAAAATGAATAAAACATGTAAAAACCAACGATTTTTTTATTTATCAATTAAATTTTAAGTTCACAAAATTATAAAAATTAGTTAATTACCCAATATTTTAACAAAATAAAAGATTTATTTTCAAGAAATAACTTAATATTTTTTTGAAATATCCAACTCTTATTACTCCCCCACACTTTAACTATTTCACTTTCAGGAAATTTTATCATTGAATTTAAAAAAAATTGAGCTTTATTCAAGGATTTAAAAAAATTTTCAATTGAAAATAGATTTTAAAATGAATGTTAAATTCATAAAAAGAAATTAATGAAATGAAATGTTAGATCAAATAAATTCCAAAAACCAAGAAAAAATTTAGGGAGTCTTTTTCTATTATTTCCATAAATTTTTTTCTCATGCTTACTGCATTAATTTAATTTCAAAGGCATGAAATTATCCTATTGAAACAAATAAAAAATTCAATTTCTACCCAAAAACCATTTTGTGACCTACCTCACATGCAACTCAATATCACTCTTTACTCAAGAGAATGTATTAATGTGGAGTTATACTCATGTTTGGGAAGTGGTTATTTTCCATAGTCTTAGGAAAATTCTCTTCGATTAACACTGTGAATCATGAAAAAAACAATCAATCACGAGGGATTTAAAAATTTTATTCAGTGGCTTTGAGATTAGTGGTAAAGTGTTTAAAAATTTATTAATATAAAGAGTAAAGTTTTAATATTTAAATACATAAAATGACTACATAAGTAAAGCATATAATAATATATCACTAAATCATTATTCAAGATGTGAAACATACACTCCCCGTTTTTTGTTCTTTTCACCTGGTCATGGGTCATGAAACTTAATCCAATTAATGTTACATACTTATTATACCTTTTTAATTTTTTTATAATTGTTTTTTTGATATATATATATATATATATATATTTCAAGGGATATGAGTTTTTAAATAAATGTAATGAATAGAGATCATGTATTTTGGATCTGGGTTACAAATCACTTTAATAAGCACAATGAATATTACAAATTCATCCATTTTCTATATTTTTTCATAAAAATTTTCTACTTTTTAGGAGAATAGGATAATAAAAAAAATAAAATGTACATATAGTTACCCATTCCCATTTTTTCCTTTTAATTACCCTGAAATGATGACACACACCTCTCACAGTCCCCTTAACGTGAAATGATTACCAAATAAAACACACGAAAGCCCCTTTCACCCACACTTAGACTCTAATTAATCATGAAATTTTATTTTACAGTTTAGATAAGAGATACTTTTTCTTGAAATGAATATTAAACCTAAAATTCCATTCTTGGTTATCTATGAGCTTATCTAGGATCAATGTTCAAGGTAGTTCTTAAGAAAAAATGAGAGGATTTCCAATAAAGTTCCTCAATCAAGTTAAAATTATCTCAAAAATTCCAAATCTTTGAAAGAAAACTGACCCAAGTTATGGTTTATAAAAAAATCCCAAGATTATCTTAATAAGTAAAGGTATTATAAATATGATGAAAAATTGGCTCAAAAACCTCTAAGGAAATGAATTAAAATTTTTTGGAGGTCACCAGTGGATTTGGATTTAAATTTCCTATCAAATATCATTTAAAATATTGAAAATCACTACCCAAGAAAAAAATACACTTCAAAAATCATTTTATCTTAAAGTATTTAATAATATGATCAAGCTCCTCAAAAAACACTTGGAGTTCAAAAGTGAAATGAGTTTTCAAATTCATCTCAATGAAAGTTTGAAAAAATCAAAAATTATACAAAATATTTTTACAAAGAAGTTTATTTTTCAAAAAAAGACTCACAAAAGAATAAAAATAGAACAAAGTAATATAAATAAAACAAGAAGATATGAGTTAAAATTATCCCCCATGCTTAATTTATGCTTTATATTCAATGATATTTGGTAATTATCATATTATTTTCAAGTAGAAAATAAATAGTACAACATGAGAAATGAGTATGAAAGGAGTTCACCGGGATGTAGTTATTTCTTAACTTTAGAAAACTTTGGTGGGATGTAATTCCTCATTTTATTTTCTTTTAGTGGTCTTTATTCAGTTCAAGAACCACTCTCTACCTATTTACATTAAGAAAAAAATATGGAATTAAAAGTTTATTCAGAATTAAAATACAACACTAAAAGTAAAATAGAGGGAAAGGGGGTATAATTTTTGGGTAAAACCCCTTAATAGGTAGTGAAATTTATTCTTTCCATAGTTTTTCTACATTAGAATTATCCACAGTTCATTGACAGATAGATATTGTGTGGTAAGATTGACTATATTATTCCTTTATCATATCTCTTCTTAACTTGTTTCTTTTTTGGAGGTACCCTTTGATAACTAAGTGAAGTGCATGTAGCCCATTAATAGTGTAAAATAGATTAACATGTGGGTTTATAAGGTTTATCAATGGGGTATCCTATTCCACTATTGCTAAATAAGTGGATTCTTATTCAAATTTCTCTAATGTAGATTGAAGAAAATTTGTTAAACACTCTTTTTCTAGCTCTTCTTCCTCTTCAAGCTAGGAAACATTATCTTTAATTTCCATTTCTACTTTTACTTATAAGGTGGATACCTCAGGTTCATATTTGGTGCCTTCCTCTTCTGAAACCAGGTCTTTTACTAATATGATTGAATCTAAATTATTAACAAACAAAGTCCCATAATCGAGTTCAACTTGAACAATATTACAATAAAAAGAGTTAATATTAAAATTATCTATTGCAACCCAATACTTTATCAAACCAAAATTATATGATTTATAAAAAGGGTTTCACTTTATTAAATTTTGAAGATATTTTTAGATTATATTTTGTTATAATTAAGGGAAAAACTTATATATCAAACCCTTATAATAAAAAGTAGACACTTCTACTTAATATACATTTTTACAAAAAACAATAAACTTAATTTTAAACTCTTGTTTCATTAATTTTTTTACTTATTTAATGTTGAATCCCCATATAAGAAATTCATACATTTCTATAGTTCCTACTCATCCTTAGGCTCTGTGAAAAACATTTTAAAACATGGGATGAACAAAAAAATCTCATTAAAGGATACAAAAAGAAAAAAAATTCAATTGTCCATTTTGAAAATCACGAAAATTGATATTTTTTACCTTTTTTATAATTAAATTTAAACTAAAATAATTATTTTGTTACCCAAGAAATAAAATTATTTGTCCAAAGCTTTAATAAAACATCTCATAAGTAAATAAAAAATGAAAAATCATATTCATGATGGTTTCTTGTAAAATATGTGAACTCATGAAAACATTTTATTGCAAAACATATTTTTCACTCATTAAGGGGCATAAAATTTACTCTAAAAAATATAATTATCTTACCGTATGAAATAAAAATTACTTCCATGAAAAACATATTCAATATCATTGTAACATTATTTAGGTACCTTGGGACATCATCATCATATCACTCTTACAAACACTCTTAAAAATGGAATAACCTACTCAGTTAATTTAAACATAATTATAAGGAAAAAATAATCATTACCCAATTTATTAGAGATATATACTAGGATCACCAGATAATAAAGGTTTTTTAATGAATATAATGTTCATAAAACACATAAAAACTTTCATTTAAATTATCAAACTCATAAAAATATTCTTTTAAACCCATAAGCAAAACATTTTTGGATATTGATAAATCCATTTCATTTTAAAACCAAATTTCAAAAATAAAATACCAAAAAAATAGAATTAGGGATTTTATTTTAATAAAACATGGAATATTATAAAGTAATCCAAAAATAAAATAAAGGTTATGGAAGCGGGAAAAAATTGATGACACCATATGTGTTAAAATAAAACATTCCTTTTGACATTTTGTCAAAAAAATCCATATAAAATGAATAAAAAATATTCCTTTTGAAAAACTTTTAATGAAAGCAAAAAGTGACATAAAATTTCCTTTATAATTTATTTATTTCCATATGAATAAATTTAAAAAGTATATAAGAAAAAAAATTGAAAATAAATATTTAAAACATTAAAAATGAGGTTTTAAGTTAAAGTGTCCTTTACCTTGAGTCTGACTTGTCAGATAAATTATTTATCACCTATGCAATTAAATTTAATAAATTATTTACATAATTAATAAAATTTTATAGGCTTAAAGCCTTATCATTTAAAACATTTATATCATTTTATTTTAATTAATTAATCAGTTAATTCTACGATAGGTGTTTTGGGGATGTTCGGTTTTTATATCCAAAATGAATTCAGCAGGATAACTATGGTCAAATAGGTCATTATTCAATAATCTATATAATAATAATAATTGAATAATTATCATTTTTATACTTTAATTATAATTTTAAAACCAACCATAAAATATGGTTATGAAAAATGAATTACGTTACAATCATAAAGATGGTAGGTCATTTGTACGCATGAGTAACATTTTCATTTTCCAAAGAGAATGAGGGGAAGAAGGTAAGTATAATTTTGACTTTATATAATTATTATTATATAATAAATATAGTATTATATCTTTAAATACTCTTATATATACCATCCATGTGATGCAGTGATGAAAAAAAAATCACATCACTTCGTGGAGGTGGTAATCAATACGTACGCATGAACAACATTATTGTTTTTAAATAGATGAAAAAGTAAGAAAATAAATGATATATTATATTTAAAAAGTGATAATTATGTCATTAATATAATATATATATATATATATATATTAAATCAATCAGTATAACCATATGTGAGAAGCGGTGATGGAAAAAGAATTACAATGGTTCGCAAGGTGATAGTCCAACATACACATAAATGATGGTTTCATTACCCATTTAATGGAAGAGTAAATGGATATAGATTATGACATTAAAATAATAAAATTTATTTATATGGAATATAATGATGTTATTATTCCATCATGGTTGAATAATACCTGAAGGAGGTAGAAGAATAAATAATATGAAAATACCTGGTTAAGAACTATACCTCTTCTTCAAACAACCTCTCTAGGTTAACAACTAAAGCCATACTAGGCTGGTTTTATAATCAAACCATGTCCTATAGAACATTAATATGGATTATGGGAAGGTATTTGGGTAAATTTGTGCCAAAATAGTGTGCTAAAAAGGTGTGCATAATAAAGGAGAGGATATACCCTTTTATAAGTGAGGGGAATGAAACACTTGGAATTACTTAAAAGATTATATATATATATATATATATCATAATCATGTAAATTAGAACCAAGAAACAAAAAAATTAGAATTTAATATGTGATAGGGTCAAAATAAACTCAAACAATCACATTTAGAAAAGCATTGGACATATTTTAAACCTTATCTTCTAGTTAAACCACTTTAAACCCATTTAACCTTAACCGTGATAATTTAACTTTTTACCATGATAACATAATTATATGACTAAAAATAAAATAATAATTATAAAAAAATTTATATATTTTAATTAAAAATTTAGAATCCAATTTATTATACTCAATTTCTATATGTGATGAAAATTACTTTTATTATAAGAACACAAATACATGAAAAATATGTTTTTTAGAAAAATACCATATTTAATAGTAAAAATAATTTTAGCTTGAAATCAAGTAATAAATTAGTTTTAATGATTTTTTTGGTCAAATAGGAAACAAATAATTTTTTTATACTTTTTGATAAATCTAAATATGAATTAAATCATCCAACCATGCCATTAAATTAAAAGGCCCAAAAATAGATTTTAATTTGAATAAAATGTAACTTAACTTCTCAAATGTCAATCTCGGGTTAAAAAATTTAAAATAATGTTTTAAAATAAATTATTTAACTTATTAAACTTATATTTTGATGAAAAATACTCATATAATAAGAAAACTTTATGTGTTAGATAGATTTTAAAGTTTTACCCCATGGTTTTAACCCAATCTGACCTCTTTTACCCTTACCATAGTAAAGAATATTTACTAAGATTACTATTCATAATTTCTAAAAATTAAGTTAATCATATTAAATTATACTAATTATTTTGATTCCAAATATGGAATTCATTTGATCAAATTAAATTTACATAAGTGGAAGAATTTAATTTAAATTAAACCTGCAAAACATGATGAAAAGTGGTTTTAAAAAAAGTACATTTTTAAGTATAAAAATGTTTTTATACCAAATTAAAGTATAATGTTTATTAAAATGAAATTTATTGTATAATTTTTAATCAAAAGGAACCAATTAAATTTTAAAACTAATCCAAAATAGAACATGACTTAGTATATACTTGTACCTATAAAAACAGTTTTATTAATAGTGATAAATTTAATCTATTATGGTAAAAATATATTTTACCCATAAAAATAGTTTTATGAAAAAATATATTTTACCTTAAAATGATTTTATCTTCATTTATAACCAGTTTATAATGAAATCATAATTGATTATTAATTCTATTTATAGAAAAAAATTATATATATATATATATATATATATTTCATAATATGGTTATTTGTATTCACACCTTCCAATTTAATGACTAGGTCATAACCATCACATTTAAATAATAATATTTAATTTTTTTTTAATTTCAGTGATGTGTATCTTGTACGCTATTGAACATAGTGTTCATATTTTAAAATCTTAGTGTGTTACATTCTCCCTATTTAATAAATTTCTTAATTTTTTTTCTTGAACTTAGTAATCAAGGATTCAAAATTTGAAAATTCATTTGTTGTTATCAAAAGAGTTAATAAAAATTACTTTTTAAAATATGTAAAGGAAATTATTAAGGTCATATGGAGTAAAACATAAATAGGTTTACAAATATAAGAATATTAATGGGAATTTAAAATATAGACATGGAGGAAAAATTAATGTCCAAATAATTATAGAGAGTGATAAAGAACATTGATCACATAAAAGTGAATGATTATATGAAAGTTAATGATAAAAAATCTATAAACCAATGAGGTGTGAAAAGACTATCAATTCTTTAGAAAATAAGATAATAAGATAAATTTTTTATTTAAAGATCATTTTCCTATATTTGATTAATTCCTTTACCATATAGGCTAAGAAAATAAGGAAATATACTTGTCAATTAGAATTTTATACTTTAATCAATTTCTGCCATAATCTCATATTCTACTCCAAAAGATGAGTATTAAATATGAATTTTTCAGGCCTAAAGTACTAAAATCAACTTCTAATGAAGTCTACCAAAATAGGGTGACAATTTATTTTACTTATCTATAGACATTAACCAAAACCAAAATGGTTATAAAAAGCTAAGATAATATCCAATATGA
Organism: Viscum album; assembly: GCA_963277665.1. Lineage (NCBI taxonomy): Eukaryota > Viridiplantae > Streptophyta > Magnoliopsida > Santalales > Viscaceae > Viscum > Viscum album. The sequence goes on along the minus strand of OY728143.1, from coordinate 59,871,387 downwards.
ATAAATAATAAATTAATCACAAAATACTTAACATTTTATACCCATAATTAAACTTAAATAATTCCATAAATAATTAAGCTTAAAAATATTAAAAATATTCTAAACCAAAATTGAAACCCAAAGAATAGAATGATTTGATCACATATTCCTCCAAGATAAACTTAACATTTACCTCCAAATAACATCAATATACCTTAAAGTCAAATACCAAAAATGTATACACCCTAATAATATAATATAAAAAATATGATAATATTTTCCATAAATAAAAAAATCACCATAAATCCAAAATAAAATCATTTATACTTCTAAAATATAATTCAACCTTCATTCCTCAAATAAAATCCCAACTTAGTCCAATTTATTTTCCTTTACCTTAATCTTATAATTTTCCAAAAATGTAATAACCCTTTATCCCAATTAATCATATTTACCTCAACATCAAGGATCATATTAACCTTAATGGTTATCAATACCTTTAAGCTTATGTCCAAAAAATATAAATGAATTTTTCCTTAAATAACCTTTTCACTAAAACATATACTAAACTTAAGGGTTGTATGATGATAAAAGTATCCCAAAATAATCTCAATCATCTTATACTATCATCACATAAAACCTCAAAAGGGGTATCTATGACTTTAAAATTATGATCAACCTTAAAGATATAAACCCATGATGGTATCAATATATCTTAAGTTAACATCCTATGAAAACATCCTAATATCCAAAGTTATCTAAATCCTCCTCTGATACCAATTGTAATAACCCAATCCCTTATTAACCCATAATTACATGATTTATAATAAGGGTTTCACTTTATTACATTTCAAGGATATTTTTGGATTATAGTTTTATAGAATTAGGAAAAACACTTACATATAAAACCCTTATAATAAAAATTGGAGACTTCCACTCAATATATATTTTCCCACTAAATAAGGATACTTATATTTAAACTCCCGTCTCATTAAAGAAACACATTTTCTTCTTTAATTTTGAATCCAAATAATGGAAAGTTAGAACTTTATATAATCACCACTCATCCTTAGGCCTTGTGAAAAACATTTAAAAACTTGTAATGTGTAAAAAAATATCAGTAAGTGATTCAAAAAGAAATAAAATCATTAGTACATTTTGAAAATCATGAAAACCCATAAAAAGTTTACAATTTTTATAATACAATTTGAACTTAAATAATAATTTACATACCAAATAAACCAAATTATTTACCCAAAAATTTAATAAAAAATATCAGAAGAAATAATAAAAAAATAATATTTTTGAGGGGGTCTTGTAAAATAAGAGCACTCATAAAAACATTTTCTTGAAAAACATATTTTTCACCCTCAAAAGGTGCATAAAATTTCCTTAAAAAAATATAATTATCTTACCTTATGAAATAAAAATAATTACATGAAAAACCCATTTTCAAGCATAGAAATATAATTTAGGTACCTTAGGAAATCATCTTCACATCACTCTTACAAATGGAATAAACTTCTCAGTTAATTCGAACATAATTCTATAGAAAAAATAATAATTACCAAATAAATTAAAGATATATACCTGGTTAACCTAATCCTAAATGACTTAAAAGGACCATAACATTCATGAAACACATAAAATATTTTATTTATATTATCAAACTCATAAAAATATACTTTTGATCCCATAATAAAAACATTTCTGAATATTGATATATCTATTTCCTTTAAAAACCAATTTTCAAAACTAAAATACCTAGAAAAAAGTGAAGGATGTGTTTTATTTGAAGAAAACATAGAATATTATAAAGGAATATAAACATAAAATAATGGTTATGATGGTTGGAAAAAACATTGACACCGTATACATTAAAACTGAACATTCCTTTTTTTGTCAAAACTTTTTGTATAAAATATGTAAAAATATTAATTTTTAAAACCTTTTAAAGAAATTAAAAAGTGAAATAAAATTTCCTTTATAATTAATTTATTTCTATATAAATACATATAAAAGGATGTATGAAAAATATTTATAAAATAAATATTTAAAACATTTAAAAAGAGGTTTTAAATTAAAGCGTCCCTTATATTGAGTCCAACTTGTCACATAAATTATTTTTCTCAAATATAATAAAATTTTATCAATTATTTAATTACTTAATAAACTTTATAGGTTTAATACCTTATCATTTAATCCATTTATATCATTTACTTCAATTACTTAATCGATTAATTCCACATTAGGTGTTTTGAGGATGCTCAGTTCATATATCAAAAATGAATTTGGTAAGTTGACTATGGCCAAAGAGATAATTATTAAAACATATACAGAATAATAATATTGAAATAATTATAATTTTATACTATAATTTTACTTTTAAAACTAACCATGAAAGTTGTTTATAAAAAATGAATTACGTTATAATCATGGAGATGCTATTATTTATGTACATATGAGTAACATTTTCATTTTTCAACATGATGGAAAGAAGGTAAGTATAATTTTATATTTAAATAATTATTATATCATAAATATAATATTTTATCTTTAAGTACACTTATATATACCATCCATGTGATGTGGTGATGAAAAACGAATCACATTACTCTATGGAGGTGGTAATCCACACGTATACATGAATGATGTTATCATTTTTCAATAGATGAAAATGTAATAAAATTGATTATATATTATCTTTAAATAATTATAATTATATCATTAATATAAAATACATACATTTAATCCACCATTATAACCATCCTTGTGAGGTGGTGATAGAAAATGAATAAATCGATTCGCGAGGCCGTAGTCTGCCATGTACATGAATAATAGTTTCATTTCCCATTTGATATAGGAGGAAATGGATATAGGTTATTATATTAAAATAATAAAATATTATTATATGTAATAAACTGATTTTATTATATCATCATGGTTGAAAAAGTTTTTACGGAGTTAGAAGAATAAATAAAATAAAAAATGCTCAGTTAAGAACTATACCTCTTATTCAGAAAGCCTCTTTAGGTTTATATATAATTCCTTAATAGGTTGGTTTTATGATAAAAAAAGGACCTTTAGGAAGTGGATATAGATTTTGGGAAGGTATTTTGTTATTAATTAGATGAAATAGTATTCTAAAAAGGCATGGGGAAGAGTGGAGAGCATGTACCTTTTTATAAGTGAGGTGAAGGGCATACTTGGAATTACTTAAAAGATTAAATAATATATATATCAAAATCATTTAATGTGGCACCAAGGGATCCAAAATTAAAATATAATATGATATAAGGTTTAAATAAACTCAAAAAATAAAATTTAGACAATCATTTCATATATTTTAAGCCTTATCTCCTTGTTAAACCACTTTAAACACATTCTAAACTTAATTGTGATAACTTAACATTTTACAATGACAACAAAACTATATTAAAAACAATAAAAGGGTCATTCTAATAAAATTTAAACATTATGATTAATTTTTTAATATATTTTATCAGATTTAATTTTTATAGGTGGAAGAAATTATTTTAAATATAATAACACAAAAGGCATGAAAAACTATTTTTAGAAAAATACCATATTTAAGAGTAAAAATCAATTTACCTTGAAATAAAATAATAAATTGTTTTATGAAAAAATTATTTTTTAAATAAAACATGTAATGTTTTTATAATTTTATAGAAATAAAAAACTTAATGGAATCTTCCAACCATGACATTAAATGAAAATACCCAAAAATTGTTTTTAATTCAAATAAAATACAACTTATCTTCTCAAAAGTAAAGATTGGGTTCCAAAATTAAAAATAATGTTTTAAAATACATTATTTAACTACTTAAAATTCTATTTTTATAAAAAAACACATATAATATGATAAATTCACGTGTTTGAGAGATTTTAAAGCTTTACCCCATGGTTTTAACCCAATTTTACCTCTTTTAACATTACCGTGATGAAAATTATTTACTACGATTTCTATTTATAATGAGAAAAAATAAAGTTAAACCTATTAAATTAAATTAATTATTATAATTATAAATATACAATACATTTTATCAAATTTAATTCACATAATTTTTTGAATTCAGTTTAAAATTAATCCTGCAAAATGTGATGAAAAACAGTTTTTCCATAAAATTTATTTTTAAGTATAAAAATATTTTTATACCAAATTAAAATAATTTTTTTGATTATAATGAAATTTATTGAATTATTTTTAATCAAAATTAACTAATTAAAATTTAAAACTAATCCAAAATAAAATGTGACTTTGTAAATACTTTTAAAGAAAAGACTGTTTTCAATAAAAATAAGAATTTTTCACTATTCATTAAAAAAACCAAATTTTTTAGAAAATTATCAGAAATTCATACTAATATAATTTTGAAATTTTTATTTAAAAATTTAATTGAATTTTATCATATACATTTTTAAAAAATTTCAGAATTTAATTACAATATCCATGTACAAAATTTAATAAAAATCATTTTGGAAGAAAATGGATTTTTGAAGGATAAAATGTCATTATTCTCATTATTATCCTAAGAAACATATTTAAAATAATGTTAATTAATTATATTTAATATATATAATATTAATATTTCAGTAAAATCATTTATCAAAAGTGATAAATTTAATCTATTATGTTTAAAATATATTGCGCCCATAGAAACAATTTTATAAAAAATATATATTTTACCTTCAAAAGATTTTATCTTTATTTATAACTAGTTGATAATAAATGAATAATTTATTATTAATTTTATTTAATGGAAAAAATTCTATATATATTTTATAATATGGTTATTTGTATTAATACCCTCCAATTTAATAGCTAGGTTGTAACTGTCACCATTAAATAATAATATTTCATGGTTTGTTTAAGCTTGGTGTTGTGTTCCATATACATTTTTGAACATTGTGTGCATATTTTAAAATCTCACAGTGTTACATTATCTCCCTCCAAATAATAATCCAAAATTTCTAAATTTTTTACCTTAAAACAAGGGAGTTATATTTCAATTGAATTTGAGAAGAATTAAATTTAATAGAGTCTTGAGTTTGGTCACCCCCATCAAGTTGTTGAGATGGAATATCTTGTTTATCCTAGAGTGACTTCGGAATGATATCATAATTGTGTGGGAGAGTTATATATTCTATTAATTCCACCTTTAGGATGTCTTCTTCATATATTTGGGGTTTGAGTTTTGGTTTATTATCCACTATTTCTCCCTATTTAATATTTAATATTTGATAATCCAATAAGATTTTCTCAAACAAGTTAATCACTTCATATGAGGTGAGTTCATTTTTAATATTTTCACATGTAACATTACTATTAAAATTTTGTTTGGATAGGGTAGTGAGTTCATGAATCCATTATGATAGGGCCTCAATTGTTTTAGGTATTTTTAAATTTAAAAACATATTTTTTTAAAGGTAAAAATGAACAATGAATCTACAACCTAACTACCTAATAATGATGAAAATTTTAATGAGAAAACTATAACTAGGTTCTTAAAAAATCTAATTTGAACCTGAATAACTGTATTAATAGTGGAATCAGGTTTTCTCAAGAGAGGAAAGTGTTATAGATGCGTTCTTCTTCTATTTAGTGGGTTCGATATATGAAAACAATTTATGAAATTGAACTATATTGGTTTTAAATTAAATTTTAAAATAATTTTCCTAACCCCAAATATCTCTTTACCTTTCCTATTAAATAATTATTTCAATTTTTACTCTCCTTCTAACTACCCCAAAAAATAATTGTACACACCTCTCCCAGTCCCCTTCTCATGCAATACTACTCGAGAAAAATACATGGAAGCCCCTTTCTTCCACACTTAGTCTCAAATTAATCATGAAATTTGTAAGAACCCAGTTCTTATTCTTGAGGTATGGGTGTCTTCCTTTCCCTTTCCCTTAAGTGTTTATGAGAAAATAATGAAAATGGGTAAATATTTCACTTTTTGTGGGTACACGCCGTGTACGTTTCCACACGCTGTGTACTTTGGCCGTGTGGAAGGAGTACACAGGGTGCGTAGTTATGCTGGCGATGAAAGGTGTAAAAACCGACTATACGCCGTGTAGTGGGTATGCACATGCCATGTAGTTGGTCGACAGGAAAATAGTAAGGTGGTGAAGGCAGCCGGTAGCTGAGTGCCATTACACGCCATGTACTCATGTCGACTGATGAACAATGCCACACTAGAAAGAAGCCGCCGTTGGAACAGTTTAAAAAATGGAAAGTACATGCCGTGTACCCAATAGTACATGCCGTGTAGTTTTTTTTTTCTGCTTAAAATGGGCAGTAGCATCCCCTATTCACAGGTAAGGCTTAGATCCAGAGGAGGGCTTAGGAGAGACGGCCAGAACTTTGGAGACCGCCCGATTGAGCACTGGGAATCCGATTCTGATTCCTTCGATCTCATTGAAACAGTGTGGGTAAGCCTTTCCTTATCCATAGGTAGTTCTTGTCAATTATTCCTCTAAAGGAAGTTATTTTCATTTGAATTAGTTTTCTTTTGCCTCAGATCTACATTGTTCATGGGTGTTTCGAGGAGCGTCTTCTGCGTTTACCGATCAGGGGCGATCGAGGTTGGTGGTCTGGTGTTTAAATTACAACTGCTGTGAGTTTGTGTAAATATTTGTGCTACGAACCCATATTGGGGTGTCATGTGGCTGAGGCCTTGGATTTTTTAAATACCTAGAATTGTATAGGTTATTAAATGTAATAATGAACTGTTTTTTGGTATCACTTCTTGGATCCAGGACCACCCCGGGGGTGCGTTCCTCTGTTTAGCCATTTGTCCAGGTTACCTGAGGTTATACCATAAATATAACATGCTTAAAATTGCCTTGAGAGGAATTTTATATAATTACTTGCTTATCTGTTGGGCTCGGCCTGGTTACTTTAGCCTGAGGGTAGTGATCTATATATCCTGAGGGAGTGGTTACATTATATAGCCTGAGGGTAAGACTAAGGGTGTGGTTACATTATATATCCTGAGGGAAAGCCTGAGGGCGTGGTTACATTATATAGCCTGAAGGAAAGACTGAGGGCATAGTTACATTATATTAGCCTGAGGGCAAGGTTCTCATTGGCCTGAGGGATTGATATTGATGAGCACAAAATGTTATTAAATTGAATGGTTAAATGAATATTAAAATGGAAATATAACTGGTAAATTTAGTTACATTGAGTACTGCTTAGTTTATTGCATTTACTACTGCACACTGTTGTTGCATATTTTCACATAGTTGGGCACGAGCCTTTGGTGGGTGCCTACTGGGATTTATTTCTCACACCCTTTTCAGGTCATGTCTTCGGCTCAAGCAGATTACATTTCTGCAGGTATGGATAAGGTCAAGGGTCCCTATACAGGTACTTGATTGTTGCTGAGGAGTAGAGGAGCTTGGGACCGAGCTTAGGCTCACGATGCTTCTGGCTATTCTATTTTGTTTTGTTGTACCTGTATTTTCTACTTTATTGTATTGTACTGCTGGGTAACATGTTCTGGCTGTTTTCTTAGAACTAGAGACATGTTGCATCATTATCTATATAATTGATGGTTATCTTTTAATACAGTTGTTCATTTCATATGTGTATGGTTTATTTCTTCCGCTGTTGTTGTATGCTATTTATATTTTTTGCTATGCTACACTTTGAAAAATGAGGGAATAATTTCCCCACTATCAGAACTGGGCCCTCGCTGCTAGTCGGAAGCCTCTGGTGTTTGGGGAAATGCGTTTGAGGTCGTGTGACCAACCGGGTCCGAGGCACCTGTTGAGTAGCACTCAAAACCAGGACGTTACAAAGTGGCATCAGAGAAGGTTCTTTTCTTTGACTTACTGTTTGGAGCCTTAGTCAGGGATACGACGACATGGTAGTTGGTAATAATCTGTGCCTGGGAGTAGCTAACCCGTATACAGGGAAAATCCAGTCTACCTCATATTTTTTCTATTATTCTGATTTTGAAAATTTTACAGTTGATTTGATTTTCACCATTGGGTGACGCACTAGTGATTGTGCTGTTTATATTTTATCCATGGGTTCTATTTAGTTGCAACCTGAAGAGATGAGGGTATGCCATCTCATGCATCATTTAGGAACATTCTAGTAATCACCTTCCATGCATAGTTCCATGCCATGTAGGTGCATTAGAAATTCCATGTTGTTGTGCTAGAAAATCATGTTGTTGTGATAGCTGCTTGATAAATACCTGCTATATGATAGGGTATTTTTGTGTGATCCTGTTAATAGAATGAATTCCAAACTTTGGTTATTGAGGAGTATGGGCCCTCAATGACTAGAATTTAGTGGATCATTGACTTGTTTACTTGTGTATAACATGTATAAGATGCCAGACTTTGATTCGCGGGGAGTATGGGCCCTCACGGATAGGAATTTGGCACTTAGGTGTTTTTTTCCAGTATTTTTTGGGCTCCGGAGTAGTTTCAGAGGTTTACTGTTCGGAAAACCCAGGATACACACCGTGTAGTTCCTCGAACACATTCCGTGTGTTTTCTGTTCGGGAAGAAATGAAAAATTTTTAAGTACACGCCGTGTACTCTCAGTACACGCCGTGTAGTCTCTTCCCGTGTCATAAACCGTGTGGGAGGCAACACGGGGTAGGGAAAGACTTGGGGAAAACATGCCGTGTACCGGATGTACACGCCGTGTAGTGTTGACCCAGAGTCCGCCCGTGTAACTAACAAACACGGACGGAGGATATCTTAAGACATACACGCCGTGTCCACTGTGGAACACGCCGTGTAGTCTGGCCTTTGGACCCGATCATGTAACTATCAAACATGGGTGGGTGTCACCTCTTCATGAACATGCCGTGTACCTGTGGACACGCCATGTAGTCTTGACCGAGGATAGACCGTGTGGACTTAGCCATGTGGCTGGGGAAACGGGGTGGTGTACACAACGTGTGTGGGTGTAACACTCTGTGTAGTGTTAGACGAGTAGTCAGCCGTGTCACGAATGACACGTACAATTGGAAAATTACACCATACATGCCGTGTAGTGGATATACATGCCGTGTATTCTTGTTCAATAGGAGCCGTGCAGCTTATCCGTGTGGAAGGACCCAGGCAGGGAAGAAAAGTCAGTACACGCCATGTAGTCTTGTTTTGAAAATCTTGAAATGCCTTCTTCTTCCTGTTCCCTTTTTGGTCCCCTTGTTTTTCAGTCTTTGATAGACTTAAATCTAAGGCGTGTTCTTGACCTTATAGAGTCATGCCACCGAGACGAACACACGTTGTTATCCAGGAGAGCGGCAATGATTATACTCCAGAGATGGTAGGCCATGGGCTACCAGTAGATCCTCCAACAGAGCTGGATGCGGCGCCGACCATTATACCAGGCGCAGGCACGGAGGCGCAGTTCCGTGAAGGATTTATGCGGTTCATGCATACCTTTCAGGGAGCACCACTGGCCGCCACATCTATGGCAGAGCTGACTCATATCTTCCAGCAGCAGCATCCACCTACGTTTTCAGGGGATGGCAGACCACAGGCGTTGGAGTCTTGGCTAGATTCTATGTAGACTATTTTCGAGCACCTTGAGATGCCTCTAGGGCGGAGGGTCAAGATCGCTACATACATGCTGCGTGATTCCGCCAAGTGGTGGTGGGATGTTACCACTCAGTTTGAGCTTCACAGAGACATGATGTGGGAATATTTCCAGATATATTTCTATGACTTCTTCTTCCCAGAGACGCTGAGGGAATATAGAGCTCGAGATTTCATGAATCTGCAGTAGGACGCTATGTCGGTGATGGATTATTCTGCTCGCTTCACTGAGCTTCAGCGTTTTTCACCTGTTCTGGTGGGTGATGAGACGTTGAGGGCCAGACACTTTGAGGATGGTCTTCGATATGACATCCAAGCACTGGTGAATGTTTTCAGGTTGCCTACTGTACATGCTATTGTGAACCCATCGCTGATTTCAGAGAGGAACCTGCGGGAAGCCAGTGGAGTGGGCCAGGGCGGTTCGACACCAGTTTCTGGTACTATTTCTACAGGGAAAAGGAAGAGACAGATGGATTTCTCCCACTGTGGTAGTACTAGATAGAAGAATGTTTCAGGTATCCCGGTCACATGCTACCAGTGTGGTAAAGAGGGGAACAAGAGACCGCAATGTCCACATGACCTGGTGGAGTGCCGAGCTTGTGGCAAGATGGGTCATCTGCAGCGCTTTTGCAGGGCATTTCTACCAGTGGCTACTGAGAAGGGTTTTGTGCAGACTTCGCGTGTGGGAGTAGGACCAGAATCTTCTTACCAGTCAGGTAATTGGGATATGTCAGGACATACAAGCAGAGGTGGTGGTCGTGGACATGGTATCCAGACACTAGGATCTCAGAGGCAGCAGGGCGGGATAGCTCAGGGTAGCCAGGCTGTGTCGCAGGGCTGCGGCACTGGGCAGGCATATGCAGTGCAACAGACCCAACATGAGCAGGATCTCGGACCTTCTACTGTCAGAGGTACTATTCTAGTAGGTTCTATCTTATCTTCAATACTTTTTGATACAGGTTCTACACATATTTTTATATCTATACCTGTCATGGAGAGCCTTAGGCTCTGTTTTTCTTTTTCTTTTGATGTTATGACGCTAGACACTACGTTGGGGACTAGAATGACATGTGTGCATCAGTGAAAGGAGTTCCCCCTAGATGTTGGTGGGTGTCACTTTCTTTGGGACCTCTATGTCTTGGAGATGACGATCTATGATGTCATTCTCATGATGGACTGGTTGGTTCCCTTTCGAGCCTTTGTAGACTGCTATCATCGTAGGGTGTGTTTCACGTCACCAGAGGGCAGAGAGTTTCTATACATGGGAGATTGGGATGATCAGGCGAGTCGAGATGGACCAGAGCATCGTGGGCGAGGTGGAGTCACAGTCCATGTTGTGAGTGTATATCTGGATGACCAGAGAACTTGTCAGAAGGATTTCCCTCCAGTGGTTGATCGTTTTAGAGATGTCTTCCCAGATGAATTTTCAGGTCTACCTCCAGAGTGTGAGGTGGATTTCTCTATTGATCTTGTGCCAAGAGAATCCCCAGTGTCCATTCCTCCTTATAGGATGGTCACACCTGAGTTACAGGAGCTCAAGATATAGTTGGAGGAGTTACAGTCAAAGGGTTTTATCCGACCCAGTACTTCTCCTTGGGGTTCACCAGTCCTTTTTGCGAAGAAGGCGGATGGTACACTCAGACTCTGTGTGGATTATCGGAACTTGAACCAGTTGACGGTCAAGAACCACTATCCCTTGCCGAGGATTGATGATCTTTTTGATCAACTTCGAGGTGCACGAGTGTTCTCGAAGATTGACATGATATTGGGATATCATCAGTCGCGCGTTAGACCATCTGGTATACCGCTTACAGATTTTTGGAGCAGATATGGTCTATACGAGTACTTGGTTATGCCGTTTGGACTCATGAATGTGCCAGAATTTTTCATGGATTTGATGAATTGTGTGTTCCACCCTTATCTAGATTCTCTTGTGGTAGTCTTTCTTGACGACATCTTGGTGTACTCCCACACTCGACACGACCATGCTACCCATCTTGAGATCGTGATGAGTACACTGAGAGAGCATCGGCTATATGCTAAGCTCTCAAAGTGCCACTTTTGGATGGACCAGATTTACTTCCTGGGTTATATCATCTCAGAGGCAGGAGTTGCAGTAGACCTAGAGAAGGTGAGAGCAGTAATTTCCTGGGAGTAGCCTAAGAACGTGTTTGAGATACGAAGTTTCTTGGGGATGGCTGGTTACTACATGCATTTTATACAGGACTTCTCCCTCTTAGCAACGTTGTTGACAGGTTTGACTAAGAAGGGTGTGAAGTTCGTTTGGTCAGAAGCCTGCAAGACAGCCTTTCAGGAGCTGAAGGGAAAGTTGACATCAGCACCAATCCTGATACTTACAGAATAGGGAAAGATCTATATAGTTTACTATAATGCATCAGGTATTAGGTTAGGTGCTATGTTGATGTAGAGAGATCGAGTTGTTGCATACGGGTCTCGGCAGTTGAGGCCACATTAGAGGAATTACCCGACGCATGATCTCGAGTTGGCTGCAGTTGTGCATGCATTGCGTTTTTGGAGACATTATCTCTTGGGGGAGCATTTTGTGGTTTTCACCAACCAAAAAAGTCTCAAGTATATCTTTACTTAGCGTGACCTGAATCTGAGGTATCGAAGATGGGTCGAATACCTTCAGTCCTTTGATTTTGAGCTTGCCTATACACTTGGTAAGGGAAATGTAGTTGTTGATTCACTGAGTAGGAAGACTCAGATACAGGAAGTTCTTGAGGCCAGTGGTGAGTGGTAGCTTCTGGATTTGTTCTCTAAGATGCATTTGGAGGTGCATGATAGTCAGGGGAAAACCTATCTTTCATCTTTAGCTGTGACTTCTACTCTCCTAGATAGAGTGAGGATGAGACAACTACCTGATTAAGAAGGCCTAGTTCTACGGGAGTCTTTGGAAAGTGAGGACCCTACTTCTGGTTGGACGATAAGTAATGATGAAGTACTGTGTTTCCATGGACGTGTATGGGTTCTAGGGGATATACACGAGGAGCTGATGTGGGAGTTTCATGCTTTAGCTTGGGCAATTCATCCCGGAGTTACCAAAATGTACCATGCCTTAAGACATCAGTATTGGTGGCCGGGTATGAAGTGGGAGATAACTGGTTTTGTTATGAGGTGTTCCACCTGTCAGTAGGTGAAGGCAGAGCATCAGAGGCCAGCCGAACTGTTGCAGCAATTACCCATTCTGGAGTGGAAATGGGATGATGTTGTGATGGATTTCATGACTGGGTTGCCGAGGTCACCTCGAGGCAATGATGCCATGTGGGTTGTTGTGGACAGACTCACAGAGGTAGATCACTTTTTTCCAATCAAGGAGACATTTGGAGTTGACAAGCTTGAGAAGTTGTATATCCGAGAGATCATACGTTTTCATGGGGTCCCTCGTTCTATCATTTCATATAGGGACTCCTATTTTACGTCTCATTTCTGGAAGAGTTTTCAGAGGGCACTGGGTACAATGTGCTTCTGATCACAACTTACCACCCTCAGACCAATGGTTAGTTAGATTGTACGATACAGGTGCTAGAGTACATGCTACGTGCATGTATCCTAGACTTTGGGGGCTCTTGGGAGAAGCATATACCCTTAGTCGAGTTCGCCTATAATAATAGTTTTTAGGAAACTATTGAGATGACACCTTATGAGGTTTTATATGGTAGGCCATTCTGGTCACATTTGTGCTAGGTAGAGGCAGGTGAGGCAGCTTTACTGGGACCACGTCTCGTGCAGGAGACTTCTGAGCAGGTCCAGTTGATTGAGAAGCAGATGGCTACCACACAGTCTCGTCAGAAATCTTATGCTGATCACTGCAGATGACCTTTGGAGTTCGCGGTCGAGGATCAGGTTTTCTTGCATGTTTCACCAAGGTTGGGACACTAGAAGATCAGGATATAGGGTAAACTTTCACCGAGGTATGTGGGGCCATTTTAGATTCTAGAGAGAGTTGGGCTGGTTGCCTATCGGTTGCAGTTACCACAGAGGTACCGGGCCATGCACGACGTCTTCCATGTATCTCAATTGTGCCACTATAATTCAGACCTGTCTCATGTCTTTCATCCAGAGGAGATTAAGCTTCAAATAGATGCATCCTTTGAGGATCATCCGATTCGTATCGTGGATAAGAGCATGAAGGTTCTCCGAGGCTAATCAGTTCCTCTCTTACGGGTGCTATGGTAGCATGACCGAGTGTAGGACGAAACCTGGGAGTGGGAGACCAACGTACATTGCTCAGTGGCCAGAGTTGTTATGAGCTTGATCTTCACCACCCTTGGAAGGGAAATTCGGGGATGAATTTCTTTAAGGGGGGAAGTTTGTAAGAACCTGGTTCTTATTCTTGAGGTAAAAGTTTCTTCCTTTCTCTTTTCCTTATGTGTTTTTGAGAAAATAAGGAAAATGGGAAAAAATTTCACTTTTTGTGGGTACATGCCGTGTACTTTTCCACACGCCGTGTACTTTGGCCATGTGGAAGGAGTACACAGGGTGGGTAGTCATGCTGGCGATGAAAGGTGTAAAAACTGACTACATGCCGTGTAGTGGGTATGTACATGCCGTGTAGTCAGTCGATAGTCAAATAGTAAGGTGGTGAAGGCAGTCGCCAGCTGAGCACTAGTACATGTCGTGTACTCATGAAGTACACGCCATGTACTCATGTCAACTAATGAATAGTGCCGCGCTGGAAAGAAGCCGCCATTGGAACAGTTTAAAAAATGAAAAGTACACACCGTGTACCCAAAAGTACATGCCATGTAGTTTGTTTTTTTTGATTAAAATGGGAAGTAGCCTCCCCTATTTACATGGAAGGCTTAGATCCAGAGGAGGGCTTGGGAGAGATGGCCAAAACTTTGGAGACCGCCCGATCGAGCACCGAGAATCCGATTCCACATTCATCAATCTCGTTGGAACCGTGCGGGTAAGCCTTTCCTTCTCCTTAGGTATTTATTTCCAATTCTTCCTCTAAAGGAAGTTATTTTTATTTGAACGAGTTTTCTTTCGCCTCAGATCTACGTTGTTCTTGGGCGTTTCAAGGAGAGTCTTTCACGTATACCGATCAGGGGCGATCAAGGTAGGTGGTCTGGTGTTTAAATTCCAACTGCTGTGCATTTGTGTAAATTTTTGTGCTACGAACCCATGTTGGGATGTCGTGTGGCTGAGGCCTTGGATGTTTTAAATACCTTGAATTGTATAGGTGATTAAATGTAATAATGAACTGTTGTTTAGGATCACTGCTTGGATCCAGGACCACCCCGGGGGTGCGTTCATCTGTTTAGCTATTTGGCCAGGTTACCCGAGGTTATACCATAAATATAGCATGCTTAAAATTTCCTTAATAGGAATTTTATATAATTTATTGCTTATCTGTTGGGCGCGGCCCAGTTACTTTAGCCTGAGGGCAGTGCTCTATATATCCTGAGGGCATGGTTACATTATATAGCCTGAGGGAAAGCCTGAGGGCATGGTTACATTATATAGCCTGAGGGAAATCCTGAGGGCGTGGTTACATTATATAGCCTGAGGGAAAGCCTGAGGGCATGGTTACATTATATTAGCCTGAGGGAAAGGTTCTCATTTTCTTGAGGGCTTGGTATTGATGAGCACAAAATGTTATTAAATTGAATGGTTAAATGAATATTAAAATGGAAATATAACTGGTAAAGTTAGTTACTTTTAGTACTGATTATTTTATTGCATTTACTACTGCACACTATTGTTGCATATTTTCACACAGTTGGGAACGAGCCTTTGGTAGGTGCCTACTGGGATTTATTTCTCACACCCTGTTTGGGTCATGTCTTTGGCCCAACCAGATTACATTTCTGAAGGTATGGATAAGGGAAAGGGTCCCTATACAGGTACTTGATTGTTTCTGAGGAGTAGAGGAGCATGGGACCGAGCTTAGGCTCGCGATGCTGCTGGATGTTCTGTTTTGTTTTGCTGTACCTGTATTTTCTACTGTATTGTATTGTACTGCTATGTAACATGTTCTTGCTATTTTCTTAGAACTAGAGACATGTTGCATCATTATCTATATAATTGATGGTTATCTTTTAAGGCAGTTGTTCATTTCATATGTGTATGGTTTATTGCTTCCGCTGTTGTTGTATGCTATTTATATTTTCCGCTGCGCTACACTTTGAAAAATGAGGGCATAGTTTCCCCACTATCAGACCTGGGCCCTCGCTACTATTCGGCAGCCTCTGGCATTTGGGGAAATGCGCTTGAGGTCGTGTGACCAACCGGGTCCGGGGCACCCATTGAGTAGCACCCGGAACCGGGACGTTACAAAATTTTATTTTAGAGTGAAGGTATTTAAGAGAAAATTTGGATTAAAAATAAAATGAAACTCATGGTTTTTTATTATATTAACTAGGATCAATGTTCAAGTTAGATCTTAAGGAAAAATGAGGGGATTTTTAACCGAGTGCCTTAATCATGTTTAAAGTATCTCACGGATTCTAATGCTTTGAGAGAGAATATTACCAAGTTATATTTTATAAAAAATACCAATATTCTCTTAATAAGTTAGGGTATCTGAAATATGATGAAAAAGTTGATAAAAAACCTCTTAAGATGGGAATTAAAAATTTTGGTTAGTCACAAGTGGATTTGGATTTCAATTTCTAGTCAAAAATCATTAAAATTATTGAAAATAAAATCCAAAGAAAAAAAAAACACTTGAACAATAATTTGATTTTAAAGCCTCTAATAATATGATAAAGTTCCTCAAAAATAACTTTTTGTTCAAAAGTGCATTGATCTTTCCAATTCATCTCAATAAAAGTTTAAAAAACTAAAAAACTATAAAAAATACTTGTATATATAATATCTTTTTAATATTTTATTTTTAAAAAATAGACTCTTTAAAGACATAAAACATAACAAAGAAAATAAAATAAAATATGTATCTATAAGTTATCCCCCTCTCCCACAATTAATTTCTACTTTACCCTTAATGATCTTTATTATTTATCATTTTATTTTCAAGTAGAAAATAAATAGGAAAACATGATAAATGAGTATATAAAGAGTTCTTCTAGATGCAGTTATTCTTTAAATTTGGATAGATTTTGTGGGATGAAAATCCTTCTTTTATTTTCTTACAATGATCTTCATTCAATTTAGGATCTACCATCCACTTATTTTCTATAATAAAAAACAACCAAGAAATAAAAGTTTATTCTAAATTAAAAGACAATATTGAAAATAAATTAGAGGAAAAGAGAGTATAAATATTGTGTAAAACCACATAAGAGGTTCTATAATTTATTCTATCTATAGTTTTATAAAATTGAAATTATCCCCAGTTGATTTCTGGATGGAGCTTGTATGGGAAGAACCACTAAATTATTATTTTCTCATAGCTCTTCTCAACTTGTTTCTTCTTTTGCAGGTCCTCTTTAATAGATAAGTACAATGTATCTAACCCTTAGTAGTGTAAAAAAGCTTGAAATGTGGTGCTGGAAGGATGATCAAAGAGTTTTTATATTCTTCTATACTCAAATTAGTGGCTTCTTTTTCAAGTTTCTCTAAAGTAGATTGATTCAAATTTTGAAAACACTCTTTATCAAACTCCTCTTCATCTTCAAGTTAGGAAACCTTTTATTCAATTTACATTTCTATCTTTGCTTCTAATATTACCACCTTATGTTTATATTTGGTACCTTCCACTTCTATAACTAAGGCCTCCAGTAATATGGATCAATCTATAATATTAATATCCAAAATTCCATGAGTGAGTTAAACTTGCACAATATTACAATAAAAAGATTCAATATTAAAGTTACCTCCCTCCAAAGTAGAATCAAATATTACTGAATATTTGTCATTAAAATAGTGGTGTTAGATTTAAATTAAATTTGAGAAGAATTAAATGTAATAGAATCAAGAGTTTGGTTATCCCCATCAAAATTTTCAATTGGAATCTCTTGTTGCTCCTAGATTTCTTCAGGCATCATCATATAATTATATAGAAGAGAGATATCTTCTTATTAATTCCACCTTGAGTATTATTTCTTCATATATTGATGGGGTTTGAGTTTTGGTTCATTATCCATTTGTAATCCCACATGAGTATTTAATCTATAAAATTCCAATAATATTTTCTCAAATAGGTTCATCACTTCATCTTAGGTGAGTTCACTATCAATATGTCCACTTATAACATTACTATTCAACTTTTGTTTGGTTTGGGCAATGGGTTCAATAATCCTTTTTGAAAGGGCCTCTATTGTTTGTTTTTTATGTTTTTTTAAATTTGAAATTAGAAAATTATTTTCAAGGTGAAAAAGAATAATGAATCTCTGGCCTAAGTCCTTGATAATGACGCTAATTTGATCACATGGTTATCATGGGCCATAGTAAAATGATATTGTTTTATTTTAAACTTGGAATGTAGTATAGAGATGACCAATGCAATTTCCCAAGGAGTGTATGTGGGTTAGTTATTCACTATCTTAGTCACCTATTATTTTTTTGTCTTGTTTTAATTTTTTTTTGAAAGAAATAAATCATGAGATGGTATATTTTTTTAGTTTTCAAATTAAATACATTATAAATAAAATAATATAAATATAGATAAAAATGCAATAATGGGGTTAGGAAGAAATTAAGGAGCTCCTAGGGTGAATTACAATGGGTTGGATCACTATTTCCATTTATTCTAAATATTATAACTCAATGTATAAACTCAATATCATTCATCCATACACCCTCCACTATTTTCCTTTGATATAAAATAGCTAATCTACTCATGAATCCTTGATCAGACTAGTAATCCCATTATTCTAGTTGGTGAATGGGAAAGAATAATTCTCAATAGAGTGAATAAAATTACTCACTCACTTAGAATAAATCACATACCATTATTCTATTCAAATAATAAAATTCCACTGGTATGAAGTGTGCTTTGAATGGAGGGATACATTAAGTGAAACAAGTAAAGTGAAATAGTGATAAATGAATATAAAGTTATAATCTCCTCCTCTATACACTATCTTTAGTGTCAAGCCAGAATTAGGAAAACTAGTGTGGTAAATTGAAATACATAAATTCAAGAACACTAATATGATTCCCCTTAGACCACTCACATGGGTTTAGCTCTCCATGATCTTTGAGTTTGGGATCACTATGACGTCACATGGGTGAGAAAGATGGATAAATTACGTGATAAAAGAATAAAACTATTGAGAAGATAAATAATACAACATTAATTAGAATACTGATAATTATAATAAATCATAATCTAATCAAAACCAAGACAAAGGACAAGGTCTGGATCCTCTATACAATGGGGGATGAGATATCTATTTATGTAAATCGAAGTAGATTCTTATATATTCCCCTCAAAATTATCACCTGGTAGTGGGTTATTTCTTCCTTGTATGGTTGTCATATGTCCATAATCAAGGGCCATGATCGACATCACTGGAATATTCTAACGGAAATATTATCTTCCCATAATCTCACTTTTACTCCTTTTATAATTTTCCCAACAAATATATTTTTGTAAATCACAGGTATAATGGAAAATCATGCATTTTTTGGTGATCATGTGAGGAGATACACATTATGGAAAGTGGGCTTGATGAATTAGGATTCATAATTATTGAATTTGGGAATAGAATCAGGTTAATGGAAATTAGTGGAGCATACTATTGACTTAGGTCTTCTATGGGTATTCATTGTAGTTAGTCTTGGAAATTCAGTTTATCTGGTCATGAAGGATGGGGGTTGGTGTAGCTTGTGAGTACTTTGAAATAGTTATATACTTTAAAATTACTTCAACTATCCTTGATTATCTTTTATTATTCATCTTCATTGATAGGTCCTTTCAGTTGGCCCTTTCTTATACTCAAAATGAAGCCTGCATGGATCAGACACTTCTTATTCATTATCTTAACTCAGGATAAATTGGATAACAACCTCTATACCAGATCTCCATTAAAAAACCAAATATGGTTGATAAAAACCTCTTAAATCAGCTAGAATGACTTTAAAAATTCATAATATGGAAGTTTGCACATCCTCAATCAAATTTAGGCATCCATCAAAAAATTCTCACATCCCACAAGTTTAGATTCAAGCTCGATCTATTTCCTAGTTGTGTTTTCCACAATTACTAGGCTCTCATAGGAAAAATAGAAATCACTAGGTGTGTGGTGTTCTTCTGAGATGTAGCCCGTGCATTGGGTATGATTGAGGTATTTTTGGTCTATGAATTCCTTTACATGATCACATAGAAGCCTCTAACACAATTCTTCAATCTCATATATTTATTATAAAACTCATCTGATTCTTAATAAAAAATTACTATCTTATAATGATAATTTTACTCTATTATCTAGCTTGACACCTCAAAATTCTTAAGTCAAGGCTTCATCCATCAATATTGGGTCTTAGTTTCAAATTCCCTTCAGATAACCATTTGAGTTTTTAGATGGTGAGGGTTCAAATACCACTAGTGGGATTGAGATCTAGATGAATGTCTTGACCAGTCGAAGGGTGATGAGGGTGTAGTAAACTCATATTAGATCTTATATATACAAAAATCTAACATTGGGTTTTGTGTTTAGTTCAAGTGGACCAATTGAATCACATTCAGTGCCAATGTCATCACTTTCATGATCCTTTTATCCTAGTGCGGTCAATATTTCATATATTGATGAAGCTCAGGCTTCCACAGGCCGAAGCTTGCATCCCGATTGATTTATTAGGACCCTAAAGGTAGTTTATTCTTCAAGACACCTTCGATCAGTGGAAGAGGATAAAGTTAGTGGTTGGTTAACTTTCCATGAGGTGATCTTGTACTCGGTTGGAGGTGTAGTCATGCAGTCACTTGAAGAGGGAGACAGGGCATTACCACTTGAAATTGAGTGATCTCATGGACACTTAACTGATCATGAGTGATGTAGTGTGTTTAGTTAACATCGTGAGGTGATCTTATGGTCATTTGGACAAGTTATGACATAACCACTTAAATTTTTATCATGCGATAGGTTGCATAAGTTCTTCTTGCAATCAACATACTCACTGTGAGTGGTAGTATAGTTACATAGAATTAACATGTAATCAATATACTAATCATGAGAGGTATGGTAATTTCTTGACCTTTACTATTTTTCTATCCTCATATACATCAAATGAAAATAATAATTAATGAATATTGAAATTTTTTCCAGCATGGATTTAATTTAAAAAAGTTAAAATAAAAATACATGTAACTCTAAATTGAATTCAAAATATATTTTTATAAAAAAAATCACAATTTCAATGGAATTATTTTTTATATTAAGTATATAATTAAATAAAAATAAAAATAAAAATATTGAAATTATTTAAATAATTTAATTAAAAAATTTAGAGATCATATTCACGGATTCACAATTAATTCTAAAATTATTAAAACATGTAAAAACCAATAATTGATCTATTTATCAATTAAATTAAAAATTCAAAAAATTATCAAAAGTAGTTAATTACCTAATATTTTAATGAAATAAATGGAGTATTTTCAAGGAATAATTTTTTTTTGAAATTTTCAATTATTTTCACATACCTTAAAAAAATAAGTTATCTGAAAAAATTAGAAAATTTGAATTTTAGTTACGACATATTTCTTTCCTTGGGAATATTGTTTCTAAAGATGACATAACTATTGATCTTGCTAAAACTAAAGTGGTAGAAGAGTGTTCAATACCTATAAATATCACTAAGATTCAAAGTTTTCTTAGACCACTAGGTTACTATTGATGATTTATAGGTTTTTTATTGGTTATATATCACAATAAATAAGTTAACTTGAAAGGAAGTCAAATTATCATGTATAAATAAGTGTTATGAATTTTTTCTATAATTAAAAACAATATTGGTTAGTGTGCCCATGTTTGAACTTACCCTAAAAAATGTTGAGTTTTTACTTATAATGACGCTTCTTTAAAGGTCCTTGAGCATGTTTTGATGAAAAATGATTAGGAAATTGCTTATATATCATGTTAATTAAAATCTCATGAATAGAATTATCCAACACATTATCTTGATATCTCTTTAGTAAATTTTCCTTAAAAAATTTGAAGGAATATTTTTTTGGATAAAAAAGTTAAATATATATATATCATAAAATTTTGATGTATATATGCACCCAAAAACATTTGAATATGTGTAAAAGAAGATGTTTGGAGCTTATAATGGATTATAATCGAAATATTCACTATTATATAGGTAAAACAAACAAAGTGGAAGGTAATTTTATTCAAAAGGATAATGAATCATTAACCATGATATGTTTGGAACCTGATACTTTAGTTTAGGATTTAATGAATCTAGGATTGAAAGTTTTGAATCCATTTTTTTTCTATTTTAGCTCATATATTAGCACAATCATCCTTACTAGAAAGAATTAAAAAGGATAAGAAGGAAGATTGTGGGTTGCAAAGAAAGGTATAATTTGTTATTTAAGGAAATTTGTATGATTTTAATATTGATAAAGAAGGTGTCATAATATTTGGAAAGAGGCTTTGTGTACCAATTTATTTTTAGTTAAAAGTTTCATTAATGAATAAAGATCACAACTATATATATTCTGTTCATATTTTTATCACTAAGATATATAGATAACATTGGGAATATTATTGGTGGTATGTAATGAAGAAAGATATTATTGATTTCACTATGAAATGATTGAATTTCAATAGTTTTATTTTTAACGAAAACTATTATAGGGTATGCTTAATCCATTTCTAGTTTTTGAATGAAAATGATAGAATATATCCATGGACTTCATGGTGGGTTTACCAAATAAATCTCAAGGTAATAATGATTTTTTATTGATCTTTTTACTAAATCTATTCATTTTCTTTCAATTCAAGATACTATGTATTTAGTTTAACTTTCTAGGATCTATATTAAAGATATTTTCAGGTTATATAGAGTCCTTCTCTCTATTTTATCTGATTATGATCCCAGATTTACATTCAATATTTGGAAAGTACTTCAAAAATTGATGGGTAGTGAGTTAAGTTTTAGTATAAATTTTTACCCTAAATCTGATTGATATTCAGAGCATAAAATTTAAAATTTATAAGATATACTCTAGGATTTATTATTAAATTATTAGGGAAGTTTAGAACAACATATTTCATCAGTATAAATTTATTATAATAAAAATTTTCATTCTAGTATATACATGGCACTATTTGAGGAATCATATAGAAAGTGGTGTTGAACTCCAGCATGTTGGGATGAAGCTGAGGAAATAAAGTTATTGTGACCTAAATTGGTAGAAGGTATGGTTGAAATGGTAAATATAATTTATCACTATATGAAGAGATCACAGATTAGAAAAAATATATATAGATCACCAGATGAAAGATCTTTCATCTGAGGTAGGAGACCATGTTTTTCTTAAAATATATCCATGGAAAGGAGTGATGCATTTTGGAAGAAAATAAAAGTTAAGTTTCAAATTTATTAGACCGTATAAAAATCTATAAAAATTGGGATTAGTTTCTTACCAAATAACCTTACTTTTGTTTTAATTCTAGGTATATAACATGTTTTATGTTTTGTTTCTAAGGAAATATATACCTGATGCATATCATGTTTTGAGAATTTAAGTAGTTTAGTTAGAGGAGAATATTTTTTATCAGGAAAAACTAGTTCAGATTATTGATCATATAGAGAAGGTGTTATGGAATAAGAAAACTCACCTGTTTAATTTTTTATGTAAAAAAAACGATTAAAGAAGAAACATGAGAATCTGAAAAGGTTACGAGGGAAAAATATACCCACTAGTTTAGTAATGAATAAAATTACAAGGGAATAATTTCTTTAAGGGGGAATAAATTAAAAACCCATATTATTTTAATAATAAATAAATTTCATGACTTATTAATATTTATTATTAGATTTTATGGATTCATTTTCACTATGATAATTTTAAGCAATTTTTCAATAAAAAATAAATAATATGTCGTTTTCCATTGTATTGTATATTTTTATTTAAAAATTAAATTTCTAAATTTTAAAATTTTAATTTGATGAAACATGATTTATTTTTGATATAAAAATGTAAAAATTATCTTAGGGTGATTTTTCTGGTATTTTTCATAATTAGTCAATTTTAGGTGAATAGTGAAAAATATCATACTTTCATTTTTAGCTAAAAAATTATGTTACCATAATAAAAATCTAGTCACCATGGTAATGGTTAAAATGGTTAAAGAGGGGGGGGGGGTTAAACTAAGAGATAGAATTAAAATATCACTAAACTTATATAATTTTGTTTTTTGAGTGGATTTAGACCTTAAATTATCTTTTTTTAAATTAGACAAAATTGGACCCACTTTCCATGAGAAATATAATTATTATATTTTAAAGTTCTTAATATTTACAAGGGTGTCACTCCTCCCACTTATAAAAGGGAACCTCCTCTCATCACTTATTCATACACTTTGAACACATTATCTCAAAAAATATCTACCCAAATACCTACCTAACTCTCCTAACACCATCCTATAGGCCATGGTCTCACCCAAATACAAATCCTATAATACTTAAGGTGTAATCCAAATAAATATACCCAAGGGGATTGTATAAGTCTTAACCGAGTTATTTAAAATTAATTTCTTATTTTACATTCTTGAAATATATTATAACCATCATAATATAATTAAATTAGTATATTTAATATATTTAAATGTTATTATGTTTATGTAATAACTATTTTATACCTATTTTCCATCCTATGGAAAATGAAAATACCGCTCGTGCATACGTTCAAGATGCCACCTCCACAAAATGATGTATTTATTTTTTCATCACCAAATCACATGGATGGTTATGAAGATGGATTTAATGGATATATATTTTATATATTTTTTCATAATTATAATTCTATAAATATAATATATTATCTACATACTTACCCTTCTATCCATTGGAAAATGAAAAACATCACTCATGCATTTGTGCAGAATACCATCTCTACAAACCAATGAAAATAATTTTTCATCACCACCTCTCATAGATGGTTATAAGGATAAATTTAATGAATAATTATGATATTTATGATATTATTATGATTTAATAAAGGTAAACCATCATCTGCTTTATTTTATTTTTATAAATTAGAAAAATTAAAGCATTGCTCATGCGTATGTGTAGACTACTGCCTCCTTGAATGAGAATTCTAATTTTTCATCACCTCCTTATAAGGATGATTTTAAAATTATATCGAATATATATTAATGATAATTATAACATGTTAGATGATGGAACCGTTAAAACATCCCATAATCGACACTCCTAGATCCGATGCTAAAAACATAATATTTACATTTTTTTCTTTGATATTGATAAATGTGACCCAATTTTAACCCTTCAAAAAATATAACATAAAACTAAATTATTAGTTCAATTACATACTAATGGACCTTTTAGGTTTAGAGTTTTAAAAAATTAATGGAAAATATAGCATAATAACTTGAATACATAACCAAATGGTTCATAAAAGTCTACATCATCCCCTAAAATTTATTCACATATAGTAACCTTCTTAGGCATAAAATACTTAAAAACCTTTATTCATAACCTAGATAAAGGAAATATAATAAAGGGTGAGATCAGATTCTTAGTAGGTTAAATAATGGAGATATTTATTATCCCTTAAATATAACATGAGAATAAGGTCATTATATCATCAACATAACATTTTAAAACCATACAAAATATATCATCAATTATAATCATGAACCATGGCATAAATATTGGTAGTTCATAATAAATGAATCATAACGAAATTAAATAATAAAATCTATGAGAGCATAAAATTAGAATAATATATATATTTGTGGCATACACATAATCATATAAAATCATTCCTCATTAGTCAAGGAATAATTTCATGGATATCATAGTGTATTGAGTTCAAGCCCTAAACCATTGTAGTAGTCAAGTTTCACTCCCAAGACTATCATAGTTGATAGAGTCCCTTACTAAACTGAGTTCACTCCCCATTCCAATCCTATTTATCCCATGAGATATCCATATTTAACCAATTAATTATAGGGTTATATAATTATAGGACCACCTATCACATAATGAAAACCATATAGATGTATGAAAAAATACCATAAAACATTCATTATATCATAACCCATTAAAATAAATTGATTTCATAAAAATTTCATCAAGGCATACCCTATGGAAAAGAAATTGGTTTCACAAGAATTTCTTTAATTCATCATAGCATATCCTATGGAAAGGAACTAGTTTCATAAAAATATTTTCATAATAATTATAAACCATATATATAAAGAATAAGGATGGTACCCTTGGATTATATTACCTGTATAGAATAAGTAACATCAAAGAAGTTATCATAAATGAAAATTACTTTAACAGATCACTTGGAATATTTCTTGAGGGAAATAATGTTTTAACTTTGAAATCACTTATTTAAAATCTAAAAATTTCCCAAAATATTACATAAAAAATTTTATTTAAAAATAACCTTGGAAAATTTTAAATTAAGCTTCAAATAATTGAGTGTTCATGATAGATTTTTTTATTCATGCCATATAATTTAAATGAAAGAATTACTTTTACACTTTTGTAAAAAATTCAAAACATACCTCATTTGGAAAGATAAAAGACAATTCCTTTAAAACCATTTTTAAAATTCAAACATGGATAAAAATGAATTTAAATAATAAATTCATAATAGTAAAAATATTATTGAAAACATTTTTAGAAAACATGGAAATGGAAGAGAAAGAGTTTTCAACCGAAGAGAGAAATAAAGTTAGTTTTCCTTAATTTTCTTTTAGTATCTTAAGTATTTAAAGAGAGAAACATGAAAGTAAAACATGTATTCTCAAGAAATAAATAAATAGTAATAAAATAAATGAGTTTCTTGAGAGATAAAGTATAATATTTCATTATCAAAAACTTAATTAAAGACAATCCTGATGAACAATGAGATTGTAATATAAAACTCTTACCACTTTGGTAAATTTTGAATCATATGTACCGTGAAAGAAAGAAACTTGTATGGATATGTAAATACACATAAATTTTAAAATAATCATTATAAAATATACTCATGGGTATTATATACACCAAATAAAAGAAACAAGTGATGAATATGACATGTGTCTCACATAAGTAAAAGTGAGACGAAAATCCCTCACCTCAAGTATCGAATTAATGCATACACATTTGAAAATAATATATAATAAATATAGGTTTATTATAAATATATTATAGAAACATAGTAATATATATTATAACATATTTTATTTTCTTATAACTTTTTATCATTCATTTATTAACAATTCATTATTAAAATCACTATTCCAGGTGATAACCGCTTAATTTTCCATGTATGTTTTGGTTTGGTAGTTTTCTCCGTATAATTTGAATATGTTTAAATCATATAATTTTTTTAATAATGATATAAATATAATATATATTATTTATATATATTTAGATTCATCTGTAATATTTAGAGGTATAAAAATGAATTACACCGTTCATGGAGATGGTGGGTCGTACACGCACATCAATGATGTTTTCACTTTTCAACAAATGTAATGAAATAAATGTAAATAAAAATTCAAATTTAAAGAATAATTATTATATAATATATATTATATATATTCATTAAATCTATACTTATTACTATCCAAGTAAAAAACAAATAAAAAATGAATCTCATAACTTCATGAAGGTGGTATTCTACACGTACGCACAAGCGACATTATCATTCTCCAATGGATTAGAAGATAGAAAGTTATATTTTATATTAAGATTATAGAAGTATGATTATTTTATAATAATAATATATAAATATTAAAACCATTATAATGACCATCCATAGAATATGGTGTTATAAAATGAAGTGTATCACTACGTGGAGATGGTAAGCCGTACGTATGCACGAGTGATACCTTCATTTCCCATTTGATGGGAAAGAGAGAGGATAATAGAGATTTAATAATAATAATAATTTATTATATTTACGATAATCAATATATTATTTTACGATAAATAATATTTATTTATAGTAAGTGAGTAAGAAGTAAAAAAATAAAGTGATCGGTTAAGGAAATTACCTCTTCTTTGAAAGAACTCATTTAGATCTTCTCTTAAGGATCTTAGGGCTGGAATTATGGGAAGAAAGAAACTCTATAATGTGGATAAGGAAGTTTAGAAGGTATTTTTCATGTAATTTCCAATCTATATGACTCAAAGTATTGGAATTAAGAAGGAGGGGTATCCTTTTATAAGGGAGGGAGATGACACATTTGGAATTTCTTGAAAGATTAAAATATAATAAAGTAATTCTCAAGAAAAATGATTCAAAATGGAAATAAATACAAATAAAAAATGTATAGTGTTTAAATAGCATCATATAATGAAATTAAGTTAGGTTTAAATGTCATTTTAAACCTTATCTTTTTGATTAACCCTTTTCCAATAAGTTTTGACCTTAACCGCAATGACAACTATTTTAACCATAAAGGGTTAATAATTTTATCATAAATAGAAAATAAACTCATAAATAGACTATGGATGATATTTTAAACCATATTAAATTCACATGGATGAATATTATATTTTTATTAATTTTAAAACATTTAATAAAATATTATTAATAATAAACACAATTAATGTCAATTTTGGAACTATTCATTTAATTTGACTTTAGAAACCAAGAAAAAGTTAAAATTAAATAAAATTATTGTAAACATCAATAATATGTTATATTTATCTAAAAATTCACAGAAAACTATAACTCACTCAAATTATATTACTTTAAATATTTTTAAAGTAATTTTTTTTATTAATTGAATAAATAATGTATTAGCATTGCACAAATACTTAAGGTAATTATTTAATCACTAAAAAATATAAATAAATTACCACTATGAAGATAATTTCATTATTCAAAAAATTAATATTAATATTTTTCCTAACTTTTTTGTCCCTATGTAAATACATAATAAATATTTAAAACTAAGAGAGTGGCACTCTGTAACTTTGTTTTCTTTAAATATTATATAGGTTGTTTTTAGGGAAAAATTGTTTCTTAAAAAATTAAATTTTTATCCTAAGGTGATAATGGTAAAATTAAATTCATCCAATAGGAATTTATATTAAAAATGGTGTCCTTGAAACTTAGTTTTAACCTAGATTAACCAAATTTACCATTCACCGAGGTGATAAATTTTACCACATTTACTATTTATAATGCTTAAAAATAAAAGGGAGCCAATTACCAAATTTGAACCTCATGATTCAAAATATGGAATATATCTTATCAAATTAAACACCTATAAGACTACCTTAGTAGACCTCTCCTGCACATGACATCCACTGGTGAACTCAAAACAATCAGAGCTGCAAGAGGTATCTCTGCTCCCTCTCACCTTCTCTTTGCCAATGACACTATTATTTTCACTCAAGGTGATAGGAAAAATATTCAGAATCTCAAAAAGTCCATTATTCACTATAAACATGTTTCGGGACAAGAAATTAACTAGAGCAATTCCTTTATTTATTTTTGAAAAAATATTACTGCCTCAAGGAAATCTTGCACGTTGAGTGACCTGGGAATTAGAGAAGGGACTCTCCCCTTCACGTACCATGGAGTCCCTCTGTTTTTTGGTAGACCTTGTGCTTCTCATTTTATTAAAGTGGTTAGTCAAGTCAGAAGAACTCTCTCCTCTTGGAAAGGAAAGGCAATATCCATGGCAGGAAGGTTTTGTCTTGTTAAGCATGTGGCCATATCAAAATTGGTTTATTCTTTTATGGTATAATCCTGGCCTACCTCGGTGATCAAGACTCTGAATTCCATCATGAGAAACTTTGTGTGGAGTGGTAGTATCCTCAAACGGAAAGTTATTACTGCCTCTTGGAAAAGATGTTGTATGCCACATGCCAAAGGAGGTCTTAGGGTCAAGAACCTGGAGATCTTTAACCACTCCTTGCTGGAACAATTCATTTGGAGGCTTATTAATAATAAGGAATAGTCTCTAGACTTCCTCAGATCTAAAATCCTTAAAAGGATCATTGAAGGGAATATATCCTATCTTCACTCTTCTATTTGGCCTGGTCTGAAAAAAATCTTCCAGAATATCAGTTGCCACTCTCGCTGGATGGTTAGTGCTCACTCCTCTCTCAAATTTTGGAAACCTAACTGGACTGGGGATCCCCTTATAGACAACCTTGGAACTTCTGATCAGAACACTGACTTTGATTCCTCCATTAAGAGTCATATTGAGAATCGTAATGACCTTCCATTGTCTATTGCTCACATCATTGATAACTATGATTTTCTGGAATACCATGATCTCTTATTGTGGGAGCCTAGATCCAATGGAATTCTAGACTCGAAGGGATACTTTAATTATCTTATCTATGGTGAAAGTATAGGGATGGAGGCCTTTAACAAAAAATGGCTGGTTCCATCTAGATTTACTATTATTTGGAACCTTCATCTCAACAAACTCCCGGTTGATGTGAACGTACAGCAGGTGGTAGTTTCTCTTTTCTCTAGGTGCATTCTCTACCAGCAACATCGAGAGGACATCGACCATATCTTCCTCTCCTGTAATACATCAGTATCCCTCTGGATTGCAGTGTTTTATATATTTGATCTCCACTGCCCACAAGCCAGATCTATCCCTCAATTTATGCTTGCACTGCTTGCTGTCCAGCTTTCTAAGCAGGTTTGTATCCTCTTTCTGGTGGTCTATGCTAAGGTTTTTCATATCATCTGGCATAGAAGAAATCAATGTCGGCATGGTGATCCTATTACCAATCACAAAAATTCCCTCTCCACTGTATTGTTTGCATCTCAACAAGCCAATTCTCTGCATAAAGATTACTTCCATAATTTGGTCAGGGACTTTGCGGTTCTATAGAAGCTTCATCTTCCAGGTAATTACCCTAAACATCTTGGAACCATTGAAGTTTTTTGGTTTCCTATGTTTGTAGGTTGGATTAAATGCAACACGGATGGTGCCTTGAGGGGAAATACCAGACCAGTTAGTTATGGTTTTACTTTGAGAGATCACAATGGTGATTTTTTTGGAGGGGGAACACGACTCATGTGCTAATGCTACGACACTTGAAGTAGAAATACAGGTCCTGATTATAGCAGTTGAGTTTACTCGGCAAAGAGGCTGGAATCATGTTTGGTTTGAAAGTGACTCAACCAAAATTGTTCAAGCGGTGAGGCTTGGACAAATATATCTTTCCTAGAAGCTCACTACCAAATGGAATAGATGCCCGACTTCGCTAGCTTCAATGAGCTATATTATTACGCATATCTATCATGAGGCAAATCAACTTGCTGATTCTCTTGCTAATAAAGGAGATTTGGAAGGGACTTGCAAACACTACTTCAACATTCCAGGTGATCTGATGAACATTTTTCAACATGATAAATGTAAATTTCCTTCCTACCAAATTTTGTAGCTTTGTATTTTTAATAATATTAAGCAGTTTGGTTTGCTTTAAAAATTTTTTTATTAAAATTATACCCAAAAAATATGATGAAAAAATTTATTTAGGAAAATTCATTTTTCAAGAAATAAATGATTTTATTTTAACTATATGACTAGTAATAATCATTATATGAATTTTAATTAATATAAATAGATATATAATACAAAAATCTTATTTAAATATTTCCTTAATAGGGGTTATTTTTAATTAATTAAAATGTATAAACTTTATGTACTTAAAAACAGTATCCAGAAAACTACGTTTTAAGTATAATAATAAACTTATAAAAAAATCATGAAAATTATTGATTAAAATGAAAATAATTGTATTATTATAAATAAAATGGTTCATATTTAACATTAATGAAAATTCCAAAATATAATCATACATTTTAATTAATTTTTTAATGAAAAGAAATGATAGCATTTGAAAAATTAGTAATTTTCACTATTCATTGAAAAATTAATCATTTTAAAAAATTACAAAATATTACCCTAAGTTAGTTTTTATATTATGATTTCAAAAATTAATTTTATTTTATAATTTTTATTCTAAAAGTTCCATAATTTAATTGTAATATTTTCTCATAAGAAACAATAAAAATCATTTTTAAAGAAATTATATTTTTTAAATAATAACAGGTCTGTATTAAAAATCAAGTGCTTATTTTATAAGAATTTATCATTACATTTATAATGAGAAGTATATTTATATAAATTTTATAAAGTAGTTAATCCTATTCATAACCTCGAATTTATTGGCTATGTTATAATGATTATATTTTAAAAAATAATATTTCGCTGTTCATTTAGGCTCATTGTTACGTGTCTTATACGCTATCAAAAATAGTTTTTTTAAAATTTAAATGTGTTATAACCATGAAATTTTTGACCATGATTAAAACACCAAATTTATTTTGGATATTATGAATCGAACAACCTCAAAACATCCAACATAAACTTAACTGATTTAGTAACTAAATAAAACATATTAATGAATGAGTCAAATGGAAAAATAATAATTAAATGAATTTGAAAAAGGTTATTAAGAAAATAAATTGTTAGTATAAATTTATTATTCATGAAATTATAATTCATAGGAAGTGATTCTAGACTTGAGGTAAGGGATTTTTCTTTAAAATATTTTTTAAATGATTTAAACCCTTTATTTTCTATATCCACATTCTTTAAATTGTTTCAAGAATATTATTCTTTATAAATCAAATATTTTTTAATGTTTATTTTAAAAAACTTTTGACTTTATTTATAATGTTTTAAAACTTAATATTTTTATTCTTTTTTATTTAAGTTAATCTTGACTTTCTTTACAAAATTGAAAAAATAATATTTTTTTAATGTTTAACACATGACCACCTTTTCCCACCATCATAGTCATTATTTGTTATCATGATTCAGATAAAAGTTTTTATAGTTTTTCAAATAATATTATATTCCTGTTGTTTTGGGGTTTTTTAGTTTTAAAATGTTTTTAATAGAAAATGACATTTATTCTCATTTTATGAGATATCTGTAAGTGATTTTTCTTATAGGATCAAATGATAAATTTTATGAGTTTTATAATAGAAATGAAAGATTTTATGATTCTTTATTATGATATAGTTCTTATAAAATTTATATAATGATGATTTTTTCTGATATAACATTCTAATTCATTGGGAAATTATATGTTCTTGAGAGGATAAATGTTTTAATTAGTTATTAAGGTTATTACTTTATAAATGTAAGGGTTCTTGTAAGGGTGATTGTATAGATAATGTTCTAAGATCCCTATATGGGTTTTATACAATTTTTATGAGTTTAATGGAAATATTTTTATTTCATGAGGTAATTAAATGGTTTTATGAAAGATTTTTACATTTTAAATATGAAATGGTTTTTTCAAGGAAAATATTTTAATGAGTTTTTATGTTTTCTCAAGAAACTATCATGGTTATGAATTTTCATTTATGATTTTTATAAAATGTTTTATGATTTTTTAAATAAGTTTTATTTTATAAGTAAGTAAATTATTATTTGATCTCAAAGTTTATTTTGTACAAAGGAAAACTTCCTTATAGATTTTTAAAGAGATTAATAATTTTTCTTTTTTTTTTAATATCCCTCAATGAGATATTTTTTTTATTATACCATGTTTTTAAATGTTTTTCATAGGGACTAAGGATATATATGAATTATAGTAAGGTAAATGAAGACATTTATTAAACAAATAAAAAGTTTTATGAATTAAATAGGAGTGTAAGTATAAGAGCTTATTTTTATGGAAATAATGTACACTGTAGAAATATCCAATTTTTTATTCAATTATTTTCCAAATAAATTAAAAACATAAACCTAAAAGATCATATAAATGTAAAAAAGAGAGATCCTTTTTATTAAAATCATAATTATGGGTTGTTTAGGATATGAGTTTTTATAGTGACTAATCCCATCGATTACCTTAAATCGGTTTGTTTGTTTCCCCATATGTTATTATACACAATAGTTTAGAGTTTTTTATTCATTATAAAATATATTGAATATAATATAAGTTGGAAATGTTATACTCTTTTCGTATCATGTGACTATATAATATTGATTAACCATGTTATGAAAATTTTAATAGCTCGTTCGACCATTTGAATATAAACTAGAATACCCCACATGGGTATGGGTTTGAATTTTATTATATTTTTGCTAAATCATATCTATTTTAGGGTTTTTTTCTATTAGAGGGGTTTCAAAGTATATGGGATGGAATTTAAGGAGCATAAATCAGTGTAGAAAAATATATCCCTAGTGATAGATGATATCAAGTACCTGACGAATTAATACTGGGTACCTAGCGGCCTGACCAGAGGGGGTATAGGATCAGGTGGGACCCAAGATACTCAATGACCCTTGAGAGGGTACCCAATGAGGTATCAGGTACCTGGTGATAGAGGACTAGGTTCTTAGTGGACCCCTATGCAATTTTTTGAAATTCTATTTAATTAATTAAAATTTTGAAAATATTATAAAAACATGATCCCCTTATTTAGTTTCCCGTATTCATGAATTGATCCCCCTCCATCCCTTGTTCTCTCTTCCTTTAAATCTTGGATATCTTACATTTGTGAATGTATTAATACATCATATGAATTGATGGATCACTAGTGGTAAGTCTATGAATCCTATTCTATCTAATATATATTCCTCTCATTATTTATTCATTATTAAGAAAAAATACATAATTTTAGGGTTAATGAAAGATTTTATAATTTATTCCTTTTTGAAGGTAATTCAATTGATGATCTTTGATGAGTGGTGATACCAAAAAGATGAGGTGGGAGGTCCTTAAAATTTCCTGTCATTTTATATGATTTTTTTATTTTTTTGATATATGAATGTTTTTATATGAAACTAAATTTGGTTTTAATGTAAAATTAGTAGAAAATTATGCTGAGTGTCAAGAGAGGTCTTTCAGGTATTGTGTTTTGACTCTATAGTCATTGATGACCATGAGCATAATGTAAAGTATTAAAAATAATGTACATGGAACCCAACTTGGGGTGTTCCATTAACATGATATGGAATAATGGACCTTAATAGTTTCCATTAAGTTTACCTTAATTATGGGAATCCCATTATGTGTGAGGTTAGTATAGGGTTTTCTTTATAGGGGGAATTTCAAATTGATTTACAACCGCTTATTTTTTTAACAAGTTAAAGGGGTGAGGGTTTCCAACCTTTAATTTTAATTTTTTCAGGGTAGGATGTACCTTTTATTTAAGATATGAAAAAAAGGAAGTACAAGAAATTTATGCATCTAGGATGAAATTATTCTATCCTAAATAATTAAAAATCATACCCAAAATCATTTCCTATATCAAAATTTATCCTAGAAAAGATGTTCTAGAAAATGGCATCAGAAATATTATTATTTGGGGTTGATTTTATTTCTTTCCTATAAAATAAGTAATATGAGATGAATTAGATCAATCCCAGTTAGTTATTTTATTTTGGACATGCTAATTCTTCCCAAATATTTTTTTAATCTAGGATGTATTATTCCATCTTAAATAAATTTTTTTTAGGAAAAAGGTAATCCATACTAGAAAATATTTTTAATATAATAATTAAATTGACCCACTAAGAACCATGGTTTGTATCACCCCACCTGAACCATCCCCTACTCTTATACACCTAGCCTGAATTGACCCCTATAACCAATAAGACTTAGTAATAATGACCCAAAATTAGACCCACCCAACCTCGACCACCCCTATCCCCTAGACTATAATCACCAAGCCCCCTAACCCTCTCGATCTAGGCCTAACAAACCTAGCCCAAAAACACTTTCACCCAAACCGGTTCATAACATGCCTGGTCTAGTCCATCCATAGCCCACCCACCCTAGCCTTCAGAATAGAATTTGATTCCACTGAGACTTGAACTTAATACCCCTTTGTTCCAACCAAAAGAACAAGAAAACTAATCTATAAACTACATTTAAAATTGGTGTCCACCTCAATACCATTGAAAATTATTGATAACATGGAAATATTTGACATGGATATACTTAATATTGTTGAACCTGCATCTTATGAGTCTAATAAACCCACACATGATCAATCTATTTTCTATAAGAAGGATAATAAAATATAACCCTATGTGAATGAAATAACTCCGATTAATGGACCTATAAAATCTGTGTTTGAACATTATACTCTAAAATACATAAAGAATATATATGAGGCACCTGCTTCTTTACAAGTGGCTAACTCCAATGGTAACAATATGAACTTGAATTATGACATTGAGTATATTAAAGTTGAATCAAAATAATTTCTAGATAAACTTATGAGCTTCATGAATATGGAAATAAACAAAAAAAGGGGACCTGGTAGGACTAAAGGGTCCTCTACTAAGAAGAATTAATGGGGTAATAATAAAAAAGGGAACCACAATAAGGCACCATCTAGGGATAAACACATATCAATATGATATTCTTATATTATAATTCTCTAATATTGAATAACACTAATACCTATTCAACCCATATAAATTTAATTATGAGTAATTATCTTCATATTATTAGTTTTTTAGCCGATGGACCAATTTGAAATATTTAATCATTTTAATTGGAATTCTCTTGAATATGAGTTTATTGCCTATAACCATAGAGTTACTATTGTTGAAAATATTTTTACCCTATAAAGGGTTGGATTAGATTCCTAGGTTGTTATGTTGGGGAAACAACACATAAATTTTATCATTTAAAATGATAATAATAGATATATGGATTCTATGATTTATGCATAGAATTGTTACACTGAAGAAAGATATCTTTGGTAGGATCTATCCTATTTGTATGTTAACATTTACTATAATTAGTTTCTTCTAGTTGAATTTAACACTGTTATTAACCCCAATTAGAGGATGGGATTTAAATTACTTATAATTACATCATTTGAATTTCAAAAATTCATTAATTAACATTTCTTTTCTGAAATTCAGTTATGAGGTGTAAAATTCACCTAGACTAGATTCACAATCAATGGGATTAAAGCTAGTAAAATAAATGGAGATTTTATTTCTATAGGGGGGGGGGTGAGTGAATTATTCTCTTACCTATCCTTGTTGAGAATTAACTCTAACAATGTCACACCAATATTCAATATCTAGTTGATCGATAGGAATTTTCCTCTTCTTTTCAAGTCCAATAACTTTAGGCTATGAATATAAGGACTTAGCCAGTAGGGAATGGGAAAGGAAATTTGAAGGCGATGCTTTCCAAAGATTAAAGTTTAAATTAAAGGTTTTTAAATGATATCTTAAGTGATGGGTCAAATACAGGTACTTCAATATTGATTTGGAAATTTATATGGTTGAGAATGAGATGAAATATATATGGTTCAGGTCTATCTTACTTAATGAACCATTGAATAAAGAACTTAAGAAGCAAGAAAAACTTGATGATTTTATCTTTACCAAGGATTGAATCCTCAAAGGTCAATTGAATCTAATATAGATCCAGGAGGGTGATATAAAATATATGTTTTCTCATCTGTTGCATAAATAAAATAGGTTAAGAAAGAATATTTACTCCATTATACTAAATGGGGAAACATTTCATGATGAAATTAGTATATATAATGTTACCATGAACTACTTTTATGCTCTATTTAACCAGATTATATTGAATCCGGATGTAAGAAACCTGGATAATGTGATTCCCAATTATATCACTATGATGTAGAATACTTTTATAACTATTATATCTTCTACTGAAGAAGTGAAACAAGCTCTATTCTCTATTATAAAGGATAGATCACCTGATATGTATAGATTTAAAAATGTATTTTTTGTGGAATTATGGATCTTATACACTCTAATATGACTCTTTCAATGCTATACTTATTCGGACTAGAGTTTCTCCCACCTGTTACTAATTCTCTATTTATTAGTATTATCTTGAAGGTTCAGAATGACGTGGATGTTTCTAACTACTACCCTATTGTGATTAGTAACACCTTAACTTAGTTTATTAGTAAATTTATTATAAATAGACTTGGTTCCATTTCTAGACAAATTGTCTCCTCCAACCAATTTGGGTTCATTCCAGGAAG
Source organism: Viscum album (assembly GCA_963277665.1). Lineage (NCBI taxonomy): Eukaryota > Viridiplantae > Streptophyta > Magnoliopsida > Santalales > Viscaceae > Viscum > Viscum album. The sequence goes on along the minus strand of OY728143.1, from coordinate 59,833,676 downwards.
ACAGATTGAGGAATGTATTTAATCTATATCATAGTGTGTCAATATCCTTTAAATAAAGTTTTTATCTATAAAAATTTATCATAAAGTTGATATATCCAAAGTTTTTAACACCCTTAATTGGTATTTTTATCTTCTACTCATTAGAAGATATTGTTTCTCCACCAAATTTATTTAGCTAATTAGTGATCTTCTCAATATCTCAAGGATTTAAGTTCTTATAAATAGTTCTTTTGAAGGATATTTTGGATATACTAGAGATGTTCAATAGTGGGATCCAATTTAATCTCTCTTTTTAGGGATTCTGAAATATTACCTTATCATATGCCTTCTGAAGGATGTGGAATCAATGATTCTTTATTTAATGAAGGATGCTGGAAATTTGAAGGCTCCCATACATATCTTTTACACTAATGATATTCTTATTTTCTATTAAGTAGATGATAAATCTATTAATACTGTGAAATATATCTTTCTTCATTATGAAATGGTTTTAGGTCAGACATTAGATGACATAAATCCTTCCCTTTTGGTGGTAATCACTTAATGGATTTAAAGAGGAACTGCATTGATGGATCACTTGGGTTTAAAGTTGGGAACTTTCCTTTAAATTATTTGGGAATCAAACTCATCACTGGTAGGATCATGGCCTATTATTTGAAGGATATCTCCCAAAAAATAACTAAAAAACTTTCCAGTTAGAAGGGGAAGTCTCTATCTCAAGTTGGATGCAATTTTATTGTGAACAAAATTATCTATTTGATGTTTATTGACTATTTACATACCTGTAAATTGACCAAAAATCATTGTAAGAGGCTCTAAAACCACATTCAAAACATAATCTAGACTAGTATCATCTACAAAAAGAAGTTTGTGACTATTCTATAGAAAAATTACGCTAAACCTACTAACTATGGTGAGTTTGGAATAAAAAATATAGCTCTCTATAATGAGTATATAATTTCTAAATTCATCTGGAATCTCCTACAGGGATCCAATATGGATTGTAACTTCCATAGAGGTAGGCTTATCAATAAGATAATCGAGGGTAATATTCTCTATATTGGCTCCACAATCTGGCCTAAATTTAGATAATGCTTCAATAAGGTATATGTGTTGGTTAAATGGGTTCCCTATAGGCACTCAAATTTTAACTTCTAGGTTACTAACTGATTATCATCCCCTATTGTGAGAAGCTTCTCTATTCTTCTAGACATGGTTTTTATCTCCATTGGATATGTTATGGCCCTTCTTGTATAGGTTGATTCATTCATAACTAATTATTTTTTAACCAGATCTAGAATTATAGTTTCAATGAGTTAGATTTCTACCTGTGGATGCCGGTGAGGATGGGGTTACTCAACTCCAAGCTTTATTATTCCTATCTTTGTGATGCACCTGTACAACTTTCATAATGGTTGTAATATTTCGAGAAGAATTTTATACACCCTTACAAATATATTTATCTCTAGAAAATATATCAAAACAAATTACCGACTAATTATCACCTGGATATTTCAGGCATGACCCTTCCCTCTATTTTATTTATCTATTCGAATGGGACTGATAATTTCTCACATCTTTTCTTGCAATGTGAAACTAACAAGAATGTTTGAGGATTCATATTTATCTGGTTCTTATATGATATGGATACCATGATAGATATCTACAAATTCATATAAAATATTATTGGATTGGAATTTAAGGCATCAAATGAATAATCTTTTCCTTGTGATTATTGCAACATGCCTATTTTATATTTGGAAAGATAGGAATTCCATCTGATTTGATGGTAATCCCATGAATCTTTGGGATATTTAAACTCCAATTAGTAGAGACATACAAATGTATTCCAAAATAAAAATAGGTTCCATGTATAATTTCTTTAAGGATTTGATTATTTATAGACTTATTGGTGTGCCTTATGTTCCTAGGAAACAAGTGCAACTCAAGTATTCCAGGACAATTCCATCGATATCACCTTACATCAAAGTGAATATTGATGGGGGAAGTGATGGGTTCTCATGGGATAGTGGGATATGGGGGAATCTTCAAGAATAAAATGGGATTTATAAATGGTACTTTCTCTTACTTAATTGGATCACACATTTTCTTTGAAGAAAAAATATGGGTTGTCATTTTTATGGTGAAGCATGTGTAGAAATTATAATGGAATGATCTCTAGATTGAGAGTGACTTAATTTTGGTGGTCAACCTAGTTAATCATAGATCATGTACTAAAACTTTACTCAATTTGGAATTCCTTCTTGGATCATAAGTCTGAGATGTATATCATTGTTTCACACATTTATAGGGAAGGCAACATGGTTTCTAAAGCACTATAAAAGATAGTAGTGGATACTCAAGACTCTCTGTGGTCTTCCCATTTATGCAATGATCTCATGCCCCTGCATTTATCAAATGAAAAGGGGGATGTTTATACCAAAACCTCCTAACTATCTTGTCACGAACTACATTCACCAAGATGAGGGAAGGGATAGAAAACTGCCCGACCCTTACTTCTTCAAGTTGAAGGAGAGATAATGACCCCCCGAGTCCCGCCTTCAATAGGTCCCAAAGTAGAGACTAGCACCAAGGGTACATAACCACACATAATATGGAAGGAATTACCCTTTTTATAGAAAAAGATCTAGAGATAAGATGGTAAGTCTCAAACAACTCAAAATACAGAAAGTAAAAGTAAAACCAAACCCCTTTTCCTACATGAATGCTCAAAATAATGTGCTACAAAGTACAAGAAAACTCCAAAGGGAAGTACCAAAAGAAAAGAAAACAAAAACAAAAACTTTTCAAACGTCTGAACTAATATAGTCCCACATGGTTCGTGAAGTCATCCTGGAAACCTGAAAGTAGTTTTATATACATAGGGTGAGTAAACAGGTATACTCAGTAAGGAAAAACCAAAAGCTCTCGTGCAAAAGTGGGGAGGCATTCTAATGCCCCGTGAGAAAGTAGAGGTATCCAAAACACCTAGAAAGGGAAACTACCCACCTAACCTCACTAAGTTACACTCCCCAAATAACGCAAGTCAGGTAAAGTAATTGTAATAACACATCGATATTTGGGTACCCCACACAAATTTCCCACTGGTCATTGAAAACATCCTACGTGTTAGACCTCCCCCGCCATTTTCACTACATTCCCACTATCGCCCCAATAATAACTTTTTGGGCCACCACAACCACGCATCCTGCCCGCAGACACCTGGGCCACCACAACTATATGTAACCATGATCGTAGAAACCTAGGCCAGGAAAACCACCACCACGCCCAAAGACACCTAGGCCTCATCCTGAAGACACTTAGGAAACAAACCTGCCCGCACACACCTAGGCCAGCCACCACAACATACCCTACTTGAAGAATCTTGGTTATAATGGACCTCAGGCCATCATAACCTTCCCTAAGAGTTTTGGGATACCCGGGAGAGGGAAAATAAAGGATTTAATAACCATAAACTCATAAGAGTATTAGAAAAAACAACATCCCCCATGAAATGGGGGTGTTCGGCATGAAGTGATCAACTTTGGTGGGGTGTAAATAAGAAACACAAGAACTAAATTTATATGTATAGTTAAACAAGCACTCATCCCAACCCAAGGGTTCCAAAACCAGCCTATACACAAACACCCTCATTATTATTCATACCTACACAAATGAACAACATCCACAACTAGAGCACCACCCATTTTTTTATCATGTTCAAGTGAATTCATTAGAAAATAATTCTCCACTATCGGGCAACTAATAGGCACATCCAAAAGTCAAAACAACTCTGGGCTGAAGAAGAAAACACCCAAACAACAATTTAAGCATTCACACCCGGTTCTCTTATAAAGTCACAACCACAAAAGGGATCTGTGAGATACCTCAAAGTACTAGAACCAAACCAAGACCCAACATATGACCCCACAAGGCCTCACATCCAAAAACTGACAACTGAACAATAGGTTATCTTGTTGGATTGTAATATAGATGTATATGTATATTAGATGAAAAAATACAAGGGGGGGGGGTGAAATATAGGTTTAAAAACTTTTTATTTAAATGCTTATGAAAAAACTTAGTTTAAAATTTATTAAACTAATATAATTCACAATCAATACAATTGACCATATAGGTCTTGGATCTGATGTTTATGATATAGTGTAATTCTATACGTAATGTAAAACAATTGTATTTTAATTGAATACAATGATCAAAGTAATACAAATGTAAATGATTCTACCATATAGTGTATAAAATATCTTAATACAATATGTAATAATGAATCGTAATTGAAACAATTAAAATTGAAATGAATATGAATATAAAGAGGAAACAATACAATTCCCTTTCTAATATAAATAGAAGAGGAAATGTAAAAGTATTTCAATTATTTTATCCCAAAGAGTAGGGTATCCTTTCACCTAGGATAAAAGGTTTATCTTACCACCACATTAGTATATCCTCGACATGATGATCAACACAAATATCTTCTTATCCCCAGAATCCCTCAATTAAGAAGGTAATCGACACCTTTGTCTTTAAAGTAATTGAAATACCGCGATATGATGATTAGAGGAACGCATTCCTATCCCCAGAATCCCTCGATCATTATCACAATGATCAGCATCACAAAGCAGAAATAAATCACTTATAGAAATAGAATAACATGTAACAAGCTATTCACTTCTTGTATCTTCAAGGATTTCACATGAAGCAAGAGAGAATTCACAACTTCTCTCTCTAGAACTTGGTAAAAGAAAAAGTTATATATTCTGGTTCAAATGACCTCCAATTTATAGGTCTCAGGTTCCAACGGTCATATTTTCTCCAATGGTCATATTTATTAGAAAAACTCATAGGTACTTGGACACCTAGCATTAAAACTGTCAAAACAAAAAGAATATACGACATCATTTTGATTGGTAAATAACTAATCCAACAACATCATTTTAGTTAGAAAATTGTAAGTACAAAAGTATGCAACAATGAGTATGAGTAACATGTAATCGGTATTGGAGTTATGATAAGAGTGTAATGAATTTAAAAAGTACAATACATAACTTGTTTACTAGGCTTATCATGATAATAATTCATATAATGATTAAAATTTATAACCTAGTAACGATTATTAACAAGATTATGATACATGATATTTAAACTGATTATGATGCTTGAATACAATGCATAATAAGAGTATGGTATATAAACTAGTTACGATGCATGATTATGATTCGATAATTAATTTGGTTATGATTCACATGGTTACGATGCATGAGTTTACGATGAATGTGGTTAGGATACATGTGGTTATGATGCATGTGGTTACGATTCATGTCCTGATTACAATAAATGTGGTTATGATGCATGACTATATTATGATACAGGTGATTACGATTCTTGATTATGATAGAATACACAATCTGGTTATGACTTCTGATTATGATGCAATACATAATCTAGTTAGGATTGTGAAACAACATATAAAATAATGTTAGTGAAAAAAATACATGATTATGATAAGAATACAACATATAATAAAGACAATGTGAGTGATTATGATTGTGAAACAACATATATGATAAATAATATATGTGATTATGATATGTGTGATTTGTGATTTCCAAAACAAATGATTTATTGGAAAGTAGAAACACATTTTGACTCAATAATATCCCTCTTTTGAAAAGAACAAAAAAAATGAAGACTTATCTCCCCCTGATTTTAATAAATCTTCTAAAAGTAATAGTGATTATGACTAATTCTACGCTTAGTTTAAAACAAAACACTACAGATCATATTCTCTTTACTTTTACTTGAATTTTCCCCCTTAATAAGGCATTTATAAAAATTATTCTATTCAAAACCATTCACCCCTTTTGTGATTTTTTTAAAAAAAATAAGGGAAAGTATTTATTTCCTACAAAAAGTTAGAGCAAGAGTATATGAAACAATAATTGTTACTTGAAAAAAAAATTTATTACAACAAGAGTTAAAACATCATTCTTTTCTCTTTTGTTTTTCCAAAAGATTAAACATCAAGAGCTTCATCTTTTTGAACTCCTTTATTTCCTCCATGAGTTTGTCAAGAGCTTATTGCTGAGCCTTCAACTTCTCATCCTATTCAGCAATAATCTTTTCTTGCTTCCAGACCATATCTTCATGAAGACGATTAATTTCTTCATGAGATTTAAGTCTTTTTTCTTTGTTATTTAAATCATCCAACATGAGTCTATAAGCCTTATCTAGGATAAAAACTCTATTTGAGAGTGAAACAACCTCATTACTCTTATTATCCAACTTTTACTTTAAACTCTCAAGCTCTTCTGAGGCTAATCCTTTTGAGGTACCAAGTCTTTGAAAGTATTCAAGATTTTCATTCAAATCATCAATCAACTTTAGATAGAGAGAGTTGAGTTTATTTACCTAGTGTACCAATTATTCCTACTTTTCTAGATGGTTCTTGAGGCTTTCATCAATGTTTTAAGACCACTTCAAAAACTTATTGAAAGCCTTACTGTGCTCAACACCACGTTCCTTGAAAATCTTGAAATTGGATTCAAGACTTAGAAATATGTCTATCAAAATATTGAAAAAGTAAATTCTATCATTATGGGCATTTGAAAGAATTTCTATCCTAGCTTCAACTTTTAGAATGAATGGTAACAACTTCTTTAATCTATTCAAGGCCTATTCAGTGTACTCATTTCCTTTCACAATGATTATTCTTTCAGAATCCATATCCTCAGTGTAATGTAAGAGATTACCAAAATGAGTCTCAATGCCGATCACTTGAGCTGGCTGATTTCAATTCTTATCAGATTATTCCTCTTATTTATCTGAAATCTGAAAAACTTTCCTGGAGTAAACCTTTTGGAAATATTTCTTGGAAGACTAAGGATCCGGAGATGGAAAATTTAATGATGGAACTTTTGAGGATTCTATGATATGAACTCTCCTGTTATTATCTTCTTTTTCTTCCATTTATATTTATTATTATAACTATTCTTCTTCCCCTTCTTCTTCCTGATCTACTTCTTCTTATTCATATTATTGAGCAAGAGATTGTGTAGCCGATTGTTTAGAAACTTGTCTCTCCTTGCCTTTATCTACTGAAACTGATTAAGTATTAGTAGATGGCTCTCTAATTTCAATTTTAGTTTTTAGTTTCTCATCTATTCTGAGAAGTCTATAAATGTTAATAGCTTCAGCCTTTATCTTCTTCAATTTCGTCTTTCTCTCTTCTTTTTTCAAGGTTTCTTTTAACCTTACTTTAAATGCCAATGCTTCGGCCAGATCCAATCCAAACTGAGGATCCCCTTCTTTCCTTTATTTCTTTTTATTTATCCATTCAGCAACAACCTCATCGGATACAACCTTTTGTTTCCTTGATGGATTTGGAGTTGTAGTATTAACTACCTTTATTTTATTCGAAGTTGTCTTGGATGGCTTAAAAGGTTTTTCACTACCTTCTACTACTTACTTTTCTTTCTCAGCATCCAGATATTTCTCAAACTTTTTAGATTCATGATTGAATTATAACTTGAGCCTCCTTACTGTATCCTTATTGATTAAGAGATCCTTAAAGGAAGTCAGATATGACTTGATTGCAACATTACACAAGCCCAATAATTCTTTCAGAAACTTACTGATAATGGTGGGAAACATGATTAGATGTAATTTTATACCACCAAATTTTAGCATCTTGATTATCAGGAAGATGAACCCCATAAGGCTGAACTTTATCATGTTTACCAAATAATCAAGGACATAGACATCTGAAACTTTCAAGTTTCACTGTCACCCTTTCTCGGCACCAAAAACCCTTGCATCTAGAGGGATATAAGTCTTTTATATACTGATAAATGGCTTACTTTTCTCTTTTCCTCATGAATCTCAAAAAGTGTTTCTTCAGATTTAGACCTATCAAAAGTTCCATTAGGTTTTGGTAATTTTTGAGAAGGACATAAAGAATCTCCCTCAAATGGAACACCTAGAAACGTATCTTCCTATTTTGAAGAGGTTGTATATGTCTTATTGTATATCATAAAAGAAACATTAAGAGCATTGTCTATCTATACTGACTTATAAAATTGAAACACCTCATCATGATACACATAATCCTGATCATAATTCTATCTTTTCACACAAATTTATTCCCAGCCTTGAAAACTTATAATTCTTTTCAAATATGAATCAAAATACTCGTAAAAGTATTTGGAAACTAACCTTTCACCCCGAAAGGTCATAGAAGAAAATTATTTTGGAGGAATTAATTTTGGAGATAAAGTAGTAGACTCAGTCATGAAAGACTAACTCTCCCCCTGAAGATCCTACTGATTATGAAAGTTTAGTAGATCTCTGATTATGAAATCTGAGGTGAGAACTAATTACGAACCATATTGATTATTTATAGAGAAACTTATATTAATAGAAAAATAGATGAGATCGACATGGGATAGGTTTTTTAAGGGAAATTGATAGCTAGGATTAGATCTAAAAGATCCAATGGTAAATAATGATTTCAAACTCTTGAGTGTTTTTTATTAAAAGAAAATCGTATTTAGACACAAACCAATTAATAATTAAATGAATTGAGAAACAAATATTGAAAAAACCAAAAATAAGACTTTAGAAATTGTACCTATCATAGTAATGAGATAGATGTATTGGTTTCAATATATTGTTCTTATGAAAACAACACAGATAATAAAAAAGGTAAAAACAATAAGAATTCTAAAACCGATAAAATCAACTAGGCTAATACCAATTATTTAGTACCAATAGAATTGTCCAATACCGATAGTCCAGTATCGACAAGATAAACCAATACTAATAATCTAGTACTAATAAAGTATTTCAATGTCGATAATTTAGTACAGATAAAGTATCAGAATACTGATAGTTTAATCTAGTACCGATAATTATGAAACCAAAACATGAAACTGAAAAAAAATGAAACTGATAAAATCATGAAGCTGATAAATTCATGTAGCCGATAAAGTCATGAAATCGATAAAATGATAAAACCGATGACGTCATGAAACTGATAAAATTATGAAATCAATAAAATGAAAAACTAAAGATTAAAAAAAATTATAGTGAAACTGATAAACTATAAAAAAATAAGTGAAACCATTTAACAGCAAAACCGATTCATGCAAAACCGATTCATGGTAAATCGATATATACAAAACTAATAAGTAAAAATGATAAACATTAAAACGAAAGGTGAAATCGATAAAAATATGTATACTCTACCTTTGAAAAGGAGTAACTTAATGTAAGGAGATGGGTTAAACAATAAATATATGTGAATGATTACTTTATAATGAACATTCCTAGTTTCTATTTAATGTATTTAAATCTATCGGAAGATAATGGTTTTGTGAAAATATCAGCAAGTTGTTTTTACATTCCAATGAATTGTAAAACAATATCTCCTTTTAGTGTGTGATCCCTAAGAAAGTGATTCCTAATATCTATGTGTTTTGCATGTGAGTGATGTGTAGAGTTTTTACTAAGAGAAATGACACTAGTGTTATCACATAGTATTTGAGTTTTGAAAAAACTCATGCCATATTTAGTGAGTGTGTGTTGCATCCACAATACCCGATCACAAAAAATTCTAGCTAATACATATTCTTCTTTAGCAGTGGAAAGTTCTATTGAGTTTTGTTTCTTGCATGACCAAGAAACCAAATAATCTTATAAGAAATGACATGTTCAATATGTACTTTTCTTATCCATTCTATAACCCCAAAGTTATCATCTAAAAATATTTTCAAAAAAAAAAAAAATCCTAAGTCCATAGTACACTTTAAGTAGTGAAAAATTATTTTCACTGCTTTTAAATGAGATTATTTTGTATTAGATTGGTATCTTGCATATAATCACACCAAAAACATTAATTTTGGATGACTATCTATAAAGTATAACAAACTTCCTATCATACCTCTAAAAGTTGTTTGATCCACTGGTTTCCCAACTTCATCAAGATCAAGTGTATTTGAGGTACCAATTGGAGTGCTAATACTTTTAGTGTTGTCATATCCATACTTTTTGAGTAAATATTTGATATAATTATGATAAGATATATAGGTTTCTTCTTGTTTTTGAGATATTTGAAAACCTAAAAAGAATGTTAACTCACCCATCATACTCATTTCAAACTAATATTTCATTAGACTTACAAAAGAATCAGTTAAGGATTGCTAAGTTGATCTGAATATAATGTCATCAACATATATTTGAACAATAAAAATATTTTTATTTTCCATTTTTATAAAAATAGTTGGGTCAACAGTACCTTTTGCATAATTGTTTTGTAAAAGAAATCTTGTGAGTCTATCATACCATGATCTAGGGGCTTGTCTAAGGCCATACAAAGATTTGGTGAGTTTAAAAACATGATGAGGGTGTTTTGAATCTATAAAACCAGGAGTTTGTTCAACAAAAACTTCTTCTTGTACAAAACCATTAAGAAAATCACATTTTACATCCATTTGAAAAAGTTTTAAATTGAAGTATGCTGCAAAGGATAATAGAATTCAAATAGATTCAAGTCTAGCTACTTTAGTATAGGTTTCTTCATAGTCTATTCCATCTTGTTGATTATATACCTTAGAAACAAGTATTTATTTATATCTTATAATGACTCCATTTTCAACACATTTGTTTCTGAAAACCTATTTTACACCAATTATAGTTTTTTCTTTAGGTATTTCTACCAAGTTCTAGACTTGATTCCTTTCACATTAATTTAGTTCATCTTTCATTTATTTAATCCAATATTCATCACCTAAGGCCTCATTAGAAGTTTTAGGTTTGGATTGAGATAGATAATAAAGATGTTCTATTTCATTTATCAAAGAATTTTTGGTCCTTATAGGTTGATTTACATCACCAATGATATTATCACTGGGATGATTCCTAAGAAACAATTGATTTGGGTTTTGTAAAACCTGTTCATCAACGTAAGATAGAAAGTCTTTTGGAGTAAATGTTTCATAAACATTTTCTTGAGTATTTCATTTTTTCAGAAGAGTTTTCAACCAAAGTTTGATAATTAGTTTGTGAAAACACATCATTTGATGAAGGTAAGGATTGTTTAAAAACAAAGGGTTCAGTTTCATTGAATTTGACATGCACTATTTCAATAACACTACAAGAGTTTTTATTGAAAACTCTATAAGCCTTAGAAGTTGTGGAATAACCTAGAAATATTCCTTCATTAGATTTGGGTGAAAATTTATATAAATTCTCTTTTTTATTCAATATGAACAATTTTCATCCAAACACTCAGATGTAAGAAAATTTAGGTATTCGTCCAATCTACAATTCATAGGGTGTTTTATTAAGAAAAGGTCTAGTTAAAACACGATTAATAGTATAACATGTATTACTAATAGAATAATCCTATAAATGATTAGCAATTGAGTATTCACTCAACATGGTTCTTGTCATTTTATAAAGAATACAATTTCTTCTCTCAACAACACTATTTTGTTGATGGATTTTTGGGGTTGAAAAGTTGTGATTAATACTTTTCTTACTACAAAAAGTTTCAAAATATGATTTTTGAAATTCTCCACCATAATCACTATGAATACTTATTAGTGGTAGGTCTTTATCATTTTAACTTGGGCTATAAAAGTTTTGAAATAGAAAAAGGATTCATATTTCTTTCCTAGAAAATATACCCATGTGAATCTACTGTAGTAATCAACTAAAAAAAATATATAGTACTTTCCTCCAATGCTTCCAATTTTTATAGGACAAAAAATATCCATATAAACTAACTATAATTAATTAGAAGTTGAAACTTCATTTATTTATTTAAATCTAGTTTTATGTTTCTCTCTATATTGACAAGGGTCACAAACTTTTGAAGAATAATAATTTAGATCTAGTAGACCCTTAACAAGTCTTTTCTTTGAGAGTTTACAAAGGTTCCTAATATTATAGTGTCCTAAACTTCTATTCCATAACCAATATTGGTCTTTCATTTCACTTAAGCATGGTAAGTCTTGGCTCCTAAAGTCTTCTAAGTTGATTATGTATACATTCTCATTTTTATGAATATAAAGAATGAATTAATCCTTGGAATTGTGAACTAAACATTTATAATTCCTAAAATTTACAAGTTAACCTTCATCACATAATTGAATTATGCTTATAAGGTTGTTCTTAATAACTTTGACAATCAGAACATTTGAAATTAAAACTTTTCCTAAAAGAACAATATTACATATAATAATGATCTTTCCATGAGAATTATCTATGAAGGTCACTCTTCCACCTTTCATTTCAATAATATTTTTTTAAAAATATTTTTTTACCATCATATTTCAAGAACAACCACTATCCATGTACCAAATTTTATTGTTTTTGGTACACTTCTTGTTTTCCTGAAAAAGAAACAATTAGTTTTTCAGAACCCAAACTTGTTTGGATCTGAAAATGTTAGAAAAAATAATTTTAGGAATCCACATTTATTTTGAAAAATGGGATTTATGAAATCCTAAACATTGAGTTTTATTAGGAGAACAATTTCTTTCCCAATGCCCAGCACATTGACATTTAGTGTTGGAAGGATAATTTTGAGGAAAAAAATAGTTATGACTAAAAATTGGTTTTGAGTGAGTGTAACCAATTCCAGTACTATTCCTTATAGGAAAAATTTGGGAATACATATAGTCAAATTCTTTCCTTCTAGTAGTAAAGTTTGATAAAAGTTTCTTAAGAGAAAATATTTCAGATTTTAGTCTAATGACTAAATTATCATTCTCACAAGAAATTGTTTTGTAATTATTTTTAGTTTTAAATTTTTTTTTCTTTAAAACAAGTTGTTCAAAGTCCTTAGAAAGTTTATCCTTCTCAAAATTTACTTCCATAAGGGTTTTTGATATATTTTCAAAATCAAGATTTTTCTTATCAATATATTTTGAATGATTTGATACTTCTTTTTTAAGAATATATATTCTAGAATTTGAATTATCAAGATTCTTCTTGATTTTTGAGTTTTCATTCTCAAGTAATCTATAAAATATGGATACTTCTTCAAAAGAAGGTAAATTTTCCTCTATTGAGGAAGATTCTTCATCCAAAGAGTAAGGATGTTTCTCATCAGGGTAATTTTTATTTAAAGATACATTTTTAAGAGATTCAGAATTGTGTACCTTATCCATGAAATAATGATTTTGAATAGGTATCCTGGATATGAGTTCTATATTATTCTAACTTGAAGATTCGTATTCTGAGGATTAGTCTGATGAACCACCATCACTTGCACTCCAAGTATCATTTTCTTTCAATACTTTCTTAGTATTTTTCTTGTAATACCTTTTCTTGTTTCTTTCAGAATGTTTATCCTTTCTATCTTTTCTTTTTAGTAAAGGAAAATATGGTCTAATATGACCTACTCTTTTACATTCATAACATGTTACTTATGAGTCTTTCTTGTCCTTACTATATTTATTTTTGAATCTGCATTGAAAGTATTTATTTCCATCAATCTTTCTCATCCTTCAAGCAAGATTGGCTAACTCATTCTCTAAGTGATCACTATCACTTGATTCTGATGTAACAACAACAATATTAGCTTTGTATATAGTTATCCTTTCTGGTGTCTTAGCTTTGGATGTAATAGTAAAATCTAAACTCCCATTAATGTTATTCTTCTTATTGATATCAGTATCTCTTTTCATTATTATCTTGTGTTGAAGAAGAGTCCCAAATAACTCACTATGAGTGATTTGAATAAATTTCCTATTTTCATCAATCACTATCTTTTTAGATTCCTATTCATTGGGAATTATATCAATTATCTTGTCCACAAGTGCTTCATCATCAATACCCTTTTCACCCATTGATTGTAGACTTTTGACTATTGTCATAAATCTTTGTTGCACCTTGCATACTAATTCTCCATAAGGAAAAATAAACCCATGATATTTTGCTTGAATCATTTCTCTTCTTGTTTCTATAACTTTGAATGTACCAAAATGCGTGACTTATAATTTCTTCGAGATACAGTTGGTAGATTCACATGATGATATCTGAATATATATATTTTTGGTCATGGAACATAACAAAGTATTGCATAACTTGTAGTTTAATTTATATTCTTGTTTCTCTTGGTTGGGGAAGGTACTGATTTCCTTATCTAGGATTTTTTAACCTCCAGTAATCATGATAAATTTTTATACTCCAGTATTAATAACAAAAGTCTTTATTCGATCCCACTAGTACTTATAATCATTCCCATAAAAATTAGGTGGTTTAATTGGATTTAGTTTTTCAATTGAGCCAATATTCATTACTTCAATCTTACAAAACAATAATTTCCACTCTACACGTTAGTTTAGTAAGTAGTTATAAACAAAAGATTTGTAAAAGAAATGAAATTGAGATAAAAAGAAATAAAGAAAGTAAAAATATCAATGGAAAACTCCTTTAATACCAATTATTGGATCGTAATATAGATTTATATGTATATTAGATAGCACAATACAAGAGAGGGGGGGGGGGTGAATTGTAGGTTTAACAACTTTGTATTTAAACACTTAAGAAAGAACTTAGTTTAAAAGTTCTTAAACTAATACAATTCAAAATAAATATAATTGACCATATAGGTCTTGGATCCGATGGTTATGATATGGTGTAATACTATAAGTAATGTAAAACAATTGTATTTGAATTGAATACAATGATCGAAGTAATAAAAATGTAAATGATTCTACCATATAACTTATAGAATCTATTAATACAATATGTAAGAATGAATCATAATTGAAACTATTACAATTGAAATGAATATGAATGGAAAGAGGAAACAATAAAATTCTCTTTCTAAAAATAATAATAGCAGAAATGTAAAAGTAATACAATTATTTTATCCCAAAGAGTAGGGTATGCTTTCACCTAGGATAAAAGGTCTGTCTTACCACCACCTTGGTAAGCCCTTGATATAATGACTGGCACGACTATCTTCCTATCCTCAGAAGCCCTCGATTAAGAAGGTAATCAACACCTCTATCTTTCAAGAAATTGAAATCTCTTGACACGATGATCAGAATCGCGTCTTCTTATCCCCAGAAGCCCCTGATCGTTATCACAATGATTGGTCACACAAAGCAGAAACAAAGAACTTATATAAATACAAGAACATGGAATAATCTGTTCACTTCTTGTATCTTCAAGGATTTCGCATGAAGGAAGAGATAAGTCACAACATCTCTCTCTAGAACTTCATAGAAGAAAAAGTTATATATTCTTGTTTGAGTGACCTTCTATTTATAGGCCTTAGGTTCCAACGGTCATATTTTCTCCAACAGTCATATTTCTACAAAAAACATGGAGGGACTTGGACACCTGACATCAAAACAGTAAAAACAAATAGAATACACAACATCATTTTGTTTGGTAAATAACCAATCCAAGAACATCGTTTTAGTTAGAAATTAGTAATTACAAAAATATGAAACAATTCGTATGAGTAACATGTAATCGGTATTGGAGTTATGATAAGAGTGTAATGCATTTCAAAAGTACAATACATAACTTATTTACTAGGCTTATCATGATAAAAATTCATATCATGATTTCAATTTATAACATGGTTAGGATTTTAAACATGATTATGATACATGATATTTAAACTGGTTACGATGCTTGAATACAATGAATAATAAGAGTATGGTATATAACTTGGTTACAATGCATGATTATGATTCAATACTTAATAAAGTTACGATGCACAAGGTTACGATGCATGTGGTTAAGATGCATGTGGTTATGATGCATGTGGTTAAGATTCATGTGGTTACGATGCATGTCCTAATTACAATAAAGATGTTATGATTCATGACTAGATTACGATACTGGTGATTATGATTCCTGATTACGATGAAATACAGAATCTGGTTATGATTTCTGATTACGATACAATACATAATCTGGTTAGGATTTTGAAACAACATATAAAACATTTTGAGTGAAAAAAAATACATGATTATGATAAGAATACAACATATAATAGACAATTTGAGTGATTACAATTGTGAAACAACATACATGATAAAAAATATATGTGATTATGATATGTGTGATTTGTGATTTCCAAAACAAATGATTGATGGGAAAGTCGAAACATGTTTTGACTCAACAGATCCCATTCCCATCTATGTCACCCCACAATCATTAAGAAGAACGACCATACTTATTTGTAGAACACAGTAAATGAGTTTTCAGATTTAACCACACCATTTAACAAGTTCCTTCTTTCTGTTTGGTTAACCGGGGTGATCACACAAGGATTCTCATTCATTGGTCATCGATTTAATCAATCAGGTTTACGTGATTAACAAGTTTCTATATTATATCTATTCAATGACAAGATTATCAAGGAAAAAAAGGTTCATTAGTGTGAAAGGAAGGAATATCAACAACCATGATTTTTAGTGGGAATAATCCTATACAATTCAAAACATATAAACAAAGACAAAATATTATAGCAACATCATTATCAAACACACCCCTTCATTATTTAAAAATACATTTATTATCTTTGTTAAGGTTTGGTTTCATCCACGCCCCAAGGAAACATTATTATACCCACCCCACATGATACACAGTAAAGAAAAATGAAGAAAAACCATACTTGGATGATCAAGGATCGATGTTTTCTCCCAGTTCCATGAACTAGGGATGCTTGACTTGCAAAAGAAGAACTCCAAGGAATCCAAGAGTGAGAAGGAAAGGCTCTAGTGTGGGCGTACCATTCATCACCTCAAGAGGGTTTCAGAATGCACTAAGGAAAGAGAATTGGGAAGAAGAAGATTTTGGGTGATAAAGGCCTGATTCTAGAGATACAGGATGTGCAATCTCAAACCACTTAAAAGGCGGATCATGGTTTCACCACATAGTTGGGTAGTTACACACCAATCGGTGTCCCCGATTGGCGACACCTCGATGACACCCCGCCACCAACACCGATGACCTCCTAACTCACCCATTGCATACAGGTCACCCTAAGCAACAGAATTGACAAAGTAATGGTCCAAGAGGGTCTAGGCCATTACATCAGATACCTATCAAACTATTCTCATCCTCAAGAATCAAGACTAAACTTGAAGAAAAGAGTGGGGTCTGAAAAAATAACATCGTAAGATACCTCTCAGGGAAAAAACCACCCTAGAGTTGTTCAAAAGCAGAAATAGACCTCAATATCTAGGAACAACTCTCCCAAATCTATCTCCTGAACAAACATGGATTCACCATATCTATTCTCTCCCAAGTAACCACACAAATAAATAAAGGTCACACCATAGATACATATGGGTTAGGGAGCCCCTTCCTCCATGTCAAGATACTATCCTCTTTGGGTGGCACTGACTCTAATTGCATGGGTTTAATCACATCCACCTTAATGCATCTTGATTAGGGACCAGGTCCTCCCCCCCATGGTCAGGACTTTTCACAAAGATTCAAAGAACAAAGGTAATAGATCATATCATAGAAAACGAGGTCAAACATTACATCATAGTCAAGTACAAAACAATAAAAAACAAACTCAAAACAGCTCTGGGTACTGGGAACACATCTGTGCCTCCTGTTCCTAGGTACTCTCCTTGAGCCCCCCATACATCCATAACAAACGAACCAAGGGAATGGTTCATCCAAAAAGCACCTTCTCCTTACGATACTCAATCCATACTAGTCACTCCAAAAACGTATCATCGTACCCTATATAAAACTCTCCCTAGTTAAGGTGGTGTGAGTCATCATGTAGATACCGATGGAGTTGAGACACATGAAAAATGTCATGGAGCCTCTAGAGCGGTAGTGGTAGTGCCAGTTGATATTCCACTTTGTTGACTCACCGAAACACCTCAAAGGGTCTGACGTACCTGGGAGAAAGATTACTCCCCCTACCAAATCTCTACTACCCACGCCGAGGGGAGACCTTTAAGAACACATGGTCCCCAAACTCAAACTCCAAGGGTTTCCTCCTATGATCAACATACAAATTTTTCTAGTCCTTAGATGACTTAATCCTCTCACGCAGAAGATGAACCTTTTTTTTGTGATTTGTACTACCTATGGGCCAAGAACACCTGCTTTCCCAACCTTTTTCCATCACACAGGTGAATGACACGGTCTTCAGTACAAGGCTTAGAATGAATCCATTCCAATGGTAGAGTTATAGATATTGTTTTATGCAAACTCTACTAGAGGAAAGTGTCATACCCACGATACCCTGAAGTCCAAAACACATGCTCGTAGCATATCTTCCAATGTTTGGATGGTCCGCTCTGTCTTACCATCTATATAGGGTTGGAAAGCATTGCAAAGGAATAGATGGATGCCAAAAGCATGTTGCAATCCTTTACAGACTTGTGAGGTAAGCCGTTTATCCTGATCTGAGACTATGGATCTCAGAACTCCATGCATCTGCACTACCTCATCCATGTACCTCTGTGCTAAGGAATCCACTGCACTCGACTCCTTTAATACCAGGAAGTGAGCTGATTTCGTTATCCAGTCCACCACTAACTAGATAACATTGCAACCTCCCTAAACCCTGGGTAGTATCATGATGAAATCCATTGAGATGTCATCCCAATTCCACTCGGGGACATCTAAAGGCTACAATAGACCTCCTAGGATGCAGTGTTCAGCCTTCACCTACTAACACACGAGGCACTTTTCCACAAACTCTGCCACTGCCAGCTTTACCCTAGGACACAAAAACTGATCCCTCAATACCCAATACATCTTGGAAACTCTTGGGTGTACCACCAAGGGTGAGTTGTGGAACTCACTGAGAACTATCTCGCACATTAACACCAGGACAAATATATTTCCATGAAACATCATCTAATTATAAGCATCCTCCGACCATACTTCCAGAGCATTGCCCTGGATAACATGATCACACATCACTTCAGACTCTAAGTTCCCCCATTGAGAATACTTCACCTATTGTTCCAAGGAATACTACACCGTCATCTGAAATAGACATCCTCTACCACCATCCACCCTTGCATCCAAGTGTAATGAAACCAACTCCTCCATCGCCTTCCAAGCATCTACTGATTTCCAAACTGCATTCTTCTGCGACTTCTTACTCAAGGAATTGTCCACTACATTCCCCTTTCCTAAGGTGTAGGAGATCTCAAAGTCATATTCCTAAAGAAACTCCATCCACCTCCACTGTCGCAAGTTCATGTCTCATTGGGAGAAGACATAACTTAAGATCTTGTGATATATGAAGACCATGAAGTGTTCCATGATGAGGTAATTCCTCCACAAATTCAAAAAAAAAACATAATTTCTACAAGATCCAGGTGATGGGTGGTGTAGTTATGTTCATGGGGATGTAACTTCCTAGACCCCATAAGATATCACTCCATGCTGCTGCATCAGCACACATCCCAAGACTAGGCCTGAAGCATAACGGAACACTTCAAACGTTACCCCTACCTCTAGAAACCTCAGTAATGGTGAACTGACTAGTTTCCCATTTAGATAACTAAAGGCTACCTAACACTGCTCATTCCTTACAAAATCCTGGTCTTTCTTGGTCAAGGCTGTCAAAGGTTCTACAACTTGAGAGAAGCTGGGCATGAACCTCTGGTAGTAACCTGCTAGACCCAGGAAACTATGAACCTATGCCACATTCTTGGGTGCTGCCCAAGAAACAACCACCTTGACCTTTGATGAGTCCATTGCTATTCCCTACTGGGACACCACATGTTTAAGAAAGTGCACCTCTTGTTTCCAAAACTTTCACTTTGACAACTTCCTGTAGAGATGGTGATGTTGGAGGACCTCTAAAACCATCCTCAAATACTCGACGTGATCCTCCTATGATCTTGAGTAGATCAGAATGTCATCGATAAACATGACTATGAATTGACACAGATATTCTTGGAATACAGAGTTCATGATCCCCATGAACACTGCTGGTGCATTCGTAATGATGAACGACATGACCACGAACTAAAACTGCCTATATCTACACCTAAAAGTAATCTTCAAGATGTCACCCTTCTTCACCCTAAATTGGTGAAACCATGACCACAATCCAATCTTAGAGAACCAACCTGCCCACTTTAACTAGTCAAAACAGTCATCGATCCTTGGGAGGGGGTAACAGTTCATGATCATCACCTGATTTATCCTTCAGTAGTCTATACACAGTTGGAGACCACCATCTAACTTCTTTGAGAACATGAACAGATCACCCCATGGTGATGTGCTTGGTCGGATAAAACCCTTCTTCATCAGGTAATCAACTTGGATTCAAAACTCATGTAGCTCAGAAGGCGCCATCCGATAGGGAGCTATCAAAATCGGACGGGCACTGAGTTGTAAGTCTATCCCATACTCAACATCACGTTGAGGGGGGTAGAGTCACCACCTCTCCAGGGAAGATGTCTAGGAACTCACTGATGATCCCTGAGACTTCCACCATCTCTGTATCTACTAACTCCACTAACAACTCAGCTGATAAGGAAAGAAGGGGATTCACTTGCTGAATACCCTTCTAGCAACCCCAATCACCAATAAAAGTTACACACTGGCCACCCATATCTGAAAACACGACCCTTCTATAGAAGTAGTCGATAATTAAATACATATAGAACATCTAGTCAATGCCTAAAATGACATCATATGGCCACATTTGTAGAAAAAGAAGGTCCCCAATGGACTGATGTGTCCCCAACATCAATCTACATCTCTAGAAAACATAAGACAAGATGGTATGAACTCTGACTAATGTACTCAATACCAGGTGCATGAGAAGTCTCTCTGTGTCTAGACCTAGAAAATGTGATAGATTGGGTGAAACAAAGGATTGTGAAGCTTCTGAATCAAACAAGGCACATGCAAGAGTACTAAAAAAGCTGATGGTACCTCGAACAACCTCTGGACCTGCTGGAACTGCTACCTCTACGACATGAAACTTCCCATGCCTATCTCATCTTCCACTCAACTGTCAGCTGCCTCCCCAACCAAGCCTTGGTCGAGGTCCCTGAGGAGTGCCCTGAGGTTAGCTTCCTCCTGCAATGTCTGCTCTCGAAGGAGCAAGAGTTTGTTGTCCCTGCTACAACTAATAAAAAGGCATGGATGGAAACTAATATTGCGGAGGTGGGTGTTGAACCTACCCACCTCCACTATACTGCACTCGGTCTAGACATTGATTCTGAAGGTTCCCAAAGCTGCCATAGATGAAGCATCTCAGTCTTGGGCCCGCAGAGAAAGGGAGAGGAATGGGAGATCAAAACTGGAGCTGTTGGGGCTTGATCCCCATCGACCGAAACCTAGAAGGCCCTAAATATGGAGGCTTAATACTGATGGAATTCCCCTTCGACAATCTCAACTGGATCCCCTCTCGTGGAACACCTCCCAATGTGTGCATCCCCTCCACCACTTCAGACTTCTTCTGAACCTCTAAGTACATCAATAGAGTGAAGGGAGTAACAACACACTGAAGAGAAGGTATTAGTTCCTACTCTAAGTATCTTTCCAATGAATCCTACTTCGGGACAAGGTCTATAGAGAAATAGAGAAGATCCTTGAACTTGATCCCTAAATCCCTCACCGTCATACCTCCTTGCTGGAGGGATATAAGTTGATTCCTCTTCTCATCCTTCATCATGGAAGAAAGGAATTCTGCCTGAAACTACTTCTCAAAGTCAGTCCATTAAACCTCAGCTTCCCTATTCTACCCAAGGTAGAGCGTCCACTAATGATGCTCCACTCCCCACATCTATCTCATAGCCATAGGAACCTAGTACTCAGTCAGAGCCTAGATCAAACTAAAATCTATCACCAACTCCTCAAGCTAGTTTTATATCTCCATGTCTAATATGCTGCCCTCATACTTCCTGAGGGTCTGCTACTAAAATCCCAAAAGCATCTTCTACCTTTGGTCATCTTCCTCCTCTCAATCATCCCTTTTCTAATCAGCTATATTAGCCTTCTAGGCCTTGATCGCCTGTAATACTCGTGGACGTTATCCAGGTGCCATAGCTACATGGTAAACAAAGAATTCCTAATCCCGAGTAATGTAGAGGATCTATTTTGAAATTTTCTTAAATTTTTTATTAATTTTAAATTACCAAAACACCCAGAACACATAATAACAAAAGTCATTATGATGCATGTACCTTTCCTAGGGTTTCTACCCTACAATCAGCATAGCCTCACTTGGTCGTTTGGTAGGTCCAGAGTCCTTACATCAGACCATGGGGGTCCTAAAATCCCATGTACTAGCCAGTATTCCCAAGACTATTTCAAGCACCAAGATTGCCTAACACTATTTACCTACCATACCATACAATCCTCATTGTGCCTAAATCTGAACTCTATCCTATCTCTCAACCACCGACTTTTATACCATTCTATCACGACCCGCCTTCACTAAGATGAGGGAAGGGACAACAAACTGCCAGAACCTTCCTTCTTCAAGTTGAAGAAGAGATAATGACCCCCAAGTATTACCTTAAATAGGCCCTGGAGTGGCGACTAGAACCAAGGGTATAGAATCAAATGTAATACGAAAGGAATTACACTTTTTATAGAAAAAGATTGGGAGATATTATGGTAAGTCTCAAACAACTCCAAATACAGAAAGTAAAAGTAAAACCAAACCCATTTTCCACATACATGCTCAAAATAAAGCACTACAAGGTATAATAAAACTCTAAAGGGAAGTACTGAAAGAAAATAAAACAACAACAACAACCGTCCTAATGTCTGAACTAATACATTTCCACATGGTCCGCAAAGTCCTCCTAGAAACCTGAAAGCAGTTTTATATACGTAGGGTGAGTATACAGGTATACTCAGTAGAAAAAAACCAAAATCTCTTATGCACAAGTGGGGAGGCATTCTAATGACCTGTGAGAAAGTAAAGGTATCCTAAGCACCTAGAAA
Source organism: Viscum album (assembly GCA_963277665.1). Classification (NCBI taxonomy): domain Eukaryota; kingdom Viridiplantae; phylum Streptophyta; class Magnoliopsida; order Santalales; family Viscaceae; genus Viscum; species Viscum album. The sequence goes on along the minus strand of OY728143.1, from coordinate 59,810,723 downwards.
GGGAAACTACCCACCCGACCTCACCAAGTAACACTCCCCAAATAATATAAGTCAGGTAAAGTAATAGTAATATCACATCGATATTTGGGTACTCCATACTGCTTTCCCACTGGTCATTAATGACATCCTACGCGTCAGACCTCCCCTTCCATTTTCACCGTTATCCCACTACCACCCCAATAACAACCTTTTGGGCCACCACAACCATGCATCCTGCCCATAGACACCTAGGACACCACAACCATACATAACCATGCCTGCAGACATCTGGGCCAGGACAACCACTAGTATGCCTAAAGACACCTGAGCCTCATCCTAAAGACACTTGGGAAACAAACCTGCATGCACACACCTAGGCCAACCACCACAACATACCCTTCCCAAATAAACATGGGCTATAATTGACCTTAGGCCATCACAACCTTCCTAAAGAGTCTTGGGATACCCGAGAGAGGGAGTAGAAAGGAGATAATAACCAACCACTCATAAGAATGTTGAAAAAACACCCTCCCCCATGAAATGTGGGTGTTCAAAATGAAGTTCTCAACTTGAGTGGGGTGTGAATAAGAAACACAAGAACTAAATTTATACGTATAGTTGAAGAATCACTCATCCCAACCTGAGGGTTCTGAAATAAGTCTATACACAAACACCCTCATTACTATTCATACCTGCAAAAATGTACAACAACCACAACCAGAGCACAACCCATTTTTGTTATCATGTTCAAGTGATTTTATTATAAAATAATTCTCTACTACTAGGAAACTAATAGGCACATCCACAAGTCAAAACAACTCTGGACTGAAGAAGAAAACACCCAAAAAACAATTCAACCATTCACACCCGGTTCTCTTGTAATGTCACAACCACAAAAGGGATCTGTGAGATCCATTAAAGTATTGGAACCAAAAAAATCCCCAATATACGACCCCACATGGCCTCACATCCACAAACCAACAACTGAACAATAGGGGATCCCATCCTCATCCAAGTCACCCCACAAGCATTAAGTAGAACAACCATGCTTATTAGTATAACACAACAAGGGAGTTTTCAAATTTAACCACACCATTTAACAAGTTCCTTATTTCCATTTGGTTAATCTAGGTGATCACACAAGGATTATTATTAATTGGGAATACATTTAATCAACTGGGTTTACATGATTAACCAATTTCTATTTTACATCCATTCAATCACAAGATTATCAAGAAAAAATATTTTCATTAGTGTGAAAGGAAGGACCACCAATGAACACAATTTTTAGTGGGCATACACCCATATAATTCACAACATATAAAAAAAGAAAAAAGTGTACAAAAAAATTATCATCAAACACACCCCTTCATTCTTTAAAAATCAATGTATTATCTTTTTTAAGGTTTGGTTTCATCCACACCTTGAGGAAACCTTATCATACCAGCCCCACATTGTACACAATAAAGAGAGATGAAGAAAAACCCTACTTGGATGATCAAGGATCGATGTTTTCTCCCAACACTAAGAATAGAGGATGCTTGAATTGCAAAAAAAGAACCCCAAGGACTCCAAGAGTGAGCAAGAAAGGCTCTAGCATAGGCGTACTATTCATCTCCTCAAGGGAGTCTCAGAACACACCAAGGAAAGGAAAGAGACCAGGGAAGAAGAGGATATCTAGTGATAAAAGGCCTAATCCTAGAGTTACGAGATGTGGAATCTCGAACCGCCTAAAAGAAGGATCATTGTTTCACCAAATTATTGGGAGGTTATGCATGATGGAATTAATTTATATTTAATAATTCCAGTGAAGATAGACCTGCAGACGGCTGTGAGTTGATGGATATCTATTAAACAAAGAAAAAACGTAAGAGGGCTAAGTTGGAAATGAGAAAAAAGTGCGACACGAGGTCGCTCCACCATTAGAGGATTTAAGATAACATTTATGGGATTAAACAACCTTAAACCACTTTAAATGAGGTAAAAATTCTTAAAAGAGGCATTACTAGAAAACTGGGGAAAGAAACCCTGACACTCCACGGTGGCACCGTTTGGGTGTGGCACCGATCGGTGGGACCGATCAGTGTCACTGATAGGCGACACCTCAGTGACACCCCACCACCGACACCGACACCCTCCTAACTCACCCATGGTATCCAGGTCACCCCAAGCACTAAAATTGACAAATTAATGGACCACGAGGGTCTGAACCATTACACTCTCTTGTTTCTGCATCTTTATTTTCATTTATTGAATGCGAAGGATATTCCTACCCATATACTGAAGTGTTTCTATTAATATGTATTAATATATTATGTATAAAAAATAATATAAACATATATATATATATAGACATATATAGAGAGTTGATAAATATTTATATATATTATAATTCATATTATATATTTACATTACTTTACTTATATATAATTATTTAAGTATATGTTGTAAATATATATTTGTAACATAATTACACAAACACATTTTTATTTACACACACACACACACAAATATATATATATATTTATAACATAATTTTACCCCCCCCCACACACAAATATCCATAATAGGTTTAATTCTATCCCAGATAAATATAAATACACACACACAAACACAAAAAACACACATACAAACCCAAATCAGGAATCCGACCATAATTCCCAAATCTGGGCATCCTTCTTAATAATAAGCCCCACATTAGAACCCTAAATCATCAAGGAATCCTTTTTAGGAAGTAAGCCCAAACTTATTTCTCTCAAAGGACTATATTATCCTATGAGACTTATCGAACTACACGGGCTTTGATTTCCATCCACATGGGATACATAGAAAACCTCCTTGAAGTTCAAACCCAACACTTCAAATCAACCCTATTCTCCTTGGGCCATATTATCAATAGGGTCTAATATTACTTGGAAGCCTATACCCTTTCCATGTTCATTGGGCTGTTTTGGCATAATTCCCACACCAAACTTTGACTAAGCACCTTTCACTTAGATGTCCATACCACATTACATTAAAATGTACGACTGGGTTCTTATAACACAACCTTAAAAGGTATGATGTGTCCCATTAATCAGCACTGAACTACAAGGGTTCTGATTCTTTTCACAAGGATACTTAGGTATCCCATTTTATGGGTACGATCCCAATATCAAAACAAGGCTTCGTCTCCTTGAATGGAAATAAATTCTAGAGTTCCCTGTTGAGTGGCTTAAAAACCAGTATCATCACAATGATGATTAAAAGAATCTTGAAATAGTATATTAGAGGATACCATTGATGGAGAAACTCAAATAAATATAGATATCTTCATTAATTAAAATCCTTTAATGCATACTGATGATTCTAAATTTTACACATGTTAATAAGTGATTGAAAATTCTAAGGGAAACTTCTGTTAAATTTGGTGAATTAATAAGAATTCATGAAAATATCTCAAATTTACAAAGAGAGTCCTAGAGTAGATAATAATTTCCTCTCAAAAGGGTGTGATGAATCTGACCTCCCATCCTCTCAAAAAATGTACGTTCCTAAGTATCATAAAGTTCAAACTTAATGAATGACTTACTTTGGAAAGCAGGTCCCCATTGGATAAATAACTCTTAGAAGTTTTTGGTTCCATAAATAAATACAATGGAAACCGCTTAGAAGTAGTGATTCTTAAAACCAGAACACACATTTCAAAGACCTACAAAATAGTCATTTAATAACTTAAAAACACAATTTTGGTATGAAATAGTCTATGAAGAAGTGATAAAACTCAATGAAATGAAATTTAGTTAAGAATCTATTACTGTGAGTGGTGAATTGAATCATACATCCACTTCCTTCATGAATAATAAAATTATATTAATTATATTATTGATTTAGAACATATTTCATGTTTATTAATATTTTATTATCCTTTATTATCATGTTTTCTTCATTTAATAATTTTGTATAGTTCACATTAGTCATTTTGGGATCATTCAATTAATAATATCCAAACATATATGGTATATTTATAATGGTAAATAGTCTTAGTAAAATGGTATCATAAACTCTATAAGATTCAAGTAATATGTTCCATGTCATTATAGAAGTATGGAAGTTCAATAGGTCATAAAATTGGTACTACCCTAGAAACATTTCTTAATAAGCTTGTTTTTATGGATAAAAATAACCATGTATGTTTAATTTTAGTTTTGTTGTTGTAATGGAATATTTAACTTTTTATAATAGTAATAATAAAATTAATTTATTTTTAATTTTTTATTCAATCATAAAACTAATTTTTAAGAATACCCATCAGATACTAAAATTCATGAAAACATCATCATTCAAGTAGGTTGCATAAAACCACCAGAGTGAGTGATGTTTTTAAAATGTGTTAAATATAATGGCAACTTAGTAAATATTTGAGTATAATAAAATAAAATAGATAGTATATAAATTTTTTTTTATGATTAATTTTTATTTATTTATTTAATTATTTAAATGTAAGAGTATAATTGAAATGAAAAGTCCATCTTTGAAAAACCCATGTTTTAAAATAATAATGATTGATGGAGGATAGTTTATTGAGAGGTGAAAAGTGATACCCCATAATAAAATGATCATATAGATTCCAATAAAATATTAATGGAATTATGGAAGAAAAAAAATTTATGGTTTATTATGGTTTTAAGAGAATGAAACATAATTAAGAATGTTAAAAGAGTCTCAGAAACCCTTACCCCAATCTTTGCAACACCACCTTTTGATTGAGATTTTCGTCTTTGGAGAAAATAAATTTCATTACTATAGGGTATTAGGGAGATGGAATTAAAATTTTGGAGAGGGATTTTGGTGGATGTTAGAGATAAAACTAAACTCATATGTGTCTTTGAAAGGGTTAGATTAATTCCTTTTTTTATAGGAAAAAATCAATAGTGTTTTTATAAATACTTAGTCTTTAGGAGATAATAATATCATTCTAATAGTGAAGGTGCATCATAAGTATAAAATGTTTTATATTATAGTCAATTTATAATTAAATTGAACAAATATAATTTTTTTAAAATTTTTTAAACAAGAAATTAAATATTTTCTGACATAAAATATCCTTAAAGTGATTTTTAAGATTATTCAAATAATTTGACTTTATAAACATCAATATTACTTAACTTTAATTTTTATGAATGAAAAAAATAAAATACTCTAACTCTTTAAAAACAAATCAATTTTACTATTTTAAAACTATTTACTTTGATTTTCACCTATTTTTAAAAACATTTCATCTACGATGCATACACATTCTATGTAATTATATAATCATAAAAAGTTAAAAATAAATTAATATCATAAATATAATTTATTTATATGAAATTTTTTCATCTACATTTTTCCATATAGTATTGATATCTATATCCTTATCATGCCTATATAATAAGTGGGTAAAAGTGACATTTTTAGAAATATAATTTTATTAATATAAAAGGGAAGTCATATTCATAAAAATTGTATCCAAATTTTAAAATTAGTGAATATAATATCAAGGGATGTCAATAATAACATAATTCACTCATTTAAAGATAAGTTTTTGTGATATTTTAAATATTTAACCCTTGATTTAACACTATTAATATAGTGAACTAGGGTTATCATACATGGATATTACATATTTTTGGATGAATATTCATTAAATTACTCAAACACATGCCTAATGACCATAATAGTTTAGTGACTTTTGAATTATGGAACACAATCTCATTAATTCATGAAATATATACAATGTATCCCACAAATATCTTACCCCTTTAGGACTCATACTTAAAAAAACCTTGCTTCATAACTTGGGAAATAAAACATAAGAAAGGGTGATCTCACATTCTCAGTAAGGGTAAAAAACAAGGATATGTAGTCATAACATGAACATTAGAGTATGAGAACATGATCATAACATTTGAAAACCATACCATTCATATCAAAGATCATAATATTGATTTGGATAATAGATATTTATAGTTCATAAGACATAAATCAGAAGCAAATAAAAAAAAAAGATCCATGAGAGCATAAAATTTCTATATAAAATATAATTGTGTCATAAACATAATCATATAAAATGTTATGAATAAGATTCCCACTAAGACATTCATAACAATTTAGGCATGGGATTACCACCCATTTACGTGCTTTAGTATTAGGATAAACTCCCATATATCCACTTTTTTTGGCCCTCAGATAACCTCCTGTGAACCATTTGATCTAATATAATATCAATCATTACCCAATACATTGAATATAGATATAGGTCCCACCCACAACATAATGAAAATCATATGTATGTGTGACACAAGATCATAAAACATTCATCATTTAATAACCCATGAAATGAAATGGGATTTATAAACATTTAATTATATCATAACCTCTAAAAGATAGATAGGTCTCACAATAATTTGACCATTTCATCATAAAATAACCCATGAAAGGAAGTCAGTTTCATAAGAGTTCTATGATGTATAACTTTTAGAAGATAAACTGGTTTCATAAACATCACTTAATTATAAACATAAATCATTTAGTGAATGAATAAGAATGGTATCCTTGGATCATATCCTCTGTAAATCATAAGTAACCTCAAGTTATGTCATCTTTAATGGAGAATTATTTTTAAATAAAAATCACTTAGAATGTCTGTTGAGAAAAATAACCTTTATTTTAAAATCACTTTTTAAACTAAAATTTATGAAATATTTTTGAAATCCACTTATTTGAAAATAAACTTGAATAATTACAAAGTAGTATTTAAAAATCATATAAAAAATTTATTTAAGAAAATATCCTTTCATCACAATAAATTTTTAAAATTATTTTCTTTGAATATAACCTTGTAAACTTATAAAGGAATCTTTAAAAAATCACGTAAAACATTTCTTGAGGAAAATATCCCTTCTGATTTGAAAAAAACTTTTTAAAACATAAATGTTTTTGAAAATATTTTTTTTTTAAAATGACCATAAAAAATTATAAAATAATCTTCATATTAAATAGTGGTCATTCCAGTGGGAAATTACTTTTATGATGTACATGTTAGAATAATGGTTCATTTCACATTTTTAGTAATAGCCAAACATGCAATATTTAGGAAACAAAATGAATATTCATTTATAAAAATTATTTAAAAAGTAAAACATGGGTAAATTTATTTTAATAAATATTTTGGGAATGTTAAAAAATAAATTTTGAAAACATTTTTAGAAAACATGGTTTTCGAAGGAAAATGGGTTTTTGACCAAAGATAGAAATAATGATGATTTTTCTTAAAAACATTATTTTAAACTATTGAGTAAATAAAGTGAGGAAAATTACAGGAAAACATGTATTCTACTAAAATAAAAATATGACAATAAAAATAATAAGTTTCTTGAGAAATGGATCATAATATTACATTATTGGAAACATAATCATAAACAATCTTGATAAATAATGAGATTGTGACATAAAATATTTACCACTTTAGTTACTTAGAATTGTAAGACCCATGAATAAATAAAATTAAATGAAACTTAAAATATCATGAGGATAAATAAATTCATGATATTAAATGTCAAAGGGGATGTATATTCACCTCATAAAATAAAGAAACTTCATAGAATTACATATGTCTCAAAGAAGGAAAATTGAGAAAAAACCCCATTAACACTTTTGTAACTTTTAAACTATAAAACTATTGAATTATAGGTCCTAAAATGTATATCTAAATCATAGAAATTTATAGGATAAGAATAATAAAATACATCCATGGAAATTCTTCACACCACATAAATGAAATAGGTGGTGAATATGTAATGTGTCTCATGAAAGTAAAAAGTGAGATGAAAATATCTTACAGCTTTAGTATATTTTGAATTCTAAACCCCAATAAGTTATAAAAAAATGAAAATTTAAATATCATTAAAATGTTTATATTCATGATATTAAATTTCAAATAATTAGTATATACACCACACAAAATAAATGAGTTGTAACTTTTCATACATCTCCCAGAAATAAAAGTGAGACTAGAAATCCCTCACTTTAAGTCTTGAATTCCTTCATACAAGTTCAAAAATATTACACAATAACTATAAGTTTATAATACATATATTAAAAAAATAATTATATATATCATACCATATATGATTTAATTATTTCATATTTACATTTTTATTAACAATTCAATTTTTAAGTCATGTTTTGTGTAATAACCACTTTGTTTTTCTTATATGTTTTATTTTTTTATTTTCATTCCTATTAATTTGATAATGGTTATTTCATATAAATAAAAATAATAATGAAATAATTATCATATTTATAAATTAATTATACTTTTAATACCAATCACAAAATATGGTTTTGAGAAATGAAGTATGTTATAATCATGGAGAATGTAGGTCGTATGTATGCATGAGTAAAGTTTCCATTCTTCAAGTATCATTATGGAAAAGAGTTAAGTAATATAATATATATACATAATTATAATAATATCATAAATACCATATTATTTCTATAAATATACTTATAAATATCATCCAGAGTCACATCACTTCACGAAGGTGGAAGTCCACACGCACACAAACAACATTATCATCTATTAGTGAGTGAAAAGATAAGAAAGAAAATGTTATATTATATTTTAATAATGATAAATATTTCATTAATATCATAATTATTTCATGAATATTATATATATTTATTTTATTTATTCTTATTACCTTCCATGGGAAGTGTTAGTGAAAATGAATCACATCGCTTCACAAAAAGGTAGTTCGCCATACACACAAACGACACTATTGTATCCCATAAGGAATATAATTTAAAATTAATATATGATATAATGAATAAATAGGTATAATTAACTTATAAATATGATATATATACTTCATATCCATCATCATACTTAACCGTGAGAGGTGTTAATGGAAAAAATGAATGACATTGGTTTGTGAGGCAGTAGTTCCCTATACACGTGAATGATGATTTCATAACCCATTTGATGGAAATAGAGATGGTTTTAGGTAATATAATTAACATTAAAAATATCATTATATGGAATATATTATGGTTATTATATCATAATGTTTTAATAATAACTTAATGAGGTTGGGGAATAAATAAAATAATAATGCTCGTTTAAGAATGTTACCTCTTCTTTAGGTAGTTTACTTAGGTTTGCACCAAAATCCTTCATATGTTATATTTATTACAAAACTAATGAATTATAATGAGAAAATGGAATTTGAGAATTTATTGGGGTAGATATTTTTTGATCCATAAAGGTTTTAAGGTGTAAATAAGAGCAGAGAGTGGGTGACCTTTTATAAGTGATGTGAGTGACACACTTGTAATTTTTGAAAATAAAAAGATGTACCCAAATTTTTCACATGAAAAAGGGTAAAAAATGGAGTTTTATTGATAATTATATATAAGTTTGAAATATATCTATATAATAGGTTCTATACAAGAGTTTATGTCATTTTTACCAATATCTCTTTAGTTTAACCCCTAGTAAACCCATTTTTACCATAACTGTGGTGATTGATTTTTTATTGTTTTATCTATTCATTAAGGTAAATAATTAATTTAAACTTATTATATAATATAAATCATTAAAATTCAAAATATGGAATCCATTTTTCTAGTTTAAATTTAAATTGGTGGAAAAATTTAATTTAAAATTAATCGCACATACACAATGAGAAAGCAAGTTTTCAAAGAGAAAATATTCAAAAGTTTACAAAGTTTTTATATCAAATTTTAAAATAAAATTTAGTATAATGAAATAAATTGGATTATTAGATATATATATTTTAATTAATTTTACTTTAAAATCAATTTAAAATATAATTTAACTTTATAAATAATTTAAAATAAAAGGTAGTTTTCAATTAGGATTTAGTAATTTTCATCATTGATTTTAAAAAATATTTTTTTAGAAAGTTATCAAAAATTAAAACTAAGAAATTTTTTATATTATTATTTTAAAAATTAAATTTAGTTTTTCAAATAAATTTACTAAAAGTGTCAAAAATTAGTTTAAAAATAAGAGCACAAAATTCAAGGAAAATGTTTTTTTGAAAAATAAAAATTTAAGCATAAAATTGGATTAATTATTATCTCTTGTCTATAAAACACATAAGATGAATGTTAAAATTCTTATTGATTCCATAATATATAAAATACAAAAACATATTTCACTAAAATGGGGTTGATTAATTTATTATCTTAAAACATGTTTGTTTTCATAAAAATAGTTTTTAAGAAAAATATTTCCTTTATTTTCAAATTGTTTTTGTTTTAGTTTTTAATTAATTAGTCGCAAAATAATTAATTTTATATATGTATGTAAAATATATATTTTCATAACCTAGTAAATTCTATTCATACCCACCATTATAATGGATAGGTGATAACCATCATATTAAATAATTATATTTTAATAATATCTCATTTTTCATTTAAACTTAATGTTTCATGTAATGCAAGCTAAGATCAATGTTGTGTGTAACACAAGAAAAACTTAGTGTTTCATGTAATGTAAGATAAAATAAGTATTTAATGTAACTAAAAATATTGAAAATATTAAATTAAATTTAAAAAAAATTCATAAAATATCAGGGTTTTACATTCTACCAACCTTAAAATGAATTTCTCCCTCAAAATTCATCTCTATTATCAAAAGATTAAAAATTTAAAGTTCCTTCATTAAAACTCACATTTTATAAATTAATAATAAAAATTACTTTAAAAATGGAATTTTGGAAACATAAAAGTTACCTATAGTAACTCATCACTAGGTTTCCACATAGGAGAACATAGGTTGGTAGTATAGATTTTGACATGGAAGAAAAGCATAATTAATTTTAGAAATTGATAGGGATCATTGATAAAAAGAAATTGGGTAATCCATAGAAGTTTAAAAACCCAAAAACCATAGACCAAATAGGCATAAAAAGGTCATTTATATCTTGAAAAATGATTATAACATGAAATAAATTTATTTCAAGATCATTTTCTTAATTTTGAGGAATTTTCATGAGAATATATAATTTATTTAATTACATTTCATAAGATAAATCTCACAATTTGGTTGTGCCTTGATCAATTTACACTTAATCTCTTATTTCATGAAATAAAGGTGAATTTGTTATTACTGAGGCACTAACTGATCATAAGATCCATAGATATAATGATAAGTCATTCCATATATATTTGGTTATCATTGTAACAAAATGGTTAGAACATATTACCCAATATGCATAAATATTTATATGGTAAAGTAATACATTAATATCTAAATACCTGTCCAAATTTCAACTTAAAAAATTCCATAAATAGTTAACCTTATAACCATTCCAAAGATTAAAATCCAAAACTATAGAAATAAAGTCATTAAATTTCCAAAATGAACTTATCATTAATTCCCCAAACATCATGAAGTATCTCTAAATTTATACATACCAAACATGTGAATATAATCATCATGTATTCTATTTAAACATAGTAATAAATTGAATTATCATAAAACCATATTGAAAAATACATACATCTTCATTCCATACATAAAACATATATTATTGGATATATTCCTTAAACCCAAAAAATATAGTAAACTCCATCAATGATATCATAAACCACTTTTTAAAAAAAACATTAATCAGTTCAAAGGTAATTTGTACTATACAATTTAATCTAACCATATCAATCATCTCTTTATCCCAATATAATTATCTCAACATTAGAAACATATTAAGGGTTATATTTACATTAATCATGTGTTTTCCATAAAATATAACGTTTCCATTAAATCAATTTTCTAGGTCATCAACTTCATTAAACATATTATTTCAAATCCTTAATGAAAAAATTATACTAAACAATTATTATATATTTCATAATTTATTAATTTCAATACATAAATACTTCAATCACCCCACTTAATTTTCAAACCATTAATCAGGTTTTATCATATTATTCCTTAATACCTCTTTACTTTCATATGTCATTCACAGTCTCTTCATTGTCAAAAGAAAAACCATTACTCATACAAACTTGTTGATTATCTTCACGATATTTTACCCTTAGGGCTTTGATTCATGTAGTTCCCATACTTTCCATATTTGAAAAATTCACCCATAAATGATATATTAGGGAGACCAATATTCCCATCCATTACATTAGTTAAAAATTTCCTTTTTTTCCTTAGTGATTACCTTCTTTGTGTCCTTATTTTCTATAATTGAAACATCTTATAATTCTTCTGATATATTCACTTTCATTATTATTCCCACATTCTCGATATATAAGAAATTGAACCTTCCTTCCTCCATGGTCTCCATTACTTGAACTCTTAGTGAACTCTATCATTATCTTCTTTGGTGAGTTCAAGAGTAGGTTAAAGTTCATATTGTTAATGATGTTAGGTGATAACTGATTAGGTATAATCACAATATCCTTCACTCCAGTCATCATCCCATTTGGATTCGTATCATAAAATTATTCATCACATTCAATGTTAACCCAGTTTCTTCCGATTCATGAAATCAACTAAAACCAAAAAACATAGTGTGAATAATAATAATAATCATAGTACAGAACCACCTAATCATGATGAATAACTTAATGTATGTCTAAATCATGACACTCTATTTTTATTCTATGAAACCTTTAGTTTATCATAGTTAATTCATATCCATTATCTATTTAAATCCTTCATAATGGTTTGTAAATATTTTTTGAACTTCCAATGAATTTCTATGAGAGTATCAAACTAGATGTTTATCAAGGACCGTTGTTTTGAACAAGGTGATGATTAATTCTAGAAAAATGTTCTATTTTTAGAGTTATTACCCTTAGTTATATCTATGCCAGAGCCACATCCACTTGTAGTATCCAAACATGGATGTAATTTCTGGTAAACCACTTTCTTTGTCCTTTAATAAAATTATAGAACATTTTTCTATATATTTACTCTTACTTATACTTATCCTTAGAGATATCCCTAAATATACCCTTAAAAATATCCCTAGGGATGTCACTAATTTTTTTTCATCCTAATGTATAAAGATTAACTAATCATTTCCATTTATACCAACTATAGTGACCCAAGCTTCTCATACATGGATATTGCATCTTTTTAGATGGATATTAATTACATTACTCAAAGACATACCAGAGGACTATAATATTTTAGCGACTTTGGAAACTTGGAAAATAATCTTCTTAATCCATGAAATATATTCAATGTTTCCAATAAAGATCTTCCCCATTTAGTACCCATACTAAAAAATATTTCTTCATAAATTGGGGAAATGAAACATAAAAAAGTTTGAAATCACATGCCCATTAATGGAAAACAAGGGAGACATATTGGCATAATAGGAAAATTAGGGTATGAGAACATTATTATAACATTTTAAAACCATACCCTTCATATAAAAGATCAAAATATTGAGTCATAGTATAGAGATTAATAGTTTATAAGACATGAATCATAAGGGAATCACAGAACACGATCCATGAGTGCATATTATTTTCTTAAGACATAGAATTGTGGCATACACATAAGTACAAAAAATATTATACCAAGGATAAACAAAAATACATTCATAACATGTTAGGATTGGTATAACCACACAAGTACATGCTTTAGTCTTGGAATAACTTCCCATGTACCCTCTTGTTTTGTGCTTGGGATAACCTACTATGTACCCTCTTGTTTTGGGCTTGGGATAAACTCCCATGCAAAATTTTGGATAATATAACGTTAATCATCACACAATTCATTAGAGGGAGATATAAGTCCCACCCATCACATAATTAAATTCACACATATGTGTGCGATATGATCATAAATTATTCATTATATAATAACTCATGAAATAAAATGGGTTTCATAAAAATTTCATAATTTTATAACCTATGGAAAAGAGATATGAATCATAATCATATCATAATTTCATCATAACATAACCCATGAAATGATGTGGGTTTCATTATAGTTTTATTATTGTATAACTTGTAAAATAGAATGGGTTTCACAAACATCATGTCATCATAAACATAAACCATCCAAATAAAGAATAATAATGTTATTATTGGATAATATTCCTAGAAAATAATAATTATCCTCAAAGGATGTCATCTTATATTGAGGATTATTTTTAAGGAAACATCACTTGGAATGTTTCCTGAAGAAAATAACCTTTCTTTGAAAATCAATTTTGAAAACCCAACTTTATAAAATATTTTTGAAATCCTTTTATTTTAAAATTAAATTTAAAACCTTTAATGAATTATTTAAAATCAGTTAAAAATTTTCTTGAAGAAAATATTATTTAAATATAAAACATTTTTAAAATCCTTTTCTTTGAAAATAACCTTGAAAATGATAAAGAAATATTTAAAAAGTCATTTAAAACATTTCCTAAGAAAAGATATCCTTTAATATTTGAAAAAAACTTTCTAAAACATAAAGTTTTTGAAAATACTTTTATTTTAAAACAACTTTGAAAAAATATAAAGGAATATTCAAAGAAAATATTGATCATGATGGTGGGAAATTCCATTCATGATTTACATGTAAAAACAAATATTTCTTTCCCGTTTTTGGTAAAATATAAATAGGCATATCTTGGAGAATGACATGAATATTACTTTAATTTTTTTTAAAAAGTAAAACATGGATAAAAAAGTCCTTAATAGATCATTTATAGAATATTTAAAAATTTGTTTTGATAAACTTTTTAGAAAACATGGATTTGGATGAAAAAAGGGTTTTTTCGACCGAAGATAGAAATAATGATGATTTTTCTTAAAAACATTATTCTTAACTCCTAAGTACATAAATATAGGAAAATGAAAGGAACACATGTATTATAATAAAATAACCACAGAAGAATAAAATTCCAAATTTTCTTTAGAAATGGATTATAATATTTTATTATCAGATACATAATCATAATCAATCCCTATAAATGATGAGATTCTAACATAAAATATTTACCACTTTGGTAAATTTGAATTATAATACCCATGAAGGAATAAAGTTAAATGAAACTTAGTATATCATTATAATAAATAAATTCATGATATAACATGTCAATTGGGATTTATATGCACCTCATAAAAGAATATAGGTTCATAATATAACATATGCCTTAATACAGACAAATTTAGACAAAAATTCATTACCGTTTTGGTAAATTTTGAATCATAGAACTTTGGAAATATAGGTACTAAAATGGATTTATATGTCAAAATAATTTTCATGATAATAATAATAAATAAATTTATGGGTATTATTCACACAACATAAATTAAATAGGTGGTGAATATGGAATGTGTGTCACAGAAGTAAAAAGTGAGAGGGAAATCCCTTACTGCTTTAGTAATCTTTTGAACCGTAAGACCAAATGAATAATAACATAAAATTAAACATTAAATATCATGAAAATAATAATATTAATGATATAAAATGTTAAATTTTAAGTATATACACCACAGAAAAGAAACAAGTGGTGAATTTATGTATTTCTCCTAGAAATAAAAGAGAGACTAGAAATCACTTACCTTATGTCTTGACTTCCTTAATACACGTTTGAACATACTATATAATAATTATAATTTTATTATACATATATTATAGAAAAATAATTATATATATAATACCATATATTATTTACTTATATCCTTTTATTACCCATTTATTAATAAATCTATGTTAATGTCACGTTTTTTGGTAATAACTAAACTGTTTTTCATATATGTTTTAATTTTTTATTTTCCACCATATTACTTTTATTATGGTTGCAAACTAGTGCAAAAACACTTTTTAGCGTCGGTTTTTTTTAATTTTTAACGTCGGTTATAAACCGACGTCTTTATAGGCGACGTTAAAAATACAGTTTTCGCGTCGGTTCATAGAAACCGACGCGAAAAATAATTCGCTTATGAGCTTCGGCGTCGGTTTTATAAAAAACCGACGCCGAAGCTACATTTAGACATTATTTTCCGCGTCGTTTCATTAAAAAACCGACGCGGAAAATAGAGTCGACTAGGTTTTCGGCGTCGGTTTTATATAAAACCGACGCCGAAATATCGGTTTTCCGCGTCGGTTTTTCTAAAAACCGACGCCGAAACTAATTTACACAGGATTTTCGGCGTCGGTTTTTTAAAAAACCGACGCCATAAATAATTTTTTTTTAAAAATATTCGGCGTCGGTTTTTAAAATAACCGACGCCGTAAATAATTTTTTTTTAAAATAAAATACATATATTTTCTCCTCCAAAAAAATCGGAACCCTGAAAAAAAAACGAAGTATACAAAAACAATTAAACAGCTTTAACAGAAGTACTTGAGAAAACTCAAAGTAAAGCAGAATTAAAATACACGTACCTACATGGTGCATTTTCTTAATCTAACCATACTCAGTATCAATCATTGTAAGTTTCCTCCCATAGATAGCACCAATCCTGTCAAAACAGTAATGAAACTAAGGATATTTGCGTGAAAAAATCAATCCAAGATGTTAGTGCAATGAATAAACATTAAATGAAAATGTGTAATTTATTTGAATCATTCATTTTTTCACAAAGTAAATTACCAAAATGAAATGTTACGACTCCTGATCAAAATTCCAGGAACACTCAGCCGATGCAACCTCTTCCTCACCTCCCCCACTGAAGATGTTGGGGGTGTCTTTTCACCATAGGATCCCCACCACCCCCAACCTCAGGTTTTTATATTTTCTCTGTATAGACGTGCATTACCCATTCACTATTGTTATTTGTTTAAGTTTTGGAATAACAGAGAAATAAGTTTGAGTGCAAAAAATAGGTTAGAAAATTGAAATCAAATGCAGATTGAAGAGACATAAAGAAACATACCTTAAAAATTGACACCTTCTATTTTATCTTTGTGCAAACCCACTAAGCACTGTTTCAGGTATTATGTGATATGCTTATCGGAAATCATTTTCCGATATTTATTTGCATAAAAAATAAAAAGGCCTAGAAGATATTGATGTGCATGCAAGGGAGACAATTTTTAGTGTTTGTGAATGTTATTTCGCTATACGAATCTCTATGTTCATGATCCAAGTACCACCCTCCAGATCTGTCACTGTACAGACAAATGATTTTAAGAAATAACAATGAAAAGAAATATAATAACTAATTCTGAATTAAAATACACGTACCTGAAATATACGACATGCTTATTGTTGGTTATTGTTGAAGGATTCATTTGATTATTAGTATATTCAATAAAACAGTTTTTGCAGAGGCACTTGAGAAAACTCAGTAAAGCAGAATTAAAATACACGTACCTAAAATATATGACATGCTCATTGTTTGTTATTGTTGAAGAATTCATTTGATTATTAGTAGGTTCAAACACCTAATATATCATAAGAGTTAGTTTTTTAAACCCATATATATTATTATTTATAAATATTAGTATATACATACCTCAAATCTTAATCAGACTTAACAAATAGTCCGCAAAAGTAGATTGAATATGGATCATATCAGATTGAGAATATGACTGTGAATCATTGAATACCTACAATAATATTGAATGATATGAAATTAATAAATAGAATAAAGTGGATGAAAATATATAAAAAAATTAATACAACTAACCTTATGAAAATCAGTAGTTTCCCCAGTTGTGATTATCTCGTACATAAATCATAGAATATAATAACCACATTCAACATGTCCATTTTGATGATGACACTGCAGTTATAAAACATTTAACTAATAATGAAACCCAATATATAACAAAAATATAAAAACTAATTACCTGTACTTCCACATATTTGATTTTCGTTGGTTTCTTTTCCTTTGTAAAATGTTTCCATGAACTGCATTTTTTTATATAAGAACTAATAAAACTTGTGTAAACAATTAAAATTAAACATAACAAACTTCTAAAAATAAAAAAACAACTTACCTGTTTAATAATTTGGAAAACGGTTTATGCACTTTTCCTAATAAAGAGCAAAACCAATATAAGGTGCATTCATTTGGGCAAAATACACCTAACATCCAATGCCCCCTATAATACAAAAATTTCACAATTAATGACATTATAATGATCATGAGTTCAAAATTATGTTAATATTCTTACTTATCAAGAAATGGAAAAAACCAGCACTGAATCTCTGTTTGTGATAATCTCTCGGATATATATTGAACTCTTTCATCATTTTTCACATGTTTGACTTCCAAGGAAATGTACTCTGGATCTATAAAGCTGTAAATTCTTGTAGTTTCATTTTGTAAAATAATCCTGTATAGATACCTAATTTAAAAAGAAAATATAGTTAGTCAATAACATAACAATATTTTATTAAAGAAATAGCAATTCAAACGTCAATTTACTTACATGGAAAACAACTGCACCACATTCAGCCCGATCTCTTCAAAATTAACTAAATTCATGATATCTTCTTTCAATATTCTCAATTTATAATTTCTTCCACATATATCGGACGTCATCCGAAACTCATAGATAAAATTCAAGGAAGAAGAGCACTGAGATAATCTTTTCAACCCAGAAGAAATATCAGAAGTATCTACAGCCGACTGTTTCTGAACATTTTGCTGCATTTGTACAGTTTCTTTTGCTTTCAGATATTCCTATATAAGTTAAATGTCAGAAAACATTATAAGTAATTTGGAATCATTTCTAATTACTATTTAAAAAAACTCATACCTCATGTGAAATATAACGAAGAAGTGCAGTTGGCCAAAGTAAAAAATGGCCCATACATTCCCCAACACTGGTGATCTCCGCAGTAGGAAATGGTAGTAGAGCAGTAGGATCTATAATAACAAGTACTGATACTCTAACCTGACCCATCTGCATAGGCTGATGATGTACCGAGTCCCCCAAAAAATACACTTGTCCTAACGCAACAATATGTACATGAGGATCTCCCACAAACAACTCACAATATAAGGTTCGATCCGATGGAGGAGGTGGAGGCTCAAAGTTAGTAGGTGGGGCAGGGTAGTCAGGGTGAGCAGACTGAGAAGTCAGAAAAATGAAAAGGGTATATTAGTGTTTAAAATTTATAACATAGAAAAATTGATTAAAAATAAAATAAAATAATATACCTCAAATGGTTGCGTAGATGGGGCAGGGTAAGCAGATGGGGCAGGATAGTCCAGGTGAGTTGGCTGAGAATGTTGAAAAATGAAAAAGTTATATCAGTGTTTATAATTTATAAAATAGAAAAATTGATGACATTAAATAATATACCTCGGAAGGCTGCCCAGACGGTGTTGGGTAAGTATATGAGGGAGGATAGTCTGAGTGACCACTGATCATTCGACGGATCAATGACATAAAATACTTGTTTTGCATGTGTCTCCAAGATAAATGGTTCCTCATTGTGATTAAATATTTTCAAATCAACCAGTTTAAACCCATATTCATCATGTTTCACGCCACTATTACTATCAACCCAATTGCACTTAAAAATAGTGACTCGAAATTTAATATAATCAATTTCCCATATGTCTTCAATAACTCCAAAATATGATGTTGATACAGAAATTGGGTTTTTATCTTTGGCACTCGAAAAATGCACTGCTTCAGCGAATACCATCACACCACTATTCTGAACGGTACTCTTGTCATCCATGTTTTTTGTGTAAAATGTGTAGCCATTGATATCAAAACCAGACCAAGTGATCACATTAAAAGATGGTCCCCCTGATAACCACTTCAATGTTTCTGATACAGATATATCTGGGGTGACATTCTCTTTAAACCATGAAACAAATGTCTTCTTATGCTCAATCATCAACCAATTTTCATTTCTTTTCTGATATCGTAACTTTAATTCAGCAATATGTGAGGATATATATGGTTGAACCTCATCTGTGTTGTTCAAAATGTATAAATGTGCTTGCATCACTTCATCACATGGAATGAACTTTACCTTTAAGCCTCGAACCCCTCTACCTTCTCTGTCAACTATCATATGTCGAGATACAGGGAGACCAATATGCTCCACCTCATTCAAATAATCAGTACAGAACTCAATCACCTCTTCTGATACATATTTTTGAACAATAGAGGCCTCTGGTCGATAAGGATTTTTAACATATCCTTTCAAAATTTTCATATATCTTTCAAAAGGATACATCCATCTTAAATAAACAGGCCCACACATTCTTATCTCACGCACCAAATGAACCAATAGATGAACCATTATATCAAAAAATGTTGGTGGGAAATACATTTCTAGTTGAAAAAGAATAAGAGTTGCTTCATTCTACAACAAATCTAACAAATTTGGATCAACGACTTTGCTACAAATGGATTTAAAGAAATTACATAACCTGATGATTGTCTTCCTAACAACTTTCGGTAATATACCACGCACTGCTACTGGTAGAATTTGTTTCATTAACACATGGCAATCATGTGATTTCATACCTATTAATTTAAAATCCTTCAATGACACAAAATTATTCACATTTGAAGAAAAACCGCTGGGTACTTTAATACCATGAAGACACTGACAAAAATTCATCTTTTCAATCTTGCTTAATATGTGACAAGCCGGAGGTAAATATGTTCTGTTTCCTTTCACAGCGGGAGCTAACTCCAAACGTATTCGCATTAATATCAAGTCCAATCTAGCATGTAATCCATCTTTTGTCTTTCCTTTTTATGTCTAACAAAGTTCCAATCAAACTATCACATATGTTTTTCTCAACATGCATAACATCAATGTTATGTTTTATCTCTAAAAATCTCCAATAAGGTAGTTCGAAAAAAATAGATTGCTTCTTCCAGATATGTTTTTGTAAGCCAGAACTTTTTCTCTTTCCAAATGTTGAATCAATATCTTTCACTCTGTCATAATATTCTTCAGCTAAAAATGGTTGAGGGGGGAGGTTGTATTCTTATAAACCGTTAAATGCTTTTCTCAATCTACGATAAGGATGATCAATTCGCAAAAATCTTCGATGTCCCATGTACACTATCTTTCTTCCATTCTGAAATTGATAATATGAAGTTTGTTATTCACAAATTGGACATGCTTTATGTCCCTTAACACTATATCCAGATAAGTTTCCATATGCAGGAAAGTCGTTTATAGTGAACATTATCATAGCACGCAAAATAAAATACTCTTTCTTGTATGCATCGAAAACTGTAACACCTTTCTCCCATAGCAGTTTTAAATCCTCAATCAATGGTGTAAGATACACATCAATATCATTTCCCGGTTGTTTTGGTCTAGAAATCATCAATCTCATCATAACATATTTTTTCTTCATACATAGATGTGGGGACAAGTTGTAAAGTACCAGCAAAACAGGCCATGAACTATGTTGGCTACTGAGGCTCTGATATGGATTCATTCCATCAGTACACAATCCCATCCTGAGATTTCTAACTTAACTTCCAAAATCATGAAATTTTTTATCAAAACTCTTCCATTGTGGTGAATCGGCAGGGTGACGTAAGTTACCATCAGAAATGCGCTCATCTGAATGCCATCTTAACCTTTTTGCATCATTTAAATTTGCAAATAGACGCTTCAAACGAGGAATAATTGGAAGGTACCAAATTGCTTTAGATGGAGTTTTGATTTTGGTACCTAAAAATAAATCAGAATTGAATTATCAGAATTGTTTGAAAAAAATATTGGATGATATCACTGGAAAGTAAAAAAATTGATTTTTCATAACGTTACATGACATCACCTGAAAATGAATCTGAGTTGACTTTCTCATCCATCTTATAGCGCGATGTTCCACATGTAGGACAACTTGATAAATGTTCATTTTCTTTCCTATACAGTACACAATCATTGGGGCAAGCATGTATCTTTTTATACCCCAATCCCATTGGGCATAATATTTTCTTCACCTCATAATTGGAATCTGGAAGCTCATTGCCTTCTGGAAGAAGCTCTTTTAAAAGCTCAAGTAAACTGGAGAAACTTTTATCACTCCACCCATTTTTTGCTTTTAATTTAACTAATCTCAAAACTGCTGATAACACTGTATATTTACTGAAACCTGGGAATAATGGTTTCTCAGAATCTCCATACAATTGTTCAACAGTTGGTGTTTTTTCGATGGTTTCAACACCTAAATCACGAATTAATTCTTCAATACGATCCTCTGCCTCATTATGAATATCGTCATCAACATTGGATGTTGAATTTTCAGTTCTTTCACCATGAAATATCCAACGTGTATAATTAAGGCTAAAACCATAACAAATGAGATGATCCTTAATTTCTCTGAAGTTTAACTTTCTCATATTTACACACTTCACACATGGATAGAAAATCAAATCAATATTTTGATTATTCCATTTAGCAAATTCCAAAAAATTTTCAACTCCTCTTTCATATTCACTAGTAGTTCTTCGTAGATAAATCCAATTATGATCCATTAATACCTGATATCACAATATAATTGATGAATATATTAAAACATAGAAACATTTAAATATCTATCAGATAAATTGTAAACAAAAACATATTCCATAAAAACTATTGATAATCAGATAAAAGACATCAGATATGAAACACGTTTACAAATAGAGTAAACATTTTATTTTCATATTATATACATGTGTGTTAACGACATTCTAATTTCATAAAAAATTATAAAGTATCAAAATTTAAAAAATAAGATCAAGAAAGAAAATGATATGTCATTTCAATCAATGATGTAGTTTAAAATAAAATAAATTAATGATTGGTTCTTTGATTATTCTGAGGATATTATTGAACATGATGAAGAGTATGTTAATAAAATACTTCTTATTTTTGTGAACATAATAAATGAAAGAGTAAAATACAAAGATAAAATTCCTTAATATTTAAATTTTGGTCGAAATTGACATTTTGCAGTTGGGTCACATGGTAAAATATAAGACATCCAAATAAGTGTATCATTCATACTGGCTCATTTAGTTTATTTATCTCCTAAGGTTATTTATAATATGGTTTTACTCCGAATAGTGGGTATAGTCTCCACATTATACGTTTATAAACCTATAATGATGCTTAGGAGCCTCAATTATATTGGGACGCATGCTTGAGTTCATTGGTAATATGACTCATGGCATCAGTTTATGATACACCATGAAATCGTGATCTCCATGTGACCTCTTTGTCACCACCAAACACAACGCCAACATGCTCTAATGGAATATTTAACTATAAATAATAAACTACAAAATATATTAGGTCAACCAATGTTGTTTGGAACAAGTATGATGTGATCATAAATAGCTCAGTAGGTTATCACACCCTATTCAATGCATTTCCTTTCCAAAAAAGTCCAAAAAAGGTTAAAATACATATATAAAGTAGGATTTTAATTATTCTAAAAAACAAAACAGATATTTCCACAAATTCCCTTTTTTAAAAATCACACATGCATCCTTTCTTTTCAAAAATGGTTTCACAATAAAAATTCATTTTAAAAACAAAACCAAAAATATAATTTATTACTAGATCAAATAGTGAATATAATGAATGTAAATGAAACAAATAATATGATATAAACTTGAATGGATAATGACCAATAAGAAGTATAAATAAATAGAACATACAGATAGATAATAAATGGAATCTCTTAAATATATCTAGAGGAAATCCGTGGAGGCACTCA
This sequence comes from Viscum album, assembly GCA_963277665.1. Lineage (NCBI taxonomy): Eukaryota > Viridiplantae > Streptophyta > Magnoliopsida > Santalales > Viscaceae > Viscum > Viscum album. The sequence continues at coordinate 59,787,071 of OY728143.1, read as the reverse complement.
GTTTGGAATCAAATACCAGTATATAGTGCAAATCCATAGTCAATAACCAGTTTTCTGTTATAAACTATCTAATCTAGTGGCACATCCAAATAATATTCAACCATTTCCATGTATTGACCCACTTATACATTTCAAGTGCAAAAATGGTGTGATAGAAATAGAGAAAGAGGAAGAACGCTTACCAGAAATCGTGCAAATGAAAAAAACCTTCAAAAATGTCCGTCCAAGATCGCAAATCAAGTTCGAAGGTCGTCGGGAGTCCGAAGTGCAGCCGCGGAGCTTGATTTCGACGATCGAACAAAATAAGGGTTTCGGCCGAGATCGCAAATTAGGTTCCAAGGTAGTCGGATGTCCGAAGGGCCGCAGCGGAGCTTGATTTCGACGATGGAAAAAAACGAGGGTTTCGGGATAGCGGAGCTTGATTTCGACGGTAGAACAAAATGAGGGTTTCAGACCCCGAATAAATTTATAAGAATTTTCGCGTCGGTTTTAAGGAAAACTGATGCCGGAAATTTAAAAAAACATTTCGGCGTCGGTTTTTAGGAAAACCGACGCGGAAGTTTTAACTTATGGCGTCGGTTTTTAGAAAAACTGACTCCAAATGTTTTTTTAAAAACTATCTTATGCGTCGGTTTTTAGGAAAACCGACGCCGAATGTGTTTTTTCACCGTCGGTTTTCGGCGTCGGTTTTCCTCAAAACTGACACCGAAAATAAAAATAAAAACTTCCGCGTCGGTTTTTTTGGAAACCGACGCGAAAATTTTTTTTTAATTATTTTCCGCGTCGGTTATTATAATAACCGACGTGGAAAATATGTTAACTAATATTATTGGCGTCGGTTTTCTGCAGAACCGACGCCATTAATTCCCCGCACATACTATTCGCGTCGGGTTTTAAAAAACCGACGTTATTACGCCGATGCGAAAACCCGTATTTCCACTAGTGGAATTATCTCTAGAATAATAATAATGAAATAATTATAATATTTATACATAAATTATACTCTTATTACTAATCATGAAATATATTTTTGAGAAATGAAGTATATTACAATCATAAAGATGATTGTCCGTACATACGTATGAGTAACGTTTTCATTTTTCAATGATCATTATGTAAAGAGTTAAGTAACATAATATATTTAAATAATGATAATAATATCATAAATATCATATAATTTGTTTAAATATACTTAGAAATATCATCCATGTGATGTGGTAATGAAAAGTGATCCACATCACTTCATGAAGGCAGTAGTCCACACGTACATGAATGACACTATCGTCTTTCAGTGAGTGAAAAGGTAAGAAAGAAAGTGAAATATTATATTTTCTGAATAATAAATATGTAATTAATATCATAATTATGTCATGCATATCATATATATTTTTTTTACTTTGTCCTTATTTTCTTCCATATAAAGCGTTAGTGAAAACGAATCACATCGCTTCGCGAGGTGGTAGTCCACTATACACACGAACGATGATATCGTATCCTCTATAGAATGAAAAGTAAAAATTTATATATGATATAATGACTAAAAATATCTAATTATTTATAAATATCATATATATAATTTATATCCTTCATCATACTCAATGGTGATAAGTAGTAATGTAAAAATGAATGACATCGGTTCGTGAGGCGATAATCCACCATACACATGAATGATGATTTAGTAATACATTTGATGAAAGTGGGGAAGGTTTTTGGTCATTATGTTAACATAAAAAAATATAATTATATTTATGATATTAATTTTTTTATATAATAATGGTTTAATAAGAATTATAGGTGGAGGAAGAAATAAAATTAAAACGCTTTTTGAAGAATGTTAGTTATTCTTAAGGTAACCTCATTAGGTTCACTACAAAAGGATTTCTAGGTTAGATTTATACCAAAAATAATTATTCTAGGATTATAGGAGGGAATATGGAAAGTGATTTGGGTTTGAATTTCTGAAAAAAATGGTTTTAAGGTGTGAATAATAGAGGATAGGGGTGACCTTTTATAAGTGAGGTGAGTGGCACACGAGTAATTTTTGAAAAGAAAAAGGTGTACCCACATTTTTAACAAACCAAAAGGGTAAAAAATGAAGTATTATCAAGGATTACAAATTAAAAGGTTAAAATATGGCCAGAATATAGGGTTTAGACTAGTTTTTTGGTCATTTTAACCCTTATATTTTTAGTTTAACCCCAATAAACCCATTTTTACCGTAACTATAATAATTTATTTTTTATTATTTTCACCATTAATTTAGGTCAAGAATTAAGTTAACATTATTAGATAATATAAATTATTATTATTCAAAATAATAAATCGGTTTTTACAAATTTACTTTACAAAAATATAAAAATTTAATTTAAAATTAATCCTATAGACGCGATGAGAAAACATGTTTTGAAAGAGAAAATGTTCAAAAGTTTACAAATTTTTTACATCCAATATCAGTAAGAAATTGATTAATATTACCTAAATTGTATTAATATATATATAATTGATCTAATTTTACATTAAAACCAATTTAATATATAATTTAAATTTATAAACTGTTTTAACAAAAATGAAGTTTTCAATTAAAATTCATTATATTTGACTATTCATTAAAAAAAAATATTTTTAGAAAATTATAAAAAATCACCCTAAGATAAAGTTGACATGATAATTTGAAAAAATAAATTTATTTATTAAATAAAATTTATAAAATTTTCAAAATTTAGTATTAAAATAAGTGCACAAAAGATGACAAAACTATTTTTTTGAAAAATATAAATTTTAAGATAAAATTGGATTTATTCTTATCTCTTATATAGAAAACACGTAATATAAATTTTAAAATTTTTATTAAATATATAATATATAAATTTGATTAAAATATTTCACCAAAATTATTTTTATTTATTCATTGAGTTAAACTATTTTTTCCATAAATATAGTTTTTCACAAAAAGATTTTATTTTAAAATTGTTTTTATTTTCATTTTTAATTATCTATTCACCATAGAATTAATTTTTTATACATGTGTAAACCATATATTTTCATAATTTATTTAATACTATTTATACTAATTATTCCAATGGCGAGGTGATAAATATTATATTAAATAATAACATTTTAATAATATGTCACATTTCGTTTAAACTCAGTGTTGTATTTAATGCATGATAAGATCAGTGTTGTGTGTAACACAATTGAAACTCTATCTTGTATGTAACACAAAATAAACTTAAGTGTTTCATGTGACATAAAATATTGAAAATATTAAATTAATTTTAAAGAAATATTTCATAAAATATCGAAGTGTAACATTTACCTAATTTTAACCTCTACTATAATGATAAACTTTTGTAATTGTTTCTATTAATTATGACTAAAAGGAAATGAAACTTATTAGATAATTTTATTCTTTTAATTAAAAATATGAAATCCATTCTATAATATTTTACTTCCAAAATTCGTAAAAATCAATTTTAATGAAAGTGTGTGGAATGCAATAAAAAAATTGTTTTAGAAAACATTACATTTTAAGCATAAAAATTATTTTATATCAAAAAAACATTTAATGATAATTATTAAATAGGAATGATTTAACTTTAAAACTAATCCAAAAATATAATGGGTATGTATAAATACGTTAACAGAAATGAATTTTTTTATAAAAATATGTATTTACCTATATTCACAAAAAAATAAATATTTTTTAAAAAATACTAAAAATTTACCATAATATATATTTGATGTTATTATATAAATAATATTTTCCATTTTATAATAAAAAACGTCTAAAATTTATAAATTTATCTTTTAAATGAAAATAAAAAATATAACAAAAACCTGTGTTTATAGAAAAATGACCCTCATAAAATTTTGATGGTTTATTTACTTATTTTATTTAATTATTATTATTAAAAATTAAGTACTTATTTCCTAGGTACTAGTTAATAAATTTTAATAAGGAAAAATTTTAAATATATATTTTATAATGTGGTTACTTCTACTCATTTCCCCCAAACCAACAACTACATTATAAAGGTCATATTTAAATAATAATAAAATTTATATAGTATACTGCGGTTCGTTTAAGATCGTTGTTGCGAGTGATATGTGTTATAGAAAAAATTATCCATTTAAATTATGATTAAATATTAAAATATTAGTTTTGTTACATCCCCCTCTTATGAAAATTTCATCCTCTCAATTTTAATATATTCTCATAAAATTAATATATATTAATATAGGTATAATCTTAGATGTACAATTTTTCTTGATAATGAGTTTATAATTTAAAAATAATAAAATCAGTATCTTTTAAATAATTCTATACCATGTGTGTGCTATTATAATACTCGCACTTGTGAATTGGTTTCGAATAAAAAACCTTAATAGCTGAGCATTATTTTTTATATATGTCTCAATAAATTTATGTTCCTCTTATTTAAGTTGAGGAATTATTTTACTTGCAACATTTAGAATAGTAAAACATAATTACCTATTTTTTCATTTTATAAGAAGAAATATTTTCCTTTAGCCATGTGTTGAGCGATTTCCCACCTTTACATCATCTCGTATTCTAAATTATAAAAATCATGATGATGTTGAGTGGCTCATTAAACAACTTTATATATTAATAATAAAAATCTCTTATGTGTTCTATTTCCATTTAAAGTATTAATACTTTAAATTGTGAATTAATTAAAGTACTATTAGTATTAATCATATCATTTTATTCATTTATTAATTTATATTTATATTTCATTTTTTGATTTTTCATAACATATTCTATAAGTTTTATTTTTTCCTTTATAGGTTAAAAAAGTTATTTGGGACCTTTAAATATAATTTAAACATGTTTTGTACTATTCACATATAGAAAATACATCGTACACCATGTATCCAAATCATAAAACATATAGAGAATTTGAATTTCAAATAGCCGATCGGTGAACCACATAATTGATTTTCTAGAATCATTTATCCTATATATTTCAACCATAAATTGAGATAAATAACTCCAAATTGAGTGGGTATTTTTTGGAAATATAATAATATTATATAAATTTAATTGTAAGATATAAACTTTTGTATATATCACTTTCTTGTTTGAAATTAGGCTATAAGTTACTATGTGTTTTCAGTCAAATGTCTACAATTTTTCAGAACTGTTTTTCTACTATTTTTTGTTCATTACTTGGGTTCTAGATATCTGATTAAGGAAATTATTAATTGTTTGGAATGATAATGAAATTATCCAAGTGTTGGTAAACATGAAAAAAGATTATTATTCATTTAAAAATGGTTTTTTGGTCAAAAAATTAAAAAGACAATATGTTTTCAGTTTTCAGAAATTTCCTTACTTGAATCGCCAACAAGAGAAATTTAGATAAATGAGATAATTGATTATGTGATGAATTAGATTATGTGAATCACTTATGTTAATAGATTATTTGAATCCATTTTATTTATTTTTCTAAATGGTAATTTTTTGACATAAATAAAAATAATTACGTGAAATTCACCTATGTAAATTTGGGTACGTAAAATAATACAATAAATTTTCCTTTGTTTTACATTTGGGTTCATATTTTGATTTTCTACATGTTCATTTAATATATTTAAATTATTATAATGAATTTATAAATTCATGTTAATTATATAGAACACGTGTGAAGTGATTTTCACTATTTTAAACAAGTTTTTATGAAGATGAATGTGTGTTTTATTATCATGCAAGAAACTTTCAACTTGTAACTCAAAATTTTGTTTTTATTATTATTTGTTATCTTATTCAATTATATTGTTACTAAATTAATATTAGTTTATATTTAACTCATTAAAATATATTTTAATATCTTTAATGTGTTGTTATTAATTTTTAATATTCTTTACATGTTTACTGCTCATTTTAATTGGAATGCTTTTGAATTATGTATTTCAAATTCCAAATTTATATTTTCATGGGATATTTTTCTAAACCATTATTCTAGAGACCACTTAAATTATTTAATTAAAGTTTTAAAATTGGTTTATACCAGCCTTTATCACTTTAAATTTATATTTTGATTTGAGTGATTATTATATATTGATAATATTATTTTATTTTTTTCTCTATCTCTCCCTAATAATACAATATTATTATTTTTGAATTTTAATTATCTAATGACTTCTCGATTATGTTAAGTATATATTTTTTCAAAGGGAATCGATCTTTATTAATTATAATATATGCATAATTCAAATAATTTTGATACAAAACTTTTTAAAAAGGTATTTCATTATTTTCAAGAAATACAATACAAAGAGTGTGGTGGTGTTGATACCATGAAGAGATTTACATTATAACTATTCTAAACATTTGTCACTACTATTGGATGATCTCTCAAGTGATAAAAATAATATTTTATGAATAATACTCCCTTGAAGTGACATTATGAAATATTTCTCAAGAACCATTACTTGTTCTTTCTTTATCTATTTTATTCATCTTGGTTTCATGTGTCTATAACACTTATTACAATAATTCATATACAATAATTTTTCTATTTATGATTTAAAAAATAAAAACATTATTCTATATATTTAGGCTGTGACTCCCAGATTCTGAAGTCCAGATATTTTTTGTTGTGATTCCCATTGTTTAAAGTCAGTGTTGTAATTGGGCTGTAAATCTCTATACAAAAGTCAATGTTTGAGTGTTTATCCCTCCACTTCATTGAAAATAATTTTATAATTGGGTTATGATTCCTCATTAAAAATCATATTAGTTCACAACGTATCTTTCACTAGGTCGAGACATATAAGTGTAGACTAGGTCTACTTTATAATGAACTACTATAAAAAACATCCTTGTGTTCTTTATTTTATTCCATTTTAAACTAAAAATATTAATTAACTATGATAAAAAACTTTGATAATAATTGATCCATCTTGTTAATTTTTTTTATTTTGGTCTATTCACCCTTTATAGACTGTCTTCTATCTTCCCATAAGACTTAAAAATTGGCATCAGTTCTTGTTCCTTTTGGAATTTATCCAATCATTCTATAAAGTCTATTGTTTATATTTTATTATGATAACTTATTCCTTGAACTCATAGTCTAAGGATAAGATCATTAAGATGATAAGAATGAATACAAATGATGCTTGGATTCCTCAGAAGCCACCTCACATTGATGGAAATTATTATAGCCACCAGAGTTCTATAATGGTTTTATACCTCAAATAGTTAAAAAAAGAAAATTGGTCCATAATGGTAAAATTATACACATTATAATAAAATGAATCGTATACACTTATAAGAAATTATTCTTCTATATATGTTTTAAGTTATAATGTTATAAATATTTTATACTGTGATATTAATAGAAGTGTGTTTAGTCTTGTGTCTTGTTGTAAGACTACTCATGAAATTTGGAATATTTGATATGTTACTCACCTTGGCATAGGAAAATTGATACGAACCAAGATTGTAATGATTTTAACCGTGTACAAAGACTTCATGACGGGTGACTAAGAAACATTAAAACAAATGTTACACCATTTCACAAGCATTGTGAATGGAATTAGTTCCCTTGGAGAATATTTAGAGAACCTTGTATGTGTTGAATGAGTCCAATGAGAAATACCAAAGAAATGGAATGAAAATAATTCCACCATTGATAAATTAAATAACTTTGAATAATACACTCTTGATGAATTGATTGGATCACTACTTCAGTATGAACTGGAACTAAAGAACATAACTAAATAAAACAAAATAAATATATTAGGTGTGTCATTCAAATATTTATATATATTTTCTACAAACTATTATTATTTTGATCTATATGACAATGAAAAGTAATATATGTATAATATTGTGATTAGATTTTACAAACGAATAAAAAAAATGGATTCAAGAACCGATTTAGAAGAAACCCTCTAAAGAAAAAATTCAAGGGAAATAAAAATGGAAATACTAATTATAATTCTTTAGATGTTAATTTTTTTGAGTGAATAAATAAATAAAATATCAACACTAACTTTCTAAAGCTAAATAATAAAGTCAAATACAAGAATAACAAAAAGGAATTTAAAACTAGTTCGATTTGTATAAAAAAATCTGACTCTAGTAAATAATCTTGAAATGTGAAAGAATCTTCTAACTTGTGCTTTATGGATTTTCTGAACGAGGTTAGTGATTTAGGTTTTTATTTTGGATGTTTTGATTTTAACTATGATTCTAAAAATCTGAAAGTTTTTGAGTAAAATAGAGAAAGTGAAAGATTACGAAATTATTTTTTCAAAGCTACTAATTTATATAATAATATTAAAGAAAATAACAAGAAACATATTTACAAAAATAAAATACTTTTATAAAAGAAAGAAAAATTAAGAAATACTACTTCTGCTTCACATTATATAGTTTATGATAATTTGAAATCTGCTCAATATTTGAATAAAAATTGGAAAAGTAAGTTAATAGTCATAATTAAAGTTTTTATTCATTTATTTAAAGTCATGAAAAATATCATAAAATATGTATTTTATTTAAATAAATAAAAATGAAGATGGTATTGGATATAATATAATATTATCTCAAATGTACTAAAATAATTTTTTAAAAGTAAAAATGATTGTACTTTAACTATTAAGTTTTTTTAATATAGTATGAAAGGTCACTAAACAAATGATTGATTACATAGATTCAAACAGTATTTGGGATTTAAAAAAACACATATTTATAAATCTTTGTTACCTAGAGTACCATACACCACTTTTTTAAATTATTTATAGGTACCCAAAATTTTTTATTAATAATATGATGGACTCAAAGTATCTTGGGTGAAAAAATCATTATGAAATTGATTTTTTAATGAAAAATTCCTTGGATTTCTCAAGAGTAACAAATAGAAAATGGAAAATGGATGCTCAAGGAATATGATAGGATACCCATCATTGTTTGGGACTTAAAAAACATGTGATAGAGGCACTGTTACATTTTTAGATAACTCTAAAGGCTAATTAATAGGTTTTGGTAAATTTGGCATTTATAATTATACTTTTATTTATAAAGATTTATAAGTTGATTTTTGAAAAAATAATTTAATTAGTATATCTTAATTATGTATTGATAGAATGGAAGATAAATTTAAAAATGATAAGTGATTAGTTTTGAAAGAATGATTCATTATTATTCTATGCTAATCGAAAGGAAAATATTTATACTATTGATTTTTATAAATAAACTATTCAACATGTAAAGTGTTTGACTGTTGTTCAGAGTGATAAAATTATTAGGAATCGATGATTATGTCAAGTTACTTTTAGAATGTTTCATAAGATCCCTAAACATGACAACATGTTATAGTTATCCACCTTGAAAAAAATAAAAACTTCATATTTGTGATGTTTATATGAAAGGGAAAAAATAAAAAGTTATTTTCAGACCTATTAATCAGGTAATTATAATAAAATATATCTTTAGAAACTAGTTGGATGAATCTTGATATATTGTAAAAAATAAATCCATATGTGTTACCCAAGGATACTCTTAAGAATATGGTATAAAATTTTAGGATTCATTGGACCTGTTACTAGGTTAGAGGATATTAGAATCTTATTATATATTTTTTTGGTTTCCAAAATATTAAATTATTTAAATGGATATTAAAATTTATTTATAAAATGGTTTTATAACTGAATAATTTTAAATTTCTCAATCCCCTGGTTTTAAAAATGAAAAATTTGTTAATAATGTTTTTAAATTACATAAATCATTATATGGTCACAAAAAGCACCTCATTACTAGTAAGATATTCTTTATTTTTTTTATTTAATAAAGGTTTCAATAATGGTAATACTAATCCAATTTTTTTATTAAAATAAATTCAAATGATATTTTAATTGTTAAAATTTATTTTGGTGATGTTGTTTTTGGTTCATTAAGTAAATTGCCATGTAATGATTTTTATAATTTGATGTATTCCAAGTTTTACATTAGTTTAATGGAATAATTAAATTTAATTATTAGTCTTAAAATTTATCAAAGGAAAGATGGGATCTTTCTTTATTAATTTATGTATGGTAAAGAGTTGGTTAAAAATTTTGGTTATGATTATTTTAAATCTATGAAAAATATTCTAAGTACTAGTTATCAATTAGATATTGATGCATCTAGTAAATTCATTGATATTAATGTTTATAAAGGCATGATAGGTAAATGAATTTATTTAACTGTATATAGAACTAATTGTAGGGTTAGTGTTTTTAATTTGAATGATTTCAAGATGATCCTAAAGAGAGGCACATTAATGCTATTAAAATAATAATTATATATGTTGAAGGAATTGTTAACTATGATTTTCTTAATCCTAATTATAATTTTTTTGATTCAATATCATTTAATGACATTGAATTTGGAGGCTATAAAATTTATAGGGAAAGAAATTCTGGTATATGCCATTTTCTTAGAAGGAATTTAACTTCTTAGTCTTTTAAGAAGAAATTATCTATTGCACTATCTACTGTAAAAGCTGAGTATATTTTTATAGCTAGTTGTTGTGATCAAAGTTTACGGACTAAGAAAAGTCTATGTGATTTTGGTATTTATCTTGATATATTTTCTATTTATTGTGATAACAAATCTGAATTTTATATTTTTAATAATACTTTATAACATTATTGAAGAAATCATATTGATGTTATATTTTGTTTTATTAGAGACATTTAGAATAAGGAAGATATTGTTTTAGAGTTTATCCCTACTAAAAATCAAATTGCAGATATCTTCACTAAGGCTTTAGAATTTTCTTAGATTTAAATACTTAAATTTGATACTGGGTAGTAATAATCTTAATAGTATTATTTTTTCATGAATGTAGGTGGATTTTGAGTATGTTTATATAATGAAATTTTTAGATTTACATGAATTATTTAAAATCTAGAATTTTTTTTTTCAGATTAATATTTTTAATTTATATATATATATATATGTTTTTTAGATAATTATTTTGAAAACTATCATATATCCTAAATGATTTTGAATTAATTTTTAAACCTTAATTTTTCATAAAATCTTATTTTTTAAAATAATTCTCATTAAGTTTTTCTCAAAAAACTTATAAAAAACATGTTCACTACATTTAACTCTAAATTCTATCAGTGGAAACTTTACCATAGCTCCTTGATAAATGTTTTAAAAAATTCATGTTTATTAAAATATTTATACAAAATTTATAGTTGTATTTATTTCATTATATTATAACTTTAAATCCATTTATTTTATTTGAAACCTTATCTTTTTGATAATTTTAGAAAGGGAGAGATGATTTTTTAAATTATACTTGGTTTTGTAATTATCAAAATGGGGGAGAATGCTGAGTGGATCCTTGAAGCACTTTATGTTTTTATAATTATAATTTATTAAGTGTTTTATTTACTTTTAATGTATTAATACTTTTAATTGTGAATTAATTAAAATATTCATAATCTTGATCATATCATTGTATTTATTAATTAATTTATCTTTATATTTCAGGTTTTTATTTTTTATAACATGTTTTACAAGTTTTATTTTGAGTTACTAGGATAAATAACTAATTTGGGACCTTTAAATATAATTTATATATTCTTTCTACTATTCAAATATAGAAAACCCACTATATGACACCTAGAAAAATTATAAACTACATAGACAATTTGAAATGCATGTATCCGATTTTTGAACCATTTATCCAATTTTCCAAAATCGATTACCCTATGTATTTCAACTATAAATTAATCTAAACAACTCTAAATTGAGTGATTATTTTTTAGAAATATAATAAAATTATATAAATATCATTATAATATATAAACTTGTAAATCAATCTCTATATTTTCTGACATTAGTCCAAAATTTACATTATGTTTTTAGTCTATTTTCTGTAGTTTTTTAGAAATATTTTGCTGTTATTTTTTATTGATTAGTTGAGTTATTTAAATATAATTAAGATTATTATTTATTATTTGGAAATATGATTAAGTTATCTAAATATAATTATAAAGTACCAAATAATTATCCTTACTTTAACAAGGTATGTTTTAGGTCTGAAACTTGAAAATACAATCTATTTTTAATTTTTAGGGATTCCCTTATATGAATATCCCACATGAGAAATTCAAATATATAAGAAAATATCATATGTGATGAATTTTATTATGTGAATCCATTAATTTAATTCCTTATAAAAATCTTTTTTTTTGATTCTCATATACAGCCAATTCTCTTATATAGAGAAAAATTCTTACATGATATTCACCTACGTGAATTTTGCTACATGAAAACCCTTTAGAAAGTCATACTCTATTTTATGTTTTAATTCATATTATGATTTTCTTCATGTTAATTTCACATATTTAAATATATTTAATGTATTTATAAATTCATGTTAATTATGTAAAACTTATGAAAAGTTATTTTCACTATTTTAAAAATGTTTTTATGAAGATCAAATGGAATTTTATTGTCACACATTAAGCTTACATATTGAAACTCAAAAATTCATTTTTATTATTATTTATTTTTTTCTTATATTATTTGTTTCTAAATTAATATTAGCTTATATTAAAATAATTCAAAATTGTTTTAATATATTTAATATAGTGTTATTAATTTTTAATATCCTCTGCATGTTTACTGATCATTTTAAACAGAATGTTTTTGAATTTCATATTTCAAATTCAAACTTGATATTTTCATGGGATATTTGATTGAACTATTATTATACATATTGTTTAATATATATAATATATGATTTTAAATTTATTTTAATTATTCTTTATAGATTTATATTTCTATCATGAGTTGAGTGATTATTATGCAATAATAATATTCTTTTTTCTTTCTCTCTCTCTCTATGATAATCCAGTATTATTATTTTTAAATTTTAAATTGTCTAAGAACTTATCAGATATGTTTAGTTTATTTTTTTACAAGGTAATATAGATATTATATTGATATTGTGCATAGATGTGAAAGAATTATGATATAATAATTTTCAATGATATCATTCATAATTTTCAAGAAATAACAAGAGAAGAGTGTGGTGGTGTTGATACAATTAAGTAATGTACATTTTGCCCATACTAAATAGTTATCACTACTGATGCATGATCCCTTGTGGTATGAACATAATATTTTATGAAAAAAATTTATTGAAGAGAAATCATGATACATTGGTGAAGAACTAGTACATGTGCTTTCTTTGGATATCTTCTTTATCTTGGTTTCTTATGTCTATAACACTTATTCCCATCTTTCATGTACACTCATTTATCTATTTTTAATTTTACCAAAAAAACCATTCTTCTTCTTTATAATTGGGTAGTGAATGTCAGATACTAAAGTTAGGAATTTTCATGTTGTGACTCCTATAGTCTAATGTTAGTGTTTTAATTTGGTTGTGAATCCCCATAAAAAAGGATGTGTCAGTGTGTTTATCTCTCCACTTCATAGAAAATTATTCTACAAATGGGTTTTGATTCCCCTTCAAAAGTCAGATTAGTTCACAACATATCTCTCACCAAATAGAGAGGTATAAGAGTATACTAGGTCTACATTGTAATGGACTACTAAAAAAATCATTGTATTCTTTATTTTATTCTGATACTAACTAACATTATTAATTAAATCACATATTTAACATTGATTATAATTAATCCATCTCATTAATTTTTTTAATATGGACTATTCACCCCTCTTTATCATCTACTATCTCCATATCAGACATAACATATGAATATTTCATACAAGAATCACTAAAATTAACTTTTAATGAATCATAATACCCATAAAAGGGATGAAAAGTTATTCCATCCATCTATAAAAATTTATAAAAACTAAAAATGGTTAGAATATGATAAGATAATACTAAATATGAATAAACATACAAGGGAAACACATATTCTTCCAAAATAAACTTATCTACCAATATCACTAATCAATCATAAAGTCACATACTAAAAATTTATATTCTCAAAATATATATTCTCATAAATATACTAATATTTTCCTAAAATAATTTGAATTATCATTACATATAACCATTATAACACCACATATTCTTCTAAAAGTTAACTACAACATTATTCTTCAAATAATTTCAAACACTTTGATATAAAATTTCATACTATCCCATAATTTCCCATTTATTTTGATTTTTATAATGTTACAAGAAATATTATTCCAAAAATAACTTCTACCACCTTGTCACAAAATCAAACCCCTTTTAATCCCAAGGTTATACGTAAGATAAAATATAAGTTTCCAAAAATATAATAACCATTTATCCATATTTACCTAAACATCAAAGATCACATTAACCCTAAAAGTTATATTTACCTTACAACTTTTATCCCAAGTATAATAACATTCTTTCTAAATAACCATTATAATTGATCATGTATTAAACCTAAGGGTTATATATATCTCAATCATGTATTATTCCTAAAACCCAATAGATGTCTCCTAAAATATCCTTAATCATAATACACACCCATCATATAAAGCTTGATATGGGTATGCCTTTGAACTTATGATCAAACTTATACTTACAAACATTTTATGATACTTAAATATTTAAAATAATTCCCATTTAATTAATTTATAACGCCAAAAGTTATTTAAACCATGATTTGATACCAAATGTAGTAGACCCGACCCATACACCTATATCATGTAGTGACTTGACCCCAGAATCCTGGAGACGATGTCTACTACCATTACATTGACATGATTATAAGGAATCAAACCATAAAGGATCAAAGAGTTTAGTATCCTTGGTAAACTAGATACATACACGAGTCTTATATTATAAATAAATACACTAATTACAACATAATTTTTATTTATTTATTGGATAATAAATTTATTCTATCTTGTATATCCTCTCATATAATTCGTATTATACTTATTGTATTTATGAGGAAAGGAAATAAAATAAGGGTTATCTAAAATTCTTAGTAAGGGTTAAGCATAATAGAAGCAATAATGAATCAATGAGAATAGTAAATATTGGAAGGTAAACAATTGATAACACATTCCATTCAAAATCTAAATTGGCCCAAGTAAAGTGGAATCAATAATGAATTGATGAGAATAAATCAACATGTTAAGGTAATTAATTGATAACATATTCCATTCTAATAACTAGATACGCATAATCAATATGAAAAGGTAAGAAATTGAAACACATTCCATTTAATTAGTAAACTAATAATGAAATGCATCCATAGATATTCCGATTCACTAATATCATGGATAATAATAATAAATGAATTAATAATAAAGTAAATAATTAATTATTTAACATCATGTTTCCCAAGAACATGATACCTTTTCTGTCAAGATCTATTCTCAAGATAGTTTAAATCTATGGGTTGAAACCCATTTATTCTTCTTGTAGAAAAACTCTAAGGGTTTACCACTAATTAACTTAATCTCATGAGACTACTAATGCATTGTGGGGATTACTTTAAATAGTCTCCAATATGTATGTATTTCATTAACCGATCCCCAACCCGTACAGTGCATGTCTAAAGTATTTAAATAAATAACATTACTTATCAAATATCCATATTGAGTAAAGTATACAAATTTATCAACATTTCCCTAGTCAATCAAATAACTTTCAAACTAAACACCATATATAAAAATTATATATGGTTTATTAAAATAACATATCCATGATAAATGATATGGATAATTATAGGAAATTCAATGTTAAATGGTCATAGAAAAATTAATTTTTCAAGGGGAATAAAAAAGAATAAAGGTAGTGAATGACAATACTATCCTTAGTCAAAGGAATCATAAACCATCTATATGAAGAATAAATATGGTATCAATATAGTATATCCCAAGTGGAGTAATAATAAAGTGTTGTTATCATTGATGAAATAAAAATATTTTTAAAAAACCTCTAGAGGAAAATATCATTTTCTTTTTGAAAAACATTTTACAAATAATTTTCCTTGAAAATCAATTTTAAAAATAATTTCTTGAAAAATTTCCTTTTAAACATGAAAAGGAAGCATCAAAGAAATTATAGAGGGTAAATTCTTAAATTCTATACAAGGTAAATGAATATTCCTTTTGCAAAGTAAAAAGGTTAGAAAAATGTCTTGTTTAGAAAAGAACAAGAAGATTCCTTTGAAAACATTAATAAAAGAAAAAATTATAAAAATTTACTTAATAAATAATTTTGTAAAGGTTAAAACATTTTGGAAAATATTTTTATAAAATAGGGTTTTTGGAAGAAAATAGGTTCTTTGAATAAAAAGTGAAATGAAGTCGTGTCTTCTTAAAAAAATTTTATAAAACATTTTGAGTACCAAAGAGTGGATAAATGTTACTATTACATAAAAAATATCATTAATAACCATAGGTGAATAAAATTACATGGTTCATTATAAAATGATCCAATAATTTCCTATGATATAAATAAAAGTGTAAATAACCCAAAAAATGAGATTGTGAAGTAAACCCTTGAGAAAACCATAACATTGATGTGGGGATTCGTCAATTAATAGATTATGTGAGTCAAATGTAAATTCAAAAAAAAAATAAGGAACAAAAAAGATATAGTAAAAAGTGATTACACACATAATCATATAACATTAATGACAATGAGGAATTAATATAACCCAAAGAAAAGAAATTGGGTTATGAAATTCTTTACCACTTGGTAACTTTTAACTAAAAACCCTTTATAAGTAATAATTAAAATTGAAAATAAAAATAATGTTAATATAAATCAATTATTGAAATAATTTATCAAAATGGGTAGTGGATACACCATACAAAAGAAGTAAGTGGTGAATGTGACATTTATCTCACATATATAAAAAGTGAGATGAAAATCCCCTACCTTGAGTCTGACTTCTCATGTGTGTATTTATATTCCCAAATAATAGAATTTTTTTAATTATTTACTTTCTTAATAACATTTTCAAGTTTATTATTACTTTCTATTTACTTTTTTTAATGTTTTATATAATTACATAAACAATTAAGTTTAGGTCAGGTGTTTTGACCAAATTCGGTTTATGTGTTAAAAACAACTTTGGCAGGTCAACTATAGTAAAAGGGATCATTATATAAACATATACAGAATAATAATCATGAAAAATTTATAATATTGATAAATTAATTATACTTTTAAAACCAATCATGAAATATGTTCTTGAAAATTGAATCGTTGTTAGAATCATGGAGACGGTAGGCCGTACGTACGCATGAGTAACATTCCCATTTTTCAATGATCACAATGGAAATAAGGTAAGTAACTTTATATATTTCCCGAATGATCATTATATCATAAATAACATTTTATTTACTCATATTTACTTATATATATAATTCTTATGATGTAAAAGGAATCACATCGCATTGCAGAGATGGTAGTCCACACATCCATGAACGATGTTATCACCTTTTTAATGTGTGAAAAGGGTGATAAAGGAAATGATATATTGTATTTTAAAAATGGTAATTAGGACATTAATATAATATATATTTCATTTAATATGTGAATGCATCACATCACTTTGAGGAGGCGGTAGTCCAGAAGTCCACAAACGATATTATCATATTCCCATAAATGAAGTGCATAAATGTATGTGTTATATAAAAATTACAGAATAATGAATGAATCATAAATATCATAAATATAATATATAAAGATCAGGTCCATCATAATTATAGACCATGATAGGTGGTAAAGGAATAAACAAATGACATCGTTTCATGAGGTGGTAGTTCAACATACACATAAAAGATAAGTTTATTACCCATTAGATGGAAGTGTGTGTAAGTGTAGGTAAAAAAAGTAACATAAAAACATATAAATATATTTATTATACATATTTTATTATATAATAATGGAATAAGAATAGTTTAGGGGTGGAGAAGGAAAATAAAACAAAGGATCATGTGGAAGGATGTTACCTCTTTTTCGGGTAACTTCTTTTGGTTTTCACCAAAGGGCTTCCTTGGATAGCTTTCTACCTAAGGTGAGGATTCCAAGTTGAGTTTAAGGAATTTTTAGGATCTAATAGATCATATATTTTTATATTAAAAGTGTATTTATAGGCATGATTAAGTGGGAGGGTTGAGTGACTTTTTATAATGGAGGAGGAGTGGCATTCTTGTAAAGTTTTGAAAGGGGAATTCCACCCACATTTTTACTTTAAAAAGTGGATCTAATAATGAAAAAAATTCAATAAAAGTTATCATATGATCAAAATATGGGAATAAATTTTCTTTTAAACAATTTTATATGTCATTTGGTCCCTTAATTTAATGGTTTAGTCTCTTGTTAAGCTAATTTTTCTCTTAATTATTGTAATTAATTTTAATCACTTTCCCTAATATTTTAGGTGGAAAAATAAGTTTAACTTATTTTAAATTATAAATTACTATGATTATAAATATTTAATACATTTTTATACATTTCAATAATATAAATTAAATAAATTAATTTAAAAATAAACCCACAGATGGAACAATAATGCGGGTTTTAAAGTAAAAATGTTCAAAAGTTTACTATATTTTAATATTAAATTTCAAAGTTAAATTGATTACAATTACCTAAATTGGATTAATTTATATAAAATTTATCTAATTAAACTTTAAAACCAAACAAAAATATAATTTAAACTTATTAATATATTATAATAAAAAACTTTTTTGAATTAAAATTTTGTATTCTTCACTATTCATCAAAAAATGAAACTTCAAAGAAAAGTACTAAAAATTCAACCTAAGATAATTTTTTATGTCTTGATTTCAAAAATAAGTTTATTTTTATATATAAAATTTATTAAAGGGAAAAAATTGTATTTAAAATGGGTTCTCCATTAAAAGGTGGTAAAACAATCTTTAGGAAAATATTTATTTTTATGTACAAAATTGGGTTTGTTCTTATCTTATGCCAATCAAATATATTTAATGATTGTAAAAAATATTTTATTAAATATATAACATATGTATTTAATAAATATCATTTTATAATTTTAATTAATTTAGTTCATTAATACAAAATTCCTTTGGGATCATAGAAATAAAAATTTGTCCTTTATATTCAATTGGTTTAAATTTTCATTTCAAATTAATTGATAACCAATGAATTCATCTTATATTTTTGTAAACCATATAGTTTAATAATTTAATTGATACTATTTGTAAATTATGATTTAATTTCTAGGTTATGTATTATTATATTAAATAATAATATTTTAATAATATATTGATGTTTAGTAAAACTCATTGTTGCGTTTAATGTAAGTTATTAAAGAAACTTGTTGTTGTGTGAGACATAAGCTAAATCAATGTTTTATGAATTGAAATCTATAAAATCTGTTAAATTTATTTTAAATAGTAATTATATTGTAAAGTCTCAGGATATTATATTACCTTATGTGGTTGGTGTAGTCTTTCATACATGCTATCGAATACTATGTTCTTAATTTAGAATTTATGGGTCTTACATTCTCCTCACAATAAATAAATTTCATCCTAGAAATTTAAAATCTCTCTTGGTATTATATTTTCTGATATTTACTATTTTAAAATCCCAAATGTGAGAAGGGTTTATAAAAAATCCTCTAGAAAAGAGAGAATGGGAAGTACAAAGGCCACGTTGACTAACATATAACTAGGTCTCTAAGTAGAACATTAGTGGAATGTGGAGATTTTTAAATGGAGTAAAAGAAGAAATATTTATATAGAGTGATTGTGTTAATCAATAAAAAATAAGTGAATTATTAATATAAAGTTTAGGGAATCAAAGCCATAAATCTATGGTGATTAAAAGATCACCATTTCAATAAAAATTAAGGTATTACGATAAATTTTTTGTTTTAAGTTATTTTTCCAAATGATGAAGAAATATTTTGTAAACCAAGAGTATAAGGAAATATATTTACATGATATATTTCAATTTCATAGGAAAAATTTCTTATTTTTGTTGTGTTTATATCAAATTCGAATTCATCCCCTACTTCAAGAAATGGATATCCAAAAAATAATTTTTATTCCTAAAGAACTAAAATAAACTTTTAAAAATATTAAGACCTATAAAAGAGTTAAAAGTCTTACTCTTTGTCTCTAAGTATTCTCCAAATCCAATATGGTTAATACATTAATCTATAAACCTAAAAAGTAACACTACTGGTTTATTAACAATATATATTTCTCAACATTTTAACTAAAAAAATGAAAATTTAACAAGGAAATTGCATAGGCCAGTGGTAGGAGTGAAACCCTTATTGTACTTTGGTCATGGGTTCAATTCCCATGACCTTACTATAATTGATGGGTTGTCACCTGGAATAAAGGTTTTACTATTCTAAAACCATATAATTTCCAAAATAACTTTGATGGACATCCTTTAAATAAATTTTATCAGTCAATATAATTAATTATGGTTTCTAATACAACAACAATATAGAAGTAATTAATATATATATATATTATCAAACAAGTACTTTCTTAGTCTAAGGATTAACCCAGGTAATTAATTTTCATTATCTATTCAAATTATTTATAATTTATTGTAAAGAAAATGTGAATTATCCTAGAATATCCCCTAGGAATGTCAAACTAGGTGTATAGTAAATCCCATGGCCGTGTATTAGGTTATGCTCAAGTCAGGCCCAAGACACCTTGTTGGAGTTGTAACCCCTATGTACATATGTGACAATACCACAACCACTTGTAGTGTTCATATATGGATGCATTTCTAGGAAGAACCACATAATGTATACCTTACCGAAATTATAGGATGTTATTACAAACTTATCCTCAATTTTCACCTCAGGGTTACATTTTATAATATATTTTATTTCCTAAATCTAGTTTCCAAGGTTGCTACTAAACTTCCTTTGATACCAAATATAGCGACCTGAAACCATAAGCCCAGATCTAGTTTCTACTACCATTAAATTGGAATTATTACAAGGAATCAAATCTCAAAGGACCAAAGAGTTTAGTAGTCTTGGTAAACCAGATACATACACGAGTCTTGTATTAAAAATAAATAAACTAAATACTACATATTTTTCTCATTCGTAGAAATAAACTTATTCTATCTATCATATGTAACAACCCAAAGTTTTCAATGGAAATTTACATTTTTATAAATATGTCATAAAATAATATTAAAACACAACATAATGAACTACTAAGTTCTAAGTGGCCTTTAAACATAAGTTTGTCACTTCTGTATTTGGAATTTCGAAAATCTGATATATATGGTTGCAATTAGTAAGTTATTTGGATTCTAATAAGGGAAAATTAATTTTTTGGTGAATAGTAACCTACCCTTATGAATAATAACACAACCTTATGAATAGTGAAATACCCTAATGATTTGTAACCTTACCTATGATAGTTATAAAATAATATTCAAGTGAAATTATGATGTACCTATATTTTAGAATAAGTAAATGAATGTTTTAAAACTGTTTTTTAATAATAAATTATGATTTAAATTAAATATTAAATTAATCACATTTAGAAAATTATTTTTGAAAAATGGACTTCATTTTTGGATTCTAAATGTTGAAAAATTGTTAGGTTAATTTTTTGGTATTTTTCTGAAATACGTGAATTTTTTATGAATAGTAGAATCTAATAATTCACAATAAATGCTGAATAATGGATTAATTGAATCATTGATGATGATCTGCTAATGTAAGAGAATTTAGTTCGAAGTCACAGGCATTTATTACTATTCTGGGTCATGTAATACTTACTATTCCTTGTCTTGTGAGGAAATAATAAACTAATGATTAAAAAATTATGAAAACCCTCCTCTCCTCCACTATAAAACCCCCCTAACTCCCTCTTCTCTTTACCCCTCTCAAGCCTTGTGCCTTGCGAATATTCTGCCCAAATCTCTCCCCAAGATCCTCCCCCACGTCCAAAAGCACCTATCCTCTTCAAAATACCAAAACCTATCCCCTTAAGAGGTTCTCAAAGGAGGAAGTCTCGAGAGCTAAATTCCTCTTTCCAATTCCTTATTTTCTTTTAAGTTCTTTTATTTATGTTTCTTTCCACACCTCCCTTCACCCAAATGGTATGACAACTCTAGTAACATAAATGTACTGGATTTTTTTATGCTAATGATATATTTTATTATCTTCTCTCAATTCCCAAACTTTTATTTGAAAGAAATGAAATCACTGTTTGAGATGTGCTAATTTAGCACATTCAAGGACAACAGTTTATCAATTTCTATTATTATCATCAAATCTGGTCATGAAAACATTTTTTTGTTATGGTTGAACTAGAATATATATATGTAATATATACTATTTTTATTATATAATCTTTTTGTACAAATGGTATTAAGTTATAAAGCAAAATCTATTCTTTGTAATCAAACCCACCAATTAACAAAAATAGTTGTCACTTTGGTTTTATATAATAATTTGACTTCAATATAAGTAACCAAATTAAATATAAAACCATGTAATCTTCTGTATGTTCACTAATATCATATAACTTAAATTCTGGAAAACCACTTTCATCTAACATGTTTATCTAAATGTGAATATAAGCGAACCGACCAAGCAAACAAACGAGTCTGAACAATGAAATTGAGCCTTATAACTAATCAAGAAGGCCTTGAATGAAATAAAAAGGGTTATAATAAATAAATTACATATATAATAGGTTATTTAATTATGAATTAATAGGCCTAATTTGTTTATTTAGTTCTTTGATAACAAGATGAGAACACTAACATATTTAAGGTAAGGGATCCTCTCTATTTCACTCTTAATCAAGATTTTCCTCTATGCTATGCCTTTTTATGTGTAATAAAAAATGATGGGGTATGTTTACTCACCTCCCCCATACTTACCTCTTGATTTATAAGTGATGATAAACCCTTTCTCTCTCTCATCCATCCCTCTTAGTTACACCAGATACCATACCGATAAACCGTAATGAATTCTACCCGAACTTCATTTATTCCTTCAGGTTACTCTATCTTTCTTTTTTACCAAAATGTAGTCGTATTTTATTTTTTTATATAGAACTTCTACATAATATTTATATTCTCCAAACTCATGATCCAATATCCATCCCCCATTCTCTTTCAGGGATATACATGTTTTTATTTTAGTGATTCCCACCTCGATACTTCCCGAAAAGCAATCTTGATTTAAGGTAACTTCCCAAATTATTAACTGATTTAAAGTGCATTATATATTCCATTTTAATCCACCATTGTCTTTATAAAATCAGTATTTTTATTATGAAAACCTTCTTGGGTCACTTCAGGTTTTATATAAAATATTTTCCCCTTTTCTATTTTAAAATCTCTATAGTATTTTCCTTAAAACCGTACAAAAATGTTTTAATGCTAAAATTTCCCAAATACATTTCCTACAAGTTTTCACTCCTTTTTTACATCACGTACCATGATATATTCATATATAATGTCCATGTATAATTACTTTGTTTCATGGAAACTTTCATGATATGCTCATTGGTTATGATTTATGTCATGGCTGTGGTACCTAATTCTTTCCATGGGTACCCTTATGTTTGTGCATGGTTGATTATGAATGATTATTAGTGTGGAAAGATTATTTATATGGAAATAATATTCATGAAAATGGTGAGATGGGTGCACCCAGATAGCGCTCCAATGCATTGGGTAAAGTTAAGTCTCATGAGTTGTGATGTGAAACGGGATTGACGGTTAGCCTTGACCAGTACTAAAATGGGAAACAGGATTGGAGATTAGCTTTGACCCCTACTAAAGAAATGTTTTATGATTCTACCAAATTTATATGATTCCATGTTTATATGATCCCATGCTTATATTGTAACGTCCTGGTTCGGGAAGCCACCCATAGGCGCCCCGTACCCGGTTGGTCACATGGCCTCAAGCGCATTTCCCCAAACGCCAGAGGCTGGCGACTAGCAGTGAGGGCCTTGGGTGTGATTGTGGGGAAACTATGCCCTCATTGGAAGAGTACACAGTGGAAGTAATAAAACATACAATAGCAGAAGCAGTAAATATCCAACAACATTAAACAATAGAAAAACTAAAATAATAAACAATTGAAGGACAAACGTATATATGAAATGATGCACGATACATATGTTTAGGAAAGCATCCAAACAAGTCACAATGCTGAATAAAATACTAAACCAAAATACAGAAGAAAAAAATAAGCAACTACCCAGCATCGTAAGCCTCAGCTTGGTCCCATGCTCTCCTGCTCCAAAGCAATCAAGTACCAGAAGTTGAAGGGCACTTGACCTTGTCTATACCTGCAACAACATAGTCTGCTTGGGACCAAAACATGGCCCAAACAGGGTGTGAGACTAAATCCCAGTAGGCAAACACCCAAAGATCTGTACCTAATAGTCAGTGAGTATATGGCAGGTAAAAGTACAGTAAACCGTAAACAGTAACAGTAAACAGCATGAAGTAAACAGTAAGCAGTAACAGGATGATATGCAACAGTAATCAATCTACAGAATAACAAAAATCAGAGAATAAAATAGCTAACCACAACAGGAACACCACTGAGAAGTACTCACATCCAACCCCTCTGGTCCTAAACAAGAAGTACCAACAACCCTCTGGGCAGTACACTCAGCCTAACCCCTCTGGTTTGGTCATACAAAATTATAAGACTCTCTGGAGAAGCACACTCAGTCAATTCCCCTTATAGTCTAGTTTAGTTAGGAACTCTCTGAGTTAGATCACGCAGTCTAATCCTATTATAGCCCCAAGGTCTAGAAACTCTATGAGGAAGCTCACTCGGTCAATTCCTCCTATAGTCTCTGGTCTATCACAGACTCTCTAAGGAAGCTCACTCAATCAATTACTTCTCTAGCCTAGAAAAAGTTTTTAAAGAAATTAAAACAAAGTAAAGACTCTCTAAGGAAGCTCAGTCTACCCTCTTATAGTCTATAAAAATCCAAGACTATCTAGGAAGCTCACTCGGTCTATCTCCTATAGTCTATAATGTCTAAGACTCTCTGAGGAAGCTCACTCGGTCTACCCTCCTGTAGTCTATAACATCCAAGACTCTCTGGGAAGCTCACTCGGTCTATCCCTTATAGTCTATAGCACCAGGTTCTCACAGTCCCCTGTAGTCAGTGCATAATAATGCTATAAGGCTAAAGTACACCTACAGAGCTACTTGGCTAATCAGTCTATAACAAAACAAGCGTGTCAAGAATATCATTCCATCCTACAGTCACAGGGCATGGAAAAGAGGTATAACAACCAAGGTCTAACAATAACAAGGCATGGGAAAAACATCCAAGCACAGAAATTATCCGAAACATGATCAACTTACCTCTACACAAGAAGAAAGCAAGGTAGGAAAACAATAGGGGAAAAATGGTAAACACGCAATACCCCGTTCATGGGTATTGGTGGAATTTTCACATAAAACTCAAAGTCTTCGAACGGTAAGGCACAAACCACCTATCTCGATGATAGGAGATCAAAATTATTAAACCACGAGGATTTATTCTCCTTAGAATGTCATATATCTATGAAGAAACACAAAACACTCAACCCACAATATCTTGAGAAAGAGGTAAAATCATGGAATGAGACTTAAGAAGAAGGAAAAGCTCACCGCTGTGGTTCCAACGAAATCGACGAAGGTCTATTCGTCAAATAGATGGAGGCTTAGGGACTTGGAGGGTGTTCACGGCCGTACATGCGCTCTCGGTCGAAGAACCTGGAGAAGAAGATGTTTTCGTCGATTAGACGTGGCCCCGATCCGTTTAATGAAAAAAAGAAACTACATGGTGTGTACTTCTGGAGTACACGGTGTGTACTTGGTCTTTCCGTAATCTGCTTTAAGCACCCTCTATATCACCCCTACACACCGTGTGTGTGGCCCAGACATGGCCAACACACGGCTTGGCGCTGTATCAAAGTACACGACATGTACTTATAAAGTAC
The DNA here is from genome assembly GCA_963277665.1 of Viscum album. Classification (NCBI taxonomy): domain Eukaryota; kingdom Viridiplantae; phylum Streptophyta; class Magnoliopsida; order Santalales; family Viscaceae; genus Viscum; species Viscum album. The sequence continues at coordinate 59,761,098 of OY728143.1, read as the reverse complement.
ACAGCGTGTACTCTGAAAATTTCCAGATTTTTCCTCTTTTTCTCAAAAATGACTAGAAAAGAAAAAACATACCTAAAATGATGATCCAGGTTCTTACAAAGTTCCCCCCTTAAAAAAATTCCTCCCTGAATTTCCCTATCGAGGCGTAGAAGAAGAAACCCCGAATAGCTCATACCACTGCGATCGTACATCGGCCTCCCTCTCCTAGGTCTCGTCCTGTACTCGCCCGTGTTGCCATAGCACCCGTACCAGAGGAACAAACCGGCCACAGAGAACCTTCATACTGTGATCATCAATCTGGATAGGATGCTCCTCAAACGACGACTCTGATTCTATCTCAACCTCCTCAGGTCGAAAGAAATGAGACGAGTCTGAAAATTAGCGGCGGAGCTGAGAGACGTGGAATACGTCGTGCATGGAACGATACCTCTGAGGTAAATGAAACTGATAGGAAACCATCCCAACTCTCTCCAACACCTCAAATAGCCCAATGTACCATGGTGAAAGCTTACCCTGTATCCGAATCCTCTTGTGTCCCAACCTCGATGCGACACATAGGAAAACCTGATCCTCGACCTTGAACTCCAGAGGTCATCTCCACTGATCAGCATAAGACTTCTGTCTCGACTATGCTCTAGCCATCCTCTTTCGAATCAACTCTATCTACTCTAAGGTCTCCTGAACAAGATGAGGTCCCAGTAATACTGCCTCTCCTACCTCCAGCCAACACAGAGGTGATCGGCATGGCCTACCGTACAAAGCCTCGTAAGGTGCCATCTGAATAGTCTCCTGAAAACTGTTTTTATAGGAAAACTTCACAAGAGGGATATGATTCTACCAAGAACCTCCAAAGTCTAGAATGAAAGATCGGAGCATATCCTCAAGAACCTGGATCATACGCTCGGACTAGCCATCTGTTTGGGGATGGTATGCTGTACTCAAAATTACCTGTGTACCCAACGCCTTTTGAAGTCCCTACCAGAACTGAGAAGTAAAGCGCACATCCCTGTCTAAAACAATGGAGTGTGGAACTCCATGAAGACATACAATCTCGGATGTACAACCGCCCGAGATCATCAACACTGAAGGTCTCCTTGATTGGAAAGAAGTGATAAACCTTCGTAAACCTGTCGATGAAGACCCAAATAGCATCACTCCCTCGAGGTGACCTCGGTAACCTGGTCATGAAGTCCATCGCAACCTCGTTCCACTTCCACTTGGGAATGGGTAACTGCTGTAAAAGCCCTGCTGGTCGCTGATGCTCTGCTTTCACCTGATAACAAGTGGAACATATCATGACGAACCCAACAACATCTCTCTTCATACCTGGTCACCAGTACTGGTGGTGTAGATCACGATACATATTGGTGATGTTAGGATGAACTGAGCAAACTAAATAATGGAAATCCTGCATCAGTTAGTCACGTATGTCTACTGGCACCCATACGCGTCCCTGGAAATGCAAGATATCATCCTCTCCGATTGTCCATCCAGGAAGAGAGTCCTCTCCTAACACACTCTCCCATAGGATTAGGCCTTTTGAGTCTGATAGCTGCCTCATCTACACCCGATCAAGAAGGGTAGAGGTAACCGCTATAGAAGAAAGAAAAGTCTACCCTTGTTTGTCGTGAACCTCCAGATGCAACTCAGAGAACAGAGACACAAGATGCCACTCACTGCTGGCCTCCTGAACTTCCTGAATCTGAGTTCTCTTGCTCAACACATTATCCACTGCGTTTCCCTTTCCTAGCATATGTGCAAGCTCAAAATCGAAGGACTGAAGATACTCGAACCACCTACGTTGTCTTAGATTCAGATCACACTGAGTGAAGATGTACTTGAGACTCTTGTGGTTGGTGAAAACCACAAAGTGCTATCCCAGAAGGTAATGTATCCAACAGTGTAAAGCATAAACAACAGCTTCCAACTCTAGATCGTGCGTCAGGTAGTTCTTCTCGTGTGGCCTCAACTGCCGAGACCCGTACACAATGACTCCATCTCCCTGCATAAGCACAGCTCCCAGCCCGACACCTGAAGCATCATAGTTGACTGTATAGCCCTTTCCCGGCTCTGGAAAGACTAGTATCGATGTTGATGTCAACCTACCCTTCAACTCCTGAAAGGCTGAATCTCAGGAATCTGACCATAAGAACTTTGCACCCTTCTTAGTCAGACCTGTCACTGGTGCTGCAAGGTGTGAAAAGTCCTAGATGAAACTCCTGTAGTATCCAACCATCCCTAAAAAACTCCGCACCTCAAAGACATTCATCAGATGATCCTAGGAAACTACATCTCTCACTTTCTATGGGTCTACTGATACTCCTGTCTCTGAGATAATGAGACCCAAGAAGTGAATCTGGTCTATCCAAAAGTGGAATTTTGAGAACTTAGCATAGAACTGATGCTCTATCAGTGTACTCAGAATGATCTCAAGATGGGTAGAATGGTCGTGTCGAGAGTGCGGGTACACTAATATGTCATCCATGAAAACCACCACAAAGGAATCCAAGTATGGATGGAACAATCGGTTCATTAGCACCATAAAAACTATTGGCACATTTGTGAGACCGAATGACATGACCGTATACTCCTATAGACCATACCTTCTCCTGAAGGCTATAAGAGGTATATCCGATGGTCTAACGCACAAATGATAATAACCGGACCTCAAATAGATCTTCAAGAACACCTGGGCTCCTCAAAGCTGATCAAATAGGTCATTGATCCTCGGTAAAGGATATTGGTTCTTGACCATCAACTGGTTCAGATTACGATAATCCACGCAAATCCTAAGGGTTTCTTCTGCCTTTTTTGCAACCAGGACAAGTGAACCCCAAGGAGAAGTACTGGGTCAGATGAAACCCTTTGCCTGCAACTCCTCCAACTGCTTCTTGAGCTCCTGTAACTTATGTGTAGCCATCTTATAAGGAGTAATGGACATCGGTGCCACTCCTGGAATGAGCTCAATCAAGAAGTATAACTCACGCTCTGGAGGGAAACCTGAAAATTCCTCTGAAAAGACATCCCTGAAATGATCCACCACTGGAGGAAATTCTAACTTAGAAGTCCCCTGTTCATCCAGATAAAGACTGGAAATTTGGGCTGTAACTCCCCCTAGCCCATGATGCTCTGGTCCAGCTCTACCCGCCAGGACATCCCACTCACCTCTATGAAGAAAAGATCCACCATCTGGTGATACGAAAATCACCCTAAGGTGATAGCAATCCACGAATACCTGGAAGGGAACTAACCAATCCATACTGAGAATAACATCATATCCTGTAATCTCAAGGATATAAAGGTCCCATAAGAAGTGACACCTTGCAACCTCAAGTGGGAACTCTCTGTACTGACGTACGCTAGACGTCCTTGTTCCCAGCGGTGTATCAAGGGTCAACATGTCGGCAGACGAAAAGATACAGAGCCCAAGGCTCTCAACAAAAACAACAGAGATAAATCTATGCGAAGAACCAGTATTGAAAAGAGATGAAGATAAAACTGAGGCTACTAAGATCGTACCTCGAACTGTAGAAGGGCCGAGATCTTGCTCCTGATAGGTCTACTACATGGTGAAAGTATGGCCTGTACCATGAGCCTGTGCCCCTGGATTACCACTTTGAGCAGATCCACTCTGTTGTTGCTGGTATCCTGGTGACTGACCACCATGGCCACGACCTCCACCTCGGCCCGAATGGCTGGAAGAACTCCAGTTCCCAGACTGGCGAGAAACTGGGAATGCATCACCTAAACGCGGGGTCATAGAAGAACCCCTACCACCAGCTGTAGGTGAGAAGATCTAATAAAAACGCTGAAGATGGCCCATATTTCCGCAAGATCAACACTCCATAGGGTCTCTTTGGCACTGAGGCCTAGTATGCCCACTCTTACCACACTGGTAGCATACAACCTGGCTGCCTAAAGAAACATTCCGCTTACCCTGCTCCCCTCGAGCAGACTCCCTGTGGTGCTTCATACTATCAGTAAGAGGAACACTGATTCTGGGTATTGAACTTCCCTGGTCCACTGCTTCAGAATATCTCAGATTGCGCTCAGTGATCAGTGCCTTGTTGAAGATAGCGGATATCGAAGTCAACCTGAAGATATTCACCTAGGAATAGATCTCCTACCTGAGACCATCCTCAAACTTTCTAGCAAGGAAAATCTCATCACCTGCTGGAATCGGTGTGAATCACTGCATCTCAGTAAAACGATATGAGTACTCCATAACAGAAAGAGTACCCTTCTCGAGACTCATAAACTCCCAGGCTCAGTCGGCCCTCAAGGTCTCCGGATAGAAGTAATCGTAGAAGATGCACCAAAAATCATCCCAAGTCATACTCTGCTGGCGCCCTGACTGTAAGATCACCTCCCACCACCTCTTAGCGGTGTCTCAGAGCATATAAGTAGCCAGATTTACCCTTTTCTCTGGAGGTATCTCTAGGTGCTCGAAGATCGTCAGTGTGGCCTCTAGCCACGACTCTGCAGCCTAGGGTCCTCCATCCCCTGAGAAAGTAGGAGGATGCTACTGCTGGAAAACCAACGTCAACTCAGCGATCGACGGGGCAGGAGGTGGCGCTCCCTAAAAGGTCTGCATAATCCTCAAGAAGTCCTCTCTGAACTACGCATCGGCGCCTGCAACGGGTATAAATGCTAGTACCAAGGCTGGAACAGCAGGAGGATCTGTAGGAGATCCCTGGTCAACTATATCTGGTGTCTGATCACAATCTGGAAGCTGACGTACAACCGGAGGATGTCTAGGAGGCATAGCTCTGAAAGATCAAAAGCACACCTTAGATCAAGATTATCATGGAAAAAGAACACAATAGTACAAAATGGGAATAGGAGAAAGAAAAACTCAAGTTTTACTAAACAAGACTACATGACATTTATAAAGCTACATGGTGTGTTCCTTAAATCCATTCACATGGGCGTGTACTTCTGCCACCACTGGTTGTGTAACACCCCCAACTACATGGCATGTTGTCCTCACACACAGCGTGTACTTGGAATCCATTCCCCTGCCTGAGTCTCTTTACATGGATAAATCACGCGGTCCTCTTAACCCTAGACTACATGACATGCTCACTAAGGACATGACGTGTAGTAGACAAGGTTTTGGTAACCGTGTTGTTAGTTACATGACTGACTACACAGCTGACCCCTTACACGGCGTGTTCCAAACAAACATGGCATGTATAGGAGAAGATAACAACAACCCGTGTTGTTCGTGATACGGACGGGTACCTAAAACAAGGCTAAACGGTGTGTTCGTATCAAACACGGTGTGTAATACGTGAGTTTCCCCGACCTGTGTTGTTAGTGACATGACCGGGTACACGGATCACTACAACACGATGTGTAAAAACCGAACACGGCATGTTACTGAAAACTTTTTCACCACCCCATGTTTCTGCTCACACAGTCAGGGACATGGTTTAAAACTACACGGTGTGTAGTCAAGTACACACCGTGTATTATGGGTTTTTTCCAGGAAGTAGTTGAGAAATTGCACTGGAGCCCAGAAAACACTGAAAAAAAAACATGGAGGTTCCAAATTCCGATCTGTGAGGGCCCATACTCCCCACAAATCAAAGTTTGGAATCCCATGCATGTTAAATACAAGAAAACAAGTCAATGATCCACCAAAATCTGATTCATGTGGGACCATAACACCTCAAGAATCAAAATTTGGAGTTTATTTAAGTAAACGTATAATAAAAACAATTCCTTTATCAAACTGTAGAGATTCTATCATAGCATATATCACAACAACATGCATAATCTATACAATGTCTATCACAACAGCATGAAATTGCTAATGCACCCTAGATGGCATGGCAAGAATTCATGGCATGTGATTTCTAACAAGTGCCTATATGATGCATGAGATGGAATACCCTCATCTCATCGGGTTGAGACAGAAATAGAACCACAATAGCACAACAATAACAACACAAGGCATGTGAATCACTCTAGGTAAAATCATATCAACCGTAAAATCTCAGAACCAGAAAACTGCAATAAACGAGGTAGATTGGCTTTTCCCTGTACACGGGTTAGCTACTCCTGAGAATAGATTATTACTAAGTACCAAATCCATCCTATCCTTGTCTAAAGGCTCCAAACAGTAAATCAAGAGAAAATAATGCCCTCTGATACCACTTTGTAACGTCCCGGTTCTGGAAGCCACCCAGAGGCACCCCGTACCTGGTTGGTCACATGGCCTCAAGTGCATTTCCCCAAATGCCAGAGGCTACAGAATAGCAGTGATGGCCTTGGGTGTGATAGTGGGGAAACTATTCCCTCATTGGCAGAGTACACAATAGAAGTAATAAAACATACAATAATGAAAGCAGTAAATATCCAACAAAAATAAACAACAGAAAAACTAAAACAATAAACAACTGGAGAACACATGTATATATGAAATTATGCATGATACATATGTTTAGGAAAGCAGCCAAACAAGTCACAATGCTTAATACAATACAAAACCAAAATACAGAAGAAAAAAATAAGCAACTCCTCAGCATTGCAAGCCTCAGCTTGGTCCCATTCTCTCCTGCTCCAAAGCAATCAAGTACCAGAAGTCGAAGGACACTTTCCCTTGTCTATAACTACAACAACATAGTCTTCTTGGGCCCAAAACATGGCCCAAAACAGGATGTGAGACTAAATCCCAGTAGGCAACCACCCGAAGATCTGTGCCTAATAGTCAGTGAGTATATGGCAGGTAAAAGTACAATAAACCATAAACAATAACAGTAAAAAACAGGTAGTAAACAGTAAGAAATAACAGGATGATATGCACCAATAATCAAACCACAGAACAACAAATAGCAGAGAAGCAAATAACTAACCAAAATAGGAACACCTCTGGGAAGTACTTGCAGCCAACCCCTCTGGTCCTAACCAAGAAGTACCAACAACCCTATAGGAAGTGCACTCAGCCTAACCCCTCTGGTTTGGTTATACGAAATTATAAGACTCTCTGGGGAGTCACGCTCAGTCAATTCCCCTTATAGTCTAGGGTAGTCAGGGACTCTCTAAGGTAGATCACGTGGTCTAATCCTCTTATATCCCCAAGGTCTAGAAACTCTCTGAGGAAGCTCACTCGGTTAATTCCTCTTATAGTCTCAGGTCTATCACAGACTCTCTAAGGAAGCTCACTCAGTCAATTCCTTCTCTATCCTGGAAAAAGGTTTTAAAGAAATTCAAACAAAGTAAAGACTCTCTGAGGAAGCTCAATTGGTCTACCCTCCTGTAGTCTATAAAAATCCAAGATTATCTAGGAAGTTCACTCGGTCTATCCCCTGTATTCTATAATGTCCAAGACTCTCTGAGGAAGCTCACTCGGTCTACCCTCATGTAGTCTATAACATCCAAGACTCTCTGGGAAGCTCACTCGGTCTATCCCTTATAGTCTATAGCCCTAGGTTCTCACAGTACCATGCCAGTCACTACATAATAATGCTATAAGGCCAAATTACACCTATAGAGCTACTTGGCTAATCAGTCTACAAAAAAACAAGCATGTCAAGAATATAATTCCATCCTACAGCCACAAGGCATGGAAAATAGGTATAATGTCCAAGGGCTAACAATAACAAGGCATGGAAAAAACATCCAAGAATAGAAATTATCCACAACATGATCAACTTACCTCTACAAAAGCAACAAGCAAGGAAGGAAAACAATAGGGGAAAAATGGTAAACACGCAATACCCCGTTCACGGGTATTGGTGAAATTTGCACATAAAACTCAAAGACTTCGAATGGTATGGCACAAACCACCTACCTCGATGCTAGGAGATAAAAATACATGAACCATGAGGCTTGATTCTCTTTAGAACGTCGTAGATCTACGAAAATGCACAAAACTCTCAACCCACGTTATCTTGAGAAAGAGGGAAAATCATAAAATGAGACTCAAGAAGAAGGAAAAGCTCACTATTGTGGTTCCAATGCAATCAATGGCGGTCTATTTGGAAAACAGACGAAGGCTCGGGGGATCAGAGTGTGTTCGCAGTTGTACGTGCGCTCTCGGTTGAAGAACCTGGAGAAGAAGACATTTTTATCGATTAGACGCAGCCCCGGTCCATTTAATGAAAAAAAAGAAACTACACGACATGCACTTCTGGGGTACACGACATGTACTTGGACTTTATATACTCCTCTTTAAGTGCCCTCCACATCACCCCTACACACCGTGTGTGTGGCTCAGACCCGACCAGAACACAGCCTGGCGCTGTATCAAAGTACATGGTGTGTACTTATAAAGTACACGGTGTGTACACTTCGAGATTTTTCCTATTTTTCTCAAAAATGACCAAAAAAGAAAAAACATACCTGAAATGAAGATCCGGGATCCTACATATATGATATGATTTCATATGTTACATTTTCTGTTTTCATTACGTCATGCCTCCTAACTCATGTGCTTAAGATGTATCCTTATGTTCATTCCCTTACAGGGCTTTTTAACTCATCCCTTTGTTCATGTGTTCCCTAGGGTACCCTATGCAGATGTAAGGACTCAAAGGAAGTTAGGAGATATTTATAAATATTAAATAAAGAAATGTTTTTTTAGCCCCATGTTTTATGTTTTATGTTCCTAGTATTCCAAGACACTAGACTTAATGATCCTTGGATTGTACTTTGATGATTAACTATGCTTAAAATCATGTAATGTTATATGTAAAAGGCTTGGGTTACTATAGTTGGTATCAGAGGATGTTCTAGTTATTTTTGGAGATTAGGAAAATAGAACCTTAGTGAGAACCTTAAAGATGTGATAAAGTATAATAAAACATCCCTAAACTTTGGTAAGTATAGATTAAGTGATTTATCAAGAAAATGCATCCCTGGCTGGATACTAGCAGGTAGAGGTGGCTCTGGAACAGATGTACTTAGGAGTAAAAACTCAAACAAGGAGTTTAGAGCTTGACCCGGGGTATCCTGGTACAGGACAACAGGTCTTACTGCACTCTTGGTTATGACACTCCCAGGGGATATTCTTTGGTAGATTCATGAGCTTAGTACAAACCATTATTAAGGGATAAATAAAAGCCCATAAAAATATAAGTCAAGAAATATATTGAGGATAACCTAGGTTTTAACCTAAGGAATCACAAGTTAGGATATACCTTTTTATTTATAAGTTTATCCTTTTATGATCAAAGTTTCTTTTTTATGCTCAATAGCTAAGTATTCAACACCTCTAATTATACATTATTTTTCTTATTTAATGGTGGGAAATATAAGAACACGTTCTAACAACCAATGTGATAGGAAATGTGAAGATTTACCCAACGATATGACTGATATGACGAGAGCGGGTTCTCAAAACATCATGACAATACATACTCAGCTGGCTCGAGTTATGAGTAATAACTTGAATCATGTGGAATTCCCTCCTCCTCCAAGGAAATAGAAAGTTTCCATAGAATCCTTCATGTGGAAAAGACCTCCCATTTTAGCGGATCTTCTGATCCCCTCCTCTCAAAACAATGGATTAACTCCATTGAAAAGATATTATCTATTATCTAGTGCTCAGAGGAAGAGAAGGTTGTACTGGAAGTCTATCGTTTTGATGGGGAAGCTGATAAGTGGTCAACACTGATCAAGAATACAAAGTACCAAGAGGAAATTGATTCCATGGATTGGGAGGAATTCAAGAGGATGTTTTCAACAAATGTTTTCCTTGAACCCTCCGTCTCAATATGGAAAGAGAGTTCCTTGGACTCAAGAAGAAGGAAGATGAGTCCATCGGGGCATATGAAGAAAACTTTACAAGGCTTGCAAGGTATGCCTATGGATTTTTCATGAACACCGAAATCAAGGTGCATCAATTATTTAACATACTAATTTAGAGTCTACGAAAAGCGTTGGAAATTCGAGACTTCGATAGTTATGAGGATATTTTCTGTTGTGCCCTAAAGGTGGAAATGTATATTGGAGACTCTCAGTGGTCTCGTGGACCTTGTGTCAAGAAGCGGAAAATGGAAAACAACATGGTTGGTTCATCAAACAAATCCCATGATGGAAAGAAGCAAGAATTTTCCCCTTGCAAAAATTATGGGAAGAAGCATCATAGTAACTGTCTGAAGGGAACCATGAATTGCTTCAAATGTGGAAAGTTTGGTCATCTGGCCAAGAACTGATGAAGGGATATGAAAAATACCATTAATGTTGAAAAATAAAGGAAGGTTAAGATCAGCACTCAGCCTACAGTGGAGTGGTACAACTGCAATGAGAATGGGCATTATGCGAACAATTACCGTAAGCCTAGGGTTGTTGGTGGCAATTAACAACAACCTCCAAGGAAACAAGGAAGGTATTATGCTATCAATACTACTAAGGTGGAGCAGAACAATGATGTGGTGATAGCTATTGTGGTTATTCATTCAAGAATAACAGACGTACTATTTGATTCTGGTTCTACGCATTCTTTCATATTCTGCAAGTTTAGTAGAACTATTCAAACACCACCTCAAAATTTGGAGGAAAAGTTATCTCTGAGAACAGAAAATAAGGCAACCACTACATATCCTCCCTGGTTAATGTTTGTGGGCTGAACCTCCCAAAAAATATCTTCATACTTCCTTTAGTGGAGTTTGACACAATCTTGGGCATGGATTGACTATCTTTGTATAAAGCCAACATCAACTGTCGAGAAAGGGAGATCACTTTTCACATTCCGAAGCATCCTCCAATTCTTTACAAGTGTAAGGAGGAACATGAGTCTCCTTTATAATAATAGTCTCAAATGTGGATATTGTTGCCTTATGAGAAAGAATATCTAGATCAAATGATTGAGACAAAGGAGATAATCATGATTGAAGACATTCCTATCATGAGGGATTACAGTGATGTATTCCCTGAAGAGATATCTGGTCTTCCTCCTAACTGAGAGTTTGAGTTCTCAATTGAACTTATCCCTGGATCTCTGGCTATATCAAAGATACCTTATAGAATTTCAACCATAGAGCTAGAGGAGCTGAAGTAGCAGTTGCAAGAGAATATAGAGAAGGGTTTTATATGCCCGAGTGCTTCACCATGGGGTGCACTAGTCCTCTTAGTCAAGAAGAAGGATGGATCAATGCGCCTATGCATTGATTATCGTGAACTCAATAAAAAAAGATTAAGAATAAGTATCCCCTTCCATAGATAGATGAATTGTTCGATCAGCTTTGTGGGGCCATTTATGTCTCTAAGGTGGACCTTCAGTCGGGATATCACCAACTAAAGGTGAGGAAGGAAGATATACCCAAGACTGCCTTTCGAATGAGGTATGAACACTATGATTTCATAGTGATGCCCTTCAAACTCACTAATTATACAAAAATTTTCATGGATTTAATGAATAGAGTCCTTAGAGATTACATTGAAATTTTTTTGTTAATCTTTATTGATGCTATTATGATATACTCCAAGAGAAAGGAGGAACATGAGAAGCATTTAAAAACTGCGTTGAATACTTTGAAAAGGGAGAAGTTGTATGAAAAGTATAGTAAATGTGAGTTTTGGATGGAGGAATTATCATTACTGGGGCATGTTATCACCATCAAAGGGATATATGTGGACCCTTCCAAGATGAAGGTAATTGAAGAGTGGCCCAGGACAACTTCTGTAATGGAGATCCATAGCTTTTTTGGTCTAGCTAGGTATTATCAAAGATTCGTGAAGAACGTTTCATTATTGTCAAACCCAATGACCAAGTGGACACGGAAGGGGGGTAAAGTTTGTCTGGACGAAAGAATGTGAGGTAAGCTTCAAGTATCTAAAGAGAAGGCTGATCACTACACCTGTACTCACATTACCAAAAAGTGGAGAAAGTTTTTTGATATACAGCGATGCTTCAAAGAAAGTCTTGGGTTGTTTACTCATACAAAATGATAATGTGATAAACTATTCCTCATGACAGTTGAAGATCCATGAGCATAACTACCAAACACATGATCTGGAGTTAACAGCTGTGATTTTTGCCTTGAAAATCTGATGGAACTACGTTTATAGTGAGAAGTGTGACATATACACCAACCATAAGAGCCTAAAGTATATATTCACACAAAATGATCTCAACATGTGTCAAATGAGATGGTTAGAGCTAATCAAGAATTATGATTACTCAATTCACTATCATCCTGGAAAGGCGAACAAGGTAACTGATGCTCTAAGAAGAAAAGAACCTGCTACTCTATCCATGTTACGGATTGAGAAAGACCCCATCTTCTTGGATATGCAAAGGATGGATTTAGAAATCATAAGGGTATGGGATACATCCTACCTTGACCAAATGATTGCGCAACCATCCATTCAAGAGAATATTAATGAAGCACAAAGGGATGATGTGGAGTTATAAAAGAGGGTCAATGCAGTAAAGGAAGGGAAGCTGCAAGAGTTCCATATCAACGATGATGGTGTGATTTGGTTTGGAATGAGACTTTGTGTGCCTTAATAACCCGGGATAAAGAAGGAGATATTGGAAAATACACATAGCTCAACATTCTCTATCCATCCTGGGTGTACCAAGATGTATCATGATCTCTGAGAACACTTCTAGTGGGATAACATGAAGAAGGAGATTGTGGAATATATATCAAGGTGCTTGGTATGTCAGCAAGTTAAAGTAGAGTGACAAAAGTACAAAGTGATGATGCAACCATTACCTATACCCATGTGGAAATGGGAGAATGTCACAATGGAATTTTTCATGGGTCTCCCGAAGACGTCGAAGGGAAATAATGCGATATGGGTTGTGGTTGACCAACTCACCAAGACTGCCCATTTTATCACTATTCAGGAAGACCTCTCACTTGAAAAACTTACAAAAATGTATGTGAAGGATATGGTGAGACTTTATGGTGTTCCACTCTCAATTTTATCTAATTGTGATCCAAGGTTCACATCTAAATTCTAGAGAAGTCTTCAACATGCTTTGAGTACTGAATTAAATTTCAGCACGACCTATCATCCCAAAACTGATGGCTAATTTGAAAAAACTATTCAGACGTTTGAAGATATTCTAAGAGATTACTCTCTAGAATTCAAAGGTGGGTGGGATCAAAATCTCCCATTAGTTGAGTTCTCATAAAACATTATCTTCCACTCGAGTATTCTGATGGCTCCGAATGAAGCTCTGTATGGAAAGTGATGTAGAAATCCAACCTGTTGAGTTGAAGTTGGAGAACGAAAGATACTTGGACCCGATCTTGTGCAAGAGATGATAGAGAAGGTTCAAGTCATCCAGAAAAACATCAAAGCTGCTCAGAGTCAGCAAAAGAGCTATGCTGACAACCATTGAAGGGACTTGGAGTTTGAAGTTGGTGATAAAGTCTTCCTTCAAATATCACCCTGGAAGAGAGTCATGTGGTTTGGAAAGAAAGGAAAGTTAAAACCAAGGTACATTGGACCCTTTGAGATCCTTGATTGCATAGGAGCTATGGCCTATAAGCTTTCACTTCCTCTGAATATTACTTGAGTTCATGATGTGTTTCACGTATCACTCCCGAGGAAGTACATACCCGATACCTCACACGTACTAAACTCAAAGGTGGTGCATCTGGAAGATGATCTCTCTTATGAGGAGCATCCAGTGAAGATTCTGGACTGAAGAGATAAGGTTCTAAGCAATAAGAAAACCCACCTTGTCAAAGTATTGTGGAGGAACCAAAAGTTTGAAGAAGCTACTTGGGAACCGGAGGAGGTGATGAAGGAGAAGTACCCTCACCTGTTTACCACCTAGAATGTAAAATAAAATTTTGAGGGTGAAATTTCGTAATGGGGGAAGAATGCAACGACCTAAAGTTTTCAATGGAAATTTCACTTATTATAAATATGTCATAAAATAACATGAAAAAACAACATAATTAACTACTATGTGCTATGTGGTCTTTAAACATAAGGTTGTCACTTCTATGTTTGGAATTTCGAAAACCTGATATACATGGTTGCAACCAGTAAGTTATTTGGAGTCCGATAAGGAAAACTTAATTTTTTTAGTGAATAGTAACATACCCTTATGAATAGTAAAATACCCTTATTAATAGTGAAATTACCTAATGAATAGTAACCTTACCTATGATAGTCATAAAATAATATTCAAGTGAAATTATGATGTTCCTATATTTTAGAATAAGTAAATGAATGTTTTAAAACTGGTTTTTAATAATAAATTATGATTTTAATTAAATATTAAATTAATAATATTTATGAAATTATTTTCATAAAATGGACTTCATTTTTGGATTCTACACATCGAAAAATGGTTATGGTGAATTTTTCGGATTTTTCTGAAATACTTGAATTTTTGATGAATAGTAGAATCTGATAATTCACAATAAATGCTAAATAATGGATTAATTGAGTCATTGATGATGATATGCTGATGTAAGCCCATTTGTTTCGAATTCACATGAATTTATTACTATTCTTGGTCATGTAATACTTACTATTCCTTGTCTTGTGAGGAAATAATATACTAATGATTAAAAAGTTATGAAAACCCTCCTCTCCTCCACTATAAAACCCCCCTCACTCCATCTTCTCTTCACTCATCTCAAGCCTTGTTACTTGCCAATATTCTATCCAAATATCTCCCCAAGATCTTCCCCCACATCTAGAATCACCTATACTCTTCAAAATACCAAAACCTCTCCCCTTAAGAGGTTCTCAAAGGAGGAAGTCTCAAGAGGTAAATTCCTCTTTCCAATTCCTTGTTTTCTTTTAAGTTCTTTTCTTTTGTTTCTTTCCTCACATCCCTTCACCCAAATGGTATGAAAACTCCAATAACATACATGTACAGGAATTTTTTATGCTAATGGGATATTTCATTATATTCTATCCCTTCCCCACCTTTTATTTGAAAGAAATGAAAGCACCGTTTGAGATGGGCTAATTTAACACATTCAAGGACAACAATTTATCAATTTCTATTATCATCATCAAATCTGGTCATGAAACCATTTTTCTTATGGTTGAACCAGAATATATATATATATGTAATATATCCTATTTTTATTCTTTAATCTTTTTGTACAAATGGTATTAAGTTATAAATCAAAATATGTTCTTTGTAATCAAACCCACCAATTAACAAAAACGGTTGTCACTTTGGTTTTATATAATAATTCAACTTCACTCTATGTAATCAAATTAAATATAAAACCATATAATCTCATGTATGTTCACTAATATAATATAACTTCAATTTTGAAAAACCACTTTCATCTTACATGTTTATCCAAACGTGAATATAAGCGAACCGACCATTAAAACCAATCAAACTAACGAGCCTGAAAAATGAAATTGAGCCTTATAACTAATCAAGAAGGCCTTTAATAAACTAAAAATGGTTATAATAAATCAATTAAATATAGAAGAGGTTATTTAATTATTAATTAATGGGTCTAATTTTTTTATTCTGGTCTTTGATAACAAGAGGAGAACACCAATGGATTTAAGGTAAGGGATCCTCTCTATTTCACTCTTAATCAGGATTGTCCTCTATGCTATTCCTTTTTATGTTTAATAGAAAATTATGGGTTATGTTTACGAAACTCCCCCATACTTCCCTCTTGATTTATAAGTGATAAGAGACCCTTTTTCTCTCTCTCAAAAATCCCTCTTAGTTACACCAGATACCTTACTGATAAACCATAATGAATTCTAACCGAACTTCCTTTATTCCTTCGGGTTACTCTATCTTTATTTTTACCAAAATGTAGTTGTATTTTATTTTTTATGTAAAACATATACATAATATTTATATTCTCCAAAATCATGTTCTAATATCCATCCCTCATTCTCTCTCAGGGGTATACATGTTTTTATTTTAGTGATTCCCACCCAGATACTTCCCGATAAGCAATTTTTATTTAAGGGAACTTCCCAAATTCTTACCTGATTTAAAGTTCACTCTATCTTCTGTTTTAAGCCACCATTGTATTTATAAAATCAGTATTTTTATTATTAAAACCTTATTGGGTCACTTCTGGTTTTATATAAAAGATTGATCCCTTTTCTATTTTAAAATCTCTAGAGCATTTTCCTTAAAAATGCACAAAATGTTTTAATGCTAAAATTGCCCAAATACATTTCTTAAAAGTTGTCACTTCTTTTTGAAATCACATACCATGATATATTCCTATTTAATATCCATGTATAATTCCTTTATTTCATGGACACTTTCATGATACGCCCATTGGTTATGATTTATATCATGGTTGTGGTACCTAATTCTTTCCGTGGGTACCCTTATGTTTATGTATGGTTGATTATATATGATTATTGGTGTGGAAAGATTATTTATGTGGAAAGAATATTCATGAAAATTTTGAGACAGGTGAACCCATATAGCACTCCAAAGAATTGGGTAGAGTTAAGTCTCATGAGATGTGATGTGAAATGGGATTGGCAGTTAACCTTGACCCATACTAACATGTAAAACTGGATTGGCGGTTAGCCTTAAACCATACTAAAGAAAAGTTTTATGATTCTGACACATTTATATGATTCCATGTTTATATGATCCCATGCTTATATGATATGATTTCTTATGTTCCATGTTTTGTTTTCATTATGTCATGCCTCCTAACTCATGTGCTTAAGATTTATCCTTATGTTCATTCCCTTACTGGGTTTTTTAGCTCATACCTTTGTTCATGTGTTCCCTAGGGTACCCTATAAAGATGTAAGGGATCAAAAGAATTTATGATATATTTATTAATATTAAATAAAGAAATGTTTTTTAGCCCCATGTTTTATGTTTTATGTTCTTAGTCTTACAATACACTAGACTTAACGTTCCTTGGCTTGTACTCTGATGATTAACTATGCTTAAAATCATGTAATGTTATATGTAAAAGGCTTAGATCTCTATAGAATATCTTTTCATATCTTTATTACTATACTTCTTGGATTTTGGGTGAAAGGAAACATAATAAGTATGATCTCAAATGCTTAATATTGTTTAAGTATTGTGGAAGAAATAATGAATCAATGAGAGTAGTCAATATGGAAAGGAAAATTACGGATAACACATGCCATTCAAAATGTAAATAAGTAAAAGTAAAGAAGAAGAAATAATGAATTGATAAAAATAAACTACCATGTAAAGGTAAATAACCAATGACACATGCCATTCAAATAACGAGATAAGGCATAATCAATATAGAAAGGTAAGAAACTGAAACACATTCAATTTAATCAATAAGTTGTGAATAAAATGCATCCATAGATATGTCCAAGCAATAATATCATCTATAATAATGAAAAATGAATTCTAAATTGTAAGAACCCAAACCTTCTTTTCAGGTATGATTTTTATTTTCTGGTGTTTTTGAGAAAAAGAGGAGAATCTGGAAATTTAAGGAGTACACGCTGTGTACTTAGAAGTACATGCTATGTACCCAGTTTCTGTGGGCGACTGTGTACTGGAAATGTAACAGATGAGTACATGGCCATGTGGGGTGACCTGGACACTGCCTAAAGTGGGGCCCGGTGAAGGTATATACACGCCCTTTACTTTTAAAATACACGTCGTGTAATTTTATTTTTAATTGTTAAATCAGACCTGGGTCGCGTCTAATTGGTAGAAACATATTCTTCTCGACTCATCTTGTCTAGGATTGACATATATCACTGATTCTTCATGGATCCCCTGATCGACCACCATTATCCGAATCAACTACTGTTGATTACGTTGGAATCTACACAGTGAGTTTTTTCTTCTTCTAGATCCTTGTTCTTTGATTTCTCTTATTTTTTGTGATATTCTTGGTTGAGTTTTTTAGCTATTTTTATATGTCTACCATGTTCTAGGCCAATTCAAGGGCTTAAGCCAAAGTATATAGATTGTACAGTGTCCAAGTAGGTGTTTTGTGCCTTTCCGTACTTAGTCTTTTAAAATTATGTAAAAAAGCTCCCAATACCCTAGAACGGGGTATTGCGTGTTTAGGGATTTTAGCCCTGTTATTGTCAGCCATGCCTCGTGTTCCTGAGTAGAGGTTGTTTGTTTGTGAATAGGGTTATTTTCCATGATATGTATGTGTTGACCATGTTTTTTTGGACTTTGAAAGTTTGGTATAGCTTTGCCACTTAAGCTGCTTGTTTTTCCATGCCTAGTGTTTTTAGGATGGAGTGATATTATCTAATGCTGTTATATGCTTGTACATATTTAGCCAAGTTGATCTTGAAAGCTCATAGCCAAGTATTTATTAAGGTTTAATTTGGATGTGAACATTGTTTTTCATGATTTAATTACACATGGATGTGGGAACCTAGTGTAGTATACCATAGGGGGAATGGATGCTGAGGGCTTCCCTAGAGTGTCTGATTACTTTTCACTTTGTGAGACTATAGTGGGGATGGATGTGAGTGCTCCCTTAGAGTGTCTATAGATTTACGTTTTAAGAATATAGGGGAATTTAATGTTGAGTTCTTCCCCATAGTGTCTATAGTTACTGATACAAGACCATGGGGGAATTGATAGTGAGTGCTTCCTCAAAGAGTCTTTGGTAAAGCTGAACTAGAGGGGTTAGACTGTGGGTGCTTACAAGAGGGTTTCTTGTGTTTGATTGGTTGAACCAGAGGGGTAAGTCTGTGATTAGTTCTCAAAGGGTTAACTATTTTTTAATTGGCTCTTACTTTTTATATGAAAATTAATGCAATTGAAACTGTAGGATTGTTTACTTTTGAGTACTTTGTTTACTACTTCATTTTTTTATTGCCTTCCATATATATTCATTGACTTTTAGGCACATATCTTTGGGTGTTTGCCTACTGGGATTCATCTCACACCCTATTTGGGTCATGATTTTGGAACCAAACATATTTTATTGCTATAGGTATATATAAGGGCAATCACCATTCTACTTCAGGTACTTGATTGCCGTGGAGATAGAGAGCATGGGACCAAGCCAAGGCTTATGATGCTTCTGGAGTTTATTTGTCTTTTTTGTACTTTGGTTTAGTACTATATTCTAGCATTTTTAATTTTTTGGATCTTTTCCTAGACATATGAATCATGCATCATTTATATATGTGCTCCAGTTTTTTATTACTTTTAGGCTTATGTTGTTTACTGATTTCATGTTATTACCACTTTTTTTATTATTATCAGTTTCTTTCTACTATGTTACTCTTCCAATGAGAGAATATTTTCCCCATGATCACACCCAAGGATCTCACTGCTAGTCGGTAGCCTCTAGCGTTTGGGAAAATGCGCTTGAGTCCATGTGACCAACCAGTTACGGGGCACCTCTGGGCGGCACCCGGAACCGGGACGTTACAAAGTGGTATTATAGGAATTATTTTCTTCTTGAATTACTATTTGGATCCTACAGCTAGAGATATGAAGGAATAGGTACTTGGTAATAAGTTGTTCCTAGGAGTAGCTAACCCATGTATAGGGAAAAGCCAATTTACCTCATATATTTCAATTTTTATGGTTTTTCAATTATTACAGTAGATTTGATTTCACTGTTGGGTGATTCACATGTATTGTGATATTATTGTTGATATTATTGAGGTTCCATTTCTGTTGCAACCTAATGAGATGAGGGTATTATATCTCATGCATCATATAGGCACTTACTAGAGATCACATGTCATTCATTCTTTCCATGCCATTTATGGTGCATTACTGATTACATGTTGTTGTGATAGATGTTGTGATAGATATGCATGCTGTTGTGATAGATGATTTGATAGAATGCCTGCTATTTGATAGGGTATTGGATTGTGTAAGGTTTCATTTGAATGAATGCCAAACTTTGGTTCTTAAGGTGTTATGGGCCTCATGGATCATAATTTGGAGGATTGTTGCACTATTATGCATGTATATAACATGTATAAGATGCCAAAATTTGATTAGTAGGGAGTATGGGACCTCACAGATTGGATTTTGGCTCTTTAATGTTCATTTTAGTGTTTTTCTGGGTTCCAGAGTAGTTTCTGAGGCTTAATATCTGGAAAAACCAAGAAAACCCGATGTGTATTACTGAATACACTCCATGTATCCTTTTGTTCAGGAAGGTATTGCTTTTCTTAAGTAAACACTATGTATTTTTTGTACACACCATGTAGTTTCTACCCTTGTCAATGGATGTGTGAGAAGAGATATGAGTATGAGAGTTTTTTTGATGGGATACGCCATGTAACCTATGTGGACGTTGTGTCTTATGAGACATGTGTCCGACCGTGTGACTAATGAAACAGGTGGATTACGGGTAGTTAGTACACGCTGTGTCTGGAACAAACACGCTTTGTAGAGTAAGCCATGTAACCGGCCATGTGACTAACAACATGGGTCAGTGAAGTTATTTCTAGTACATGCTGTGTCTGGCACAAACACACCGTGTAGTCTAGTTCTAGGATAACCATGTAGGTTAGTCGTGTAGAAGAACTCAGGTAGGGGAACACCATTTAAGTAAATTTTGTGTCTTGGGAGAACATGTTGTGTGTATTGGTTGTTACATAACCTGGGTTGAAAAAAGTACATGTCCACATGAAATCTTAAGGGAAAACAACATGTAGGAGTTGTACACGTCATATATCCACCTTTTAGAAATATTGAATGCTTTATTTCTCCTATTCCTTTCTTGCACTTCTAAGTTTCTGTCCTTATTAATATTGATCTAAGGTGTGTGCTTGACCTTCCAGAGTCATGCCACCATGAATTCCTCTGGTTGTACGCCAGATTCCAGGCAGTGACCAAACACCAAATATGGCAGATCAGGAACTGACAGCAGATCCTCTAGTAATTCCCGTCTTGGCACCAGCTATTATTCCAGATATAGGTGCCGATGCATTGTTCTGAGAGGAATTTATGAGGTTCAGGTAGACCTTCCAAGGAGTCCACCCCCTGCCCTGCTAATGACAGATTTGACACAGGTCTTTCAGAAGCATCATCCACCTACTTTATCTAGAGATGGAGGAACTCAGGCTGTAGAATCATGGTTAGAGGCCATGCTTTCAATATTTGAGAATATTAAGATGCCTCCAGAGAGGAGGGTGAAGCTCTATATATAAATGCTCTGGGATTCCTCCAAGAGATAGTGGGATGGGATCTCATAGGTGGAATGCCAACAGGTTATGTCTTGGGATGAGTTCCAGCATGCCTTCTATGATTACTTTTACCCAGAGAATTTGAGAGATGATTGAGCCCGAGAGTTCATGAGTCTGGAACAGGGTAATATCTTAGTTATGGAGTATTCTTCTCGCTTTACCGAGCTGCAACCTTCACACCCATCCTAGGAGGTTATAGGTTATTCATGGAGAGGAAGTTTGAGTATGGTATCAGGAATGACATCTGATCTTAGGTAAAAATCATCAGGTTGACTTCCACCACCTCTGTAGTCATCCAGGTGCTGATCACATAACACAATCTGAGGGATTCTGAAGCTGTGAGATAGGGAGGCTTGACATCCAGAGTTGGTACCCCTCCAACTGACAGTAGGAAGCGCCACAGGGAGTCTATGCATGGAGATCCGAGTAAGCAGGACACTTCTTCTGGTAGTCAGGTGGTGTGCTACCAATGTGGGAAGAGAGGGCATACAAGGCCACATTTCCCAAGAGACCCAGTGGAGTACCAATCTTGTGGAAATATGGGTCATGTTCATCATTTCTATCATATATTTTCACTAATAGTGGGTGACATAGGTTCTTCTATGATTCCTCATTTAGGAGAAGGACCACCAGTTTCTCATTAGTCTGGGAACTAGAGTTCGTCCGACCGTTCAGGCCGAGGTGGAGGTCATGGACCTAGTATCCAGTCTCTAGGATTTCAATGACAGTTGGGTGGATCAACTCAAGGTGGTCAGGGAGGGATTCAGGGATGTAATACAGGTCAGGATTTTGTAGTGGAGCATACCCAGTAGGAGCAGGATCCTGAACCCTCTATAGTTCGAGATACAATCCTAGTTGCCTCAGTTTTAACTTCTGAACTTTTTGATACAGTTTCTTACCATAGTTTCATATCTTTTGCTATTTTGGAGAACCTTGGGCTCTGTATCATTACTTTTGATGATGTCTTGACGTTGGACACTCTGTTGGGGACTATAACAACTAGTGTACGTTAGTGCAAGGAGTGCAATCTTGAGGTTGGTGGGTGTCACTTCTTATGGGACCTTTACATATTAGAGATGATGTGGTATGATGTCATTCTTGGAATGGACTGGTTAGTTCCCTTCCAAGACGTTGTGGACTTCTATCGTCATAGGGTGAGTTTCACATCACCAGAAGGCGGTCTGTTCTTACATAAGGGTGAATGAGATGTTCAGGCGAGCATAGCAGGACCCGAGCATCATGGGTTGGGAGGAGTTACAACCCAGATTTCTAGTCAATATTTGGATGACTACAGGAATTCATAGTTGGACTTTCCTCCAGTGGCCGATCATTTCAGGGATGTCTTTCTAGAGGACTTTTCAAGATTACCTCCAAAGTGAGAGGTAGAATTTTCTATTGAGCTTGTTCCAGGAGAGACACTAGTGTCCATTCCTTCTTATAGGATGGATACACCAGAGTTATAGGAGCTCAAGAAATAGATAGAGGATTGACAAGATAAGGGTTTCATCTGACCCAATACATCTCTTTAGGGTTCACCTGTCCAATTTTCGAATAAGGGAGATGGTACCGTCTGACTTTGTGTGGATTATTAGAAGCTGAACCAGTTTATGGTTAAGAAATGATATCCCTTACTAAGGATTTTTTATCTCTTTGATCAGCTTCAAGGATCCCGGGTGTTCTCGAATATTGAATTGAGATCCAATTATCATTAGTTTCACATTAGATCATCTGATATACCTCTTATAGCCTTTAAGAGTAGTTATGGTCTATATGAGTATATGTTTATGTCATTTCGACTCATGAACGTGCCTGCAATTTTCATGGAATTAATGAACTAAGTGTTCCATCCATACTTGGATTCTTTCGTGGTAGTTTTCATGGACGATATCTTGGTGTACTGTCACACTCGACATGAACATGCCACACATCTTGAGATCATATTAAGTACACTGAGATATGACCAATTATATGCTAAGCTCTTAAAATTCAACTTTTGGATGGACCAAATTCACTTCTTGGGCCATGTTATCTCAGAGAGAGGAGTATCAGTAGAACTAGAGAAAGTGAGATCAATAGTTTCTTGGGAGAAGATGAAGAACATATTTGAGGTAAAGATTATTCTAGGTATGGATGGATACTATAGAAGTTTCATACAGAACTTTTCATGCTTAGCAACACCACTGATGGGCCTAACTAAGAAGGGTGCAAAGTACTTGTGGTCAGCTACTTGTGAGTCAGCCTTTCAGGAGTTGAAAGAGAGGTTGAATTCTACACCGATACTAGTATTTCCAGAGTCGGGAAAGAGCTATATTGTATATTGTGATGCATCAGGTATCAGGGTGGGATCAGTGCTTATATAGGGGGAATGAGTCTTTACATACGAGTCTCAGCAGTTGAGGCCACATGAAAGAAATTACCTAATGCACAATCTCGAGTAGCCTATAGTTATTCATGCCTTAAACTGTGGGAGACATTATCTGTTGGAAGAGAATTTTTTGGTTTTCAGTGACCATAAAAGTTTCAAGTATATCTTTACACAACACGATCTGAATTTGAGATAGCAAAGGTGGGTTGAGTAACTTCAGTATTTTGACTTTGAGCTTTCTTACATGGCTGGGAAAGGAAACACAGTGGATGATGCGCTAAGAAGGAGGACTTAGGTATAAGAAGTTCAAGAGGCCAATAGTGAGTGGTAGCTTATGGATCTATTATATGAGATGAATTTGGAGGAGCATGACAGACAGGGGCAGACAATTCTTTCTTCTGTAGCTGTTACCTCTACTCTACTTGATCAAGTTCGAATAAGGAAGATATCAGACTCTGAAGTCCTAATTCTATGGGAGAGTGTGTCAGGAGAGGACCCTATTCCTAGATGGACCATGGGCGAGGATGAGATCTTGCATTTTCATGGGCACATATGGGTGTCAGTAGAAATATGCGAGGAGATGATACAAGACTTTCATTCCTCAATTTGGTTAGTTCATCCTGGTGTCACCAAGATGTATTGAGATTTTCACCATCAGTATTGGTGGCCAGGTATGAAGAGATATGTTGCTGGGTTTTTCATGAGGCGTTCCACCTATCAGCAGGTGAAGGCAGTGCATCAGTGACCAGCAAGGCCTTTTCAGCAGTTACCCATTATCAAGTTGAAGTGGAATGATGTCGTGATGGACTTCTTGACAGCTTTACCAAGGTCGTCTCATGGGATCAATGCACGAGTTGTCATTGACAGACTCCCGAAGGTTGCACACTTCTTATCGATCAAGGAGAACTTCAATGTTGATGAGTTAGGATAGATATACATCTGAGAGATTGTATGTCTAAATGGGGTTCCACACTCTATAGTTTCAAAAAGGGACACCTGTTTTACTTCTCAGTTCTGGAAGGGACTATAGAGGGTGTTGGGTACACAGGTACTTCTGAGTACGACTTACCATCCCCAGACAGATGGCCATTCCGAGCGTATGATTTAGGTGCTAGAGGACATGCTTCGAGCATGTGTCCTAAATTTTGGAGGTTCTTGGGAGAAGCACATACCTGTAGTGGAGTTTCCTACAATATTATTTTTCAAGAAACTATTCATATGTCACCTTACAAGGCTTTCTATGGTAGGCCATGCCGATCACCCCTATGTTGGCTAGAGGTAGGAGAGGCAACTATGTTGGGACCTTGTCTTGTCTAGGAGACCACATAGCAGATAGATTTGATTCAAAAGAGGATGGATATTACACAGTCATGACAAATTATTATGCTAATCGAAGGGGATGACCTCTAGAGTTCGAGGTCAGAGATCAAGTTTTCCTTCATGTCACACTAAGGTTGGGACACAATAGGATTAGGAGAAATTGAAATCTTTTTTCGAGATATGTTGGACCATTTGAGGTTTTGGAGAGAGTCAGGCCAGTTTCCTATAGTTTGCAGTTACCTCATAGGTACCGGAATATGCATGACGTCTTCTAGGTTTCTCAGCTACGATGTTACTTCTCAGAATTGTCTCATGTTTTTCAACCCAAGGAGGTTGAGTTAGAGGTGGATTCCATGTTCAAGGAGAATCCTATCTGGATTTTTGATTGTAGTGAAAAGGTCCTATGTGGCCGGTTTTTCCTCTAGTATGAGTTCTAGGGCAGCACGAGCGAGTACAAGATGATACTTGGGAGAGTGAGGTAGATGTACGATCACAATGGCCTGATATGTTTGAGGATTCTTCTTCTACGTCTCCTTGATAGGGAAATTTAGGGATGAATTTATTAAAGGGGAGGTTTGTAAGAAACCAGACCTTATTTTCAGGTATGATTTTTCTTTTCTGGTGTTTTTGAGAAAAATCGGAGAATTTGAAAATTTAAGGAATACACACTATGTACATAGAAGTACAGACCATGTACCTGGTTTCCATGGGTGACCATGTACTGGCCGTGTAACGGCCGAGTACATGGCTATATGGGGTGACCTGAATACTACCTAAAGTGGGGGCTAGTGAATGCATATACACGTTGTGTACTTTTAAAAGACACACTATGTACTTTTCATTTTATTTGTTAAATCAGACCATGGTTGTATCTAATTGGAAGAAACATCTTAATCATGGATCATCTTGTCCAGGAGTGACAGATATCACCAATTCTTTTCGGAGCCCCTGATCGACCATCTGTTCTCCGAATCAACCACCATAAATTGTGTTGGAATTGCCACAACGAGTTCTTCCTTCTCCTAAAGACTCATTCCTTGATTTATCTTCTTTCGTGAGATATTATTGGTTGAGAATTTTAGAACTTTTTGTATAATTACTATGTTCTAGGTAAATTCAAGGGTTGATTCCGGAGTATATTGATCGTAAAACGTTAAGGTAGGTGGTTTGTACCATTCCATAGTCAGTCTTTTAATATTATGTGCAAAAGTGCCCAATACCCTAGAACAGGTTAGTGTAATTTTAAGGATTTTATCCCTATTATTGACTGCTATGCCTTGTGTTCCTGAGTAGAGGTTTTTTTGCGAATAGGTTTATTTTCCATGCTATGGATGTATTTCCCATGTTTTTTTGGATATTGAACATTTGGCCTAGCTTTGCCAATTAGGCTGTTCTTTTTCCATGCCTACTATTGTTCGGATGGAGTGATATTATCTGACGCTGTTATATGCTTGTAGTTGTTTATCCAAGTAGTTATTGAAAGCTGTTAGCCAAGTAGTTCTTAAGATTTACATTGTGTGTGAATATCATTGTGCATTATTGACTTACACAGGGCTATGGGAACCTGATGTAGTAGAATATAGGGAGAATGGATGTTGAGGGCTTTCCCAGAGTGTCTGTTTACTTATCACGTTGCAAGACTATATGGGGGGGGATGGATGTGAGTGCTCCCTCAGAGTGTTTGTAGATCCACGTTGTGAGACCACAAGTGGATTTGGATGTTGAGTGCTTCCCCAGAGTGTCTATAACTACCGATATGAGACCACAAGAAAAATTTATGGTGAGTGATTCCTCATATAGTCTTTTCTAAAGCGGAACCATAGGGGTTAGACTATGAGTGATTCCTTGAGGGTTTCTTGTGTTTGATTGGTTGAACCAGAGGGGCTAGGCTATGAGTACATCTCAGAGGGTTACTTTTTTTTGAATTGCTTCTTTTTATATGAAAAAGAATGCTATTGAAACTGTAGGATTGTTTTCTTTTGAGTAATTCTTTGTTTACTGCTTCATTTTTCTTATTGACTTCCACATATATATTCACCGACTATTAGGAACAGATCTTTTGGTGGTTGCCTACAAGGATTCTTCTCACACCCTTTTTGGGTTATGATTTTGGGCCCAAACAGATTATATTGTTGTAGGTATAAATAAGCCCAATTTCACTTCTACTTAAGGTACTTTATTGCTGTGGAGCTGGAGAGAATGAGACTAAGCTGAGGCTTGCAATTCTATTGGAGTTTATTTGTTTTTTTTGTACTTTGGTTTAGTACTATATTCTAGAATTGTGACTTGTTTGGTTATTTTCCTAGACATATATATCATGCATCATTTATATATGTGTTCCAGTTGTTTATTACTTTCATTATTCCGCTGTTTACCTATTGCTTGTTATTACCGATTCCGCTATTTTTATCTTTTTCTTTCCACTGCGTTACTCTGCTAATGAGGGAATAGTTTCCCCACTATCACACCTAAGGCCCTCGGTTCTAGTTGGCAACCTCTAGAATTTGGGGAAAATCTCTTGAGGCTATGTGACCAACTAGGTATGAGGCACCTCTAGTCGGCACCCGAAACCAGGGCATTACATCAATAAAGGAAATGCTTAATTATTGGACTTCATGTTTCCTAGGAACATGATAACTTTAACATAAGTATCTATTCTCAATACAATTTAAATATATGGGTAGAAACCTATCTATTCTACTTGGAAACAAACTTTTAAGGGTTTTTCAAACTAATTATATCTCATGAGACTACCGATGCATCATGGGTATTACTATAGATGGTTCCCAACCTGTAGGTCTTGCATTAACCAATCTCCAACCCATATAGTGCATGTCTAAAGCATTTAAATAAATAAAACACCTTATCAAATATCTGTATTGAGTAAAGGATACAAATTTATCAATATTTCCCCAGTCAATCAAATAACTATCAACATAAACACCATATGTAAAAATGATATATGATTTAGGCAATAAAAATATCCATGATAAATTATATTGATAATAAGGTGAATTTCAATGTTCAATGGTCATAAGAAATTGAATATTTCAGTGGGACTAACAAAGGAATCAAGTTAGTGAATAAAAATATTATTCTTGGTCAAAATAATCATAAACCACCTAGATGAAGAATAATTATTGAATCAATATAACATATCCCAAGTGGAGTAAAAATAAAGGGGTTTTTTATTGATTAAATAAAAAGATATTTAAAAACATTCTTGAAGAAAATATCCTTTTAATTTTGGAAAACATCTTGAAAATTCATTTCCTTTAAAATCACTTTTAAAATTATTTTCTTTCATAATTAACCATTTAAACTTTCAAAGTAAGCTTCGATGAAATAATGGTAGGTAAATCCATACATGTAATACAAAGTAAAAGAACATTACTTTTGCAGGGTAAAAAGGGTAGAAAAATGAATTGTTCAGAAAATGATAAGAATATTACTTTGAAAACATTCATCAAAGATAAAAGGGTAAAAATTTTATTAATAAATGATTTTGGAAATGTTACATCATTTTTGAAAAATTTATAGAAAACATGTTTTTAGGAGAAAACAGGTTCTCTGATATTAGTTCCACTAGGTAAAATACCCTGAGGGGGGGGGGGGTGAATTAGGGTATGGAAGAAAAAAACAACTTCCCATTTTGATCTTTTTTTGTTGTAAAAAAAAATCTCTTCTCTCTCCCTCCCATAGTAAAGTATGAAAAAAATAAAACATGCATGTGACTCAAAAATTTTACTTGGTTCACCCTCATTGGGATATATTCATGGAGCATAAAATTATAATGTGCCAATGTACTAGATCCATTAAAAGCATATTTCTATTTACAATGTTCAGAGTGAAGTCACTGTCCCTCATGGTTTACAACCAATCACAAAATGAAAGCTCACTAATCTCCCAATTTAAGTGTTCTCACTACTTCTTCAGAAGACCCAATAACAATTTATAGAATTGTAGGTCCCTTAATTATCTAAAATTAAAGAATCCTACACTTTATGTAGATTCTCTGTTGATGTCCCTATTTCATCTACTGATGAATAAAACTTTACCAAAGGTGTACTGGGAAACATCCAACTTTCACACAACCCTAGGTTGACTTGTGTACTACATTAAGCATGATACCAAGTGTTACCTTTTTCACAGAAAAAAACTTTCATGCTACTCCAAACTTGTGCGACACAACCTTCTTATACTCACAACTTGCACGAAACACACCTTTTTTTATGCTCAACTCACTATTGGAGTGTAACTACCATCTAGTGCACAACTTCTGAATAATTATCTATTTGAACGCCTTCCCAATTATGTGACTAGAGATCCAATTTAATTAATTGTTTAGATTTTATAGAATGAGGGGGTTATCCATATATTTATAGGCATTTTGAGGACCCTGAATGCACAACTCATAACTTTCCCCCAGACAGCCTAGTCCATTCTCTAAAGCCTATATCATGTAAATCACCATGTGTGTTGCTCCAAAAATTGTGCTCCCTTATTTACTTTTATATATTTTGTTTTTTTAATCATAAAACATGCATGGAGAACAATTTTCCAAGGCTCCTTGACACTGGCATGCAACTAACTTTTCTAAACACACTCTTCTTCATTCCCAAATTTTTAGACCCAAAAATTTAGAAAACACTCGAAAATGGTGCTACCATATGTACATTCTTTTTTTACCACCTCTAGATCATCCATTACTTTTTCAAGCTTCTTTGTCAAAATTGATTTTCAAAAATATATCTAGAACTTCACAACAGATCATGGAAACCCTCTTTGTCAAAAAAGAAAATCAACCCAAAAATGCTGCAATGTTACCTTAAGGGATTTTTTCCCAACAATCTCCCCATTTGGGTTTGTTGAAAAATATTTCATAATTTGATACCTCTTTAAAGCATCGTCCATATTTACCACCATTATCTTCATACAATTCAGATAGTGATCAATGATTTAATCAACACAAAATTTATGCCCACATGAGCCATACTCGGCGTGCGAAACAAGAGTATAATGCAAAGTTCTTTAATGAAACACTTCGTTCCATTCCAAAAACCACTCCTCTGCTTTCATCAAGAACCTAACCTATCATTATATGTAATATTTGATCGATCACATCTAGAATCGTCAAATTTAATGATTTAAAGCTTCCCCTATCTCACTGCTCCCCCTATCTCGCTACTCCACTTGTTATCTTCCCCCCATGAATTGAATAAGATATTTTATCCCTTTTATAGACACAATTTCTCCCCCTTTTTCAACAGACCTGAAGGTCACTTCATCAATAAACCCAAAGGTCACATCATTATAGTCTACAATAGGGTAAAGAACACCGATCATTACATTTGCGAAAAACACACCATACCTTGAGGAGAGGAGGTGAGAATCCACAATTTTTCAAGTGTGGGGAGTCAACTAACCTCCCAGAGCCAGTCAATGCCTCTAAAACACTTATTTTGGTATGGCCTTTATTAGAGTGTATGTAGCCTATAGTTCTATAGGCATAAAATCCAACTTTACACGACCTTGCTCCACCTTCTCCTTGATAAAATGATATTTAATTTCAATTTTCTTAATCCTTTAGAGATGGACTGAGTTTTTTCTAAGATTTATAGCACTTGAATTATTGCAACGAATTCCAATTAGGGACTTCAATTCAACTCCCATTTCATCAACCTTCTTCTTTATCCACAATAACTATATGAATTCTTGAATAGCTGCAATATACTCAGATTCTGCAGTTTTCAATGAAATACAATCTTGTTTCTTTCTCAGCCAATAAATACATGATCCACTATGATAAAAAGAACCTCCTAATGTTGATGTTCTTTCATCTACTGATCTGACCTAATCTTCATCTATAAATCCCAATAAATCTTGTTGATATTTTTCACTGGACATCAAACCAAAGTCCACTTTTCCCTTGATATACTGAAGTATTGTTTTCACTACAATCATGTGGATTTTTTTGGATTAATTTGATACCACACTACTTGAAATGTGTCAAAAAAATATATCTGGTCTTGTATTTTTCAAGTACAATAGACTTCCAATGATCTACCTATATTCTGTGAAATTAACTAATTTTCCCTCATCATCTCTTGATAATTTTATCTGGGTAGCTATTAGAGTCTTCATCTCCTTAGAATTATCCATTCCAATATTTCTTAAAAAATCCTTGAAATATTTTGATTAAGAAATGAATGTACCATTCCTTTATTATGTCACTTATAAACCTTAAAAAAACATCAGTTAATTAATTATAGACATTTCAAACCCACTCTTCATGAACTTAGAAAATTTTCTGCACTATGATTCATCCAATCCACTGAAGATTATGTCATTGAAATAAACCAACACCATCATCCTTTTATTTATATCATTAGTGAATTATATATTGTAATCAAATCCACTACGCAAAAAACCATGATTTTTCAAAAACTAATCTTGCCTTGAATACCATGCTATTGGTTCTTTCTTCAAACCATATGATGAATTATTTACCTGAAGAACTCTGTTATCATATTCATGAATGAGAAAACTATTTGGCTACTCAATGTAGACTTCTTCTTCTAGATACCCATTTAGAAATGATGACTTGACATCCATATTGAAAACCTAGAAATTTATTTGCACTAATATGGCCAAGAATAATATGACTACCTCTAGCCTTACAATGTGTTAAAATGTCTCATCAACATCAATTCCCTCTATCTGTGAGTACCATTTTCACACCAATCATGATTTGTTTTGAATCACTGCCCCATCTTCATTCATATTATTAAAAAAGACCCTTTTAGTTCTAATGGAATTCATATATATTGGCATCAAAACAATATCTCACATCATATTCTTTTCAATTTGATATATCTCTTCATTCATAGACTAAACCCAGTTTTCATCTCCAACTGAATCAGAAAAACATTTAGGTTCTACCTAAGATAAGAAAGAGTACTACTATAATGACTTCATTATTCTTGTTTGAACTAGACATATCTGATCACTAATGATATTTTTCCTATCAATTTCAGCTCGACTCTTTGGCTTCTGCATAAACCCCAATTTGAATTCCTCCTGCTCATCATTATTGTCTTCTTCTGAATCCATATCTTCCACTTCTTCTCCCCTTATATTACTTTCCTCCTCATCACTTTCAATAAGAAATTGTTCACTGAGTTTTTGAATATTCTATTCATATTCCACTATAGTGACATCATTGATTTCAACTAATTTTCACAACCACTTATTAAAAAATTTATATGCCTTTCTTTTTCCCGAGTATCCAAGGAATATCACCTCATCTCCCCGTGACTCAAAATTCATGTGTTTCTTTTTTCAAAATAAAGCACTTACTTCCAAAAATTAGAAAGTATTTCAATGTTGGATTCTTTCTATACCACATCTCATATGAATTCTTTCCTTCCTTCAAACACAACATAACCCTATTATAATTGTAGATCAGTGTCAAGAATGATTCCTCCCAAATTTTCTCTGGTAGTTCTTTTTCAATAAGCATAGTTCTGGTCATGTTGTTGATGATCCAATTTTTCCTCTCAACCACTCCATTATATTGGGGAGTTCTTAATTATGAAACTAATTACCTTATCCCTTGTTTCTTAAAATATTATTCCACTATACTATTTGTGAATTAATTACCATTATCAGTATGAAACTTCAAAATTTTCCATCCAAGCATCCTATTAGATTCCCTCCGATATTGTTTTATCCAACGGAACACATCAAACTTGTGGGAAATGACAAATACCCATGAAATCCTGCTATAATCATTAATGAAAATAACATAATATATCTTTATGTCAATGTATCTTGTGAGATATGTCCACATACATAAACATACACAAATTCAAGCACTCTGGTCAATTTATGTTATTTTTCTTTGTATATCTTTCTGATGATCTTCCCTTGTTGAAAGACATCAAACATATGAGTAAAATAACATGATAGATTATGGAGGAATCTAGATAAATCAAACTTTATTAGATCTTCTAGGGATGGTTCGAAAATATGACCAAGTTTTTTATACCATAACTTGTTTTCTTTCTCTCTGAATAAAAATCACATATCTTCTTCCCCGCTTACATGGTATAGATTTACCTTTGTTCATTTTCCTTGTTAAACAACTACACCATATCTTCCTTTGATGAAACAAATATTCTTATTAAATATTATAGAATGACCTAAGTCACATAGTTTAATAATACTAATAAAGTTGCGACTAAGATCTTCTACTACTAAGACATCATCACGTCTCATTTCTTTGACCCCAATCCCGGTCTTTCCTAAGACAATTATCTTCAGCCATTCATCATTTACAAACATGAAAAATCCTTATTTTTTATATTTTATTCTGGTAACAAGTTCTTTATTTCATATCATATGGGATGTGAAAACACTATTAGGGATCCATAAACTAGAATGATATGATGATTGAAGGGAAATTTATGAAACCACTTCTTTCTTGGTTCTTTCCGTTTTAATCCATGGTTTTGACTTCACACTCAGAATAGATTGAAAATGTTGATCTTCCCTAGCGTATTATGGACCAAATTCATCTTGTAATGATGAAAATAAATTTTGAGTTTTCAACACACCTGTTGAGTCTTTGATTTTCTACTTGTGACTACTTTGGTTCAGATTTAGCACATTCCTCTGAATGGTTGATGTATAATATCTATCCATGTACCCAAATCCCCCACAAAAAAAAATGTCCCTATAAATATATTTTAGAGTATCAAGCTCTATTTGGCTTCCAAAATTGTTATTATGGCCTTTGGTATCTCTTGGATATTGAACAAACATTTTTTTAATGTCCCACTATTCCACAATAATAACACCTAATATAGGGTGAATTCTTATGTGTCCCTTCTAAACCAATGGATTTCTCTTGAGTTATATGAATCATATGATTATGATTCATGAATAAATAAATATTTAATATTGGAGAGGGTTTTGGAGGCTTGAATTCCAACATGACTACTTTCTGTTTTTGATTAAGCACCATACAAGCCTTATCATTTATATTTGACTATTTCTTTCATTCTAATAGACCTCTATTATCCACTTCCAACTTTTCCATATTTTTAATGATTTTCTTTTCTGATGTCACATTGGGATTCATGAGTTTTTCTTGATCCTTAAATTTTCATCATAAAATGACAACTTCCTCATCAAGTTCTTCAATACGTTTTATTAGATCCCTTTTGGTGTTAGTCAAACTATCAATTTCACTTTTCCATTCCCCAATTTTGAGATTATACTCAATAGACCTTTTTGATATCTTTGGAAATGAAGGATTTAGTTTTTAAATTTCTAATATCATATTAGACTTATATTTTTCGTGCTATTTCATATAGAGTTTGGCATCATGAACCACTTTTTTGGATTTCTTTATTTTGGCTCTCTAAACTTATATCTCCTCAAGAGCAGCCTCTAGCTCAGCCTAAAAAATAACTCTTATATAAATTTCTTCTTTATCAATTTTGGTTTATTCCTTTTTCTAACCACTACCAACAACTTCCATCATGTCATTTTCTCCACAATATTTTCTTTTCTCTATCTCTTCAACCTTAGATTCATCTAAACTATCACATTCTTTTGAAAGAAGATTATTTTTCTTAAAGAATTTTTTCTTAAAATTTTACTTTCCATTTATATTGGCTGAAGAATTTTTTATATGGATTTCAAATTTATCCTTATCATCTTCTTGGAACTTCTTAGGGCACCTTGCTTCAAGATGACCAACCTTTCCACATTTAAATAAAGAAAGTGGATGTTTCCCTTTGAACTTTCCTTTTCCTCTTTGTAAATTTGAGGAAAGTAATGAGATCACCTCATCTATATCTTCTTATTCCTAATAATATTTAATGGTGAGCTTCTTCCTAGACTTTAATTCCACTTCCTTAGAAATATATTTTTCCAGAGACTCAATGTCCTCATTTCTCATCACATATGCGACAAGAGTATTATGAAAGCTATCTAATGTGAGATCATTTGGATCTTTTTCCTAAAACACAAAAACATTCAGATTTAACTGAGGTTTAAGTCTTCTCAAGATACGCTTGATGATATTTACATCTTAAATAATTTCTCCAAGACCACACATGTCTTCCACAACAACATTTACCCTATCAAAGAATGCATCAATAGGCACATTTGAGTTCATTCTCAGATCTTTATACTTGTTCCAAAAAACCTATAGCTTTTCCTCTCTAACCATTAAATCTCCTTTATAGATATTTTATATCTTTTCCCACATAGCATGTTCTGTATTTAATGACATCACCTTTGTATAGATTTCATTTCATTGGGATTCACCTAACACATTGATTTTGTCACGACCCGCCCTCGGGGTCCGTGCCGTGACTACCCCAAGCCCGCCTTCCATAGGCCAGGGGCTGGCGACTAGCACCAAGGCGTAAATCCCGGTAAAAAGGGAAGGCATTGCCTTTGTAAAGTAAACAAACACCATAGAGTAAGCAAGCGGAAAGTAACACTAAGCAAAAACAGAGTACAACTAAAAGTGCGGAAAGTAAAAAAAGGGGCCGGAAATACAAGCCCAACTGTAAAGTACAACTCGAAAGGGAAAACAGCAACTGAAAAGTAAAGCTGCTACGCCGAGCTGTCCACTGGAAATCCCGCCTGAAGGGTGGGTACAGATAGCTCCTCTACTGCTCGGGTCCTGCCGTCTGCTCCGAGTATGTCCCGCCCAGTGGTCTGCCTCTGGGTACCGCCTCGTCGTATAGTCCACCTCCAGGTACCGTCCAGTCCTCGAACACTCGGCCTCTGTCAGTACTGGCAGTCGTCTGCAACCAACACAACGAGGTGCGGGCATAGCCCGTGCAGGGGTGAGTATAACGATACTCAGTAGGGACCCCGAGACCCTCAAGGTCTCACTAAAACCAACAAGGATAACCACAAGAAGATCACAACAGATAAACTCTACTTAGGTGTATGCCCATACATATACCTAAGTTATCAAGTAACCCATCTCAGTCATGAGGAAACACAAGGATCATGAGATCAACAGATAACCACTACCCAGGTATATGCCCATACATATACCTAAGTTATCAAGTAACCCATCTCAATCATGAGGAAACACAAAGGTCAAAAGTCTCAGCTCAAACCAGGATTTTCATTATCGAAACCGTAACTGCTGAAGAGCTCCGTCTCTAGAGTGTACAGTGGTCCTGTCACGACTCCGAGGCCGCCGCTCACTAACCTAAGACTGCTGAAGTACTCCTCCTGTCGAGTACTGCGGGTCTGCTGCCAACTACCAGGCGCTCCGTCCGCTGAGGGTCTGCTGCCAAATACCGGGCGCTACCCAGATAGCCTACTGAGGTACTCCTCCTGTCGAGTACCGCGGGTCTGCTGCCAACTACCAGGAGCTCCGTCCGCCGTGGGTCTGCCGCCAAATACCGGGCGCTCCGTCCACTGGGCTAGTCGACTCACTCCAAGTCGAGTCGGTCAAGCAGTCGTCAGGTCTCAGCCGGCTACACGGTCTCCGTACTCTGCACGCTCGTCTCCAAGAGGGTCCGCTCCACGAGCTACTGGTCGATACTCCAAGTATCACAAGGTCCCGCGAAGAAGTGTCTCAAAGGACCGTCTCGTCACAGGGGTCTCAACGCAACAGACGGCGCGTCGATCGGACGCCCGGTCTGTGAGTTATGAGCCTTTTCGTCCCAGGGGCCCGGTTGGTTTCGAGAGCGAAACCAATCCCGGCCGTATCTCAACTGTACCCCGAACTCCCATAGGGTAAACTCAAAAGGACCGTTACTCAACATAACCACCAACGCCGCTGACGGTCCGTTAAGCGGACGTCCTGTCTGAAAGATATTAGCTTTCCCGTTCCAGGGGCCCGGTTGGATTTCGGGTGCGATCCAACCCGGCCACTACTAACTGTATCCAAAACTCGGGCGAAGGATACCAAAAGTTCTGTATCGTAAACAGGAACTCAACGCAACAGACGGTGCGTCGATCGGACGTCCGGTCTGAGAGTTATTGGCATTTTCGTCTCCGGGGCCCGGTTGGTTTTTAAGGCAAAACCAACCCGACCGTACTCCACCTGCGTCCAAACCTCGGGCGGAGTATGCCAAAAGATCCGTCTCACTAAGAGGAACACAACGCGACTGACGATGCGTCAATCGGACGTTCGTAGCTCAAGATATGAGCGTTTCCGCTCCGAAGGCCCGGTTGGTTCCGTGAACGAACCAACCCGGCTGGACTCAAAGTAATCTGAAACCTTGAGTGCGATATACCGAAACGACCGTCTCGATCCAAGGATCGCGTTGCCGCTGACGGTTCGTCGATCGGAGGTCCGAGGCTCAAGTTATGGGCCAAAAACCAATTCTGGTTCGAAACGGGGGGTCCTGGTCCGGGCCGACCCGGCCCGACCCCCCCCCCCCCCCCCTGGGCGGCGCGGCGGCGCGGCGAGCCGCGGCGGGCCGCGGCGGCTTGGCGGCTGGCGCCGCACGAGGTGGGCCCGCGGGGGGCAATCAAGCCCCCGCTGTTTGGTTAGGCGGCGCGGCCTTGTGCCGCGCCATTTGCAGGAAACGGCCCCCCGCATGTGGGGGCCGGCTGGAAACGAACCGGGGGGCTGCTGCCCCCCCCTCATTTAAAGAACCGCCCCCCTCATTAAGAGGGGGGTTTTGTTGATCCGGCCGGGGGATTTATTCCCCCGGTTTTATGTCATCCGGCCGGCCAGCTGGCCGGCCGGTTTTTACCAACGGGACCGGAAATTCCGGTCCCGCCTTCGACTTCCGACGCCGGCGGCCCGGCCGCCGGTCTTCTCTTCCGCCGCGGCCCGGAACCGGCCGCGGTCTCCTCGTCCCGCCGCGGCCCGGAACCGGCCGCGGTGTTCGTCGTCCGGCACGGTGCGACGGCACCGCGTCCCTTTGCCGTGCTTTGATAATCATTCCACGCGGCGCGACGGCGTCGCGTTCTTGAAGATTCTTCCTTGACGTGGCGCGACGGCGCCGCGTAAATATTTGTACTATCATCTGCGTGGTGCGACGGCACCACGCCACTTGCTTCCACCCGCAAGAATAAACAAAACGATGGAGGGGGGGGGGGGGGGTTCGGCCGTGTTCGTGCGGTCCGGCCCCCTCACGTTAAAATAATAACGCAACTTTAAAATAATCAAGTGTCTCACGTTAGACGTTCTAGATCCACGATCAAGAACGAAATAAATAAATATTGAAACAACAACCCCTACCTTGGTATAAGGTTCGAAGATTTGTCTACGTTCCGCGGAAGACGACGTCGCGGTGGTCGGGCGTCGTGGTCGTCGTTCGTCAAATTCGATGACGAAGAGGTGCGTCCGAAGAGGCACGTCGTTGGCGAAACCTTGTACGCCGACGAAGGTTGTCCGAGGAAGATGCGGTGTTCTCTCTCGTTGACACCGAAGACGAAGAAGAGCGGAGCGGCGTTCTTTGTCGGAACTTGAGCGTTCTACGTCAAGTCTTGAGGAAAGTCAAATAAAAAGGAAACAACGAACTCAAGAACCCCTACCTCGATAGTCGCACGTTGACGGAGTCGTGGAATATCGGTGTCGATTCCTTTGACATCGGAGGAAGAGTCGTTGTCGATGGCGTTCGTCGCGGAAAAGATGATGCGGAAGAAGAACGTCACGTCGCGGATATGGCGTCGCGGAAAGACCATGTTCTTCGGCGAAGAAGTTCTTCGTTGAAGAACGGCGTTCTTCGTGTTCTTCGTCAAGGTTGAAGAAGAAAGAAAAGCTCTCAACCACTCCAAGATGGCTAAGAGTTCTAACCCAACAAAATAAGACAAAGTCTTATTTTATTCACAAAAAGAATTTCAAAGGTTTGAAATTCAAATAATAGATAACTCCACATTTATTAACAAGTTGTCATGTTAATTAAAGAGGGGTTAAGGGAGTTTGAGGGAAGATGAGAGGTTTAGGTTTCGTGTGGGCCCCACCACACTTAATCCTCTCAAGGGAGGTTAAGTGGGTGTGGGTCCCACCCCCAACTCCCTTTGAGAGGAGTTAACCTACAAAAAAATAAAATAAAAAGAATTCACACTTTTTATTCAACTTTTTTATAAATCTCCCAAAAACTAACTTTCAACCCGAAACAAACGCAACTCCCGAAAAGGTCTCTTTAAGAGAATATCGGCGCTGCGAGTTCATCGGTGCCCTCGGATTTCAATTCCGAGCACCGTATCAAAAGTTAGAAATACCCGCTCGTTCGTTCACTGAACGTACCCGAGCCAAACTTCAGAAATTAATTCCGGGCACTCCGGGCCTCGGAATCAGGTGCCGTCTGAAACCGCGCTCTTGTAAAATTCTAAAGAAAATTAAGAAAAAATTTCCCTTGAATTTTACGGGTCTTTACAGATTTATTTGACTTCAGCATCCAATTACCATCATTCAGATTCTGATAAAGCACCTTAGTCAATGTTGGTTAAAATACCATGCATCACTACTATAAACACATCCATTACCAAAGATCAAAATTAGTAATGTACATGATTCTTCCATAACTAAAAATTATTCCCATCGAATATTCGAATCCCTTTGTGATTGATCACCTCCATTGAGAGAGAAACACAGATATTAACCTTTCCCTTTGATACCAATTATTAGATCCACTTAGTTAAATAGCCAAATAAGGGGGAGGGGGGGTGAATCATGGTATGAAAGATTAAAATAACTTCCCATTTTGATCTTGTTTCTATGTTAAACAAAACTATCTTCTCTCTCCTTCCCACATCTAAGTATGAAGAGAAATTTAAACATACATGCGACACAAAAATTTTACTTGGTTTATCCTAAATGGGAAAAGACCAAGGATCATACAAAGATAATGTACCGATATACCAAATCCACTAAAAGTACACTTCTTTTTAAAATTTTCAGAGTGAACTCACACTCCCTCCTAGTTTACAAAAAATCCCAAAATGTAAGCTCACTGCTCTCTCAATTTATGTGTGCTCACTACTTCCTCACAAGATCAACTCTTAATTTATAGAATTGTATGTACCTTAATTATCACAAATGAAATAATCCTCTATTTTTTGTATATTCTCTATTGATGTCCCACTTTCATCCACTAATGAATACAACTTTACCGTAGGTGTACTAGGAAAATTCTAACTTTTGTGTAACCCTAGGTTGAATTACACACTACTTTAAGAGTGGAGCACAAGTGTTACCTTATTCATAGAAAAAAAACTTGAAATATACTCAAAAATTTCATGAAACAACCTTCTTATACTCAAATCTTGCATGAAACACACCCTTTTATTCCCAACTCAGTATTGGCGCACAACTACCATCTGTCGCGCATCTTCTGAATAACTCTCCACTTGCACGACCTCACCAATTTCATGAATAGAGCTTTGATTTTCTCTAAGTGTTGATATTATCTATAATGAGGGGTTTATCAATCCATTTATAGTAATTTTGAATACCCTAATCACATAGCGCACAATTTTCCCCCAGATGCACTAGTGCATTCGTCCAAGCCCATGTCATGCAACTCATCTTGTGTGCTACTCCATAACTTATGCACCCTTATTTAATTTACCATATTTTGATGTTCTAATATTTAATAATACATGGAGTGAAACATTCCAAGGATCCTTGAAACTGACATGAAACTCTATTTTCCAAAAACACTCTTCTTCATTCTTCAATTTCCAGACTGAATTGTTTTGGCAAAACTGGGAAACGACGCCACCTCGTATATGTTCTTTTTGTATTGACCCCAGATCAACCATTATTTTTTCATGGTTATTTATCAATATATATTGTCAAATATATATAGTGAACTCCAAAACAGATCATAGAAACCCTCTTTTTCAACAAACAGAATCAACCCAAAAATGTTGCAGTGTTACCTTGAGGTATTTTGGGTAATATCTGATTAAAAAGATAAATGAAGTCAGGTTTTCTTAAAAAGAAATTCTAAATAATTTTGAGCACAAAAGAGTGAAAAATAGAACTATTAAATGAAAATTCTCATGAATAACCAGAGGATAATAACATTAATGGGTTTATTATAAAATTATCTAATAAATTCCTCTGATTAAAATAAAAGTGTAAACAATCCCGAACAAAATGAGACTTTAAAGTAAACCATTGAAAATACCATAATGTTGATGTGAGAATCAATAAATTAATAGATTATGGGTTAAAAACGTAAATCCACATAAAAAATGTGTAAATAAAAAAATATATAGTAAAAAGTGATTACACACATAATCTTATAATATTAATGACAACAAGGAAGTAATATAACCAAAAAGAAAGAAATTGGGTTATGAAATTCCTTAAAACATGAAAAATTTTAACTCAAATATTATTAGAAGAAATAATTAAAATTAAAACTCAAAATACCACGAATATAATACAATTCATCATGAAATATATCAAAATGGGAAATATATACACTACACAAAATAGGTAAGTAGTGAATATGACATTTGTCTCACGGATGTAAAAAGTGAGATGAAAATCCCTTACATTGAGTGTGACTTGTCAAGTGTGTTTTTATATTCATAAATAATAAACTTATGATAATTATTTACATTATTAATAAAAATTTCAAGTTTATTATTAGTTTTACATTACTTATTAATTTTTTTATACAACTACTTAAACAATTAAGTTTATGTCGGGTGTTTAGACAATTTCGGTTCATGTGTTAAAAACAACTTTTGTTGGTCGACTATGGTCAAAGGGGTAATTATATAAACCTATAAAGAATAATAATAATTACATAATTATTATATTTATAAATAAATTATTCTTTTAAAACCTATAAAGAAATATTTTTATTAAAAATGAACAAATATTACAATCTTGAAGACGGTAGGCTATACGTACACATGAGTAACGTTCCCATTTTTCATTGATCGTTATGGAAAGAAGGTAAGTAATATTATATATTTATATAATGATAATTATATCATAAATAACATGTAATTTTAATCATTTATACTTATATACATAATTCTTGTGATGTAAAAGTAATCACATACGTCGAGGAGGTGGTAGTCCACACATCCACGAACAATGTTATCGCCTTTTTAGTGTGTGAAAAGGGTAATAAAGAAAATGATATATTATATTTACAGAAAGGTAATTTTTTCATAAATATCATACATATGTAATTTATTCCACTTATTTTTAATTGAAATAATCCTTAATACATTCAATTTAATGTGTGATTGTATCTCATCTCTTTGATGAGGCGGTAGTCCACACGTCCACAAATGATGTTATCATATTCCCACAAATGGAGTTTATAAAGGTATGTGTTACATAAAAATTAAAGAAGCATAAATAAATTATAAATATAATATATATCATATATAAAAAGTGTTTCCATCATAATTCCAAACCATGAGAGGGGGTAAAGGAAAAACGAATGACATTGTTTCATGAGACTGTAATTCTCCATACACATAAACGGTAAGTTTGTTACCCATTAGATGGATGTGTGTGTAATTTTAGGTCAAAAAAATAACATGAAAACATATAATTATATTTAGGATAATTATTTTATTATATAATCCTATAATAAGAAGATCTTAGGGGGTGAAGAAGGAAAATAATACAAAGGAGCTGGTGGAAGGATGCTACCTCTTTTTTGGGTAACTCATTTTGGTTTTCAC
Source organism: Viscum album (assembly GCA_963277665.1). NCBI lineage: Eukaryota > Viridiplantae > Streptophyta > Magnoliopsida > Santalales > Viscaceae > Viscum > Viscum album. Next base: position 59,718,677 of record OY728143.1, on the reverse strand, counting down.
CAAAGGGATTCCTTGGATAGATTAATGCCCAATGTGAGCATTATATATTTATTTTAGGGATTTTTAGGATCTATTTGGGTAGATATTTGTTGTTCCAAAGTGTCTTTAGAGGTGTGAGGAAGTGGGAGGGGTGAGTTCCATTTTATAGTGGAGGAGGAGTGACTTTCTTATAAATTTTTGAAAGGGGAATTGAAACCATGTTTTTCTTATGAAAATTGGATCCAATAATTTAATGAATTATATAAAAGTGGGTATAGGGTTAAAATATTTCCATATGATTCATTTTGGACAAGTTTCTAGGTCATTTTGGTTCTTATGTTTAAAGTAAAAACGTTCAAAAGTTTTATATGTTTTAATATTAAATTTCAAAGTGAAATTGATTCCAATTAACTAAATTAGATTAATTGATATAAAAACGATATAATTAAACTTTTAAGCCAATAAAAAAAATATAATTTAACCCTATAAATAAATTATATTAAAAAGTAGTTTTGAATTAAAATTCAGTATTTTTTATTATTCATCAAAAAATGAAACTTCACAGAAATTTACCAAAAATTCACCCTAAGATAATTTTGATGTTTAGATTTAAAAAATTAAGTTTTTATGACATATAAAATTTATAAAAGTTCCCAAAATTTTATTTAGAATGGTTTCTCCATTAAAATTAGGTAAAACTATCTTAAAAAAATATATGTTTTATGCATAAAATTGGGGTTGTTCTTATCTTATGCCTATAAAATCTATTGGATGAATTAAAAAAAATATTTGATTGAATATATAACTTAAATATTTAATTAATATAATTATATAATTTTATTTAATTTAATTCATTAAGACAAAATTCCATTTGGAGCATAAAAATAAAAATATATCCTTTATATTCAATTGGTTTAAATTTTCATTTCTAATTAATTAGTAAGAAATGAATTCATCTTATATTTGTGTAAACCATATATTTTTATAAGTTAGTTGATAATATTCATAAACACTAATTTAATGGATAGGTTATGACTTATTATATTAAATTATAATACTTTAATAATGTATTGTTGTTCGGTAAAACTCGTTCTTGCATATAATGCAAGTTATTAATGTAACATCCCATGTAAATAATGAATAAAAATTTTTCATATTTATTAATATTTACGAATTAAATATTAATTTTACTTTAAAGGGGTTGCTATGTTCGATAGCGTACCCGATACGCAACAAAGAGTTTCTTTGAAATCTTACGTTGCACACTAGTAATAAAATAATATTATTTTAAATGGTAGTTAACACATAGCCGTTGTATTGACGGGAAGGGATAGAAATAACTAAAATATGATTATATATATTTTTAAATGTTTTTACTTTTATCTAATAAAAGATAAAGACTTAAAATACGGAAAGAATTCAATTTTAGGCGTATATGCCCTAGTTTTCACTAAAGGTTCACTTATCGCCTTTTGATGGCGAACCATCATTAAATATAGTTTTGTTCACTCTTATACATTCTATTGGACCAAATAAAACTCTTCTTTAGAATCGGGACATCAAAATTTACTTTGTGTAAATTTTTGGTATTTGTCCGATAAAGTTCATTTTTTAATGAATAGTGTAAAATGTTGTATTTTAATTCAAAACCTCTTTTTAATATAATTTATTTATATGATTATATTATTTTTTGAATTGGTTTTATAGTGAAATTAGAATATATTTTTACCATTAAATCCAATAGTGGTCGTTGGAATTAATTTCACTTTGAAATCGGACTTAAACTATTGTCAATCTTTTGATACTTATTGTTTCATAAAAACACGCTATTTGCTCTGGCAGCGGAAATTAATTATCAAATTAATTAATGAAACTTATATGTTTTTAATTTTATAAAATGGACTTAATTTTTGAATTTGGAATATCAAATATAGCTTAGGGTGAAGTTTTGGTATTTTTCTGAAAAACTTCATTTTTTGATGAATAGTGAAACCACTAAGTGGTACTTAAAAAACCGATTTTTCGTTTAAATAAAATTTTACCACCTCTGTGTTTTGAATTTCAAAAATCCGACATACATGGTTGTCATTAAGAAGTAAAATGTGGTTCAATGGGATTAAAATAATTTTTTGGTGAATAGTAACTTAAGTTTTTAATCGCGATTAGAGGTAATTAGTGTAATTTAAGGTAAAAATAATGTTGTAATAATATGAAATGATCTTGACACATGTCCTAACCTCATTGGATGTGTCATGGAAGACCAAGAAAATCCATGAGTAAACTTGGGGACCCCATGAAGCCACTTTGGTTGTAAAATGACATTAATAAATTTTTATTTAAAGTTAAAATAAAAATGTCACAAACATGAGTTGTTTTACTAAAACAATTTTTACATGGGGTTATAAAAATCAGATTTTTGACTATAAATATTCATTGGAAAGGTACAAAGATTTCCTACATCATAGTATTTTATTTATAATTTTTATACATTAAATAAATTAAAGTATTTATGACACCATGATGATGCAGCGATTACCTCATTATTTAACGATTTAAATAAAATGGAAAGATAATGTAAAATATAAGACCTACACATGTCAAAAACCTATTTTATGGGTGGAGTTAGAACCCTTATCACCTTATACTCGAAAAACATCAATGTGGGACCATTAAAATCCGAAACGCATTCTAAAATAAAGTAACATTTCCTTACTTTCCAAGAGTGACCCTCCTCTCCTCTTATAAAAGGCCCCCACCTCTGTCACCTTACCCACACTCCCGAAGCCTTTGGCTCGGCCAAACCCTGCCCATTTTTCCTCTCCACATCCCTATATTACTCCTTGAATCCTCACTTTGGGCATAAGGTTTCCCAAGGAAGCCTTTGAGCTCAAATCGAAGAGAGTTACCCGATTTTAAGGTGATGTCTTCACTTGTGTTCTTTTATTTTATTTTGCTTCTACAACACCCTAAAATCTTTTTATTCATTTCTTTTGTAACAACTACAGTATATTAAATATATTAGGATGTTGTTATAAGAATATTTCGAGCTACACTTACACACATCTACATCTAATGGTTAAAGAACATACTGTGTCTGTGGTTGGCGAATTTCTGCCTCACGTAACGATGATTGTTCAATCTTCTTTTAAACACCTTTAATGGTGGCCATTAAGATGTCACTATATTTATATATGATATATATTATGTTTAGGTTTTCCTTATGCTTCTTTATTTTTCATTTGTGGTATACCTTTATGGTTTCCATTGTGGGTAAACACGATAATTTCATTTTAGGAAGTGCGGACTACCGCCCCCTCAAAGTGATGTGATTCGTTAATTCCATATGTGGGACGTATAAAGGATGGATTTAAAGTTATTATATATGATGTTATACTGTAATTATAATATACCTCTATATCATTATTATTTCTTTCCATTAATGTATGACATAGAAATGAAAGTAGCGTTCATGCGTACGTACAGCTTACCGTCTCCATGAACGGTGCATTTCATTTCTTATCCCCAAATGTAATGTACTATTATAAGTACATATATATAATGGATATATATGATGTATGTTACATCTAAATTATTAATATAATTCTGGAATGAAAATATACATACCTCTCATTTAGTTTTAATTCCATTAATATGACATAGAAATGAAAGTAGCGTTCATGCGTACGTACGGCTTACCGTCTCCATGAATGGTGCATTTCATTTCTTACCTCTAAATGATTATGTGATATTATAAATACATGTATATGCTAGATATATATGATATATATGATATCCAAATCAGGAATGTCATTCTGGATATAAATAACCTTTGACCACACGAACAACATGTAATTGTAAGAAGTCCACTTTCGACTTAAGAACCAAATATCGAAAAAACAAACATTATTAACTTAAATGATTAAATAATGTTTATAACATAGAAATAAGTGATATAAAAGGAATAATTAACTTGAAAAAGGTTCTTAAGAAAATATAAATTAACTCAAGTTTATTATTCAGGACGTTAAAGAACGATCGATTCAAGTCGGACCCGAGGTAAGGGACTTCGTCTCAATCTCTTTTCATTGAGGAATATTTCATTTTATACAAAACTTTCTTTTATACGGTGTATAAACCCATTTGACTTTTACTTTCATACAAAAGGAATATTTTTCTACAAATCGTTTTACAAAATGACAAAAAGGAATGTTTCTTTTAACGTACACGGTGACAACGACCTTTCCCGCCGCCGCGAGTATTATTTGGTCTTTGGATTCCTGAACAAGCCGTAATGTTTTTTTTAAAATGAAATAAATAACATATACTCTTTTATGTATTTTGGTATTGAAAATGTTTTTTATAATGGATTTGTTATGTCAATATATTTAAGTGATATATTGTGATCAAAGTGTGGAAATGTTTTCTTTCCATTATATTTGTTTTATGTCTTATGATTTTTGTAATGGTACTTGGACATTTGACGGGTGGTTACGTGATCCATTATATTTGTTTTATGTCTTATGATTTTTATAATGGTACTTGGACATTTGACGGGTGGTTACGTGATAAACCATATGACGAGTGGTTCTGTGAATACCAGGATGGGTTGTTAAGTTATAACCTCCAATGCATTGGGTATGGAAGTCGGCCATATGGCTATTCCATTAAGTATGTATGGAAGTTGGCTGTGTGGATATTCCATTAAGTGATATGTGTGGAAGTCGACCGTATGGTTATTCCACTTAAGTATGTTTATGTCCCAAGTTACCTTTATATGTTATGTGTTCTTTATATTGGTTTTATGGTAATTCTTTGGTTACAAAAGGGTAAGTAATGATATTTTATTCAGTGAAGAGTTTTTACTACTTCATGAAGGTGAAAGTATTACTTTAATAAAGTATACATGGTTTACTTGATGTTTTAAAAACTAATAGTTTTCCTTTTTTGTGTATCCTTTATTGGGATTTTTATGCTCATCCCAAGTTTTTGAAATGTTTTTCACAGGTCAAGGGAAAGGTTCATGATGTGATGATAGTGTTAAGGAAGTGTCAAGAAAGAATCTATGTTTTATTTTAAATATGTTTCCATTGATGGGAAGAATGAATACTGTCTTTTATGTAACCACTTTTTTAAAATGTGGAATGTAATTCCAGTTTCATGATCTAATTCTCTAAAACTCTAAACCTGAAAATATCCTCAATGTGAATTATTCATTTAATTCAATATTAAGTAAGGTTTAAGGCTGGGGCCTTATAGTTGGTATCAGAGGTCGGTTTAGACAACTTTAGGAGTTAGAAAATTGTTAAATTATAAGTTAATTTATGGTATGACTGAAATGATATAGCATTTAAAGATTACCATGTTGCTTCGCCTAAGAAATTTCTGTGTTCAGAATGGTTTTCCACAGAGGAAACAAAGCAGCTATGTTGGGACGACATCAGGAGGAAGACAACCTTTCAAATCAGCAACCTGAGATGGTCGAAATCAGAACTGAACAGTTTGTTGTAGTGATGACACAGTTGACTCAGGCTATAAATAGTGGTGGTATCCATGCACGAGATCAGCCAGATCAACCACATATGAACATGTCAGTGGTGGAACATTTCATGAGGCAACATCCCCCATCATTCAAAGGATCATCTAACCCCGTGTAAGATGAAGGGTGGATTAAAGCATTGGGAAAGATTTTTGATGTCATGGGGTGTTAAGAACACCAAAAGGTTAGTCTTGCTATTTACCGTTTTGAAGGTGAAGCTGATCAGTGGTGGTCGATGGTGAAAAATATCAGGGATAGTGATGAGATTGAGGATCTTCACTGGGACGAATTCAAAGGTATGTTTCTTGAGAAATATTTTCCTAAGGTGGTTCGTCTTAGGATGGAAAAACAGTTACTAGAATTAAGGCAGGAGGATGATTCAGTGGCTGCTTATGAAGCAAAGTTCACTCGATTGGCAAGGTATGCTCCAAACTTCATACGAGATCTTGATAGTAAAATAAACCGTTTTTACTCAGGGTTAAATCCAAAGTATCGAAGGGATTTAGCTTCTCCTGAGTTCAAAAGTTATGAAAAACTTTTTCGATGTGCGGAGAAGGTGGAAATGGAGTTTGCCGATGATCAGGTGTTCTATGAAAAACAACATAATAAGAGGTCCAGTTGGCAGGAAAAGGAGAAGAATTAATCAAAGAAGCAAGGAGGTAAGAAAACCAAATATCCATCCTGTGAGAAGTGTGGTAAAATGCATCCTGGAGAATGTTTATCCAAGTCTGGTAAGTGCTTTCGGTGTGTTAAGTCTGGTCATATTGCTCATAACTGTAAGGAAGATGATCAAGCAGGCAATGAAAAGCCAGCGGTAAGATGTTTTAAGTGTAATGAAATGGGTCATTATGAAAATAAGTGTCTAACGAAGAACTCAACTGGGGGAAAGCAGTCAGACTACAAGCAGAAAGGGGTGGTGAAATCCTTTGCAACAACTTCAGTAGATATTGGGCCATCGAATGAAGTAGTATCAGGTACACTGTTTGTTTGTTCAGATTATGCCAATGTGTTGTTTGATTCAGGGTCTACACATTATTTCATTTCTGAGAAGTTTTCTAGTAAATTGGAAATTCCATCTCAGGATATGAACCCTGAACTTATGGTAAAAACACCCGGAGGGAACGTTGAGACAAAAAGGAATTATAAGAACCTTCCTATCCTTGTTTGTGGAAAGAATCTACCATAAAACCTTATTGTTTTGCCTCTAGTAGAGTTTGATGTTATTTTGGGCATGGATTGGCTTTCTGTTTATCATGCTAAGATTGACTGTAGAGCTAAAATGGTTTCTTTTCAGAAAGATTTTCAGTTTTTGTGCAAGAATGAACCCTTGATTTTGATAACATATCAGGAAGTTGAGAAACTAGTAAAAGATGGAAATGAATGTTACCATGCACATATTGTTGAAAATAAAGGAACTGTTAAGATTAATGATGTGCCAGTGGTAAATAAGTATCTTGATGTTTTTCCTGATGAGTTGCCTGGTATTATTCATGATCGGGAAGTTGAATTTACTTTTGACTTAGTTCCTGATTCTAAGACAATTTCAAAACCCCCTTATCAAATGGCTCAAGTTGAACTTTTAGAGTTAAAGAAACAATTGCAGGAGTTATTAGATAAAGGTTTCATTCAACCTAGCACATCACCATGGGGTGCTCCTGTCTTGTTTGTTAAAAATAAAGATGGCTCAATGAGACTTTGCATTAATTATAGAGCCTTGAATAATATTACTGTTAAGAACAAGTATACTTTGCCTCATATCGATGATTTGTTTGATCAGATCCAGGGAGCTCATTATTTTTTGAAGATTGACTTGAGGTCGGGGTACCATCAGTTGAAAGTAAAAGAAGTAGACATTCCGAAGACTGCGTTCCTTACTAGATATGGCCATTATGAATTTGTAGTTATGAATTTTGGGTTAACCAATCCACCTGCTGTATTCATTGACCTTATGAATAGAATTTTCCATGAGTTCTTGGATAAGTTTGTGGTTGTTTTCATCGATGATATTTTGGTGTTTTCTAAAAGTAAAGAGGAGCATGAAAGTCATTTAAGGGTTATCTTGAAAACCTTAAAATAAAAGAAACTATATGGAAAATTCAGCAAGTGTGAGTTTTGGTTACGAAAAATTTCTTTCCTGGGTCACATTGTTTCAAAAGATGGCATAACTGTTGATCCTTCTAAAACAAAAGTTGTTGAAGAATGGACAAGACCCACAAATGTAACCGAGATCCGTAGTTTTCTTGGTTTGGCAGGTTACTACCGAAGGTTTGTTGAAATTTTTTCACGATTATCTAGTCTAATGACTAAGATAACTCGTAAGGGTGTTAAGTTCATCTGGAAAAAAGAATGTGATGATTGTTTTCAGGAGTTGAAAAGAATATTGGTGAATGCTCTAGTTTTGGAACTTCCTTCCAGGAATGGTGAGTTTATTATCTACATTGATGCTTCATTGAAAGGACTTGGTTGTGTCCTTATGCAGAATGATCAGGTAATTGCTTATGCTTCACGCCAGTTGAAAATTCATGAGGTAAATTACCCTACAAATGATTTGGAATTAGCTGCTGTTGTTTTTGCTTTAAAAATTTGAAGGCATCATTTGTATGGAGTAAAGTGTGAAATATATACTGATCACAAAAGTTTAAAGTATATATTCACTCTGAAAGAATTGAACATGAGATAGAGGAGATGGCTGGAATTAATCAAGGATTATTATTGTACAATTAATTACCATCTGGGAAAAGCAAATAAAGTGGCCGATGCTTTGAGTCGAAAAAGTAATGCTTCATTGACCATGCTACATTTGGAATGAGATCCTTTGGTTTTTGATTTGATGAACTTTGGAATAGAAGTTGTTGGTGCAGGAAGTTATTCTATTTTGTTTTAGGTATCAGTGAGATCATCCCTATCAGATAGAATTAAGCAAGCACAAAGGGAAGATAATGAGTTGCAGAAAAAGGTAGAGCTGGTTCAGAAGGGTAAGTTGCCTGAATTCAACATTGATAATGATTGTGTTTTGAGGTTTGGGAAGAGATTATGTGTGCCTTGTGATTCACAGTTGAAGAACGAGTTGTTATGTGAGGCTCATAGTTCCCCGTTTTCAGTTCATCCTGGCAGTACTAAGATGTACAGAGATCTGCGGGAGTATTACTGGTGGGATGGAATGAAAAGAGATATTGCTGATTTTAATGTGAAGTGTTTGACTTGTCAGCAGGTTAAAGCAGAGCGGCAGTTACTGAAAGGGATGCTTCAGCCTTTACCAGTGCCAGAGTAGAAATGGGAAAATATATCCATGGATTTTGTCATGGGATTACCGAAGACATCTAGAGGTAATAATGCAATATGGGTTATTTTTGATCGCTTGACTAAATCTGATCATTTCCTTGCTATAAGAGATAATTTTTCCCTAGATCAACTTTCCTGTTTGTATCTTAAAGAGATAGTCAGGTTACATGGATTTACTCTCACCATTGTATCTGACCGTGATCCCAGGTTTACTTCTAACTTTTGGAAAGGCCTTCAGAAGTCGTTGAGTACTGAATTAAATTTTAGTACATCTTTTCATCCGCAATTAGATGGACAGTCAGAACGAACAATTCAGACCTTGGAGGATATGCTACGAGCTTGTTCGATGGATTATCAGGGAAGTTGGGACCAACATCTTTCTTTGGTTGAGTTTTCTTATAATAACAGTTTTCATTCCAGTATACAGATGGCACCATTTGAGGCATTATATGGGAAGTGGTGTCAAACTCCAGTATTTTGGGATGAAGTGGGTGAAAGGGAGATGATGGGACCAGAATTGGTAGAAGAGATGGCATAAAAAGTTTAGTTGATTCAGAAACACATAAGAACAGATCAGATCAGGCAGAAGAGTTATGTGGATAACCGGAGGAAAGATCTATCTTTCGAGGTAGGTGATCATGTTTTTCTCAAGGTTTCTCCATGGAAGAGTGTGATGAGATTTGGTAAGAAAGGAAAGCTGAGTCCAAGGTTCATTGGACCATATGAAATTCTGGAGAGAGTTGGATCAGTTGCTTACCGAGTGGCTTTACCTCCGAGTTTATCTCAGGTACACAATGTTTTTCATGTTTCGATGTTGAGAAAGTACATTCTAGATCCATCTCATGTTTTGAGTCCAGAGGTAGTTCAGCTGGAAGAGAACATATCTTATGAAGAATAACCAGTCCAGATTCTTGACCGAAGAGAGCAAGTGTTTCGAAATAAGGTAATTCACTAGGTAAAGGTTTTGTGGAAAAACCATATTGTTGAAGAGGCAACGTGGGAATCTGAAAAATGCTATGAGGGATAAATACCCCCACTTATTTTGATAAGTGAATAAAATTGTGAGGATGCAATTCCCAAAAGGGGGGAAGGATGTAACATCCCAGGTAAATAATGAATAAAACATTTTCATATTTATTAATATTTACAAATTAAATATTAATTTTACTTTAAAGGGGAATCTATGTTCAATAGCGTACCTGATACGCAACAAAGAGTTTCTTTGAAATCTTACGTTGCACACTAGTAATAAAATAATATTATTTTAAATGGTAGTTAACTCATAGCCATTGTATTGGTGGGAAGGGATAGAAATAACTAAAATATTATTATATATATTTTTTAAATGTTTTTACTTTTATCTAATAAAAGATAAAGGCTTAAAATATGGAAAGAATTCAATTTTAGGCGTATATGCCATAGTTTTCAATAAAGGTTCACTTATCGCCTTTTGATGGAGAACTGTCATTAAATATAGTTTTGTTCACTCTTATACATTCTATTGGACCAAATAAACTCTTATTTATAATTGGGACATCAAAATTTACTTTGTGTAAATTTTTGGTATTTTTCCTATAAAGTTCATTTTTTAATGAATAGTGTAAAATGTTGTATTTTAATTCAAAACCTCTTTTTAATATAATTTATTTATATGATTAGATTATATTTTTAATTGGTTTTATAGTGAAATTATAATATATTTTTACCATTAAATCCAATAGTGGTCGTTGGAATTAATTTCACTTTGAAATCGGACTTAAACTAGTGTCAATCTTTTGATACTTATTGTTTCATAAAAACATGCTATTTGCTCTGACAACGGGAATTAATTATTAAATTAATTAATGAAACTTATATGTTTTGAATTTTGTAAAATGGACGTAATTTTTGAATTCTGAATATCAAATATAGCTTAGGGTGAAGTTTTGGTATTTTTCTGAAAAACTACAATTTTTGATGAATAGTGAAACCACTAAGTGGTACTTAAAAAACTGATTTTTCGTTTAAATGAAAATTTACCACCTCTGTGTTTTGAATTTCAAAAATCCAACATACATGGTTGTCATTAAGAAGTAAAATGTGGTTCAATGGGATTAAAATAATTTTATGGTGAATAGTAACTTATTAAGTTTTTAATCGCGATTAGAGGTAATTAGTGTAATTTAAGGTAAAAATAATGTTGTAATAATATGAAATGATCTTGAAACATGTCCTAACATAATTGGATGTGTCATGGCCGACCAAGAAAATCCATGGGTCATCTTGGGGACCCCATGAAGCCACTTTGGTTGGAAAATGACATTAATAACTTTTTATTTAAAGTTAAAATAAAAATGTCACAAACATGAGTTGTTTTAATAAAACAATTTTTACATGGGGTTATACAAATCCGATTTTTGACTCTAAATATTCATTGGAAAGGTAAAAATATTTCCTATATCATAGTATTTTGCTTATAATTTTTATACATTAAATAAATTAAATTATTTATGACACCATGATGATGCAGCGATTACATCATTATTTAACGATTTAAATAAAATGGAAAGATAATGTAAAATCTAAGACCTACACATGTCAAAAACATATTGGATGGGTGGATTTCGAACCCTTATCACCTTATCCTCGAAACACATCAATGTGGGACCATTAAAATCCGAAACTCATTCTAAAATAAAGTAACATTTCCTTACTTTCCAAGAGTGCCCCTCCTCTCCTCTTATAAAAGGCCCCCACCTCTATCACCTTACCCACACTTCCAAAGCCTTTGGATCATCCAACCCATGCCCATTTTGTCTCTCCACATCCCTCTATTACTCCTTGAAGCCTCACTTTGGGCAGAAGTCTTCCCAAGTAAGCCTTTGAGCTCAAATTGAAGAGAGTTACCCGATTTTAAGGTGATGTCTTCACTTGTGTTCTTTTGATTTATTTCGCTTCTCCAACCCCCTAAACTCTTTTTATTCATTTCTTTTGTAAAAAATACAGTATCTTAAATATACTAGTATGCTGTTATAAGAATATTTCGAGTTACACTTACACACATCTACATCGAATGGTTAAAGAACATACTATTTCTGTGGTTGGCGAATTTCTGCCTAACGAAACGATGATTGTTCAATCTTCTTTTAAACACATTTAATGGTGGCCATTAAGATGTCACTATATTTATATATGATATATATTATTTTTATCTTTTCATTATACTTCTTTATTTTTCATTTGTGGTATACCTTTATGGTTTCCATTGTGGGTAAACATGATAATTTTATTTTAGGAAGTGCGGACTACCGCCCCCTCAAAGTGATGTGATTCGTTAATGCCATATGTGGGAAGTATAAAGGATGGATTTAAAGTTATTATATATGATGTTATACTGTAATTATAATATACCTGTATATCATTATTATTTCTTTCCATTAATGTATGATATATAAATGAAAGTAGCGTTCATGCGTACGTACGGCTTACCGTCTCCATGAACGGTGCATTTCATTTCTTATCCCCAAATGTAATGTACTATTGTAAGTACATATATATAATGGATATATATGATGTATGTTACATATAAATGATTAATATAATTCTGGAATTAAAATATACATACCTCTCATTTAGTTTTAATTCCATTAATATGACATAGAAATGAAAGTAGCGTTCATGCGTACGTACGACTTACCGTCTCCATGAACGGTGCATTTCATTTCATACCTATAAATGATTATGTGATATTATAAATACATGTATATGATAGATATATACGATATATATGATATCCAAATCAGGAATTTCATTCTGGATATAAATAACCTTTGACCACACGAACAAAATGTAATTGTAAGAAGTCCACTTTCGACTTAAGAACCAAATATCGACAAAACAAACATTATTAACTTAAATGATTACATAATGTTTATAACATGGCAATAAGTGATATAAAAGGAATAATGAACTTGAAAAAGTTTCTTAAGCAAATATAAATTAACTCAAGTTTATTATTTAGGACGTTAAAGAACGATCGAGTCAAGTCGGACCTGAGGTAAGGGACTTCGTCTCAATATCCTTTCATTGAGGCATATTTTGTTTTATACACAACTTTATTTTATACGGTGTATAAACCTCTTTGACTTTTACTTTAATACAAAATGAATTTTTTTCTACGAAGCGTTTTACAAAATGACAAAAAGAAATGTTTCTTTTAACGTACGCGGTGACAACGACCTTTTCCGCCGCTGCGAGTATTATTTGGTCTTTGGCTTCCTGAACAAGTCGTAATGTTTTTTTAAAATGAAATAAATACCATATACTATTTAATGTATTTTGGTATTGAAAATGGTTTTTATAATGGATTTTTTATGTCAATATATTTAAGTGATATATTGTGATCAAAGTGTGGAAATTTTTTCTTTCCATTATATTTGTTTTATGTCTTATGATTTTTATAATGGTACTTGGACATTTGGTGGGTGGTTACGTGATAAACCATATAACGGGTGGTGCCGTGAATACCAAGATGGGTGGTTACGTTATAACCTCCAATGCATTGGGTATGGAAGTCGGCCGTATGGCTATTCCATTAAGTATGTATGGAAGTTGGCCGTATGGCTATTCCATTAAGTGATATGTGTGGAAGTCGACCGTATGGTTATTCCACTTAAGTATGTTTATGTCCCAAGTTACCTTTATATGTTATGTGTTCTTTATATGGGTTTTATTTTAATCCTTTGGTTACAAAAGGGTAAGTAATGATATTTTATTTAGTGAATAGTTTTTACTACTTCCTGAAGGTGAAGGTATTACTTTGATAAAGTATACATGGTTTACTTGATGTTTGAAAAACTAACAGTTTTCCTTCTTTGTGTATCCTTTACTGGGATTTTTATGCTCATCCCAAGTTTTTGAAATGTTTTTCACAGGCCAAGGGAAAGGTTCATGATGTGATGATAGTGTTAAGGAAGTGTCAAGAAAGAATCCATGTTTTATTTTAAATATGTTTCCGTTGATGGGAAGAATGAATACTGTCTTTTATGTTACCACTTTTTTAAAATGTGGGATGTAATGCTAGTTTCATGATCTAATTCTCTAAAACTCTAAACCTGAAAAGACCCTCAATGTTAATTATTCATTTAATTCAATATTAAGTAAAGTTTAAGGCTGGGGCCTTATAATTAAAGAAACATATTATTGCATGTGAAGCAAGCTAACTCAGTGTTGCATTAATTAAAAGATATAAAATATATTAAATTTATTTTAAATATTAATTATATTGTAAATTATAAGGATATTACATTTAATTATGCACTTAGTGTATAATTCCATACAAATTATCAAATACAATGTTCTTACATTAGGATTTCAGGGCGTTACATATGTAGTGATAGAAACACAATCTTTACATTTTTGTTTGGATACAAACTCAAGTGTCCCAATTTTGACCTTCAATAATTACAATATTTAGGAAATAATTGATTCAATTACATACCTAATAATTTCTTTAGGTTTATAACTTTTAAGAATTAAGAAAACCACTACCTAACAAAGCCCATATTGTTCTCATCCTGTGGACATTTTTTCCACTATACACAGATTTTATTATGCTGTAGTAAGTCTTCAAAAATATCCTAAAAAGTCCTCCAATCATAAAAATTTTCTTTAAGTATCATCCAAATTATTATTTGACATTACCATGGGAATGGAAAATTTATAAAGGGTGAAATTAAATGATCAGTAAGGGAAAGTGTTCAAAAAAAATCATTGTGATCATACAAGGAATATACAATATGATAGAGATAAAAATAATAAAATATTCCATTTAAAAATTATCATGAAAGGGGAATGTATATTTTAATGAAATAACAAAAAAAAATCACATGGATAATAATAAATTGGTTCGTAATAATAGAATAAATAATTTTGGAAATCATAATATTTCCATCAAGGCTTCATGCCAAAATATCATAAATAATTAGTAAGGAATATTCCAAATACCCAATCTAGTATGTCTCATGAGTCCTATTAATTCATAGGGGTTATCTAATTTTTTAGCCCCACCCATCACATACTTTGTCCAATTAATTCATCATATGAAATAATTAGATATCCATTAAATACATAATCATCATTCCTTAATAATAAAAATTCACATTGGAAAACTATCATATAAAATGTCAATATTTTCCTCATTTATAATATGATAATATCTATATAGAGAAATAATGTGGATGGTATTATTAGACAATATACCTAGTGAAATATAAAAATCCTTAAAATATGCAAACATAGATGAAAAATCCATTTTAAAAAGAAAAAAATACACTTTGAGAACATAATAAATATCCTTTTATTTTGAGAACATTTAAAAAATAACAATTTACAAAATATTGAGAAATTCAATTTCTTGGAAAATAACCATGGAAATTTATAAAGGAATATTCAAATAAAATATTACTTATAATGGTGGGAAAATATGTTCATTTAGTAAACGCTAATACAAATATTTCTTTCATACTTTAAGTAAAAACTTTAAAGTACCTCATTCAAAAAATGACAAGAAGATTCCTTTTAAAACATTGAAAATAAATAAAAATATATTTTAAAAATATATTTTAAAAATATATTAATCAATAAATGGATCATATTAAAAATTTCTTGGAAAAAAATTATAGGACATGAATAAGAAGTAGAATGTATCTTATCCAAAATGAGAAATAAGGTTGGTTTTCTATAAAAATATTTTATCAATCCTTATAAGAACCAAAGAGAGGAAAATAAGTGTAAAACAAGTAAAATAAAAAGATAAATATTTTATAATAAAATAATTTTATTTTAAAAAGATAAAGATCATATAATTTCCTTCAAAGGGATGTTTAAACATAAATAATCCTGAATATAAATGAGATTTAAGAATAATCTCTTATATCTTTTGTAACTTCTAAATCAAAGGAAATCAAATGTTATAACACGATATGGTTATATAAATCCCCTGAAATAAATAAAATATTATATAAAAATATATTAATGGTACTATAATTACACCATATAAAAGAAATCATGGCATGCAATATGAAACATGTCTCATAGAATTAGAATTGAGGCCAAGAACCCCTCTAGAGATCACAACATTTGAGATAAGAATATATCAATTAAGTGCTTATTTGAAAAAAAAAATCCACACAAGAAAATTTTAAGTAAAATATTAAAAAATTATAGGTCATAACACATATAATATTCACATAACAAAGTCCATGAAGAAGTGATATAACTTAATGAATTGAAATTATGGTAAGAATCCCTTATCGTGTGTCCCGAATTGCCTCATACATCCACTGCTCTCCTGAATTAAAAAATTATATTAACTATATAATTTATTAAAAAAGTAATTAATATTTATTCCCTTACTATTATCTCTTATTATCATGTTTTGTTCATTTAAAAATTTGGAAAATTTCACATCTGTCGTTTTGGGATTGTTTAGTTTATAATATCCAATCATGTACAATATATTTATAATGGTAAATGGTATTAGTAAAATAGTTTCATAAAATACATAATATTCATGGAATAATTAACATACAATTCCAAAATTAATGGATTTCAATGGGTCATAACATGGGTACCATCCTAAAAACCTTCCTCAATAGGGATGTTTTTGATGGTTATATATAACCATGATTGTTTACTTTCACTTTCATTGTTATAAATGATAGTTTACCATTATATAATCATAATCCTATAATTAATTTAATATTAATTTTATATTAAATCAAAAATATAAAATTTTAATAATACCCATGAGATAATTAAATTCATGAAAGCATCATCAATCACGTAGGTTATGTAAAACGACCACAGTGAGTGATTTTTTTTAAAAGTGTTAAAAAAGGGGTAAATTATTAAATAAGTGTTTTTTATAAAATAAAATATACAATACATGAAAGAATGATTTAATATAAACTTTTTGTTATTTATTTTATTATCGAAAAAGTAATACAAAAATTGAACTGAGAAATCCATCTTTGAAAAACACGCATTTTGACATAACAAAAACTTTTAGAGGAGAGTCCATTGAGATGTAACAATTGATAACCCATAATAAATTTATAAATATATTACAATAACTTATAAATGGAATAATAGTAGAAAAATAATTAAATGTTTAATATTAATTCAATACAATGAATCATAATTAAGAAATGGGAAAGAGTTTTGGAAACCCTTAACTCGATCTTCAAAACGTCACCTTTTGATTGAGCTTAAGGCCTTTGGAGAAAATAAATTTGATTACTATAGGGGATTAGGGACCTAGAATTAGAAGTTTGGAGAGGTATTTTATTAGAGGTTTGGGATAAAACTGAACTCAGATGTGTCTCTAAAAGGGTTAGATTATGTTTATTTTTATAGGAAATATCAACGATGTTTTCATAAATACCTACTCTTTTAGTATCAGTAATGTCATTATAAAAAGTAAAGTGGATAATAAGTATAAAATGGTTGATATTTTTGAAAATTTAACATTAAATTGAATAAATTTAATATTTTTAGGATTTTAAAACAAATTAATTAAATATTTTTTAATATAAAATATCCTTAAATTTATTTTCAAGAATATTCACTTAATTTGACTTTAAAAACATAAATATTACAATGTAATTAAAATTTTAGAATTTAATAAATTAATTAAATTTTATTTATATCCATAAAAATCATGAACTATTCTAACTCATACAAAACAAATCAGTTTTAATCTTTTTAAAACAATTTACTTTGATTTTCACCCGTTCTCACAAGCATTGCATCAGTGATGCGTAAGAATTCTAGGTAATTATATCATAAAAAAATTAAAGAAATTTAATATAAAAAATATAGTTATTTATATTAAATTTTATCATATATATTTTTCCATATAGTATTTATATCCATATCCTTATTATAATAAAATATCAAGTGAGAGAACGTAACACTTTTGGAAATATAATCTTATTAATATATAAGGGAATTAATATTCATCGTAATCGACTCTAAATTCGACCATTAGTAAAGATAATATCACATGAGGTATATTATAACCCCATAAATCATTTAAAGATGAATTTTTGTGATATTTGAAGTATTTAACCATCTATTTTACACTTTTACCAAAATTTAACCTCTACTATGGTGATAAAATTTTATCATGGTTACTATTCATTATGATAAAAAAATAAATTAAACTTATTACATAATTTTGATATTTTGAATCCTAATAAGGAATAAATTTTATAATATTTAACTTCCAAATGTGGTAAAAATTAATTTTAAGTTAATTTTGTAAAGCGTAATGAAAAACTGATTTTAAAAAAATGCATATTTTAATCAAAATAATGATTTTATTCCAAAACCATGTATAATATTTATTCCAATGTAATTATATAGATTATTATTAATTATATATAACTAATTTTACTTTAAAACTAATACAAAATATAATGGTTCTTTTTAAATACATTAAAATAAATGATTGTTTTTTTATAAAAATCTATATTTTCCACTATTCACCCAGAAATATATATTTTTTAAAAAATACCAAAAATTTACCCTAAACAATATTTATTATTATTATATAAAAAATAGTTTACATTTTTTGAAATTAAACATATAAATTTCAAAAAATATATATTTTAAATGAAAATATAATATATAAGGAAAACCTACTTTTATATAAAATGACTATTTTATAATTTTAATGGGTTTTATCCTTATATGATTTAATTAAAATTATTAAAAATTTAGTAATTATTTCATATAAAAAAATATTCAACATATATTTCATAATGTGTTTATTCAGACTCATAGCCTCTATACTAATAACCAGGTCATATCAGTCATATTTAAATAATAATATTTCTATACAATTTCATGGCTCGTTTAAGCTCAGTTTTTCAAGTGGTACAAAATTTAAAACATTATATTAATTTAATTTTGAATCACAATTTGAAATATTAGACTGTTATAGGGTAGTTTAAATAAGTGTACTTTGTTATAAGAACTTTATGGGAGATATTTCAGATCTTTCATGAGATAATATGATTATGTATTTAGTCTCTAATGACACTAAACCTTTATAGTTCTTAGGATTTATTATTATGACCTGTATTGAATATTCCTATAAAGTAATGTAATATTAATATATGTAATTATTTGGTCACACCAACCTCTCTATTTCATGAAACTTCCTGATTGGATAGTTTAGTTTCACACATTACTTTCTTACCTAACACAAGATAATCTAGGGCTCCCTACTATGACATTAAACTACCAGATTGGATGTTTGAGGTCTTGAATGGTTCCTATTTAGAATTAATTTCACACTTAATATTTGATTGTTTTTTTAATTAATAAAAATATCATATAATTAATGCACATCGTATTCTTATTATATTCATAACTATTTCATATAATGAAATTTTTATCTTATCATCTTTTACTCCTTTTGTGTATGAATTCTTCTAAAGATTTAGTTTTCAAATCCTTATTAAATCCAAAAAATTAATGTGTTGACACCATATTAATGTGTAACCATTTACACAACTCACATTTTGTGTTACTCACTAAAATATATAAGCCAAAGATAATCATATATATCTAAATGCATTATATGAATAAGGTATTTAGAATCTTCTTATAAAGGTGTAGAACTATGTAAGATTTATAATCTCTGCATGAGTAATCCTAGAGTGACAAATAGCAGACCCATAAACTTTATAGAATAATGTATAATCATCCTAGCTAGTGGGTAGTTTGACCCAAAGTCCCTCTTCTTGGGGAGGCTTTACTTAAGAAAGAATCCAATTCATGATTACTCCAAAACCTAATATTCACAAACTATTACCAATAAATAAATTAGACATAATAAATTTAAGTAAAAATCAATGTCAAAGTAGATGAGAAATAAATTTTATGTAGGTGTACTTATCATGCAATGCATAGATATATCTCCAAGAATCAATTTATCACATAATTGCTTCATACATGATATTAAAAATATAAATAATTTTATATACATGAATAATTCAAGGAATAACAATCAAATAATTGAACATTTCATAAATTTAATCTTGAGAGCAATTTATGAAATTTTCATAAATAAAAATTACTATAAATATTTTGTAATAGAGTTTAAAATTGTAGATTTTCCACAATCATAGACATAAACACATGATTATTCAATTATAATATGAACTCTTTCATATTTCATGTTATATGACCTTTCAATTTAAATATATGATATTTATAAATTGTAAACTTTATAACTCAACTCTATTTTGTAATTTTTTTTCATAATATAAATATAATATACGTTAAAATATTTAAAACTTTGATCAAAATTAATCACAAATATATTTCTCATGTTGTTTAAATAATAAATTTAAATAAAGCCTTCCTTTTAATTTGAACATTCTAAATTAATTAATTAGGAAAAAGTTAGAATTTAAATATAAATTCCTTTATCTTTATGTCTTATTTATATATTTTATATAATTTTTATAAATTTTAATTGTATTTTCTAAAAAAAATTATTTAAAGATTACAAAGATTCATTATAAATTTGGAAAAATGTTTAATACATTTTTTATTATGAATTTTATACATTTTATAAACAATATTAATTTGAAAAATATTAACTCTTTAATATTTAAGAAATATTTGTAATAAATGCTTCAAAAATATTTAATTAATTAAGAATTTTTTTATAGATAATTAATTATAAAATTCCATTTTAGTATCTATAAACTAATTATAAATGATCTAATTCAATTTCTAATTTAATTTTATTACATATTAAATAAATTTTACATTAGTTATGAGAATCAAATATGAAAAATTTCATATTTAACATAAGTTTGTTATTTTTTTATAAAGTCCATCACATATAATTTTATAATTTAATTATAAACTTATATGTTTAATATATATATATATACATATATATTTATATAAACTAACACTTTATTTATATTCTAAATAAATATATTTTATATAAACAAACACTTTGTATATATATATATATTATAATATATTAGATATAACCACTTTATATCCACTTTCAACATGAACTCTATAAAATTATTCATTATATGATATTTCAATTTAAATATATGATATTATATTAAATTATTAAAAAAAATTAATCTAATTTATATTATGTAAACAATCTACATAGCTTAAATATCATATATTTAAACATTATTTATGCACTAAAAAATCTTTTATAAAAAAACTTATGATGTGAAATAAATAATATCTAAAATATAATCCCTTTTAATTCAAATAATTCTAAATAATTAATTATAAAAAATTTATAATTTTGAAAGTAAATTGCTTTATATTTTTATCTTATTTATGTAATTTATTACCTCTTTGTAAATCAATCTTATGATTTATAAATAAAACTTTTATTTTAATACCATAAGAAATGACATATAATTTGGTAAAAGGTATTATAAACATTATAATTTAATATTTGAAATATTTTATAAATAAATATTTCATAATAATTTATGTAATTAATTATACTTTAATTCATTTATAATCACTTTATATTTTAAAATATTCTCAAAATACCTTTCACTATGATTTATAATATTTTTTTAAACCACATAACTTTAAAAAATATTGTCACGACCCGACCATACCGGTCCTGAGCTGCAACTAATTCAAGCCCACCTCCATAGGCTAGAGGCTGGCGATCAGTGCTGAAGGCGTAACAATATTGGGGAGGCCTTCACCTAAGTACCTGTACACACGCACACAAAACCCACTCGATACAGAAGTGTAGAGTAAAAAAGAAAACCACAGGACAAACAAC
Organism: Viscum album; assembly: GCA_963277665.1. Taxonomy (NCBI): domain Eukaryota; kingdom Viridiplantae; phylum Streptophyta; class Magnoliopsida; order Santalales; family Viscaceae; genus Viscum; species Viscum album. The sequence goes on along the minus strand of OY728143.1, from coordinate 59,697,039 downwards.
TATAACCCAACCACAGTCATGCATCAAGCACTAAATAGAGCAAGTAAAGTGCTGAAAGTACTGACATGTAACTAAACAATAAAAAGGGAAAAACATGCACCCAACCACAAAGGTACCACAACCCAGTAACAGGTAAACGAAAGAAAATAGCTGGTGAGTCTCTCACCTGAAGGACCTATTATGATCACCGAATGCAGCCCAAGCTTCTGTGTCCTCTAAGCTCCTCTGTAGTCTTGGTCGACCTGTCCGTCGTCTGCAAGGGCACACCAAGTGCGGGAAAAGACCAAGCAGGGGTGAGTATAAGGATAGTCAGTAGGATGCCCCGAAAGCTCGAGGGAGCAACAAAGGAGATACTGAACGGTAAATGATAGAGATAACAAAGTAAGAGTACAATAGAGAGAGTGCATCTCAACCCAATGAAAGAAAGGAAATAGACTCGTTCCAACCAAGAGGAGCTGGACATGGAAATCACCTGGCATACCCCATGTGTCTTCACCCCTCCTAGAAGGAGAGTAACTGGTCCCAAGGAGTGGGAACAAAAGTAGGGTGTGTGTATATATATATGCTCAACAAGAAACTCAAACGAGTGCGTAAGGGGACCTCCATCTCCAAGCTCATCCCAGGTAAAAGTCACCAATGGTTCTAAGGATGTCTACCACAGATTCCCAATAGTCCCGCATGATAAAACTCGCCTCAATGCTAAGCCGTACCACCAAAAGACCCGCTCTGGTAACCACAGAGGAAAAACCACTGACTAGCCTCGACAAAAGGGGCGGAGTCCGAAATAAGTCATCAGGTAACCCACTGCCCAACCCAAATAGAGGGTAAACCCCAAAAGGTCGTCGGGTGACCCACTGCCCAACCCCACTGGAGGGTAAACCCTAAAAGTCAATGGGTAACCCACTGCCCAACCCCGCTGGAGGGTAAACCCAATAAGTAAATGGGTAACCCACTACCCAGCCCCGCTGGAGGGTAAACTCTAAAAGTCCATGGGTAACCCACTACCCCGCCCACCCGAAGGGTAAACCCCAAAGTCAACGGGTGACCCACTGCCCAGCCCAACTGGAGGGTAGACCCTTATACGAGTCCAATAACCCCGTGCTGCCCGCGCCATCACTGGGTGTCGCTAACATCGCGATTGTGCGTTGGGTCGGAGTGCATCAAAGAAATCCCTGACCAACGTCCTTACATATTTCCACATTTAATAAGATCACATAAAAGGCTCTTCTCTCTCGAACATATTACACCATTGTAATCCTCGCAGAAAACCACATGAGATAGACTACTCAGTCGCCTGGAACGGATCCCCGACGGAAAAGTTGATCGTCACTACTTTAGGCCCGCACGGTGTCTCGTGGGGCCCACTCTCAGTCCCGAAAGAGGTCAGGCGGACTGCGCCATTGTGATGGCCTTGGAAAAACACATCAAATCTACTATTCATCCGCCCTAAACGGATGCCTGACAAAAACGTCGTAAAATGCTGCACGTTGCTTAAAAGACGGCTCGTAGGGCCCACATATCAACTCCGACTTCAATGCATAGAACCGTACTTAAAATCTTCGCCTCGTCTCCAGGATCGCAACAATGCTTACAACACTCAAATCGGACATTGGAGGTGTCCGCGCCATCCAAACAAGAACCCCCGGAAAAATGCCAACCCACTTAATGGGCGTGTCGCGTCACCGAGGCCCCAATCTTGGGAATTAAAAACCCCGAAACCATCTCAAAAGATTTGTATCGATCCGAGTATTGCACTGCTATAGACGACATGTAAATCAGACACCCATAGCAAAAGTTACAGGTGTATGAAGTCCGAGGGGATGAACCCCTTGGGCTGGACCGGCCTGGTCCGGCCGGTCTGGGCCCGCCCGGCTCATAGTGCCGACATACAGCTCAGCTGCGTGGCCCATCTGTGGACCCTGGATCCATGCGGCACCGACTGTCCCTCGTGGCCAGTCAAGGTGTTGCGCAGAGACCCGCCGAGTACGGGTCTCTGTTCCCGCACGGGGTCATGCGCCGCGACCCCACCCTCATCGCGCCCCAACAAGCTCGCCCGACGCCTGAAGCCGCTTCCTAGAGCCGCCTGAAGCCACTGCCGGGAGCCACCACCTAGAGCCCCACCACGCTGCCTGGGTTTTCCACTATGCCTCCGTCCAGGAACCGCACCACCGCCGTCTGAAAGCCACCGGACCTCCGCGTCGACTACCAGAAAAAAAAGAAACGGCTGAAAAACTTCCCGAAGCCACCCCGGACGCCCTGGGACTCGAAAATTTGATCCTAAAGGTCCTTTGGGAAGCTCATATCAGATTCTACACAAATATGGGCTTCACTAAATGATTGGAAAGAATTTTGATGTGAAGAATTTCATTCAATGGGGGGGGGGGGGGTTGGGAATTAAAACGACAAAATGCAAGCCTAGCTCGATGGGCGTAGCCCGACGCTTCACCAATGGTCCGCTGGAGTTGCTGCACCTTGCCGGAGAGGTAGAGTAGAGGGGGATATCTCATTGAGAGGAAACACCAAGGAGGGTAGCGAGGGGGGAGAAGAGGGTGGGGGTGGTGTTTAAATAGAAAAACACTTAAACCCCCCACCCGTAGACCCCATACCCAAACTTTCAGCGAGGTCGGGGTTAAGCCCCCCCTAGGGTAAGAACCACATTCTGAGCGCAATGGAAGTCTCAGAATTTTAATCCGAGCCTCTTTTCAAAAGTTATAGTCCACACCTGAGTCCTCTAAATTATGAAAATGCCCCGGGTGGCGTTTTTCACAGAAGGGCCACGCACACGAAAGTTATACCCCTCTAAGGGTAAACGGCACATTCCAAACTCAACGGTGCCCTCAGTTTTCCCATTTGAGAAACCGTTTAGGAGTTATTCTGTTTATTTTACGTGCCTAGTGTGAACACACCAAAAATTTAATTACGGCCACACCGGGGCTCGAAATCACACGTCGTCTGAATGCCCTATTCTGGAATAACATTAAGAAAATTTCAAAGTCTTACAGGATCAAAACCCAGGTTCTTACATAATTCCCTACTTCAAGTTTTTCATCCCTGAAAAAAAAAAACTACAAAATCGACTCAGGTTACTAAGCCCGTATTTGGCTCTCCTGTTCCCAGGTGCTCTTCTGCACCCTCCCGTTCTGCCACAACACACGAACCAAAGGGATAGTCCATCCACATCGTGTCCTCTCCTGATGGTCCTCAATCACCACTGGGTGCTATGCAAAGGTGGCTCCATCCTCAATGTCCAACTCTCCCCAGTCGATAACGTGCATGGGGTGATGCACATATTTCCTCTGTTGCGACATGTGGAAGACATCATTCACCCTCTTCAGCGGTGGGGTAGGGCGAGACAGTAGGCCACCTCACCGACCCTGCTCACGATCTCAAAGGGACCGATGAACCTCGGGGACATCTTGCCTCCCCTGCCAAACCTCCGAGTACCACACCATGGGGAGACCCTAAAAAATACATGGTCCCCCTGATCAAACTCCAAAGGCCTGTGACAATGATTTACGTAGGACTTCTTCTTGCTCTAAGCCGTCCTCATCCACTCACAGATGACCTGCACCTTCTTCGTCGTCGCCTGCACCAACTCTGGGACCACGAGGGAGGTATCCCGAACCTCCTTCTAGCACAACGGTGACCTAAAGGGTCTCCCGTAGAGGGCCTCAAAAGGTTCCATGCTGATAGTAGAGTGGTAACTGTTGTTGTGCGCGAACTCCACCAAGGGTAGGTGATCCTCCCAGCTCAGGAAAAAGTTTAACACGAACACCCTGAGCATATCCTCCAACACCTGGATAGTGCGTTTGGTCTGCCCGTCGGTCTGGGGGTGGAAAGCTATACTCATCTGTAACTGAGTCCCGAATGCCTCCTGCGGGTCTCGCCACAATCATGACATAAACTGCACATCACAGTCAGAGATGATCGTCGAGGGTAATCCATGAAGGCGGACGATCTCCCGAACATATAACTGCCCGAGAATCTCCACCGAGCTCTGCTCCCTAATAGCAAGGAAGTGCGCCGACTTCGTGAGTCGGTCCACTATCACCCAAATGGAGTCGCGGCTCTTTGCTGTGCGCGGAAGCCCTATGACGAAGTCCATAGATATGCCATCCCACTTCCACTCTGGGATATCAACGGGCTGCAACAACCCTTCTGGAACCTGGTGCTCTACCTTGACGTACTGACAGGTAAGACACCGAGAAATGAACTCAGCAATGCTCCACTTCATGCCAGACCACTAAAACTGCCTCTGAAGGTCTCTATACATCTTCCCCACACCGGGATGTACAACCAAGGGAGAAGTGTGGAACTCCCTCATCACCTACTCCCACATATCCACTGGTACTACGACTCACCCCTGGAATAGAATCTCGTGATTCCCTCCCTCAGAATATCGATCGGGTACGTCACCCGTGGACATCTGATCATGCAATACCTTTCTGTCGACATCCCCCAATTATGACTCTCTCACACGCTCACGGAGTGAAGGAGTCAACACCATTGACTGTAGAAAATCCGTACCCTCCTGCTCCACCAAGTTCAGCCATAGGTAAGCCAACTACTTTAAAGTTTCCCACACTAAATGATCCTGGGACTTCCTACTAAGGGAATCTGCTACTACGTTGCCCTTTCCTAGAGTGTATACTATCTTGAAATCATAGTCTGACAGAAACTCCATCCAACAACTCTGACTCAGATTCAAATCCATCTGAGTGAAGATATACTTGAGGCTCTGGTGGTCTGAGTAGACCACAAAACGCTCTCCCAGAAGGTAGTGTCTCCATAACCTCAAGGTGAAGCCCACTACTGCCAGCTCCAAATCGTGAGTCACATAATTCTGCTCATGGGGCCTCAACTTCCTTGACCCATATGCAATCACTTCTCACTGCTGCATCAGCACACACCCTATCCCATCTCCTGAATCATTGCAGTATACTATGAAGTCAACGCCCTCCTCTGGAAGCCTCAATATTGGATCTCTAGTTAGCCTCTGTCTCAACTCCTCGAAGGCCTTCTGGCACTGATTAGTTCTGGTGAACAATCATCTGTTTGGCGTCAATGCGGTCAAATGGGTAGAAATCCTAGAGAATTCCTCCATGAACCTCCTATAGTACCCTGCCAAACCAAGGCAACTCCGCATCTCAAACACATTCTTGGGTGGTGCCCAAGAAAGCACTGCCTCTATATTTATAAGATCCATAGACAATCCATGTTCCATATTGGCGTGCCCCAAAAAGTGAACCTCGTGAATCCAGAACAATCACTTTGGGAGCTTCCCGTACTGCTAGTTCTCTCGAAGTAAGTCTAGGACCATCCTCAAATGCTTCACATGCTCCTCCTCTATCACCGAGTAAATGAGTATGTCATCAATAAAGACAACCACAAACCGGTCCAAGTATGGATGGAAAATCTGGTTCATCAAAGCCATGAAGACGGTAGGGGAATTTGTCACACCAAAGGGCATCACCAGAAACTCATATTTTCCATATTGACAATGGCATGCCATCTTCGGAATATCAGCCTCACGAACCCGCAAATAGTGGTATCCAGATCGAAGATCGATCTTTGAGAACCACTTCACACCTCACAACTAGTCAAAGAGGTCGTCAATCCTCATAAAAGGGTACTTGTTCTTTATCGTAGCCTGATTCAGGCAATGATAATCTACGCAGAGTCGTAGGCTCCCATCTGCCTTCTTTACAAACAAGACTGGAGCTGCCCAGGGGGACACACTAGGCCAGATGAATCCCTTCTCACAAAGGTCATCAAACTGCAGTCGTAGCTCCTGAAGTTCTATGGGTGCCATCTGATATGCTACACAAGATATCAAAGCAGTCCCTGGTTGAAAGTCGATACAGAACTCCATCTCTCGCCTCAGAGGTAGTCCCAAAACATCCTCGAGAAAGATGTCCATGTAGTCCTCTACAACGGTAGGGATCTAGTGCCTATAGCGTCTGCTGCTCCAAGAGACATGCTCGCTAACTGGTGTGAAAAAGGTTAGGGTCTCCTGCTCAGAGTACCCATCTTCTCTCACATGAGGTCTCGTTCACCAACAATGGTGAACCTCATCCCATCATAAAACATGCCTCTGACTCATCTTTGACAACATTCGATCTAGGCATGAACCATAGAAATCCAATCCATTCCCTAGATGACGTTGTAAGGTTCCATCGTGATGATGAGTAGGTCCCACGTGAAGCTCCCTCCTCTAAACGATAGTTCACATTGTCTGAAGATAAAGGTCACTAATGAGGAACATCCCGTAGGATGCTTGAGGCTAAGTGCAGGTGTCAGCACCTCTACTGGAAGCTCCAACTCCCGTACCAACATCAACGATATAAAAGAGTGGCTCGTGCCTTTGTCTAATAGCACCGAAGCAAGCATAGAGTAAACACAAAGCGTACCTCGAACCATATCGTGTGCGGGGGGGGGGGGGGGAGGGGGGGTCTCGAACACCAATAGCCTGAAGCTGCCCGCGACCCCTACCGCCAGCTCCTTGAGCCTGGCGTGGGTCGCTCGGTGGTGGTGGTGGAAGGACCTAAAAACGCCATCCCCGACCTCTAGGTCTTACCACTCTGCCTGAGACACCTCCTTGAGGACCACCCTATCCTCGCCTGGGGGATCCCTGGTCTCGGCGCTGCCTCTACCACTGCGGTGTGCCCACTGCCTGCCATGGCAACTTGGTATGCCTGGTCGGGTAGTCTCATTCTAGGTGGCCCTGTTCGTCATAGGAATAGAACCAGCTCTCTTTTTCCTACCCCAGTGCTCCACGAAACCACTATGGTGTATGACCCTGCCCTTGTGTCTGCTCACGGAAGGGCCTCCTCGACCGAGGCTTTACTCTCTACCGCCTGCCTGTCACTGAAGACTCTCCTATAAAGCAGCCACTACTAGGACCTGTCAGACGGTGCCCCTCATCCAAGAAGCTCTCTTTCATGAGCTCCCGTTCTAGAACCCTGGCATAAGTAGGGATGCACATGGGCACTACACTAGCACAAATCTCCCTGTGAAGACCCTTCTCAAACTTCCGTGCCCTAGAGCAACTATCACGGATCATATCCTGTGAGTATCATGTTAGATCGATAAACTGGGCCAAGTACTGCACCACAGTCATCCCCCTGCTTCAGCTCTAGAATATCCTGAATCCGAACGGAGTGCAAGAAATAGGGTGAGTAATCCTCTCAAAAGAGATGCTTGAAGCTATCCCATGTGAGAGACGACTCGTCATGGGTTTGCATCACCAACCCCCACCAATGGCTGACCATCCCGTGGAAAAGGCTGGAAGCAAGAGCTACCATCTAGTCCGCTGGTGTCTGTACTAGCCTGAAAAGTCAGTCCATAGACTCTAGCCAGTCCTTCACTACCTGGGGATCCGGGTCTCTGGGGAACTTTTGCGGTCGCTGACGCTGAAAGTCTCGGAGTGCACTCAGCCTGCACTCAACCTCGACCTGTGCTACCGGTACTAACTACCATTCCTCAGGTGGAGGGGCTAATGCTGAAGCGCTGGGCAGAAGGGGATCATGTGAGGGTCCCTGAACTGACACCTCATCACTCGCCAGGTCGTCGTCATGAACTGGAGAGGGTAACCTGGTTGGCTACTGTCGTGGGGGCATCCTAAAAATTATTAAGGATTACCGTGATTAGATGAGAACATATATATATATATATATAACAGTAATAATAAAGGGAAGTTGACTCTAAAAGGATAGTTAGAGACTCAATCCAACTGGATGCATGTTCCAATGTTCCCTGCAACAAATGTCTCAGCGTGCCGAGTCGACAAGCAGGTTATCAGGGTCCTGGTGAATGGATATGTCAGCCACCCATACCATCACTGGACTCCCTGGCCAGAGAGCCTCTCTCGAGACATGTCGACACTATTTCCCTAAATCCCAACTAATTCATTTTTAGGGACATCTGAACAATGCCCCGAGGAATGAACCATCTCTAATACCACTTTGTCACAACCTGACCCTACCGGTCTCGAGCCGCAACTACCTCAAGCCCGCCACCATAGGCCAGAGGCTAGCAAGAAACACCGAAGGCGTAAAAATATCGAGGAGGCCTTCGATTAAGTACCTGTACACACGCACACACAACCCACTCGATGCAGAAGTGCAGAGTAAAAAGAAAACCACAGTACAAACAACTATAACCCAACCACATTCATGCATCAACCACTAAATAGAGCAAGTAAAGTGCTGAAATTATTGACAAGTAACTGAACAGTAAAAAGGGGAAAACACGTGCCCAACCACAAAGGTGCTACAACCCGACAATAGGTAAACAAATGAAAACAGCTGGTGAGTCTCTCACCTGAAAGACCTACTATGAACACCAAACGCAGCCCAAGATCCTGTGTCCTCTACGATCCTCCATAGTATCGATCGACCTATCCGTAGTCTGCAAGGGCACACCATGTGCGGGAAAATCCCAAGTAGGGGTGAGTATAAGGATACTCATTAGTATGCCCCCGAAATCTTGAGGGAACAACAAAGGAGATACTGAACTGTAAATGATATACAGAACAAAGTAAGAGTATAATAGAGAGAGTGCAGCTCAACCCAACGAAAGAAAAGAAATAGACTTGTTCCAAACAAGAGGAGCTAGACACGGAATGCACGTGGAATACCCTTCATGTCTTCTCCCCTCCTAGAAGGAGAGTAACTATTCCCAAGAAGTGGGAAAAAAAGTAGGGTGTATATATATATATATATATATATATATATATATATATATATATATATGCTCAACAAAAAACCCAAACGAGTGCGTAAGGGGATCTCTATCTCCAAGCTCAGCCTAGGTAAAAGTTTCCAACAGTTCTAAGGATGTCTGCCATGGATGACCAACAGTACCGCATGCCAAAACTTGCCTCAACGCTAAGACATACCACCAAACGTCCCGCTCCTGTAACCATAGAGGAAAAACCACTGAATAGCCTCGAAAAAGGGGCGGAGTCTGAAAGAGGTTGACGGGTAACCCACTGCCCAGCCCAACTGGAGGGTAAACCCCAAAAGGTCGTCGAGTGACCCACTGTCCTACCCCGCTGGAGGGTAAACCCTAAAAGTCAATGGGTAACCCACTTCCCAACCCCACTGAAGGGTAATCCCTAATAGTCAATAGTTAAAACACTACCCAGCCCCACTGGAGGGTAAAGCCTAAAAGTCAACGGGTAACCCACTACTAGGCCCACCTGGAGGGTAAACCCCAAAGTCAATGGGTGACCCACTACCCAGCCCAACTGGAGGGTAGACCCTGATACGGGTCCGATAACCCCGCACTGCCCACGCCATCACTGGGTGTCGCTAACATCGCGACCGTGCGTTGGGTTGGAGTGCATCAAAGAAATCCCCGACCAACGTCCTTACATCTTTCCACATTTAATAAGATCACATAAGAGGATCTGATCGCCCGAACAGATTACACCATTGTAATCCTTGCAGAAAACCATGCGAGATAGACTACTCATTCACCTGGAACGGACCCCCGATGGAAAAGTTGTTCGCCACTACTTTAGGCCAGCACAGTGTCTCTTGGGGAACACTCTCGGTCCCTAAAGAGGTCGTACGGACTGCGCCATTATGATGGACTCGAAAAAACATGTCAAATCGACTATTCATCCACCCCGAATGGATGCCGGACAAAAACATTGCAAAACGCTGCACGTCGCTTAAAAGACGGCTCGTAGGGCCCACGTCTCAACTCCAACTTCAGTGCTCGAAACCATACTGGAAATATTCGCCTCGACGCCAGAATCTCAAATCCACTGACGATACTCAAATTGGACATCAGATGTGTCTGTTCCATCCAAACAAGAACCCCCAAAAAATGCCAACCCACTTAATGGGCATGTCACGCCACCGAGGCCCCCCGTCTCAGGAATTAAAACCCCCCGAAACAATCTCAAAAGATTTGTATCAATCCAAGGATTGTTTTTCCACAAATATTATGCAAAACGGAAACCCGTAGAAAAATTTACGGGTGTCCGAAGTCAGAGGGGATGAACCCCTTGGGCTGGACCGGCCTGGTTCGGCCAGTCAGCCCGGTCTGGGCCGGCCCGGCTCGCAGCACAGGCCTACGTCTCAGCCGCACGGTCCGGCCGTGGACCCCGGGTCCATGCGGCACTGACTAAATCTTGTGGCCAGTCGCAGTCTTGCATGGAGACACGTCGAGTGCGGGTCTTTGTTCCCACACGGGGTCACGCGCCGCGACCCGACCCTTGTCGCGCCCTGACGAGCTCGCCCGACGCCTGGAGCCGCTGCCTGGTGCCACCTGGAGCCATTGCCGAGAGACTTTTCCTTGATCCCCGCTGCACTGCCTGGGTCCGCCGCCGCACCGCTGTCTCGAAACTGCGCCACCACTGCCTGAAAGCCGCCGGACCATCGCGCCGACTACCGGAAAAAAAGAAACGGCCGGAAAACTTCCTGGGGCCACCCCAGACACCCCAGGACTCAAAAATTTGATCTGAAAGGACCGTTGGGAAGCTCAAATCAGATTCTGCACAAATATGGTCTTCAATCGATGATCAGACAACATTTAGACATGAAGAATTAAATTCAAAGTGGGGTTTTGGGAATTAAAACGATAAAACACAAGCCTACCTCGATGGGCGTATCCCGACGCTTCACCAACAGTCCACTGAAGTTGTCACGCCTTTCCATAGAGGTGGAGGATAGGGGAGGAGGTTATTTAGAGGAAACTCCAAGGATGGGAGAAATGGGGAGAAGAGGGTGGGGGTGGTGATTAAATAAAAAAACAGTTAAACCCCCCTGCCCGTAGACCCTGTACTCGAACTTTCGGCGGGGTTGGGTTTAAGATGCCCCTAGGGTAAAAACCAAATTCTGAGCGAAACAGTGGTCTCAGAATTTTAATCCGAGCCTCTGTTCAAAATTTGTAAATTTCACACCCTAGGCCGCTAAATTAAGAAAATGCCCCTGGTGACGTTTTTCACAGAAGGGCTGTTCCCGCAAAATTTATACCCCTCCTAGGGTAAACGGCACGTTCCGGAATCAACGATGCTCTCAGGTTTTCCATCCAAGCAACCGTTTAGGAGTTATTCTATTTATTTGTCATGCCTAGTGTGAACACACCAAAAATTTAATTCCGGCTACACTAGGGCTCGGAATCACACACCATCTAAATGCCCTGATCTGGAATAACATTAAGAAAATTTCAATGTATTACATGCTCAAAACCCGGGTTCTTAAAAATATGTTCTTAATAATAACTCTTTAATACTAATGGCGTGTTTTTAATAAATGCTTCAAAAAAAAATATTTATCTCTAAAATTTTACAATTAATTTATAAAATTATTTTATACATTATATAAATATTGTAGAATATATTTTCCATTATTTATAAACAATTTATAAATAATATATTTCTATTTAGATTTAATTTTATTAATAAATAAACAATTTATATATTTATAAAAACATGAGAAACAACTATAAACCATTTAAAATTTAATTTAGACTTTAAGAATAACATTTTAAAAAGTTCAAAACTAATCCTTTATTAAAAAATTAAAAATTATAGGATAAATTAAATAAATTTTAAATTTAATAAATTTTAGTTTTGTATGGCCACTTTATATTACATTTTCACATAATGTAGTGATGTAACAAAGTATCAAACTTATTATTTTTATAATATATATCATAACACTGAGATGGGAAAAGCCAATTATGAATTTATAAAACTCAATCTTTATTTAACATTATTAGAAACATGTTTAATCAATGAAGAAGATGGATCTTATACCAGTAATGGGTTTTGGGAGTTCATCATATAAACTTGGAAGTGGAAGCAAATAATTTTTTCATGATTTATCCTTGATAGAATCAACATGTATATTTTAAATACAAAATATTGCATGTGTACCTAATGTGATGAAGACATATTTTATTATTAGATGCATGTTTGATGAAAATCACAAAAGAAACATATTAAAGATTCTTTCCTCTAAGGAATTACACTAGCCAAAGGATCCTAGAATGTTTTATGAGTATCACAACAACAAAAAAGGGGTGATAACACCTTCACTTAGTGATAAACTACGTTTTGGGAGGAATAGAGAATCAAAAGGCTTTCATACAATCAGGTTCCATCATTAGGAGGGATCTTATGACTTTATATAACTATCCTTGAAGTGTTTAAATTAATGAAACACATCATTTGTATTCAACATATTGACATATTTTTATTACCATTGGAATTATTCATTGAATTTATTAAATGACTAAAATCTATTTAATCCATTAATAATAGATTTTAACCAATGAAACCACATTAAAAGATATTTGAGCCTAAATTTAATTCATTCACATAAATACTTTAGTGCAATTTCAATAGAAATCAATGGTATTAAGGTTTAACAAGAACTAACTTTTCTATGGCTGGAGGGTATAGACCCATGATATATATCCCCCGTATGGACAACATTCAAAAGTATTTGGTTGTTTGCAATGGATATAGGGGTTGATTAATAAAGTTAACATGTTTCTAGAATTCATGGTATTTATGTTTGAACATCGTGCAATCTTATATTATTAATGGAAAAAATTATCCAAGTCTCATAATTTGATAGAAGAACTTAGTCACTAACTACTAGGAACTATAGGTGCTACCATAGCCTCCCTTTATATAAACAAGGAAATGTCATACCACAATGAACTTGAGAAGGACCCCATTAAAGACCTGTTTTTAGAGGAACTTATGGTAATTCAATCCATTGTAAATAATTCAATTCATTACTCAATGATTTTTTATTCTAGGTTCTATCTCATGGGATAATCACACTTTTTTGGTAATCTACTATGTGAGATATCCATCCAATTAAGTCATTTTTCAGAGGGGTTAATGGTTTTCTTTGATATATGGTAGAATTAACTTCATTTATTTCTTCTATATCATTACTAATAAATAAAGAATCAACCATATGATGTGAAATGTGAATTATCATCTCATCTTGATCTAGATAAACCAAGGCTATAGTTTCATTGGTGAGTTCATCTATTTAAACATTCTATAAATACAAAATGTGAGATGGTTTCAGATTTGAGGGGAGTTAAACCATCAACTCTTATACATAATCAATAAAGGGAATCAAATCATCTTTATTTATGGAATAACAATCATTGATTTACTTGATCACTAAATATTAATCACCCTTGATTCTTAATTAGGTAACTGGTATTTATAGGTCTAGTTTCAATCATACAATGATGGATTATAATTTCACCTTATTATTGGTTAATTTCCTTAGCAGGAGGAAGGAGTAAGGTAAAACTACTCTTTCTAAAGAGATGAATATAATCCCAAAGAATACCCTATTAATCATTGAGTTTTCCATCCTTCAACCTGATAGACTTCTAAATCCACCACCAAAGTATATATCCCATTTTTGGGAAGTTTAGTGGATGGAAAAGACTTCTTCCTAAGAGGGATCCATATAAAATATCAACTTATCTTGGTTGGGGTGTTCTATAAGGAAATTTCCCAATTCTTCCTTCTTATTTGCATTTTGATAAATGAAGTTGATTTAGAGTTGTAGTAAAATGATTTCCCATAATGTTAATTTTTTTTTCAATATTGAATGATTGGGTTTATATTTGATAAGGTGAATATGAGAGACCAGGTGGACCTCATGGTGAGAAAAATAATATCTTATATTCTTTATAGTGAAGACCAATGCTAGACTATTCTTCTTGACATAGTAATGTCATTCATCAACATCTAACATTGTTATTATAATATAATATATACTATTATTTTTTATCATATCATTATTCTATGAAATGAAGGATCCAATATATCATTCCATGTATTCCACATAAATTTAAGAGATATTAAATATATAGGATAAATAAAGGCTAGTGAGTGTAGGAGATACTACTTGAGGTCATCAAAGGATTTTTGAGATAGTTAGTATAGATAACTCCTCATATTTGTTCCCTAACATAGGGTCTCAGAAAACTAAATAGAAAGTCATGTCAATATGGTGATAAAGATATATTAATATTTTAATATGGTTAACATACTTCCCATAAGATAAGAATATATTATTGAGATGAAGGAGAGTCACCAACAAGTTACATAAAAAGTAGGGTATTCATTCCCCATTCAATTACTTAAGAATATCATATAGAGGAGTGTACATGGTCTAGAACATTACCAGTATTTTGTATTTTTCTAATTATTTTCTATGACCATTATGTTATCCTATCTTTAGTGAGGGGTTCTTAAAATTGATTAGATTATAAAATTCAACAATCCACTGCTTATTAAAGAGGAGTATAATCATTAAAAATTTCATTGGTTACATCCAAAGGTGCTCCATCTAGTGGAGGTACATATGATAATTGTTCTCCTGGACAACCTATTGACTTGGACAAGGCATCAATGATTAATAGTGAGGCACCCAATGTATCTAGCCTCATATTCTCAATTTTATCCTAATATGATGGAAACATTGAAGTAAAGTTGACATGGGAAATACCTTCATCCCATGAATATGTGTTATTGTGAGGATGACCTTCATAATGAGCTCCATGGGGAGGACCTCCATGGTTGATTTTCAATTATTAATTATGGAGAGGACCCCCATTATCAAATAATGTTTTATCATTGGGTGTAACTCTGTAACACATTCATTTGGAAGGAAATATAGGTTTGTAATAAGTGTTTCCACCGGCAGGGCCTTTGTGGTAACTGTTTTTTGGTTTCCTTTATGGGGAGGACCTTCATGTTTGATTCATTCTTCATCACTAGGGAAACATCCATAGTATATGCTATAGAAAGGATCACAAGTGTTATTAATCTGGTTTATATAAGGGATTCCTCCATGGTTAATGTTTGTGTAAGACTTGTCAAGGGGATGACCCCTTTATTGGTCGGCCTTCTTACTATGAGGAGGACCTCGATAAATAGTGTCATGAGGTGGACATTTATGAAGGATCTTTATATTGTTATGGGGAGTAACTTTATAGTGGACACTCTAGGGAGTGCCTCTTGAAATTCCTAGTTTAATCTATCTAGGGGTAGAACCATCATAGATGAGGATATTGTTATTGTTACCATAATGGGAGACTTTATGGATAATCTATTTAGTGTCATGGGAGGTTCACCGTGATGGGTACTCTGAGGTGAAACCCTAGAGTTATTGATAATGGTTTCACAAGGAGTAACTTCATAGAAAATTATCTAGGGAGGACCTCCATAGTTTGTTATTATAACACAATGTTTAGGACCTTCATAGGGGAGTAACTCCATAGTTTATTATTATAACACTATGTTGAGTACCTTCATAGAATATATTTTCTATGGAGGACCTCTAGAGTTGTGTGTAATGGTATCACTAGGAGGACCTTCATATCCGTAGTTTCCTTCTCCTATTGATAAAGAGTTGATAGATTCTCATTCCACTATCATAATATACTAAAAATCATTAAGTATGTTAAAACTCATAATTTCATGAACATTCTCCCAAATTGTAGAGTTATATCAGTGAAAAATCCTTATAGATTTTCTTGGACAGGTGGTCAAGCCCAAAATCTTGATTGTTATTAGGGTTGTATAATGCGGGAGATAAACATAACGAGTAGGATCCCTCTAACGTGGCTTCTCAGTTTCCATATGAATATTCCAGTGGGATTTATGAGTATGAATTGGAATATATTAGGTAAAAATGGGTAATAAAAGATGGTCTGGGGGGGGGTGAATAGACTAGATTAATAATTTAATCCAATAAATTGATTATTTAAATTAATTATCAAAGTTAATTATTATAGTTAATTAGAAGTGGATAAAGTAAATAAGGAAAGGATGTTTTTTATAGTAGTTTAGTCCAAATTGGGCCTACTTATACTCTTATAAATCTCCATCCAGTGAGAGATACATGTACACTAAAAATGATTTTTTTGGGGGAATCATAACCCAATTAAAAAATAATTTTTTAGTGGAGGGATAACCATGAAACTAAATTTTGTATATGGAGTCACAACCCTTACAACTGAAATTTAAATAAAGAGAGTCACAACCCAAATAGTCCTGACTTTAGATACAGGGAGTCACAACCCTTAGATCTTGACTTTAGAAACTGGGAGTCAAAACCCAAGGAAAAATAATAAAAAATAATGAATTTCTATGAAAATGCATAAATATAAAAACTGGAGTGCATGAGAGAGATAGGAAATAATGTTACAAACTTAGAACCAGACAAATGAGAAGATAAAATAGTAAAGAATAGGTAATAGTTCTTGAGGATTTGATCGACACGTCCCGTTAATGTAATTGTAGTTGAAGTAGAAAAGATTCATCACTTGAGATATCACACAGGTGATGAAACCGAGTGTATTAGGATGTTGAAAATTCACAATAGATTCAACGTTCACAACAATTTTCTCTTTGTGAAATATAGTATCAAATATGTTAGTCCATTTATGTATGTGTACATCTATATGTTGTAATGATCTGTGTTATCTCTTTAATCTTCAAGAAATAATGATATTTATAGAGAAAATATTCATCAGTTATAGTAGCTATGATTCCTTAGTATATTCAAAATAAATTGAGTCAACGACATTCATAAATATATCCATGAAAATCATAGCACCATTTACTCTTTAATTCCTATAGAATAACTCTTAAAATGAAATAATATTTTCAATAAGTATTAAAATAATATATATAGAAATATAACAGAATTGAATGATTTAAAACTCATTTAAATCCATTAAAAACAATTAAAATTTAGTCAAAATAGTTCTTGGAAACTAGTAGCACAACTAGTATGAAAATTTAAATATTTTAATTTAAACAATTTTGAAATAACCAAAATTTAAGGGAAAAAGATGCTGAAAAATTTATTAATTTTCCCCTACAAATTTAACACCAAAAACATTAAAATATCTTTGATAAAAATACATAGATTAAATGAGAATTTCTCCCGTAGTATAAAAACCATTAAAAATAATCTATATATATGCAGAAAATCAATTTTAAAAAAACATATGGAATGAACAGTAACTTTGGAAATGAATAGTAACGTAGGGTTGATGCACTATTCATGAACGATAATGTAGGTTTTCTGGAATATTCATAAACAGTAACATAGGGAATGGACCATAGTTTGAGAAACTAACAATAAATTAGATTTGGGAATAAACCATAACTTTCAAAAAGAACAGTAAAGTAGAGTAGGAAATGAACCATACCTTGCGGAATGAACTGTAAAGTAGTATAGGGAATGAACCATACTTTGCAGAATAAAGAGTAAAATAGCATAGGGAATGAATAGTGAACATAGGGATGATGAACCATACTTTTCAATATTCATGAACAGTAAATGTAGCGTTTGGATTATGAGAAATAAATGTAGGGTTGATGATCCATACTTTGCACTATTGCGAAAGTAGGGTACAAACCATACTTTGCAAAAAAACTGGACATCATACACAAACCAAATTCAATGAATTTTTAAGGGATCATAAAAGTAGATTAAGGCTTGTTCAAAACTAATTATATTTATAAAAGATTATTATCTTTCTAATGAATTAATAATCAAATAAAACCGCCATCTACTATTCCAAAAATCATCAAAAAATAGAAGCAAAATATTTTCGAAAAACTATTACTATGAAACGTCATAAAATAACTTCAAATTTTTTTATCACCAACCCAAATACCTTTCTAGACTTTTATGTGAAGTAAATAAATCAAGATAAACATGTTGGATATCAATAAAATCAAGTTTCATCCAAAAATTATTACTATATAAGGTAATGTTAAATAACTATATAAACTTTTTTAAACCTGAAAATAGTAGATATTCTAAAACTATAGTAGTAATGTAATTGAATTATTAGAGTACAATAAAATCTTTTTCATACTTCCTCATAAACTAATGAAATAAAGATAAATATATTATGTATTCAATGATATAAGTATAGCAAAAAACCAATTATTGTAGTTTAACAAATCATAAAAATATAGAAAGGTTTTTAAATTAAAAACATATGTAATCAAACTAAATAAATCATGAACATGCAAAAAACAAACTTTCCAAGGAATTAAATAAAATAATGTACATTCACAAATAATATCCCCCTTCTTTGATTATAAAACAAAAACAAAATTAAAAAGAAGGTTAAAAAATTCTCCCCCTTTTTTTAAATAAATAAAAAGTGAAAATAGACTCCACTTAAACAAATGTAGTAATAAAAAATTAAAATTATAACATAACATGATTAAATTTAATTTTTTCAATCTAAGAAGAATCTAAAGGATTTGTAAAAATATCTATTAGATGTTTTTCATAGGAAATAAATTCTAAAACAACATCACCATTTTTCACATGATCTTTAATAAAATGGAATCTAAGATAAATATTCATTGTTCTAGAATGTTGTAAGGGGTTTTATGAAATATAAATTTCAGAAGTATTATCACAATAGATTTGAAATTTATCAATATAAATACCAAATTCACATAAAGTTTTCTTAATCCATAATTTTTTTGCAAAACTACTAGCAGTAAAGATATACTCAGCTTCTAAAGTAGATAAATCAATGGATAATTATTTCTTAGATTACCAGGTAATCAATTTTTTCCCAAAAAACGACACTTACCTGATGTTCTTTTTTGGTCAATTCTACAACCTCCAAAATCAGAGTCATAATAAGATGTTAAATAAAAATAGTAATATTTTAGATAAAATAAACTAGAATCAAAAGTTCCTTTAACATATCTAATTATTATTTTTATAGCTTTAATATAACTTCATTTAGGATCTTATTTAAATCTATCACATAAACAAACATTGAAAATAATATCTGGTCTAGATGTAGTTAAATATAGTAATCTACCTATCATTCCTCTATAAATTTTAAAATCAATAGATTTACTAGAAGCATCAATATCTAATTTGAAATTAGTACCCAGAGGCGTTTTCATAGATTTAGCAGAATCAAGACCAAATCATCTAACTAATTCTTTATCATACTTAGATTTATTAATTAAGATTGAATATTTCCTTTGAGAAATTTTAAGTCCATGAAAATATTTTAATTCTCCCATTAAACTCATAGAAAATTCAGAAGACATCAAGGAATAAAATTTATTACAGATAATATCACTAGATGAACCAAAAACTATATCATCAACATAGATTTGAACAATTAAAATATCATCGGAAGTTTTTTTTAATAAAAAGAGTAGGGTCAACATTTCCTTTATTAAAACCAATATTAAAAAAAAACAAATAAAGTCTTTAATACCAATAATGAGGTGATTGTTTGAGACCATATAAAGCATTGAATAATTTAAAAAACATGATTATGATATTTTTCCCTTTCAAAACTAGGGGGTTGATAAACATAAACTTCTTCAGTTATAAAACCATTTAAGAAAGCACTTTTTGCAACCATTTGAAATAATTTATAAACATGAAAACAAGCGAATTCAAAGAAAATTCTAATTTTTTATAACCTTGAAATAGGTACAAATGAATCTTTAATTTCTACACATTCTTCTTGAGAGTATTTGTGAGCAACAAGTCTGGATTCGTTTTTGACAATCTGTCCAGATTCATCCATCTTGTTTCTAAATATCCACATCATTCTAATTACCAGCTTATCCTCAAGAAATTATACTAAAGTACAAACATTATTTATAACAAATTTTTTTAATTCATCTTGTTTAGAAACAATCTAGTTTACATATTTTAAAGCATTAATAACATTAAAAGAAACAAAATCAGAAATAAAAGCAGAATTGGCACAAAAATTTATAATAAAATTTATAGTTTTAACACCAGAATAAACATTTCCAATTACATTTTCAACAGGATGATCTTTGTGAATATTCCATGATTTTGGATCAGGTTGAGAAGGAGTATGGTCCCACTCAATTGATTCATTCTTATCTTGAGGAATTTCTTCCCTGAAATTATAATATGTTTCCGACGCTTTCACCGGGGCGTGTGCATCCGTCCACTTGGGAGCGACTTTTTTGTTACCTCGCATTCCCGCTTTCCAAAGGCGGGCGACATTCGATCCTTATTCAGGGATGTCTTATACTTGATTGAAAAAGGATGATGGGATGTCAGTTATTTCTTATATGGATTCCTCCTCGGAACTCGTCACCCATTCCGAGTATCCCTCATAGATTTAATATGTTGTTTGTGAAACTCTTCCCAGCACCATATTTCCATGGACGCCGGTTAATTACACTACTTCTGTTAGGAAATTCCAAATGGTCCGGTTAGGGAAGCAACCTTCAGTTGGGGGAGTAGTCACGTCGAGGCATCATTAACGTGTCTGAACACTAGGGGAATAGCGTGTCTGTTGTTGGTCCCTTATTATAGGGCTTCTCGAGGGCACGGAATCCCGAGGCATCCCACATCGAACGCGGGAAATTGTATTCCATAGGCATGTATCAGAGGTTTCCTCAGTTTCCCATGTTTAACATGGGGTATACCGCAAGTTTAACGTCCGAAAGAGATGGATAGGGCTGATTAGAACACTAACTGGAGTGGATCAGACTAAGGACCCATCTTGAGGGAACACCGATATCGGAGCCATCCCGTGGGTGGATTCCCGGATGTTGTGGAGGGGAGTGGGGTGGCATGATCCCACCGGGATGTGGCGGCCTGGGTAAGAATCAGGGTGGATGATGGATAATGGCATGGAGTGGAGGGGGAATGAAATGGGGTCGTCATGGAGGTGACAGTGGTGATGGTATTGAGCCTAGAAGAGACTTCCTACGTATCCCCGTGGTGGGGAATCAAAGTCCGCATAGTTCGATGATACAGTGGGACACCAGAGGAGGCGGCCCATGAGAATGGACACATGGGTGGGACCCAGAGGAAGTTGAACCTCTTGGTTGTGGAATGACCTTCCCGAGACACATAGGCTTGAGGGAGAGATCAGGATGAGACATGAGTGATGAGCTTGAGCCTCATGGAGGCTTCCTACATATCACCATGGCAGGGAATCAAAGTCTACGTAGTTCGGTATGGAATGGGGCTTACACTCTGAGGTGGCCCGAGGAAATGGGGTCGGTGAACTGACGTGAAGAGACCAGGGGTCCAGGTGGGCTTGAACCTCATGGAGGCTTCCTATGTACCATGCCTTAGCATGGATCAAAGTCCACGTAGTTCAGATTGGAGGTCGGGAGGCCGACGTGAAGGAGGACCTTGGTCCAATGGGTGGTGGGCTTGAACCTCATGGAGGCTTCCTACGTACCATTCCTTAGCACGGATCAAAGACCACATAGTTCAGTTAAGGGGCGTGTTGGAGAACCGACATGAATGCAGAACTTGGTCCAGATGGTGTGGGGCTTACACTCTAGGCTACCCAGGTGTTGGTGAACCGATGCAAATGGGTCAGAGTGACCAACGAGTGCTGGTCTTGAAACTTATGGAGGCTTCCTATATACCATTTCTTAGCACGGATCAAAGACCACATAGTTTAGGTTGGACCCCGGAAGGCTGACGGGAAGGGACCAGGGGTCCAAGTGGGTAATTGGCTTGAACCTCATGGAGGCTACCTACGTACCATGTATTGGGATGGATAAAAGTCCTCATAGTTCAGGTGTGGTTTTGTCGGCGAACTGACGTGAAGGTGAACCCGGGGGGGGGGGGGGGGGGTCCACTGTCGGTGGGATTGAACCTCATGGAGGCTTACTACGTACCATGCCTTCACATGGATCAAAGTCCTCGTAGTTCGGGGGTGCCGATTAATGTCATCGACGTGGGCATACAATTTAACGTCATGCTGGATGAGGGTGGAACTCGATGTGAAGAAATGACTAAGTGGTGGGCTTGAACCTCATGGAGGATTCCAACATACCATTCCTTGACATGGATCAAAGTCCCCGTAGTTCGATAAAAGTGGGGGTCAGGGTCGGCGCTCACTCTAAGCTCACGTGAGTCATGCTTGGTGTGAGAAACAAGAGGTTGTAGGGACCTGATGATCATGTCGCGAAGGGTGCGTCCATGGGAAATGATGAGGGGATTACGCGTTAGGTGGCCCATTGTGCTGGGACTTACTCCAGGATAGAGGCCCTGGGTGCGACAAAGCGCAGTGAGAGAGGGATTCAAGACCCAAATCGGGAGAAGTCCTGCTTCCCTATCACGTCCTTCACTGGCCTTGGAACCGAGGAAGTGAGGAGGGGTAGGGGTAGTGATTCCTGAATGAGAAGCTAGGGACTTACACCAAGGTGGCCGCCCTTCTTCCCTGCGGACAAATGCCACTCCCAGAAGGAGGATATCATCCCCTGTGAAGACCAGGGGGTGTGGAGAATGTCCAAGGTGGGGGGACCCTGCGTGTGAGGCACGAGGTCGTGTCACAGTTCAACGTCATGTGTTGAGGACGAGGTGCTTGGAAATTTAACATCCTGCAGCTCGGACGAGGTGGGCTTACTCCGCACCCCTAGGACTTACATAACCGGTACCCTCTTCTCCTTATGGGAGGGAAGGTACCGACAAGGCCATGTAGAAGGGGGGTCGCAGAGAAAACCATCGAGGGGTCCATGTTAGCGTGGCTATGAGAAGAAGCAATAGCCATTAGCGTGCCTATGTGAAGAAGCATTTGGAAAATCAACACTATGGGTGGTGTTTTCCAAGGGACTTTGAAGTCACATCATGCAAGCCTAGAGGGCTGCACGAGAAGTGGGATTGCCAAGCAGAGGGGTCCACAGTTAGGGGACTTATGGAACACGGTTGCTCTACATAGTAGAGGGAACTTGCGAAGGGGGGTGCTTCACGAAGTGGAGTGACTTGGCCTTAGCATGGGGAAAGGGTGCATATGGGAGGTGCTTCGTGAAGTGGAATGGAATTTACGGAGCAATTCATCACGAATCAGAGGTCCTCGCGAAGCATGGTGCTGCTCAACAACGTGCTTCGCGAAGTACAGTGATCCTACCTTGGCATATGGATCACATGTACAGGATGGGTATTTCGCGAAGCATAAATGCTCCGCGGCAGCCCGGGTTCCCTTGGGATTCCCCTTCCATCGCGAATTACCTTAGGCTTCGTGAAGGGAATCCCTCTTGGAAGAGGGGCCCAAAATGAGACAAGGAGAAGACATCTTGTGAAGAAAAAATACCTCGCGGAGCTCATGATTCCTGGGGAAAAGGGTGCTTCGTGATTTGGGAGCTGAGAAGCTGAAAGGTCAGATTGTCTATCTAGAGAGCTCAGGGGGAGCCCGGTATTTATAGGCAAGGGGCGCCACGAAGTATAGCTCACACAACGCGAAGGGGACTTCAGTTGCATTGTGGCGGGTCGCGAATGTCAACCTGGTTCGCGGAGCGTTACCGCCTCCTCTGCTTCACGGTGGGCTCGCGAACGTCAGGGCGTTCGTGGAGCGTTACTGCCTCCTCTGCTTTGTGGCGGGCTCATGAACTTCAGGGCGTTCGTGGAGCGTTACCTCCTCTGGGGCTTCGCGGCGGCCGCAAAGCTCGGGGGCCCTCCGCGTCTGAGCTTCGCGAGACAGCGTGCGGGTTGCATTTTCTTCTTTCCTTTTCATCCAATATTTTGGCGCCTACAAATGACCCCCCTCATACTTGGAGCCGCAGAGGGATCAAGGGTCAGAGTCTGAGGGAAAATCACCAAAATTTTTGGCAGTTCACCCGGCTGACTTGCAAAGAGGGTGCGTGAGGCGAACAGATGCCGCGCGTTCCGGACGCGCCGTAATGCTCCGCGCGGGCTGAACGTTCCACGAAGCTCTGGGGGCGCTGACTATAAATAGGGGGGCTGACCTCTCTTTTTTCCTCTCTCTACTCTGTGACTTTTGTCCTTTTGTTCTCTCAAATTCACGAAGCTCCGCGAACTCCGCGTCTGCTCACCGCAAATCGAGTTTCGCGGCGAACCGCGAGTCTCCGACTCCGTGATTGCGCCAAGCAAACGTCTTCTTATAATCCGAGGCCAAACTCCACATCTTTGATTTCTGAACGAGATTTGTAACGCCCCGACCCTAGTTACCCAGAGTCGGTGCATTATTACATAACATTGGCATGATCATGAGAAAGACCAAGTCTCGAAAGACCGATTAGTTTAGTAGCCTTGGAATAACTAGATACATCCATAAATTTTTACATTACATCATAAAAAAAAACATTTTGTCTTCATATCCCCTCATACTATCCCTGCAGGTCATTCATAAATTACTTCTTCATAATCCTGGAAAAAAAAATAAAACAATGAAAGGGGTGAGCTCGGATGCTCAGTAAGGATAACATTATAGCAGAAGCTTTCATAAATAATCATAAACACTTAAGGCAATTTATAACTAAAACAAAAGCCTTTGAAACTTGAACTTTCAACATGGTATGGCATAAATAAAATGAAATAATGCCATTTACTTACTCACATGGATATTCTACTAGTCGAATGATCACATTCAATATCAATAACCACTTTCATAATGATGGAATGCATAATGCCAGACTATCATAACCACATAGCCAAGGCCTCGTGCCAAGACTACAAATAAGATTTTGCCAAGGCCTTGTGCCAAGACACTAGTTTGTCTCATGAGACCTACCGATGCATCGAGGAGCTATAGCGGGCTCCACCCGTCACTTATTAGGTCCAATGCATTCCTCATATGAATAGGTTTAAACATAACATAAACATTCGTATTAAAACTAGCATACGAAATGTCAATACTTTAACCACAAACCATGAATGGTATAAAAATAGAACATCCACAGTCAAATATAACTCATTTGATACAATATGGAAGATTGTATTGTATCACATTAACCTCAATCATGAATAATGAAGGATGTTGACATAGATGAAAATAATCATCAAAACTATTTTAGAGAAATATCCCCCTTTTCTTGAAAACATTGAAAAGTCACACTATTTGTCAAGAAGCCATTTAAAAATAGATTTTTGAATCAAAGTGTCCCATACCACTTTGAAACCTTTTAAAAGGATTTTTAATTTCTAAACTTTAATGTCCATATAAAAAAATCCTTAAAACCATTTTTAAAACATGGACATTAATGAGAAAGATTTAGATGAATAAGTCTTTAAAACATTTAAAAATGGTATTTTAGTTAGAGATTCTAACCAAAAGAGATACACTTGAATGAAAATAATTGAGGTAATCAAAACTTTGTAATATCATGAGAATAAATGGAATTCATGATATACTATGTCAAAGTACATTATATACACCACATAAAAGTGATTTGGTGTATATCAACAAAGAAGTCTCAATGGAATGTAAGTTGAGATGAAATCTCTTATAAAGGCCATATCCTTAGGTTAAGGATAAATCAACAACATAATTATGTGTGAAAAATATAAATACACTAAATATGATTGGATATTCAGTGTAAAACAATCAAAGTATATTCACACATATTCCTGTAAAAACAACACCAACGAATTGGATGTTTAACTCAACAAATGGTGAAAGAGTTAAAATTACTCTTATCAAATTCATATCAATGACTTGAGAATTTTCAATGGAGTGATTATGTGTATCAAAAGTATATCCACAGGAAGGGGAGTGGAAATTATGACATAATCAAATGAATAGTGATTCCACACATAATCTTGGCGTAATATAATCAATGAAATATGCGTAAAGCCAAATGAGTGGAAATTGAAATCTCAAATTCCCTTATTGATTAGGTAACTTAAGAAAAAAACACCCATGAAAGAAAGGTCATACCATGATGATGTAAATACCCATAAAATAAATTATATTACACAATGAATACAATCATGGGTAGTACACATACACCACATGCAATAATTAAGTGGTGATCAATGGAATTCTCACGGAATTAAAAGTGAGACAAGAAACCCCTTACCACGTTAATCAACTGAGTCGCATGGCCAAAAGTTAATAACCACCAAATGATTTACATAATAACATGAATATAAAGTGAATCATGATAATATATATCAAATGGAAGTACACAATACACCACATTCAATAATTTAGTAGCGAACAATGGAAATCTCACGGAATTGAAAGTGAGACAAGAGAATCCCTTACTTTGTACTTTTTCCTTGGTCGATGGTAGGTTTACCTCCTGTATAATGGTGAAATAATTGTTATTGAATAATAAAAGAATCAGTTACTTTAATATGATATCATATATGATCTTTTAACATTGATTTGTTAATAATATCTTAGAATTATCGTCATTTCAGGTGTTAACGGGTTCATTTTACTTTTTATTCTTTGTTATGTGAGCCATATTAGTTATTAATGGGATGTATATTATTCATATCAAGAATGGTATCAAGTCCTTAAACATAATTTTTAAATCATCAAATGATAATTATACTTGAATGGATACGATGGAGAATGAATCACATCGCGTTCGTGGAGACGGTAGTCCGTACGTACGCACGAATGCTACTTCCATTTAATTTTTATTTTAAAAGAATCGAATCCAAATGATACATAGGTATATTACTATTCCAGTAAAATATAATATTCTATATATGTTACTTAAGTTCATTAACACCATCCTTTATACGTTCCATGTGTGGTATGAACGAGTCATATCATTTTAAGGGGGCGGTAGTCCGCACTTCCTCAAATGAAATTATCGTATGTATATACAACATGAAACGAATAATTGTATGAAATAAAATGGAATTACAGAAGATTATATATAAAATATATATCATTAATATCATATTTAATTACAGTGCCATCCTAATGGCCACCATGAGAGGCGGTAAGATGTATTTGAACAATCATCGTTTCATGAGGCGTTAGTTTGCCATCCACAGAAACATTATGTTCATCATCCATTAGATGGAGTTGTGTGAATGTGTAGTTTGAATCCTTCTTATAACAACATCGTAGTATATTGTGGATACTGGTGTTGTTACAAAAGAAAGGAAATAAAAAGAGTTTGGGGGTTGGAGAAGCAAAATAATTGAAAATAATTTAAGAGAAAATGTTACCTTTAATTTAGGTAACTCACTTTGGTTGGAACCAAAGGACTTCTTGAAATGCTTTCTGCCTAAGGGGAAGCTTCAATGAGGAGGAGAGGTATGTGGGGAGCTTAGTTGGGCAGTGTTTGGACGAGCCAAGTGGCTTGAGAGGTGTGAGGAATGAGTAGAAGTGGTCTCCTTTTATAAGGGAGAGGAGGGGCTCTTTAGGAAAGAGTGAAAGTATTACTTTATAATATAATTATATTCGGTTTATAATGGTCCAAAAATCATTGAGGTCGAAGATAAGATGACTCATATTCTAAATAACATCAACCAATAAGAATTGGACAGGTTTTAGATAATATTTTAATCATTATAATCTTATTTATTTAAATGATTTATTAATGAGGTAAACATTGCATCATTATTGTGTCATTAATAATTTAACTTATTTGATGTCTAAAAATTATAAATAAAATATCATTATGTAGGAAATCTTTTTAGATTTCTAATGAATATTTATAATCGAAAATCCAACATGTATAACCCTATGTAAAAATTGTTCTTTTAAAAGATGTAAGCTTATGCCATTTTTGTATTCATTTTAACTTAATTAAAATAAAGTGTCATTATCACTTACAAGTGGATCAATGGGGTCCCAAAATTGACCCAAAGATGCCCATGGTCGACCATGTATCAACCAATAGGGTTAAGACACGTTTTAGGGTAATTTAGTATTATTATAATATTATTTTTTAACCCTTATTTACCGGATTTACCCTTAACCATGGTAAATAAAATATTTACTGCAGTAATTATTCAAAATGTCTAAAAATAAAAGTTACCTATTTACACAATTTGAACATCCTGATTCCAAATATGGAATCCATTTTTCTAAATTCAAAACACAGAAGTGGCAGAAATTAATTTAAAATTAATTCCCGCTGTCAAAACAAAAAGCGTGTTTTTAAGAGATAATAACTATCAAAAGATTGACACTTGTTTATGTTTGGTTTAATTGTAAAATTATGTCCAATGACCAAAATTATATTAAATGGTAAAAATATATTCTAAATATACTTTAAAACCACTCAAATTCATAATTTATCACTATTAATTATTTTGATTAAAAAAGTTGTTTTTAATTAAAATTTAGTAATTTTTTACTATTCATCAAAATATGAAAGTTATCCGAAAAGTACCAAAATTTCACCTTAGGCTAAATTTGATATTCCGAATCCAAAAATGAAGTCCATTTTGAAATATAAAATATATATAATTTCAAAAAATTAAGTATTACTATTCATAACGGCTAGTTTGATCGGTCGTGGTATGTGTTAAAACTCGAAGTTGCGTACAACACACGCTACTGTTTTATTCAAAGGAAAGCATACCGTGGAAGCTTGGGATGTTTTATTTTAAATTTTTGATGTCCCCATTTAGTCAAAAGTTTAAAATATTTTATTTAAAAAGGGTTCACTATTAAAAGTTAGTAAAACTACAATACTGAAGATGAATTTGTTCTTACATTATGTCTAAGAAACTCATAATATGGATTCTAAAATTATAAGGATTATATAAAGTTTAAAATTTAGTTAATACTATTCATAACCTTTTTTGAACGGCTTGTTTGGTAAGTCATGGTGTGCTTGAACTCGGTGTTGCGTGTAGTGCAAGTTATTGAATTATTTTGAAGAAATAACACACTATGAAATCTTGGGGTGTTACATTCTCCCCTCCTTCAATAAATTGCGTCCTCGCAATTTGAAATTGTTCTTCGAAAATAAAAGGTTGAAAATAGAAAATATATTTGTGGGAAAACCCACATCGTAAATTGGTTTACTAAAATTTATTCTTAATATGAGGAAAAGAGAAATGAAAGGGTCACCACCAAATTATGATCTCGATTAGGAGAACATTGGTGGCAATTAGAGACATATAATTGGAGGAAAAACGTAAATATTTATAGGTAGTGGTTGAGGTCATCAATCACAAACAAGTATAAAATTGAGGTCCTTAAACTCATCAATCTATGATGATTTGAAGTACCATCGGTTCAACAAAATATAGGGTATTGGGATCACACATTTTTGACATTTCAAAATATCTTAGTTGAAATCCCACATCGAAAAATGAATTAATGAGGCCTCTATCTAAAATAAAGAGTGGAAAGTATGAAGATTACCGAAAATAACACATACTAGGGTTCCATGTAGGAAAATATGGATATGGAGGAGAAATCTAACCATCAATTATCTGATGGAGAGTGGTAGAGAACATGGCTATGAAAAGGCCAACAATCCCAAAGCCATAAATTAGTGATGATTTAAGGTACCATCTAGGATAACATTTTTTTTAAAGTTACATTACATAAGGAAGAGGAATTCATTTATGATATTGACTAAGAACATTATGAGATATACTTAAATTTTAAGTAGATTTTCATTCTTTAATAAATTTCCACCACTAACTCAATTTTTTTAAATGATGAGTATTCAAGAAGACTTGGTCACACTGGAAGAGCTAGAATAAACTTCTATAGAATCACATGATCCATGCAGGATAAACCATATATTTACATTGTCTTTGAAGATTAATCAAAACCAAAATGGTTAGTGAATGATCTAATGATCCCCCAAAAGGATATTCATTGAGATAAATATGCACTAATCTTAATTTCTAAAATTAAACCAACAATACCCCAAAGTTAAATAGATACCATTCAATAACCAATTGTCCTTAAAATCCTTTAATATAGTCCAAACTAATATTGAAACCCAAAACATAGAATAATTTGATTATGTAGTCTCCCATGTTACATTGTATCTCCAAATGACATCAAATACTCTTAAAGTCACATATTTAAAAGTAATTAACATCATCACATATTCTCTGTTATAGGTTAATCATTTCCATAAATAACCCAAATCACTATAAATCAACAATAAAAATGTAGATAAAAATCCACCATTACTCTACAAATGAAACCTCATTGTATTCTATTTTCCTTGGGCATATAGTGTTCCTAACAAAACGAACATCTTCCAAAATAACATTTATCACTTAATCACCAAATCATTTTCCTATACCAAGGGTATTCATTTGATAAGACATAAGAACCCAAATCATCTTATTATTGATCAATAAAATCATTTAACAAAAAAAATAGTCATACTAACCAGGGACTTCACGTAGTCCAGTGGTAGGCGATAAATCCCAATCGCACTTTGGTTGTGGGTTCGATTCCCACAGCTTTGTCCGACGCGACGGGTTGTCACACGGTCTACGTGTTGTCCTTTTTCAAAAACTATATTCTATAATATTACCAAAATGAGATAAATTTTTCAAAATAACATAATTTAACCACAAATGTTATATCATACTTTGCATTTTCATCCCAAATTATAATAACTTATCATTTTCTCAAACCCCAATGATCATATAAAACCAAATGGTTATTTATACCTATATCCACAAGAGAAGAGACAATTATTCCTCAAATATCATTCTCACATGGCAAACTGAGGGGTTACAAATACAAGAGAAAATTATTCCAAAGTAAACCCATCAAAAAGGAGTGCTAATACTTTTTAAATTTTTCTCCAACCATTTATTTCCGCATAGATTCTTCTTTGAGCAAGAAAATATCCTATAAAATAGGACATTCACTCGGGTAATGGCCAGGTCCCCTACATTTACGGCAAATGACTGTAAATGGACTCTTGGGACCATTTTTATCTTCTTCCATAGTACTCTTCATTTTTCTTTGGCAATTCTTCACTTTATGTCCTTCCTTCCCGCACGTAAAACATTTCGTTGTCCCATTGAGACACTTTCCTGGGTGTCTCTTTCCACAATTCCTGCATGATGAAAATTGAGGTTTCTTTTCTCCATGGTCTCCATTGGTGGAGATCTTATCATTTATCACCTTTCTCTTCCTTGTTGAGTCTGGGAGATGGTTAATATATATGTTGTTGATCATATTTTTGGAAAACTGATTTGGCATAAAGACGATATCTTTTACGCCTATCAACATTCCATTTTGTTGCTCATTTCCACCACCGTTCCCACTTTGTATATCATTCTCAAAGTCACTATGACTTCCTTGGAATCCAGCCATTGACTAAAACCAGAAAGCATTGTGTGAGTAATAGTAGTCGTAAAATAATTTAGAGATTAAAATGTCACCATATTCTCAATTTGAAACATATTAGGATTAACCAAGGTCATTTACTCTCATCTTATATATATATTACTTAAATCGGTTTGTAAAGAAAATGTAAATTATCCTAAGCATATCCCCCGGGAGTGTCGTAACCAAGAGTGCAGCAAGGCCCGTTGTCGTGCACCAGTTCCCGTTCGAGTCTAGCTCAAAGCGGTGTTTTCGGGTTTTACCCCTAGGTACATCTGTGCCAGAGCCGCCTCTACCTGCTCGTATCCAGAGAGGGATGTATTGCTCGGAAAACTCACAAAATCTCTACAATACCAAAATTCTAGGAAGTTCTTTTATACTAATCCTCAAAGTTCATCTTAGGTCTACGTGCTCTAATCAGAGTTTATCTAAATCTAGCTACCAAGGTTTGTACTAAACTTCCTCTGATACCAACTGTAACGCCCCGACCCTAGTTACCCAGAGTCGGTGCATTATTACATAACATTGGCATGATCATGAGAAAGATCAAGTCTCGAAAGACCGATTAGTTTAGTAGCCTTGGAATAACTAGATACATCCATAAATTTTTACATTACATCATAAAAAAAACATTTTGTCTTCATATCCCCTCATACTATCCCTGCAGGTCATTCATAAATTACTTCTTCATAATCCTGGAAAAAAAAAATAAAACATTGAAAGGGGTGAGCTCGGATGCTCAGTAAGGATAACATTATAGCAGAAGCTTTCATAAATAATCATAAACACTTAAGGCAATTTATAACTAAAACAAAAGCCTTTGAAACTTGAACTTTCAACATGGTATGGCATAAATAAAATGAAATAATGCCATTTACTTACTCACATGGATATTCTACTAGTCGAATGATCACATGCAATATCAATAACCACTTTCATAATGATGGAATGCATAATGCCAAACTATCATAACCACATAGCCAAGGCCTCGTGCCAAGACTACAAATAAGATTTTGCCAAGGCCTTGTGCCAAGACACTAGTTTGTCTCATGAGACCTACCGATGCATCGAGGAGCTATAGCGGGCTCCACCCGTCACTTATTAGGTCCAATGCATTCCTCATATGAATAGGTTTAAACATAACATAAACATTCGTATTAAAACTAGCATACGAAATGTCAATACTTTAACCACAAACCATGAATGGTATAAAAATAGAACATCCACAGTCAAATATAACTCATTTGATACAATATGGAAGATTGTATTGTATCACATTAACCTCAATCATGAATAATGAAGGATGTTTTCATAGATGAAAATAATCATCAAAACTATTTGAGAGAAATATCCCCCTTTTCTTGAAAACATTGAAAAGTCACACTATTTGTCAAGAAGCCATTTAAAAATAGATTTTTGAATCAAAGTGTCCCATACCACTTTGAAACCTTTTAAAAGGATTTTTAATTTCTAAACTTTAATGTCCATATAAAAAAAATCCTTAAAACCATTTTTAAAACATGTACATTAATGAGAAAGATTTAGATGAATAAGTCTTTAAAACATTTAAAAATGGTATTTTAGTTAGAGATTCTAACCAAAAGAGAGACACTTGAATGAAAATAATTGAGGTAATCAAAACTTTTTAATATCATGAGAATAAAGGGAATTCATGATATACTATGTCAAAGTACATTATATACACCACATAAAAGTGATTTGGTGTATATCAACAAAGAAGTCTCAATGGAATGTAAGTTGAGATGAAATCTCTTATAAAGGCCATATCCTTAGGTTAAGGATAAATCAAAAACATAATTATGTGTGAAAAATATAAATACACTAAATATGATTGGATATTCAGTGTAAAACAATCAAAGTATATTCAGACATATTCCTGTAAAAACAACACCAACGAATTGGATGTTTAACTCAACAAATGGTGAAAGAGTTAAAATTACTCTTATCAAATTCATATCAATGACTTGAGAATTTTCAATGGAGTGATTATGTGTATCAAAAGTATATCCACAGGAAGGGGAGTGGAAATTATGACATAATCAAATGAATAGTGATTCCACACATAATCTTGGGGTAATATAATCAATGAAATATGCGTAAAGCCAAATGAGTGGAAATTGAAATCTCAAATTCCCTTATTGATTAGGTAACTTAAGAAACAAACACCCATGAAATAAAGGTCATACCATGATGATGTAAATACCCATAAAATAAATTATATTACACAATGAATACAATCATGGGTAGTATACATACACCACATGCAATAATTAAGTGGTGATCAATGGAATTCTCACGGAATTAAAAGTGAGACAAGAAACCCCTTACCACGTTAATCAACTGAGTCGCATGGCCAAAAGTTAATAACCACCAAATGATTTACATAATAACATGAATATAAAGTGAATCATGATAATATATATCAAATGGAAGTACACAATACACCACATTCAATAATTTAGTAGCGAACAATGGAAATCTCACGGAATTGAAAGTGAGACAAGAGAATCCCTTACTTTGTACTTTTTCCTTGGTCGATGGTAGGTTTACCTCCTGTATAATGGTGAAATAATTGTTATTGAATAATACAATAATCAGTTACTTTAATATGATATCATATATGATCTTTTAACATTGATTTGTTAATAATATCTTAGAATTATCGTCATTTCAGGTGTTAACGGGTTCATTTTACTTTTTATTCTTTGTTATGTGAGCCATATTAGTTATTAATGGGATGTATATTATTCATATCCATAATGGTATCAAGTCCTTAAACATCATTTTTAAATCATCAAATGATAATTATACTTGAATGGATACGATGGAGAATGAATCACATCGCGTTCGTGGAGACGGTAGTCCGTACATACGCACGAATGCTACTTCCATTTAATTTTTATTTTAAAATAATCGAATCCAAATGATACATAGGTATATTACTATTCCAGTAAAATATAATATTCTATATATGTTACTTAAGTTCATTAACACCATCCTTTATACGTTCCATGTGTGGTATGAACGAGTCATATCATTTTAAGGGGGCGGTAGTCCGCACTTCCTCAAATGAAATTATCGTATGTATATACAACATGAAACGAATAATTGTATGAAATAAAATGGAATTACAGAAGCTTATATATAAAATATA
This sequence comes from Viscum album, assembly GCA_963277665.1. NCBI lineage: Eukaryota > Viridiplantae > Streptophyta > Magnoliopsida > Santalales > Viscaceae > Viscum > Viscum album. The sequence goes on along the minus strand of OY728143.1, from coordinate 59,662,805 downwards.
TATCATTAATATCATATTTAATTACAGTGCCATAATAATGTCCACCATGAGAGGCGGTAAGATGTATTTGAACAATCATCGTTTCGTGAGGCGTTAGTTTTCCATCCACAGAAACATTATGTTCATCATCCATTAGATGGAGTTGTTTGAATGTGTAGTTTGAATCCTTCTTATAACAACATCTTAGTATATTGTGGATACTGGTGTTGTTACAAAAGAAAGGAAACAAAAAGAGTTTGGGGGTTGGAGAAGCAAAATAATTGAAAATAATTTAAGAGAAAATGTTACCTTTAATTTAGGTAACTCACTTTGGTTGGAACCAAAGGACTTCTTGAAATGCTTTCTGCCTAAGGGGAAGCTTCAAGGAGGATGAGAGGGATGTGGGGAGCTTAGTTGGGTAGTGTTTGGACGAGCCAAGTGGCTTGAGAGGTGTGAGGAATGAGTAGAAGTGGTCTCCTTTTATAAGGGAGAGGAGGGGCTCTTTAGGAAAGAGTGAAAGTATTACTTTATAATATAATTATATTCGGCTTATAATGGTCCAAAAATCATTGAGGTCGAAGATAAGATGACTCATATTCTAAATAACATCAACAAATAAGAATTGGACAGGTTTTAGATAATATTTTAATCATTATAATCTTATTTATTTAAATGATTTATTAATGAGGTAAACATTGCATCATTATTGTGTCATTAATAATTTAACTTATTTGATGTCTAAAAATTATAAATAAAATATCATTATGTAGGAAATATTTTTAGCTTTCTAATGAATATTTATAATCGAAAATCCAACATGTATAACCCTATGTAAAAATTGTTCGTTTAAAAGATGTAAGCTTATGCCATTTTTGTATTCATTTTAACTTAATTAAAATAAAGTGTCATTATCACTTACAAGTGGATCAATGGGGTCCCAAAATTGACCCAAAGATGCCCATGGTCGACCATGTTTCAACCAATAGGGTTAAGACACGTTTTAGGGTAATTTAGTATTATTATAATATTATTTTTTAACCCTTATTTACCGGATTTACCCTTAACCATGGTAAATAAAATATTTACCGCAGTAATTATTCAAAATGTCTAAAAATAAAAGTTACCTATTTACAAAATTTGAACATCCTGATTCCAAATATGGAATCCATTTTTCTAAATTCAAAACACAGAAGTGGCAGAAATTAATTTAAAATTAATTCCCGCTGTCAAAACAAAAAGCGTGTTTTTAAGAGATAATAACTATCAAAAGATTGACACTTGTTTATGTTCGGTTTAATTGTAAAATTATGTCCAATGACCAAAATTATATTAAATGGTAAAAATATATTCTAAATATACTTTAAAACCACTCAAATTCATAATTTATCACTATTAATTATTTTGATTAAAAAAGTTGTTTTTAATTAAAATTTAGTAATTTTTTTACTATTCATCAAAATATGAAAGTTATCCGAAAAGTACCAAAATTTCACCTTAGGCTAAATTTGATATTCCGAATCCAAAAATGAAGTCCATTTTGAAATATAAAATATATATAATTTCAAAAAATTAAGTATTACTATTCATAACGGCTAGTTTGATCGGTTGTGGTATGTGTTAAAACTCGAAGTTGCGTACAACACACGCTACTGTTTTATTCAAAGGAAAGCGTACCGTGGAAGCTTGGGATGTTTTATTTTAAATTTTTGATGTCCCCATTTAGTCAAAAAGTTTAAAATATTTTATTTAAAAAGGGTTCACTATTAAAAGTTAGTAAAACTACAATACTGAAGATGAATTTGTTCTTACATTATGTCTAAGAAACTCATAATATGGATTCTAAAATTATAAGGATTATATAAAGTTTAAAATTTAGTTAATACTATTCATAACCTTTTTTGAACGACTTGTTTGGTAAGTCATGGTGTGCTTGAACTCGGTGTTGCGTGTAGTGCAAGTTATTGAATTATTTTGAAGAAATAACACACTATGAAATCTTGGGGTGTTACAAGATTCGCGAGCAATCTTCGTGAACAAACTTCGTGACCCGACCTGAAATTTTTTCATGTTCTAAAACCGTAATGGCCCATCAAGAAGCTATGTTGGGGGTGCTTGCAGACGCCGCCTGGAGGGATGAGATGGACAACTGTCTGGGCCTTGGAGAAATGGTCTGGAGCCACTCAGACCATAATTCTTTGACAGACTTGCTATCAGAGAGCCAAAAGAGCTATCCGCTATGCAAGAAACTGCCCTTGTATGACTTTGGGCTAAGGGATGACATCTTTATCCCTGAAGCGAGCAGGGATGAACCAGCTTGCTGGTTCAGGAGCACACCATGTCAGCACCAATGGTTCAGGGTGGCTATTGGTCATGCATAGGAGGACTTCACGTCTGTCACCACCGACTGTCTATACAACCACGTGAAAAACATTGATGGGAATCCCTTGCAACCAGAGACGTACCCCCCCTCCGTACCGCACTATGCTGAAGGAAGCTTTGCAGGATCCCAAGAAGGGGTGGTCCGATGAGTGGGACCTGTGCCAGGGTGGCAACTTCACCAACGACTAGGCATGGGCCTACTGGGTAGGTGCCTCATTCAAGGAGTTTGGGGCCGAGCTGAGGAGGGTGGGCTTGTATGAGGCGGCATGGGCTTCACAATTCCACATTTATCAACCGAACCAACTAATGCCAGAGCTATTGAGCAGATGGTCATCTAGGACCAACACTTTTCACCTGCACCATGGAGAGGTGGGAATCAGTCTGTGGGATGTCCATCAGATCTCGGGGGTCCCAATCTTGGGGTCCATGTATGATGAGTTCCTCCCCGTTATGAGTGTGTGGGAGGATCCAGAGAAAATGCCACAGCTGGCACTGGCGCTGATGAGACTGGTCCCTGGAGAGGACAAGGAAGCAGTGAGGGATGTCCACTTCAAGAAGCAATTCAAGCATTTCCTGAACTTCCTAGAGGATCGGGAGTTCCCTCCAAGGCCTCGAACTTGCCCGAAGGGGCCTCAACAGGGAAAGGAGCACTCGTACTGGCGGCTCTTGGAGGACAGCCAATGGAAGACCTAGGGCTTTTGTGTCAATACTGAACAGAAGCCAATAGTCATGCTGGCGACATTTATCGCGACCCTTGTCTACAGTTGGATTCTACCGGTGAGGGGTAACAACATGGGGGTGTAGCCCAGCTCGTTCATCATGGCGTCCATGCTGGCCACATGACCGTGGGTCAATCTGGGGATCTTGATGCTTGCCAGGCTGTACAAGATGCTACGACATGTCAGTGAGGGAAAGAAGCCGCCGATGATATGCAGACCCTTCCACCTTCTGTATGGGTGGATCGCAATGCACATCAGGGGGTTTATGAATATCCAAACCCCATCTCGCCACCGGGGTCGAACTTTTGCCCCTCCATTCGGAATGCGTCCGGGAGCTTCCCATTCAAACTAACTGTACCGATGGTGCTGAACCGGGTATGGAAGGAGAACGAGTTTAACTTCTACCCATTTCTATTGCGAACAGGGGTTCTCACTGATGACAGTCAGGGAACAGAAAAGCACCGGGCCTATCTCTTGGCCTTTTGAGGTAGAGTTTTGGTGGAACGAGTGGACCGTGAGCCACTCTACGAACCGTACACCCCACATCAGTTCGCGATGCAATTCTAGTGCCTGCAATGGCTGACCCCTCATGTCTACTGGGAGGTGCGTCATGAGGAGAACCTGTGTGTAATGAGGCTGTTGTGGCTCATGTTCACATGAGAAGACAGGAAAATGCTAATTTCATTGTCTACACTGACTGCCGCCTTTGGACTGGTGAAGGAGCATGCCATCAGCTGTGAGGCAGCTTATCCATGGGAAATGCTGAAGCATCCAACCGTTCGAGCTGGTGATGGCGGGCCTCCCCTATCCCGAGGTCGGGGTCGGAGGGAAGCAAGGGCCTCTCGTGGTGGTGGGGCTGCCATAGCGGTGAGACATACGCCGATTGAGAATGCGATAACAACAGCGGATCCAACAGTGGTAGTGGACCTGGTGGTTCCGGAAGAGCAGAGACATCCAGAGGGGCGACCGCTGAGGGGATTTTGCAGGATATCCACTCATGCTCTGGGGAAGCGGCTGCGCCACATCAACATTCCAGAGGATTCCGTCTTCCCAGAGGCCTGGGACATTTGGGATGTCAACCGACAATTCCTCAGTCCACCCGAGATGTGGGCGCACTTGAATCATCTCAGGATGGAGTTATCGAGCATAGGCCAAGTCCGGGCTGGTTTCATGGAATCTCCGACAGAGGCGGAGTAATATATGGATGAGCTAGAGGACTACGTCCACTCCAGTGGTGTCCCACTCCCAATGATAGACTGGGTGAGGGTATTGATGGATCAGACGGTTCCCCCACAGATGTCGGCTGCCGATATGAGTGAGCGCTTCCCCCTACCGGAAGAATCGGAGGAATCTTCTTGGGGGGATGAGGCTAGCGGAGGGAGCCCATTGGAGGAGGGTGAGGTCGGAGACCAAGACTCGGATTCTGAAAAATTCACAGAGGTTATCGAGGTATCATCCCAAATCCTTTTCCTCAGGGTCCGCTCTTAGGCCATTATGGACCTCTTACGAACATCTGAACCGTGCAGGAGGAACTTGTACGCAGACCTTGCTCTCACCCCTTGGCAGGTGATGGTGCAGGACCTTCAGAACCCGTGCTTGCGGCTGCGTCTTGTTCTGTGTCTGGTGGGGCAAGAGCACCCGAGGTGGCTCATCCAGAATATCTAGACCTTCCAATTGTATATGGAGGGCCATGCCTAGGGGTCGCGTCAACATCGACTCATGAGAAGCTCCAGGAGTTCGATTTCTGTAAGTTTTCTCCACTTGATTCATTTCTATCATATGTAGATCATGCCAACTAACTTTCATGACTTTCCCTATCGTACAGTTCTACGACTAGCATGGGCTGCTGCAGCAAGGCTAGTCGAGATGTCTGGTGGCATCCCACCTAGGGGCATGCCGGTGATTGTGGAGATAGTTCCCCCACCTTCCCGAGCTGCAACACTCCCTATCATTTGCGGGACCACTAGCAGGGTTGTGGTTGAGGTTATTGAGGTGTATTGCAATGATGAGGATCAACCGGAAAACCCAAGTCCCGCCACACCTGCTCCGGTGCCAGATGTCGCGCCAGATTCAACACCAGATGCAAATCCTACCGAAGATTTCCTGCAGGCATATCCTGCATACGAGCCTGCCAATCGTGCGGACTGGGAAGAAATGGCCTCCGATAAAGAAGACAGAAAAATAGTCCACCGCCGATCATGGAAGTTGATCACACGCTTCATCAATGACACCCCTAAGTGCTATGGATGAACGAAATAGACAGACTCTGCTTGTGATTCCGTGAACTGTGCGCTGGGGGAGTGGATGCCCAACGTCCTCATGCGCTCATCTGAGATCTCATGGTAGAGAAGATCTGGGAGTATGATCGTGGGATCAGCGTGGGCTGGCAGCTGAGGAAGGTGAAAAATATCAAGAAGCTCCAGGAGGATGAAAATGAGGTCCAGCAGCTGCAGATCCGGGCAGATGAGCATTCAGCCTCTCTTAATTCACAATCTGAGCTGATCTTGCGATTGAAGGCCCAGCTGGTAGAGGCGGAAGAGCGTATGAGGAAGGATTCTGAGGAGATGGCCATCATTCAGGCTGGCGTAGAGCGGGCCCGAACTGAGGCTAATGAATTGCACCCCATCGCTGCTGAGGAGGAGTGGGAGCTGAGTCGACGACATCAATTCCAAGACGCCACTGGTCGAAGGGTGGCAGAGTTGCAACGCTCTTTTGACGGGGTCAATCCGTCCATGGGGGGATTTGACCCCCGGGTACTGTAATAATTACAAACCCTTTAATGGTACTTTCGTGCTTCAATTTTTTTTCTTTGAATGTCGTAGCATGCATGATTTCCACTCCTTTCGCTGGTTCGTTACATCCTTACAATGTTTGTGGAATGTCCGACGACAATTACCTAAGCTCACATGGGTCGGGCCCTACATGAGAAACAAGAGATAGTCGCCTCATCATCCCACCCAACATAGGAGTGTAAACCAGGCTTTGGGCATCTGGGGTTTGGATAACTGGTCCATATTTCTGGGAAGTAGGAGAGACCTGACTGGAGAAGTATGTTCTCAAAACATCCAAATTACCATTTTCAGCGTGATCTTGTGCATGAACGGTGAAATTCCAGGGGCGCTAAAATCGGTCCGAACATATGGAAATGGGAAGGGTGAATCACGATACCCAAGATTCGGAACACTGTGGGGGTGGCATGACAATGAAGGGAAAATGTTAACCGTGGAAGAAAAACGGTGTCCTTACTACGTTAGCCTGATATGAGGACAACAAATGAGGGTCGACCATTGACCATGTTCGAAACACGGGACCATGTCACAAAGTGTTGTCAAAATTCTTCCGGGGCGTTGGCCCAGGATGGTAGGTGAGCTGATGCAGAAGGGGACCAGGCCGTTAGGGGGTCCCTTTAGACATGAAAGAGGATGAAGATCTGAATAAGGGGAACGCGAAGCGTGGGAAGTGGAGTGATGGTTTGTTAAAAAAGAATCCAACACTCATGAAAGTACACCACCGTGGTGGGAGTACGCTAGATGGGTGCATTGGTTTGATCATGGATCATTCCTTATTTTAGACAGGGCCTCTCTGGTAAGGGAGTCCGTCGCTTCCCAATATCATCTTAGGGCATCCTGAACTTGTTCAGGGCAGAGTTGTGGTTGTTCAGTTCCCTGCAAGGGGTCTGACCAGGGGGGCCGAAAAGGGGAAGAACATGTTTTATAACTCCTGGGGGCTGGGCCCTAGAAAAAATGCTGGGATGTCTCTACGTATCCCATAAGTATGAGAATCAAGCCGTACATAGTTCTGGAGGCACAATTTAATGTCATGTAGGACGATAAGAAGCCTAGATGCGTCGGTACATATGCCACCAAAACTAATAAGCCCACGTGAGTCATACTCATTGTCGGAAACATGAAGTAATGTAGAACTTTCCCGACACAAGAAGGGAAAGGTTAGGGAGAAGGGACACTCAGTGAATACCGGCCAAATGATAATAACATTCCCATGTGGCGCACCTAGACGCATGAAGAGATAGAGCGGAGTATGTCAGAATTCCACTTGAACATGAGGAAATGGAAATGTGGGAATCATGATGCTCTGAATTTGGATCACAATGATTACGGCGTGACGATGGAGGATAATTGTTGACCGTGGCAGAAACATAGCATCAAAATCACATTTATCCTAGAATGGGGATAGACAAATGAGGGTCGACTATTGACCATGTTCGAAACACGGGACCATGTCACAAATGTTGTAGGAAGTCTTCTGGGGCGTTGGCCCAGGATGGTAGGTGAGCCGATGTGACATGGAACTAGGCCGTTAGGGGCTCCCTTCAGACATGGAAGTAGATGAGGATCTAAATAGTGAGCACACGAAGCATGGACATGGAACGAGGGGATGTCCCCATGAAAATTCCACACTCCAGGCTCTGTCAAAACACATATGGATATGATAATGAGAGTATCAGACAGAGGGAGTCGAGTCCCTTCCCACAGGGAGATCTTAGTATAGGGTCATAGAATTCGGACCATGGATGGGTAAGAGAGTAGGGGACACATGGTAAGGTGGTTACAAAGCCCGACGTGAATGAGGACATGAACACTACTTACCATGCGTTCTCTGGGGGAAGTTCTCGAGTTGGGGGACCGAACATGAAAGTTAGGTTGGGCCCATGGGGAATACCTGGGTGCTCCTACGTATCTCAAGAGGATGAGAATCAATCCATACGTAGTTATGGAAGGTGGAATGATATGGTAAGGTACCAGTTCAAAGGACGAAAGGGGCGCGTGGGTCTAGCCCTCCCACCAAGAGAAGCGTTATTTGATAAATCTTGTTTGTACTTTAAGGTGAGTGGTTTTTTTTGTGAAGCGACAGACCTAGGGTAGAAAGTCCTGGTGTCTCCACAAGAATCAAGCCGCAGTAGGCATTGAAAAATGGTATGGCACGTGACCAATACCCAACGTGATGTCCTCTATGATGAGGTCATCACAATGTGGTGCCGTTTTTTGTCATGCGGCCAGGATGATAATGTCACAGTTTAGGGTCATGTGATGGGACCAAGCATTCATTTTAACATCTTGCAACATAGACGTAGAAGAGGCGATGCTGGGGGGGGGGAATGTACACGGTGTCATGAAACACAACCGACGTGAATAGGTGCATGACCTCACATCACACCGTACGCCACTCCGAGAGGAAGACCTCAGGCCGAGGGGTCTATATAGAGGTAAGAGGTGAAACAGGGGGGGAGAGACTGGCTCCCCAAATGGGCTGGACCTAAGGCGTCCAGGCAGTCATACGTATCCCATTAGGATGGGAATCCAGCTGTACGTAGTTCTGAGGAGATCTTAGTTTATGGTCTTAGAGTTCGGACCATGGGAGCCCCTAAGGATGCCGTATTGTAGCTTCATCCCCCTGACATGCAAAGGTGCACTGAGGGATAGCGCCAAAAGTGTCGATATTCCACCTAGGCATGATGGGGTGGAGCATAAGGTGAATCATGCATCCAACATTCAATGACTTAAGGGGCTAGCGTGACGACATGAGATTACTACTGACCGTGGCAGAAAAGCAGTATCTATATCGCACTAGCCTGAAATGGGAACAACAAATGATCATCGACCGCTGACCACATTCGCAAGGCGGGATTTGTATCGATTTGTTGTCCAAAACCCTCAGGGGCGTTGGATCGTATCGGTAGGAGAGCCCTTAGGCATGGTATCCATGCCGTTCTTGGGGGTCCCTCTGGGTGTGAAAGGTAATGGAAGCCTGAATGGAGGGGAACACAATGCTTGAAAAGTGGAAAGAACTTGACCAAGTTGAGTCTGACACTCTTGGTCCTAGACCAGAGTACTCTTAACACATGGGTGAACCACTGCAAGGGGTTAAGAGACTCAAATCGAGGGTAACCAAGAGATGGAGGATTCCCAGGAGAAGGGGGCATGGTGCCAAAAACCCTGTATCATACCTATATATCCCCCTTCTAGAGAGGGACAGGCTAAGGGGCCTAGGTGACCGGAAGATCGGGAGATCTCTAAGAGGTGGGGCTGGACCCGAAGTCTAGACATTCGGGTGGTCCTACGTATCCCATGAGGATTGTAATCAAGCCACACATAGTTCTGTAGGGCGCCTTTTAATTTCATGCGGGACATGAAATTGGAGGGATAATTCTTAAAGACAGGTGTGTATGGTGCGGATATTGCAAACCCGATGTGAACGAGGACGTATTCCCATATCACACCACGCAGTCCCATAGTCAGGGTCCCGAAGGCAGGACAGAAGAGGAAAATTAGATGAACTCAAGCTAGACCCAAGGACAAGAGGTCTGGGCATTCCTATGTATCCCATTAAGATGTGAATCAAGCTGGACGTATTTCTGAGGAGATCTTAGTTTATGGTCTTAGAGCTCGGACCATGGGTGGATGACAACCTTCTGAGTAAGCGTGGACCTCGACCCGATACCTAAGCCCACATGATTTAAACTCAGTGTGGGAAACAAGGGAGGAAGATCCTTATTGCAATACCTAGAATGTCCATCAAAGGGAAGTCGACAGAGAGCCCAGAAGGACACCTTTAACGCGGCTTTGTCCCCGTAACGCACAGGTGCGCACTGAGGAGTAGTACCAAGAGCTTAAAAACTCTACTTAGACATGATGAAGTGGAGAAAGATGTGAATCGTGTACTCGATATTTTGGGCTTAATGGGGGTTGGCGTGGCGATGGAGGATAACTGTTAACTGTGGCAGAAAAATAGTATCTACATCACGTTAGCCTGAAGTGGGAACAACAAATGAGCATCGACCACTGACCATATTCTCAATGTGGGATTTGTATCGATTTTTTGTCCAAAACCCTCGGGGGAGTTGGCCCGTATCAGTAGGATAGCCCTTAGGCGTGGTATCCAGGCCATTCTTGGGGGTCCCTCCGGGTGTGAAAGGTAATGGAAGCCCTGATGAAGGGATAAAAAAAGCCTGAAAAGTGGATGAAAACATGTCTGGCAGTGTCCAACATCCCAGGTAATAAACCAGAGTACCCTTAGGCACATTGGTGAACCGCCGAAAAGGGTCAGCAAGACGGCTCAAGAGGGAGAGTAGGCCAAGGGGCCAAGTTGGGATAGAGAATTCTGAGAGATGGGGCTGGACTCGAAGCCTAGACATTCAGGTGATCCTACGTATCCCATAAGGATGGGAATCAAGCCACACATAGTTCTCAAGATGCAGTTTAACGTCATGCAGGACGAGATGGGGGGTAAGATACCCCCAAGCAAGGGAGGTGTATGGTACGAAGAACAAACCGACGTGAATGAGAACATAATCCCACATCACACCATACACTCTGAGTATAAACTCGGGCTAAGGGGCCCGAGAAGGAAAAGGGGCCTGAGGCTGGGCCTCGGTCAGGAAGGCCTGGCCTACTTTCAGTTTAATGTCTTGCAATGAGGATGGGGCCAGGGGCCCAAAAAGGCCAAGGGGCCTGAGGCTGGGCCTCGGTCAGGAAGGCCTGGCCTGCTTGCAGTTTAATGTCTTGCAATGAGGACGGGGCCAGGGGCCCAAAAAGGTTAAGGGGCCTGAGGCTGGGCCTCGTTTAGGGAATGCGTACGACATGGAAAGCAACCCGATGTGAATGAGGACGTAATCCCGAACCATGCTGTACACTCCCACAATAGGGAGCCTGGGCCGGGGGCCTGAAAAAGGCCAAGGGGCCTGATAGTCGGTGGTTTGGTCAGAAAGGCCTGATCGGCTTGCAGTTTAATGTCTTTTAGTAAGTAAGAGGAGGGGAGTAGGACTCCCTAGACAGAGGAGGTGTACGGAGTGGCGAGTAGCCCGATGTGGATGAGGACGTGGTCCCACACCACATCGTACACTCAAGGTAAGAAGTTGGGAGAAGGGGCCCGAGAAGGCCAAGGGGCCTGACCAACTTGTAGTTTAATGTCTTACAGTGAGGACATGGGTGGGATAATTGTATCTCATATGGGGATGTGTACGGTATGGCAAGAAGCCCGAAGTGAATGAGGATGTAATCATGCACCACGCCGTACATCCCTTATAGGGAACCTAGGCCCGGGGCCCAAAAGGCCTAGGGGCATGATAATTGGTGCTTGGGTCAGGAAGGCCTGACCGGTTTGCAGTTTAACATCTTGCAATGAGGACAGGGCCAGGGCCTCGAAAAGGCTGAGAGGCCTAAGGCTGGGCCTCGGTCAGGGAATGCGTACGGCATGGAAAGCAACCTGACATTAATGAGGACTTAATCCCACACCACACCGTACACTCCCTTATAGGAGAATCGGGGCCGTGGGCTCGACCGTTGGCACCACCAAGAGGAAAGTTTGTTGCTTTGGGATGGGGCAGAATGAATCATTGCACTCGATTCTTGGGACATCTTGGGGTGGACCCGAAGATCCAGGACACTGTTGACCATGTTCAAAACACAGCGTCCCTATGATGACCTGATATGGGAACAACAAATGAGCATCAACGGTTTACCAAATTCGAAACGTGGGACTTGTATTCGCTTGTTGCTCGGAAACCCTCAGGGGTGTTGGCCCGTATCAGTAGGAGAGCCCTTGGGCGTAGTATCTAGGCCGTTCTTGGGGTCTCTCCGGGTGTGACAGATAATGGAATCCTAGTCAAGGAGTGGGTGAAGCATAGCTGCACCCATCTACGAAAGAGGAAAACTTCTTCAGGGAGGGGAACGTATAGCCGAGTCGAGGCTTACTCGACGTAAATTGGGGAAAAAGCGTGCACCTTGCCATATGTCTTAACTCGAGGGGAAGATTTTGGCTTTGTGCTGGGCCAATGGATGAAATGTCCGGGAGTTACTATGTATCCCATGAGGATGAGAATCAAGCCATACGTAGTTATTTAAGGCCATGCAGTTTAACGTCGTGCGGTGAAGACATGGGAGAATTAGAAGAACGAGAGTGGGCACATGGTGCAACCATTATAATCATCGTATGAGTGGGGATAAGGAAGAATATTCCACACCATGTGAGGACCCTTCAAGGAAACTATACCCAGGGGGCAGCCAAAGAGAAGAGCTTGGGGATGGGCTCAATACAAGACGTATGAGTGTTCCTACGTATCCCATTAGGATGGGAATCAAGCCATACATAGTTCTATAAGCACATTTTAACGTCATGCAGGACGGGATGCAGTTTAACGTCATGTGGGACAGGGATGCGTCTCCTCTTGGGATATGCACAGTACGACGTGTAACCTGACGTGAATGAGGACATAATCCCACACCACACCGTATAATCCCACAAGAGAGACTAATTCATGGAAGGAAAAGGGGCCTCGGTCAGGAAGGCCTGACCAACTTGCAGTTTAACGTCTTTTAGCAAGGATGGGGGCCGTGGGCCCGGAAAGGCCGAGAGGCGTATGGCTGGGCCTCGGTTAGGAAGGTCTGACTAGCTTGTAGTTTAACATCTTGCAGCGATGAAAAAACGTGGGGGGAAATGGGATTCCCTGGATAGGGGAGGTGTAAGTCATGGCGAGTAACCTGACATGAATGAGGAAATAACCCCACACCACACCGTACATTCCCAGAAGAGGGAGCTGGGGCCGGAGGCCCGGGGCTAGGCCTTGGTCAGGGAGGCCTGACCGGCTTGTAGTTTAACGTTGTGCTGGAAGAGTGTGCAGTTTAGGGTCATGCGGGACCATAACACACAGTTTAGGGTCATACGGGACCTTACAGTTTAGGTCCGTGTAGGACCAAGAGGCTCATGCAAAGTATTGCTTGAGAAACTTGGCGTTGGTGGGAGGAGTTTTACGCTCACCATCCATGGTCACCAAGGAGTATGCTCCATTTGGGTAAACCTTATGAATGACATAAGTTCCTTCCCATTTGAGCTCCAACTTGGGTGGTTTCCTACCGGGGATCATTGGCGTTCAGAGGGCCAACACCAGGTCGCCTTGTAGAAAAGAGTGAAGGTGAACCTTCTTGTTGAAGGCTCTGGCTATCTTATTCTGATGCATTTCCAGATTGTGTAAGGAACGAAGCCTATTCTCGTCCAGTGCTTCCAATTCAGCTAGACGGATTTCGACCACCTTATCTGGCGCCTGCTGGTCATAGACCGCTGTTTGTAATGACGAAAGATGGATCTCGATAGGTAGGACGACCTCATCCCCATACACTAGGGAATATGGAGTCACCTAAGTGGAATTGAGAGTCATCATCCGATAGGACTAGAGGGAATTGGGGAGATTGTCTGGCCAAATTTTCTTGTTCTGACCAACCATCTTCTGCAAAATGTTAGAGATGGTTTTTTTAAACACCTCGATCTGTCCATTTTACTGAACATGATAGTGAGAGGTATGGTTCGAACGGATGTTGTACTTGGAATACAATTTCTTCAGCTCGGCTGCTCGGAAGTTGGTGCCGTTATCGGTGAGGGCAGCGTGAGGGAATCCAAACCGGTGGATGATATTGGAGCTCACGAAGTCAATGATGGAACAGGCCTTAACCTTTTTGAGTCGAACTGCCACCGCCCACTTGGAGAAGAAATCTGTAGCAGTCAGGATGAACCTGCATTGGCGAGCTGTTGCCGGTGGGTATGGTCCCACAACATCGAGTCCCCACACAGAAAATGGCCAAGATTACCTGGTGGAATGGAGAGGCTTTGGCGGCCGATGCAGGAAGTTAGCATGAACTTGGAATGCATGACATATCTTGGAAAAATCAATACAATCATGGATCATAGAGGGCCATAAGTACCCCAATCTCCAGATCTGATGGGACAGCTTTGGCCCAGCCTGGTGGGCACCACAAGAACCGGCATGGACCTCTTGCATGACCTGAGAAATGTCAACTCCTTGAATGCAGCAGAGGAGAACGCCATCGAAGCTCCGCTTATAGAGGATCTGCTCAAGACTGGGACCACTCTGAAGGGTAAACTACAATGCACGGCATCGTACTCGCTCGTGCTTGGCCCAATCATCTGAGAGGAAACCATGTTGGAGATACTCAAAAAAGGGTGCCCTCCAGTCGGGAGTGTCCTCGACCACTGCATCTGAAGAACCTGAGGCTTCTGGCATGGAGGATCCGATAGTAAGATGGCTTACCTGTGGGCCGTCGTCCTCCTTCGGGGCGACGGGGGAAATGAACCTCCGGTGTGCTAGATGTATGATCAAATCATCCTGGTTGGGTTCAGCGAGTGACGCAGCTAAGGCAGACAAAGCATCTTCTCAGCCATTCTGTGACTGAGGGACGTGGGTAACCTCTAGTCAAGAAGGAAAATTGGCCATTAGATGGAGGGTGCACTCCAACAATGGCACGAGCTCTGGGATCCTAATGACATAATCACCACTGACGTGCTTGATGACCAGTTCAGAATCCCCTTTTACGTGAAAATGTGGCACATCGATCTCAAGGGCCAGCTCGAGGCCAGTAATGAGAACTTGATATTCTGCCTCGTTGTTGGTGCTGCCTTCTAACAATAAGAATGAGTAAGGCAGGACGACTTGTGTTGGGGTGATGAATATGACACCCAGACCCACTCTGTTGATCCTCCTACTGATGGGGCTCCAAGAGGCACTGTCGAAGTGCATTTTCCAGCATGAGATGGCATGATCGACTGAGAGTATTTTCTCATCAGGGAAGTCTAGGTCCAGGGATTGATCCACAGAGGTTGGATGGGCAACTAGGAAGTCTGCCAATGCCTATCCCTTGACATCCTTCTGGGGAACGAACCTGATGTCAAACTGCTGGAGGATCACCTCCCACCGCGCTAGTCGGCCAGTCAACATGGGGAGGTTTAGAATTCACTTCAGTGGGTCTACTCGAGAGACCAACTGTACCTCATGGTACTGCAGGTAATGCCACAATTTTTGGATGGAGAATATAAGCGCAAGGCATCTCTTCTCAATGGGGGAGTACCTGGTCTCCGTATCGAGGAGCATGTGACTGAGGTAGTAGAGGCTGTTCTCTGTCCCCTCGTTGTTCTTCTGGGTGAGAAGTGCACCAAGGGACCATTCCAGTGAGGTCATGTAAAGGACCAGCGGCTTTACAGAGACGAGTGGAATCAAGACCAGAGGTTGGAGTAGATACCACTAGATTTCCTCGAAAGCGGTCTGACACTCTTCATCCCACTCATAGGCGGAGCCTTTCTTCATGAGCCCAGAAAAGGGCTTACACTTGCCAGCCAGATTCACAATGAATCTTCGTATGTAGGATAAGTGGCCTTAGAGACCTCTAAGCTCCCGAATATTGCTCAGGGGAGGCATCTGGATGATGGCCTTGATTTTTCCTGGGTCGATCTCGATGCCTCGGTACCTGACAACGAAGCCAAGAAACTTCCCGGAGGTGACCCCGAAGGCACACTTCAGCGGGTTCATCTTTAGGTGGCAGGAATGGAGGAAGTATAAAATTTGTTCAAGGTCCTTGAGATGATCCTGAAACTGACGAGATTTGACCACCAGGTCAACCATGTAGCACTCCACCAATGTCCCGAGAATTGGCTTGAATATGCGGTGCATGGCTCACTGATAAGTGCCACATGCATTTTTCAGGCCGAACGACATGACCTGGTAATAAAAAGTACATTGGGGTGCCCTGAAGGTAGTGGACTCCTCATCTTCGGGGGCCATCCAGATCTAGTTGTACCCGGAATACCCATCCATGAAGGAGAGGGCTTGGAACCTGACTGTGGCATCAATCAACAACTCTATCACTGGGAGGGGAAAATCTTCCTTCAGACAGTGGCGGTTGAGATCACGGAAGTCGATACAGACTCTAATATGTCCGTTCTTCTTCCTGACTGGCACGATGTTGGCCAACCACTTGGGGTACTGGACCTCTCTGATGAAGTTGGCTTTGATAATCTTGTCAACTTTGGCCTCAACCATGGCACCGTGAGAAGGGTGCATCCTTCTGGGAGGATACTTGAATCCATGATGGTTTTTTGGGAGACCAAGGCGGTGGATGACTACCTGAGGATCTAGTCCTGGAATCTCACCGTAACTCCAGGAAAACACTTCACGGTGCTGCTTGAGAAATTCCACATACCGCTGCTGCTCCTCGAGGGACATGGCGTCACTGATCAATGTGGGTTTCGGATCTACCTCACTACCAAGGTTCACCTGTACCGGTTCATCGACTGTGGTAGCAACGCCTTCTTCAAAGGCAGGGGAGCATCCTCTAGACCTTCTTCCCCAATTGTGGAGGGATCTTCCATGATGGGAGTTGTTTCCGGACCACCAGACTCTGATGGGGGAATGGTGCCAGCTTGAGCGGTGGTGGTCATCATATCGGTAGACTCACGTGCTACTGAGACCCTGGCGATGAAAGAGGTTGATCCGATTCCATCCGGCCTTCAGCCCAAGAGGCCACACTTGATGACGTCGAAGCAATGGTGGCATGTCAGATTGAGTCGGTTGATTCCAGACCGGTGGAAGAGACACGTATGACGTACTTCCATTTCCATGAGCCAGACTTTTCAGTACCGTACAGGGGTAGAAGGTTCCGGGATCACCTGAGCCTGGTTGGGGTAGGAGTACGAGGTGATTTCTTGACATCGCTTGGACCTGGAAATATGCCTTCCTCTTGCACCCAAAACAACAAAACACTGCCCCATGTCGGGGGTCATGACCACCAACTGATAGATTGGGAAGATGTAGGAATCATCCAGACCTACCCAGGGATCACTTGTGGCCGGGGCGGGTTCAACCCCACTTGCCAGGATTTGCTTGTCCTTGCTCTTGTAATAGTCATCATCCAGATAGTGGGCTTCACAAGTGGCAAAAGGAGATGCATCTCCTTAGATAATTCCTAATCGACCATTAAGGGAGTATTTGAGGCATTGGTGATATGAAGAAGGGACCGCTGCATGTATATGGATCCATGGCTTGCCCATCAATGTATTGTACGCGGTATCTTGGGAGACAACCATGAATTCAGTGCTAGAAATTAGGCCACCGAAATGGGTTTTCATGCGGATCTTTCCAACTGGAGTCTGCTCGGTCCTATCATATCCCTGGATTCTGATTTTGGAGGGAGTTAGATCATCCTCTCACAAACCCATCTTCTGCCGTGTCCGAGTTGGGATTAGGTTAATCCCAGGACCTGTGTCAACGAGGCAGCAGTGGACTTCCACGCCATTGAAATGACCGGTGATGTACAATGGGAGAATGTTCCCCTGTATGGGAGGGTTTTCATCCTCACCAGAGAACGAGATAACTTCCTGGAATTTGGCATTCTCTATCACCTCAGCGTGGAAGGATTCTGCTGCTGCTACCTCTGTCTCAAATTGGAGGGGGATCCTTAGGGCCTCGGAAAGTGCCTCACGCATATCAGACGATAAGTGGAGAGCCTCAAGGATAGAAATCCTTAATGGAATGCCGAAAAGGTTCTTTAGATCATCATAATTCCATTCCAAACGTGAGCTTCTGCTCACAGGAGGTTGCCCCATAATTGGAGGCATGACGGGCCCCGACGGCTGGATCGACGGCTGGCTGGTACTGGGTACATCCCGCTGCCTTCTAGTTGAGGCCTGAAGGGCGGCTGTCATATGAGGACCAGACAACTAAGATTGTCCTGTAGTAGGGTGAGGCTGGCCGCAATACGAATTAGACAGCTTTGCATGATCTAGTAGCACGAACGACAGTGGAGGTAGATCTGAGGGCACCAGATGAGGTTGCGCGTGCTGAGCTCTATGTTGGGCCTGCTGTCTGATTTCAGTGGCATGCAAGGCCTGGCTGAAAGTGCCCGCTGATGTGCCTCGACGACCAATGTGTTCACGTTTTCACTGACGTTGACGTCGGCTGGGGACGTTGGGGAGGCTCTCCTGGTGTTTCCCCTCGTTGGGAGTCATGTAGGGATTTACCAGCTCCACGGTATTAACCGAAGAATACCCCTGACTATCACTTGATGAATCATCCACCACTAGGCGGAATCTGAGAGGGATCCCCATCTCAGGGGGCATAAAGTCTCCAAGAGTGCGGGAAGACGATGACAGCGGGGGAGCGCGATGCTTCTTCTTACGCCGCCGCTGCTTTCCCTTTTGGGAAGAGGCCGACTGAGATGACGACGTAGAGGTACTGGTCACTTCTTTCGAAGGCTTCGGCTGATTTAGGCATGCCCTAATGATTCCATGGGCACAGACAACTCTTTTACGAGCCATCCAGTCATCGTACTTCTGGGACCCGTGACTGGGAACCTGCTTCCACTCGCCTTCGTCGTCACTACCGCTTTCTGATCTGACAAAGACACCCGCTACTTGTGTTGGAGCCGGGTCCAACATGACTATGTTTTTGTTTACCTGGTCTTGGAGCCAATATTTAAACACAAATCACTGCTTGAGGGTGTGCCCCAGGATCCAATGATAGGGGCAGTAGTTGGGGCGATCAGTGAGATTTTCCTCTGCTAGCCTTCTGCACTCAGGTAAGCGCACAGTCCCCTACTCTAGGGAACTTCATAAGTAACCGGGGACTTGATTCTCGTTGAACGAGTAAGTATGATTCCTTCTTTCCAGAAAGGGTGCTCTGGGAGCCTGGCCCGGACGAGGGGCCTAAGGGTCCTGCCGAGGAGGCGGAGCCTGATTGTCTCGCCTAGGTGGTGGTGGCGCATTGCGTGGGGGAACCTGTCGGTTCTGAGGCGGTCGCTGCTGGGCAGGAGCCTATGCCTGAGGTTGAGGGACTCTATGAGGTTGTAGGGCCGGCGCCACCGGCAACAACTCTATCTACCTTGGGGCCTCTATCTGGGCCACCGCAGTGGGCTCGACTCTGACCCTCATTGCTGGGATCACATGGGGCATCATACGCGCCTGACTAGCCTGTTGTAGAGCTTTTTCGAGGTGCTGGGCCTTATCTGAGAAGTCTCAGAACCCTCCAGGATAGTTCTGGGTGATTAGGGAAAGAACCAGCTCTGTTTTAACATTCCCTATGCACATCTTCAGTAATTTATCCTGAGTCAGTGTCATGTCGAGGGAGTATGTAAACCCCTTTCACCGGGCGATGAAGTCCACAACTCGCTCATCGGGACTTTGTTTTCACTTGAAGAGGTCTGCGATACTAGTCTTTCACATGGTGGAGCTGAAATGATATAGGAACTTCTGGTGGAGATCCTCCCAGTCAGTCACTGATCCAATGGGGAGCTGGCTGTACCCGAAAAATGTAGGCCCTCCAATGTCTGCACAAAACATCGGAGCTTGGCGGCTTCTTTCTGTGCTGGGGTCCCCAAAATGGGGCCACACCTGGAAGAAAAGTGGGCCAAGTGCTGCGGTGGGTCCCCTGTCCCATTAAAGGGTGAGAAAGTGGGGTTCCCAAAACCCGGAGGTGCAGGCATATCATGCACCCACGTGGGATATGGCTTGCCATCTGGTGGGACTGGGACCTGCTGTGTTTCAACACTTAGAGACAAGCGATGAGTACCGCTATAAGATCATCCGGGTGGGGGTCCCTGTCTTGACGGGGATCCCTAATCACGAGTGCATTTCTGGCCACTTCGACAAGATAGACGGCTCCAGCGGATCGTGGAGCGACTGGCAGAACAGCCTGTGGGGCGGCTGGGGGAACCCGAGCTGGATTCCTCGGATTGCCTCGCCGTTCAGGGGGGGGGGGGGGGTTGGAAAGACATATCATTCCCTCTTGCCATGAGCTCTGGATTCTTCCCTATTTGCGGGAGTAGCATGATCAGGGTTGCCTGGAGGTATCTCTCAGGGGGGGGGGGAATTGTTCCTGGCCCTGCTGCCTTGTATTAGGACGACCATAGTCGGGTCACCGCTCTACAGTGCGCTTGGCCAAGAGTTTGTCGACCAGCCTCTTCTGCTCAGCAAGATGTTGGCGCAACGCGGCCTTCTCGGGGTCTTCGTCCGTCTTCTACACTGAGGCGGATGAGTTGGTGTGCTTGATAGTTCCGACGTGCTCCTTACCCTTACCGGCAATCCAACTGAGTACTAATGACTCGGTGGGTACATGGAGGCCTAAAAGGTTCCTCTACTGACGGGTAATCCTTCCTGCTGGATCCAGAAGTGGTGGTACACCCTCAGGGGGTAAGTCTCCATCGAGAAACTCCTGTTCGTCCTCTTTGTCCACTACGTCAGCCATGTGGACCGTGAACCCTCTTGGGGGCATGTCCTCATTATCGCATAACAAATCGGGCTACCGCCGGATGGGGATGAAGAGGAGGGCGGCATACTATCCCCAACCACGGACTTGCATGTGGGGGGTAGCTTCCCTGATGATTTTGCAGAGTACTTTGAAACACTGAACGCATTTGTGTTCGAGGGCACTCTGGTGACCTGGTGCCTCAGGGCGCTGGGCCGCAGGGAGTGCGGCCAAATCGACCAAGCAGCATTGCTTGCTGATTTCCTCAAAGTGCTCTCGGCTCCTAGGGTACACCAACCGCTCATAACAAAGGCGGAAGTGCATCGCCCATACGGTTTGGAGGAAGCACTCTACTTCTTCCAGGGTGAGGGATTCCGGTGCAAAAAAGTTCGACGCTGCCGCCGGCTAGAACTTCTCCGGGAAGTGGTCCACCGCGAGAATGTTCCAGAAGCTCCTGGGCTCGGATTCATGGTCTAGCCCCGTATTTCCCCACTCTTAAAATGGGGGCGGCTGAGGAACCGGTAGAGGTACTGAGGTGGACCGCTGGGATAGTAAGCTGTGTGGCGGAGAATACTGTAAACTAGCTGACTGACCACTTAACTCCGGGCCATCCTCTGAAGAGTGAGGTGACCTAACCACAATGTCACGATATGACGGGATGATCATCACAACTTCTGGTGCAGGAATTACAGTCACCGGTGATGGGTCACGCCGTTGCTCAACCGCTGTCGGTCCCCAAAATAGCTCTACGTGATCTCTGGTAGAGGTATAGGGCACTTCTGGTGACGACAGTTGTGACTACTCTATCGGAACCTATAGGATTCCCACAATTTCTTCCTCCTAGATGTACCTGCGAAGAGAGGTGGGAATTTGGTGGACTTCGCATTCTGGGAGAATGAGGCTGACACGCCTTGTTCCTGCCCTGGTCCTTGACACAGAGGACTGAGGAGAAGGTTCCATCACTAAGTTTCATTCCACTTCAGAATCCGAGAAGCAAGCCGATTTGATCTCCCCTGGGGCCTTCCTAGGATTCTTCTTGTGGCGGCGACGACCTGCTCTCCTACCCCTAGATGGCTCTTCGGGACAAGGCTGATTCCCAACATATAGTCTTGGGGCCGCGCTGGTGCCAGGGCGGAGAGGACTTCCGCTTGAGACGGCTGGGGTGAGAGGGGAACTGGGGAAGATGTTGAAGGGTACATGGGGAAGAACTCCATGAACAACACCCATGTGGTCGGAACCTCTGTTGGAACCGGAAGGAGCATGGGGAGGACCTTCATGCTTGATGTGGGTGGAGAGAGGCTGACCTTCACCCCTCGAGTTTCCAGGGCGATGAGGACCTTCACTAGCTGCGAAGAGAATGTAGGGAGGATACCCATGCTGGAGGGGGACCGGATGGACAATACCTTCACATCAACGGTCGGGGGTAGGAGGAAGAACTCCATACCCGGTGTGGTGGGCGCAGGAGAGGCTTCTGTGCCGAGTATCACTGCCACGGGGCTGGTCTTCATTCAGAATGGGGGTAGCACAAGGCATACCTCCACGACAAGCTTCAGAGTGGGGAAGACCCATGCTCTGTGGAGTGGTGGTACGAGGAGGGCCTCCGTACGGGGTGACATTACCGCGGATTGGTTCGCGGTGATCACCACTAAGGCCTGCGACCTGGAGAGTCAACCCAGATTTCCCATGGGGTGGTTAGGGCCTCGATCCCAGTCGGGCGTAGAAGTGCCCCAGCTCAGTGCATGTAGGGAATTCATGATGCACGTCGGCGGTGGCTCTTGCCACAGTAGGTTTCGACGATAACGCCCCTTGACGAGTGTCCTCAGCTTGGGCCCGATGCTGGCGTCGGGTCAGATGATCCGGTGTAGGGGCATAGCCTACCTTCTCCTCTGGTGAAGCCGGACGGTGGCACTGGTGCGGCCGAGTGGGGGACCTTTCTCAGAATCCTTGGATCGGGACCCTGGCCGGGCTGAGTCGGACATCACCCACCTCATCAGCATAAGGCGGGGAGTCGTCGAGGCGTTCTGGGGATAATCTCCTGAAATGATTGAACGTTTATGTGGGGAGAAGGGGCTCCTTGTGTGGACCTCGAGGGCAACGTTGACGGCGGGGCCTAGACGCCTCCAGGTCCAGGCGGGCCATATCCCGGGTTGGGATGACCCCTTCCTCATTGTACCTACGTACAAGGTCGTTGATCACCCTTCGTTGGATAATCTCTGATGGAGAAAGGGGACATAGGTGTCCCTCATTCATGGACGTAGATTTCTTTGTGGCGGAAGTGGAGCCATGTGGAGCGGCTATGCTGGTATTTCCCCCACCCCTGTGTTGGCGAGTGGGCAGTGATCATGTCTCCATAGCAGCAACCTAGTTCCTGGGAAGCAGGGAGATTAACTCGTGAGCACTACGGGGAAAAGGATTGACAACCAGTGCCCCGACATCATTCCGTCTTCCATGGCCGGTAAGAGGTATCCACGCCGACAACATTGCAGAACGGAATGCCCCACGTTCTACTCCCCCAACTTCTGGGGAGTTTCACGCCAGGCCCGCTATTTGCTTAGCGGGGCCTGAAGTCGGATATCTAGATCCGGTGACACGTCAATCTACTGATGTCTCGAGTGCTACTAATCTCTATATTGAGGAGAATAACTTCATGTTAGGTTCACCATTTCTGTTTCCGACGCTTTCGCCGGGGCACGCGTGTCCGTCTGCTTGGGTACGATAGGTGCGACTTTTTTGTTACCCCGCATTCCCGCTTTCCAAAGGCGGGCGGAATTTTCTCGTTATTCAGGGATGTCTTCTCCTTGATCGAAACGGGATGATGGGATTCCGGTTCTTCCTTCCGTGGATTCCTCCTTGGAATTCATCACCTAGTCCGGGTCTCCCTCATAGATTTAATACGTTGTTCGTGAAACTCTTCCTAGTGCCATATTTCCATGGATGCCGGTTAATTACACTGCTTCTGTCAGGACATTCCAAAGGGTCCGGTCAGGGCAGCAACCTTTAGTTGGGGGAGTAGTTACGTCGAGGCATCATTAACATGTCTGAATGCTAGGGGATTGATGTGTCTGTTGTTGGTCCCTTATTATAGGGCTTCTCAAGGGCGCAGAAACCCAAGGAATCCCACATCGAACACGGGGAATTGTATGCCATAGGCAGGTATCTGAGGTTTTCCTCAACTTCCCATGTTTAACATGGGGTATTCCATAATTTTAACATCTGGTAGAGACGGATCAGGCTGATCAAAACACTAACTGGAGTAGATCAGACTGAGGACCCCTCTTGAGGGAACACCGATATCGGAGCCATCCAATGGGTGGCTTCTCAGATGCTGTCTAGGGGAGTGGGGTGGCATGATACCACCGGGATGTGGTGGCCTGGGTAAGAATCAGGGTGGATGATTGAGAATGGCATAGAGTGGAGGGGGAATGAAATGGGGCTATCATGGAGGTGATGGTGGTGATGGTCTTGAGCCTCGAAGAGACTTCCTACGTATCCCCGTGGTGGGGAATCAAAGTCTGTGTAGTTCGATGATACGGTGGGACACCTGAGGAGGCGGCCCATTAGAATTGATGCATGGGTGGGACATAGAGGAAGTGGAACCTCCGGGTTGTGGCATGACCTTCCCTGAGACACATAGGCTCGAGGGAGAGATTAGGATGAGACATGAGTGATGAGCTTGAGCCTCATGGAGGCTTCCTACGTATCCCCATGGAAGGGAATCAAAGTCTACACAGTTTAGTATGTAATGGGCCTTACACTCTGAGGTGGCCCAAGGATATGGTGTCGGTGAACCGACGTGAAGGGACCAGGGGTCCAGGTGGGCTTGAACCTCGTGGAGGCTTCCTACGTACCATGCCTTAGCACGGATCAAAGTACATGTATTTCAGATTGGACGCCGGGAGGCCGACATGAAGGAGGACCTTGGTCCAATGGGTGGTGGGATTGAACCTCATGGAGGTTTCCTATGTACCATGCCTTAGCAAGGATCAAAGACCACATAGTTCAGTTAAGGGGAGTGTCAGAGAACCGACATGAATGTGGACCTTGGTCCAGATGGTGTGGGGCTTACAATCTAGGCTGCCCAGGTGTTGGTGAACCGACGCGAAGGGGTTTGAGTGACCAACGGGTGGTGGGATTGAACCTCTTGGATGCTTCCTATGTACCATTCCTTAGCAGGGATCAAAGATCACGTAGTTCAGGTTGGACGCCGGAAGGCCGACGTGAAGGGACCAGGGGTCCAAGTGGGTAATGGGCTTGAACCTCGTGGAGGCTACCTATGTACCATGTCTTGACATGGATCAAAGTCCTCGTAGTTCGGGTGTGGTTTTGTCGGTGAACCGACATGAAGGTGAACCTAGGGGGTCCACTAGCGGGGGGGCTTGAACCTCATAGAGGCTTCCTACATACCATGCCTTGACATGGATCAAAGTCCTCGTAGTTCAGGTATGCAGCTTAACGTCATGCTGGATGGGGGCATACAGTTTAACGTCATGCTAGACGAGGGTAGAACTCGACATAAAGAAACGTCTGAGTGGTGGGATTGAACCTCATGGAGGACTCCTACGTACCATGCCTTGACATAGATCAAAGTCCCCTTAGTTCTCTAAAGGTGGGGGTCAGGGTCGGTGCTCACTCTAAGCTCACGTGAGTCATGCTCGATGTGAGAAACAAGAGGTTGTAGGGACTTGACTATCATGTCGTGAAGGGTGCGTCTGTGGGAAACGAAGTGGGTATTACACATTAGGCGGACCATAGTGCTGGGACTTACTCTAGGATGGAGGCCTAGGGTGTGACAAAGCGCAGCGGGAGAGGGATTCGAGACCCAAAAAGGGAGAAGTCCCACTTCCCTATCACGTCCTTCGCTGGCCTTGGAACTGAGGAAGTGAGGAGGGGCATGGGTAGTGCTTCTTGCATGAGAAGCTAGGGGCTTATACCAAGGTGGCTACCCTTCTCCCCCACGGACAAACGCCACTCCCAGAAGGAGGATATCATCCCTTGTGGAGACCAGGGGTCTTGGAGAATGTCCAAGGTGGGGGGACCCTACGTGCGAGGCATGGGGTCGGGTCACAGTTTAACGTCATGTGTTGAGGACGAGGTGCTTGGAAATTTAATGTCCTGCAGCTCGGATGAGGTGGGCTTACTCCGCACCCCTAGGACTTACACAACCAGTACCCTCTACTCCCTGTGGGAGGGAAGGTACCAGCAAGGCCATGTAGAAGGGGGGTCGCAGAGCAAACCATCAAGGGGTCCACGTTAGCATGGATATGCAAAGAAGCAATATCCATTAGCGTGCCTATGCGAAGAATCATTAGGCAAAGAAATGCTACGGGTGGTGTCATCTAGGGGACTTTGAAGTCACATCGTGCAAGCCTGGAGGGCCGCATGAGAAGAGGGATTTCCCAGTAGAGGGGTCCACAGGTAGGGGCCTTATGGAAAATGGTTTCTCTACGTAGTAGAGGGAACTTGCGAAGGGGGGTGCTTCACGAAGTGGAGTGACTTGGCCTTAGCATGGGGAAAGGATGTGTATGGTAGGTGCTTCGAAAATCAGAATGGAATTCGCGGAGCACTGCCTCGCGAAGCAGAGGTTCCTCGGGAAGCATGGTGCTGCTCAGCAATGTGCTTCATGAAGTATAGTGATCCTGCCTTAGCATATGGATCACATATACAGGATGGATGTTTCGCGAAGCATAAATGCTCCACGGCTGCCCGGGTCCCCTTGGGGATCCCCTTCCTTTGCGAATTCCCTTAGGCTGCGCGAAGGGAATCCCTCTCAGAGGAGGGGCTCAAAACGAGACAAGGTGAAGGTATCTCGTGAAGCAAAAATACCTCACAGAGCTCATGATTCCTGGGGTGATGGGTGCTTTGTGATTCAGGAGATGAGAATCCGAATGGTCAGATTTACAGTCTGGAGAGCTCAGGGGGAGCCCAGTATTTATAGGCAAGGGGCATTGCAAAGCAGAGCTCACACGGAGTGAAGGGGGATTCGGTTGCTTCGCGGCAGGTCGCGAACGTAAACTGGTTTCGTGGAGCGTTACTGCCTCCTCTGCTTCGCGGCGAGCTCGCGAACGTCAGGTAATTCACAGAGCATTACCGCCTACTCTGCTTTACGGTGGGCTTGCAAACATTAGGGTGTTCGCAGAGCGTTACCGCCTCTGGGGATTCGCAGTGGACGCGAAGCTTGGGTGCCCTCCCCGTCTGAGCTTCGCGAGGCAGTGCACGTGCTGCTTTTTCTTCTTCCCTTTTCGTCAAATATTTTGGCGCCTACATAATCTCTAAGATCATCATCAATAATATTGGAATCAAAATTTAAATTAACATTGTTTTTATCAAACATAACTTGAAAAAATTCTTCAATAACCATAATTATTTTATTATAAACTCTATAATATTTACTATTATTAGAGTAACCAAGAAAAATACCTTCATCACTCTTATCATAAAATTTATATAAATTAACCTTTGAATTTAAAATAAAATCTTTTCAAAAAAAAACTCTAAAGTAACCAACTTTAGGCCTTTTATATTGAAATAATTCATAAGGAGTTTTCTTTAACAAATGTTTATTAAGAATTATGTTTGAAGTATAACATAAAATAATCCTCAGCCCAAAAATATCTAGGAAAATTATATTCACTTAACAAAGTTTGAGCCATTTTAATAAGAGTTCTATTTTTCCATTCTACAAAACCATTTTATTATGGTGTTTAAGGAGACGAAAAATTATTAAAATAACCATTATTTTCACCATATTTTTCAAAATCTAAATTATTAAATTCACCTTCTTTATCACTATGAATAGAAATAATCATAAAACCTTTTTCATTTTGAACTAATTTATAGAAAGCAGTAAATCTAGATAAAGTATCATTTTTATGTACAAGAAAGTATACTCATGTAAATATACTATAATCATCAATAATGGCTAAAGTAAATTTATTTCCACCAAGGATAGAAATTTGAGTGGGGAAAAATAAATCAATATGTACTAACTGTAAAGGTATATTAGTTCTTTTATAGTTGATGGGTCTAAACAAAAATTTGTTTTTCTTCACTTTAATGCAAGAATCACATACATGAATTTGTTTTTTCTTCAAGGAAGGAAGTTGTAACACATTATTCTATTTTGAGAGCTTATGTAGAAATATGAAATTAACATGACCTAAATGTTGATTCCAAAGGATGATATCATTCTATACAACATTCAAACACTTTACATGTTGAACAGTTAGTTCAAAAAAACCAATAGTATAAATATATTTTTTCGATTAGCATAAAATAAAAAAGAATCATATTTAAAAATAAACATTGATCATTTTTAAATTTAACATCCATTTCATCATTACACAATTGTGATATACTAATTAAATTATGTTTCAATCCTTAAACATATAAAACTTTTGAAATAAAAGTAGAATTTTCAATACCAACTTTACTAATACCTCTTACTTTGCATTTGGAATTGTCTCTAAAAGTAATAGTGCCTCCATAACATGTGTTGTAAGTGGTTAAATTTTATGGGTATCTAGTCATATGACTGGATAATTCAATGTCCATGTACCATATGTCATTCTTGAGACATCCAAGGCATTTTTACTACACAAATCAATTACATGGAAATTTTGGTACCCAAGATACCTTGGGTCTAATTGGATTTATAAAGATTTCATTATGTAACCATACAGAATTTAAACAAGTGTTTAAAGGTACTATGGATAATAAATATTTAGAGATATTATTTTTTTAAAATCCCAAAGATTTTTTAAATTTAAGAGAATAATCATTTGCATAATGACCTTTCATTCCATATTTAAAACAAGTAACAGTTGAAGTACAACCATTTTTACTTTTAAAAAACTGTGTTTTATACATTTGGGGTAATCTCTTATCATAGCCAAAACCATCTTTATTTTTATCAGTATTAGTGAAAGAAATCATGTCATGATATTTTTTGTGACCTTGAATAAAAGGAGATAAACTTTTTTTAAGACATTTATCTTCCTCTTTCAAATTTTCATTCAAATATTGAGAAGATTTAAAATTTTAATAAACTTTGGAATGAGAAGTAGATGTAGAGTTTATTAATTTTTCATTTTATAGTAAAAGTATTTTATTTTCAGAAATAAGATTCTCATTATTTTATTTAATTTTATTATATAAATTAGTAGCTTTGAAAATATCTTTTCTTAATATTTCAATATCTTTATTTATATAATAAATATCAGAGTTTTCAAAATCACATTCAGAATTAGAACTTCCAGCATAATAACAAGAATTACTAACCTTATCCATTGATTCCATGAAGCACAAGTTAGTAGATTATTTTTCATTTATAAATTGTTCACCAGAATCATATTCCTCTGTACAACTCCATCTAGTGGTCAACACCTTTCTATCCTTATTTTTGTTTTTTTGTTTGTTCTTTATTTTAGGACTACCGGGTTTGATATTCCATTTATTTACGTACTCCTAACATGTTACATCTGAAACATTATAATTCGAATAAACTCTCTTATCTCCCTTATATTTTTATTTTTGAGGGTTTCTTTTGAACTGATTCTTGAATCCTTTCTTTTTCATTCTTTTGTAACACTAGTCACAATCTGAGCTATATCTTCCTTTTCACTATCCTATAGATTAGAATCAGAATAGTCATTAGAAACAACATTCACAAATTTAAAAGCATTACCTTTTCTTTTCATTGTCTCCTCAGCATAATTGTTCTTCAGTTCTAGTTTATATTGGAGTAGTTATCTAATAAACTCATCCAGGATATATTCTTTGAAATTTTTCCTTTCATCAATGGAAGCCTTCTTGGAATGAAATTTATTTGGTAACTCTCTAAGGACTATTTCAACAAATACTGGATTTTCCAAAGCATCTCCAAGTGAATTAATTCCATTCACAATGCTTGGGAATATGTGGAAAATTTGGTTTTCTATTTTATCTTCACCCATCTTGAAATATTGTTACTGAACATGTAATATTCCAAGTATGGTATAGATCAATTTGTCTGAGCCAAGGTGAGTAACCTGTAGAATCTTCCAAATTTTTTGGGTTGTCTTACAAGAATAAACATAAATAAAACACTTCTTGAGGATTTGATTGACAAGTCTTGTCAAGGAAATTGTAGTCTATATAAAAAAGATTTATCACTTGAGAGATCACATAGGCGATGAAACAGAGTTTTGTAGGATGTCACAAATGAACATCATATTAAAAGTTCACAACAATTTTCTATTTACAAAACAGAGTATCAAATATGTTAACTTGTGTCTATATGTGTACAACTATATGTTTCATCATTCTGTGTCATCTCTTTAACCTTTAAGAAAGAATGATATATATAGAGAAAATATTCAATAGTTACAACAGATCCCTTTCCTTTGGATACTCAAAATAAATTGAGTCAATGGTGTTCAAAAACATCTCCATGAAAATCGTAGCACCGTTTCCATTTTAATTCATGTATAATAACTATTAAAACAAAATAATAAATTAAATATGTCTTTAAAAAATATCTCTAGATATATAGCAGTGTTGAAAGATTTAAAAATAATTTAAATAAATTAAAAACAATTTAAATTTAGTCAAAAAAGTTTTGGGAAAATAGAATCACAATCCATAAGAAAATTAAAATATTTGAAATTAAAATTTTTTGAAACTACCAAAATTTAAGGGAAAAAGAAGTTAGAAAATTTATTAATTTCCATCTACAAATATAGCACTAAAAAAATTAAAATATCTTTGATAAAAATGCTTTGATTTAATGAGAAATTCTCCATCAGAAAAACCATTAAAAATAATCCATATATATGAAGAAAATAATTTTTTTAAAAAAATACACAAAATGAACAATAACTTCGAAAATAAAGAGTAACATAGGGTTTCTGCACTATTCATGAACAATAACATAGGGTTGCTACGTTATTCATGGACAGTAACGTAGGGAATGAACCATAATTTGAGGAATGTACAACAAATTAGAGTAGGGAATGAACCATACTTTGGGTAATGAACAGTAAAGTAGTGTAGGGAATGAACCGTACTCTGTGGAATGAATAGTAAAATAGCATAGGAAATGAACCATACTTTGTGGAATGAACAGTAAAAATAGCGTAGGGAATGAACAGTGAATGTAGGGATGAAGAAACATACTTTTCGCTATTCATAAACACTAATTGTAGTGTATGAATGATAAATGGTAAATTTAAGGTCTATGGGCCATACTTTTCACTATTTCAAAAGTAGGGTACAAACCATACTTTGCGAAAAAAGTGGACAACATAAATAAAAAAACTTTTTTCAAAATTTAAGGGATCATAGAAGCAAATTCAGACTTTCATCAAAACTAATTATATTTAAAAAAACTTATTATATTTAAAATTAATTAATAATCAAATAAAACTGAAAAATATTGTTTCAAAAATCATTAAAACCCATAAGTAAAATATTCTAAAAAAACTGCTACTATGAAACTGCAAAGCATAAATTCAAAAAAATTTATCACAAAACAAACAAACTTTTTAGAATTTTATGTAACCAAAATAAATCAAGATAAAATTTTTGTATATCTATAAAATGAATTTTCATAAAAAAATACTACTTTATATGTTTTAGTAAAATAAATACATAAAATTTTAAAAGCTGAAAACAATAGAGATTCTAAAATTGTAGTAGCAATGTAATTTAATTGTTAGAGTATAATAAAATCCTTTTAATACTTAATCATAAATTAATTAAATGAAGATAAATCTCATATTTGTGCAATAGTATAAGGATAACACAAAACCTATTACTGTAGGTTAGGAAATAATAAAAATAAGAATGTTTTTAAATGAAAAACATATCTAATAAAACAAAATAAATCATGAACATGAAAAAAAACTCTCTAAGTTATCAAAAAAATAATGCACATGCACAAATATAATATTTTTATAAATCATATCCCAACCTTTAGTAGCAAGATACCCTTGATGATCACTCCTCCAGGGTGTCTTGGTTTGGAAAATCAGGGCTAGGATCTTTGTGGTGATCTCCTCAACATATTCTTGATGGATGGGATTGTGCAACATTAGCAATGGTGGAGACTAGTGGGAAACCTCTAAAGAATCTCCCTAATAGTAGTGAAGATTCAATTTATGTCCTTATTTAATTACCTATATATGGGATGTAAGTATTTCTACACTTCTTGAAAAAACTCCTAAAGTGATTGGATGTGTGCACATGGGACACTTGTTTCTCTTCTACCTATCATTGGTAGGATGTAATATGAGGCTTCATATCTTGTACACTTTCACAAGATACCTCTATGGTCAGTATGGATCAATTTAGACAATATTACCACACTAGGGAGTACACCACCTAAAGATAGAGGCATTGAGTTGGTGATAATTACCTTTTAGGTCATAGGGACACAACATTCAAACCAATCAATACATATGTCTAATGCGACATCTGGTAGTGTGTAAAATCTATAGGTGTACTTTAGTTTCCACCATCACAACAAGTAATCATGACATACAATGGTGTGTTTAGTGATTCCATTTTTATCTGATGAGATATCCGAAAGGATAAAATCAAGAATAAGGAACATGTTAGTGAAAAATCACAATAAAAATTTGATGGAGAATCTATATCTTTTACAGGTATAATAATTCAGATTGGGTACACCATTTAAATTCCCCCACATATTCCATACCTATGGTTTTGTGTTTAATATATACTTTCTTTTCAATGGCATGCAGATTCTAGGACAAGCTAGTGAAACTTTGAATCACATGTTTGTTGGGAGTTTGATAGGAAAAATCATCCCTTAATGGGTCTTAATTTCAATATGGGAAACTCTTATATATTTAAGATATATTAATGAAATACTTCTTAGTAAAAATACTAGTTACCTTGGTTATGAGAGTGATCAATCGATAATATGCATTTATATGAACATATGTATATATTGTAAGTTCCCTATTATTCTCTAAATGGTTGATTAAAATATATTTTAAATCTATACAATTTTGAAATATGGTATTTATCACTATCCAAGGAAGTTGGAGGTGTTATGGAGTTAGGATAGATCCCATGATATAAACTTCATATATATCCCCATGAAGCTAGTTAGAACCCTCTTAGTTAAATTCTTTTTAACAAGACACGTTGTACCTTTTAATGTCAAGTGTCATTCACTATTATAGTTCCTCGTGTATCCATGACCACATGAAGTTCCTTTTAAGGTAATAAATCTAGTAAAATTATAATGTATTTCAAGGCTAGGAATTAAGGACCAATAATGTATGTTATATATTTGTGAAATAATAAAAATGATGTGTTTTATTTTAAGGTGATATGACTATTTAGATTAGTTTAACATTATATGAAATGGGCTATATTCTTCCTAGTTTAAAATCATACAAATTGGATTACTAGGTTAAGATAACCTTGCAATGGGTTGTGTGGGACTTATGCATGAGAAACCCTTCTTAGTTCTACCTAAAATATATCTTTGGTGAAGGTAGTTTAGGTGCCCACATTGAGTTTTAGGTACATTATATTTATAGTTCATTGATGGGAAACATGGTTGAGTTCTTCAATAAAGACATGGATGAGGTTTACAACTAGTATATGGATAATATATTCAATGACACCTCTTATCTCTTAGTAACATGATGGGGAAAGAAGATAAGATTCATGGGTGATATGAATAAATGAGGATGGTTTGATACTTAAACAAAATCAAAGGCCCATATACATCATTATTTCACTAATTCTATGAAAGGAAGCTGACCAGATGCTAGAAAGTTATAGAGACCAATTTGGGGTATTAAAGAAGAGCATCTAAATCCAAGGTGTTTCAATAGTTTCCTAATGGTATAGAACCTTTCTATAAATGGAATATATGATTATGATAACTTTTTGGGTCCTATCATTTAGAGATACAAACCCATGGGACATTTTTTGCAATACAATCAATTCCCACTATCAAAGGCATACATTATTAAAGGAGATCACTCTTGTGTGCATAACCTAATCATGTATCATAACTTGTCATGGATGATTAATAGGAATATTGGTTCCCTACTAGGTGACCTATGCCAAAAGGGAACCCATATAGGTGTCCTAGGTGAAAGGGGTACCCAAATAGGTAACCTGGGTGAGGGGAAACCCATTTAGGTGACTTGGGTGAATAGAATCCTAGGTAGATGAATTTAGAAAAAGGGAAACCCAATTATATGACCTGATAATAGATACAATAATTAATACCTAGGTTCAAATACACTTGGTAAGACATTTAATCTAAGTAAAGGAGGGATCAAAGGTTAAAAATTTATATGATTCCAAGACCTAAGAGAATGGATGATTAGTTGGGCAGTCTATGAGAACTAGGAATACTCCTTTAAGGAGATAATGGGAATAAACATTTTATATTGAACTAGATGTCATGGTGGTAGACCTTATATACTAGAGAACACCTCTTAAGGAGGGTCCTTCACCCAGTTCTTGGCGATGAACTGAGTAAAGTGATCATACATTGATCATAATTATTAAAAGAAATAAAAAACCTTCCCTTTCATCCTTTAGTGATATTTTGGAGTTGAAAATCACCTAAAGGAGAATATTATAGGATTTAGGTGTGGATTTAATGCACTCAAGTTCTACTGGAACTTCTCCTTCATGATCATTACACACTTCCTCACTCATGGGGTCCAAATTAAGGGTTTGGGGGTCCTTATATATAAAATGAGAGTTAGGATCCAAAGTAACTATTGAAAACTACTCATTGTTCCTAGCTCCATTGGGAAGAGCATGAGATGATGGAATGAGTGGGACTAGGCACTTAGTGTGGTACGATGCTAAGGAAGGTAAGAAATATAGGTTATATGAGTACATGGTGCACATGTACCTTATGAAACTGGGTTTAAGGTGGATGAGTGTAAAATTATTTCACCCTTTTTGAAAATTATTTAGACCTATCAATGAATTAGTGGAACTATTCCATTACTAAAATTTAAGCTCCTAAAATGACATATAGAAAATTTATAACATAATAATTCTTTTAGTATGGTAGTTAGAATAAAATTGATATCTTTTTACTAACCCCCTAATATATTTTTTAAAATAAATCTTTACCTAATAAATTGAAAACATCCTTTATCTTATCATGTAGTCCCAAAATATTAATAGAGAAGGTTAAAACACATATTCCGAGATCCGATAATTTTTTTTCAACCATGATAAATATCAATTTCATTGAGCTATAAACCTATAATGTCTAAGAAACAAAATTTTCATACTATGTTTCAACCTAACTAAATTTGTATATTCTTGACACATATGAAACCTTGAACTTAATTTTATTCCCTAAAAACAAAAATAAGAGGGAAATTCATTATTAATACTGAAAAACATGGCTCTCAACATGAAATCCTTTTTAGAGTGAGAATAATACAGAATAAAAACTATATCCCATAATAATTTCAACCATTCAATAAATTGATATAAATAAATTTCAATATCATTACTAGGTTGTTTTGGTCCTCCAATAAGAAATATAATTTTGTTTTGTTTTTTTTTCATGCATAACCGCAATTGTAAATTACCATTTAAGAAAATAATTGACCAAAAACTACGAGTGCTACTTTGTACACCATTGGGACTATTTATAAGTTCCTGACCTTAAAAAATTCCATAAATCTTGAGCTAAGTTAAGAGTTTTACTTTATTTCATACTTAGGATCTTATAAGAATTAGATATTTAGTGAATTAGGTCATAATTCATACATAACATCTCAAATTTATATAAAGCATACAATACTAAAACAGTATTTATTTCTTCCAAAATATAAAACTTTTATAATAAAAGATGTTTTCATTGAAAAATATTTATAACAATAATCATGACTTCATTATTTCTATTACTCATCCTTAAACCCTATGAAAATAATTTTAAAACTTGGGATGAGAACAAAAATATCATTATAGACTATAAAGAAATAAAATTATTAGTCCAATGAAAACATGAAAACTAGTTATAAAACCATTTTTCTTGAAAACACATAATCATGCAAAGAAACATCATGCAGTTTCCATGGGAAATATTTACCATATCACTCTTACATTCAACCTTACAAATGGAATAACGTTTTGATCAACTTCCATATCTGGAGTACCCAATGCATTTGAGAGCTATAATGGGGCTCACTCATCATATCTTGTGCTATAATGGGGCTAAAACTGTCATATATTAAGATATAATGGGGATAAAACCATCATATATTGTGATATAATAGGACCAATCAATAATAAAAAATGTTCAAGGAACATATCATGATTAAAAAACTTGATAAATCATCAAAACCCATGATCAAAACACATTCAAATATCAAAAAACCCTTTTTCTCGTAAAAATAACATTAAAAAAACACAAAAAAATAATGAAATGATATTATTAAAAAATAAATATGAAAACATAAAAAGTGAAAATCATAGTAATGTGTCGTATAAATAAATACAATCTTTTTTAATTTCATAAAGGAGTCATTTAAAAGGATTTTAAAAGGAAAGTACCTTACCTCAGGTTTGACTTCCTTAAAACGAGTTCAATCCTAATGTATAATGGGTTGAAGAGTGTTGTTAATTTAATAAAAAACTAAAATCATGCATATAATATCTTACATGATCTTATCATAACATTTTCCACTCATTTATTAACAATATTGTTTTCTATTTCTTCATGGGTTTTCTTTTCGTGTTTTCTAAGGTCGTTTTATTATGGAATTCCTTATCAAATGAAAATAACGATATAGAAGTGAGAAAATATATTTATTTAGTTAATTTTAAACAATCATAAGTGAATTTAAACTTTCTATGATTGTTGTAAAGGGAAACAAAAACTCATTGTCCATAAAGGCAGTGGATTGACACACCAAGGACGACAATTTTGTTATTTATGAAAAAAAGAGAAAAAAAGAGATTTTATGATAAATATACCATAAAAACAAAAAATTATAGTATATATAAGATAATGGAGTTATCATAAAAAATTGGATAGGATGTGAGGATGTGGTAGTAGTGAGAAAGAATTTACAATAGAAAAAGATGGAATTTACCTCTTGAAAATTTCTCCTTGAGAACTAGATTAGGCTCTTGGAAGTGGTCTTTTTATGAGACCAGAAGCACTATAATGTGGAAGGGGATAAGGAGAAGTTAATTGTTCAAAATATAGTCAATAAATATGGCTTAAGGTGATGAAATTTTATGAAGGGATGAGTCTCCTTTTATAATTGAGGTGAGGGTAAAATTAGGAATTACTTAAAATATTAAAATATAATTAGCCTAATATAGGGTTAAAGACATTAAAAAGGCCTAAATATCATATGGTATAACATTGTCGAAGGAATCAAATCATTTTTGTCCTTTTTTAAGATTTTTTTTGATTTTTAAATAATTTAATAAAATATTTTATTCATGAAAAATAATTTTTGTCAAATGAAACATTATTCATAACTAAGAATTTAAACACATCGAAAAATGTTTCAAATTCGAATAAAGTTTTTTTATTATATCCTACACATGTTATATTCATCTATGGAAATTATTAATTATCTTAATAAACTCTAATTAAATTTAATTTATTATTTTTAATGTCATTAATTTGATTTATCCATTAATTAAATAAATACTACATCATAATTGTTCAAGTATTTATGAGATTAATTTGATATCTTAAATTTAGAAATAATTTTTCATGATAAATATATATTTATTAGCTTTCAAATGACCATTTATGTTCGAATAAATATTCTAGAAAATGTTATATAAAAATATTATAAAAATAAAAAATGTAAGGACCCATCCATAAACATTACATAATATTGAATTTAATGAAAAATTCACATTGAGGATCTTTTCAGGTTTATAGTTTTGTAGAATTAGGACATAACTATTACATATCAAAAGATTACAAAGTAGACACTTCAACACAATTTCCATTTTTTTACTAAACATGAAATCTTGAAAAAAAGAGTCATGTCTAGTTCCATGTTTAAGACCACATGAATTTTCCTTGATCCCATCCTTGACCCTATTCTATATTATGTCCTATGAAAAACATTTCAAAAAAAAACTTGGGATGAGCATAAAAAGATCAGTAAGGGATACACAAAGAAGGAAAACTGTTAGTTTTTCAAAACAACAAGTAAACCATGAATATTTTAACATAAGTAATACTTTTCACCTTTATGAAGTATTAAATACCCTTCACTGAATAAAAGATCATTACTTACCCTTTTGTAACCAAAATATTACCATAAAACCCATATCAAGAACACATAACACATAAAGGTAACTTGGGACTTAAACATACTTAAATAGAATAACCATACGGTCGAATTCCACACATATCACTAAATGGAATAGCCATACGGCCAACTTCTATACCCAATGCATTGGAGGTTAAAACGTAACCACCCTTATTGGTATTCATGGCACCACCCGTCATTTGGTTTATCACATAACCACTCATCAAATGTCCAAGTACCATTATAAAATCATAATATATAAATATTTCACTAATAACATTTAATTTTCAATAAAAAGAAATCATTTCAAGATATTGAAATAATCAATCCTTTTAAAAAACCATTTTAAATACCAAAACACCCAAAATCAGAATAAGGTATTTCTTTTCCTTTAAAAAAAATTAAGGCGTTTAGATGAAACCAAATAACGATTACAGCGGAGGAGAGGTCATTGTCGCCACAAATGTTAAAAACATTCTATTTTTTGTTTAGTAAAATGATTCGTAGAAAAAAGATTCCCTTTCAATGAAAGTAAAATTAAAAGGGTTTTACTTATACACAGTGTAAAATAAAAAGGTATATATATTATCGAAATATGCCTCAATGAATGGAGATTGAGATGAAGTCCCTTACCTCGTGTCCGACTTGACTCGATCGTTATTTAATCTCTTAAATAATAAACTAAAGTTAATTTCTTCTTGCTTAAGAACATTTTTCAAGTTTATTATTCCTTTTATATCACTTATTACCATGTTATAAACATTATGTAAACATTTAAGTTAATACTGTTCATTTTGTCGATATTTGGTACTTGAGTCAAAAATGAACTTCTTATTATCACATGTTGTTCATGTAGTAAAAGTTTCATTGTATCCAGAATGATATTAATGATTTTTATATCATATATATCATATATATCCAGTATATACATGTACTTATAATAGTACATAACATTTGGAGGTAAGAAATGAAATGCACCGTTCATGGAGACGGTAAGCCGTACGTACGCAGGAATGCTACATTCATTTATATTTCTTATTTTAATGGAATTAAAACATAATGATACATAGGTATATTATAATTAAGTATAATATAATATCATTAATTTCATCCTTTATACATCCCACATAAGGCATTAACGAGTCACATCACTTTGAGGGGGCGGTAGTCCGCACTTCCTCAAATGAGATTATCGTATTACCCACTATGGAAACCATAAAGGTGTGCTATAAATAGAAAGTACAGAAGAATAAAGAAAACATAAACATAATATATATCATATATAAATACAGTTCCATCATAATGGCCACCATGAGAGGCGGATGAAGATATTTGAACAATCATCGTTTCGTGTGGCGTTAGTTTTCCATCCACATAAACATTATGTTCTTCATCCATTAGTTGGAGGTGTGTATAAGTGTAGTTAGAATACTTCTTATAAAAAAATACTAGTATATTTAGGATATTTGTGTTTCTATAAAATATAGGAATAAAAATATTTTAGGTGTTAGAGAAGTAAAATAAAAGAAAAGAAGTTAAGAGAAACTATTACCTTTAATTTGGGTAACTTCCTTTGGTTTGAACCAAATGGACTTTTTGAAGTGCCTTTTGCCTAAGATAAGGATTATAGGAGGAGAAAAGGGATGTAGGGAGCTTAAGTGGGTAGATTATGGATGAGAAAAATGGATTTAGAGGTGTGAGGAATTTGTTATAAGTGGTCTCCTTTTATAAGGGAGAGGAGGGGCTCTTTAAGAAAGTGTGAAAATATTATTTTATTATATAATGATATTCGGTTTCTAAAGGTCCAAAAATCATTATAGTCGAAGATAAGATGACTCATGGTCGAACTATAATCATCCAATAAGAATTGGGCATGTTTGGATAATATTTTAATCATTATAATCTTATTTATTTAAATCATTTATTAATGAGGTAAATACTGCATCATTATTGTGTCATGAATAATTTAATTTATTCGATGTCTAAAAATTATAAAAAAATACTACCATGTAGGAAATATTTTTATATTTCCAATTAATATTTATAGACAAAAATATTATTTATATAACACCATATAAAAATTAATTTACTAAAAGCGTTTTGTTTATGTCATTTTTGCCTTTACATAAAATTAATTAATCTAAATTGTTATTATCATTCATAAGTGGCTCCATGGGGTCCCAAAATCGACCCAAAGATGCCCATGGTCGGACATGACTCATAAAATAAGTTTAGGACAAGTGTTAAGGTAATTTTTAATTATTACAATATTCTTTTAACCTTGAATTACCCTATTTACCCTTAACTACGGTAAAAAAAGTCAAAAGTTACTGTTCACCAAAAATTATTTTCATCTTATCAAACCACATTTTACTAACTAATAACAACCATGTATGTAATATTTTTGAAATTCAATTAACAGAAGTGGTAAAATTTCATTTAAATGAAAAAGTCAGTTTTTTTAACTACTACTAAGTTGTTTCACTATTCATCAAAAATTGAATTTTTTCAAAAAAATAGAAAAAATTCATCCTAAGAAATATTTGATATTAGGAATTAAAAAATGATGTTTATTTTTCCAAATTAAAAACATAAAAGTTACATTAATTAATTTTAAAATCAATTCCCGTTGTTAAAATAAATAGCGTGTTTTTAAGAAACAATAACTATCAAAAGATTGACACTTGTTTATGTCCAATTTCAAAGTGAAATTAATTCCAATGACCAACATTGGATTAAATGGTAAAAATATATTCTAATTACACCTTAAAACCAAGTAAAAAGATAACATAACCATATAAATAAATTAGATTAAAACATAATTTTGAATTAAAATACAATATTTACACTATTCATTAAAAAATGAACTTCATCGGAAAAATTCCAAACAATTTACAAAAAGTAAAATTTTATGTTCCCATTCTAAATAAGGATTTTATTTGGTCAATTAGAATGTATTAAACTAAAAAAAACTATATTTAAATAGGGTTCTCCATTAAAAGGCGATAAATCGACCTTTTAATGTAAATTATGCTTAAAATTAGATTCGTTCACATTTTAAGCCTTTAAATTTTATTAGATAAATGTAAATACATTTAACAAACATGTATAATCATATTGTAGTTAGTTTTGTTTATTCCCTCCAATACAACGAATATGAGTTAACTACCATTTAAAATAATATTATATTATTAGTGTGCAACGTAAGATTTCAAAGAAACACGTTGTTGCGTATCAGGTACGCTATCGAACAAAGCTACCATTTTAAAGTAAAAATATTATTTAATTCAAAAATATTAATAAATATGAAAATATCTTATTATTTATTTACCTGGGATGTTGCATCCTTCCTACCTTTTGGGAATTACGTCCTCGCAATTTTAAAACTAGGCTTAGAAACTTCATTAAAAGTCCCACATCGGAGAAGAGCCAACAAAACTATCAATTTAAATGAAAGAAAAAGAATTAAAAAGGTCACATGATACAAAAAATATTAAGATTCCATGAAAAAATGGATATATAAGAGAAACTAACTCTCACATATCAATAGAGAGTGATAGAGAATTTGATCATGTAAAGTTAACCACCACAATACCATAAATTTGTGGTTGGGTAAATGTCTGATGATAAAAGAGGTCTTATATCATTTTTTATTCAAGATCCACTTCATATAGTTAAATAATTTTATTAATAACAAGACTAATATCATAAGGGAATATACTTTCTCATCATGTAGACATTCATATTTTAATAAAATTATACCACAAACTCATCTTTTCTCCAAACGGTAAGTATTCAAGATGATTTGTTCACATTGAAAGCACTATAATCAAATTCTAGAGAATAAAATGATCTACAAAATATGAAATATATATTTCACATATCTTTATACATTAACCAAAACCAAAATTGGTTTGTATGTGATCAGATAATCCCCAAAAGGATAATCCTTTATAAAAAGAAGTACTACTCTAAATCTCCAAAATTTGCCTAACAATACCCAAAGTTCAACCAAGACCATTCAATAAACAATTGTCCATAAAATTATTCAAAGTAATCAAAACTAATATTGAAACCCAAAACTCAGAAGTATTTAAATCACATAGACTTTTACAGTAAATCTTAATATTTATCCCCAAAAACATCGACTACTCTTAAAGTGTCATACTAAAGTGTAATTAACATAATCACATATTCTCTATTATAGGTTAATAATTTCCATAAATAGCCCAAATAAACATATATTCTTCCAAAATAATATCTCATCCATTACTCCACAATTTAAATCCCATGGTATTCTATTTTCCTTAAGCATATAGTGTTTTCTCAAAAGAGAGAATGTCTTCCACAACAACCTTTATCACTTAATCATTAAATAATTTTTCTATACTAAGTATATCCATTTGATAAAATATATGTTCCAAAAATAAACTTATTCTTGTTCCATAAAATCATTTTACTAAAATAATAAGTCATACTAACCACGGACTTCAAGTAGGCTAGTGGTAGACGATGCGCCCTTGTCACCCTTCAGTTGTGGGTTCGATTCCTTCAGCCTTGCCGGATGCGACGGGTTGTCACCCATTCTACGGGTTGTCCTTTTTATAAAACTCAAATATAACCCTAACATGTTTAAACCTCAATAGTTTCTTTATACCTCTCATTTTCATCCAAATTCATTATGATCTCAACATCTTAATTCTTAATGTCTTATTTCACCACCATATGATAAAATAAAATGATCCCCAAAATGAAAAACATCATACCTTAGTCATGGTGTCCAGTTGGTTTCATCGTCATCTTGTTCACGTAGGTAGAAGGTCCATGCATTGCAAAAATGATTTAGATATCCTTAAAAATCATTTGTTTCCTCCATCCAAATACACCTTGTACAACATGGGTCATATGGGTGTTCACAGCAAAACAGTTTTGGAAAATAATCATGTATGACATATAATTTCAAAACATTTGATAAACCATGATTTCTATAAAACCATCAGACCTAATTTGAGTTAAAATGTTCAATTAATGGTCCTTTTTAAAATACCATAAGTATGTTCTGAGAGACTATATTGTAAAATCAAATATAAATAGGTTGCGTAAGGGTCTCCTTCTTCATCACTTTTTTTAAAATCATAATATGTTTTAAAATCTTGTGATAAGGTAAAATATTTGAAAATTCCTTGATAATATTTACCTTTCATGAAAATATGAGGATATTGTGAAAATATGATTTTTCTAAATACAAAAAATTATCCACGATGATAACGAGGTATAGTGGAGGTGTTTGATATCTCAAACAACTGCTTGCAAGTGAGTTGTATGCGAGAAAAAGTTTCACAATCATCTGAACATGACTTTGCAATAATTATTACAAGCATGTCATCAGGAAGAGATAGTAATGTAATTTTAGATCCTCCTCCTTCCATTTGTAACTGACTTTCCTTGATCTGAAAAAGTTATAAAACAAATATTTAACTAAAATAATAGATAGGGACTAACCATATGTCTAACAAAAAATCCTAATCCCAAAAGTTGTCTAAATCGACCTCTGATACCAACTGTAAGGACCCAACCTTAAACATTACATAATATTGAATTAAATGAATAATCACATTGAGGGTCTTTTCAATTTTAGTGTTTTATAGAATTAGGAAATAACTATTACATCACAAAATATTACAAAGTAGACACTTCTACACAGTTTCCATTTTTTACAAAACATGAACTCTTGAAAAAAGGATCCATGTCTAGTTCCATGTTTAAGACAACATGACTATTCCTTGATCCCATCCTTGACCCTATTCCACATTATGTCATGTGAAAAACATTTAAAAAAAACTTGGGATGAGCATAAAAAGCTCAGTAAGGGATAAAAAAAGAAGGAGAACTGTTAGTTTTTCAAAACATCAAGTAAAGCATGAATACTTTAACATAAGTAATAATTTTCACCACTATGAAGTAGTAAATACTCTTTACTAATTAAAATATCATTACTTACCATTTTGTAACCAAAATATTACCATAAAACCCATATAAAGAACACATAACACATAAAGGTAACTTGGGACATAAACATACTTAAATGGAATAACCATACGTTCGACTTCCACACATATCATTAAATGGAATAGCCATACGGCCAACTTCCATACCCAATGCATTGGAGGTTATAACGTAACCACCCATCCTGGCATTCACGACACCACCCGTCGTTTGGTTTATCACGTAACCACCCGTCAAATGTCCAAGTACCATTATAAAATCAAAATATATAAAAATTTCACTAATAAAATTTAATTTGCAATCACAAGAAATAATTTAAATATATTGAAATAATCAATCCTTTTCAAAAACCATTTTCAATACCAAAACACCCAAAATAAGAATAATGGATTTCTTTTCCTAAAAAAACATTAAGGCTTTTAGAGGAATCCAAATAACGATTACGACGACAGAGAGGTCATTATCGCCGCAAAAGTTAAAAAAATTACGTTTGTTGTTTAGTAAAATGATTCATAGAAAAAACATTTCATTTGAATGAAAGTAAAAGTCAAAGGGTTTTATTTATACACTATGTAAAAGAAAAATTTATATATATTATCGAAATATGCCTCAATGAATGGAGATTGAGACGAAGTCCCTTACCTCATGTATGACTTGACTCGATCGTT
The DNA here is from genome assembly GCA_963277665.1 of Viscum album. Lineage (NCBI taxonomy): Eukaryota > Viridiplantae > Streptophyta > Magnoliopsida > Santalales > Viscaceae > Viscum > Viscum album. The sequence goes on along the minus strand of OY728143.1, from coordinate 59,618,725 downwards.
CTTTAATCTTCTGAATAATAAACTAAAGTTAATTTATACTTTCTTAAGAACCTTTTTCAATTTTATTATTCCTTTTATATCACTTATTACCATGTTACAAGTATTATGTAATCATTTACGTTAATAATGTTCGTTTTGTCGATATTTGGTACCTGAGTAAAAAATATACACTTATAATCACATGTTGTTCATGTGGTTAAAGGTTCATTGTATCCATAATGATATTCATGATTTGGATATCATATATATCATATATATCCAGTATATACATGTATTTATAATAGTACATAACATTTGGAGGTAAGAAATGAAATGCACCGTTCATAGAGACGGTAAGCTGTATGTACGCATGAATGCTACATTCATTTCTATTTATTATTTTAATGGAATTAAAACATAATGATACATAGGTATATTATAATTAAAGTATAATATAATATCATTAACTCCATCCTTTATACATCCCACATAAGTCATTAACGAGTCACATCACTTTGAGGGGGCAGTAGTCCGCACTTACTCAAATGAGATTATCGTATTTACCCACTATGGAAACCATAAAGGCGTGCTATAAATGGAAAATACAGAATCATAAAGAAAACATAAACATAATATATATATCATATATAAGTACAATTCCATCATAATGGCCACCATGAGAGGCACTTGGATATATTTGAACAATCATCGTTTCGTGAGGCATTAGTTTTCCATCCACAGAAACATTATGTTCTTCATCAATTAGATGGAGGTGTATGTAAGTGTAGTTAGAATACTTCTTATAAAAACATCATAGTATATTTAGGATACTGGTGTTTCTATAAAATAAAGGAATAAAAATAGTTTAGGGGTTGGAGAAGTAAAATAAAAGAAAAGAAGTTAAGAGAAATTGTTACCTTTACTTTGGGTAACTTCTTTTGGTTTGAACCAAATTGACTTTTTAAAGTGCCTTCTACCTAGGGTAAGGCTTCTAGGAGGAGAATAGGGATGTAGGGAGATTAATTGGGCAGAGTTTGGATGAGCCAAATGGCTTGAGAGGTGTGATGAATTGGTTAGAAGTTGTCTCCTATTATAAGGGAGAGGAGGGGCTCTTTAGGAAAGTGTGAAAATATTATTTTATTATGTAATGATATTCGGTTTCTAAAGGTCCAAAAATAATTATAGTCTAAGATAATATGACTCATGGTCGAAATATAATCATCCAATAAGAATCGGACAGGTTTTGGATAATATTTTAATCATTATAATATTATTTATTTAAATCATTTATTAATGAGGTAAATACTGCATCATTATTGTGTCATGAATAATTTGATTTATTCGATGTCTAAAAATTATAAAAAATACTATAATGTAGGAAATTATTTTATATTTACAATGAATATTTATAGACAAAAATATTTATTATATAACACCATATAAAAATTAATTTACTAAAAGCTTTTTGTTTATATCATTTTTGCCTTTACATTAAATTGATTAATCTAAAGTGACATTATCATTCCTAAGTGGCTACATGGGGTCCCAAAATCAACCCTAAGATTCCCATAGTCGGCCATGACTCATTAAATAAGGTTAGGACAAGTGTTAAGGTAATTTTTAATTATTAAAATATTCTTTTAACATTAAATTACCCTATTTACCCTTAACCGCATTAAAAAAAGTCAAAAGTTACTATTGAACAAAAATTATTTTCATCTTATTGAACCAAATTTTACTAACTAATAACAACCATGTATGTTGGATTATTGAAATTTAATTCACGGAAGTTGTAAAATTTCATTTAAATGAAAAAGTTAGTTTTTTTAACTACTACTAAGTGGTTTCACTATTCATTAAAAATTGATGTTTTTCAGAAAAATACCAAAAATTCAGCCTAAGCTATATTTGATATTCAGAATTCAAAAATAATGTTTATTTTTCCAAATTAAAAACATAAAAGTGGAATTAATTAATTTTAAAATTAATTTCCGTTGTTATAACAAATAACGTGTTTGTAAGAAACAATAACTATCAAAAGATTAACACTTGTTTATGTCCCATTTCAAAGTGAAATTAATTAAAACGACCAAAATTGGATTAAGAGGTAAAAATATATTCTAATTAAACTTTAAAAACAATTAAAAATATAATATAACCATATAAATAAATAATATTAAAACATAGTTTTGAATTAAAATACAATATTTACACTATTCATTAAAAAATGAACTTTATCGGAAAAATTCCAAAAATTTAAACAAAGTAAATTTTGATGTCCCCATTATAAAAAAGGATTTTATTTGGTCAATTAGAATTTATTAAAGTGAAAAAACTATATTTAAATAGGGTTCTCCATTAAAAGGTGGTAAATTGACCTTTTAATGTAAATTATGATTAAAATTAGATTCATTCACTTTTTAAGCCTCTAACTTTTATTGGATAAATGTAAATACATTTAGAAAACATGTATAATCATATTTTAGTTAGTTTTTTTATTCCCACCAATACAATGGCAAGGAGTTAACTACCATTTAAAATAATATTATATTATTTGTGTGCAATGTAAGATTTCAAAGAAACCCGTTGTTGCGTATCGAGTACACTATCGAACATAGCAACCCTTTTAAAGTAAAAATAATATTTAATTCACAAATATTAATATATATGAATTTTCTTTATTCTTTATTTACCTGGGATGTTACATAAAACTATATTGTGAACAATTACTCTGATTAAAGGGTTGTTTGGGGAATAGAGTGGTGGTCGTAGGGTCGAGTCCCTGGGTTGGTTTTATTTACTTGTGTGTGTTGTAATTAAAAAAGTTTATAGTGTGAAAAACTTGACTTACTTTTAAATAAAATGTTATAAAGGGATTATAGTGATTCATATGGGTCCAAAATGTCCCAAATTTGAATCAAATTAATATAATGGTCAAAACATGTTTATATAAAAAGAGTTAGTCATGTTTTAGGTCATTTAATAGTAGTTATAATTTTATTTAAAAACATTTTATTTATTTTTATTCTTCTTGCACAAGAACTGCATCAGTGTTGCATCAACATTAAATATAATTATTTAATTTATTAAAATTAAAAATAAATTAATATCATTAAAATAAATAAACTAGGTTAAAAATAATATTCTATATTCTTTCATTATATATATTTACTCATATACATGTCAAGTGTTTTTTAATTTTTTAATTTCGTATTTTCTTGACTTGTACAAGAATTGCACAAGAATATGGATAAGAGTTATGTTATATAAATCTAAAATTATAAATTAACATAAAAAAATCAATTATAAATAATAATTAATAAAAAAATAATTAAAATAATATTTAACACTCAATTAGTATTTATAAGAAACCAAAATTTGACTTTGTCACCACTGCGCATGCACTATGTCAACACTAACAAAATGTTTTATACTTATCATGAAATAAATTATAACTCACATGTTATAAATTATTTCTATATAAAATGTCTCTTATAAAATAAAATTTTAGTTTCTCAATAGATTTAATAAATTTTACATCATAATTATGTCTTCACAACATCATAAAAAATACCATATTTTATAAAGATATTTCATTTTTTAATATTCACCAAACTTTAACTTATTTAGAAAATTTTCAAAAATTTGTTCTAGGATAATTTTTACATTATGAATTCAAAAATGAAATTAGTTTTGTCAAATTAAAATTTTAGAATTTAAAAATTAATGTTTTAAATAAATAAAAATATAATACATTATTTATTTTAAGAATTACTTAATGTAATGAATATAGCTATTAAATATGAGAATACTGATAAATTAAAGAGAAAAATATTGTATTTGTACCTAGGTTTTAAATTAATTTCATTAATAGATAATGAATGATTAATGTTTCATGAAGCATCGTTAAATTCATGATATTTGTTGTTAATTTTGTTTCACTAAAGAAAATCAACTAGGTGTCTAAGTGTACCACCCTAAATTATTTTATCACCATTCCAAATGAACTAAATTTTGATATTTAAACGTCTATATAATAATTTAAATATAAGAATTATTAGAATTTATATTTTTTTTGATATACTTCACTTATTTTTCTTATATTAATATGTATTTCACTTAGGGGATTTCTATAGAGATTTATACTATGTTCAAAATAATATGTAGTTGTTAGGAAAATAATGTATTTTTTAATATCTCGAAACCCTAAAACATTACATTAATTTATAATTTTATGTTTTATAAGAAATATCATTAATATCTAGTAGTATATCCTTTAATAAAGAAAATGTAGCACCCTTGATTTATAGTATGTAAACCTTTCTTTATAATTTTTAAGTACATAAAATATAAGGGTGGAGTTTGGGAGAGTTTGGGGGACTTTTAAGTAGTTTTGTAGATTTTCTAAAAGTTATTGGGTCGTTCATAGTTTATGGAAACCATGAAACACTTATAGGAAATCATGCACGGTGTGGCATGGGCTAAAGGGGACGGGCATGGGTTGCGCATGGTTTGTCCAGACCATGCAGAATCCAAGGAGAAACCATGTTTTTTGAAAAAGGGATTTGGTCACTTGGAGGTAGTGGATTCATCATGGTTGATGCACGATTTGGATACCATGTGAGTATACCATGTGAGGGTCGTCCTCAAGGCAGTATCTAATGCACGATTAGTGCATGGTTTGCCTAACCGTGCGACTAAACCATGCGCGGGTAAAAAACCACCTCCTTAAAAAGTGTATCTAACACTTTTTTTTCACTTTAACCTATTTTGTTTTCTTCTTGTGCAGTTCTAAATTAGTATTTTACTTCCCTAAGGGTCAATTAAAGTTCTCTCATAAATCTGAAGGTGATCTGAATGCTTCCCTTGGGAATTGGAGGCTTATTCTTTGCGATATGTGATCGTTATTCATCATTCTTGATGTTCTTCGTATATCTACTTCATCCCTTCTCTATTTTTCTTAGATATACCCCCTTTGTGGGTATATCTAAGGGTTTTTATTCCAATTAAGTTTAGATTTGGGTGTGTTTATGATAGGGTAAGAGATCTAAGGTGGGTTTGTGGAGATTCAACCCGGTTTTGTGATGTTTTTTTGCGTCATTTATCATTTTCACCAAAACTCTCGAGGTAGGTATCTTCACTCTCAACTCATCTTGATAGAATTGATTGGATAAGTTTCAAATGGGTTTATTTGATTGAAATTTATAATGAAATCTTGGATAAATGATTGATATAAATCCCCTTTAGTGGATATTTATAACTTTCAGTGAAATTGTGGAATTATGGTGATTTGTTGTGAAAATGCATTGGTTTCTTGATTTTAAAATGTTGATTTTAAAACATGTATTTTCAGGAATTTTGAAATGGATTTTTAGAAAATGGTTTTCAATAAAAAGGATGTTTTATTGAAATCATTTTGGCAAGATTTTTGGGAATACTGGGTGTGTGGATTCGTATTGCATTTATAAGGCTTGGTTGAAATATGACCTAGTTTTTAGTTCCAAAGGTGTAATGGAAAATGGAAATAATTAATTTGTGAATAGATGGTAGATCTATGAGATACCTTTCATGATTATGGAACTTTCTTAATGAAGGATGCATGGTTAGTTGTTTGGTTATGTGGAATGGAAAGGTTATGACAAATGAGACTTGTGTAATAGGTTTTCAGCATTGTTTGGTTGCATTCTTGAACAATGGTTTTCATTAAAAAATTTGTTAATATCATACTTCTTTATATTTGTTTAAAAACTATTTCTTAGTTGTTTATATTTAGTTATGAACTATTTATAAATTGTTTTATATAAAGTGTTTTATATAAATGTTGCTAACTATTATATCCTAGTTGCGTGAGTAGGGAAGTCATTGGGTAAAACCTACCGAGTTTTAGTACTCACCCATTCTTTGGAACCGTGGTGATTTTGCATATGTTATCTACCAGGAAATGAGAAAATGTAAATTATCACATGTATTTACCACTACCTCAGGATATATGGGTTGTTTGGTGAAGTTGGAGCAAGGAGCATGTAGAGCTTGGAGTCTTATGGTTGTCTTGGAGTTTTATTAGTTTGTATTCAACTATTTACTTTTCTATTGGTAGAATTTCATTTTGGTACATGGTTTTTAGTTTGATTTTGATAAATGAGATTTTGGGTTGTATTTCATGGTTATCATGTGTTATTTATTGGTTTTTGGTTGAATATTTTTGGGTTAGTGGGTTTATTCTTAAAGTGAATATCATCCCCCAAATTTATTGAAGCCCTTAAAAATTTATTGCCACCATTTGGTGCCTTGGGAATGTTTCTTAAGGCCAAGTTGCATCCTCACACCTTATTAAGATAATGAGGAGAAGGAGGGATGTTAAAAATGGTATTTGTTTTGTTCAGTCCAAATATTCTATTAAGACAAATGGTATCAACTTGTTCTTTTCCTTGTGGAACAGGTAGTCATCAGTCCTTTCAGTCTTAGATTTGAATCCATTCTTGTCTATTCCTTGGGTTGGAATATTATAAAGGAGTAGGATTGTGAGTAATTCAAATGTAGAGCATGAAGAGACATATAAAACCCTTTTAATCTAAACATCAAGTTACCAGGGAGTTGGGTACATAAGTCTTTTGGAGACACTTATAGGATTTTAAAATCTGATTATCATGGGTTTATCCAATTTGATGAGAATTCCATGCATTAGAGGAGTGAATTAACACTAGGAATTAATACATCACTGTGAGTAATGATTTATGATTTGGTCTAATGTGTTGATTTTTGAAAAATGTGGTAATGGTTTTCAAATGAAAGATTTTGAAAAAGTTCATGGTTGTGATATTTTAAAAATGGTAAGATTTTTAAAATCAAGATGAAATTGTTTTAAAAAATGGATGAATGTGGTAAAAGCTGATTTTTTGAAATTTTTTTTGTGATAATTCAGGTGATAAAATTTGAAATTTGAAGCCTTCACTTATTAGAGAGTGAGACTTATGACATTTTTTTGTATAGAAAATTTCACCTAGTAGGAATCGTAGAAACCAACCAGAAGAAGCTACAGAGAATGTGGTTTCACCTAAGCTGTTGGTGAATGAAAAAATAGTTCAGAGTATCATCCTAGAATTTTAGGCTATGGACACAAGTAATTATAGGGATGGGAAGAGACAAGTAGATAATTCTATCCTGTTCCATAAACAGAATCCACCCATCGTCTGAGGAGATTCTGAACCAGAAAGAGAAGAGGAATGGCGGAACATGACAAATCATATCCATGATTTCATCCGCACACTGATAGTGCTAAAATTAAAGTAGGATACCTATATGCTTAAGGATATTTCATGCTATAGGTGGTATCTAGTGGTGCAAGACAAAGTGGCTCAAGACCTTAGTTGTGAGGATTTTGAAAAATTGTGCAATAAACAATTCTATCCTCACACATTCAAGATTTTGAGAATGATGGACTTATTTAGTATGAAGTATGAAAATCTCTCTATCACAGAGTATGAGGGTAAATTTATGAATTTATTGTGATTTTCACCCTATGTTTCTACGAGAACGACCTTAAAGGCACACATATTTTAATCGAGGCTAGTGTAGGAAATTTTCTCAAAGATTACTATGATTTATATTAATGATTATACAAATATGGAAAATATAGAGATAGTAGCCATATTAGGGGATATGATAGGAGTAAGTATGTTGATACCCATGAGAATTAATGGTAACTCTAATGATAAGAGAAAGAAAAATAAGTACACCTACTTCTAGGGTGGGAGCAAGAATCAGAATCAGACAACTGGATAAGTGAATCTTCCTCTGAGACCCACAAAAAAAGAAGGATGTTTCCAATGTTGTTCCTCCAACCAGATTGAAGAGAGAGTGTAAAACACCACTAATATCATTATATAATTGCAGCAATATGGGACCTCATAAGTAATATTGTCACAGTGTACCGAGGTCAGGTGATCAAGACACTTATCTGGTGTCGCAAGTGTCATATTCTTCGATGGGGTGGGGACTACATAATTTGTCTCATCAGAAATGAAGAGCTATCCATGGAAATTCTAGGAATACCATGACTCCTCAAAAGGGGAAATTTGAGCAAGAAAACATGGATGAGAATTAAGCGACAAAGAAATTATATAGAGTTGTGTGGATTATTATGGATGATCAGGCTGAACCATCTATGGTGAGATGTATGATTCTTTTGAATTATACCATCTTGAAAGTGTTATTTCATACTGGTGAATCTCATTCCTTTATCACTTATTGTGATGTTTATTTTCTAATTTTAAAACTTGATATGATTCCTTCTTTGATAAAACTATAAACCCCTCTTAGTCATAAAGAATTTTAGGCCTTTGTGTGTAGGGAATGGTATATAACTATTGATGGAGTTGTGCTGAAATGGGACTTCTAGATGTTAGAGATAGATGCTTATAATGCAATTATAGGTATGGATTGGTTTCCAATGTTCAAGTCTCACATCGAATGTTATAGAATAACTGTTAGTTTCACTATAGAAGACACTATTGAGTATCTCTTTAGAGGAGAAAGGGTGGTAAATACAGGTGCAACGAGCATGTTGGAACCAGAATTTGGAATGATCTCCTACAAAAATTGGATTTGACCTTGGAATCAATGAAAGAGATCGAGATTAGTAGTTTTCAAGAAGTTTTGGATCAGTTTTTAGATTTGTTTCCTAAAAATTTATCTGGGTTACACCAGTAAGGGAAGTAGAGTTTATAATTGATCTCCTCCTAGGGACCAGTCCTATCTCACTTCAGTATTATTGAATGAAACCAAAAAAATTAATGGAACTAAAAGTGTAGTTTGAAGAGATATAAAGAAAGGGTTTCAACCAGAAAAGTACATCTCTATGGGAAACACCGATCTTGTTCTTGAAGAAAGAAGATAAAACACTATGGTTGTGTGTTGATTATCTTAAGCTTAACCAAGTTATAATAAAGAATAGATATCCAATTCTATGCATTGCTGATCTATTTTATCAATCAAGGGGATCTCACTAGTTCTCTAAAATTGACTTGCAATTAGGATATCACTAATTGAGAGTTCAGTAAGAGGATATTACAAAAAAATCTTTCAGAAGTAGATATGGCCATTATGAATATGTGGTAATTCCTTTCCATCTTATGAATGCACCAATAGACTTTATGGAATTAATAAATCAGTTATTTCATAGATATCTACATTCTTTTTTTGTGGTGTTTGTGGATGACATCTTTCTGTATTCAAGGAAAAGGGATGAGCATGAGGAACACTTAACTATAATGTCGGGAATCTTGAGGGATAATCATTTGTATGTAAAATTTTTAAATTGTGATTTTCGCATACATGAGGTACACTTTCTTGGCCATGTAATATCTAAAAGAGGTGTTTTATTGTATCTAGAGAAGATAGAAGCTGTTATTTATTAGAAAATACTGAAAAATGTCTTTGAGATATGAAGCTTCCTTGGTCTAGATGGTTACTACAAACGCTTTGTTCATGAAATTTCATTGCAAGCCTCACTAATGATAACTTTTACAAATAAGAATGTTCCATTCCAATGGACTGAGGAATGTCAGAATTATTTTCAAGATCTAAAATTCAAATAAAAATCGGAACCAATATTGATTTTTCTAGAATTAGGACAAGGGTACATGGGGTATTATGATGCTTTGGGATTTGGGATGGGGTGTGTCCTCATGCAAGGAGAACATGTTGTTGCTTTTGGCTCAAGGAAATTAAGAGTTCATGAGAAGAATTACCCAACACCCAATTTGGAGTTAGTTGGAGTTTTCCATGGCTTGAAGACATGGAATCATTATCTCTTTGGTGAGAAATTGCTATCTTCACAGAACATAAGATATTAAAGAATATTTTCTCATAATAAGATTTGAATCTGATGTAAATAATATGGATTAAGTATCTCAAAATTCTAAAAATTAAATTGATGTAAACATTAGGTAAAGGAAACCCGATGGAATATGCATTAAGAAGAAAGTCATATAGTATGTTGTAAAAAAAAGCTTTATATGAGTGGAAGTTAATATCGGTCCAAGAAAATATGTATGTGTAATGTGAAGATTGAGGTGATGTTGCAGTTTTCTTTTTTACTTCCACAGTTCCCAATTTGGTAAAAATGATAAAGGTGGCACTGACATCTGATGCATATTTCATGGATATCATGACCCATCCCCCAGGTTCCATGACCTGACTACCCCAAGCCCACCTCCCACAGGTCAGGGGCTGGTGACTAGCATTGAGTAGGAATATCCCAAAAGGGAAGGCATTGCCTTTAAATCTGTACACATGAACAAAGCTCAAACTACATAAAGTAAACACAAAGAAAAGAAAAACTATCACTGAGACAACAATTGAGAGTACAGTACGAACTGAAAGTACAAAGGGGCCACAATACAATCCCAAAACAAAAAAGGGAAGTACACATTCCATGATCTGTCTGCTTGAGACCCTACCTGAAGGGTAGGTGAAGGGTGGATACCTATAGCCATAGAAGTATGGTTGGCCGTCCCATCTCATAGAGAACCACCTGGTCTTGGACCACCAAGGTCTCTGTCGAGACGTCAATCAATTTCAAGAGACATGACACATGTGGGCGAAGCTCATGAAGGGGTGAGTAACACAATACTCAGTAGGGAACCACACCACAAATGAAATACCACAAAGCAAGGCCATAAAGAAAATAAATCTCACACTAGGTACAAATAAAAGTATAGAAAGTAATATTTTCAATCATAAAGATGAATCAACTTATACTACTAAGAGACTCATCCCGGATGAGTCATTGATGTTCGCTGAGCTAATGGACCACTGAGGTCTGCTCAGCTACTAGACCACTGAGGTCCACCAGGCTACTGGACCATAGAGGTCCGCTCGGCTACTAGACCATTGATGTCTGTTCGTCTATTGGACCATCGAGGTTCGCTCAGGTACTAGACCAATGAGGTCCACTCGGATACTAGAACATTGTGGTCCGCTCTTCTACTAGTCCATTGAGTTCTTGCACTTCATATCCTTTGTGTCACAGGAAACTGTATGATTACCACTCACCAGTGCGCTTGATTCTGGGAGAATCTACTCCTCAATCCATTGGTCATATCTTGACTGCCACAAAAACTAACTTAGAGCCTACCCAAAGGACCGATTCATCACAAGGGTCCCAACTCCACATATGACACATCAATCAAACACCCGGTCTGAGAGATATTGACGTTTTAGTAAATAAGGGCCAGTTGCATCTGGGTCTGGTCCGACTTGGTCAGACTGACCCGACCAACCCTACCTGGGGGTCCTATATGACCTGAGTTGGTTTGACCGAACTTACCTGACCCAGTAGTTTTTGGACTGAACCGGTCTGTTTTGGCCCAGTGGCTATCCCCATTAGGCCATGTTGGACCTGGCCCGGTTCGGTCGTGGGTCTAGCCCACCAGTTCTCCCAGTGACCCAGTTATCTTCCTGTCTGATCTTATTTGTTCATACCAGTTCTGACCAGCCATGATGCCCTGTGAACTAGTTTCCCATGTGTCCTAACCAACAATTTGGCAGGCTGATTATTATCCTCCACGGGCCACCCAGCAACCCAATTTACTCCATCAGCCCGGGCCACATCGGCAGGACGACTTGGGTCCAGCCTGGATGCCCACTGGCGTCTGGTTCACATAGCCACACGACCAGCTGAGACCGACCGCCTCCCTTTGCACGCAGTCCAACATGGACCGCCTTCCAGTGCATGTCATGGCCTGCTAAGCGGGCTGCTCTAGGTGCTCGACCTGCACCTCCACCCTACACCGCCGCGGTCCCTGTTGGCCGTAGCCTCTTCCGCCACAGCGCGCCGTGTCCTGCCCGTGGCTACCGCTGTGGGCCACCGCCAGTCGCCGCTTCCAGGGGTATCCCTTACATGCCACAAAACTTTCTCCGATGGTTAGTTTCCCAATATGTATGCGATTCGAGGCTTCTTGGGGCATCACCGTCACTGCCGTGTACTCGAGGACATTTTTCCATCGCTTTGGGGGTCCTACCTCATTTGTAATCCCCCAGCAAAGATTTGACATGACCTCATGGGTCCATCGACGAAGAACAAGGAGAGATAGAGAAGGGATCATAGATAAATTAAATGAACAAACCAACCATTGTTCATGTTTTCCCAAAATTGTTCTTGTTATCCAGATCAAAAATCATAAATATAAATCACTAATATTTAATCCCTATAACTAATGTCACAAATTTGTTTTCCCAATCCTGCAAGGAGAATCCATCCACAGATCAACTTGTTAGAGAGTTGATTAGTGTTATTAATCTAGAGGGAAGAACAAGGGAAATGAAATCACTGAGATTTGAACCCATACCTAGAAAAAGGAGATCGGTCAAGGAAGATTTCCCATCACCGTCCATCGATCTCCAGTTATAATTATCTCTCTAAGGGTATCATCACAACTTTCTGATTCGATGATGTTCGTCATTGGAGAGGTTTCCTTCATCGTTCTTCAAAGGAATTCTAAGGTTTTTCCTCAAACCTAAACCCCTTTTTAATTAAAGAAGGAATACGTGCTGTGCATTACGATGTCACCACGCTGATTCATTAATGTATTACATTAATGAGTTTCAGCGTCATCGCATCACTGTATTACAACGATGCTATGTCACTACAAAAATGGATCTGTCCAAGGCTTGGACATCGACGTTTCGGGAAGCAGGTATTGTTATCTCCTTGATACATAGGCCCATTTGACATAATGGAATGGGTTTTTGAGGTGGCATATCGGTTTGAATTGCCACAACTGTTTAGTGTGGTGCATAATGTGTTCCACGTATCTCAATTTAAAAAGTATTAGCCTGATCTTGAACATTTGATTATATGGGATCACATTGACCTAGAACTGGATGATTTATTGGTACATATCCTAGTGTGGATTCTGGATAGGCAAGGGAATGTATTTCATTGAAAGAGCATAATCATATTGCTGGTTTTGTGGAAACATGGACATATTCAGGAAGAGACTTTGGAATGCGACAAGGAAATAAAAGAGCAATGACCAGAACTATTTCATGGAAACAATTGTTTTCTACTTTCTAAGGATTGAAATACTAATGTTGGGGAGAATGTAGCACCCCCCAGTTTCTATTATGTAACACTTTCTTTATGATTTTTAAGTACATAAAGTATAAGGGCAATGTTTGAGAGATTTTTGGGGAATTTTAAGGAGTTTATGGGCTTTTCTATAGGTGCCCATGTAGTGAAAAGTTTTTGGAAACCATGAAACACTTGTAATAAATGATGCATAGTGAGGTTGAGGCAAAAGGGGATGTGTACTGGAAGCGTACAGTTTTTCCAAACTTGTGTAGAATCCATGGAGAAACCAGACACTTTGAAAAAGGGATTTGGTCACAATGAGGTAGTGGATTCAGAATAGTTGGAACATGGTTTAGAGATAGTGTGATTATCTCATTCAAGGGTAATTCTCAAGGTAGTGGCTAAAATATATTTAGGATAGAGTTTTCCAAACCCTAAAACTAAACCGTGAGTGGGTCAAAAACCACCTCCTTAAAAAGTGTATCTAACACATTTTTTCACTTTAACCCATTTATATTTCCTTCCATATGGACATAACTCAAGATTTTGCTTCCCCACAGGTCAAGAATGTTCTCCCATTGATCCAAAGGTGATCTTAAGGATTCCCTTGGTGATTAGAGGCGGATTCTTGACAGTATGTGATCATTCTTCATCTTTATTGAAGTTCTTATTAGATCTACTTTATCCGTTATCTAGTTTTATTAGATCTACACATTTTGTGGGAAGATCTATGTTTTTGAATTAAAAATAAGTTTAGAGTTGGGTTTTTTATGATATGGGAAGAGATCTTAGGTGGGTTCATGGAGATTCAACCCGATTTTGTGATGTTTTTCATAAAATTTATCATTTTTACCAAAACTCTCAAGGTATGTGGCTTCACTCTCATATATTCTTGATATAAATTATTGGATCAATTTCAAATTGGTTTATTTTATTGAAATTTATTATGAAATATTTGGGAATAGCATGACATAAGTTCCTTTTAGTTGCTATTTATATTTTTTGTTGAAATTGTGGAATTGTTGTGTTTTATTATGAACATGCTTTGGTTTATTGATTTTGAAATATTGATTTTAAAATATGAATTTTCTAGAATTTTGAAATGTCTTGTTGGAAAAATATTTTTAACACAAATGGTGTTTTATTGAAATGGTTTTGTCATGGTTTTAGGGAATACTTAGTGTGAGTGTGTTCATATTGCATTTACGGGGGTTGGTTGAAATAATAACTTATGCTCAGTGCCAAAGGTGTAATAGCACTTGAGAAATAATTAAATTATGATGACACGGTATATCAATGAGAGACCACTCATGAGTATGGAACTGTTATAACTAATCATGCATGGTTAGTGGTGTGGTTATGTAGAATGAAATGGTTATGCTAAATGGAAATTTTGGAATGGGTTTTAAGCATTGTTTGGTTTCTTTCTTGAACAATGTATTTTATTGAAAAGTTGGTTAATATCATGTTTATTTATATTTAGTTATAAACTATATTTGAATTTGATTATATTTAGTTATGAAATTTTTTAGAATTTTTTTTATATAAAATGTTTAATATAAATGATTCTAACTCTTCTATCCTAGTGGTGTGAGTAGGGAAGTTAGTGGGGGGAAAACCTACTGAGTTTTAGTACTCACCCATGCTTTGGAACCTTGGTGTTTTTGCAGATTTAATCTACCAAGAAATGGGTAAAGTTAAAGTATTACACATATTTATAAATACCTTGTGATACATGGGATATTTGGTGAAGTTGAAGCATGGATCTTGTGGATCCTAGAGTCTTGTGGTTTTCTTGGAGTTTTATTAATTTGTCTTCTGCTTTTTTACTTTTCTATTTGTGGACTTCCACTGTGGTACTTAGTTTCTAGTTTGATTTTAATAAATGAAATATTTGGTTGTCTTTCATGGTTATGATGCATCATTTAGTATTTTTTTGGTTGCAATTTTTTGGATTAGTTGGTTTATTATTAAAGGTAAAATAATCCCCCACATGTATTGAATCCCTTCAACGTTTATTACCTGCATATGGTGCATTAGGGATGTAACTTAAGGCTAAGTAGCATCCTACCATCTTCTCAATCCAATGAGGACAAGGAGGGATGTCATAGAAAATAACTTTTTGAAACTCGTGTCATTCTATCCTAGATCCACTTTTAGGTTATATAGTTTTAGGATTACTTATAATGTTTTATATTTCATATAACCCTTATAAAATGACATATATAAACATTTCTTAAACATCCCAAATATCATAAAAAGACTCTAATTCCATCTTCAACCACTAATATAATTTCAAAAACATGATATTAATCATCATATACAATTATACCAATATCATATGATCTATGAAATTCATTTTCATTCCACTCACTAGATACATTTATTTCATCTCTATGATTCATCTAAAATTTATATGTTTGATAAATTTTATAATAGGTTATGTTTTATTTAAAATCAAAAAAAAAAATTCTTTAAATAACAATAATTTAGACATAAAAACATAATCAAGAAAGGGATTTTCACATGTTCCATTAAAAATTTGATGAAATATTTGACACATTCCTCATATTCTTTGGTTATATGATTTACATACATACATTTTTGATTCATAATCATCATATTTGATTCAAAAAAGTATAACTTTTTTATTTATAAATAATATATATATATATATATAAACATTATAAAAGTGTATACAAAACATAAAAAACACACACATGAAACATATATAAAAAGTATTACATAGATAATAAATATACCTAGACATTATGAACACACACACACACAAAATTGACCAAATAAATGTAACATACATAAAAATAACATGCACACACACACACACACACTCTCTCTCTCTCTCACACTATAAATAAGATATTTATATTTTTAAAATATATATATATATTTACATATATAAATTTAAATGTATGTGTATATATACATGTGAACACACACATGTTGGGCGGAGAAAGAAATGAGTGATGGCAAGAGGGGGGGTGAATTGCCTTTTAAAAATTAATTAATAAATTAAAATCAAAGTGAAAGTGCAGCGGAAATAAAGAGGCAAGACACAAGAATTGATAACGGAGTTCGGCCAAAAACCCGGTCTACGTCTCCGCTCCCAACTCAACCGTTGAGAGATTTTACCGCTTGCTTTTCAATGGTTTTAGCAAGAAACCCACTAGACTTTACAGGTAGTCTAGAACCTATTACAGCTTGCTTTTATATGGTTATGCAAGAACCCACTTGCTTTTAATGGTTTAGCAAGAACCCACTAGCCTTCTTACAGGTGAAGGCTAGCTCACCTATGTCACAAGACTTTTAAAGGAAAGGCTTGTCCAACCTCTTCACACCTTGAAGGTGGTGTGAGAACCCAAAGAAATAGGGATGAAAGAAGGAGATGGGGTTTGTAGGCACAAACCCAGAATGATGCTCAAAATGATAAAAGCAATGAAAAACCGTAATGGGGAAGTCTTGGGCACCAATGGATTGATGGAGCTGATGAAGGGCGCTCCCAATCTTCTTTGGTGGTGCTCCTTGGATGTGGAAGTGTGTTGGAGCAAGTGGGGTTCCCTTGGAGCAATCCGCCGGAGGTTAGCCAAATGATGGAAAATGTGTCCGTTGGCTTCACAATTGTTCCGACATTGATCCGGGGCTTCAAGGTCCTTTATTTATAGAGGGGGAACCCTTAAATGGCCTTAGTGGTGCTTAGGAGCCTTTGGAGAGGCCTTCGGAGCCGTTGGAAGGCAAGTGGACAGGCTGGTCAAAAGCCCAACGGCTAGTTTGACTGCCTCCACCGACTGACCGGTACAGGGCCACCGGTTGGCCGGTGCCTTGGAAAAGGGTGGATGCTTCTGTCCAGGTGCTACCGGCTGGCCGGTGGCAAGACAATAGCTTGCACTGTTTGGAGAGGGTGCCACCGGATGGCCGCTGGTGTGACACCGGTTTGCCGGTGGTCTGGACAGAAGGATGCCTTCTGTCCAGGCTCCATCGGCTGGCCGGTGGTGAAGCCACCGGTTGGCCGGTGGACTGATTTCAGTCCAGTTGTGCCTTCTTGCTTTCTTGGCCCAATACCTTGGCCATCTGAAATCATGCCTATCAACCAAAAACACTTAAAACAATATTAGATAAATAATAGAGTGATTGTGATCATGAAAATAAAACCTTGAGGGGTACGAGAGGTACAACAATCTCCCCCTATTTTGATGATCACAATCACCAAAACAAAGAATGTAAAAGATTGAAATTAAAGGCATGCTTTAAAAGATTTTTCCCCCAATCAATCAAGAGTTTCTCCCCCTTTGTGATTATCAAAATAGCACGGGGCATAAAACTTGATTGAGGGAAGGAGATTGAAAAACGAGATAGAGATTTTAAAACCAATTGAAATTTTTGAAATTTGAATTGAAAGTTTTGAATTGAGAATTTTGAATAACAGTTTGAATTGAAAGTTTTGAAAGAAATGAAAAACAGTTTGAATTGAAAGTTTTGAAACCAAGAGTTGAAATTGAAAGTTATTGAAAATAATGTTTTGAAATGAAAGTTTAGAAACAAATGATTTTAAACTATCCTAACTCCCCCTAAATAAAAACAACAAGTCACCGGGGAGAGATTTTTGAAACCGAAATAAATTTTGGGCCGTAGAGACTCGCTAATAGGGATTTTTCAATCCATACTTGTCTAGTGGCGGGTCTTCTCCTATAAAATTCTTCATTAAGGAAAATGGTTTTGGGATGTCCATACCGGGCATTTTTGCTATTGCACTCATAAATTAAGTGCCCGGGTTTTTTACAATAATTGCAAAATTTAAATTGAGAGCTCCCCCTTACAAAAATAGTTGGAGAATGGGAGGAGGAAGCTTGCTTGGAATAGACAAGCCCTTGGGTGGTTCTAGATACGCGTTGGGAACCTAGAAAATTGTTCAAATTTTGTTCCCCTTGGGTGAACTTGGCTAGAGTTTCCCTTAGATCTTTGATTTTTGATTCCATGGAATCAACATCAGGAAGGTTTTGGATTTTGAGGGTCAACTCTTCCTTCTCTTTGAGAAGTTGATCTTTTTCGGAAGAGAGTTTTTTGAAATTCTTTTTTAAAGCAACAAATTTGGAAGAAAGTTCGTGAAAACCTTCCTCCAATTGATCTCAAGCATGTTGGAGATCCTCATAAGACATGTGATTGAAAGAATTTGAAGAACTAGAGGAAGAGGAGTCGGAAGAGGTTACCTCATGAAATGCCATTAGGAATTTGTTACCGTTGTCGTTCCAGGAGGAGGAGGAGGAGGATGTGGAGCTATCACTCCATGTGGCCTTGAAATCCTTCTTCTCCTTTTGCTTGGACTTTTTCTTTTTGAGTGGACAATCGGGCTTGTAATGGCCTTTCTCACCACACCCGTAACATGTTACCTTGGGATCGGATTTTTCGTTGGGTTTTTCCTTTCGAGCCTTGCGGGATTTCTTCTTCTTGTGCTTCTTCATAAACTTGTGCATCTTGCGGGCAAGATTCTCCATTTCGGAATCGCCGCTTTATGTGGAAGACGAGGATGAGGAGGAGGAGATTTCTTCTTTTTGAGCTTTGAAGGCAATGTTCTTTGGAACTTTGATCGGTTTGCCTTCCTTTTCAGCTTGCCTCCTCATGGTGATCTCATATGTCATGAGGGATCCGATGAGCTCTTCTACCGGCATGTTCTTGATGTCCTTCGCTTCTTGGATTGCCGTGACCTTTGGTGCCCATGAGCTTGGTAGGATCCATAGGATCTTCTACACCATAGTTTCTGCAGAAATATCATCACCAAGGGACTTTCTCCCATTGCAAACATCAGTAAACCGTGTAAACATTTCAGTAATAGATTCGGATGGATGCATGGTAAAAGACTCAAAATCTTGACGGTACATGTCCAATCGAGTATCCTTCACTTTGTTGGTCCCCTCATGGGTAACCTCCAAAAGTTTCCAGATTTCATGTGAGGAGGTGCATGTGGAAACTCGATTGAACTCATTACGATCAAGGCCACAATGAAGAGCATTCATGGCTTTGCCATCAAGCTCGAAATTTCTAATATCGGCTTGAGTCCATTTGGATTCATCGGGAGTAGAAAGAGAGTAACCTTGCATGAAAATTTTATAAATGGGATAACCTATGCTTCTAAGAAATGCGGTCATGCGGGTTTTCCAATAAGTATAGTCGGTTCCATAAAAAAATGGAGCACGACCCAAAGAATAGCCTTCGGGGGCGAAAGAGGTTGAGGCCATCACAATAGATCTTAAATTTGAAACCGGTGAAGGTATTACTCAAATATCCCTCTGATACCAATTGTTGGGCGGAGAAAGAAAGGAGTGATGGCAAGAGGGGGGGGGGGTGAATTTCCTTTTAAAAATTAATTAACAAATTAAAATCAAAGTGAAAGTGCAGCGGAAATAAAGAGGCAAGACACATGAATTGATAACGGAGTTCGGCCAAAAACCCGGCCTACGTCTCCGCTCCCAACTCAACCGTTGAGAGATTCTACCGCTTTCTTTTCAATGGTTTTAGCAAGAAACCCACTAGACTTTACAGGTAGTCTAGAACCTATTACAGCTTGCTTTTATATGGTTATGCAAGAACCCGCTTGCTTTTAATGGTTTAGCAAGAACCCACTAGCCTTCTCACAGGTGAAGGCTAGCTCACCTATGTCACAAGCCTTTTAAAGGAAAGGCTTGTCCAACCTCTTCACACCTTGAAGGTGGTGTGAGAACCCAAAGAAAGAGGGATGAAAGAAGGAGATGGGGTTTGTAGGGACAAACCCAGAATGATGCTCAAAATGATAAAAGCAATGAAAAACCGTAATGGGGAAGTCTTGGGCGCCAATGGATTGATGGAGCTGATGAAGGGCGCTCCCAAGATTCTTTGGTGGTGCTCCTTGGATGTGGAAGTGTGTTGGAGCAAGTGGGGTTCCCTTGGAGCAATCCGCCGGAGGTTAGCCAAATGATGGAAAATGTGTCCGTTGGCTTCACAATTGTTCCGACATTGATCTGGGGCTTCAAGGTACTTTATTTATAGAGGGGGAACCCTCAAATGTCCTTAGGGGTGCTTCGGAGCTGTTGGAGAGGCCTTCGGAGCTGTTGGAAGGCAAGTGGACAGGCTGGTCAAAAGCCCAACGGCTAGTTTGACTGCCTCCACCGGCTGACCGGTACAGGGCCACCGGTTGGCCGGTGCCTTGGAGAAGGGTGGATGCTTCTGTCCAGGCGCCACCGGCTGACCGGTGAGGAGGCCACCGGTTGGCCGGTGGCAAGACAGTAGCTTGCACTGTTTGGAGAGGGTGCCACCGGATGGCCGCTGGTGTGACACCGGTTGGCCGGTGGTGAAGCCACCGGTTGGCCGATGGACTGATTTCAGTCCAGTTGTGCCTTCTTGCTTTCTTGGCCCAATACCTTGGCCATCTGAAATCATGCCTATCAACCAAAAACACTTAAAACAATATTAGATAAATAATAGAGTGATTGTGATCATGAAAATAAAACCTTGAGGGGTACGAGAGGTACAACAACACACACACAACAAATATAAAATTATTATATATATTAACAATATGAATAAACTACACACACATTTATTAGTTATTTATAAATATATGTCGGTATAAGAAACACATAAATATAGATATATATTCATAAAATATAAATATAATATATATGCATGTAGAGATATACATTTACACACAAAAACACAAACACAAACACAGATATATATATATATATATTTATACATATGTATATATATATATATATGAATATTTAGATGTGTGTGTGTGTGTTTATATATTTATGAATTTATATAACATATATAAAATTATTTTATATATAAACAATATATATATATATAGTATAGTATAGTATATAGATATGTGCGTGTGTATGAATATTCATAGATATATACAAATGTGTGTTTGTGTGTGGGTATAAATTGATATATATATATATATATTTGGGTATATATGTATAATTATATCAGAATACACACATATACACAACTGCATTATATGTTTAATAAAGATTTTTAGATAATTTATTGAAGAAAAATGATAATTGTCAGTAGTCATTAACAATTCAGTAGTGGTTTGGAAGGATTTAACGTGCAAAGTCACAATGAGAAAGAAGGAGACTCAAAATGTTGGGCTATAATACTAAGAATTTTCTTAGTTCTATATGTAAAAGAACTATGAAAGTTCCTTGACTATTAGACTCAATTATGATTCAGATCATATTTTATTTTATAATATTATTACATATTTTATATTATATTATTATAACATTATTATTGTATATTTAGGTTATATTATTATTAAATCCGGAAGATATTGGAAAAAATATATTTTATTAAAACATTTCTCTCTCAAATGCTATTTAATAATCAAATAATATTATCTTAGTAAAAACTTTAATACATAACAAAAAACACATTATTATTATCATGTATAAAGTAGGTTTTTATACATATTATATTATGTTTTATTATTTAATTATATAAAATAAATTATTTGAGTTTTTTATGACTTTGAATCTATAATTTTGACTAAATTTCATTTAAATTGTAAATTAAAAATGAATTTATATTAAAAAAATTTATAATCTATTACTTAGAAAAACTTAAGTGTTATATTCAAGCATCATCAGTTATTAATTTACATAAATGATCCAATTTCCATTGTACACAACTTTAAAGAGAAACATAGCTTGTTGAATCATTTTAATTAACTTGTGAATGAATTGCGAGTTCTAAAAGAATTAATATTATTAAAATATATCTTTGATCATTCTAAAAACCTCGGGTGTTGTATTTTTACATAATTATTTCCTACATGTTAGAAAATTTTCAGGATTCATTGTTTTGTATTTCAAAAACCAACGAATCTTTTATAGTCATTTTATTAAAGTTTTGTGTGAATTGTGAGTTATAAAGAAAAAATATATATAAATTTTCATTTTGAACACTTCAAATATCAAATTACTATATTGTTAGTTCCTAAAAGACATAAATGACCATTTTATATTTCTTCTTTTTTATAATTTCAATAAGTATAATATTATATTTAATAATTTTGACCATTTTTCATATAAACTATGAGTTATAAAATAATAGGAAAAATTTAAATTCTTTTTTAGTTATTTTTAGAAAATTAGTAATCAAATTCATGTTTTTTTAAATAGATAAATGTCATACACAACTTTAGAATTTATTTCATAAATTTTAATTTTTAATAGAGTACATTCAATCATTTTGATTATCTTGCATGTGAACTATGAGTTATACAATATTACAAATTATTATAATATATTTTTGATCATTTCATGCACTTCAGGATTTGGATTCATATGAAACTTGTTTCTATAGGTAAAAAAAATTAATATTTGTTTACCAAAATTTCAACGAGAAACATATAAAGTTTAATTATTTTGGTAACCTTGTATGAATTATGAGTTACAAATAAACATAATTAAAATTTATTTTTGATAATTTCAAGCACTTCTTCTATCGAATTCATTCACTGTTAATTAAAATAGGACACAAAAAATCTAATAATAATTTTTTTATAAATTATAATGTATAACTGATATCATTAGATAATTTTTAACAACATACATGTGAATTTCTAGTTATAAAAGAATTTGTATCTGTAAAATTTACCCTTGAACATTTTGATCTCTTCAGGTATCAAATTTATGTGTCATTAGTTTCTACTAGTCATAAATGAACATAATGTTATTTTATATAACCTTATTATGAAACAAAGCATGTTTGATCATTTTTATAAACCTTCATGTGAATTCTAGCTTATAAAAGAATATGTAGTATCAAAACCTATTTTTCAAAATTTTAAGAGCCTCACCATTAGATTCATATGCTACTAATTACTATAGGTCAAAAATAATCGAAGCACTATTTTTTTATAATTTGGATAAGAAAAAGAGATCATTTAATAAAATTAGTCAATTAACATTAAAATTAAATACTATAGAATAATATATATTATTATAACTGAACTTATACATTTTGAGCCCATAGATTATCAAAATCATACATAGTCAGTTATTATATGTTACGAATAACTCTATCACTATTATCATGAATTTTCATGAGTAACAAGTATATAGACATGCTATTTAATAGCACATGAATTAGTTGAATTCTTTATATTGTGGGTCTTTTATTTCAATTTTTAGTTATGAAATGATTTTATAATGATATTTGGATAAAATTTTGAGTTTAGGTTGTGTTTTTTTGTGAATAGTGAAATGGTAATGTTTTTATAATTTCTACCAAAGAGTATATACTATTTTACCAAAAATTGATCCAAAATGTGTTTTTTAAGATTTAATATGCATCATTATGTTATTAGTGTCAAATTATGTTAAGAGTGATTATTTTTATTATAGGAATTTTGGATGAGTGTTCACTAAAATAAATCTAATGGATTTGAAAGAAATTACTTATAATATTAGAGTCTAATGGAAAAAGATTTATATAATTATATATAAATGAAAAAAGTTAGAAAAGGGATGATTCATTAATTATACCTCATCAATATTAGTTTTCATATATGAAATTTATATGAGAAAGTGTGTTGTTTTATAAGAATTTAGTAAACAATCTTTAATTAAAATTATATTTATAGTCATAACTTTTTATTTATGTTTCAATATATGAAATGGGATACACATATAATGAAAGTCCTTGGAAATAAGATTCTAATTCCATACCTTTTGGGTTTATTAGATCTATTATGAATCACAAATTTTATTTTAATGTTTTTTTGGTTTAATAATTTTTTTATTATTATCCCAAGGGTTTCTATTTTGAATTTGGAATAAAATAAAAAATATTGATTAAATTGATATGATCTATATGAAATATTTTTATCTAATTAGTAATAATAAAGTAAATACTTATTAAAAAAATTGTGAAAATTAGAGTAGTGGACTATATATTTCTCTTCCTTTTTTTGAATCAGTAAAAATGGGAAATGACATATTTAATATATTATTATTAGTAATACTAATAATAATAAATAATTGTTATTATTGTTGCTATTGTAGTTATTTCTATTGTTGTTACTATTTTTTCTATTAGTAAATAATAAGGTAAGGGTGCAAGATCCATGAAATGCATTGGTACATGACTATGTGGTGCACCCATACATTATTATGAAACATTTTTAATCATTAATTTGATTTAATTTTTTCCAATCCATATGAATTCCAATTGTCTTGTATAAAAGATTAACTTAATATTTTATGTTAATTGTGATGGGAAAATTTTAATGAGAATAAATATTTTTAAAGGGATGTTTTTAAAAATTTGAATTTTTGATATTCGTTACCAATAATAGATAGACCTATCAAACCCCTTAGTTTAAAGAAAAATAGTATTAATATAGTGATAAAATATGTTTTATGGAACAGATAATATTATTTTATCATGTTTGATTTCATGTAATAAAATTTGATTCATTTAGACTATGATTTACATTTATTGAAATTAGTTGACTGTATTTTACTATGATTGAACTAATTTAACTTCAAAATTATCAATTGAAAAAGTGAATGGGGAAAAATTCAAAATAAAGGTGGATCAAAAGATTTCATAGGAAAGGATGGCTACTTTAAGTAACCGTAAGGGTAAGTAAATCTTATAATCTGAGTCTGCCGTCATTTCTAAAACAATTCATGATTCTTCAAAGCCTATTGTAGATAATGATGGATTAAATATTATCTCCTATAAGAAGAAAAAGTCCCCAGTTTCCACTACAATGGTGGTTGAGAAATTGATGCAGGTAAAACTGGTTCTTTATGTAAGAAGAATGATAATGCCATTGAGGTGTGGGATTCAATTCTGATTTCTCATGTTGAGAAAAATCACCAAGAGATTTTGGATTCGGCTAAAGCGATGGCTATAGAGGGGATAATGATGCCAGTGAAAAGAGATGAATCTCTTGAAAAATGGGAGGAATGGAAAGAGTATAACCCTGATTTGGAAATAAATGACAATGAGACCCTTTACGAAAGGCTTCAATATCTTTCTTCAAGTAGGGGACGATTGAGAGGTTGTGGGAATGGTTATGGAAGGGTCGACTGGTATGCACTTTGAGAAGAAGAAAGGAGGAAAAGTGCATGAATATTGAAAATATAGGTAAATAGTTTCTTCTTTGGGGTTTTAATTGTTTTCCTATACTCTTCTTGGATCCTTTATTTTACCTAAATTAAATAAAAGAGGTTCAGACTCCATATTTCTAAAAAAACTGATTTTTTATCCTATTTTTTGAATAATGAAGATAATACATCATTATATTTGAATTATTTGACCAATTTGAAGCATGATTAACCATAATTGACAAAGGTTTAGTGTGTTTAATTGGGTTTGATAGTATTTGAATGAGTTAAACTAAGATATTGGCCTTTTAAATTATACAAGGTTGTGGTAATTTTTTCTAAAATAATATGATGGTATTGTATATTTATTGGAAATTCATGAGAACTGGAAATGAATCAAGGCATACTAGCTTAGAAAAGTATCAATTATAAATTAAATAAAGAATTTGGTGATCTTTAATGAGATTTTATATTAGGAGGGATGATGTGGATTTATATATGAGATCTACTTGTTTTTTTTTGACCTATTGAGAAAGTAAAAAATCCTGAAATGATATGAATATGACCTCATAAGTGAGGATAATTGTCGACCTGACTTATGAATGAAATAAAATTTTTGATATGATTTTTATTTACCTTAGTAATAATTGTTTGAAAAATATAAAGTATTATTCTAATCATAAGATAACAATACTATTGGTTTATTATAGTCCATCGACAAACCCTTGGACAACTTATTTGATCCTTAAGATTATTATATTCTATTGTTTATATTGAAAAAACTAGGTTTACCTCATGTCGATATCTCAAAATTATATTTTATTGATGAATCATGGATTATTGGCTATGCTTAATGGATGATACATTCTAAAATAATTAGGGTATTATGAGTACTCTTGGGTATGTTTTTTTATTTCAGTGATATCATTTCTTATGAATACCAACTTAATATTTCTTTTGGAGATACTATAACACCAAGACCAAGGTTTCGATGACCATGAGTAGTAATCGGGCCTTCATTGTTTTATGAAGTTCCTCTATCCAATACTTATCATTGGTATATATGGATATCTATAAATAGATGTATAATGTTATTACATTCTCTAAAATGATAATATATCAATCCATACAACATTTATACAATAATTATATATTTTTAAGTTGAAAATACACAATATTTATTATATAAAAATTGATTGGTTTGGTGAGTTGAAAAATTAGGTTGATATAATACTAACTTTTTTTAATTTTAAACTATATTTAAAACAGAAATAAATGTCCTCCTATAGATCCCTAATGACCTTATTAAAAAATATGATCACTTAAGGACATATTCAAGAGAAAGAGTTGGCTAAAATACCAGTAAAGAAAGGAAGAATAATCATCATGAATTATGTTGTTTTTTTTTCTTTTTATTATAATTTATATAGTTATTATTCTCAAAGTGAATTCCTATTAATTAAATCCAAAAAAGTGTTTTATAAGGGAGGAATAATTGAAAATAAAATTATCGATGAAAGAACATGAGTACATGGGTTAGAAAAACAATTTTTATCACTTCATGAGAATAGTATCATAATAATAAGAATATGAGAACCATAAAAATGAGACCTATAATATGGAATATTTATAATAACTAAACATCATAAAAATATTTCAAGGATTACAGTGAATATAATATAACAAAATTTTTCTAGGTTCTCTATTGATTACCCATACATAGTGTCTCATTTGATAAAATATTTAACAAACACATTGAAATAATGTTTAATTATAGACCCACCCACCATATCATAATATGTTCATAATACTGAATTCCATATATAAAATAGAGGATATAATAATCAAAGAAAATTCCACAATCATAACATAGATAACCCATGATCAAATTGAAATGAGTTTTATAATAAACTCATACATCATAACATATAATCCAATTGAAAGTAATCAATATAAATAGTGGTAAGTAAACATGAGGGTGATCATAATGGTATTTAGTTAAATTTAGGATATATATTTATTATGTATCATGTATATGAGAGATATATTCAATGAGATAAAAAATCTAAAATTATAATTGGGAAGAAATTAATAGGGGAATTGGGAAGGGTCACTCCCACAAATTTTATCACTTGTAAAAAAAATCAATCCATATAAGGATTCAGTGAATAAAATATAAATCTATATAAATAAAAAATAGGATATATATATAATATGATATGAATAATATATATGAATCATTTGAAATAATACATCAAAACATAAAGTGTATTAAAAAAATGATGCTTTAGATAAATGCCATAATAAATATAATGGGATATTTAAAATAAGTAATACCATAAAAATATGATATAAATATATAATTTTACATTCATAGGATTAAAAATAAAGAATTAAATAATATAGGGTAAGATGTTTTTTGAACCTAGATAAAATACAATAGGTAGAGAAAAACCCTTTCCTTTGGTCTTGTATTGATTCAAAACACTTAAAACATCCAATATAACCAAGTTATGTTTATTAAAAAATTATTCCAAAACTAAAATTATATATAGTTAAATTAAATATAACAATTCATATCTATTATTAATTAGTTACTATCAATTTTTATATATTTATATTGTCTGTTTGTGGTATTCCATGATCATTTTAGGGTGTTTAGTCGACTATAAAAGAAATTGTAAAAGAAATTATATAATATTAGTTACATATTTACAGTATCTAAAACAAAATTAAAATTAATTTTTATAAATTATTTATAATAAACTAACTATCCATGAAGGAAGTGAGAATTGAAAAATTCAAAACATCTTAGTAGGTGGTAAAACCAATCATTAATGGGACGTGTTGGAAGAGAATATGTTAGGAAAATTTATAATGAGCGAGGGAATTTATACTTAGAGGGGAGTGGTCATTTTGGATAAAATAATGAATATAAAATTTATTAATGAACAATAATAATAATAATTATCTTCTATATAGAGGTAATAATATTCCACACCCTTTTTGTTAAGAAAGGTATAATTTAATTCATGTATTATTTTTTTCATAACTGTGTCATTAATATTTTATTAATTCAATATATTTACCCTTTTATTTATTTTATTATGTTTTTATGAATGATAAAAAAATCACACCATAACCTAATTTTTAAATAAAAATTAAAAATATGAAACCTATTTTATGAAAATACATTTCTAACTATAAGATAATAAATTTGAAAAAAAATCCCATTATACATTAAAAATATAGTTTTTATTTGGTAAAACATTTTAAAATATTTTAACAACTATAATTTTAGAAATTAGATATCAATTTATAGAGTTCATAAATAAAAATATAAAATTTAAAATAAATTATTCAACCAATAAATTATATTCTTTTTTTTTATTTTTTTTGTATATATGTTACATACCTTTTTTATTATTAACTTGAAAATTCAAATTTTTTAGAAAATTATCAAAAATTCACTTCTGAATAATTTTTACTTGGTGATTCCATGTTTTTAATACATTTTATTAAAATAAAATTTCAAATTAGGTAAATTCAATATTTAAATTTAATTTAAAGTATAATATTTTTATAACTCAAGAAAAACACATTATCAACATAATTACTTAATTTGTGTTATATAAATTGAAAGGTTTTATTTATTATTTTGAATATAAATTTATAATATTTTGATTATAATATATTTGTATTTATTTATATACTTATTTAAATAGTTATCTATAATGAACACTTACTATTCCAATGGTGAGGTTATTATTATAATGACCATATTTCCTAGGTTATATTATTTCTCCCTGCCCTATATATACCATTCAAATCCTAAAATTTTCATTCAATTAGCTTTTTCACATGGTTATTTATTTTTATTTGAAAAAAATACTTACCTTGTTTTTAATCCTTTCATTTCTTATTACAATGGTGTTTGTGAGTGTGGTATTTCTATAAGACCACAACCCATAATAGTTATAAACATTAGTACTATTATTTCCATATATTTATTATTAAATGGTACTCATTTAATTATATTTAATTCATTTATACTTTGTTTGTAATTTTCTATATTTATGAAATAAAATACCATTTATTTTTTATGTGATTTATTTTGTTTATTTATTTTATACCTTATAATATTTAAATGAGTACGTAAAACATATATATTATGAAGGAAGATTTTATATAGAGAAGTGTAGGATTTTATATTTTCCCCATTTAGAAATTCATTCTTAAAATTTTAATTTATATCCATAGTGAAGAATAAATTGTGGTACTTCTGTTTTATTATATCTTGACATTTATAGTTTCTCCTTCATAATTATGGGTTCTCAATAGAACATTGAAAAAGTGAGTCTTCTTGTTTCGTAGAACTTTTTTTAGTGATCCAATATATTTATCATTTTATTTCATCAAATTTATTTTTTATAGAATTTTCAACAAAACACTTTGGGTAAAGTGGGAATTTGTTACAAGCCAATTCAAGGGACAAGAATCCATAACCAAATCAAAGATATAAAAGGTGATCAAGGTTTATCATACCTCTTATTGGAGGGGGAACATCAATATTTCCATAAGAGAGATCATGCAACAAATTTTCCACCAATGGATTCAGTACATGTGAGGGATTGAGTATTCACTTCCTTAAGAGATATACATGTAACACATTATAAAATTATGTAAGATTTTTTGGAAGTTCCATTCTATTTTCCATATATCATATTCAATCCAAAATCATAAAGGGGTTAATATACCTAGGGATTATATGTACCTTTTTTTGAAACCTCATAACTCTATTTTGTGTGGTATTCAAATGAATACTTTAGCCCCAACACAAAACTCAAGGTCTCTTTGATGATTACTAGAAAAACTCTTCTATTGATTTTTTATCCCTTTATTCTATTACTAAAAGGATTGTACTTTATCTATAATTTCTTACATAAGTTTAGGTCCCAGTAACTTTTATTAACCAAACACATCCTAATAAATTATTTTTTATATCTATTCCCATATAATGATTTATATGGGTCTATTTTTTCACTTTAATGAAAACTAATGTTATATGTGAACTCAACTAGTATAAAATATTGATCCAAACCTCTTTTAGAACTCATCAGTAAATCTATCAACATATATTCATGTTTCTAAATTGTTCTTTCCATATTAACCATTAGTCTAAGGATGATATTTTATACTAAATTTCAAATTTTCATATAATTAATATTAAATATTTCTCCAAAACATCATGGTGAATGTTGGATCCCAACCAGAGTTGATTGAAATTGGTGCCCTATACAACCTCACCACTTCCTTGAAATATATCTTGGTGGGTTAATCGATTGAGAAATATTCTCAAATATTGATTAAGTGATAAGTCTCGGTGTATCAATCCACCATATCCCATGTGGTTTTATTTCTTTTAGATTTATTTTTTAGATACATGATAAAATAATTTGTTATATTTTTTAACATCCATATATTTATGAATTTAATATATATTTATTTGGTTTATTTATTAAATATTAGTTTTCATGAAAAATAGAAATTACACCTTTTAAATTTTGGATATTTTTTAGGGGATAATTATTATTTATAGAAGTGGTTATTTGATTAATTTCCGGAGAATGATTTTTTGTAGTTTTTTATAGGTTATATTATTTTGTTGTCATGACATTGATATGTGTTAAATTTACTAATTTAATTAATATAATATTTTGGGGATAGAATGTAGGTATTATTGACATGGTATTTTTGTTAGTCAATGATGAATATTAGGGGAATTGGAGGAGGTTTAACTTTGAGGATCATGAAGGCCCATTTTGAAAAATATTAATAGAATATTAAGGAAATTAATATAGGAGAGAGGTAATTATAATGAAAATTTAATAGTTGACTCTAATTATGGGAGGGTCTTCATGTAAAATTGATAACTGATATGGGGTGGGATTATAGGAGTAGGATTATATCAAATTTATGAAACACCAATTATTTATTTTCTGTCATATTCATCAAGATATATCTAGTGATTTTTTGATGGTGGTGGATTTGTTAACAAATGATGATAATAATATATATAATTAGATGTATTTATCTATGTATGTGGAATATATTATATTACAAAATTTTTATGAATAACTATCCTTTAAAATTATATTTATTTATGCCCATAAAATTGAGAGTCACAGATAGATTTTCCTTCTTTCACATGGGTCATGCCACTTCTAAGAGGTAGTGGACTCCTTTATAAAGAGTTTCATGGGTTTCATATCAAATATAACAGGCCATGCGATAATACTATGTGACCATTCCATATATACATGATCAATTCAAAACAACATTTAAAAGAAAATTATTCAATTTGGAATATGAAATATATTATATAGGGGAATCTTCATGATATGGATTTGTGCTTTATCCTATAGGGACAATAAAATTATGTATTCATGGGAATCCTAAGAAATGTAAATCTAGGTTGGTGGATACTAACAATTAATATCATGGGATAGTCTTTAAATTGATTGTTAATGGGTTTTAAATACCAATGATTTTTTATATGTGAATTATCATAAATCTTTATATGTGGGGTTTGAATCAATATTTTTTTTCAAAATAATAATTCATGATACTTTGAGGGTTTGGATATCAATTTAATTTATTTATCAATTGTGGGGTTTTGATGCAATGTGTTAGATAATTTCCAATTATTGACACGTTAAATATTCTTCCAATGATGGTTTATATTATGGTATTCATTTTTAAATAGCGTTTTTATGTAAATATCATTTTCCTTTATTTTATTATAAAACATGTGGGTTTTGGAATTTATTTAAAAAAGGGGTTTTGATTGTTTTTAATAAATTTTTTATATTTACTTTAATGGGATTCATTATTATTTAAAATATTTAGGATACTGTTATTTATCATTTAAGGAAAATCTCTGATCGATGCTACATGGCCAGGCTTGGTAATCCCTAATATGTTGGTTCTTCATTTTGGATGGGCTTGGGTATGAGTTTATGGACAAGCACTAACTTTTTTATATATGATTGAATTAGTAGATGATGGTTCATCTTGGTAGGAATTATATTGATATCTAGTATATTTCTTTATGGCTTTGTGGGTATTTTTTCTTATAATAATATTTAGTAACCTCATTGATTATTTATATAAGGGAGTTATTGTGTAAAATTAATGATTTTACATATGGGGGTTCTATGTTTATAGATTAAGGGTTTTTTATTTGATTATTATTCCTTGATGGGTTAATATAATTTTCTATTTGATAAAGGAATTAATGATTTTCCTTTAAAATCACTATTTTTTTTGATAAATATGATGTTTATGTGTAATGGTTTTAATAATCTATTTTATTTAAATGTTTTATAAGCCTTGAATATTTTTTTTATTGAGATATATCATACATGGGGTTACTCAAAAGTCTTAGGGATACCACACTAAGTTTATAATAATCCCTACATGTGCACTTTAATGGACATGTTGATAATAGTAGACATGATTCAGGTTAAATAAAGACATTGTTATTCATTATTGGTTGGATATACATCCATAATAGATACATGACCGAAGGAGTTTGGTGGATTGAATATTTTAGTGACACCATTGTTTTTATATCTATATATTTTATTTACTTTATTATTAGTTTTTAAAAATTATATCATTCCACTATAAGATTTAATATTTTTATTTTTTAATAAAACGTGTTATACATTCACATATATTTATTATTTATGCCTTATATGGTCTAATTATTACCCAATGGTTTATTTTATCCCTTATCACTCTTTTCCAGACTCTAGCGACTATAGAGTATTCTTATGGACTTATGGTGATCCTCCTGGGGTCTTAAGATATTGGTAATCATGCTATTTTATTAGAAAAATTTCATCTAAGCATAGTTATGTTATGATAAATCCAATATGTTTAGAGAATAAGATTGTTGGGACTGAAAATTCACCCATTAAAATATGTAGTTAACATTTTTATAATTAACATTGAGTCACTAGAATGTTTTCATATAATAAAAGTTGGTGAGAACCTTATTTTTAGTTGAGATAAGAATCAAACCACAATTGGTTAAGTTTGTAAAGTATTCATGTATCATTATTGTCATGATAAAACCGAATCAAAAAATTTTTAAAAAAATAAATCTGAAAATTTATTTCCAATGACTCCATGGTTTTTTAATTTTATGTTTTTTGAAAATTATTTTGTAAAAAATATATTTTTTGATTGTTCTAGTTAATTTTTATAGCCTATTAATAAATAGATCCATATATATATACCATGGAATAGATATATTGGTAATTTATATTAATTAAATTATTTAGGGATTGTATAAAAAATTTACCTAGAAGAATTCTATATAGGTGAGGACAAAGAGTTTTATAAATTATTCAAGTGGATTCACAACTAGTGATAATGATAGAGTATACTATATGAGAAATGGATATGAAATCTAACTAGGACAGGGTAATAGATAATGATTTGCCATCAAAATTTTGGTAGTAGAATCCAAAATCATTTAGAGGTGTTGTTGAAATGAAGTTAGAGGAAGAATGGTTGGAAAAGGTAAATCATATATTCTTTCTTTTAAATGTGAAAGAAACCTTGAAGGTAGATTTTACATTATATTTACTAGATGAAATATATTTAAAGTGTTTAGAGATAGTAACATAATAGGAACTTTATAAATAACTTTTCTACTAGAGTTTCTATAAGTTATTTAATTAATAGTATTATTTGGTAGATCTAAATAAGGGAAGTCTATAAAGTTTTTGTAGTTTAAGAAATAAAGTATAATGGTGATGGAGTGTACATCCAAGTTTAGAGAACTTGTGGACTTAACTCTATAGTTTGTAATTAATGAGAACCATAAGATATAAAGGTTTTATCTAGTTGAAAATACCCACTTAAACTAATCTAATAATAAGTGTAGTTGTTAGTAGTGGAATACATGATTTGTTAACCAATTAGGGATAAAAGTGGAGTTTATACAATGTTCTATGAATATGGATACTCAACTAGGTAAAATAATTAATAAAAGGTTGATGTTTCACAATTCTCAATAATGATGTGTAATAGTAAAATATAAATGGTATGGTTTAGAAAATGAGATGAAAAAAATTTCACCTTATCACTAGGATGGATAGGATCATTAAGTACAGACCTCAAATTTCTTATAATAGTCTAAAAGTGTTTTTAATTCCATTAATGGTGTTATCCATTTATTCCCTGGAGATTAGGATATCAATTTATATATTAGTGGTCCAATTGATATGCGCCTTGATGTTTTTCTAAGGGTTTATTAGGATTATCCACAAAAAGAGAAGTGTAATTATTTATTAATATTTTTCTTAGAATGAATATAATTTATTTACCTTATAATTTCATGAAACTATTCGAGTTGTATGAGTTAAATATTCAGTCAAGAGAATTGGAGAAAAAAGTATTCATTTGGATGAGTGTTTCACTTTGGGAATCACAAGTGTTATTTTCAAAAAAGTCCTATGGTAGTTTGTGATTGTATATTGACTACCAAAAACTAAATCAAACGAAAATAAGGAATAAATATCACTAGTTCTATATGAATGATTTATTGATCAACGAAAAGGACCAGGATGGTTTTTAATGAATGGTCTTCACTTTGGAATTCATCAACTTAGGGTAAGAAATAAGTATACACTAAATATGTATTTTTGAATTTTTATTACTGTTATAACTTAGTCATGTAATTTGGTGATACTAATACACTTAAACTATTCCTAAATTTAATGAATCAAATCTTCCACATGTACCTAGATAATGTTTTGGTAGCACCCATTTATGACATCTTTATTTAATCAATATTAATGGAGGGTCTTGAAAGATGTATATAAATTATTTTAGGGACTTTTTGAAAACAAAATTTGAATATAAAGTTATATAAATTTCATATTTTGGATTCATTGGTGAATTTTATTGATCATGTTATTTTAGATAAATTAATCTCTACTAATAAAAATAAAGTAAATGTTGTGATGTCCTATAAAAGACATAATAATATCATTAAGGTCTATAGTTTTCTTGGATATGCCTAATTTTACAGACGGATTATTAAATACTAATCAATATTAGATTCAACAATGACAGATTTTACCCAAAATGGAGTTAAATTTTAAGGTGATGAGAAGTTCCATAAATCTGTTTTGTAATTAAAGTGAGGGCACACTTTAGTTCTAGTTCATCACATACCTAGTTATGATAATGGTTATGAAGTATAATGTGATGCTTCTAGAGTATATTTTGGATGTGTCCTTATATAAGGATGACTTTTCATGGTGTATGGATCAAGATAATTGAAACCACATGAAAATAACTATCCAGCACATGGATTAAAGTTATCCATGATGTTTTATGTGTAGAATAGTTTTATATATTATATATTTGGCGAAAGTTTAATGATATATATTAATCTTTAGTGTTTGAAGTATATCATCTCATTATGTGATCTCAATTTAATAAAGAAAAGGTGGGTAGATTATCTTATAAATATTTACTTTGAACTTTCATATAACACTAAAAATGGAAATGATGTAGCTGATGCCATGAGTAGAAAAAACCAAGATTAAGAAATTAAGGAAACATGAGAGCAGTGGTCACTAATGGGTATGTTGGATGAATTTTATTTGGAGATATATGGAATAAAGAATATTATGGTTATTTCTAGTATAAATGTGACTTATGTATTATATTATTTAGTAAAAGATTCATAGTTTTACAACATGTAATTTAAGGGAATCAGAGGTAATTTTTATGGTGAGGAGGCTACTAATCGGTAGAGCAAGGAATCATTTATGAAAGTTTATTATTATATGTGAATTATTGTTTATATACTCTTATGGAGTGTATTAATTATGATTTTTTGTTACATTAATCGAGTAATGAATGTAAGAATTAAATATATATAAATGATGCTAGGTGGATGTTTTAGAAGCCAATCATGTGGAAGGAAATCATTGAGTATATTTCACTTGGAAGAGGGAGGACATTTAAATGGAATTTTCTAGAAAAACATTATTTTGTTTTTAGGTTTTATTATTGATAAAAATATTTTGAATTCCTAAAGATACTTGGTTTATCCCAAATGACTTACCATATAAAGTGATGTGAAGCATGGAGAAAGCTTAGAAAAATTTTAACTAAAATTTGACAAAATGGTAAAAACCATTCATGGTGTATTTGTTATACATTTTTATTGGTATCACATCTTATAAAAATGGATGGAGTGTTGGAAAATTTTATCATAGTTATTATTCATAATTTTAAAATGGTCCTCTTCAGTAGTTTATTTTTTGGTATATCTCATATATTGTCTCTGAGTGTTTTGATGATTGATAAAAAATGGGATACCTGTTCAAAAATAGGTTTCGGGGAAAGTTTTTTCCAAAAATGGGTAAATAAATCATTGTTAAAGTAATTTGGAAGATAATAACTTAAAGAAATATTTGATTTTTTTTATTCCATGGGGTGATAAAAATGGAAATGGTAGCCGTTACAGTTTATAAAAAAATGAGGAGGAGAAGAAGACAATGGGTGTTTTATAGGGATTTTAATTCAAAGAATTAATTGATCAAACCATGGCCTGGGTTTAATAATAACACCTCATAGTTGAGTTTATATATATATATATATATATATCTCTGTGTGTGTATTTTTAAAGAAGTTAAATGACCAAATTTGATAGAGATATAGGATCAATTGTACGTAGAATTTTAATTCAAATGATTGAATGAACACAACCATGTCATGGTCAGAAGAAAACATGTTATAGTGGGTCAACTGAAATATAAATATAAATTTAAAATTATTTATCTAATGGGGTATGATTTGTAAAATAAATGGGAAGGTATTTACTCATTTTATGTTGATACAGTTAGATTAAGTTTCTCCTGATTCACGAAGAAGAATGAAGAATATATCGAAGGGAAATATGAATATTTTTTATGGGTTTTAGAGAAGAATATTATCATATAGAGAATATAATAGAGGATATATATAAATAAGATAAGAATAAAATATAGATATCAATAAAGAATTAAGATAGAGAGATATTAGTTATGTGAGAAATAGATATAATTTTAGAGTTCAATCCTATTACAAGTAAAAGAATATTATATTTTTTACTAAGGCAGAGTGTATTATTACACCAATGGAGATGAATTATCTTATTTTTGTTTATAGAGATCATATTTATTTAATTAAGAAAGTATTGAGTTTTTATCAAGTCATTGATTGGCATGTTCTCATCCTTATGAAGTGGGATAATGAACCCACTTTGAAATTATAATTCCAACAAGATGTTTTATAGGATTCTTGAATAGTGATAAATTTCTATGTGTATAATTGTATATTTCATAATGAGGGTGAATCAAGTAAAATAAATTTTTAATTTACGTGATTTATTTGTTTTATATTCAATGAGAGAGAAAGAGTTGTGTTTCTACTAATAGTGAATCAATATTGTTGAAATGGGATGTTTTAAATCAACATAATTTAGTTCACTCCCCATAAAAATATCCTTCATAGTATGTGACCAATATAATTTTTTATGGGTTTTACAATATCATCCTTGAAGCATGATTCTATTTGGGTTACAATTTATTGAATCATAAATTTAGAACACTTTTTTACCTAAATGAGAGACTAATTCAGTTGAGGATATTGTTAAGACTTTTTTCAATGAGATTATTAAACTTCATAGAGTTCTTAAATATATCATGTTTACAATGATACTCATTTTAAATATAAATTATATAAGGGGTTTTAGAATGATTTAGGAACTAAATTAAGGATGATTGTAACATATTATCAATATTTTCATGGAAAATCAGAATAGATAATATAGATTTTGTATGATATTATTTATGATTTTATGATTGAATTTGGGAAATATTAGTTTTATCATTTGTCATTGGTGTGATAATTCTATAATAATAGTTACCAATCATTAATCTACATGAAACCATTTGAGACTTTATATGGTAGGGCTTGTCGATCACCTTTTTTTTGTGTGGAAATGACTAAAAGGGTTCTCGTTAAAATATGTTTTTTATAAGAAATAATAGATCTAATGAAAGTTATTCATAAGTGTATGATGATAAAATAGAGCTGAAAAAATTTATATATAAATAGATGATGGAAAACTAGTTGTTTAGTGTTTTTAATCACATCTTTTTGTGAGTGTATATTTATTTATAGCTTCAAAGACTTTGAAATTAATGGAATTTAACACCATGATTTATGGATTTATCTGAAATTGTGGATAAAATTAGAGAAGTAGAATATTATTTGGTATTTCTACCATGATATGATACATTTCATAATGTATCTAAATATTCTTAGAAATAAAATATCTAAAAAATCTATCTCATGTTATTGAATGGAAATCAAAATAGTTTAAACATAATATGATTCTCATTGAAATACCAATAAAAAATTTGGACCAAAAGGAAGCGTTTTAATGGAAATGAACATTCCTCTTAGTCGAGTGTTGCTGAAAAATGAATATATTCATAAAGAAAAATAGGATATGGAATATCAAATTTGTGAGAAATTTCCAAAACCCTTTGATTAATTTGATTAACATTCCAAAGGATTAAAGTATTTATGGTGAAAAAAATTATAAATTTTTTATTTTTATTAATTTAATTAATATTGATTAGAGTAAATTTATTGAAGTATAATTTCCATTAGAAATATAAACTAACAATTTTAGATTTTTAATAATTATTATAGGATATTTGTTACAAATTTAAGTGGTTATTTTATTAGTTTCAATATAAATATATTTTATGAATTTTTGACATGATATATTATTTCATTGAAATATCAACGATGGGAGTTTTATTTATTAATTTAATCAAGAGAATAATTTTGGGATTTAATATTAGTACTATTGAAATAAGATTTTCTTGTTCAATGATGAAGATTATAGTAATTCATGGAGGTATGAATTGGTGGGTCATGGGGTTCCATTAAGAAAATTATTAATATAATATTTAAGAAATTGATTGAGGTGACTGGGAGATGAAATGTAAATTTGATAGATGACTCTAATTATGGGAGGTATTTAATTTAAATTGATTATAGAGAGAGAATATAATTATAAAATAAGGGTTATATAAAGGTTATAACATACATCTCATATATTTTCCCTCATCTTCCTCATTCTCCCCCTCTATTAGTTTCTGATGGTGGCATCTTTGTTAAGAAATGATGATCCAATGATAGAGAATCAATAATATTTATCAAGATATATGGAATTTAAATGGAATTAATTAATTAATATTTCAATAACATATCAATTATATAAATTCCTTATTTTTATGTACTTATGTTTAAATCATTAGGATAGGGTTTTATGAAATTGGGAATGGGATGTGCCGATTTAACATTTGGGCCATGTTAGTTTTTAGGTCACTCTACCTTGACTTAATTGTATTTTATTCCTCTAAAATAGAGAGTTATATTGTGGTGAGTGTAATTTCTAAGAATTTCCATGTATTTTTTTTAAATTATATAGAATTATTCTAAGACCACACGCTTTAACGACATGTGATTCTGAGGCCTGGTGAGCCCGAAACAGATTATTGAACTTTTATAAGTACGCATAAGTAAATGTCTTAGTGGGTTTTTATAACTTTTGAAATGGTGCTCAGATTGAAAATCAGAGGGCATGGTTGAATTCAAAACACATGGATCCTTCTATAAAGGTCTTAACTTTGGACGGAAAGGGCCAAACGAAAAGGTTAATTTTTGGACTTGTCAAAAAATAATAAAATAACCATAAAATGTTATTTTATTTTATTTTCTAATCCATTGAGTAGCAGATGACGATGCTGTAGTGAAGTGATGAGGAACATTTATGGGAATAATTAATGGCTCATTAAATGATAGTGTAATGACTCTTTAATGACATATAACAGTGACGTGGTTTCATAAATGAAACAACGTAATGACGTTACATCACAATATACCAGAAATGCTATGACATGTTTTCATTTTATTTTGGTTGATATGTTGGTGGAATGAGGAATTAAACTATAAGGATTCTCTGAAAATCCTCTGAAGAAATTTTTGTCCAATGAATAATGACAAACGCTTATGAACTTCAATCATCTTTGACGCACCTCAATGAACAGAGTAGGAAATGACGAACTACGTCGACATCTTGAATCCTCGTGGACGTAATGTATTGGCAGTGAATGCCAAAGAGGTAGGGGGTTTAATTCATGCATGTTATTCCCTGTTATTATTATAGAAATTATAAACACAGATCAAACTGTGAACATGTTGATCTGCGAATCATGCGTTTATACAAGAGGGTAACCTTTTTTTTGGGATTTTCTTTAATCGGGGTTGAAACTATCATTTTTTGATTAGACTGAAATACCTAGACCCCCCATGATTATAAACCTCTAACGTAGAGGGCGTGGTCCGACATGAACAAGGACCAAGGACCTCATCCATGAGCATTCTTTGTGGCCGCACCCTCAATGTGGTAGAAAGATTATTCTGAGACCTTTTTAGTGAAGAGGATGTTCCATGGAGTGCACACGCGCAAGCGACATGAAGAACAGACCACAAAATCGTGTTCGGTGGTCCGTCGAACATCTGCCAGTGTGTCTATAGCGGTGGACACAATTGCAGGAAGACGTGGCGCCAAAAGGTTGCCGCGTGGAGAGGTGTCCCATGTCTGGGCCACATGGGTGGCAGGTGAGCTGTGGCCACTCGACCATGGCTGGAAGAGCCACACACGTTCGTGGGGCAGGCGGGAGGCCGGATGCGACCGACCTCCACGTCCTAGGAGCGCCCCACCAGCCACCCACACAACCAGTCTCTGGGCTGGCAGGCCATTTCCCCATGAACCAGGTCAGGCCGAACCCTCATCCTTCAGGCCAGACAAGACTAAACCGGGTCCCTGGGTGACCCGGCGGGCTGGATCCTCGTCCAAATCGGGTCGGGATCAGCGAAGCCCTTTTGGCCTAGCCCACTAGCCAGGTCAGACTAGACCGACCCAGACCTGAATCAGGTCATGTAGAGTCAATTGGAATTAAATTGTGTTATGTAGGAACCTCCGTGTAGGGTTGGTTAGGTTGGTCTGACCTGGTCGGACCAGACCTAGACGCAACCAGCCCTTGTTTACTAATACACTAATTACTTGCAAACTAGGAATCCGATTAACGAGTTGTTTTTAGAGTTGGGAACCTCTCTATGAGGGGGATCTTATGGAATGACCTAAGGAGGATTTCATATAAGTTGAGATGGGATTAATGGCTTGAGGATAGGTTCTCGCAGGCGCGCTACGTATGAAACCCTACGATTGGTTGAGACCTGAAGACTACTAACTTTCAACTCTATGTGACTCGAATAGGGAATTTTGGGAGAAATTCTATGTAACTTTGTAGGCCCATGGGGGGAATCAATTCTGTGTGACTTTTTAGGTTCATGGTGGGAAGAACATCTGTGCGACTTTGCAGGCCCATGGTACACAATGTTGAGGAGTACCTCAGTTGACCAAGATTAGTGGGAATCACTTATGTGTGACTTTTCAGGCCCACTGTACCCAATGCGGAGGTGTACCTAAGTAGTCAAAGGTTAGCAGAAATCACTTCTATGTGAGTTGGTAGACCAACTGTACTCAATAGGGGAGGATTTCTTCAACAGTTGTGGTGTTTGATGATGTAACTGACAATTCTTCTATCACTACCATAAATGTATACCTGGTTTAAGATGTCTTGTGCTTCATTATATACTTTGAAGATTGATTTTTGGTATTTCAGATTTGTTTTGGGGACCCTACTGAGTATTTTTTTACTCAACCATGCACAGGCTTCTCCCGCATTTGTTTTTCCTGGTGAAAATGATCGAGGTTTTGAAAGAGACATTGGTGGACCGGTACCCAGAGGTTCTCATGGAGACGAGATCGACAGACAATATGATGGTGGAATTTGTGGCCTAGGACTAGGAAGGGCCTAGTAGGATTGGGTGGAAAGTAAGTTCCAATTTAGCTTCCAGTAGCTACACTACTCTCAGAATCAGGCGGGGTTTTCTTCAAACGACCATCAAAGTTTCATTTTTGTATTTTTCTGTTTTCAGTTTTTTGTCAGGATTGTATTCTGTCCCCACTTATAGTAATTTTACTTGTACTCAGCTTTGTTTTAGTAACACTTTTTTCCTTTTCAGTGTGTTGGACTTGGTTGGGCATGTGTGTGCATACATGTACTCAGAAAAATGCCTCCCACTTGCAGGTTGATGCCTTCAACACTAATTTCCATCCCATGACCGTTGGGAGGCGAGCATGGGGTAGTAAAGGCATGAACCCCAAGGGATGGGTTGGGACAAAGTGGTATTAGTGGGAGGTCAGTCCTACCACAAATACCGAGAGTCTGGTGTTTTGTTTTGGGGTAATATTGTTAAGTGTTGCGAGTTCAACTTTTTGATTTGGGGAGTCCAGTGTTCGTGTGGCGACCGACGTATCCATACACCAGGAACTTTAATTCTACTTGTTATATCAATATATGAAAACATTGGTTACATAAGTGTCTCCTTATGTTATTTTGAGTAAGAGTCAACTCATCAGGTATAAACTTCTAGCCATGGTACATATTGATCTATCTCAGGATGCCTCCACGTGGACAACCATATGGGATCCCGATATGAGGTCGTAAGGATAGCCAACCTACCGATGAGAAATCCGTTCAAGGACCAGTTCTAGAGATGTCCCCACCGGGTGGTGCACCAGTGCTACCACAATCCTATGGTAATAATATACTATTGACATTTCCAACAGAGTACGTGTATAGACTCAGTACCCTACATGAGTTTCAGAGACGTAGACCTCCCAGGTTTAGGGGAGAGATAGATCCTCAGGTCGCTATAGACTGGCTAGAGACCGTGACGTGGGTATTCAACTTAGTGAGGACACTGCCAGAACATATGGTGATCTTAGTAGCGAGCTTTATGGAGGGATCGATAGAGAGATGGTGGAGCTTGACCACCTAGATGCACAATGCGGCGACCCACACTTGGGCAGAATTTGAGCAGAATTTCATGGAGGAGATTTTCCCCGTGACCTTGCGCTCTGTGCGCATTCAGGTGATACTTCACCTATATAGGGGAAGCATGATGGTGGAAATTTACTTAGCAAGGTTCGCTGACCTATCTTGCAACCCGAAATATATTGTACAAGACCCTTTCTTCAGGGCTCGATCCTTTGAGCATGGACTCGAGTAGGAGATCAGGGTGTTGGTGTTGTCTCTTAGCATTCCTACTCAGGCTAGGGTGCTAAAGGGACCCCTTCTAGTAGATAGTGTAACACCCCGAGCTTCCATGATACGCTTCTCATTCAATAATGCAATAGCTTGCATTGTACGCAACGTCGAGTTCTAAAACACCGCGACTAATCAAAGTAGCCATTATGAATAGTAATAACCACTTTTTAAAATTATATAAATTTTATATTTCAAAATGGACTTCATTTTTGGATTCGGAATATCGAAATTAG
This sequence comes from Viscum album, assembly GCA_963277665.1. Classification (NCBI taxonomy): domain Eukaryota; kingdom Viridiplantae; phylum Streptophyta; class Magnoliopsida; order Santalales; family Viscaceae; genus Viscum; species Viscum album. The sequence goes on along the minus strand of OY728143.1, from coordinate 59,574,981 downwards.
CCTATGTTGAATTTTTGGTATTTTTCTGAGAACTTCCATTTTTTATGAATAGTGAAAAATACTTAAAAACAACTTTTTTAATCAAAATAATTTATAGTGATAAATTATACTATTGAGTGGTTTTAGAGTATAATTAGAATATATTTTTACCATTTTATCCAATGGTGGTCATTAGAATTAACTTAACATTGAAATTGGGCATGAATAATTGTCAATATTTTGATATAAATTGTTTCTTAAAAACACGCTATTTGTTGTAACAGCGGGAATTAATTATAAAATTAATTAATGCAATTTATATGTTTGGAATTTTGTAAAATAGACATCATTTTTGAATTTGGAATATCAATTATAGCTTAGGGTGAAATTTTGGCCTTATTCTGAAAAACTTCAATTTTTAATGAATAGTGAAACCACTAAGTGGTTGTTAAAAACTGATTTTTCGTTAAAATGATATATTACCACTTCTCTGATTTGATTTTCAAAAATCTGACATACATGGTTGTCATTAAGAAGTAAAATGTGGTCCAATGAGATTAAAATAATTTTTTGGTGAATAGTAACTTTTAAGTTCTTAATCACGATTAGAGGTAATTAGTGTAGTTTAAGGTAAAAATAATGTTTTAATAATATGAGATGAGCTTGAAACTTGTCCTACTACTATTGGATGAGTCATGGCCGACCAAGGCAACCCATGGGTCAACTTGGGTACCCCATGGAGCCACTTTGTTTGTAAAATGACATTAATATATATTTATTTAATGTTAAAATTAAATTGACACAAACATGAGTTGTTTTACTAAAACAGTTTTTAAGTGGAGTTACACAAGTCCAAATTTTTACTATAAATATTCATTAGAAATATAAAAAGATTTCCTACATCATAGTATTTTTTTTATAATTTTTAAACATTAAATAAATTAAATTATTTATGACATAATTATGATGCAGTGATGACCTCATTATTTAACAATTTTAATAAAATAAAAAGATAATGTAAAATCCAAGGATTACACTTGTACAAAGACTATTGGATGGGTATATTTCAAACCTTATCACATTATACATGAATTATATAAGTGTGGGACCTTTAGAATCCGAAAATAATTGTATAATAATGTAACATTTCAATCTTTCCAAAAGAGCCCCTCCTCTCCTCTTATAAAAGGCCCCCACCTCTACCACCTCATTCACAATTTCAAGCCATTTGGTTCGGCCAAACTCTGCCCAAATACTCTCTCAACTTCCCCCTATTACTCCTAGAAGCCTCACTTTGGGCAGAACTCTTCCCAAGGAAGCCTTTGGCTCAAATCAAAAAGAGTTACCCGATTTTGAGGTAATGTCTTCTCTAATGTTGTTTTGTTTTATTTTTCTTCTCCAACCCCCTAAACTCTTTTTATTCATTTCTTTTGTAACAAAACCAGTATCCTCAATATACTAGGATGTTTTTATAAGAAGGATTCGAGCTACACTTACATAAACCTACATCTAATGGTTAAAGAACATACGGTTTCTGTGGATGGCGAATTTCTGCCTCACAAAACGATGATTGTTCAACACTCATATAACACCTTCAAAGGTGGCCATTAAGATGTCACTATATTTATATATGATATATAATATGTTTATGTTTTACTTATGCTTCTGTATTTCTCATTTATGGCATACATTATGATTTCCATTATGGGTAAAACGCGATAATTTCATTTTAGGAAGTGCGGACTACCGCCCCCTCAAAGTGATTTGAATCGTTAATGCCATATGTGGGATGTATAAAGGATGGATTAAATGGTATTATACACTATTTTATACTGGAATTGTATTATAAATTTATATCATTATGATTTCATTCCATTAAATACGAAATAGAAATGAAAGTAGCGTTCATGCGTACGTACGGCTTACCGTCTCCATGAACGGTGCATTTCATTTCTTACCTCTAAATGTTACGTAATATTATAAATGAATGAATATACTGGATATATATGATATATATGACATCTAAATCATGAATATAATTCTGTAGATAATGAATATTCTACCACATAAACAACTTGTAATTATAAGAAGTTTATTGTTGACTCAAGTACCAAAGATCGACAAAACGACTGTTATTAACTTAAATAATTCCATAATGTTCATATCATTGTAATAAGTGATATAAAAAGGATAATGAAATTGAAAATGGTTCTTAATAAGGTATATATTAACTCTAGTTTATTATTCAGGAGGTTAAAGAACGGTTGAGTCAAGTCAGACACGAGGTAAGGGAATTTCTTAACCCAATTTCCATTCTTTGGGTTAATATCCTATTTTCAAATTATGTCATGATATTATTCTGTGATGTATTGTATTTGTACTTTATTTATGTGTACTTATAGTAAAGAGACATAATAGATATATTTTATTTAAAAAATGATCTTTGTAAGGGAATTTCTTAACCCAATTTCCATTCTTTGGGTTAATCTCCTATTTTCAAATTATGTCATGATATTATTCTGTGATGTATTGTATTTGTAATTTATTTATGTGTACTTATAGTAAATACACATAATAGATCTATTTTATTTAAAAAATGATCTCTGTAAGGGAATTTCTTAACCCAACTTCTATTCTTTGGGTTAATCTCCTACTTTCAAATTATGTCATGATATTATTATGTCCTATATTGTATTTGTACTTTCTTTATGCGTACTTAAAATAAATACACATAATAGATCTATTTTATTTTAAAAATGATCTTTGTAAGGACTTCATCTCAATCTCCTTTCATTGAGGCATATTTTGTTTTATACACAACTTTCTTTTATACGATGTATAAACCCCTTTGAGTTTTACGTTTATTCAAAATGTTTTATTTTATAATTATGTGATTTTTAAATGATTTAAAAAAGAGACATTTCTCTCAAATATATGAAAATCCAGTGCAAATGTATACGTATTTAATGCAAGATTAAAAATGTTTTCATAAAACATGACTCTCGAGTGTGGTAGACAGGAAGGGATTGGGCGTGGACCCATCATGGCCTGTAATTAGTCGAGCAGTCTCAGAATTAGTAATTTTGTTTTCCGAAGCTTGCATAATGTTTTCAGAAAAACACTGGAGTATATTTTATCAATTTTATACATAAGTATCTTCTAAAAAAATTGCATCGGTAGGTCTCATGAGACAACTAGACGTGGAATTGGCCGAGGCCCTTTCACAATTTGATTTATGGTTTTGGCCGAGGCCTTAATCATTTTAGACGTCTTGGCCGAGGCCTTGACAAAATGTTTCAGAATGTCTGGCATTATGCATTCCCTCATTATGAAAGTGGTTATTGATATTGCATGTGATTATTCGACTAGTAGAATATCCATGTGAGTAAGTAAATGGCATTATTTAATTTTATTTTTTCCATATTATGTTGAAGTTCATGTTTAAAAGGCTTTTGTTTTATTTATACATTGCCTTAAATGTTAATGTTTATTTATGAAAGCTTATGCATTATTGTTATCCTTACTGAGCATCTGAGCTCACCCTTTTCAATGTTTTAATATTTTCCAGGATGTGAAGAATTATTTTATGAATGACCTGCAGGGATAGTCAGAAGAGGATATGAGTGTGGACTATGAAGACTTTGTTATTAGTTTTTCACTTTATGATGTAATGTAACATTTATGAATGTATCTAGTGTTTCCAAGGCTACTAAACTAATCGGTCTTTCGAGACTTGATCTTTTGTGATCATGCCAATGTTACGAAGTAACGCACCGGCTCCGGGTAGCTGGGGTCGGGGTGTTACAGTTGGTATCAGAGGCAGTTTAGTACTAACCTTGGAAGCTAGATTTAGATAAACTCTGATTAGAGAACATAGCCCGAAGATAGACTTTAAGGATTAGTATAGAAGAACTTCCTAGAATTTTGGTATTATAGAGATTTTGTGAGTTTTCCGAGAGATACATCCCTGTCTGGATACGAGCAGGTAGAGGCGGATCTGGCACAGATGTACCTAGGGGTAAAACCCAAAAACACCGCTTTGAGGTAGACTCAAACGGGAACTGGTGCACGACAACGGGCCTTGCTGCACTCTTGGTTACGACACTCCCCGGGGATATGCTTAGGATAATTCTCATTTTCTTTACAAACCACTATGAAGGGTTATGAGTATATACTTTATCAAAGAAAACATTTCTTTTATGATTATGGATTATATCCATAAATAGTTCAATTTATGTAAAGTGTTTTACAAATATGGAATTATGTATTTTAATTCATAAACTAATCTAGTTTATGCCATTGTTTAGAAATGGCGCCTAGTGGAAAGAATGGAAACCGTATCAATGCACGCACTCCATGTAGGGATTTCCCTCCTGATCAAGATAATTATTGTGGATCTGGAGATACAACTGGTGCTGATCAACTTATTACCATACTGGGAAAACCCACTCAAGTTATGAATAATAACCTTACTCGTATGGATCACCCTGATCCACAACGTGGAGGATCAATGTTAGACTGCTTCATGAGGCAACAACCACCAACATTTAATGGGGGTACAAATCCGTTAGTAGCTGAGCAATGGATAAACTCCTTAGAGAAAATATTCCATGCCTTGGGGAGTAGCGAAAGGGAGAAGGTTGTCATGGCAGTTTACCGCCTCACTGGAGATGCCGATCAGTGGTGGTCGCTGATTCAAAACAAAAAGGAAGATGATGACGTATCGAATATGGAATGGAGGGAGTTCAAAGAGATTTTCTTAGAAAAATACTTTCCTCGTGACCATCGAGCAGATATGGAAAGGCAATTTCTGGGTCTGAGGCAGAAGGAGGATGAGAATGTCGCAAAGTATGAGGCTAACTTTACAAGGTTAGCGAGGCATGCTGCCGATTATATACGTAACCCAAGGAGTAAGATTGATCGTTTCTTTGATGGGTTAAAACCATTTCTCCGTCGAGCTTTAGTATCACAATCCTTCTCGTCATACGAAGATATTGTCTCGTGTGCTATCAAGACAGAAAATGAATTCTCTATGTCTTATGACAACAAAGTAAAGCAAGAGAAGAAGAGAACAGTGGAACAAGAGACAGATAAAGGGAAAAAGGGAAAGAAGGATTTTCCATTATGTGATAATTGTGGGAAGAATCACCCTGGTACTTGCCTAAAAGGAATGGGAGTTTGTTATAAATGTGGAGAAAAGGGTAACCAGGCTCGTGATTGCAAGGGAAAGAAAGAGGCTATCAAAGTTGAATTCTATAATTGTAGAGAAATGGGTCATTATGCAAATGAATGTCCTAAGCGTCAGGGAAACATACCTCAAAAAAGGCCAAGGGATCAAGACCAATCTTATGCTGTGACTATAGTTGAAGCGGAATAATTAATGTATTGGTGCTTTTGGACTCATGGATTATATTCTGGTTATTAGAATAATGTGATATATAAGGATTATACTGCTGTACTTGTTGATTTTAGTAAGGTTTTAATATGATGAAGGTAATCATATTTTTAGTATGTGACAAAAGAGAAACTTTAATTTTTTTGGGGAATCTGATGTTACAATTGATTTTGGAATTTAGATACCTTTTAGAGAAAGTCTGGACAGAGGTATTTTGGATAACTATAAAGGATGGAATGGATTAAGTTGATCTTTGGATAGTATTGTTTAAGGTTAAAAAATTTATGAAGATTATTTTTGAATATTATAATACTATAGTTTTAGGAAAAGGACAACCTGCAGGGTGGGGCATAACCCGTCGCGTCGGACAAAGTTGCAGGAATCGAACCCACAATCATAGTGCGACAGGCCTTTATTACCTACCACTAGCCTACAGGAAGTCCCTGGTTATTAAAAAATAGTTTTACTAATCTAAATGGTATGTGGAACCTTGTACAAATAGGATAAATAGAATATTTTTGAGTTCTATTATCTTTTTGAGTGAAAGGTGAGTTGAAGGTTGAAACTCTAATTGTCAGGCATAAATATATATATACCTATCTGTTATTCAATGAATAAATTATTTCTTAAACTTTAGTAAAGGGATATTAAAACAAAAAAATGTGTTATCCTAATACCTTATGTCTTGTTGAACTGATGATATTTTAAATCAACATAGATTGAAGGCTTTGAGGCCCTCAATTTGACAGTTGATTGTGATTGATGACCTCAATCACTCTCTACGAATATTTACGTTTTTCCTCCAATTATATGTCTCTAATTTCCACCAATGTTCTCCTAATCGAGATCATAATTGGGTGGTGACTTTTTCATTTCCCTTTCCCTCTTATTAAGGCTAAATTTTATTAATCTTATTTCCGATGTGGGTTTTCCACAAATGTATTCTCTCTTTTCAACCTTTTATTTTCAAAGAAAAAAATTTCAAATTGCGAGGACGCAATTTATTGAAGGAGGGGAGAATGTAACACCCAGAGCTTCCATGATACGCTTCTCATTCAATAATGCAATAGCTTGCATTGTACGCAACTTCGAGTTCTAAAACACCGCGACTAATCAAAGTAGCCGTTATGAATAGTAATAACCACTTTTTAAAATTATATAAATTTTATATTTTAAAATGGACTTCATTTTTGGATTCGGAATATCGAAATTAGCCTATGTTGAATTTTTGGTATTTTTCTGAGAACTTCCATTTTTTATGAATAGTGAAAAATACTTAAAAACAACTTTTTTAATCAAAATAATTTATAGTGATAAATTATACTATTGAGTGGTTTTAGATTATAATTAGAATATATTTTTACCATTTTATCCAATGGTGGTCATTAGAATTAACTTAACATTGAAATTGGGCATGAACAATTGTCAATCTTTTGATATAAATTGTTTCTTAAAAACACGCTATTTGTTGTAACAGCGGGAATTAATTATAAAATTAATTAATTAAATTTATATGTTTGGAATTTTGTAAAATATACATCATTTTTGAATTTGGAATATCAATTATAGCTTAGGGTGAAATTTTGGCCTTATTCTGAAAAACTTCAATTTTTGATGAATAGTGAAACCACTAAGTGGTTGTTAAAAACTGATTTTTCGTTAAAATGAAATATTACCACTTCTGTGATTTGATTTTCAAAAATCCGACATACATGTTTTTCATTAAGAAGTAAAATGTGGTTCAATGAGATTAAAATAATTTTTTGGTGAATAGTAACTTTTAAGTTCTTAATCACGATTAGAGGTAATTAGTGTAGTTTAAGGTAAAAATAATGTTTTAATAATATGAGATGAGCTTGAAACTTGTCCTACTCCTATTGGATGAGTCATGGCCGACCAATACAACCCATGGGTCAACTTGGGGACCCCATGGAGTCACTTTGGTTGGAAAATGACATTAATATATATTTATTTAATGTTAAAATTAAATTGACACAAACATGAGTTGTTTTACTAAAACAGTTTTTAAGTGAGGTTACACAAGTCCAAATTTTTACTATAAATATTCATTAGAAAGCTAAAAAGATTTTCTACATCATAGTATTTTTTTATAATTTTTATACATTAAATAAATTAAATTATTTATGACATCATTATGATGGAGTGATGACCTCATTATTTAACGATTTTAATAAAATGAAAAGATAATGTAAAATACAAGGATTACAATTGTCTAAAGACTATTGGATGGGTATATTTATAATCCTTATCACCTTATCCACGAATTATATAAGTGTGGGACCTTTAGAATCCGAAAAGCATTGTATAATAATGTAACATTTCAATCTTTCCAAAAGAACCCCTCCTCTCCTCTTATAAAAGGCCCCCACATCTACCACCACATTCACACTTTAAAGCCATTTGGTTCAGCCAACCTCTTCCCAAATACTCTCCCAACTTCCCCCTCTTACTCCTAGAATCCTCACTTTGGGCAGAACTCTTCCCAAGGAAGCCTTTGGCTCAAATAAAAAAGAGTTACCCGATTTTGAGGTAATGTCTTCTCTAATGTTGTTTTGTTTTATTTTTCTTCTCCAACCACCTAAACTCTTTTTATTCATTTCTTTTGTAACAACAACAGTATCCTCAATATACTAGGATGTTGTTATAAGTAGTATTCGAGCTACACTTACACACACCTACATCTAATGGTTAAAGAACATACAGTTTCTGTGGACGGCAAATTTCTGCCTCACGAAACAATGATTGTTCAACACTCATATAACGCCTTAAAAGGTGACCATTAAGATGTCACTATATTTATATATGTTATATAATATGTTTATGTCTTACTTATGCTTCTGTATTTCTCATTTATGGCATACTTTATGATTTCCATTATGGGTAAAACGCGATAATTTCATTTTAGGAAGTGCGGACTACCGCCTCCTCAAAGTGATTTGAATCGTTAATGCCATATGTGGGATGTATAAAGGATGGAATAAATGGTATTATACAATATATTATACTGGAATTATATTATACATTTATATTATTATGATTTCATTCCATTAAATACGAAATAGAAATGAAAGTAGCGTTCATGCGTACGTACGGCTTACCGTCTCCATGAACGGTGCATTTCATTTCTTACCTCTAAATGTTACGTAATATTATAAATGAATGAATATACTGGATATATATGATATATATGAAATCTAAATCATGAATATAATTCTGGAGATAATGGATATTCTACCACATAAACAACTTGTAATTATAAGAATTTTATTGTTGACTCAAGTACCAAAGATCGACAAAACGACCGTTATTAACTTAAATAATTCCATAATGTTCATATCATTGTAATAAGTGATATAAAAAGGATAATGAAATTGAAAATGGTTCTTAATAAGGTATATATTAACTCTAGTTTATTATTCAGGAGGTTAAAGAATGGTTGAGTCAAGTCAGACACGAGGTAAGGGAATTTCTTAACCCAATTTCCATTCTTTGGGTTAATCTCCTATTTTCAAATTATGTCATGATATTATTCTGTGATGTATTGTATTTGTAATTTATTTATGTGTAATTATAGTAAATACACATAATAGATCTATTTTATTTAAAAAATGATCTCTGTAAGGGAATTTCTTAACCCAATTTCCATTCTTTGGGTTAATATCCTATTTTCAAATTATGTCATGATATTATTCTGTGATGTATTGTATTTGTACTTTATTTATGTGTACTTATAGTAAATACACATAATAGATCTATTTCATTTAAAAAATTATCTCTGTAAGGTAATTTCTTAACCCAACTTCTATTCTTTGGGTTAATCTCCTACTTTCAAATTATATCATGATATTATTATGTCCTATATTGTATTTGTACTTTCTTTATGTGTACATAAAATAAATACACATAATAGATCTATTTTATTTTAAAAATGATCTTTGTAAGGACTTCGTCTCAATCTTCTTTCATTGAGGCATATTTTGTTTTATACACAACTTTCTTTTATACGATGTATAAACCCCTTTGACTTTTACGTTTATTCAAAATGTTTTATTTTATAATTATGTGATTTTTAAATGATTTTAAAAAAGAGACATTTCTCTCAAATATATGAAAATCCAGTGAAAATGTATACGTATTTAACGCAAGCTTAAAAATGTTTTCAGAAAAAATGACTCTCGAGTGTGGTAGACAGGAAGGGATTGGACGTGGACCCATCATGGCCTGTAATTAGTCGAGCAGTCTCAGAATTAGTAATTTTGTTTTCAGAAGTTTGCATAATGTTTTCAGAAAAACACTTGAGTATATTTTATCAATTTTATACGTAAGTATCTTCTAAAAAAATTGCATCGGTAGGTCTCATGAGACAACTAGATGTGGAATTGGCCGAGGCCCTTTCCCAATTTGATTTATGGTTTTGGCTGAGGCCTTAATCATTTTAGACGTCTTGGCCGAGGCCATGACAAAATGTTTCAGAATGTCTGGCATTATGCATTCCCTCATTATGAAAGTGGTTATTGATATTGCATGTGATTATTCAACTAGTAGAATATCCATGAGAGTAAGTAAATGGCATTAATTAATTTTATTTTTGCCATATTATGTTGAAGTTCATGTTTAAAAGGTTTTTTTTTATTTATACATTGCCTTAAATGTTAATATTTATTTATGAAAGCTTCCACATTATTGTTATCCTTACTGAGAATCTGAGCTCACCCCTATCAATGTTTTAATATTTTCCAGGATGTGAAGAAGTATTTTATGAATGACCTGCAGGGATAGTCAGAAGAGGATATGAGTGTGGACTATGAATACTTTGTTATTAGTTTTTCACTTTATGATGTAATGTAACATTTATGAATGTATCTAGTGTTTCCAAGGGTACTAAACTAATCGGCCTTTCGAGACTTGATCTTTTGTGATCATGCCAATGTTACGAAGTAACACACCGGCTCCGGGTAGCTGGGGTCGGGGCGTTACAGATAGATTCTTGGAAGAGCAGGTTCCCACAACTAGAGCTACCACCAGACCCCAAGTGGCAGAGTCTTCGGTAGGCAGAATACAACAAACATGACGGCCCAAGTAGGACATTTCTTTTAGAGGACAACCCCATGAGTTAGGGTCGGTATTGAGGGGATCCTGGACCAAAGGGAGTCAGCCATGAACATGAATATTTTCCCATGTGGTGGGCAGGGAAACACTTGTCACGTGACAACCAGACCCATCATACAGATGACCAACAGATGTTCGAGGGGCAGCTGAGGTAGAGGTAGTGGTTTAACCGAGGAGGTCTATAGGGCGGCTGATGTGGTAGGGGAGTAGACCGAGCAACAGGTAGTGGGAGATGGTTTGAGGTGTTACTTCCACCACCCCCATGTGGTCCACCCCAACCTCCTGAAGTAAGAAGACATGGGAGACCAGAACTTCAGGCAGTGGAGGCTTATAACCACAACACTCCAGAGATGATCTGAGGTACAATTTGTGTCTTTTCCACTCTATCTGAAGTTCTTATAGACATAGGTGCTAGTCACTCATTCCTTTCCACAGCTCTCATTCAGATATCGAAGATTCTTGTGGATCTGTTTGTTCGATCCTTACGTCTAGAGACTCTTACAAGAGGATATTTTAAGATTACACACTAGTTTCAGTAGTGTGATCTTAGTCTATGTGGTGAGAGCTTTGACTGGGATCTTGTAGAAGCAACGTTGAGGCCTTACGATGTCATCTTGGGTATGGACTAGTTATCCACATCCAATGCTTAGATCGACTATTTTAGGGTTACAATGTGGTGTTTTCGTGGATATGGGACCAAGTTTTTTTTCACTGGTGAGAAGGAAACCCTTACAACACTAGATTGACTTTTTCATAGGAGGGTGAAACCAATCACTCAGCAGTTGGCTAGCCTCACCCTTGGTAGAGTGGATGAGAGGAGTCCAAGATTTCCTATATTGGTGGATGAGTATGAGGATGTTTTTCTTGAGGATGTTCTTGGACTACCTCCTAGTAGGGTGGTATACCTTTTCATCGAACTCTACCTTAGGACAGACCCATATCCACACCAACATATTGGATGGATCTCATAGAGCTTCATGAGTTGAGGGTATCATTAGAGGACATGCAGAAGAAGGGGTTTGTAAGGCCCAACATTTCACCATGGGCAGCCCTTGTGCTTTTTTCCAAGAAGGAAGATAGGAGTTTTAGGTTGTGTATGGAATTATGGTTCCCGAACTAGGTGACCATGAAGAACAAGTATCTATTACCGAGAATCGATGATCTCTTTGACTAGGTAAATGGGGAAAAGTGGTCCTCAAAGATAGATCTCAGATCAGGCTATCACTAGCATCAGGTAAGAGATGAGGATGTACTAAAGACATCCATTAGGTGTCGGTACAACCACATTGAGTTCCTGGTGATGCCTTTTGGCATGACCAATGCACCGGTAGTATTCATGGGACTCATGAATAGTATCTTCTAGCCTTACCTTGACTAGTTTATTGTGGTCTTCATTGATGACATCTTGGTTTACTCGACGCCTGAGGAGGAGCATGCTATATAACTGCGAATAGTTATGGATACACTCTGAGAGCACTGGATTTATGTAAATCTCTCGAAGTGTCAGTTTTGGATTCAGTAAGTCCACTTTTTGGGACATGTCATCTCAGAGGCTAGTGTTTTAGTATATCTAGTGAAGATAGAGGCTATGATTTCTTGGGATCCACCTAGGAGCGTGACTAAGGTTCAGAGCTTCCTGGGGTTGGCTAGTTACTATCGGAGGTTCATGCCTGAATTTTCTAGAGAAGCAGAACCCTTATCAAATTTGACATGGAATGGATATCCCTTTGTGAGGATGGAGAAATGTCAGCAGAGTTTCCCAGAGATGAGGTGAAGACTGACTAGTGCCCCCATCTTGAGACAACCAGAGGAGGGTGTTGGGTATGTATTTTACTACAACACATTAGGGACCGAACTAGGCTGTGTCCTAATATAACAGTGAGAAGTGATTCCCTAAGACTCACAATACTTGAGAAAACATAATCAGAACTACGTGACCCATGACCTGAAGTTAGCAGCAGTGGTCTTTTTCTCGAAGATGTGGCGACACTAATTTATGGGTGAACGATTTACAGTTTACTCCAACCACAAGATTATCGATTATATCTTCTCCCAGAAGGACCTGAACCTGAGATAGCGGTGGTGGCTAGAGTTCCTCCAGGACCATGACTTTGAGATACTCTATACTTATAGAACAAGGAACATGGTGGAAGAAGCGCACAACTGGAGGACCAGTTTGATACTACTGAGTGAGTAAACATAGTAGTTGGCCATGATGAAGATATCCTCCTTGGATGATGGTAGAGTTTCTTACCTTCAGTCGATGACTATTACTCCCCCACTATTATAGTGATTCAGGGAGGCATAACTGGTGGATTTCGACAATGAGGCCCGACATGCTCAGTTATCCTCAGGATGAGCTCCTGATGGATTTTCAATAGGTGTGGGGAACATCATCATTTTTAGGGGGAACACCATAGTAGAAGTGACATTGTAGGAGGATATGTTTAGGGAGTTACATACATCCCCTTTAGTGGTACATCCTAGAGAGGTGAAGATGTACCAGGAGCTTTGACGTCAGTACTAGTAGATCGGGATGAAGAAAGTGGTGGCTAAGTTAGTTTCACAATGCCTCATTTGTCAGTAAGTGAAGGCCAAACATCAGGTTCCTTCAAAATTAGCCCAGCCACTTGAGGTAATAGAGTATAAATGGGATGGTATCTCAATAGACTTTGTGAGGGTGTTACCACGTACATCCAAGGGCCATGACTCTATCTAGGTTATTTTTGACCGACTCACCATGTCAGCTCAATTCTTACCCATTCAGGAGTAGGGACTGGTAGTGGGTTTGGGATGCCTCTACATCCAAGAGATAGTGGAGCTTCATAGATTTACTTCAAATATCGTCTCAAATTGTGATGCTTGCTTTATGTCCCAGCTGTGGCGGGGATTACAGGAGGCGTTCAGGATGCAGCTGCGCTTGAGAAAAAAAATTCATCCGTAGATGGATTGTTAGACAGAGTGGGCCATATAGACCTTGGAAGACACTCTAAGTGCTTACATCCAAGATTTTGGTTGCAGTTGGGAGGATTGCCTACCACTTTTGGAGTTTGTATAAAACAAAAACTATCACTCCACCATTGGGATGGAACCATTTGAGACCTTGTACATAAAGACTTGCAGATTAACCATATGCTGGAAAACCCTAGGTGAGTCGACAATCATGGGTCCAGAGTTGGTATGGGATACCACCAAGAAGGTGAAGATCATCCAGGAGCATATGAGAATGGTATAGAGTAGGCAGAAGTCTTATGCTGATAGGAGACAGAGACCCCTGGAGTTTCTGGAGGGAGATCTTGTATTCCTTAGGGTCTCACCCTGAAGATTATTATGGAGATTTGGTTGGGGCGACAAGCTATATCTGGGGTTCATCAGACCTTTAAAGATCCTAAGAAGAGTTGGTGAGGTGACTTACCGCCTAGAACTTCCCCCATAGATGCACTAGGGACATGATGTTTTAAATTTGTAGCAGCTGATAAGGTATGTGCATGATACATCGCACGTCATAGACTAGGGAGGGCTGGGCATTGACGATGGGGTGAAGTTTGTAGAGTTCCCAATGGACATAGAAGATTGACATGACCATGTCCTACATGGGCAGTCGATTCCTCTGGTGCATGTTCGGTGGCAGCACAAGAATCTTTTAGAGAGAACATGGGAGCGAGAAGCTCAGATTCATGATCAATACCCCATCAGTTTGATTAGTTTTTGTTTTATATTTCGGGGACGTAAAGATCTTAGGTGGGGAGAATGTAATGTCTCAAAATTTCCGTGTAATTATTTTTTATATTATATTGAATTATTCCGAGACCACACGCTTTAACAACACATGATTCTGAGGCCTGGTGAGATCAAAATGTAATTTTAAACTTTTTTAAGTATGCTTAAGTAAACGTGAGAGTATATTTTTCTAACTTTTGAACTGGTTCTTGGATAGAAAATTTGAGGGCACCGTTGAATTCAAAACACTGTGATTCTCCTAGAAAGGACTTAACTTCGGCCAGAAAGGGACGAATGAAAATGTTAATTTTTGGATTTTAAGAAAAATTATAAAATAACTTTAAAAAATTATTTTATTTTTTTTCTCATCCATTGAGTAGCGGCCGATGATGTAGCGGTGCAACGATGAGACACATTGACAAGGCTCATTAATGTCTCATTAACTTGTAGCTTAATGATGTTTTAATGACATGTAACAAAGACACTGTTTCAAAAATTAAACTGTATAACGACGCAACGTCGCAACATAACAGAAATGCTGTGATGTGTTTTCCTTTTATTTTGGTTGATGTGTTGGTGGAAAAATGAATTAGACTATGAGTATTCTCTAATTAACCTCCTACAAAATTCCTCTCCAATGAAGAATGAAAAAATATAATGAACTTCAAACATCTTTAGTGCACTTTGATGAAAGGATCCAGAAACGACGAATGACATCGACATCTTAAAACCTCGAGGACATAACGTTGCTGCAACAAATGTAAAAGAGAAAGGGGATTCATTTGTGGAAGTTCTTCCCCATTATTATTCAAGAAATGACGAACATAGATCAACCCACGAACATGTTGATCAACGAATCAGGCGTTTATGATGGAGGGTAACCTTTTTTGAGATTTTCTTTAATCGTGGTTGAAATTATGATTTGTTGATTTGAACGAAATCCTCGGATCTTCCGTGATTATAAACATCCAATTAAGAGTGAACTGGCTGACACAAAGAAGTCCTGAGCAACTTTGCAATATGCGTTCATTGTGGCCACACCCTCTGAGTGGCAATAAGATTATTCCGAGACCATTGCGGTGAAGAGGACATTCCACAGAGAGAGAAAGCATGGATGTTGTGAATTACATATCACCAGAGTGCATTCGGTGGTCCGCTGAACATCTGTCGGTGGTGGCCCATAGCGGTATGAGGCCGTGACAGCGGGATGACGAAGTGCTAGACAGATGCCGCATGGAGGGGTAGCCCACGTCTGGGCCGCCCAGGTGGTTGGCGAGCTGAGATCGCCCGACTGCGACTAGAGGAGCCTTGTGCATCTATGAGGTAGGCAGCAGGCCAACCGCAGTCGGCTACTGCGTCTCAAGACCACCCACCATCTACCCATGCAGCCAATCTCTAGGCTGGGGGGCCACGCCCCTAGCCAGCGGGTTGCACCCCCAGCTAGTGGGCCGTACCCCCAGCTACCGATCTGAGCCAGACCCACGCCGGTGGGTTGAACCCACAACCAGTGGGCCAGAACCGCACCAGAAGGTCGAACCCGTGCCCTTTTGGGCCGGGACAGACTTGGTTGGTTCGCCAGGTGACCCGACGTGCTGGAACCTCGGCCAAACCAGGCCAGGATAGCAAACCCCTTTGGGCCTGGCCCACTATCCAGGCTAGAATGGATCGACCCAGACCCGAACTGGGTTAGGTCCAGTCAGTCAGAACTAAACCAGGGTATGTGGGACCCCCAGGCTAGGTCGGTCTGACCGGGTCGGACCGGACCTAGACACAACCGAACCTTGTTTACTAAAACACTAATAACTTGCAAACCGAGCATTCGATTGACTATTAGTTTATGGCGTTGGGACCCTCTTGATGAGGTAAATCTTGTGGAATTACCTAAGAAGTATTTAATGGAAGGTGAGATGTGACGAATGACTAGATGAGTGGTTTTCCTCGGTGCACTACGTATGGAACCCTATAGCTGGATGAGACATGAAGATTGCTGACTTTGGACTATGTAGGACTCAAATATGGTCCAGTGGGAATAAATTCTATGTGAATTTTCAGGCCCAATATGGGAATCACTTCTGTGTGATTTTCAGGACCATGGTACGCGATGAGGAGGAGTACCTCAGCTGGCGAAGATTAGTTGGATAGACATCTGTGTAAGTTTGTAGACCCACGGTATGCAACAAGGAGGTGTACGTAAGTAGTCAAAGGTTAGTGGGAAGAACATTTGTGTGACTTGGAAGACCCATTGTACTCGATAGTGGAAATTGTTTTCAGCAACTGAGGTGTTCAATGATGCGATAGATGATTCTTCTATCACTACCCTAAATATATATTTGGTCTAAGATGTCTTGTGCTTTATGATTTACTTAGAGGATTGTTGTGTGGTCTTTCCTTTTTGTTTCGGGGTCCCTATGGATTATTTCTTACTTTGCCATGCATGGGCTTCGACCACATGGGTTGTGTATAGTGTAGCTGACCAATGTTTCGACAAAGACTTAGGTGGACCGGGACCCAGAGGTGCTCATGGAGATGGGACCGACAAACACTACAATGGTGGACTTGGTGGTCTATGACCAGGTGTCCCCCAATAGTATTGGGTTGACATGAAGTTCTACTTTTACTTCCAGCATCTACACTACTCTCACGATTAGGTGGGGTTTTCCCTAGAAGACAATCAGAGTTTCCTTTTTTTCACTTTGCTGTTTTTAGTTCTTTTTTTTTGTATTTTTATTTTGGACCCCTTATAGTAGTTGTAATTGTAATTATCTTTATTTTAGTGATACTTTTTTCTTTTTCAGTGTGTGGGACTTCATTGGGAGTGTGTGTTCATAAAAGTACTCAGAAAAATGTCTCCCACTTGCAGGTTGACGCCTTCAGTGCTAGTCTCCATCCCCTGGCCTTTCGGAGGCGGGCTTAGGGTAGTCACGTTTCTGGCCCCGAGGGATAAGTCATGATAGTGAACAATGTTTCATGGCGGTCATTCCACATTCTGGAGGTCATTCAATATTGAACAAAGAGTTTCACAGTTGTCTTATCAGATAAGACAGGTCACACCATAATGGAAAAGTGGCTATACCTTGTATACCAAATCCATTCCAAACTTGTTTTAAGAAAAAATTATTCCACTTTTTATAAAAATAAAGATTTTGGTTGGAATATTGATTATAGGGCATGGTGTTTCATCAAATAGAGATCACTAAATTATTTATTTAGAGAAATTATAAGGAAGTCATATCTAGGTAGGCGAATTAAAACTATTCCAATATTTGGCTAGTCTCTACATGAATTGTGAATGGATTTTTAAAATAATAATGAAGTATATGTGATTTTTTATAAATATTTATATATGAGTTTTGAATAATTTTTTTTAAAAACACTAATTCATGGTAAAATGCAGTTTTAATATCCATTTTGATTACTTGTAAAATGTGGATTTCTTATATTTTTTTAAATAATTTATAATTATATATGTGTTAAAAAAATTTATAATGGTGGGATTTTTTATATAATTAATTTCTAAATGGATGTGTTCATAATTTTTTTGGGATTTATTATAAAATTCAAATATTTCTAAATTTATCAAGAAATATGTTTTTTTGGATTTTTTCAATAAAAAGTGTGTATATTTATTCTTATACATATTTTTATTATTGGATATATTATGGATTTATTTATTTGGAATGAGAAAACAGTCTCTGAATAGGGAATATGATCTGTCTCAGTACTTATCCATAAGTGGGTTCCATGTTTTGGATGGGTTTGGGTGCTGATGTATGGATCAATGATGGAATTTCTTTTCATATAATTTTAGCAGATGGAAAAAAATTCATTCTTATAGGAATTAAATTTATAATATTTATATTCCCTTTTATGTTTATGGGTATTTTTTTCATAATAATCATTGTTAACCTTATATTATATATATATAAGGTAGTTATTGTGGAAATTTTATGATTTTACATATGGTTGCTTTATGCTTATAATTCGAGGTTTTATATTTCATTATTATTCCTTATAAGATTAATATCATTTTATGTTTGATAAAAGAATGATGTGGTTCTATTTAAAGTCATGATTATATTAATTTTTTTAATAATAATTGTTTATATGGAAAGGTTTTGACAATATGTTTTACATAAATGTTTTATAATCCTTTTATTTTCTATGTATGTTTGGATTGCACATGCATGAGGTTTTTTTATATTCTAGGGGAAATATTACTGAGTTTATACACACCACCTACATGTTCACTTTGGTTTATATGTAGTTATTGTTATACATGATGTAGTTAAAGGTAATAATTCATTATTTTTTAGGGGAGAACCATAGATCCATGATAAATATATAGTTGGAGGAGTTTAGTGGCTTTGATATTTGATTCACATTATTGTTTTTTGTGTCAACATGTTATCCTTATATTGTTATTGGTTTATGAAATTTGAATATTTTCATTATAATATTTTTTATGATTGGTTGCTATAAAATTTTTTTTACATTAAAATACATTTATAATTTATGTATTTCATGGTAAAATGATTCCCAAATGATTTATTTTGTCCCTCAGCACTAGTTTATAGACTAGGATGATTGTGGAGAATACTTGAGTCCTTAAGAAAACTGATTTGGGTTTTTGGATTTTGATACTCAGCATAGGTCATTACACATTTTACTATATACTTGTTGGTATGGATACTAGTTTCACCATCACATTGGAGTTATGATTATCTACCATAACTTTATATCATTCCAAGAACATTGAGGTGTAATTAATAATATTCTTCTTCATGTTTTACCACCAAAAGTACTCTGAAAGATATTGAAACATCTTGGTACTTCGTGGGTGAATAGAGAAAGATGATCTATGTGAATCATCCAATAAAACTGTCTTTATCTCTGGAGTTTTTAGAACATATATTATAGTTTCGAACTAAATAAATCCATCTTTAACAGTTTTTAATTTATAAACCTTTAGTTATCATCAACTTATTTTATATATCCAAAAGATTCATTTTCACTTCCTTGATTTTCTTTTGGATGGTTGGTTATAAAATATTTTGATAAAGGTGGGATTTTATTCCAACATTTATGATTTCCAGACCCATCACTTTGATGTCCATGGAGATTTTATATTCCTCCATCCTCATTATAGATAAGTTAGTAGGATCCTTTATACTAATATAATAAATTACTTTATTTACCTTCAATTGGGGGTAGTGTATTGATCAATAATATTCATTGAATAATTTTAACCATTTTCATCAATTCATGTTTAGATCCTTTTATGTTAATTTATTCTTTAAAACAATATGATTAGTATACATTTCGTACTTATCATTATATAGGTATTAACTCCAAAAATTCAATGTAAAGGTCATAATTGCTTACTCGAGATCATGTTTTAGGCAGTTTTACTCCTTGTACTTAAATTTTCATGAGATATAAACTATTAATTTATCATTTTTCATGAATAAAAAACTCAAGACCTTATTTAAAGAGTCATTACATGTCAAAAAACATACTCTTCTTAAGAGTACTGTGAGTATAGGTGTAGTGATCAACCCCTTATTGATCTCCTTAAATCTGTCTTCACATTAATATATCTAGACATAATTTACTTCATTTTATGTTCACATAGTTAGAGGACTGAAAAAACATGAGATATTTTCTATATTAAATAAATAATACCCATCCAATATAAACAAACTATAAAACTCAATGAAACTTATTAATCTAATATTTTCTTCAATCATGTTTTTAAAGGGTATATATAAATTATTTTTAGTGATCACATGACTAAATAATGTGACTTGTTATATCTAAATGGCATGTAAATAATTTTTTTGAACAGCTTATACTTCCCTAAAGTCTTAAATACCAACTTTATATATTGTTTAAATTCTTATTTTTCTTTACATTATATGAAAAAATTGTCAATAAATATCACCAAATATTAATTTAGGAAGTCACTAAAGAATCTATTCATTAAGTCTATGAATATAACTAGGGAATTTTTGAGACAAAAAGGAATCACAATGAACCCATTTTTTCCATATATTGTGTGAAATAATTTATTTTGAATATATTATATCCTAACCTTTAGTTGATGAAATTTAGAATGAATACCCACCTTTAAGAAGTATTGTGATCCATGAAGTTGATCAGACAAGTCATAAATTTTTGGCAGAGGATAATTTTTCTTTATTTTGATTTTTTTTCATCTCTCAATAACTAATTAAAAGTTTCTTTATCCCATACCTATTCTTGGAAAATATAAATGATCCACCCAAGGTGATATACTAAGGAATATAAACCCTTTGTCTAAATTTTCTTGCTGTTGATTCTTTAATTCCTTAAAATTTTTAGGGATATTCTACAAGTCCTATTTCATATAAGTGTAACACCAAGTATAAGCTCTATTAAGAAGTCAATGTCATAATGTATAATAATATAATACAACTCTACAAGGAATACATCTATATATTTTCTCCCAATAAACATTTTTAGGGGTTAAAATTTCATTTTTCTTAACTATTTGAGAAAAATATGATTCTCAGGAGGGTATTTACACCCATATTTATGATGTATTTTCTAAAAAATATTGATATTTCTTATTAAATTTATATAGGATCATGAGATGATATAGAATATGGAATGATATTTCTTTTTTCCTACTATTTTATGTGGGATTTATATAAATATATCCAATTTGTGCCCATTAAAACATCAACTTACACCAAGGAATAATTACATGATTTTATTGAAGAATATTTCCACAAATTATTATTATTGAAGGGACACACACCTAAGATGATAAAATTAACCCATTTTTTGTTTTAATAAAAATCTTAACTTAAATGTTTTTAGGGGATAGTTCAATATTTATAGAAAACATGAAATATATGAAAGGGTGTGTCGAAACATAACTGAATAATACATTGACCATTCTTGAGTGAATGGTAATTTTAAATTTCAAATCCTAATTTTGTTACTCTACATTAGTATTGGTGATGCTGTAATACCTTCCATTCTATTTTCTCTTTGGTATTTGTCAGTATTGATTACCCTTAAAGGCCCCTATTTTGGTGAACTAGATTATGTAATTCCCATGTTATATATATTTAATGTATTGAACCATGGGTAGTGAATTTATTATACTCTTCATTTCTTATATTGAATTGAGGTTATTTTTCACATTATCAGTGTCTTATAGAGTTTGGGTTAAGTGGAAACATAAGATTTTCTAAAGTAAAATTCCCTTAGGTGCGCCCGTTTAAATAGTTGTATGCATGCGTTTGGATTGGTTTGTGAGCCAATCCACTTATGGGGGATTATCTCAGTGGCATACCTACCCCCTATACCCTGACATAATCTAATTAAGTCCTAGGTAGTCCTATATAACACATTCTATGATTCATTGATGGAAGTAATTAGGAACAACCCTACCAATCAATTTATCCACTTAACTCCAAAATTCTAGCATCACCCACTTTTATCCTAGGTGATTCCACATAACCCTATAGGTGATAAAACTAGTTTCATCATCTACTTACATAAATTCCCAGGTGAAGCATGAGTATCCACACAACTTGCAAAAGTCATCCACCCATGAAAAATTCACTTTAATCTTAGGTGTTCCCACTTGATTTGGAATGTCACCAAGAAAGAGATACTCCATAATAGTGAAATGCTACGTAGGTGAGAAAACCTAACTTTCTTATTATCTTACGATAACTTCCTAACATAATGGATAAGTTGTTGATTCTAAATTAATGTATAATAAATAAGCATAAATGCTTACCAAAGGATACAAAGACACAAAAATATTCCCATATTTAATAATGAACCAATCCAAAAAGGACATAAAATAGTCACACATATGGAAGGTGATGAATGAGATGAATCACCCTCCTTAGAGAGATATTCAAAGGTAATAAATTAGCACGCATAAGTTTCAATTCCAACTTTTGAGATGGGATAACTACTCCTCTTATTCTATCACCCTTGTAACATCCATTTATCTAGACTAAGAAAACCTTAAAGACCTTCATGAAACCCTTTTTCTAAGGTCTAAAAATAGAAAATTTCAGGCTTGAAGACTCTATCAAAACCACAATACCAATAAAATCAAGTATTTTACACCAATTTGAACGCCTTAAATCATGGATCCCATTAATAAAATTAGGCTTTGAGTCATCATAATAGATAAGTGAAACCCTTAGGAGAACCAAAATCATGAATTCCTTTGATAATGGGGATCCTTATTAGGAAGAAACTAGAGTAGTTTCTTATATCTTGATAATGGATTTATTATCTATCATGTGAGTTAGGATGGATATGGAATACCTCCCAGAGTAACCCCTGAGTATTTTTTAATGGATGTCATAATACTCCAACCTCAATACTCCACAACTAGTCCTAGAATATAAATAGTCTAGATAAATGATGGACGAGGTTTCTATTTGGTTGTCATATCCAAGAGGTCCCCATTGAATAATTTATCAATCATGATTCATAAATGAGCTAAGGAGAGATAAAGAACCTTTGGTAGCCTTAGCGTGTAAGTCTCATTCCAACCCAGTATCAAACTCTTGTGTAATGTGACTTATCCTCCACTATATCTTGTTTCTCACCCTATGAATGACTCATGAGAGCTTAGGGATATGATTTTATCATTACCTCAACATCACTATAATAACTCATCAGGCCTCCTTCCTAGGTATATGTCCCTCAAATCATATTCTCTTCTCTATAAAGGGATATATTCTTGATTATTATTGTCAAGAAAGTCTCATATGTATAGTCCTGACTCAATTCTACGATCATAATATATTTCATGACAAAAACATACTTGAATAAGAAAATTAAACTAATTTTCCTATATACCCTTAACATGATGTGGAATTTTGTGGCCTATATTATAGTTTCACATTGTTAAACTGTATGTCAAAACCCTTACCGCTTGATATTAAACCGAATTGTACAACATTTCTACATGACAATAAATAATTTCAATCGAGCTATATATGATTTTATTCATATTTATATGAGATATATAATATACCTCTATGATTTTTTAACCCAATATTATCAATCTTCTCTTCAACCCATTGGGATATATCCATGAAAAAATCACCACCACACATAAGGGACTATGTTTTTCTCAAGTTACCCATCAAAACACCATCTTCAAACTATATTCCTGGTGGGGAAATTCCTCATAGTTTCATGTACCTTGTGATATTAACCGATACACATAAAATATATTACGTTCAAGGTTAATTAGAAACTTAAAATCATGTGTAATTACAAAACTAACGATTACTAGGTTTATTTTTCCAAGTCATTCTTACTATATAATGATCAACTGAATAGATTAGTCATTTTACAATGAACTTAATGATATAATGTTCCCTATTAAATTAAACCAAAATTTATATGGGTTTTAATATTTTCACAAGGATAGATATGAATCCTCATTCGTGGGGTCAATCCTAGCACAAAAAATACCTAACACCTTCCTAGATGGTGATAAAATATGGAACACCCAACTATGTGGTTTTAAAATACAATGATTGATAGAACAACATCACTAAGTAACAATATGATAAAGATAGAGAAACTATGATATATACAAGTGGTTTAATCAATGGAGAATCCTCGATACATACAGATGTTCACATCGATAGGATTCATTTGATATATATTTACATTAATATCATTATTTTCTAATAAGTGACTGTTAGCATGAGGGTAACCAGTCTCATAGTGGGATTTGTTAAAGATTCATAGACATGAATTAAATATATGATATTGTCCCATAGTAGGTAATACTTCCACCCCATAAAATGCGATGAGCCCGACCTCCCATCCTCTTGACCAATGTGAGTTCTTAATAATTATTGGTTAGAAACCCCAATGAATGCCTACCTTTGGAAAACATGTCTATGTCGATATATATTATAAGTAATGTGGGATCCATTGGGTTATTCTGGTTCCATGAATAAACCCCATTCAAAATCATCATAAATAAATGAAGTGAACAGATGTGAAGATTTTTTGGAAATAAATATCCCTCCACAACCATGTGTGGGGATAACTTCATCTCGGGTAAAAAAAAATGGTGAACCTAACACGAATCTTTCACCAATAAAAACAATTGGTTGAACATGTTCCTAATTATGATTCTATATTAAAAGATAATCCTATTTGTGTTTTCTTTTTTCTTTAATGTAATATTCTCAATATCTCCAATTCTTCCAAAGATATGGTATTATCATCAACCAAGCATTATAGTGCATGAGATACCACAAGATCCATGAACTGTGTAAACAAGAGGACAATGTCAAATGATAAATATCTATATTAACAAGTTTTTAACATGATGTTAGGGGATTACCATCAATATGGTATTATCCAGAATTTATAGGATACATGTAAGGTTATCTAAATCCAAAATAACATGATTCCATCTTATTTTTTGAAATTTGTACTGGAGCCAATGAAACTTATCACCACCACCAACCGATTCAGGATCCTATCCATGGAGTGTGAAAAATAATAACTTCATTATCTTAGGTATGTGAATAAATAAGCCAACCATTTACTCCCTTTGTCTCAATATTCTCCTAGGATATTTCCTGATATCTGTTACCATTATTGTTATTAAACTAACACCCCTTAGCCACATTCTAAGAGAACTTCCCAATATATTATTCCCCAAGTCACTCAAAACTAGGGGTCAATAGATATCTCCATGTGTTGTGAAGTAAAAACCAAAAGGAATATGTACAGATTCATATTACTATTAAATAATCCCACTAAAATACTATGGTAGGAATCAGTGATGAGGCTCATATCTCAGTAATCATAGAGCACACCTACTAGTATATTATAGAAGAAATCCTAGAGAAGGTGAATATTCCCACCCATTCATATGAATCCTATAGACATATCCTGATGGAAATTATATGAAACAATTGGGTGAATATTCTCACTTTAATGGAAGATTTATTCTTTTATATCATGAAAACAATAAATAAAAAGGCTAATATATATATTGAAACAATTATGATCTTACAAAATATTCTAGTAGTGATAGAGGGGATTCATTTTCACATCCTGGAAATAATATTGGATCAAGAATGTATCCATATTATAACAGTCAAAGTGGTATATTAGCATTCTCAACATGGATATAAAACTGATATATATAACGTTCATAGTTTTAATCCTACTTGAGAAGATTTTCAATATGTTCTGATAAAGGGTTAGGATAGGTGTTAGGCTCATATTCTCTCTCTAACAGGGGTGTGATGAAATATTTTGGCAATCATCTCATGTCTATTTCATTTTCCCATTGAAAACCAATGGCATATCTCAATGGATAAAATAAAATAATATTATTACCTATATATCCTGAGAAATAAAACTATCAAGGTGAATATTCCTCCTCCTTCCAATAAAGTACTATATTAACTTCCATTAGAGATTATATGCAAAAAGGATCATACCTATTCTCACATTTTAGAGGTTATTACAAATATCCTAATTGGAAATTAACATTAAAATCAGGAACATACCTCCATTTCAACCAAGGTGGACCAACATATTCCTACATACACACAAGTGTGAGATTATATTCATACCAACAATTTAGAATCTTTCCATAATTTTCCAATATCTTCCCTATAATGGGGGAATATCCCTATAACAACTAATGATATCCATTGGCATACTTTGATTGATTTCAAGTAGTAGGATCATATTCTTATTCAACCCCAAAAAATAGGTCGATATATTCTAAAGACAATAAATGGTGAGGCTCATACTCCTACCTTGCTTAGTGTTGGTATACATGAGTCTATACAGTCCATGTTTATAATAGACTAAGGACCCACTGACTCTTCATATAAAGAAAAAGGATAAATTTACCGTGGAATTAATGTTTTATGGTAGTATTTATATGGATTATGGGGATCTTACCTCTGAAATAAAATTTTGAAAACATACCTATGGCGATATCTAATAGAGGAAAGGGAATCATT
Organism: Viscum album; assembly: GCA_963277665.1. Taxonomy (NCBI): domain Eukaryota; kingdom Viridiplantae; phylum Streptophyta; class Magnoliopsida; order Santalales; family Viscaceae; genus Viscum; species Viscum album. Next base: position 59,548,716 of record OY728143.1, on the reverse strand, counting down.
ACCTTTTTAAGAAAATTTTTTATTGGGAGGTTCTCGAAAAACATGGTTTAATAACATATGGTTCCTCATCAATTTCTAAAAACACCTCACCCTAGTCAGTAAGAAATATAGGGAAGTGAACACCATCATTTCTACCTATAAGTTACAATTAACTGTATTCAAAAAAGGGACCTTTGTGGCCTAAACATGTAAAATAATATACCTTTGATGAGGAAGATGCTGGTATGGATATGAGGAAATATCAAACTTTGAAAAATCTACATAATATGTTATGTACCATCACCACTCCCTATAATGACATCATATATTTTTTAAGGAATAATTCATACCTTACATACATGAGAACTAATGGGAAACACTTCACCAAGTAAATTTTTAGCACATCCCTTATCAATAACATGATGATCATATTAAGGAAGTGAATATGATTTGATGTTAGGTAGACCTTTTTTAATTTCTCTATAGCTCATAACCTGAGGTTAAAAAAGTACCATGAGATATTGAGTCATGATTTTATCCAATTCCTAGTTGTACTCTAACAAATAACAACTGACACCTCACATGATGTACATATTTAGGAAAGAGAAAGTAAGGATAATTAAACTTCACATCATCTTATGGACCTTAGAGTCACTCAAAGATGGAATCTTTCAATTTCATTACCATAGGATAGGTCACACATCTGAAAAAATGCATGAAAACTTGTTAATATAACAAAACCATGCCATATCTAAGGAATAAAATCATTGAAACCAGAGAGAGAAGTTTATTGGTAGGTTCCAAAGCTAGGATTATTGAAAGGTAAATATTGAATCTCAAATTAAAATAGAGCCCTAGGCCATGAGATAAATCATTGTGGAAAGTATCTCACACTCTAATAATTAATGACAGCCAGATCATGCTTGAGTGAAAATGAAGCAAATCAAGAAGCTTCCACAGACGCTACAATGATATTATCTAGGATAAACCCCAACCCATAGGGATTGGTTATTTTTTTTACCTTCACCCTTGGGGTCATAAAATCTTCATAGTCTCTAAAAGGTATCATTGGTGACTGTAAGCCAACTCCTTCCCATAGGGGTGGGGGAATATTTACCATTTTAGCTAGCTCTAGAATTATTAAGCCCCAAACTTGTTTAGGAATCATTATTGATGGATCCACATTAGTCTGAAGACTTAGATATGGGGTATTATTTTCATATACTCTAAGACAATAATTATTTTCTAGGTTAGTCAGTGATTTCTAGCAACTGTTTCTCTTACCAGTTCTAATGCCATAAGACACATCCATTCCATTCAGGGTATATTTAACGAGGATAGTTATTGAATCCCTTAGGACCACCATCATAGATAAAATCCATGAGATAAATAGAAAATAAGATCAATACTTTTGTGGTTTGAAATATGAATAGGACCACTATTAAAGTGATCTAGATAGAAGACCTTGATATACCCCTTGAATTGGGTACAAGTAATGAAGAGTCACTCTATTACTTAGATAATGATAAAGTGATTCTTCTTTCCTCATATTCCTTAGTGAATATCTTTATGGTCAATATATTAGATGAAATAGATTAATATATGGATACTAAGGCATGAAATGGTGAAATAGTTTCCCAATACAAGGGTTGTTCTAAAACATAGGCCGATGGCACACATATCTAAAATTAGAGGAAAACCCATAACATTACACCTATAAATGAGGAGTTGACACACCCTTGATTCCATTCTAAGAAATATAAATGGAAAATCATGGATACATACCACTCTCCACAAAGAGATCCAAAATTCCTATCTATGGAAGAGAAGGTGGTGCAATATGATGATGGGATATTTATTCTCAAATTAATCAATATTGAATTACCCATGTGGAATTTTACCACTAGGTACCAGCATAAAAAAAATAGAATAATTCTCCTCCCACTCACAAGGAGAGGGTTAATCTGCCCACATGAATAGAATCTGAATATCAGGTTGTCACTATATCTAGAACATATGACCAATTTAATATATGGATTAAGGAAAATCTAGATTTCCCACCATTTTTCCAGCCACTTCCCTCATATTAGTAAAACAATCTTTCCCTAGTGTAAACTAGTATGATGGCGAGTCCAGATTCACCCATTACTCAATATCAAGGGATAGCTCAGAAAATGTTTCCCCAAGAACTGCTCATCACCATCAAGTGTATTTCCATTCGAATGGAAGCCATGGAAGGGTAATATATACTAGTGTATCTAAAAAAATCCATACCCTAAATGGGTGGATGTCACTCCACCTTTTCCCCAATTTTGGTAATCATGTTTTCCAACACATGAATGGAACAAGATATCTAGCACATTATCTTTTGTATTTCATGTATTGATGCGGAATAATTATGGACCCAAAGGAATAATAAGAGGAAGAAAAATTAATATTATTTGGGTAGACTCTATTGGTTCCAACATTAATATGGTATAGTGGGCTACCATCAAGGTCTATAATAGGATGGGAAGAAATTAAATATTATTTCATTTACCAATTTTGATCTATACTATGGAAAACCATGGTATTTGACCTTACCAAATGTAAAAAACATGAAAATTATAGGGTCTTCGATGTAGTCGCTGAATGAAAAGGCCTAAAATAGTTGATTAATATTACTATGTAACATCCTAACCCAAACCATTGAGTCCAATCTAGAATTCCACAGGAAATCATGCACATATCTCCATATGAAAATAGGCTACCAATAAGTAGTGAGGGTATCAGGTGGAACCATGAAAGACTATACCCTCCATAAGAGTGAATAGAAGAAATTATTACCAAAATAATAAATAAAATAAATAATCAAAGAACATTTGGAAAGTAAAGATGACATACATGATATAATAAACCAAAAAAAAAACAATGGTTCAAGGCACATGGAATTCCAGTAAATAAAGGTGACTACAGGCATCCCACATTAACTTCATCTAGTGGAATCCAAATTCTTTTAGTCCACCTACTCAATCATCTACCACATGACCATTTCCCTTCACTAGATCCCTAGGAATGATATATATAATTGAACTGAAATGACCAAGTTGGGTGTGAGTAAAAAACTTATAAGGACACCACCAATAACCATTAAAATAAGTGAATAAACTATTCAAGTCAATGAAATGAATATAAATAGGGTACCAATTAAAAAACAAATATATCTCACAAGTTCAAAACACATTCCTGGTCATCATGGATAAGCTCTAACTGGTTCTGCAACATACCAAGAAAAACAAACTTGATTTGGAACCATCTTAATAGAAATTTTGGTAACTAGTCTGACACATAACATAGGTGTAATAACCCAAAAACATGCATGACACATTCTTACTAGCTGTGATATTCCAAGTACATACCGACCACTGTTTGAAAAAATATTACTCAGAGGATATCCTGATAGTATGTGACACATCCCACCATCTAAAATATCCCAAGTACATGCTAACCAATTTATGAAACATTCCACTCAAGTGAATACTCCAAGTATTTCAAGCCATCTATCATTTTTTACATCTCACATATCATCCAATGTCGACCAAAACATGAGTCACATATCATATATCATCAAATGTAGAACAAAACTTGTGTCACATATCACATGATGACTGAATAGGAGAAACCTGCACAATCAACTACATAAGATAGAATAGAAATATACATAATACAAATACACTTGACAAAACAATATCATGTCAATACAACAATATCCCAACAATCACATTCCATATGTAAGCAACATCAATCACATGTCAAATTTACACTCACACCCACACACACACCTCATGTGATCAAGCATCAATCTGAGGTCTTAAGGGATAACATGCACTTCAATAAATTATTCTAACAAAATGTAATTAAATATGTGCTACATTCATGGGATTACTACCTTATGTGGAATAATGTTCCAATGAAAATGGTTACTAACCAAGCCCAATCACACCACTAAGAGACATTTCCCAGTGAATGATGTTTTTATTAGAATTAACTTCATCTTCAATACTTAAAAAAGGGTAAAATTAAATATGAAAATAATACCTTTTTTCCTTAAAAAAAATAGGATTTGGATTCTTCTCATTGAGATGAACCAAACTACACTAATGGCATGTCAATCCGATTAGTATCAGCAAAGATATTAATGAATGAAGTTTGGAATATAAAGAAAAATAAAATAAAAAAAATAATAGAGAGAGTGGAGAGAAAGAGTGGCATGTGAGAGGGTTAGATGTGAGACAAAGGTGTATTCATGCTAGGTGCCTCCCATTTACACCCCCTTCTAACATTTTTTATTTTCAATTTAATAACATTTACTTTCTCTCTCTATATCCCTCCTCCAAACTCCCACACACCAACCCCATTAAACTCGTGTGTTTTTTATTTAATATCCATTTATAATCATATTAAATCACCCATTTAATATATATTGAAAAGTTACCCATATATATATACACATTTTAATTTATCAGAAAAAAATATTATTCTTCCAAATTTAAAAGTAATATTAACAAAAAAATTATTATTATTATTTTATTACATATCTTCATCATTACCATAATTGAAATTTCAAATTTAAAATCTGTTAAATAGTAATAATAGATTAAAAATTTCTTATTAATCATATAATTTCATATATTATGAATATGTATTAATTTCATCATTATTAATTTGATCACCCATTATTTCCACCATAACATGATTCTAAATCACACAATTATATTTTTATTTTTGTATTTGAAACATATAATAATAATAATTATATTATTATTATTAATAATATTTTAACTACCCAAAAAATATTCAAATAACAAATGTTATTACCCTTACATGTGATGTAACAAAACACCCTATGTGAACAAATGTTATGTCACGCCTAGGGTAAAACCTAAATTCCAGAACTAATGGTGGTATCATATTTCTTGTACAATACACCATTCAGAAGATAACTCAATTTTTTTTAAAAATTATAATAAAAATATTAAAGAAATTAAGTTCACATGCAATGTTACAAAACAAACAACATACACAAATTTTATGCCGTTCTTAGGCTAAACCCCACAACCTATACCTGAAAGTTCTCTAAGATTACTCAGATTAGAATATTTTTTAGAATATTCCTTAGTTTTAATGTGTTTTTACCCATAAAAAAAATACTTTAAATCATTTATTAAGTTATTTTTATTGAAAATTTACATTTTCACATAGAAATAAATATAAATTATTAACATATAGTATTTTTATTATCATTAAAAATTAGAGATATTACACCGCTCCCATAGATTCAGCTACTGGAAAATTGTGTAGAGAACCTCTATGATGAACTAAAGACACCAAATATCCCATTGAAATAATCAGGATGGTTTAGGGAGTTTATAGACTTCATGTAGTATTTAAAGGATTCTCTTCAGTAAACTAGGGATGAAACTTTTCCCACATCTATAACACAATGGAAATGGTTTGGTAAGGTAGAAACTGTCACTATTTCACCCAAATTAGTGTTAGTTACTAATGAATCAACCAAATAAGATTCATATAACTTGGTTCCACCCACTAAATATTAAAAATAAAAAATTTCCTTCATTAGAATGTAAGGAAAGATCAAAACCACCCAATATATATGGAATGAAAAAAACTATTCATTTTGAAAAGAATAGGTTCTTAGATACATAATCAAAACTGTATAAAAAATATAATCAGCCTTTCTAATCCCAAGAGACTAATTGAAATTTGGACCAATTATCATATTGAATATTTTCATTTTTTCAAAGTTTAGTCAACACTATCCATGTTTGTTTCATATTTAAATAAATAATCTAGAAGATGTTTGACTTTGGATATGTGGTGTTGGGAAAATCCCCAGCATATGTGGCCCATGTTTCCACCACCCATTCAAAGGAATAAGGTGACTGGGTAGAATTCATGACTAGGAGTGAGAAAAATTTGGATGATTGGATAACCTAAAAGATGATTGATCAGTCTCATTCTATTCTTAAGGAATAACTTTATCAAATTTTTTTTATCATAGCTCATACTAAATTATTAAAAGGTATTCTATTGAACCTATCCTATGGAATCATACACAAATGGTGGAAGAAAATTAGGGTGCAAGAAGAAGAGTCTCATCAAACTCCCAAACTAGCACAAACTCTAGAAAATTTTATACCTTCATCACTTGGAGCACAAAAAACATCAAACCTAATAAAATAATCATATGATAAAGATCCAGTATTTGGTTATGTTAATATCAATCACATATAATACCCCTTCTTTGGTGATTAATATTCATATTAATATGAGTTCCTCATACCTAAATGGGGGGCTAGAGGCAGTGGTTATGGAATTCAATGGAATAGGGGAATAAAAAATCCTAGATGAGCTCATCATTCCATCCACAACCCTAATTAATCCATATAAAAGGATGATTTATTTATTAAAGATCATTAGTAAGACCAATATTTTCATGGATACACCCCCAAATCCTATAAGAGTCATACAAACCCAATTTTCTTAGATGACCAGTTGGCTGGGGTGAAACTATCTGGTCATACCAAAAAAGTGGGAATACAAGATTAGCCTAACCCATCAATTAAATTTATGCCTTAAACATTAAATCATAAAATTCATCCACTTTAATTAATTTATCCTCTAAATCACATGACATGGAGTAACTCTGCATTGGGAAGCAAAGTACTCTGGTTCAAATGTATGGAATCTTTAAATAGTTGGCATTCGTTCCATCCATGATGTCAAGTACTGATTGTATTCACCTTTAAAAGGATCCCAGTGAAGCACCTGTTATGGCCCTCCAAATTCCCTAGGAGAATTAGATATAAGTCATAGTATCCAAGGCTTAACAAGAAAAAATCAATTTAGTGGAATTTAGTACCACTATATGATTCATAGAGAAAGATTGAGGGAAAACCATTTAGGATAATATCAAAACCATATAAATTTCAGGAACAATCAATGATTTTGAAATAAAATGGATTCTTATCAATAATAGATCTGAGAATAATCTTATCTTGATCCAAAATCCCTGATTTATTAGATACTGTGAAGTTGATTTATCTTCCTCAAAGATGACCATTCAGGTGTACAACAAGAGATTAAAAAATTACCTCATAAAGATCAAACTCAAAACCTAGTTCGGATACCTAGTGTCTAATTCTGAGTTCATGGTTATCTAGTAGGACACAACATATAATGATCAAATCATAAGTCCTTAACTTCATAGCCATGCCATAGTTCCATCCCCATAATATCAATACCTAAAGTACCCCACAATGGAAATGTTGGATTTCTATGTGAATATAACCCCAATTTTAATCTTTTAAATCCCATTATACTAAGGTGGATTTCTACAAGATACAAGGAATGTAATTGATTATAGAGGAAAATAAGTGGGTTTATTCTCCCAATGATTCAAGAACATTCCCTACAAACCCTTGGAGATATCTTGACAACAATTATAAATTTCTTATCCACATGATAAAATAAATAGATCCTACCCTAGATATCCTTCATAGTTCTCAAGATTCACTTCTTAGTGTCTATATAATAAAACCCATTCTAGAAAAATGAAGTTAATCTAGATGTATCTGGGCCACACTTGAGGAGATTAACACCACAGATGGTAATTACCTAAGAAAGAGTGATCCTTTTCCATAAATGAAATGCAAGGTGACCTTCTTTCCACCATTTGGATTAGAAAACTCCACCACACCATTGTTGGAAATTAAAAATTCCCCTAAAATGTCTATTAGATATTGAGATGTCAATGATTCTACTGCCCTCAATAATAGTAGAGAAGAAATTGTGCATCTTTAGAGTAGTCCTGATCATCATATTTAAACATTAAAACTCCTAGGGCCCATGAATAACTCCATATCCTTCATAAATTGTATATATTTAATCATAATATCTAATACTATTGGGAAAACTTCCATTGATGTAGATATGGAAGAAGAAGAGGATAACCTTAAAGATACTCCTCAATCTTTCGAGGAACGAATCCCTCCCACCATTTATTTTCCTAGAAAAGTAACTACTAGTATAAAATAGGATTAATGGACCACATTGATTATTTATACCATGACTATTTAAGTGAAAATGATGTATATCTTCCTGAAAAAATACTATTATGTGTTCACTTGAAATTACATCAAAATTTTGAGGCTAAATTCTAATATGACCACCCATTATTTGGGCCAACCAGATGATCATTATGGTTACAAGAAGTTAGACAAAATATTTCATCCCTAATGTGATTATAAGGTATATTTTGAATCTGATTAGATTATTAAATCCAATTTCTTTAGATAGGTGTAATACCCAAAATGTATTTCCAACATCATCTCCATTAATATATGGAAGGGAAGTTCTAGGTTTGAATAAATTTTTGGGATGTCAATCGTTACTTCACAAAGGATAATTTCAAGGTTCCAATTATAAAACTCTTGATTGATGTGACTGTTGTCTTATAAGACCTTTCCTTTAGGGATGGTTACTCAGTATAAAATCTGATCATGATTTCCCCAGAAGATGAAGAAGCCATAATTTTTAGGGTACCTAGGAGAAATTATGCTACGAGTTCATGCCATCCAATTAGAATAATGATGAAAAAACCTACCAACATTCCTTGAATCACATCTCTAGAACCATTCGGGTAAGGATCAAAAAGTGTTATGTCAATGATTTGGTGGTTAAATATAATAATTATATGATTATCCACCTAACCTACAATTTTTTTAGAAAGTTTAAATTAAATATCTTAAAGATAAACCCTATAAAGTGTTCTTTTAAGGTAACATTATAGAAATTATTTAGATTTTTGGTACACTACTATGATATCTAGGTCCACCAATAGAATACTAGTGTGATCTGAGTAATGCATACTCCTCTAAACCTTAACGTGTTTATAGAGATTTGGTAAAAAATCACCTATATTATTTGTTTTATAGAAAATATTATTGGAACCCCCCCCAGGATATTTATGAAGAAGGGATTTATTTATTGATGGGCTAAATATTGGGAAGAAGCCTCTGAAAAAATTAATTGATATCTATTTCACCAATCAGTACTAATGAAACCATTAGATGAGAATCCACTCATCATATTTGTTTACACTATGGAGTGATCTTTTAACACCTTGTTTTAAAATAAGAAGATACAGGGAAAGAAAATAGTCTCTACTATCTCATCAAAATAAAGCTAGATATTGAGACCTGATATTTTGATGTTGAGAAGAAATCCCATTCACTCATTTTACAGTCCAAAAACTAATTCACCACTTGAAACACTATGAGTTACACCCGATCTATAGTATAGGATAACTCTACTATATCTTCAACAACCCTATATTGACCAAGAATCTATCCAAGTGGGTGATTATCCTACAACAATATGACATCTAATTCTTATTATAAGAGGAAATTAACGGGAATGAACTAGCTGATTTCCTCACCACACATCCTATCCTAGAGATCATGCTAGTAAATACCAAGCTGCTAGATTAATAGGTGTTATATTCCCATGAATTACCCAAAAAATGGGAGATTTATTTTTATAGAGGATCTCGAATTCTGTTTAAGATAAAAATGGAAAACCTGAATCTTAATCAAGTTGGTTTGGAGATTTTATTTATCTCCCCAACCAAGGAAATTATACCTTATTTTTTTATTTATATATAAAGGCTATATGAATGACTAAGAAAAATAACAGCTCTTATAGTGATTCAAGAACTATCCATGAATCTACAAATATCCCATTTGAATTTTACGGTTGATTCAGAAATAGTGATTCTGAATAACAATGATGAGTACATTTTTAAGAAAGATCATTTAGACCCTCTCATTGGATATGTTATGGGACTTATGATGAAAATTAATTTTGATCCATTACTTAATATCACCCCCAATAACAAAATTATCATGATGGTGCACTAGATAATACAACCAAAATCCTTGAATGATCCTAAACAAGAGAAGATAGTCTTCTACAATGCATGACATTTGTTATTCTCCTTGATCATAATCTATTAAATGGAGAAAATAAATAATATTAGTTCTTCCCCATGGTTTAATGAGATAACATTCTCATCATATGATACTATTATTGGATTAATAATACCCTTAATAAACAACAACCAAAACATGATTCTTCTATTAGAAAAATAAAAAATAATAGATTCAATGTTGGGATTTTTTTCCATTTGTGAAAATTTGAATGAATGAAAATTATTTTACAGATACAATTTTGATATATTCCTCCTTAGATGCATAGAATAAGCGGAGACCCTATTCATTTTTTAGATAGTCCATGCAGGCTACTATCATCCTCATTAGTCAAGGACCAAACAACCTCGCTAAATTATGTGGCTTGAATGTTTTTGAACATTAATGATAGTAGACTATAAAATTAATTGAGAAGTTTAATTCCTATCAAATACATGCTAATTTTAACCATTAACCACCAAAGTTATTTAATATTACCAAAAAATATTTTATTTTTTTTGTATGGTGAATGGATTTCATTAGGTCATATCCCCCGGCCACAACTGGGATATTTATGTATATCCTCATTTCCCATGACTTCTTTTCCAAATGTTCCAAGGCTATAATTATTAAGGAAGTAAGGAAAAATAATGTAATCAACTTTATAAAGTATACATTTATTACTATATTTTGTTTCTACCATTAAATATTAACAGAAAATTTCACCAAATTCTATTCCTCCAAGTTGAAAAGGCAATATCGGGAGTATAACATAATGTCCAACCAGTTGTCCCACTATTATGTAGTGGAAAATGAAAAAAATAAGGATTTCAATAAGACTTTATCATATATAATCTATAAAATGATGGATAAAGATATTGAATCATGGATATAAAACATCTACTTTCCTTGTGGTCCTATCATAGTACAACCCACACTACCACACATGTTACCCTATAGTTACTGGTCTATGGAAAAAATGTGGTTCTTCCCATTGAAGTCTAATTTCACTCACTTTGAATTTCTATCTATTTTTGTCTATGATAAGATGAAAAATAAAAAAATATTTTAAAGAGTTAGAATGAATCAATGAGAAGAGACAACATACAATAGAAAATCTAGAAGTCCACCAAGATCAGATCATGTAAGCCTTCAATAAAATTTTTTCCTCTACTCATTACTTTAAGGAGATGTTGTACCAGTTCTTAGAACCTCAATGTTTCTTGGGATAATTCTTCCAGTTGGAACCAAAGTGGGAAGGAAAATACTTTATAAAAAAGTTATATTTCAATAGAGGTTACTCCTTGTATATAATGGAAATATAACACTTCACACCCCATACCAATGCAAGGTTTCTCAAGAAATACTCTACATAATTCTCATGTTGGTTCTAAGACATGGATACAAGATGTTAAATTTCCAAGACCCATTCCCTTACAGTATGATGTTAATCTAAATGGTCATTATCCTAGTTAGGTTATATAAAAATATATAACAATGTCACAACCACATGAAATTGATTTTCAAGGTACGGGTCCATGTCTCATGAACTTAAGGTTCACGAAATCACTATCCTTATTACATGAAATTAAAATTAAGTGCACATTGGTCTAATAATTGTGAACCTAAACTAAATTCCCGCATAATTATAACCAGTAAAAATTTAAATTTCTTAGAGTGGTCCATTCCCTATGGGCTTATTTTATACTACATGAGATTTCAATCCATGTATATTTTTATGGAACACAATCCCCCATGACTTAGAACAAAAATGAAACCCATTACTTGCATATGATTCATATCTATATAAGGAATATTTCACAAAATAAATATGTGTGTCTTGATTACTATCCTCATAGGATATATGTTGATTCCATGATCCCTTATCCTAGGACTAAATAAAACTTTCATGGTGGGTCTTGTCCCCTTTTAGAACTAACATGATTATATTTTATTTAAAGTGTGAGTCAGATATTATCTAACCTAGAAACTTAAAAAACATACCCTCCCATGTATGAGATAGATCTACATAAAATTATTTGACATAGGTTCCCTCATTTAAAGACCTTTACTTTGAAAATATACCATTATCCTAAATATGAGAAAGATATTTGTTGGGTAAATAATTTACAAGAACTACATAAGGGTTTATTCTTGTGTTTACATGATATGTATTAATTCATGGATATCCTATCCTAGTCCTAGCCACAATTTCTAAGAAAAAACTCCCTACCTTTATATGTGAGTTGGATCTATATAGGGGGTTTCTTTCTTGGAACATCACATGTCTTTATTCCTATATATATATATGATACATAGTGATTCTAGGACACTATACCATAGGTCTAATTAGAATTAAAAAATTTTACCCTTTAACTATAATATTATAGCTCTTCTGGTGAAATTTTCATTTTTTAATTGTGTTACATTGAGGTGAATACCAGATTTCTTCCCTTTCACATGAACTCGATTTGTACAAAATAAAATAAATAAAATATACCCTATCTTACATATAAGCCCGATATATGGAAGAGTCTTCAAAATTGATTCCATAATTCATGAACATACACTAAAAATACCTTCCCCATCCAAGAGCTTAATCTACACAAGGAACATATAAGAACTAGATTTGGATTTATTACTATTATAATAGGATATATAATGATGCCTAAATCCTATATTCAAGTACCACCTTCAAATTCTATCAACAAAATTCCCTTCTTTACTATATATAAGATATTTCAGTGGAGATGAATTTACAACCCTACACTAAGGAGGATAAGAGAATTAAAATTAAAACATTATATAATTTGTCACATACTATAAGACCTATGATATAATCAAGTATTCCCATTTTTAATATAAGTCTTTGTAGCATGAAATTAAATTACATGACATCTGAATCCTTATCGCATGACGCTAATCTATATGAAATACATGTCTTTCTCATAAGATATTAAACAACATGACATATTTTTATCACCCAATGTTAAAATTAATGAAATTTTAATCGTTATGTATAACAGTAAATAGTACAATCCATCATCCATTATCATCTATTTACGAAGGACCATGATGGACTAATCTTAGGAAACAGAGGTTTGGGGTGCCTTAATCACCTTATCTAAACATTTCAATTCATAAATAAAGCTTCATACCTTAAGTGTCTCTAGTTTCCAAAACTTTTAATTGGATGTTGTCAACAAGTGTATCTTACTTCAAGGGATAGATCTATTTACCTATGCACACATGCTATAAATTGGATCTTGTATATGCACCCCCAATCTGGCCAGCCAACCAAAAGTATTTTTTAATGAATAAAAGGCCCCTCTAAGATCCATATTCCCTTTAAATGCTATAGTAGAATATTCGATTCAAATATGGTTAGCGTTCTTCCGTTTAGTGTCTGTCCCATACCATCACTCACCATCCGAGAACCTTGAAAAATTATTGAAAACATCCTCATTATCTATTCAAACAGTGTTAGAGTATTCTTAGCCATGGGATTCCTAATTAGGTTATTATTTTATATTTTTTCTATTATTTAATTTACACATCATGAAATTAATCCATATTTTATATGGTCCATGAATTATAGACCTAAGTTGCATATAACCTAGTCAAAGATGTATGACCATAAACTCTATCCCTAGATGATATAGATCTCTAGACTTTAATCCACTAGTGAAAGAGACAAAAACTCATCAGGTTGAAAACACATAAAAAGAAATCAAAATAAAAATTCATATCTTTAATATCTACTACCCCCATACCAAGGATCAGAAAATTGTTATAATTTAAATAAATGAGGCATAAATCTCATAGGTCCCACCTTATGACCCAAGAAAAATAAAATATTTTATCACTAGATTAAATGGTCTAGAAAAAAGTTATAGAAATGATTTATCATATACCTTCACCTTGATAATGTATTTAGTACATGATGACACAACTTTTAGGGTACCAAAACATAAAATTAAATAGCCTTTTCTCAATAACATACTTTATTACCTAAGTTTTTATGTCTTCTTAAACCTTTAAGGGATATCTATTGTGATTATACCCTACTCCAAGGGATACTTCTATTTTCTATACATACATTCCCCAATACAACTCAGCATATCTGTCCCCAGTTTGTCCTATTAACCAAAAGCATATAACCATGAGGGGAGGTACCTATAATCATTATTTTCCATGAGAACATCACAAAATAAATTTTCATTCAAATTTGGTTAGTGATCATCCTTTGTGTACCTATCATATCTCATCATAATTGATTCAAAATACTTGATACCTGATTTACACATCCCATAATCAACCTATTTAAGAGGATTAAATATCCTTTAAACTGTGCCTTGATATACCATAACCATTCTCAGGGAATGAATATGGAATCTTATTTTTGATTCTTTTGAAGGTCTTAGTCACATGAACCTAAATGGAATGATTCTTTGTTCTAGATTATATATCTTTAAACTACCTAAAGAAAGATTCATGGTATTCACCAATCCAAACACCCACAAAGGATGACTTGGGGAAAAGTTGATCCTCTACTAACTAGATTTACAAAACCAATAATAAACCTCTTTAAGTCGATTCCATATCTATTAAATTAAACTATAATTTACAATACCCGTTCTCAGGGAAAGAATATAGAATATTATTCTTGAATATTTTGATGATCCTATACACATAACCCTAAACTACATGATGCATTGATTTGACTTATATGAACTTAAACTGCCTTAGGAAAGAGACATGGTATTAACTCAGACAAAAAAACATAATGGTCATATTGGAAAAAAGTCGATCCTCTACTTACTGGACATGAAAGTTGAATGATATAAGAAAAATAATGTGCTCAATATACCGGTGGAATACAACTTGATATCCAAAAAACCCATAAAAATATATTTAAGAGAAATCCATTCCCTTACTTAATAGGTGTTCCCAATAAAATTCTTAGAATAAATATGGGCTAATAAAATTTAAGACATTAAGCTTGTGGGACCCAAAATTTTATCCCAAAAATAATTAAGTAATGATCACTTGGTCCTAGACCATAGAAAAATTTAGATCATTCCCTTTCCATAACACACTATCCCAATGTTGGCACAAAAAGAATGCATCCAATAAGGAACCAATCATTGAGTAACTTGATCTAGGAGGGTATCTCGGTTCACACACATTTATTTGACTGTCATATAGCCGGAATGGAGATATGGATTTGAATTTATGGCCATTTGAAGTCAGGCTTCCAAAAAGGATTGTGGAGATCCCTTTGCAAATATGTGTTTCCATGATGGAAAACTTCATGCAATGTATGTCCAGATGTGTGGACCTCCCTTTTAGAATTCATGAATTGTTGATAGTAAACCTATCATATCATCATCATAATTCATGGAACCCCTTCGATTCATGAAGCCCATGCCCTATAAATACCCCCCTAATGTCTTCATTTTGATAAGGATGGAAACCACTAGATTGCGACATCAGGGTCTCAATTTTCAAAGATTCTAGACTTCACGAGACACTCTTTCATGAATACCATAATAATCGATAAACCTACTACTTTGTGTTTTTGAGAGCCTCCAAACCAAGAGGATATGCCTTTCATGATCCTCTGAGTCAGTTGAGGATTATCAAACCATTTAGCCTTTTAAATAACTCCCCATGAGAACTAGGATATTCTTCACAAGACTCAGATCTCCACAAAGCCTTATACTTCATGAGACACTGAGCTCAATGAATCCCCATCCGTTGTGAAACCATGAGATCTATAAATCCCCCATACTTCATTGTAGCATCCCGCCTTTTTATAACATAAACTTTCATTACATTACACAAAACTGGGGATCTTTAAGGTCTAGTGTCTTGGAAACCAGGAACAAAATACATGAAAGCAACATAAATCATTCTTCTTAAACACTTGAAAGGATTCTACTTAAGTTCATCCTAGGTTCATTACTGCATCTCATAACCTGGGGACATACATCAAAAGAAAGGGTGAGTAGAAGGCCCAGTAAGGGAAACAAGAGGAACATTTTACATGTGAACTTGATATACTTCAATAAAGACATGAAAAGAACTTTAAGGCATGATAAAGAAATCATGAGGCATTTCATAATAAAAATAACATTTTTCATAACTTGAAGATGTGGCTACATCATTTAACATAGAAAATCATGAACATATCACCAAGGTCCATCCCCAAGGTGTCATTTGAAAATTACCAAGGTTATTCACCAAGGTATCGTGAAAATTGTAATCTCTAGTGGTTACATCATTACCCAATGCATTGGAGCGCTATCAGGGCGCACCCTTAAATTTTCATTTATCATCATGTGAGCCACATATATCATCATCAAACATTTCATAAATAACCCATATAGCATAAAATAAATGGGTTTCATTTCATAATCATAACGTTTTAAAAACTGCTTTAAAGACATGATCTTTACGTCACATTAAACCCACGGAAAGGGAAAGCGGGTCTCATGTATGTAAATCCCAGAATTTAAAATAGAACATTTTGATATATATGTGAATAAAATTGTAGAAATAAGAGCTTTGAGTATTCACTTTATAACATAAAATAAGTTTGAGAAAAGAGAGAGGCATTTTGAGACGAAAATTCTGCAGTATAACGGCTATGTTTCGGGGTTTTAGAAACATTGAAAAGAGACGGGACATGGGTCACCCACTCACAATTGATCCATAAAACAGTAGGGGGACAGAATAAGAAGGATATATGTACATGGTTATGAAGTTTTAAGGACATACCATTTGAAATTAATAACATGGAAGGAAGACAAAAATTAGATTTCTCTTATGAAAATTCGGCAGCCTAACGGCGTCTCTTAAACATCAATAAAAATGAATTGACAAGATCAAATAGGGTCTCTCATAATATGATCATAAGAGATAAGTATGATATATATAGAGATAATACCCCAACATAATAAAAAGGAACTTGAAAGACTTGACATGAAAATCGAACTTGAAAAATGAGAAGGGTGAAAGAATCCCTTAAAAATTCGGCAGCCTAACGACATCACTTAAACATTCATAAAATGAAATGATGAGAGTAAGAGGGGATATCTCATCATATAAGAATGAAAAGGGAAGTAAGAGGAATAGAAAAGAACATCCTATCACATAAAAACATGGAGCATAAAAGGAACGACATAAAAGAGATTACATGAAAAGAAAGAGAGGGGTCGGATCCCTTACCTTAAAACGTGACTCTTGAAACTCAAAGTTTTGGACCTTGAGGGCTTGGGGGCACCTTGGGAGGACTTATTGGAAGGTAAGAAGACCAGAAATTCGTTGGGGGAGAGTTGGGAGTGAAAACTAAAGGAGGAAAGGGTGGGTATTTATAGGGAAAGTGAGGGGACAAGGCATTAATGGCCAAGGGACACCTCACATGTGCTTTTCTCAAACCCATGTGCTCTCCCTTGGCATTTATCATGGAGTTAGGCCACATGGGGCCCCCAAAACAAAAATTCATCACCCTTGTCCAGCCAACCCTTAAAAGATCTCATGACATCATCATGACACCGTTATGATGTCATTAAACATACCGAAACCCTAAAACTGTATTTTTACTATTCACTGAAAATTCAACTTTCTCAGAAAAATCCCAAAATTTCACATTAACCAAATATCAATGCTATGATTTCAAAAATGAACTCCATTTTATAAAAATAATTTTCTAAATATTTTTAATTTTATTTTTAAATAAATACACTATTCACCGAAAATTCATTTTTTTCAGAAAAATCCCCAAAAATTACCATAACATAATATCGATGCTCTGAGTTCAAAAATAAAGTCATTTTTATAAAAATAATTTTCTAATTATTTTTAATTAAATTTTTAATTAAAAAACACTATTCATCCGAAAAAACTAATACTTGACTAATAATTTATGAAACCGTTATTTAACCATTTTATTGAATCACATTACTTAATCAAGGTGCCTAGATTATTTTAAAACTTTCTTTAAGTGAGATTACTAATCCATTTGGTCACATTACTAATCCTAAGCGTAAAATCACTATTCACTATTTACTATTCATCAAAAATTAAGTTGATCTTATTAGACTCCAAATTCCTTACTGAACACTTTTGTAGAAGACCATTTTTTGAAAATCATTACACATCATTAGTTATTTAGGGTTTACATAAATGTTTTAAAATATCCTTTTTTCGAAATTCATCAACAAAATACATTCTAAAATTATCCGGACATTTGAAATTTCACAAACATCACTAAAGGAAGAAATCTCAATTCATTCATCCCAAAGGATTACACAAAGAAGCTAGGGTCTCGTCACATAGCCCCTTATAACACCGACATATGACCTAAGTGTAAGGTGTGCTATGGTGAGAGAATCTGAGGGAGGCTCAGATAACATTGCCCTAGTAGTAATCTCTACTAACTTGAACTTCTCCCGTATGCGTTTCCGTTCAAGCTTGACATGCTGGAGTTCGGCTTGGGCTTGGTCCAAAGCGAAGCCCACAGATGCTACCTCCTTCCCAAGCTCTGATAAGTGGGCTT
Source organism: Viscum album (assembly GCA_963277665.1). Lineage (NCBI taxonomy): Eukaryota > Viridiplantae > Streptophyta > Magnoliopsida > Santalales > Viscaceae > Viscum > Viscum album. The sequence goes on along the minus strand of OY728143.1, from coordinate 59,530,146 downwards.
CATAAGGTTCAAGTCTACTGGATGAAGCCATCGCCTCCTCTTCCTGCATTAACCACTAACATCTTATTAAATCATTAAGAGTATGTTAATATACTACTCAAAAAGATTGGGTCGTTACATTCTTCCCCCCTTAAGAAATTTCGTCCCCGAAATTTATACTTGAGGCCTAGTAAAAAAGGTGAGGGTACTTTTGATTCATCGTTTCCTCAGGCTCTCAAGTCGCTTCTTCATACTTATGATTCCTCCACAACACTTTCACAAGGTGGGTAGTCTTGTTTCGTAGAACCTTGTCTCTACGGTCCAAGATCTCCACTGGCTGCTCCTCATAAGAGAGGTCATGTTCAAGTTGTACCACCTCTGGGTTCAGTACATGCGAAGGGTCGAGTATGTACTTCCTCAAGAGAGATAAATGGAAGACATCATGAACTTGAGCTAGGTTCGGTGGAAGTGCTAGACGATAAGCCACTGCTCCTATGCGATCAAGGATTTCATAGGGGCCAATGTACCTAAGGCTGAGCTTCCCTTTCTTCCCAAACCGCATGACTCTCTTTCATGGAGAAATTCGAAGGAAGACTTTGTCACCAACACCAAACTCCAAGTCCCTTCGACGATTGTCAGCATAGCTCTTCTACCGACTTTGAGCATCCTTTATGTGTTGTTGGATGGCATGAACCTGTTCCGTCATCTCTTGCACGAGATCAGGCCCAAGAAGCTTCCTCTCACCAGTTTCATCCCAACAAGTAGGATTTCTACACCGCTTTCCATATAGAGCTTCATAGGGTGCCATCTGAATACTCGCATGGAAGCTATTGTTATAGGAGAACTCCACTAATGGGAGGTGTTGATCCCATCCACCTTTAAATTCCATTGAGCATAATCTCAACATGTCTTCGAGTGTCTGAATAGTCCTTTCAGATTGGCCATCAGTTTGAGGATGATAGGCCGTACTAAAATTCAATTCAGTATTCAGAGCATGATGATGACTTCTCCAGAATTTTGATGTGAATCTTGGGTCACGATCAGATAAGATGGATAGTGGTACCCATGCAGCCTTACCACTTTCTTCACGTATATCTTGGAAAGCTGATCCAGAGAGAAATATTCCCGAATAGAGATAAAATGGGCTGTCTTGGTGAGATGGTCCACAATAACCCATATCGCATTGTTTCCTTTGGATGTTTTCGGGAGACCAGTTACAAAGTCCATAGTGATATTATCCCACTTTCATACTGGTATGGGTAGCGGTTGTAATACCCCCTTAGGAAGTTGTCGTTCTTCCTTTACTTGCTGACACACCAGGCACCTTGTAGTGTAATCGGCAATCTCCCTCTTCATGTTATCCCACCAATAATGATCACGAAGGTCTCTATACATATTAGTGCTTCCCGGATGTATAGAGAAAGTAGAGCTATGAGCTTCAACCATCAGTTCTTTCTTTATCTCCGGAATAGATGGGACACATAGTCTTGTATGAAATTTCAATACACCTTCTTGATCAACATTGAAATCAGGGAACTTACCATCCTTTATAGCCTCGAACTTCTCCTGCAGCAAAGGATCTTCTTTTTGAGCCTTCTTGATCTTCTCTAGTAATGAAGGTTGAGAAATCATTTGTGATAGGGTTGATGATGTCCCTTTCCTTATAATTCTCATGTCCAGTTTTACTATATCTTTAATCAAGGGATCCCCTAGGATCCTCATTGTTGCCAGAACAACAGGATCTTTCTTGCTTAACGCATCCGCGACTTCGTTTGCTCTTCCAGGGTGATAATGAATTGAACAATCATAGTCTTTAATAAGCTCCAACCATCTCCTTTGTCTCATGTTCAATTCTTTCTGTGTGAAAATATACTTTAGACTTTGGTGGTCAGTGTATATATCACATTTCTCCCCATAAAGATAGTGCCTCCATATCTTTAGAGCAAAAACAACTGCCGCCAGCTCTAGATCATGCGTAGGATAATTCTGCTCATGAATCTTCAACTGTCGAGATGCATAAGCAATTACCTTGTCATTTTGCATGAGGACACACCCAAGCCCTTTCAGAGATGCATCGCTAAAAATAACAAATCCTTCTCCGATAGAGGGTAGTGTTAACACAGGTGCAGTAACCAATCTCTTCTTCATCTCTTGGAAACTTTCCTCGCATTCCTTTGTCCAGATGAACTTAACCCCTTTTCGAGTCAACTTGGTTAGTGGATTAGAAAGCTGTGAAATGTTTTTCACAAACCTCCTATAATATCCTGCTAAACCAAGGAAACTACGAATCTCAGTTACTGTTGTGGGTTGAGGCCACTTCTCCAAAACCATTGTCTTTGTAGGGTCAACTGAGATTCCTTCATTGGTTACGATGTGCCCCAAGAAAGCCACTTCTTGTAACCCAAACTCACACTTGCTGAACTTCCCAAAGAGCCTCTCCTTCCGTAGAGTTTTCAAAATAACCCTCATATGATCTTCATGCTCCTCACGACTTTTTGAATATATCAAAATATCATCAATAAAAACTACCACAATGTTATCAAGGTAGTCCTTAAAGACTCTATTCATCAAATCCATGAAAATAGTAGGAGCATTAGTCAAGCCGAAAGGCATAACAGTAAACTCATAATGCCCATATCTTGATCGGAAGGCAGTCTTTGGAATATATTCCTTCTTCACCCTCAGTCGATGATAACCAGATCGAAGGTCAATCTTAGAGAAGAATTGAGCCCCACGAAGTTGGTCAAATAAATCATCAATTCTTGGAAGAGGATATCTGTTATTCACTGTGATCCCGTTCAGTTCTCTATAATCAATGCATAGCCGAATTGATCCATCCTTCTTCTTCACAAAGAGAACTGGTGCTCCCCAAGGAGACACACTCGGTCGGATAAACCCCTTCTCCAACAAGTCTTGGAGTTGTTTCTTTAAATCTTATAGCTCCACATTTTCCATTCTATACAGATTCTTTGATATCGGTTGGGACCCAGGTACGAGTTCAATGGAGAACTCTACCTCTATTTCTGGGGGAGGTCCAGGTAACTCCTCAGGAAATACATCCATGTACTCCTGAACAATTGGAACATCTTCAATTTGTATGCTCCCTTTCCCTTCTTCATCATCACCGATTAACTCCATAAAGAAAGCTATGGGAGGTGCTTCTAGATAGGGATCAGTTCGGGATATCTCTCCTCAGAAGATAACTGTAGGTCGTTCATTCAAGACTACTAAGATTTCCTTACTTCTGCATTTGATCTTAGCATTATACTTTGAGAGCCAGTCCATCCCTAGTATAATGTCGAATTCCATCATGGGAATGACTACTAGATTTGCGATAAGATTGTGCTCACCAAAGTAAACACTAGAGTCTCTAAATACTTTTGATGCAAGGATAATCCCACTTGGAGTCTTGACTGACAACTCTACCTCTAGCAGTTCAGGGATTGATTCTATATTCCTTGCAAACTTGGAGGAAATAAAGGAATGTGTAGAACCAGAATCAAATAAAGTACTTTCTAGTTTTGAGAGGACAACCAGAGTACCTGCTACCACATCTTTCGGGACTTCAACTTCAGCTGCTGTGATAGAGAAAGCACGACCTTTCTCCCTTGGCCTCTGATGAGGTTGATGGTGATTCCCCTCCACCGCCCTCGGATTTGGACATTGATTAGCAAAGTGCCCAAGCTGTCCACACTTGAAGCATGTGACTTCAGGTAGGTCCAGAACCATCTTTCCTCTATCGTTAGTGATGGGAAGTTGAGGCTTCACATCACTACGACAATTCCGAGAAATATGGACTTCTTTTCCACACCTATAGCACTTACCACTTCCGATCAAGCAGTTCCCCGAATGCTTCTTTCCACATTTATTGCACGTGGCATGTTGCATATGATTTCCACCTCTTTCCTGATGAAAACTTCTTCCCAGGCTTGGTTCTAGAGTTCTCTTCTTCTCATTAGATTTGTGAGACCACTGTGTCTCCCCAAACTCTAGTTCAAATTTCACAGCACTTTGAACTATTTCTTCATAGCTATCATAGTCCCTGTTGGCTAGATTCTTCCGCAGATGAGGTCGTAGTCCGCCAAAGAATCTATCAACCTTCCCATTAGGGTCCATGACAATGCTTGAGGTATAACGGGAAAGCTTTGTGAAGTTCATCTCATAGGTTCCAACAGATTCGTTCTCCTTCTTCTTCAGCTCGAGAAACTCTTTCTCCATTTTCGTTCTCATGGAACGAGGGAAATACTTGTTAAAGAAAATCCCCCGAAATTCTTCCCACTCCATAGCTTCCATCTCTCCTCGTGGATTCGTGTTTTTGATCAGTGACCACCACAGATCAGCTTCTCCCTCTAGGCGGTAAACAGCAAGGGTGACTTTTTCTTGTTCCTAACAATAAAGTACAGAAAAGATCTTTTCAATGGAGCTTATCCATTGTTCCGCAACCAATGGGTCAGTAGATCCACTGAATGTTGGTGGTCGTTGACGCATGAAGGACTCAACAGAAATTTGTTCCCTTCGTGGTGAGGTCGGCCTCTCAGCTTGATTCAAGTTATTACTCATAACTTGAGTCAGTTGGTTCATCATTCGCATGAATGTTTCCATTCCGGCTTCCATCGGAGGGCCGTCAGCACATGGTGCATTGCGGTCACCATCGGCACGGTTCCTCCTATTTCCCGCCATTTTCTAAAAGAATAAAACCTTAGTGAGAAACTTATTTCATTTATGGATCTTTTAACTAAGACTTCATGCTTATACAATTACACTTTTCTATAATTCCTTCATAATGATTAATAAAAAGCTTGTGATTAACCAAACATATCCTCCTGGAGTGTCGTAACCAAGAGTGCAGCAAGGCCCGTTATCGTGCACCAGTTCCCGTTCGAGTCTAGCTCAAAGCGGTGTTTTCGGGTTTTACCCCTATGTACATCTGTGCCAGAGCCTCCTCTACCTGCTCGTATCCAGACATGGATGTATTTGTTTGATAAACCACTTACTCAATACTTACCAAAATACCAGGAAGTTTTCCTATGTTTAAACTTTTCTATGGGGTTCTTCCTAAAGTTTTTATATCCTAATTTACACAAATAACTAAACCATCCTTTGATACCAACTGTAGCATCCCACCTTTTTATAACATAAACTTTCATTACATTACACAAAACTGAGGATCTTTAAGGTCTAGTGTCTTGGAAACCAGGAACAAAATACATGAAAGCAAAATAAATCATTCTTCTTAAACACTTGAAAGGATTCTCCTTAAGTTCATCCTAGGTTCATTACTTCATCTCATAACCTGGGGACATACATCAAAAGAAAGGGTGAGCAGAAGGCCCAGTAAGGGAAACAAGAGGAACATTTTACATGTGAACTTGATATACTTCAATAAGGACATGAAAAGAACTTTAAGGCATGAGAAAGAAATCATGAGGAATTTCATAATAAAAATAACATTTTTCATAACTTGAAGATGTGGCTACATCATTTAACATAGACAATCATGAACATATCACCAAGGTCCATCCCCAAGGTGTCATTTGAAAATTACCAAGGTCATTCACCAAGGTATCGTGAAAATTGTAATATCTAGTGGTTACATCATTACCCAATGCATTGGAGCGCTATCAGGGCGCACCCTTAAATTTGCCTTTATCATCATGTGAGCCACATATATCATCATAAAACATTTCATAAATAACCCATATAGCATAAAATAAATGGGTTTCATTTCATAATCATAACGTTTTAAAAACTGCTTTAAAGACATGATCTTTACGTCACATTAAACCCACGGAAAGGGAAAGCGGGTCTCATGTATGTAAATCCCAGAATTTAAAATAGAACATTTTGATATATATGTGAATACCATTGTAGAAATAAGAGCTTTGAGTATTCACTTTATAACATAAAATAATTTTGAGAAAAGAGAGAGGCATTTTGAGACGAAAATTCTGCAGCATAACGGCTATGTTTCGGGGTTTTAAAACATTGAAAAGAGAGGGGACATGGGTCACCCACTCACAATTGATCCATAAAAAAGTAGGGGGACAGAATAATAAGGATATATGTACATGGTTATGAAGTTTGAAGGACATACCATTTGAAATTAATAACATGGAAGGAAGACAAAAATTAGATTTCTCTTATGAAAATTCGGCAGCCTAACGGCGTCTCTTAAACATCAATAAAAATGAATTGACAAGATCAAATAGGGTCTCTCATCATATGATCATAAGATATCAGTATGATAGATATAGAGATCATACCCCAACATAATAAAAAGGAACTTGAAAGACTTGACATGAAAATCGAACTTGAAAAATGAGAAGGGTGAAAGAATCCCTTAAAAATTCGGCAGCCTAACGACATCACTTAAACATTCATAAAATGAAATGATGAGAGTAAGAGGGGATCTCTCATCATATAAGAATGAAAAGGGAAGTAAGAGGAATAGAAAAGAACATCCTATCACATAAGAACATGGAGCATAAAAGGAATGACATAAAAGAGATTACATGAAAAGAAAGAGAGGGGTCGGATCCCTTACCTTAAAACGTGACTCTTGAAACTCAATGTTTTGGACCTTGAGGGATTGGGGGCACCTTGGGAGGACTCCTTGGAAGGTAAGAAGACCAGAACTTCGTTGCGGGAGAGTTGGGAGTGAAAACTAAAGGAGGAAAGGGTGGGTATTTATAGGGAAAGTGAGGGGACAAGGCATTAATGGCCAAGGGACACCTCACATGTGCTTTTCTCAAACCCATGTGCTCTCCCTTGGCATTTATCATGGAGTTAGGCCACATGGGGCCCCCAAAACAATAATTCATCACCCGGGGCCGGCCAACCCTTAAAAGATCTCATGAAATCATCATGACACCGTTATGATGTCATTAAACATACCGAAACCCTAAAACTGAATTTTTACTATTCACTGAAAATTCAACTTTCTCAGAAAAATCCCAAAATTTCACATTAACCAAATATCAATGCTATGATTTCAAAAATGAACTCCATTTTATAAAAATAATTTTCTAAATATTTTTAATTTTATTTTTAAATAAATACACTATTCACCGAAAATTCATTTTTTTCAGAAAAATCCCCAAAAATTACCATAACATAATATCGATGCTCTGAGTTCAAAAATAAAGTGATTTTTATAAAAATAATTTTCTAATTATTTTTAATTAAATTTTTAATTAAAAAACACTATTCATCTGAAAAAACTAATAGTTGACTAATAATTTATGAAACCGTTATTTAACCATTTTATTGAATCACATTACTTAATCAAGGTGCCTAGATTATTTTAAAACTTTCTTTAAGTGAGATTACTAATCCATTTGGTCACATTACTAATCCTAAGCGTAAAATCACTATTCACTATTTACTATTCATCAAAAATTACTTTGATCTTATTAGACTCCAAATTCCTTACTGAACACTTTTGTAGAAGACCATTTTTTGAAAATCATTACACATAATTAGTTATTTAGGGTTTACATAAATGTTTTAAAATATCCTTTTTTCGAAATTCATCAATAAAATACATTCTAAAATTATCTGGACATTTGAAATTTCACAAACATCACTAAAGGAAGAAATCTCAATTCATTCATCCCAAAGGATTACACAAAGAAGCTAGGGTCTCGTCACATAGCCCCTTATAACACCGGCATATGACCTAAGTGTAAGGTGTGCTATGGTGAGAGAATCTGAGGGAGGCTCAGATAACATTGCCCTAGTAGTAATCTCTACTGACTTGAACATCTCCCATAGGCGTTTCCGTTCAAGCTTGACACGCTGGAGTTCGGCTTGGGCTTGGTCCAAAGCGAAGCCCACAGATGCTACCTCCTTCCCAAGCTCTGATAAGTGGGCTTCATAAGGTTCAAGTCTACTGGATGAAGCCATAGCCTCCTCTTCCTGCATTAACCACTAACATCTTATTAAATCATTAAGAGTATGTTAATATACTACTCAAAAAGATTGGGTCGTTACATTCATGAATCCTCATCCTTCATGATGCTTCTACCTCCACACATGCAGGTCCATAACGTGGGGGTTGTACCCCTATAACCCCAATTGGGATCAGTCTCAAGCTGAAGTCTGAAGACTCCATCCTAGTCTCTTTACAACCATAATCCCCATAAAAAATGGATAGTCATACAATGAACCTTTAAAGAAGGTTCACATACATTTTTGGGTTGACCCCTTATACGATCCCAATACCCACCCACATATTACCATGATTTGAGATACTCCTGTACACCGCCCAAAATACCATTAGTTGATATACTCCTCTAGGTCCTTTTACCATGTCATAAGTTGATATTATCATTTGGATTCCCTATGTAACTTGAGATGTTTCATTTCTCAATAATCTATTGAAACCTCAACACCTGACTCATATACCGAGTTGATATAGAAGGGACCTCTTTTACATAAGATACACTCAAGACATTTCTAGGAATTTTCTACCTTGTAGTACTCACTACACAACTTTAAAATATAGAATACCCTATCATTAATGAATATTATTTCTTACATTTCAATCATGAGATTCCTACCACCATGATCATGAGAAGACATTCCTTAGTTCTTATTAAATGATTTTAAACTATAGCATACCCTATATGAAATGTGTAGGATGCCTCATATGAAAAACATGAGATTACTTATGAGTTAATCATAATATTCCTAGAAATCAATATATAAATTTACGCTATAGAATACCCTATAATTCAAGAATATTATGCCTTATGTTTTTAGCATAAAATTCCTCATGCCACGATCATGATAATATATTCCTTAGTCCTCACTACTTGACTTTAAACTTTATAATACCCTATATGTTAAGTGTTGGATTCCTCCTACGGCAAAAATGAGATTCCTTATGCTTCAAGCATAAGATGCCTAGAATTCCTCACTATATGGATTAAACTATAATATATACTATCATCCCAGAATACGATTCATTGTGTGTCAAGAATATGATTCTTAATGACATGATCTTGAGAAGACCCCTAAATAGCCACCATGGGACTCATCTTATGGTGTGTTCCCCAATAATATACCTTGACCCACTAGCGAGTAGAGATACCAACATGAATCAATAAGAGGAAGGTGAATGAGAATCCCTAGAGTGAAAGTCCCGCATGTATCTTTACTACTACCAAGCATCCCCCATGGGCATCCTCCTAAGATGTAATCCCAAAATCATATTCCTAGACTCTTCAACATACCAAGATTCCCTCATGACCTGACATGAGAATGAAATGATGGGAAAATCAATGAATAATCCCCACACCCCATGTACTTTAACATGATTTTAAACTATAATATTACCTTATTCATTTCCAATGGGATACCCTCATGATCTGACAAGGAAAAGGAACCATGGACACTTCCATGCATAAGACCCAATAAAATCCTCTCTACTTCTAGCACTGAATGGTATGCATTGAGGCATAAGTCCCAAACACATTATTTCTACACCTAGAAGCACATGGGCCACCTATACAGTATAATTCCCAACTCCCCCAAACCTTAAATGGGTCTCTATCTTAGGTATAATCCACAACTTATTCTGAACTATGAGGGATTTGATTCCTAACTAATTGGGATTCCTAGGAAGCCTCCCTAAGGTCCAAACCTAAAATTCGTATACATCCTAATTTTCTCTGGGTCACTTCCCCGATAAGATCATTCCCCTCACCTGGGAGACCACATCCCCTAAAGGTCCCATGGGTAACATAAGGCATAAGCCCCATAATAACTTCAACAAAGAGAAATACTCTTGAGAAGGTAATCTTTTAGGAATAATTCCCACACCATCCATCATCGATGCACCTTTCATGGAGCAAGTGTCCATACCGCATGATGTTAAAATACATGGATTGGTCCTATCATAAAACATTAAACTGTAGCTTCAAACTAAATGGGTTTTTTAATCCCAAATAGGTTAAATACCCTAAGGGTGAATTAGGGTATAATAGATTAAAATTATTTCCCCTTCGGATCTTGTTTATTCATTAAACAAAAAAATCATCTATCTATATTTCACGTAGAAATTTATGAGAGGAAATTAAATCATGCATGATAATTTTTTTTACTTGGTTCACCCTCACTAGGATATAACCAAGGAGCATACAATAGAAATCTGATAATTGTACCAAATATACATAGAATCACTGAAAATAATGATTGTTCAGGATAAATATTGTCTATACCTAGGATCACTACAATTACAAGGTTTACAGCCAACTCACTACTTTCCCAAGGGTCCCTCCCCATGTCTCTTTCTCTGGATCACAATCTGTGGAAATGATCACTATCTTCCCCTTCTATTTATCATTTCACTTAGAGGGGAGCCAATCATAGTTTATGGACCATTTGGTCCCTTCATTTGTATGAAAACACACATCGTAAACTATAGGTAGATGATCCATTGAAATCTCATTTTCACCTAGAGTTAAAATCCACTTATCCACGTAAATTTAGTTTATCAAAACTTCTTTCATGAACTATTTTTGATCATTCACAAACCACCTTGATTTCTTCATAAATTGAGATGCACCATGTGGAATGAGTGCTTCATGGACCAACTCTTCTATAGATCAACTATTCTCTAGGGAATATCTATACTTCTACATACCGCCTCCATGTACCGCCTCCATGTACTGCCTCTATGAACTACTTCTTCCTCATAGAACGTTTATCCTATGTAGACCAATTTCCGTTGCGAGATACAAAGCCCTACAAAAACAGTTTCAAAGATTATTCCTATAAACTACTTCACCCTTCACAGAATACTCCCTCACCAACCACCTCATTTCAAAAAACCCTTTATCACAACCCACTTTCAGACTTTTCTAAATTCTTCTCAAGCAATATTTTTTTCTAATGAAAATTTCTCTACTCAATGATGATATTTGATGTCCTTATATAGGAAAATAGATTAGAAAAATTAGATAATCTATTTTAACCATATCTTTGATGCGGTACAACCTTCATCGCGTACTGTGTTCCTTTCGTGAACCATTTTCCTTCCGTGAACTGTGATCCTCCCACAAACTATTTTTTCCTATGCGGTCCACGTATTATTATTGATCCTATATGGTGGTTGATCTATTCCACATGTGAATCCCTTCACAGATAAAAAAAATCACCACCTTACTTCTGAAAATGACAATATATCCCATGTACCACAAGAATTACGTGAACTAATTGCCTCCCACGAATCACAAGCCATCCTAAGAACCATTTTCCCTACGCGGTCTGCATACTGCGCTTCACGGTCCGCATAGTGCTTCAATATCGAATCCTTCCTTTACTGATTTTCTATCACCATTCCTCATACCTCATTTGTACTCCATGAAATTTCCTTTATATCCCACAAACTATGTACTCCTATGCATAAAATATTCATTTGTCAAAAATAAACTTTCGATTTTGAGGCCCAAAAATTTGGAAAACACTACGAAATAGAACCACCTTAAAAAATTACTTCGGAAAAAACCAACCATACTCATTAATTGTGATATATATTTTTCAAAAAACATAATCACACCCAAGAAATTAGAGAGGATGCATTAAGGGATTTTTTCCCAATAATCTCTCCTTTGGGTTTGTTGACAAATATTTACAATTGGATACCTCATTAAAGCTTCTTCCATATTCAACCATTATTCACTTCTTAACAATTAAGAAAACAATAAAATATTTACTCAACACATACTCTAATCCCACTTGATCCATGATCGGTATGCGAAACAAGATTATAATGAACATTTCATCAATGAATAACTTCACTCCATTCCAACACCACTCATATGCTTTCATCACGAACCCCATCCATCGAGATATATAATAATTGATCGATCACTTCTAACATTGTCAGATTTAATACTTCCCCTATCACATTGATCCCCCTATCAGCTTCTCCCCTATCATGATTAAGACATTTTATCCACTTTTATAGCCACAATTTCTCTAACTTTGTCAATAAACCTAAAGGTCACTTCTTCATGGAATGCCATAGGGTAAAGAACATAGATTAACACATAAGGAAAAAAACACCATACCTTGGGGAGAGGGGTCCTACATAAAAATTTTTCAAGTAAGGGGTGTCGAATAAACTCCTAGAGCCAGTAGATGCCCTTCAAATGAATTTTTGGGTAAGGACTTTGTCAGAATGTCCGCAATCTCTAGTTTTATAGGCATATACTCCAACTTTACAGGAAATTTCTCCAACTTCTCCTTGATAAAATGATACTTAATTTCAATATTATTTTTCCTTGAGTGATGGAATGGATTTTTGTTTAGATTTATAGCTTTTGAATTATCGGAATGGATTCAAATCAGAGACTTCACTTCCACTCCCATTTCCTCAAGACATTGCTTCATCCACAATAGTTGTGTACACGTTTGAGTTGCCAAAATATACTCAGTTTCTATGGTGCTCAATGAGATGAAATATAGTTTGTTTCTTATAAAAGAATTACACAATCCACCAATATAGAAATAACCTCATAATATTGATTTTATTTCATCTTGTTATCCGACTCAATCTACATATTTATATCCCAATAACTCTGGTTGATATTTTTCATTGTACATAAAACCAAAGTCCACTATGTGCTTGATATACCAAAGTATTATTTTCACTAAAAGAAATTGGTTTTACTATGGATTTATTTGATACTGTGCTACTTGAATGTGAAGAAAACAATATCTAGACATGTCGCTGTTATGTAAAACAGGCTTCCAATGATCTTCCTATATTCAGTGACATTAATAGCTTTACCTTCATCAACTTTTGAGAGTTTCATCTGGGTAGCCACTGGAGTCATAATCTCCTTAGAATTATCTATTCAAAATCTTATCAAAACCTCAATGGAATATTTATATTGAGAAATGAATGTGATATTCTTTCCTTATGTTACCTTCAAACTATGAAAAAACATCAGTTCACCAATCTTTGACATTTGAAACTCACTTTTCATGATTTTAGAAAACCGTCTTCATTGTGCTTCATTTGATCCACCAAATGTTGTGTCAATAAGGTTTCCTTATGAATTTTCCATTCCTCTATGTTTTGAAAATCACAAACACTCTATCTTAAGGAAAATAATTTTCCCCAAGCTTTATCTTAATAAAGAAAATTTTCCTTCCTCAAGGAAATTTTATACTTACATATGTTTTAATTGTTCATTTTATAGATTCTATAAATATAAATATTTTTATTCCTGAAGATAAAATTCACTTTCATATCTAAAACCTTGGAATACAATAAATCCATGGTTATAGATTATTCTATTTTCAGACTCCGAATTCTTTGAAATTTAGGTTCTGAATTCTCTGAAATTCAGGTTTCAAATTCATTGAAAATCAGACTCCAAATTCTCTGAAATTATGACTTTGAATTATCTGAAATTCAGACTCGAAATTATTTGAAATTTAGACTCCGAATTCTCTAAAATTCAGATTTTGAATACTCAAAAATTCATACTCTGAATTCTTAGAAATTAAGACTCCGAATTCTCTGAAATTCAGATTTCAAATTCTATGAAATTCAGACTCTGAATTTCTCATAATTTATACTCTAATTTTTTCAGAATTCAGACTCTGAAATCCTCACAATTCAGACTCCAAATTCCTATAATTTCAGATTCCAAATTCATTAGAATTTATATTCTGATGTCTATAAAATTCAGGTTCCAAATTCTTTGGAAACCAGAATCCGAATATCCATGTTTTATAGTCTCTGAATTATTATTTTCTTAAAATACAATATTTTATTTTAATTATACTCAAAAAAATATATATGGTTAAGAAACCTTATTTTTCTTACACTTTTTATCGTTATGAAATGATGTCATGCATTCTGTTTCTAACTATCCTTTATTTGAGTGGCACGTGTACAAGTCCCTCTGAAATTCGAGGAAAAATATGACCATTGGAGGAGGGAGCTGACCATTGGAGAAATTCCTATAAATAGGAGCTCATTTGAACGAGCTCAAAAACAACTCGATCACTCTAGAGATTGCATGCTGATGAAGTGATTTCTAGAGAGAGAGACTCTCATTCCTTGTGTGTACTAAACATCTTGTTCAGCTTGCTTCATGTGACTTTGATTATTGTTGTGTACAATCGAGGACTTCCAGGGATAGGAAGACAGAGGTTCCAATTACCTTAAAGTTTAAGGGATTGCGAGGATATCAATACAGATTCCTATATTCTTATCGAGGGCATACCCTGGTGTGGGTAAGATAGAATTTTTTGAAATTATAAATCAACAAACCGTTATCCAAGGTTGCTTGATACCCTACTCTTTGGGTTACAAGATTTCATACTTGTTACTTATTTGGTTTCAAGTTTATTTTTTCTTTATTTTATAAATGAAGAAAGTCTATCCTTCTTATACATTCTTTCTCTTTTCTTTACTCTGATAAGTAACATTCTATACGCATTAAGGTAGAATATTTTTCTTGTAAAATTTTCTTAAGTTTCATTTCAGGAACAATATTTACAGAACCTAGAAATTTTGTAGAACTAAAAGAGGTCTTGTGAATTTACCTTGTTTAAAATTGTTAAACATAGTTTTATTTAAGGTTAAAAATGACAGTTTTTAAACTTACAATTCACTCCTATTGTAATTGAGCATCTAAATTAATATTTTGATCTTACAATTGTTATCAGAGCGGGATTCTGAAATAATTATATTTATATATAAGTTTTCTTGCTCAAGTTTTCATTGTTCTAAATATTTTTCTTGCTTAGGATTTTTATCCTTGTTTAATTTTTTTTTACTACTAATAAGTTTCTGTGGAAAGATATTTTCTTTTAGATGGTAGGAATGAATGTCAGTTTGATTGACAATCTAAATCCTACTAGACCACCTATATTTGATGGGAATGACTATGAATATTGGAGAGATCGTATGAAAATATTTGTTATTAATACTAGAGTGGACAACTTTGTTATTATTACTGGATATTACAAGATTTCTGATAAGGAATTCATAACTTTTACTAATCAAGAAAAGTCAGAATATAAACTAAACTACAAGGTACACAATAATTTGTTGTGTTCCATGACCAGGAATATATATAGTCAGATTTCTTCTTGTGAACCTGCAAATATTATTTGGAATAAATTAGAAGTTACTCATTTTAGTACATCCATGGTTATAGAAACTAGAAGTGATATGATTAGAGTTGAATATCATATATTTCTATTTATTTATGGAGAACCAGTGTGTGAGGTACAACAAAGGTTTATGACTATTGTTAATAGTTTACAATCAATGGGTGAAAAAGGTATAGATGATGAGGGACTTTTGGAATAGGTTATAGATATTATTTCTAATGAGTGGGAATCTAAGAGAACAAATATAGATGAGAATAGTAAAGTATCACAAATTACTCTTGATTAGATTTTTGGAACTCTTCTTCAACATGAGACAAGAATGAAAAGAGATGCCAATATGAATAAGAAGAATAATGGAAATGGAAGTGTAACCTTCACTACTACTAAATCCAAGACTCCTGAAAGGGTTACAAGATCTAACTCAAAGAAAGTCACTATTTTATCTAAATCAAGTGAAAGTAAACATTACATGAATGAGTTAGATAATCTTGATCGAAGGATGAACAAGATAGTTGGGAAGAAATATTTTCAGTATAGTTTTAAGAAAAAAGAAAGAAAGGACAAGAAAGGCCTAGAATTCACTTATTATGAATGAAAAAGAGCAGGGCATATAAGGAAACATTGTCCTATGCTTATAAAAAATGATAGAAAGGAAAATAATTTTGAGAGAAATAGAAATAAGTACTACAAGGATAAAGCTAAGAATGTTTTGAAATCTAATGAAACTTGGAGTACTAGTGGTGGAGACTCATCTGATGAATCCCCAATGGATAAATCTTCTAGTCAGAAGAATATTGGTTTACTTGATGCGCTACCTATTGAAAATAATTATCTGATGGACAATGTACACAATGATGAATCCATAACTAATGTATCCTTAAATGAAAAGTATAGTGATAATAAATATTAGGAATTTTTAGATGAAGAATCTTCTTCTAATGAAGATAATACATTACCTACTTATGAAGAAGTATCTCAGTTTGCTAAACTTCTTGAGAATGAAAATTATAAACTCAAGAAAAAACATGATAAGGAAACTTCTAGAATTTATATTCTTTCTAAATAAGTATAATATATTTCTAAATATATTGATAAGAAAATTTATGATTATGAAATTATTTCCAAAAACCTTGAGGAAGTTAGTTTTGATAAGGATAAAATTACTAAGGATCTTGAAAATGTAATTTCTAAGGAAAATATTTTAGAGATTAACTCTAGTTCTAAAACTGATGTTTTTGTGGAATAAAACTTTGTTATTAGACTAAAGTTAGAAATATTTTCCTTGAGGAAGTGTTTGTCAAACTTTACCTTAGGTAAAGAAAATTCTGATAAAATGTATTCTCAAATTTGACCTCTAAGGAATAATTATGGATTTGGTTATACTCATTCTAAAATTATTTTTAGTAATAACTATATTGTTCCTCAAATTGACCCATTCTGCACTAATTGTCAGTGTGGTGGGAATTGAGCCAAAAATTATTCTTTAAAAAAAACTTAGTCTTGAGGTTTTCAAAAACCTTATTTTTCTAATAAAATGTGGATACCTAAAATTTTGATTTCTGAAATTTTCGAATCCAATAAAATTTGGGTTTCGATAGTCTAACACTTGAATTTTGAAGAAAATAAAGATAGTGCCAACAACAATATGTGGTACATGGATAGTGGATGTTTCTAACACTTGACTGGTAACAAAAACATCTTTGAAAAGATTATCAAGTCAAAAGGAGGAAAAGTAACCTTCAGAGATAATGATAAGGGAGAAATTATTGGTATGGGTAACATTGTTCTTTTTAGAAAAACTTTGATTTCAAATATTTTATTTGTTAAAGGTCTTAAGCGCAACCTCATTATCATAATTCAATTATGTGATGGAGGTTACCTTGTGAATTTTAGGAATGATAAGTGCTTAGTACATAATTCCAAGGAAGAATTTATTCTTTCTACCTACAAGCAAGAGAATGTATACACACTGAACATAGAATACCTAATGACCCAAGATCTACCTTGTCTTAGTGCAATGGAAGACCAATATTGGTTATGGAATAGAACGCTAGGACACTGTATCCTTATAAACTTATGTAAACTCTCTAAGAAGACTTGTTAATGATCTACCAGAGCATAGATATGATTATTCAAATGTTTGTGATCCTTGTCACTATGGAAAACAACATAAATCATGTTTTAAATCAATCAGTGAAGTCACAATTTCAAATGCATTATACTTGATGCATATGGATCTTTTTAGTCCAACAAAAAATAGAAGCATTGGAGGAAAATACTATGTGTTTGTCTGAGTTGATGATTACACTAGATTTATGTGGGTCTATTTTATAAAAAATAAATTTGAAGGATTTTATTTTTTCAAAATGTTTAGAGCCCAAGTTAAAAATGAGAAAAACCTTACATTGATAACTATTTCTAGTTATCATGAAGGATAATTTCAAAATTATGATTTTTAAACTTTTTTAGTAGAAAAATATTTGCTCATAACTTATCATCACTAAGAACTCCACAACAAAATGGTATTGTTGAAAGAAAAAAAATCAAATTCTTCAAGAGATAACAAGAACCATATTGAGTGAATATTTGGTAGCTAAACATTTTTGGGCAAAATCTGTAAGTAATTCTTGTTGTACTATAAATAGAGTTTTGATTTGACCTTTTCTTAATAAAACCCCTTATGAGAAATGGAATAGTTGAAAACCTAAACTTTCCTATTTCAAAGTATTTGGATAGAAAGTATTCATTCTGAATACTAAAGATAATTTACATAAATTCACACCCAAATCTGATGAATAAATTTTCGTAGGCTACTCCAAAACTTCTAAGGCCTATAGAGTTATTAATAAAAATACTTTTACTATTGAAGAAACATTACATGATAAATTTGTTGAAACAAATACTTTTTTTAAACACCCTTAACCTACATCTACGGATGTGTTTTCAAAAACTGATTATCAACCCATGATAGAATATCCTTATGATAAGGAAAATGTTCAAGAAAATGTTTCTGAGTCATTTACCCTAGAAGATTTCCTACCATATGTTGATGAACAAGTCTTACAAAACCCAAATCAGTTGTTTTTTAAGAATTATCCTATTGATAGTATCATTGGTGATGTAAATCACCCTATAAAGACTAGAAGTCCCTTATGAAATAAAGTAGAATATTCAATCATTACTTTCTCAATTAGAACCAGAAAGCACTGATGAAGCTTTAGGTGATGATGATTGGATAAAATCCATACAAGATGAACTAAATACATTCTAAAAGAATAAAGTCCAGTCCTTGGTTAAAAGAACTCAGGAAACATCTATTATTGGAGTAAAATGGGTCTTCAGAAATAAGTGTGATGAAAATGGAATCATAGTAAGAAATAAAGTCAGATTAGTTGTTAAAGGATATAATCAAAAAGAAAGAATAGAATATGAAGAAACCTATGCTCTAGTATCTATACTTGAATATATACGTTTTATACTTGCCTTTGAAGCATTATTTAGCTTTAAAATCTTTCAAATGGATGTTAAATGAACTTTCCTTAATGGATATGTTCAAGAGGTAGTTTTTGTTGAACAAACTCCTGGTTTTAAAGATTAATATCATCCTAAAAATGTTTTCAAACTTACCAATGATTTATATGGAATTAAACAAGCCCCTAGAGCCTGGTATGATAGGCTTACTTGATTTTTGTTACCAAACAATTACATTAAGGGAAATACTGATCCAACCCTATTTATAGACAAAGATAAGATAAATGTTTTGATTGTTCAAATTTATGTTGATGAAATTATATTTGGTTCAACTTAGCAATCTTTAACCAATTCGTTTGAAAATATAATGAAATATGATTTTGAAATGAGTATGATGGGTGAGTTAACATTTTTCCTAGGTTTAAAAATTTCTCAAAAACTAGAAGTAACATATATATCTCAACATAAGTATATTACAGATATTTTTAAAAAGTATGGATATGACAACACTAAGAGTTTTAGTACTCCAATTGGTACCACAATCTCACTTCATCTTGATGAAGCTGAGAAACCAATTGATTAAACATCATTTAGAGGTATGATATGATGTTTACTATACTTGACAACTAGTCATCCAAACATAATTTTTTAAGTATTCTTATGTGCAGATATTAATCTAATACTAAGGAATATCATTTAAAGGCAGTGAAAAGAATTTTTCACTACTTAAATGGAACCATGGATTTAGGACTCTTTTATACTTCTGGAAATGATTTCGTATTAAAAATCTTTTCGGATTCTGAATTTGGTGGATGTAGAATGGATAGAAAAATTACATCTAGAACATGTAATTTATTAGAAGATTCATTAGTTTCTTGGTCATGAAAAAAACAACACTTAGTAGAAATTTTTACTATCGAAGCTAAATATGTAGCAGTTGGAAGTTTTTCTGCTCAAGTGTTATGGATTGAACACACACTCAAAGACTGTGGTATGAATTTTACCAAAACAAAAATAATGTGTGATAATAATAGTTCCATTGACTTAAGTAAAAACCCTACACATCACTCTCATGAAAAACACATAGATATTAGGCATCAATTTCTTAGGGATCACACACAAAAAATAAAATATCATTCTTCAATTTATCATAGTGCAAGATTAACTTGCTGATATTTTCACAAAATCTTTACCCTCCAAATGATTTGAATACAATAAACAATAGTTAAGGATGATAACATTAAATTAATATTCCATATTAACTTAGTTTTGAAATCTATATCATTATAGTGAGTAACTATTTTTTATATGTAGAGTACATTTTTTTTAGTCAAAAATTTTCGTATCCAAAATTTGTTTGTAGTCAAAATTTTTCGTAGTCAAAATTTATCGCAGTCAAATTCTTTCGTAGTCAAAATTTTTGGTAGTCAAAAATTTTTTTAATCAAAATTTTTGTAATTATTTTTTTTAAAAATTTTACTTAATCATTTTGTTTTTAATTTTTTTTCATAATCTAAATATTTTCAAGAAGAATTTTCTTCATTACAAATAATTTTTCTAGAATGTTGAAAGGTAATATTTTTCTCTTAAATTTTTGTAATAATATTTTTACAGTTAGTTTTTTTTATCTTGTACAAAATCACTTTTTCTTTAATTCGAATGTTTATCTTTAAAACCTCAAAATATTGGAACCTATAAAACTCCTTCTTCACCTATCATCTCAATTGTCAGATATGATCAAGAGTATTTCAACCATTGGATCAGTCAAAGAAGTTGAACTTTAACCTTAAATGCATATATAAGGACCCTCTGATGTTTTTATGACATTGATTTTCAAGCTTTGACATGTTAAATCTCTTCCCCTGTACTTAAGCTCGTTCCAAATCTTCATGTTTTTCCTCAGTTATGAATGTCTTTAGAAGCCTCTCCCAAAAAATTTATGTCTTCAGTAAAGAAAATCTATGAGTGGAATACTTATAGAGAAAGGTTGGTTGATCTCAAATTATATGCTAAGTATAACTCTATAATTTGAAAGAATATTAAGATGAATGGCTAGGAGTGCCTATGTATATTGAAACTGAAGGCACAATATCCGGTCTATTCGAAGTTTTGATTGAATTTTATGAGTTAGCAAGTTTCTTCAATGAAGGTAGGATAGATAAGTTTTCCTTCAAGAGCTATGGGAAAGCCTATTCCCTTTCCTACAACAAGGCAGTAAGTTTGATTAGAATTTCTTATGAGGGTGAAACAAAATCCTGTACTCACACGCTATCGAATATATCATGATAATTTGATAAGGAAAAGGCTTTAGAGTGCCTTGTTTTTAAAGGTGTTAATACTCCAAAAATTATTCATCTCTCTACAAATTTCGGGATTATGGAATTGTGTGTTCAATGTTTTATCATTCTGAGAAAAGGGGATAAGGATCCCTGAAGAAATGTGACATCAATATTCTAGATTTCTTGGTGAACCTCAGGAAGATAAACTTGGTCAAGAATATCTTGGTTACAATTGAGAATATAAAGAATTGAAATTTGAAGTCTCAAATTATCATGTATCCAGAAATTCTCTCCAAGATTATAGTTATTTGTTTAGAATCTTTCAAAATCCATTGTAGTTCTAAGCCAAGAAATTACATGGTTATGCTACTTAGTGATGATACCTTGAGAATGATGAAGGATGACTTCTTTAATGAATCTGGAGAATTTAATGACCTACTAGAAGAAGATGTATAAGCTTTATCAAAGAAATCATAAGTGGCTGAAATTTCTAGGAATGGTGGAAGGAAGAGGAAGGAAAAAAACCAGAATAGAAAGAAAAAACACCTCTCACTAATGAAAAACAATTTTCACCACCCAAAAAAATGAAGTAGAAGACTTATCCTGATGAAGTAGTGGCTAAGTGGAGAGAGGAAAAGAAGAACAGGAAGGAAGGGGAGCCTAATTTTCGCTTGGACCCTGTTGAGGAAAAAGCTTTAAAGATAAAGGTTGCTGAAGATCTATAGAAGCAAGAGAAAGAAAAGAAGCAGAGGCAGAAAATGTCTGAAGTTGAGATAGTTAAATCCCTTCTTAAGGCTACTGAGAAAGCCACTGAACAACTCTAGGTACCAGAATAATTTTTGAAAGAATCACTCCATGTGACTCAAGGAAAGAAGATAGTGATTCCAAAACTAGATCAAGAAGATGAAATTGTGCAAGAGGAAGAATTAGAAGAAGAATAAGAAGAAGGAAGTGGTGGTAATGATGACATGATAAGGAAAGTATTGGATTATAATGAGAAGGAGAGTACTTCTGAGAAACTATCAATCTGAACTTCTGATGCCAAATCTTCAAAACATGCCACACCTAGAAAAGAAGATAAGGGCCATGAAGAAGTGAATAATCTATTTGAAGAAGAAAGAAGCAATCATGATTTTATTCATCTAGAGGATGTTATGGTAGCTTCATAGAAATAGAATCTTGAGGAAGATAAGATTTTTCAGTTATCAGATAATGAGCCTGAATCTCCCAAAGCACAAGAAATCATTTTGATAGATGATAAGGGAATGCAGGTGTTCGAGGATACACTTAGTATGTCTATGGTGATAAAGAAAGAAGTTGGTGCTTCATCAAAGAGGAAATCTAAAGAGATTGAAAAATAATCCTCACCAACCAAACACTCTGATTCAGAATCATCCTCTCTTGGACATGATTTTGTGGTACAGTCTTTGAAAAAGTTGGTTGTTACCATTCCTTTATTCCCAAGTATATATTCAAGATTCTAGTTACTTCAACATTTATTAAATTAGAAATCAGATTCATTTTAAATTCTTATGGATAAATTTTTCATACATGAGGCAGATTTCAAATATTTTCTCATGGTTATGAGGCTCATAAAATATCTTGCATGAAAATTACATGTTGGTCAAGAAAGGTAGTCGAAGATCTCAGGGTATTTTATGAGTTTCAAGATAATGTGAAAGATACTTCTGACACCGAAGATGGTAAACTTAATGATCTTACTAAGAATTTTGAGGAAAATATGACTCTTGAACAGACAACTCAGAAGCAAGAAGTAAAGGACTTGAATGGAAAGCTTAATTCAGTGGCTATGAATTAGAAGAGAGAAATGGATCTCAAAATTGAGTTTTAAGAAAATATTGTTAAGAAAGAAGAGGTATTGAAGGCTCAGATAGAATGTAATAAGGATCAGAAAGAAAAAATTAAATCCTTGGAGAAGAAAATCCAAGATCAGGATCAACTACTGAAGTATTTTGAAGAAGATCACAAGGATATTAATAAGCTAAAAACCATTGTGAAGAAGTTTATTTCTAAGGATAAGGAAGGATAATTATCCAAAATATGATCTTTTGTTGTTTTCTTTTATTCATTGTACAAATTCCTACAATCATAATGGAATTTTTGTAGTTCTTCATATATTGGGTTTTTTAGTACTATTTTTTCATGTACCATATTTTTATACCATTCTCTTTATTCCTTTTTAAAAATCATAAAGGGGGAGAAAGGAATGATAAAAATAATTCTAATTGAGGGAGATATTTCCCTATGTTTGGGGGAGTTCAACTAAGGGTAAATTTTTATCAAAGAATATTTTCGTATACAAGAAAATGTAAAATCTCATTCCATAAATTTAGAATATGATCCTTAGGGATTGAAAAACCTAAGGGGGAGATATTCATATTCACTATGATTTATATGTAAAGGGAGATAAGTTTTATTTTATATTGATAAATAAAAACTCTATGTCATTATATTCTTTTTTGTAAGGATGTTTGTGCTTTCCAAACAGGTTGATATTTTTGAGTCAATAAGGTTTCCTTATGATTTTTCCATTCCTATATGTTTTTAAAATTACAAACACACTATCTTAAGGAAAATAATTTTTTCCCTAAGATTTATCTTAATAAATAAAGTTTTCCTTTCTCAAGGAAATTTTAACCTTACCTATGTTTTCATTGATCATTTTATAGTTTCTCTAAATCTAACAATTTTTATTCCTAAATGTAAAATTCGGTTTCATATATAAAACCTAAAAATCCTTAAAATCCTTGGTTATAGAGTATTATGTTTTTAGACTCCGAATTCTCTGAAATTCTGGTTCTGAATTCTCAGAAATTCCGGTTCCAAATTCTCTAAAATTCAGACTCCAAAATCTATGAAGTTTAGACTCTAAATTCTTTGAAATTGATACTCTGAATTCTTTGAAATTCATACCTTGAATTCTCTAAAATTCAGACTCTGAATTCTCTGAAATTCAGACTCTTAATTATCTGAAATTCAAACTCTGAATTCTCTGAAATTTATACTCCAAATTCTTTGAAATTTAGACTATGAATTATCTGAAACTGATATTCTTAATTCTCTAAATCTAGACTCTGATTTCTTTTGAATTAAGAATCTAAATTCCTTAGAATTATGACTCTTAATACCTCAGAATTCAGGCTCTGAATTCCATTGAATTCAAACTCTGAATTCTTAATAATTTCGGATTCTAAATTCATTAGAATTCAAATTATGATGTCTATAGAATTTATGTTCCAAATTCTTTGGAAACCAGAATATAAATATCCATATTTCATAGTCTCCAAATTATTATTTTCTAATATTCCAAACTTTTATTTTCCTTAGACTCTAAAAAATATATTTGGTTAAGCAACCTTATTTTTCTTACACTTTTAATAGTTATGAAACGATGTCCTACATTCTATTTATAACTAACCGTTGTTTAAGTGACATGTGTTCAAGTCCCTCTGAAATTCAAGGAAAAAGATGACTACTAGAGGAGGGAGCCAACTGTTGGAGAAATTCCTATAAATAGGAACTCATTAGAACGAGCTAAAAAACAACTCGATCACTCTAGAGATTGCATGCTGCTGAAGTGATTTTTAGAGAGAGAGACTCTCATGCCTTGTGTATACTAAACATCTTGTTCAGCTTGCTTCACGTGACTCCGATTGTTACTGTGTACAATTGAGGACTTTAGGGGATAGGGAGATAGAGGTGTCAACTACCTTAACGTTCGAGGACTTACATGTATAGGAAGACCGAGGTTCCGAATACCTTAAACTTTGAGGGCTTGAGGGGATAGAAAGACAGATTACAATATTCCTATCAAGCGATTACCCTGATATGGGTAAGATAGACTTTCTTGAAAGTATAAATCAAGGAACCTTTATCCAAGGTTATTGGATACCCTACTCTCTGGGTTAAAATATTTCATACTTGTTACTTGTTTTGTTTCAAGTTTATTTACACAGTATTTGATAAAGGAATAAAGTATAACGTTCTTATAATTTCTTGTTATTTTGTTTACTCTAATAAGTAATATTCTATATGCTTTAAGGTAGAATCTTTTTCTTGTAAACTTTTATTATGTTTCATTTCCAGAACCATATTTCCATAACCTAGAACGTTTGTAAAACTAAAAGAGGTCTTTTGAATTTACATTGTTTAATATTGTTAAACATAATTTTCCTTAAGGTTAAAAATGAAGGTTTTTAACTTACAATTCACCCCTCTTGTATTTGAGAATCTACATTCATATTTCGATCCTACAACAAAATTATTTCAACAACATACACTAGAACTATCATCCTTTTGATTTCTATCATTATTGACATAGATATTGTAATCAAGTCCACCATGCCGAAAACCTAGCTTCCTAAAAAATTGATCAATCCTTGAATACCACACTCTTGGTGCATGATTCAACCCATATAGTGGATTCTTTAGATAACACACTCCATTATTATCTTCATAAATGAGAAAACCTTCTGTTTTCTCAATGTAAACTTCTTCTTCTAAAACCCTATTATGGAATGCTAGTTTGATGTCTATCTAGAAAACTTCTAACCTTCTTTGCACAAATATGTCCTAGAATAATCCGATTATATATATCCTCACAATAGGTTAAAATATCTCGAACATCAATACCCTTTATCTAGGAATA
This sequence comes from Viscum album, assembly GCA_963277665.1. Taxonomy (NCBI): domain Eukaryota; kingdom Viridiplantae; phylum Streptophyta; class Magnoliopsida; order Santalales; family Viscaceae; genus Viscum; species Viscum album. Next base: position 59,504,604 of record OY728143.1, on the reverse strand, counting down.
CCCTTTTCACACCAGTTATTCCTTTTCTAGAATCACTATACCATCTTCATTCATCTTTTTGGGAAATAACCATTTAGTCCTAATGTAATTCTTATTTTTTACCTCAAAAAACTCTCCCATATCAGATTATTCTCAATTTGATCAACATTTTCATTCATAACTTAAACCCAAATCTCAAATTTAGCTACTTCATTAAAAAATTTAGGCTCTACCTATGATAAGTATGCCTCTTTTTGTAGAGTATTCATCCTTATTATGTGTACTAGAACTATCTGATCACCAATTATGTTTTGTGTATCAATTTCATCTCTTCATATTGTTCTCTTTATAGAAACTTATTTACTCTCACCCTTATAATCATCTGTATCCTCTTCTGAATCATCCTATTGAACTAGAACATCCCTTGATCTTCTTATCTTTTCATTACTATTCTACTAAGTCTAATAATTTATTTACTGATGTTTATGATCATTCTCCACAATAGTTACATAATAGGTTTCAACTAGTTTTACCATCCACTTATTGAAAAATTTATATACTTTTCTTTTCTTTGATTAACTAAGAAACATACCTTAATCTCCATGGGATTCAAATATCATGTGTTTCTCCTTATTGAAAATGAAACACTTCCAAATATATGAAAGTAATTCAATGTTGGAATCTTTCCATACAATGTCTCATATAGAGTCTTTTCTTCCTTATACCACAACAAATCTCTTTTAGATATGTTGAACGATGTCAAGATAACTTCCTTCTAGAATTTCATAGGTAGGCCTTTTTCAATAAGCATTGTTCCGACCATGTTATTGATGATTTAATTTCTCCTCTCAACCACTCCATTTTATTGAGCATTTATTACTCTAGAAAATTGATTCCTTATCCCATGTTTCTCAAGATAATCTTCCACTTGGATATTTTTGAATTTTGTACCATTATCCATAAAAAAATTTAAAAACTTATTTCCAATTATCCTTTTAGATTCCCTCCAATACTGTTTTATGAAACCGAATGCATCAGACTTGTGGGAAATTAAAAAACACATGCCATCATACTAAAATCATCAATGATAAAAATGTAGTTCCTAATCCCATCAATTGACCTTGGTGAAATAGGTCTTCATACATCAATATGAACCAACTGAAGCACTCTTGTTAACTTTTTCTCTTTTTCCTTATATATATTTTGAATGATATTACCTTGTTGTAAAGCATCACACATATGAGTATGATCATGTGATAACTTTGAGAGTTATCAATAAACATAACCTTTCAACAGATCTTGAAATGATGTTTTTCTCAAGAAACCAAGATATTTATTCCATAACTTGTTTTATTCATCCTTGGATAGAAAGAAAATATATTCTTCCCCACTTACAAGGTACATATTTACTTTTATATGATTTCCATACAAAATAATCATGTCGTCTTTCTCCATGATGAAAAAAAGTTTCTTTGACAATATAATGGAGTATCCTGAGTCACACATTTGACTAACACTGAGAAAATTGCAAATGATACCTTCAGCAACTAAGGCATTAACACGTCTTATGTCTCTTCTCTAAAACATTGATTTTCCAAAGCCAACAATCTTCAGACCTTCATTATTTCAAAATCTAACAATACCTTCGTTGTCGTACCTAATTAATGTTACTCGATCATCATTTCCTATCGCATGAGAAGTGTATCCACTATTAATGATCTATATTCTAGTGTGATCTGATGCTTTGAATGTAATTTCTTCAACCACTGCGTGTTCATATCTCTTCTTTTTGATCCATGTTTTTGACTTCATACATGATATAGGTTAATGTTCATTATCTTACTTAGTATATGATGGAATGGATTCATATTACATATAAAAAAAATCTATTTTTACTTTTCATCTCATTTGATGATATATCTTGTTGCGGCTTGTAACCAGATTCATTCTACTTAAAAATATTTCTATGCATTTTTGATGCATAATATCTTTCCATGTTCCCAAATCCTCCACACATAAAAAAGGGACCATCAAATTATGTCCTAGTATATTGAGACCCATATTTCTACCTCTATTTGTATTTTTCTCTTTGATAAATCTTCACTATGGAACAAAATATTTGTGAGTGTCCCATATTTTCACAATAATAGCACCTAATACGGGGTTTATTTCTATGTTGCAGTACTGCACTACCGGTTCTCCCTTAAGATGACTTAGTCTTCTGATTCTGATTCATACCCAAATCAATTTTCAACCTCAAAGTGAGATATTGTGTTCGAACTCCAACCATTGCAACCTTCCTTTTGCGATCAAGCCCCATACCAGTTGTGTCATTATGATCAATAATTATCCTTTCCTAACACTCATTTATCAGATTTACTAGAACCCTAAATTATAATTTTCCTTTTTTTAGTTTCCTGTGTCTCTTTCTTTACTGGAATCAAGAGTTTATCCCGATCTTTCACTTTTCTTCACATACTTAAAACTTCCTCTTCAATATCTTCAATACGATTGATTCGATGTTTTTCCGTATTAGTTAAACTACCAAACACTTTTTTGTTATTAAATATTGAGTTTTTACTCAAACACCCTTTTTGAACATTTTGGAATTTAAGAATTTAGTTTTTCAATTTCTTCTTTCAGCTAAGACTTATCTCATCCCTTTTACTGCATATAAAGTTTTCCATCATTAAAACACTTTATTGGATTTGTTTGTTTTAGCTATCCAAATATCAATCTCTTTAAGAAAAACCTTTAATTCAGCTTGAAGTTCAACCCTTCCTTCTACTTATACCTCATCAATATTGATTTGTTATTTTTTTGGGGAATTTCTCATAACTTACACAATAGAATGTGGTTTGTGATCCTTTAATCCCTCCAACTCTTCAACCTAAGATTCTTCAGAAGTTTCATCTTATTTTGAAAGAATATTACTCTCTTTGAATAAATTTCTCTTAACACTTCTCCTTCCTTTCATATCGATTGAATACTTATTTAAGTAAATTTCATCATTGTCTTCATTTTCATATTTAGAATTCTTAGGACACTTTGCAATAAAATTTCCAATATTTCCACATTGAAAGCATGAAAATGGAATTTTACCTTCAAAATTTTCTCTTTCTCTTCGCAGTTTTGTAGAGATAAATGACAGTACATCATCCAAATTTTCTTCCTCTTGACTATATTCAACATATAGCTTCTTCATGGCCTTGAATTCCTTGGACTTCCTCTTTTCCATAGAATTATTATCATCATTTCTATTTTTTATATGCAACAAGAGTATTAATTAAGACATCCAATGTAATATCATTGAGATCTTCATCTTCCAACATAGAATCCTTTGGATTAAACCAAGGTGGAATCTTTCTCAATATTCCCTTTAAAATCATTATTTATTAATTAATTTCTCTAAGACTACTCATGCCTTCCACGATAAAATTCACCCGATCAAATAAATTATCAAAAAACTCATTAGTTTTCATTATGAGGTCCTCATATTTGTTTCATTAAACCTGAAACTTTTCTTCTCTAACTTTTGAGTCACCTTCTTAAATATTATCAACCTTTTCCCACATAGCATGTGATAACTTACATGAAATCACCTTTATATAAATTTCAATTGATAAGGCCCCCCTAAAGCTTTGATCTCTTTACCATCAACATCCAATTCCATTTAATTATCTTATGATAAAGCACTACTTTCAATATGTGCTGATATTCCATGAATAGATTTTTTAAATACATCCATTTATAAGGATCAAAAGTAGTGATGCATTTTATTCTTCCATAATTGAATATTATTTCCATAAAAGATTGAAATTCATCTGTGATTGAAAAAATCCATTTATTCTACTATGAGAGAACCACTATCTATCAACATTTCTATTTGATACCAATTTTTAGCGACACTTGGTTAAATACCTTGGGGGGGGGGGGTAAATTAGGGTATGCAAGATTAAAACTACCCCCCTTAGGACCTAGTTTTATCATTAAAAAAATTATATTCTTCTCTCTTTCCCATTGCAATATAGAAGAGGAAATTAATTCATATATGCGACAATTTTTTTTACTTGGTTTACTCTCACTCGGATACATCCAAGGAGAAAACAGTGACAATGTTATGATTGTACCAAATCTACTAAGTCTCACTTCCATGAATGGTTATTCAGGATAGATCTCATTTATACCAAGTCTTAATGCCTTTAATTGGTTTAGGGTCAAATAACTACTTTCTCAAGTGTTCCTCCCTATGTCTCTTTATTTGGATCACAATAGGTGGAATAGATCACAGTCTTCCTCTTCCTTTGATCACTACACTTGGAAGATATCCACTCAGAGTTTATAGACATGTAGGTCCTTTAATTTACATGAAAATACACATCCTCAAAAATAGGTAAATGATCTTTTGAAGTCCTATTTTCACCTGTAGATGAAATCCACTTTTCTGCATACTGTTATTTTATAGAAAATGATTTTGCAAACTATTTTACTCTCTATGTTTGCTGCCTTTCTTCCTCTGCTACCTGAGCTGCACTGCATGGCATGTGTGCTTCCCAGACCGCTCCTTATCCAAGGACTGTCTCCAATTCCGCATACCGCCTCCATGTACGACCACCAAAAACCACCTCCATGAAAATCTTCTTCCCCAAAGACTATTTATCTTATGTGGACCACTTTCTTTTATGAGATACAGATCCATGAAAAAACACTTTCATGGGATATTCCCATTGACTACTTCACCCTTAACAGAATACTCCCTCATAAACCACTTCAGTTCGTAGAATCCGTCTTCATGAATCACTTTCATACATAGATGAATTATAAAAAAATATTGTTTTCAAATGAAAATAAATCTGTTCAATGATGGGATTAGTGGTCCTTATATTAGACAATAGATCCTAAAAATATTCTAATCCATTTAACACAAATCTTAGATGCAGTACAACCTTCACTCTGTACTGTGCTCCTTTCGATAACCATTTTCTTTCCATTAACTACAATCCTCCCATGAATCATTTTTTCCCATGCGGTCCATGTATCACGATTTTTTCATTTTGAAGGATGTTATCTTCTTCAAATGAATCCCTTATTATCTCCACAAATCACCACCTTACTTCCACAAATGACGATCCATCCTACGCACCACAAGACTTCCGCAAACTACTTGCCTCCCGCAACCCACAAGACTTCCCAAAAACTATTTTACCTACATGGTATGCATATTGAGATTCAAGGTCCTCATAACACTGCTATTTGGAATCCATCCTTTTCCATTTTTCAATCACCATTCTATGTACCTCCTATGCGGTCTGTGAACTATCCTTCACAGTATGTGAAATATTTAATTCTATGTGTAAAATATTATTTTTCCAAAATAACTCCAAATTTTAAGGCCCAAAAATTTGTAAAACATTGGTAAATGATACCACCATAAAAAAATACATCAGAAAACACCAACCATACTCATTCATGGTCATCTATATTTGTCAACAAACAGAATCACACCCAAAAAATCTAAGTGGATTCCTTGTGGGATTTTTCACAAAAGTTTTTATTGCTTTCCTCTAAACAAGGCATATAGTATGCCTCTTAGAAGTTCAATATTTATAAATGATAAACTAAGGTGATCCCTATTAGAGATGTACCTCCCTGATTTACCCCAAGGGGTGTTACTATAAACCTTTATGGTGTGACATATTCCCATTATGTGACACACATTCTGGATCCGCCTTTATATGGAATTATGATCCATCCATTATTAAACCTTTTAGGTTACCCCTCCTAGAGATGTTCTTCCCTGATCTGCCTCCATAGCGTATTAGATCCAAGAATCTTTGATCCCCCTCTTTGGGGTGTTTTGATCTATACATCGGTAAACCTTCACAATGTGACATCTTACCTTTATGGGACTCACCTATTGGATCTGTCTCCATGGGGCATTCTGATCTATCCATCCAGGGATCACCTTAATGGGAATTCTCGACAATCATCACAGTGTGACATCTTAACTTTATGGGACACACCTCTTGGATGCGCATGCATGGAAAATTATGATCAATCCATCCAGGGTTCTCCTATTTTTTGTTCTCACCAACCCTCATGATGTGACATCTTCTATTTACGAGAAACACATTCAAGATCCATATCAAGGGATGTTATAATCCATCCATCCTAGGTCCACCTTTATGGGGTGCCTTGATCCATACAATTATGTCTCCATAAGATGTTAAAATCATTCCCTGATACATCTCAATGTGAAATCCCAATCCTTATCCAGAAGACATAATACTTGTGAACTACCCCAAATACATACCTCATTCAAAACATGGGATGCATGAGGTTAAAGACTTGGAATATATGTGCCTATGGTGTGAACTACCTCATGTATAATATGGGATGCCTGAGGTAAAATCCTTGGAAGATAAATGTCGATGATGTTGCTACCTCGTGACTAACATGGGATGCCTTGGGTTCCATTCTTAAGATGAATCCATGAGATACCCTAACAAGTAGAAGAATATAAGTTCCCAACACACCCAGTGTTCAGAGATTCCCATACATGCCTGAAGTTACCATATACTCGGTTGAAAGGTTTCTATCCTATCGGAATGAAGTAGCATAATTAACCAGTGTTCACAAATATATGGCACAAGGAATGAGTTTTACGAACATGACTCAAATCTATGAAGGATATCCAGACTAGGTGATGAATTCCAAGGAGGAATCCATGGAAGTAAGAACCAACACCCCATCATCCCGTTTGGATCAAGGAGACGACATCAACATCTAGGGTGGTGGAACCCACCCACCTTTGGAAATAGGGAAAGTGGGGAAAAAATGAATGTCTCTACGATGATGTGCATCATGGATAAAAAAGCATCAGAAACTCCCAAATCAATCATACGTGATAAAAAATTCAACATTAATTTGTGAATGGACCAAATCTACTTTGAAATACCTAGTGGATCATGTAGGTACATTGAGGGTGGGGGTGGATCAATATATACAAAATTTATCAATTTATTTTCATTAAATTACCCCATTCTAAATTTAAACCTCTTCAGATAATAATATGGATAAGTATTTCCTATTATGAAACACAATTATACCACATGAAAGAAAAAAAGAAAATGAAACACATCAAAAAATATTTTTACAAGGTCTACCCCCATTTTGGATGACAGCATCCTTGGTGTTTTTGAGATGATCCAAGAGACATATTCCACACCAGTAAATAAAAGTGATTATAAATACAAAAAATATCCCACAAATTCCTAATAGAAAAAAATCCTATAATGCCCGATAACTGATAATTATAGTGGGTTATCTCCCAATAAATTATTTATAATGTAATCCAACCAATTGAGTTATCTTCCAAAAGGCTTCAGTTGTTTATACCATCATCCAACCTATTCTTCAGGGGTCCTCCAAACCTACCATGCATATGTTTTCAATTTCTAATACCTAATAATGTAGTCTTCACACTATACTTGTTCCCTTTTAAGACCACATAGTAAAATATTCCTCATAACAACTACTAGCCATATTCCATTTCAATTACCAAAACTTCTCAGCTTTTGATATATCATCGATATTTCTAGTACCATAAATGTCTAGTCTCACATTAAAAAAACAATGTAATATGTCTTATATGATCTTATTTTCAAATATAACTTCATAATTTTGTTCAAACATGACGACACCTTATATTCGAGTTCTTTTAAACTACTCAACTCATATCTCATTCATGTCACATGAATATACTGTCATCTCTATAGAAATATTACAAGTGAAACTATATTTATTTTTCATTAAAAAATTCACATGATAATACTTAATGCCTGTAATTCTACAGACTATTTTTATATCATCTTTGTGACATAAAAAATGAACATTTTACTATTTATTCTTATTATCCCTCTTTGAAAGTATACTATATTACATGTTCCTGAAAACCTTATACATTTCTTTGACTTCTCAGTTATTTGTCTTAAATTATAAGTGTGCATAAACAATATGAATGAACATTGTTCTAGTGTATCGTATGGGTGCCTACACCTTTACATAGAATATATGTTTTGTATTATATTACTTCACATAACACTGGAACTGAACACACACAACTCATTCACTATATCTAAAGCACATGTAATATAGTGTTCAGAATCCTTCTATCCTTTATTCATTTCAACGAACATCACCATCTCACTTATTCCTTTATATAAATATATGTACTATACATGAAGCTCTTTCTTCTTCACATTACTTACAACACATGGAAATCCTCACACATATAATGAAAATCACATGAGATGCTTCTCTATTTCACTCAGAATAATTCAAGATAGAGTATCATGTGATACCTCTATATTTATGTGAAAACATAGGATTCTCCATTACTAATTTTATTCCTCAGTATCCCTCACTCTCTTATTTTGATACACTCTTAGATCTATAAATTGATAATTTTGAAAATGAGATGATCAATGGTATTTATATAATAGGTGCACTAACATACCTTGAATTCAAATGTGGCATATCATCAGATCCCCTATCTTACTCTATATTTACTAATAGTCACATGATCAACTCAAATATATACTGACATAAATTGTGCTATGCTTGAATAAGATGTGAAATCCCAACTCTTACGTGTTTCATCTTATGAATATGAAAAACACCATCAATAATTCTAAAACCTAACATCCTTTTAAAATTTATCCCACTTAAAAAACATTTCTTGGTCATGAATTTGACTTATCTCATTAATGAAAACAATGTTTCATTAATTCATTGATCTAGTTCAGATCTATAAGTCAAAATAATGGTAATTTAATACTCATTGGAATCATCATAAGTTACAGAATGAAGAAATTTTAGTGTACAATAGCCCTATGATGGATCAAGGTAGAGGAAGATGATGATATAGATAAGATGAATCATATTGAATAGATTTTACAAACCAAATTCATCACATATCATTTTAAACTGAGCTATATTTCTCCATGTACCTAAATCCCACATCAAAAAAATTTTCTTCTTCCATCTTATTAATAAGATAAATCAATCCCTATACTGCCCATAAATGAGTAAGTGGGTCTACTCCCAGCCTCCTCTATGTGTTGTTCATGCCAAAACCCCACAACAAGGTCTCTGCCTCTCATGTTCACCTCCATGTGAACAACCTTTTACTTGTGTAGGCTTCCTACAAAAGATATACACCCTAATTCCACCATGTGAACTGATTAGGGTTAACCTGATTTTCCATCTTATGAAATGTAACTTAGGTTCCTTGTTTGGATATCATATTTGGGATTTTTAAATAAAATATAACAAAATTTTTGGCCAAAATATAATTACATTCCATAAAATTATCAACATCAAAATCCAGGACACAAATATCTCTTATTAATTTCTAATATCTATTTTTGTATTATCAACATTACTTCTCAAAATATGTACTTCAATTCATCAATTAAAACTTTTCAAAACATTATGCAAATGTTATTCTAATTCATTCAAAGATACTTTATAGTCTCTATGTTGATTAATAATGTACTATATTCAAATTTTCATTAGCACATGTCATGGACATTAAGAATAGCTCTACAATAATCATAATTAAACGTTTTTTTATTTAAATAAACACCTATTCAAGTCAAAATATCTTTTCTAGATTATGATTAATTCTTTAGAATAGTTCAATAGAAGAAACACCATACTTCAATCACTGTCACATTGAATTTTCATCATTCGATCATGTTGACAACAATGAAAACGCAAATAATCAATATTTTTTGGTTTTTTAATATCCCCCTTTTAATTTGTTTTCAATATAGAATTCCATAGTATAGTTAATTTTTTATTATCCTCCTTATTAATAGTAAATGAAAAGTTATAAGGATAATGGAATTCGAATCATCTCCTAATTTCACACTCAAACATTCCATCTTCTCCCTTTCAATCATTTCATTTCATAGGAGATTCCATTTGAGAGTAATTCAAATTGATCTCCTTGAGAGAAGGATAAAATAACATTAAAAAATAATTGAGTAAATAATTAATCAACTCTAACACCTCATGGGATAACCTAATATAGAAACAAGAGTGATCAATCTAGATAAAAAAATGTCAATAAATTTTTAGAATGTGATACCAACACCAAATAATTATTTTAAGGGACGTTTGAAATATTTTCAACAAATTTCATACATTAATCTCAATAATAATATTAAAAAAAATTCAAATAGAAGAATTAATTCACCCATTTTCAATACAGCTTACCATATCCATAAAATAACCAGTTTTTAACTTTTTGATTCAGAATTATATTTAATATAAATATTGAACACACCTCTTCAATGAAAACTTCAATTTCTAGAATTTGAACATTTGAAATCATTAGATACAACCCTATCCGGAACATATAATATTAATGTCTTACCAATTTAGATATTCAAATTTTGTGGATTTTCAGATTCACTCCCCCTTATAGGGTTGATCTTCCTCAATCTTCTTCATCATGGTTGGATTTCTTATAGAATTAACTTTAAGAACAATTTTAACACGAATTGAAATAAAGTAATCTATGATGGATATCTTTCTGGATTCCATTAATCTTTTTATAGAATTAATTTCTTAAGGTATCTCTCAAAATACTTGCATAACCTTAAATTACCGATATGAATGTAATAAAAAAATAAATATGGGAATAAGGTGGTTCTTCAATACTTTTTAGTTAGATAAATAATGCTATGATTTATTTCTCTTCCCTAAAAATCCATTCAGTTAAACTATATATATATGGAAACTCTTCTCACTTTATCATTATTTGACATTACAAATTTTATAATTTAGGGGAAGCATGGTCTTCATGATCTTTTTATCTTTCATCTTAGATATAATAGGCTTATTAAAACTAGCAAGTAATGTAATTTAATTATTCAATTAATGATATAAATTCTTATCCATTTACAACTTCTATTGACATATAACTAAAAATTATTTTAGTTCAATCTCAATCTTATTTCTATGTGTATAATCTTATTCACACATCTATTTTAGTTTAAGAAACCATTGACCCATTCAATTTAATTTTTGAAAACTTTTTCTGACTAGGTTTCCATGTCATGAAATTTTCATATGTGTTTCCGGACATTTTACCCATTATATTCACATTTTCAAAAACATTTGGGTCATTATATATACCCTACTTTTTGTTATATTAATATTAAATAATTTTAAATATAAAAAACATAAAAGAGTTAGAAAAATAGGATCCAAAGGTTTAGTGTCTTAGAAAATTAGGACCAAACATAAAATTTATTTAATAAAACAGAAATATTTTTTAATTAATTCTTCTCTATATTCTTAGAGACCATGTAATTATCTATAGTACAAGTAATCACCAAAGTATATAAAATAATAAAGGGGTGAGATAAAATGATAGTAAGAGTACAGATAAAAAAAATGAATCAATATAACATTGGGTGAGTATATTCATAATCATTATAACATAAATATTGGATCATCATCATAATCATGAGAGGAAGAATTAGATAAAGGCATAGAATGTGGAAATGAATAAATGTGAAACATCATATCTTAGTGTTCAAATACCACACATAGTTTTGAACTAATATAGCATCATGTTCATGTATAACATATGTTCATAATCACAACATAATTATTATGAAAAAATATAGCATTATTTTTAAATATACTGCACATTATCTCATAAGATACATCACATCACCAACTACATTAGAGTTCTATATAATTCCAGGTGGACCCACCACATCATAACATTTACATAATAATGCATGACACATAGAACATATATCAATCCTAGACATAAAATAAACCTTGTTAAGGAATGGGTTTAATTTCATAAACATATATTCAAGAAAAAAAATCTAGGGTTCCAAAAAGGGAATAACATAGGAATCATCAATCTTGAGTGAAGAAGAACCAATTTAAAGAGAAGGAAAATATGTGTTTTTAAAAAGAAGATTTCTCTTGGAAAAAATTTGTATTTTTCACAAGACCAAATTAGAAACATCTATATCCCAGAAAAAAAATTTCAATAACAATGAAATTATATTTTAAGAGTATTAAATAACACCCATACTGAAATTTGGCATGAAACAGGAATAACTCAAAGTATGGAAATTGGGTGTGAGAATCCCCTTACCATATATCCAAATTATTTATTCTCTTAATACACTAGATAATCAAACTATATTCATTAATTAAAAAAATCCATAACCACTTGTACATGAATTTGATTTATTATTGTTTTGTTAAGTTCATTTATGTCCATTATGATGTATTATAGTGTTCAATTTCATCATTCAAGAGTGTTTGTATTCTTGGTTTTCATGATAAATTCACTTGTATAAATGAATGGAAGATCATGTAAAATAGATATAATTATTAGAAATTGATATTATATGTTATTTGTGAACTTAAAATGTTTAATTCGTTATATATATATATATATTTCAAGATATCAAGATGATTTATTAGATAAAATTTTAATGATAATAATTAAGATTAATTTTGCAGTCTTCGATCAGAACAAACTCATTTTGTATTATTATTTAATCTTATGTATATAATTTAGTTACAAAACATAAAAAGGTTATAAAAAAAATTTAAAATATTTTTCAATCATTTTAATTTTTTTAAGACCAACCTTGAAGGCAGTAAATGAAAATGAAAGTACATCGTCCACGATGACAGTAAATCGACACATCATAGACCATGTTTTCATATTTAGAATAAAAAGGATAGAAGAAAGGGTTTGATAATGGATTATTACATTAAAAAAAATAATATTTAAGAATAGTTAGGATATTTTAGTTATCATGAAACTTGTATAAGGGTATATGATGAGATAAAAAAGAAAAGAAAAGAAAATAACTTGAAAAGAAATTAATAGAAAAGAAAGAGGGTTTTCCTCTTGAATTCTTATCCTCAAGAACCTCCTTTGGAAAATTAGATTTTATATTTTGTTGAGAAAAAAGTCTCCAGGACATGGGGGAGGATCTTGGGAAGAATATTGGTTAGAAATTGGAAAACATTCAAGGCTTGGATGGTGTTAGGAGGATAGGTGGTGAGGGGTGGTATGTTTTGCGGAGGAGAGGGGTGTTTTTTGATTATTTTATTCATTAGTTTTTTTGGACCAGACTATTAATAATTTGGAAGTTTTAACTATATATATTAAAATAATTAAGGATATTTAGATATTTTGGTCTAATATCATCCATACATAATCTATCACTCAATAATCCATGAATTTGTTAAATACCATAAATTACTGTATCACACTATTCACAAAAAAATCAACTATTTTAGAAAAATACCAAAAAATCACCCTACCATTTTTTGACATTTATAATTAAAAAATGGACACCATTTTATTAGAATTATTTTCTAGATATGAGAAATTTAGTTTTTAAATAAAACCATCATTTATTCCAAAAAAATAATGATTTTAAAATTATAACTGATTTTATGACCTTTTAAAAAATTACTTAAGGTCTCATAAAAGTATCATATAATCATACAACAACAAAATAATAATATTTGGAAAAATTTAACGAAAATAAAGATTCTTTTGAATCATTAATTTATTTATAAAATTATAATTAAATATTTATAACTTAAAAAAATACCAACACTTAATTTATCATTTATAAAACATCTATTTACTTATTTCATGAAATAAATATTTAATATTTTCATTCATAATATACCTAAATTTTATTTATACCTTCACAGGTGAGGTTACTATTCTATTGGCCTAAATACTATTCATAATGGTCTTATTACTATTCCAAAGGTTAGGTTACTATTCCATTGGTATAGGTTACTTTACTTCTATAAATACCTCTTATTCCATTAATTATTAATTTATAAAGATTTTACTGTGTCTTATATGTGATTTTATGTGATTTATAATTTATGTAATAATTATTAGAATAGATTTTCCAGGGATACAATTCTGGTTTGTTACATTATTCCCCCTTATGAAATTTATCCCTAGAAACATTATTTTACATACTATTGTGACAACATGTGAGGATACTTATCCTTTATTACTTCCTCTAGTTCCCATGTTTTCTCTTGGTACTTATGGTTTCTCCATAGTACTTTGACCATATGAGTAGACATGTTGCATTAAAATTTATCTCTATAGTCCAAGATCTTTATCGACTGCTCCTCGTAAGAGAGATCAGTTTCAAACTATAAAACCTTTGGATTTAGTAAAAGTTATATATATGTTATCTACTTCTTCAAGAGGGGTAACTGGAATATATCAATTAACTAAGGCATGGTAGGTGGAAGTTCCAGTCAATAGGCAATAGCTCCGACACGATGAAGAATATTAAAGGGGGTGATGTACCTAGGACTCAAATTTCCATTCTTCCCAAATCACAAAATCCTCTTCCATAGAGATATGTAGAGGAATACCATGTTTCAAAACTAAAAATCTATGTCCCATAAATGATTTTCTATATAGCTCTTCTGTTAACCTTGGGCTGCCTTGATGTTTTGCTGAATGGTTTCACCTTTTCCACCATTTCATTGAGCATTCTAGGTCCTAATGACTTATGTTCACAGAACTCATCCCAATATTCTAGTGTTCTGTATATTTTACCATAAAGGGATTTATATGGATCCATTTAGATGATAAATTGGAAACTTTTGTTGTGATAGAACTCAACAAGAGGTAGATATTGGTACCATAAATTTTTTAAGTATATAAAAAACTATATAAACATTTCTTCTAGAGTGTGAATAGTTCACTTGATTAGAACTCATTTTGAAGATGGTAAACTGTACGAAAGTTCGACTCATTTTTTATATCATGTTGAAGACATTCCTAGAACTTTTAGGTGAGTCATGAATCTCGATCGGATAAAATCAAGAGTGATACTCCATGAGAACCTATCACTTCTCCGATATATATCTATTCATGTTGATCTAGTGAGTTATCCTAAAAAATCGCGATAAAGTGATCTATATTTGTAATATTTTCCAAAATAACCTATATAGAATTGTTTCCTCTAGATGTCTTTGGATTTATGGTTACAAAGTCCATGGTGATGTTTTTCCATTTCCATGTTGGTATGGGTAACTGTAGCATAATCCCTTTATACTTCAGTTGTAGAAAATCAATGAACTTTGATGTATAATCAGTGATATCCTTGTTCATATTGTCCCACCAATAGTTATCTTAGAGATCTAGAAACATCTTTGTGCTTCATGGATGAATATAGTAGGTTAATCTATGTACATCATTTAGAAGCTATTTCTTTATTTGTGGAGTGGATGGTACACATAGTCATGACCCAAATCTAATGAATCCTTCTTCATCCATTTTGAACTATGTGGATTTCCCATTTCTAATAGTATCCACCCTTTTCTAAATTTCCAAATCATTTCTTTGAGCATCTTTTATTTTCTCCATGAGGGATGTTTAAGAAATAATTTGATAAAGGATTGATTATTTTACATTATAAATTATTTCCATGTCCATCCTTTGTAGGTTTAAGAAGATTGGATCCTTTTAAATTCTCATCAGGGTTAAAGATGCATGATCTTTTCCCCTTAGAAAATCTTCTACCATATTTTATTTACCAAGATGGTAGAGGATTGACCAGTCATAATACTTGAGGAGCTATCACCATATTCTCTAGTAAATATTAATCTCCTTCTCTGTGAATATATATTTGAGGCTCTTATGATCAGTATATATCTCAAACTTCTCCCCATAGTGATAATGTCACTAGATTTTCAACATAAAGATCAGAACCACCAACTCTAGACCATGCGTATAATAGTATTACTTATGAATTTCCAAATTCCTTGAGGCATACGATATCAATTTATCATTTTTCATTAGTAAAAATCATAATACCATCTTATAATCATTAATATATAGCACTAAAATTTCTCTACTTATCAGAAGTGTGTGTACTAGTACTATGATAAGCCTCCTTTTAACTCTTTGAAGCAGTCTTCTCTTTTACTAGTCTAAAAAATAATTTCTACCTTCCGAGTCACCTTTGATAGTGGGTTTGAAAATTGTGATAATTTATTTATAAATCACCAATAATACCCAACTATACTAAGGAAACTACAGATCTTAATTAAATATGTTGTCCTAGGACACTCTTCAATTTCCTTTATCTTGGAAGGGTCCAAATATATTCCATTTCTTGTGATAACATGCCCCAATAATGATACTACCTCTATCCAAAAATCACATTAACTATATATTTCATAATGTTTCTCCCTTTACAAAGTCTTCAACACAATATTCAAATTATCCTCTTGTTCCTCCTTTCTCTTGGATAATATGAGAATATCATCAATAAATGATACCAAAATTATTTCAAGGTAATATATAAAGACTCTATTCATTATGTACATGAGTATTTTTGGAGTATCAGTGAATTTTAAAGGAATCACTATAAACTAATAGTGTCCATACCTCGTTTGAAAGGTAGTATTGGGAATATATTCCTTACTCACCTTTATTTGGTGATATCCTAACCAATGGTCCACCATAGAGAAATTCCTGTCCCCACATAGCCAATCGAACTAGTCATATATCCATAGAAGGGGATAATTGTTCTTTATAATGATTTTGTTGAGATCATAATAATCAATTTAGAGGTTCATCAATCTATCCTTATTCTTGAGGAAGAGGATTGACACACCCCATGGTGAAGAACTCAGGTGTATAAAATGTTTGTCCATATTATCTTGTAAATACTTATTCAGTTATTCAAACTCAATGGTATAAATTCTATAATGTGTATATGATATAGTTAGAGATACAAGAATATTTTAAATCGAGAACTTAACCTCTCAGTCAAGAGGAATACTATAAAATTATTCAGGGAACACATTAGTGTAGTCCATCATAATGAACATTTCCTCAAGCATGATTCTCTACTTAACCTAAATCATTTGAGATAGAAATTCTTGCTCACAAGGGAATAATATTCACAATTGAGATGATTATTCCAAAGGAGACTCATCCTCATCCTTACTCTTATACAAAATTGAAGAATTTATTATTTTATAAAGAGTGATCTTCCTTTATCATTAGTTGATGTTGGGTTTGTATAAAGATGTCCAATATAAGCCCAATATAGTATCAAACTACACCAAAGGAAGTAAGAATTTTTTTTGGTAGGTTAAATAAAGAAATATTAACTTGGGAAGAGTTATATACTTTGGATGCAATAATTACCACATTTTTTCTTCTCACAAATAACTCAACCTCCATATTTTTAGATGGTATTTGAATTATTCTACTAAACTTTCATGATATGAAAGAATGCGTAGAGACAGAATCAAATAGTTCCTTTTCAATTATTGAATGAAAACTATTGTAACTATCATCACATCATTTTCACTATCCATTTTAGCAGTAGTGTTAACATAATATTTCCCTTTCCCTTTTTTCTTTGGTGGCTTCTGATGATGATTACCCTTAAGGACTCAAGGTTTATGGCATTGGCTTTTATAGTTTTCTTTCTCCCTACAATTGAAGCATTTAACCATATATGGTTCCCTCATTTATTCCACAACTTTTTACAAGTTCCATGTTTCTCTTAGACATTCATGAACTTGGTGGCCTTCTTTCCCACACTTGAAGCATTTCCCTGTTCCTTTGAGGCAGTTCCCAATTATGATTCTTTGTACATTTTTGATATGTTAGTGGTTTATATTTCTTTCCATATTTGTTGTTAGATCCTAAAAAATGAAAATAAATAATTAATTTCTTATCTCTATATCCATGTTACCATTCTCTAAAATCAATATCCACATAAATAGAACATTAAAAAACTTCTTTATAACTCCCAAAGTCTCAAATTTCTAGTGTATTTCAAAAGTGTGGTTTTAAACCACTAAAGAATCTATCAATTATGCTATTATTTTTTATAACAAAATTCAAGTATTAAATTGAATTCATTATGTTTTGATTAGAAATCCATGATGTATTCAACTTCATTTTTCTTCAGCTCAATAAGTTCTCTCTCCAACTTCACATAAAGAGTTAAAGGGAAATAATTGTTAAGAAATATTTTCTTAAAGTCTTCCCACTCTATATCATCAATTTCATCCTTCGACTTGGTTTTGATAGTCAAAACCAACCATTGATCAAACTCACCATTTAAATGTTAAATTTATATAGTCACCTTATTCATATAAAAATAATTAATCATAGAAAAGATATTATCCATTGAGTTGACACACTATTCTGTAACTAGAGCATTGAAATATCCACTAAATTTTGATGCTCATTGCCACATAAAATACTTGATAACTAGTTTCTTCCTATTAGGTAAAGGGGGTGTTCCAAATTATTCAGGTTATTGCTAATATCCTGAGACAAATAGGGAATCACCATGAAATTTTGAACTCCACCTCCTAAGGAATTGGGGGTGTCATTTGGGTAATCATTTAATTGTCCCACATGCGGATTTGTCCTGGTTTCTCTTAGTCCCCACCATTTTCTAAAATAAGAAATTTTTAAAAAAAATAAGTCAACAAGTAATAAATAAAATTAATTATTTCTTTGTTAAATTAACTTTAATGGAATATCTTGTGGGATCACAATGTTTATCATTTTTCTAGAACAAAGATTCACGGGTTCTTACATACACATAGTATTTCACTAATTTTTTTTTCTAATTCTAATTCTAAAAATAACTCAACTAGGCTCTAATACCAACTATAGTAACCCGAATTTTTCTTAAATTAATATTACATCTTTTTTAAGATAAAAAACATAAAGGAGTTATAATACCGGGATTGAAGTGTCTAGAGTCTTGTAAAAATTAGGACCAAACATAAAATTTACAAAATACAACATAAACATTCTTTAATCCCTTCTTATATAGATTCTTAGTAGATTTGACATTCTCCTTAGTACAAGTAATCACCTAAGGATATACGTCAAGAAAGGGGAGAGATAAAATCCCAATAAGAGGATAGATACGAACATGAGTAAATAAAAAATGGGTGAGAATATTCAAAATAATCAAAAAATAAACATAGTATCATCATCATAATCATGATAGGGAGTATTATATAAAGGCATGGAATGTGGAAATGCATAAAAATTAAACATCATGTATTAGTGTTCAAATACCACACATAGTTGTGAACAAAGTTAGAATCATGTTCAAGCATATTATATGTAAGTAATAATAACATGTTCATTATGAAAAAATATTGAATCATATTCATGAATATTTCACATTATATCACGAGATATATTACATTACTCAATGCATTGGAGCACTATATAATTCTGAGTGCACCTATCACATCATAAAATTTAAATAATCATGAATTCCACACAAAACATATATAAATCTTTTACATAAAATAACCCAATGAATGAAATGGGATTTATTTCATAAATCACACATTCATAAACAAACTTTAGGGTTTCAAAAAGAGAATAAAATAGGAATAATCAATCTTTAGTGAACAAGAAACAATATCAAGAGAAAGATAAAAAGTGTTTTTAAAAAGAAGAGTTATTTTAGAAAATATTTGTATTTTAAATCAAACTAGATTAGAAACATGTATATCTCCAAAATAAAAATTTAGGAACAATGAAATTATATTTGATTAGTATTAAAGGAAATACATAATGAAATTTTTCATAAAATAGGAATATCCCAAATTAAGAAAATTGTCTTTTAGAATCCCCTTTAACTTATGTATGAATACTTTCTTCACATTAATATTCTAGATAATAAAACTAGATTCATTAATTAAAAAAAATAAGGAAGCTATTGTACATGTATTTTATTTATTATAGTTTTAGTCAGTTCATTTATGTCTTTTATGATATTCTATAATGTTCAATTTCATCATTTATGAGTGTTTTTTTCTTGGGTTACATGATTGGTTCACTTTTATACATGTGTGGATAATTGTAAAAAATGGGGATAATTTTCCAAAATTGATATTATATGTTATTAATGAACTTATAAAATTCTAATTTTTCTTATATATTATTTTTTTCTAGATATTTGGATGATTCATTAGATAAAATGTTAATGATATTCGTTTAGATTAATTTGGAAGTTTTCGATCACAACAAATTTGTTTTGTTTTATTATTTAATACACTATAACAAGGAGGGCTTCTAAAATGGCTAAAAACAGACTTTAACAGTGCTAGAAAAGCACTATTAATCACAAAGAAGATGGGGGGGGGGGGGGTCCCCTTTAATAGTGGTAAGAAAGCACTGATAAAGGGTTCCATTTATCCATGCTAAAAAAATGGATGAAAAAGGTACCCCTTTATCAGTGCTTTTTTAGCCCGGATAAAGGGCCACCTTTATCAGCACTATTTTGAGCACTGAAAAAGGCCCACTTTATCAGTTCTGTTTTGAACGCTGATAAAGTCCCAATTTATCAGCACCTAATTAGTGCTTATGAAGGACAAGTTGCCTAAGAAAACCCTACACATGAACAACACCTGAACACCTAAGACAACACCGGCACACACAGAACAAAATAACACCTACACATAAAACAAATGTACAAAACAACACCTACACACAAAAAATCATAAAATAACCAAACAACACACACAAGAGTTTTAAAAACAATGCTATATAAATTTACATGTAATCATGAATACAAAAACACACACTTCTATATACATTTAAAACAATGTTTAATATGGTTACTATTAAAATTATCCAACAAATAGTTAAAAACATTAATGTTTCATCCTTTTTGCATCCGTGATCCCCTCTAAAAAATTGTTTTATATGGTATTAGTTGTCTAATGAAGCATTCGAACTTAGGGAAAAAATTAAACCTATATAAGAAAACAAATATTATTCTAGTAATACAATAAATAACTAAATTAAACATTAATATGAAATAATATATTAATAAAATGTCAATATTTAATAAAAAAGACACATTTGGGTAGGTAGGGGGCCATAAGACTAGATTATACTTGAGACATGACCTTGATATGGGTAGTTAAATAGCCATGATAATCTAGTAGAGTAATGAAAAGGAAGAAAGTCCACAAAGTACATCAATTAATGATTTTGAGAGGTTTCTTAGTATAGGAAATTTCCCACTTTCTCTTCTTAGTCCTCTTAGAGGAAGGAGATTCAAAATATAACTTGAGGTGCCAAAGGGGGTAATGATGGATGTACAAATGGTGTTTCCTTTGGATTATAAACAAGCACATACATGATTTCCATTTGACTTGGACAACCCAGATCATAAGCCTCTCCGTTACTTTTCCGACCAACTCTAGACACCGTGTCCCTGGGAAAGTAATCTCAAGAGGTGGGAGGTAACCAAATTTTACCAGCCTCTTGAAATATCCAAGAGAAAATAAAGTTCACCATACTCCTAACAATATCAAAGAATATATGAAAGTGATGATAAAAATTATCTTACCTCTTCACTAGAGCCATCCTATTCTCTATTATCTTCTCTAGTTAAAATTGTTCTAGGAATTATAATTCTCTAAGCTAGGGGTGTGTGATGGACTTGGAATTTGACTGAATGAATCACTACACTATGTTCTTGGAGAAGTGATTTTACTTTAATGGGCTGTTGTTCATAGAAGATTCCTTTTGGAGCAATCACACTCCTAAATCCCTATAGATGTATTTCCACTTGACACAACACTCTCCAGACCTCTATGGTCAATGTATTCCTCTATTATTTGTCCCAGTATGGGAATGTGATGGGAAACAACACCATAATTAGAATAGATCCCCCATTGAAGGGAACTTATTTCATGGGAACCCCATACATTGTTACCAAATATGTTGGCACCCTCCTTGTTGACGGTGTTGGATCTAAGTGCACCATTTGATTCTAAGACATATAGAGAACTATGGGTCTTAAGGATGATGTTTTTTTTCTAGAATATAACTTTGGGATGATTTTAGATCCCCTGTATCCTCCTCCTCATCCAATATTAGAATATCTATGTACTTTATCACTAATAGAGCCAAAAGACCATTCGGGTATGATCAGACCAAGGTATTGAAAGAAGCCTTAGAGAGGTTAAAACCCAAACTATCTAGAGGGAAGGTCACCTGAATCTATGTTTCCTATCAGGTGAACGTTATCCAAAATTTGTGACCCACATGCATGCATTTATGAACAGATGTGGGGAGGGGTGGGGAATTTCATCTGAATGCCCTAAACTATCTCCCAAAGTTGTATGATGAATACCACTCATAGAATATCTTTCAGTTAATCCAAGTAGATAAAACACACTCATATATGCATAAAATATAGGCTTAGGCTACAAGATCACCCTTTACATTATTAGTAATTTCACAGGTTGGTTCTCTGTATGGTATAAAAAAACTGATCATACCAGTTCACTTTTCTCTTGATCTCCTAGTTCTTTAGTGTGATTAGACAGACCCCACTACTACTTTATATAAATTTCTTGAATTGGTAACTTGGAATGTTGTGAGTATTAAGTAACTCATATCCACCAATGTGGGCCCCCATCTAACCCCACCGTGGTTGGAAGGGGCTGAATATTCTAAACAGGGCATACCTTTATAGATGTGGTGAAGTTGAAAATATAACACTGACTAAATCATAACATACATGATTATAATTGTACCAGCTGCAATCACCTCTACCATTATTACGGTGGAGACCATATCTCCACCTTTTTTCTGCATTATGAATAACCCGCTTAGGTACATTGCTAAGAAGATTACTAGATGAAGAAGGTGATGGTCTTGGGAGGCGACTGACTATCCCTAGTCATTGAATTGACACTCTTAAAGTATTTTAAAGTGATAACCCTCTTCATCATTGAATTATTTTGTTCTCCAAGCCTTGGGATTCTTATTTAGACACTCATTTCAAGTCTTCTTGATGAACAAGTTAGCCCACTTATTGAAGGGGATGTCAAACCCTGGATATGGGTCCATCCTAAGGGATGTTCTGTCTAGATTGATGAGATCCTTAATAATGGGAGGATTCTATTCCATATCATCTAGAGTATATGGGGGATGAATTTTATCATCATAATTGTCTTCTAAAATCATCACACCATATATCATCCTAATGTCCCATATACTGATGTTGAACTCACCATACATAAAATGAAATGTGTTCATGTATTGACTCTATAAACTGAACAAGTATACCATCAGAATTTTGTTGCAATAAGTAAGGGTTTGGTAAACCTAAAGAGATTCATAAAATCCTATATTTTTTATCTCAACCACAAACTCTGTGCAAGTACACCGAACCTAGAAGGGACAACCTCGGTTCATCCTAAAGCTTCCACCTGGTCGAATAACCCAACCAAATAACCACCCAAAATTTTAATTTGATATTGAATTCTACATTTTCTATCTTTAAATATTGGTTTTATGCTCTAAATCATGTTATAATCCTTTAAAATCAATCCACATAGGATTCAAAACTAACCATTAAAGATGTCTTCTTTGGAGATTAAATTACCCACATATGAGATGTTCTCCCAAGACATATTATTATTCTTAAGGATGTAGTAGGGAGGAATGATCCCTTCATGTGGTGGAGAGATAATAGTATCATATCAAATAACAAACCCATATAAGGGAAACTAATTAGAAAATTAAAAATCCAAGATATTGGTTCCCATCAAGCTTTTAAGATGTTCATGAGTGGACAGAATGACTATACACTAGTCGACTTCCACACTATCGACCATTGTAGTCTAATGAACTATAACCTCCTAATATTCAATTCTTGGATTAATTTGTATCATAAGAAAGATAAAATTTAGATTTATTATGAAAATGGAGGATTTTGGGTTAAAAAATGTACTTGAGTAAGAAAGAGGCACATGACTAGTTAGAAATATCATATAAAGTGCATGACTTGTTCAAAGTCATGTGATCACATGACCATAATAGGATCATGTGATCAAATGAACCTGAGAGATTTATATTATTAGATGACCCTTTTTGATTTATTCCATCATTTAAGTAACACAAGAATACACAAATCCTGGTTCAAGTGAATTACTTTGATTATGGTATTTGTTTATGTTATTTGAGAATGTTATGAGATCACACGATCAGTTCACTTGAAGCATTCATACAAAGGAACTTATGTGACATTATAAAATAAAGAGGCTTATTTGAAGTAGAGAAAAAACCTAAGAGTTCTCATAGAGCTATGAAATATTGAGTCATTAGTGAAATAAATTTCCCTTTACTATCCTACCTATAAAACATTTCACAGAATACCAAGAGTATCTTAGAGTACCAAAAGAAAAATAGAATCCCAAGAGAACCAGTCAGGTATTCACTTCCTTATGACAAAGTCCTTTTTTCTTCTTTTGAATTTAAATGCAACGTGTGTATGCATTTGGGCATTGATGTGATGCAAGTTCTATATGAGGTGTGTAGGCACCCAGATTTTGATGGGCATAAATATGTATATATGATGAAGGTTTATTTGAGTAATTGTTAAGATGCAAGATATATGGACAATGATTTTACTGCGAAAACATCAAGATTACCTCTATGATTGAGAATACACATTGTTGTTTCTCTTCATTCAAAGGCATGTCACATGGACAAAAACTATCTAAAATAAAAAAACCCTTCAAGGAATAATTAAAATCAAATTAATGTTTCATTATATAATTATTCGTTAAAGTAGACATATTATATCATAACACTAACTTTACATATTTCTAAATAGTTTCTTTGGTCCAAATATAAACTAATAAAAAAACTAATGATTCTTTGTGCAATTTAATACTATTGGTTAACTACCTCTTAGCATATCATCTAATCTGAACTTCTGATCTGACATCCTAGTGATGCTCTTATCTGAAACCATCTCTAAGATACCATCATTCAACGTTCACTTTTCCTTATCTTCTTTCACCCATTTAATAAGTAAATTGGTGCACGAAGATAATGAAAAGTGAAATATGAATTATGATATCATAGATACGGTGTCTGATGAGAGCATCATAGGGACGCCAGATCAGAAGTTCAGATCAGATGATATGCTTAGAGGCAGTTAACCAAAATTAGTGAAAAATCCTTAGTTTTGTTATTAAATTTGTGAGGGGTGCACAACCAATATTCTTTCAACACACTGCATCAGTAGAAACAACTGATCAAATGTAAAAAATATATAATATAAATAATCCATGCCATAATAGTTTAGGTCTAGGGATTTTGGAAACATGGAAACATAAATAACTAGTTCACAAGAGTCTCATTAAGTTATGATTAACTAGAAAGACAAATCATTTATAAAACCATTCTTCATAACCTAAGGATATAAAACACAATAAAGGGTGATCATATATTCTCAATATGTGTAAAAAAGGAAGATAAAAATGATTATATAAGGATATCATAAGTAGTAGTAATTCCACTTCATCCTATTTGTGTACAATCTTCCATCAGGTATGATGCCCATTCATTTCTAAACACATCTATATCATCTTGTAAATATGAGTTATTGTGATAGTCATGGTAGTACTAAAAAAATATAAATACACAAAGGATTAATAAATATTTTAAATGAACTCATTTTTTTTGAAATTACCTCTTTATGGATGCTAGTTTGTTGATGAAATATAATCTATTTCATAAATTTACAAACATAATAACCATATTCATTTCCATTTGTTTGTACTGGACACTGAAGAGACATTGAGAAAAATAAGTAATTTGTTTTAATATGTGTTTGGACAGTGAAATCTTATTATATATACTAGGATTTGTTTCCATTTATAGATCTGGTAGGCGTTCGTTCCCTTTGTCCCTAGATTCATTACAGGAAGTAGACGATATTGACGCACCACCCTATCATAACATAGTCCTCATTAGAAGGTAATATAAATTATATAACTATATGTTTGGTTATAAAATGTTGGATCTAGTGTATTAAAAATTGAAAAACACCATCATGTGTGGTCGGTTTGTTACATATCCATGCATTGAATCCAGAAAATAAATATTTGGAGTATCCAATGCTTCCTAAAAAAACAAAAAGGAATAAGTAATGAATGAAATAAAAATATAGTTGATAGGAATAAATTGTAGAGTTTTACCCCTGCATCATTGGTATTTGAAAGAGTTTGTTATCCATAATTTTTTTCCCAAATATTTGCGAAGGTATGACATTATTTCAGCTTATTTATCAGAATATATTTCTTCTTTTGAAGAGGTGATGCGAGGACTAAAGAGTGTAAATTTTTGTTCATGTGTAAATACGTTCAATTTTTTTTCATATATATGATTGATAAAAATATAAAATGTATTTATTAATAATTATCATATTATATTAGATTTTGTAAAATCAAATCATGAAAACATACCTCATGTATACATTTACAACTAAGGCACTTAACCATTCACACTTGAGGATTTCATTTACATTTTTAGCACTAATGAAATCTGAGTTTTCTTCTACATACATATTTTTTTTTAAACCAACTATGTGAGAATTTTAATCTACCAACTTGGTATCCACATGAGCCTACAATGATATTAAATTTGGATATAGAATGGGTGGGGTGAAGGTGCTCTCAGTATATCATTTCAATCGATTGGTTGATCGTTGAGATAGTTTTGAGCTGCTATTTCATTTCACCCCCATCTATTTGTCATTCTATAATAACATATATATATTGAGAACTTTTTTCATTAAATGATAAAGGTTCAAATTAACAAAATAAATTGGATATGGATACCTCCTTGTCGATATGTTTTTTACAAGAATTGATGGCCATGCAAGGAATTTTCCAACAGCTTGTTTGACTGTATGAATGTTGTCATCATCATTTGGAAAAGCTAAATTGGAAATCAGCTTATTATCTACATTAATTGACACATTGACATGATATGTTGAAAGTTTTCTATTGTGTAGCATGTCATTATGCATATTGAACACCTTAGTCCTCACTACAAGGCAATAGGTGGGAGTTGATAGATATAAATCACAATCATTTTCACCCTATAAAATATTAGTACAAGAAAGGTATCAGTGTCTTTGTGATTAAAATTTTACCGAAAAAATTATTATAACATCGATTACCTCAACTAAGTCAGGTTTGTGAGGTGAATGGATCGCATCAAAGCTGGTGGTGGTGGGGCAGGATCTTCACGCACGAGTTGTTGTTGAGTTATTTCTTCTATTTTCCTCCCCCACATAAAACATTCCATCATCTCTCTCGGGTATTTTAATTCTTATTGAAACAAAGTTATTATTTCTCTTATCTTTTTCATTTCCTCAGTTTCATCCCCATCTTCTTTTTTCTTTCTGAAAATATGTTTAAGGTTTCACCCCAAAACCCACACCTCTGATGCGGCCATTCTGTTCTGGATGCTTCAAGTCCGTTGAAAGTATGTCTGCATCTAGTGCGGGTGTTCTTGAGTCCTATGACTAGGTCAAATAGAAAATATATAAAAATAATTAGTCATTTTCATGTAATAGAGATTTAAAGTAATGTAAATTAATATTATGTCATACTTACACTTTTTTCCCACACTTTTTTTGTGTTTTCATCTATCAATATCCCCTCTTTATTTACATGAGCCTCCTTCCATAGAACATGGAGTGGGATGGAAGTGGATTTTGATTTCGATTCATCAATCTATATATAAAAAGGGGAACATGGTTATGGTGTTGTTTTAAATCACATAAAATTATTACAGCATATTTAAAATACGTACCAATTTTTTCTCAAGTGAAGCATACCCCATCCTTACTTTATGGTAGGTGTATGCTGGTTTTCTTTTCCGTTTTTTATTTTCAGCACTAAATTTCCATTTCATATAGAAAAAACTATTTATCAATGTGATGAATACAAGAAACATCAAACAACGTACTACCAGAAACAATAAACCTGAAAAGTCTTCTCCCTATGATAGTTGCTAAACGAATCCCATGCTCCTTAAGATATCAAGTGTGCATAAAGAGAAGGTGGGTGTGACTGGATTTTCCATTCATCATATTTAAGATGACATTTCATTAAATTTGTGCGGAATCCTATATGAATCCTTCCTAAAACTCTTAATACATATTCCTTGTGTGAGGAATCTACTATAAATGAACTCTCCAATGGATGATGAAGAGTAAGTCAATGTTTTTGTATTTTATTTTATTTTCATAAATTAAAGAAATGGTATCATAATGTTACCGTAATCTCTTCCCACATTAGTGTATTAAGCCCGATGACAACATGGTTCCATAACTGTACATCAATTGTCACACATTACTAATTGATGATTCCAATGTATCTAATAAAGATTGATTTTTTGGGGTTAACATGTTGGCCTAGCTTATTCCATCCCACCTTAAATTTGATTCATTTTCCTTATTTTCTTTAAGGATTTTGGATAACACTATCAAACTACAAAAATATTTTTTTTCACCATCAGGGTTTCATTTCTTACCATTTCCTTAGAAGAATCATCATTATATTCCTCTAGAGTGCTAGCATCAACACCAGGACTTGATGTAATAGGTTGAGAAACCTGTTGCACCTTAGCACTGATACCAACAACAACAGGTTGAGAAACTTGTTGTTTTCATTCACCGAGACCAACAATAGTAGGTTGAGAGACCTG
Source organism: Viscum album (assembly GCA_963277665.1). NCBI lineage: Eukaryota > Viridiplantae > Streptophyta > Magnoliopsida > Santalales > Viscaceae > Viscum > Viscum album. The sequence goes on along the minus strand of OY728143.1, from coordinate 59,475,974 downwards.
TTGTGCCTCATGATTGGGCGCATCAGTAGGTTCAAGAGTCATTATCTGTAGAAGTGGTTTACAATTGAATTTATATTACATAAAATTAGTAGTAAACAGATAATAACATAATATAACACAATGTACATTATAATAAACAAATAACCTGATTATTGAACTCTTTTTGTAATGACTGAAGAGATTTGACCCCTCTATCAACTTTGTAAATCTCTTTATTGTGGTCTCCACTGATATAAAAAGCGCCATATACATTAGGACCGCTGTGAAATGATTATGAAGTCCCAATGAAAGGTTCATCCTCCATTAAAATTTAATCTGACCCTTTAGTTGTTTTGGTAGATAATATAATAATTGTCCAGTTTTAGTTTTTGATATCTGGAACATAAAATACTTGTACTACCTGTGATTCCATTATAAATGGTTTGTATTGCTACCCTTCCTTAATGAAATCAAATTTAAATAATCCCAATTCACCCATTTTAATATCACTCTTGTTATCAACCCACTTGCATTAAAAAATCGGCACTTTCAATTTCATATAATCCAACTCCAATATTAGTTTGATGTTGCCAAAGTATGACATATTATCATAAATTGGATTTTTTTTCTTTAGCACCGAAAACATGAATCACATCAACCACAAGTGTAACCCCACTATTTCTCATGGTACTGTATTCTTCATTTTCATTAGTATAGAATTTATAACCATTAAATACATAATAATTGTAAGATAAAACATACACACTTGCTCCTCCGGCTAGCCATCGAAGGCGTTCCGAAATTGAGTCCAAATATTCATCTAACTTCTTAAAAATATGGTTCCAAAACCATCTTGTAAACTATCAATTATGTGTATCTGATATCTATTTTCATCTATAGATGGATTGAAATGCCTAATAATTTCTTAGTGGGTTTTAACATATGGTTCAATGCCTAAACTATTATACAAAACATAAAGGTTCCACGACTCTCGATCACTAATATTGATTGTGAAAACCTCTCTTCTAGAAATTCCTACACCCTCAATCCGCCCAATGTGACAAAATTTTGGTAGGCCAATGATTTCCACACCAAATAGGTATTCGGTACAGAATTCAATGTCTTACTCAACAATATATTGCTCCACAATACACCCCTCAGGCCGAATTTGATCTTTGACATTCCCTTTCAAAATATTCATATACAATTCAATGGGGGTACATCCATCTATAATGTACATGGCCATATTGTCAGATCTCTCTTACAAAATGAACCATAAAATGAACCATCATATCAAATAATGTTTGTGGGAAGAAAATTTCCAATTCACATAATATGATAGAAATTTCTCTTTCCATAGTTGGCAATTTCACCGAGTCTTTAACATTTATACATATAACTTTGAAGAAGGAACATAGCTTCGTTAATGTATGGCAGGCATTCTTGGAAAAAATGCAACGTAAAGCTATAGGAATGAGATCTTTCATCAAAACATGACAGTCATGTGATTTCAGAACCTTTAACATTAAATCTCTCATTGACATGATGTTCTTGATATTTTATGAATACCCCTATGGAACCTTTACATCATTCAATAAGGTTCAATACTGATATCTCTCCTTCATATAAAGAGTGTAAGTAGCAGGGGAAGAAATTTTCTTTTTTCACACTTCAAGGGTGAAAAATCTTGTCGTATTGCCATCCCAACCATGTATAATGTAGCCTTAATTCCATACTTTGTTTTGTCAGGTGACTTTAGAAGCTTGCCGATGACACTATCCCAAACATTTTTTTCAAAATTCATAACATCAAGAAAATTTCTGACATACAAACAATTCCAGTATGGTAATTAAAAATAAAATTGATCTCATTTTCCAACCGGTTTTATAAGTTTTTTCGAAAACAGTTTACCAAAAGTAGTTTCCACATCTTTTACTTTATCAAACAATTTATCACCCTTTTTTGGAGATGGTGTTATACCTTCTTCTGAACATCAATTGAATGATGTCTTCCAATATCATTACTTATTCCATTGGGGTAGAAATCTATAATGTCCTAGAAACACGGGTTTCGATGAATGTTTCATCCTAATTGACTTTGTACCTTTTTTGAAAATGGGACACCATTGAGTTCCATTAATTCTATATCCTAAAAAATTTCCATAAGAATGAAATTTATTTATCGTCCCATACAACATGTCTCTCAATGTAAAATCTTCAATTTTGTAAGTATCATAAAATGTAACACCTGAATACCACAATAATTTCAAATCCGTGATCAATAGAGCCGAATAAACATCAATATCATTCCCCGATTGTTCTGGTCCTGGTATAAGAATATATAACATGATGTATTTTCATTTCATACATAACTACAGTGGTAAGTTATAATTTATCAATATAACTAGCCATGTACTATGAATGCTTCTTTGAAATCCAAAAGTATTCACTCCATATGTAGATAACGCAAGGCGAAGGTTTCTCGGCTCATTTCCAAATTCAAAATACTCCTAATCAATTCTCTTCCACTAAGGAGAGTCTTCTTGGTGAAATATTTTACCATATTTAATTCTTGTATCTGCATTCCATGTCAATTGTCTTTCAGTCTCCCCACTTCCATATAGGAGCTTAAACCTTGGAATTATTGGAAAATACATTAAAATTTTGTAGGAGTGGATTCATATTTCTTATATCGATAAGCACCACACATTGAGAATTCATTAAGAGATTTTTAGTCCTTGAGAAATAGTATACAGTCATTTTGGTAGGCGTGTATTATTTCATAGATCATACCCATCGAGCGTAGCATTCATTTGGAATTGTATGTTTGGCTTGGGAGCTCATTATCTTCCGGGATCATGTCATTTATAAGAGCAAGTTGTTTTGAAAAACTGGCGTCACTCCACCCATTTCCTTCTTTCAAATTATATAGCATCAGTACAACTAACAATGCTATATATTTAGAGAATCCAACATACAATGGAGTCTTTTCCCAAATAATTAACTTCTCAAAGAATTTTGGCCAATTACGAAGTTCATCTTCAACTGTACTTATCATCTAATCAATAGAATCTTTATCATCATTCACATCTGTAATCACATCCTCCATATGATCGTCTTCATTGTTCATGCATGTAATTATATCATATGATCTACAAAACTCAGCGCTATCCTAACCACTACCTGCATTGGTTTTTCCCCATGTTTATTCCAACAAGTTTTACTTCGATCTATTCGATGATAGATCATGTGTTCTTCCAACTCTTCTAGACCAATTTGTATTGAATAAAAAAACCGTAAACAACGACAAAGGATTTGAGAAGGGTCATATGCATGATCCTTTTTCCAACTTGATAAAATCTTTCATTCCATCTTCATACTATTTTTCAACTGATTTTAATTCATCCACGCTTTATTCATATTCATCCTATTTGATATAGTAATATTAATATTTAAAAAAATAAACACAAAAGATGATCAAATAAGGTCATCATCCAACTATAATCAATGAAACTAACTATGTTAAACAATACCCTTACCTCTCCACACATTAATCGGGACGAAATTAGATCACACCCATCTTCCCAACCAACTGATCAATGGAATTAGTTATGAGAATCCCTTGCACTAGAATGTTTTAGTATTCTACATGTGATCAATATACATTGTTTTAAACCATTTTTTTTGTGTTTATCTAGAAACATAACATATCTAGTCAACAACTATGTTTCTTAACTAATAGATGGTATGATTTTCAATTGAGTGCTTATGGGTGGAAGTATTCATTACAAGTGTTGTTAATATTATTTGACCTGGGTGTCCATAAAGTGTCACATAGAGTTCTCTAGTGGAGTGGTTTTCTAAGATTCATTGGAATTTCACTAGTAACAAAGTGGTGGTGCCATTGAAATGGGTAATTTTTGGATTGATATTCAATGGTGGAAGAACTAAAACATGGAAAAAAATGGCACACCAATCATGCCAACAAATGCAACACCATACAAACACATAATTGTGCTCACAATCGCAACACCATACAAACCAAACAATCAAAATTTTATATATTGAAAAGCATCCCTTATTCAATTCCGTTTGTTAATTCTGGGGTTGTCATAGAAATTTTACCATCCTGGGGAATTCATTCATTAGTTAGTATATACAAATTTTCATTTTTTATATTCAAATGTTCAATAAGAACCAACCAACATGAAATTCATTTATTGTGAAAAAAAGGATCACCAACGACCATGATTTTTAGTGAGTAATTTATCCTATTCATTTCACAACATAACCATCAATATCAAATAGTAATAACATGAAAACAAGAGGAAACCAATGAGTAAGAGAAAAGAACTCACTGTGAAGGTGTCTCTCAACGTGCGATAGAGGTGTATTCATAGCAGAAAAGAGGCATACAGTAGAGAAGATTTTCAACTGATAATAAAAAATAAAAAGAGAACTCACATGTTAAACAATTTTATTGGTCAATAATGGGATTTTATTTTCCATCTATGATATATGATTATTAATTTTTTGTTTGTACTATTTTCCTAGATGTTAAACTTATGAATGGTATAAGTCTACTTTTTAGGAAAAATATATTTTTAATTTACTTTAATTTAGGGGTAAAATATTCCACATTAATTTTATTTTTCCCAGTGTATCGTTGCTATCCTGTAGGGATCAAGACTGCCACTTAGGTTAGTGGAAAGTTAGGTTAGTTATTGGTCATGATACCATCCTGGGCCATATCATTACATTTCCAATTGTAATTGACCCATGTCCATTTAAATATAGGGTGGGGGGGGGGGTCAGACACTAATATATAGATGTAATAAGATAGGTAAAAATTATCCAAGGCTCTCCAACACAAGTTATGAAAGATGAAACATACACCGGGTGAGGGAGAACCACCCCAGAGAATAAGAGGTGGAGGTTGGTGTAGCGTGGAGGGGTTATAGACATGAAAAGGGAGAAATCGAATAAAACATAAATGGTTCAAAAGGGGGGGGGGGGTGGGCGGGCTGTCCGGGGGGGGGGGGTAAGGGGGGACTACAGGGGTGTGGGAGAGGGGGTGTGGGTTGTCCTTAGAGGGGTGTGTTCACTATGAAAGAACCATTAGAGATCCTAATGAGTGAATTATGAGAGGGTAAAATTATAGGGAAGAGGGGTTTGGGTGATGGGGTCGAGTGAATAATAAGGAATATGGTGACCTCATTAAAGAGACTAAATAATCTATTTTTAATTCTATAATAGGGGATATTATGGTGTAGCGTAAGGGTCTATTGCATAGTGCACCCTATGATATCACATTGTTGAATTACCACATGGTATACACTACAACACTCATTCCCTAATAAAAACCAATAAATCTTGATTATGAATTGTGATGTGACTATATGCCTCATGGAATAACATCCAACCTCAAAAAAATAGTATAGAGGGAATAACATAGCCAACCTCCCACAAGATCCAAACCATTAACATAAGGTGGGTCCCATGGATAAACTCACATACATAATGGAGTACCTAAATAAGAATAACCAATATAACCTCTAACACAATCTAAATCACTAATACAATGTATTAATCATGGATAATAATATATAATAGAAGTGGATCATGAGGAGGAGGAGGAGTAGGAGGTCATGTGGACAAGGGAAATCTATGCGCTGTAGAGGAGGCTGCCGGGACGGTCGTTGGATGAGGGGGGCACACTGGGGAAGGTCACATGGACAAGGGGACCACACAAGGAAGAGGAGGAGAAAGAGGCTGAGGAGGAGGAGGAGGAGGAGGCGACTACAAAAGAGGAGGATGATTCGGCAGCCAAAGGAGGAGGAGGAGGAGGTGGTGATAGAGGAAGAGGAGAATCAGGGTCACAGTGGAGGAGGGATCGCGGTGGAGGAGGAGGAGGATGGTCATGAAAAGGGAGGAGGAAAAGGTAGTGGTGGAGGAGGAGAAGAAGCGAGAATCATTTCCCAACACTATGGTACATTTTCCCTAGTCATGGGATCACCATAGAATGTGTCTATCATCCCTAAAATGCATTCCTTTAAGATATAAATATTATTGGGAAGTTCATCTCAAAACATTTGAATATTTCATAATTGGTATAGCATCTCTAATCAAATTATAATATGGTAAGTGGAAAATAAAACTCATACAACACATCACAACATGACATCCGATATATCATCCAATTCTTTAGGCTTCTTCAACATAAATTTTCATATCACCCCAGTCCATAGTCCCTGTCAGAGTGATTAAGCAGGTCATCCCACACCCAAACAATGATATTAATCAATGGGAAATACTTCCACCACATAAAAATATAATTTCCAATGGGAATAGTGGACTATAGTATATAAACAACATAAAATGGAATAATAAAAATCTTAAAAAATACTAAATAAACCATAACTAGGTTTTCCTAACATATGACTTACTCAATGTTTAATATTAGTTGATCCACACATGCTGAAACCATATCCAATACAATACTAGGGTATAACCCACTCAGATAATACAAGTCCGAAGGTGGAGGAACACTCACACCATAAGTTAGTCAAATAAGTCAAAAATTCGACGAGGAAACACTAAGTTCCATTTGGGTCAAGGTTCACACTGACCCCACATAATCCACACATCTCTTATTCAAGGGAGGATAAGGGAACCTATTTTGTCCCATTTATGTTATTTTCTACCAAGGAGGAATACCTATTGGTTATATAGAACATAATTAACATTAATTTAATTTTCAAACATGGAACATATTGTCCACTGAATCACTCTACATCACATGTAAGGATAGAACATAGCACAAAAAGAACTTACCCACTCTTAGGTGGTGAATTAAAAACATCCTAGTAAAAATATCAAAAATAGAATATCTCAATTATACACTTATCCCATATCTAGGGTGGAAAAAAGACACTTAACCAAGGTCCTAGGAATCATAGTATAACACAAGGGAATCCCCCAAGGGCCTTTAAATGTAATGTTAAACGTATTTTAATTTATTCCAACAACTCCTGATAGTCATGGAATTAAAGAATAAAACACAGAGGGTCGATAACACCCCAAGATGTTTTTCCCAATACCTATGGTCAAGGAAAACAATCTGAGTTGACTTAATACCAACTATATAAGGGTGGAAAGAGTATATATCACACAATGCATGAAATAATACATAAAACATTGATAATGGTTTGGAACCACCATCCTCAAAGTAGAGTTTACCCCTTAATAATGCTCAGCCACAATATCCTAAGCTCATCTAGGCTTGATCAAGATCCATCATCAATTTTCAAAACACATGAAGAGGTGGCCGCAGTGGAGAAGGATGAGTCGACGGTCGAAGAAGGAGGAGGAGGAGGAGGAGGAGGTAGAAGTAGTAGTGGAGGAGGAGAAGTAGGGTCATGGAAAAGGATGGATCATGATGGAGAAGGAGGAGAAGGCAACCATGGTGGAGGAGGAGGAGGAAGGTCGTAGTCGAGGAGGAGAAAAAGGAAACAGTGGTGGAGGATAAAGAGGAGGAGGAGGAGGGGGAGGAGGGGTCACTGTGCAGGGTTCAGCTTCCATGAAGGCTTGAATGGCTGCGACAGAGGAGGGTCCTGTTAGGGTTATATTATAAAAACTACTAGAACCTTTATCAGTGCTAATTAAAAGTGGTGATAAAGTTATGTTTTATCAACTCTAAAATAAAAGTGCTGATTAAACATACATTTATTAGCTCTTTATTAGCATTGATAAATATATTAATTTATCAGCTCTCTGAAGGAGCTTATAAAACAAATATTTATCAGCACTGAAATTATAGGGCTGATAAATACTTATTTTATAAGTCCTTTTTACGGATTATTAAAATAAATATAATAATTTTATATAAATTAATAATAAAAACTTTTATTATTGCTAATAACAACACTGATAAATGTCCACTTTATCAGCACTAAAAAAGCACTGATAAAGGGTACACCTTTATCGTATCTTATTTTATCACTGATAAGGTGTAAATTTATTAGTGCTTTTAACTAGCATTGATAATGGACCACCCCTTTACCATCGATTTCTACTTAGTGCTGATAAAGGACAACACTTCCCTTACCCTGTTTTGTGGTAGTGATATTATATATATAAGTTAGTTATAGAAAATAAAAAGGCTATAAAATAAATTTTAAAATCCATTTAAACTATTATAATGGTTTAAATTTCAGAAATGATGGCGGTAAATGAAAATAAAAGCGCATCATCCATGATAGTGGTAAATCGACACATTAGGGACAATGTTTTCATTTTTTGAATAAAAGGGAGAGGAAAGGGGTATTGAGGATGGATTATTCTATTAACACAATAAAATTCCATTATATTTAAGATAATATAGTTATCATGAAACTTGTATAAGGGTATTTTAGGAGAGGAAAATAAAATATAATAAATTGAAAATAAATTAAATGTAAAAGAAAGAGGATTTTACCTCTTGAATTAGTCTCATTGAGAACCTCCTTAGGAAATTCGGTTTTGGTATCTTTTTGATAAAAAATGATCATGGAAGTGGGGGATGGTATTGAGAAGAGTATTTGGTAGAAATTGGACAATATTCAAGGATTCTAAGGTGTGAGGAGAAGAGGTGTTGAGGGGTGGTATTTATAGGGGAGGAGAGGGGTGTTTTTTGATTATTTAATTCATTAGTTTATTATTTTGGTCCAAGAAAATGAATAGTTTGAACCTTATCACTAAATATATTAAAAATAATGAAGAAGATTTCGAGATTTTGGGCTTAAATAAGACATAAATAATCTATGACTCAACAATTCATGAATTTTTCAAATACAGTAAATTACAGTATTTCACTATTGATCAAGCATTAAAATATTTTATAAAAATCCAAGAAAATTCACCCTATCCATTTTTTTATGTTTATAATTCAAAAATGGGATCAATGTTTTAAATATAAATTTCGAAATAGGATAAATTTATTTTTTAAATACAATCACAATTTATTCGAAAAATAATGATTTTAAAATTATAACTAATTTTATGACACTTTGAAAAATTATGTATACTCTCAAAAAATTATCTTATAATCGAAAAAATAAAATAATAATATATGAATAAATTTTATGAAAGTAATTTTTCTCTTAAATCAATATATTAATTTTAAAAGTTTAATTAAATATTTATAACTTACAAAAATACCAGCACTTAATTTATCATTTCTAAAACATCTATTTACTTATACCTTGAAAAATATATATAATATATTGTTTCATAAGATACCAAATTTTTATTTATAATATCATAAGTGAGTTTACTATTCTATTGGATGGATTACTATTCCTAATGTCCACATTAATATTTCAAAGGTCAAGTTTCTATTCTATTAATATAAGTTCCTTAATTTATAGAAATACCTATTTTTACATTCTTTATTCATTTATAATGATTTTATTGTGTCCTCTATGTGATTTTATGTGATTTATAATTTATGGAATAATTATAAGAATAGATTTTAAATGGATAAAATTATGGGTTGTTACATTCATTATTTTTAGATAACCTCTCACGAAATTTGAAATTTTCATCTTGAATATATTTCCCTAAATAACCCATTTATTTCTTTTTATGATTTCTCCCTATTTGAAATTTAGATTTCTTCCACTAAAAATGGTGTTTATGACCTGTTTGTAAAGTTATATGATATATCATTTTCTACCAAAATAGAAACAAATTTTCTTTGGTGTGACATATATTTTATCATTTTTATTGGGTATATCCTACTTCATTGTTTTCCTAATTGGATTATTCTAATTATATCCAAAGGAATAATTTTTTTCTTTTCTTATGAATTTAATTAAGTCTTTTTTTGATTAAAATATGTATATTTAATGGTTAGTACATACTATAACTCATCATAACTATGACCAATTATGCTGAAATAATCACAATAATCTTCTAGACATCCAAATCCACTCTTGATAGGTGGATTATTCTTTATCAATATATCATGATTCAGTTTTTAAGGATATATCTTCATAAAATATATACTCCTTTATAATGATTTCCTTTAGTAATCATCAATAATTAAAAGATTATTCTAAAAGAAAATAGCTTGATGCCTAAGATTCCAACAACACTGGATGTAGCAAAAAAAAATTGATTTCTTATTCTGTAATATAATTTTTCTATATTTTAAATCTTACTATTTAGGAAAAATAGTTCTTTATTTGTGATTTATGTGCGAAAAAAGAAGTCTTAATCTTTTTTACATCCACCATTGATTATATAGTGGTCTTTTCATTAGTCTTCTTTTCCCTTGTTTTACTAGAATTCCATTTCGATCCTATTTTAGTGTATTAAAAAATATTAGTACAGATAGAATTTTTGGGAAAACGTTTACCTATTTAAATGATATTAGAGTATATTTATATTTATATATTATCATTATCTTCTTTCCATTGGAATGTGACTTTTTTTAAGTAAGACTCTTTTACAAATTACCCTTGGAGGCATTTCAGATCTCAATAGCTTGGGAAGTCTCAACATGTGTCAATTATGAATTTTAGAATTTAAATTCCAATTAAATACACTTCAGTTTAAGACTAATCATTTCATATTTAACTGATTTTAATTTTTCTTCCCACTGAATATTTATTTTTAGAAACTAAACTTCTAGAATTATATTTTACGCTAGTAGACAATTATTCATCTCTTTAATTATATTTTCTTAAACATATATCTAAGTTTATTTAACATGAAAAAAGGTTATATATAATTTCTCTAATGAATAAATAACTTCTATAAAACTTTTTCGACCACATCCTTCTCACAAATTTGTAGTTGTAATTCATTATCAATGAGAGTGAATCTTTATTTATATAACATTGATATTTATTCCATGGATTTTATTTCCAATTGATTATTATTCACATTGATAGAATATTTATGAGATTATTTAGGAATATGGATCATATTATTAAGGACCTTCTTAGTCACTATTTTATCACACACTTTTTTTTACAACTCTTCTTTAACTTGGGAGAGTTTTAGTTGTAAAGTAATACAGTTTATTCATTTGATTCAAAACGTTTTCTGAGAAGTTTGTATCATTGAAACTTATTTTCAAAGTATTTCACCATATCCTTAACATACACGCAAAGATGTGATTTTTCATCATACATTACCTTTATGATTATGAATATTTAAGTGAAAATACTAATAACAACATTATATAGATAATATATGTTTTATAAATAAAAAACACTGCGTGATTAAGTAAAATTCATCTTCATCACTTTTTGAACCAAAATAATCATAAGGTTAATTATCAACTGATTAAACAGATATTCCTGATATACTACATCTTTAAATTCATTCACTGTATGGTGTATCCTAATTCTTCTTTAAACTATTACTCAACTTCCATGCCTCTTTATTCTATCAATTATTCGTGGTTTTTATAAACACCTCCTTACTGGCACTATTATATATGAGAACTTAATTTTCTATCTGATGAAACTCGAATACTTATTCAATTTTATGTCTTCAATTCAAAAATATTTAATAAAAATAATTAGAAAAGTAAATTATATCCAATCAGATTTGGAAGCTTCCCTTTGATTCCTATTAAAATTATCAGTGGATTGTGAAGGCACACTAAGAGGGTCATGGGATGAATCCATGTAATGAAAAATTTACCCATTTGTTTCCTTTCAATTTTCACCCCCTTTAAAATTTTAACCACTTCACCTGTTAGGATAAATATATGTTCCCCATTAATAAACAAAATTATACCCCATGCAACCAAGAAATAATATAAAATATAAAACATAGTATTATTGCATGCTTCACCCCCATTGTGGGTGAGTAAATCCTTGCTATGTTAGGGATGATCCAAGACACAAATTATTTACTTGTAAATAAATGTGATTACAAATATAAACACCGACCAAAAAATCCATACAAAAAAATCTTGTAATGACTGATCACTAATGATTAAAATAGTCCTTATCCTGATGTATTTTTTATATTGGAATCCAACTAGTTGGTTTATCAACTGAAAGGATCTGGGTGTTTAAAATGTAATATAACTAGTTTTTAGTGGTATTCACAACCTCATATGGATATGTATTGAGTTGCTTCTTCATACAGTTATAGTGTTCATGTGGGACTTGTTCCTTTTAAAATACACCCTGTTAAATATTTATCAAAATAACTACTATACTTCATCACATTTAATTATTATAACTTTTAATCTTTTTTATATATTACTGATATTTATAGTATATTTATTGCATGATATCACTCCCCAGATACAATGAGATATGTCTTCATTGATCTACTTTGCAAATATTACTCCACAATTTTGTTCACACACAATTGAACTATAGATTATGGTTATTTTCAACTTCCCAACTCATATATCATTCATGTCACATGCATATACATTCTACCTTTCACAAATCAAACAAGAAATACTCACTTTCTTCATCATAAAACAATTCACTTGATAATACCTAATTCATGTTATTCTCCATATTATTTTTTTATATTCCTTAAGAAATAAAAAATAAACAAATCATCGTGTATTTTTCTTCCTTCTATGTGCAAGTAAGATATACTGAAAATTCATATAAACCTATACATTTCATGGAATTATCCTTTATTTATTCTCTAGTAAAAATTCACATAAATAGAATGCATAACTTTTGTTCTAGTGTATCATGTGAATGCCTCCTTTACTCAACATACAAGTGGGGTACTATATCACTTCACATAACACTGTAAACAAACACCGAATTTTTTTGAAATATATATGAATCTCCAGAAATGCAGTACAAAAAATGTCTCTGTCCTTCATGAAATTCATAGTGTGAAGCTTTCTCACTTCTTACTTCACATAAGTGTAAGTACTGTACATGAAGATATTTCTTCTTCATGTTACTTAAAGAACATGAACACTTATGCAAGTAAAGAACAACACATGGAACACTTTTATATTTTTAATCGATTAATAAAAGAGAGATTATCACATGATACCTCTCTATATATGTGAAAAAGAGTATTTTCCTCCCCAAATATTCTTTCTCAGTCTCTATCACTCTCTATTTTAATTTACTATAAGATATACAAAGATAACATTTTGAAAATGATATTATTTATAGTATTTATAGTTGAAGTTTTCCGAAGTACCTTGAATTTTGATACAGAACACCATAAAATGCACAAACTTAATCCATCATCATTGATAGTCACACAATTAACATTACTATACACTGACTTACCTTAGGGTCTACTTGAATTAGTTACATAGTATTACATCTATGTTGTTCAATATTTCAAATCCAAAAAACATATTCATTCAATAGAAAATGTAACTTCATTATTAAACACATACCACATGTTGAAAATATCTCTCTCACATATTATAATTCACTCATTCATGAATATGAAGTTCCATGAATGCATTAATCATGCCCAGATCTACGATTTGATCAAATGAAAATTTAATACTCAGATTAATCACTAGAAATATCAACATGAATAATTTTTAGAGTATATTAGATCTTTGATGGATCAAGGTATAAGACAACATTGATGTAGATTATAAAGATAAAATCGTATAGATCAAATGACCTATGTTGTTTGTGTATCTTTTTAAACTAAGATACAATATACCACATAATCAAATCCCTATAAAAAATTTAACCTTATCACTCATTAATAACCCAAAGCATTCCCTCTACTAAACAAAAATGGGTAATGTCATCTCCTTCCAACCTACTCAACTTATTCACCATGCCGGCATACCATATAATGATCTCTTCCTATTAATTGTGCCCCATGTGCTTACCCACCTACCTGTGAAGGATTCATATTGAATATTTTCTCCCTTATGACACCATGTAATTTAGTTAGTTTTGACTTGATTTCCCAGTTAAGCAGTGACACATGAGTCCCCTTGGATGACTGTAATATTTGGATTATTTTAAAAAAACTAACCAAAATATACTTCCATTCCAAAAAATTCTCGATATCAAAATCCATGAAACAAATCTCTCTTGTACATTTCCAGTATCTTTTTTTATTCTCAACATCAATTATAATAATATTAACTTCATTTCATCAATTAAAAAACTTAATCACATTATACATATATTATTCTTATTCACTCAAACCTCTTCACATTCTAAATATTGATGAAAAATGTAATAAAATTAAATTATCATAACTAGATGTCTTGGAAATTAAGGATAGATCTAGAATAATAACATTTAAATTTTCATTTTATTTAAAAACACATCTTAAATTTAAAAAATTCTTTCTAGCTTATGAATTTTTCTCAAGAATAATTCAATGGAAGAAAATCCATTCTTCGATCACTATTATATTGATTTTTAATTATATAAATACATTGAAAAAATATGATACAATTAATTAAAATGATTTGGGTTCATTATAGTGTATTTTTTATGATTCCTTTGTCTATACCCATTTATGATCAATACCCTTGTGGAATTCATCATTAAATTATGAACAGAAGAACTCTAGTGTATCTGTGATGGTATTTATACTGATACTCATCCAAGATCCAAACCTAGGAGAAATTCATAATCAATTTCCAAATGAAGTAATTATAGTGTATATGTGATGGTGTTTATGCTTATACACATTCGTGATAAATGCCCAAGAGTAATTCACCATTACAAATGGACTAAATCTATTTTATCAATGATAGTGTTTATACCTATACCCATCCATGAACCATTCCCAAGAGAAATTCATCATTAATTTCTAAATGTATAAATATAGTATATAAATGATGATGTATATTCCAATACTTCTCAGTGATCTATGAAAATGATGAATTCATCATCAATTTACTAATGGAACAACTGTTGTGTATCTATGATAGGGTTTATAACTATACCCATTTGTGAGCCGCACATCAGAGGACTTCATCATTCATTTCCATATTGGACCAAATATAGTGTATAAATGATGGTGTTTGTACATATACCCATCCATGAACCATACCCAATAGGAATTCATCATGAATTTATAAATGGACCAACTCTTGTGTATCAGTGATGGTATTTGTTACTATACATGTCCTAGAGCTATGCTCATGAATAATTTATTTGAACAACTATGGTGTACTCATGATGGTGTCTATTTCTATACCAATATACGAGACACACAAAAGGGGAATATCCATTGGCTCAATGGTTTAGAGGTAATACTTATGCTTTCTCATCTTAGGTCCGTATTCCAGAAAATTTGAATTTTATTTCTCCCACCCCTTGAAAATTGCCCATGACAATGTGAAGTAGGAATAAAAGAAGAGAAATGGTGAGAGAAAGTTAAAAAATGATTGAGGAAAAGGTATATGATTTCATTAATTGATTTACCAACAATGGTGTATAGACATCCAAAATTCAAAATTTCTCATAGTCATTGATAATCGTGATAGACCTTGATCAATCCTACCTAGAAAATAATATAAAATTTGGTAAGAGGTGACGATATATTGCTTAAATCCTGACAATTACCTAGATTCAACCTAGGATAATGGATGAATATGATCAATAAGAGGGACCATTGGTTGATAAGAATTGATATTTCTGATATGGAAAATATCCTCAACCAATTGTAGTGGGTATACTACTTCCTTTACATGGATGGGTTATGAATATGATGGAATTTCATCATTTGTTGAGTGCTTGATCATGGTAACCATTGGCTTGATAAGCTGTTCAAGTAAAACATCAAAAAGTAGGATATTACAATCCAATGGATTGTTCCCATGAAAAATGGATAGTCCATGTAACACATTTTGGTATCACTCTATCCATTCCTTGGTATAATCCCATGATAAGGTTGTTGGGACACCCACATGTGGTAAAAAATATTGGAATTTATATCCTTTTGAATCATCATCAACTAGATTAAGAAGATAAAAACACGGTAATTCTCACTTATAACCTCAATGATATGAAGTGGAGACACCCTTTTAGGAACCTATATTGGTGAGAAAATCCATTCCATCCCTAGGGATTGCAAATGATTAATCTATCCACTCAGGATACCAAAACCCTATCTAAAAAGAATGCAATGAATAAAAACTCATATAATTTCCAATAAATGATATCAATGAATACCATTATAGGTGTGTTTTATGGATTAAATGTTAAGATAAAATGATCATTGAACATGATAGAAACATTACAAACACTCAGAGACGTTGTTCAAATGCCAACAATGTTGAGAAGCTGTGGATGGGATGAAAAATAATAAATCTTCAAGGTATATTAGTACTGGTAACACCATAAGTGTTTTCCACCCATATTTTCATAAAATGAAATGGAATTTCAATATGATAAGGGGACCTACCCTCTTTCACAAGCCCTATTATTTGTTAAACCTGAGTGAGAAACAACACTGTAAGACTACCTGTTTAGCACTGTATCAAAAGAACTACCATATTAAGGGTTCCAAAATTGACACCTGAATAGAAACCCCTAATAGGGAAGAACTAGAAAATAAAAAACATGGCTAATAATCCTTATAGATGAAGGGTTGGAGGTACACCTGGTTGGAACACATATCCCCATGACGTATCACCCCAAAAATCTAAAGTAATGAAATTAAATTAAATAACATGTATGATGCAAAAAACCAAGGACCGAATAGAATGGAATATCCTCAAACATTATAATAAATTTAATATATTTGATAAATTTTAATGCATGAACCATTGAGTTATCTTATGTCACATGCAGCAATGACATTCTTAGAAAGCTTACACTACACACAAGATTGAGTTTTACTAAACAACAATATATTATTAAAATATCATTATTTAATATAATAAGACATAACATAACCATTATATTAAGGGATAAAATAGTATTAAATAACTTATGAAAATATATGGTTCATAAAAACATAAAATTATTTCATTGGTTACAAGTTAATTTGAAATTTCTATAATAAAAAATTGAATATAAAAGAAATATTTTTATAGATTTTTTTTATGTTCACAAAGCAATTTTAGTGTAATAAAATTAATTAATTACAATTAGTGAGTAATAGTAATTTAATATATATATATTATATATTCAATAAAATATTTCTTATATTAATCTAATATTTTTTATAGGAATGATATAAGAAGAAACACAATTTGAAGCATAAAATACTATATTTTATATTAAGGAGCTTTTACCACTTTTAATAGAGAACGTATTTTAAATACCATTTTTGGAACTTTAAAAAATAATATATGTCAAAATAAACATAAAATTTTAAACTAAAACATAAAAATTAGGTCAAGTAAACTTTTAAGTATTTTTCTATAAAGTATTATTTTTAATGAATAATGAAAAGTAATGAATTTTAATTCAAAAATTATTTTTCATATAATTTATTTACAAGGTTAAATAATATTTAAAAAATGTTTTAAAGTTTAATTAGATCCCTTTTTATCAATAAATCCAATTTATTTCATTAGAATCAATTTAACTTTTAAATTCAATATAAAAACATATAAAACGTTCCCATGTTTTTACTTTTAAAACCTGCATTATCGTCCTATCTATGGGATTAATTTTTAATTAATTATTTACACTTTTTTTGATTAGAATTTAGTAAAATTAATTAAATATTTTTAATTATCATAATTTATAATTTATAATATTGAAAAATTAGTTTTTTTACAAAACTATTAGGGAATGTAATTAAAATTAATCACAACACTTAATGTAAAATTAAGCTTTAGAGGGGTCGAATCCATAAACATAAGTGCAAAAATGACCTAGAAACTAATAAAAAATCCATTTTAGGGTAATATTTACAACATATATTGACATTTATTAATTTTGAATGATTATTGGATCCACTTTAAAGGGAAAAAACGTGGTTGAAATTCCATTTTCCAAAATTTACAAGAGTGCCACTCCTCCCCCACTATAAAAGGACACCTCCCATACTAATTCCTCACACTTATCAAAAAACATTGGATTGAACAAGATATTCGAAAATAGTTCTTAAAAATTACTTAGCTAAACCTATAAGCTCCACTTTTTGAATAAATCAATCCAAGGAATCCCTTCGATGCAAACCAAAGTGAGTTACCTGAAAAAGAGGCAACATATTTCTTCAAGATCTTTAGATTTATTTCCATTATCCACCCACTCATCATGGATTATTCCATGATTATATATAAAAAATATTATAATAAATATAAAAGGATGTTTTTGTGTTATGCGTTCTACCTACACTTACACACACTTCCATATAATGGGTAAAAAACTTATAGTTTATGTGTACGACGAACTACCACTTCACAAAATGATTTCATTAATTTTTTCCTTCAACACCTCTCATGGATGGGAATTATGATGGAAAAATTATTTATATATGATATATTAAATATTTATAATGTTTTTATGATTCTATAAATTTGATATAACAAATACACTTATGTTTTCCATTTTTTGTAAATATGATAACATTGTTTGTGGAAGTGTGGACTACCACCCTCTCAAAGCGACATGAATCATTCACACTAAACATGGAATGTATAAAGGATGGTTTTAATAAAAATATAAAACATATATGACATAGATATGATAATTTAATTATCATAAAAATATATATCACTTAGTTTTATTCTTTTAATATAACGAACAAATGAAAGTAGTGTTCATGAATACGTACGACCAACCTTCTATATGAATGGTGCATTCTATTTCATATATAAAAATATTATTAATTATTATAATGGCATAAATAATTAATATATGTTATATTAAAACCATGTTTTACATTTTTGTGATTATTAAACCATGATAGGAAAAAAATTAACAAGTTAAAACATACTCGACAAACTAGGAAATTAATATCCAAAATAGTAAAAATAATGAAATATTGTTATCAAATATATAATAAGATATTATAATAAGATAATATATAATATTATAAACATGAATATTTTTACTTATTAAGTTAATAACACTATTAAAACCCTTATACATAAATTTTAAAAATGCTTACCCGAAATGAAACACAAGGTAATGGGTTTTCATATCAATTTTTACATATGTGAGATATATGTAATATTCACAACTTCTTTTGTGTGGTGAATATAATTCTCATTTTGATAGATTATATCATTAATAATTTTATCTTAATGGTATTTAGAAATTTAATTTAATGTTATTCCGTCAGGGTTATTATGATTTAAAATGTTTCAAAGTGGTATGGGACACTTTGGAATGTTTAAAGATTATTTTCCTCAAGAATAATTTTAATAATCTTTCAATGGTACATTCATTCAAGGAAATTATATGACCATTGTTCAATAAAACCATTCATAATAGTATCCTTTATATATTCATGACCTTTTCAAGTATTATTACCATTTTCCCACTCTTTATTACTCAAAAGCTTTTAGAAAATGTTTTCAAGAAAATATGACTTTATTTCCATCTTTAGTCAGAGAAATTTTTTTTTCTAAAAACACCACTTTATAAAAAGGTTTTCAAATATGTGTTAGCCTTTAAGAACTGATTTATTAACTAGATTTTTATATTTTTTTTCTTTTACCATTGTTTTCAAAGGAATATTCTTATCACTTACCAAATAAGGAATTTTCTTAACCTTTTTACTATGCAAAAGGAATGCACTTTTTACCTCATATGGAATGTACGGATTTACCTGACACCATTTTTTTGAAGCTTTCTTTACATGTTAGAAAAGTTAATTTTTAAGGAAAATGGTTTCAAAAGTGATATTAAACTATAAGGGTTTTCAATTTTTTTTCAAAATAAAAGGATATATTCCTTAATAATGTTTTTAAAATCACTTTTTGTAGTATTTCTATTCATCAATGGAGACAACCCTTTTTTTAATTTTACATGGGGTTTTTTGTATTGATACCATCCCTATTCCTCCTCTTGATGGTTTATAATTAATTTGAACAAAGATAATATTAACATTTAATTTATTTATTTCCTTTTTCGGTCCCCTTGAAATATTCAATTTCTTATGATCATTAAAAATTTATTTTTCCATAACTATCCATATATTTTTTCATGTATATATTACTTACCTAAAATATATACCATTTTTCATATAGTGTTTACATTTAAGTATATTTAATTATTTGGTTAAATATAGATAAATACATTTCCTTTATTTAATACAGATATTTGATAAGGCATGAGTTGGGGGCTGTTTAAGGAGATCCCTATGGGGGGGGGGGGGGTCCTGGATATAAATTTCCCCTCAATGCATTAGTTGTCTCGTGGGATGAATCAGTTGGTGAAAAAATATTAATGTTTATTTACAAGAATATTATAATCGTATTATATGTGTTGGGGGCCAATTAATGCAAGCCCCTTGATGCATCTGTAGTGTCATGAGGTGATTCACTCAGCCAAATTAGAGTATATTAAACTATCTTAAGAATAGATCTTGATGGTAAAGGTACCATGTTTCTAGGAAACAAGGAATCTAGTAATTAACCATTGCCTTCATTTTTATTCAATATTATTCATCCATGATATTTTGTGTTGAAATATCTATGGATACATTTCATTTTCAGTTCATTGATTAAATGTATTGCGTTTCAGTTTCTTGGTTCTCCATAAAGACTTTTCCTTATCGAGTTATTTTAATGACATGTGTTTCTGTTTATTTAACTCCCCATATTTTTTATTCACTTCCTTATTAGTTTATTGACTACATGGAATGTGTGTTAAGTTATTTACTTTCTATATTATCTATTATCATTGATTCGATGTTGATTTCGCGATGATTTACCCTCACCAAGAATTTTATCTCACTTTTATTATGTTTGCTTTCTTTAGGATTCATTAAAGTGTGATAAGAAATATATAAAAGCATATGCTAGAAGGGATAAAGTTATTATCCTCAAAATAATAAAATTATGTTTTAATTATTGTATTAATTTGTAATAAAAGACTAATGCATGTATCTAGTTTACTAAAACTACTAAACTCATCAATCCTTCAGATTTGATTCATTGTAAACAAGCTAATATAAGGGTAGTAGACACCGACTACGGGATCTATGGGGTTGGGTGTCTATAGTGAGTATCAAAGGAAGTTTAGTATAAACCTTGTGAACTAGATTTTAAAAACATATATTAGATAACACATACCTTAAGGTAGAGTTTAAAGATAAGTATAGAAGAAAATCCTAATGCTTTAGTTATGATTTAGTAGTTTTCCTAGAAATTCATCCATGTATGGATACTACAAGTTGATGTGGTTATAAAAAAGATTTATATAGGGGTAAGAACTCAAAAAAAGTGTGTTGGGGCTAACTCGGCATAACCTTGTACATGAAAATGGGTCTTACTATGCACCTAGTTTGACACTCCAGGGGATATGCTTAGGAAAATTCACATTTTTTTACAAACCCTTATGAAGGATTTTAACCATGAATATACTATGTTTAACCTAATGTTTTTTGATTGAAGATATGGTTTTATGATTTTGAAATCCTAAAAATAATATTATGGATAAAACCTAGACCAAGTATGAGACTGTGTGGAAATAAATGGATGAAGTATTTATGTATTAGGGTTGTCTTTAAAATTATAGGATATTTAATTATTAAATTTAAAGGATGTCTATCGTATTTATTTTGGAAATTATATTACTATGGTTTTAGTAAAGGACAACCTATATGTCGGGTGATAACCAATCATGTTTGGAAAGTACATGGTTCTTTAATCCATGACCAAAAGACAATAAGGGTTTCGACCTAACCACTGACCTACACAATATCATTATCAATATTTAATTATGTCTAATTAAAAAATTTGAATTATAAATGTTAAATATAGACCTATAGTATCAATTTTTAGGTTTAGAGATTAATGTATTAACCATATTGGATTTAGAGAATAGTTAGAGATATATAGTTAGAATGTTGATTCTATTATGGGCCTTAAGGCCATTCAAAGTCATATTTTAGTGCTTTAGGTATCAAAATTAATTTTTGGATGAAATAAAAAACTGATTGAAGCACAACCAAGGGATGAAATTATTTTTATATACATATATAAATTAGGTATATTTCCTTAAATTATTGGTTAATAAAATAATTCCCTAACATTAGAAATTTTTTTATAAAAATTATTATATTAATACCAAAATTTTTATTGAACTGATGGTTTTATAAATCATTAATGATTTATGGATTTGAGACACTAAAATTTACAGTGAACATTAATTTGTTTGGGACTGATGACCTAAACCACTTCTTATAAAGATTTAATCTTTTCCTCCAAGTACGTATCTCTAATTGCCACTAATGTTCTCCTACTTAGAGATCTAGTTATATGTTAGTCCACATGACTTTATCACTTCCCATCCATTATCTATTTTCTAGAGGATTTCTTAGGAAACCTTCTCAAAATTTTGAATTTAAAACATATGAAATATCAAATAATATATCACCAATATGAAGTTTAAATTATGAGTATGAAATTTAATTAAGGTGGGGAGAATGTAACATCCTAAAAATCAAAAGTAAGAACATTGTATTCAATAGCATGTATAACACGAAACACAAAGTGTGTAAGGGAATATAATATCACTACAGATAAAAATAAATTTAATAAATTTGATAAATTGAAATTCATGAAATATAGAGTTTTCTTGTGTCACATGAAACAACGAATTTATTTGAAATCTTACATTACACACAAGACTGAGTTTTATCGAACACTAATATATTATTAAAATATTATTATATAATATAATAATACACCTAGCCATTAAATTATTGGTTATAAATAGTATTAACTAAATTATAAAAATATATGGTTTATAAAAATATAAAATTAATTCATTGGTTATTAATTAATTTGAAATGACTATTGAAACTAATTAAATATAAAGGGAATGTTATTATAGAAAACTATTTTTCTACTCACAAAGATATTTTATCCTAATAAATTAAATTTATTAAAATTAGAGAGTAATATTATTTTAATATATATATATATATATATTTTATTCAATAAAATATTTTGGATATTCATCCAATATTTATGATAGGCAAGAGATAAGATCAAACCTAATTTTTCCAAAAAATAGTATAATTTTATTAAGGCACTTTTACCGCCTTTTAATAGAGAACCTATATTAAATAAAAAATTTGGAACATTTATAAATATTAAATGTAAAAATAAACATAATATTTTAAATATAAACATAAAAATTAGGTTAGGGTGATTTTTGGAATTTTTTGTGAAGTTTCATTTTTTAATGAATAATGAAAGATACTAAATTTTAATTCAAAACTACTTTTCTATATAATTTATTTATAAGGATAAATAATATTTTAAATAAGTTTTAAAGTTTAATTAAATCCATTTTTTATCAATTAATACAATTTATTTCATGGTAATTAATTTCACTTTGAAATGGAACATAAAAACATAAGAAACATTTGGATGTTTTTACTTTGAAAACACACATTGTCATCACGTCTGTAGGCTGAAATTTAAATTAATTTCATCCATTTATATGATATTAATTTTAAAAAATAGATTAAATATTTTTGATAATAATTATTTATAATTTATAATAAGTAAAACATGGGGGTTTTTACCAAAAATATTAGTGAAATTAATTAAAATTAATTACAATGCTTATAGTAAAATATGGCTTAACAAGGGTCTAAACCTTATAGTTAAGGGCCAAAATGACCTAGGAAATTTTAAAAAAGCCATAATATGGTAATATTTATACCCTATATTCCATTTTTTTAGTTTTAAACATTATTAGATCTACTTTATATGGTAAAATCTAGGATGGAATTCCCTTTTCAAAAATTTATAAGAGTGCCACTTTTCCTCCACTATAAAAAGGTCTCCTATCCTCCCACTTCCTCACATCTCTCAAGACTAGTTAGTTCAACCAATATATTACCAAATATTTACTCTTAGTACATCCAATAAATAGAGAAGCCTCAACTTTGGCATAATTAAAACCAAAAAAATCCCTTTCGTGAAAACCAAAAAGAGTTTCCCAAAAAAGCGGACACACATTCCATCAATCTCTTGAGATTTATTTCCATTTTCCACCCACTAATCTCTCCTTATTCAATGATTATATAAAAAAACCATTATAATAAAAATACTAGTATTTATTTATTTTAATTTTTATACATACACTTACAAACACTTCTGTCAAATGGGTAACAAACTTACCTTTTATATGTACGACAAACTACCACCTCACAAAATAATATCATTCATTTTTCCTTTACAATCTATCATGGTTGGGAATTATGATATAAAATATATTTATACCTGATATATATATATATATATAATATTTATAATTTATTTATGATTATATAATTTTTATATAACACAAACCCTTATTCTTTCCATTTTGTGTAAATACGCTAACATCATTTGTGAAAGTGTAGACTACCGCCCCCTTAAAGAAATGTGAATCATTCACAATAAAAGTGGAACACATAAAGGATGTTATTAATAAAAATATGAATCATATATGAAATAAAAATTTGATAATTAAATTATAATATACATATATATAATTTAATTTTCATTATTTTAATAGGACAAAGAAATGAAAGTAGCGTTTATGCTTTCATACGACCTACCATCTCCATGAATGGTGAATTCTATTTCATATCTAGATATATTATGTATTATTATAAATTAATATATAATTAATCTATATTATATTTAAATAATGGTTTAAATTATGAAGATGATGAAACTATTATGGGAATAACATGTAAAATGTTAAAATCTACTCGACAAATAAGGCAATTAACACCGGAAATAGTGAAAATAATGAAATATTATTATCAAATGGGTAATATGATACTATAATAAGATAATATATAATATTATAAATAGGAACATGGTTCTTTAATAATTTAATGGAACTATTAAAACCCTTATATAAGAATTTAAAGGATATTCACCTTAATGAAACACAAAGAAAGGGATTTTAATCTCAATTTTATAAATCTATGAGATATATGTCATATTAACCACATTTTTATTTTTTGTGTTTCATATAATTACCATTTTAATATATTATATCATTAATCATTTTATATTAATGGTATTTACAACTTTAATTTAATTTTATCACTTCATGAGGATTATGATTTAAAATGTTTCAAAGTGTTATAGGACACTTTGAAATGTTTAAAGACCATTTTTCTCTAGAATAATTGTAATGATATATCATTAGAATTTACATTTGAAGAGATTATATGTCAATTGTTCAATAGATCCTTTCATATCACTATCCTATAATTATTCAGGACCTTTTATAAGTATTATTACAATTTTCCCGCACTCTGTTACTCAAAATGTTTTCTGGAAAATTTGACTTCATTTCAATCTTTAATTAGAGAACCTATTTTCTTTGAAAAAACCCATTTTATAAAAAGGATTTAAAATTTTTAACCTTTATAAAATGATTTTCTAAATATAATTTTATCCTTTGTTTCTTTTACTAATGTTTTTAAAGGAATCTTCTTGCCACTTTCCAAATATGGGATTTTCTATCCTTTTTACCATGAAAAATAAATGTTACTTTTACCTTGTACAACATGTACATATTTACCCAACACCATTTATTTGAAGCCTCATTTTCATTTTTAAAATTTTACTTTTTAATGATTTTTTCAGGTGTCATTTTCAAAGATTTTTTTTTTCAAAATGGTCTTCAAAATAAAAAGATATTTTATTTAAAAATGTTTTAAATATATATTTTTTGTATTTTTATTGATCAATGATAAAAAAACATTATCTTCAAAATGCTTGTGATATTTTATATTCATACCATCCTCATTCTTTCTCTAGATGGTTTATTATTGATTTTACTGAGGATAATATTGGCATTCACTTTCTTGATTTCCTTTGTTATTGCCCTTGAAATATTCAATTTCTTATCATAATTGAATTTGGTGGATGATGTATTTGGACATTAGAATTATTATTTGAATTTGGTGTGTGATACTGGGCCCAGGGATACTATAATGGTAGCTCAAACAACAAGCATTAAGGAGGAAGTTGATTCCAAGGATGTTGATATGGTTGTGGTGGTGTCTCAGGAAGAAGGTAAGGGAGTGTATTCTAGAGGTGATCCTTTAAGAGGCATTGAGGAGTGGGGGAAGTTTTCAAGCAGGGAACGGTTGAGAGGGATAAGCCCAACCATTCAGATTGATTACAATTTTGGCATCCTGGAGGTCAAAGGTTCGACACATGAACAAGGGGTTGTGATAGAAGACATCAGTCAAACCACATCGCCAATGAGAATCCCCTTAGATCAGAAATGCATTGGGTCTGGATCAAAGGTTGATTATTATATCCATGACTTAGTAGATAGTGTGGTTTTTGGGTTAGGAAGAGGTCTTCATAGTTCTTGATGGAAGAAAGGGAGGAAATCTATTAGGGGTTCATAGAGCTGCATTGTTCTAAAGGGAAATAAGAAAAGAAGTCATAAGGACTACTCAAACCTACTAAAGCCGATGAAAACTAGATCAAAAAAAAAAAGAATAAGGCAGGGGACATTGATCCCAATGTCTATATTTAGGTTGATAAGGAGAATTCAATTTCACAGAACAATAACCAGGTGACGGAGGGTGGTGATTTCATGGTAACCAATTAGAGTGACAAAAAGATGGAGGATTCACATCTTAAAGTAGAGGGAGACAAGGCTATAGTCCCAAATGATGAGGTGGTCTAAGAAGGAAGGGATGGTTAGGAACTCATCATGAATTACAAGGAACCAATGTTAGGGGATGAATTCAATATCGATGCTACACAAGAGTAATATAGATGGATGTTCTAGAGGATCCTTCGAGTGGTCCTCAACTAGGATTAGTGTGATTGGATCAATAGAAATAAAATAAAACATTTTCTTGTTGATTCAATTAATATAAGTTTAACATGAAAGATTTTATTTAATCATGGGACAAGATAGAATATAATTTTGAAGATCTCATAATGGATGACCTAGAAATGGAGTCATATGTACTGTAATGGAGCCTTTATAGAGGTATGTTTTATAATAGGGTTAAAATTGACTTTACTAAATCATTAATTTCTTTTACTGTCAGTTAATATCCTTTCTTGAACTGGATTAGTTTTACACTTTTTCCTTTAAAGTTCCTCAATTTATAAGAAGTTAATTTTTAGTCATATGGTGTTTACTTTAAATGTTATTGAATTATTTTGGGAAATATTTATAAATATGTATCCTTTATTCAATATAGGGAAATTTGTTTATGAATTTAAATAGATTATTCAGTAATGCATTGGACTTGAATGGTATGATTTGGGGAACATTTAGGGCATGCCCTATAGGTCGGGGCTTATTAAAGATATCCCCTCGATGCATAAGTAGTCTCATGAGATTAATTAGTTGGAAAAAAACCCTTTGAATTTGTTTCCAAGAAGAATAGACTAGTATGATACAGGTTGGGAACCAGTTAATTAAAGCCCCTAGATGTATCAGTAGTATCATAAGATAAATCATTTGACTAAATTTGAGTTGTTTAAACTGTCTTGAGAATAGATCTTGATTGTAAGGCACCATGTACCTATGAACCAAGGTGTCCAATAATTAAGTGTTTTCTCCATTTGGTTTTAGTATTATTCATCCATGTGGGTTTTCATCAATATACTTATATATGCATTTCATGTTCATTTAATTGATTAAATGGAATATGTTTCAGTTTCTTACCATGCCATATTAATTATTCTTTATCTATTTAAGTGAATAGAATTGGTTTCTATTTATTTATCTTTTAATAATTTTTATTCACTTATCATTTTATTGATTACATGACATGTGTGTTTTGTTATTACCTTTCCATATTACCTTTCCATATTTACTATTCTCATTGATTAATTATAGCTTCCATGATACATTACCCTTAATGAGAATTTGAGATCACCATTATTATGTTTTCCTTCCATAGGATTCACTGAAGTTTTCTAAGAAAGATATGCCAGGTTACTCTAGATGGGATAAAGTAATTATCCTGAAAAGAATTTTTTTTTTGTAATTAATGTATTCATTTGTAACATAGGACTCATGCATGTATTTTCTCTACCAAGGCTACAAAACTCTTCAATCCTTGGGGTTTTTTATTCCTTGCAATATTTAAAATTTAATGGTACTAGACACCATCTTTAGGCTCCCTAGGGTCGGGTCTTTACACATGAAGTGTATTGGACTAATTCTAATATGTCTCAAGATGAACCATCAATATCCTTAGTTTGTTGAGAATAAAAGATCCTAATGTGCATGAATCTAAGACTTGGGCCACAGGATTAGAGGAAGGCATCCATGAACTCCCCAAATGAGTTAATATAATGGATATTGAGATCCATACTTAATATTAATCTTACTTCAGTGAGTAGACCCCCATCCAAAGTAGGGGTATAACTGACATCTTCCAAGTCATTTACTATAGGGATAATCTCATTATACATCCATTCAAAGATCATAAGAACACCCAACTGGTGGATATCCTATTATATAATCCTTGCATTACTATGCTATAAATGGAAGGTATTAGTACCCGAACACTAAAATCTAATTAGTTCAGAAAGAAGCTTATATATGTGTCCTATTATGAATTGGGTGGTTCGTACTAACTTTTATAAGCCACTCACCCATAATATATTGGTAAATTATACACATATAGAATCAAACCCAAATTCATATAACCCTTCATCATAAAAACTACCATTTTACTGTAAATACCACTTAAATATTCATCCTCCACTCAGATTACATAATTAGGTGGTGAAACTATGTGAGTAATTATGAATAATAGGAAACTTTCACCCCTCTTGATCATCATGAGTCAAAACAAAGTTGATCATTATGATGAACACAATTAAAAATATTTTAGTACATTTAGTTTGCTGATTAAGTTAATTTCTTGGATATGATCTACAGACGATGAAAACCATACCCATAATCTATTAGAGTCAGGTGTGGGAATCGTAACATCATCTATGATGCTTAATTATTAAATGGGTAGTTTTTTAGATGATATATAATCCTATAGTTTCAATGTAAGGAATCAATTTAAGTCCTCTTTATGAGAAGTAACATGGTAACTAGGGACACCTTTAGTGCTTCTAGCAGTAACAACCCTCCTTTCACCCATAATCACCAAAGTAGTTTGGTAGGAAAGAAAAAAAGACATCTATTCTATGATAAATTACAATGATCAGAATATATGAAAATACAAAGAAGAAAACATTCCTTCATATGAATAATGTCTATCCACTTAATAACCATTCTACCACCACTTAAATGTTATATGGAATCAACAATGTGATTTGAATCTTACCTTCAATCACATATATCCCCCTATGTTAGTTAGGTGGATTGATGGGTACCAGCTATTATTGAAAACAACTCTTGAAAATATTCATGTGACTAATAGTTATGTAGAATTTTATATGAAAAATTAGTTTGGAAATCAATGTTACATGAACAATTCTAGGCAGAGTGATGTATGTGCCGAGTTTCATTTGCCCAATAAATCAAAATACCATGAGACCAAAAAGGGAACCCCCGGTTTATAATGTTATGGAATTGTAAATTTTATCTTCCTAGGTGAAACACCTACCACCTTATATATACCAAATATGTGTAAGCTTAACCGTGTACCTCCAACCTCACTATTAAAAAATCTTTTCCACAAGTGTAGAAAAAATAGTCCCCATATGTGGTATATTACCCATGGACCCCGTTATCTTAATAAAAATAAAATTACATATATTGGTTTGACTGCTAAAATTTTATATGGTACAAATACTCCTATTGTGCTATGGTCCCCCTTTACATGTATCCAAACAAGGGAAAACTGAAATACCATCATGTACCCTTTTTTTGAGGTCCAAACCCTAAAACAATCAAGCACGAAGCCTCCCTAGAAACCACCCGACCCATATAATGATGGATTGTATTCCAACATGAATCCCTTAAATCATGGATGTACTTAATAAAATTTGGCTATGGGTTATCATCCCATATAGTTGAAACCCTCATGGGAGCTGTAATCATGGATTCCCATGATAACACGGATCCCTATCAAGAAAACAATATAGTAATATATTCTGACTTGCTGATGTATTTATTCTACATGGTATGAATATATCTGAATAGGGTATCCCATCTAGAGTATCCCTCTTGTCTTTGTTATCAGATGTCAAAATCCTACATACACTATACCCTGTACCCCTTTATAACCTAGAAATAATAAGGAATATGAAAAGATTGAGTTTTTTCTTTGGGCATGATAGCCAAACTATTTTAGTTGATTATTTCAATAATCACAATTCATCAGCAACATAATGAGATATAAAGAGCGTTGTGTATCCATAGTGTGTTATCCATATTTAAACCAAGGGAGACACTCATGTGTAATGCTCCTGATCCTCTTTTATCTCCTATTTCACCAAACAATAATGAATCACATGATCTTAGAGATATGGGTTGATCATGCTATTATAATAATTAAATAATTATTTGGGATTCTTATTAGGTATAATTATAGTGAATGAGGCTTAAAATACAAGGATATTGAATTATTTTTTATGAATATTCATCCTATTACAAAAGTAAATGAATGAGGACCATAACATTTTAGTGTATTTGGAAACATAGAAACATAACATTCTAACTTGGTGAAAATATTCAACATCTCCCTTAAAGATATTTCCCTTCAATACTCCTACTTAAAACATTTACTCATAACTTGTGGAAAGGAAAAATAAGAAAGGGATGAGCTTAGATGATCATTAATGAAATAAGGGAGATATATAAGAAGAACATGATCATAAGGGTATGAGAACATGATCATCAAATTAGAATATAACACTATACTTATCAAAGATCATAATCAAGAGTCATTCTATAAATATTGAAAGTTTATAATACATAAATCATAAGTTAACGAAGATCATAATACATGAAATCATTGTATTGGAGTAAGCCATGTATTTTTTGGAAAAAGCATAAAAATGTAACAAAAAATACATAATCCAAGGTTCATTAGAAAAACATATATGGGAACTTCATTGGGGCTACACCAACTCAGTGGTACACACCACCATTCCCAGTCATAGTCATTTACATATTAGGGACTATGTTTCCGCATATTACCAAGTGGATAAGTTTTTCCTTTATTCCCATCATGTACAAGGTTTCCTCTTCTTCTCATAGTGTATCTAGTTTCCCCTTCTTCCATTAGTGGATCAATCTCGTCGACTTTTTCACCATAATTATCTCATGAGATATAAATATTTTCCCAATTCAATAGAGGGAGATATAGGTCACACCTATCATGTAATCTATAATGGGATCACCTGATGCTATTTATGCCACCGTATTGTAAAAGATTTAATGTGATTATCAAACACTATATGGGCCTCCCCATCTTATAAGACATATCCATGAACTGAAACATGAATAAAGCATAAATATATTTAATATCATCATAAAAACACATTAAAACAATTATCCTTTTATAAGTTTATTAACCCATGGAAAATAAATGGGTTTAATATTGATCTCCTTGAAATGTGATTAGCCCATGGAAAAGAAATGGGTTTCATAACAATGTATTTGAAACCTGTTTTAGACATGGAAAAGAAACAATTTACATAAAAATTATAAAATTAAAACATAAACCATTCATATAATTAATATGAATTTTATCCTTGTATCATATCCATAGTAAATCATAAACTATGTCGAAGGATGTTATCTTTTATGGATAATGATTTTGAAAGTTTATATAAAACATAAATTATCTTTGAAAATAAATTTTTAAACATATAACATTTTTAAAATAATTATATTTGAAAACTAATTTTAAAAAATATAAAGGAAAAATTAAAAATAATTTAAAACATTTCTTAATTAAAATATTCTTTCCTCTTTGACAAAAACATGTTAAACCATAAAACATTTTGAAAACATTTTTCCTTCAAAAAAAAACATTGAAAACACTTAAAGAATGCTTGAAAACATTTTAAAAATAATTTTCTGTGAAAACTTATTAAATAATATTAAAAAGATTTAAAAAAATTCATAAACATAAAATATTTTTGAAAATATTTTTAGAAAACAAGGTTTTGAAAGAACAAAGATTTCTGTCCGAAGAGAGAGATGAATTTAGATTTTCTTAAAAACAATTTTTTAATCATCTAATGTACCAAAGAGTGGATGAATAGTACCAATACCTAAATATACCATGAATAAAAATAGAATAATAAAATTCATATTCTTCTTGAGATATGGATTATAAAATTTCATCAATGTAAGCATAATCATAAACAATCCTGATAAACAATGATACTCTAATAATAAACTATTACAACTTTGGTAACTTTGAATCACAATACACATGTGAGAATGACATTATGAAGCATAAAATATCATGAAATAAGTAGATTCATGATATAAGATAGAAAATAGAATTATATAAATATCATAAAAATATAGTCACATAACATGACATTTATCTCAAAGAAGGAAAATTGAGACAAATTAGGTTACCGATTTGGTAAATTTTGTACCATAAAACCCATGAAATAAAAATAATAAAAATGGATATGTAAATACCAATAAATTTAATTATTATAATAATACAATAAATTCATGGTCACTATATACACCATATATAGTAATTGAGTGGTGAATAAAGCATAAGTCTCATATAAATAAATCTAAGATGAAAAAACCCTAACCTTAAGTTTTGAATTTATTTAAACACATTAAATCCTCCTGTATAATAAATATAAGGGTATTATACCAATACCATAGAACCATATTCTTATATATAATATAATATATTATTTTATTATCTTCTTATATTAAATGTTTATTAACAATCCCATGTTTAGGTTATGTTTCAAGTAATAACCACTTTGTTTTTCGTAATTTATTTGACTTGTTATTCTTATTCCTTTTACTTAGACCACAGTTTCCTTATTTAAATAATGAAAAAAATGGTTTAAAAATAATATATATTCAATATATATCTATTTATAATACTCTAGAATATATATAAATAGAAAATGGGATACACCATTTATGGAGACGGTAGGCCATACGTATGCATGGCCGCTGTTTCTATTTTATTATCGTATAAAAAGAAAGAAAGTAAATGGAATATATATATATATATATATATTTATCATAATTACATTTGAATTATTATTTCATATATATCATATATGTTTACTAAAAACATCCTTAATACATTCCATGTAAAGTGTGAATGAATCACATCATTTTAAGGAGGCGGTAGTCCACACATTGAAAAATGTTGTTATCGTATTTCCAAAAAATGGTATTTATAAAGGTATGTTTAATATATTAACTATAAAAGAAAAAAATAAGTCATAAATATCATACATAATATATAAAAATTGTATGTACATCATAATTCCCAACCATGACAGACAATTAAGTAAAAATGAACAAAATCATTTTGTGAGGTGGTAGTCCTTCATACAAACGAACGGTAAGTTAGTTACCTATTTTATTGAAGTGTGTGTAGGTATAATGTCACACCCCGACCCGATGCTTTATCTTATTTTAATTAGTTTGGGTCTCGTTTTTGAACTACGTTTTGAACCGATTTAAAATTAAAAGAAAATCTTGTTTTATACGAACATGCGATCGTATGCGCGCCTGCACAACGCCTAATTTTTGTTAATGGAATGTTTGTTATTTAATGTGCTAGTATTGAGATGCGCAACCGCGCACGTGACCGCGCGCGTGACCGCATGCGAGACCATGCCCGTGACCACATGTGTTTCCCGGTCTCAATGATTATAATAATACTAATAATAATATTTTGTTTGTTTTATTATTTTGGTTTTATTATTTGAGTTATATTTGTTGTTTTATTTAATTTTTTGTTATTTAATTTTATTTTATTCATTTATTTTTTTTCTCTCTTTCTTCTTTTCTTTCTCTCCACTCTTCCCCCCTTCCCCTCTTCCACGCCTCTCCCCCCTCATCGCGCTACTTTTTTTCCCCCTAACCCTACGCCTGCACACCCTTCTCCCCATCGGATCACTGCGCCTCCTCCCTCTCCGGCCGCCACCCTCTCGCCGCGCCTCCTCCCTCTCCGGCCGCCACCCCCACCGCACTCGGATCCCCTTCATCCACCCTCCCTCTTGCGGCCTACCTTCGGTGAGCCACCACCGGCGAGCCACAACCCGCGCACCCCATGACCGGCGACCCCCCCTTCTCTCGAGACACCCTCCCCTCGCGCGACTCCACCGGCACGCAACACCTCTGGCCAGACCCCCCCTGGCGTGCGCCTCCCGGCACGGGTTGTCTCCTTCCTGTAGTAGAGTTGCAGATTAGGGTTTTCTATTTTTATGCTTTTATTTTTGGTTTGATTTTGTTGATTTTGGTTCAAACGTTTGAATTAGGGTCAAATTGTGGTTGCTTGTGATGATTTTGGCGCACGATCAAAGTTTCGCATCAGAATTCGATGATTCGACACCGATGGTAAGTGTCTCCGGGTATAAATTTTATTCGATCAATTAATTTTCTTGTTTAATTAATTTTTGATGTTCATTTACTAATTTTTTAGTGTGAATTGTATTTATTGATGAATTCGTTTCCTCGTTTAATTAATTTTTCATGTTCCATAATAATTTTGTTTGGTGCGAAACTAGTTTTGTAAAATAATTTAGTTTGTGTTTGTCCTGTTTGGCGGTGTGTTATTATGGTATGAGTGTGTTTCTATTGAGAACATTGTATCTGGTCAATTGTTAGTGTTTTGTAAGTTGTGCAGTTAGTTTATTAATATGTGCAGGCGGTGCAAATTTTTTTTTATAGCGTCGTGTGCGTTGGTTTTCAAACAGAATTATTTTGGTATAGTTTTGTGGTAAAACTTTGAAACGCACCTTGAAAATGTTTTAGTAAGTGTTTCTTTAATTTATTTAAATTGTTTATGTGGAAAAAAATATAGTTTTAAGACAATTTATTATACATTGATTTTAAAGTGGTATCTTAATATGAGATACGATGTGTTTTATTTGAAAACTCGTGTCAAGCTTCTTATCACTATTTTATAAAATGTATTGCTAGTTTATCAAAGTGTGGAAAGACTGAAGTTGGTGTTTTGGTAGGGTTTCAATGTGCGCTTGGTTGTTGAAGTTGGATTTGGGTGCGTTCTTGATAAAAAAGTCTCATATTGTTATTTATAATTGTTTCATAAAATGTTTTAATGATTTGTTAAGTTGTAAAGGAGGTGAAGATTGTGTTTTAGAGTTCTTTTGGTGTGTGCATTGTCTCAAAATGGTACCCATGTGTGTAAATGATGATTCTTGGGGTGCATCGTATCTTGTTTTATCTGGTGCGTTAATGTGATGTGTCTTTATGAAATGTTTTATAGATTGTTTATGTGTTTATTTGTTTTATTAAATTTTATGTGTAGTGCGTTGCGCCTTGCTTCGTTGGTTTTGGGCCGTGCGTGTCGAGACATCCTACATGTACATGCATACGGTAAGACATATATATAGATATTCCCTCATTGTGCATATTCCCTCATGGCGCGGGGAATATGTGCAATGTAGCTAGGGGTGTATATATATATATATGTATAAATGCATGTGCGTGTATGTGTCGAGGATCAGTTTGAATGTTCGTCTTTAAGCACCGACATGTTTAGGTAGGTCCCCTATTCCCAAGCTTTTATTTTGAAATTCATAATTTCTTGATTGTTTTAAAAATATGTTTTACACTATGCTATATACACATGCTATGGAATCTGATTGCGGTTGCTAGAAACTATTATGCCTTGTATTGGAAAATTGAAATGTATTTCAAAGCTGTTGGTCTTAAGTGAATTTTCTTGAAAAATTGATTTCTTAAGTGGTTTTGAATGGGTAATGTGTATTTCCAAAGGTGTTTGGCCTTTTTGGCCAGTTGATTTTAAAAAGTGCCCCCTTTAGGTAATGAGGCATGTTTGGCATCTTAAGAATGTTTTATGAAATAGAAAAACCTCTATTGAGGCCCGTTTGGCACTTTAATATTTGGTTTGCAAAAATAGAAAACCCCTTTTGAGTCATTCCCCTAAGTTTGAAAATAAAATGTGATGCAAGTGTTAATGAGTGGTTTGTGATATGTGCCTAGTGTAAAGGATTGTGCGTGTTTGTGTGATGTAAAGAGGGGGAATGCACTTAAGTAGGGAGAGCGGTGGTGAAAGGTTGAATGAGTTTTAGATAAAGAAAGTGTAATGCACTTGTTTGATTGCTTGATAAAGAAAACTCACCACCATCTGAAATAGAGCACAATGGGAAACCCGGGTATCTAGGTGGGTGACCAGGACTAGTACGTTAGATAACACGGTAGGGGTTTGTCCCGGTTTGTCTAGCAGGATTGACGCACCAACACTTACTAAACATATGAATTTCTGAGGGTCGTGGCCTTCTAAGCCACGTTTTCGGAGGGTCTTGGCCTTCTAAGCAACGTTTTCTGAGGGTCATAGTCTTATAAACCACGTTTCACCGAGGTACGAGGTCTCTGGGTTCCCACTTGTTCTAGCTACCTATAGGGATTACCCATAGTGCTCATTTGTGACATGCTGCTTGTGATCTAACTTTCTTTTCAGTTGTTTCATACCTGGTGTCTTGTTTGTAAAAATCATATTTTATTCCAAACTTGTTTCTTTTCATTTTGAAATGTTAATGCATGCTTGGGACCTATTTTGAAATTGTAGTGAGAGTAAAATGATTAATTTGAAAATGTAAACTCGTTACTTGAATTTGAAAAGAAGGGAAAACATTATTTTATTATATCTTATTTTTCAAACTGGCACGACTGGATTTCTTACTAAAGGCTGAGGCATAGGACGTGGTTGTTTTTGGCTTTCCTATTGAGCATCTCAGTGATCACGCCTACTTTACTTTTCAGTTTCAGGTTTCAGTCTTAGATCGCTTTTGGGAGTGAGTGGTTGTCGTACCGTGGTGATCCACGGGGTCACCTGAGGTATGTCGCGTTTCTTTGTTTATTCCTTTTTCTGCTGCCACGTCGTTCAGTTTGTTTTCCTTTATTTATCTGCTTGTTCAGTTTATGTGTGATTATCTTTTTCATGGGCCAAACCATTCCCAACTGGTTTGTTTTGATGCCCGACACTAGTTGCCAGCCCGTGGGGATCGGGAACGCCCTTCGGGCCATGTCACAGACCGGGTCGGGCGTTGAGTCGGATGACGACCCGGCCTGGTTCGTAAAAAAATGGTATCAAATGGGCCCTTGTTATTTGGGGTGTCAAGTAGTTTGGTGATTGGGTGTGTCCGGACTCGAGAGGTAGGTGTGGGAAGGATGTCATGAACCCTTGCCCGTCCCGAGACTCGAGTTTCCAGGGGTAGTCCAGGATTTGAATTTTCTTCTTTGGATTGGTATGTGTGGATGAGGGATGACCAAGGAAGTGAGCCAGTGTTACGCGGAAGACTTGCATAGAGTAGTGAACCATGTACAGCCCGAGTGCACGGTTTGAGATACTTCCTGCGGTGGATACCCGTTCAGAGCATGGTCTGCTAAGCCATGTTACCGGGATGGCATCGCCACTAGTCCCTTATTTTTGGAAATTTTGATGTGAGTTATGTTTGACCTTCATTTTGGTTGGTGTGAGTAGATCTTAAAAATGAAAATGGATTTTTGTGAAGGTGGTTTCAAATGGGAATGTGGTGTTAGAGTGGAAAAGTGGTTTTGAAATGGAAATTGTTTTCTTTTAACAAATGTGTGGTTTCAAAAGGGAAAATGGGAGGTGTTTTGGAAGTTGTTTTGGAATCTCAGTAACACTTTTTGGAATGTGAATTGGAAAATGTTTTGGAAATTGGAAATTTATTGCTTTGGTGATAAGTTACTTTTTCAAATTGGTTGGGAATTTGTGATTTATGCTGAATGATCTGTTTTGGAAATGAGAAGTGTCTTGAATTGACCCTTGGTATTCCTATTAGTGATCACATACATTGAGGTGCACATGTGGAATGTGGGGAAATTGCTGATGTGAGTGGATGGGTGATTGAGCTAGCACATGGATAGGTATGTGTGAGACTTCATGGGATATCAATGGTGGATATCTAAGTTGTTTTTTTTGCTGAAAAATGGTTTTCAAAAGGGGTTTTTCAAATGTTTAGAAAAGTGAGCAAGGAATTGTTTAGCATTCTCTTTTCGTGTTGGGTATTCCTTTTCGTGAGTTCTTGGTTTTGACGTACTGAATTGTGGTTGGAATAGTGATTTGAGTTTGAGATTTTGTTTGTGATTGTGGTGTGGAATTTTGATTTATGATAACTTTTGATTCGGATTCGTGCCTCTTGTTTTGAGTATGCTGCCTAGAAAAGTCCCAGAAGTTCTAGTGAGTCACTTCTAGTTGTTGGTTCTACCCAGACTCATAGAGGAGTGGTAGAATTGAATTCTTTTCGGTTATTGTCCGGCATATGTAGTGATAGTGATCTATCGAAGGTAGCAGACTGGCTTGGGGAAATCGTTGGTGTTTCCAGGTTATTGGAAAATCCAAAAACTATGAGAGTCCGTGTTGGTTTGGGTTCATTTGAAGGTGCAGCTTTAGATTGGTGGAGGAGATAACCCTAGTGTCATTGCATGATGATATGAATTGGAAGGTGTTTAGGACCACTCTCATTAGATGGTTTATATTTGTGGAAGCGAAGGTGATGGAAGCGACAAGGCTCGTGAGTGTCCAGCAATGCCAACGAATAGTGAAGGCCTACGTTGGGCATCTCAAGAAGTTGGTTCCCTTTTCTCCAAAGATAATGTCTCAGAATCAGTTAATGTTTCTCTTGTGTGGGGTCTTTGTCTATTGAGATACGATGTGTTTTATTTGAAAACTCGTGTCAAGCTTCTTATCACTATTTTATAAAATGTATTGCTAGTTTATCAAAGTGTGGAAAGACTGCAGTTGGTGTTTTGGTAGGGTTTCAATGTGCGCTTGGTTGTTGAAGTTGGCTTTGGGTGCGTTCTTGATAAAAAAGTCTCATATTGTTATTTATAATTGTTTCATAAAATGTTTTAATGATTTGTTAAGTTGTAAAGGAGGTGCAGATTGTGTTTTAGAGTTCTTTTGGTGTGTGCATTGTCACAAAATGGTACCCATGTGTGTAAATGATGATTCTTGGGGTGCATCGTATCTTGTTTTATCTGGTGCGTTAATGTGATTTGTCTTTATGAAATGTTTTATAGATTGTTTATGTGTTTATTTGTTTTATTAAATTTTATGTGTAGTGCGTTGCGCCTTGCTTCGTTGGTTTTGGGCCGTGCGTGTCGAGACATCCTACATGTACATGCATACGATAAGACATATATATAGATATTCCCTCATTGTGCATATTCCCTCATGGCGCGAGGAATATGTGCAATGTAGCTAGGGGTGTATATATATATATATGTATAAATCCATGTGCGTGTATGTGCCGAGGATCAGTTTGAATGTTCGTCTTCAAGCACCGACATGTTGAGGTAGGTCCCCTATGCCCAAGCTTTTATTTTGAAATTCATAATTTCTTGATTGTTTTAAAAATATGTTTTACACTATGCTATATACACATGCTATGGAATCTGATTGCGGTTGCTAGAAACTATTATGCCTTGTATTGGAAAATTGAAATGTATTTCAAAGCTGTTGGTCTTAATTGAATTTTCTTGAAAAATTGTTTTCTTAAGTGGTTTTGAATGGGTAATGTGTATTTCCAAAGGTGTTTGGCCTTTTTGGCCGGTTGATTTTAAAAAGTGCCCCCTTTATGTAATGAGGCATGTTTGGAATCTTAAGAATGTTTTATAAAATAGAAAAACCTCTATTGAGGCCCGTTTGGCACTTTAAGATTTGGTTTGCAAAAATAGAAAACCCCTTTTGAGTCATTCCCCTAAGTTTGAAAATAAAATGTGATGCAAGTGTTAATGAGTGGTTTGTGATACGTGCCTAGTGTAAAGGATTGTGCGTGTTTGTGTGATGTAAAGAGGGGGAATGCACTTAAGCAGGGAGAGCGGTGGTGAAAGGTTGAATGAGTTTTAGATAAAGAAAGTGTAATGTACTTGTTTGATTGCTTGATAAAGAAAACTCACCACCATCTGAAATAGAGCACAATGGGAAACCCGGGTATCTAAGTGGGTGACCAGGACTAGTACGTTAGATAACACGGCAGGGGTTTGTCCCGGTTTGTCTAGCAGGATTGACGCACCAACACTTACTAAACATATGAATTTCTGAGGGTCGTGGCCTTCTAAGCCACGTTTTCTGAGGGTCGTGGCCTTCTAAGAAACGTTTTCTGAGGGTCGTAGTCTTATAAACCACGTTTCACCGAGGTACGAGGTCTCTGGGTTCCCACTTGTTCTAGCTACCTATAGGGATTACCCATAGTGCTCATTTGTGACATGCTGCTTGTGATCTAACTTTCTTTTCAGTTGTTTCATACCTGGTGTCTTGTTTGTAAAAATCACATTTTATTCCAAACTTGTTTCTTTTCATTTTGAAATGTTAATGCATGCTTGGAACCTATTTTGAAATTGTAGTGAGAGTAAAATGATTAATTTGAAAATGTAAACTCGTTACTTGAATTTGAAAAGAAGGGAAAACATTATTTTATTATATCTTATTTTTCAAACTGGCACGACTGGATTTCTTACTAAAGGCTGAGGCATAGGACGTGGTTGTTTTTGGCTTTCCTATTGAGCATCTCAGTGATCACGCCTACTTTACTTTTCAGTTGCAGGTTTCAGTCTTAGATCGCTTTTGGGAGTGAGTGGTTGTCGTACCGTGGTGATCCACGGGGTCACCTGAGGTATGTCGCGTTTCTTTGTTTATTCCTTTTTCTGCTGCCACGTTGTTCAGTTTGTTTTCCTTTATTTATCTGCTTGTTCAGTTTATGTGTGATTATCTTTTTCATGGGCCAAACCATTCCCAACTGGTTTGTTTTGATGCCCGACACTAGTTGCCAGCCCGTGGGGATCGGGAACGCCCTTCGGGCCATGTCACAGACCGGGTCGGGCGTTGAGTCGGATGACGAACCGGCCTGGTTCGTAAAAAAATGGTATCAAATGGGCCCTTGTTATTTGGGGTGTCAAGTAGTTTGGTGATTGGGTGTGTCCGGACTCGAGAGGTAGGTGTGGGAAGGACGTCATGAACCCTTGCCCGTCCTGAGACTCGAGTTTCCAGGGGTAGTCCAGGATTTGAATTTTCTTCTTTGGATTGGTATGTGTCGATGAGGGATGACCAAGGAAGTGAGCCAGTGTTACGCGAAAGACTTGCATAGAGTAGTGACCCATGTACAGCCCGAGTGCACGGTTTGAGATACTTCCTGCGGTGGATACCCGCTCAGAGCATGGTCTGCTAAGCCATGTTACCGAGATGGCATCGCCACTAGTCCCTTATTTTTGGAAATTTTGATGTGAGTTATGTTTGACCTTCATTTTGGTTGGTGTGAGTAGATCTTAAAAATGAAAATGGATTTTTGTGAAGGTGGTTTCAAATGGGAATGTGGTGTTAGAGTGGAAAAGTGGTTTTGAAATGGAAATTGTTTTCTTTTAACAAATGTGTGGTTTCAAAAGGGAAAATGGGAGGTGTTTTGGAAGTTGTTTTGGAATCTCAGTAACACTTTTTGGAATGTGAATTGGAAATTTATTTCTTTGGTGATAAGTTACTTTTTCAAATTGGTTGGGAATTTGTGATTTATGATGAATGATCTGTTTTGGAACTGAGAAGTGTCTTGAATTGACCCTTGGTATTCCTATTAGTGATCACATACATTGAGGTGCACATGTGGAATGTGGGGAAATTGGTGATGTGAGTGGATGGGTGATTGATCTAGCACATGGATAGGTATGTGTGAGACTTCATGGGATATCAATGGTGGATATCTAAGTTGTTTTTTTTTTCTGAAAAATGGTTTTCAAAAGGGGTTTTTCAAATGTTTAGAAAAGTGAGCGAGGAATTGTTTAGAATTCTCTTTTCGTGTTGGGTATTCCTTTTCGTGAGTTCTTGGTTTTGACTTACTGAATTGTGGTTGGAATAGTGATTTGAGTTTGAGCTTTTGTTTGTGATTGTGGTGTGGAATTTTGATTTATGATAACTTTTGATTCGGATTCGTGCCTCTTGTTTTGAGTATGCTGCCTAGAAAAGTCCCAGAAGTTCTAGTGAGTCACTTCTAGTTGTTGGTTCTACCCAGACTCATAGAGGAGTGGTAGAATTGAATTCTTTTCGGTTATTGTCCGGCATATGTAGTGATAATGATCTATCGAAGGTAGAAGACTGGCTTGGGGAAATCGTTGGTGTTTCCAGGTTATTGGAAACTCCCAAAACTATGAGAGTCCGTGTTGGTTTGGGTTCATTTGAAGGTGCAACTTTGGATTGGTGGAGGAGATAACCCTAGTGTCGTTGCATGATGATATGAATTGGAAGGTGTTTAGGACCACTCTCATTAGATGGTTTATATTTGTGGAAGCGAAGGTGATTGAAGCGACAAGGCTCGTGATAGTCCAGCAATGCCAACGAATAGTGAAGGCCTACGTTGGGCATCTCAAGAAGTTGGTTCCCTTTTCTCCAAAGATAATGTCTCAGAATCAGTTAATGTTTCTCTTGGGATGGTTCCCCATTCTGTGAGAGCGAACCGGAGGAACCCATCTCAGACAAGTTTTCTTATCAATTCCATCTTCTATTAGTCGGGCCACTCTCTTGTTCGCTTCTTGTGTGGCTGGTTTGGGTACTTTAGGTCTCCTTATCGTTATCCATTGAAGACTTTCCGTCAGTGTGGCTGTTTGGGAAACTTAGAGAGGTTCTGCTAGTGGCTTCGTCAGGAGGAGTCTCGATAGGAGAATGTTAGCTCCTGACTGTGGGGCAGCAGATGCTTCAAGACATCAGAGCTCCAACCAAAGGTCTCAGAGCGAAGCCTATCACGCAGTCAGGAATCATTGGGTGTGGGTCACATTGGTCTAACTTTTGTCTCTAGTGCGAAAATAGGGACGGTTTAAATTTCTCGGTTCAAGCGTCCTCGCCCTTCAAGGTTCTGTTTTGCTATAACAGGCATAAAAGTCTCTTTTCTCATTGCAGTCTTTGTTCTTTGAATATCCCACTGTGGTGGTAAGAAGGCGTGGTGATCTCGTCTTTTTGGAAATTCCAGTAGTTGCGCCTCCTCAAATGTGACCCGTTTTGTTTTTGTACATGCTCGTTTTGGAGATGCTCACCTCTTGTGGAAATGATGAGTAATGGTTAAGTTTGTCTTTTGGTAGAATTCTTCTGTGGGTTTTCTCATGTGTCTGTGGTTTCTGTTTTGGGTTGGAAGTTCTCATGTCGGTCTATACTGGTGGGTATAAGCTGGTCAGTTCTTAAATGGTGGGAAGACCCACCATGAATCTTGTCGTGCCTTTTTCAAGGTTTGGTTGGTGTAGCGGTTCCCTCATGGATCAAGTTAGTAGTTCTAGAGTGAGTTCATGCTAAGAGTCTCAATGTCGGTTGTTCTAGTAGGGTTCTTGTGGTGGGGTGAAACCTCCTCGTTTCCTGATGGTTCTTCTCTTTTTAGTTTCCCGTAGAGTGGGTCGGGTGTGACTGGTGGAGTGAAAAGTCACACCGAGTTCGTGTTCTTGTGGGTCTAGCCCCGTTTCTAACTCGAGTTTGATTCCTTGTTCGGCTGGGCGACTTTCTGTGGGCAGAAAGTTTTTGTTGTGGGGAGAATTGTCACACCCCGACCCAATGCTTTATCTTATTTTAATTAGTTTGAGTCTCGTTTTTGAACTGTGTTTTTAACTGGTTTAAATTTAAAAGAAAATCTCATTTTTATACGAACGTGCGATCATATGCGCGCCTGCACAACTCCTAATTTTTGTTAATGGAATGTTTGTTATTTCACGTGCTAGTATTGAGACGCGCAACCATGCGCGTGACCGCGCGCGGGACCATGCCCGTGACCACGTGTGTTTCCCGGTCTCAATGATTATAATAATACCAATAACAATATTTTGTTTGTTTTATTATTTGAGTTATATTTGTTGTTTTATTTATTTATTTTTATTTAATTTTATTTTATTCATTTATTTTTTTTCTCTCTTTCTTGTTTTCTTTCTCTCCACTCTCCACTCTTCCCCTCTTCCACGCCTCTCCCCCCTCGTCGCGCTACTTTTTCCCCCCTAACCCTACGCTCGCACACCCTTATCCCCGTCGGATCGCCGCGCCTCCTCCCTCTTCGGCCACCGCCCTCTCGCCGCGCCTCCTCCCTCTCCGGATGCCACCCTCGCCGCACTCGGATCCCCTTCGTCCGCCCTCCCTCTTGCGGCCTACCTTCGGCGATCCACCACCGGCGAGCCAAAACCTGCACACCCCATGACCGGCGACCCCCCTTCTCTCGAGGAACCCTACCCTCGCGCGACTCCACCGGAACACAACACCTCCGGCCGGAACCCCCCCTGGCGTGTGCCTCCCGGCACGGGTTGTCTCCTTCCTATAGTAGAGTTGCAGATTAGGGTTTTCTGTTTTTATGCTTTCTATTTTTGGTTTGATTTTGTTGATTTTGGTTCAAGCGTTTGAATTAGGGTCAAATTGTGGTTGCTTGTGATGCTTTTGGCGTGTGATCAAAGTTTCGCATCGGAATTCGATGATTCGACACCGATGGTAAGTGTCTCCGGATATAAATTTTGTTCGATCAATTAATTTGCTTGTTTAATTAATTTCTGATGTTCATTTATTAATTTTTTTTAGTGTGAATTGTGTTTATTGATGAAGTAGTTTCCTTGTTTAATTAATTTTTCATGTTCCTTAATAATTTTGTTTGG
Source organism: Viscum album (assembly GCA_963277665.1). Classification (NCBI taxonomy): domain Eukaryota; kingdom Viridiplantae; phylum Streptophyta; class Magnoliopsida; order Santalales; family Viscaceae; genus Viscum; species Viscum album. Next base: position 59,431,126 of record OY728143.1, on the reverse strand, counting down.
TGTGAAACTAGTTTTTTTAAAATAATTTAGTTTGTGTTTTTCCTGTTTGGCGATGTGGTATTATGGTATGAGTGTGTTTCTGTTGAGAACATTTTATCTGGTCAATTGTTAGTGTTTTGTAAGTTGTGCAGTTAGTTTATTAATATGTGCAGGTGGTGCAATGTTTTTTTATAGCGTCGTGTGCATTTGTTTTCAAACAGAATTATTTTGGTATAGTTTTGTGGTAAAATTTTGAAACGTACCTTGAAAATGTTTTAGTAAGTGTTTCTTTAATTTATTTAAATTGTTTATGTGGAAAAAAAATATAGTTTTAAGACAATTTATTATACATTTATTTTAAAGTGGTATCTTAATATGAGATACAATGTGTTTTATTTGAAAACTCGTGTCACGCTTCTTATCACTATTTTATAAAATGTATTGCTAGTTTATCAAAGTGTGGAAAGACTGTAGTTAGTGTTTTGGTAGGGTTTTAATGTGCGCTTGGTTGTTGAAGTTGGATTTGGGTGCGTTCTTGATAAAAAAAGTCTCATATTGTTATTTATGATTGTTTCATAAAATGTTTTAATGATTTGTTAAGTTGTAAAGGAGGTGAAGATTGTGTTTTGGAGTTCTTTTGGTGTGTGCATTGTCTCAAAATGGTACCCATGTGTGTAAATGATGATTCTTGGGGTGCATCATATCTTGTTTTATCTGGTGCGTTAATGTGATGTGTCTTTCTGAAATGTTTTATAGATTGTTTATGTGTTTATTTGTTTTATTAAATTTTATGTGTAGTGCGTTGCGCCTTGCTTCGTTGGTTTTGGGCCGCGCGTGTTGAGACATCCTACATGTACATGCATACGGTAAGACATATATATAGATATTACCTCATTGTGCATATTCCCTCATGGCGTGGGGAATATGTGCAATGCATCGAGGGGTGTATATATATATATGTATAAATGAATGTGCGTGTATGTTCCGTGGATCAGTTTGAATGTTCGTCTTCAAGTAGCGACATGTTGAGGTAGGTCCCCTATTCCAAAGCTTTTATTTTGAAGTTCATAATTGCTTGATTGTTTTAAATATATGTTTTACACTATGCTATATACACATGACATGGAATCTGATTGCGGTTGCTAGAAACTATTATGCCTTGTATTGGAAAATTGAAATGTATTTCGAAGCCGTTGGTCTTAAGTGAATTTTCTTGAAAAATTGATTTCTTAAGTGGTTTTGAATGGGTATTGTGTATTTCCAAAGGTGTTTGGCCTTTTTGGATGATTGATTTTAAAAAGTGCGCCCTTTATGTAATGAGGCATGTTTGGCATCTTAAGAATGTTTTATGAAATAGAAAAACCTCTATTGAGGCCCGTTCGACACTTTAAGATTTGGTTTGCGAAAATAGAAAACCCCTTTTGAGTCATTCCCCTAAGTTTGAAAATAAAATGTGATGCAAGTGTTAATGAGTGGTTTGTGATATGTGGCTAGTGTAAAGGCTTGTGCGTGTTTGTGTGATGTAAAGAGGGGGAATTTACTTAAGTAGGGAGAGCGTTGGTGAAAGGTTGAATGAGTTTTAGATAAAGAAAGTGTAATGTACTTGTTTGATTGCTTGATAAAGAAAACTCACCACCATCTGAAATAGAGCACAATGGGAAACCCGAGTATCTAGTTGGGTGACCAAGACTAGTACGCTAGATGACACGGCAGGGGTTCGTCCCGGTTTGTCTAGTAGGATTGACGCAATAACACTAACTAAACATATGAATTTCTGAGGGTCGTGGCCTTCTAAGCCACGTTTTCTGAGGGTTGTGGCCTTCTAAGCCACGTTTTTTGAGGGTCATGGTCTTCTAAACCACGTTTCACCGAGGTACGAGGTCTCTGGGTTCCCACTTGTTCTAGCTACCTATAGAGACTACCCATAGTGCTCATTTGTGACATTCTTCTTTTTATCTAACTTTCTTTTCAGTTGTTTCATACCTGGTGTCTTGTTTGTAAAAATCACATTTTATTCTAAACTGGTTTCTTTTCATTTTGAAATGTTAATGCATGCTTGGAACCTATTTTGAAATTGTAGTGAGAGTAAAATTCTTTATTTGAAAATGTAAACTCGTTACTTGAATTTGAAAAGAAGGGGAAACATTATTTTATTATATCTTATTTTTCAAACTGGCACGACTGGATTTCTTACTAAAGGATGAGGCATAGGACGTGGTTGTTTTTGTCTTTCCTACTGAGCATCTCGGTGCTCACGCCTACTTTACTTTTCTGTTGCAGGTTTCAGTCTTGGATCGCTTTTTGGATTGAGTGGTTGTCGTACCGTGGTGATCCACAGGGTCACCTGAGGTATGTCGCGTTTCTTTGTTTATTCCTTTTTCTGCTGCCACGTCGTTCAGTTTGTTCTCCTTTATTTATCTGCTTGTTCAGTTTATGTTTGCTTATCTTTGTCATGGGACAAACCGTTCCCAACTGGTTTGTTTTGATGCCCAGCACTAGTTGCCAGCCCATGGGGATCGGGAATGCCCTTCGGGCCATGTCGTGGACCGGATCGGGCATTGAGTCGGATGATGACCCGGCCTGGTTCGTGACATATAATGGAAATATCCATCTAAATATATTATTACATGATTTTAAGCATAATTAACCATAAAATAAAAACCAAGGATTATAAAGTATAATTTATTTTTATGATTAGGTACATAAATCTAAAAACCTAGAAATAGAATGAAACATATTTATATCAACCATATGTAATGAAATCCTAACATAAATTGATACATTAAATATACACAGGATAATCCAGTGAAAGAATAGAAAAAAATAATGACCTAAAAAACCTAGTAAGGGAATAGACATATGAATAATGCATAATACATGAGTTAGAAGGCATAACATGATGACATAAAAAGGCATGGAACAAGAATAAACATATGGATGCATAAAAAATAGAACATGGGATAATGTAATAATGGAATAATAGTAATTTTACAACAAAATTAAACATGACATAAGCCCGATTCAAGGTTAAATTCCAAGACTATTTCACATAGAGACCAAATTCCAAAATGAATCAGGTTCACTCCCTATCCCTACATGACGTCTCATGAAAATAAGCATTACCCAATGCATTGGAGAACTATCATAGTGAATCCATCATAAAATTTTCATTTATATGTTTTATATAATAATAATCAAACATAAATATAAGGGTTACCCATGGAAAGAAATGGGTATCATAATCATGTCATAGAGCATAAAAAATGGCTGCATCATAAGAGTTTTAATAAAAGAAAGAATTTAAATCATACATGGACATTGATATGATAAAATAGATATATATTATGATAAATTATGTTCAAAATATGTGAAAAATGTAAAAATAGAGGTTAATAATCTTTATAAATGAGTCTCTTTAATGTATTTTAAGGGAAAATATTAAAGAGACTTTAAAGAGGGAAAATGTATAATTGTTTTCATGAAATCCTAAATGAAATAAAATAGTTTTCTCATGATAAAATGTCTTTACAAAAATCCACTATCAAAGAATATTATGAAATGAACATGAAAATTAGTAATAAATTGGAATGTTCTCTTTAATTGGGCTTCCTTGTTGGGAGAAATTGAAAATAAAGCCTTATAAAACATGTGTTTTACCTTAAAAGAAAGAATAATTGATATTGGTACATATTTTGGGAAACAAAAAAGAATTTAAGAGGATTAAATAATATGAATTAATAATTACATTGGGCTAAGGAGAGATAAAGTGTCTCCCAAAGGGAAAATGGTGGATTAGAGAGAATCCCTTACCTCATGGCCCAAATTGTTCTTCACATATACTTAATATAATAGATAATCAAATTAAATATATTAATTAATAAATTAAGAACTTTTTATTCATTTATTTTATTTGGTATAATTTTATTAACTTCATTTATGACATTTTGAATGGTTTATAAGATTCAATTTCTTCATTTTGGGAGCAATTGTTCCATGATTTTATTATCGATTCCCTTGAGTTTAATTATTGGAGTTCTTGTAAAATGAAAGAAAAACCATAGAGGTGGAATTATATGATATTTAATCTCATTCATAATGTTAAATGGTGACACATGTGATTATATATTCATATATGATAATGATTAATTAGAAAAAAATTTAATGATGAGTTTTTGTTTATTTTGGAAATTTTTTTATCATCACAAACTAGTTTTATTTAATTATTTAATTTTATGCATATATATTAGTTATAGATCATAAAAAAAGTTATAATATAAATTTTTCAATTTTATTTAACCATAAAAATATTTTTATGACCATATTTGATGGTGGAAAATGAAAATGAAAAAGCATCATCCAAAATGGTTGTAAATCGATACATTAAGGACGATGTCACCATTTTTAGAATAAAAGGAACATGGAATATATTCTATGATGGATTATTATGTTAAAAAAAATAAAATTATAGTATATAAAATATTCAATATTTTTCATGTCACTTTGGGATAGGGAGTTGAGGATATGATAAGATAGAAAATACAATGAAAATAAATTAAAAGAAAAGGAAAGAGGATTTTACCTCTTGAATTTTTTCTCATTGAGAACCTACTTAGGGAAATTGGGGTTTATTTTTTTTGATATAAAGGATACTATATTTGAGGAACAGACTTTGGAGTGGAACTGGGAATAATGTATGAAATATCCAAGTCTTAGAAGGTGTGAGGATAAGAGGTGGCTTTTATAGTGGTGAAGAGGTGCGATTTTTGATTATTTTATTCATTATTTTATTATTTTGGCACATGATTATCAATAGCGAGGATTATTCTAACTAGGTACCTGAAATAGTTCATGTTTTTTTATAAAAGAGTTTATTACATCATTTATGACTCAATAATATTTGTATTTGGCTTAAAATGTTAAAAATCGAAAATTACTGTATTCCACTATTTACAAAAATTTAACTATTTTAGAAAAATAAAAAAAATTCACCCTAACCATTTTTCAATTTATATAATTCAGTAATGTAATCCATTCATTTAATATAATTTTAAAAATATGTGAAATTTAATTTTTAATTAAAGTCAACATTTATTTGAAAAAATATTGATTTTAAAATTATAACTAATTTTATTACACTTTTAGAAATTAATTAATGTCTCATAAAATTATATTGGAGTCATAATAAATAAAATATTAATTTATAAATATATTTTATGAAAATAATTTTTTTTAAATCATTATATTAATTATACAATTGCAAATAATCAATTTGGGTTCACAAAAAATACCAATAATTAAATTATGATTTTTTAGAAATTATTTACTTATAATATGATATAACTATATCATATATTCACTAATAATATAACTAATTTTTTTTATACATTCATAGTTGAGGATACTATTATATTTTCCATTTTACTATTCCTAATGGTCTTATTACTATTCCAAAAGTCAAGTTATCAACACAAGTTCTTTAATTTATTGAATTAGCTCTTATTTTATTCATTATTAATTTATAAAAATCTTATTTTATTATGAATTTTATTTTATGTGGTTTATAATATATGATATAATTATAAGTAGGAAATTTCAATTGATATAATTATTGGTTATTACATTCTTCCCCCCTTATGAAATTTTACCATATAAATTTCGTTTTTACATTATATGGCGAAAAAGGTGTGGGTACTTATCCTTCATCACTTCCTCCAGTTCCCTTGTCACCTCTTAATAATATTGCTTCTTCCATAGCACTTTGACCAAGTGAGTAGTCTTGTAGAATATAACTTTATCTCTACAGTCCAAGATCTTCACCAGCTGCTCCCCATATGAGAGGTTGTTCACCAATTGTACCATATCCAGATTCAGTAAATGTGTGTGATCTATTATGCAATTACTTTATAGGGATAAGTGGAATACATCACGTACTTGAGATATGGTAGGTGTAAGTGCTATTTGATAGGCCAAAGCTCTGACATGGTAAAGAATATGGAAGGGCCCAATGTTTTTGGGACTCTGCTTTCCTTCCTTCCCAAATCTCATGATCATCTTCCATGGAGATATTCCGAAGAATATCATGTCTCTAAACTAATAATCTAAGTCCAATTGATGATTTTATTCATAGTTCTTCTGTCTACGTTTGGCTTCCAAGATGTTTTGTTGAATGGTTTTCACCTTTTTACCATTTCTTTAACAATTTAATGTCCTAGAAGCTTACATTTACTGAATTCATCTCAAAATTCTGTTGTTCTACACATTTTACCATAAATGTCTTAATATATAGCCAATTGTATTCTAGAGTTTAAACTATTATTGTAAGGGAACTCGACCATAAGTAGATGTTGGTCCCACCCTCCTATCAAGTCCAATAATATGATCGCAACAAGTCATCCATTTTCTGAATAGTTTTCTTAGATTAACCCTTAGTTGGAGGATAATAAGTTGTACTAAAGATCAAATCGGTGTTTAGGGCATGTTGGATACATTTCCAAAATAGGGAGGTAAATATCAGATCTTGATTAGAAATAATAGATAAGGGAACTCCATGAAGCCTCACCACTTCTCTAATTTATATCCATGTAAGCTGATCAAGTGAGAAGTCCTATTGAATTGTGATAAAGTGAGTTTTTTTTGTAAGATGATTCAAAATGACCCATATTGCATTATTTCCTATGGATGTCTTTGGATGTCTAGTGATAAATCCCATGGTGATTTTTCCCACTTACATATTGGTATAGGTAATGGTTTTATCATCCCCTTAGACTTTTTCTTTTCAATATTCACTTGTTTTTATACTATGAACATTGATGTATATTCAGTGATCTATTTCTTCATATTGTCCCAACAATAGATCTCTTGAAGATTTCGATACATCTATGTGTAACCTAGGTGAATAGATAATGTTGAGATATATGAGTCATTTAGAAGATATTTATTTATCTCTATATTAAATGGTAAAAAAATCCGTGAACCAAATCTTAGGACTCCTTCCTCATCAGTTTTAAACTCTAGGGATTTTCCATTTATGATAGCTTCCATATTATTCTAAATTTCCCCATCATATTTTTGAGAATCCTTTATTTTATCCATAAAGGATAGTTGAGAAATAATTTGAGAAAGTATTGATAATGTTCCATCATTAATTATTACATTTTCTATCCTCTGGGAATCTATGATGACGGTATCCTTATCAATTCTCATTATTTATAATGTTTCACGATCCTTTTTACTCAGAGAATCCACCACTTAATGGATTAAACAGGATTATAGTGGATTGATCATTCATAATAGGAATGTTACAACAAAATTAAACATGACATAAGCCCGATTCAAGGATAAATTCCAAGACTATTGCACATGGAGACCAAATTCTAAAATGAATCAGGTTCACTCCCTATCCCTACATGAAGTCTCATGAAAATAAGCATTACCCAATGCATTGGAGAACTATCATAGTGAATCCATCATAAAATTTTCATTTATATGTTATATATAATAATAATCACACATAAATATAAGGGTTACCCATGGAAAGAAATGGGTATCATAATCATGTCATAGAGCATAAAAAATGGCTACATCATAAGAGTTTTAACAAAAGAAAGAATTTAAATCATACATGGACATTGATGTGATAAAATAGACATATAGTATGATAAATTATGTTCAAAATACGTGAAAAATGTAAAAATAGAGGTTAATAATCTTTATAAATGAGTCTCTTTAATGTATTTTAAGGGAAAATATTAAAGAGACTTTAAAGAGGGAAAATGTATAATTTTTTGCATGAAATCCTAAATGAAATAAGATAGTTTTTTCATGATAAAATGACTTTAAAAAAATCTATTATCAAAGAATATTTTGAAATGAACATGAAAATTAGTAATAAATTGGAATGTTCTCTTTAATCGGGCTTCCTTGTTGGGAGAAATTGAAAATAAAGCCTTATAAAACATGTGTTTTCCCTTAAAAGAAAGAATATTTGATATTGGTACATATTTTGGGAACCGAAAAAAGAATTTAAGAGGATTAAATAATATGAATTAATAATTACACCGGGTTAAAGAGAGATAAAGTGTATCCCAAAGGGAAAATGGTGGATTAGAGAGAATCCCTTACCTCATGGCTAAAATTGTTCTTCCCATATACTTAATATAATAGATAATCAAATTAAATATATTAATTAATAAATTAAGAACCTTTTATTTATTTATTTTATTTGGTATAATTTTATTAACTTCATTTATGACATTTTGAATGGGTTATAAGATTCAATTTCGTTAGTTTGGGAGCAATTGTTCCATGATTTTGTTATCAATTCCCTTGAGTTTAATTAATGGAGTTCTTGTAAAATGAAAGAAAAACCATAAAGGTGGAATTATATGATATTTAATCTCATTCATAATTTTAAATGGTGCCACATGTGATTATATATTCATATATGATAATGAGTAATTAGAAAAAAATTCAATGATGAATGTTTGTTTATTTTGGAATTTTTTTTATCATCACGAACTAGTTTTATTTAATTATTTAATTTTATGGATATCTATTAGTTATAGATCATAAAAAAAGTTATAATATAAAATTTTCAATTTTCTTTAACCATAAAAATATTTTTATGACCATATTTGATGGTGGAAAATGAAAATGAAAAAGCATCATCCAGAATGGTTGTAAATCGACACATTAAGGACGATGTCACCATTTTTAGAATAAAAGGAAGAGGGAATATATCCGATGATGGATTATTATGTTGAAAAAAAATAAAATTCCAGTATATAAAATATTCAAAATTTTTTATGTCACTTTGGGATAGGGAGTTGAGGATATGATAAGATAGAAAAGAAAATGAAAATAAATTAAATGAAAAGGAAAGAGGATGTTACCTCTTGAGTTTTTTCTCATTGAGAACCTATTTAGGAAAATTGGGGTTAAATTTTTTTATATAAAGGATACTATATTTGAGGAACAAACTTTGGAGTGGAACTGGGAATAATGTATGCAATATCCAAGTCTTAGAAGGTGCGAGGATAAGATGTGGCTTTTATAGTGGTGAAGAGGGGCGATTTTTGATTATTTTATTCATTATTTTATTATTTTGGAACATGATTATCAATAGCGAGGATTATTCTGACTAGGTACCTGAAATAGTTCATGTTTTTTTTATAAAAGAGTTTATTACATCATTTATGACTCAATAATTTTTTTATTTGGCTTAAAATGTTAAATATCGAAAATTAGTGTATTCCACTATTTACAAAAATTTAACTATTTTGGAAAAATAAAAAAAATTCACCCTAACCATTTTTCAATTTATATAATTCAATAATGGAATCCATTCAGTTAATATAATTTTAAAAATACGTGAAATTTAATTTTTAATTAAAGTCATCATTTATTTGAAAAAATGTCGATTTTAAAATTATAACTAATTTTATTACACTTTGAAAAATTAATTAATGTCCCATAAAATTATATTATAGTCATAATAAATAAAATATTAATTTATAAATATATTTTATGAAAATATTTTTTTTAAAATCATTATATTAATTATACAATTTCAAATAATCATTTTGGGTTCACAAAAAATACCAATAATTAAATTATGATTTTTTAAAAATTATTTACTTATAATATGATATAACTATATCATATATTCACTAATAATATAACTAAATTTTGTTTATACATTCATAGTTGAGGATACTATTATATTTTCCATTTTACTATTCCTAATGGTCATATTACTATTCCAAAAGTCAAGTTACTATTTCATCAGCACAAGTTCTTTAATTTATTGAATTAGATCTTATTTTATTCATTATTCATTTATAAATATCTTATTTTATTATGAATGTGATTTTAGGTGGTTTATAATATATGATATAATTATAAGAAGGAAATTTCAATTGATATAATTATAGGTTACTAAATTCTTCCCCCTTATGAAATTTTACCATATAAATTTTTTTTACATTATATGGCGAAAAAAGGTGCGGGTACTTATCCTTCATCGCTTCCTCCAGTTCTCTTGTCACCTCCTAATAATATTGGTTCTTCCATATCACTTTGACCAAGTGAGTAGTCTTGTAGAATATAACTTTATCTCTACAGTCAAAGATCTTCACCAGCTGCTCCCCATATGAGAGGTTGTTCACCAATTGTACCATATCTAGATTCAGTAAATGTGTGTGATCTATTATGCAATTACTTAAGAGGGATTACTGGAATACATCATGTAATTGAGATATGGTAGGTGTAAGTGCTATTCGATAGGCCAAAGCTCTGACATGGTAAAGAATATGGAAGGGCCCAATGTTCTTGGGACTCAGCTTTCCTTCTTTCCCAAATCTCATGATCATCTTCCATGGAGATATTCTGAAGAATATCATGTCTCCAAACTAATACTCTAAGTCCAATTGATGATTTTATTCGTAGTTCTTCTGTCTACTTTTGGCTTCCAAGATGTGTTGTTGAATGGTTTTCACATTTTTACCATTTCTTTAACAATTTAATGTCCTAGAAGCTTATATTTACTGACTTCATCTCAAAATTCTGTTGTTCTACACATTTTACCATAAATGTCTTAATATATAACCGGTTGGATTCTTGAGTGTAAACTATTATTGTAAGGGAACTCGACCATAGGTAGATGTTGGTTCCACCCTCTTTTCAAGTCCAATAATATGATCACAACAAGTCATCCATTTTCTGAATAGTTTGCTCAGATTAGCCCTTAGTTTGTGGATGATAATCTGTACTAAAGATCAAATCGGTGTTTAGGGCATGTTGGAGACTTTTCCAAAATAGGGAGGTAAATATCAGATCCTGATTAGAAACAATAGATAAGGTAACTCCATGAATCCTCACCACTTCTCTAATTTATATCCATGCAAGTTTATTAAGTGAGAATTCCTCTTGAATTGTGATAAAGTGAGTTTTCTTTGTAAGATGATCCAAAATGACCCATATTGCATTATTTCCTATGGATGTCTTTGGATGTCCAGTGATAAAGTCCATGGTTATTTTTTCCCACTTACATGTTGGTATAGGTAATGGTTTTATCATCCCCTTAGACTTTTTCTTTTCAATATTCACTTGTTTTTATACTATGAACATTGATGTATATTCAGTGATCTCTTTCTTCATATTGTCCCAACAATAGATCTCTTGAAGATCTCGATACATCTATGTGTAACCTAGGTGAATAGAGAATGTTATGCTATATGAGTCATTTAGAAGATATTTATTTATCTCTATATTGGATGGTAAAAAAATCCATGAACCAAATCTTTGGACTCCTTCCTCATCAGTTTTAAACTCTAGGGATTTTCCATTTATTATAGCTTCCATATTATTCTAAATTTCCCCATCATATTTTTGAGAATCCTTTATTTTATCCATAAAGGATGGTTGAGAAATAATTTGAGAAAGTATTGATAATGTTCCATCATTAATTATTACATTTTCTATCGTCTAGGAATCAATGATGATGGTATCCTTATCAATTCTCATTATTTAAAATGTTTCATGGTCGTTTTTGTTCAGAGAATCCGCCACTTAAGGGATTTAACAGGATTATAGTGGATTGAGCATTCATAATATTTGATGGGATATAACTATATTCATTGGAAAATATTAATATCCTTCCTTGTGAATATATATTTTAGGATCCTATGATAATAATTTATCTAAAAATTATCCCCATAGATATAATGGTACCAGATTTTTAATGCAATAATTACAACCACCAACTGCAGATTATGCATTGGATAGTTTTTTTCACAAGTTTTCAAATTCCTTGAGTCATAGGATTTTTATTTTTTATTTTTCATAAGTACAAAGACTAAGACCTTTTTTAAGGAACCCATTTTTAATAATCCCTTTATAACAAAAAGAGTTCCCCACTTGTTGGTAGTGTGAGTATTGGGGCAGTGAGAAGCCTCTTTTTCAACACCTTGAAGTAGTCTTCATTTTCACTAGTCCATAAAAACTATACTCCCTTTCGAGTAATATTGGTTAATTGGTTCGAAAATTGTGATATGTTCTTAAAAAATAATCTATAATACCCATCTATAACATGGGAACTATGGATATCTATTATCGATATTGTCTTGGATTAGTCTTTAATTTCCATTGAATTGGAAGGGTCTACAAATACCCATTTTTTAGTGATAACAAGCCCCAAGAATGATATTCCTCTATCTAGAACCCACATTTTCTGTACTTTTCATATAGTCTCTCCCTTTAAAAAATTATTAACATACTATTCAAATTATACCTGTGTTTCTCCTTGCTTTTGGATTATATCATGATATGATCAATAAATACTACCACAAATTTGTTGGGGAAATTTCTATGGACTCTATTCATTAAGTCTATGAAATGTTTTAGGTAATTAGTGAGTCCAAAGGGAATAACTATGAACTCATAGTGTCCATAACTTGTTTGAAATGTATTATTGGGAATATCTTCCTTCACCATTAATTGGGGAAATTCTAACCAAAGGACCACCTTAGAGAAATAATTTTCCCCACATAGTTGATCGAACAAGTCATCTATCAATGGAAGGTGATAATTATACTTTATCATGATTTTTTAAGCTCATGATAATCAATGAAGAGGCTCATTGATCCATACTTATTCTTTTTGAATAGGACTGGCACACCCCATGGGGAAGAACTCATGCATATTAAATGTCCATATTCTATTGTAATTTATTATTAAATTACTCCAAATCAATGGTGGCCATTCTATATAGTGTGTTTTATATAGGAATATATCCAATAATAAGTTTAATTAATTACTCAACATCTCTTTTTGGAGGAAGACACAAAAATTATTTAGGGAACACATTAGTGTGGTCCCTCATAATGTGCATTTATTTAAGAATAATCCTCTACTTTGTCTCAATAATTTGAGCTTGATATGCTTTATGACAAGGTAATAATATCCATAATTAGGATTATTATTCTAAAATATATTCATCCTCTTACATACACTTATAAAAAAATTGGATGATTTTTCAGGATGTGAAGAGTGATATCCCATTCTCTAAAATTGTCATTAGCTTTGTATAAAGAAATCCAATACTTGCCCAAAATAGCATCAAAATCTACCAAGGGAAGTAATAAAATATTTTTTTGGGAGTTTTAGTGAACAAACATTAACTGGAGAGGAGTATGTACATTGGATGCAACAATTTCCCCATTTTACATTCTAATTGATAACTCGACGTCCATATTTTGAGGTGGTTTTTGAATAGTTATACTAAACATGAAAGATATTAAATGATGCATTGAACTAGAATCAAATAGTATATTTTATATTCTTTAATGAATAACCTGTTTACTTGTCATCACATCATTTTTGAGTTCCACCTCATCAGTAGTGATAGAATATGCCATTACTTGTTTTCTTGGAGGTTATTATTTTTGATTGCCTCTAAAAACCCATTAGCTTAGAGAATTAGTTCTCAAAATTCCCTGGTTTCTTACAGTTAAATAACTACACTACATGCTTAGTGCTTATCTAAACTTTACTTTATTCCTCCACTTTTGTGGGATTATTTATATTACTTTCAAAATTATTAGTGAGATTCCCCTATCTTCAACATTTGAAGCATATCTTGGTTCCTTTTATATAGTTCCTAAGATGCTTTTTCCAATAATTTTTACAACATGGATGTTGGTTTTTCTTTCCATCAAGGGATTTATCTATTGATCCCCCCATAATAAATTATATATTTTTTATTTTTATCTCTAATCCCATGAGACCACTAAGAGTATCCAATCCCCATTTCAACTTTAAGGACATAACATACAATATCCTCATAGTTGTTGAATTATCTAATCACCAAAACATTTCATAGACTTAGATTTAGTATGCTAAAGAAACAAAAAACCTTGGTTTTTATGTTCATGAAAAATTTGGAGGTGTATATTTTGAGTCTAGTGATGTTTTCTTCATAATCCCTGATAGGCTTATCTTACTTTTTATTCAATTCAAGGAACTACCTATACATCTTAAGATGGAGAGTTTGGGGAATTTTTTTTGAAAAACATTTTCTTGAAATATTCCGATTCTAAGGAATCAATTCATCCTTTGGATTCATGTTTTTGATTATTTTACACCATTCAACATCTTCCCAATAAAAATTATAGACCAAAAACACAACCTTTTCTCTTCTTATGAGAACTAGAGAACATGAAATATCTTCTCAGTGGTTTTAATCCATTATTTCGTGATGATGGGATCAGAATATTCACTAAACTTGGGAATCCCTTGTCACAGAAAGGAATTGATCATAACTTGATCTTTATTAGAATAATGAGAGAGTTCCACCCGATTAAAGTTATTATTCACAACTTGAGACAATTGTGATTGAACTTTCATGATGTTTTGATATCCCATCCCCATCGGTTTTGGTAATTCATTTCTGAAATAATCACATTTCCTATTGCATGGATTATTGAAACCAATTATCCTATTAACATCCATTTACTAAGAAAAATAAAATATGATTTGGTGGATATGAATACATATATAATAAGAATATAAAAAGGAAAAATTGAACATATAATGATAAAATTTTAAATGGAAATTATATCATATCTTGTGAATCCTTATGTTTCATTCTATGTTTTCCATGGTGATATAATTATCCTGAAGGTTCTTAATATAGATTTATAGTCTTAATATCCAAAAAATAACTAGATATTTATTTCATAACAACTATAAAGACCATATCCTTTTACACAAATTATTATATGACTTTATGAATAATTAACCATGTAAAGAAGCTAAGGATTAAAAATTCTAGTGTCTTTGAATGATTAGATACATAAAACTAAAAACTTGGAAATAGAATAAAACATATTTATATTAATAACCCATAATGAGATCCTAAATTCCTTTGATCCATTACATATTCATAGTATAACCTTAGTAATACATAGATAAAAGGGATGAGATGAAAATTGTAGTAAAGGAATAAACATAGGAATAAACCATTTCACATGGGTTAGAAAGAATAACATGATTACATAAAAAGGAATGATAAAATAATTAATATATGAAATCATACAAAATAGAACATGGTATTATAAAATCATATACTCATATAAATTTGTAAATAAAATAAATCATGACATAAGAAAGATTCATGGCTAACTACCATGACCATTTCACATAGAAAATAGTGTCCTATAAAGGAATTAGGTTAACTCCCTATCCCAACACGACGTATCATGAAAATAAAAAAGACACAATTAATTACAATTATATATGGGAACACCCTTCATAACATTTTAATTAATATATGTTCCACATTAATAATCATACATAAATATAATGTTTGAGAATGGAATGAAAATTGTATTGTAATCATGTCATAGAGCATAATAAATGGTCGTATCATAAGAGTGTAAATGAAAGAATGGATTTAAATCATATATTAAAATTAATAAGATAAAATATTTATAGAACATGATAAATTATGTTCAATTGAGGTGAAAAAATGTAAACATTGTGGTTAATAATCTTTAGTAATGAGTCACTCTAGTGGGTTTTAAGGAAAAGTATTAAAGAGGCATTAAAGTTGAAACTTGTATAACTATTTGAATAAAACCTGAAATGAACTTAGAAAGATTTTCATGATAAATAGTAGTTTTTATAAATATAATGGAGGCTTAAAAAAATTATGGAGTGTTCTTGAAAATTCTTAAGAAATGGGGAATTACCCCTTAATTGGGATTTCTTATCAAGAGAAATTGAGAAGGAAACCTTATAAAACATGTATTTCCATGTCAAATAAAGAATAATTGAGAAATTAAATATGTTTTTAACAAAAACAATAATTCATGAGGAGTAAATAAGAATTAGTTAGAATTATATTGGGGCAATGAGATATAAAGCATAACTAAAAGTAAAATATGGATTTTTAGAGAGAATCTGTTACCTTATGTCCGAAACTTTTCTGAACTTTTACATAATGTCCTAAAAAATTAAATTAATTCCATTAAATAATTAATTTATAATATATTATAAATTTACTTTATTTAATATAATTTTATAACGTTCATTTATTACCTTTTTTATGGCTTATTAGATTCAATTTTTCCATTTTAGGAATGTTCATTTCATGATTTTATGACAAGTTCCCGTGAGTTTAATTATGGGAGTTCTTGTCAAATGTTAGAAAAACTAAAATTTTATAATCACACTAATTTGATGAATCTATAGAATTTTAAATGGTACCATATATCATTATTTTTTCATATATTGTAATTCTTCATTTGATAAAAAGTAAATGATGAACGTTAGTTTATTTTGGGGAATTTTCAATCATCAAAAATAAGTTTTGTTTTATTATTTAATTTTATGCATACTTATTAGTTATAGAACATGAAAAAAGATATAATATACATTTTAAGTATATTGTAACCATAATAATGTATTTATTCCCATAATTAATTGTAGTAATGGAAATTGAAAATGCATCATCCATGATAGCGGCAAATCGACCCATCACGAACAATATTTTCATTTTTAGAATAAAAGAAAGAGGTAGGATATTTTATATAGGACTATTCAATTAACACAATAAAATTATAGTATATAAAATATATTGGAGTTATAATTTATATTTGGGATATGGGTGATTATAGGATAATAAATAAAAGATATTAAAAAGAAATTAAAAGAAAACAAAAGAGGATTTTACCTCTTGAACTTATTCTCCTTGAGAACCTCATTATGGAAATTGAGTTCGGTCTTTTGTTGATGAAAAATGCTACTGGATTAGGGGAGGAGTGTTTTTAGAGTAATTGGGAAAAAAATCAATATTCAATGCTTATAATGTGTGAGGAGAAGAGGTAGTGATGGGTTTTATTTATAGTGAAAGAGATGGGTCTTTTTTTATTATTTTATTCCTTATTATAAAATTTTGGATGAATACTCTCAGTAGTTAGGATTATTACGACTAATTATACTAATTAGTGCATGTAAATTTTAACCAAGAGTTTATTACATCATTTATTACTCAAAAATTCATGTATTTTTCTTAAAATGTAAAATATCGTAAATCATTATATTTCATTATGCACAAAAAATTCAACTATTTTAGAAAAATTTAAAAATTAACCATAACAATTTTTTGATGTGTAGAATTAAAAAATAGAATCAATTTTATGAAAATAAATTTCTAAATATCATAAAATTAATTTTAAATTTAAATCATTTGTTTTTTTAAAAATACCTATTTTAATATTATAACAGATTTTATGACACTTTAAAAAATTAATTAATTTCTTATAAAATTATCTTGTAATCATAAGAAAAATGAATATTAGTTTATGAAACTATGTTATTGAAATAAATTATATTTCAAATCATTATATTAATTATATAATTTTAAATAAGCATTTTTTTCACGAAAGTACAAATATTTAATTTATCATTTTTAAAAAATTTATTCAATTATACTATGATATGATTAATCATATTTTCATTTATAAGATATATAGATTTTATTTATACTTTCATAGGTGTGTTTACAATTTTATTGGCTGGTTTACTATTTTTAATGGTCACATTACTATTCCAATTGTCATGTTACTATTCCATCATTATAGGTTCCTTAATTTCTTGAAACACCACTTATTTTATTCATTATTAATTTATAAAGTTTTTATTGTGTTCTTAGTTTTATTTTATGTGTTTTATACCATATGAAATAATTTTAATTAAGGAATTTCCATTGATATAATTATAGGTTATTATAGAAAGTGTATGTCAAATGCTTAGGATAACAACATTCTAGTGTATTGAGGATACTTTGGTTATTATATAAGCATGGAATAAGAATAAGTGATGAGGTTGAGAATGAAAATAAAATAAAAAATCTTGTGGAAGGATGTTACCTCTTCCTTGAGTAACTCCTTTTGGTTTGCACCAAAGGGATTCCTTGGTAGGATTTCCAACTAAAGTGAGAATTTTTGGTCGAGAGAAGGGTATTTTAGAAATTATTTAGACAGGTGTTGGATGAGAAAAAGTGTCTTCAGATGTGTAAAGAAGGGGAATACTGAATATTTTTTACAGAGGAGGAGTTTGATTATTTTAAATACTAAAAGGTATACACTATTGAGGGGTCTCCCTTAGCTCATTTGCTTCCAAAATGAAAAAATATTTGAGTAAAGGGGAAGTATAGTTGAGAAAAATCTCCTCCATAAAAATATGTTTATTTTTATAATTTTGTTCCTTAACATCTAATTTTCCCCAATTTTATCATTTCACTTTTTATTAAGGAAACTAGTTTTCGAACCTATGTAATTTAACCATTAAGTATAAATTAATGTTAGATTTATTAGTCAATATATACCCACTGAATTCTAAATATGATATCTAATTTAAACAATTAAATCCTATGTGTGTCAGAAATTAGTTTTAAAACAAGTTCATGTAACTTGTAAAAACACTGCTTTTACCCTAACTATTTTAACAGTGTTTTTTATATTTAGAGGTCAATATGTTAATTATAAAATATAAATTATTCCATTAATATACTGTATTTTATACTTAATAATATCTAAAAATAATTTTTAATAATAATGATTTTTTTTTTAAATTTTAAATCTTTTAATCAAATATCATTTTTTATAAAATAACATTAATGTCCATTTTGACATTTTTTTACCAAATTTATGTTTTAAAAAATACCAATATAGAGTTGGAATTTTAATATATTAAGGTTACACCAATTTAAAATGATATATTCGTCTTAGAAAATGAAAGAAAATACTCCAATAAATTTAATTCAATTTTAATATTTTTAATATTATTTATTTTATGCAATTATTAACTAAATATTTACCACACTTAGTATTCCATAAGTATTTAATATAAATAATTATTCTCTAAAAATTAAATATAATTTAATACGATGACAAAAACTCCTTTACATTTCAAAATAATGTGTACAACCGAACTAATTCTATTTTTTTGTGAATATATCAAGGATTAATAAATATTAATGACATTGAAGGTTCCTTTTTTTTCATTTTCCTTACTGGAATTATTATATAGGTCACTTTAATTCCTTTATTTTTTTAATGGAGAAAGGTATGTTTGATAGAATTTGAGATATGCACCACCAAACCTAAACATACAATGATTATTTATATATAACAATTTTTAACTTTCTATTAAATTTTCATATTTTATTGGGATTAAATACTCAGTGAAATAGATTCATGTTTAAAAAATATACTGATAAATTCTTATAAAATAATCAATCATTTTTTTTCTAATGTCTTATTTTCATTAAAATATGTTTTATTGAAAAATGATTTTATATCTATTTTTATGAAAATTATTATAATTATTTTATAGATTATATATGATTTTTTTGAGAAAATAAACTCTATTTTGTTGAAATAATGATATAAAAATTAACTTATGGTGAATATTTAGGAGTTTTTGAAAATAATTAATTTTTAATGAATATTGAAACATATTGTTTTGTAAAATTGTCATTTCTTTTGATAAATGAATTAATTTTAATGTAAAATAATTATTTTAATTTTACTTCAAGTAAATATAAGTATTATTTAGCCATATTTAATTCAATTAATTAAATTTAAATCAATATTATACAAAATTTTGTTATAATTATATTTATAGGATTACAAAGACATTTTTATGAAAACCATTTTAAAATTAATAATGTCTCAGAATTATAATTAATTAAAATAAATCATAATGATAAATTATCTATATGAATATTTTAAAATAAATATATATCTTTATGAATTTAAATTCATAAAATGAATATTACTAGTTATATAATTGAAGTAAAATAACAATTTCCTTTAAAAAATGATTTTTTGGGAAAATAATTTTTCATAATTTCAGCAGGTTTTATATAAAATTAAATTCTTCCACCTCCATGAATTGATTTTTAGGAAATGAATTATTTATATATAATCATTATAATTAAATTAGTTTTAATGTTCAACTTAACTTTCAAAAAATATGAATAGTAAATGTAGAAAATATTTATTATCATGGTAAAAGAAAAATAGATCAATTAAGGGTAAAAATAATTTCATAAATACTAGAAAAAAAATAACCATAATTGTATGAATATATATTTAATTTAATTTTAAATGATTTTTATATTTATACCTTATTATTTTTACTTTATGATTCTGTAAATTGTTTGATGAAAATTTTATTTTGAAATGATAAAACACAAATTGTATTTTTTAAGTGTTATTAAATTTAAATTAAGACATTAATTTTGATCAATTAATGGATTTATAAATAAATTATAATTTAATAAAATATTATTATTAAATTTAAATGATAATATAATTTTTATGATGTTAAATTTAATTTCTATAGACGTTCAAAAAAACAATTATTGTAAAAAACCCAGTATTTCTCAATAAATTTCAATTTGATTTTAAAAGTAAAAATTTGTATATTTAGAAAATTATTTATATAAAAATATAATTATTTTTTGAATCCAAATTTTGAAATTATCTAATAGTGAATGTTTCATAATTTTCAGAGGCAGTCAAATTTTATGTTAAAAATTAAATACCAAATAAAAATACAGTGTGTCTGACAGAATCAAAGTGACCCTAAAGTGATATAATAAATATTATAAATGGCATCCACAACTAAATATATGTTTTTCATTTAAAATATTGTGATTTTATACTTATTTAATTAATTTTATAATGACTTTATGAATCCTCCAAATCTATTAACAAATTTTATGGTTTTTAAATCATTTCTTTAAGAGTATGCCTCACTTAAACATAATAATGGATATTATTTTATTAACATAGGTAGTTATACTTATAATATAATTAATACCAATACAATTTTGTAGAAACCATGGGAAAAAATGGGTATGTTATTGGTTTTGGTTATTTTATTATATAGAGTCCAAAACCCATTTTTGAGAAATTATAAAGAATGGCCCACTCATTTCTTCTATAAACACACCGGATCACCCATTTCTCTCACTAAAAAACTATGGATAACATCCTTAATCTTCCCTAAAATCAGCAGATTCCTCCTAAAGTTCCCCAATGCTCTCAAAAATCTCCAACCAAGAATTTGGAGTCATACTCTCAAGGTAAGGGACCTTCATATCCTCCTTTCAATTCAAGAACCTTATTTGAAATTATACTTTTTAATTTAAATTGGATATATTTATATTAATTTATAAACATTATATTACTATCCAATTGATTTTATTTTAATGAGATACCATTTACCATCTCTTATTATGACCTTTACCTAAGACGTTACTATGCAAATTTTTAGTAAGGGATTTCTCTCCTGTCATTTCAATTCACGAACCACTTTTATGTTATGCATAATAATTTCATTTTGTTCATGTTGGGATATTTTATGAAATATTAAAATTAATTTACATTTTATGTATTAATTATGAGATACCTCTTTCACTCTCATTAATCTAAACCATGACCTTTATGTACACCTGTTTCCATGTCGAAGTTTAGTAAGGGATCTTCTCCTTCTCCTCTTTGTCCATGTTTTTTCATAATATTATTCCCTTAATTTGCAATTCATAATGTTGGAATATGTTTTTATATTTCTCTATTACTATTCATTTTATGTCCAAATGATTTGATACTGATGTTTATCTCATTAACACATTTTATCAATCTTTAAGTTATACCATTATACTGCCGAAATTTAACTACGATTTTCATGAAAAACAAACGTGCAGTGAATACACATAACAATTTTCAATCAAGGGTCCTCACATTTATAAATTTTTAATTATTTGATAAGGAACTTACATTTATGTATTTTGAACTCCATTAACATGGAATAAAATATTATGATGAATGATTCCATGTTTTATGATATATGTGACACACATAAGAATGAGGATGAAATGAAAGTGATGGGGGGACCCATAATTATGTATCTCTCCAATGCATTGGGTAATGTTTAGTCTCATGATATATCATGTTGTTAATGAGAGTCAACTCGATTCATTTATGGGACATTTTCCATCATGATGTATTTGCAGTTTTCCTTGACCTATTTTTATGATGTAGTTTTTTATCTTGTTTGCATATTTCCTATGTTTCTTTATGTTATCATTCTATATCATGTCTTATTTTTAAAGTTTAGGATTATCACCAATTATTTCCACTTTGTTATTCCTATTTTCTAACATGTATTAATTTCTTCATTTTATTCCATGCCATTTCCCCTACTGGTTTTTATAGATAACCCATTTCTTATGTCTGTTTGCATGTTATCTGATGTAGTTTAAAGTATGAAGGAATATTATGAACATTTTAATGATGTTTTCAATAAATATGATGTATTCTTTATTTTAAATTTCTATTTAATGTGCCTAATTCCCAAATAACATAAAATTATTAATATTTAGGGTTTTATTATGTGTAATATTATATAATAAATCATAAAATAAAGTTTAATAAAGAGATGAGTTGAAATTGTTGATATCAAAGGGAATGTTTAGTTTTGATGGGATTATGATTATAAAACTCTAGAGAAATCATTAAAGACAAGACTAAACATCATAAGATATCAATAAATTTTGTTAAATTATAGAGTAAGTGGTTTCCAAGAATATACATCCCTATCGATATAATATAAGTAGATGTTTATTAAGCATATATGTACTTAGTTCCTAAACCCAAAAACACTTCATTGGGCTAGACTCGATCAGTAATTGGTTCATAGAAATGATACTTTCTACACGACTGGCTTGAAACTCTTAGGGGATATGCATTGGTAAATTCACGAGCTCATAATGAACCATTATTAGGGTAATAAAAATTCCTATAAGTATTAATGTCAGAAAATAGATCATGGATAACATAGATTAATGCTTAGAAATTCACAAGTTAAGGAAATAATTTTCATTTATAATCTTTCACATTTATTTCATTGGATTCCCATTTATACATTTAAAAATAAGTATATATATATTTTTTACCTTTATTTTATCCAGTGGTTAAAAATAAGAGTAAATGAGTAAACAACTAATATAAAGAAAAATGTGATTATTTCCCAAAAAAGATACACAATAGGATGGGAGCTCAAGTAGGACATATCTTTATTATGACAAACAAGATATCAAAAATCACAATTAACAACTTACACTTTCTTTATTTCCTAAAGAATTAAATAAATAAGAAGAGTAAATCTCAAAGAAGTTCATCTAATAAAGGTGATAAGGTAAATAAGACCTAATATACTTTGTGAAACAATTGTAGAAATATGCACCAAGAGAAATTTAACAAAGGAACTATTAGATGTTTTAAGTGTGGGAATATGGGGAATAAACTATCCAATTTCCATAGAAAAATGGATAATGTGATAGATGTAAATAATGTTTAATATAATGTGCCTTATTCAATTCTGTGTCATAAATGTGGATAAGTTGGAAATTATGCCTGCCAATGCTCTATTCTAAGGTCCTAGAAGCATGATGATCATAAAAAATCTACAAGAACAAGAGAAAAAAGAAATTCCAATGCAAAGATAGATGATGAGGACTGATGTACATGAAGCCTCTACCCCAGAGAAATTTATTTCATGTTTTTATTAATTTATTCTTTATTACAATTATTTACATTTTATAATAACAATGATTCATCACCCTAATTGATTTGACATCATAAAAATACATCTATAATGATGTATAATAGATTTATGTTTGTGGGAATGTTCTTCTTGAAAATATTATCAGTCTTTCTTTAATTTAGTTTTATGTTATCATTGTTATAGAATGGTTGTCCTCTAAAAAAAATATAAATTGCCGGGATAAGTAATTCAGAATCCGTACCATGAATAAACCTTAAATTCTATAAAAGTATAAGGGGGATGTTGAATATTATTTATTATATATATTATTTATGTACAATAAATCATATCTATCTAATTTTTTTTGGGTTAAAGGAAAGAACCATGATATAGAAATATTTGAATGGTAAAGATATATGTTTTATGTATGAGTATTTTAGATTTATGTTGTAAAAGTTTTATATTAATGAAATTAACTATATAAGAATCATGCAATATATAAGTATTCTTAGAAAATAGTTTTTTGGTAAGGTATTGAAATTTATTTTGAATGGTACATATTACCTATAAAAGTAATTTAGTGATATTTTATAAAACACATGATTGATATATTGATAACCCTTAATAGGCGATTAATGTTGGGACAAACCTAATGATTCTTACGATGATATTTATAAGGATAAAATTATGTTTAAAAGCATTTATATAACTTTTGAATATTTATACAATGGATGTTTAGTATGATATTTAGGGAAACAAATTATAAGATCGAATATTTTTTTATTCTTGAAGTGATTAAAGATATTTGAAGATGCATTTTATTTGGTTAAGGTATATATACCCATTATGATTATTTGAGAAGGATTATTTTGTGTTTTTGGAGTTGTAAGATATAGGGTATGAGATAACCTTCAAGTTAAAAAAAATTCATTAATTTTGAGGTTATTAGTTTTATATATGGGTATTTATTTAAGGAGTGATCTATGTTAAACCTTTGGTATTATTTTGTGTATTTATTTAGATTAATGTATTATGGTTTATTCATTTTTAGTATCATCATACTTTATCCTAACCATTTTGGATTTATTAATGAGAAAAGTTATAACTTGTTATTATTTCGAGTATTATGTGATATGTTAGAATCTTATTATAGTGGTTTAGGCCTTAAAAATTATTTCTTGATTTCTAATTATTTGCAGAAAAAGATGTGATTGTAGTAGAAATTAATTAAAGGATGAAATTATTCTTTTCAAGAAAGTATATTTCATTACATTCCTAGTACAGATGATAAATTAATCCATTATCTATACGAAAATAATCTTTAATAAAATGTGTCTCATTATAATGATTAATTTTGTTGAATGAATGGAATTTTCACCCATCATAGATTTTTTGATTTGTGGTCATTGTATTTCTCTTGAAAAAGTTCCCTATCCCACTCTGTTAGTTATTTGGAGTAAGTTTTCACTTCATTGTATATTTTTTCATCCCCCCAAAATGTTCTCCTACTGGTAAACCTAGTTATGTGACGACATTCAATCTTCCCCTTATATCCTTTCAAGATGTTATTTTATTAACTCTTTTTACAATGTGGAATTTCAATAAAGATATTTATAAGTGTAAAATAATTTCTTACTGAGTTAAAATTTCAATTGGTAGGATAAAATTTATTAAATGGGTGTAAGAATGTAAGTCCCCAAGTATTTTTAACAAGAAAACTACATTTATTGGAAATTGTGATATGCAACATCGAACCCAAACAAACAATGATTATTTATATATAATAATTTTAAAATTTATATTAAAATTTTGGATATTATTAGGATTAACTAATTTATTATATATATATATATTTAAAAAATAAATAGAAAAATTATTATAAAATAATCAATCAATTTTTGGTAATGTCTTTTTATTCTTCAAAATATGTTTTCTTGAAAAATGATTTTTATCACTTTTTTTTGGAAAAGTATTATAATAATTTTCTAATAAATTTGGGAAATGTATTTGAAAAAATGAATTCAATTTTAGTTAAATAATAATATTAAAATTAACTTACGGTGAAAATTTGGGATATTTCAGAAAATGTATATTTTTTAGTGAAGATTGAAAAATACAATTTTTATGTAAAAGGGTCATTTATTTTGATAAATGAATTAATTTAAAAATAAAATTAATATTTTAATTTTATTTAAAATTAACATAAGTATTATTTATTTATATTTAATTAAATTAAAAACATTTAAATTATCCTTATACAAATTTTATTACATGTTTATTTTTATGTGTAAAAACAATATTTTTTCTAAATAATGTTTTAAAATTAATAGTAACTCTGAATTATAATTAATAAAAATAACCCATAAAGAGAAATTATTTATATTAATGTTTTAGACTACTTATCTATATTTATTAATTAAGATTCATATAATTAATATTACAAGTTTTATATTTAAACTAAAATCCCCCTTTCCTTTAAGAAAATGTATTTTTTTGAAAAAGGATTTGTATCATGCTTGTGGGTTTTATAACAAATTAAATTATTCCGCCTATGTAAATTTATTTTCATAAAATGGATTTCAAATTTTCAATCATCATAATTAATTTTAGTTAATAAGGTCAACTTAAATTTCAAAAATTATGAATAATAAATGTAGTAAATATTTATTACCACTGTAAAAGGAAAATACGTTAATTAAGGGTAAAACTTATTTAACAAAGAATTGATAAAATTAAGCCAAATAATTTGAATATTTATATTTCATTTTAATTTGAATTATTATTTTATTTATTCATTATTATTTTTTAATTTATGATTAAGTAATCAATTTGATGAAAATATTATTTTAATACGATAAAACATAAATTGTATTTTTAAGTGGTATGAAATTTCATTAAAGAAATTCTTTTTGATGAATTAATGTTTAAAAAAAAATTATTTTAGTAAAATATTATTATTAAATTATTATTGTAAAATTTGAAGGATAATTTTTTTATGAAGTCAAATTTAATTTCTATAATAATTTAGAAAAAAATTTCTATTTTCAAAAACCCTTCATTTCTAAATAAATTTCAATTAAATTTTAAAAGTAAAAATTAAAATATTTAGAAAAATATTTAGATAAAATTAATATAATTTTTTGAATCTGAATTTCAAAATTATCCAAAGGTGATTATTTCATAATTTTCTGTGACAGTTGAATTTTAGGGTAAAAATTATATACCATAAAAATATATAGTGTGTGTTATGACTCCATAATGGCACAAAAGTGATATAATAAATACTATAAATGGTATACAAGGCCAAATCAATGTTCTACATTTAAATTAGTGTGATTTATGTTTATTTAATAAATTTTATAAATCATTTATGAATCCTACAAAACCATTCATATATTTTAAGGTTTTAAAATCATTTATTGAAGATTTTGACTCACATCCACAATAAAAAGGGTATTATTTTATT
Organism: Viscum album; assembly: GCA_963277665.1. Taxonomy (NCBI): domain Eukaryota; kingdom Viridiplantae; phylum Streptophyta; class Magnoliopsida; order Santalales; family Viscaceae; genus Viscum; species Viscum album. The sequence goes on along the minus strand of OY728143.1, from coordinate 59,404,062 downwards.
AAGTTCATCACTAGGGATTATAAAATAATGAAAAAATACCCTTTGGTAGAATAAATGGTAAGAAACCATGTGAATTACTGTGGTTTCGGTTATTATATTATATATTGTACAAAACCTATGTTTGGGAAACTATAAACAAATTTCCACTAATTTTATATATAAACCCACCTAAGAACCCATTTATATTCACTAATAAACCTTGGATGATGTCATTAATATTATCTATAATATATACAGTACTCTCAATGTGCCCCCAATATCTTAGGAAGATCCTACCAAGCATTTGGAATCACACTCTCAAGGTAAGGTACCATCCACTCCTCCTTTCAATTCATGAACCTTCTTCGAAATTAGCCTTTTTAATTTGAATCATATATATTTTCATATATTTTTGATCATTAAATTACTATTGAATTTATTTTATTTTAAAGATATACCATGTATAATCTCTTATTATAACCCTTAACTAAGTCATTACTATGTCAAAATTTAGTAAGGGATTTCTCTCTTCTCATTTCAATTCAAAAACCTCTTTTATGTTCTTCATATTAATTTACTTTTGTTCATTTTTGGATATAGTCATTCATATCCCAATTACTAAATTTTATGTATAAATTATGAGATACCCATTTCACTCTCATTAATCCCACACATGAACCTTTATGTACACCCGTTACCATGCCGAAATTTAATAAGGGATCATCTCCTTCTCATATTTATTCATGTTTCTTACTTATCTTATTCCATATATTTCTAATTAATAATATAGGGATATGTTTTTGAATTTCCCTATTACTTTCTATTTTATGTCCAAAATGGGAGGCACAATTCTCTCTCATGGACACATTTTATAAATATGTAAGCTATGTCATTATGCTAGCGTAATTTCACCCTAATTTTCAATGCCAAAAAAATGTGTAGTGAATACCCGTACCAATTTACTATCAAGAGTGTCCACATTTATAAACTTGTAATTATTTTATTGGAGGCTTAAATTTATGTATTCCACACTCCTTTTTCTTGGAATAAAAATTGATTATGAATTATTCCATGTATTATGATCTATGTGGAACACTTAAGCATGAAAATGAAATGAAAGTGATGGGTGTAGCCTGAATTATATAGCGCTCCAATGTGTTGGGTAATGTTTATTCTCATGAGACATCATTTTTAGATTGGGGTAAACTAGATTACTTTATGTGACTTTGTTTATTATGATGTCTTGATAGTTAGCCTTGGCATATGTTTATGATGTAATGTTTTATGTTTTTTCCACATTCCCCATGTTTCCTTTATGTTATCATGATAAATCATGTCTTATTGTTCATATTTATTATTCTTAACCATTTATTCCCCATTTTCATTTATACTGTCTAACATGTATAACTTTCTTCTTGTTATTCCATGTTTATTCCATTATTGGGCTTTATAACCCACCCTTTTATTATCTATATCCTAAGGTTATCCCATGAAGTTTTAAGTATGAAATAATATTATGGACATGTTAAGAAGGTTTTCAATAAAGATTATTTATTACTTAATTTATGTTTCTACTCAATTTTCCTGGATGTATTATGTGCAATCTTATATAATAAATCATGAAATAAAGTATAAGAAAGAGATTGGTTGTCATAGTCACTTTCAAGAAATAATGTCCCAATAACTCATAAAATTAGAACCAATAGAGGATATAGTCAAAATATGGGCATCCAATGGATTTTGGACATGTTTCTAGGACATTTTCCCCTTATGATTAATGTTTAATCAGTATTTAAACTAAATTTTCCCCAATCATTGTATTGAATTGTAATTAATTTCACAAATACTTTTGATCAATTTTTTTTACCTAACTAGACATTATAAATTATTAGGATTCCAAATATTGAATCAATTTTTCTAAATTCTAAAAAAATAAGTGGAAAATTTTAATTTAAAATTTATCTCGTATACGTGTCGTGGAAGTGAGTTTTTAAGAAAAAATATTTAAAAGTTCAAAATGTTTTTATATCCAATTTTTTTGTGAAATTAGTACTGATTTCCTAAAAAAAATTAATTTAGGTAAAAATTATTGAATTAAAAATTAAAATTAAAACAATATATAATTTAACAATATATTCAAATTAAATTAAAAAATTTTTGAATTAAAATTCAGTATTTTTCACTATTTATCCAAAAATATTTTTTTTCACAAAAAACCCAAGAATTAACCATCATAAAATTTTGAAATTATGAATTAAAAAAATTAAATTCATTTAATCAAATTAAATTTCTAAAATTTTATAGAACAAATTTTATTATTGTTCATAGAAGGATGTAAAATGAAATTCATTTGGGAAAATAATATTTCCAAACATATAAATATTCTAGCAAAAATTATATATTTTATTATTAATATGTTTTATTTATATAAATAAGTTATAAATAATATTTCAAAATTAGTTAGTACTATTTATATCAATAATTTTATCAGCTATGTTATAACTATCCAATGGCTCGAAGGCCTTCATTTTTTATTGATTTTGATAATCCACCTTTCAAGGGGTTAGGTGAAACCCTTAAAAGGCCTGTAGGTTTAATTATTACTTGGACCATAGGACTTAGAGGAATTCATGGCCCGTAGGCTTCAAAAATTACATACAACCCAGAACAACTACTTGGAACTGCCCCTCCTGGCATCTTCATCGTGATATCAACTCTCCTCCTTTGCATGGTTGTTCGCCTAGGATATCCCATGTATGCACAAGATTGTCCCGATAGTAGGTGCCATACCCTCTCATTCTTGCAATACGTGTAGCTTCTACTATTGTAAAAGCTCATTTCTCATCCTCTTATTGGGCTTGTTCCTTGTAGGTTGTCTGGTTTGCATCCGCACTTAAGGTGGCCTGAAGGCCTTGAGGTGGCCCAAAGGCCTTGCTGGCCCAAAGGCTTGGGTGGCTTGAAGGCCTTAAAGGACTTGGGGACCAAATCTATGGCTTGAAGGCCCAAACGGGGGAAACTTATTGCTTGCTACAGTGAAAAACTGTGCATACTACAGTTTCAGCTATTGTCCCTGCTATAGTACTGCACAATTCCTGCTATAGTACAAGCTACATTACTGCTACAGTACCTGGAAATTATGCCTCCACCTGGATTTGATCCCAGGTCGCCTGGAATCACTTAAGAGTCCTCACCAACCAAGCTGAGGCTCATTTGTATCTATGTTATAACTATCTCATTTGAATAATTGTAATAATAAAATGTAGATTTGTAGAAACTCAGTGTTATGTATAATTCAAGCCATGTTATTATTGCGTTTAATGAAAGATTATATTTTTGTATCATATAAAAAAATATTAAATTGGTGTAGACTATAGTTAATGACATCAAATAAAATCAATTAATTAAAAAAAGGTTCATAAAAACTCATGGTGTTACATTCTACCCCTATTAAATGAATTTATCCCTAGAAATTTGGATAGGTTATCAGAGGTATAATAATTGAAATTTATGTTAATATAACCCCACATCATAAAAATAAATAATATAAATTCCTTTAAAATGTGAATGTTAAAAACAAAATAGTTACCCAAAGTAACTCATAACCAAGTTTCCACATAGGATAACACTGTTAGAAAGTGAAAACATGGACGTAGAAGAGAAATAAAGTGAATTTTTCATTCTTAAGGCTTTAGGAGATCATGAGATCCAAAAATAGAGTGATATTCCATTCCATCTGTCTTTAAAGAAAATCAAAAAAAAATTAGGTCATGCTATAGAATATACATAAATCCTCATATGGTGAGATAATACATTAATCTCCCAAACATCATCGGAAGTATCACCTAAAATTTCTGTAAAGGGATTACCTTATAACCATTTTTAAATGTCAAAATAAAAATAATTACAAATAAGGTCACTAAATTAGCTTTACATTGATCCCCCATATATCAAAAAATATCTCTTGGTTTCCACATTCCAAACTTGTGAATACCATCATATTATAATCTTTTGAAACATGGTAATAATCGGAATAAACATAAATCATTTTGGAGGACATTCATGCTTCCTTATTATAAAGATTACTAGATATAATCCTTAAATTCAAGAAGTTTCAAAATTCATCCATGATAACATAGACCACTTTCCCAAAAAATCAATAATTAGTTTTATGGTAATTAATAATATCCACACTTGATTTATCCACAACAATCATATATTTATCCAAGTTAATCACAATTGTTTTAATGTCGGGAACACATTAAGGGTTACCCTCCATTAATAAAAAATCACATTTCAATTAAATCAATTTTATAAGTCTTTGGAACCATTGAAAATATAATTTTCAATCCTTAATGAAAATATTATACTAAAAATAATTATATATTTTATTATTTTTATAATATAATCTTTGTGTTCCAAAAAATATACACTTCAATAATCCAAATTTATTCTTAAACCATTACTCTCGCTTAATCATCTTATTCCTTAACATATTTTATTATAATATGAAATATGAATCATGTATTAAGGTTTCTTAACCTTAATATAATAATGTTTTTTTTACTTTGAATGTAAACAATAATCTTATAAAATTCCATACCTCTCACATATCATTTATAGTACCATTATCTTGAACATTATAACCAATACCGGTACCACCTTCCCATTTCTCAAAATTAGATTTCCACTTAGGAAATATATTTTAATAATTCCCATAATTTCCATATTTGAAACATTTAATGTTTACCATGTTTCTTCTAGATCATTACATTGAAAAAAACCAAAAAATATAGGGTGAGAAGAAAATATTAGAGAACAAAACCACATAATCATGAAAAATTACACATAGGATGCCAAAATCATGACACCTAATTTTAAATCTACGACACCTTTTTTTATCCTTTGAGGATTCCCTAGAAATATCCTTTTAAATATCCCTAGATATCTCACTAAATTATTCTCATCGTAGTTTCCAACGACATAAAAAACCTTAACTTTGATACCAACTATAAAAACTTATTCTAAATATACAGGGATATTAGATCATTTTTATGAATATTCAACACATTACAAAAGTAATATTTTGAAGTCCATAATAGTTTAGTGTGTTTGGAAACATGGAAACATAATCTTATAACATGGGGAGAAATATTCAGCATCTCCCTTAAAGATCTTTCCTTTTAGTAATCCTACTTGAAACCATTATTCATCACCTGAGGAAAGGAATCATAATATAGGGGTGATCTCAGATGCTTTGTAAGGAAAAAACAAGGGATATATATAAGAATAACATTTTCATAAGTGTATTATAACATGGTCATACTATTATAAGACCATTCCATGTATATCATTGATCATAATCAAGAGTTATAGAATATATATTGGCAGTTCATAAGACATACATCATATGGTAATGAAGAGAATAATGCCTGAAATCACAATACATGAGTAAGAAATTGAATTTTTGGGAGAAGAATAAACATGTAAAAACCTTCCTTAAGCTAAGGATCATTTCCAAAAAAATTTTAGGCACTTCATGGAGGCAATACCTACTAGGCAGGATACACCACTATCCCCAATCACAGTCCTCTCAATATAAGGGATCTATTTTCCCAATCATTACAAAGTGGATCAGGTTTTCTCTTTTCCCCATAGTGGACTGGGTTTCCCCTCCTTCCCATTTTGGATTGGTCTTCTCCTTATTCCTATAGTGGATTGTGTTTCCCCTTCTCCCCATAGTGGATCATGTTTTCCATTTTTCTCATAGAGTACCAAAACCACTAAATTATTTCCCATCATTATCTAATGTGATATTAATATTTATACAATTCATTTAAGGGATATATATATATATATTTCTCACCCATTATGTAATCCATAATAGGATGAGCCGACACTATCTAAGCCACACTATTGTATAAGTTGTCACACGATTACCTAGTGCAATCCGTGACACCCCATCGTATAAGACATTTCCATGAAACACAACATTAATAAATAATAAACATCCTGCATATCATCCTAAAAAACATTAAAATAATTATTCATTCAATACTTTATTAACCCATAAAAAAGAAATGGGTTTCTTCTTGATCCTCTTGAAATGTGATTAGCCCATGAAAAAAACAAGATTCATTACAATCTCTTTGAAATATGGTTTACCCATGGAAAATAAATGAGTTCTATAAACATTGTACCATTAAAACATAAACCATTCATATAAATAATATGATTGGTATCCTTGGATCATATCCCCAGTAAATCAAAAGCTATGTCAAAGGATGTTATCTTAGACAGAGATGGATTTTTAAAGATACATTAGAGCATAAATTTTCATTAAAAATCACTTTTTAAAACATGTATAATTCTCAAAATAATTTTTTGGAAAACTAATTTGAAGAAAAATAATGGAATCATTAAAAATAATTTAAAATATTAGTTGAGAAAAATATCTTTTCTAATTTGAAAAATGGTTTTTTTAAAATAGAACATTTTGAAACCCTTTTTCCATTAAAAATAACATTGAAAACATATAAATAATACTTACAAAAATTTGAAAACATTTTCCACTGAAAATATATAAAAAAATATTTGAAAAATATAAATCACTTTTTAAACAATAAATATTTTTGGAAACATTTTTAGGAAACATTGTTTTGAAAGAACACAAATCTCCTTAATTACAAAAAAGTGTAAAAATGATATAAATAAATTAATATATCATTAATAACCAGAGTATAAGAAAATTAATGAGAATTCTCATGATATGGACCATAAACTTTCATCAATGGATGCATAATCCTAAATAATCCCGATAAACAATGAGATTATAGCAATAAACTATTACCACTTTGGTAGCTATGAATCATAACACACATGAGAGAATAAAATTACCTGAATATTAAAAAATCATGAAATAATGTGATCCATGATTTAACACTTCGTAGGGATTTATATACACCATAGAGAAAAATATAGCTGCATAACATGACATGTATATCAATAAAGAAAAATTTAAACAAAATTATTTTATCGGTTTAGTAACTTTTGACCCATAAAACCTATTGATAAAAAAATCCTTCAATGTGTCCTATCAGTATTTTTTGGGTGTGGTTATGTTTATTTGACAAATATAGATGGTCGCGAATGAGTATGGTCGGTATTTGGAGAAGACATGTTTTTAAGGTGGCACAATTTCCTAGTGTTTTCCAAATTTTTGGGCATTAAAATTGTGAATTTGTGTTTGGAAATGTTTTTTTCTTTATAGGATGGTACGGTGTAAAGAATGGTGGAATATGTCGACAAAGGAAAAGTAATTTGGAGGTTAGGACATGGATCACTTTCCATGCCTGAGGAGGGTACACAACTGCGTACCAGGCTGCATGAATGATATGCTAGAGTGGTTTACAAAATTAAAATGGTTCATAGCTGAAGGTGGTGCAGTATGTGGATATCTTGTTGTTGGCCGAGAAGATTTACCATGTAGAAGAAAAGGTAGTACATAGATCATATATAAAAAATGGTTTACTGGAAGGCTTGCAGCTTGCGGTGGCCGGAGGATTGGTATACAGTGGAGGCTATACTGAATTGAAGATTTGGTAAATTATGGATTAAAGGATATTGTGGATATATTTTCCTATATAAGAAACTCTAATTCCAAAGAGAATAGGAGAGAACTAATATCATTAGAGAACATATTTTTGGTCCAGGAATTCAGCAATGTTCAAAGGAAGTTTGTAAGGGAGAATTCCACAAAAAGCTGAAGTGGTTCGTGTGAAAGAATTGATACCAAAGGTTTTTGCGGAGAACTGTAAACTGCATAAGACATGATATGCAAAGGAAGAAGGAGCGGTGCACGATAGTGTTTTGTAGATGAATTTTACGAACATAGAATAGTTCCCAGATAAATGGTGATTCACATAAGAGGTTCGCAGAGTCAGTACGCAGAGGTGGTACACGATAGCGAAGGTGGAGGTAGTCCATGGACGAATGGGAGTTCTCAAAAGTGGAAGTAGTACATGAAGGAGAAGTTATTCATACCAAAACCGATACTCAGTATGTGGGTGAATAAGGTGGTTTGTGATTTACACAAGGAATCTTGTGAAATCCTCAAATCAGTTTGCAAAAGTTTGTTTTCAGTACCTAGCAATACTCCGGAAGGTGGAAATCATCTGCGTGTGAAAGAGGGACTTCAACATAGAATCTACCTATAGTTGAGGATTCATGAATTCATTAAAATTAAGGGACCTACATTTCCATAAACTAAGTTTTACCTACAAGTCTATAAATTTTAAGTGGATTCAATTCCAAGAGAAGTAAGTGAAGGAAGAGGAAGATGGTGATCCTTTCCACAGGAAATGAGCCAGAGAGAGAGAGGAATAGGGAGTTACCCTTAGGAATGTCGTGAGAAGACCCTAAAACTTATAAAGGAAGTGAGCATGGGCATAGAAGATATAGTTTGAACATCGTACTCATTATTTGTTACACCTGAGACTTTTATAGGAAATATTTTGTTTTTATGTTATATAAATCATCAAAGGAATCTTTCACTACACACAACACTATCTTGGCTTGCTTTACACGCAACCATGACCTTCATCGATAGCTTGCGTCATACGCAATACCAAGTTTCACTAAACAACGATACACTATTATTAAAACTAGCCGTTATGAATAGTAATAACCAATTTTTGAAATTTTTTAAATTTTATTTTTCAAAATGGACTTCATTTTTGGATTCGGAATATCGAAATTAGCCTAGGGTGAAATTTTGGTATTTTTCTGAAAACTTTCAATTTTTGATGAATAGTGAAAACACTGGGATACTATTGAAAAACCAATTTTTTTAAAATAATTATTTATTTTAATTAAATTTATTTTAGGTCAAAATTGATACATAATACCTATATAAGTTCAAAGAAATTTATTGGAGTCATTTTATAATAATTATATATATATAAAAATTTTATTAAACTTTTCACCGTCTTTTACCCAACTCCTAGGAGAATTTAAAAATTTACATAAAACCTAATTTTACCGCTTTTGTGAATGGAATTTCAAAAATATGAGAGACACGGTTGATGTCATTAAGCCAAATGTGGTTCAATGAGATGAAAATAATTTTTGGTGAATAATAACTTTTTTACTTTTATTTACCACGGTTAAAAGTAAATAGGGTAATTAAGGGTAAAAATGATATTATTATTACCCTAAAACATGTCCTAATTCTATTGTATAAGTGTAATTCGACCAAAAACAACCTTAGGAATAATATATGACCATTTAGGCCCACATGGATTAGATTAGGTCATTTATTATTAATTTATTTAAAGAAGGGTTAAAATAGTTAAAATCAATGTTTAATAAGTAAATAATTTTTAATATAGGGTTATACATAAGATAAATTCGAATATAAATATTAATTAGAAATATAAAAAGATTTCCTACATAATGGTAGTTTATTTATAATTTTTAGACATTAGATAATTTAATTTATTTATGACACAATGATGATGGAGTAATAATCTCATTAATAAAATATTGAAATAATTGATGTTATAAATACCCAAATGAATGTAATTTGAGACTTTTTATGAATTAAAATAATTTTCTAGGTTAATATGACATGTTAGTATTTATTTAATTAACTCTTTTCGAACTAATCATTCTGTTATGATTTTCTCAAAAATTAATTACTAAATAGTGTCAAAATTGACATAAAATAGTTTTTAAAAAAATATTATATTATTAATTGTTATTTTATTCCTAAAAATCTAATTTTCGGACAAATGACTTATATAAGGTCATATATATTAATAATAAACAACTTGGGGTTCGTTTTTCTTGTTATAGGAAGTTTATTAACCTTATAGTGTAAGAACACAAAAAGACATGGTAAAAGTAAAATTATCTAACATAAAGTTAAATCTAAATGATAAGGTTAAAATAGTAAACTAAACCTGTCCAAATTCTATTGGATGAGAGGATTTCGACCCACACCCACCTTAGCTTCTAAATAATTCAATTTGGAGCTATTTAAAACCGAATATGGCTTTATAATATAATGATATTTTTAGTTTTTCCAAAGGTGCCCCTCTCCTCCTTTATAAAAGGGCACCTCCTCCCTCTCTTCCTCACACCACTTTGAGCCTTCAAGATCTACCAAACCCTGAAAATTTCTCCTCTCCACTTACCTAGAAACATCCTATAGGTCCTGGTCTTCTTCAAAGACCAATTTTAGTGCCCTAAAAGGAGGTCTCAAAGAAGCGCTTCCAAGAAGAGGTAATGTCCATTACTGATTCTTTCAAATTGATTTCTTCTTCCACTTATTCTTCTTTAGTTGTTTCATTATGAGTTAATAACATCAGTATCACTCATATACTGATATGTTATTATAGGTATGAAACAACCCTATTTCACCATCTATCCATCCTACGGAAAATGAAATCACCGTGCGTGTGTACGTACGGAATACCGTCTCCACGCCGTGGTGTAATCTATTTTCCACCACCACCTTACTTGGATGGGTATAATGGTGTAAAGAATGAATATATATGATTATTGTAAAGTGATATTGATTCTGAAATAGTATACATATACTCCAATATAATTCCACGATCATGGGAACGATATCATCGCTCGTGCGTACGTACGGAATTCCCTCTCCATGATGTGATGCGACTCGTTCTACATGATTTGCATTGCATAATGATTAAATAAATGAATTGAGTGAATAAATATGATATATATTACACTAATACCATTCTGGAAAAGAGATATCTATAAACTAAAAGGAAGAATAAGAATTTATTCGACAAAACACGCATAAGAACAAAAAGTAATAAACACCCGAATAACAAGTAGCAATGAAATATTAATAATAATAAGCTAAGAATATGACCATATATGATATCATAACAATGAGTATGATTATTTAATAAGTTAATGACATTATTTAAATCATTATACAGGAGATTCAGACACTTACGAAGCAAATCATACCTAAGGTAATGGAAATATCACAATCTCATTTTTATCCGAGATTGTTTATACTTTGGAATTTATTGGGGTGTATTTTATCATCCACATCCATGTTTCATCAATATGTAATATTATTTACATCCACCTACAATTTTTTAAATCCAATTTTACCCTTCGGTGAGTTTTTAGTAAAAGATATGATAGGAATCTTTTGTCGTTTTTCGTACGATGTACTTTTTGAGTTTTCTGAAAAAAGTACGAGAAGAATGTTTTTTTAACTTATACGGAATGAATGGATTTTTAAAACATTATTTCCAAGAATATTCCTTTACAAGTTTTAACGTTTATTTTTAATCAACTTCTTTTAGTTTAGAACTGTATGACATGTTAAGAAAGGAAAAGTGTTTTTGAAGTAGAAAAGATATTTTCCTCAAGAATGGAGTTCAAGTGTTTTATCAAAATTATTTTCCATCTAAGATAATAAAGGGATCTGTTTCTATCCCTATTATTACATTGATTTGATTATGTTGTGATGGAATTATTTTTATGAATTCCTCTATCTTATATGAATTGTTTTATGATGTCACGATGTTTAAGAATCCTATTTTTATTACATGGGTTATGCTATGATGTATGGTTTATGATTTTGTGGCACACATAAGAATGGTATAATTATGAGACGGTTGGGACCTATATCTCCCTCCAATTCATTAGGTAAAGATTTTATATCTCATGAGATAGACATGGCTGGAACAGCAGGTTAAACCGGTTCAGTGAAACAGGACTGAAACGAGGAGTGAACTCGGTTCAAAAATAGACGTTGTCTACTAAGATAGTCTTAGCAATGAGTCTTTAATAATAAGAAATGATTCTCTATGATTATGTGTGTATTCCACAAAGCTTCATGTTTTATGTTATGATTATTGTGATTACATTTCACTACCATGATTTATCCCATGTTATGAAATTATGATCTCTTTTACAGGGTAAGATTTCCAAAATGTTATGTTCTTATGAATATGATGTGATTGATATTTCTTTTGTTTACCCTTAATGATCATTTGAGATCACCCTTTTGTATGTTTTCTTTCCCCAGGCCAGGAAGAAGGTTATTAAGTAAGATATGCCAAAAGGTACTATAGGTATGATTAAATAAATGGGAGACAGTGTAGACGCTTTATGAACCAGTTTTTATGTTTCCCAGTTTCTAAAGACACTATTCCTATACGGTCCTTTCCTAGTTTTGTTATATGTTGTAATAAGTGTACTTAAATTTTGAAGTACTAACAATGTATGTAATGTATGGGTCGTTATAGTTGGTATCAGAGAAAAGGTATAGTCAACCTTTGGAAACTAGGATGTGAAAGCCTTACTAAGAACCCTAAGGATAAGTCTAAGCATAGAACACAATCTTAGTGTTTTAAAAATGGCAATGAAAAACCTATGATAAGAACTTAAGTGTGAAATTTTATTCTTGATTATGTGGTTTTCCTATTATAATTAGTGTTGCTCACACTATTCTTCTTGGTTTTAGTCAATGGCTGGAACCTGAAGGCACCATGTTAATACGGAATGCGACGAGCAATGCAATGATTGTCCCCCTGAGAAACCAATCGTTATGGGAGATGGAATGAAAAATCTTGTAGCCATGCTCACACAACTTTCTCAAGATATGAATCATGCAGGAATTCCAAATGAGCAAAGGAAGGAGCAACATTCTATTTAATCCTTCATGAGGCATCATCCACCCTCATTCAGCGGGTCTACTGATCCATTAGTTTCTGAACAATGGATCAGTACTACTGAATAGATATTTTCAGTTCTTCAATGTTTTGAACATGATAAAGTCATCTTAGCAGTGTATCGTTTGGAAGGTGATGCTGATCAATGGTGGAATCTTATCAAGAATACGAGGCCAAGAGATGAAATTGAGTCCATGGAATGGGATGAGTTCAAGAACATATTTTTCAAAAAGTACTTCCCTCATATTCTCCGTACAAAGATGGAGAAGGAGTTTCCTAAACTAAAGAAAAAGGATGATGAATCTGTTGGTACCTATGAAGCAAATTTTACAAGACTTGCAATGTACGCTTCTAGTATTATTATCCAACCTGAGTGTAAGATCGATCGATTCTTTAGTGGCTTAAAACCAAGTCTTCGAAGGGCGTTATCCATAAGGGAATTCAACAGCTATGAGGAAATTGTTCAATGTGCTCTCAAAGTTGAGATGGAGATTATAGTATCCCATCATTCATATGGGTTTAATAAGAAGAGGAAAATGGAATTCAATGGAAAATCTAAAGAGTACACTGAAAAGAAGATGAGTTTTCCCCTATGCTCAAAGTGTGGAATGAAACATGGAGGGAGTTGTCTTAAAGGTACAAGTAAATGTTTCAAATGTGGAAAGGAAGGTCATCAGGCATTTGTATGCCGCAATGATGGGAAGAAGATGTCTAGTGATGTGAACAATGAAAAGGCAACACAGAGTGCACCTCCTACACTTCAATGTTACAAGTTCAAGGAAATGGGGAATTATGCCAATCAATGCCCTAATCCAAGGATTTTTGATGATGATCAACGTCAACAAACTCTTAAGGCTAAAGAAAAAGGAAAGTCACATGCAATTTCTATCAGCGATGTGGAGTACGATAACGAAGTGGTAAAAGGTACACTTAACATCCACACTAAAGTAGAAAATGTTTTATTTGATTCTGGATCCACCCACTCCTTTATTTCTGAATAATTTTCTAAGGGTATCACCATATTACCTCAACAATTAGATGTTGAGTTAGCTGTGACAACCCCTAATGGCATAATAGTCACCTGAAAAGTTTATAATTTTTCTTCGATTGAAGTTTGTGGGAAAGTGCTTCCTGCAAATCTTGTGATCCTTCCTATAGTGGAATTTTATGTGATTCTTGGCATGTATTGGCTTTCTCTATATGGAGCTCATATCAATTTACAAATAAGGGAAGTCACATTCCATATTCCAGATCAATCTTTGATCATCTATCGATGCAAGGATGAACATAACCTTCCAGTGGAAATTTCTTCCATCTTATGGGTCTTGATTCCACTAAATTAAGGTTATTTGTCTCAAATGGTTGGTGAGAAACTCATGATTAAGAATATGACCATTGTACGAGAGTTTGATGATGTCTTTCTGGAGGAATTTCCAGGTCTTCCACCAAATCGTGATCTTGAGTTTTCAATAGAACTTGTACCGAGTGCTTTAACTATTTCAAAGACACCTTATAGAATGGCCCCAATTGAGTTGCAGGAATTGAAGATGAAACTCCAAGATAATCTTGATAAGGGGTTCATACGCCCTAGTGCGTCACCTTGGGGAGCACCTGTTCTGTTTGTTAAGAAGAAAGATGGATCAATGAGACTCTGCATTGATTATCAAGAACTTAACAAGATCACTATCAATAAAAAATATCCTATCCCGTGCATTGATGACTTATTTGACCAACTACGTGGAGCTCAATACTTTTCCAAGATTGATCTTCGTTCAGGGTATCATAAATTAAGGGTCAAAAGGGAGTATATACCAAATACGGCTTTCTGTAAAAGTTATGGACACTATGAATTTATAGTGATGCCATTTGGTCTTACTAATGCCCCTACTATCTTCATGGATCTGATGAATAGAGTCTTTAGAGACTATCTTGATCAGTTTTTGGTAGTATTTATAGACGATATTCTTGTATATTCAAAGAGAAAGGAAGAACTTGAAGATCACTTGAGAATTATATTGAAGACCTTAAGAAATGATAAGCTTTATTCCAAATTTACCAAGTGTGAATTTTGGCTTCAAAAAGTTTCATTTTTGGGTCACATAATCTCAAAAGAGGGGATATCTATGGATCTAGCAAAAACAGAGGTTATCGAAAGATGGTCGAGACCAACAACAGTAACCGAGATCTGAAGTTTTCTTGGTTTGGCTGGATATTATTGAGGTTTTCTGAAATATTTTTCACGATTATCTAATCCACTCACTAGGTTGACTCAAAAAGGAGTTAAGTTTGTTTGGATGGAGGAATGTGAAGAGAATTTCCGGGAGTTGAAAAGAAGGTTATCTAGTGCACCTGTGCTCACACTACCTTGTAGTGGAGAAAGGTTTGTGATCTATAGTGATGCATCCAAGAAGGGATTGGGGTGTGTTATTATGAAAAATGATATGGTGATAGCTTATGCATCACGACTGTTGAAAATTCATGAGAAAAATTACCCAACTCATGATTTGGAGTTAGGTGCGGTAATCTTTGCATTAAAGATTTGGAGGCATTATCTTTATGGAGAAAGGTGTGAAATTTATACTGATCATAAATGCTTAAAGTAAATTTTCACACAAAAGTAGCTGAATATGTGCCAAAGAAGATGGTTGGAGCTGATTAAGCATTATGAATTCTCAATTCATTACCACCCTGGGAAAGCAAACAAGGTGGCAGATGCATTAAGTCGACAAGACCATGCCAATTTATCCAAGATGAGGATCACAAAAGATCCAATATTCATGGATTTACAAAGGATGGATCTTGGAATTATAATGAAAGGGGAAAAATCGTATCTTTTATCAAATGAATGTTCAACCATCTATACATGTTAAGATTAAAGAGGCACAGAAATAAGATGTAGAGTTACAAAAGAAGGTGAGAAATGTTCCTGAATTCAACCTTGATTGTGATGGGATAATAATGTTCAGGAATTGGGTTTGTGTTCCTCCCATCCCCGAATTAATGAAGGAGCTGCTGAATGAGGCTCATAGTTCTTCATTCTCTATTCATCGTGGAAGCACGAAGATGTATAGGGACCTAAAAGAGTACTTCTGGTGGGATGGCATGAAAAGAGATGTTGCGGAATATATCTCTCGATGCTTGGTTTGTCAGCAAGTTAAAGCTGAGAGACAGAAGTCTATGGGGATGTCACAACCATTACCCATACCCGAATGGAAATGGGAAAACATCACTATGGACTTTTTCACAGGACTTCCTAAAACATCCAAAGGCAATAATGCTATCTGTGTCATAGTTGATCGTCTTACAAAGTCTGCACACTTCATTGCTATTAGAGAGGATTTCTCTCTGGATCAGCTTTCCATGATATATGTAAAGGAAGTGGTAAGATTACATTGAGTACCACTTTCTATTATATCTGATCGGGATCTGAGTTTTACCTCAAAGTTCTGGCGAAGTCTTCAACATACTATGGATACAAAGTTGAGTTTCAGCACTGCTTATCATCCTCAGACAGACGGTCAGTTTGAGAGGACAATTCAAACTCTAGAAGATATGTTGAGAGCTTTCTCTATGGATTTCAAAGGTGGTAGGGATCAACACCTACCTTTGGTGGAATTTTCTTATAATAATATCTTTCACTCCAGCATTCAGATGACTCCATATGAAGCTCTATATGGAAAGAAATGCAGGAATCCAACTTGCTGGGATGAAGTTGGGGAAAGAAATCTATTAAGACCTGATCTTGTTGATGAGATGGCAGAAAAGGTCCGATCTATTCAACAACACATAAGAGAAGCTCAGAGTCGACAAAAAAGTTATGCCGACAACTGAAGAAAAGACTTGGAGTTGGAAGTGGGTGATAAAGTGTTCTTATGAATATATCCTTGGAAGAGAGTAATGAGATTTGGAAAGAAGAGAAAGCTGATCCTTAGGTATATCAGTCCTTTCAAAATACTAGATCAAGATGGGAAGGTAGCATACCAATTGGCGCTTCCAACGAATCTCTCTCAAGTTCACGATGTGTTCCATGTATCTCTCCTGAGAAAGTACATACCTGATCCTTCACATGTACTTAGCTCAGAAGTTGTACCGCTGGAACATGATCTTTCTTATGAAGAAAAACCGATAGAGATTCTCGATCGTAGTGAAAAATTCCTACAGAACAAGACCACTCTCTTGGTGAAAGTTTTATGGAGGAACCACCAATTAGAAGAAGCTACATGGGAGCTTGAGGATATGATGAGGGAGAGGTATCCTCATCTGTTTGTTACAAGTGACGAATTTCGAGTGCGAAATTCATTTTAAGGGGGGTAGAATGTAACAACTGATACTTTTATAAGAAATATTTTGTTTTTATGTCATATAAATCATCAAAGTAATCTTTCACTACAAACAACACTAGCTTGGCTTGCTTTACACGTAACCACGACCTTTCTTGATAGCTTTCATCGTACGCAATACCGAGTTTCACTAAACAATGATATGCTATTATTAAAACTAGCCGTTATGAATAGTAATAACCACTTTTTTAAATTTTTTAAATTTTATTTTTCAAAATGGACTTCATTTTTGGATTCGGAATATCGAAATTAGCCTAGGGTGAAATTTTGGTATTTTTCTGAAAACTTTCGATTTTTGATGAATAGTGAAAACTCTGGGTTACTATTTAAAAATCGAAATTTTATTTAAATAATTATTTATTTTAATTAAATTTATTTTAGGTAAAAATTGATACATAATACCTATATAAGTTCAATGCAATTAATTTTAGTCATTTTATAATAATTTTAGATATATAAAAATTTTGTTGAACTTTTCACCGTCTTTTACCCACCTTCTAGGAGAATTTGCAAATTTACATAAAACTTAATTTTACCGCTTTTGTGAATGGAATTTCAAAAATCCGAGAGACACGGTTTATGTCAGTAAGTAAAATGTGGTTCAATGAGATGAAAATAATTTTTGGTGAATTGTAACTTTTTACTTTTATTTACCACAATTAAAAGTAAATAGGGTAATTAAGGGTAAAAATGATATTATTATTACCCTAACACATGTCCTAATTATATTGGATAAGTTTAATTAGACCAAAAACAACCTTAGGAATAATATATGACCATTTAGGCCCACATGGATTAGATTAGAACATTTATTATTAATTTATTTAAAGAAGGGTTAAAATAGTTAAAATTAAAGTTTGATAAGTAAATAATTTTTAATATAGGTTTATACATAAGATAAATTCGAATATAAATATTCATTAGAAATCTAAAACTATTTCCTACATAATGGTATTTTATTTATAATTTTTAGATATTAAATAATTTAATTTATTTATGACACAATGATGATGTAGTAATTATCTCATTAATAAAATATTTACATAATTGATGTCCTAATTACCCAAATAAATGTAATTTGAGACTTTTTATGAATTACAATAATTTTCTAGGTTAATAGGACATGTTAGTATTGATTTAATTAACTTTTTTTGAACTAATAATTCAGTTATGCTTTTCAAACAAATCAATTACTAAATAGTATCAAAATTGACATAAAATAGTTTTTAAAACAAATATTATATTTTTAATTGTTATTTTATTCCTAAACATCTAATTTTCGGCCAAATGACTTAGATAAGGTTATATATATTAATACTAAACACCTTGGGGTTCGTTTGGCTTGTTATAGTAAGTTTATTAACCTTATAGTATAAGAACAAAAAAAGACATGATAAAAGTAAAATTATCTAACTTAAAGTTAAATATAAATGATAAGGTTAAAATAGTAAACTAAACCTGTCCAAATTCTATTGGATGAGAGGATTTAGACCCATCCCCACCTTAGATTAGAAATAAATCAATTTTGAGCTATTTAAAACCGAATATGGCTTTATAATAAAATAATATTTTTAGTTTTTCCAAAGGTGCCCCTCTCCTCCCTTATAAAAGGGCACCTCCTCCCTCTCTTACTCACACCACTTTGAGCCTTAAAGCTCGGCCAACCCCTTCCAATTTCTCCTCTACAATTCCCTAGAAACATCCCAGAGGTCCTGGTCTTCTTAAAAGACCAATTTTAGTGCCCTAAAAGGAGGTCTCAAAGAAGCGCTTCAAAGAAGAGGTAATGTCCGTTACCGATTCTTTCTACTTTATTTCTTCTTCCACTTCTTCTTATTTAGTTGTTTCATTATGAATTAATAGCATCAGTATCACTCATATACTGATATGTTATTATAATTATGAAACAACCCTATTTCACCATATATCCATCCTACGACAAATGAAATCACCACAGGTGCGTACGTACGGAATACCGTCTCCACGCCGTGGTGTAATCTATTTTCCACCACCACCTTACTTGGATGGGTATAATGGTGTAAATAATGAAAATTATGATTATTTTAAAGTGATATTGATTATGAAATAGTATACATACACTCCAATACAATTCCACGATCATGGGAATGATATCATCACTCGTGCATACGTACGGAATACCGTCTCCACGATGTGATGCGACTCGTTCTACATGATTTTCATTGCATAATGATTAAATAAATGAATTGAGTGAATAAATATGATATATATTAAACTAATAACATTCTTGAAATGAGGTATCTATAACCTAAAAAGAAGAATAAGAATTTATTTGACAAAACACGCATAAGAACAAAAAGTAATAAACACCCAAATAACAAGTAGCAATGAAATATTACTAATAATAAGCTAAGAATATGACCATATATGATATAATAACAATGATTATGATTCTGGAATAAGTCAATGACATTATTTAAATAATTATACAGGAGGTTCGGACACTTACGAAGAAAATCGAACCTAAGGTAAGGGAAATATCACAATCTCATTTTTATCCGAGATTGTTTATACTTTGGAATTTACTAGGGTGTATTTTATCATCGACATCCATGTTTCCTCAATATGTTATATTATTTCCATCCACCTACAATTGTTTAAATCCAATTTTACCCTTTTGTTAATTTTTAGAAAAATATATGAAAGGAATCTTTTTTCGTTCTTCGTACGAGGTACTTTTTGACTTTTCCGAAAAAAGTACGAGAAGAATGTTTTTTAACTTATACGACATGAATTGATTTTTAAAACATTATTTCCAAGAATCTTCCTTTAAAAGTTTTCAAGTTTATTTTTAATCTACTTCTTTTAGTTTGGAATTGTATGACATGTTAATAAAGGAAAAGTGTTTTTGAAGTAGAAAGGATATTTTCCTTGGATGTAGCTCATTGAGGGTGAACCAAGTAAATTTTTTTGTGTAATATGCATGATTTCATATCTGTTAATATATTGAACTGGGGGGAAGAGAGAATTAATTTTTTTCTAATTAAGAAACAAAATCCTAAAGGGAGAAAGTTTTAATCTTTCATACCCTGATTCATCGCCCTCTAAGGGTATTCAACCTAGTGAGCCTAACAAAACCCATGAATGAATGATCATAAAATGGATATGTAAATACTTATAAATGTAATTATAATAAACTTATAATACATTCATGGGAATTATATACACCAAAAAAAATAAATGAGTGGTGAATAAGGCATAAGTCTCATAGAAATAATTTTGAGATGAAAAAACCCGTACATTAAGTCTTAAATTTCCTCATATAGATTCAAACCTCCTGTATAATAAATATAAAATTATTATTAATCTACCAAATAAACATATTATTATGTATAATACCATATATTATATTATTATGTGATTATATTACAAATTTATTAATAATTTCATGTTTAGGTAATGATTTGGGTAATAACTGCTTTGTTTTTCGTACATGATTTGACTTTTTATTCTCAGTAATTTTAAATTTATAATGATTTCCTTACATAAAAAACGTAAAAATGGTATAAATATCATATATATTATGTATATATGTAATTATAATAATCAAAAAAATATATAAATAAAAAATGGAATGCACCGTTCATGGAGACAGTAGGCTGTACGTACACATGAACGTTGTTTCTATTTTATTGTCATGTGGAAATAAATATTAAAAATAAAATGTGTGTGTATATATAAAAATATTATCAATTAATGCTCATTATTATTTCATATATATCATATATATGTAATAAACCCATCCTAAATATATTCCATGTAAAGTGTTAATGAATCACATCTCTTTGAGGAGGTGGTAGACCACATATCCCAAAATGAAGTTATCATATTTAAAAAAATGGAAATTATGAAGGTATGTTTTATATAATAACTCTATAATCATAAAAAATCATCAAAGTCAAACATGAAATATAAAATTTATGTCCATCATAATTTCCAACTATGAGAGGCAGTACAGGAGAAATGAGCAATATTATTTTTGAAGGCCATAGTCCACCGTACACAAGAAGAACATGTTCATTACCCATTTATTGGATGTTTTTGAAGGTGTAAGAAGAATAATTAGGATAAAAAAATATCAATATATATTGGATAATTAATTTATTACATTATCATGGAAAAAGAATAATATAGGTGGTGTAGAATTAAAATAAAATAAAAGATCTATGGGAATTATGTTACCTATTCTTTGAGAAACTCCCTTTGGTTTTCACCAATGGGATTCTTTGGTTGTATTTATTCACAAAGTGATAATTATAGGTTGATATGATTTATTTTTCTATCTTACTTGGGTAGGTATTCGATCATCCAAAGTGAATTGAAAGGTGTAAGGGAGGGGATTATTGAATTCCTTTTTATAGATGAGGAGGAGTAGTATTCTTGAAAATACCAAAAGGTAAACACTATTGGGAGGTCTCTCCTACCTTATATGATTAAAAAATTAAAAAATACATGATTAAAAGAGATTTATTGTCTATGAAAACCTCCACCACACAAAAAAGTTTATTTTTATAATTTTGTTTCTTAAGTTCTACGTTTCCCCACATTTATCATCTTGGTTTTTATTAAGGAAACTAGTTTTCTATCCTGTGTAATTTTACAATTAAGGCTAAATTAAAGTGATATTTATTATAAAATATATAAAAAATTAATGATAAATAAGAGATATAATTTACAAAAATTAAATACCATGTGTGTTGGAAATAAATTTTAAAACAAGCACATGTAACTCGCAAACACCATGCTTTAACCCAAACCGTGATAACAATGTTTTTCTATTTAAATGAAAATATATCCATTATAAAAGAACAATTAGTCCATGAATAGAAAATATTTTATATATACTAACATCTAAAAATAATTTTTTATAATATAGTATTTTTATTAAATTTTAAATGTTTCATTACAATTTCATTTATTATAAAATAACATTAATATTTATTTTGATATTATTTACCTAATTATATTTTTAAAAAAATATCAAGAAAAATCTTCTGTTTGAATATATTAAGTTCAAACCTCGGTGACATGATATATTAATGTAAAAAAATATGAGGCAATAATTCAATATATTTGATTCACTTTTAATATTTTTTATCATTTAATTATTTAATTATTAACTAAATAATTACCACATTTGACATTCCTTATGTTTTTAATTTAAATAATTCATCTCTAAAAATAAAATATAAATTAATATGATGAAAATAATAATTTAAATTTCAAAATAATGTATAAAACTAAACTAATTTAGTTTTTTCGAATGTCTCTAAACTTTATAAATGTAAAAGGCAAAGAAGGTTCTTTTTTTTTGTCTTTTTTCCTGAACTTATTATATATGAAACCTTCATGAAAGAGATTCCCAATAACTCATAAAATTTACACCAAGATGATATATTATCTAGATATTGGCATAGAATGGAATTTTTACAAGTTTAGAGGTTAGTTTTCCCTTAATATTAATTTTTGACCACTAAGTAAATTAATTTTTTCACTAATCCCTCTAATTAATTTTAATTATTTTCACAAATAGTTTTGGTGAAAAACTAATTAGACCCTAATATAAATTATAAACTATGATTATTAAAAATATGGAATTAATATTTCTTAATTATATACACATAAGTGGTAGTAGTTAATTTAGAATTATTTCAGTAGACTTGTTGCAAAAGCGGGTCTATTTAAGATAAAATGTTTAAATGATTGAAATATTTTTTTATCCAATTTCAATGTGAAATTGGTTTCAATTTACTATATTGGATTAATTTATATAAAATTGATCTAATTTTACTTTACAATAAAATTTAATTATAATTTAAAAATATAAATAAATTATATTTTAAAATAGTTTTGAATTAAAATGCATTATTTTTTACAATTCATCCAAAAATGACGTTTTCCAAAAAAACCCCAAAAATTCACTCTAAACTATATTTGATACTCTAAATTCAAAAACTATTTTTATATTATAAAATTATATTTTTTAATGTTTATAATTTTTCTTATTATTATTCACAGAAAGATGTAAAAAGTAGATCATTTTAGAAATAATATTTTTTATACCTATAATGACTTATAAAAAATTACGTGTTTTTTAATCAATATGTTTTTTGTATAAACCAATTATAATTCATATTTAAAAATTATTTATTATTATTCATATCAATAATTTTAATGGATATGTTATAACTATATCATTTGAATAATTATAAAAATAAAATGATGTTTTGTATAAACCTACTGTTGCTTGTAACACAAGTCATATTGGTATTTCATATAGCGCATGATTATATTGGGGTAGCGTATAAATAAATCTTAACCTGATGTATCATCAAATTAAATACATCAAATAAAATTAACTTGTTAATAAAAAATGTTATAAAAACTCATGGTGTTATAATAATTCCCAATAATCATATAAGCTTCATCCCAAAGTGATATATACCCAATGAAGTCTTCCAAAGTAGCCTCATACATATAATTCCCAATAAATTCTTTGAACATTGTTTCATTTATGAAATATATTTACCCACATCATGAGGTTAAACTATGTGGCTTATATCCCTACAATGTAATGTTAAACAGAAATACAAATGTTTTAGTCACACACCATTAACCTACATGATAACATCCTTACCACATGATATTAAACTACATGGCATAGTCATGAACACAACCTTAACATATTTCATTAATACTATATAGGATTTGATTTTTTTTTCTGTTGGATACATATGATTCCTCTCCATGCTTCAAACCCGACATCATTAATCTATTATTCACCCAATCATTCCATATCCCTGATAGAATTCCAACATCACCTTGTTGGCCAAATTCCACTCAGGTTCCCCCTTATATCATACTTAGTAGGATATATTCCTAGTATAACCCATACTCACAAAGACACATCCCTTGGGAGATCAACCTATCATCATTGATCTATATTACCTTCAATTTCTACAACAACAGGATTTTCATTCATAATTAAAACACCAACCATTTCTAGGCATTGTTAACATAGTCATCCATACCATATGAAATTAATCTATATAGATAAGTCCTTTTAATATGCACATAAAAGTTACGACATACTTTATTAAGTGGCATCTAACTACATGGTTTCTAATAACATTCACAAGGATACATAGGAATCCCCTTTCATGGTATCAATATCAACACCACAAATACTTACCACATTTATGGATTATGATAAAATATAAGGAACATAGTTTCAAGGATTTAAAAAAAATTCTCTGTAGATTAGTACACTAGGTAAAAATAAAACAAAGATATAGAACCAATGAAATATACTTATCGTGTCATCAATGGATATCCATTGATACATAAATATGTTTAAATTATTGGGATACCTTTTATTTGTATAGAAATTCAGATCAATATATGATAATATCCAATTGTTAGTATAAGGGTAGCCAGTATTATACTAGGATTTGGGAAGGATTCACGAACTAGACCTAAATCTATAAGAGAGTCTTAGAGTAGGAAATAATTCCTCTCAATAGGACGTGATGACCACGACCGCCCATCCTATCAACTAATACATGTTCCTAAGAATCATTTATAAGAAACCTAAATGACCGCCTACCTTTTTGAAAAAGTTCCACAATGACATCTCTTATTATATTTGTTAGAGCCATTGGATGTTTCTATTTTATAAATAAAACCCATTGGGAGCCAAAAAAATGAGTTTAGTGACCCAGTGGGAAGACTTTGTAGTTACACACAACCATTCATTAACACAGACTAGGAGAACCCCATCTCAGCTTAAAACATATATACTATTCAAAAATATTTTTCTTTAATTCCCCAGTTTTCATACTTAAAGCATTTACCAGTTCCCTTAATTTAGTTCTTTGGGTTCTTCTTTCATTATTTTTGATATACAGGTAGTTATATCTTCATCCCCTCATATAATTTTTAGTTTAATTCTTCAATATGAAAATCTATCCTTTGCATCTTGTATCCATGTCTATGTGACCATTATCTATAATATATCTCTAATTTAAAAGAAAATAAAAAAACATTCTTATAAATATCAAATCATTGAATAGAAATATCCTTTTTGTGATGTTTTGTTTATCCAAT
Organism: Viscum album; assembly: GCA_963277665.1. Classification (NCBI taxonomy): domain Eukaryota; kingdom Viridiplantae; phylum Streptophyta; class Magnoliopsida; order Santalales; family Viscaceae; genus Viscum; species Viscum album. The sequence goes on along the minus strand of OY728143.1, from coordinate 59,378,879 downwards.
AAATATACTATTAATTTTTCAATCATGACTAATAAAAAATGTTGCACCTTTCAGGAATTGTGAATTTAACCTCACAGGTTAAAATATACACATTCCCATTTTCTTGAGATCTATAAAATTTCCCCTCATTTTAGTATAGAGAGTACTGGAAAAATATTTTTTAATAAATATTTTATCCAAATTTTATTACTCTATTGATTTAACATCATCCTTTATATTTCTATTCATGATTAATATACACCATTGATCAGATTCTAATGATAAATTATAGATAAATAATATACAATTTTCTTACCATGAACAACAATGAATAAAACATATCTTTTATATGGGGTTTATATATTATTTAGTAATCAATGTATTTGGTAACCCACTAACTTTAGGTGATCATTTTTTCTTGAAGTAATCAATGTCAAATTTATTATACTTTAAAGAAAGTGGATGCACCACATGGTTTAAGTTATTGTTCATAACCTGAGACTCATGGTTAATCAACCAAATGAGTATTTTAAACTCCGTTTCCTATTGCATTTGAAATATTTATTAGATATTTTTTATATTTTACATCAAATATTATATTGGATTAGTTCCACTTAGTTCAAACTATTTTATAAAATATATAATATTAAGGAGAAAAACAAAATATAATTTAACATAACATAAATAAACACTTATATATATAAGAAAATGAATTAATATGTTAAACATACTTGAATTATAAGATCACTTAATGTAATATATATTGTCTTTCACTAACTTAAAAGTTACAAAATTAGGTCAAACTTTATCTGATACCAATTATTATAACTCAGACATCACATACCTGATTATTAAATTATTTTTAGACAAACATATATAATAGTATACTTCCGAAAATTGATATGTATAGTTTCAGGGAATATTAGGTTGAAATAACATTAAAATAGATGATATTTTAAACTTTATTTAAATCCTTAATGAAAGATCTAATATAGAATCATGATGAACAATGATCACTTTGGGACATATATCAAAGAAAGTGTGATCTAAAATCCTAGTAAGGGGAGGGATAATAAGAGAAAATAACACGTGAATCAATATGAGTGTACATAATAGTTGTTATCAAAACATGATCATAAGAACAAAATCAGAAGAATATTAGAATAATATGAATGATACATAGAATATAAAACATTAATAATCATGAAATATTATATGTTTAGCTCAATAATTACTTCCAAGATAACATAGTAATGTTTGGATATATTCTCGTCCCATATCACATACATTGAATCTCATGAGTTAAAAGCATTATTCAATGCATTAGAGGTATATATTTTTACAGATAAATAGATAACATTAATATAGGTTCAAAATCATGAATTAAAAATATAAAATAAATGGCATCACAGTCATATATAAATTTAGAAGTATTATATGGATATGTTATGAAGCAATGTGAAAAAGTTTCATGATAAATTCAAACATCTTATCATATCAAAAAATTTGAAGGAATTAATGATAATAGAGGTAATTAAATATAAGGGTAACCATAAAGGTACTAATATACATCCAATAAATATTCATATTCATTTAGTATTATATAGAGGTGATATACCAACAATGAGATAAATAATCCCAAATTTAGAAATGTGAATAAATCAAGTGGGGAATTGAGAAGAGGCCCACTCAAATATTTCATCACATGTGAAAGAATAATAAATCCACAAATGAAGTAGAATAATAATAAAAAAATACTATTAATAAAATAATAATCTACATATAAAAATTCCTATAAATATTATAAATTAATCTTTTGAAAAAATATAGAGAAAGAGAGAAAGTTTTAAAAATAGAAGAAATAATGATTTTGATCAATATCATAATCAATATAAAGGGTTAATAAAAATAATTAATCTCCCAAGATAAATATAGAAACATTGTAGTGGATATATATAGTATATAAAATAAAAAAAATAATAGATGGTAATAATAATGTTTTTAAACCTAGAGGAAAAAAATGGTATAAAAATGCTATAACATCCTGTTACCTACATTCAGGTAACTCTATCATCTTTTCTTCTTTTAATATTTAATTAGGTCTGTCCTAGGACTTTCTAGGATAAAGATAATTTATTGTAAAAAATTATTTAAATTTTAGAGATGGATGTTTGTTTAAATTAATGGATTTTGGGAATAAATGTGTTAATAGTCGGGTGGTGTTCTCCATAAGTTCAGAGAACACATGGGGTGTTTTGAGTTTTTGTGTAAATATATAGAGTTTTCTACTATGTTTTGGTTTATTACATGGAATGCAAAGAAGTTACACATTGTTTAATTGGTCACTAGATACATTTTGTGAACTGTTTTCTTAGCTTAAAGTGAGTACATGTCTTGTAAAGGTCAGAAGATGTATAATAATAAAATATTGGTTTTGGATAAAAATATGATGGTTTTTTTGAAAACTTGATCATTGTGAATTTCATGGAATATAAAGTATTTACATGAAATGTAACTATTGGGAGGTCTTCTTTTATGGTTCCACCCAAGAGAAATTATATTTCATTCTCCCACAACTCTATTACATTTTGACCTAAAACTCTTATATAAGAATTTATAGAGTCTCTGTTCGATCCGAAATGACTTGTTTAGTGATTGGGGTCACATCTCTCCAGGTAAGAGAACATTTTAAATTATTCATTTCTTTTATCACCATAGCTCCACGATATTTCATTATTGGATACTTTGATCTATGATGCTATTCCCTCATGATTCCTACTAAATACTTGGGGTGATCTTGTTCCCGGGATCATTTCATTTGTTTGTTATGATTCAACATGTGTGTGTTATATGGTATTTGTCATTTCTTATTCTCCTCCAACCATTTTTGTAAAATAAGATCAATTATAATATATAATGTAAGTTTATATGTCCTTATTTATTGTTTTTGTTGTGATATTCTTATCGGTGGATTCTTCATGGGCATGCGCAACCCTAAGTTTTGAGGTAGGTGGTTCTATCTCTATCATGTGTTAATGAAACTATATTGATCATGTTTTTATAAACTAATTTATAAACATATTTTTTTTACGATTTGTTTGTTTCTGAAAATGGATTTGTGATGAAAGGTGATTTCCCTAGTTTTTGGTAAATATAAAAAAGGGTACTTTCAAAGCATAGTAATGATTTATGAAAGGTAGATCATGGGAAGCCTTTAGTACATAGGTAAAATGATTAACTTAGGTCCATCATCCATATTACAATTATGAGGTTTTATCGTCCGTATTATCTATAATTCATATAACTTTTGTTCTAGGGACATGTTCTTAACATTGCTGGTGGGTCACTCTTGGGGTGTTCCTCTGCTTCTTAGTCTTGTATTCAATGGACATGTTGTGCACCAACCATCTGTTGGGAAATGAGTAATATTCTAGCCTAACCTATTTATTTTCATGGAATGATTTAATTTTTCATGGATTTATACATCTTAGTATTTGATATGCATGCGTTAGCTTTTGATAAATGATAATGGAAATATTTATTGAAACAGATATACATGCCTTTGTATTGAAATTGATGGAAAAGGGAAATATTCACCATGATTTGATATAAATTACTTATTGATTATCATGCCATGTTTTATTTAAAAATATAATACATGAGTTATCCTACAACAAATTAGTATGGAACACATGGGTGGGATCATACTGAGCATGTTAGCTCACCACATTCACACTTCTTCATTGGTGTGTAGACATTCGTATGTATTTTGATGTAGGGAAATGCAAGGTGCCACAATGAGGTGGTGAGTTTTTCTAGAAGATGGGATGTGTAGCTGGTGGTGAGATCTTGGGAGTCTTCACACATGTTTACATGGAGTAGTTGGATGTCATTCCTATTTTGGAGGTCCTCTTTGGTTGGACTGATAATTGGATATCTTTTTCTACTCTTGAGTTATTTATTTCCCTATATATTTTTAGTTATGACATATATTTATCTATTCCACTATTTTCACTATTATGTATATGTTCGATTTCATTGTTTCAGGTTGGGAGAAATCATTGCCTCTATTTTTTTGTGATGCCTGAGTGTTTGTCTTTAGCTCGTGGGGATCAGTAACGCCCTTTGGGTATGTTGTGTATTGGGTCGGGTACCATTTTGATATGGTATTTAGGTCATTCCATTCCAAAATCCCTTATTGTAGGCCTTGTATTGTTGTTTAAAGATTAAACCCCCTTGAATTACCAGTTTATGATTATTATAAAATTATTTTAGAACTCTAATGATATTTATTTAACTTATTTTTAATTAAATATGTAAATTACTAGTTAGTTACTATTATTTTAATAGAATTTTATATTTCATGTTCATGGTATTCCATGGTCATTTTAATGTAGTTGATCTGACCATAACAGAATTATAAAATCTATTATATAATATTAGTTTATCATTATAATAGATTAAACATAAATAAAATTAAATATATTTATTTTTTTATAATAAACAATCCATACAAGAATGCGATGACAAATAAATAATTCAAAACTATTATGCCCATAAAAATTTCAAGGATTGTTGTGATTTTAGATTATCTTTGTGGTTTTTCTCTATGGTTTGTTGGGTATGGCCTTAGAAAGTTTCTTGATAGTTTTAAGAAGTTTTTTAAGTGGATTAGAGGGTGAATATTTGGTACACAATTAGAAGAAACTATATGGATTTACTAGGTGACTATGCTATTGTTATGTTTTTGAGATAGTAGTGTTTGATCGATTGATGCACTATTTTCTAAACCATGTATCCCAACCTTATGACATGGGTTTTAGATAGTAGCTCCTACATCTTTATAACACAGTTTGTTGAACTTTTTGTCCACACCATTCATTTAATAATAATTAATAAAAAACTAAAATTTTAACCTGAAAACTATCTAAAAACTATAATTCATCTTCTTGTGTCTTGGGTTATCGAATCGATAGGATTCTTTAAGAGATTTTATGGATTATATTTCAAACTTTAAATGTATTAAACTGATATTATCCTTTTGGTTATATAAATTAAAGGTATGGATTAGTTTTTTTCTTATTCTCTATGATATTCACATATTTCTCAAAGAGAACCTAAAATGAAATTATTCATACATAGATTTAAGGCCCAACGTCTGGAATGACAATATTTTCCTGAATCATTGAAGGAGAGGATCCTATATAATCTATAATTTCCTCACTTATCTTGGATGATTCTACATCTATTCATTATTGTGGTTTTTGTTTGGCAAGTCTACACATATCCAAGCCTTAATCATTTTATTCTCATTTGATATTCGTCCTATAATAATAATTTGATGAATTTAGGGTTCATTCAAGGGATTTGGTGTTTTGGGAATGATTCTTTGGTGGATATTTCCTATTTTAGTTCTGATATAATTAATATTGGAGGTTTTTCCCTTCTTATGAATTTTATATAAAAATGTATGACTTGATTGGAATGTGGGTGCATGTGAATCCCTATGAGAACTCAAACATGATACTAGATTGGAATGTGGGTGCATGTGTATCCCTGTGAGGACTCTACTATTTGACTTGATTAGAATGTGGGTGCATGGGTTACCCTGTGAGAACCCTATTGTGTGAATTGAATGTGACATTTGACTTATAGTATGGATACCCATCATGATATGGTTGAGTAATGGGATGAAATATAAATCATTTCTATAATTATATTGCATCTATATATCAGGATATGGTTGAGTCATGGGATAATATATGTAAGATGGTTTTGTTATTATTGTGGTTGTCCATATATGTGATGTTTGATTCATCAGATGAATTGTACTTCCTTGTTTATAATATATAACACGATTGATATGACATATCTTCCAACATGGTTTTGAATTAGGTAGGACCAAGATTTTTGGAAGTCTGGTTAGTGCATGACGACATGGCATGTAATGTGGTTACATATGATTTTTATAGACATTTTATACACCATTATATTCAAATGATAAACATATACTATGGATTCATTATTGGTGTTCTACTGGGTTTTATACTCATACCCTACATGGGAATCCCAACATGTGTAGACTTTGTGGTCAGGGATCCAATGAAGGGAAAGACCCTATTTCAGGAGGTTGAGTAGAAGGACTAGTGTGGAATGCGGTAATCATGAGACAAACTAAGACAACGAATGATTTTTTTACTCATTTATATTTTTGTCTTCTGTTTATTTTGTTACATTGATCCACTACATATGGGAATCCTATTGATTGGATGTTACTCTTTCATTTCATCTTGTTATTGTAGGAATATTATTTTCATTATTTCTTTTATTTTATTGATTTTTTTGATTTCTTAGTAATTTTATTTATTTCACATAATTTATGATTGTTGATTGTATTATACCAAGTGTATAGTCTCCCCACAATACCACACAAGCCCTCACAACTAGTTCACAACCTCTTGCATACAGGGAGGCATGAATGAGTCCATGTAAACCTATGGTCTAGAATAGGTGATTTTGACCAGTGTGATAAAATAAATTATAAGAGGTGTGTTACTTTTTTATTTATGATTTTGGACTTTTTAGAATGATTATAGGATGGTTTTAACTGAGGTAAGGGAATTGTACTAGTTCTTTTCCAATACACTTATAGTTGATCTCCGAGTTTCCAGTGAAGTGGGATTACCTTTAAGAGTAGTGTGATTTAAATTTCTTATTTTTCTATGGGTATTATTGTATGGTTAAAATTAATGGAATTTTCTCTTGTATTATTGGAAAGAGTATGTGAGTTCAATAATCCTGGATAGGAATGAAGGTTCACATGTCATACACTTTTCTTCTAGGATTTACATAACCAAAATATTTTATAAATTGTTATATATATAATTATGAAAAAAGTTCAAGTAATATGAAGGTTTTTGGCATTGGGTATTTAATAATAAGTATGTATAAGAACCATGGGCATACTATTAGGGTGTGTTTCCAAGGGTTACAATTCGACTATTAATTTCTCAAATTTTAGTGATGATTTAAGATATTAAAGATACTTATGATTTTTTTTTGTGAAATTTCAAAGATAAATCCTAGATGATGACTTGTTGTGCCTCCAATGAACTTGGGTAGATAAGTTTCAAAGTTGGTATATTCTCTCATTGTTTCTCTAAATGTATAGTGGGGTTTATTTTTGTAATGTTGAAGTTGTATCACCGATAGTTCAGGAAGAGAAATCCATTCATATTGTGGTTTTAAATATATTACTGATTCGGGTTAGATGACTATATAGTGTTGGATTGAAAAAGGTGTATTTTTATAAGCATTTTTATTTGAAACATCCTCTAACATTATAATTTATAAGAGGTCCTTAGGATATAGAGGAATAGATTGGTATCATTAAAGGTATCTTTGATCTTGTTGAGAAGCCTGACGATCAATGGGTGAAGTTAGGTACCTTATGTTTCAAGTATATGCTGGAAGGAGGTAGAGAATGATGATTTGGGTGAAGATTAATGAGTATTTGACAGTAATTACCTTTAAAAACTTAATCTTTAAGGAATTATTTCCAAAGATGCCAAGGTTAGATCGATTATAGGTGTTTTTGGAGCTTCAGTAGAGAGAACTATTAGTGCCCAGTTATTCCACCCATTTCATGGAGTTACCATGATTTACACACAAATTGGATGGTAATGGGGAAAAAGGATAGAAAATTTGAATTTGGGGTTCGAAACATGGTGAGGTACTAGGTTATGAACTTTTAATTGACATTGTATCGATACATGCCTCTTAATTAACTCAAAATCAAGAAGTTCTTGGAGGAATACAAGGAAGTATGACATATTTTAATTTTTAGTAGACCAACAAGTGGTATTTATAGTGGTGTTATGGGTTCCTATTATGGTGGTATAAAAATTAGAGATGGGGATATGAGATGAGGTGGTGAAAGACAACTACCTTATAGTATGGATTCATCAAATACTTCCATGGGAGGAAGTAATCCATAGTGTTTCTAATATCGATAGAAGTGAGAGTAATATAAGTTTTATACTAGAACACCTATAGAGTTCCATTAGTGTGGTGAGATGGAGAACCTCCATAAATTTTTCATGAGGATATCTTAGATAGGTTTAGGTTGGGAAGTTGGTTAGATGCAGGTTTCGAGGTCTTGGTTAGGGGGACCTCATATTGATGGTCGGGAAACTATAGAATGTCTTGGATATGCAGCATGCTATAAATATTAACAATAGTTTTAGACAATGTAGGATTCAGTGTCCTAGGTGACTCAGGGATAGTGGGATTAGGGATGTATATCCAATAAAAATTGAGTTTATGCAATGGATTGGGCTTCAACTAACACTAGAGATGGCCCTTCAATTTTAAGTGGTACTATCCAAAAATGTCTATGCATTCAACAACCTTTTTTGATATGGGAGCATCTCATTATTTTTTTATCAAGTCATTTATAGCTTAGTGTTAACAATAATGTATTAACTAATATTTTTATGTCTTCAAACTCATATTGGAAAAATAATAGAACATATTCAAGGTCTTCCAAAGTTTCTTGTAGAGATTATAGTCTATAGACATCAATAGGATTTTGTGGTTCTAAAAATGACACATTTTGATATTGTCTTCAATATGGACTAGATAATTATTTTTCAATATATCATTGTATGCTACCACAATTGATCTCCATTTACCTCTCATGAGTGTAAAGATTATATATTGATAGGGTAATGAGATTTATATGTACGTATAATCAGACCAAACCCCGTCCAGATTGGGAATATTATGGTGAAGGTGGAAAACATACCTATTATAGAAGATGAGGTGACTATTCCATCTAGTATTCCTTTTGTGATGGACCATTACCATGACGTTTCTCCAAATGATTTCTTAGGACTTCCTCCAAAATGGGGAATTGAGTTTTTGATTGAACTCATTCTAGGTGCACAAAAAATATCGATTCCTCTATATTTTAATCTTCCAAACTAGTTGAAAGAGTTGAAAGTGAATTATGAGGATCAGAAGGTGAAGGGGATTATTTATCGAACACTTATACTTGGGGGATCCTATCCTATTTTCCAAGAAGGAAGACAATAGTATTAAATTATTTGTGGATTTCCTGATGCTGAATCAGGTCACAATGAAGAATAAATATCCACTACTTGGGATAAGTGATTTTTTAATTAGTTGAGAGGATCTTGGTGGTTCTTAATGATTCTATTATGATCAAGATATAAAAAAATTTGGTTAATACTGAAGATGTGCTGAAATTTTTTTTATAACTAGGTAAGGATTATATGAGTCTCTTATCATGCAATTTAGGTTGATGAATGTATAATCAATGTTCATGGATCTATGATCCATATTTTTCATCCCTACCTATGTTTATTTTTTGTTATTTTCATCTATAATTTCATGATATACTCTTCGTGGAAGGAATTACATGAATAATATTGGGATATTGTGTTGAGTACACTTCAGATTCATAGGATTCATCCCAAGTTCATTAAGTATCATTTTTGGATCCAAGAGGTATGTTTTATTGGAACATGATTATTGATGCTTGAATATTAGTTGATCAAAATAAGGTTAAAGAATTAAATACATGGGAATGGGATAAGAACATTTTTAAGATTAATATATTTTAAGGTTTTGAAGAATATTACAGGTAGTTCATTCATGAATTCTATCATTTGGTATCTTATATGACTAATATGATCAAGAATAGTGACACGTTTGAATGAATGAATAGGTATAAAGATGCTTTTTATGAGCCGAATAAGTGGTTGAAATCCACTTCTATCCAGACTATTAATACCCATGGTTTGACAAAATATTCTATTGTGATGCTTCAGCTGTGGGCTTTGGGGATGTCTTAGAATTGGAAGATAGAATATTTACATATGTGTCTCATCATCTCTAACCCAATTAATAGAACTACTATACTCATAACTTTTAGTTAGATGTCTTGGTTCATTACGTGAAGTGTTGTTGCAATTATTTCATTAGTGATAGATTTTTCTTATACAAGGACCATAAATAAGTGTGATATATTTTCCCCTAACAAGACATAATCCTACAACAGAGGCATTAGGTTGATTTTTTATATACATTAAACTTTGAGATGGGTTTTCCCATGAAAAATAAAATGTTGTTGTTCAATATCTTAGTAGGAAGACAAAGGAACTGCAGACTTGGATATCTGAAGAGGAGTGAAAATTTATGATATTGTTAGATGATTAGAAGACTGGTGTATCTATAGATCATATTGTGGTAAATAGTTCTCCCTCATTCATAAATTCCTCATTGGTTGATTTATTTAAGGATTTAAAAGTATATCATTTAGACTTTCAGGTTATGCATGAATGACTGATGGGAGATGAACCTATACTAGTATGGTATTTGGATGGGATTGATATAATTCATGTCCACGGTAGGGTGACAGTTTGAACTTCTATGAGAGAAGAATTGATGATAGAATCCCATTCCACATAATGTGAAATTAACCTAGTATCAACTTAGATATATCATGACCTTATACATCATTTTTATGGATAGTTATGAAGATAGATATTTTTTTCATTTTTTGTACCCTAACCATCAGAGGATAAAGGTAGATCATCAGTAACTAGGTGGGTTACACAACAATCTTCTAATACCTATATAGAAATGGGATGAGGTGACCATGGATTTTGTTATAAGGTTATCCAAAACCCCTAGGGGTCAAGATATGATGTGGGTTTTAGTTGATCTATTGATTTAGGTCACACACTTCTTTCCTATTTGAATGACCCAATTAGTGGATAAATTGGTTAGATCGTATGTTCATGATATTTTATGGTTACATGGTGTTACTAATAGTGTCGTGTAGGATCAATTTCACTCATCACATCATAATTTTAGAAATTATTGTAGATAGATATGGAATATAGGATGAGGATGACTAGAAAGTATCATCTGTAGATGAAATGAAAATTTAAGAGGGTAATCTAAATTCTAGAAGATATGAATTAAGAATGTGTGATAAATATTGGTATAGTATGAGATAAACATATCTCTTTAGAAGAGTTATTGTATAATAATATATTTCATGAATAAATTTAGATAGTTCTATTTGAGGATCTTTATGGATGTGTATTTCATTTAATACTACAGTGTCTTTAAATTTTTGATTCATAGTGATTAGGTTGAGTTTGTTAGTGTATGGTCTTTAGGTGTTTCTGGATAATTTTTTGAATTTTTGTATGATTTTTATAGTGTTCGTGGTTAGAACATGGTTTAGAGAAAAAAAATATGGATTTCTCAGGGAACCTTGTGATTAGATTAGTTTAGTGAAAATGAAATTCTCATGGTTAGTGTGTGGTTTACCAACTGAGTGACCTAGGTTTTAGATAGTGGAACCCCCAAATTTAGTTAATAGTTTGAACCATGAGATTCCTATGGGGTATTTTAGAGATTTCTTTCCATCTAGAATTCATTTTAACTGGATCTTAGTTTGTTGAATATAAAAATAAAAGGAATGTCTCAATTTTGTTCTTATTCTCCATGATGTTCAAATTTTCTCTTGATGGGAACCTTATATCATTTTATCATGCATGAATATCACTATAATGATCTAATATATTTTCATTACATCATTAATGGAGAGGAATTCAGATCCACTATAATTACCACACTTCTATTGGACAAATCAAGATCCATTAATTATTGTTGTTTCTATTTGGTATATCTAAGGACATACTAGTCCTAAATATCTTATTCTCCATTGATCTTCATACTATAATCCTTATGTGAGGTTTTTAATATTGATTTTTGGGATTTAAGGGATTCAGATTGATTCAGATGCTAGATCATGGTTATTTGAGTTCTGATACACTTGGTGTGGGAATTCCTTACTTTTTTATGTATAAATATGTATGACTTTATTGACATGTGAGTTCATGTGTAGCCATTTGTGAACTCTACTGTGTGACTTTATTGGCATGTGGGTTCATGTGTATAACTATTAAAACACTACTATTTGAATTTATTAGCATATGGGTAATAGTGTTTCCCTATGAGAACCATACTAGGTGAATTAAAATTGATAGTTGAATTATATTATGAATATTCATCATGATATGGTTGAGTTGTGGGATGAAAGTAGAAAAATTTCTCTAATTATATTATGTATATCCATCACATGATATTTGAGTTATGGTATGATATGTGTTACATAATTCTAATAATATTGTTTCTATATATCGATGGAATGGTTGAGTTTTCAGATGAATTTTACTACATTGTTCAGATTATACGACTCGATTGATATGGTATATCGCCTGACATGGTTCTGATGTAGGTAGGAGTAGAGTTAATGGTAGCCTGACTAGTGCATGATGACCCAAATAGTAATGTGATTACATATTATTTATTTCCTTTAATTTTATAATCTTTTATATACCCATTCTGAATTTATGGAAAAGATGCATTGGTGGTGTCGAACTAGGTTTTATACCAACCCCATGAACATACATCTCAGTCAATGTATAGACATTATGGTCATGGATCAAATGAAGGAAAATGGAACTTTTTTCGGTAGTTGAGAAGGAGAAGCATGGTGGAAAGAGAAGATGCTGAGATAAAATATATAATATCTTACTATCATAACGCATTTAACTTTTTATATTTTGTTTTTTGGTACATTGATCCACCACATGCAGTGATATAGTTGATTGGAAGATACTCTTGTCTTCCATCTCATTACTTCATGGATATTATTTTCCTTATTTCCTCTTCCTTACCAATGTGGGCCATTCATTCAGTTATTTTTTTAATTTCATTGTATTTATGGTTTTTGGATGTATTCTATTAGTCTCCCAACATTTCCTCCCAATCCATCACAACTATTCATCAAACTCTTGTATATTGGGAGTTGTTCATGAGGTCGTGTGATCCTCCAACCCCAACCTAAATAACTCGGTCCAAGATAGAGGGTCATATGAACTAATGAGTTCCCCCATATGCAAGAGGCTACGGACTGGAAATGAGGTTCTTGGAAGTAATGTGGGGTTACTATGACCTTGGTGGAAGATATTCAACAATCAGAAATATAGAGAACATGATAAAATAACAGATTAAATAACCCACATTGATTAAGAAAAAGTAATAAGGAAAAATATCCAAAGAGTAACAAGATGTAATGCATGAGTAACATCTAGTTAAAAAGATCCCCACATATGGAGGAAGAATTTAAAAAATATGACCAAATATGTAAAGATAAATGTGTAGTGATAAAAACGATTTCAGAGTCTGTCCCAATATCACTACGGTCCACCCAACTCCTCCTGCTAAACTAACCAACATAAGGCACTTTCTCTTTTCTGGACCCCTAACCTTATAGTCTGCACATGCATTGAGATATTAATGTAGTGTGTGAGTATAAAACTCAACAAAACACCAGAAATGTGTACATAACATATGTACAACATATCTAACACCCTGATATTTTATGACAAAAATTCTTTTTAATTTTATTGATGTCTTGTGTTGTATGATACAACAATATTATCTTGCTCTATACACAACACCATATTATCTTGCAGTATACGCAACACTATTATTGGCTTGTTTTACGCACAATTTCAAGTTCTTTTGATATAATTTGACATTGAATATAGTTTATGTTCAAGGAAATAATATTAGATTATGTTATACACAACAACAAAGGAATCATTCACACAACACTGACTTGTCTTGCGTTACACACAAAAGCGACCTTTCTCGATGCCTTGCATTGTACGCAATACCGAGTTTCACTAAACAACAATATATTATTATAATATTATTATTAACTATAAATTATGAATACTGTTAACCAGATTTTGAATTTTATAACATTATAATTCATCTTACATATTCTAGAACATGGTATGAGGACATAATTTATTTTTCAGATAAAAGAAGTATTTTAAAAAAAAATGCAGTTTTGTTTCCTTTTGATGGTGCACCCATTTTATATCTAATTTTGACAAGTTTATAAGATTTATTTGACATATTAAACATCTTGTTTTGAATTAGGATATAAAAAATTACGTCGGAATTTTTTTTGAAATTATTCTAATAACCTTCATATTTTAATGAATTGTAAAAAACGCTAAATTTTAATTAAAAACAACTTTTTTCATCGAGATAATGTATATGGTTAAATTATAATATTTAATGGTTATAAAGTATAGAGAGAATTTATTTTTACCATTTAATATAATTTATTTCATTATCATTAATTTTACATTGAACTCATAGGTAAAAACATTTCAATCTTTTGCAACGTTTTAAATAAAAACCCATTTTTTCGACAACATGATTAATTTTAAATTAATAACTACATATTATATGTTTTTAATTTTAAAAAATGGATTCCATATTTGGAATCATGAGGTTAAAATTATGTAAATAGATTAAATTTATTTTTAGGGATTATGAATAGTAACTATGGTAAATTTTATTTACCTTTGTTAAAGGTAAATCAGGTAATTAAGGGTAAACAATAATATTATAGAATTACCCTAACAATTTTATTGATATAATTTGTTGATTATATTTCCCTCTAAAATATAATTGGGTCTAAATGGAATCTATTGGAACCCAGTTGGATAGGATTAAGACCATTAATTTATTTTATTTAAAGGAAAGTGAAATATATCTCACTCAAACATTATTACTTATATTATTTTTAATATAAGGTTATACAGAATATAAATTAGATTATAAATACTCATTTAAAATCTAAAATGTTTTTATAAATCATTGTAATTTATTTGTAATTTTTATGAAATATATAATTACATTAATAACTTATACATTAATGATGCAAAAATTATTTATTTAGTGAAAAATAAATAATATAGTTTTTATTAAAATAATAATACCCATAAAAGAACCAAAAACTTGACCAAAACTAATAGGTCGAGTATATATACACCATAATCATCCCAGTGTCTACTTGTGGACCATTTGGAGCATTATAAAATAGATTATGACATTTATAATATTTTATTTTAAATGATTTCAAAGTTTTCACCTTCATAATTTAATAAATATAACATTTTAAAAGTTGAATGTTTTAGAAGATAAATTCAACTAAAAGTATTATTATGAAATATATTAGATTTAACTTCATCATAGTATTTAATTTTCAATTTTTAAACTAAAATAAGTATATTAATTAATTATAAAAAAATGTTGTATTAATAATTTTGTTAAGAGAAATATCAAATAAATGGTTTTAAAAATATTAAAATAAATATTATATGATATAATTAATGTTCTAAATGAATTTTATAGATGAATATGACATGGTATGAATCTATTAAATATTTGTTTTTGACTCTGTCATATGTTTGTATTTTATTTAAATTCAAATAAATTAACAGTGTCAAAATTAACACTATTGATATTTTATAAATATAACATATTATTAAATTGTTTAAAAATCGAAAAAATATTGAAAAATTAAAAATTTAAATTTATATGGTCGAAAATGTCATAAATTATCCAATTAAGGATAATTCACAACACATAAGTAAGTATTTATAATTATTTAAAATTTAGAATATTATTGCCACAAATAAAATTAAATAGCTTAAATAAGGATAAATCAAAATGACAAGGTTTAAAATAACATAAAAACATGTTTAAATTATATTTTCTGATTATATTACCACCCTATATCTCTTAAGCTTCGAAGTTGAGTCATTTATGTGGTTTTTAAGTGGGGTTTGATTTTATTATAAATTAATATTTTTGAGAGTTTCCTAAAGTGCCTCTCTCCTCTCTTATAAAAGGGCACCCCTTCCCTCTCCTCTTCAATCAATTTTGAGCCTTCAAGCTTGGAAAAACCCTGAAAATTACTATTTTGAACCTCTATAGTAACATTATATAGGTGTTGGTCATCTCAAAAACCAACTCTAATGCCCTAAGAGGATGTTTAAATGAGGCACTTCGAGGAAGAGGTAATTTGTTCTACCGATTCTTTCAATTTTATTTTTTCTTCTACTTCCTATTCATTAGTTGTTTCATTATAAAGTAATTACATCGGTATAAATAATATATTTATATGTTATTATAAATATTAAACAACCCTATTTCAACTTCTATCAATCCCATGAAAAAAGATATCACTGCGCATGTGTACGTATTGAATACCGTCTCAACACCGTGGTTTAATCTGTTTTTCATAACCAACCTACTTGGATGGGTATAATAATGGAAGAAATAACTATATATGATTATTTTAAAGTGATATTTATTCTGAAATATTATACACCATACACATCAATACAATTCCACACTCATGGGAATGATATTGTCGCTCGTGTGTATGTACGTCTTACCGTCTCCACGACGAGATGAGATTTATTCTCCATGTTAACCATTCAAGAAAGACTATAAATAATATATAATAAATAATAATGAAATATATGACATAATAATTCTACTGGATTTATGTATATATATATTTCATTTACTTCCATTTAATTTAATAAGGAAACGAAAACAACGTTCATGCATACATACGACCTACGGTCTCCTTGAATGGTGTATTTCAATACATTTATTGATCGATTATATATATTTATATATTAAATATATGTTATATATAAATCATGATATAATTAATAATATGAAAAAATTACAAGTCAAAACAAGTACGATAAATTAAATCACTTTACTCAAAATGTTGCTTCAGCATGGCATTGACAAATGAACGCGTAATATAAAGTCGTAAGTGAATCATATATGACATCATAAAAATTAATATGAATCTTAAATAGGTCAATGAAATTATTTAAATCATTTTACAAGAGTTTTAGACACGTATGGAAGAAATTGGACCCAATTTAAGGTATAATTATTCCAATCTCGCTCTTATCCGAGATTTTTTGTTCGTAATTATTTACTGGGGTTATATTTATCATCTATGTCCATGTCATCTAAAAGTGTTTTCATAAAATTATTACTATTCTTACATGTATTTTTGAAGTCATTTTTACCCTTTTTTTACTTTTACCACATGGTATGGAATGAATCTTTCTTTTATTTCCCTTACGAGGTACTTTTTTGACTTTTCCGGAAAAAGTACGAGGAGAACATTTTTTAACTTATACGGCATGAATTTTTTTTACAGTTTCATAACGCCTAATTTCCATGCAGCTTACTCTACAAAGATTTCAGGATTATTTTCAAATAATTTTTTTCTTTTAAAATTTTACGACATTTTGAGAAAAGAAAATGATTTTAAAGAAGAAAGGATATTTTACTCAAGAATTCATTTCAAGTGTTTTATCAAAACTATTTTCCATCTAAGATGAAATTATTTAACATAGATTTGATTCATGTATAATGTCCTTATTATTTACATGGTATTATTTTGTTTATGATGAAATTATATACATTGTTTTATATGGATTATGTTATGATGGGATGATGTATATGAAACCCACTGGGTTATGAAGAAGGATTTATGTTTATTTTGTGGAACATGAAAGAATGATTTCATTATGAGATGGCTGGGACCTATATCTCCCTCCAATGAATTGGGTAAAGATTTATATCTCAATAGATCGACATGGCTGGAACAAAAAGTAAATCTGGTTCAGTAATACATGGATGAAAAGACAAGTAAATCCAGTTCAGTAATGGAGTTCGTCCACTATGATCGTCTTGGTAGAAATGCGTTGGCTACTATGGAAATTATATTATGGGAATAATGGTTTTCCAAAACTCCATGTTTTTTTCATGCTATTTTATCATGATTAATGTTCATTTATGATCTATGCCTTACATACTGCCATGTTTTTTGTCATTTATCATGATTTTGATGGTTAAATTTTATTTTCATGTTTTTAAGTTAAAATGTTTATGGATTGTTTTCTATTATACATGTTTACCCTTACTGATAATTTTAGATCACCCCTTCTATGTTTTATGTTTTCCTTTACCAACGCTATAAAGAAAGGTTTTAGGTAAGAAAAAAAGGGGAAGATCATTATGGGAGATGTTTAAGATCTTTCACCATGATTAGAAGATTACGTTTTAAGTTTCCAAAGACACTAAACTATTATAGTCATTGGGTGTCTATTTTTGTTATGTATTAAGTATTACGAAAAATTAATGTAATGTACCTGTGTGTCAAGCTTGGGTCTCTACAGTTGGTATCAGAGTGAAGGTTTAGTTAACCATTAGAAACTAGGATGTGAAAATTTTAGGGAGATCCCTAGAGATATTTCTATGGTATGTCTAGGGATGTCCGTAAGGTTAAGTATAAGTATATGTTACAATCCTAGAATTGTGATAATGATCACGAATAACCTAGGATTAAACCTAAGATGTTATAGATTGAACGTAATCCCCCTTGATTATGTTGTTTTCCAAGTATGATTTTTTCCTCTCACACTATTCTTTTTGGGTTTTAGAACATGGTCGGAAATAGGAAGATTCTTGTTAATGGAGAATATGATGGACAATGGAATTATATTTTTTATGAGAAACCAAATGAAATAGAATTTGGAAGGTGAAACATCATTATTATTCCTAATCAACAATCTCATAATATGATCAATAATCTCAACATTTTTAAGTTTCCTAACTCATCTAATAAAGAGAAAGATGGAGTTTAATGATGATTATAGAGGAAAGAACGTTCAATTTCCCTCATGTAAATCATGTGGGAGGAGGCATCAGGGATAATTCTTTAAAGGAACTAGAAGATGCTTTGGGTGTGGAAAATAAGGACATAATGCCAGTAATTGCAAAGTAAAAGGCTCAGTTAACACAATGGACAAGGATAATGGTATTGCTAATACATCAACAATGGTTAAATGTTTTAAATGTGTAACGCACATGAATTATGAAAAACAATTCTCTAAGAGAAATTATCATGAAGAGAATCAGCATGGTTGTATGGGTAGAATTTATGTTGATGATGATGAAGAGACACGAAATGATATATGAAATGAAAGAAGTGTTGAGGAATAAAATGATGAAGCTCGGTCAATGGTTTAAGAAGGAAGTGGAATGATTTCATGTTTATCAAGAGTAATGTTGTATGAGTAATTTCATGGTAATATGGAATAGTTAAACATCTAAGGATTGTTACACTATTGTTTTTATTTATGTTTTTGAAAGTATATGATGAATGGTACTGGTAACCATGAAAGGTTATTTAGATATTTTTGGAAAGCACCAAATATGCACATAATGAAGGGATAAGAAGAAATTAAATGTTTGATAGTATTAATGAGATCATGAATGATATAAGGACAAAGTGATATCAGGTTTTTAGTATATAGAAATTTTGGGATTTTGGTATCTGGGAAGAGTTAACTTTTGTCTGCATTCATGTTTTCACTATGGGTATATGGTAACTCATGTTTCAAGGGAATATATGATTAAGGCATTCACATGGTTGATATGTGACCAACAAGATATATCTTATGTTATACGGGGGTAAATGATGGTATTCAATGCTTGGTAGATAACCTGTATAGTAATCTTTTTCTTTATACCATGAGATTGGAGAAAAGTATTTTGGATAATCCTGAAGATTGGAATGGATTATGTTGGACATCATATAGTATTATTTAAGGCTAAAACGTTTTTCTAGAATCTTATAATAGTATAGTTTTAGAAAAAGGACAACCTGCAGGACAAGAGAGAACCTATCGTGTCGGACAAAGCTGCGGGAATCGAACCAAAAACTGAAGTGAGAAAGGCCTTTATCACCCACCACTGGCCTACATTATGTCCCTGGTTAGTAGAAATTAGTTTTATTTTATTAAGAGGTATGATAGAAGAAGTATAAGTCCATTTCTGAAACCATATAAGATTAACCTCACCGTAGATGGACTAATGTATGTTTAATATCTCGTGCTAACCTTTTTTTTGTGATAGGGACAGATGAAATGACCTATCATTCTATCACATTATCTGCTAATACTTCAAGAATGAAAAATTCAACTTCATTTATTTAAATAATAGATGGAGTGGAAATTGTTCATGGAAAGACCAATGATGATATTACACTAAAATCAAGAAAGTATTTCTTCTCATGGAAAAATTAATCAACTTTAGGGAAATGATATTGAAAACTAAAAATGTTGTCCTAGTACCCTTATATCTGATGGTACCATAGATCATCACAAATTTATGGCTTTGTGATTGATGGATTTTTCATAGCCATGTTCTCTAACACTCTCCATCTGAACATGATGGATATATTTCTCTTCAATATCCATGTTTTCACCTATGTTTTCCTATGTGGAAATCCAGTGATGAGTTAATTTGGGTAACCGTTATGTTTCACACTTTAGTTTTTAAAATTAATTTTTTGTATTCCTTTTTACGATGTGCGTTTCTTTGAATGAAACTTTCAAGTAGTAAACCATTTATAACCCTGACGAATTTCGAGGGTTAAATTCCTTTTAAGGGAGGGAGAATGTAACACCCTGAGATTTTATGAGATTTTTTTTTTAATTTTATTAATTTCTTGTGTTTTACACTACACTAATATTATGTTGCACTATACGCAACACCATATTAGCTTGCAGTATACACAACACTATTTTTGGCTTGTTTTATGCACAATTTCAAGTTCTTTTGATAGAATTCAACACTAAATATTGATTTTTTTCAATGAAATAAGATTATATTATGTTATACGCAACACTAAAAGAATCATTCATGAAACACTGACTTGGATTGTGTTACACACAAAAGTGACCTTCCTCGATGGCTTGCGTTGTACGCAATACCGAGTTTCACTAAACAACAATATATTATAATAATATTGTTATGAACTAGCTGTTATGAATAGTGTTAACTATACTTTGAATTTTATAACATTATAATTCATCATACATATTTTCTAGAACATGGTATGAGAAAAATATTTATTTTTCAGATAAAAGAAGTGTTTTTCAAAAAATGTAGTTTTATCACCTTTTGATGGAACACAAATTTTAAATCTAATTTTTGACAAGTTTATAAGTTCAATATGAAAAATTATAATTCTTACATTGAATCAAGATATAAAAATTTACGTTGGATAAATTTTAGACATTATTCTGATAACCCTAATATATTGATGAATAGTAAAAATACGGTAAATTTTAATTAAAAACAAATTTTTTCATCGAGATAATTTATATGGTTGAATTATAATATTGAATGGTTTTAAAGTATAAATAGAATATATTTTTATCATTTAATATAATTTATTTCATTATCATTAATTTTAAGTTGAATTCCTAGGTAAAAACATTTCAATCTTTTGTAATGTTTTAAATAAAAACACATTTTTTCAACTACGAGTTTAATTTTAAATTAATTATTCCATATTATGTGTTTATAATTTGTAAAAATGGATTCCATATTTCAAATAAAGAAGTTAAAATTGTGTAAATAGATAACTTTTATTTTTAGGCATTATAAATAGTAACTAAGGTAAATTTTAATTACCATAGTTAACGGTAAATCAGGTAATTAAGGGTAAACAATAATATTATACAAATATACTAACACTTTACTTGATATAATTGGTTTATTATATTTCTATCTAAAACATACTTGTGTTGAAATGGAATCTATTAGAACCCACTTGGATGAGATTAAGACCTTTCATTTATTTTATTTAAAGGAAAGTGAAATATTTCACACTCAAAATTTATTAATTAAATTATTTTTAATATAATGTTATAAAATATATAAATTCGATTATAAATACTCATTGGAAGTCTAAAATATTTTTCTTCATCATGGTAATTTGTTGTTAATTTTTAAAAAATATATAATTACTTTAATAGCTTATACATTAATGATGAAGAAATTATTTATTTAGTGAAAAATCAATAATATAGTTTTTATTAATATAATAACACCCATAAAAAGACCCAAAAACATGACCTAAACTTATTGAACTAGTATAGATACACCATAATAATCCAAGTTTCATCTTGGATACCATTTTGCGCCTTATAAAACCGATTATGACATATATATTAAATTATGTTAAATGATGTAAAAGTTGTCACCTTCATAAGTTAATAAACATAACATTTTAAAGGTTGAGTGTTTTTAAAGATAAATTTTACTAAAAGTATTATTATGGAATATATTAGATTTATATTCATCATAGTATTTTATTTTTAATTTTTATGCAAAAAATATGTATATTAATGAATTATACAAAATTGTTGTAGTAATAATTTTATTTAGAGAAATATCAAATAAATGGTTTAAAGAATATTCAAATAAATATTATATGACATAATTAATGTTCTCCAAGAATTTTCTAGATTAATATGACGTGTTAGGAATCTATTAAATATGTTTTGTTCGACTCTATCATCTGTTCAGATTTTATTTAAATACAAATAAATGAATAGTGTCAAAATTAACACTATTTATATTTTATAAATATAACAAATTGTAAAATTTTTTAAAAATCACTAAAATATTTAAAAATTAAAAATTTATATTTATATTTTCGAAAATTTCATCATGTATCCAAATATTTAAAATTCACAACACATAAGTAAGTATTTACAACCATTTAAAATTTAGAATATTATTTCGAAAAATAAAATTAAATAGATTAAATAAGGTCAAATCAAAATTATATGGTTTAAAATAAAATCAAAACATTTATAAATTTGATTGGATGATTTTATTACCACCCTATATTATCTCATATTCTATGTTGAGTAATTTTGGAGGTTTTTAAGTGGGGTTTGATTTTATTATAAATTAATATTTCTGAGATTTGTTTAAAGTGCCTCTCTCTTCTCTTATAAAAGGGCACCTCTTTCTCTCTTCTCTTCACTAAATGCTGAGCCTTCATTCTCGGCCAAAACCTAAACATTTCTCTTCTAAACCGCTCTAGATATATTATAGTGTCACTGGTCATCTCAAAAGACCAACTCTAGTGCCCTAAGAGGAAGTTTAAATGAGGCACTTCGAGGAAGAGGTAATACCTTCTACCGATTCTTTCAAATTTATTTCTTCTTCTACATAATATTATTTATTTCTTTCATTATAAAGTAATATCACCAGTATCACTCATATAATGACATGTTATTATAAATATGAAACAACCCTATCTCACCTTCTAACCTTCCTATGAAAAACGAAATCACCATGCATGTGTACGAACAAAATACCATCTCCACGCAATGGTGTAATCTGTTTTTGATAACCATCCTACGTGGATGGGTATAATAATAGAATAAATAAATATACATGATTGTTTTAAAGTGATATTTCTTCTGAAATATTATACACCCTACACATCAATACAATTCCACAATCATGGGAATGATATTGTCGCTCGTGCATACATACGGTTTACCGTCTTCACGACGTGATGAGATTAATTCTACATGTTAACCATTGTAGAATGACTATAAAGCATATATAATAAATAATAATAAAATATATGAAATAATAATTCTACTGGATTTATTTATATATATATATGTCATTTACTTCCATTTAATTTTACAAAGAAATGAAAACAGCGTTCATGCGTACCTATGGCCTACTCTCTCCAAGAATAGAGTATTTCAATCCATTTATCAATTGATTATATATATTTATATATTGAATATATATAATATATAAATCATGATCTAAGTAATAATATGAAAAAATTACAAGTCAAAAAATGTATGATAAATTAAACGATTTTAACCAAAACTTTGATTCAACATGGAATTAACAAATGAACGGGTAATATGAAGTCACAAGTGAATCGTACTTGATATCATAAAATTGACTATGATTATTGAATAAGTAAATGACATTATTTAAATAATTATACTAGAGTTTCAGATAGGTACATAAGAAATTGGACCTATGGTAAAGGATAATTATTCCATTCTTGTTCTTATCCGAGATTGTTTATTCGTAAGTATTTACTGGGGTAATATTTATCATCCATGTCCATGTAATCTAAAAGTGTTTTCATAAAATGATCACTATTTTTCCATGTATATATAAAGTCATTTTTACCCTTTTTTGACTTTTACCACATGGTATGGAAGGAATGTATCTTTTATTTACCATATGAGGTACTTTTTTTACTTTTTCTGGTAAAAGTACGAGAAGAACATTTTTTTAACTTATACGGCATGAAAGAATTTTTATAATTTCATAACGCCTTATTTACATGAATATTTCAACACAATAATTCATGATTATTTTTAAATAAATTATTTTCTTATAAAATTTGATGGTATTTTGAGAAAATAAAATGATTTTGAAGATGGAAGGATATTTTCCTCAAGAATTCATTGCAAGTGTTTTATCAAAACTATTTTCCATATAAGATGACATTATTTAACATGGATATGTTTCATGTATAATGTCCCTATTATTTACATGGTTGTATTTTTTTATGATGAAATTATATCCATTGTTTTATATGGATTATGTTATGATGTGATGATGTATACGAAACCCATTGGGTTATGATGAATGATTTATGTTTATTTTGTGGCACACGAAAGAATGATTTCATTTTGAGATGGGTGGGACCTATATATCTCCCAAATTCTTTGGGTAAAGATATATATATATATATATATATATATATATATATATCATGCAATAGACATGACTGGAACAGAAAGTAAATATGGATTAGTAATACAGGGTAGGAAAGGAAAGTAAATTTAGTTTAGTAATGGACTTCGTTTACTATGATGGTCTTGGAATCAATGCCTTGGCTACTATGGAAATCATATTTTGTGCTTAATGGTTTGACAAAACTCCATTTTTTCCATCCTATTTTATCATGATTAATGGTACTTTATGATCCATGCCTTACATACTTCCATGTTTTATGTTATTGTCCAAGATTTTGATGTTTAAATTTTATGTTCATGTTTTTATGTTCAAATGTTTATGGATTGTTTTATGTTCTCCATGTTTACCCTTACTGAGAATTCAAGATCACCCTTTCTATGTTTTTTGTTTTCCTTTCACCAGGATATAAAAGAAAGGTTTTAGGTAATAAAATTAAAGGGGAAGATCTTTATGGGATATGTTGAAGATCTTTCACCATGATTAGAAGATTATGTTCTGAGTTTCCAAAGACACTAAACTATTACAGTTATTGGGTGTCTGTTTTTGTTATGTATTTAGTATTCCAAAAAAGTAATGTAATGTCCAAGTACATAAAGCTTGGGTCTCTACAACATATATATACAAATGTGTATGTAATTAATGGAAATAAAGAATATGTAATCATACTACCATCCATATTATCATCTGATAACTAGGCTATAGAAAACCCTTGTACTACCTATTTTAACACCATATTAAGAGATATATGATATCTAGCTAGTCACATAATCCAAATAAGATAGTACATTTCATTTGATAACTCAACCATCTCATTGATGGATATACACAGAGTATTAGAAACAGGTTACATATTTCATCCCATGAAAGAACCATATCATAATGGATAGTCATAATATAACTTGAGAAAGGTTTTATATTTCATACCATGACTCAACAATCTCACAATGGAAAACCACAATATAAATTAATTTTCGCATTCAATTCACACAATAGAGTTATCATACAGAAACCCATATACCAATATGCCAATAATGTCACATAGAAGAGTTATCTTCAAGCTACACATACACACACAAGACAATCATGTTATATAATAGAGTTATCACAAGGCTACACATGCACCCACATTACAATCAGTTCATACATATTAATATAAAAACTGTAAAATGGTAAGTAATTTATATTTCAAGTGATTGAGAACTCAAATATCAAAGATCCACCACTCTAATCAGGTGAAACAAAAAAATTCCCTTTAATCATACCTAAATTCCTCACATAATTATTTTAAGGTGAAGATCCATGAAGAAGAATAAATTTAGGTATAGGACCACATTATACATACAAAACAAAAACTATATGAATGAATAAAACATTAATTAACGAAGAGTAGTGAGTAAATTATGGTGGATCAATGTTTCTATCAATTAATTATGAAAGAAAAAATTATTTGATCATTATATATTATTTATACCCTTGTATGAAAGATCCTATCTAAGGTTCCATTTAATATAATATGTGAGATCATGGAGAAGAAGAAATAAATAGAGATATACCTTCATTTTTATATCAATCAAGCCAAAATATAATAAACAAATATTCTATATGGATATGAATAAATAAAATATCATATATGAGACTCTTAGTTTGAGATCCCAATACATAGGATAAATAATAAGAGTTCTTAGGGAGGTTTCAGGTGAAAATTATAAATTTCAAATTAATTAATACATCATGCATGGTTTTGAAGAACAGTTTGACAAATCATATGAAAACCATGTTTGGGCCACTATAAAAAAAGTCTTAGGGTTGGGACACACTTTTTATTAAACCATGTGCTAAATACGAAAATTTCCAATTCTCTAAAAGTATCCAATCACACACTTAATAAGGAAATCTGTACAGTTTCCCTAAACCGTGTTCCAACCATGTTCCCTCTAAAACACTTCCAAATCTTCCCAAAACTATCCAAAAACAAGTATATAACTTACCCCAAGAGACCATATCTCAAAACACATAAACATAAAATGAATAAAAACAATCCTAACAGACCTTATAAATCCAAGAGATGTTAAAAAACATTCTTATATGTGGTAACTAATAATTAAGGATATGTCAAAAAATAGATATATTAAATAAAATTTATAATTCATTGAAATAATATTATATAATTATTATTCCATATAAATTATATTTATATAGTTATTTTATATATATTAAGGTTAGGAATAAGAATACTTAAAATCAAAATGAAAAAAATAATTCATGGGGGTCGTAACCTATTTCATGATGATTAAGTCTTTGGTAGGTACTTAATGACTTCAAAGATTAAGGTGTGTGTGATAAAAACATATAAAAGACACCTATGAGGTTTAATAAGAGGTATACAAGATGATTTTGTCTAATGGTAGAAATATTTGGAAGTGATTTTCAAAATAGGGTGACATGAGGTATCAATACATGGAAGGGTGTGGTATTTTGAGTTAAAATTACAAATACAAATTTAATTAATAATGAAGACTTCAATAATATTATTATACATAACAAATAATATTATTCTATACCTTTTCTCCAAAAAAATCTTTCCCTTACATCATGCATGTTGCTTAACCCTTTACATCACTATTTCATTATATTTACCCATTTTTTATTTATTTTATTAATTTTCTTTTGAAATATTCCAAAATTTCATTTTAAACTAATTTCGACATTATTATTCTAAATATAATTTTTTTTGAAAATTAATCTCCAAATATGAGGATATTTATATTTTTTAAAATCAACTAATTAGTTAAAAATATATTCTTTATTAAGTAAAAAATTCCCTAATTTTTAAAACAATTATTATTGTAGTAAAAAAATTACTTTATAAAATTTAGAAATAAAATTTTATATTTTTAAATAATAATAATAATAGATCCTCATAATAAATTATCATGTTAGGACATTACAAAAATCGAAGTGATGGAGTTTTAAAAATATCATTGAATAGATGATCTTCACTAAACCCTGGAATTTCATGTAGCCTGGTACGTTTTCCAAACCCAACTCCCAGATTAAAAATGGTGTGAATAATGAAATTAAATTCCCTATTAATGAGAGAAACCATAGAATCATTTTTATTACATTATATCAGGCAATCCACCCATAAAAAAATAATTTTCCAAGAGAGAGAGGTATCAGTAATCATGATGGAGTTCCCAATGAATAGAGGATCTAGTTCTACCCAGTTTTTTTTTCCAATTATTAATATGGGAAATATGAATCTCATATATATATGAAATGAACATTCCATAATATTTATAGAAAAATGAGATAGATCCTCAATTATCATACATGATTATCCCCTCAATATCCTATAGGTATCAGGTTTCCCTCGGAAGCTTTGACATTATTTATTCTAATCCAACATGTAATTTGGGGTTGCTAGAAAATAGTGATAAAACCACTATAAGTCTTGAAGCTACCTTAGATGTCCAATCTATCAAAAGCAGGTATATTCCTAATTTTATTCCTAGAAATTATAGTATTTATTGAAGAAACAATTTTAACTAATAATAGGATATTCTTCATGAACACATTTATCTTAACAACATGCTGATCATACCCCACAATATTATTGTTCCAATAGTTGATGTAGCACACTTGAGCAACTACATACCAAAATCATAAAAAACTAGGAATATCCATCATGTAAATTTTAGTGGGAAATAAGGTATCAAATATCAGTGATGATGGTAAAGTATACTTCGATGAAGTTGGAAATAATACCCCAAATCATCTTATCATATGACCAGTTGAAGAGGATAAGTGTAGTGAACTCACCCAAAATAGCATGAAGTTTATGTCTTCTATTACTAAATTGACATGATTAAAAGGAATCACATCTCAATGGAATGAGAGTTTTATAGTTTTGGTAAACCAGATATATATATGAAAAAGAATAAACTAATTACAACTTATTTTTTTCTTTTTACATAAATAACTTCTTGGATAACTTTAATCCATCTAGTAAATACCTGCATATCATTCATTATACGCATCTTGTATTCATGGGGAATGAAACATAATAAGGGTGAGATCAAATTCTCAGTAAGGGTAAAATACAGTGGAAGGAATAATGCATCTATAAGAATAGTAAATATGGCATCAAAATTAAATGAACACACATGACACAAAATCAATAAACTGAATAAAAGAGCATAATAAACATGGAAAGGTAATAAATGAAAACCCAATACATTCAATAACTAGATATGGAAAAACAAATATGTCGATGTAATAAACTGAATAAAATTCCATTTAATCAAGGAACTAAAAATTTAATTTAATTGTAGATATGTCTATGTAAAATCTAATGGATGGATAATAACTAAAATTAAATGATGTAAATTCTTAATTATTGGACTCCATGTTTTCGAGGTACATAGAACCAGTACCATCAAGACCTTTCACAAGATAGATTATATATTGAGTAAACCCCATCTGAAGCATCTATCCAACTATTTTGTCTCATAAGACAATCGATGCATAGAAGGGCTATCTATAACTGGTTCCACCTATGTCATACCAGTCTAAAATATTCCTTATATGAAGAATAGTCGATTTAATAATGTTCCTTATCAAATAAACATATTCAATAAAGAATAAAGAATTATCAATTTTATCTAAATAATTAAATGACTATAAAATTAAAAACCATATGCAAAATGGTATAAAGTTTTGGAAATATTAATATACATGATAAATTATATATATAATTAATGAAAATTCAATGATCATATGATCATAGTAAATTGAATATTTCAAGGGGACTAAAAGGGCTCAAAGAAGTGAATGTTAATATTATCCTTGGACAAGTCAATCAAAAACCATTTATAGGATGAATAAGGATGGTATGAACACAACATATCCAAAGTGGAGTAAAAATATAGGGTTGTTCTTTTGAGAAAATAAAAGGATAACTTCAAAAATATTCTTGACTAAAATAATATTTAATCATTCCAAAGTTCCTGATACCACTTTGAAACCTTTTAAATCACATAAATCTTGAAGGAATAATATTAGATGAAAGCCTTAAATACCATTTATATAAATAAATTCAAGATGTAATATATAAAAATGGGATGTAGATATACCACACAAACTATTTAAGTGGTGAACATGTCATTTATCTCACAAATGAAAAAAGTGAGATGAGAAGCCATCACCTTGAGTTTTTTGGGTGAACGTCCCTTAAATTCATGTATTACAAACTTATGTTAATTTATTACTTTCATAAGATCCTTTTTATCATGTTTATTATTAAATTTATTTAGATTATTACTTTTTTTTATACAAGTACTTGAACAATTATGTTTACATCAGGTGTTTTGACGAAATTCAGTTTATGTCTCAAAAAATCTGTGGTAGGTCAACTATGCTCAAAGGGGTAATTATATAATATCAATAGAATAATAATAATGAATTTTTTTTCATATTTATAAATAAATTATATTTTTAAATTCATTAATTACATACAGTTATGAAAAATTAATCAATGTTACAATCATGTAGACAGTATGTCATACCTACACATGAGTAACATTCCCATTTTTCGACGATCGTTATAGAAAGAAGGTAAGTAACACCATATATTCATGAATAACCATTATATAATAAATAAAATGTTATTTAATCATATATAATTATATATATAATTCATGTTATGTAAAAGGAATCACATAGTGTCGAGTAGGCAGTAGTCCACCCATCCATGACTAACATTATCACTTTTTAAGTGTGTGAAAAGGCAATAAATACATAAATAAATAAATAAATATATATATATATAAAGGTAATTATGTAATTAATATAATATATATGTTTTTTATTTCTCATATTGTAGAGACCCAAAGCTTGACGTACATGGACATTACATTACCTTTTCCGAATACTTAATACATAACAAAAACCAACACTCAAGGATCGTAATAGTTTAGTGTATTTGGAAACTCAGAATATAATCTTCTAATCATGTTGAAAGATCTTCAACATCTCCCATAAAGATCTTTCCTTTTTTTTTTCTTACCTAAAACTTTTATTTATATCCTGGTGAAAAGAAAACATAAAAAGGGTGATCTCAAATGCTCAGTAAGGGTAAACATAGAGAACATAAAAACAATCCATAAACATTTGAATGCAAAATCATGAACATAAAATCTAATCATCAAAATCATGAGCAATGACATAAATATTGGAAGTACAGAAAGCATAGATAATAAAGGAACATTAATAACAATAAACTAGTATGGGAATAAAACATGTAATTGTTGAAAAACATTAAGCACATGATATTATTTCCATAGTATCCAATGCATTGCTTCCAAGACCATCATAGTGGACAAAGTCCCTTTCTGAATTGAGTTCACTCCTTGTTCCAGTCATGTATCACTGAACCAGATTAACTTTCCATTCCAACAATGTATATCTCATGAGATATAAATTGTTACCCAATTCATTGGAGGGAGATATAGGTCCCACCCATCATATAATGAAAACATTCTTACTTGTGCCATAAATTAAACATAAACCTTGCATCATAACCCAAATAATAAAATGGGTTTCATAAATATCATCCCATCATAATGTAATCCATATAAAACAAATAGATATCACTTCATCATAAAAATAATCAAACCATGTAAATAATAAAAACATTATACTTGAAACATAATCATACTAAATAATATCATCTTATATGGAAAAAAGTTTTGACAAAACAATTGAAATGAAATCTTGAGGAAAATATCCTTTCTTCTTCAAAATAATTTTCTTCTCACAAAATGCAATTCAATTTTAAAGAAAAGGATTTTTTTTTGAAAATAATCATGAAATATGTTAGAGGAAGATTCATTAAAATTAGGCGTTATGAAATCATAAAAATCCATTCATGCCGTATAAGTTAGAAAAAACATTTTTCTTGTACTTTTGCTGGAAAAGTCAAAAAGTGCCTAATATGGTAAAAAAAGAAAGATTCTTCCATAATACAATGTAAAAGTCAAAGAAGGGTAAAAATGACTTTAAAAATACATGGACTAATATTAAAAACTTTATGAAAAACATTTTTATGGACATGGATGAAAATATAACCCCAGAAAATACTTACGTATAAGCAATCTTAGATAGAGATGAGATTGAAAAATTATCCCTTACCTTAGGTCCAATTTCATCCGTACATTTCTAAAACTACTGTATAGTGGGTTTAGACATATTATTAACATCTAATAGAGCCATATTAATATTAATGATGTCATATATTATTCACTCATGCCTTTATATTACCCTTTCTTTTGTCAATTCCAAGTTAAAGCAACGTTTTGGGTAAAATTGTTTCATTTATCGTACGTGTTTGGACTTGTTATTCTTGATATTTTTACTTATTTCATGATATAATTACATACAGAATGTAAAAATTGATTTATATATCATAAATATTCTGGATATATATGTATATAATAAATAAATAAATGAAATGAAATACACCGTTCATGGAGACGGTAGACCGTACGTACGCATGAACGCTATTTTCATTTCCTTATTGAATTGAATGGAAGTAAGTAGAGTACATATATATATATATATATATATATATAAATCTAGTAGCATTATTATGTCATTAATTTAATTATTATTTATTATATATATACTTTATAATCATTCTTGAATGGCTAACATGGAGAATGAATCTCATCGCGTTTGTGGAGACGGTAGTCCGTACGTACGCACGAGCGATAATATTAATATTTTGATATTAAATTAATATATAATTGGATGTTATATCATATATAAATAATCATAAAAATGTTATATTTATTATTTAAATCATTTATAAGATTATTATACCCATCCAAATGATGAAATATTTGAATAACAAACTACACCACGACGTGGAGAAGGTAGTCCGTACGTACGCACGTGTGGTGACCTTTTAATTCATAGGATCAATAAAATAAAAAATATGGTCGTACCATTTTTATAATAACATCAAAGTATATAGAACATACTGGAGTTTTTATTTTACAATTGAAACAAAAAATAAGGAGGATGTGGAAGAAGAATGGAACTTGAAATAGGTGGTGAGACATTTACCTCTTCTTCGGGTTCTTCCTTTTGATTTGATAAAAAGGGATCCTTACGTTGGCTTTATGACTAAAGGAAGGCCTCTAGGATGAATTTAGGATAGTTGAGAGGGTATTTGGGCAGATTTTGGCCGAGACAAATGGCTTAGATGTTTTGAATTATAGTGAAGGGGGAGTTCCCTTTTATAAGAGGGGTGAGGGGCACCTTAGAAAAAACTTAAAATATTATTTTATAACAAATAACTTTTCGGTTTGTAATGGCTCCAAAGTGAATTATTTAGATTCTAGGGTGGGTATGGGTAGAAATAATATCAACCAATAGGTTTTATACAAGTTTAGGTTGCCATTTTAACCTTATCATTTAGATTTAACTCAATGATAAATAATTTAACTTTTACCATGTCTTCTTGTATTCTTATACTATATGGTTAATAAACTTACTATAAACTGCCAATAGAATCCAAATTGGTTCATTAATTTCTTATATATTATTACATAAGTCTTTTTGCCGAACCTTATATTTCTAGGACAATTATATCAATTAATAATATAATATTTGTTTTAAAAACTATTTTATGTCAATTTTGACACTATTTGGTATTTGTTTTTTTCTAAATTCATTACAGAACTATTACTTAAACAAAATCCAACTAACCGACCCTAATATATTATATTAACATATAAAATTAGTTTAATTCATAAAAAGTCTAAAATTACATTTATTTTTCTATTTATAATATCAATTATGTTAATATTTCATTAATAAGGTAATTACTGCATCATCATTGTGTCATAAATAAATTAAATTAATTAATGTCTAAAAATTATAAATAAAATACCATTATGTAGGAAATCTTTTTATCTTTCTAATGAAAATTTATAGTCTAATTTATATTCTGTTTAACTCTATATTAAAAGTGTTTTAGTTCTTAAACTTTGATTTTAACTCTTTTAACTCTTCTTTGAATTAAATAATAATAAATGTCCTAATCTAATCCAAGTGGACGTAAATGGACATATTTTATTCCCAATGTTGTTTTTGGTCGAATTAAACTTATTTAATAGAATTATGACATGTGTTAGGGTAATAATAATATCAGTTCTACCCTTAATTACCCTATTTACTTTTATCCGTGGTAAATAAAAGTAAAAAGTTACTATTCACCAAAAATTATTTTGATCTCATTGAACCACATATTACTTACTGATATCAACCGTGACTCTCATATTTTTGAAATTCAACTCACATAAGTGGTAAAATTATGTTTTATGTAAATTTTTAAATGCTCCTAAGAGGTGGGTAAAAGAAGGTAAAAAGTTCAAAAAAATTTTTACATATCTAAAATTATTATAAAATTAATCCAATGAATTACATAAAACTTATATAGGTATTATGTATCTATTTTGACCTAAAATAAATTTAAATAAAATAAATAATTATTTAAATAAAAATTCAGTTTTAACCAATAACTTAGTGTTTTCACTATTCATCAAAAATTAAAAGTTTTCAGAAAAATACCAAAAATTCACACTAGGATAATTTTGATATTCCGAATCCAAAAATGAAGTCCATTTTGAAAGATAAAATTTATAATATTTCAAAAAGTGGGTATTACTATTCATAATAGCTATTTCATAATAATATTATAATAATATCTCATTTAGTGACACTTTTTGTTGCGTACAACACACGCTATCGAGGAATGTTGCTCTAGTGTGAAACACAAGACAAGAACAATGTTGCATATACTACAAGCTAATATGGTGTTGTGTATAGTGCAAGATAATATTGGTGTAGCATACAACACAAGACATAAAATAAATTCAAAGGAATATTTCTCATAAAATCTCGGGGTGTTATATTCTACCCCCCATAAAATGAATCTCCCCCTCAAAATTCATCGGGGTTATAAATGGTTCACTACTTGAAATTTTCTTTAATAGAAACCCACATCGTAAAAAGAAATACCAAAACTTATCTTTAAAAACTAAAGTATGAAATGTAACGGTTACCCAAATCAACTAATCACTGGGTTTCCACATATGAGAACATAGGAGAAAATATGGATATGGAAGAAAAATCTAACCATCAAGTTCAGATGGAGAGTGGTAGAGAACACGGATATGAAAAATCCAACAATCACAAAGCTGTATATTTGTGATGATATAAGGTACCATCTGATTCTTCAGATATAAGAGCACTAAGAAAACCTTTTTTTTCAATATTATTTCCCTAAATTTGAAAATTTTGAATTAGAAGAAATACTTATTTGATTTTGGTACAATTTCACTGTTGTTTATGCCTTGATCAATTTCCACTTCATCTCTTAAAGAAATGAAGTTGAATTTTTCATTCTTGAGGTGTTAGCAGATCATGTGATAGAATTATGGGTCATTCCATCTTTCTCAAACAAAAGGTTAACAAAAGTTATTGAATACATAAGTCCATGTATGGTGAGGTTAATCGTATATGATTCCAAAAAATGGACTTATACTTCATCTATCATACCGCTTAATAAAACAAAACTAGTTTCTACTAACTATGGACTTCCTGTCGGCCATTGGTAGGTGATAAAGGCCTGTCACACTTCGGTTGTGGGTTTGATTCCCACAACCTTGTCCGACGCGACGGGTTGTCTCACGTCCTGCAGGTTGTCCCTTTTTCTAAAACTATACTAAAATAACATTCAGAAATAAAAACAAAAAGTTATAGCCTTAAGAAATACTATATGATGTCTATTCCAACCATTAGGCTTATTGAAAATACTTCTGTCTGATTACTAGAAATGTCATCTACCGAGCATTTTAATTCCTTCATTTTCCCCCATATATCATAAGATATATCTTGTTGTTGGTCACATTGTAAACAAGTTAATACCTTAATCATGTATTCTCTTGAAACATTAATACCCATTTAACCTCAGTGAAAACATGAATGCTGTCAAAAGATAACTCTTTCCACATACCAAAATCCCAAAATTTCTATATACTTAAACCATGATATAACTTTTTCCTTATATCAGTAATGAGATCATTTCATTTTCTATTTATCCCTTCATTATGTTTATATCATCTTCTTTCCAAAAATATTTCAATCACATTTCATGGTTACCGGTACCATATAATTATTGAAAACCAATACCAGATATTCCAAAATTCCATGATACCATAAATGAGATTCCATGATACTATTTTGAAATCCCATTACATAAACACTTAATCATTCCACAACATCATTTTCATACTCAACATCACAAATAGTGATCGCATGTGACTTCATTTTATCCTTTACCTTAATAGGTTGCTCACGTTGATCATCATTAACTCTTGTATTAGGGTATTTATTAGCATAATGCCCCATTTCATTGCACTTGAAGCATTGAAGGGTTGGTGGAGCGTTCTCTGCAGTATTACCTTTTTTCCATTAATTCGATACTCAACTACTCTATAACCTTCTTTTACAGAATTAAAACATTTTCTAGTACCTTTTAGACAATATCTACTATGCTTCTTTCGACACTTTGAGCATAAAGAAACATTCATCTTCATTTCACCATTGTTCTGAGATTTCTCCTTGAAATCCATCTTTCGTTTCTTATCAAAACCATGAGATAGATATGTAACACCAACTTCTAGTTCTACCTTGAAAACACAACGCACAATTTCTTCATAGCTACTGAAGTCTCTTATATCCAATTACCTTTGAAGACTTGGTTTTAAGCCACTGAAGAATCGATTAACTTTACTTTCACGTTGGATGACAAAGCCAGATTCATACCTTGGAAGCCTTGTAAAATTCACCTCGTATATACCCACAGATTCATCATCCTTTTTCTTAAGCTCAAGGAACTCCTTTTCCTTCTTTGTTCAAAGAATACGAGGAAAATACTTATTAAAAAAATGGTCTTGAACTCATCCCATTCCATTGATTCAATTTCATTTTGAGCCTTGTATTCATAATTAGAGGCCCCCACTAATCTGATTCACCTTCTAAACGGTAAACAACCAGAATGAATTTTTCATGTTCCGAACAGTGAATTATGGAAAATATCTTTACAATGGTACCGATCCATTATTCAACAATAAGTGGATCAGAAGCCCCACTGAAAGAAGGTGGACGTTACTTCATGAAGGACTCAATAGAATATTTTTCCCTTCTCTGCTCATTCGGAAGTCCATAATGATCCATAGCTTGTGTAAGTATAGAAATAAGATTTTTCACTCCATCTCCCATAACATTAATTTTTTCAAGAGGAAAATCATTGGATCATCCATTACATTGATCAACACGTTTCCTTCGGGTTCCAACCATCATCTGAAACCCAAAAATAATAGTGTAAGAGGAAAAAATCATGCTATGGAAAACAACATAATAAAGGGGGAGTACCTTCAATATCTAAAATCATAGGTTTAATTCTAATATAAATACCATAATTCTAGGACTACAACATATACTTATAATTAACCTTAGAGACATCCCTAGACATACCATAGAAATATGTTTAGCAATATCACTAATGTTTTCACATCCCAGTTTCCAAAGGCTAATTAAACCTTTCCTCTAATACCAACTGTAGAGACCCAATGCTTGAAGTACATGGAAATTACATTACTTTTTTGGAATACTTAATGCATAACAAATACCAATACTCAAGGATCGTAATAGTTTAGTGTCTTTGGAAACTAGGAATATAATCTTTTAATCACGGTGAAAGATCTTCAACATTTCCCATAAAGATCTTCCCTTTTTATTTTCTTTCCTAAAACTTTTAATTATATCTTAGGGAAAAGAAAACATAAAAAGGGTGAGCTCAAATGCTCAGTAAGGGTAAACATAGAGAACATAAAATTATCCATAAAAATTTTAAAGCAAAAACATGAACATAAAATCTAAACATCAAAATCATGAGAAATGACATAAATATTGGAAGTACATAAAGCATATATCATAAAAGAACATTAATCAAGATAAACTATCATGGGAATAAAACATGTAATTGTGGAAAAAAATTAATCACATGATATGATCTCCATAGTAAGCAACACATTGCTGCCAAGACCATCATAGTGGACAAAGTCCCTTTCTAAATCGACTTCACTCCTCATTCCAGTACTGTATCACTGAACCAGATTAACATGCCATTACATCCATGTCTATCTCATGAGATATAAATCTTTACCCAATGCATTGGGGGAAGATATAGGTTCCACCCATCTCATAATGAAATCATTATTACTTGTTCCACAAATTAAACATAAATCATTCATCATAACTCAAAGAATAAAATGGGTTTCATAAACATCATCCCATCAAAATGTAATCCATATAAAACAAATGGATATCATTTCATCATAAAAATAATCAAACCATGTAAATAATAAATACATTATACTTGAAAAATAATCATACTAAATAATGTCATCTTAGATGGAAAACAGTTTTGACAAAACATTTGAAATGAATTCTTGAGGAAAATATCCTTTCTTCTTCAAAATCATTTTGTTTTCACAAAATGCAATTCAATTTTAAAAGAAAAAGATTTTGTTGAAAATAATCATGAAATATTCTAGAAGGAGATTAATTAAAATTAGGTGTTATGAAACCATAAAAATCTGTTCACGCCGTATAAGTTAGAAAAAAACATTTTTCTTGTACTTTTGCTGGAAAAGTCAAAAAGTACCTAATATGGTAAAAAAAGAATGATTCTTACATACTATAATGTAAGAGTCAAAGAGGGGTGAAAATGACTTTTAACATACTTGGAAGAATATTAACAACATTATGAAAAACATTTTTATGGACATGGATGAAAATATAACCCCAGTAAATACTTACGTATAAGCAATCTCATATAAAAATGAGATTACAAAATTATCCCCCACCTTTGGTCCAATTTCTTATGTACATGTCATAAAATCCTGTATAGTGGGTTTAGACATATTATTAACTTGTAAAATAACCATAATAATATTTATTATATCATAGATGATTCACTTATGACTTTATATTACCCCTTCTTTTTCCAATTCCATGTTAAAGCAGCGTTTTGGGTAAAAGAATTCATTTATCGTGCGTGTTTGAACTTGTTATTCTTGATATTGTTACTTATTTCATGATATAATTACATCTATAATGTAAAAAATGATTTATATATCATATATATTCAGTATATATATGTATATAATAGATAGATTAATGAAATTAAATACATCGTTCATGGAGACGGTTGACCATACGTAAGCATGAACGCTGTTTTTCATTTCCTTATTGAATTGAATGGACGTAATTAGAGTAAATATATATATATATATATATAAATCCAGTTGAATTATTATGTCATAAATTTAATTTTTATTTATTTTATATATACTTTATAATCATTCATTAATGGATAACATGGAGAATGAATCTCATTGCGTTCGTGGAGACAGTAGTTTGTACGTACGCACGAGCAACAATATCTTTCTTTTGATATTAAAATCATATATAATTAGATGTTATATAATATATACATAATCATCACAATGTTATATTTATTATTTAAATCATTTATAATGATTAATATACCCATCCAAATGATGAAATGTTTGAATAAAATACTACACCACGACGTAGAGACGGTAGTCCGTAAGTACGCACGTGTGGTGACTTTTTCATTCATAGGATGGATAAA
This sequence comes from Viscum album, assembly GCA_963277665.1. Lineage (NCBI taxonomy): Eukaryota > Viridiplantae > Streptophyta > Magnoliopsida > Santalales > Viscaceae > Viscum > Viscum album. The sequence continues at coordinate 59,339,485 of OY728143.1, read as the reverse complement.
ATGAGTAATATGGTCGTACCATTTTTATAATATCATCATATTATATAGAATATACTGGAGTTATTATTTTATAATGGAAATAACAAAGAAGGAGGAAGTGGAAGAAGAATGGAACTTGAAATAGGTGGTGAGACATTTACCTCTTCTTTGGGTTCTTCATTTTGATTTGATAAAAAGGGATCCTTAGGTTGGATTTATGACTAAAGGAAGGACTCTAGGATGATGGGATAATAGTTTAGAGGGTATTTGGAAAAGGTTTTGGTGAGAAAAATGGCTTAGAAGTTGTGAATTAGAGTGAAAGGGAAGTGCCCTTTTATAAGAGGGGTGAGGGGAACCTTAGGAAAAACTTAAAATATTATTTTATAATAAATTAATTTTCGGTTTATAATGGCTCCAAGGTGACTTATTTAGAGGCTAGGGTGGGGATGGGTATAAATACTCTCAAAAAATAGGTTTTAAGTCTTTTTTCCAAACCTTATATTTTTAAGACTATTATATAAATTAAAAATATAATATTTGTTTTAAAAACTATTTTATGTCAATTCTGACACTATTTGGTATTTTGTTTTTTCTAAATTCATAACAGAATTATTACTTCAAAAAAAATTCATCTAACCAACCCTAATATATTATATTAACCTATATTATTAGTGTAATTCATTAAAAGTCTCAAATTACATTTATTTGGCTATTTATAATATCAATTATGTTAATATTTCATTAATAAGGTAATTACTACATCATCATTATGTCATAAATAAATTAAATTATTTAATGTATAAAAATTATAAATAAAAAAGCATTATGTAGGAAATAATTTTATATTTCTAATATATATTTATAGTCGAATTTATATTGTTTTTAGTGCTATATTAAAAGTGCTTTAGTTCATAAACTTTGATTTTAACTCTTTTAACTCTTCTTTGAATTAAATAATAATAAATGTCCTAATATAATCCAAGTGGACCTGAATGACCATATTTTATTCCTAAGGTTGTTTTTTGTCGAATTACACTTATCCAATAGAATTAGGACATGTGTTAGTGTAATAATAATATCATTTTTACCCTTAATTACCCTATTTACTTTTAACCGTGGTAAATAAAAGTAAAAAGATACTATTAATGATTTTTTTTTCATCTCATTGAACAAAATTTTACTTAATGATATCAACCATTTCACTCGGATTTTTGAAATTCAACTCACAAAAGCGGTAAAATTATGTTTTATGAAAATTTGAAAATGCTCCTAGGAGGTGGGTAAAAGACGGTAAAAAGTTCAATAAAAACTTTTATATATCTAAAATTATTATAAAATGACTCCAATGAATTAATTTGAACTCATAGAAGTATTATGTATCTATTTTGACCTAAATAAATTTAAATAAAATAAATAATTATATAAATAGAAATTCAGTTTTAACCAATAACTTAGTGTTTTCACTATTTATCAAAAATTGAATATTTTTTTAAAAAAAACAAATATTCACCCTAGGATAATTTTGATATTCTGAATCCAAAAATGATTTCCATTTTGAAAGATAAAATTTATAATATTTCAAAAAGTGGGTATTACTATTCATAACGGCTAGTTCATAATAATATTATAATAATATCTCGTTTAGTGAAACTCGGTGTTGCGTACAACACACGCTATCGAGGAATGTTGCTCTGGTGTGCCACACAAGCCAAGAATAGTGTTGTGTATACTACAAGATAACATGGTGTTGCGTATAGTGCAAGATAATCTTTGTGTAGCGTAAAACAAAAGATATCAAAGAAATTAAAATGAAAATTTCTCATAAAATCTCGGGGTGTTACCCATATGTTTAATTATAACCATCATTTATGTATTCGATGTACCGTGTGAACGAATCACATCTCTTTGAGGGGGCAGTAGTCCATACTTCCTCAAGAGATGTTATCGTATAAATGTAAAATGGAAATTCTTAAATGTATATCTTAAAAAAAAATTAAAAGGAGTATAAAAATATAATAAATATAATAAATATCATTTTATAAATATATTTTCCATCATAATGTCCACCATGAGATGTGGTAAGGGAAAAATGAACAAAGATCATTTCATGTGACAATAGTTAGCCATACATAGAAATAGTTTGTTCATTACCCAATAGATGGAGTTGAGTATAAGTGTAGGTAGAAACCTTATAATTACAAACTAATAGTATATTGAGGATACCAGTATTTTTATACATGAATATAATAATATATGAGGGGTTGTAGAACAATAATGAAACTAAAAATCTAGAGAGAATATGTTACCTCTTTATTATGTAACTACCTTGGGTTGGTACCAAAAGGATACTTGGAAGGATCTATGAAAAAGGGATTATTAAAGGTCTATGGAAGTGATTTTGGGTGGATAATTGGGCAGATCATGGTTAAACATAAGTGGTTTGATATGTGTGTGAAATGAGGAGAGGTGGTGGCATTTTAGAGGGAAGGAAAAGGAATCACTTTGTATTTATGGAAATAAGTTATGTGTACAGATGTTCTTACCTAAAAAATTAATTCCAACAAAAAACACAATAATGGAAGGTTAATGGACAAATTTTGGCATCAAATGGGTATTGGAAAAGTGACAAGTCATTTTGGCCCCTATTTTGAAGGTTTAATCCTTTATTAAGATTAAGTTTACCTTAATATTTATAAATAACTTTAATTACATTTACTAATATTTTTGGTCAAAAAAAGTTTCCATTTTTTGAAATTATAAATTATTATTATTATCATTTTGGGACCCATTTTTGAAAATTTAAATCATATAAGTGGCAGAAATTATTTTGAAATTCCTCCCACATGAGGGACGACAATGCATGTTTTTAAAGTAAAAACAATTAAAACGTTACTGTGTTTTTATAATCATTTTCAAAGTGAAATTGAATCCAATATCATATATTTGTTTAATTTTTAAAAATATTGTCTAATTAAACATTTAATACAATTAAAATGTTAGTTTATCTTTTTAAATAAATTAGATGAAAAATATATTTTGCACTAAAAGTCAATATTTTTAACTATTCATTAAAAAATGAAATGTTTCTGAAAATAAAAAAAATTCACCCCAACCAAATTATTATGTTTTTATTTCTAATATGATACTTATTTTTAAATATTAAATCAATTAAATTTTAAAAATTCATATTTAAAATTGGTTCTCAATTAAAAGGGGCTAAATTTCATTTATAAAAATATAGCTTTTATGTGTAAAATAGAGTTTTTTCTTATATTATTCCTATCAAACCTATCGGATGAATATAAAAAAAATATTTTATTTAGTATATAACATATTTATATAATTAAAATAATTCAATAGTTTTAATTAATTTTTTTTATTAAGATAAAACTATTTTGGAAACATATGAATAATAATATTTCATCTTATATCCAATATGGTGTTTTTTAATTTATCATTAATTAGTAACCCATTAATTCATTTTATATTTATATAAAAAATAAATTTTAATAATATAGTTGATATTATTCATAGTATATAACATAAAGAATTGGTTATATCATATTTTATTAAATTATAATATTTTAATAATACATTGATTCTTGGTGAAACTATGTCTTGCGTGTGACGCAAGCAATATAGGAAGGTCACTCTTTCTTGTAATGCATTCTAAATTAGTGTTTCATGAATTTAATAATATAGAAACAATTTTAAATAGTAAATTTTTTTTTATTTCTTGGGATATTATATTTTCTTACACGCTTGGTGATGCGTGCTATACATGTTATCTAATACAAAGTTGTACTTTAGAATTTCAGGGTGTCACATTCCCACCTGATTAATTAAATAGTGTCCTCACAATTTAAACAGAATATTGCTAATATATATTTTTTCTAATTCCTATGTTTGAAATCACACATCATGAGAATGTTTCATAATTCATCCTCTATAAAAGAGATAATGGAATGTAAAAAGGTCATATGGACTACCTTGTAACTAGGTCTCTAAGTATGAGAACATTAGTGGAACGTAGAGATACATACTTGGAAGAAAAGAATAAAATTTTTTAGGGAGTGAATGATGTTGTTAAGAAAAAATAATTTAATTGTCAATAACATGTTTATGGACTCAAATCCATAAAACTATGACGATTTAAGAGGCCATCATTTGAACACAAATTAAGGTATTATGAAAATGTATTATTTCTATGTCATTTTCCTAATGTGGGGTAATTCTTTTACTTGAGTTGAATATTGAAAATATTCAGACTACATAGGTTTCAATTTCAGGTGAAAAATAAAAAATTTTAGTTGTGCTTCAATAATATTCTAATCCATTAATTTATTACTTAAACTTAATTACTAATGAATACTTTTTTATGCCCAAAGCACTGACAAATTTTTTAAAGGATTATAAGGCCTATAAAAGAGTGACATGTCTAACCATTTATCTTTAACTATCTTACAAAACCCATATTGTTAATATATTAATCTATAATCCTTAATATTGATACTACTATTTCATCATTAACATCTATTCAATAAAGATTTTATCTAAAAATAATAAAAAATTAACCAGGACATTGCATACGTTAGTGGTTGGCGTGAAACCCTTATTGTCATTCAGTCATGGGTTCAATACCCATGAACTTTCTAAATTTTATTGCTCTTTAACTACATTATAAGGTTTAATTTTCTAAAACCATATTAATATAATTTCCAAAAAAAATATAATGGACATCCTTGAAATTAGGTTAATCACTAAATAGTCTTTTTGCTATGATTTTTAATACAAACCTAATTCATAAATAATTCATCCACTTATTCTCACATAGATGTTTCCTTGGTATAGTGTGTATCTTTAATATTATTAGTTGGATTTAAAAATCATGAAACCATATCTTCAATATAAATAACCTTAGGTTTAACCATGGGTATTCATTTCAAAAATTATTCAAAGTTGTTTGTAAATAAAATGTGAATTTTCCTAGGTGTATCCCCTAAGAGTGTCAAACAAGGTGCATAATAAGGCTTATTTTCATGTACAAGGTAACCCTGAGTCAGGCTCTAAACACCATGTCAGAGTTGTTACTCCGGGGTACATCTGTGCCAGAACCACTTCTACATGTAGTATCCATACAAGGGTGTATTGCTAATAATACCCACATATCTTATACTTTACCAAAATTATAGGGTTTCCTTCTATACTTGTCGTCAAATTCTACCTTAGGGTTATGTTCCCTAATCTATTTTTCCAAAATATAGTTCTCATGGTTGTGACTAAACATCCTATGATACCAACTATTATGACGTGACCCCAGATATATTGGAGATGGTGTTTGCTACTTTTATATTGGCATGATTACATGGAATAAAATCCCTATGGAACAAAAGATTAGTAGTTTTGAAAAAAGAGATACATATATTATAAAAGAATACAATAACTACAACACACACACATACACATACATATATTTATTTCTAAATAAATAACTTCGAGGAAGACACAATCCCATATATTAAATCCCAACATATCATTCATAATATGATTCTTGTATTTCTAGGGAATGAAAAATATTATTGGCTGGATAAAATTATCAGTAATAATAAAATATAGTGTAAGTAATAATGAATTAATTAAAATAGTAAATATGGTATGAAAACTAATTTAACGCACATGCCATGAAATAAATAAACTGATTGAAAGTTCATAAAAAATATTGAAATGTAATAAATGGAAACACATCCAATTCAAAAAATAGATAAAGAAAAAAATATGGTATGATAAGAAACTGAAACACATGGAATTTAACTAATGAAGTAAAAATTAAATTTATCCATAGATATTTTCACCAAAAATCTCATGGATGAATAGTAACTAAAACTATATGATAGAAATGATTAATTATTGTATTCCATGTTTTTAAGGTATATAGAACCAATAAGGTCAAAAAATTTCAAAAGATAGTTTAGTTGTCATGTTAAAACCCATCTGATGTGGATATCCAACTATTTATTCTCATGAGACTACTGATGCATCAAGAGGATATCTATAACCAGCCCACCCATGTCATACCTATCCAAAAAAGTCCTCATATATCAAATAATTTATTTAACAATTCAACATATAAAAAACCCATATATAATAAAGAATAACGAATTATCAATATTTACCTATATAATAAATCAAATATAAAATTATACACTATAAGGATATTGGTATAAAATTTAGTAAATAGTAATATGTATAATAAATGATATGGATAATTAGGGAAAATTCAATGATCATATGATCACATAAAATTAAATATTTCAAGGGGAATAAAATGGATCAAAAAAGTGAATATTAATAGTATCCTTGGAAAATTCAATCAAAAACCATCTAGAGAATGTATATGTATTTTTATACCCAAAATATCCTAAGTGAAATAAAAATATATGGTTGTTTTAGTTGATGAAATAAAATAATAACTCAAAAAAAATTCTTGTGGAAAATAATCTTTAAGCATTCTCAAGTGTCCCATAATACATTGAAAAAACTTAAATCATAAAAATCATGAATGAATAATAACTGATTACAGTATTAAATATAATTAATATAAATTAATACATTATATAATATATAAAAATTTATAGTAGATACACCATACAAAAGTTTTAAGTTGTGAATATGACATTTATATCACAGATGTAAAAATGGAGAAGAGAATCCCTAACCATCAGTTTCCTTGTAGGTGAAATTAATTGAAATTATTGTATAATAAAAATATTTTAATTATATACATGCTTGAGAATATTTTTAATTTTTCTTATTATATTATTTCACTTATTACTATGTTGTATAAAACCACTTAAAACTTAATGTTTACATCTGTTGTATTGATGAAATTCAGTTTATGTGTGAAAAACAACATTGGTAGGTCATCTATGGTCAAAGGGGTCATTATATAATATAATCATAATAATAATAATAAAATAATTATTATATTTATATATTAACTATACATTTATATTCAATCATTACATACTGTTATAAAAAATTAATCAATGTTACAATCATGGATACAGTAGTCCATACGTATGCATGAGTAACGTTCCCATTTTTCAATGATCGTTAGGGAAAGATGGGATGTAAAACCATATACTCCTATAATGATAATTTAATATTAAATAACATGTTATTTAATTATATATACTTATATATAGAATTATTGTGATGTAAAAGGAATCACATCGTGTCGATGAGATGATAACCCACACATCCATGGCAGACATTATCACTTTTTAAGTGTGTGAAAATGTAAAAAAAGAAAATGATGATATATATATATTTATAGAAATGTAATTATTTTAATAATATCATATATATGTTTTTCATGTCTCACATTGTTAATTAGAACCATCATTTAAACATTCTATGTATCATGTGAACAAATCAGATCACTTTTAGGGAGCACTAGTCCACACTTTCTCAAACAATGTAATCGTATTAATGTAAAATGAAAAGTATTCATTTTATATGTTATAAAAGGATTATATAAGTATAATGAAATAATAAATGTTTTAAATATAATATATAAAAAGTTTTTCCATCACAATGGCTACCATGATAGGTGGTAAGGGAAAAATGAGCAATCTTCGTTTCATGAGGCAATAATACTCTGTACACAAAAATAGTATATTCTTTAACCATTAGATGGAGTTTTGATTATGTGTAGGTTGAACCCTTAGCATAAAAACATACTATTATATTAACGATACTGGGTATTTTATACAATAATAGAATAATAATAGATGACGGGATGGAAAATGTAAATAAAACTAAAATGCTTCAGGGAAGACATTATCTCTTAATCAGGTAACTACTTTTGGTTTGTACTGAAAGGGTTACTCAAATGTATTTATGCACAATGGGAGGCTTACAGGTCTAGGGGTGATTTTTGGAAGCTATTTAGGCTGATCTTGGCTGAAAATTAGTGGTTTGAGAGGTGTGAGGAATGGGAAGAGGTGGTGGCCTTTTATAGGAAATGAAAATGACTAACTTGTAATTTTTGAAAACTGGATATGTGTTATCTTGTTCTTAGTTAAAAAATTCCAAACATTATACCCAATAATTTAAATTTAATGGATGCATTATTTCATAAAATGGGTGTTAGACAAGAGGCTAGTTCATTTGGGACCCTAAGTTAAAGGTTTTGTCCATTATTAATCTTAATTTTACCTTAATAATTATAATTAATTTTAATTAATTTCATTAATATTTTTGGACCAAGACAAAGCTGCTATAATTATAAATTATAAATTATTTTTATTCCAAATATGAAATCCATTTTTCCAAATTCCAACCATATAATTGGCAGAAAATAATTTAAAATTCATCCTGTTGGCGGGACGTCAATGTGGGTTTTTAAAGGTAAAAACATTAAAGAGTTTTCTATGTTTTTATATTCAATTTAAAAATTAAAATGACTCAAATGAACTAAAAAATATTAATTAATAAAAATATTACATAATTAATTTTTAAAACCAATTAATATTATAATTTAACCACATAGGTAAATTATATGAAAAAGATGTTTTGAACTAAAATTCGGTATTTTAAACTATTCATTAAAAATGAAATGTTTCAGAAAAATATCAAAAACACACACTAAAATAATTGTTATGTTTATATTTAAAATATTTAGTTTATTGTTACATATTAAATCAATTAATGTGTCAAAAATAATATTTAAAATGGGATCTCCATTAAATGGTTGTCAAATTGCTTTTATAAAAACATAGGTTTTTATGTGTAAAATAGATTTTGTTCTTATATGATGCCTATAAAACCTAATGTATGAATATAAATTTTTTTATTGAATATATAAAATATATATTTAATTAAAATAATTCACTACATGTAATTAATTTTTTCTATCAAGATAAAACTCATTTAGAAACATAAAAAAATAATATTTTTTTATTTCCAATCGGTTATTATTTTTATTTCTCATTACTTTGTAACCAAATAATTAATTTTATATTTATATAAAATATTCATTTTCATAAGTTGTTTAATGAAATTCATTAATTCTGATATAACAACTAGGTTATATCATATTATATTAAATTAAGATATTTTTATAATATATTGTTACTTGGTAAAAAATGGTTATGCATGTAATGCAAGCTATAAAAGAAGGTTGATATTGTGTGTAATGCACAATAACACGGTGTTTCACACATTTAATCTTATAAAATCTATTTTAAATACTAAATATATTTTTTAATTCTTGGTATATTATATTTCCTTATGGGCTTGGTGATGCATGTCATACATGCTATCGAATAGAACGTTGAACTTTAAAATTTTGGGGGGTTACAATATTGGTGATATATTTACCCTTAACCTTGTAAAATCTACACCTCAAGATAAAATTAATACTATTTATCATAGTATAATCATCCATGGGGTGATTTTTTATTGATTAATTACAAATTAAATAGAAATTGGATGGGTACATCCATGAGTTCGAGAAGGATTTCATTTAGTTAACATTATTAGGAGGACTACCTATATAGAAACCATATATAGGTTACAAGTGGGAGCCTCATGCCTAGATGACTATCAAATGATACGGAGTTGGGACCCTCGTGATGAGGTGGATCTTTTGGAATTATTTTTGGTGACATTAATTGACATCAATGTGTGATTAGTGGCTTGATGAGTGGTTCTCCAAAGCGTGCTGCATACAGAACCCTACGATTGGTTGAGACCTGATGACTACTCGATGATGACCCAATGATAAGAGGACATGTGTGACCTCGAAAGATCACAGAGGGGAGAGACTTTGTGTGACCTGGAAGACCTATGGTACTCGACAGGAGGAGTACCTCATTTCGACCGTGGTTTAATGCAGCTTTGTGTGACCCGGTAGGCCCACAGTGGGGAGCAGCTCTGTGTGACCCATCATACCCCTAGTAATAATCAGAGATGAGTACATGATATAACCCATTAGAGTATACTTATATATATATATATATTAATGATCATAAAAACTTGTTTTCACAAAAAATAAACCTTTTTTGGGATCAAAATCTTTTTATTGGTGATTAGGATTATTTTCATGTGTTTTCCATCCAACGTCACAAATCAGGAAAGGATAGAGAAAAATTCAAAACTACAAGGCATGCACATTTTCATACATTCCATGTACTATTTACACAACATGGATCAGGATGATTGGATACACGCCCAGGTTGTTGGCCAAAGAATACACGTTGTGTACCTACCATGTACACATTGTGTGGCACTTCTAGAAGTGTTCGGTGGCCATTGAATGATATTACATGCCATGTATGGCGACACTACATGATGTGTACTTCAACCTACCAGGAGGTGCTAGGTTCGAATTCAAAAATGACGTGTTAGCTCACCTACCAGTGAAGAAAAGATGACCAAAACATGTTGACAACTTTACACACCGTGTACTTTCCAGTACACGCCGTATACTACCGAAACCTATAAATTGGAGGTAGTACCTCTATGTTCAAGAGGAATTTTGTATTAGTTCATTACAATATATTCCAAGGGGTACATTCCAGAGTCATACAAGAAGAGAAGAAGATAGAGAAATATGAGGATAGAAGAGAAGAGATAAGAGAGGAGAAAAGAGGCTTCAGTGATACCTTCTCGACGACCTTTGCTCTGAAGTTTTCAAGTGGATGAATTCATAAATTTGGAGTAGTTTATTTACTAGCTACTCCATGATTAGCTAAATTCCTTATGTGTTGGGGCTATGGAAAATTAAGTATTTTAATTTGTCAATTATGATACTGTAATCATGTTATTTATTCTTCTCTATCATAATTCCTTATTAACTCATTCTAAACATCACTAGAATCCTCGTATCGGAAAAATAACAAGATTTCTAGGAATATTTTAAAGAATTATGATTAAAAACATCCATGATCATTTGGTGTTTTAATCATCTCAAAAGGCTACAATTAATAAAATTAAGAGGAATCAATTTCCATACCAAGGAATTGGTTTCTATTGATTAAAAAAACTCACTAGACCAAGGGTTTTCTATTACATTCTTAACCTAGAGTTGTGAATTATCCTGAACAACACAACCTCATAAGAAAATGGATTTAATAAAAACCTCTAAAATCTATATCCCCAACACATTTCTCTATAAATTTCATCCAAACTAAATTTCTATGTTTTTCTTTCTCTTTCAAGTAATTTGTTAAAAAGTATAAATCCAATCACCTTTTTATCAAAGCACTAAATAATTGACTCTAAATTTCATTAAACATCACTAAATAAATTACAAAAAAGATAAAAAAATAACTCCCTCCCGATGTGGATCGACCCCTTATTGGTATTATAATTTTTAGGGTAATATAATATGGATTTCCAAAAATAACACTTTGATATGAACGATACCAAATTTTGGCATCATTTCTAGGTAGGAAAAGTAAATATTTTTTTCATAACGTTTGTATCAATTTTAGTGAAAATAAAAATAAAAAAAATAAAAAAATTATATTCTTACTCACATTTATTTTTTTATTATTTTTATTCTTCCTCTTTTACACTTGGGGTATTAAGTGTTGTGCACGTTCCTAGGTGTTTGATTGGCCACCTCACTCATTTCGAAAGTGATAAGTCATCAGAGCAATTTTAAATAGACCTATAGATTAAACATACACTTTTGAGGAAACGAAGTACACTTATGGGAGAGAGCAACCAAAATTCCCCCATGGTGAATATTGTAGAGGGAGATCCAGATACTGTCCAAGGAGATGGAAATCCATTTAGCCCAGATGGAATCCTAAACCAACCGCATGATTTTGTTCTGAGATATGGCCCACATCAACATCAACAATATCAGCCACCCGGGTAGTTTCGGTACATACATCCAGGCATGGGGCCTTACTATGCTCTTAAGAAATAGTATAAGCCCCCTAAAGAACAATTTCCCCCACGGAGAACACTTATAGAGTACAGACTTCCATCCATCGAAGGGGCAGACACAAGAATATTATGACCACTTGTGGAGGCCCAACACTTTGAAATCAAACTAGCCATTTTCAGATGATACAAAACATGGCACAATTCAGGGGTTTACCAAGTGAAGACCGAAACACTCATCTCTCCAACATACCAGAGATTTGTGATAACTTCCCTTACCACAAAGTGTAAGAATATACCATCCATCTTCACCTCTTCCCCTTCTCATTAATGGATGAAGCAAAATATTGGATCAAGGGATTGCCTCCACAGTCCATGCTCACCTCGTAGGTGTTAGCCCATGCATTCTTGTCCAAGTAAATTCCACCATTGAAGACGGTGACACTGCAGAATGAGATCCAAAACTTCCTGAAGCAAGACTTAGAATCCTTATACAAGTCGTGGGAGTGCTTCAAGGAGATGCTACAAAAAATTCCTCACCACATACTTCTACTCTGGATACAAGTACAAACCTTCTACAGAGTCCTGAACACAAACACAAAATCCATGGTGGATACTGCTGCTAGAGGAACGATACTGTGGAAATATTTGGAAGAACTATTTTACCTTCTATAGGACATGTCGGCCAACAACATCCAGTGGAACATGAAGTGGGGAACTCAAAAGTGAGGTATGCACAACATTTATTCCACCATGATGCTCGCTTCCTAATTAGATGCGGTGTCTAAAAATATTGATGCGTTGAACCTAAAAAATGCGTCCCAAGTTCAAGGAGAAAACTATCATGCATTCAACGAATGTGGTGACAACCAAATCATTGGTGAATTCCTTGGGGATTATTCCTGACCTTCAAAAAGCGATGTGACCTACATTTCTCATAATCGAGGGCCAAATATGTAACCTCAATACCAGAAACCAACATGGCGAGAACATATGAACATGGGTTACTGACAGGAATAGAAAAGTCCTCCACCACAGATACCACCTAGATATGGTAAAAAATAGTACCAGAACCCATATACAAGAAAACAACAGTGGGGGACATACCAATATTAAGGGTACCAAAACCCTCACCCATGACCACCAAGGAATACACCACCTCCACCAGCTGCATAACAAACTCAGCAGGAACCCCCATCAAAACATGATGAAATGATGAAAAAATTTATCACCACTTTTGAAACATGATTTCAAAACCCGGAATCTTCCTTTCAGTTCCTGAAAAATATAATTAGGAAACTAGAAAACTAGATCTCCTCATGGAAAACTAGTACACTACCAGGTAACACTGATAAGAACCCATGAGAAGAAGCCCATGTTGCAAATTTATGAAGTGGGAAGGAGCCACCTCAGAAACCAACTACAATTCCAGATGAGGAAATGAATATAGCTTAACCTTCCCCCTCTTTATCTAAAGATACCCCAATGAAGGACCCATCCTCATCAAAAGAAACATAAAAAGAGAAGGAGGCCTCACATGGTAAGGGAAAAGTGGTGGCCAATCATTTTGAACCCACCTTACTATTTCTAGAGAGGGTGATGCAAAGGAAGTTGGATCACCAGTTCGGTAAATTCCTGGTGGTATTCTGAAAGCTTCACATCAACATCTCTTTTGTAGAAGCTTTAACTCAGATGCCGACATACAAAATGTTCATTAAATATATTCTCTCCAAAAAAAGATGAAGGATCTGGGAACCATTTCACTGAATATGGAATTCTCAGTAGTGGTACACCGCTCACTTCCTCCAAAACACAATGATCCAGGTAGTTTCAAAATCCCATGTACCATTGGATCTTGTGAGTTTGGAAAATATCTATGCGATTTTGGAGACAACTTTAACATGATTCCCTTTGGAGTCTTCAATAATCTGGGGCTCAATGATCTCAAACCCACCTGAGTGGCCCTCTAGCTAGCAGATTGCACCATAAAATATCCCAAGGGGTTGATTGAGGATGTGCTAGTGAAGGTAGGAAGGTTAATTATCCGTGCTGATTTCATCATTATTAACATGGGTAAAGACCAAGAGGCACCTTTGATTTTTGGAAGGCCTTTCTTGGACACTTGTAAGGTATTGATCGATGTCCACCAAGGAGAACTGATCTTTAGAGTAGGTGAGGAAAGAGTCTCTCTACAGCATCTTGAAGGCTTTCAAGAAAGCACCGCTACTAGAACATGAGGACTGTTATGTTGTAACAGAAATGGATGAGATTTTCATTTACATGAAAGATGGTCTGGAATGTTATTTTATCATTGATGACCCAATCTTAACATATATCCAAGATACACCCAGGGAGTTTCAATTTCTTAAAGTCCAGGGTGGTCATTACTGGCAACGCACAGTTGTTCCGTACATTTTGGAGCGAGAAGGGGTGCAACCAATTGTGTCATTAATCCTAAAGGCACCTCAACTTATGCTAAATCCTCTCCCTTTTTCTCTAAAATATGTATACTAGGGGGATGAGAACACTCTACTAGTAATCCTCAATGTTTCATGCACAAAATATCAAGAAGAGGCACTCCTACAAGATCTCTATAGAAAAACAGGCCAATTGGTGGACAATTACTGATCTAAAAGGGATCAGACCCACAATTTTCACCCATAAGGTGCTACTGGATGAAGGAGAAAATCCCTATCTTCTAGCACAATGACGAATGAACCCTCGAATGAAGGAACTCGTGAAAAAATATGTAATCAAATTTTCAGACACATGAATCATATACCCCATTTCAGATAGCCCATGGGAGAGTCCTTTACAAGTGGTAACCAAAATAGGGGGAATCACTGTGATCTCCAACGATAAAAAGAACTCATCCCTACACGGACCATCACGGGTTGGAGAGTTGTGTAGACTACCGGGTGCTGAACAATGCAACACTGAATGATCAATTCCCACTACCCTTCATGGATTGTATGCTATAACGACTGGTGGGGAATGGTTTTTACTACTTCCTTGATAGTTATTTTGGATATATCCAAATATCAATTTCCCCTAATGATTAATAAAAGAGAACCTTCACATGCCCCTATGGTATGTTTTCTTATCGAATAATGCGTTTTTTGATGTGAAATTCCCCGACCACCTTCCAATGATGTATATTTTATATATTCCATGACATAGAAGAACACATCCTGGAGGTCTTTATGGATGATTCTTTTGGTCTATGGAAAATCCTTCAACACTTGTTTGAGGAATCTGGAGGTGGTTCTGGAATGATGCGAGCACACAAACCTAGTTATAAAATCGGAGAAATGTCATTTTATGGTGTAGAATTATATCATCATAGGCCAAAAAATCTCTATGAAAGGGATAAAATTTGATCATGTGAAGGTATATTTCATTTAAAATTTACCCATCCCAACTTTTGTCAGAGACATATTAATTTTTCAAGGAAATTATAGTTTCTATATATAGTTTTTTAGATAATTTTCAATGATTTCCCAACTAGTTACCAATATCTTATCCAAGGACACCATCATTGAGTTTGATTAGATATGTGAAACTATTTTTCAGCATCTAATGCAACGACTGGTGGATGATCCAGTGATGATTGATCCAAATTGAGAGGTGAAATTTGAACCCATGTGTGATGCTAGAGACTATGCAGTGGGTGTAGTACTGGGGCAATGATTGGATCGCATCATCTATCCAATTTACTTTTCCAGCAGAACTCTGAATGAAGCACAAGTGAAATACACTACCATGGAGAAATAAATACTTGTAGTGGTGTTTTCTTTGGATAGATTTTATTCTTATTTTATGTTCTCAAAAGGTATTTTATATAATTAATATTCATCACTCAGGTATTTTCTAAACAAGAAGGATGTGAAGCCACACCTCATCCATTGGGTGCTTCTCCTCCAAGAGTTTGATGTGTAGATTTGTGACAAGAAGGGAAGTGAGAATGTTATTTTTGGCCACCTATTCTACCTAGAACTGACTCATTTTATTAAGGATGATGATAGAGACATTAGGGAAAACTTCCTAGATGAGAAAAATTTCTCAATAAAAGGAATACCTTGACCTTAGTATGAGGATATTGAAAATTATTTTGTTATAGGAGCAGTTCACCCTGATATCACGTACCAGTAGAGGAAACATTTTTTATCTGATGTCAAAAGGTACTTATGGGAAGACGCTCTACTATTTTGATCATGCAACGATGGGATGATTCACCGTTGCTCCTTGGATAGTGAAGTTCCATGAGTTTTGGGGTTCTTTCAATCCTCACTAGTTGGAGGACATCATGGTCTAGACTGTATGATAGTGATGATTATACCGTTTGGATTTTTATGGGTGAATATGCATAGGTACGCTCATAACTTTTTACCAGGTATGATTGATGTCAGAGGATAGGTAATATGGGATGATGAGTCTAGATTCTTCAACATCCCTTCATAGAAGTTGAAATCTTTTATGTATGGGGAATTGACAGCAGGGGGCCATTTCCCCCATCATATAGGAACTATTTCATACTTGTCTATGTGAACTATGTCTCCATGTGGGTGGAAGTCACTGCTACAACACATGAAAAAAACAAGGTAGTTGTGGCCTTTTTGATGAAAACCGTCTTCAATAGATTTGGAATTTCTTGAGTGTTGATTAGCGACATGAGAACACATTTTGACAATGCTATAATGAATAATGTGTTACATAAGTATGGGGTGAAGCATCACATGGAAACACCTTATCATCCCCAATCTAGAGGAAATGAAGAATTATCAAATTGTGATGTAAAAAAGATCATAGAGAAAATAGACAAAGCTTCAAGGAAGGACAGGTCCAAAAAGCTTAGTGATTTCTTATGGGAATACCTGTCTGACTTCAAGGCACCTATGATGATGTCTCTATTCCACTTTGTCTATGGGAATACATGCCACCTACCAGTGGAGCTAGAGAATAAAGCCAACTGGGTCATGAAGGACATAAATTATGATTAAATGGATGGTAAAGAGAAGCACAATTTCTAGTTAATGGAGATTGATGAGATTTGATGGGAGGAGTATAAGAACTCCAAACCGTACAATGAAAAGACATGGGTGATCCACAATTGGATGATTTTATACAATAACATATAACCTGAATATCAGTTATTTCTCTTTAATTATAGTCTGAGACTATTTCCAGGAGAGTTTAAGTCTCGATGGTTGGGACCATTCAAAGTGATCGATGTTTTACACCATGGTGCTATGGAAATTGCTGGTGAAGATGGACAACCTTTCAAGGTGAATGGAAAAATCAAAAATCTTTACCATCACATGGAGCATATGATGGGTACAATATCAACCATTCATTTTTGGTAACAAGAGTTAGGTATGTCAAGCTAATGACCTAAAAAAAGGCGATGTCTGGGATACAACCATGAGATTACACACCTTTTACCACTGGTCCACACATCGTTTAATTTTCATTTAGTGTACATATAAATAATACCATTTTAATAATTATATATATTAACTATGTTAATAAAAAAGGATGATACTGATGCTGATAGTAAGGTCACTGGAGTTTATTCGAGCCGTTATCGGTTTTAGTCCCTCCATTTCTACATTCGTCATGATGTTCATCCTTTTTATACCCATGTTAATTACAAAAATTGTGTGGTTTTTTTTCAGAATAATATATAATTTTTTATAAATATAAGAAAATTCATAATGGGGATGGGCCGGTTGGCCATGGTCGTAAACCAGTTCCAAAATACCCAGGTTCTAATCCTTTAAACCGGCCCATTTCCATCATTTTTCCTTTTAATAAAACCACATAACGTGAATTTCTATATACGTTGGGAGCTCCATGATTTCCATAGATAATTCAAATTATTTTCAAAACAAAAAAACATGCAGGTGAAGTAGGTAGATTGTTAGAGTCTTGGGCATGAATTCAAAAGACCTGGGTTTGAACTTGGCTAATCTCCATGCTTCATCACTTTTATTCAAATTAAAACCACACGCCGTGCATTTTTCCTTGTCCCGTGTAGAATTATAAATTTACATTAAATATTCAAATTAATTATAAATGAGAATCACTACAACCTTTGCTTCAGTGGTTGAGGGATAACATTCAGAACAACCAGTCGCCGATTCGAATCATGCCCCAAGCACCAGACCGAAGGTTGTAGTTCTCTTTTTCCAATTTTAGAATACCCGAAATGTATTTCCTGATACATTATTAGTATAGATTTATTTTTTTTAAATTACACACACATATATATATATATTTCATTTTAATAATTAATATTAATTATTATATATTTTACCATAATAATTATATTATATTGTTTTTTTATTAAAAAAAACATAGTGACACATGGCATGTGCGTCTTGTTACACGTAATGTACCACAACTATAATGTCCGGGCCCTACCCAACCTCAGTCCGTGTTGTGAAAACCCACCTCTCCTCCCCTATCCTTCTCCCATATGCCCTCCGCCCTCCTCGATTTCAATATGCCATTTTAGTGCGTATTTCGGTCTCATTTATACAGTATCATGATCTTATGACCATGTATGTCGTTCTCTGCTTCTTATTTAAAGATTTTACATGTGTTTAGGGTGATTTCTGGATCAGCTGACCATTTGGATTCTCGTGCAATACACAAGGTCTGTGATGAATGCATGTTATGTACTTCCTATACATTTCCACACACAAAACATTTTCACCATTAAAAATATACCTGGTGTGTATGTTCGGTATACACTATGTATTGTGCCTTCCCTGGACATCTAGCCCAGACCTTGTCTTCTAGGACACGACCCCTTCCCATGTCACCACAAACAACATGTAAATTTAGGACATGTAGTGTCCTACGACCCTTAGGAGGACTCTTTGTGGAAATTATACAAACCTTGCACCACATATTTACACACACAGCATATACCGGTTTCTATACGTTGTGTCTTTTCCTTTCCCCTTTCCCCATCGAGCCAGGTCTGGATCCTTACATGTGCATCACACTATGTTAAGGTACATAGTGTGTACACTATGATACCCACAATGTCCTTCTTTTTAAACAACACACATAGTCACATCATATCTCTCCTGGGTACACGGGTTTTTCCACTGATCCTACTACACGCAGTGTACCATGGATCTACACACTGTGTTCTACTATATTATCAGTTATTTAACATTTTCTTCATTTTCTTTTTCTTTTTCTTTTAATTTTTCTTGTTTTCTTTTCTTTTAGGTTTGGCCGATAAAGATCATGAGAGTGGGAAGTGTCCCGCTTCCATTGTAGAGGGTGAGTGGCCTCCTTGTCATCTGATTCTTCTTCGACATTCCGAGTGGCCATCTTTGGATTTCCCAGTTTTCTAGCACCCAACATTTCCAGCTCTTCCTCCTCTTCTGATGAAACCTCTATCTAATACATCATCCGATCCGATGGTTCCTGTGGCACATTCATCTGCTGATCTTATAGTGGCAGTGTCCTCCCCATCCACTATGGTCGAGGGTTCTATTTCTACCACTCCATCTAGCACCACCCCCTCAGAGCTACTATTGACATCTGTAGTGGACCCAACTGTGGCGACACTTCCACCCTCTTCTGGACATCCCTATGAGCCTGCTCTAGTATCCATTAATCTATTTTCTACCACTGCGGAAGGACCCATTGCTCTAGAACCATCTGTTCCACCACTACCTACACCAACTGATACCCTCCCTCCTCTATATACATGCTTGATCTCTCATGAGGGCCATCATGTGGTAGATATATTTCGTCAATTCTCTCTCTGAACTATTCATTTTTGGCTTAGAGGATGTCCTTTTATCCTTACTACGGATGAGTTTGGCCGAGGGTGTGGCTTCAACCCCCATCCTTCCACCCCACCTCCCATCTCTACCCTTAACCGACCTGAGCGATCTGACTTTGTTTCCATGTGGTAGGTGCTTTCTGGGCAAGACTACAGGTATACACCCACATCACAGAAGAGAAAGCTCATATTGACCCTCCTCTTTGTTTCCTTCACCAGTGCATTAGTGACATTATTTTTTTTCCATTCCATGAGGATATGGGTGTCTTATTTTGCCAGGACATGAAGCTCCTTACTTCTATTGTCCAGCATGACTACTTGGACCTCCCCTGTTATATCGCCACCTAATTCCACTCCATGATTCTTGGTAGTCAAGGAAACCTAAAAGAAATTTTCTATTCCACCCACCTGGAACACCATTTGGAAGTTTTGGATCCATATCTCCCTCACGACCTCTTAAGCTCACCACAAATTCTCAACTTCCTCATGCCTATCCTTATGCGGATAGTTGAGCACTACGGTGATGGATATAGGCTTGTGTAGGATGTCCCAACTCGTGTAGGGGTGAGGGATGACCCAGATTCTCCAACTAGTGTTCCAAACTGGGACCCACCACATCTACGCACAAATGTTCCCTCCCCACATACCCCCTCATTTTATCCTTCCTTATTTTTTAAACATCCCATCCTCTTCTCCGCCATCCACTCGCCCACCAACATTTGCAACCATAGTCATTCTCTCCATCACCCTCCTCCTAGATGAGATGGAGCGCTTCCAGAATGCTATGAAATAGGTGATTGGGTGGATCAAAAATATTTGGGGGCTTCTTCTTCACCACTATGGCCTTTAAATATAGGTGAACTCTCCAGATCTGGAACAACACTCTACTTCTCAGCCTTCTGCCGCACAACCTCCACTAAAATCTTTGGCCACAAATTCTGTTTTGATATCTACTACTGGATTGACTGCTACCTCCTATATTGAGCCTGTGGTACTTCCTGTTCCTTCCACTCATAGTGATAGGCTTGTCCATTCAGTATCTATTGCAGGTACTTATACATTTCCATATTCTTTTATAGCAGATGATGCCTCTTCTAAGGAAACCCAATGATTGGTTTTTGGGAACATTTTTTTCCATTATATATATATATATTGTGACTTTTTTAGGATGTGATGATGTATGTATCTTCAGATTTTATTTTTCCTTCCCTCAACAGTCATAAGTATTCCGGAGCCGCTTGGGCATCTCTATTTTGATTAATTCCCTATTTTGTCAATTGACCACTAGGGGAGTATTTTTCTATGTTTCTTTTTTCCTTTCTTCTTTGGATTTACTTTTTCTAATACATTACCTTTTCTTACACCAATTTTTTCCCTATATTCTCTTCTCTTCTTTGGTATTGCACTTTGGGGACCATGTGTTGTATTCCATGGGGGGGAGGGTAACTGATTACACTAGTCTTTTCCTTAAAATTATTTAAGAGACATCATTAATAGGTTAAAGATTTAAAATTCTAGATAATTTTTGATTAATTATAATTATAAATAATAAAGTAATATAAAGGTAATTTTAAAATTTACATGATTATATCAATTTTAAAAGAATTTTAAAATGATTACTGATATAGTTTGATTTTGGATTTTAAGCCTTGGACATTTATGTTTATTAGGCTGATCATTTTGTACTCATGTCATGATTTGATTGACCCCTATATTTATTCCATTCCTGAGAGGTATTCTATAACTTTTTGACATATTCTTTCTTATACCCTCATTCTTGAGAGATTATTTGGATATGAATAACTACTAGAATTTTCTAGTTTTTCTCTTCAATACATGACATTTTTTTGAATCACATTAAAATGATTGAGGTATTTTACTGTTTTAAGCCTATTTGACCTCGAGACCTACCATATATCTAATATTCATTAACCCTTATAAACCATGAACTTCCATGATAGGAAGCCACATTACAAGAATATTTTCCTTTACTACCCTAATTATTTTATCATTTTTCATGATTATTCACTTGAGTTTTAGAGAGGGATTTTTGGCCATTCATGGTTAAGTTGGTGAGAAACCATGAATTGAAGTGTGGAGGAGTTTATCTCTTGTTCATTTGGGTATAAGGATTCAAAAACCGCTATTCATTGTATTCTTAGTGGTACCTATTTAAAAATTATTAAATATGGAAAAGAGTGACCAGATTATTTATTACATATTATTGATGGTTTATGGTCCCATATTGGAAAGTTAATATCATGGTGATAATAATTTTGAGAGATCTTTATTGGGGGATCATTTTCATTAAGCTTTATTTTGAATATCATGAATTATTTTTTAAGAATTCAGCCTCTTTTTCTAGCCTCTAAGAATAATTTTCCTCATTAAATACTAACCCTTAACCTTAGAAAAATTTGAATCTTATTGAAAGCCCTCATGATTTTTGTGATTTGATTTTTTAAGTGGAGAACAATAAGACTTTCATTTTTTTGGTTGGAGTGAATATACTTAAGAATGAGCATAACTTTGATTAAATAATATTGAGTAATGAGTGTTGTACTTTTGGGTGAGGTAAATCATCTAGTGGCATGTCTATTTATGAAAATTTATGGAATGTGGATGAAAGAGGAAGCAAAATTTTAATCTAATTATATATGAGGCATGATTAGAATATCTTTGGATATAAAATATGTTTTTTTCCATTTTTAAAATATTTTTCTATGGATATACTATTTACATTTATAATCAGTTAAATTATTCCATTCTTAAAATATGGAATTCTATTAATTTGATGTTGAGATATTTCTTGAGGACAAGAAAATGACTATGTGTGGGGAAATTTGATGTGCCAAATTCATGTATAAGTTTTCATATATATTAATGAGCATATATTTTTATCCCATAAAATCAACGGTTTTGTTTATTGAATTCATTATATTGGTGATTATGAATATTTTTAGGTGTTTTCAATCTAAAGTCACAAATCAAGAAAGGATAGAAAAAAATTCAAAACTACAAGACATTTGCTTTTTTATACACGCTGTGTACTATTGCCACAACATTGATCAGGAAGACGTGATACACACCCTGGTTTCCGGATAATGCATACACGCCATGTACCTACCATATACATGTCGTGTGGCCCATCTAGAAGCAGTTGGTGGCCGATGAATGATATTAGACGCCATGTATGGCAGCACTATATGCTATGTACTTCCACCTACCAGGAGGTGCCAAGTTCCAAGTCAAAAAAACGACATGTTAGCTCACCTACTGGTGAAGAAAAGATGTCCAAAACATGTTGAATAATGTACACACCATTTACATTCTAGTACACGCTGTGTACTATTAAAACCTATAAATAAGTGGAAGCCCCTCCAAGTTCGAGATGGATTCATTATATATTCATTGTAATATATTACAAGGGGGGGGCACTCTGGAGTCTCCAAGAAGAGTAGAAGAAAGAGAAAGAGGAGAGAAGAGAGGAGAGAAGGTGTGTCTATGCAACCTTCCTAATGATCTTCGCTCCGAATCTTTCAAGAGGATGAATTATGGTATTTCATGTTTTTTGGTTACTTGTTACTCTATGAGTAACTAAATTGCTTTTGTGTTAGGGCTGTGGAAAATTATGTGTTGTAATTTGTTAATTGTGATATTGTAATCATGTTATTTATTCTTCTCTCTCATCATTCCTTATTAATTATTTGTAAATATAACTTGAAACTTGATATCAGACCAATAATGAGATTTATAAGGATCTTTAAAGGAATTATGATTAAAAACATCGATGAACATTGGGTGTTTTAATCATCTCAAAAAGGCAGAAATTAATGAAACTAAGAGGAACCAATTTCTAGACCAAGGAATTGGTTATTTTTGAACTAAAAAAACTCACTATCCCAAGGGGGTCCTATTACATTCTTCACTTAGATATGGGAATTATGATTAACAACACAACCTCATATGAGAATTGATTTAATAACAACCTTTAAAATGTATATCCCCGATGCATTTCTCTCTAAATTTTCGTCAATACCAAATTTCACTAATTTCCTCTGTCTTTCAAGTAATTTCCTAAGAAATAGAAATACATTCACCTTTTTTATCAAAACACTAAAGAATCGATTGAAAATTTCTATAAACATCACTAAATCAATTAAAAACTAGATAAACAAAACAAAAATAACTCTCTCTCTCTCTCTATAGATTGACCCCTTAATAGTACTATACTTGTAAGGGTAATATAGTTTGGATTGTCGAAAACAACACTTCAACATGAATGATACCAGTACAATAGTAGTCCAATGTCACTTGGAAGCGGCTCTGTGTGACTCGGCAGTCCCACTGTACTTGATAGAGGAGGATTTCTCCATTAGGCTAGAAGTTTGATGATATGGATAATGATGCTACAGTAACTACACTAGAATATTTTTTCGTGTGATTTATCTTGTGCTTCATGCTTATTCTCCTTGATTCACATTGAGGATAATTGTATTGTATTTCATTTTAGTTTTTTTGGCCCCTACTAAGTATTGTTATACTCACCCATGCATGGGATTCACATATGTGTGTTGTGTCTGGTGTTGATGATCGATGTGTCAATAGAGGTTCTCAGGGGGACAAGACTGACAGATGCTACGATGGTGGACATGGTGGCCTAGGACAAGGTTGTTCGCAATAGAACCATTCAGACAAGATATAATACATTGTCTCCTAGTAGATTCACTACTCTTAAGACTAGGTGGGGTTTTGTAGAGATGTCCATCAGAGCTCCTTTTTTTCGTTTATGTTTCATTTCTTTTTGCGGGGTTTGTATTCTGGCCCAATTGCTTTCTGTTGTATTTTTTGTAATTAGTCTTGTTTCAGTATAAATTTTATCCCCTTTCAGGGTGTTGGGACATGTTTGGGCATGTGTGTGTGGACAGGTAATCAGGAAAATACCTCCAACTTGTAGGTTGATGCATGTAGGGCTAGTCGCCACCCCTGGCATACGGGAGGGGTCTTGGGGTAGTCAAAACATAGGCCCCAGGGGATGGGTCATGAAAAAGTGGAATTATAGGGTGGTCGATCCTCCCACAAAGACCGAGAGTCTGTGTTTTGTTTTGGGGCAATGATGTTAGGTGTTTCAGGTCTAAAATTCAGAATCGGGGGGGGGGGGGGGTCCAGTGTTGGTTTGATGATTGACATATCCATAAACCAGGACCTTGAATTCTTCTTTTCAGATCAATACATGAAAAAATTGGTTGCATAAGATTCTTCATATGTTCTTTTGAATAAATTTCAGATCACCAGGTATAACCTTCTAACCATGGAACATCTTGATCAATATCAAGATGCCTCCACATGAATTACTAGTATTGATCTAGATACGAGGTTGTGAGGACAACCTGCTTAGTGATGAGGAATCCATTAAAGGACCAGGTCTTGATTTGGTCCCACCGGGTGTTGCATTAGTGCTACCACCACCCGGTGGTTAGCATCTACCACTGGAGATTCCGGTAGAGGAAGTTATTAAGCTCATTTCCCTACATGAATTCCAGATAATGATACCTCCCATGTTCAAGGTAGAGATGGATCCTCAAGTCTCTGAGGAATGACTAGAGGCTATGACGTGGGTCTTACTCTTAGTGTGGACACTGACTGAAAAGATGGGGATCTTAGAAGTGAGCCTTCTATAGTGATCAATATGGAGATGGTTGAGTTTTACCACCCAGACACAAGATGATGTGACCCATACCTGGGTAGAATTTGAGCGAATTTTCTGGGTGGAGTTTTTCCATGTGAGCATGTGCTCTGTGTGAATCCAGAAGTTGTTTTAACTATTGAAGTGAATCGTGATGGTAGCTGAGTACTTATCAAGGTTCCCCGGTCTATCTATCTACTCCACATACAAGGTGCATGACCCTTTCTTCCAGGCTAGAGCATTTGAGTAGGGACTCATGTGGGAGATCCAGGAATCATTGTTGTCTCTCCGCATCCCTACCCAAGATGGGGTGATAGAGCGATCCCATCTTGTAGAGAGATTCTCGAAAGAGCAGGAGACAATAGCTAGAGCCACCAGTAGAACCTAGGTTTTGGGGTCTTCAATAGGAAACATACAACATACACAGGGGACCAAGCAGGCTAGGACTTTTAGAGGAAATACCCATGGCTCAGGGTCGATAGTGCAGGGATCCCTATCTAGGGAGAGTCAATAGGGATCCAGAAAGTGCTTCACATGCGGCAGACATGGAAACATGTCTTGTGATTTCCCGAACTTCCATAGAGATGAATAGAAGATGGTCGAGGGGCCTCCAAGGTAGCGGTAGCGGTTCGAGTGAGGAGGTCCACAGGGTAGCGAACATGTAAGGGGATCTGGTCGAGTGTTAGGCGGTCGGTGGAAATTTGAGGTGTTACCTCCACCACACCCAGGTGGTCCACCCCGACCTTAGGGAGCAGGTGGACATGGTGAGCATATCTCTCAGGAGTAGAGGTTTATGACCACGATGCTCCAGAGATGATCTGAGGTACGATCTTTGTCTTCCCCACCCTAGATTCTGTTCTTATAAACACATGTTCTAGTCACTCCTTCCCTACCAAAACTCTCATTCAGAGCTGAGAGATTCTTGTGGAGAAATTGGATTGATCCTTATGGCTAGATACTCATATGAAAAGGGATTCAGTGATTACACACTGGTTTCAGTAGTGTAAGCTTACTCTAGGAGGTGAGATCTTTGGCTGCGGCGTCGAGGCCTTACGAAATCATCTTGGGTATGGACTAGATATCCATAATAAATGCTCATATCGACTATGTTAGGAATATAGTGCAGTGTATCTATAGAGATGGGACAATGTTTTTTTAATCATTGAGAAGGAAACCCTTTCAATGCAGGACATACTCTCTCAGAGTAGGGTAGAGTAGATCACTCACCATTTGGATATACTCACCCTCGGTGTAGTGGATGAAAGGATTCCAAGCATCCCTATAGTGGTGGACTAGTATCAAGATGTTTTTGTTAAGGATCCTTAGGGACTGCCTCCTCATAGGGTGGTAGAAATTTGCATCAACCGGTACCCTGGGATGACACCGATATCTACACTGGAATGTCGGATGTCTCCCAAGAATATTCACAAGATGAGGGTACAAATAGAAAACATGTAGGAGAAGGGGTTCATAAGGCCCAGTGTTTCACTATGGGTAGCCTCAGTGATTTTTTCCATGATGGAAGACTAGAGTTTGATGATGTGCATGGACTTCCTGTCTCTAAAACAGGTGACCGTGAAAAAAACATATCCACTGCCGAGAATTGATGAACTCTTCGACCACTTGAAGAGAGTGAAGTGTTTCTCAAATATAGACCATAGATCAAGTTATCACCAGTTTTGGGTACAAGATAATGATGTATTGAAAACAAACATCAGGTGATGGTATGACCTCTATGAGTTCTTGGAGATGTATTTAGGCATGAATAATAACCTAGTAGTGTTCATGGGCCTCATGCTTAGGATCTTCCAGCCTTACCCTAACCGGTTATTTGTGGTATTCATTAATGACATCTTGGTGTACACAACACTAGAGGAGGAGCAAGCTAAAAACCTTCAGATAGTCCTCTATATACTCTGAGAGCACTAACTTTACGGTAATATCTGAAAGTTACAGTTTTGGATTCGAGAGGTCCACTTTCTGGGACATGTCATCTTAGAGGTTGGAGTTGTAGTAGATCCACCAAATATAGAGGCAGTTCTTTCATGGGAGCCACCCAAATGCGTGAATGAGGTGAAGGGATTTTTGGGGCTGGTTGGTTACTTTTAGAGGTCTGTACCCAACATTTCAAGATTAAAATCACCCTTATCAGATTTTACATGGAAGGGAAAACCCTTTGTGTGGATAGATAAATGCTAGAAGGGTTTTGAGGAGCTGCGGAAGAGACTGACAGGTGCCCCCATATTGAGACTACTAGAGGAGGGTTTTGAGTACATATTTTTCTGCAACGCATTTGGGGCCAAACTAGGTTGTTTCCTGATGTAGGAGAGAGCGGTGATCGCCTACGGCTCATGATTGTTGAGGAAACATGAGAAGAACTATTGGAACCACGACCTAGATATAGAAGCAGTGGTATTTTCCTTAAAGATGTAGTGGCACTACATTATGGGTGAACGATTTACAGTTTACTCCGACCACAAGAGTCTCATGTATACCTTTTCCCAAAAGGACCAGAACATGAGAAAGTGGATATGGATGGAGTACCTATAGGACTATGGCATTGAGATAGTCTATACTTTCGGGAAGGGGAACGTGGTGATAGACACACTCAGAAAGAGGTCTGGTTTACAGTTGCTGAGTGAGGTGACAGAGCAGTTATCCTCGATAAATATATCCTTTGTGGATGATGATGGAGGATCCTACCTTTGATTGATGACTATTACTCCCCCACTATTACATCGAGTATGGGAGGCACAACTGGAGGATGTAGAGTATGATGCCTAACATGATCTGTTATCCTCAGGGAAGGCTCTTGATTGATTTTCAATAAGAGGGGAGAACACATTTATTTTTAAAGGATGATCTGTAGTACTAGGGATGTCATGGTAGGAGGTGTTGATGGATTTCATTACATCCCCTTAACGGTACATCCTAGAGTAGTGAAGATATACAAGGATATCCAACATTAGTACTGGTGGGAAAGGATGAAGAATGTTGTAGCTGAGTTCGTTTCATGATGCCTCACCTGTCAGAAAGTGAAGGCTGGGCATCAGGTTCAAGCAGGCTTCACCCAACCACTTGAGGTATCAGAGTGGAAGTGGGAGGATATCTCGATGGACTTCAAGATGGGGTTATCACACACATACAGAATCCATGATTATATTGGGATAATCATTGTCCGACTGTCCAAATAACTCACTTCCTACCCATCAGGGAGAAGGGATTAGTAGATGGATAAGGATGCATATACATTTAGAAGATAGGGCAGCTCCATGGGATGGCTTCGACAATCATGTTAGACTATGATGCATTCATTACATCCTATATTTGGAATGGATTATAATAGGCCTTCAGGAATCAAAAGTGCTTGAGCACAACTTTTCATCCCCATATGGATGGTCAGACAGAGTAGACCATATAGACCCTAGAAGACAAGCTACGTTCTTGCATCCAAGACTTTGGTGGTAGTTGGGAGGAGAACCTACAAATGTTGGAGTTTTTCATTCAACAATAGCTATCACTCCACCATTAGAATGGTATCGTTTGAGGCCTTGTACAGGCAGCCTTGATGATCACCCATATGCTAGAATGTCCCAGGGGAGTGGCACTCATGGGATTTGAGTTGGTGCGAGCTACCACTGAGAAGGTGCAGATCATCTAGGTGCGGATGAGGATTTCACAGAGCATGCATAAGTCTTGTGACAATAGGAGATGGAGAACCTTGGAGTTTGAGGAGGGAGATCATGTGTTCCTTTAGGTCTCACCACAAAGAGGATTGCAATGATTTTCCCAGGGCAGCAAGGTATCTCCAAGGTTAATCAAACCATTTTAGATCCCAAGAAGAGTGTGTTATGTGGCGTACCACCTATCCTTTCCCCCACATATGCCCTAGTAACATAATGTTTTCCATGTGTCGCAGTTGTAGAGATACATACATGATCCATCACATGTCAGTGACTAGTGCGAGATAAAAATTGATAATGTGGATATGTTTGTGGATTTCCCATTGGATACAGAGGATTGACATGAAAGGTTCCTATGTGGGTGGCTGATTCATCTATTTTGAGTTCAGTTGCAGCACATGAACCTCCAAGAGAGCACATGAGAGCAGGAGACTCAGATTGATGCTCAGTACCCTCATATGTTTGATTAGTTTTGTTTTTTATTTCGGGGATGTAAAGACCAATGGTGGGTAGAATGTAATATCTCAGAAATTTGATGATTTTTTTTAATAATATGGAATAATTTTTAGATCTCAAAATTTAACAGCAAGTGATTCTAAGGCTTAAAAATCTAGGAGGGAATTTCAGAACTTTTTTTACGGTACGTTCAGTAAATGTACGAGCATGATTTTTTATTTTTTGAACTGGGGATTAGATTAGAAAAATGATGGCACCGTTGAACTCAAAATGTTGCGATTGGACATGAAATGACTAAAATTAAATCGGTAAGGGTCAAATGGAGAACTTATTTTTCATACAATTCAAGAAAAATAGTAAAATAATTTTAAAGAATTATTTTATTTCTTTATCATCCATTGAGAGGAGGATGGATAAGTTGTGAGGAAGAAAAGAGGTGAATTAGTGAGACTAATTAATGACCTGTATCGCACACCATAACATTTCAGTAAAGGAAGTGTAATAGTGATGCTATTTTATAAGTGAAACAACATAAAAATGGAATGTCGTAGCGTAACTGAAATGCTGTGAAATGTTTGCTTTTAATTGTTTCACACATTGGAGATGATGGAATTAAACATTGGATAATCTCTGTCTAATACCCAATGGAATTCCTGTCCAATTATGAATAATGAAGAACACTAGTGAAACATCATCAACTTCGATGCCTCTCAAAGATCTGAGCTGTGAAGCAACGTCGACGCCTTAAATTCTCATGGATGAACTCTACGACATTTAACATCAAAGAGGTAGGGGTTTGAGTTTTATTTCAAAGCTCTTCAATATTATCATCTCTTTATAAATGAAAAACACAGATCAACCAATGAATAGGTTAATATGTTGTTCATGAATTTATGTGGGAGGGTGTCTTTTCTTGTGGATTTATTATCAGGGATTATGTTTATCACCTGATATGATTGAAAAAACACCACTGAGCCTTCCACCTGTTTCAAGAATCCAATGAAGAGGGTGTGGGATGACATAAACAAAGACCTAAACCACTCCGCATGTGTGCTATTTTGAAGAGATCATCTGAATCGACCGAAAGGCGGAAATGAGACCTTCACGCTGAAGAATTTGACCCGAGAGGACCGTCGATATAGAAAACGTGAAGACTGGACCAATAGAGTGAATCTGGGGGTCCAATGAAAATATTTTAGGTGGCCCACATTATCAGTTGTGGGTGGTTTATGCAGTAGAAAAAAGTTTCTTCCAACTAACTGCGGCAGTTGGGTGATGCGGTACCAGGCAGGCACTACGTTGAGGGGTGGCCCACGTCCAGGACACCTTGCTGGCTAGACGAAGCCGAACTCTATTGACCGCGGATAGAGGGAGAGGCATCACAGAATCCCGCAGTGAAGAGGGGGACCAAATGTGGCCAGTTTCGGCATCCCAGCCAAGCGGTGCACTATCGGCCGCTCTAGTGGCTAGTCCGAGCCCCTAGCAGGTCGGGCTGGTTCCACACCCAACAGGATGGTCCCATGCCCAGCAGGCCGAACCCACACCAGTATGTCGTACCCACACCCAGTGGGCTGAACCCACACTGGAAGGCCAGATCCATGCCCATTTGGCTGGGCCATACTATACTGGGTCTCCGGGCGACTTGACGGGCTGGACCCTCAGCCAAACTGGGCCGGTTTCAGTGGGGCCTATTAGGCCCATCCCACTGTCCAAGACGAACCAGAACAAACCCAACCCAAACCATGTTAGGTAGAGTCCTTCTAATTAAACCGGGGTATGTGGGGCCCCGAGTCAGGTTGGTAGGGGTGGTCCGACTGGGTCTGACCAGGCCCCATCGCAACTGGCCCCCTTTTTACAAAAACACTCGTATCATGAAAACCATTCTTTTGATTGGAAAGATATTTTCAATGTTGGGGCCATATTTATGAAGAAAATCTTTTGGCATGATTTGTGCCTACTTTCATAGACATTAAGATTCAACAAATGGATTGAGGAGCAGTTCTCCCATGAACGGCCCATACAGAACCCTGTAGTTGGCTAAGACCTGATGACTGGTCAACGATGGCCCAGAGGGAAGTAGCACTGTGTGACACAGAAATCCCACCATGGGGCGAAGCTCTATATGACACGATAGACCCATGGTACTCTAAAAGAGGTGTAACATAGTTCAGCTAAGGTTGGAAGTGACTCTGTCTGACCTGACATGCCCATGGTGGGGAGCGACTCTGTGTGACCCTACATACCCAAAGTACTTAGTAGGGATGAATACTATAGCATTCGAAGGTTTGTAGGAAGAAGCTTTGTTTGACCTGACAAACATACTATACTTGATAGAGGAGGAATTATCCAATAGATGAGGAGTTCGATGACATGGCTGATGATGCTACCATAACCACCATAGAATATACCTGGTGCGAGTTGTCTTGTTTTTTTAGACTTTCCTTTTCATTTTGGGGTCCCTATTGAATATTGTTATAATCATATTTTTAACGGGCTTCACCCGTACGTGTTGTGCTTGGTGCAAATGATCGTCATTTCGATAGAGGTGCTTAGGGGGGAAGAGACTAATGAACTCTACGATGGCGGACTTAGTGGCCTGGAGCAGGTGGGGCCTCGTTGGACCAAGAAGAAAAGATATACTAATCCAGTTTTCAGTAGCTTCATGACTCTAATGATCAGGTGGGGTTTTCCACTAATGTCCATCAGAGCTCCTTTTTGTAATTTTATGTTTTAATAATTTTTGTTGGGTTTGTATTATGGCCAACTTGCTTTAAGTTTTATTTTTTTTACACAGTATTGTTGCAGTATACTTGTTCTCCACCTTTTGTGTGTTGGGATGTGGTTGGGAGTGTGTGTGTGTGGATAGGTACTTAGGAAAATGCCTCCCCCTTACAAGTTGACCCCTTCGTCGCTAGTCACCAACCCCTGACCTTCGGGAGGTGGGATTGAGGTAGTCACGACACGGGCCCCGAAGGACAGGTCGTGACATGTTAGACTTTAAGTAATGAATAGTAATAAAAATAATATAAACAATATGTATAAAGGTTTTATATAATCAAAATTTATTGACTAATTCATAGAAATTTAGTACTTAGAATTTAGTAAAGTTATTTTAGTCATAAAAAATACGTTCTCTTCAAAAAAAAATTAATTTCTTTTGGGAAAATCTGTTATAATTAATCTCTTACAACCTTAGAAAAAATATTTTATAATAAATTTATAATTTTTTATGTATTTGTATAAAAATTATCTTATGGAAAAATCTTGGTATTTTATGAGAAGATTGATTTTTCATTGAATACTGAAAATACAAATTTTTATAAAACTGTAATTAATTATCATTAAGTAACTATATTTAAAAGTACCATTTAATCTTTAAGTAACATAATTATCCTTTAATAATAAATATTAATATTAATTACATAGGAATCATCATTATACCAAATTTTGGTAAAAGTTCATTTTTTGGCTTAAAATGATTTTTTCTAAAAACCATTTCTCTTATATTTTGTGTTTCCTCTAAAATTAATTTCTACCACTTGTAGATATTCAGTATTGAAAAATAAATTCCATATTTAAAATCAAGAGGTCGAAATATTCTAAATAGATCCCTTTTTTTGATCATTATGAATATTAATTATAGTAAATATTTTTCACATAGGTAATGGTAAATTAGACAATTAAGGTTAAAAATATTGTGATAATGCCTAAAAATATACCTAACACATGTCCATATTTTAGTGGATAGTTTCTTTTACTGAAGATCAATTCTTCAATAATTGAAACATTTTTGTCAATTTACTTGGATAATGACCATAATATAATTATAAATAAAGAATATAAATATGTCACTTTTTTTTTAATATTTCTAAATTTTTGTCCCAAGTATAATTTTTTTTTTGTTTTATTGTAAATATTTATTTTAAATATTAATTATTTTTTTATTATGGTAATTTAATTTTTATTTTTAGTGATTAAATATTTACCTTAAATTCTAACGCAACACCGATATAGGGATGTAAAAACTAGTCGAAAAACCATGTAAATGATTTTAAAAAACTGTAAATGTAATATTTTTTTGGGGATTTATATCATCCCAAAAATTTTAAAGATACATATATATAACCTATTATGGATGTTTTAAAATTTTATATTCTAATTCCATTTTTATCTTGATTAATTTAAAGTCAATTTAAATAAATAGTTTCAAAAATGACATACACTAATACAAAACAAACGTTTAACAACGTTGGTATTTTTCAGTGCTAGAATAAGTGCAGATAAATGGTATCTTTATCTGAACTAAATAATGCACTGAAATATTTAGCCCTCTATCAGTTCTTCTTTTAGCGCTAATAAAGGGCCCCATTATCAACACTTTATATTTAGTGCTGATAAAGGGTACATTTTATGAGTGTTCCTTTTTAGCACTGATAAAAGGAATCCTTTATCAATGCTATAATTTTAGTGCTCATAAAATAATCCTTTATCAGTTGGTTTTTAGCCTTGATAATAGTACAAATAAAAAATGAAATAATTAAAAAAATAAAAAATAAATAATAAGTTTATTAAAAAAAATATTTCAAATTTTATTAATTAAGTAATTATTGATAATAATGAATAAATTTATTATACTATATAAAAATTCTAAATAATAATAAATATTATATAGTAAATATACTGATGAATGAAAAATGAAAATTAAACAAATTAAAATTAAAAATAATTAAATTATGAAAAATATTAAATATTTTACTAATTAGATGATTATTGATAATATTCATAAAAATTAAAAATTAAATATATATATATATATATATATTAATGTATATAAATATGACTTCTATAATACAAAATATTATTTATAATTCACATTAAATAGTAATATATTTAATGAATAGTGGTTTACACTTAAAAAATAATATGCTTTAAAAATATTGACTAAATGCAACGAGTAATGGACATAATGGAATGTAATTTGATTTTTCAATTTATAACATAAATAAAACGTATTATATTGATTTCACATATATAGAATTAATGCATTTTTATAAACATACACATACACAATTTTTTTTGGAATTTTATCAATTGATATTATATATATTTATTATGTTTTAATATTTTCAATATATATTCTTCTTTATTTTAATATATATCCATTTTAAATGATTTATATAAACCAAGTTATCCAAATTTTATATTTTTCTTAGGACAACCTTCGTACTGTCCCACTCGAAATATATCAATCCCAATGTTGGTTCATGTTGTTTTGATGTATAATATTCTCACAGTACCTATATTCCTTGACATATACCTCTTTTCATTCATCAAATTTTAAAAAATTCATCGATATAGTGGTTAGTGTTATGATTCATTTGGAATATTTAATCACAAATCACTTTGATGATGAAATATATGACATCATTGGGGTCTTATATTATGTCCTATAGAAATTAGAACTAAGAGTGTTGAGTGAGGAGGAACTGAAATATAGGGTTATAGCATTCTATTTGAAAGGTAATTCAATAATTTGTTTCCAAAAAATGTATGATGAAATATCTGACACACAAGAAAATAAAGAGAATCATTTTTCCTAAAGTATTTTGCTTGGATAATGAGAAATAAAATATGGTTTGAAATTAATGGTTTTATTTAGGATGAATGTGAACTATTTCATGATTCTTAGGATAGATTTAGAGGGTCAGTTATGATATGTAACAATCAAATGATTATGATGAATATGTAAAATCAGATAAGAAATAACATTATATTTGTTTGATTTGATGCATTATTTATTTAACTATTTCTTGAAAAAATTTAATGTTTTCGGTTTTTATTTTTGAAATGTTTCAATTTGAAATTAAAAAATACAACTTAAATTCTATAAAAATAAAAAACAAAGAGCTTTAAAGTTTTATAACCCTAGGACTATATTATAAAAGAAAAATTGATTTTGATATAAAATTAAATTGATATTTTTATTTTGGTTGCAAAAATATAGTTAGAAAATAAACAATTGGAGTGAGTCATTTTTTAGAAAAAACCACAACATAATAGTATTTTAATAAAAAAATTACATTTAATTATGTAGTGTAGAATAAGAGTATATTGTTGATAGAATTTTATATTCTCAGTCCTTTAGTATTTTTCAAACTTTTTTCTATATATGATATTTTCTATGAAATATTAATTATTTAAAGATAAAAGTTTTATATTACTTAAATTTTAAATAATATTTTAAATCATTCAAGAATAAATCTTATTCCAGTAGATTTGGCTAATTTTTATAAAGTAAAATATTAACATTGATTGTTGTAATCTTAATAAATATCCTTTAGTAGAATAATTTTTATTGAAATAAAAATTAATTTTCTTTGATAAAATCATTACACCTTTAGAATACCACTTCAAGTCAAACTTATTTGTTTGGATTTAATAATATAATGACAAGATATGTTCACTAAGGATTCTTAATTATACTGAATTTTATGGTTTACTAACATAATCTTAATTCCATTTTTATTTTCTTATGGGGGAAATATTATTCCCCAAAGATGTGACCATCTAAATTACATGGAATTAAAAATGTTTCTTTATAATACATTACCAATACCTTTTATATTAAGAGTTTTAAAAAATTAGTAGATGAAATTAACTACAAAATCATGTATTTTTTAAAAAATTTATTTTTTTGAACAATATAAATAAAAAAATGATCCATAGAAAGCCTCAATTGTTCATATTTAGATAATGATCCTAATTACACATTGTTCTTATTTAGATAAAGCTTTTCATGTATAGATTCCATCCAATTATCATCCTTGTTAGCCTCTCCAAATTATTTAGGCTCTAGTTTGGAAACTGAGGTTTTGCTGTACTGTTTTCCCATTCGTGTTTTCACCAAAACATTCCAATCACCAATGAAAATTTATTCAACGATTTTCGTATTTCTAGTATTTATTGTAGTTGATAAAAATAAATCCATCTTTGAAATGAAAACCCAGTTATTAATACTTAATAAAAATCAATTCATTTCTTTCATCAGAAATCTAATAAATACTATGTATGTTTTACATAAATCCATCTAAAAATAGACCATTCTTTTAAATTTCCGTTTGTTTCCACCCTTTGGAATCTCTAAATTACATCCATGTAATTCTCATTAATGGGAGGCCTTAAACTTGAATATGTTATGTGGATTTAATTATTTATTTTAAAAAATAAATATTTCATGAACCCAATAAGATATCTTTACTTTCTCTAAAAAAATTGATGATGTAATCAAATTTATATTATTTTATCCTCACCCTCTTCTCTTGTTGATTTATTGTTTTCCAGGATCTATATTCAATTTTTTATCATCATTATTTATTTACCATCAACATATCCATATAGATAAAAAAAATTTCATAGTAAAATCATTATCCATAGAATTAATGTATTGTTTCATATTTATGATTAATTTATTTCTTTTTAGTATTACTCATTGAATAATCTTTTTCATGCAAACATGGATTCTTTTGTTCGATTTGGGGTGATTTCTTCAAACCTACTCATGCTCACAGGGGATTATACATAGATCTTGATACCATATTAATGAAAATAAATAAAATGTGTCAATAATTCATAAAACCATTGGGAAAATTTGAATTCCTACTAATTATTTAATTAGTTTTTTTATAATTTTATATACTATTTAAAAGTTAATTTCATTATCATTTTTTTATAATACTTATTTAGATTTTTTATATAACTTTTGGGAAGTCATATTTTTATTTTAACTATCTAAAACATGCCAAAAAAGATATAAAATGAATCTTTATTCCTATATAACCACATTTTCCATATTCATTACATTTCATTGTCAAACTGGTAACACTCCATATTTATTTGATGTTATTAGCTGAAAAACCCTTATCGTTCTTGAATGCCTATTCTCTTCCGACTTTCAACAATGAGAAAGGTTTTTCAGCTAATAACATCAAGTCAATATGTAGTGTGGGATGTTCCAAAAATAAATACAATGAAAACATGGTAAAATTAATAATTAGTATTGTTTTTAAACTTTGGGATGTGAATCAACCACACCTCAAGCTGACACATGGTGTGAGCATTATGACTCCAAGTGATTCATTTTATTTAAAATTGACATTAATTTTATTAAAAAGTAAAACTGACATACTTAATATTGAGAAGACATATTTAATTGTTTTGATACTTTTGGTAAATGATCCACAAGTCAGTTGAGTTGTGTATGAATCAGACACAACTTAATTTGATGCATGTTGTAACCACTATAAATCAACTTTTCCATTATTGGTTTAAAATCGATAGTTTAGTAAAAAAAATTCAATTACTAAAAACAAAGAAAACATTTTCTAATTTTATTGATATTTTAAGAATTCGAATCATACGTCATTTTTTATGTTCAGGAATCAGTCTCACTTCAAACTGATACACGATGTGATCTTTATAGATCAAGTGCATGTTTTTAGTTTAGAATTAAATTTTAGTCAAAAAATGTGATGTCATCCAAACCTATCAGACACCTTTTTATTGTTTTTATACTTTATGAAAATGATCGATAAGTCATTTGTGATGTGCCTGAATCAACTATACCTAAATATGACATATGGTGTGACATGTATGACTCTAAGAATAATTTTTTTTAAATGACATAAATTGTAATTAAAAGGAAATGTGACATAATCAAAACCATGAAAACACATTAATAATTTCTTGATACTTTATTAAAACAATTCAAAAGTCATTTGAGACATTTAGAAATCAGTTTTACCTCAATCTGATGCATAGTGTGACGGGTATGACTCCAAGTGAATCTTTTTATTTTAAAATGGAATCAATTTTAATAAAAAAGACAACTATCAAACTCAAAAACCAAGAAACAATATTCAGATTGCTTTTATACTTTAGTGAAATTATCCATAAGTCATTTTTGACATTTAGGAATTATCCACTCCTCAATATGATGCATTGTTTGACCGATATGACTCAAAGTGCTTATTTTTATTTAAAATTGACACTAATTTTAGTAGAAAGGAAATATCACTTACTCAAAACTGAGCATAAACATTAATATTTTTTTGATTACTTATTAAAATGATCCATAAGTAATTTCTGACATGTAGAAATTATCTTCACCTCAATCCGATACATGATGTGCCTAGTATGGATCAATGTGTCTATAATCAGTTTAAAATCAATATTTCAATTCAAAAAGTGTTACCCACTAAAAGCCAAGAAAACACATTGATACTATATTTATAATTTTAAAAAATGATTGATAAGTCATTTTTGATATGTTGGAATCAGTATTACTTAAAACCAACACATGATATGACTATTATGAATAAGAGTTCGTGCTTCTAGTTTAAAATGACATTTTAGTAAAAAATACAAGCAATATACCAAAATATGAGTAAACACCCTCATATACTTTTGATACTTTAGTAAAATGATTAATAAGTCATTTGAGATGTTTAAGAATCATATTTAACTAAATCTGATGCATAATGTGACCAGAATAACTCTAAAAGTTTTTTCAATATATAAGTAACATTTTAATTCAAATCACACATCACATCACCAAAACTGAACAAAGTAGGCTAGATTTTTTTGGTTTATTTAAATTATATATTCATACTTCATTTTTTTGATTTGTTTGTTTCTTGGGTGAAATGGCGTGTTGTTATAGCACGCTACAATATTTACATTTATTATCACTTTCATAAGCTCTCATAAAAGGATCATTTATCTATGATTTTATAAGAACTAATAAAGGTCCCATTTAATAGTGCTCTTGGAAGTGTTGATAAAGTTGCCCTTTATCAGTTCTTTTTTATCACTGATAAAAGTCACAAGATTTTAATATTGTTCTACTTGTCATCAATTCTCTAGCACTATTAAATTTAATTTTTAGTGCAGTTAAATTTAAATTTTTTAGTAGTGATAAATAAAGTTTTATAATAAAAAATATTTAATTAAATGATCCCGAATTTATAAATAAAATTAAAGGTGGATAGGATACAGTCTAAATTTTAATCCATTCACCATTTTTATTATTTTTTTACATTAGAATAAAATTTATAACCATTTAGTATTGAAAAATGTGTATAATGGTTAAGGTTAATATAGGATTAATGGGGGTTAAAACAAAGAGATAAGGGTTGGAGAATCACATAAAATTTTCCATGATTTTTATCATGAGTGTATTTAGAAAATAATAATCATATATTCAAAATATATAATTTTGGTAGCATTTTTATATGAAAATTAATTTATATTAACATAATACATTAGGTAATTCAAAGAGTGCCTCTTCCATCACTTAAAAAAGGGAACCTCCTCTCCAATCTTCCTCACTAATTTTGAAAAATATTTTTATGCCAATACCTACCAAAATATATCCACTAATTCACTACTTATATTTAATAGGCCTCTATTTCACAAAAATAAAAAACCCATGATGCTTAAGTTGTAAGACATAGAGGCTATCCAAGGATATTGTATAAGTCCTAACTAACCAAATTGACGCTTATTTTTCTTATACCTCCTTCAAATATCATTTAAAATTAATAGAACAATATCATCATTAATTTAACTATAATCAAAATTATTATGATTATGGTACTACCATTTTTCATCTCAAATTCCGTTATGTGGGAAATGGAAACATCACTTGTGCATATTTGCAGATTTCCACCTCCATGAAGGGATGTGTTCAGTTTTTCATAACAAACTCACAAAAATGTTTATTATGAGTAATTAATTTACAAATAATTTATTTATGAAATTAATATAATTATTTATGAGAATATATCATGTAAATATTTACCTTTTAACCCACTTAAAAAAGATAATGTTGTTAGTCCGTAATTGTGGACTACCCCTCCCCGAAGCGATGAAATTCATTTTTTTCCACCCCAACACATGTATGGTATATATAATTTCATTTAAATATATAATATGTTTTCTATGATATAATAAAAATTTTATAATGTTAAAATTATACTCAAAGTTTTTACATCTTGTTTCTTAAAAACATGAAACGTTACTCATGTGTATTTACAAAAAACCATCTCCATGCTGTAACACAATTCTTATTTAATAACAATACATCCTGGTTAGTTTTAAACGAATTATTAATTTATAAAATTTTTATCATTTAATTATTATTATTTGGTATAATATCTATTAATGACCTATTGTAAAATTTTCATCCAAAACACACACAAAACATTCGACGTAAACTTAACCGATAAAGTAAAAAAATAAAACATGGTCCTAAATGATGTAAAAGATTTAATAATAATGAAATGAAAATAAAAATGTCTCTTAATACATTAAATAATTAACATGATTTTATTATTCTATAAGATAAATAATATATGCTATGAGTTATACTTGATGTATGGGATTTTATTTTAAAATTCATCTTTTTAGGTTTCCAATTCAGATATTTTTTAAAGAACATATTATTTTAAATGTTTCATGAAAATTATTATTTAAGATTAAATGATTGATCAAGGTAATTTTAAACCATATATGAATATTCATAATGGTACAAAAAATATCTCTTTATCTTTTCTCTATAGGCTACTTTTAACTTTTTTTTATCAAAGTGTAAAAAAATATTTTTTATTTAACCTATCCATCATGAAAAAAATTCCCACCGACATGAATTGTAAATAATTTTAATATCAATTTAATAATTTACTTTTTTACTTTAAAAATGAAATCATTTACAAAATATTTTCGGTATTTTTTATTTTGAAGATTTTTCAAGATAATGGGTAATTCCTTGTTATTTTATGTGAAAATGGAATGTTTTTTTGATTATGGGTTCAAAAGTGTTTTTAATGTTATTTATTACAAAAATTAACAATAATAGAAATGTTTTATTCATGATTTAGAAATTGAGCATTGTAGAAGATTATGAGTGAGCCTAATGTAGATTTTATGTTGGGTAATCCCAATACATCTAAAACTATAGGTTGAACCCGATACAACATAAACGTTGGGTGAGCCTAATATAACTCTATAATGCATTGGGTAATATCTATAATCTTAAAATGAAATAATAAGGGATTTAACTAGGTATGGTTTTCCTATACATTAATGGGACCTTATTTATTTCTTACCTAAGTTAACACAAATTATGAATATGTTACTCTTAGTTGCTGAAAAGGGTTTCTATTTATTTGATATGAGTATTAATGTTTTTTCTTCAAGATATTTTTTTATTATTTATTGTTATGATTTATTTTACACGATCAAATAATATTTTGATAAATGATAAGTTGTTATTTGTTTTTATGTTTTACATTAAAATAATGGTTTTTTTACTATTCTATCCCTCATTGATCTTTTTTTTCTCATCGCACATTTGAAAATGATTTTTCACAAGCCTTAAGTTTGAGTAAAAGAGTTAATAAATTTATAGTTCTATATTTATAATTTACCTTGAAAAAATGAATAATATATTCAATAGTAACTTATTTTGTGGAAAAAATGTATACCGTATGGAAATGTCCACATTGAAAGAGTTTTTTATTATTCTATAAAACTATAAACATAAAAGATCAATTGGTATATATGTGATACAATTTTTTGTTTAATTTTATATGTTTCAAATGGAAAAAATGTTGTCATTATTATTGGTATCAAATATAGAGATGTAAAGATTATGTTTTTATCACTGGATTTGATAGTATGGGTTCAAGGATATTCTAATAGGTTAGTAACCCCCAAACGATGTATTGATATTATGATTTTGGTCCTATATAAATTTATTATAGTTTTTAAATGACCTTTATTAATGTGGAATGGTTCCTCAAATTATGAAGTATGTAACCCCCTTAATTGATACTTATCCACACAACATGGCATAGATCCGTCATAGCGGTTGGTGCACCATCAACCAAAATAATTTTTTATGAGGTGTGGGATTCCACTACGATTACTAAGGGATGATTTGGAAGCGTTATAGTTCAAGTGATTTTGGTAGGGTGACATTCATAGTTTTCCACGATTCCTTTGATGCATACCAATTTTAGAGATGAGTTCTGAGGACTGGGAAACAACATATCATTAGTTATCTTAACTATTAAGGAAAATTTAGGTTTATCCTAAGATGAGTTATATTATAATATCATTTCTTCTTTATATATTTCAAAAATATTATTGAGTTTGTTTATACACAACCCATGATAGGACTTGTGACAAAACATGTTGTGTCTATGAAGATTATGCACAGGTTGGAGCTTACTTCGGTAGATGTGGTTCCAGTAGAGACATATCCTAGAGAATATTTGTGGTGGTAAATGTAAATACTATTTGAATCAATTTTTGAGTGATATATAGTTTAATTATCCTAGTTGATCATGGGAATTTTTTATTATTGGATGTTGGACCTTATATTTCACCTATTTTTGGGTGTCTACATTGCTATATCATATGGGTGTTTAACAAGTGGTGCAAAAATATTACATTTTAGTTGGTTTTATGTATCAATTTTATTATTATATATTATTCTAGAGACATGTGGTTGAATGTAATTCTTATAGTTTATAACATACAATATGTGTGATATGCCTTATTTGAGTAGTCCTGGACCTTACCCTATTAGAGGTGGGTTTGGGGTGGAACCCTAAACTTATTTTTGGTGCCGGTGGGATCCCAATCATATGGGATGTATCAGAATGGTATTAGAGAAGTTCAAATCCAAGTTATGGAGATTTGAGATAGAAGTACTATAAGGATTCATTTGGGATACTTATTATCAAAATTTTAAGGGGTCTTGAGTCTATTTCATAGACCAGGGAACCCAATTATTATGGTAGGTGTGTGATGTGCCATACTACAATGACTATGATTCTATATTAATTACTTCATAACACAAAGGAATCAGTTTTATGGTATGGTGATATAGTACATGCATCATATAACATATCATTTTTGTCATCATATTACATCATCAAATGCAGATGATACCACATAGATAGCCTACTCAAATATAATTTCTAGGTAGTGAGGAAACCATTTCAGTTATATTGACTCCCATAATAAACCATTTGTTATAAATGGATTTGTTATTGGTACAAAATAACGAGGTGTTTCCTAAAATATTTAAGCGGAGAGTAGATTCACATATAGTATATTTATTAGTCACCACAGAGTAGAATGAGACTACCCACATACAGTGTTCACATCATGAGTTTTAATGCCTGGTTCATCCTCGATTATAAGCCAATCTATATCCTATGGTTATAGATAATTGGATGGAACTAGTTACCCACATTTTATATTTATTTTAGAAACCCATTTAATATTTTTGATTCTTCCTTTGAGTATTCTTTATAGCATAGAATGATATTGGTGGATGATGATTTGATAGAACCATGA
Source organism: Viscum album (assembly GCA_963277665.1). Taxonomy (NCBI): domain Eukaryota; kingdom Viridiplantae; phylum Streptophyta; class Magnoliopsida; order Santalales; family Viscaceae; genus Viscum; species Viscum album. The sequence continues at coordinate 59,295,543 of OY728143.1, read as the reverse complement.
TGAGGCTACTTTTCCAGATAAAAATTTTGAGAACATATTTAGAGAGGAGTAGTATCGAGTGGTGGTACGAATGGTGTAGGTCCAGGTGATATTATTCCTATAAATGGTCATCATAACCAAGAAACAATACACTTTGAGGTTCATAGACCTCATAAGATAATCTCAATACTTGATTCCATATATATATATATATATATTTAGGCATAGAAATTTTACCATTATCTTTGGAGAGAGATTATATCTAGAACATTTTCCTTATATATGACCACCTATACTAGAGTTTTGTGTTGTTCTCTAGTGATTGAGATCTTCCTGGTGGAGACACATAATGGAGGTGGATAAAGTTAAATATTTCTAGGAAAAGAGTCTCTAGAAAAATCTATTTGACAAAAAAACATGATCTATTCACCAGAGGAAGGTGTATTTCTAATTTTATTTCAAATAGACAAGCATCATAGGGTTCCCATATTAATTCCAACTTGTACAGATATGGATAATTTTGTTCTTATATTGGTAGATAACACTTGGATCATTTATTTCTCCTAGGTAAGTAGTGTAGGATATCTATGTATGTATTGTGGGAGGATATACTTGGTAGATAAAGCACATAGACCATGAGAATCTTTAAGGTAGACATGGAGACCCTTTTAGAGATGGATATGGTAGATTGGGTGGTGGTGCATGATTAGTTAGAGGTATAAAAAGAATTGATCCACTTCCACCCCCACAACCGTTTGGCATTCCATATTAGAAAAAAGATGATGGAGGTTAGGATAGATGTCATATACTATAAATAATGTGATCTAATTAGTAAATTTTCAATATATACTAACGTATGATTTCTACCTTTTTTACACTAGAAATCATAATTATAGCTATATATTTAAGCCATTTTTTCTTGTTGTGATTATTATTCTAGATCATATATTATGAATGTTCCCCTATCCCATCCTCTTTTTCAAGAGACTGATATTATAATGACCCATAATTTACATACATTGTTAGTACTTCAAAATTTAAGTACACTTATTACAACATATAACAAAACCATGAAAGGACCGTATAGGTATAGTGTCTTTAGAAACTGGGAAACATAAACAACTGGTTCATAAAGCATCTACACTGTCTTCCATTTATTTCATCATATGTACAGTCCATTTTGTCATATCTTACTTAATACCCTTATTCCTGACTTGGGGAAAGAAAACATACAAAAGGGTGAGCTCAAATTCTCAGTAAGGGTAAACAAAAGAAATATCAATCACATCAAATTCATAAGAACATAACATTTTGGAAATCCTACCCTGTAAAAGACATCATAATTTCATAACATGGGATAAATAATGGTAGTGAAATGTAATCACAATAATCATAACTTAAAACATGGAACTTTGTGGCATACACACATAATCATAGAGAATCATTTCTTAGTAGTCAAGACTCATTCCCAAGACTATCTTAGTGGACAAAGTCCATTTCTGAACCGAGTTCATTCCTCGTTTCAGTCCTGTTTTACTGAACCGGTTTAACCTACCGTTCTAGGCATGTATATCTAATGAGATATAAAATATATACCCAATGCATTAGAGGGAGATATAGGTCCCACCCATCTCATATTGATACCATTCTTATGTCTGCCACAAAATCATAAACCATACATCATAGCATAACCCATGTAATAAAAATGGGATTATTAAACATCGTGACATCATAAAACAATTCATATAAGATAAAGGTATTCTAAAAAAAATAATTCCATCAGAACATAATAAAATAAATGTAATAATAGGGATAGAAACAGAACCCTTTATTATCTTATATGTAATATAATTTTGATAAAACACTTGAACTCCATTCTTGAGGAAAATATCCTTTCTACTTCAAAAACACTTTTCCTTTCTTAACATGTCATACAATTCTAAACTAAAAGAAGTTGATTAAAAATAAACTTGAAAACATGTATAGGAAGATTATTGGAAATAATGTTTTAAAAATCCATTCATGCCGTATAAGTTAAAAAAAACATTCTTCTCATACTTTTGTTGGAAAAGTCAAAAAGTACCTCGTACAAAAAACGAAAAAAGATTCCTTTCATAACATATACTAAAAACTCACCTAAGGGTAAAATTGGATTTAAACAATTGTAGGTGGATGGAAAGAATATTAAATATTGAAGAAACATGGATGTGGATGATAAAATGCACCCGAGTTATAGCATCCCGTCTTTTTATAAAATAACTTTCATTCCATTACACGGAACTGAGGATCTTTAAGGTTTAGTGTCTTGGAAACAAGGAACATAAAACATGAAACAAAAAAAACATTCTTCTTAAACACTTTAAATGATTCTCCTCATCATCACCCTAGGCTCATTACTACATCTCATAACCTGGGGACATACATCAAAAGAAAGGGTGAGCAGAAGGCCCAGCAAGGGAAACAAGTGAAACATCTTACATATGAACTTGAGATACATCAATAAAGTCATGAAAAGAACTTTAAGGCATGAAAATGAAATCATGAGGCATATCATAATAAAAATAAAATTTCTTCATAACTTGAAGATGTGTCTACAACATTTAATATTGAAAATCAGGAACATATCACCAAGGTCCATCCCCAAGGTGTCATTTGAAAATTACCAAGGTTATTCAGCAAGGTATCGTGAAAATTGTAATCTCTAGTGGTTACATCATTAACCAACAGCGCTCTCAGGGCGCACCCTTAAATTTTACTTTATTATCATGTGATCCACATATATCATCATCAAACATTTCATAAATAAACCATATAGCATAAAATAAATGGGTTTCTTTTCATAATCATAACGTTTTAAAAACTGCTTTAAAGACATGATCTTTACGTCACTTTAAACCCACGGAAGGGGAGAGCGGGTTTCATATATGTAAATCCCAGAATTTAAAATAGAACATTTTTGTATATATGTGAATAACCCTGTAGAAATAAGAGCTTTGAGTATTCAATTAATAACATAAAAGAACTTTAGAAAAAGAGAGAGACATTTTGAGACGGAAATTCTGCAGCATAACGGCTATGTTACGAGGTTTTAGAAGACATTAAAAAGAGAGGGAAAATGGGTCAAAAATTCATAAATGACCCATAAAACAGTAGATGGACAGAATAAGAAGGATACATGATCATGGTAATGAAATTTCAAGGACATACCATTTGAAATGAAAAACATGGAAGGAAGACAAAAATTAGATTTTTCTTATGAAAGTTTGGTAGCCTAACGGCGTTACTTAAACTTCAAAAAAAATGATTTGAAAAGATCAAATAGGGTCTTTCATCATGTGAAAATAAGAGTTCAGTATGATAGATATATAGATAAAGCCCCAACATAATTAAAAAGGAACTTGAAAGACTTGACATGAAAGTAGAATTTTGAAAAGAATGAGAAGGGTGAAAGAATCCCCTAAACAATTCGGCAGCCTAACGACGCCACTTAAAACTTCAAAATACTGAATTGAAGAGATAAAATGGGGTCTCTAATCATATGAAAAGAAGAGTCCAGTATGATAGATATAGAGATCATACCCCAACATAAAAAAAAGGAACTTGAAATAATTGACATGAAAGTAGAACTTAAAAAGGAGAAGGGTGAAGAACCACTTAAAAATTCGGCAGCCTATCAGCGCCACTTAAAACATCAAAATACAGAATTGAAGAGATCAAATGGGGTATCTCATCATATGAACAGAAAAGATCAGTATGATAAATTTAGAGATCATACCCCAACATAATAAAAAGGATCTTGAAATACTTTACATGAAAATAGATCTTGAAAAATGAGAAGGGAGAAAGAATCCGTTACAAAAATTTCGGCAGCCTAACGGCGCCACTTGAAACTTCATAAAACGAAATAATGAGAGTAAGAGGGGATATCTCATTATATGAACATGAAAAGGGCAGTAAGAGGAGTATAAAAGAACATCCACCAACATAAGAACATGGAGCATAAAAGAATTGACATAAATAAGATCACTTGAAAAGAAAGAGAGGGGTCGGATCCCTTACCTTAAAACGTAACTCTTAAAACTGAAAGGTTTGGACCTTGAGGGCTTGGGGGAACCTTGGGAGGACTCCTTGGGAGGTAAGGAGACCAGAAATTCGTTGGGGGAGAGTGGGGAGTCGAATGGATGAGAGGATGGCTTGGTATTTATAGGGAATGTGAGGGGACAAGACATTAATGGCCAAAGGACACCTCATTAGTGGTTTTGGAAAAACCATGGGCTTGCCCATGGTATTTTCCCATGGTATTGGCCACTTGGGAAACCTCATACCTTATCTTACTATTCATAAGTCGACCATATTGATTACATACTAAACACATCATTTAATGATGTCATTAAACACCCGTAACTTAAAAACTGTATTTTCACTATTCATCGAAAATTCAACTTTCTCAGAATAATCCCAAAATTTCACCTTAACCAAATATCAATGATCTGATTTCAAAAATGAAATCCATTTTATAAAAATAATTTTCTAAATATTTTAATTAAATTTTTAATTAAAAACACTATTCCTCGAAAATATATTTTTTTCAGAAAAATCCCCAAAAATTACCTTAACATAATATCGATGCTATGAGTTCAAAAATGAAGTCCATTTTATAAAAATAATTTTATAAATATTTTTAATTAAAATTTTAATTAAAAAAAACTATTCATCCGAAAAAACTAATACTTGAATAATAATTTATGAAATCGTTATTTAACCATTTTGTTGAATCACATTACTTAATCAAAGTGCCTAGCTTATTTTAATACTTTCTTTAAGTGAGATTACTAATCCATTTGGACACATTATTAATCCTAATCATAAAATCACTATTCATAATTTACTATTCATCAAAAATCAAGTTGATCTTATTAGACTTTAAATTTCGTACTGAACATAATTTTAGAAGACCATTTTTTGATAATCATTACACATTTTTAATTATTTAGGGTTTACATAAACATTTTTAAAATATCCTTTTTCTAAAATTCATCAAAAATATGCATACTATATTTATCCGGTCATTTGAAAATTCATAAAAGAAATCAAAATTTTTATTTAAAACAAAGGATTACACAAGAGAGTTATGGTCTCCTTTCATAGCCCCTTATCACACCAGCATAGGACCTAAGTGTAATGTGTGCTAAGGTGAGAGAATCCGAGGGAGGCTCGGCCAACATCGCATGAGTAGTAATTTCTATCAGTTTTAACTTCTCGCGAAGGAGATCCCGTTCTAGCTTTATATGATGAAGTTCATCTTGGGTTTGGTCCAGAGCAAAGCCCAGTGGTGCTACCTTTTTCCCAAGTTTTGTTAGATGGGCTTCGATCGGTCCAAGACTACTGGGTGAGGCCATCGAATCTTCTTTCTGTATTAATTAACCACGATTGCTTGTATTTAGAGACAATAGTCAAAATGTTTAGTTTCCAGCAGTCATATTTACCAATGGTCAAATAACAGTCAAAACCCAACAGTCTCATTTTAATTATACTCATGTTATCAAATAAAACATTTTTGTTGAGTATAAAAATAAAATAAAATAACACATAAAATTAGGAAACAATATTTATTTAAAATTTAGGGTCGTTATAATATTCCCCCCTTAAGAAATTGCGTCCTCGCAATTTTTTAAAAAATTGGGTTTTGAAATTTCATTGAAAGTCCCACATCGGAAAAGGAGTCAGTAAAACTATTACTTTAAAAGAAAGAAAGGGAAGTACAAAGGTCACCCGAGTTAACCCACACTAGGATTCCATGTAGGAAAACATGGACATGGAGGAGAAAACAAAGGGTCAAGTTCTGAGGGAGAGTGATAGAGAACATGATTAGGATAAAGTTAACCATAAGAAAATCCCAAACTTATGATGTGTTTAAACGGTCTTTGATTACCTAGTAGGAAACGTAAACCAACAACATTTTTGTTTTACGTTTCTTTTCATAATTTTGATGAATTCATTTACTACATTGAACAAAAACATAAGAAAATATACCTACCTACAAGTAGAGTTTCATCCTTTAATAAGTCCCTACCAACACTAATATTTTCTCCAAAATATGAGAATTAAAAAGCACTTGGTCTCATAAAAGCACAAGAATCATCTTCTAGAGAATCAGATAATCTACAAAAGATTAACTATCTATTTCTTCTATCTTTAAAAATTATCCCAAAAAAAGAATGGTTAAGGTAAAACAACTCTTCAAAAAGAAAGAATCCCATAGGAATGGAAACTACTTTTAAATCTTCAAAGTTCCATGGTACTACCCAAAGTTCATCATAGACCATTCCATAAATAACAGTCCTTAAAATTCCTCAAAATAAACCAAACTAAGATTGAAACCCAAATACAAGAAGGATTTGATAACATAGTCTTCCAAAATAACTTCATTGTTCATCTCCAGACAACATCAACCACTCCTATCATCTTATAACAAAAGTAGCTAACATAAACATATTTTACCCAAGATAGGTTAATCATTCCCATAAGTAACCTAAATTACTATAAGTCCACCTTAAATTCATCAATTCTTTAAAATATAATTCAACCTTACTCCTCAATGAAAATACTATAGTAATCTATTTACCTCGATCATATAGGGTCCCCAAAATAGTGAACGTCTTCCAATATAATAATCATCTTTTAATCCCCTAATCATCTCTGTCATATTAATACGGAAATTGTCACATTTTTTATCACATTGGTTGTTGGGACACGTTATTCCATTTCCCACCATTAACTATGAAGAGAAAGTATAATTAGAGGCTTAAATACCTAACCAATAATCATGAAAAGGAACTTAAAGCATATAAAAATAACTTGTAGAAGAAAAGTATACCCTAACTTGTGATCCCCTAGGTTCCCATCTAGGTTATCCATGATCATATATTCTTATGTGAATCTTTATTTTATTTTATCTTTGTTCCTTTAACAATAGTTCATACCAAGCTTATGAATTTACCAAAGCATATCCCTTGGGAGTGTCATAACCAAGAGTGCAGCAAGGCTCGTTGTCGTGTACCAGTTCCCGTTTGAGTCTAGCTCAAAGCGATGTTTTCGGGTTCTACCCCTATGTACATCTGTGCCAGAGCCACCTCTACCTGCTCGTATCCAGACAGGGATGTATTTGCTTGGCAACCCCTTACTCAATACTCACCAAAATACCAGGAAGATTTACTATATTTAAACTTTTCTATAGGGTTCTTCCTAGAGTTTTCATATCCTAATTTCCACAAATAACTAAACCATCATTTGATACCAACTATAGAATCCCGTCTTTTTATAACATAACTTTCATTCCATTACACGGAACTGAGGATCTTTAAGGTTTAGTGTCTTGGAAACAAGGAACATAAAACATGAAACAAAAAAAAAACATTCTTCTTAAACACTTTAAATGATTCTCCTCATGTTCACCCTAGGCTCATTACTGCATCTCATAACCTGGGGACATACATCAAAAGAAAGGGTGAGCAGATGGCCCAACAAGGGAAACAAGTGAAACATTTTACATATGAACTTGGGATACATCAATAAAGTCATGAAAAGAACTTTAAGGCATGAAAATGAAATCATGAGGCATATCATAATAAAAATAAATCTTCTTCATAACTTGAAGATGTGGCTACAACATTTAATATTGACAATCATGAACATATCACCAAGGTCCATCCCCAAGGTGTCATTTGAAAATTACCAAGGTTATTCACCAAGGTATCGTGAAAATTGTAATCTCTAGTGGTTACATCATTACCCAATGCATTGGAGCGCTATTAGGGCGCACCCTTAAATTTGACTTTATTATCATGTGAGCCACATATATCATCATCAAACATTTCATAAATAACCCATATAGCAGAAAATAAATGGGTTTCATTTCATAATCATAACGTTTTAAAAACTTCTTTAAAGACATGATCTTTACGTCACTTTAAACCCACGGAAAGGGAGAGCGGGTTTCATGTATGTAAATCCCAGAATTTAAAATAGATCATTTTTGTATATATGTGAATAACCCTGTAGAAATAAGAGCTTTGAGTATTCACATAATAACATAAAATAACTTTAGAAAAAGAGAGAGACATTTTGAGACGGAAATTCTGCAACATAACGGCTAGGTTACGAGGTTTTAGAAGACATTAAAAAGAGAGGGAAAATGGGTCAAAAATTCATAAATGACCCATAAAACAGTAGATGGACAGATTATGAAGGATAAATGATCATGGTAATGAAATTTCAAGGACATACCATTTGAAATGAAAAACATGGAAGGAAGACAAAAATTAGATTTCTCTTATGAAAGTTCGGCAGCCTAACGGTGTTACTTAAACTTCAAAAAAAATGATTTGAAAAGATCAAATAGGGTCTCTCATCATGTGAACATAAGAGTTCAGTATGATAGATATAGAGATAATTCCCAAACATAATTAAAAAGGGACTTTAAAGACTTGACATGAAAGTAGAATTTTGAAAATAATGAGAAGGGTGAAAGAATCCCCTAAAAAATTCGGCAGCCTAACGGCGCCACTTAAAACTTCAAAATACTGAATTGAAGAGATGAAATGGGGTCTCTCATCATATGAAAATAAGAGTCCAGTCTGATAGATATAGAGATCATACCCCAACATAACAAAAATGAACTTGAAATAATTGACATGAAAGTAGAACTTCAAAAGGAGAAGGGTGAAGAACCATTTAAAAATTCGGCAGCCTATCGGCGCCACTTAAAACTTCAAAATACTGAATTGAAGAGATCAAATGGGGTCTCTCATCATATTAACATAAAAGATCAGTATGATAAATTTAGATATCATACCCCAACATAATAAAAAGGAGCTTGAAATACTTTACATGAAAATAGATCTTGAAAAATGAGAAGGGAGAAAGAATCCGTTACAAAAATTTCGGCAGCCTAACGGCGCCAGTTAAAACTTCATAAAACGAAATAATGAGAGTAAGAGGGGATATCTCATTATATGAACATGAAAAGGGCAGTAAGAGGAGTATAGAAGAAAATCCACCAACATAAGAACATGGAGCATAAAATAATTGACATAAATAAGATCACTTGAAAAGAAAGAGAGGGGTCGGATCCCTTACCTTAAAATGTAACTCTTAAAACTCAAAGGTATGGACCTTGAGGGATTGGGGGCACCTTGGGAGGACTCCTTGGGAGGTAAGGAGACCCGAACTTCATTGGGGGAGAGTGGGGAGTCGAATGGATGAGAGGATGGCTTGGTATTTATAGGGAATGTGAGGGGACAGACATTAATGGCCAATGGACACCTCATTAGTGGTTTTGGAAAAACCATGGGCTTGCCCATGGTATTTGCCCATGGTATTGGCCACCTGGGACACCTCATACCTTATCTTACTATTCATAAGTCGACCATATTGATTACATACTTAACAAATCATTTAATGATGTCATTAAACACCCGTAACTTAAAAACTGTATTTTCACTATTCATCGAAAATTCAACTTTCTTAGAATAATCCCAAAATTTCACCTTAACCAAATATCAATGCTCTGATTTCAAAAATGAAATCCATTTTATAAAAATAATTTTCTAAATATTTTTAATTAAATTTTTAATTAAAAACACTATTCATCGAAAATTTATTTTTTTCAGAAAAATCCCCAAAAATTACCTTCACATAATATCGATGCTCGGAGTTAAAAAATGAAGTCCATTTTATAAAAATATTTTTCTAAATATTTTTAATTACAATTTTAATTAAAAAACATTATTCATGTAACACCCCAAGATTTCATAGTGTGTATTTCTTCAAAATAATTCAATAACTTGCACTACACGCAACACCGAGTTCAATCACACCATGACTTACAAAAAAAAATCCATTCAAAAGAGGTTATGAATAGTATTATCTAAATTTTAAACTTTATATAATCCTTATAATTTTAGAATCCATATTATGAGTTTCTTAGATATAATGCAAGAACAAATTCATTTTCAGTATTGCACTTTTATCAACTTTTAATAGTGAACCCTTTTTAAATACAATATTCTAAACTTTTTGACTAAATGGGGACATCAAAAATTTAAAATGAAACATCCCAAGCTTCCACGGTACACTTTCTTTGAATAATACAGTAGCGTGTGTTGTACGCAACCTTGAGTTTTAACACACACCACAACCAATCAAACAAGCCGTTATGAATAGTAATACCTACTTTTTAAAATTATATATATTTTATATTTCAAAATGGAATTCATTTTTGGATTCGGAATATCTAATTTAGCCTAAGGTGAAATTTTGGTACTTTTCGGATAACTTTCATATTTTGATGAATAGGGAAAATTACTAAATTTTAATTAAAAACAACTTTTTTAATCAAAATAATTAATAGTGATAAATTATGAATTCTAGTAGTTTTAAAGTATATTTAGAATATATTTTTACCATTTAATATAATGTTGGTCATTGGACATAATTTTACAATTAAACCGAACATAAACAAGTGTCAATCTTTTGATAGTTATTATCTCTTAAAAACACGCTTTTTGTTTTGACAGCGGGAATTAATTTTAAATTAATTTCTGCCACTTCTGTGTTTTGAATTTAGGAAAATGGATTCCATATTTGGAATCAGGATGTTCAAATTGTGTAAATAGGTAACTTTTATTTTTAGACATTTTGAATAATTACCGCGGTAAATATTTTATTTACCATGGTTAAGGGTAAATCTGGTAAATAAGAGTTAAAAAACAATATTATAATAATACTAAATTACCCTAAAACGTGTCTTAACCCTATTGGTTGATACATGGTCGACCATGAGCATCTTTGGGTCTATTTTGGGACCCCATGGATCAACTTGTAAGTGATAATGACACTTTATTTTAATTAAGTCAAAATGAATACAAAAATGACACAAGCATATATCTTTTAGAAAAACAATTGTTACATAGGGTTATATAAGTTGGATTTTAGATTATAAATATTAATTAGAAATATACAAAGATTTCCTACATAATTATATTTTATTTATAATTTTTAGACATTAAATAATTTATTTTATTTATGACACAATGATGATGCAGTAATTACTATAATAGTGAAAAATTAAAATAATTGATATTATAAATACCCAAAAAAATATAATATGAAACTTTTAATGAATTAAACTAATTTTCTAGGATAATATGATATATTAGGATTGATTTAATTGACTTTTTTCTAAGTAATCAACCTGTTATGAGTTTCACAAAAATCAACTATTGAATAGTGTCAAAATTGACATAAAAGAGTTCTTAAAACAAATATTATATTATCAATTGATATTAAATTCTTAAAAATCTAAGGTTCGGCCAAGATACTTATATCAGGATAGATTCATCATTAATGGACCACTTGGGGGTCTCTTGGATGTATATAGTAAGTTTATTAACCATATTATATAAAAATACAAAGAGACATTGTAAAAGTGAAACTAATTAACTTAGAGTTAATACTTAAAGATAAGGTTAATATAAGTACCCAAACCTGTCTAAATTCTATTGGTTGAGTGGTTTTCGACCTATACCCACCTTATCCTTTGAATAGTCAACTTTGGAGCCATTGGAAACTGAATATGAATTTATTATAAATTAATATTTCTAGCTTTTCCAAAGGTGCCCCTCACCCCTCTTATAAAAGGGCACTCCTCCTTCTCATTTCTTCACACCTTCAAAGCCTTTTGGTTCGGCCAAACTCTGCCCAAATACTCTCCCAACATCCCTCACTACAACCTAGAGGCCTTAGTTTGATCATAAAGCCAACCTAAGGAGCCCTTTTGATCAAATCAAAAGGAAGAACCCGAAGAAGAGGTAATGATTTCACCACCCTTCTCCAAGTTCATTTCTTCTTCCACTTCTTCTTCCTTTGTTCTTACCATTCTAAAATAATAACTCCAGTATCTCAAATATAATGTGATGTTATTATAAATATGGTACAACCATATTCAGTATTCTATCCACCCTTTGAATAACATGTCACCATACGTGCGTACGTACGGCTTACCGTCTCCACGTCGTGGTGTAATTGTTATTCAATATAATATTATTTGGATGGGTATAATAATGATGTGTAACTCATGTAAATAATAAATATAACATGTTAATGATTCTGTATAAACCATCCATTTATATATTATTTTAATATCAAAAGAATGATATTGTCGCTCGTGCGTACGTACAGACTACCGTCTCCACGAACGCGATGAGATTCATTCTCCATCGTATCCATTCAAGTATAATTATCATTTGATGATTTAAAAATGATGTTTAAGGACTAGATATCATTCTGTATATGAATAAGATACAACAACCATGGCTTATGTAACAAAACCTATAAAAGAAAATGAGTAAGTTAACACCCGAAACGACGATAATTATAATATATTATTAACAAATCAATGTTAAAAGATCATATATGATATCATATTAATATATATGATTCTTGTATAATTTAATAACAATTATTTCACCATTATACAGGAGGTTAACCTACCCCAACCAAGGAAAAGTACAAGGTAAGGGTTATTTCACAATCTCTTCATTATCCGAGGTTGTTTATATGTAATAATCTACTGGGATCTCTTTATCATCCACATCCATGTTTCTTAAAAATGTATTTCAAAACATTTTTACTATTTACTAGAATATGAGTTAAAGTCATTTATACCATTTTTGACTTTTATAAGTGGTTTATAAAGGAACCTTTCGGTCGTTTTCAAAACAAGGTCCTTTTTAACCTTTTCGACAGAATTTAGGTAAGAATGTTTTTTTAACTTATACGGCGGGTGCGGCTATTTTCCGCCGTTATAAAATCTTCAAAGATTACCTTACAAGATTATAAGAATATTTTCAGAGAAAATGTTTTATTTTATATGGATCTTAAATGACTTCAAAATAAAAGGAGATATTTCTTTAAAAAGAATTTTGATTTCATCTATGTCAACATCCTTTGATGGATTTTAAGATTATTTGAAGTTGATTTATTATGATACAAAACTTCTATATTGTATTGAAGGTTTTGTGATATGTTTGACTGTGGATGTGCTATTTTTATACCATTCATAGTTTATGGTGAAAGTATTGACATTTCGTATGCTAGTTTTAATACGAATGTTTATGTTATGTTTAAACCTTTTCATATGGGAATGCATTGGACTTAATATGTGACGGGTGGAGCCCGCTATAGCTCCTCGATGCATCAGTAGGTCTCATGAGACAAACTAGTGTCTTGGCACAAGGCCTTGACAAAATATTATTTGTAGTCTTGGCACGAGGCCTTGACTATGTGGTTATGATAGTCTGGCATTATGCATTCCAACATTATGAAAGTGGTTATTGATTTTTTCATGTGATTATTCGATTAGTAGAATATCTATGTTAATAAGTAAATGGCATTATTTCATTTTATTTATGCCATACCATGTTGAAAGTTCATGTTTAAAAGGATTTTGTTTTAGTTATACATTGCCTTAAATGTTTATTCTTATTTATGAAAGTTTCCGCTATATTGTTATCCTTACTGGGCATTTGAGCTCACCCCTTTTCTATGTTTTATTTTTCCCAGGAAGTGAAGATGTAAGTTATGAATGACCTGCAGGGATATTATGAGGGGATTATAGTGTGGACTGTGGAAACATTATGTTGTTGTAGTAGTTTTTCATTTTATGATGTAATGTAAAACTTATGAATATATCTAGTGTTTCCATGGCTACTAAACCAATCGGTCTTTCGAGATTTGATCTTTCTTGTGATCATGCCAATGTTATGTAATAATGCACCGACTCTAGGCAACTGGGGTTGTGGCGTTACAGTTGGTATCAGAGGAAGTTTAGTACAAACCATGGAAGCTAGATTTAGATAAACTCTGATTAGAGCACGTAGACCTAAGATGAACTTTGAGGATTAGTATAGAAGAACTTCCTAGAATTTTGGTATTGTAGAGATTTTGTGAGTTTTTCGAGCAATACATCCCTGTCTGGATACGAGCAGGTAGAGGCGGCTCTGGCACAGATGTACCTAGGGGTAAAACCCGAAAACACCGCTTTGAGCTAGACTCGAACGGGAACTGGTGCACGACAACGGGCCTTGCTGCACTCTTGGTTACGACACTCCCGGGGGATATGCTTAGGATAACTCTCATTTTCTTTACAAATCATTATGTAGGGTTTATGAGTATATACTTCCTCAAAGAAAACATTTTTATGATTATGGATTATATCCATAAATAGTTCAATTTATGTTAAGTGTTTTATAAGTATGGGATTATGTATTTTGATTCATAAACTGATCTAGTGTATGCCATTGTTTAGAAATGGTGCCCAGTAGAAGGAATGAGAACTCCAGAAATGCACATGATCCAAAGAGAAGGAAGGATCATATCTTTCATGGTATTAAGCTAGAATTTATAAGAGAAATGGTCTCCCATGTATTATCATCATATGAAGAAATAATATCATGTGTTGATAAGATAAGTAAAGAGTTTACTGAGTCATATGGCTTTGAAGGGAAGCAAGAGAAGAAAAGGATGGAAGAGAGAAAGATGGATAAAGGGAAGAGGGAAAAGAAGAATTTTCCCATATGTGGTAACTGTGGAAAGAAACACCCTGGAACTTTCCTGAAAGGAATGGGAGTTTGTTATAAGTGTGGAGGAAAAGGGCACAAAGTACGTGACTACAAGGGTAAGAAAATGGTTTTAAATGTACAATGCTTCATTTTCAAGGAGTTTGGACACTACGCGAACCTATGTCCCAGTCATCAGACTATGCCGCAAATGATGTTATTGGATAATAATCAAGTTATGATACTACCACAGATGAAGAGGAATGATTAGAGTTCTTATGTTGATTATGTCAATTGAGTGTTGTATCAACAATGTACTTGTTATAATAATTATGGAGTATATAAGGATTGTACTGCAGTACTATTTCATTAAGGACTTGAGATTGTGTGGAACAAAGAAAAGTGACTGAATAGCAGGATAACTTTTTGGAAAATATATGGTTGAGATAAAGATAAACCATAATATGGTTCTGATACTGAGTTAGTGATTTTAGAATAATACATGATTGATTTGGATAAATTATATTGGATATTCTTGACTACCTTGAAACTGATTAATGATTTGTATATTCCATCATTTTTTTTGGGGGTTTAAAACATTTTTGGATTGATGAAGTATATCCAACATTATATATGGAATAGGGGAGCATGAATGTAATCAATAAGGAATATGGTAATTCAGGATGTTTCAGTGTATTAAAAGAATACAAGATGAAGGTATCCATATGCTATTACGGGGTAAAAAGGATCTATATTATGTTTACCTTCCTTATAAATGTTGGATTGTGAGTTTGGACAGAAGTATTTTGGATAGTTCTAGTTTGGATTATTTTGGATTACCATAAAAGGACAACCCGGAGGTCGGGCGGCAACCCGTCGCGTCCGGCAAGGTTGTGAGACTTGAACCCGCAACCGAAGGGCCACAAGGGTGTATCACCTACCACTGACCCACGAGATGTCCTGGATTAAATAATGTAGTTTTTATTAAAAGATCTTGTAGATGAATTATAAATTCGTTTATTTTGGAACCCTATAAGAATAGTGTAAATAGAATTTTTTTACATTCTATTATCTTTTAGAGTGAAAGATGAGTTTGTGGTTGAAATTTATTAATGGATAAAACTCTAATTATAAAGTAAGTATATCTCCTTATGATCTTAGCCAATCTCATAAATAAATTCCTCAATATTAAGAAAAGCAACTTAGAACAAAAATGTTTTCCTAGATGGTACCTTAAATCATCACTAATTTATGGCTTTGGGATTGTTGGCCTTTTCATAGCCATGTTCTCTACCACTCTCCATCAGATAATTGATGGATAGATTTTTCTTCCATATCAATATTTTCCTACATGGAACCCTAGTATGTGTTATTTTCCGTAATCTTCATACTTTCGACTCTTTATTTTAAATAGAGGCCTCATTAATTCATTTTTCTATGTGGGATTTCAACTAGGATATTTTGAAACGTCAAAAATGTGTTATCCTAATACCCTATGTTTTGTTGAACCGATGGTATTTCAAATCATCATAGATTGATGAATTTAAGGACCTCAATTTTATACTTGTTTGTGATTGATGACCTCAATCACTAACTATAAATATTTACGTTTTTCCTCCAATTATATGTCTCTAAATGCCACCAATGTTCTCCTAATCGAGATCATAATTTGGTGGTGACCCTTTAATTTCTCTTTTCCTCATATGAAGACTAAATTTTAGTAACCCAATTTCCAATGTGGGTTTTCCCACAAATATATTTTCTATTTTCAACCTTTTATTTTCGAAGAACAATTTCAAATTGCGAGGACACAATTTATTGAAGGAGGGGAGAATGTAACACCCCAAGATTTCATAGTGTGTTATTTCTTCAAAATAATTCAATAACTTGCACTACACGCAACACCGAGTTCAATCACACCATGACTTAGAAAAAAAAACCATTCAAAAGAGGTTATGAATAGTATTATCTAAATTTTAAACTTTATATAATCCTTATAATTTTAGAATCCATATTATGAGTTTCTTAGATATAATGCAAGAACAAATTCATTTTCAGTATTGCACTTTTATCAACTTTTAATAGTGAACCCTTTTTAAATAAAATATTTTAAACTTTTTGACTAAATGGGGACATCAAAAATTTAAAATGAAACATCCCAAGCTTCCACGGTACACTTTCTTTGAATAATACAGTAGCGTGTGTTGTACGCAACCTTGAGTTTTAACACACACCACAACCAATCAAACTAGCCGTTATGAATAGTAATACCTAGCTTTTAAAATTATATATATTTTATATTTCAAAATGGAATTCATTTTTGGATTCGGAATATCTAATTTAGCCTAAGGTGAAATTTTGGTACTTTTCGGATAACTTTCATATTTTGATGAATAGTGAAAATTACTAAATTTTAATTAAAAACAACTTTTTTAATCAAAATAATTAATAGTGATAAATTATGAATTATAGTAGTTTTAAAGTATATTTAGAATATATTTTTACCATTTAATATAATGTTGTTCATTGGACATAATTTTACAATTAAACCGAACATAAACAAGTGTCAATCTTTTGATAGTTATTATCTCTTAAAAACACGCTTTTTATTTTGACAGCGGGAATTAATTTTAAATTAATTTCTGCCACTTCTGTGTTTTAAATTTAGGAAAATTGATTCCATATTTGGAATCAGGATGTTCAAATTGTGTAAATAGGTAACTTTTATTTTTAGACATTTTGAATAATTACTGCGGTAAATATTTTATTTACCATGGTTAAGGGTAAATCTGGTAAATAAGGGTTAAAAAACAATATTATAATAATACTAAATTACCCTAAAACGTGTCTTAATCCTATTGGTTGATACATGGCAGACCATGAGCATCTTTGGGTCTATTTTGGGACCCCATGGATCCACTTGTAAGTGATAATGACACTTTATTTTAATTAAGTCAAAATGAATACAAAAATGACACAAGCATATATCTTTTAGCAAAACAATTGTTACATAGGGTTATATAAGTTGGATTTTAGATTATAAATATTCATTAGAAAGATAATACGATTTCCTACATAATTATATTTTATTTATAATTTTTAGACATTAAATAATTTATTTTATTTATGACACAATGATGATGCAGTAATTACTATAATAGTGAAAAATTAAAATAATTGATATTATAAATACCCAAAAAAATATAATATGAAACTTTTAATGAATTAAAATACTTTTCTAGGATAATATGATATATTAGGATTGATTTAATTGACTTTTTTCGAAGTAATAAACCTGTTATGAGTTTCACAAAAATCAACTATTGAATAGTGTCAAAATTGACATAAAAGAGTTCTTAAAACAAATATTATATTATCAATTGATATTAAATTCCTAAAAATCTAAGGTTCGGCCAAGAGACTTATATCAGTATAGGTTCATCATTAATGGACCACTTGGGGGTCTCTGGGATGTATATAGTATGTTTATTAACCATATTGTATAAAAATACAAAGAGACATTGTAAAAGTGAAACTAATTAACTTAGAGTTAATACATAAAGATAAGGTTAATATAAGTACCCAAACCCGTCTAAATTCAATTGGTTGAGTGGTTTTCGACCTATCCCCACCTTATCCTTTGAATAGTAAACTTTGGAGCCATTGGAAACCGAATATGAATTTATTATAAATTAATATTTCTAGCTTTTCCAAAGGTGCCCCTCACCCCTCTTATAAAAGGGCACTCCTCCTTCTCATTTATTCACACCTTAAAAGCCTTTTGGTTCGGCCAAACTCTGCCCAAATACTCTCCCAACATCCCTCACTACAACCCAGAGGCCTTAGTTTGATCAGAAAGCCAACCTAAGGAGCCCTTTTGATCAAATCAAAAGGAAGAACCCGAAGAAGAGGTAATGATTTCACCACCCTTCTCCAAGTTCATTTCTTCTTCCACTTCTTCTTCCTTTGTTCTTACCATTCTAAAATAATAACTCCAGTATCTCACATATACTGTGATGTTATTATAAATATGGTACAACCATATTCAGTATTCTATCCACCCTTTGAATAACATGTCACCATACGTGCGTACGTACGGCTTACCGTCTCCACGTCGTGGTGTAATTGTTATTCAATATAATATTATTTGGATGGGTATAATAATGATGTTTAACTCATGTAAATAATAAATATAACATGTTAATGATTCTGTATATACCATCCATTTATATATTATTTTAATATCAAAAGAATGATATTGTCGCTCGTGCGTACGTACAGACTACCGTCTCCACGAACGCGATGAGATTCATTCTCCATCGTATCCATTCAAGTATAATTATCATTTGATGATTTAAAAATGATGTTTAAGGACTAGATATCATTATGTATATGAATAAGATACAACAACCATGGCTTATGTAACAAAACATATAAAAGAAAATGAGTAAGTTAACACCCGAAATGACGATAATTCTAAGATATTATTAACAAATCAATGTTAAAAGATCATATATGATATCATATTAATATATATGATTCTTGTATAATTTAATAACAATTATTTCACCATTATACAGGAGGTTAACCTACCCCAACCAAGGAAAAGTACAAGGTAAGGGTTATTTCACAATCTCTTCATTATCCGAGGTTGTTTATATGTAATAATCTACTGGGATCTCTTTA
This sequence comes from Viscum album, assembly GCA_963277665.1. Lineage (NCBI taxonomy): Eukaryota > Viridiplantae > Streptophyta > Magnoliopsida > Santalales > Viscaceae > Viscum > Viscum album. The sequence continues at coordinate 59,276,260 of OY728143.1, read as the reverse complement.
TCATCCACATCTATGTTTCTTAAAAATGTATTTCAAAACATTTTTAATATTTACTAGAATATGAGTTAAAGTCATTTATACCATTTTTGACTTTTATAAGTGGTTTATAAAGGAACCTTTCGGTCGTTTTCAAAACAAGGTCCTTTTTAACCTTTTCGACAGAATTTAGGTAAGAATGTTTTTTTTAACTTATACGGCGGGTGTGGCTATTTTCCGCCGTTATAAAATCTTCAAAGCTTCCCTTACAAGCTTATAAGAATATTTTCAAAGAAAATGTTTTATTTTATATGGATCTTAAATGATTTCAAAATAAAAGGAGATATTTCGTTAAAAAGAATTTTGATTTCATCTATGTCAACATCCTTTGATGGATTTTAAGATTATTTGAAGTTGATTTATTATGATACAAAACTTCTATATTGTATTGAAGGTTTTGTGATATGTTTGACTGTGGATGTGCTATTTTTATACCATTCATAGTTTATGGTGAAAGTATCGACATTTCGTATGCTAGTTTTAATACGAATGTTTATGTTATGTTTAAACCTTTTCATATGGGAATGCATTGGACTTAATATGTGACGGGTGGAGCCCTCTATAGCTCCTCGATGCATCGGTAGGTCTCATGAGACAAACTAGTGTCTTGGCACAAGGCCTTGACAAAATATTATTTGTAGTCTTGGCAGGAGGCCTTGACTATGTGGTTATGATAGTCTGGCATTATGCATTCCAACATTATGAAAGTGGTTATTGATTTTTGCATGTGATTATTCGATTAGTAGAATATCCATGTGAATAAGTAAATGGAATTATTTCATTTTATTTATGCCATACCATGTTGAAAGTTCATGTTTAAAAGGCTTTTGTTTTAGTTATACATTTCCTTAAATGTTTATTCTTATTTATGAAAGTTTCCGCTATATTGTTATCCTTACTGGGCATTTGAGCTCACCCCTTTTCTATGTTTTATTTTTCCCAGGAAGTGAAGATGTAAGTTATGAATGACCTGCAGGGATATTATGAGGGGATTATAGTGTGGACTGTGGAAACATTATGTTGTTGTAGTAGTTTTTCATTTTATGATGTAATGTAAAACTTATGAATATATCTAGTGTTTCCAAGGCTACTAAACCAATCGGTCTTTCGAGATTTGATCTTTCTTGTGATCATGCCAATGTTATGTAATAATGCACCGACTCTAGGCAACTGGGGTCGGGGCGTTACAATTCATCCGAAAAAACTAATACTTTAATAATAATTTATGAAACCGTTATTTTACCATTTTGTTGAATCACATTACTTAATCAAAGTGCCTAGCTTATTTTAATACTTTCTTTAAGTGAGATTACTAATCCATTTGGACACATTATTAATCCTAATCATAAAATCACTATTCATAATTTACTATTCATCAAAAATCAAGTTGATCTTATTAGACTCTAAATTTCGTACTGAACATAATTGTAGAAGACCATTTTTTGAAAATCATTACACATTTTTAATTATTTAGGGTTTACATAAACATATTTAAAATATCTTTTTTCTAAAATTCATCAAAAATATGCATACTATATTTATCCGGTCATTTGAAAGTTCATAAAAGAAATCAAAATTTTTATTTAAAATAAAGGATTACACAAGACAGTTACGGTCTCCTTACATAGCCCCTTATCACACCCACATAGGACCTAAGTGTAAGGTGTGCTAAGGTGAGAGAATCCGAGGGAGGCTTGGCCAACATCGCACGAGTAGTAATTTCTATCAGTTTGAACTTCTCGCGAAGGCGATCCCGTTCTAGCTTTATACGATGATGTTCAGCTTGGGTTTGGTCCAGAGCAAAGCCCAGTGGTGCTACCTCGTTTCCAAGTTCTGTTAGATGGGCTTCGATCGGTCCAAGACTACTGAGTGAGTCCATCTAATCTTCTTTCTATATTAATTAACCAAGATTGCTTGTATTTAGAGACAATAGTCAAAAAGTTTAGTTTCCAGCGGTCATATTTACCAATGGTCAAATAACAGTCAATACCCAACAGTCTCATTTTAATTATACTCATGTTATCAAATGAAACATTTTGGTTGAGTATAAAAATAAAATAAAATAACACATAAAATTAGGAAACAATATTTATTTAAAATTTAGGGTCGTTACGCGAGTAAATATCAAAGTATAAACAATCTCGGATAAAAATGAGATTGTGATATTTTCCCTTACCTTAGATCCGATTTGCTTCATAAGTGTCTGAACCTCCTGTATAATGATTTAAATAATTTTATTGACTTATTCCAGAATCATACTCATTGTTATGATATCATATATGGTCATATTCATAGCTTTTTATTAGTAATATTTCATTGCTACTTGTTATTCGGGTGTTTATTACTTTTTGTTCTTATGCGTATTTTGTCGAATAAATTCTTATTCTTATCTTTAGGTTATAGATACCTCATTCAAAGAATGGTATTAGTGTACTATATATCATATTTATTCATTCAATGAATTTATATAATCATTATGCAATGAAGATCATGTAGAACGAATCGCATCACATCGTGGAGACGGTATTCCGTACGTACGCACGAGCGATGATATCATTCCCATGATTGTGGAATTGTATTGGAGTGTATGTATACTATTTAAGAATAAATACCACTTTACAATAATCATATATAGTTATTTATTTGCACCATTATACCCATCCAAGTAAGGTGGGGATGGAAAATATATTACCCCACAACGTGGAGACGGTATTACATACGTACGCACGCGCGGTGATTTTGTTTTCCATAGGATGGATAGATGGTGAAATAGGGTTGTTTCGTAATTATAATAACATATCAGTATATGAGTGATACTGATGTAATTACTTCATAATTAAACAACTAAATAAGAAGAAGTAGAAGAATAAATAGAGTTGAAAGAATCGGTAAGAGACATTACCTCTTCTTTGAAGCGCCTCTTTGAGACCTCCTTTTAGGGCACTAAAATTGGTCTTTGAAGAAGACCAGGACCTCTAGGATGTTTATAGGGAAGTGGGGAAGTTAAATGGGTAGGGTTCGTCCGAGCTTGAAGGCAAAAATTGGTGTGAGGAGGAGAGGGAGGAGGTTCCCTTTTATAAGGGAGGAGAGGGGCGCCTTTGGAAATATAAGAAATATTAGTTTATATTAAATCCCAACCCCACATAAAAACTTCCAAAATTACTAATATAAGAATATTAGATGAGATAGGGTTGTAATATCATCAACCAATAAAATTTAGACATGTTAGGAATTTATTTTAAACATTATCAACTTGATTTATCCTTATTTATTAATTTAATTTTATTTGTAGTAACAATATTCTAAATTTTAAATTATTATAAATAATTACATATGTGTTGTGAATTTTACATAATTTGACACTTTATGAAATTTTAGACCATATAAATTTTAATTTATAATTTTTAAATATTTTTGTGATTTTTAAACAATTTTATAATATGTTATTTTTATAAAATAACAATAGTGTCAATTTTGACACTATTCATTTATTTGAATTTAAATAAAATATATACAGAAGATATGTTCAAACTAAAAGATTTAATATATTCATAAAATGTCATATGTATCTATAAAATTAGTGGATCACATTAAATAGTTTAGATAATATTTATTTTAATATTTTTAAAACCATTTATTTGATATTTTAATTAATAAAATAATTTCAACATCACTATTGTGTCATAATTAATGATAATTATTTAATCCCTAAAAAATTTAAATAAATTCCTATGATGTAGATAATTTTATTAGCTTTCTGGAGACTATTCATGTTTGAAGTTTCATTAATTGTATAACTAAATTAAAATTATTATACTTATAAGATTTATGAAATTGACATGTTGTCACATTCTTTGGTTTTAATAATAATTAAATTATTTTCATGGAAAAAGTCCATTAAATGAACATAATCCGACAATTAGGTGATATTGGTCGACTTTTAGTCATCCCATAGGATTTTTTCAGGTGTTAGGGTAATTTTATAATCTTATATTTACCCTTAATTACCCGATTTATCTTTAACTATGTTAAATAAAATTTACCGTAGTTACTATTCATATTGCCCAAAAATAAAACGTAGCCTATTAACATAATTTGGACCCACTAAATCCAAATATGGAATCCATTTTTCAAAATTCAAAACATATAAGTTGCAGTAATTAATTTAAAATATATCCCGTTGTTAAGAAAACATGTTTTAGAAGTTAAAACATTGCCAAAGATTGAAATGTTTTTACCTATGAATTCAATGTGAAATTAATGCTAATGATATAAATTATATTAAATGGTAAAAATATATTCTATTTATAATTTAAAACCATTAAATATTATAATTTAACCATATAAATTACCTCAATGAAAAAAGTTGTTTTTAATTAAAAATATGTGTATTTTTACTATTCATCAAAATATGAAAGTTATCAGAAAAATATCAAAAATTTATCCAAAGTAAATTTTTATACCCTGATTCAAAAGAAGAAGTTTAGTTTGTCAAATTTAACTTATAATCATGTCAAAAACTAGATTTAATGTGGGTGCGCCATCAAGAGGCGGCAAAACTGATTTTTTTGAAAAATACTTATTTTACCCGAAAAATTTATTTTGTTCTCTTACCATGTTCTAGAAATTGTGTATAATGAATAATAAAATTTAGAATGTAGTTAATACTATTCATAACGGCTAGTTCATACTAATATATCATTGTTTAGTGAAACCCAGTATTGCATACTACAGACGCTATCGAGGAATGTCACGATTGCGTGTAATGCAAGCCAAGTCCGTATTGTGTGCTGTGAAAGATTCCTTTGGTGTTGCGTATAACATAAGACATAAAAAAACTTTCTCATAAAATCTCAGGGTGTTACATTCTACCCCCCTTAATATTAATTTTTCCCTCGAAATTCATCACTTGTAACAAACAGATGATGATGCCTCTCCCTCATCATATCCTCAAGCTCCCATGTAGCTTCTTCTAATTGGTGGTTCCTCCATAAAAAATTCACCAAGCGAGTGGTCTTGTTCTGTAGGACTTTTTCACTACGATCGAGAATCTCTATCGGCTGTTCTTCATAAGAAAGATCTTGTTCTAGCGGTACAACTTCTGAGCTGAGTTCATGTGAAGGGCCAGGTATGTACTTTCTCAGGAGAGATACATGGAACACATCGTGAACTTGAGAGAGATTCAGTGGTAGCGCCAATCATTAAGCTACCTTCCCAACACGATCCATAATTTCAAAAGGACCGATATATCTAGGGATCAACTTTCCCTTCTTTCCAAATATCATGACCCACTTCCAGTGAGATATTCGTAAGAACACTTTATCACCCACTTCAAACTCTAGGTCTTTTCTTCGGTTGTCAGCATAACTTTTTTGTCGACTCGAAGCTGCTCTTATGTGTTGTTGAATAGATCTGACATTTTCTGCCATTTCATCAACAAGATCAGGTCCTAATTGCTTTCATTCCCCAACTTCATCCCAGCAAGTTGGAGTCCTGTATTTCTTTCCATAGAGAGATTCATAAGGAGCCATCTGAATACTAGAGTGAAAGCTATTATTATTAGAAAATTCCACCAAAGGTAGGTGTTGATCCCAACCAACTTTGAAATCTATAGAGCAAGCTCTCAATATATCTTCTCGAGTTTGAATTGTCCTCTCAGAGTGACCGTCTGTCTAAGGATGATAAGAAGTGCTGAAACTCAACTCTGTATCCAGAGTATTCTGAAGACTTCTCCAGAACTTTGAGGTAAATCTCAGAACCCGATCAGATATAATAGGAAGTGGTACTCCATGTATTATTACCACTTCCTTTACATATATCCTGGCAAGATGATCTAGATATAAATCCTCTCTAATATCAATGAAGTGTGCAGACTTTGTAAAATGATCAACTATGACCCAAATAGCATTATTGGCTTTGGATGTTTTAGGAAGTCTAGTGACAAAGTCCATAGTGATGTTTTCCCATTTCCATTCTAGTATGGGTAATGGTTGTAACATCCTCTTAGAATTCTGTCTCTCTACTTTAACTTTCTGAAAAACTAAGCATCGAGAGACATATTCAGCAACATCCCTTTTCATGCCATCCCACCTGAAGTACTCTTTCAGGTCCCTATACATCTTCGTTCTTCTAGGATGAATAGAGAATGAAGAACTATGAGCCTCATACAGCAGCTACTTCATTAATTCTGGGATGGGAGGAACACAAAACCTATTCCTAAACTTTATTATCCCATCACAATGAAGGTTGAATTCAGGAACATTTCTCACCTTCTTTTGTAACTCTAAATCTTCTTTCTGTGCCTCTTTAATCTTCACATGTATAGATGGTTGAACATTCATTTGAGAAATATAAGATTTTCTCCCTTCCATTATAATTCCAAGATCCATCCTTTGTAAATCCACAAATATTCGATCTTTTGTGATCCTCATCATGGATAAACTAGCATGGTCTTGTCGACTTAATGCATCTGCCACCTTGTTTTCTTTCCTAGGGTGGTAATGAATTGAGCAGTCGTAATCCTTAATCAACTCTAACCATATTATTTGACGCATATTCAACTCTTTTTGTGTGAAAATATACTTTAAACTTTTATGATCAGTATAAATGTTACACCTTTCTCCATAAAGATAATGCCTCCAAATCTTTAATGCATAGATTACTGCAGATAACTCCAAATCGTGAGTTGGATAATTTTTCTCATGGATTTTCAACTGTCATGAGGCATAATCTATCACCATATCATTTTGCATAAGAACACACCCCAATACCTTCTTGGATGCATCATTGTAGATCACAAACCTTTCTCCACTACAATGAAGTGTGAGTACAGGTGCACTGGATAAACTTCTTTTCAACTCCTTGAAATTCTCTTCACATTCCTCTATCCAAATAAACTTAACTCATTTCTGAGTCAACTTGGTGAGTGGATTAGATAATTGTGAAAAATCTTTCACAAAACGTCAATAATATCTAGCCAAACCAAGAAAACATCGGATCGCAGTTACTGTTGTTGGTCTCGACCATCTTTCGATAACCTCTGTTTTTGCTGGATCCACAGATATCCCCTCTTTTGAGATTATGTGACCCAAAAATGAAACTTTTTAGAGCCAAAATTCACACTTGGTAAATTTGGCATAATGTTTCTCCTTTCATAGGGTCTTCAATACAATTCTCAAGTGATATTCATGTTATTCCTTGCTCTTTGAACAGACAAGAAAATTGTCTATAAAGACTACCACAAACTGATCAAGATAGTCTCTAAAGACTCTATTCATCAGATCCATGAAGATAGTAGGGGCATTAGTAAGACCTAATGGAATCACTATAGATTCATATTTTCTATAACTTGTACGGAAAGACGTCTTTGGTATATCCTCCCTTTTGACCCTTAATTGATGATACCCTGAATGAAGATCAATCTTGGAAAAGTATTGAGCTCCACATAGTTGGTCAAATAAGTCATCAATGCGTGGGAGAGGATATTTGTTCTTGATAGTGATCTTGTTATGTTCTCGATAATCAATGCAGAGTCTCATTGATCCATCTTTATTCATAACAAACAGAACAGGTGCTCCCTAAGGTGACGCACTAGGGCGTATGAACACTTTATCATGATTCTCTTGGAGTTTCTTCTTCAATTACTTTAACTCAATTTGGGCCATTCTATAAGGTGTCTTTGAAATAGGCAAAGCACCCGGTACGAGTTCTATTGAAAACTCAACATCACGATTTGGTGGAAGACCCGAAAATTCCTCCGGAAAGACATCATCAAACTCCCGTATAATGGGAATATTCTTAATCGTGAGTTTCTCACCAACCATTTGAGATAAATAACCTTCATTTAGTGGAATCAAGACCCATAAGATGGGAGAAATTTCCACTGGAAGGTTATGTTCATCCTTGCATCGATAGACGATCATAGATTGATATGGAATATGAAATGTGACTTCCCTTCTTTGGAAATTGATATGATCTCCATATAAAGAAAGCCAATCCATTCCAAGAATCACATCAAATTACACTATAGGAAGGATCACAAGATTTACAGGAAGCACTTTCCCACAAACTTCAATCGGAGAAGAATTGTAAACTTTTGATGTGACTGTTGTGCCATTAGGAGTTGTCACGGCTAAATAAACATCAAATTGTTGAGGTAATACAGTGATACCCTTAGAAAATTCTTCAGTAACAAAAGTGTGGGTGGATCCATAATCAAATAAAACATTTGCTACTTTAGAGTGGATGGTAAGTGTACCTCTCACCACTTCGTTCTCGTACTCCACATCGCCGATAGTAATTGCAAGTGACTTTCCTTTGTCTTTGGCCTTAAGAGTTTGTTGACGTCGATCATCATCATCAACCCTTGGATTTGGGCATTGATTAGCATAATGCCCCATATCCTTGTACTTGAAACATTGAAGTGTAATAGGTTCATTATGTGTATCCCTTCATTTGTTTGCATCATTAGACATCTTCTTCCCATTATTTCGACATTCAATTGCCCGATGACCTTCTTTTCCACACTTATAACATTTTATTATACCCTTAAGAAAATTTCCTCCATGTTTCTTTCCACAGTTTGAGCATAAAGGGAAAACACATCTTCTTTTCAGTGTGCTCTTTAGATTTTCCTTTGAATTCCATTTTCCTCTTCTTATCAAACCCATGTGACTGATGGGTTACACCAATCTCCATATCAACCTTGAGAGAACATCGAACAATTTCCTTGTACCTATTGAAGTCCCTTATGGCTAACGCCCTTCAAAGGCTTGGTTTTAAGCCACAAAAGAATCGATTGATCTTACTCTCAGGTTGGATAATAATACCAGAAGCGTACCTTGCAAGTCTTGTAAAATTTGCTTCATAGGTACCAACAGATTCATCATCCTTTTGCTTCAGTTCAAGAAACTATTTCTCCATCTTTGTTCGGAGAATACGAGGGTAGTACTTATTGAAAAATAAGTTCTTGAACTCGTCCCATTCCATGGACTCAATTTCATCTCTTGTACTCGTTTTCTTGATACGATTCCACCATTGATCAACATCACCTTCCAAATGATACACTGCTAAGATGACTTTATCATGTTCAGAACATTGAAGAACTGAAAATATCTTTTCAGTAGTACTGATCCATTGTTCAGCAACTAATGGATCAGTAGACCCGCTGAATGAAGGCGGACGCTGCCTCATGAAGGATTCAACAGAATGTTGCTCATTCCTTTGCTCGTTTGGAAGTCCTGCATGATTCATAGCTTGAGAAAGTTGTGTGAGAATGATTACATGATTTTTCATGCCAGCTCCCATAACGTTTGGTTGCTAAGGGGACAATCATTGCATTGCCCGTCGCATTCTGCATTAACACGGTTCCTTCGGGTTCCATCCATTGACTAAAACCAAGAAGAATAGTGTGAGCAACACTAATTATAATAGGAAAACCACATAATCAAGAATAAAATTTCACACTTAAGGTCTTATCCTAGGTTATTCATGGTTATTTCTAAAACACTAAGATTTTGTTCTATGCTTAGACTTATCCTTAGGATTCTTACTAAGGCTTTCACATCCTAGTTTCCAAAGGTTGACTATACATTTCCTCTGATACCAACTATAATGACCCATACATTGCATACATTGTTAGTACTTCAAAATTGAAGTACACTTATTACAACATATAACAAAACCATGAAAGGACCGTATAGGTATAGTGTCTTTAGAAACTGGGAAACATAAATAAATAGTTCATAAAGCATCTACACTGTCTCCCATTTATTTCATCATATCTATAGTCCATTTTGGCATATCTTACTAAATACCCTTCTTCCTGACCTGGGGAAAGAAAACATACAAAAGGGTGAGCTCAAATGCTTAGTAAGGGTAAAAAAAAGAAATATCAATCACATCAAATTCATTAGAACATAACATTTTGGAAATCTTACCCTGCAAAAGAGATCATAATTTCATAACATGGGATAAATCATGGTAGTGAAATATAATCACAATAATCATAACATAAAACATGGAACTTTGTGGCATACAGACATAATCATATAGAATCATTTCTTAGTAGTCAAGACTCATTTCCAAGACTATCTTAGTGGACAAAGTTCATTTCTGAACCGAGTTCTTTCCTCGTTTCAGTCTTGTTTCACTGAACCGGTTTAACCTGCTGTTCCAGCCACGTCTATATCATGAGATATAAAATCTTTACCCAATTAATTGGAGGGAGATATAGGTCACACCCATCTCATAGTTATACCATTCTTATGTGTGCCACAAAATCATAAACCATATATCATAGCATAACCCATGTAATAAAAATGGGATTCTTAAACATCGTGACATCATAAAACAATTCATATAAGATAAAGGAATTCTAAAAAAAATAATTCCATCATAACATAATCAAATCAATGTAATAATAGGGATAAAAACATAACCCTTTTATTATCTTAGATGGAAAATAATTTTGATAAAACACTTGAACTCCATTCTTGAGGAAAATATCCATTCTACATCAAAAACACTTTTCCTTTCTTAACATGTCATACAATTCTAAACTAAAAGAAGTTGATTAAAAATAAACATGAAAACTTTTATAGTAAACTTCTTGGAAATAATGTTTTAAAAATCCATTCATTTCGTATAAGTTAAAAAAACATTCTTCTCGTACTTTTGTCCAAAAAGTCAAAAAGTATCTCGTACGAAAAACGACAAAAGATTCCTTTCATAACTAATACTAAAAACTCAACTAAGGGTAAAATTGGATTTAAACAATTGTAGGTGGATAGAAACAATATTAAATATTGAGGAAACATGTATGTGGATGATAAAATACACCCCAGTAAATATCAAAGTATAAACAATCTCAGATAAAAATGAGATTGTGATATTTTCCCTTACCTTAGGTCTGATTTGCTTCGTAAGTGTCCAAACCTCCTGTATAATGATTTAAATAATGTAATTGACTTATTCTAGAATCATACTCATTGTTATGATATCATATATGGTCATATTTTTAGCTTCTTATAAGTAATATTTCATTGCTACTTGTTATTCGTGTGTTTATTACTTTTTGTTCTTATGCGTGTTTTGTCGAATAAATTCTTATTCTTCTCTTTAGGTTATAGATACCTCATTAAAAAAATTGTATTAGTGTACTATATATCATATTTATTCATTCAATTCATTTATATAATCATTATTCAATGAATATCATGTAGAACAAATCACATCACATCGTGGAGACGGTATTCCGTACGTACGCACGAGAAATGATATTGTTCCCATGATTGTGGAATTGTATTGGAGTGTATGTATACTATTTCAGAATTAATACCACTTTACAATAATAATATATAGTTATTTATTTACACCATTATACCCATCCAAGTAAGGTGGTGATGGAAAATAGATTACACCACGGCGTGGAGACGGTGTTCCGTATGTACGCACGCGCGGTGATTTTGTTTTCCGTAGGATGGATAAATGGTGAAATAGGGTTGTTTCATACATATAATAACATATCAGTATATTAGTGATACTAATGTTATTACTTAATAATGAAACAATTAAAGAAGAAGAAGTAGAAGAAGAAATAGAGTTGAAAGAATCGGTAACAGACATTACCTCATCTTTGAAGCGCCTCTTTGAGACCTCATTTTAGGGCACTAAAATTGGTCTTTGAAGAATACCAGGACCTCTAGGACGTTTCTAGGGATGTGGGAAAGTGAAATGGGTAGGGTTTTTCCGAGCTTTAAGGCTCAAATTGGTGTGAGGAGGAGAGGGAGGAGGTGCCCTTTTATAAGGGAGGAGAGGGGCACCTTTTGAAATATAAGAAATATTAGTTTATATTAAATCCCAACCCCACATAAAAACTTCCCAAATTACTCATATCTGAATATTAGATGAGATAGAGTTGTAATCTCATCAACCAATAAAATTTATACATGTTAGGAATTTATTTTAAACATTATCAACTTGATTTATCCTTATTTATCAATTTAATTTTATTTGTGGTAATAATATTCTAAATTTTAAATTATTATAAATAATTACATATGTTTTGTTAATTTTCCATAATTTAACTCTTTATGACATTTTAGACCATATAAATTTTAATTTATAATTTTTAAATATTTTTGTGATTTTTAAACAATTTTATAAAATGTTATTTATATAAAATAACAATAGTGTCAATTTTGACACTATTCATTTATTTGAATTTAAATAAAATATATACAGAAGATATGTTCGAACTAAAAGCTTTAATATATTTATAAAATGTCATATGTATCTAGAAAATTAGTGGATAATATTAAATAGTCTATAATATTTTTAAAACCATTTATTTGATATTTTAATTAATAAAATAATTTCAACATCACTATTGTGTCATAATTAATGATAATTATTTAATCCCTAAAAATTCTAAATAAATTCCTATGATGTATATAATTGTATTAGCTTTATGGAGACTATTCATGTTCGAAGGTTCTCTAAGGTTATCGCTAAAGTAAAATTATTATACTTATAAGATTTAAGAAAGTGACATGTTGTCTTATTCTTTGGTTTTAATAATAATTAAATTATTTTCATGGAAAAAGTCTATTAAATGAATCTAATCCGACCCTTAGGTGATATGGGTCGTCTTTTAGTCATCAAATAGGATTTTGGCAGGTGTTAGGGTAATTTCATAATCTTATATTTACCCTTAATTACCCGATTTACGTTTAACTATGGTAAATAAAATTTACCATAGTTACTATTCATAATGGCCCAAAATAAAAAGTATCCTATTAACATAATTTGAACCCACTGATTCCAAATATGGAATCCATTTTTCAAAATTCAAAACATATAATTTTCAGTAATTAATTTAAAATAAATCTCGTTGTTAAGAAAACGGGTTTTAGAAGTTACAACATTGCCAAAGATTGAAATGTTTTTTACCTATGAATTCAATGTGAAATTAATGCTAATGACATAAATTATATTAAATGGTAAAAATATATTATATTTATAATTTAAAATCATTAAATATTATAATTTAACCATATAAATTATCTCAATGAAAAAAGTTGTTTTTAATTAAAAATTATCATATTTTTACTATTCATCAAAATATGAAAGTTATCAGAAAAATATCAAAAATTTATCAAATGTAAATTTTTATACCCTGATTCAAAAGGAGAATTTTATTTTGTAAAATTGAACTTATAATCATGTCAAAAACTAGATTTAATGTGGGTGCGCCATCCAAAGGCAGCAAAACTGCATTTTTTGAAAAATACTTATTTTACCCGAAAAATTTATTTTTTTCTCTTACCATGTTCTAGAAAATGTGTATGATGAATAATAAAATTCAAAATGTAGTTAGTACTATTACTATCAGCTAGTTCATAATAATATATCATTGTTTCGTGAAACCTGGTATTGCGTACTACACACGCTATCGAGGAAGGTCGCGATTGCGTGTAATGCAAGCCAAGTTCGTATTGTGTGCTGTGAAGGATTCCTTTGGTTTTGCATATAACATAAGACATAAAAAAAATTTCTCATAAAATCTCAGGGTGTTACACATATTGCTGGTGACGCTCTTTTCACCTATGTCTTTTGATAATGCAATCCTTCTATCAAAAAATATAGTTTTTCTTGGTAGATACGAGACTCTATGATGTTATCCTTAGATTGTATTTGTTAAACATAGATGATTATTGGATATAATTTTACTATTGTTGGGTGATATGTTATCAGGTTGATGGATTGATATTAAAAATTACAGGTGTGTGGGACCCAAGCTAGTCTAGTTATTAAAATATTTCATTTGATTACCCACAAGTTGGAAATATTAGCTTTGTGAGCCATATATGTTGTTGAGGATTAGTTGACTATAATAGAGGATGAGTAGATGACAATTTTCATAGAGGAAGTTACTATGTTTCCCCCTCACCAAGAGTTTTATTTTCGTATTGATCTGCACCCCATTACCACATTGATGTTATCTTGAGTTTTTTTAATTGGCCTAGCTATGCTTAATGATCTAATGACATAGTTTGAGGAACTCATTGAGAGAGGTTTTGTTAGATCTAGTGACTTACATTATATAGATTCTATTTTTTCACCAAGAAGGTTGATGAGACCTATTGTATTTGTATTGAATTTCACCTATTTAATCAGCTTATAATTATGACTTTTTTTTTCAAGGATCAATGATATTTTTTATTAGTTTAAGGGAGAAATTATTTTATAATGATTAATATCAGGTATTGTTATCAACATCTTCAAAGTTGTGAGGTGGATATCATGATGATGGATTTTCACTATTTTTATACACTCTACAAGTTCAAATTGATTCAATTCAGTATAAAAATATCCCCACAGTGTTCATAGTACAGTAAATTAGATTTTGTAGTCCTTTATAGAATGGTTCATAGTAACTTTAATTGAGGAAATCCACATTTATTATAAAATGGAGAAATAAAATATCATGTATTTGAAAACATTCGTACAATTACTCTATGAAAATAAACTCTATAGTAATATCAAAAAGTGTATGTTCTAGATTTAAGAAATTAATTTCCTGTTGTATGTCACCTCAAGATTTCATTGTGTTTTTGATCATGCAATGTTTTAGGCTATGTACGATTGATTACCACCCAAGATATTGTTTTAGGTGAGTAGTTTCCTTTGGATATTAGGATACAACTAATGATTTTCAATGGGATTATCATAGATTGAATCCCTTATGACTTCATTCCAATGGAGTAACCTTCCATTTGGTTCAAAAAAATTTAAATACATTTTAGGGACCAAAATGAATGTTTAAAAAATTATATGGTCTTGTAGTTTCTAGATGAAGGATTAAAATGGAAGTTATGATTCAATGATATGAGTTCTAGGATTGGTTTCATAATTATGCAGGGGAAATCCATGATTTATTATGCTTTAATAAATAAAATAACCTTTGAGTAGAATTATATTTCCTAGGATTTTGTTATAGAATCAATAGTGTATTCCTTAAATATTTGGGAATGCTATCTTCTTAGTAATTTAGTTTTTGTCTACAGAGATCATAAGAGTCTTAGAAATTTCTTATCATCAAGAGATATCAATCGGATGTAGATACATTAATTATAATTCTTGGGAGATTATGAATTTGTGATTTTTAAAACAAGAGTCAACGAAAATTCAGTGTATGGTTCTATTTATTGGAATTCCCATTATCTGTTAATAAAGGATAAATATGAGTATCTAATAATAATGTTATTAGTTTTTGTGGAATAAGGAGAAATTTTCTTTCTATGATCGATGGTGGTGTCCAATAAACTTTTTCACCCAATAAAGGTGGACTAGCTCATAGATACTGACTGTGAGATAATTTATGTCTGTATATTCATAGATGATATTCATGATGAATTTATTGAAGTTTTAGAGAACAAAATACTCTTATAGGAGAGGATAGTTATTCAAGATGGTGTTCATGGGTCGGTATTGATAGAGTTTCACACATCTCACATTATAGTATATTTTGGTGTGATATAGGTATACTCAGATATCATGAATTAGTTTTGGAAGAAAATCATGAAGAAAAGTGTTACTCAGTACATATCATGGAACAAAGCCTAATATTAGGTGAATGAATATCACCTTATACATTTTGATTTAAGAAAAAAAATTTGGTATGAAAGTGGAAGTGGGATAATATATCAATTGATTTCATGACTAGGATTCCATGGTTGGTGAAAGATCATGATACTATCTAGTAGACTTTTGATCAACTGAACAAGTTTACTCATTTCATTCTCATTAAAGAGTATAGTTTAGTGGAAAACATGGGATGCATATACATGGATGTGACCATATAGTTTAATGGGGTTCCCTCAATGATTGTCTCAAACATTGATTCCTGATTTACATCCTTATTATTGAAAAACATACATGAAGAATTTTGTACCCAACCATGATTGATTATGGTATTCCATCCTCAGAGAGGTAGTTAGAGTAAGAGGACTATTGATGTTCATGGGGATATTTTTTGTTCTTATGTGGTAAATTTAGGAAGGATTTGGGAAGATCACCTATCATTAGTAGAGTATATGTATAAAAATTTCCACCACTATACTATTGGAATGAAATATTTCCAGGATCAACATAAGAGACCCTACATATCACTAATTTATAGGATTTATATTTTATAATAATAATTTATGGGGCCTATTTTTGGAAAGATGATGTATGTAATGGTTTAGGTTATCCGTGATTATATTTGGACTACCTATATCTATAATAAGTACTATGCGGACAAAATATAAATTCCATTGGAATAGATGGAGATAGATCATACATTCTTGATATTCACACCATGAATTGGTTTGAGGGGGATTTAATGGAGAAGTATAGTATCCCCAATCTTTGTTTAAAAAATTTTTATTTTTGGTTTTGGTAGATGAGGTTGTTGATTTCCTAGTGTAACCCCCACAGATGTACCAGTTGAACAATGTTTTTATACATGTCATAGCTGAGGAAGTATGCATATGATTCATCACATATTCTTGAATTGGGTGAACTAGAAATTGAGGATAAATCCACCTTAATTGAATATCTGGTGATTGTTGAGGATCAATAAGAGAAGATACTTTATGGGTGAGTTATTCTATTATTCTATGTTTTGTGGGAACATGTGAATCATTGGGGGATCTCATTGTAACTTGAAAATTAGATGCATTCGTAGTAACCAAACCTATTTGAGTGTTGTTCCATTTGAGATATAAATAAAATAAATTTGGGGAGGATGTAGTGACCAAATTCTCTTTATTAAATTTATTTGAATATTTTTAATAATTTTTATAAATGTGGTTATGGTTAAAGTTCATTTTTATAAGTGACCTATGTCTTTAATATATATATATATATAATATAATATTTGCTTTTGTCCCCAAACATGAAGAAAACTAATTAATATTAAAAAGTGTTCGGTATGGAAAATATGAAACCACAATTGTATCCAAAATATGGGTTAACTAAGAGATATATAACCTTTGTATTCAAACATTAGTCCATGGATTAATAATAAATTAATTTTTTATCATAAATTATGGTTTAAATAATTTCTATTATAAATAGTTTGTTAAAATTTTTCCATGGGATTGAGGACTGATAGTGGGATGAAATAATCCCTAGAGAGAATTCTCTTAATCATAGAGGAGGAGGATCGAACCTAGTGTAAAAAAGAAAAGATGTTATTAAGTCTCAAGTATCAGTGTTTTTTCAATGAGGAGAGTCTCTTAGTTATCCACGTTCAACTCATTATTCAATTGTTTTCATTATTTATTACATGGTTGAATTTTAAAACAACTCATTGAAGTATCATTATACTATTATCCTTGAAAATCTATATTTAAAATAGTTATTAAATATTAAATCATGATTTATTTGGGAATTATTTTTATTATTCAAGATAAATCACAACCCATAAAAAATATAATATCATATGTGTTATTATTATTATTTATTCATGATTACTTATCATATTTATGTTTTTAATTATCTCCCCCTAGAGTTTCTGATGGTGTGGAAATTAATGTGGATAACAAATTCTTGAAATATTGGTTCTATTGTCCTACATAACTATTTACCATGGTGATCATTTAACTATGTTAATATTTTTTGTTTAAAATTTTATTCCCATATGATATTATTTGAAAATATATTTTGAAATTAGAGAAAATGGTGAGTGGAAAATAATATCCCACTACTAAATTTTTTCCCATTTCCCTCCTTTTATCCTTCTCACAAGATGCGATTGTCACATTCCTTTACAATGACTACAAATTTGACTAGTCAAGTTCACAATGGGGAGATGGGAATGAATGAAATTCAGTGCAGTGATAGTTTGGGGTGACACAATGATAAGTGATTGTTGTTGGTGTAGGTTTTCATTGAGTAGTTGTGGAACAGATAAGGCTTGACAGAGATCTAGCATGAATTCATTGAACAATAATTCTATATGTTTGATTTATTTGTTATTTGGTGTTGATGATGATGATATACCACTTTAATGATTCTTCCTAAAGGTGAATTAGTGACCCATGGGAGAAACATTCTTAGTTGGTTGTGTGGGATAGGCCATAATTGATGGAATTTTCTTTGATGGCAGAGATCATAGAAGAAAAAATTATTTTAGATTTGGAAAAGTTACCAACTACATTGTATGTAGTCTAAAAAAGATGCATTGTATATGTCACTCAATGTGGTTAAAGGGTTTCTATAGTTTTATAAAAATAATCATTGGTGTGAATGTGGGTCACATATCATGTTTTGTGGAACTGAAGACTTAAGTGTGCAATGGATTAAATTTCTTACTAACCAACTTTTTTTACACATTATGTATGTAAGTAAACATGCCATGTATAATGATGAAATAACACATGTTTCTATGATTATTCAATCATGGATATTTATAAAGTTTAACATACTATATACCCTACTGAACAAATAATATATGTCAAACCCACATGACTGGATAACAGAAGTACATGTGTGCATATTGTCCAAGTCTACACACCATGTATAAAGTAGAAAATTCCATGTGTTATGTCCCTTTTATGGATTTCAAATATTCTCACATAATAGTTATTTTTGGAAACATAAATACAACATTTTTTAGTTTTTTTATAGCTATAATGTGATGTTACGAGACTCTTTTTATATTAGTGTTTATTTACGACGTGTTTTGAGATGATAGAGTACTTTAACATTATATAGATGGGGATATAGAATAGTAGAGATTGTTAAAGTAGAAATGGAATTTTTATCCAACTTGATGGAATACTAAGACTAGGTTGTAGGCCCTATATATATAATAGAGTAGGAACTCTCATAGTAATGGTTTATGGTTCCTCCCCTTATATATTGGGTAACCCCCTTAGTCGATGCACATTCCCCACAATGAGGTGCATGTCTCAATAGGGGTTGGTACCCCCTTGACTAAAAAGCACACTTTATCAAGTTTTATACCTCCTATATAATTTCCAATGGATGATACTGCATTCATTTAGTTAAGGTTCTTTGGGTTAGGTGATATCCAAGGTTTTATAGGATCCCTTTAATGCCTGACTACCATGGAGTTAAACATTGAGGATTAAAACACTCCCTATATTTAGTTACCTTTAAGAATAAATAATATATAGGTTTATCATATTTATATTTGATTTTTTATCATCTACCCACTTTATTCCTTTAAGGAATCCTATTTTCATTTTGTTATTCTCACCCCTATAAAGGTCTTATGGCCCGATGTGATGTGTCTATAAAGAAGATGCACATTATAAAGGCGACATCAGTGTATGTAGTGATGATAGAGCAAGATCCTTATGCTTCATGATGCCAGTCATTTCTTTTAGTGTTAAAGTTAGAGTTAGTGTGATGAAATGTTCACTTATCTTGGTTGATTGAGGTTGCAATTTATTATATGATGTTGGGCCTTATATTTTTTTTCCAATTTTCTAGTGATCATATTGATACACTATATGGATTCGTAACATGAATCAAATGTATACTACATTAAAGATAGATATTTTTTAATTACTATATATTATTCTAGAGACATGGGGTTCTATAAATGTTTTATAGACTAAGTCCCCCCATATGTGTGATATTCATTATTGTTGTCAGTCACTAACCCCCGTCCTATTAGCGGTGGGCTTTGGGGGGGGGGGGGTGGCACACACAGCTTACTGCAAGCCCATGTATGGTTCTAATGGGTTAGATCATGGCATTATGTATCTTTATTCTTCTATATTAAATTATATTAACTGGAACAATAAATTTATTTAATCAAATTTATGATTCCTCAAAGGATGTTTAAGGTGTTAAAAATTCAAGGTCATTTTATTGAGTAAATGTAGGCTATGTTTCAAATGTTTAAACATATTGTTTATGTGGGGTATTTGAAGTTTGGACTCTAGTATTTACTTAAGGATATTACTTTGATGACCAGATTAAGGAGATAAAATTGAGATGTTTTTTAATGTAATACTATTCAATACATTGTCAAATCCATATGTTATTTCCATTTAAATTTTAACTTAATGTTTTAGTAGTTAATGTAATAATGGTGAAATCCAGTAAAAGTTGTTTGATTCTTGAACTTAATGTGGATAACCTCATTGGAGGGTTCCTGTTGGATACCTTTTTGAGTTATCCTTTAACTATGTGTCAATAAAAGACATAGATTTATCAAAAATAAAGGTATTTTTTTATATTTCATATATTAAATTAAAAGGTACAAAGGTTATATCTTATGGAAATGGCTGTGATGGTTATTTTATTTGAAATAGAAAATTATTTCTCCTAAAAAATCCATTAGTAGAAGCATCAAGTGCTGCATTAAAGATATAATGAATTAAATGGATTTAATGGGGAATAAAATCAAAAGGTAAAAGGGAAAATGAGAGAAATAAATACCTTGGGTTAGTGAGGCCATCAAATGGATCCGTTCTATCTATTTTTATTTATGAATCAACTCATTATTGATTCCCATTTTTTCAGTATTAAAATTGAAGGGTATTTCATTATTTTTCTAAATTCATATAGGTATCCTATATTATTGAGTAAATAACTCATTATGTTCCTAAGATGAGAGATTTAATCTTGTTGTTGGTTGGTGAGTGGTTGGGGAAAATGAAGAGTGTATCCTTAATGGATTATAACAAAACCTTTTGTTGTTGAGATAGTTAGTAGACTCTTTATCAACTTTATTTTTGGGTATTTAATGTGTTTGAGGTAGATGCAGATCACCTTCTATACATGACCTTTTCATTCATTTTTATAGTTTTAATTTATCAACATGAGTATGAAATTTGAATATTTTCATAATCCTTTATCATATGGAAGGATCTATAGAGGACTTGTGATAGTTTTTTCTAGGATTGAAATTTATTTGTTGGGTAAGTATATTACACATTAAAATAAAATATAAAAAAACATAGAAATAACTATGTATCTTACCAAAAAAATATTTTTAATTAATTTTAAATAAATTTTTTTACCTATTTGATTCATAGTTTCATAAAAAATACATTAAATAAATATATGTATTTTTCAATATCTATTTCATACCCTCAGACTAATTATAAATATTTTATTTGTGTTTTGGTAGATTCATTATTAAAAAATTATCTTTGGATATATTTTTTAGATATACATGGTTTGATAATTGTCACCACTCGCCCATAATAGTACCCCTCTTTGGATGGGAGTGATGCTGAGAGTGATCCCGAAATACCAAATCATATAAGACATAGTTTGGTGACTAGAAAGAAGGGTATAAATCATGAATAATGGGAGATATTACCATAATAATCCTAAGAATAAAAAATAAACCGCCAATAAATTTCATATAAAATAAAACAAATATCACACAATGCATGTAATGTTATACATAAATAAATGTATCTAAATAAAATACCAAAGAAAATACTAAGGAAATTAAACAAACAGATATCAGGTTGTCTATGTGTTAGTATGGTCCAACCCAATCATTTTCTCCCTCAATAAAACATGAAAAACTTTATCTAGAAAGGGGTTATAACAGATGTATGCTTTGAATGATCATCTATAAAACCTCTAATGGAAATATGGAATAAGAAAATTAATGACCATAAAAATTACTCATTAAATATACGAGGTCATATATAATCCAACCTCATTGAGTTTCACTCACTAAATCAATATAATAAATGTAGTAATATAATACCAAAATAATGTATATCAAGAGGGTATCCCACAACCACTTCCTCACTGATCTATTTTCTCCCACACCTCGGCAAGTTATGTCCTATACTTCAATACCTTCCATATGAAAACTTGTGTGTAAAAATATTTCATATCAATTACATAACCATATATACAATGCAACATAACACATGAAAACCAAACATGACATCCTCACTATAGTATGGTAACATGAACCTGACAACCATCCATCTCGTAATTTATGACTATAATTCAGATCACCCACCATGTATCCACATCATACACAAAATACCATAACATCTAGTATATATATACAATAACCTATATCCATTAAAACCTATATATATATATATATACCTAAAAACTCTATCTATGACACACCACACTACATCCAAAAGGAGATTGGTGATGGGGTAGTCAACCATCCATTCCATTTGTAACATGGATGTTGTGGAAGATTCATAAAACTACTATCCTCATATAGGAATAAGTAAGATTACCCCACTCATGTGGTGGTTCATATAATATAATATGAATTTTTTTTATATTAATACAAACAATCCTAACATAAGGGTAAACACAAAAACATATTTTGTATTTCCTATGACTTTCTTCAACAACATCATCATGTCCACCTCACTGTGATAATCACTACCATAACACTAAAAATATACACCAATAAAAATTTAATAGTTGCATAGTATATAAAAAACTTACAATTTAATACCATCATTTCAATTCCTTAATTTATGGTTACCATTTAAATTACACTCATTTATATACTTTTCACTTAGAAATTTATTATTAATTATTCATATTTATTCTGACCATTAATAATAAAAATAAAATATTTTATTTCCCATATTTCATTAAAAAATACAATTTACCAACTACAATTTACACATTACATCAAATAATCTCCTCATTAATCCAAAAACCAATTCCACTTTTATTAGGTTACTCATTCATACATTCATTTCAACATCAATACATGTTATCGAGAAACTATGAAACAAGCCACATCATCAAATCCCATAAACCACATCAGCTAAATCAACCCAATAACCACCACAACATCACTAACAGAACCACGACATCATCTTCTTCCTATTACATAAAAACCTTTTTAAATAACAACAAAAATGATAACCACCCAATATCATCTAATCCTCCAGAACCATATCCACATCATGCGACCACCCAAACAATAAATACCAAAATCTAAAAAAATAAGACTCAATCCATATAAAGAAGAAACACTCTACAATAATAGCCAACAAGATTATAAATAACTATGAAAAACATCAAATAACCCATTTGTAAACATACTTTAAAATTTATTCATTTACTCAAGAATAAATAACTATTCTAATTTCTATATTTCTATACCATCAATTCATTATCATACATAAGTTAACAACTTTTCAGAAATCTTCTCCAAACATTACAACATTAGTAAAAAATGTATCTCATTGAATCAAATAACAACAATAAGAAGTAACACATAAGAAATAACATTGAAATATATAAAGCACAAGTGATTCCCACGTCGCCATTTCAATTTAATTAATATAATCTATTATCATGTTTTGGTTAATTATAAATATCCCTAAAAAGAAAAACGTGATTCATCCACATTAACACATAATTAACTAACGATAAGTCTTAAATAATTTTCCTCTTATGATTATTAAACGATTTTTGTATAAAATTATGAGAAATTCTAATCAATAACCACCCAACATTCGAGGATCAACCAAAAATCATATAAACATCTTTTCCCCATCAAAACCATGAACCAAACATACCAAAATCAAAATAATCCCAATAAAATTTACTTAACAAGGAAAAATAACTTGAAAATAATGAATTGGAGGAGGCTAGGAAATCACCTTGGATCATAAGGACTTGGTATCTGAAAGAAAAAAAACTAAATCCAAAAAAGGGTGGCCAAAAATAAAAAATACGATACTCTAAGAACCTAGGGCTCAATAAAGGTTAATGAATTAGAAAGGAATTTAAATATTCTCTGAAATTTATATTAAATCCAAAAAATACTATATCAAAATGGGATGGTGATGGTCACAATATAATGAAGTCCCAGACTCGAATTCATTTCTCGATATAACCTAAATATCTAGTAATAATACAATAATAATTTGAGTAAATAAGAAATTTCATCATGTAATGGGGTTATTAAAATAAAAAAACGTGAATACTAACGTTTTATGAAAAAATTATCTTCCTTTTACATCAAACCCAGTAAACCTCAAACATACACCACTATAGAACTACCCTCAACATGGTATAACAATAACAAAATAGATAGTACCATGGAATCCAACCACCTAATCATCCATGACATAATGAGTATAATCACATTGCAATAGAACTCATGTAATATCAACCCAAAAACAACTCTAGACTCCCCAATATATGACCAAAATGACCATAGTTTATGATAACAATCCTAGATAATAAAAATGATGCAAAAATAATCTTGACCTAATATTTATTTTTAAAATAATAACATCACAATAAAATTGGAGTGATCATGAAACATTATAATAAACTCCTTTAACTACTCTTCTCTAGGATATACATTACAACAAACCATCGATCATTCATGGAATAAACCATGGACAAGATAAAAATTTCAATTAGTAACCCTACTTGCCCTTTATGAATCACCTATTAACCCATCCCAACACCTCGAAAAACCTTAAAATAAAAATTAAGGTTCTAATATGGTCTAGGAACTTTTATTTGATACCACTAAAATAATTATCATCCAAAATAATAAAAAACCAAACCCAATATAATGAAAATTTAACTCAAAATATATATTTCTATAGGAGATACCTATCAAACAAGAAAGTCACTAAAAATTAAACTAAAAAATAACACAATAAATAATAAACCATAGTCATATAAATATAAAATTGAACATATAAATATCAAAACAAAATAAAAAATTCAAATAGATCTTAGGATACTGAGAATGAGTATGTTTCTCTTGATCTTATGTATACCCTTATAATCCAGAATACCGATTCATGAAATAATCTAAAGGAATGATTTGTCCCTAAAAAACATTATCTTGATAAGCCTAAATATTGGACAATCATTCCAGGAATGTTTCTTGTTCATCAACATCCAACTATACTTAATCAATTACATGGGATACATTATGAAGATGCATATGAAGTTAGAATATGTAAAATATATCTTGGATAATATCTATCCCCTGGGGAATAGATAAATTAAGCACCACCTCTTCAGTATGCTCCAACACCTCAATAAAACTAATAAACTAAGGGGAAATCTAACTCCTATGACCGAACCTCATCTTCCCTAAATGAGGAAAAACCATTAAGAATATGTTATCTCTAAAATTAAACTTCATTGGTATCCTCCTCTAATAATAATAACAATAATGATATTATTAAGAAAATATTTTCACAACATATTTCAATTTATTTATACTTATTTTATATTATTTTAAATAATTTTTGAATAATTTGATTTTTTATAATTTTTGGGCATTAATTTCTTATTTTCTGAAAAATTTCCTTCTCCACACGGTTTTGGGTGCATGGTTTAAGATAAATATTTTGGGTACAATAAATATGATAATTTTTTAGTTTATTTTTAATGTGAATAAATTTTACTACATGGTTAGTGATTGGTTTATGTGACAACTAGTATAAAACGTGTAGCATCACCATTTTCTAATAATTTCCTACTATGCTTCTTACTCATGTTTAAGAAATAACTGTATTAAAAATATGGTTTGGATATTAATTTATAAGATATATTTCATATATATAGAACATTATTTGTAAAACATGTGTATAAACCACATGTAGATGTTTTTTCTATCCAGTGAAGTTCATATGGTAGACATAATTTTTTCTAAACCCATGGCCTAACCATGTATACTGTCTAAGTGTTCCTATATTTTATTTTCTAATTTTTATCCTAAAAAGAATCAAGTGGGGGGGGGGGGTTCTCCTTTATTCTCCACTCGAATCATCCAATCTAAGAAAATAGGTGGGATTTCCCCTTCATCCTCATCTGATCTTCAGGCTCTTCCACCTCAATTTTTCTAATTTTTTTGATGAAAATTCCACAATTCCTATTTAATTTTTTTCTCCTCCCCCATATTATCATATCCAAATTCTCTCTCCTCTCAAAAAATATAGAGTCTTTGAGGAATTTATTTAATGGTTTATTCTATTTTATTATAGGGAGATTTGATTTTAATAGATTTTGGAGGGTTCCTTAATCTTGTTTTCATATACCATGAAATAAGTGATGACTTTTTTCTTAATAATCATTGAAACATGGTAGGTGGTTTTTTATATTTCTATAAAATGGCTTTTAATTATATTCTTGGGGTTTTAGAAATTTTTTTAATTAATTTATTACTATATGTGGTATATATAATGAGTATATTTGTTGTTTTAGGTGGGTACATCACATAGAATAAAAGAAATTTCTAGGGATTTTTATTTTGAAAGAAAATTTAAAAGTTATGTATTTTTTAAAAATAGATTTAATGGTTTGTTTAAAGCTAAAATTGATTATTAAGGATTTGTTGAAATTTTTTAGGTCTTAGAATAAATTATAAAGTATGGTTTTAAACATTCTTTGGATTTAAATGTAAAAGAGGTAGTTGATTATTTTTGGGGGTTTTTAAATGCCTTTATTGAATTGTTTTAAAATACGTTTTAGAAATAAATTTTAATGGGTTGTTATCAAAGGTTCATTTTTATTTCAAAGTACACTAAATGGATTTCTATATTGATTCATGTGGAATGAATGAATATTTGACACTTTTGAAGGGTTTTATAAATAGGGTGGGTGTGAGATACCATCTTTAGGAGCTGATAAATTGTGACCCCTGAGGAAAAAATTGATTATTGATCTGACATATATTTTGGACCTTAGTTTCACATTAATTGTTATATTGTTATATGATATATATGTGATGATTACATTTTCTTGTAATGATATAAGTGATGAGATAGTATTTATTTATGTCAATTTATTCATTTCTTTTTTATTGCTCATCATTTATTTTTTGACATACATGGGGATCCTAGGTGCCTTAGTATAATTATCCTAGCCTTTTTATATTATATTACATTATTTTAAGTATAATTAACCATAAATAGAGACGAATGATAATAACTTCTTGTGTATTTAGAATATTTAAATTTGAAAAAATGGAAATATAATAAAACATATTTATTGTAATCATCAATAATTCACTCATATCTTATTTTCAACTCTTATATCTACATATCATAACATGGGGAATACATAAAAAAAATGTATGAGGTAAATATCCTCGTAAGGGAATAAACATATAAATAAATAATATCGCATTGGTTGGAAGGGATAAAATGATGACATATAAAGGAATAGAACATAAGTAAACATAAGGAAGCATAACATGGTTAACATGTGATGATGTATTCATGTAATAATAGGAATGTGGAAACAAAAAACAAAATGACATAATAATTTGTCATGGTAAACATCTAATACTATTTAACATGGTGGAAAAAGTCCTATAAATAAACTAGGTTCACTCCCTATCCCAACATAACGTCTAAGAAGAGTAAACATAACCCAATGCATTGGAGTGATATTTTGGTGCAACCATCATAACACATTCATGAATATGTTTTCAACATGAATAATATTATATATGTAACAAATATAAGGGTTACCCATGGAAAGGGATGGGTATCACAATCATTTCATAAGGCCTAAGCAATTGGTATATCATAAATGTTTCTATGAAATAATGTATTTAAATATTTCATGGACCATAATAATGGAAAATAATAATATATTATGATAATTTATATTAAAATTAACTGAAAACTTGTAGAATTTTGTTTAATAAAATTTGTATATGAGACATTTTGATTTGGTTTTGGGGAAAATATAAACGAATCTTTAAAGATTAAAAAAATATATTTGTGAGCACAAAACCTGAACTGTATGAAGATAATTTTTCATGATGAAATTATTGATTTTATAAAAATAATGGTGGTTTACAAAAATTATGTAATTTACTTAAAAATGTGTAAGAATTTTACAAGTTCCATTTAATCGGGCTTCTTTGTCTAGAGGAATTGAGAAGAAAACATTGTAAAACATGTATTTCCCCATCAAATAAAGAATAATTGATCTAGGTTCATTTTTTTGAGAATAAATACATAATTTATGATAGGTAAGTAATAATAATTAATAACTATATTGGTGTAATTAAAGATAAATCATAACCTATAGAGAAAATGGGGGGGGGGGGGGTTGAGGGAATTCATTACGTTATGTTATAATTGTTTTAAACTTATACTTGATTTCATGGATATAAAATTAGATTCATTAATAATATAATTAAGAGCCTCGTGTATATGTATTTAATATATTATAATTTTATTAGGTACATTTATGGACATTTATTTGAGTTATAGTGTTTAATTTTGTCATTTTTGGAGCGTTTGCTTCATGATTTTATGATAGGTTATCTTGGGTTTAAATATGGGGGTTATTTTCTAATGGAATATAAAATTAAAATTTTAATTATATGATATTTATGATCATAAATGTTTTTTAGTTTTCCAATATATCATTTTGTTTCTAGATAATAGGATTATCCATTAGATAATATGTTAATGATATCCATTAGTTTATATTGGTGAATTTTCAATCATCAAGTACTAGTTTTAATTCATTAGTTAATATTATGTATATATACTGGTTAAAAAACATTAAATACATTCTAATACATATATTAAAGTTTTTTAACCATATATTTTTTTATAAACCACCTTGAATGTTGAATTGAAAAACAAAAACTCATCATCCACGATGGCTGTAAATCAGCACCACACAGACGATGTTTTCATTTTTAAATTAAAAGGAAGAGGTTAGAGATTTGATGATTGATTATTCCATTAAAACTATAAAATTATAGTATATAAAAGATAATGGAGTTATCATTTCCGTTTTGGATAGATATATGATCATAGGATAAGAATTGAAAATTTATTGAAAATAAATTAAATGAAAATGAAATAGGATCTTTCCTCTTGACCTTATTTTCCATGAGAACATCCTTAGGGAAATTAGGTTTAACATTTTGTTGAGTCCAAAGGATCCAAGATGTGGGGAAGATACATGGGATAAGAATTGGGTAGAAGGTAATAAATCCCTATGTCATAGAAAGTGACTGGAGAATATGTGGTGAGGGGTGGTATTTTTAGTGGAGGAGAGGGGTGTTTTTTGATTATTTTGTTCATTTGAATATCATTTGGGATGAATAATAAAAATAGTTCTGATTCTTGTAACTATGTATAGAAGCTAGTGCATGAGATTTTGAATTAATGGTTGCTTAAGTCATCCATACATAATCCACGAATCAATAATTTATGGATTGGTTACATACTATAAATTACAGTATTTCACTCTTCATAATTTGTCAACTGTTTTAAAAATATACAAAAAAATCTCCGTAATAATTTATGATGTGTAAAATTAAAAAATGGAGTCCATTTTATGATTTTTAAATATTATTAATATAACTTTTTATCAAAGACATCATTTATTCGAAAAATACTAACTTAAAAATTATGACTGATTTTATAAGACTTTTAATACATAATTAAGGTCTCGTAAAAATATCTTATAATCATAAGATAAAAAAATATTAATTTATGAATCTATTTTATCAAAATAAATTTTATTTTAAGTCATTAAATTAATTATAAAATTGTAAATAAACATTTATGTTTCACAAATATACAAATACCTAATTTATCATTTATAAAACCTTTATTTAATTTTAAAATGATATCAATATATTATATTTTCATTCATAAGATACCTAAATTTTATTTAATCTTTCAAAGGTGAGGTTACTATTCTACTAGCTGACATAATATTCCTAATGGTCACAGTACAATTATAAAAGTCAACTTACTATTCCATTAGTATAGGTTCCTTAATTTCTATAAATATTACTTATTTCATTCATTATTCATTTATAATGTTTTTATTTTGTTCTATAATTTATTTTATTTGATTATAATATTTGAAATAATTATAATAAGTGAATTTATATTGATTAAATTATGTGTCGTTACATTCTTCCCCCCTTATGAAATTTTAACATCAAAATTTGGTTTTATATACTAAGAGGAAAACAAAGAGGTTAATTCTCCTAATTCAATCCATTAACAAGAAAAAAAGAACAAAACTAGATGTCTTGAATTCTTATATGATAAATATATAAAAATTAAACATGGAATGTAAAAAGAAAAAATTTTAAATTGAAATTATATTCCATCTTCTGATTCCCAAAGCTTCAATCTAGGTTATCCAGGGTGATATGGTTATCTATTGGGTTATTGCTGAAGTGATATTGTCCAAATCTCAAAAATAACTTGACCATGCTTTGATACCAAATCTGTAAACTCTATATAGTTAAAAAAATTATTAAATGATTTTAATAATAATTCACCATCAAATAGAATCTAGGGATTATAATGTGTAGTGTCTTTCGAAGGTTACATACATTAAATTGAAAACATGAAAATATGAAAAAAAATATTTATATTAATCATCCAAAATGAAATCCTAACATTCTTTTAGCTCTTAAATATTTAAAGGATAACATATAGAATACATAAATAAAATAGATGAGCTAAAAATATCTATATGTGAATAGATATAGAAAGAAATCATATCATATGGGTTAGAAGGAATAATATGAAGACAAAAAAGGGATGTAACATAAATAAACATAAGGAGGCATAACATGTCAAACATGGTATCATTTAATAATAACATAATAAGAATTTAGAAATAATATAAAACATGACATAATAATTAGTCCTGGTTTATTTCCAAGAATGTTGCACAGGAGAACAAAGTCCCATAATAGAATTTGGTTCACTCCAAATCCCAACATGATGTGACATGAGACTAAAAATTATCTTATTTATTATAGAGAAATATGGGTGCACCCATCATAACATGTTAATGAATATTTTTTATTCATGAATAATCAAACATAAGGAATAATCATAAGGGCTACCCATGGAAAGAAATGGAAATTAGAATCATGTCATTAGACATTAAAAATGGACATATCATAAATAAGTCACTAAATAAATGGATTGAAATAATAAATGGACTATAATAAGGTAAAAAACAATATATCATTTTTTCATTCAAAATCAAAGGCACAATTTATTGAAGAATAAAACAAGGATCTACAATAGTCTGAATGACGGAATCTTATTACAATCCTTTTCATAAAATGAGAGCAGATCATCAG
Source organism: Viscum album (assembly GCA_963277665.1). NCBI lineage: Eukaryota > Viridiplantae > Streptophyta > Magnoliopsida > Santalales > Viscaceae > Viscum > Viscum album. The sequence continues at coordinate 59,245,107 of OY728143.1, read as the reverse complement.
GCAAATCATCAAGCCAAGTAATATCCGAATTGATCCCCTTGTTGGAAAGACTATCAACAACCATGTTTGCCTCTTGAAAAGCATGAGTAGAAATGTAATTAAGATCCATGAGCAGAGCAAGGCAATTCATCAATCTAGAAGTAAGTGGCTAGGCAAGGGGAACCACCCCTTCCAGATAGCTTGTACAACAGTGGTTTAATCACTCTCAACCCAGATCTTGGTCCAACCCTTTTGTTTGGAAAAATCCACAGCATGAATCACTCCCAACATTTCTGCTTCCAAAGTCGAGGTCGTACCACAACTGCCAAAGAATAATCCATGGCACCTACCATGATAGTCTCTAAAAATGGCTCCACAACCTGCCGGACCCGGGTTCCCTCTCGAGGCACCTCAACATTCACCTTGATCCATCCTGGTAGAGGATCTTGCTAGAAATATTCTAGGGTGCGTCGAGGCTACCTATAATAACCTGCAATCCTAAGAAGATGAAGGATATCAAAATCACCAACAGAGTTTTCACAATGAGATTTCTGGAGTGAGGCCGCATCCTTGATGGAAATGAGAATACACATCCTACCTGCAGTGAGATTTAATGAGCATTTATTATGAATAAAATTATTTATATTATACCAGATCACATATAGGAGTTCCGCCATCGTAGTCAAAAAATGATTCTTGATCTGCATAGAGAACTCCCACCTAACACAATGCTGCAATTGGGAGTTAATAGTATCAGGAAGTGGCCATATGCAACCAAAAATGTCAAGAATGTAATTCCAAAGAGCTGAAGATGTAGCACAAGACAAAGACAAATGATTATCATCCACTCATTGGTGATTTCACGTGTGACATCTAGAGGAAATATGTATCCCAAAAGATTATAGGCACGCTTCAGTGGGGACCCTATCATTGGAAATACACCAAATAAGAGTAAGTCTTGAGGGCCTGATCCAAGGCTTGCTAAACACCTTCAACCAACTAAGGTTGGAATCCGAATTAATGAAATTATTTTTGTAGAATCTTATAGAGTCAAGGACTCCATTAAAAGAAGGCTCCCAAATGAGGAAATACTCAGTATTGGAGAAGGTATAGCTATTAATGATATGACTGATGTGATTAGAGAGGATGATATCTTAGGAAAGAAGCACATCCCTTATAGTGGAATTGGTGTTATCAGAAGGAGGGTCAGAATTCAGCATGGAGATTAAGGGGACCCCTATCCAATTATCCAGCTAGAAATTCATAGAGGAATTAGCAATAACCATCCATCTAGAGTTGTGAATGATTCTAATGAAGTATTTTTTAATGGACGACCAGATGGAAGATGCAATGTAATTCCTATTACCATTATTAATCTTGGTGATGAAACAAGTCTTGAGAAAGGCAGTGGAATCAGAATTGTTATGAATTAACTTCAAAGTCATATTGGCTTGGAGAGAATCATTAAAAAGTTTAAGATTTTTAATTCCCAGACCACCCTTGTCCATAGGTTTACAAAAGTGACCCAAGGAATGGTCACAAGCTTTATTTCAGTCGTACTACCAGTCCAAACAAAATTTTTAATGAAAGTGTTGATTTTCTTAAGAAGACCAGCAGACCAATTGTACACCATCATCGAGTAAACAATTTTTGAAACAATTTTAGATCTAACAAGACAAATTATACCTACTATAGACAAATATTTACCCTTCCATGACGAATGTTTTTTGGTAATTTAATCAAAAATGCTGTGGAAGTAAATGGATTTGGGGCTTCCCAAAAAGATAGTAACACTAAGATAAGTGAAAGGGAAAGAGACTTCCTTGATACCTAAGTAATTGATAATGAATCTTTTTTCGGATAGGGGTAATACTCTTCCCAAAGAAGACAAAGGATTTACTCTAACTCATTGCTTGACCCAAAATTTCTTCATAATGGGATAGGGCACTTTTAAGATTTCTAATGTTCCTTTTATCACATTTTAAAAACAAAATAATTTCATCGGTATATAAAATATGGGTAAGAACATTTAAATTTCTAGAATCTTGGATGGGATTAATATTATTTTGATCCACAAGGCTCTTGATATGCCTACTAAAATAATCTTTGGCAATAGAAAAAATATTTCAGGCAAAGGATCACCTTGACTAACTCCATTTGTGAATTTAAAATAACCGTTAGGAGCCCCATTGACCAACACAGAAATAGAGGCTGAATTGAATAAGGTTCTTATCCAATCAGTAAAAGAATCAGTAAAACCAAAGCTTTTGAGAACTTTTAAGATGAAGACCCAATCCAAGGTATAAAAAGCCTTCCTGATGTCAATCTTAATGGCCATAATACCTCCCCTAGCGGTTTTATTCAACATATTAGTGAATTCTGAGGCAAGGCAGATGCAATCTTTAATAAAAATTCCATTAATGAATCCAAATTGGTTCCAGGAAAGTATTTTATGACAGATGGATGAAATTCTGTTAGCAAGGAGTTTGGAAATAATTTTATAAATGGTGTTGATGAGAGAAATAGGTCGGATAAGGTGAATCTTAGCGGCATTTTCCACTTTAGGAATAAGAGTAAGTAATTTATCATTAATCTAATGAGGAAGGATACCAGTGGAAAAGAAGGATTTGAACAGATCAAATAATGTATCATGATAGCGTACGTGAAACTTAAGTGAATACTTGTAAAATATTGCTTATGAAACTTTAGAAATGGTCCATTTTGGTGCAGTTTGAGGGAAAATATAAAAGTCTTTAAAGAGGAAAGACAATATTTTTTTATCCTGAAAAAAATTAACAAAGATAAATTCTCATGATTAAATTATTATTTTTTGAAATAATAGATTTTTAAAAAATATTACAAAGTATACTTAAAAATGGGTAAGAAATTGGGAAGTTTTCTTTAATCAGTGTTGCTCATCTAGGGAAATTGAGAAGAAAACCCTATAAAACATACATTTCCAAGAAAAAATATGAATAAATGAGAAAGGTAAATTTGTTTGGAGAATAAAAATATAACTAGTTGTCGTATACAAACATAATTTAGAATTACAATGGAGGGGGGGGGGGGGTCATGATATAAAAATTGCAACCCTATGAAAAAATACAGTGTTTGGATAGAATCACTTACCTTATGTCTGATAGTGTTCTATAATTATATTTAAGGTACTGAATAATCAAATTAGACTCACTAATTATTTTATTAAGAAACTAATATACCTTAATTTAATTTATTATAATTTTATTTGGTTATTTTATTGACAAATTATTGAGTTATAATGATTAATTGTTTTTATTCTAGGAGCTTTCATTTGATGATTTCTGATTGGTTCCATTAATTTTAATTATAGGGGTTATTGTAAAATGAAAAAAACTTTATATGTTGAATAATATGATATTTATGGTCTTCCATGATTTAAAATTCTCCCACATTCATTTTATTTCCATATATGGGATGGTTCATCAGATAAAACATTAATGATAACTATTTGTTAATTTTGGTAAATTTTCGATCATCAAGAGTTAGTTTTGTTTTATTATTTAACATTATGTATATATAATGGTTCATGAAAATTTAATAAGTTTTAATATATATATTATAATAATATTTACACAAAAAATGGTTTTATTACCATACATGATGGCATAATTAAAAAATGAAAACATGTCATCCATGAAGGTGGTAAATCGCTTCCTCAAAGATGATGCTTTCATTTTTAGAATAAAATGTAGACGGAGGAGATTTGATGAAATATTATTAAATAAAAAAAATTAAATTATAGTATAAAAGATATAATGTAGTTATCATGACACTTTGGTATGGGGAGTTGAGGAGAGGATAATAATAGAAAATAAATTGAAAAAAAATTAAAATAAAATGAAATAGGATTTTACCTCATGAAATTCTTATTAGGGATAAAATCCTTAGGAAAATTTGGTTTGATATTTTTTTGAGAGAAAGGGATTATGGAAATGGGGAATATACATGGGATAATAATTGGGTAGAATATATTCAATATACAAGGCATGGAAGGTGTGAGGAGAAGATGGGGTGATAGGTGGTATTTATAGTGGAGGAAAGGGGAACTTTATGATAATATATTCATTTAATTTTTATTTTTGATTAGGTATATCAGTGGTGTTTATTCTTGAGTACATGTATTGTAACTATTTAATTTTAGTTCAAAGAAATTTATTATAACCTCATCTATACATTAGTAATAACTCAATAATTAATGTATTTCTTAATTACTATAAATTATAGTATTTCACTATTCAAAAAATTCAACTATTATAGATAAATCAAATAAATCCCCCAACCATTTTTAGATATGTATAATGAAAAAAATGAGTCCATTTTAGAAAAATAATTCTCTAATTGTGAAAAATTTAATTTTTAATTAAAATCATCATTTATTTGAAAAGAGTTGATTTTAATATTATAAATAATTTTATAATAATTTTAAAATTTACATAAGGTCTCATAATGTTGTATTATAATAATAGAAAAATAAAATATCTATTTATGAATCTATTTTATAAAAATATTTTTTACATCATTATTTTAATTATAAAATTATAAATGAACATATACGTTTATCAAAAATACCAATATTTAATTTCATAGTTTTAAAAAATTAATTTACTTATTCCATGATATAGATATATTATATTTTCATTCATAAGATTCATAAATTTTATGTATAATTTCATAGGTGATGTCACTGTTCTATTTGATGGTTTACTATATCTAATGTTCACATTACTTTTACAAATTTCTTATTACTATTCCATCGGTATTGGTTTGGTAATTTCTATAAATACCACTTATTACATTTATTTTTCAATTATAAATTTATTATTGTGTCAAATATGAGTTTTTATTTGATTTATAATATATGAAATAATTATAATAATAGAATATCTATTGATAAAATTCAAGGTTGTGACACTTAGTGGGAGATAAGAGATGGTTACTAACTAGCCCGGAAAAGCCATACTAGATCCACCATGGTATGGAAAATCCATTAAGGATTTCCATTAGGGATCTATTTGAGGGATATCTGTTGGATGTAGATATATTAATCCATCAATAGTCTAATATATGGTTTTTACTTGAGTATGTCTGCGATCACCTCATAAGATTTTTTTATTGGTCATATTTCTTTACTACTTCCCCTTATGGAAATTTATTTATCTTATATTCCCGTGATTTATTAGAATGAAAAAATATGTATTTATATTTATTCAACACCTCTATTTTCACATTGTTTATACTGTTTTATTATCCTACCATTGTTTTTTCTAACATATTTAAGAGTATATGAATATATTTGAAAATGTTCTATTCATAAAGTGACATAAATAGTGGATTTAAAATGTATGTTTCGATCAAAATGGGTCCAAATCCGAGATAAATGGTGTATAAATGATTTTTTTCATTTAAGAAAAATAGATAAAGTGAGTTTTTAAATTTGAAAAGTAGGGGATGTTATATTTTCTGTTAATTTATTTTAATTTTTTTCTAAATTTAATTTCAAACTAGTGTAAAATGAAATGGAATTTGTTATAAAATTACATAAAATCTATGGTTATTACCATATGGAATATAGTTTTATCACACCTTTAATACACAATTTGGTTTAGGTCTCTCTTATGGTTATCGTTTACATTCCATAACAATTTTCTTCTTGTTTGAGATGTTCTGTTTGTTTATATTGGTTTATTTAGGGGGTGGGAAGTGACTTATGGGCCATATTGATAATTATGGAAATGGGTTTTAAGGTGTTATTTTGTTTTATTTTGTGATTTATTTGTATTTTCCAATGACATAGATCTTGTTCAGTTATTTATTTTCAATTCTTATTTTGTAATCATTTCTGTTTATTAATTTTATCCATTTTTATGGTATATATCATTATTTATCACTATTTACTCCAATTAGATGTTTTTTATGTTTGTATAATAAGGATGAAATCATTACCATTGGATTGGCTTTGAGACTCTAGCACTAGTTTCTGTTCCAGGTGGATTAGAAATTCCCCATGAGTATGTCATGAGTTTTCTTGGGTGTCTGGTGGATAGATGACCCAGGGTAGCTTATGAAAAAATGGTATAAGGGAATTCCCTCGTATTATTATAGATTTGTCTAGGTTTTATGGAAACTAGGATCATCATAGAGAAGTATATTGAGGGAGTGGGATAACATTTTTCTATCTAATATTTTTATTGAACGTCAAGTTACGATGGGTGTCTGGGATTCATGTATTGATTTTTATTTCAATTTTAGATATTTCTGATTTAAGAAGATATATCATGATGATACCCTATTCCCAAATGAGTGTGTCAATGATTTCAAGGGAGGTTTTGAGTTTCATAGCTGAAAATGGTAAACTACATTAGGCTTTATTTTTATCCTATATGTTCTAGTAAACATTATAAAAATTCTGTGGAATAGTTTTAAAACCATGATTGTTCTTGTATCTTGTTTGGAGTATGATTTTATGTATCATGGTTCCAAACTATGTACCCAAAAATTACTAAATTGAAAATGTTTTATTGTCACCCTTTTGTTCAGGAATGATCATAATAGTGGTTATTAATGGTATGAAGGTAAGAAAGGGAGTTTTTGAGAAATTAGCATAATTTATTATGAATTTTTTGTCATTTAAGATGAAATTTATAATTTTACCCCTTAAAATTTTCATGTTATGAGTTTAGAAAGTGATGTCTGGATGGAGAAAGGGATTTTATGGGGTGTTTTATTATGGAAATTTTTCATAGGATAGTTTTGTAAAGATTCTTGGTTTTATTTGTGATATATTTATTTTTATACCTTGATATTTTGTTGTGAATATGAGTTGTGATAAATGTTTTTAAATTATATCAAACAATTTTATTTTTTTCTTAAAACGGGGTTAGAGAATTTGTTTTAGATGTAAAGTGAATTTTATATTTAAATTTATGATTTGTGAAAGATTATTTTTTTGAATGGAATAAGTTTATATTTTTTAACCTTAAATGGTTTCAAAGAATGATAAAATTCAAAATATAATTTTATAATTATTTTAGAACAAAATAAAATTTAATATTATAATATTTTTCAATTTTAGTAAATTATTTTTTGGGTTTCTAAAAATAAAATTTTTTATTTATAATTTAAATTTATCAGAAAATTTTCCTTTTGAAATTGTTTTGATTGGGAGTGGTTATAAAGATATATTGGTGAAGTGTTTTAAAAAGTGAGTGAAATTTTTATGAAATATTTTGGGTTTATGTGGACTATTTGTGAAATTATTGTTATGTGAAATTGGTTCTCCTTATTAATTTAAAATTGAATGGACTGTTTTAGTTGTTGTTTTTTTGTTTTAAGGAACATAGTTTTTTAGAAAATAGGAATTTTGGTTAAATGTTTGTTATTGTTAATGAGTGTTTTGGATTTTTAATGTTGGTTTTGGAGTATTTTATTTTAATTAAAAGGAATAAGAAACTAGTATTGTGTATTGTGTTAGTAGCTTTGTGCCTATCTGAAAGTTATTAATAAAATATAGTTTGTATATACGTAAGAGTGTCCCTTCTGTGGTGTCTTATATTTCTTGGACATGACCTATTTCTTATTCTTGGTTCTTCCTAGACTCTATGTGGAGTAGTGAGCATAGGAACTTTTACAATCTAAGTATTGTTTCATTGGTTTCATCGACTTCTTTGTGGTATATTGGTTAAAAAGGATTGTAAAGTCAGCTTGGTGAGTTAAATTTGGAATATCGATTTAGTAGTCAAGGTTAATAAGTATTCTATGGTGTTTTGTGTGTTTTCCGTGAATTGGAGTTTGTTTTAGATAACATTATTTTGTTTTGCATTAGGGATTTATAAATTCTTCTATAATAGATGAAGACAAATATGGATTAGGTTATAGGCCTTATGATTTTTTTGTATGGTGTTTTTTTTAGTTTTCATGTATTCATTATTAGTTTTTTGTTTCTTTTTCATTGTTTTTTGATGTTTCATACACCATGATATTTTTTAGGCCAATTTCATGATAGGTTGAGAATAAGAAACCTTTGGGGTTTAATATATGGTTAGTAGGGATGGATTCTAGCTTCATGAAATTGAAAACTATATGGTTCATTCTTTTTTAGGATTCATCACGGGAAAGTGTTTCAAGATAGAGATCTTGTATTACTAGATAACTATTCAAACATGAGGTCTAGATCTGAGGATGTTCTTTGTTTTGTCATTTATATGATATTTCCATGTTAGTTTGTGTTCGAGATGTGTGTTGACATGGGTGATAGTCTCATTATATGGTTTTTGAGTTTTATATGGATCAATTTTTCTTTCATATTAAAAATAAGATTCTTTGTGTAATTTATGTTTGATGGAAAATGGGTGACCCTTGGGTGATTCAGGGGGACAAGGTTTTGGGGATTATCTAATATATGATGGGGTGTTATCTTATTCTCACACCTTTTATGAAATTTATAAATGGCTGGGAGACCAAAAATCGGTCCCTGTCCCACTAAGGTTCTCTCCTCACTATTTTTGGAGTGGTTTTCTAAGACTCCTCATGGTTTCATATATCACAACCCGTCCTTGGGTCTGTGCCATGACTACCCCAATCCCACCTTCCATAGGCCAGGGGTTGGAGACTAGCACCAAAGGCATAAATACTGATAAAAGGGAAGGCATTGACTTTATAAAAGAAAACATACACAACAGAGTACACAGGCTGAAGTAAACACTATGTAAAGTGAGTACAGACATAAGTGCTGGAAAGTAAATGGGCCAGTATACAAACCCAATAGAAAGTACAGTACAACTGTGAAAAGTAATTTACAACAGGTGAAAAGTAAAACAAAAACCACTGAGTTGTCCTCCGGATATCCCACCTGAATGGTGGGTACAGATGGTCTCCTGAGCTCCTCGGGACCGACTGTCTGCTCCATGTACGTCCCGCGAAGTAATCCACCTCCAGGTACCGTACAGATCTACAAAACTCCACCTCGATCAATGTTGTCTTTCATCTGCATCCAACACAACGTAGTGTGGGCATAGCCCATGCAGGGGTGAGTATATGATACTCAGTAGGGACCCCGAGACCCCCGAAGGTCTCCCGGAATCCACAAAGTATAAACCAAAGGAAAGATACAAACACACACTATCAACCGACTTTACTTATGTATATGAACATATATAAACCTAAGTCATCAATTCCAGTTCAGCTCCAACTCACGAGCCCAAGTACAACCCAGTCCACACAAGAGAGCACAACTCAGTCCACACAGGAAAGCACATCAATCACATCGATGATAATGATTGAAATTCAAGACTCAGCTCACATAGGTATACTACTCATGAAGAGGGGTGGAGATGATAGATTTTACCTCTGAATCATCTTCCCTGTCGACCCCACGTAGGATCCAAGTACAGAAGTCGTCGATACCAAACCCACGCAGGATCCTAGTACTGTAACCATCGCTGCCAAACCCATGTAGGATCCAAGTACAGTCTTCATTACTACCTAACCCATGGAGGATCCAAGTACAGTCATCCTTGCGGCCTAACCCACGTAGGATCCAAGTACAGTTGTCATCGTCGTCGCAGTCGTAACTAGCTCTAGGGTTCCCGCACAAAGCATGCTCAATTCTGAGAGGGTCTGCTATATGAGCCAAGAGGATCGATACATCTACTGTCACAAAGTCCAGAGTTGATGTATCCCAAAGTTCTATCTCATCTATATAAAACTCAATGCGATAGATGGTGTGTCAATCAGACGCCCGGTCTGAGCGATAATGGATTTTCCATTCCAGGGGCCCGGTTAGAAATACACTCATTTCTAACCTGGCCAATATCCATAGTCATCCAAAACTCACTTAGAGTAACGCAAAAGAACCTTCTCATTGAAAGGGTCCCAATGCCGCAGATGGCGCATCGATCAGACGCACGATTTTTAAGTTATTCCCGTATAAGTGATTAACAGGCCCGACCCATTTAGCCCAGTACGCCGATGGGTCGGGTTGACCCAGTTTGACGGGTCCGACCCAGCAGGGGTAACAGACCGGTCCAAAGAAAATACACAAGTCGGCTCGAAGGGGGGCGGCCCGACCCAAAGTGGCGCGGCCTGGCCCGGCGCGACCTGGCTGGCTCAGCCAACTGGCCGAGCGGCTCGGCCAAAGCCGAGTGGGTTCTAGGGGGAGGGGGTTGTTCGCACCGGCGGTGCCAGGCGGCACCACCCTTCCCCAAACTGGCCGGCTAGACCGGCCGGTCTTCCAGTGCAGCTCCCTCCCGGCGCCGCGGTTCAGCTCCGCCCGGTCGGCCGACGAGCTGGCCAGTTCTTCAGCGCGGTGCCCTCCTGGCGCCGCGGTTCACCTCCGCCCGGCTGGCTGGTTCCTCCGCCGTAGCATCCTGTGTAGCGGGCCGCAGTTCCTCCCGCACAATCGGCACGACGATGCTGTTCTTCTCCGCCTTCGGTTGCCAAATCCAAAAGAATAAAGATCCAGCGGAGGGTCGTCGGGCCGTGTTCGTTCGGCCTGTGCCCTCCACGTTAGGCGGTAACAATCAGGCGAAGATAAAAGGGGTTTCACAAAGCACAACGAACAATTCTTATTCAAATAAAATTTGTAACAATTTACCCTACCTCGAAAAGAAGTTCGCGGTTGTCAAACGTCGTGGATGACGGCGTTATGTCCATCATCGTCGGTGTGCACCCGTGGAAGTGACGTCTCCTCTTTTATCACAGAGAAGAGAATAGAAGACACACCTTCGCTAGTGAGTTCCCGCATCGGTGTCTCCTCCCTTACCGCGGAGGAATAAGAGGATGGAGAAAACGGGGTCACCGAGTGATGTTCTTCGTCACAGAGTTCTTGCTCTTAGTTGAGGATGAAGTTGTTCAAACAAAAACCAGAGTTCTCCCAATTCCTCCTCACAAAACAATTATAACCAAAATAAAATAAGGCTTCTCCTTATTTTATTTTATTTTTCCATGCATTCAAAATTTTAAATTCAAACACTTAATTCATTTAATTTATGAGGTTCAATTAATTAATTAAGTGTGTGTTGGAAGGAATTAAAGTGGGAGTGTGGGGAGAGGAAGAGTTACTCAATTAAATTCAAGGGGGTTTCCAAAATTAAACAAAGGAGTTTAATGGGGGGGTTTAAGGGGTTTAGGGAAGATCAAGGGTTTAGGTCATGTGTGGGCTCCACCCCACAAATATCCTCCCATGGGAGGTTATGTGGGTGTGGGCCCACCATCAACTCCCCTTGGGAGGAATTTACCACCAACCATAAAAATATATTTGTGCCACCAATATTATTTTTTTAAAACTATTTCCCCAAAAATTAATTCTCAAACATCTTAAAATGAAACTATGGTAATAGTCCCCTTAAGGAATTACCGGCGCTACGATTTTATCGGTGCCCTCAGATTTCGATTCCGAGAACCTTTCCAAAATATAGAAAAACCCGCTCATTCGTTCACAGAACGTACCTGAGCTAAACTTTGGAAAAGTATTCCCGGCACACCGGGCCTCGGAATTAGGTGCCCTAAGAAACAGCGTACTAGTAAAATCACACAGAATTTAAGAAAAAAATTTCCTTGAAATTTATGGGTCTTTACATTAGTCCCATCTCAAGGATTTACATCCCCATAAAGATATATCATAAACTATGAAAACAAATGAGGGTACTGTGCATGAATCTGAGCCTCCCGCTCCCATGTGATCTCCTGGAGGTTCCCGTGCTGCCAACGAATGCGCACCAGAGGAATCGAACATCCACGTAGGACCTGTTCCTATCAATCCTCGATCTCCATCGGGACCTCTGCAAAAGTCACACCATCATCGATGTCCAGCTCCCTGTGATCAATGATATGCATCGGGTCATGCACGTATTTTCTCAACTGAGATTCATGGAAGATGTCGTGCACCTGGTGCAACTGAGGTGGAAGAGCCAGGCGATAAACCACCTTGCCTATCCTGCTGATATCCTGGAATGGTCTCATGAAGTGCGGCGATAACTTGCCACCTCGAACAAGTCTCCATAATCCATGTTCAGGTGAGACCCGTATGAAAACATGGTCTCCATCCTCGAACTCTAGTGGTCTCCTCCTCCTATCAGCATAGGACTTCTGTCGGCTCTGTGCAGTCCTCATCTGCTCTAGGATGATCTGCACCTTCTCCATCATAGCCAGGACCATATCTGGTCCTACAAGTGCCGACTCCCCTGGGTCAGTCCAGCACAGAGGTGATCTGCAGGTTTGGTCGTACAATACCTCGTATGGTGCCATCCCGATGGTGGAGTGGTAGTTGTTGTTTCACGCAAACTCCACCAATGGTAGGTGATCCTCTTAGCTATGAACAAAGTCGAGGAGTCATGCAAGAAACATGTCCTCAAGAGTATGAATGGTTCTCTCCATTTGGACATCCGTCTGAGGATGAAAGGCAGTGCTCAAGTGTAGCTACGTCCCAAATGCCGCCTGAAACCCCTTACAAAGCTGGGAAGTAAAGAGAGCATCTTGATCGGAGATGATAGGTGATGGCACACCATGAAGCTGTACGATCTCTTGAACAGAGAGGTGTCCCAATCTCTCCACTGAGCCCTGATCTCTGATCGTTAGGAAGTGGGACAACTTGGTGAGTCGGTCATCGATCACCCAGATGGAGTCGTGTCCTATGGAAGTACGTGGAATCCCCATCCCGAAATATATAGATATCCCTTCCCATTTCCACTCTAGGACCTCTAAGGGCTATACCAAGCCTGCTGGTACCTGGTGCTCCACCTTCACCTGCTCGAAGGTGAGGCATCGTGAAACTAACTCTGCCACAACCTTCTTCATACCCGGAAACCAGTACTGTCGTTTTAGATCCTAGTACATCTTTGCTACTCCTGGATGTACCGCTAATGGGGAAGTGTGAAACCACCTCAGCACCTCCTCCTGTAATGAAACTGGTACCATGGTATGTCCCCTGAAAAGAATGACGTGCTCTCCTCCTACAGAAAATCCATCAGGTTCTTGTCCTGTGGATATCCGTGCACGTCACGTCTCATAGTCAACATCCCCACACTATGCCTCTCTATCCCGTTGAAGAAGTGGAGGAGTGACTATGAGGGACTGCGGTAAGGCTACCCCATCTCTATCCGTGAAGGATATTTGCAAATAGGATAACTGCTCTGTCGCCTCTCCAAGTAGCTGAATGCCCAACCTCCTGCTGAGAGAATCAGCTACTACGTTCCCCTTCCCAGGAGTATAGAATATCTCAAAGTCATAGTCCTGGAGGAACTAGAGCCATTGTCATTGTCTCAGGTTCAGGTCCTTCTGCGAGAAGATGTATCTAAGACTCTGGTGGTCAGAGTAGACCGTAAAGCGCTCGCCCATCAGATAGTGCCACCACATCTTCAAGGCGAATACCACTACTGCTAACTCTAGGTCATGGGTAGAGTAGTTCTGATCGTGCTGCCTCAACTGTCATGAACTATAGGCGATCACTACCCGCTCCTACATCAGGACACACTCGAGTCCAGTCCCTGTTGCATTGCAGTAAACTAAGTTCCCCATGCCCTCCTCCGGCACCCTCAAGATGGGTGCACTGGTCAATCTCTATCTCAGCTCTTGGAAGCTCTGCTGAAATCTATCTAACCACATGAAGGGTTTCCCATTCTTCTTCAATGTTGAATGTGGTGCTGAAACTCTGGAGAAGTCTAGAACAAATCACCGATAGTACCTAGCCAGACCTAAGAAACTCTGCACCTTCGTCTTGCTCCTGGGTGGCTCCCAAGCTTGTACGGCCTCGATCTTCATAGGATCCACTGAAACTCCCACCTCATAGATGACGTGCCCTAAGAAGTGGACCTCTTGAATCTAGAACTAACACTTCAAGTGATTACCATAAAGATGGTGCTCTCGGAGTGTGTCCAGTATAACCCGCAAGTGGTAGGCGTGCTCCTCCTCTGTAGTCGAGTAAATCAGTATGTCGTCGATGAAAACTACAACAAATCGATCGAGGTAAGGCTGGGAGATCATGTTCATGAGACTCATGAATACTTATGGAGCATTGGTTATGCCAAAATGCATAACCAAGAACTCATAGTGGCCCTACCGACACCTAAAGGCCGTATTCTGCACATCCTCATCTCGAACTCTGAGCTGATGATAGCATGACCTGAGGTCTATCTTAGAGAACCATCATGCTCCCTTGAGCTGATAAAATAGGTCGTCAATACTTGGAAGTGGATACATGTTCTTCACGGTCACCTGGTTCAGGCGATGGTTGTTGACACACAGTCACAAGATTCAGTCCGCCTTCTTGGTGAACAAAATCAGAGAAGCCCTGAGAGAAACACTGGGTCGGATGAATCCCTTGCCCTGCAAGTCCTCCAGCTGTACCTGTAGCTCACGAAGCTCCGCGGGAGCCATCCGATGTGCTGGAGTAGATATCGGGACTGTCCCGGGGTACATGTCAATATAGAAGTCTACCAATATACAAGGAGGTAGTCCTGGAAAGTTGTCAGAAAAAACATCTGCATACTGATCCACCACAACAGGAAAACTCAGACTCTGCACATCAATTACTCCTAGGATGAGACTAGCCAACTGATGGGTGATCAGTTGTCCTCTCCTCTGTTTGAGTCCATCCTGCACTGCAAAGCCTCCCTTCTCGCTGGTGAAGGTGAACCTGGTCCCATCTGTGCGGAATCACCACACCTTGCGCCTAATATAGTCGATCTGAGCATGGACTGTAGATAACCAATCCATGCCCAAGATGACATCTTAAGTACTCGAAACTGCTACAAGAAGATCCCAGCCGAAGATCTCACCTCTTAGAGTAAGCTCACACTGCCGTAACTAGTGCGTAATCGTCGAGTCTTCTACCATAGGAGTCTCTAGCTGTAAGGATCGAGCCAACGGATCTGTCCGAATCTCCGAGCTCCAAAAAAGGACAGTGGAAAACAAACAATGACTCGATCCTATGTCTATAAGAACTTCATAAAGGGTGGAGTAGACACAGATAGTACCTAGAATCATCTTAGGTGCGCCGTGGTCATAATCCTACACTACTTGAAGCTGAGCCTACCTCTTTCCGCCAACTCCCTGTGGTTGGGGTGGACCTCGTGGTGGTGGTGGTAGTCGAGCCTCGAAGCATCGTCCACCACCTGCTGCTCGGCCAGCTCCTCTTCCTCGTCTGCCTACTCCCTACGGACTGCCACAGTCGAACCTCTACCTCTGCCTGGGTGGTCCCTCAACCGTCTGTTGCTCCTCTTCATGGCGAGTCAGACAGTCACGAGCCATGTGGCCCTGCCCACCACATGCATAACACTACCTGCCTCTCATATGACTGGCACTGCTACATGTGCCCCGCACCTCCAAACCAGTATCCTGAGGTTTCCCACCTGATGGAATAGTCCTCTTAGACCTCCGCGACATATGTCTACTGCCAGTTGTAGAAGACTCCGCTACCTGTCGCCCTGTGGTAGGCCTCGCTACGGGTGTAGGCTCATCAAGGAAGCTCTCCACAAGAAGGGGTCTCTTTAGTACTCCAGCCTACGTCAGAATGCTGAGGGAGATCATCAAAGCCCTGATCTCATGCCTCAGTTCCTACTCGAAGGTCCGGACCCTGAAGAATGGGCCCCGTACCATGTCCGTGGAGTAGGACGAGAGGTCGGTAAACCTCATCGAGTACTGGGCTACTGTCATGCTGCCCTACCGCAGCTATAGTATCTCCTGGATGCACACCAAACGGAGGGTGGCTGGAACGAACTCCAAGTGGAAGAGGCTCTCGAAGTCCATCCAAAGCAGTGATTCCTCATCATGCACCTTGAGAATTAGGCTCCACCATCTACCAGCTGCTGCGTATAGGAGACTCACTGCAAGGATCACCATGAGATCAGTTGGTGTACCTACAAATATGTAGACTCGGACGATAGCCTCCATCCAATCCTCGGCTGCCTGAGGGTCCATCTCTCCACGGAACCTGGGCGTCCTTTGACACTGAAACTCGTGTAGCGCACTCAGGCGACATGCACTCTCCACTATTGGGGCTGCTGGGGCTGGTGGCATCGATGACTCGGCAGGTAGAGGTATCGCCGGTGCCTCCGCTATAATTGGGCCCTGCACCGAGGTCTCGTCGCTCGGTGGGCTGCCATCTCGCACGTAAGTGGGAACCCTAGATGGCTGCCATCGTGGGGACATCCTAAAAAGAAACAGGTATTCCATGGTTAATATAGTTTACCTGGTGAGATGACACAAAGTAATCATAAAGAAAACTTTTAAAACACACATGTAATCAGTGTTTTCGTGCACTGAGTCGGAAATCAGAAGTCAGGGTCCTGGTGTATGGATACGTCAGCCGCCGCACCAACACTGGACTCCCTGAACTGAAGACCATACTCAACAACCTTAACACAATTTCTTCAAAGAGAAGAAATTATCAGAGTCCTATGTTCTGTGGTAGAACCCACTCCTCTGATACCAATTTGGCACGACCCATCCTTGGGTCCGTGCCGTGACTCCCCCAAGCCCACCTTCCATAGGCCAGGGTCCGACGACTAGCACCAAAGACGTAAATCCCAATAAATCGGAAGGCATTGCCTTTATATAAGAAAACATACACAATAGAGTACACAGGCTGAAGTAAACACTAAGTAAACTGATTACAAAAGTAAGTGTTGGAAAGTAAATGGGCTAGTATACAAACCCAACTGAAAGTACAGTACCATTGAGAAAAGTAAAGTACAACAGCTGAAAAGTAAAACCGAAAACACTGAGTCATCCTCCGGATATCCCACAAGAAGGGTGGGTACAGATGGTCTCCTCAGATCCTTGGGACCGGCCGTCCGCTCCTTGTACTTCCCACCAAGTAATCCACCTCCAAGTACTATCCAGCTCTAAAAGACTCCACCTCAATCACTGTTGTCTGTCCTCTGCATCCAACACAACGTAGTGCAGGAATAACCCGTGTAGGCTTGAGTATAAGATACTCAGTAGGGACCCTGAGACCCCCTATGGTCTCCCAGAATCCACAACAGATAAACCAAAGGAAAGATAAAAACACGAAGTATCAACCACCTTTACTCAGGTATATTCCCATACATAAACCTAAGTAATCAATTCCAGTTCAACCCCAACTCACGAGCCCAAGTACAACCCAGTTCACACAGTAGAGCACAACCCAGTCCACACAGGAAATCACATCAATCACATCGATGATAATGATTGAAAGTGAAGACTCAATTCACACAGGTATACTACTCACGAAGAGGGGTGGATATGACAGATGTAGCCTTTGAATCATCTTCCCTACCGAACCGACGTAGGATCCAAGTAAAGAAGTCGTCGCTATCGAACCCACGTAGGATCCTAGTACAGTAACCATTGTTGTCGAACCCACGTAGGATCCAAGTACAGTCGTCATCATGGCCGAACCCACGGAGGATTCATGTACAGTCTTCCTCACTGCCGAACCCACATAGGATCAAAGTACAGTCGTCATCGTCCTCGTAGTCGCAGCCAGCTCTAGGGTTCCCGCACACAGCACATTCGATTGTGGGAGGGTCCACTCCACGAGCCATGAGGGTTGACACATCAACTATCACAAAGTCCAGAGTTGATGTATCCCGAAGTTCCGTCTCGTCTATAGGATCTCAATGCGATAGACGGTGCGTCAATCGGACGCCCGGTCTGAGAGATAATGGCTTTTCCGTTCCAAGGGCCCGGTTAGAAATACACTCGTTTCTAACCCAGATGATATCCATATTCATCCAAAACTCTCTTAGAGTAATGCAAAAGAACTGTCTCATCAAAAGGGTCATAGTGCCACAGATGGCAAGGTCTTTAAGTTATTCCGGTTTAAGTGATTAACATGCCCGACTTGTTTCGCCCAGTAGGCCGACGGATCGGGTTGACCCAGTTTGACGGGTCCGACCCAGCAGGGGTGTCAGACCGGTCCGAAGACAGAACACAAATCGTCCTGGCGGGGCGCGTCCCGGCTTGGCCCCGCCCGGCGCACCCCGGCTCAGCCCGGCCCGGCCGGGCCGGTGCCCGGCTGGATCTGCTGAAGCTGAGCAGGTTCCAGTGGGGGGGGGGGGGGGGTTGTCTGCACCGGCGGCACTAGGCGTCACCACCCTTCCCCAAACCAGCCGGCTATACCGGCCGGTCTTCTGCGCATGCGGCCCGCCGTCTTCCAGCATGGCACCCTCCTGGCGCCGCGGTGCAGCTCCACCTGGCCGACCGATGGGCCGGCTGGTTCCTCCGCCGAAGCTGCCAATGTAGCGGGCCATGATTACTCCCGCAAAATCGGCGCAACAGATCCGTTCTTCTCTTCCTTCAGTTTCCAAAAAAAGAATAAAGTTCTAGGGGAGGGTCGTCGGGCTGTATTCGTTCATCCCATGCCCTCCGTGTTAGGTGGTAACAATCGACTGAAGATAAATGGGGTTTCACAAAGCACAATGAACAATTCTTATTCAAATAAAAATTGGAACAATTTACCCTACCTCAAAAAGAAGTTCGTGGTTGTCAAATGTCGTGGATGATGGCGTTGTTTCCATCATCATTGGTGTGCACCCGAGGAAGTGACGTCTCCTCTTTTATCACAGATAGGAGAATAGAAGACACACCATCGCTAGTGAGTTCCCGCGTCGGTGTCTCCTCCCTTTCCATGGAGGAAGAAGAGGATGGAGAAACCAGGGTCGCCGAGTGATGTTCTTCATTGGAGAGTTGGCATTCATCATTGAGGATTATGTTCTTAAAAAAAACTAGATTTCTTTCAGTTCCTCCTCACACAACAATTCTAACCAAAATTAAATAAGGCTTCTCCTTATTTTATTTTATTTTGCCATGCATTCAAAATTTTAAATTCAAAAACTTAATTCATTTAATTGATGAGGTTCAATTAATTAATTAAGTATGTGTTGGAAATAATTAAAGAGGGAGAGTGGGGAGAGGAAGAGTTACTCAATTAAATTCAATGGGGTTTCCAACATTAAACAAAGGAGTTTAATGGGGGGGTTTAAGGGGTTTAGGGAAGATCAATGGTTTAGGTCATGTGTGGGCTCCAACCCACAAATATCCTCCCATGGGAGGTTTTGTGGGTGTGGTCCCACCTTCAACTACCCTTGGGAGGAATTAACCACCAACCATAAAAATAAATTTGTGCCACCAATTTTATTTTTTTAAAACTATTTTGCCAAAAATTTAATTCTCAACCTACTTAAAACGCAACTGCAGTAAAGGTCCCCTTAAGCAATTACCGGCGCTGCGAGTTCATCGGTGCCCTCAGATTTCGATTCCGAGCCCCGGTTCAAAAGATAGAAAATCCTGCTCTTTCGTTCACTAAACGTACCTGAGATAAACTTTGGAAAAAAATTCCGGGCATACCGGGCCTCAGAATCCGGAGCTGTTAGAAACTGCGTACTCGTAAAATCCAAAAGAATTTAAGAAAAAAAATTTCCTTGAAATTTACGGGTATTTACATCATTTATATGATATAATGTTTTATATTAATCATTTGTGATTGATGGATTTATCCATAATGTTCTACCTATGACTTTTACTACTGACTCACCTTGATCTATAGAATGTGGTTGTGTTTTGTTTCAAGATACTTCAATTCCTCAAACATTTTTGTGTGAAGAATGTATCATGGTAGGGAGTTTACAAAACCCTATGTCAGTATAGGTATATTTATTTTATATTATTATAATTAATTTTCAGAGGATCAAAATTTTTTTTAGGGATTGAAATTTGTCTTTTTTGTAATTTTTTCATCTAAATACATTTTGGGAGAAATAATTCTTGTACCCTTTTATTGGGATGTTTTTAATTCACGATGAATTTTTTATGGGTTTTCCTACATGAGTAATTATTTTCTTATACAACTAATAGTATAAATTTTATGAAATAACCCTTCTGTGAGAATTTCCATGAACATGGATTATACATAGTTATAAAACCCAAGTTATGTCAAGATGTTTAAAAACTAATTTTTTTTATTTTTTTCCAAATATAAATTAATGGGTTTCACCCCTTTCTTATCCTATTTGTTTATCCAATATAAGATCATGAGAGGGATATTACTCTTCCCCCCATTGAGTTCTTAACTCCACCACCTCAAATTCAATTGAATTTTCAATACAAATCACTAAATTTCTCTTTCTTTTATTTTCCCACTACTGTTCCCCTCCCACACAATTTATTCTCCTACTGCAAACCCTAGAGGAATTCAAGGTTCAAATATACTATTCTTGGTGTTTAATTAATAGTTTTTTTTGATGTTTAGGCCATTTGGAGTATCCCTTTATGCATGTTGTAGTATTCTCTATCATATGACACAACTTATGGATAAAATAGTATTGAATTGAGAAATGTGTGTTTGTGAGTTTCCATAAATTAACATTGAATTTTATTCTTGTTTTTTAAAATATTTATTTGTTAATTTTTTCCTATATGTAGTATGTGGAAGTAATTTATTAAGTTTTTGAGTGGGTACTTTACATAGAATAGCAGGAAATTCTTGGGATTTTAATTTCTATAGTGATTTTTCAAGCCGAGGGTTTTATTAAAAAGGACTCAAAGGTTTGTTTAAAATAAAAGGTGATGGTTAAAGGCTCTTTAAAGCCATTTGGGATGTGGATGAAATTTTAAATGACGGTTTCAAAATTTTTTAGGTTTTGAGTAAAAAAGGTGAGTTGATTATTTGGAGTTGTTTTCAAATAGATTTTGTTAATTCTATTAAAATATGTTTTTGAAATGATTTATTATGGATGTTTTAAAAGGGTTATTTAAAATGTAATTTAAATCATAAATAAATGGATTGTAATATTTATTCCTTGTGAATAAAGGCCCATTTATAACTTTTAAATGGATTAATAAATATTGTCATTGTGTGAGACCCTATTGATCCCCTTGTTTAATTATGACCCTCAAGGGGGATGTTGATTATTAATGTGACATGGATTTCAGAAATTGGGGGATTGATTATTATAATATTATGATACGATTGATATGTTATTGAGTCTGTTTAATGTGAGGGTAGTTATGGGGAGATGAGATTTATTACTTCCATATAGACTTCATGCCTTGATATTTCTTAGATCCTAGTATTTTACATACATGGAGATCCATGTTTCCATAGTGAGGTATGAAGATGGTTTCTACCTAGTCTAAATTAGAATAATTAGATTCACTATGGTATTTAAAGGACATATGGGATTTCCATTGGATATGCCAATTGATGGAACCCATTTGGTTATATACAAATGTACTTGTCAATAAGATTGTAGATGGTTATGAATAGAGTACACAAAGGATCCCCTCACATGTTTTAGATTTTCTTATGTTTCCTTGAAATTTATACTTAGTAAAATTTATTTCATTGGTAGTTTATTGATGGGAACACATGGGACTCTATTTTCTATTTTCAAACACTCTTATTTTATCACATACTATAATGGTGTTTTATTATGCTAACATTTACTTTTTATTTATTTTTTAAAAGTCTTAAAAGTTATTTAAAAATGGTGTTTTTAATGTGATTTAAAGAGTGAATTTGAAATTGGTTTACTGATTAAAAAAGGGATAAGGAATAATTAAATGGGTTTTGAAGTCATAGTTATCATTTAATATAAAAAGAAAAGGGGGTTTATAAAAGGAAAAGAATGTGATGTTGTATTTTCATTTTCATATTTGAAAACCTATTTTCTAAATTGTATTTCAAACAAGAGTAAAATGAAATTTCATTTTTTTTTATAAATTACATGAACTCTATGGATCTAACTTAATAAGACTCAGTCACACCCTATATACACCATTCTGCAAATAAAAACCTTATGGATATCTTTTAGGTTCTATATCATTTCAATTTTGGTTCAAGATGTTTTTATTGTTTATGATGGTAGGTTGAGGAGGTGGAGAGTGAGAAAAAACTCATGGAGATATATTTTATCAGTTCTATTTGAGACCTTATTTATTTTTATTTATAAATGTATTTCTTTATGATCTATATTTTGTTGAACTTTTTGTTTTTTATTCCGTTTCAATAAAAATAATTGATTCTTCATTTTTTATGGAATGTATCCTAATTAGTAATTGATTAATTTGATTGGATGAATTTTTATGTTTATATATTAAGGGAAAATAATACCCAATATTTTATATTTGATACCCTCTAAATTCTTCATATCTAAAGGTTATCGGGATTGTGCATTAGGTATGCCTTAAGACAACATAGGTATCTTATTGATGTATAAACCATGGTGATTCATGATAACCATTATCTTCACATGAATTATCTAAACCTTCATTATCATCCTCTACATCATATTCGGTCCTTTGACTGCTGACTACCCAACCTTGGTACAACACAAAGAATGATTTTAATGCCTCCCATACAATGCCTTCAATAATGATATGCCCTCTTAAATGTGATAGATACTATTATAGAAAAACTCAAATAAAAGGAAATACCACAGATCTAAACTAAAAAACATATGAAATACACATGTAACATGAATTAAAGTATTTTTTTGTTCTAATTTTTGTTATTATCCATCTGAGGATGAATAGTAGTGTTATTACGTAGTTGAGAACCAAAATTACATTGAACAACTCCGCATACAAAATTGGTAAAATAAGGAACCTGATCAAATATAATGTTCTTTGAGACCCAATGAATTTTTACTATCCCATATATATATATATATTAATAAATTTATATAAATAAAATATTTTACCTCTAATAAATGAGCTTCTTTACATAATATACTAACTATCGCCCAAATAACTTCACATCCTCCCTAAAATCGAGGCGTATGAGTGATTAAATCCTTCAATATTCTCTCTAACTGCCACTAAAAAATATCCAATGGATGCAATGAACCTCCAAGGACATGATTTCATGCATTTAATAATGGGATATAATAGGATGGAAAAAATTGGAGAGCCTTTAATTTCATAGATAACCACTTCCCACACATATGTTAGAATTAAATATTCCAAAAAATAACAATTAATATTATTCATCCTCTAAGAATCCCTTTAGAAAATAACTATAGAAAAAATGATCTCACCATACTTTCACTCATGAGTATCCCAAATGAGACTAATGTACCTACCAGAAAAAAATGATTTCATTATGATATAATATATAAAACCTCTACTACTATCTTACTATATTTTAATAAATAAGAATTTAGTATCTTTTATCCCTACCCATTCTTCTCGACAATACTAAATAAAATCTATCCACAAATTCCATCTCAATGAATTAGCAACCATAATCCAATTATTCAATTTATAGGAGATCATAAGTTCATAATCCTATATCAACATTATCCACCGATGTTTAAATAGGTTCAAATACTATTGATAGATGATATTACTAAACATCTTATGATCTTTTGAGATCATAAAGAATTTATTAATGAGGTAATTACACCATAACATTGTAGATAACACCTTACTACTAACTCGAGATCATAAATATGCTTATGAGGGTGTAAATGATGAGACCCACCTAGGATAATCTCAATTTTCTACATCATGAAACAACCCAAAATTATATGAGGAGAATTATTGTTAACCTTGAAAATAACTCAATCCTCTGGAAACTGATAAACATGGTCATTAATAGTCTTCTCCTTTAGGAATTAAAAAGCTTTCTGGCACTAATTAGTCTATTTAAAAGCATAATTTTTTTTAAACACCATAAAATTGGATGAAATCCAAAATAAATAAAATATAAAACTCTAATAATATCTCACATTACCAAGGAAACTATATAACTTCAAATATTTTTTGGGGTTACTCTTAAGGAACAACTAATTTTATCTTTAATGTAATCACTACAACATTTTGAGGATACAACATATAACTACAGAAATACACCTCATTGGTTTGTAACATACACTCCCACAAGGATGATATAATATAAGGACTTGTAAAATAGTTTTTAAGTTTTTAATAGTAACCTAATTTTACTTTAATCATGCATATTTTTATTTGATGGATACTACCATGAAATAATCTAGGAAGTTTGTGAAATAATACAACACCCCTGATTGAAAAGTTCTCATAATGACACCCTAAGGTAGACTTCATGATATATTCCTTATTCACCCACATCTGGTGGTATTCAGAAAAATGTAAAAATTTTAAAACTAGATAGATCCC
Organism: Viscum album; assembly: GCA_963277665.1. Classification (NCBI taxonomy): domain Eukaryota; kingdom Viridiplantae; phylum Streptophyta; class Magnoliopsida; order Santalales; family Viscaceae; genus Viscum; species Viscum album. Next base: position 59,220,972 of record OY728143.1, on the reverse strand, counting down.
TTTTACTGATCAATCAAGACATCCATCATTAATATGGAATAATGTTTATTCACTATTACTAAGTTCCACTACCATTAAATTATGCATAATTGTATACTTCCTTTTTATTTCATGGAAAAACATCAAATCACCCTAAAAACATACTAGTCTAATCAAACACTTTTAAATTTGATCATATATTTGAATCCTCAATTATTATAACTTAAATAGTGAAATCCAATATAGATCCATAAAAATAAAAAAGAAATGGGGTTATAACTCTATACTAACCATCATGTTACCTAGTGCAGGTAACTTTACAAACTACTTGGGGATGAATTTTTGAAACCTGCCAATAAATCCTTGAAACACCAACACTTTCACTTCCATTGAGATTGAATAAAACTTCACCAATTCAAGTAAAGCATGTTCTTAACAATTGTGAACCATTGTGTGATCTCTCTCACCATTGAAAATCACACACTTTCATTACATATAAAAGAATAAAACTATCCTTCATAAGTAATCTATAACAATACAAAAAAATTATAACTAATCCATGAAAATAGGGAAATTGTGTGTTTTTATATATAGTTAGAATAAATACCCTAGTGATTGATGTTTTCCCATCACTAGCTCACATCCTCAAAACACATTAAACAAACAAGAATGACTAGAAATTGGAATAGACAACAATATGGGTAGAATAATTTTCTCTACCATGAGTCCAAAATCTTAGATTATGCTAGGAATTATAAAGGTTTGAAAATATATTAAAAAAAATCATAATACAATGATAAAATTCTTCATATGGTAGTTTAGGTGATCTCTAGCCTACCTTATGTTGGCATCTCCATGGAATAAAAATGACCACATCTTGATCCATTACATAAATGACTTTGTTGAAGAGAACCTCCATGACCACAATCATACTTATGTCCTTGTGTATAAGGTAAGTAATAGGATTTTTCTTTTCATTATCCATATCTCCTATAGTTACTAAAATAAAACTATCACGACCATTGATTAGGTCTTAGAGTTAACTTATGATGTGGCTACACTATATGAATACCCCTTATTCTACACTAACCATTGAGAATGTTCTGATGATAAAATCATCAATTCCCATAAGATACAAAAGAAAACAAATCATCATGGAATCATGATAAAATCATGTAAACTACCAAATTTATAGAAGAGTGAAGAGAGTCTTGAACAACTTCATGATGGTAGAACCCTATAGCACCCTGATATCTAAGAACAACTATCTTAAGATCTATAACTTAGGAATTTATTATTATTTCCCTCATGAGATGTCACATACCACAAATCCATGTCCTCAATCACATTTCATTTTCTAAAAGCATAAATTATTTAGGCAATACAAATGTGGGGACCTGATAAATCATTAGATGACGAAGAACCTCCTTAAAATGAAAATATTTAGCTTATTCATAGTGGGAGAGGTTAATGGAATATAAATGAATATTATTAAACCATACTAAAATATTTTACACACCAATTCAATAATTCTATAAGGATATAATCAATTTTGTTCAACTGAATATAAAATATCAAGGAATGAAATTCCATATCAAATAAATTCAAAAATTCATGACATAAAACCTTTGAATTTTCATAAACAATGAGAGAAAAATTCCCACACTAATGAGCTATAACGACCTATATATTTCAATGTAATTAAACTTTCGGGAGATTTAGAATTTTTCATATAGTGTAGTTTTTGTTTCATGAATTGGTGTTTTCATTAGGAATATGATCATTTGAACATCTATATGTGGTGTTTTTGGATATGGAATGAGGCATGTTTAGTGGTTTGGGAGCTCTGAGAGGCATTGAAGAAGGGTGGGGTTCCCCTAAGATAATAATATAGTGGAAGAAGTAGATCACACTGTTTTATGTAATTTTTGGAGTTTGTGGCCTAATTACCACATTGTTTCCTTAGGGGATACACCAAGGAGGTACTATATATGTGACTAAAAAAGTTTCAAGGAAGGAGGAGATAACATATCCCAATGGGATACACCATTCTGTTTGTTCCATGGAGGTTACATGGATGAAAGTGAGGTATTATATCCTTGGTAGATACCCCATGGAGAAATTCCCTGGGTCGATTCCCTGTGGTGTAGCATTAAGGTCTATGATGTAGAAGGGAGGCCTTTGGGGATGGATTCTCTGCTCGAGATGGCTAAGCCATAACCTAAGGAACACACCATTTCATAAACCATGTTTGTTTGAGGGATATGGTGTAGTGTTGGGGGACATAATATAGGATAAGGGGAGGATGTGGGGTTATCCCTTCCACTCAAGAGCTGGTTGTGATATAGCCTAGAAGTCCATGACACAATGTGACCTAGGGGGTCCTACAAAAACAATGTCATAGGGTATCATTATAATAGGGATACCCTCAAAGAAATACTAAGGTGTCCTATGATGTGTGATGAATTTTATAGAATTTTTATAGTGGATTGAAGGCTTGTTCTCAATTTATTCCTCTATTCTTCCCCTTTGTTCTAACCTGCAAAAATTGGGAGGTTTCTAGAATTGGGTTTCATTAAAGATTTCAAAAAATAATACTGATATCATTTCGATTCAATTATTATTTTTCCTAGTATTGATATCGGATGACCTAGGAGGATGAGATCACGAGGTTCCATGTGGTTTCAATGATATGAAAATTTCTTATGAGTTTTTTTTATGATTATAGCTCCTTGGATTTTTTTAAATAATTTATTAAAATTATTTATAATTAATTAATTATGTTTTATGGTTTTATATAAGAGATTTAGTGGTGGTATGATATTGGATGTGGTATAGAAAATCATAACCAACAGTTTACATAGATTTTATTTGGCGATAAATCCATCTTGGAGGTCGGTGGTCTATTTAATAGAAGATCATATGCCTATTTATGCATGGTTTCCCACTACATGCACATTTTGTGGTTTTGGGTAGAGTATATAGGGATCAAGAGAGCCTTGAGTCTAAGAGATAATATGGTGTTCAACATTCTATTCATGGGATAAGTGCTTCTTAGAACTTTTATTATTTTAGATCTATTGGTGATTAGGTCTCCATAGAGAGAGAGAGGGGTAGAGAAATAGAGATATAGATTATTGGCATTGTTTATTTTAGGCTCTAGTTAGGTATCAGGGTAAGATATATGACATTGGAATCCCTAGGTATATTTGAGAAAGCATGAGAAGGCTTATCCATAATGATAATAGGTGAAATCTTCATACATATCACACCTAATGAGTGACACACTATTGATGGAGGAATGATGCTTGGTGAAATTATTGAGCAGGGAAAGCCTAATAAGAGGATACAGGGTACGATTAAGAGGAGTTTCCTCTACGTTACGGTATTAGAGTCCTTCCTATTGATATGGTTGAGGAGACCTATGTGTGGGTCGTGGGGGTTTGTGTGTGTTGGAATTGGGTTTCCAAGGGGGTTCAAAATAGGAATTAGATAGAACTATAGAGTCTTGGATTAGGGTAGAACCATCTGGATAATTTTCAACTGATTGGTGATAGAGGTTAGGAGATATTTGTGAGTAGATATCAAGATGAATTTAGAGGACCTAGTGGATTACTGGATGAATGATATGTAACATTTTTATAATTAGGGGCTAGGTTTGACTGAATAGAACCCATGCGATGAGTTAGTAAGGGTTATAGACCTTGTTAATTTTTCATTCATGTTCATGACTATGTGATTATTATGGGTGATTAACCAATTGGGAGAGAGGATATTGAAGCATTACCCCACTATGAGTGGTATTTCTTTAGCTGAAAAATCATGACTGAGTCGGAGTCTTTGTGCATGACGTATGAAATTTCCATGGCACGATTGATTTGTGATGATAATGATTTCCTTTAGTAGGTTTATTTTCAGGACAACCCTTGAGGGGTTGGGTTGTAATGAGACCCAAGAATTGGATGATGAATCACACCTTGAGTGACTAGGTGGTGAGTCTGGTTTCAGACAGATGAATGTACCATGTTCCTTTAATTAGTGGTTTAAGATATTTGATGGACCATTAACTTATTATTTAGGTATTAATAGGGTTGTTGTATATGTTAAATGTCATAGTATTATGTTATTAGGTGAATTATATCATGGTTATGAAGAAGTTATAACCAAAAATCCGGGTGATCTCTTTTCAAAATGACTATATACAAATGGAATCATGTTATACTAGTTACCCCATTAGGTCCAATGTTCTTTTATTTAATGTTTAATTTCGTCATAAATAATTTTATATGATGTTTTATAATAGGGTAACATGGATAGAACCTAAATATATTTACTTATCACACCCTACATGAGCACCCCAAAGTGTATACATACCTTATGTTTCTTCTACAGGTCGGAGCAGAAGACGTGTAGTGGATCAGTTTGGTGCTACATGAATGCTATTTAGAGACAGGGTTGTTTGGGACCAAGGATTATAGTAGGGACTACTTTTTATTTTAATTTATTTTATATGGGATCATTTTAGAGGTCAAATAATTCATTTTTATAGGATCATGAGTCTGTATACTTCAGAACAAATTTGTAATAAAATTGCATTTATTTGATTTATGCATACATTTTTATGTATTTTTGGATGTTTTAGTTATTTTTATTATGGTTGAAACTATTTAAATGTAATTTTATATCCATTGTATGGATTATTCTAGACCCACAAGTTGATATCCTTTTATGTATGGGGATGAATGGCTTAGGCCATGTGGCAGTCTCACATAGAAGGGAATTTTTGACAAGGGAATCAAAAAGTGGTATCAAAGGATTTAATTTGTTCTACTATTTGGGGAGATGTTAGATAGGTTATCTAGAATTTTGTCAGATGTTGTTTCAAACCTTATAATGGTGGTTTATAAAATCCTTTCTAATGAGAGATCCTAATTACTAAGGTGACATGGTTTTTATTATTTGTTTGTGCTATTATGGTTGAGATTTTTATTGAATAAAATTAGTTTTTTAGATATTTTATTTATATATTTATCTATTGTTACATTGAAAAGAGACATATGTTACATCATCATATTTGGTATGTAGTATTCATAAGACATATAATTTTTTTTGTGATTTGTTTTTATGATGGGGTCTTAGTTATTGAAAATTTCAACCACAAATTATATGGAATTTTCATGTATACCTTTTTTTTGGAATTATACTCTACCTAGACACGATATTTTATCTGATGGTAGGTCATGTGGGATCTGGTGACAAATTTTCTCAAATGGATTCTATATGATCACTTTGGGAAGGAGACCTATAAGGACACTTAAAGGGTTGGTGCATGCTTAGAATTCTAGATTAACTATATGAGTATAGGAGCATGGTTCCTTGAAGATGTAATTTTGGTTACATATAGTGTCAAACACCAACAATATTTTATTTTCCCATATATATTCTTAATTTAATTCTATATAATTCAACCAGGTATTTATGTGGGTAACCGTTGTGAGGGTTGATGAAATACATGTGAAATAACTTGGGCTTTCATGATGTGAAGTTCTTGGATAATTCATAGTATTGAGATTGGATTCTTAGACCCTAATCAATTGGATTATATGCATATAATTTTTGGTTCTATGTGACTCTAGGTAGATAAATGTTGTTTTGGAATATTGACTACGAGGCAGGTGATCATGGAGTAATCCTTGGCACGAGTGATATGACTTTGTATATTGGATAGAGATAAAATGAGTGAGTTTAATGGATAAAAGTTATGTAAATTAACCTGGGTTAGGTTGGATGTGACAAAGGGAGAGTGAGCTAGGTCGTATGATTGGAATTTAAGGGAGTGTATAATTATTTGATTCATTTAAGGTCATGGTAGATGGAGGTAGATAAAACTATAAAACAGATATTAGTGGATTACACATCCCTAAGACAGTGAGTGAAAATTTCTGAAGCTTATTGGAAAAAATTTCGATATATGAGGGTAGGTGTTTGGAATTTATGCACTATTCCAATTGTGTTGTGGATCGGTGAACGAGTACTATGTTGATATATTGAGATTTTTTTTCATAATAGATGAACTATATTGGGGTTATAGTGGGAATAAAATACTGAGATGCCCATGGGAATGGAAGCTTTGGGTATCGAGTGAGTTGAGAGATTTTCCTATGTTATAGGAGGTGATATCAGAAATGGATTGGGGTTCCATGACATAGTCAACCCTTGTGTATTACATGAAATGAACTATTAAAGAGACGTGATGATGAGATATATTTGGTTTGGTGATCAATGATTGTTGTAATGAAAGAAACATTGTATGGATCACACCATCAGTTATTAGTGTATGAAATTCTGATTGTGGTAGGAATAGACAATGTCTGTTGTTATGCATTAATAGTAGGGTATGATCAGATTGGGATTGTCCAAGCTTTACTTGTGGTGATGGATGAAGCATGGTCATGTTGGCCAGTTTTGGTTTGGTGGAGTGATTGTAACAACACTCTTATAGAGGAGGCTATCTTACCAATTTTGGGTGTATGGCCCTCATGTTGAAAGGGTTACATATTCTATGAGAATGGTTTGAGGGAAGTGAAGGTGGGATTGGGATACTGATGTGTGGGAAGATATGATTTTATTTATTCCCATGGTAAATACTATATTCAGAGTTGAAATGCAATATTGGGTGGATTCTGTGTACATCCAGCGTATTTGGTTATGAGATGGTTAACGATATGAGTTAGATATAACAAGATGAGGTAATGTGGTGAATTCTAAAATGAAACTGAAGAAGTTTGAGAAATAAAAAAATCAAATAGCTCCCATTTCATAAATTGATCTCCAATTTTTTTTAAAAATAGTTGATCATGAGGAGTACATAAAAGTTACAAAAAAGATCTTGATTAGATAAAATGGAATTACAGATAGGATATTCTTAATATACATGAAGGGAAAAATTTTATAGAAACTAATTGGGTATTCAGAAACTAACTAAAATAAAAAGGTGAGGTTTTAAGAAAAAAATTTAAACTGGTATGAAAAGGATATTAACTAGTGGAATGGATTGGATTTAAAAATTCTTTTCACTATTATAAGTCATTTATCATAAAAAATGTTTCTTATAGTATCATATTAGAGACACTATATGGTTTAATAAATACATTTTAATTATAACATGTTGAATAAAAAAATATAAGATTTTATTTTCAAAAAATTTAAATGTTTCACTATTTAAAAAGGATTATAGAGAGGTATTCAGGTAGAAAAAATGATACATATAGGCTCAAAAAATCCCCTAGAGCCAATTATTCTAAAATGGATGGATGTTTAAGAGAATGAAGCATACAAATGGAATGGTTTATTAAAATATATATATTAAATATTGTCTATAGGTACTCTTTTATATATATATATATACATTATAATATTTTTATGTGATAAACCTAATTCCTCTGAGGAATATGCAAGAAATTATGATTAATTTTGAGATGTTAATATTGTGTGATATGAGCTATTTTTTTGGGATTATAGATTGTAACAAATGAGGAATACATTAGAATATCCCAAGAAAAATATTGTATTTTTTTTGAATAAATTAGGCTTATATAATTATAAAGAAATATTGACACCCATATTATTTAGAATGAGATAAACTAAAGATGAATCATGAAGCATGGTTATTCAGAAAAACCTCACGCGAATCATTGGAAGTGTACTGCATCTAATAATATCATGAACAGATATAGTATACGTAGTGAAAATGCATGAATAATATTAATGTGTTCTAAAGGGATCTCATATACTAGAAGAAAAAAACCAAGATAAGTGAAAAGAACATTGAAATATGATTGGATCTATTAAAATAGTTCAAAATTTAAACTTCTGGGTAATAATAATGTAAAGTGGGTTAGTGATTTCAATGAAAGGAAATGTTCATTGTGTTTAAATTTTTTTAACTGAATTATGACTGTGATGGAATTCTAGGAATGATAATTATGTGACGTTGACAACAATAAAATATGAATATGTTGCAACAACCCAAGACAACATTCAAATTCTTTGGATACAAGTTCATCTCAAAATTCTAAGAGTAGAATTAATAAATTGATTAATTATATATTATGACAATAAATTCACTCTAGATCTATAAAATACTATTATACAACAATGATGAGCAAACAAAATTAAAATTAATTATCATTTAATAAATGGAAAATTGGCTAATTGATATAGGATGTTAGAATATGATTCCAAAAATGGCTAAAATAGAAATGTGTTTACAAAAAAAATTCCAAGAGATATGTTTTCTATGTTAAGGATGAAAATTCTTGTTCATCTTCTTCTTATCATTGGAGGTTGTGTGGGAACTACCCATATAATTCTTTGTATCCTATTCTCAAATGGGATGGGAAAGGCACCATAATTAATATATAAAAAATGTATACAACAATTTATATTTTATGAATATGTTGTTATGGTTATTATAAATAAGGTGAATTAATTTTTATCCATTCATAAATTTATAGGGAAAAAATTTAAATAGAATAACTAAAAATTTAATATCATTAAGATATATAATTATCACAAAAACATTACCTTATTAGAAATTATGGGGTTATGACACTTTTTTGGAGACCTTATGATTTGATGACTCTTGTATGTGAGTTTTTTAGATTGGAAAATTGTTTTTGATGTTGAAAACAAATAAAAAGGTGTATAATAAAGAGACCAATATAATTTATTAAGGGCTTTATTTATTTTCAACTATGATTTAGATTCCTTAGAATTCATTTATGAAGTCCTTAGAGCTATCGATAATGTTTTTGAGCATATTGTAGATACCCTAGGAGATTATGAATATGTTATGAGCTATTTTTTCATGAGATCTGGAATTTTTTGGTTGGGGTTAAATTTTAAAAAGGCATGGAATACATAATATATGTTTCTACCCTAGTTCAAAAAATTAAAGAATTAATGAGTGCATATTATTGTATATGTAAGATATTTATTTTTGTTTTGTAATTAGAATTTTATAAGAAAATGAATACCTATAATATTTTATATTCCCAAGAATGATTTTTTATGATCACACTGAAAATAAAAAATGGAAGAACTTAATAATGTGTGGAATATATTTAATATGTTATTCATGATATTTGAATCTATGATAGGTGTGAATATATAATAGGAATTCATTGAAAAAGATATTTATGTGATGCGTAACATTTTTCTTTTAGTTTTTAGTTTTAAATTCACAATTTCAAGGAATGACTATAATTTTTTTGATAATATGTTTTGATTTTCAGTGAATAATAAAAATACAATTTTGAGTTTTTTTGCATTTAATGAAATCATTAATGATGTAATCATGATGTAATAATTAAGATCAAATCTTAAGGAATGAAATATTTTATGATGTGTCTCATGTGGTCAATACCATGGGAAAGACCATGGTCATGCCCATGGTTTTGTAAATACCACTAAAGAGGCATCCATTGGAAATTAATAAAATATCCCCCCACTATTTATATAAATAACAACCCATTTTTTCATTACATTCCATAGAAATTTCTTCTGAATGAGCTTCTGGTCTTTTAACCACCCAAAGAGTCATCCCAAGGTTCCCTCAATATCCCATGTTCCCAACCTTTTAGTTTTTGATGTTACTCTTTATGGTAAGGGAACCCTTCACTGTCAACTTTTAGTTAAGACTTGTTTCAGGTTATGTCTTCTAGTTTCTATTTTATTATGTTGTGGTATTTTCATTTATATACTTATTTATTTCCATTTTTTCCAATGATGTGGGACCCTTTTCACTCTTATCAACTGATTTTCATAATTTTAAGTGATGCCATTAGGCTACTGAATTTTTGTAAGGGAATTCTCAACTTCTCTTTTTTCCATTCAAGTCCTCTTTTATGTGTTATAACTTTAAATTTTCCATAACATTCACTTATTTCCATTTTTTCTATCCATATACAGTATTATGAGTCATTTATGAATGTGATACCCTTATCCCCTCTATTTTTATTATTTTCTATAACCATGTTGTATAGATGTTATGCTGGGGAATTTTCATCTCAAAATCTATCTCTTTTTCTCAAGAAATTCTCTTAATTTATTTATGGGAATACCCAAACCTATTTCATTTCTATGGGTATTTATCAATAAATAAAATTTATTTATTTTATTCTGTTATTTATATACATAAAAACCTCATTCCATTTACAAGGATTTTAAATGACATACCGATCTTGTTTTAACCACTTTTTAAAAAATCTCAATTTTGATAAGAAACCCATTTATTTTATTCTCTTTTGTTATTTAGTAAATGTTTGACTATGATCTATGTGGATAACATGAAAATAAATACATATTAATGGTGCAAAATGATATCACTCCAAGGAATTGGATAAAGATATTAATCTCTAGAGATGACATGTTTTATGATACCTTGGTGAATAACCTAGGTAATTCTTATTACACATTGGGGATGAACCTTGGTGATATACATATAAATGTTTAAAATAAATTTTGTAGCCAAATTTTTATGTTAGGTTTAAATTTATTATTACTATGATATTCCTCTTTATCATACCTTTATGATATTCCACAAGTTATTATTTATATCTCTCAAGTTCACATGTAAATTGTTTCACTTGTTTTCCATACAAGCCCTTATGACCACCCTTTCATTTTATAAATGTCTCTAGGTTATGATATGAAGTAATTATTCTTAGGATTATCTTTTCAAGAATCATTTTATGAGGATTGAAATATTTTTATATGTTTTCTTGTTTTATATAACTTATTTTCAAGACATTTGACTTTAAAGATCCTCTGTTTGTAAATTGAAATGAAAATTTATTTAATAAAAATGTGGGATGCTATAATTGGAGTTACTAGGTTGACACACAATTTGTCCAATCTATGTGAGTTCTTAGGGGAAACTGTGTTTTATGGGATAAATGGAGAAGCAAAATTGGACCATAGCATGTCTAACAATGTGATCCAACTATTTAAGTTGTTGTTCTTAAGATAGAAGCACCACATGATTAGTGTATAATTTTCTAAACCATGTGGAATAACCATGTATCTACTTGGATCTTGTCTAGTAGAACGTGCATGGTTAGAACATAGTTTAAAAAATAGTGAAACCTAAATATGTGACGTGATGTTGGAACCCTAGAAATTTTCTTTTTAATATGAAATATTTCCCAAAGACTTATTTCTCCCTAATTATTATAGTTCCATGAATTATTATTCCACCAAAGGAATGAGGTATAATTCCTTTTCATGTGCAAGAAAATTTTGGTAAAATCAATTTATGTTGTAGACCGGGAATCATTAGTATGAAATTGACCTCTCTCTTTCTTCCTTGTTATTCTTATTCCCACTTCTCTTCTCTATCATGAGAACATAGATCATCTCCATTATGAATATATCTTTATTTCTCTACAAGAATATTGATGAGATCTCATTGGATCTAGTGAAGGAATTGTGTCATGGCGTTGGATCTAGAAGTTCCAAGTATTGTTCATTGTTTTTTTCATCCATTGTAATTTAGGTGGATTATTTCTCTACTCCATTGTTCTATAACATGATTTTTTAGTTTTGTGAATATATTTTTCATGATTTGTTTTGGAAACATTGTGTGGTTATTGAAGGAAAACCATTTTTTTATTATCTCCAAATTTTAAAACTGAATGTCTCTTTAAAAACACTTTTTTTTATCAATTTAAAAATATAGTTCTAAAATTATGTTTTCATTTTGAGGAAAAAAAATTAGTTGATGAATTTTTTTCAATAAATAATAGTTCATTTTGAAATATGTTTTCATTGAATATGGTATATCTGGTTGGTGTGAGTTCATTTCTATGACATGACCTTTTATTATGATCACTTGATGGATCAATGAGATACCAATCATGATCATAGAACTATCACATGAAATGAATGGGTGTGTGTGTGTGTTGAAACAAAATAATGGATATACCATATTATGAGAAATGATTTTAAAAATTGTTTTTTTCCATGGATATTATTTATGGTTCTATTATAATCTTTTTAAACTACTTATACACCATTTTATATAAAAATTTACAATAGGTTTTTTCATAGTGGAGTGTTTTGAAAAAAAATTGGGGAATGCGTACTGATTTTATACTCACCCCCTACATAGAAAAATATGTATCTTTTAGATTTAATCAACTGGGACATAGGAAATTAAAAGTAATCATACTTCTATTGTGATTCACCATGATATCGTGGGCATGGAAGGTGGATTTGGAGATGGTTTATGAATTACTTGTAAGGATTCCACATTAGTGTCTTTGGGACTCATCGTCATTTATTCATTTTTGGTTGTTGTCTTTGTTTCAATTGTCACTCTAGAATTTTTTTGTTGATTTATTTAATTTGGATTATATTACATTTAATCATGAATCATATTTGATTATTGAATATTAATTTTCCAATTTTAATAGCATTTTATCTTTAAAAGGGAAAATAATCCCACAATTTATTCATAATCCCTTGGAATTTATTTCCATCCATTTTTGTCTTGGGTATGTCACCTAGGGTTTATGGCACCTCATAACTTATCGATTCAATTGGGAAGGATGGGAAGTTAGAAATGTTATCAGTCATGGTTAGACAATCTTCCCTTTTTTATTATATCTAGGAGAAAGGATTTTAAGAACATGAAATGTATAGATTGAAAATATTTATCTAACTTTTTATACTAAAATATAATTTACTAGAGTGGTTTGGTTAAAAAAGTGTTTTTATACACATCTAGTTGTATTGTTATCTCATTGTCATGCGTTTAGTTGATGAGGGTTGCATATCATGCTTTGGTAGTGAGACATTCCATTAGTACAACATTGATAATATTTGGTATTATTACTTATGGAAATTGTTTAAAAGGAATATAATTTTTGGATTTTTAATATAATGGTTGATGTGTTTGTTGATATGGTAATGTAAAATTTCTAAGCTATAAGTTTCTACTAAGTGAGACTAAATGATGTTTTTTTTCTTATTGTAGAGAATAAAACCAGTTAGATGTCATAGGAATCAACTAGAAGAGGCTGTAAAAAATGTTGATTCACATGAACAATAAGTGAACCAAAAACATGCCGAAAACATAATTCAAGCAATTCAAGCTGTTCATAGAGAAAACCAGAAGGGTGAGCCACAGAAGTGGATCAAACCATCCAGTTTCCAAAATAGAATCCAACCATCTTTTACAGGGATTCAAAGAATGAGAAATAAGGGAAGTGGATAAATTGGACTAATTGAATCATTGATTTACTTGGAACACTGGATGATATGAATTTCATGTTGATAGTTTATATCATCTTGGATCTATCACATCAATGCTTGGATTTTGGTATTCAGGATAATTTCTACCAAGTAATTATGTGAGATAAATTTGAAGAATTTTATAATGAGTAATTATATCCTTAAATGTTTCATATTACTAGAAAAATAGATTTATTTAACCTAATTAAAGAGAATATCTCAGTGGCATAGTATGCGACTATGTTTATGAAATTAGTTCTCTTTTAATTATAAGTATATGAAATCGATTCCTTAAATGAAATGATTTTCATGTTGGAGATATTATAAAAAAATCACTCAAATATTGTATTCCTTAATATTACAGACTATATAGAGATGTTAAATAGTAATACTATGGTATATATGGATATTTCTTGAAATCTATCCCGAGTTAGTGTGTTTTTATCTATAGGAATTTGCGAGAACAACATTTCTTGGATGAAATGGTAGAGGGACACCTACATCAAAAATGGTGGTATATCCAATAACAAGACCTTGGAATCTTTCAACTATTCTCCATAACATAAATGTAATCCCAGTTATTTTTAGTGTTGTTCACTTGAGAATATCTTGTGACATTTTACAACACTTCCTGGAGAATTTCATAACTATAACCATATGAGAAATTTTTAACAAAATTGTCATAGTGCTTCAAATTATGGTTCTAGAAATGAATATTATATATCATAGATATATTATTCATTAATTGAGGGATCTCACCAGAATAGCTCTTACATTAGAACTGATTGAGATAAGGTGATTCTAGAAACACCATGACTCCATTGTCTATGAAGTGTAATAAGGAAAACAAATAGAAATGGAAAATGAGTATTAAATTTTATGATGCAATGAAATTGATCCTAGAAAATCAATATGGTCCTTATATGGTGTGAGATATTATTCTTATGAGTTCTACCCCAATGCATACCTTGTTTGAAATAGGAACATACCACTCTTTAATTTCCTATCATTTATTTGATCTTAGGGTTTTCATGTTGATATGATGCCTTTTATTTTGAAATTGAAAACTCATCTTGGACAATGGGAGTGTCAATATTTTAAGTGGATAACATGTACAATTACTATCGATGGGTTTGAATTTGTTTGTGGATTATATGATATTGAGATGGATATCTATGGATTTATATTGGGAATAGATTTGTTAAAATCATAAAAATATCACATATATTGTTATTCCCAACAATTTATTTTCACTTTATTTTATAGAATTAATAATATATTTATGGGAGATTGGGATTCCAAATGAAATTATAATGGGACATTTTTGTATCAGTGATCGAAACTATTTATTATGTGTTCATTTTGGTTTCCTTGGAATATTGTCATAAATTTATCATAGTGTTTTTAAAGTTATAATTGACAATTTTCATCTGGTTTTTATAAATAATTTCATAAGTTTACCACCATAAAGATAGGTGGAATTTATTATTTATTTTATACCAATAAAAAGTACAATTTAACTTCATTCTTATAAGATGAACCTAGTCAGAATAAGGGAATATAGAAAACAACTATAAGAGTTGGAAAGTAATGGGTATATCAGAATTAGTATATTTCCTTGGGAAGTACTAATTCTATTAATAAAAATGTGGATATAACTCTCGGGTTTTTTATAGATTATCACAATCATAAACCACTTATGTTAATGAATAGATATCCTCTTCCATGAATTTATGATATGATTGATCAATTTATTGGATCATTATAGTTATATAAAATTGAATTATAATTAGGGTATTACTAATTGTGAGTTTTTTATGGTGGTATTTATTGAATATATTCTTATTTCTTCTAGGACCATGACCAATCATGAACAACAGTTGACTATAGTGATGGGTATCTTGTATGAGCGTCAATTTTATTACTAAAATTAAATGTGTGATTTTTGGATATAAAAGGTATGATTCCTTGGTCACACTATATTATAAAAAAGTGTTTCTATAGATTCATAATATGTAACACCCCAGGTAAATAATGAATATGAAATTTTCATATTTATCCATATTTGTGAATAAAATATTAATATGACTTTAAAGGGGACGCTATGCTCGATGGCGTACCCAACACGCAACAACGAGTTTCTTGGAAATCTTACGTTGCACTCTAATAATAAAATAATATTATTTTAAATGGTAGTTAACATGTAGCCGTTATAATGGTAGGAATGGATATAAGTAACTAAAATATGATTATATATGTTTTTTAATGTTTTTACATTTATCCAATAAAAGCTAAAGGCTTAAAATACGGAAAGAATTAAATTTTAGGTGTATATGCCCTAGTTTTCACTAAAGGTTCACTTATCGCCTTTTAATGGAGAACTGTCATTAAATATAGTTTTGATCACACTTATACATTCTTTTGGACCAAATAAAACTCTTATTAAGAATCGGGACATCAAATTTCACTTTGTGTAATTTTTTGGTATTTTTCCGATAAAGTTCATTTTTTTAATGAATAATATAGAATGTTGTGTTTTAATTCAAAACCTCTTTTTAATCTAATTTATTTATATGATTAGATAATATTTTGAATTGGTTTTAAATTGAAATTAGAAAATATTTTTACCATTTAATCCAATGGTGGTCATTGGAATTAATTTCACTTTGAAATTAGACTTAAACTGGTGTCAATCTTTTGATACTTATTGTTTTATAAAAACACGCTCTTTGCTCTGACAGCGGGAATTAATTATTAAATTAATTAATGTGACTTATATGTTTTGAATTTTGTAAAATAGACTTCATTTTTGAATTCGGAATATCAAAAATAGCTTAGGGTGAATTTTTGGTAATTTTCTGAAAAACTTCAATTTTTGATGAATAGTGAAACCACTAAGTGGTAATTATAAAAGCTGATTTTTCGTTTAAATGAAATTTTACCACTTATGTGTTTTGAATTTCAAAAATCCGACATACATGGTTGTCATTAAGAAGTAAAATGTGGTTCAATGGGATAAAAATTATTTTTTGGTGAATAGTAACTTATTATGTTTTTAATCGCGTTTAGTGGTAATTAGTGTAGTTTAAGGTAAAAATAATGCTTTAATAAAATTAAATGAACTTGACACATGTCCCAACCTCATTGGTTGTGTCATGGCCGACCATGACAAGCCATGGGTCAACTTGGGGACCCCATGGATCCACTTTTGTTGGGAAATGACATAAATTACTTTTTATTTAATGTTAAAGTGAAAATGACACAAACATAATATGTTTTACGAAAACAATTTTTAAGTGGGGTTATAAAAGTCCAAATTCTGATTATAAATAGTCATTGGAAAGCTAAAAGGATTTCCTATATCATAGTAGTTTTTTTATAATTTTTAGACATTAAAGAAATTAAATTATTTATGACATAATAATGATGCGGCGATGACATCATTATTTGACGATTTAATTAAAATGGAAAGATAATGAAAACTCTACAACCTACACATGGCCAAAACCAATTGGATGGGTGGATTTCGAAGCCTTATCACCTTATCCACGAATTCTATCAATGTGGGACCTTTTAAAACCGAAACACATTTTCAAATAAAGTAATATTTCTTACTTTCCAAAAGTGCCCCTCCTCTCCTCTTATAAAAGGCCCCCACCTCTACCTCATTTAACACACTCCTCAAGCCTTTGGCTCGGCCAACCCCTGCCCATTTAATCTCTCCACATACCTCTCCTCATCCTAGAGGACTCCCTTTGGGAAGAATCTTTTCAAAGGAAGCCTTTAGTCTTTAATCAAAAGGAGTTACACTTTTAAAGGTAATTCATTCTCTCATGTTCATTTGTTTTATTTTGCTTCTCCAACCCCCTAAACTCTTTTTATTTACTTCTTTTGTAACAACACCAGTATCTTCAATATACTAGGATGTTGTTATAAGATTTATTCATGCTACACTATCACACAACTACATAAAATGGTTAAAGAACATATGGTTTCCGTGGATGGTGAAATTCTGCCTCCCGAAATGATGATTGTTCAATACTCATTTAACACCTTCAAAGGTGGCCATTATGATGTCACTATTTTTATATATGATATATAATATGTTTATGTTTTATTTATGCTTCTGTATTTTTCATTTTTGTCTTACCTTTGTGGCTTCCATTATGGGTATACGCGATATCTTCATTTAAGGAAGTGCGGACTACCGCCCCCTCAAAGTGATTTGATTCGTTAAATACCATATGTGGGATGTATAAAGGATGGAAATATGATATTATATATGATATTATACTGGAATTATAGTATAACTTTATATCATTATTATTCCATTCTATAAAATATGAAATAGAAATGAAAGTAGCGTTCATGCGTACGTACGGCTTACCGTCTCCATGAACGGTGCATTTCATTTCTTACCTCTAAATGATTAAGTAATGTTATAAATGCATGCATGTACTGGATATATATGGCATATATTATATCTAAATCATGAATACAATTCTGGATATAATAAACATTTGACCACATGAACAACATGTAATTGTAAGAAGTCCACTTTCGACTTAAGAACCAAATATCGGCAAAACAAATATTATTAACTTAAATGATTACATAATGTTTATGACATGGTAATAAGTGATATAAAAGGAATAGTTAACTTGAAAAATGTTCTTAAGGAAGTATAAATTAACTCAAGTTTATTATTCAGGAGATTAAAGAACGATCGAGTCAAGTCGGACCCGAGGTAAGGGATCCTACAACTCTCTTTCTTTTTAAGTACACTCTTTTATGTAATTTCTTTTAAGCTCATATTTCTTATGATTGGGATGTTATTTTATATTAATCCTAATGTAATTTTTATGTTCATGTGATGAGAGACCCTATTCTCTCTCATCAATCCTTTTGGAAGTTTTATGAGGCGCCGTTTGGCTACCGAGTTTTCGTAAGGGATTTTTCATCTCACTTTTAACCCCGTGAGATTTATGCTACATTTGCCACAATTTCCTTTGAGTGGTGTATGTACTACCCATTATTCTACTCCTTTTGTAATATACTTTCGTTTATGAGTATTTACATCAATGATTTATTGCCCTTCTTTCATGGGGTGTATGCTTTGAAAGATACCCAAGTCGGTAAGGGAACCTTTCACCTTCCTCTTTTTAAAAGACTTCTTTTATTGGGTCTTTTAATTTACATATTGTTATGTTGGGATATGTTCTCATATATCCTTAATGATGTAAATTTTGTGTCCAAGTGATGAGATACTCTTTTTATCTCTCATCAACTCATTTTGATGTGACGCCGTTAGGCTGTCAAGGGAACTTTTTAACCCAATTTCGATTTCTTTGGGTTCAACATGTAGTCATTGAATATGTCGCCCATTGAATATGTGTGAATGACCTTTTTACACTTAATATCCACTTATATTGGGTGTATTTATATTTTTCACACATATTTTTGAGATTGATTTGTCCTTAATTTAAGGATACCTTTTTTAAGGGATTTCATCACATTTGACATTTCTATTGAGGGTTCATTGTTGTTATGCACCAATTCACTATTATATGGTGTATATACTGTCCTTTGGAGTATTATATCATGAATCCATTTATTCTCATGATATTATAAAGTTTTGACTAAATGTTATTCCTCAACTATTGTATTCAAGTGTCTCTAATTTTGGTAAAACCCCTTTAACCAAAATATCGTTTTAAATGTTTTAATTATTTGTTCTTATTAATATCCATGTTTTCAAAATGGTTTTAAGGATTTATTTATATGGATATTAATGGTTTAAAATTTTAAGCTTCAAGGTGGTATGGGACACTTTGATTCAAAAATCTCTTTATTAAATGTTTTAAATTGTTTTGGAAATGGTTTCTTTTTGAATGGATTCAATATTTCAATATACTAAAATGTTATATTGTGATTGAAATGTGAAAATGTTATGTTTCCTTTATGAATGTTTTATGTGACACATTTATGTTATGGTTATTGGGCATTGTTATGAAAATGGGTGGTTCCGTGATAAACTAAGGGCGGGTGAGCCCGTTATAGCTCTCCAATGCATTGGGTAACGCGAAGGAGTGAAACGTTAAGGTTTCTCCGAAGAGATTTAGGGAATATACTATGATGGGTATTCCAAACGTAACCAAGAGGGTTACCCCCTACGTAAGAATGTTATGAATGCCTCAAGTTACCTTTATGTCTTATGATTTCTATGATTTATTCATGGTTTGATGAGGTATGTTAAAGTTCCTATGTTTTATGGGTAAATTATGATTTCATTCTTGTGTATATATGAACTCATGTTTCCTTTCCATATTTTAATATCCCTTACTGATCTTTTTATGCTCATCCCAAGTTTTTGAAATGTTTTTTCCAGGTCAAGGGAAAGGTACAAGATAAGATGATAGAGTCAAGGATGTGTTAAGAAAGAATCCATGTTTTATTTTCAATATGTTTCCGTTGATGGGAAGAATGGATACTATCTTTTATGTAACCACTTTGTTTAAATGTGGAATGTAATGCAAGTTTCATGATCTAATTCTCTAAAACTCTAAACCTGAAAAGATCCTCAATGTGTAATCTTGTAATAACTCAAGATTAAGTATGGTTTAAGGCTGGGGCCTTATAGTTGGTATCAGAGGCCGGTTTAGATAACTTTAGAGGTTAGGGTATTCTTTAAGCATAAGTGACATTACCATAATGGTTAGGATTTCAGAAAGAGTCATAGTTTTAGATAAAGTGAATGAGTAAGTGTATCTTAGTGTTTATCTTCCTCATTAGTACATGATGGTTATGTTGATATACTCACACTGACCTTTCTGTTTTTAGTGAATGGATGGATCTAGCAGGCACCAAAGAGACAACAGGTTTGAAGGAAACTATGGTGGTTCTATGATTAAGATACTAGATAAAATGGGGGATTCAATGAGGAAACACATGGTTGTTCTAAACCAACTATCAAGGAGTCATGATCAACCACTTGAACCTTGGTATGATCTTTAATGCATCATGTATGATATGAACAATCCATGTGGATGTTCAGGTAATAATTATAAAGGTAACCATTAGAGTTTATAAGATCCTTACTTTTGAGGTAATTATGGGTTATTATATGATATGATGGAAAATGAAAGGCATGAGATAAACTTGAGGTTAAAATATGTTATGTTTATTTTTGAAGATTTTATCTCATTTTGGGGGAATATTTTAAGAATTATATAGTTTTGGAAAAAGGACAACACGCAGACCGTGTGACAACCCGTCGCGTCGGACAAAGTTGCGGGAATCAAACCCACAACCAAAGTGCGACTGGTATTTATCGCCTACCACTGGACTACGTGAAGTCCCTGGTTAGTTTGACTGATTCTTTTTAGTTATATGATTTTATGAATTAAGAGAAAGTTTATTTTGGGTTATTTATGAAAATGATTAACCTATCATGGAGGATATGTGATTAGGTTAATTAATTTTCAATGCGAGACTTTAGGAGAGACTGATGTTGTTTGGAGATAAATGTTACGATTTAACTTGGAATACTATGTGACTAAATCCTTCAAATATTTGGGTTTCAATCTTAGTTTGGATTACTTTGAAGAATTTTATGGACAAATTGTTTATCGGATGATCCTTGTTGAACTTTGGGTTTTGTTTGACAAATTTTGGAGATTAAGAATAGATTTTATTTTTATAAAGGGTTATCCTTTTCTGGATTATCTGACCTTGTACTAACCTTTTTGGTTTTGGTTATGGTTAAGGTCTAAAGATATGGGAAGTATATAGTTCTCTTTTGTGGATTAGGTGATTCTCTAGAAGTTGATTATAGTACTCTTAATGCGAACAAGTCTCCCTAAATACTCGTCTTTTGGAAAAAAATATGAGTTTGACTAAGGAATCTAGTAAAAGTTGAAAGTCAACATGATAAGTGATTATGATTCCTTATGAATAAATTCCTCAATAAAAAGTAACTTAAAACAAAAATGTTGTCTATTAACTTTTCCTACTGGGGAATCGAATAACGTTTAACCCATCACAAGTTTGTGATTCTCTCATGGTTAACTTTCTCCTAAACATGTTTTCTATCACTCTCCATCAGAACATGACCCTATGTTTTCTCCTCCATGTCCATGTTTTCATACTTGGAATCCTAGTATGGGTTAACTCGGGTGACCTTTGTACTTATCTTTCTTTATTTTAAAGTGATTGTTTTACAGACCCTTGTTCCGATGTGGGACTTTCAAGGATGTTTCCAAGCGCAATTTTAAAATTGAGAGGACGCAATTCCGAAAAGGGGGGATGGATGTAACACCCCAGGTAAATAATGAATATGAAATTTTCATATTTATCCATACTTGTGAATAAAATATTAATATGACTTTAAAGGGGACGCTATGCTCGATGGCGTCCCCAACACGCAACAACGAGTTTCCTGGAAATCTTACGTTGCACTCTAATAATAAAATAATATTATTTTAAATGGTAGTTAACATGTAGCCGTTATAATGGAAGGAATGGATATAAGTAACTAAAATATGATTATATATGTTTTTTAATGTTTTTACATTTATCCAATAAAAGCTAAAGGCTTAAAATACAGAAAGAATTAAATTTTAGGTGTATATGCCCTGGTTTTCACTAAAGGTTCACTTATCACCTTTTAATGGAGAACTGTCATTAAATATAGTTTTGATCACACTTATACATTATTTTGGACCAAATAAAACTCTTATTAAGAATAGGGACATCAAATTTTACTTTGTGTAATTTTTTGGTATTTTTCCGATAAAGTTCATTTTTTTAATGAATAGTGTAGAATGTTGTGTTTTAATTCAAAACCTCTTTTTAATCTAATTTATTTATATGATTAGATAATATTTTGAATTGGTTTTAAAGTGAAATTAGAAAATATTTTTACCATTTAATCCAATGGTGGTCATTGGAATTAATTTCACTTTGAAATTAGACTTAAACTGGTGTCAATCTTTTGATACTTATTGTTTTATAAAAACACGCTCTTTGCTCTGACAGCGGGAATTAATTATTAAATTAATTAATGTGACTTATATGTTTTGAATTTTGTAAAATAGACTTCATATTTGAATTCGGAATTTAAAAAATATATTAGGGTGAATTTTTTGTAATTTTCTGAAAAACTTCAATTTTTGATGAATAGTGAAACCACTAAGTGGTAATTATAAAAGCTGATTTTTCGTTTAAATGAAATTTTACCACTTATGTGTTTTGAATTTCAAAAATACGACATACATGGTTGTCATTACGAAGTAAAATGTGGTTCAATGGGATAAAAATAATTTTTTGGTGAATAGTAACTTATTATGTTTTTAATCGCGTTTAGTGGTAATTAGTGTAGTTTAAGGTAAAAATAATGCTTTAATAAAATGAAATGAACTTGAAACATGTCCCAACCTCATTGGTTGTGTCATGGCCGACCATGAAAAGCCATGGGTCAACTTGGGGACCCCATGGATCCACTTTTGTTGGGAAATGACATAAATTACTTTTTATTTAATGTTAAAGTGAAAATGACACAAACATAATATGTTTTACGAAAACAATTTTTAAGTGGGGTTATACAAGTCCAAATTTTGATTATAAATAGTCATTGGAAAGATAAAAAGATTTCCTATATCATAGTAGTTTTTTTATAATTTTTAGACATTAAAAAAATTAAATTATTTATGACATAATAATGATGCAGCGATGACATCATTATTTGACGATTTAATTAAAATGGGAAGATAATGCAAAATATACAACTTAAACATGGTCAAAACCAATTGGATGGGTGGATTTCGAAGCATTAGCACCTTATCCACGAATTATATCAATGTGGGACCTTTTAAAACCGAAACACATTTTCAAATAAAGTAATATTTCTTACTTTCCAAAAGTGCCCCTCCTCTCCTCTTATAAAAGGCCCCCACCTCTACCTCATTTAACACACTCCTCAAGACTTTGGCTCGGCAAACCCCTGCCCATTTACTCTCTACACATCCCTCTCCTAGTCCTAGTGGACTCCCTTTGGGAAGAATCCTTTCAAAGGAAGCATTTAGGCTTACATCAAAAGGTGTTACACTTTTAAAGGTAATTCATTCTCTCATGTTCATTTGTTTTATTTTGCTTCTCCAACCCCCAAAACTCTTTTTATTTACTTCTTTTGTGACAACACCAGTATCTTCAATATACTAGGATGTTGTTATAAGATTTATTCATGCTACACTATCACACAACTACATCAAATGGTTAAAGAACATATGGTTTCCGTGGATGGTGAAATTCTGCCTCCCGAAACGATGATTGTTCAATACTCATTTAACACCTTCAAAGGTGGACATTATGATGTCACTATTTTTATATATGATATATAATATGTTTATGTTTTATTTATTCTTCGGTATTTTTCATTTTTGTCTTACCTTTGTGGCTTCCATTATGGGTATACGCAATATCTTCATTTAAGGAAGTGCGGACTACCGCCCCCTCAAAGTGATTTGATTCGTTAAATACCATATGTGGGATGTATAAAGGATGGAAATATGATATTATATATGATATTATACTGGAATTATAATATAACTTTATATCATTATTATTCCATTCTATAAAATATGAAATAGAAATGAAAGTAGCGTTCATGCGTACGTACGGCTTACCGTCTCCATGAACGGTGCATTTCATTTCTTACCTCTAAATGATTATGTAATGTTATAAATGCATGCATGTACTGGATATATATGGAATATATTATATCTAAATCATGAATACAATTCTGGATATAATAAACATTTGACCACACGAACAACATGTAATTGTAAGAAGTCCACTTTCGACTTAAGAACCAAATATCGGCAAAACAAATATTATTAACTTAAATGATTACATAATGTTTATGACATGGTAATAAGTGATATAAAAGGAATAATTAACTTGAAAAATGTTCTTAATGAAGTAGAAATTAACTCAAGTTTATTATTCAGGAGATTAAAGAACGATCGAGTCAAGTCGGACCCGAGGTAAGGGATCCTACAACTCTCTTTCTTTTTAAGTACACTCTTTTATGTAATTTCTTTTAAGCTCATATTTCTTATGATTGGGATGTTATTTTATATTACTCCTACTGTAATTTTTATGTTCATGTGATGAGAGACCCTATTATCTCTCATCAATCCTTTTGTAAGTTTTATGAGGCGTCGTTTTGCTACCGAGTTTTCGTAAGGGATTTTTCATCTCACTTTTATCCCCGTGAGATTTATGCTACATTTGCCACAATTTCCTTTTAGTGGTGTATGTACTACCCATTATTCTACTCTTTGTGTAATATACTTTTGTTTATGATTATTTACATCAATGATTTATTGCCCTTATTTCATGGGGTGTATGCTTTGAAAGATACCCAAGTCGGTAAGGGAACCTTTCACCTTCCTCTTTTTAAAAGACTTCTTTTATTGGGTCTTTTAATTTACATATTGTTATGTTGGGATATGTTCTCATATATCCTTAATGATGTAAATTTTGTGTCCAAGTGATGAGATACTCTTTTTATCTCTCATCAACTCATTTTGATGTGACCCCGTTAGGCTGTCAAGGGAACTTTTTAACCCAATTTCGATTTCTTTGGGTTCAACATGTAGTCATTGAATATGTCGCCCATTGAATATGTGTGAATGACCTTTTTACACTTAATATCCACTTATATTGGGTGTATTTATATTTGTCACACATATTTTTGAGATTTATTTGTCCTTAATTTGAGGATACCTTTTTTAAGGGATTTCATCACATTTGACATTTTTATTGAGGGTTCATTGTTGTTATGCACCAATTCACTATTATATGGTGTATATACTGTCCTTTGGAGTATTATATCATGAATCCATTTATTCTCATGATATTATAAAGTTTGGACTAAATGTTATTCCTCAACTATTGTATTCAAGTGTCTCTAATTTTGGTAAAACCCCTTTAACCAAAATATCGTTTTAAATGTTTTAATTATTTGTTCTTATTAATATCCATGTTTTCAAAATGGTTTTAAGGATTTATTTAAATGGATATTAATGGTTTAAAATTTTAAGCTTCAAGATGGTATGGGACACTTTGATTCAAAAATCTCTTTATTAAATGTTTTAAATGGTTTTGGAAATGGTTTCTTTTTGAATGGATTCAATATTTCAATATACTAAAATGTTATATTGTGATTGAAATGTGAAAATGTTATGTTTCCTTTATGAATGTTTTATTTGACACATTTATGTTATGGTTATTGGGCATTGTTATGAAAACAGGTGGTTCCGTGATAAACTAAGGGCGGGTGAGCCCGTTATAGCTCTCCAATGCATTGGGTAACACGAAGGAGTGAAACGTTAAGGTTTCTCCGAAGAGATTTAGGGAATATACTGTGATGGGTATTCCAAACGTAACCAAGAGGGTTACTCCCTATGTAATAATGTTATGAATGCCTCAAGTTACCTTTATGTATTATGATTTCTATGATTTATTCATGGTTTGATGAGGTATGTTAATGTGCCTATGTTTTATGGGTAAATTATGATTTCATTCTTGTGTATATATGAACTCATGTTTCCTTTCCATATTTTTATATCCCTTACTGACCTTTTTATGCTCATCCCAAGTTTTTGAAATGTTTTTTTCAGGTCAAGGGAAAGGTACATGATAAGATGATAGAGTCAAGGATGTGTTAAGAAAGAATCCATGTTTTATTTTCAATATGTTTCCGTTGATGGGAAGAATGGATACTATCTTTTATGTAACCACTTTGTTTAAATGTGGAATGTAATGCAAGTTTCATGATCTAATTCTCTAAAACTCTAAACCTGAAAAGATCCTCAATGTGTAATCTTGTAATAACTCAAGATTAAGTAAGGTTTAAGGCTGGGGCCTTATATAATATATAAAAGATTTTATCTCTTGGAAACAACGAAATAATGTTTTTGAGATACAGAGTTTCATTGGATTAGTGGGATACTAAAAACTATTTTTTTTGGGACTTTTCAAATCTTTACTCACCTATGAAATCATTTAAAAGTAAAGGTGTTCATTTACATTAGGTTGATGAATGATAGAAATATTTACAAGAGGTTATGTTTTTCCTTAAAATGACATCATTTCTCATATTTTTTGAAATATTACATCGTTACATGGTCTTTTGTGATATATCAATATATGGGTTAATTTGTTTTATCATGCATAGAGATCATTTTGAAGATTTTGGATCAAAAAAATTATATGTACATGAGAAGAACAACATTATAAATAATTTTTAATTAGATTTTATAGTGCATGAATTCAAGACTTGGAATCATTATATTTTTGGTGATAAATTCACAGTGTTTACAGATTATAAGAGTTTCAAACACATTTTCTAATAGATATTTGAGTATAAGGAAACATATATAGATGGAATATCATGAAATGATTGATCAAAAAGTTATATATATAATGGGTGAAGGGAAATATATGTCTGATAAATTATGCAGAAATTCATATAATCATCTAGATAAAGAAGCTTTAGATCAGTGGAAGATAATGACAGTCATAGATTTTATGCATTTGGACTATGCTAAGAAAGGAGAATTTCTCACTTTCGTTCCATTTTTAATTTGTTACTAATTTGGTTCTGTTTGTGAATAAGGTTCAGATATCTAATATTTAATGTACAAACATGATGCAATAAAATTCAACATCAAAATCCACTTTTAAAAACTCTAATTAGTTTTAAAATGAGACTTGATAATTTTTGGAAACCCTTTTCATGTGATTCCATCTCATACTATTGGTTAATACCAATTAAAAATCAATATTTTTACCTCATAGAAACTCACATTGAAATACCATTAATAAATAAACACTTTAAAACTGAAAATAATTCAAGGGAATGTAATATAAATAGATAAAAATAAAAAACTACCTCAATTCAACAATGTTCAGGGAAGGAGCCACTAGTTATGATAGAGAACTCTCCACCAAGATAAGGCATTCCTCTACAACCTCAATATAAGAATATCCCCATTATTTTAACAAATAATTACTCTAAAATCTGTGAATATTATTACTAGTATTCTATAAAGGAGATAAATCTTTTGAATAAATAGGAATAGAATAGGTAAATGGGTTTAAATAGAATTATGAAAGAGGAAAAAACTTGAAACCAATGTGAAGTGCCATAAAAATGGAAAGAATAAGGGAGAAGACTCTTAAGGGGGTTCACTTTGTCCTTTTTAAGGTGTAGGATGGTAGGAGAGATGGGGGAATATAGTTAAATTAGTATAGGGGAATTTATATAAATTATATCTTTTAATGAATCAAGGGAGGTTATAGGATTTGGCCACATGGTTTACCAAACTGTGTTCCAACCTTGCACAAGTCACTACCTAGACCAAGGCTCGCTCACATTGTTCACCTATGACTCAACATGTTGGAAGAACCATGTACTAACCATACCAAATTTAACTTTGAAAATATAGATATGAGTTTCATTCTTGTCATATAGTTTACAAAACTGTGCATTAGTCATGCAACCTTACCGTTATATTCATTAGAAATTCTCACATAGGATCCTCTTAGTTTGAACTCAACCGTATGCCATCCATATGGACCAACCATGTATAAAAAAATAAAATGAGAAGAAAAACACATAAGAATAAATACATCGTTTCTTATAAATTTTTATTCAAAACTATGCATATTAATAAGAAATAAAAATAACCAAAGATTCGTGTTGAAACTCACTGAAAACATAAAAAAACCACACAAAACATAAAAAATGTAAAAAAAATATCTTAATGACATGGTATGTGTCACAATTCTTCCTACCATGCAACATTATTACATTATAAAGTTATATGTCCATATAGAGGTCAATTAGAGAGAAATTATAAAAAAATCTCAAAATAGGAAAATAATTCCTTGAAAAATATAAACAAATTAATCATCATTAAAAAACATCAGGAAATATTGATCAATAAAACCATTAATGAAAGGATATATGAAATAAGGGACTTTTAATTGGTTTCCCCACAATTTCAAAACATTCTAAAATGGTTGGACAACTGAAAAACAATTTTACCACCAAACAAGAAGGTTTCACCAAACAAACAGATTTCCAAAACCTCAAAATGGGATCACTAGAAACCTCTATTCACATCCAACCAGAAAAGTCATTCCCAAAAGTTCCAAACATACTAAAGGAATATAGAACCAGATCACCAAACCCATGCCATCCCAAACCCAAGAAGCATTTCAACTATGAATATTCTTCATTAATAAGTGACAGTAATTTAAACCTTGTATTAAAAGTTTCATATTAGGATGTTTTTTTTCATGTCCCCTTAAAACCACCCAATAAGCACTTCAAAAAAAAACAAAGCATGATGAAATACATATTCAATAAAAAAATGATATTTCATCCCCAATATTCCAAATATGCATCCTTGGTTATTCCAATATCTGAACTAATAAAAAAATACCATGGTCTAAAACATTAAAGGGAAAAATGAACATTACCATGGAATGAGGCATGCACACTACATAATAGAACCACCAATAATGACGAAAAACCAATGAAAACATTAAAAATGATTTAATAAAGAAAAAAATAGCCTCAACTAAATGCACTTAATCCCTAAAATGGTTCAACATAAAATAGATACAAAATGAAGAACCTATAGGATATTAGAAATGATGGACACTCTACATTCCTCAATTATTTATAAGCCTAATCAAACAAACATTACAAACTAGATCTCATAAAAGAGTCTCTAAATAAACCATAACCTCAATATTCTATCAATTAAACTAATCCTCATGACCTAAACCAAAAGGCTTACATGATTCCCATGAAAACTTACTTACTAATCTGAATTTTATGGGAGGAGAAAACATCATAAACAACTCCACTTGGAGATTGGGTTGTGGTAAAAACAGAAGTAGAATAGAATCCCCTTGAAAAGAACTCTACTTTTACACTAGAACATTCTTGTAGGCTTACATTAAACCACGTGAGACATACAATCAGCCCAATAATATCTCCAAATGTAAATCAAATAGTCCAAAAATCACACAAGGAACAAATCAAATAACATTCATGATTTTCTAAATAAAGAAAATATTTTTCTGAACACTTCTCATTTAAAATAATGGTCCTCATAACAGAGTTCCAAAAATTAATTTGAAAACAAAATCTCCCTTAAATTCATTCCTTCTTTCAAAAAATTGATATGCAAACCATTTTTTAACGTCATCCCCAAACCCCCACAAATGATTTTTAATTTAAAATGTTTCTTTAACTTATTTCTAGGAAAAAATCCAATATCAAAATATAAACCACAATTAAGACTTCATATTAATCAAATAACCTTTCAATTTGAAACAATTCCAAAGTAGTCCCCATTTTTAAACACACTCAAAGGGTTAAAAACCAAGAAAACCACAACACACAATTTTTTAGAAATTACTAATTTTATAAAAATTAGTAACCCCACATTTTAAAACATAGTTTGAACTTTATTAGAAAATCATTGAAAATTTGAAAAATTCTATAAACTAAAAAATGACCCCAATATATTCAAAAATATTTCATAAAAAATTTTATTTTATAATTAATAACAACATCTTTATTTTAAATCTGAATTTTTTTCTCATGAAATCAATCATTACACACAAAAAATCAATTTTATCTCACATGTGGTGTCACATAAACAATGACATAATGATATCCTATACTAAAAAACAATCCCAAGATACCAACATATCAAGATACCACCACGAATCATTCACCATTGGCCACAGAAACTAGGAAATATTATCATGAAGCGATCCAAATAACAAAATCAACCAGGATGCATAATCATGGTCAATAATTAAACATGATTAATTTCCACATTACAGTCATTAATTAGTCAATATAATGTATCATACATGAAGAGTTTGGGTTCCATATGGTTTATTAATATCAACAGTATAATTTTGTTCTTTAATATCATATTACATCTCTATTTGATACACAAAACATGATCCTAGAAGGAAACTCATGTTATTTTCTCGAGGATCAAAGAACCATAGCCATAAATATCAAACAATAATGTAACAATTAAATTCAGGAATCAGAGAGAAATATTGAATACCCAATGAAACTTGAGACTCGGGATGAGAAAGTTCCAATGACACTCTCCCCACACTACCCCCAAGTCCTGAATACCTTATCTACAGACTATCAACTCCCTAAATTAAAAGTGGTATCTAACAAAACCTTGGTCCCTTTGATAACCTACATATCTTATAAAATTTTATAAAAACTAGAATAGGGTACTATCTAACCTCTCTACCAACCTGATCTTCCATAGGACCTAAATCACATTTCTGATATCCATGGTGTACCAACTAGTTCTTTTACTTCACCAAACAGAAATTGTGAGTGATTTAACACATTTACAATAATATAAATAAATACAGGAAAGAAAATTGTAAACCATCGAACTGTAGATAATAATAACTGAACATTTAAACTAGAATATAGAATTGGTACATATATAAGTAAATAATATAAGAATATACAGATAATGTTGAAGCTTAACATTCAATAGTATAATAGAAAAATAAAAAACTAAAAGCTAAGAGAAAATCCACATTTCTCTATTGATCCCCTACAGAACCCACTATTACTATCCAAATGGAATACCTACCTTAGGGTCTATGTAAAAAGAAATCAAAATGGAACAAATATAGAAATATAAATATACAAGTGAGAGCTAAACAACAATTTCAGTCACAACCCATTGAATATATGTAGTCTCTTTTATAATAAATTCTAAATATAATAATATGAAATTAAAAAGGAAATATGATATTTCCATAATCATTTAAATAGAAAAATAATAGCCATTTTAAAAATCTATTAATTTAATTTATTGATTTAATAAATATTCACATAAAAATACCTTTCCATGACCTTCACCTCATGGAAAAATCACCATTTTAAAGCCCCATTGAAATCAATTTCATAAAAACCTATTTTAATTAAAATTACAAAACTCAATGTTTTTTTTCAAAATTTAAGATAGTTTTCAAAAACATATTTAAAAAAATGTTCCATATAAAATTGGTCATCAGGGACTAAAATATGTTTAATAAAACCAAAAACACTAATTAAAAAAAAATTCAACTTTTCATTGGAAACATTTGAAAATATTATCGGATGTAATTTATTCACATATAGAGGTAACTCCTTTCAGAACAAATTAAAAAATAGTTTTAACACATAATTTAATCAACCCATTTACCTACATTATTTTCAAAATCATTCAAGAACTGATTTTTAAAACATTTGAAAATAAAACAACCAAAGAAACAAAAGAATCACACTAGTTGTGACCACCACATTAAAGTCAGACAATAATAAAAAATGATCAATAAGCACATGGGCAAAAATAATTAATCCAAGAAGTAATGGAAAAAATAAAGGACAAAGGTAAATCCAATAAAACCCCTAAATCAGATATTAGTGTCATGTGAATCATCCTCAAACTGAAGTAACCATGTATAAACTAGAGATAAGATCCCCATGCTAACACAACTGATCCTGTCTAGGTCCTAGGAAGTCCAATTTTTCAATAAAAAAACCCCCCTTTGGATATTACTTCTACCATAATCCGCAAAAGAGTATTCTATCTCACATGGACCATTATCATCATGGCTGGACTAATAAGGAATTACTAAGAATCATTTCTCATTTAGAAAATTTCAATACTATGGATTGATCTTATCAAAACCTGTACATAATCTTCAATGAATTCCCATGAAAATTCATACATCAGTGAAAAACATCAATCATTACATGAATCAAGTATAAATAACTTGAAAAAAATCATTTATATTTTCTTTATACCATCACAATAATATACATGACCATATTAAATCAAAACAACAGACAAATATTAATAAATATAAAAAATACACTTCATGGGATCAAAATCATATATTGTAATAATAAGAAACATAATGGGTTCTAGATGTTTTTACTCCATTTATGAGAACTCATTTCTCAAAAAATAACAAACAAGATTATTTTTAAAACATTATTGAAATAAAATGACATGATTACACTATTTCAAAAACACGAATCAATACACTCTTGAGGTGAATTTGATAAAAAATACTTAATACCCATTTGTAAATCCCCAGATTTATCAAATTCAATTTTGAAATCCTTAAATTCCATAAAAAGGATTCATGAAAATATTATAATAAGATGAAACAACCAATTGAAATTAAAAATCCCAATTAAAACATTTTAAACACTTTACGAAATTAAAACACATGGTTGGAAAATCAATCAATTAGATAAAATTCATTAGGAACCTCAATCCAGTCCTCACCACCTATTTTGAAGACAATATCATCTCTTAAAATAAAATTATTAAGTTTTTTTAAAAATATTTTATTGAAATATATTTGATACAAAATAACCAATTAAAAATATAATCTTGGTTCGAGAACCACTTGGACAATAACTCAGAAGATTTAAAAAGCCACTTAGGTATTTCTAAAAACACTTTTTCAGGTGATCCCATCCCATTCCAAGGGTTATGTTTTTATAAAAACACCATTTTCCTATCATGAACACTCACATAGGGGAAATATTATAAAACAAATACTTTAAAACCAATATTAATTAAATGTATTTTAACATAAGATGATAAAAAAACCGATATCGGTTTAATGATAATCAAGTCTGAAGTCATCACCTATGAAGGTGAACCATCTAGAATGACAATACATTCCATTTACAACCCCAAAATTATAAAATAATTAATTTTTACATTAATAAATAAGCTACAATCACCCAATATGATTATGAGTGTTATTTTAATGGTAGAAATCTCGGGGAAAATAATGAATACAAGAGAGGAATATGTTTTTATGGACATACATTGGTGGAATCCACATGAAACTGAGGAGGGGATCCATACAAATGGGGTGAAGAAGGAGAGATAATCAAAAGGTTGGTTATATTAGTCCACTCAAAAATACGGGGAATTAATGAGGGCTATTGTGTTAAAATATTGTAGGGGAATTTACAAAAAAGTTCATCTTTTAATGAATCTGGGAAGGTTACACTTTTTAGATTCAAAAGTTACCATATCACAAGAAAACCATGAACAAGTCACCACCAAAACCAAGGCCCACTAACATAATTCACCCATGAATCTGTGTATTTTTGGAAAATATGCATCTACCAGGACAATAATACTTTCATGTTTTAGATTCCATTCACACACTTGTCACATAGTTTACTAACCCGTGTGCAAGTAGTGATCCCTAACTCTCAAAAACCAATTATATCACATCATTTCACTAGAATATTAAATGTTTCATCTAAAACAAGAACCACATGTGAAAAAAACCATCCATAGAATAAAATAAATTGAATATTTCACCTTATAAGTGTAACCATATGGATTTGTCTATACCATGTGTGAAAATTGTGCATACCAAGAAAAGAAAATAAAAATTCATGTTTGAGGATGAAACACCCTAAAAATATAAAATAACCCCTAATAACATAAAATAATTAAAAATAATCATCATTGTGACATGATGTATTTCATTGTTTTATTCCCATGTTTGTGAAATTTTGAATGGGGTTGTGCCATATGACATGCGGTAGTACCCCTTTTTGGTTGAAACCCCTATTGATGTTTTTTGCTATGAAATTGAAACATTGAATACCTGGTGTCCATGAAACTTAATAGCTAAGATGAAAATTCACCTTATATATTTTATGAGTATCTTGTAGTTCCAATATAGGTGGTGCATAATTTTCATAAGGACATGTTAAATTATCACAAGGTCCACACCAACTAATGTTCTTTATCATCCTTTATCTTCTTAACACAGGGATGTATAATGAAATTTGAGGGGAATTAAACATTATATATGTACATATGAATCTATATAAAAACCTTATATAATCCTATATTGTATTATTACATTTATAGGTAAACCTGTAAGGGTTATGTGGACAGAAAGGCTCTATTGAAAGATGATTTTGGATATTAAATATTTGGCAAATAGATTAGGTAATATATAAATTCCCTAGATAAGAGGAATGTTTCATCCTATAAAATATTAAATTATCTAGATATAAATTGAAGAATAATTTAACACAATAAGTTCTTATGAGTGATGATATTATATAAAATTGGGTTTTATTAAATTATTGATGATTTGATCTGATAATATACTAATATAAGAGATATTATGGTGTTTGATGGGAATTATGATACATAGGATTTGAAATGAAAATAACGTGGTATGAATGGATGTTGTATTAGGAATGAATTGATATGAGCTAGAGGGATATATTATCTTTAAGTGGTTATTATATACCCAAATTATGATTTTATGTAAAGGGATATAGTATTCACTAACCGATGATCTCTAACTAAGAGATGCATGATTTTTGTTGTTCCAGTCATAAAACTATATAGTTATTGTTGTTATAATTTTATGGTCATTGATATAGTTTTTTACAATAACATCAATTAGAAATAATTATTATGCCTGAAGCTGTTTCATTATTATATAAAAGGAAAATAACATGATATCAATTTTGTGAGGTGATTTTGGTGATGCATATAATGCAATGTAGATGATAGAATATGGGTGATGGTGATGTGGACGATACTATTTGAAGATGAATATAGATAGGGTGGACAAATTTAATTATATGTTTTATTGAATTAAATGTTTATATTGATTTTGGTTCTTTATTTTATTAATAATATTGATATTTTGAGTGGATCCTATAGGTATACTGAGTGGGGGATGGTGCGGGAGGTGAATCAATATGCACATGTTTTACCAAATTATTTTCCTTTTACCTTTTACCCCATTTTATATTCAAACCTATTCACCTATTAGGATGAATGTATCTTTTCTATTTAAATTTTTTTCCCACAACACGAATGATAGAATGTTAATGAAGTACAATACTTGATAATTTTAACAGGTTTCCCCCATGATGGGTGAATATGTGTAACACCCGAGAATTTTATAAGAAATATTTTGTTTTTATGTTATAGAAAATATCAAAGGAATCTTTCACTACACACAACACTAGCTTGGCTTTCTTTACACGCAACCGTGACCTTCCTCGATAGCTTGCGTCATACACAATACCAAGTTTCACTAAACAACGATACGCTATTATTAAAATTAGCAGTTATGAATAGTAATAACCACTTTTTGAAATTTTGTAAATTTTATTTTTCAAAAAGGACTTCATTTTTGGATTCGGAATATCGAAATAAGCCTAGGGTGAAATTTTGTTATTTTTCGGAAAACTTTCAATTTTTGATGAATAATGGAAACACTGGGTAACTATTTAAAAACCGAAATTTTATTTAAATAATTATTTAATTTAATTAAATTTATTTTAGGTCAAAATTTATACATAATACCTATATATGTTCAATGCAATTAATTGGAGTCCTTTTATAATAATTTTAGATATATAAAAATTTTATTGAACTTCTCACCGTCTTTTACCCACCTCCTAGGAGAATTTTCAAATTTACATAAAACATAATTTTACCACTTTTGTGAATGGAATTTCAAAAATCCAAGAGACACGGTAGATGTCAGTAAGTAAAATGTGGTTCAATGAGTTGAAAATAATTTTTGGTGAATAATAACTTTTCACTTTTATTTACCACGGTTAAAAGTAAATAGGGTAATTAAGGGTAAAAATAATATTATTATTACCCTAACACATGTCCTAACTCTATTTGATAAGTGTAATTCGACCAAAAACAACCTTAGGAATAAGATAGGACCATTTAGGCCCACATGGATTAGATTAGGACATTTATAATTAATTTATTTAAAGAAGGGTTAAAAAAGTTAAAATCAATGTTTAATAAGAAAATAATTTTTAATATAAGGTTATACATAAGATAAATTCGATTATAAATATTCATTAGAAATATAAAACGATTTCCTACATAATGATAGTTTATTTATAATTTTTAGACATTAAATAAGTTAATTTATTTATGACACAATGATGATGCAGTAATTATCTCATTAATAAAATATTGACATAATTTATGTTATAAATACCCAAATAAATGAAATTTGAGAATTTTAACGAATTCCAATAATTTTCTAGGTTAATATGACATGTTAGTTTTGATGTAATTAACTTCATTATAAATAATCATTCTGTTATGATTTTCAAGAAAATCAATTACTAAATAGTGTCAAAATTGACATAAAATAGTTTTTTAAAAGAATATTATATTATTAATAGTTATTTTAGTCCTAAAAGTCTAATGTTCGGCCAAAGGAATTAGATAAGGTTATATATATAAATAATAAACAACTTGGGGTTCTTTTGGCTTGTTATTGTATGTTTTTTACCTTATAGTGTAAGAACACAAAAAAACATGGTAAAAGTAAAATTATCTAACTTAATGTTAATTCTAAATGATAATGTTAAAATAGTAACCTAAACATGTACAAATTCTATTGGATGATAGGATTTCGACCTACCCCACCTTAGCTTCGAAATAAATCAATTTGGGGCTATTTAAAACCGAATATGGCTTTATAATAAAATAATATTTTTAGTTTTTCCAAAGGTGCCCCTCTCCTCCCTTATAAAAGGTCACCTCCTCCCTCTCTTCCTCACACCACATTTAGCCTTCAAGCTCAGAAAAACCCTGCCCATTTCTCTTCTCCACTTCCATAGAAACATCCTAGAGGTCCTGGTCTTCATCAAATACCAATTTTAGTGCCTAAATGGAGGTCTCAAAGAAGCGCTTCAAAGAAGAGGTAATGTCCATTACCGATTCTTTCAACATTATTTCTTCTTAAACTTCTTCTTCTTTAGTTCTTTAATTATGAATTAATAACATCAGTATCACTAATATACTGATATGTTATTATAAGTATGAAACAATCTTATTTCACCATCTATCCATCCTATAAAAATGAAATCACCGCGCGTGCGTACGTACGGAATACCATCTCCACGCCGTGGTGTAATCTATTTTCCACCACCACCTTACTTGGATGGGTATAATGGTGTAGATAATAAATATATATTATTATTTTAAAGTGATATTTATTCTGAAATAGTATACATACACTCCAATACAATTCCATGATCATGGGAACGATATCATCGCTCGTGCGTACGTATGGAATACCGTCTCAACGATGTGATGCGACTCGTTATACATGATTTTCATTGCATAATGATTACATAAATGAATTGAGTGAATAAATATGATATATATTACACTAATACCATTCTGTAAATAATGTATCTATAACCTAAAAAGAATAATAAGAATTTATTCAAGAAAACACGCATAAGAACAAAAAGTAATAAACACCCGAATAACAAGTAGCAATGAAATATTACTAATAATAAGATAACAATAAGACCATATATGATATCATAACAATGCTTATGATTCTGGAATAAGTCAATGACATTATTTTAATCATTATACAGGAGGTTCATACACTTATGAAGCAAATCGGACCTAAGGTAAGGGAAATATCACAATCTCATTTTTATCTGATATTGTTTATACTTTGGAATTTACTGGGTTGTATTTTATCATCAACATACATGTTTCCTCAATATGTAATATTATTTCCATACAAATATAATTGTTTAAATCCAATTTTACCCTTTGGTGAGTTTTTAGTAAAAGATATGAAATGAATCTTTTGTCGTTTTTCGTACGAGGTACTTTTTGACTTTTCCGACAAAAGTACGATAAGAATGTTTTTTTAACTTATACAGCATGAATGGATTTTTAAAAAATTATTTCCAAGAAGCTTCCATTACATGTTTTCAAGTTTATTTTTAATCAATTTATTTTAGTTTATAATTGTATGACATGTTAAGAAAGAAAATTGTTTTTCCAGTAGAAAAGATATTTTCTTCAAGAATGGAGTTCACGTGTTTTATCAAAATTATTTTCCATCTAAGATAATAAATGGTTATGTTTCTATCCCTATTATTATATTGATTTAATTATGTTGTCATGGAATTATATTTACAAATTCAATTATCTTATATGAATTT
This sequence comes from Viscum album, assembly GCA_963277665.1. Lineage (NCBI taxonomy): Eukaryota > Viridiplantae > Streptophyta > Magnoliopsida > Santalales > Viscaceae > Viscum > Viscum album. The sequence continues at coordinate 59,182,544 of OY728143.1, read as the reverse complement.
TTTTATGATGTCACGATGTTTAAGAATCCCATTTTTATTACATGGGTTATGCTATGATGTATGGTTTATGATTTTGTGGAACACATAAGAATGGTATAATTATGAGATGGGTGGGACCTATATCTCCCTAAAATGCATTGGGTAAAGATTTTATATCTCATGAGATAGACATGGCTGGAATGGCAGGATAAACTGGTTCAGTGAAACAGGACTGAAACGAGGAGTAAACCCGGTTCAGAAATGGACTTTGTCCACTAAGATAGTCTTAGAAACGAGTCTTGACTAATAAGAAATGATTCTCTATGATTATGTGTGTATGAAACAAGGCATCATGTTTTAATTTATTTTAATTGTGATTACATACCACTGCCATGATTTATCCCATGTTATGAAATTATGATCTCTTTTGCAGGGTAAGATTTCAAAAATGTTATGTTCTTATGAATATGATGTGATTGATATTTCTTTTGTTTAACCTTAATGAGAATTTGAGATCACCCTTTTGTAAGTTTTCCTTCCCCAGGTCAGGAAGAATGTTTTTAAGTAAGATATTCCAAAAGGGACTATAGATATGATGAAATAAATGGGAGACAGTATAGACGCTTTATGAACTAGTTGTTTATGTTTCCAAGTTTCTAAAGACACTATACCTATACGGTCATTTCATGGTATTGTTATATGTTGTAATAAGTGTACTTCAATTTTGAAGTACTGACAATGTATGTAAAGTATGGGTCGTTATAGTTGGTATCAGAGGAAAGGTATAGTCCACCTTTGGAAACTAGGATGTGAAAGCCTTAGTAAGAAACTTAAGAAGAAGTCTAAGCATAGAACACAATATTAGTGTTTTAATAATTGCCATGAACAACCTATGATAAGACCTTAAGTGTGAAATTTTATTCTTGATTATGTGGTTTTCCTATTATAATTAGTTTTTCTCACACTATTATTCTTGGTTTTAGTCAATTCCTGGAACCCGAAGGAACCGTGTTAATGCAGAATGCGATGGGAAATGAAATGATTGTCCCCCTGAGCAACCAAACGTTATGGGAGCTGGAATAAAAAATCTTGTAGCCATGCTCAGACAAATTTCTCAAGCTATGAATCATGCAAGACTTCCAAATGAGCACAGGAAGGAGCAACATTCTGTTGAATCCTTCATGAGGTAGCGTCCACCCTCATTGAACGGGTCTACTGATCCATTAGTTGCTGAACAATGGATCAGTACTACTGAAAAGATATTTTCAGTTCTTCAATGTTATGAACATGATAAAGTCATCTTAGCAGTGTATCTTTTGGAAGGTGATGCTGATCAATGGTGGAATCTTATCAAGAATACGAGGCCAAGAGATGAAATTAAGTCCATGGAATGGGACGAGTTCAAGAACTTATTTTCAATAAGTACTTCCCTCGTATTCTCCAAACAAAGATGGAAAAGGAGTTTCTTGAACTAATTAAAAAGGATGATGAATCTGTTGGTACCTATGAAGAAAATTTTACAAGACTTGCAAGGTATGATTCTGGTATTATTATCCAACCTGAGAGTAAGATCGATCAATTCTTTAGTGGCTTAAAACCAAGTCTTTGAAGGGCGTTAGCCATAAGGGACTTCAATAGCTATGAGGAAATCGTTCGATGTGCTCTCAAAGTTGAGATGGAGATTGGAGCAACCCATTAGTCATATGGGTTTGATAAGAAGAGGAAAATGGAACTCAAAGGAAAATCTAAAGAGTACACTGAAAAGAAGATGAGTTTTCCCTTATGCTCAAAGTGTGGAAAGAAACATGGAGGGAGTTGTCTTAAAGGGACAAGTAAATGTTTCAAATGTAGAAAGGAAGGTCATCAGGCATTTGAATGCTGCAACGATGGGAAGAATAGGTCTAGTGATGCGAACAATGAAAAGTCTACACAGAGTGCACCTCCTACACTTCAATGTTACAAGTGCTAGGAAATGGGGAATTATGCCAATAAATGCCCTAATACAAGGATTTTTGATGATGATTGATGTCAACAAACTCTTAAGGATAAAGAAAAAGGAAAGTCACATGAAATTTCTATCAGCGATGTGGAGTATGATAACTAAGTGGTGAAAGGCACACATACCATCCGCTCTAAAGTAGAAAATGTTTTATTTGATTCTGGATCCACCCACTCTTTTATTTCTGAAGAATTTTCAAAGGGTATCACCATATTACCTCAACAATTATATGTTGACTTAGCTATGACAACCCCTAATAGCACAACAGTCGCATCAAAAGTTTATAATTCTTCTCCGATTAAAGTTTGTGGGAAAGTTCTTCCTGCAAATATTGTGATCCTTCCTATAGTGGAATTTGATGTGATTCTTGGCATAGATTGGCTTTCTCTATATGGAGCTCATATCAATTTCCAAAGAAGGGAAGTCACATTTCATATTCCAGATCAATCTTTGATCTTCTATCGATGCAAGGATGAACATAACCTTCCAGTGTAAATTTCTTCCATATTATGGGCCTTGATTCCACTAAATGAAGGTTATTTATCTCAAATGGTTGGTGAGAAACTCACGATTAAGAATATTCCCATTGTACGGGAGTTGGATGATTTATTTCTGGAGGAATTGTAGGGTCTTCCACCAAATCGTGAAGTTGAGTTTTCAATAGAACTCGTACCGGGTGCTTTACCTATTTAAAAGACACCTTATAGAATGGCCCCAATTGAGTTGTAGGAATTGAAGAATCAACTACAAGAGAGTCTTGATAAGGGGTTCATACGCCCTAGTGCGTCACCTTGGGGAGCACCTGTTCTGTTTGTTAAGAAGAAATAAGGATCAATGGGACTCTGCATTGATTATCGATAACATAACAAGATCACTATCAAGAACAAATATCCTCTCCCACACATTGATGACTTATTTGACCAACTACGCGGAGCTCAATACTTTTCCAAGATTTATCTCCGTTTAGGGTATCATCAATTAAGGGTCAAAAAGGAGGATATTCCAAAGACGGCTTTCCGTACAAGGTATGGACCCTATGAATTTATAGTGATGCCATTTGGTCTTACTAATGCCCCTACTATCTTCATGGATCTGATGAATAGAGTCTTTAGAGACTATCTTGATCAGTTTGTGGTAGTCTTTATAGAAGATATTCTTGTATATTCAAAGATCAATGAAGAACATGAAGATCACTTGAGAATTATATTGAAGACCCTGATAAAGGAGAATCTTTATGCCAAATTTACAAAGTGTGAATTTTGGCTTCAAAAAGTTGCATTTTTGTGTCACATAATCTCAAAAGAGGGGATATCTGTGGATCCAGCAAAAACAGAGGTTATCGAAAGATGGTCGAGACCAACAACAGTAACCGAGATCCGAAGTTTTCTTTGTTTGGCTAGATATTATCGACATTTTGTGAAATATTCTTCTCTATTATCTAATCCACTCACCAGGTTGTCTCAGAAAGGAGTTAAGTTTGTTTGGATGGAGGAATGTGAAGAGAATTTCAAGGAGTCGAAAAGTAGTTTATTTAGTTCACCTATGCTCACACTGCCTTGTAGTGGAGAAAGGTTTGTGATCTACAGTGATTCATCCAAGAAGGGATTGGGGTGTGTTCTTATGCAAAATGATATGGTGATAGCTTATGCCTCACGACATTTGAAAATCCATGAGCAAAATTACCCAACTCATTATTTGGAGTTAGCTGCAGTAATCTTTGCATTAAAGATTTGGAGGAAATATATTTATGGAGAAATGTGTGACATTTATACTGATCAGAAATGTTTAAAGTATATTTTCACACAAAAGGAGATGAATATCCGCCAAAGAAGATGGTTGGAGCTGATTAAGGATTACGACTACTCAATTCATTTCCACCCTGGGAAAGAAAACAAGGTGGAAGATGCATTAAGTCGAAAAGACCATGCCAGTTTATCCCTGATGAGGATCATAAAAGATCCAATATTTATGGATTTACAAAGGACGGATCTTGGAATTATAATGAAAGGGGAAAAATTGTATCTTTCTCAAATGAATGTTCAACCATCTATACATGTTAATATTGAAGAGGCACAGAAAGAAGATGTAGAGTTACACAAGACGGTGAGAAATGTTCCTGAATTCAACCTTGATTGTGATGGGATAATAATGTCCAGGAGTCGGGTTTGTGTTCCTCCCATCCCCGTATTAAAGAAGGAGCTACTGGATGAGGCTCATAGTTATTCATTATCTATTCATCCTGGAAGCACGAAGATGTATATGGACCTGAAAGAGTACTTCTGGTGGGACAGCATGAAAAGAGATGTTGCTGAATATGTCTCTCGATGCTAGGTTTGTCAGCAAGTTAAATCTGAGAGACAAAAGTCTAAGGGGATGTTACAACCATTACCCATAACCGAATGGAAATGGGAAAACATCACTATGGACTTTGTCACATGACTTACTAAAACATCCAAAGGCAATAATGCTATCTGGGTCATAGTTGACCGCCTTACAAAGTCTGCACACTTCATTCCTATTAGAGAGGATTTTTCTCTGGATCATCTTGCTAGGATATATGTAAAGGAAGTGGTAAGATTACATGGAGTACCACATTATATTATATCTGATCGGGATCCGAGGTTTACCTCAATGTTCTAGCGAAGTCTTCAGCATACTCTGGATACAGGGTTGAGTTTCAGCACTGCTTATCATCCTCATACAGACAGTCAGTCTGAGAGGACAATTAAAACTTTAGAAGATATGTTGAGAGCTTTCTCTATGGATTTGAACGGTGGTTGGGATCAACACCTACCTTTGGTGGAATTTTCTTATAATAATATCTTTCACTCCAGTATTCATATGGCTCCTTATAAAGATCTCTATGGAAAGAAATTCCAAACTCCAACTTGCTGGGATGAAGTTGGGGAAAGAAAGCTTTTAGGACCTGATCTTGTTGACGAGATGACAGAAAATGTCCGATATATTCAACAACACATAAGAGCAGCTCAGAGTCGACAAAAAAGTGATGCCGACAACCGAAGAAAAGACTTAGAGTTTGAAGTGGGTGATAAAGTGTTCTTACAAATATCTCCTTGGAAGTGAGTAATGAGATTTAGAAAGAAGGGAAAGTTGATCCCTAGGTATATCGGTCCTTTCGAAATACTCGATCGTGTTGGGAAGGTAGCTTACCGATTGGCGCTTCCACCGAATCTCTCTCAAGTACACGATGTGTTCCATGTATCTCTCCTGAGAAAGTACATACCTGATCTTTCACATGTACTCAGCTCAGAAGTTGTACCGCTGGAACAAGATCATTCTTATGAAGAACAGCCGATAGAGATTCTTGATCGTAGTGAAAAAGTCCTGCGGAACAAGACCACTCGCTTGGTGAATGTTTTATGGAGGAACCACCTATTAGAAGAAGCGACATGGGAGCTTGAGGATATGATGAGGGAGAGGTATCCTCATCTGTTTGTTACAAGTGATGAATTTCAAAGGAGAAATTCATTTTAAGTGGGGTAGAATGTAACACCCGAGACTTTATAAGAAATATGTTGTTTTTATGTTATATAAATCATCAAAAGAATCTTTAACTACACACAACACTTCCTTGGCTTTCTTTACACGCAACCGCAACCTTTCTCGATAGCTTGCGTCATACGCAATACCGAGTTTCACTAAACAACGATACGCTATTATTAAAACTAGCCGTTATGAATAGTAATAAACACTTTTTGAAATTTTGTAAATTTTAATTTTCAAAATGGACTTCATTTTTGGATTTGGAATATCGAAATTAGCCTAGGGTGAAATTTTGGTATTTTTCTGAAAACTTTCAATTTTTGATGAATAGCGAAAACACTGGGTTACTATTTAAAAACCAAAATTTTATTTAAATAATTATTTATTTTAATTAAATTTATTTTAGGTAAAAATTGATACATAATACCTATATAAGTTCAATGCAATTCATTGGAGTCATTTTATAATAATTTTAGATATATAAAAATTTTATTGAACTTTTCACCGTCTTTTACCCACCTCCTAGTAGAATTTGCGAATTTACATAAAACTTAATTTTACCGCTTTTGTGAATGGAATTTAAAAACTCTGAGAGACATGGTTGATGTTAGTAAGTAAAATGTGGTTCAATGAGATGAAAATAATATTTTGTGAATAGTAACTTTTTACTTTTATTTACTACGGTTAAAAGTAAATAGGGTAATTAAGGGTAAAAATGATATTATTATTACCCTAACACATGTCCTAATTCTATTGGATAAGTGTAATTAGACCAAAAACAACCTTAGGAATAATATATGACCATTTAGTCCCACATGGATTAGATTAGGACATTTATTATTAATTTATTTAAAGAATGGTTAAAATAGTAAAAATCAATGTTTAATAAGTAAATCATTTTTAATATAGGGTCATACATAAGAAAAATTCGAATATAAATATTAATTAGAAAGATAAAACTAGTTCCTACATAATGGTATTTTATTTATATTTTTTAGACATTAAATAATTTAATTTATTTATGACGCAATGATGATGCAGTAATTATCTCATTAATAAAATATTGACCTAATTGATGTTATAAATACCCAAATAAATGTAATTTGAGACTTTTTATGCATTAAACTAATATTATAGGTTAATATGACATGTTATTATTGATTTAATTAACTTTTTTCGAACTAATCATTCTGTTATGAGTTTCAAAAAAATCAATTACTTAAAAGTGTCAAAATTGACATAAAATAGTTTTTAAAACAAATATTCTATTATTAATTGATATTTTATTCCTAAAAATCTAATGTTTGGAAAAATGACATAGATAAGGTAATATATATTAATAATAAACAACCTGGGGTTCGTTTGGCTTGTTATAGTAAGTTTATTAACCTTATAGTGTAAGAACAAAAAAAGGCATGGTAAAAGTAAAATTATCTAACTTAAAGTTAAATCTAAATGATAAGGTTAAAATAGTAAACTAAACTTGTCCAAATTCTATTGTATGAGAGAATATCGACCCATCCCTACCTTAGCTTCTAAATAAATTAATTTGGAGCTATTTAAAACCAAATATTGCTTTATAATAAAATAATCGTTTTAGTTTTTCCAAAGGTGCCCCTCTCCTCCCTTATAAAAGGGCACCTCCTCCCTCTCTTCCTCACATCACTTTGAGCCTTAAAAATCTTCCAACCCCTGCCAATTTAACCTCTAAACTTCCCTAGAAACATCCTAGAGGTCCTGGTATTCTTCAAAGACCAATTTTATTGCCCTAAAAGGAGGTCTCAATGAAGCGCTTCAAAGAAGAGGTAATGTCCGTTACCGATTCTTTCAACTTTATTTCTTCTTCAACTTATTCTTCATTAGTTGTTTCATTTTGAATTAATAACATCAGTATCACTCATATACTGATATATTATTATAAGTATGAAACAACCCTATTTCACTATCTATCCATCCTACGGAAAATGAAATCACCGCGCATGCGTACGTACGGAATACCATCTCCACGTCGTGGTGTAATTTATTTTCCACCACCACCATAATTGGATGGGTATAATGGTGTAAAGAATGAATATATATGATTATTTTAAAGTGATATTTATTCTTAAATATTATACATACACTCCAATACAATTCTACGATTATGGGAACGATATAATCACTTGTGCGTACGTACGGAATACCGTCTCCACGATGTGATGCGACTTGTTCTACATGATTTTCATTGCATAATGATTACATAAATGAATTGAGTGAATAAATATGATATATATTACAGTAATACCATTCTGGAATTGAGGTATCTATAAACTAAAAAGAAGAATAAGAATTTATTCGACAAAACACGCATAAGAACAAAAAGTAATAAACACCCGAATAACAAGTCGCAATGAAATATTACTAATAATAAGCTAAGAATATGACCATATATTATATCATAACAATGAGTATGATTCTGTAATAAGTCAATGACATTATTTAAATCATTATACAGGAGGTTCAGACACTTATGAAGCAAATCGGACCTAAGGTAAGGGAAATATCACTATCTCATTTTTATCTGAGATTGTTTATACTTTGGAATTTACTTGGGTGTATTTTATCATCCAAATCCATGTTTCCTCAATATGTAATATTATTTCCATCCACCTACAATTTTTTAAATCCAAATTTACCCTTTGGTGAGTTTTTAGTAAAAGATATGAGAGGAATCTTTCGTCGTTTGTTTTGTACGAGGTACTTTTTTGACTTTTCCGACAAAAGTACGAGAAGAATGTTTTTTAACTTATACGGCATGAATGGATTTTTAAAACATTATTTCCAAGAAGCTTCCTTTACAAGTTTTCAAGTTTATTTTTAATGAACTTCTTTTAGTTTAGAATTGTATGACATGTTAAGAAAGGGAAGTTGTTTTTGACGTAGAAAGGATATTTCCTCAAGAATGGAGTTCAAGTGTTTTATCAAAATTATTTTCCATATAAGATAATAAAGGGTTCAGTTTCTATCCATATTATTACATTGATTTTATTATGTTGTGATGGAATTATTTTTATGAATTCCTTTATCTTATATGAATTCTTTTATGATGTCACAATGTTTAAGAATCCCATTTTTATTACATGGGTTATGCTATGATGTATGGTTTATGATTTTGTGGCACACATAAGAATGGTATCATTATGAGATGGGTGGGACCTATATCTCCCTAAAATGCATTGTGTAAAGATATTATATCTCATGATATAGACATGGCTGGAATGGCAGGTTAAACCGATTTAGTGAAACAGGATTGAAACGAGGAGTGAACTCGGTTCAGAAATGGACTTTGTCCACTAAGATAATCTTGGAAATGAGTCTTGACTAATAAGAAATGATTCTCTATGATTATGTGTGTATGCCACAAAGCTTCATGTTTTATGTTATTATTATTGTGATTACATTTCACTACCATGATTTATCCCATGTTAGGAAATTATGATCTCATTTGCAGGGTAAGATTTCCAAAATGTTTTGTTCTTATGAAAATGATGTGATTGATATTTCTTTTGTTTACCCTTACTGAGCATTTGAGCTCACCCTTTTGTAAGTTTTCTTTCCCCAGGTCAGTAAGAAGGTTATTAAGTAAGATATTCCAAAAAGGGACTATAGATATTATGAAATAAATAGGATACATTATAGACGCTTTTTGAACCAGTTGTTTATGTTTCCCAGTTTCTAAAGACACTATACCTATACGGTCCTTTCATGGTTTTGTTATATGTTGTAATAAGTGTACTTCAATTTTGATGTACTAACAATGTATGTAAAGTATGGGTCATTATACAATGTTCTTACTATTCTGAAAAAGTTCATGAAACATATTCTCTACTAATTACCATTCTATCAATTTAAAGTTGGTTGGTTAAGGACTTCATCTACATCCAAATGTTTTAGAACATATCAGAAGTGAAATATTCTTTTATATTAGATCCTTCTATAATGAGTTATCTCTCCAAACCCATGGTTTTTTATATTGGTTTCCACTGTTTCAAAAAATCCCCTTCCCTCATTACTTTTGAACATAGTATTCTGTAATCTCTGGATGACTCTACATCATCTGAATGACAATTTTATTTAATTTTAGGTCACTTAATACCACTAAATATAACAAAAAACACTGAATACAAGTTGGGATAGTAATTTTCTAAATATATAAATGACGAAACTTGCAAATAAACTCACTACACAATTATAAGAAAAATTTATGATTCTTCTTGATATAAATAAATTATATATATATATATGCAAAAAAATAACACTGAAATAATATTTTGGTATTTACCACCATCAATCGACCATACTATATTATGTTCTTCTTATGTCAACCAGAATATCTTCTTAGCCTTAAGTAGGATTGAGAATATTGGTTCTAATTACCTTTTTACCATGAAATAATACTTTCCAAGAATTCTAAGTGTATTCAGAATATATCTTTTCTCATGTATCAACTTCATGAAACAATTCAATATACCTTTTATAATTCACCTCACACACATTTCTGAACACCTTTATTTACACAACCAAACTATTTATTGTGGTTCTCCTCAATATTTCTTTTCACATACCCCATCTTAGAGAACTTCATCACATATTTACTTTTTTCACTATTATTAACATAACTCAAGCGTGAACAAATATATTTCATACGTATCTCTTATTCATGTTTGAAAATATTCAAGATGTGTATTGAGTTTTCTTTACACTTCTTACTTATCACAGTGTTATCAATTATACTTCATAACGCCTCAATATCACAATATTTACTTAATGAATTCAAATAAAATCTATTGAGATTATCTTTTATTCACATAATAAAGAGTAAAAATGAACCCATTCTTCATAAATAAACTGTACTAGTGAGATACAATATTCATGAAGTTAGACATGTAAGCATATAGAACTTACTAAATAATAATTTAAAAATACAGGCTCATAGTAATATATTCTTATATACATATATAGTGTAGTGTATGAATTCTAATTGTACAATCTCATAATAGAACTCCTCATATGAATACATAGTATTCTCTACTCGCTTCACTTTCTCAGACTCTATATCTCTCTCTCCCTATCCCCTTTATCTCCTTCTCCCACCCCCTCTATTTCAATCATGTTTTAGTATTACTATTGACACAAAATTAAATGAGATGTTAGATGATATTTTTAGATAATTTAAACCACATTAGAGCCTAAAAAAATCACGATGAATCATCCATTCCACCAACATACAATTTCCAACATAACAAATCCTTCACCCAGTAAGTCTATATGTTATTTTTTTGTATATAAACCAAAAATATTACTGTCAATAATTAAGAAATGAGACTCATATTCTCTTATCATCTATATACATCAGCTATAGTAATTTATCAACTAGAATGTTCCACTAAATGGTGCTAAACAGAATCACGGATGTCTTTGCAAACTAATGCAACCATTAGCTTGAAAGTATCCATTTCATGGAACTGATGTTCAAAAGTAAAAAAATTATTATTTCAAATTATTTCATAGAAAAATTCTTATTATGAATGGGTATTTTATTCTCACAGGATTGAATGGTTATTACTATACTTTCAATCTCCTTGTCATGATCAATAAAGCGACAACATGAGGCTTGTGATGTGAGATCCTTCTCATTGTCAATAAACCCTATCTATTCAGAGGATAAAGATGACATATGGGGTGAAATTTCATATAGCATGAAATAACTTATAACCCACATCAACCATGTATTAATATTTATAGTATTCATATTTTAAAAGACCCCACATCAAAATTTGAAGAATATTTGTTCTAATTGATAATCATCAATGCTCAATAGAATGACAAGTAAAATCCTTATAGATTTTGATACTCATATAAGGTCTCCCATACTGCACCACATGTGGGATCATCATTCCCATCATAGGAATACCACCCAACGTGATTTATGCTTGAAATGTTCTCCCTCATGAATGATTTACCTTACCTATTATCCTCTCCTCGAATGAGTTTTTGTTGGGATACCATTAAACAAAAAACATTTATTACTTGGCTTCTAGGTTGGGATATTTAAGGATTGATGTCTATTTTTTAGTTTTCTCTGCAAAAGAAATAAACTATTAAAAACTTTCCACCATAGACCACATATAAAGTTATTAAAAATCATAACCTTCTCCTAAATCATAAAATACTTCATAAGTTATATTTAAAATAAGACTCAATCTCATTCTTTTATAATTATTCTCATATTTTTTACTCAATAAAATGAATTAATCTTTTTAAAATTTTATTTTAATCTCAACATTTTCACTTCATATAGGAAATGATCTCTCTCAAAATTCCAATAACACATGTATTAATAATTAGGATTCCTTCTCTAAAACATTATATGTATTAGTTATTACTCAACATTTCTTTTACACTATTCTAAATATTCATTTACAATTAATATTTGATTATTAAGAATATTCTAATGGTAGTATATACAAAAATAAATCCCCCCTCTCTATGAAAAATTTCATCAACCATGGTAACTTCATTTTTATACACTCAATGGGATCTTACACATCACATAATATATATTAACATTATTATTGATAAAAAATGAAACAAACACAATCCATTATGTTCTTCAGTCTCCCTTTTTATATATATTGATAATACTTTGATGTATAATATAACATTTTTACAGATATATATTAATATTTATTCAAGAATTTTATTATTTTAATCTTATTTTCTCTCCTCATTATTTACAATAAATTCTAAGGTAGGGGATATTCCACTCAAGTTATTTGTTAACATAAAGTATTTTAACTTCTCACCTTCAATTATAACTTCATTTATTCATTATTATTTCATAATAGATACAATTTTAGGGAAATAAATTATGATATTTTGGAGAGAAAGATGATATTATTTTTCTTAAAGAAATTATTAATCAATTAATAAACTCTATGTATTTGAGAGGAAGGATAGGTATTGAAAATAAAAGTGAATAATAACAAAAAAAATCATCAATAAACTTTCAATATTTGATTAAAACACTAAAATATTCTTTTTGGGGTTGTTAAATTGTTTTTTAAATAATATCATATTCAATTAAAAGGTTCAATTTCAGGAATTTTAACAACAAGAATTACTAGAAATAACATTTAGTGTAAATTTATATATTCATGATATACCAAATGAGATATAGATATATAGTGGTTATTCATCTTTACTAACATTAGAGGGATACTAATTATTAATATATATTTTTTTTATCATGGTTGGATTTTTTAAAGAGTGAACTCAAAACATAATTATCTTATCAAATGAAGTGTTTTTAGGAGAGAACATGATTCAGGTAGAATTAGAGTAGTCCATGATTAATATCTTTTTAGATCCTGTATAATTTTAACAACACCTGTTTCTTTAGGTAACTTGTAGATATATTCTTCACCCTTAATACCATGCATTTAAAATAAAACAAATATAAAGATGGGAGTAAGTTAGTTCCCATTTTTCTTCAATGTTATAGAAATAGGTTAGAGAGTTTCATCTCAACTCAACAACAAATTTATTTTTATATCAATACTTATTCATGCTTCCCCCCATGATCTTATATGTTTAAAAAATCATGGATAGATAGATACTATTATCCTACCCTTTCATATTATATGGAACATATTATTCACTTTGACAAGAAAATAACTTCCATTCCTCTAGGATTTCTCAAAATCTTATCCAAATAAACCTTTTCAAGAATGATGGTTTAGTATTCATTAAAAACATGCCCAATATTATTCGTTAGTGCATTCACCTTCTTTAAAACAACCCTTTTAGTATAATAAGTCACTAATTATTTTCCTATATTAATTTGTAATTATTCATATACATAAAACCATGTAATTATTTTTTTGAATTGTTTTCTTAAAAATTTCCCCATAAAAAAATTATGTAGTTTTATTTGGATTCTATTATATAAAAACCCATCATGAAATTTATGTTCTTCATCCTAGACATTTCACTCTAAACCAATCCACTGATTCATCTTCTTGATTGATTTCTCACATTGTGATAGCTTTTTTCCAAAATCAGTAATTTCTTTGACTTTTTTTCAATGTATAATTTTAATTAATTTTCTCACATAATATTAGTTTACCCACTTTGGTTTGAAATAATTTTTAAAATTCGTCATTGGTGTACCTTGATTAAAAATTTTCTTTTATTTATACCCCACAAAATATTCATATTAATTTATTATTTTATTCTACAATATTTGTGATATTTTCATCACACGAGTATGTAAATCATGATTGGTCGTTATATAAAAGAACCAATTTTAAATTAAGACCACTTTTTTTGGGAATTTTCATAAAATATTTTATGACCTTAAAATATGTTTCTATTGGATATATTTATCTCTTTATTTGTACATTTCTTTTGCACTATATGATTTAACTTTACTGTAGATCTTTTTATAATTAATCTAATCCTTATTTAATAATAAATAATTAATATATTATGAATTATTAAAAAAACTTTATATACAATCTTTCTATAGATTTGAAATTATCCAACTAATATGGTTTTATTATTCTGTAAAACATTCTGGCTCGCTTTAAAACCTTGAAGGTTTTGGATATGAAATCAATTATTTCAATCCTGATTAAAGGATCATGGATACATTCTCTTATTTATATTAAAATTTTATGATATGTTATGTGTATCCAAATTTATATTCACCCATTTTTTATAAAATTTCATTAAGATCTTATAGTAATAGATGATTTAGTATTTGTAAAAAAGCATTTGGGGGAAGGGATACCCATTTCAATGATATTTTAGTAGATTTATCATTTGGGTATCTCATGAACATCATGAAACTAGACTGAGTATTATGTTAACAGATAATATTTTAATAAATATTTGTGGAAAATATTAATTTTTCTAATTATTATGGAATGTTTTTGGTTATGTCTCTTGAAAATTTCTCATTTTTATATACAATTAAAGAAACATATAGTTGATATTAATATTCTAATAATTGACATTTTTCAAAATTTCTTCCCTCAAATTATTCGTTTTCTAAATCTAATAATCATGTTATATACTTATTTATTGTATGTTTTTTTGTCATGATATTTCATTCTTATCTCTATGATTTCTAATTGAGAATTCATGTAATCTATATTAGCATTATGATTTTGTTCAAGTGCATGGATCATATCTCTATGAAATTTCTCACACATAATTTTTCTCTCAAAATACCATTTGAAGATATTATTCAATCATAAAAAACCCTTCTTTAAAAAATGTAACAATTTTTTTTCTTCAATAAGTATTGTTAGTGTTTTAAATATTTGAAACATCATGTATAAAGTTATCTTTATATCCCTAAACTCAAATTATAGTTGTGAATATTTATTAATAAATTCCTTGATAAATACAAATAGATAACTAAAAACGTCAAGAGTATATTTATTTAAACAATTCATTAAATATGAATATAAATCTCTAACAGTTCATTGAATATATATTTATTAAAAAACAGACATGAACTCAATAATTCATAAGGATCATAAAAAAATATTCATTAGTTACAAAACCCTTTGAGTACCTCGAAATATCAATGTGTCCTTATTCTAAATTAAAGTATTTCTCTTATTCATGAACTCTTTCTTTTATCTATTCTTCAAGTTTTCAACTAAAACCTCCATGTTGGCTTAGAAAATAATGGAAATTGAATAATATATTTGATGGAAATATGATGCTACTTATAATTAAAATATGGAAATCATATTTTAATTATGAAAACAAATAGGATATAAATGTGTCACTATTATAAATATAGTAAATTACCATGAATTTTTATCTGCAATACCTTAAACCACCTCCAAATAATGGAAAATGTACTACATTCTTTTTTAAGAAGTTTTTTGATTTTTTTTTACATATATAATTTTGTAAAGGAATATCATGACTAAATAATTTTAGAAATTATTTAGTTTTTTAGAGAAATAAAACACTACATTTTCTAAAAATTCACCCCATACCCACCAACTAAAAACCATCAAAGATGGCCTCACTACCACAAAACATTGTATTGGGACTCCAAAACTACCCCAAATCTAGTTGACACTATCCAAATCACTCCAAACCCACCATGGACCCCCTATCCACCACTCGACATTGGACCCCTCTTGGCCTTTCCCCTGAATGCCACTAATTTCGAGACCCCTGTATGTCCTCCCCATCGATGTTCCTCGATTTCAGACCAACTGCCCTCTCAGCCTTGAAGACATATCTCAATATCAAGTTAACTTTATCCCCTCTATAATTTATACTAAAACAACTCCAAAAATTAATATCTATTTTAATAATTAATGTATTTTAAAAATGATCATACAAAATATGCTATTTTCACTAAAGAATTAATATTTTAATTTGTAATGAAGTGATTTTAAACCAAACTCATGAGGTTATTTTTATTAGTCAAAAATATTTTAAATTACTTAAAAACATAGAATTTGGCTCAAAATTTATTTCCATAAAAGTTTATTTTAAATTTAAAATGGGGAAAGGGGGATAATTTTTAGTTTAATCACATGTTTTTTATTAAAAAATCATTAATTTGAGGGATAGTCAAAAACTGATATTTCATCTTTAATCCCATTAAAATCAAATAATTAAATACTATTTTTTTATTTATAATTTTATTAATATATTTTACTAAATATAAAATATATTCCTTTTACAAGATTCTAAAAATTTTCATCAAAATTTAATTCATCATTTTCAAAACCATAAAGGTCACATGTAAAAGTTTTGACATTAAAATACAATTTTTTAGTATTTTCACTCTAATAAAAAAAATTTCCTTCCCAAAACATCATTTCAAAAATAGATTTCCACAATTAGGGATTATTTTAAACAAAATATAGAAAAAATTAATTAGAAACACATTTCATCATGTTTACTTAAGGGGATGAGTGATCATCAGTTAGATGTTTGAAGGGATGATAAATGATGAAGTGCACTACCTATCATCTAGATTCAAGAGAAAAGGTCCCTTTATAAACATTAATGAAATAATTGGGGGGGGGGGGTGGTGGGAGTTCAGAAAATGTTCTCTAAAGAATCAATGTTTAAAGTCTTATAAATCTATCATATTAAATAAAATACCTTGAAATTGATAAGAAATATCAATTCACATACTTATATCAAAACATTCCCCATAACAAAAATTGTATATAGTGTACTTTGGTTGGAAAATTTCATGAAAACCAAAACATGATTCAGCTATCCAAATAGTGAATTTTATAACATGGAATATATTATTACATTATTTGAAGCCTATAAATCCAGAATAATATCATTGATTAAAATTCTCTTATAATGTGGTGAATGTTACATAATTATGTACATATTAATTAGATAAGTAAGGCATGTTGAATAATTATATTTTAACATATTTGGGAAGAAATTGGGCATAAATCAAATCTATAACTTATAAATATATATAAATCTAATATACTAATTGTTTTATAATATTCTTATATAAATATATAAATTAAATTTCATCTAAATGACAAAATTATGTGCCTTAATATGTTTATCCTCAATTTAAAAATAGAAATTATATTTTGTTATGAAATTAAATGTATATATTTATCTATATTGTAATATATTAATATTTTATATATGAATGTTCTAGAAATAAAATATATATGAAATTATTTTCTTGCATGTATTCTACACCAATGAGGTTTAATGACAATATCTACTCTATACCATAGGGTTCTAATTCTTCCTTTATAACAAAAAAGTACAATTCATCCCATACCTTGAGCAAATTTTTCTTATGTTATGTTATATTATCTGAATATGAATTCATTCACATGTGTGACATCTACTAATGATATTAAAGAATCAAATAGGACATCAATGATGGTTCTGTCTGCTAATTCGCTCGATTGTCAGTTTCCATCGAGAGGTTTTTTGGGGTGTTAATGTTATCAGTATGTAAATCAACTTGACAATAATATATTATTATATATAGATATTTTTTTATTTTATATGTTAAATAGATGAAAATAATAAAATAAGGATGATGCACATAAACAATCAAGATGTTTGGAATTTTAATAATGTAATGTTAGTTTTTCATTTTGATGAATATGGGGAACCCACTTGGAATAATACATGTATTTTAGATAGTTACAAGCGTACTGAACATGTAAAGTAGAAACTATCCTAATTCATTATGTATAATTGAGACACATTTTTTTATCAGGAAAAAATTAGTTGTGTGATTCTTAAATAAAGTTACAATCATTATTATGTATTCATATATGTTTAAATAAAACATTATTATTTAATATGTATATAATTTATTGAATTTTATGTATTTCTTTGCATATTATATTCCAATTTGATGTTCCTGATGTCGTTTTACTTCCTTGTAATTTAAAAATTAATTGAAATATAGATATTTCAAGTGGTATTTAGGGAATTAATTCAATGATTTTATTAACATTGTCACAAATTTATGAGAAGGTCTCCAAAGACATGAATAAGGAAAAATGGAAAACATTCACTAACTATCATAATTTTGAATATCAATGGTTTTTTATTAAATGTTAGTAGATTATTATTTTCAAATAACATTTTATTGTTTTTTATATATAATTTTTTGAGCTGAGTTGTATGAAAAATTATGATAATCAGGAGAAGAAATTGAATCCCCACATTGCTGGATTAATGAATTTTATGAGGGAAAAACATTTAAAGGCATTATTCAATTTATTAAAATATATTTAAATAACACTTAATGTAAGTGAGTGTTTACAAATATTATTTTAAATTTTTTGAAACATGTAACGAAGGTAGGTTATTCTGATGGAAGGATAGAATTGTGATTTGATGTTCATAGAAAAAACAATGGATGTTATGTTAAGAACCCTACATATAACATATGGGTAAATAATTTTAATTAATAGATGATGTTTCTAAATTAATTCATAATATAATATTTTTCATCTAAAAGTGTAAAATTAATGAAACATGGGATTTTTAACTCAACCTTATTATTTTCAATAAACTAGAAGGATTCTAGGTTTCAAATAGATTGAGAATAGACTTTTAGTCATGTCAATGGGATGTGTTATTGGTTATCTCTATCGATGGTGTTCAGTAGGGTACATATATAATAATTGATGAGGTTGGTAAGAATGGGGATTATATTCTTTGGGGATCTTGGTGCACAAAAAGAAATTTATTCATTGAAGAAAAACATTAAATATTAAGAATCTCATATTAATACAAAAAACTGACTGGGTCTAGGAATTAGAGAGTGTGTTGAATATTGCATTCGTGAAGATGACAGATATTATCCCATATGAAATAGAAAAACTCATCGAGGGTTCATAAGTGTTAAATTTCATAAATTTACACTTTAGAAATAATTTTAGAATGAATTTTATTATAGTAAATATTTTTAGTTAAATGAAATTAAATATTTCATTACAATATCCCATAAAATTGGATTTCCATTATTTGAATAACCCAGATTTTAATCTTTTGATAATTTTAAAAACATGTCGTATTTTCAGCTCTAAAAATTTCATTTCCATTTTCAAAATGTATATAAGGAAGTTATAGTAAAAATTTCTGAGGAAGATTAAGGAAACATATTAGTTTAATTAAGGGATTTATTAGATTGGTTTTATAACATGATTAATGATTAGTTTTAGTTAGATGTGTTTAATTTTCATTAAGGTTTCTAAATTTATTGATTTTGATTAAGGTAAATTTTGTAACATAGAAAAAGTTTCTTATTTTTTAGATCTCATTAATTTTAATCTGTAGTTGGTAACTAATCAATGTTTTAAGGATCAAAAGCTAGTGATGAATCTTTGATTAATGATTTATCCTATGATTATAAAATTCAATTTACATACCTATATCGATGTATTTAGGAATCATTCAATGTAAGAGTATGACATAGAATAATTTTATGACATTAAAATTTAGTATCTAAAAATGGTGGGGAAAAGATTCATAAATTTCATAAAAGTTGAAATATAAAATATTCAAAATGTTATTTATGGGGATGAATTTACGTTTTTATAAAGGATATTTATCACATGCATGTTATCAATGTGGTGAAATGGACTATGTAAACACTTACCACAAAATTTTCTTGAGGGAAAACCATATATATAAAAAGAACTATATTCTAAAGAGTATTTTTAAAATTTTATTATAAGTGTATACTAGGTAATCATAATAGTTGATGATGGGATCACACATTCTACTAGATGGACTAAATTAGTTTTGGTTAGAAACTCAAGGAAGAATTTTTAGGAGTCAAAAAATGAACAAAATAATTCTTTTATATATTCATGGGTTGTAAATCTATTAGGGTTGTGAATTAAATTGGTGTCTTATTCAATGAGAATTAGTACTCCATTGGGATATGGGAATGAGAAAGGGGTTGAATTACAATTATTATCTATTATGATAGGAATTTTTGAAATATCATTGTATTATTATCCTTTAGATGAAAACTTGTGACCTTATCATCTTAATATATTGTTTTTTGAGATAAAAGAACATATTAACTATTATAGTCAATAGTTTATTTTTATCTATCTAAATATTTTTTTCGTAAAATTACATGAAGAGTGGGTTTTATTTTAAGTAGGAATGAACTAATTATTTATGATATTCATTCTCAAACTAGTATGATTGTGAGACGAGTTTAAGAATCATCAATGGTAATCAATATAAATTTTCAATTTACATTTTACCTTGACCTAAGAATTTTCATTAAACCTTTTACTTTGATCTAAAATTACATTTAACCTAATATAGAATTGAATTTATGTATTTATAATTATTAAGTTAAATTTGGAAGATGATGAGTGAAATATATTTATTTAAATATGTAATTTTCAACAAAAAAATTAATAGAAAGTTTACAACAATCTGGATGGTAGTTTACATTTATATATTTAATATTGAAAGTAAAACCATGTGAGAGAAATTAATAAATAATGTTTTACCCAAAATAAGTGATTTTTTTACAATTATATGGCAATAAATGTGTTTTTATACATTAATATGAGATAAGGATATCCTCATTCAAGGGTTAGGGGGTATTCCATTCCCTAATGAGTTTGGTTTGAATTTTTTGAATACCTAAATAATTCATAAAATAAAATTTGGGGTTACTGATTATTTTACAATACATCCAGATATGATTAAGTAATTTATGTTAATCCAAATAAGATTTTTTATTATTGTAAAATTACTAAAAATTAATCCATACCAAATCAAGTTTCTTTTTAATTAATCATAATTTATTATAAATTCAATTTTTTCTTTATTGATGTGAAGTTAACAACATAAAATGTATATACTAGAGGAAGGAATTGGAGAAGGAGGTGATAGGATGAAGTATAATATAGTAATGGATAAAGAGGAAAAAACATCTTAAAATATTAACTTGGACTGATATGTATATTGATATTTTTTAAATGATGATGTATTAAATATAATTTAATGGGGTTGTAATTTATTTAATTTTTCCTTCCAACTATAAATTTTTCTTTTTTTTATATATTTTTTGAGCACATGTTTTTTGTAGATGAGGTGTAAAGGAGATACTATTTATGAAAATACATATCTAGTGATGGTTTTACCAAACTCTTTTAAATTAGTGATTGTTTGAACCATCGGGATTATTTTAATGGTGGTTTAAACCACCTAAAAGTTTGTTAATTTTCCATATATTGTCAAATTATAACCCACCAATAAATATTTTCTATTCTGGAAAACCTCCTCTCATATAGGAAAACACCATTATATGTTTCATCACTATAATAACCACAACTATTTGGAGAAATGATTGTTCAATTTTTTACTTCACTAAACAACCACTAATCATCTCAAAAAGACTTGTAAATATAGATTTTATCTTCCAAACAACTAAACCATCATGTAAATTGGGAAACCATTACAAAATTTAAAGTGATAGTCCTATTGGATAATAATTATGATCCAACACGTCTTATGTACTTGATTATTTAATAATTTAAAATACCATTTTTATCTTACTGATGATACTGTTTTCTAATTGTTTCTATTCGGTTTTAATTTTTTTTTATGTTTTTGGAAGTTAATTTCATCAAGTATGAGTTTTGGATGATTTTGGATGAAACATTCCAAACTTTTTAAAATCAATTAGATTATTTTTTGACTACAATGGAAAATGGATATAATAATCAATCATGTAAGTCCATTTCTTATGCCATAATATACATAAAATTGGATACATAGTGGAATCACATATGTGGAATTTTCCAACATTGATGATATTTTCTACATGTATAATTACCTATGTAATAATTCAACTATATAAAATATTAATATGGAGTAGTTAGTTGTGTGAATCTCTTAAATAATGAAATTAGCTAAATCAATTTAATTAATTGGGTATGTTTTGGATATATGTTTAAAAATCCTACATGATTCATTTCGGCTAAGTGATGAAAAATAAGATACGCGGTTTCAATTGTGAAAATCAGCTACGTAGTACTAGAAGTCAGTATTTATTATCTCTAAAGAACTCATGTGAGTTTTAATGATCCAATAAAATATTTAAATTCACTATTTCATATTTAAGGTAAGATCAATTATAATATGTTCCATGTACTGAGACCAAAGTTATGGAACAAGATAATTTTTTCTCTAATTTTGTTGAAGTATTTCAAGGAAAAAATAAAAGTCACTAATCCATGATTTTGTGGACCATGTGATGTGCATTTAAATAATAGGTTGTGTATAAATTTTAAAAAGCATAGAATTTCTAATGAAATTTTTAGTGCACAAGAAAATAAAGAGAAATTATTCTAAAGGATCCCTAAAAAATGATATATTTTTCTAAGAAAATAACGAATAAGACTTATTTCATCATATATTATTATTGGTGATTGATATTTAATTTAAAAAAATATACTTGATTAGTTTATTCTTTAGATCATCTCTTTTACCCGACTTTCATTTATTTCAAATGTACATTATAGCTATGAGCTGAAATATATTCTCCTTATTTTTCATCAATCATTATAAATGTTAATGGTTAAAAAAAATTGATGATTATTGTTTGTAAAAACTTTTTTGGAGCCTCATTGAATGCTCATGTGATTGTATCATGTATATAATGCTTGCAGTCAGTCATGTAGTCCTTGTAAAAAGTGCTTCCAGTCCCAAAATAAATGATTGATCATGTGAAAATAATCACACCCATAGAGAATAGTAGAGGTAGAGTGGAAAATAATATTTTTATTCCCACAAAAACTAAATATATAACAGTCTATTTCTCTTCTTTAGTATTTAATTTATGTTTTATGTATAGTTAAATATCATAACTGTTGTTAGTTATACACTAAAGTGGGTGATTTTTCTAATTGAATAAAAAAATTAAGTACTCAAATAACCCCCTATTGAGTCTTAATATTGTAAATATTAAAAAATATTTAGTATCAAATGGAGGTTTTGATTCATGAGTTCTCATCTGTTAAACATTTTATTCTAAATACATCTTCGACAAAAGATTATATAACTGAAAATAGAGAAGGGATGTCTATGGTGTGATTAACTAATTACAATATTGAGAATTATGGATATTGGGAAGAAATAATGATCATATATCTAAATAAATAGTGTTTTTAGTGTCATCTCAGAGTTATTAAGCATTATGAAATTACAAATATATAACTAGAAACTTGGGATGCTAAAATTAATGCATGTTGTGACCAGATTTCCGAAGCTATGAATCCTATAATCTTTGGATTATGTCCAGATAATATCGAAAACGTTTCTTAATGTCAAAAGGCTATAAATGGTAATAACAATCTTATTTTATTTTTATGAAATAGATAACATGCAAGATATCAGATATAATACTATGAAACAAGATTTTGACAATTTTAAAATGATGGATGCTAAGGGTTTCACACAGTTGAGTTGATGACTGATTAAAATTTTAAATAATTTTACTTCTTTAGGGAAAGATATTACTAAAAAATATCAGGCCTAATAAGTTATTATAATACTACCATGAATGTGGATTGGAATGTTTGATGACATTTGAAAATAAATTGAGGCCAAAAAATTCTAAATATAAATATTTAATGATACTATGATGATGTGTGAGGTAGATATAGAAGCTATGTATTGAGAAAATATGTTATTTAAGAAGGATAATACTTATTTAAATGTCCTAACCACAAATTATGATGATAAATATAAGTAAATTCAAATAGCTATGTTATTTGATGAACATTATTCATGTAGTCCATCTTCAAAAAGTGAGTGTTCCCACTCTAAAAATTCTAGAATTTATATAGATATATAAAAGGTTTTTTAATCATTTCAAAAAGTATAAGATGTTAGATATATATTCTAAAGAATAAATATTATATAAATATTAATAATCTTCAACTCATAAAGCCTAATATTATATTTCTTTAAGATGAAAAAAATTACAAAAATAAACACTTAAATAAATGTGGGTATAAGAGGAAGGATAAGAATGTTATGAAGGAAAAATAAAATACTTTGGAGGAATATTGTGATGTTTCATCTTTATAATTATAATCTTATCAGTCTAATCAGAAATAAAACATGTGTTTTTTAACACGTATTGATGAGGTACATTCATTCTATTCTTCTAAGCATGAATGTAAATTAAAAAACGTAAATTACTCATATGAGGAGGTGAATGAAAATTGTTCTATGTTAAAATATATGTATGAATAATTAAAAAATAAAAATAAAACTCTTAAAAATACGTTGAAGTTATTTTTTAAAATAGGACATAACTAAAAAAATTCAAATTTTGAAAATGAAACTAAAAAATTTCTCTTTTTTGTGTATTGAACAAGGAAATAAAATTTAAAAATTTGTGAAATAATTTCAAGACTATAATGTTACTATTAGAGTATTTTAAAAATTTAAAAAATTATTAAAATAAGATTATTGATTATAATAAAATTCATTATAATTTATTTGGAATATAAATTAAAGTTAAAAATAAAGGTTTTAGAAGAATTATTTTGTACATATTTCCTAGAATAGAATTCATTCAAAAATAAATTGCGTTTATTATGGTGAGTTAAGAAAGTATGAAAATATTTTTGTGTGAGAATACCATAGTTTTTCGGATTTGAAAATTACATTTTGATTTTTTTTCAAATTTAAATTATTAATATTATAGAAAATAGAAATATATTTATGTTCCTAAATCCTTAGTTTCTATCCTTATTGGACGTAATAAAATATGGGAACTAAAACAATTTCTTGTTTAATTTTCCATTTTAGATAAAAAGGTCCAATAGAACCAATGAAATGAGGTATATGGAAAATGGATACATAATAAATATGAGTAGAGATTTTATCTAATTTACCATCATTAATAATGATTGATGGTGGTCATGTCAAATTTTGTGATAATGATAAAGGAAAATTAATTGGACTATGATTATTTGGAAATAAAAACTCTATATTTATCAAAAAGGTTTCTTATGTGGAATGTTTAATGAATAATATACTAATTATCTATTATCATTATATTAAATTTTGTTTTATTGAGTTTTAAAATAATGTATATTTTATTTTTATGGATAAAATTTTAAAATTAAGGCAACATAAATAAAGAATGTTTATAATCTTGATCTTCATTCTTTGAGTAGATAAAAGGGGAACTATTTAAATGTTAAAAAAATTATTCGCGGATATTTAATAGAATTTTGGGATGTTGTAATGATTATTATTTTAGAAACTTTTCCAAAATGAGTTTAGATTTTTATTTAACTCAACTAAAATTTAATGAAAATAAGTTATGTAATGAATTTAAAATGGGAAAGTGACACAAGACATCTTTTTACCAATTAAAGAGGCTTCCACTTCTAAACCACAAGAACTTATTTATATAGATTCCTCTGGGCTATAGAGTTTCATGTAAAAGAGAATATATTTTCTATGTTTTAGTTGATTATTTCTCTAGATTTACCTATGAATTATTATTAAGTGTTAAAAGTGATTTTCATTATTTTATTAATGTTTTTGTAAAAATGCATAAAAGGATAAAGTTTCCGAAATTATTTCTTTAATAAGTTACCAAGTAGGAGAATTTGAAATCCATCAGTTCAATTCCTATTTATCAAAATATGGTATCAAGCATACATTTTCCACCCCATAACACAATAACAGAATGATGTTATTGAAAGGAGGAATAAAACGGTCCAAGAAATTGCAAGAACTATGTTTTTTTGAAAATAACATTCCTACTCAATTATTTGGGGTGAAGTTGTGAATAAATAATGTTAAGTAATAAAAAATTTATAATTAGGTATATTTTAAAGAAAAGACTCTATGAGCTATGGAATAATATATTTCCAAAATATGTACACTATAAGGTTTTTTATGTAGGATTTATATTCAAAACAACAAGTGTATACTTGGTATGTTTGATCCAAAATATGATGAAGGAATCTTCCCAATCTATTCTAATATTTAAAAATCATATAGTGTTTTTAATAAATGATTAAAACCTATTGAAGATTTAAATCATATCTAAACACTAATGGTAACCTTTGTAGGACAGATACAACAGATGATAAAGGAATATTCCTAGGTAATTCTAGAATATCAAAATCATATAGAGTTTTCAATAAATGGTCATGTACAATATAATAATTAACTAATTTGAAATTTGATGAACATGATCATTTCGATAAAAATGTAACTAAAATTGGTAAAAAAAATTATTATTTTGATAACATAAGATATAAACCTCCATTTTATGACAAAAACAATGAATATTTGGGAACCAATTTTCCAAAAAATGGAATCTTTAAAGGATGTATAGAAATGAACCTGAAACTATACATTCTAGACAACATGTAACAGTTATAAATGATCCTTTAGAAAAATTTATATGAATTTTAAATAAATAAAGTAGAACTATAAAATATTATATGAATCCTTTTAGAGTCTTGTAACTTTTATTCAATTTATAAACTATTTCTATTGAAGAAACCATAGTAAATAAATGTTTGGTTGTAGATATAAAAAAGAAATTAAACGAGTTTAAGAGGAATAAGGTATGATAATTATTTGTTAGACACTATACCTTTCCAAATATTGAAAAAATGTGTTTTACGAATAAGAAGTCTGATCATGGTGTGGTAACTTGGAATAAGAATTGTAGCTAAATGTTATAATCAGGAAGAAGGTATAGATCATGCAAATACATTTTCCACATTAGATAGATTATAAGCCATTAATATTATTTTAAACTATGAATCATATACGAATTTTAAATTATACATGATGGATGTAAAATATATTTTTCTAGATGGTTTTTAATGGACAAAGTTTATAATAAACAACCTTCTCGTCGAGAAACACCCATTTTCAAAATTCATATCTTAAACATAAAAAAGGAATTAAGGGACGTAAATAAGAACCTATATATTTTAATGAACATTTAAGATCATTTTTTTGATATATGGTTCCAATAGGTATGGTAGACACTACATTATTTATGTAAATTTTATCTTTAGATATTTGGTAAGTGAGTTTTTTGTGGTTGATATAATTTTTAGTTCCACAAATAAAAAAATTATGTCCTGAATTTTAAAAACCCATAGAAAATTATTTAAAATGAGAATTATGGGTGAGTTAAATTATTTTATTAGTTTTAAAATTTATCAAAAAGACTACGGGAAGTTGGAAAATCAAATAATATATATACTAGACTTATTTAATTGGGTTGGACATGAAATCAATAATGTACATACAACCCCTATGAGTCCAAATGAAAAAATTGACTTTGATGAATTTTTGAAACTAGTTGAAAACTATATTTATAGTTAAATAAATATGATTTTAATATATTTGACTACTATTAGACAACATATTATATTTCTATTACATTTTTATGAATTATTAGAAGCTAATTATAAATAATCACAATTAATATCTATCAAAAGGTGTTTAAGATCTGTAAATGTAAAAATTTCACATTCATTGTTTTTTACAAAAACATATTATTTTAATTTAATTTTATAATTAGATACTTAATTTGGTGGTTTTATACTATTTACAAAGAATAATTAAAAAACATTTTAATTTATAGGTAAATACCCACTATCATAGTCTATAAATAAGTAACACTTTGATTCATTATCAACCAGATAATTAGAATATATTATTGATGGTAGGTTTTGTGAACAAGTGATGTGGATAGAACACAACTTTATATTCTTTGGATTAATTTATAATCAAGTATCAATTAAATTTAAAAACAATAGATCTGTCTATATTTCAATAAACCAAAAAAATCCACCATGAACAAAAAACAAAAAATTAAAACATTATTTTCTAGGAGATCATTCTAAAAAGTTGATATTTCTCTTGAATTTATCCCTAAAGAGAATCAGTTTATAGATTTGTTTACTAAACCCCTTTCAATTGAGTTATTTTATTTTATTGAAATAAAGTTTGTTTTATTCATTTTCAAATAAATTTTATATGCTTTATATATATATTTTGATTTTAAACAATTATTTTTCTTAAATGTTGTTGAAATTTAAAATTGAGTGTTCTATAATATTTTTTTATTTAATTATATATGAAAATTACTATAATATATATTATTTGTTAATTTAGATTTATAAAGTTTAAATTCTGTAATTATATTTAGTTATCATTATTTTTTATTTATCATTCTCACGTAACCCTAATACGAAATATAATATAAAGGAAAATTGGGATTTGGGTATGTGACCAAATATAAAATTGGTGCACAACCTATTTTATATTCATATACATAACATCCATTTAAAGATAAAATGTAACGTCTAAAATTTCAATCCCTATCACACCATTAAGTGACTTATTTAAATTGGGAATATTGAAAGAAGATAAAAATGATTTATCAGGTTCGTCTAAGAAATCCAATAGAATTAGTAGAATAGTTCTTTTGAGAATGGCTATAGATATTACATGGATGAAGATGATTTAAATTATTCCAAAGAACTTTCTTGATCTTCATGTATGAGATTTTATATGGGAACTAGTCTATTTTTATTTTTGAAGAAAAAATAAATTATTTCTTGATGAATTCTGAGTTTATGTTTAATAAAATAGAGGATTTAATTTCCTTGAATGTTAACAGAAATATAATAGTTATATATTCTATTGAAATGGTGGATATATTTTGTTGTCTACATGAGGTGAAGTTATTATTATGTGGGATTATTGTTGGGAAGATCATAGTTGGTCTAAATTATTTTTTCAAGTCTTTCCTGGGAACCTCTATTTTTGAAAGGAAACAAATAAATGATAATTATTCCAAATTAATGTTATTGTGTATGTTTGTGTAGATGATTATAGAATGATGAATAGAAGTGATAATGAAAGTTATTTTTTAGGATATTTTTTTGATATATTTCATGATTAGTAATTTAAATTTTAATTCCCATAATTTTTATGTAATAGAAAAATTAGATTATTATCTTTATAGTAGACTAGTTTTATTAGGTTTAATGATGAAAGAAGTATATTTAAATGAAGATAATGCAGTGAAGTGTCATAAAAATAATAAAATAAGAATAGGTATCTCGAAGTTGAATAAATATTCTTGGGATTTTTCTTAAAATTTATTTACTACTATTGGTATGTAATGAAAAACGTAGCGAGAGTCATCTCAGACCTCACTACCTAGTAATGAAACACATATTTTTATGGTGTTTTCTAGGTTAGTAGATGAGAAAATATCTATTATAAACACTTCATCCATTTTATTAATCATTTTTGTAGTTGGTGAGCATGTATGGTTTAAAGAGGATATGGATTCTCAAAGAAATGATAGTTATGAAAACCCTATCATTAAATAAATAAATATTACATCATTTTTGATGAATACATAGTTCATTGCAAAACAATATGCCAAAAGACCGTATTAGTTCAGTTCCTTTGGAAACATGGAAATGTAAATGATTATATATGAGTGAGCTACATTATCTTCCACTAGATTCATTATGAAATTAACCCCACTTAGACACATCATACATAAAATATATATTCATAAACTATGGATGTGAACATAAAAATTTGTGAGCATAGGTGGAATGTAAGGGTAAAAAAGGGAGATATGTAAGAATAAATATGAGCATAAAGCTACACGAATGTGTTCATAACATTAGAATATCATACCTTTCATATCGATGATAATAAACATTAATATTGAAATACATATAAAGATTTTATAAGGAATTAATCATAATGGAATCAAGATCATAAGAAATGAAATCCTAACAAAAGAGTAAGACATTGAATTTTGGAATACACCTTAACATGTAACATCAATCCCTATAAACCAGGAAGCATTTCGATAACAAATCAGTGTACTTAATGGTGACTACACCTATTGGGTGGGACACACTACTATCCCCCATCATAGCCCTAACCTTATCAGGGATTGGGTTTCCCCATATTCAAATAGTGGAATGGGTTTCCCCATCATCAATCTTTATGGTGACTACACATACCAAGAAGGACACACCACTATCCATAGTAACATTACATTCCTTTTAAGGGATGAGGTTATCCCTATTACCACTATAGATCAATCCCATAAACTAAATTCCCTTTATTATCTCATGATATATAAATATTTACCCAATTTATTAGAGGGATATAGGTCCTACCTATCACATAATATAACCATTCAAAAATTTTCTACAAGATAATAAAACTTTCATCATATCATGACCCATAAAAAGTGATTGGTTTAACAAAAATAATATCATAACCCATGAAATGAACTATTTATCATAATTTTTTTTTTCAGAAATGCCAACCTATATTAAAAATATTAGTTTCATAATCATTTTATCAAATCATAACCCGTTATGGGAAGTAGGTTTCAAAAGAATATAAACCATGGAAGAGAAATAATCTTCATAAACAAAATCCTATTAAGACATAAAAAATTCTCAAAATAATATGAATGTTAATCTTGGATCATGTCCCTAATAAATATTAAACAATAAAAAATGATTAAATCATATATGGAGAAGTATTTTCAAATACATATTGTTTTTTTAGAAAAATATCATTTCTTTAATAATACATTTCATAAATCCATTTTAAAAATCTTGTTCCTATAATTAAATATTTATCAATCCATTTGAATAATTTATTTAGGAAAAAATATTTTCTTCTTAATTTTTTTTTCATAACCTAAATCATTTTGTAAAATTTGTTTTTAAAGTGCTTGGAAAACTTATAATGATTTCCTGAAAATAATTTGAATACTGTTCTTTATTAAAACGATTTAAAACCCAAAATGAAATCATGGATTTATTTTTAAAACACATTCATTGGAATTTTTTTCAAAAAATTAAAAACAAGCCTTGAAATTATTTTGAAATCAATTTTCATTTAGAACTTATAATATAATCTTGAAAACATTTAAAACACTTTGTAAATAATTTATTAAAAACCGTTTTTCCTTGAAAACCATTTTAAAATTAATAAACATACTGAATTTTAATGATAAAATTATCTTTAAAAATAATAACCTTATAATTTTTTATGTAAGAATCAATAAAATGTTAGTCATGATAGTGGTTAGGTCCATACATGCCGAACATTTATTTTTTGCCTTAAATTATTAAGAAAGTTTATTTATTAGAAAAATGTGAGAAGATTCATTTTAAAATAATTTTTTGAAAAGAAAAAAATGGGTTAAAATTTCCATTGAAAATAATAGTATAAGAGTAATTCATTTTTGAAAACCCTTTTATAAAACATGGTATTTAAAGAACACATATATTTGATAAAAAGGGAAAATAATATCAGGGTTTAATAAAATAAATTTATTAATTATCTTAACTACCATACAGTAGAAAAGTATAAACATTACATTGATATAACATGAATATCCAGAGTTTAATAAAATTCATGAGAGTTCGTGATATATGGATCATGATATTACATTAATTAGAGAATATTCCTATACAAAATCAATAAACGGTGAGATTACAACTATAAACTATTAACAATTTTGTAACATTGAATCCTAATAAAATGGTAAGAATAAAATTAACTGAATATTTAAATTTCATTAAAATAATTATATTCTTTATATAACAATTTGAAGTTAGTATATACACCTCATGAAAAAATATACGTGAAGAACATGTCATGTGTCTCAAAGAAGGAAAATTAAGAGAGAATGATTTTGTCAATTTGGTAAATTTTGAAACCTAAACACAATGAAATAAATTTCATTAAATGGATATTTAAATTATCATATATTTATGTATAATAATCATATAATACATCCATGATCAGTGTGCACACCACAAAAAATAAATGAGGGGTTAATAACACATGTATCTAATGGAAATAAAAAGTGAGATGAAATTCACTTACTTTATATTGCGAATCTCTTTATACTAATAAAAATCTATTATATAATAAATATAATTTTTATATAAATATTTAAAGTAACCATATTCCTAAATATAATATATTTTATGGTTTTATTATTAATTTACATTACCCACATATCATCAATTCTAAGTTAATGTTTCGCTTTTGGTAATATCTAGTTTTTTTTTCATGTGACTTTAATTTTTATATTTTTGGTCCACATAATTATATAATTCTTTATATAATGTAAATAATGATACAAGTATCATTTATATTAGTATATATTTATTTATAATAATCTTTATAATATATAAATATGAAATGTATTGCACGATTCATGGATATGGTAGGCCATACATATGTTTGAACGTTGTTTCCATTTTTCATTGTAATATTGAAAGAAAGATTTTAAATGAAATATATGTATATATATAATATCATTAAAATATAATTATTATTTCATATATGTCATATATTTTCACTTAATCCATCTTTAATACGTCTCATGTATTGTGTAGTTGAATAACTTCACTTTGAGGAGGCATTAATCCACACTTCCCCAAACAAAATCATGGCATTTACAAAAACCTGATAGCATGATCGTATGTGTCATATTATAATTAAAAAAGAATAAAAACTCATACTAATTATATTTATAACATGAAAATAGAGTTTCTATATTAATTCCCAACCATGATATCCAGTAAAGTAAATATGGACGACATCGTTGCAGGAGGTAGTTGTTCGTCGTACACAAGAACGGTAAGTTCATTACCCAATAGATGGAAGTGTGTGTAAGTTTAGGTTGAAACATTATAACAGAAACATACAATTATATTTATGATACTGAGGATATTATTTATTCATGGAAAAATAACAATTTAAGTATTGTAAAAAAATAAAGGAGCTTGAGGAAGGATGCCACCTTTTCTCTAGGGAAGTCCTTTTTTTTGAACAAAATGGATTTCTTGGTTGGATTTATACCCAAAATGAGACTTAAATAAGTAAGGGAGGGATGCAGGGAAGTAAATTTAAAAGATATTAAATTAAATCAAGTGTTTATAGACGTTTTAATATATGGGGGAGCTGGTGGACTTTTATATGGGAGAGAGGGGACAAACATGTCATTTTTTAAAACCTGTAAGATGAACCCACATTTGTACGTGACAATCATCATAAAAACTTACAAAACTAAATAATTTAGGGTTTATTACTGAAATATGTCTATCAAATTTATTTATAATAAGTTAATAGGCCATTTATTAAATTAATATTAAGGTTTAGTTCTTTTTTAATCTTAATTTTGAGCATACTAACTATAATTAATTTTAATCACTTTTCCTAATAAATTAAGTAAAAAATTAAGTTGATTATATTAGACTGTAAATATTATATTTATTAAAACCATGTATTTACATTTCTCTAAATTAAATTATTATATGTGGAAAAATTAATTTTATTTCTAATCTCACATACGTGGTGAAAAAATTCGGTTTTAAATAGAGAATTTTTAAAAGTTTATTAAGATTTTATATCTAAATTTAATAAAAAAATAATTTCAATAACCAAAATTATATTAAAGGATTTATAATAGATGTTTTTTTACATTAATAACAACTTGAAATGTAGTTTTTCTATAAAAATAAATACTAATAAAAATTATTTTTGAATTAAAATTCAGTATTTTTTACTATTCACACAAAAATGAAGTCTCTTAGAAACATTCCAAAAAATTCAACCTTATTTAATTTCAATGTTTTTAATTCAAAATTGATGTTTATTTTATAAAATTAAATTTATAAAATTTTATAAAATTAATTTTGTTATTGTTCAAAAAAGTACATAAAAAGTAGTTATTTTGAGAAAATAGTGTTTCCAAACATATTATTACATTACCAAAAATTATATATTTTATAATAATTATACTTTATTTATATAAATAAAATATAAATAATATTTAAAACTTGTTATTACTATGCATAATATTTTGTGTAATGGATTTGTTACAACTATCTCATCTATTTAATTATAATAAAAAATGTCATTTCATAGAAACTCACAATTGCATGTAACATAAGAAAATTTAGTGTGGTATATAACACATGTCATGTCATTTTTATATGTGGTACAAACATATCTTGGGGTATCTTATAATGAAACATAAATATGGTTTAGTTTACAAACAAAGAATAACTTGGTGATTTCATATAACACATGCAATATTCAGTGTTGTATGAAATAAAAATATGAATAAGATTAAATTAATTCAATAAAAATATTTCACAGAAATAAAGGGTGTTACACTCTACCCCTCTTGATATTAATTTCACTATTTAAATTCACATGGGTTATCAATGATTTAATACTTTTATGTTTCTTTAATAGAAACCTACATTCTAAAAATGAACACAAAATCATATTTTAAAAAGGGAATTTTAGAACCATAAAGGTTATCCAAAGTAACTCACCGCTAGGTTTCCACATAGTTGAAAATTAGTGGAATGTGAAGACATAGACATGGAAGAGAAATATATCTATCACATTTTGGAGGATAGTGATAGAGAACATTTTTAGGATAAATTTAACAATCAAAACCCATAAATCTATGATGATATAAGGGACAATTTGATTCCATGGGAAAGAGGGTACTAGGATAACCTTTTCAGTTTCAATGTAATTTCCCAGATTTTAATAATCATTATGAGAAGTTATCATTACATGATTTAATTCCCTTTTATAAATAAAATCTAACCCTTTTGTTGTTTCATGTAAAATTTCCACTTCTACTATTTCTACAAAAAGGTAGGTGAAATTTTCATTCCCAAAGCACTAAAAAATCAGGATATAAATGATTAGTCATCCCATATATCACCAGTTACCATCAACACAAAGTTGTTAGAGAAGGTTATAACACTCTAATAATTTGTGATTTTTTTGAATTAATTAAATATTTTTGATATTTTTTATTTCATGAATCACTAAAAATATTTTATTTTATAGTAAATAACTACGTATATCTTTCATTACATGTAACCAAAAGTTAATCATGCACTACACACAATATAAATTTTATCTTTCTCTATATAGAACACCAAGGTTAGCTTATATTTCATGCAATACTGACTTTCCTTTATGTCTTACATAACACGAAAGACTGAGTCTTGCCGAAGAATAATTCATTATTAAGATACTATTATAAAATAGGATATAACATTGAAATTTAATTGATGATTATATTATTAACTAACTTATGAATATTTTTTTTTGAAATCATTGTTTTCCCAAAAATTAGAAAATAACATAGAAACAAAATAAATATAAGGGGACTAATTTTATTGAAGGATAATGTTATAATAAAAGATTATTTATATTAATAACTTATGTTAATTACAAATTTTGAATTATGTTAAATAAATTTATTTAT
The DNA here is from genome assembly GCA_963277665.1 of Viscum album. Taxonomy (NCBI): domain Eukaryota; kingdom Viridiplantae; phylum Streptophyta; class Magnoliopsida; order Santalales; family Viscaceae; genus Viscum; species Viscum album. The sequence continues at coordinate 59,147,115 of OY728143.1, read as the reverse complement.
TATAAATTCGAAAAAAAAATATTTTTGATAATCATCCAACATATTCAGTAGATATAACATAATAACAAACCCAATACTATGTTTTGAAACAAATATTTTTATAATGGTAGTTTTAACTATTTCAAAGGGATAACCCATTTCAAATACAATTTTGGAACATTTATAGATTTAATATGTCAAAATAAACATTATATTTTAAATAGAAACATAAAAATTATGTTAGGATAATTTTTTTACTTCTGTTTTTCTGTGAGGTTTCATTTTCTTAATGAATAATTAAAAATACTGAATTTTAATTCTAAAATACTTTTTCATCCAACTAATTTATAAAGATAATTTTTTATAAATTTATTTTAATGTTTAAATAGATAATATTTTTATAAATTAATCCAATTTATGTCATTTTAATCATGTTCACTATGAAACTGGGTATAATAACATAGAAAACTATATACGTTTTTACTTAAAAAACCTATTGTGTCATCCCTTTAATGGGATTATTTTAAAATTATTTTCTACCACTTATAAATTTCGAATATGAAAAAATGTATTCCATATTTAGAATAATAATACTTTATAATTTATAATAAGGTGAACCTTGTTTGTTTATAAAAATATATTTGTGAAAGAGATTAAAAATAATTATAACGATTAAGATAGAAAAATACCCTAAAAAGTACTAAACCATATATTTATGAACCAAAATGACATAGAAACTTGTGAAAAACAAATTTTCTAGAAATTATTTGGCCATTAATCGTCCATTATTTTTTTTCTTTTTATTGTCTTTTTCAGGAGAAATGTGTGTACACCAAACATATTTTAAAAAATGCCAAGTATGTACTTTCCCTTCCCTATAAAAGGCCACCACCTATCACTCTTCTTCACAACACCCAAAAAACATATATTCAGACAATAAATACTACATAAACATACCAAAATACCTTAATTCATCCTAGAAACCTCCCATTGGGCATCAATAAATTCAAGGAGGCCTTTTGGCACCAACCAAAAGGAGTTACCTGACTAAGAGGTAACAACTTCTTTCGAGATCCATTTTTTTTTCATTCCCCACCCCATCCACTCTCTTTATTACATTATTTTATTAAAAAGTATATTAAATATAATAGGATGTTTTTATGCTATGTTTTGGACCTAAAAATACACAAAACTCTATCAAATGGATAACAAACATACTATTATGTGTACAACTAACTACCACCTCACAAAAAATTGATTGTTCATTTCTCCTTACCGCCTCTCATGGTTGAAATTATGATGGGAACTATGTTTATATATGTTATATCTAATATTTATTATTCATTTAAGATTATTTAATATTTTTACAACACATATTTTTATTCTTTCTATTTGTTGTAAATATGATAATTTAATTTGAGAAAGTGTGGACTACCGCCCCTAAAAGCGATGTGATTCGTTGACACACTACAAGAAATGTATTAAGTAAGAATTAAATAAAAATATATCATATAAAAATTATAATTTAATAATTATATAAATATATATATATATATACGTAGTTAATTTATTTTTTTTTTCTTTCATTACGATAATAAAAACGGAAACAATGTTCATGTACATGTACGACTTACTGTCTCCATGAATGGAGTATTCCATTACATAATTATATATTTTATAGATTATTATAACAACAATATAATGAATATAAATGTTATTTATATCATTATATACATTATTAAATTCATGATATAAGTATAAGGACCAAATATATAACAAATTAAGATACATGCATAGAACAAAATAGATATCACCCAATGCGAAACATTAACATAGAATTATTAACAAGTGGGTAATATAAATTCATAATAAAACCATATAATCTATTGGTTATGAGAATATGTTTATTTAATAGATGTATAATAAACTTATTTTTATTATAATTGAGGTTTTAATGAGTATTATGAGAGTTAAGACACATGTTAGGAGGATTTCATCCCACTTTTTATTTCCCTAAGATACATGCTTTAATCACCACCCATTCCTTTTGTGTAGTATATATAATGACCATAGATATACTAAATGATTATTATACATAAATTTATGGGTATTTATATATCAATTATATTATCATTATTTTAGGGTTTTAACATTTCAGAAGCTACCAAATGGGTAAGACAATTTCATCTCAATTTACCTTCTTTGTGACACATATTTTGTTACGCAACTACATTATATTTAGAGGTGTATATAGTACTATTTTATATGTTATTTCATGAATATAGTTGTCATAATGATATTTCAAGCTTCATTTAATTCATCTTTCTTACATGGAGAGTATGATACCAATTTATAATGATATAAGAGTTTATTGAAACAATATCACCGCTTTCTGAGATTTTTTATGTTTATGATTGATTTGAGGAAATAATATTACCCATATATCATGAAAACTCATGAATTTTATTCTCATCTGATTATTAATTATATATTAATATTTAGTACTATTTTCCCACAATTTGGTAATAAATATATTTATAAAATTGTTTTTTAAGAAAATTTGACTGTATTTTACTCTTAAACTAGAAATAGGTTTCATTCAAAAACCATGTATTCAAACATGTTTTCAATGGATCTTTGAAGATTATTTTAAAGGAAAAAATGATTTTAATATTTTTTTATTATCATTAAATATTTTTTTATAAGTTTTAAGAGATATTTTCAATAAAAATGGATTACAAAGAGGTTTAATGTTTTAAAAATAAATTTTCAAAGTAGAAATGATATTTTCCTCAAGAAATATTTTTAAAAGATCCTTAAAAATTATTTCCCCAATATGATAACATATATTGGTGTCACTCATGACATTACAGGGAAATAATTCAATGTTTCCATTAATATTATTTCTAAAAATGTATTATGTTTTGATGGCATTATATTTAAAAAATAGGTTTCTCTTTCATGGGTTATGGGATATTGAATCCCTCTTGTTTTCATGGGTTATTTTTATGATTAAATGATTATGAAATAATTATTTTTCCAAATTTTATGATATAATTACATATTTATAATACCCATTTCATTTCATGGTTTATGATATTATTATTTATGATATTTTGGTATATGTTTGTATGATTTCACTATGATATAGTTGGGACCTATATCTCCATAAAATGCATTGGAAAAATATTTATATATGATGATATAGACTAAGGTGGTTTTTTGAATGAACCTAGACAACAAAGATGGCCATGGGAGTGAACCACGACTACTATTATGGTATAATAAGAAAATTCATGCTATGAAGATGGCCATATTATTGAACCACGACTACCAAGATGGTACCAGGAGTAAACCCATACTACCAACATATTCTTGGAAGCGATGCGTTGGCTATAATAGAAATCATATTATATAGTTACATGTATTCCATAATTCAATATTTTATTCCTATGTTATTATTTTTTGTCTTATGCTATTTATTTTCTTATGATTCATGTCTTTTTAACTACTAAGATTTATTCCATGATTCATGTGTATGATATTTTATATGAAGGTAATGATATTAAATTTTCCTGATCATGTTCTCATACCCTTATTCTCATGATTATGCTTTTTTATCTCGCTTGTTTATCCTTACTAAGAATCTAATCTCACAATTTTTTTATGTTTCCCTCCCCAATGTTATGAAGATATGTATTGTGTTCGATTTGTATAATAAGGGTACACATCAATAAGAACATAGAGGGAGATGATATAGCTCATTTATGTACTAGTGTTTTTGTTTCCATGTTTCTAAAGGAAGTAGAATATTATAGTATTTGGGAATCTGTTTTGATAATGTTTACAGTATTCCACAAATGTTATGTAATACAATATTTTGAAAAGAGAGTTTCACTATAGTTGATGTCATAGAAAATTATTAGTTAATAATTGGAGGTTATGATGATAAATACCTTTTGAGAACCCTATAAAAAAGTCTTGGGATAATTTTAATAATAAGGGAATGTATAGGAACATATAATGGATGGTTGGTAATGGGTAGAGTGAGTGGTTTTCTTGAAATAAATCCATGTATAGATACTACAAGTGGATGTGGCACAGACACGTATCTACATATAGTAACAACTCTAATAATATGTTCCATTCCCAACTCAATGTAATATGGTACATGACAACAGGACTCAATAAACACCTTGTTTGATGCTCCCTAGGGATATGCATTGGAAAATCTCAAATTCTTAACGAACCATCAGGAAATATTTATATAGAAATTTTCAATGAATAATCTGAGATAATCCTATGGTATCATATATTGGGGAAGAAGTCATGATCTAGATATCCTATAATTTATTCCTTTTCATGAATTTTGGTTTTCTACTATGATAAGTAATTATCACAATATACTAATGGTTTTAGTAAATGGAGGTAACTAGAATGAACTAGATTAATAATGAATGTGACAGATGATTTACTGATGAGAAGTCAAGTGAGATGATCATTAGAGTAAAAGATGTTCTGAACATGCTTAATTAGTTTTCATGGAACATGATTAACAATGCGTACATTAACCAATTCTCAGACTCACTAAGGAATATAAATAAGGAGTTCTCTAAAAGTTAAGGTAATGGAGACCATAGATGAAATCAGAACTAGTTTCCTTTATGCCAAGAATGTGGAAAGAATAACCAATGCAGGTGTCTTTGGGGAATATATAGATGTTGTGACTATGGAAAAGGACATAAATCATGTAACTGCAAAAGAAAAATTAATATTCTGATTAAAAAAATTGGATTAGAATATAGGACTCAATAATACATCATCGAAGGATAAGTGTCTAAAGTGATGAATAAATGATTGTTATGAAACTAAATCTCCAATGATGAAAGCTATAGAAGAGAATTAGAATGGTGGTATGATATTGAAGATAATGAGACAACATATGAAATGTAATTAGAGAGATACATTGATTAATATGATGAGATAATATTTTTATAGATTATTGATTAATCAGAATAATCTAAGTATTTATTTATTTTGATTTTTGTAATTATATTCTATAAATGCTGAAATGAACAAGGAATTTATTTTTTTCACAAATTATTTATAAGAATACATTAAATGGATCTGATGGAATAAAAAAGTAATTTAATGGAAAGGTGATGTAAATGGAAAACAAATTATTGAGGAATGTATTACACTTTTAATGTTTCTTATGTTATGACAATGTTTTTTTCGATAAATATATGTTGTATATATGTAAATTGGATGGTATGGATTACCTTGAAACTAATTAAGGGGATGTTAACAACATTTTTATGATATCATGGATGAAGTTTAAAACTTATTGTATTTATGAAATATATCCAGTAGTCTATAGAGTAAGGAATCATGTATTTTTTCTAGAAGTATTTTTGGTAATTCATGTTATTACCATGTCTCAAGAGAATATATGATGATTGTATTCAAATGATTAGAAATGTGACATGAAAGAGCTACATTGTGATATACAGGGGATAAACTTAAAGATGATTTCATGAACTTATTTCTAATGTTTTTTATTATCATATTTTATAAGGGTTATAAGGTTAACCATTTATGGAATGGTTATGTTAATCTTCTGATGTAGTTTGTTAGATTAACATACTATCTCACCACATGAGGATTAATTTATATTTGATAACCTATTTAACTACTTTGTATTGATGGTTCCTAAATACATATGGGATTACATATCATGGATCTCATGATGCGTTAATTCTTAAGGAATTACCAATTCACCCTCATTTCTTGGAATTAGAGATGAAGTGAAAGTCGATCAAGGCACAACAAAGAGTGGTGTTGTTCGGAAATCCTGAAATTATATCATTTCATGAAAATTCTTTATCATTATAAAAAATTATCTTGAAACAAAATATTTATCCCAGTACAATCGTTTATGTTGAATCAGACCATCCCATATGTCATCACAGATTTACAGATTTGTGATTGTGAAATTTTCCTGGCCTTTTTTCCTATCAGTTTCCATAAGAATCTAATAGTTAAATTGTTAGTTTTTTGTCAATGTGTTCACTTTACACCTATGTTATCCTATGTGTAACCCTAGTTATATGTTACTTTGGGTAACCATTATGTTTCTTACATTCCATTTTAAAGGATGTTTTGGGTTTCATTTTTATGATGTGGGTATCTATGAAAGTAAGTTTCAAATATTAACCCATTGATAACCTAGGTTAATTTCGAGGGATAAATTAATTTTAATAGGGGTATAATGTAACACTCTGAGATTTTTTGAATTATTTTTTGGAATTAATTTAATCTTTTATATATTGTTTATTTCACGCAACACTGAAAATAGTTTATTTTATATTAATGCACTATGATTAGATTGAATTATAAAAAACAAAAAAGTTATTCATGTACTGTACACAACATAAATTTTATCTTTATATACATGGAACACCGTGGTTAGCTTATGTTACATACAAGACTAACATTCCTCGATGGCTTATGTAACATGTTAGACCAACTGTTACTGAAAAATAAATAATTATTAAAATATTTTTATTTATTAGGATATTACATGGCCATTAAATTAAATAATATAGTATTAAATTACTTATAAATATATATATTTAAATTCATTGGTTACCTAATTATTATAAATTAAATTAGAAACCAATTCAATATAAAGGAAGTCATTTTATAAAATCCCATTTTTACGTGAAAAAGGAAATTTGTATTAATAAGTTAAATGAAATAATAATATTGAATGATATTAATTAAATTTATATCTTATATATTCAATTTTTTTACAACCATCCAATGTATTTTATTGATATATGATAATAACAACTCCAATTCTATGCTTAAAAACCAATGTTTTTAAAGTGGTATTTTTATAACCTTTAAATAAAGAACTCATTTTAAATCCATTTTTTGATAATTTTCTAGATTTAATTTGTAAAAATAAAATTCATATCTAAAATTGAAATATTAATATTAGGTTTTGATAAATATTTGGTAAATTTCGGTAAGGTGTCATTTTTTAATGAATAGAAAAATATACTGAATTTTAATTAAAAAATTCATCTTCACCTAATTTATTTATATGGTAAAATTATATTCTAAATTTTTTGTAATGTTTAATTTGAAATAATTTTTATAAATTTATACAATTTAGGCTATCTTACTAAATTTCTCTATGAAATTGGGTCTAAAAACATATCAAAATTTTGGATGTTTTAACATTAAAAACCTGGAGCATCGTCCCATTAGCTGGATTATTTTTCAAATAATTTATGCCACTTATATGATTACAAGTTGGAAAAATAGATTATATATTTGGAATCATCATATCTTATAATTTATAATGAGCACATTTTATTGACAAAAAATATTATAGAAAATGATTATGATTAATTAAAATGATTAAGAAAAGAATTTGGTTAACAATGTAATAATCCTTAAATTTAAGACCCAAAATATCCTAGAAAATTTTCAAAAACCTATTTTATGGACATTATTCATCCATTAACCTTTAATTATTGAGTTTTTTTGGTTTGTTATGACTTTTTATAAGTTAAAAACGTGGGTATACCAACCTTGTTTTGAAAAATTCCAAGTCTATCCTTTCCCTTCCCTATAAAAGGCCACTACCTCTCCCTCTTCTTCACACATATAAAACCACATTTGTTTGGACAATATTTTCCCAATAAAATTCCCAAAAACACTACCTTTCTCCTAGAAACCTCCATTTTGGCCTAAAGAAATCCTTAAAATTCTTTAGGCCCAAACCAAACGAAGTTAAAAGATTAAGAGGTAATGACTTCTCTCAGCTCAATTATTTTATTTAATTTCTCAACCCTCCACTACATTTACAATATTATTTTATAAAAAACAATATATTAAATATATTATTATAATGAGTTTGACCTACAATTACAGTCACCTCCATCCAATGGGTAACAGACGTATTGTTTATGTGTATGGTGAACTACTAGCTCATAAAACAATGATTGTTAACTCTTTTTTATCACCTCTCATGGAAGAAGTTAAGATAAAAAATATTTTTATATGTGTTATATATTATATTTATTAAGTATTTTTTATTATTTAATCATTATACAAAACATATATTTATGCATTTTTTTGGTGTAAATAATGTAATTTCGTTTGAGGAAGTGTGGACTACCGTACCCTAAAAGCATTGTGATCCATTCAGACACTACGTGGAATGTATTAAGGATGGGTTCAGTGATCATATAAGATATATATGATATAGTAATTATTCTATAATTATAATATATAAATATAAATTTATAATCACATATATCATTCACCATCTTTCTTTCAATACAATAATTAAAAAGGAATCAACGTTCATGCATACGTACGACTTACCACCTCCTTGAATGATGTATTCCATTTCATAATTAGATATTATATAGATTATTATAACACGCATATAAATTATATAAAAGTTATTTATATCATTATTAAAATTCTATAAATCATGATATAAGTATAATTTCCAAAGATAAAATGAATAAGACACATGTAAAGAACAATAGAGATATTACCTGAAGTGAAATGTTGACATAGAATTGCTAACTAGAGGGTAATATAAAGTCTTAATAAAACCATGTAAAATATTAGATATAATAATATGGTTCTATAATTGATTTATAATTAACATATATTTATTATACAAGTGTTTTGAATGAGTATAAAAAGAGTCAAGACACAAGGTAAGATAATTTCATCTCACTTTTTTCCATGATATTCATGATTTATTAACCACCCCTAACATTTTTGTGGTGTGTATATTGACCATTGATGTATTAAATTATTAGTATAATTATATTTATGGTTTTTTATATATCCATTAAAATATCATTATTTATTGGGGTTAATGTTTAAATATCAACCAAATCGGTAAGACAGTTCTATCTCAATTTTCCTTCTTCAAGACACATGTTTTATTATGCACCAAAATTCCTTTTAGAGGTGTATATATATCAATTTTACATGTTTTAAAATTAATATAATTATTTTAATGATATTTTAATATTAATTTAACTTCCTTTTTTTACATGGAGTGTGTGGTCCCAGGTTACCATATTGTAAGAGTTTATTGAAATAATCTCATCTCTATTCGAGATTATTTTTAATTATGCATCTTTTGAGGAAATATTATTATACATATCTCAAGAAAACTCTTGAATTTTCTTATAATTTTTTCAGTAATTATATAATAAAATTTTAATACCATATTCCACTATATAGTACATAATATGTTTTCTAAAAATGTTTTTATGAAAACCTGACTGTATTTTTCTTTTCGGTTTGAAATTTGTTTTATTGAAAAAACATATTTTCAAAAATGTTTTCAAAAAGACTTTAAAATGAACCTTGAAGAAAATTTTTATGGAAAATATTAATTTAATAATTTTTTATGGTTTTCAAATATGTAATTATACTTTTTCAAAGCTATTTTCAATGAAAATTGTTTTGAAAAATATTTTATGTTTTAGAAATCATTTTTCAAGGTAGAAAATATATTTTACTCAAGGATTGTAATTAAATGATATATCAAAATAATTTCCTATATAATATATCATTTTTTGTTTTACTATATGGGGAAATTATTCACTACTTCCTTTTATATTATTTCTATGAATGGATAATGTTTTAATTCGTTGATGTTTATGAAACATGTTTTCTATTTCATGTGTTATATGATTTTAAAACCAACATCCTTTCACAGTTTATGTTTAAGATGAAATGATTATGAAATATATATTATTAACATAGGTTGTGATATGATTATATTTTTATAATTACAATTTTATTTAAGGAGTTATGATATAGTTATTTATGATCTTGTGGCACATGTATGTATGATTTCAATATGATATGGGTGGGATCTATATCTCCCTCCAATGTATTAGATAAAAAATTATATCTCATGAGATAGACTAAGAAAGTTAGGTGAATGAACCTTGATAACTATGTTATCCATGAGAGTGAACTATGTCTTCCAAGATGGTAGGCAGAGTGAACTCATGCAACTATTATTTCCATGGGAGAGAATCATGACTACCAACATAGTGTGGGGAGTAAAAAAATACAATTAAGATAGTATTGAAAGTGATTACATGGATACTATGGAAACCATATTATATGCTTTTGTGTCTACCTCAATTCACAATTTATTCGTATGTTATTATTTCATGGATAATGTTATTTATTTCCTCATGATTCTTGTCTTATGAACAACCAAGATTTATTACATGATTAATTTATATGATCTTTTATATGTAGGGAATAAACTTTTATTTTCATGGTCATGTTATGATACCCTTATTCTCATGATTATTCTTATATATCTACCTTATTTAACCTTACCAAGCATCAGATGTCACCCATTTATTATGTTTCCTTCCCCCAGGTTATAAAGATATGTATTATGTTTGATGTGTATAAAATGGGTATTAGTCAAGAATAACGTAGTGGGAGATGATGTAGATCATTAATATATCATTCCTTAGGTTTCCATGTGTCTAAAGGCATTATACTAGTACTATATTTGAGATTTTGTTTGTATAATGTTTTAGGAATTATGAAAATGGCATGTAATGATAATGTATAAAAAAATAGGGTCATTATACAGGTTATCCAATATTCTTAAATCATCATGTGGTGTGATAATACATTAATGTCCCAAGCTTCATCTATATTTTAACATTGAATTTTTATAAATGGTTAACCATATAACCCTTTTGAAATTTGAAAATAAAAAAAGGTTTAAAGATACTTATGAAATCACCCTAACGTTGATCTTCCATATATCACAAAGTAGCTCCTCTTTGTCACATTCCAATAATGTAAATACCCTCATTGTGTATTCTCTTGAAATGTGGTAATAACTGAAGATAACATAAATCATATTCAAATACATGCATGATTCCTTATTCCAAATAATATTGGATATATAACATAAATCCAAAAATGATGTAAAATAAATCATTTATAACTCAAACCACCTGTCAATATAGTCTAAATTAGTTCCAAGGTAATAAAAACTGTCAAATTTACTTATTCATATCCAAAATATCTATATCCAAAAAATATTATCTATACATAAGGAACATATTAACGGTTATCTTACCTTTTTCAAGATATGATCTTGTCATTAAATCACTTATATAGTCTATCAGAAACAATCAACATAATTTTTAGCAAAAAACATAAACTGGAAAATTCATGTATATTTATCCAATCATATATCATAAATCATTAATCTAAATATGTAAAAACATAAATTATCCCACTTAATTCATAATACATAATAAGGGGACCCCATCCTATTAACCAACACATATTTCTTCTCAAATTTCATCTTTACTGTCACAATAACTAGTAATATAACCATTACTCATACCTCAATGTTAATTTACATCATAATATTTCAACATAGGAATCTTTTTCCATATTGACCATTCATTCCACATTTAATGAATTTAACCTTTGATGATGACCTGGGGAGTATAATATTCCAATATATTTTATTAAATAAACCGTATATGTTTCCTTTTCAGTTACTTTCTTTATGTCCTTTTTTTCCATAGTCAAATCATTTTCTTATTCCTACCTAACATTCCCATGGGTGATTCTTTATACATTCTTTACACACATAGAACTGAATATTCTTTCAACCTTGGTATCCATTACATGAATTATCAGATTAATTATTCCTTTTCTTCCTTGGTGAGTCCGAGAGTTGGTTAACGTACACATTGTTGACCATGTATTGTGAAAACTAACTAGGCATGAGCACACAATCCTTCACTCTAGTGACCATATCAATTGACTACTCATTAGAAAACTGTCTGTCACATTCGATGTTATCCCAGTTCCTCATTGTTCATTCTATTGACTAAACCCCTAATGCATTGATTAAGAAATATTTATCATAGTGAGGAACCCCATAATAATGGATAACCACTTATAGGATGTCTAAATTATGACACCTTCCTTGATAAATGGAACCTTAGATATATCCAAGGTTATTTATAACCAACTTATTTCTAAATCCTTCATGATAGTTCATGATGAAATTTTGAATTTCCAAATAATACCCTTGTGTGTGTCAAGATACATTCATAATAAGTCATGTTTTCATGTATGAAATTATGCTAAACTTATTTGGGAAACAATTTGTATGATTTGTTACAACTAGGTACGTTGATTTCAAAACCACATCCACATTTTCTATCAATAAAGGGAGGAATTTCTAGAAAACCACTCACTTTATCCATTACAAAAATTCCAGTACAATTTTCTAAACATTAAAAAAACCTTATACTTATCCATTGAGACATACCTAGACATTAATTAAGATATATACATAGGTATCTCATTAATGTTTTTTCATCCAAGTTTTCAAAGATTGACTAAAACTTCAATATGATAACAAATATAAAAACCCTGTATCAACATACACAGGAATAACATAATTTTTATAGAATACTTAATAAGTATTAAAAATATATTCCCAAGTACCTTATTATTTTAGTGCCTTTTTAAACATGGAAACGTAAACACTAGTACATGAGTGAGCTATATTATCACGCACTAGGTTCCCCAAGACAACAGCCATCTTTTACAAATCATTAAAAAAATATATCATCATAACATGGGGAAGGAAACATAAAATCATGTGATATTAGATTCCTACTAAGGGTAAATATGGAAAATATGTAGGCATAAACATGGGAGTAATGGTACGAGAACATTTTCATAACATTAGAAGATCAAACCTTGCAAATAAAAGACCATAAACCTGAATCACGGAATAAAGATTATCATTTCATATGGCATGAATAATAACGGAATAAAGAGAATAATCCATGAAAGAATAACATTGGATTACGACATAAATTTTTTTCATACATATAAAAATATAACATCATTTCCTATATGTCAAGACACATTGCTCGAACATATCGGGGCACTTTATGGGGACTAAAACTACTGGGCTGGACACACCACCATCCCCATTAGTTGTCCTTTCCATATAAGGGATAAAGTATCCCCATTATCAAATAGTATATAGAGTTTCCCCATATTCCCATGGATTGGGTTTCCCCATTTTACAATAGTGGATCAGTTTTCCCCCTCTTCCATCTTCATGGTGACTACACCTACTCTGCGAGATACACCACCATCCCCAGTCATAGTCATTTCCTTGTAAGGGATAATGTTTCCCCATCCTCCTATAGTGGGTAATGCCCATAAACTTGATTCCCATTATTATCTAATGATCCATAAATATTTACCCAATTCATTAGAGGTAGATATATGTCCCACCAATCTCATAAAAAAATCATTCTATCATGTTCCACAAGATAATAAAACTTTCATAACATCATGTTCCAGAAAATGAGATAGGTTTTATAAACATGATATATTAACTGATGAAATTAAATGGGTATCATAAAAATTTCATCATATCATAAAATGTAGAAAATATATAGATTTAATAATTATTTAATAAAAGAGTGACCCATTAAAGGAAGTGAGTTTCAAAATCATATAACCCATGTAAGAGAAGCACGTGACATAAACATAATTCTAGAAAGACACAAACCAATCAAGAAATAATATGAATGTTATTTTTTGATAATGTCCCCCCAAAAGCTTAAACTATAACAAGGGATGACAACTAATAAGGAGAAGTATTTTTACATATCACTTGAATTTTTTTTTAAAGAAAATATTCTTTCATTAATAATCCACTTCATAAAATCATTTTTAAAATAATTTTTTTATAGTGGAAGTTTTAAAATTTCATTTAATCCATTTCTAGAGGAAGATATATTTTTCTATATAGAAAAAGTTAATTTAAAACATAATTATTAATAAATTTTTTCTTTTAAAATAGATTTGAAAACATATAATGGAATCTTGAAATATTTAGAAAAACATTTTAACGAAACAATGTTGTTCGTTTTTCCATTACCACATCTCATGGTTCGGAATTATGATGTAAAATATAATTTTATACAATATAAGTTTGTTACCCATTAGATGGAATTGTGGGTAACTGTTGGTAAAATATGTTTTATAAAAATATATCAATTTATTTAGGACAACTTTTATATTATTTATTCAGGGAATAATATGAATTGAGGTAGTGGATAATGAAAACAAAGGAAAATATCTTGAGGAAGGATATTACCTATTCTTTGGGTAAATCATTTTGGTTTTCACAAAAAAGATTTCATGGTCAGTCTTCTTATAAAAAAAGGATTCAAGATGGAAGAAATAGATTTTTAGAAGATAATGTGGTAGTTATTTTACTGTATACAATGGTTTGATAGGTGTCATGAAGGGAGAGATGTGGTGGTCTTTCATAGGGGGAGAGGGGACACAATTGAAATTCTTGAAAACAAGTAATGTGTACCAATACATTTATCTATAAAAATAAATAAAAAACCTAATAAAACCAAATAAAATTGGTTTTATGGAAAACATATGTCCAGGAAAATGTGTTTATAATTTTTTATAGGCCATTTGGGCCCTTATACTTAATGTTTAGTCACTTATTATGCTTAATTTTACCTTAATCATTGTAATTAATTGTAATCACTTTCGCTAATAATTTTGGTAATAAAATATTTTAATCTTATTAAAATATTAATGTTCTTTATTAAAACCTTTTATGTACTTTTATTTAAATTATATTCATAAATGTATAAAATTTAAGATTAATTTTAGTCCTGTAGATGTGGCAAGAAAGGATGTTTTTAATGTGAGAATATTCACATGTTTAAAAATCTTTTATAACTATATTCTACATAATAATGATTAAAATGAATTAAAATAGATTAATATATATATATATTTGATTTATTTTGACTTTAAAACCAACTTAAAATACAATAAAACTATAAAAATAATTGAAATGAAAAATTAGTTTTGAATTAAAATTCAGTATTTTAATTATTCACCAAAAAAATAATGTTTCCCAAGAAAATCCCCAAATATCACCCTAAGATAATTTCAAAATTTTTAATTAAAAATGAATTTTATTTTATAAAATTCAATTTCTTAAATCGTCTAAAATTGATATTATTATTATTTTTAAAAGTACATAAAAATTAGTTCTTTTGAGAAAATATTATTTCCATACATATAAAGACTCTACAAAAAATTATATGTTTTATAAAAAATATGGTTTATTTATATAAAAAATTTATAAATAATATTTAAAAATTGGTTAATAATATTCGTATTATTGTTTTTAATGAATATTCTCTAACTAACATGTTTAATTAATTATAAAAAAATGATGTATCATTGAAAATTATTATTGTGTGTTACCCAACCTAGTTAGTGTTGCGTATAACCCGAGCCATATCAATGTGGTTTTTAGAAAAAAATTATTTCGAGGTATCATCTAATTGAAGCTTAACATGATGTAGAATACAAATAAAGAGTTACTTTGTAATTTTATAGAACCCATACTATATTCAGTGTTTCATGAAACGAAAAATACCAAAAAGATTAAATTAATTAAAAAAATATTTCACATAAACTCGGGGTGCTAAAATGTTGCGGAAGTTGATTTATTTATTGAGGATTATAAACTAGTGGAGAAATGTGTTGATTCAACTATTTATTTTCCTAATGATATACATGCTAATAAAGTTCCATTGATTATAAATTTTACATAATAACAAAATTAAATAAAGTACATGAATAAGATTACAAAATTCATCTTGGATAACCTATTGATAAAGGAAGAGCTGCAATTGTGGTTATGGAATTTGAAAATTGTTCACATACAACATGCCATTATCATCGCCTTCATATACTCATGGAGTAACAACTTCAATAAGAACAATCTCAAAATTATTGAAAAAGTATTTGGTAATGAATTTATGATCGAGAATAACATTCTGAGTGTCAAATGTTTTTATTTGAATGTAGATATAGTTTTATGAAAATATGATATAAATGATAATATATAATCCTATGTATCCATGTCAAACTCTATTAAGATTGTTTGAATAGTGGAATCCTAAAAAATATGATTAGTATTAATTGAACAATTCATTCTATGTAGCTATAATAGTCTAATATATGTTCTATGTTACTTTAGGAAATGAAAAATTTGTTAAGTGGTCTGAAAAATGTTTTCCTTTTAAATGATGATTCTAGAGAGTATTGTACTATGGTTTCATCTCCAAGAGATATGTATCATAATCAAACATCAATTAATTAATGTTTATCTCAAGCTGTTTTTTTATGAGATGAAAACTTTTATAGCTAAAATGAAAGTGACTTTACACACTTTGAAAAGTGTTGTGTTAAATCAGTATGAATTTATAAAGAAAATACAACCCTCTGCTACTCCTAATTCAAAATATATAGTTATAAAATATTTATAAAATTGAGTTAGTGAGATACTATAAATTTTTAGTTATGTTTCTTAACGTATTTTGTGTGTCCAAGAAAATATCATTTGTCTAGTAATGTTAAATGTGATGAAAACAAATATTTTTGGAAAATTTTATGATACTCAAGAAGGTAATAGGTATAACTATTAGGTTATATTTTTTCATAAAATTCCATGTTGGTAATCATGATAAATATTTTGGAGATTTGATAAAATATAATTTTTATTTTTTAATGAACTTATGATAAATGCTATCATGCTTCATTGAACTATCAATAAAAAAATTTTATTTCAAAGTAACTCAAGGAAATATTTCTAGTAGTTTTGGATTTTTATGATGAGGAAGTCTCAAATTGAGAATCATAAGAATATAAACAGGTTCCCATTAAAATTATAGTAAGTTAGTATTTTGTTTACCAACCTCTGAGGACATATCATTTCATGAAAGTAGTTATTCATTTCAATTAGTTTAAGGTTTAGTTGAATCTAACCATATAGTTGGTGTTTTAGTTTCCAAATATTCCCTCAATGATGTTAAGAATTTTATTCAAACTTTTTCTATAGTGAGTGAAAGAAATGGATATAAAGTTATACTTAACGACTTATAGGATAATTTATGTGAAAACATCTGTGAATCTAATACTGAAGAAGATTCATGTGGATATGACTTCTTGTATGTTAGAGGTAGATATTTCCCCTCTACTTAAACTACCAATTGTTAGTGATGATTATATTTTGGGAAAGTTCAATATCTTATGAAACATATCAAGAAGGGATGATTATCATTCAATCAAATTGATAAGAAAGAAACTATTTTGGTTCTTTAATATCAAAAGTATTATAATGTTATGAGGGTATACATGTGTGATAATGAACTATTTCAATTGAGATAAATAATAACTCTTGGTACTAATCCTACTAATACTTCTCAGCAAACCGGTAGATAATAGATAGTTTTTATGATCCTTCATCACAATCAATGTAAACCGTATCTACATCTATAACCATTGAAACCATCAAACCAAATTCATCGAAATAATAATATAAGTTTTAAACCAGTTTAACTCTTGGGTTATCTAAATGATATATTTCAATTAGTTGAGTAGATGTATTGTTTACTTGAACATATTTAATAAAAAATTCATTCATTATTCCTTTCTACTGTTTTTCTTAGTGATTGTATTCATGTGATATTTTTTAGGTTTTTATTTATCTCATTGATTTATTTCATTAAACCCAATCTTGAAATATTTTATATTATGTTTTCAAACTAAATAAAAATATGTCATCACTCTAAATTTGTAAAATAAAATATGTATTACCTATTTTTTAATTCTATTTTAATAAAATAAAAATGGGTATAAGTTATACACCATATAAAAAGTTAGAGAAATATTCTACCATAAAAGGGGGAGCTACCTTTAAAATGGTGAGAAGTATCTAAGAGGGACAAAAACTGTATTTTTAAAAATATATTTTCTACTATTAATCTTTATTAAACATTTTCTAAATTTTTTGTTTAATATATAATAAAATATCTCCTGGTAATTTTTCATCAAAAGGGGATTATTGTTGTATAAGTAATGTTGATCAAACATATCCCATGAACTTTTGGTTTTTGAGATCTCAAATTCCCTTAATACTCAGCTGATGATATTTTTTTAAGTGTTTTCATCAGATTTTATTTTATTTCTATGTATTTGAAAGTTGATATAAATAATTATGCATTATGTCGGATTTTTTTCAAAATATAACTATGTTTGTAAAACCATATATGTGAAATATTTGAAACATGGTTAAATTGGATATGTGATTCAATCACAAATGTTGTTCTCTTATGTAAAGGAATAGTCTATGAAAAATCAGCTACATCATAGAATCACCTTTGTGTAAATTTCTTACATCAATATGATCTCTTATGAATGAAATATAATACATGATATTTTAGATACATTAAATTGTTACATGGTGTAATATTTTACATGAATCACTTATATAAATAAATTGGAAATGTTGTTTCAATCAACTTCAGCTATGTGATTAAAATGCATATATGACTCATTTTGGATACATGAAGAAAGATCAGCTATATGGAATCAATTATGAAAATAAATTATAACATGATACAAGTGCGTATTTGTTAACATTTAATAACTCATGTTAGGTATTTTTGTTGCTACAAAATTTTTAAATCCTTGATTATCGCTTTAAGGTAAAGTCTATTTTAACCAGCGACAAGTATTGTGATAGAATTCAAGCACAAGGATATATTATTTTTCTCAATTTTTTGACGTATATCAATAAAAAAGGATGTGTAATTTATCCCTGATTTTATAGAACATGTGATTTGAATTTAAATAATAATTAGTTCAAGTATTTCAAAAATAAATGATTTTTATTGAAAATTAATGTGCATAAGAAAATACAGAAAACATTTTCTCAATGATCTTAAAAACTAATGTATATTTTTGTATGAAAATATATAATAATAATTATTATTCCATAAACTATTATTATTTATGATTCCTCATTAATTTAAGATACTCTCCTTCAAATTTTTATTCTTTATATAATATCTCTTGGATATATTTCTTTTCATTCTGTTCTAACATACATCGATGAGATAAAATTTATAACCTCTCTATTTATTTTCTCTCATTGCAAAGGTTACTATTAAATGATATATTAGAGGATATTGTTTGTAAATAACTTCTAGAGATCAGTAGAATGATTATGTGACTATACCAAGTGTCTAATTATATCACTCAGTTAAGAAATCCCTTTAAAAAAGAATGATAGTCCCTAGAAAAAGGACAACTCTCATGAAAATCGGACACTTTTGGAGATGATTGGCGATGTGTTAGACTAAGGGAAATATATTCCCTAAATCAATAACAAATCTGAGTTTTTTTATCTTTTTATGCATTTGTTTCTACTTAATGCATGTTGAAATAGTAGAACAATATATAGTACTAATCTATAGAAGGTGATTTTTCTATGTGAAGAAAAATTTAAATAAATCGATTAATCCCCTCTTGAGTCATAAAATGTACATTCTTAGAAAAATTTCTATTTAGTGGTATTTTTAAAAAACCACAGTGAAATAATTTAGAGTTCGTTGAGGCCACCCCTAAACCTAGCAATAATTTCCACTAGTTTCTATTTATCCTACAGTGTATATCCAATAGGGTGTGGACACTTATGATAAGATAGAAATTGAAATTCCTAGGTGAATGTATAGGTTTTCTAGGGGTGGTGGTGAATCAATGTACCCATGTTATACCAAATTGTTTTATATTTACATTTTACACCTTTTTATATTTGAACCACTGAAATTATTTGGAAGAATGTATCTTTCTTGTAAACAAATAAATTTCCACTACATGCAAGAAATAAAGTATATTAAACACAATTTATTATATTTTTACAAGGTTGAACCCTAATATGGGTGACTACATACTTGTTATGTTTTAGTCAACTCAATGAAATAAATTGTCCAATAATAATGTTGTTATCTGTTATGTGTGGTTTAGGCAGCTTCTCTATCCAAATCCCAATCCTTCACTAAATCACATAAGTAAAGATTTATTTATACTATCCCTCTCTTGTGTGAGATATCTCCCAAAAAGTTTTTGGTTTTTTATATTGGATCCCACCAGTTCTCTAAAGTTCTATTCATCTATACTTCAGAACACAATCTTCTATCAAATACGGATAACTCTACATCAATTGAATGGAACTGTTATTCAACTGTCGGTATAGTGAAAATAATAATAAAAACATAGCTATTTTATCATTTTAGATTTATATTCAATACATATAAAAAAAATAAAAGAACAAGTTTCATAGAAGACTAGATACATAATCATCTTATTCCATGAAATACCTTCAATATATCAACCAAAGAATTACTCAAAATGTACACATCATAGTCATACACTACAAAAAAAAATTTCATTACAATATGGGAAAAGGAAACATAAGAAAGGGTGATCTCAGATGAATAGTAAGGGTAATCATGTGATATATTAATCAATGAAACTGTGTAAGAATATCATGAGTATAGAGGTATTACAATAAAAGCATAAGAAATGAAATTCATACATAATAATTTAAATATAATTATTAACAAATAAGGATTTAGAAGATAGTAAGACATGAATCACTGATGAATCAATTATCATGATCCATGAGATTATATCATAAGAATAATAATATGACATAGGGAGTTCCATAATTTTTTTTGGAATAATCATAATCAAATTGATCTTATGTCAGGGATACCCACCATGACATTCCTCACATGTTATGCTTGGGAAAACCAACAATGTAGTTGCTTTAGGCTTGGGATAACTGCCCACATATCCTCTTTCATAATTGGGATGAACTCTTATGTATCCTTAATTCTTATAAAACTTAATCATTAACTAATTCATTGGAGTTATATAATGGACCTACATGTCATATAATTATAATCTATTTAGATATATACCACATGATCAGGAAATCATTTATCATTACTCCTTTGATTTGACCATAGAAAAGAAAACTTGTTTAAACAATATCTCAACATGAAAAGAATAAACCATATAGTGATTTATAAATATTTTAGTATTAGATCATATATCCATTGAATCATATGTAACATAAATGGATGTTGTTATATATTAAAATACGTTTAGAATATTATTAGAACATTTTTTGACTAAAAATATCCTTTTCATTTTGAAATCACTTATTTTAATATATAAATTTATTTAATATTTGGAAGAAAAGTTTTATTTCAGAATAATATTTTAAATTTTTAATGGAAGCTTAATTTTAAAGTGTATTCCTGATGGTGGTAAAATAAATTCATTCAGTATATGTTAAACTAAGGATTCATTCTACACCTTTGGTAAAAAGTAATTCGTTTGGAAAATGAAATGATTATTCCAATTAAAATTTTTTATTGAAATTAAAACATGGATAAAAATTTATTTAATAAATGATTTTAAAATTTTAAAATGCATTTTTGAAAACATTTGAAAGAATAAATGGATATATAAGAATGATATTCATGACTAAATGAGAAAAAAAGTTGGGTTTTGTTAATTTTTTTAGAATTTCTATTACATAGATTGAAGAAAATTAAAGAAAATTTAATTTCTATAAATATCTATATGAGAATAAAATACAAAATTTCTTGATTGATAGATCTTATAATTTCATCATCATAAATTTTTCCGTAGACAATCCCAAAAAAAGAGTTATTGTAACATAAAAAAATTACCTCAAGTTGTACTTGATTCATAAGCACTATAACCTTTTTTTTAATAAATTTAAAAATATTTTAATTGTATAGATGTAGGATAAAAATACCTTAAGGTAACATTGCTTCATTTTTGTGTTCGTTGTGTTTGTTGACAATGCAGGTTTCCATGGTGAATTGTCAAGTTCCAGAGATGTTTTTGACAATTCATGTTGAAAAAGAACCATGACAAAGGAATGGATGATCTGGAGGTATTACAAAAATAATAGATACAAGGTGGTGCTATTTCCCACTATTTTCTAAATTTTTGGGGTCCAAAATTTGGAGTTTTTTGAGCATAGAGAAAATAGGATTTCCTTGAAGATCCAATTTAAATATAGAAAAGTCATGAGTTTTGTGAAGATAGGTTTCATGGATTGGATTTTGTGAAGACTAGAAGAATGATGACAGTGATTCCTCATGATTATGAAGAGATTTTCAAATACAAATATTGAAGATCATTACAGGGGTGAAGGGAATTGAATGTGGAGCTTCACAGCCAAGGCACAAAGGAATTGACAGAACACTCCATGATTATGATGAGCACCACGATCTGAAAATTTCTGTGGTGCTTCATGATTTTGAGGGAACTTCAGCAAGAACATCAGAACTTCATGATTTGTGATTATGTGGTGTTGACATCGTGTTATGGTTTGAGGGTCGGTGGAATCTCCTATATATAGGCCTCGACCCCCTTGAGAGAAGTAGAGTGTTTTTGAAGAAAAATATTTTTCTCTCGGCTCACGAAGGTGGTTCGTGAAGGTAGTGTGATTCATGAAAGAAGTGCTTCATGGCGCCTAATCCAGCTCCATGAAAGTTGTGATCTCCAAGTTTCCTCTGTGAGCTTCATGAGGGAAGTCACTCTATGATGACTGGAGCTTCGTGACAGTGCTTTGAGAGAGCTCTTTTAGAGATTGCTTCATGAAAATGCAGATGCTTCGCGATGGCTTGTTTGGGTTTCATGAAATTTGGAGCCTCGCGATGTAGGGTGATTTACGAAGGAGTTTCCAATGTTAATTGCTCGGGGTTTAGGGGAAAAGGGGTATTCATCTATGGATGAACTTTGAACTTCAATAGAGCATCTACGTATATATTAGGATGAATTCATTAGTGGAAATGAAGATTCCTATAGGTCTATAAACTGTGAGTGGATATTATAAAGAAGTAGTGAGCTCACTTCAGTTTAGAGAGTAGTGAGTTCTCAAATTGTGAGTGGTTGTAAACCAGGAAGGACAGTGAGTCTGCTTCGAATTTGTAAACAGTAGTGCAGTTATAGTGGAATTGGTACATCAACATACTACCTATGTATGCTCATTGGACATAGCCCCATGAGGGTGAACCAAGTAAAAATCATTGTGTCCTGTGCATGATTTAAGGTTTGTTCATACTCTGCATCGGGAATGATAGAGAAGAGGGTTTTGTCTAACATCAAAATAAGATCAAAAGGAGTAGTTGTTTTAATCTGTCATACCCTGATTCACCCCCCTCTCAGGGTATCTAGCCTAGTGGACCTAAAAATTGTAGAACCATATTCATACTTATAATACCATTCATTATTTAATTATATCATTTAATCACCCATTCATTAACTATTCTTTATTTATATTACTATTCAAGGTGATAATTGTTTTTTTATTGTTTATTTGATTCAGTAGTTGTGTTACTTGAATATTGACCGTTGATACATCATATGCACAATTTTAATGATTATATAAACATAATATATATTCACTATATAGATATATATAACCTTTTATAAAATTTATATATCGAAGAATTAATAACACCAGTAATGGAGATAATTGTTCGTATGTACACATGAAAATTTTTTTCATTTAAAAAAAGGAATAATGGAAAATAATACTTTACCAATAAATAATTAAAATTAAATCATAAACATTATATATATAATAATTAATTTTAACCATCGATTTGATGTGAGGATGGAAAATGATTCTTATCAATACATGGAGGCGGTAGTATACATGTATGCATGAGAAATACTTTCAATACTCATTTGATGGAATGAAGGTATAAAATGGATGTCCCAAAATCATAATAATAATTCAGTATATTTATCAAAATATATCACATATTTTATGATGGATACAATGTATTTATAGGAAGTGGTAGAAGAAATAAACTTTGGAAGAGTTGGTAAAGAATATTACTTATTCTTTTAGAGACCTCCTTTGGTTTACACCATATTCCTTGTTAGATTTGCATTAGAAGAAGTAAAAAAATTTATTGGATATCATGAAATAATATAGTATGGTTTTTGGTTAGTAATAATCTAATATATAATGTGAAAATGGTTTCATGAAGAGAGGATTAGAGGTCCCCATTTATAATTGAATGAAATGGAACACTTGGAATTTCATAAAAGATTTAAATATAATATAAATAATAATCATGTAAAAGGGAGAAGAAGCACCCAAAATTCATTTATAATATGTTATAGGTCTAAATAAATCTCAAAAAATTACATTTTTAATGGGTTTAGATACATTTCAGGCCATGTCTCCTAGTTAAACCCCTTTAAAATCCAATTTACCCTTAACCATAACAGCATACTTTTACCATGAAATAATAATAATATGATACAAAATAAAAGGGTTATACTAATAAAATTTCAACACAGTGATTCTAAATTTTTACTCCATTTTATCATATTAATAATCAATATGTGTAATAAATTTCATTTAATATAATTATGTAAAACATGTGAAATACAATTTTTATGAAAAATCCTAACTTATGTGTAAAAATGATTTCACATTAATTTCATGTAATAAGTTTATTTAAATAAATACATTTTCTTGAGAAATAAAAAATAATGTTTTTAGACTTCCTTATCAATAAAAAATGAACGGATCCATCCAACAATACTATTTTATGCATAGTCCCAAAAATAGTTCTAGTTTGGATAAAGAATAATTTATCTTCAAAAAAATGAAGCATGACTACCCTAATTAAAAATAATACTTTGTATAGATTATTAAACTGAATAAACTTGTATTTGGTTTAAAACCACTCAAATAATATGATAAATGAAAGTGTAGATATATTTTATAGCCTTATAGCATAGTTTTAACAATGTTTTACCTGTTTACCCTTACATAAGTGTCCAATCTTACCATAGTAACTAATCATTATATCCAAAATAAAAGGGAAATTATAACCAAATATCAACCTAAAAAGTAATAATATTGAATAAATTTTTCAATATTCAATTTATATTACTGAAATAGCACAACTTTAAAATAAATGCATAAAACACAAAGAAAATCATTTTAGAAAATATGTTTTTTAATCCCAAAATTGATCATAATACAAAATTTGGTACAATAATGTTTCACAAATAATTAATTTTATTATTTCTATTTAAAGGAGCCTTATGTTACTCTTATATCAAATTAATTAAATTATATTACTTTTAAATAAAACAATTTTAAAAAAGTGATAGTTTTAGAAAAATCGATATTTTTAATTATTTATTGAAAATAAATATTTTCAAAAAAATTCAAAAAACTCACTCTATCCAAAAAAGTCCTTCATGATTTAAAAAATGAAATTAATTTCCAAAAATAAAATTTATAAAAAATGGTGTGAATTATTTTTAATTTTCATGTACAAAATATAATAAAGAACATTTTTTTGAAGAAAATCTATTTTTTTCGTATGAAATGACACTACTAAAAATTGATTACTTATTTATTATAAATTTATAAATAATTTCAATTACGTAAAAACATCATAAATATTTGTCGTTATTTATATATTCATATTAATACTATAAATTTAACAACAAGGTCATAATAGTTATAATTAAATAATACTTTTTATTGTCTATTGTAGTTCTATTAATGCTCGGTGTAGCATGTTAAAAAAGGTATCAAATAAAAAAAATTATTTCAATGTAATACATATATAATTTGTTGGTTGTAGTAGAGTACTCAAGAGTGGGGTGAATTGAGTAACTATAAAAACATCTTTTCAAAAGTTATTATTTGAGAACCCCCCAAAATTTAAGATTCAGTTAACCAATTATCCAGTAGATAATTTAAAAAATCTTGACATTTCAATTAATTTATCTAAATATTGATTAGTGATCAGTTGTATCAATTTGATAATTACTACAACTTTTGAAATAAACCTAATAATTCAACACTATTATAAACACTTGTTAAGAATAACTATCAGAGTTCAATTTAGCTCTGTGAAATATGTGATAAAATAGAGTAAAACTAAAAGATAAAAACGTAGAAGAAATAAAACCAGAGGTTCATTCTGTAGTAGAGACTTTATCCTCTCCACTTGGTCATCACGTTCCACCAAGTATTTTAAATTAATAATCAGTATGATCCACACCCTAGATTGGGGTTCACAACAACATACATGCTTTCCCTGTCACCCTTAACCTCTATCACAGTTCTTCTTAGGAAAAAAAACTGGTATTAGATGACCTCTTAAACAATTCTACATGGGATAAAATTGGATAAGAAGAGTGGGATATTAAAGATATCAAATATCCACCAGTTATGAACATGATTCAGTGTGTGTGTAAAATATAGATACCCACACTCCTGAAAAGTATGTAAAAATGCACACAATAGAGCAAACCATTATGATATAGGATTTAGAAGGATATAAGTGTGTTGATATGTATGTCTTTACATATTATATGTAGGTGAGATGAGGTTTGAGTCCTCCTCTATAAGTTGACAAAAAATAGAGTGTTGTATTCCATATTCTGGGTATAATTATCGTTTTTCAAGTATATTCTTCTCATTATGTGATATGTTGAAGTGATTTTTTAATTTGGTGTTCATCTTGATTGAGATTCCCTCTACTGTTCTTCTATTCATGAGTTCATAGTGGTTTCATGAGAGTTTATTTTCATCAGTATGTTTCTCTTTCCCATGAATGCACCATAACTCTCGTTATTAATATTATGCATGTCTTCTACTTTAAAATGAATTCTCTATATTTTTAGGTATGAAAAAAGAGAATGTACATTCCACATGCATAGGTTCTTCATACCTCATACTATCTTCTAAAATTACTATAAAATATTACTAAATAGGACCATATCATTAAATAACAAAAATATGACCATTAAAAATAATATTAAGAAAATATTGTTTTAAGATGTCTATCATTGAATCGTCTGTTAGTGTATCCTTCTTTCGGAGTCTCATTTTATCGATGTCTCAACCCATCAGTATTTCATCCTATCGTTATTTCAATTAATTGGTGACTCATTACATTGTTGACTTGTTTCAATGGTGATTCATTCTTTCCATTGGTGAGATAGTTGATATATTAGTGAATAATATCAATGGTGAGACAATTGTTTTATCATTGACTCATTTCAACTGGAGATGAGTCCTTGCATCGGTAGCACCATGCAATGGTAGGTAAATTAGATTGAGGATAGGTCATCTGCGTCGGTGAGACATATGCATCAGTGATTCATCTTCCATTTAGTGTCATGTGTAACGGTGAGACCTTCTAACAGTTTTTGATTCAAATACATAGAAGATATGCATGTTTGAACTGTATGTCAGTGAGTCATATGCCTATAAGTGATTTATCACTTTTTCATTGTTAGTGACTCATGATTAACTAATTTTTTGATGTTCTATCTATATTACAATTCATCAAAGTCATAGAGTGTTAATACCCATAGGCAGACATAGATAATTAGTTATACACTTGTGTAGACATAAACACACTTAAGTAATTATATGATTGAAATGATCTGATTATTCAAGACAATTATTTAACATAATTTAGGATCCGACATGAGGTAATATATATGTTAATATATGACATGATTTGTGATAATTAAAAATATTATATTCAGATATAGTGGCCAACTCTATCTATGGGACAATAATCTCTCCCATTTTGATGATCACAAATAATAGAATTATTATGTACCATCAGAGAATGATTAATGTTAACTGAAAATTTAATAAATTCCACTAAGGTAAGTGAAGTGTGTCACTGATAATAATTCATAAAAACCTACAAATAATTAATAGATATATCTCCCTTTTAGTTCTCCTTTTCTAATAATTCATAATGAAGTTCTCCCCCTTTTGGGATTTTCAAAATGATTAAGGCGAAAATAAGACTAAACATAGAAAAGTAGAAATAGTGAAATGACATTCATTAGAAAAAAATTTGAATGTTTTACATGGTGAAAATAAAAAACATAACTCAAGAAAGTAGCCTTATCCGTGAATGATCTACACTACTTGGTGGAGTGAAGGGGTTTAATCCCCTTATTAGAAGGATTAATGGATGGTTTAATAGAAAGAGGGTTAGATTGAGATGCAGGAGGGTATGAATGAATGAATTTCTAGAGAAGGTAGAGGAAATCCGTCAAGAAATGTAGATGATATGGTAGGTATTTTCTATGAAATAATATGAGGCTAAACATACTTTTTAATGATGGGTCTGATATGAGATAAGGCCTGAGAAACTTACTTCAGATCTTGAGTAGGCATAGAACATGCCAAGACAAGCGGTGAAACAAGAGGCACTACAATGGATTCACTTTGGACATGGAGATATGGTTTTAATATATTGGTTAATTATTCAATGATTTCACCACTCTATTTCATCCTTTCCATTTCCATTTTCATCATCCACTTTCTCATATTCTTCTTCTCTACCATATTCAAAACCACTTTCACCAATACCGACTTCCTCTTCTTCATATTTGTCTTCACTGGATTCACTGAAAAATTATAAATTTTCTTTAATATCAGTTTCTTCAGATTTAGTATATTTGAGAATAGGTTAATGATAAGGTAAGTCCAAAGGAGGACTTGTAGGTACAATAATGAATATTTTGTTGGTCCAGTTGTGTCCTGGTCACTTATATCATCAATTAGTGATCCCAAATATCTTACAAGAGTAGTAGGATCCTCCTCCTCATCTAGAGAATAAATCACTTGAGCATCTAGACAGAGAACAAGATCCACTAGATCACATGGTCTTGTGGGAAGGTATATATGATTGAACGTTTCATACAGTCTATCTTCATCACCAAACCATTCCTTCCACCATGGTTTCCAATTAATTTTCATTCCATTAAAGAGGTTAGAAATTAACATTCTCTACTACATTCACTAACTTCCACATCATCAACATCAATTACACAACATTTCTTCATTATCATTACTGAAAACATTCTGGAATAGAAAATAGAAGTTAACATATAACTATGTTTTATCATCTCATTAATGTGGACCATCATATATATACACATATTCCATTTAACTCATTTCTATATCAAACACACCATGTAAACATCCTGATACATGAGTGAAAAAAATTCCCCTTTCCTAGGAAAAATATGGTTTTGAATAATCTAAAATAAAATTCTTCTGTCAGAATTTAATTATGATGTAATGGGTATTCTATGTTTCTCATTTCTTGTTAGCACTAATAGAGCTCTCTCATAACAAAATAATTCATATTCAGGAGGGGAATTACCTTGATAATCACCAAAAATTCCTTCAGGAGGAACCTTAAGACATTCATCGCAATTTCTTGAAGGGAAGGATATTCTCTTCCCTTTTACAATCAATTTGACCCAAGAAACATCACTTCCTTCCAAAAAAAAGTTCCATATTCATGTAAAATTCACATACCAGCTTCGGGTAAAAATATATATCATTGTTTGCTAACCGTTCAATCCATCCATGATCTTACAGAACCGTAAAAAAATACATTCTCTCCAAGATATATTCCACTAGGAATTATTTCTATAAGCTTACAACATAGTTTTCTAGAACAAGATTTACAGGACCTGAAAGGTTTCTCGATTCACCATTCTATTTCATAAAAGCATGAGACTCACCATATTTAAGAGCTCACTTCACCCATACCATTCTAATCAGTTCAGTTTGGAGGTCATTAGTTGAATGGTCAGGGGAAAAGAGAGAGTGTAGTAGCTGAGAGAGAGAGATAGTGAGAGTAGAGGTACTAGAGTATAGTGGTTCGATTAAAATTTATATCATTTATGGATTTTGAAATTAAAATATTGAGAAATTGTGAACTGGGTTCAACCAAATTAATAAAACATGATGCTTTGATAAAAAAAATCATATATAAAAATAGTGAGTCATTAGTGTTGGCATGATAGATTTTTTATAACACTAATAATATCTGTATGACAGTAGTGTCAGTATGACAATGATGTCCACATGACATATTTTGTTTTACACTAACGATGTCGGTAGGACAACATTGTTGGTATGAAAAAGGTGTTTCCATGACAACGGTATCAGTCTATCAATAGTGTCGGTATAAAAAGTTCATAGAAAAAGATCAAAAGAAAGGCAAACACAAGGTCTTACTATTTTATCATTATTAACTAATGTCTAATGTAATTCCTTCATTCAGAGTTCAATGGATTAGTGAATATGTTAGGAAGCTAATATTTAGTTCTAATAAATTCTAAATTGATATCACAATTTTGATAATGATATCTCAAAAAGAGATGTATTACATCAATATGTTTTGATCTAGAATGATAAAATAGGTTATTAGAAATGTTAATAGCACTTGTGTCATCACAATTTACAGTTACATGTTTAAACTGATATCCATAGTCTAGCAGAGTGTGTTTCATCCACAAAATCTGAGCACAAAAACTACAAGAAACTATGTGTTTAGCTTCGGTAGTAGATAATTCAATAGAATTATTTTTCTTACTACATCGTGAGACCAACAACATTCCTAAAAAGTGACATGTCCCAGAGGTTTTTTTTCTGTCTAACTATTATCAACTAAAATCAGCATCAGAATAACTCACTATATCAAATGATTATACATTTGGGTAAAACAAACCTAAATTTACACCATGTTTGAGGTTTTTGGAAATTATTTTTACAAATTTTAAGTTATATTATTTGGGATTATCATGAAAACGGGAACATATACAAACACTAAACATAATATATGTCCTAGTAGAAGTCAAGTAGAGAAAACATCCAATCATTACTCTGTAATTGGTTTGATCAATAGTATTACCATCTTTATCAAGATCCAACATACAAGTAGTACTCAATGGAGTTTTAATACATTTAATGCTATCAAATCCATAGGTTTTTATAAGTTCTTTTGTGTATTTACATTGATTTAAAATGATACATCATTTAGTTTGAAAAATCTAAAATACATGAAATAATTTGAGTTCAGATGTTTAACTCATTTCAAATTCACATTTCGTGATTTCTAAAAACTCAATACCTAAATAATTTATTGAAGATCCAAAAAATATCATCTTCCTTAAATTTAACTACAATAATGTCATTAAAAATTGGTTTTATAAAAATAGTATGATCAAAAATTTCT
The DNA here is from genome assembly GCA_963277665.1 of Viscum album. Lineage (NCBI taxonomy): Eukaryota > Viridiplantae > Streptophyta > Magnoliopsida > Santalales > Viscaceae > Viscum > Viscum album. The sequence continues at coordinate 59,116,000 of OY728143.1, read as the reverse complement.
TTTGCAAAACCTTTAGAACTAATAAAACTACCAAATCTATCATACCAAGCTCTTGGATCTTGATTTAAACTAGATAATGTTATCTAAATTTGAAAACATGATTTTGAAAATGAGGGATTGTAAAACCAGGGCATTGTTAAAAAATACATCCTCCAATATATACCCCTTTAGTAACAAACATTTAAAATCCATTTGATAATGTTTGAAATTATTATTAGTAGCATAAGTAAGAAGTATTATGTTGGCCTCAAGTCTAGAAAAAGGTGCAATGGTTTCTTCATAGTCAATTCTTTCTTCCTTAATATAACCTTGTGATCAATCTATATTTGTTTCTTACAATATTACCAAATTCATCTTGTTTTTTCCTAAACACCCATGTAGTGACTATGGTCAAGGTGTATTTGTGCATATCCAAAAGTTTCAAATCATTATTTCATTCAAATTTTGTACGTTCTTCGTGCATTGACATCACCCAAATTTAATATTTAATCTCATCATTCAAGTTTTTAGAATCAATCTATGACACAAAAGATTGATATTCAATCAGATTTGTATGAGAATCTCTAATTTGTATCTCATTATCTATCTATCCAATAAAATCATCTAAATGATTTTTATTGAGAGTTTTAGTTGGTCTAGAAATAGAGGGGCTAGTACCATCAGTTTCCTCTACAGGTTCAGGATCATCATGTTCAAATTCTAAAGAATTTCCATAAATGTTTGATTTAACCGATTCCATAATAAGAGGATTGTAAGATTTTTCATTTATTTCCTAGTTTTACATATTATCTTCATGTTTATCTAAAGAGATCATAGGTTCATGTGGATCTCTTTCATCAAATTTTATATGCTTAGATTCTTTTCCACACTAGGATAATTTATAAAGGAAACTATAGGATTTACTAGAGGTTGAGTAACCTAAGAATATTCCTTCATCACTCATGGATGCGAATTTTTCATGATTATCCTTAGTATTTTGAATATAGACTTTAAAACCAAAAACATTGAAAGAACAATCATTGGGTTTTATATTGTTCCACAACTCATAAGATGTCTTCGTGTGGATGGGTCAAATTAACATTGTTAATTTTATTGCAATTTTTATTCACTTATTCTTACCAAATTTAAATAGGTAAATAATATTCAATTAGTATTGTTCAAGAAATTTCTTTTAAATTTCTTTATTTTTCATTTTACAACACCATTTTTTTGAGGTGTCCTTGGTGCAGAGAAGTTATGTCTATATCCATTGTGCGAGCAAAAATATTTGATGTCCTGATTTTCAAAATTACATCCATGATCACTTCTAAATGATTTTATTCTAATTCCACATAGATTTTCCACTATTTTATTATACTAGGTGATGTCAGTACATGCTTTAATTTTTTGGGATAAGATATAAGTACAAGTGTACCTAGAATAGTCATCTACAAGAACCTAACATAGTTATTCCCATTTAAACTTGAAACGTGATATGGTCCAAACAATTCTATGTGAAACAAATATTAAGCTTGATAAGTTGTAACTTCTTTTTTTGATATGAAATAAATCTGTTGATGTTTACCCAGTAGATAAGGATTACCGACTTTTACATTTGGAAACTCAAGTTTGGGTAGATCCACGAGTAGAACATTTCTAGTCATATTTCTAAGAGACTATACATTAAATTTTTCTAATCTCTCATGCCAAAGATAATAATCTTTATAAAAGTAAGTTAAAAAAGAAATATTTCTAGAAATTAAAAAATCTATGTTAAAAAGATATACATTTTCATTTCTATAATAATAAAATACTAATTAATTTTTAGAGTTAAAAACATTGCAAGCATCATTTTCAAATTTAACATGAAAACCATCATCACATAATTGTGAAATATAATGAAAATTATATTTCAATCCTGTAACAAAAAGAACTCTAGAAATTAAAATTGATTAGAGTTACCAATTTGACCTAAGACAATTATTTTTTCCTTTTTCATTGTCACCAAAGGTGACATATCCACCATAAATCGGGATTAGGTTCTTGAAGAATGAATAATATCCAATCATATGTCTTGAAAATACACTCTCTATGTTCCACTAACTCTTGAAAGTTCTCTTTAAACACCCATCCTACAATAAAATAAAAAATAGATTTTGGTACCCAGACCAGTTTGGGACTAGTTACATTTGTAATCTATGATTTAGGTACCCTAATTTACCTTATGGGTTTCCTATAAACATTATGTAACATATTTGAATAATATAATGTATTTAGTCTAGAAAAGATAGAGGTTGTAAAGGATTTTTCAGAACTGGAAGTAGCATCAAAATTTATATTTTTAGGTAGAAGACAAGATTTTCCAGATTTAGTTAAAAATGTGTTTTAGATAAGTTTCTATGTCTAGGCAGATATCCAATACCCGAAGTGTACTTAAGAGATATCTTTTTACCAATAATTTGAGTAAGAGTATCTTTCCTATTAGTAAAATTTTCTAAATCTTTATTTAATAGCTGATTAGTCATTTTTAATTCATTTTTCTCTTTGAGCAGTTGAATATTCTTTTTCTTTTCAGTAGTATGTTCATACTTAATAGTTACAGAAAGAGAATTTTGTTTCTCTAATGATTTATAATTATATTTTAGTTCATCACAAGTGTCTTCTATCATGTTACAATACTCATATAGTTCATCACTTATCATATTTTTAGATTCACTCTCATTTTCAGAATAATAAGAGTTGTGTGTAGGTGAATGTAAAGTTAATTTAGTTCTGTTTTTTATAAAACATATATTTTCCATGATATAATTCTCATCATGATATTATGTTAATTCACTAGAGCTATCCTCTGAGGCATTCCGGGTGGACTTTATATCTTTCGTATTCTCCATATATTTTTTTGATACTTTTTTTTGTATTTTAATTTTGGACACTCATCTTTGACAAGCCCTCTCTTCTTTCATTCATAGTAGACAATATCCTCTGATTTTTCATTTCTTTTATTAAAATTTTTTCATTTTCCCTTATTATCAAACCTTCTTTTATAATTTGGATTCTTGAAAACATTCTTATTCTTATATAATTTCTTGAATCTTCTGGCCAACTGAGCCTTCTCTTCGTCACAATATAATGTTGATTCATCATTAATAGAACATTAAATAGAGGCTAGCACTGTCTTCTTTCCCTTTATCTTTGATGTAGTAGTTTTGAAGGCTACACATTTTATCTTAGTCTCATCCTCTTCTTGTTTGTTGAATTTCAACTCTTCCTCATACACCATCAGTTTTTCAATAAGTTCATTGATTGGTAATTTACTAATGTCACATGATTATATAAATAAGAGCGAAGTTCCTCTCCATCTATTAGGTAAAAATCAATAATCCTCATTATTTATTCATTGGTAGTAACATCAATTCCCAAAGAGATCATAGTGTTCAAAATTTCATTAAACATAATATTCAGGTGAAAAATAGGATCATCGGGCTTCATTATAAAATTTTCATATTTAATAGTACTTGTGTTAAGCCAAATTTCGTTACCAATAGAAGTTCCTTCATGTGAAACTAAAAAAGTATCCAAAATTTCTTGGGCTGTTTTACATGCAGAATTTTTTTAAAATTATTCAACTCCTGAAGAACAGTATAAGGGAATCATTTCATTAAAATTATTGGTATAGGAAGTCTTAGTTGGGTTATCCCAAGTAGTTCTTGAAATAGTAGTAATCTTATACACATCTACAATTGAAGGAAAAATTTCAAAACCCAAACTTTCTAAGTGCATTTTCATTTTAATTTTTCATTGCACATAATTTTTTCCATTAATGCATAGAGGTATGTTGTTAGTAGAACCTTCCAGCCTATTATCCAATATATAATTTTAGAACTAGATTTTAAAGAGTTAAAAATTTATTATTAACAGAAATGTTAAGATCTTTGAAATACAACTAAAACCATAGTTAAAAAGTATTAAAATGCTCTAAAAACTGAAAATTCCAAAAACCTCTAATAACAAATATTGGTCGGAGTAGAGTACTAAAGTGGGGGTAGGGGGTCTGAATTCAACATCTATACATATTTATATTCAAAATTAATTATTTATGATGCCCCCAATATTTAAAATTCCATTTCCTAGTTATCATGTATTAAATTTATAAAGTCTTGTCTATTCGATTAATTTTTCAAAAGGATGATTAGTTATTAGTTGTATCAATTTTATAATTAATACATCTTTCAAAACCGACAAATTAATTCAATAAAATTTTAAAAACATTCTAAGACTAACTATCTAAGTTCATTTTTTTATAAAATTTGTGATAAAACAGAGTAAATATAATAGGTAAAAACACAACATAAATTGAACAGGAGGTTCAGCCTCAAGAAGAGACTTAATCCTCTCTACTTGGTGTTCAACTACCACCAAGAAGTTTAAAATAGTTAATAGTTTGATCCACACACTAGATCGGGGTTCAGAACAACACATAGGATTTCCAGGTCACGCAAGACCTCTACCACAATTCCTCATGGGAAAATAAACAAATAGGTCACACACGACCTATTTCACTATTCTACAAGGGATAAAAATTAATAAAAAGAGTGGGATATTGATGATATCAAGTATCCACTAGTTATGGAAATTTGTTAGTGTGTGTGTAACCAATAGATAGACACACTGATCAAAATAATGTAAATTTGCACACAACAAAAGTAAAAATATGGGAAAGGCTTTAGAAGGATCTGTGTATATTGAGATGTAGCACTTTACTCTTCAGATGTAGCTGAGATGAAGTTTGAGTCGTATTCTGGAAGATGACCCAAAAAAAGAGTGTCGTATTGAGGATTATAGGTACAAATAGGGTTTTGTATGTATATTCTTATGATTAAATGATATGATGAAGGGATTTTTCAATTCGGTGTTCATCTTGATTGATATTCCCTCTTGTGTTGTTCTTTTCTTGACTCCATAGTAGTTACATGAGAGTTAATGTTATTTTGTATGTTTCACTCTTACAGGCATGCACCACAACTCTCAATATTATTCTTCTTTATTTCTTCTCTCTTTAAAAAACTTCTTCAAAATTTTAAGGTCTGACAAAGAGCATGTACATTCCATGTGAAAAGGTTCATCGTACTCGTACTATCTGCTAAAATCATTAAAAAATATTATTGAATATTTTAGTATCATTAAATGACCCAAATATGACTCTTAGAAATAATATTAAAAAAATGCAGTTTCAAGAAGTCAAATGATGACTTGTCTGACGGTTTATCCTTTTGTTGGTTTCTCAACCCATCAGTATTTCATTATGTCAGTCATTCCATGCATCAGTGTCTAATTACATCAGGGACTTGTATTAATAGTGAGTCATGCCTTTGGTCAGTGAGACAGTGGATCAATTAGTTACACATATCAATGGTGAGAAAATTGATCTATCAGTTACTCATTTCCACTGATGGTGAGTCCTTGCATCAGTAGCACCATGCAACAGTAGGTCATCTTCATTAATGAGTTATATTAAATGGTAAGTCATCTACCTATCAGTGTCATCTGCAATAGTGATTCCTTCTAATAGTGTCAGCTTCACGCACTTAGAATATATGCCTATTTGAACTGTGTATTAGTGATTCATATGTCTGTCGGTGATTCATCTATATGTCAGTGTCAGTGAATCATAAATTAATATTTTATTTATGTTCTTTCTATCTTATAATTTAACCAAATTAGAGAGTTTTAATACCCATACACAAACATAGATAATCAGTTATACTCCTATAGGGACTTAAACACAAACAAATAATAATATGATTTAAATGACGTGATTATTGAAGATAATGTTTTGGCATAATTTTGGATCTGACATGTGGTAATATATATTAATATATTACATGATTTTTGATAATTAAAACCATTATAGTCAGTGATAGTGGCCAAAAATATCGGTCATCTACCTAAATCATTATGTCTTATAATAGGAGTTCAAATTCCACTAAATAAAATCCACAATACTATATACAATTTGACTCACTACAAATATGAATATTTGGAAGAGGAAGAATACAAATCAAATCAATATATAATCAGAAGATTTAACTTCAAATTATTCTCATTACGAAGAACATAAATTTATATATACAATACAATAATACCAAAATAATTCATTAGTTATTCCCTATATCTACCCAAATCAACTGATTATAGTTCATATCAACCCAACCAACCAACCCTCTATACCTTATATATGAATGGGATAGTTAGATTTTTATACCCATTAATTCCTAGAAATAATATTATATGGGGATTCTCTATGAATCGAATAATTATCTTATCACATTTATCAACTTCTCTAAACAATTCAATCCATATTCATGGTCTTCCTTACACACATGACTATACAACATGATTTACACTACTGCACTATTTTTTATGGTCTCCATTAACTATTCCCAGAGAAAACCCTAGTTTTGATAACTGCATAAAATCTCCATTTTTTCTCTACTGTGATTCGTGTAACTCAATAATGAAAGAAGAACAAAAAATGTTTATTATTCTTTGATATTTAAATTAATAAATCTATAATTTCGGTTTAATTCATGAATTTTACTACTCAATGTGTTCTCACTTCTACATCAGAAATCTCCAAGATCATTGTATTTCATTTATTCATGCATAGAGTATTACATAACGTTCTAATTTCTTCTCATAATAGATAGTATGCGCGATATATTTCTTATTCTCAGAACTATACTTGTATGAAGAAACATCATGTAAATGAACATGTAATCTTGAAGAACTTACTTGTTAATGATTATACAAATACAGGATCATGTTTAATTATTCATAAAAATATATTATTGTGTATAAACTTGTATAATTAAATTATATCATGGAATATTTCATGTGAACACAAATTCATCTTTACCCACTTCATTATCTTAATGAATATCCATCTCTCTCTATCATGTTTTAGTATTTAAATCATTACAAATTTAAATATACACGTATAGGGTATTTATATATATTTTCAACCATCTCAAATCCTCTATGAATAATGATGAAACAAACACTTCATCGACATAATCTTCCCTACACAACAACTCATTCAGACCACTACTCAACATGTGACTTCTTGTATGTGAAACTAAAAACATTATGAAATTTTTTTCAATAAAAACTCAAAATCTCATTGAATGGGTATTCTTTATCCATAATATTCACTTATATTTCATATTTAACTATACATTTCCAACCTGAAATATGCGATCCTTTATGAAATCATACGATCATTCACATGGTACCATCCACATATTGAAACTAATGCAAACATGAAAAACAAAAAATTAAAGAATGGTATTTCATGAAATAAATATTGTCTAGATAGGAATATTTATTCTTATACCATTTCATGTGGAATATAAAAAATTTGGGTTTTATTAACCTGATCATTTAAGATTCATTATGAGGACTCTAATGCAAGCTCTTTCACATGGTTGAGAAACCATTGTTGTGTGGAGGATGAAGATGAAATATGTGGTATGATTTTTTCAACATGGAATATTTTTAAATATATATGCACCATGTTTATAAATTTAAATTAGACAATTTTAACTAATATAACATAAAAGTTCTTAGATTATTTATACAAGTTGATAATAATCATTGCTCAATTTACTGACCAATGAAATCCTCATGAGTGTTAATTCTCACCTAAGGACACCCATTCCACCCAACACGTGGGTTGATATTAAGAATCATTTTCCTTCGCATGCTTCCCACACAAATTATACATGAACTTTTCTACAATTTTATTGATCTACCTCAATTGTTATCCTATCCTAGACTGGGTCTTGGTAGGTCCAACTTTAAACATGTCCCAATATTGTACTATGATTCTTGGGAATCATAGCTTTGTATTGGTTTAAATTGTTTAGTTTAATCCATATAGGAATAAAATTGGAAAAATATCTTCCACAAAATACCATATTACAATGTATAAAACCCCATAACTTCTCCTCAATCATAAATTTCTTCATATGATATTTTAAAATGATGTCAAAATATCATCTTTTTATAATTTCTCAAATAATATTTTACATCCTAAAATTAATATCACCTATTAAATCTTCTTTTCATCTTCAATTATTCACCAGTTGTAGAAAATGTGATTTAACAAACTGATTTTAAAAAATGTCTTAATAATTTTGAGAAAATATCTAAAAATATCAATTGTATAAATTTCTGTACAATGTATCTTCTATCAAATTAAAAACATTCACATACAATTAATATTTGATTCCCCAGAATATTACATGTGAAATAACTCTAAAAATAAAACACCACATTTCCATTATACTTCTAATGATCCATGATGAATTTTTTTTCTCATTAATTGGGGTATTCTATATCGACTAACACATATTGAAATTATAATTTGAAATAAATTCATCTAATAAAATTCAATAGATTCTTTAAATATATGTGTCATTAAAGGAATTATTAACAAGATTTATTAAAAAAGACAGAAGATATATTATTTTTATGAACCGATTAATTATATTTATATGCTAACACCTAATATTATATGTTTTCTTCAAACATACATGATCAAATAATTTTTTTATTAAAGTGATGTTTGTTTGGACATGTGGTAATATAGCTAAGAGTAGGAAGAGTTTTTTGATTATCTTTCTACGTTTTGTTAAAATATCTTATTAGTCTCTGTATGAAATTATTTCTAGGAAATAACAATAAAAATCATCCATTAATATAATAGATATGTTTTATTATGGATATTGTTGTTAGGGTTTTAAATAAATAAATGTTTAATGTATCACATGTATTTATATTAGTAACACCATTATATTGACCACATGATTCCTATAAATGTTGGCATTCAGAGACCACTCTCAGTCACGTTTCCATCATAGGGGGAGTCTTGGTAGGGTGAGGACATGATGGACTAGTGTAATAGTAATATTTCTAGGATGGTGTTTAGAGAAGGCATTATTTAGGATTACACATGTTGGTAAGGATCAAGTATTACATGAATATATTAATTGAAGTAGCACTGGGAAATTAGTTAAGGACATAGAGGCCACTTTTGATTATATGAATGGACATTGATCAATTTCATATCATTATTTGTGGAATGGTGTATTATTTACATGATAGTAATATTGGTGTAGAATCTTGCATCATATAAAACCAGGTCTTAATGATTGTATGTAGAACACATTAAATTAATGATTTTTATTTATCATGAATAAGTGAAACTAACATAATCCACATTTTCCTTATAATCAAATACATGTTTATTTTCTGTTATGACACATGGGAATCAAAACTATGTGGTAGACGGGAGTAGGGTAAAAGAATTAATCTATTTGTATTCATCATAGGGAACCAAAACAACTATATAAGCTTTGAGAGTTACCTTACAAGAGTTTCAATATAAGAATACATCAATGTATAATGTTTCCATTTCGATTAATGATATAATGTAGTGGTTAGAGGAATTGGATATATCTTTGTATCTAATTATAAAATTTGAGGGGTATTTGATACCATTATACATTATCTTATCATATGGAGTGTTATGATAGTTTTTGATATTGTTATTTTGATATCATGATATTTATATGATCATTTGGAGTATGTTCCAGGACTAGTTTCAATGTTATTTCTTAAGTTGTGTAAAGCATGCCATTTTGAGAGATAAATGTGACCATTAGTGAGGGGAATGATCCTGAAAAAGAAATTACATTTATCTAGTGGTTTAAATAGTTATTTTTATATGTAAATAGTTTTTATATAAAAAAGTAATGTTTATGAGTTTATTTTTATATCACATTATTCTAATACAAGATTAAGAGTGGAATACATTAAATTTTGAGTGGGGACTATGTCCCAATATTTAGTAGCAGGTCAACCCCATTACTCTAAGTAAATAAGCAATGGTTTTGTGAATGAAATATCTTAGTGAGTGGAATTTACTAAAGAATTATATTTTTTGTGAAGGAGGATGAAAATTACTAGTGTAAAATTGATATAGGAAAATTTCCCTTCATTATCATGAATGTTGGGGACTTGATGTTTACCACTTTATTTATAATTCTAAAGAACTAGGTGTTTATGTTCCTCAGGCGTGGAAAATGATGCAATATTATATTCATTTGAATGTAGAGTGAATTTTCAGTTTATTTTCCCATCATATCAAGGTGTTTAGTGTATATTAGAGAATACGGTGATGGTGATCCGACTTCCCCATCAACCAATGTATCCAATTAAAGGTTCTCTGAAAAAATTAAAACAATTGGGCCCATACCCAATTTTTTTCATTAGTTCATAAAAATAAATATAATGAGCACAATGAACATGAAATGAAAATATTCATAGAGAGGATATTTTAAAACTCAATTTGTAATTAATTTAAAATAATAATTAACTAGAATATATAATTATTCCATTGTTGATGAATTTTCACCCTCTATAATAGTCTATTCATTGTGTGAATAATCTAAACTAAAACCACCCTAAAAGTATCCAAAAATGCTCCAAATATTTTGAAATAGTGTAGTTGGTCTTATAGGTTATATTTTAGTGGAACCAAATTTCTTGCATCATTTTTCATTGACCACAAAAAGTAATCTTCTGGTCTTGTAAAATTATTTTTCTTATTCTCTCAATCGTCATAGTTAGATCAAGGATTTTATATAATTATTGTGACAGTTCTTCCAAATATCTATATTGATATTTGAGAGAATTATCTTGGGAGAATCCACTGTGCACAAGAACCATGATATGCAAAGTGATATAATTAAGATTATATACTTATGCTTAAACAAATTTTAATTCAATCGAGGAGCATTAATTAATTATATATTCAATGAAAATCATGAGACAACTAAAAAACAACAATAAAATAATAATAATAATATTATTATATTTAATGACATGTGATAACTCATGAATATTTAAAAATATTTTTTAATAAATTAATCAATATTTATTTAAAATATTGAAATAAAATATTTCATTTGCACCATGATCATAAATCAACCCATCTGATCTCATCATCATTTTTCAAAACTTGAATAATATATATTTATTTCAATAAAAATTATCATTGTATTATTATTTTAATAAATATATAACATTATATTCTCTAAATTATAAATATATAAATTTTTAATATTCAACTCATATATTTGGTAATCTCAAATAATAGATAATTAAATTTTAGAGATAAAATTAACCGGAATAATTATTCCCTTAAAAAAAATAATATATTTATTATTAATATCAAACTGAAATAGAATTTAACTATTCTTATGATTAAACTAGGGTTTTAATCTCTTGGGATCTTTCATAGTGTTATTACACAATATTTCCTAAATTCCATGATTGGAATCTAGAAACATATCTATATTCCCAGAGAGAGAGATGTTAATATAACAATGAAAGTTCCCTCATACAATCATTTTCAACTAATATAATTCTTCTTCTTTTTTTCTCTCATCAATAAGGTTGAATAATTGTTTCATAAAAATATATGATAAAATTATCATTCACTGATTATGTGAAATGAACTTATCCATAAACAAAAATTTACATGTCATTAACCAGGTAGTTTAATTCCAGTTAAAAGGTAATAGATATCCTCTTCCAATAACTTAGAAGTGAAAAAAAGTTTATTGAATTTTTTTATTTAATGATATATCACTTATGATTCACCCAACATAACATACTTTACTGAGGTGTATATCATAACTATTTTCGAAAATAAATAAAAGTATAAAATTCATGGTATCATTAATAAAAGTGTCAGGTATAAGAATAAATGTACACATTTTCAGATAAGAATATCCAATTTAGGATATAAAATATGGAATTTATATTGGCATGTCATTCCTCACAACCTTACTTATTTTATATTACCTAGGGAAAACATTTATGAGTCAAATCCTCATACACATATGATCAACCAACACCAGATAGTCAAATATCATATGTATACTTTTAGATAGTTTTTATCAAGGCTGGATTAATTATATTTAAGAATAATGTAACATCATTTCAAGGATACCATTATATAAAGAAACCGTTACACCATTTGAATTCAATAAATACTCTAATGAAATTATCACATTATTATTATATAGGAGAAAACTAATCATGTGATAATATATTAATTATTATTCTGGTAATAGAAAGTATATATTAAGTATGTTTTAGGGAACCAAATAAAAAATACTATCACTTATAATATTTATAACTACAAACCAACTTATTATATCTCCCATGAAAATTAGGTTTCGACTAAGTTATGGCTATACATTATGGATCTTCCACATTCCCTCATGTATATTTTGATTAGTCATTCTTTACTCCTTCAAAAAATACATAAAGAAGTTATGTCATCAAGTTTTGAAATTTTTTCCTCTTTTATGAACTTAACATCTAGGATTATACCATAATTATAAGTTTATTATAAATTTAACACTTTACTATCCTGGCACAACTCTAAAATTTGGATCAAACTAATTTTAACCCACTTCTTATGCTATAACAAAAGTCACAACATACTTTGACTTCTTAGATCTTACACCAACTAAGTATAATTGTTTTCATTATCATTTCCTTATAATCACTAATATAAAAAATAAAATTGACCAAAAGGAATAATAGTTTTATATACCCTTGAAAACTAGAATTTTCAGTTTCTTAATTACTAGTTACTTATCCACTAAACTTTTTCATGTTGTATAGGACAATTCAAATTGTAAGCATGTTCCACCCTCGTGTTTTAGCTTAATATATTTACATATATGGTTAACACATAATAAAAATAAAACCTCAGAATATATCATGAATTTTGAGATATATTCCAAAAATAGTATTAACTATATGAAATTTTATTCGTCTCAAAAGTCCCCTCCTTTTCATAAACACATCCCCTTGGAGAGATTTTATTCTGTAAAAATTAAGTGAAATTTCATTATTATATAATTCAGTTTTTTATTATTCAATTACTTGTTCATTTATGTACTATGAATATTTCTAATCAACCCAATAGATCTATTTTATAATTAATTGATACGTAGATCATGGGTTACAATTTTATGTCATCCAAAGAGAAATATATTTTTCTTAGTCATAAAAATATATAAGATTTAATACTTGTCTTCTATATGTTATCATTATATTCAACATGGATAACTTCATGAATACCAATATCCTCTCTTATACACATGTAACTAAATTATTCAAGGGAAAACCAAACCTATGGTGTCTTAATCAAATGAATATTCTATTATCATGATGTATTCTTCTATTAATAAACCAATTTCTATGAATTTCATACCTTAATGGGATTCTATGATATCACCAAACATTTTTATTATTATACGAAGAAATTTTACAATGGGGTTCTTTCAAGGAAGGTGGTTTGGAAATCAAATTTCCCAATATAATGATCATATAATGACTATATGAATAGTAAAATTCTAAAATATTTTAGCATGATGACTATTGAATGGTTATGACACAAAACATTCCTTGACATCAGTTCAAACCTTATATAACTAATATATTTATATTGGTAATATAATTTATTTTACATTTCGAGATTATTATTGAATACCCACCAATGTATTTACATAAAAAAGAGAAACCAACAAAATATGGTATGATATTTTGGTATATAGATCCCATATCATAATTCATAATAACATTACTATCATAACATTTGTTCATTTATATCTTCCTTATATTATTCATTATTCTTATGAAAAAATAAAACACAAGTCTTATTGAATATAAAACAACCAATTTGATTTTAATATTCCTATAAAAAATGTGTCTCTAGAATAATTCCTCCCACTCCATCCTGTGAAGTCTAGGGTTCCTATGGAAACTCATGTACATCTAGAGCCTTATCGCATTAATGTCTAATATGACCCCAAAATCTCAAAAGATAAGTTATTACCACTTATAGAATCACATAATGTCTTGAATAATAACTTTCTATTTTAATGATATTAAAATCATTTGTATCTATAATATAAATAACTAATATGCACATTGTTTTTTCTTTGATGTAAATTTTTAGCTAAAACCAACACTTAACAATTAAATATAACCAAATACATGAAGCTTGTGATATAATTGACTCCTATAATATTTTAACTTATATGATATCTAATTAATCAATATATTTGGATTATGATAAAACACTATATTTATATTTTAACAACATGTCCTAAAATGAATTATGGTGGAATTAAAATATAAAAAAATTCATTATCAATCCTGATTATACTATTATCATATATTTGGTGTGGATAATTTAATTGAAATTTTGGAAATATTTCACTATAAATTGAATTTGTTGAATTAATACATGGTCAAAATACTCTATTAACATCCCTCTAAGATGATATTTATCTCTTTTAATAAGTGTATTCTCACATAATGTTTTTATTCTTAAAATACATTAAAGTAATCTCATGGTGTAGAAGAATTTACCCATTGGTTCTCTATAGAATAGATCATGCATGTCTTGATGAACTCAATCTATAATATTTGTGGCCATACCATTATATCTAAATATGTATTTATCAAAATCATAATAAGTAGGTATGTCAATAAACATAATATATAAGGCTTTGAAAGATTTTAAATTTTATTGGGTATACACTTGAAAGTTAATTTTATTATTACTTGACAATGAATTATCCTACCAAAACTGAGTATGAGAATTATAATTTATATTTATATTTCTTCACTAATACTAGATATTATTTATTCATGTATTATTATACTATTAAGTGTTAAATACCACAAAAAATTTCATTTAAAAAATGGATTAATGTATTACTGTTTCTAAAACTCGAAACTGAGTTAAATTTTTTGGAATAACTCAATACAAAATAGTTTCACAATAATAAATCCATATAGAAATATCAATTTGTGAACATACCTTAGTTTAATTAGAAACCTCTATACATTAACAAGTTATAAAATCCATATTAATTCTTATAATGTATTTTTGTACTTTATTTTTGCACGTGTTTTCATAAAAATAAGTGAATTATATATTTTATTTAAAACCTACAATTGAAATAGAAATATTACATCTAACGTTGAATATATCATAAATAGAATATTATTATTTTTTATTCTTACATTTATTAAAATACCTCTACCTAAAACTATTCTTCCCACATGAGAAGTAGATATCCTCATTATCACTACTCTCCCACTAAATATTTTGTCTCATTAACAAATTTTATAAATTCACTATTTACTTAGAACTAGTCATGAGATTTTCAACATTTCATATTTAATTGTTTCCATAAGAGGGTGGAACCAATTTCGCAAAAATCTTCATCTTCATTGAAAAGAATAGTGACATGATTCTAGAGAGTATTCTCCATATTTTCCATATAAAAATAATGATAAATATAGAGGATCTAGTTTAAAAGGATGATAATATGAGATTAATGGATAATTTATTATCTATATAAAATTGAAACAATGAAAATTTATCCATATAAATTAGCTTCTTGATGTAAAGATCATGATTTTATATTACTATTTTCTTATTTATATTTGTATTGTGCAGTGAAAATATCATTTATATTTACCCTTAATATCCCCTTTTCATGTCATAGGATATGATTCATCATGGTGTATCTATCCATGTTATTATATTTTTTCTTAAATTCCTATAATATATCTTACAGAATTTAGTAAAGGTTATTTGATGCATCCTTCATGAATTTTATATAGGAACATTTCTAATCCTTGATCTCTCATTGATTTGGTTGATTATTAATAGGGCGCTCTATCATAAAATATAAAATCTATAGTAATATTTCAATGAAAAAAATGTATAAATTTTAGAAATTTGTAACAGTTTAGAAATAGAATTTACTTAGGAATGGTCATAGTGTACCCATGGATTTTTTTTCTAGAATATGTAAAAAGTGGATTATAGAAAATTATCTTAATTAATTGGTGTGATGTAATAAATTATTATTATTAGTATCCCGATATTTTTTTCAAATCCCAATATTCCTCAAAATTGGATTTGGAGTATCCCCTGAAAGGGATATGCTATTCGAAAGGATTTATATTCCCCTTCCAATAATCCCTATGAATACCTGGTAATATTTTTCAATGGTATTTACATAAGCAGTCTCCCCAACTACATTAAGTAGTATTTCCTTGATCTATTTAGTGAAATTTACAGTACTAAATTCCTAAACATATATTTACTAAATAATTTAATTGAAGTTAAATAATTTCTATCAAATACAACTACTTTTCATGAATTTTTTTTATTTTAACACAATAAATTCATTATAACTCCCTAAAAATTAGGGTTTCCCAATGAGGGCTAGACCAACACTTCAATATATATTTTCTTCCTAACCTATGACATTGAAGTTGATATAGGGATTAATATTTTACATGAATTATTTTATCATTATGTAAAAAAATTCATTATTTTTCCATTACATTATTGTTAATATTATATATGTTTTACATAATTAATAAACCATTTGTAAAAAAACCTTTATTTCATAGAAAATATATATTATTTCATCTTGCATTCTTGTTAATTTATTTACATTATGTGACCATATTTAAATAACAAATAAATATAGTTTCAAATAATTTAATTAATAAACGTTCACCTAAAAAACAATATAATAATGTGGTGTGGTTATATGAATTTAACATTTGGTTGGTTTATTATTCAAATTTTAAACCAACCCTTGACCAAAGGGGTATATCTCCTTAATACCATACATGGTTCAATTTATATAATTCCACCATTAACTTGTGAATCTTATAAGTTTGTATCCCCTCATATTAGTGTTGTACCACCTTTATTTTCCTAGGGCTCCATCCATTATATACCCTTAGTAACTCATAGGTGATGGTAACAAGGTGATTAGAGTCATATAAATAAAACATGGAAACTTAGGACCATGAATAATAAAAGAATAATGGATGAAATAAAAATAATTGTATTTTAATTAATAATAAATTTATCTGAAAAACCCATGTAATAAATAAATAAAAAATAGGAACCCAAAACTTATATAGGATAATCAAGATCAAACACCTCTGAAAAAAATTACTACACATTATGTTATTTCAACATTAATTTCATTTTTTAATTAATTAGATACATTTCATGGATTAATAAATAAATTATCCCATTAATTAATTAATCATTTTTCAAAATTTACTATTCAAATAGTCCCTCAAACTATCATCCTATATAATTTTAAATAAATAAAATATAATTGTTTTAATTTGTAGATAAATATCTAAAAGATATGTAATTATAGGTTTACATATTGTTTACCATTATTTTTGGATTAAATTTAGACTTCAATGTAATCTACGTGGAATGTATTGGATGCAACACAATGTGTGTTTTCTTTTTTTACTAAAATCCATTTTAATAAATTATGTTTTACATGACGTCTTTCTAATTATAAGAATGTAATTTTTAGTTAAAATGAACTTACATGACATTTTTTCCAACATGACATGTTAGGAAATACCTAGTGTGTTGTTCTGGGGGTCAAGCTGATTAGTTTGGTGAGTATTTTTCATGTAATGTATGACTAGACAACATGCCTTGAATACATATGGAATTTGACACTGATGTTTCATGTGAATTAAACAAGATTTATGGTGATAATAATATACATGGTGGATTTATAATTTTTTTGTAAATAATTTCTTAATAATTTAATTCCTCAATACCTTTTTCAATACAGTAAACATGTAATTGGTGAGAAAAAAACATATTACACAACATGAATAACTAGCTACATGAATTCAATTAATATTTTTCTACATATTTGACTCATATGGAACACCTATCATAGCATGATACTTACATGAGTTATCCTAACTTACATAGTGTGTATATCTAGCTACACATTGTGTAATCAATTTATATCTTCTGACACTACCTTCCTAAGGACTCATCTTGTATCTTTCATGAGTTATAATGTGTTATAAATTTTGTAAAACCTAGATACACACTATGTACTTCACATGTTTTCATGCCTCTCATATTTTATTCATTATATGATGTGTATTAATTATATTCCATATATTTTGACCACAAAATTTGTGTAATCTACATGTATTAAAAACCATGTTGGGTTATATGGTGTGTACAATGGATTTAAACCATATAATCTATATATATCCATGTTATAATCACATGTAAATATATTTTATACAATGACACTTCATATGAATCCCCACATAATGTTCCATAATTACCATCTCCCATTCTTTTGTAGTTAAACATGGGTACACAGTCTGTACTTTTTTGTTACACGACATGCTCCCATGAACTATAGTAAGAATACTCAACACATTTCAATGTAATATTTCATTGTTCTTCATATGTTCCTAACATTATCATGGTTATATTAAAATGAAAATAATTTTTTCTCAACATTCATATTAGATAAATAAAAAATAGAGTCTAATACAAAAAAATTAAAAATTAATAAATAAAAATAATTATTAATTAATATCTGATTGATATGATACAACTTAATGGTTTTAATGAACTGTAGAATATTTTGTACTAGTTCCCAATAATTTCTTGATTTGTTTCAATGGTTAAGTTTGAATAAATTGATTAATAAGAACATGAAATATTCACAATGATGATAATTTCACAAGTAATTTATAATCAATTTAAAAAAAAATATTGATAATTATTTATTTGTTAATGCATTTTATATCTAGTATTATAGTCCAATCATTATGGGAGGAATTAAAATTATAATTCATCTAGAAATACATATTCCTGCTATATGAATCTCATAATATCATCATTGGTATTCTGGTTGCTAGTGTAGAGGATCCAATCATCTTGCATCATTATCCATTGATCACAACAAGAAATATTTTAGTTTTGGATGATTACTTATCCTTTTCACGTAGTCTTGAGATAGAAGAGGATGATTGAATCTCATTATTAAAAGTGTTGTTGGGAAGATATTTATAGGGTTTTCATATAATTCTTGGGATAAAACATGTTATTCACAACACTCATGATCTGTAAAAAGATATATTTCAAATTATATACATTAAAATAATATTTTTTAATTACAAATATTCCCTTTAATTAATTTTAAATTATATGTAAACCCCATGTAAAATAATAATAATATATTCCATGGCATGAACTTATTTCAAATATTTATATATAAATTTTTATATAAATAAATATTTATTTTTGTGATATTAGATAAAATATATCATTTCCATCGTGGCCTTAACTTTTCCTATCAATCTACCTCCAAATTTATTGAAACTTGAATAATAATTATATTCTTAAAGAAATAAATGTATTTACATTAATAATTCAATATATAAAATATTATATCATTCATTATGTCACAAATATATTTTTTGGACTATTTTAGGGTCCTGAAAAATCTATAGAGGGGAATGGGAATCCCCCCTCAATTTGAGAAAGGATTCTACCCAATTTCCTTTAGATGACTGGGCAAAAACATGAAGAATACTCAAAATTTACAAAGGCCCGACTGGTCTATGTACCAGTTCAAAATCAGTAGAACACGATCGGTTCAGCTAGCCCCACGAACCAGCGTCGTCTGCGAAACGGAGGCGGGAGCCCCTATGCGGGTGGAGACCCGGATGAACGCCAGGCCATTCTACCGCTGCGAACCACCCCAGCCACGAACCACACCAGACCAGCCCATGCCCAGCACGCTGTCATTTGTGGAACAAAGTCGGAGCCCTACGCATCTGTGAAGCTCCCCTCATTCAGACTTGGTTCGCGGGTGAGGTGCATTTATTGAACCCCCTCAAACCTCATATTGACCAAGTTATCTGTAGGCTGGGTTTTCGGTCATGGGCCTCCGTAAAAGGTGATGTATGACCACAATACAATCCATCCACCCCCCTCTATAAAAGGATGTTGAGGGGGAGTAGAAATGGATAGGGATTTAGATTACTGGATATTTAGAGGCTGGAGGAGATTGAAGGAGAAGCTTTTCGAAGGAAGGATCTTTGGATTTCTCCAACCACAAAGTTCCAATTCAAAAACCAGTACAGGTATAGAACTGGAAACGAATTGATAAAGAACCAAAAAACACATAATAAATTGGTGAACAACGAACTAAAATTAAATCTGCGAGCCATGGACCCTCCGCGGATGTAATCCCGACAGACTAGGAAGTTTATTCCCCTTTTCGATCTAATGGGCCGCGTAGCACCCTCCCACACACGCGCAGCCCGGACTGGCGATGCCCCAGGCCACCAATGCTCGCGTTTACTCCAACACCATATACCAAATTTGTATGTGGGTGAAACCCAAAGCTGCATGCCGCTCTGGTACACGGAAGGACCATTAGTCTGTGTACCACCCTGGTACGGAGACAACCTCTCCAACCATGTATCACTCCCCTACACGAAGGGCGCCACTCCTCATGCACCCATGTGGCCTGCCAAATCCTTTGGTGTCTAGATCCTCTACAATCCCTTCATTGGCCTATTCAACCGCCCCGAGCCAAGGCCTCTACCAAAGACACTAGACACATATGATGAAACCTTCAGGCGCGTCAGTGCTTCACCATGAGTTCACATACCCACGATAGGCGAGGAAAAATGGGTTGCCCTGACCCTTGAGCGGATTCCCAAATCATTCTTGGGTTCACAGTCCCACGATAGTGCAGGGTCTGAGCCAGGGAGCCCCCTTTTTGCCTCTCCACATGCTAGGATTGAGGGATCCCACTGGCCTTTCCTTTTGATAAGGACCAATGGTGAGCACATTTCCCCACTCCTGGGAGTGGCTAGGCATACCTTCGGGAGTAAGCCCCAGACCACCCTCTCCGGAAGTCAATGGATTTCCCCTCCCTTCCGGGAAGGTTCATTGCTATGTCGTCATATCCCTTTCCCCAGTCAATGTGACTTGTACCTCCCTCTAACATCAGGAAGAGGGAGAATCCAGCGGCACTGACCCTTTCTCTCCACCGCCATAGCCATTGTCTCTTCCACGCCACTACTACCCTCTCCCCGCTCTGAAATCTATGAGAATGAGAGTCTTGTGATTCCATCCACCTTCCCTTGAGGAGGAAAAAGTGTGAATCTTTCCAACTCTGTTTCATTCTCTTTTTTCTCACATCGAGCATGACTCGCGTGGGCTTAGAGATTTGTTGTGGTTGTGGCATCTGCAGAACATAGGCGGTTAAACAAACTATGTGGGTTTTGATCCATGTCTCCCAAACAGGGTATATAGGATGCCTCCACGAGGTTCAATCTCAATAATTGGAAACTCTCATATGTAAGCCTTACTCTTCTAGAACTACATGGACTTTGATTTCCGGCCAACTGGGATATGTAGGAAACTTCCCCGAGGTGCAAGCCCGATCTTTAATTCTGACATACACCTTTGTCTCTGTCAGACCATGTCCTTATACCCCTAGAAGGACCATCTATGGGCCCAGTAAATCACTTCCCATGGGTCTTCTGGGAAGATTCAGCATAAGTCCCTCACCAGCATTGACCAGGCATCTCTCGCCCAGGTGTCCTTGCCAAATGACATTAAACTGTACAGTTGGGTCCTTGTCACATGACCATAAATGGTGATGTGTCATGTTGAGTGGAATCGAGCTAAGTGGATTCTGATTCCTCTCATGAGTATACGTAGTAAGCCCATATCAAAGGTTTTATCCAAACGCTCATGTCATTATCTATCCCCCCAAGATGAACATAAACTCTAGAATACCCAGTTATGAGGCTTTAAACCCCTACTATCTTAATGAGTCCAAATTCCTCAGAGTCATTAATCCAATGAAGGATGGTAAACCTCGGGCCTAAATGATTCCAAATCCCTATATTCAGTTGATCATTTCCAACCAGGGAAAATCTATGGATACTATGCTTGGGGATAAACCGAAGATTCACAAACATATGAATATGTCTTAAATATATAAGATAGTCCCAAAACAGGCAATAATTCCCCTTCCCCCAAGAGAGTGTGATGAGCCCGACGTCCCATCCTCTCGACCAATGTGAGTTCTTAAGTGTCGCTGGCTTAATCTCCAGGAGAACGCCTGCCTTTGTAAAACAGTTTCATGTATTATTGGATATGGAACCGTTGTGAGTTTCAAAGAAAAAATGAATCACCCGACATGAGTGATTAAACAATACTCAACCATCATAAAATCAACCGTCGGTAGCAGCGTTCCCCCCCCCCCGTTTCAAAACAAAAATGGTGAACGCAATGATAATCTTCAACCATAATTATGGATTTACCCTAATCCCACTTTGTGTACCCTCTTGGTCAAGAGGAGGGCCAATGAAGGTCATTAATTACACATGGGATTATGAGATGCTGATTTGACGGGTTTGATATTTGAATTTGTTAAAATATTTTACAAGTACCAATCAAGACTCCCTTTGATCCAATGACGTCACGATGGAACTCGCAGACACGTTCTTCAACCAACACAATGACCGGGTATTCCCACCAACGAAGGACCCCATCACCTACTCTATGTCTTCAACATTGGGTCTCCGATGCGTTGATCTGAGAGTACCACTTGAATGATAGTCTCCTGACGGAGGAGGTGGCCATGAACTCCCTCTAGTCGGCCGAGAACCGTCGGCCGCCTGCCCTGCAGCGGCCACCAACGAAGACCTAGACGACTCCTATTTCCATCTCAAACCATTTCAGGAGTCTATCCCCGAAATGGGAAAAAACATACCTCCCTTATCTTAGGGAGGTGAATGAGGTTGACCCTAAAGAATTCATCCTCGATGAACGGGGGTTCCGATCTAAGGCCCCTGCTGGAAGACGTCATCACGATTATGCTGTGACTCAATATCCTCACACAAGGGAGGATATCACCCTGAGGATCCAGGCACACGCTCCCCATGCTCCAGCCCCTTAGACTACCCAACGAGGGTGGAAAACCTGCAATCAAGGACCAGTAATCACCCTTGTCCATGAGGAAGAGCTCTTCTTCCTAGTCACAGAGACATATCATGAGCAGGCACATACACTTGTCCGCTCCTCCAAAGACTGCCATCCCAAAATGGCAGCATCATACGAGCAGGTGAGGATTCCCGCCGAGCTTCATCAAGCCCATCACCCACACAGGACGACACCTACTCGGAAGGAACTTCTCCCTACCCGGGGTCATGAAGCCCACCAACAAGACGTGGTGGAAACCCAACACCTACAAGACCAACTCCTAAAAGATACTCCTAATGCCTACCATCCCGATAGGGTGGAAATCAACAAATCCCGCCATCCAGATGTGGAGTAAATTAATAGGTGGGCATGTCTCCCTTCCAAAAAATGCCATCAACTCGATACGGTGGGGAACCAACATATGCCAGGCATCTCCCTACAGATGCAAGTAAAGTTCACCACCCCAATGTGGAGACAAATGGAGAGGTAAACTAGCATATCTTAGAAAAGGGAAGACTCATTCAACTTCCCCGACACAGAGGAATTGTTAGTACCGACTGGCCACTAGAGGTCCAGAGCAGGATATTCCTACTCTAATACCGCAATGGGACTTCATACCCGTTCCTTCCAAATATGTCTCTCTGCATATCCTGGAAATGATGGATGAGAAGGTATTGATCCCACATCATATCTTGCAGACTTTCTAGAATCTAATTCCATTGGTGGAAACAATAAAGACATGGGCCCATGAGCCCGTCTGCCCAATTGAGGTGACTCATCTAAGAGATGAGATAGCCACCTTGAAGCATATCTGCATCCCTGCTTCCACCCAGAAGGGTCATCGACCATATCCTATAATACAATGGCAACTAGATCGAGCAGATTCACTCACTCCAACTGGGGGACACCCGTTCATCGTGATGGATGCTCCAGAGTAGGCATATATCCCTACTAAAACTCAAGATGTTTTTCGGCATATCCCGACAGCAACACATGACTCAATTTGATAGAGACACAAAGGTGAAGGTCGTTATCAATAGAATACGATCACCACTTCCTTCAAGAGAGAGCCCTGAACGCGCCGAAGGCTACTGGAAAACAATTAGTAGGTTCATAACTACGCTCTGCTAGAAGCTAGGGTTCCCGACGCTGCTTAGAATATGTCGAAGGCTCAGAACCCTACCCACCCATTACCATATTATGGGAGTGGCAGTAGCAGTTGCGGAGGTCCTACCCACAATATCGCTATTAGCAGCTCTGAAGGTTCTACCTAGAGCACCTGTGGTGCCCCCCATGGCCATATAACGATCGATCATGAGAGCTTCTCTTTTGATGCGATTCATAGAATCCCTCCACGTGACCAGAAGATCGAGCATCAAGAAGGCCCTCCACTTGCTGCGGTCCACCCTGAAAGTCCACCCTAGCGTATACACTACAAATACTCTCCGTGCAGTGGGACCACAGATTATGATATTATCCCTCGTTATCATAGTCACAAATGTGGAGGCCCTCCCCTCAGTGATGTATCAACACGACAAGAAGGACCTACCCTTGTAATGGCATTCTCTAAAGGTCCTCCCCAGAGGTTACGTTGCAACGACACTCCGCATATCCAAGAATTAGATCATGGTGGTAGTCCTCTCCACTCTGATAATGGAGGTCGTCCCCGCAGAGATGTAAAGAAACGAGAAGGCACTCCCCTCATTGTGGTTAATTCCGAAGGCCCTCCCTAGGGTGTACTCCCTAGATATTCTCCTTGCAGCAACTATGATGGTAGTCCTTGCCACCATGACCACCATTATGAAGGTCCTCCCTGCAATGGCCCCCAGCAACAAGAACGTCATCCCCTTGTTGCAGTGTATCTTGAAGGTCCTCCCATGGATACACATCAAACGTCAAACAATGATGGTCATCCTCACCATGATGGCAGTTGTTGCGAATGTCCTCCCCTTAACAGTGCGGCGCAGCCAGAATGTCCTCCCCTTGCTGCGATAGGCCTTGGAGGTCCTCCCCAGGGTATGCACTGCAAAAGTCCTCTATGCAGTGGGGTGTCCAGCTATAATGGTATCCCTCCCCATTACTGTAGGGATAGCTAAGTTCCTCCCCGTAGTGACATATCAAATCAATAGGAAGGTCGTCCCCTACCAAATCAACCACAAAAAGCCCTCCTATACTAAGGCACTCAGAAGGATGAGATCCAGCATGTCAGATTCCCAGCCAGTCACCAACGACATCCTTCTTGAATCTAGGGGCAGTCCAGGACAACGATCATCGTCTGTGCCACCCCCGAACCACCCACATGATAGTTCGATACCTACCTACCCCACTACCTCTGACTACACTATCAGTGAGCAAATCAGTTGGGCTGAACAAGTAGAGGAATCACTGGAGGAAGAGCATGCTGACATATTGCACCTGAGTAAATTACTAGCCATAGATGATGTACCGGTTATGTTTTGGCCCACAATCACCTATCAATTCGATATACCCAGAAAGTTGTCAGAAGAATGTGTGCATGAGATCTTCTCCAATATATGGACAAACTTCCACCAGTTGAAATCATGTTTCCTACCCTAGGATGGGTATGTAAACCATGTCAAGATGATAGAAGACCTCCTGCATCACAACGACCTAGAAGCTCTTCCTTCGGCGCAACAACCGCGATCAGAGAGGCATAAAGGAAACCTTGAGCTAGACTGCTTCCGTACACTGCACCAGTTGCGCTGCCTGATTGGTGATGCCCCGAAGGGAGTCCATATCAGAGGATGGGGAGAGCATGGGGCTTTGCATTTCACTATGCTCCCTTACTAGAAGAACCCGTTTGGCATAATGTCTTGTAACTTCATCGCTTCAAGACAGTAGTGGAGTGTGGTACCTATTCAGGAAAGGCGACCCGCTCGACAGAGACATGCCTTGAGTATGTCTCAAAAGCATTAGGCCTGATGGGAACATGTCATTCATGAACTCCTAAATCAGGCCACCGAAAGCATACATTAGGCCTCTCACATAAGAGAGTCCAATCAGCAATCATTGATTACCTCCCCATAGGGAATCAATTCACAAGTGAAATCAGCACCAGATCAAGTTCACCCTGAATGGGGGAATGCATGGTCAAGCAGGTACTGATAGTAGCAGCCACATCCGCAATCCGGGGTCAACCCCAGCCTGCTGGGTTATGGGCATTTTTAACAACTAATTCCCCCATAAGACCAATAAATGTGGGAAGAGACGCAATGTCCAAGGAATGGGGCCTACCCCAGCCCCCAGGGTTGGGGGAATTTTTATTACCTCAACAACAACCCCCCCCCCCCCCAAGAGAATCAGTATTCTCCCGTCTGAGGAGGATAGTCTGAAGAGGGGGTTCCTACCCTATCCCATCCTTTGAATCACCATCCCCTTCAAGAGGGAGGCGTACAGTAAGGTTGATTCAAATAACTCTCTGCATCCCCATTTGTCAAGGAGCCCGGAAGTAATCCGGGGAAAGAAAGGGGAAGACCAGTAAAAGGTGCAGAAGATCCTCTTCTTATTTGGAAGATGACATCTCCTCCACCCCATGGTATGCATCTGTCAATGCCATAGAGGTTAACCCCACAGGTGACACTGAAGATGATGCAAATCCAAATGGATCAGTAGATGATGGTTCTATTTAGACTTTGACCCAAAATGAACTATCAGGTGTGCACACCAGGAACCAGAGGGCCTCTCTAAATATGGCCGACCCTCTATACAACCCTCCTTTACATACCTTGCAAGTCCCCAACAAGGATAAGAACAAAGGACTGATTACCCTTAACCTGCCTCCTCTCAGTAAAAACGAGCCACATACACTCGAGGAGAGATTCTCTCGATAGGAAGAGGAGATGAAAGAATTGAGATGGCTCAATGATGAGCTTCTCCAGAGGAACCGTCTAATTGAAAGTGTTACCCAAGAAGTGCTGGACCTTGCACTCCCAGCAAGTGTACCTCAAAGACTAAGGTTTTCCTTTGAAAACCAAGCTGGGTCTGTGCCCCCGCCCTATATGGCGCCTGACCTATCCTTCTATCTGAACCTGGATTCAGATGAATACCAAGACATCCCTACACTCAGGAAGAAACCGGAGAGAATACGTTTGAACCCTCTAAAGGTGCCATAAACGGCATATTCACCCTTGGTGTCGGATGAACCAGATCCTCAAGAAATTCCTTGGGCTATACCTACCCAAGACCAGGCTCAACAAGATGTAAATTAGGGTCTCAGCAACACTATCGAGGAATTGGAAGCTTGACTAGAAGCGATGGAAGGTCGGCGCCCTCCGATACAGCCAGAGAAGAAGCCCTATCCAGATTGGGTGAGAAACACGCCTCCTCCACCCGACATTGAGAGCACTGTATTCCCTATATTCAATGGATCATGCAATTTGGAACAACATTTGATATACTACACGTCTTATTGGGACCCCAAGATGGGAACTCCAGAACAACAAGAAGCAGTGAAAATCATATGCTTCATGAAAAACATACAAGGATGTGCCTTTGTTTGGTATACGAGCCTTCCTGCTCAGTCATCAAAGAGCTGGGAAGACCTTAAGCAGTAGTTCATGTTCCACATCAGCTCAATGTTCCCTAAAACAATAGTCAGCGACCTCATGAATTGAAAACAGAGGGAGAAGGGGAGGGTCTCAGACATCATCACCAGATTGAAGGGTCTGACCTACTCTCTGAACAAGCCACTTCCCCAGGACGAGATGCTCACTATCTACATCGACAACCTCTAAGATGAGCTGCGAACATCGCCCATACTGGTGGAGTGCACCACTGGATTCCAAAATCCCTCTGCCATCACCTAGAGAATTGGAGACTCCCTCTAGCGGACATATCTGAGGTCACGAATAGCCTCACAGGCTCCTGCAAAGAGAGAAGTTAGGGATTAATCATCCTCTATCATGCTCAAGCCAGCCCTTGTGACAACTCCACCACCTAGGTCTCCACCGAATCGTCAAGGGACCCCTGAATATCAGCGGCAACCTCCACCCCGACGAGACGATCAGAGAGGACCTAAGAAGAACTAGTTTGAGGAACGAAGATATAGAGTATATTCATTCCAAGAAGACCAAGTCTGAGGATACTTCATCACCACCATGAATTTCAACTTGCTACACCTCCCAGAGCCAAGGAAACCTGAAGAAGTTGGCCGCGACGACAGGCCAGATTACTGTCCCTACATCCGAATGTTGGGACATAATATTCAGGAATGATTTGCCTTCATATACCTCCTAAAAAGGATGGTAGACTCTGGGAAGGTCGAGCTGGGACCACCCCTGGCTCACGTATCATATGTTTCTTCCACAAAACACGATGAAGGGGAGGGGTGGAAAGAAGTCACCACTAAAAAGGGGCAGAAATTTGCTGATTAAATGACTTGGAAGACTTTAAAATGAGCTCATGGCATTTTCCGAGCTCAGCTACAGTAGCTGGTGGTGCCGCCAACAGCCCCTAATTCCTCACAACTGCCAATATTGGCTTCATAATCCTCCACAGGCCTGTCATCCAGGAATAATCAAGAATAGAAGAAGCATGCGCAAGAAGAGCAATCTGCAATAAGGCCAAAGTTAGCCCTAATGCAGTTGGATTTTATGCCCTCAAACTTGGAACCATGGTCACCGACCCACCAATTGGCCCCATTAGGGACAACCAACCTAGATAGCCCATCACAGGATGAGGAGCTAATCTTTGGTTCCATCAACATCACTCATCTAATGGAACCGTCCCCTAATGAAGGGTATGGTTAGAAACCTGAATTCCTAACACAAGGGACCAGGAGGAGGAATCATAGAAGTAGGGGATACCAGGGGAGGCGTAGTCACGACCGAAACCAACCCTATGGTTTTACCCTAGCCCAAACCATTAATATCGCAGAAAACCATGGGAGATCCCTTCAATATACTCAGTACGAGAAAGAACATTCCTCCACCTACACAAGCAGACACTCTGGCCCTGTCATTCTGTGGTAGCCATCATAGGAGGAAGAAGAGTCTAACCTCCTAGTGAGTACAAATAGACCTTCCAGGACGAGTCCTCTAGAACGCAGGAACACCTTTTACATCCAACTCTGCGACCAGTCCCTCCTCATCGCATACTGCAGTACCCAAAGTGCCTTTTAAAAATCTCCCACCAACGGAGAAGCATCAGCCGTTGGAGCAGAAATATGACATCCTTAAGCATCTAGCATCAGTTCAAGTTAAGCTGTCAATCCTGGATGCCATGAGATTGTCAACAGACCTCTGGGAGGAAATTATAGAAGCCTTTCTCAGCCCCCAAGAGTTTCAATCTAAAGTAGTCGCTGTCAAGATTTTCCAGAAGAGACTAGCTCGACTTAATGCAATGCAGTGATTCCCTTTACCGATCAGGATGAAGATGCCATCGTGCAAGGACACATCATTCCACTATTTGTGTCTGGCACACTAAATGATGTTGAGATCCAGAAAGTGTTTATTGACAATTGATCTGGAGTTAACATCCTTCCCCTACGGACACTCCGCAACTTGGGCTATAGCGAGGATGATTTTATACCCTTAGCTACTACTCTATTGGTTTAGGACAAGAGGGAACATAAGACAATGGGACAAATCAAGATCCAACCCCATTTTTGAGACCTTGTTTCCTACTTATAATTCCTGGTTGTTCGGCAGAACAAAAAATTAAATGCCATGTTGGGAAGGCCTTGGCTCCATAAGATCACGACCATTCCTTCATCCTAGCACCAGTGTATCAAGTATTGCATCAATGGACAAGGTGAGACATTTAACGCTGACAAGGCCCCTTTTGAGTTCTCTGAGTCACACTACATCGACGCTAGGTTTTATGAGAAAAAGAAAAAGAAACCTTCGATCGATGGTATCAACTGGGCCCCCTCTCCAAATAGTCAGGAAATTGTTCTTGATGACCCCCTCAAGAAGCTCGGCGAAGACTACGTACTGCCCATCAACCATGTTGTGAGTAGGGGTTCAAGTCCGGACATGTACTCAGCTTTCCTCGTGATTTCATCCATGATGAACGAGCATAGTATTGTATAAATACCTGCTAACCCTCAATTTGAGGGAGAACACTTGAGTGAGGATGCCCATAATGCCTCACCTCCAGACTCTCAAGATCCCATGTCAAGAGCTCTACCCCCGTCAGATTAAGAATATGAGGATGTGGGAGAATAAGAGGAGGAAGATCTCAAGGATGCACCACCCGCATTCGAGGAAGGCATCTCCACCACTGTGGATGAGCTCAGGGAAATAAACCTTTGTACCGAGGAAGACCCAAGGACCACTCTCATTAGTACAACCATGTCATCCGAGAATATTGAGGTATACAACTCCTTCTTGAGGTAAAAACATGATTTTTTTTAATGGAATTACACAGAAATTCCAGGACTTGACCCCAAAGTGGTGACTCACCACTTAGGTCTACCAGAAGACCACCAGGGCTATAAACATGCCGCCAGAAAGATGCACCCCACACATGCTGCCAGAATAGAGGTTGAAGTCGATAATCTTATCAATGCAGGCTTCATTCGGGAGGTCCAATACCCCATCTGGCTGGCCAGCATTGTACCCATAAAAAAAAGAATGTAAAAGTCTGCGTCTGCATTGATTTCAAGGATTTTAATCGGTATTTCCTGAAAGATGATTTCCAGGTCCCGATCACCAAGTTATTAATCAATGCAATAGTTGGATATTATGATCTCTCTTTAAGGGATGGTTATTCTGGGTATAATCAAATCAGGATGGGTCGAGAATAGGAATTATCCACTACCATCAGGGCCCCAAGGAATATTCTGCTACAGGGTCATGCCCTTTAGTCTCAAGAACACTGGCACCACATATCAATATGACATGCATCATTTCATTAAACAATTCCCGAGGAGATTCATTGAATTTTACCTAGACGACTTGGTGGTCAAGTCAAGATAGTGCTCAGATCACCTGTCAGACCTTGAAACCGTCTTCATCAAACTTCGACAACAAAGCCTGAAGATGAACCCCTTGAAATGCGCCTTCGGGGTTACCTCAGGGAAATTCCTTGGCTTTGTTGTATGACATAATGGCATCGATGTAAACCCTGAAAATACAAAGGCTATCCTTGGTTTACCACCTCCCCGTAATCTCACTGAGCTGAGAGGTCTCCAAGGACACCTGGCCTACATTAGGCATTTAATTTCCAACCTAGAGGGTAAATGTTTGCCTTTCACCAGGTTAATGAAAAAGGGTGTTACGTACTAATGGACAGAAGATTTCAAAGAGGCATTTGAAATCCTGAAGAAGTACCTGTTAAGCCCACTGGTACTCATGCCACCGGTTGAAGGAAGACCATTTATCCTATAAGTGACTAACTTAGAGCGGTCACTGGGTGCCTTCCACACATAGAAAAATGACGCCGATAGTGAAATCCCTCTATTACCTCATCCAAACCATGATTGATGTTGATATTCTATACTCAAATATCAAGAAGAGTTGTTTGGACTTTGTCTTCACAGTTCAAAAATTGTGACATTATCTGCATCATCATGAAGTTCATTTTTTCTCGCGTAGTAACCCGCTCAAATACATCCCTAGCTGTCCGATGCGGACTGGGCACCTATCCTGATGGGAAATCATCCTACAACAGTTTGACATCCAGTTTGTGCCTTAGAAACCATCAAAGGACAAGTGTTAGCAGATTTTCTGGCAGAACATCCCTCGACATAGACCACTGCACTAGACATCGAGCTACCTCATGACAACATCTTCTCGATTCAAGAGGATCCCCCAACATGGGAAATGTACATCGACGGTGCATCTTGAAGCCCGATAGGGAATAGAATGGAGGATCCCAAATTTAACAAAGTGGGGTTGGGGATCATACTCATGTCCCCAGAAAAAGAATTTTTTCCATATTCCTCCCTCTTTTAAGAAGGATGTACGAACAATGAGGTGGAATATCAAGCCCTCATTGCAGGCCTGGAGCTCGCACTCCAGGAGCAAGTGTAGCACCTTGAGGTAAAAGGTGACTCAGAACTGATCATCAAGCAAGTCAATGGTGACTATGCTATTAAAAAGGAGGAGATGATCCCCCTATTTGACCATGTATGATAGTTAATGGTTGAATTTCCACAAACCCAAAATTGACCTATATTCCCCAGTCTCAGAACGCCCAGGACGATGCATTAGCCAATGCGGCCACAACCCTAGATGACCCAGAATGGGATGAAACAATTATCAGTATTTCACATCGTCAGATGGTCTTGCCGTTTGTTCAGACTAAGACAGATGAAATCAACAATGTTAGTCCTATCCCTGAGCCATATGCTCCTGCTACCAGTTGGCTGACCCCCATTGCAAACTACCTTTAAAAGGGAGAAATTCCACCAGACAGGGATGAATGAGAGAAAATACGGATAAGGGAAATCAAATTTGTCCAATATGGAGGCTTGAGTTAGCAAGAGGTAATCTACATGTGAGGCCTCGGCGGAGTTCTCCTTAGATTCATTTATGGAGAAGAAACCGATGACGTCATGAATGAAGTACATTCCGGAGTATGTGGAGCACACAAGTAAGGGTTTAAGCATTCCCATCAGGTTCAAAGGCTTAGATACTATTTTCCCACCGTGGAATGGGATTGCGGGCACATTACCACAAAATTCCACTCCATCCATCACACACCAACTTCATTCATCATCTCCCAGAGTTACTTCATCAAGACAAGTACTCTTGGAAATTTGTCGTCTGGGGAATGAATGTCGTGGGACTATACCGTCCCGTGACGACCAAACAACTGAAGTATATCCTCACAATAACTGACTTCATTTCCAAATGGGCAGAAGATGTACCCCTCAAGGAATTTGGGGAAAAACAATGTCATCTTTGTGAAAGATAATATCATCACCATATTTGGAGTCCCTCATACCATACTGACAGATAACGGCACCAACATTTACTCTGCTGAACTGGAAATACTGTACCAGGAATATGGTATCAAAACTATCCACTAATCCCGCTACCATACAACGTCCAACAGATAGATAGAGGCTTTAAACAAGACCCTATCCATCATATCCAAAAAATGGTGGAAAAAGAAAAGAAGTCATGGCTGGAAAAACTCCTCCATGCATTGTGGGCTTAGCGAAACACAATCTGCACTACTACCCGAGCTACTCTATACTCATTAGTATACGGAACATAAGCGGTCCTGCCCATTGAGCTCCAATTGCCTTCACTCCATGTTTCTATATGTGATCAGTTATCCATCGATAAGCAATCAGAAAAATGGATAGGTGAATTGGAATAGCTAGAGGAAAAGCAGATGCACACTTTTCCCCTTATGGAGGTATATCCGAACCAGATCACACGAGCTTTCAATAATAAGGTTCGTCTTCGGTCTTTCTTGGAAGGAGAATTAGTGTTGGTCCTCCAGACCCCAATGATACCTGAAAATAATCCTCCAAAGATGGATCCCTTATATGAGGGACCATATGTTTTACACAAAGTCTACCCCAACATGGCATATGCCCTGATCTCCATGGACGGGCAGTTCACTACCGCTCCTATAAACACAAGATTCATGAAGAAATATTTTTCTTAACCAAGGCCCATTCATCCAATATACCATAAATTAAATTGCCAAGCCCCGTTCTTCCAAGCTGCAGGACGTTAAACCGCTAAGCACTGTTCGTCCGAGCTAGAGGATGTTAAACTGCCATGCCCCATTCATCCGAGCCGTAGGACGTTAAACTACCAAGTCCCACACTGGTATAAACTCAGTGACCATAAACTAAGTGTATTTAATCCTTAACGCAT
Organism: Viscum album; assembly: GCA_963277665.1. NCBI lineage: Eukaryota > Viridiplantae > Streptophyta > Magnoliopsida > Santalales > Viscaceae > Viscum > Viscum album. The sequence goes on along the minus strand of OY728143.1, from coordinate 59,082,226 downwards.
GAAATTAAAATGCACTGATTTCATATAACTACGTACGGCTTGATTCTTTCCTTTGCAGTATACGTAGTGACGCCAGGATCCCACATCTTGGCCCATCCACCCCCAAATGAAGTAAAAAATTCCATTTCCCCCCATGTATGGTCCAACCCTGCATGTGGTGTATCTCTCTCAAAGAACTACGTTTGGCGTGATTCCTGTACTCATATGAGAAATAGTGACACTCGGACCCCATGACTGGGGCCAATCGCCACTTTATCATCGCCCTCTCAGCATTCCTATTCTCACGCCATGTAACCGAGACCTCTTCCATTCCTTGTTTCTCACAAAGAGTATTACTCACATGGGCTTAGGAATTATGGATGGGTTCCTTCCCGTGAAAACATGCCAAATTGAATCTATAGAACTATGTATGGCTTGATTCCTTCCCGCGTAGGATACACAGCGATGCCAGGGTTCTACATCCTGGCCCAACCACCCCCAAATGAAGCTCGAAATGGCCCTTTTCTCCCATGCACGGACCGAACCTGCAAAAGTTGTTTTCCTTGAAATAACTACGTGTGGCTTGATTCTTACCCTTGTAGGAAATGTATAAATGCCCAGATTCTATATCTTGGCCCAATCACCGTAAAAATTGAGAGAATTTCCCTTTTTCCCTGTGCACGGACTAGACCCACACATGGTGTATTCATTGAAAGAACTATGTGTGGCTTGATTCCTGCCCCCACAGGATACGTAGAGATGCTAGAGTCCTACCTCTTAGCCTAGATGCCGATATTTTCTTGTCTTTACTGCATGACGATAAACTGCACAGAGATAAAAATACCCTTTGACCTTACTTCAGGATGTTAAACTGCACAGTCATGTGACCTTACCGCATGACGTTAAACTGAATGGAATCCCCCTTGCATGCTAGTTCATCATCATCCTCACCACACGATGTTAAACTGCACGGAAATCATCCGCACCACATGATGATCAACTGCACATAAATCATTGTGACCCACCCAAGATATACGACAAAATGGGACAAGAATACTCCTTGCACATTTGGATGCATCCTTTCCATACATCAGACTCCGTGACCCAGACAATTGCAGATGTTCATAACCACCCATGGCCATCAGAGGTGGAAAGTCGTCGACTAGTGGACTCCTTTGCATGACTAAGAATACCATTCCCTCAGCGGTTCTTCATATTGATAGCCCCTAGTCCGTCTACCAATGACAAGATTTCCTTAGGAGACACTCTTCCTAGCTCCGTACGCTTACTGCCCTCAGAGCCCCCGTATCATATCTCCAGATCCAAAAATTGTTGGAGAAGTGGTTTATAGGTTCATTCCTCCCCTCACATCCAAGTGTTTCCAGGGTACCCCTACCTGGTTAGCTGATGTATCTGCCCATGGTTTATATGAAGATCTACATCCATGAAAACTAAGTCAGGGCAAGACTACTTTGACTCAATGGAAAATTGCAACGAAGATGTTTCTTGTTTACTTGGGAACAATTATCCCCATATTCTAGAATCTATTCTATGATAAATCCCAAATCTTCGTAACCATCCATGGCCATCAGAAGTGGAAAGTCATCAACAGGTGGAAACCTTTGCATGAAAATACATACCATGCCCTCAACAACTCTACAAATTGATCTCCCCTGGCCCATATACAAAAGGCAAGATTTCCTTAGGCAATAAACTTCCTAGCTCCATACACTTACTAGCCTCAGATCCCCCACACCATATCTCTTGATCTAGGAAAACCCAGAGTTACAGTTTAAACCCTCAATCTCCCACCTAGTTTAGAGTATACCAGAACATATTAACTCAATTATCCTTTGGGTGATTGTAGCAATAGTCACCCAGTGGTCTGAACTCTATATCCATTAAACTAAGAGTATTTAGTCCTTACTGTATTATGTTAAATTTCATGGAGTAAAGGTACACCCCATGCGTGAGATAAATCAGCACAGGGAACCCTTCAGGTTTTAACAGCAACCAAGGGCAATCATCCCTGACATGTCCAGATATTTCCTTACCAAATGACAGACTCTATTTCCCGAACAATCACAGATCCCCATAAACCACCAAGGCCAACGGACATGGAAAGTCATCGACCTTGAGACACCTTTTCATCACTTTTCATACCATGACCTCAATGGCTCTTCATATTGATCACCACTGGCCCATCTACCAAATGCATGATTTCCCCAGGCAACACTCTTCCTACCTTCGTACGCTCAATGGCCCCAGCGCCCCCATATCATCTCTCCTGATCCAAGAAGCCTCGAAACCATGGTTTACACCATCAAATCCTCACCACATCTTGGACATGCAGTGATATTCGAGCCCAGTTCCATTCTAATCAAGAGTGGCCTTTGAAAAAACGTCCCCACTGCATGACGTTAAAACTACACTGAGCATGTCTTTGCTGCTTGGCATGGAACCGTAAAGACAAGCATTAAACTTCTAGGGAAATGCCTCTAAATAAAATCATTTTTTTATTTCAAAATTCCCCCTTCCTCATTGCACGACATTAAACTTCACGGAATTTAAAATACTCCCATGTCCATACTGCATGACAATAAATTGCGTAGTATTTAATAATAATAATGCCCTCCGTCCTCATCGTAAGATGTTAAACTGCACGAAATTTAAAATTCCCTTGTCCTCACCGCTTGACGTTAAATTACATTGTTATACCGTTCATGAGAATCAATCATGAATGGAGGCTTTCCTCTGTCCCTCAGTGCACGTGCCAGACCTGCACAAACCACTGTCTCACACCAGCGTGAGAAGGGATGATTTCACCCATTCCCGAGAAATTTAGCCTAGATGTTTCTCTCATATCCAGGCACCCTGCCTTCTCAAATCACACTTTGTACTCAGAAAGAGCCAAAAAATTGTAAGTCACCCCTGGTGGTCTCGAATCTCAACTTCCTTGAAGATTCCCACCTATCGGGAGAATAGAATCATTGAACTAAGGACACCTTTGCATGAATATGCATTCCATTCCCTCAGTGGCTCTACATATTTATCACCCTTGTAATATATACCAAAGGAAAGTCTTCCATAGGCAATTCTTTTCCTACCTCTGTATGCTGACACAACTCCTATGCCTCAAGACATGCCCTGCATGTTGCTCAAAGTTAAACATGTCCCCTCATGTGTGTCTGAAAGGTATTAAGACATATTTTAATCAACAAAACTTCATTGGGCCCCTCTCCCCACCATATCTCGTCAAAGCTATTCTTCCTAAAACATCAGTGATGATAGTCTTATCAGTGGGACTTTAAACCTCTCTCAGAAAGAGGCACAAAGCCCGTTATGCCGAAAACCCGAAAAGGATGACCTATGAAAATGGTGAGCTATTCCCACTAGGTCCACAATAAAAGGGCCTGGGTAAAATTTAGTGTATCATCATAAAAGACAAAAATTTTGTGGGGTTTTTTCTATAAAATCCTAGAAATTGTCAAACTATACTCGCTTTATCCCTTGGTCTAGGAAAAAATTATAGCTCGTTTCTATTTTATCACATTCCTTAACCATGATTATTCTATGTTTGGTGAATTATTATTTATACAAAAACCATGTCGGACAGTTTCCATCAAAGGAGAAGGAAACAAAGGGTTCTAAAAGAGAACAAATAGAAAACTCTTTTTCTATATTATGAGATTGATGAGAAGGGCTTCCAAAATCTGAAGCCTCTTCTAACATTGAAAGGTTATTACAGGAGACTCTAAATGGATTCACAAAGTTGTATCAGGAACTGGTGAGAATCCTCATTCTCTTGACGAAGATTCTACACCAGGGCGGTCTCAGCCTCCACATCAGCCCATATTGCTTCCGCCTCCTGTGCTGCCTTTAAGATCACCATCATCATCTCTTCTATATACCACTCCCCTTCTTCAATTATGGCCATAGAATTAGCCTTCTCTTTCCCTAACCGCTGTATGTCACTATTCAACACCCCCATTCGAGACTGCTATTTATGAACTCCCCCCTGAAGTCTTGTAACCACCCCCGCATTGTCATGAGAATCTTACCTATGAAGTTGTCGGGTTACAGCAAGGTAGGCTTCAGACTCAGTAGCGGAAAGGCGAGACTCAAAACCGCCAAGCCTCTCCCTGTCAGCGAACACCTATTTGACAATGTCATAAATACCATGGTAGTCAAAGCCATAAAATCCCAGAAGCATAAACAAATCTCCCAACTTCGGCAATTCGGTTGGAATCTCGGCTAAGGGCATCTGAGAAATCAGCTTCCAAATCTTCTCCCATGCCCTTTGGCGAGCATGTCGAAGAGTAGAGAGGGCCCACTGATCAGGCTCGGAGTCACTCCCTGACAAAGAGGTATACTATGGGATGAACGTCACCAGGGAGGGACCTAGTACAGCTTCAACCAGAAGCTCTGACGCCATAGAAACTTCACCCCCGGCGGTTGTGGTCAAGGGCATGATTGGATCCAGTGGCACAATCGCCAACACCGACGGTTGTCGTCCTAAAGCCCAAAATCCAATGAGGCAGATAAGTAACCCTAATTAGAAAAGGGAAGTGATGGTATTCAGTGGAAAGATATCGAGATGCTTACCCCCGATCATCAAGGCATTGGTTCCCTAAAGCACTACACCACCGCTACTGATCGAAGAAGATGCTATGTTTTCATTGGGAAATGGGGTCTTAGAAACCCCCAGAGGTGCCCAGGACCTAAGGCCATGCCCAAGGGTAGAAACTCCCACAGAAATCCCCAATTAGTCATCTACGGAGATCATGCTCGGGGAAATTACTCCCCGGGTAAATAGAACAATGGCCCGCTCTAGGTTCTCATCAACTGGAATGATAGCAGGCTCTTCCTCCATCAAAATGGGATCCATGGGGTTTGAGATAGCTAACCCTGTCAGATCTGGGGCCTCCTCAGTAATCACAAGCATCCCATCCTCCCCTGCAGCTATGGAGAATGTGTGATCTGCGAGAGTCTCATCATCTAGCTAATCCTCCTCTGTCATATTCCCAATTGTTGAAGACATAATGGAGGCGTTTGTACCACTAACTCCTTCGGTAGGGCCCGCCACCACATCATGCTCAGACGTGGCCATGGGTGGTACCTATGATAGTAATGGGGTGGGAGGTATGACCACTTGGGAAGACATGACCATGTCACTGATCGGATCTGCACCGTAGCACCAAAATCAGTTAATAACTAGCAGAGTCAAAACATCTGAGTTGAGAATTGGATAAATGGGAATCATAATTACCCGTTATTCCTTGTCTGAGCCGTTTCGATAATCGGGATGCCTGATGATGTTTCTGGATCTGCCAAAGGGACAATTCCCCGCCTGGAGTGCTAGGAGGAGCAGAAGGAGGAAAGACCCTGGTCTGATCCTCAATAGTCACTTCCATGTTCTCCACTGTGCCCGAAGAGCCTTCCATGATGACCCCGTAGTCAAAGGAACATGTTTGCGTGCTGCGGTACCTCAGGGAGTATACTCTGGGGAAGAAATTTCCCCCTGAGATTCCTTGGCACCCTACGTAAGGAAAAGAAATGTTAGAACCTTCACAATGAAGTGGGGATAAGATCGGGAAGGATGAGTAGGGAAACCAGTTCCTCAACATCATATGATTCAGGATGAATTATCATCCTAGACCCCCTTTTTATAGGCGTGGTCCCCTACCAGGTTCACCCCACTACTACAAACTACCCAGGTTTCAGGACTGCTCTACATCAGAATAGCCTCATCTTTGTTCCGATCAGACCCTATTCCGATTGCCGGAATTTGTAGTGTCCTGAAAAATCCGCAAAGGGGTATGGGAATCCCCCCCCCCATAATTTGAGAAAGGATTCTACCAAATTTCCCATAGAATATTGGGAAAAGAATATGAAGAATACTCAAAATTGACAAAGGACCGACCTGTCTGTGTACCGGTTCAACATTAGTGGCATGAGGCGGTTCAGTGAGCCACACAAACCAGTGTCATACATGAAACGGAGGCGGGAGCCCCTACGCATGCGCGGACTAGGAATAACGCCCGGCCGGTCCACCGCCGCGAACCGCCCCAACCACAAACCGCGCAAGACCAGACCATACCGAGTGAACTTTCATTCGTAGAACAGAGGCGGTTCCCCACACGGCCGTGAAGCTCCCCTCGAACAGACTTGGTTCGAGGGTGAGGTGCATTCAATGAACCCACGTGAACCTCAGATTGACCAAGTCATCTGTAGGCCGGGTTTTCGGTCATGGGTCTCCGAAAACGGTGTCGCAAGACCACAATACAACCCTACCCCCCTCTATAAAAGGATATAGAGGGGGAGAAAAAATGGATTGGGATTCAGATTCATAGATATTTTGAGGCTGGAAGAGATTGAAGGAGCATGTTTTTGAAGGAAGGAACTTTGGATTTCGCGAACCGCAATGTTCCAATTCATAAACCAGTACAAGTATAGAACATGAAACAAATTGATAACGAACCAAACAAATGTATAACAAATTGGTGAACCATGAACTAAATTTAAAGTCACGAGCCATGGACCCTCCATGTATGTGCTCCCCGTGGACCAGAGAGTGTATACCCCCTTTTTGATCCAATGCACCGTGTAGCACCCTACTACGCGGAAACATCCCTGACCGGTGATGCCCCTGGCCACCGCTGCTAGCATGGACTCCAGTACCGCGTAAAAACTTGGTACGTGGTCCAAAACCGAACCCACATAACACCCTATTACATGGATGGCCCATAAGTCTGCGTACCACCCTGGTATGCAGACGACCTGTCCAACAGTGTAACACTCCCCTACGCGATGGGCACCACTCCTCATGCACCCATGTGGCCCGCTAACTCCTTCGATGTTTCCGTTCCCCGAGACAGATAAAATCCTTCTAATCTAGCCCGATCCTCCGCAATCCCTTCATTGGGCTATTCACCGGCCACGATCCAAGGCCTCTACTGAATCCACCATACTCGAATGATGAAACTTTTATGCAGGTCAGTGTGTCACCGTGAGTTCACATACCCATGGTAGGTAAGGAAAAAGGGGATTCCCCAACCATTAAGTGGATTCAAGAAATATTCTTGGGTTCACATTCCCACGGTAGTGTAGGGACCGAGACGGGGAGTCCCCTTTGAGCCTCTCCACTTGCCAGAATTGAGGAATCTCGCTGGTCTTTCCTTTTGATGAGGACTAGCAGTGAGCACTTCTCCCCTATCTTGGGAGTGGTTGGGCATGCCTTCTGGAGTAATCCCCGCACCATCCTCCCCGAATGTCAATGTCCTTCCCCTCCCTTTTAGGAAGGTTCATTTATATGCCGCCGTATCCCTAGCCCCTGCCTGTGTGACTTATACCTCCCTCCAACATTAGGAAGAGGGAGAATCCAGCAGCACTAGCTGTTTCTATCTGCCACGAAAGCCATTGTCTCTACCGCACGACTACTATCTTTTCCCCTCTCTGACATCGGGGAGAAGGAGTGTCTTTTTGTTCTGGCCAGCTTCCCTTGAGGAGGTAAAAGTGAGAAGCTTTCCAATTCTTCTTTATTCTCTTATTTCTCACACTGAGCATGACTCATGTAGGCTTAGATATTTGTGGTGGCCACGGTGTCTGCACAACAGCGACGGTTAAACGAACTACGTTGGTTTTGATCACTCTCTCCCAAATAGGGTACGTAGGACGCTTCCCTGAGTTTCAATCCTAATAATATAAAACTCTCACGTGTAAGCACTAATCTTTCTAAACTACACGGACTTTGATTCTCGGCCAACCGGGATACATAGGAAACTTCCCCGAGGTGCAAGCCCAATCATTAAGTCTGACATACACCTTTTTCCTTGTAAGACCATGTCCTTATACCCCAGCAGGACCATTTCTTGGCCTAGTAAATAACTATCCTTGGGTATTTCAAGAATCTTCAACATAAGTCCCACACCATCTTTGACCAGGCTTCTCTCACCCGGGTGTCTTTGTCATAGGACATTAAACTGTACAGTTGGGTCCTTTTCCTTTTCGCACGACCTTAAAATGTGATGTGTCCTATTGAGTGGCATCGAGCTATGTGGATTCTGATTCCTCTCACGAGGATATGTAGGAAGCCCATATCATGGGTTTGATCCAAATGATCATGTCGTTATCTGCCCCCCTGGATGACAATAAACTCCAGAGTGCCCAGTTATGAGGCTTTAAACCTGTATAGTCTCAATGAGTCCAATTTCCTCGGAGTCATTAATCTAATGAGGAATGGTAAACCTCAGGCCTAAATGATTCTGAATCCGTACGTTCAGTTGATCATTTCCAACCAGGGATAATCCATGGATACTATGCTTAGGTATAAACCAAAGATTCATGAACATATGAATACATCTTAATTCTATAAGAGAGTCCTAGAACAGATAATCACTCCCCCTTCCCAAGAAGGTGTGATGAGCCCAACATCCCATCCTCTCGACCAATGTGAGTTCTTATGTGTCGCTGGCCAATATCCCATCGAACACATGCCTTTGAAAAACAAGTCCACATATCATTGTATATGGAACCATTGGGCGTTTCGATGCAAAAATGATGCACCCAACATGAGTGATTAAATATAACTCAACCTTCTTAAAATCAACCGTCAGTAGCAGCATTTCCCCCCCACATCGAAACAACTATTAAACTCAGATATATTCTAAGATTCGATAATAGATGATTGGATTTATGTTATTAATATTTCATTAGTAATTATTATTCTACAAAATTAGAATAATATATATTCTTAATATTAAATTAAATGTGAACTTAATATTGATTTCTGATACACTTAGTATATAGCCCTATAGTCCTCTTTGGTAGTTGAATTTTATGAACATTATTAAAGTCGAACAATGGAATCTAAAAACATTTCAAGCAACCCATATAGATGAAAGATAATATCGTACTGAAAAATCATCATAAAAACCCATGTAGTGTAATATAATTCCATTATCTAGGTATATCATCAAGATGGATTCATAATTTTTTCAACAACTAAAATACAATAATGATCATTATTTGAATATTTAAAATGAACTAGTTGACAAACTATAGTAGAAATTTATTTAATTAGATAGTTCAATTTCAATCAAATGGATAAAGATATCTTTTTCCATTATCATAGAATGAAAAATATCTATACTTAATTTTTTCAATTAATTTCATATCAATTATGACACTCCCAATGTTTCCTAATTCATCATGAGCATATGTCATATTGGTTTTTGATAATACATCAATGTAGATGATTCATGATACCCAAAGATACAAGTCTCATGTCTCATGACTAGTATATGTTTTGGTTGAGAAGAATCTATAATATCACATATAACATGTGGAATTAATTTTTGTAGGTATGTCCCCATAAACTAAATTTTTTGAGATTACCAAGTTTAAATCTTCATGAGTAGAAGCTTCACCCTCTAATAAGAATCTAACTCCAGAGAATAAAACAACTTCTTTGTCTTATCATAAAAATGTTATATTGACAATGGGATATATATTTTGGAATAATTATATAACACTTCAATATTCTCATAATATAATGGAAATTATATGACCAATAAATGTGTCACAGACTCTATGGAAATTATCACAATATTATAACATAAAAGAACACTCATATTTCAATAAAATATTAATTTATATCATGATGGAAGAAATATTAATGTCAGTAAGTTATAGTTGAAAAAAACTAAAACTAACCTAAAAGTATCAAACATTGTACTATAAAAAACCTAATGGAACCTTGGTGTAGCGTTGTTCTAGTAGAGAATACCCAATTAATATTACTTATCATTGAGTTAGAACTATTGATCAGAGCTGAGATGCAAGAATAAAAGTACACCAATGTAATAGATTAACTAGTTATGTATAAAATCATTCAGCTGTAGTTTATTAGTTTTGAGGTACTATGGTAGAGTGAAGTATGCTCAATTTTTTCTCATCCTAGTTATATATTTTAGTTCACACTAGTTGATAATATATATTTATTACATATAATATAGTAAGAGAATTATAAATTTCTATAGAGATTCATTGTAAAACTCTCAAGTTATCTAATCTATTAGAGGATCAATTGAGGTTAACATAATCAAATATTATATGTGATATAGTGATAGGGAGTGATGATCCGAAGTCAAGTCCTATAAAACATTCATTTTTTTTGTGAAATATGTTTTTTTCGAATTAAATTAATCTTTTTGAGATTTTGAATTTCACTCAACAGTGAATATATCATGTGTTAAATGAAATCACTATGTTATTCTATATTTTCAATCTAAACCATGTTTATATTTCATTATAATATACCCCAATATATGTTTTCGCTACATGCAACATCGACTTGGATTGCATTACACATAACATTGTGTTTGTACAAAACAATATTTTCAATAATTAATTAATTAAAGCTATTATAACATATCAGTTATCATATGAATATTACTAACCAATTATTAAATATTATAAATAATTTTATAATATAAATAAAACATAATTATGATAAGACATATAATATTTGGTAAAATGTTTATGGGTTTTGAAATAATATTTTCTCAAATAAAAAACTCCTTATGTCCTTCTATGAAAAATTTTAAATGAATTTTAGAAACTTTTATACTTTTAATTTATTAAAATAAAAAACATTTTTAAATTAATAATATAAAAATTATATTGGGGAAATTTTTGTGATTTTTCAGAGAAACAACCTTTTTGGGGGAATAGTTAAAAATACTAAATTTTCATTCCAAAAAAATATTCCATCTAATTTATTTATATATATAATTTATATTTTAAGTTGATTTTAAATTCAAAATTTATAAATTATAAGTATAATAATCTAATTTATGTCATTTTAATAATTTTATGTTAATTTTATTTATATAATCTTAATAAACATTTGAACTTTCTCACATAAAAACTCCACTTTCTCACCACATATGTAAGAATATAATTACACATAATTTTTATGATTCTACAAATTGAATTTCAGAAAAAGGGACATAAAAATTAATATTCAGCATAATATTTATATCCTAATAATATCATATTATTATTTTTAGAAAAAAATTAGTGAAAGTGATTAAAATTAATTACAGTGATTATGGTAAAATTAAGCATAACTTGGGAATAAACCTTAATCATAAGGGATAAAATGACCTATAAATTTGAAAAAAAAACCATTTAATGTCGATATATCATCTATATAAATTTTCTTCTTTAGTGTTTTTGTTTTTATGACATTTCTTAAGTGAAAATTGTAACAGCCCGAGATTTTATGAAAAATATTCTTTTTTTTATTTTACTAATGTCTTGTGTTATACGCTACATCAAAAGGAGCTTGCACAACACGCATCCTTGACTTGCCTTGCATTACACGCAATCGCAACCTTCCTCGATAGCGTGTGTGGTACGTAATCCTGAGTTTCACGAAACAATGATATGCTATTAAAATATTATTAAAACTATCCGTTATGAATAGTAATAACCACTTTTTAAATTTTAGAAATTTTAACTCTCAAAATGGACTTCATTTTTGGATTCGGAGTATCGAATTTAGCCTAAGGTGAAATTTTGGTACTTTTCGGATAACTTTCATATTCTGATGAATAGTGAAAATTACTAAATTATAATTAAAAACAACTTTTTTAATCGAAATAATTAATAGTGATAAATCATTAATTTGAGTGGTTTTAAAGTATATTTAGAATATATTTTTACAATTTAATACAATGTTGGTCATTGAATGTAATTTCACATTTAAACTAGACATAAACAAGTGCCAATCTTTTGATAGATATTGTTTCTTAAAAACACGCTATTTGTTTTAACAGCGGGATTTAATTATAAAATTAATTAATGCAACTTTTATGTTATGAATTTGGTAAAATAGACTTCAATTTTGAATTCGGAATATGAAATATAGCTTGGGATGAAATTTTGGCATTGTTCTGAAAAACATCAATTTTTGATGAATAGTGAAACTACTAAGTGGTAGGTTAAAAACTGAATTTTGCATAAAACTTAATTTTACCGCTTCTGTGAATGGAATTTCGAAAATCCGAGAGACACGGTTAATATCAAGGACTAAAATGTGGTTCAATGAGATGAAAATAATTTTTGGTGAATAATAACTTTTTACTTTTTTTTACCACGGTTAATAGTAAATAGGGTAACTAAGGGTAAACATGATATTAATATTACCCTAACACATGTACTAATTCTATTGGACAAGTGTAATTCGACCAGAAACAAACTTAGGAATAAAATATGACCATTTAGGCCCACTTGGATTAGATTAGGACATTTATTATTAATTTATTTAAAGAAGGGTTAAAATAGTTAAAATCAATGTTTAATAAGTAAATCATTTCTAATATGGGGTTATACATAAGATAAATTCGATTGTAAATATTCATTAGAAAGATAAAAAGATTTAATACATAATGGTATTTTATTTGTAATTTTTAGACATCAAATAAGTTAATTTATTTATGACACAAAGATAATGCAGTAATTATCTTATTAATGAAATATTGACATAATTGATGTTATAAACCCCAAAAGAAATATAATTTGAGACTTTTTATGAATTACACTAATTTTCTAGGTTACTATGATATATTAGTGTTGATTTAATCAACTTGGTTCGAACATATAATTCTGTTATGACTTTCACAAAAATCATATATCAAATAGTGTCAAAATTGACACAAAATAGTTTTTAAATCAAATATTATATTATTAATTGTTATTTTATTCTTAAAAATCTAAGGTTCGGCCAAATGACTTAGATAAGGATATATATATTAATAATAAACAATTTGGGGTTTGTTTGGCATTTTATAGTAAGTGTATTAACCATATAGTGAAAGAAAACAAAAAGACACGGTAAAAGTTAAATTATTTAACTTAGAGTTAAATCTAATTGATAAGGTTACAATAATACCCTAAACTTGTCTAAATCTTATTGGTTGATAGGATTTCTACCCAACCCCACTTTAGCTTCAAAATAAGACCCTTTGGAACCATTATAAACCGATTTTTACATTAATATAAAATAATATTTTGAGGCATTCCTAAGGTGCCCCTCTCCTCCCTTATAAAAGGACACCTCCTCCCCCTCCTCCTCACACAAATTTGAGCACTCAAGCTCGTCCAACCCCTGCCATTTTCTCCTCTCCACTTCCCTAGCAAAATCCTATAGGTTCTGGTCTTCCTCAAAGACCAATTTTAGTGCCCTAAGAGGATGTCTCAAAGAGGCACTTCAAAGAAGAGGTAATTACCGTTACCAATTCTTTCATCTTTATTTCTTCTTCCACTTCTTCTTCTTAGGTTGTTTCATTATGAAGTAATAACATCAGTATCACTCATATACTGATATGTTATTATAAGTATGAAACAACCCTATTTCACCATCTATCCATCCTACAGAAAAAGAAATCACCGCGCGTGCGTACGTACGGAATACCGTCTCCACGCCGTGGTGTAATCTATTTTCCACCACCACCTTACATGGATGGGTATAATGGTGTAAAGAATAACTATACATAGTTATTACAACATCATATTGATTCTGATATATTTTATAATACACTCCAATTCAATTCAATATTTATAGAAATGATATCATCGCTCGTGCGTACGTACGGAATACCGTCTCCACGACGCGATGAGATTCATTCTCCATGTTAACCATTTAAGAATGATTATAATGTATATATAAGAAATAATAATGAAATATATGACATTATAAAGCTACTGGATTTATGTATATATATACATATGTATGTCATCTACTTACTTCCATTTCAATACAATAAGGAAAGGAAAACAGCGTTCATGCGTACGTACGGACTACCGTCTCCATGAACGGTGTTTTTCATTTTATTTATCTACCTATTATATATATATATATACTGAATATATATGATATATAAATCATATTTTATATTCTGGAAGTAAGTAAATCATGATATAAGTAATAATGATGTCAAGAACAACAAGTCAAAACACCTACGATAAATGAAACGATTTTACCCAAAACGCTTCTTTAACATGGAATTTACAAAAGAATGGGTAATATAATGTCATAAGTGAACCATATATGATATCATAACAATGAATATGATTCTATAATAAGTCAATAACATGATTTAAATCATTATACAGGAGGTTCGGACACTTACAAAGCAAGTCGGACCTAAGGTAAGGGAAATATCACAATCTCATTTTTATCCGAGATTGTTTATTCGTAAGTATTTACTGGGGTGTATTTTATCATCCACATCCATGTTTACTCAATATGTAATATTATTTCCATCCACCTAAAATTGTTTAAATCCATTTATACCCTTTAGTGAGTTTTTAGTAATACGTATGAAAGGAATCTTTTGTCGTTTTTCGTACGAGGTACTTTTTGACTTTTCCGACAAAAGTACGAAGAATGTTTTTTTTAACTTATACAGCACGAACGGATTTCTACTGTTTTATAAAGCCTTATTTTAATGAAGCTTCCTCTAAAAGATTTCATGACTATTTTCAATAAAATCTCTTTCTTTTAAAATTGCATGATGTTTTGTGAAAAGAAATTGATCTTGAAGAAGAAAGGATATTTTCCTCAAGAATTCAATTCAAGTGTTTTATCAAAATTATTTTCCAACTAAGATAATAAAGGGTTCTGTTTCTATCCATATTTTTACATTGATTTGACTATGTTGTGATGGAATTATGTTTATGAATTCCTTTATCTTATATGAATTGATTTATGATGTCATGATGTTTCAAGAATCCCATTTTTGTTACATGTGTTATGCGATGATGTATGTTTTATGATTATGTGGCACACATAAGAAAGGATTCATTATAAGATGGGTGGGACCTATATCTCCCTCCAATGCATTGGGTAATGATTTTATATCTCATGAGATAGACATGGCTGGAACGGAAGGTTATTTCGGTTCAGTGATACAGGACTGAAACGAGGAGTGAACTCGGTTCAGAAAGGGACTTTGTCCACTAAGATAGTATTGGCAATGAGTCATGACTAACAAGAAATAATTTTCCATGATTATGTGTGTATGCCACAAAGTTTCAAGTTTTATGTTATGATTATGGTGATCTCATTTTCACTTCTATGATTTAACCCATGTTATGATATTATGAGCTCTTTTGCAGGTTAAGATTTCCAAAAAGCTATGTTCTTATGTATATGATGTGATTGATATTTATTTTGTTTACCCTTACTGAGCATTTGAGCTCACCCTTTTATGTTTTCTTTTCCCCAGGGATATAAAGAAAGGTTTATAGGTAAAAAAAAGGGAAGATCTTTATGGGAGATATTGAAGATCTTTCACCACGATTAGAAGATTACGTTCCGAGTTTCCAAAGACACTAAACTATTAAGATCCTTGTGTGTGTGTTTTTGTTATGTACTAAGTATTCCGCAAAAGTAATGTAAAGTCTATGTACGTCAAGCTTCGGGTCTCTACAGTTGGTATCAGAGGAAAGGTATAGTCAACCTTTGGAAACTAGGATGCGAAAACGTTAGTGAGATCCCTAGAGATATTTCTAAGGTATGTCTAGGGATGCCCCTAAGGATAAGTATACGTATAGGATATAGTTCTAGAACTATGGTAACGATATTAGATTAAACCAAAGATGATAGATATTTAAGTTACTCCCCCTTTATTACGATTTTTGCATCTAACACTATTTTGTTTGGGTTTTAGAAAATCACTGGAAACAAGATGATTCACAATAATGGAGGATATGATGGACAATGGAATGATATTCCTCATGAGCAACCAAATGAAATGGGATTTGGATGTCCAAACATCATTATTATGCCGAATCAGCAATCTCACAACATGATCAATAAAGTAAAATTTGGTAAGTTTCCTGACTCGGCTAATAAGAGAAAGATGGAGTTCCATGATGATCATAGAGGAAAGAAAGTTCAATTTCCCCTATCTAAATCATGTGGGAAGAGGCATCAAGGAGAATGTTTCAAGGGAATAGGAAGATGCTTTGGGTGTGGAAAAGAAGGACACAAAGCAAGTAAGTGCAATGGAAAAGGGTCGGTTAACACCATGGATGAGGATAATGGTATTGCTACGACATCAAAAATGGTTAAGTGTTTTAAATGTGGAATGTATGGGCATTATGCAAAAAAATTCCCTAAGGGAAAGACTCATGAAGAGAATCAGTATGGTCATATGGGTAGTATTTATGTGGATGATGATGAAGAGACTACAAATGATATGTGAGATGAAAGAATTTTTGAAGCTCGGTCAATGGTTTGAGAATGTAGTGGAATGATTACATGTTTATCATGTGTAATTTTGGAATAAAGAGACATCTATGGATTGTTACACTGTTGTCTTTCCTTGTGTTTTGAAAGTGTATGATTAATGTTACCAGTATCCATGAAAGGTTATTCAGATATTTTTTGGAATGTAGATGATATGCGCATAATGAAGGGATAAGGAGAAAATTAAATGTTTGATAGTATTCATGAGCTCATGATTGATATAAGTACTAAGTGATATCATGGTTTGAGTATATAGAATTTTGAGGATTTTGGTATGTGGAAAGTGTTAACTTTTAACTGCACTCATGTTTTCACTAAGGTATTCAAGAGAATACACGATTAAGGACTTTGAATGTTTGGAATGTGACCAACAAGACATATCTTATGATATGTGGGGATCAACGACAGTATTAAATCTCTGGTAATCGATGTCACTATATTATGAGAGTGGACTGCAGTATTATGTATAAGCCTAAAGATTAGACTGGATTATGTTGGACATAAGTTAGTATTGTTTAAGGATAGAAGATGGGATGTTATAGTAACGTAGTTTTAGAAAAAGGGACAACCTGCAGGACGGGCGACAGCCCATCGCTTCGGACAAGGCTGTAGGAATCAAACCCACAACCGAAGTGCGACTGGCCTTTATCGCCTACCACTGGCCTACAGGAAGTCCCTATTTAGTAGAAACTAGTTTTATTATATTAAGCAGCATGATATATGAAGTATAAGTCCATTTTAGGAACCATATATGATTAATCTCACAATAGAATGACTTATGTATATTTAATAACTATTGCTAACCTTTTGTTTGAGACAGATGAAATGAACAGTCATTCTATCACATGATCTGCTAACACTTCACAAATAACAAATTCAAATTCATTTATTTAAGAGATGAAGTAGAAATTGTTCAAGGCACGAACAAAAGTGAGATTGTACCAAAATAAAGTAAGTATTTATTCTAAGCAAATTTTCAACTTTAGGGAAATGATCTTGAAAACCAAAAATGTTGTCCTAGTGATCTTATACCTGATGAATCAGATGGTACCTTATATCATCACAAATATATGGATTTGTGATTGCTGGCTTTTCTATAGCCATGTTCTCTACCACTCTCCATCAGAACATGATGGTTAGATTTCTCTTCCATATCCATATTTTCACCTATGTGGAAACCCAGTGATTAGTTTATTTGGGTAATCGTTACATTTCATACTTTAGTTTTTAAAGCCAAGTTTTGGTATTCCCTTTTACGATGTGGGTTTCTATTAAAGAAACTTTCGAATAGTAAACCATTTATAACCCCGACGAATTTCGAGGGCGAAATTCATTTTAAGGGGGGTAGAATGTAACAGCCCGAGATTTTATGAAAAATATTCTTTTTTTTATTTTACTAATGTCTTATGTTATACGCTACATCAAAAGGAGCTTGCACAACACGCATCCTTGACTTGCCTTGCATTACACGCAGTCGCAACCTTCCTCGATAGCGTGTGTGGTACGTAATCCTGAGTATCATGAAACAATGATATGCTATTAAAATATTATTAAAACTAGCCGTTATGAATAGTAATAACCACTTTTTAAATTTTAGAAATTTTAACTGTCAAAATGGACTTCATTTTTGGATTCGGAGTATCGAATTTAGCCTAAGGTGAAATTTTGGTACTTTTCGGATAACTTTCATATTCTGATGAATAGTGAAAATTACTAAATTATAATTAAAAACAACTTTTTTAATCGAAATAATTAATAGTGATAAATCATTAATTTGAGTGGTTTTAAAGTATATTTAGAATATATTTTTACAATTTAATACAATGTTGGTCATTGAATGTAATTTCACATTTAAACTAGACATAAACAAGTGCCAATCTTTTGATAGATATTGTTTCTTAAAAACACGCTATTTGTTTTAACAGCGGGATTTAATTATAAAATTAATTAATGCAACTTTTATGTTATGAATTTGATAAAATAGACTTCAATTTTGAATTCGGAATATGAAATATAGCTTGGGATGAAATTTTGGCATGGTTCTGAAAAACATCAATTTTTGATGAATAGTGAAACTACTAAGTGGTAGGTTAAAAACTGAATTTTGCATAAAACTTAATTTTACCGCTTCTGTGAATGGAATTTCGAAAATCCGAGAGACACGGTTAATATCAAGGACTAAAATGTGGTTCAATGAGATGAAAATAATTTTTGGTGAATAGTAACTTTTTACTTTTTTTTACCACGGTTAATAGTAAATAGGGTAACTAAGGGTAAACATGATATTAATATTACCCTAACACATGTACTAATTCTATTGGACAAGTGTAATTCGACCAGAAACAAACTTAGGAATAAAATATGACCATTTAGGCCCACTTGGATTAGATTAGGACATTTATTATTAATTTATTTAAAGAAGTGTTAAAATAGTTAAAATCAAAGTTTAATAAGTAAATCATTTCTAATATGGGGTTATACATAAGATAAATTCGATTGTAAATATTCATTAGAAAGATAAAAAGATTTACTACATAATGGTATTTTATTTGTAATTTTTAGACATCAAATAAGTTAATTTATTTATGACACAAAGATGATGCAGTAATTATCTTATTAATGAAATATTGACATAATTGATGTTATAAACACCAAACGAAATATAATTTGAGACTTTTTATGAATTACACTAATTTTCTAGGTTACTATGATATATTAGTGTTGATTTAATCAACTTGGTTCGAACATATAATTCTGTTATGACTTTCACAAAAATCATATATCAAATAGTGTCAAAATTGACACAAAATAGTTTTTAAATCAAATATTATATTATTAATTGTTATTTTATTCTTAAAAAACTAAGGATCGGCCAAATGACTTAGATAAGGATATATATATTAATAATAAACAATTTGGGGTTCGTTTGGCATTTTATAGTAAGTGTATTAACCATATAGTGAAAGAAAACAAAAAGACACGGTAAAAGTTAAATTATTTAACTTAGAGTTAAATCTAATTGATAAGGTTAAAATAATACCCTAAACTAGTCTAAATCTTATTTGTTGATAGGATTTCGACCCAACCCCACTTTAGCTTCGAAATAAGACCCTTTGGAACCATTATAAACCGATTTTTACATTAATATAAAATAATATTTTGAGGTATTCCTAAGGTGCCCCTCTCCTCCCTTATAAAAGGACACCTCCTCCCCCTCCTCCTCACACAAATTTGAGCACTCAAGCTCGTCCAACCCCTGACATTTTCTCCTCTCCACTTCCCTAGAAACATCCTATAGGTTCTGGTCTTCCTCAAAGACCAATTTTAGTGCCCTAAGAGGAGGTCTCAAAGAGGCACTTCAAAGAAGAGGTAATTACTGTTACCAATTCTTTCATCTTTATTTCTTCTTCCACTTCTTCTTCTTAGGTTGTTTCATTATGAAGTAATAACATCAGTATCACTCATATACTGATATGTTATTATAAGTATGAAACAACCCTATTTCACCATCTATTCATCCTACGGAAAAAGAAATCACCGCGCGTGCGTACGTACGGAATACCGTCTCCACGCCGTGGTGTAATCTATTTTCCACCACCACCTTACATGGATGGGTATAATGGTGTAAAGAATAACTATACATAGTTATTACAACATCATATGGATTCTGATATATTTTATAATACACTCCAATTCAATTCAATATTTATAGAAATGATATCATCGCTCGTGCGTACGTACGGAATACCGTCTCCACGACGCGATGAGATTCATTCTCCATGTTAACCATTTAAGAATGATTATAATGTATATATAAGAAATAATAATGAAATATATGACATTATAAAGCTACTGGATTTATTTATATATATACATATGTATGTCATCTACTTACTTCCATTTCAAGACAATAAGGAAAGGAAAACAGCGTTCATGCGTACGTACGGACTACCGTCTCCATGAACGGTGTTTTTCATTTTATTTATCTACCTATTATATATATATATACTGAATATATATGATATATAAATCATATTTTATATTCTGGAAGTAAGTAAATCATGATATAAGTAATAATGATTTCAAGAACAACAAGTCAAAACACCTACGATAAATGAAACGATTTTACCCAAAACGCTTCTTTAACATGGAATTTACAAAAGAATGGGTAATATAATGTCATAAGTGAACCATATATGATATCATAACAATGAATATGATTCTGTAATAAGTCAATAACATGATTTAAATCATTATACAGGAGGTTCGGACACTTACAAAGCAAGTCGGACCTAAGGTAAGGGAAATATCACAATCTCATTTTTATCCGAGATTGTTTATTCGTAAGTATTTACTGGGGTGTATTTTATCATCCACATCCATGTTTACTCAATATGTAATATTATTTCCATCCACCTAAAATTGTTTAAATCCATTTATACCCTTTAGTGAGTTTTTAGTAATACGTATGAAAGGAATCTTTTGTCATTTTTCGTACGAGGTACTTTTTGACTTTTCCGACAAAAGTACGAAGAATGTTTTTTTTAACTTATACAGCACGAACGGATTTCTACTGTTTTATAAAGCCTTATTTTAATGAAGCTTCCTCTAAAAGATTTCATGACTATTTTCAATAAAATCTCTTTCTTTTAAAATTGCATGATGTTTTGTGAAAAGAAATTGATCTTGAAGAAGAAAGGATATTTTCCTCAAGAATTCAATTCAAGTGTTTTATCAAAATTATTTTCCAACTAAGATAATAAAGGGTTCTGTTTCTATCCATATTTTTACATTGATTTGACTATGTTGTGATGGAATTATGTTTATGAATTCCTTTATCTTATATGAATTGATTTATGATGTCATGATGTTTCAAGAATCCCATTTTTGTTACATGTGTTATGCGATGATGTATGTTTTATGATTATGTGGCACACATAAGAAAGGATTCATTATAAGATGGGTGGGACCTATATCTCCCTCCAATGCATTGGGTAATGATTTTATATCTCATGAGATAGACATGGCTGGAACGGAAGGTTATTTCGGTTCAGTGATACAGGACTGAAACGAGGAGTGAACTCGGTTCAGAAAGGGACTTTGTCCACTAAGATAGTCTTGGCAATGAGTCATGACTAACAACAAATGATTTTCCATGATTATCTGTGCATGACACAAAGTTTCAAGTTTTATGTTATGATTATGGTGATCTCATTTTCACTTCTATGATTTAACCCATGTTATGATATTATGAGCTCTTTTGCAGGTTAAGATTTCCAAAAAGCTATGTTCTTATGTATATGATGTGATTGATATTTATTTTGTTTACCCTTACTGAGCATTTGAGCGCACCCTTTTATGTTTTCTTTTCCCCAGGGATATAAAGAAAGGTTTATAGGTAAAAAAAAGGGAAGATCTTTATGGGAGATATTGAAGATCTTTCACCACGATTAGAAGATTACGTTCCGAGTTTCCAAAGACACTAAACTATTAAGATCCTTGTGTGTGTGTTTTTGTTATGTACTAAGTATTCCGCAAAAGTAATGTAAAGTCTATGTACGTCAAGCTTCGGGTCTCTACAAAAATGGTGGTATACCTAACTTATTTTAAAAAATTCCATGTGTGTCCTCTATATCCCCTATTGAAGGCCAAAATTATCCCCCTACTCCACACATATAAACCACTTAGGTTTAGACTATATCTACTCAATTAAATTAGAAAAAAATCCACAACTTACTCCTTGAATCCTCTCTTTAGGTATAAATCCAACAATGCATTCCCTTTGGTGAAAACCAAAAGTAATTACCCAAAGTGGAGGTGACATTCTTTCTCAAGCTCCTTGCATTTATTTTATTTCTCAACTACCCCAACTATATTTATTCTATGAATAAATATTAGACACATTATAATAAATATAATATTATTTTTTTATGATAAAGTTTTGTGCTACACATTCACACACATTTATCTAATTGGTAATGTACTTACTATTCATATGTATGGAAAACTACCGCCTCACGAGGCGATGTTGTTAGTTTTTTTATTTACAACCTTTAATGGTATGGAATTATGATATAAAATATTTTTATATGATATATTTGATTTATTTATTCAAATTTAACAATAATATAACACATAACATCATGATTTACATTTTGTGTAAATATGACAATTTTGTTTGGATAAGTGTGGACTATCTTCTCCATGAGTGGTATAATCCATTTAATATTTCTATATTTTATAGATTATTATGAATACCTATATAGTGAATATTTATGATATTTATATAATTTTTACATTATAGAAATCATGTTATATGTATGATGAAAAATATATATTACAAATTAAGACAGATGAAAAATTCAAAGAGGATATTACCCAAAGAAAAAAACATAACATGAAAATGTTAATAAGCGGGTAATATATACGTCATAAAAAACCATATTTTGTATTATATATAATAGTATGGTTATTAGATATATATTATATTTATTTTATAGGAGTTTTTATGAGTACAACGAGAGTCAAGACATAAAGTATGTAAATTTTTTCTCACTCTTTATTTCTGTGAGATATAGGCTATATTCACTACTTATTTATTTTATATAGTGAAAATGTTTCCTAATAATGTATTTTATGATTATTATACTAAAATTTATGGGTATTTACATATCCATTTTATGATATTTTTCATTTATTTTATGTTTCATAATTTACTTAATCGATAAAGTAATTTTGTCTTAATTTTTCTTCTACAAGACACATTCCATGTTATGCACCTCTATTTTTCCATGTGGTTTATATAATTCATTTAAAATGTAATATAATGAATATAATTATTTTTATGAAATTTTATGATTAATATAATATTATTCTTTCAAAAATGTTATGATTCATAGTTATCAAATTGGTAATGGTTTATAGGAACCATGTCAAAATTTATTGAAATTTTGATGATTATGCTCCCATTGATGAAATATTTTGATCCATATCTGAAGAACTATCATGAGTTTTCCTAGAATGTTTTTATTCATGTTATATATGTGTAATGGTCCCACTTTCCCACTATTTGGTACATAATATGATCATGAAATTATTTTTATGAAAGTTTGTCTTTACCTTTTTCTTCGTTCAGAAATATGTGTTCCTCTAAAACAATGTTCTCCAGATAGTTTTCCAAAATATTATACTAATCTGGTATGATATTTGAAAGAAATTTTACCGATGATTTAATTTTTTTTAAAAGGTGTTTCAATGAAATATTCCAATCATTTTTTGGTCGAGGAACTTTTCTAATATTTTTATGGTGTAAATGGAATGTTTGTAATTAATGGATTTATAAATTATTGTGACCATAATTAAATTTAATTTTATTATACATGATTATAAAGTAATTTTTTAAATTAAATTTTGTTCATAATATACTGGATATTCGTTGTTTTAATGTGTATTTCAATGAAAAAGTATTTCAAAAAGGTTTTATGTTTATAATGTGTTTGAAATGATTTTCAAAACATTCTTTATATGTTTTTAAAAGGTTGTTTTCATAGAAAAAATGATCCATTATTTTGATGAATTTATAGGTGTCTTCAAATTAATTTCAATGAAAAAGGATTTCAGTTTTTTTTCAATATTATTTTATTTATTTTGGATAGAAAATGTTTTCAACATTATTTGAAGCCTTGTTTCTATTTTTTCAATATTTTTTCAATGAAAAAGTATTTCAAAATGTTTTCATAGTTATTTTATAATATTTCAATGTATTTTTTTTCATATTTATTTCAAACCATGTTTCTTTTTTTCAATTTATTTTCAAATAAAAGGAATTTAAATTTTTTTTATCATCTCTTATTATTAAAAAATGTATAAAGTTCTCAAAATTATTTTGTGTATTTTATCTATGTTTTAAAAGAATTTTCATTGAAAAATGTCTTCCAAGTGTTGTTAATATTCCATTAATTGTTTTTAAGGTAAAAGAATCTAAAAATGAGTTCAATACATCATTATATGATTTAAAAAAGGTTTTGAAATAAAATAGTTGTCAAAATGGATTTATGTTTTAAAATCGTATTTTTATAGAAAAAGTAAATTCTCATCAAGAATGGTTTTATAAAGGATTCAACAAAATTATTTTCCAAATATTATGACATCCATTAGTGTTACTCATGAATTTTTAGGAAATGATCCAAAGGTTCTATTCATATTATTTCGTTGAATTGTTTATTTTTAAATTGAATTAAGTCTTTGAGAACCATTTCTCTATCATGGGTAATATAATAATGAATCCCATTCCTCTTCCAAAAGTTTTGTTCTTATAATAATAACTTTATTCATTAGTTATTCTTTTATGAAATGAATATGAAACTTATCTTTTTTAAAAATAATGAGTTATGATTAAATGTTCATAAAACCCATATCATTTCATGGGTTATTAAATGTTGTTTATAAAACCCATCCCTTTTTATGGTTCATGAGAAGATTAAATTTTTTATCATCTGGAAAATGTATAAAGGATTTTATTATGACATGGGTGGGGACTATATATCCCTCCATTGAATTGGGTAAAGATTTATATATCATGATATAATGTTGGGATCCATGTACATTGGACAAATAATCTATGAGGATATGGTTGAACTGAGTATATTAAAAATAATAGACTACAACTAAAGAAGGTGGTGTGTTTCGCCCAGTAGCAGAAGTCACCATTAAGTTGGAATATGTGGAAACTTGATTCCAAATGGGAATATAGGGAAACAAGATCCATTATGGAAAGATGGGGAAACCTGATACACTATGGGAAAATGGGGAAACCCGATCCCTTAAAATGAAAGGACTCCAACTAGGGATGGTGGTGTGTCCATCCTAGAATATGTATTCCCCATGAAGGGCCGCGATAAGTTCTAGTTACATGTATTTACTTATTGTGAATAATATTGTAAGATTATGTGGATTCGACAATTCCATGCCTTATTACAATGTTAATATTTCATAGATTAAGATACTATTTTCTTTATTATTCAAGTCTAATAAATTTCAATTATTTATTCAATGACTAATGATTATGTTCATTGATAT
This sequence comes from Viscum album, assembly GCA_963277665.1. Classification (NCBI taxonomy): domain Eukaryota; kingdom Viridiplantae; phylum Streptophyta; class Magnoliopsida; order Santalales; family Viscaceae; genus Viscum; species Viscum album. The sequence continues at coordinate 59,056,848 of OY728143.1, read as the reverse complement.
TCAGGGTATGATCATAGAATGTAATGATCATGTTCTATTTTACTTTATGTTCATGTTATTCATATATATTTCCTTTATTTACCTTTTCCAAGTATTTTATCTCACTATTTTATAATGTTTCCATTCTATTGGTTATAAAAAATGGTTTTCACGAAGAGTTACTATGAGGTAATATATTTATTAGAATCATTGATGGTCATTCATTGAGTTAGAATATTTTTTGTTCCCAGTTTCCAAGTACACTAAACTAACATAGTCCTTAGGCGTCCATTTGTGTTATGTTTTATGTATTTTCCAAAAATGATGTAAAGTATATATATATTAAGACGTGATTGTTATAGTTTTAATCAGAGTGACCTTTTAGTAATCCATTGGAATTATGATGCTAAAACATTAGTTTGATCCCTTGGGTAATTTCTAATTTAATTTCATGGGTTGCCTCTCTGGATAAGTTTCAGGATGAGGAAATGTATTTGGAATTGTCCTATAATTTTGTTAAAATATTGAGTTTATGGTTTCCTAGTATTAAATCCTTGTCTAGATACTACAATTTTATGTGACTCTAACAAAGATAAACCTAGGGGTAATAACTCTGAAAAGGTTTTTCGGTCATGACTTAAGCATAATATAGTACATTACAATGGGACTTTCATCAAACATGGTTTGACACTCCTGTGAGATATTCATTGTTAATAGATAAAGTCTCTACAATCCATCATAAATGATTTAAATAAAACATGACTATGAATAACCTAGGATAAACCTATGGTGACATAGATTAAAGAACTTGATGTCCTTATTTAGACATCTTATAACTAATTTTTTGGATTATTTGATTTTCTACTATGATAGGTGTTTCTGACTATCTGCATGATGGCTTTATTCATTCATAAGAACTAGAAGGAACTACTTTAAAATTTAAGGTTTCATAGTTGGAATCTATGAAAAATATGAAATTAGATTTTCTATGAGTAAATCTCATGATGATAATCAAGAAGGTCTAAGTGTATTGGTTATAGTACTAAACATAAGGAGATGATAAGTGACATGTAAATGGTATGGGGTGATATTCTAGTATTATTTACATTAAACAAAAGAATCATGATTGGATTGAAGTTGAGGAATATTAATACAAGATTGATATGTCATATTCTAGGAAAACAATTATTAATAGATAAGATGATGAAGCTTGTGTTATGGTTTAAGAATAAAGTTGGATAATTTAAGTGTATATGTTTTGGAATTAAAAGATTATGTTACATGAATCATGAACTATATAATATTTTTTAGTATAATTTTTTCATTAATGGGTATAAAGGATATATTGAATAGTTTTGGTGTGGTAAAAATATGATTTTATGGAAAAGTGATATTTGGATTAAGCGAAGTTAATACTTAATTTATTTATGATGTTGAGTTAGTTATATTTGAAAAATATTTGTTGGATAGTACTGATTACATTATAATAGATAAATTATTTTTTAATAAATTGGAATATACTATCATGGATAATGATTAAAACATCTTCAATTTCAGTAATATATCTAGTGATCTTTTTAATAAGGGAGAATGCATGTTATAAATATTTATTTATAATAATTAATGTTATTACCATGATTCAAGGGAATATATGATGAGGGTTTTCCAATATTTTGAATTGGACAACCAAGAGACACTATGTGGTATATGGGGTATAAATGTTAATATGATTTCAGGACTTTATTTCTAACCTTTTTGGATTTTCATTTTCGTAAGGTTTATAAGGTTAACCAATTGTAGAGAAATTAAGATAAACATTTGAAGAAGTATTTATATATTTATTATGTACATAAAACCATAATTAAAAGGCTACATAGTGGTTAAAAAAATCCAATTAATGTCTATTATATGTATTTTTGAAATTATATTAATGTAGTTTTATTAAAAGGAATATTGTATTTTGTGTTACAAATCATCATGTATTGAAAGGCTGTGGGTTTTGAACCCATGAATTAATGAAGATAAGTGTTTCACACCTACCAAAACCCTACTCTATTTGCTGGTAAACATTTAATTATTTTAGTTAAATAATAAGATGAATAAATATTAATTAAGAACTAGTAGTGTTAGTTGTTTATGTATATATATTAATGTACTAACCATATTGATTTTCAAGAATAATTAGAGAAAAATTGTTGGATTTTTCATTATTTTATGTGACTTTAGATCTAATAAAAGTTTATTTTATTACTTTTGACATCAACGATAATCTATGGATACCTATTTATTGAAGTAATGGATGAATTAGAAATTGATAGATGAGAAAAAAATAATGGAATTTTCTTTATATAAATATATCAAGTCATCCTGATTCCATATATTATAGGTCAATAAAAGAATTACCTAACATTCAGAAAACTAATAAAAATGCATTTCAAATACCTTATTTCTTGTTGAACTGATGGCCTTTTAAATCAACACAGATTCATGACTATGTGGCCCAAAAATATTCATTTATCATATAATTATTTCTTATTGATGACCTATATCCCTCCATAATAATATATATTCTTTTTCTATAGGTCTATGTTTTCACTTCCAACCTATGTCCTCTTATTTGGAAACCCAGGTATGAGTTACTCTAGGTAACCGTTATAGTTTTAACATTCAATTTTAATGAAATTTATAGTCATAATTTTTAGGTTTTGGTTAATACTAAAATAACATAAAATTATTAAATCAGTGATAACCCAAAATAAATTTTTGTAGAAATTCATTTTATGGGGGGGTATTATATAATACCCTGAGTTTTGGGGTAATATTTTTTTTGAATTATTTTAATATTTTTGTTATTTTCATTTCATACAACTCTGAATAAATACTGTGTTATATAAATGAACTAAATTATTCTTTCTTTTTAATATACACCATTTTATGCTTATGTTATATGATATCCCGATATAAGATTACACTGAACGGAACATCGACAAGTCTTTTATTACACAAAACACTATGTTTCTATGTAACATAAATTTTTTAATTAATAAAAAAGATAGTTATAACATATAAATAATAATAATAATATTAATATTTGTTTTTAAATATTATTTATAATGGTTTTATATAAATAAAATATAATGATGATAAAATATATAACTTTTGGTAAAGCGTTTATGGGTTTCAGAAAAACATTTTTTCAAATGAACATCTTTTTATATTTTTCTTATAAAAAATAAAAAATTAATTTTAGACACATTTAAAAATTTAATTTTATAAAAAAATTTATTTTATTTTAGAGGGATAAAATTATCTACGGTTGAATGTTTATGATTTTTTTCAAAGAAATGTCATTTTTGAGTGAATAATTAAAGAGACTGAATTTTAAATTAGAACTAAATTTTAGACAAATTTATTTATATAGTTAAAATACATTCTAAATTTATTTCAAAGTAAAAAAATAGATCAATTATACATATATTAATCCAACTTAGGTAATTGGAATAATTGTTTTGTTTAATTTATATATAAATTCTTAATGAACTTTGTATCTTTCTCAATATAAAAACCTGCTTTCTCACTACATCTGTTAGATTAGTATTAAACATAATTTTTACACTACATGAAATGAATTTTAAAAAAATGAACATACATGTATTTAATCATTATAATATTTATATTCTTATAATATGAACTTAATTTTTGACCACACTAATTTGCGAAATTGATTAAAATTCATTACAATGATTAAAGTTAAATCAACTATAATAAGGGATGAAACCTTAAATGCAATGGTCCAAATGACCTAGAGAACATTAAAAACCCTTTTAATGGCCATATATTGACCATAAAAATCATATATAGAGTTTGGTTTTGGTTTTGGATGACTTGTTTTGGTAAAACATTGGTACACACAACTTGTTTTAAAAAATAGTATGTGTGTCCCCTCCCCCCTATAAAAATCCACCACCTATATCACTTCACCACACTTCTAAAAACACTTTTGTTAATAAAATATCTAAGACATTAAATTTACAAAAACCCTCCCTTCATCCTCTATTCATACCATTTATTAGAAAGAAAACCAAGGATGCCCTTTGGTGAAACCTAATAGGAGTTACCCAAAGTAAAGGTAACATCCTTCCTCAAACTCATATCCTTTCTTTCCTTTCTCCACAACATCAATTATTTTTATTCCATGCATACATAATAATATCAGTATCCTCAATATGCTTATTTTTTAATGATAATGGTTCAACTACACATACACACAATTCTTTGTGATTGGTAACAAACATACCATTCTTATATATAGTGAATTACAACCTCACAGAACAAAGTTGTTCGTTTTTTCCTTTACCATATCTCATGGATGATAATTTTGATGAAAAATATATTTTTATATGACATGTAATATATATATGATTTATTTATTCTTATTTAATTAAAATATAACCCATAACTTCATGATTTCTATTTTTTGTAAATATGATAATTCTGTTTGGGGATGTGTGGACAACCGCATCCTCAAAGCGGTGTGATTCATTGACATATTTCATGGAATGTATTAAGGATAAGTTTAGTGTAATTATATTATATTTATTACATATTAATTTTACTATAATTATATTTTATATATATACATCAATATCAATTACTATATTTTATTAAAAATTACAATGAAATACAAAAACAATTTTTATAAATACGTACGACAGACCGTTTCAATGAACAGTATATTCCATTTCATATTTACATATTCTATAGATTTTTATAAATACATATATAATAACTATTAATTATAATTATATAATTATTTATATTTTTGAAATCATTATACAAGTATGAGGACAGAAAATATAACCAACTAAGACACATGTAAATAATGAAGTGGATGTTACCCGAAGCAAAACCATGACATGTAATTCATAAAAAGAGGGTAATATAAAGTAAAAACATCCATATTTTTATTAGATATAATTATAATTTTTTTAAAGCATTATAATAAACTAATATTTACTATACATTATGTTTCCTTAAGTATGAAATTAGTCAAGACATAAGGTAAGAAAATTTCATCTCAATTTTTTTGTGAGGGACATTCCATATTAACCACTCGATTCATTTGTGTAGTGTATATAATTACGATAAATGTACTCCATGATTATTAAAATTATTTTTCTTGTGTATTAAAATATCCATTTGATGATATTTCTTTCATAGGTTTTATGTTTTCAATTTTACTAAATCGAAAAAGTAATTTTGTCTCAATTTTCCTTCATTGTGACACATGCCATGTTATGAAAATATCTTTTTTCTTGAGGTTCATATACTAATTTTAAACTATTATATCATGAAATATACTGAATTTTATAGTATATATGATTAATTTTATTATATTGTTTCCATTTTGTTGTGGTTCAATGTTTCTAATTTTTTAATGGTTTATAGATATAATCTCACCATTTATCGATATTGTTTATGATTATGTTCCCATTGATGAAATATTTAAATCCATATCTCAATAAAAATCATAATTTTTATTAAACAATGATTATTCATGTTATACCTAAGTAATGGATCCATTTTTCCACTTTTTGGTATATTATATGATCAAGAATGTGTTTTTTAAAAATTTTAACTTTACCTCTCTCTTTAGTCGAAAATCTATGTTCATTCAAAACCATGTTTTCTATATGGTCTGAAAACATATTAAAATATTATAATATGAAATTTAAAAGAATATTTTACCCATGTTTTCCCTTTTAATCAAATGGATTTTTTTAGAAATGATTATTCTTATCATTTTCTATTCTAGGAACATTTCTAAACATTTTATGTGACAAAACAAATGTTCAGCATGCACAAATTTATCCTCCATCATGATGGTCATTCCCTTGAAGCTTCTTTTACCAGATTACATTTTTTTCATTAGGTAAAATGTATACATAATATTTTATAAATTATTTTAATGTGTTTTTTTAATTCAAATGTTTTCATAAATGTTTTATGTTTAAAAATTATTTTAAATGATTTTTAAAAACAACATTATTTGTTTTCAAAAAGGGTTTTTCCAAGATAATGATTTCAATGATTTGGAATTTTTTTTATGTTTTAGAATTATATTCAAATAGAAAGGCTTTAAATTTTTTTTCAGGATTCTTTTACAAGTATTAAAGGAAATGTTTTTTTAAAATGATTTCAATCCTTCTTCTTATGTTTACAAAACTACATTGAAATAAAAAGGATTTTAAAAAGTTTTTAGTATTATTTAAAAATTTTTCAAGGGAAAATATTTTCAAAATGATTTGATGCATTATTTCTATATTATAATTTTATTTTCAATGATAAAGGAATTCAAAAAATCTCAAGGATTATTTTTTAATTTTTTAGTGGAAAATGTTTTCAAAATGATTTGAATCTAACTTTATATGTTTTAAATGTATTCCCAAAGAAAATGCTTTTTAAAATGTTTTTGAGATTATTTTAAATGTTTTCAAGGGGAAAATAATTCCAAATGAGATAAGTCTGTATTTATATGCTTTAAAATTTAATTTCATTGAAAATGGGTTTAAAAATGTATTTATGTTCAAAAAAATATTCTTAAAGAAGAAAGGATATATTTATCAGGAACTGTTTTTAAAAGAACCAATCCAAATTATTTTCCATCTAATATGACATCCATTAGTGCTAATCAAAACTTTATAGGAAATTCTCCAATCTTTACATTCATATTTTTTCTCTAAATGGTATATGTTTTAATAAAATGTTCATTATTAGGCCCTTTTCTATTTCATGTCTTATATGTTTATGAATCATATTTCTATTCCATGGGTTTTATGCTTATGAAACCCACTTTTTCTTGGGTTATTATTTGATAAAATTATTTTAAAACTTGTATTTTTTGTATGGTTAAAATAAAATAATATGTTCAGTAAACCCATTTCATTTTATTGGTTATTATAGGATGTTTATCAAACCCATATTTATTATGAGTTATGATACAATGAATTTATTATTATCTTCTGGAACATATATGAATGATTTTATTATGAGATGGGTGGGACCTATATCTCCCACCAATGCATAGGGTAATGATTTATATCTCATGATATAATTATGAGATTCATGTGTAAGATCTTAATACACTATGGGATGATGGGGAAACCTAATGTCCTATAACCAAAGGACTATAACTATGCATGATAGTGCATCCCACCCAGTGGGTGTAGTTAAAATTAATATCAAAGATAGGGAAACCCAATCCAATTTGGAAATATGGGTAAACTCGATCCACTATGAGAAGATAGTCAAACCTGATACAATATGTTAATATGGAGAAATTAGATACCTTAAATGGAAAGGACTCCATCTAGGGATAGTGGTGTGTCTCAACTATTTGGTTTAGACCCCATGAAGTTCCCTAAAAAGTTATAGTTATATTTATTTAATTATAGGTAATAATATTAAAATTTTATGTGAATGATACAATTCCATGTCAAATTACTATGTTATGATTTCATGGTATAATCTCTTGTTTCCCTTTAGATTCAAATCTTATGAATTTATAATATTTATACTATGATTAATGTTAATGATCCTGGATATACTGGGTATGATCTTAAAATTTTATGATCATGTTCTCGTACCCAATGTTAATTTTATGCATATGGGTATCTTTTATATACCCATACTAATTCTTTAAGATTAACAATTTCTTATGTTTCATTTACTCAGGTTATAAAGAAATGTTTTTATGTATAAAAACTAAGGTGGAAGATATTTTTGGGAAACAATAATGATATTTCACTTAGTTAGAATATTTTTTCTCCATGTTTTCAATGACACTAAACTAACACGGTCTTTGGGGGTTAGTTTTTATAATGTTTTATGTACTCTAAAAAATGATGTAATGTATATGTACATTAAGACTGAGTTTTTATTTTTATCATTTTGTTTTATACGTAAAATTATGATGTCATAAATCACATGGATTTTTTAAATATTGGTATAATATTGTATTGATTGTTACCTATGAGTGGAAATTTTTTCTAATAAGGACGATTATTTTATTTTTTTAAATCAGAGATAGAGAGAGATTAAAAAAACATTCAATAACATATTTAAACACAATGAATTATATCTTCTATCAATCACCCAATATAATGAAAAGGTAAAAATAATTTTTTATAGTTTATTAAGATAATATTTTAATTTTCTAGAAGATGAGGAGTAGAAGTAATACCTTTTTAGAGAGGAATATGATCATAGATTCTGTAACAGGTTAGTCCCTTTAAATAAAATTTATAAAAAAAGATTATCTAAAAGTAAAAAATTGTTTAGAGGAATTTAGTGAGGAATATTATTATCTGTTAAGGAGGATGAATGTTCTTTTGGTAAATAATATATTGGAAAATATTTATTCATTCTCAGGGAAGTTGGGTCATCAATGTATACTTACTTAGTCACAAATTGTGAGAGAAATTAGTTCATATTACTCAAGTGTAAACAATTATGTGATATTTTATATATGTGGAGGTAGATTACATTTTAAATTTTTGGTTTCCATCATATCATTGTATTCAGTTTATATCAGTGAACAATGTGCGTATGATCAATTTTCACTATCAAACACAATATCTAACATGACAGTTCCAACAAAAGTAATATTAAAACCCTAACGTAGAACTTGTTTATGGTGGTGTATGTAGAGTATAACCTAATAATAATGTTTTTACTCATTTATTGAATATTTTTCTAAGGTGAGTTGGAATTAGATACAAAGAAAAGTGTATTATAGGAATTTGTTATCATTAACTCCATGTAGTTTGAGTTTTCATGTTTGAAGGGCTTGAGTTAGTGCAAGGTGTGATCTAGGATTTTTTGTATACTTTATTATATCTTATTTAATATTGTGTATAATATTTATTTATTATTTCTAATATATTAAGAGTTTTAATGTTTCCCAAATATAATTACCTTCAACCATTTGAGTTATCTAATTCATTAGGGGATTGATTGGGGTTATTATAAGTGATTATTATATGTGAGTTAGTAAGTGGTAGATATAATATAAAGTAAGATAAATATGTATTTCATATGAAACCTTATGTTGTAATAACTGGCATGTATGTTTTAAATTATGGTATATTCGTATATTTATTATCAATAAAGAAGGGATATTTCTTCTATTAAGGATTGAGATTGTATATTCTTAAATTGAACGATATTTAGATAATTGTTAGAGGAAAAATTTAACATCGATGAATCAAATCTTTTGACACCCATGATGTAACTGATATATACTTATTTTATTAATTAGTTAGGTTAAAAAGTTCATTGATGTTTGGGTGAAAAATTTTGATATCATGGAACATTTCATGGGATTCATGGTCTTAAATACCATATAGGTTAGAAATAAATCTTTGGGTTATTTCATGATCACATATATGGTCTAATAGGATACTAAGTTGGACTACTCAAATTTTTAAAGAATTCATATTTTTTATAAATTATACTTTTTAGATTCTTACTCCAAAATGCTTCCAGTCCCTTAATCTCTTCTCTAGGTTGGCTTCACCAAACCCTTTGGGTTCATCTATTTGTTAGATTTATTCACGATGAGTTATTTATGTAATACAAAAGGTAAGTCTACAATCTTCTTCTTATATTCTTTATTTATCTTTTTATTATATCTCTTTACCATTTTATATTATAATATTCTAATATATCTAGTATTTTTTGTTTATAATTTGTAATTTTTTATGTTCAAGGGGTGAAAATATATTCTCAACTCATAGTGTAATCTCTATTGATGGAATGTCAATGAATTTAATATTTTATAATAAGTGATTCTATAGTTTTTCTCTTACATGACAAAACCCACTATTTTTGGGTGTTTATTATTTATTATCTACGGAAATAATCAATAGTTTAATTATATAGTTTATCTTTATATAAAATATCTACATTTAATTTTATAAATAAAAATGTTATCAATGGTTTCGTCCAAACTTCATGTAAAAATTAAACAATATATGTGTTTTGTGTCTAATAGGATAAGTAAAAGTGATTTTCATTTGTTTTACATAATTTTTAGACACAATTTGTTTATGTTGTTGTCATATTAAATATGTGATTTAAAGGTTTAATAATATATTTTTATTTGAATTTCCTAATTTATTGTGATGATGGTTTTATCTATTATCACTAAATAATGTCAATATGTTTTATTGAGGTTAAATATGAGGTAGTTTGAAGATTAAGTGTTTGTGGAAGCTAATATCTAATTATATTGGTATGGAAATAATGATATTTAATGAAAAGTACTACTATAAGATAAAATAACTATCTACCACATGATATATGATGATTATGAAATTATGGGTATAAAAAATATAGTAGAACTTTGATTGAAGAAGCATAAAAATAGAATAAGAGTATGAAAATATCCCTATGTCATCATAGATTAATGTTCTTTCCATTATAAATTTAAAAAATTGGATGATGGTTTTATAAACATGATTATGAATCTGGAATTGATGTGGAAATGATGTTCTATTTAAATATACAAAATGTGTACTCATATTCTATAAGATTATTTGGTAATGGTGCTACCATTTGTTATAGAAGGTTTGAATGATTACACAAAGCCAGTTGAATTTTTTGACATGAAGTTATGTGATTGGATATTTAAATAGAATGTTTTAATATGACCTATTTTTATTTTATGATGTTATATATTTATCAGTTGGAAGTGAAAAGTTTCAAAAAGGCATAAAAAAATAACCCTTAGAATAGATTTTTATAAAATTTATAGAGCTCATTGCAATTCATTAAATTATATGGTCTAAATTTAAGTCAATATGCGAGTTTATCTATGATATATAACTTGTTTTATATGGTTTTGATTTTTTTTTATTTTACAACGTAATATATCATTGTATATTAATGATTTTCTTCAAATTTAATATTGAAATAAGTTAATGGAAATCCACAAATTTGATAAATAAGATATTTTGAGCATAAAAAATGTTTTCATAGAATATGTAATAACTTCTAGAAGGTAGGTAACACTTTGATTGTGGAAAATAAAATACTGTTGAAACAAATTGGAATATTATCATACATAATGTGATATGTAAGATATAATTTTCGACAAAGAGGATATGAAAAGGCATCAATAATATTATATTTAATATATATATATGATTCTCAAGAAAATTCAAAAGATATTATTGATAATTTTTAAGATATTTTAGCTTTATGAATATATATATATTATACATTCCATTTAGTATATGATAATTCTAGAGCATTAAAATCATAAGATGTTGTACTATTATTTATGGGTTTAATATCATGATACCAGGGATTGTTCTAGGATTAAATTATAGTTAGAATGACAAAAATATGACATAAAAGTACTACGATCATGGTTACAAATATAATATAATATTCTATATTTGAAATATTAAAAAATATATTCACATGGGTTCGAAAATATATATGTGAGGGAAGAAGAAATGAGTTATAGTTTAGGGAGAATTGAGAGGCATACCCTAAACTAAATGTGGAAAAATTCAAATGAATAAGAATAATAATTAATGGAAAACCCATGCTATAATATAAGTATATCATAAAATATAATGAATAATGAGAAGAGTATAATTGAGTTCAGTATGAAAATTACATTAATTATATAGATCATATGTGTCGAATCTCTTAAAGAATACGAGGTTGACTGAGGAAGAGGAAAATATGACGTATTATTCTATATATATCCAATGTTTATTAGGAAATTGAAATAGAGAAGATCATCATATTGATACATCTGTAATATAAATTGGATATTGATGTTTTTTTACTAATTATGGATAAGAAAACATGAAGGTGTTTGTTATATTCTAGGGATAATCATTTTTATATTGAGATGATGAGAACAAGGAAGAAAAACATGGAATTCCAGCAGAATACATATTGGATGTTAAATATAATTATATTAGAATATTATCTAATCAATTGATGCAGTGACATCTAGATGTAGATAACAAGATCACATTGATAAACTAATATTGGTAGTTTAATTTGAAAAATAATTTGATCAATTATAAAGAACTAATCTAAAGCCAACATAGGAGTGTAAGGAGATAACCTTAGGTTTAAGGATGATTTTTTCACCATGTGTATTAAATTTATCATATTATTTGAACACTCGTGTATTATAATCATCATGAAAATAAAAAGGATATAATCACCCATATTGGATATAAACCTTATAAATACCACGTACTATTATATATGATTATTTGTTGCATTGTATGTATTTTTGTGTATAAAAAAATTCTTAAGTGGATCCATTAATCTTAATAAATGAATTGGTTTGAATTTTAAATTGGGTAATTGAAAGATAAAAAATTTTTGAAAAATTTGTTCACAATGATTCACCACATGTACATGGGAGTAACAATCTTAGTGGGAACCTCAAGTAGTATTAGAGATAATACGTGTTCAATATCCTTAGATATAATTATCTTTTATAAGTTTGTATCTATTATAAATAGATTATAAATTTTATGATGATTCTGGGTTTCCTCAGATAGATAATGTTCCATAAATATATGTGGATATAAATGTTGAGGTCTTATCTAGAACCTTGAAATGGTGGATGAATAAAAAGAATAATAATTTGAGAAATATCTCAATGATGAAAGTGAACAACCACTACCTAATGGTAATCAAATTAGTAATTTCTCTATTATATATATTGATAAAGATCATATAGAAGAAAAACTTTTAGTTCATGAAGTGTATAATTATAGTGAATCAATTTGTGATTTTTATAATAAATTAATGGAGTATTTGAAAAATGTACTTACTAATGTATTCGAATATTTTTTAGTTTATCAAGGTGTTATAGGATGAGATAACACATCTACATGTAGAGGTTAATGTTTTTAGAATTAATTACAAGAGAATTAACAAATGTGAAATATTCTCATAAAAGATGTGGAAGCTAAGAAATAATGTAACACCGAGAGTTTTCAAAAATAAAACTATGTTTGATAGCATATACGACAGACACCACCGGGTCAAAACAAACCATTATTATTTAAATATGTTCATTATATCCTAGAAATTAAATTTATGGGTATAAATAGGATAATATGATTTATGAAATATATACCAAAAGGTCTTAAATAGTATTATTTTATTGATAAATTCTTAGGACTTAATCACTTAATTTTCAGTAAAGTAATTTTATTTTCCAAAAATAGATTTATGAAAAAATTAATTTTATTATCTTTTTTTAGAAAATATTATATTTCATTTTTGGAAGTTTGAGGAAAATTATTTGATAAAATGAGATTATTATTTTTTAAATAATCAAATGAAAATTAATATACAGGAATATTTGAGATATTTCTAAAACGATTTATTTTTAGTGAATAGTGATGATTATTGATTTTACAAATACTATAATATATCTTCATTAAACAGATTAATTTAAAATTGCCATTATATTTTATATTTGGTAATAAAGTAAAATAAAATTATTTACAATAATCTATTTAATTTAATTAGAATAATCTATATTCATGATATTGCTATAATTTTATTTTTATGTTTAAAAATAGAGTTTTTTGAACACTATTATTATGTGAAAAATGTTTATCCATTTTAATTAACTAAACTAACACATAAAAAATAATGATTTAAATTAACTTAATATATATATATATATTAATTTAAATTCAAATGATGATGTTTTCTAGTCATAGAGTTAATATTAGTTCATCTATTTCCTTAAAATCACAATTTTCTAAAAACCCATTATTCTTCCTGTTTTGAAGGATTAATTTTAAATTAAAATTTTTAATTTTTAGGAAATTAATTTCTGAAATTGATTCTGAATTTTTAATTCTAATAATTAATATTAGGTAATAAGTTTAACTTGATTTTTGGTCACAATGAATAATAAAAATAATAAAAAAATTATTACCATTATTTTGGTTAAAACTAGTTTAATGGGGGTAAACTGGAGAGATAATCAATAAAATGAACTAAAAATTTCCAGTTTTTATTATATAGAAATATTTACACCCTATATACTCTTTGTTTCAGTAATGGCCCATTATGGTTCCATTGGTTTGAATAAGAAATTTATATATTTTATTATTTTCTAAAATTCAAAGTTGGTCCCATTCAGCAATAATAAAAGGACACTATAGTGAACCACATTTGTGATACATATATATTACATATTTTTAGAATAATATTGATTAAATCACACAACAATCAATGCTAAAATCCTATTTTTATAGTAACATTAGATATTTCGACATGTAAACAACTGGTTTATATGTTAATGGAATCATCCCCTACTATGTTCTTCATAACATGCACCATTTATAGATATATCACCCCCCACAGTTTTCATAAACCATACACAACACATTCACCGATATAAAAGCCACCAAAACTCATTTAAAGTCCCCCAAACTCTCCAAAACATCACCCTTATACTTTCTGTACATAAAAATCATAAAGAACGTGTTCCATACCAAAAACCAGGGCTGAACCATCTAAAATGATCATAATGATTAAAAAATGCAGATATTTACATAACATTAGTATAAGAGTATGATAACATAAGAATAAAATTGGAAAATATACCTTCCATATCATAGATTGACTGATTTAGTAATGGAATAAATCATGAAATCAAAAGATATGAATCATAAAGGAATTCAACAAAAATGAGCCTTGTGATCATAAAATAGATATACCAATACGGCCAAACAAAAAAGTATATCATTGAGGGCATTGATAAATAGAAAAAATTTCACTCAATAAGTTAAGTTCATGAAATCAGGCTATCACATAATCTTATGGACTTAAAAACTAGGTTCATACATAATATTATAAACATGAAATACAGGTCCACATATAAACATAGGGATATGAAACCAAGTCCATTATTAATATTAAGGACATGAAAACTATCCCCCCAACAAGAAATTTTAATCATGAAATTAGGTTGATGAAAATAATATTTACCTCATTATTTATCTATATTTACCTAGAAGATTGTAGGGATATATAATTTTGGTACAACCCATCAATTAATATAAATCATTCTAATTTTTTCAACAAGATAATAAATAAATCATCATGGAAAAACTGATAGAAAAGAAATGGGTTTCATAAAAATTTGATTACTGTATAACAAAGGTAAAATAAATAGGTTTCATAAAAATTTCATCAATTAAATATATCATAACCACAAGAAAAGATATGTGTTTCATATTCATTCAAACATGGAAGAAACCATGAAAAGGGAAATTTTATCATAATTTTTTTAAATCTAATGATTAACCATCCATAGAAAGTGTAATTATGGTATTAATATATCATATCCTTAGTAATTTAAAAGAATAATCTCATGTTATTTTTGTTAATAAATAGAGATAACATAAAATTATCATTAAAAAGTTCTTGAGAAAATGATCCTTTCCATTTTAAAAATAGTTCTTGAAAATCTTAATAATTTCATGAATATTAAATATTTTTTTTATTTTAAAACCAAATAATAAACAAGTATAATAATATTTAAATCAATAATCATTAATAATAAATGGAAATACTATTTATCTTGTACCCATCAAAAATAAATATTACTTTCAATTTTTTTAAAAATCAAAAGTGCCTCACTATGAAAATGATAATAGGATTTCTATCAAACCATTTTGAAAAAATTAAATGATATTCAATTTAATAAAGTAGAAAATCCATTTTTCCTAAAAAAATATTTTTATCATCTCTAATAATTAAAGAGTGGAAAATAAATGGGAAAATATATATTCTCGATAAAGTAGTAAAGAATAATAAAATTATTGGGTTTATTGAGGGATATAACCTAATATTTCAACACTATAAATTTAATTATAAACAATTTCTATAAAAAGTGAGATAGTGATATAAAAACATCAACAATTTGTTAACTATCAAATTAAAACCTCCAAAAAGTGAGAATAATTGATCGATATATATAAAAATAATTTTCACAAGGATCATAATAAAATAATTCATTATAATTATATAAACCAAAAAATGAAACAAGTTAATAATATGAAATGTTTCTCATAAATGTAAATGTGCGACACAAATTCTATACCATAGGTCGTGTCTTTCTTAAAACACATTTAAACCTCCTTTAATTCAGAAAACCTATTTAGGGATGCAAACAAATAATTCTTAGGAGGGTTTAGTAATAAAAATGAGTCTTATAGAAACTGTACAGTGAATTAAAGAAGATATTTTTTTCAGATATTTGATGAACCATATGGATTCTAATGTGAAAAGAGGATAGGATAGGGGTGGTGGTTTATAAGTAGGGGATAAAACACAATATGAATTTTTGAGAAGAAAATAATATAAAAGCATTTCTCACACCCTGAAAGGATAAAAAAATGGATCATTATTGAAAATTATATGAGATATAGTCAAAATGTGTCCATATAATAGGAATTGGATAAGGTTTTAGGTCATTTTAACACTTCTCTCTTAGTTTAACTCCCTGGTAAACTCATTTTAACCATAACCCCAATATTTAATTTTTACAGTTTTTACAGTCAATTAAGACAAAAAAATAATTTGGAATTATTTTATAATATTAGTTGTTGTTATTAAAAATATATAATCCATTTATAAAATTTAATTTTTATAAGGGTCAAAATTTAATTTTAAATTAGACCCGTAGTCGCAACAAAAAAATTATTTTCCAAAGAAACAATTTCCGCAAGTATAATGTGTTCTACATCAATGTCTAACCATATGGATTTAAATTAAAATACATATATTAATAATATATAAATTTAATTTAAAAAATTAATCATTTGTGTTTATTTTAATAAATCAAAATAGAAAAAAAGAATGTACTTCGAAATATTTTTTTGAAAAATTTGTTTTTTGGCGAGAAATTGATTTCTAGTTAAAACATGGAAATTAATGATTAAAATGAAATTTATAAATTTGTATAAATTTAATTATTAATGTTTTACATTAATACCAATTCCAAAAATATTATCATATTTAAATTACATTATTTAATAAAAGGAAATTATAATTTTACGATAATCTATTTTCTCACTGAAAATTAAATATTTTTAGGAAAATATTTGAATTTGATAGTAATATAATTTTGATTTCTAGATTTAAAAAAATTAAAACTTTTTTATATTATACGATTACTAAAATATTTATAAATCAATTATATTATTTGTGCATAAAAATTAATTGAAATGATTATTGAAAAAAATATTTTTGAAGGATAATATTACTTTACTGAATATTGTGTGCTTATTATATAAGTATTAATCATTAAATTTTTTTATTGAAAAACATGTTGGTATTTAATAATGTGGTTAATCCTATTTATACCCTCTAATTTGAGAAAAAAGTTCTAATGGACATATATAAGAAAAAAATGTTTTAATAATACAACTTTGTTCATTAAAACTCGGTGTTGCGTGTATCATAAGAAATCTATGAAATGAATTTAAATTTAAGAGAAATTAAAGATAATAATAGTGTCTTTCATTTTCCCTATTTAATATGTTATATACTCATAATTTGAACTTGTGATTAGTAATCATGGTTTTGATTTTTAAATATTTCATTATAGAATACCCACTTCATAAAATGAGTTAATAAAAATCCTCAATAAAAGGGATTAAGGAAAGATTAAATTTAATATAAACTAACACCTAACTAGGTTTCCATGGAGTAAAACATTATTTTGAAATTAAAATGTAGACATAGATGAGGTAAATAACTCCCAAGGACTAATAGTGAGTGATATAGAACATAGTCCGTAGAATGTTTAAAACCAAAAATCCATTAATATGTGATTGGTGAATGGACTATTGATTCATAAAAAGTGAAGGTAAATGTATGTCATTTTATTTGATAAACATTATCTAAAATTTTATGGTTTGATTTACTATCAAAATAATGTATAATAGAAAATATACTTATAAGATTTTTTTTCATATCCTATGCCCAATTTCATCCTTTGGTGATGATTTGATTAATTTTAAATTAATTTTTTACTCATACAAATGAATATCCAAGATATGTTTTTTATATCTAAATGACTGAAATTAAATTTTATTAGATTACATGATATATAAAATAGTTAAATCAATCCCTTTTCATCTACATATTTACCAAACCTCAAATATTTAGCACATGTTATCTCTAAAACTACTACAGTAACACCCAAATAAGATCATAATATTATTTCATAAAATAATTTATGTAAAAATATTTCTTTTTAATTAGGAAATTATATAAGCCATTTTTTTGAACTATTCTCTTATCTCCCTTCGGTTGTGGGTTCATTCTCTACATCCTTACCTTATTTGATGGGTTTTTTCCATTCTTGTGGGTGGTAATTTTTGCAAAACTTGATTAGTATAATATATATAACATTCTCCAAACATAAAAACATTAACTTAATTATTAAATAAAATTTTAACCATAATGGTTTTATATACATATTATACTACCCCAAAAAAATTAATAATTATAAATGAGTTTTATTATCTTGACATCAATGTTCATAATTACCCTAATATTTGTCAATACCTATAAAATTATGAATAATATATTCCTTCTCAACTAATTCATATCGTTGAACCTAAGGGTCATATATACCTTAACCTAATAAAATGTCTCGCAAAAAATCCTTATTCACAGAAATATCCAATCACTTGAAACCTCAAAATAAGAGTCTATTAATTTTAACGTTTGATAAATGTTAAATATATTAACCCCTGATGGTATACATAAATAATAAGTTAGTATTATATAAATACATATATGATTTCAAAACTAACACAATCTTTAGATGTTTCATGATTATTATAATGGAAATATCATTGATGTAACACTTATTCAACATAATTATCAAAACCACATAGGTAAATACTTCAATAAATATACTTCCTTATTAAATGATTAACTAAGGTGAATTCTATTATTCCTTAATAATAATTTCCATAAATATGAAATATGAATCATGAAATAAAATTAATAATCCTCAATTTAATTAGGTGTATTAATTTTAACAAAAAAATATTAAAACAACCCATACTAATCACATTTTGATTGTAATATCTTCATCAAAAATACTAAAACCATTACTCATTCAATCTTTAAAATTATTATCTTTATATTTCCCCCAAAAATTTAATTTTTAGAATTATCATACATTCCATATTCAAAACATTTAACCATTGATGATAAAGTTGGGAATCCATTATTCTTATCCATTTCAATTACAAAACATTTAATTCATTACTTACAAATTAATTAATCTATTTTCTAATTTTCCACACATATAACACCATTTTTGTTCCTATGAGAAATTAACTTTTTTACTTCTTCCAACATTCAGTGACATGTTAGAAGAAGAATAATCTTTCTCATATGGTCTCAATTAAACACCATCATTCTATTATTAGTTGTGTGTGGAAACTCCCCAACATTGAAATTGTTAATCATATAATGAGATAAATGATTAGTTATAATAACAAGGTTTGTATTTATAGATCTCACTTCACTTGGTTTCTTAGGAGGAACATCATTCAATTTAAAATCATATTAAATATTCGCATAATAAATTTAGGTTACAACTATTTACTAATACAAAAAACCAAGAGTGATCCACAATAACTATAATGGGAAACCACATAATCATGAAATATAAATTATAAATTGTCTATCTAAATGAGTTTTTGAATAAATGAAATCATATTCATAATCTATGTCATTCATGATCATTATTCTAATCCTTTATGATGGTTTGTATAGAGTTTTTTAACATCCCTAACATATCCCATGGGAGTGTCAAAATTGTTGTCCGTTAATTGCTATTACCATGCACCAGGTAACAATGAAGTCAAATCCCAATGAATCATTTTCTAAGTTATTACACTTGGGTATAACTATTTAATATCCCCATTCATATTTAGTATCCAAAAAATGATGGAATTATGTAGAAACAACACACACTGTTCTTTACCAAATTTGTAGGATATTGTTTTAAACTTTAACTTATTATAAGGGTTATCTATAAAGTGTTTTCATCATAGTTTCCAAAGGTAAAAAACATTATCTAAAACTATCTATAGAAACCCACAGTATTCTTTCAAATATATTATATTTAATAAGATGAATATTCATTACTCAATATAATTACCCAATACAATGTCACATAGGTCTAGTATAATTGGAAACATGGACATTAAAACAACTTGTTCATAAGTTAAGTACATCACCACCAAAAATTTTCTTTATATCTAGAACCCTTGTTAGACATATCCCACATAACACCTTTTTTCATAACCTGGTGGGAATGGAATCATTTTAAAGGGTGAGATTATATTCTAAGTAAGGGTAAAAAAAGGAATATATAAATGTAACATGAGTATAAGGGTTTGGTATCTTGCAAATTATATTGAAAAATAAACACTAAATATCATAGATTAAAATATTTCATCATGTAATAAAGATTTACAACACACATGACATTGATCATTAAGTAATTCAATGAAAATGTACCTTCAGATCATAATATCAATATATAAATAAGGAAGAAACATATGATAACGTCATTCTGAAAATGTATATATAGAAATATGTTCAATAAATAAGTTAATAATATGAAATAAAGTTCTTTCATAAAATTATGAAGATAAAAAATATACAATCATAATCTAATGGTAAAAAAATATTTTTCCATATATAAAATTATCGACATGAAAACTTGGTGTATGCTTAATCTTATTGACATGAAAACTCGGCCCACACATGAGATAGATGACTTGAAATATGGTTTCGACATAACACATTTATCTCATGATTAATCCATATTTATGAAATTATATGGAGGGCTATATAATTTAAAGACCACAAATCACATATTTAAAATCATACAAATGAGTTCCGCAAGATGGTAAAAACAATTATTATATCAAAACCCATGTAATGAAAATTTGTGTTCATAAACATTTAATCTTGGTATATAGTTTTGAAAAGAAATTAGTTTCATAAATATTTTATCATACTCATTATATCATATTCCATGTAAAAGGTAAGGGTATCAAAGGAATCTAAATATGTCATAACCTATAAAAAATGGCTTTACAAAAATATTGTCATTATAATCATAAACCATCATGGTAAAGTATAATTGATATATAAATATATCATATCCCTAGTAAATCATAATAAACATCTTAGTATATTGTTGGTATTAAATTTAAATTCCATAAAAGCGTAATTGAAACATTCTTGAGGAAAATATCCTATTCATTTCCAAACACATTTTCATGAAATAAATTTTTTCCCAAATATTAATTTTTTTTATTTCTGAATAATATTGGAAACATGTAAAGAATAATTTAAATCATTGAGTGATAATGATTTCTAAAAATAACAATCATTACAATCTTCTGAAAATAAAAAACAATTTACATTTTTTTGATAAAATTCAAAAGTACATAATTTATAAATCTTTATAATGATTCCGTTTAATCTATTTTGTAAAAATGTCAAACAAGGGTAAAAATGACTATAAAAATTAATATATGAATACATGAATTAATTAAAACATATTTACAAGGAATTTATATGAATGGGAATTCATTTTTAACTGAATAAATTCATAAATTCATTTTTACTTAATGACTTTGTTTTGTCCTCTTATGTTCCAAAAGATAGGAAAAGGAAAAGGAAAGTATGTATTCTCAAGAAATATCGAAAGGATAAGAAACCTTCTAGGTTTCATTAGAGATAGATAATAATATTTCATCATTGAAAACATAATAATAAAAAATCCTAATTAACAATGAGACTATAATATAAAACCCTTTTTACTTTAGTATCATTCAAATCAAATCCCCAAGAAAAGAGAACCTTAGATGGATATTTATGAAAAATTGTTTTTATAATAATCATAATAAAATAATCTAATTGGAACAACATACACAATATAAAATAAAAAGTGATTAATATGGAATATTTTTCCAAGAATTAAATGTTATTTGAAATTCCCTTACCTCATGTCATGACTATTTTCTCACATGTTCAGACCTCCTCTTATTCAGATAACCAAACTGGGTTTTCACAAACATCATTTATAAGAGAAAATAATAAGAAAACTAAGGACTATAGGAAAATTTTATGGAATTAATGATTATATTTGTGTAGTTATTGGATAATAAAAAATCCTCTGGAAGTGTGAATATTAGAGGAGTGGTAGTTCACTTTTATCAGAGAGGGAGATGAAAAACTTGGAATTTTTGAAACAAAAATGATTTAATCACATTGTACATAAACCAACAGGACCCAAAATTGATATTTCATGAAATTTATATGATATAAGGTCAAATTAGGATTATGAAATATTAATTGAACATGGTTTTAGAATATTTAAACACCTATCTCATTAGTTTACCCCATGGTCAACCCGTTTTCTCATAAACTATTGTAATAAATTTTTATTGTTTTTATAACTCATTAATGCCAAAAATTATGTTGAAAATATTATAATATATTCATGACATTGAATCATAATACTCATTCCATTTTACTAATATTAATTCACAAATTGGTAATAATTTAATTTAAAATTTACCCCACATACATGAGGGAAATTATTTTTTTCATGGAAAATGTTTTAACAAAAATAAAAAATTTTGATTTTAAATTTTAAAATACAATTGCTTCTTTTGTCATGAATTTAATTAATTGTTGTATAATTTAAATAATTATATCTTTAAAACCATAATTAAAAAATTGGAGTTATAAATTCTTTAAATGAAAATTAATTTTTATAAAAACAGTATTTTCATCTATTCATTGAAAAACGAATATTTTCAAAACAATTATAAAATATTCACTCAAAGATAATTTAGAATGTCATGTTTCAAAAATTATATTTAGTTTTTAAAATAATTTTTCTAAATTTAGGAGCAATTAATTTTATAATAATTGATAAAAACGTGGTTAAAAATAATTTTTTAGGAAAATGAATTTTTTTCATGAAAAGTTGACTTTATATTAACTATACAAATAGTAATATTCATTATATGGGTTTAAATTCATATATTGGGATATATTATCTATAAATTTCATTCAAATAATTCATTATTAGGTTATAAGTGAATTAACTAAAATAGAAAAATATTATGAACATCAAACAATTTAAAAACAATATATTTCATGCAAGGAAAATGATTTTTACTCAAATCGTGAACAATGATATTTCAAATAAAATTATTTAGTTTTTATATATAATTTGGATAATATGTCACATAAATTCCAAATATAAAATATAATTAGACATTAAATTTCATTATATAATGAATGTAAATGAATTTTTAAGAAAAATATAAATTTTCATTGCAAATCCAATATTATCAAAAAAATATAAAAAAATCATCATAAGAAACTTTTGATACAATGTTTCAATAATGTTAAAATTATTTATATATTCCATTAGTAAAAGCTTAATAAATTATTAATATAATATGTGTTTAAAAATTAATAATAATAATTATTGAGGAAATTTTATTTTTCAAGAATAAAAGTAGTTTACAGAAAATAGTATGATTATTTCAAATGTGTGGATCAATAAGTTTATATATGTTAGGGCCCTTATTAATTTTTAATATTTTGGTTAATAATATTTACACCTAATGTTTCAATTATTAGGTTATAATGGTAATATAAATATATTAATATTAAAAAATTATAATGTTGTTTGTTAAAATTTAGTGTTTCATGTAACGTAACAAATAAAAGAAATAATGTTTATTTATAGAAAAATTTATTATGAAATAACAAGGTGTTACATAAAGACCATTTCCTCTTCCCTATACACATTAAAATCATTTTTTTAAGCTAGTACCTATTCCAATGCCATTATTACATAACTCCCCATTAATTAGCGTCCAAAGTTTAATTAGAAATCAATTGTAGGAAGGATCTATGTACAACCCTACAGAGGTTGTTCGAATAATATTTTTAATTATTAATATTTTTTTTTCATTTTACTTCATCTTACACCACATCTAAATATTCTTCAACCATTCTGATAAAATTAAATTAGTATATAATATAAATTTATATGTCAGTATATTAATGTAATAACCAAAATTCATATAATTTTCTATCAAATGGGAAAAGAAACCATCATTCGTCTGTACCGAGGTCTACCTCCTCACGAACCGATATAATTTTTTTTATCATTGCATCACATGGTTATTTTTGATAATTTTATTATTGTAGATATAAATGATATTAATCACATATTATTTTTTTAAAAAATCAATATATTATATATTTTATTATAATTCTATTAGTATAAAAATAATAACATTGTCCAGGGGCATGTACAGATTACTACATCCACAAATCAGTGTGATTCTTTTATCATTACCACATTACATGGATGGTATATAAAAGTGTATTCTATGAAATTATATTATATTTATGATATAATTATCATTCAATTAATATCAAATAATAGGAAACTTATTTCCATCATTATTTCTGAAAAATGGAGAAGACACCAATGCGTACACAGAACCTACCTTTTTTATGATTGGAATATAGTTCATTTTTCAAAAACATATTTCAAGTTTTTTTTGAAATTATTATTCATCTATAAATATTATAATTATTTTATTATAATTATTTTTATTATTTATTTAATGTTGAAATAATGACCACTTTGACCACAATAAACATACAGATGTCATTTTTAATATATGTGCATAAAATATAGAAAATGGTTTATGTGAAACTAATTAAACATGTAATTAAATATTATATGTTAAATAAAAAAATAAAGTAATAATAATATTGAAAAATATTTTTATTAATTTAATTAATTAAAATATGTGTATTATTTAGTATGATAAGGGATTAACATGATGAGTTGGCCTCGAGGTAAGGGATCTCTTCAAACCACCATTTTTGGGTTAGGAATATTTTCTCTCTTACTAAATTTATATAGATAACTAATGTTATTTAGTGATTCTAAATTATATATGTTTTTCTCAAACATATAAACCAATCTTACTATCCTTTAATTTAATATTGTAATACCTTCCATACAATCATTTCTCAAAACCCCATTTAGAAATGCTTTTTGATTATGATTTGATGTAAGTATATGTAACCCAATTTCTTTCATAAGGTAATTATTATATTTATGGCTAATGTTATATTTCATTATCATGGAACACATAATCAAAAAAATTTATTATTGGTGAACCTGTATATAACTCTAATGAATTGGGTAAAATGTTTGCCTCATGAGACGTTACATATCAGATTAGGGAGTAAACCAACATTATAAGAATTTTTCCTCCATGTTATATTGTCTTATAAATTATCCTTAACATATTATTATTTCATTCTTTATTAACTACTATATAATCTATTTTTATAGTCTCTTTATTCCATTGTATTTGTGTTTTACACCCATGAGATTACTCACGAGCCTTCTCTTTCATGATATCATGTTATACCCTTGACACACATGTTATGTTTCCTTATAATGTTTATTACATTTTAAATATTTTTAGAATACCCATTTATTATATGTATTCCCTAGGTTATCCCATGAATTTTTTGGAGCTCAAAGGGATTTATGATCTCAATATGAAGATAAAAATAATTATTCTTCAGTTTCACTTTAATGTTTCTATTACCTAGTCTTCTAAAGATACTATTTATTATAAATAAATGTGTTTTATTAATGAATACTAAGGCTAAAAGTCATGCAATAGTTGTATAATAATTATTTTGGTCACTATAGTTTGTATCAGAGTATGATCTAGTTATTTTTTAGGGTCAAGACTAGAATAGTTTATTGGGATCTCTTGGGACAAGTCCAATTATAGGAAAATATTTATGAATTTCATCTATGTATATAGTGAGTTGCTTCAATTAAATTAGATACCTACCTAGATATTGTAAGTAGATGTGGATCGTTCACAATTATACCAAGGGGAAATAAATCTTAAAAGGTAGCATTCAAATTTTTCTTAATCATCAATATGTTCATGATAAATAAGCCTTTCTACACACCTTGATTGATTCTCTTGGGGGATATGAATTGGAAATTCAAAAACTCTTCATAAAATATTATGAAGCATAAGAAAAAAATGTTATGGTTGAAAACCTAAAAAGAAACATTACCATGGATAATATAGATTGAAACTTAGGGACTCATAAGTTATGATATACATACCATTTATGATATTTCCTTTTATATTTATAAGTTTTAATTTTCAATGTTTTATAGTAAATGTATTATCATCTTGTGATTGTTTTTATAACGGTAGTAAATATATGAAAATGCTCCAAAACCAATATGATTAGAAATGTGATTATTTCAAAAATGTTATCTCTAACCCTACAATATTATGAGGTGATAAAAACATTGATGTATTGGATAAACTAGTTTAAGTTATAAATAAAATCCTAAATCATGATTAACACTGTCCTTTTTCTACAAATGATCAAGTTGTAGTTGAGAATTCTATGTGAAAAGGCCTTCTAATGTTATTGGATAATATAATTCCAATATTAAGAAAATAATACATTATATCCATTAAAAAGATATTATCTATCATTAAATGCATAAAAATGATAAACATGTGATGGCCATTTACCACTTAGAGGTGGAAGCCGATCAGTGGTGGATGATGATCAAGACCATGAAGTCCAACATGAATTTTTATTATATGGAATGGGTTGATTACATGAAAATATTATTCAATATATATTTTCCCAAAACTCCATAGATTAATATGGATAAGGAGTTACTCATAATAAAGAAAATGTATGGCAAGTCTATCAGGGAATATGGGAAAAACATCACAAGGATCACATGGTACACCTATGAATTTGTATCAACACTGAATTTGAGGTAGAATAGTTCTTTAGTTGGTTAAACTGAGTCTATGGAAAGATTTAGTAATTTGGATCTTTAAAATTTATGAATATATTTTCAATTGGACCCTCCAAGTTGAGATTCTGATCATTTAATCATAGAAGTATTAAGGGAATTGAGATAAAAATCATAAAATGGAATTTTATTTAAGAGGATAAACATATACATCTTATAGAGGAATGAAGACCCAACATACCATGTTTCAGAACTGGGGGAATAAGAATCTTAGAAACTATCTGAAGTAAACCCCTATATGCTTTAGTTTTGGAAAAAAAAGGCAATAGGATATCCAATGTTTAAGGGAGTTGAAGAAACACATGAATGAGATGGAATCAAAATGTTTAGATGAAAAATATACCTTTGTTAAAAGGTTTATACTAAATGGAGATTGAGAAATATGAAACCCAATGACATAATAAATGGTTTTTAGAGGCAATAAAAGAATAAAAACATTAATACCTAGTGGGAATGGAAGGAAATATACTGTCAGTACTCTTCAGGTGGATCCCAACAACGATATGGAGATAGGCAGACTATTTATTGATTCTATAATTGAAGATATAATTTTTTTATTCTAATTATATTCATTCTTTCATATCTTTATTATTTAATATAACCATTCAAATACTACCTTATAACATGGTGGTTGACCTATACTTGACAATATTAAATGGGGGAATTATTTCTTACTGAAAAATTAACTCCTCAGCAATCAATGTTTGTAGAATGAATCTTACAAAAACTTTAGCCATAAATCTTTTATTAGAGTTTGACACTTTATTGGGAATGGATTGTATAACCTTATATAATTTCGACATTAAATATTGAGAGAGAGAGATCACTCATAACTTACCAAGTCAACTTCTGGTTCATTACAAGTATAAGGAGGTGTGTGAATCTCCCATTAAATATTATACCCATGTGTAGATAGTATTACCGTATGAGAAAAAATATTAAGACCAAATAATTGAGGTAAAGGATAGAATAATGCTTGAATACATTCTCATTTTGAGGGATTATGCCAATTTATTCTTAAAAAGCTATCTATTCTTACACCTAACTGATAGGTTGAGTTCCCAATTGAACATATTCCTAGATCTCTACCCATATCAAATACTCCTAACAAAATGGTAACCATTTAATTGGAATAAATGAAAAATTTGTTTCATGATAATTTGAAAAGGGTTTTATATGTATGAGTTATTCATAATGGGGAGAACCAATTATCTATATCAATAAAAAAGGTTGTATCAATGTGAGTATGAATTAATTATTATGAACAAAACAAAATCATGTTAAAGAACAAGTATAACCTTTCATGGATAGATGAATTTTTTTATCATCTATGTGGGACCTAATATATCTCTAAGGTGGACCATCACTAAGGATATCACTAATTAAGGGTGAATACAGAAGATATATACTAAAATGACATTAAAAACATGAATATACACTATTAGTTCATTGTGATTCCTTTTAGACTTACTAATTTTCTAGATATATTTATGGAATTAATGAATAGAAAATTTATAGATTACCTTTATAAATTTGATGTAGTATTTATAGATTATTTTATGATATATTACAAAATAATGTAGGAGAAAGCGGTTTATTTGAGTAATTTTATGAGGATATTTTGAAATGAGATGATATATAAAAGGAATAATAAATTTGTGATTTTATGAATGAAGTATCATTCATGGGGTATATTAACACTATTAAAGGTATATATGTGGTCCTTTCTAGGAAAACTTCATTTGAGATGTGTCCCAGAACAAAACCTATAACAAATATCCATAATTTCCTTTGACTAAATATATATTACATGACTTTTTTTAGAAAATTATGATTATTTTCAAACCCACAATCCATGAAAAATCAGAATGTGGTACAATTTTTCTAGACGAGTGAATGGGAAGAGAAATTTATGGATTAAAAAAAGAGAATTATCTCTGCACCAGTCCTCAAACATACAAAAAATGGGGATATTTTTCGGTATATAGTGATTATTAAAAGAAGTGATTCAGATGTGAACTAATTTAAAAAGAAAAATTTATAGCCTACTCCAGAAAAAGTTTAATGTTCTTAAGAAAAACATTCCAACACAAGATATGGAGTTTTGTTTAGTGATCATTTCATTGAAAATACACACACATTATATATATGAGGTTAAGTATGATATGTATATATGGATCCTAAGATATTGAAATATGTATTCAAATTGAGAGATGTTAGAATGATACCATGAATATGGTTAGAGATTATCAATGACTATGACTTCACAATCTACTTCTGTCATGTCAAATAAAAAAGTGTAAGAATATCTAAGAAGAAATTATCAAATACATTATCATTATTGAGAATATATAGGGATCCAAACATCATAGACATGAAGAGGTTGGACATGGCAATGATAACAGAATTTCCATCATCATTCACTTCAAATATTATTTCTCAAAAATCATTTTTGTAAAAGAGAAAAGATTTTAAAAGAGATTTTTTTGGGAATTATGAAGAAGGTGGAAGATATAAGAAAAGTTAAATCCATAAGGTCCCAAATATATGAGGAAGTAGTTGTATTATTTGGTTCATAACTATTTAAACCATAAAAAAATATGATAAAGAAAGAGCTGTTGAATGATTCACATAGAACATCTGTAACAACCCATGTATTTATAGAACAATTCCTTTTCTGTTTTATTAATATTTATGAAGAAGATATTATTTTTACAATAAAGTGGATTCTTTGTCCAATGTCTCACTAAACACACAACAACAGGTTTCTTTTAAATCATACGTTGCACACAACATTGAGTTATAATAAAAAATAATATAACAATATAATTATTTTAAATGGTATTTAAAGCCAAACCATTGTATTAGTGAGAATTAAATGAACTAACCATATTATTATTAAGCATGTTTTTTAAATGTTTTTAAATTTATCTAATGAAATTTTTAGGGTCAAAATAAGAATGAATCAAATTTAAAGCATGAAATTCTCTAATAATTTTAAAAGGCCGGTTTACCACCTTTTGATGTTGAACCCTTTTTAAATATAGTTTTTTTCACTTTTATATATTCCATTTGATATAATAAAATTTGTATTTATAATTTTTAAATCATAATTTTCATTTTGTAAATTTTTCGTCTTTTTTGATAATGTTATTTTTAATAAATAGTGAAAAATACTGCATTTTAAGTCAAAACAACATTTTAATCTAATTTATTTATATAGTAATAATGTAATTTTAATTATTTTTAAAGTGTAATTGGGTAATAGTTTTATCATTTAATCAAATATTGGTCATTGGAAGTAATTTCACTTTGAAATTGGACTAAAACTCATACCAATCTTTTATAGTTTTTACTTCTTAAAGACACTCATTTTGGTTTTCAAAATGGGAATTAATTTTTTCAAATACTGTGTTTTGAATTTTGAAAAATGTATACTATATTTTGAATTAGGAGGTCCAAATTTTTAAATAGGTAACATATATTTTTTGACATTATGAATAGTAACTTTAGTAAATATTTTATTTACCATTGTTAAAGAGAAAATCATGTAAATAAGGGTAAACAATAATATTATGATAATACTAAATTTACATAGAACATGTACTAACTATATTAGAAAATATATTTCTGACCATGGGAATCTTTGGGATTATTTTAAGACCCCATAGAGCCACTTGTGTGTGAAAATGAAATTTAATTACATTTATTTTAAAGTCAAGGAAAATTTGACATAAAAATATATCTTTTAGAAAAACAATTTTTATATGGGGATATATAAGTTATATCTTGAACTATAAATATAAACTAGAAAGATAAAATTATTTAATACATCAAGGTATTTTATTTTTAATTTTTAGAAATTAGAAAAATAAATATAATTATGACAGAATGATGATGTACTCTTTACCTTATTAATGTATTATTTAATTAAATAAGAATAGAAATATAAAAATAAATTTATTAGGAAACTTTTCATGTCCTACACTAATTTAATGGATGGTTATTAATTTTTATATTTAAATAAATTAATTTTGATCGAAACAATAAAGTTGTCAGGTATTTTTAAAGAGTCAAGATATGAATAGTATAAAAACTAACATAAATGAGTTTATTAATCATTTAATAAATTATTAAAAGTTTTAATAGTCTTAAAAATATAATATTTTGAAAAATTACATATATAATGTTAAAAATATCATTAATTATTCATTTTATGGATGCTTGTCCTTTTAACGTATCTTTGGTAACCATATATTATGAATATACAAGAAAATATGGTAAAGGTAAAAAAAGTTTACATTGGGTTAAAGCTAAATGATAAGGTTACTTTTGTGTCCTAAAATTGTTTAAAACTAGTCAGATGAGATTATTTATTCATGAAATCATCATATCTTATAAATATATCACTTTTGTGTTATTAAAATTCAAAAAACAATTAATAATAAAATAATAATTTCAAACATTCCTAAAGTGCCCCTCCTCCCACTTATAAATGGACACCACCTATAACCCTTACTCAAACCTCTCATACCCCCTTGTATCATCCAATAAATTCCAAAATAAGCTTCCTAAATACCAATATTCCTTCTATAAGACTTACTTTAAGAAGAAGTCAACTCAATATGGCCTTTTAGTTTAACTCAAAAGGAGTTACCCGACGTGAGGTTATGTCTTCTCTCAAGATTCATTCTTTTCTTTTCCTTCTCCACCATTGTAAAATAGATTTATTAAATTATTTTAAAACAACTGTATCATAAATATACTATGTTGTTTTTATGTGATGGATTTATAAATACACTTACACACACCTCCATATAATGGTTATAGAACTTACAGTTTCTATGGATGGTGAACAAATGCCTCACGAAACAATGATTGTTTAATATTCTCCTACCACTACTTATGGTGACCATTATGATGGATCTATAATTATATATTATATTTGTGATATAAATTTTATCTATAATTATCTGTAATTCTCAATTATAACATACCATTATTCTATTCATGTTGTATAATTATGATAATTTCATTTCAGGATGTGCAGACAACCGCCCCTCAAAGTGATATGACTCATTCATTATATACATGGATCATATAAATGATAGAATTAATCAAATTATGTAAAATATATAACATAGATATTATACTTTAATTATAATAAAACTTTGTATAATTTAGTTTTCATTCCATTAAATATGAAAATGAAATGAAAGTAGCGTTCAGGCGTACGTACAACTTACCATCTCCATGAATGGTTAAATTCATTTATTATCTCCAAATTTTATGTGCTATTATAAATATATAAATTTATAAATATATATTGGATATATATGACTTATATGACTTCTAATTCATGAATATCATTCTAGAGATATAGGACTTTTGACCCCATGTACAATTTGTAATTAAAATAAGTTCATTATTGACTCAAGTATCAAATATCAACTATATGACTGATATTAAATTAAATAATTATTTAATGATTATAATGCGATAATAAGTTATATAAAATGAATAATGCACATTTAAAAGGTTCTTATACAGGTATAAATTATCTAATGTTTTTCTTTATGAAGAACAAGGAACTTACTTGACCAGTCAGACTCAAGGTAACAGACTTCATCTCAATCTCTATTCATTGAGGCTTATTTTGATTTATACATGACATTATTTTATATGGTTTATAAAACCCATTGAATTTTCATTTCATTAAAATGGAATCTTTTTTCTATGAAGTGTTTTACTAAACGACAAAAGGAATGTTTCTTTTTAACATACACGGTGAAAATGAATTTTCTGCCACCGCGTGTATTATTTGATATTTGGATTCCTTATCAAGCCATAGTGTTCTTTTAAAATAAAAACCATATACCTTGTTTACAAATTTCAGTATTAAAAATCAGTTTTATAAATCATTGATTATGTCAATATCATGAAATGATATATTGTGATTGTAGTGTGGAAATTTCATCTTTCCGTTATGCTAGTTTTATATGTTATGAATATATTATGGTTCATGGGAAGTGTTTACTTATATTGGGGGTTTGTGCTAAACCTAGGGAGGATGAGCCTGAGATAGATCTATAATTCCTTATGTAACATTATGGAGGAAAATGTTAATTTTTTTCCTTAGAGATTTAGGTAATATACCATGATGGTTATTCCAAACGTAACTCCCTATAGAGCTGTGAAAGCTACAATGTATGTATGTTATGGATACCACAATTTACTATTATGATTTATGATTTCTATGTTTTTTCATAAATATTTTGATTTTATGAGGTATGTTAAAGAAAATATTATTTATGATGGAAAATTTTGATCTTATTGATTTGTATGTATTGATGGGTAAATGTTTTCTTTCGTTATTTTGTAACCCTTACTGATCTATTTATGATCGTTTCAAGTTATTGAAATGTTTTTCAAATTGTATAAGGATGTTTAAGAAAAAGGAAGAAAGCAAGAATATATATATCAATATAAAAATTATTATTTTTATTAAGATTTTTTATTTTATGAAAAAATGAAAACTAAGTAGATGTGTCTACTTGTAATACTCAAGTTGTAATGTAAAAGTTATTTCCTAATTCTCTAAAACTCAAAACATAAATAGATCCTCAATGTGAATTATTAAAATAATTAAATAATTATGCAATATTTAAGGCTTGTGCATTATAGTTGTTATTAGAGGTTGGTTTAGACAACTTTAGGAGTTAGTATATTGTTAAATAAATATCCATAATGTTTTTAATTTATGGTAAGATTGATATGATATAGAATTTAAAGATTACCATGTTACATCACCTATGTTATTTTTGTGCTTATAATGGGTTTTTATAGAGTAAATGGGGAAGCTATGATGGGATAACATCATATGGAAAAAAGCTTCCAAATAATCAACCTCAGATGGTCGCAATCGAAACTGAATAGTTTTTTGCAGTGATGGAACAATTGAATCAGGCTATAAATAGTGTTTGTATCCATGCATGAGATCAGCTAGATAAACCACAAAGTAACATGTCATTATTAAAGAATTTCATGAGGCAACACCCCCCATCATTCATAGAATCATTTACCATGTTCTAGCTGAAGGGTGGACTAAAACACTTGAATAGATTTTCGATGTCATGGGGTGTTCAAAATATCAAAATGTTTTTCTTTCTGTATATCGTTTTGAGAGAGAATCTGATTAGTGGTGGTCAATGGATACAAATATCAGGGTATATGAAGAGAATGATTCTCTTTTTTGGGAAGAATTCGAATGTATGTTTCCTGAAAAATATTTTTCTATGGCAGTTTAGCTCAGTATGAAAAAGCAATTCATGGAATTGGGGAAGGAGGATGGCTCATTGGCTGCTTATGAAGAAAAGTTCACTCCACTAGAAAGTAAAGGTCCAAATTTCATATTAGATCTTAATAGTAAAATCAATATTTTATACTTAGTATTATAGCCAAAGTATTGAAGGGATTTAGCTTCTCGTGAGTTTAAAAGCTACGAAAAACATGTTCGATGTGCGGAGAAGGTGGAAATGGAGTTTGAAGATTATCATGTGTTATTTAAATAAAACATAATACGAAGTTGAGGTGACAGGAGGATGGGAAGAACCCTTCAATAATGAATTATGGAATGAAAATTATGATTATATTTTGTGAAAATTGTTGTAAAACACACACTGGGGATTGCCTTTTGAATTCATGTAAGTGATACCAATGTGGTAAACTAGGACACATGGCTTGTAATAGCACTCAAAAAGATCAAGTTAATCCAAAGAAAATGTTTGATTTACAGTCAATAAATTTTTTTAAGTGCAATGAAATTTTTCATTATAAAAATTAGTGTCCAACAAAGAACTCAATTGATAGAAAGTAGTCAGACTACAAGAAGAAAAGGGTGGTGAAATCAATTGCAACTAAAACAGAAGATGTAGGGCCATCAAATGATGTTGTATCAAGTAAATTGTTTGTTTTTTATATTATGACAATGTTTTTTTGATTCTGGGTCTACACATTCTTTCATTTAGGAGAAAATTTATAGTAAATTGGGAATTCCATCTCAAGATATGAATCCTGAACTTGTGGTAAAAAAACCTTGAGGAAATGTTTAGAAAAAAAGAAATTATAAGATCGTTATTGTAATTATTTGTGGAATAAATCTACCTGAAAACCTTATTGTTTTTTCCTCTAGAAAAGTTTGATGTTATTTTGGGTATGGATCGGCTTTCCATTTATCATGCTAATATTTACTGCAGAGCTAAAGAAGTTTATTTTCAAAAGTAATTTCTTTTTTGTACAAGAAGGAACCCATAATTTTGATAAAATATCAGGATGTTGAGAAACTTCTAAAAGATGGAATTTTTTTACCTTGCTCATATTGTTGAAAACAAAGGAAATGATCAAATTAATGATGTTCCAGTGGTAAATATGTCTCCTGGTGTTTTTACTGATAAGTTTCCTAGTATAATACCTAATCAGGATATTGAATTTATAGTTGAATTAGTTTCTTGATGATAAGACAATTTCAAAACCCACTTATCAAATGGAACAAATTGAACTTTTAGAGTTAAAGAAACAACTGAAAGGGTTATTATATAAAGGTTTCATCTGACCTAGTACATCACCATGGGGTTATCCTACCTTGTTTGTAAAAAAACAGTCCATTGAGATTATGCCCTAATTATAGATCCCTGAATTACATAAAAGTTAATAAAAAGTATCATTTGACTCATATCAAGTATTTGTTTGAGCATCTTCAGGGAGATCAATATTTTTCAAAGATTAACATGAGGTCTGGGTACCATCGGTTGAAAGTAAAGGAAGAAATCGTTCAAAAGACTATGTTTCATACAAGGTATGTACATTATGAATTTTTAGTTATTCTATTTGGGTTAAACCATGATCCTTCAATATTCATGGATCTTATTAATAGAATTTTCTATGAGTTCTTGGATATGTTTGTGGTAATGATTATTGATGATAATTTTCTATATTCCAAAAGTAAATAGGAACATGAATGTCATTTATGGGTTGTCCTGATAGCCTTAAAATAAAAGAAACAATAGGGGAAATTCAGCAAGGTTGATTGTTTATTGCTACAAATTTCATTCCATGGTCTCATTGTTTCTAAAGATGGTAAAACTATTCATACTGCCCAAAATAGTTGTTGAAGAATGGCCAAGACCCCCAAAAATTACTAACAACTATAGTTTTCTTGGTTTCAGAAGCTATTACCGAAAGATTGTTGAAAATTTTGTATGGTTATATATCCCACTGACTAATTTAACATGAGAAGGTGTTAAATTTATCAGGACAAAAGTATGTGATGATTGTTTTAGGAATTGAAAAAAAGATTACTGAATGCTCCCGTATTGG
The DNA here is from genome assembly GCA_963277665.1 of Viscum album. Classification (NCBI taxonomy): domain Eukaryota; kingdom Viridiplantae; phylum Streptophyta; class Magnoliopsida; order Santalales; family Viscaceae; genus Viscum; species Viscum album. Next base: position 59,020,445 of record OY728143.1, on the reverse strand, counting down.
AATTACCATTCAAAAATTTTGAGTTTGTTATCTATAGTGATGCTTCATTTAAAGGACTTGGTTGTATCCTAAATCAAAATTTTTTGGTAAATTCTTATGCTTCACATTAGTTGAAACCTCATGAGTTCAATTACCATACATATTATTTGAATTATATGTTGATTATTTTTTATTAAATATTTTTAGGCATCATTTTTATGCTGCAAAGTGTTATATATATACTGATTACAAGATTTTGATGTATATATTCATGTAGAATGAATTCAACATGAGATAGAAGAGATAGATAGAATTAATCAAGGATTATGATTGCATGATAAATTACCATCCCAGAAAGGAAAATAATTCGGTTGATGCTTTTAGCCGAATGTGTAATGCTACATAAACCTTGAGATATTTTGATTGTGGTACTTTGGTTTTGGATTTGATGAATTTTGGATTGGAAGTTGATTTTGTAGGGAATACATCTATTTTGTGTCAGGTGGTAGTGAAATTACCTCTAGAATACAAAATAAAGAAAGAGCATAAAAAAGACAATGAGTTACAGAAAAAGGTAGATTTGGTTCAGAAGGGTAAGTAACCTAAATTTAACATTGATATTGATTTTTTTGAGGTTTGGAAGGAGATTATGTGTGCCTTATGATTCCTAGTTGAAGAATGAGTTATTTTTAAGCTCATAGTCCTCCATTTTCAGTTCATCTTTGAAGTACTAAAATGTACATAGATCTTCTAGAGTTTTACTGGTGGGATAGAATGAAAAGAGTTATTTTTGACTTAATAGGAAGTATTTGACTTGTCAACAGGTTAAAGTAGAGTGAAAAATACCAAAAGGGATGCTTCAGCCTTTACTAGTTCCAATGTTGAAATTCAAAAACATATCCATTTATTTCATTGTCGGATTACTAAATACATCTTGAGGAAACAATTAAATATTGGTTATTGTTGATTGATTGACTAAATATGCTCATTTCTTTCCTATTCGAGATACTTTGTCACTACATAAAATTTATCAATTTTATGTTAAAGATATATTCAGGTTACCTGGTGTTACCTTAACCATTGTATCTGATCGTGATCCCCGATTCATTTTTAACTTTTAGAAGGGCTATAAAAAGTAGTTGCGTAAATAATTTAGTTTTAGTATATCTTTTTATCTGCAATTATATGGGAAATTAGAATGAACAATTCAGACCATGAAAGATATGTTATGTTCTTGTTCAATAGATTACCAAGTAATATGGGACCAACATCTTTCTTTTTTTGAGTTTTCATATAATAACAGTTCTTATTACAGTATATATATGACACCATTTAAAGCATTATATGGAATGATGTGTCGAACTCCAGCTTTTTGGGATGATTTAGGTGAAAGGAAGTTAATTGGACCAAAATTTGTACAAGGGATGGTGGAAGAAGTTCATTTTATTCATTAGCACATGAGAACAGGTCATAGGAGGCAGCAAAGTTATGCAGATAACCAGAAGAAGGATCTTTGTTTCAAGGTAGGTGATCATGTCTTTCTTAACGTTTCTCTAAGGAAAATTGTGATTCATTTTTTTAAAAGGGAAACCTGAGTTTGAGGTTCATTTGACCATATGAAATCCTAGTGAAATTTGGGTCAGTTGTTTATAGAGTGTCCTTATCTCCTTGTTTCTCCTAGGTAAAAATGTTCTTGTTGTTTCAATGTTTAAAAAGTATATGCCTGATCCATCTCATGTTTTGAGTCTAGAGGTAGTTTAGTTGGAAGATAATCTTTTTTTATGAGGAACAACCCTTACAGATTCATGATCATAGAGAGAAACTGTTGTAAAATAATGTAATTTATTAGGTAATGGTTTTTTGGGACAACCATATGGTTGAAGAGGAAACAAGGGAATCTGAAATTTCTATGAGGGATAAATACCCCCCACTTATTTTATATTTGAATAAAATTGCAAGGACGTAGTTCCTAAAAGGGGGGAAGGGTGTAACAACCCAGGTGTTTATAGAATGATACATTTCCCTTTATATTTATATTTATGTTTATGTTTATGATATAATTTTTAAAATAAAGAGGATTTTTTGTCTGATAGCGTACTCAACATGTAACAGTGAGTTTCATTGAAATCTTACATTGCACAAAACATTGAGTTATACTGAAAAATAATAAATTATAATTATTTTAAAGGGTAGTTAACCCCTAGCTATTCTATTAGCAGGAATGAACAATAATTACCATATTATGATTAAACATGTATTTTTAAATGTTTTTACATTTTTCCAATAAAATTTAGAGGCTCAAAATAAGCATGAATCCAATTTTAATAATAAAATACACTAATAATTTTAAAAGGATGTCTTTTCATATTTTGATGGATAACCCTTTTTAAATATATTTTTTGTCACTTTTAAATGTTACATTTGTCAAAATACGCATCAAATTTAGATGTGAGACATCAAAATTTACATTGGGTAAATTTTTGGGATTTTTTTAATAATGTTCATTTGTCAATGAATAAGGAAAAATACTGCATTTTAAGTCAAAACTATCTTTTCATCTAATTTATTTGAATAGTTAAATCTTCCATTTAATTGGTTTCATAGTTCAATTAGGATATATTGTTATCATTTAATCCAATTTTTGTTATTGTATGTAATTTTATATTGAAATTTGATAAAAACACATGTCAATCTTTTGATAGTTTTTACTTCTTAAAAACACCACTTTTCATTTTCACAATGACAATTAATTTTAAATTAATTTTTGAAACTTATGTATTTTGAATTTGGAAAATTTTAATACATATTTGGATTCAAGAGGCCCAAATTGTGTAAATAGTCAACTTTTATTTTTAGAAATTATGAATAGTAACTTCATTAAATATTTTATTTACCATTGTTAAATGGTAAATCTGGTAAATAAGGGTAAAAAAATAATATTATGATAATATTAAATTTCCATAATACTTGATCTAACCCTATTTGATGATATAATTATGACAATTTTCATCTTTCGGTCAATTGTAGGACCCCATGGAGCCACTTGTTTGTGAAAATGACATTTAATTTCTTTTAATTTAATTTTTATGAAAATATGACATAAACATATTTATTTTACAAAGAAAAATTTAATGGGGTTATATAAATGATCTATTCGACTATAAATAGTCATTAAAAATCATGAATGATTTAATACACCATGGAAATTTATTTATAATTTTATAAAAAAAGATAAATAAATATATTTATGACACTTTGATAATTTAGTGTTTACCTTATTAGGGAATTATTTAGATAAATAAGATTATAAAAATTAAAATAAAATTATTTAATTTTTTTTATGTCATATATGTATTTTATGGATGCTTATTACTTGTTATATATGATTTATTGAAGGTTGTTTGAAATAATCAAGTTGTTATGGATTTTTAAATATTCATGATATGAATAGTATTAAAAATGACATAAATGAGGTTTTAAATAAATTAATATATTATTAAATGATATAATAGTCCTGAAAAACTAAGATTTGGAAAAATAACATATATGATTTTGAAAATCCCATTAATGATCCATTTTTCAGTTTCATGGCATTTTATATAAACTATAGTAACCATATATTATGAATATACAAGAAAACATGGTAAAAGATAAATAAGTTTACTAAGGGTTAAAGATAAAAGATAAGGTTAATTTTGTGACTTAAACATTTATAAAACCAATTGGATAAGGGAATTTTGACCCATTATAATATAATATTTTTAATATACACTATTTTTTTTTATAAATTTAATAACTATTAATAATAAAAAAATACTTTCAAACTTTCCTAATGTTCCCCTCCTCCCACTTATAAAAGGACACGGCCTCAAACCCTTACCCACACATCTCAAGCCCCTTGCCTTGCCCAAAATATGACCAAACATGCTCCCTTAATCCCTATATATCTCATATAAGGCTTAAATTTGGCATAATATAATTTAGTAAAGCCTTTTAGCTTAACTCAAAAAGAGTTACCTAACTTGAGGTAATGCCTTCTCTCAAGATTCTTTTTTTATTTTCCATCTCGAACCCCATAAACTATATTTATTAAATTATTATATAACAACACATTTATCTTAAATAAGATAGGCTATTTTTAGGAATATTATTTTTAACTAAACTTACATACACCTCTGTGAAATGGGTATAGAATATACTATTTTTGTGGATGGAAAATAACTGCCTCACAAAACGATGATTGTTCAATCTTCTCCTACCATCTAATAGGGTGGCCATTATGAGGGTGCTATAATTATATATGATATTTATGATATTTAGTTTATCTATATTATTTTTTAATTCTCATTTAGAACACATCTTTATGCTTTTCATGGTTTATAAATATGACAATTTCATTTGAAAAAGTGCAAAATACATTCCCCTAAAAGTTATATGACTCTTTCATGCTATACATGGAACTTATAAAGGATGAAATTAATTAACTTATGTAACATATATAACATAGATATTATAATTTAATTATAATATACCTTTTTATCATTTAGTATCTATTCCATTAAATATGAAATAGAAATGAATGTAGCTTTCATTTGTATGTACAGCTTATCGTCTCCATGAACGGTGCATTTCATTTATTGTCTAAAAATGCTATGCACTACTATAAATACACACACACACACACAAATATATATATATATATATATATATGGGATATATATGATATATATTATATCTAAATCATGAATATTATTCTTGAGATAATGTAATTTTGACCCTATGGATAATTAGAAATTAGAACAAGTTCATTTTTGACACAAGTACCAAATATCGACAAAACGACGGATAATAACATAAATAATTATGTAATGTTTATAAATTGGTAACAAGTGATATAAAAATAATAATAAACATTTAAAAGTTTATTAATCAATTATAAATTAACTTATTTTTATTATTCAGGAAGAATAAGGAACTTACGTGCCAAGTCAGACTCTAGGTAAGGGACATCATCTCAATTTCCATTAATTGAGGTGTATTTTAATTTACACACTACTTTATTTTATTCAGTTTATAAAACCCTGTTAATTTTTATTTCATTAAAATTTAATCTATTTTATATTAAGTGATTTTCAAAATAAAAAAATGAATGATTCCTTTTTACATACGTGGTGATAATTACTTTTTCACCGCCACGAGTATTATTTGATATATGGTTTCCATAACAAGATGTAGTGTTTTTTAAATGAAAAATAAATACCATATAATCTTTTTACATATTATAGTATTGAAAAATGGTTTTTGAAAGAATTTATTATGTCAATATCTTGAAACGATATATTGTTATTGAACTGTGGAAATCTTATCTTTTCTTTATGCTTGTTTTATGTGTTATGAATATGTTATTGTTCTTGGGAATTGTTTATATATATGTGTGGTTACATGATAAAACTAGGTCTAGTGAGCCCAATAAATCTCACCAATGAATTTGGTAACAATAATTAGGTAAGCGTTAATGTTTTTATTATGTGATTTAGGTAATATACCGTGATGGGTATTCCAAATGCGACTCCCTATTTACCTCCGAAAGATAAAATGTTGGTATGTTATAGATTACACAATTTTCCATTATGATTTATTATTTCTTGTGTTAATAATAAATCTTATGTTTTCATGTGGTATGTTAATGTTAATATAATTTATGATTGAAAAGTATGATCTCATTGATTTTCATGTATAGTTTGGATAATGTTTTATTTCATTATATTATAACCCTTTCTATGCTTTTTATACACATCCCAGGTTTTTGAATTTTTTTCATAGGGTATAAGGAAGGTTTGGAGAAAGAAAAGATTCATGAAGATTTATATCAACAAAAGAATTCTTGTTTTCTTTTAAAAGATTGTATTTTATGAAAAAATGGATATTTCTTAGAAGTGTCTATATGTAATATTCAAGTTGTAAAGTATAAGTTAGGACCTAATTATCTAAAGATATAAACCTGAAATGATCCTAAAAGTGAATTATTAGCATAATTAAATAATTATGTATTGTTCAAGGCTAGGGACTTATATCGACCTTCTCGATCGTCCTAGGGAGAAACCATATATATATAAAACACTAGGAGTTATATTGATGGGACAATATGAATGTAACATCATGGATTTATCTAATGTAATGGACCATTTATGTTTTGGTTTAATTACATTAAATTATCCATAATTTGAATAAAAGGAGGATAAAATGAAGTCTTGGGGGAATCTAGGGATTTTTTGAACCTCGGAGCACCAAAAATTGTAAAAACCTGATTGGCTGCATGGTTTATCAGTAATCATGTTATGTATGGAAGATGGACATGTGACATTTTATAGGTTTTGGATAGTAAAAAAATGCATGGTTTGATCATGGTTAGTCAAAAACATGTTCTTTTCCTACATGGTATGCCTATTGAAGAAGACTCATGTGCACTATTGGGCCATAATTTAGAAAAACCGTGTGTCTAGACCATGCACAAATAAAATGGGGGTAAATTTAAAATTTTTCCCTCATTAATGATTCAACCCTATTATCGTTCTTCCCCAACAATTCAACCAAATTTTCTCCACTCTGTTAGGAGTATGAAGCTCTTCTCTCTCCAATTAATATTTTTTTCTAAATCTCATGATTTCTTTCTTACTAAATTGAATCAAATATTATTACTAGATGATTAGTGTACTATGACAATGTGGTAGGAAATTAAATTATTTTCTCATCAATTTTGACAGTTTTATGATATTGTACCATTTTGAATTTATCATTATCATTCTGATGAATCTATTTTATATAATATTAAATTTATTGGATTGTTTTTCCATGTCATATATGACATTGGATTATGGAGAAACCCATTTTAGGGTGTTCTCCTTGCCGTTGGACACCCCTTTTGGATGTGACATCCAAAATAAACTACATTGATTATTTTTTGAGTGATATTTCACCATGGTTTCATGATAAAAATTTATAAATGTATTGAGAATGATTAATGGATCACAAATTTGATCCCTTTTCTATATTCTTATTATTAGTTATAAATGTTTATCCTATTTTTGAATTCAATATGCCTCACTTTCTAATATACTTATCTCAAGTTACATGAATACCTTTCCTAATATTGAAACTCTTAACCCTTATGTTAATGGATTATGCAAGTGGGTTAATTCTCATGATTATTCCAAATGCACCATGCAACTGACTTATTCTATGTTTAAATACTTTAAATTAATTGTTTAGAAATATCGTATGTTTGTCAAATTAAAATTTCATTGATGACATGTGAATTCTATAAATAATAATGACTTAATTTAGTGTCATGAGTTATATGTGATGGCTTTGTATATTTATTAGATTGTGATATTGAAAAATGAGTGATGAAATGTAAATGTTTACATGCAATTATTTATGGCATATGAATCCTGATATTTCCTTTCTCTCATTTAAATGACTTGGGCCTTCCCATATGAATTGTACCATTTTTGTTTGATTGAAATGAATAACATGATTAAATGGTAAGCCTATGGTATTGAGATGCTTCCTTGTTGGCATGTTCTTACATATATATTCCATGCTTGTGATGTGCCTTGAATACTTGGTTTATATGATATAGGATGGGAAATAACTCGATTTCTATATTAAACATTCATCGATGGACCTACCATGCTCATTTTGGTTATGACCTGATGTGCTTGGGGAGATGCTCTGGCTTAAAAGGAAAGGGATTACAGGGAGGTTTCATGTACTCCTGAGTGATACTAGTTCTGTAGGGGAGAAACCGTGGAGAGAGCTATTTGATGACTTGATGCCTCATTCCTTGGGTGATACGCAGTCCCCAATGTGAGATACATGGAAATTGTTTCAGTTACCATGCATCGAGTGATACTAGGGATGCAGTAAGGGGATCCTAGGATAGAATCTGTGGTATTGGATTATATTTTATATTCTTAAAGTGATACTTGAGATTATTTTTAGATCTCTATGTATAGGATCAATACTCCACCAATGGATTTGACAGATTTTTAGGAATCCATTGTTTGATTGCATTTATTGGTTGGTTGTGATACACTCGTGGTTTCTTATATTGAAATTTCTTATGAACCTGGGATAATTTTACCCTACTTATTATGAAACATGGATGATTACATGGGGATTAGACAAAAGGATGAAATAAAATACAGGGGTCTCTTTTCATGGTTTTCCTTATTTACTTTTTCCCTTTTAGACATGTGCTGCTTTCACAGGTACATTATTCAAATTTTAGGCATAGGCCGAAGAAGTTGGTATTAGATAGTTCCCTATTTTGAAACCCATTCCAAGATATTATATGTTAATTTATGTACTATTATTCTTTTATATCTGGCACACAATAATCACTTTGTAGTAGGAAATGAAAATATATAGACACCATGGTGTTGGGCGGAGAAAGAAAGGAGTGATGGCAAGAGGGGGGGTGAATTGCCTTTTAAAAAATTAATTAACAAATTAAAAACAAAGTGAAAGTGCAGCGGAAATAAAGAGGCAAGACACAAGAATTGATAACGGAGTTCGGCTTAAACCCAAGCCTACGTCTCCGCTCCCAACTCAACCGTTGAGAGATTCTACCGCTTGCTTTTAAATGGTTTTAGCAAAAAACCCACTAGACTTTAAGGTTAGTCTAGAACCTATTACAGCTTGCTTTTAATGGTAATGCAAGAACCCACTTACTTTTAATGGTTTAGTAAGAACCCACTAGCCTTCTTACAGGTGAAGGCTAGCTCACCTATGTCACAAGCCTTTTAAAGGAAAGGCTTGTCTAACCTCTTCACACCTTGAAGGTGGTGTGAGAACCCAAAGAAAGGGAGATGAAAGAAGTGGGGGGTTTGTAGGCACAAACCCAATTTGATGCTCAAAATAAATAAAGCAAGAAAAACCGTAATGGTGAAGACTTGGGCGCCAAATGGATTGATTGGAGTTGATGATGAGCGCTCCCAAGCTTCTTTGATGGAGCTCCTTGGATGTGGAAGTGATTGGAGCTATTGGGGTTCCCTTGGAGGAATGCGCCGGAGGTACGCCAAATGATCAAAATATGTCCCGTGGGCTTCCGTATAGTTCCGACGTTGTTGCCTAGGCTTCCGGGGGTTCCTAGTCCTTTATTTATAGAGGGGGAACCCTCAAATGGCCTTAGGGAGGCTTCGGAGCCGTTGGAGAGGCTTTCGGAGCCGTTGGAGGCCAAGTGGACAGGCTGGTCAAAAGCCCAACGGCTAGTTTGACTGCCTCCACCGGCTGACCGGTACAGGGCCACCGGTTGGCCGGTACGTGCAAAAAGGAGAGGCCTTCGGGCTCAGGCTCCACCGGCTGGCCGGTGGAGAGGCCACTGGTTGGCCGGTGGCAAGACAGTAGCAAACACTATTTGGGCTGGGTGCCACCGGCTGGCCGGTACAAGGCCACCGGTTGGCCGGTGCTGAGGCAGTAGCTCAGCCTTCTGCCCAGGTGCCATCGGCCGGCCGGTGGTGAAGCCCCCGGTTGGCCGGTGGACTGAATTTCAGTCCAGTTTTGCTTCTTGCTTTCTTGGCCTAATTCCTTAGCCACCTGAAATGATTCCTATCATCCAAAAACACTTGAAAGAGGATTAGATAAATAAGAGGGTGATTGTGATCATGAAAATCAAACCACGAGGGGTACGAGAGGTACAACAATCTCCCCCTATTTTGATGATCACAATCACCAAAACAAGCAATGTAAAATACTAAAAAGATAGGCATGCTTTAAAGGATAAAATGAAAACAAGCAATGCATGAGAGAAAGATTTCTCCCCCAATCAATCAAGAATTTCTCCCCCTTTGTGATTATCAAAATAGCACGGGGCATAAAACTTGATTGAGGGATGGAAGAGATTTTTAAACCAATTGAAAATTTTGAAATTTGAATTGAAAGTTTTGAATCAAAAATTTGAAATGAAAGTTTTGAATGAAAAATTGAATAACAGTTTGAATTGAAAGTTTTGAATGAATAACAGTTTGAATTGAAAGTTTGAAATGAAAATTTAATTGAATATTTTGAAATGAAAATTTTGATACCAAGAGTTGAAATTGAAAGTTTGAAATGAAAGTAAAAAGACTAAAACGATCCTAACTCCCCCTAAATAAAAACTATAAATCACCGGGGAGAGGTTTTTGAAACCGAAACAAATTTGGGCCCGGAGAGACTCGCTAGAAGGGATTTTTAAATCCACACTTGCCTAGTGGCGGGTCTTCTCCTATAAAATTCATCATTTAAGAAAAAAGTTTTGGGCCTACCATACCGGGCATTTTTGCAATTGCACTCATAGATTAGGTGCCCGGGTTTTTTGCAATAATTTCAAAATTTAAATTGGGAGCTCCCCCTTACAAAAATAGTGGGTTCATGGGAGGAGGAAGCTTGCTTGGAATAGCCAAGCCCTTCGGTGGTTCTAGATATACGTTGGGAACCTAGAAAATTGTTCAAATTTTGTTCCCCTTGGGTGAATTTGGCTAGAGATTCCCTTAAATCTTTGATTGTTGATTCCATGGAATCAATATCGGGAAGATTTTGGACTTTGAGGGTCAATTCATCCTTCTCTTTGAGAAGTTGTTCTTTTTCGGAAGAGAGTTTTTTGAAATTCTTTTTTAAAGCAACAAATTTGGAAGAAAGTTCGTGAAAACCTTCCTCCAATTGATCTCTAGCAAATTGGAGATCCTCATAAGACATATGATTGAAAGAATTTGAATTTGAAGAACTAGAGGAAGAGGAGTCGGAAGATGTTACCTCGTGAAATGCCATTAGGCATTTGTTACCTTTGTCGCTCGAGGAAGAGGAGGAGGAGCATGATGAGGAGCTATCACTCCAAGTGGCCTTAAAAGCCTTCTTCTTCTCTTTTTGCTTGGCCTTTTTCTTGTTAAGTGGGCAATCGGTCTTGTAATGGCCTTTTGTACCTTCATGGGTTACTTCTAAAAGATTCCAAATATCATGAGAAGATGAGCAAGAAGAAATACGATTAAATTCATTACGGTCTAGCCCACAATGAAGAGCATTCATGGATTTGACATCAAGCTCAAAATTTGCAATGTCTTCGGGGGTCCATTTGGACTCATCGGGAGAAGAAATTGAATAACCATGCATGAAAATTTTAAAAATAGGATAACCAATGCTTTTAAGAAAAGTGGTCATGCGGGTTTTCCAATAAGTGTAGTCGGTTCCATCAAAAAATGGAGCACGACCCAATGAATAGCCTTCGGGGGAGAAAGAGGTTGAAGCCATCACAATGGATCTTTGAATTTGAAACCGTTTAAGGTATTACACAAATTTCCCTTTGATACCAATTGTTGGGCAGAGAAAGAAAGGAGTGATGGCCAGAGGGGGGGGTGAATTGCCTTTTAAAAAATTAATTAACAAATTAAAAACAAAGTGAAAGTGCAGCGGAAATAAAGAGGCAAGACACAAGAATTGATAACGGAGTTCGGCTTAAACCCAAGCCTACGTCTCCGCTCCCAACTCAACCGTTGAGAGATTCTACCGCTTGCTTTTCTATGGTTTTAGCAAGAAACTCACTAGACTTTAAGGTTAGTCTAGAACCTATTACAGCTTGCTTTTAATGGTAATGCAAGAACCCACTTACTTTTAATGGTTTAGTAAGAACCCACTAGCCTTCTTACAGGTGAAGGCTAGCTCACCTATGTCAAAAGCCTATTAAAGGAAAGGCTTGTCCAACCTCTTCACACCTTGAAGGTGGTGTGAGAACCCAAAGAAAGGGAGATGAAAGAAGTGGGGGGTTTGTAGGCACAAACCCAATTTGATGCTCAAAATAAATAAAGCAAGAAAAACCGTAATGGTGAAGACTTGGGCGCCAAATGGATTGATTGGAGTTGATGATGAGCGCTCCCAATCTTCTTTGATGGAGCTCCTTGGATGTGGAAGTGATTGGAGCTATTGGGGTTCCCTTGGAGGAATGCGCCGGAGGTACGCCAAATGATCAAAATATGTCCCGTGGGCTTCCGTATAGTTCCGACGTTGTTGCTTAGGCTTCCGGGGGTTCCTAGTCCTTTATTTATAGAGGGGGAACCCTCAAATGGCCTTAGGGAGGCTTCGGAGCCGTTGGAGAGGCTTTCGGAGCCGTTGGAGGCCAAGTGGACAGGCTGGTCAAAAGCCCAATGGCTAGTTTGACTGCCTCCACCGGCTGACCGGTACAGGGCCACCGGTTGGCCGGTACGTGCAAAAAGGAGAGGCCTTCGGGCTCAGGCTCCACCGGCTGGCCGGTGGAGAGGCCACCGGTTGGCCGGTGGCAAGACAGTAGCAAACACTATTTGGGATGGGTGCCACCGGCTGGCCGGTGCAAGGCCACCGGCTGGCCGGTGCTGAGGCAGTAGCTCAGCCTTCTGCCCAGGTGCCAGCGGCTGGCCGGTGGTGAAGCCACCGGTTAGCCGGTGGACTGAATTTCAGTCCAGTTTTGCTTCTTGCTTTCTTGGCCTAATTCCTTAGCCACCTGAAATGATTCCTATCATCCAAAAACACTTGAAAGAGGATTAGATAAATAAGAGGGTGATTGTGATCATGAAAATCAAACCACGAGGGGTACGAGAGGTACAACACATGGGTGCCAGCTTACTGAGATTTATACTCACACCCTACTCGGGCACCTTGGGGTACCTGAGTATACGTTATGATCATATACATGGATAAAGTGAAGTGTTTTTATTCTGATGCATGGTTGATTTTTGGTTTAGGATGATGCTTTGGGGGGTAGAGAACTTATCCAATTCTTGAGATTCTATATAGTAGTTTTTTTCTCTTTTGATGTTTTTTATAGAATATAGTATATGATTGTACCAATTTTCATATGTACTCCTATTTTATCACAACAGCATGACATGGTCCTTATAATTTTATATATTTTGATTATTTAGCTTCAACTTGTTAGTTATTTAAATAAGATTTCATATTCATTTACATCTATTTTTTTATTGTTTATTTAATTCGTCTATTTAATGTATATTTTTTACAGATGTGCACACTGAATCTATGATGTCATAGTCTCCTCAAAGACACATCCTAGACCATCAATTATAGTCAGTATCCTCTTGCATTTGGAGAGATTCACTTCAGGAATGTTGAAAAACTGGGATCAGAGCACAGTAAAGTGACATCTGGGTTTGGGATACTAACATGAATATGGATATTTCAGAATAAAAATCAATGCGGGCGATATATAATAAATAGAGGGACAAAGTGTAAAAGTATAATTGTATGATGAAACCATTAACTATACACACATGGAAATGTGAAAACAATATTGTGAACTTTGTCACAGGTTATCTATAGAAATCAAGAAGAAATAATGCCACATGGTTTTTGGTGGATCATTTTACAAATATCAATCAATTCATTTAAATTCAAGATGGCTTATCCATTGATTAACATGAATTTATAAAGACTATAAAGGTGTGGTGGATACATGGAACACCATTATTGATTATATCCGACCAGAATATGTGATTTACCACCATATTCTGGAAGAGTATAAAAAATGATCTAAATACTACGTTGAACATAAATTTAACCTATATCCATAAATAAATGGACTATATTAGCATAATATTCATAAAATAGAAGACATGATAACAATGTTTGTAAAGACCTGAAATTTCCATGTAAAATATTTTTTTAATTAAATCGATATTTTACGAGTCTCTGAAATTTAATGGCGCATGATTCCGAGGCACGGTGTGCCCGAAATCAATTTCTGAACATTTGTTCGGGCACATTCAATAAAAATATGAGTAGTTTTTTCGGACATTTGAACAGGTGCTCAGAATTGAAATCTGAGCGCATAGTTGAACTCACAATTCCAATATTCACTTAAGAAGACTTTCACCTCGATGGCAGCTGGTCAAGGGTGAAAGTTATTTTTTGGGGTTTTCATGGAAATAATAAAATAAAATAAGCACATGTTTCATTTTATTTTATCTATTATAACAACCCATGTTGATCTTAGAGGTGGGGACCAGCACATCCTAACCTCCCATGAGAGGTTATGGTGGTAGGGTCCACCAGAACCTAACCTCCAACAAGAGGTTACGGTGTGGGGACCACCTGGGACTAAACCCTCCATCAAATTGAGGAAAACCTCTCAACTACCTCATAAAAGAGGGAGAGATTATTGACCTCCTCTACCATTAATGGTGTCAACGCTCCCCCTTTATTTAAGTGAGCCAAATAATTTAATTAAATTACACAATTTGAATTTTAAACCCAACAAAATAAATAATAGATAATCTATTATTTGGAGGGGCTACCTATTCATTTATTGGAAAAGGTTGGCAAAGGAGGATTAGATCTCTTGGGAGAAAACCCACCAATGAATAACAATTCCTACAGTGAATAACACTCCACCAATGAAGAACATTGACATCGACTTCGACAAACTTCCTCAAAAATCCTTCCGACGTGAGACGTCCTCGTCCGGGGTGAATCGACGTCCGTCTCTTCACAACGGTTCATCTTCTTCCACGTGACCCTGTCGATGAACAATGAACAAGGTAGGGATTTTATTTTAAGCATGATATTATTCCCTTGATTCATTCCTTCTAAAACAAAGAAGGTGGACCAAATTATTATCAATTTGATCTATGGATGTTTTTCCTTACGGGTTTGGAATATTTTTTTAAATGAGGGATTTTGGGAATTGTGGTTTTTAAGATATCTTCCTTGACGCTCTTTGCTTCATTATTGTGAACTGCATGCTACCACTCCAAACGCGGAGGGTGTGGGCCAAAATAACATGGCCCAAAACCCCACCGATCTTACTTGTGGTGTTCATTGAAACGGAGACGAAGGCAACAAAGGTGATGATCGCTCTACCCACAACCTTCGAGACCCATGCCGCCCCTGCGGCATTCCGATTGCTAGCTGAACCGTGCCCCGTGCCCCGACCATGAGAACCTTGGACGCGTCGTTCGTGCCACCTTTCCAGTCGCGCCATCCCGCCGACTACACCCTCGCGCCCCGGTTGCAATTCCCCTAGCCTAACTAGCTACTCCCTCGCGACATTGCAGGCCGAACTGGCTCCGTGCCATAAAGTCATTCCGCCTACGTGGTGTCCCCCGGGTCGAACCACCCTCACGGCCTACTGGGTTGGGCCCAACAAGATGAGCCAAACCTGACAGGCTAGCCTTCCCAACAGGCCCGGCCAGGTAGACCCAAACCTGGTCGGCCCAGATGAGGTCGGGCCTGGTCCCTCTGACCGGGTCGGACCGGACCCGGGCCCACTACAACCCATTTTAACTTCTTTTGGCCATATCTTTGGCATCAGACGTCTGTTTGCTGAAATGTTAGTGGATATGGAATTCAAGGAGCGTGACGGTCCCTTTGAGTATACCCCACTAGTGTTTGGGGTATAGTTGTGATATGGTCAGGTTGGATCATGCAAGAATCCAACCGGGCCCCTGGGACTAGAATACTAATAACTCACAGACCAAGCATTAGATTGACGCACTTTCAGTTGTGTTAAGACCCCTATAACATGTAGGAACATTGGGATACAATTTTGTGGGAGTTTGTGGTAGTTAGGGCATATAACAGTATCTAGTATAGCGGATCATTTGGAGACAAGAGATCATTTTTGTGGGAACCGAGTAAATGGATGAGACTTGACGACTGCTAACCGATTGACTCGGAGTGACTCAACTAGACTAATGCGGAGGACTTGGTTGTGTTGGAAGACCCATGATAGAGGCTCACATGGTTGTGGTAGCAGACCTACGGTACTCGACCAGAGGAGTAACATTGCAGGTTATGAGGGGGAGCGCTTGGCTGTGGCGGGAAACCCATGGTGGGGAGCACCTCTGTGTGACGTAGTAGACTCATGGTACACGACAGGAGGAGTACCTCAATAGTCCATGGTTAGTGGGAAGCGCCTAGTTTTAGAAGAATGCCACCTATACTAGATATAGGAGGAGTTCTCGAACCGCCGAGGGTTCAAAATGTTTTACACCTAAAATAAATCTCGTTTTCAGCTGAGTTAGTTTTTATGTGTTTTTCTTATGATTGAGATGGATCACTTGATAAAATAGGTATATGTATGGGAATATACCTATGTAAGATTATCTGTTGATTTTATACTTTGTGGTTTATCCTTGTTGGATTTTCGGAGACCTAGAGGGTCTCGGGGTCCCGACGGAGTATCACTATACTCACCCCTGCACGGGCTATGCCTGCACCTTGTTGTGTTAGATGTAGACGAAGGACATTGCTGATGAAGGTTGAGAGTATCAGGATCAGAAGGTACCCAGAGGTGGATCATACGATGAGTCAGTACATGGAGGAGACAGACAAACATGGAGTGCCGAGGAGGCGATCTGTACCTACCATTCAGGTTGTAACTTCAGTGGATAACCCATTGACTGTTTCTCTTTTCTTTAGTTGTACTTCTACTTTTAGTTTCTTTTACTTCACTGTTGGGCTTGTATTCTGGACATTTTTTCTTTCAACACTTCTTTGTTATACATTTTTACTTATTTTTTTGGATCTAGCTGTGGGCTTTGTTGTGTGGGTATATAGGTTATAAAGGCAATGCCTTCCCAGTTTTAGTGAAATACGCCTTTGGTTCTAGTCTCCATCCCCTAGACTATGGAAGGTGGGATTGGGGTAGTCCCGGTATGGGCCCCGGGGGATGGGTCATGACAAATAGGTAACATATGAGTCAGTTCTACAGTAGAACTTATAAATCTAATCATTATTTTCTTTGAATAAATAGTGTTAAGTGTAGTGTGTGTAGTTTTCAGTTCATAGAGTCTAGTATTGGTTTGGCGGACGACGTATCCGTACACCAAGACCCTGACTTCATATTTCTGACTCAGTGCACGGAAATATTAATTGAATGTGTGTTTTAAAAAGTTTTCTCTAAGTCATCTCAACCATGTCATCTCACCAGGTATAATATTTTGACTATGTCCCGTTTGTTTCCTTCTTGATGCCTCCACGAGGATGACCTGCCAGAGTCCCAAGAGTTGTACCCATAGATATCCCACCGAGCGATGAGGCCGTAGTGCATGACCCTTTTCCAGTGGAGGCACCAATGGTACCTTTTCCCATTGGGCCATGGATTCCACCATCCCCAGTAGCAGATGGTGCACAATGCTTGATCATGTTGCACGACTTCCAGCGCCATAGGCCACCCAGGTTCAGGGGAGAGACGGACCCAAAAGCGGCTGAGGATTGGCTAGAGGCTGTGGTGAGAGTCTCTTGATTAGTAGGGAAACCAGTAGACATCATGGTGATACTTGCTACCAGCCTTTTATAGGACGAAACAGGTAGATGGTGGAGCGTGATGCTCCAGGTTCACGATGAGAGGATGCTTCTCTTGGAAAGCTTCGAGAGCCTATTTCAAGAATTGTTTTTTCCATCGACTCTTTGTGATGTGCGCATTTAGGAGCTACTTCATTTGCAGCAGGGAAAGATGAATGTAGCTCAGTTATCAGTGAGGTTCAAAGACCACTCATGCTACTCCACTGATATAGTGTGGGACCCATTCTTCAGGGCCTGAACCTTCGAGCATGGACTCAGGTAGGAGATCAGGGCTTCAGTGATCTCACTCAGCATCTCGACGCAGGCATGGGTGTTAGGGAGAGCCCTTCTTGTGGAGAGTTTCCAGTTGAGTAGTCTCAAGCAGCGAGATCCACCACCAGTCTACACGCAGCAGAGTCTTCTACAGCTGGAAGCAGACATATGTCACAAAGGACCAAGAGGACCCGACCTACAGGTGGGTGACTACATGACTTAGGAGCAGTTGTGCGGGGCTCCAAAAGCGGAGATAGACATTCCATGAGCGGGAAGTGTTACACATGCAGTGGGAATGGTCACATGGTTTTTGACTGCCCGACCTGCCTTTCGGATGATCAGCAGACGGTCAAAGGACCGCCTAGGAAGAGACAAAGATTCAATCGAGTCGGCCTGTAGGGAGCAGGAAGACGTGGTGGAGGAGCTGAACGTGCATCTAGATGTGGACGACAATTTGAGGTGTTACCGCCACCACCACAAAAAGTTCCACCCCAATCGTAGGGAGCGGGTGGACATGGGAGAGCTCATCTCCAAGAAGCTGAGGTATACGATCATCGCACTCCAGAGATGATTCGAGGCACAATCTGTGTCTACTCCACCATATCTTCAGTACTTATTGACACAGGTTTCAGTCATTCATTCGTTTCCACTACCCTTGTTCGGAGCTCGGAGATTCTGATGGAGTCGTTGGCTCGATCCTTACGTCTAGAGACTCCTACAAGAGTAGATTTCCTGATTACGCACTGGTGCCGGTAGTGTGAGCTTACTCTAGGAAGTGAGAGCTTCAGCTAGGATCTCCTAGTAGCGGCGTCGAAGCATTACAGTGCCCTCTGGGGTATAGATTGGTTATCTATAGTCCATGCTTAGATTGGCTGTATTAGGCGCAAAGTGCGGTGTGTCCTCCCTGACGGAACTAGGATTATCTTCACTGGTAAGAAGGGAGCCTTTACAGCACAAAATGGACTTACTCATAGGAGTGTGCAGTCAATTACTCATCGGTTTTCTAGCCTTACCCTCAGAGTGGTTTATGTGGAGAGTCCGAATTATCCTATAGTGGTGGACCAATAAGTGGATGTTTTCCATTATGATGTCCCAAGTCTACCTTTTTGCAGAGAGTTGGACTATTACATTGACTTGTACCCCGAGATGACACCGATATCTACACCAGCATATTACATGTCTCCCGCAATGCTTTGTGATCTTCAGGTGCAACTAGAAGACTTGCATGGGGAGGGATTCATCCGACCCAGTGTTTCTCCCAGGGTAGCCCCAATTCTGTTCGCCAAGAAGGCGGATGGGTGCTTGAGGCTTTGTGTTGACTATCCGATCCTGAACTAGGTGACCGTGAAGAACAACTATCCAATCCAAAGGATTGAAGACCTCTTTAGTCAATTGAAGGGTTCACTTTGATTTCTATGATATACCTCATATCAGGCTATCACCAACTCATAGTTCGAGATGAGGATGTGCAGAAGACGGATTTCAGATATCAGTACGACCACTACGAGTTTTCTATTGTGCCATTTAGTGTAACCAACACTTTATCAGTGTTCATGGGACTCATGAACATGATCTTTAAGCCATTCCTCAATCGATTTGTCATTTTCTTGATCGATGACATTTTGATCTACTCGACTACTGAGTAGGAGCATGCCTATCACTTGCGGGTGGTACTGGACACACTCCGAGAGCACCAAATTTATTGTATGCTCTTGAAGTGCCAGTTTTGGATCTGAGAGGTTCACATTCTTGGTAATGTCATCTTGGAGGCTAGAGTTGCATTGGATCCAGTGAAGATTGAGGCGGTACTAGCTTGTGAGCCACCCAAAAGTGTGACAGAGGCACAAAGTTTATTGGGTTTAGCTGGTTATTACCGGAGGTTTTTACTAGAATTATCCTGAGTTGCATCACCACCTTCAGCCTTAACAAAGTAGGGGAAACCCTTTTTATGGTCAGAGATAGGTCAACAGAGCTTTTAAGAGATGAGGCAGAGGTGGAATAGTTCCCCCATCTTGAGGATTCTAGAAAAAGGCGTAGGGTACATAGTCTACTACAACGCATCAGGGACCAGAATCAGATGTTTCCTACTGCAGGAATGATCAGTGATCGCTTATGGTTTTCGGAAGCTAAGACAAAATGAGTAGAACTACGCTACCATTGACCTGGAGTTAGCAGTAGTGGTCTTCTCCTTGAAGATGTGGTGACACTATCTGATGGGCGAGCGTTTTACCATAAACTATGATCACAAGAGTCTCAGGTATATCTTCTCTCATAAAGACTTGAACCTATGATAGTGATGTTGGATGAGTTCCTCTTGGACTTTAACTTTGACATAGACTATACTCCTTGGAAGGGAAACATTGTTGCTGATGCACTCAGTAGGAGATCTGGTATATAGCTTCTTGGTGAGGCAACAAGGCAGATGACTACTTTGTAGATATCCTTTGTGGATAGAGATGGAGCAGCCTTCCTTCAGTCTCTTATAGTCACTCATCCAATTCTTCTACAAGTCAGGGAGGCACAGCGTGGGGACACTGACTGCGAGACATGAAGTGCTACAATATCCATAGGAAAAGCACCTGATGAATTTTCTGATGGTGGGGAGCACGTCTTCCTCTTCAGGGGATGTACCATGGTACCAGTGTCAATTCTGGATGAAGTGTTGAGGGAGTTCCATACATCCTCTCTAGTGTTACATCCAAAAGTGGTGAAGATGTACCAGGATCTCCGATGATAGCACTTGTGGCATGGAATGAAGAAAGCAGTTGCAGAGTTTGTCTCTCGATTCCTCCTTTGTCAGCAAGTGAAGGTGGAACATCAGGTACTACGAGGCTTGGTTCAGCCTTTAGAGGTCCCAGAGTGGAAGTGGAATGAGATATCCATGGACTTCATGATATGACTTCCACGTACATCTAAGGGGCATGACTCGATTTGGGTGATCATCGACCGACTCACCATGTCAGCCCACCTTCTATCGATCTGAGAGTAGGGTTCAGTAGAGAGGATGTGACACCTATACATGCAAGATATTGTGTAGATACATGGTGTACCATCGATGATTTTCTTCGATCGTGTCATGTTTTTTACTTCCAGGCTAAGGAAGGGGTTGCAGGAGGCTTTGAGGACACAACATCATTTGAGCACCGCCTTCTATCCTCAAATGGATGGCCAGACAGAGCAGACCATTCATACCCTCAAGAACATACTCTGTGCATGTGTCCTCAACTTCCGACGTAGCTGGGAGGATCACTTAACTTTGGTGGAGTTTTCATACAACAACATCTATCACTCCACCATTGGGATGACACCTTTTGAGGCATTATAAGGGTGACTTTACAGATCACCATTGTGCTGGATTGAACCTGGGGAGTCAGCACTAGTGGGACAGAAGATGGTTCAAGAAACAACAAAGAAGGTACAGATCATCCAATAGTGGATGAAGACTGCACTGAGAAGGCAGAAGTCATATGCCAACAGGAGACGGAGATCTATAGAGTTCAAGGATGCCGACTACGTCTTTCTACGGGTCTCACCTCGACAAGGCCTATGGATATTTGTCTAAGGTGAAAAGTTATTTTTGTGGTTCATTAGAACTTTTCAGGTCCTCAGTAGAGTTAAAGATGAGTCATACTACTTATCTCTTCCACCTCTGTTGCACCGGGTGCACAACATCTTCCACATATCCCATCCGAGGTCATACATGCATGACCCTTCTCACATCATCCACGATGGAGATCTAGGCATCGATGATGGGGAAACATTTGCCGAGGTTCCAGTAGAGATTGAGGATCAAAAGGAGAGAGACCTTCATGGATGGTCAATACCTTTGGTGTGCGTTCTCTGGCAGCACAAGAACCTCCAAAAGAGCTAATAGGAGTCGGAGTCTCAAATGCGTGCTTAGTACCACCACTTGTTCCATTAGTTGAGTTGTGGATTACCAGGATGTAGAGACGTAAGGTGGGGAGAATGTAAAGAACTATAATTTCAATGTAATTTTTTTTTAATTAAATGGGAATTTAACAATTTCGCAAAAATTGATGACGCATGATTTCGAGGCCCATTTTCACTGGAATCAATTTTTGAAGTTTTTTTGGGTACGTTCAGTAAAAGTATGAGGGGGTTTTTATAACATTTGAACTATTGCTTGGAATTGAAATATGAGGGAACCTTTAATCTCGTAGCACCGGTATTCGTTTAAGAAGGATTTCACCTCAATGACAGTTGGTCAAAGGTGAAGGTTAGTTTTTTGGTTTTTTAGGGAAATAATAAAATAAAATAAGTGCATGTTTTTTTTATTTTATCAATTATGACCACCCATGCAGAAGTTGGAGGTGGGGACCACCCCATCTTAACCACCCATGAGAGGTTATGGTGGTGGGGCCCACCCGAACCTAACCTCCCAGGAGAATTTACGGTGTGAGGATCTCTCGGGACTAAACCCCCCATTTAATTGAGGAATAACTCTCAAATCCCTCAAAAATGAGGGAGAGACTCTTGACCTCCTCTACCATTAATGGTGTCAATCCTTCCCCTTTAATTAAGTGAACCAACTCATTTAATTAAATGATATAATTTGAATTTTAAACCCAACAAACTAAATAATTGATACTCTATTATTTGGAGGGGACACCTATTCATTTGTTGGAAAATGGTTGGCAAAGGAGGATTAGAGCTCTTGGGAGAAAAATCTCCAATGAATAATGCAATTACCGGTGAATAATTCTCCACCGACGAGGAATGTCGACCTTGACTTCAACCATCTTAACTGGAACTCCTTCCGTCATGAGACATCCTCATCCGTGGAAAATCGACGTTCATCTTTTCCCAAAGGATCGTCTTCTTCCCCGTGACCCCATCGATGAACAACGAACATGGTAGGGATTTTATTTTAAGTATGATATTATTCCCTTGATTCATTGCTTCTATAAAAATAAAAATGGACCAAATTATTATCTAGTTGATTCGAATATGTTTTTCCTTGCGGGTTGGGAATATTTTGTTAAACGAGGGATTATGGGAATTAATGTTTTTAATATATCTTCCATGACGTTCTTTTCTTTTTTCTTTTGAACCGTATGCTACCACTCAAAACGTGAAGGGTGTGGGCCAAATGAACATGGCTTGACCCTCCACTGATCTTCCTTATGGTGTTACTTAAAACGGCAATGAAGGCGACGAAGGCAACGACCACGCTACCTGCAACCTTTGTGAACTGCATCGCCCCCGTGGCGTTCTGACCTCCAACTGAACCGCGCCCCATGCCCCGTTCATGAGCACCTCGGCCGCAACTCCCCACTGGCTGCACTACCCCACCATCCATGTCTCCCCGCTGGTCGCGCCACCCCACCGGCTGTGCCCCTGCACCCTAGCCATGCTTCCCCCGGCCGAACCTGCCGCACCCTCACCGCGCTCCGGGCCGAACCGGCTCCGCGCCACTGGTCCAAGCCGCCTACGCGGCGTCCTCCGGGCCAAACATCCCTCACAGCCTGCTGGGCTAGGCCCAGCAGTCCGGCCTGAACCCAATGGGCTGGCCCACCTAATGGGTCAGTCCGAGTCAACCCGAAAAGGGTCAGTCCGACAGGGTCGGACAGGACCCGGGCCCACTATAACCCATTTGCGCTTCTTTTGGCCATATCATTGGCACCAGACGTCCGTTTGATGAACCGTCAGTGGCGATTGAATTCTTGAAGAGCGACGGTCCCTTTGAGTATACCCCACTAGAGTTTAGGGAATAGTTGAGATATAGTTAGGTTGGATCATGCACGAATCCAAACGAGCCTTCAGGACTAAAAGACAAATAACTCACAGATAGAGTATCCGAGTGACGCGTCGTCAGCTGCGTTGAGACCCCGATGACGTGGAAAACCTTTGGGAAACTTCTTCGTGGGACTTCATGTTTGTTAGAGCAACAACCAGTTGCTTGTGGAGCGGATCTTCTGGAGACAAGCGAGCATTTGTGTGGGAACATAGTAGCTAGCTGAGACTTGACGATTGTTGACCGATTGACTCAGAGTGCCTCAACTAGCCCAGTGGGGAGCACCTGGTTGTGGCGGTAGGCCCACGATGGAGGAGCGCTTGGTTGTGGTGATACACCCGTGGTACTCGATAGGAGGAGTACCTCTGTAGGGTATGAGGGGGAGCACCTAGTTGTTGCGGCAGACCCACGGTGGGGAGCGCCTCTGTGTGACATAGAAGACCCATGGTACTCGACCAGAAGAGTACCTCAGTATTCCATGGTTATGGGTAAGCACCTGGTTGTGGTGGCAGTCCCACACTACTCGATAGAGTAGGAGTTCTCCAACAGCTAAGGGTTCGAAATGTTTTACCCCTAGATTAAATGCTGGTTTGAGCTCAACCAGTTTTTTTGTGTTTTCCTCAGGGTTGAGATGGATCACTTGATATCTTAGGTATATCTATGGAAATATATCTAAGTAAGGTTATCTGTTGATTTCATACTTTTTGGTTTATCCTTGTTGGATTTGGTGAGACCTAGAGGGTCTCGGGGTGCCTACTGAGTATCACTATAGTCACCACTGCACGGGCTATGCCTGCACCATGTTGTGTTGGATGCAGACGACTGACAATGATGATCGAGGATGAGAGTATTAGGACCGGACGGTACTTGGAGGTGGATCATACGACAAGTCAGTACATGGAGGAGACGAACAGGAATGGAGTGTCGAGGAGGCGATCTGTACCTACCCTTCAGGTGGGATCTTCGGAGGACGACCCATCAACTCTATCTCTTTTCTTCAGTTGTACTTGTAATTTCAGTTTCTTGTACTTTACTTTTGGGCATTTATTTTGGCCCTTTTTTACTTTCATCACTTATTTGTTATCAAAATTTACTTAGTATTTCAGATCTAGCTGTGGGATTTGTTGTGTGTGTGTACATGTTATAAAGGAAATGCCTTCCCAGTTTTAGGGAATTACGCTTTTTGTGCTAGTCGCCAGCCCCTGGTCTATGGAAGGTGGGCTTTGGGTAGTCACTCCATGATCCCTAGGGGATGATTCATGACAATGTTATTGATGTACTTCATAGTAATATGGGATCAACATATACATTTGTTAGAGTTATCATACTATAAAAACTTGAACTAAAGCATCCTAATAGCACCCTATAAAGATATTTATGGGAAGAGATATAGATCACATATTAATTTGGAATATGTTAGTGAAAAAATATGTTCGGAGCTAAAATGGTTGGTGAAATGATAATGTTCCGAACATTACATTCTTCAAAATAATGTTTTCATTAAAAATTTGTTTTATTTTTTTGAGTAATTATTCATATTATTTTATTGAAATTTTAGAAAATTTATTGTATAAATTAAAGTCATTTTCCAAAATATAATTTCATAAATATATTAGGGTGAAATTTTGGTATTTTCTTTTTAAATGATATATTTTTCCGTGAATAATGAAATTTACCAATTTTTGAAATACATTAATTTTTTAAACTAAATATAGTAATATAAAAACCTCATTATATTTTAGAATTAGTTACAAAATTAAATATGAACCATTTTATTTATAACAATACAATTAATATCATTATAATAACTAATTTTAATTATCTTTCTATAAGTTTGTTTATGATTTGAAAAACAATTTTCTAAAAATAGTATTAAGTTTATAATGTTTATCCAATTTAATAATTAAAATAACCTAATTTAAATAATAATTTAAATTAAATTTATATAATATATATTTATTTATATATAATTAAATACAAATAATAATGTTTTATACACATAGATTTTAAATAAGATTATATACTTATTTAAAAATAAATTTTTCTGTAAACCAGTTTTCATCTCATTTTACATGTTTATTTTTTAATTAATATATTCCAAATATGTAATGTTAATGTCATAAAATTGATTGAGTATTTGTAATCATAATAAATAATTTTAAAATAATATCAAATTAAATTTTGATCAAATTTTTTTGTATGAACATTAAACAATTTATTACAATTGATAAGGTTAAAACAAGATTATCAATGAGTTATACTAAATTGATAAGGGTTAAAAAGGACTAAAAACCATGTCTATTATATATTAAATTGTCATATATTAATTCTATGTATTATTATTCTCAATTATCCATTTTGGACCCAATTAGCGGGAATATATATATATATTTATTTATAATTTTCTTGCGAAATTATAAGAGGGTCCTCTCCCCCACTTATAAAAGGACATCCCACTTATCTAATATATACATTTAATGATCATTTAGATTCAAAAAATACATAATAAAATACATTCCATACATCTATTCTATGGAATTAGGGTCCCTTTTTACCAAAAAAACATCATAGTGGGGCTTTAGGTATAATCCTAAAGAGGTTGTCCAAAGTAGATGTATAATTTGTACCCAATAATTTTCATTTTATTTCTTCTTAAACCTCAAAAATATATTATTAAACCATTATTATATAATAAAATTAGTATATACCATATACTAATATGTTTTTATGTTAATATAATAACATATATCCATATCCACTTCTATCAAATTGGATGTAAAACCATCTTTCTTCTGTATAATGGACTACTTCCTCGCTAACTGATGTGATTCATTTACTATCATTACCTCTAAAGAATCACTATGATAATGGATTTATTTTATATAAAATAATTTTATGACAATTATTTAATGAAATTTAGATATTTCATTTCTGGAAAATTATATGTTCATTTATCCATACATGTGTATTACCACCTCTTTAAAGCAATGTGATTCATTTTTCATTACTAAATCACATATATCATATATATAAGTGTATATATAGAAATAATATTATATATATTATATATTATATATTAGATTAATTTAATTTGGAAAACATTATTATCACAAGAACTTTTTTGACGTGTTCTTATGTTTGGTTCATGTGATAAATTACTTGATGATCTAGTTAAAAAACCTATAGAAAGATACTTTTTCATTGGTATGACATTGAAAACAGTTATATAGACAACACTAATGTCTAAATAACAATTATTATTATTATTTTCAATAAACAATAACATATAAACATTTAGTAGATTAATTTATTGGTAATTGTTTATAGAAATGGTATTCCACACTTTACTAAAGTGAAATTGGTAATAATTTAAAAAATTTGGGAGAAGTTGAAGTGTTAGTTATGATTTTGTGTGCACTATTTCAGGATACATTTATTTATCTTCAAAAATAGGGAGATGAAATAAATATATGAAAAAAACATATTGATATTGATTGATATACTGGAATTTGAAATAAATTCATGGGGGTTTAATGAGACCAATGGAATGGGATGATGTTTGTCTAATTTTGAATAAAATCAATGAATGAAAATATTGATCAAATATCTAAATTAGGTAGTAGTTGGATAAAAAATAGTCTAAGGAAGATAATGTTAAATGGTTGTTGAGATGGTAATGATTATATTAAATGAAAATTTCTAATGGAAGATGAGATAATTATCTACCACATGACACGTGATGAGTTTGAAAAGATGGATGTTGAAAATCATAAGGAGTTATGATTCGAGAACAAAAAATCTTCTTGGAAGTGTGAGTAACCACTCTTATATTATAATATATGTAGGACACCCTATATTTTTTTTTTTAAATTATGGGATTCTGGTTGTAGAATTTTTTGTTTTAAGATATAATTGATGAGTTATTTTTGTATTACTAAAATATTCATTATAGATTACTCATATGTTAATAAATAATATAGGAATTTTACTGAAGTATTTTGAGATAGTTTGATATATTTTCAAATAAATTTATCTTTTTAGATGAATTGGAGTGATTAGAGATTCTATAATTGATTTTATGTGATTTTCAGTTGATATGAAATTGTTCTAAATTACCAAGTTAGTGGGGAAAATTTGAAAAAGTAATAAAATAACCCATGAAAGAGAATATTTGAAAATTAGTAGATCTCACTATGATATATAACATTTTTTGGTAACTAATATTAAAATACAAGAATTAAAAATTGGTACACATTATATTATATAAGGTATATATGTTTTTATATCAAATACACAATATATCCGAGTGCATATAAAAGATATTTTTGGAAGTTCATTAAGAATTATGAATAAGTAAAGACCAAAATATGATATATATAAGATATTAAAATAATAAATAAGGGATTTAAAACATGTGTAAAATATAATATATTATGCAAAAAAAATTCTTGAAATTTAATGGAATATATTAAAAGTGATAATTTGAAATGTATAAGACCTACACTGATATATAAGATATAATAGATAATAAAGTATATTTGAATGGCATGGGTATGATTCAATTTATCATAAATAAGATTTATATGAGCACACATAAGATTTTATAGAAAATTCATTTTGTATTTTATCTTAGTAACGTGATAAGTAAGATAGTCTATTTCTTATATAAGGTTTATGATTTTGAGAAAACATGAGAATTATGTAAGATTAAAGTTAGATGATATTTATATATTATTCATGTATATAATAGAATGATTTTTTTATATATTCATGATTCCATTAGAGTTATAAAAATAATTAAATGAGAAATAAATTTAAGGATCATAGAATGATAATTACAATACTGAAAATATAATGATTTGATATATTATATAATAATATAATTTAATGGATTTCTAAAACATATTGTTTACTTGTTTAAATTAGTTTCTTGATTATTTATAGAAAATAATCTAAGGTAATCTATTAGAATAAAATGAGTACATTGAGATCAAGATGATAAAATAAGAATTAATGATGGTGTGAATCATGGGTAGAAGATCCATGTGTATCAATTACATTATAATATTATGAAAGTCATGGTTCTAAAGATCATGGAATATTTTAGATTATATATATGAAAATAATATTCACATGGTTCTAAGAATATAAATGGGAGTGATGAATATAATAGGTTTGTATAATTTGAATAGAGAAATCCATCTAAAACTAAAAGTAAAAAAATGTGTTTAGGAAGAAGAATAAGAAATTATAAGAGAATACATTTCCCATGAATGAATTATATCATATAATCTAATGAAAAAGGAATAGAGGATAATTGAGTAATGTTTTAAATTTCTACTACTACAATATATGCTGTTTGTTGAAGCTATTTTGGAATAATAATAATAATGATATATAATAAAAAGTGATGTATCACACAACCTAATTGATTATTTCATTATAAAACTATAGTTGATAAGATCAATGTTTTACTAATTTCAATGTTTATATTGGTTTTCTATATTCTTACTATTGAGGAGGAATTAGATAATTTTGTGGAACTTATTATATTATGAATGGATCATTCTGAAATTGAGATTACAAGATTAAGAAAAAAATATATACAATAGTACTACAATACAATTTTACAATCAAATAATTTTTTTAAGGAAGAAGATTGTATCAATTGATGCAATGAAATACATGATAAAATTATAATATCTTATTTATAAAGTAAAATTCTGAGTTTCAATGTAAATTTGTAAAATATTGTATAATGAATATGCCAGAAGATAGTATTGGATTTTCATGAGATAACCTTAGGGGTTACGAATGAACCATTTTCCATATCTACTAAATTTATCATATTAGTGGAACGACTGTATCTTATACATAACATGAATTCATCAAGGAAATAGTCACACACATTGGGGGTAAACCCTATAAATATCATGTGATTTTATATTTTTTAGTTAGTTCATTGAATTTGGTGTCATGTGTTTGGAAATTAATAATTAGATATATTTATCTTAATTAATGCAGAGGATATAATATTAAGATGGGTAATTGAAAGATAAATGAATATAATAAAACTTGTTTATAGTGATCAACCCAACCTCTCAATGTGACTACATGATTGTTCTAGGAATCTCCAAAACATAAACCCATTTTTGGTTATGATATAAAAAATAGTTTTGTTAATTCACACCATGTGGATATTCCCTTAATGTTGTAAGTTTATTTTTTTATGTTTTTCTAGATTATAATTGTTTTATATACATTTTAAAAGAACTTATCTTATGATATGCAGTTCATATATTGTTAAAAGTGAATTTGTAATTTGCTTCTTAATCTATATAAAAATTCATTTGAAAATTCACTAGAATCCTTTAGTATTTATATGGTAATTATAGTGACAATTTTTATGATACTTTTGATAAAATTATTCTTGTTTTCCTTAGTTGTGATCTTTCCCTAGTTAGTTGGAAGACTCCAGTCAAACATATTATATGAATGTTTGTTAGGATATTTAATCAAATAAAATGAAATCAATAATGCTTCTTGGTGTCAGTTCTCCATTATAATACATCAATGCTGCCACAGAACTGTAATGACTGGTTCCTTCTTCCCTTGAAATACATTATGAATCTAATCAACTATCCACACTGAGCACTCCACAAAAGATGCAATAGGTTCACTCACAATATATGTGAAATCAATCACATGTGTAGGTTTAGGCATTTAATAATTAAAATGAGAGACATTAAAAAATCATGTGTACAGCGATGTTGTAGATTTAGATATAAATGGTTGGATACTATCTCAGAATAGTCATAGATATCGATGCTCTATAAAATATCAATACTATCTTCCACTATTTCTATAACAATTGACACCTTATTCGAGGAATCATCCACAAGAAAATATTTTCACCCATAAATAACATGAAGGATATACTACACCAATACTAATGTGATTTTTTCTACTCTAATATGTGAATAAATAATTCTAGATCAACTATACTCTTTTATAGGTCTCATATTCTAATATTGACCCCAAAACAAATAACCCACCCTCCTCATGATTACATAATGGTAAACAGCACGGTCTGCTGTAAGGAGCATCAAAATATTACTTCTATATATAAGAATAGAAAATATCATCATATATGAATTCAACAAAGAAAATGCGATTGTCCCAAAATTTTCCAAATCCCATAATAATTGTCTACAATATATCTTATAAAATATGGAGCATCCAATTGTATTATCTGTCTATTTTTGGATGATGCAATGTACTCAATCCCTGATGGGTAGCCATGGCCTTCTTTAAGACCTAATAAAATATAATGTTTAGCAAGAATCAATATATGATAAGATTCTCACATGATATCCATATATTAATAAAATCCCACTTGCCTATATTTTTATTAACCCATCCATAAAAGGCTCTCTAAGATCAACAAGAATCTATACACTTTTTTTAAGAGATCAACTTCCATATAAATAACATGAAAACTAGTTAAGGTCTAGGGTTACCCCACCATGAATTTTATTATCACTTAATACTAATTTTTTATAGGAATTTGATGTTTCTAATGAAAAACACTAGGTAAATAATGCTCAAACATTATCCTCTTTCAGTAAAGGAATCATGAAATGAACCCATACTTGTATCTCATCTGGACTTTACACCAAAACTATTGTTAGATGACAAAGATCACCTTAATTTATCCCATATTCACTCCCCACATCTAAATAATGAGAGAAAGTATTTATCTAGTCCCTCAATGAAGCTAGAAAAAAGTAACCTCTAATGAAAGAAAATCATTATATCCTTATATAATGGCTAACATAGAATATAATCTTCTCCATTTAATAATTACAATATCCACATACTTGGGAACTAACACTTGTGTTGCTTTTACATGGTACAAAAAATTAGATGTGTTCACATAAGGTGAATATGTCATAACACCATGATCTTATGATATATCCACTAACCAATCAACCATAAAACTCACCAAACAACAGTCCTTATATTATTGTTAATTTCAATGCTTATTTGTCTTTAGTGTCTTCCAACTATGAGAATCTATAACCAGATTAGATTTCCATAGAGAAAAAGATATATTAAAGGGGAATTCATTTAGATAATGAAGCCAATTCCTATATATGACATTGAGATCGTACTAAGATAAGATATATCATAGTCTCTTGTGGACTTTTTATATTAAACACCCCCATCAAAGAGTTAGTGATACCAATATTCAGGGTATAGAAAAAAGATATTATATCTTGGTCATGCGTTGGGATGTTTCACTCAGAAGGCTGCGGTTAATGTGACCTACAAGTGACCTTCTAATATATCAAAATCAATAAAGATCCCAACCATTATATATAAGGAATAAAAATACACTTCATATCCAATCATATTCTTTAGAAGTGTCAAAAAGGGGTTTGTCTTCAATTTCATCTTTATCTAACGAAATACGTCTTAACACTAATCAAACATCTCAAACTTCTTCCACATTTTGGTCAGATCATTCATTAGTTATTAAAAATAGGCAATTTCTTATATGTTGAATTCACATCACCTTTAAATCCCCTGGAAACAATTATTCATTAAAATAGTCATCGTTCACACCCATGAAATCATTGCCTTCACTTCCTCCAGGTCCACTGAAATAGCTATCTCAGATATCATATTCCCAAGGAACAATAAATTCAAAAAAAATGTTAAAAATAATAATTTTTTCATATAAATAATGGGATCTATGTGTACTCAATAAAATTTGAAGGTTACTAGCATGCATGTTCGATGACATGGAATATATTAGGATATCATCCAAAAATACAATGATGATGGATGCATGATATGGGTGGAAAATTATATTAATGATAGCATTGAATACAATTTAATCCTTTCCCAATTTATAAGGAATGATACAATACTCATGTATTCCACATCTACTAATAATATATTCCTTTTTAAATCCCCCTCGTTAACATATAACTAATGGTAACCTGAATGAAAATCAATCTTTGAGGAAACCTAGGATCCCTATAACTGATCAAACAGATCATTGATCCAAGGAAAAGGGTTCCAATTATTCACCTAAACTCCATTTAGTTTCTTATAGTCTACTCAGAAACATATAATACCATATACCATCTTTGAAAGTAGAACTGGATAACCCCAATATGATGTGCACAGTCAAATAATTAATTTCTCCTCCAAATCCTCTAACTGCACCAATAACAATATCAATTAAGTTAGAGTCCTATGATTTGGAGGAATTGATATAAGTTATTCCCCAAGAATAATATGAACCTCAATATTAAATACTCTATCTATAATAATATCTACGAATTCATTCGAGATGATATCCTTATAATGATGCACCACTGGGTGCATGGAAAATTTTTCTACTACTAATTCCACTTCAAGAACCATGCCTGCTACTTATTCCATAATCGCTCCTACCGAACTCAGGAATGGTCCCTTCCTACAAGCTCCAAGGTATTACTCTTCTATAAAAAAAAACCAGTATCCTCTTGGGGATGTAGATAATACATGTCTCTGGGAGTAATCTATATGAGTTTGATAACTTTTTTACTTTTCTGTTATGAATAGAAAATGGAAACTTATCATCTATAATATAAAAAATTCCAGTATATTTACATATCTATAAATCAAATATGGGACCCTCAATACATTTATAGGAATAGAATACTATATTACTTAGATTTGGGTTAATGGAGGGAATCGTGAAATCTAAATTAACCAAAAAAACAGTACCAACAACACCTTGAGAAGATGTAAAGGAATTTGATTCCCCTATATAAAACTACATAGAGTATATCATATAGTTAATAAATACTTCACCTATTAATATAAAATTAATTTCTTCACTATAAATTGAAATATAATCCACAAAAAAGCATACCAACTTCTAAATCATGACTCACTCTATTCATTGAAAAATGTGGATTCAAGTGTTTCTATTGATGACCTCAGCAAGATCCTTTTGTAACAACTCATATTCTCCCCACACATCCCCATAAGAGACAGTACTAAACACCTTAATATATAATTATTAGATAGATATCATATTATAATATCCATGACACTTAATCCTATGTATTCAAAATATTTTTAGATAATGAAAGCTTTATATATTGGTGAAAAACTAGGGACCTACTCCTTCACATGGGGAGGAAAAAAAATCTACAATGATACAAATAAATTATACACTATTACATCAAAAAATCGTTATGTTATTACTTCTAGAAGAGGAACCCACCATTGAATTAGAAAGTCACATATCCACTTTACTAAAATCTATAAGGAGGCTTGCAACTCTGACCTCTTCCAAAAACATCACAATGGATAGGTTCCTGCCTAACTCCTATGAATATTTCATCAACTAAATTCCCATGAACTAATATCTGAACTATAGATGAAATTATAACAAAAAATTATTATCCTTCTATACCTCATTACTATAAAAAATATGGTTAAAATATATAAACTCTATAAAGTGATACGAGTTATAAAAAACTGACATCATCTCTTATTTATGCTAAAAATACTATTCTCAGGGCAATTTCAACGTAAAAAGTAGTAAATCCTTAATGATCATCTTGATTAAGGACTCCCATATATGAAACCCATGTATAATTACTAACCCATGATGCCCCACCACCACAATGTGGGTCTCTAAAACATAAATGATTCTGACATCACCTTCCTATCCCCAAGAGTCTGTATGTGGTCAAAGATACTCTCAATTATATCAATCTAGTCCTCAATATCCTCATAAACATATGGGCACTAGAATACTAGAATATTACAGAGTTAAATGTAATGTCAATAATTAAGCATAATCCTTGGATACCTTCCACATTGAACATGGAAAATATATAATATTTTATGATGGGGGGAGTTTACCACATCAACCATCATAAAAACTACATGAGCATGCCCAAGATAATACCACTACATTGACTGTGCTACAATAAGAGTGTCATCCCAAGTGGGAATAATAAATAATCTCATAGGTATATTTGGTCTAAAAAGGAAAATGAAAATTTAGAATACCTATAAAAACATTATTATGATAAAAACACATGTAGTTTAATGGAATAAAAAATGGAATTCAATTGATGACCTATTATAGGAGGTACCCACACTAATTGAATGAAACTTATAGTTCTACACTATGATCATTTCTATTTCTCTAGACATTAATGTTAATAAAAATTTCATATATATATATATACAAAACATAATAGTACAAAAATGTTCAACAAATTAATGCTAACATTGTTATAAGACAACAATATGAAACACAGTTATATAACTCAAAAGTTAGCACAAAACAAGTTATCTAGTTAAAAATATTCCATTTAACACACAATATGTATATATATAACATGTTAAACAAAATATGTAATCTAGATTCATGAACACACCCAAATACCATAAAAATTAAACAATAATCCCATAATAAATAACTATGCACACATCCCCACACACAAGAGGCTACATCATAGTATAAAGGGTCTGATGTAACATGGGGGCAGTATACCCCTGATAATCGTAGTCATCATAGGATAATAAAATATAATAAAAATGAAAAAAATAGTACAATATAAGAATGAATCATATAAAATCTATAACAAATATCATTCCAAGTCATTCAATGTTATCAATGGTCTTCCGATGTCCTTGGTCACTAAGTATAATAGTAAAACTAGAAAATATATAAAAAAATGTCTAGAAATAGGAATCCAAAGTCTTTCTCAGAACCAATCCTATATCTCATATCAACAGCCCTAAAAAATATCTCATTGGGCCCCTTACCATTTCAAAGAACCTAGTTATGTGGTCCTAATTTACCCTAATATGCTTGTGTATGCTGTGATTATAAACCCATTAGTACAACACAAATTCATCATTACCATAAGTGCACATATACATGGAATTTTATAGAATTTTTGAATGTAAATAATCACAAAATAATAAAAACAAACATGGAACATGCACTCATGAATGGACCAAAAATATTTGATCCATGACAACACCTATATCAGCTCTATGTGGAATGGATGAAAATAATAGTAGTGATAATTTTTGGCAGACTAGAAGGCCATCTAATGAGTGCTTGAATAGCTATAAGGACAAAAAAAGATATAATGATCCCAAATATTCATACATACATATTAAATCATATGATGTGAATATTTATATCATAAGATAATGATCAATGCTAGAACAATTTTTATATAGTGAATTACAAAATATGGATGCATAAAAAACTTGTTCATAAGTGAAATACACCATCTCCCACTATGTTCTCAATTACTAGAATACATCTTATAAAAATCGTAAATAATAACATTCTCTATATATTAGGGAAAGGAAACATAATAAATGGAGATATTAGATTATCATTAGGGACAAATAGGGGACATATCAATGATCACATAATAGATTCATGGTCATAAGGTCAAGAAAACATGATCATATCATTTTAAAACATGACCATGTATATTATAGATTATAAAAATAAAAAATGGCATAAATCTTGGTCGTTAATAAAACATAAATTATAAAAATTTTAAATAACATAATCCATGTGATCATAATATTGGAATTAGATATAGAGGTTTGTCTTACACTTTAGTATGGAGAGTCAATTCCTTTGTCATCAAGCCTCACTGCAAAAAAATATATCATAATGGAATGGGTTCACTCTCCAAAACATCATAACAGTCATGGTTTACATCCAAGACTATTATAGTTCTCAATGTCCCTTACTAAATTTGATTCACTAAGTATTCTAGTCTTTTTTATATCATGATATATAAATCTTTACCGAATACAATGTTAGGAGATATAGGTCACACCCATCACATAACTAAAATCATATATATGTGTTCCACAATATTATAAAAAATTAAACATATTAGAACCAATGAAAATAAATGGGGTTCATAAATTATCCTTCATAAAATTACTTGTTGAATGAAAAATGTTTTCATAATTATTTCACCATTTCATCAAGGCATAACTCCTAGAAAAATAAGTGAGTTTCATAATAATTTCATCATAGTATAACCCATGGATGAGAAATGATTTTCATAAACAACTTGTCATCAGATGAATAATCTATATAATGAATGAAAGAAAATTATGTCATTGGATCATATCCCCAGTAAATGATAAGAAACACCAAAGGATTTTATCTTACAAGGAAGTTTATTCTAAAAGAAGAATGGGAAAATTTATTTAAGAAAATAACCATTTATAATTGAAAATATTATTATTTGAAAATATTTTTTTAAAAATAAATAAAAATTATTTTCATGGAAAATACATTTTGAAACATACAAAGGATTATTTGAAATATTGTTGTGTGATGATGAATGGAAATTCTATTTCTACCATACACATTTAAAAAAGATTCCCTCCAAATTTTCATTAAAATCAAAACAAGCATTGTATGGAAAATGACTTGAACATTCATTTTAAAACATTTTGCAAAAATTCAAACCACTGTAAAAATTTATTTAAATACTCATTTAATATTAATTAAAACTTTCATTGAATAATTTTTTTAAGACATGGATATGGAATAAAATTGATTTTCGACCGAAGAGGGAAATGGAGATGTTTTTTATAAAAAACATTCTTTTAAGGTCATAAGAATATAAAGATAGGAAGATTATGGGATAACCTGAATTATTAGGACATAAACATATGGGGAGAAATTTCACATGTTTCTTGAGAGATGGATTATATTTTTCAATCATCAGAGTAATTAACATAAAAAATCTTGATAAATAATTATATTCTATAATAAAACAATAACCACTTTGTCAAATATGAATTTCATGGCCTAGGAATATTTTGTATTAAATGAAATTTAAAATATATTTATAATAAATAATATCTTTATATTACATATAAAATGGTCTGTATAGATAGCTTATAAATGAAGATAGGTGAAAACAATATTGTATACCCCTAAGAAGAATAATTGAGACAAAAGTCTCGTACCTTAAGTATCAACTTCTTTTTTACATGTTCAAACCTCCAGTATAATTGATATAATATTGTTATAAAAATATTATAGAAAAATAAAAATATATATGATAAGATATATAGTTTACTTATGACCTTTTTTTAGCAATTAATTAAAAATTCATTATTAAAATCACATTTTGGGTATTAATTACTTTATTTTTATATAAGTTTTGATTTGGTTTCATTGATAAATTTGTATTGATCATGGTTCAAACATATATGTAATTTTAAACATGATATAAATATAATATATTTTTATTATATAATGATTTATCGTAATCCATTAATGTTAGAGATAGAAAATTAGTTCCACCGCTCATGGAGGTAGTAAGTAGTATGTACTATTGATTGTTGTTTCCATTTCTTTCAAAGATGAAATGAGAAAAAGGTATATATTATATTAACTTTAAAGAATAATTTTTATTCCAAACACACACACACACAGATATATATATCACATATGTAAATTAAACCAATCATTATTACATTTAATATGTAGAGTATGGGAAGAACAAACCACATCTCTTAATGAGGTGTCAGTCCACCATACACTTGAGGAACATTATAGTATTCCCATTGAATGGAAATTAAGATGGTGTAGATGATATTATAATTATATAAGCATATTCATTTAATTAATTTCAAATTAATATGTGAAATACATCATTATATCTATCTGTGAGAGGTGGTATTGGAAAAAATAATTACATCGATTCATGAGGTGGTAGTCTATCATACACACAATAGATAATTTCATTTCCATTTTAATGGAAGTGGAGATAGATGTAGGTCATTACATTAATATAAAAAAATATTAGTAAACTTAATATAATGCTATTATTATATTATCATATTTGAAGAATATTTTATGGTTTAATATTAAATAAAAAATATGGAATTTCCATCTTCTTCAGTGAGCCTCTTAGGTTTATACCAAAATCCTTCATTGGAGGTTTTATTAATAAAAAAAAAATACAATAAGATGTTGGTTGGGAAGTAAGTAATATATTTTATGTGGTACATTCTAAATGAAATGGTTTTGGATGTGTTAAAAGGAAATTAGAGGGGGTTCTATTTTTTGATAGGGGAGAGGACACCAATGGAAATAATGAAAAGAATAAAGTATAAGAACATTTTCCACATAAAAAAGGATAAAAATGGACCATTAATGAATATTTTATGATTTTATGTATATATTTTTCTTGGAAATAGGTTTTGGGCAAGTTTGAAATTGATTTAACCCTTATATTTTGATATTACCCCTTAGTAAACCCATTTTAACCTTATTATGTATATCTAATCAACACTGGTTCCTGTATTCATTTTGATAAAAAATGATGATGCTATTAGAAAATAATTATATTATTATTATTATTACTAAAAACAAGGAATTTTTTTTTTCAAATTACATCCATATAATTAGAAACATTTATTTTAAAATTAAACATGAAGACGTGATTAAAAATATGTTTTCCAAAGAAATTATTTTTCTTAAATATAGTAAGGATTAAAATAAAAATAAAATATGAACATGTTTTAGATGCCATAAATTGGATTAATAAATATATAATTTAACTAACTTTAATTGAAAACCCATATTAAATTTAAATATATTTTGTATATTATTTCTATTTAATAGTAGTTTTTAATTTAAATCAGTACTTTTTTACTATTTATTAAAAATTTAAAATTATTAAAAAATTCTAAAAAAATCACTAAAAAATAAATTTTTATTTTTTATTTAAAAAATATGGGTTTTATTTAAAAAATATCTTTTTTATTATATTTTCTTAATGTGTGAAAAATTAATTTTTTTAAATTTTCACAAAAATTATTAAATTTTTTTGAGGATATAGTAGTTTTGAATGAAATAACTAATTTACTAAAAACATAGCACTTTTTATCAATATATTTTCTTTTTTTAAAAAATATGAATAATATGAAATTTTTTTTATTTCTATTCATATACTTATGTCTAAAGACAATGTCATAATGGTCTTGTTTAAATAATAATATTTATAATATAGTAATGTTTGTTAATACATGGTTTTGTGTTTAATGTAAGCTATTAAAAAAATAATATATTTGAAAAATAAATATTTTATAAAATTTAATGGTGTTAAATTATAATAACCATAAAATTTATTTCTCCATAAAAATTATGCATCATTGGTACAAAAAATGATATTTATACCTCATTACATCCCCAGTATCCCATACAGCTTCGAAATATTGGTGTTTTAGCCACAAAACATTAACCAGGCGAGGGGTATTATTTCATAAACATTTCCCTATATGATGCAGTATCATCACTAGTTGTTCTTGATAAGAAATATCATGCTACATTGGTATGAAATATATGTTTATTTCATGTCAATGATTAGGTATATACTTTCTCATGAGAGATACATAGAACACATTATGGGTTTGAGACAGGTTCGTTTGAAGTAATAAGTGATAGACCTAAGATACAGTCTGAATATGAGAACTAATTTTAAATATACTGATACACATATGGACTATTATCCCTTACTTCCCAAATCTCACACAATTTTTCAATAGTGAAAATCATAGAAACAACATTCCATATACTTAAAATTCTCATTCACACAAGTGATTGTCATCATACCTTCCTTTTCGACATTATTATTCCTTTATACATTGTTGATTAGATCTTACCATATCATGAATTATTTTAGCTATCTCAGTCCCCAAAATATTTTTCCTCTAACTTCATCCCAATAATTAGAATTCAACACTTCTTTGTAGAGTGGGATTCATATGGTGTTATCATAATTTTTGAGTGAAAGTTATTATTATATGAAAAAAAACAAGAGGAATGTTTTGATCCCAACCAACTTTGAAATATATTGAATAATGTATTAGAATATACAATAGGGTTTGATAAGTTCTCTTAAATCAGACATATTTTTTAGGATGATATTCCATGAGGAATCTAAAATTAATATCAAGAGATTGTAAAAGACTTCTCTAGAACCTTGAGGTAAACCTTTAATCCTCACTAGATAAAATTTAATGTGGTACACTATAGAACCTTACCATTTCTTAATTTATGTTCCTGCAAGATGATCTGATGATATTTATTCTGTGATACTGATAAAGTGTGCTAACTTTTAATGAAATTTAATACAACCCATATAAAATTATTCCCTTTAGTAATTTTGGGGAGTCTAATCAAAAATACATGTTGATTCTTTCCTATTTATATTCATGTACGGGTAACAATTGTAACATCCATTTTGAATTTTGTCTCTCAAACTTAATTTACAGACATACCAAACACCAAGATATAGAATATATGATATCTCTCTTCATTCCATCCTTATAGAAATTATATTTCAAATCAATATACATATTTTTTACTTCGAGGAGAATAGAGAATGATGAACTATGATCATATATTTAAAAATACTTCTTTTAAATTTGGTATAGATGGAACAGATAAACAGTTATTGATCATTATCATTCCATCATAATCAAGGTTAAACTAAAGAAAATTTATCAAATTCTTCAATAACACAACATTTTCCTTAAATGCCTATTTAATCTTCATTTGGACATGTAGTGGAACAGTTATTTGAAAAATATAAAATTTCTCCCATTCCTTAAATTTTTTTAGTTCCATCCAATGAATATCATTAAATATTTGATATTTTTTTATCATAGCCCTTGATAAGCGTGAATGAACCTTAGAACTCAAATAATTGACCACATTTTTCAATTCCCCGGGGTTTTAATTTAATGAGAGGTCATAATAGTTAATCATAACTAACCATATTTGGTTTTACATGTTCAACCCATTCTTTGTAAATATATACTTTAAAAAATTAGGATATATATATATCACAATTTTCTATAATCAAAATTCATCCATATAATCAATGAAAAAATTAATATAGTTAACTCCAAATCATGAGTTGGGTAATTTTGATCATGATCCTTTAATTTTTATGAGGCATAAGATGTAAACATGTCATTATATACAAAAAAGAATCATAATCCCTTCATTTATGCATACCCATAGATTAAAAACCCTCCTATACTAATGGTTAATGTTTAGAGATCTTCCGTAACAAATATTTTATTTATTTTCCTAAAACTTCCATCACATTCATCAGTAAAGAGGATCATGGATCCCATCGTAGTTAACATGTTGTGTGGATTAGATTGGGGAAAACAATTCCTCACATACCATTGAAAAGATTCATATAAACCCATAAAATTATGGATCATATTTATCATGATTATTGTATGAAAATAATAAATAGCCTCCATCATTGATGGATATATAGATGTTCTCAATCTTAATATTATATAAAAAAATTGAAAACATTTGTAATGAAAAGTCACAATTAATGAATTAATTTTTCTGCTTCTCTTTCTATAGGGTATTTATTATAATTATCAAGTCATACTCATGATATTACTTTTTATTAGAATATTTAAGAATATCATTTACAGGGACCATCATAAACTGATTGAGGTAATATCTAAAGAATATTTTTATTAAATTCACGAAGATAACTATCAAATTAGTAAGAGTAAATGTAATTACTATATACTCATAGTGTACACACCTTTTATGAAATGAGGTCATGGGTATATCCTCCTTCATTGAACATAATTGATGAAATCTAAAATGATAGTCAATCATTGAAAATAATTGAGCTCTATATAGTTGATCATAGAAGAAATAAGTATTCTATAGGGGAAACTTGTTCTTAATTGCGATCTTCATCAAATCAGAATAATAAATGTAGAGTCACCATGATCTATATTTATTATTAGAAATAATAATTAGTGCACAACATGGTGACACACTTGGATGAGTGAATCTAGTTTCTAGATTATGTTGGAGTAACATCTCCATATCTGTAAAATAAATATGTTCCATTTTATAGGGTGTCAATGAAATTGGGGCATCACTAGGTTTGAGTTATACTGAAAAAAATACATCATTATTTTCCAAAGTACTAGGAAACACTTATTAAAGACAAAATAACTCTAATGTTTTTTGAATATAATTGATATCATGTTTCATCCGAACCATCTAAGATAAACACCCATTTTGTTTTGTAATTAAGACTCATTCAATGAATGTGATTTATTTTAGAAGTATATATTTACCTTTAAATTAATAAACAATCAATGGATGGTTTGAAATATCGATTGTGGCTACCCTTCCTTGGAACTTTATCTGGGATATATGTAGTGAATGAAAATACATCCATAATATAAAATAAAATTCTACTAAAGATAGATTAACAATGTTTTTTGGAATCCAATTCCCCAAAACATCAACCAAATAAGAATCATATACTGGTGATGTGATCATAAATACATAGTGGTTTTCACTATGAATTAAACATTAAATCATTAAGGTGGTACTTTAATATAAATATAATATAATTTATATTTAAAAGAGTGAATGTATCTAGATTCACATAATACATTTTTAGTTCTATATTGGATGGTATGTATACCATTCTCCGTGATGTTATTGCACCCGACATCAGAAATAGAAATCACATGATATTTCCCATTTTTTATTTTCGTAAGATGTTTCTGAATTAGTTCATCATCCTTAACCTTTTGGTCATGGAATAGGTTAGAATAATTCCCATATTATTTGAGTTTGAAAATTTAAAGAGTGGCTAGTTAATTTTTAATATATTTATCTCTATTTACATCATTAGTTTACTTCTTCCCATCACTTAATTAAAAAATTTCATGATGAACATCCTCCCCACACTTAAAAAAATTACCAATACCCATATGAAAATATCCTCCATGTTTCCTTCCAACTAGGATCATGATGGAAATATCTTATTATTTTGTATATGGTTTTTAGAGTTTCCTTCAATTCCATTTTTAAATATTATCAAAACCATGCGATTAAGGGGTAACCTTAATTTCTATTTATTCCTTGATATCATAAAGAATAATTTCCTCATATCTACTAACATCCCTTATGAAAAACACCAGTTGGTGACATGGTTTGAAGAAAAAAAATATTTGATCAACCATAATTTCATGTTGGATGATAATACCAGAAGAACACATCACATGTCTTGTGAAATTATCATTATATGTACAACTGGATTTTTCATCCTTATTCTTTAACTCAAGAAATCATTTCTCAAATTTTGAGTGAATAACAAAAGGAATGTACTTATTTAAAAATAATTCTATAATATTATACCATTCAATGGATTCAATTTCATATTTTTTACTTTTCTTCTTGATAAGAGTATAC
This sequence comes from Viscum album, assembly GCA_963277665.1. Classification (NCBI taxonomy): domain Eukaryota; kingdom Viridiplantae; phylum Streptophyta; class Magnoliopsida; order Santalales; family Viscaceae; genus Viscum; species Viscum album. The sequence continues at coordinate 58,976,778 of OY728143.1, read as the reverse complement.
CAATGATCAAATTATACTTCCAAACAATAAAAACCAAAAATTTATTTTTCATGCTATGAACACTAGATAATTGTAAAATTATTTTTAATGGAACTGATCTATTTCTCAAAAACTACTGGATTAGTAGAACCTCTGAATGAATGTAGATTCTACCATTTTAAATAATCAATATATTGTTTTCCCTCCTTTTATCATTTGTATGATTAGTATGATACATATCATGAGAAATTTGTGTGATTATAGAAACAATTTTTTTATTCCAACAGTTATCACATTTTCTTTCTTAAGAAACATTGTCTTTCCATCACACTCATCATTCAAATGGTTACTTTGTGTTTCATCTATTTACTGAAACCAAAAATCATTATGTAAGAAACAATAATAATATTAGGGAAACCCCATAATCCAGAAAAATCACTTATAGGATATCTAAATCCTGAGACATTATTTTCAATCTATGAGACCTTATGCTTGTCCTAGGATATTCAAACTAATTTTTTAAATTCTTCAGGATTGTTCATAACTAGTTTTTTAATTTATAAATCATATTCCCTATGTGTGTCAATCTAGTTGTGAATCAAGGCCTATTTTAATGAACCAATTGACGATATTTCCATCTCAATGCAGCAGTTTCTAAGTAATTACAACAAGGTACCTCTGTTCAAGAGCCATAAGGACTTTTAGTATATACATAGATATGTAATAATCTAGAAACAACTGTCTCTATCATTTAACAAAATTCTATGACATTTTCCTATATTTTTATACATAATAATACCTATACTTATACATATCACAATACACCTCCTTTAAAATATCCCTATTGATCTCACTAAAGTTTTCTTATCCTAGTTTCCAAACGATAACATAACCATTATTTGATACCAGTTATAAAAACCCAAACTTATCATATATAGATATTACATCTTAGTGAATGAATATTAAATACATAACAGAAAAATCCAGACCATAATCATTTATTTATTCTTTATTTGGAAACATGGAAAGATAGAAAACTACTTTATAAGTGGGATATCTCATATCCCACTATATTCTCTAAATATTTCAACCTTTATAGACATATCATACGTAATAATTTAATTTATATCATGGGGAACAAACACATATGAATGAGTGAGGTGAGATTCGCGGAAATGGTGAACTATGGAGGTATAAATGAAAAGATAATAATAGAATGAATATAAGGGTATGAGAACATGTGGCTAACATTTAAAAACAATTCCTTTTAGATCATAGATCTTATACATGAGTCACAAAATACATCTATGATGTTTATAAGACATGAATCATAAATGAGTTGAAGAATATGATCCATGAGATCATAATATTGGCATATGATGTATTTTTTTGTCATACACATAATCCTATAAAGTGATTTATTTAGTTTTCAAGGATAATTTCTAAAACTATCATACTTGAATGAGTTCACTCCCAAAACCATCATAGTATTCTATGTTCACTCACTCCCAAGATTATCTTAGTGGAAAATTTCCCTTAGTGAACTGGATTTACTCCCTATTAATGTTATATTTATCTCATAATATATAAATCTTAACCAACTACATTGTATAGAGATATAGGTCCCACCCATCACCTAATCATAATCATAAATATGTGTGCCACAAGTTCATAAAACATTCATTATACCAAAAACAATGAAAAAAAAATTTTCATAGAAATTTCATCCTAACGAGAACCTGTAGAAAATAAATGGGTTCATAATCATTTCATCATATCACTGAATCATTACCTATAAAAAAAGAATTGGGTTACATAATCCTTTTATCATAGTATAACCCATGGAACAGAAATTAGTGTCATAAAAATATTATCATCATAAACATAAAACATACACATAAATAATAAAAATGGTATTATAGGATCACATCACCAATAAAGAATATGTTACATGGAAGGATTTCTTCATATATGGAAAATAACTTAGAATGTCCACTTGGAACATTTCCTATGGAAAACAACCATATCACTTTAAAAATAACATTTTTAAAATATAAATATTCATTAAATATTTTTATGATCCTTTCCATTAAATAAATCTTTAAAAACATATATATTAATATTTGAAACATTTCTTTTTCACTAATAGTGGGAAATTTCATTAGTGTTCTACACATTAAAACCAAGATTCCATTAACATTTTTGTAAAAATCCAAAGAAAAATTATATGAAAAATGTTATAAAAATCCCTTTTATTTTAAAAAATATATACAAATATTAAAAAATATTTTTATATAATCAATGTAAACTAGTAAAAAATTTCATTAAAACATTTTTTTTTGATATCATGGATATAAAATGAAAATGAATTTTGACCGAAGAGATAAATTGTGTTGGATTTTATTAAAAGTATAATTTTTAACTCTGAAGTAAATAATGAGTATAAATTGAATTGAAAAATTTTATTCTCATGAAATTACTTGTGTAGAATATAATTCATGGGTTTCGTGATATATGTATCACAATATTTTATTTTAAATGCATAAAAATAAATAATCCTGAAAAATAATGAGATTGTATCATTAAACCATTACCAATTTAGTAATATTGAATTTGAATAGACATGAGAGTATTAAAATAAATTATACATAAAATATCATGATAACAGATAAATTCATGGTATTTAATTTCAAATTTTATTTATATATAACTCATAAAATAAGATAAGTGCATATCGTAATGTTTTCCCCAAGGAAGATAAATTAAGAAAAAACACATCACCTATGTATGAAATTCCATCACACATGTTAAAAAATAGTATATATTAAATATATTTTTAAAATCCTATTTAAGAATAATTATTTAATATACTTTTCACGACCCGCCCTCGGGGCCCATACCGTGACTACCCCAAGACTGCCTTCCATAGGCCAGGGGCTGGCGACTAGAACCAAAGGCATAAATCACGATAAAAAGTGAAGGAATTGCCTTTATATGAGTAAACAAACACAACAGAGTACGCAATATGAAGTAAACACTAAGTAAACTGAGTACAAAAGTAAGTGCTGGGAAGTAAATGGGCTAGTATAAAAACCCACCTAATAGTACAATACAACTGAGAAAAGTAAAGTACAATAGAAAAGACAACAACTGGAAGATAGAAGCAGCTCTTGGGTCGTCCACCTTAGATCCTACCTAAAGGGTAGGTATAGATTGCCTCCTCAACGCTATCTCCCGCCAACCTCCTCCGAGTACCGTCTCGTCGTGAAGTCCACCTCCGGGTACTGACTCGTAATGAGGCCCACCCCCGGGTACTGACTCATCGTGAGGTCCACCTCTAGGTACCATCCAGTCCTCATACACTCGATCTCAGTCAGCGATGTCCGTCATCTACATCCAACACGACGAGGTGAGGGCATCGCCTGTGTAGGGGTGAGTATAACAATACTCAGTAGGGACCCCTAGACCATCAAGGTCTCACTAAATCCAAGAAGGATAACCACAAAGTAAAGATACAAACATGAAGTATCAACCAACTCTACTTAGGTATATTCCCATATATATACCTAAGTCATCAATTCAAGTTCGGCTCCAACTCACAAGCCCAAAAACAACCCAGCCCACACATGAAATCTCAACCGAGTCACACAGGAAATCACAACCCAGTCCACACAGGTAATCACAACCCAGTCCACACAGGAAATCACAACCCAGTCCCACAAGAAAACACAACCCATTCCATACATGAAATCACAACCCAGTCCAAATTGGAATGCACAACCTAGTCCACACAAGAAATCACAACCCATTCCACACAGGAATTAACAACCCAATCCCCACAAGAAATCACAACCTAGTTCACACAAGAAATCCAACCTACTCCACACAAGAAATCAAAACCTAGTCCACACAGGAAAGCATAACCCAGTCCACATAGGAAAGAACATCATTCACATAGATGATAAAGATTGAAAGTCAAGACTCAGCTCACATAGGGATACATCTTTCGTTTAGCGATAGAGATGATCAGATTTAAGCCACTAATTCATCTAGGTTTTCAGACCCACATAGGATACAAGACCAGCCAAGCTGTAATACCCACATAGAATATAAGACCAGCTACTCTGCCAGACCCACACAGGATACAAGTACAGAGGTCAATACTGCCAAACCCACACAGGATACAAGATCATTAGTCATCACCGTCGAACCCACGGAGGATTCCAGTACTGTAGCCATCACTGCCGAACCCCCACAGGAGTCAAGTATAGTCTTTATCGCTTCCAAAACCATAGAGGATCTCAGTACAGTCGTCCTCGCTACCGAACCCACGGAGGATCCAAGTACAGTCGTCATCTTCGTCACAGTCGCAACCAGCTCTAGGGTTCACACACATAACACGCACAATTCCAGGAGGATCTGATCCACAAGCCAAGGGTTCGATACATCAAATGTCATGAAGTCCCATGAATAAGTATCTCAAAAGACCACCACGTCAAAGGGGTATCAATGCAATAGACAACGCGTTAATCGGACGCCCGGTCTGTGAGTTATTAGCCTTTTAGTACCGGGGGCCCGGTTAGTTTCGTGTATGAACCAAACTGACCGTATATCAACTGTACCCCGAACTATCATGGGGTAAAGTCAAAGGAACCATTTATGAACATGATTATTATCGTCGCTGATGGTTCGTCAAACAGACATCTGGTCTGAGAGTTATTAATATTTCAGTTCAAGGGGTCTGGTCAGATTTTAGGTACAGTCCAACTCGGCCATAATCCAACCACGTCCAAACCTCAAATGAAGTATAACAAAAGAACTGTCTCATTAAGAGGAATCCAAAAAAGATTAAGACACGTCAATCAGAAGTTTGGAGCTCAAGTTATAAGCGTTTCCGTACTGAGGGCCTGGTTGGTTTCGGGTTCGATCCAACCCGACCATACTCAAACATTCACCAATACCTTGACTGTAATATACTTCAATGACTATCTTGATCCAAGGATCCCTATGAAGCTGACGGTTCGTCGATCAGAGGTCCTTCACCCATGATATGGGCGTTTGAATGAACCTGGTTCGAAAAATAGGGGGTTTGGGCTCAGTCTGTCCCGACCCATTACCCCCTGTGTCAGTCCGTCCCGGGTGACCCGAGCTGGGTCGCGGTCCGGCCCGATTGGGTGCGGCTTAGCGCGACTGGTGCGGCACAGCCCGCGGCAGGTGCGGCCCGGCCCGGCTAGGTGCGGTCCAGCCCGGCGGCATGCGGCCCGACACGAAAGCCGGCCGCGGCTCGGTTCTGGCCGAGCGGGGCTCAAAGGGGGTGTCGCCCCTTGTTTGCGGAAATACTGGACCCAGTGGGGTCCACCCTAAAAGCAGTTGACGGGGTTATATCCCCCCCCCCGATTTCCAGGTAACGACCGACCATTAAGGTTGGCCGATCGTGATCAGCCGCGGGACCGTTCAGGGTCCTGCCTCCTAAAGACACCGACAGCTGGCCCAGCCGGCCGCCCCAGCTAGACCGCCGCCGCTCTTTCTCGACAGGCGCGGTGCGACAGCACCGCGCCCCTCTTCTGCAGCCCACTCTAGCCGTGGACTTCCTTAGCTTCTCAGGTGAGGTGCGACGGCGCGCGTACCACCACCGCGACCCGCTCTGACAGCCATCCTCTTCATCCCAGTGCGGTGCTACGACACCACGCTTCCTTCCCCTCAATCGTCAATGATGATCAATAAGGAAAAGGGGAGGAGGATCGGCCGTGTTTTTGCGGTCCGATCTCCTCCCATTATGACGATAAAAAGTGACCAATCTTTAAGCAATGTAGATCGATGATAAATCTTGAACAAAAGAATTAACTCCTACCTCAATTCAACAAGGTTGATCGTTTGATGAAATAAGAAGATACTATCGTTGTTCTGTTGAGGTTGCCACGGGATGATGTCGTCGCTTCGTCAACGTCGAAAAGGAAAAATATGAGGTTGACGCCGGCATTCTTTGTATTCTTCAATGAGGGAAATAAGTCCTCTCAATCCTCCCAAATCCCCCTCTCTAAAGACTCTCCCCACTAGAGACTATGCCAACACCCATAATAATAACGTATAACACTTTATTAAAGAGTTGGCATAACGATTTCAAGAGAATTAAAAAACGTGCCAACTAATTAAAAGATGTTTAGTTCATTAATGAAGTGGTTTGGAACATTAAATGGAAGCTCATAGGTTCAAGGGGGGTTAAAAGAGTTTAAGACTCGTGTGGGTCATGTCCCTTAATATTCTCTCAAAAGAGGATAATCGTGGGTGGGCCCCACCACCAACCTCCCCCTTGTAGGATATAAAAAACTCACAATAAAAATTGTGTGCACATAATTTTTGTTCAATTTAAGATTAAAGTACAAAATAAAGTCGAACCCGCATAAAACACAACTGTGGTAAAGGCCCCCTTAAGCAATTACCGGCACTACGGGTCTATCAGTTACCTCAGATTTCAATTCTGAGAACCAGTTCAAAAGATAGAATCACCCGCTCATTCATTCACTAAACGTACCCTAGATAAACATCAGAAATTGATTTTAGGCACACTGGGCCTCAGAATCCGGTGTCTTCAGACACTGATTACTCGAAAAATCGCAATGAAATTAAAAAAAATTCCTTGAAATTTTTGGGTCTTTACATTACCCCCACCTCAGGGCCTTACGTCCCCATAAAGCTATAACACACACTGGGGAAACTAAAGGGATACTGAGCACGTATATAAGCATTCTTCTCCCATGTGCTCTCCCAGAGGTTCCCGTGCTTCTAGGGAATGCGCACCAGAGGAATCAACCGCCCACGTAGGGCCCGCTACTATCGATCCTCGATCTCCACCCGGAACCTCGGTAAACATCGCCCCGTCATCGATGTCTAGAATACCGTGGTCGATGATGTGTGATTGGTCATGCACGTATCTCCTCAGCTGAGATATGTGGAAGATGTCATGCCCCCGGTGCAACTGAGGTGGAAGGGAAAGATGGTAAGCCACCTCTCCAACCCCGCTGAGGACCTGGAAATGTCTGATGAAATGCATAGATAACCTGCCACCCTGGCCAAATCTCCGTAGACCTCATCGAGGTGAGACCCGTATGAAGACGTGGTCATCACCCTGAAGCTCCAATGGTCTCATCTCATATCAGCATAGGATTTTGGTCTGCTCTGTGTAGTCATCATCTGCTCCTGGATGATCTTCACCTTCTCCATCGTAGTCTGAACCATCTCTGGTTCTACACGTGCTGACTCCATCACTATCCACAAAGGTCATCTGAAACGTGGCCAGCTGCTGTCTCGCAATCCCTAACAGCTGAATATCAGTCCTCCTGCTAAGCACTTCTGCAACAACATTCCCCTTCCCAGGTGTATGGACTATCTGAGATTTATAGTCTTGGATGAACTGAAAACTGAAAACTCTTTCTATCATGACGGTAAGGCTGGCCGACTCGAGAGTGATCATCCGCACCCTCCTAAGAATGAGTTTATCCTATGATGCTTGGGTTTCCCTTTTCTCCGACCAAGGAAAAACCTCATCCCAACATTGCAGATAAACCACAAACTTTTTGCATAATACCGCCAATTTGTGTATGAACTGTGGTTGCCCAGTCCATACTCAAACTAACGTCGTAAGGCCTCGACACTACCACCAAGTGGTTCCAACCAAAACTCTTACCTCTAGGGTCATATCACACCATCGGTGTAAGTTTGATTATCGATTCTCCTTCCAAAGGTATCTCCAGAAGTGGGGATCAATTCAACGGCTTAACCAAAAACTCTAGGTCTGGGACAAGTTTCGTGGAATGAAGGAATGATTGGTACCTATGTCTATTGATACATCAACTCATAGAAGACACAGACCGTACCTTGAATCATTCCTAAATCCTTTCTGTCACACTTCTTGACCGCATGCAGCTACTCTCTTCCCTTCCCTCATGCTCCCTGAGCCTGTGGGGGACTACAAAAGCGGGTGGATGTAACATGTCGAAATGTACACCACCTCATGCTTTTATCCCATCTCTCCTTCCACGTATGCTTCTTAGTAGATTCATCTGACCTTAACACTTCCACTTCTTGAAACATTTTACACACCCAAGTCTCCAAGACTGGTTCCAGTTTACTATTTTTCCATTGCTGACATTCACTGGCTGTATCCAGTTAGCCATTGAATTCTCAACCACATAGGTTCTCTCTAGCACCCCAACATAAGTAGGAATTCATATAGGAAAGGTGCTATCTCGGAGGAACTTAAACACACCTCACTCGAATGTCTGAGCCCTGAATCACTGATCGTATCGTATTCATTGAGTACAAGGAATGTCTTGGTATGCCCCGATGAATACACAGATACCGACACATCGTCCTGCTGAAGATTTATAAGCTCTAGGAAACTCTCATCCACCTCCTCAATCCATTCTTCATCTGCCTATGAGTCTGGATCTCCTCAAAACCTGAGGGGTATCTAACGCTGAAACACATGTAAGGTACTAAGCCTACATATGTCATCTACCGGTACCGTCAGTTGAATCTCCTGACCAAAAGGTAGTGATATAGCTAGCACACTACCTGAAGGTAATATCTTAGGCATCGGTCCATGTACCAGAGCCTCATTACTATACGGACCAACCTCATGGTCACTCACTGGAAAAACACCGGCAAAAAAGATAACCATCTGCTCTACTAGTGTCTAAACTAGGTGTAGAACTCTAGCAATCACCTCCATCTAGTCCACTGCTGCATGGAAATATGTCTCACCTTGTAACCTTAGAGGCCTCTGCTGCTGGAACTCGTGCAACACGATCTGTCAGCATGCATTGTCCGCTAGTACGGCTGGTGGCATCTGCTGTCTAACGGGTGATGGTGCTGCTGGTACACCACCCGAAGGTGCCAACATAGTAAGAGGGCCCTACACCAGAGCCTCATCATTCGGTGGGCCATCATCATGTATTCTCCCTCGAGAACCCAAGTTAGCTGTCTTCATAGCGGCATCCTGATAAGGAACATGTGCGCCATTGTCAAAAAGTTATATCTAGTGAGCTGACTCAAAGAGACCACAAAGGAAACTCTTTAAACAGACATGCAATCAGTGTTCTCGTGCACTGAGTCGGAATTTAGAGGTCAAGGTCCTGGTGTATGGATACGTCGGCTGCTGCACCAACACTGGACTCCCTGGACTGAAAACCACACTCAATACTCTAAACACTATTGCTTCACAGAAAATAATGATCAGAGTCCTGAGTTCTATGATAGAACCGACTCCCCTGATACCAATTTGTCAGAACCCACCCTCGGGGTCCCTGCCGTGACTACCCCAAGCCTGCCTTCCATAGGCCAGGGGCTGGAAACTAGAACCAAAGGTGTAAATCCTGATAAAAAGGGAAGGCATTGCCTTTATATAAGTAAAAAAACACAACAGAGTACGCAAGATGAAGTAAACACTAAGTAAACTGAGTACAACATTATGTGCTGGGAAGTAAATGGGTAGTATACAAACCCATGTGAAAGTAAAGTAAGACTGAGAACAGTAAAGTATAATAGAAAAGACAACAGTTGGAAGATAGAAGCAGCTCCTGGGTCGTCAATATCAGATCATACATGAAGGGTAGGTACAGATATCCTCCTCAACGCTCTCGCCCTCCAACCTCTTCCGAGTACCATCTCATGGTGAAGTCCACCTCTGAGTACTAACTCTTCGTGAGGTCCACCCTTGAGTTCTGACTCGTCGTGAGGTCCACCTCCAGGTACCATCCAGTCCACGTACACTCGATCACAGTCAGTGTTGTCCATCGTCGGCATCCAACACAATGAGGTGCGGGCATCGCCCGTGCAGGGGTGAGTATAACAATACTCAGTAGGGACCTTAGGACCCTCAAGTTCTCAATAAATCCAACAAGGATAACCACAATGAAAAGATACAAACACGAAGTATCAATCAACTCTACTTAGGTATATGCCCATAAATATACCTAAGTAATCAATTCCAATTCGGCTCCAAATCACGAGCCCAAAAACAACCCAGTCCACACAGGAAAGCACAACCTAGTCACATAGGAAATCACATCCTAGTCCACACAGGTAATCACAACCCAGTCCACATAGGAAATCACAACCCAGTCCACACAGAAAAACACAACCCAGTCCACACAAGAAATCACAACCCAGTCCACAGGAAAGCACAACCCAGTCCACACAGGAAATCACAACCCAATCCAAATAGGAAAGCACAACCTAGTCCACATAGGAAATCACAGCCCCGTCCACACAGGAAATCACAACCTAGTCCGCACAGGAAAACACATCCAAGTCCACATAGGTAAGCATTACCCAGTCCACATAAGAAAGAACATCATTCACTTCGATGTTAAACATTGAAAATCAAGACTCATCTCACATAGGTATACATCTTTCGTATAGCGATAAAGATGATTAGATTTAAGCCACTGATTAATCTAAGCTGTCGGACCCACATAGGATACAAAACCAACCATTCTGTCAGACCAACACAAGATACAAGATCAACTACTCTGTCGGGCCCACACAGGATACAAGTACATAGGTCAATACTACCAGACCCACATTGGATACAACAACAGTAGTCATCGCCATCAAACCCACAGAGGATTCTAGTACAGTAGCCATAACTACCGAACCCATGCAGGATTCATGTATAGTCTTCATAGCTGATGAACCCACGGAGGATCCAAGTACAGTCGTCATCGCTGCCGAACCCACAGAGGATCCAAGTACAGTCATCATCGTCGTCATAGTCGCAACCAGCTCTAGGGTCCCACACACAGCACACTCGGTTCTGGGAGGATCTACTCCATGAGCCAAGGGGTCGATACATCAACTATGATGAAGTCCCACACAGATTTATCTCAAAGGACCATCTCATCAAAGGGGTCTCAATGCAACAAACCGCGTGTCAATCGGACGCCCGGCCTGTGAGTTATTAGCATTTTTGTCCTGGGGGCCCGGTTGGTTTCGAGTACGAACCAACCTGATAGTATCTCAATTGTACCCCGAACACTCATGGGGAAAAATCAAAGGAACTGTTTCTCAACGTGATTACTAACGTCATAGACGGTTCATCAAACAGACGTCTGGTCTGAGAGTTATTAATATTTCTGTTCGAGGGGCATGGTCGGATTTTGGGTACAATCCAACTCGGCCATAGTCCTACTACATCCAAACATCATGTGAAGTATACCAAAATAACCGTGTCATCAAGAGGAATCCAACAAAGTCAACTTCACGTCAATCAAACGTCTGGAGCTCAATTTATAAGAGTTTCCAATCCGAGGTCCCGGTTGGTTTCAGGTTCGAACCAACCCGACTGTAATCAAACATCATCGATACCTTGAGTGTAATATACCAAAACTACCTTCTTGATCCAAGGATCCCTATGCAACTGACAGTGCATCGATCGGAGGTCTGTAGCCCATGATATGAAAATTTGAACAAATATGGTCCGAAAATAGGGTGTCTCGGCCCGGTCCGACCCGGCCCATTACCCCCTGGGTCGGCCTGAATCTGGTCGACCCGACCCGGGTCTGGGTCCATACTGATTGGGTGCGGCCCGGCCTTGCTGGGCGCGGTCTGGCCCAGTGTCCTGCAGCCCGGCTCGGAAGCAGGCCACGACTCGGCACTGGCCGAGCGGGGCGCCAAGGGGGCGCCACCCCTTGTTTGCGGAAATAGTGGACCTAGTGTGGTCCACCCGAAAATCCGATCGGGGGGTTACATCCCCCCCGATTTCCAGGTAATGGTCGGCCATTATAGTCGGCCGGTCGTGAACCGCCTCGGGACCCTTCAGGGTCCTGCCACCTGGAGACGCCGTCGGCCGGCACATCCGGCCGCACTTGCAGGACCACCGTGGCTCTTACTCGACCGGTGCGGCGCGACGGCGCTGTGCCCCTCCTCTATGGCCCGCTCTAGCTGTGGCCTTCCTCGGCTTCTCTGGTGCGGCGCCACGGAGCTACGCACAGCTGCCACATCCCACTCCGACCGTGTCCCTTAGGCCTCACCGGTGCGGTGCGACGGCGCCACGCACCACCGCCGCGGCCCGCTCCGTCTGTAGTCCTCTTCATCCCCGTGTAGTGCTACGACACCGCACCACCATTGCCTCAAACATCAACGATGATCAATAAGGAAAAGAGGAGGAAGATCTGCCATGTTTTTTCGGTCCGATCTACTCCCGTTATGACAATAACAAGTGGTAAATCTTTAAGCAACGTAGATCAATGATAAATCTTGAACAAAAGAATTAACCCATACCTCAATTCAATAAGGTTGATCACTTGATCAAGGAAGGAGATTACATCGTTTGTTCCATTGACATTGTCACGGGATGATGTTGTCGCTTTGTCAATGTCGAGAAGGAAAAAATCTGAGGTTGGCACCGATGTTATTTTCGTTCTTCGATGAGGGAAAGAAGTCCTCTCAATCCTCCAAAATCCCCCTCTCTCAAGACTTTACCCACTAGAGATTATGCCAAAACCCATAATAATAAATTATAACACTTTATTAAAGAGTTGGCATAAAGATTTCAAGAGAATTCAAAAACATGCCAATTAATTAAAAGACGTTTAGTTCATTAATGAAGTGGGTTGGCACATTAAATGGAAGCTCATAGGTTCAAGGGCGGTTAAAGGAGTTTAAGACCCATGTGGGTTCTGCCCCTTAATATCCTGTCAAAGGAGGTTAAGTGTGGATGGGCCCCACCACCAACCTTCCCCTTGTAGGATATAAAAAACTCAAAAGAAAAATTGTGTGCAACACAATTTTTGTTCAATTTATGATTAAAATCCAAAATAAAGTCAAACACGCATAAAATTCAATTGCGGTAAAGGTCCCCTTATTCAATTACCGGTGTTGTGGGTCCATCGGTGCCCTTGTATTTGAATTCTGAGCACCGATTCAAAAGACAGAATAAACCACTCGTTCGGTCACCGAATGTTCCCAAGCTAAACTTCGGAAATTGATTCAGGGTACACCAGGCATCAGAATCTGGTGCCGTCAGAAAATGCACACTCGTAAAATTACAAAGAAATTAAAAAAAATTCCTTGAAATTTCCGAGTCTTTACAATACTATTTAGTAAATTATATACTTACGACATGTTATTACCCATTTGTTAACAATTCATTGTTTAAATCATGTTTTAGGTAATAACATCTTTTTTTGATTTATTTTTTGATTCGGTATCTTCATTAATTTTATTTTCATCATTGTTTAAAAATATATATAATGTTATAAGATTTATTAAAATAATACATATTAATTATATAATCAATTATGGTATTATATTAAAGTAAGACATAGAAAATAAATTCCACCATTTAGGTAGACGGCTGGTCATATGTTGCATTAATGCTATTTCCATTTTTAGATGGATGAAATAAAATAATGTTAATTAATATTTTACCTTTATAGAATATTTTTTATTTAATTTTCCTATAAAATATCTTTATAAAAACAATTTTTGTTACCTTTCATGTGAATAGTATGTTAAGAATGAATCACATCGCTTCACAAGGCGGTAGTCCACCGTACACATGGCTCATGTTATCATTTTACCGTTGAATATAAATTAAGAAGGAATTTGTAATATTAAAAATATAGGAGTACAATAATCTCATAAATATCATTTAAATATGTAAAATCAAATATTAATTATAGTTGTGAGTGATAGCGACAAATAATTATCAACATTGGTTATTTATGTTGTAGTCCACCGTACACACAATCAAAAGTTTCGTTTACAATTTTATTGAAGGGAAGAAAAATGTTGGTCCTGAAATGAACATGGTAAAATCTTAGTACATGGAAGATATTAATGTTATTATATTATCATAGTTGAATTATATTTTACAGTGGTGAAAAAATAAATAAACAAAAAATGTTTTTTAATTTTACCACTTCTTTAGTGAACCTCTTTAGGATTATATTAACACCATTTTTTGAGAGATTAATAACAAAACAAATTCCAATAGGATGTGTTGACGAAATTAAGGAATATATTTTATTAGGTATTCTATGACCCAAATGGTTTTGGATATGTCAATTGGAGTGGAGTTGTGGTCGCCTTTTATAGTGTGAGAGAGGAAAACATGGAATTTTTGGAAAGAATAACGTGAATCCATGTTTTTTACATGAAAAAGAATCCAAAATGTGTAACAATAACACATATAAGGTATAGAATAATTAATAAGTATATAAATTGGGTTTTGGATAACTTTCTTGGTTATTTTTACCCTTATCATTTATGTTTAACCCCATTGTAATCCTTATTTATTCTCAACCACGATAGTTATTTTTTACTATTTTTCCAATTCATTTTGAAAAAATATGTTTAAATTTTTAAATAATTTTTATTATGATAATTAAAATTTTGGAATAATTTGTTTTAAATTATATTTTCTTATGTTAAAATTTTTAATTTAAAATTATACCTACATGCGTGAGGAATAAACTATTTTCCAAAGAGAATGTCTTCAAAATTATAGAATGTTTAATACAATAAATTAGTAAGAAACTAATTAAAATGACATAAATTATTTTAATAAACACATAATTAAGAAAATTTTAATTTTAAAATATTTTATAATAATATAAAACTTTCCATTATTTTAAACAAAAAATCAGTTTTTATTTAAAATATGTTTTTTACTATTATTAAAAATTAATCATTCTAGAAATTTTTTAAAAATTAACACAAATATAATTTGTAAATTATTATTTTAAAATTTTTTTTTATACTATTGAAATAAATTTTCTAAAATTACAGAAAATTAATATTTTTTCATAAAAAATAATAAATATCATTATTTGGAGACCATTTTATTTTCTAATAATATAATTAATTTACTAAAAAAATAAATAGTTCGTATCAATATATTTTCAATATGTGAAATCAATATATTAAATATTATTGTAGTGGTTACTCATATGCATAAATCTGTGTTTAACATCTGGGTTATAATGTTCCTATATGAAGACTAATATTTTAAAAATACCATTATTCATTTAAACTATGTGTTGTGTGTAATGAAATATATCAAAATATCATTTATTATAAAAATTTATCATAATATATAGGATTGTTACAATCCATGGGCTAGGTGACATGAAAATCATATCCCACCTTCATGATGGGTTAATCCATAAGCAAATCACATATAAAACTACCTCTATCTCGAGCATTTTCATATCATTGTGATATCCCTACACAACATTGGTCCAGGATGTAAGACCATCATATAGTGACCCATAATATTTATACAATTATATTTCATCTTTGTTGATGAATATTAATTACATAAGATTACGATCTACACCAAAATCATAAAGGTTTAGTGTCTATGGAAAATTTTATACCTAAATAACTTGTTCATAATACATCTAAATCATATCTCACTATGTTATTAATAACTAGAACCCGTCCTACACACATCAAGCTTAAAAAAATTCTGTATTACCTATGGAATGAAAATATAAGAAATGGTGAGATTAGATTCTCAATATTGTAAACAGGAGATGTATCAATGATTAATTAATAAAAATATGAGTATAAGGTTATAATAACATGAAATAAATATTTTAAGACTACACCTTATATATTTAAGGTCCTAATATTTAGTAATGAACTAATTTATCACAGTTTATAAGTTAGTAATCATTATGGAATCAAAAAATATGATACAAGAGTGAATAAATTTAGAACAATTCATAAGTTTGTGGGGTACATATAATCTTATAAGATCATTTCCATAATCACAGTGTTCTTACAAGACTATCTTAGTTTATTAGGGTTTCTCACTATTTCATCATATCCTTAGTCAAGGTTCGATCCTAGGACTATCATAGGAGACAAGGTCCCTTAATAAAGTAGGTTCACCCTTCTTCTAGTCCTTATTATCTTATGAGATATCAATAACTACCAAATCCATTGGTTGGCTATATAATTTTGGACCCACCCATTACATTATCATCATCCATAAAAATGTGTACCATAATATGATAAATCATTACTCAAATTTAGTAACCCATGATAACAAAACACGTTTTATAAACATTTCAATATTTAATCATAGAATAACCCATACAAAATAACAAAGTTTAATAAAAATATAATCATAATAATAATTAACAACCTATATAAATAATAAGGGTGATACATATTTATAATATCCATGGTTAAACATAATTAACATCAAATTACGTCTTCATAAATTAAAATAACTTCAAATATAACATTTAAATATATTAAATAAAATATACTTCTCACTTTTGAATTACTTAATTGAAATATAAAATTATCAAAATATTATGGAATATATTTTCATTGAATGGAATCATGTTAAACAATAATGAAAGATTAAAATAATTGAGTAGTGAAGAGTGTGGGATATTCTACTCATGTTGTGTATGTTTAAAATAAAAACAATTCACATTTACTGTAAAAATTCAAAATTACATTGTTAATAAAATTTAAACAATATTCCTTTTTAAACATTTTTCAAAAATTAAATTATGTAGAAAAAATTATATGAACATTCATTGAATAATTTTAAATATATTCTATTTTTTTATAAAACATGGACATTGGAGAAATAAGATATCTGATAAAAAAGGGGAAAAATTGAGTTTTCCTTAAAAGTCTTCTTTTGATCTCTTGAGTACCTAAATAGAGGTTAAATAATGGGAAAAATTTTAATATATAGAAATAACCCTACGGTAAAAAACAATAATTATATTCTTTATTATTATATCATGAAATTTCATAATTCGAAACATAATAAAAAACAATCTTGATATACAGTGAGATTGTAAGAGAAATCCAATACCTCACATTCAAATTTCATTAAATGTTATCTGACCTTGTGTAAAATATATTTAAATTTATTATTTTCTACAAAAAATCTTGTACATACCTAAAATATCATATATTATCCACTTATAACAATTCAACATATATTTATTTGTAATTCCATATTGAAAGCTTCATTTATAAGTTTTAACTATTTCACTTTTTCATGAGAATTTCAATTATGTAGTTATGATCCCTACACATAGATCATGATTCCATAATTAATATTATTTTAATAATGATATAAATATCATATATATTCAATATATGTATATTTATAGAAATCTATAAAAGTTATTTATAGAAAAAAGATTCACATTGCTCATAGAGGTGGTTGGTTTTATATACTCAAGAACACAGTTTTCAGTTCTAAAATGATTGACGTAAAGAAATAAAAATAATAATCAACCATTATAGAGTAATTATCACAAAATATCTATCATATATATTCATTAAATTTATTATTAATATCATCTATGTAATTTGAAAATGAAAATTGAAACACATCACTTTGTGGAGGTGGTAGTCCACCGGCATACATGAGAAACATTATCATATTAAAAAGGATTGGATGGTAAGTAGGTAGCTATAAAATTATAATTATTGAAAAAAAATTACATATAAATATCATATATGAAATTTAAACCCATTATAATAACAATACATGAATGATCGTAATGTAAAATGAATTTTATTACTACATTCAGGTGGTAGTCTACACATACACACGAGTGAAACATTCAATTCCATTTGATGGAATATAAGGTGGATATCATTGATTAAAAAATCATAATTTTTATGTATAAATATCTCAAGGTGAAAGATGGGTTTTTGTGTGATGTTGTTGTTACACATAATATTAGGCATGAAATAATATTATGCTTCAACTATGATGTCAAATCATAAAGTTTAGTTCTCGAAGGATGTTTTGCGCAAGGCAGTAGTTATGTGAAAAAACGATTTTTTTGTAGGAACCATGGAAGGTGGAAAATAATAGTTCACACATGGATGAAAAATTCTTTAAATTTGAGGCTAAACCAATCATTTCAATTTTTCAACCCCTATAGAATATACTGGATCTGAATTGTATAATAGGTGCAAGAAAAGCGTACAAGTTGTATAGTACGAGAGTTCCAAGAATAAATGAATCAAATGTTTGTTGTGTACATGTAATG
This sequence comes from Viscum album, assembly GCA_963277665.1. Lineage (NCBI taxonomy): Eukaryota > Viridiplantae > Streptophyta > Magnoliopsida > Santalales > Viscaceae > Viscum > Viscum album. The sequence continues at coordinate 58,958,749 of OY728143.1, read as the reverse complement.
AACATGTGTATAAATTAGAAAGTAAAGTGAGAAAAATAAATAAGTTTTCTTTTTCATAAGAGGATGTTCCATGAAAAACATGAGTTGTGCGAAAGTTTTATGTTTTGTTACAAATCAAAAATGTTTCATGCAAGGTTTTAGAGTTGCACACAAGTCATCTAACAGTTGTGGGAAGGAGAATATTTTGTGAAATAGAAGTTATTTCATAGTAAATATATTGTAAATTGGTATTAATCAATTTTAGGAGAGTATAAATTTAACAAAGTAACTATCTACAATAAAATACTCAATCATTATTGATAATATAGGGAACTACATATCCATAAACTCGGTGTAAATCCTTTCTAGAGTCGTGAGAATAGAAAGAGGTAGAATGTGATCATTCATGCCGACAATGATCAATATAAAATATATGATAGAGTTTCCCATGATAATTAGTGATATTCCCCAAAAAAAGTTATAGGTTGTGATACTGGGCATATAAGTGATCTATCTCGAACAATAAATTGCCAATGTGCCATAGTACATTTGGTACATCAACACATTTTCATTGTATAATCCTCAGACATAGAATAGAGAGGATGAAAAAAGTAATATTATGTGTGCCCTTGTTCATTCTTTACAACATTACATTCTATGATATATTATCAGATAAGGATGGAATGGAAAATATAATATAGTCACTAAAGTGAAAATAAAGTGAACTTTATAATATATTGGTGAAGATCCACTGGAGTTGGAAGAGTTTTTAAAATAATATACATAACCTAATTCTACCCCCCACTCTCAGGGTATCTTTTCCCCTTTTGAAAATCAAAATAATAAATTTTATTTATATTTATGTTATATAAATTATTTTTTCTTGATAATACCATGGATTTAGGGGAGGTATAAAAATAAATAAACCCAAAGAAGTCAAGAGAAATGATTACCTATTTGTTGGTAGGTCACCATTAGATAATTTAGTAATGAAATTTGGAAGGATTTATTATGAATAAAAAACCTATAATTAACATATATGGAGGTTTATAAGATAAATTTATAGATTTTGGTTCAGCTAGATTGGTCAATGTGGTGTAAATAATAGAATAGATGGTTATCCATTTTTAAGCCGGAAAGATGAAACACATACAATGTATTTGAAGAATAAAATATAATAAAGTTTAATTCAATTAAAATGATTCAAAATGGTTAGACTTTTGTTTTTTGGTAAGTATATGGTCCAAAAATGGCTATAAAATTGTATTTTTACAAGTTTAATCAGAAAAAGTAACATTATCTCTGTGTTTAAGGCCTCTTCAAACCCTTTTAAAAAATATCTGTCAAACTTATATATGAATAAAATAAAGGTGAAATTATTATATAATATTATTTATGATGATTAAAAATATGGGATCCATTTTTTGAAATTTAGTTATTATAATGTTATGAATTTAATTAAAAATTAAACCCTAAATCTTGTTGAAAATGTAATTTCCTTAAAAATGTTTTCTTAGGTATAAAAGTATTTTTATCTAAATTGATAATAAAATTTATTAAAACGAAATAAATTGGATTATTAACAATAAAATTAATGAAATGAATCATTTAAAACTATTTTCAAATGAAATTAACATTTTTATATTCTTTAATGAAAAGTGACGTTTTTAATTAATATTAGTATTGTTACTGTTAATAAAAAAATACATCTTTTCCAAAAAATTATCAAAAATAAACTCCAAAATAATTTCAACATGATGATTTTAAAAATTCATTCAATTTTATCAAATAATGTTTCTAAAATTGAATGATATAAAATTTATTATTTGTTCAAAAATGAAATAACAAAACACTCGAGGAAAAATGTATTGTAAATAATATAATTACTTAACTAAAAAATAGTATATATTTATCAATATATTTAAATTGTATTAAATTTATATACATAATTTAAAAATAATGGTTATTCATATTCATTCCATAAATTTAGTAGTTATTTTATATCAATAATTTATATTACACCTAATTTAGAATTAATGTTTTCAAGTATCACAAACTGTCATAAAAATTAAATTTATTTGAGAGTAAAATATCATACAATATTAGGGGTTTCAATAATAAACCCTCTTAAAATGAACTTTTCTATTACATTTATAACACTATTATATTATAAAATGTTGATATCCCTATTTCATCACACCCTTGGGTTCCCATGTTGATTTTATAAATTAATGTTTCCTACAGAGAACATTAATAAGTTGAGTTTTAATGTTCTATAACACAATATGAACTTATATTTCTACTTGTTACACTTTATAGTAAATATCATGCTCATATAGTACAACCTATGATTTTAGAACATGTGAAGGATCAGGTATGTACTCTCCCAAGAGAGATACATTTAAAACATAATGAACATGATAGTGGTTTGGTTGAAGAGTCTTTATATTAGACATTGTCCCTAATTGTTCATGATTATAAATGGATAAAATATACATTTGGTTAAACGTAACCTTTTTAGGAATATCGTAATCCTATTATATGGATAAATTCGTAGGAATAAATTCTATGAAATATTAAATTCATTATTCCATTAATGATTTTCAACATAACTTTTATGTAGAACATGAGTTACTGTAATATGTTGATAATGGATAAGAAATTCAATTATATTTCCTCATATATATTATGTAACAATAACATTATTAATCTAACTTCATCATAGATCATTTTGGTTCAAAATTTCTTTCCATATAGGTATTCATAAAAGGCCATATAGATTCTCAAGTGAATTATATTTTCTATAAAAACATGACCGAAGGAATGAGTTAATCCCAAATACCTTTCAAATCCTTAAAACAAGAAATTTGAAAATTATATGGGGTTTAAATGTTCCTCTCATATTGATAAGCCATATAAGTTTGATAATAAGTATAAAAACATAACTTTGAACAATGATATTTCAGAATAATTCTCCCAAACAACAAGGTTAACCATGGATCCAGAATAGATAAAATATAATGTTGTACTCCAAGAAACCATAAATATTCATTAATATAATTTTTTTCATGATATTAAATATAAACATATTTTTAATTATAAATGATGTGTGTGTAATTACTATGATTAGTGACTACAACCAAAATTTTATTATGGAATTTAGATGTTTTTATGAGTCTGATGAAAAAATCCATGGTGATTTTCCCATTTCTATTTTGGTATATATAATTTCTTCAATATCCCATTTCAATATTGACTCCATAACATAAATTATTGAAATGTAATGAATTTATATATATATTATATAATATATCTCTTCATGTTATCTCATAAAAAAATCCCTTTAGATATCAATACATCTTTGTACCTCCCTAATGTATGGAGAATGATGAACTATGAGATTGATCCAAGAGACCCTTCTTTAAATATTATAAGGAGAATACACATAACTGGTTCATAAACCTTATCATTCCATAAAATATAGGTTGAATTAATTAATATTTATTACACTATTTTTCATTTCTATATATTCCCTTTATTCATCATTAATAATTAACTGAATATATGGTTAAACACTCATTTGAGAATGTAAGATTTTAACCTTCCATCAAAATTTCTAGACCCATCATTTTAAAATCTAGAAATATTCTATATTTTTTGATCCTCATCATTGATTAGAAATCATAATCCTTTTATGTAAGATCATCTACCACCTTGTTCGCTTTCCCCATGTGGTAACGCATTAATAACGTTTTGGATTCAATATACTATAACTATTTTCTATTGGTTAAATTTATATCATTTTATGTGAATATATACATTAAAATTTTATGATCAGAATATATTTCACACCTTTATCTGTAATGGAAACACCATGATAATAGTAATAACAATATACCATAGTTAACTCCAAATCCTGATTTTTGAAATTTCTTTCATGAACGTTCAATTTTCACGAGGAATAAATTATCACCATATCATTCATCATAAGGAACCATCCATGTCTATTCTTTGCTGCATCACAATAGATCAAACAAAATTCTCCACTATTAGGTAGTGTTTGAATAGGTGAATGGAATAACATTAACTTTTGTTACTTGAAATTTTCCGTACATTCATATATCTAAATGAAATTTGAACCCCTCCGTGTTAACTTGTTGAGTGGATTCGGAATACATGAAAATAATTCAACAAAGTATAAACAATATCCATCCAAACCATCAAAATTTTGGATCTAAGTCTTCATGGTTGGTATAGTAAAATATTTAGTAACATTATTCTTTGAGGGATCCATTTATTTACCCCCTTCAGATTATATTTTCCATAACAAATATTTTATTGCAAAAATTCACCAATGGAAAATATTTTATATTGATTATCCTTCTTGAGGGTGTTTAATAAAATCATCAAGTTATATTAATTGAATAAAATTAATTTTTAATGTATAATAATATCTTATATAATGACTAACAGAAACTAATCAAGGTAATATCTAATGACACTCTGCATTCAATTAAAGAAGATAATAGATGAATTATTAAGATGAAATGGAATCACAATAAATTTAGTGTGTTTATACATTTAATGGAAATTTTTCTTGGGTAAATCCCTCATGTTCACCCTCAAATAATGATTTCTAGAAAGAATTATAGTATTCAAAAAGGATCTAGATCCACACAGTTGATAAAATAATTTATCGGTAGAGAAAATATGATACATTTTCGTTATTAAAATATTTTCAGTTTTCTAGTAATAAATATAGAGTATCATTGATCTATACATCTTCTTTAAAAAATGAATAGGTTAACCAAAGGGTACAATATTGGATGATTGAATAATTTATCATGATTTTACTAGATTTTTTAAATTCATACTATTCAATCAGAGAAATGATGTACTGAGTCTTTTAAATAGGTGTAGAACTCAGTAGGAGTTCAGTTGAAAACTCCACATCATTATTTGAATAAATAGTAGAAAAATATTCAATAAAAGAATAAAACACTCATAAAATAGGTACATATTCTATATTCAGTTTGTCACCTACTATAAGAGAGAAAACCCCTAATGAATAGAAATAAGGACCAATATAATGGATGTAATTTCAATCCAAAATTTATATTTATCATCGCAATGATTAAGGATTATTAGTTGGTTTGTAAGAAAAAACATTAATTAATCTCCATGGAAATTTATTTTAGATAAATAAATCCAATCCATTCATAGGATAACATAAAATTCCACTAGAGGGAGACTGAAAATAATTTTAGGAACCATATCACAAAATATTTTAATCAGAGAAGAATCATATACTTTAGATGAGATCATATCTCCATTAAGGAGTTTTACTAATAATTCTAAATCTAACCATTTTTGTGGTATTCTGAAACCATTCTAAAATTATTTATATAAAAATAATGGGGTACATCTTGAATCAAATAAGACATTACTAGTTTTAGTGTGCATATTAAGCATACCTTTCACCACTTCATTATCACACCGCACATTGGAAATTGTGATCACATCAGATTTCCATTTTTCAGTTTGATTAAGAGGATCCAGATGTCAATCATCTTAATTGAAATTTTAATTTTGATATTTGGTTAACATAATTCCCATAATCTATGTATTTGAATCATTAGAGTGTGGGTTTTTCATTCTATTAAGATCTATCTTTATTCACATCATTAACAAACTTCTTCTTTTCACATCAGCATTCAATTTACTAGTAAACATACCTTCCATTCATAAAACATTTTATAGTTACATATGTATAATTTACACCATGATTTTTCCTCAGTTTTACTATCATATTCTTATCTCAATATTTATTAGAATTTCATTTTAATTATATCTTACTTTTCCTATTAAAACCATGATATTGAAGAGTAAATCCAATATGAATTTCATCATTTAAAGAACATACAATTATTAATTCATTGCTACTGAGGTTCTTTATGGATAATTCCTTCCATATAGCTAGTTTTAATCCATTTAATAACCGATAAACTATACTTTTAGTTTAGATTGTAATACCAAAAGCATACCTCACAAGTACAGTAAAATTCTCCTCATAGGTACTAATTGATTTTCCATCATTCTTAGGAATCTCATGGAATTAATTCTATATTTATATATAATTAATAAAAGGAAGATAATTATTGAAAAAAGATTCAAAAAATAATTCCACTACCTAAATTAAATTTTATTCAGTTTCCCCAGTGTTCTAAATAAGAGTACACCATTGATTTTATTCACATTTAAAACAATATATTTATAAAATAAATTAATAGTATTCTAGAAACTAGGGAATGTAAAATATGAATGTTATGTTACTAATGTATTCTTTATTATCTATTTGATCAATATACCCAATAAAAGAAGATGTATTATTCCTTATGAAGGACTCCACATAATGTTTTCCTCCCATTTTCTCATTTTGTAGCACATTAGGATTCAAACCATGAGAATGTAACATAAGAATATGAATAATAATTTTTATTATATATATCATAATTTGGTTTTATAGAATAACAATCATTTCAATTTATATCACATTAACCATTAACACAATTCCTTTATGTTCTCTAAATTAAATAAAACAAAAAATATTACTATGTGTAATAATAATCTTAATCGTAAACCACATAATAATGAAAAATAATTTATAATATGTCAAAATAATGACACCATATCTTTGATAAATGAAAAAAAAGGTTTGAAATATTTCATCCATTAATATCATCTTTTTAAATACTTTCTAATGGATCATAAAGAAAATTTAAATTATCACAAGAATATACCTCAAGAGTTTCAAACTAGGTGCACAGTAATTGTACCCACATAGTATACTAGAATGATGGATGAGATATAATTGAAAATATATTTTTGGATTAAAAATAATATATGAAATTCTTCCAAAACTACATGCACTAGTATTATGTCGACATTGATGTTTTTATTCGAAATCCACACTCTTTTAGTAAAAAAATATTATGAAATTCTCTTATACCGAAGATTATTCTGTGGGTTCCAAATATGGTTTTTTCATCATAGTTTCAAAAGGTATATAAACCTTGATATGATATAATATATAGTGACTAATAATTTCCATACCTTGAAATTACATATTAATTGATTGATATTTATTGCATAAGATTATGATATAAGAAACAAATGTATATATTAAGAGTATTTGAAAACTTTGATAAAGAAAAAGGTTTTTGAATATATCTATATAATCATACACTATGATAGTCATAATTACAATCATTATAAGACTTGTCAAACATAAAACCATTGTTCATAACTTGGGGAAAGGAAACATAATAAAGGGTGAGATCAAATTTTCAATAAGGGTAAAAGGAAGATATTAATGATTAAATAAACATAACATGATAATAATTGAATGAGAACATGTCAATAACATTTTAAAACCATACCTTGAAAAAAAAATCATAATCTTGAATCATATCATAAATATTGGCAGTTCATAAGGAATGAACCATTATAGAATCAATGAATATGAGCGATGAGAGAGCAACTATGGTATAAAAATACATTTATGGCATATAAATAATCCCATAAAGTCATTTAATTATTCATGTATCTCCTCTATGTCTATAAAAATGGATTGGGTTCAATCCCAATTCTATAATATCCTTTTTTAAGGTTTACTCAAAACATTATCAAAATGGATAGAGTCCCTTATTGAACTCTGATAACTCCCCACTCAATTCATTTTTATCCACTGGGATGTCGATTTTTAATTAATACATTTGAGGGATATATTATTTCTATAACACCCACAATATAATCATAATCCATTAAAATGTTTTCAATAATATCATATATCAATGATCATATATCAAAACCCATGGAAACAAAATGGGATTCATAAAAATTTCAATACTTCATCATAGAATAACCCATGGAAAAAATGATTTCAAAAATATATCATCATAATAATAACACTTCCATTAGGGAAAGAATATGTATATTATAATAGCATAATATCCTCATTAAATAATAATTAACATTAAAGGATGCTATCGTAAAAAAATTCCTTTAAAAGGACACTTGGAATCTTTCATAAGGAAAATAACATTTACATTTTAGAATAAATTCTTTAAAATGTAAATTTTCCAAAATATCATGGAAAATATTATATATGAATATAACATTTGAGACTTGAATATAAAGCACCAAAGTATTTAGCAGTCATGATGGCAGTAAATCCTCTTCATGCCATGTACATTTGAAAAATATTTTTTTTTCAAATTTATCATAAAATCATTCAAGTACCTCATTAGGAAATTAATAAGGAAATTCCTTTTAAACCATTTTTGAAAAATTCAATAATCGGTAAAAATTATTTTAAAAATTCAAGGTGAAATATAAAAAATTGTTATTTATTTTTTATAAAACATGGACAAAGATGAAATGGATTTTGGACTAAAGTGAGAAATAATGTTGGTTTTCTATAAAGAAATATTATTTGTATTCATGATTAATTAAAGATAAAAAAATTAAAATAAATCATATATTATCTACAAATAACCATGGGATAAAAAAATTACTGATTTTTATCTTAGCTTGATCATTAAATTTAATCATCAAAATCATAATCGTAAATAATCTCGATAAATAATGATATTATAACAAAATTCCCTTATATAATGTTTGAATTAATTTTAACAGTCTTTAACCTTTGGTATAATAAATTTTAATTACATAAACTTATATAATAGGATCATTTAAATACTTTAATGAAAATATATGATATATTTTTATCATATCAAACCCCATTTAACAATAATTCCTCATTATAATCATCATTTACAATTGTTAATTATTTCAATTTTCCTAAGAATTTTAATTTGGTAGTTCAGATCCTTGAAATTAATCATGTTTATATCATATTAAAATGTTGATAATGTTTTAAATAATATATATTCATTCTATGTTTTTAGAGTCATCTTTAAGAAATAAAAATAGAGAAATGAATTACGTCTTTCATGGAGATGGGGGGTCATATGTATGCCTGACCACTATTTCTAGATTTTGAAGAATGGAAAAAAAGTGAGAAAAATAAAAATTTAAATTTATAGAATAATTATAACATTATATATGTCATATATAATCATTAAATAAATACTTTTTACGTAATATCATATGTGGAAATGAAAAAAAATTAACGGCTTCATTGTTAGAGTAGTCTAAACACACACACACATAGGAAACACTCTCATTATCCGACACACTAGAATATAAGAAGGTAGATACAATATTATAATTCCTAAAAAATAATTATATTATAAATATCACAAATAAATTTTCAGAAAATTTATAACAAAATATTTTATATGCATATTTTATTATTGAACTCATCATATTTTTAATTTAGTTGATTACTCTATCTAATAAGTATTTATTTTTACGATATGTAGAAGTATATATGGAATGATTTTAAATTTAAAATAAATGATAGTCGCAGAAAGAAAAATATGTCCGAAGATATAAGTTAAGTCTATCTCCAAGACCAAATCTCAAAATTTTAGAAATAATCTACATCTATCGTACATCTATTTAAAATTGATAATTTGTGTCATCAACTAGTCATTTATGATTTTATCTTAATCACAATGGTGACACAAAATAAGGATGAGACCAAAAATAGAAATCTAGAGTAATAACACTTGTGTTATAATGTAAAAAATATGTGTCAAACAATAACATTACCTCAAAAATTTCAAGATGAAAATTTTTGGTCCCAAAACATCTATGTTGTAAAACACTATTTATAACATAAAATTATCATACAAGACCAGAATGACCATCTTATATGTATTAAATTTCCAAACCCACACCTTAACGACCAGGGGTAACTTTTGAAACATTTGTTGAGAATTTATGGCTCATGGGGGTGTTATTGATCCCCATAAATATATTTCTTGTGGAGAGAAGAAATCTATTAGATCCCAAAGATATTCCATTACACTATGAAATAGTGAATATATTATAGGTCTTAATTCCTTTTGTTTTTAATTTTATTTTATATGAAAGCCAAATTTATGTTTTAACAAAAATATTTTACTCTTATTTTAATGTTATTGATTTAATTTTTTATTAGTTATTTTATTCAACCATGATCTCAAACAGTTTTTATGGAAAGTGGCTAACCTAAGGCTTTTACTTGTGGGAGGTTTTTTTTTGAATTCCCAAAACAACTGTGCTTTACATATTTAATTTTTTATTTTTATTTTTAGAGAATTAGATGGAAGTGAACGAGTACTGAGAACATCCTACACAATATGAATACCAAATTAAATCATATTTTCTACCAAGAAAAGGTAAAAATTTTAATTCATAATAGGATTCCTAGTAATTAAAAACCCCCTGAAGATAGAGAATAAAAATCTATATATGGTGGTATGAATTATCAAATTAAATTTAATCAATAGTAAATTATAATCAAAGAATACTCACTACCAACCAATGGACCAAGACCTTTCTTTTTGACTACACTCTTTTTTCATCTTTATGTTTGGATAATTTTATAATTTTAATTAAATTATATTTTCCAAAAAAAGATTTCATTATTTTCATCAAATAATAAAAAATATAAAAACTGAATAATAGGCACATTAAGAATATATATTTATTTATTGAAAAGATCCTCAAGTGAGATGACCCTTATAATCAACAGTGAAGAACTAGGATAATAAATTGTATTTTTATAACCAACATACTATAGGTTCTTTACCCATCATAATTACTATCAATTAAATATATTGATGTAAAATTAATTGAATCATTATGTGGATGTGGTAGTCCACACATTCTAATGAGTGATACATTTACATCCCATTTGATGTAATATTGGGTGGATATTTGTGTTTTTTTAATAATATTAACATTTTAGAATATTTAAAATACCAATTTAATTATTTAATATTTAATACCAAATATTTATATGAGTTAGAATGTTATATTAAATGAAATAGGTTGGGTAAAATAATTAATTATTCTTCTATAACATTCATTTGATCTATTCTAAAAGGCCATTCAAATTGTCTTTAATGAAAACTGAAAGATTTATGTAATGGATAAAAAATTTAATAATAGAAATGGATACAGTGTTTTCAAGAAAGCTGGATCAAAATGCTATAAATACAATAATGGAGGTGGTTCCTTTTATAATTTGGATGTAGAACAAAGTAGGGATTTCTTAAAATAATAATAATATTGAAATGAAATTATTACCAATTGATAGATATAAATATTTTAAATAATATATGTTCCAAATATGGATATCTAATAGGATATAAATAGTTTAAATAAGAATACATTCCCGTATCTCTTGGTTTAACACCTTGTAAACCCATTCCAATCATAACCAGAGTCACCATTTTTTATTGTTTTACTATTCATTATGAACAAAAATTAATTTATCCGTGTTACATAATATTAATTATTATGAATAAAAGTAGGAAATAATTTTCATCTAATTAGATTCATAGGATTAGAATATTTTAATTTAAAAATAATCCCTTAAATCCTATGAAAATAGGTTTTTTATTATTTTTTTAAAATTATAAAAAACCACATATCAATATTTGAAATAAAACTAATTTCAATGAACTAAATTGGATTATAAATAATATAAATGATTTAAAAATACATTTAAAATAACTTTAGAAAAAAATTAATGTTTTCACATAATTTAAACTAAAAGGTAGTTTTAAATGAAAATATGTTTTTTCACTACTAATTGAAAAATCATTATTTTTTGAAATATAAAAAAAATCACATTTAGCTAATTTTTTAATGCTGAATTAAAAAATAAATTTCTTTTTTTTAAAAAAAATTGTAAATTTTTTAGAAATTAATTTTATTATTTGATCAAAAAGTAACCAATATCATTTTTGAATAAAAATGCTTTTTCATGCATATAAAGGCTTAGCTAAGAATTAAATACTTATTTATTAATATATATGATTTATCTAAAAGCAATATACATTATTTGAAAAATAGGAAAATTATAATTAATTTCATCTATTTAATTTTATTATTATAATAATATAATATATTATAGTCCATTTAGACATGGTTTTCCATCAATCATGAACTATCAATGATATTAAATTTATTTGAAGAGAAATATGTTTTAAAATCATAGGATGTTACTTTATAACTAATTGAAATGAATTTAATGATTTATATTCCCTAACTTCAATATAAATAAATGTGGATATCTCTATTTCATTAATTCAACGGTTTCCTATGTAACTTATTCAAATTTATGATTGCTATAGAATATAATAATAAGGTGGTTATTCTTGTTACATAACTCTTTACATCTATGACCCAAGATTTATAGTGGTTTTTTTCATAGGGATGACCTCTCAATTATGATAAACCTATGAATTTAGTACATGTGATCGATCCTTTATAAAATTCCTTAGTATAGATATATAAAACAAATTCTTAACTTGAGATTTGTTCAATGTAAGTTCCAAGTGATATGATACCATCTGTAATTAACCAACAATCTTAAAAAGGACCAATATACGAAGGGCTCAAATGTAATATATTTTTTAATCTCATAAAAGTTTTCAAAATATATATTCATATAAGTTCCTTCTCTCAAATTTCAGTATCCATATTTCAATGTTTATTGTCAACATAAATTTTCTAATCACTATGGGCTACCTTAGTGTATTACATAATGGATCTGAATTTCTCTTCTATTTCCTCAACTAAATCCACTCCCAATAGCTTTATTTTTCCCAATTAATCAGAACATGTGGGATTTATAGACTTATTTATATATTTATGAATTCCTAAGGAGATATATTAATTCTCATGTAAAATTTTTTAATGTTAGAAAACTCAACCGATGGAAGGTGTTGATACCAATCACCTTTGAAATATACAAAAAAATTCCTCAACATATCCTCCATGATTTGAATTTTTTCTCATAATAACCATCAATATATGGATAAAATATAGTAACAAAAAAAAATATGAATAAGGATATATTTTAAGTCTTCAACAGAACATCATGGTAAACCTTAGACCCTGATGGAATATAATAAAAAAAGATAATCAAATAAATCATACAACTTCCATAATGTGCATTTTGGAAAGGTGACCAAGAGAGATATATTATTTGATAGTATGAATGTGTGATGATTTAATAAGGATATCAACTAGAACCCAAATATAATTAAAACATTTAGGTATTTAATGGTGTTAAATGACAAAATCCATGATTATGTTTTCCCATTTCTATTCTAGTATGGGTAATGCTTGCAATATCCCATTATAATTCAATCCACAAGACTTAACTTGAGGACATGAAAATCATCATGATACGTAATCTATTACAGATATCATTATTTTGTACCACTTGGAATACTATTTTATATCTCTATACAAATTCATACTTCCAAGATAAATAAGGAATTATAAACTCTGAGCATCATCAAACAACTCATTTTTCAAATCTAGATTGTATGAGACGAAAAAATGTTCATGAACCATATCATTCAATCCAAATAATGTTTGAACTCAAGAACATTTATCACATTATTTTTTATACGTCATCAATTTTTACATTTTAAATATTCACCTATATAGAATGTTTAACTCTCATTTGATCAAGATAAGATTTAACTCTTCATTAAATAATTCAATATCCATGCTTTGAAAATCCAGAAATATTGAATCCTTTTTAATCCACATCTTATATGAGAGGGGATTATTACTTTTACTCATAGAATATTCCACCTTGTCAAATTTATTATGGTTGTTATGTATTATGCATTTATAATTGTTAACAAACTCCAACCATATTATATTGTGCAAATTAATCTATTTTTGAGTGAATATATAAATTAATATGTTATAATCTGTGTATATATATATATATATATCAATACATTTTCTATAAATCTAATGCCTTGAAAATTTTATTGTAAAATTTACCACAACCAACTCCAAACCATGAGTTGGGTAATTTTTCTCATGAACCATCATTTTTCAAGAGGCATAACCTATCACATATCAATATATATGAGAACATATCCTAGTAACATTATTTCTTCGTAACTATAAATCATAAAAATTTCCATTATTGGGAACTGTATGCATAGGTGCACTAACTATCCTTCCGTTGGGTTCATTTTAATTTTCCTCGCATCTATCTATGAAATTGAAATTTACTACCTTTCCTGTAAACTTATTCAGTGGAGTAGATAACCATGAGATATTTCTCATAAAAATAAATAATATCAATACGATCCAATAAAACAATATATATCAATCATCATGATTTGTTTTGTCTATCATTAAATAAATTTTACATTTTATGGATCTATAGATACAAATTTTATAGAGATAATGTGACCAAAAAAATAATTTTTTTATCTAAAATTCACAATTGTTAAATTTTTCATTGAACTACTCCTCTCATAGGGCCTTTAGTATAATTTTTATAAGATATGAATATTATTCCTTTATATTTGAATATATATGAATATAATATATAATGGATACCAAAATCTAGACATGGTATTCTCTAAATACATTAATAATAAAATCCCTGAGGATAATTGGGGATTTAAAAATACCAAATTGAATCACTATAAACATTAAATGTCAATACCTAGTTTGAAATAATATCATCGGTATATACACCCTCTTCACCCTCAATTGATGATATCGAAAATTAATTCCAATATTGTTAAAGTATTGAACATTATATAGTTGATCAAAGAGGTCACTAAAATAGGGGATATGGTACTTTCTATTTATTGTGATCTTATCGTATGTTGAATAATCATTCATAGACCGACTAAACAATTTATATTTATAATAAAAGAATAGGTTCAACCCAATGTGACACACTTGTCCGTATTAATCCCTTATCAAGATTATATGGGATTTTCTTCTTTAATTCCAATAACTCAATTTGGTCGAGTCTACATAGTTTCATTGCAATATATGTAGCACTAGGTACGAGATCTGTCAAAATCTCATACTCAAGATTAAGATTGGCATACGTATATAGTTATATAAATACATATTAAAATTTAATATAATATAAATTTATTTTATGTTGAGTTTATCTATAACCATCCAAGATAAATACATCTTTTTAATAGGAATAAAGACCCATACAATGGATTCAATTTTCATAAAAATTCTATATTTACCATATCACCGATTGAAAATAATATTTCAGTTTAGAATATAAAACCGAGATTATGTTCCTATGAAATGTATTTGATATTTATATAATATATTTCAATCCATGCTTAAAATAACATAAAATTTAAGTAGAGGTAGAATAATGAGATTATCGAAACAAAAAATAATACTCATTCATAGAATAATAATATACTTGATATGAATTCATCATACCATTAGGGGATTTTAATAATAATTAAACATCTAATAATTATGTTTTTCATATGATGAAAATAAATAATTATTCAAATTTAAAATATACGATTGATCAAGAATCATAAAATACATTACCAGTTCTAGACTATATGGTAAGTTTACCATTCAATACCTAATTATTGTAACCCAAATAGTTAATAGTGGTCCTAAGAGATTTCCCTATATCTCTAGGCTTAAGAGGATTTTATATCAATCATCATCAGTAACACTCAGATTTAGTATCTGATTAGAATAATTCCTATATCTTTTTATTTGGATCACTTTTGTGTGGGTGGTTCATTTTGGGGGGCATTCTGCCGATTTAAATAATTAATGATCTTCCCATCACTTTGGAATTTTATTGCTCGATGATCTTATATCTTAAAATTACAAAAAAAATTTGTTCATTTAAGGTAATTATTTTTTGTTTCAATCCACTCATCAAGAAAAAATATTCATCTTCTTATGTTCATATTTTTTTGTATTTTACTTTGGACTCCTTTATTCCTTTCTTATAATAACCATGAGATTAATGGGTAAATACAATCTTTATTTCCACATTGATAACACATTGAATAATTTATTCATCTCTACTAATGTACCTTATTGACAATGTGCTATAGTGATTTTTAGTCCATTTATGAATTTATTAAACATAATTTAATGTCAGTTGACTATACCATAAGCATACTTCACATATCTTATAAAATTTTCCTCATGTTTACTAATGTATTCATCATCCATATTCTCAATCTCAGGGAATTAATTCTCTATTTTCATATAAAAAATACAAGGAATGTACTTACAGAAAAATAGGATCCAAAACTAATCCCACTCTATGGTGTTAATTTTATCCCACTACCTCATGATCTTGATAATATTACACTATTTACTTCCTATTCCTTTTAAAGGAAAAATTGGTAAAATAAAATTATCCTTTAACAAACATTAAAAAATGTAAAATATATTTTAATTTTTACTCGTACATGTATCTTTGACTAGTGGATCATCATAATAACTAAATATAGGTGGATATTACCTCATGAAAGAATTATTTGAAAATTCATCCCTCCTTTGAACATTTTTTAAATCAACATGATTAATAGTATGAGAATTTTGTGAAAGATTAAAATTAATATTCTATTTTATAGATCAAAAAACAATTGGATTCTTAGAAGGAAAATCATTTCATTTTCAATCACATTAATAATTATCATGACACCTTCGAGTACAGAACATTTAATAAGATCAAAACACATAGTGTGAGAAAAAAATCATGTTAGGGAACCACATAATAATGACAGATAAATAATACGTTCTATCAATAATGAAACCTTATTTTCAATATATGAAAGATTATTATTTACCTAGTAAATCCATGATCTCAATAAATTCAAATATGTCATATTAGTTAATAAATAAAATTTGAATTAATGAAATCATATCCCACAAGAGTGTCATCATAAGAGTGTTAGTAACGGTGTAATCACCAACACCAGAATGGTATAAAAGATATTCTATAGAAAATAATTTTATTGATATTACCCCTAGATGCATCTATTACAAAACTAAATTCCCATATAGTATCCATACATAGATTTTTTTCTAGAAAACTGCAAACCATTGTTTACATACTATTATATTTTTTGTAAACAGAGGATAATCAAAAGTTTTACCACAAATTATTTTTCATCATAGCTTCCAAATGTAACTAAAAATATTAATAATACTAACTATAATTACCCAATAATTTAATTCATTTATATTATATCTTAATTATAGAACATTTATTATATATAATTATGATCCAAAAGTGAATAATAAAATTTTAGTGACTTTTGAAACATGAATAAACAAACAACATGTTCAGAAGATACCTAAATTTTCTTCCACTAAGTTAATTATAACTATAATTCTTATTATACATACCATAGATAAATAATTTATTCATAACATAGGGAAATGAGACAAAAGAAATGTTTAGATTAGATGCCCTGTTTGGTTAAACAGGAAATACATTAATGATAAATTAAACCAAATATGAGTATATAGGTATGATAACATGAGCATAAAATTTAAAACTCATTCCTTAAATATCAATTATAATAATATTATTCCATGAAATAATATTTTTAATTACATAAGACATAAATCCTAATGGAATGTTAGAACATGAGTGAGGAAAACATAACTTCAGAATAAAACATAAGTTTATCGAATACACATAATCTTAGAACAGTAATTCCCTTGTCAATGATAAATTCAATGACTATGAAAGTGTATTGGGTTCAATACACATTTCATCATATCCTTAGTCAATGTTCACCCAAAGATTATTATTCATGAAATAGTCCCTTATTGAACATGGTTCACTCTACATTATAGTCTTTATTATATCAGGAGATATCAAACATTACATAATGCATTATAGGTATATATAATTATTTCCCCACCCATCACATAATCTTAATACATTTATATGTGTTCCATAAGATCATAAATCATTCATCATAAATTATAACCCCTGAAAGGAAATGAACTTCAGAAAACATTAACCATTTCATAATAGCATTACCCATTGAAAATAAAATTGGTTTGTAACCATATCATAATAATAATTACTAACAATCCAAATAAATAATAATAATGGTATCCGTGAATCATATCCACATTAAAGAAACAGTAACCTCAAAGGATGTTATCATAAATAAAAAATTCATTAAAACATAACTTTGAATAATTATTGGAAAAATACTCTTTTCATATTGTAATACCTTATTGATAATCTAAAAACTTCCAACATAAAAGGGAAACTATTATTCAAATGATTGATTATTCAAAAAGAAAGGGCTTATAATTGATTACATTTACATGAAAACGACGATTAATTTCATATTTTCAGTAATAAGAAAAATTTTATCTCATGGAAAATTTATAGATGACTAATTTTATACCAATAAAAAATAATTAAACTTGGTGTAAAAATGGATTTAAGAAATATGAAGAAGATAGTACAAATATTCTTGATTTTTTTTTATAAAAACGTGTAAATGGATGAAAAAAGTCATGATATATAAAACATGGAACTAGGCATGTTTCTTTTTAAGAGTTTTTATTTTATGGAAACTTAGTAGAAATGTCTATTTTTTAATCTTTTGAGATGTAATAGTTATGTCCTAATTCTCCAAAACTCTACACCTGAAAGGATTATCTATGAGAATTATTCATTTAATTCATGATTATGTATGGTTTTATGGAAGGGTCCTTATATATACTATGCATTTCATATTGGGGTATATTAATAAAAATTTGGATTACTTAAGGAAAATTGTGGAATTGGATGAGAACCTACATATCATTTTGGAAATTATTTACAGGAATTAATTTTAGGTGATTGTATTGGAGTGTTTGTTTTTGGAATGGTAAGTTCACTCCATTTTCCCTGTCATTTCATAAAGAAGAGTAATTTGAGATCAATAAAAGATCAACGAAGTGGATTATTTGAAACTATTGAATAATGTATATTAAGAATATAAATTAATTATTTTAGAGGTGTATTTTAATATTTTTTAATTTAAATTATCTTAGATTACATAACCCTTATTAAAAATAACAATGAAGGATCATCTTTATATTAACATATTATAATGTTATTTTTCATGTCAATACTAGAAGGAGTGGTTTAATAGTTCCATTATTCTCCATTAACCTAGAAAATAGATTTTTGTTTGATGTTTATTATGATGATTTGTATCATGTATTGGAATGTATTTTTAATGTGGTAATCTCATGTAGGTAATGGTAGTCTCATCCATATTAATGAATGTATGATACCAATGATCTTGAGTTTATTATTTCAATGTTCTCTATATAACTATAGATACATTTTTTATTAGGTGATCATGTTATATTTTATAATATAAAAAATATTGAGGAAAATATTTTATAAAGGGATTAGGTCCTTTATCTATAGATTTGTATTTAAAAGAAATATAGTTATAATTTAGATATAGTTAATTTGATGGTGATGGTAATGTGGTAGTTAAAGGATTGATCTAGAAGTACTATTTTTATTTATCATAGGAATAACATGATAAATAGAAGATTATAGAGTAGCTCATATAATATAGTTTTTATATATATACATGGATAGTATTGAATGATTCTTATAACATGTGACTATTTATTATCCATTTTTTCATATATATATATATATGTTTCTAAAATGGAAGGCCCAGAAGTATAGTTGTATAAGGATTTATAATTCAATTGATATTTTATTGATGGTGTTTTAGATAATAAGTAGTGTCATATATTGTTATAAAAAACATATATGTTACTCTAACTATATCAAAATAGTTTTTTTAGATTTATTTCTCATCATTATTTTTATGTAAAAATATTTCAATTTTGTACCCTCACATTAAGAATATGTTTTGGTGGACAAGGAATAATAAGTTGGCGGTCGAGTTTTTATCTAGAAATAATTCATGATAGAATGTTAAATATAAACATCAGGATTTGAATATTTTATTTCATCACCTGAGAGTTCCAAAATCGAAATGTGAGGAAATTTGATGGATTTTGTGGATAACATATTACATGAATTGAGGGAGAATGGTAGAATTTGGGTCATTATTGATTGACTAGGGATGTTAACCCAATTCATATGAAAATTTTAATTATTGATGGATAATGTATCAATAATTTATGTGATAGTGGTAGGAAAGATCCATTTAGATCCATGAATTGTTATTTTAATCTATAAGACTCTTTTTACATCATGGGTGTGGTGTGGTATTTAGTGTTCCTTTTGTTCTCTATTTTGATTTAACACCACATTTTTCCACAAATGTGATGGTTAAATCTTGTATATTTCTTATATATTGAAGGACATAAAGAATAAATTGATTTTATATTTTGGATGATAATGTGAAGATAGTTTATCACTATTTGAGATTTCTTAATATAATATAAACGAATAATTAATTGGAATACCACCTTATAATGTATCTTATGAGTATTTATGTTTTGGTGGGGATTAAACCTATCCAATATTAGTGATAATTTAGTATGAAATTTCTTTTCCAAACAAATTAATCCATTAATTTAAATTTAATTTTAAATGAATAAACATAAAAGATCATCCCGATTTAAGAATACTCTTTTTCAATAGTCTCAAACATTTACTAATTGAATATTTCTTATTAGAAATAAATATTCAACTTACCATTAGAATTGTGTATATTTTTTATAAATGAATTAATAAATGGTTATGATTCTATATTTATCTATAATATATAAAACATTAGTTTTTAATTAAAATAGATAATTAAATCCTTATATTAGGGGTTTAATATATAAATTTCATACACAATATCAATATATTCACCCGTTTCTATGAGAATCATGGAAACTCATTTAATTTTTCATAATGTCAAACATTTCATAAATGTGCAACTTTTAATCATTACAAACATAAGAATGATAGATTTCATGGGACATATATAAGTCTAAAAGTATCAGAAAAACATAAAATCAATTATATGATCTACCATAAGTTTAATATTTATAAATAAACAAGAAAAAAATAGAATTATAACCACAATATACATGTTTTCTATCTTCAATGGTTGCGAGTTTTATTTTGTTACCGCATGATCAATCAATAGGTTCAAACCTCTGATAATATCCACAAAAAACTAGAAGTACTATATTATTTGACATGAATTATTTTCTTGGAATGATGTTCTAGAACCTCCTCCTAGAAAGTAAATAGAAAATAAATTTAGAGAGAGATTTTAATAAGGTAGAATAATATCAAGTATATCTAATATATTCATTAAACTCTTTAATGTATGATAAAATTATCAAAACCAATTCCCATTTGGAGTTTATAATATTGTAAACATTATGATTAACCAAAAAACTTTATATTCCATACCCATGATTATACAAAATGTTAGAACTATTTTAATATTTTTGTTTAGATTACACATAATAAAATTGTTGAATTAAAAACTATAAAACATATGACTATTGAATTATAAGAGCTAAATAAATTATATATCATACTATTCTCACTTGTACTGATATGTGTCATAATAAAATATGAATAAAATTCTACCATGGGATGTTGAGAAAACACTATTCATGGTTTAGGTAAATATATTCCATAGTGTAGGGATGATCACCATTCTATGATATATTCAATATTGAATATTTTCCATATATCACTCTCTTACACTAAATCCTTATATATTTTATGAAAATATTCAAAAATAATTATAAATAAATTATATATCTTTTGGAAATGATTATTATCATATCTATTAAATTTTGGATAATTTTTGTGTACTAAAAATTATACTTATTCTAGGGCCCTATGTGTACCCCCATGATAATTTTTAGAATTGAAAACAATTGAATTTCATAATATATAATTTTATACAGATAGAGACCTATGTAAAAATATCATTACTAATAACAAAATAAATAGGTATGATAGGTTCTCAATCAAACACACTCATTTTACATATGAACATGTTCGCCACAAGATGCATATCAATATGTTATATTTATACATATATAATCCCTTCGAATATGACATAGAGTGGACACTATACAAGGGAAATGTTGATGTAGTGTAGGTCATATCATATGTTCTTGATTTTATGAAATAGACATGAAAATTTAATGAATACATCATATTTCTTTTGTGATTCCGCAGAAATAGACCACTAATCAGTGTACCAAATAGTGTATCATCTGACCTCAAATGCGTCCCCCAATATACTAGAGGCATAAGATTAGTGGAAGGGGAATACATAATAGATTTGGGATGATATTCCATTTATATCATAATCATTAATAAAATATATATAACTAAACCATTAAATATAATACTGAAATTATGAAAAAATCACCAATATTTTTTAGGAAAATAAAATACGATAAATTTTTTATACATTCCAATTAATCACCCACTAGGCCAATCAGAACTAGAAGCTACAAAAATTAAAATACCGATGATTAAATACCTTCCTTAAGACTCACATCCATCATTATATCAATCTCTTATCCAATTACCCCAGTTAATTCCACCTAACAACCTCTGATCATTCCATCAAAATAGTGGTGGCATTGACATGCACACACTACAATTCACATGAAATTTGTGAAAAATAAATATTTGTAGGGTCTCAAAAATATCCCATTATATATTAAATAATGTATATGTGTATAAATATGGATGATAAATAATACAAAATAAAAAACAATTTCATGTAATTATTTTCTATGTAGACTACCATGGCACCTAACCACACCTTCTTTAGACTATACTTGAAAGAGTCACCTTGTTCAAAAAAACCCCTCTCATCCCCAAAGACTCTCGGTAAAGTGTCATACAAGTCTCTTACCATACCAGATGATGTACAGTTGGGTGTTTAACTAAATCGTAACCCATACACTATTATATATGATAAGGTGTCGACTATGTCCATATCATTGAGCTCTCTGAGGGTAAGGTCACTTTCAACAGATTCGATGTCAAATTGAGGCCACATATTAAGTCATATCCAATAATAGATCTAT
Organism: Viscum album; assembly: GCA_963277665.1. NCBI lineage: Eukaryota > Viridiplantae > Streptophyta > Magnoliopsida > Santalales > Viscaceae > Viscum > Viscum album. The sequence continues at coordinate 58,935,727 of OY728143.1, read as the reverse complement.
GGAAGTAATATCATTATCTAACCTTTCACACAATTTTATCCCTCCCTTTTATATAATGTCACATGGAATGTTGTTGTGTCACATAATCACACAAAATATTTCTTGAGGTGGGAATCATAATAGCTAAAACCCACATAATTCAAAAACATCATCTATAGGTAGTCCTCCCGACAATGTATCTTATCACATCATATACCTCTAGAAATTTGAGGTGGGATTCTCAATAACCAATATCTTGCACGAGATGATCCACTCCCTCAGTAGGTGGGTCCAATGGCCAATTATACATCTCTTCGATATACTCAAAGAACATGAATATCCAACATATCAGACGAGTCAAACCACCACCACTTGGTAGTTCAAAGAATTAATAATATATCTAATCAAGAAAAAAATGATACGGGGAGTGAATTAAACTAAATAAACTTTAACAAGAGATAAAACACACCATAAATAGTTGGAACACATTGATGATTGTAATTTTATAATTCCAAAGTAATATGACATCTTGGGATCTCATCCTATGTAACTATAAGCATAGAATACCATTGTCCATCTATCCTTGTAAGATACAATTTTCAAAAACGTCTTGGTAATAAATTCACTACATAATAATTCTTAAACATTCTCATTCAACCCATTTGGGAATCCAATTGGGTAATTCAATTCCATATAAAACTTAAATCATTCAATCACAATTGAAAATAATAATAATTTATATTCCTTTCATTGTTCTACAATATATGAGTGATACCACTTCACTAGGTTGTTCATTGAGGTTGGAGTCCTTGCATCAGATCACATGTGTCCCTAAAATATAGTGTCCTAAGTAGTATCCATTTTCTATATAATATACCATGATTTGATTATATAGTTCTGATATCCCTAAAAAGGTTCCCCTTCTAAGAAGAAAATATAGGATGAATGATAATTACCCCCTGTCTTAACACCCATTGGCCCTAGGTAGGGGATTAGTAATGATAGTATTACTATTTTTAAATATATTGGGGGAATTACCCACAATAGGAATTTTATGACTATGATAATGGATATCAAATAATAAACAAATCCATAACATAAGGAAATATAAAAAACCAACAAGATCTCATAATGAAATTAATGTCACAAGAATATAATTGAAATTATTCATGTAATGTACTTAAATAAAAAACTATTGAAGAAACACAAAAAATCCAATATATAAGCTAAAATTTCCATATTGGCCATTGGATCCGTCATTAAAACATTAAAAAAGTTAATATATATATATTTGTGTGATTATAACATGTATAGTCAATAAGATCATACACAAAGACTCTTATGAAATAGTGAGAATACTATACTAATTCCCCAGTGAATACAAAATAGAATATAAAAGAACTATCATTTAACTAGTTCGAGACCTCAAAATGCTCACTCAACAAATAAACTTTCCATGTAATGTAATATAATAATAATCCTACCAAAATAAGGTACACCACACTGCTTGACACTAATTTCATGCTATCACAACCCAACATAATACTTCATAGTGCTCCATTCCCTCTCATATGTATTATCCTCATACCATCACAAGACTCCTCACAATACAATATTTGTAGCTCTTTACACATTCTGCAACCACCACATTCTCATCATCCCATAAACACATTCATAAATGAGAATAAGAGGGTATCATGAATATAAAGGACATAATCCACATTTTTTTATGCAACTAAAAACTATCCCACCAAGAATAACTGAATACATCCACCAATCACCTCTATCATCTCACTATATTAACAATCCAATACAAACAATGAATAATCACCTAATATAGTATAGATAATGGGGAATAGGTGGATATCCATCCATCTATATTCATTAACTTGTATGATTGGGGAAAACACTTGGATCCAAAAAAACATTTGGAATTTGTAGAAACCCATAATTCAAGTGGGGTTCTTATATAAAACACAAGAAAGATATAGTATATTATAGTTACAATTAATCCTAACATATTATTCCATATAAATAAACCACCAAGATGACTAAAAACTCTATATCACCATTATCACATGAAAACTACACTACTATAACTCTATATACCCTTCAAAACCCCCTTACATAGAACACAACCAAGAATAAAGTTTATATCTCCTATTCAACAACTCCTATTACAACCCATTTTCACATTAATTTACATTAATTATATATCTAAATTAAACATCATTATCCTTTTTAATATTCCATTTTCATTTATTCCCATCATAAATTTTATAGTCCAACCAATGTAAATTTAAATTGAAATTACAACTTATCAAGAATTCCCTAACTTCAGAGAAGACACTAATCCAAAAAACAATTCTATCAACCAAAAACACATAGACCCCACACATTCCTAATCACATATCATCATAAAAACACATTGAACCTAACATAGGACGAAAACCTTCTTATAATCCTATCCATCACACACACCATCACCTGAAGTCATCTTCCCAAGCGAAGGGGAAAGGAAAAAATTTACCATTTACACAATGTATGTTCAATTACTATCTTTATGAAAAATTGAGATTTCCTTTGTGGTTATTTAATTAACATTATTTTAGAAAAAAATAACATTATTATGATAGAAAACACATTTCATAACCAACAATATCTGGAATGTTAGCTTAGAATGGAAATATCATGAAAAAAATTAAGACACTACTGATATATTCCATTTCCCTTGAATTTATATATTCTAATTAATCATACTCATTTGGAAAACACTTACTATCCAAAAAAAGGATAAAAAATAAATCTAATATAAAATATTATAGTAATAAAAAATGAGAAAATGAATGCGTACCTTAATCATGAAATCAAAGGAGCACCACACTCACATAGAAAGAATCATGGGATCTAACTGTACCATGATAAAAAGAAAAAACAAGAATCTTTCCATATAAAGATACACAAATTCAATCTGATAATTCAAATTAAGATATAGGGTTTCCTCAAATATAATATCTAAAAAAATTGAGAATGAAAGAGTGAAATGGGAGAAGATGGTACATTGATAAAAGGGTATTAAATATTTTATGATCTAGGAAGTTGTGATCATTAAAAGATATGATCAAAGGGTTACATGGGGGTCTTTATTTTTCCAAATATTGTAGTATAATGATAAAAATATGAAAAGTATTTTTGGACCATACATTTATAAAGAAATCTCAAAAGTCATGGCCATGTCATGGATATATCGAACAAAGTCAAAAAATCCCTTGATTAAAGAAGGTCTAAATCTACCACAACCAATATTACATTACTCGATTGTTTTAAAAATCCAATTTTTTCACCATCATGACAGATGCCATGATGTGTTCCAAGAAACATTGCCTCCTCTAACACTAGGTCAACCCAAAAACATAGGACAACACCAAATTATATTATGTTCACCCCTCTCCACACATATGACTAGTTCATTCTGAACTCTTGCTGAATTTTTTAATATAGGTGGTCTCTAAAAAATACACAACCATATTATATTCCCTTTATAATTAGATACATGATACTAGATCCAAATAGAGTGAACATCCTACTTTCATAACCCAAAAATCAATTAACATTTCCATTTCACTGATCATGGATAACCCCATCACCACACAACCAACCTCTATGAAACCGAGGAAAACACACTAAGATAAATTCCAACCAACATGGTGTGATAACCCATTGAGATGAATGAACACTTACCTACATCTTAAACTCAAAAATAATTCATGAAACCACCAATCTTTGGAAAAATATAAAAGTTGTTTTTTTATAAATATTTCCCTTAAGATTAGATACCCATAGTAAAATTATCATCCATGAGTATAAAAATATAACTTGTATAGAAATTAGTGAAAGGAAACAGTTCATACAATAACCTTATGTGATACATCTTAAAGATAACATTATATTAAAAATATAACCACCAGAAAATAATTATTATCTCGAAATAATGGGAACATTTATTTAATATGAAACAACTTAGATGTTGAATCACCCACTGGAAAAAATAAAACAAAATAAAAACTCAAAAATAATTGGGATAATAAACATGTATCTTTATCTCACATTCCTATTTAATCTCTTCTAAGACACTATGAGTCAATAGAACATGAACGAATTGGATGAAATTATAAAAATAAAACTTTCTCTTGAAGGTAATAATTCTCAATTAGTCACTCCATAAACCATTAATCATCTTTGATATCCATATCCCCTCATCCTATTCCATGTGTTTCATCATGAAGATATCAACAATGTTGAGATACATATGAGACATCATGGATATTAATCAACTATATTGTAGTTCCAACTCAGAATCCACCTCATCAACATGATCTAAAAGCACAAATGGTTTAATGAATTTGGGGGAAATTTTGATCCTTGACAAAACCTCTACTACCCAGGATGAGGCGAAATATTAAAAAACACATGATATCTAACCTAGAACTCTATTTTTTTTATACTATGATTTATACAATGACTTTTCATGGTCTTACACCACCTTTTTCCTCTCAGGATGAATTTGGAGTTTCCTTCTCATACTTTATAAAACCTAATAGATAAGAATATATTACTCTAAAATCGTAGTCCAACACATCGTGGATCGACATAGCCACCCATAAAATGAATCAAATTGAGATATGTTGAGAAATGAATTTTATATATTGTTCTATGTGAACTCAAATAGGGTATGGAGCATCACCGTGGACCAAATAAAATCCAATTGATATGCATGCACTATATCCTCTCGTATTTGGATATCCTGATCAATATATTCATCTGTATGAGGATGGAAATTAGTGATACGGAATAACTTAGTTCTACAAGAGTTATATAACCCAATACAAACCCATGAATAATAATGATAATTTTTGTCTACAATGATGGACCTTGGAACTCCATGTATCCATATATCCACATTCACATATCTCAGTTTTAAACCATCTATAGTGCCTGAATCCCTTATTTCTCTGAATTGAGTCATATTACTCATCTGGTCCATTATAGTCAAAATAAATTCATATCCACCCCAAACCTAGGGTACTTCTATAATTATTTCCATTGAGATATATTACCGCATTCTTCCAAGTACATCTGAAGGCTATAATTGAAAATAATGGGAAAGATGTTCAAACAACACCGACTAGAAACCCAGAAACTACTCCATTACAATTTTAATCATAGTCTCCCAAAACTATGTAATGAAACAAAAATTAATTTTGGATACACTTAATAACACAACTAAATTTTTTATGTGAAACCCATGATGGAATCCCTCACGAATCACAATTGAGATGAACATTCCCTAAAACATAAATATATGTTGGTCTTCCTCAAATAATATTTTAGTGAACACAACCTAAATAATGATATATCTTATAAAATCTAACTATGGGTATCCTCAGTGAGACTCCACCAATTTACATTTCATAGAACACTAAAATTTCATCTAAAATAATAAACCTTTATAATGAACCACCCATGCATCTAGGTTTATGTATATCAACTCCTATAACTCCCTCCAAGAATCTATAGACTCTTGAACATAATCCTCTCATTAATAACAAATTTGTGCATGAACCAAGGCATGAAATTTCATTAAGGTGTAGAAGATATCAAATTTTTAGTCTAGTAGAAACATTATCGAACTCAATTATCACTTATTTAAGTCATTATAGGAGAAAATACAACCCAAAATAATCTGACCATTAAAGATCACAAAGTGCTATCTAATGAGGTAGTGTCACACTATATTTAGGGAAAACACTATTTATGAAAACTCTTTATCATGGGTGGTATAGTTATATTCATGGTGGATTAACTCTCCAGAACAATAGGTGATCACTGTACACAACTGCATCATGATTTAACCCAGACCCAAACAAAAAGAGTGACAAAATACCTCAAACATTACCCCCACTATTGGAATCATAAGAACTAGGGAACAAAGAATAACATCCATATTTATTATAAAAATTAACATAAAATTAATCAATCTAAATTAAGAATGGATACTTATTGATCTGGGTATTCTGTTGGGACATAATCTTAGAAAATATAGATAAAAACCTTGGATAATAGACCAAGAGTCCAAGAAAATAGTGAAACTCAACTACATTACTAGGTTATACAAACGAAAAAACAGGAATGGCCTTCTAAGGATACAAAAATACAATATTTTTATACTATATGTCTATTGAAATACACTTCAAATGTATTGAACTTATACAGTAAAAATTTCCCACATAGTTGTTAGTGTTAGAATGTCTGTAAAATGATTCTAAAATTCCTGACATTCTCTCCCTTAGACCATGGGTATAAAATAATTTCATGGATTATAATGAATATGAATTTTTCCAAGAACTAATGAAACATAAATTTCATTAGCTCTATAAACACTTTTGGTGAATTTGTGGCATTGAAAGAAATACTTAAAAATTTTATGTGCACAACTCTACACTCGAAGGTAGTCTTCTGGTTGTTTTTGTACATTAAACTCTACTAAGTATATCCATAACATAGATATATCTTTGAAAATTAGATATATCTTATAAATTAGTTAAAAATATCATCAATCCTCAATAGAGGGTACTGTTTCTTGATCATTACCAGGTTCAATCTTCGGTAGTCTATACAAAGCCATACTATAATCCAACTTCTTATTGAATTAAATTGGATCTTCCCAAAGTGAAACCCTAGTAAATGTTAACCACTTATATATATGATTATTTTATTGAAATATAAACTCTCATAAGCTAAATTTGTCATCCAAAAAATAGACAATAAATTTTTTGAGGCACATTAATGTAATTCTATCCCAAACTTGATGTCACGTTGATCAGGTAATCTGAAAAATTACTCAAGAAGAACATTTGGAAATTAAAAAATGAATTAAGGATCCTATACCATAAAAATAATCAAATAAATTCAAAAAGAATTATAACATAAAGAAAATAAGGTATGTAATGACCTGTGTAATTTATCTGTGGTATAATTCCAAGGGAATTTGAATTTTGGCATTTGGTAGATGGAATGTTCTTTGAACCGATCATCGCAATATAATATTGAGATTTCGAACACTTAAATGTGTTATTTTTATAATTTTATAAATTTTATAGGGATTCATTGGGTTCGACATTGAGTTTTGTGTGTGTTACGCATTGAGAAATAAAAAATAGGAAGACCTATATTGGGCCTACAGTTTGTCAGAAACTGTGCGGCCCACCAATGAAAACTGTGTAGCTGCAGTAGGTGAGAAGATGTTCCAAACACTGGTTTCACATGGTTTCAATTTTTCTATCCTAGAACACATTCATATTTCTAAATATGTAGTATTTTCCCTACTCATAACATTTTTGGTGCACAATTAGAGAAATTTTAGGGACAATGTTTCGAGGAAGTGTTCTTAGGAAATGAGAGCTACATAGTTAGCACATGGTTTGGAATACCAATTTTAAAAACCATGAAACATGGTTTTGAGAGTGAATTAAACATTTTTACTTATATTAGGTTAAATAATAAATTATTTGTTTTAGTTTTTCTACCTATTGATGTGTGAACTCTATTTAACATTATAGGGTTCTCTTCTGATCAACATGGGCATGGCTAAATCTTTTCTGTCTGGAATCTGATTCATATGTTGTCAGTCACATTAGATATGAATAAAAAAGATATATAATCATATATATTCCTTTATAATATTATATTCACCTATGTTTTTCTATTTTGTTTTAATCTCATTCTAATTATTTTCATGTTGGATATTCATTTTTTTAATTTATTTCTAATTGAACTAAATCAGTTATTGATATTGGATGAGTAGAGTGACTAATGTATGAGATTGGAATTATCTATATTTTCCATAAATTTATATTAAATAATTAAAATTTAAAGTGTTCCAAATTCATACCTTTTTCATGTGTCAACTTAAAATTTAGTTCATTATTTAAAATTGGTATATGAACATTGTATTGACCTGTTCAGAATTTATTAGTACATTGAGGATTTCAACCATGATCATTGACACCCTATAACATCCCAAGTATTTATATAATTATTCCTTTTATATATATTAATAATTATTAATTGGATAATAATTTTAATTTAAAAGTTTATGCTTTTCTGATAGAATACCAGTCATGAAACAATGGGTTTCTTCAAAATATTATGTTGCAGAAAAAACTGAGTTATACATAAAATTAATAAATACTTAATAATATTTTTTTAGAAGGTAGAGAATTATAAGGCCCCAAAAATAATCCTTACTTAATATTGAATTAAATGAATAATTCACAATGAGGATCTTTTCAGGTTTAGAGTTTTAGAGAATTAGGACATAACTATTACATCTCAAAAGAATACAAAGTAGACACTTCTACTATGTTTCCATAAAATAAAAACTCTTAAAAAGAAACATATCTAGTTCCATGTTTTAGATAGCCTGACTTTCCCTTGATCCCATCCTTGACCCTATTCCACATTAAGTCCTGTGAAAAACATTTCAAAAAAACATGGGGTGAGCATAAAAATCTCAGTAAGGGATACACAAAGAATGAAAACTGTTAGTTTTTAAAACAACAGGTAAACCATGTATACTTTATCAAAGTAATACCTTCATCTTTATGAAGTAGTAAAAAATATTCACTGAATAAAATATCATTACTTACCCTCTTGTAACCAAATATTATGATAAAACCCATATAAAGAACACATTACATATAAACGTAACTTGGGACATAAACATACTTAAGTGGAATAACCATACGGTCAACTTCCACACATATCTCTTAATGGAATAGCCATACGGCCAACTTCCACACATACTTAATGGAATAGCCATACGACCGACTTCCATACCCAATGCATTGGAGGTTATAACGTAACCACCCATCCTGGTATTCACGATACCACCAATCATATGGTTTATCACGTAACCACCCGTCAAATGTCCAAGTACCATTATAAAAATCATAACACATAAAACAAATATAATGGAAAGAAAACATTTCCACACTTTGATCACAATATATCACTTAAATATATTGAAATAACAAATCCATTATAAAAACAATTTTCAATACCAAGATACATAAAATAGTATATGGTATTTATTTTGGTTAAAAAAGCATTAGGGCTTGTTGAGGAAGCCAAAGACCAAATAATACTCGTGGCGGTGGAAAAGGTCGTTGTCACCGTGTACGTTAAAAAAACATTCCTTTTTGTCGTTTAGTAAAATGCTTCGTAGAGAAATATTCCTTTTCTATAAAAGTAAAATTCAAAGGGGTTTATACACAGTATAAAATAAAGTTGTGTATAAAACGAAATATGCCTCAATGAAAGGAGATTGAGATGAAGTCCCTTACCTCGGGTCCGACTTGACTCGATCGTTCTTTAGCGTCCTGAATAATAAACTTGAGTTAATTTCTAGTTTCTTAAGTACCTTTTTAAAGTTCATTATTTCTTTTATATCACTTATTTACATGTTATAAACATTATGTAATCATTTATGTTAATAATTTTTGTTTTGTCGATATTTGGGTTTTAAGTCGAAAGTGGACTTCTTACAATTACTTGTTGATCGTGTAGTCAAAGGTTTGTTATATCCAGAAAGACATTCCTGATTTGGATATCATATATATCATATATATCTAGAATATACATGTATTTATAATATCACATAATCATTTAGAGGTAAGAAATGAAATGCACCGTTCATGGAGACGGTAAGCCGTACGTACGCATGAACGCTACTTTCATTTCTATGTCATATTAATGGAATTAAAACTAAATGATAGTTATGTATATATTAATTACAGAATTATATTAATCATTTAGATGTATCATACATCATATATATCCATTATATATATGTACTTATAATAGTACATTACATTTGGGGATAATAAATGAAATGCACCGTTCATGGAGACAATAAGCCATACGTACGCATGAACGCTACTTTCATTTTCATCTCATACATTAATGGAATGAAATAATAATTATATAGAGGTATATTATAATTCCAGTATAACATCATATATAATAACTTTAAATCCATCCTTTATACATCCCACATATGGCATTAACGAATCTCATCACTTTGAGGGGGCGGTAGTCCGCACTTCCTAAAATGAAATTATCATGTTTACCCACAATGGAAACCATAAAGGTATTACACAAATGAAAAATAAATAATCATAAGGAAAACATAAACATAATATATATCATATATAAATAGAGTGACATCTTAATGGCCACCATTAAAGGTGTTTAAAAGAAAATTGAACAATCATCGTTTCGTGAGGCAGAAATTCGCCAACCACAGAAACAGTATGTTATTTAACCATTAGATGTAGATGTGTGTAAGTGTAGCTAGAAATATTCTTATAACAACATACTAGTATATTAAAGATACTGTATTTGTTACAAAAGAAATGAATAAAAAGAGTTTAGGGGTCGGAGAATCAAAATAAAACAAAAGAACACAAGTGAATACATCACCTTAAAATCGGGTAACTCTCTTATATTTGATCTCAAAGGCTTCCTTGGGAAGACTTCTGCACAAATTGAGGATTCAAGGAGTTATAGAGGGATGTGGAGAGACAAAATGAGAAGGGTTTGGTCGAGCCAAAAGCTTTGGATGTTTGGGTAAGGTGGTAGAGGTGGGGGCCTTTTATAAGATGAGAGGAGGGGCACTCTTGGAAAGAAAAGAAATGTTCCATTATTTTAAAATGAGTTTCTGATTTAAAAGGTCCAAAATTGATATAATTCGAGGTTAAGGTGATAAGGGTTCGAAATATACCCATCCAATAGTTTTTGGACATGTGTAGGACATAGATTTTACATTATCATTTCATTTTATTTAAATCCTTTATTAATGAGGTAATTGCTGCATCATCATGATATCATAAATAATTTAATATATTTAATGTCTAAAAATTATAAAAAAAATATCATGATGTAGAAAATATTTTTATCTTTCTAATTAATATTTATAGTAAAAAATATGACTTCTATAACCCCATGTAAAAATTGTTTTAGTAAAACATCTCATGTTTGTGTCATTTTTACTTTAACTTTAAATAAAAGGCATAAATGTCATTATCATACCCAAGTGGCTCCATGGGGTACCAAAAATAAACCCATGGGGTGTCTTGGTCGGCCATAACTCATCCAATAGGGTTAGGACAAGTGTCAAGATATTTTTATTTTATTATAATATCATTTTTACCTAAAATTACACTAATTACCATTAATCGCGATTAATAAAACATAAAAGTTACTATTTACCAAAAAATTATTTTAATCCCATTGACCCAAATTTTACTTAATAATTAAGATAATTAAAATTGGATTTTTTATATTCAAAACACAGAAGTGGTAAAGTCCCATTTAAACGAAAATTCAAACTTTGTAACCACCACTTTGCGGTTTCACTATTCATCAAAAATTGAAGTTTTTCAGAAAAAACCAAAACTTCACCCTAAGATATATTTGATATTCAGAATTCAAAAAATGATGTCTATTTTATAAAATTCAAAACATATAAGTTTCATTAATTAATTTAATAATTAATTCTCGCTGTCAAAAAAATAGCGTGTTTTTATGAAACAATAAGTATCAAAAGATTGACACCAGTTTAAGTCCAATTTCAAAGTGAAATTAATTCCAAAGACCACTATTGGATTAAATGGTAAAAATATATTCTAATTGAACTTAAAAACCAATTCATAATATTATCTAATCATCTTAATAAATTATATTAAAAATAGGATTTGAATTAAAATTCAACATTTTTCACTATTCATTAAAAAATGAACTTTATCGGAAAAATACCAAAAAATTACACAAAGAAAAATTTGATGACCCGATTCTAAAGAAGAGTTTTATTTGGTCCAATATAATGTATAAGAGTGACCAAAACTATATTTAATGACGGTTCACCATCAAAAGGTGATAAGTGAACCTTTAGTGAAAACTAGGGCATATACGTCTAAAATTGAATTCTTTTCATATTTTAAGCCTTTATCCTTTATTAGATAAATGTAAAAACATTTAACAAACATATATAATCATATTTTAGTAATTTCTATCCATTCCCGCCAGTACAACGGCTACGTGTTAACTAACATTTAAAATAATATTATTTTATTACTAGTGTGCAACGTGCGTTTTCAAAGAAACTCTTTGTTGCGTATCGGGTACACTATCGAACATAGAAACCGATTTAAAGTAAAATTAATATTTAATTTGCAAATATTAATAAAAATGAAAATGTTTTATTCATTATTTACCTGGGATGTTACATCCTTCCCCCCTTTTGGGAATTGCGTCCTCTTAATTTTATTCACTTATCAAAATAAGTGGGGGTATTTATCCATCATAGAATTTTTAGATTCTCATGTTGCCTCTTCAACCATATAGTTTTTCCACAAAACCTTTACCTAGTGAATTACCTTATTTCGCAATACTTTCTCTCTTCGGTCAAGAATCTGGACTGGTTTTTCTTCATAAGAGAGATTCTCTTCCAACTGAACTACCTCTGGGAACAAAACATGAGATGGATCTGGCATATACTTTCTCAACATCGAAACATGAATAACATTGTGTACCTAGGATAAACTCGGAGATAAAGCCACTCGGCAAGCAACTGATCCAACTCTCTCCAGAATTTCATATGGTCCAATGAACCTTGGACTCATCTTTCCTTTCTTACCAAATCGCATCACACCCTTCCATGGTGAGACTTTGAGAAAAACATGATCACCTACCTCAAAAGATAGATCCTACCTTCGGTTATCTGCATAACATTTCTGTCTGCTCTGAGATGTTTTCATGTGTTTCTGAATCAACTGAATTTTTTTTGCCATCTCTTCTACCAATTCTGGTCCCATCAGCTTCCTTTCACCCACTTCATCCCAAAATGATGGAGTTCGACACCGCTTCCCATATAATGCCTCAAATGGTGCCATCTGTATACTGGAATGAAAACTGTTATTATAAGAAAACTAAACCAATGAAAGACGTTGGTCCCAACTTCCCTCATAATCCATCGAACAAGCTCGTAGCATATCCTCCAAGGTCTGAATTATTCGTTCTGACTGCCCATCTGATTGCGGATGAAAATCTATACTGAAATTTAATTCAGTACCCAACGACTTCTGAAGGCCTTTAAAAAAGTTAGAAGTAAACCTAGGATCACGGTCAAATACAATGGAGATAGGAAATCCATGTAACCTGACTCTCTCTTTAAGATAAAAACGGGAAAGTTGATCTAGGGAAAAATTATCTCGTATAGGAAGGAAATGAGCAGATTTAGTCAAGCGATCAAAAATAACCCAGATTTCATTATTACCTCGAGATGTCTTCGGTAATCCCACAACAAAGTCCATGGATATATTCTCCCATTTCCACTCTGGCACTAGTAGAGGCTAAAGCATCCATTTCGGTAACTGCCGCTCTGCTTTAACCGACTGACAAGTCAAACACTTCATAGTAAAATCAGCAATATCTCTTTTCATTCCATCCCACCAGTAATACTCCCGTAGATCTCTCTACATCATAGTACTGCCAGGATGAACTGAAAATAGAGAACTATGAGCTTCACATAACAACTCTCTCTTCAACTGTGAATCACAAGGCACACACAATCTCTTCCCAAATCTTAAAACACAATCACTATCAATGTTAAATTCATGCAACTTACCTTTCTGAACCAGCTCTACCTTTTTTTGCAACTCACTGTCTTGCTTCTATGCTTGCTTGATTCTTTCTGATAGAGAAGATCTCACTGATACCTGAAACAAAACAGAAGGACATCCTGCCCCAAAAACTTCTCTTCCAAAGTTCATCAAATCCTTAACCAAAGGATCAAGTTCCAAACGCAACATCGTTAATGAAGCATTACTTTTTCGACTCAAAGCATCAGCAACTTTATTGGCTTTTACCGGATGGTAGTGAATTGTACAATCATAATCCTTGATTAATTCCAGCCATCTCCTCTGTCTCATGTTCAATTCTTTCAAAGTGAATATATACTTTAATCTTTTGTGATCAGTATATATTTCACACTTTACTCCATATAAATGATGCCTCCAAATTTTTAAAGCAAAAACAACAGTGGCTAATTCCCAATCATGTGTAGGGTAATTTACCTCATGATTTTTCAACTGACGTGAAGCATATGAAATAACCTGATCATTCTGCATAAGGACACAACCAAGTCCCTTCAACGAAGCATCACTGTATATAACAAACTCACCACTCCTGGAAGTAAGTGCCAAAACTGGAGCATTAACCAATCTTCTTTTCAACTTCTGAAAACAAACATCACATTCTTTTGTCTAGATAAACTTAACACCCTTCGAGTTAGATTAGTCATTGGACTAGATAACCGTGAAAAATTTACAACAAACATTCGGTAGTAACCTGCCAAACCAAGGAAACTATGGATCTCAGTTACATTTGTGGGTATCGTCCATTCTTCAACAACTTTTGTTTTAGCAGGATCAACAGTTATGCCATCTTTTGAAACAATGTGACCCAGGAAAGAAATTTGTTGTAACCATAACTCACAGATTCTGAATTTTCCATATAGTTTCTTTTCTTTTAAGGTTTTCAGGATAACCCTTAAATGACTTTCATGCTCCTCTTTACTTTTAGAAAACACCAAAATATCATCAATGAAAACAACCACAAACTTATCCAAGAACTCATGGAAAATTCTATTCATAAGGTCCATGAATATAGCAGGTGCATTGGTTAACCCAAAAGGCATAACTACAAATTCATAATGTCCATATCTAGTACGGAACGCAGTCTTCGGAACGTCTGCTTCTTTTACTTTCAACTGATGGTACCCCGACCTCAAGTCAATCTTCGAAAAATACTGAGCTCTCTGGAGCTGATACTACTTCATTCGATGGCCCAACATCTGCTGAAGTCATTGAAAAGGATTTCACCACCCCTTTCTGCTTGTATTCTGGATTCTTTCCTCCAGTTGAGTTCTTCGTTAGACACTTATTTGCATAATGACCCGTTTCATTACACTTAAAACATCTTACTGCTGGCTTTTCATTGCCTGCTTGATCATCTTCCTTACAGTTACGAGCTATATGACCAGACTTACCACACCGAAAGCACTTACCAGACTTGGATAAACATTCTCCAAGATGCATTTACCACACTTCTCACAGGATGGATATTTGGTTTTCTTACCTCCTAGCTTCTTTGATGAATTCTTCCCGTTTGCCTACCAACTGGACCTCCTATTCTGATTTTGTCATAGAACACCTAATCATCGGCAAACTCCATTTCCACCTTCTCCACACATCGAACAAGTATTTCATAACTTTTGAACTCACGAGAAGCTAAAGCCCTTCGATAGTTTGGCTTTAACCCTGAGTAAAAACGGTTTAGTTTACTATGAAGATCTCGTATGAAGTTTGGAGCATACTTTGCCAATCGAGTGAACTTTGCATCATAAGTAACCACAGAATCATCCTCCTGCCTCAATTCTAGGAACTGTTTTTCCATCCTAAGACAAACCACCTTAGGAAAATATTTCTCAAGAAACATACCTTCGAATTCGTCCCAGTGAAGATCCTCAATCTCATCACTATCCCTGATATTTTTTACCATCGAACACCATTGATCAGCTTCACCTTCAAAATGGTAAATAGAAAGACTAACCCTTTGATGTTCTGAACACCCCATGACAACAAAAATCTTCTCCAGTGCTTTAATCCACCCTTCAGCTTGCACGAGGTCATATGATCCTCTGAATGATGGGGGATGTTGCCTCATGAAATGTTCCACCACTGACATGTTCTTAGGATGTTGATCTGGATGATCTCGTGCATGGATACCACCACCATTTATAGCCTGAGTCAACTGTGTCATCACTGCAACAAACTGTTCAGTTCCAATTCCGACCATCTCAGGTTGCTGATTTGGAAGGTTGTCTTCCTCCTGATGTCGTCCCAACATAGCTGTTTTTCCCTCTACGGAAAACCATTCTATACACAGAAATATCAAAGGTGAAGCAACATGGAAATCTTTAAATGCTACATCATTTCATTCATACCATAAATTAACTTATAATTTAACAATTTTCTAACTCCTAAAGTTGTCTAAACCGACCTCTGATACCAACTATAAGGCCCCAGCCTTAAACATTACTTAATATTGAATTAAATGAATAATTAACATTGAGGATCTTTTCAGGTTTAGAGTTTTATAGAATTAGGACATAAATATTATATCTCAAAAGATTACAAAGTAGACACTTCTACTATGTTTCCATAAAATAAAAACTCTTAAAAAGAAACATTTCTAGTTCCATGTTTTAGATAGCCTGAATTTCCCTTTGATCCCATCCATGACCCTATTCCACATGAAGTCTTGTGAAAAACATTTCAAAAAAACATGGGGTGAGCATAAAAAGATCAGTAAGTGATACACAAAGAATGAAAACTGTTAGTTTTTAAAACAACAAGTAAACCATGTATACTTTATCAAAGTAATACCTTCACCATTATGAAGTAGTAAAAACTCTTCACTGAATAAAATATCATTACTTACCGTTTTGTAACCAATGATTACCATAAAACCCATATAAATAACACATAACATATAAAGGTAACTTGGGACATAAACATACTTAAGTGGAATAACCATACGGTCGACTTCCACACATATCTCTTAAGGGAATTTCCATACGGCCAACTTCCATACATACTTAATGGAATAGCCATACGGCCGAATTCGATACCCAATGCATTGGAGGTTATAACGTAACCACCCGTCCTGGTATTCAGGGCACCACCCGTCATATGGTTTATCACGTAACCACCCGTCAAATGTCCAAGTACCATTACAAAAATCATAAGAGATAAAACAAATATAATGGAAAGAAAACATTTCCACACATTGATTACAATATATCACTTAAATATATTGACATAACAAATCCATTATAAAAAAAATTTTCAATAACAAGATACATAAAAGAGTATATGGTATTTATTTCGTTTTAAAAAAACATTACTGCTTGTTGAGGAAGCCAAAGACCAAATAATACTCACGGTGGTGGAAAAGGTTGTTGTCACCGCGTACGTTAAAAAAACATTCCTTTTTTTCTTTTAGTAAAAGGCTTCGTCGAAAAATATTCCTTTTGTATAAAATTAAAAGTCAAAGGAGTTTATACACCGTATAAAAGAAAGTTGTGTATAAAATGAAATATGCCTCAATGAAAGGAGATTGAGACGAAGTCCCTTACCTCGGGTCAGACTTGACTTGATCGTTCTTTAGCGTGAATAATAAACTTGTGTTAATTTCTATTTGCTTAAGTACCTTTTTCAAGTTCATTATTCATTTTATATCACTTATTGCCATGTTATAAACATTATGTAATCATTTATGTTAATAATGTTTGTTTTGTCGATATTTGGTTCTTAAGTCGAAAGTGGACTTCTTACAATTACATATTGTTCATATAGTCAAAGGTTCATTATATCTAGAATTACATTCCTGATTTGGATATCATATATATCATATATATCTAGCATATACATGTATTTAAAATATTACATAATCATTTAGAGGTAAGAAATGAAATGCACCGTTCATGGAGATGGTAAGCCGTACGTACGTATGAACACTACTTTCATTTCTATGTCATATTAATGGAATTAAAACTAAATGAGAGGTATTTATATTTTAATTCCAGAATTATATTAATCATTTAGATGTATCATACATCATATATATCCATTATATATATGTACTTATAATAGTACATTACATTTGGGGATAAGAAATGAAATGCACCGTTCATGGAGACGGTATGCCGTATGTACGCATGAACGCTACTTTCATTTATATCTCATACATTAATGGAAAGAAATAATAATTATATAGAGGTATATTCTAATTCCATTATAACATCATATATAATAACTTTAAATCCATCCTTTATACCTCCCACATATGGCATTAACGAATCACATCACTTTGAGGGGGCAGTAGTCCACACTTCCTAAAATGAAATTATCGTGTTAACCCACAATGGAAACCATAAAGGTATACCACAAATGAAAAATAAATAAGAATAAGCAAAACATAAACATAATATATATCATATATAAATATAGTGACATCTTAATGTCCACCATTAAAGGTTTTGAAAAGAATATTGAACAATCATCGTTTCTGAGGCAGAAATTCACCAACCACAGAAACAGTATGTTCTTTAACCATTAGATGTAGATGTGTGTAATTGTAGCTAGAAATATTCTTATAACAACATCCTAGTATATTGACGATACTGGAGTTGTTACAAAAGAAATGAATAAAGATTTTAGGGGGTTAGAGAAGAAAAATAAAACAAACGAACACAAATGAAGACATCACCTTAAAATCAGGTAACTCTCTTAGATTTGAGCTCAAAGGCTTCCTTGGGAAGACTTCTGTAGAGACCGAAGCCTGACGTACATGGACATTACAATACATTTGCGGAATACTTAGTACATTACAAAAACACACACACAAGGACCGTAATAGTTTAGTGTCTTTGGAAACTCGGAACGTAATCTTCTAATCGTGGTGAAAGATCTTCAATATCTCCCATAAAGATCTTCCCTTTTTTTACCTAAAACCTTTCTTTATATCCTGGGGAAAAGAAAACATAAAAGGGTGAGCTCAAATGCTCAGTAAGGGTAAACAAAAGAAAAATAAATCACATCATATTCATAAGAACATAACTTTTGGAAATCTTAACCTGCAAAAGAGATCATAATTTCATAACCTGGGATAACTCATGGCAGTGAAATGTAATCACAATAATCATAACTTAAAACATTAAACTTTGTGGCATACACACATCATCATAGAGAATCATTTCTTGTTAGTCAAGACTTATTGCCAAGACTATCTTAGTGGAGAAAGTCCATTTCTGAATCGAGTGACCCTCGTTTCAGTCATGTTTCACTGAACCGGTCTAACCTACCATTCCAGCCATGTCTATCTCATGAGATATAAAATCTTTACCAAATTCATTGGAGGGAGATATAGGTCCCACCCATCTCATAATGATACCATTCTTATGTGTGCCACAAAATCATAAATCATACATCATTACATAACCCATGCAATACAAATGGGAATCTTAAACATCATGACATCATAAAACAATTCATATAAGATAAAGGAATTCATAAAAATAATTCCATCACAACATAATCAAATCAATGTAATAATAGGGATAAAAACAGAACCCTTTATTATCGTAGATGGAAAATAATTTTGATAAAACACTAGAACTCCATTCTTGAGGAAAATATCCTTTCTACTTTAAAAACACTTTTCCTTTCTTAACATGTCATAAAATTCTAAACTAAAACAAGTTGATTAAAAATAAACTTGAAAACTTGTAAAGGATCCTTCTTGGAAATAATGTTTTAAAAATCCATTCATGCCGTATAAGTTAAAAAAACATTCTTCTCGTACTTTTGTCGGAAAAGTCAAAAAGTACCTCGTACGAAAAACGACAAAGGATTCCTTTCATATCTTTTACTAAAAACTCACCGAAGGGTAAAATTGGATATAAACTACTGTAGGTGGATGGAAATAATATTACATATTGATGAAACATGGATGTGGATGATAAAATACACCCCAGTAAATACATACGAATAAACAATCTCGGATAAAAATGAGATTGTGATATTTCCCTTACCTTAGGTCCAATTTGCTTCGTAAGTGTCCGAACCTCCTGTATAATGATTTAAATAATGTCATTTACTTATTACAGAATCTTATTAATTTTTATTATATCATATATGGTTCACTTATGACTTTATATTACCCGTTCTTTTGTAAATTTATTTTAAAGTAGCGTTTTGGGTAAAATCATCTCATTTGTCGTTCATGTTTTATCTTGTAATTATTCATATGATTACTTAGATAATGATTACTTAATTCAATAATATAAAACATGATTTATATATAATATATATTAAGAATATATATATATATATAATAGATCAGTAAATGGAAAGAAATACACCGTTCATGGAGACGGTAGACCGTTCGTACGCATGAATGCTGTTTTCGTTTCCTTATTGAGTTGAATGGAATTAAGTAGATGACATACATATATATAAACATAAATCCAGTAGCTTTATAATGTCATATATTTCATTATTATTGTTTATATATACTTTATAATCATTCTTAAATGGTTAACATGGAGAATGAATCTCATCGCGTCGTGGAGACGGTAGTCCGTACGTACGCACGAGCGATGATATCATTTCCATAATTATTGAATTGAATTGGAGTGGATGATACAATATATCAGAATCATTATTGTGTTATAATAACTATTTATAGTTATTCTTTAAACCATAATACCCATCCATGTAAGGTGATGGTGGAAAAGCAGATTACACCACGGCCTGGAGACGATATTCCGTACGTACGAACGCGCGGTGATTTCCTTTTTCCGTAGGATGGATAGAAGGTTAATTAGAGTTGTTTCATATATATAATAACATATCAGTATTTAATTAATACTGATGTTATTACTTTATCATGAAACAAATAAAGAAGAAGAAGTTGAAGAAGAATGAAATTGAAAAGATCGGTAATGGATATTACCTCTTCTTTGAAACGCCTCTTTTAATCCCTCACTTAGGGAACTAAGATTGATCTTTGAAGAAGACCAGGACTTCTAGGATTATTATAGTGTACTGTATAAGGGAATTTGGCAGGGTTTGGCCGAGCTTGAGTGCTCAAATTGGTGTGAGGAGGAGGGGGAGGAGGTGTCCTTTTATAAGGGAGGAGAGGGGCACCTTAGGAATACCTCAAAATATTATTTTATATTAAAGTCAAAATCGGTTTATAATGGTTCCAAAGGGTCTTATTTCTAAGCTAAAGTGGGGATGGGTTGAAATCCTATCAACCAATTGGATTTAGACAAGTTTAGTTTATTATTTTAACCTTATCAATTAGATTTAACTCTATGTTAAATAATTTAACTTTTACCGTGTCTTTTTGTTTTCTTACACTATATGGTTAATACACTTACTATAACATGCCAAACGAACCCCAAATTGTTTATTATTAATATATATATCCTTATCTAAGTCATTTGGCCGATCCTAAGATTTTTAGGAATAAAATAACAATTAATAACATTTTATTTTATTTAAAAACTATTTTGTGTCAATTTTGACACTATTTGATATATGATTTTTGTGAAAGTTATAACAGAATTATATGTTCAAACCAAGTTGATTAAATAAACACTAATATATCATAGTAACCTAAAAAATTAGTTGAATTCATAAAAAGTCTAAAATTACATTTATTTGAGCATTTATAACATCAATTATGTTAACATTTCCTTAAAAGGGTAATTACTGCATCATCGTTGTGTCATAAATAAATTAATTTATTTAAAGTCTAAAAATTAAAAATAATATATGACTATGTAGGAAATCTTTTAATATTTCTAATGAATATTTATAGTCGAATTTATCTTATGTATTACCCCATATTAAAAATGTTTTAGTTATTAAACTTTGATTTTAACTATTTTAACTATTCATTAAATAAAATAATATTAAATGTCATAATCTAATCCAAGTGGACCTAAATGGTCATATTATATTCATAAGGTTGTTTTTGGTCGAATTACATTTATCCAATAGAATTAGGACATGTGTTAGGGTAATAGTAATATCATATTTACCCTTGTTACCCTATTTACTATTAACCGCGGTAAAAAAATTAAAAAGTTACTATTCACCAAAAAATTGTTTTTATCTCATTGAACCACATTTTACTTACTGATATCAACCGTGTCTGTCGGATTTTCGAAATTCCATTCACAGAAGCGGTAAAATTAAGTTTTATGCAAAATTCAGTTTTTAACCTACCACTTAGTGGTTTCACTATTCATCAAAAATTGAAGTTTTTTAGAAAAATGCCAAAATTTCACCCTAATCTATAATTGATATTCCGAATTCAAAAATTATTTCTATTTTACAAAATTCCCAACATATAAGTTGCATTAATTAATTTTATAATTAATTTCCGCTGTCAGAATAAATAGCGTGTTTTTAAGAGATAATAACTATCAAAAGATTGACACTTGTTTATAACTAGTTTAAATGTGAAATTACATCCAATGACCAACATTGTATTAAATTGTAAAAATATATTCTAAATATACTTTAAAACCACTCAAATTAATAATTTATCACTATTAATTATTTCGATTAAAAAAGTTGTTTTTAATTAAAATTTAGTAATTTTCACTATTCATCAGAATATGAAAGTTATCCGAAAAGTACCAAAATTCCACCTTAGGCAAAATTCGATACTCCGAATCCATAAATGAAGTCCATTTTGAAAAATAAAATTTACAAAATTTCAAAAAGTGGTTATTACTATTCATAACGGCTAGTTTTTATAATATCTTAATAGCATATCGTTGTTTAGCGAAACTTGGTGTTGCGTACAACACACGCTATCGTGGAAGGTCGCGATTGTGTGTAATTAAAGCCAGGTCAGAGATGTGTGTTGTGAAAGCTCTTTTTGGTGTAGCGTATAACACAAGACATTAATGAAATTAAAAAGAATATTTTTCATAAAATCTTGGGGTGTTACATTCTACCCCCCTTAAAATGAATTTCGCCCTCGAAATTCGTCGGGGTTATAAATGGTTTACTATTCTAAAGTTTCTTTAATCGAAACCCACATCGTAAAAAGGAATACCAAAACCAATCTTTAAAAACAAAAGTATGAAACTTAATGGTAACCCAAATAAACTAATCACTGGGTTTCCACATAGGTGAAAATATGGATATGGGAGAGAAATCTAACCATCATGTTCTGATGGAGAGTGGTAGAGAACATGGCTATGGAAAAGCTACCAATCGCAAATCCATAAATTTGGGACGATCTAAGGTACCATCTGATTAATCAGATATACGAGCACTAGGACAACATTTTTTGTTTTCAAGATCATTTCCCTAAAGTTGATGAAATTGGAATTAGACGAAATACTTTCATGATTTTGGTATAGTCTCACTGTTTGTCATTCTTTGGAAAATTTCTACTTCATCTCTTAAACAAATGAAGTTGAATTTGTCATTTGTGATGTGTTAGCAGATCATGTGATAGAATGATGGGTCATTCCATCTTTCTCAAAAGGTTAGAAAAGTTATCAAAAAATACATAAGTCCATCTATAGTGAGATTAATGATATATGGTTCCTAAAATGAACTTATACTTCATATATCATACTGCTTAATATAATAAATCTAGTTTCTACTAAACAGGGACTTCCTGTAGGCCAGTGGTTGGCAATAAAGGCCAGTCGCACTTCGGTTGTGGGTTCGATTCCCACAGCCTTGTCCGAAGCGATGGGTTGTCGCCCGTCCTGCAGGTTGTCCTTTTTCTAAAACTATATTACTATAACATCCCATCAATAATATCAAAAAAACTTCTATCCTTAAACAATACTAACTTATGTCCAACATAATCCATTCTAATCTTTAGGCTTATCCAGAATACTGCAGTCCACTCTCATAATATAATGAAAACGATTAATAGAGATTTAATACCATCGTTGATCCCCATATATCATAAGATATGTCTTGTTGGTCACATTCCAAACATTCAAAGGCCTTAATCACGTATTTTCTTGAATACCCATTGAACCGTAGTGAAAACATGAATGGAGTTAAAAGTTAATTCCTTCCACATACCAAAATCCTCAAAATTCTATATACTCAAACCATGATATCACTTAGTCCTTATATCAATCATGAGCTCATGAATACAGTCAAATATCTCATTATCTTCTTATCCCTTCATTATGCTCATATCATCTGTTTACCAAAAAAATGTCTCAATCACTTTTCATGGTTACCGGTACCATAAAATTATTGAAAACCACAATAGACCAAAACATAAATATTACAATATTCCACAATACTATATACAACATTATTTTGGAATCACATTACATAAACACTTAATCATTCCACCGCATCGTTGTCATATTCAACATCGCCAATAGTGATCGCATGTGACTTCCCTTTGTCCTTTGCCTTAAGTGGTTGCTCATGTTGATCATCACTAACCCATGGATTAGGGCATTTATTGTCATAATGTACTATCTCCTTGCACTTGAAACATTGAAGTGTTGGTGGTGCGTTCTCTGCAGTCTTTTCTCTATTCACATCATTAGAAACCCTTTTTCCATTACTTCGACACTCAGCTGCTCGATGACCTTCTTTTCCACAATTAAAACATTTTCTAGTCCCCTTAAGACAATCTCCACCATGCTTATTTCCACACTTTGTGCATAAGGAAACATTCATCTTCTTTTCACCATTATTCTGAGATTTCTCCTTGAACTCCATCTTTCGTTTCTTGTCAAAACCATGAGATGGATATGTAACACCAACTTCCATTTCTACCTTGATAGCACAACGCAAAATTTCTTCATAGCTACTGAAGTCTCTTATAGCTAATTCCCTTCGAAGACTTGGTTTTAAGCCACTGAAAAATCAATCAACTTTACTTTCAGGTTGGATGATAATGCCAGATGCATACCTTGCAAGTCTTGTAAAATTCGCTTCGTATATACCAACAGATTCATCATCCTTATGCTTTAGCTCAAGAAACTCCTTTTCCATCTTTGATCGAAGAATACGAGGGAAGTACTTACTGAAAAACAAGTTCTTGAACTCGTCCCATTCCATGGAATCAATTTCATCTCTTGGCCTCGTATTCTTGATAAGATTCCACCATTGATCAGCTTCACCTTCCAAACGATATACTGCTAAGATGACTTTATCATGTTCAGAACATTGAAGAACTGAAAATATCTTTTCAGTGGTACTGATCCATTATTCAGCAACAAGTGGATCAGAAGACCCATTGAAAGAAGGTAGACGTTTCCTTATGAAGGACTCAATAGAATATTGTTCCCTTCTCTGTTCATTTGGAAGTATAGAATGATTCATAGCTTGTGTAAGTATAGCAATAAGATATTGCACTCCATCTCCCATAACATTTGTTTGTTCAGGAGGGAAATCATTACATTGTCCATTGCATTGATCAACACGGTTCCTTTGGGTTCCATCCATCGTCTAAAACCCAAAAAGAATAGTGTGAGAGGCAAAAATCATGCTAGGGAAAACAACATAATAAAGGGGGAGTACCTTCAATATCTAACATCTTAGGTTTAATTCTATGATCGTTAGCATAATTATAGAACTATAACCTATACGTATACTTAATCTTAGAGACATCCCTAGACACACCATAGAAATATCTCTAGGGATCTCACTAAAGTTCTCGCATCCTAGTTTCCAAAGGTTGACTAAACCTTTCCTCTGATACCAACAGTAGGGACCCGAAGCCTGACGTACATGGACATTACATTACATTTGCGGAATACATAGTACATTACAAAACACACACACACAAGGACCGTAATAGTTTAGTGTCTTTGGAAACTCGGAACGTAATCTTCTAATCGTGGTGAAAGATCTTCAATATCTCCCATAAAAATCTTCCCTTTTTTTACCTAAAACCTTTTTTTATATCCTGGGGAAAAGAAAACATAAAAGGGTGAGCTCAAATGCTCAGTAAGGGTAAACAAAAGAAAAATAAATCACATCATATTCATAAGAACATAATTTTTGGAAATCTTAACCTGCGAAAGAGATCATAATTTCATAACCTGTGATAACTCATGGCAGTGAAATGTAATCACAATAATCATAACCTAAAACATTAAAATTTTTGGAATACACACATAATCATAGAGAATCATTTCTTGTTAGTCAAGACTTATTGCCAAGACTGTCTTAGTGGACAAAGTCCATTTCTGAATCGAGTGACCCTCGTTTCAGTCCTGTTTCACTGAACCAGTATAACCTACCATTCCAGCCATGTCTATCTCATGAGATATAAAATATTTACCCAATGCATTGGAAGGAGATATAGGTCCCACCCATATCATAATGATACCATTCTTATGTGTTCCACAAAATCATAAATCATACATCATTACATAACCAATGTAATACAAATGGGAATCTTAAACATCATGACATCATAAAACAATTCATATAAGATAAAGGAATTCATAAAAATAATTCCATCACAACATAATCAAATCAATGTAATAATAGGGATAAAAACAGAACCCTTTATTATCTTAGATGGAAAATAATTTTGATAAAACACTTGAACTCCATTCTTGAGGAAAATATCATTTCTACTTTAAAAACACTTTTCCTTTCTTAACATGTCATTAAATTCTAAACTAAAATAAGTTGATTAAAAATAAACTTGAAAAATTGTAAAGGATCCTTCTTGGAAATAATGTTTTAAAAATCCATTCATGCCGTATAAGTTAAAAAAACATTCTTCTCATACTTTTGTCAGAAAAGTCAAAAAGTACCTTGTACGAAAAACGACAAAAGATTCCTTTCATATCTTTTACTAAAAACTCACCAAAGGGTAAAATTGGATATAAAATATTTAGGTGGATGGAAATAATATTACATATTGATGAAACATTGATGTGGATGATAAAATACACCCCAGTAAATACTTACGAATAAACAATCTCGGATAAAAATGAGATTGTGATATTTCCCTTACCTTAGGTCTGATTTGCTTCGTAAGTGTCCGAACCTCCTATATAATGATTTAAATAATGTCATTGACTTATTAAAGAATCATATTCATTGTTATTATATCATATATGGTGCACTTATGACTTTATATTACCCGTTCTTTTGTAAATTCATGTTAAAGTAGCGTTTTGGGTAAAATCATCTCATTTGTCATTCGTGTTTTATCTTGTAATTATTCATATGATTACTTATATAATGATTACTTAATTCCAGAATATAAAACATGATTTATATATAAATTATATTAAGAATATATATATATATATAATAGATCAGTAAATGGAAAGAAATACACCGTTCATGGAGACGGTAGACCGTTCGTACGAATGAACGCTGTTTTCGTTTCCTTATTGAGTTGAATAGAATTAAGTAGATGACATAAATATATATAAACATAAATCCAGTAGCTTTATAATGTCATATATTTCATTATTATTGCTTATATATACTTTATAATCATTCTTAAATGGTTAACATGGAGAATGAATCTCATCGCGTCGTGGAGACGGTAGTCCGTACGTACGCACGAGCGATGATATCATTTCCATAATTATTGAATTGAATTGGAGTGGATGATACAATATATCAGAATCATTATTATGTTATAATAACTATTTATAGTTATTCTTTACACCATAATACCCATCCATGTAAGGTGATGGTGGAAAAGAAGATTACACCACGGCGTGGAGACGGTATTCCGTACGTACGCACGCGTGGTGATTTACTTTTTCCGTAAGATGGATAGAAGGTTAATTAGAGTTGTTTAATATTTATAATAACATATAAGTATGTAAGTAATACTGATGTTATTAATTTATCATGAAACAACTAAAGAAGAAGAAGATGAAGAAGAAAGAAATTGAAAAGATCGGTAATGGATATTGCCTCTTCTTTGAAATGCCTCTTTTAATCCTCCACTTAGGGAACTAAGATTGGTCTTTGAAGAAGACCAGGACCTCTAGGATTATTATAGGGAAGTGGAGAAGGGATTTTGTCAGGGGTTGGCTGAGCTTGAGTGCTCATATTGGTGTGAGGAGGAGGGGGAGGAGGTGTCCTTTTATAAGGGAGGAGAGGGGCACCTTAGGAATACCTCAAAATATTATTTTATATTAAAGTCAAAATCGGTTTATAATGGTTCCAAATGGTCTTATTTCGAATCTAAAGTGGGGATGGGTTGCAATCCTATCAACCAATAGGATTTATACAAGTTTAGGTTATTATTTTAACCTTATCAATTAGATTTAACTCTAAGATAAATAATTTAACTTTTACCGTGTCTTTTTGTTTTCTTACACTATATGGTTAATACACTTACTATAACAAGACAAACGAACCCCAAATTGTTTATTATTAATATATATATCATTATCTAAGTCATTTGGCCGAACCTTAGATTTTTATGAATAAAATAACAATTAATAATATAATATTTTATTTAAAAACTATTTTGTGTCAATTTTGACACTATTTGATATATGATTTTTGTGAAAGTCATAACAGAATTATATGTTCGAACCAAGTTTATTAAATCAACACTAATATTTCATAGTAACCTAGAAAATTAGTGTAATTCATAAAAAGTCTAAAATTACATTTATTTGAGCATTTATAACATCAATTATGTTAACATTTCCTTAAAAGGGTAATTACTGCATCATCGTTGTGTCATAAATAAATTAATTTATTTAATGGCTAAAAATTAAAAATAAAATATAATTATGTAGGAAATCTTTTTATCTTTCTAATGAATATTTATAGTAGAATTTATCTTATGTATAACTCCATATTAAAAATGTTTTAGTTATTAAACTTTGATTTTAACTATTTTAACTATTCATTAAATAAAATAATATTAAATGTCATAATCTAATCCAAGTGGACCTAAATGGAAATATTATATTCATAAG
The DNA here is from genome assembly GCA_963277665.1 of Viscum album. Lineage (NCBI taxonomy): Eukaryota > Viridiplantae > Streptophyta > Magnoliopsida > Santalales > Viscaceae > Viscum > Viscum album. The sequence continues at coordinate 58,907,067 of OY728143.1, read as the reverse complement.
GTTGGTTTTGGTCGAATTACACTTATCCAATAGAATTAGGACATGTGTTAGGGTAATAGTAACATCATATTTACCCTTTTTACCCTATTTACTATTTACCGCGGTAAAAAAAGTAAAAAGTTACTATTCACCAAAAAAAATTATTTTTATCTCATTGATCCACATTTTACTTACTGATATCAACCGTGTCTGTCGGATTTTCGAAATTCTATTCACAGAAGCGGTAAAATTTAGTTTTATGCCAAATTCAGTTTTTAACCTACCACTTAGTGGTTTCACTATTCATCAAAAATTGAAGTTTTTTAGAAAAATGCCAAAATTTCACCCTAAGCTATAATTGATATTCCGAATTCAAAAATGATTTCTATTTTACAAAATTCCCAACATATAAGTTGCATTAATTAATTTTATAATTAATTTCCGTTGTCACAACAAATAACGTGTTTTTAAGAGATAATAACTATCAAAAGATTGACACTTGTTTATAACTGGTTTAAATGTGAAATTACATCCAACGACCAACATTTTATTAAATTGAAAAAATATATTCTAAATATACTTTAAAACCACTTAAATTAATAATTTATCACTATTAATTATTTCGATTATAAAATTTGTTTTTAATTAAAATTTAGTAATTTTCACTATTCATCAGAATATGAAAGTTATCCGAAAAGTACCAAAATTTCACCTTAGGCTAAATTCGATACTCCGAATCCATAAATGAAGTCCATTTTGAAAAACAAAATTTACAAAATTTCAAAAAGTGGTTATTACTATTCATAACGGCTAGTTTTAATAATATCTTAATAGCATATCATTGTTTAGCAAAACTTGGTGTTGCGTACAACACACGCTATCGTGGAAGGTTGCAATTGCGTGTAATTCAAGCCAGGTCAGAGATGTGTGTTGTGAAAGCTCTTTTTGGTGTAGTTTATAAAACAAGACATTAATGAAATTAAAAAGAATATTTTTCATAAAATCTCAGGGTGTTACAACTTCTGCCCAAAGTGAGGCTTCAAGGAGTTAGAGAGGGATGTGGAGAGGCAAAATGAGCAGGAGTTGGTTGAGCCAAAGGCTTTGGAAGTGTGGGTATGGTGGTAGAGGTGGGGGCCTTTTATAAGAGGAGAGGAGGGGCACTCTTGGAAAGTAAAGAAATGTTCCATTATTTTAAAATGAGTTTCGAATTTAAAAGGTCCCACATTGATATAATTTGAGGATAAGGTGATAAGGGTTCTAAATATACCCATTCAATAGGTTTTGGACACGTGTAGGTCATAGATTTTACATTATCTTTTCATTTTATTTAAATCCTTTATTAATGAGGTAATCACTGCATCAATATGATGTCATAAATAATATAATATATTTTTGTCTAAAAATAATAGAAAAAATATCATGATGTAGGAAATATTTTTAGCTTTCTAATTAATATTTATAGTCAAAAAATATGACTTTTATAACCCCATGTAAAAATTGTTTTATTAAAACATCTCATGTTTGTGTCATTTTTACTTTAACTTTAAATAAAAGGAATAAATGTCATTATCATACCCAAGTGGCTCCATGGGGTACCAAAAATCGACCCATGGGTTGTCTTGGTCGGCCATAACTCATCCAATACGGTTAGGACAAGTGTCAAGATATTTTCATTTTATTATAATATCATTTTTACCCTAAATTACACTAATTACCTTTAATCGTGATTAATAAAACATAAACATTACTATTCACCAAAAAATTCTTTTAATCCCATTGAACCACATTTTACATAATAATGAAAATCATTTAAATTGGATTTTGGAGATTCAAAACACAGATGTGGTAATGTCCCATTTAAATGAAAAATCAAATTTTGTAACAACCACTTTGCGGTTTCACTATTCATCAAAATTGATGTTTTTCAGAAAAAACCAAAACATCACCCTAAGCTATATTTGATATTAAGAATTAAGAAAATGATGTCTATTTTAAAAAATTCAAAACACATAAGTTGCATTAATTAATTTAATAATTAATTCTCGCTGTAAAAAAATAGCGTGTTTTTATGAAACAATATGTATCAAAAGATGGACACCAGTTTAAGTCCAATTTCAAAGTGAAATTAATTCCAATGACCACTATTGGATTAAATGGTAAAAATATATTCTAATTGTACTTAAAAACCAATTCATAAGATTATCTAATCATCTTAATAAATTAGATTAAAAAGAGGTTTTGAATTAAAATACAACATTTTCACTATTCATTAAAAAATGAACTTTATCGGAAAAATACGTAAAAATTACACAAAGTAAAATTTGATGTCCCGATTATAAAGAAGAGTTTTACTCGGTCCAATAGAATGTATAAGAGTGACCAAATATATATTTAATGACAGTTCACCGTCAAAAGGTGATAAGTGAACCTTTAGTGAAAACTAGGGCATATACGCCTAAAATTTAATACTTTTCGTATTTTAAGCCTTTATCCTTTATTAGATAAATGTAAAAACATTTAACAAACATATATAATCATATTTTAGTTATTTATATCCATTCCCGCCAGTACAACGACTACATGTTAACTAACATTTAAAATAATATTATTATATTACTAGTGTGCAATGTACGTTTTCAAAGAAACTCTTTGTTGCGTATCGGGTACGCTATCGAACATAGCATCCCTTTAAAGAAAATTAATATTTAATTCGCAAATATTAATAAATATGGAAATGTTTTATTCATTATTTACCTGGGATGTTACAATAATGACTATCTGTTATATTTTTGGAATTTACGTAACTAACTATATTATGTTTACAAATGTTTTTAAATGATTTTACATTCATCAAATAAAATTTAGAGTCATAAAATGAGAATAAATCCAATTTTATGTATAAAATAATCAAACATTTTTAAATGTATTTTTACTACCTTTTTATGATGAACCTTTCTCAAATATATTTTTTGTCACATTAATATTCTATATTATAAAAATAATTATATGCAATTGGGACATCAAAATTTAACTTTATTGAAATTTTGGTATTTTTCTTATAAAAATTTTATTTTAATGAATAATGCAAAATACTGAATTTTAATGCAAAAAATACCTTTTCATTAAATTAATAAATATATATATTATTATATTAATTAGTGATAATGTGTAATTGAATTATGTTTTTATCATTTAATATGGTTTTGGTCATTGGAATTAATTTCATATTGAAATTTGATACAAACACTTATCAATCTTTTGATGGTTTTTACATTTAAAAAACATGTTATCTTATTATGGAAATGAGAAATAATTAAACATTTATTAATGAAACTTATATGTAATGAATTTTTAAAAACAAATTTCATATTTTTTAATCATAATGTATATATTACGTAAATAGTTTCCTTTAATTTTGGACATTATGAATAGTAGTTTCGGTAATTTGTATTTACCCCAATTAACGGAAAATTGGGTAAATTAAGGTAAAAAACAATAGGATAAGGAAGAAAAATAATCCTAAATTCTTAAAAAATAATATTTAATGAACTAAAGTATACCCTTATAATATATGGTTCAAAATTGATCCCTTTAATGGCATTTTCCAGGAATGTGATAAAATTATTATTAAAAAAATGATTGTGGAAACATGTCACTCTCTTATATCTTAGAATAATAATAATTTTAATGTAGTGATAAAATTCATGAACTACAAAAATAAATAGTATCTATAATTATAATGAAATTGTCTACATATTTTTTATTTATTTATAATATTTAGAGTTCAAATAGTTACCATAAATATTGACACAACAGAGATACAATAATTTTCTTATCAAGAGAATTATCAAATAAATGATATTTTAATTATTGAAATAAATATTGTATTAAATAATTTAGGTAATCCTCATTTGTATTAGATGAATTTTACATTTCATCAGACGATTAAATTCTTAGGTTCAAAGTTATATGTTGGTTTGGATTTTATTTAAATTCAATGAAATGAAGAGTGTAAAAATCCACATTGTTGATGTTTTATAAAAATACTAATTTATTAAATTATTTAAAAATAAAAAAAATATTTTAATATAAAAAAGTGACTATGAGAAAGTATAAAAGTACATTAATTTATAAATTATGGGAAATTTAAACAATATAAGTAAAATTAATATTATTTTTATAATTAAAATGTAGTTACCACAATTAAAATTAAAAGAGAATAATTAAGGGTAAAATTGAAATATAAGGTTTAAGATAAACTCAATGATTTTATAAAATTTAATGAATGATATTATTTAGACCTATAATAAATTTATCATCCACATATCTTAGTTTGGAAAAAATTTTATAAATATATTATTTTTATTAATTTAATATTTTTATAACTTCAACGGTGCCCATCCCCTCTCCTATAAAAATATACCCTCCCTTCTCTAAATCTCAAACATACATATCCTTTTTTTCAACCAGTATCTACAAAAACCCCTTCTTAGAAACACTAAAATTTTCCTTGAGGCTTTTGTTTAGGTATAAGATCCTTCTTTGAGGTGTTTATGTGTTCTTCAAGTTTGATCAACCGAAAAAGAGGTGTCATTTTCTTTAAGTATTTCAATTTTATTTCTTCTTCCACATCCTTCAAGTCTCCTCCATCCACTATGAGATAATGAATAAAATTTCCTCAATATAACAAGATGTTATCATGTTAATATCATCACCTAAATCCATCTCCAGTTTCATTTAATGGGAAAGGAATTAGTCGTTCCTGCAAACGTGTGAATTATCACCCCACAAAATGATTTACTTCATTTTCCTTTACTATCTATAAAAATTAGTTATTATTAAGGAATTAATATTAATATGTGATATTAATTAAATATTTATCCTTAAAAAACAACTTTCAATTATTTTATTACCTTCCATGCACATAAAATAAAAAACTCAGTACATTGTACATGTGAACTATCATCTCTACGAAGCGGTGTGAATCGTTTTAATTCAACAAAAATATTTTATGATATATATATAAGAATATTTAAAGGATTATTATGATTATAATAATTTTATGATATTTATTAGAAGATAAAATAATAGTTATATTATTTCCATAATGATCAATGAAAAATGGAAATGATACTCATGTGTACGTAAGGCTTACCATATCGATGAATACAAAATTATTAATTTTTCATAAAAAAAAGTAATGGATTAATTTAAAAAGTATGATTAATGTTTAAAATTGATTATTATGACATTAATACTATTCGTGAGATTATGGAATTATTAATACTTGGACAATAGACATGATAACCATATTCAATTTTGACTCAAGTACAAAATATTGAAAAAATGTCTGATATGAACGTAAATAATTATGTAATTTTTATAACATGGTAATAAGTGTTATAAAAGAGATAGTAACATTTAAAAATGTTATCAAAAATTAGAAATTAACCTATTATTATTATTCAAGAATATAATGATTGTCTGTGATGTGTCAGATTCAAGGTAAGGGACTTTGTCTACATCTCCTTTCATTGAGGCATATTTTTCGGTTATACACAACCTTATTTTATACGATGTATATTAAAACCCATTGACTTTTAATTTCATTGAATGGTTTTTAGAAGTAATATTTTTTATAAAAAGAATTTTACAAAATTACCAATGGATTGTTTTTGACATATGTGGTGACAATGACCACTCTCCCATAGTGATCATTATTTCGTATTTGGATTCCTATACGAGCCATAATGTATTTAAAAAGAAAAGTAAATACCACAATCATTTTTTGTATTTTAGTATTGAAAATTGTTTTTAGAATTGGTTGATAATATTAATATATTAAAATGATATCTTATGATTTCAATGAGGAAATGAAAATTTCCCTTTAAAAATGATTAAGTGTTCTGATAATGTTATGGTTCATGGGAATTGCATATGTATACAGGTGGTTCCATGACAAATCGATGGTGGGTGATCCCATGATAGAACATCAGTGCATTGGTTAATGAGAGTGAGGTAAAAATTAAGGTATATCCTATGAGATATATGGAATATACTGTGATGGGTATTCAAAAGTAACCAAAAAGGTTACTCATTATGTATCTATGAATGATACAATGTATTTATGATATGGAAGCCATGAGTTACCATTACTATTTATAAATGCAATGAATTTTTCATTATAATTATGAATTCATGGGTTTGTAAATATTCTTGGAATAATGTTTTCTTTCCTTATTTCATAACTTACTGAGTTTTTATGCTCATCCATTGTTTGTAAAATGTTTTTAAAGGGTATAAGGATTAGTATGAGAAAGTAAGTAGTCAAGAATATTTTTATCAAGAAATGAAATCGTGTTTTATTTATAAAAGGGGTTCCATTGGTGAAAAAATGGATACTTTTTTGATAGTATAGTCTTATTTAATTATGAGTTGACATTTATTAAAAATGGACTAATTATCTAAAACTCTAAACCCAAAAAGACCATCAATGTGAATTCTTCACTTAAATCAATATTATGTAGAGTTTAAGGTTGGGTCCTTATAGCTAGTATCAGAGGTCGTTATAGATAACATTAAGGGTTATGATATTTTTAACAGAATATCCATAAATTATTTTTTTAATTTCTTTTCAAATTGAAATTGAATTTGAAGATTACCATGTTTCTTTGACAAAGTTTTGTATGTTAAGAATGTTTTTCCATATAGGAAACATTGAATTAGTGCTGAGATGAAATCCAGTGGAAAACAAACTTACAAATTATCAACCATAGATGGTTCAAATCAGAAATGAATAGTTTACTATAGGGATTGAATAGTTAAATGTGGCTATTAATAGAGGTGGTATCCATGCATGATATCTTCCAGATCTAACATTATGAAACATGAATATACTAGAGAATTTCATGAGGCAATGTCCTCCATCATTTAGAGGATCATCTGACCCTATGATACCTGAATAAAGGATTAAATCACTAGAAATTATTTTCTATATCATGGGGTGTTTAGAAAAACAATATATTGGTTCTAATATTTACAATTTTGAAGGTGGAACCAATAAGTGGTGTTTGATGGTTAATAATATAACGGATAGTGAGGATATTGATGCTCTTGATTAGGATGAATTCAAAGGAATGCCTCTTGGGAATTATTTTTTCAAATATGATTGACATAGGATGGAAGAAAAATTCATTTAATATAGGTAGGAGGATTTCTAAGTGACTGCTAATGATGAAAAATTCAATTGAATGGAATGATATGCTCTAAATCTCATATGATATATTGATAGAAAAATAAATAGTTTTTACTTCATATTATAGACAAACTATTGAAGGTAATTGAATTCCCATGAGTTAAAAACTTATGAAAAACGTTTTTTGATAATCGGAGAATCTGGAAATGGAGTTTTCTGGTGAACATGTGTTCTTTGCAAACAAGCAAGATACGATGTTGAGATGGAAGACCAAATGATTTTTTTTTCAAAGAAGTACGATGGTAAGAAAATTATGATTAAATTTTGTAAAAAATGTGGTAAATAGACATAGGGGAATGCGTTTTGAATTCTAGTAAGTGCTTCTGATGTGAAAAAATGAGGCATAAGGCTCGTAACTGAACTGAAAATGATAATGGTAATACAAATTCTGATATATAGTGAATGGTAATTTTTAAAAGTTAAGAGATGTGTAATTTTTAAAATGAGTGTCCGATGAATAATTTGAATGATGGGACGTAGCCATAATATATGAAGAAAGGTGTGTTGAACTCCTTTGAAACTACTTCAATTGATATAGGCCATTAAATGAAGTCGTATCAGGTACATTTTTTATTTTTTAAGATTATACCAATGCGTTTTTTGATTCTGAGTATACATATTTGTTCATTTTTAGGAAGTTTTATAGTCAAATGGGAATTCTATATCATGAAATGAATCCAAAACATATGGTAAAAATAGGTGGGGAAATGTTGATACAAAAATAAATTATAAGAAACTTCATGTTGTTCTCTAAGGAAAGAATCTATATGAAAACCATACTATTTTCCCTCTAGTAGAGTTTCATTTTATTCTGGGTATAGATTGAATTACTATTTACGATGCTCAAATTGACTATAGATCTTAAGAGGATACTTTTTAGAAAGACTTTCAGTTTTTTTACAAGAATGAACCATTAACATTGATAATAAATCCAGAAGCTGAGAAAAACTAGTAAAAATGGAAATGAATGCTACCATGAAGATATTGTTGAAAATGAAGGAAGTGTTTATATTAATGACTTGTAAATGGAAATTGAAAATCTAGATGTTTTTCTTGATGATTTTCTTAGTATTATACCTGATCGGGTAGTTGAATTTACTTTTGACTTGGTTCGTCCTGCTCAGCAAATTTCAAATACACCTTATCAAATGGATCCAATTGAATTTTTCTTGTTAAATAATCAATAATAGGAGTTACTAGAAAAAGGTTTCATCTAACCTAGCACATCACCATATGGTGATTCTATCTTGTTTGTTATAAAATAATATGGTTCAATGAGACATTGAATTAATTATAAAGCCTTAAATAACATCGTTGTTAATAACACGTATCCTTTGCCTCATATTAATAATTTTTTTATCAGCTCCGGGGAGCTCAGTATTTTTCAATGGTTGACTTGAGGTTGGGGTGCCAACAATTGAATATAATGGAAGCATACACTCTAAAGGCAGCATTGTTTACTAGATATAGTCATTATGAATTTGTAGTTATGTCGTTTGGGTTAACTAATGCACTTACTTTTTCCATGGATTTTATGGATAGAATATTTAATCTGTTCATGAATAAGGTTTTAGTTGTGTGTATTGATGATATTTTGGTATTTTAAGAAATTAATGAGGAGGAAAAAGTTCATTAAGGGTTGTCTTTTAAATATTAAATGAACATAAACTATGTTGGAATTTTATAAAGTGTGAATTTTGGATACATAAAATATCATTCCATGGTCACATTGTATCCAAATATGGCATAACTTTTGATCAAACTAATACAAAATTTATTTAAGAATGGAAAATACCCACCAATATAACTGAGATTCATAGTTTTCTTAGTTTATCAGGTAATTAATGGAGGATTGATGAATATCTTGTATTATTATCTAGCCCACTAACTATGGTAACTCGAAAAGGTGATAAGTTCTTCTGGAAAAATGAATGTGATGAATTTTTTTGGAATTGAAATGAATATTGGAGAATAATCTTATTTTTTCACTACCCTCTCAAAATGGTGAATTTATTATCAATATTGATGCTTCGTTGAAGGGAATTGGATGTTCCATAATGGAAAATTATCAAGAAATAGTTTATTATACAAATCAGTTTAAAAATAATGAGTTAGATTAACCTTCAAATGATTTGAAATTAACTGATTTTGTTTTTTCTTTAAAAATTTAGAGGCATCATCTGTGTGGATTAAAATGTGAAATATATAATGACCATAAAAGTTGGAAGTTTATATTTAATCAAAATTAATTGACCATGTGACAAAGAATATAGATATAATTAATCAAGTATTATGATTTCACGATTCATTACCATATTGGAAAAGAAAACAATGTTGCTAATTATTTGAGTTGGAAAAGTGATGCTACAATAACCATGTTATGTTTGGAACATGACCCTTTAATTAATTATTTTATGTACTTAGACTTTGATGTTTTTGTTTCATGAAATTCCTCTGTTTTGTTTTAGCATTTACTAAAATCAGCTTTATCAGAAATAATTAATAAAGAATAGAAGGATTATTGTCTGTTGGAGAAAAAGGTAGAGTGGGATCAAAAGGGTATGTTACCTAAATTTAACATTGATAAAGATTGTGTTTTGAGGTTTTAAAATATATTATATGGTACTTTTGATTAATAGTTGATTAATAGTTCCTAAGTGATGCTCAAAGTTCTCCATTTTGAGTTCATCATGGAAAAATATATGTACATAGATCATTAAGAGTATTACTGGTGGGATGGAATGGAAATTGATATTGCTGACTTTATTGTGAGGTGTTTGACTTTTCAACAAGTAAAAGCAGAGAGGAAATTTCCAAAATGGATTCATTAGACTTTTCCAATACAAGAGTGGGAATGGGATAATATATCCCTTGTTTTTGTAGTGGGATTACCAAAGACTTCTCTAGGTAACAATGCAATCAGGGTTATTGTTGATTGATTGACTATCTTCTCATTTTCATCCAATTCAAGATACTTTTCCACTAGATCAACTTTCATAGTTGTATCTTGATGATATAGTCAGGTTATATTGAGTTACTCTCTCCCTTGTATCTGATCACGATCTCAGATTAACTTTTATATTTTTAAAAGGCCTTTGGATATCATTGGGAACTGGATTTAAATTTCAGTACATCTTTTCATCCATATTCAGATGGGAATTCAGAATGAAAAATTATGTCCATGGAGGATATGGTACATTCTTGTTCAATGGATTATTAGGTAAATTTGGGATCAAAATCCTTCTTTAATTGTGTTTTCTAATAATTATAATTTTCCTTCTGGTATACAGATGGATCCATTTGAGGCATTATATGAAAGGTGATGTCAAACTACATATTTTTTGGATAAAGTACATGGAATGAAGTTGGTGGTACAAAAATTGGTAGATGATAATCTAGAAAAGTTTTAGTTGATTCAAAAACATAGGAGGACAACTCTGAGCGTACAGGAAAGTTATGAGGATAACCAGGGGAATGATCTTTCATTGGAGGTATGTGACCATGCCTTTCTCAATGATTGATCACGCAAATGTGTGTTTTGTTTTCTTAAGAAGGGAAATATTAGTCCCCATTTAATTAGAACATATGAAATCTTAGATAAAATGGATTGGTTTTATACAAACTGGCATAACCCTTGTGTTTATCCATGGTACACAATATTTTTCTTATTGAAATGTTGAAAATGTACTTGTTATATCCATCTCATGTTTTGATTCTCAAAATAGTCCAGTTGGAAGAGAATATATCATATGAGGAACAACCAACCTAAATTATTGCGCATAGAGATAATGTATTGTAGAATATGTTGTTTCATCTGGTTAAATTCTATAAAAAACCACAAGGTTTAATTGGCAGCATGAGAATATGAAAATGCTATTAGGGAGAAATACACCAACAAATTTAATATGTAAATAAAATTGCAGAGACACAATTTCCAAAAAGGGGGATGATATAACATCCCATTTATTTATAGAATAATCATTTTTCAAATATATTTATATTTATGAATTAGATGTTAATTTTACAAAAATGGGATGTTTTGTCTAATAGCATACCCGACATGAAAAAAAGGATTTCTCTGAAATCTTACGTTGCACACAAAACAGAGTTATGATGAAATATAATAAATTATTAATATTATTATTTTAAATTGTAGTTATCATCTTACTTTTAAATTGGTGTGAATGAACATAACTAACTATATTATTCTTAATTATGTTTTTAAATTTTTTTATTAAATTCATCCAATAAATTTTACAGGCTTAAAATGAAAATAAATCCAATTTTAAGCGTACAATACTCAAATATTTTGAAAGGTAATTTCACCTATTTCTGATGGTGAATCCCTCTTAAATATATTTATTGTCAATTTTATATGTTCTAGTTAAAAAAAATATTATTATTTGGAAGAATGAAATCTAAATTTACCTTCGTTGAAATTTTGTTATTTTTCTGGTAAAATTTATATTTTAATGAATCATGAAAAATACTAAATTTTAATTCAAAACTGCCTTTTTATCTTACTAATTTATATAATTATGATATCCTTTTAATAGGTGTTAAATTTTAATTTAATTATGTTATTATCATTTAATCTAGTTTTGTTCATTTGAAGTAATTTCACATTGAAATTTGATATAAACACATGTAAATCTTCAGATATATTTTACTTTTAAAACCCCATTTTTATCATTTTGGAATGGGGAATTAATATATAATTAATTAATGTAACTTATATGTTTTGAATTTATAAAAAAAATCAATAATTTGAATTATATGGTCCAAATTATTCAAATATTTCTCTATTTTTTTGGAAACTATGAATATTAATTTGGGAAATTTTTTTTACCACTATTAATGGTAAATCAGATAAATTAAGGTAACAAAAATATTTGATGAGAACCACAAAATTATCCTAAACACATATAAAATCAAATTTTATGAAGAAAAATATTCCCTTATCCCCTAATGATCAAAATTTATTCCTTTAATGGAATTGTTTTCATGAATGTGGTATAATTATTAATAAAACAAGAGAAAGTTACAATATGTCACTCTCTTATCTATTATAAGTCTAATAATTTTAATTTAATGATAAACAAGATCATCTTTAAACAAAAGTAGTCTCTCAAAATCTAATGAAATTATCTACATCTCTTTAATTTATTTAAAATTTTTTGATATTAAATATTTAACATAAATATTGATACACCAGTGACACACTTGTTTTTTATTATGAGAGATATAAAATAAATGATATTATAAATATTAAAAGAAATATTATATAAAATAATTTTTGTCATCCATGTTTTTTATAGTGAATATGACATGATATAAGACTATTATAAGCATGTTTTCAAAGTTATCGCTCTGTTTGTAGTCTATTTAAATTCTATGAAATGAATTGTGTAAAAATAGACCTAAATGATGTTATATAAAATAGTAATTTTGTAAATTATTAAAAATATTTTAAATATTTTATATTCACCAAGTAACTATTATAAGGTATAAAATTTCATTAAACGAAAAACTATTGAAAATTAACCCCGTATAAGTAAAATTAATATCCTATGAATAACTAAAATGTTAATACCACAATGAAAATTACAAGAGATTAATTATGGGTAAAATAGAAAGATAAAGTTTAAAATAAAATAATTACCTGTCTAAAAAATATTGTATGAGAGTATCTCAACCTATACTCATATTATCATATATATATATCATTTTTGAATGATTTGGAATAGAAAATGAATTTTTATTTATTTAATATTTTAATAATTCCAACGGTGCCCCTCCCCTCTCTGATAAAAAGGTACCTTCTCTTATACAATAATCACACTTCAAAATCCATTTTGTTCAGAAAATATATGCTAAAAACCATTCTTTAAACCCCTATCCAACTTTATGAGGCCCTATTTTTTGTATAATACCCTTCTTTGTGGTGTTTAGGTGTTCTTTAAAGGTGATCAACTGAAGAAGAGGTATCATTTTCATTATGATTTTCAATTTTATTTCTTCTTCCACTTCATTCATGTCTCCACTAACCATGATGGATTGATAAATATATTACCCTAAATATAATGATATGTTATTATTTTAATATCATCAGGTGTATCAATCTCTAAATTCATCAATTTTGAAAGTAATTATTCTTTCGTGCAAACATGTGAAATATTACATCAGCGAACTGAATTATCTTTTCCCCTATAGTCTAAAAATATCATTTATAATGATGGATTTAATCTTAATACGTTATATTTATGACTTATTTATCACTATAAAACAATAATCGTTCAATTATGTTCTTACCTAACATGCTCATAAAAATAATAACGTCGTTTGTGCGAACATGCGAACTATCACCTCCACAATGTGATGTGAAATATTTTTATTCACCACATCACCTCTATGATATGTATTGGAATATTTAAATGATTATATTGATTACAATACTATTATTATCATTCTGGAAATATAAAATAATAATTAACTTATTTCTATAATGATGAATGACAAATGAAAACGTTACTCATGTGTACGTACGGCCCACCACCTCAATGAATATAAAATTGATCATTTTTCATAACCATAATTTATGGTTTGATTTTAAAAAATGATTAATGTATAAAAGTGATGATTATTTCTTGAATAATAATTTGGAGATAACAGAATTAAGACCACATGTACAAGGGATATCAAAACCATATTCATTTTGGACTCATGTACAAAATATCAACAAAACATCCGACCTGTATTTAAATGAATATATAATTTTTATAAGATGGGTATAAGTGATATAAAAGGGATAAAAAATTGAAAATTATTACCAAGGAATTATAAATTAACCTCGGTTTATTATTTAGGAATATAACAATTGTACGTGACTAGTCAATCTCATGGCAAAGGACTTCGTCTCAATCACCTTTTATTAAGGCATATTTTGCTATTATATACCACCTTCTTTTAAATAGTGTATAATCAACCCCTTTGAATTTTAAATTAGTTCAATTGTTTGCAAAATGAATCTTTTTTTGCAAATATTTTTACTAAATGACAAAAGGAATGTTTTTTATCATATGAACTGACAATGACCTTTTCGGTACCATGACCATTATATGGAATTTGGCTTTCTCTATAGGAAGTAATGTTTTTTAAAATTAATTTATATAACATACTCCCTTTTTCAGTATTTTTGTATTTAAAATATTTTCTATATTGGATTTATTATATCATTATCTTGATATGATATCTTATGATTTTAATGAGAAAATGATATTTTTCCCTTATGCATATTTTATGTGTTAGGATTGTGTTATGGTTCTTGGGAATTGCTTATGTATTCCGGTTGTTCCATGATATACCCATATAAGGAGATCCTATTAAATCTCTCCAATTCAGTTGTTAATGATATCAAGGTAAACATTATGAATTTTACTAAGAGATTTAGGGAATATACAATGATTGGTACTCCAAACGTACCCTTGAAGGTTATTCCATATGTAGTTCTGAATTCTAAAATGTATGTATTATACGGATGCCACATGTTAGCTATATGATGTTTTAATGCTATGAAGTTTCATGATTATTAGGAATTCATGGGTCTATAAATTTTTATGGACTAATATTTTAATTCCTTATTTTTACCATTCTATGTTTTTTTATCATACCTAGTTTCTAAAATTGGTTCACAAGGTATAATGATGAGTAAGAGGAAGGATTAAGTTAAGATAATTTTTATAAACAAATGAAATCATGTTTTATTTATAAAAGGGTTTGCATTGATGGAAAAAATGTATGGTGTTTTCATAGTATCATGTTTATGATTATTGGATGATATGTATTATGAATGTCATTATTCCTTAAAACTCAAACATCAAAATATTCTCATTGTGAATTATTTATTTAAATCATGATTTTGTAATGTTTATGGATGGGGCCTTATACACCCTAGGGGCATGCAGGTTCATACTGTTCTATTATAACTCATTTAATAAATTCTCAAAAATCATTCAATTCATTATAAATGGATTTATAATATAATTTTCCCTTGTAAGAATTATACTAATTAATAATGGATCCACTTAGGTTCCACATTGAAGCAGTGTGTTTTTTTTACATGTTTAATAGTTTATCTATAATTTTTCATTAATTTAATTTCAGTTACGACTCTTGTATTTGATTCATGTTTATTCTTGGTGATATTTTTAATAAATAATGAATTAAATTTATATTGAATCCCTTTAGATGAGGGTTTCTTTCTTCTAAATTACAATGTGGTGATTTTTTATATACATCATGCTAGTTTTATGGATTTGAGTTTTCCCCGTGACTTCATTTAAGTGATTGATATGTAGAATGTTAGTACATGGACTCTTTATAGACCTAAATGGAGTTTCCCTAAATTCAAATTTTTAGTGACCAAATTCCATCTATGTGGTTTGGAAATACTTTCCCTAAATAACAATACCATGATAGATGCAACGAATTATTTATAATCAAATTATTTTGTTGAAATGGAATGATTTTTCTTGTTAGATTTCCTTCCATAAATGTTTTAAATTGTATAAATGATATTCAATATAAAAATTATGACATGCCTCATGATGGATTTAATTCTTTAAATGAATCAAAAGGTGTAATTGAAATGGATTATAAATGTTTAGAAGGCCATAATTATTGGTGTTTGTTTTATTAAATGTAATTAGTTAATTTAACTCCCTTGATTATAGTTGGGCTTGATTAATATAAATCGTTTGAGGTAATGCCTCAGTGATATTATTATAAATATTATATGTCTTGATATAGGATATATAATTATGTTAAGGGTTATTTTGAGAATATAGTTGTCACTCTTTCTTTTATCAGTTATTGATAATGATGTCTCACACAAGTGATACTCTGTGGATGATAGGAATGGAGAACCACCTCCCTTGTGAGTGTTGACATGATGCTTCCCTCACGACTGTTTTAATGTTGACATGATGGAACAATTTCCATTTTGTGTGACAATCGTGATGTCTTCCACTTAGTATGAAATGTTGGGATTCAACCCTTTTTGGAGATTATAGGCTCATTCAAACTTCTTAGGGATGATTGATTTATGAACTTTTTTGGCCAACTCCTTGTATTCAATGCATATTGACACTTATGTCCTCACAATTTTTTTCATATTGAAGGACTCAATATTTAAATATATATATGTTATTATATATATTGTTTCAAGTCATATGTTTATTACAATAATGAGATAAAGCTAGTAGAGCCTCCAAGAGTCCTATAGGAACATGAGTTGGCCAATATTTCTTACTTTGTTATTTTTTATTATTTCACTTCAACCTACGTAGCAATTTACATTTTAATCATAGACTGGATTCAGTAGTATACACCATGGGATGAAACAAAATGGGATTTATATCATACACCCTACTCGGGCCACAATTGAACAAGGGTACCCTAGTAGATCTCACGTTTGTAGAATCGGGGATTATTACCTTCATTTTTACTCTTGTACCTAGGAGTTAGGAGCACTGGGTTGAATTGGAGCTTACGATGCTCCTAGAAATCCCCTAGGGTAATTTAGTTACATAATTAATTCATGTACCACATTGTATCCTATTTCATATTGTATTGATACTGTTTAGATATGTATCTTTATCTGGGTATGCATGCATGTCAGTATATTAGTTTTGACAATATTTTATATTATGTTTATCTTATTCATTCGCTAATCTGTCATTCATTTAGTACAACATCCAGTGTTTTCCATTATGTATTATTTGATACACTATTATACTACTATAATCAAGAGGTTATATTCTATTAGTTTTCTCCTCCTTAGAACTTCACTAATATTCGATAGACTCTAGCATATGTGAAGGCATGTTTGATGAAATGTGGGGACCAGTTAGTGTACCATTTTAGTCGTCAGCCAAGTAGGGATGTTATAAAGAGGTATTAGAAGGGGTGATTCATTTTTCGTGTTGTTTTGGGATAGTAGGTAAGATACTATAAATGTATCAACCCTTGGTAAATAGTCATGATTGAGAGATATCAACCCATGTATGGGGAATGTTATAAGTTAAAAAGGGCGGGTATGTTTTCTGTTTTGTTCAATATTATAATTAATTTTTATTTCACCATGAGTGATTGGTGTAAACTTTAATTATTATTGACTTATAAAAGTTTTGTTATCTCACCCTTGGACCTGTATGAAAATGATGTAGCATCCCTTTTACATTATAACACATTAAAATTCACAAGCCATGAATATTCATTGTTGTGTAGTTACAATTGTAGGTTTCCTATAGTTTGTGGTGATGTGTGTTGCGTGTTTAGTATCCTAGTTGTATTATACCATTTTAGGTTTATTAGATACATTCTATTCTTTGTACATGTTTATTTAATTCTATTTCATGCCTCTTTATATAACATGCTTGGGTGTTTTATTTATTATTAGAAAACAATTCCAGTATCAGGTGATTATATATGGTTACTATTTATTTAGCATGTCTTGTCTATCCATCATGATTCTATTCTTAGTAGAATGTTTCTCTATGTTTATTACGTGTAATAACATGTTGAGTTTATCTATTGATATGTAATTGGTTAGATAGAAAGAATTAATTAGTTGCGTTTGGAGGAGAAATTTTTTTAAGTAGTATGGTGTATGCACACATTATTATTTGGAAAAGGATACATGTGTACTCAATGCATCTTTGAGATTCATATGTATTTAGTGAATATTCACAAAATGTAACAGCTTCTAAAATTTGAATTTATGTTAATGTGAGTTGGTTACAATTAAATGGTAATGTTTTTGTGATCTATAAAATGTATATTCTCTTTATAAATTTGATATGGAAACCCATGTAATAAAATTATCATATATAACCTTCTAATATATTTTGAAATAGTTATAAATAAATAATATATTTAAAATGTAAAATTCATTAATGGTTTCTAGTATTAATTCATGTACTTATATTACTCAGGATTAATAACCCATATGATTAGATTTTCAAATGCCCAACTGGACCAAAGTAGTTCAGTTAGGGCAAGATTCTTTGTGAGATAACCCTCTAGAGTGACCCTCGTATGTTTCATTATCAACAACCAAGTACTTTTATTATATAATTATTACAAGAGGATTAGTTTATGTCTTTTAAACGATTAATGATTGAATGTGAATTAATGAGATAATTTGAAAAATCAACCTTTGGTGGTATCCTTAGATTAAACCCCCACATAAGGGATGCTTAACCTTCTTTTTTAGTTTCCTAGGAATGTAAATGTGATCATTTTCTATAGGATTTCACCTTTTAGTAAGGGATAAAATGATGGATTTAAGTCTTAGTTAAATACTTTTGGCATGACGAAGTGATAGGGTCGATGAAAATTCTTTTTAGGGGATAACCCATGTTAGGTAGAACCTCTAGTGCTTAAATCCCTTCCAAAATATTGTGATCTTTCTAAAATATGGGGTTTTTGGGGGTTTCTGTCTCTAAAAAACAATTATATTATATATAAAGCCATTTTGGGATAGGTTTTCATTGTATCATGTACCCTTGATATAAGCATGAGCATCAGGTAATGCTTGGAATCTGTAAGTTAAACATGCCTAGGGAATGGTTGACCATTTAGTAGGTCACATAACCCTCTCTTCTTACTCAATGTTGTAAGACATGGAACATCGTCATATATTTTAATGGTCATATCAGATAATACAACTCGATATTAAATATATTTTATGGACCACTTGATACATAGAAGCCTAGGGTGGGATCCTTTTGATAGTATTGAGGATATGTTGTCTTTCTTCTGAAACCTCATGGTGGGGAGAGTTTATTTATTCAGAGCCATTCAAATTTTGAAATGATGTAACTGAGTAGTTGAGTTCAGTGTAATCATTGATCCTTTGGATATTGGTAACATTTTCAGATCATCTACATAGTAGTGTGGCATTGGATTTAAAGGAACATGTTTATGCCAATGATCAGGATAGCATTCCAAGAGGATCGGGTGTTCTGACATTTCTATCTGGTTGGTATCAACTCTCATGACCAATGAAATTCCATATGTGATCATGGATCAGTGGATAATCATGTGTTCATTTAATGTGAGTTTGACTTAGAAAACATATAAGTGGCTGTCGATCTCTCGTTTCTATGATAAGGAATCTCCTATGGTGGGGAACATCATGTCCATTCTTGAAAATCTATTCCCATCCAGGTAAAAGAAACAAAACTAAGGAGAAACATAAGGAAAGGATGGTATGGATTGAATAAAAATGAGGTGTACAAGTTCTGAATCATGTCCGTGATTTCAAGGAATCATTATGTTGATATGGTCGGCTATTTTTCAAAAACATGACAAGCACCGTTGGTCAAGGATAAACATCGGTGGATAACTTTGAGTGATCATGGAATTCCTCAGATAGTAA
The DNA here is from genome assembly GCA_963277665.1 of Viscum album. Classification (NCBI taxonomy): domain Eukaryota; kingdom Viridiplantae; phylum Streptophyta; class Magnoliopsida; order Santalales; family Viscaceae; genus Viscum; species Viscum album. Next base: position 58,887,391 of record OY728143.1, on the reverse strand, counting down.
ATAATTGTTATCACTTTATTATAACTCATTAATAGCTGAGGTTAATATTATTTTATGAAGTCAATCAGCAGTGGTTCAACTATTTTACATTCCGGTAGTTTGGTATGATTGGTTGGAAACTCTACCGAGCAATTCACATCATATGTGATATTTGTGTATAGAATATTTGGATAACTCATTGATATCTTATGTGTGTTCTATTTATTAGTGATTATAATACATTATTTAAATGATACATGATACACTAAGAGAGGGATAGTTATACTCAGAGTCGAATGTTTCATGTGTCCTTCTGTATTAATATACAAGATTCATCTCAGTTGCACATTGGATGCGTGATTTTTATTAACACATGGTTAGTTCTGAGTGACAATTGTGTTCCTAGATATGAAGTCTATAGCAGTAGTCTTAAACATTAAATGATCTCCATGAAAATTAATACAATATGGATTCCACTCTTTGAATAGTCAGTGTTTTTAGTGTAGTTCTTGGCCTTTTACCTAAATCTCACTTGTAAACATAGAGTATGGACAATGTTAGGTAATTTTTTTGGTATTATATCTATTTAATTTAAAGTTATATCATACTTATGTTAGGCATGGTGGAGATCTATAAAAATGGTGACAATTGAATTAGGATGAATCTGAGTGACACCCTTGTTTGTGCGGATATATGATGAATTAAGTGCCCCATGATGGTATAATCAGGGATAATCCACTAAATTATGGTATGAGATTCAGTGAATGTTTTCATGGTGAATGAAATAATAAAAGGAAAAAGGAATCTTAGTTTACATTGAATTACTTAAACCATATAAGTCAAGAATCTTGAGAAAGGTTAGTTGGTGGTGGATTGACTTGTTATCCATCTTGTTCATTATATAAGGTCCAATGGAACAGTTTTTATAAACATCCCTAGGTTAAGACGGGTGTGGTGTAAGGTTCTAAATGGTATTACAAGAATGATTTCACAACTAGTTTTAGTTAGGTCGAGCAGGATTCAACAATCTCTTAATAGTGTGGTCCCTGATATAACCTCATAAGTATTCTATTTTTCCTAGTTAAGATAATCCCTCCTAGAGGATCTCCAGAATTCTTAGAGGTAGGGTTTGTAAATAAATTCATATGGTGGAGGTAACATGGAATGGAATTTCACTATTTTTTGTGTTTAAAACAATGGTGGGGAGAACCATCATCCTATTTATGGATGATATTAATATTTAATATTTACTCTATCTAGACTCGATCGGGTAAGCACCATTTTGAGATTTAGTAGGAAATAGTGTGTTGGAATCTGTTTTAATGGATTTTGTAGTTTTTTCAATAAATATTTGGAGGTGTGTTGGTAATTTCGGAACAAAAAATGGCCATCTAGAAGAGACTTCACAACCATTATTGGTTGGGTGTTGTTTTAGTGGTTCCAAGTGGCTTATTAGGGATCATATTTTCTATGATGGGGAGGTTGTTACAACACATTTTTTAATCCAAGGTATAATTACAAGGGAATTTAATTTACATCATTTGGTGGGTGTGCCCTTTTTTGAAATGAACTTTAGAACATAATTTAAGGATTTGTTACACTTACATGTGTTTTTCATAGACATGTACAATGTCACAATTGGTTAATAGGGTTCTCCATCATATTACATGAGTATCATTATTTGAAAACTCAAAATCAATAAGGACTAGATATGGCACATGGTTTGTCAAAAACCATACAGCCACTAGTGAAAACCCAGTGGCTACAACAGGTGATAAGTGGTTTCCCACATGAGATGAACACGGTTTCTAAATCAATAATCCTATAAAAAACACATAGTAGAAAATACGTAGTATGATTGCACTATTTATCCCATAGTTGGTTCATGGATATGAAAAATCATGTGGGACAATAGTGCGAGGTAGGGTTCCTAAGCAGTGGGAGCCGCACGATTGGAAAAAAGTTTGTCCAACCATTTGTCTGATCCATTCAACCATGTTTTGAGAGTGAATTTAAAATTATTCACTTAATATGGTTAAATTCTATTTTTTCATTCTTCTCCCTACATCAAGGTCATATCTCCTCATTGTTGTTCTGTGTTTCTCCTCCTATCAACATATGGTTGACATGATCTCCTCCATCCATGCTCGGATTCAAACATCATCATCCATATTAGATCCACATCGGTAAGATCTAGATTCATCTATATTATTTTATAAGTTTATCATCACCTTTGTTGTTCTATTTTAGAGAATTCTAATTTTACATTTTTTAGGGGGGATGTTTATATCATCAATTTATTCCAAAACAAACTGAATCAGACCTCAATATTAGATGAGTAGAGAATCCTATGTACAAGGTAGGTGGTCTATAGATTTTACCAACATTTCCATTGAATAATAAAATTTTCATTAGTTCCACACACTATACTTTTCCATTCATCTAACAAAAATCTCATTCTTTGTATTAAATTAATATACATACCTTGTGCTACTCAACGTGAGCCTTATTTGGTACATTGAAGAAGTAATCCATGATCACTGAAAGACTATGGTTGTTTACACTTATATTTCCCTATTATAAAAAATTGAATAATTTAATAGAAATCCTTATAAGTGTTATTATTTGATTAATAATAGAATTTGACATTTTAGTAATTCTACCAATTGATAATGGCACCTCCGAAGTACCACATTGAATCTATGTGTTTGTTTTTCTTTGTATGGATGATTTTTATGAATACATCTTAAATGTGATTTGAGTTATGAATATTGTATTTGATGATGGATTATTGTTACTAAAATTTTTGATAAGAAATTCCATGTTTTATTAATAAAACCCTTAGGATTGGGTGAAATTTCATTTAAATTACAAAGTGATTATTGTTTATTTTTATCATTCATGTTATATGAGAACAAAATTCATTGTGCCTTCATATAAGTGCTTGATATAAATAATTTTAGTACATGGAATATTGATAATCTTAAATAAAGTTTCTATCATTTCAAATGTTTAAATTCCAACCATTTTTTATGTGGTTTGGAAAGCCTTTATTTTAAATCACAATTCCATGATAAATGAAATGAATTATTTACATTCAAATGATTTATATGAAATGGAATGACTTTTCAGGGTATATTTCCTTCCATAAATGAATAAAATTGTATTAATGATATTAATTATATATATATATTAAAACATGATTCATGATGGATTTCAAGTAATGAATAAATAAAATGGTTTCTTTGAATTGGATTATAGAGGTTGAAAGGCAACATTGACTGTTGTTTGTTTTATTAAATGTAATTGTGGGATTGAATTCCATTGATTATTCATGATATTGATTAATATAAATCATTATAGGGAATTCCTAATGGATAGTATTATAAATATGATATTACTATATATAGGATTTGGAATGATGATATGGACTTTTTGAGCATGGAATTACAATTCTCTACTACATCAGGGGTTGATCATGAGGTCCCCCACCAGTTGTATTATGTGGATGGTGGCCATGACACACCACCTTCTTTATTTGTGTTGAGATTTTGGAACACTCCCTACTATTCATGTGTTGACATTATGGAACACTCAGCATCTCAAGTGATGATAATTACATCTCCCACCTAGTATTAAATGTAGGGATTGTACCCTATAATGGATATTAAAGGCTCCTTTGGACTGGTTTGGGATAACTGAGTGATTCCCTGATTCAGCTTGCACCTTGTATTCAATTTATATGAATAGTTAAACCCTGCTTAATTTTTTCATATAGGTTTATGAAATATGTAAATACACTATATATATATTATTAATATATATATATATATACACTTACTAGTAGGATTTTATTTCTGGTGGTGAGCCGAAGTAGGTAGAGCCACTAAGTGTCCAACATGAACATAAACAAGCTAGTTTTTATTACTTCAAAACTATTTATTATTTAATTTTCAACTTCACACTACTTAAAATCATAAATATAGACATTATTTGGATTTAGAAAACATGGGTGGAAACCTACTATGATTTATACCACACAATCTACTTATGGTGCCATTGTAGTAGGGTACCTGAGTAGATCTCATTTTTGTAGATCCATAGATTATTGCTAGAATTATAATGATTATATATGGGTGATAGGAGAAAATGATTTAGCTAGATCTCTTGATTCTCATGAAGTTCACCGATTATGTTTTAGTTCCTTTATTCATGCAATTCCTTATATCATTTTTTTTCAAATGTTTAGGTACGTATCATTATAGGGATATTCATGCATGGTTATATATTTAAATTCACCATCTTTTATATTATGTTTATCATATTTTTTCTGATATTTATTTAATTAATTACTTCTTACACTGTTTTCATTGATTATTGATTGGTTACACTAAAATAATCTCTGATATTGAGGGTATAGACTCTACAATATATTATCCTTAGACCCTAATTGCTAGTCAGAATCTACTAGTGAAGTGAATCATGTTTTGACCTCTAAGAATTTGGAATCTTTTTATGAATATTTGAAACTAAAGGGGTAAAGTCGTCTTGGGAATATGTTTCTGGAGTACCTCATCATGGTGATTTTCTAAATATTAAACATATTTTTTCTAGAAAATATAGTTTTTCATGAAATTTACATAACTCTGAAGAGGATTCTCAAATTAGAAATTGGAGACTGTGGATGGGTTCATAATGTCATATTTACCCTACCAGTGTCCTAAGGTCTAATGGGTTGGATGATTCATTCCGGGGTGTTTTGGGGATGTGGTGTTAAATATGGAGTTAAATGATATTAATTGATTAAAGCCACCCCCTGCAACCCAGGTGTGAATCACACAATTAGGAGTAACCGCTCCTCATCTCCCTCTTTTGCCGACTAATGAAAATGAGCTAAAAAAGTGAAACAAAGCACTACTTTTAATTGATTCTAATAGTTATTGTCTTTAAGTTGAAGAGTACCATAATCTAGCCACATTTCATGATCATTAATATTCAAAATTTCTCCCTTGAGGTATAAATTTGTATGATTTCTTCCTACTTCTCTTCGTTTATCTTTTTCTTCAAAGGTTATACAGCCCAAATATAATTGATTAAAATCTATCCAAGGTTTATCTATAGGATTCATATTAAAATTGGATTAATCAAGTGATTTATGAGGTGATTCCCCACTCAAATTACTATATACATGATGTGTAGTCCAATGAGACACAATGTATAAGCCTTCTTGTTTAGGGTAGATGAATTTTTGGGACTACACATCATGTACTAGGGATATATGATATGTAGTTACCAAAACTGTGTGACCATGATAGATGAATTGATATTTTCATATAAAATTAAATGGAAATATATAGCTACATGGAAAATGTACACATACATTGGAATAACACATGTCTATGTGGTCGTTTCGATTGAATATTCCATGTATTATCGGAAGCATGATGTGTAAGGGATTTCTCTATCTTGGCTATGTGAAGGAGGAATACGGTTAGGGAATGGTGATGTGGGGAATTTCATATACCACCTCTATAGACCTTGTTCCCTTATATGGGTGAAAATTTGTATAGAAAGGATACAAGAATAGGTTCTCAGGTGGGCTCACACACAATATGAACCCCAATTCATGTTCTATATTCCTTGAGGATCATCTTGAGATCAGATTTATTCCATGTCACTTTCTATGATACATGGATTTAGGCTTATTTAGTGTCCTAACCTAAGTGTTTTTCCATGTAGAACACTATAGTGTCCTCATTTTCTTCTACAAGATGCGAGGCATTGTAATTTTAGAATGATTCTTTTTTTAGTGCTTTATCGATGTTGTAGATCTGTGTGGTTCATAAGCGAGTTGCTGATATTGGTACTCACTAGTGAAATCAAGTAATGGGTTCCCAATATTATTTGTATAGTGGGATAGTGATTGTAACACCCCGAGACTTTATGAAAAATATTCCTTTTAATTTCATTAATGTCTTGTATTGTACGCTACACCAAAAGGATCTTGCTCAACACACATCCTTGACTTGCCTTGTATTACATGCAATCGCGACCTTCCTCGATAGCATGTGTAGTATGCAATACCGAGTTTCACTAAACAACGATATGCTATTAAAATATTATTAAAACTAGCCGTTATGAATAGTAATAACCACTTTTTGAAATTTTATAAATTTTATTTTTCAAAATGGACTTCATTTTTGGATTCAGAATATCGAAATTAGCCTAGGGTGAAATTTTTGTATTTTTCTGAAAACTTTCAATTTTTGATGAATAGTGAAACCACTAAGTGGTAGTTAAAAAAATGAATTTTTCATAAAACATAATTTTACCGCCTCTGTGAATTGAATTTCGAAAATCCGAGAGACACGGTTAATATCAAGGACTAAAATGTGGTTCAATGAGATGAAAATAATTTTTGGTGAATCGTAACTTTTTACTTTTTTTACCGCGGTTAATAGTAAATAGTGTAACTAAGGGTAAATATGATATTACTATTACCCTAACACATGTCCTAATTCTATTGGATAAGTGTAATTCGGACAAAAACAACCTTATGAATATAATATGACCATTTAGGTCCACTTGGATTAGATTATGACATTTAATATTATTTTATTTAATGAATAGTTAAAATAGCTAAAATCATAGTTTAATAACTAAAACATTTCTAATATGGGTTTATACATAAGATAAATTAGATTATAAATATTAATTAGAAAGATAAAAATATTTCATACATAATGATATTTTATTTATAATTTTTAGACTTTAAATAAATTAATTTATTTATGACACAAAGATGATGCAGTAATTACCCTTTTAAGGAAATGTTAACATAATTGATGTTATAAATACCCAAATAAATGTAATTTGAGACTTTTTATGAATTCCACTAATTGTCTAGGTTACTATGATATATTAGTGTTTATTTAATCAACTTGGTTCGAACATATAATTCTGTTATGACATTCACAAAAATCATATATCAAATAGTGTCAAAATTGACACAAAATAGTTTTTAAATCAAATATTATATTATTAATTGTTATTTTATTCCTAAAAATCTAAGGTTAGGCCAAATTACTTAGATAAGGATATATATATTAATAATAAACAATTTTGGGTTCGTTTGTCATGTTATAGTAAGTTTATTAACCATATAGTGTAAGAAAACAAAAAGACACGGTAAAAGTTAAATTATTTAACTTAGAGTTAAATCTAATTGATAAGGTTAAGATAATAACCAAAACCTGTCTAAATCCTATTGTATGAGAGTATTTCGACCCATCACCACTTTATCTTCGAAATAAGACCCTTTGGAACCATTATAAACCGAATATGACCTTAATATAAAATAATATTTTGAGATTTTCCTAAGGTGCCCCTCTCCTCCCTTATAAAAGGGCACCTCCTCCCTCTCTTCCTCACACAACTTTGAGTATTCAAGCTCGTCCAACCCCTACCAAAATCTCTTCTCCACTTCCCTAGTATCATCCTATAGGTCCTGGTCTTCTTCAAAGACCATCCTTTGTTCTTTAAGTGGAGGTTAAGAAAAGGCGCGTCAAAAAGAGGTAATTTCCATTACCGATCTTTTTCAATTTCAATCTTCTTAAACTTATTCTTCTTGAGTTGTTTCATGATAAAGTAATAACATAAGTATTTCTTATATACTGATATGTTATTATAAATATGAAACAACTCTAATTAACCTTCTATCCATCCTACGGAAAAAGGAAATCACCGCGCGTGCGTACGTACGGAATACCGTCTCCACGCCGTGGTGTAATCTATTTTCCGCCACCACCTTAATTTGATAGTTATAATGGTGTAATGAGTAACTATATATGATTATTATATATTGATATTGATACTTAAATAGTATACATACACTTCAACACAATTCCACGACCATGGGAACAATATCATCGCTCGTGCGTACGTACGGACTACCGTCTCCACGACGCGATGAGATTCATTCTCCATGTTAACCATTTAAGAATGATTATAAAGTATATATAAGCAATAATAATGAAATATATGACATTATAAAGCTACTGGATTTATGTATATATGTATTTCATCTACTTCCATTCAATACAATAAGGAAAGGAAAACAGCGTTCATGCGTACGTACGGACTACCGTCTCCATGAACGGTGTGTTTCATTTCATTTATCTATCTATTATATATATATATATATATATACTGAATATATATGATATATAAATCATGTTTTATATTCTGGAAGTAAGTAAATCATGATATAAGTAATAATAATGTCATGAACAGCAAGTCCAAACATGGACGACAAAGGAAACAATTTTACCCAAAACGCTACTTTAACAAGAATTTACAAAAGAACAGGTAATATAAAGTCATAAGCAGACCATATCTGATATAATAACAAAGAATATGATTCTGGAATAAGTCAATAACATGATTTAAATCATTATACAGGAGGTTCGGACACTTACAAAGCAAGTCGGACCTAAGGTAAGGGAAATATCACAATCTCACTTTTATCCGAGATTGTTTTTACTTTGGTAATTACTGGGGTGTATTTTATCATCCACATCCATGTTCCCTCAATATGTAATATTATTTCCATCCTTCTACAATATTTGATATCCAATTTTACCCTTCTGTGGGTTTTTAGTAAAATATATGAAAGGAATCTTTTGTCGTTTTTCGTACGATGTACTTTTTGACTTTTCCGACAAAAGTACGAAGAATGTGTTTTTAACTTATACGGCATGAAGGGATTTTAAAAACATTATTTCCAAGAAGCTTCCTTTTCAATTTTTCAAGTTTATTTTTAATCAACTTCTTTTATTTTAAAGTCGTATGACATGTTATGAAACGGAAAATGTTTTTGAAGAAGAAAGGATATTTTCCTCAAGAATGGAGTTCAAGTGTTTTATCAAAATTATTTTCCATCTAAGATAATAAAGGGTTCTGTTTTTATCCCTATTATTACATGGATTTGATTATGTTTTGATGGAAATATTTTTATGAATTCCTTTATCTTATATGAATTGTTTTATGATGTCATGTTGTTTAAGAATCCCATTTTTATTACATGGGTTACGCTATGATGTATGGTTTATGATTATGTGGCACACATAAGAAAGGATTCATTATAAGATGGGTGGGACCTATATCTCCCTCCAATGCATTGGGTAAAGATTTTATATCTCATGAGATAGACATGGCTGGAATGGTAGGTTATACCGATTCAGTGAAACAGGACTGAAACGAGGGTTACTCGATTCAGAAAGGGATTTGTCCACTAAGATAGTCTTGGAAATGAGTCTTGACTAACAAGAAATGATTCTCTATGATTATGTGTGAATGCCACAAAGTTTCATGTTTTAAGTTATGATTATTGTGATTACATTTCACTGCCATGATTTATCCCATGTTATGAAATTATGCTCTCTTTTGCAGGTTAAGATTTCCAAAATGTTATGTTCTTATGAATATGATGTGATTGATATTTCTTTTGTTTACCCTTACTGAGCATTTGAGCTCACCCTTTTATGTTTTCTTTTCCCCAGGAAATAAATAAAGGTTTTAGGTAAAAAAAGGGAAGATCTTTATGGGAGATGTTGAAGATCTTTCACTACGATTAGAAGATTATATTCCGAGTTTCCAAAGACACTAAACTATTACGGTTCTTGTGTGTGTGTTTTTTGTAATGACTAAGTATTCCGCAAAATTAATGTAATGTACATGTACGTCAGGCTCCAGGTCTCTATAGTTGGTATCAGAGGAAAGGTTTAGTCAACCTTTGGAAACTAGGATGCAAGAACTTTAGTGAGATCCCTAGAGATATTTCTAAGGTATGTCTAGGGATGTCTCTAAGGTTAAGTATACGTATAGGTTATAGTCCTAGAATTGCGCTAACGATCTTAGAATTTAACCTAAGTTGTTAGATATTGAAGGTACTCCCCCTTTATTATGTTGTCTTCCCTAGCATGATTTTTTCCTCTCACACTATTCTTTTTGGGTTTTAGATGATGGCTGGAACCCGAAGGAACCGTGTTGATCAATGCAATGGACAATGCAATGATTCCCCTCCTGAACAAACAAATGTTATGGGAGATGGAGTGCAAAATCTTATTGCTATACTTACACAAGCTATGAATCATTCTGGACTTCCAAATGAACAGAGAAGGGAACAATATTCTATTGAGTCCTTCACGAGGCAACGTCCACCTTCTTTCAATGGGTCTTCCGATCCACTTGTTGCTGAACAATGGATCAGTACCACTGAAAAGATATTTTCAGTTCTTCAATGTTCTGAACATGATAAAGTCATCTTAGCAGTGTATCGTTTGGAAGGTGAAGCTGATAAATGGTGGAATCTTATCAAGAATACGAGGCCAAGAGATGAAATTGAGTCCATAGAATGGGATGAGTTCATGAACTTGTTTTTCAGTAAGTACTTCCCTCGTATTCTTTGAACAAAGATGGAAAAGGAGTTTCTTGAGCTGATGCAGAAGGATGATGAATCTGTTGGTATATACGAAGCGAATTTTACAAGACTTGAAAGGTATGCATCTAGCATTATCATCCAACCTGAAAGTAAAGTTGATCGATTTTTCAGTGGCTTAAAACCAAGTCTTCGAAGGGCATTAGCTATAAGAGACTTCAGTAGCTATGAAGAAATTGTGTGTTGTTCTATAAAGGTAGAAATGGAAGTTGGTGTTACATATCCATCTCATGGTTTTGACAAGAAACGAAAAATGGAGTTCAAGGAGAAATCTCATAATAATGGTGAAAAGAAGGTGAATGTTTCCTTATGCACAAAGTGTGGAAAGAAGCATGATGGAGATTGTCTTAAAGGGACTAGAAAATGTTTTAAGTGTGGAAAATAAGGTCATCGAGCAGCTGAGTGTCGAAGTAATGGAAAAAGGGTTTCTATTGATGTGAATAAAGAAAAGACTGTAGAGAATGCACCACCAACACTTCAATGCTTCAAGTGCAAGGAAATGGGGCATTATGCTAATAAATGCCCAAATCCAAGGGTTAGTGATGATCAACATGAGCAACCACTTAAGGCAAAGGACAAAGGGAAGTCACATGCGATCACTATTGGCGATGTTGAATATGACAACGATGTGGTGGAATGATTAAGTGTTTATGTAATGGGATTCCAAAATAATGTTGTATCATGGAGTATTGGAATATTTATGTATTGGTCTAATGTGGTATTCAAAGTGATTGAGATATTTTTGGAAATAAGACGATATGCGCATAATGAAGGGAAAATGAGAAAATGAAATGTTTAACAGTATTCATGAGCTCATGATTGATATAAGGACTAAGTGATATCATGGTTTGATTATAAAGAATTTTGAGGATTTTGGTATGTGGAAAGTGTTTAACTACATTCATGTTTTCACTAAGGTTCAATGGGTATTCAAGAGAATACATGATTAAGGACTTTGAATGTTTAGAATGTGACCAACAAGACATATCTTATGATATATGGGGATCAACAATGGTATTAAATCTATGGTAATTGTTTTCACTATATTATGAGAGTGGACTACAGTATTATGGGTAAGCCTAATGATTGGAATGGATTATGTTGGACATAAGTTAGTATTGTTTAAGGATAGAAGTTTTTCTATATTATTGATGGGATGTTATAGTAATATAGTTTTAGAAAAAGGACAACCTGCAGGACGGGCGACAGCCCATCGCGTCGGACAAGGCTGTGGGAATCGAACCCACAACCGAAATGCGACTGGCCTTTATTTCCTACCACTGGCCTACAGGAAGTCCCTGTTTAGTAGAAACTAGTTTTATTTTATTAAGAGGTATGACATATGAAGTATAAGTTCATTTTTGGAACCATATACGATTAATCTAACCATAAGATGAACTTATAACTTTTCAAACCTTTTGTTTGAGACAGATGGAATGACCCATCATTCTATTACATGATCTGCTAACATATCACGAATGACAAATTCAACTTCATTTCTTTAAGAGATGAAGTGGAAATTGTCCAAATAACAACCAACGGTGAGACTATACCGAAATGACGAAAGTATTTCTTCTAATTCCAATTTCATCAACTTTAGGGAAACGATCTTGAAAACCAAAAATGTCATCCTAGTGCTCTTATATCTGATTAATCAGATGGTACCTTAGATCGTCACAAATTTATGGATTTGTGATTGTTGGATTTTCCATAGCCATGTTCTCTACCACTCTCCATCAGAACATGATGGTCAGATTTTTCTTCCATATCCATATTTTCACCTATGTGGAAACCCAGTGATTAGTTTATTTGGGGTAACCATTACATTTCATACCTTTGTTTTTAAATATTGGTTTTGGTATTCCTTTTTACGATGTGGGTTTCTATTGAAGAAACTTTCGAATAGTAAACCATTTTTATCCCCGATGAATTTCGAGGGCGAAATTAATTTTAAGGGGGGTAGAATGTAACACCCCGAGATTTTATGAAAAATATTCTTTTTAATTTCATTAATTTCTTGTATTGTACGCTACACCAAAAGGATCTTGCTCAACACGCATCCTTGACTTGCCTTGTATTACACGCAATCACGACCTTCCTCGATAGCGTGTTTAGTATGCAATACCGAGTTTCACTAAACAACGATATGCTATTAAAATATTATTAAAACTAGCCGTTATGAATAGTAATAACCACTTTTTGAAATTTTATAAATTTTATTTTTCAAAATGGACTTCATTTTTGGATTCAGAATATCGAAATTAGCCTAGGGTAAAATTTTGGTATTTTTCTGAAAACTTTCAATTTTTGATGAATAGTGAAACCACTAAGTGGTAGTTAAAAAACTGAATTTTTCATAAAACTTAATTTTACCGCTTCTGTGAATTGAATTTCGAAAATCCGAGAGACACGGTAAATATCAAGGACTAAAATTTGGTTCAATGAGATGAAAATAATTTTTGGTGAATAGTAACTTTTTACTTTTTTTTACCGCGGTTAATAGTAAATAGGGTAACTAAGGGTAAATATGATATTACTATTACCCTAACACATGTCCTAATTCTATTGGATAAGTGTAATTCCGCCAAAAACAACCTTATGAATATAAAATGACCATTTAGGTCCACATGGATTAGATTATGACATTTAATATTATTTTATTTAAGGAATAGTTAAAATAGCTAAAATCAAAGTTTAATAACTAAAACATTTTTAATATGGGTTTATACATAAGATAAATTCGATTATAAATATTAATTAGAAAGCTAAAAAGATTTCATACATAATGATATTTTATTTTTAATTTTTAGACTTTAAATAAATTAATTTATTTATGACACAACGATGATGCAGTAATTACCCTTTTAAGGAAATGTTAACATAATTGATGTTATAAATACCCAAATAAATGTAATTTGAGACTTTTTATGAATTCCAATAATTTTCTAGGTTACTATGATATATTAGTGTTGATTTAATCAACTTGGTTCGAACATATAATTCTGTTATGACATTCACAAAAATCATATATCAAATAGTGTCAAAATTGACACAAAATAGTTTTTAAATCAAATATTATATTATTAATTGTTATTTTATTCCTAAAAATCTAAGGTTCAGCCAAATGACTTAGATAAGGATATATATATTAATAATAAACAATTTGGGGTTCGTTTGTCATGTTATAGTAAGTGTATTAACCATATAGTGTAAGAAAACAAAAAGACACGGTAAAAGTTAAATTATTTAACATAGAGTTAAATCTAATTGATAAGGTTAAAATAATAACCTAAACTTGTCTAAATCCTATTGGATGAGAGGATTTCGACCCAGCACCACTTTATCTTCGAAATAAGACCCTTTGGAACCATTATAAACCGAATTTGACCTTAATATAAAATAATATTTTGAGATTTTCCTAAGGTGCCCCTCTCCTCCCTTATAAAAGGACACCTCCTCCCTCTCTTCCTCACACAACTTTGAGCATTCAAGCTCGGCCAACCCCTGCCAAAATATCTTCTCCACTTCCCTAGTATCATCCTAGAGGTCCTGGTCTTCTTCAAAGACCATCCTTAGTTCTTTAAGTTGAGGTTAAGAAAATGCGCGTCAAAAAGGGGTAATTTCCATTACCGATCTTTTTCAATTTTTTTCTTCTTAAACTTATTCTTCTTGAGTTGTTTCATGATAAAGTAATAACATAAGTATTTATTATATACTTATATGTTATTATAAATATGAAACAACTCTAATTAACCTTCTATCCATCCTACGGAAAAAGGAAATCACCGCGCGTGCGTACGTACGGAATACCGTCTCCACGCCGTGGTGTAATCTATTTTCCTCCACCACCTTAATTGGATAGGTATAATGGTGTAATGAGTAACTATATATGATTATTATAAATTGATATTGATACTAAAATAGTATACATACACTTCAACACAATTCCACGACCATGGGAACGATATCATCGCTCGTGCGTACGTACGGACTACCGTCTCCACGACGCGATGAGATTCATTCTCCATGTTAACCATTTAAGAATGAATATAAAGTATATATAAGCAATAATAATGAAATATATGACATTATAAAGCTACTGGATTTATGTATATATGTATTTCATCTACTTACTTCCATTCAAGACAATAAGGAAAGGAAAACAGCGTTCATGCGTACGTACGGACTACCGTCTCCATGAACGGTGTGTTTCATTTCATTTATCTATCTATTATATATATATATATACTGAATATATATGATATATAAATCATGGTTTATATTCTGGAAGTATGTAAATCATGATATAAGTAATAATAATGTCAAGAACAACAAGTCCAAACATGGACGAAAAAGGAAACAATTTTACCCAAAACGCTACTTTAACAAGAATTTACAAAAGAACAGGTAATATAAAGTCATAAGTGGACCATATATGATATAATAACAATGAATATGATTCTTTAATAAGTCAATAACATGATTTAAATCATTATACAGGAGGTTCGGACACTTACAAAGCAAGTCGGACCTAAGGTAAAGGAAATATCACAATCTCACTTTTATCCGAGATTGTTTTTACTTTGGTAATTACTGGGGTGTATTTTATCATCCACATCCATGTTCCCTCAATATGTAATATTATTTCCATCCTTCTACAATAGTTTATATCCAATTTTACCCTTCGGTGAGTTTTTAGTAAAAGATATGAAAGGAATCATTTGTCGTTTTTCGTACGAGGTACTTTTTGACTTTTCCGACAAAAGTACGAAGAATGTTTTTTTTAACTTATACAGCATGAATGGATTTTTAAAACATTATTTCCAAGAAGCTTCCTTTTCACGTTTTCAAGTTTATTTTTAATGAACTTCTTTTATTTTAAAGTCGTATGACATGTTATGAAACAAAAAATGTTTTTGAAGAAGAAAGGATATTTTCCTCAAGAATGGAGTTCAAGTGTTTTATCAAAATTAGTTTCCATCTAAGATAACAAAGGGTTCTATTTTTATCCCTATTATTGAGTGGATTTGATTATGTTGTGATGGATATATTTTTATGAATTCCTTTATCTTATATGAATTGTTTTATGATGTCATGTTGTTTAAGAATCCCATTTTTATTACATGGGTTATGCTATGATGTATGGTTTATGATTATGTGGCACACATAAGAAAGGATTCATTATAAGATGGGTGGGACCTATATCTCCCTCCAATGCATTGGGTAAATATTTTATATCTCATGAGATAGACATGACTGGAATGGTAGGTTATACCGGTTCAGTGAAACAGGACTGAAACGAGGGTTACTCGATTCAGAAAGGGACTTTGTCCACTAAGATAGTCTTGGAAATGAGTTTTGACTAACATGAAATGATTCTCTATGATTATGTGTGAATGCCACAATGTTTCATGTTTTAAGTTATGATTATTGTGATTACATTTCACTGCCATGATTTATCCCATGTTATGAAATTATGATCTCTTTTGCAGGTTAAGATTTCAAAAATGTTATGTTCTTATGAATATGATGTGATTGATATTTCTTTTGTTTACCCTTACTGAGCATTTGAGCTCACCCTTTTATGTTTTCTTTTCCCCAGGATATAAATAAAGGTTTTAGGTAAATAAAAGGGAAGATCTTTATGGGAGATGTTGAAGATATTTCACCACGATTAGAAGATTATATTCCGAGTTTCCAAAGACACTAAACTATTACGGTCCTTGTGTGTGTGTTTTTTGTAATGACTAAGTATTCTGCAAAATTAATGTAATGTACATGTACGTCAGGCTCCGGGTCTCTACAGTGATCCCCTAAAATTCTAGGGCACGATGCCTCCAAACCAAATGATTAGATAGATTTGTTACTCCCTTGTTGGACCAGAGTATGGGTCCTCAATCCATGGAATTTTACTACCCTTATGTGTTAAGGTGTGGGTCATCTAGATGTGATATATCGATATGGTGGAAACTCCCATATTATATTAGGTGATGAGACTTCTATCCATGTCGTCAAAACTCCCCTATAATTCTAGGGTTTTGTGTTATTATCAATGAATTGGTACACCCTTATTGTACTAGAGTGTGGGTCCTCTAGCCCGGGGTCGACACACCACAGTTTTTTTAGGGTGTGGGTCACCTAATCTAATCCTATTGGAAGAGAATAACTCCCATGTAATTTCCAGGTATGGTTCCTCTTGCCACAATCTGGAACTCCCCATATTTTGGGAATGGGTATTCTATCCTTTGAGTGGTACTCCTTTAACGTACCAGGTTGTGGGTCCTCACCTATGGAGTTGAAATCCTCCTTCTTTGAGTTTAATTGGAGAGAAGGTCCTCCAATAGCGTAAGAACTCTCTCTTCCGTTGAGTACTTCTTTATGGTACGAGCTTCTCCACTAGTTATTTTTAAAACCTATATATAATTAAGTCCACCCTCAATGGATATAGGTGAGGGCCACTCTATACTGGACAAACAATGATATCTAGTGTTAGTTTGGAGCAACACTCTATTAACTACCGAGAAGTGGAGAGGTGTGATACCTTGGTTCACTCTTGTTATAAAGGATACATGTAGTTATTATTCGAGAGCAGTGATCCCTCAACTAGGTTTAGTGGTGGGGAGAGGGCCTATCCACATGGGTTTATTTGACATTTCATAGATAACATGTCAACAACGATATGACATATGTTGTTGGGAACTAGAAAATGGCATAGTAGGTTGTTCCTGATGGAGTGCATCTCTCAGATGGGTTCCATCCAGGATAACCCAGCTCATGGAGTGTGTTCCGCCCTTTTTTTGATACCGTTAGTTCCTTGAGTATTATCAGGTTATTGGTTATGAGGTCAAAAGCTCATGATACATGTGGTCTTAGATGAGTATATCTGGGTGATTCATGGAGTCTGTACTGTGTTTTCACATATTGGGGTTGACACCCTAGAGAATTGAGCTAGAATGTTCTATATAACAGAGGATGGTTTGAGATGGAGTTTCTCTCATGATTTGTTTTGCACTAGCAAGGTTGACTAGACTATTTCCTTTTAGTAGATCACATTTTTTTTGGGCTCCAAATAAACATTATATTCACAAACCTTCATGGGATTTCCGATGCATGTTGTTTCTGGTACAAGCCCCATGAATTTTGATGTAGTCCAAAGAGATCCAGAGATAGACTGTTCTTAGTGAGCTGGACTGATCAGGTGTATATCGGAGTTGGGAAAAGCATATTTTTTACGGTTGCATTGGACAGTGACCCCCTCCATCATTGTTGTATGGATTCCATTATAGTTTTCTTTTGGTAAGTTAATTTTTTCCCTTTTTTTATTTTAATATGTTTTTTTACCCTGGCCTCAATTGGATGTATGCTTGAATATTATTTTTCTAGATTTTGTATCTTTGCACTATTTCATTGTGGTGTTGGTGGGTGTGTGCATATATGCACATTAGAAAAAGGCCACTCCATTTTAATTATTCCTTTAATTATTTATACCCTAGGCCTATGAAAGAGTGCTTTTGGTAGTCACACCCTGATCCCAAGTGTGTGTCGGGTCATGAAATATTGGTATCAGAGCGAGGATCATTCCATGGGACATTGTTCATATGTATCCCTCTAATAGGATTTGGATGAATTGAAAAGAGATAGTGTAATGTTGGTTTATGATTATCTTACATTCTAGTGGTTCTAGTATTGGTGTGATAACTATCTAATCTATTCACTGGGACATTGATAACTGACTATTAAACTTGTTATATTAAGACTCTTTTCATAGAGGAAATAAATGGTACATGTTTCATATTTGACTGTTTTTTTATTTTTTATCATCCCTTATTGAGTCAGATTCCCACATATACTCTTTGAGCATTGTGAATATTTATTTTATTTTTGGATTACTCCATTAAAATGGATACATAGGTTTTCATGACCTGATGGAGGTGACGATCAACCTTTTGATGAGGCATCACTGTAGGGTATGAGTTCGGAGATTGTACCTTTGTGTAGTCAGCCTGTTGATCCACCATCTGCTGAGAGGAATGTTGTTCGGACATTGTGGGACAAACATATGCACTGGCTGAGTGTGGTACATTATTTCTAGAGGTAGTGAACTATTATGTACTAGGGTGATCCACACCCCTAGGCATCTAATGACATGCTTAAGGCATTCACACATGTTTTCCACCTCTGGGGAACTCCCCCTGATCAGATGGTAGTCCTAGTAGTGAGCCTTCTGCATGTTTTGTCTAGTAGATGGTAGAGTTTAATAACGCATTCCCATGATGAGGTGACCCTTACATGGGTAGAGTTAGAGAGAATCTTCAGGGAAGAATTTTCTAATCCTTGTTGAGGATGGTTCAAATCTAAGAGATTATGCTATTTTGGAATGGTATAATTTTAAGGAAGTGTATTCAGAGAGGTTCATAGACTTGTTGTGTTACTCTCTGGATATGTTTTGAGAACCATTCAACAAGTCTATAACCTTTGACAAGGGACTTCACATAGATATTAGAGTGGGTGTTGTCACCATGTTTATTCCCTCTAATGTAGGGTATTAGAGCGATCTCCAGTGCTAGAGAGATAAATATATGAGGGACATAAGGATCTAGCCCATGGTGATAGTCAGGATGGTGAGGGATCAAAACAGTTAGAAATTGATAGATGAAGGGATCATGGAACATGGGGGTTACCCTTTCCCTGACATAGGCTCGTGGTCTTGTAGCACATTAGTAGCTCCATGGATCAGGGAAACTTCATGAGGGATGATGTTTCACTTGCGACAGCCATGTAGATCATTCTAGATATTGTCCAACAAAATGTGTTTTTGAGAGGAAGATAATAAATGAGATTCTTTATAAGTTGAATTCATTGGGTCAAGGGGTTCTACAAGATGTCAAACATGGAAGTGGAGATGATATGTCATCTTGAGAAGACAGGTGGATGGAGGTCATGATAGCCCCACCTACTTGTGGTCCACAGTAGGCACCGAGAGTTGGTGGATGCGCATGAGGACAACTTCAGGTAGTAGAGACCTATGATCCACATGATCTGAGACAGAATAGAGGTATGTTCCATGTTTTTTCTACTTTTTAGTAGTATTTTTTGACACTATTAGGAGGTATTATTTTTATTTCTGCCTATTGCCTGAAGTTTATCCGGGTTGTAGAGGGGTGTCGGTATAACCCTACATTGGTGTTGTTTAGTATAGATTCAAATATATGAGAAATATGGGTCCTTCCCCCACTAAAACATTTTTTATATGAATAAAAATATTTTGGGTGAGTTAGTGACTCACATAAAAGATAATATTGAGGTGCAGTGGATGAGTTCCACTAACATGAGTGTTTGTGGCTTTGAAATCATGTTGGTGGGAGAAATTGAGGGCGCAATATGGCTCAGTTGAGTGTTTCAGATTACAATTGTTTTCAATTAGTGTACTCATGTGCTTATACTTATATTTGAATGCGAGATGCTCGAGGAAGATGTGCCATAGTTTTTCATGACCCGTCGTCGGGGCCCAAGACGTGACCACCCCAAGCCCGCCTTCCATAGGCCAGGGGCTGGCGACTAGAACCAAAAGGCATATCCAATTAATCGGGAAGGCATTGGATTTAAAACATGCCACACAAATAGTATTAAAACACAATAAGGATTAACCACAAGTAACTACTATAGTAAAAAACGTGTGGAAAGTAAGGGCCAGTATTCAAGGCCAACTGAAAGTACAAGTACATTTGAAAGAGAAACAACTCCTGGATCATCCACCTAGAATCCTACCTAAAGGGTAGGTAAAAATCTTGATCAAGTCATCTCTGTGGTATGTCCAATCTTAGTCCACCTATGATCAGGCTCCTTTCCATCACCCCTATCCGTAATCAATGATGTCTGTCACCTGCACAAGACACAACAAGGTACGGGCATAACCCGTGCATGGGTGAGTATAACGATACACAGTGGGACCCTGAGACCCCCGATGGTCTCCCAGAATCTACAAATGATAAACCTCAAAAGTAAGTGTACAATCTCAAGGTATTAATTAACAACCATCCTGAAAAAGGTGTATGACCATACATATACCGAAGTTGTCATGATTACATAAAGCTCCATCACATAAGCCAAAAGCACAACTGTCCACGAAGGAAGATGTACCACGAAGGTAATACCACACAAGTGAGTACCTCTTAGGTAACACTACACTGATTAGAACCATAATTACTTCACCACAATTATTAGAACTCATCTCACACTAGGAATAACTAAGGTATGTTAGTAATGATGGTTAGATGTAACAAGTGAATCATCTTACACCATTGGGAAGCAGACCCATGTAGTATCCTCAATCATCATACCCATGTAGGATCTTAGTACAACAGACCCACGAAAGATCCTAGAGTAGTCCCACATGGATTCCTAAAGAGGATCCTTTTGGGATCATGGAAAACAGACCTAGAAAGGATCCCAAATTACAACATACCCATGGAGGATCCCAAGGAACATGCCAACATAGGATCCCTTTCTCATGTTACAGCCAGCCACTGTGTTCCCGCACTATTATCACTTGATTCCAAGAGGGTCTGATCCTCCAGCCACATGTGATACTCCAACTATCACAAATTATTAAGAAGAAGTATCCCTAAAGGACCGTCACATAATAGGGTTCTCAACGTAATATATGGTGCATCAAACAAACGCCCAATTTATAAGTTTTAGGACTTTTTAGTCCTGAGGGCCCAGTTGGATTCATGTTTGATCCAACCCAGCCATACCCCAACTTTATCTAAAACTAAATTGTGGTATAAAAAACGGACTATCTCGATCCAAGGTTTCTAGTTCCCTAGACAGTTAATCAAATGAACGATCGTAGCCCAGGTTGGGGCCAAAAGAGTGGAAAGGGGTCAAAGCTGGTCTGGGTCTAGTCTGACCTAGTCAGCCAAAACAGGAATGGGCTGACCCGACCCAGTTCGGGTCGACCTGACCCGACCTGGGCCTGGCCCGGCCTGCCTGCATGGCCCATGGTGGGAGGCCCACTTGAGGCTCACGACTGGGCATCCGTGCAGTGGGGTCCTCCCGATTCCCCTCCCATAGGGAAGGAACCCCCCAGGTACCCCAAAAAGCTCATCCCTTTGGGTTGGGTGGCCAACCGGCCGGCACCATGTGGCATCGACAACTAGAACGCAGGACCCGGGGGTCCCGCTCTACTCCTCAGCAGGTTAGATGGCCAGACCACCTCCGTGGTGTGGTAGTGCATGGTGCCACCTCCAACAGCCACCTGCGTGATTCCCCCCTTCCTTTTTCGTCGCGTCCTTGTGCTGCGGCCCTCGAAAGCCCGGCAATGCGAATGCGCATCGTCGCCCCATTCATGAGGTCAGTCTTGTGTCGAACACCTCCCTTGCTCCACTACGGCCGATGGGCCGCGACCCTCCTCTAGTGGCGCGGTCATTCCGCCGCTGTCATCATGGCTGCTCGGAGTTCTGGACTCTGCTCCCGTGCCCTTCTGGCACGTTCGTCTCCCCCAGTCACCGGCGGCGTTCCTCGAGTCACTGGGTGCACCCCGGTGGCCCGATCTTCATTCCAAAGACTCCTGCACTCATCTCGGGACATTGCCATCAATTCAAGACCACCATGGTTAGGATTCGATCAACCTGAACACAAGACTTAAAGAACACCAATATCTTCAAAGGTTGCCGAGTGGCTGGGCCATGTTCATTTAGCCCACACCCTCTACGTTAGACTACAATCAAATGACATAGTTGTTCTTAAAACCAGAATAATGAGAAGAACATGGTACGGGGTATAAAAAATCAAAAATCCCAATCTTGAAGATTCATTGTCGTCTGTGTGGAGAGGGAAATATGTACATCAGTTCATCATCATTGAACAAGTTCCTCATTGGATATCATTCGACAATATTTTTTTGTTGCATAAATGTTTGTCGAAGGAGAAGAGTTCTTCCTCTAATGGGGGTTTCCTCCAGCAAGATCCTCCACAAATATTCTTCTCCAGCAAAAACCCAGATCCCCCAATCAAGGTGATGAAGATCCTCCCCCTTAATTGATAGATTTAATGATATCAATTAATGAAGTCATTAAATGATGGGGTTTGGCACAATTAAAATAACTGTTTAAATAGATCGGGTGGTCCCCACAGAGAATTCAAAATAATTCAAAAGTTATATAAAAATAAATTTAGTTTTTTATTATTTCCACTTTTTTTATTTTCCCATGATGGGTAGAAAAAGATATCTTCCACCCAAGACCAACTGCAGCCGAGGGGGAGGTCTCCTTAAGAAACTATCGACACTGTGAGATCAATGATGACCTCAGATTTCAATTCTTGGAATCATTTCAAAAGTAACAAAAACCCTCTCACATGTTTACTAAAAGTACTTAAGAAACATCAAAAAAATCTAGGATCTCTAGGCCTCGAAATCACGTACCATCAGAAAATGCAGACTTGAATGTTTCTATATAATTTAAAAAACTTAATTTCAATTTTCAGGTCTTTACATTCTCCCCACCATAGGGCATTTCTTCCCCGAAAGCCACATCACAAAAACATGAAAAACAAGTAGGGGTACTGAACACAAATTTGAGCCTCCCGCTCCCATGTGCTCTCTTGGAGGTTCGCTTTCAGCCAACATACCCACGCCAAAGATATCGATCACCCACGAAGGAATCACTCCTGTCAATCCTCAATCTCCACTAGAACCTCCTAAAATGTCTCTCCATCATCGATGCCAAGCTCGCCCCAGTCAAATATGTGAATAGGATCATGCACGTATATCCTTAGTTGGGATACGTGGAAAACATCATGCACTAGGTGCAACTACAGGGGATGTTCTAGGAGTTAAGCCACCTCTCCCACTCTGTTGAGGAACTGAAATGGTCCGATGAACCTCGATGACAACTTTTCGCCCATGCCATATATCCACAAACCACATCGGGGTGAGACTCGTAGAAAGACGTGGTAACCATCCATGAACTCCAGAGTTCTCCATATCATGTCGGCATAAAACTTACGGCTGCTCTGTGTAGTTTTCATCTTCTCATGGATGATCTACACCTTTTTCGGGGTAGCTCATACAATCTCTGGTCCCACAAGTGCTGACGCCCCTAGATCAGTCCAGCATAAAGGTGATCTGCAAGGTTGGCCATACAGAGCCTTGTATGGTGCCATCCTAATGGTGGAGTGACATCTGTTGTTTAATTAAAACTCCACAAAGGGCATGTGATCCTACAAACTGTGACTGAAGATGAGGATGCAAGAACGCAACATTTCCTCGAGGGTCTAAATGGTCCACTCAATATTGCAATCCGTTTGTGGATGGAAGGCAGTTATCAAATGAAGCTGCATCCTGAAATCATCTTGCAACCTCGTCCATAGCCAGGATGTGAAATTCACATCATGATTAGAGTCAATCGTTGAGGGTACTGCATGTAGCCGCACAATCTCATTCACATAGAAGAGTCTCATGCTCTATATTAAACCCTACTATCTGATTGGTATGAAGTGGGCCTACATGGTGAGTCGATCGATGATCACCAAGATAGAATCATGACCCCAAGATGTATGTGTAAGTACTATCACGAAGTATATGGATATTCCTTCACACTTCCACTCTGGGACCTCTAATACCTGAACTAAGCCTGCTGGTACCTGATGCCCCGCCTTCATTTTCTGGTATGTGAGGCCCTGGGAGACAAATTCTGCTACTTCTTTCTTCATCACTGGCTACCAGTGTTGTCGTCGGAGGTCCTGTAACATCTTCACCACTCTTTGATTTATTTATAGAGGGGTTGTGTATAACTCCCTCAACACTTCCTCCAAAAGCGACACTGGTACAGTGGTACGTCCTCTGAAAAAGATAATGTGCTCCACACCTTAAGAAAATCCATCAAGTGCCGATCCTATAGTGGGGTGACTTTAAGAGACTGAATAATAGATGCTCCATCTCAACCCACAAAGGATATCTATAAAGAATCCAGCAACTCCATCACCTCACCTAGAAGCCGTATACTAGATCTCCTGCTGAGTGCATCTGCGACCACATTCCCCTTCCCAAGAGTAGAGACATTCTCAAATTCATAGTCTTGGAAGAACTCAAGTCAACATCGATGTCGTAGGATCAGGTCTTTCTAGGAGAAGATATACCTGAGACTCTGGTGATCAGAGTATCCCCTAAAACACTCTCCCATCAGATAGTGTCACCATATTTTCAAAGCGAAGACCAATGATGCTAACTGAAGGTCATGGGTAGCATAGTTCTTTTCATTTTGTCTCAGCTGTCGAGAACCATATGTGATAACTGCTCGCTCCTGAATCAGGAGACATCCGAGCTCGGTTACTAATGCACCGTAGTAGAAAAGGTACCCAATGCCCTACTCCTGATGCCTAATGATGGTGGCACTTGTCATCCTCTACCTGAGCTCCTTAAAACTCTGCGAGCATCTCTCCGAAAACACGAAGGGTTGCCTCTTCATCATAAATGCTGATAAAGGTGCTGAAACTCTGGAGAAATCTAGCAAAAATCTTCGATAGTATCTAGAAAAACCCAAAAAACACTGTATATCCATCATACTCTTGGGTGGATCACAAGAAAGTACCACCTTAATCATCACCGGATCCACCACAACTACAACCTCTGAGATGACATGTCCTTGAAAGTGAACCTCTCGTATCCATAACTAGCACTTCGAGAGATTTCCATAAAGCTAGTGCTCTCAGAGTGTGTCTAGAACTACCGAAAAATGATTAGCATGCTCCTCCTTAGTAGCTGAGTAGAGCAGAATGTCGTCGATGAAGACTACTACAAAGAGATCAAGGTATGGCTCAAAGACCCAGTTCATGTGTCCTATGAACACTCCAGGAGCATTGGTCATGCCGAATGACACGAACAAAAACACATAATGTTTGTAACGACATATGAAATATGTCTTCTACACATGCTTGTCTAATAATCTGAGTTGGTGATAGCCTGATCTGAGGTTTATCTTCGATAAACATCATGCACTCTTCTACTGATCAAATATGTCATCAATCCTCAAGAGTGGGTACTTATTCTTCATGGTCACCTAGTTCAGGCATCGATAGTCAAAAAAATGTCTCAAAACCCCCTCTGACTTCTTGTTAAAAAAATTCGAGGTTGCCCAAGGAGAAACACAGGTCAGGATGAACCCATTCCCCTGAAATTCCTCCAACAATACCCGCAGCTCACGAAGCTCCGTGGGAGCCATCCAATATGCTGGTGTGGATATAGGTGCGTCTCGGGGTAAAAGTCAATTAAAATGTCCAACACCCTACGAGGAGGTAGATCTAGCACATCATTAGGGAAGACATCCGCATACTAGTCCACCACTATAGGATTTCTCGGACTCTCCAAATCAACTTCTCCAAGGGTAAGGCAAGCAAACAGATGAGTGATCGGTTGCACTCTCTTTCGGGTAAATCGATCCTATGCTGAAATGGATCCCTTCTTGCCGGTGAAGGTTTAAATAGTCCCATACCTACAGATACAAAACACTTTTCACCTAATGTAGTCGATCTGGGAATGTAATGTAGATAACCAATCCATTCCCAAGATGATGTCGTAAGGCCTTGATGGTTCTACTAGAAGATCCCAGCCGAGGAGCTCGCCTCCTAGAGTAATCTCACACTGCCAGAACCTATGTGTAATCTCTGAATACCCTCTTGTAAGAGCCTCTAGGTGTTAGGATCGATGAAACAACTCCACTAGAATCTATGGGCTCCGAAAGTGGGTAGCGGAAATAAAATAATGACTGCCACCTATGTCTATAAGTACTGAAGATATGGTGGAGTAGACACAGATCAAATCTCATCTCATCCCAAAAGTTTCAGGGTCATAAGCCTCAGATTCTTGGAGATGAGCTCACCGATATCTACCCACTCCATGTGGTTGGGGTCGACCACCTGGTGGTGGTGGCAATAACACCTTGAATAGTCACCCACTGCCAGCTACATGGCCAACTCCTCTCCCACGTCTTCCTACTCCCAGCAGACCTCCTCGGTTGAACCTCTATCTCTTCCTAGGCAGTCATTTGACTGTCTGTTGATCATCCATACGGTGCGTCGGGTAGTCACGAGCCATGTGTCCCTACACGCCGCATGCGTTACATTGCCTGCTCCTCGCATGATTGTATATATCTCAGGTTCCCCTCACAACCTACCCTGAATCCTGTGGTCGTCCACCTATAGGTCTGGTCATCTTGGACCACTATGACATCTATTTGCTACCAACGGTAGAAGTCTCCACTACATGGTGCCCGATGGTGGGTCTTGCTTCTGGTGAATGCTCAGAAAAAAATATCTCCACTAAGAAGTATCTTTCTCACAGCCTCGCATGCATTGGTATACTTTGAGAAATCATCGAAGCCCTGATTTCTGGCCTGAGTCCCTGCTCGAAAATTTTTTCCCTGAAAAATAGTCTACACATCATATCAATGGAGTAGCACAAGAGTTCAGTGAACCTCACTGAGTATTGAGCCACTGTCCTGCTGCCCTGCTACAGATGAAGAAGCTCATGTAAGTGCACTACAAGATGGGTTGCGAGGAAAAACTCTTCACGAAAAAAGGATCTTAAAGTCTACCCAGAGAAGTGTCACCTCGTCTTGAACTTGAACCATCATGCCCCACCATCGTCCTGCTACTACCAGTGGAAGACTGGCGACAAGGATCCCCATGTGATCAGCTAGTGTCCCTACTAGTCAAAAGGCTCTCACCACGGCCTCCAGCCATTCCTCAACAGCGTGTGGGTCCGTCTCTCCCCAGAGCCTGGGTGGGCTCTGGCACTGGAACTCATGCAATGCATTCAAGAGGTGTTCACTCTCTGCTGCTAGGGCTAGTGGAATCAGTGGCCCAACGGGTAATGGTAACGATGGTGCCTCCACTGGAGCCTATACTAGAAAAGGTCCATGCACTAAGGCCTCATCGGGCGGTGGGCTATTACGACATTCTATACCGAGAAGCTATGCTAGATGTCTACGTGGAGGCATCTTGAAAGGAAACAGGTGCGCCATGGTAAATAAGTTATACCTGGTGAGCTGACTCAAAGAGATCACAGATAAAACATTTCAAAACACACACGCAATAAGTTTTTTGATGCACTGAGTCAGAAATAAGAAGTCAATGTCCTGGTGTATGGATCTGTCAGCCACCGCACCAACACTGGATTCCTTAAATACATAACCACACTTATAAAACTTAACAATAATGCAGTTAAAATATCAGAGTCCAATGTTCTACAGTAAAAACCAACTTCCCTTATACCAATTTGTCAGGACCCATCCTCGAGGCTCATGCTGTGACCACCCCAAGCCCGCCTTCCATAGTTCAGGGGCTGGAGACAAACACCGAAAGGCATATTCCAGCAATCGGGATGGAATTGCCTTTAAAACATAAAACACACACAGTCTGAAAACACAACAAAGAGTAACCACATGTTACTACAATAGTAAAAAATGTGCAGAATGTAAGGGCCATTATACAAGCCCAAATGAATGTACAAGTACAACTAAAAGGGAAAAATCTCCTAGATCGTCCATCAGGAATCTTACCTAAAGGGTAGGTAAAACTCTTGATCAAGTCATCTTGGTGGTATGTCTCGTCTAAGTACACCTCCGAGCAACATCATGTCTGTAACCCCTATCCTCATTCAATGTTTTACATCATCTACACAGGACACAACATGGTGCGGGAATAACCTATGCAGGGGTGAGTATAACGACACTCCGTAGGGACCCTGGTACCCCATAAGGTCTCCTAGAATCCACCAACGATGAACCTCAAAAGTAAGAGTACAATAACAAGTAATGAAGTAACAACAATCCTTACATATGTGTATGCCCATACATATACCTATGATGTCAAGATTACACAGATCTCGATCACCTGAGCCAAAAGAACAACTGTCCATGATGAAATAAGTACCATGATGGTAACACCACATGGGTCAGTACCACTTACATAACACCACACTGAGATGAACCACAATGGTTTCACTACAAATATTAGAACTCAGCACACAACAGTTATAACTTAGGTATGGAAGTATTGATGATTACATGTAACTACAGAGTCATATTACATCGTTGAGAAGAATACCCACGTATGATCCTCAATCATTAGACCCACGTAGGATCCTAGTACAGCAGACACACATAAGATCCAAGAGTAGTCCCACGTGGATTCCTAGAGCGGATCCATATTGGATCCTAGAACACAGACCCACATAGGATCCCAATGTATAGCATAGCCACGTAGGATCCCAAGCCACAAACCCACATAAAATCTGTTTCTCATGTTACAGCCAGCCACTAGGTTCCCACACTAGGCTTTCTTGATTCTGGGAGGGTCCGCACCTCAAGCCACAGGTCGATACTCCAACTTCCACGAAGTCCCATGAATAAGTATTCCCAAAGTACCGCCACGTAATAGGGGTTCCAACACAAAAAACATTAGGTCAAACAGACACTCGGTCTGTATGTTATTGTCCTTTTTGGTCCCGAGGGCCTGGTTGGATTCGTGTTCGATCCAACCCGACTATACCCAACATTATAAAAAACATAAGTGTGGTATACCAAAAGGAATGTCCCGATCAAAGATTTCTGATGCCATAGAGTGTTAATCAAATGGACGTCTATAGCTCATGTTATGGTTGAAAGAGTAGAATGGGGTCGATGTTGGTCCGGCTTTGGTTCGACCTGACCCGAACCAACCAGGTCCAGGTTGACCTGGCCCGACCTAGGTCTGGACCTGGGTGTGACCCAAACCTGTCTAAAACCTATTGGTTGAGTGTATTCCGACCTATCCCCACCATAAACTTTAAATAATCCACTTTTGAGTCATTAGAAACTCAATATGAAATTATTATAAAATAATATTTCTATCTTTTCCTAAGGTTCCCCTCACCCCTCTTTTAAAAGGGCACTCCCCCTTCTCACTAATTCACACCTTTAAAGCCATTTGTCTTGGTCAAAATATAGCCGAATATCCTCCCAATTTCCCTTACTTCATCCAAGAGGCCCTCCATTGGTCTGAAAGCCATCTTAAGGAGCCCTTTTGATCAAATCAAAAGTAAGACCCCGAAGAAGAGGTAATGTTTTCACCACCCACTTTCACGTTCCTTTTTCACTTCAACTTCTTATTTCTTTGTTATTTTCATTCTAAAATAATATCTCCAGTAACTTCTATATACTGTGATGTTATTATAAATATGGTACTAACATATTCAGTATTCTATCCATCCTTTGAATGACATGTCACCATACGTGTGTACGTACGACTTACCGTCTCCACGTCGTGGTGTAATTGTTATTCAAATCATTGTTATTTAGATGGGTATGATAATGATGTGTAATGGAAGTAAATAATAAATATAACATGATAATGGTTCTGTATATATTATATACCACCCAATTATTTATTATTTTAATATCAAAAGAATGATATTGTCGCTCGTGTGTACGTGCGGACGACCGTCTCCACGAACGTGATGAGATTCATTCTCCATCGTATCCATTCAATTCTAATTATCATTTTATGATTTAAAATAATTTTTAAGGACTTGATATCATTCTATATATGAATAATTTACAACCTATCCATAACAAACATGGTTTATGTAACAAAACATATAAAAGATAACGAGTAAGTTAACACCCAAAACCATGATAATAATAAGATATTATTAACAAAGAAATGTTAAAAGATCATATATGATATCATATTAATGTATATGATTCTTTAATAATTTAATTACACTATTTCACCATTATACAGGAGGTTAAATGACATTCAACCAATGAAAAGTTCAAGGTAAGGGTTTATTTCACAATCTCTTCATTATCCGAGGTTGTTTATACAAAATTATCTACTTGGACGTCTTTATCATCCACATACATGTTTCATAAAAATATATTTCAAATAATTCTTATTATTTTATAGACTATGGGTTAAAGTCATTTATACCCTTCTTTTAATTTTTATAAAGGAATCTTTACATCATTTTCCAAACAAGGTCCTTTTTAACCTTTTCGACCGAATTAATTTAAGAATGTATTTTTAAAATTATAGAGTGGGTGCGACTATTTTCCACCATTATAAAATAATCCAAGCATCCCTTACAAGATTGTAAGAATATTTTCAAAGTAAATGTTTTATTTTATAATTATGTGACTTTCAAATGATTTAAAAAAAAGATATTTCTCTCAAATAGTTTTTATTTCATCTATGTCAACTTCCTTTGATGGATTTTATTTTTATTTGAAGTTGATTTATTATGATTCAAAACATCAATAGTATTGAAGTTTTTATGATATGTTTGACTGTGGATGTCTTATTTTTATACCATTCATGGTTTATGGATAATGTATTGACATTTCATATTCTTTTTTTAATACGAATGTTTATCTTATGTTTAAACCTGTTCATATGAGGAATGCATTGGACTTAATAAGTGACGGGTGGAGCCCTCTATAGCTTCTCGATGCATCGGTAGGTCTCATGAGACAAACTACTATCTTGGCACAAGGCCTTGACAAAATCTTATTAGGATTAATGGCATAAGGACATTACTATGTGGTTATGATAGTCTGGCATTATGCATTCCATCATTATGAAAGTGGTCATTGATATTGCATGTAAATATTCGACTAGTAGAATATCCATGTGAATAAGTAAATGGCATTAATTCATTTTATTTTTCCCATATTATGATGAATTTCAAGTTTAAAAGGATTTTGTTTTAGATAAACATTGCCATAAATTTTTATGCTCATTTGTAAAAGTTTCCACTATATTGTTATCCTTACTGAGCTTCTGAGCTCTCCCCTTTCTATGTTTTATTTTTCCCAAGATGTGAAGAATTATTTTATAAATGACCTACTGGGATAGTATGAGGGGATATGAGTGTGGTCTCTAGAGACAAGTTGTTTTTGTAGTTTTTTTACATTATGATATAATTTAAAACATATGAATATATCTAGTGTTTCCAAGGAAACTAAACTAATCGGTATTTCGAGACATGATCTCTTGTGATCATGCCAATATTATGTAATATTGCACCGACTCTAGGTAACTGGTGTCAGGGCATTATAGTTGGTATCAGAGGACGTTTAGTACAAAACATGGAAGCTAGATTTAGATAAACACTGATCAGAGGAAGTTTAGTACAAAACAACGGGTCTTACTGCACTCTTGGTTACGACACTACCATGGGATATGCTTAGGATAATTCTCAATTTCTTTACAAACCATTATGAAGGGTTTATGAGTATATACTTCTCAAGGAAAATTTTTTATTATGATTATGGATTATATCCATAAACTGTACAATTTATGTTATGTATTTTACAAGTTTGAATTAAGTATTTCAATTCATAAACTAATCTAGTTTATGCCATTGTTTAGAAATGGTGCCTAGTGGAAGGAATGGAAACTGTATCAATACATGCACTCCATGTAAGGATTTCCCTCCTGCTCAACATAATTATATTGGAGATGGTGATACAATAGGTTCTGATCAACTTATCACCATAATGGGACAACTCATTCAGGTTATGAATAATAAACTTACGCATATGGAGCACCTCGATCCACAACGTGGAGGATCAATGCTAGAACAGTTCATGATGAAACAACCACCGACATTAAATGGGATTAAAATTGCATTAGTAGCTAATAAATGGATAAATTCTTTAGAGAAAATATTCCATTCCACAGGGAGTAGTGAAAGAGAAAAAGTTATCCTGGCAGTTTACCACCTCACTAGAGATGCTGACCAATGGTGGTCATTGATTGAAAACACAAAGAAAGATGATGATGTATAAAATATGGAATGGAGGGAGTTAAAAAATATTTTCTTATAAAAATACTTTCTTTGTGACCATTGAGAAGATATGGAAAGGAAATTTCTAGGTCTAAGATAAAAGGAAGATGAGAATGTCGCAAAGTATGAGGCTTAATTTACAAGGTTAGTGAGGTATGCTGCAGATTGTATACGTAACCCAAAAAGTAAAATTGATCATTTATTTGATAGGTTAAAACAATTTCTCCATCGAGCATTAGTCTCAAAGACCTTATTTTCAAACGAAGATATTGTCTCATGAGCTATCAAGATGGAAAAAGAATTCTCCAAGTCTTACAACATTAAAGTAAAGAAAGAGAATAAGAGATCTGATGATCACTTTAGAAATGGAAATAAGGGTAAGAATAGAAAAGTTGAATATCCATACTGCAGTAAATATGGTAAGAAACACCCCAATACTTAGTTGAAAGTAATGAGAGTCTGTTACTGGTGTGGTGAAAAAGGCCACCAAGCTCGTGATTAGAAGGGGAAGAAAGAAGCTATCGATGATCAATGCTACAATTGCAGGGAGATGGGACATTATGAAAATGAATGTCTTAAAAATCAAGGGAATTTATCTCAGAAAAGGGAAAGGGATCAAGGCCAGGCTTATGCTATCATTACTACTACGGTAGAATCTCCTAAAGATGTAGTGACAGGTAACATAATGGTTTCCTCAAGTTTAGAAAATGAATTATTTGATTCTGGATCATCGCATTGTTTTATATCTTCCCAGTTTTCTAAGAAAATTAGATATTTTCAATTAGATTTAACAGGGGTGTTATCAGTTAAAACTCATAAGGGAAGTATCATTGCTATAAGGTTATGTGAATCAGTCCCCATTAGAGCACATAAATGTTCTTTATTTGCTAATCTTATCATCATACCCATGATTGATTTTTATATAATCCTCGGTATGGATTGGATTTTATACCATGATGTGAATATTTATTATAAGAAGAAGGAGGTTATGATTTTTGTTGATTATGATAAAGAACACCTTATCTTTAGAGAGGAATCATCACCACTTGATTTGTATCTAGATCCACCCCCAGTAGCTCAAATAAATTCAACTATTGGGGTGGAAGAGAATGAAATAACTCTGGGTGAGGGAAGGATTGGTCAAATAGAGGATGTACCTATTATGAGATAATATGTTGATGTGTTTGCAGAAGAATTACCTGGACACCCTCTAGAAGAAGAAATTGAGTTTTCTATTGACTTAATTCCTGGTTCAAGGCCCATATCAATGACCCCTTTATAGAATGGAAACTATGGAATTAGTTGAACTAAAGAATCAACTATAGTAATTTATTAATAAGGGATTTATTCACCCTAGTGTTTCTCTATGGGGATCCGCTGTCCTTTATGTTAATAATAAAGATGGATCTATGAGGTTATGTATCGACTAAAGGAAAATTATTGCTATAAAAATAAAGAACAAGTACCCCCTACCTCACATTGATTATTTATTTGACCAACTGCATGGAGCTCAATAAATTTCTAAGATTGAATTTTGATCTGGATATCATCAGTTGTGTGTGAAGAAGTAAGACATTCCGAAGACAGCATTTCGAACCAAGTACGGGCATTACGAGTTTACATTAATGCCTTTTGAATTTACTGATTCACCCTCTGTATTCATAGATCTAATGAATAGAGTTTTCAAGGAATATATCGATGATTTTGTGGTGTTTTTTATTGATGATATATTGTTATATTCCAGAATCTATGAAGATCATGAAATTCATATGTGCATTATCCAAGAGACTCCTAGAAGACATGAATTATAAGAGAAGTTTAGTAAGTGTGAATTCTGGCTTCACGAGATTTCATTTCTTGGCCATATTATCTCCAAGGATGGAATCTATGTTGATCATCCTAAAACAAGAGCAATCTAAGAATGGACAGCACCTACGAGTATAACTGAGGTACGCAGTTTTATTGGTTTAG
The DNA here is from genome assembly GCA_963277665.1 of Viscum album. Taxonomy (NCBI): domain Eukaryota; kingdom Viridiplantae; phylum Streptophyta; class Magnoliopsida; order Santalales; family Viscaceae; genus Viscum; species Viscum album. Next base: position 58,853,111 of record OY728143.1, on the reverse strand, counting down.
CAGGTTATTATCCGCCTTTTGTCTAGAATTTTTCCCAATTGGATAACCCATTAAAAAAGCTCACATGTAAAGGGGTTAAATTTGTTTGTAAAAAAGAGTGTGAAGAATGTTTTGAAGAACTGAAGAGAATATTAGTCAATGCTCCTATATTGAATCTACCATCGGGGAATGATGGGTTCATTATTTATAGTGATGCATCGAAGAAAGGACTTTGTTGTGTCATAATGCAGAATGATAGAGTTATTGCCTATGCATCATGACATCTGAAAATTCATGAGAAAAACTATCCTACTCATGATATTGTGTTAGATGCTGTAATATTTGCTTCAAAGATATGGAGACATTATCTCTATGTTGAAAAATTTGAGATATATATCGATCACAAGAGTTTGAAGTATATTTTCTCATAGAATGAACTCAACATGAGGCAATGGAGATTGCTTGAATTACTCATGGATTATGATTGCACGATACACTACCACCCAGGGATGGAGAATAAGGTGGTAGATAATTTGAGCAGAAAGGATCATGGAGTTTTGAACAAGATTAGAGTTGAAAAGGATCATATATATATAGATCTAGTAAAGATGGATATGGGAATCACCATGGAAGGTGAAACATCAATACTTTTTCAAATGGATGACAAACCATCATTAATATAAAGGATAAAGAGTCCTCAGACCGATGATGAAGAGTTTATAAAGAAGATTAAAGCTGGGAATGATGGGAGATTGAGTGACTTCGTGTTTGAAGATGGAATTTTGAAATTTGGGAAGAGACTTTTTGTTCCCGATATACCTGATCTAAAAAGAGAATTGTTGGATGATGCTCATTGTTCCAATTTCTCTATACACCCTGGGAGCACCAAAATGTATAGAGATTTAAAGGAACATTTTTAGTGGGGAAACATGAAGAGGGAGATTGCTGATTTTGTGTCAAGATGTATGGTTTGTCAACAAGTGAAAGCTAGAAGGCAACATACTAGAGGAGTCATGGAACCTCTTATCATACATGAGTGGAAATGGAATAATATCACAATTTACATTGTCATGGGACTACCAAAGACTCCTAGAGGGAACGATGCAATATGGGTCATTGTTGATCGTCTTACCAAGTCAACACATTTTCTTACTATAAGGGAGGATTTACCACTTGAACGTCTAACAAGAATATATATTAATGAAGTTGTGAGACATAATGGAGTACTCATATCGATTGTTTCTGATCGTGATCCATGTTTTACATCAAGATTCTTGAAGAGCCTTCAAAAAGCTTAGGATACTAAAATTAATTTGAGCACTACCTACCAACCTCAAACAGATGGACTATCAGAATAAACTATTCAAACCTTAGAAGAAATTTTGAGATATTGCTCACATGACTTTCAGGGTGTGTGGGGTCAATATTTACCTCTGGTAAGATTTTTCCTATAACATAAGCTTCCATTCAAGTATTCAGATGACACTATATGAAGCGTTATACAGAAAGAGATGTCGCACACCATCTTGTTGGGATGATGTTGGTGAAAGAAAACTTGTAGGCCCAGAACATGTTGAGGAAACATTGGAAAAGGTAAAGGTAATCCAAGCCCACATCAAAGAAACTCACAGTAGTTTGAAGAGCTATGCCGATAACCGACAAGAAGGATTTGGAATTTCAGGTTGGAGATCATGTTTTCTTAAATGTATCTCCATGGAAGGGTGTAATACATTTTTGTAAGAAGGGAAAATTGAGTCCTAGATACATTGGACCTTTCGAAATTCTAGAATTAATTGGGACTGTAACTTACCGTTTGGAAATGCCTCCAAGTCTCTCCAATGTTTACGATGTGTTCCACGTATCACTGTTGAGAAAATACATGCCTTACCCAACACATGTACTCACCTGTGAGAAATTAGGACTGGAACCCGATCTGTCTTATTGAGAAGTGAATTTAAAGATTCTTGATACGAGAGAACAAGTGCTGAGAAACCAGACGACATGTATTGTAAAATTTCTATAGATAAACCATATGATGGAAGAGGCAATGTGGGAACCCGAGGAACTTATGATAAAGAACCACCCGAGTCTTTTTATGCAGTAGTATTCTATAAATTTTGAGGACGAAATTATTTGAAAGAGGTGAGAATGTAACACCCCAAGCTTCCACGGTTCGCTTCTATTTGAATAATACAGTATGATGTCTTGTACGCAACTTCGAGTTCTAACACACACCACAACCAATCAAACTAGCCGTTTGGAATAGTAATACCCATCTTTTGAAATTTTATAAATTTTATCATTCAAAATGGACTTCATTTTTGGATTCGGAATATTGAAATTACCTTAGGTTGAATTTTTGGAATTTTTCTGAAAACATTCAATTTTTTATGAATAGTGAAATTCATTGAGTTATAGTGTAAAACTGATTTTTTTATTAAGTAATTATTTATTTTATTTGAATTTATTTTCAGGTTGGAATAGACACATAAAAACTAGATAAGTTCAATGTAATTCATTAGAGTCAATTTATAATAATTTCAGATATATAAAAATTTTATAGAAAATTTCACCGTCTTTTACCCATCTCTTAGGAGAATGTGTAAATTCACATAAAACTTAATTTTACCACTTCTATGTGTGGAATATCAAAAATCTGAGACACACAGTTGATATCAGTAAGTGAAATGTGATTCAATGAGTTGAAAATAATTTTTGGTGAAGAGTAACTTTTTATTTTTATTTACCACGGTTAAATTAAATCAGCTAATTAATGGTAAAAATGTTATTTATATTACCCTAACATATGTCCTAAATATATTGGACAAGTGTATATCGACAAAAAACAACCTTCTGAATAAAATAATATAATTTAGGTCCACTTGGATTAGATTAGGACATTTATTATTATTTAATTTAAAGAAGTGTTGAAAGATTTAAAGTCAAAGCTTAATTACTAAAACATTTTTAATATAGGGTTATAAATAAGATAAATTCGATTGTAAATATTCATTAGAAAGATAAAACGATTTCATACATAATGGTATTTTATTTATAATTTTTAGTAATTAAATAAGTTAATTTATTTATGACAAAATGGTGATGCAGTAATTACTTGATTAATAATAAAATATGAAAAAAATTGATATTATAAATATCCAAATAAATGTAACTTTTTACTTTTATTTACCACGATTAAAAGTAAATAGGGAAATTAAGGGTAAAAATGATATTAGTATTACCCTAACACATGTCTTAATTCTATTTAACAAGTGTATCGTGACAAAAAACAACCTTAGGAATATAATATTATAATTTAGGTCCACTTGGATTAGATTAGGACATTTATTATTATTTAATTCAAAGAAGAGTTAAAAGAGTTAAAATCAAAGTTTAATTACTAAAACATTTTTAATATAGGGTTATAAATAAGATAAATTAGATTTTAAATATTCATTATAAAGCTAAAAATATTTCCTACATAATGGTATTTTATTTATAATTTTTAGACATTAAATAAGTTAATTTATTTATGACACAATGGTGATGCAGTAATTACCTGATTAATAAAATATTAAAATAATTTATATTATAAATATCCAAATAAATGTAATTTGAGATTTATTATGAATTAAACTTATTTTATAGGATAATATGACATGTTAGTATTTATTTAGTAAACCTTTTCCCATGTATTCATGTTCTTATTATTTTCACAAAAATCAAATTCCATATAGTGTCAAAATTGACATAAAATTGTTTTTTTTTAAATATTATATTATTAATTGATAATCTATTACTAAAATTCTAAGGTTCGACCAAAGGACTTATATCATGATAGGTGTATCATTAATCGACCACTTAGGGGTATCTTGGTAGTTTATAGTATGATTATTAACTATATAATACAAAATTACAAAGAGACATAGTAAATGTCAAACTATTTAACTAAGAGTTAAATCATGAAGATAAAGTTAATATAGTGCCCCTCACCCCTGTTATAAAAGGGCACTCCCCTTCTCACTAATTCAAAACTTAAAAGACATTTGTCTCGGCCAAGCTCTGCCCAAATATCCTCCCAAATTCCCTCATTGCATCCTAGAGGCCCTCCTTTGGTCATAAAGCCAACTTAAGGAGCCCTTTTGATCAAATCAAAAGGAATAACCCGAAGAGGAGGTAATGTTTTCACCACCCTCTTTCAAGTTCCTTTCTTCTTCAACTTCTTATTTCATTATTATTCCCATTATAATATAATAACTCTAGTATCTTCTATATACTGTGATGTTATTATAAATATGGTACTACCATATTCAGTATTCTATCCATCCTGTGAATGACATGTCACCATACGTGCGTACGTACAGCTTACCGTCACCATGTCGTGGTGTAATTGTTATTCAAAACATTATTATTTGGATAAGTATGATAATTATGTTTAATGGAAGTAAATAATAAATATAACATGATAATTGTTCTGTATATATGATACACCATCCAATTATATATTATTTTAATATCAAAAGAATGATATTTTCGCTCGTGCGTATGTACGGACTACCGTCTCCATGAACGCGATGAGATTCATTCTCCATCATATCCATTCAAGTATAATTCTCAATTTATGATTAAAAATAATTTTTAAGGACTTGATATCATTATTTATATGAATAAGATACAACCTATCCATAAAAAAAATGGCTTATGTAAAAAACATATAAATGAAAACGAGTAAGTTAACACCCAAAACGACGATAATAATAAGATATTATTAACAAAGAAATGTTAAAAGTTCATATATGATATCATATTAATGTATATGATTATTTTATAATTTAATAAAACCTATTTCATCATTATACAGGAGGTTAAACTACCCTCAACCAAGGAAAATTACAAGGTAAGGGTTTATTTCACAATCTCTTCATTATCCAAGGTTGTTTATACATAATTATCTAATTGGACCTCTTTATCATCCACATCCATGTTTCTTAATAATGTATTTCAAATCATTCATAATATTTTATATACTTTGGGTTAAAGTCATTTATAACCTTTTTTGACTTTTTATAAAGGAATATTTACATCATTTTCCAAACAAGGTCCTTTTTGACCTTTTCAATATAATTAAGGTAAGAATTTATTTTTAAACTATTATGGCGGGTGCAGCTATTTTCCGCCATTATAAAATCGTCGAAGATTACCTTACAAGAAAATAATAATATTTCCAAAGTAAATGTTTTATTTTATAATTATGTGACATTAAAATGATTTTAAAAAAAGGTATTTATCTCAAATAGTTATGATTTCATCTATGTCAACATCCTTTGATGGATTTTAAGCTTATTTGAAGTCAATTTATCGTGATACAAAACATCAAGATAGTATTGAAGGTTTTGTGATATGTTTTACTATGGATGTGTTATTTTTATACCATTCATGCTTTATGGATAAATTATTGACATTTTTCATGCTAGTTTTAATACGAATGTTTATGTTATGTTTAAACCTGTTCATATGAGGAATGCATTGGACTTAATAAGTGATGGGTGGTGCCCGCTACAACTCCTCGATGCATCGGTAGGTCTCATGAGTCAAAATAGTGTCTTAGCACAAGGCCGTGAATGAATATTATTTGTAGTATTTGCACAAGGCCTTGACTATGTGGTTATGATAGTCTGGAATTATGCATTCCATCATTATGAAAGTGGTTATTGATATTGCATGTGATTATTCCACTAGAAGAATATCCATGTGAATAAGTAAATGGAAATACTTCATTTTATTTTTTTCATATTATGCTGAAGTTCATGTTTAAAATGCTTTTTTTTAGTTATAAATTGACTTATATGTTTATACTCATTTATGAATGTTTCCGCTATATTTTTATCCTTACTGAGCATCTGATCTCACCCCTTTCAATGTTTTCTTTTTCCTAGGATGTGATGAATTATTTTATAAATGACTTGTAGGGATAGTTTGAGGGGATATGATTATGGTCTATGGAGACAAGTTTTTTTATAGTTTTTTTACTTTATGATATAATTTAATACTTATGAATATATCTAGTGTTTCCAAGGCTACTAAACTAATCGGTCGGTTGAGACTTGATCTTTTGTGATCATGCCAATATTATGTAATAATGCACCGACTCTAGGTAACTGGGGTTGGGGCCTTACAATGGTTGTTAACACCTAGCCATTTTATTGATGATAATGAATAGAACATACCATATATTGTTTATAAATTTTTCTTAAATGACTTTACAGTTATCTGATAAATTTTATAGGCATAAAATGAGAATAAAACCATTTTTGGCATAAATACTCTAATATTTTTAAATGTTATTTTTACCACCTTTTCAAAATGAACCCTCATTAAATATAGTTTTAGTCAAATTTATATATTAAATTACACAAAATAAACTTATAATTTGGAAGTGGGGCATCAAAATTTAATTTGGGTAAATTTTTTATATTTTTCTGATAAAGTTCATATTTAATGAATATTGAAAAACACATCATTTTATGTTAAATCTATCTTTTCATATAGTTTAATTATATTATTATATTATTATTTTAATTATTTTTAAACTGTATTTATATTATATTTTTATCACTTAGTCCAATTTTGATCATTTTAAGTAATTTCTCTTTAAAATTGGACATAAAACCATGATAATATTTTGGTAGTTTTTACTTCTTAAAAACATGTTATTTTTTTTATGACAACTAAAATTAATTTCAAATTAATTTTTGAAACATATTTATTTTGAATTGGAAAAACGGATTCCATATTTTGAATTAGGAGATCCAAATTTTTTAAATATGTATCATTTATTTTTAGACATTATCAATAGTAACTTCAATAAATATTTTATTTACCATGGTTGAAGGGTAAAAATGGTAAATAAGGGTAAAAAATAATATTATAATAATATTAAATAACACTAACACACATCCTAATCCAATTTTATGAGATATTTATGACCATGGAGATATTGGGTTTATTTTAGGATCCCATTGAGCCAATTGTTTGTGAAAATTATATTAATTACTTTTAATTTAATATTATTGAAAATATATCCTAAAAATATATCTTTTACAAAAACAATATTTATATGGAGTTATATAAGAGATCACTTTGTCTATAAATATTAATTATAAATATAAAAATATTTCCAACATCATGGTATTTAATTTTCAAATTTTTAGTTATTAAATAAATAAATTTATTTATGACACAATGGTGATGTAGTGATTACCTTATTAATGAATGATTTAAATAAATGAGATTAAAAATATTAAAATAAATTTATTTTGAATCTTTATTTCATCCATTAATTATATGGATGGTTATTCCTTGTTATCTTTGAATTAGTGATGTTTTTTGGAAAGAATATTTTTTTATTAATTTTTATAAAGTCGTGATATGAATAGTAAAAATGTAAAGACTCGAAAATTTCATGGAAAATTTTTTCTTAAATTTATTGGGATATTACGAGTACACAGTTTCTGAAGGCATATGATTTCGAGGCCCGGTGTGCCCGTAATCAACTTTCGAAGTTTAGCTCAGGTACGTTCAGTGAAAGAACGATTGGGTTTTTCTATCTTTTGAACTCGTGCTCAGAATTGAAATCCGAGGGCACCGATGAAACCGCAGCATCAGTAATTTCTTAATAGGACCTTTACCGAAAATGCGTTTTCTTAGGAGGAGTTGTTAAAAATTGTGGACTAATAATGAATTGAATATAAATTGTGGAAAATTTTTTATTCTTTATCAAAGTGGTTATATCCAACATGTGGTAGTTGGGGTGGGACCCACAAGCCCTAACTACCCATTTGAGGATATTGGTGAAGTGGGGCCCACAAGATCTCCACCCCTTCACATTCCTTAAAACCCCTTAACCCCCCCATTTATCTTCTTGTGTTTAATGTTGGCAACCCTTTGTATTTAATTAAGTGACTTCTACTCTTCCACATTAATAATTCCACCACACATTATTTTAATTAATTAAACCTCTTTAATTAATTGAGTTATGTGTTTGAATTTTGAAATTTTAAATGCATGGAAAGAATTAATAAAATAAGATGAGACTTATTTTCTTTTGGGGGGTTGGCTTGTTGTGTGAGGATTTTGGGAGAGAGATCTAAGTCCCTTTTGAAGAACTTAATCTTCAATGAAGAACACCAACTCTCCGACGAAGAACATCAACTCGGAGGCTCAGTTTCTCCTTCCTCTTCTTCCTCCACTACAAGGGAGGAGACACCGATGATGACGGAAATGACGCCATCATCCGAGATTCTTTTCAACCACGAACTTCCTTCGAGGTAGGTGTTAAGTTCAATTTTAATGAATTAAAATTGTGTTTGTTTTATCATTGAGCATATCGTATACTTTTGTAGCTTGTTATCGAAATAACGGGAGGAGATCGGACCACAAAAACATGATCGATTCTCCTCCCCGCTTTCTTGTTGATCAACATTGACATTTGAGGCAATGGCGGCGCAGTGTCATTACACCACACAGGAACAAAAAGGGATCGTGGCTGAAGCAGGCCGCGGAGATGGTGTGGGTGTCGTCGCACCATGCCGGTAAGGCCGAAGGAGGCTGCGGCCAGGAGAGGGCTGCAGCGGCCGGGGTGGGCCACGACGGAGGGGCGCGGCGAAGTTGCGCCGCGCCAGTCTTACAAGAGCCACGACCTAAGGACACCACGGTCTTCAAGGGGGAGCCGACAGAGCTGGCCACTGGTGCCACCTGGAGGCGGGACTCGAGGGGTACCATGTTTACATAGCTGGCCAGCCATAAAGGACGGCCATTCGAAGAAATTAGGGGGTCGTAACCCCCTGACAAATATTTAGGGCGGAACCCACAGGGTTCACCGTTTCGAAGCCAAGGTAGCAGTGCCCCCCTTCGCACCCCGCTCAGCTGCGAGCCGAGCCGCAGCCGACTTCCGATGCGGGATGCAGGCCACGCCTAGCCATGGGCTAGGCCGCGCCCATCGGGGCCAGGCCGGGCCGCACACAATTGGGCCGGACCTAGACCCGGGTCGGGTCGACCCGGTTCAGGCCGAACCAGGGGGTATTGGGCCGGGTCAGACTGGGGCCATACCCCATATTTTCAGATCAGGTTGGTTCAAACGCCCATATCTTGGGCTACAGACCTCCGATCGATGCACCGTCAGTTGCGTAGGGATTCTTGGACTGAGGATGGGTCGTGACAAATTGGTATCAGAGGTGTCGGTTCTACCGCAGAACACAGAACTCTTATAATTCATTCTATGTGAAGAAATAGTGTTTAGGGTATTGAGTGTGGTTATTATTCTAGGGAGTCTAGTGTTGGTGCGGCGACTGACGTATCCATACACCAGGACCCTGACTTCTGATTTCCGACTCAGTGCACGAAAACATAGATTGCATGTGTGTTTAAAAAGTTTTCTTTGAGATTACATTGTTTTATCTCACCAGGTATACTATATTAACCATGGAACACCTGTTTCTTTTCAGGATGGCCCCACAATGGCATCCAGCTAGGGTTCCGAGCTTTGTGAGAGATGGCAACCCACCGAGCGACGAGGCCTCGGTGTAGGGCCCCATTACAGCGGAGGCACCGATGGTACCTATACCTGCCAAGCCACCGATGTCACCAGCCCCAGCAGGTAAGAGTGCACATAGCCTGAATGCACATCACGAGTTTCAGCATCAGAGACTACCCACGTTCCGTGGGGAGACAAACCCTCAGGTATCCAAGGATTGGCTGGAGGCTATTGTCGGAGTTTTCAGATTAGTAGGGACACAAGGTGACATCATGGTGATCCTTCTTGCGAGTCTCATGCACACAGAAGCAGGTATATGGTGGAGCCTGATGCTCCAGGTGCGTGACGACACATCACTACTTTGGACAGACATCGAGATCCTATTTCGCAGGGAGTTTGTTCCAGCCACCCTTCATGCAATGCGCATCTAAGAGTTAGTACAGCTACGGCAGGGCAGTATGATAGTAGCCTAGTACTCGGTGAGATTTACCGACCTCTCATGCTACTCCACGGACATGGTATGTGTAACGACCCGAAATTTTAAATAAATATTGTTTCCTAATTTTATGTGTTATTTTATTTTATTTTTATACTCAACAAAAATGTTTCATTTGATAACATGAGTATAATTAAAATGAGACTGTTGGGTTTTGACTGTTATTTGACAATTGGTCAATATGACCACTGGAAACTAAACATTTTGATTATTGTCTCTAAATACAAGTAATCTTGGTTAATTAATATAGAAAGAAGATTCGATGGCCTCACCCAGTAGTCTTGGACCAATCAAAGCCCATCTAACAGAACTTGGGAAGGAGGTACCCAAGCTGAACTTCATCGTATAAAGCTAGAACGGGATCGCCTTCGCGAGAAGTTCAAACTGATAGAAATTACTACTCGTGCGATGTTGGTCGAGCCTCCCTCGTATTCTCTCACCTTAGCACACCTTACACTTAGGTCCTATGTTGGTCTGATAAGGGGCTATGTAAGGAGACCGTAACTGCCTTGTGTAATCCTTTGTTTTAAATAAAAATTGGGATTTCTTCTTATGATGAAGTTTATGAATTTTCAAATGACCGGAAAAATATAGTATGCATATTTTTGATGAATTTTAGAAAAATGATATTTTAAAAATGGTTGTGTAAACCTTAAATAATTAAAAATGTGTAATGATTTTTGAAAAATGGTCTTCTACAATTATGTTCAGTACGAAATTTAGAGTCTAATAAGATCAACTTAATTTTTGATGAATAGTAATTTGTGAATAGTGATTTTATGATTAGGATTAGTAATGTGTTCAAATGGATTAGTAATATCACTTAAATAAAGTATTAATATAATCTAGGTACCTTGATTAAGTAATGTGATTCAATAAAATGGTTAAATAACGGTTTCATAAATTATTATTCAAGTATTAGTTTTTTCAGGTGAATAGTGTTTTTTAATTAAAAATTTAATTAAAAATATTTAGATAATTATTTTTATAAAACGGATTTCATTTTTGAACTCAGAGCACTGATATTATGCTATGGTAATTTTTGAGGTTTTTTCTGAAAAAAATGAATTTTCGGTGAATAGTGTTTTTATTTAAAAATTAAATTAAAAATATTTAGAAAATTATTTTTATAAAATGGAGTTCATATTTGTAATCAGAGCGTTGATATTTGGTTAAGGTGAAATTTTGGGATTATTCTGAGAAAGTTGAATTTTCGATGAATAGTGAAAATACAGTTTTTAAGTTACGGGTGTCTAATGACATCATTAAATGATGTATTAAGTTTCTAATAAATATGTTCGAATTATGAATAGTGAGATAAGGTATGAGGTGTCCCAAGTGGCCAATACCATGGGAAAATACCATGGGCAAGCCCATGGTTTTTCCAAAACCACTAATGAGGTGTCCCTTTGCCATTAATGCCTTGTCCCCTCAATTTCCCTATAAATACCAAGCCATCCTCTCATCCATTCGACTCCCCACTCTCCCCCAACGAAGTTCTGGTCTCATTACCTCCCAAGGAGTCCTCCCATGGTGCCCCCAAGCCCTCAAGGTCCCAACCTTTGAGTTTTAAGAGTTATGTTTTAAGGTAAGGGATCTGATCTCTCTCTTTCATTTCAAGTAATCTCTTTTATGTCATTCCTTTTATGCTTCATGTTCTTTTGTTGGAGGATGTTCTTTATTCTCATCTTACTTCCCTTTTCATGTTCATATAATTATATATCCCCTCTTGCTCTCATTATTTCGTTTTATGAAGTTTTAAGGGGCGCTGTTAGGCTGCCGAAATTTTTGTAACGGATTCTTTCTCCCTTCTCATTTTTTCAAGATCTATTTTCATGTAAAGTATTTCAAGTTCCTTTTTATTATATTGGGGTATGATCTCTAAATTTATCATACAGATCTTTTATGATCATATGATGAGAGACCCCATTTTATCTCTTCAATTCAGTATTTTGAAGTTTTAAGTGGCGTCGTTAGGCTGCCGAATTTTTAAGTGGTTCTTCACCCTTCTCGTTTTGAAGTTCTACTTTCATGTCAATTATTTCAAGTTCCTTTTGTTATGTTGGGGTGTGATCTCTATATATATCATAATATACTCTTATGTTCATATGATGAGAGACCCCATTTGATCTATTCAATTCAGTATTTTGATGTTTTAAGTGGAGCCGTTAGGCTGCCGAATTTTTAAGTGGTTCTTCACCTTTCTCGTTTTGAAGTTCCACTTTCATGTCAATTCATTCAAGTTCCTTTTTGTTATGTTGGGGAATTATCTCTATAACTATCATACTGAACTCTTATTTTCACATGATAATAAACCCTATTTTATCTTTTCAAATTATTTTTGTTGAAGTTTAAGTAACGCCGTTAGGCTGCCGAACCTTCATAAGAGAAATCTAATTTTTGTCTTCCTTCCATGTTTTTCATTTCAAATGGTATGTCCTTGACATTTAATTACCATGATCATGTATCCTTATTATTCTTTCCATATACTATTTTATGGGTCATTTATGAGTGTTTGTCCCATTTTACCTCTCTTTTTAATGCCTTCTAAAACCTCGTAACATAGCCGTTATGCTGCAGAATTTCCATCTCAAAATTTCTCTCTCTTTTTCTAAAGTTCTTTTATATTATTAAGTGAATACTCAAAGCTATTTCATCTAAAGGGGTATTCACATATATACCAAAATGTTCTATTTTAAATTCTGGGATTTATATACATGAGACCCACCTTTCTTTTCTGTGGGTTTTAAAGTGATGTAAAGATCATGTCTTTAAAGCAATTTTTAAAACGTTATGATTATGAAATGAAACCCATTTATTTTATGCTATATGGGTTATTTATGAAATGTTTGATGATGATATTTGTGGCTCACATGATAATAAAGGAAAATTTAAGGGTGCTCCCTGATAGCGCTCCAATGCATTGGGTAATGATGTAACCACTAGAGATTACAATTTTCACGATACCTTGGTGAATAACCTTGGTAATTTTCAAATGACACCTTGGGGATGGACCTTGGTGATATGTTCATGATTGTCTATTTTAAATGATGTAGCGACATTTTCAAGTTATGAAAAATGTTATTTTTATTATGATATGCCTCCTTATTTTATTCTCATGCCTTAATGTTCTTTTTCATGACCTTATTGAAGTATCTCAAGTTCACATGTAAAATGTTTCTCTTGTTTTCCTTACTGGGATTGTTGCTCACCCTTTCTTTTGATGTATGCTCCCAAGTTATGTGATTCAGTAATGAACCTAGGATGAACATGAGGAGAAGCCTTTCAAGTGTTTTAGAAGAATGTTTTATGTTTTCCTGTTTAAAGTTCCTGGTTTAGAAGACACTAAACCTTAAAGATCCTCGGTTTTGTAAAATGTAATGAAAGATTATGTGATAAAGAGGCGGGATTCTATAGTTGGTATCAAAGGATGGTTTAGTTATTTGTGGAAATTAGGATTTGAAAACTCTTGGAATAACCCTATAGAAAATTTTAAATATAGGAAATCTTCCTGGTATTTTGGTGACTATTGAGTAAGGGGTTTCCAAGAAAATACATCCCTGTCTGGATACAAGCAGGTAGAGGTGGCTCTGGCACAAATGTACATAGGGGTAAAACCTGAAAACACCACTTTGAGCTAGACTCGAACGGTAACTAGTACACGACAACGGGCCTTGCTGCACTATTGGTTACGACACTCCCGGGGGATATGCTTTGGTAAATTCATAAGCTTAGTATAAAAAATTATTAAAGGAACAAGGATAAAACAAAATAAAGATTCACATAAGAATATATGATCATGGATAACCTAGATTGGAACCTAGGAGATCACAAGTTAGGATATACTTTTATTCTACATGTTTATCCTTTTATGCTTAAAGTTTCCTTTTCATGATTATTAGCTAAGTAAATAAGCCCCTAATTATAGTTTCTTTTATTAGTTAATGGCGGGAAATGGAAGAACATGTCCCTAAAACCAATGTGATAGGAAATGCAACGATTATCGTATTAATACGACAGAGGTGATTAGGGGATTAAAAGATGATTATTATTTTGGAATACGTTCACTATTTTAGGGACCCTATATGATAGAGGTAAATATATTACTACGGTATTTTCATTGAGGAGTAAGGTTGACTTATATTTTGAAGAATCGATGAATTTATGGTGGACTTATAGTAATTTAGGTTACTTATGGGAATGATTTACCTATCTTGGGTAAAATATATTTAGTTTAGATAATTTTGTTATAGGATGTTAGGAGTGGTTGATGTTGTTTGGAGATGAACAATGATGTTTATTTTGGAAGACTATGTTATCAAATCCTTCTTGTATTTGGGTTTCAATCTTAGTTTGGTTTATTTTGAGGAATTTTAAGGACCGTTATTTATGGAATGGTCTATGATGAACTTTTGGTAGTACCATGGAACTTTGAAGATTTAAAAGTAGTTTCCATTCCTATGGGATTCTTTTTTTTTGAAGAGTTGTTTTACCTTAACCTTTATGTTTTTGGGATAATGTTTAAAGATATAATAAATAGATAGTTAATCTTTTGTAGATTATGTGATTCTCTAGAAGTTGATTCTTGTGCTTTTATGAGACCAAGTGTTTTTGAATTCTAATTATTTGGAGAAAATATTAGTGTTGGTAGGGACTTATTAAAGGATGAAACTCTACTTGAAGGTAGGTATATTTTTATGTTTTTGTTCTATGTAGTAAATGAATTCCTCAAAATTATAAAAATAAACGTAAAAAAAAAGTTGTTGGTTTACGTTTCCTACTAGGTAATCAAAGACCGTTTACACACATCATAAGTTTGGGATTTTCATATGGTTAAATTTCTCCTAATCATGTTCTCTATGACTCTCCCTCAGAGCTTGACCCTTTGTTTTCTCCTCCATGTCCATATTTTCCTACATGGAATCCTAGAGTGGGTGAACTCGGGTGACCTTTGTACTTCCCTTTCTTTCTTTTAAAGTAATAGTTTTACTGACTCCTTTTCCGATGTGGGACTTTCAATGAAATTTTAAAACCCAATTTTAAAAATTGCGAGGACGCAATTTCTTAAGGGGGGGAAGATTTTAACGACCTAAAATTTTAAATAAATATCGTTTCCTAATTTTATGTGTTATTTTATTTTATTTTTATACTCAACAAAAATGTTTCATTTGATAACATGAGTATAATTAAAATGAGACTGTTGGGTTTTGAATGTTATTTGACAATTGGTCAATATGACCACTGGAAACTAAACGTTTTGATTATTGTCTCTAAATACAAGTAATCTTGGTTAATTAATATAGAAAGAAGATTTGATGGCCTCACCCAGTAGTCTTGGACCAATCGAAGCCCATCTAACAGAACTTGGGAAGGAGGTAGCACCACTGGGCTTTGCTCTGGACCAAACCCAAGCTGAACTTCATCGTATAAAGCTAGAATGGGATCACCTTCGCGAGAAGTTCAAACTGATAGAAATTACTACTCGTGCGATGTTGGTCGAGCCTCCCTCGTATTCTCTCACCTTAGCACACCTTACACTTAGGTCCTATGTTGGTCTGATAAGGGGCTATGTAAGGAGACCGTAACAGCCTTGTGTAATCCTTTGTTTTAAATAAAAATTGGGATTTCTTCTTATGATGAAGTTTATGAATTTTCAAATGATCGGATAAATATAGTATGCATATTTTTGATGAATTTTAGAAAAAGGATATTTTAAAAATGGTTGTGTAAAGCTTAAATAATTAAAAATGTGTAATGATTTTCGAAAAATGGTCTTCTACAATTATGTTCAGTACGAAATTTAGAGTCTAATAAAATCAACTTAATTTTTGATGAATAGTAATTTGTGAATAGTGATTTTATGATTAGGATTAGTAATGTGTTCAAATGGATTAGTAATATCACTTAAAGAAAGTATTAATATAATCTAGGCACCTTGATTATGTAATGTGATTCAATAAAATGGTTAAATAACGGTTTCATAAATTATTATTCAAGTATTAGTTTTTTCAGGTGAATAGTGTTTTTTAATTAAAAATTTAATTAAAAATATTTAGATAATTATTTTTATAAAACTGATTTCATTTTTGAACTCAGAGCACCGATATTATGCTATTGTAATTTTTGAGGTTTTTTCTGAAAAAAATGAATTTTCGGTGAATAGTGTTTTTATTTAAAAATTAAATTAAAAATATTTAGAAAATTATTTTTATAAAATGGAGTTCATATTTGTAATCAGAGCGTTGATATTTGGTTAAGGTGAAATTTTGGGATTATTCTGAGAAAGTTGAATTTTCGATGCAGAGTGAAAATACAGTTTTTAAGTTACGGGTGTTTAATGACATCATTAAATGATGTATTAAGTTTGTAATAAATATGTTCGAATTATGAATAGTGAGATAAGGTATTAGGTGTCCCAAGTGGCCAATACCATGGGCCAATACCATGGGCAAGCCCATGGTTTTTTCAAAACCACTAATGAGGTGTCCCTTTTCCATTAATGCCTTGTCCCCTCACATTCCCTATAAATACCAAGCCATCCTCTCATCCATTCGACTCCCCACTCTCCCCCAACGAATTTCTGGTCTCATTACCTCCCAAGGAGTCCTCCCATGGTGCCCCCAAGCCCTCAAGGTCCCAACCATTGAGTTTTAAGAGTTATGTTTTATGGTAAGGGATCCGACCTCTCTCTTTCATTTCAAGTAATCTCTTTTATGTCATTCCTTTTATGCTCCATGTTCTTATGTTGGAGGATGTTCTTTTATACTCCTCTTACTGCCCTTTTCATGTTCATATAATGAGGTATCCCCTCTTGCTCTCATTATTTCGTTTTATGAAGTTTTAAGTGGCACCGTTTGGCTGCCAAAATTTTTGTAACGGATTCTTTCTCCCTTCTCATTTTTTCAAGATGTATTTTCATGTAAAGTATTTCAAGTTACTTTTTATTATGTTGGGGTATGATCTCTAAATTTATCATACTGATCTTTTATGATCATATGATGAGAGACCCCATTTGATCTCTTCAATTCAGTATTTTGATGTTTTAAGTGGCGTCGTTAGGCTGCTGAATTTTTAAGTGGTTCTTCACCCTTCTCGTTTTGAAGTTCTACTTTCATGTCAATTCTTTCAAGTTCCTTTTGTTATATTGGGGTATGATCTCTATATATATCATAATGGAATCTTATGTTCATATGAAGAGAGACCCCATTTTATCTCTTCAATTCAGTATTTTGATGTTTTAAGTGGCGCCGTTAGGCTGCCGAATTTTTAAGTGGTTCTTCACCTTTCTCGTTTTGAAGTTCTACTTTCATGTCAATTCATTCAAGTTCCTTTTTGTTATGTTGGGGAATTATCTCTATATCTATCATACTGAACTCTTATTTTCACATGATGAGAAACCCTATTTTATCTTTTCAAATCATTTTTGTTGAAGTTTAAGTAACGCCGTTAGGCTGCCGAACTTTCATAAGAGAAATCTAATTTTTGTCTTCCTTCCATGTTTTTCATTTCAAATGGTATGTCCTTGAAATTTCATTACCATGATCATGTATCCTTCTTATTCTTTACATATACTATTTTATGGGTCATTTATGAATGTTTGACCCATTTTACCTCTCTTTTTAATGTCTTCTAAAACCTCATAACATAGCCGTTATGCTGCAGAATTTCCGTCTCAAAATGTCTCTCTCTTTTTCTAAAGTTCTTTTATATTATTAAGTGAATACTCAAAGCTATTTCTTCAAAAGGGGTATTCACATATATACCAAAATGTTCAATTTTAAATTATGGGATTTACATACATGAGACCCACCTTCCTTTTCTGTGGGTTTTAAAGTGATGTAAAGATCATGTCTTTAAAGCAGTTTTTAAAACGTTATGATTATGAAATGAAACCCATTTATTTTATGCTATATGGGTTATTTATGAAATGTTTGATGATTATATATGTGGCTCACATGATAATAAAGGCAAATTTAAGGGTGCGCCCTGATAGCGCTCCAATGCATTGGGTAATGATGTAACCACTAGAGATTACAATTTTCACGATACCTTGGTGATTAACCTTGGTAATTTTCAAATGACACCTTGGGGATGGACCTTGGTGATATGTTCATGATTGTCTATGTTAAATGATGTAGCCACATTTTCATGTTATGAAAAATGTTATTTTTATTATGATATGCCTCCTTATTTCATTCTCATGCCTTAAAGTTCCTTTTCATGACCTTATTGAAGTATCTCAAGTTCACATGTAAAATGTTTCTCTTGTTTTCCTTACTGGGCTTTTTGCTCACCCTTTCTTTTGATGTATGCTCCCAAGTTATGTGATGCAGTAATGAACCTAGGATGAATATGAGGAGAAGCCTTTCAAGTGTTTTAGAAGAATGTTTTATGTTTTCATGTTTAAAGTTCCTTGTTTCCAAGACACTAAACCTTAAAGATCCTCGGTTTTGTTAAATGTAATGAAAGTTTATGTGATAAAGAGGCGGGATGCTATAGTATGAGACCCATTCTTCTGGGCATGGACCTTCGAGCAGAGACTGAGGCATGAGATAAGGGATTCAATAATCTCCCTCAGCATTCCGACGCAGGCAGGAGTACTAGAGTGAGCCCTTCTGGTGGGGAGCTTTCTTGCTGAGCCTACACCAGCAGTGAGACCTACCATAGGGCGGCACGTAGCGGAGTCTTGTGCAGCCGGTAGTAGATAGATGTCGCAGAGCTTCCAGCGGACCAGACCATCAGGTGGGAGACCTCAGGATACTGGTTTGGAGGTGCGGGACACACATAGCAGAGCCAGTTATACGAGAGGTAGATAGTGATATGCATGTGGCAGGAAGGGACACATGGGTCCTGACTGCCCGACCCGCCACGCAGGGGAGCATCAGATGGTTGAGGGACCACCCTGGAAGAGGCATAGGTTCGACCGTGGTGCTCCGTAGGGAGAAGGCAGACAAGGTAGAGAAGCTGGCCGAGGAGCAGGTGGTAGACGACGCTTCAGGGCTCTTCCACTACCACCAACAGGAGGTCCACCCCGACCACAGGGAGCTGGCGGGCAGAGGCAGGCTCAGCTTCAGGTAGTGGAGGACTAAAACCACAGTTCACCTGAGATGATTTGAGGTACTATCTGTGTCTACTCCAGCCTTGCTGCAGTTCTTATAGACATAAAAGAGAGTCATTATTTCATTGCTGCTGCCCTTGATCGGGGCTCGGAGAATCCGATGGAGTCGTTGGCTCGATCCTTATGGCTAGAGACTCCTACGGGAGCAGACTCGACGAATACGCACAGGTTCTAGAACTATGATCTTACTCTAGGAGGTGAGAGCTTCGGTTGGGATCTTCTTGTAGTGGCGTCGAGGCCTTACGACGTCATCTTGGGCATGGATTGGTTATCTACGGTCCATGATCAGATCAACTATATTAGGTGCAAGGTGTGGTTTTTCCGCACTGATGGGAGTAGGTTTACCTTCACTGGTGAGAAGGGAGCCTTTGCAGCGTAGGATGGACACAAACAGAGGATATGATAACTGATCACCCATAAGTTGGCTAGTCTCATCCTAGGAGAATTTGATGTGTGGAGTCCAAGATTTCTTATTGGTGTGGATCAATATGCAGACATTTTTCCTAATGACGTTCCAGGACTACCTCATCACAGAGAGGTAGAATTCTATATTCACCTATACCCTGGGAAAACACCAATATCTACACCAGCATATCAGATCGCTCCTGCTGATATTAGTGTGCTACGGGTACAGTTGGAGGACTTTTTGGGCTAGGGATTCATCTGACGCAGTGTTTCACCCTGGGCATCCCCGATTTTGTTCTCCATGAAAGAGGCCAGGAGCTTGAGACTATGTGTCGACTACCGTCGCCTGAATCAGGTGACTGTGAAGAATAAGTATCCACTTCCGAGGATTGAAAACCTCTTCGATCCAATCAAGGGAGTATGATAGTTCTCTAAGATAGACATCAGGTCAGGCTATCATCAGCTCAGAGTTCGAGACGAGGATGTGCAGAAGATGGCCTTTAGGTGTCGGTATGGCCACTATGAGTTCTTGGTTATGCCTTTAGGCATAACCAATTCTCCACAAGTGTTCATGATCCTCATGAATATGATATTCCAGCCTTAACTAGATCAATTTGTCATAGTCTTCATCGACGACATATTGATTTACTCGACTACTGAGGAGGAGCACACCTACCACTTGCGGGTTGTACTGGATACACTCTGAGAGCACCAGATTTATGGTAATATCTTGAAGTGTCAGTTTTGGATTCAAGAGGTCCACTTATTGGGGAATGTCATCTTTGAGGTGGGAGTTGTGGTGGATCCTGTGAAGATCGAGGCAGTGATAGCTTGGGAGCCACCCAGGAGTGTGACAGAGGTGAGGAGTTTCCTAGTTATGGCTGTGTACTATCAGAGATTTGTGCGAGACTTCTCTAGATTTGCAACACCACTTTCATCTTTGACGAAGAAGGAGAAATACTTCATGGGGTTAGATAGATGTCAGCAGATCTTGCACGAGTGGAGACATAGATTGACCAGTGAACCCATATTGAGGCTACCAGAGGAGGGAGTAGGGTACATAGTTTAATGCGATGGATCAGGGACCAAACTTGGGTGTGTCTGGATGCAGGAGTGGGCAGTGATCACCTATGGATCATGACAGTTGAGGCATCATGAGCATCACTACGCTACCCATGACATGGATTTAGTAGCAGTGGTCTTCGCTTTGAAGATATGGAGACACTATCTGATGGGCGAGCACTTTACAGTCTACTCTGACCACCAGAGTTTCATGTACATCTTCTCATAGAAGGACCTGATCCTAAGACAACGGTGATGGCTCGAGTTCCTCTAGGACTATATCTTTGATATAGTCTATACACTTGGGAAGGGGAATGTTGTAGTTGATGTTCTTAGCAGGAGGTCGGCATTCATCTACTTGGAGAGGCAACATAGCAGATAGCCGCGTTGTAGATATCCTCCGTGAATAGATATGGGGAAGCCTTTCTATAGTCCCTCAAAGACACTCCTCCACTACTTCAGTGGGCCAGAGAGGCACAACGTGGGGATGTTGATTGTGAGACACGACGTGCATAAATATCCACAAGACATGCAGGTGATGGATTTTATATAGGAGGAGAGCATGTCATCCTTTTTAGAGGGCGTACCATGGTACCAGTTTCATTATAAGAGGAGGTGATGAGAGAGTTTCACACTTCCCCATTGGCGGTACATCCAGGAGTAGAAAAGATGTACCCGGATCTTAGATGATAGGACTGGTGGCCGGGTATGAAGAAGGTTGTGGTAGAGTTTGTTTCTCGATGCCTCACCTTCCAGCAGGTGAAGGCAGATCACCAGGTACCAACAGGCTTGGTACAACCCTTAGAGGTCTCGGAGTAGAAGTGGGACGGGATATCTATGGATTTTTTGACAAGGCATCCATGTACTTCCATAGGACACGACTCCATCTGGGTGATCGTAGACCGACTCACCATGTCGGCCCACTTCTTACCTATCAGAGAGCAGGGCTCCGTGGAGATCTGGGGATGCCGCTACACTTAGGAGATAATACAACTTCATGGTGTTCAATCATCTGTCGTCTCTGATCGAGATGCTCGCTTTACATCCCGACTTTGGAAGGGGTTGTAGGAGGCATTTGGGACGCAGCTGTGCCTGAGCACCACCATTTCACCCTCAGACGGATGGTCAGACAGAGAGGACCATTCAAACTCTCAAGGACATTATCTGTGCATGTGTCATTGACTTTGGTCATAGCTGGGAGGATCACCTACCCTTGGTGGAGTTTGTGTACAACAACAACTACCACTCCACCATCGAGATGGCACCATACGAGGCATTGTACGGCTGACCTTGGAGAACACCTCTGTACTGAAAAAACTGTAGGTAGTTAGCACTTGTAGGACTAGATATGGTCCAGGCCACAATGGAGAAGGTGAAGATCATCCAGGAGTAGATGAGGACTGCACAGAGCCGATAGAAGTCCTATGCTGATAGGAGGCAGAGACCACTGGAGTTCGAGGAAGGCGACCACGTTTTCTTAGGGTTCTCACCTCGACGTGGACTACTGAGATTTGGTCGGGGTGGCAAGTTATCTTTATCCTTCATCAGACTATTCCAAGTTCTCAGTAGGATAGGAGAGGTGGCTTATCACCTGGATATTCCACCTCAGTTGCACCGGGTGAACGATGTCTTCCACGTATCTCAGTTGAGGAGATACGTACACGACCCGGCGCATATCATTGATCACGGGGAGCTAGACATCGATGATGGGGCGACATTTGGGGAGGTTTCGATGGAGATCGAGGATCGACATGAGCGGGTCCTACATTGAAGGTTGATTCCTATAGTGCTCATTAGGTGGCTACACGGGAACCTCCAGGAGAGCACTTTGGAGCGGGAGGCATATTTGCGTGCACAATACCCTCACTCGTTTCCCTAGTTTATGATGTATATTTACGGGGATGTAAATCCCTGAGGTCGGAGTAATGTAAAGACCTGTAAATTTCAAGAATTTTTTTTTCTTAAATTATTTTTGATTTTATGAGTACACATTTTCTAACGGCACCTAATTCCGAGGACCGGTGTGCCCGGAATCAATTTCCAAAGTTTATCTCGGGAACGTTCAGTAAACGAATGAGCGGGTTTCTCTATCTTTTGAATTGGTTCTTGGAATTGAAATCCGTGGGCACCGATGAAACCGTAACATCAGTAATTGCTTAAGAGGACCTTTAATGAAGATGCATTTGCTCGGGAGGAGTTGTTAAAAATTGTGGATTAATAAAGAATTGAATTAAAATTGTGGAAGAATTTTTATACTTTATCCAAGTGGTTATATCCAACATGGGGTAGCTAGGCTGGGACCCAAAAGCCCTAACTACCCATGTGAGGATATTGGTGAGGTGGGGCCCACACGAGCCCCACCCCTTCACATTCCTTAAAACCAATTAACCCCCCCATTAATCTTCTTTTGTTTAGTGTTGGCAACCCTTTTTATTTAATTATGTGACTTCTCCTCTTCCAATTTAATAATTCCAAGACTCATTATTTTAATTAATTGAACCTCTTCAATTAATTGAGTAATGTGTTTTAATTTTGAAATTTTAAATGCATGGCATGAATTAATAAAATAATATGAGGCTTATTTCATTTTGGGGGGTTGGATAGTTGTGTGAGGATTTTGGGAGAGAGATCTACGTCCCTTTTGAAGAACTTCATCTTCAACGAAGAAAGACAACTCTCCGATGAAGAATGTCGACTCGCCAGCTCAGTTTCTGCATCCTCTACTTCCTCCATGACAAGGGAGGAGACATCGACGATGAAGGAAACGACGCCATCATCTGCGACCCTTTTCAACCGCGAACATCCTTCAGCGTAGTGGTTAAGTTCAATTTTAATGAATTAAAATTGTGTTTGTTTTATCATTGAGCATCTCATATACTTTGGCTGCTTGTTATGAAAATAATGGGAGGAGATCGGACCGCACAAACAAGGTTGATTCTCCTCCCCGCTTTCTTGTTGATCAACGTTGACATTTGAGGCGAAGGCGGCACGGTGTCATCACACCGTGCGGGAAAAAAAGGGACCGCGTTTGAAGCGGGATGCGACGATGGTGCGCGGCACTGTCGCGCTATTCCGGTGAGGCCGAAGGAGGCCAAAGACATGAGTGGGCCACGGCAGAGGGGCGCGACGCCGTTGCGCCGCGCCAGAGATTCAAGGGGTCGGGGCGGGGCGGGCCGCATGGGAGGGTTGAGGTGCCGTCGCACTGCGCCTGTCGGACATGAGTCGCTGCCTAAGGGCGTGGTGGTCTTCAAAGGGGTGGATGATATAGACTGCCGCCGTGCCACATGGTGGCGGGACCCGAGGGGTCCCGTGGTTACACAGCCGACCGGCCATAAAGGCCTACCATTCGAAGAAACCGAGGGGTCGTAACCCCCCGAAAAATCTTTAGGGCGGACCCTAGAGGGTTTACCATTTCGGAGACAAGGGGGCAGCACCCCCTTTGGCACCCCGCTCGGCCGCAAGCCAAGCCGCGCCCGGCCGCGGGCCGTACCGCACCCAATTCGGCGAGACCCGGACCCGGGTCGGGCCGACCCGGTTCGGGCCAAACCAGGGGGTATTGGGCCGGGCCGGACCAGGCCCAGACCCTCTATTTTCTGACCATGTTTGTTCAAACACCCATATCATGGGTTACAAACCTCCGATCGACACACTGTTAGTTGCGTAGGTATCTTTGGACCGAGGACGGGTTGTGATAAGAAAAATTGGCATAAATTAATTTTAAATCAATTAATATTTTATTAAATGATATAATAGTATTAAAAAAATCAGCCAACTGACATATATGATGTTAAAAATATCATTAATGATCCATTTTGGGGTTTCATTCCATTTTAATATAACTATGGTAACCATATATTATGAATATACAAGAAGACATGGTAAAAGTTAAATAAGTTTACTATGGGTTAAAGCTACAAGATAAGGTTAATTGTATGACCTAAACTTGACAAAAACCATTTGGCTGAGAGTATTTCTACCCAGATGCATATTATCTTCAAATTATATACTATTATATTATTGTAATTCTGAAATCTATTAATAATAATATAATATTTTCAATCATTCCTAAATTTTCCCTACTCTATCTTTTAAAAGGACACAACCTCTAACCCTTACCCACACCTCTCAATCCCCCTTGAATCCTTTAAAATCATCAAAAATAAGATCCCAGCATCCCTACCTTCCTCCAAAAAGCCTTCCCCTTGGAATTTGGCAATTCAAGAAATCCCTTTGCCTCATTGAAAAATAATTTTTCTTATTTGATGTAACATCTTATCTCATCTTCCTTTCCATTATTTTTCTTTATCCACTCCCTATGATCTTTTTATTCATTTTTTTCAAAAAAAATCATTATCATAAATATATTAGGTTGATTTTATGATAATTAATTGAACTAAACATACACACACCTATGTTTAATGGGTACAAAATATACTTTTTCTGTGGATGATGAACCGCTACCTCATGAAATGATGATTGTTAAATATTCTCTTACCACTTCTTATGGTGGCCATTATGATGGAAATATAATTATATATGACATATTTGATATTTATTTTGTCTCTAAGATTATTTAATTCTTGTTTATAACTTACCTTTTTTCATTTCATGTTGTATAATTATGATAATTTTATTTGAGGAAGTGCGGACTACCGCCCCCTCAAAGTGGTATGACTTGATAATGATATAAATGAATCATATAAAAGAGGTAATAAAAAATTTTGTGACATGTATAACATAGATATTATACTAGAATTATATTATACCTATGTTTCTTTTAGTCTTAATTTAGTTAAAAATTAAAAATAAATGAAAGTTGCATTCATGCGTACGTACGACTTACTGTCTCTAGGAATGATGCATTTCATTTCATATATCAATATTCCATGGACTATTATATATATATATATATAATCTATATATATATATGATATATATGATATATAAATCATGAAAATCATTCTGTAGATAATGGAATTTTTACCACACTGACATTTTATAATTATAACATGTTCATTTTATACTCATGTTCTAAACATCAAAAAATTGTATGATATGAAGTCAAATAAATAACTAATTGTTATAGAATGGTAATAAGTGATATAAAAGGAATAATAATCATGAAATTTTTTAAAAATAAAGTATCAATTAACTTAATTATATTATTCAAGAAATTAAATACTAATTGAGTCGTGTTAGACATGAGGTAAGGGACTTTGTCTCAATATTATTTCATTGAGGAATATTTTGATTTAAACATGACTAGATTTTATATAGTGGATAAACCCTATTGACATATAATACCATTCAAATGGAATCATTTTCTATGCAGAATTTTACTAAATGATGAATGAAATATTTCTTCTTAACAAACATCGTGAGAACGACCATTACACCACTACGAGCATTATTTGATATTTGGATTCCTTAATAAGATGTGATGTTTTTAATTGGAAAATAAATAACATATACCATTTTTGGTATTGAAAATAGTTTTGAAAGAGGATTTACTATTTCAATATCTTGAAATTATTTCTAATGATTACAAATTAAATTTCTATGATTGAAATGTTGATATTTGTAATCTTTTCATATGTGATGATTATATAATGGTACTTGAAATTTGACTGGTGGATACGCGATAAACCAAATGATAGGTGGTTCAGTAATAATCCAAGGACGAGTAGTTATGTTATAACCTCTAGTGCATTGAGAATGTAATTCAGTCGTGTTGATATTCTATTTATAAGAATGATTTGTGGAAGTCGACCATAGGGTTATTCTATTTAATTACTATTATGTACCAGGTTATCATTTTATATGATATGTGTTCTTTCTATGGGTTTTATGGTAGTATTTTGGTTAAAAATCAGTAAACAGTGAGATTTTATTCAATGAAGAGTATTTAGTACTTCATGAAGGTGAAATAAATTATTTATGATAAAGTATTCATGGTTTATACGTTTTTTTCAAAATCTAAAAGTTTTCCTTCTTTGTGTATCCCTTACTGAGCTTTGTATGATCATCCTATGTTTTTGAAATGTTTTTAACCGGACTTAAAGTGTAATAGGGTCATCTATGGGATACTGGAAGAGTCATGCGGTTCAAAACATGGATCTAAACATGATTCTTTTTTACGAGTTTTTATTTTATGAAAAAAAGGATACTGACTAGTAGTGACTACATGTAATATTAAGTTGTTATATATAAGTTACAAAATAATAATTTAAATCTCTAAACCAGTAAATATCCTAAATGTGAATTATTAACATAATTAAAGATTATGCAATGTTTAAGGATGGGGACTTACAGTTATATATTTGGGATACTATAGTCTTCTAAATCCTGTTTTGGTATTCGAGGAATTATATAATGTTTCATAATTAATTAAATAGGGTCTAACTATCAGACCATATAAATGTAATCAAAATAAAAAAGTAAATTTCTCATGTTCACTAGAGAAAAACAAAACGTATATTTAAGTGTATGTCTATAAACAATAAACGTTAATAATAGTACCATATCACAATATTGTGAATTCTAATCTAATAGAGATGAAATTATCTGATATTATGAAGAAAAAATGATTATAGCCTTCAAGGACACTAAAATCTGAGTAGAAACATACAAGACATAAAGACATTGTTCTATAGGGATATGAAAACAATTTAAAGAATTCACAACTCATTAATATAATATTATAAAATCTTATTTACATCATAAAAAGTTCTAACATAAAATTTTCATCATTTTCAACATCTCAAGGTTTATGAAAATTGTCATATATTTGATCATCTGTTGTATTATATTCTAAGAGATTTCATTTTTTTGATTACAATCTCTAATAAAATAATATCTAACATCTTAATGTTTTTCCTAGATTTTTAATGTTTTTTCGTAAATTTAAATTGTATCTGAATTATAAAAGTAGGGGAATATTTTAAAAACAGAAACAAAATTTTTAAAAGTTTTTGTAATCCTTATTTATTGACCATAATTTCTCACAACAACTATATATTCTATTTATGTTATTGGTAATGTAATTAATTTTTTTCTTTACAATATATGATAGTATAAAAAATTCACTGAAATTGAAACATTCCAATGGAAATTTTTCAATAAATTGTTAATCCTCTAAAATCAGAATAATAATAACTTTTAAATTCAAAAGTGGGGTCTTCATGATAAAATATAAAATGATATAATACAACTTTATCACAATTAATAATTGTTTTAATAACATCGGTGGAAATTTTCATAAAGTCAGATTAAATACTAAAACCTTGGAAGAAAGTAAATATTTAATGTAGTCTATATGTTATTATATAAAACAATCTTAAAATATTTCCACCGAAAATTTTATTTCCCATTTATTTTCCAATATTATGATATTCTGATTTACAAGAATAAATTATGGGTTTATTTGAACTTTTATATGATTCAAGTCAAAATATTTGGAAATTAATCACTAGAATATTTGGGTTGATTATGAAATATTCCATCATATATTCAGCAAATATAATTTATACGAAATATTTTGAATACCCCAACATGAATCATATAAAATTTTGAAGTTAAAAAATATTAAAAAATATTGAAATTAATTACCTAAAATATAAATAATATGAAATAAAAATATATGAGGCCAATATATTGATTGGGTTTCTTAATAAATAATATTCTATCAATATTTCTTTCTACAACAAAATTGTTCAAATGAAATTTAAAGTCTTTCTTGTCATGCATAAGGAGAAATTTTAAGTACAAAAAAGTTTTTTATTCTTTCAAAATGTGAACAATATCCTTTTACCTTCAAAACTAGTGTTTGTTATACATAATCATATTTAGTAGTTAATCAATTTAAAAAATTATTTTTCACAACCATTTAAGAAAGGAATATATCATTTATGATCTATCTAAGATAATAATATTTTATAGATTACAATCTATAAAATAGTGAACTATTCTCAAAATAACTTATTTTTTATATTTTATATAAACATTTTTAAAAAATTTAGGATTTATTTACAATTATTTTTTTAGTTTCATCATTTTTATTTTTCAATATTAAGGTAGCTCTAATGAAATATAACTATTTATGTTATTCTACAAATATCTAAATATAATTTATAGAAAGAAAAATTCATTATTATTTCATGGATACATTAAATTAAGAATAATTCATAGATTGAGAAATATCTTTTGTGAAAAAAGAGGAAATAAATTCAACATGTTTTGAAAAATTGGTCAACTAAAATATAGTTTAAAATCTAGATTCAACTACTCTAATTTCAGTTTTTTATGAATATTATTTTTTACATGACAAATCAGGAGGGCAGCCTTCCTTTTGATTTGGTTGATAAATTCCATGCTTTATTCTTCTATTGAGATAACATTATATAAACCCTTTTACAATGAAATTTAAATATTCATTGGTTTCCTAAGAATAATTTTCATAATTTTTAAAATGGATAAGAAAATTTATAGCGAGGGGTTTATTTATTAAAGACTATAAAATTTAATTGAATTTGAATATTATGAAAATAATATTTCATCATTTTTTTCTAATTTTTGTAATGAATATTTGGAATTAAGTAAAAAACATTGAAACCAAAGACTCTAAAAACACAAATATTATTTTGATCCTCTTTCATAATTCATTAAATGAAAAATATATTATTTTTCTTGAATGATTTCTATTTAACATATATTGTTATGTATTCATAGTTTCTAACATAATGTATTTTTTTTATAATTTTTCTAACACAGTTTTGGCACTTTCATTTAATGTTCTACATTATCGTTTTAAATACAACATTTTATTAAGGTGTTCTCAGTGATAAAAAGGTTTGAAAATTAAAAAATATTTCCCAAAACATTTAAAATTTTAGATTTAGGAAATCCCATCCAATATGAATTCTAATCCAAAAAATAAGATACCCATTATTATTATAGAGAAATTTATATAATAAAATAATAGTTAATGATGTTTTAGATTTATAATAAAGAAAACAAATCCATGTAAATATATTTAAATCATCTACAATAACAAAATAATATTTATTAATAAAAATAATTTCTATTTATATAGGAATAAATAATTTATGATTGATATGTTTTAAAATACATTATGTCTTAACATCCTTGATAGATTTAAAAATGTATTTATGCTTCTTACCCTTCAGGAATGATTCACAAACATATTTTTTGTCCTTTTTAACATAAGAAAATAGAAAAACATCCCATATTTATACCACTTATGTATTTCCATAAAATTAGTTTGTATATAATTACTATTTATTATGATATATTCTTATGAAAAACATTAAAAATATAATATTATGATATGTTTTTTAGATAAATAATAAGAATATTAATTTTATTTTACATTTATCATTAAAAAGATTCAATTTCAAAATTAATTATCATATCCTTTTGAATCCAAATAAAAATTACACCATCACATAACTATGAAAAAATAATTATATTATG
This sequence comes from Viscum album, assembly GCA_963277665.1. Classification (NCBI taxonomy): domain Eukaryota; kingdom Viridiplantae; phylum Streptophyta; class Magnoliopsida; order Santalales; family Viscaceae; genus Viscum; species Viscum album. The sequence continues at coordinate 58,823,027 of OY728143.1, read as the reverse complement.
TTAACACCTTAAACACATAATAATTTTGATATAATAATTGTCTTTAAGGTACATTCTTCTACAAACCCTTTATTGTAACCTTTTATGTTGTCACCAAATTTTACATTACCTTGTCAATAATTATTGATTGATAAAAATTATTATTCACATCTTTTTATGTGTCTAGATCATCCACTATCCATGAACCATGTATCCTTATTCTTAATTATAATTAATATTTCCTATAAGGACTGGTTTATGGTAGTTTTTGTGTAACATCACAGGTAATGATAGAATAAAAATTTTTAATGTCTATTAATATTTATAAATTAGAGAGTAATTGTAACATTAAAATAATACTACATATAAAAGCCTACCCAAAATGAAATGATGATTTTCTCTAAAATCTTACGTTGCAGGCAAGATTGAGTTATACCAAAAAATAATACATTGTTATTATTATTATTTTAAGTTGTAGTTATCTCATTTTCATTATTTAAAAAGAAATGAGATGGACTAATTCTATTTTTTAAACATATTTTTTAATTTTTTTACATTCATCAAAAAAATAAAATCTTAAAATAATAATAAATCCAAATTTATGTAGAAAATCATTGTATTTTTAAAAGGTTGTTTTTCTTCCTTCTAATTAAACACCCATTTTAAATAAATTTTTTGAATCATTTATAATTTTTATATGAAATAATAAAATAAAATTTTAAAATATAAATATAAAAAATTTACTTTGGAAATATTTTTATTATTTATTAAGAATATTCATATTTTGGAAAATAATGACTAATACTGAATTTTAGTTCCAAACTGATTTTCTCTCAATCTATTTACATAGTTAAATTATATTTTTTCTTTTTTTAAATGTAAAATTATATCTACTGTATACATTGATAAATAATTTATGTCTTTAGTAACAATTTTACATTGAATTTATATGTAAAAACATAGCAAATTTTGTAACATTTTAACATTAAAACCCTGCTGTCACATCCCACCTCGAGGATTAATTTTAAATAAAATTCATCCACTTATCTATTTTAAATTTTCTAAAATGGATTATATATATATATTTATAATAATTTATTATGTACAATAGTTTCTTCTTAAATTATTACCAAAATTATTAGTAAATGTAATTAAAAATAATTATTGTGATTATGGATAAACTATCTTAATTAATGACTATTGCTGGAAAATAACCTGTACAAATGACACAAAAATATACTAAATATTATTTTCTATAAATATATATAGAATAAAGCATATAATTATTTATAATGGTAAATTTTTAACCCATGGAGGACATGTAAAATGTTGGGAGCACTCAAATAGTTCCAAGAATATCCAATATGTCATTTTCCCTACTTATAGAAGGCCTTATCCCCCCCATCATCACACCTCTAATTTAAAAATATCACATAAAAAAACCTCCCAACTAATATCCAATTAAATATCATATTACTCTATAGGATTCATATTATGAATAAATTCAACAAAGTTAGCCTTTAGTTCAATCCAAAAGAAGTTACCCAAAGATGAGGTAACATTCATCAACATGCATTTTTAACATTGATTTCGTCTCAACTCCCTTAATTTCTTAATATTACATTATTATATTATAACATAATTATCCTAAATATAAATAGATATTTGTATGTTAAGGGTTTTAACAACACATAAAATCACTTCCATAAAATGGGTAATGAAATTACCGGTCCTGTACGACAAACTTCCACCATACGTAATGATGTCGTTCATTTTTTACTTTTCCACCATTCATGGTTAGGAATTATTATGTAAATATAAGTATTTATATTGATAAATTATATTTATTATGTATTCATACTTATATAAATTTTAAATACACATAACTTTATGCTTCCAATTTTTTTGTAAATATGATAATAGTGTTCTGAGACGTGTGGATGACTGCCTCCTCCAAGTGATATGCTATGTTAACACATTAAATAGAATGTATTAAGGATGAATTTATTTAAAAAAATTATGACATAAATAAAATACAAAGGATAATAATTTCATAATGACATTTCTAGAAATATAATATATCATTTTCTTAATTTCAGTTTCACGCATTGTAAATTAGATTACTTCATTCATGGACAAGTGGACTAACACCTATTGAAGGTGATATGATTTCTTTTACATAATAAGAATTATATATAAGTATATATGATTAAAAAAATTAATTTATTATATAGTTTTAATTATAGAAAGATAAATGTAACGTACCTACTTTCCCAAATGATCATTGATAAAATGTTACTCACACTTTCATATGACATACCATCTCAATGATTTTAACACTCATTAATTTTTCATAACCAAAACACAAGATTGGGTTTAAAAGTGTAATTTATGTATTAATATGGTAATTATTCCATTATTAATATTTTTTTCGGTGTTTATATATTGACCCCTTTGACCATAGTTGACCTACCAAACTCGTTTTAGACAAACCGAATATGGTCAAATTACCCAATGTAAACTTTATTTTTTAAGTAGTGTTTTACAACAATGTAATAAGTTAAATAAAAGTGAATATAAACATAAAAAGTTTTGAATCATGTAAATACTTAAACAATTTTTATTATTCAGGTATATAAAGACAAATGTGACATTTCTAACTCAGGCTAAGGTATTTCGTCTAAATATCCCTTCAATCAAGAATTTCCCGATGATATTAAATTTTTTTCTTTTACATGGTGTATATATAGACCATATTACATTAAATATATATATTTTATCTACTCACATGTTATTAATTTCTAATTTTATTCTTTCTTGTGGCTTATGATTTTAATATTTATTATGGTATGTAATATTTTGAATGTTTAAATATTTAATCCATTCCATCATGTAAATATAATTGAAATTAATTTACCTATTTATTTATACAGTTATAAAATGATTATAATGGAATAATAATGTCTATTTTAAATTTAGTTAAAAGGGTTTGAAAAATAAACTTTTTTGGGTGTCTTAAAGGAATGTTTAAACAACAGAAAAATGAAATTTTGTATTTTTAAAGTACAATGATAATGGAATTTAATGGTGTTGTGACTTTTATTTGATTTTTAGATTATGTTTAAATTTTAATTTTTTTAATTAATAACCTTATTTCCTATTATTTGGTTCTTTTGGTATTGATTATGTTTTTTTCAAATAAAATGGTTTTTTTATTTAAAATGTATTTGTTAATTTAATATCTTTAAATGATTTATATTGATTGAATATGAAAATTTATGAGTGAAATTTTAAAAATTTCAATATTTTATGTGTTATGATTTTATAATGGTACTTCGAAATTTGATGGGTGGTTTTGTTATAAACCAATGATGGTACGTTATGATATAATCCAAATTTCGGGGGGTCTCTTATAGCCCTCCAACTTATATAGATTGGAATTAATCCATATGTATATTCCAATTTTAGAAGTGACATAAATTGAAGTTGACTGCATGGTTTTCCAATTATATGAGTGATGAGTATAATTATTTCCCAAGATAACATTATTTATTTTCTATGCATGATATGTATTTATGGTTATATTGTGATTACAAAAAAGTATTATGTATGAATTTTTTAAATGAATTTTTTTTAATAATTATTAACGGTGGAAATTTTAACGTTATGATAATGTTTTCATGGGTTTAAATGTTTATCAATGGACCAATGGTTTTATTCTTGTTATATCACATACCAAGAGTTTTATGATCATCCTATGTTAATTGATGTTTTCTACATGGCATAAGGATGAGAAAGGGATTAGAAAAATTATTTTTTAATGTTTTAAATTGTATAATAAAAGATATAATGCATTAATTAGTAAATATTCTTGATTATGGAATAAATAGATACTATTCAAAAATGTCCACTTTATATTTTTTGGTATTATTATGTATATGTTAGGGGATAATTCTATAAAACCCCACACCTTAAAATATAATTAATATTATAGAAAGTAAAAATCATACCTTGGATCAATGTTATATTATGTTAAGTGATAGTTCCTTATAGTTGGTATCAAAGGGAGATATATATAACTTTATTAGTTAGGGTAATATTAATAACATTTCCTTTATTTATTTTACCTTATGGTCAAACAATAATGTTATATCATGTTAAGATTATAATACTAATTCTTTTAATGTATGTCTGTTTAGATTTATTTTTCCACAATGAAAACTAGGAAGTTGTAATGGGATGGAACTAAAAGGTAAATATTCTTCCAAATAAGCATCCCATGGGGGTTGTAATTTAAATATAACAATTCTTTTTTTGATTATGGAACAGGTGAGACATGATATTAATGGTTGTGGTGTCCATGCAAGAGATTAAAAAGATCTACAATAGAGGAAATTGACTATAGTATAGAATTTTATATGACATTATCCACCAGCATTCATAGGATCATCTAACCATGTGATTGTGGAATGATGTATTAAATGGCTAAAAATATTATATTTTGTCATGGTTTTATCAGGTCCTTATAAGGTAACTTGTGCAATATATCATTTTGAAGTTGAACCCGACTAGTGGTGGTCAGTGTTTAATAATATGAGGTAATGTGATGATATTGATGACATGGAATGTGATCAGTTTTAGAATATTTTCCTTACAAAATATTTTCCTATGGATATTAGAATTGGGATGGGAAAAAGTTCCTATAATTGAGAAAAAAATGAGGAATATTCAATGGATTCATATGGATAAAACATTTCACTTGAATAGTGACGTAAATCAAAAAATTTATCGAAGATATTGATGTGAATATACATTGATTTTACATAGGCTTGAATCCAAGATATCAAAGGGAAATTGAATCTCATGAGTTAATGATTTTTTAGAAACTTGTTCGATGTGCTGAAAAGGTATAAATGGAATTTTCTGATGATCATGTTTTCCATGAAAATAAGAAAAAGTATAGGTCATGTTGATAGGAAATGAGAATTAATTCATCGAATAATTATGGATGTAAGAAAACAAAATTGCAATTTTGTGTGAAATTTGGGAAAAAGATTGCTGGATACTTCCTTTCAAAATATGAAATGTTATTCCAATGTGGTATGTTTGGTAATATTGATACTATCTCCAAGAAACATGATCAAGAAATCTATGAAACTATAATGGAAATATGTGTTATTTGTAATGGGTGAAGATATTTTTCCAATGTGTGTCCGCAATTTGATTACATAGGGTGGAAACCAGAAGGATTAAAAGAAAAATTCTGTGGAAAAATCATTTTATACTATTGTTTTTGATGTTCTTCCACCAAATTAAGAGGTAAAAACATGTTATTAGATTAGTCAAATTATTCCAATAATTTATTGGACTCTAGATCTTCAGATTATTTTATTTCTAAATTTTTTTATATAAAATGGGAATATCACCCCTAAATATAAGATAATAGTTTTTTTAATAAACATCACATGGGACAATTAGATCAAACCATATTTATAGGGATCTTCTAACTGTCATTAGTGGAATCATATTACTAATAAATCATAGTGAATTACCCATATTGATGTTTCATATAATTTGGGTTAAGGGTTATATTTTAGATTACCAATGAAAAATAGATTGACAAGCCTAGATAGTTTTATTCAATGATTTCATACCTTTGATAACATACCAAGAAGCTAATATATTGATTAAATATGGAAGTGAAATTTATCTATGTCACATTTTTGGAAATAAGTAAACTCTTATGATTAGTGACATACGAGTAGCTAATAAATTTACAAATATTTCTCATGATGATTGTTTTGGTGTTATTATTGGCCCCAAAGTTGAATTTACTATTGATTTAGTTCCTGATGAAAATCCTATTTCTAAAACCCCATATAGTATAGCTCATGTTGAACTTGTGGAATTGAAAAACTAGTTTCATGAATAGAATAATAGGGGATTCATTGAAACTAGAACATTACTATAGTGTGCATCTGTTTTATTTTTAAAGAATAAAGATGATTCAATGAGACTTTGAATTAATAATAGAGAATTGAATTACCTAAATATTAAGAAATAGTATCTTTTTCCTAATATAATTATTATTTATATCATCTTCTGGGAGATAAGTGTTTTTTGAAGATTGATCTAATGACTGGGTACCATCAGATGAAGGTGAGGGAGGATGAAAATTTGAATTTTGTTTTTCAGATGCGATATATTCATTATGAGTTTGTAGATATTCCCTTTCAGTTATCTAATATATCTAATGTATTTATTAATGTTATAAATAGTTTCTTCCATCAGTTTTTAGTTTAGTTTTTGGTTGTGTTTATAGATTAATTTATTTTTTGTATTCTCAAAATGACGAGTAACATAAAATGTACTTATGTATTGTTCTTTAAAACATAAAATAAAATAAATTATATTTAAATTTTAGTTATAGGAAATTTTTGTTTCAACAAATTTCATTCCATTGATTTTTTATTTCAAAAGATTCGATAATTATTGATCCTTCTAAAATGAATGTTTCTGAATAGTGTCTATGTCCTTCCAATTTTTTGGAGATTCATAGTTTTATTGGATTAGTGAGTTTTTATGAATAGTTTTTTGAAAACAGTGGTAGGTTATCTATAACTCTAACTAAGATGACACCAATGTGTGTTAGTTTTATCCGGATAGGAGAATATGATGTTTGTTTTCTAAAACTCAAAATAATATAGTGTAGTGCTCCAGCTTTGGCCCTACCATTTATAAATGATGAATTCATTATCTATTGTTATGTTTTCTTGAAAATAATTGGTTGTGTCCCAATTCAGAATTAATGGTAATTACATATTCTTTATTTTAATTTAAAACTCCTGGGTTAAATAATCATACCATTGATTTGTAAATAGTTGGGGTTTTATTTTATTTAAAATTTTAGATGCATCATTTTTATGGATTAATATGTTAAATATATACTGATAAAAAATTTCAATATTATATTCAGTCAGAAAGAATTGAATATGAGATAGAGACGATTCCTGGAACTAATTATGGAATATTATTGCATGATTAATTATCATTCTAGAAAATAAAACATGGTGGTTGTTGCTTTGGTTTAAAACTAAATACTATATTAACCATGTTACGTTTGGAATGTGAGACTTTGGTTAATGTTTTGATAAATTTAAGACTTTAATTTTTGGATTCCAGGAAATACTCTGTTTTGTTTCACATTTTTTTAAAATTATTTTTCCAGAATGAATTACTTGGGATCCAAAGATGGATCAATATTCATAAGGAAAGATACAATCCATTAAGAATGGTATGTTTTTGGATATTGATATTAATGAAGATGGTGTTTTATGATTTGGAAAATGATTATGTGTTATTTTTGATTTATAGTTCAGAACAGAGTTATTGATGAACGATCACAGGTTAACATTTTAAATTCATATGCTTAGCACTAAGATGTGTATTGAACTTTAGGATTATTACTTGTGGGTTGTAATGAAATGAGATATTTCTAAATTTACGATGATATGTTTGGCTTGTAAACATGTTAAAAAAGATAAATAGATACCAAAGGGGATGATTTATCCATTTCTAGTTTCATATTAGAAATTAGAGAATATATTAATGTATTTTTCAAGATGTTTTCTAATGAAATATTAGGTGAATAATGTGAATTATGTTATTGATGATGGATTGAATAAATCTATACATGTATTTCACATTTGAGATGAAAATTTTCAAGATCATATTTCTAGACTATATTAAAATAAAATTTTATAGTTACATGTAGTTCCTCTCTCCATTGTATCAAACTATGATCCAAAGTTCATATCCACATTTTTGGAATATCTTAAGATTTCATTGTCAAATTAATTAAATTTATGTACAAAATTTCACCCTCAATCTGATGGAAAATATTAGGGAATGATCTAGTCCTTAGAAGATATTCTTCATTCTTACTCAATAGATTACTACGGATGTTGGGATAAAAAATATTATTTGGTTTAGTTTTCATATAATACTAGTTTTTATTAAGTTATACACATGGAACCATTTGAGTAATTATAGAGAAATAATTGTCAAATGTAGGATTTTTAGGTTGATATAGGAGAAAAGATGTTGATGGGAATAGAGTTGGAAGAGGAAATGATAGAGAAAATTGAGTTTATTCAGTAAAACTTGAGGGATGATTAGAGTAATTTGTTTAGTTAAGTGTATAATTAGTTAAAAGATATTTACATTGAGGTAGGTAATCATTTCATTCTTATGTTTTCTTAGTGGAAACCTATGATGTTTTTAGATTTAAGGGGATGATATGTACTTGGATCCTTAGAACATATGAATTACTAGATAATGATGGATAAATTTCCTATAGGGTGGACTAAACTATATTTTAATCCAAGGTAAACAATGTATTTCATGATTCAATTTAATGTAATTATCTAATGGATTCATCTCAGGTTTTGAGCCCTAAAGTAGTTCAACATGATGAGATTATTTCTTATAAGGAACTACCAGTTCGGGTTCGTGACTGTAGACTGAAAATTTTGAAGAACAAGATAAGAAAACATGTTAATGTTTTAAGAAAAAACAATAAGGTTGTAGTATAAAAAAGGAAATATGATAATATTAAGAGGGAAAAATACCTCTAATTTTTAATATGTGAATAAAATTTTGAGGTCATAATTTCCAAATGACGTAGTGGATGTAAAATATAATAGTAATGATAGAATAATTATTTTTATATTTAATTATATTTATGAATTAGATAGTAATTTTACATTAAAAATAATTCTACCCCTTATAGACTCCCCAAAACACAGTAATGAGTTTATTAGAAATAATACGTTGAACATAAGACTGATTTATATGTAAAAATAATATATTTGTATTGTAATTAAAATTTTTTATTTATAGTTATCTCCACGAAATTTTAACAAAAATTTATAAATAGGAGTAATTATATTATGTTTAACCATGTTTACTTATTGTTTTTACATTTATATAATAAATTTTATATGATTAAAATAAGAATAAATTCAATTTAATGTATGGAATATTAGTATGTATTAAAGGTAGTTATGCTGCCATTTAATGTCCCACCAATTTTAAATAATTTTTTCAAAACATTTAAAATTATTATATGATAAGTTAAACTTATTTTTTGAAATATATATATCAAAATTTTCGGTGGTGTATTTTTTGGTATATTTCAATGAAAATTCATATTTTTATTAATAGTGAATAATTCTGAATTTTAGTTCAAAATATTTTTTATGAAAAATTTATTTACATAGTGAATTTATGGTTTAATGTATAATTAATATATAATTTTATTGGTTTTTTATGATTAAATCATATTAAAGTCATTTGATTCAATTTAACAACTAATTTAGATATAATAACATAAAAATATTTTGAAACGTTTCCCTTTAAAAACCCAATGTCAAATCCTATCTTTGGGATTAATTTTAAATTATCTTATACCAATTTTGTATTTTTAAATTTAAAAATCATGATACCAAATTTGTAATGACTATAATTTATCATGTATAATAAATTCAAATTATTTTTACTAAAATGATTATTAAATGTAATTAAAATTAATTATAGAGATTAAGGAAAACGATCAAATTAAACATTGTCAATAATGTTTAAAAATTACCGTACACTTGTATAATTTTTTACATCCATATTTAGACCATTAAAACAATAAATATATATAATTATCAATTTTTACCCTTTCTTTGATAATCAAAACGTTAGGAGAAATCAAATATTTCTCGGAATACCCATCATGTCATTTTCCCCACATTTTAAAGGCCTCCTCTCCTCTACACTTTTTTCACACCTAAGAAACCCATTTTTATCATCCTAAAACTGAAATAAAAAATCAATAAACATATATACACTCACCATAGAGGTCCCACATTTTGAATATTTACATCCAAGAAGTCCTGTTGTGAAACCCCAAAGGAGTTACCCGAAGAAGATGTAACTTTAATCAATATTCTTTTTTTACTTTGTTTCCTTATCCACTTCATTAATTTTAGATTATTACATTATTATATAATAACATAATTAAACTAAATATAATTATTTATAATGTAATTGTTCTTACCTACATCTACAAATACTTCTGTCAAATGGTTAACAAAATTATCATTCGGGTACAGTGAACTACCACCTCACGTAACAAAAGTATCCATTTTTTCCTTCACCGCCTTTAGTGCTTAGGAATTATGATGGAATATATATATATATATATATATATTATATTTATTATTTATTCATACTTATATAATTTTTATCTACTCATACCTTATTTATTACCATTTTTTGTAAATACGATAGGATCCTCTTTGAACATGCGGACTACCCCCGCCTGAAAGTGATATGATGCATTCACACATTTCATGGTATGTATTAAAGAAGAATTTAATTAAAAATATAATAAATTAATAACATACATATTATATTCATGAAATAATTAAATTTCTAGAAATATAATATATAATTTTCTTTATTACACTTTCACATGATGAAAATGTTATAACGTCATTTGTAGACGTGTGGACTACAACTTTCATAAAGAGATTCAACTAATTTTACTTTAAAAGAATTATATATATATATATGTATATGTGTTTAAATAAAATAGAATTTATGATATAATTGTTATTATGGAAAGATAAATGTTATATACCATCCTTCAATAATGATCATTCCAAAGTGGGAATGTTTCTCATGCGTACGAATGACATACCGTTTCCATGATTGCAACACTGGTTAATTATTCATAACCATCATAAATGATTGGTTTTAATAGAATAATGTATATATAAATATGGAAAATATATAATTATTATTACCATATATTTGTTTATATAATGACATATTTAACCATTGCTGTCCTACCAATGTCGTTTTTGACACATAAACGGAATATGTTCAAAACAACCGATGTAAAATTAGTTTTTAAAGTAGTTGTTTACAAAATTATATTAATTGAATTAAAAGAGATGATAAAATTTAGAATGGTTCTGAATAAGCTTAGTAATTATAATAATTCTATTTTTCATGAATTTAAGTCAATGGGGAAAAGTTAGACTTTAGGTAAGGGATTTCATCTCAATCTACTTTCATTGAGGAATTTCCAAATAATGTGAACCATTATTCATTTATATGGTGTATATATACTCTATTTGAAAATAAATATAAATATTTTATCTATAATCATGTTAGTTAATGTTTTTTTAATTGTTATTCACTCTTGGGGATGATGATTTAAATATTCTATGGGGTATGGGGAACATTGGATATTTAATGATTTAATCCATTCTTTCATATCAAAATTAGTTATATTATTTGAAATATTTATGTATATGGTTATTAAAAAATTATAAAGGACATTTTATTTCTATTTTGAATTTCATTAAGTGGTTTGGAAAGGGGATATTTTTACATTTCATAATAAGGATGTTTTTGGAAAATGACAAATGAAACATCCTATACTTAATGTATCATGATATTGACCTTTATGTCATCATTCCTTTTATTTTATTTATATATTGATTTAAAATCATACATGTTTTATCAAAAGAAAATAATATTTCCTTTTATTTAGTTATTTAGTTATTTAAAATGGGGTTTCAAATATAGTGTTTTTTATTGAAATTTTTTATGAAAATGGATTGACTATTTCAATATATTAATATTGTTTTCTTGTGATTGGGAATGAAATTTTATGAGTGAAATGTTGAAAATTTCAATTTATTATGTGTTAGTATTATATAATGGTACTTGGAAATTTGACCAGTGGTTCCATGATAAACATGTGATTGGTGGTTTTGTGAGAATGCTACGATGGGAAGTCTGTGATAGCCCTCTAATGCCCTGGGTATATTAGTCAAGTATATGCATATTCCAGTTGTAAGAGTGACATGTATGCAATTCAACCACATGTTTATTTCATTTATAAGAGTTATAAGTATATTGGTGTCCCAGGATACATTTATATATATTTATTACTTTCGATGAATTTTTAGGTAATATTTAGAATAAAAAAAATGTATGAAATGAGATTATTTTCAAAAAAAATGTATTTGATACCTTTTAAGTGTGGATTATGTTACAATTTGATAATGTTTTTAGGGTTTTATTGTCTATAAATTTAATTAAGTTTTCCTTATTTTTTACAACCCTTAAAAATATATTTTGATTCTCAACCCACATTTTTTTAACATTTTTTTAAATGTATATAGGATGACTAAGGGATTATAAGTCTCATTTTGAATATCATTAAGGGTATTATAAAATATATCATACTAGAATTTCTAAAAGTTTTAGATTAGTGAAAAAATTACATTATTCATAAGTTTCCACATTCTAGTTTTTTGTTTTTTTTTGTATGAGCTTTGACCAAATTCTATAAAACACTAATGCTGATAAGATCCTCAAAATGAGAGAAATTAAAACTCTTGGCTTATCCCCAGATTATGTTATGTTTAAGGTTGGGTCCGTATATTTGGTACCCATGAGAATTTGTGTCCAATTAGATGAGAAAAGTCTTTCATAGGTGAAAATTCAAATTTTTGACATTTATTCACAGATAATGTTAGAGATATACAACTAAGCCATCTGTGAAAACCCACAGTACCATAAATAAAATCTTAATTTCAAAATGCATTAATAATTTGGGAAGTGATGAATGAAAATTAATAATAAATATATTAAAATGAAAATTATAGTCATAGTTCTCAAATATGAATAAGTAACATTAAAAAATAAATTATATAAAATGAAGTTAAACATAAAAAAATGGAAACTGATATTATATATAGTTGAATTAGATGAAACGTTTAAACAGAAACATGGAAACAAAAAATCAAAATGGAAAGCACACCATGGTTCATTGTCAGCATAGAAACAACTCTTGATAATTCTATCACCCAATATATAGAATTGTAGATTGTCCTGTCACCATGGTAACAGAAAATCAATACTATTTCACTATATTTTACATGAATGATAATAATAACAGGAACCATGGCTTTAAATAGTAGTAGTTCTACCCATCATAGTTTATCTCCGGTCATTAGAATGTGCATTAAATAGCCTCATAGTACTACCATGATCTTTCAATTCATAGGAAAAACTGTTCGGAATGTTTTTAAATAGTTATATTGAGCAAATGAATAGGTAATTAAACATCATTTTTAGTAAATGATAAATGTTAGTTTGAATAAAACTGGTGACATGAAACAAAAGTGAATAATATTTTATATTATCAAAATAAATCTATTGTTAAAAAATTTGCAAACATATCTATATTCATATGCATATCTTTGACATGATGTTGATTTTGACCCCCAAACTAGAATGTTGGCAATGCATTATAATATTCTTTTATAGTAGTAAAATACACATGATATGATAAAATAGGATAAAATTATTACTACAACGAAACATGTATAATCGAAAAATGGGAATTCTGGAAACAAATAACACTATTATGAATAATAAGATTTCATAAAATGGAAATTCTATTTAACTGGATGGAAACATGATTAAACTAATAAAGCATCACATGTTTTAAAACAATCATCACCTCTTGTTTATGTATTAATGCAACAAGTTCTTGTATTTCTATGGCAGTACGACATACTTTTATTTCAATAGAAAATAAATTTATGATGAAAACGAGTGCAGGTGTGGGTTGGAATTTGTAGACTTCCATTCTAACGAGACAAACCACAATACAATGTATATTCCCATTAAATCACCACACATTCAGTGAAGCAACACAATCAAATACCAGACATACATATGGTCATTTAAAAAAGATAATTGGAAAACCAACATAATTTCTATATTGACAAACAATTAATAATGTTATTTCATGAAGAAAGAAGGGAAACCCATGAATGTAAACATCTTGATACATCACATATCAAGTCTAGTTAAATATACAAACTAAACATAATTAACTCAATTAAATAGAAAACACTATAGTAAACATCTAATTTTTGTTTAAATAATAAATAAAATAATAGAGAATGGTCCTTAAATAACACCTCCTTCCATAATGAAACCATAACACAATGAAGAGACATCATATAATATGTGTATATTATCAAATTTGTAAATGAAAATTTTAAACTAAAATATATGTAAACATGTTTTCATTACCTTGGAAATACAAGGAAGAAATTCTGAATAGTAGGTCTGTTTTTTGTTTATGGTATCATCTACATAGAGACGACGTTTATTAGCATGTGTTGATGTTGGCAAGGAGTCTCGAGATAGTGAGTCCATGTATTCGATCACATATTCATAATCTATGTCAGCTAATAGTTTTATCTAAATGAATAAATCATTGTAACGAATGAGAAGAATGAAATAGTTATAAGACACACCATTGAAGAAACAATATAATATTTATTATTTTGAAAATAATAAGAACAAATGTCGTGGTATTGTAATAAAAAGTATAAATAAAACAAAATGAATGAAAAAGCAGTATTGTCCATGGAATGTCTTGAATGAAAGAAAAAATCAATGAAGATTGAAAAATTATACCAGAGTTAAAGATATAGTGGTACATTTTGTATTGAATGCAGCATCAGTGTTGTAGTTGAATCATGAAGATACAACCTAGTGATGTTCCTAAAAAAGATAGGGGAAATGAATATATAGGTGTGTAGTGACCATTTTGTAAATAACTAGGTTTCTAAATAATTATAAATAAAACAGTACAATATAATAACGTTACCGAGATTTTTGTAAGGTGAAATTCATAAGGCTTCTAATAATGTTTTTTGGTAGACTTACTCTTTTTACCTAGATATCCGCAAAACGTTGATGATAGGTGCTGATATAATTTTCATTATAACCGATGAAGGGAACTGTGTAAATATTCTATTTTGAATTATCTTTTCTATTCTGAATATTGTAACTTGTGACATCTAGTAACCATAATACGTTCTTATATTTAGAAATGTTTAGCTCTGAGGGAAAACCAAACTCATCCTGGTCCTATTTTGAAATGAAACAGAATTGTAAGTTTAAAAAGAACATCAAGTACATTAAAAATATAACATCATTCCATATGCTTACATGTATCATAGAATCTCTCTACTAAGAATCTATTTTTCATATGAACTACATAACATGCTCGTCGAAGAGAAAGACATATAGCATGTCTTTCTCATCTTTTACAGTTTCTAAATTCTAATCATGTTGTATTTATATTTTTTAGAATAGATTTGTAGTATCAATATTTTTAAATTATTATACTATAAATAATCCCAAGTAATATTTATAAATAAAATAATATATTAAAATAATACCTTTGAGTAGTGCAACTTGATGATTTTTTACAAGTCTAGCACCAAATGTACCCATCCACAGTCTATAATTTTTTCATGAAAGAGTTTCCTGATTAAAAATAATAGTTATGAGTGCATTAATGTTTAACTATTGTAGAAGAAATATGACAACATTGCAGCTGTGATACAATTATTAATTTTAATATAGTCAGGAATGTAGGTCTTACATGTAATACTGTTTTATATGACATAGTCAAATAAAAAATTCAGGATTTTATACTTACCTCCAAAACCCTTTCAACATAATTTTTTTGTTGTTGTTACAATAAGATAAATTTATATCAAAACTATTTGACTATGTTGATAGTCGAATTTGAAATTGAAAATGACTGATTATCCTAGATCTATTATATATAGAAAATGCAGCATTCAAAAAACATATTATGCCGATTTTCTTCATGTTGTTGGTATTTGTAGACAGAATATGTGGAAAAATAATATCATTTATAATTTTACATTTTTTTGAATTTGTAGACTACTAGAATATCCATGTTGAAAATTATTTTGGAATCATTTATTAAAGTGCTGATAATAAAAAATCCAGAAACATGTTGAAGAGAAAAAAAGAATTTGAAGTGACTAATTTATAAACAAAACAGAGAATGTATGGATCATTTTGGAATGACTAATAATAATTTATAAACATTAAACATTGAAATAAGGCATAATAGATGCCAGAACATTATAGTTTTCAATAAGGCATAATATATTATGGAACATAAAAGCAGCAGGAAGATTACAGTTTTCATTTTGTAATAGCAAATACCAGATGCTGGACATGACATAGGTAGGAATGATATTTCTTTTCAAAAATTTGAGTTTTCAATTAGATATTAAATATTAGAGTTTTGTTGATAATAGATATTTTACGATGTTTAAAATCCAAAGAATAATTTTTGTGGAATAATTACTAAAAATTAGAGTTTTCAATATGAATGATTTTGTAATGTGTAGCTAGATTTTGTACACATCAATCGCTTTTCGCTGATTATCTGGAAGATCAACAATTTAGAGGAGTCGTTGTTGTTTTCCATATACTCTGACATTATGTTGGAAAACTCCCCCCCACAAGCTATAGTATATTTTCATTCCTCTGAAATAAGGAATATTAGTTGTCTTAGTAATTGAAATATTATATGTCAATTGTTGCAATAGGACAATGATTCTAACCTATAGTCCTCTAATTTTTTTTTATTTTTTTGTTGTAAGTACCTATAGACTGTATTGAATATGATTGATATAGATTTCCAATGATTTATATAATAGGTAAAATTTATGTAAAACTAAGAGTTATTTATGAATAGAGTATCACTCTTAACAATGTATGAATTATAATAAAGTAGATCAAATTGTATAGAATACTATGTCAGATCTGTATTTATTGACTGTATTTATTAAAGATGTAGTAAAGATGAAAATTAAAATCATAGAATGCCAAAAATTGTTTACTGAAATGTACCTATTAATTTTTTTTTCAAATCCCTTTTATTAATAATGTTTATAAATAAAGTGATGTCAACACTGAATAGTGGTAGTTGAACATCGATTGATTAAACATATGTTGTTTTTGTGTTAAAATAGATAACAATCATTTCTTACCCCCCATGTATCTCCCTTTGTTAGGATCAATTTGGAAGATATTTATGATGTAGCATAGGCCTTTATGCATTAGTGGATTGAACATGCTATTTAGAGAGTTGTTAAGGATTTTACACTGAATTGTTTTCTCCTACATCAATTAAGATTCAATTTAAACCTTTAAAAAGAATATGACCCATATCATTGACATAAAATATTATCTAGAAATTGAATTACATGGTATTATCATTATCAACATAGTATAGAAACTATAACTTCATGACAAGATAAACTCACATGTGCATCACAGATAAACATATCGATAGAAGCATCCTAGAATTTGGGTAATCAATTACACATCATATTCAATACATAGACTTTTATGTTCAATGTTTCATCGACATCAATAGTAATCTCATTCAATGGAAAAAATATCTATGACATGTTTTTATGTCTCTATGTTTTTAATTAGTCTACAAATATAACATAGTATGTGGAAATATAATTCATGTGTTTCTATATATATTCAATTTATATAAGCAATGAAATTTATATATTTGAAATGAAATGATACCTAAGAATGTATTTAAAAATTGTATTAGTAGACACTGTTTTGTGTACAGTCTATGGTTGGGTTAGCACTATCATCAAGAACTATTTTTAAACACCTTGCTGACGACACTCTAGATAAGACTACATAACATTTTCCATGATAGAACACATTCTTTTGAAGATATAACCAAAAAAATGATAGAGATTGAATTTTACTCTTATTAATAGTCATTAAATAAGAATAAATCAAAGGATATTGTCTTCTTTGTAATTTTAATGGCCATCTGTCATCATTTCATGTCATATTTATTCTTGGGATGAATTCAAGATACTTGGAATGACAACTAGTTAATATTTCTTCTCTGATTAAATGGTCACCCATGTGTTTAACAATCAAACAAATACCATTGCATAATCCCAATGATTGGTCAATATTTCAATGCAACATAATGTGTACATCGATATTCTTATTAGTTTTGTGTGCAAGAAGCCAAGAGATATTGATACCATTTAAATTATCTATTGTATATATGTTCTTAGGCCAATCTGCATCAAAACTGGCATTGTAAAATGAATTATAACTGATGTAATCTTTTTCGTTATGATGTACTATGAGTTAACATGTAGTTATTGACTTATTAAACAACATCACTGGTTTATGCTAACATAGCATGACCTTTCATGTATGCAAGATCAACAATGTTATCATTGAAATATTGGTATGAAAATTCAACAAATCATGCCAATCAGGATTTACTTTTTCTTAGAAGATATTTTGATGGTATTTGAAAGCACACATCCCCATTGATGAGCTCACCAATGTAGCCCTAACAAATATCAAAAATCAATGTAGAAAATTGTCAAACTTCCTCAGAACTGTCATTTTAATCTGTGGATTGAATCCTCGTTTTTTGGGTCAATGATAAAACCTAATAGTGTTTCCATAGATATTCTGACCATATACTAGAAAATAATATGCCGATTCTATCACCACCAGGGATTACAGAAAATATTCTTCTGAAATATCCACCTAGGACAACCGTTAATCTGGCATATGTAAAATTAGAAGAATTTTCATTCATTTCTGATAGTATATCTATTAATTTATAATAAGAAGCTTCATAATAGTTTTTATGAATCGTGGGAGGCTTGTCCTAGATAATGAATTTTGTTGAGTATAGAAGATCTGTAACAAAAGTCCCTTTCTGAATTTTACAGACCGAGTGGTCACTTATTGATTTTTGAATTCAAAATTTAGAATGGGTTGTCCTCCCACTTGGTAAGGGAAATAATTCTATTCCCCTAGAAGAAACTACAAGAAAAATTTTACCTTCTGACCTTAGGTAACATGTTATGACTCTGCAAATGAAATTCTTACATTTCCCTCCAAATCCATCCATGAAAAAAACCCCTGTAGAAGAACATGAAAAAAACATAATTCTCCCCATAACATGTTCTTGATCAAAATTATGCATATTGTGTAATAATTTTTAGTCATTATGATGGTTTTCCCTATTGTAATTTCTTTCTTCTAGAATCAACCGATTTTTTTAAGAAAATATTGAATAATATGGAACATGCATTAGAGGATAACAAGGCATAGATTTACCATTGCTACTGAGAATGTTTTCTATTTAAATAAAACCAAGAAATATATATTGATGATCCATAAATGTCAATTAAATAATAGAGTGAAATAGTATTATAAATAAATATACTAACATATATATTAGTGATAGATATAGTATGTTTTTTGTACCTTGTATTTGTAGGATTTGTTGTTGGGAATATATAATATACTAGATTAGAATGTTTTAGGTTTGATGCCAAACAATGTCATGTTAGGAATTGGTATTTGAGAATAACATTATGTCAAATAGTCTTCGCAAAGGGTGTCACATTTCCCAAGTGGATACATCATTTAGTTCTTGAATAAACTAATTATCATCAGCTTACAATCCCATGGATGAATATGTTTGTCTGAATGTAGGATGATTATTGCTTTTAACTATTCTTATTGAATCGTATGAATTCACATCTCTGATTATTGTATCTATAATGAACAAGTAATATAGTTCTCTAGAAGAGGGAAGAGAATATTATAGACTTCCAATACTGAAACTATCCTTGTAAAGATACCATTTCTTTTAATGATATTTGTAGAAAAATACTATTGGTAATTCTATATATATAAGACTTCTTCCCTCTAGGTACAATAGATTTTCATCAAACCATGATGTGAACATATAATTAGAAATGTTGCTATTATTTAAGATGTCTTAAATATTTTAAAAATATGTATATGTCACCCTATTTTGTCCTTTTAAATGAAACTGAATTTTATCAACATGAGGATATCTAAAATGGATATCATAAGATAATATCCTCCATGAATATTCACAATTTGATATTTACCCATAGTCATAAAATATTTTAATCTTCTTTGGACCATTCTCAGACATATATTGTTGATGTTGTTATATAGTGCCACGGTGATAGGATCATGAACATTGCTTATATATTTTAAAAGGTATCTGATATAGGATGGCTGATTGAATATTTCTATATTTAGATAACATTATACTTTAACATAAAAATTATATTGTATGGCTCAACGAACTAATAGACCAACGATATACCATTATTGGAAATAATATATCCATAATTTATTCTCCGATATACAACATAACCATTATCATATATTGATTTATGTTCAGAAAATTTATTTGGATTAAATTTTGATAATTTTATATTCTATATATAAGGTGAGCAACAATTCACATCACCACAAGGCCCAAGGTTCAAAAAATTTAAAACTGTTTCATGATGTTCTAGGAAGGTACCTGTATTTGAAATTTCGGCCGAAACAGTTCTGTTAATGTCTGTTGGAGTGAAAAATTTGTCTTCATGACTAAGAAATAATAGAATGTGCACATGCATTATTCCACTTTTCTAAAACTCCATAGTATAAACATATACATAGTAGAGTGATGGGTATAAGAGAAAACATGTTAAAAACATGTGACATTTTCTGGTAAAAGATGTCATTAAAATAGTATATTATATTATTGATGAAGATTTATACCTACTCAATGCCTTCCAATGAAAAATCCATATTGTAAATATTTCATGAGTAGTTCGACCTTAATGTTGAAAATTCACGATAACATATGTGGATAGTTAGATGGGTTAAGGTTTTTTACATTATCAAATCTCGAATCTTCAAGACATATTGGATTTCATGTAAATGATACAAAAATAACTAGGTACCCCTACCCATTACACATTGACATCGAATATTAGTAATTTTGAATAATATACCTTAGACTAACCACAATTTTGGAAGGTAAAATTATACTCTTCCCACATAAAGACCCATCTCAGTCACCTCTACGGAATACATCTTTCATCCCATTGTATAGTCCAGCCCTCAAGATCTTTTTATCAAAGAAAATGAATGATAGTTTTTTAGAATCAATCATTGTATTTGAATTTACAATATTCTGTTTCTAAATCCTCCAATAATAAGGTAGACTCAATGAATTATTGTAACAGAATTGAGAGTGAACGTAGAAATATTCTCTCATTGGTACTTTTTGGAGTTTTTCACTTCAATTGAAGGGTGTCTAATGGTGGAAAATATTGTCGACATATACATCCTTCCCACCTGTGAAAACCAATTGACATTCTAGAGGTAGGTATAGAGGGTGAAGCTCAACTATGCATCGGGAGTCACTATGTTTTCTTTGAATGATGATATCTCTATCATGATTTAGATCTTCAATGAAACCAAAAATGATAATTCCAATCACAGATGTAGTTGATAAGTTGTATGTTTCTGTATCCTTTCTTTATCTTCTCATAAGTCACAATATTAAAATTTTATTTCCATTAGTATCAATAACATCAGTTTCTATTCTGAATTGACATGATATAGCAATGTTTTCATGAGGCATATCTTTTAGTTTCTGAACAACACATAATTTAATAATAGATTTTTTATTTCTTTCATCGAAGCTTCATACAAATGAGTTAAGAAGTTAAAATCATAAGAGAGGAAATTGAGATATTAAGACTTAAGGTAGTAGTCACCTGAGGGACCGTACTCTATTGAGAGCATCATTTGCAGTGTCATATAAATATAGTTGAGAAAACATTGGTGGTTGTCCATTAGGAGGACATAAACATCTAATGTGATGGTAGTTTTGTCCACTTAATCTAAAAATATTTGGAGACAAACCATAGTTCATAGATTTGTCTACATTGATGACCAATTTTGTGAATGAAATCATAGAATGGTAAATGTTCATGTTGTATTTGAATGTGTTTGAATGTGTAGAAGACGTATTGAATACTAATATTCTATGATATTAAGGGCATGCAGACAACAATTGTAAATCAATTTTTTTACAGTGAACAACAATAAGATAACTGTGGGATATGTCTATGGATATAGTTTAATTCCACTCTTCATACTAGAATGTTGAATAGCAGTAAACACAAATGATAGAAGGGTATCCAAAATAATAATATTCTTAATTAGAAAATTGGGAGTATAGTTGATATTAATTGTCAAATATAGAGTGGTCTAATTATATTTTATACATAACCAATTTACTAATAAATTTTTTTTAATTGTAAATAACCTAATTTTTTAGCACTTTGATATTGCAATGACTTATCTGTATCATTCAAATTCAAGTTATTTGTTATTGATGTAAATTTAGTAATAGAAAATTTATAGTCAAATTGCTGAATGTTGAAAATATAATTTTCACTTTGACCGAACTCTGATGATGAATGCAGAAGCTATGTCAGATTTTGTTGAAGGAGTAGTTTTAATGGTCGTCTAATTCATTGATTATTGTCCCTCAAGAAGTTGTGTAGAACCTACTTGCTTATTACTCTCATGTTAGAATAACACCATAGGACAAAATGTTATTAAATATTATATAGTATCAAAATATAAAGAGATATAGAGATTAGGAACCTAAAATGCAAGTTGGGTCGTATAAAATACCCTTGGATGAAAATATAATGATGTTTTTGATAGAAGTATAAGTAGTAATTTTCATTATTGAAGTTGCATGCGTAAAAATCAATATTTTTCTAATAGAGAATAAATTATGTAGTCAACTAAATTGTGCAAATAGTGAGGAGGAGGCATCAACTAGTGCCATAATAGTATGAAAATTATTATTCATACCTTGTAATAGTAATGTTGGGGAATGATGTAGGTAAATATAAAGTAACATATTGACCATATACATAAACAAACATCATTGATAACATTATTACAGAATGAACGACTGTGTTGTATCATGGTATTTGGTTGTTGTTTTATTTTTTATCCATCCTCTATTGTTGACAGATTTGAACAGTCTAGATGGATTGTGAAATAAGCGGATGAAAATTTTTAGAAAGACATGGTAACATGTTTCATAGTATGAAATAAATGCAATTCAATTGGAGATAGTAAAATTAAATCACCATTGCTTCATATAAGTGATAATGGGATGTGTCAACGTATTTATGGGTTATTAGATAGTGTGACCACATCAGTTGTGAAACATTTTCCAAAAATTATTGTTATCATAAAATTCATATTACTGTTAGAATATACATTTTCATGAACCAAGTTAATATATTAAAGAGTTATGATATTTTTATTTTCAATTTGATTACAAAAAAAAGTAATGGAGAATGTAAATTGAACTTACCATAACTGGGTATTGGTGAGGAAGGAAAACATATTTAGGTTTCTATGCTTCCTATCGGTGTCACATGTTCACATGCATTAATTTTTTCAAGATAAATCATTAATGTGTAATTTCAATTATCAAAAACTTCTAATATGTTGTTTGATAAATAACAGAATAGTATCATGACTGCAGAAAAATAAGAAGCAGTCCTGATTCACATTGTTGTAATATTAGTCTTCATTGAAGTTGTGCATCCTTATATCTTGATGCTAAGTGCATGATTATACAGTGTATCTTTTTATTTGATTTTAAATGAATTTAATATAACCATAAAAACCTAAAATGTCGTATTGTGGCCGGATTATAGACAATGTATATTCTAAAGACAATTTATCCTTAGAATTTTCATGTTGTCTCATTATAAGGGTTGTATGTCTGAATGATACATGTGACTGTTATTTACTATGATCAATCTAATATAAACCCTGTTATTAATGATTTTACAATGAGAAATGAAAAATTAGATTAAATTTGTCTACTTAGAGGAAATACAATGATCATAGTATAGATCTAGTAAATGAGAAATACAAATAATACTTATAATCTTCATATAGTCAACGCTATGTTTGGTTGTCAAGTTACAATTTTAGGTAAATGATGAAGATAATTATTAATTGGGGTATTCAATTAAGATAATGTATAGTGACTGCTTAATTACCTAGCATAAGCTTGAAAATAATATAATGAGGAACAAAAGGGATATGTATCACAATCTAGTAGGAAAGCATACTAGTTAAAGAAGGGAATGATGGATCTGAATCAAGGAGAACCTGAGTTATCTGGCTCTATATAGTACTATGGATTTTAGAAATAAAAACAAAGGTTCATTTAGTGGTGTATGATTTCAGTGTGATGGTATCAGAGGTATAAAATGAAATTCAAGGCGTTCCACAGTGATGGAGACCTGGTAGCCGTCCAGGAAGGACCCAAAAAAATATTTTCCAAACACCTAATTGAGTATCTAACAAAAACCTAGTTTTTGGATATCTGAATAGGATAATATAGTGTGTCTACAATCAATGCATACTGTTGATTTTAGAGGACAATATTGGTGAAGTTGATAGATGACAATGAAGCAAAAATGGTAAATGATTTCAAATTGGTGAATCAGAATAATGATGTCATAGCTGGGAGGAGATCCGTATATGTGAATATGATGTAGTGGAGGAGTGCCTGGGTGGATATTAGAAGAAGGGAATATGTATTAGAGAGATGAAGCATAATTTTTTTTATCTGAGATTTTGATTTTGGTGAAATCATATGATGATAATGAAGGTAGATATACAGAGGTTTTGAAATAGTGGTAAGCTAGGAGGATAGTTTCGACAAGGAGAGAGGGTAATGCGATAGATAGAGGTTAGAAATGTATGGGAGGATGGAGTGAAATGTTTTGGGAGTGACACATGGTGGAAAAAATTCTCACATAAGTATATATATAGATATCATGAAATGAAATATTAATTATATCAATGAGATTTCGGTAATATTAATTATAATTCATTTTCACAATGACTGTTAATTTCACATATATAATAATAATAAATTGAACCAATTCCATTATAATGCATAATAAGTAATTTCCAATTAATTTTATGTAATATATTACAATATATAGAGAGAGAACGTAATTTAATTTTCAATATAATTTTAAATTTCTTATTTAAGAATCCTATTCCCCTTAGAATGAAACTTATTTTACTTAACCGTACTTTCTTCCATCCCCTTAATTTTATTTTATATGTCATAAATTTTCATAACATTATCTTTTATATATTTTATTTTCACCATATAACTCATAAATCCTTTTATTTTTAAAATCAATATCATTGAAAAATAAATCATAATCACTAATATGATTTATTAAATCCTTAAGGTACATATTTTTCAATAAGTTTTATATACCAGATTAATTTCAAGAATAAAAATATTATTTTGAAATAAAACTAGATGAAAGAGATCTCTTATATTTCATGTTCAGACTACTGTTCTTTCTTCTTATCTTTGTTCATTAATTTTTGATATATCCATTTCAACATTAATCGTAATAGGCAACATCAAGAGAATCATTTGAAACAATATTATCATTTTTGATTCCTTTGTAATAATCTATTGGATGGACCCTTTTAGTACTTTTATAAAACATTTATTTCATTTATATAATCCATTTTATTCTTTAAAAAATGCATCTTTTTCACTTATAGATAATAAAATAAATAAGTCATAACATTATTTTTTGATTTAAAATTAAATCACCTTATTTTTGTTTTAGAAATTTCAAAACTATATTTATGTTATAATTTATATTATAGAAGAAAAACAATATGTTTATCAATTTTAAATTCATTGAATATCTTAATTTCATAAAGAGATACCTTTTTAATGTTTCATTTATTTTGTAAATATCATGTACAATATCCATAAGAACTATATTATCAATGGATTCTCTTAATGTAATTATTCAATTTATAATACTAGTAAACTAATAAAAAAAATTAATTTATCATTTCTACTTCAACTAATTTGATGTCATCAAATAGATTTACTAGAATCCAATTTTAGTTCTATTTAATTTGTATATACAATAATATGGGACACATAATATACTCTAAATATCTTGTGTAGTTTTAAAATATGAGATATGAATAAATTTTTTCATGATATAGAAAATCATAAAATATTTGTCACCTTAAAATTCAGAAACCACACCAACGTTACATTAATATTTATAATATATTTATCTTTATCTGGTAATTAGAATGATGTTTACATAATACTCAATTGAACAATTATTTGATTTTAATGGAGAGCTTCATTTCTAGATTACCAATATCAATAATTAGTGGAATCATAAGAGGATGTCATTTGAGGAATCCCATAATTAGTCAAATTCTTTAATTACATCTTAAATGATCTTTTCCCATGGAGAATTATATTTATATAATCATTTTTGCATACACACACACACACACACATAATCAAGGGTCCTAATTTGATACAAATTATTTGTACCCATTATTATGAAGTTTTAATTGTCATGAGTTGGGTGTTGGTGTATTAGAAAATAAATTAACTCTAAAATTATTGAAACATTATATAATTAATTAGTAGAAAATTAATATTAATTGAATTATTTTTATTATAAATCAGATAAATTTGAACCTATATTTAATCTTATCAATCTATGTTAATGAGGGAAAAACTCAGTGGAACCTAACCTGAATTTTAGAGACGAGTCAACACTTGTAACAATATTACATTTCATGCTAGGATTCACAATCCAAGTAACCATACCTTTTCACCTCTAAAATAACCAAAAGTTTTCGCTTAGTTTCTACCTAGAGTAACAAATAGGTACCGACCTTTTCTTCCATGAGCCACAACCAAATATGTACCATTTGAAGCTGAAATATATCCTCATTTGACAATATTTAGAATGAAAAATCATAATAAAATATTAATTCAAAAAAAATTATTGAATGAATGAATAAAATTGAATAAAAACAAGTTTATATAATGAAATTATAATTATTAATAAAAATAGAACATTATTTTCTTTTAAAATGTTGAAAATCATGATTTATTTGAGACAAAATAATAACAAACTAGGACCAAACAAGTCATATGTATTTCAATAGATCATCAAACTAGTTGTATAAAAAATTCATAAAACACTTCAAACCTAGATTATATTAAATAAAAATAATTAATAATTAATTATGAAAAAAATAATTAAAAAAAAGTAATAATTTTTTTGGATTCATATATAAAATAAAATGAACATAATTATTTATTTTTTGAAATATAATTCTAGAAGTCATGTTAAATCATGTAATAATTTTAAATAAATAACACAAGGATTTAATTTTTTATTACTCATATTAAATTCATAAGTCATATTTTATCTCATAATAATTTACAAATTTTTTAATGTCTATTAGAAGTCCCATTTGACATTATACATGAGACGATTTGGAATTATTATGGATTTTGGTCAAATTCATAAGGCATTCCAAAATGTATATGACAAAAACATTTTGAAATTAATTATACATAGAAAATTTTAATGATCTATTAATACTTCATATCCTATAATAATGTAATATCCAAGCATTAGAAATTTAGTCAAAATTCATATGACTTTCCAAATATGATATATGACATAATAAAAAATATATAAGGTCTGATTTTCAGTACCACTGTAACATCAAAAACTATTTTTCCATTCACAAGAAATACATTTTTAAAGACTTTTCTAGAAGATATTATAAATAAATAAATTGCATATTTCATTGATAGTTTCAGAAGGCATCAAAAATAAAAAATATTTTATGAATTCATTTAGTGTATGATTCATTCCTCAATTCATAGTGTTGAGGATCTTTTTCCATAAATAATTATTACGAAAGGGAATAAACATGAATAATAATTAATGATAAAATAATAAATAATTATTTTAAAAAATATAATTAATTAATAATAAATTATATTCTTATAAAATAAGGTTATGCTTTAAACTCATTTCAAAACTCATGTATTTGAGAACAAGAAAAATATTTTTCTGTTTTTTGAATATTATTTAATGAAGTGGAAAGGTTCACCTATACCATTAATTTTTAGGTATTAAAATATGGTACAGTTGCAATTTGATCTCTATGAGTAACTGAATAATGGTCTCTTATGTTCACCCATCATGGTGGAGACCCCTATATCAGGGTGTGATGAAACCCCCTTAGCTAGAACAAAAATATCAATGACATTCCATTTTAGTATGAACCCTCTAGTAAACTTTTGGACCCCTAACTATTGGAGGAATTAAAAAAAGTTCAAAACCTCCATGGTTTGGAAACCTATAACTATGACCCGGACTCCTATCTGTGATCACGAATTACATACTCCAAACTAGGAAACCAACCATTACACTATCGAAAATGGAATAGACTTGTCCATGATAAGAACAATCAAAAGGGTAACTCTCTTAGGGAAAACCCACAAAAATAAACCATGTTATGGAAAAGAATGATATTGGTGTGATCAATTACATTAAAACTACACCACATAATGACACCCTCTAGTCATGGTGTGACCTAATGTAAACTTGCATTGGAATATCCACTAAATATATAGTCAATACATAATAAACCCTTTTTCATATCATTACCCTTATTTATTATAGCATGATGATTCATCTACAACAAAAATAATAAAAAATTGAAAACCTGGAACCTACTACAAACAAAAAATAAAATTTCCTCTGAAATAAATTGCCTATAAATCCACAGGACATTACGTCATTCCTTATAATATTTGATTATTTTTAATTTCACTTATATATTCATTGTTATTAAATTTCATAGATTAATTCAATCATTGGATTAGATGTCATTCTTTGTATGTAATCTGGAAAATACTGTCTTAGTTGAAATCTACCAACAACATGATCAACAACATCCACAACCACCACTTGAATAACTCGATCTCAATATTGGAATAAGAAATGTTTCATTGTATAATGGTTTAAAAGTTAAATTTTTTATAAACTCAAATAATGGATATTTATATTAATTAAAAACATCTATACATTGACAACTTATTGACATTCCTTGTGCTATACATTCATGGTCACATCCACATAATATGTCTCTGGATATTATATCATGAGTCTATTTAATATATCATATAGGATTCTATTCATTATAATCATAATAAATCCTCACTACTAATAATTATATGTGAATAATAAACATTTGGGACAAATCAATGTCATAATTTAAGAGGATTTTATCATTGCTATATTCATATAATTTATATAGAACAAATGAATAAATGATTAAAGAATATTTCTTTCATTATAAAACCAATATATAATCTCGTCGACATCAAACATTATATCCTCTCTCTTGTATCTAATACCATAAGAATTTATATCACCATCATTCTTCTATTATGTTAATTTGTCTTTTGTTATTCATGATCACCCTATATTACCAAACAATAGATTGATACACAAACCCTATCAATGATATCTCAAATTATAGAGTATTTTAAAATAATTTATTTGGTCCTTTTGTGAGACAATGGTTACAAGGATTGGGAAATAACTATATCATTATCACAGTATGTATAAATTTTTCCCTCAATTGAAAGATCCACCCCATGGAGAGTAATAAAATTATTGATCCAAATAACATCTGTGAAACGCTTGTTGAAACTATGTAATCTAAATTTGGAATTGAGTCCTTTGTTGTGCCTTATTATGAACTGTTTCAATAGATATCACCACTATTTGGGGGGGAAATAAAAAAAATATTTCATATCATTATTTTTGTATTAGACAAAACCATTAATGTAACCCCTTACAATTAAGTCATCCTCACTTCCAAAGAACAAATATACATCATTACTTCTTTTAAAAAACATTAGGATATTATTCGTAGTAATCTATTGTGTGTCAATAGGCATGGATTTGTATTTCCCTATTATACTCAATTTTAAGAGTCATCGGGTCGATCTAATTACATGAAATAAAAGATAAATCATATTACTGATTAATAAGGAAAAATATCCATCCTTTCCAACTCTTTAGATAGATCTTGGATACACTTATGATATTTACTTAGAAATACTATAAATAACTCATTTTTGAGATCTTCATGCTAATCCTAATCAAAATATTATGAATATATGTTCTCTTACTCAATACAAGTAAAATATTTTATTTATTATTTTTTCATATTCATGCATAATATAAATTATAGAGAACCTTTTCTGTTATAAATTAACATTATGTAATTATTCAGACATCATAAAACATAACACAAATAGACACCAAAGAACATATTAGTTTAGTTTATTTTGAAACATCGAAACATGAAAACTAGAAAATAAGTGAGACATATTTTCTATCAATGGGTTCTTCATGACTAGAACCATTCTTAGAAACAACATATATACTACACATCTTCAAAAACTAATAAAGGATACATAATGGGGTGATATCCGACGCTCAGAAAGGATAAAAATGGAATATATATAAGAATAATCATTAGAAATAGGGTATGATAACATGGTCATGATCAATATAAGATCATACCCCGCATAGAAAATATCATAATCATAAATCAGGGCATAACTATTGGTACTTCATAATACAACAATAATAAGGTACTAAAGATCATAAGTCATGAGTGCATAACATAGAAATATGATATATAATATGTTGAATACATGTAAGTATATAAAAACTCATTATCAAGAAAAATACAATGATATTCCTAACATGTTAAGGTTGGGAAAATCTATAGTGTACAAAATTCAGGCTTCGTATTCCTTCCCATTTGACCTCATGTTTTATTCTTGCAATTACCTCCCATGTACACATTGATCTCATGATGATTTTATCATTATGAAATGAATTTGTGGGAGATATATGTCCTACCCATATCATCATGGGTTAATACATACCTATTCTAGATGATAAAAAACAATCGTAGCATAACCCATGGAATTAAATGAGTATTATAAACA
Source organism: Viscum album (assembly GCA_963277665.1). NCBI lineage: Eukaryota > Viridiplantae > Streptophyta > Magnoliopsida > Santalales > Viscaceae > Viscum > Viscum album. Next base: position 58,792,258 of record OY728143.1, on the reverse strand, counting down.
TTTAGTCATATCATAACACATAAAAATTAGATTGGTTTCATAATCAATTCATCCTTGAATAACCCATGAATGGAATTGGTTATCATAAGTATTTATTATGGTATAACCAATTGAAGAGAAACATGTTTCATAAACATTAAGCCCAAAAAACATAAACTATTCTTGGAAATAATACAAATTTCATCCTTATATCTTTTCAATTATAAATGATATACTATAACCAACGATGTCATTTTAGATGGAGAAAGATTTTGAGATACCTCTAAGACCATAAATTTAATTTGAAAATAACTTTTTAAAACATATAACAATTTAAATATCAATTTCCATAAATCCACATTGAAAAAATATAAAGTAATCTTATAAACCCATCTAAATAATTTCTTCAATAAAATAATTGTTACACACTGAACATTTATTTTTAAAGCATATTACATTTTAATAAAATTTTCCTTGATAATAAAATTTGAAATTTATAATAAATCATAAATGTATTTTCATGAGCTTCTTACTTGAAAACATATAATATAATATTGAAAACATTTCAAAAACATTTTTCAATCCCTTTTGTTGAAAACTCTATGAAAAATTATAAATGTAGTTTCAAAATAATTGAAATCCTTTACATTGAAAACAATAATATGAAAATAAATTAATTTCCAAAATATTATGGAAAAAATATTAATTAAAAAATGAACTTGTAATATTATAAGGTATTTATCAAAGAATGTATGGTTGTGATGGAAGGTAATTTTCTACATGATGAACATTACTTTTTTACAGTAAAAAATTTAATAAAGTACCACGATCAGAAAATTAAAAGAAGATAACATTTTAAAATATTATTTAAAAAGGTAAAAAAAAATGGGTAAAAATGACCTTTTTACATAATAGTATAATAGTAAGATATTTTGGTAGATTTTTTTGAAAAACACTATTTCAAAAGAGAAAAATATTTTGACTAAAAAGATTAATAAATTTAGATTTTCATAAAACATTTTTTAATTATTCAAACTACCAAAGTGTAGAAAAATTTAACCATTACATGTACATAACATAAATAAGAATATGATAAGAAATAAATGGTTGTTCTTGAGATTTGTCTCATAATATTTCATTATTGGGAGTATAATCATATACAATCTCAATAAACAATGAAACTATAACAATAAATCATTACCACTTTGGTTATAAAGAAACATAAAACAATTAATATTAAAAAATTAATTATAGAATAAAATATCATAAATAAAATAATATTCATGATATATCATATCAAAAGAATCATATAAACCTTATATAAAAATACCAGTTTATAATATTGCATGTGTCTAAAAAAATAAAAATTTAGAGAAAATTACATTACATGTTTTGTAACATTTGAAAAATGAACCCCACCAAAGAAAGATCAAAAAAAGGATATTTATATAAGCATAAATTATAGTATAATATCTATATAATATATTTATGGTTAGTATATACACCACCCAAAGGGAATTAATTGTAAATAAGGCATGAATATCATGGAAATAAACAGTGAAATAAAATTCCCTTACATTATTTATTGATTCTCATTGAACTCTTCCAAAAATAATTTATAATAAATATAAAACTATTATAAATCTTTTTAGGAAACATATTATTATATCTAATACGATATATTATTTTATTATGGCTTTATATTACCTATTTATTAACAATTCCATGTTAATGTTTCATTTTTGGTAATATCCACATTTTTTTCCACAATTGTTTTGATTTCTTATTATTCATAATATTTATTATATGAAGATTTAATTATTAAGATAATGTCAAAATTGATATAATTATCTTATATATTTAATCTATAAATATTTATATAAATATTTAAAATATAAAATATGGTAATTGAATAAACCATTCATAGAGATGGTAGGTCGTACATTTGAATGAAAACTGTTTCTATTTTAATATCATATTGAAAGAAAGTATGTAAATGAAACATATGTATATATATATATTATTAATTTAAAATTATTATTCCATATATTTTATACAATTAAAATAAACGATCCTTAATACATTACATATAATATATGAACGAATCACATCACTTTGAGGAGGAGGTAGTACACACATCAACAAAAAATGTTATCGTATTAAGAAAAATATGGAATGTATAAAATTATCTATTATAAAATAATTAAATATGTATAAATACATAATAAATTTCATATATATCACATATCAAGAGAACATATATCATATTTTTCTTCCATTATTATTTTTAAAGGAAAAAAGGATAAGATCATTTTGTTAGAAGATAGTTCACAGTATAAAAGAATGGTAGGTTTGTTACCCATTAAATGAGAGTTTCTATAAGTGTAGTTTGAACCCTTAATATGAAAAAGTATAATTATATTTATGATATTGGGGTTATTATTTAGTCATAAATTAAGAATAATTGAGGTGGTGAAGAATGAAAATAAATGAACAGACCTTGAGGAAGGATGTTACATCTTCATTCTGTAACTTCTTTTGGTTTTCACAAAAGGTATTCCTATGTTAGATTTTATCCTAAAGGTGAGTTTAAGGGAATAATGGTTGGAATTTTGGAGATTGTTTATCATCGGTTTGGATATCCAATGGTATTGAGATGTGTCAGCATATGGGAAGGGTGTTTACCTTTATATAGTGGAGGAGGAGTGGCATTCTTGTAAATTTTCGAAAAGAGAATTCCCACAACATTTTTCCAATGGGTAGTGGCTTCAATGATTGTAAATATTATTTATATGGGATTTATGGTCCGTATATGGCTATCCAATGGATTTTAGAAATGGTTATCGGATATTTTGTGTCCTACATTTAATCTTTAGTCTTATGCTATCCTATTTTTTGTCTTCATAATTGCAATTAATTTCAACCACAATGAATAATATTTTTCGTAAAAAACAATATTTTCTATATTGGACATTATAAAATATGATTATTAAACACAAGGAATTAATTATTAGAAATTTCAATCAAATAAGTGGCATAAATTAATTTAAAATATATCTGATAGACGTGTTGTAAAAGTGGGGTTTTTTAGTGGAATGTTTATAAGGTTGAAATGATTTTATATTAATTTGTTTAAAATTGGAAATAATTACCTACATTATATTATTTAATTTAAAATTGATATAATAACACTTTAAAACCAATTTAATATATAATTTATCCTTACAAATAAATTATATTAAAATGTGGTTTTGAATTAAAATTCTTTATTTTTCTCTATCCATCCAAAATATATATTTCATAGAAAAATACATAAAATTAACCCTATGGTAATTTTAAAATTATGAATTCAAACCTGAATTTATTTATACAATTAAATTGATAAAGGAATGTAAAATTAATTTTATTATTTTTCAGATAAGTTCTTAAAAATCTGTTCATTTGAGAAAGTAGCATTATCAAACATATAAAGACATTACCAAAAATTATATATTTCATTATAAATATGTTTTAATTATATAAAATCATTATAAATAATATTTTAAATATATTTTTTACAATTCATAACATTAATTTTAATAGGTATATCATAACTATATTGTTTTAATAATTATAAGAACAATTTATTGTTTCATAGAAACCTAGATTTGTGTGTAACACATATCAAGATGATGTTGTGTATAGAAACATATTACTTTCGTATTGTCATAAAATCAAGTTAAAATTAATGAATTTATATAATAAAATATATATTCAGTGTTTCATAAAATTAAAAATATGAAAAATAATAATATAATTTGAAAAAATGTCATAAATTCTCGTGTTATTACATTATACCTCCCTTAAAATGAATTAATCCCTCAAACTTAATCATAGTTATCAAAGGAGTAATACAAGAATGTTCCTTTAACACAAACCTACATTGTAAATATTAATACTAAAACTTCCTAAAAATTAAATACATGACAATAACTATAACCCAAAGTAAATCATAACTAGAATTCCACATATGAAAACATAGGTGGGATGTGAAAACATTGACATAAATGGGAAATAAAACAATAACGTTCTAATGGAGAGTGATAAAGAATATTGTCATGTAATATTTGACAATAACAAATCCACAACCCAAAGCTCCATGAATAAGTTCATTAATATCATTATAAATGAAGATAATATGAAAATTTTTTATTTAAAGATCCTTTCAAAAAAAATTGAATTTTCACAAGGTGATATACTTACTCGATTTCAACACAATCTTTTGTTTTGTTTTGTATTGATCAATTTAAAATTAATCTCTTATTCCTAGAATCTAAGGTGAATTATTTATTGTACATGAACTAGTAGATCATTAGAGATATAAATAGAATAATACATCATTACATTTTTCATTGTCATAACAAAAGGTAAGAACAAGTAATTCAATCTTCATAAATACACGTATTCATAGATAATAAATTAATATAAAAAACATCATCTAATGTTTAACATAAAATTTACGTAAATGGTTAACCATAATACCATTACAAAATATAATTCACCCTTCATCACTTAAATAAGATCTTATCATAAACCAAAATCATTTTCAATGGAATCTTAGGCTAATCCTAATCTTGAGAAAATAAAAAATGTGATTTTTTACTCCATAATATAGGTAGGGGAGTATAATCACATAAAATATCACCAAAGGATGAACAATAAGGTTTTCATTGTTATTATTCATATAAAATAAAAAATTTAATTCCCAACTACAGATGGGAGGATAAGAAATTCTTAATTATATGGGATGTCTTCATTAATTATGAAAATGTAATATTTCAATTTTCCATTATATTTAGTGGTTTTTGTGGCTTATCATTCACATTAGTCCTTAGATTAGAGAAATTTTTAGTATAACAGAAAAAATCCATGAAATTGAATCACTAATATATGGGTGGAGCATTCTATGGTTATTTCTCATTGTTTTCATCATCAGCTAACTTTATATCATCATATAATCCTTCATCCACATGATAAACTTCCTATAAAAACATAAAACATTAAATCATCTAATTATGAGAATTGTCTCCATGTTCAATCCGAAAATTTATTGATAATGGGAGTCTCATTTTCATTTATCCACATTTGTTAGATTTTCCATTGAATTCCAACATCCTTTCTTTTCATATTATTGGGATTTATTCAAGAATGAAACCTCTATTTACACCATTATTTCACATATAGAAACTTATTTATAGAATATAATATCTATTATAAAAAATTTCATTCAACGTCTAGGATGTGTGACCCAAAAAAATTGATCGATTCTGCATTTGGGAGGGATGATAATAACAGAAATTTTCCTTGGAAACCTATTAATATTGTATTTATATGTACAAAATGATTCTTCATCCTTGTGCTTATGATCTAGGAATTTATTGTATACCTTTATAAAAATAATACGAGGAATGTACTTATTAAACATTAAGTAAATAGACTTGTCTGAATCCACAGATTCAAATTTCTCATGCTATATTTTTTTTCTGGAGTAGATTCCACCACTGATCCACTTTACATTCCAAGAAATAAACATAGAGATTTACTCTTCCATTTTGCAGACATTGGAGAATGAGTAATACCATTTCAGTTGTACTGATCCATTTTTCAACAATATGTCGATTATGTTACCCTCTAAAATAAGGTAAATTCTTCCTCATGAAGGGATCAATATGATGGTGTAACATATTTCTATTAATTTGGAGTCCATTATGGTTAAGAGCTTGAGAAATTTGTGTGAGCATAACAATGAGATTTTTTATTCCAGATCCCATAGAATTTGGTTGATCTGGAAAAAATCATTTCATTTTCCAATGGAATAACAATTAATACACTTCCATCATGATCACTTCATTGACAAAAAAATCATAGACTAAGAAATAATTATCATAGTGAGGAACCACATTATAATTAAACCCCTTTTAATATGTCTATATTACGACACATTTTTCAATATATGGCACCTTAAGTTTATCCTAGATAATTCATAGCCAAAATATATTTAAATACATTATGATGGAACATGAGTAGTTGTTGAATTACCAATGAAAACCCCTTAAGAGTTTCTAACAAGGTGTGCAGTAAGTCCTTTTGTTGAGTATCAAGTTATGCTGAGTCAGGACTGACACACCATGTTAGTGTTGCTACCCCTGGGTAAATATATTCTAGAACAACATCCACTTTTAGTATCCAAAGAGGGATGTATTCCTTGTAAACCACTCAATATATCAATTAAAAAAATTCCTTGATATTTTATCATAATTTTATTTATCGTTATTTATATCCAAAGACATTACTATATGGTTCTCACTATGTTTTTCTCATCGTAGTTGAAATTGTGCAACTAAATTTTTTCTTCGAAACCAACTACAGTGACCCTTTCTTTTTGTACATTGACATTACATAATTTTTTGAAATATAAATAACAAGTCATAATCATTTGTCCAAATAGTATATTAGTATAGTACTATTGGAAATTTTGAATCATAAATACTAGTACATAAGTGAGATACATTTTCTCCCACTAGGATTTTTATGACTAGAAGAATTCTTATACACATCATATAAAATACATATTTTCATAACCATGGAAATTAAACATAAATAGTGGTGATCTCACATGCTCAGTAAGGTTAAAAAGGAAAATATATTTCACAATGATGAACATAAGGTCATGAGATTGTGATCATGATCATTAAAATATCAGACCCTATATATGAAAGATCATAATAATGAATCATGGAATAAGTATTGTAATTTCATAAGGCATGAATCATATGGGAAGGAAGAGCATAATCCACAAAATAATTACCTAGAATAAGGTATATAATTTACACCACAAATGTATGCACATAACAAACCGTATTTAAAAATACATACCAATACCTTCGTAACATGTTTTTCTTGGGTTAATCTCCTATGTACCTGCCTTAGGTTTGGGATTCCCTCTTGGGTAACATATTGTTTTATGATTGGGATTCCCTCCATTTTACCCTCTTGTTTTGGGTATCGAATTCCCTCTCATATACCCTCTTCAACCCTTCTTGGGATTCCCCATCATGTACCCTTTGAGTTAATAAAATATTTCTGATTGGGACATATAGGTCCCAACCATGTCAAAATGAAATAATACATACTTGTTTCACGAGATCATAAACAATATAGACAGAACAAATGAAATGAAATGGGTATCATAATCATTTAACCGTATTATAAAATATGGAAAATATATAGGTTTCATAATCATCGATTCCAAGAATAACTAGTTAATGGAAGAGAGATTCATATGAATTTAACGTGGAAAAACCAATTGAATTGAATTGAGTTTCATTATCATAATACCATAAAAATAAATACCATTCAATGAAATCATATAAATGGTATCCTTAGTACATTTCCCTAGTACGGAATAAACTATAAGTAATGATGTCATCCTTGATGGTCACAATTTTGGAAAGATCACATAGAACATAAATATTCTTTGAAATTAACTTTTTAAAACACATAAAATTTACAAAATCATTTTACCTGAATCCACATTGAAAACATATGACGGAATGATAAAAAATCATTAAAATTGTTTCTTGAGCTAAATAAATTGTCCACTTTGGAATAATTATTTCTAAAACTGAAATTTTTTTGAAAACCATATTCCTTGATAATAAACATTAAAATTTATAAATAAGCATGAAAACATATTGAAAACATATTGAAAACATTTTTGAAAAAATTTTCATTGAAAATAATTTTAAATATTATATAATAAACATTGAAATCATTGAAATCATTTTCATTGAAAACCAAATTTTGAAAATTGAATTTTTTCCAAATATTAGGGAAAAAAACTTCCTTTTAAAAAATAACCACATAAACATACATGGAAGCATCATGTAAATTATGGTCATGAAATTTTGTATGTCTATACATGTCAAACATTCATTTTTAACCTTAAAACTTTTAGAAAATGTCGTTGATCAAAAAATAATATTCCAATTATTTTTTTAAAAGTAAAAAATCGGTCAATATTTGTTTTATACATAATAAGATAATCGTAAAAAATTAGAATTTTTTTAGGAAAAATGTGTTCGAAAGAGCATATCCTTTCGGCCGAAAGGAGAAATAAAGTTTCATTTTAATAAAAATAATTTCTTAATTAAAAAATAAAACATTGTGTGAAAAATTAAACATTAATTGGATATAACATGATTATATATATTTTAATAAATTTCATGATATTTCGTGAGAGATAGATCTCAAGATTTCATCCATGGGTGAAGAATCATATAAAATCCTGAAATATGTTACGAATATAGGAATAAACCATTACCACTTTGTTAACATTGAATAATTATATAATGAAAAAAATAATATTACATGAAGCATAAAATATCATGAAAATAAGTTTATAAATTATATATCATGTCAGAGACAATATGTACAACTAATGAAAAAATAATGGTGTGTAACATGGCATGTGTCTCAAAGAAGGAAAATTGAGACAAAATGACTTTAACGGTTTGGTAACTTATGAAACATGAAACCCATGAATGAAATATCATAAAATGGATATATAAATACCAATAAATTGAATTTTAATATCTATAGAATAAATTCCTTATAATTATATTCATCACACAAAATAAATGAGTTGTGAATACGGATAGTGTCTCAACAAAATAAAAAGTGATATGATATTCTATTACGTTATGTCTTCACTCAAAACGTACTCATAGTGAACCCCTTTATAATAAATATAAGTTTATTATACAACATATAAAAAAATTATTATATATAAAACCATATATTATTTTATTTTGATATTATATTACCTATTTATACGTTCCATCTTTTGTAAATGTATCACATCGCATTGAGGAGGAAATAGTCCACACGACCACAAATGATATTTTCACATTTACAAAAGATGGAACGTATAATGGTATGTTTTATAAATAATTAATTAAGCATCAATAGATAATAAATATCACATATATAATATATAAATATCATTTCCATGATAATTCCCAATCATGACTGTTATTAAGGATAAATGAATAGCATTGTAAAATGAGTTGTTAGTTTTTTGTTTTTTTGAGAAGAAGGAAGGATTATATTAATGATGAAGATCAACAGCCGAACATAAGTAGATCTATGAAGGGAAGTGGTCCAGCCATAAAAAACAAGAAAATATAAAAAAATATAAAAAAATAACAAGATAGAAGTGTGTGTAAGTGTAGTCAGAAAATATAATATAAATAAATAACAAAATATTTAGGATAATTTTGTTATTATATAAAAAAATAATTGGAATAATTGAGGTTGTATTTTATGAAAATAAAATAAATGTGCTTGCGGAAGGATGTTAATTCTTTATTTGGGTAACTCCTTTTGGTTTGCACCAAAGGGACTCATTGGTTGAATTTATTCTATAAGGGGTATACAAGAAAAAAGATAGAGAATTTTTGAGTTTATTATAACATAGTTTGGGAGAACCTAAGGGATTAATAGGTGTGAGGAAGGGGAGATTTTGAGTAACTTTTTATAGTGGAGGAGGAGTTACATTCTTGTGAAATTTTCAAAAGAGAATTCGACAAATTTGTTTCCCATGGAACGTGGCTCCAGTAGTCGAATAAATTTGATAAAATGGATTATAGGGTCTATATATGGCCATAAAATAGATTTCTTTGACTAGTTTATAGGTCGTTTTGGGTCTTAAGATTATGGTTTAGTGCTTTGTTATGCTAATTATTCTCTTAATCTGTGTAATTAATTTTAATCACATTCACAAATATTTTTAGTAATATTTAAGTTTAACATATTATGCATTATAAATTATGATTATTAATAAAATTAAATCCATTTTTCTAAATTCATAACACATAAGTGGAAAAAATTAATTTAAATTTATGCCTGCATATGTGGTGCAACGAGTTTTTTAGGAAAAATTCTTCATTGTTTAAAATGATTTTAAATCCAGTAACAATATAAAATTAATATAAGGAACTATATTTTATTTTTATGTTAAATTTATCTAATTTATCTTTGAAACTAATTTATAATATAATTATTTATATAAATAAATTATATAAAAAATAGTTTTTCAATTAAAAATATATACATTTCATTATTCATTAAAAAATTTATTTCTTATAAAAATACCAAAAATTCATCATAAGAGATTTTAGAAATTATGAACTTTGATATTATTTTAACATTATTAAATTAAATTCTCAAAACTATCTAAAATTAAATTTACTATTGTTTATATTAGGCAATAAAAAGAAGTTCATTTGAGAAAACAGTATTTTCAAACAGAAAAAGGCATTACCAAAAAATATATATATCCTTATGAATATGAGTTATTTCTATAAAAGTATTATAAATAATATTTAAAAGTTAGTTATTACTATTCATAACACTATTTTTAATGACTATGTAATAACTATATTGTTTAAATCATTATAAAAATAAAGTGAGGTTTCATAGATACTAGTGTTGCTTGTAATGCAAGATTAACATGTTATTACATGAAATGAAAGTAAAAATTAAGGAATTAATATAACACAAGATATATTAATTGTTACTTGAAATAAAAATAATTAAAAATAATAAATTATATAAAAAAATTCAAAAATTATGAGGTGTTACATATATGTTATTTCACCCGTGTATTTCATTGAAAATAGTTTTCTCAACTACATATTTATATAATGTAAAGTAATGAAATTTTTTTCAGCATTAAATATAAATGAACATAATATTTTAGGTTATTCACTTGTTTAGTTAATGCATTTTATTGATGGATGTTTGCGAATTTTTTATATTTGAGGGGTTGGAAGAGGAAAAAGGTGTTTTGTATGAAATATAGTTCTTGTGAAAAGGATATTTATAATGAGTATATAATTTTTCAAATTTAATATGTGGGTACACTAATGTTTGGTAGGATCTGTTAGAATAACTAATATCTTACCACCATAGAACTTATGGTGACCCATTGGAGTTTCTGTTTGATAATTTCAATTTTTTAAGGGCATAAGAAATTATTTTTTTTGGTTTCAAATTTAAAACTCTAAATTCATTAAATCGATTTTGATTTTGGTTATAATTTATTTTTTCTAAAATATTGGTTTTCTCTTCTGTGTTATTATTTAATCATCTTTGTCTTAAGAATACTATGTCACCCAAAATCCCAACTATGGAACTATAGAATATCATATTTATTCACACTAATTTAGAAATTACCACCTCTTTTGGGTTTTAGAACTCATATAGTAGGTTTCTTTGTATCACAATCACTATTTTTGGATAATGTTTTAATATTAGGTATTTATAAAAAATATTTCTCTCTTGGTGGGGGCCAATGTTCTTCATTAGTGTTTTTGAGGAGAGGCTACCGCAACAATATTTAGAAGTCTAATTTCTACTGATGGTAGCAGAATGTTTAATTATTAATATAATATTTGATTCCGAAATAAATGACTATGTAATATATATAATTATGATATTAGGGACTATGATTTTTGTATGAATAAGTTGGTGACCATATTATATTTATATAATACTATCAATTGTGTATAATAGGAGAGATTGGTGTAGAGTGAAGGTGATCTGGTTAATGGTTTTACCACAAGAAGAAAATTAATAATAACATTTCATGATGAATCTATACATTCATTGTTTTGATTTTATGAAATGTTTTTGGGATGCCATTGTATTATTTTAATATATTTAATTTTTTCACCTTATTAATCTTGAAATCCAATAATTGTACCTTAGATGTGCCTATGAGAGTGTGCACATGTACCAGGATGCTGTGTAAAACAAGTTATTGGTTATAATACATAATGTATGTAATTATATAACATGTTTTTGGGTTGAATTATTATATGTTATTGTTTGTGACATTTAACCATTATGATATTTGAAACATGACATTAAATCATATTTACATGTCTCTTAGGTTACCCATGAGTATTATAAAGAATATAACACTAGACACACATGATGTAGAGGAATACAAATCTAAAAAGGATTTTATATAGATATGAAATAAACAAGATTTTATTTATATATTTGATGTTAAGTCTCATGATTTATGTGAATTGTTTTGGTTTTACCTATTTCGATTTTTAGAGATGTGTCTCAATGTCACTGAAATTGTTATAAATGAACTAATTATTCATTAAATGAACCCCTATATTTTAGCTATATTGTGTATTATAATATTATTTACTCTGAATTTTTGTTATTTCATTACCATAAACATAATGCTTATGGGATTCTTATTGATGTTACACATGTATAACCTTAATTTCCCATATTGGATATGCATTAATTAGTATTTTTATTAAAACATTAGTAATGAGACATGGGTATTTATTTCTTATGTAGACTCATATGAACATATGTTGATTTCCATCCTAAAAGGGGAGAGTTTAAAAATAATGGATGGATATTTCATATATATATATTTATAGATATAAGTGTACATTCCAACCCTATAGTAGTTGAGTGACCTCATAGGCGAGGGTGTTGTGTGAGTTTATACACTTCCTTATTATAAGGATATGGAGGCCCTCAAGGTGGTTGATTACCGATAAATATTTAAAAATACACAATAATACCCATATATATTGATATACATGAATATATATGCCCCACATAATTTTAAGGATAACTATTTATGGAAATCACCAATGAGCATGACCCTTTTGGAAGACAGGTACCCTTGCTAGATTTTGATCTCAACTCAATGAAGGTTTTGGTTGACGTGTGAAAAATTTATTAAAGAATTATTTTTATATTATTTTCATTAATTATTTTTATCATATAAAATATTCATTTTCTTAGCATGGAAAATTTCATACTTTTCAACTTTATATTCCTCTTTAGTATGCTTTCTTTTAATATGGACTGGATGACGTCAGATGCTGAATTCCATGTGATTTGTTATACTCACAACCATCATGTGTTCCACTAGGAATGCATGTCGATGATATTTTTAAAGACCTATGTTAAGGGAAAGCATCTTCACATAACATATGAGTGTGAGAGATATTGGTAAATCAACCAATGTGATACATGGAATTCAAGTGGGAAATTGCTTATTTTTTTATGGGCTTTCGGATGGGTGACTATTGGTGATGATGATAGTGATTCACATAGAGGATTTTACATTAGGATATCTCATTTTCAGCTCCTTATATATTTTTTGGGTTCCACATTTTGAACATTTTTTTATCTTTTCATTTTTTTCTATTAATTTACATTATGGGTTTTTTAGTTTAGGATGTTTTTTTGTTATTATAGTTATTATATTTTTCCATGACTGGGTAATTGATAATATGGTACCATAAAAATTTATTGTCATATATAGGATAACAAGACCCATCAAACCAAAGGGTGATGAATAAAAATCATTTAGATCACATCCTATCATTTATTCACGATTACGACATGTAAATATGTAAAATCATCTTCCCTATTTTTTTATCCATTACTATTTACGTCATTCTCTCGTAATCTTGATTTTTTCTTTGGGTCTTCTACTAATGTGGCTTATGTGTGTCGCGGAAATCCAGGATGAATCACTACAAAATGGTATCATAGAAACATAATGTCTATTGGTTATAGAATCTATAATAGTTAAAATATAATATTATGGGGTCTAAAGAAGTAATAAATAAATATTTCCAGACAATTTAATTATTTTCAAATATTGAGAAACCGAAGGAGTTCTTGGTATCATTTTATGCTTTTCATAGATTTAGTTATTTTTATATGAGTTTCATTCAACAAAAGTACTTATACCTTAGTAATAATTGATAAGATGACATGCCATACCATGTGCTTTCCTATGACTGTTTTTTTATTATTTGATTCACATGAAAAAATATATCCACTAAAATATCATTAATCAATAAATGGTGGTTTTACTCTCTATATATTTATGAATTATTGTTTATTTGAACATATTATATTAGTTATATTATCATTGAAACCCACATTTGGATATACATTACATCAAATAATTAATGTTCTTTTGTACATTCCCTTAAATGCTATTTTAAAAATTTTATAAAAAATATAACAACGTAATAATGTTTTAGAGAGGTTATAGATATTATTATATGAATATCCATTTATAGATATGAAATAAAATATTACTAGTTCTTGAGAAGAAGTCTTTTATGATGATATACAATAATGTACAAGGGATGATTATATAATAGTAACACCCACGTTAACATTAATAGTTTGAGATATTATTCAAAGATATTGTATACTATATGATTAGTGTAATTGAAATGGGAATATACTTAATTTTATGTTTCCTTAACATTTTGGGGTGGCATCACCCAAAAAGTGTTTGAATATATGGTTCATTGGATTCATTTTATCAAATAGAATTTTGAACCTTGAATCTTACACTAGGAATGATTATCCACCTTTATGACGAATGGGGATACTAAAAAATAAGTGAATTTCATGATAGATGACATAATAGACAAGCATTATGGAGATAAGAGATCATTATTATAGTAAAAGTGTGGTTTTGATGTAGTAGGTCGAACTAAGACCAACCAAGGGAGAAAATGCGAGAGTTTCATAGTTTCCTATCATCTTAGGAGGTCTACAATTATAGGGTTCTATTGCAGTTTCCATGGGAACAAGAAGCCTATAACTCCCTTTTATCCTCTTATGGTAGGATCATCTCAATATCTCTTGGAGTTTTGTACCTTATATATAAACATCTTCAATAACATTAAACATATATATATATATCGGATAATTAAATTTAAATATTTACATATTTCTATAATATGAAAATATCACTCTTTTCTCTTGATGAGACCTAACATTTTCTTTTGGGAGAATAAAATTATCTGATGAGTAGAGTGGGGTAGGATATGGATTAGGTTTTAACTCTTACATATTCAATGACCTTTCTTTTTCTTAAAGTGGTGATAATGAAAAGATATAAATTAATAACTATACAAGTGTACATATTTCTTGATTTGTTTCCATAGAATATTATGGATTTATGACCAAATTTTTGGTGGGGTTCTCAATGAAGCTACTACTATGATATATGCCTATTTATATTCGCGCACATCAAATGGAACTTATATATTTTATAGAAATAAATTTTTATCCAAAGGAGTAAGGATATAATTGATACCTATCTTGGTTATTCCCCCTTTGGTGACCCATCACTATATGAAAGGATATATAAGTGGATTATACACATTTTCATTGATTATATGGAATTGAATCAGTTGGTTTTCAGAAGACAATAATTATTGACCTAAATAATTGAATTTTTTGATCAATTGAATAAGGATAAATTGTTATCATTGATTAAATTGAAAATAGGTTTTTACTAACTATTTGTGAGACATACGAATTTTAGGAAAATTGATTTTCAATGTTGCTATGGTCATCATGAATATTTATGAAATAACTTTACGTACATTATTTCACCTTTATTTTTATGGGAATTATTAAAGATATATTCTAACTATACTATGAATTACTATTAATATTTTTAGATGATTTTTTGGAATAATGTCAAGGGAGGATATTGAGAAGTATATTTAAGTTTTACTAGAAATATTAATAGAACATATGTTTTATTATTGTCATGACCTTGTTTTACTATGTAAGGATTTAAAATAATTCTAGGAATATTTCCATAGATAGGGGATGAGCCAACATGGAATTATAAGCCTTGGAGATCCTCGTTGTAATGTTATTAACAATATGACATATATTTTATCTTGATCATGTTATTTTTTCGTAAAAGGGAAATAACTATCGATCAGAGTCATGGATAATAAATCTATTACCATAGTTTATTTGGGAATCTATTATATACCCTAGGCATGAAAATATTTAATGGGGTTGGGTGCCCAGTTGGATGTTCCCATTATAGGAGATAAATGGAGTGATATTACAATAAAAAAATTAAACTAATAACCCCCCTAATTTCCTTATCATATCCACAAAAGGATATGTATGATAACACTTTCATGATGGATGAACTATATCAAAAATAAGGAGAAGAAATATAGTCAATCATAAATATTTAAGGTTGCCACTCTTAGATCATGGGGTTGTGTCTTCAGAGTGTGTTTCGCCACATGAAGATTCATCATTTCACCATGAGGTAGTCAAATTTTTGAAGTTTACATTCTAATTCCCTTTGCTGAGTTTTTAATGGTTTTATTGATATATGAGAACTACTAGTGATAACATTGGTTCTTAGTAGAAACCTAGGAGTTTTGGTATGCTCAAAAGGGATCTCGATTTGGAAATCTCAATCACATTACATGTAGTGAAAGAGAACATTCTGTGTGTTCTTCCAAATTGGGAAATTTGATCTTTTAGGCTCTACACAATGGGTACTCGGGGTACACGCCGAGTAGTGATCCTAGGTCAGGTTGTAAGGGACATGGTTAGGATTTCCATGTGAAGGTACATGGCTGTGTGGAGGTAAAACCTTATACAAATGGTTATAGGTTATAATAAAAGGATATGAAGAAGGTCATGAGCTGGGTCCTGGAAAAGAGGACAATGACATGTATCAATGCTAGATGTGAAGTATGGTGACATGGCTAACCAGATGTGTATAGGCTATGGAACACCCAAAGGTATGGATCAGGTCACATGCCATGTGACCAGGGTTACATTACATGTATACTAATACACATTGATTAATGAGAGATGGAATTCCCTAGGGCTAGTTTTTTAGAGAAAAGTGGTGTACTTCATGTATATTCCATGGACACCCTTTAGATATTTCTCTATCAGGCATATACATCTTCATGACATGGATATAAACCCATGAGTAGCCTATCCTAAGAAGTTTTCCTCAAGGAGTATGATGGAGGACTTGGTTTTGGCATGTGATATGTGATTCAAGGGGAGGCTAAAGTGTCTCTTGAGAGGGATATACAAATAAATATCAGCCTAGTGTATTCCCTTGGGCTATCCCTATGAAGATAAAGTGTTGAATTACATCCCCATCACCATATTTTAATCATGTCAACAATATGTGGTTATATTAAGTTAGTTTATCCCTCAAGGAGAATGGGGTGTGATTATATGTCATATCAATTTCTCTAGGTGGGTTTCAAGGTATCCTAGAAACCTTCATCCAATGCCTACTGATCCTATTTTTGAAATGCTATAATTGTAGGGTTTTTAGTGTCCTCATTATCACAATCCGCAACTCAATGGTTTATTCTAATAGGGTTTGTGGAATCATCAGGTATATGATTACCTACATAGTGGGATGTTCCGGTTGGGTTTTTTTATCATTATTAGTAGGATCCACCACACAGTGTTTGGTTATAATGGTGTTCATGATATCATCAATATTATGATATCCTACTTGTTGTTTGGATATAGATTCGGGTTTGAGGGACCAACCATTGGGGTTGGTCATGATGCCCTCTCATTGTATCTTGGATTTGACAATTGTTAGGGTTTGAGGAGTTCCTTATCATTCCCAGGTGAGATGAACTATCTGAGTAAAATGATCTCTGTAGTAATATATTAGGTTCATTTTTTCAACTAGTAGTCTTGGGTTTGATCCATTATCTATAACAAATGATCTTTAGTGTCTCCAATAGGGTTTGAGTATTCCCAAATATAGGATTTGTGAGATAACAAATATGATTACTATGATGTATAGAGAGATGATTTGATTTTATTCATGGGGATACCCGATGATATTTCTTGCTAGGATATTTACCATTTGAGATTGGGTGGATGTTCCATCAATTTATCATTACATTATTGAGTGATATCTCATCCATGGATGCCATAACTAATGGAAGGTCTATATCTGATACTAAGATGATTTCAAAAATAGATATAATAGATCATGGTCTAAGTTCTCCTGGATGATCATTACCATCGAGCCTTTATGATAATCATGGGGTTGGTTGTGTGGTCATGAACTAGTGAGGTTTAGTCTCTAACAAAATTATATTTGGGTGATTCTAGGTTTCATTTTAGTGATTTCACATATTTTTCTTGACACAATATGTGGATAGATATGACTAGTTGTGTATAGTGTAGGAGTGGTTTAGAAGAATATTATTATTCCCTCTCTATTGGGATCCCTATAGATTTGGTCAATTATAATTTTTCCCTTCTAGTTTCTCTATATTATTTTTGTGTTTTGGGGCACCTAATGGGTATTTCTATACTTACCCTTTAACAAGATCTGAACACACATGTCATGTCTTGTGTAGATGAAAGGTATTTTGATGGAGTCCTTGGAGGACCCAGATCATGTAGAACTTAGTGAGTTGGACATACCAAATTGCATAATGGTGCTTAAAAATGTTTTTTTCTACAGGTTTCATTTGATAGAAGTCTCCTCCTTCTAAGCCAGTTCGACATGTTTCTAGTTTTGGGTGGGCATGAATTTTTTCGTTTTTAATCTATAAATAATTTTGATATACTCTAATTGTGGGATATATGTATTAATTCATTTTTTTGTTATTATTTTATCCACACTATTTCATGGATATGTTTTTCTATTCAAGCATACATGTACGATAGGCTAAGGCCTCCCATGTATGTGATTTCCCTACTCAGAACTAGTCACCACCCATTGTAATATTGAAGAAAATATTCGGGTAGTTATAGATTCTACCCCATTAAGAAAATTTGTGATAGTTGGGTATCATATGGGGTCCTTTCTTGAGATGAGAGTTGTTGTTCATCCTTGATCTTGGTTTGGGATTTATGGTGGCTCTAATAAATTTTCTACAATTTGTCTTTGAGACCAATTTATCTATGGGTGTTATAGCATCTAAAATATATAATCACCATGACTCTCATAACCTTATTGTTGACTAGAACATTGATGCAATATTTATAAAAATATTTTTGTACAAGAATCAAATATGACTTTGGTATGTTTCTTATTCCATTTTTTAGTCACACCACTATTTAAACACATTAAACATAGTGTGTTATGATTCTATTTTTGGATTCCACTAAAAAATAATCCATATAGGGTTCCAAAATGGTATTTGGATTATATAATCCCAATGATAAAGTTTTAGTTTAGGGAATTGATCATGAGGAAGTACATGTGATTTATTTTCTAGTTATGAACCCACCATTTTTTTAATGTTTGGATAAAAGTTCAGGCTGAGGATGTGCACAGGATGAGAGCACTACATGAGTTCCATAGGTAGTGACCTATGACGAATTGAGGTTATCCAAACCCCCCATGTATTTTATAACTATCTTGAGGTAGTCAATAATGTTCCCCCCTTGTGAGCGCACCTCTAAATCACATGATGGACTTAATAGAATGTATTCCGTTGGCATTGGCCTAGTGATGGAGGAGTTTTGTGACACAAACCACGGTTGAGGTGAAACCCACATAGATGGAGTTTTAGTGGCCCTTAAGGGATTATTTTTATACCATAATGTTGTGATCAGTCTATCTCTAAAAGTTTTTAAATCATAGAATGGATATCATGATGGTTAGGGAGTATTCTATGAGGTTCAATGGAAATTCAAGATACTCTCTCGATATGATTCGAGATAAAAAATTTTGAATGTGGGATTTTTAGAAGATATTATTATAAGATATTAGGGATTCACTGATATCATAGTGCATTCTATGAAATTATAGAATGATTGAGTGGTCCTTAGTGGTGGAGACACTTCTAACTTAAAAGTTTCCAAATGTTGGTGTTGGGAACATAAGAGCTGAGACCTCAACATTGAGAATTTGACAACATGATAAGGGATATAAGAGTATAAAACACGTTAAGAGACTGTACCAGGATGGAGGGACTTTGCATTATAGAGAATAGGTCATATGTAGTCATCCTCAAATGAGATGGTGTTTCACTATTTATGGACATAGAGATCTCACATGAATTTTTTTACCCACCATGCTACTAAGAAGGAGATAGTCAATGGAATGCACTAGCAGAGACATCATGAGAAGAATAAATTTCAGAATTTTGGTGTACATTATAGAGATCTTTGAGATTATTATAATGTGGCATATGGTTCGATTTGTTCAAAACACGCTCTCAGGATGTCTATGCATGTCTTGGGGAGATGAAGAATGTGGGAGAGAATAGCTGCAGGTCATAAAGGCCTATGCCCTGAATTTTTTGTTAATGAATATAGGTACTATCTGTGTATTTTTTAATTTATTAGTATTAATATTATAAACCTTTGTGATATACACTATTCATGCCACTTATAGATCAATTCTTGTCTAGGGTGTCTTGGGAATTAGTAGAGGCCTTTGATGGTGATGATTGACGTAAGTCCAGATACACAAGAAAGTGGGACACTTCGACCTATGAGAGAAATTATTTTTATGTGATAAATAGCTATGTTACATATTCAATTCCTCTCAATGTTGATAGTGTCGAGGGGTGGTATTTGAGTTTGATTGACTTCTGTGTTCGGGGCGGGGTTCCATGTTGGATTATCGGAGTAATCACTCTAGATACCAGTGAATCATTTTTGACTGATACATATATTGTAGGATCATATAAATATTATAGGTGACAAATTACTTCAATTGAAATTGTGACCTAACTATTGGAGAATCGTTATTCCTATAGGACCATTCTATATTGGCTGAGAGAGGCCCTATTTTTTTCTCTCACTATGGATTGGATTCTTATCATAAATGATATGATGGGTTCCACTATTTAGTGTGGAAATGTTCATGGACATTGGGATGGAGTTTTCAAAATTTTAGGATTGAACCTAGGTAGACTAGGATGATCTCATGGGTGGCATAATACATGAAAACATTATCAAGTTGCTAGTATGGCCCATGGAGCATTAGTTCTACAATCCATTGATTTTTTCCCATAGTGGTAAAGTTGAGGATATATAAACAAGGTTGTGTCAGGTATAACTCCCCACTATTAGTTCTATTAAGTATATACTAGAACACATAGACTACCCTAATATTGTAATCATCATATCGGTTGACTCCCATGGAACTTTTTGAGTTGTGGTGCAATTAATGGTTTTCTAAAAGAGGTATTGGTATGATTTAATGTTTTGATGTGGCAAGCCCTATGATGTTTATTAGTTCAATCACATGCGTTGTGTCATAGGTGCACAAAGACACATGCGTATGACATGGTATATCACTAGTTGTTGGTGGTTATCCCTTTTCACATTTATATTGAGGTAGGGAGGAACAAATAAGAGATTTTCATTGTGTGGTCTTGCTTGATAAGATATCCACTAGAGATGTTCTTGAAAAATTTTATAAAGGTGATGGCTATGTTGACTTTCCAATGACTGATGATGACACAATAAATTATGTTATAAGAGGTTTTGAGTACATTTATTTCCCTCAGCAGTACTCTGAAGTGTTGGGTGATTGTGCCACAAAGAGTAAAACACTTTGTTTTTGGAGAAAATTCTTTGAGATTTCATGATGGTGTGGTTAATGTTTCACTCCACCTTCAGAAAAGAACCATTTTAAACCATATCCTAAAGGAATAATAGGTCACCACTATAATAGTAATAGATAATGGGAGAGATTATTTGGGTGACTATAGTTTCTTATAATTGTGAATAATGAGGGCGATGTTCATCTATGGGGGGGTGTAGACTATTGGGTTATGACACTGTATGCATTGAGCAAGTAAGTGGTTGGACCGATTGACCATTAGATAGTAACTGGACCAATTTCATGGTGTTTGGAACCTATTTTAGGCGAGTAAACTTGTGCATGATTCATCATATGATGTTGGCATGGTTTGAGCAAGACTCTAGGCATGGACTAGCATTTTTATATACTTGGTGGTGTTTGGGTTCGGATTGGAGCTGACTCTTATAGGGAATGTGGCACCCATAAGTGAATGATTTATGAAATTATGATAAACCTTAATGATATCAGTATAATGAATGTTCCAGTTTATAGATAATTTTTCTCCCACGTGCATATGATTTCTCTTTTCATGAGAAAAATATTAAATGTTCGGAATGTTTAACAATTAATGGTTTTGATATGTGAGGCATTAAATAATTTCTTGGAATTTATTTGGATCCAGGAGTAGAGTTATCAAGAAATCTATGGTCTTGAAGAGCCTCAAATTTAATTATATTAAGAATAAGAAATATATTTTACCATAAACATGCATTTTTTAGTAAATGTTGAATAACTATAAATCAGAGTCTTAGATCAGAGATCTAGAACCCTCCCCATGCGTTGGGTTCTCATGTGAAACATAGCATAGGGAGGACCCCCTTCTGTGAGGGATGAGATAATATAGAAACCATGAGAGGTGAAAATATCAATCTTTGATCCTGATGAAGATCACTCCTGATTCATTGTGTAATAGCATCTGATCATGCATCTGCACCAGAAGCTTTAGAATTTCACCATGAGTTTGGTGAATTTTTGAAATTTTCATACAGATCCCCAATGTTGAACAATTTAATTTTTTAAATCACTATTAAAATATCTACTTATCCATTTGGGGTATATCTATGTGTTTCCATTTAATCCAGGGAGTTTTAGGTAGCTCACAATAGACTCTCTATTGGAATTCCCGATAGCATGGACTGTAGGGTAGGAGAACACACCATGTGTTATTCTGAATCAGGGAAGAAGAAATTTTGAGGAAAATTTTTCATCTACAATGGGAATATGTAACGTATTGATCCATGGTTTTGTGGCTACATGACATGGATGGGGACTTCTATGTCAAGGGACGTATCCATATTGATGTACAATAGCACAAAACATCAGAACGATGTGTGATATATGGACACAACCAAGGACACTAAATTGGGATAGGACAAGAAAACCGTACCATGTACCAAGGGTACACAACAAGTATGGTGAAATGGCTAGAAAAGCATTTATATGTGATTTAACATGTAAAGTTTTGGAGAGTTCAGACATTATGTGACTTGGGGTACAAAATGAGTATACTCTTACATGTTGAGCACCAAGAGGCGGATGACCTGGGGATGGTTTCTGAGAGAAATGTAGTGTACTATGAGTAAACCCTATGTACATACCTTGTATATTTCTCCCTCTCTCATATCTATATTTAGGACTCTGATGGAGGTCCTTTAATGGCATATCCAGTGTTTTATTCAATGTTGGAACATGATGGGGGATATTATTTTGAGGCATGAGGTGTTATGCGATGTGAGGTTAGAAGGTTTTTTGAGAGTGAGGGTATAGTTTAAAAGTATGTCCTTCACAAAGTATTTTGATCCCCTCTATAGGATGGTCTTTTATAGAGTTAGTGTATCCCTCTGGGATGCCAGTGTGGGATCCCTTATTGAATAGACTTTCCTAGATGGGGTTTAAGGTATCATTATGACCTCAAAATAATGGGTGTAGACCGCATATCTAGTAGGATAGCATGGTTGAGATTGACGTATAATCATGTTAGTGATCCCTTATTATGTGGTCAATTCTAGTAGGGTTTGAGTCATCACTTTGATTATAATCCCCTACATAGAAGGCAATTCCAGCTGTTTTTATGGTATTATCATGACTACGAGCCACTGCTCAGTGTTGGGTTCTTATGGGTCTGATGGTGTCATCAAGAGTGAAATCCCTTACTTTGTAGCTCGATCCAGATTAGAGTTTTTAGTATCTCCTAGTGGTATGTGTGACAACCGGGCCCCGGTGATAGCACATCCACCCCGCCTTAACATGACCGTCGGGTCCTTGCCCACCAGGTACCCCCAGTTGCCCCCGCAGACATGTGGGGCCCACCCCAGGGTCCACTCACATGCCTGAACGGGTCATCTGACTAATATGATAGTCCCCACAGGCCAACACATGTCCTTTCCAGTGTGCTTTGTCCTCACTCACACACACCCTGGGGAACTTCCCAGGAGGTCACTCATCCTGATCACTACTCCAGGCCAAGCACGCTTAACTGTGGAGTTCTAATCAGGTAGGCTCCCGAAAAGGAAGGTGCACCTTGTTGACATGAGTCGTATCATTTAGTCATTTAACCCTTTATCATTCTGGGGTGTTACAATCACCCCCCTCCCCCCTTTAGGGCACAATGCCCTCGTTGTGGACCCTACATCTCAACCCAGGCAGTGCACCGCACTTAAGGCTGGGTTCCTCCTCTGATACCAAATGTGACAACCGGGCCTCGGTGATAGCACATCCACCCCGCCTTAACATGACCGTCGGGTCCTTGCCCACCAGGTACCCCCAGTTGCCCCCGCAGACATGTGGGGCCCACCCCAGGGTCCACTCACATGCCTGAACGGGTCATCTGACTAATATGATAGTCCCCACAGGCCAACACATGTCCTTTCCAGTGTGCTTTGTCCTCACTCACACACACCCTGTGGAACTTCCCAGGAGGTCACCCATCCTGATCACTACTCCAGGCCAAGAACGCTTAACTGTGGAGTTCTAATCAGGTAGGCTCCCGAAAAGGAAGGTGCACCTTGTTGACATGAGTTGTATCATTTAGTCATTTAACCCTTTATCATTCTGGGGTGTTACAGTATAAGGAATAATAACCTGTCTATTTATCATGGCCATGATACTTAATAGGGTTTTAGTTTCCCCCAATGGTCCAGGGTGTAATCCCCTAACAAATTCAATTGATATTTAGAATATGAGACTGGATTCATTGTTTCCCATAGTAGTCATGTCTTTGATTCCATATCTATAATAATTTATCCATAGTGCTTTCAATAAGGTATTATTATCCCCCAATCAATGATGGGTGTGATCCCTTATCAGATTTTCATGATCCGCTATGTGACAACACGACTTTCTTTATAGTGAGACTCAACGAGATTTATCTATTAGATGTATGCCACCTGAGATGGGAGGGTTGTGTCATTTTATCTATGTCAACCCATAGAGTGATATATATCAAATTAGTGTTATCTTGTATGGTAGAGATATTTTGGATTAGTGATATGTCTTAGAAGAGTTCCATCAATGATGGTAGATCTTGTGGAAGGATCTATCCAAGATGGTCACCATGTTTGAGCCTAAAGAATAATCCTTTGGCTGTTAGTGAGGTTGGGACCTCATGATAATTATATTTTGAGACAAATTTATCTAGGTGGTTATAGGATTCCATATGGTGGTGTCACATATCTTACATGACAAACCATGTGTATTGAGATAACTAGTCATGTATAGTCGATGATTGGTTAATATGGAGTTTTGTATTCTCTCTCACATGGGATACCTCTATCACTGGTCAAGTGGGATGTTTCCTCTCAATTTCACACTTTAATTTTGGGTTTTTTGTGTTCCAAATGGGTATTTTTATAGTACCACTAGCATTGGATTTCCCCAAACATTTTTTTCATCTATAAAAAATATGCCTTTCGATGGAGTCCCAGGAGGACCTAGAGTTAGTGGAGGATAGTGATCTAGATATACCGAGATGTATACCAGTAGTTGACTGAGGTGTGTTTTGGGGGTTATATTTGATAGTGGTACCCTCTTTATGAGTAGGTTGGATGGTTTTACTATTTTTATTGGGCTTGTAGTTTTCCATAGTTTTCCATTCATTACATTTTTATACATATATTTTGGTATAGATTCATGTATGAATTTTGTGGATTCTATTATTAATATATCGTAACTATTTGATAGATAAATAATTTTTTACATTTATATAGATACTATAGGTTCCTCCCATGTAAGTTATATGCCATTTAAATGCTTCTTATTGGCCCCTAGCCTATTAGAGGTGTGCATGTGGTAGTCATGTATTGAGTCCCATTGTGTTTGGTCAGGACACTTATAATCGTTTAAAATGATACTTTTGGGTTTTAAAATTTAAATTCTTATTCCATGTGGTGTTTAATGATGAAATTATGGTTGATCATAAAAATGTGGAAGTGGTCATATAATGGGATGTACCTAAGACTATCTTCCAGGTTCAATTATTTGTAGATATTGGTAGTTAATAAATTCTTTTTTCTATGCCTTTTCCCAAATATATACTCTTATGACTTATCTAATGTGGAAATGAGTAAAATTCATTTGGTTATAAAATTATTAGATGAATTTTTAAATGATAAATTATACATGTATAATGACACTTGTTTTGATATTTATATAACTAAGAAAAGGATTTTAGGTACACTATCATGCATCTTCTATAGGTCTATGGTGTAATTACTGAAATATAATAATTAGGTAGCTGAAAATACTAATTTTTGGTATTATTGATTTATAAATGATTGGTAATTAATTTTGTTTTGATTATCTATGCTCTATAAAAAGGAACTATTGTGGACAACACACTACGTATTATTCACAACCCCAAATGGTTCATGACATTAAGTATGAATGTAGGCCTTTATCAACACAAGATTACAATTATCTAGATGTATCAAATTTTTAGAATTTAACATACCTATATTCTTTTAATCTCAAAAAACGTTGTGGAATGGTTTAATGGTTCTTAGATATCTAATTTAGAGTGTATCATCATTTTAGTGGGATATGATGATGGGGATTTCCAATAAGTATGGTCAATGGATTTATATTCACTCCTCAATGTCTTTTAAATAGTATTTTTTCATACATAAACATGGAATGAAGTTAGGGGAATTCACTCCATTCATGGGACATACACCATGGGATGTCTAGTATGTATCTATATATAAATAGGTGGTTATGGTTACTTGGATGGAAGACATTGGTTATAAAATTACTTAAATAATTCTATACTAGTCACAAAGGTATGCCAAAGAATAATTGGTCTACTATTGAATATTTACTAACACCTATTCTCATGTTGAAATGAGATAAAATCAGTATGGATTTCATTATGAGATTAACTTTTCTAGGGTATAAAAAAATCAGTTGTGCTCGTTCCCAAAAATAGCCCTTTGTTTGTTTCTTTCAAATTTCATTTAAAATAGAATATTAATAATCCTATAATCCTTAATATATGATATTTCATGTCACAGCCTATGTTATTTTCTCTTTTTTATTTCTTTTTATTTCTGTAATTTTATTGTTATAGATCCTCCTAAAAATTTCTATAAGTTTTCAAGTAATCCGGGAGGCTGATAGATGTGTTTTTTCTTGGGTGACTGAAACCAATGTGTGGTTTCTAGGGATAGGAAGTATTTTAATTTTTTTGGATGAGGTGTCTCCTTAATGTAAATAGATGACACCACCATAATGTGTTGCATATCAATGGGGGTGTGTATCGTTTCCTATCCAAAACACGCAGTGAGGGCATGGTTGTGGAAACTAGTGTGTAGTTTATACTATGCAGATACCTTGGTAGGTAGCATAGTGTTGTGAATTCCATGGTATATGTTGTTTTTCATTCTACTCCTCTCTCTTAGCTTTCTCCTTCCCTCAATTATCAATTCCTCCAAGAAACACTAATCATGTAATGTGGAAATATTTATGTATGGTAAGTATTATATGGTTGGGGTACTTCTAGATCTTGGTGAGGTTGTCTAATTCCTTATTGGACTGTTCTTTATCAAATTCAATGACTTCTGACTTAATTTTCATTAAACAAAGTTATAATTACTTTTAATAATCATAAAATATAATATAATATGATACATGATGTTTCTTTGTGTTTTATTTGAGAAATTATATCTGTATGTGATGGTTGAAAAATATTTCATAAAGGTTAAAACTTTTTTTTTCAATTGTAATTATGGATTTAACTTGAATTTAATGTAATTTTTGAAATACCATTTATTGATAATTTTAATAATTTTCTTTTAAAAATTTAGAATAACATTAAAAAATAACTTAAACTTATATGGGTTACAAAATTATTTGAAAATTAATGATTTGAAATTTTCAAATGTTTTAATTAAATGTGAGTTGTTTCTTTGGTGGGGTTTTAAATGAATTTAGGACAATTGTTTATGAAGGATTTTCAGAAATGAATTTAGAATTGTCATTTTAATGAGATTAATAAAATGGATCTTCAAAATAATAATAATAATCATTGATTCTCGTGTCCTATTTAATGGTGGCCCATTTTCATGTTTTAATGGTCAGGATATTGTGTGGTTTCATGAGATGATCTTGATCACCATATTAATATCTACCCCCTAGGGGGAATACTATTTACTACATTGATATAGAATATATCCTAAGGGGAATATTTATATTTTTATTATGATATGATTGATATATTAAAGGTCCTTTTCTTTTGAGAGTGTGGGAGGAGAGAATAGTTTTTCTAATATTAATTCATTTATGCACGTAATTTCACACCTCCTACTATTTGAAAACATATATATCGTTGTAATTTTAGTGATATATAAAAGACAATTACAATTTAATTTTGATTAGATAGACTATATTCTATATGGTATAGAAGTCCATTGGAGTGTTACCCAATGAGGCCTATTGAGGGTATATAGTTGGTTATAGACATAGAAATACATCTATGGGATAATAGATAGTTACACGGTGAGTATCTCAAAAGTATCTTTATGAAATTTTTAATAATTTCACATGTTTTTTAGATGATTATCATTTGAAAAAACAGATAAATTTATGTTCTTTAGTTTAATTGGGACCTTATTAATAGTGTTCTTCTTAATTTCTTATTCCTGGGATGAAGTGTTTTTTATTTAATACATATTATTTTTTACTTTTATGCTTAATTTTTTTAAATACAATAGGAAATTTAAATTTGAATAGTGATTTATAATGTTCTGTAAGAAAATTGATTTTATTAAAAGGGGTCAAGGTAAAAAAATTGTTTTCAAGGGATTGTTTTAAGTTATGAAATAGATTTATTTGGATAATCATTCATGAATGTGATGTTGGATTTTTTAATTTATATAAGAAAATATATTTTATAATAATATTTCATACAATCTTAAAATGAAATGTCTTATATAAGGTGTGTTTCAAATTCTTTCATTGGGTAACGACACCTTTCATGTTTAACGTGCCCAGTTGTAGTATTTATTTCCATATATTTAAAATTTTAAAATGAGCTATGATTACATCAAATTCAATGATCATATCTTCTCCTTGATCAAAATAGGATGTTGGCATTTCAGTTACTACTTCTATGGATTCCCCATTGTAACTCTTCTCCTGGTTTGGGTCTCTTATGAAGAGTTAAGTAATGTTCGTGGAAATCAATCCCATTTTCATCTCTATTTGGATGTTGGTTGATTATTATTATTTTGTTTGGACTTTCACGTGGGTTTGGATAGGGAAAAATCATTCTTCATGATAATAGTTATTATGGGCATCCTTAATATGTCTGGTCACCGGGAATATTGGTGTCCTGTATTCTTCCTCATAAAGGGAATCTTAGGATGAAAATACAATGATTCCCATGTCTATAATGAGTTATATAAATTAGGTCACACATATCATCCAAGGATTTCACCTCAAGACACTTATTTCTAGAAAAAGGTATCTATTATCATAGGCAAATATCTTATAAATATTTCATATCATGCATCACATGTTTACCGTATGGTATTTTCCTCCACAGGAATACGTCATACATGGATTTAACCTCATGAATACCATATTTATCATGAGGTATGTTCTTAGGATCACATATTTAATTTCATTTAGGTATAGAATACAGTTGATCCAAATACTGCATGGAGGTGGACAAGGAAGGTGTGTCCCAAGGAGGGAACACCTGATTTTGGTATAGAACACTAATATAGGTGGATCTTGGGTATATATATATATAGGAAGCCATGATTCCACTTTTTAGTAGATCATTGAGGATCATTCCTAGGAGGGGGAAACTGAACAATTTACTTGATGGATTGATTAGAATGCCAGGCGGAGCCAGTTCCCAAAGGTGTGTTTAGTAATGGGAAGATTTAACACTATGAATTCACATAACAATGAGGTAACACCATAATTTTTTACCATATTGATGGATTTCAATTCCATATGAGGAAGATCCATAGGGAATTTCCCATAAAGGGAAAATGTGACACTATGATGGTCGATCGGAACCCCCATGGATGTGGATTAGTGAGGTGAACCCCTATGAGGGGGGAAACTGGGATTACCATGGGTTGGGATTGATCCTCAGAGAGTTTTTTATATACCTTTTTTATAAGATAATGAACAAAAAATATATAGATAAATTTCATAGTTTAATGTTATGTGATAGGACTAGTCCATGATGTTTAATGTCATGTGGTATGGATGCTCACGCCATAATAGGGGTGATGGAGAGGTATGGGGTGGGGATTATACAAGAATTATTCCATTCATAAAAAGAATGATCTGAGTTGGATTGGTGAGAGGATTATTCAAGGAAGATAACTAATGGAAATTCAAGAGGTGTGGTCTCCCAGGTGAGTGGAAAAATTATATTTATAATGTGAACCAGAGAAGGTTAGGATGAATGTGGATATTGGATTTGGTCCATAGGGGTGGCTTCTTATATATCCCATCTATACTGGATTAACATCCCACATAAGTATGAATGGTCAGTTCTTACACCAATGGAGGAGAACCATTTTAGGGGACATGATGGTACTTACACCTATGAGGATTCAAGTGGAGCATGTGGTTGGATAGGGATTAGGTGTAGGGGAAACCATTTCAAGGTGGATAAATGGTATAACACTATGAGGTACACACATTATGTGTGATTGGATAGTTCTCAAAATCACGATGAATAGCCAAGACCTTGTGCAACATCATTTGTGTGAGAAAAAAGAGGAAGCAGTTGACCTAACACTCGTGTCATGAAAGTAGTGCCAATGAGAGACAATTTTGTGATGACACGTGGAAGATACCTGAGGAGGGTATCATTCCATGTTAGGAGGATCTCATCCTATGTGAGGAGGTAAAAATTTTATGCGAAAGGAAGGTTTTTGGGATACCATCAAATTCCACTCACACATGGATCATTCTTTTCATGCATCAAATGTTAAGCCACAGTTTAATGACATTTACTGAGAAAATTAATGCTCGGTTGTTTTATGTCATGCATATCGAACATGGGAGAATCAATCCTCAATAATAAGGTTTGATAACATAAAAAATATGATCTTCAAAAGATTTGGTGTATCCCTATGGGATTTTGGGGTCGGATCCCTTATTGTATAGACTTCCCTAGGAAGGCTTTGAGGTATCATTTTGACCTTAACACATTTGGAGGAGATCCTTTATCTAGTAGGAAATCATAGTAGAAATTTAGGTATCATTTTTGGTTTGATTCCCTACTTATTGGATGATTATAGAAGGGTTTGAGACATCATTAGTTATTTGATAACGTACTTAGCAAGAAATTCAAGTAGGTTTCATTGAATCATCAGGATTATAAGCCTCTACTCAGAGTATGGTTCTAGTGGGTTTCAGGGTGTCATCGAGAGTGATATATCATACTAAATAGTTGAAACTATATTTGGGTTTGTATCGATGTATAAATGAATTTTTGGGTTTCAGTTATTATATTAACTTCACAACTGCATTGAGATATAAATTTGTCCATGTATACAGGTAGCAGAGGTGCCTCCCATGTATGTTGTATACCTACTCAGTTCCAGTCATTAGCCTTAAGCCTATTAGAGGCTGGCATGGGGTAGTCATGTATTGTGACCCATTGTTTCTAGTCATGACATTTATAATCTTTTTAAATGTTAATCATGGAATTGTAATGTTAAATTCATATAACATGTTGTGTTAAATGATTCTATTATGGGTTATCATAAAAATTTCGATGTGTTCATATCATATGAAGTAAATACAAACATATTCAATGTTTAGTGTTTTATAGGGATTAATAGGAACTAATTTCATTTTTCTATGAATTTTTCAAATAGATAGTCCTTTGAATTCCCTAAAGTGGAAATGAGTGAAATTCATTTCGATAGATAAGTATGATATGGATTTGTAAAATTTTAAGGAATACACATAGAATGATACTTGTTTTTTTATTCCAAGACCGAAGAAAGGGTTATGAGGCAAACTATATGGATTATTCTATTGGTTTTGGGTGTATTTTATTCCAATATCATCAAGTTGTAACCGAAAATTATATTTTTTGTTAATATTGTTTAATATAATACTGGTTCATCATTTATTTGTAGATTTTTTATGATCTATAAAAAGGAAATATTGTGTCAAACACCCAATTCATTAAACAAAAACCCCAGATAGTGGATGAGGTTAAGGATGAATGGAGTCATACATCAGCACTATACGACTACAAACTAGATGTATCAAATGATTGGAATTTGATGTATCTATGTATTTTCAAACTCAAATGAATTGTTGTAGAGTAGGTTAATGGTTCTCAAATATATGACATAGACTATATGTGGTTTTTGTGACATGGAATGAGGAAAGAGGTCATAAAATTCATTTTATAATGCCATGCCAATCACCGAGGTATGAAAATGAAATCATTGATCATCTACTAAATTTTCTCCAAATTCTATAATAGGGTTGAAATGAGATGATATAATTATGGATATAATGGCACGACTAAAGGTTTTGTGTCACAGAAAATGATGTTGGACCCATTACAAATAATAGTCCTTTGTTGGTTTCCATGAATTATCTTATGAACTCGAAGTATAATAACCCTATAACCCTTAAGATATGATTGTTCATTTAATACACTATAACATTGATTATTTTTATTTCTTGTAATTGTTTTTTAAATTTTAATGTTACAGATATTACAAGTAATTTTTGTTAGTTTTTAGGCCATTCCGAAGGGCCGTAGAGGTTTTTTTGTCTTGGGTAACTTAAACCAAATACTGTTGACCATGTATATGATTGTTTTCTGATTTTTGTGTAATGGGGGTTTCTTGTGTTAAATAGAATACGAAACCTCATTGTGGTATAAAACATTATTGCTTTTTTTGGTTTCATATCCAAAATTGGTAGTGAGGGCATGGTTGTGGAAACTAGCGTGTCTTTGAACCTTCATGGAGAACTTGGTATGTAGTACAGTGTAGTGAAAGCCATAGTACATGTCGTTTTCATTATCCTAATCTCCCATATCTTATTTCATCCTCAATTATCTATTCCTCCTACAAATAAAAATCATGGAATGTGGAAATATTTAGGTTCAGAATTTATTTTTCATTCAGGGGGTATTACTAGATCTTGGTGAGTTTTCCTCATAACATGGTTGAGTGTTCTCCATTGAAGGAAATGAATTCTGAATTGAATTTCATTGAACATAGGAATGTGATTTTTTCGTTTCATAAAATATCATAATATTTATTATTTGACGTTTCTAAGTGTGATTTTAGAAATTATTTCTATATATGATGGTTGAAATGGTTTTAATAATGGTTAAAATTAGTTTTTCAATTGAAATGTTCATTTTACATTGAATTTAAAGTGAATTTTGAAATTCCATGAATTGATAAATGGATTAATTAATTTTAAAAATAAAAATGATGTTAAAAATTAATTGACCCTATATGGGATATGAAATGAGTTGATAAGTAATGAATTGAATCTTTAAAAGGATTAATTTAAAATAAAGTTATTTCTTTTGTGCGGGGTATAAATAAATTTTGGTAAATTGTTTATGAAGTAATTTCAGAAATGAATTTTATTGTGTTGATTTTAATATAATATTAAAATTGAATTTCAAATTATAAATCATGGACTTGGATTCTTGATTCCAACATAATTTTGTCTCGTTTTTTTGTTTCTAATGGTTAAAAAATAGTTTGACATGAATGAGATGATCTTGAAGACCTTATTTCTATATAACCCACTAGGGGGATTTTATATACTTCAATGCTATAGATTTTATCATGAGGCTAACATGTATATTTTCTATATGATATGATTGGAATGTTAATGGGAGTATTTCTTTTGAGATTTTATGAGATGAGATTAGATTTATTAATAATGATTCATGTATTCTTGTAATTCCAAACATCCTACCATTTATCATACATGGGTATCTTTGGAATTTTATTGAAGTATGAGCGACATTAACCCATTATTTTTTATTAGATATACTATATTTGCTATGGTATTGGATTCTATTTATGTGTTCCACCGATGAGGCTGGTTAAGGGTTTGTGGTAGGAAAATATACAGTTTCATTTTGAGTGTCAATAATGTTTTTTCATGAAATGTTTAATAATTTCAAATTATTAATTGATGATTATCATTAGATAACACCCATTAATTTATGTTTGGTATTTGAATTGCGAAGATATGGATAATGTTTTTCTCTATTTCTTATTCATGGGATGCCTTATTTTTCATTTACTACTTATTATTTTGACTTGTGTGTATAATTTTTTTAATATTATTTGGAAAGGTGTATTTATAAAGTGATATCATAACTTTTTTTAAAATAGTTCATTTAATTAAAATTGGTCGGTGAAAAAGAAATTGTTTTATGTGATATTTTTTTGTTAAAACACATATTTTTTTCATGACGTAGAATAAATGTGATATATTATTTTGTTTATTTTTATAAGAAAACACTATTTTATAATTATATTTCAAAATATCATAAAATGAAATTTCATATGCATGTTGTGTTTTTTACGCTGTTGTCGGGGAAGACCACCTCGCACTCATTACATGTGCTGGTGTTGAATTTATATCCCTAAATTATCTCTTTTCATTTGAGGGATACTTTCATCACATTCAATGATGATATATGCACCTTGATCCAAATATAATGATGGGGTGTCAATTAATATGTCCATGTTTTTTATTGGAACTCTTATCCTAGCCCAGGTATCCCATGTATAGTTATTTCATGTTCATGGAACCCATTACCATTCTCATCACTTTTTGGAGGGTTGTTAATTACACTACTTCTATCGGAACATTAATGAGGGTCTTGATAGGGAAACAATATTTCATTATGATATTAGTCAACTTAGGCATCACTGGAAAGTCAAGGCACTGGGAACACTGGGTCCTGGAATTATTCCTCAGAGGAGGGCTTCTCATGGTGGAGTCTTAGGTTCCGAGTACAATTTTTCCCTTATGGATCACAATGTATTTTACATAGGATGAACAAATATTACCAGAATTTCACCTCGGGAATATTATGTTTAGTATATGGTAGCAATCACCATATGTTCATATCTTCCATCGATTTCGCATAAGGCATTCCATGTTTAGAATGATGTATTTGTCAACATAGGAACACATCATCCCTAGATTTCACCTTAGTCATCCCATGTTTAGCATGATCTATGTACATGGGGTCACATTTTTATTATCTCGTGGGGATGGTAGAAGTTTGATAAAAACTCACAACCGAGGTGGATAATAAAGGTGAGTCTCTAAGAGGGAACACCTGATTTTGGGATAGAAAATCTTTTTTGGGGGATCCATGGTTTAACTACTTATAGATATAGGTGATCAGGATCCCCAATAAAGGTATATCAGATAGGTATATCCATAGGAGGGAGCACTTGAAAGGTTTAATAGATGGATCGATTAGAATGCCATGTGGAGGCAGATCCCAAAGGAGTGTCCCATAAATTAAAGATGTCACACTACGATGGAACATCCCTATGAGGTAACATTGTGATGTCATACCATATTTATGGATTATAATTTTTATTGAGGTGGATCCATGGGATGTGTCCCATATTGGGAAGATGTGACACTGTGATGGCTTATTGAAACACCCCTAAAGGTGGATCACTGATGTGTACTCGTAGAAGTAGGAAAACTAGGATTAACATGGGTTGTTATTGAACCATTAAGATGAATTTTATGCACCCTATTTATATGATAATGATAAAAACCCACATTGATCCATCACATATTTTATGTTCATGTGATTGTACCAGTCCATGTTGTTTAATGTTATGTGGTGAAGAAACTCATGTCGAGAAAGGGGAGTCAATGAGGGATGGATTCTGGATTAGACATGGAACATTCTGGTCATAAGAAGATATATCTTTGATGGATTTGGTGCAAGGATTAATCATGGAAGATACCTAATGGATCTAGATGAGGTGTGGTCACCCAGGTGAGTGGGATGATCTTACCGGGAATGTGAATTGGAGGAGAACAAGGTGGATGTGGTTTTTAGGATTGGACTAAAGGGGGATTCTTAGATATACCAGTTAGATAGGGAAAAAAGAACATGTAGTTTATAATGTTACGTTCTTATTCCAGAGGATGATTCCACAATGAGGGTATAGGTTGGGACATACACCTATGAGGATGATAGGGGAGATTATGGTAGGTGGAGATTACCTATTAAAGACTCCATTTCAAGGTGGGGGATGGGGCTTACTATAGGAGGAAATCCAATTAGTAGTGCTTGGAAGGGTTTTAAGGTCACTAATAATATCTAATCCCATGTGATTTATGCTCGGTGTGATAAAAAAGAAGAATTAGTGGAAGTAATGTTTCTGTCATGAATGAAGTGCTAATAAGAGGCAGTGTGTAGATGATCCATGGAAAATTCTCAGGGAATATGTAATTCAACATGGGGAGGATCTCATTTCATGCCATGTGGACCAAACTACATGTTAATGATGGTTATGTGGATACCAACCAATTCAACTCACACACAGAGCATAGCTTTCATGTGGCACATGGTATGTCCAAAATTTAATGACTTGTGCAGAGGACATTGTTGACTTGCTGTTTTAAATCATGCATTTCAAACATTTGGGATACTTTCCTCAAACCATGGTATTACATAATAACAACACATGAACCCTTGGTAGTTGTATGGCTTTTTAAATGCATGGTTTTAATGGTGTGGAGGAGTGGTCTATCATGAGGTCCATGTTAGCATGCCAATGTTGAGGATAAATATGTGTTAGTGGGACGATACTGGGATGAAAGAGATAGGTGGGAGTCTCTGGCCACACACGAAGTGGTGTGGGACACAATAATGGGTAGACCATGCCTTGTATGGATTTTAGGTTCAACTGAACTAATCCAGGATGTATGTGGGTGATTTGGGAACTCAACATTTGTGAATAGATATCAGAAAAAGGGGGTACCACACAGAGGCCCAAGATAAGGGTTTCACGATGCATAAAGACATGTTGAGAGGTAATTCATTAAGCTCATGTGCTTATCAATGTTTAGGTGGATTTTGAAGGAGTAGGCTACACAGAACATGGTGACCCTACCATAAAATGATACCCTAGATCATGAATGGAGTGCTTCACAAAGGCTAAATGCTCAGTGATGCCTGAATAATCCATGAAGGATTCTATCCATTACATGGGAAATAATAATTATTTAATGGAATTCCTACCTAAGGGGGTGTATATAGAACACATGGTAGGTGACTTGAGAAATCTAGGATAAGTTTTATGATCCATTTCAATATGGTTCTTGATTATCAAATGCATTATGAATTGGGAAAAATTCTGATGTCCAATGGCTAATCCACCTTCCTCCAAAATTGGAATGGGGTGGGGGGAATTTATAGGAAATGGGTTTTATTAAGCTGGTATATATTTTGTGAAGAAAATTTTGGCTATGAAAATGGTAATGGATCTATCAAAAACATGAAACATAGAATCATAACATTGCACGGTCAGGATGCACCACCAGTATCATGGAGGGCACTGCCAACTCTTCATGAGATCATGAAGAGTATTTCTCGACCAATGAGCCCCAATTACTCTAAAAAGTTCATAGAGTGTTTAGGATTCATGATTTATACTCCCTTAGTGGTTATATGGGTCATTATGTATCATATTTTCTCCAAACATGATGTGACTTACTCGACTATTTCGGTGGCACATATTTCGATGCCAAAAATCCCCCCACTCTTAGAATAGGAGTTTATGGGGAAATTAAGGTCATATTTTGAGTTAAAATCGTTGAATTTTTATAATATACTCCATTTCATGAAGATCATTCATGATTTATATGAGAGATATTATTTCATGATATTTGTTGGCATGAAGGCCATCACGAAGCAAGACCCTTCCATACTCTTATAAATAGCATAATAAGCCTCCAATGTCACATGAATTCAGGAAAAGAAAATTTATTTTCCCCTATTTTCACAGAGATCATGAACTCTATGATATTAAGCATTGAATTTATTCTTATAAAATCATAATTTTGGACTATCACTATGTGAACACTGCCTAGTGAACCTAGCACTACGAACCATATATCTGTGATGTGATACTATTACCATGTTATCAAAAACAATGGGATCCAAGAACAAGATCTTTGAAATTCCATCATGAACTAGAATCATTGAATACTTATGTCTTCGACTTGATGTCCACTGAACAAGTCATTCAGGGAGTCATTGCAGATGCTACTCGGAGGGAGGAGTGCGACTAAAGCACCTGAGACCATGAATCAATTCTTGGATTTTTAGGGGATCAAAGGGAATATCCTTTGTGCATGAGGATTAATCTATTTGGATTCATATTGAGGTATTTTTTTCAACCCATTGGTTAGAAGGGATGATCCAACCTACTGGTTTATTAGAATAATAGTGTTGTACTAGTGGCACAAGGCTGTTGTAGACCACATCTAGAAGTAACACACACCAATAAAATTATACTACCTCTATAATCATATCAATAATTTTGAAATGTATAATTTTTAGGACAATTAATCACCACCAAATTATCCAATGACCATCAATGAGGGAATGGGGACCCACAGATGTGATGGAATGATGATATGTACTTGCTCAAGGGAGGTAACTTCACATATGAGAGGGCTTGGGCCTACTGGGTGTGCACTTCATTCTCATAATTTGAGGTAGAACTAATGTGGATATCATTTTGTTTGGAATTATGGTATTAATATTTCCATGTTAACAATATGTCTAATATCATGCCCAAGTGGCTGAGAACATGGTTACTGGGGACCAATACATTTCATTTTCGTCATGGAGATGTTGTTTTCAGCCTCAAGGACCTTCAGAAAATCAATGGGATCCCAATCTTAGGGGTGACTTATGATTACTTTCCCCCATGAAAGAATGTATAGGTAGGCAAGGTGCATATTCCTATATTCGTGAAGGCATAACTATTTTTGTTGTAGGGAACTAGTAAAGAGAAGCCAAAGAGAAGGGATGGCCCCTTTAATAAATAATTCAACAATTTGTTTATTGGGAAAGCATAGAATCCTGCTAAGGGGGTAGGATCTAGAATGTAAATTGATGCAGTGGACTCACACAGGTCCCATGGGATACAATCAGGACAAGGTGGGTATTACTAGTGTATTTTGGATGCAATAAAGTGGTATCATTAGGTATTAAATGTTATAACTAAGGTTTGACACACAGTCCGACTAGAATGTTTTATCACAGAACTCATCTATGGGAGTGTGCTCCTTGTGAGGGATGCATGCATGGTGTTGTAACCATGAATAATAATAACGGGGGATGTTATAGTTATGGAGATGTCTGTCAACCCAGGTATCCCATCACTTTTGAAATTATAAAAGTTACTTTGGCATATTAGTGAAGGGATGACACCACTACATATTTGTGGTCCATTCCACTTTCTATATAGATTAGTCAGCACACAAATGGGTTGTTATGAGTACCCATACCATTTTATCCTTCCAAAAAAAACATCCACATTTTTATTTTGAAGATTAAGATGAGATACTTATTAATTTTTGTCCAGTGGAAGTGTTGAATAAGGTTGGGTGGAAGATCACTTCATTTTCCACCAATTCTTTTTACCTACCATGGTGGTAATTAAAGATGGTGCGGAGCCCAAGTAGAAAATATCATACCTTCTAGAATATCATGTTGGGGTACTAGTAGTAAGGGTTG
The DNA here is from genome assembly GCA_963277665.1 of Viscum album. Taxonomy (NCBI): domain Eukaryota; kingdom Viridiplantae; phylum Streptophyta; class Magnoliopsida; order Santalales; family Viscaceae; genus Viscum; species Viscum album. Next base: position 58,752,524 of record OY728143.1, on the reverse strand, counting down.
AATACGATCCATTCTACATTCCATACCATTCACATTGAATTGCAATGAAATTTATGTGTATACATTTGTTGACCCGAAAGGTTTAGCCAAAGGTGAATCCGGAATTCCACCATTCAGTTATAAGAAAATCATCACGCATGTTTAAACATGAATATAGAAGAATGTGGTATGAGATTAATCCTCTATATGTTCTGTACAATATTACTAATGATTATGCATAGAGTAGGGATATCACATATCTAGTACTTATGTTGAGAAAGTGTCCCACCTATGCTAATGTAGGGCTGATTCGTCCACATCGGCGTCCGTGCTGGAAGGAATATAAATGTTGTTGTGGATGTAGAGCTGTTAAAGGTAGAAGAACATCAGTAGTGGGTCTATATGATCATGGACCTAAATAGGTAAGAGGTGAAGGGAGAGGATCAACAACACAATCAGGCCCAATGATATTGGAAATGTAGATTCGAGAGGAAGGGGGAATCTAGAGTGGCCCCAATGACATTTTTCTAACATCCCATAAAGAATTTATTCCATTTGGACATTCCAAGTGATTCCATATTTTCCAAGGATTATGACTACTAGGAAATCTTCATGCAGTTCTCGGGTGTTCATGTGATCAGGAAGAATCTCAATAGACATACGGTGTGACTCACTTAGATCAATCATTCCATGGCTTGTTTCAACATGTCCAAGGATAAAAGGGAGTGGTATGAAATAGATCTGATGGACCTGGCAGATTCATGGGTCACTAAACACTCGTTGTCAGACTGTGTGATGGTTTTAATAAACATGACCTCTCCCCCACAATAATCAGAAGACAAATCCGATATGTGTGCCCCTTTTCTTGAAGATTCACATGTGTCTTGGGGAAGAAAAACTCATCGAGGCTCTCCTATTGGTGGAAACATCAGTAATGAACATTTAATAAACTAGATCTTATATACCTCATATATAAGATTCTATGTATAACTACTATCAAACTCTGTTTCACTATCATGGTAATTAATAGTAAAGTAGGTGAAGGTCTAAGTGTTACCCAGAATGATGGGAGTCAGTACCTCTACCCATTAAAATGATAGTGTGGGTTCACAACTTAACATCATATTTATAAGAATCCAAGCATTGGTGAGTGACGCTGAAGAAACATCCAATGTACAAAATTTTCCTGGGGAACTAACTACAAATCGTCAATAGCTTCTCACGAGAGTATAAAATTCACTTTGGTATCCATATACTCTAAATATTAGATTACAAGATTTCAATTATATGATTGAAAGAAATGTTTTGGAATGAATGTTCATAAATTTCTAATAAAAAATTCATGTTCACCAACAATTTCAGGATCTTCACCTAAAACCGAGGTGGAAATAAATGACTCTAATCTCATAATATAATTGGTCAAAGAGGCCATGGTGGTCGGGCCTACTGTGGATGTAGAGTCAAGTGAGGACAATGGACCTCGGTATTGGGATCCTTGCCCATTTTAGATGATTTTTGAAGAATACCTATGTTTCTCCATTCCCACATATTTCCATACATAAAATCCTGGACCACTTGAATAATAATATGATTCTGGGTCTGAGGATGCAAAATAGAATCTCAAAGTTTTGTCAAATGAATTGAGGCTTAGAAATCGTTTCATCACCCAATTCTTAGATGTGGTCCCTCCACCACTGGTTCTGTAACATGTTTACTAGATTTGTTGGACACTAGTAGTCTTCACACGCTGGTCCACAAATTCCTTACGTGAAGGAAGCCAACACTTAGAGGGTTCTTGATACTTACATAATTAAGGAAACATGCATAAGCTCTATGAACTCAACTAGTAAATTTTTTATCTAAATGAATAGAAAAAACATTATTATTTCATTGAGAATGAATTGGAACCCATCATCCAACTAAGGAGTCAACTAGAGGAGACTGAGAGTTAGATAAGGCAAGACATAATTCAGGTAGATGACCTCCCAGCTTAGTACAACAATGCAAATATCATAGGTGATTATCTTCCCCCATTTCTGGTGAGAAAGATGTAATGGTATAGATGAGGTAGCTAGTATTGTAAGCTTCCCAAATGAGACTAGTAGAGATGTAGATCATGATTTCCATAGAAAACCATAGAGTATATTTTTGTAGACTTATGAGAATCTCAAAATGTGGATGAACATATATAAAGATTATGATTGATAGTTTTTTATGAATCATATCGGCATACATTGACGCATTTCTTTTCACTTCCTTAATTACCACACTTCGATGATATTTTTGAGAAACCCTATGACCAATCCCCAAGACTGTGTGAGTGATAATCATTGTGGGAGGAAAGGGATGGTAACAAGATTTCTTTTCTTATGATAATGCTAAAAAATCATTGATCAACTATGGTGTGATATTAATTAACTGACCTCTGGGAGGATTTTGGCTGAGAGAAGCTATGTCTGGATAAGTGGGCTCTTAGAACCACAAAATTTCTTTTGTATTGTGTCTAGTTTAGGAATGAGATAACAATATTTATGTTGAATTAAATTTGAAAAGGGGGAACTGAATGTGGGAAATATGTTTCCAAAAATCAAGAACACGAGGAGAATGGAATGGGAAAGCAGGAAAAAACTGACCATGTATGAAATTTAGTATCTATATCAATATCATGAAATGGGGAAAAATGGAGTTGGCCACTGAACATATTCCAAAAAAAAACCTATCTTAGAATGTAAACCAACATCTTACAAGGCACTGGTCGAGGATGGTTGGTGATACCAGATGTCATGAAACCAAGCTATTAGGGGGTCCATAAAGACATTCAAGATGATAATGATCCAAATAAGGGGTACATGAATAATGGTAATGGAATGGTGGAATGTTTGAATGGGTTATAACACTATTTTTATTAAACCATTGTTTCACATATAGCATTGTCTTGTGAATATTACTCTAAAACAAGATCATAACCATATTCTAATGCAACTCTATCTCAAATGTCGAGTGATGGATGAAGGAAAATGGGAGATATTGTAGATGAGCAAAACTGAAGGAAGCCGTCCAAGGGAAGGGCCTATGTTACAATGTTGTTTTACATCATGCATAAAATGGATATAGATATGTAGTTATATGTCATACAATGAGGACATTGGTCACACAATAGAACATCATATGGTAAGGATAAAGCATTGTACATTTAACATCATGGGATTCGAGTACATCTCACTATTTTAATGTCATGGGACTAGTATGTTTGAACACAGTTTAAATTAGTATTTCTCGGAATGTGTGTTTAATTCCTCATACCTACATGTGTAGTGTGATAGGGTATAAATGATGGAAATTAAGTTCAAGGAGACACAAACTCTAGAAAATTATCCCTAAGACGACAACACATATACATTTGTATTCAAGATTCATGTAATTGAACCCCAATTATATGGTTGTAGAGTTTCTACAATGAGATCATTTGTGAAACATGACCACATTGGTAAGAACAATAATTATAATCCTAAGCCCATGCAATTCACGATCTGATTGTGAAACAAGGAAAGGTAATGGGGTTTTCAAGACTTATGGATGTGCACATTTGGGATGAAACCAATGTTATTTTAATTCTCATAAGATAAATGAATTTGGAAATTAATTAATTAGATAATTACAAGATATATATCATGGTAGAAAGATGGTTAGGTATTAACTATTGACCATATTCAAAATGAAGGAATCTGAACCACACTAGTGAATAATGTGGATAGAAAATGAATAATTGACTATCAACCATGTTTCAAACACAAGATATTCCATTTTATTTTAGTGATCCATTTGGACAGTGGCCCATGATGGGAGCAGATCCAAAGATGGATTGAGACCATGACTATTAGGGGGTCCGTCTAGATTTTAAGGGATATTGAATTCAAAACCAAGAAATACACGAAGGGATGAATGGGGAATATCGTAAAGTTAGACTTAAAAATTGTTTTCTGAATTGTTTCATGTCATATCATGTTCACCATAAATAGGGAAAAGATTCCATAGTGTATTTTCAGCTGGGCCTAGAGACGAGAGGTCAGAGTGTCAGCATAATTTCCTTATGGATGGGATTCAATCCACACATAGTTCGTAAAGGTGACACTCATAGTAAAATGTCATATGGTCTAGACCATGGTGGATTGTTTAAAGTAATTTTACATAGACTATAAGAAAAATGCTCGACTTAAGTATATATTAATTACATGCATGAGGAAAAAACCAAACCGAATGTGACCAAGAAGGATCATACACCACATACACACCATAATATAGAATAAATACAATTTAAGGTCATAATTCCTAAACAATAATAGAGGATAAGGGGGTAAAAGGTTAATTAACCTATATCCATGCTCAAATATGATATGTCTGACATCTCCATGTATGTAAAGATTATGGGAATCATTCCATGCGTCATTCATGAAAATTGAACTATAAAATACCAGTTTCAGTGAAGATGATCCTATCTAATAATGGAATTAGAGGAACACCATGGTTTTCATGGGGTATCAGACATATGGGGAATAATGTAACATTTTTTAAACATCCAATACTTATCATACTAGGAATCCCTATGTAAAACAGGTTATCATGATGTCTTACTTGTTAGAAATGCTAATCATGAACAGGGTAAGACTGCAGTTAATTTTCATGCACTGAGGAACATGGGGGAACGTACATTGAATGAAATATTCATTGAATGATAGTTATAAACTCATGTGATTATGAACAAGGGTGTCCCTCACCTTCCAACAAACTCTTTAGTAATACGTAAACATATATTAGTGTCATGATGTTGGGACTTCAACTCCCAGTATTCTGTCATAAATCTAGGATTGAAGAGGAGTGTCCAAAATGGATATGTGTAGTTTTGTATCATTATGAAACCAATATGAAAAGGGATATTGGTGAATGAAAATTAAAAACATGTTCTTCAATAGAATATAATACTTTTTAAAATTCTGATTCTCAGACTTGATGTAAAGAGTTTAAGGTCATGTTTCTTGGACCATAATGGGGGCCAAGGGGTTGACTGGTTAATGTCTTTCTGGATAGGCACAATTATGGGAAGTCTCCATGTCTCTGCGTAACCCATAAGGATGGGAATAAAGGTATTCATAGGTTTCTATCATAGCATAGTGAGTGGAAAAATCTATTATGTGAAATCTTATTTATTGTGGGAACTAAGGAAACCCATGATTTAGTGACCCATCCTGAAATATTTCTAGGATGGCTCATAGTTAAATATAATGTTTTGAGGACAATAACTCCCTATATAGGACCATAAATTTCATAACACAATTGGGTAAGGACTCCAAAAGGTATATTCGTAATGTGGTATCATAAAACATCATATATGATTGAGGGATAAAGAGAATCACACACTACATACAAACTAATAAATAGTCATGCATATAGTTTAAAGCCATGATGCTTAGAATTGTTATAAAAAGTTTAATGTCATCTTTTTAAGACAATGGGTAAGTGGATTCTCAAAGCGGTTAAGGTGGTTTTTTGGAGCGATAACCCCGATGTGAATGGGGAATAAGGGGTTCCCAATGCCACAACACACTTTCTGAAGAAAGACTGTATATAGTTTAACAATGAAATTCTTGGAATATAGGATCACATTTTAAGGACATGGAATTTGGAAGAAATAGTTCTTAGTTTGTTTTCAATTTTTTTATTGTTGATTATTCTAACAAATATATGTAGCATGGAATATTAAGAAACCCTATTCTAACGAGGGCCAAAAAGACCCAATTCCCCCACCACATATTTTAGAGGAGACATTCACACTTGTCAAAATTAGGATTCTTGGATATGGATTGAAATCAATGACACCTATATTTAATGGGTTGATGAAATTTTCAAAATGAATATGGACCATATAGGCCTAGTGTTCTATAACTAGGAACCGGTTAAAATAAGGGTTGATGAATTTGTTGTTGGTCCTATAGATGAAATATTCAGAACAATTACACATCATTCAAGGGTTGAAATCGACATATACATAGTTATTAATGGAAATATCCTTGCATAAGAATGGCCCATACATAGAGTGGTGGAATTTTTTTACATTTGGGTGGAAGGAATAGGATGTAAAAAAAATTTAATCACTACATATCCTTTGTGTATAGCAATCATGTTGTATGTAGTTCTTGAATAAGATATGGATGGTGATTAGATGTCATTTGTGATGTCCTATGAGATGATAACATAATTGTGATGTGTAGTTTATCACCATGCATCTAAGATGACAATTCCATAGTTTATGGTTGAGTGACAAGACTATACCTTGTAGTTTAACATCATGTGGAAAAGATGTACTGTTTCTATTTATATTGATTGTGTTTGGTCCATGGAATGAATAATAAAAACCAATATGGATATGTGGTGCACGAGAGGAGTAACAATACATGAACGAGGGTGTAAGAGGGCCATTCCACATGAAACATCCATTGGGATATTCAAACATATTTCTCCATCATAATGATTGGACTATAGGCTCTCAATTTAAGGTCATGGATTTCAGACCATGGAATCCCCAACCATGAAAAAATATTCTTGAGGAACATATCATTGGTTAGAGGAGTTATGTTCTTCCAATCCATGGTTATCAATGAGTATTATTCACTTTAATAGACCTTATATGAGATATAAGGTCCTTCAAACATAGGAATTAACTTCAGAGTCTCCAATACAGGTAATATTGGCATCATATGAGGAAGTACCAAGTCACCCTTGTAGATGGATATGAGGAGAAAATTATTATTGAACAATATAAATCATATTATGGTTCCTCTATAGATTATTAAATGCGTAAATCTATTCTTATTCATGGGATTATTTCTTTAATAGGTTGAACATTTACATTATTTATAGAATTTATTAGCATAGAATGTAGTTCAATGTGATGGGAACTGAATCTTGATGGGTAAGAGTACCTCTGTTCTATACACCAGAGAATATGGGGTCACCCAGGTAGATTCCATGTTTTCATTCAATAGGCCTAGTGGGAATTGGGGTGTTTGTCTGAACAAATTTTCATTTTTTTTACCCACCATATTCTATAAAATATTAGAAAGACTATTATATAATTCCTAAATATGTTGATTTTACTCTATTTGATAAAGAGATTTATGGTTGGAACATATAAAATACATGGCGTATGTAAGAACCCGCATTCTTAAACAGGATAAAATATGAGATTTTTTTTAAAAAATCGTTTATCGGTGTGTCATTTTTAAAACCGCGCATCAGAACGAGGTTCCGAGTGTGCGAACCGGTTCAAGTGGTGACATTGGGCTGCGCATGGGCGGTTAAACCATGAGGGTCAAGTCGCGCAGTTGACTGATTGTCAAAATGTGTTATCTAATTAATTTGAATTAATGGATGTTTTAATAATAATAATAGTGAGAGATTATTATTATTACATGTTGTGAAATTGCGTTTAATAAAATGATGGTCAAGAGAGATTAAATGTAGATGTTTTAATAATAATAATTTTGTATGATTATTATTATATGCAGATGTGTTCATTTAAGTGGTGGTCAAACGCCATTAAATGTGAAATCGAAGTTTGACCAAAGAGTGTCAAATTAAAATCATGGTTAACAGATTTTAATTGACGTCGTGGCTTAATAAAAGGCATGCTATTTAATAAAGTCACTCAATGATATTAAATGGATGTTTAATAATAATAACATAAGGATATTATTATTTATAATATGCTTTATTAATTTAATTTCTTGAAAGGTGAATTTAATTAATTGCGTGAAATAAATTCATTGATTACATGGATCAAAGATATTTTATTTTTATGGGTAGTTTTAATAACAATAATGTTAGGATATTATTATTTTTAAATGAAATGCAGACACATTATTTAATTATTCTAAATAAATGGATGTTTTTCATAATAATAATGTTGGGAGATTATTATTATTAATTGAGGTACAAAAGAGTTTATTTAAATGGAGGTCAAACGCAATTAAATGTGAAGTTGCATGTCGACTAGGAACGTTAAATAAAAATCTATGTTTAGTAAATTTTAATTAATGTTGAATTTTTTAATTAAAGGGAGCGCTATTTTTGGCACATTATGTTAATTGCGGAAGCTTCACAATGAAGCGTTTAATTAAATGTTGGTTATAATTATTAGTTTTGATCAATACTATTATAATAATAATTGGATAATGAAATAAGGGTTATGGTTGAATTAATTAATTAAATAGATGGGTGAAGAATCAATTTAAGGATCTAAGTGTAATTAGTCCTAATAATAAATATTGTTGACCATTATTATTATTATTATTATTATTATTATTATTATATTCTTGTGAATGTTATTATAAATATAACATTAATGATGGCCTATAATATATATATATATATATACATAGAGTGTAATATATATATATATATATATGTTTATAGATTAGTTCAAATATATATATATGAGAGAGAGAATTTTTTTTAAAGGAGGCCATGGGCAAGGGGGGCGTGACTTCCCCTGTCCTTTTTTTACTCTTCAATCACATAGTCCCCTCCTCCTTCATAGCGTGTAGCCCTCTTTTTTTAGATATTTCTTTTCTCTCTCCAAAATAAAATTGTGACCTCCCATACTCAATGCATTCTACATAGTCTTCTCCTCCCTGGGCGCGACCAGCTCTCCTCCGCCCTCTACTTGCATCACATCAACACCTGCAACCTCCCCTGAACAGTCATGCAGCACGACTCCCCCGGTCTACTCTCCTTACTAGTGCATGGTCAGGCTCTCCGACACCTCCCTACAGCAGCACCTGGACAACCCTCGTCGGACGATGCCTTCTTCCTTCTCCCATGGTGGTGTGACACCAATCTTACGGGTCCTTCTTGCGCAGCGTTTTCTCTGATATCGTTCTTCGTTTGGGTCCAATTTGAGGAGCATCTCAAGACACGTTGGACCATGCTTCGACAACCTCTTTTGGGTGTGGCTATGTTTATCACCGGCGTTTGGGTAAGAATATATATATACATAATTTTTTTATATCTTATGCCAATTCATATATGAATTTGAGTCTACGAACACTTGCGGCCTTTATCTGGTCTAGAGTCAGTTTACCTTAGTTGTTAATTTTAGCAATATATTACTGTTTACATTTCAGGTTATATATATGCATCACTTTTATGTGTATTGGTATAGACACACACACACACACACACACACACACACACACACATATATATATATATATACGCACATTAAAGTCACGCATGTGCAACTGCGTGACCGATAAAGCAAGGTGTGTTAACCTGGGTCCACTCCGAAGGAAAACAGAAAGCCAACATCCGAGTATATCATCCCTCTCACCTCTAGGTAGGTGGTTTGTGCCTTTCCGTAGGAAGTCTATGAATATTTTGTGCAAATTACACCAATTCCTTTTGGCAGGGAATTGTGGGTATCCTATTTTTCCACTACCTTTTTTCTGCTTTGCTTGTTTGCTTTAGTAGAGGTTATTTCTTGCGAGTAGAGTAATTTATATTGTGCTCAGGTTGCTTTTCCATGCTTGTTTTTCCTATTGGGAATTTTTCTAGTTGCCATGCCTAGTTGTAGGATAGGGGAACTGTTATTTTGTAATTGATGTTGAGCCGTAGAATGATAGCCAGGTAGTTCTTGAGGTTTATTTGGACGATATACACGCGCTGAGCATGTTTAGTTGTAATCAGGACTGTGAGAACCTAGAGTAGCAGACCAAAGGGAGAATTGATTGAAGGGATTCTCCATAGTGTCTTCTAATTATGATGCGAGACTATAGGGGGAATTGACGTTGAGTTATTCCCCAGAGAGTCTGCAGATCCTCGACGCGGGCCACAGGGGGAATTGACGTTGAGTGTTTTCCCAGATAGCCTTTAGCACGATACGAGACTATAGAGGGAATTGACGGTGAGTGCTTCCCTAGAGAGTCTATTATTAATTTCATAGCTGAACCAGAAAGGTGAGACTATGTGTTCCTCCTATAGGGTTTATAGTACTTATAGGTTGAACCATAGGGGTTAGGCTGTGAGAGCTACCAAGAGGGTTACCTGTTTTCTTCTTATTTCTGGATGTTTACTTGTGTAATTTATATGTTAGAACTTTGGATTGTAGCTGTTGTGTGCTTTCTTGTTTACTTCTTCCTGCACTTTTACTTGCCTTTTATTCATTGACTGTTAGGCACAAATCATTGGGTGGTTTCCTACTGGGACATTATCTCACACCCTGTTAGGGCCATATTTTTGGGCCCAAGCAGACTATGTTGTTGCAGGTATAGATAAGGGCAGGCGCCCTTCTACTTCGGGTACCTAACTTGCTGTGGAGCTGGAGAGCATGGGACCAAGATAAGGCTTGCGATGCTGAGGAGACTTTTAGATGCTTTGTTTTTCCTTTTCATTGTTACTATATTTCTTCCAGCATGTTATTTGGTTTGGCTGTTTTCTTAATCTTAAAACATGCCATGCATCATATCTTCAATTCCAGTTAATTATTATTTTATAAAGTCTTCCGCTGTTAAATTCTGATGGGAATTTTTTTACTGCTTCTACTATTATATATTGTTTCTTTCCTTTTATTTCCATTACCTATGAAGGAATAGTTCCCCCAACTACCTTACCCAAGGCCCTCGCTGCTAGTCAGTAGCCTCCCCCGTTTGGGGGAATGCACTTGAGGTCATGTGGAGAACTAGGTACGGGGCACCAGTTGAGTGGCTCCGGATTCGGGTCGTTACAAAGTGGTATCAGAGGAGGTTGTTCTTTCATTTACTTTTGTATTACTATTTCGGGGATTGGTAGACAGGAGACTAGGAATGTGTCGACGCTTGGGGTAATAGTCGTGCTTGGGACTGATCACCCAATGTATGGGATATTACCAAGTGACCAGGTTTGGGATTGATATTTATACTAGTTGCTGTTACAGTTGATATGATTTCTCCTAGGGTGAATGTTGTACTTTACGCTACTTATTGATTATGAAATGTTTTAAGAAAAGTTGACTTGGCCTATTATGGGAAGAAAAATTCCATTACATGCATCATATTATGAACTTAGAGATTCATATGCATGCATATGTGCCGTGCCATGTAGTCGCATTAGTAAATTTCCTACTAATATTGACTCTGTTCTATGAATATGTGACATGTCTTGCATTTACATAGTATGTCTTGATTAGAGAGCATATTTCAGTGATACAATTAACATGCCTGTGTGATAAAATACCACGATTCCTATCTTGTTATATTCCATGCTTTTATGTTATAACATGTTTGGTGATTTAAACATGCTGTGTTGTGATAGTTATTTGTAGTAACATGGTAGCTTGCTGATAAATGATAGGTTTTTATGGATAAATTTTATTTGTTGTGAATACGAAGGAACCAGTTTTTTTATTTGTAAGGAGTATGGGTGCCTTATAATTGGGAAAACAGGTAACCCGTGTATTTGAACTTATGAAAAAGGTTTCTAAACTAAATCATAAAGTGAATTGATCTTGAATGGGACCCTTGGGGGCCACTTTTTCAGTAAAAGGAATTTAGATGCTAAATTTACTGCTAATGTTTGAATAAAATTGAATGATTAAATGTTAAGAGGAAGTTTGTTCTATCCTTCCTGTTTGTTCTACCCTTCCTATTTTACTTATGTGTTTTTAGAATTATCTCAAATGTTTAAGGGTTAAAATGAATTAAATTTATATAGTTAAAATGAAAATGGCTCTTGAGCCAAGTATTTAAATTGCTTTGCGTGACCAAGAGATAGAGTCAATGAGTGGGCTTCATAAGGGGCTAGCCCATGGTAGATAGCACCCTTAGAGCCTGATATTCCTTGTTTTGGTTGTGAAATTTTATGGTTGGTGCCCTTCGTGACGTTGTACCTAGTAGGACCTTTTCGGTTTAAAAATACATCCTCATTCATATGGGTGGCCGTTGACCCCCTTTTCTTCTTATTAAAGGGATGACTAGTTATGACGTCATTCAGGGCAATAGTCATGTGACGTGATATGACCCTGATGTGAAACTTCTTGTGCTGTTGAGTACACTTTTCGGGTTTCCTCCATGGTAGAGTGACATGTGCGTTAGGGAATATGTTGCATCCCACTACTCAGGAGAACTTTTGACTCGGGGGTTTTGGCACGCCGACCGGTTTAATTATCATATTTCCTATAAGATGTTCACGTTGTGATTGAGGTTCTTGGAACATCACACATGGGTTAAGATATTCTCATATAGCACGCTAGTTAGCGGATGATCGCTTTTTGTGATGACATGGAAGATATTAAGGTGGGTAGTGTCGCTTTTGTTTCCATAAACATGTTGATTCTTACTTGGTAGCATGACTGATCTTTTTTATGATGTTGGTTTCCAATTAGTGCGCTCTCTCAAATGCGATGAGCATGTCCCACATCTTGAACACATTCTAGAGGTACTAGGATAGCATTGGATATACGCCATGCTAATGTTTAAAAAAATTATGATTGTCTTGCGATCTCCTTCGCAATTGTTCATGGGATGTGTGATTTCCTAAAACCTTGACCTTATTCATTCTAAGGCACGGTTTTTTTCAATAACCTTGTGAAGGTTAGACTTCGGAAATGTCAACAAAGATCAGGTCAAGACTTCATTGTACGCACAGTTGGTAATCTAATGGTTTTAAGACACATCGTCAGTTAACGGACGAGTGTGGGTTTTGGGTCAGCAATGTATTCTGAATAAGCATGTGTAACCTCTTTATGTTGGATGACTGAGTTTGACCATTTTAGTTGCTGTGGTCCCTGTAATGGCCTCATATATAAAACATTGTTTTGGTGTTTGAGTTTTAAAGTGAGTGTAGGTCCGGGTTTTAAAATCTCAAGTGTGGTTTTCTTAGGAAATTCTTAATGATGCATTGGGCGTTAGGAACGCAATGAGATATTGTTGAATGGAACTTCCCAACCCTTATAGGCCAGGTGATGTTTTCGTTGGTTACCAAAGGTTTCTCGAGGATGAGATGTTTTTAAGGTGGGTAGTTTGTAAGAACCCGCGTTCTTAGACCAGATAAAATATGAGAATTTTTTAAAAAAAATTCGTTTATCGGTGGGTTAGTTTTAAAACCACACATCAGAACGAGGTTCTGAGTGCACAAACTGGTTCAAGTGGTGACATCGGGCTATTCATGGGCGGTTAGACCATTCGGATCAAGTTGCACAGTTGACCGATTTTCAAAATGTGTTACCTAATTAATTTGAATTAGTAGATTTTTTAAAAATAATAATAGTGAGAGATTATTATTATTAAGTGTTGTGAAATTGTGTTTAATAAAATGATGGTCAAATGAGATTAAATGTGGATGTTTTAATAATAATAATTTTGGAAGATTATTATTATACAAAGGCACATTCATTTAAGTGGCGGTCAAATTCCATTAAATGTGATGTCGCAGTTTGAACAAATAGTGTCAAATTAAAATCATGGTTAACTGATTTTAATTGATGTTGTGGTTTAATAAAAGACGTGCTATTTAATTAAGTCACTCAATGAGATTAAATGGATTTTTAATAATAATAATATAAGGATATTATTATTTATATTATTTTTTATTAATTTAATTCCAAGAAAGGTGAATTTAATTAATTGCGTGAAATAAATTCATTGATTACATGGGTCAAAGATATTTTATTTTGATGGGATGTTTTAAAAATAATATTTTTAGGATATAATTATTATTAAATGAAATTCAGACACATTATTTAATTATTCTAAATAAATGGATGTTTTTCATAATAATAATGTTGGGAGATTATTATTATTAATTGTGCTACAAAATACTTTATTTAAATGGCGGTCAAATGCAATTAAATGTGAAGTTACAGTTCGACCAAGAATGTTAAATAAAAATCACGATTTAGTGGATTTTAATTAACGTTGATTTCTTAATTAAAGGGAGTGTTTTTTTGACGCATTATGTTATTTGAGGAAGCATCGCAATGAAGCGTTTAATTAAATGTTGGTTAGAATTATTAGTTATGATCATTATTATTATAAAAATAATTGGATAATTAAATAAGGTTTATGGTTGAATTAATTAATTAAATAGTTGGGTGAAGAATCCATTTAAGGATATAAGTGTAATTAATCCTAATAATAAATATTGTTGACCTTTATTATTATTATTAATATTATTATTATTATATTCTTGTGATTGTTATTATAAATGTATCATTAATGATGTCCTATAATATATATATATACACATAAAGTGTAATATATATATATATATATATATGTTTTTAGATTAGTTGTAATATATATATATGAGAGAGAGAAAAAATATATATATTATTTTTAAAAGGAGGCACTGGGCAAGGGGGGCGTGACTTCCCCCTGCCCTTTTTTTATTCTTCAATCACGTAGGCCCCTCCTCCTTCAAAGTGTGTGGCCCTCTTTTTTTAGATATTTCTTTTCTCAGGCCAAAGTAAAATCATGACCTCCCATACTCCCTGCATTCTGCATGGTCTTATCCTCCCTGGGCACGACCAGCTCTCCTCCACCCTCTACCAATAGCGCATCAACACCTTCGGCCTCCTCCGAGCAGTCATGCAGCGCGATGCCCTCGGTCTGCTCTTCTTACTAGCACACGGTCAGGATCTCCGACTCCTCCCTATACCAGCGCCTGGCCAGGCCTCTTCACACGACTCATTCTTCCTTATCCCAAGGCGGTGTGACCCCAATCATACGGGTCCTTCATGTGCAGTGTTTTCTCCGACGTCGTTCGTCGTTTGGGTCCAATTTGAAGAGCATCGCAGGACACGCTGGACCATGCTTTGACAACCGCTTTTGGGTGCGACTACGTTTACCGCTGAAATTTGGGTAATAATATATATATATATAATTTTTGTATATCTTGCGCCAATTTAAATATGAATTTGAGTCTGCCAAACCTTGCGGCCTTTATCTGGTCCAGAGTCCGTTTTCCTGAGTTGTTAATTATAGCAATATATTACTTGTTATGTTGCAAGTTATATATACATATCACTCTTATGTGTATAGGCATATATATATATATACACACACAGATATATATATATATATATATATATATATATATATATATATACGCACATCAAAATCGTGTACGTGCGACTACATGACGGATAAAGAAAGGCGTGTTAACCTAGGTCCACTCTAAGGGAAAACTGAAAGCCGACATCCGAGAATATCATCCTTCTCACCTCGAGGTAGGTGGTTTGTGCCTTTCCGTAGGAATTCAATGAATATTTTGTAAAAATTCCACCAATTACTTTGGGCGGGGAATTGTGGGTTTCCTGTTTTTCCCCTGCTATTTTCTGGCTTTGCTTGTTTTCTTTAGTATAGGTTATTGCTTGTGAGTAGAGTAATTTATATTGTGTTGAGGTTTCTTTTCCATTCTTGTTTTTCCTGTTGGGAATTTTTCCAGTTTCCATGCCTAGTTGTCGGATAGAAGAACTGTTGTTTTGTTATTGCTGTTGAGCCGTAGAATGATATCCAAGTAGTTCTTGAGGTTTACATGGACGATATAGACACGCTGAGAATGTTTAGTTGTACTCAGGACTGTGAGAACCTTGAGTAGAAGACCAAAGGGAGAATTGACGGAAGGGATTCTCTAGAGTGTCTTTTAATTATGATGCGATACTATAGGGGGAATTGATGTTGGGTGCTTCCCCAGAGTGTTTGTAGATCCTCGACATGGGCCACAGGGGGAATTGAAGTTGAGTGCTTCCCTAGAGATCCTTTAGCACGATACGAGACTATATGGGGAATTGATGGTGAGTGCTTCCCCATAGAGTCTATTATTAATTTCACAGCTGAACTAGAAAGGTGATACTATGTGTTCCTCCTAGAGGGTTGCTTGTACTTATAGGTTGAACCATAGGGGTTGGGCTGTGAGAGCTACCCAGAGGATTACCTGTTTTCTTCTTGTTGCTGGCTGTTTACTTGTGTAATTTATTTGTTAGAACTATGGATTATAGCTGTTGTGTGCTTTCTTGTTTACTGCTTCATGCACTTTTACTTTCCTTGTATTCATTGACTGCTAGACACAAATATTTGGGTGGTTTCCTACTGGGACATTGTCTCACACAATGTTTGGGCTATGTTTTTGGGCCCAAGCATACTATGTTGTTGCAGGTATAGATAAGGGCAGACACCCTTCTACTTCGAGTAACTGACTTGCTGTGGAGATGGAGAGCATGGGACAAAGCTAAGTCTTGCGATGATGAGGAGAATTTTGGCTACTTTGTTTTTCCATTTCATTGTTTTTATATTGATTCCAGCCTTTTTTTTGGTTTGGCTGTTTTCTTAAACTTATAACATGCCATGCATCATATCTTCAGTTCCAGTTAATTATTATTTTATAAAGTCTTCCGCTGTTAAATTCTGATGGTAATCTTGTTTACTGCTTCTTCTATTATATATTGATTCCTTCCTTTTATTTCCAATACCTATGAGGTCATAGTTCTCCCAAATACCTTACCCAAGGCCCTCGCTGCTAGTCAGCAACCTATGGCGTTCGGGGGAATGCGCTTGAAGTCATGTGGCGAACTGGGTAAGGGGCACCAGTTGAGTGGCTCCAGATTCAGGTATTTATAATGTACAATGTATTAAACCCAGACCCTGAAAGATAGTTCCATTGTTTGTGATAATGGCATGACAGACTCTAAATCAAGTGTTAAGAATGTATCTCCTGAATGTGATCATGGACCAGGACATGACTTACAAAAGAGAAATCACTTCAACTAACTTGGGGATGAAAATTGCCATGGAAAAAATCTGCATTGTAGAGATGTTGTCGGTGGATATGACCCCATGAAATCAAACCCACAGAATGCAAAGGGATAAGAATAAATGATATATTAGAGTGGATCTGAATGTTAATGCACAATGTTGGAATTATTCTGATTTGCATTAAATCTCTTGGAATTCCAGATATAGTCTTGGACCATGGTAGGCTCGAAGAATCCCAGGCATTGAATCAGGAGACAATGATCTAATACCACTTAATGAGCACAAAAATACACCTCCTTTTCCACTTCATGTCATGGGTAATCTCATATACCTATATTTATTGGGTGATAATGCCATCAAAAAAACATCTATATAGACTTTTCAAAATGTTATTCTCACACAGGGGGGATAAATGTGTTGTGTATAAGAAAATTATTTTTCCCTCAGGTCGGTCTGGCGAGAGATCTCTGTAATGGGAAATCATGAAAAATGGTATCATCCAATTAATTTTCCATCTATAGTTATGGATTTTGGTGGTCCAACTTTAGATTTTCTGATAGTTAGCTAGTTTTCCTAATGTTTGTTCCCATCATCTAGAGTGTTGGGAGTTATGAAACTTCGATGAACAACATGAATAAATAGATCATCCTAGTTAGAATCTTAAACTAATGCAATTAGAATGGACAAGGAATTAGATCAACGATTCTACAATCGAGGAATGTGAATCACATTTGGTTGAGAAGGTAAACATGACTTCAGCTAGTAAGTGTGATTGATTAAGGGTATGTCCTCTAGATTTCTAAAGATGTAGCCACCGTTTATCTATTTGACGACTTACTCCAAGAATCCCTTCCCATAAAATCAATGGACAAAAATATCATGGTCAAACTCAAGACCACTATTGAGTGCATGATTTTATTCCAAGTTGTTGGAGCAGCCTTCTGCATATAGAAATGAATAGGGTAGAGCGGCCTGTGGAGGCATGATTATAATGATCCCCATGCCAGGTCATCCGAGTTTCGGATCATTGATCCTTCTACTTTTTTGGGTCTAGGAGGCACCCTTGAAATGAATCTTCCTACTTGATGTAGCTTGATCTACTAAATGGTTGACCTCATTTGAGAAATCTAAATCCCCTATAAATTCATCAGGACCTGGATGAAAATCCAAAAAAATTTCTAGTGATTTATGCTTGATGGATTTTTGTGGAATAAACCTAATGTCAAACATATGAAGAATCAACTCCCATATTCCAGTTGTCCTATCAACATAGAGAGATTCTTGATATACTTTAGTATATCTACTGAAGGTGGTAGATGTACCTCATGGTGATTCAAATAATACAATTTCTTTTTCATTATGAAAACATTTGCATGAAATCTATTCTCAATAAGATAATTTTTAGCCTCCATGTCAAGGAGTATGAGACTCAGTTAGTATAAATTTTTATCTTTATCGTCATTGTTATTCTATGTGACATGGGAACATAGGGAAAATTATAATGTGGTTACATAGATGGCCAGAGGATTCCTAATGATGGGTGGCATCGTATCTAAAAGATACAATAAATACTACACGATTTTATCAAATGAGGACTAACACTCTTTGTCACTTTGGTATGATATAACTTTCATCAGGATACATTAAAAGAGATTACAGTTTCTATCCAGATTCACGAAGAACAATAAAATTTATCCTATATCACCTTGAAGGCCTCGGTTACCCCAAATATTTATTAGAGAAGGAATTTGGATTATAAACCTGGTCTTTTATGGGCTGATGTTATGGACTCTATATATAATAAAGAATCAATAAAAATTAATTGAGGTAACCCTAAATGCAAAAAAAAGGGGATCTTCTTCAATGTTTTGGAGTGTAAGAAGTAAAACACTTTATAATGATCTCTGACTTGGTAATGGAATTGGTGATATTTGTGCACAAAATTGTCCACATAGCATTCCATTAGCATCCTGAGTATTAGTTTGAAGATGTGTTTCATGGATCACTCATATGTATATACCATATTACCTACATCCAAAGTCATTACACAAATGAATAAGGTTCCATGAAATGAACTGAAAGTGGTATAATTCTCATCCTCAAGGGCCATCTGGATCCGATTGTATCTAGTGTATCCATCCATGAAGGATATATCCTTTAACTTAGTTATAGAATATATCAATAGATCTATCACTAGAAGGGGAAAATAATCATTTGGAAAATGGTAGTTGAGATCTTTGATGTTGACACAATATCAAATATTACCATTCATCATCACGAGTGGAACGATGTAAGTGAGGATGTTTGGGTAATGAACTTCCTTAATGATGTTATAATTGGTATTCTTTTCAAACTCATCCTTGACCATAGCACCACGACAGGGGTTCATTTTTATGGTAGGATACTTGAACCCTCAACAAGTCACTAGAGACCAAGATGGTTGAAGGAGACATGAGGGTCTAATCTTGGAATTTCACTACAAATCTAGGAAAATACATCTTGATGATGCTTTAGGAAATCCACATACATCTACTTTTTTATTTGGAGGAATGGATAAACTAATTAGCATTGGCCCCATTTCATCCACAGTACCAAGGATCACAAGAATCAGCTCATCAACGACGATGGTACCACCATCATTAAATACAAGAGGGGAATCATCCATATCATTTTTTTCATCTAAGTTATTGGAATCATTGGTACGAGATGGCTCAGCCCAGATGACTGATTGTAGGGGAATAGTGGTGTCGGCCTGGGTAGATATGGAATCCTCACAGTGGGACCCTTTCATTGATGAAACAATGGTGGTAGAGGATGTCATACCCATTCATTCAGGATTTCAAATGCTTGGAACATTCCTTATGTCAAACTAATGTTGGAGGGTCATATTTGTTTTGATCAACCCAACTCTGTGAAATAAGCATGTATGATTTCAAATGGTATCCATTAGGTGAAAATCTTGGTTCATATTAGGGGTATGGTTTTTGGGTATCACACTAGCCTGGTCGGTGTAATATTCTGCAACAATCATTCAATATTTCTTGTACCTAGGGATACAATTCCATTTAATATCAAAAATGAATAAAATACCCCATGATTGGTTTCATAGCCTCCAATCTGGGAATCGATAGGACAAAGAATCATTTATGTTATACCATGGACTATTTGCAATGGGGGTGTGTTCAACCTCATTGGTCTGAATGCACTTATCCTCACTTTAGTAATAGTTGGTATCACGATTGCGGGTATTACATGATGCAAAAAGAGATTCTTCACCCTACAGTAGGCATACTCTTCCATTAAGAGAGTATTAGATGGATTGATGATATGATGGGAGGATTCATCAAGAAGTTGGATCCAGGGCCTACCCAACAATGCATCATAGGTAATATCTTATGTGTAAACCATGAACTCAATACTTTATATCAATACACCAAACTAAGACTTAAAAAAGATCGTGAATCACTTTCTCTACATGGTCCTATCATATTTCTGGATCATTAGGATAAAGGGGCTCATATATGCTTTTGTCAATCCCTGATTGAAGAGTGTTTCGGTCTGGATGAGATTGATCCAAGAATTGTTTTCGACTAGAAAACAATAAAATTGAATTCCATTGAACTACATTATTATATATTGTAATATAATGTGACCTTTTATGAGGTAGACATAATATCATCTAAAGAACTAAATTCTGGATTGGAATAATACTCCCATGACCTCTTCAGTATTGAAGGTATCTAGAAATGCTACATATAATTCAAAATGGACTATGCATTTCATGGATTTCATGAGGGCCTCGTTCAACTATAATGACTAGAGGAGGGTCTAACGGATAAATAGAATTTCATGTATACTCGTGAGGTTCTTTATCATGTCATACTTTCATGAAAAACAAATATTTTTTTGACATGTGGTCTCTCTTTAGAAGGAGGTACAACATGCACTGTTGGAAGAACCAATGAATTTTGGATGATGCTGCCAATTAACTACTACTCATCGGCTAAATAATTCAAAACAACTATCAGGTGGTTTCCATTTTGAAGAGTCCTATATTTATCTAGATGTGGTCAATCATGAAGTAACTATGATTGATCTGCCTAATCAATGAGGATAATTTTCAATGATGATTTTTTTGACAGAGAGGGATGGGTGGACTGTTCATACCGAGCTCTAGGATGAACCTATGTATGATCTTAGTAGAATGAATGAAATTTCTTAGAGCACTGGCATGATCTTTCTTACTGTTTTAGTTTCCTAGACATCCCATTGGATGGTTTTAGATAGAGTAACATGGAGGGATTTCCATATAATCCTCATCTTGAGAGACTATGAAACATACTCAATAGTTTTTTTGGGGCATACATTCGCTCATCATCGGAGGGTCCACCAATGTTGGGTAGACCTTGTAGTTTACTATCATATTTAGGTGAATAAAATCATTGAGAGTGTAATATAAATTCAACATCAATCAGTTATTTTTTCCTTATACCTGTCGTCTCATTCCCTTCTATGACATAAGAGAATATAATGATTGCATGAATGAATCAATTGAAAGAGGAGTGGTGACTTTATGAAATTTAGGATGTCCTATGAATGTCCAATTGAATCTTTTAGAGAAATCTACTACACTGTGAGCTTACTAGTCATCATAATTCTAATTCATGTGATAGAAATCGTGCCACCATTCACCTTCTCTACCATTATCTCACATAGTAGAGATTTTTACCACCTATGATGGGACATTTACAAATATACCTAGATAGGATACACTTGGTTCTTAAGCCCATTCTTGAACAAATATCACTACTGGATTGTATATCCAATGATCAATTGGTAAGTGTAATGTTTTGGGTGAGCAGTATTCTCGCCTTCATGGGGCTTCATTTACTCTGGAATCATAAAGATCCTTTGTCCCACGACACTGAGGAAATAAACAGGAACCCCTACATAATTGAATATGTTGTTTAATTTTCTACAATATTGGAAGTAAAGTATTGGATCATGAATAGAATGAATACCAAGATCCTGAAGAGGGGTTGGAGTAACATTTTCTCATCTATGAGCCCATTCAAAGAGAGGTGGTGCCTACCAACTGTATATTGGATTAGTATGATCTTGATGAGGATAATTCACTTGGATATGATCTATTGTAAAATGGAGGAAAACTCTAGTGGATCAACAAGCTCCAACTGTACTATAATGGTAGTATCTTCCTTGGAGGTTCTTCTTGTCGGAGTTGGGAGAGGCAACGAAGGTGCATGCTTGGTTGGCTGTAAATATTCCTCTAGGTGTTGAGCCTTATCAAAAAAATATGAAAACCCACCTACGAAATTATTATTTATGAGTGTAGAGACAAAATTAATTTTGATGTTCCACACAAAAAATTTCAATAGATTCTCTTGTGTATGTTAAAAATAAAATGAGAATGTGATTCCCTTCCACCAGGTGACAAAGTATGTGTCATTCTAATACAGATGTTTCTTTCACATGAATAGGTATTCGATGCTTTTCTTCTATGTGATGGAGCTAGACTATTATAGAAACTAATAGAAGAGGTTTTCCCAACCCACAATGAACCCATTTATGACTAGTTGCACAAGATGATCATAGTTCCTTCTAATTTCTAAACAGAACATTGGATATTGGCAACATCATCTTGCTCTAAGGTTCCCAAAATGGGCTCTTAACTCGATATGAAGTGGGCCAAATGCTGAAATGGTTCACCAACCACTTTAAAAGGGATAATCTCAGATACTCGATATCTATGCCGGCTCACTTGTCTTACACTAATGCTAGATACTGATTTCCATCTGGAATTATTGACATTTGTTGTGACTCCTAGAATTCGAGTTGGGTAATGAGATCTTCCATCAAAAAATCAAGGGGGATGGTCCTATCTTGATTTGGATCCCTAACCACAAATTCATTGATATGCTCATCAACAAGGTAGGTGTTCTCAGTATCTGATGGAGCAACATGATCTAGGTCCCAAAGAATGTGATCATGTAGCTTGGGTGGATTTCGTTACTCATATTGTGACCTCTTACTATTCACTACCACCTCTGATTAATTGGGATGTGTTGGGTAAACAAGCATGATTAGGGGAAACTAAATAATGAGTACTTGTGGTGCCCAAATAGACGACATATATGATCCTATCAAGGAATTCCATAATCTGGGCACTACTCAGCAAGTAGCTTATTGATGATCCTATTCTAATCAGCAACCAATTAGAGAAAGGTATCTATCATAAGATCAGTCTCTCTATTTGGTGAAATATAAAATAGATTAGATATAATAGAGGTACTTATATTCTATTTAACCTTTTTTATGTTTTTCCTAGTTGGAAAAATTTATATTGGATCATTGAGGTCGAGTTCCTACCATTTATTGTAGGTTCAAACATCTATATGAGGGTTTTCTAGATATTGAACTACTACAAGGGTTATGTTTACACTATCACAACCTGTGTTTGTTCTCTTATCATTGAAAATAATGGGCATAACCATATCAACATTTCTATAACTGATGGAAAATCATTAATATCAATATGTCGGTCTAAATGTCAAAACATATGAATGATGTGAAGTGGAGCGTACTATCCCCAACACTAGATCTACATGCCCATAGAATCCGCTTCAATGATCCTACAAAAAATAATTAGTTTCTTGACACATATTTATAGGATTTTCTAGTGGTAGCCGAGAAACAAAGTGTGCTGAGCCACTAAGAGAGTTACCAACTCATCTATTTAACACTACATTACAATGTCATCAATGTGCTCCTGACATCATTGGTATTGAAACTAATCTCATAATAGGTGAAAATGTGTTTTCCATATAGTACAACATAAGAAAAAAACATGGACCCCAATGAGGAACTTTGGCATATCAGTGTTAGAGTTTTTATTCAGCCAAAAACCACTAAAAATTGATACAAATATTGAGTCTCCCACAAGATATTTCTGCACATATGTGGGTGCCTATTCTTGGATATACTATGATCAGATTATTGTATACTGAGAGATTGTAAGAGGCACTGTTATAAATTATTACTTTAGTTGGATGGATGATAGAGAATCCACTATTGGAAATATCTTTTGACTACACACTGGGTTGTCTCTTTGAAAGTTTCCAACTACATTATTACAACCATATAGTACTAGTTTCATACCACTACATCATGTGAAAGGGCAGTAGAGGCCATTGGTAACACAACTATAAACTCATCATCTATCCCATTCAAGAATATCTCTTTGTGATCTGTGGTTGAGGTAATGCGAGAAACTGATAAAGATAGAGATAATCGCATTGTGATCCCCTCAAAGAGAGCCAAAAATTCCTCCACCATCGTGTGCCTTTGAAGAGAACTTGGAATTCTATGTATCTCATCATTAAGAATGATGAACCTCACCTACAAGGGTTCTCCCAAGACATTTATACTCTTTAATAGGGTAATGTTTCCATAATTGTGTCAAATTATACCTCCCAATATGAGAGGTGAATAATATTTAGAATGACTTGGCACATCCAAATTTTTTTCCTTTTATGGTAGAGGTTTTTCAATCTAATCTAGGACTGTTCTTCCAGAAGGGAAGAATTTATGAATGTGGAGGACCTCAATATTTATGGGATAAAGTTTTCAGGGACCTATGCATTGATTAGTTGGGATACATGGAGTTTCTATGCATTAGTAATAGTAAATGTTGGGAGGACATCCATTTTGTATGGTGGGAACATGGAGAGGACACCCATAATGATTGTGAATGTTGGTAGGACCTCCACTTTGGTGGTTTTAAGTGTGGGGGGGGCCTTCACAATGATCAAAAAAGACAAGGGGTGGGAGGTCATTGTTTTCTGATGAAATCATGCTGAAAAGCTATACATGTATATGTTGTAACATGGGGAGGACATCCACCTTGACTATTGATGGTGTGGGAAGGTCATACCCTCTGGTTTTCTATGACATGAGGTGGTTGTCTCCATTGGATGTGGGTAGTAGCATGGGGATAACCTCTATTTTGGTTGTGAATGAAGTGGGGTGGGCATCCAATTTTATTGATGGGAACATTATGAGAACTCCATGTAGATTTTGATAGTTGGTAGGACCTAAAATTTTGTTGGAGATGTTATGGGGAGGACCCTTGTTCTAGATATCATCGTTACAGACTGGCCTGTAATGGTTTCCAGTGACACCAACCATTCACAGAGTCGACCCAACCAATATTTTGGGGGGCTATGTTCTCCATCCTAACTGACCAAACATGGGGTACCTTGTTATTACTGGAATAGATTTTTTGTAAATTGATTTTAGTAGGATCCTGTAGAGATATGGAAACTAATTTCCATTTTTTGGAAATACTCTGGGCTTGCAACTGACTTTGACGATGAGTTGTTTGAACCATGGTCTGTGGGGAAGCATTATGATCCACCTATTCATCGAACTGAAGGACCGATCATTTTTATTATGGATAAGGATTTGTGGGATTACACATTGGTGTAACATAGGTGGTAGACACAACGGTGGTGACCTAGGAATACCCAACCTCCTCAAAATTGGGGATCAATTCATTGGATCAATCTAGGCAGAGTCTACTAAAGCAGTTGGCTATTGGAGTGGGGAGTAGAGGATCCCCACGCAACCCTTTAGGGTGGCCTTATCAGTGATGTGCTAAAGTTTTTATGTACATGCTGTTCATTTCCCTTATTGGAATGACCCCCTCTTACTTGTACTGACATATGAGGGTGCCCATGACTCTTCTATGGATGATCTTAGAGAGAGAGAGAAAGAGCGTGGATGCCTAATAACTGTACTCTCCAAGGGTGTTTTTTGGAGGTAGATTCATCTTGGTTTTCCGCATAAATATCTCTCCAACTACTATGACAGTGGCCATTGGGTGGATTTTTTCCTGCATTGAGGACCCTCCAAAGTAGGTGGATTCAAGTTTTATCATGGGTATAAGAAAATAAATTACCAATTATCAAATTCCATCCAATATTTCATTGATATTAAGAGTGATATGTGATGATGTTGCGTAATATCAGAATGCCAAATATTTATCATCCAAATTTTCTAGAGAGTTTATTTCCTAGACCACATTTTCACATGGTGTGTCCTAGTTAAAGATATCTAGATCTTGCAACATTCTAATCAGCTGATGTATGGAATGATACAAGTACCCATGTTTAGGATACATGTTTCATGTCAGGTTCACCATTTTGTTGTTGTCCTGACATCAACAATGTCTTACCACAATCCCTGACGTTATTGAAAACATGGCTAATCCCCATAATTGAATGAGAAATTTTTTTCATCAAGTTCACCATTAACATTATTCTCTAGATTTTTTCAAAATATGATTACAGTCCTTTATCTGATGGCCAATATGCCTAATCCCCATAGATAACAAAGAAAATATTCACTTCGGGTTTACCATTTTTATTTATGACGCTTTCACCAGGGTGAACCACCTCATGTTCTTAACAAGACATGTAATTTCATTATTTAGAACACATTTATTCTTTCCAAATGTGGGTGGATTTCATTACTTTATATAGAAATGCCTACTCCTTGGTTGAAATAGGATGATGTGATGTCGATTGTTCCCTCCATGGATTCCTACTTGAAACTCATCTCCAAGTAAGAGTCTCCATCATAGTGTAAATTTTTTTCTTGGAACTCATTCTTAGGATTATTTCTTTGTATATTCTAGATAATTATGCTTCTTACGTTATGTAATTTCAGTGGGTCTTGATAGGGTAACATCCTTTAGTTAGATGAGAAATCATGATGGGTATCACTGGCATTTATGGATGTGAAAAAATGGGTCACATATATTCTTCCTCAAAATAGAGATTATCATGGAGGAATATTAACCTCATAACAAAAATAAAACCATTTCTATCATCATTTTTCTAATTCCAAAGGCATATATATTCCATGGATCTTACCTTATGAATCTTATATTTGGAATAAGGTAGTTTTCATAGTATGTGAAAAATGTTCCATGGATTTCACCTCAAGAATCACATTTTTATATTGAGGTATCTATCATCCATAGTGATAAATGATCCATGGATTTAACCTCGATAATACCATGATTAGGATGAGGTACACACATTGGATCCAAAGATTTAAATATTATTGAGATGGAAAAATGTTGATTAAAATTCCCTTAAGAAGTAGATCAAGAAGGATCCTCCATTAGATGGAAAATGTTGAATATATATGGGTGATTGAGACACCACAATGAGGTTGATCAGAGAGGTACATCCCTAGAAGGAACACATAAAAGGTTATCAAGATTGAGAGATCATAATTCCCTTGGGAGTAGGATCAAAGAGGTATTCCCCGTAAATGAGATACACCATTCCATGAAGGTGTATCCCTTGGAGGGAACACCATTATGGATTACCATTTGGATGGATCAGAGCACATAAAGAGGAAGATCTAGGGATTTTGTCTCATAATAGGATGATGTCACTCCATAATGGCTAATAAAAACACCCCATGATGTGGATTAATGTGGAGAAACCCTTAGAGGTTGTACCATGGTTTACGATTGTATGATATTGAACATTGTAGGTGAATCCTACATACCTAGTATAGAATAAAGGGATCAAACCACACATAGTCTGATGCAATAGTTTGAGGCCATGTGACATGAAATGTCCATAACCCAGAACATCATGAAGTAAGGATACTCAAGATACTAATGGAGTGTTAGAAGTGTATGTTTTTGGAAATATGAATGTAAGATACCATTCACAATGGAATTTAACATGGATAGGTTTTGTGTGGGTATTATTTAAGGATTCCTTCCAATGGATCTTGATGGGGCATTGTCTCTCTTGTGAGTGGATTTATTTTTCTATTTATTTTATCTAGAGGACATCAAGATAGATTTGGATTCCTTCTTTAGTCCTTGGTGAGGAATCCTACACATCTCCGTTGGTCAGGAATAAAATTCCACAGATTTTATAATGGGTAGGGATTACACCTATTTAGGAGTCCCATTTGAGGGGAAGGATGGTAATTACCCCTTGGAGGATGCTTGTGGAGCATGTGGTTATTAGGGTCCAATGTGTAAAATTTTCCCTTTCAAGGAGGAGAAGGAAAATTAATTCAACTGGGACACCTACGTGGAGTGATTTTAAGGATTTCAAGGACACTATGAATAAATAAAACCACATGATTATTTCTTGGTGTGAGAATAAAGAGGAAGTGGTCTACCTGACACTCACGTCATAAAAGAAGCACAAATGAGAGAGTTGTGGGGATTACACATGGAAGTTTCACAATGAGGATGCCATTCAATGTGAGGAAGATATCATTACATGTGTTCAATATCTCATTCCTTATTAGATAAGGTTTTGAAGAGACCATCCCATGAAACTCAAATTCAGAGACTCTTGTTCTTACTGTATTGGTTAAGACTATATTTTAACATAATGTGGTGAGAAAATTGGGGATACATAATTTTAGGTCATGAAGCTCAAATGTGGGGGAAAAAAATTGCACACCTTGGGATTATATAACTAAATCTCATGAAATATTGGGAGGATAATTTCATTGTAAATAATAAGATTTAATGGTGTGGAGTGGTCAATCACATAGTCCATCTTAGCAAGCCAATGCTATGAAAAAATATGTATTAGTGTACCTATGCTAAAAATTAATATGTAGGTGAGAGTCTTGGGACCCACATCATGTGTAGGGGCCACTATAATGGGTACAATAGTTCACATTTGGACTTTAGGTGTAGCTAAATATATCCTGGATGGATGGGCTGATTGTGCTCTGAACCTTCATGAAGAGATGTCATCAGAAGGGCAGTCGAACAAAGAGGTTCATGATAGGGGTGTCACAAAGAAAATGGACATATAAAGAGGTGATCCATGAATATTATGCGATTTTTTTAGTCTAGTGGTTTTAAAATGATTAAAATTAATGACATACAGTGACCTTTCTATAATATGAATCCATGGGTCGTTAAAGCATTTCATTTTGAATGATTAAGGTTTCGTGAATCCACAAGTACCCATGATGGATTACTTCCTTAATGATGAGTGTAGGAATTTTTGAAAGGTATCCCCACATTAGGTGTGGGTATTAATGAAAATATTGAATGGGGTTTCCAAATATAGGATATTAAGGATGATCCATTAGATCCCAGTTTGTGATTCTCCAATGCATCACAAATTGGGAGCAATTAGGAAGTAAAAAGGTCATGTCAATATCCTCTAAGGCTTTTTATGAGGGGGAGTATTTTTGTATTGGGTTATGAAATGAAATGATTCAGTTAGGAAATTTTTTTGCGAATCATGAATGGGATCAGATCCATCAGACTAACAAATCACACTATTAAAACTTTTCATGGTTTTAGATCACTATGAGACTCATGGTGGACAACATTAACTCATAAAATTATCCTAAAAGGGATTTATCATCCCAAGAATTATGTGAGCTCTGATTGACTCAAAAAGCTGGTGGGAATCATGAATAATACTCCCATAGCGGTTTTTGGGGTGTTTTGGTTGATATTTTCCCCAAACCGATTGTGACTTCCTCGACGATTCCCATGGAAATTATTTCGGCTTCAATAAAGTATAAAAAACTAATTGATAAAATTCTACCTGGATTGGTATTTATCACACCACATATAAATCAATTAGTGTATGAAAATTTTATAGTATATTTCTTTATTATTTTCAGTTTTTTCTAATTTAGGTTGTGTAGTGTGATTGTCTTGGGATGTAGAGAGTGACATGGGGTCATATAGGGATCATTTCTTGAAGTTCGGTTTGGGATTTAATTTTTTTCCCTTTTTGACATGTATATATTTGCATATGGCCCATAGTTTCTTTGATATATGTTATTATTTATATAATGTATGTGATACTTCCTTTTTTTGGGATTATAGAAATTTTTTATTTCACTTACCTGCATTGATTTGATGGTTTATTTGAATTTATATATTATTATCAAGAGTGAATTCATTCCGAATAGATATATTTTGAGACCCAAGACATGGTTTTTAGCTCGAGGTGAATGGGGACAAACCATTAGTATTCCATGGCCCATTTTTAGCTCCCTATGATAATATATACTTGGTTGGTTATGTAAATTATAATCATTGAGAATTCCATATTGTTATATGGTGGGTTTTTTTTGGGTATTTTGGAGGCTATAATCTTCATCAGGACTTAGGTAAAGGGTGATATAATGTTCATATAATACTATTATTCAAATATAATTAAGAGTTTACTTGTGTTTTTGGGGTGTTAATATTTATTCCGATTTCAATTTTGTATATATTTGATTGATGCTAATATGTTGGGATGATTTTATAAAACCATACCAGTTTATAATTGATTTTGGAGATCATTTTGTGTCTTTGGAATTGAAAGTTGTGAATTTACATCGGTGGCATGGTTCTCCAAAACATTTTGTTAAACCATACAGTGACTATATATAATTATTCAATCACCAAAATAGTTTTAATTTGATTCATGGTTTTTCCTCATATGCATCATAACTATGCACAATGAAGTTTCCTTTTTAGAATAACTGTTTCCATCCTATAAACTGTTGACTAATTATCTAGATAGATAACATTTTTTTAGGGTTAATAGAGGGCTTATTCTTGAGGATTTTAACTTATTGATATGATTTAATATCTCTTTATTTTGAATTAGGACATAATGGTTGGTTTTTCATTTAATGTAATTTATATTTCATTTTTCCAAAATGATCTTTTTGGATCTCATGAAATGTGTCTATGCAATGGGTTTTTAAATAGAAATGGTAATTTTATGAAGTTTTTTGTATTTTAATATTTCTTAAAATGGATGTGGAAGAATTTCTTTCATGTTTTTATAAAAATTGTTTAGGAGTTTCAAAAATTTATTTCTAATTTATGTTTTTTCACAAGATTATAATTTTATTTTACTATGAAATGGTATTAATGGATTCACTTTGGGTGAAATGGATATTTTGGTTTAAAAGTGGAATATATAAATGTTTAAATTTAAAAATGGAATACTCTTATATTTATTAATTATAATATATTTATTTATATTAAACATCAATGTGAAAATTTTAATATAATTTCGGATAATAATGTGATTTGTTATGTGATTGAATTTGTCATGAGTTTTAGAATGAATGAATTTTCTATAAAATGTATTTGATGTAATATTTCAAATGGGTTCCCTAAAAGAGTCTTAAATGGGAAAAAATATCTTTGATGTTGGTTTATTTCAAATAATATGGTTTTTATTATTTTATAATATGTTTTTTTGGTAAATGTGTGAATTTGGATTGTACGTTATGCCAACTAACTACTTGTTTCATTCTTGGTGAATGACCATCTTGGACCATGTATCATGTTAGTAGTTTAGGAATCCTAGAATGTATAAATAGAAGATTATTTTTATATCCTTAGTAACAATCAATTAATTTGTTCCTATTCACCTTGGACATGACATATTCCTTATTCGTGACGTCACCCACACTCCTGGTGGAGTGGTATATATTGAACATAATTTAGTTGTATATGAATTCATAGTTTAGATTACTCCCCCTTCATGTGCTGATCTAGGATTTCTAGGTATTTTATTTGTAAAAAAAGTATTTATAGTAACCTGTTGATTAATTTATATTTACATTGAAAATTGATGGATGGTCTTGTGGTTGTTTTTGGGGATCATTTTTGTTTTAAGAAAGTGTTTGTTGTTTCGGTGTACCTTGTTTTTGGAAAATTAATTTTTTATATTTGGTTAATTTTTGGTTGTAAATTTTTCATGGTATCAATTTAAAGATTGGTGGTAGGATTTTTTGATTTTATGAATAGTTTTAGGTTTATAGTGTTTATGTGTAACTTTTTATTTCCTGGTTGTCTCCCTTTAATAATACATTTCTTTTCTTGTTCTACAAAAATTTTGAGGTTGGTTTTCTCATTAGTTACACATGGGTTAAATAGGGTTTGTGAATAAGTTATTACGATGAATGTTTCATTTAGTAAGATGAGGAGTTGAGAGTTGCAGCTGCGTGGGATGCAACATGTGAAGCTAATATGAGACTAAAGTCTTATGTTTTCGATTAAGAATTGTGAACTAGGGTCTATATCCCATGTTCTTCCTTGTTATAGAATGTATGTTATATTTTCATCATCAGGATTTTAGATGTTTTATTTTCTGTTAGATCATTGTTTTTAGGAGTTATAGTTGGTTTATTAGAGTTATTCATCTTCCCAAGATTTGTGTGATTCCTGGAAAACTCAGTGAGGTTTTATCATACGATGTGGTCAATTTTAGTTACACTATTTAAATTTATGTTTAATTTCAATTAATTTTTCTCTTCTACTTCATGTTCTTTTGATGTGTTCTTAGATACATATTGTGAATATATAGACATGGTTTTCCTAGTTTCAGGAAACTATTAGTGTTTTGTAATATCCTAGCAGAGGTTATCCCTAGTTGTTTTACCATAACAATAACCTCATTACATGGGGTGTAGTGATTTTTGGTTTCTAGTTTTTTCATCTATTATAACAATTAATATGGGAATAATTTTGAATAATATTGATTTTATATCACTAATTACATTTTTAATTCTTTTTATTTTGTATTATTCAAAACCTTTAAAGTCTCCTAGGTGATTACAATTGTTTTTTGTGTATTAGGTGGATAAGGGAGCATTTTTATCATGATTTTAGATCACAATGACATGGTGACCATTTAATACATATTTCAATCATTTTTTATTACGGGTTTCATTGTGAGAATCAACTGATAACACCACATTGGATATCATTTATTGTTTGGATCATAGTTAAAAATATTTGAATCATATAGTGGGTGTATAGAAATAAATCCTCAAAATAAATGGGTTCATTGGGGTTAGAATAGATGGTAGCATAGAATAGTGCATATTGTGGTGTAGTTTCTGGTTTCCTCCCCTTGGTAAAATCTTGATGAGTTTCAAACATTTACCCAATAAATGTTTTGGGGTATTGGACCACTATTTTCCCATCTCCACTTAGTGTACCATTTAGAACACATTTGGGGGGAGCTTATCCATCACTTCACATTGATTATCCCAGCCTCCAAATCTTAATTTAGCTCAATCTATCATCATAAACATATCTCATTTTTTTCATTTCTCTCCCACATTCCTCTTTATTTATCCTCCTCTCATATCTCTTCCTCCATTAATTAATTTTCTCTTCATCCCAAAAACCTAACCACAGATTTGGTTTATTTTAAGGTTTCAGGTGAATTATTCTTAGGCATATTGTTGTTAGGTATATGAGAGTTTAAGACTTTTCTTGTCAGAGTGCTCTCCATCGAAGGAGAAAACTTTTGGACTGATTTTCACTGGGATGAGGTAGGTATATTTGTTTAATTTTTAAAATTAGAAATTAATTTTAGTCTTTATTCTCCAAGATGATTTATTTGATAAATTATGTCCATGAATGATGGTTAAAATGGAATTCATAATGGCTTGAATGGGTTATTTAAATGGCATGAGGGTTTTCCTAATATAGTTTAATATTAACTTTCATGTATTAATGAAATTATTAAAGAATTATTTTGTGTTATATGTGTTGTTGAAAGGGTATTTGAACCTGTTAGGGTTATGAAGTATGATTAATTTTATTTATTTAACCATTCGGGGTTTCAAATGAAAGATGAATTATCTCAATGGTGTGATTTCAACGGGTATTTCGTAAATTTATTCTAAAGGTATTTTACAAATGAATTTCAAAGTGATGATTTTAATGAGTAATGTAAAATAGTATTTCAATTTATTGTTAAATAATTGGAATCTTGGGTAATTTTTTAATGTTGAATTATTTGTATCTTTTTGAGTGTTTCTTAAATAGTGTGCGTATCTAAAATCTTCTGGGCTTCCTAGTTGAACTGTGATATTTCAGGGGGGATATTTTTTATTACAAGGATATAGAATGTTTCTTGAGGGGCATAGTTATATTTTCATTATGATATGACTGAAATGTGAAAGGGAATATTTGTTTATGGTCTATAGTATTTTAGATTATATTTATATATTTTTATTCATTGATGCTTTTAATTACCCACCTCTTATAATTTGGAGTACATGGGGATACCCATAATATTAGTGATGGATTATAGATATATACTATATATTTTCAATTAGATTGAATAGATATATTATTGTATTAGATGTAATAGGGGCGTTATACTAATGAATAGAGTTGAGATGAAATAGTTGGATAGAGACATATGAATGCTTCAATAGGCCATCAAATGGTTCCAAACCAAGTACACCTATTAGGTTACTCGCTAGATTTTTATGATTTACCCAATGATACTTGATAATTTTTGGTTAGTGGACATCATTTATTTTTTATTAACTCATTCATCTATTGAAATAATCATCATATATTGATTGTTTTTAATTCCTGGGATTTTATAATGCTCATTTTTTGTAGTTATTTTGGAAATTAATAAATAGTTTTTTATGATATTTGTAAAATGGTATTATTAAAATGATTTGAAATGTAATTTAAAAACATGTGATTTTACTAATAATTTGTTGAGGATCAGGTAATTTTTTTCAATGTATTTCTTTCATTTTATACAATTATATATATTTTTATAAAATAGTTTCAATGTGACATTAGATTATCTGTATTTGGATAATAAAAATATATTTTATAATTATATTTCAAACTATCCTAAATTGAAATTAAATTTGTAAGAAGCATCATAAAATATTTGGTGAAACCATATTGCAATAAATATTTATAATAGCCTACCTAAACCACTAGGTTTATTGGAAATTTATAGTTTTATTCAACCTACATTATCATTTATATTTAGGTTTGAGTTGTTCAGGCTATTTAGATGGGGATGATGAGTGTGACCGCGGGTCACATGGAAATTATTAAATGTGGCTTTTTTGGATTTAAGTTTTTTATTCATGGTTGTTTCTGTATTAATCTGTGGTTTATATTTTTCATATTTATTGATTATTATCTTTTCTATATATATGATGATTCTTCACTTTAATATTGGTATTATGGCCTATATTTTTATTTATTCCACTTAAATCGATTGGATGGTTAATTTCTGTACAATTTTTATAATTAAGATTAAAATAATTACTAATTGATTATGTTCAGAATCCAAAGAACTAGTTTCCAACATGGAGTGATAAAGAAGACACCACAATAATGTCTAGAGATGATTTTATTTTATTCTTGATTAATGTCCGTGGTTTGATTGAGAAATTTTATATATAATATATTATTAACATGTAAAAAAGTATTATATTTTTTAATTGATCATTTATGTATTGTTAAATCATTTGAAAAATAATTTTTTAAGTTATTTTAATTGATTGATTAAAATGTAGAATCCATCTAGTTTCATCCACATGTGTTCCAAAAAACTCAAAACATCACAAATGTATATTTTCATCCAAGAGAAAAGGACTGATTTCCATTATGTTGTTACCATTGGTTGAAACTAGAATTCCATCTATAATATAATGAATTAATATATTTCTCCTAGGACATGAGGTGTTGGTGGATTGACTATTTCAATTCAAGACCGGGTTATTGAGAATGTTCTCCATATAATGGAGAGAATTTTCTATGGTTAGATGTGGTTTGTAATAAATCGTTTACCCTAGAAATAATACAATCCAGTTTAATACATTGAATTGAGATTAATTTATTGTATAAAATCCATTATAAAATATATTAATTCTCAATGATCCTCTTGTTATATAATTAAAATTAAAATATTTTTATTTACAAGAGAAGAAATAAACTAATTGATACTGAAATATCATTTCAGCAGGACCCATAACACATCCAATAAATTATACTTAGTTTTTTTCTAACCATTTTCTATTTATTAAAATAAATTAATATCATTGTATTATTTATTCAATAAATATTTATGTGATAAATGGAATAATTAAAATTTCATATAACATGAGAATTATATTCATTCAAATAATAAATTCTAAAATAATTTACCAATGTATTTTGATATACATACTATGCGACCCTCTAATAGATTTTTTCAATGAAATTAGGATAACTAGACTACAGTAAAATCATAGTATCTGGAAAAAATTATGAACTAATATAGAATGTTATTAATGAGGTACTAAACACAACCTCCAATGAATGATAACTTTGTTATTTAATTTGTATGTATTAATATCACATAAAACATGCTAAATTACTAGTGCCATAAAACAATATTCTTGATATATCATTTTTAACATTTCCAAAAATAAACATTTTAATTGACCACAAAAGATACAGACATAATTGGATATTTCCATTCCCAATAAGGGCCTGACATTTTTACATCCATTAACTAGAAATAGATAAGTCATTTCATGAATTATTTATTCATTATATATAACATTGGACACACCCACCGTATCCTAAATCATAATGAGTGTATGTTTCCCAAATTTTCATCAATACATTTAATGATGTTACTCAAGATGAATATTAATAATAATCTATTATCTATGAAATAATTCAAAAAAATTTAAATAATAAAATATAATGAAACATATAACATTTTGAATTTAACCCGTGAGTCTTCACTCATGAAAACCTCACTTAGAGGTTAGAAAGTGATTACATATTTTGAAGAAGACTTAATATCAAATGAGACCCCTACCATTAATAGAATTTATCATATATTTACTCTGAAATGATGTCATCATTTCATGACCATGTTTTTAGTAATGTTATCACATCACTTTTAGGTATACATTATAGTAGAGAACTGCTAAATATTTTCAATGGGAATGATATGCTAAATAATTTAACAAATTAAAATAATATAAAATAATACACACTACGTGGTAATATTTTTATTAATATGAAATACCATGGATATAAAATTAATAATTAGATAAAATTAGATGTTTATACATCCAAAACATGAAATGAATCTCATAGAGACAAGAAAAAAATCTTAATACTCTTCGTCAGCTAGTTCTCAAATGATATTCAGGGTTTTAATGGGACATTAAATTATTCGATGGGATCTATATGTAATTATCAAGGGTAATTATACATATTATAATTTCATAACTATGAGAAAATTACATTATGAAGAGATAATTATAATGTATAGGAATAATTCTTTGACGTGACCTCAGATCCTTAGTGAGGACCTCAATTATAATAGTTTTAAATATAATGTAAGATAATATTTTATAATAGGAACAACACCAAAGAAAATGATGTTGTTTTTTTCACACAACTTCCTTAGCAACATCCGATATTTCAATATACTAAGAAGCCATTATAAAATTAATATCCATTGGCCACAATGAGATTTTCAAACTCATATCTCCTCAATTAAAATAGATGTCTAATCATATTCGTTATTTCATATCATCCTAATAAGATTAGATACATTATTATATATATATATATATATATCACCAAATGAAAAACTCATCATATATTCTAAAAACCAAAAACATATCCTTAGTACTCTTGAGATACTTCTAGATAGTCACGAATTACATCTATTGGTGGTGGCCTAGATTAGACTGACATATTCATACCATTATAAAGGAATAGTTGAAATCATGCCTTTTATATTGAATGAAATAGATGAATTATCCTATCAATGAAATTTAAGAAAACATAGTCATCCATTTTCAATCCTCTTATGTCTAATAAAATATTTTCATGGAGATATGTATTCCATGGTAAACTGACAATAATCATATACAATATTTCTCCATAATAAATATATTTACTATAATTTAAATGAATTCACCCTAAAATAGTCCATTTATTAAGTTAAATATATTAAAAATAACCTTTTTGCATATAATGATGGATTCATCCTCTAAATCAAATATTGAGAAACATTTTTTCAATTTCATTTTAACAGACTCTAAGAATGGAGTCACAATTACCATTATTAATATTTCATCAATATATATTACTCTAAAAACAACTATACTACCAATAAACAGTTTTTATAGATATTCCCCACATTCATTCTTTATGTAACAAAATTCAATTCTGGAATCATCATGGCTAATGCATAATGATTTTTATTATTTCATTAATGCATAAATTTATCTCTGTAACATATATACAATATTGAAATATATTGTATTTGAAAACCTATATTGGTATTTCATATAAATATCTAAAATTATGTTTCCATTAATGAATGTTCAATTGGATCCCATATAATAAATCTAATAATAATGCTATGCATATATGTAAATAATCATTATGATATATTATAATATAATAAATATTTAATTTGTTTATTTATATTATATTCAATGATTTTTTTTAAAACATTATCCACTAGAAATTTTTTATAATTAATAACCTTTTCATCCATGTATAGTTTCTTATCAATTAAAAACATTCACAAAAAATGATTTACACATACTAGATAATCTACTAGAATCCATATATGTTTTGATACATTTAATCATTTTATAATTACGAGCTTCTTTCAATCTAGGAACTTTTTAGTTTCTTATTGATTTCTTTATGGATATAAGTTCATCATTATCAAATAATATTGAGGAATCATTATTAATTACAATAAAAAATTATCTCTATAGTTTTATAACTTTTTTGTCCTACTATGATGTACTTTCTTCTCTAGAATAACATATTCTATAAGGGGTTGTGTAATTATTCAATATAACAAGTCCTATGTTTCTTGACAATCATATTCATCGAATTCAATAATTCTTAAAAAACACATTTTATGGATATTCTCCCATTCCAAAAAAATTTCATTTCTAGCCAATACTACCATTTAATTATAGGGATTATATAGGTCACATCTCTTAATTTTTTATCACTATCATATAAAGATATACTTTATTAGTAAAGGTGAATGTTTTTTTAAGTGACCTTGTTAAATGATCCATATCCCCACAAACATTATTTAGAAAAAAATGTATTTCCACCCACACAAAAACTAATTTGACACACCATATACTACATTTTTTGGAACATGGTTTAATTTTTATTCCATAGTTTTTAATGATTACCCCCAAAATATTAATAGAATATCTTCATATCTCTCATTGAAAAGACCATTTTCAACAAGGCTTAGTTCGACATTTCACTAATACCACTACACTATGGTGTATATAGAAGTGTAATTATGGTATAATCCCAAACTCCATTAGGTAAATGATAAAACCTTTTTTATGATATTCTCTACCATGATCCAATAAAATTTTCGTAACCTTCTTAAAAATAGTATTCTCCGTATTATTTTGGAACTCCTGGAATTTCTCTAAGGATTCATACTTATACATTATTAGGTAGACTTATCCATATCTACTCATGTCAGTTGTAAATTTTATTATGTATGAGTACTAATATATAGAGTCCTATGAAAACTATCCAAACACATATGTGTCTACAAATTTATGAAATCAGGGGGACCATTCACCCTTTTTAGCAGACTATGTATTGCTCATATATTTTTTTAGTTAATTTTTATAAGATTCAATTAGTTTTAGATTAAAATCGTGAAAATAAACACACTAATAGAGCATTTTGAAGTGTTTATCATTTATATGACCATGTTAGTTATTCCAAAAATGGGGGTGATAGGGGACATGTGAAAATTATTTTTTATCAAATTCAAACAATTTTTTTTATATTATAGTATATAAATATCTTATTTATGGTGTCACATACAATAATAAATTATTTTTTTGTAAAATTAATAGAATGTATTACCAAAAATGAATACAAATCAATCCAAGTCAATATAAGACTCATAAATTATATTTTTTGAAACACTAGGAATGATATAGAAATTATTCAAGAGAATAATTAAATCCATAAAAAGTAATTTTTTAATCGTATATATTCAAGGAAATCAGGGTATCTTTATCGGTATCTCAAAAATCAACATAACCACTAAAACAATTTCTTAATATAATATGTTAATGTACTTGGATAGGTTTGTGAGAAATATAAGATGCATTTATTACCTACTGGTAAATATTTAAATATTTTATTCCACCAAAAATACACCTAAGGAATATATTTTCCTTCTCATTATAGTTTAGTGTATCTTATAATATGCCTTATTACCACATTTACCACATTATATATCTTATTCATTATCCTCCATTTAGATTTTTCATCCCTCATTAATGTGGAAAATAAATCCTTGTACTTGTAATGAGTCATAGATCAATTTTCTTTTAATTATTTCTAATTCACCATTACTATAATGCTTTATCCCATATGTCTATATTTTCATGGGAAATCGAGGGAATAATATTTGAGACAAAAAATATTATATTTCAAAATAAATCTAAATATTCTACAATGTAGTGAATAAATTAAATGATTAGTGTATAGCCCATCATGTAGATTAAAACTAATATGTACAAGCACTAAATATATCTAATAATCTATAATATTTAACATAAAATTGTAAAACATATTTAATAATTAACTTGATGACTGACTTGGAGATTTTGTATTACTCTTGTATAGCCTTCTTCTCATAAAGGTTATGATTTTGAGACAATATATTGTATTCATAAATGTTTTCATACATATTATATAGCTCTCAAGATAAGTAAGATATCCTCATGCACAAAAAAATATCAAATCATCTAGATATTTCAAACAAAAAATGTGTACTTCCTCACTCAAATATTTATTACTGTTAATAGGAATATGGGGCTGTAGAACATAAAATTTCTTCTGCAATTATTGTATGATTAGTATAATCTTTGATCAATAAAAAAAATTGTTGGTGAGGAAATTAAATTTCATAAATATAGAGTATAATGATAATTTTAATGTCACATGGCATTACATTTTATACATCAAAAATAAAAATAGTGCTTTGTATCATATCTTGGTTACTAGAATGTGACAGAATAATTTTTTTATTCTCTATATATTTTATAAAATCCCTAGATTTCTCATCATTAAATTAAAAATATCCCATCACATGAATGTTCAATTATAAATGATTAATATTTCCTTTTGCACACTCTATAAGAGTTAATGGAAAAATATCTTGTGGGTTTATAAGAATGTGATATTTCAAACACCACTGAATCAATGTTCCATAGTATTATGAGGGGATTCACCAACATTAAAAAACTAGAAATGGTTTTTGTAAAAAAATTCTTCCATGTTATATGTAGGAATTCAAGGGAACTAATCATGATGTTATCTTTTCATTAACAACCCAAAAAATTAATTATGAATTATAGATAAATTTAAGATTCCTACAGAGGGGTTGAAAACTACATTGATATATAGTTTTTTCCAAAACCAAGTAAGAGAAATTTTTATTTTGAATTAATATTTTCATGAGGGATTTTATCTTATTCATATTTTTTTATTTTATCTTTTAAAATACTTTTAAAATTATGTGTATTTTATATAATTAATTAATAATTCCAATATAATGTATTTTAAACCAAATCAATTTATTTATTCCATAATTAATTATTATTAATTCATTTACATTATATGATCTTGAATAAACATTCATCACATAATAAAATATTCGATCCTACACTCAGAAAAAGTATGTAAAATATGTGGCATTATCATAAAAAAAATCTATTGGTCAGTTTATCATGTATATGATAATCTCATGTTGTACCAAATGGAATATTTACTATAAAGGGGAATGGATTGAAGTGTAATATTATCCCTATAATCCAATTTATCTGTTTACTCTATTTCACCTCTACTCTGACTCTAAAAATACTCATCTTAAAGTATATTCTCTATTAATATTTATTTTCTCATAAATTAGTGTAGGGAAATAGTTTATAGGGTTATATAAAATAATATATGGACACACAGTTCCTACCCAATGATAGTGGGATGGAGACACACATTTAATAATATATAATTTAACAAAATTTTATCACATTACAAACACATACAATAAATATTATGTTAAAATAAAACCCAATAATTAAATTAATCTATAAAGATCATGATCCTACATCAATATAATGTTTTTTCGTTGGATCAACTAACTAGATTTCATTTTTATTCGTTATTTATTATGATAAATATCATGCATTAAAAATTATTTATAGTATTAATTGATTAATTCTTTAATCCTCCAAACAATTCAATAGATTTCCATCATCAGTAATTTTAATTTAATTAAATAATTGAATTTTATTTTAAATTAATTATATATATGGGGTTTAATAGATTCAACATGAAATGTAACACAATGAACTTCCTGACACCTTGTATGGTCATTTTAATGAAATGTCTATTTACACAACATGTAGAATATAGATATTTTTACAATATTACCTGGTGTGCAATCCCTTGAGTCTAGATAATTAGTCCCCTTAACATAAATGAAACATGGAATACATTAATACATACAGTGCGTAACACATTTAATATCTGCAATGTACATTATGTCTATTGTGACTATACATGAGGTTAAATTTTAAAATTAATTTGGATAATAATTAGTCATTTAACACAGTTTAAAATAATATCCCATAGTTTGGACACCATGTATTTTCTATGTAGTTTTGTTTAATAACATAATTAAATTCCATTCTATCTATATAATTCACTCTAAGTGCAAGTTAACTCTACATGTATTCATCGTGAATGGGTAATAGTTATAAGGAATGCACGTCCATATACACACTATGTATTATATTAATTGTCTATCATTGAATCACACATATGGACTCAACATTTAATCCATGTGAACATTTTTTAGTCAGATGATTTGTAGGATAACCATATTTCATGTAATATCATATAGAATATGTTTTTTGGATGTCAGTAAATATGTGAAAAGTAATTTATATATTCTATATACATTGATGGCATGAATTCTCTTTTTCCAGTGTGATGAAACTGTGTGAGTTAAATTGCCTATACACTAGAAAAACATAGGGAAACACATCAATCTATACACCATCTATACAAGTCAATATGTTCTATGTAATGATGCCACAAACAATTCAACATATGACTTGTTATAATTCCCATGACTCATCATTGTTGTTTGTTCAAGGGTATATGGTGTGTACATTTACTCCACACTCTGGGAATCTGTGTTTTTCATCTAGAATCAAAGATACCCCTTGATGGATTATATTAATTTTCATTATCTATTCTATAATGGATCATTGCCAGAGGAATTTGAAAAAAATCTATAACAAATTTTCAATTAATTAAAAACATACATAAAATAAAAATAACATCAAAAGAATGAATTGATCAATTGATAATAAATAATTATAATTTAATATGTGACCACTTTGATAATGATTAAGGATTCCATGGAATAATTGAAGTGGTTGGTCCTATAATTAAAAATGAGGTTTAATGGGTTTCCATCAATTTTTAACACTGAAATTTATTAATAGAAATCATTGAAGCCTCATGATATGATCATTACAATATAATTTAT
This sequence comes from Viscum album, assembly GCA_963277665.1. Taxonomy (NCBI): domain Eukaryota; kingdom Viridiplantae; phylum Streptophyta; class Magnoliopsida; order Santalales; family Viscaceae; genus Viscum; species Viscum album. Next base: position 58,709,284 of record OY728143.1, on the reverse strand, counting down.
ACTCAATTTCAAACAATTATAAAACTCCTCTCATGTATTTCATTCTTTATTGTCAACTCAATTGGCCTAACTTTGACATACCATCATCTGTATAAGTATAAATTTATAGGGGTCGTCTAGTGGTGTCAAAAAATGATCCTTGAACATCCAAACATTGAAGATAGTTCTTTTAATTCTCGAATTTAAACCTAATCATTTTTCATTTTCACGCATATTAAAACTAGAATTTCCTCTATACCAAATAGAATCATTCTAAATGCTGATACACTGACTGGTAAATAGGATTATCCTATAAAATATATAACATGGGGGATTTCATTGGGTGGATTGGTTTTATTACCAAATATTTGGGGATTATAGAGTTATAACATTATAATAATAAGTCACAATGTCTTATAATCCCCTTACATCTATATTATTGAATCACATTATTCTATTTAAATAATTTTACAAAAACCATTAATTTCTTCCAATATGGAAAGAATCATTAATTTATATGTGGTTAATTCTATATATTTATAACATTTTTGTACTCTATGGGTTTTCAACAAGTATTTTATTTTCATAGGTCCGGAGGTTCTCCTCACATTTTTTGAAATAGATATAGTAAGTTCATGGGTATCAGTTGAAACTATGAATGAACAATCAACCCCATTATATTTTGAAACTAGAAAATACCATTAGCAATCAATAAATAATGTTTTTGTATATAATTTTTTAGTTATCAGTTTCTCTTAATAGATTCATTTATTGATCATAAATTATTACAACAATAACAATGACCATGTATCCATTTAGATGGATGTTTTTAAGAAATATATGATCAGAAATTTCATATATAATTATGTTGGACAATGATCATAGAGTCATTATTTATTATTCATAGAATAGTGTACATGATGATATATCAAATACAATTGATTTAGATTATGTTTTCAACGGATAAAAACCAACATAATTATGATGATGAATATGTGAAAAAATAATGGAATTCCTATCTAGTATAATGGGTTCTCTTAATTTTCTCTTTGATTTGGTCAGAAGATAATGAGAAAGAAATTGGAATATATAAATTACCTTAGTAGTCCATTCATGATCCTATAAACTGTCAAAGAATAGAATACTAGAATGGATAGAACCGTTGATTCCATGAAATTAATAATGTTTAGCACAACTCAATAATGAATAAGTATGTCCCTAACCCAAATCATGTGGTTTTTTTCAACATAGAGTTGGGAAAATATGGTACATTTATGGATGTTTACATTTTTTTCATCAACCAATGTGAGAAGACGATATGGGGGATGGTTATAACATTAATGTCAGGATTATCAAAGCATGATAGACATTTAGATGATTCCAAGGAACATAAAACCAAGATGAAGAGCCAATATATGAGTATTTTTCATTACTAAGTAAGATAAATAATTTTTTGTATGAGAATCTGATGGAGGGGAGGCTGTAATGACCTACAATCTTATTGGATACTATTTTCTAGAATTGTGTTAATTTAATAAATAAAATGTGTAATTTTTATTATTTTGGATGTCAGTGGTGTGAAAAAAGAAAATAGGGTCATTTCGGTAAATATCGAGAAAGGTATGACCAATCTACATGTTAGATCATTTTCCTCTAAATTCTTATTTTTTGTGCACTTGAGATATGGTCCAGAAGTCAAATGTGAATGTTTTAGAGTATGATTTTTCTAACATTATGAGGGGGTTTGAATTAGTCTTGTTATACTTTTGAACCAATTGTAATTATTCGTCCCTATCACCTCTTAACTTACTTTGTTTACAGATATCTCTATTTTCCTTATCTCACAATTTATCAATACTAATGTTGGTACAAATAAAGTAGTACCATAAATATGACACCTAATTTTTTTATTATGTTTTCTTCTAGAAGGATGACCATATACCCAATGATTTTTTTATTATCCCCCTAAAACACAACATCATTGTTATTATAAAAATAAGCACATACATAGTTATACAGTTGGAATGTTGATCCTATAATTTATTATGTAAAAATAAGTGAAATCATTTTCTTCCGCAATATCAACAGAATATAGGAATATTATTTCATCAAATAATGTGTAATCAATAACTTGAACAATAGTTCTGTCTTAATTCAATAATCAGGTCTCCATCCTCAACAAAACATAATATTTAGTACTTACTCAAAATTTATTAGTCTAATAGAAAATATAAATAATATAGGATGCCTCCCTTATCTTCTAGGACCAAATATGATAAATTGTAGTCCATTCTAGCATCTTCTCTCTCCCTCCCTTCCACTTCAACCTCTATTCATTCTTCATATTTGTCTTCTTCAATATAAAAATTTATCTTTCCTATGTATAATTGTTTCTATACAATTTCTTTTTTGATACATGGGTGTAGATACCTGAAGCCTGACGTACATGGACATTACATTACATTTGCGGAATACGTAATACATAACAAAAACACACACACAAGGATCGTAATAGTTTAGTGTCTTTGGAAACTTGGAATATAACCTTCTAATCCTGGTGAAAGATATTCAATATCTCCCATAAAGATCTTCCTTTTTTTATACCTAAAACCTTTCTTTATAATCATGGGGAAAAGAAAACATAAAAGGGTGAGCTCAAATGCTCAGTAAGGGTAAACAAAATAAATATCAATCACATCATATTCATATGAACAGAACATTTTGGAAATCTTAACCTGCAAAAGAGTGCATAATTTCATAACATGGGATAAATCATGGTAGTGAAATGTAATCAAAATAATCATAAATTAAAACATGAAACTTTTTGGCATACACACATAATCATATAGAATCATTTCTTGTTAGTCAAGACTCATTTCCAAGACTATATTAGTGGACAAAGTCCCTTTCTGAACTGAGTCACCCTCGTTTCAGTCCTGTTTCACTGAACCGGTATAACCTACCATTCCAGCCATGTCTATCTCATGAGATAAAAAATCTTTACCCAATGCATTGGAGGGAGATATAGGTCCCACCCATCTCATAATGATACCATTATTATGTGTTCCACAAAATCATAAATCATATATCATTGCATAACCCATGTAATAAAAATGGGATTCTTAAACAGCATGACATCATAAAACAATTCTTATAAGATAAAGGAATTAATAAAAATAATTCCATCACAACATAATCAAATCAATTTAATAATAGGGATAATAACATAACCCTATATTATCTTAGATGGGAAATAATTTTGATAAAACTCTTGAACTCCATTCTTGAGGAAAATATCCTTTCTACTTTAAAAACATTTTCCATTCTTAACATGTCATACAATTTTAAACTAAACAAATTTGATTAAAAATAAACTTGAAAACTTGTAAAGGAAGCTTCTTGGAAATAATGTTTTAAAAATCTACTCATTCCATATAAGTTAAAAAACATCCTTCTCGTACTTTTTCCAGAAAAGTCAAAAAAGTACCTCGTACAAAAGAAACGACAAAAGATTCCTTTCATATTCTTTTCTAAAAACTCACCGAAGGGTAAAATTGGATTTAATAAATTGTAGGTGAATGGAAATAATATTTCATATTGAGGAAACATGGATTTGGATGATAAAATACACCCCAGTAAATTTCAAAGTATAAACAATCTCGGATAAAAATGAGATTGTGATATTTCCCTTACCTTAGGTCCGACTTGCTTTGTACGTGTCCGAAACTCCTGTATAATGATTAAAATCATGTTATTGACTTATTCCAGAATCATATTCATTGTTATTATATCATATATGGTCCAATTATGACTTTATATTACCCGTTCTTTTGTAAATTAATGTTAAAGTTGCGTTTTGGGTAAAATTGTCTCATTTGTCGTTCGTGTTTTTAACTTGTAATTATTAATATGATTACTTGGATCATGATTAATTATATTCAGAATGTAAAACATGATTTATATATAATATATATATTCAGAATATACATATATATAATATATTGATAAATGGAATGAAATACACCGTTCATGGAGACGGTAGTCCGTACGTACGCATGAACGCTGTTTTCGTTTCCTTATTGAATTGAATGGAATTAAGTATATGAAATACATATAAATATACATAAATCCAGTATCATTATTATGTCATATATTTCATTAGTACTTATTATATATACTTTATAATCATTCATGAATGGTTAATCATTGAGAATGAATCTCATCGCGTCGTGGATACGGCAGTCCGTACGTATGCACGAGCGATGATATCATTCCCATGGTCGTGGAATTGTGTTAAAGTGTATCTATAATATTTCAGTATCAATATCACTTTATAATAATCATATATAGTTACTCATTACACCATTATACCCATCCAATTAAGGTGGTGGCGGAAAATAGATTACACCACGGCATGGAGACGGTATTCCGTACGTACGCACGCACGGTGATTTCATTTTCCGTAGGATGGATAGAAGGTTAATTAGAGTTGTTTCATATTTATAATAACATATAAGTATGTAAGTAATACTGATGTTATTAATTTATTATGAAACAACTAAATATGAAGAAGTTGAAGAAGAATGAAATTGAAAAGATCGGTAATGGATATTACCTCTTCTTTGAAACGCCTCTTTGAATCCTCCACTTAGGGAACTAAGATTGGTCTTTGAAGAAGATCAGGACCTCTAGGATTATTCCAGGGAAGTGGAGAAGGGATTTTGGTAGGGGATGGCCGAGCTTGAGTACTCAAATTGGTGTGAGAAGGAGGGGGAGGAGGTGCCCTTTTATAAGGGAGGAGAGGGGCACCTTAGGAATATCTCAAAATATTATTTTATATTAAAGTCAAAATCGGTTTGTAATGGTTTCAAAGGGTCTTATTTCGAAGATAAAGTTGGTATGGGTCGAAATCCTATCATCCAATAGGATTTAGACAAGTTTAGGATATTATTTTAACCTTATCAATTAGATTTAACTCTAAGTTAAATAATTTAACTTTTACCGTGTCTTTTTGTTTTCTTTCACTATATGGTTAATACACTTACTATAACATGCCAAAAGAACCCCAACTTGTTTATTATTAATACAAATATCCTTATCTAAGTCATTTGTCAGAACCTTAGATTTTTAGGAATAAAATAACAATTAATAATATAATATTTGATTTAAAAACTATTTTGTGTCAATTTTGAAACTATTTGATATATGATTTTTGTGAAAGTCATAACAGAATTATATGTTCGAACAAAGTTGATTAAATCAACACTAATATATCATAGTAACCTATAAAATTAGTGTAATTCATAAAAAGTCTTAAATTACATTTATTTTGGTATTTATAATATCAATTATGTCAATATTTCATTAATAAGATAATTACTGCATCATCTTTGTGTCATAAATAAATTAAATTATTTGATGTCTAAAAATTACAAATAAAATACCATTATGTAGGAAATATTTTTAGCTTTCTAAGGAATATTTACAATCGAATTTATCTTATGTACAACCCTATATTAAAAAGTTTTTATTAAATATACTTTGATTTTAACTCTTTTAACTCTTCTTTGAATTAAATAATAATAAATGTCCTAATCTAATCCAAGTGGGCCTAAATTATAATATTTTACACTTAAGGTTGTTTTTGGTCGAGATACACATGTCCAATAGAATTAGGACATGCGTTAGGGGAATATTAATATCATTTTACCCTTAATTAACCAATTTACTTTTAACCGTGGTAAATAAAAGTAAAAAGTTACTATTCACCAAATATTATTTTCATCTCATTGATCCACATTTTACTTACTGACATCAACCGTGTCTCTAGGATTTTTGAAATTCCATTCACAGAAGCGGTAAAATTAAGTTTTATAAAAAATTCAGTTTTTTAACTACCACTTAGTAGTTTCACTATTCATCAAAAATTGATGTTTTTCAGAACAATGCCAAAATTTCATCCTCAGCTATATTTCATATTCCGAATTCAAAAATGAAGTCTATTTTACCAAATTCATAACATAGAAGTTGCATTAATGAATTTTATAATTAAATCCCGCTGTTAAAACCAATAGCGTGTTTTTAAGAAACAATATCTATCAAAAGATTGACACTTGATTATGTCTGGTTTAAATGTGAAATTACATCTAATGACCAACACTGTATTAAATTGTAAAAATATATTCTAAATATACTTTAAAACCACTCAAATTAATAATTTATCACTATTAATTATTTCTATTAAAAAAGTTGTTTTTAATTATAATTTAGTAATTTTCACTATTCATCAGAATATGAAAGTTATCCGAAAAGTACCAAAATTTCACCTTAGGCTAAATTAGATAATCTGAATCCAAAAATGAAGTCCATTTTGAGAGCTAAATTTTCTAAAATTTAAAAAGTGGTTATTACTATTCATAACGGCTAGTTTTAATAATATTTTAATAGCATATCGTTGTTTCGTGAAACTCAGTATTGCGTACTACACACGCTATCGAGGAAGGTTGCGATTGCGTGTAGTGCAAGGCAAGTCAAGGATGCGTGTTGTGCAAGATCCTTTTGGTGTAGCGTACAACACAAGACATTAATAAAATTAAAAAGAATATTTTTCATAAAGTCTCGGGCTGTTACATTCTACCCCCCTTAAAATGAATTTCGCCCTCGAAATTCGTCAGGGTTATAAATGGTTTACTATTCGAAAGATTCTTTATTAGAAACCCACATCATAGAAAGGAATATCAAAACCAATATTTAAAAACAAAAGTACGAAACGTAACGGTTACCCAAATAAACTAATCACTGGGTTTCCACATAGGTTAAAATATGGATATGGAAGAGAAATCTAACCATCATGTTCTGATGGAGAGTGGTAGAGAACATGGCTATGAAAAATCCAGCAATCACAAAGCCATAAATTTGTGACGATCTAAGGTACCATCTGATTCATTAGATATAAGATCACTAGGAAAACATTTTTGGTTTTCAAGATCGTTTCCCTAAACTTAAAGAATTTAAATTAGAATAAATACTTACTTTATTTTGGTACAATCTCACTTTTGTTCGTGGCTTTAACAATTTCCACTTCATCTCTTAAATAAATGAAGTTGAATTTTTTATTTGTGAAGTGTTAGCAGATCATGTGATAGAATGACGGGTCATTCCATCTGTCTCAAACAAAAGGTTAGAAAAAAGATTATATACATAAGTCGATCTATAGTGAGATTAATAATATATGGTTCTTAAAATGGACTTATACATCATATGTCATATAGCTTAATATAATAAAACTAGTTTCTACTAAACAGGGACTTCATGTAGGCCAGTGGTAGGTGATAAAGGCCAGTCGCACTTCGGTTGTGGGTTCGATTCCCACAGCCTTGTCCGACGCGATGGGCTATCGCCCATCCTGCAGGTTGTCCTTTTTCTAAAACTATATTACTATAACATCCCATCAATAAAACAATACTGACTTATGTCCAACATAATCCATTACAATCTTTAGGCTTATCCATAATACTGCAGTCCACTCTCATAACATAGTGAAAACGATTACCAGAGATTTAACACCATCGTCGATCCCCATATATCATAAGATATGTTTTGTTGGCCACATTCCAAACATTCAAAGTCCTTAATCATGTATTCTCTTGAATACCTTAGTGAAAACATGAATGCAGTTAAAATTTAACACTTTTCACATACCAAAATCCTCAAAATTCTATATACTCAAAATATGATATCACTTAGTCCTTATATCAATCATGAGCTCATAAATACTGTCAAACATTTCATTTTCTCATTATCCCTTCATTATGCACATATCATCCACTTTCCAAAAAATATCTGAATAACCTTTCATTGTTACTCATACCAGTCATCATAAACTTTCAAAACTTAAGGAAAGACAACAGTGTAACAATCCTTAGATGTCTTTTTATTCTATAGTACAACATTACACTTGATAAACATGTAATCATTCCACTACCTTCTTAAACCATTGACCGAGCTTCAATAATTCTTTCATCTCACATATCATTTGTAGTCTCTTCATCATCATCAACAAAAATACTACCCATACGACCATACCGATTCTCTTCATGAGACATTCCCTTAGGGAATTGGTTTGCATAATGCCCGTAAATTCCACATTTAAAACATTTAACCATTATTGATGTCGTAGCAATACTATTAACCTCATCCATGGTGTTAACTGAAACTTTTCCATTGCACTTACTGGCTTTGTGTCCTTCTTTTCCACACCCAAATCATCTTCCAGTTCCTTTGAAACATTATCCTTGATGACTCTTCCCACATGATTTACATAGGGGAAATTGAACTTTCTTTCCTCTATGATCATCATGAAACTCCATCTTTCTCTTATTAGCCGAGTCAGGAAACTTACAAAATTTTACTTTATTGATCATATTATGAGATTGCTGATTCGGCATAATAATGATGTTTGGACTTCCAAATCCCATTTCATTTGATTTCTTATAAAGAATATCATTCCATTGTCCATCATATCCTCAATTATTGTGAATCATCTTGTTTCCAGCCATTTTCTAAAACCCAAAAAGAATAGTGTGAGATGCAAAAATCATAATAAAGGGGGAGTAACTTCAATATCTAACATCTTAGGTTAAATTCTATGATAGTTACCATAGTTCTAGGACTATATCATATATGTATACCTATCCTTAGGGACATCCCTAGACATACCTTAGAAATATCTCAAGGGATCTCACTAACGTTTTCGCGTCCTAGTTTCCAAAGGTTGACTAAACCTTTCCTCTGATACAAACTGTAGAGACCCAAAGCCTGATGTACATGGACATTACATTACATTTGCGGAATACTTAATACATAACAAAAACACACACACAAGGATCGTAATAGTGTAGTGTCTTTGGAAACTCAGAATATAATCTTCTAATCCTGGTGAAAGATCTTCAATATCTCCCATAAAGATCTTCCTTTTTTTATACCTAAAATCTTTCTTTATAATCCTGGGGAAAAGAAAACATAAAAGGGTGAGCTCAAATGCTCATTAAGGGTAAACAAAATAAATATCAATCACATCATATTCATATGAACATAACATTTTGGAAATCTTAACCTGCAAAAGAGAGAATAATTTCATAACATGGGATAAATCATGGCAGTGAAATGTAATCACAATAATCATAACATAAAACATGAAACTTTGTGGCATACACACATAATCATATAGAATCATTTCTTGTTAGTCAAGACTCATTGCCAAGACTATATTAGTGGACAAAGTCCCTTTCTGAACCGAGTCACCCTCGTTTCAGTCCTATTTCACTGAACCGGTATAACCTACCATTCCAGCCATGTCTAACTCATGAGATATAAAATCTTTACCCAATGAATTGGAGGGAGATATAGGTCCCACCCATCTCATAATGATACCATTCTTATGTGTGCCACAAAATCATAAATCATACATCATTGCATAACCCATGTAATAAAAATGGGATTCTTAAACAACATGACATCATAAAACAATTCATATAAGATAAAGGAATTAATAAAAATAATTCCATCACAACATAATCAAATCAATTTAATAATAGGGATAATAACATAACCCTATATTATCTTAGATGGGAAATAATTTTGATAAAACTCTTGAACTCCATTCTTGAGGAAAATATCCTTTCTACTTTAAAAACATTTTCATTTCTTAACATGTCATACAAATTTAAACTAAAAGAAGTTGATTAAAAACAAACATGAAAACTTTTAAAGGAAGATTCTTGGAAATAATGTTTTAAAAATCTATTCATGCCGTATAAGTTAAAAAAACATCCTTCTCGTACTTTTTCCGGAAAAGTCAAAAATGTACCTCGTACGAAAAAACGACAAAAGATTCCTTTCATATTCTTTTCTAAAAACTCACCGAAGGGTAAAATTGGATTTAATAAATTGTAGGTGAATGGAAATAATATTACATATTGAGGAAACATGTATTTGGATGATAAAATACACCCCAATAAATTTCAAAGTATAAACAATCTCGGATAAAAATGAGATTGTGATATTTCCCTTACCTTAGGTCCGACTTGCTTTGTACGTGTCCTAAACTCCTGTATAATGATTTAAATCATGTTATTGACTTATTCCAGAATCATATTCATTGTTATTATATCATATATGGTCCACTTATGACTTTATATTACCCGTTCTTTTGTAAATTCATGTTAAAGTAGCGTTTTGGGTAAAATTGTCTCATTTGTCGTTCGTGTTTTTAACTTGTAATTATTAATATGATTACTTGGATCATGATTAATTATATCCAGAATTTAAAACATGATTTATATATAATATATATATTCAGAATATACATATATATAATATATTGATAAATGGAATGAAATACACCGTTCATGGAGACGGAAGTCCGTACGTACGCATGAACGTTGTTTTCGTTTCCTTATTGAATTGAATGGAATTAAGTAGATGACATAAATATAAATATACATAAATCCAGTATCATTATTATGTCATATATTTCATTCGTACTTATTATATATACTTTATAATCATTCAAGAATGGTTAATCATTGAGAATGAATCTCATCGCGTCGTGGAGACGGTAGTTCGTACGTACGCACGAGCGATGATATCGTTCCCATGGTCGTGGAATTGTGTTGAAGTGTATGTATACTATTTCAGTATCAATATAACTTTATAATAATCATATATAGTTACTCATTACACCATTATACCCATCCAATTAAGGTGGTGGCGGAAAATAGATTACACCACGACGTGGAGACGGTATTCCGTACGTACGCACGCGCGGTGATTTCATTTTCCGTAGGATGGATAGAAGGTTAATTAGAGTTGTTTCATATTTATAATAACATATCAGTATGTAAGTAATATTTATGTTATTATTTTATCATGAAACAACTAAAGAAGACGAAGTTGAAGAAGAAAGAAATTGAAAAAATCGGTTATGGATAATACCTCTTCTTTGAAACGCCTCTTTGAATCCTCCACTTAAGGAACTAAGATTGGTCTTTGAAGAAGATCAGGACCTCTAGGATTATTCTAGGGAAGTGGAGAAGGGATTTTGGCAGGGGTTGGTAGAGCTTGAGTGCTCAAATTGGTGTGAGGAGGAGGGGGAGGAGGTGCCATTTTATAAGGGAGGAGAGGGGCACCTTAGGAATATCTCAAAATATTATTTTATATTAAAGTCAAAATCGGTTTATAATGGTTCCAAAGGGTCTTATTTCGAAGCTAAAGTGGGGATGGGTCGAAATACTATCATCCAATAGGATTTAGAAAAGTTTAGGGTATTATGTTAACCTTATCAATTAGATTTAACTCTAAGTTAAATAATTTAACTTTTACTGTGTCTATTTGTTGTCTTTCACTATATGGTTAATACACTTACTATAACATGCCAAACGAACCCCAAATTGTTTATTATTAATACATATATCCTTATCTAAGTCATTTTGCCGAACCTTAAATTTTTCGGAATAAAATAACAATTAATAATATAATATTTGATTTAAAAACTATTTTGTGTCAATTTTGACACTATTTGATATATGATTTTTGTGAAAGCCATAACAGAATTATATGTTCAAACCAAGTTGATTAAATCAACACTAATATATCATAGTAACCTAGAAAATTAGTGGAATTCAAGAAAAGTCTTAAATTACATTTATTTTTGTATTTATAATATCAATTATGTCAATATTTCATTAATAAGATAATTACTGCATCATATTTGTGTCATAAATAAATTAACTTATTTGATGTCTAAAAATTACAAATAAAATACCATTATGTAGGAAATCGTTTTATCTTTCTAAGTAATATTTACAATCGAATTTATCTTATGTACAACCCTATATTAAAAATGTTTTAGTAAATATACTTTGATTTTAACTCTTTTAACTCTTCTTTGAATTAAATAATAATAAATGTCCTAATCTAATCCACGTGGGCCTAAATGATAATATTTTACACTTAAGGTTGTTTTTGGTCGAGATACACTTGTCCAATAGAATTAGGACATGTGTTAGGGTAATATTAATATCATTCTTACCCTTAATTACCCTATTTACTTTTCACCGTGGTAAATAAAAGAAAAAAGTTACTATTCACCAAAAATTATTTTCATCTCATTGAACCAAATTTTACTTACTGACATAAACCATGTCTCTCGGATTTTTGAAATTCCATTCACAGAAGCGGTAAAATTAAGTTTTATGAAAAATTCAGTTTTTTAGCTACCACTTAGTAGTTTCACTATTCAACAAAAATTGATGTTTTTCAGAACAATGCCAAAATTTCATCCTAAGCTATATTTCATATTCCGAATTCAAAAATAAAGTCTATTTTACCAAATTCATAACATAGAAGTTTCATTAATTAATTTTATAATTAAATCCCACTGTTAAAACAAATAGCGTGTTTTTAAGAAACAATATCTATCAAATGATTGACACTTGATTATGTCTGGTTTAAATGTGAAATTACATCTAATGACCAACATTGTATTAAATTGTAAAAATATATTCTAAATATACTTTAAAACCACTCAAATTAATAATTTTCACTATTAATTATTTCGATTAAAAAAGTTGTTTTTAATTATAATTTAGTAATTTTCACTATTCATCAGAATATGAAAGTTATCCGAAAAGTACCAAAATTTCACCTTAGGCTAAATTCGATACTCCGAATCCAAAAATGAAGTCCATTTTGAGAGATAAATTTTCTAAACTTTAAAAAGTGGTTATTACTATTCATAACTGCTAGTTTTAATAATATTTTAATAGCATATCGTTGTTTCGTGAAACTCAGTATTACGTACTACACACGCTATCGAGGAAGGTTGCGATTGCGTGTAGTGCAAGGCAAGTCAAGGATTCGTGTTGTGCAAGCTCCTTTGGTGTAGCGTACAACACAAGACATTAATAAAATTAAAAAGAATATTTTTCATAAAGTCTCGGGCTGTTACAATGGGTCCTATAATAAATAAAGTACCAATAACTTAATTCCACATATTTTGAATTGAGGAATATGATTCAGTCACAGAAAGTCAAAAACAATTTTTTTCCTTCAACTTCAAAAATATTAAACACACACATTGTTGGATCAAGACTCTTCTCTAGCTTCTCATTATTTATTTATATACACCTCACTATTCAAATACAGGGCATTAAATTTACATTATTCCATAAATATTAGATATTAAGATTAATAATATTTAGGAAAATTTATTTCATAAATGTTCTTGAACACTATCAAGAATTATTACAATATTCTTTTCCTCACTTATTATCATGAGATTGTTTTCCACCAAATACAAAAAATTAATTAATTTAAATTTATTATCACATTGTGAATGGACTGATGTGATATAAAATGGAACTATATATTGATGTATGTAACTCCTCTCTAATATAGTAGTAAACTATCCTTTTCATAGAACATTAACATTGGTTTCATGTTTCATACAAAAATTGAATCATAATGAATTCCAATCTTATTGGGATATTTGATTCCATTAATGACCATTTCACAAGAGTGGACCAAATTTATTTCAATCTTCCAGAATCATTCATATTCCAAAAATTTCTAAGCATTGATTATTATGATTTTCATTTTGATTTCATACATTTTGATATATCTTATTTTTTTCATACCATATTAAATGGTATACTGTATGGGAAAACCTATTGTATTAAAACATGAATCATTTATTCATCATATAATGATACCATCTAAACATACATAAAGGATATTATTATTTTTTATCATCTTATGAAATCCACCTAAAATGACTATGGGATATCCTATGTGTCCATTGTTATACATGATCCCTACCTATCTCTGGAAAATTCCATAAGAATATATTAGGAAATATTCTAACTCATATTTTCTTACTTTATTAGAATATATGATATCATATGAGAATTCAAATCATAAAAAAAGTAATAATACCATAAAATTATATCAAACATGATCTATTTATAATATAAAAATATACACCACATGTATATAATTACTCAACAGCTAATATAATTTTAAAACTCATTCTAATACCTCATCCAACTTATAACATCCTCAAATAATAACCCAACCTTTCTAAACTGTCATCCAAAAACTTTCCTCATTTAAATATTATTTCCACATTCTTTAACAACTACCTTATCAAGAAGAACATCAAATGATAACTCACCCACTAGTGGGTAACTTCCATGTTCCATAATGGTTTTTAGAAAACACTTTCATTGTCATTACAGATATGCAACAATAAGTTCCACACATCAATGGTCACATATTACTCAAAACTCATCTATGTAAATTTTCATATTATATTATAATTATTTTATCCAGAATGATGGAACATTACTAATTTTTATGAAACAAATCATTATATCAATCACCCATGAAACATCATCTTCAAACCATTATTTCCATGTGAATGGATCTTCAATCTTAACCAATGGTAACACCTTCTTCAGATCATCAAATCTAGTCCAAAATATTGATAACATTTTCTAACAGCTACTTCGTCACTCTATTCTATAAGAAATATTCCTAAAGCACACATAACTAAAAATTTATTTAATAATACATTAGTTACATGTCATATGGTAATTCTTTAAACCTCATTTAGTCAGCTTAATTCATTATACCCAATATAATACCACTTTTGGGAAATCCATGATTCTATTCCAAAATACAGGGAACTGACTAGTTCATTTCATGTAATTCCTCATAAACATAACAAAATCATGTAGACACTTTTAATTACATTTATCCATATTGATAAAAAATACACCAAAAAACCCAATAAGGATTCCAAAATATTACTTTTTTATTTATTTCAATACCTCTTAAAAATGAATTGTTAATCTTTTCTTAATTTTCTATTTTCTTATCTCCCCATTATTGATAAAGAATATAAATATTATTGAAGACGATTACGTATCATTACAAATAATAAATATGCCTTTAATTGTTACCCTTTATGACTATTAGATCTATAATTGGTTTAAATAATAAGTTTGTTTGATATAAAAAAAGCATTCAATAAGTCAATAGAAAATGATACCAGCTTTTACAACATACCATGAATCATTTTTGCGATAATAATATATCCTAGGGAATAATACAAAATATTAAAATAGATAATTTTTTTATATAAATTATAACCAAATTTCAAATAGTCATCTCAATACAGATGGAAAAAACTTTCAAAACACATTTAATAAATTTTAGAAATCATCCCTAATATCTCTTCATATTTCATTAACATATAATCATTGATTAAATAAACTTATCTTTTTTAATATGAAAAATTATTTTTTTAAACTAAATATAATTTTGTGAATAGACGCCAACAATGGAAATTTTCAAGAACCTTCTTTAATTTAGGGTTTATTTGAATAATAAAAATCTATAAGATTCAAAAAGAAAAAATACTACAATTCATGATATTAGTATCCACTTCACTATGGTTTTAATTTTTCTCAATTATTATATAGAAAAAAATTGATAAGTAAAACTATGATGGTGACCTATTCAGATCTAAAATATTTATTCCATCTTTTATCCCTTTATTGGTTCTCAGATTGAGAATTGGAATCACCTTTAATTCCCAAAATGGATAGCACATAATGAAAATTAATTTATTTGCAATAACGTGGACCAAAAAGATCATCAATTTGAGTAACTATTTTATGAATTCTGTATTAACTATTTCCCCTCTGCAAATTATCTTAAACACCATGCGAACTCTTCATATATGAACAATTAATTTACTAATCTGGTTTTCATTGTTAATCAGGAGTTTGTTTCTTATATTATTATTTGGGATCTTCTTCTATACATGAGCCATTAATAAATATGAATAACTTAGTAAAAAAGAAATAATATTTAGGAATTATTCTTTCTTTGGTATTATTATGAGAGAATAATTATAATTATGTCAAACCTTATTGTACCACCAAGAAAATAGTTCACGAGATATCAAGATGTTATCCCCTAATAATATTCCAGGAATTTTAACTTACTATTCACATTAAAACATTTTATTTACTACTCTTTTACATCCATTTTTAAATTTCTAATTATTCCTATTTTTTCAAATTAGTGAAAAATTGGTCATAATCTTCTTTGTAATGTGCTCAAAATTTTTGGTTCTTCCACATTTTTTCATGTCAATTACTCACCAAATAAATAATCATTATCTCTGTATAAATTGATTATCCATTATTTTAAATTTATTTCCATTAATGAATCCATAAAAGGGTTGTTTTTATGTTTCTAATATATGTTCCCTTATTTAATTGTAGAATTAACAGATCCTTTTAGTGTGACTGCATTATTTGAAATATTGGATATGGTTTGAATAATTTTTTTCAGTTTTTGTACTATATATCTATATACTATATTTGTTATCTAGATAATTCTTAAGTGTATTCTAATTTCCATATTAGTTAATCGTATTTCCAATGTTTTTCTCATATTTCTTAATGAAATTATATGTTATTTACTTTTACATTAATCTTAGACAAATACTTTTGGGAATTTTAAAAGAATTCTCAACCTCTATGACCACTATGATTCAAACAAAACACTGATATTATACCAATTTTGAAATATAAAAACTTTTAAATAATTCTTCTCTTTAAATTTCGTAATTTAATTTCGTATATAATTTATAACCATTGATATAGGGGTTCTTCCACAATTATTTTATTTTTATGGAAACAATCAGTAGCAATATGCCCAAACCTATTTCAACACCAACATCGGAAAAAATATAAGGGTTTTTTAATTTTCATGGTTATTTTGTAAGATTCACATACATTATTTTTTCGGAAATTTATAAATTTACTGACCATTATTTTGGTATTTGATTCATCAATACTATCATCCAACTAAAATTATTGTGATGTTGGGTTCCTCAATATTATTTCATCCATTTTTAAAAATATTTATATTTTAAAATAGAATAGTGATTAAAAACATAAGTACCACAATTAATGACTACCAATGTGGATGGTACATTTTCTTATAAGGCCAACAAACATTTATCACTATGTGATATTAATATATTCTAGACATATGATTAATAAACTTTTTTAATAGAAAAAAATTATAGAAAATTTATTATGGTTTAATCATTATTTCTAGTTTTTTTGAAGTATCAAATTATTTTTTACATATTTTTCAATAAAAAATCAATATATTTCATATTTATGGTTTTTTCTCATAAAATTGTTTTCACCACAATTCTTCTTAATCATCATATATTTTTTTCATTAATATATTTTTATTTTTATATTGAAATATTAATCACCTAAATCATATTTTCTATAATCCTCTTTTAGGAATCCTTGAAAAAAGATAATTATGTTCATATATAGTATATGAGTTATATTATTTATAAGGTTATTCTAGCTCATAATTTTTAGTTATACATTCACTCTCAAAACTGGAGTATATTTTACCAATCTATTATTTCTTTGAATTTTAGGATCTTACTCATTTAGAGATATTTATCCATATTAATATGATTTTTACCAATTCATTATCTAAAATTTAAGATTCTTACACAAGATTGGTGATCTATTGGTACATTATCCTAATATATGTAGTAATAAATGATTCTATATCTCTATAAAAGTTATTTATGTGTCTTAAGTAAATAAAAAAATTAATAATCATATGAATTATCAAAATATTTATAAAATATTTGATCATAACCCTATCTAGAGGACTGTTTTGAATATATTTTTTAGTTATGTCATATTACTGTAAAGATGATGAAATAAATGGGGAAACATTTATCTAACTGTATAATAGTTATTTTCACTATTATATCATCTTCTTCCATATCAAATATTTCTTTTTTATGATCATTTCATGTACAGACTGATTTTCTATTCTCTTTACATAAGTCACATGGCTTCTAATAAAAAGTATATTTAAGAAAATTATTTTATCAATGATTGAATTATGAATTCTAATTTTATTTCATTTAATTAATGGGGAATCATTATTCAAGTATTACATAGAGGGGCCTTTCTAAGAATCTAAACATCTATCTTCTTCTTGTTTTTGGTATCATGGGAATGTTATATTATGTTTTTTCAGTGATAAGTATTTCATATTTTTATTTAAAACTATAAAAAATATATTCTTTGAGAATGGAAACTTGAATAAAATATAAAAATATAAAATATGAGAATCCAATGGAGGTTTGAACTTCTCTAATACCAATTGAAAATATCAAATGGGGATGCGTCTGACACTAAGATGGGGTGAATATGTGATGATATAATCCTCAAACAATTTATTCTTATGTCCCCTATAACAATTTCATTTATTTAATTAAATGATATCTATAATATATAAATGTCAATATTCAATGATATCCATTTATATAAAAATATAAAACATGTAAAAAATGAAGTCTAGGGGGTTTTTATGGGGTTTTACTAATAATTTATATCTACATCCCTAGTAGAAAATGTTTATTATAAGTATTAACAACAAAATAATTCATATTTTAAAAATTATCATTGGAAATGATTTGGAATTTGACCCATTATCTTGGAACTAACTATGTAAAAAACAAGAAAATAATTTCTATTCTTTATTATTAATAGAATTAATTATTTGGGATGATCCATATGAATTATGATAAAAATGTTCAGATTCTACATTATAATGACATAATTATATTCTCTTCATCCTTAGTATACAAAAATATTTAGTGCTACCTATAATTATTTCATTCCACAACATCCTATAACGATTATTGGATATCTCATTGAGGTGAATCAACCACAATATATAGAAATATTCCCTCATTTTAGATTAATATACACAAAATAAAAAAATTATACATGATCCACAACCATAATGTTTTGGTTTGTTTTAATAATAGATACATAAATAATCAATTTAACCAATGATTTGTTCATATCACGCACAATACATTATTTTAATTTACCTCTATACATATACTACATAGATCCTTCTATAAAAACCTATGTATGGAAAACATATAGAAGGGATTATATCATATACTGAGAAATGGAAAACATATGAGATATGAATCAATGATCATAAAAGATAATATGTGTATGGGAATACGATTGTAAAATTATATATTTATATTTAATCAGTTAGATATCATAAATCATGATTCATGGAATAAGGACTTATAAAAACTAGAAAAACAAGTCATACAAATGCAGAGTAAAAAAAAGAAATCAAAAGCCTTGAGTGAATATCATAAAATAAGGATTGAGGATAAAATTTTTCATATATAATTATAAACATGTATAAATTTTAATTGGTTTTCCAATTATCTTAAGGACATGAAATAAAGTCAACGTATAAACTTTTGGACAAAAATCCAAGTCCACACATAAACTTATGGGTATGAAATGAGGTCCACATAGGAAATTTTTAATGTCAAATCAAATTCAAAAATGAAATTATTATCTGAATATTTAATTTTATTAAAACAAGCTGATGGATGGTTATATAATTTATTTTCAACTAGTCACATAATGAAAACCATATATATGTGTGCAATATGATCATAAAAAATTCATTATATATTTATCTCATAACCAATGGAAATGAAATAGGTTTCATAAAAATTAAATTATTTGATTATAACATAACCCATGGAAATGAAATTTGTTTCTTTAAGGTTTCATCATAACATAATTAATCAGTGTAAATACATATTTTATTGAATCTTCATTAAACAATAATAAAAATAATATATGAATAGAGATAATGACGATGGTATAATGAGAACATATCCATTATGTACCAAAAAAATCGTTATAGGACATTAAAATATATGAAAAATACCATTAAACCAAAATTATATCCCTTAACACAATAAAAATAGTATTCTTTTCAAAAATATATAAGTTAAAATCCCAAAAATATTTAGAAAATCCGTTTCGTAGAAAATAAAAAAACATGTAAACGAAGATATTAATTAAAGAAAAGTTTTGATTGTGGGAAAATAGATTAATATAAAATATATTAAAATAAATAAAATCCATATCACACTTTTTTTAAATTATAATAATTTTTTTTGAAATTTTGTAGAAATATTTCTTTTGAATCCAGTGTAAATAATTTCAAAGGTAATATGAAAAGCATATAGGTTTTCAAAATATTAAAATATAAAAATCTCTAATGATAGTAAAGTGAATCAAAAATAAAAATTATTAAAATATAATATTGGTAAACATGATGTAAAATAACGAATAAAATTAATTCAAGGTGTTGGTAATATTTTAAGCCTTATCTCTTAACATTTCAACCAAGAACCCTATTTTAACTTTGACCATATAATCAAATGATTATGATTTATATAATTCATTTTGAAAAAATATTATGATAAACTTGAAAAATATTATTTAACATGTTGGTTCAAAATTTGGAATCAATTTTAAAATATTCTGTTTCTATTAGTGGAAGAATTTAATTTTAATGAAATTACACAAATCAAAACAAAACCATTTTTGGAGAACTTCATTTTAAGCATTAAATTGAGTTTACCTTCATTAAATGACCTGTAAAAACTATTAGATTAATACTATAATATTTATAGAGTATATTTTATAATAAAATAATTAAAATCAATAGTGAATTGATATTAATTTTAAAATTTATTATAAAAAAACATTGTACATGTGAATATACTATTTAAAAAAAACATAACTTTCATTCCTTCAAAATATATAATTTTAAATTATAGATAATTAAAAATAAGTTAATTTATTTTATTCGTATGAAGACAATATTTTTTTATAATTATGTTTTTCCTTTTATTTCCATTAAATAAAACAAGTAGGTTATTAGTTTCATATTAAATAATAATATTTTATAGTATAACATTGTTGGATTATACTTAGTGTTGTGTGTAAAGATAGATAAAAAACAATTCAAATTTATATAAAGGGAAATATATCTAAAACACTATGGTGTAACAATCGACCATATTTAAAAATATTTATTTAGAATATTCCATCAATCAAATACAAACAAAAAAGGAAATTTTTTCCCCATATCATATTTGGGTTACCACTGAGATTCAATATATTTATGGATCTTACAAAAAAACCTCGACAAGTTGAGTGTTATTTTTTCACAAAAATGTCTCATTTTGATCAAGAATCGAAACCAGTTATTCCTCATAAGAGTAATCAAACCCTATTTTTAGGACATCTGAGCTTTATTTCATATGATGGATTTGGAATTACTTCCATAAGATGGATACAAGGAAACAGATTGTGATCTTGAGAGATATTTTGTGGATGTTTCAAGTGATAATAAACCAATTTGATATAATCTTGATTTACAATGGTAATAATATATCATTATCTCAATATTCCTTATTTAAAAATTTTATAACCATTGGTTGAGGATATATTCCAGTGAATACGTCACCACAATCTATGAAAAATAGATTTATTTGATAAGTATCATCATTAAAGATTAATCAACACTGAGGTTCCTTATTGTACTACTAAATATATTTAATCTTCTCAACCATTTACTCTGATATCATAAACCCCAAAATATTTCATTCTATAATATCATCTGAGAACATTAGAGTTTTACACTTCCAACCATAGAGTAATTTATAAGGATCCATTTTTGTCCTGGTCTGAATTCTATTATTGTATTGAAATTGTAATCAATGAATGTATTGACGCCAATCATTGTTTAAATAATTATAGCAATCTCTCATAATGTCATGTAGATTTTGAATTGTATACTTATACTAACAATCATTATAAGGATGATATGAAGTTCTATAAATGAAATATTTGTCTTGATCCTACTCAATACTTCTTTGGAAAGTTCACATAAGCCTGAAATCCCAATTATATAAAATAGAATGTGGTACTTCATACATCCTTCCCACATCATCAATATTTATACTAGGATTATGATCATGGGATACATCTATCATTATGTCAATGAAATGTAATAATGTTGTAATATTATAATTTATATCCCAAATAGCATCATGCCCTTCAGGTATTTCGGGGGGTCTAATGATACATCCTTGGAAATGATTTCACATTCCATTTTTGGTGTGGGTAATGGTAGTAAAATTTTCATAGGATTTTTCTCTCATATTCACATCAAAAAATTCCGATTAAAAATATTTTAAAACATCTCTAATTCATTAATAGATGTTTCTAAAAATCATTGGTAAATGTGGTGTCACTAATTTAGAAATGTTTATTAGATTCTCAAATCTTGTGACACCTCATTTTTCAGCATTTTTTTGAAACAATGTTAAATAAACATCAACTAGATACCAAAATTTATATACATCACTATCTAGAATCCCTTTATTTGTGGATGTTTTCTAGAAACATTGGCTTATGATGTGTCCCTAATTTTTCGACACCTCATTTACCTATGTTTTTGAGAAACATCTTTGAATAAATGTCTTTATTTGGTGAGCTATTATTTATTGATTTTGACTAGAATTTTCGGTAAATGACTCCCCATTTTTAGACATATATATAAAACCTCACCAATGTTTTTTGTTTGGAAATTTAGAGAGATTTTTTTTGAATTTTTATATTTTCCAACTATCGCCACTAAAATTTTCATCCTACCCTCAATTCCCATATACAATACATGTACAAGGACCTTCCCCCTCAATTACCTTTCCCAACCTGGTCCCGACCAACCCTAGTCCACTCTCCTGTAGCATGCTCCCTCTCACCTAATATAGCCTCCTTATGTCACCCACTCAAATCCGCTATCCTTTCCCAACTCCCCATCAGTGCATGTAGGATCCCTTGTAGAAAATGGATTCTACTAGAATTATAAACCTAAACTCCCCATACATGATTGAACCACTAACCATCTAACCCTTTTGAAACATGTTTAAATAAATATATTGTCTTATATGTATATATATATATATATATAATTATTTAAAAAATATTATCTAAATATTTATATTATTATAAATATATTAATATATATATGTTTTTATTATATATATATATGTCTATATAATGTTTTATATGTATATGTTTATATTATGTATATGTGTTTATATATTAATGTTTATTTTATATGTATATATTAATATATATTAAGATATATATATATATATATATGTATATAAATACATATATATGTATATATATATGTATATGTATATATATAGGTATATATATATGTTTGTATATATAACATGTATATATATATATATGTTTTTATATGTGTGCTTGTGTGAAATTAGCCTTCTTTTAAAACACAAATACAAATGACAATAAAATAATCATGTTTTTCATAATTAGATGAGAAAATTTAAATTTTCTAATTCAGTTATGTTATATATATAAATACATATGAATATTTAAAATTTTATAATATATATATATATTATTAATACACCCAAATAAATATAAATATAAATATATATATATATATATGTTTATATTTTATGTCTAAATATATATATGTTTATATTGTATATTATATATATGTGCATGTCTATATTATATATATTTATATATAAATGTTTTTAGTTTATGTTTATATATATATATATATGGTTGTATTATATATATATAGATGTATGATTATGTTTTATATTATATATATGTGTGTTTTTATTTTTTTCAATGTTTATATTAAATGTTTGTGTGTGTGTGTTTGTGTGTTTATTCCTGTGTTTATATTATATATGTATATATGTATATATATATATATATGTTCGTGTGTGTGTGTGAATATGTATATGTATGTATACATATAAATATATTTATAAATATAAATATATATAATTACATAATTATCTGTGTTTTCTAACACTAGTTAAAATTTCCCTAGAACAGTCACATTTTCTTAAAAACATGAATAAATTGAAAATATACATGAGTTTTTCTATATAAATTTATGTATATATATATATTTATAGATTTATATATATATTTTTGTGTGTTTATATATATATATATATATTTTATATATTTAAACATTATAATATATAGATATTTATTTATATACATCGGTGTGGGAAAATGATTTATATAAATATGTATATATTTTTAGCGGTGTTTCCTGAGAGGAAATGATAATTAAACAAAATTTTCAGATAAACATTGCTAGAATAGATATTTTTCTATATACACATCTCTAAAATAGTTTTGTTTCTTAAACAATGATGCTAACTTAACCGGGCTTCATTGAAACATCGCTAATTTACGATTTTTGAGTAAAAATTGGTAATTTTGTGACATTTTACCTGAAATATCTCTAAATTAAAGTAATTTTTCCTGAAAATTTTCTAAATTAGTGATTTTTAAAAAATAATTCTAAATTATATGGGTTTCTTGAAAAAATTTGCAAAATATGAAAATAAGTTATATTTTTAAAAATACATCGCTAATGTTTTGTTTTTTGTAGTTCCTTAACATGATAACATAACGAAAATTATGATAAATACTCAACTAATTTATTTCATTATTATTTTTGGAACCAAAAGTTGGGACATAAAAGAACAAATGGAATGAATTAGGGGTTGTCTCGCAAAGCCTATTCAAGGAGCCCTTGCGGCCCCATAGTGGCACAAATCTCCCCCTTTGAAAAGTCGTTGCGGATCAAGGTGGAGGGATTCTTTGTGAACCGATTTGACATTCATGAAGACACTCTAGTGAAAGGTGGTAGTATACTCCGTGAACTGATTTTATGTTTGCGAACCCACTGCGGAGCAAGGAGGTTGGATGCTCCATGAACCATTTCACATTTGCAAACCCACTAGGGAGCAAGGAAGCATGATGCTCCACGAACCCCTTTGACATTCGTGAACCCAATGTGGATCAAAATCTATCTTCATGATGAGTGGGCTGTACTTCATAACACATCTTGCATATAAATATTCGGTTCCCCTCGAGCCCAAAGGATGGATCCTCTGACCTTTCCCCTTATGAGCTCCCACATCACAAATCAGTCTCTGCTCGGCGTACCATGAGATTTTCAAGGTACTTTTTCATCGCGATGTGCCTTCCCATTTTAATGAATTATGACCCTCTTCAAAGAGGGATGCCCTCTACGGAGACCATGGTCCTTTTTAGAGGATATAGATCCCCAAATGGGCTCTAGTCTTCATGGAGCACTTGTGATTCACGAATTACACTTCATTCACATGTAACCCACATGATAAGGTAGGGTCACTGTTCTTCATGAGGAGCATAGCTTTGCAATATTACGCTTCGCGGGGAACCCTTTCTTCACATGACATTGCTCTGTGAATTCCATTCCACATGGAGATGCACCTTCCATATGAACCTATGCCCTATGTCTAGGCTAGGCCACTTCAGTTCACGAAGTACACCACTTCAAGAAGCCCCTCCACTTCATGGAGCACCAGAGCTTCAAAAGGCTTTAACCTATGAACCCCTTTACATTAAAACTCTATTTCCCATTTTCCCCTTCAGGTTCATATAAAGCAATTTAATGGTCCCTTAGATGGTTCTTCCTGTTCTGTTGCTTCGCCTCATGCATCTTCACATAGGCATGCTAACAACTATTTCTTTTTTTTCATAGCCACGCTAACGTGGACCCCTTAATGGATCACTCCAAAACACTTCTCACCATGACGCTACTGATGCCTTCCATTCCCCAAGGGTGGGTGGGTATCAGTTATGTATGGTTTAGGGGTGCAGAGTGAACCCACCTCCACGGATTTGCATGACATTAAACTTCCAAGAACCTTTATCCTCCGCACATAATGTTAAACTGTGTCCTCGCTCCATTCATTATACATGGGGTGCCCCATCTCGGACATTCTCTATGCCCACTTGTCTCCATGGGAGTGAGATAATTCTTCACATGGAATGTGATCCTCTTTATTGGAGAAGTTTCTATCAATGGGGACATGGAAACCACCTTGGTTTAATCCCTTATCTATTCTTACAGGAGGTTGCACCACTACTCCTCTATTCTTCATTGTCAAATAAATCTCCCTTTGGGCTTTGTCACTACTGGGCCTCCATGTTAAAGAAAGTCCCAATCTCCATCCCCTTGGGATGCTAACCACGCCTAAGCCCCTATTTCCCCTTTGGGATGCTTACTACGTGTAAGCCCCACATTACTTCTCACAGACGCACCATTCGCGACATGATCATCAGGGCCTTGCTGCCTTTTTTTCTAACACCGAGCAAAACTCACGTGGGCTTAGAGTAAGCATCGACCATGACATCCTCTATGGGAAACCTAGAGTGTATTCCCCACTCCTTTTGAACTACGTGGTCTTTGATCCTTGCCAAGGTAGGGTATGTAGGAAGCCTCCCTGAGGTTCATGTCTAACAACCATTGGTCCCGACCATCTTCACCTTGGTTCAACAAAAACAATTCTGAACTACAAGGTCTTTGATCCTCGACTGGGAAATGTACGTAGGATGCCTCCCTGAGGTTCAAGCCCACCAGCCATTGGTTTTGACCATTTCACGTCAGTCCACCATTTTTTACTATGAGGTATTTTATCCTTACCATGGAAATGTACAAAGGAATCATCCCAGAGAATCTGTCCCACCATCCATTGGTTCTTACCATTTCACTTCGGTCCACTATCCTGAACTATGTGGACATTGATCCTTGACTTGGAAAGGTACATAGGATGCCTCACTAAGGTTCTATCCCTCCATCCATTGGTCCCAAATATATTCATGTTGGTTCACCAAACATCATCCTTCTGAACTACGTGGACTTTGATCATTGCTGATGAAGGGTATGTGGGAATCCTCTATGAGGTTATATCCCAAAAACCATTTTTCTCTACTATCTTCACATCGTTTTATCAAATACCATTCTGAAATATGAGGTCTTTGATCCTTGCCATGTCAATGAATGTAGAAATTCTTCTTAAGGTTCTAGCCCACCATCCATTATATCGGACCATTTCACATCAGTCCACCATCATGAACTATGTGGACATTGATCATTTCCAAGGCATGGTACATAGGATGCCTCCCGGAGGTTCAATCCAAACATCCATTGTTCTCAACCATCTTCACTTCAGTTCACCAAACATCCTCCTTCTGAACGACATGTTCTTTTTTCCTCTCCATGTTATGGTATGTAGGAAGGCTCACTGAGTTTACAGTCCAAAAACCATTGCTTCTGACCCCTTTCACGTCGAACCACCTTAGTCCCACTTGATGATAATCTACATCCCCCCTTTTGACCTTAACGATGTTAAACTAAATTCACCGTACCAAATTCTTTGGGACTTTATCCTTGCCTCATAGACATGATACGTAGGAAGACTTTATGTGGTTCAAACACATCATGTGGTAAGCCATTGTGACCCCATAACCGGTAAACTGTTGTGTCCCCATCGAGTGGTAAGGAATTGTAACCCCATCTAGTGGTAATCCATTGTGACCCCATCCAGTGGTTAGCCATTGTGATCCCATCCAGTGGTAAGCCGTTGTGACCCCATCTATAGGTAAGTTGCGAGAACCCCATTCAGCGATAAGTCATTGCGATGCAATCTAGTGGTGAGCAGTTCCGAACCCGATTCTGCGGTGAGACGATGTCAACACCAACCCAGCAGTGAGCTACTGACATCCCTTTTGTTGGGGCCCATATTAGTGGTATGTCCTAGTGGCATAAGGCTTACATAGGGATTCAAACCATGTGTAACCCCAATATATAATTGGGTTTCTTTCACCTATGTGCACCCTGATTATATACCCCCATCCTGAACTACGTGGACATTGATTCCCTGCCATGAGGATACACATAAGGTCTCTTCGAGGCTTCAGTCCAACATTATCATCGACATCAAGTCACCTCCATAAAATTCACTATCTACTCCACTTAACCATCCATTATCCATCATGATTCTTACTCGGGACACCACATAATGGTGGGATCATACCACCTCATTCCCTATTCCATTTGACAACAATCTGGTAGCTAACCATGCGTTAGACCCAACATCAGTGTTATCTTCTGGGGTTTCACCCATATCATTTACTCTAGTCAGTGTTCTGATTAGTCTGATTCTACTCCACATGAGGATAAACCAACGACATACCCTGTGTTAAACTTAGAAAGGTGAGGAAAACATCAGATACAATACTATGGCTTATAATTCCCCGCATTCGATGTGGGATTCCTCGTACTATAGTGCCATCGAGAATCACTACAATAAGGGGATGAAACCCAGAAGCACTAGTGTTCTAGCGTCTTGACTTTCTAGTGATGTCCAACATGACTACTCCCCTGACTAATGGTTACTACCTTGACTAAAACCCTTGGAATTTCACTATAATAGTACTGTAATTAACTGGTGTCCATGAAGAAATGGCACTGGGAAGAGTTTCACGAACAATGTCTTAGTCTATAAGGGAGACTCAGACTAGGTGACATGTTCTGAGGAGGAATCCACTGAAGGATGAACTGAAATCCCATAATCCTATTTCGATCAAGGATAAAACATCCATAAATAAGTGATGGATGTCACCCACCTTTGGAAATCGAGAATGTGGGGAAAGAACTACTTGCCCTCCAAAGACAGATGCGTGCGCCCCAAGGAAAGCGTCGAAATCTGAAATGATGTACCTGGAATGAAGTAAATATCTTCAATGTAGAGATTAGTAGAGTTCGAGGAATCATTATATCTATATGTCATCGGATCCAGTTATCCAGTGTTAGGTCCCGCCAAGAAAATTATGGGAATGGCATGAAACTCGCGAGATGTTGGGGCAGTCGAAATGTTGGACATCCTGATCTACAATGATATTAGCATGGATCCATCTTATCATCAATGGAAGATGGAATGCAGTTGAGGAACTGGTCATTGATTCCATTCCTTTCAGCACTAATGGGTTAATCTCCATACTTTTCAATAAACATGCTGCTGTAGGAAATTGATCGTCTCATGTCCATCGATGCAGGGGTAGAAGCAATTCAAATGCGATAGTCCCGTGTGACTCCACCGCTTTTGATACGATCTCCACATCTACAAACTATAGGTTCCCATGCCCCATCTCCCCATCTAAATTCAATCAGTGGAGGGTGATCAATGACCTCATACACTGGTACATGGAGGAGAGGATTATCCCAACTCGGGATATGGCTCTTCGGGATCTAGAGGCATCAACACCTCGTCACCACCGCTACCCCCTAGGGCTATGAAGAGTTCCACTTCACCCCACTCCAACGTACAATAATTTCTAAAGCCTCTACCAGGATTTCCTTAATGAATCCCTCACCTACGCCATCGAGGTGGGGGATTTTTGCACCAGCCCTATTGGGATCATGTTTCAGGGGCCCCACGAAAGGCTCCCACACAAGGCCACACTAGTGCCTCCATCTAATCCCATGAGTTGAGGAGCAGGTAAGACAAGAACCCGCACCACTGGCCCCAGTACGGTTGACCTGATTCCAGTGTCGGGAATAGGCTGAGGAGGACGCCCTCCAAGGGGCATCAACGTCAACAATTACTGTGGTTCGGGCTGCTTCCGACATATATCATCAACCCCCTTTGTATAAAGAGCCTGTGGAATTGTATATTTGGCCTCGATTGAGGCCCCAACTGCCCCACAGGCACGCTGGTTCAACTCTCTCAGTTGCTGGTGTATATAGTGGCCACAGCCAGTAAGGAGGACCTCCCATACCGCCACAATGGAGAACATAGGCCCTCCCCATTTCCAATCATGAAATGGAGGTCCAAACCATACTATATTTAATCTGAATGAAGGTCCTCGTAATGACAGAAACACAGAGTACATGATTCTCTCCCATGGTAACTGCATTTGGAATGGAGTTTTTCCTCCTGCCGATGTTTGTCGAAGTTGGGATGTTAGACGTTTGGTTAGTCTCTAGAGTGGGGGCCTTCCCTATGTTCTTATAGCAGTTGGAGAATGTCCTCCTTGCCTTGGAAATAAGAGGATTGAAGGATATATTTGCTTCACCAGCACAAATCATGGATGTCCTACCCATGTTCGGCTTGACCAGTATGAGGACCCTCCTCACACTGATGTCGCAAGGGGAAACAAAATGGAGGTCCTACCCATGAACCTATCACCTACAGTGGAGGTCCAACCCTCTCCAGTACTTCCCAGAGAGGTCTACACTATGTCCACGTTGATATCTGTCCCAGTGCTCCTCGCACCTCATCTTACTCATGTGATAATTCTCTCCACCCAAGCACCAGTACGGGCGAAGTTCCTCCTTATGCCAAAAATCTACCTTGTCCTAAAAAAAATCCTTGAGATGTATGGAGGGTCATGCTACCATATAAAGAATGCTGAGAAGATTCAAACTAAGATCAAACTGGTTTTCTTCTCAGATTTCGAAGCAGACTATGACTCTGCGATGGAACCCTTTCCTAGATCCTCCATGCTAAGGGCTGGGGAAGGAACAAGTGGAATTAGCCTAATACGTCCAGAATGCGAGGTCCATCAGAATCCCACCTCTTTCCAAAGGTATATCTAGGAGGATTTTTTGGAAACTTCACTGGTTATGATAGGGAAATCACCACCATCCTCACTAGAAGCACTCTCTACCTCGATAAGAGATCACACAGAGTTATTTTGCAGACCAATGTTGGACAAGCAGCAGCGTCGTCCACTGCCAGTAGGTGTGGTCCCCATGATAGAAACCACAATTGTCAGTTTATCTAACCATGATGTCATGGCTACGTCACTACACTCTTCCGTGGATAGCCTAAGATTCTACAGTTTTTCATCTCACTAACTATATTCTACTGTGGCCATCCAACCATCCTAGCGGTCTACTTCAGTACCACTACCGGTTCCCAAGATGTCTTTGGTTGATGAGTGGTCCAATGAAGGGTCAGACCCTAACTCCGAGCCCATGAGCTCATGTGATATCCTCACAGAAAATCACTTCACTGAGTTGTTTTGGCCATTTGCAGTGCTGAATTATTGTGCGCCTGAATCCCTCACCCAAGAGGAAGTTTAGTGTTTCTAACAAACCTTATGGGAGACTCATTTCTGTCTATGTCATCCGTGAGTGGCTTACCCTTAGAGCCATGATAATTTCAAGGACATTAAAGAAAAATGTCATGTGGTTGATTTTTACACACTCTCTGTGGCCCAGCTCCCTGAGTCATCAGGTCACCGTAGGGACCTCCAACAACGGAACATTCAGAGATTCATGGAAGTCCACCGGATTATCAAAGAGTATTCTCCCCATAAACAGATCAATTTTTGGGGTTGTATGTTTCCCTCCTCTTCAAACCTATCAGGAATCAGCCCAATTTTCAGGGTGACATAGAGGATATTCCTCAAGGCAGGGTCACAGTTAACATGTCTAATATGCTAGAGGGTGAGAACAATTTAGAGCTTCTTGGAGAGGACCTACCTGTAAAGGAGTCTCATACTTATGGGATCCTTCAGGAAATATGACTCATCAATAGAGGAATCTACTAGGTCTTCCCATGCCCACTGAGGAACATGTCCTCAGCTAGAATCCCAACAAGGGAAAGGAACAGCTTGTAGTTGTCAAACCCTCCAACTTGTCTGGCTCAGGGAAAAAGGTAGAAGACGATCCCAAAAATTCTGATTTTCACCACCAACTCGCCAAAAACAAGAATATGGTTGACAAGCTCCTTGCTGAACATGTTGTAGATAGACTTCCAGACTATGGTGATCCTCGGCTAGGGAAGTAGGGACAAGAACAACATCCCCTTTGATAAATTCCCCTAGGTGACCCTGACCATCCTGCCCATGCTGACAGGTTTGAGGCTAGGACTTAGGGCAAGAGGGTGAGGTATATGTCTCCAAATCATACCAAATGGTGCGAAAATCCTCAGGACCTAGCATAGGTAACCCTGGCTATTCCACATGTTCTTCCACTCACTACTCTATGAGCTACATGGCATGTTTATCTTGTTGATGAACCTACCAATGCACTGGTGGTCATAGATCCCCATCAAGACAGGGACCCCTACACAGATGATCCAATGGTAGAACTCATTTCCCGTCTCGAGGTTTTAAAGACACGACTTGAGGCAACTCTTCGTGATGGAAATCCATATCCAACGTGGGTGGATTATATTCCAGCACCCTGGGTATTGGGAATCCCACCTTTTCCCCTTTCCATGAGACAAGGGACCCACCATAGAACTTGGACCACTTCATCTCAAGGTGTGGACCCATGTTGGGAACATCAGTGCAGCATGAAGCCTCCATGCTCCGGTGTTTCATACAAACATTAGAAGGTTCGTCATTCGTCTAGTATAACCAGCTACCCATCAGATTAGTAGCTAGCTGGGAAGAACTCCGTAGGTAATGTTTCTACCCATTTAGTTCCACCACTTAGAATACAAGTATCGCAGACCTCTTCATGTGCAAGAAGAGGTAAATTGAGCGCATTTCAGACTTTTTCTCCCTGTGGAAAGGGCTCACATACTATCTTGAAATGCCGCTAACTAAGGATAAATTACTGTCGATGTGCATAGAAAATGACAAGACGGAATGGGTCCCCTCTTTGATAACCAAGAACTAACATGGGGGATTCCAAGAGTTCTTTGATGAGGTCCAATGCATAGAGAAATCCTTACATTAGGCGAAGTAGGCCCGTATGTTGCCTCCTGCAATCCCCGTAAGAAGGTCCACTAGGGCCAAGACCACAGTAGTGGCCCTAATAGAGGCCCACATGCATCTAGAGTTGTTACCATTGGAGCCACCACCAAAGCCTCGTAGAGGCCCTAGACCTCAAGTACAGCCTCCAGCCCAGTAGCACCCAACTCAGAATTAGCAGTTGCCCCCATGCAATGCACCTCAACCACCTAGGTGCAATAACCATGCTCCACTACCTTGAACGACTCCTCCAGCTCATCGTTAGAGTCAAGCTACAAGGGACTCCTTCCTACATAAGAGGAACCAGACCTACTCATTCAATGAGGCTCAGGTGCCCGGTTACATGTAACACCCCGAGCTTCCATGATATGCTTCTCATTTAATAATGCAATAGCTTGCATGGTACGCAAGTTCGAGTTCTAACACACTGCGACTAATCAAAGTAGCCGTTATGAATAGTAATGCCCACTTTTTAAAATTATAGAAATTTTATATTTCAAAATGGACTTCATTTTTGTATTCGTAATATCGAAATTATCCTATGTTTAATTTTTTGTAACTTTCTGAGAACTTCCAATTTTTTATGAATACTGATAAATACTTAAAACAAATTTTTTAATAAAAATAATTTATTGTGATAAATTATACTATTTAGTGGTTTTAAAATATAATTAGAATATATTTTTACCATTTTATCCAATGGTGGTCATTAGAATTAATTTAACATTGAAATTGGACATAAACAATTGCCAATCTTTTGATATAAATTGTTTCTTAAAAACACGCTATTTGTTGTGACAGCGGGAATTGATTATAAAATTAATTAATGAAACTTATATGTTTGGAATTTTGTAAAATAGACATCATTTTTGAATTTGGAATATCAATTATAGCTTAGGGTGAAATTTTGGCATTGTTCTGAAAAACATCAATTTTTGATGAATAGTGAAACCACTAAGTGGAAGTTAAATAACTGATTTTTCGTTTAAATGAAATATTACCACTTCTGTGATTTGATTTCCAAAAATCTGACATACATGGTTGTCATTAAGAAGTAAAATGTGGTTCAATGAGATTAAAATAATTTTTTGGTGAATAGTAACTTTTAAGTTCTTAATCGCGATTAGAGGTAATTAGTGTAGTTTAAGGTAAAAATAATTATTTAATAATATGAGATGAGCTTGACACATGTCCTATCCTCATTGGATGTTCCATGGCCGACCATGACAATCCATGGGACAACTTGGGGACCCCATGGAGCCACTTTAGTTGGAAAATGACATAAATACCTTTTATTTACTGTTAAAGTAAAAAATGACACAAACATAAAATGTTTTACTAAAAAAAATTTTACTTGGGGTTATACAAGTCATATTTTTGACTATAAATATTCATTGGAAATCTAAAAAGATTTCCTACATCATAGTATTTTTTTGTAAATTTTAGACATTAAATAAATTAAATTATTTATGACATCATGATGATGCAGCGATGACCTCATTATTTAACGATTTAAATAAAATGAGAAGATAATTTAAAATCCAAGGCTTAAACTTGTCCAAATCCTATTGGATGAGTAGATTTAGAACCCTTATCACCTTAGCCTCTAATTATATAAGTGTGGGACCTTTAGAATCTGAAAAGCATTGTTTAATAAAGTAGCATTTTATTACTTTCAAAAAGTGCCCCTCCTCTCAACTTATAAAAGGCCCCCACCTCTACCACCTCATTCACACTTTCAAGCCATTTTTCTCGGCTAAACTCTGCCCAAATACTCTCCCAACTTCCCCCTCTTACTCCTAGAAGCCTCACTTTGGGAATAACTCTTCCCAAGGAAGCCTTTGCCTCAAATCAAAGAGTGTTACCCGTTTTAAAGGTAGTGTTTTCTCTTATGTTGTTTTGTTTTATTTTGCTTCTCCAACACCCTAAACTCTTTTTATTCTTTTCTTTTGTAACAACACCAGTATCCTAAATATACTAGGATGTTTCTATAAGAAGGATTCGAGCTACACTTACACACACCTACATCTAATGGTTAAAGAACATACTGTTTCTGTGGATGGCGAATTTCTGCCTCACGAAACGATGATTGTTCAAATTCTTTTAACACCTATAATGGTGGCCATTTTGATGACACTATTTTCATATATGATATATATATTATGTTTATGTTTTTCTTATACTTCTGTATTTCTCATTTATTTCATACTTTATGATTTCCATTATGGGTAAACACGATAATTTCATTTTAGGAAGTGCGGACTACCGCCCCCTCAAAGTGATTTGAATCATTAATACCATATGTGGGATGTATAAAGGATGGACTAAATGGTATTATACATTATATTATACTTTAATTATATTATTCCTTTATATAATTATAACTTCATTTCATTAAATACAAAATATAAATGAAAGTAGCGTTCATGCGTACGTACGGCTTACTGTCTCCATGAACGGTGCATTTCATTTCTTACCTCTAAATGTTATGTAATATTATAAATGCATTTATATACTGGATTTATAAGAGATATATGATATCTATATCATGAATATAGTTCTGGATATAATGGATACATCACCACATGAACAACTTGTAATTATAAGAAGTTTATTTTTGACTCAAGTACCAAAGATCGACAAAATGACCGTTATTAACTTAAATAATTTCATAATGTTCATAACATTGTAATAAGTGATATAAAAAGGATAATGAAATTGAATATGGTTCTTAATAAGGTATATATTAACTATATTTTATTATTTAGGAGGTTAAAGAACGGTTGAGTCAAGTCGGACACGAGGTAAGGGAACTTCTTAACCCAATTTCTATTCTTTGGGTTAATCTCCTACTTTCAAATTATGTCATGATATTATTATGTCCTATCTTGTATTTTTACATTATTTATGTGTACTTATAGTGAATACACATTATAGATGTACTTTATTTAAAAAATTGATCTTTTTAAGGACTTCGTCTCAATCCCCTTTCATTGAGGCATATTTGGTTTTATACACAACTTTCTTTTATACAGTGTATAAACCCCTTTGACTTTTACGATTATTCAAAAGGAATCTTTTTTATACGAAGCGTTTTGCTAAAAAACAAAAGGGAATATTTTTCTTTCCGTACATATGCGGCGATAACGAATTCTCCGTCGCCGTGACCATTATTTGAGTTTCGGCTTCCTCTACAAGCCATCATTTTTTTTAATGAAAAATAAATAAAATGTTTTATCTTTCTTTTATTTTGGTATTGAAAATGGTTTTGAAAGCATTTTTATTATATCAATGTGTCTTACTGATATCTTGTGATTGAAATGTGGAAATGTTATGTTTCCTTTATGCATGTTTTATGTAATACGATTATGTTATGGTTTATGATATTTTTAAACCTATTCATATGAGGAATGTATTGGACTTAATAAGTGACGGGTGGAGCCCGCTATAGCTCCTCAATGCATCGGTAGGTCTCATGAGACAACTAGACGTGGAATTGGCCGAGGCCCTTTCCCAATTTGATTTATGGTTTTGGCCGAGGCCTTAATCATTTTAGACGTCTTGGCCGAGGCCTTGAAAAAATGTTTCAGAATGTCTGGCATTATACATTCCCTCATTATGAAAGTGGTTATTGATATTGCATGTGATTATTCGACCAGTAGAATATCCATGTGAATAAGTAAATGGCATTATCTCATTTTACTTTTGCCATATTATGTTGAAGTTCATGTTTAAAAAGCTTTTGTTTTAGTTATACATTGCCTTAAAAGTTAATGTTTATTTATGAAAGTTTCCGCAATATTGTTATCCTTACTAAGAATTTGAGCTCACCCCTTTCAATGTTTTAATATTTTCCAGGATGTGAAGAAGTATTTTATGAATGACCTGTAGGGATAGTCAGAAGAGGATATGAGTGTGGACTATAGAGACTTTTTTTATTGTAGTTTTTCACTTTATGATGTAATGTAACGTTTATGAATGTATCTAGTGTTTCCAAGGCTACTAAACTAATCGGTCTTTCGAGACTTGATCTTTTGTGATCATGCCAATGTTACGAAGTAATGCACCGAATCTGGGTAGCTGGGGTTGGGGCGTTACAGTTGGTATCAGAGGCAGTTTAGTACTAACCTTGGAAGCTAGATTTAGATAAACACTGATTAGAGCACATAGCCCAAAGATAGACTTTGAGGATTAGTATAGAAGAACTTCCTAGAATTTTGTTGTTGTAAAGATTTTGTGAGTTTTCCGAGCAATACATCCCTGTCTGGATACGAGCAGGTAGAGGCGGCTCTGGCATAGATGTACCTAGGGGTAAAACCCGAAAACACCGCTTTGTGCTAGACTCGAACGGGAACTGGTGCACGAAAACGGGCCTTGATGTACTCTTTGTTACGACACTCTAGGGGGATATGCTTAGGATAATTCTCATTTTCTTTACAAACCACTATGAAGGGTTATGAGTATATACTTCCTCAAAGAAAACATTTTTAGGGATTATATCCATAAATAGTTCAATTTATGTCAAGTATTTTATAAGTATGGAATTATGTATTTTGATTCATAAACTAATCTAGTTTATGCCATTATATAGAAATGGTGCCTAGTGGAAGGAATGGAAACCGTATCAATGCACGCACTCCGTGTAGGGATTTCCCTCCTGCTCAAGATAATTATTGTGGATCTGGAGATACAACTGGTGTTGATCAACTTATTACAATACTGGGACAACTCACTCAGGTTGTGAATAATAACCTTACTCATATGGAGCACCCTGATCCGCAACATGGAGGATCAATGTTAGACCGCTTCATGAGGCAACAACCACCAACATTTAATGGGGGTACAAATCTATTAGTATCAGAGCAATGGAAAAACTCCTTAGAGAAAATATTCCACGCCTTGGGGAGTAGCGAAAGGGAGAAGGTTATCATGGTAGTTTACCGCCTCACTGGAGATGCTGATCAATGGTGGTCATTGATTCAAAACACAAAGGAAGATGAAGAAGTATCAAATATGGAATGGAGAGAGTTCAAAGATCTTTTCTTAGAAAAATACTTTCCACATGACCATCGAGATGATATGGAAAGACAGTTTTTGAGTCTGAGACAAAAGGAGGATGAAAATGTCGCAAAGTATGAGGCCAACTTTACAAGGTTAGCGAGACATGCTGTAGATTATATACGTAACCCAAGAAGTAAGATTGATAATTTCTTTGATGGGTTAAAACCATTTCTCCGTCGAGCATTAGTCTCACAAACCTTCTCGTCATACGAAGATATTGTCTCGTGTTCTATCAAGACAGAAAAGGAATTCTCTAAGTCTTATGACAACAAAGTAAAGCAAGAGAAGAAGAGAACGGTGGAACAAGAGACAAATAAAGGGAGAAAGGGAAAGAAGGATTTTCCATTATGTGATAATTGTGGGAAGAATCACCCTGGTACTTGACTAAAAGGAATGGGAGTTTGTTACAAATGTGGAGAAAAAGGTCACCAGGCTCGTGATTGTAAGGGAAAGAAAGAGGCTATCAATGTTGAATGCTATAATTGTAGGGAAATGGGTCATTATGCAAATGAATGTCCTAAGCATCAGGGAAACTTACCTCAAAAAAGGCCAAGGGATTAAGGCCAATATTATGCTGTGACTACAGTTGAAGCGGAATAATTAATGTATTTGTGCTTTTGGACTCATGGATTATATTCTGGTTATTAGAATAATGTGATATATATATATAAGGATTGTACTGCAGTACTTGTTGTTTCAGTAAGGTTTTAATATGATGAAGGTAATTATATTTTTAGTATGTGACAATAAGAGAAACTTTACTTTGTTTGGGGAATCTGATAAATTGATTTTGGAATTAAGAGACCTTTTATAGAAAGTCTGGACAGAGGTATTTTGGATAACTATAAAGGTTGGAGTGGATTAAGTTGATCTTTGGATAGTATTGTTTAAGGTTAAAACATTTTTGAAGATTATTTTTGGAATATTATAATACTATAGTTTTAGGAAAAGGACAACCTGCAGGGTGGGGCATAACCTGACGCGTCGGACAAAGCTGCAGGAATCGAACCCACAACCATAGTGCGACAGGCCTTTATTTCCTACCACTAGCCTACAAGAAGTCCCTGGTTATTACAAAATAATTTTACTAATCTAAATGGTATGTGTTAACATTTGGAACCTTATACAATTAGGATAAGTATAATATTTTTGGGTTCTATTATCTTTTTTAGTGAAAGGTGAGTTGAAGGTTGAAACTCTAATTGTCAAGCATAAATATATATATACCTATCTGTTATTCAATGAATAAATTAATTCTTAAAATTTAGTAAAGGGATATTAAAACAAAAAAATGTGTTACCCTAATACCTTATGTCTTGTTGAACTGATAATATTTTAAATCAACATAGATTGAAGGCTTTGAGGCCCTCAATTTGACAGTTGATTGTGATTGATGACCTCAATCACTCCCTACAAATATTTACGTTTTTCCTCCAATTATATGTCTCTAATTTCCACCAATGTTCTCCTTATCGAGATCATAATTAGGTGGTGACTTTCTTATTTCCATTTCCCTCTTATTAAGGCTAAATTTTATTAACCTTATTTCCGATGTGGGTTTTCCACAAAGGTATTTTCTATTTTCAACTTATTATTTTCAATGAAAAATTTCAAATTACGAGGATGCAATTTATTGAAGGAGGGGAGAATATAACACCCCGAGCTTCCATGATATGCTTCTCATTTAATAATGCAATAGCTTGCATGGTACGCAAGTTCGAGTTCTAACACACCATGACTAATCAAAGTATCTGTTATGAATAGTAATAACCACTTTTTAAAATTATAGAAATTTTATATTTCAAAATGGACTTCATTTTTGTATTCGTAATATCGAAATTATCCTATGTTTAATTTTTTGTAACTTTCTGAGAACTTCCAATTTTTTATGAATACTGATAAATACGTAAAACAACTTTTTTAATAAAAATAATTTATTGTGATAAATTATACTATTTAGTGGTTTTAAAGTATAATTAAAATATATTTTTACCATTTTATCCAATGGTGGTCATTAGAATTAATTTAACATTGAAATTGGACATAAACAATCGCCAATCTTTTGATATAAATTGTTTCTTAAAAACACGCTATTTGTTGTGATAGCGGGAATTGATTATAAAATTAATTAATGCAACTTATATGTTTGGAATTTTTTAAAATAGACATAATTTTTGAATTCGGAATATCAATTATATCTTAGGGTGAAATTTTGGCATTGTTCTGAAAAACTGCAATTTTTGATGAATAGTGAAACCACTATGTGGAAGTTAAATAACTGATTTTTTGTTTAAATGAAATATTACCACTTCTGTGATTTGATTTTCAAAAATCCGACATACATGGTTGTCATTAAGAATTAAAATGTGGTTCAATGAGATTAAAATAATTTTTTGGTGAATAGTAACTTTTAAGTTCTTAATCGCGATTAGAGGTAATTAGTGTAGTTTAAGGTAAAAATAATGTTTTAATAATATGAGATGAGCTTGACACATGTCCTATCCTCATTGGATGTTCCATGGCCGACCAAGACAATCCATGGGACAACTTGGGGACCCCATGGAGCCACTTTAGTTGGAAAATGACATAAATACCTTTTATTTAATCTTAAAGTAAAAAATGACACAAACATAAAATGTTTTACTAAAACAATTTTTACATGGGGTTATAAAAGTCATATTTTTGACTATAAATATTAATTGGAAAGATAAAACGATTTCCTACATCATAGTTTTTTTTTATAATTTTTAGACATTAAATAAATTAAATTATTTATGACATAATGATGATGCAGCGATGACCTCGTTATTTAACGATTTAAATAAAATGAGAAGATAATGTAAAATACAAGGCTTAAACTTGTCCAAATCCTATTTTATGAGTATATTTATAACCCTTATCACCTTATCCTTTAATTATATAAGTGTGCGACCTTTATAATCGGAAAACCATTGTTTAATAAAGTAACATTTTATTACTTTCCAAAAGTGTCCCTCCTCTCCACTTATAAAAGGCCCCCACCTCTACCACCGCATTCACACTTTCAAGCCATTTGGCTCAGCCAAAATCTACCCAAATACTCTCCCAACTTCCCCCTATTACTCCTAGAAGCCTCACTTTGGGCAGAACTCTTCCCAAGTAAGCCTTTGCCTCAAATCAAAGAGTGTTACCCGTTTTAAAGGTAGTGTTTTCTCTTATGTTCTTTTGTTTTATTTTGCTTCTCCAACCCCCTAAACTCTTTTTATTCTTTTCTTTTGTAACAACACCAGTATCCTCAATATACTAGGATGTTTTTATAAGAAGGATTCGAGCTAAACTTACACACACCTACATCTAACGGTTAAAGAACATACTGTTTCTGTGGATGGCGAATTTCTGCCTCACGAAACGATGATTGTTCAAATTCTTTTAACACCTATAATGGTGGCCATTTTGATGAAAATATTTTCATATATGATATATATATTATGTTTATGTTTTCCTTATCCTTCTGTACTTCTCATTTATGTCATACTTTATGATTTCCATTATGGGTAAACGCGATAATTTCATTTTAGGAAGTGCAGACTACCACCCCCTCAAAGTGATTTGAATCGTTAATACCATATGTGGGATGTATAAAGGATAGAATAAATGGTATTATACATTATATTATACTGGAATTATATTATACCTTTATATAATTATAACTTCATTCCATTAAATACAAAATATAAATGAAAGTAGTGTTCATGCGTACGTACGGCTTACCGTCTCCATGAACGGTGCATTTCATTTCTTACCTCTAAATGTTATGTAATATTATAAATGAATTTATATACTGGATTTATAAGAGATATATGATATCTATATCATGAATATAGTTCTTGATATAATGGATACATCACCACATGAAAAACTTGTAATTATAAGAAGTTTATTTTTGACTCAAGTACCAAAGATCGACAAAATGACCGTTATTAACTTAAATAATTTCATAATGTTCATAAAATTGTAATAAGTGATATAAAAAGGATAATGAAATTGAAAATGGTTCTTAATAAGGTATATATTAACTCTAGTTTATTATTCAGGAGGTTAAAGAATGGTTGAGTCAAGTCGGACACGAGGTAAGGGAACTTCTTAACCCAATTTCTATTCTTTGGGTTAATCTCCTACTTTCAAATTATGTCATGATATTATTATGTCCTATCTTGTATTTTTACATTATTTATGTGTACTTATAGTGAATACACATTATAGATGTACTTTATTTAAAAAAATGATCTTTTTAAGGACTTCGTCTCAATCCCCTTTCATTGAGGCATATTTGGTTTTATACACAACTTTCTTTTATATGGTGTATAATCCCCTTTGACTTTTACGTTTATTCAAAAGGAATCTTTTTTATATGAAAAGTTTTGCTAAAAAACAAAAGGGAATGTTTTTCTTTCCGTACATATGCAGCGACAACGACTTCTCCACTGTCGTGACCATTATTTGTGTTTCGGCTTCCTCTACAAGCCATCATTTTTTTAATGAAAAATAAATACAAAGTTTTAACTTTCTTTTATTTTGGTATTGAAAATGTTTTTGAAAGCATTTTTATTATATCAATGTGTCATATTGATATCTTGTGATTGAAATGTGGAAATATTATGTTTCCTTTATGCATGTTTTATGTGATACGATTATGTTCTGGTTTATGATATGTTTAAACCTATTCATATGAGGAATGTATTGGACTTAATAAGTGACGGGTGGAGCCCGCTATAGCTCCTCGATGCATCGGTATGTCTCATGAGACAACTAGATGTGGAATTGGCCGAGGCCCTTTACCAATTTGATTTATGGTCTTGGCCGAGGCCTTGACAAACTGTTTCAGAATGTCTGGAATTATACATTCCCTCATTATGAAAGTGGTTATTGATATTGCATGTGATTATTCGACCAGTAGAATATCAATGTGAATAAGTAAATTGCATTATCTCATTTTACTTTTTCCATATTATGTTGAAGTTCATGTTTAAAAGGCTTTTGTTTTAGTTATACATTGCCTTAAAAGTTAATGTTTATTTATGAAAGCTTCCGCAATATTGTTATCCTTACTAAGCATTTGAGCTCACCCCTTTCAATGTTTTAATATTTTCTAGGATGTGAAGAAGTATTTTATGAATGACCTGCAGGGATAGTCAGAAGAGGATATGAGTGTGGACTATGGAGACTTTTTTATTGTAGTTTTTCACTTTATAACGTAATGTAACGTTTATGAATGTATCTAGTGTTTCCAAGGCTACTAAACTAATCGGTCTTTCGAGACATGATCTTTTGTGATCATGCCAATGTTACGAAGTAATGAACCGACTCTGGGTAGCTAGGGTCGGGGTGTTACATTACATACGTAGTGCCTTGGAGTGGGGGATCATAAATTTTACTAAGTGCAGAAGGCCAGAAGAGGCAAACCTCACCGATCTCTCTAATTACAGATCCTATCACCGGATCTTCGGGCACACACTGAAACATTTATATGTGTTCAAAGTATGTATTCAAGACCAGGTGGATAACATCATAGTCCAGTTGGGCCCAGCTTCGGCACACATGGCATGCGTCTACTTGAGGCCATCCAACAGTAGTGCTAAAGAATGTGAGGGGCATCAGGCATTTAGTCGCATGTCCCAAAGGTATGATGACTGGATGGGTCGTAAAATAGTCACCTTCACCCATGGTGTTATCTGAGCACACCTTAATCAGCTAGAGACTTCATAATCTACAACTACTACTTCTGCATCGTTGGCTCAGCCACCCTCTTCCCAGAAGAGCAAACACCGAATGTGTTTGGGAATGTAAAGTCCCCCATTGATGCCATCATCATCCCATACTCTCAGTGACTTTATGACCACAGAGGTGGAGGTCCCTACCAAAATCCATCCAGTGGTGGACAACTTTTCGAGTTATGGTCATGGGTATGCCTAGGTTCATACTGTAGAGCTGGTAAAC
Source organism: Viscum album (assembly GCA_963277665.1). NCBI lineage: Eukaryota > Viridiplantae > Streptophyta > Magnoliopsida > Santalales > Viscaceae > Viscum > Viscum album. The sequence goes on along the minus strand of OY728143.1, from coordinate 58,665,623 downwards.
CACTACTTGATTCATAATGATGAGGAGCGCCAGGATGATCCTCCCAATGTCCCCTGCATTCATCAGCATTGATGGATCCATGGATATTGGTGACAAAGGATTTCCTTGGAAAACACTTCCATCTAGGCTTTACATGATTCCAAAACCATGAAACATGCATAGTGTAGAGTGCAGCATGCACAACATCCACATCTAGTGACATCAGGACTACCTCCACTGTTGTTTGTGTTGTTGGATCAGGAAGAGCCACATCGAACACGTCGTGACCAACCATACCCTGCTACTATCCAGTCTCAATCATTTGGACCTCATCCAGTATTCACTCCATAGGATTCGACTAGTGAGCAATGAGATATTCCCAGAACCAGTCAGTCATCGGTCCAGTCGGAAAAACCCACCACACCTCCTGTCATAGAGAAAACTCTTATAAGATAATGTTCACATCTAGAAAATAAGTATGATATCATCAAGAATCATTACAACATTCCAGAAAGGTCATCCAACATTGAGTCTAATCTCTAGTCATCAGTCATTTTTGAGGCCCTCACTGAGGTATTATGAAGCCCCCTCCAGTTTGAGACAGAAGTAGCAGTCGGAGAAGCCTTTCAGGCTAAGGTATTCAAGAATGATGAATTCCAGGCCATCATCTCATTCTATGGATAAGATGAATAATCTCTCATTTAGGAGAACATTTTCCCACTGTACATCACCATCCAGTTCAATTGCGTAGTGGTTTGTCGTTGTCTCATCGAAAGGTGCTCTAATATCATCCTAATCCTGATTCGGACACTGTAAAAACTGGGTTTCTCCAAAGTTGATCTAAGTCCTCTGACCTAAGTATACAAGGTTATGATAGGATGAAACAAACATCATTCGGAAATATATGCTTGAAAACCCTGTTCAGTTTCCTACCTTCTAGCACCAAATTTATGGGTGTCTCCCAGGACACAGCCTACAAATCTTTGATGGGAAGTCCATGGATCCACCTCCATGTGGTAGTTCCCTCATCATATCACCACTGCCTCATGTAATCCCTTAAGGGTTGATTGGGAATGATTCAAGTTGACACTTCTCCTTTTGCCTCTTGTGAAGCCTGTTACCTAGATGCCGACTACTACCATTGCAAATAAAAGCAGATTCACACTAATGAGGTCGAGCATGCCAGAATTGTGATCGACCCATGGATAGATCTAGATGATTCATAAGTATTTACAATCCACCTATTGGAGGCTACGACACCGGACATGGGACAATGCTTCGTAGTTTTTGGAATGAAGGGGGAACACAACCCAAGCCTATGTGATGCCAAAAATCACTTCATACCCTTATAAAATTTAGGCTTAGGTGTTCTGAGAGCCTCCTACTCCCATTAGGTATCGGGATATCCGCACCATGCTGACATAAATATGTCATACATGATTATTTTGTAGTGCTATAATAAACTAGCTCAAGCTGAAGTGACACTATTTTTTTTTGATAACATCAATAATGGACCTTGGGGCCGATGAACATATGGGGTCAGATCAACAAAGATCATCGATATGGTTGTGGTAGCACAGGATTCCCTCGATGTACTGTCCACTGCCACTCAGGATGGTACCAGCCTCTCTTCGAGATATGTCTACTCTGAAGAAACTCATCATGTTGAGGATTCCTCCTCTATAATTGAGGAAGAGGATTTAGAGGATTATCACCCCAACTTGGAAGGGGGTGTCCCTACTAGAGTTGATGAATTAGTATAGGTGAACCTATGTAGAAAGGATGAACTAAAACCTACACTGATCAGTATTTTAATTCCTTTTGAGGAGAAATAGAAGTACATAAATTTACTTAAACAACACCTTAATGTATTCTCCTAGAGTTATGATGAGATTCCATGACTAGATCCTCAGCTAGCCATCCACCTCCTCAGTCTCCTGGTAAATCACTATGGGTTCAAGTAACCTCCCAGGAAGATGCACTCTTCCCATAGTGCCATGGTTTTGGCCAACGTTGACAAGCTCATCATAGACAATTTTGTTAAGGAGGTCCAGCACCCCAAATGGAATACCAACATTGTATCAGTCATGAAGAAAAATAGATAGATCAGAGTCTGCATCGACTTATGGGATCTCAAACGTCACTGTCTGAAGGATGATTTTCCCTTTCCTGTAATAGAATTGTTGATCAACGATACATCTAGGTTCCAAGACCTCTCATTCATAGATGGGTACTCTGGGTATAACCAGATCTAAATGTCCCCGGAGTATGAGGATTATACATCCATTAGGGTAGCATAAGGTACTTTCTACTAATGATTTATGCACTTGGGTTAAAATAATGCAGGTTCCACCTATCAGCGGGATATGCATCACATATTTAAGCCGATCCCCAGAATGTTGGTGGAATGTTACGTGGATGAACTGGTGATCAAATCCAGTTAGCATTTGGACCATCACAAAGACATTAAGAAAGTGTTCATCTTCCTATGTTCTCCCCACCTAAATATGAACCCATTATAGTGTGCGTTCGAGGTCTCCTTTGGCATCTTTCTTGGCATTATTATCAGATACAGGAGAATTTAGATCGACCTAGAAAAGATCAAGGCCATCAGCCTATTGTCACCCCCGAACAATATCCAGGAGCTCTGAGGTTTGGAAGGCCACTTGGCCTATATACGCCAGTTCATCATGAATTTGTCTAGAAATTGCAAGACCGTTTCTTGGTTCATGAAGAAAGACACTGTCTATGAGTGGAACAAGGTGTGGAAGACTACTTTTGAGGAGATACAGTAGTATCTGCTCTATCCTCCAGTTTTAATGCCACCCATCTCTACAAATATTCTAGTCCTTTATGTGATCTCCCTAGAATGATCTCTCTATACCCTTCTCACCCAGAAGAACAACAATGAAAATGAGAACAAATTATACTACATCAGCTACATACTCCTTGATACGAAGACTAGATACTCCCATATCAAGAAGAGGAGCCTTGCGCTGGTATTCAGTGTACAAAAATTGTGGCATTACCTCCATCATCATGAGGTACAACAGGTATCGCTGGTTGATCCCCTGAGGTACATTCTGAACGGCCCCATGTTGTCAAGCCATCTAGCTTCATGGGAAGTGATTCTTCAGCAGTTAGACATTAGGTTTGTCCCTTAAATGTCAATTAAGGGTCATGTGCAGGAAGACATAATTTTGGACCATGCATCTCCTACTGACCAGTCCCTGGATCTCAATTTCCCTAATGAAAAAAACCACTTGATATACCAAGCCATACTGTGTTGGAGAATGCACATTGATGGTGCTTCTCATAACCCCACCGGAAGAAGTCTCAATGACCCCAGGATCAACAGAGTAGGCATGGGTATCATCTTCATTACCCCAACACAATCAATTTTTCCATACCAATTCTTATTTTTAGAAGGCTGCACCAATAATGTGGTAGAGTATCAGGCTCTCATCATTGTCCTTGAGCAGGACCTTGAGATTGATGTATCCCATTTTCATGTCAAATGGGATTGCAAACTAGTCATCAGGAAGACCAACAGTGACTATGTCGACATAAATCTCGAGATCATACCATTTTTGGCGAACACTCTCCCACTAATGGCCTAGTACCCATCTCATGTAGAAGATACTCATGTCCCTCAGTTTCATAATGGTAGAGCTGACACCCTGGCCGGCCTAGATGCATCACATGCGGAGCCAGGGAAAGATGATCTGATTATCCAGGTGGCACACTAGAGAGTCATTGCTCATGTCAATCTAGATGGAGATGACGACCTAATGTGGGCCACCTTACCACCGGTGCCTCCATGTCAGGACCCCCTGGTCCCCTGGATGTAGTGATTCATGTGACTCCCGACTGGAGAGCCCCCTTTTTTGAGTATCCCAAGAATGGTATTCTCCCAGAAGATTGGGATGAGCACGAGCGAATTCGAAGCTGCGTGTTACAGTTACCCTCTAGGATGGTCTTGGTCAGGAGTAGATCTTATATGAGAGCGGGTTTGAGGGGTTCTCATTTGTTTCATTCAAGGAGTCAAGATTTACCAAGTCATGTAAGAGTTTCATTTTGGTTTCTATGGTGCTCAATAGACCAGGCCAAAACTATCTCACTGGATCCAGAGATTTGGGTTATTTTTGTCCCTCCATGATCCATGACTGCATTGAGTTCTCCCAGAGGTTCCATTCAATCCAAATTAATGCTAACATCATGCATCGGCCGCTAGATCCTCTCCACTCCAACAAGTACTCTTAGGAATTTGTGGTATTGGGACTCGATTTTGTGGGATCATATCCACCAGTGACAACTTGCCAGTCTAGGTTCATCCTGACTGCTACAGATTTCTTCTCTAAGTGGGAAGAGGCAATTCCAATCATGGAAGTCAATTCATGTTCCATCATCGCCTTTTTGACCTCCAACATCATCTACCAATTTGGAGTCCCTCATGTCATCCTCACTGATAACAGCATGAACTTCCGGGCAGCTGAGCTAAAGAAACTGTATGTTATGTACTACATATTTTCTATCCATACCTCCTGCTATCATGTGGAAGAAAATGGACAGGTCGAGGCATTAGACAAAACCATCTCTAACATTCTTTAGAAAATGGTTGGTCAGTATATGAAGTATTGGCTGTACAATCTCGCCAATTTCCTTTGGGATTATCATATGACAACTAGTAATTCCAGCCATGTAACCCATATTCCCCGGTGTATAAGACAGAGGCCATCCTACCAATCAAGATTCAATTTCCCTCATTGCACACAACTATCTATGATCAACATGTGCTAGATAATGTGTCTAAAATCCGTTTGGATGAGTTAGAAGTGCATGAAGAGCATAGGCTTTGTGCCCTGCCCATCCTGGAAAGGAATCATAACAAGATAGCTAGAGCTTTCAAAAAAAATCACCACTGTTAATTCATTCATGGTGATGTGGAATTGGCCATGAAGATACCCATGATACCCGGTAGGAAACCACCAATTTTGGATCCCAAATGGTAAGGATCATACATTGTTAACAAGGTTTACTCCAATGGAGCATACTCCTTTTTTTACCATGGATGGTGATCATATAACTCCTACCACCAATTTCAAGAGCCTCAATCAATAATTTTCCTGAGACATATGGTCTAACATGACATTAAAATATACGGTACTGCATGACCTCAAAGTGCTAGTCCTGCACAACCCTAAACTGCATTAGGGTCCTCAATGACCTTAAACTGTCCAGTCCTAAATGACTATAAACTATGCGTTATCCTGCAAGACAATAAACTTCATCTCAAGAACTATGTATGGATTGATTCCCATTCACATGGGATACATATGAATTCTCAGACATCTCATCTTGAGTCTAGCCACACTTTTATCTTTGATTATCCCCTCTAGTGCATATTTTTTTGGAGAATCCCACATGGAGCCATATATGATTCTTTGGTCCCACTCATGTCATGGTTACGATGATTTCACCATGTTCTCTCCCTCTTTCTCCTCTCCTCCCATGTCGTTAGTGCGTGATGATAAACTGTATGGCTCTTTCAGAACTACGTAGGCTTTATTCCCATCCTCATGGAATACATAGGACCGCCGAGACATTTTTCCTGTAGGCCCAACCGCATACTCTGAGATATCCCCTAGAGATATCCCTCCATTTATCACCCATTCCCTAAGTGCAGGCCCCTCTATGCTACTTGATCCCCATCATAGGGTTTCCATCATCTTCTATATCCAAAAGATCTCTAAATGAAAATGATTCTAGCCCAAGGGATCTCCTACCATTGCGGGCCAATGTCCTTGGGGATTTTCAGCAACAAATTGATACATTTCTCGTGTTTCCAATGAGGTCAACAGTCGATGCTCAATTTTTTTCTCCAAACTCCGTTCACACAAGCGTTGATACTGTGTTGTGAACCTAGTCCACAATTGTCATCTATCATCATTTCTACATTGTGGTATCCCATAGCCACTTTGATTCACTCTCTCTGTCCTATGCATATGACATTAAACTAGGCGTATATGGTCTGAGATTTGTGACCTTAAACTATGATCATCATCTTCCTCACTGCAAGATGTTAAACGGAAAGCCCGCTGTTATGCTCTGTCTGTGTCCAAGCATTAGTTACCTTGCATTTTTGGGCCCCAGACCCAATCCCTCACATAGGATTGTATGGTATGGTTGGGGATTATGTACCCATTCATGTCAGATTTCTTTCCATGCAATACACATCCCTCGTTGAGATATGCTTCCCTTATCTGTGTCCCTGTAGCATGACGATAAACAACACATAATCCTAATTAGAACTACATGTGTCTTGATTCCCATCTTCATGGGAAATGTAGGAATGCCCGAATGTCAAGTATTCGGGTCTAGCCCCATCTCTTAGAAACCTCCCAATCACTTTTTCCCCTTGGCCTGCGTTCTTCCTCGAGTTGGGTATACAGTGTGGTGAAGAGTCCTTATGTCCTCATTCACGTTGGTGTTATAACAACCACTCTACATACCTCTCTCTCCTAAGTGGTGTTCTCTCATATCTTTGAGTTGGCCACCCCTAAGTTGGGTCCATCACCCCTTGTCGGTGAATCGCCAATGTGCCTAGGAGTACTCTAGTTCAGATCCTAGAGTGTCAGATTCTACCAGGACATGCTTTCACCCATTTTTTAGGTGTCTTATTCCCCTTCATTTTGTCCTACATTATCATTCACATCCAAAGGGACAACCAAATTGTGAGGATTTTGGGGCCAAGGGCTCTCCTAACATTACGGGTCAAGACCCTCGAGGGTTTCAGACAACAAATCGTTACATGTCCGATGTTGAGAATGTGTTCAATGGTCGACTATCATTTATTGATCCCATTTCATCACACACGATATAGATTCTATGTTTAGAACATGGTCAACATTTATCCATCCCCGCCATGCCAACCCCTTAAATACATGAATGTTGGTTAAATGATTCACAATATTTTCCACCCCATAATGTCCAACTGGAATTTGGATACTCTTTCTACTATCCCTCAGTGCACATTTTCACGTTAGGAGGAAAAAGATGTGGTAAGGTGTCATTCGGGGATCCGCACCGAATTCCCATTAACATGCATTCGAGGTTTTTCAAAAACCAATTATGTCTTTATTTCCCTCACTGAGTTTGACTCACATGGGATTTGGAATTGGATTGAGGTCTGCGCCTACTTGGAAGTGTCCCGCTTCTCTGTTTTTCGAGCTCTAAGACCATAAACTAAGATCTCTTTTAGAACTACGTAAGGCTTGATTCCCATTCCAATGGGATACATTAGAATTCCCACACATCTCATCTTTTGGTCCATCTTGTGTTTCACTAATTTATCTCATTTTTTATGCCTTTTAGGCTACAACTCTTATAGGACCACAAGATGTGGTGTGTGTGGGCTTACGCCTATGTTCACGCTAGGTTAAAAATTGTCGCATCACATACTTCTCATCAAGATGATAGTACCTCCTACCTCCTGAGCCATATTCTATTTCTTTTTCTGGCCCCTCGGCTTGAGGATTTTCTCTGGGAATAACACACGGTGTGATGTGTACCTCGTCCTCATTCACGTCGGGTATGCTTTATCACGCCATGCCCATTCCCTATTGAACCTTATATTTCATGTATATATCGGAGCCATATGAATTTACACTATATTTCCTAGTCCTACATGACATTAAACTAATTCTTAAATACTTCAAAACATTAAAATTCAATGTTCATTCTATCACAACTCCCTAAACTATGACATTATCATTTGGGCTTCATGAAGAAAAAACGGCATCACATCATGGTGTACTCATTCAAGGGGAAAAAATGTTGGTTATCAGTCACAAAACATACCATTTTTAAATGTCTGAACATGGATAGATTCTAGTGGCGACACTTGGACATTCTATCCTTGGTCTGTCTCCTCACAAAGAAACACTTTCGCGTATCCTAAAGGACAAATGAGACCAATCAAATGCCTCTTTTTGGGTGCAAGGGTGAGAAACACACAACCTTATTATCTATGGCACAGATATCATACCATGCCAACAGTAAACTACGTGCGTCTTGATTCTAATTCTCTTGAGATGTGTAGGAATTACCATTCAATCGGGTAGATCATAACATTCATTTTCAGTCCATCGACTTAAAAACTTCCCATGGAACAAATGGTGATCTGGACTCCATATCCTCATTCACCATGTGTCTCCCACATTCCCTACCATCTCTAGTATGAGCTCTGTGACCATAAACTAAGACCACTCTATGTCCTTTCCACAAGACGTTAAACTCCATGAAATCTTCTAGAACAATGTACAGCTTGATTCCCATTCTCATGGGATATGTAGAAATGCCCAGACACATTTTCTCCAAGTCCAGCCCCAAGAATCAAAAATCTTCTCCTCTCACTTTTGGCCCCTAGGATCGAACACATTTTAGTGCATCTGGTGTGGCGAGTATCTCTTTGGTCCTCATCCACGTTGGTTTTTGCAACACCCACACCATGTACCTCCAATGTCATTTCCCAACCTGGTCCGATCTCTATGACCTTAAACTATGATCTCTCACTACATCCTTGCCACATGACATAAAATTGCACAGTATTTTCTAGAACATAATTTGTCTTGATTCCCATTACTATGAGATACATAAGACCACTCAAACATTTTTCCTTCGAGACCCACCATGTTTCTTGGAAACCTCATTATCTACCTGTCCCCCTAGAATGAGTCCTCTAGTTGGGAGGGTATGGGGTGTGTTATGGGATTATGTCTTCATTCATGTCTGGTTTGTGACAACCACACCACATACCTCTTTCTACTACGAGATATTTGTCCCCCTTTTCTATTCTCATCCTTTTACGTCGAATGATATTATTTTGAGCCCCTCGACCCTCTTTGGTAGTTCACAAACGTTCCTAGAAGCACTCTGGTTCAGCACCTAAGGTGTTGAATCCTACTTGGACATGTTATCACCAATCCTCAAGCTTCATTCTCCCCTTTATTTGGGTTTCCATAATCTTTCACATCCCAAAGGGCCCTCGAATTTTATTGATACTCATCATAATGTCTCTCCTATCATCTATGGCCAATGTCCTCGAGGATCTCAAATGGAAAATTGACACAAGTCTCGTGTTTTGAATATGGTCAACGATCGACACTCATTTGATGTTCCCATTTTAGGTCAAACTATATGGATGTTGTGTTTTGATCATCGTCAAAGGTTATCATCCATCGTCACATCAATCCCATCATGAAATTAATATTGGATGCATGAATCACATCATTTTATACTCCATCATGTCCAAGTGGAATTTCGATACTCTTGGTACTATCCCTCTGGATGCCTATTCAAATTAGGAGAACAATGCCACAGTAAGTTGTCATTCAGATATCCACACCGATTTACAATTCGTGGGTATTCGACATGTTGTGAGTACCTTATCCTCCATTGTTTCCCACTTCGAGCATAGCTCATATGGGCTGATGGATTCGGTTGAGGTTTTCTCCCATTTGAAAGATTATCACTTATCTATGGTCAGAGATCTATGAACTTAATCTAAGATATCTCTATATTTCCTCATCAAAAGACGTTAAGCTACTTGACATCATCCAGAACTATGTATGGCTTGATTCCCATCCTCATGGGATACATAGAAATGCCCATACATTCTGTCCGTGGGTCCAGCCCTCGGAATCTTAAATCCTACTCCCCGTTTTCGGGCCATTGGCATGAATTCATTTGGGTGAATGCGGTGTGGCTAGTGCATCTTGGGTTTTCAGTCATACCATGTTTTGCAACAACCACACCATGTTATTACCTTGTCTCCTCTAACCCTGCTTGAAGTTCTGCAACCCTAATCTAAGATCACCCAATAGGAACTCTGCATAAGGTTTGGCTACTTCACTACCCTGTGTTGAGACCATAAAACAACATCCCCTCTTAATGGTCCACTCTATGACCGTATGATATGAACATGTGACCCCATGACCCTTGTCCATGGATAGGGATTCAACTTTCTCTATCTATCATGTCTCATTGGCATACTCAAATGTGGCCTGGAAAAGTGTCCAAGGTGTGGATATTTTACAAAAACACCCCCTAGTTTCATTTCCACACATCATGAGCCCTTTATTTGGATTCTATCTTCATCCATGACTAAAAGGGACCCCTTTACAGCCTGGTCTCATGCCACATGGGATAACCTACCATCATGGGCAAACACCCCTAAGGATCATGGATGACATTAGCGACAAGTCTGGTGTTTCAAACATGGTCAGCGGTCAACCTTAATTTTTCTATCAGAATTCCAAGATAACTCGTAATTGATACTATGTTTTAAACATGATTCTTGGTTATCCATTATCGTAACATCATCATTGTGATCTAGATATCGGGCACCATGATTCACATCATTCCACACCCATATGTTTAAGTGGAATTCCAACACACTCGGTTCTCCCCCCTTCACTAATTTATGTGTGTTATGTATGCAGGTCGACCATATTGGGATGTAGTTCACCTAGAGTCCCATCACCCCAACATGTGCCTCCCAATTCTAGAAAAGTCCCATCACTAATCCTTGTTTCCCATGTCGGGCACGAATCATGTGGCCTTAGTAGTTCTGGTAGGACTAGTACTGGCGTAGTCATGCCACCATGCTTTTTATTGTCCCGCATGATGTCAAACTACACTCTTAGAACAAAGTATGGACCGATTCCCATACACCTGGGGTATGTAGGAGTGCTGGCCCACTTTTCCTCGGGCCCAACCAAACTTTTACTTTTGGGTTCAATGACCTAAAGAACATCCTCCAGGGATACATGGTGTGGTGAGGACACATTATGTCCTCATTCACATCAGGTTTACAACTACTACAACACATACTCCCCAATGGGGATCTTCCCTTTCACTCATCATCCTATCGTATGGAATTAAACTACACAATCCAACATGTATTCAATCCATGACATTGAACTGCAGTTCTGCCCTGAACAAGTTCATGGATCCCTTTGTTAATCATGGTATGCATCAGTTTACTCTCTAGAGAGGGTTCTCCCTGATGGTGTCGGTCTCTGACCATGCCATGATTCAAGAAAAATGTATGGATTGATTCTAATCCTTATGGGATACATAGAGATGGCCAGGAATTTCTCCTTTGGCCTAGCCCCAGGGTTATTAACCATTCTTTCACCTCATCCCCAATCTTGGTCCAAGAAGTATGACCTTTAAACTATGGGCTTCGTCCTCAATGTATGACATAAAACTACATGTCATTCTTGGTCTTTAACAGAGTGGTCATGTTCGGAATTTGGTATGATCCCTCATCAGACAAATGCTCCCACCTAATGTGCCTTCACCACAATTGTGTGATTTCAAGAGTGTTGGACTCCTTTAGAACAACCCATCACGCCACACTCCACAAATTGTGTGCCCTTTATTTGGAACCTCATCATATTTTACATCTAATAGAACCCCCTAATAGTATGGAATCTCAGACTATGGCATGCCTACTTTCCTAGGCCATATTTTTGGAAGACTAATGGAAACTTTTTTGAGTCATGCCCTATGTTTCGAATATGATCAGTAGTTGTCCCTAATTTGTTATCCTCAATTCAAGCTGACAAAATAATGATAATACGTTTCGAACATAGTCAATAGTTATTATACATTGTCATTCCATCCGAGCAGTTTTCATAATTTTGGGTATCGTTATTCACACCTTTCATTCACCTATGTTCAAATTAATTCCAATGCCTTTGGCATTACCCCACTCGTGCAATAGAGCGCACTAGCAAAGTGATGATTCCACTATTCTAAGAGCTTGATCCTACTGTCAGGATTCATCCTTTCTTCATAGAAATATGGATTGGTTGTTCAAAACTCAGATGCCTAGATCTATTTTTTCACACTTATATTCAGCTGGGATGATAAGGTGGCTATTCCTTATTCCTCACATCGGGGCCGACCCACATGAGCTTAGGGACTTATTTTTAGATGTTCTTTGAATATAACAAAAATGAAATAATACAAATGAATAATAGAAGTCATGCATGAATCTAGCATAAATATTCAAGGCATGAAATTGTGTTCAGGGGTTACAAGCATCACAATACACGGAGATCGACCTATCCCATGGATGCATTGACCACATCAAAAGAAAATTTTTGCTCCGCCACCCTCTTTCTCATAGCATCCATTATCTATCTACACTTGTTCAGTTCATTCTCCTCCTTAGTAAAAATGAGGCACAGTTCATTAGCCGCAACCCAGGACCACTCCTCATTACTTTGGAAAATAAGCATCTCTGTAGAGGCTTGTTTTATCCACTCTTTGGTCTCTTCCAGTGGGGACTTTAGCCGAGATATAATATCCATTTGCACATTGAGAAAAACAGAGTTTTCATCTGCCTGGACCTACAACCATTGAATCTTGTTTTTAGCCTCCTAGATCCTCTTCATGTTCACTGCTTTTCTCTGCTTATAACCCACACCAAGGCCATGGTCATAATCCAGAATCCTCTCTTCCATGAGATCACATATGAACATGGGAGGATGTTGGTCATCTACACCCCCAATGTACAGTTCATGCAATCACAAACGAAGTCTCTCAATCTAGTCTATCCATTGCGCTTGAGGGGTTTCATCCATAATGTTCTTGATCAACATCCATGACCAGTGAAAAACTATCTTTCTATCCTATTCATCTAAGGCTGTTTCATCTTAGTCCACATGGTCGGTAGGCTCGTATGCATGGAACTCCTCCAAGAACCCATCAGCATGGTCCACATCTAGTGTCTGATCTGGTATAGAAGGACTTGGTCTATCCGAACAATCTTCATTATAATATCCTAGTTCAATAATCATAGACAAACTCTGCCTCCTCCTAGGACACCACAATGCCGACCCTGATAGGGCCTATACCCAGAAAATCCATCCTGATATGGTTTAGGTGTTGCCACATCTCATACGGGTCAAGAAATTTCTTGTTGACTTCCCAGATTTCCTAGGCCTCCAGGAAGACAACATTCTCTGGCATGCCTTTGTGGCACAACCTCTTCCCTGTATCCTGAATCGATATTCAATGGAATCCTCTTAGTGTTCTCCCCTCTTGATAACTCTGTTCTTTGGGGACCATCAGGTCCGATGTCGTTGCTGAATCCACTGCCACTCCCTCCCCCTCAACTGGTGTGGGCCTCACAGCCATGAATGCCCTAAAAACATAGGATTTCCTTGCTGCCTTAGGACCCCAGCCTCGAGGTTGGAGAGGCACCCCATCACCGGCCCGAACAGTTGGCTGCTTCAGTATTTACCCCAGGTAGGCCGCCTCCCAACATTTGGAAAAATCCTTTTCCTACTGGAAGATGTTGGTGGGCAAAGGATGCTTGTTCCGAATCTTCCCATATTCTTGTGGGAACATGAGCAACATATTCCTCAAAACACAAGTATGTTCTTCATGGTGAACCCCTAAATAGAACTGTGGCATTAGTCACAACATACACATAAATTTCACGGTGAATTGGTGAGGGGTGTATGGCTCAAAGAGAGGCACACAGTCCACTCTTGCCACTAGGACTCCACATAAAAGGCCTAGATATAGTACCATTGCTCTTCCATTTCTTGGCCATTCTCAGTGAAAGCTCCCATTGGAAGTAGGAGCATATGATAGGTGAACTCTTCTACCTTCTAGACTCGGTTCAGTACTGATGGCATAGTCAGCTTGGTCGGAAATCTCCTTGAGGCATTTAGGATGGATGGGCCGAAGTTCGATTCGGATGAGAGATGGGGTTCATAAATTCATATATCCCCATGACGTGAGACTCTATCCTCCTATAAAGGATGTGGAAGGGCCCACATATCCTATGTGGCCTCTTCCCCTCGCTGATATTCCACAACATCTCGTACAGCTTGGAGAGAATCATGATTCAGAATTTGACCCACCCTACGGTAGCAAACATGGACTCGATGATAAATGTACTTGGTCTCATGACCATGTTTGTATCCCTCACTAATAGGATACAAATTCCGAAGTGAGATGTGGTGAATGTCTCCATCCTGACTATCAGTTTCTTTTTAGTGATATCAATGAATCCCTAGATTTTCCAATAGATGTCCTCCAAGTGAAAACATTATGTGTGCTCCTTGCCCCATTGAGCCCCCTTTAGGAATGATCGAGGCCACACCAGAATCTATATGTATGTTAGGAAGTTCTGAAACTAATTGAACCATCTTCTGAAGTGGATGTCTCTCACTGTTTCATTGTTCTCTCCCAGCACCAAATCCATCAATGCTATTGCCAGTGGGGCAATTTTCTTCAGATCCTCCCATGAAACCATAATAGGGAGGAATTCCTCATGCATTTCCTCTAGTATCGGGACCCCTGAGATCTGGTGCATATCCCATAAACCGATGCCAACCTCCCCATGGTGTATGTTGAAGGTGTTGGTCCTTGATGGCCACCTTCTCCACAAATTTGGAATCAGCTACATCAGTTCATAGATAAGGAATTCGGAGGCCCAAGCCTCCTCATATTGGCCCACATTCCTCACCTCTTCTCCAAACTCCTCACATGAGGCACATACCTAGTAGGCCCAGGCCCATTCATCTATGATGTGGATGACCTGGCGTAGATCCCACTCATCCGACCATCCCTTCCCTGGGTTCCCCCACGCTTCTTATAAGATTGTCTGGTACAAAGGGGGGTTTCTCCGGCTACAATTCCTTCCCATCAATAGTGTTTAGATGATTGTATAGACAATCAATAATAACAGGCATGCCATCATCTCGGTATTGGTTGTCAGCCGCCCTGAACCACTGGCACTAGAAGGACATGATCCCGAACCAGTATTCTACCTCATCTATACTTTCTTTAGGGATGAAGAAATCATCTTTCAGCCTAAATCCATACAGAGGAAACATATTACAAAGTTAATAATTCCTTTGGCTTTCCGATAGCAGATTCAACAATGAATCATGATCAGAGTGTCTCCATACCAACTCCACTAGATCCAAGCTATTTTCAATCTCCTCCCTTTAGGCAGTGTCCAAAAGGACACCTGAGAATCCTCTTGGAGAGACATTCCATTTTTAATACATTAACACCCTTCTCGAAGCCCTTTCGTAGAGATTGTTCATGGAGACCACTCACATAGTTCAATCCCAGCAATGGAATCATGAATCCATTCACCAAACATCAGATAAAATCTATAGAGAAAACCGTTACAAAGTCAAAGACTCAATGTGAATCATGAAGGAGAATGTCTGATTCATAGAGGGAAATCACGAAGTACATAAAGCTTCATGAATCGAGAGTAATAAATTCCAAAAACATAGAGAAGACAAGGTACAAAAGATATGTCAGCTCCCCTATTTATACGTGAATACCCCAGGTGATTCGCAGAACATCAAACTACATCATGATTCATTGCGTGCTTGGCCTTCCCATTGCCTCTTTACTTCGTGAGCCTCCTTCGCGAGTTAGCATCGCGATTGGACTAGAGATTTTGGTGATTGAACCTCAGACATTGACCCTATATTTCTACTCAGCTCCATGTCTGAGGGGGGGGGGTGGTATTTATTGGCGACAAAATCTAGGATGCACAAGAAAAAATAGAAAGAATTAAGGGGTGAATCATGAAGCCTGTTCACAGAGCCACTATGGCCCCGTGTTGGCTCAAAGGTCGTCCTTCGTGAATCCATCGCGGAGCAAAGAGGTGGGATGCTCCGAGAACCGATTTGATGTTCTTGAAGCCTCCATGGAGTAAAGAGGCAAGATTCTATACGGACCAATTCGACATTAGCAAACCCACTAAAGAGCAAGGAGGTGGGATGTCTTGTGATCTGATTTTGACGTTCGCCAACCCACCACGAAGAAAGGAGGCGAAATGCATCGTGATCCCCTTTAAAATTCGTGAACCCCCTGTAGAGAAATCCCTTTCTCTGTGTTAAGTATGCTCTAATTCGTGGCACTTATTGCCTATAAATATCAATCTATTCTCAAGACCAAAGGATAGATCCTTCGACCTTTCACATTATGAGCTCCCACATAATGAAGAAATTTCTTCTCTGCCAACCATGATCTTTACAATGTAATTTTTCTTCACGAAGTTATTTCTCTTTTTCATGAATTTTACCCCTCTTCAAAGAGGGATTCCCTTAGCATAGCCCATGGGCCTCTTCAAGGGAAGGAGATCCCCAAATGGACTCAGGTCATCATAGAGCACTTTTTATTTGCGAATTACCCTTCATGAACATGTGACCCGCATGCTAGGCAAGGTCACTGTGCTTCATAAGGCACATTTCTTTGAAATATTATGCTTTGTGGGGAACCCTTGCTTCATGAGACATTTCTCCAAGAATGCCTCTCCACTTTTTATAGAACCTTCCATATGAACCTAAGACCTAATCCTAGTCAAGGAAACTTCACTTCGTGAAGAACACCCCTTCATGGAGCCCCTACACTTCATGGAGAACCAGAGCATTATAAGGCTTCTACTTATGAAATCCTTTGCTATAAAACATCTTTTCACGTGTGGCCCTATAGGTTCACACGAAGAAATTTAGAGGTCCCATGGGTGGTGCTTACCTTTTCATTGATTAACCTCATGCTTCTTTGAATCGGCACACTAATAGCTATTGATTCTTCTCATAGCCATGCAAACGTGGACCCCTCAATGGATCACTCCATAACACCCCCTCACCATGTCTTTATTGATGCCTTCCCTTCCAAAAGGGAAGGTGAGTATCAGTTATGTATATCCTAGGGGTGCATAGTGAACCCACCTCGTCCGACCTATGGGACATTAAAATACCATGCGCCTTCATCCTCAGCATATGATGTTAAAATGTGGCCTCGTCCTGTGCATTATAAATGGGGTTCCCCATCTCGGACATTTTATACGCACAATGGTCTGCACAAGACTGAGATTACTCCTCTCATGGAACAATAATCTCTTTATTGGAGTGGCGTTTGTCCGTGAGGATAGAGAAACCACCTTTTTATAGGCCCCTAGATTTTTTTTGGAGGAGATAGAACCCCTACTTCTCCTCTCTTCCTCCGTGTCAAATCCCTCTCCCATTGGGAATTGTCTCCACTGAGCCTCCATGTTAGAGTATTTCCTAATCTCCGTCCCCCTGGTCTACTAACCACACATAATCCCCAGTTTCTACTTTGGGCTACTTACTACGCATATGTCACGACCCGTCCTTGGGGCCCGGGCCGTGACTACCCCAAGCCCGCCATCCATAGGCCAGGGGCTAGCGACTAGCACCAAAGGCATAAATCCCTAAGTTGGGAAGGAATTTCCTTTATGAATGTAAACAAACACAACTCAGTATGCAATAGGACGTAAAAACTAAGTGAATACTATATACAAAAAGTAGTGCTGAAAGTAAAGGGGCCAGAAATACAAGAACAACTGTAAAGTAAAGGTTCAAGAGAAAGAAAGTACAACTGAAAAAGGGACAACAACTAAAAAGGGAATCTCTTCGAATGTTTGCCGAGAATCCTACCTGAAGGGTAGGTACAGATTTCCACCTCATCACTCCACATCTATTGGCCCACTCCATGTACCATCTTGTCATGTATTCCAACTCCAGGTACCGTCTGGGCCTGGCATTTTCTCGGCCTCCGTCAACGCTTTCCGTCATCTGCATCCAACACAACGAGGTGCGGGCATAGCCCATGCAGAGGTGAGTATAACGATACTTAGTAGGGACCCCGAGACCCCTGAAGGTCTCCCAAAATCCATGAAGGATAAACCAAAAAAGGAAAGTGATAATAAAGAAGTATCAACCAACCCTATTTAGGTATATTCCCATACATATACATAAGTTATCAATCTCAGTTCGTCTCCAAATCTCGAGCAAAAGCACAACCCAGTCCACACAGGAAGTAAAGTAAATCAAATCAATGATAAGGATTGAATGTCAAGAATCATCTTACACAGGTATACATATTTCGTATAGTGATAGAATTGATCAGATATAGTCACTGATTCATCTAAGCTATCGGACCCACCCAAGATAAAAGACCAGCTAATCTGTCAGACCCACACAGGATACAAGACCAGTTACTCTGTCAGACCCACACAAGATATAAGTACAGAGGTCAAACTGTCGGACCCACCCAGGATAAAAGAACAGTAGTCATTGCTGTCGAAACCATGGAGGATCCCAGTACAGTAGTCGTCACTGTCGAATCCACCAACGATTATTGTACAATAGTCGTCGTTGTCAAACCCACAGAGGATTCTAGTACAGTAGTCGTCGCAGTCAAACCAGCTTTAGGGTTCCCACACATAGCACGCTTGATTCCAGGAGGGTCCACTCCTCGAGCAAAGGGTTTTATAGATCAACTATCATGATGTCTAGAGTTAATGTATTTAGAAGTTCTATCTCATCAAAAAAAACCTAACGCGATAGACGTTGCATCAATCGGACGCCCGGTCTGAGATTTATTAGCTTTTCCGTTTCGGGGGCCCGGTTGGAATTACACTTGTTCCAAACCCATCATTTTTCTAAAGATGTCCAAAACTCACTTATATTATCTCAAAAGTACTGTCTCATTGAGAGGATCCTAGTTCCACGAACGGTGCGTCGATCGGACACACAGTCTAGAATTTATTAACATTTATGTGTAACGGGCCCGACCAGTCAAGCCCGGTGGGCTGGTGGGTTGGCCCAACCCAGTTTGGTTGTTCCGAACCAGCTGGGGGTCGGCCTGGCCTAGTGGGACATGGTCCGACCCGGCTTGTGTGGCCCAGCCCGCGGGAGGGTGGCCCAGGAGAGGGAGGCCGGACCCAGGCGGCAGGCGGCCCGGCCCGCGCAAGGCACCATGTTCCGTGCCGCTGGCGGCCCAGCCTTGCGGCCATCCGTGGCTCGTCCAGTTGGCCCAGTGGTGTGGGGGGGGGGGGGCTTTGTGAAATGGCGACGTTGAGCGGCGCCGCCCCTCCTACCCGGCTGGCTTGTTTTTGCAGCTCGAGCGGCCCACACCGGGGGGCCGCTGTCCTTCATAGCGCGGTGCAATGAGGCACCACGGACTTTCCAACCCTAAGGGCAGACAGCTGACTTGTTCATCCGCCGAGCAGCCAGCGGAAGCGGGACACATCTTCTCCGCAGCGCGTCTCCAAGAGTGCGCCATGTTTCTCTAGCCCGGACGGCTATGACCGGCCGGTTCAGTTTGTTCGAGCGGCACGTGGGTGTTGGAGGCGATTATTCTCCATGCGTCCGGTGCACGACTGTTGTTTCTTCCATCCTCCGTGGCCCACATAGGAGAGGCCCCGTCCTTCCTCTGGCATGGTGCGACAGCAGCACGCCCTACCGGTTCTCCCACCATCAACAACTCAAGAGAATCAACGGTGGGTCATCGGGTTGTGTATGTTTCCCCCCCCCCCCTCTGCGTAAGGTGGTAACAAGAAGAAAACGTCTAACCATATAAAAACAAGGAACGATAATTTATTTTAAACAAAACAATACCCTACCTCGTAATCGGCATTGAGCGTAGACGAGGAAAGAAGTGTTGCAGATGACAGTGTTGCGGGAAGAGGATTCGAGGACGACATACATTCATTGACATCAAGGTGTATCTGAGGAGAAATCATAGTCATCATTCCTCATGGGTGGCTCATCCTTTTATAGATTGGATGAAGATCTAAGATGGTTTAATCCTTCTTCGTTGGAGAAAAAGGGTGTTCTTCGCATTCTTTGTGGAATAATTTTCTCTCCCTAATTCACCAAAGGTTCCACCACAGAATGTATGCCATGCCAAAATAATACAAAGGATTCCCCAAAATTATTATAAATCCATTCAATTCAAAACATTTGAAAAGAAGTTTGGACACACCAATTTAATTAAACAATGATTTAATTAGTTGTGTTGGCACAATTAATGGGATGGAGGTGGAGAGGCCCCACCATTATGTGGAAACATAAAAGTTAAGGGGATTTAAGGAGTTACAGGGGGAGTTAAAGGGTTGATGTTCATGTGGGCCCCACACACATTATGCTCCCATGTGAGGTTATGTGGGGGTGGTACCCACCATCAACCTCCCTTTGGAGATAATAACCACCAACTAAATAAATTGTGTAACACAACAATTTATTTAATTTATTATGAATCCCAAAAATATAACTTCTACTCCTGACCAACAACGACTACGGTAAAGGTCCCCTTAAGAGAATACCAGCACTGTGAGTTCATTGGTGTACTAAGATTTCAATTTCTTACATCGGTTTAAAAGATAGAAAAACCCGCACGTACGTTTATTGAACGTAACCAAACAAAACTTCAGAAATTTATTACGGGGACACCAGGCCTCAGAATCAGGCAGTGTCAGAAACTGCGCACTCATAAAATTCTAATGAATTTATAAAAAAAAATTCCTTGAAATTTCTGGTTCTTTACATTACCCCCACCTCAAGGATTTACCTCCCCGTAAAGCTATAACACACACTAGGGAATCAAATGAGGGTACTGAGCATGCATATGAGCCTCCTGCTCCCATGTACTCTCCCGAAGGTTCCCGTGATGGTAGTGAATGCACACCAGAGGAATCGATCGTCCATGCAGGACCCACTCCCGTCGATCATCGATATCCCCTGGAACCTCCGTGAATGACACACAATCATCGATGTCCAGCTCCCCGTGGTCGATGATGTTGGATTAGTCGTGCACGTATCTCCTCAACTGAGATAAGTGAAAGACATCATGCACCCGGTGAAACTAAGGTGGAAGGGCCAGGTGGAAAGCCACCATGCCTACACTGCTAAGGACATGGAATTTCTTGATAAAGTGTTGAGATAACTTTCGAACTTGGCCAAATTTCCAAAGACCCCATCAGGATGAGACCCATAAGAAGACGTGGTCGACATCCTCGAATTCCAGTCGTCTCAATCTCCTATCAGTGTAGGACTTCTGTCTGATCTATGCAGTCTTCATCCACTCCTAGATGATATCCACCTTATCCATAGTAGCCTGAACCATATCTAGTACTACAAGTGATGACTCCCCTGGGTCTTTCCAGCACAGAGGTGTTCTGCAAGGTCGGCCATACAGTGCCTCATAAGCTTCCATCCCGATGGTGGAGTGGTAGCTGTTGTTGTATGCAAATCCACCAAGGGTATGTGATCCTCTCACCTACGACCATAGTGGAGGACACATGCATAGAGAATTTCCTCTAGTTTCTGAATGATTATCTAAGTCTGGCCATCCGTCTGAGGATGAAAGGTGGTGCTCAGATGTAATTGCATCTCAAATGACTCCTAGAAACCCTTCCAAAGTCGTGAAGTAAAGTGTGCATCCCGATCGGAGACGATCATCAATGGGACACCATGAAGCCGTATGATCTCTTGAATATAGATATGTCCCAATCTCAATACTGAGCCCTGCTCTACGATCGGTAGAATGTGGGCCAACTTGGTGAGTCGGTCGACAATCACCCAGATAGAGTCTTGTTCTATGGATGTACGTGGAAGTCCCATAATGAAATCCATGGATATCATACCCCACTTCCACTCTAGGGCCTCTAAGGGATGTACCAAGCCTATTGGTACCTGGTGCTCCGCCTTCACTTGCTGACAATTGAGGCATCGAGAGAAAAACTCTGCTAATACCTTTTTCATACCTGGCCACTAGTGTTGTCACCTGAGGTACTGATTCCTCTTCACCACTACGGATGTACTGCTAGAGGGGAAGTGTGGAACTCCCTCATCACCTCCTCCTGAAGTGAAACTGGTACCATGGTATATCCTCTAATGAGAATGATGCACTCCCAACCTTCAGAAAACTCATCAGGTGCCCATCCTGAGGATATCTGAGCACGTCGCGTCTCACAATCAACGTCCCCACGTTGTGCCTCTCTGACTTGCTAAAGGAGTGGAGGAGTGACTGTGAGAGACTGAAAAAAGGAATCTCCATCACTATCCACAAAGGATATCTGTAACGTGGCTAGCTGCTCAGTCCCCTATCCTAGTAGCTGAATTCCCAAACACCTGCTGAGAGAATTTGCTACAACATTCCCCTTTTTTTGGAGTATAGACTATCTCAAAGTCATATTCCTAGAGGAACTCGAGCCATTGTCATTCTCTCAGGTTCGGTTCCTTCTACGAGGAGATATACCTGAGACTCTGGTGGTTAGAGTAGACTGTAAATTTCTCACCCATCAGACAGTGTCGCCCCATCATCAAGGCGAAGACCACTGCTGCTAACTCCAGGTCCTGGGTAGTGTAGTCCTGCTCGTTCTGTCTCAACTGCCGTGAACCATACGCGATCATTGCTCAGTCCTGCATCAGGACACACCCAATTCTAGTCCCTAATGTGTCACAGTAAACTACGTACTATACAACCTCCTCCAATAGCCACAAGATGGGTGCAGTGGTCAACCTCTGCCTCAGCTCCTGAAAGCTCTGTTGGCATATCTCTGACCACATGAAGGGTTTCCCCTTCTTCATCAAAGATGAAAGCGGTGCTGCAACTCTAGAAAAGTCTGGCACAAATCTCCGATAGTATCCAACCTAACCATGAAAACTTCGAACCTCCGTCACACTCCGGGGTGGCTCCCAAGCAAGTACTGCATCGATCTTCACTGGATCCACTACAACTCCAGCCTCCAAGATGGCGTTTCCCAATAAGTTAACCTCATGTATCAAAAACTATCACTTAGAGTGTTTACCAAAAAGATAGTGCTCTGAGAGTGTATCCAGTACCACCCGCAAATGGTAGGCGGGCTACTCCTCAGTAGTCGAGTAAATTAGCATGTCATCTATGAAGACCAAAACAAAACGATCGAGGTAATGATGGAAGACCCGATTCATGAGACTCATGAACACTGCTGGAGCATTAGTTATGAAGAAGGGAATAACCAAGATATCATAGTGGCCATACCGACACCCGAAGGCCGTATTCTACACATCCTCATCTTGAAATCTAAGATGGTGATAGCTTGACCAGAGGTCTATCTTCGAGAACCATCATGGTCAATTGATATTATCAAAGAAGATGTCAATCCTCAGAAGTTGGTACTTGTTGTTCATGATCACTTGATTCAGGCGGCGGTAGTTGACACACAATCACATGCTCCCAACCACCTTCTTGGCGATCAAAATCAGAGATTCCCAGGGTGAAACATTGGGTCGGATAAATCCCTTTCCCTACATGTCCTCCAGCTGTACCCGCAGCTCACGAAGCTCGGCAGGAGCCATCTGATATACTGGAGTAGATATCGGTGTTGGCTCGGGGGTACATGTCAATGTAGAAGTATAACTATCTATGAGGAGGTAGTCTTGGAACATCGTCAAGAAAAACTTCCGCATAATGATCTACCACAACATGAAAACTCAGAATCCGTACACCAACCGATCTGAGGATGAGACTAGCCAACTGATGTGTGATCGGCTACCCCCTCCTCTGCGTAAGTCCATCCGGCATTGCAAAGTCTCCCTTCTCACCGGTGAAGGTAAACCTGGTCCCATGCTTGTGGATACACCACACCTTGGGTCTAATATAGTCAATATGAGCATGAACTGTATATAACTAGTCCATACCCAATATGACGTCGTAAGGCCTCGACGCCGCTAAAAAAAGATCCCAGCCGAAGCTCTCGCCTCCTAGAGTATGCTCACAGTGCCGGTACCAGTACGTAACTATCGAGTATTCTCTCGTTGGAGTATTTAGCCGCAAGGATCGAGCCAATCACTCTGTCAGAATCTCCGAGCTCCGAACAAGGGTAGGAGAAAAAAATGAATGACTCGCACATGTGTCTATATGTACTTCAGAAAGGGTGTAGTAGACCTAGATAGTACCTTAAATCATCTCAGGTGTTCCTTGGTCGTAAGGCTCGAGTGCCTACAGCTGAGCCCACCTCTGTCTACCAACTCCCTGTGGTTGCGGTGGACCTCCTAGTAGTGGTGGTGGTAGAAACACGAAACATCATCCACCACCCATTACACAACCATCTCCTCTGCCATGTCAGCCTGATCCTGATGAACCTCCAAAGTTGAACCTCTTCCTCTTCCGGGGAGGTCCCTCTACTGTTTGTTGCTAATCCTCATGGCAAGTCAGGCAGTTACGAGCCATGTGGCCATTCCCACCACATGTATAGCACTACCTTCTCCTGGTAAGGCTGGCTCTGTTTCATGTTCCCCACACAACCAAACCTATATCCTGAGGTCTACCACCTAATGTCCTGGTCCTCTTGGACCTCTACATCAGCTGTCTGCTGCCGGCTACAGAAGACTCCACTACGTGCGGCCCTGTGGTGGGTCTCTCTGCTGGTAAATCCTCACCGAGAAATCTCTCCACTAGAAGGGCTCTCTCCAGCACCCCCGCCTACATCGGGATGCTGAGGGGAATCGTCAAAGCCATAATATTGTGACTGAGTACCTACACAAAGGTTCGGGCCTTGATGAACGGGTCTCATACCATATCTGTGGAGTAGCGTGAGAGATCAGTAAACCTCACTGAGTACTGAGCTGCTGTCATGCTTCCCTGCTGCAGATGAAGTAACTCCTGAATCTGCACTACACGAAGGGTGGCTGGAACAAACTCTGAGCAGAAGAGACCCTTGAATTTCATCCAAAGTAAAGATGCCTCGTCATGCACCTGGAGCATCAAGCTCCACCATTTTCCTGCTATTGTGTGCAGGAAACTCACTGCAAGGATCACCATATGGTCTACTGGTGTCCCTAAAAATCTTAAGACTCTCACAATAGCCTCCTGCCAATCCTCAACTGCTTGTGGGTAATCTCTCCACAGAACCTGGGCGACCTCTGTCGTTGGAACTCGTGCAACACACTCAGGTGGAATACACTCTCAACTGCTGGAGCTGGGGGTATTAGTGGCCCAGAAGGTAGGGTACCGCTGGTGACTTCGTTGTGATGAGGCCCTACACCGAGGCCTTGTCTCTCAGTGGGCTACCAACTCGTATGTAACTCGGAACCCTAGCTGGCTGCCTTTGTGGGTCCATCCTAAAAGGAAACTGGTGTTCCACATTCAAACAGTATACCTGGTGAGCTAACACAAAATAATCACAAAGAAAACATTACAAAGGCAACAGACATGAAATCTGTGTTTTTGTGCACTAAGTTGGAAATCAGAGGTTAGGCTCCCGGTGTATGGATATGTCGGCCGCCGCCCCAACACTCGACTCCCTGGACTGAAAACCACACTCAATACTCTTAACACTATTGCTTCACAGAAAGAATAATCAGAGTCATCAGTTATGTGGTAGAACCAACTCCATTGATATCAATTTGTCATGACCCGTCCTCAGGGCCCGTGTCGTGACTACCCCAAGCCTACTTTCCATAGGCCCGAGGCTACCGACTAGCACCAAAGGCATAAATCCCTATCCTGGGAAGGCATTTCCTTTATGAATTTAAACTAACACAATAGAGTATGCAACCGGAAGTAAACACTAAGTGAATACTATATACAAAAAGTAGTGATGAAAGTAATGGGGCCGGAAATACAAGCCCAATAGTAAATTACAGGTACAACAGAAATCAAGTAAAAATAAAAAAGGGAAAATAGCTAAAAAGGGAAGCTCCTAGATCGTCCTCTGAGCATCCTATCTGAAGGGTAGGTACATATGTCCACCTCAACACTCCATGTCTATCGGTCTTTTCCATGTACCATCTCGCCGTGTAGTCCACCTCTAAGTACCGTCCAGTCCTGGCTTGCTCTCGACCTCCGTCAACAATGTCTATTGTCTGCATCAAACACAACGAGGTGTGGGCATACCTAGTACATGGGTGAGTATAATGATACGTAGTAGGGACCTAGAGACCCCCGAAGGTCTCCCAGAAACCACAAAGGATAAACCACAAAAGGAAATACAAAATCACGAAGTATCAACCAACCCTAATTAGGTATATGCCCATACTTATAACTAAGTTACCAATCTTATTTTGGCTCTAACCCTCGAGCCTAAGCACAACCCAGTCCACACATGAAGTAGAGTCAATCACATCAATGATAATGATTGAAAGTTAAGACTCAGCTCACACCGGTATACATCATTCGTATAGAAATAGAGATGACCAGATGTAGTCATTGATTCATCTATTTTGTCATACCCACACAGGATACAAGACCAGCTATGCTATCGAACCAACCCAGGATACAAGACCAACTACTCTGTTGGACCCAGACAGGATACAAGTACATAGGTCAAACTACTGGACCCACACAAGATACAAGAACAGTAGTAATAGTTGTCGAACCCAGGAATGATCCCAGTACAGTAGTCGTCGCTATCGAACCCACGGAGGATTACAGTACAATAGTCATCGCTATCGAACCCACAGAGGATTCCAGTACAGTAGTCGACGCAGTCCCATCCAGCTCTAGGGTTCCCGCACACATCACGCACAATTCCGGGAGGGTACTCTCCTATAGAAAAGGGTTTGATACATAATCTATAACAATTTATAGAGATAATGTATCCCGAAGTTTTGTCTCATTAAAAGGAACCAAACACGACAAACAGTGTGTCAATCAGATGCCCAGTTTGAGAGTTATTAGCTATTCCGTTCCAGGGGACCGGTTGAAATTAAGCTCATTCCAAACCCATCCATTTTCCAAATCTATCTAAAACTCACTTATTTTATCTCTAAAGGAACATATCATTGAGAGGATCACAGGGCCGTAGATGGCACGTAGATCAGACCCGCGGTCTAGAAGATATTCGCGTTTAAGCGTAATGTGCCCGGCCTGTCATGCCTACTGGACTGGCGGGTCGGCCCGACCTAGTTTGGCGGGTCTTACCCGGATGGGGGTCAGCTAAGCCTGGCGGGGCGTGGCCAGACCCGGGTCAGGGTGGCCCAGCATGGGCGGAAAGCGGCCTGGCCGCGCATGGTGGCACGGTCCGTGCCGCCGGTAGCCCAGACTGGTGGATGGCCAAGCAGTGCAGGGGAGGGGGGGGGGGGTTCGTGAAACGACACAGCCCCTCCAACCCAGCCGGCTGAGGTTGGACGGTTTGGCCGACTGGAGCAGCGTGCATAGCGGCACACTATCCTTGGCAGAATAGTGTCGTAAGGCACTGTGG
The DNA here is from genome assembly GCA_963277665.1 of Viscum album. NCBI lineage: Eukaryota > Viridiplantae > Streptophyta > Magnoliopsida > Santalales > Viscaceae > Viscum > Viscum album. Next base: position 58,638,595 of record OY728143.1, on the reverse strand, counting down.
TCTTCCCTGACCAGCCGGAAGGCGGCCGACCGGTTCGTCTGCCGAGCGGTCCGTGAAAACGGGCTGCGTCTCTTCCACAGCGCAGTGCCAAGAGGGTGTTGTGGTCATCCTTCCCGTATGACTATGGTCGGCCTGTCCGGTTCTTCCGAGAGGCCCGCGGGTGCGGGCTGTAGTTCTTCTCCACGTGGCCGGAGCACGGCCGCCGTTTCTTCCTTCCCCTGTGGCCCTCATGGTCGTGGCCCCTTCCTTCCTCTGGCATGGTGTGATGGCACCGTTCCCTACCGGTTCTTCCAGTATCATCAACACAAGAGAATAAATGAAGGGTCTTCGAGCCGTGTGTATTCCGCCCACACCCTCCACGTAAGGTGGTAACAAGAAGCCAATGTCGAACCATATAAAAATGTGGAACAATAATTTAATTTAAACAGAAAACCCCTACCTCGTAATCGGCGTTGAGCGTAGATGAGGAAATCAGTGTTCCGTATGATGGTGTTGCAGGAAGAGGATTAGAAGACGATGTCGATTCATTGACATCAAGGTGCATCCAAGGAGGAATTGTAGCCGACATTCCACGTGGGCAGCTTATTCTCTTATGGATTGGACAATTATTGAAAATGGTTTCATCGTTCATCGTTGGAGAAAAATAGTGTTCTTTGCATTCTTTGGGGAAGAATTCTCTCTCTCTAATTCTCCAAAGGTTCCCCCACATAATTTATTCCTAGCCAAAATAATAAAAAGTTTTAACCAAAATTATAACAATGCCATGAAATTCAAAACAATTCAAAAGAATTGTTGACACACCAAATTAATTAAAGAAGGCTTTAATTAATTGTGTTGGCACAATTAATGGGAGGGAGGGGGAGAGCCTCCACCATTATGTGGGAACATAAAATTAAGGGATTTTAAGGTGATAAAGGTGGAGTTGAAGGGTTGATGTTCTTGTGGGCCCCACACACATTATCCTACAATGGGAGTTTATGTGTTGTGGGCCCCAACAACAACCTATCTTTGGAGATAATAACCACCAAATAAATAAATTGTGTAACACAACAATTTATTTAATTTATTATATATCCCCAAAATATAACTTCTACTCCTGACCAAACACAACTACGGTAATGGTCCCCTTAAGATAATACCGGTGCTGCGAGTTCATCGGTGTTCTCGGATTTCAATTCCATGCACTAGTTCAAAAGATACAAAAACATGCACGTACGTTTACTGAACGTACCTGGACAAAACTTCAAAAATTGATTCTGGGCACATCGGGCCTCAAGAATTAGGCGCCGTCAGAAACTATGGACTTTTAAAATTCCAAATAATTTAAGAAAGAAATTTTCCTTGAAATTTCGTGGTCTTTACATTGTAATCCCAACTTCACATCCCATAAACTCACCTTTCGTGATGTGATCGTAAGGTCTTTACTGCCTCTTGTTTCTCACAACGATCATGAATCACATGGACATAGAGTAAACATTGACCATGAAATCCTCTCTGGTATTTCTAGAGTGTAAGACACATAGATTTTGAACTATGTGGTCTCTGATTCATGAAAATGCATGGTGTGTAGGAAGCCTCCCTAAAGATCAAGCCCAAAAACCATTGGTCCCGGCCATTTTCATGTCAGTTCAAAAATCCCAATTCTGAACATGGAGGGAATTGACCCATGCCAAGAGAAGGTACGTGGGAAGAATTTATCAGGTTCAATATCACCATCCATTGGTTCTGACCATTTATCATTGGTCCACCATTAGGAACATCGAGTTCTTTATTTTATTCGAAGGAAAGTAACATAGAAATCCTCCAGGTGTTTCAAGCACACCATCAATTGGTTCTGACCATTTCACATTGTTCCACCATCCTAAACTATTTGTGTATTGATCCTTACTAAGGTTAGGTACACATGAAGCCTCCCTGAGGATAAAGCCCACCATCCATTAGTCCCGACCATCTTCGAGTTGGTTTGATAAACATTGTCCTTCTAAATAATGTGGTCTTTGATCCTTGCCAAGGCAAGGTATGTAGGAAGCCTCCCTAAGGTTCAAGCCCAAAAACCATTAGTCCCGACCATCTTCATGTTGGTTCACCAAAAACCATTAAAAACTACGATGTATTTGATCCTTAACAAAGCAAGGTATGTAGAAAGTCTCTCTAAGGTTCAATCCCACCATCCATTGTTTCTGAAAATTTCATGTCGGTCCACCATCCTGAACAACGTGTACCTTGATCCTTTCCATGGAAAGAAATTAAGGAAGCCTATCAGTGGTCCAATCCCACCATCCATTGGTCCCAACCATCTACACATTAGTTCACCAAACATCCTCATTCTGAACTATGTGTTCTATGATCCTTGCCAATGCAAGGTACGTAGGAATCCTCTCGAAGGTTCATGTCCAACAACCATTGGTTCTGACACCAATGATGAACCACATTCATCCCGCATGACGCTAAACTACATGACCACTTTTTTTTTCTATATGATGTTAAACTACATCCACCATCCCGAACTACGTGGGTTTTGATCCTTGTCTCCTAGAAAAGGTACGTAGGAAGCCTTTATGAGGTTCAACCCCATCCATCGGTATGCCGTTATGACACCATCCAACAGTAATCCATTGTGACCCCATCCAGGGGTAGGCCATTGAGACCCAATACAGTGGTATGTCATTGTGACCCCATCTAGTGGTAAGCCATTGTGACCCCATCCAACAGTAAGCCAGTGTGACCCCATCTAGTGGTATGCCGTTGTGACCCCATCCAGTGATGAGCCGTTGCAACCCCATTTAGCGGTATGTCGTTTTCAACCGAAACCCAATGGTATGCCATTGTCATCCCTTCTATTGGGGACCATATCTCTATTTTTTCCCAGTGGTGTAAGACCAACCTTGGGCTTCTAAACATGCATATTCTCCAGTATATCATCAGGTCTTTTTCCCCTACGCGCACCCCGATTCTACACCCCCATCCAGAACTACATGGACTGTGATTGCCTGCCACAGAGATATATAGATGGTCTCTTAAAGGCTCAATTCCAACATCATCGTCTTTATTGAGTCGACTCCATCTCACTCTCCATATACTCCACATAATCATCCATTATGAATCTTGATTCTTAACCAGGCTGCCACATACTTATGGTATCATGCCACCTCTTTCCTCATTCTCTTTAACCACAATCGGGTAGCTAACCATGGGTTAGCCCCAACATCAGTCTTCCCTCTAGGTTTTTCACACATATGATCTACTCTGGTTAGTGTTCTGATCAGTATGATCTGTATTCCCAAGACGTTAAACATGTGACATACCCTATGCTAAGCATTGGAAGCTGATGGAAACCTCAAATACATGCCTATGGTATATAATTCCATGCCTTCAATGTGGGATGAGTCGGGCTTCCACACCCTTCATAAGCCCTATAATAAGGGAACAAAAGCCAGACACGATAGTGTTCCAACATCAATACGTGCCAGTGATGTCCAACATGACTACTCCCCCAACTGAAGGATTCCGCCCTGACCATACAACATGAACTTTCCCAACAGAAGTATTGTAATTAACCGGTGTCTATGATGAAATGGAACTGGGAAGAGTTTCATGAACAATGTCTTTGTCTATTAGGGAGACCCAGAATATGTGATGAGTTCTGAGGAGGAATCCTTGAAAGGAGGAACCGAAATTCCATCATCATTTTTCGATCAAATAGAAGACATCCCTGAATAAGCAACAGATGTCACCCGCCTTTGAAAAGTAGTAATGTGGGGCAACAGCGGTGCAACTTCCACACTTAGATGTGCATGCTCCAGTGAATGCATCAGAAACAATTATCATAGAAGAAATATTATTCATGATCCGTATACATATTCTTTTATAAAGGATGAATAAAGAATGATGAACTATGATCAATATCCAATATATCCTTCTTCATTTATGGAATTTATGGAACACATACTCTATTTTATATCCTTATCATTCCATCATAATGATGGTTGAACTTTGGAACATTTCTCTACATATTCTATAGTTTCACATCCACCTTCTGTACCTCTATAATTCCCCAATGGATGTACAGTTGATCACTTATATGAGAATCATATGATTTACCACATTCCAATGATTTCTAGATCCATCTTCTACAAGTCCACAAATATTAGATCTCATTCAGCCCATACCTTGTAGAAACTACCATGGTCCTTCTGACATAGAACAACAACCACCAATTTCACTTTCATAGGGTTATAGTGTCTTGAGAAACTATAATTATTAATCAACTCCAAATATATATATTTTTTAATATATTTCTCTTTCTATATGAATATATACTTCAATATATTATTATTAATATATATTTAATACAATTAACCATAAATATAATTCATCACTAATTTTATGGGAAATTTTTTCATCAGAATCTAAATCATGAGTCTAGAAAATTTTCCAAACAATTTTATATTTTATTAAGGAAGAATCTATAACCATGTAATTTTTAATGAGGATAAATACTATTTCATTATTTTATTCCTCACTAAGGATCATAAACCTTCCTCTACAACTGGTTAGTGTAAAAATAGTTTCACTAAAAATATATATTCTAATGAATTAAAATTTTCCACAAATTCGTTTTTCATAAGAATCGTGGATCCCTTACATGTAAACATTATTATTGGATTATTTATCCATGAGAAATAACTAAATAAGTGTTGGTTCTTTTTTTCAATCTCATTAAAACTATAGATCATAGATACAATGGTTTTTTTTCCTATTGTTCAATAATATATGTCTTTGATCGATCCATTGATTTACTTTCACTTATGATTATTTGACAACAGAATACTAATTTTTGTAGCCATGATTAACCCATGAAGAAATTATCACAGAATTTCTTATTTATCATTGTCTTCATAATAACCCTCATATTTTATATTTGATTTTAAATTATCTTTGAATATATAAGAACAATTTCTATATGGGATACAACACACTGATCAAGGAAAATTATAAATACTATATTCATTTAAATTATGAATAGTACAAGAGAATTGGTAAGTCTATATGGAATTAAAATAAATTCAACATGAAAATAACTCATAAAAATTGATGGCATGATTATTCCCCCCATATGTACACTTAGTTTTCGATATATATATATTGAACATCAATTTTGGAAAAATATTATTATCCTTGCAATTGATCAAAAAAATCATCGATATGGGATTTATCATGGAAGTTCATGATATTAATGTTTCTTTGGGCGTAATAATAAATGGAATGACTTGTTGATCCATCATTTTAAAAAATATAAAGAATAGGTGAAACCCCTAGTTTCACTCTATGGAATATGAATCCACTATCAATATTCTGATACAGATAATTCTTCAATTCATGCATGTCAAATAGGTAAGTTCAGTATATTGTCTAAAATAGGTGTAACATCAGTAATGAGTTCTATTAAGAACTCAACTATATGATTAAGGGGGAATAATAGGAATTTCATTAATAAATACATTAGAATAAATGTAATTAGCTGATATATCTTATATTTTGAGTCTCTACCAAACAATTTTAGATAAATATCACTCATGAAGAGGAATTATGACTCATATAAAATAATTAACATTCATTTGAGGTTCACATTAAAATGTTCACAAAAATAAAATCATATGATGATTTATAATATAAATTGTGACTTCTCATAAATTAAAATTGATATTGGTTCTATATAAATATATACAACAATATCACATCAAATTCAGTTAGGGGGAGAATCATATGATTTAAAGGGAGCACATTCTCAAAAAATTATTAAACTAGAGATAAATACATTTGTTTAAATCATCATAAATGGTGAGCTCTTATATATGCTCAGTAATGGTAAAAAAAGTAAACATCATTTAATAATAATTAATATGAATAAATGTATGATAAAATGATAATAATTAAAGAGAGTAATACCCTATAAATTTAATATCATTATCCATAAGTGATGATATAATACTTCTTCATAACAAAAATAAAAAATCATAGTAGTTTGGGATAATATATCATCAATCATCTTCCAAGAGAGAATTTTATAAACCTGGATATATTAAAAAAATTAATATTATAACATTTTCAAAATAATCAAATATATAACAATCTATTACTATGAATAATAATATTAAATAAGGACCTCATATAAAATTTTTTACATGAAACCAGTGCTAGAGATTATGATAGGGATATGAAACCAAATTAAACACATACTAATATTAACATTAAATTTGTTTCAGACATAACATATTTACCTCATTAGTTATCCATCTGTACCCAATTCATTTGAGGGATATATTCCTTTTCTACTTTTCCTATAATGATAAAAACCTATTTCTTCCATAAGATGATAAAACATTCATTATATAATCATATCATAACCCTTATAAAGGAATCTTTTTTCTTAAATATTTCATCATTTTATCATTCCATGACCCATGGAAAATAAATGGGTTTCATAATGATTTCATGAAACCATAATTATCCCATGGAAATGAAATGGGTTTTATAGAATTATCCTTAAATAATTTTCATCTTAAGCCATATAGAAAAATAAAATGGATGGTATCATAATATTTTATTCCTATAAAATCATAATAAGCCTTAAAGGATAATGATATAGATGAAATATACCATTGAAATATCATTTGAAAATTTCGATTAAAAAATAAAAATTATCATTTACTTTTGATAAAATTTAAACTAAATGTTTCTAGAATACTGAAGAAATTATTTTAATAGAAAATAATATGGAAAATATTAATGGAATCATCAAATAAAATAATATTCATGATATTGGCATAATCTATTCATGTTATATATGTTAAATGAAAAAAATTCATTTCACAGTAATGTAATTAATAAAGAGTAACTTTTTAAGATATATTTCTGGAATATTAATTTGTTTTAAAATTTATATAATTTTAATGGTATCGAAAATGAACATTATAAAATATTTTAGTTATAGTTAAGAAAATTCATAATTTTTTGAATATTATGGACCTGGAAGAATAATCTCATCGACCAAATAGAAAATAAGGTCAACTTTTATTTAATTAAATTTAATCTATAAATTGGAGAACCAAAAATATGAAAAAGGGTTTAATAAATCAAAACTGTAGAAATAACAAGAAGATAAGAAAAATATATTTGTTTTAAAGTCTATGATTTAAATAATTTCCCTCAGATAACATTTACAATAGAAAACCTCGAAATGAAATGAAATGGTAACATAAAATTGTTACTTCAAGATATGTATTTCTTCAAACACATTAAAATATACGATATAATGGACACAAATATATTATAAATACATTCCATAACAATTTTAATACATTTATTACTATGTATCATTCCATTATAATCTAAAATTTTCATGTTATTAACAATTTCATCATTAGAAAGAACATTTGGGTGAAAACCATTCTTTTTCTACGCACATTTCATTTCGATTGATCTAGTAATAGATCCATTGTAAAAGATTAATCATATCAAAAATATTAATCATGAAATATATATAAAAAATTTCATCATATATAGTTTTATAACAATTTATATAAAGTGGTGATAAAAAAATAATTACATTATTTCGTTGATAGGGTATATTGTACCTACATATGAGTGGTGTTTCAACATTTCGATGGGCGAAACATAAGAAATTTAAATAAAAATTCACCAATATAAAATAATTATTATATCATAAATGTTAGATATATTTATTTAATCTATCTATATTTCTATCCACATAAATTTTTAATGAAAAATGAATCTCATATATTCGTGGAGGTGGTAGTCCACACAAACACATGATTGATGTTATCTTTTTTCCAATGAATAGAATTATAATAAGCTAGATAAGTTATTATGATTATATAAGTATTAATATTTAATAAATATATTATATGAACATTAAATTCATCATAATAATATATCATGAATGATAATTATGGAAAATGAATCATATTTCTATGTAGAGGAAATAGCCTAAAAGTACACACAAGTGATACTTTCATTTACCTTTTGATAAGGAATGAGTAAAATAAATAAAGAAAATTTTACATAATTACATATCAATATATTAATTATATGTTATTAATCATGTTATGATATATATAACAAGTTTAAAGAACAAGGAAGAATAAGTAGAATTGAAAGTACTCAGTTTATTGTAACACCTCTTCATTGAGAAAACTATTTCGATTACACCTTAAGCCAAGAAATGATTGTATTATGACAAAAAAGAGCTATATTATATGATTATGGATGATTAGATTATATTTAGGTAGTAATTGTCCTTGAAATAGGGCTCATATAGTGTACAAAGGAGCATTGTGTGGTATCTTTTTATAAGGGATGTGGAGGACACAACTTTGTATTGTCCAAAATATTTAAATTTATTAACATAATAATAAAGTCATGTTTCTCCAAAATGAAAAGGATTAAATGATAATAATAATAAAATAAAAATTAAATCAACCATTCAAACTATTTTATTTTTTATCATATAATAAATTGCATCTCATTAGTTAAACCCCATGGTAAACTGGTTTAATCCTTAACCACACTAATAAATTTTCCATATTGTTAGTATTGAATATGGAAAAAATATATTTAACTTGTTGAATTTTATTCATTATTTTGATTCAAAATATGGGATCCAAATTTCATGATTCAATTTATATAGGTGGTATAAATTCCATATAAAATAATTTTACAAAACTCAATAACATCTTTTTATAGAATTTTTTTATGTGCATGATTAAATTTAACTTTATTCCATAACTTGAGAAAACTATTAAATGAATTATAAAATATTATAGGAATATATTATAAAAAAATAAATTAATATCACTCGTTAATATATATAAATTTAATTTATTATGTTAAAAATATATTTAGAAAAAATGGGTTTTTAGGTATGCATTACTTTGTACCTTTAAATAATTTTTTAAAATTTTAACCATATTTAAATATAATTACTCCATTTTATAAAAATATAAACCATAAATTTTTATAATTTTGTTTATAATAGTAATTAATTAAAATTATTTTAATTTAAAAAAATTGAAATAAATAATTTTAATATTAAAATAGAATATCGTAGTTCGATTAATCATAGTTTTTAATGTAATGCAATATTCAAATAAAATTTCACAAAAAAACCAATGTAACATACTAAAAATGAACCTAAATCAGATCTTACATGAATCAAATGGTATTACAAATATCCATGGGATAGATACTATTGTTTTGGAATCAAGAAACAATCAATATGGAATGATTCCAATATAAGATTACCAAAATAAGTGAAAAATTACTTTGAATAGTTTTCCATGATTATGATCCCTTAACTGCTAATAATAAAAAACCCAGTATTCCCCATTTGTATGATGCATCTAGACTATATGATGTATGTGTAATATGTCATTCCAAGATTAATGAGGTTCAAACTGTACTTGTGAACATATATAAACTTTTTACAAAATAAATAATTAATTGAAATTAAAAAATCTATTTCCTAAGATGAATTTATACAACTATTATGGTTAGAAAAAAGACTTCATAACACTCTATATACATGATATAGTACCCAAAATGTACTGGTCAATTTTTTTCTAAGGTATCCAATTTCTCAACACTTAAGCATACACAATATACAACATGATAACCATAAAAATATTATCTACCACATGATTAAATCATAATTTTAATGAGATATTAATTTATCCCATGTTCCGACCAAATATTTATAAATGGGTACTCATCTAGAAATGGAATAATTTACTAAGTAATATCCCTCAAGAGATAATATGACTATGTACAGACCATTAATTCCCTAATAAAATAATGATTTATTAGCTAGTACTATTATTTTATTAGTATCATAATATATATTTTGAAAATAATTCACTTTCACAATAAAATTCCATGAATAGGAAAAAATGATTGCGTAATGATACTGCTTTATTAGGAAAATCATAAGTTTTAATGAATATAATTTTTTTAGATATGGATTCCATTATATTTAATTTCTTAAAATATATCATTATCATATCAAAACTAAGATGCTAGATTAATTTTTTTATTGGAAGATAATTTTTTATCTCCTTCAGATAAGTAATGTTCCCGGTTCTCTATGTTCCATGTACTTATCCCTTGAACATCTTAATAAATTACTAGATTGTTCTGATTAATTTCTATGTAGTTACCCTAGTATTAATTGATATTCATATATATTTTAAAATATATATAAGAAATATCATAACATTCAATTTCATGGAATATGTTATTGATCCACCCCCTAAGATCTCATTATCAGAATCTCATCCTATCTAATATACCCATCATTTTAGAAAGATATATTCTCTGTAAATTAGAAAAAAAACCCCTCTTTAATTTTTACAATTAGTATTTTAAATAACCTATCAAATTTGTATAAATTAAATTTTTCCAAGAGACTAATTGATTTGTCTGAATAGATTCATGTTCCTAAGAAAATGAGTTTATACATTAAGGATAATATAGGAGGATTATTTTTATCTTTATTATTATATATACCTATGCCTGATATCTACATTACATATGTTATAAACATATATACCTGGATAAAAAAAGAATTCCAAATAACAACATATAAATTCATTGAAATATAATCATTCCATGTTATAATGTAATCATTTATAAAAAAGTATCACTTTAAAATTTATGTTATCATCATGCTAATCTCCCTATTGTAATTTGTATTTAAATTGATTTTATATTATATTTTGGTGAGAAAGGTTCAAAACAGTTAATATTGTAGATTATATTAAAATATAAACATAAAACGTTTCTTTAAAGGTAATAAACTTACAATAAATATATAAATATCTCTTAAATAACCATTATTAGCCTCCATGATTTACATGAACTGAGGAAATAAGAAGAAGATAGACTTTATTGGCACATGGAGTCTATTTTTATGAATTCATTGTCTTCGGTCAATTTATAATATTTTTTATGTACTTCATATTTGTTGGATTAAAATTATTACTCCCAATGATTAATAAATCACCTAAAATAGTGATAATAAAATCATATATCTTTTATATTACCTTTCACATATAGTTTGTTTGTCTACAAAATTCCTTTTGAATTTTCTAATGTGGAACATGTTGGTATACCAACTACTGGGGCCTCTAAAACACTAAATATATATAGGATTGTATTTTTCATTCTATCTAAAATAGTGATTTATACCCTCTTCTAAAAATATATAGTATTTCACATGACAATAAATTTTCTATATTATATTTATTTAATATCCTTAATTTTTTTAACTATAATTAATTAATATTATTGTTTTCTCTTGACACTAGTTTATTTCATGAGTTATCCTAAATAGACTATTTTCATCTAAACACAAAAAAATAATTTATTTTTCATAAATAAACTTATAGGATATTAATGTATCATTATAGTCAAATTATGGTAGGGGTTAGTGTTTTTATATGTGAAGCATGTCACAAAAGAATGATGGAAAACAAGAAATATGTATAAGACTCAGGACCAAAACCCCTTAAACTAACATCATCAATCAAATATTGTTTAAAAAATGACACATTAGGTTTATCTCCACTCTATAAAAAAATTATCAATGGATACTTGGATATTATATTCATTTTCCTACCTACTCAAATCAACTCTTATATTTTTTGTTAGAATATTCTATACTTCTCAAAACATCATTAAACATATTAGAAAAATCTAATGAAGCATATGAATATACCTCTATATTTTACATGAAATAATTATTAAGTATATTATGAATCTAGTTATTTATGCTTTGTGTATTTATTATAATTAACACTCAAATCATACAGGTTATTTTTAATTTATAAGTATTAATGTTGTTTAATTATTCATTTAGGCTCAATAGAGTGTAATCAACCAACATGGAATATCACTGGTAGTTTATTTTGGCTTTCCTAACCAGGTGTTATCTTTCCATAATTAGGTAATATTTTATTTTTATATTTTTATAGTCATCATCAATTTCCATCATCAGACATCAACGAGTCATCTATAATTTTAATTTTATTTTGGAATGGTGTAACATAAAATTTTATTACCAAAATAAAATAAAACATAATTGTGTGAAAAATGGGAACCATGAAATTATTTGGTAAAAAACCATACATAACAATATTTTTCAAATATAGAATCCTTTCCAAATGAACTTATTAAGTTAATATATTCTATTTTTGACATAACAGTCAAGATCCATCAGAAAATTAATGATCCACATAACAATTGTAATTTTTATAAACATTAATGACTTTTATATTTTAGTAAAATTATGTGACACCCTCATACTATCTAATATCTATGTTTTTTTCATAAAATATTATGTTCAATGATGAATATACCTTAAGTATAGTCTTTTTATTCTATCTAATATAATTTATTATAGTTTTTTCATGTAACTATTATATCCAAATATGAAAAAATACCATCTTATTAGATATAATCCATGTTTATATTTTATTTCTTAAAGGGATGTTTGAAATAATCCAAAATCATCTTATATTAAATTTTCAATTTCTCATTGTTTATAATTTTTTTCACCACAAACAATAAAGATTTATATTTATTTATGTTATTATAATCGTGTAAAACTAAACCAATAAGATATTAAAGTGGTTTCTCTATAATATTCATTTTATAATTCTAATGGAAGATATAATAACATAGTGAAACTGTAATGAGAAAATGATTTTTTGAAGGGGTATGATTAAAAATGAATCCAAAATATGTTAATAAATCATTTACATTGTCATAATTATTTAAATCATATCATCCTAAATTCCATCATTCAATTTACTTGTATTCAATGTAAAGATAATGTTATTCCATTATTATTTCTCATTATCCATATAAACATATCAGACATGAGAACCCATAGTTTGACCATAATTTTCCTCATGTTTTTACACAAATCATTTCAAGTTAGTTATAAAATTTTGATGTAAATATGAAATCACTATCCAAGAGTCCACTATAACATTACATTTCACACTAAAAAGCTTCCTAAGGTGGATAAACCAATGATGGGGACTCCAAAAAATATAATTTACATTTGTTTGATTGTTTTATAATTATGTGACTCTACCAATCTTGAAAATATATGTCATTTAGGTTCCGTTCATTGTGAAATATTCATCATAGTGAATTTTTTGTATAAATTATATATTTATATAAAATATATCTTTATCTGATTTGTGAATTTATAACAATTAACAATTACTTAGACAAAAATAATTATTAATGTTAATCTTCTCCAACTATTTTATTTAAATGTAATAATTACACTAATAATAGTTTTAGAATACCGAATTACCTTTAGTATTATTGAAGAAATGTTTTATCAAACCACTATTTAATTCCAGACCATTAACATCACCACTAATTAAAGAGTCTAATTTATTCTTTTCTCTTTCCCATGAAATTATCTCACAAATCATTAATCCATTGAGTTGAGAACCATCTGATATGAATACTTCACATTTTTTCACAATATATTCCATTTAAAATTACAACAATATATCTTTTTTTATTTCATTTATAGAAAATTTATTATAGTTAACCCAATATTTTTATTATAAATCTTTAATTAAATGAGTCACTATTAGATATGTTTGAAGAAAACTCTATGGTATTGATTAATTTTAACTCTAGTGGCAGAAGGTGGTTTTTTCTCAGCATTATTTTGATTGTCTTTAATGCTATATTTTTCTCCATTATTTAAATTTGATTATATTCATCATGCCTGTTAATATGTGATCTCACTCACAGAATTAAACATTTTTAAAAATAATGCATTCATAATGAGTTCATTTTTTTATCGTTAAATTATTTATTTATAAATTATGTTTTCTTGTTCATCCATAAATTAACATAATGATATAATTAACCATACAAGATAAATATAAATATATAAATTCATGATTATGATCTATTTTCTGAGCATTGATCACTTAAGTGGATGATCAATCAATTAATATTAATGTGTATTTATCATGTTTTATCATGATATGAGTTGTAGTGTATTATTAAACATCTGTTCATTTTCATTATTGTTTTGATGATGGTTCCTCACACTGGAACTATGACTTTGTGAACTCCTATAATCTTAATAATGTGAACAAATATACAGGTGAGTGGATATTAAGATGAGTTAATTACATTTTATCACTAAAATTTGGACATGTAGTTCATTATAAAATTTATATAAGGAGAAATTGTGCACATAATCGTATTAAAATGATATTAATTAAGTTTTTTTAAAACATTCACCATTACAAAAAATAAAATAAAATATATAAAAAGAAAACACATAGGGGCATAGTCTCAAATAATTATTAATTAAAATTAATTAATACATTATTATAAAAAATAATGATATCAAAACTCCACTTGATATATTTTATATAAATTACTGTATTATGTAATCAATTTAAATACATAAATTACATTTTCATTGATGAAATTATTTTTTTAATAAATTAAATATAGTTTAAAATATTTTTATAGAATATTTATATTTTTCTTTTTCTATTTGGAAATTTAGAGAGTAACTAAATAACATTATATTCAATGATCCTGTTAGCGGAGAAGAGTGGTTCATGTATGAATAATACCAACTTACTTCTTGGTCGGGATAGTGAAGCCCCAATTTGGGGCTTATAATTTTTTCAATTCCACCACCGATATATGGGGGTGTTGTTTCCATCGAAATGTGTGTTTTGTTAAGCAATCAATTTTTAAAAATGGTTTCAATCATATTTGTTTACAGAACCATAAACGCTCAACTGTTCTGTATCCAAAGGGACCATCTTTCAAAGGGCATGCACTCATTAAGGATTTTGACCCCTCAGGATTTATAACTCACATTGATCGAGAGGATGGGAGGTCGAGATCATCACACCCTTTTAAGGAGAGTAATTTCGCAATTTAGTGATCTCTTATTTATTTAAGATATAGTAATTAATCCTTTTTAATTTACAATGTGTAAGGTAGGTTTCCCTAGAAATTTGTAATAAATGATGAGAATGTATGGTAATCAAAATCATTTGTATGTATCTGAGTTTCTATATCAATGATGATATCTGTATGTATTTTAGGTTCTCCATCATTGATATACTCTCTTATAATACCTATAGTTTTATTGGTCATTATTCAATGGTTGTTTTTACGAAAAATGATGGTTTTTAATCCACTCAGTGGGGAACATTAGAATTTATTGTCATATAGCAAGACATAAGTCACTGTAGAATTTATTATCTTTAAAGGAGATTGAAACTTACTCTAAATGTAATTACCATCTAGGGATATGTATGTTGTTTTGATTTTGGGATCTAACCCATAAATGAGCTTCCTAAATATCATTTTGAAAAGAACCATAACCCACATAGTTCATTGGTGATTAATGGGACACATTATAACATTCATGGTATTTTGATAAGGACCCAACAAAACTGTTTGACATCACGCGGAAAGGACAGCTAGGTGGAAGGTTCCTAGTAAAATCATGGTGTGGGACTTATACCTAGGGAACCCAATGAAAAAGTAAAGTATATAAGTTTCCAAGTAGGATTAGACCATCATATGATTGTGGCCTAGAGAAAATGGTATAATTTAGGGTTATTGGGTTTTATCTTTAGGGAGGATTTCGACATACACTGTTTAGATTGGGATCAAATCCCATGTATTTCGGTAAGGATCAGAGGGTAATATAACCATTTAGATAAATAGGATTGGGTTTACTGCTAAAGAGGATTCCATTGTAATAGGGTCCATGAGAGATTTAATTACTCTTTGATATTTAATGGGGACCTAATTAAGGGATTAATAATAAGGGGAATTCCAATATTAGGGGAATTATGGTTCGATTCTTGAAGTGGATGTCCAATGAGCTCGATCCCTAGGTATTGTTTTCCTATGTGTCACAGATATAGTAGAAATCGAGTTCTCCTAGTCTATTCAATTACCTGTATTGTTTGCATGTTGTGATTATTATAATCCTATAATCCCTTGTCAGTCATGCTCGATGTGGGAAACAATATGATGTGGAAGATTCAACAAACCAAGATCTTTCTCCTCTACTAATGGAAGATTCTAGGATTATGGTCCAATAAGACTTTTCAATGACACGTCCCCTTATTCTATTTACATTGGAGAAGGGTCCAATGTATTTATTGGGTAAAGTTGAAGGGTATATAGAGGAGAAATATAAGAACCTCTTATGTGAAAGGCTAGTGTCTTACATAAGGAAGACATCCCTAATGGATCCCATAGTTGGTAGAGAGATTTATTATTTTTCAAAAAGAATACTATGTGTGAACTGTACCCTTACTACAAGGGACTGGTGGCTCTATATCTTAGATACAAGAAGGGGAAGACATGGTCTGAACACTAATAATACAATAATGGGAACTCAAAAACAATATATATAGGGTAATGGACTATCTAATCGTAGATTTTTAAATCCAAAGAGTACTTGATGATCATTACCCTCTGGTAGGACATTTGGGGAAAACCATGTACCATATTTATCCAAATCTAAAATATAGACACGCTGATGTCCCTATCAAAAGGATTCAAAAATAAAAAGGTTTTAGTGGAGGTTACAACTTGTTCGCATTCAAAAGGGTATACAAATGTGAATAAAACCTATCATGAGTGGTTATAAAAGAGGACCTAAAGGATATATCGTGTATGTGGTTCGTACTGGTATGCGGCATAGGTAGGCCACCTGGGTCATAGGAGGAATTGATAAATGCTTAATATAGGCATGATAAGCATGTGAAAGATTAATATTCCTTGGGAAATTAAATACTGGGAAAAAATGGGTGTGGTTATAACATAATCACCCTTGGTGTCCCTTGATATACTTTAAAGAATCCAATGTCGGTGTGTGCTTAAAGAAATGATGTTGCATAGGTGAATTCATTTTATAGAAGGAGGGTCCTCAATGAAGTATCTTATATTAAAGACCTTTAAAAGAAACTAATATTGATAATACTTTTTAATTATCTCCTATATTATGTTTTAGAGAGCTACCTAAGAAAAATCGGGGTCCTAGGTGAAGGAGCTATATAAGGAGAGATTCTAGAGTTCTTCCATATTTTTTAGTTATTGAAATGGGAAGCCCAAGGGTCCCATTTATGAGAAAATAGGGAACCCTTGGAGGAGGTGTTACTCTATGGAGGAACTCCAAATTGGTCATCCATGTAGGTCCTCTATGCATGCATTGTGCACTAATCTCTAGCATAGGTCCTCAGTGTAGGTCCTCCCTGTAGGTCCCCCGTGCTGGGTTTGAAAATAACATTATAAAAATTTTCTATCTTCTAAGTTCCATGAAATTTGATTCGTATATGTATTTGGGATTTTTGACTTGTCAAATAGAACATATTGAATTGATATACACTCCTTGAGATGGTGAATACATCATGTCTCCTCAAAAGAAACTATGAAATATAATTTTAATGTATCAACACCATATTATCATTAATAATGGAAATCCTCTCCATCTCCAGGAGAGATGTGGTCTTTCTACTTATCCCTCATCTTATATTAGTCTTATAGAAAATTGTATACCAACAATGAATTATATGAAAACATGCACTAAACACATTCAATGGGGTCAAAAAAATCCCCATATTATAATTAGATTCGTTTAAAATGAAAAGTATCTAGATCCAAGTTAATTTTATGTCACATTGGCGAATTCCAAAATCATTTAGAGGAATTTTGAGCTATTTCCAGTATGAGAAGTTTCTCTACATTGTTTCAAATCCAAGGGGACTAGTGAGTATAGTTTGAATGTTTCAAGGCTCATAAGGACAATCGTAAAAACATTCTATCTTTTGTGTAATCACCTTCCTTTTTTCCAAAGCACGATTTGGAGGAGACATAGTGGGTGAGACATGGATTTTTCAAAGGCCTCCCTAATGGGTTTTCAACCTAAAATGATTTGTGCTTTGGAAATTTTTATTACTAAATACTCGAAAAACCCCATAGAGTGTAGGTCTAGTAATCTATGACTCAACATTTTCCTAGAAATCCCATTGTTGGTTTTCACCTCTTGAGTAGTTTTTCTTTTTTGAAGGATGTTTAAAGTGATGAATATTTGACTAATAATGCTACCGTTTTGGGTTGATCATCTTTGACAATGAATTTTGAAATTAGAGCACAAGAAATTCATGTTGGATTTGAAGGTCCAGATATTACCCATATATATTCAATGGGAATCTTGAGTCATTATTTTTATAGTCACTATATATATAAAAAATAATAGTAGTATAGGTAGTCTCTTCTATGAAATTAGTTACCGATATTTGAAAAACCCATTAAGGGGTTTTATTATACCATTCTAATGAGGGAATCTGTTTCAAATCCAAATAGTGGCATCCTTAGACTGACATGGTAGTTATGTGGGAGACTTTTATAAGGAAAATTGGGGAATATAACACATTTTCAAGAATTTGAGTTCCTATGAATTTTGATATTCAATTACTTATAGACAATGAGGATTAGGACTGGATATATCAATACCAAAATGGGTGGATTGGTTCAAAAACATGTATAAAAATAAAAAGGGGTCATCTATGCCAATATAGAACACGAATGAGAAACCAATTCTAAAGAGATTGGATGTGTAATAAAGGTTATTAATGATAAATAAAAAATTTAGGAGGAGAAGGTTCTTTTCTAACAAATTATGATGGTTCCATTATTTTAAAATTCATGCATCAAGGACATTATTCCATGTAATTTAAATTCTTGCATCCAAGAACATATGCTGTGTAGTTTAATGTCATCCAATAATGACATTAATTTCTTGTTAATAGTATGTTATACTGGTTAATGTAATTTAGAAAAGACATTATGAGAGATTTAATTTAAGGTATTTAGATTTTACCAATTTTTTATAAGCCTCCAATTTAATGGTAATTTATTTGGAAACATGCTATGATATTTATGTATGAAATAGAAGAATTGGAAACTATGATTTTTGATTTTTTGAATCAGATGAATGACGTGGAAAATGGATAAAATAATTAGAGAATATATCTTGCAAGAACTATGTTACAACTATTTGAAAGATACGTTATGGGAGCAATATTATGTAGAGATAAATAAGAAATGTGTTACATAGTCAATAGCGGAATCATTAAGCTGGAAGACATGTTATATAGTCAAGTATTATACAAGTACAACAAGGTAATGTACTGTAGAGTAAGGTAAATGAGCTCTCAAAAAGTTTTAAATTCTATTGTATAAAAATGATGAATGTTTATGGACATTCAGTTTTTCCCAAGTACAGAGTTTGGTTTATGGATAAAAGTACCTTAATTTAGTCAAGGAATTACCAGTCATGATTTACAAAGAATCAGAGGAATAACCTTTTTATGAAGGTATTATCCAAATGTAGGATGCCTGATGTCATTAGTTTTAGGTCATCCCTGAAGGACTATAATATAATAGAAACATTGAATGATATATGTTCAATTGAACCAAGTTTATTCCAGTATGTTTTGAAAAAATGAGGTGGGGAGAGAATTAATCCATAGTTATGAAGACTTTCAGGTTGGGACATCGGATATGGGACATATAAGTAAAGTATGATCTCTTTAAACTATATTTTCATGTATGTCATCATCACATGTTATAGGGTATAGAAGAGGATTATCCTCATAATTAATGAACTGATATTTTAAAAACATGTTATTGGTGTTGTATTATGTAGGGCCAACTTGGTCATGTGATTCTTAGTCAATAGGCGAATCACTATTCTTAAATGTTTTTATATGGGTTACTTATGAAAGGCCACCTAGGGGAATATACAACATAGTTAGAAAAATTATCCTTTAGGTATCAGACAATTTTTCACTAGATACTAAGGAATGATTATGATGATATAAAAGTATTCAGGTGTAGGAGAAAGAAATGAAAAGAGGAAATAGTAAAATGCAGAAGGAATGTATTTCAAATGACATTGACCATGAGTTTTGAGTCTCTTAAAGAGATCTGAATCATATGTATAATGGGGACATCATCGGTTTCCTTGTGGGATCTCTAAAGATGGAATCCAAAAAAATGTCCCATCATATATTATTAATTCTATGTACGAGGGGGTAAATATTATTTTATCACATGACAGGGACTAGTTTCTAAGGCCTAAAAATCACTTCGTATCTCAATGGGGCCAGAATCAGGACAAGTTTATTACTATAGGTAACATTTAGTTTAATGTTGTGTTGCAAGGACATTATGTTGTATAGTTTAGATTCATGTTTCAAGGAAAATAGGGGAGTATATATGAAGAGGAATTGAATATTTTTAATGGAATAGGGAATAAGGTTGGTGTCACTATTTATCATGTGAAAAAAAGAATCAAGACACTCATAGTTCTATCAGATACAAGTTAATGTATAAGGTGAAAAAAATATTAGATCACTTCATGTAGACCAGAATTGAACATGGGAGAAAAGAGTCTTTCATATCATGTTACATAAAGGCCTATGATATAGTGTCTAATATTTTTTCATGTATTAATTTTTTATATTATATTGAATTATTTCGAGACCAGGCATAGAGACGAAACATCATTCTGAGGCCCGATGATCCCAGAATCTGGGTTCAAACTTTTTTTTATGTAAAGTGAGTCAGAACTTGTGCGTGGTTGTTGAAGTTTCGAAATGGATGCTCATATTAAAAATATGAGGGCACCGTTGCGTCTTAAATGACGACATTACCTAATAATGGGTCTATCCTCAACATGAACGGGTTGAGGGAGAATGTTAATTTTTGGACGTTTTTACTAAAATAAAAATTAAAATAAATTCATATTGTTTATTTTTATTTTTTTATGGAATCATCCGCTGCAGCGCAGCGACAGGGCACCTGTTTCTTTAATAATATCACATCATAATGACCCAATAATGGAAATATAGACTCATTAATACCACAACATATATTTTAATTCCTAACACATTTCCCTTTTTTATTTGGATAATCGAATTCCGCTCGTTGGCAATGGTTGAGAGTAATCTATGGTGAAATCCATCAGCATTGACCGACGACGGATCAAAGCTGTGAATCGTTGGGCCAATAATGTTGATGTATTTCAATGACAACGACCGAGCGACACCATCATCAGCGATCGATCCCTTCTTGAGGTAGAGTTTTGTTATTTAAATTCTTATCCCCGCTTTTGATTTAAACAACAAACAAATATTAACCACGAACAAGCTCATCTGCAGATTTGTACGTTCTTATGGGAGGGTTTTTATGGGATGATTCAGGGAATTGATCCATGTTGAAATTTTGGTTGTTTGATTCTACTCCATTTAATCCTACTAACAAGAGCAAATCAACGCTGTGAAGAACGACAATGGTGGGTCGTTCCTCGATGCATTCATTGGATTTCTTCCTCTTTTCATTTCTCCATGATTTTTTCACATTCTTCATGGGGTGGTGAACAATGGATCATTGCAAATTTGTTTTTCAATGAAAATATCCCAAAATGAGGATGCGAAACAATGACAACCTTGCAGAGGTGAAATGAAGATGGAAGACAATGAATCAGACAGGATTAGGAAGGGTCGTTCTTTGAGCGATCTTCTAGCGTTCTTCACATAGGTGGATCATTGAATGTTTTTGGAGCTGATTGGTGGTTTGAAAACAATGGAATCGGCTTCTTGGGGTTGGGGTGACCAATACCTATGAGTTTCATGGCGATCGGATGTCCACATCGACGAATGAGACAACAAGGGTGATGCACCGGCAAGGAGCGTCATTTTGAAAATTTCTAGAATACATGACGTGTACATCTGAAGAACACACCATGTAGTACTGGTGGAGGCTGCTAGGGTTTCAGGGGTTAGAGAGAAATCACATGGCGTGTGAACCTGGTTAGATGGCGTGTTGGACTTTCCCCAAATCTCGATGTGTATTTTGGGAAGTGCACGGACACAAGATGGACTACAAGGCTTCAGATGACACGATGTGTACTCTCTATGCGACATGGTAGAGGTGGTTATGTGGGACTTGGTGTGTTTCCCGGGGATACATGGACATGGGATGGAGTACACAACTATGTATTTTATCACACAACTAGGCGAGGTGAGTAACGCGGGTCACCCCGTGTACCAATTAAAATGGTTGGTATACACGGGTTGATGACTGTGTATGGGCATGTGGGCAACATACATGGAGCCAACCCTAGTCACCCAGACATGGCGTGTACACCATACAACACACCGTGTACTCACTTTTCTACATGACCAGCATTACGACACAGGCTGTTGTACTTGGGCAGTACCCGGGGTCAGACAACACAGCGTGTAACTTTTCTACATGCCATGTAATTTTTGGAAAATGGAATGGTCCTATTGTTTACTATATCTTGGTCATCTTTTATTTGAGTTATTTCACCTTCTTCTCATTCCCCTAATGGCTAGGAATCCTTTCCTTCTACAAGGGTATGATACCTTTAGTAAGACTTTCTTTGTTAGGCATCGACGTGACCTACTGTACCAGGCGTTGATCTTCTACCTAGCTGGTGAATCTGGATAAGTCATTACCTACGTCATCGCCTTGTTAGTGATCCTAATCTATGTATCGTGATCTTTTACACTCAAGAGTGTGTCTCCCATAATGAGTGCTTCTATCTACCATGATCTTCCCACTCAAGAGTGTGTCTCTCGTAATGAGTGTATCTACCCTTCGAGACGTTTCCTAATGAACAGTACTTCTTGGATGGAAGTCATCAGAGCTGCTAGACTCACAGAGTCTGTTCTCCTGGAATGAGTACTTCTTTGAAATCTTCAAACTGAATCCCCTATGGGGTATACAGTTGTGTGACTTGTCTCTAGACTACAGGTCTTGGTTCTGAGTATATCTAGATTATGATCTCTCATTATTTGTTCAGTAGACATATACTCTGTAGATATGACTATGCCTTTTTTTGTGTACATGCATTGTGTTTTTAAGGGTCCTTTACTGGGTGTTGTTTTACTCACCCCTACACGGGCTTTGTCTTCACATGTCATGTATTGTGTAGATGAGCGGCCTTTTAACAGAGTCCAAGGCAGACCAGGACATGACCGAGATTTCTGAGTTCCCTAAAGGTCGAGGCATTCCTTCGGCTACGAGCAGCAGTCCCAATACCTCTTTTTGTTTAGAGGTTAAACATTGAAGTTTTTAGAATATTTTTTTAGTGGGCCTATATTCTGTCCTAGTTTACATTCCGTACATTACATTCCGTCGCACTCCATTGGTTGAGTTTAGTTGTATGCATGAATTTTTATTCCACAGTGGTTTTTTTACATTTCAGCATTTGTGGGCTTGGATTTGTGTGTGTGTGTAATAGTTCTTAAGAAATTACTCTGATGTAGTATATTCCTACTCAGTTCTAGTCACCAGCCCCTGGCCTATTGCAGGCGGGCTTGGGGAGTCCCAGTGCAGGTCACACTAGGACGGGTCATCACAGAATGGTATCAGAGGTCGTCGGTTCTACCTTGGGACCAAGAGTCTGTGATATTGGTTTAGGGGAAAAATGTTCTGTGTTTCGAGATCGGCTTTCTGGCAAGAGACTCTCGTGTTGGTGCGGCGGACGACGTATCCATACACTAGGACTCTAATAACCTTCTTTTCTACTCAGTACATGAAAACACTAGTTGCAGGGAAATAAAATAATCGTACATGCATCATATATTAATGGGTTGTTTTTTCCATATCCTTTGTGTCAGCTATCTAGATATACTCATAGACCATGGTACATCTTGTTTCCTTACATGATGCCTCTGTGATGCATACTTGTTGGGATGTAGAAGCACGATCATGAGGATGACCCCCTCAGTGACAAGGCTTCAATATAGGGAACAGTTCCTCAGACGTTGCCACCAGGTGGGGAACCTTCTATACCACCACCAATGGAGCAGCCCGTGGAACCCGTTGTACCGAACGATGAGGAGCTTAGGGTGAGCGCGCTCCATGAGATCCAGAGACAGAGACCCCTTAGGTTTCGAGGAAAGACCAAACCCTATACATCTGAGGACTGGCTCGAGGCGGTGACTAGAGTTTTCCGTTAGTGGGGACACTAGCAGACCATATGGT
The DNA here is from genome assembly GCA_963277665.1 of Viscum album. Classification (NCBI taxonomy): domain Eukaryota; kingdom Viridiplantae; phylum Streptophyta; class Magnoliopsida; order Santalales; family Viscaceae; genus Viscum; species Viscum album. Next base: position 58,614,406 of record OY728143.1, on the reverse strand, counting down.
GATCCTAGGGGTGAGCCTTTGACAGGGATTAGAGGGACGATGTTTGAGTCTGTCCACACAGACTCATGATGAGGAGACTATTTTCTGGACAGAGTTTGAGTGAATCTTCATGGAGGAGTTCTCTCTAATTACACTAAGCATCGTACAGATAAAAGAGCTTCCTCAACTCTTGTAGGGAAGTTTGATGGTAGCTGTCTATTTATCGAGGTTTACCAACCTCGCTCTCCACTCGAGGGATATGGTCCGGGATCAATACTTCAGATCTCAGACCATTGCTCGAGGTATGTGACGAGACATCCGATCTAGTGTCGTGCCTATATGAATTTCTACTTATTCTGGAATTCTCGAGTGGGCTTTGGTGATCGATGGCTTCTTGGAGGAGCAGAGAGAGCCAATGACAGTCAGCAATAGGCAGATAGGAGTGGAGACCTTGACAGCAGGGATCTGATGTCGGATGTAGGGATCAGGACATGAGAGACGTCAGAGGAGGACCTATCATAGGGGATCAATGGTCAATGCCTCTCAGGATGGATCCTGACAGCCTAGGGAGAATTGATGCTACATGTGCGACGATAGGGCACATCTTGCTAGAGCTTTTCCGACCCGTCGAGCTGCTGACAGGGAAGAGGTGGATAGAACACTGTGGTAGAGGTAGAGAATGAAGCTGATAGAACCACCGGCAGAGGATGTTGCAGATTTAACACCCCATTCTTCCACGGTACGCTTCTCTTTGAATAATACAGTAGAATGTGTTGTACGCAACTTCGAGTTCTAACACACACCACAACCAATCAAACTAGCCGCTATGAATAGTAATACATAATTTTAGAAATTTTATAAATTTTATCTCTCAAAATGGACTTCATTTTTTGATTCGGAATATCGAATTTATCCTAGGTTGAAATTTTGGTACTTCTCGGATAACATTTATATTTTGATGAATAGTGAAAAATAGTAAATTTTAATTAAAACGAACTTTTTTAATCAAAATATTTAATAGTGATAAATTATGAATTTGAGTGGTTTTAAATTATATTTAGAATATATTTTTACCATTTAATAAAATTTTGTTCATTGGACATAAGATCACAATTAAACCGGACATAAACAAGTGTCAATCTTTTGATATTTATTATATCTTAAAAACACGCTTTTTGTTTTGACAGTAGGAATTAATTTTAAATTAATTTCTGCCACTTATTTTTTTTAATTGGAAAAAATTGATTCCATATTTGGAATCAGGATGTCCAAATTTTGTAAATATGTAACTTTTATTTTTAGACATTTTTTGAATAATTACTTCGGTAAATATTTTATTTACCATGGTAAAAGGGTAAGTCCGACAAATAAGGGTAAAAAAATAATATTATAATAATAATAAATTACCATAAAAAGTATCCTAACCTTATTGGTGGATACATATCTGACCATGGGCATCTTTGGGTCGATTTAGTGACCCCATGGAGCCACTTGTAGGTGATAGGGGCACATTATATTAATTAAGTTAAAGTAAATACAAAAATGTCATAATCTTATATCTTTTTACAAAACAATCTTTACCTAGGGTTATATATGTTATATTTTCAGTTATAAATATTCATGAGAAAGAAAAATGATTTCATATATAATGGTATTTTATTTAAAATTTTTATACATTTAAAAAGTAAAAATATATATGACACAATAATGATGCAGTATTTTCCTTATTAATGAAAAAATAAAATAATTGGTATTATAAATGTTAAAATAAATATAATTTGAAAGTTTTAATGACATAAACGACATTTATTGGTTAATATGACATGTTAGTATTGCTTAAAGTAATTTGGTTTGAATTAATAAAGTAGTTAAGACTTTAAAAAAATCATTTATTGAGTAGTGTCAAAATTTACATAAATGAGTTTTTAAAACAAATATTATATTATTAATTTATATTCATTACCAAAAAATCTAATGTTCAGAAAAATGACTCATATAATTATTTTTATACCATTAATGGACCAATTTGGGGTCTCTTGGAGGTATATATTATGTTTATTAACTATAGAATATAAAAATACAAAGTGACATGGTAAGTGTCAAACTAATTAACTAAGAGTTAAATCTAAAACATAAGTTAAATATAATGACAAAAACCTGTCTAAATTCTATTGGTTGAGTGGATTTCGACCCATACCCACCTTAACCTTTAAATAATGCACTTTTTATCCATTAGAAACAGAATATGAATTTATTATAAAATAATATTTCTAGCTTTTCCAAAGGTGCCCCTCACCAATCTTATAAAAGGGAACTCCCCCTTATCACTAATTCACACATTCAAAGCCTTTTGGTTCGGCAAAAAACTACACAAATACGCTCCCACATCACTAACTACAACCTAGAGGCCTTAGATTGACCATAAAGCCAACCTAAGGATCCCTTTTGATCAAATCAAAATGAAGAATCCGAAGAAGCGGTAATGTTTTCACCACCCTTTTTTCAAGTTCATTTCTTCTTCAACTTCTTCTTTCTTTGATATTCCAATTCTAAAATAATAAATCCAGTATCTCATATATAGAGTGATATTATTATAAATATGATAAAACCATATTCATTATTCTAGCCATCCTTTGAATGACATGTCACCATACGTGCATACGTATTGCTTACCGTTTCCACGTCGTGGTGTAATTGTTATTCAATATATTATTCTTTGGATGGGTATAATAATGATGTGTAATTCATGTAAATAAAAAATATAACATGATAATGATTCTGTATATATGATATACCACCCAATTATATATTATTTTAATATCAAAAGAATGATATTTTCGCTCGTGCGTATGTACGGACTACCGTCTCCACGAACGCGATGAGATTCATTCCCCATCGTATCCATTCAAGACTTATTCTCATTTGATGATTACAAGTAATGTTTAATAACTTTATATCATTCTGGATATGAATATAGTACATCCTATCCATAACACACATGACTTATGTAACAAAACATATAAAAGAAAACGAGTAAGTTAACACCCGAAACAATGATAATACTAAGATATTATTAACAAATCAATTTTAAAAGATCATATATGATATCATAATTATGTATATGGTTCTTTTATAATTTAATATCAATATTTTAACTATTATACAGGAGGTTAACAAACCATCAAATAAGGAAATGTACAAGTAAGGGTTTTTTCATCTCAATCCTTATTCCAGTAAGATTCATGCCATATTGCCACTATTACCTTTTGTGTAGTGTATGTACTCTCCATAATTGTATTCTTAGTGTAATATAATTTAATTTATGTTTATTTACATATTCATTTTATGCTACCTCATTCATTGGGTGTATGTTTCGTATGCTACCAAATTGGTCAGGGTTATTTCACAGTATCTTCACTATCCGAGATTGTTTATACCTAATAATCGGCTGGGATATCTTTATCATCCACATCCATGTTTCTTAAAAATGTTTTTCCAAATATTCTTACTATTTTAAAGAATATGGATTAAAGTAATTTATACAATTTTATGATTTTTTTAAAAATGCTTATAAAGGAATCTTTCCGTCGTTTTCCAAACAAGGTACTTTTTAACCTTTTCGACAGAATTAAGGTAAGAATGTTTTTTTAACTTATACGGTGGGTGTGGCTATTTTCCACCGTTATGAAAACTTCAATTCTTCCCTTACAAGATTATAAGGGTATTTTCAATGTAAATATTTTATTTTATAATTAAATTACTTTTAAATTATTTCAAAAAAAGATATATTTCTCTCAAATAGTTTTGATATCATCTATGTCAACATCTTTTGATAAATTTTACACTTGTTTGAAGTTGATTTATTATGATAAATTTTTTCCATATTGTATTTAAGGTTTTGTGGTATATTTGACTATGTATGAGTTATTTTTATGCCATTAATGGTTTATGATTATTTTTTTGGAATTTTGTATTCTAGTTTTAATACAAATGTTTATGTTATATTTTATCCTGTTATTAACATGAATGCGTTGGACTAGTATGTTCTGGGTTGGGGACCAGAAAAACTAAGCCCTCCGGGTTGGGGTCTGGTTATAGCAGACCCTCCGGGTTGGTGTCTGGTTATTAGAGGCTCTCCGGGTTTGAGTCTGGTTATAGAGGCTCTCCGGGATGGAGTCCGGTTACAGAGGCTCTCAGGGTTGGGTTCCGGTTACATTTTTCCCTTAGGTCTTGGAACGAGGCCTTGACATAGAAATTAATGTTCGGCATTTTTCATTCCTTCATTATGAAAGTGGTTGTTCATATTGCATGTGATTATTTGAATAGTAGAATATCCATGTGAATAATTAAATGGAATTATTTCATTTTAACTTTTCCATATTATGATTAAGTTAAAGTTAAAAGGATTTTGTTTTAGTTATACATTGCCTTAAATGTTTATGCTTATCTATGAAAGATCCACTATATTGTTATCCATACTGAGCATCTGAGCCCACCCCTTTCAATGTTTTATTTTTTCCAGGATGTGAAGAAGTAATTTATGAATGACCTACAGGGATATTATGAGGGGATATTAAGGCAAGATGTCGTTATATTTTTTTACTTTACAATGTAATGTAAGACTTATGAATGTATCTAGTGTTTCCAAGGATACTAAACTAGACAGTTTTTCGAGACTTGATCTTTCTTGTGATCATGCCAATGTTATGTAATAATGAACCGACTCTGGATAACTGGGGTTTCGGCGTTACAGTTGGTATCATTGGAAGTTTAGTACAAACCTTGGAAGCTAGATTTAGATAATCTCTGATTAGAGAACATAGACCTAAGAATAACATTGCAGATTAGTGTAGAATAACTTCCTAGAAAATTGGTATTGTAGGGATTTTTTGAGTTTTCTGAGAAATACATCCCTATCTGGATACGAGCAGGTAGAGACAGCTCTAGCACAGATGTACCTAGGGATAAAACCCCAAAACACTGATTTAATCTAGACTCGAATGGGAACTCGTGCACGACAACGGGCCTTGCTGCACTATTGGTTACAACACTCTCATGGGATATTCTTAGGTTAATTATCATTTTAATTATGAACCATTATGAAGGGTTTATGAGTATATACTTCCTCAAAGAAAACATTTTTTTGATTATGGATTATATCCATATATAGTTCAATTTATGTTAAGTGTTTTATAAGTATGGAATTTGTATTTTGATTCCTAAACTGATCTTATTTATGCCACTGTTTAGAAATGGTGCCTAGTGGAAGAACTGGAAACCGTAACAATGCACACACTCCATGTAGGGATTTCCCTCCTGCAAAAGATAATTATAGTGGAGCTGGTGACGAAACAGGTGCTGATCAGCTTATCACCATACTGGGAAAACTCACTCAGGTTATCAATAATAACCTTACCCGTATAGAGCACCCTGATCCACAACGTGGATGATCAATGTTAGATCTCTTCATGAGGCAACAACCACCAACATTCAATGTGAGTACAAATCCATTGGTAGATGAGCAATGGATAAGTTCCCTAGAGAAAATATTTCAGGCTTTGGGGAGTAGTGAAAGGGAAAAAGTTATCATGGCAGTTTGCCGCCTCACTGGAGATGATGACCAATGGTGGTCATTGATTCAAAACACGAAGGAAGATGAAGCACCAAATATGGAATGGAGGGAGATAAATGTTTTGTTTTTAGAAAATTACATTCTTTGTGATCATCAAGTAGATATGGAAAGGAAATTTCTGAGTCTGAGACAAAAGGAGGATGAGAAATCCACAAAGTATGATGCTAACTTTACAATGTTAACAAGGTATGCTGGAGATTATATAAGTAACCCAAGAAGTAAGATTGATTGTTTCTTTGATGGGTTAAAACTATTTATTCTTTGAGCATTAGTATCACAATATTTCTAAACGTACGAAGATATAGTCTCATGTGCTATGAAGACAGAAAAGGAATTCTCTAAATCTTATGACAATAATGTAAAGCAAGAGAAGAAGAGGATGATAGAGCAAGAGACAGATAATGAGAAAAATGGAAAGAAGTATTTTCCATTATGTGAAAATTGTGGGAAGAAACACCCCGATACTTGCCTAAAAGGAATGAGAGTTTGTTACAAATATGGAGAAAAAGGACCCCAGACTCATGATTGCAAGGGAATGAAGGAGGTTTTCAATGTTGAATGCTACAATTATAGAGAAATGGGGAATTATGCGAATGAAAGTACTAAGCGTCAGGGAAACTTACATCCGAAAAGGGAAAGGGGTCAAGGCCAAGATTATTCTGTTACTATAGTTTAAGAGGAATAATTAATGTATTTGTGTTTTTGGACTCAAAGACTATATTCTGTTTATGAGAATAACGTGATATATATAATGATTGCAATAAAGTACTTGTTGTTTTCATTAAGGGTTTAATATGACTAAGGGAATCATATTTTCAGTATGTGACAATAAGATAAACTTTACTCTGTTGAAAGAATCTGACGTTGCTCTTGATTTTAGAATTTAGATACATTTTACAGAGAGTCTGGACAGAGATACTTTGGATATCTATAATATTTTGGAATGGATTAAGTTGAACATTGGATAGTTTTATTCAAGGTTAAAACATTTATTATGATTATTTTTGGAATATTATGATACTATAGTTTTAGGAAAAGGACACCCTATAGGCCGCGCGATAACCCGTCGCGTCGGACAAAGCTGTAGGAATCGAACCAATAACCATAGTGCGACAAACCTTTATTACCTACCAATAGCCTACAGGAAGTCCCCGGTTGTCACAAAATATTTTTTTTTCATTATAATGGTATGTGTTAATTATTGGAACCTTGTACTATTAGGATAAATATACTATTTTTGAGTTCTATTATCTTATGGAGTGAAAGATGAGTTTGTGGTAGAAATGAGTTGAAGGATGAAAACTCTACTTGTCAAGATGTATATATATATTAATGTTTTTCTATGAAGAAATTAATTCTTGAACTTTAGGGAAGGGATATTAACACGAAAAATGTGTTCTCCTAATACCTTATGTTATGTTGAACAGATGATATTTTAAATCATCATAGATTGATGGATTTGAGGCCCTCAATTCTACATTTTTATGTGATTGATGACCTCAATCACTCCCTATAAATATTTACATTTTCCCTCTAATTATGTGTCTATAATTTCCACCAATGTTCTCTTATTCTAAACCCTAATTTGGGGGTAACATTCTCATTTCCCTTTCCCTCTTATTAAAACTAACTTTTATTGACCCTATTTTTGATATGGGTTTTCCACAAAGGTATTCTCTATTTTCATCCTTTTATTTTCAAAGAATAATTTCCAATTATGAGGACACAATTATTTTAAGGAGGGTAAAATGTAACACCCCAGGAATCAATGGTACGCTCCTCTTTGAATAATACAGTAGGATGTGTTGTATGAAACTTCGAGTTCTAACACACACCACAACCAATCAAACTAGCTGTTATGAATAGTAATACCTACTTTTTGAACTTTTTTAAATTTTATCTCTCAAAATGGACTTCATTTTGGTATTCTTAATATCTAGTTTAGCCTAGGGTAAAATTTGGGACTTTTCGGATAACTTTTATATTTTGATGAATAGTGAAAAGCAATAAATTTTAATTAAAAACAAGTTTATTAATGAAAATAATTAATAGTTACAAATTATGAATTTCAGTGGTTTTAAAGAATATTTAGAAGATATTTTTACTATTTAATACAATTCTCATCTTTGGACATAAAATCACAATTAAACTGAACATAAACAAGGGTCAATCTTTTGATAGTTATTATATCTTAAAAACACGTTTTTTGTTTTGACAGCGGGTATTAATTTTAAATTAATTTCTGCCACTTCTTTGTTTTGAATTGGAAAAAATAGATTCCATATTTGGAATCAGGATTTATATATTGTGTAAATTGGTAACTTTTATTTTTATACATTTTTTGAATAATTACTTTGGTAAACATTTTATTTACCATGGTTAAAGGGTAAATCTTGTAAATAAGGGTAAACAATAATATTATAATACTAATAAATTAGCCTAAAACATGTCCTAACCTTATTGGTGGATACATTTCCGATCATGGAAATCCTTGGGTCGATTTTGGTACCCCATGGAGCCACTTTTAGGTGATAGGGACACTTTATATTAATTAAGTTAAAGTAAATACAAAAATGTCATAAGCTTATAGCTTTTAACAAAAAAATTTTACATAGGGTTATATATGTTTTATTTTTTATTATAAATATTCATTAGAAAGATAAAAATATTTTCTACATAATAGTATTTTATTTATAATTTTTATACATTAAATATGTAAAAATATTTATGACACAATAATGATGCAGTATTTTCATTATTAATGAAAGAATCAAATAATTGGTATTATAAATGTTAAAATAAATAAAATTTCAATGTTTTGATGACATAAAAGAATTTTATTGGTTAATATTACATGTTAGGATTGCCTAGATGAATTTGTTTCTAATTAATAATATTGCTATGACTTAAAAAAATTATTGAGTAGTGTCAAAATTGACATAAATGAGTTTTTAAAACAAATATTATATTATTAATTTATATTCTATTCCAAAAATTCTAAGGTTCAGCCAAATGACCTATATCATTATTGGTATATAATTAATGGACCACTTTAGGGTCTCTTGGAGGTATATAGTATTTTTATTAACTATATAATATAAAAATACAAAGTGACATGGTAAGTGTCAAACTAATTAACTACGAGTTAAATCTAAAAAAAAGGTTAATATAATGACACAAACCCATCTAAATTCTATTGGTTGAGTGGTTTTCAACCCATCGTCACCTTAAACATAAAATAATACACTTTTTAGCCATTAGAAACCGAATATGAATTTATTATAAAATAATATATCTAGCTTTTCCAAAGGTGCCCCTCACCCCTCTTATATAAGGGCACTCACCCTTCTCACTAATTAACACATTCAGAGCCTTTTGGATCGGCAAAACCCTACCCAAATACGCTCTCATGTTCCCTCACTACAACCTAGAGGCCTTAGTTTTATCATAAAGTCAACCTATGAAGCCCTTTTTATCAAATCAAATGGAAGAACCCGAAGAAGAGGTAATGTTTTCACCACACTTTTTTCAAGTTCATTTCTTCATCAACTTCTTCTTTCATTGTTATTTCAATTATAAAATAATAAATCCAGTATCTCCAATATACTTTGATATTATTATAAATATGGTACAACGATATTCAGTATTCTATCCATCCTTTGAAGGACATGTCACCATACGTGCGTACGTACGGCTTACCGTCTCCACGTTGTGGTGTAATTGTAATTCAATATATTATTCATTGAATGGGTATAATAATGATTTGTAATTCATGTAAATAATAAATATAACATTATAATGATTCTGTATATATGATATACCATCCAATTATAAATTATTTTAATATCAAAAGAATGCTATTGTCGCTCGTGCGTATGTACGGACTACCGTCTCCACGAACGCGATGAGATTCATTCCCCATCGTATCCATTCAAGAATAATTTTCATTTTATTATTAAAAGTAATGTTTAAGAACTTTATATCATTATGTATATGAATAAGGTACAACCTATCCATAACAAACACCATTTATGTAACTAAACATATAAAAGAAAATGAGTAAGTTAACACCCGAAACAATGATAATACTAAGACATTATTAACAAATCAATGTTAAAAGATCATATATGATATCATAATTATGTATATGGTTCTTTAATAATTTAATAAAAATGTTTTAACTTTTATACATGAGATTGACATACCATCGACTATGAATAAGTACAAGTAAGGGGTTTTTCATCTCACTCCTTATTTCAGTGAGATTCATTCCATATTGCCACTATTACCTTTTGTGTAGTGTATGCACTACCCATAATTGTAATCTTTGTGTAATACACTTTAATATATGTGTATTTACATATTAATTGTACGCTACCTCTTTAATGGGGAGTATTTTTCGTATGCTGCCTAATTGGTAAGGTTTATTTCACTATCTCTTCATTATCCGAGGTTGTTTATACCTAATTATCTACTAGGATCTCTTTATCATCCACATCTATGTTTCTTAAAAATTTTTATCCATACATTCTTAATATTTTACAGAATATGGTTTAATTTCATTAATACAATTATTTTACTTTTTATAAAAAGTTTATAAAGGAATCTTTCCGTCATTTTCCAAACAAGGCCCTTTTAACCTTTTTGACAGAATTAAGGTAAGAATGTTTTTTAACTTATACGGAAGGTGAGGCTATTTTCCGCCATTATCAAATCTTCAAATCTTCCCTTACAATATTATAAAGCTATTTTCAAATTAAATGTTTTATTTCTTAATTATGTGTCTTTTAAATGATTTCAAAAAAATAGATATTTCTCTTAAATAGTTTTGATTTCATCTAGGTCAACATCTTTTGATAAATTTTACACTTGTTTGAAGTTGATTTATTATGGTAGTGATTTTCCATATTGTATTTAAGGTTTTGTGGTATGTTTTACTGTAGATGAGTTATTTTTATGCCATTAATGGTTTATGATTAATGTTTTGGCATTTTGTATTCTAGTATTAATACGAATGATTATGTTATATTTCATCCTCTTCTTAAGATGAATGTGTTGGACTAGTATGTTCCGGGTTGGGGACCGGAAAAAGTAAGCCCTATGGGTTGGGGTCTAGTTACAGCAGTCCCTCTGGGTTGGTGTCCGGTTATTAGAGGCACTCCGGGTTAGATTCTGGTTACAGAGGCTCTTCGGGATGGAGTTCGGACCCAAAGGCTCTCCGGGTTAGGTTCCGGTTACAATTATCCCTTAGGTCTTAGCACGAGGCCTTGATACAGAAATTAAAGTTCGGCATTATGCATTCCTTTATTATGAAAGTGGTTATTGATATTTCATGTTATTATTCGAATAGTACAATATCAATGTGAATTAGTAAATGAAATTATTTCATTTTATCTTTTCCATATTATGCTGATGTTCATGTTTAAAAGTGTTTTGTTTTAGTTATACATTTCCTTAAATGTTTATGCTTATCTATTAAAGCTTCTGCTATATTTTTATCCTTACTAAGCATCTGAGCTCACCACTTTCAATGTCTTATTTTTCCCAGGATGTGAAGAGTAATTTAAGAATGACCAGTAGGGATAGTATGTGGGGATATGAAGAAAAGATGTTGTTGTAGTTTTTTTAATTTACGATGTAATGTAAGACTTATGAATATATCTAGTGTTTCCAAGGCTATTAAACTAATCGGCCTTTAGAGACTTGATCATTATTGTGATCATACCAATTTTATATAATAATGCACTGACTCTAGAGAACTAGGGTTGGGGCATTACAGTAGAGGAGCAGAGAGAGCTGGAGGTGGTGGAAAACGCTTCGATCTACATCCACCACCATCCTCAGGAGGTCCGCACCAGACTCAAGATGATGGGGGATAGTGGTGGGGACAATAGCATGAGGTCGAGGCGTATGACCCTGGGACTCTAGGGATGATACAAGGTATGATTTGTGTCTTCTATACCATTATATTCCGTACTTATAGACACAGGTTCCAGCCGTTCTTTCATTGCCACATTTCTTGTGTGAAACCTTGAGATTCTGCTAGAACCATTGACAAGATCCTTACGCTTGGGGAAACCTATGGCAGGAGACTCGATGATCATACACCTTTTCATATAGTGTGATATTACCCTTGGAGGTGAGAGTTTCAGTTAGGAACTCTTGGTGGTAGCGTCGAGGCCTTATGACGTCATTCACAGCATGGATTGGTTATCTTCGGTCCATGCCCATATTGGTTGTTTTAGGCGAAGAGTGTGGTGTGTCCGCCATGACAGAACAAGTATTTCCATTGTCATAGAAAAGGAGACCCAGGTAGCATAGAATGGGCTTAGGCATAGTAGGTTGCAGTAGATCACTCAAGAGATGGCTAGCCTTACCCTCATATCAGTAGATGTTGTGAGATCTCAATTCCTAGTAGTAGTGGTGGAGTACGTGGACGTATTTCCCGAGGATGTTCCAGGATTACCTCTCCACCAGGAAATAAACATCTTCACCGACTTACACACTGGGATGGCACCATTTATCTCATCAGAATATCAGAATTCTCCCACAGAGCTTCGCGTGTTAAGTGTGCAGTTGGAGGATTTTTAGCACAAGGGTTTTGTGAGACCCAACATTTCACCCTGGGAAGCCCCAGTCTTGTTTTCCAAGAAGGACGACGAGAGTATGAGGTTGTGTGTGGATTAGAGTCACCTGAACTAGGTTAAAGTGAATAATAAGTATCCAATGTCGAGAATCGATGACATATTCGATTAGCTGAGAGGGGCACGGTGGTTCTTGAAGGTTGTTCTTCGATCAGGTTATCACCGGTTATGGGTGTGGGACAAGGATATACCAAAGACAACTTTTAGATGCCGCTACAGTCAATAAGAATAATTTTTGATGGATTTAGGCATGACAAACGACCCTGTAGTATTCATGGGACTGATGAACCATAACATCCAGCCGTACTTGGACCAGTTCATAGTGGACTTCATCGACGACATCCTTATGTACTCAGTATCAGAGGAGGATCACGCGAGACACATGCGGACGGTTCTAGACGTACTTCGGGAGCACCAGCTTTATGGGAATCTCTCAAAGTGCCAGTTCTGGATTCCTAAGGTCCACTTTTTGAGGCATGTCATCTCAGTAGATGGAGTAACTATAGACCCATCCAAGGTGGAGGAAGTGTTAGCATGGGAGCCACCTCAGAGCATGACGGAGGTGCAGAGGTTCCTTGGGTTGGCAAGATATTACCAGAGATTCATTCATGATTTCTCCTACATATCAGCACCAATGATAGCCTTGACTAGGAAGGGAAACCCTTCTTAAGGATAGAGAAGTGTCAGTAGGAATTCGAGCAGGTGAGACAGTGCTTGACGAGCGCCCCAGTCTTGAGATTACCAGAGGTGGGTGTCGAGTATGTATTTTTCTAGGACGCATCGAGGACTAGGCTAGGATGCATTCAGATTCAGAGATAGGTAGTGATTTCTTATGGTTTCTACCAGCTTAGGCCACATGATCAGAACTATGCGACACATGATCTTGAGTTGGCGGTTGTAGTCTTCGCATAGAAGATGTGGCGACACTACCTTATGGGCAAGCCGTTTATCATTTACTCTGACCCAAAGAACCTCAGGTACATCTTTTCATAGAAGTATATACATATGAGGAAGAGGTATTGGCTAGATATCCTCGAGGACTATGATTTATAGATCATCTATACAATTATGAAGGGAAACAAGGTGGAAGATGCTCGTAGTAGAAGGTCGATCTCACAGATTTTGAGTGAGGTGACATAGCAGATAGTCACATTGCAGTTATCCTTTGTGGACATAGAGGATACATCTTACCTACAGTCAATGGTTTTCGCCCCTCCACTCTTATAGTGGGTTAGGGAGGTGCAACTAGGAGCTGTCAACTATGTAGCTTTATGTGCTCAGTTATCCATAGGACATGCTCCTAATGGATATTCACAAGGTGGAGATCACATACTTCTTTTCCGAGGATACATTGTTGTACCAGTAGAGTTGCAGGAGGAGGTACTGAAGGAGTTTCATACATCCCCCTGGGTGGTACATCTTGGAGTGGCAATGATGTACCAGGATCTTCAATGACAGTTCTGGTGGTTAGGCACAAAGAAGGAAGTAGCTGAGTTTATTTCTCGATGCCTCACATGCTAGCAGGTGAAGGCTGAGCTCCAGGTTCCTATGGGATTAGCTCACCCTTGGATTTTCCAGAGTGGAAGTGGGATGGAATATCAATGGACATTGTGACAAGCTTACCACAAATGTCCATGGAGCATGATTCCATCTGGGTGATCGTTGGCCGACTCAACAAGTCAGCCAACTTCCTAGACATTAGGGGGTAGAGTTCTGTAGAGAGCATGGGATGCGTCTAAGTGCAAGAGATATTTTGTCTTCATGGAGTCCCTTAGATGATAGTCTCAGATCGAGACACCCGCTTTACATTCTAGTTGTGAAACGGATTGCATGAGGCCTTTGGGACTCAACTACGCTTGAGCATAGCATTTCATCCCCCGAAAGATGGTCAGATAGAGATGACCATTTAGGTTCTGGAGGATATGTTTCAGGCCTATATCTTGGACATTGGTCAAATTTGGGAGGACCACCTACCACTATTGGAGTTTGTGTATAATAAAAACTAAAACTCCACCATTGGTTTGGCATCGTTCGAGGCCTTGTATGGGAGACCCTACCGGTCACAACTTTGCTAGACTGACCCCTGAGAGTCAGTGCTCATGGTTCTAGAGTTAGTGCAAGCTACCACCCAAAAGGTGCAGATCACTTGGGAGCGGATGAAGACTTCACCAAGTCGGCATAATTTTTATGCAGACAGGCGATAGAGGACTCTATATTTCTAAGTGGGAGACCACATCAATCATTGGGTCTCACCTCGACGAGGGTTACCGATATTGGGTCGGGGCGGCAAGCGATATCCGAGGTTCATCGGGCCATTCCAGATACTGTGCTGACTTGGAGAGGTGGCGTACCACCTAGCTCTATCTCCACAGTTGCATCGGGTATATGATGTCTTCCACGTTTCTTAGCTGAGGAGTTATGTGCATGACCCATCCCACATCATTGACTTGGGTGAGATGGACATTGAGGACGGAGTGACCTTTGTTGAGTACCCAGTGGTGATCGAGGATCATCAAGAGAAGATCATTAATGGGAAATTGATTCCCATGGTGTGCATTCGTTGGTAGCACGAGAATCTTCTAGATTTCACGTGGGAGCGGGAGGCTTAGATCCATGCCCAGTACCAACATATTTTTGAGTAGTCTTGTTTTTTGCTTTTCGGGGATGAAAAGCCCCAAGGTGGGGAGAATGTAGTGTCTCATATTTTTCCATGTATTATTTTTAAATATTATATGGAATTATTATGAGACCAGGCACAGAGATGACGCATCATTCCAAGGCCTCGTAATATTGGAATGGGGGTTCAAATTTGTTTATGTTAAGTGAGGAGGAACTTTTGCACGGTAGTGGAAGTTTCCAAACGGATGCCTGGATTAAAAATAAGAGGGCACCGTTGCTTCCGAAATGATTAATTTACCTAATAACGTCTTTAACATTGAATGAGGTAGGTCGAGGGAAAAAGTTTATTTTCAGGAATTTTTAGTAAAATAAAAATAAAAATAAAATTGCAATGTTTATTTTTATTTTTTTAAAGGAAAAATCCGCTTCAGCGCGACGATGGGGCATCTGTTTATTTAAACATTTCACATCATAATGACCCAAAAATGGAATGATAGACTCATTAATGACATAGTGTATTTTTGAATTCCAAACACATTTCCCTTTTTATTGGGATAATGGAATGTCGCTTGTTGGCAAGGATCGAGAGGAAAATCTGTAGAAAACCCTCGGCGACAAGTGACGATAGATCAATGCTGTGAATCATTGCGCCATCAAAGTTGAATGATCTCAAAGACAATGGAAGCATGCCACCTTTTTCAACGATTGATACATTCGTGAGGTAGGGGTTTGATATTTAAATTATTTTCTCCACATTTTATTTAAATGATGAACCCGGATCAACCACAAAGAAGTTTATCTTCAGATTCGAATGTTGTTGAGGGAGGGTTTTATTGGGATGATTCGGGGAATTGATCCATTTTGGATTGTTGTACATTGATTCTACTCCATTTAATCCTACTAATGGGAGTGGATCAGCACTGTGACGAATGATGGTTTAGGTTCATTCATCGATTTGTTCATTGGATTTCTTCATCCATTCTTTTCTCCATGTGTTCTTCACGATCTTCATGGGGCAATGAACAAAGGATCGTTGCACATCCATTTTGTGATGAAACAATCCAAAATTGAGTATTAGACACCCCAATGACCATTTAGTGGTGTGATGATGATGGCGGATGAGGAATAGGACCAGACCGAGAAGGTTTCTTCTTCGAGCATTCATCACATGGGTGGATCGTTGCATGTTTTAAGAGCTCATCAGAGGTCCAAAAACAACAGAATCAGCTTCGTTGTGTTAGGAGAAGAAAACCTAAGAGTTTCGTGGGGATCAAACGGCCGGATCGACAAATGTGATAGCATGAGAGGCGCGCCGGTGGGGAGCATCAATTCAGGGAATTTCCAGAATACACAACGTGTACTTCTGAGGAACACACCATGTAGTACTAGTAGTGGAAGATAGGGTTTTAGGGGTCTAAGAGGAATCAACTGGAATATGACCCAAGTCACACGTCTTTTTGGACATTTCCCGATGCTCGGCAAGTATTTTGGGAAGTACATGGACACGAGATGGACTACACAGCTTCAGACAACACGGTGTGTACTCTCTACACAGCATAGTAGAGGCGGTTATGTGGGACTCAGCATATATCCCAGGGATACACAGACACATGATGGAGTACACGACTATGTAAATTATCAAATTTCCAAGCAAGGATAGTAACATAGGTAACCCCCGGTACATATTAGAAGGGTTGGTGTACACGGGTTGATGACCGTGTACATGCACATGGACACCGTACACGAAGCCAACCCCAGTCACTTGGACACAGCATGAACACCGTACTACACACCGTGTACTCACTATTCTACACGACCATCCGTACAACACAGGCTATTGTACATGAGTAGTACCTGGGGTCAAACAACACAACATTTAACTTTTCTACATGCCATGTACATTTTGGAAAATGGCTTGGTCCTCTTGTTCACCGTATCCTATACATCATTCATTTGGGTTAGTGCCCCTTCTTCTCATTCCCCTGATGGTCTGACGTCATTTCCATCTATAAGAGAATGATTCTTTCATCATGTATTTCTTGATAGAGTCTGCATCACTCTGAGAGTCCCAGAGTGAGATCCTCTATCCATTCCGAACGCTAGGTAGAGTCAGACATCAATGTGTCCAACTCTACAGGGCATTGATCATATACATAGTTGGTGAATCACCTAGATGGTGAATCCAGATGATCCGCGGTATCCGACATGGCCCTGGCAGTGATCCTCATCTGTGTATCGTGATATTTTCTACTCCGGAGTGTTTCTCTCGTAAAGAGAGCTTCTATCTACCGTGGTCATCCCACTCAAGAGTGTGTCTCCCATAATGACTGTATATACATCTCGTGAAATTTCATGATGAACAATACTTCTTGTATGGATGTCATCAGAGCTACCAGACACGTGTAGTGTGTTCTCTCGGAATGATTACTTCATGGAAATCTTCGAACTGAATCCCAAGTGGGGTATGTGGTTGTGTGACTTATCTCTAGATTACGGGTCTAGGTTTTCAATATATCTTGATTATGATAACCTATTATATGTTCAATAGACATATACTATGTAGAGATGATTATGTCATTACATTGTGTACTCTCTTGGTCATTTTCGGGGTCCTCAGCTAAGTTTTTTTATACTCACCCATGTACGGGCTTTCGCCGCACGTGTCGTGTCTTGGGAAAACAAGCAACTTTTTTACAGAGTCCAGGGCCGACCAGAACTGAACCTAGATTTTTGAGTTCCCTATAGACCGAGGCGTTATTTCTACTATGAGGAGTAGACTAAGTACCTCTTTGTGTTTACAGGTTGGAAATTTCAGTTTTTAGACTCTTGATTTTGGTGGGTTTGTATTCTGGCCTATTTTACATTCAGAACTTTACTTTCCATCGTACTGCATTGGTTGAGTACATTTGTATGAGTTAATTTTTGTTACTTTGTGGTTTTTTACATTTCAGCATTTGTGGGCTTGGAGATGTGTGCGTGTGTACAGGTTCATAGGCAATGCCTCCAATGTAGTATATGCCTACTCAGTGATAGTCACCAGCCCCTCGCCTATTGGAGGTGGGTTTTGGGAGTAACGACGTGGGCCCTAGTAGGATGGGTTAGGACATATGATTTAAAATATGGACATCACTATATATCCCATATAGATGATAATAAATCCACACATAGTTATTATAGGTCAATGAATTTTATCATCATGAAGTGATATGTGAAGTTATTCAAATATGAAAAATAAAATTGTTGATGGATAAGGGGATAAGACCCATGTGTCACTACGTATCATGATTGGGTATGAATCAAGCCACACTTGTTTCTTAAATAATGTTTACCCTACCCAAATTTAATTCACAAGTTTGGAATAATGGTGGTATTTTGAATATAGGTTCACACATATGAAGAGAACTTGTATTGATCTTCTCATGTAGATCTTACTAATACACAAGATAAAAGCGGCATCAATTTCTTGATGTTATAGCAGGATAAATGATTTACTATTTGGACATCACTACATAACACATATGGATGAGAATCAAGAATAACAAAGTTATTGATAGGGGTTACCTTGTATATACAAACCATACACATGGAATGGGAGGACTTTAACATTAGGGATGAAACTGAGATTGGAGATCTAGGCATCACTGTGTCTCTCATATAGATAAGAATCAACCTACACATAGTTTAGGAAATTCATTGTCATTTAACTTCATGCAGTATGGAAAAATGTTGTAATTTTTATCGTCTAACTGCTAATAACAATAATAAACCCAAATATTAATTGACATAACTTATTTATGTAGAGAATCTGTTTACCTAATCCATAAGCATGTGATTAATGTGATCAGTGTGAGAAACGAGGACTGCTAAAATATTAATGTTTAACACAATTTTATAACAAGTGAAAGATAAGGGTCTAATGATATAACAAGTGAAGGATACGGGAAGAATGATTGAATAGTGGCTGTTCTAATATATATACACTAGTAATTACTATGTATATAGCTAGGGGAATGAATCAAGACAGATGTAGTTCTTGAAATTGTTTCCTATATCATTAGGTTTTGACATGTAAAAGTGGGGTTTTTATAATTTCCAGGTTGTTGGTTGGGCATAATTTATGATGTCTAGGTATCACCAAGTATCTCATAGAAATTTAAATGAACATAAAAATCTAGGAAGAGGTCCATATGAAAATTTCAATTGTAAATGGATTAAATAAAGGTGGGTTTATCTTATGCTATTGTGGCTAGAAAGAATATAAATTGTCTAGTGTTCACTACGTATCTCATAATGATGAGAATCAAGACAAATGTTGTTCTTCAATTACCATGCAGTTTAACATCTTTCAGTATAGATAAAGATGAACTGATGTGAAAAGACTAAGATATTATGCCTGGGCCAGGGTTAGAACCCATTAGTCACTACGTATCTTATTGTAACAAGAATCCAGTCACACATAGTTCTTAAAATATTCCTTATGAAGATTTTATTCATACACATAAGGATTGAACGGGTATTTTTTTGTTCATGCAGGACCCACGATTAGTGATCTAGGGGTTACTAAGTATCTCATAAGAATGTGAATCAAGTCATACATAGTTCTTGGAAAGATGTTCCCCACAGAAACTGAGTTTTATGTTATATACACAGTATTTTGATACATTACAGAATAATGGTTAAACTCAAGACTCATGATTGTATAGTAATCAAACCATATATTCTGGAAGATTTCTCTGTATAGGTTTGGTTCATATATAGGAAAAGGGGAAATAAATTTCTTTATTTTTGCGGCTGGTCCCATGAATGGTGATCTGGGTGTCACAATCTATCTCATTCAAATGTGAATCAAGCCACATGTAGTTCTTGAATAATAATGTTATTAAATGTCATGTAGTGAAGACGTAAGTCACCTAATGTGAAAGACACATTTCTAATATACTAGGGAATAAGACCCATGTGTCACTATGTATCATGATAGGGGAAAGAATGAAGCCGCACATAGTTCTTAAAATGAGGTCCCTATTTAGATATGGTTCACACATATCGATAAATATGGATCAATTTCCACAATGTAGTGGCAATGATGTGATTAATTCTTTATCATGTAAGATATTAATCTTTTAAAGGAACACAAGAAATGCCAATTTGTATTATCATGTGGGATTTCATGAGATTAAATGAAAGAGATGTTAATTGTACAATTTAATGTTGTATGGTGAGGAAATATCATGTTGTATAGTCAAACATCATGAGACAAAGAAGAAGATGTAATTCAATTTAACATCGTGTAGCATCCACATGCATGGCGGTATACATTTTGTCATTTTATGGCTAAGATGATTGTCGTTAAGAAGTTTAACATCACAAAATTAGAACGTACTCTATGTGATTATACAAATTATTCCTTCATGGACATTGCATTGGATGGTGTTGTAATAAGTTATCCATCCATTAATATTTGAGAATAAGTTCAATTATAATGGACCAGGTGTATAGAGTCTGGTCTTTCCCTCCTTGGCTCAAGCTTTAGAGGCTTCTTTCCGGGTATCATTGGAGGCATAAGAACTAATACCAATTCTCTTTGAAGGAATGAACATATGAGAACTTTTTTTGAATGATCAGGCAATTATATTGTGATAAACTGCCCTGTGATGCATTGTATGCAATGTCATTTCATCTAACCTCTCTATCTCTTCTAGTATCTTCTAAGATAGATCATATATATATATTTGATCAAAAAAAGAAACTCAGAGTAATGGAAATTGATGATTAATGGGAATAAATAAATATATTATTCATACCAATAATTAAGGGGTTGTTTGGGCAGAAGCTTCTGTAGTAGTCCTATAATACCATATAGAGGGAGAGCACTTATCATTCCAAGAATTTTTATCTCTGTACACCATATTATAGAGTATATTAGACAGGGTCATGTGGAATGGATCTATATTTACGTTTTCCATTTTCTAAGACCCGTATGAATGGTTGGATTTGATATTGTGCTCTTAATTTAGCATCATTAACTTAGCAGAACATAAAATAGTGTCTATGTCTACCAATATGGTGTGAGGGAAATCAAATATGGTGATGATATTAGCTTTGAAAAATCTAACAATTCTTTTGGCCCCAACTTCATTAAGATATTTTTCCTCAATCCATTTGGATAATAAATCAGTATCTGTTAGAATGTACATGAACTTCTTAGACGTACCTAGAGGATAAGTTCCCACTACATCCATTCCCTATGTAAAAATGGCCAGGAGTATTTATCTATATTTTGAAAATCTAGGGGTTGATGAATGTAGCTGGAATACACCTAATAGGGAGGAGACTTCTTAGTGAAATTTGTGAAATCATTCATAATCAAAGGATTGTAGTATCCAAGCCTTCATATTTGATCAAAAATCATATTCCTAGACTGATAGGAACCACATTATCCTACATGTAATTCTTTCAAGAATGATATAGTCTCTTCTCCATCAACGCAACTGGGGGAAATTTTCTCAAATCCTTGTATGTAGACGATCTTCTGGTGATCTAGGACATCATATATAGTGAAATGAAATATTAATCACATGATATTCTGTCCCTCAACTATATCTGATTAAAGAATCCAATTTTTACGATATTCCATGATTAGGGCCATCTATCCCATGGTATGGCAATACAATTTAGAAAGGGGGAAGGATTCATTGATATCCAATGTTATTATATCAAAATAAAATTTGAAACTACATGAATATGAGATATTATAATGATAGTCTATTATTGATTTGGATATTCTAGGGTTGTAGATAAATTTTACTATTAATCAGCTATGAAATTTCCATACTACAAGACATAAGAAAATGTGGTATTTGAGAAAACATTAGCCATTAACCATCCAAAAAAATATTAAGGGGGATTAACTCTACTTTTCTTATTGGATAATCAATGTGGATATATTAGATTACAAATTATATATCACCATTCACTTATAGGTCATTCACTGGTACATGGAGTGCGAAATCCAATCCTTTAATTAAATCCGGATATTATGCCTCATTGTTGGTACCATAATCTGATAATTGAAAGGATTATGGGAACACTACCTTCTATAGGGATATAAGAACAATTCAAAACCCAACATTGTTTGGTTTAGTTTATTCCATTATCTTCCCTATTAGACTTATGGAAGAACCATCAATGTAGATTTCCCATTTTTAGGGATTGCCATCAATAGATAAAATTTCTTCACCATGATGTTTAGTATTCAATGGTGTCCCTTCCAAAGAGCAGCGTTCAACATGGAAGTCTATTTTTTCAATTCCTTCTATAGAGTTCTAAAGAACAATATGTATATCAAATTTCAATTGAATAAGAAACCATCTTACTAGATTTCTTATAAGCATATTATGATTGATGATAAATTTGAGAAGGTTATTTTGAGATAACATGTGGATCTTCTGATGCTGAAGATTGTGCCTCAATTTCCAAACATCAATGATTAATTCTAGTCATCTTGTCTTAATATTAGAATATCGAGTCTCTGAGTTGAGCATTGTTTGTCTAAGATAGTAAAGGTTGTTTTCATTGTCACCATCCTTTTTTATATAAGGAAAGTGCCCAGTGATCACACCAAGGCTATCACATAAAGAAGTAGAGGATGTCCTTCATCATGTGGAATCAATAATGGTGTACTAAATATGTATTTCTTGAGGGTATAAAATGATTCTTGGTATCCATTGGTCCATTGATATGTGACCCATTTTTTCTTCAATTTTGTGATGGGAAGACACATTCCTCAATATTGGCTTCGATGAACTAAATGTAGACCAATTTTCCTTGAATTCCCCTAAACTCATTCATGTTTCAGGGAGGATATATGCTAACTATATTTTTAGTCTTTTTTGGATCGAATTCGATGTTGTGATGGCATACATCTAAATCGAGAAATTTTCACCAGGTTACCCTGAATGAAAATTTCAAGGGGTTTACCTTTGTAGTATGTTGTCATAACATACTGAATATGGTCTCTTTGTAATTCATGTGATTAGAACATCTTCTGGACCACAAGATTATTAACATAGAATTCAATGAATTTACACAACCAAGGTTTGAAGATGTGGTGCATTGCATGTTGATATGTCCCACCACCATTCATTATTCCAAATGGAATTACCTGAAATTAAAATAAACCATGAGGGGATAAGAAGGCTGTAGATTCTTCATCTTCTGGGGTCATCTAGAAATTGTTGTACCAAGAGTATCCATTCAGGAATGACAGAGCCTCATAGCTAGATGTTGCATCAATTAGGAGTTATGTGATTGGGACTGAGAATCCATATTTCAAAAAAATGCCATTTGAGATCCCTAAAATCAATGCAGACTATGATTTTCTCATTATTATATTTCATCAAAAAATATTATCTAGAACATTAGATATTTATCCTTTTTGACGAAGTATTATTTGATACGATTTTCAACTTCAGCCTCAATTTTTGAGGTGTATGTCGGGTGTGTTCTTCATACAGATTGAGTGTATCCCCGATGATCATCTGGTAAACCGAAATGATGGGTATCCATATTTGGTTCATGACTTATAATATCTTTGTAATTACAAGACAACACATCCCGATGTTTCTTTATAAAGGATGTATACTCCATTTATTTTCCTTATACTTGGATTAACTAATCAGAGTGACGCATGGATCTTCCTTTGTACCGAGAATTATTTCTCAGAGTTCATCCAATGTGTTAATGATGTCGTCCAAAAATGTTGGAGGGGTGTCTCTGAGGACTTACTATTCATCCAATTCTTCACATGTTACATATTATGACTCTTAATAAATAGTATGTGATGATGAAAGACATTCAGAGCTATGAGAGGAGTAAATATTTGGTCACCCTGAATAAGAGGTCTGCATCTCACAGTCAAGTGATGATAATGGGGCCTTTTGATGTTTTGAAGGGAAGAAGATGAGATATGAGTTAACATACCTATCATTTTTCTTGAGTGAGATAATTATTCTCTCTCGGCTGATGATTCATATATTTGATGAATCTCGGTGGACAAAAAAGGATATCTCTTTATAAACATTTATCACAAATTTGTGTGTCAATGATTCATTCTTTGGTGTCACGGTTAGCAACCAAAACTGACAATATGAAATGTAATGAATGTGTTCTTGGATTTGGGTCAACCATTTATATTTAATTAATGAGTAACACATAATACTCAATTATATTCTTTAATGGGTTAACTAGGATGTTTTTCAAACCATTCGATGAATTTATTCTAGTAGCCTCGTTCACAATGGACTATATTCCCTTTGTGCGATAGAACTTCACATCAATGTACTGAGAGTCACTTGTTTTTAAAGGAAATTTATAAAAATTAAATGTATCAATTTAAACATTGATACAATTTTTGATACATTTATTGTATGATGAAAAAAATTAATTGTTGATGTATCCATGTTCTCCCAAACAGAATGTAGAAAATTTGTATCGTATCAGACAACAATGAAATGTGAATTAGATATATGATACCCAGACTAAATTCATAGAATAATATTGCCGAGATGTTATTTCCCATAATATTTATGACCCTATAAAATAAATATGTTTAGATAAAAATTTTATTCAGAGATGCCCAATTAGAAAAGTGTCTATATGGGAATGAGGTTGACTGCTAGGACATTATCAATGAAGAATCGTTGTATGTCAAAATCATTAATCCTACCATATATGTATAAGAGCTTGATAATTCCTTATAAAATAGAATCTTGACCTTAGTAAATGAAATATATGAATACATGGAAGTCTACTGGGTCATTATTTATACATTAATACTCTACAATAGCAACCACAATTTCAAAATCATGGGGGATTGACACTGCTTCAATAAGTGCTTCGTAGACATCCTTTTATAGATTCGAAGCATCCAGGATTAATAATTTGGCTCATACATGAGCCAATTTTTTTAAAATACATATTTCTATTCTATTTTTACGTGCCTTCCAACATGGATATCCTATTTTTTAGGTTCCATAGAATCTGATTCTTTTGATGTGGATGGTCCATTATATGGGGTGGAAGTAAGAAATTATTATTCTCTTGGTATGTTATACTGGCTAGGTCTGACCATTTGTCAGGGAGGTGGTTTTATTGAATTTAATTGGTTCTATAATATGATCATTTTAGGGAAGACCCTTTCATGTGTAGGATAATTCACTTGTTTCTTCTATGCCCACTGGAGGGACCTCCCATGAGATTCTGTCGTGTCAATGGTTTGAGCATGGGTATAATTGAAATAGTGGATTATAACATACCCATTTCTTCCCTTGAATCGTATAACAAGATGAAATAAAACCCTTGTTCCCCAATCAAGTATGGGGAAATAAGTTTCATAATAATAATCAAAATTTTAATAGGGATTTGTTATGTGAATAACTTTTACAGAACCAAAATCCAACTCTTCATCTGATTAGGATTCTTCCTAACAAGTCTATACTTATTGTGTTGTTTGGTGGGGAAGTGAACGTTATTTTTAGATGGTTGGAATGAAATATACTATGGTCAAAGAAAAATTTAGGTTTGAAAAAAACTCATTTTCTTCAAATTCCTCCTTATTCTTCTGGCCATGTTTCTTATTTGAGGATTTTCCTTCAGAGGACTAGGTTTTTACTAAAGATGAATTAATTCTAGAAAAAGTGTCAGAAGACATAGTTGGTTGTTTAAAGTTAGTTTTTACAATATCATTAGTTTGGTTGAATATTTTTTGGACAATCAAATCATCGTATTTCTGAGAAATATTACTTTTGGATTCCTCAAACTTTCCATCCTCCACTGGATCAATAATATTAACACATGCTACCTAGGCTGTGAATTTTTCATCTTCCTAGAGTCTATAATTTTTTGTAGGAGGTGCTTAAAAAGAAAACTCATTTTGATTGGGTTACCCAGCATCTAATGGAATGTGATATAGTTTTTTAGGTCCTCGTATCCTTTATTGATAGGTTACATTGGACTTTGAAAATGATGTTTTTTCAAAAATGAGATGATGTAGATAGGGACATTGACATTTCGAAAAAATAGTCCTTGTTTTTTATCACCTCATTAAATCACATAATTTTATCTCTTTGATCACCATTAAGAGTCAGTCATTACTACTAATTCTTGGGAGCGGGAGGAATATAATATGATTTGGGATTTTAATTTGGAGTGGTTATAAGGGAATTATTAAGTGTGACTATAGAGGCCTCTGTATATCCTATTATTCTTCCCAAATTTTATTAGATTACCCAGTATTTGGATCTAGTCACTGTCATGGATTTTTACACTTTTTGACCATTTAGAGTCATATAACTAATCCCACTTATGAATCTCATAGGTATTAATGGTGTGCACAACTCATCATGGAAATTTTCAACACAATTGTGTTTAATTTCTTCCATAGGGAGTGGTATATTCAAAGAATATGTTAATCTATTCCACTAAGAAAAAAAAATGAAACTCTTTCATTCTCCCTTTTCATGTAGCTTGAGATTTAGAAGAATATTTTATTCTACCAAATTGAGCATTACTGAAAAATGAAATTAAGATGGAGATCTTCCCATACAGTAATTGATAGGGACTGAAATTTTGTATACCAGCCGAAGACTGGCCCCTAGGTGATTTCAAAAAATATATGAGCTTCAATGCCTCATGTTTCTCAAGGACCCCATCGTGGTACCAATGAAATATCCAAAATTAATCATGTTCTACTCAAGATCTCATAATCCATTGAAAATTGGATATGTGGGATTCCAAATGTTTGGTGAAGGTGGAGTCAGATCGACACATTTGGGATAATCTTTTTTTTGGGCTTTATTGGTGCACTCCATCATTAAATGGATTCCAATAAATTTATTATTGACTCAACGGTGTTCATGAGAATTCAACAAATATTTTGATAAACTATGACCTGATTGGGTACAATGTCTGGAGCCCGAATGTGTGTGATGATTAGAAAATCCACTGGTGGTGGTGCTACTAGTATCCTTCATGGGTAACCAATATGTGAAATACAGTAATGAAGTTCATAGCCATTTTTCAGTTTTAAATGAAATATATTGAATTAATTATCTAAACTAGTTGTTTCCAAAAAACCCTCAATATGATGTTTTCCTACTATAAGTATAGGATAAGGATCTCTTGTGAAGCATGTCTGGTAGGAATGATGCATCAGAGTAACACTACATTGAGACTTCTCAACTCCATCATCTCCTCTTCTTTTTTAGAAAATAATTCCTCACGTAAAAGTAAATTACATTATTGGGTGGAATAATGAGACATGGTATAAGAATTATAGTTTCCCCTATTATGTGCCTTTCGTATAGGTGGAAGTTTTTTATTCAAGGGGATACCTAATTATTGTAGGCCTTGAGTTTTTGGTATGGAAACCTCCTTCATATGATTTGGTGGGGACTACATTATGAATATGAACATCATCATTGGAATCCCCTAAAATAGACTCATTTTCTAGAGTATCTTCCATTATGGAATTAATGACATTCACTGAGGAAAAATGAATTGAAGAATTCACTCAGAATCTTTGTGATATGGCCTTATTTTTCACCCAATATGAGACCTAGTACTTCTATTTGATGATTCCCTAGGATGTTCTAAATGAATAGTACATTTAAAGGAATTATATGATAATTCATTTTTGTGTTCATTTTGTGGATTATTTCCTAGTGGGGATAAATCAAACATCTTCTATGGAGGGGATTTTGAATGTGAAAAATCCCCCAACCCTGTAGGATGGGGTTGTTCATGTTCTTTTTCTCAACGCATTAGGATTTATTTGTTGACTCCGAGGGATGGGTTAAATAATCCCTCATACTTGTTGTTTGGGGTGGTTTTTGATCTACTATGACTGATATCAGCATAGATGCTCTACGGATTAGAGGAATTCTGGTCCAAGCATTTGATGGGTGAGTTATCCAGTACTCGCATAAATCGCCTTCTTTGGAAGAACATTGTTATATTTCAGACATTTTCACAATCTAGTGGTAGACATCATTGAAGTGGGAGGCCATTCCAATTTTCTCAGACTTGATGAAAATGTTTCACACTAGCTTACTCTCTTTGTGAAAGACATTGGGGAATACCATTTAAGGGTTGTTATTTCAAAACATCCCTTCAATCATGAACAAAATTTTTGTTATTGCAGTAGGCCTGGGGAAATAATGTTGTGTGGGCCCACTTATTGTGGGATTTGATGGTATTGGATTGTAGTGAATATAAAATGATTCGCATGCACCCCATCCTCTAATATGAATTCAATATATGGTTTCTGCAATCAATTGTCAGAACCTCCATCATGCATCGAGGCATGCATGATAACGGGATCCCAGAGCATCTCGATCATTGGATGTCATGAAACCTATGAAGATGGATATTTAATTGGGCATTTAAACCCTTCAATAATATTTAAATGACATTGATATTCATCGCATGATAATACTTTGTCTTTGATATGACAAAGATTCTTATATATGTTTAGTAGGATATAATTAATAAAATCTTCTACCAACATATCTAGAATGATGTATTGAGGTGTCGCCAAAGGCCAGAATATGAAAAGTATTTCACCTTTAACTAGTTGTTTAGTCATGTTCAAGATATACCCATTATCTTTTCTAGACATTTCCAAACCTGGTCTGAACAGAGTGGAAGCTTCTTGATTTCATTACCACTAAAAATGTGATCAATTGTTGTTTCCTATGCTATAATAGAAGGAAAATGACCCAATAGATGTTAAGAGAATTACTCTAGAATTGGAATGTCTTCTAGATGAAAATTTATTTCACCATCTAGTAATAAAGAATTGGAAATGAATGGAATCTTTTTTTAATGTTCCTCAAGATAATAGGGATTTCTCAACAATACATTGTTAGTTGAATAATTATTTTGACAATGCAAAAAACTACTGAAGAGAGAACATTATGAGAAAATTCAATATTTGGGAGGACCACACTGGTAGATTATAGAGAGGGGAAAATAGTATTTATCATTGGTCATCTGGACAATGTGAGGGTTTCCATGGATCTCATCATGTTATAGGTTCTTAAGATTATCTAAATTTTCAGGAATCAAGCCTTTATGTTGATGTTTCGGATGAGGAACATAAGAATTACATATATTACCCCCATAATTTGGTAATTGTATAGTAGGATCTAGAGATACATCAGATAAATGTCTGATGAATTCAAGAACTCCATCATTTATAGGATCTAGAATGCATATCGACTCTTGATTTTTCAATTATGTTTTATAAAAAACTTTCTTATATGTATTATTACTACAAATTGGGACCACTTTCGAGAATAACTAGTCACCATGAGTGGATGAATATTTCTACTTGGGATTGTCCATTAAAATATTCTGTCAATCACTAATTGGAATGGGTTTTTGATCCTGATCTGTTTGTCCGTATGTTATGAGGGAGTATCCCCATAACCCTCCTAGAATGGAACAGAGGTGTGCATCTCCTCTAGAACTCCATTATGAGGACTCATCCCAGGTGTAGGGAAAGAATAATGTTTTCACCCCTCTGGTACAATTTATGATTCCATTATGATGTTATTTAAATAAAGCATGATATGGTTAGTAATTTGTGTCTACCCATTAAAAATTTCATAAATGGGGTTTTTTTGACATCAATTATAGAAACATGAATATTTTAAATTATATATACCGAGTAGGTGGATGTACCTAAAATAGTCCACCCTTTAATTTCAGTGAATACTGGGAGTACATGTGTGTGGGGGTAGAGAGTTGAGTATTCCATAGGTTTGTTATTAGGGCATTCTGAATGACTTCATTGAGTGCTACCAAATGATACTATTGAAAGTCATGGTGGATGTTGGTAGGTGTATGTGCCCTCTTACTATTTTTCTACCAATCATGGACAATGGAATGCTTTGAGTGATTCTAGACAAGACTGTTGGAAGGCTGGGTGGATGATGGATAGTGTATGTTTCTACTTTCAAATTACCACCAAGCATGGTTAGTGGGATTCCTTGAATGTAGCAAAATGTGTCTGATGACTGGATGGTAGATTTTTATTAGGTGTATATTCCAACACACAGTACTCCACCAGATTTGGAAAACATGAGTGGTTGGTTAGTACACGACGAGTCTACTGGCTATAGGAATTAAAAAGGGTAGGTATATCTTCTTGGTCTTTTTGTTCCACAAAACTAGGTTTGTGGACTTATCCAGAGGGGGAAATGGTAGGAACCTAATTCCTATCTTCTATATGTTGTCCTTAGGGGTAAATCATTCATGCATGGGTCAGTGGGACCTATGATGTATAGCTGATGGTAAAACTCTTATCATGAATAGGGTTTTGGACCACATGGTGATGGAAATACCGATTGTTAGTAAGATATATTAGGAAGGATCCATGTGTCTTTTGGACAAGGAAGTAGGTGGCCTCCCAAACAAACTTCCAGAAATATGTGAGTGTTTTTTGATTGCGTTCTGAGGATAATCAATCAAAATGATTGAATGTATTGGCTGGAACAATCTTTTTTTGGACCATATTTCATCGTTGACTAGATGACTGGGGGTTATTATGGATTTGGTGGACCTATCGAGAAGCCTCCAAGGATAGAATGGTACCATGTTGATTGTAATCTCAAACTAATGCATTAGAGACCCAATGTCGAAGATGTTGAGTCTGTGATGGCCTCTTTCAATCAGATGAATATCCAGCCAGGGGCAGTAGATGAGGTGTTCATGTGTGTAAACATAAAGGAAGTCATTTTGAATGAAGGGAGTTCTTTGAAGAACATGTATGTATTTGTAACAAATTAAAACAATGAACTCAGAAAAATAAAAAACATTTTGGTCGAATTAATGTTTGATTGATTTCCTTGTCTGCCCGTTTTTATCAACTAACAGGGCCAGACAAATGGGATACACTATCATCATGGTTAATGATTCACTTTGGGTCCCCTGATTTTTTTACGTCCCACGGAATTTGTCTTATATTCAGAAATTACTATCTCCAAATTATTTATAATGTATTTTTTTATGGAACTAGAATCAACCGACTATTATATTTCCATAGGGACATGATTTCCAAAGGCATACACTCATTATGAATTTTTACCCATGATGATTTAGAAATCACATTGGTCGAGTGGATGGGAGGTCGATATCTTTTCACCCTTTTGGGTGGAAATTAATCCCTAATCAGTGAATCTCTGATATGTTTAAGACATGTTCATGAATCATCATTAATTTAACAAGCATATGTTATATTTCACTAGAAATTTTTAATCAATTTTTTATCATGTATTTAAATTAAAATCATATGTATCTATTTTACGTTCTTCATGAATTGAGATATGTGAATGTATTTGAGGTTCTCCATCAATGGTATTTTCTCATATAACACATAGTGTTTATTTGGTCACTATTATTTGGTATTTATTGTAAAAATGGTAGTTCATAAGAAAATCAATGGGGAACTCTAGAATTTATCATCATCAAAGAAGATTGAAGTCACATTGGAATTTATTTGCAAATAGGGATTTGGAAATTTTCCTTGGAGTCGATCATTATCTACGAAGATTGATGTTGTCTTGATTTTGGGATAAAACCCATTAATGAGATTCACATATATCCTTGTAAATTGAATTAGAACCCACTAAGTTCATTGCCGCTTACTTGGACACAACATTCCATTTACGGTTATGTGATAAGGACCTAACCATAATGTTTAACATCATGTGAAAATGACATCTTTGTGGAAGGTAACTAATCAATTCTTTGTGTGTGACTTATACCTAAGAAAACCCATTATCTGGGGAAGGATATATGATTCCATGATGCATAGTCCCTGCTAGTATTGTGGTCCATAAAGACCATGGTTGATTTTGGGGTATTGGGTTTGAACATCATGGAGGCTCCCTACATATACTTTTCATATGGTAATCAAAGCCAATATAGTTTAGTATCTATCATAGGGAAATATAGATATTTGAGAGAAATAGGATGGGGATTACTCATAAATATGATTCCCATATTACAAAATCCACAAGAGATGTCTTAATTAATTGGGAATTATGGTGGACTTAATTTGGGGCTTACATCTAATAACAATTCCTAGATTAAGTTCTTTAGGGTTGTATTCCTAAGGAGGATGTCTAGTGTGCTCGGTCCCTAGGTAGTGGATTCCCATGTATCCCAATTATGGAGTGAATCAAAGTTCTCATAGTTTGTACAATTAGGTAGATTGTGTTAATGTGATGATCATTATAACCCTTTAATACCATATAATCTAGGAACAACATGAGAAGAAAGAGGATACAAAACATTCAATAAACCAAACACCTTCTATCCCACTATTGTAAGAGGAAGGGCATACAGTAGTAGAGTCTATGGAATAGACACATTCCCCTATTCTCATTAAATTAGACGAGGGTCCAATGTAAGGAAGGGGTGTACATGAATGGTGTATATAGTTGAAATACTACAACCTCCTACGTGAATATCTCAGGGATTACACCATGGTGGGTTCCCTAATGAGTCTCATATTGAGGAGGGAGACTATTATATTTACAAAAGTAAATGTATGCGTGAACCGTACCCTCCCAACGTGGGACTGTAGGCTCTATAACATAGAGATGTGGTTGTGTGGGCATGATCCAAACCCAAATCTTAAAAAACATGGAACTCTAAAACACTGTCTCTTGAGTAAGGGTCTGTGTGACCATATATATTCAAATTACCAAACCCCCTAAAGATTCGTACAATATGGTCGGAAAATTTTGGAATACCTATGACCATAGATAATAAAATATAAATAATAGACATTCTAATATTCCTCTCCCAATGTACTGATAAATTAGGAGGACTTGGTGGAGGTTTCAACATGGTTTATTTCATACAAGGGAACCAAATAAGAAGAACCCCTTCCATGAGTGGTTTTAAGTGGGGGACTAACAGATAAAAAATGTAGACTGTTTGTGTAGGTATGCCACATATGTAGGTTGTTCATGTCATAGGACGAACTAAAAAATTCTTAAATGAGGAAGGATAAACCTATGAATTGTTGATATGCCTTAGTAAATAGACTAGAGAGACAAAAAACCTTGGTTTAGGATTTAACTTAAGTACCCTAGGTGTCACATGATTTTCTTAGAATAATTGCACACCAGACATAATATACCTAAAGGAAAAAACATGGGTGAATTTTTACTTTAAAAGGATATTCTTGAGACAAGTATCTTGTATTTTATTCCCTGATGGAACTTGGATCCTTTTTATCCCTTTTAATACTATCTTCTCTCGTGTTTTAGTGAGCTACCAGAGAAAATTTGGGGGACATGGATGAAGGAGTGGAACAATGTGAGCTTTAAGAGTTCTTCCCACTATTTCAGTTTTTGAAATTGGAAGCCCAGGTTTCATAATTATAGGAAAACATGTAACCATGGGTTGAGGAGTTACTCCACATAGGTGCTCTACATTGGTCCTCCATGTAGGTCATCCACACAGGTCCTATGCACTGATCTTCAGCATAGGTCCTCCTTGTTGGTCTTATGTGTTGGTCATCTATGCAGGTTCGGAAACTCCATCTATTAAATTTAGAAATCATCTATGTTCCATATCGTTTGATCCGTAATTCCTTTTGGCCTCCGCACCTAGTCAAATCGAATCACATGAAAAAATATACACTTCTTGATATGGTGAATACACCAATGCTTTTTTAAAGAGACTTAGAAATCCAATTTCAAATCATTATAACATTTTTATCATTGATCATTGAAATATATATCGTACTCTTGGAGAGAGTGGGGTCATTATGCATATCCCTTATTATGGAAAAGTCTTATAGAAAATTGAAATCCAACAATCAATTCTATGAAAAAGTTCATGAAACACATTATGTGATGTTAATAGGTGATGTTTTTTTTTGTCATTTTTAATAATAATTATATACATTCCCATTAATTTTACTATTATTCAGTGAGTGTCTTCCCTTTAATTATGGGGAGATGGTGCTGTGTACATAGGCCCATGTGTCTCACCACAAACCCTATATTTTTTAGTTTTGTTATTTTTTGGTTGACATTCATGCATGGAACTCTTCAACCATGGGATATTGTATACATGTGGAAATTTATTTTTATTTAATTTTGACATTGTTTTAAATTAATTTAATTTAATAACTAAATAATCAATATGATTTTTTATCTTTGAGTGGTCATTTATTGGCCATTTTAACCCCAATTTATGTTCGCTAGTGGTGTTAAAACAATAATGAATCCCTTTAAATGAATTATATCAAATTTAATTAAAATTTTATAATTTCTATTCATGACCAGCCTAATACCAATTAAGGGAACCTGTGCATTTCTAGAAGAAATAATTATAATGAAAATTTATTTAATCATTGTTTATTCCATAACATGAAATATTGATTACAAACACCTAGATTCTCCCATGGATATTATAAACCTAAATTTATGTATGATGAATTATAGCATATAAAAATATAAATGTTAACTAGTACAAAGAAATCATGTTGTACTCTTTTGGTATGTAGATATCCATATCTATACGGTACCAAAAAGGGTGATATTAGTTCATTCAATTATAATCAATATCCCCCTAAAATAATTATTTAATTACAATGTGAGATCACTTCTAATAAAAGTATTTTATGATAACTAAATGATCCAAATAAAATCATTGAATCTATCTTTGTAACTAGATCATTTCATTCAAGATGTTACTCCGGATTCTCTATGTAAAATATTATAGAATGAGAATGAGGGGGTATTATTGAATAAAGGAACCACTCTCTAATGTGGTTATAAATTTATTTATATACATAGGTTTTTTACTCTTTTAAATCTTCCTTTGGCCCCTAAAAAGGTTTTAAAATTAAAACAGAAACAATTTTCCTGTAATTTCTTAATTAAAAGTTCATAAGTATACCAAATATTTCATCACTCACAGATTAAACTCCTTTGTTTTATTTTATAAAACACGATCTGTTTCCAATGATTTCTAAACCAATAATTTATTATCTATCGTGGAATACACTGTGTTAATTTAAAAATGTTATTTTTCATCAAATATTTTTTAATGTTTAATAACATGGTAATTGATCTTCACTATACATGTGGTCTACAACATCATAAACTCTAATTTATTTTAATTTTTGGAAATTAGGGATTTCCATGTTGTTCTATCCTCTTAGACCATATATATACAGATGAGAATCATATTCAAAGGCTTTGAGTGTAACCCAAAAAAATATTATAAACCTTAAAATAAAAAGGATTTTTTATTGTTACACCAATCTCTTATGAATACATACTGTGTAATCTAATGTTATTGTCCCACAATATGTCATAATTATGGAATCCCAGTTTGTATAAATATATTTTAATGATTTATTTATCTTATTTGACTATGTTTGATGGGTATTCCTTTATCTACCATGGAAATTGATTTATAAAAAAGAATATTAATCCTAGTTAAAGTGCCAAGGATATCTTCATTTATTTATATGATGGAAATATTATCTTAATAATTCATTCAATTCCATACCTTTAGTGATGAACCCGATGAAATATAAATATCGATAAACATTAATATAATGGTTTTCAACTTGAATAATTATACAAAATCAAATGATACACAAGGATACTGATCTCATGTGGAGAGAAAAATAAAAATGCTCACAGAAATGAACATCTATTGAAAAGCAGAACATATAATGTTCCATTTTACTTATATGTCATCATGATATTCAACACTCAAGATCACCCAATGGTATTTTCCTAAGACAAAATATTAATATGTATGATTTATAACACCAAATAGTATGACATTGTTTGTATCCCATCCTTATGATGTATCATGACTATAAAAGATAGGTTTAGGATTACTATCATATTATTATAAGGATCTTATTATATCTTGAAACTACTATAACCTTGGGATAAAACCAAGAATATAATGGAATTACATTATAAATAGTTAATGTAGATTAAATAACACTAGTATAGTATGAAAAAATCATGAATAAGTCTATGTATACATGGTATGGTAATCTGAAAGTATTGAATTAGTTGGGTCTTGGTTACCCACTTTTACTGCACTTAAACATGAACTAGAACCATAATTCTTACCATCAACCCATTTCCCCTCAAATTATAAGATCATACTTCTACCATGCCATGTATTTATCTATTTTTACTTGTAAATTTCCCTAAATTTTTACATTGTTATCTATAACCTTATATCCTTTAGTAAAATACCTCAATATATGAAATGGTTATGTATATCTCTTTTACCATAAATATAAAACATGAAATATTGTCAATTAAATTTTTTATAATATTAAAATTTTCATTATGGTAGTAAATTAAATTATTAGTTTGATTCCAATGACTAGATAAATTCATTATATATACACATAGATTCATTAACTACATCTAATGTTGTAATATACTCGGTATTTACTGACAAAAAATTCAATTGAATGAATGAGTTAATTTTACTCATTGTCATAGCCTAAGTGTGACATATGATTTAATTTATCTATTAGAAGCCTTTTTATCCCCTTATGATAATTACTGTTCTGTACACTTCATGTAAATAGTACACATCAGATATAGTCCATCAAGAACTATTTAATTATTCTAATATCTTACCATGTAGTTTTCCATGATTAATTCAGTTTTTCTATACGAGAAAATTTGTGTGTAAATATAATATATATTATATTACATGGAATATGTTATGGTTCCATCAGTAAATAATTTTGAGTTCCACTGATAATAATAATTTCTATTTTTTATTACACTCATATTGTGAAGTGATTTATGCCAGGTGCCACAGGAAAGAACAAAGATCAATATTTGGTCTTACAGTTATTTTAAAAATGTTTTTCTATTAATATATGTTGAATTATTCCATGAAACCTATAGATCAGTCACAAATGGTTTACCTTCCACACATTATGAGATTTTATATAAATATATATATATATATATAATAAATATGAAGATAAAAAATTACATCTTAAGTCATATCTAAATGCAAGACTAAAAATATCCCACTATTTTATCATTATATATCAAGAATGAACCATTGTGTGCATGTATTTTGGGATATATAATTGAATTATTGTATAGTAAAATGCCTAAACATGGAGAAATACAACATTTTTTAATTGATATAGATATTGATAAATAATGAACAAAAATAGAAGAATTTAGTGTTCTGAAGACACATCAAAGCACACCACTTCATAGTTTGACATGACACAGGATTTTGGTAGATATATTTAAGAAACAAAATATGTAAAAATCAATGCAAAACTCCCAAACTTAGTAAAACATGAACCCTGATGATTTAGAGTGAAAATATTTTGAAATCAACTTTACCCTTTTTGGATCACATATTCATGGTGTGAAGTATTTCAAAAATATAATATATCTCCCCTCATATTACAGATCATGTATAAAAGTTACACCTAATTAACCAGGAAAAATAAAATGTGTGATAAATATTCAACGCCCCATATGTTACATTTCATTCAATATTTAAATGAAAACTATGATGTGGATTTATGATGGTCTCTTAGCATTTATAACCCGTCCAACCATAAGATTAACCCGTATAGATTTTATTACTACATTTTGGAATCATAAGGGATATTATATGATATATCCCCTATATTGAATCAAATTGACTCCCCCATTATTGGAGCGGTAGTTCATGTGACTAATCAAGAAAGAGGGAGGACTTACCAACTGGTTAGTTTGACTTTCTATATTTAATGGAATAAAAAGATTTCTAATTATTTTATTATTAATTTCAAATTTTTACCTAGTTGTTAATTCATAATTCATTTGAACTAGAGTTATATTATGTTTATTTCAAATTAATTAATCAATGATGCATATCGCCCTAAACCTAATTCCTAACTATTTTCTATTGAATAGATTGGGTTAGGGTGTTGAGTTTTTAGTGATCACCAGTATGTGTGAGGAATTGTGATGGGGGAAATTGTTTATTTGTGAATAAAAATTTTTAATTTGGAATTTCCTTTACATATCAAACAAATATATTATAACACCATTCACAAAATAAGGATGTTTGATTGATTGATAATTTATCTGGGATTCTCTAACCATGACCATTTCACAAATTAAGAGAGATAAATCAATAGAGGAATCTATTTCTTATCATCAAGTTGAAGTTAAATTGGTAAAAATTGAGAACAATGACAACATAGTACTAGGTTTAGCTAATCCTATTCTAAAAAACATGTTTGATCAATTTTACACATTCATTCAAATTAAATTATTTTTTGTCATAAATTTTTCCAACCAATCAAAAATCAAAATTTTCTGAAATCAACTAAAATTTAAAACCCACATTTTATGTGAACACCTCTTT
This sequence comes from Viscum album, assembly GCA_963277665.1. Lineage (NCBI taxonomy): Eukaryota > Viridiplantae > Streptophyta > Magnoliopsida > Santalales > Viscaceae > Viscum > Viscum album. Next base: position 58,576,069 of record OY728143.1, on the reverse strand, counting down.
GGGGGAACACCACGATTAACATCTATAATTTACTAGGAAATAATAATAAGAATGTTTTTCCATTCTCTATGATATGATTGTGTATAATGAATTATAAAACTATAGCTCAACCAATGTTTTTTTATGACACATAGAAATTTAATTACTCCATGATTGAATGTATAATTTGATCCATAAATGAATCCATGATGTATATATTTAATAATAATGTAATTATACTTATGGAAATAAAAATTCAAATAAATTTTATCATCTATTTGTGTGTAATTTGATATGCAGTAAACGCTTGGGTGATTTAAATACTTTAAGAATCAATCTTACATTATTAAAAATCACATTAGCATCCTACAATACTAATTTTGTCATTTGTATAATTTTTTAATAAACAAGAATCCTGCACAATTTGAATATTTTATAAGGAATACAACATGTAATTAGATTGAAATAACCATGATCGTTGATAATAGTTAAAATGATGTTCCCAAGAAAGGATTCATTGTATTATTAGTTTTCTATATATTATGATGATTGATAAATCTACTTTGATTGTAGATGTATGTTGTTTCAAACATATTTATTGAATTGAAGTGGGTTTTTTTCATATTAAAATGAAAGAACATAATCTACCATTAGATATTATGTTAATTATTAATTAATAGGTAAAATGATAAATTAATACTTTATTTATTAAAAATATGTATATTTCTTATTGAATACATATTTTGTACCAATTTTTAAATAATAATGTTATGGTAAATTGATATTTAATATATATATTTTGATTAAAAAAATTTCAAAATTATGAGTATTATAAGGAATGATTAATGAATATTAGAAATTATTAAATATTTTCTTATAGATAATAAGCTAAAAAGTTAGCTATGATGCTCCATAAACATAAAATTTGACATAAAGAAAGTTATTAACTAGAAATATTTATTTAGATGAGTATTTATGGTGAACCATGGTGAGTCAATGGATTTTCTTTAAAATATTCCAATGAATATCATTTCCATAATAATGAACTGAGCTTAATTATGGTTTATTTTTCCATCTAGTGATAAATATAGAAAATTTGAAAAAGAAATAGACTCACTATTTCTTTAAGAATGATATGAATTTTTTAGAATAATTATCATGGAAACAATTGGATAAGGTATGGATTAAAATTTTTCTCCAAAATATTTATTGCCATAGATTTTATTTGTTATTTAAAAACCCTGGGTGATGAAATTTGGAAAATAAAATTTCATTGGGATCATTTTATTTTACCATAAGTTTCATTTACATGTTCCATAAGAACCTTTCTGAAAAATATGGAGAAGAAAATTAGAAAATAGATTTCCCCAAGGGTCATTTAAAAATATTGGTATATCCATTTTTAACATTATATAATATTCAATACGATACACATGGTGATGATATTTTTTAAATGAATGTTTAGAATTATTATTAACTAATAACATAAGACTCATTTCCACATTTAGTAAGAGTCATCATGAAAAATTGGAAGTAAAATTTGGATAATTCATATTTTTCAATTTATTTCAAAAAATTATTAAACTTATGGAATGAATTCCTATAAACAGGATGAATAAAAAAGAGGGTTAAATATTCAAGAATTATCTAAAAATCCTATATATCTATTTACACATGATTCAGTTCATTTAATGACTAATGTTTTGAATGAAAAGCTGATTAAATTCTATGAATATGAAAATATTTTCAAAAAACAATCTAAGGATAAAATCAAGAGGAATCTAGTTCTGATTTTTTATGATATTGTTACACCATAAGGATAGATCCATGATATAGTGTTTGATGAGGTTTCACTAGTAATTTTCACTGTAAAACATGGATTGATGATCCTGATGTTTACAATGCATGAGTACTATGAATACATGTATAATGATAATGAATATTTTGTTTATGAAATAAATGAGTAATAATTCCATGGGAATTATAATTACAATATGAAAATATATGGAAAATTCATGATCATAATTAATTGGAAGTAAATTTGATTAGTTTTAAACGAGAGAGATAGATATTATAAATGTATAAGATATATAGTAATAAATTTTTATATATTATAGGGAAATATTAAATCAAATTGTTTAATATAAAATAGATAATTTATGTGGGAAATTATAGAGATTATATAGATGACTTTCCAATACATTTAGTATTTTGGAATGAACATAAACCTCAAAAACACAGAATTTATTTTCTGTCAATTCCTTGAGAATATCCAATGATGGTGTAAATGAGATTAGAAATGAATATAAAAAATAATGAATAAAATACCTATGTGTTTTTAGTATTTCAAATAAACATAAAATATATATAAGGCATTGAGAACCCAACCTTATATATCATTATATCACAAGAACTAGAGGTGTAATAAGAATATCTTGTGTTTTCATTAAATTAACGATGGTGGTAAAGTTACACTATCCATTAGAGACTCAATATTCATTATAGATATTACTCCATACAGAAGACATCAAAATCTGGTAATTTTGAATAAAAATCCTATATTGTTCTAGATATTTAACAGTATGTTGGTTCTTCATATTGTGTATAATGGGTGCCAAAATGCGGTGTCTGAGGATATTCCCTTACACTTTATTTTCAAGATATTCAAATTGTATATTTGTGTAAGGGTTAATAACCATTATAAATTTGGGAATCATTCTTATACTTTAGTGGTGAAAAGTATTAATAATATATTGTGTCAATTTTTTCCTTACATTCAAGTTGTATGTGGAGTTAGAAATATATAAGGTTAGTATGAGTGAGATATCTATTCACTAAAGAATTATATAAGAATATAAGGGTAAGTGATTAATTTTATTTTAATATTACAACACTAATTCCAGCTATTAATATTTGGAATACCCAAATGTGGTCCTACAAATTCAATGAGAGCCACAGTTTAAACATCTGATTAGATTCTCAATAGTTGTGAATTTAATGTTTTCTGTTGATGATTGGGGGTTCACTTTATGAAATTACAATGAAGTGCATCTTTAGAGAGTATATAACTATCACTAAATTTATTAATATCTCCTTCAAAAAAATATTTAATATAGGGAAGAAAAATTTTAAATCTATATATAATATATCTCTATTATGTGAAGAGGAATAAAATACAAAATTATCAATCAATAATCATGATGATATCAGAAATTGCATAAATATTGAATACTTCAATGAGAAATACTATGTAAATAATAAGGGTAAATATTATTCCTTATGTACAACATTATTCATACATGAATTTGAGGTTTTTATAAATTCATTTCTAGATAATATCACAAATTAAATATATAAATGCTAGGAAAACAAAACATATAATTAATTATTGGACAAAAGATATATTGAATCATATCCTTAGTTGGTATAAATCATTCATAGTTTTACAATTGATATAGATACTTTTATTTGTGAATCAGTTGAAATTATATAGGTGGATATCACTCCCCTTGAAGATGAATCACATATAAACAAGCCCTCTAATGAAAATTTATTTTTGGGAAAATTTATTTCCAAAATTATGGATAACAATCACACAAGAAATTTTGACCCTGAATAGAAATTATATATATCTAACAACTAGTTTAATTATTTAACATATGACAAAGATAAATATTTTAAATTGATAGGTTAAATATTCCATGGATTGGGATAAAACGAATGTCTTGTATTGAAGTCAAGAATGAAAAACTATAGTTTTTATCAATGATGATTATGGATATGTATCATAAACAATTAAAAATAATGTTAAAAAGATCATTTTTAAAGATAATATGTATATGTAATAAATAATTTAAATTAGTGGAGGATGAAAAAAATATTTATAATATGAGATTCCATAAATTAGGTGTTATAATAGAAAATTTAGAAAATATTCAAGTTGAGTATTAACAATGAATTAAGAGAATAGATTTTATCCCATATTATTTGATTGATTTTTTGTGTGTTAATAGTACTCTACATGATGAAAAATCTAATATGAGATCGTCCAATTATTATTTACCAACAATCTATATGAAAATTTTACCATTAATCATAGATAAATAAATCTTTGAGGTAGTTCAAAATAAAAACCTATATAGATATGTGAAAATAAAAATGAAGAATATATCCCCAAAATATATGTGGTCAATGTGTGTATGTAATGGTGGATGTGGTCCAATAATAAATCTGTGATGGAGAATAAATCATCACAGTAACTACAAGTAGTCAATTCTAGGATGACTATAAATAAAGATCAGTAATCATGATTTATTGCTACTATTTTTGTAGTGACATTCTTGGGAATCATTATATTGTTTTTTGGTGTAGTTTTGAAACTTATAAAATTCAATGGAATACTATATATAGGGGATAAAATTTTATATAATAAAAATTACATTTAATAATAAATGGAATATTTTCACCTTAAATAGATTTGGAAATAAATAAATATCTCTCTGAACATGAAATCAATGTAGTCAATGGTTAAGTGTATACTTGTGAAAATTTTGTAAGAATGAAGTATGAAAAAATGGTAGGAGAACATAATAAAATAAAATAAAATAAGTTACCCTTCTATAGTGAATTAATAAGGATTAATGTTCTCAATTCTTTCCAACAAGCTAGAAAGGAAGGATGGTGCGATATACCTTGGATATGTGAAAAAATAAAACCATTAAAAAATGAAGAAATTTTTTCAATGAAAATCCAATAAGCCTAACTATGAGCCTATATCAAATGTCTAATGCTTGCTTAATTGTCGAAATACTAGACTTTTAAAAACCAATAACTTTAAGATATACAAGTTCAATTTTCATCCTAGTGACTCCTCAATATATGTGATCCTTCTGAAGGATAACACCTTCAAGATTAAAAAATATGGTGTTTTTAGAATCCCAAATTCTCATTTATTTTTCACAACCAAAATATCTATTAAATATAAACTATGATGCCTCTATGTACACATATATTAGGGTGATTTTTTGAATTATTTGGATGGAATGTAGTTAAGTAAGGAAAATATAGAATCCTAGACATATCAATATAAATATATATGAGAATCACATGAAATATTTATTGAGTAAACCATTCCAAATACTATGCAATTCCATAACTTATACACACCATATATCTTGTATTTTTTAGAGGGGTACATTGTGATGAAACCTCACAATATCTTAGATGATCATTGAATTCGAAAATCATGTACTCACCACCCTAATCTAATTATTGAAAATTAATTATTTTTCATAGTTTCTTCTATACATTATTTTTTAACACCATTATATTTTAAATTTCTTTATCCTTGTGTCTATTAAACAACACATAACCATATCATATGAAGTCATCAGTAATGGTTAAAGAGTTCATATACCCAACAATGCCATTATTATTTATTACACAATATAAATCACTATGCATTAGGTCAAATAATCATTTATGTATTTAAACTTTTACGTTAAATATTTTTGTGCCGATATTTTCCAATAATAAAATTTCAAATTTATCTAAAGAATGATAATATATTCAGTATAAAAATCCATCATAATAGAGTCGTTAATACATTTCTCATTCATATATCTGAATAAAAAATTCCACAGGCAAGTAGTATTAGAATCAACCTTGATGTTCGTGTCTTGAATATTATATATATTATTATCCATAACTCTAATATATAATGGACACACCATATTATTGATGGAAATAAAAAATATCATTCATTTATATAATATAACTATTGTTTTCAATAATGAATGAATACCGTTTATTGTCCAAACAACATATAAAAATAAATTTTTTATTTATGGAAAAAACATACTGCCAATTTGAATTCTATAAATAATCAACATAGTATATATAGATTGTAAGTAAAAACTCCAATGATAAAACTCTTTACCCATTTCCTACACAAATATATACTTCACATTTCCCTAATTATCTCCTATTTCATGGTCTAATGAAAAAAAATATGTTGGACGCAAACAAGATATCTATAAACTATGAGTCAGAAATAGAAGTAATTTTTTTCTATAACATTCACAGAAATATGTTTATAATTATTATCCTTGATAATAATTATCTCCCATAGATTTCAATTTAGAATTACATTATATGCCATAAATAAAATATATATCTAAATAATAATCATGATACAGACAATAATTTATAATATATATATATATATATATATATCTCTGTGTGTGTTTATCAGGATTCTTATCTTTTCAACATAGACTTCTAATGAATTTAATACCATTAAAAATGATTTCCCAAAACATAATATCAATTTATTGAGATAATATCCATTTTTTAATAAGTAAGGACCATTATTTCCCTTGAACCACATCATGTTGAATAATAAAGGAGGCCATTATTCAAGTCAAATCAAATATTACATATTGGAAAATAAATGGATAACTCTTTTATGAAATCTCGAAAATGGATAAAACTGAATAATATTGTTTGTTTACTAACTATTAGATTTTACTATATTGGTGTCACACAGCTATAACATTGAGAGAAAATTAAATAACTATTAGGTTTAACCATATCTATCATTCGATAAAAGGACAATCCATGTAGACCCTTCTATGCATGAACTAACCTCATTAAATGATCGAGGTCTTGATATGTATTTTATTTATAATGAATGGGTTTTATATATATCCCTACTTATATATAAATCCTATGAATATCATTTTAACTATTCAATCATACAAAATCATAACATTTCATGTGATTCTTATATATATGAATTATTCTAGTGATTTATTAATCCCCATTCCTTGTACAAAATTAAAATGTCAAAACCTTATTAATGCCCAACTATTAAAAAGGAACAATTTATATTACTAACTCAAAAATAGATGAAAATCTTATATAGGCGTATCCCTAGGAATCACATATATATGGAATATAAAATTAATTTATTCAATGGTCAAAATATATGAAACATAAGACCTATAAAATAGAAATCATGGAGTAGAAGGTTGCCAACCCACAATTTTATATATGAGAAAAACCCCATTAATTCAGTAAGAAAACCAAAACAATGCCCAATACTCATAGTTCATTACATAATAATGAACATAATAAGAGTAAAAAAACAACACCTAATTTTCATAAAATGATATTATCCTCTAAATTCAACCTCATAACTCTAGAATAAAAAATATTCTGGGAAAATGAAAAATAATATTTTGTTTTCATACCAACTATGCCAATATTATTTGTACAGTATGGATATTTTTTATATGTATTATGAATAATTTTAACTAAATCATATAATATCAAAAACCTATAAAAAATATATGTAAATGAAAAAATTTAATATTTTTATTATTAATAAGTAATCTATTTTATAATTTTACATGATATATACCAACTTTCTGAAATTAATTTTTTTAATACCACTTTTTAGATGGTTTATGGAATTTGAGATGGTATTTGGGGAATTTTCTTATTAGTTTTTTCAAAGACCATGATTTTTGACAATGATGTGTTGAAATCAACCAAAAATATTTTAGATATCGAAGGAATCTCTATGAACCATTCCATAAATGAATAACCTATTCCTTTTCAGTTCTTTATCCACATAAATAACCTTGACATAGTCCAAACATTTTTTTTTCAGTTTTGGTTCTACATATTATTTATATTATTTGGCCACATAATGAAATGATATGGATTTTCAATATCTAATATTACACGATTAGTAATCCTAGTTGCTTTATCCCTGACATAGTTGTTATCTATGAAATCCACAGTGAATGTTAAAAACATTCATCAATTTAATTTTAGTATAACAATGACTATTTACCAATAATTTTACCATCATACCTAAAATTTTGAATAACCATAACATGGATATTGTCTAACCATTTTTTATGGGAGTTAATATTGTACCCCCGAATATATTTAAAAAATTGAATATAGTGTTAGAAAAACAACCAAAAACCACTACATAAATATTGATTAAATCCAATCAATTCAATATAAAGAATTGATCCTATACTCAAGATGAATTTGAATGGAAAAACATATATATACTTGTTTAAAATGAAAACTAAAAATTGATGAGATGGTCGATAAATTGGTAAATCTAAAATATGAAACGATAAAAAGATTAAAAAATTTACCCCATTGTTCATGGGTATTACATAAAATTGAAGTGGGTTTCATTGAGTCACCATTTTTGAATCTAATAGTTTTAGGCCACTATTATAATAATATAGACATTAGAATCCCCAATGAAAATTCAGGAACTCTTTCTGTCTAACGAGATTCCTAGATCATCATCCTAAATGGAATCTAGTGAATCGACATTGATAGAGTTTCAACTACATGAAAACTAATCCACATTAAACCGCTAACATGTTTTTATTTTTTATTGATGTTACTTCTTTGGAATTTGGATCAATTTTCAATCATTGAGCCAGGTTTTATTAAGATTCTTTTCGTTTGGGTCATGTAATGGGTTTCCCCCTTTTCCTAGTTTGAAAAAGGGACTCTTCTTCTTTTTATTGTAAAATAAAAGGGTCGTGACCCTCAACCTCTAAAATTAAAGTTGGATTTATCAAATAAAAATGATTATTAGTGGTCAAAAAATTCTATAAATTATAAAAATATGAAACTAATTTGTTCCCATAATATTGATTAATCTTAATTTTATAAATCTATCAATAAATGAATTTAGTTTAAAAATAAAAAAATTATTTATTGAGACATAAAGAACACATGATAGTAAAATTTGAAGAGTTTTTCTATTGGATTCCCATATTATTCTCACATGTGTCACTAAATGGTGTTATACACCCTGAAAAATTATCATTTAGGGATTGTAGACAAACATCATTCCATCGTCTACATAAATATCTACCATGATTTGGTGATAAATTCAATGTCATGGATCAGGATTTGTATAAAATGTGTTATAAAAAACATTAAATATGTGAAAAAAAATTAAAATATATAATAATGTTGGAAAATCCTAATAAAATAAATAACTATTTAGTAATTTTTTTATATGTCACAAAACATAATTTAAAAGTATTTAATGATGTTAAAACAAATCATGATAGAATCCTGTAAATGAAATAATAATTTAAAAGAGATACTATAAATGTAATACATATATATATTCATTAACTATACATAGATACCATCAATATGATGTAGTTCTCTTAATCCCAAACCATTGTGTAATTAATTTCATTATACATTGGTTTTTCTATATTTTATAGTCTTTTTAATATCAAATATTGACACCCCATCACTATAATTCCTTCTCTATTATGAGTTAGGAATTTTTTTTTTAATTTGAAATTGTATATTCTAGATCATCGTTAATTTTTAAAATTATTATTTATATTCAAATTATTCTAGTTGGTTAATTACTATTAATCATTTTTTATATAGATTAGGGCTCAAGTGGGTAATGGGTGCTCTATCATTTCACATATACTTCGAGATGTGTCTAATTTTCTTGAATGGATTTTATCCCTAAGTACGATTACCGTGTAATTAGGGAAAACCATGTGGATAATCTATTCTAGTTTGGATACATTGAGTAATGGTACGTAATTGGTGCATGGTTGGGGAGTACCCCAAAAAAATATTCAATTGATGTTTTGTGGTGATTCACATGGTAGATTTATTATTAGGAAGAATATTCCGTCAAACCATGTAGAGGTAAGAGTTTATTCCTATTCCAACCATGTTTTTGGCATAAAATAAGTCAAACCATGTCACTAAATTGCATATATTACCCATTTTTTTTCAAATGTTTGAAATCCATATTTTTTCAGATGAAATTGTAAATACTAAACCCATTTTCCACTTCTATTTTACTTGAATGATATTAGAGTGTCACATCCTCATAATATATTTGATTTCCCCTCAATTTTGGCCAATTTTGGTGTGATTTCATAGAATTCCTTGGTGATATATTCATATTATCTGACTATTATTACCGTTAAATTTTTCCTCCTAGATTTTAGTTGTCTTATGTCAGAATTTATGTGGTTATTCCACTGTATCATAATGGAATTATCCTGTTGTGATGTTTATTTTACTCGATGAAGTTGGTGTATGTAACTAAATTATTTATTCATACTATTGAATATCATTTCCAGGAATGTATTTCACGTGATGAATGATCATATGTTCTCCAAAAAAACAAATTTAATTGGATACTATGTTAGTTTTACTTGTTGGGGATTTTAAACGGGATGTTTTCCAGAGTACACCATTGAATTTCCACATATAGTTGGTTACAATTTTATTAAGAAATGGTTTCTAGGTTAGTTATTAGTCATTTTTAATTTATTTAAATTTTAAATTATTTATAATTTCTTAAAATTTATTTAAAATAAATAATTAAACTTTATAATTAATTATTGGATTTTATGTATTGAGATAGGTTCCCAAGAGTAAATAAAAATATGGTATGATCCTATGTAGTGATGGTGTGGCTCAATTTCATAGGAAATGGATTAAAATGATCTTTTTTGTCCCTTGGTAAAACTACTTTTCTCTGTTTATTTTAATAATATAGTATGTGATGTGGGGAATCAAAAATAAAGTCTATTGACCTTTTCCATTTAAATGATTTTTTATATAAAAAATAATTCATGTAAATTATTTAATGAATATTCATGGGAAAAATACATTGAGAATTATTGATTAATTTATCATTTATGGTCAATCACTTGATTATTAAATGTATTCCTTAACTCCTATCGAACTAAAGGGGAATGAGTGAAATGTAATGGAATGAACATAGTTGACCTCATTATAGATTCTATATGGATCCCCCACATATGATTGATCATTATATTACAAATGGTATTCTGGATTAGACTATGAAATATTGTTGATATATTGTCTTTCATTTTGTCCATGTAAGATGAGAGTGGAGGGATGTTCCACCAACACTGATATGTGATCATTAGGGTCTATACTCCATTGGTAGTACATTGGGGTAGGTTGGGTGTGTGAGGAATGACCAATTATAACTAGAACATTTAATGTAATTAAATCCATATACCTTGTGTGAAACTAATACCAAACATCCTTTGTGGAAAAGAGGCATTTTTATAACTATAATGAGGCTAACATACATTATAACAATCGAGTAATATCCAAACCTATGTGATGAGTTTGATATCGAGGAACGCATAAGGGGTTTACATGTTATGATGTGACCCGGGGGACCCTGGACAGTTCCATAGTGATATAAAAGACTAATATGATGTGTTTTGGAATGGTTAGTGATTATTTTATGTGTCAACGTAGAATCCAAATTGATGATTTTATCCCTGTAGGCTTTTAATGAAAACATCAGTCATGAAAAATGTAGTTCAATATTAAATAAGTGAGATGGGTCTTGGGAGATTGAGAAATCTTATTAGATACATCATATTATATCATATTTAAGATATTTTCTTCACTTGAGTATTATGAATGTATTACTTTGGATTCACCTAATCTTTAACCTTTAGGTCCTCAATGAATTCTTAGGAGACATCGTAAGATCCCATATTTCCTTATATATAGAATGGAAATGTCATGCTAACTTGGATTAAATGGTTATCTTTATTTAATTCTATGAAATATTTCATTGGATTTGGCTATTATTTATATACGAATATAGGTGTTCAATTGGTATTCTACCATTGAGTCTATATAGAATGCATTGGTGGTGGCCAAGTAATTGTCTTATGTACTTATGTGTGAGGTGTGAGTTATTCCCCCAAAAAGTATAATTATGAATCATTTTATTCCCCCTAAATAGATGATATATGAATACTTATAAAATAATTATTCCTTTTATATTTAATTATAAAGACTTCCTGACTTCCTTTGATTCTTCTATTAATCCTACTACAATTGTATTCCCTTGGATTACATTATTGGAATCAATGCTTACACCTATATCATATTAAAATCCAAGGTTATTACCTAGGATTTGGCCTTTGATCATAATACTAATCGGTGGGGTATGTCACATGCTCATTGACAATACAAAAACATCCAATGAAATCACAATCATTCATAAATGTCACCTTATAAACTATGGACTGGATGTGAATATTTATTTTTTCATCGACATTATATTCCTATATTAAGATACCTATATAATATATGAATTCAGGGATTTATTTTCTATGCTTTGGATCAGATTTATGGTTCCCTAATTATAGTTATTCACACCTAATCTTGAGGAAATGATTAATGGGTACACATGTATGCTTCAATGATCACATGTTCTGGAAAATTAGAGTCTTACTGTTTCATGATTGAGTGGTAAAACATAGATGAGTTTTGTAAATTATTATGTGATAAGGCTTCGGGATGGTAGTATAACATTGGTGTGGATTTATTATTATATTTTTTATATTTTATTTGACACGTGGGAGATATATTGTAATATGATGGTGTTGACATATATCTATATGAATGCATGCTTCTTCATTAATTTGATATATTATGGAAATTGTTTTAATATTTTTCTACACGGTGTTTAATTTTAATATATGATATATGGAAATATTTTTTTATTATTTTACAATAATATATTTTTATTTTATTCCCATGGTATGTCCATATAATCCCACTACTAGTCATAAAATTATTGAATACAGGTAGGTGTTTATGAGGTCACATGGATTAACTAGTTTTAGCACTGATTGAAATTAAAAATGGATGAAATTTTAATGTTTTATCATATTATATTTTTCCTATATTACTATTTATGGATATTGTAAATAAGGTTTAGGGATGTGTCAGATATTGTGATGGACCTCTTACTGGTGCATCGTGAATACCTTCTGTAATAGAATGTCTAGGTTACAAAATAAATGTGAATTTTTTTTCACAGTTTCTACTTTTATGGTATATGATTTCACTTATTATGAAACAATAGGATTTTCATTGTTAGTTTATAGTTATAGGATCATTTACTATTGGAAAGAGGACAATGTACTTGAATTATTCCTCAGACATTCAATTCATATAAAACCATGAATATTATAAATATTAATATCAGTGAAAAAATGGGTTAATTGGTTAGATTTTAAACAAAAATTTATAAAGTGTTTTACTATATTAATTGTTGTTAGAATTATATTCCATTAATCTAGGTGATATTTTCTCTAATGATAGGTCATGTGGATCTTATTAATGGACTGTTAATGATTATGAATATGATGTTCCATTGTGAAATGTATGTAAAATGAATCTTAGTATGTCATTTCCGAACTTGGGGCCATGGTTCATGTTTCGAGAAAAAATGATCTTGATATTTTAATTTTAATAAAAAACTATATGATGTTTTCCCATATATCTTATTAGTCATATGTTAAAAAACAGTATAAAAGGAAATTGTATACACAATAAAAATCATCCTAATATGATTTAATTTTATGTGTATGGATATGAAATGATCATATAAGGGTAGTCTATAATCTATATTTCAAACCAGTATGTGTTCCTATGAGGGGAAATGGGCTTGGGCATGAGATGTTTGATATGAATATGATGGAACCATATAGGTAATATCTTGTATAGTGAGTTTCCTTGACATATTTTCAATGGTAGATGATATCCTATCCATGAGTGCTTACCCCTGTGGGACCTAGTTTATAGGCTTAGTCGGAGATTATAGTTCATGGAAATATGGCCCAAGATATTGGGGAGCTATGAACCTTTCATGAGACTAGTGTGGTTTCCTAGGGTCGCCCGAGAGAGTGGTTATCCTAGATATACAAATACTTTAGAGACTGGTGAAATGATTAATGATAAATATGTTGATTTTGATTCACAAGAGTATATATATTATATGAGGTACCAAGGTGTTATAATTACTTGATTTTCATGAGCTTTAAAACAGTGATTTCAAGTTCTTTTGGTATTGAGGTTTATTTTTGATGGGTAATATTGGTATTATTCTCGACCAATTTTTTTTGGTGTTGTTACTAATTATCATTTGAATTATGATCCTAAATGGATAAAATAGGATTTAATGTTAATGGTTATAGGTTTAATTTTTTATATAAAAATATCAATGATAGATGATAGAATGAGTATCCCTACCACATGTCAGATGTATGGATTGTGGGAAAATATTATTGGGCTACTTCATATTAAATGAGGGAAAAAATAATTGGGTATATCTAGTTTTAATGGGTGAGATCCAAAGATTGAAGGCATCTTACTCATGGATTCACTAGTTACACCATGTGATCAGGTGCTATTCAGGAATGCACACATTGGTCTTAGATGATTGAGATTGTACACACTGGGTAAACATGATTCCATTTGAGATAGACTATAAAGAGGTTGTGTGAACACCTAGGGTTGATGAATTGAAAATACTATAGTGGGAATAAAATCCTGATGTTTTATTTTAAATGATTGTTATTTCCAATATATTGATAATGGCCCGATATATGGAGTGGATTTTGGGGTTAATAGTGTAGATGAGTTTTTCTTGAGAGAAGTAACATAGATATGATGATATAACATATTTAGGTGGCACTTGGGGAGAAGTATAAGTAAATCCATGTGACAGGGGTGCACCTATGACTACTAGAAACATGATTTTAGGAACAATTTTTGTTTTCTTTTTCACCTTTTTACATTTTAGTTCCATTATGGTTTCATTTATTCTTGGGTTTTCACACTTTTTTAGCCATTGTAGGGGTCAAGAGTGTATTTTGATTACAGTTTGAGGTGTTGTGAGGTGATTGTGAGTTTCATCATAATGGTGGACATGGGACTACATAAAAAAAAGGATATATTAGTTCCACCATATTTTTGGTGGGGGATAATGGCTATCCATATTTATTCATACACTAGAGAGATCCAATTCAACAATACCAGTCAACCAGTGGAATCCCACAACCTACTTATGGGGAGTCCAGTTGTCTTGGAACTCTACATGTAACCACTAAAAATATATCAGATCCCACCAGGTAGTCGATAGGGATTATAGTATACCATTCATTCTTTTTAGAGCCACATGGATTCTAATGGAAGCTAATGTATCACTGATAACACTGAATATGTTAAGAAAAGTAAGTTAGTCTCATTATTACACAGAAAAAATCCACTATTAAATTTCATTAATCTTATCCCTTAAAGATAATTCCAGAAATTTCACATTGGATACTACCTTGAAGTTTTTCATTCTACTTCAAAATTGAAATATTATATATATTCAAATTAGATAATTAAATCTCTTACATTAAGTGTGTTGTTCATCAACTTAGGAATTTTCATTTCCATATCTCTATCCATGTTTTATGGTGGTGGATCCTTATGTCACTAATGGATATATATCTTGATTTGTGGAATTTTGGTTATAATATTTTTCCTTGTCTTGTTCAATGATTTTATTTATCTCATATTGTGGATCTTGTGTTGGGTGTTTGATGATACAATGATTTATGTATGTGGTGTCATATATTTTAATTGGGTTATAAACAATGTAGTCATTATCATTTAAAAATTGGTTTTAATATATTTAGATGGGGTAATTTTAAATCATTACATTTCATGAATTTCGTAATTATCAATTAAATTATTATATAAATGATTTCGTATTTATTGAGATAATTGACACCCCCTTATATGATGGATTTAATTTAAGCACATGGGAGCCTAGATTGTTAGGTTGGATGGCTAGGATATACCTCATTTAAAATTATTAGATCTACCTAGAAATGAATTGATGTTGGAAATAATATATAAATTGATAAGGGTTGGGAATAAATTCATTGGTATAGATTCTTATACCCAATATTTTTGGAATACATGGATGTGTGAAAACATTGAAATGTGTTTCCTTGAGAATGTGAGTAAAATTTACCCATGAAATACCAACCCTAGAAATCCAAAACATGAAGTAATAATTAAAACAGAATTGTTACATTCTAGTGTTTATAAAATGTGTTTTTCATTTATATTTTGATGAAATGATTTTTCTATGTGTACTATGATGGAAATATATTTTTAAATTTTTTTTAAACATTCCATTGAAATTATTGGAAAATAATGTTTTAATAGGTATATTAAATTGATTACTATTACATTCTATATTTCAAATTTTGATTATTTGTTTTATTTGATATCTAATATAATATAGATTTATTTATATGATCATATTAGGTTGGTGTTTCTCATTCCATACATTAATACTTTGGGAATTTTGAGATTATATTATGCTAGGTTTAGTGAAATGGAATACATTACATAGAGTTGGTTTGTGTTCTTGATAGGGGGACCATGGATTTTTATGGTGGATAAGAAATCACGTGATCCCCTTATTATGAGGTGATCTGGGATTAATTTATTTTTTAGGGTTTATGACGTCTATGGATTCCAATATTCTTATAGTACTTTGGTCGAGATGAGTTTTTTGATATACTGATTATTTAATGATTTTTATCACTTTGTTTCTTATTGGGTTATTCTTTTGTGAAAAATCATTCCCTCTTAATTGTTTTTTGGATTCCCAAGAAGATGTTTCCAACACATGAGGATCGATAATTACATTTAGTCCATGTCATAATTCATTTTCTGAACATTTTCGTGGTTGATTTGTGTTTGTTCATGAGGAATTGGCATTAGATGAGTAAATGTATATTCTTGGATACTTATATCAAGATCAATAAGTCTTGGTAGATATGAGATATGATTTTTAGGACAAAATGGGTAGGTTCTGTTCAAATGGTTTACCATCCATCATTGTATAAATCCTTATGTTACAATGTGTGGTTTGTAAAATTTATCTTTGTGGTAATTCATTGATATCATCCTAGACTTTTTTTAATATTGATATTTTATATTAGTTCCATGTATTAGTTTTTATTTATTGAGCTAATGTTCCTGGGTGACACGAGTTTTGGTTCTATATTTTCTATGGATATTGTATTGTACCATTATCCCAATAAGATGTCTAATCAGGAATTAGGATGGAGATTCTGATGAACAATAACTTGTAGACCCTCTGGTCAACTACCAATTCAGAGAGGTTGTAGTGTGTGTGATATAATCCCTAGAGTAAATAGAGGAACATGAAACCATTTAGAAAATGTGGTAGAAACCCTAAATATATGATAACATATATTGTTCCTTGGAGTGTATTCATTAGAAACCAACATATTTTAAGAGGGAGAAGAATTCTTTGGTGGTAGGGGAGTTTTTTAAGGAATACTGCCCAACTACTAGAGCACATTGAGACATTGGATTTCATTAATGTGATGTGTGACATCATAAATCATGGGGGACCATATAAGAGATAGTGGGATGATATATTTCTGGAAATTAATAAGAAGGAATTAGAGTGGAATGGATTCAGTAAACTTTTGATAGGGTAATTCCATATATAGTTAGTGGTATTGGATTTGTCTCTATAGTTACTTAACATTAAATAGGGATATAAGATATGGGATTTGTATATTAATCTATTTTCCAAAACATGATCTATTTTTACCAAAGGTGTTGTCTAATGTGAACCTAAAGTATTATAGAATTCAGAATGTATATTGATCAGATATACTAAATCAGGTAATTATCCATAATCTTACAAACAATGATAATGTTATAGATAGAGATCTGATCGGTGATTATGAAAAAGAAAGTAAGAAGGGGTCAACTAGATTGTGTGGAATCATTATTAGATTATTTAAATGAAGGGGAATTTTGAATGGGACTCATAGTGGGAAAAGTGGAGCGAGTTTCGAGATAATACATTATATAAAAAATATGTTGTACATAGTAATGGTTCTCAAACTTTTCCCCAATAAGTAAATTATGGGAACTTAAATCATTCTTATGAAAATTCATATAAAATGTAAAGAACATTTAGATATTCTGGTCACTATAAGATGGTTTAGAATTTTATACCACTAGTTTTAGTGTTATATAATCATAAATATTTTGAGAATCTATGGTTCAATTATATTCTTCATGAACAGGGGGTTTTCAAACATAGAAATTGAGAAAAATGTTTCATCATGCAATGGATGAGTCTGTAGTGGGATCTAATGCAATTCATTCAATAGTTAGAGGTACTATTCTATCACATTATCATTAGTTACTACTTTATTCTATACTAATGGATTTCATTGATTGTAATCAATGAAATTTAAGGATTTTATAAATCATCCTATGGTTCTCATGCCTTATGTGATAGAAATTGTAACGCCTATCAGAATAAAGTGAGTTAAGGGTATCAGATACCCCACTTATACCCTATATTTATTAGAGATCGATCTCACCTTGATTTTATGGTTCTTCATATTAATCCTCATCTTTTCATGCATAAAATATTCTCAATGGTGGATCAAAAATATCTTATTGATTATCAAAAATAATTTGTATGCGTTACTACCCATGATGGGTAGTCCCCTGGTTTTTAGAGGGAATGTGACCAAAATATAGCTAAGTAAGACATCATATTTCATAGATAGGTAGGTTGATATCATTGGGTGATTTTGAACTACATAAGGAATCATTACATAGTTATACTCCTCCAATACCTATTGAATCACTTGATTTATTTGGTCAAACTTTTATAGTTAAACACTAATGAGGTGTCTAGATTTACCTATGAACTAAGTGTCTGGTACTCATCTAATATCTTTTAATTTATACTAGATGTAACTAACTAAATTGAAGGAATTAAATAATTTGTTTCATAATTTGATTTAAAAAGTCTTTACTTCACCTAGAGTGTTAACTTAGGAAACATCATTGATTTTTTCCAATAAATTTGATGAGACAGTTTACTTGCGTATTGATTATTATATGATAAATTTGTTATGGTAATGAAAAAGATCCCATTACCCTAAATTGAAAATTTAATTTATACACTAAAAGGGGAGATGTGGATCATTATGACTGATCCTTGGACTGTAAATCACCATCTCCAGATCAAGGAGTCCGATATCCCTATGACCAAATTCAAGAGAAGTTATGAACAATATTATTAAATTGTTATGTATTTTGGAATGAACAACACTTCATATATGTTTAGAGGATTGATGAAAATTATTTTCCAACCGCATCTCAACTATTTTTGTGGTATTTTAGATTAAATATTGTTTTACAATAATGATATGGAAGGAAATGTTCTTTATTTGATAGATGTTTTCAACATATAGAGGAATTAATGAATTTATTTTGAGATATCAATGTTTAAATTATAAATTCATAAGGATTGATTCATTGACAAAATGGCCTCAAAACATTGTATCTTAATTGAACATAAAAAGTAGAAATCTATTATTCCATGGGAGGAACCATAAAATTTATTTAAGATTAATACATTCTTATTTTTGTTAGGGTATCAATAAAAGTTCATTGAATAGTTCTCAAAGTTGGATTCCCTAATTACGTATCTCATATGTAATGAAGGGATGTCCATTTAGGGAAGAAAGTGTCATACTTCCATCAATGATTTGAAATGTAATCTGACTTATACTATTATTTTGAATCAACCAAAGGATAGATATGGAAGAATGGCCATTTTTTTATGATTCTAATTTAGGTATGGGCTATTTAACCATATTGTGTGTTCATATGGTCGATTATTGATCTTTTCAATTTCAATCTAATGAAAAGAACTATCCCACACATTAACTATAACTCATAAATGTGATGCATGGTCATAAGAGATGGTAACAATTATATTCTAGAGAGATATTTAACATTTAATTTGATAACAAATATTGAGTTATATCATCTAAAAAATGTTTTTAATATCAGTCATAGGAAATGGGCGGGGGTCCTATAATATTTTTATTTTTACATTTCCAACACCATAATGAAGAGGAATATTATCACTGATGCACTGATCTAGAACCTACTAACCTTGTCCAATAAAAAATATTTATAGTAGTGGAATATTTTATATAACATTGGTAACATACAATTGGGAGTTTTGGATGAGAATACTATGATTTCCCAAGAATGTTTTCAGTTGACATCCTCTCATATAAATAAAATTCTATAGGAATAATATCTTGATGATGAGTTATTAGGGAACATGGATTCATTATAATGAGATAAAACCTTTAGATAATTCGTTTTATCTTAAGAGTGTATCCTTTGATCCAAGAACCACTATGTCATTCTATCACCTTGGATAATGGTTGTTATGGAAGACTATAAACAATCCTAGTGGTTGGTTCCCAATATAAAATGAAGATGAATTCAGATATAATGACTCAATTTTGATAGTTAGGTATAAACTGGTATATTTATTATTTTGTTTCTCATTATTATACTTGTAAACACATTAAGGATAATAATTATAAACCTTTATGATTCATTAATCAATTCCTAATCTGATTTGTATATGGGGAGAGATATCAATTGACTTTATTGTTCAGAGTCTGTGATCTCCCAAATTAAAAAAATGAGATTTGGGAATAGATTGATTGAAAAACTAAATTAGCTCTTTTATTACCATTTGTGGTACAACTAAGGCAATGGATTTTTTAAAACATTATGTGAAGGACATTATAATATTTTATAGTCTTTTATCTTCTATTGTTTCAATAGGGACCCCTAATTTTCTTATAGGTTTAGGGGAGAGCCTCAATAGGTGTTGGGATTCATGATACTATTCATCATAATGTACCATCCATATATAAATATAAAAATTGAAAATTTTATACTTATTATTATTGATATGCATCAGGATCACATCCTTGTCTTTCGTAGAGGGTGTGATATCCATTTAAGGTGGGGTTATTTTTCAAATAATTATTTCTACTAGAAGTCAATCATAACATCTGCCTCTAAGGCCCTATATGGACAACCTTGTAAATCTCCACTTCTTTGGCCTAGGGTTTGTGAAGCTTCCCCTCTAAGAAGTAGTTTTGTTTAAGAGACGATTATGAAGATTCATATTACTTAGAATAGACTGGTGATGGAACAATGATATACTATATATTATATTTCTTATATTCAACTCCATTTAGAGTTATTTTTTGGGTAATTTGTTTTTTTTAAAGTCACACCTCAAATGAGACACCAATGTCTTTGATAATAAGGGAAGATGAAACTATGAAATGTGATATTGTTTTTGATTATTCAATTAATTAGAAAGGTTGAATTGAATTTTCATTTTCTATGAAAAATTATAAGAATCCATATGGTAATCTTGAATCATTGATGAAGAAATATATTTTGTACCCATAAAATGTTTCAAATTTGGATGACCTTGAGCTAAAACCTGATATGATCATAAATTGGAAACATTTTTTGGAATTTTTATTTGATGATGATGGTACTCTATTGGATGTCCAATTTTTTATCCAGTGCAATGATATGGTTTCATATCTTACATGACATAGGTTTATGAGGTGATACTGAGAGAGAAGTAGACACATATATTTGTGGACTAGTTTTCTTGATAGGATTTTGGGGGGGAGGAAATCAATTATTGATAGAAGAATTATGACATCTCTACACACTCATTTAGGTAAAATACCTTATTACCTTTATTTATTCATTTTATGAGTTGATAGATTATGGTTCCATGGATTCTTTGTTTTTATTATTTTTTCAATATGTAAGTACCCAAATCATTTTTTCAGGTATGTATTTATTTTCTGGTTGTTTTTGAGGAAAACAGGAAATTCTAGAAATTTTAAGAGTACAAGCCTTGTACTTATAAGTACACAGAGTGTACCTTGTTACCACGGGTAGCCATGTGCAGGCTGTATAACGGCCAAGTACATGGTAATGTGGGTTGACCTGGAGAACGCCTAAAGCGGAAGATGATTAAGGCGGGTACACATTGTTTTCATTTAAAAGACTCATTGTCTATGTTTATTTTATATAGTTAAATTGAATCGGGGTCGAGTCTTATTGACCAAAGTCCTTCTTCTAGGTCTGTCTCATCTAGGAGTGAACGAGACTGCCTATTCTTCTCCGAGCCTTTGACTCACCATCCATTCTCCAAATAGTCCACCGTTGATTTCATTAGAATCACCACAATAGGTTCTTCCTTCTTCTAGAGCGTTGTTTCCTATTTTCTAATCTTTCATTAGATATTCTTATTTGATCATTTTAGACGTTTTTTAGATCTATTATTTTCAAGGTCGAATCAAAGGGATATATTCATCTATATTGATCATACAACGTCTTAGTTGGTGGTTTGTTCCTTTCCATAGTTAGTCTTTGAATTGTATGTGCAAATTTTACCAATACCCTAGTTTAGGGTACTGTGTGTTTATATATTTTGACATTGTTATTTCCTACTATGCTTTGTTTTATTGAGTAGGGATATTTGATTGTGAATAGGGTTTAATTTTCATGCAATGTATGTGTCTTCCCATGCCTGTTTGACTTTGACAGTTTTGTCTAGATTATCCAGTTATGCTATTTGTTTTCCATTCCTAGTGTTATTTGTATGGAGTGATTATTTATTTGATAAGTTGTTCCATGCCATGTTTCTAATTAAACAAGTAATACATTGAGGTTTACTTGGGATGTTCATTATTGTATGTGTTTGATTTATTTACAAGGGGTTGTTGGAACTTGGTGTAGTGAGACCGTATGAGAACTTTATCTTGAAGAATTTTCCCAGAGTGTCTGTTATAATTATCAGGCTGTGAGATCATAGGGGGGAATAACATTGAGTGCTCCCTTAGAGTGTCTATAGATAAGTTACGAGTCCACATGAGCAATTGACGTTGAGGTCGTTCATAGAGTGATTTTATGTAGCACCCAAAACATTTTATGATATGTTTCTCTTAAATAAACATTACTTATAGCATATATTTCCTGAATAACTGATCCAATATGGAACAAAACATGGTTAATTATAAGAGATATCCATAACCTAGCCATTAAACATAAATTTTTCAGCACTGTGATTTGAATTTTAAAAATATAACATACACGGTTGTGATCAAGATGATATATAGAGTCTGATAGAATTAAAATAATTGTCAGGGAATAGTAAACTACCCATATGAATAGTAACCTGCCCTTATGAATAGTAAATTACCCTTATGAATTGTAATATGACTCTAATGAATGGTATCCATACCCTTGAGTGTATAAATGAATTTAGGAATGTTATAAATGAAGATGAATATTTTAAGGGTTTTAATATTTCAATTAAACAACTATTTATTTAAATATTTAATTAATCATATTCAAAAAATTATTCTTGAGAAATGGACTTCATTTTTGGATTCTAAAAGTTGAAAAATTGTTAGGGTGAATTTTTGGGATTTTTTTTGAATTACTTGAATTTTTAGTGAATCGTAAAATACAATAATTTACAATATAAAAACATTATAATTTAAATTAACTATTCAAATCATCATGTCTGCTTTAGTGTTTTTATGGGATCCGGTGTAGCTTCCGAGTCTTACTATCTAGAAAAGCCCAAGAATACATGGCGTGTAATGATTAATACTCTCCATGTATCCTTATATTCAGGAAGGAACTGTTTTTCTTAAGTACACACTGTGCAGTCTCTAATAGTTTCACTGGCTCTGGGGGTAGAGACACGTGTTTGTAAAATTCTTGGTGGAACCCACCATGTATCGGATGTACATGCCATGTGAAGAGACCATGTCTTCAGCCATGTGATCAACGACATGGGTTGATCAGGGGTAGTTAATACAGACTGTTTTTTGAGTAAACATATCATGTAGGGTCAGCCATGTAACCGGTTGTGTGACTAACAATATGGTCCATTGAAGTACATTCTAGTACACACTGTATCTAGTACAAACACACTGTTTAGTCTTTATCTAGGATAAATGCATTGGTTATGTCATTTAGAATAATATTGGAAGAGGAAGATGATTTAAGTACACGTCGTGTGTTATGACAACATGCAGTGTATAGGGGGTGTTACAAGACCAGGGTTGGAAGGAGTACATGCCCATGTAATGTCTTAAAGAAACATTCCATTTAGGGGATATACACACAGTGTATCCACGGTTTGAATAACATAAAGTATTTATTTCTCTTCATCCATTCATACACTTCTAAATATTAGTCCATGATAATATTGATCTAAGGTGTGTGATTGATCTTGAAGAGTCATTCCACTGAGATGTCCTCTAGCTGTACGCCACATAAAGGACAGTGATCAAACACCTGATATGGTCGATCAGTGACCACTAGTACATCCTCCAATCATGTCTGTCTTGGAACTAACTTTTATCCTGGATACAGGTGTTGATGCACAGTTCTAAGAGGGCATTATGGAGAGGATGAAAACCTTCCAGGGATCACCGCCTCCTGCCCTATCGATGGAAGAATGGACCTGGTTCTTTCAGCAGTATCATTATCCAACTTTCTAAGGGGATGGAGGACCACTTGCTATGGAGTCATGGCTAGAAGCAACGATTATGATATTTGATCATCTGGAGACACCTCCAGAGAGGAGTGTCATGCTTTCCACATAAATTCTTGAGGATTCCTCCATGAGATAGTGGGACATGATCTCATAGGTAGGACACTAGTAGGGTATGGCTTGGGGGATGATTCAACAGACTTTCTATGATTACTTCAACCCGGAGACATGAGGCCCGATCGAGCCTGAGTATTCATGAGTTTGGTGAATGGTACTCTTTAAGTCATGAAGTATTATTCTCGCTTCACAAAGCTGCAGTTCTTTACACCTTTCCTAGGGGTTTATTATTTATTCAGAGCAAATAATTTTGAGTATTTTCACATGAAAGACATTCAGGATTAGGTGAACATCTTCAGATTGACTTCCATATCATCTATAGTCAATCAGGTGCTGATCATGGAGCACAACCTGAGGGATTCTAGGACCCTGGGATAGGGTGGCTTGATAACCTGAGTTTGTGCTTCTCCAGCAGATAGTAGCAATGGACAAAAGGAATCTACAGATGGAGAACTGAGTAGCCGAGATACACATTCAAGTAACCAGGTGGTATGCTGCCAGTGTGGGAAGGTCGGGCATACAATTCCACATTTCTGGGGAGACCCTATTTAGTGCTCATCTTAAAGCAAGGCCGACCATATTTAGCACTTCATTTAGTTCTTATCATCATCACTTTGTGATCATATTTCCTCTATGACTTCACATTCATGAGAATCACCACCTGTTTCCCATCAGTCTGGAGACTGGAGTTCTTCTGACTATTCTGGCTGAGGTGGCGGTCGTGGCCCTGTTAGTCAGTCATTAAGATTTCATCAACAATAGGGTGGATCAACTTAGGGTGGTCAGGTAGGGTCATAGGGTCATCGTATATTCCAGACTTTTGGAGTGGAGAAGACCCAGTAGAAGTTGGATCCTAGATCCTATGTAGTTCAAGGTATGATCCTAGTTGCATCCGTTTAATATTCGGCACATTTCGATATAGGGGATTCCCAAAGTTTCATATCTATTCCTTTGGGGAGAGCCTTGGGATCTGTATCTTTACTTCTTTGGATTTCATGACACTGGAAACTCTGTTGGGGTCAAAAACGGCTAGTGTATGATAGTGCAAGGAGTGCCCTATAGTGGTTGGTGGGTGTCACTTTTTATAGGACCTATATATATTAGAGATGACAGGTTGTGATTTCATTATTAGAATGGACTAGTTAGTTCCTTTCAGGGCTATTGTCGACTATTATCCATGTTGTGTGAGTTTCACATAATTAGAGGGAATATAGTTTCATCATAAGGGTGAATGGGATGTCAAGGCAAGAAAAGTGGGACTCAAGCATCAGGGAATGGGAGGAGTTACAGTCCAAATTGTAAGTCTATATCTGGATAACCAGGGGACTTCATAGATGGACGTTTTTTCCGGTGGATTATCATTTCAGAGATATATGTCAACAGTAATTTTCAGGTTTTCATTCTAAACAAGAGGTAGAAATTACTATTGATATTGTGCCACTAGTGGCACCGGTGTCCATTCCCCCTTATAGTATGCCTACACATGAGTTATTGGATCTCAAGAAGCTGCTAGAGGAGTTACCAGATAAGGGTTTCATTCGACCCATTACATATCTTGAGGGTTCACTCGTCCTATTTGTGAATAAAGAAGAAAATACCCTCAAATTTGGTGGGGATTATCAAAAGATGAACCAGTTGATGGTAAGGAAATGATATCCCATGCATAGGATTGATGATATCATTGATTATCTTCGAGGATCCCTGGTGTTCATCGAGATTGAATTGAGATTCACTGACCATCAGTTTCATGTTAGACCATCTGATATACCTCTTATATCCTTTCAGAGCACGTATGGTCTATTCGAATATGTGGTTATGTCGTTCAGTCTTAGGAATGCATATGTAGTTTTCATGGAACTGATGATCATAGTGTTCCATCCATTCATGGATTCTTTCGTGGTAGTCTCGGTGGATGATATATTGGTGTACTCTACCACATGACACAAACATTACACACTACTTGAGATAATTTTAATTATACTATGAGAGCAACAGTAATATGATATGATCTCAAAATTACAGTTTTGGATGGACCAAATGCACTTATTGAGACATGTTTTCTCAGATACTAGGGTGTCAATAAACAAGAATACATGAGAGCAGCAGTTTCCTAGGATCAGATAAAGAATGAATTTTAGGTATGATGTTTTATAGGTATGGTTGGATTCTATTGAGATTTCATATAAGAAATTTCACACTTAGAAACACCATTAACCAGCCTGTCTATGATGGGTGCGAAGTACATATGGTCAGATTCTTGTGAGTCATCCTTTCATGAGGTGAAAGGGAGGTTGACTTAATAGACAATAATAGTATTTCCAGATCTAAGAAAGATATATAATCTTTACTATGATGCATCAGGTATCAGGCTTGGATCATTTCTTATACATGGGGAAGGAGTCATTGCGTGTGGGTTTAAATAGATGAGGCCACGTGAAAGAAATTACCTCACACATGATCTCGAGTTGGCTGTAGTAGTTCACGCCTTAGACTGTTGGAGACATTATCTATTCGGGGAGAATTTTGAGGTTTTAACCGATGATTAAAATCTCAAATATATCTTCATTTAAGGAAATATGAATTTGAGATAGTAATGATGGGTTGAGTACCTTCAGTCATTTGACATTCAGTTTTCCTATAAACCTGTGAAAGGAAACATAGTTATTGATGAATTGAGAAGGAGGAATTAGATACAAGCAGTTCAAAGGGCCAGTAGTGAGTGGAAGCTTATGCCCCTATTATCAGAGATTCATTAGGAGGTGCATGAAAAATAGGGGAAGACCTTCCTTTCTTCTTTAGCTGTTACATATACTCTAATAGATCGAGTGAGAATGAGGATGATATCAGATCCTAAAGGCCTAGTCCTATAAAATGTGTGTTAGGATGGGAGCTAGTTCTAGGATGAACGATAGGCGAGGATGAGATCTTACATTTCAATGGTTGCGTATGGGTTTCAGCAGACGTACACAAGGAGATGATGCATGACCTTCATTCCTTAGTTTTGGAAGGTCATCCTAGTGTCAACAGGATTTATTATGATCCAAAACATCAGTATTTGTGGTTAGGTATGAAGAAAGATATTGCTGGGTTTTTCAGGAGGTGTCCCACCAATCAGTAGGTGATGGTGGAGAATCATTGAAGAATAGGTCTTTTGTAGCAGTTACCCATTCCTCAGTGGATATAGAATTATTTCATGATAGATTTTAGTATATGTTTGTCGATTTTCTCCTCGATGGAATGATGCAGCTTGGGCTTTCATTGAAAGAATCCAAATGGATGATCATTTCTTACTGATCAAGGATACATTCAATGTTTATGTGTCTGGAAGGTAGTATATCTGAGAGATTGTACATTTATATGGAGTTCCACACTCCGTTATTACATAAAGGGATGCACATTTTACATATCGGTCTGGGAAGGGATTACACAAGGATTTGGGTACACAGGTACTTCTATGTATGACTTACCAACCCAGACAGATGGCATGTCCAAGCATAGGATTCAGGTTCTAGAGGACATACTTTGAGCATGATTCCTATATTTTTGAGGTTCTTGTGATATTCACATACAACTTGTGGAGTTTTCCAACAATAATAGATTTCAACCAACTATTCAGATGGATCCTTATCAGGATTTCTATGGATGGCGATACCAATCACCCTTATGCTAGTTGGAGGAAAGACATGCAACTATGCTGCGACCTCATCTAGTTCAGAAGACCACGAAATCGATAGAGTTGATTTGAAAGAGGATGGAAACTGCACAGTCGCAACAAAAGACTTATTCTGATCGATAGATAGGACCTCTAGAGTTATAGGTCTAAGATAAGTTTTTCTTACGTGTCACATCAATGATGGGACATAGGAGGATTAGAAGACAGGGTAAGAATTCACTGAGATACGTTAGTCGGTTAGAGGTACTAGAGATAGGTGGGTCGGTTGCCTATTTTTTGAAATTACCTCAGTGGTACTGAGCTATGCACGATGTTTTCCACGTTTCTCAGTTTCAGATTTAATTCTCAAACTAGTATAATGTCTTTCAACCCAAGGAGGTTGATCTAGATGTAGGCCAATATTTCTAAGAGAATCCAATATGGATTTTTTATCATAGTACGAAGGTTCTCCATGGTCGGTCTGTTCATCTGGTATGAGTTCTATGGAAGCACTGGCGAGTACAGTATGAGACTTGGGTGAGGGAGGCCAATGTACGATCATAGTGGCTGGAGCTGTTTGATTATTCTTCTTCTATACCACCATTCTAGGGAAATTTTGGGGACATTTGTTTTAGGGGGGGGGGGTGATTTTAAGAACTCAGATCCTTTTTTCAGTAATGTCTTTATTTTATGGTAGTTTTTTAGTAAAAAAATATGTTCTATAAATTTATGGATTACACATTTTTTATATATAAGTACATGTCATATACCCTGTTACAGTGGGTAGTCATGGGCTGGCCTTATGACAGATGAGTACACGGCTCTGTGGGGTGACCTAGGGACTTCCAAGATTAGAATCCTATTAAGTTAGGTACACACCGTGAACCATTAATAGACACACCATGTAATTTTCTTTTAAAATTTTAAATTGAATTGGGGTCACATCTCATTCAAAAAAAGGCTTTCTTCTAGGTCTTTCTCATCTAGATAGGAATGAGCCCACCAATTATTCTTTAAGACCCTGACTCACCATTAGTTCTCCAAATCAACCACCATCAATTTCATTGGAATTTCTAAAATAAGCACTTCCTTCTTTCAGAGTCTCATTTCCCATTTTCTCCTTTTTCGTGAGTGATTTTTGTTGATTGTGTAATAATTTTTTTGTAGATATTCATCATTCTAGGTCAAATCAATGTCTTGGACTCATCTATATCGAATTTATAATGTTGAGGTAGATGGTTTTTTCCTTTCGATCATTATTCTTCGTATTATATGTGCAAAATTTCCCAATACCCTAGTTTAAGTTATTTCACATTTAAGGATTTCAACCTTGTTAATGTCTATTATGATTTGTGTTCTTGAGTAGGGATATTGGATTGTAAAAAGGAATTAATATCCATTCTATGGATGTGTTCTCCCATGTTTGTTATATTTTCACCATTTGGTATAGATTCACAATTTATTCTATTTGTATTCCATTCGTAGTGTTGTTAGGATGAAGTGATTATTTATCTAAGATGTTGTGCCATTCCTTTTAGCTAATTATCCAAGTAGTACGCAGTGGATTACTTTGGCTATTGATTATCATTTTTCATCGATTGGTTGACGTGGGGATGCATGAACCTGATGTAGTGAGACAATATGGGAAATTGACATTGAGGGCTTTCCCAGAGTGTATATTATAATTATCACACCACGAGACCCTAGTGGGGATTGACACTAACTGCTCCCTCAATGTGTCTATAGATACGTTATGAGACCAAATGAGGAATTTTTGTTAAGGGTTTCTTCAATGTGACTGTATTTTACCATTAAAAAGATATAGGTGGAATTAATGGTGCATTCTTCCTCAGAGAATATTTGATTACTCAAAACCACATGGGAATTGTTGGTGAGTGCTTCCCCATAGTGACTTTGTCATATCCTTATTGTAAATTGGACCAGGGGGGTTTGGATGTGAAAATGACCCAGAAGGATATATGATAGTGACAGATGAAAAAGAGGGGATAGGTTGTGGGAACTTCCCAAAGTCTCGCTTGTATTTGGGTTGAATAAATAAATTATTATATGTAAATGATGTAATTATAATTTTAGGACTATTTAATATTGATTAATTCCTTGTTTATTTATTCATTTTAATTATTATATACCATATATATATATATATATTCAGTGACTGTGACGCATAGATTATTGGGTGGTTTCATATTGGGATTCGTCTCACACCCTATTTGGGTAATGGTTTTGGGACCAAAAATATTATATTGTTGTAGTTATATATTAAAAAAACTTCCTTTAACTATAGGTACTTGATTGCTATAGAGCTAGAGAGAATGGAACCAAGATGAGGCTTGAGATGCTGCTGGAGTTTATTTTTATTCATTTTTACATTTTTATAACTATATTCTAGCACTGTGACTTGTTTAGATGCTTTCCTAGATATATGTTAGATGAGTCATTTATATATGTGCTACAGGTGTTTAGCACATTCATTCTTCGAATGTTTTCTTATGGCATTTTATTGTAGCTTTTGCAATTGTATATTATTGTTATATATTTAATTCTGTTGCATTAGTCTTCCAATGAGGGAATAGTTTCCCCACTATCACTCCCATGGACCTCACAGCTAGTTGGTAGCCTCTTAAATTTGGGGTAATGCGCTTATGGCCAAGTGACCAACTAGGTATGGGGAACCTCTACGTATCACCCAGAACCAAGATGCCACACAATCCTGTTGAATGGTTCCGAGTTTTTTTTGAATATAGTTATAGGTGCCTTGTGTTTCTTAAGAGTTTCATCATTGGTATCGACAATGGCCTATATCATATAAGTCACTATGAGGATCACCTACTCATCTGTGAGATCTTTTATATAGTTAGTTTCTAGTTACATGAATGGTGTTCTTTTATGAATTTCACCAGCTCACTGACTTGGGGTGATGTTGGGTATGAATTATTGATGGAACAATTTTCTAGAGTGAATAAGTCCAAACGAAAATTTGTGGGACATTAATTATCAAAGTTATTATGCCTAGTTCCATTGTGTAGATGGTGGAAGTCATCGACTAGCCTATGATGTTGATTTAGTTGAAAATGTTAGGATTGTCTTGTAATTACTCTACCCAAAACCTCTATTTAATTTCATAAATCATTTTCATCATTCATATTATTATCCATTCATCAATGGAGATCTCATTTGGTGTTTTTGACCCTTCCATACAAGAATCTTCATGGATCAAAGTGTTGATTGGTGTTATAGATCTCTTTTTGTACATGAGATCTTGATTTACATGGGAATTCTACATTCACTAGATATGTCATTCTTCACATTAATTTTATCCTCAGGTACATTATTTATCAAGATCTTAATTATTGGAATTATGGATTTTGGATTATTCTTGTATCGGTTCAATAATATCCTCTTTCTCCTAGCGTAGATTAATAATTGGGTGTTCTATGATTGTATGCTTTTTGTAGGTGGATTCAATATACATTTCCTCTAAATAAAAACCACTATTTAGTACATGAGTTTAAATTTATTTCCAAATTATTTCCAATGCATGACTTGTGTATTTTTATAAATGTTTTCTATATTTCATTATTTGTATGATATTATATATTTGGAAATAGATTTTGATTCAATGTGTTGATTTAAAAAACATGATCTTGAATTGAAATTAATCACTTAAATAATTAGTTTTATAATGATTCGATCCAAACAATTTTTTTTCAATATTATAAATGATATATTTCTGAAAGGAATTGTATTATCTAAAAACAGTTTGATGTCTAATTTGTTATTAAATTGTTTATTTTTAACCATTAGCATGGGACCAATTGAAATCACTTTCTAAAATTATTTGAGAAAGAATGAAATGAATAATATACTATTAAATAAATGAATTTCATTAATAAAATTTTAATCTAAGTATTTTGGTATGTGGCCTAGGATATACATGCTTGGAATTTATTATAGCAACATAGTAATAGATTGAGGATAACAATGTTAAGTGTAGTTTATATAGGGAGGGGGTTCATTATTTTTTGAATAATTCGAATTCTACCAATGTTTGGGATATTGGGATGTTTGGACATATCATTCCATATTTCACTAAGAATATTTTGACCCCTATTCATTAATATAACAAAACATAGGACTATTTAACATGCTGCTATTATTGAAAAGTAAATTTAACATGATAATGTTTAAAAATTTATTTTTTTTCAGGATTATGTTGATGAAATTATTTATTTGTTCATGTTTTGATGGAAATGAATTTTTTACCTCTTCAATAGTTTCCATTAAAATATTTGAACAAAATGTATTAATGTGTACATTCAAAAAATTATCATTCAATGATTTATTTTAAATTTATCATTTTTAGTTTATTTGATAAAGACTTTCTTATGGAATGTTTGGTGAGATCCATTTCAGATAATTTTTCTCACACAATACACTAACATTTTAAAGACTATGGATTTTTCTATTCTTTTTCAAGGAAAAGTTGATGCACCTCATAGAGTTTGTGGGTGTTGAGGATAGTATGACCTTCGATGTCGGTGGTGATAATAAGGGTACATGTTCTAATTTTTATAAGTATATCTTATTTTGATTTTGTATAGAGGTTTTTTGATGTCTACGGATTCATGTATTCTTATGATATGATTCCCATGATGATTTTTTCGAAATACTAAATTTTAAATTCTTTTTATTCGACTTTTATTTCATGTGTTATTCACCGAGTGAAATCATTCAATATCGATTATGTAGGGATTTTCATGAGATAGTAACAAGTCTATGTGGGTTAGTAATTCCTTTTATGCCATGTGAGGAGTGATTTAGATGCCATTTTAGTATTTTTCCATTGTTTATTCATAAGAAAACCACAAGTTGTTTCTACAAGATAATATATATATTTATAATTTCAATGGCTTGTTGGGATTATGTTCTCAGTGAGATTTTAGTGGGTTTTGTTTTATGATCAATATTGTAATATAAGTTTTAGAGGTATAGTCACATCCAATAACTACTTATAGTAATTTATGTAGTGTGGGTGGTAGGGTATTTAACCATGCATATAAAGGGTTGTGGGTGCAATGAGATCTGTCTTTTAGGGTCAATATGTAACAAGGATTCTAGTTTATAAGGAAAATAAAAATTTTTCTTTCTCTATGTGGAAAACCAGATTTATGGATAGAATGTGGTATTTTATGGAGTCCATATACTAGAATTAGTCTTCAAATAAAATTTACATGATTTTAGGGTGTTCTAAATATAGTTAGTGTCGTTTTTATAAAATTGTGATATTTTATAAATTTATATTTAAAATATTTTAATTTCATTGATAACATATATTACATGAAACACTCGGTTTTAACAAACCACAATATATTATTATTATTATTATTATTAAAAAATGAAATTTATAACAAATATGTACTGATTTATTTTATGAATATGAGTAAACACCCTATAAATATTAAGTGTAATAATTTTGTATAAATAAAAATTATTAAAATAATAAAAATTAATTATTTTAGTAGATTCATTATATTTTACAAAATATTATTTTTTCAATAAATGGTTTTATTTCATATTTTAAGAAAAAAATTAAAATTAAAAATTTATATTTTAGAAAATGCATTCAAAAAAATAAAAATAATTGTTGATATATATATATATATATATATTATCATTGAAATAATTTTATTAATTTTCTAGAAAGTGTAATTTGTTAATGAATATTAAATAAAATATTGATTTACATAAAAAAATATCTTGTTTTTTATGGAATATATAAGATCATACTTGTTTTAATTTGATTTAAAATTAAAATCACTAAAATAATATATTATTAAATCCAATATTGTTATTTTGACTCAATTTAACATTGAATATTGATATTAAAAATTTCCATTTTTATAAAATTAATATCTTTGGGAATATGCCTTTTCATTGCATCTATGGGTTAATTTTTAAATTAAAAATTTTCATTGATTTGAATATAAATTGGAAAAATGGATTAAATATTTGAAAATAATATAATTAATATTAAATAATAATGGAAACTTATTTTTTGGTAAAGATTAGCAGTAAAATCATTAAAAATTGATTACCAGGGTTAAGGTTAAAACAAGCTTATCCGAGGTTAAAATAAAAAAATATTCTATATAATTACATTGAAAATTGTATAAATTCAGTTTTATAAACATATTTTCTGGTCACATAATAAAAATATCAATAAAAACCCATTAATTATCCTTGTGACATGTGAAAAAGTGGGTATAATTTATTCTTTTAAAAATACTATTTTTGTACTCTCTCCCACTTATAAAATGCCAATCACTATAATATACACTTCCAAAATGAACAATTTTTTTATGTTAGGACCATCAAAAATATATTAATTTGTTTCCACATCATAGAATCCTTATTTTTATAATGAAACACTACTAAAAATGATTTAGTTATACATATAAAGATGTTCTGAAAAGAACATGTAAAATTTTTAAACATGACATTTTTGTTTAATTCATTCCTCTAACTCATGAATATAATCTAAAAAATGATTGTATAATAAAATCAGTATATCCCATATAAAAATATTTTAATGTTTATAAATATTTTATTTACATCAATATTTTATTCCATCATGTTGTTAATGAAACTACAGATCATGTTTACGAAGAACGACCATCTTGTGAACCAATGTAAATTGTTTTCCATCACCACATCTCACAGCTAAATATAATGATGTAATCAATGTAAGTATATGATATTTATGAAAACATTATGATTATGGTTTGTAATAAATCATATCAAATCCTACATTACATTTTTTTAGAAATATAATAACACCACTCAAGAGTACGTCGTACAACCACCTCACGAAGAAATGTGACTTAATCATCACATAAGTATTTCATTGAATGTAACATGGATATTTTTAATAATAATATCTTATATATATGACATAAAAATTATTCTGAAATGGTAATACATTATTTTACATTTATTTTCTTCAGTCGAGAAAATAGAAACATTGTTCATGTGTATGAATGACCTACCATCACCCAGAATGGAGTAATTCTCATTTTTCTCTAAAATCAATAAAATAAAAAAAATAATATATAATTAAAATATATTATATTAAAATCAAGAAAAATTGTGAATAATATTTTACCTTTATCATTTCAAAATAAAAAATATTTTCAAACTTAATCATACCTAAAAAGCAATCCATTTCTTTCCCAAAACATGATTTTAACAGAGATATTTTAATTAATAGTTAATAAATATTAATAAATAAATCATATATGACATGATAAATATGACAATAGTTTTTTGAATATTTTTATATTAGAATTGTATTTATTATGCTGGATATTCTAGCATGTATGATAGATGTAGAGACTTAAGGTAAGGAATTTACACCACAATTTTATTTCTAGAGGACACATTCTTTGTACACCACTTGTTACTTTTATATAGGGAATATACAAAATAAAAATATATTTTTTCATTATTATGATAATAATAGAATATATATATCCATTTAATGTGATTTATTTCTTGAGACTTAGGGTTCAAATAGATATGAATGTTGTAAAGATTTAATGTTCCTGTCACATTTTTTAACAATATTGTTAATGATATTCCTAAAATGATGATATATTGCAATATAATAATCAGGAAAATCATATAATTACATATCCCCTCGTAATTTTTAGAATATATATTTTTTCATTTAATTTACATGTCTTAAATAATTAATGATAGTAAAAGAGTATTTTTATGAAAGATCATCTTTATTTCTCTCTACAGTCAAAACCCATTTTTCTTCTATATCAATGTTTTATAAAAATCTAGTGTGAAAAGTTTTTAAATTTTATAAAATTTATATCAATATGGATTTGTAATGACATATGAATTTGAAAACTTCGTTTTATATGGGTAGTCATTTTTTTCCAGACATGGTGCTCTTGGTTTTTACATAAGTTTGAGAGGAATATTTTTTTATTTTGAATGATATGTACATAATGTTCTACCACCATGTCCCATAAATGATTTAAAGGGTATATTTTGTGATTTAAAGTTTATATCCAACGAATATTATTCCGAATATTAAAATATAAATTATATTTTTAATAATTGTTTTCCAAAGTGGAAGGTTTATTTTCCTCACCAAATGTTCTAAGTGATCCTTCAAAATCATTTTCCATATAAGATGACAAAATTTTATGATAAATATAATTTCATATAGATGTAATCCAAATTTACAAAAATTATTATATCATTATTTGGTTATTTATTATGATGAATATTTTTCTTAAA
This sequence comes from Viscum album, assembly GCA_963277665.1. NCBI lineage: Eukaryota > Viridiplantae > Streptophyta > Magnoliopsida > Santalales > Viscaceae > Viscum > Viscum album. The sequence goes on along the minus strand of OY728143.1, from coordinate 58,539,608 downwards.
CTCTATCCTTATCCATGGGAAATATTAGGCTGAGTTGATGGGATAATTATCAGACCCGTTTCTATTCTATGCATCATGCTATCATGGAATTTCTATGAGTCGGTTCATGTCATGGGATATGATATGATTAATATTTTATAATATTTTGTGAAAAATATATATGTTTTACCTTTTTTTACTATGGTTATGTTAAAGAAAAGTTTATTGGTTACGATATAATTAAAAATGATAGTTAGACTTCAACAAAGGGAGGTGGTCACCATGTAACAAAAAAAAGGTGGGACCCCTATAACCTTCATATGCATTGGGTAAATCATTATATCTAATGACATAATAATGGTATCGTAGTCTATATTATTAATCCACTATAGTAATCAAGTTGATTGGGTTGATCCATAATTACAAAAAAATTAATGTGGCCAGATCCAATATGTTCTATGGTCATGGTTGTTAACAATGAAAATTTTAACTATTTATATACATATGTGGGTTCCATAATATTATGTAATGAGATTATGGTTCTAGAATTATGATCATTTAACACTATTAGAAATAATTTGTTTTCAATGATAATGATTTATTTCATGAATCATGTTTATGATCTATAAAAGTTCGGGGATGAACATTTTATGTTTTGTTCATGATCTCATTCCTGTATGAATGTCTTATGAATTCATATTATCCTTGAAGTATATCTACCATGGTCACCCATATTGTTCATCTAAAATCACTTTTCTTATTTTTTTTCATTTCAATAGGATATAGATATTGGTTTTTTATTTGCAATGTTTTTGAAGAGTACATAGGGGGACAGACTTTATAAGACTAGTTAGAAATTTTTTCAATAAATAATATAATTGGGTACCTAGTCTCTAAATATGTGGTAAATTTAGTTTCCTCAGGCATGTATTTGGGAAATGTATTGAATATTCTTCCACTAATGTGATATTTATTTCTAAAATCATGGGTCATTATAGATTCTTATAGTGAGATATGGGAAGATTATTTAGTTACCAAATTATTAAAACTACATAATTACATCAGTATTTAGGTTTATAATTCATTGTGGGTTCATTAATGATATAAACATTCCTATAGGATTGTGTAAGTGATATTTGGTCATGTATTAGTGTATTAGAGGAAATGGGAAATAATTTTAGAGATGTTCTATCTAGAGGATGGCCAACTAATATTTTTCATTTTTAATTTGTTATAGTGAGCTATAAAATTCACAAATCATGTAGATGGACACCTATAATAATGTTTTGGTAGGAAATTTTGATCCATATGAGAACCAAGGAATAGAATCTTCTCTGATAATCTATAATGTAATGAGGTAAGAAATTTAATAATGGAGAAGATAGATTTATGGAACCATGGTATCCCACGATAGACTAATATGGATAAATACATTTTCTAAGCATTAATGATAATAGTGAGTAGAGGATAAATTAATGATTACTAGGGTTCCATATGTGTAGATCTTGAATGTGGAATGATATTCATTGTTCTTGGGGGGTGTTGGTTAAGAGTTGATGACCGAGACATGTTATCATTGATGGTTGAGTTAACATTAAGACTTATTGAGTAAAATAGAGATATGATGGGGAGATTGTAAAACCCCACTAATTTATTAGTTATGAATTTATTATATAATTTAATCTTTTTTTAGATACTAAAAAAATATTAAAATCAAGATTCATTTTAGAATTTTGATGATTAGATCATATGAAGTTTATCTTTCTATATATTTATATGTGATTGTGTAGTGTCTTAGGCCCTCGTTTGTGTATTTATACTTTCCTATTGAATTTTAGAAATATTTTGATATGTATTTACCCATTTGCATGGTTACCACAATGATAGGGAAAATAGTTTCATTAAACATTACATGATTATTTTAGAATAGGTAATGGAATATGGATAACACATAGTTATAGAGAAACTATAAAAATCTATATTTCATGATCAGTGATAATTCACTTAGTTAGTGTACAGTTTGGAAAACCATAAAGCTAAACTCTATAAAGAGTATTCATTAAGATAGATTGAACAACCATTTTCACCCATAGTTTGTAAAAGATTATGGGTTTTAGTATATAGTTTCAAAGTTTTAGTTACCCATTCCCCCTGTGATATTCTAACCCCCACGCATCATCAAATTCTCTCACTCCCAACTAACAATGGAGTATTTACTCATTGATTCCCCATATATTAACCCCCAATTTGGGGCTTTTTTATGTGATTTCATGGATAATCAACAAGAGATCTTTCTATTCTCACAAAAAAATTTCCTTTCCCATTCACATAGGATTTTAGTTATCTCCTTTATGAATATTAGTGATGATTACAATAGAGAGTGGAAAAATTATCATGTTATGATGGATATTTTAATTATTTTAGCAAGATAAATTCTGAAGATGATATAATAACATAATTTCTCACCATTTGTTTGATGTTACGTAACCCAATAAATTATTATATTTAATTTGAAAAAATTAAATACATATTACCTAATGAGATAATGTGACTTGTTAAAGATTTTTAGTAGGAGTTTTCTAATGGAATTCTAATACACATACCCAGTACATGACCACTGTGTGGTTCCCATTATTGAGGAGTAGTCACTAGGATATTAATCTCACCTCCCTATATACCATAAGTTGGCCACTTGTAGTGGAGGATATATATAGTACGAATGGGAGACTACAAAACAATTTTAGAGTGAAAAAAATATTTAAATAACCAATTATTATCCATACTATGAAAATAAACATAATATTGCATTAAAATAATAAAAATATCCTTCATTAAAAAATAATTTATTTTAGTATAATACAATCATAAAGATTGGTGATCATGCTAGATTACAATAATACAAATCAAAGATAAGAAAAATAATATATAAAAGCAAAAATAATGGAAGAAAATGAAATAAATACAATAATAATATCAATGAGTGTAAAATAATCCAAGAAATTCCTATCATATGATCTATTATTCTTAACAAATCTACCCCATGACTCTTTCCAACCTAAACCAACAAACAGGGATGTGTACTTTGGTACCCCAGTATTATGGACTAATATCCAGGGTTTTAATATATCCTAGTAGGAAATCATGAACATGATCCCATAGAAATGTAATGTAGTGGATACATGTGATATTATTTGAAAATAAATAATTTTCATTATATATAAATAAATATCCACTGTCTATCCTTTGGATCTTCTTTTTAACACAAGATTGACCCAAATTATTTTAATCAAATACTATGATGTCTCTAATCACTTAACAAAACTATGGTTTATAATAAAATGAAGAAAAATTTACTCATAAGAGTGTTTCATAGCTTATCAAAATCACACATATTTGTCACATTTCACTAATATAAATGGAAATACATCCAATATAAATACATTATCTTTGTCCACACGTGTGGCACTCCCTTACAAGACAACACATTCTCTGATTTCAGGGGTTTGGTTCTACTATTTAATATCGTCTCACTATAGTATGCATCATAATAAATATGTATAAGTTATTGGATCATGGTATCCCAAACTAATAGAACAATGATTCATAGGTGCATAATTCAAGAATCCAAAGTCATTAAAAAACATTGGGGATTTACTCCCCCAACATGCATCACATGATCTTGGTCATAGTCTATGGGTTCCCCTATAATATATCACCTTATGTGGACTATGAATCCCACCATAAAAATCCTTGTATCAATATGAAGTCATCCCAAAAAGTTATTTTCTAGTAGACTGTACGTCTCCCTACACAGATATGAAGAAAATTTCCAAGGAATACCACACTATCAAATATATGTATAATATACATCCCACCATATGAATCCATGAGACATGTACTTGGAATACCAATCCATGAGTAGTTATTATATCTAAAAAATCCATAGATCATGTTTTTGACATCCCATGTATCTCATTGCATCATGATGGGCATTTTCTACCACTCTAAACATCTCATGATAAGCACTAGAATCTTGTTCGGTGAACATCATCATTATAGTTTCTAAGGTTCACCAATGAACATCATTGTCCAACTCCAACATACACAAAACCTATGGTTAAAATATCACAAGGGTACCCTCTTCGGTTTAGAAACCTAGGCTTAACATACATGCATATTACATCATATTAGTTAAATATTCATCACAACAAAAAAATCTTTCCTAGGGACCGTAAATTTTTAGAGTTTTTAGAAACTAGGAACACATTATTTAAGTATGGTTTATTATATTAAACATCATCCTTAAATATATTTATCTTTATTAATCCTACTTAACCATATTCTTCATAACCTAGGGAATGAATACATATGAAAGGGGTGAGGTTGAATGCTCAGTAAGAGAAAATAAGGAAATTCCTATGCATAACATTAATATAATGTCACGAGAACATGATCATATTATTATAAGATCTTACTATGCAAAGAAAATATCATAATAATGATTCATGAAATAATGATTAGCAGTTCATAAACCAAGAATGATAAGACATTCTAGAAAATAATCCATAATAGCATAATAGATGAATACAATATGAAATTGTGGAATACACATCATTTAATAACATCATGAATATTTTTAAATAGAAAAAGGTCCACCCACTTAGTTATGGACCTTAAATAATCCCCTCACATAGACTTATAGACATTCCACCATATCCAATGAATATTTTGCAAACAGGAAATCAGGTTCACAGATAATATTGTGAACATGTTATTAGGTTCATGCATATTGATATGGAAATGAAACCAGGACCATTATTATAATAGTTAACATATAAACTGGATCACACATATCATTAATAGCACATAATATAGTTCAATAATGACATTTTTAAAATGTAATAATGTTCTCTCATATAATTATGGACATGAATCCATGTCCCTACATAACATTGTAAACATGTAATAAAGATGACACATAAAATATATATTAATTAGTAATCCATTATTACCCAATTCACAAGAGGGAGATATTGGTCCCAACATTCACATAATACGTGTTCCACAATATTAAAAATAGTCATCATATCATAACCCATGAAATGAAATTATTTTCATAAACATTTCATCATATCATTACCTATAGAAGAGAGATCGGTCTCATAATGATTTCTTCCAAGTATAACCCATATAATTAGGTTTTTAGAAGAATATATCCCATGTCATTGAAATCAGTGTCATAAAAATAATTCAATAAATACATAAAACATACAAGAAATAATAAGAATGGATCCTTCGAGTCATTTCCCAGAAGAGAATGAGTAACATAAACAGATGTCATTTTAGATAGAATATAATATTAATATATATTTTAAAATCATTATTTGAAGAAAATATACATTCTTCATTGAAAGGATTTCTGAATAATAAAACCATATGAAAATCCATTTTCATTTAAAATTCATTCAAAACATATAAATAAAGATTTAAATAATTTTTAAAACCATTTTCGGTGAAAATATATAATGTTATCTTAAAAACATCTTGAAAATGATTTTATATGAAAAAATATAAAAGAAACCTGAATTTTAAAAAAATATAATTTCCATTAAAACATATAAGATAATATATAGAACCTTTATAAAATATTTTTTGTTGAAATATTATAAAATAATCATATAAATATTTTTTTAAACCATTTTCCTTTATGAAATATAAAATAATCCTGAAAACATATTTGAAAACCATTTCATTTAACATAAACTAAAAACATACAAAGAATGATTTAAAATTATTTAAAGAAAAATTAGTTGAAAATAATTTTAAAATATATAAAATTATATTCAAAATCATATAAATACATATATTTAAAAAACATTTCAGAAACAAATAAAGGATGTTTTGAAAATCTTTTAAAAAACATTTTTAAACAAATAGAATTATTGAAACTCTTTTTCATTGAAAAATACATTAAGTCAAAAAATATAAAATATTTTAAAAATTAATCTATTTTAATGAAATAAATTTATAACATTTTAATGTATTCGTCATGGAAATATCATTCACAACAATGGGTAAATCCATACATGTCGAGAATTCCATTTCCTCTGTAAGATGTATAGAAAAATTTCATTGATTGGAAAATCCGTAGAATATTACTTTTTAAAAAACATTTTTTTGGAAAAAAACATGCGTAAAAATATATTTTAAAGATAATAGGATAATATTATAATATGTTTCAAAACTACTTAAAAAAGTTAATTTTAATTAACCCATATTTCTGACCAAAGATATCGGTAAATTTAAAATTTCATAAAAAACATTCTTGATCATCTTATATACAAAAGAGTTAAAAAATTGTACCATTAATTTAATATTACATGAATAAAAATAAGGTATGAAAATTTATTAGTGTTCAAATTATATTGATCATAATATTTCATAAATGGGAGAATAATAATAAACATTCTCGATAATCTGTGTGATTGTATCATTAAACCACTTCCAATTTGGTAATATTAAATCCTATCCAAATGTAATATAAAACACTATATGAAGAGATACATATCATGAAAATAATGAGAATAATTAAATTTCATGTCAATTTTATTATGTAATCCTCCTAGAAAAATATATGAACAAAACATGGTATATGTTTCCAAGAAGAATAATTGAGACAAAATTACATAAACAATTTGGTAAATTTTAAAATACAATCCCATTAAATAAATATGATTAAAAGAATATGTATGTAACCATAAGATTAATTATTTATTCATAGAATACATCCATGGTCTGTATATACACCACATAAAAGAAATTATTGGTCAATAATGCACAAATCTCATGAAAATAAAAAGTGAGATAAAATTCCATTACCTTAAGTGTTTAAATTCTTTGTACATGTTAAAGAATCGTAAAAAAATTATATATGTATATTATAAAATTAACATAGAACCATATTATTATATCTAATATCATACGACATTCACTTATGAATTTATATTAGCATTTTAATACCAATTCCATTTTAAAGTAATGTTTCGGGTAATGACAACACTGTCTATCATATGGGGTTTGAATTCTTATTCCAGATTATATTCTATAGATCATGTTTTACATATTCATATAATGAAAAAATATGTACACATCTTATATATTATTTATATAAATTTTTATAGAAATATATATATATATATAATATAAATATTAAAAGAAATACACCGTTCATGGAGACGGTAGGTCATACGTATGCAAGAACGCTGCTTCCGTTTTCTGTCATATTGAAAGAAAGAAGGTAAATGAAATTTATAACATCAATATTGTTTAATAATTATATAATAATTATCATATAATTTTAATAACCACATCCTTAATAAATTCCATATAAAATGTCATGGAATCACATCTCTTTGAGGAGGTGGTAGTCTATACTTCTAGAATCGATGAAAACATAGTTACACAAAAATTAATGCAAGGAGGTATGTTATATATAATATGTAAAGTATAATAAATAGATTATAAACATAAAATATTTAATATATAAATATTTTTCCCATCATAATTCTCAGCCATGGAATTTGGAAATGTAAAGAAATAAACAATCATTATTTTGTGAGGCAGTTGTTCACTTTACAGAAATGGTATGGCTGATAACCATTAAATCAAATTGTATGTAAGTTAATGTCAATTTTTTTTATAAAAAATCATATATCTATAATATTTATAATATGGTTATTATATAATAATGTAATAATAATAATTGAGGTGATGGGGAAAGAAAATAAACAAAAAGAATCTTGATGAAGGATTTTACCTCTTATTTGGGTAACTCCTTTTGGTTTTCACCAAAGAGCTTACAAGGATAAATTTAGATCTTAATGGTGGATCCAAGGTTAAATTTAGGGATTTTGGGAATTGAAATTATAATATCATGTCTGATCATAAGTGTCTTGTGAGGTGTTATTAAGGTGAAGAAGTAGTGGCCATTTATAAGGGAGGGAGGGGACACACATGGCATGGTTGAAAACAAGTTTGGTGTACCAACATTATCACATAAAAAAGACATAAAAACAAACCAAACTAATGAATGGAATGTTTTTGGACGATATGTGTCTATAAAATTGGTGTTTTACATGTGTATAGGTCATTTTGTCTTTAGATAAATGCTTCATCTCTTATTAAGCCTAATTTTACCATATTCATTGTAATTAATATTAATCACTTTATCAAATAATTTTGGTTAGATAGTTACTTTATACTATTAGTATATATATAAAATAATGAAAATATTTTCTTAAATCCATGTTTTTTAATTCAATTAACATAAGAATAAAAATTAATTTGAATGCAAATCACATAGACTAGGGCAGAAAGTGTATTTTGAAAGTGAAAAGGTTAAAAAGATAATTACTCTTTTATACCTAAATTCAATATAAAAATGAATCCCATAAACTAAATTCCAATGATATATGAATAAATTAAGTACTTATTGCATTAAATCATAGTTAAAATATTATTTATATATATATAAATTATATGAAAAGTAGATTGGAAATAAAAGTTTTCATTTTAAGCTATTCACCGAAAATTGATGTTTTTCAGAAAAATACCTAAAATGTAAAAAGTTAATTTTTAGATTCTAAATAAAATAATTATTATTATTTTATCAAATTAAATACCTAATAGTGTAAATAATTAAATCTATTATCATTCACAAAGGACATAGAAAGTATTTCATTGGACAAAATAGTAGTTCAATCATATAAAGACATTACAAATATTACAGGTTTTGAAGTCAATATGTTATACTTATATTAAAAAATTTAAATAATATTATAAAATTATTTATTTTAATTCATAATACTATGTTCAATGTCTATATTTTAACTATCATGTTTAAATAATTTTAATAAAAAATTGATATTTGATAGAAACTTGGTGTTTCATGTAACACCACTCAATTAGGTGTTCTGTATAGCATAATGTAATCTAAATATTTCATGTAGTGCATTCAAACAAAATAATGTGCTTTAATAAAAAACTATATTTAATGTTTTATGAAATTAAAGAACTTTTAAATATGATATTAATTCCAATGAATAATTCACCAAATCTCGGTCAGATACATTCTACCCCCTAATATGAATTTCACCCATAAAATTCATCTTGGTTATTAGTGGTTTTATATAATAAAGTTTCATTCATAGAACCCCACATCATAAAAATCAATACAAAAAAATATGTAAAAATGAATTTTGGGACCATAATAGTTACCCATAAACACTCATAATTAGGTTTCCTCGGATGTGAACAGAGGTGGGTGTTGAAGATTAAACATGGAAGAAAACCATAATTCACTATAGATAGTTATTAAAATCATTGATAATCAGTATGTGAATGATAAATGGAATTCTAAGGACAACAAAACCATAGAGATTTTCTAATTTATAACATTATGTGATCAACAGAATTGAATCTATTATGATAATTGTTTATCTAATATAAAATTCATATATGAAGTATTTTTCAATATGTGTACATAAATAAATATATTTAAATGATTTTAGTACATTTCATATCCACAATATTTTCCTTTAATTAGGAGTTATCGATTTCCACATCAACCCTTACTTCAATAATTGAAGGTGAATTTTTAATTCATGAAGTATTTGCAGGCCATTAGATTAATAAATCTAATGATAGGTCATTCCATCTATCATTACCAAAAAAAAAAAGTGTTTTCAAAACATATCTAATCATCATAAATAACCATATATTGAGAAAATAATTTAATCCCTAATTACTCACCCAAATATTAATATATACAATTCCATAACGGGATAACCTTGAAACCCTTCTAAAACATAATTAACCCTTTCATCATTAAATATGATCTTATATTATACAAAAAACATTTTTTTGGATACATCAGTTTATCCTTACATAGATATAACATTAAATGTGATTTTATTATTCCCAAATCCATTAAAATGAATATAATCACATAAATAACCACTAATGTTGGAACAATAACATTATCATAGGAATTTTTCATAAAAAAATAACATTTTATTTCCAACTAGGGTGGAATAAGTTTTTCACTAATTATCATTATTTATATCATCTATTTTCATTGCATATTATTATCCTTTTTCTATATTTCTTAGTGTTTTTTGTGTCTTATCATCCATTTTAGCCACTAAATTGGATGATTTTATTTTATAATTCTATAAATTAAATTACATGGAACACTAAACTATGGTTGGTTCATATTGTTTATATTTTTCTCCATTAATTTCAATGACTATCATATTCAAAACACTTCTACATTCTTTTTTGTGGTGGATAGGCATCCGACAATTGAAAAACTATCTTTTTTTCTTTCCTGACCTCTCCTATGTTACCTTTCACATAGTTTTGGCATTAATGAGTTTGATACTTTTTCATTTGTCTATATTTTTTTTTATTTTCCTTAAAACTCCATCTTTTTTTCATGTCAAAACCATGATATTTATTCAAAAATCCATCTTCTATTTCAACTTTTATTACACAATGAAAAATATATTCGTAGATACTAATGAATCTTAATTTAAATTCCCTTATGAGGCTTGGATTTAATTCATTGAAAATTATATCATCTTTAGATTTTGGTTGGATGATAAAACCATATGTGTACTATGAATTTCTTTTAAAATTTTCCTCATACATACTGATAGATTAGTTGTCCTCTTTCATGAACTCAAGGAAAAAAATTTCAATATTCATGAGAAGTACAGAAAGAAAGTAATTATTAAAGAATAAGTTCTTGAACTAAGTCTAGTCCAGGGATCCAATTTCTTCTTACTTGATTATATTATTTATTATGGTCCACCATTGGTCTGTTTAACCTAACTAATGCTAAATAGGTAGAATGACATTACAAATATAAAAAAACTAGAGAATGTATATTATCTTTTCAGAGGCACTAATCCAGTTTTCATTAGGAAGTTGCTCAAAATACCAACTCATTGAAGGTTAATGATTCCTCTTGGTGGAATCAACATAAAATTTTTCCCTTCATTTCTCATCTATAAGTATTGCATGATTCATCACATGATAATTATAGGTGAGAATAAAAATGATGTTTTTAATTCCATCTCAAATATCATTGTTATTATTCTGAGAACAATATTTCATTTTCTATCATAGTCACCATTAATGTGGTTCCTTTATGTTCCATCTATTTACTAAAACAAAAAACAATATAGTGACAAATAGTTTTCGTAATGAGGAACCACAAAAAAATTAAAAACAAGTTACAAGATTTCTAAACTATGACAACTTCTATAATATAGGACATCATAGGTTTATCATAGTTTATTCATAGTCATATTTTATTGAAATCCTTAATGATAGTTTGTAATGAGTTTGTGAATTTTCAAATCATATCCCTCAGTAGTGTGAGACCAAGTGTGCATCAAGGCCCATTTTCATTTACCAGGTTATGCTTTAGCCATGCTCAAAGTACCTTTTCAATGTTGATACCCCTAGGTAAATTTGTGACTTAGTTACACTATAATGGCCTAATATTTCTAGTGATCATGTTATTTTCCACTTTAGTCATTGTCTACATGTTTATTATTTACCAAGGATCTATCACTCAAAAATCTCCTAGGAGTATGCCTCATAATGGGAAGGGTATCCACATGACCTTACATATAGGGGCCTTGTGCTCCTCCTCTATCAGGGTGGTATTATATTAATTCTCTAATAGAAGGTCCTAGTGACCTCACTAGAAAATTGAATTTACCATGGATCTGATACCATTATTAATGGCCTAGTCCAAATGATGACCATGACATTGCCCGCTTTTGGACTACCTTCATGGTTTTTCATTACTTGGTCTTTGGCCATTAGTAATCCCCTAATAAAAACCATTATGATGGAAGAGCATTCTACACCACCTTATAAAGAGTTAATTTGTGCTCCTACTCCTTTAATAGTGGATTTATATGATAATCTTTTAACTTCTGGACCGGGTGCCACACACCATTGCCCAGATTAGGTTTCTCAACTGACATCAAGAACACCTCATCATACTTTAGAGGCTAAGGACTAGCAACAATGCTCTAAAATGTCGATCATGGAGATACTATAACCTCTATTTTAGACAAGTACACTAGAATAAATAAATAATAATTAACATAAAAACTTATAACCATAAACAATACCAATATATGAATCCAATCAATGAAAAAAATACAATATCAAAACTAAATATAAATACATGCAATGTTAATGTACATGTCATGTGTTTAAAATTAAACATTAAAAGAAAAACATTGATGACTCCCATGCTAGTCCAGAAAAACATACAATTACATCAACCATACACCATCCCTACTAAACCATATAACAGATGGACTTTTCCAATAACCAATCATGCATCCAGGAAATCTATTTGGAAACCGGGGAAGAAACCAGTGTAGTTTGTGAGTAAAACAACGTAGGCAACTTCCAATGGTTTCAACAAAAAAATGGATTTAATAAATAATTAATGTAGTTTTTAAATAAATATGTAAAATTCATAATTAAAAAATTATAACATTATCAATTATTTATTATTTATACCTATAGACCATTGGGTGTCTAGGGACAGTCACGCCTCAATACCTTCTTCAGCTCACACTGGGTTTGAACCCTGTTAAATTTTATTAAAATATTTTATTATAACACATCAGATTACATAATGAATGTCACATAAATTTCATTATTATGACCACTCTGGACCAGAGTCTGAGGCCAATGATTTGGGTATAGTACCCCATTTCTAGCTCCCCATGAGTATTTAGAGCATCAACCATTATCTAACACAATTTAGCATTCTTCGGTGTAGAACATTATGTCTCAAACCATGTTTATCAAGAATGTGTATATATCATGGGGTATAAAACTCCATGTCTATCACCCATATCTCAGTCATACATATTTTTCATGGTCATAGAACAACTTGTCTAGTACCTCATTCCCCAATCATACATATATGTCAAGGGAGGATATCATCATGTTTAGGACCCCATTTCTAAATGATATATATATGTCATCAGTTTAGAATGTTATGTCTAAAACCCCATTTTGTAATCATTCATATATATCATAACATGTCATATTATCATATGTATCTCATTATGAAATGTTTTAACATTATCAAATCAACCATGATTAATAAACATTAATCATCTTAACAAAATTAAACACCAAAAAATTAGTTAATTACTTGGTAAAGTAATTAATCTATGTCCATTAATAAATTTAAAAAGTATTTAACACCTCATATACCATTAACAATTTCACAAATTAATTAATCACATCTTGTTAATTAATTAATTCAAAAACTAGTTAACCCTAGTAATTCCATTAATTAGTTCACAAATTGTCTAGTGCTCTCTTAATCATAATATCTAGTAACCCAATTCACCAATTCAATACAATAATATGATCTTATCAAATAATTATCCCCATTCCAAACTTTCATTAATTAATCAAATCATAAATTTCCCAATTAATTTATTGAGCACAATAAATAATAAAATTTAGTAATTCATTTTCTAAATGAATCCCAAAAATTCTTCAATCATATATCCATAATTGATAATAAATCTATGGAATTTTATTAATAGACCAAATAGTTCAATTCGTTTATGATCGACCACCCAATGAAAATCAACAAAAATTGAGAAACACACAGACATAGATAAATATACAAATATAAATCCTCAATCAATATTAAAATAGTTTTTAATTATGGATATATGTTCACAAGATTTGATATGGATTAATTAAATCTAGATCCGGAATTTAGAAAAAGTATAACATCCCCCCAAAAGAATTAGAGAAGAGAGAAGGGTGAACTAGTAAGAAACCAGATATGATCCACATACTAGGAAGGATGAGGATCTCTGATCTAGGATTTGAATCTCGATGAATGGAGTCCAAGAAGGCTTGGATTTCATTCTGGGAGCTCCTAACTCATTAAAGACATCCTAGATTCTAGTGGTGATCAAATGGGATGAGTTTCAAGGGTTCATGGATTTTAAAAACTATATTTAATGTGAATTTAATTCTGATGAATGGTTTTCTGGTTAAAGTAACACAATATTCCTAACACATGCACCTAATCCATGAGCCAATTATTTTAGGTGTGTATAATAACTCATAGGAGGGAAAAAGATTAAGAAAGACCTAGACCAACTATCAAAATATCCACTTTCCTTTGTTTCATTGTTTTCCAAGCTAGGGATTATAGATTTACCTAATAATGATCCTATTGTAAACCTCACTATTTGTAACATTTTTCTTAAATTTTTACCGAAACACATCCCTTGAATGTAACACCCCGACCCCAGTTACCCAGAGTCGGTGCGTTATTGCGTAACATTGGCATGATCACAAAAGATTAAGTCTCGAATGAATGATTAGTTTATTAGCCTTGGAAACACTAGATACATTCATAAATGTTACATCACATCATAAAGTGAAAAACTACAATAACAAAGTCTATATAGTCCACACTCATATCCTCTTCTAACAATCCCTACAGGTCATTCATAAAATACTTCTTCACATCCTGGGAAATATTAAAACATTGAAAGGGGTGAGCTCAGATGCTCAGTACGGATAACAATATTGCGGTAGCTTTCATAAATAAACATTAACAATTAAGTCAATGTATAACTAAAACAAAAGCCTTTTAAACATTAAATTCAGCATAATATGGAAAAAATAAAATTAAATAATGCCATTTACTTACTCACATGTATATTCTACTAGTCGAATAATCACATGAAATATCAATAACCACATTCATAATGATGGAATGCATAATGCCAGACTATCATAACCACGTAGCCAAGGACTCGTGCCAAGAACACAAATAAGATTTTGTCAAGGCCTCGTGCCAAGACACTAGTTTGTCTCATGAGACCTACCGATACATCGAGGAGCTATTGCGGGCTCCACCCGTCACTTATTATGTCCAATGTATTCCTCATATGAACAGGTTTAAACATATCATAAATCATAACATAATCGTATCACATAAAACATGCATAAAAGAAGCATAAAATTTCCACATTTCAATCACAAGATATCAATACAAAACATTGTTATAATAAAAACACTTTCAAAACCATTTTCAATACAAAAATTAAAGATAATTAAAACATTGTATTTATTTTTCATTAAAAAAGAATGTTATGGCTTGTAGAGGAAGCTGAAACTCGAATAATGGTCACGGTGGCAGAGAAGTCGTTGTCTCTGCATATGTACGGCAAGAAAACATTCCTTTTTGTCCTTCAGTAAAATTCTTCTTATAAAAAAGATTCCCTTTGAATAAAGGTAAAAGTCAAAGGGTTTTATACACCGTATAAAAGAAATTTGTGTATAAAACAAAATATGCCTCAATGAATGGAGATTGAGACGAAGTCCCTTAAAAAGATCATTATTTATAAATAAAATATATCTATTATGTGTATTCAGTATAAGTACACATAAAGAAAGTAAAAATACCAGACATGACATAATAATATCATGAAATAATTTGAAAGTAGGAGATTAACCCAACGAATGGAAATTGGGTTAAGAAGTCCCCTTCCCTCGTGTCCGAATTCACTCGACCATTATTTAATCTCATGAATAATAAACTAGAGTTAATATCTATTTTCTTAAGAACCTTTTTCATGTTCATTATTCATTTTATATCACTTATTACCATGTTATGAATATTATGTAATTATTTAAGTTAATAACGGTCATTTTGTCGATCTATGGTACTTGAGTCAAAAATAAACTTCTTATATTTACAAGTTATTCATGGGGAAAAATATCCATTATATCCAGAATTATATTCATGACATAGATATAATATATATCACATATATCTAGAATATACATGCATTTATAATATTACATAACATTTAGAGGTAAGAAATGAAATGCATCGGTCATGGAGACGGTAAGCCGTACGTACGCATGAACGCTACATTCATTTATATTTAGTATTTAATGAAATCATAATTTGATAAAGGTATATTATAATTCCAATATAATATAATATATAATATCATTTCCTCCATCCTTTATAAATCCCACTTATGGCATTAACGATTCAAATCACTTTGAGGGGGCGGTAGTCCGCACTTCCTAAAATGAAAATATCGTGTTTTCCAATAATGGAAACAATAAAGGTATGCCATAAATGAAAGATACAGAACCTTAAGTAAAACATAAACATATTATATATCATATATAAATAGAGTGACATCTTAATGGCCACCTTTTGAAGGTGTTATATGAGTGTTGAAAAATCATCGTTTCGTGAGGCAGAAATTCTCCATCCACCGAAAGAGTATGTTCTTTAACCATTAGATGTTGGTGTGTGTAATTGTAGCTCGAATACTTGTTATAACAACATCCTAGTATATGAAGGATACTGGTGTTTTTACAAAAGAAATGAATTAAAAGAGTTTAGGGGGTTGGATAAGAAAAATAAAACAAAATAACATAAGAGAAGACATTACCTTAAAATCGGGTAACTCTTTTTGATTTGAGCCAAAGGCTTCCTTGGGAAGACTTCTGCCCAAAGTGAGGATTCTAAGAGTAAGGGTGGGAATTTGAGAGAGTATTTTGGCAGAGTTTGGCCGAGCCAAAAGGATTTTAAGGTGTGAGTAAGGTGGTAGTGGTGGGGTCCTTTTATAAGCGGAGAGGAGGGGCACTCTTGGAAAGATTGAAATGTTACTTTATTATGAAATGCTTTTTCGGATTCTAAATGTCCCAAACTTATATATTTATAGTATAAGGTGATAAGGGTTCGAAATATAATCATCCAATAGGTTTTTGACAAGTTTATGTCTTAGATTTTACATTATAGTTTTATTTTTTTAAATCGTTAATTAATGAGTTAATCGCTGCATCATCATGGTGTCATAAATTATTTATTTTATATAATGTCTAAAAATTATAAAATAAATATCATGATGTAGGAAAATTTTTTATCTTTCAAATCAATATTTATAGTAAAAAATATGACTTGTATAACCCCAATTAAAAATTGTTTTATCAAAACAACTCAAGTTTGTGAAATTTTTATTTTAACATTAAATAAAAAGTTTTTAATGTCATTTTCCTACCGAAGTGGCTCCATGGGGTCCCCAAGTTTACCCATGGATTTTATTGGTCGTCCATGACTCATCCAATAGGGGTAAGACAAGTTTAAAGGTATTTTTTTATTTTTATAATATCATTTTTACCTTAAATTTCACTAATTACTTTAATCGCGATTAATTAAACTTAAAAGTTACTATTCACCAAAAAATTATTTTAATCCCATTGAACCAAATTTTACTTCTTAATGACAACCATGTATGTCGGATTTTTGAAAATAAAATCACAGAAGTGGTAATGTTTCATTTAAATGAAAAATCAGTTTTTTAACTACAACTTAATGGTTTCAATATTCATAAAAAATTGATGTTTTTCAGAACAATGCCGAAATTTCACCCTAAGCTATAATTGATATTCCAAATTCAAAAATGATGTCTATTTTAAAAAATTAAAAACGTATAAGTTCCATTAATTAATTTTATAACTAATTCCCGTTGTCAGAACAAATAGCGTGTTTTTAAGAAACAATATATATCAAATGATTGACAATTGTTTATGTCCAATTTTAAATTGCAATTAATGCTAATGAACACAATTGGATAAAATGGTAAAAATATATTCAAATTATACTTTAAAACCATACAATAGTATAAATTATCACTATAAATTATTTTGATTAAAAAATTTGTTTTAAGTATTTTTAACTATTCATAAAAAATGGAAGTTCTCGGAAAATTACAAAAAAGTAAACTTAGGATAATTTAGATATTATGAATACAAAAATGATGTCCATTTTGAAATATAAAATTTATATAATTTCGAAAGGTGGGTATTACTATTCATAACTGCTACTTTGATTGGTCGCGGTGAGTTAGAATCTCGAACTTGCGTACAATGCAAGCAATTGCATTATTGAAAGAGAAGCATATCGTGAAAGCTCAGGGTGTTACATTCTCCCATCCTTCAATAAATTTCGTCCTCACAATTTGAAAATTGTCTTTGAAAATAAAAGGTTGAAAATAGAAAATATCGTTCTGGAAAACCCACATCAGAAATAAGGTTAATAAAATTTAGCCTTAATAAGAGGGAAGGGGAAATGAAAAAGTCACCACCAAATTATGATCTCGATAAGAAGAACATTGGTGGAAATAGGAGACATATAATTGGAGGGAAAACATAAATATTTGTAGGGAGTGATTGAGGTGATCAATCACAAACAAGTGTAAAATTGAGGTCCTCAGAGCCTTCAATCTATGATGATTTAAAATATTATCAGTTCAACAAGACATAAGGTATTAGGATAACACATTTTTTGTTATAATATCCCTTTAATAAAGTTTAAGAATCAATTAATTCATAGAATAAGAGATAGGTATGTATATATATATATTTATTCTTGACTAGTAGAGTTTCAACTTTCAACTAATTTCTACCACAAACTCATCTTTTACTCAAAAAGATAATAGAACTCAAAAATATTATATTTATCCTAATCGTACAAGGTTCAAAATATTGACACGTACCATTTAGATTAAGAAAACTATTTTGTAATAGCCAGGGGATTTCTATAGGCTAGTGGTAGGTAATAAAGGCCTGTCGCACTATGGGTGTGGGTTCGATTCCTACAGCTTTGTCCGATGCGACAGGTTATCCCCCAACATGCAGGTTGTCATTTTTATAAAACTATAGTATTATAATATCCCAAAAATAATCTTCATAAGTGTTTAAACATTAAACAATACTATACAAAGATAAACTTAATCCATTCCAACCTTTATAGTTATCCAAAATACCTCCGTCCAGACTTTCCTTAAAGGGTCCTTCAATTCAAAAATCAATTGTAACATTAGATTCCCAAAAAAAAGTAAAGTTTCTCTTATTGTCACATACTAAAAATATTATTTCCATCATCATATTAAAATGTAAATGATAACAACAAGTACTGCAGTACATTCCTTATATATATCACATTATTTTTATAACCAGAATATAATCCTTGAGTCCAAAAGCACCAATACATTAATCATTCCGCTTCAACTGTAGTAATAGTATAAGATTTTCCTTGATCCCTTGGCCTTTTCTGAGGTAAGTTTCCATGATGCTTAGGACATTCATTTGCATAATGCCCCATTTCCCTATAATTGTAGCATTCAACATTGATAGCCTCTTTCTTTCCCTTGCAATCACGAGCCATATAACCTTTTTCTCCACATTTATAACAAACTCCCATTCCTTTTAGGCAGGTACTGGGGGGATTCTTCCCACAATTATCGCATAATGGAAAATCCTTCTTTCCCTTTTTCCCTTTATCTGTCACTTGTTCCACCGTTCTCTTCCTCTCTTGCTTTACTTTATTGTCATAAGATTTAGAGAATTCCTTTTCTGTCTTCATAGAACTTGAGACAATATCTTCGTATGACGAGAAGGATTGTGAGACTAAGGCTCGATGGAGAAATGGTTTTAACCCATCAAAGAAATGATCAATCTTACTTCTTGGGTTACATATATAATCTGATGCATGCCTCGCTAACCATTTAAATTTAGACTCATACTTTTCGACATTCTCATCCTCCTTCTACCATAGACTCGGAAATTGCCCTTCCATATCTGCTCTATGGTCAAGGGGAAAGTACTTTTCTAAGAAAATCTATTTGAACTCCCTCCATTCCATATTCGATAATTCATCATCTTTTTTTGTATTTTGAATCAATGACCACCATTGATCAACATCTCCAGTGAGGCGGTAAACTGCCATGATAACCTTTTCCCTTTCACTACTCCCCAAGGCGTGGAATATTTTCTCTAAGGAGTTTATCCATTGCTCAACTACTAATGGATTTGTACCCCCATTAAATTTTTGTGGTTGTTGCCTCATGAAACGATCTAACATTGATCCTCCACGTTGCAGATTAGGGTGCTCCATACGAGTAAGGTTATTATTTATAACCTGAGTGAGTTGTCCCAGTATGGTAATAAGTTAATCAGCACCAGTTGTATCTCCAGATCCACAATAATTATATTGAGAAGGAGGGAAATCCCTACACGGAGTGCGTGCATTGATACTGTTTCCATTCATCCCACTAGGCGCCATTTCTAAACAATGTCATAAACTAGATTAGTTTATGAGTCAAAATACATAATTCCATACTCGTAAAATACTTAACATAAATTGAACTACTTATGGATATAATCCATAATCATAAAAATGTTTTATTTGAGGAATTATATACTCATAACCCTTCATAATGGTTAGTAAAGAAAATGAGAATTATCCTAAGCATATCCCTCGGGAGTGTCGTAACCAAGAGTGCAGGAGAGCCCATTGTCATGCACCATTTCCCATTCGAGTCTAGCTCAAAGCGGTGTTTTCTGGTTTTACCCCTAGGTACATCTATGCTAGAGCCGCCCTTACCTACTCATATCCAGACAGGGATGTATTTCTCGGAAAGCTCACAAAATCTCTACAACAACAAAATTCTAGGAAGTTCTTCTATACTAATCCTCAAAGTTTATCTTTGGGCTATGTTCTCTAATCAGAGTTTATCTAAATCTAGATTCCAAGGTTAGTACTAAACTGCCTCTGATACCAACTGTAACGCCCCGAACCTAGTTACCCAGAGTCGGTGCGTTATTTCCTAACATTGGCATGATCACAAAAGATCAAGTCTCGAAAGACCGATTAGTTTAGTATCCTTGGAAACACTAGATACATTCATAAATGTTACATCACATCATAAAGTAAAAAACTAAAATAACAAAGTCTCCATTGTCCACACTCATATCCTCTTCTGACAATCCCTATAGGTCATTCATAAAATACTTCTTCACATCCTGAAAAATATTAAAACATTGAAAGGGATGAGCTCAGATGCTCAGTAAAGATAACAATATTGAGGATGCTTTCGTAAATAAACATTAACAATTAAGTCAAGGTATAACTAAAACAAAAGCCTTTTAAACTTTAACTTCAGCATAATATGGAAAAAATAAAATTAAATAATGCCATTTACTTACTCACATGGATATTATACTAGTTGAATAATCACATGCAATATCAATAACCACTTTCATAATGTTGGAATGCATAATGCCAGACTATCCTAACAACGTAGCCAAGGCCTCGTGCCAAGACCGCAAATAAGATTTTGTCTAGGCCTCGTGCCAACACACTAGTTTGTCTCATGAGACCTACTGATGCATCGAGGAGCTATAGCGGGCTCAACATGTAACTTATTAAGTCCAATGAATTTCTCATATGAACAGGTTTAAACATATCATAAACCATAACATAATCGTATCACATAAAACATGCATAAAAGAAACAAAAAATTTCCATCAATCACAAGATATCAATACAACACATTGATATAATAAAAATACATTCAAAACCATTTTCAATACCAAAATTAAATAAAATTAAAACGTTGTATTTATTTTTCATTAAAAAAAGAATTTTATGGCTTGTAGAGAAAGCTAAAACTCAAATAATGGTCACGGTGGCAGAGAAGTCGTTGTCGCCGCATATGTACGGCAAGAAAACATTCCTTTTTGTTGTTCAGTAAAACGCATCATATTAAAAATATTCCTTTTGAATAAACATAATAGTCAAATGGGTTTATACACCGTATAAAAGAAATTTTTCTATAAAACAAAATATGCCTCAATGAATGGAGATTGAGACGAAGTCCCTTAAAAAGATCATTATTTTTAAATAAAAAAGATCTATCATGTGTATTCACTATAAGTACACATAAATAAAGTAAAAATACCAGATAAGACATAATAATATCATGAAATAATTTGAAAGTAGGAGATTAACCAAAAGAATGGAAATGTGGTTAAGAAGTTCCCGTACCTCGTGTTCGAATTCACTCGACTATTATTTAATCTCCTGAATAATAAACTAGAGTTAGTTTATATTTTCTTAAGAACCTTTTTCAGGTTCATTATTCCTTTTATATCACTTATTACCATGTTATGAAAATTATGTAATTATTTAAGTTAATAATGGTCATTTTGTCGATCTATGGTACTTGAGTCAAAAATAAACTTATTATAATTACAAGTTATTCATGTGGTGAAAAATCAATTATATCCATAATTATATTCATTATGTAGATATAATATATATCACATATATCTAGTATATACATGCATTTATAATATTACTTAACATTTAGAGGTAAGAAATGAAATGCACCATTCATGGAGACGGTAAGCCGTACGTACGCATGAACGCTACACTCATTTATATTTTGTATTTAATGAATTCATAATGATATAAAGTTATATTATAAATCCAGTATAATATCATTTATAATATCATTTACTCCATCCTTTATACATCCCACATATGGCATTAACGATTCAAATCACATTGAGGGGGCGGTAGTCCGCACTTCCAAAAATGAAAATATCGCATTTACCCATAATGGAAACAATAAAGGTATACCATAAATGAAAAATACAGAACCTTAAGTAAAACATAAACATATTATATATCATATATAAATAGAGTTACATCTTAATGGACACCTTTGAAGGTGTTATATGAGTGTTGAACAATCATCGTTTCCTGAGGCAGAAATTCGCCATCCACAGAAACAGTATGTTCGTTAACCATTAGATGTAGGTGTGTGTACGTGTAGCACAAATACATCTTATAAAAACATCCTAGTATATTGAGGATACTGTTTTTGTCACCAATTAAATGAATAAAAAGAGTTTAGGGGGTTCGATAAGAAAAATAAAACAAAATAACATAAGAGAAGACATTACCTTAAAATCGGGTAACTCTTTTCGATTTGAGCCAAAGGCTTCCTTGGGAAGAATTCTTCCCAAAGTGAGGCTTCTAATAGTAAGGTAGGGAAGTTTAGAGAGTATTTTGGTAGAGTTTGGCCGATCCAAAAGGCTTTGATGTTGTGAGTAAGGTGGTAGTGGTGGGGGCCTTTTATAAGAGGAGAGGAGGGGCACTCTTGGAAAGATTGAAATGTTACTTTATTATGAAATTCTTTTTCGGATTCTAAAGGTCCCACACTTATATATTTCTAGGATAAGGTGATAAGGGTTCTACATATACTCATTAAATAGGTTTTTGACAAGTGGAAGTCTTAGATTTTACATTATCTTTTCATTTTATTTAAATCGTTAATTAATGAGGTAATCACTGCATCATCATGGTGTCATAAATTATTTAATTTATTTAATGTATAAAAATTATGAAAAAACTATCATGATGTAGGAAAGTTTATTATCTTTCTAATGAATATTTATAGTTAAAAATATGACTTGTATAACCCCATTTAAAAATTATTTTAGGAAAACAACTCTTGTTTGTGACATTTTTATTTTAACATTAAATAAAAAGTTTTTAATGTAATTTTCCTACCATAGTGGCTCCATGGGGTCCCCAAGTTGACCCATGGATTGTATGAGTCGTCCATGACTCATCCCATAGGGGTAGGACAAGTGTAAAGGTATTTTCATATTTTTATAATATCATTTTTACCTTAAATTTCACTAATTACCTTTAATCGCGATTAATTAAACTTAAAAGATACTATTCACCAAAAAATTATTTTAATCCCATTGAACCACATTTTACTTCATAATGAAAACCATGTATGTTGGATTTTTTAAAATAAAATCTCAGAAGTGGTAATGTTTCATTTAAATGAAAAATCAGTTTTTTAACTACCACTGAGTGGTTTCAATATTCATCAAAAATTGAAGTTTTTCAGAACAATACCAAAATTTCACCCTAAGCTATAATTGATATTCCGAATTAAAAAATGATGTCTATTTTAAAAAATTCCAAACATATAAGTTACATTAATTAATTTTATAACTAATTCCCGCTGTCACAACAAATAGCATGTTTTTAAGAAATAATATATACCAAAAGATTGACAATTGTTTATGTCCAATTTCAAAGTTAAATTAATTATAATGAACACCATTGGATAAAATGGTAAAAATATATTCTAATTATACATTAAAACCAATCAATAGTATAATTTATCACTATAGATTATTTTGATTAAAAAATATGTTTTAAGTATTTTTCACTATTCATAAAAAAATGGAAGTTCTCAGAAAATTACAAAAAAGTCAACTTAGGATAATTTAGATATTCTGAATACAAAAATGAAGTCAATTTTGAAATATAAAATTTATATAATTTCGAAAAGTGGGTATTACTATTGATTACTGCTACTTTTATTGGTCGCGGTGTGTTAGAATCTCGAACTTGCGTACAATGCAAGCTATTGCATTATTAAAAAAGAAGCATATTGTGATAGCTTGAGGTGTTACATTGAAAAAATCCAAATACAATGCAATAATAACTTAATAAAAGGGTATCTGTAAATTAGAAAGAGGAAAGTCCATGAATGGTTGGGATCTTAAATCTCTCGAGCATATAATAAATAGTCCTAATGATGCACTCCCAACTATATATAAGATTTTAAGTCATAAATATTGGTCCATTGAGCCATCATACATTATTACCTCTCCCATATTTCCACATCCACATATCCATGTTTAAAAATATATGAGCTATCAGAAAGGTATTTCCCCACAACACTTTGTTACTATAATCTAAAACATATATCGAATTCTCCTCAATGGAGGAATGTATCCAAAGATCAAAATCATACACATAAATCACATTAGAAGGGTTCTGGAAATACTTTTGATGATTCTATACATGGAAAACATCATTCATAGCTATGAATTTATGTCGAAGAGTTCATCATAATTCCATCAGCCCGATTCTCTCCTACACTTCTAATGATCCAATGAACATGGTAACCAAATATCTATATATCTATATCCTATGGTTACCCAACCTCAGAGGCACCCGAATGAATATATGATCACCACTTTTAAATTATATGGTTCATCTATATATATATGAATAAGGATTCTGTATACACATAGATGTATCCCTACATTTCGAAATTAGTTGTACCTGCTCCAACGACTCCTTAACGTGACTGAGACCTGATAATTTTGACTCACCAGAATCCATCTAACATTGAGGTGATCTACCTAGAAAACTATATAGATCACCATATGTTATCATCATTATAGTTTCTTAATAACTATTATTATATGAAAACCCCATCATTGCTTGGTTTTTCTCTCAAGACCCATTGATGTCTAGAGCACACACTCACAATATATCCTTAAGACCCTCTATTGTATGCTTTGATTTTCCATCCATCGGTGTGTTGAATTCCTTACCCAATAATTACTATGTATAATGATCCATCTTCAATCCCTAAAAAATATTGACGTGAAATTTGACCCAGGATATGAAATTATAGTCTGTGGAACATTGTGAAAATGGACTATCTTCGAAACATATTGATATCCTAGATTCTCTATTGATAATTCCTCTTGCATAGGCATGGAATGTTCTACTGTCACAAGTCTATCCATAATAACTCAGAGAGTGTCAATACCCATGGTGTCCTTGTGAGAACTACTAGAAAATCCATTGTCACATTGTTCTATTTTTATTTTAAAATGGTAATCATCTGTATTAACCCTCTATGTTACTGATTCTTCTTCTTAACCTACTGATAGGAGTAACATTATGTAAAGAAAAATTTTATCTCCTATTTCATGCCCGAACAGTGAAAATATCATCATATTTCATGGTTCACTTTGGCTGCACCTCGATGAACACCCCAACTTCATGGAATGAAATTATTTCATTAGATCCTCATTGATTCTCATATGCCCAACAACCAGATTCCAAGAATTTAAAATATAATCCCCATCTATTACACAAAATGAAATTACCTCCCCAACATCATGTATTTTTATCATGATTAATCTCACTAGGTCATCGTACTTTCTATTTGACATCTAGCTAAAAAATGTAGACACCACTAAAATTGATTCCAGAGTCATTTTTTCCTGATTTTCCAGAACCACAACATTCATCTCATCTAGAAAGGTCATCATATTCTTCTAAAAACTAGATTAATAAACAACTTGAGGGTGACTTTTCGTACATAATGAATCATCAAAATTATTCACCTTTTTGGAATATATACGAGCATAAAATCAAATAGCCACATATACTCAGTCCACCTCTATATTAGGAGATTAAAATATCTCATTGAAAAGATGTGTTTTAATATCTTTTGATTAGTATACAACGTAAAAAATTACCCCAAAAAAATTTCCTCAAACACTTTAAGGAATAAAATACTACGAGAAACTCAAGGTCAGTCATATGGTAGTGATATTCTTGATACCTTAACTGTATAGATCCTTTCGCTACAACTCAATATTTTTTAATAAAAAAACTCCTTGTCCAATCCCAAAAGCATCAAAATACACTATGTAATCCTCAAATTGTTTTATATGATCAATATTTGTTTTAATATATAATATTTCTTCAACTCATGGAAGGAATCGTCACAAGATTCCAACCTTTCATACATTAACTCCATTTTATTCAAGCCTAAAGGTTGTTCTTCAAACACAGAAATTTTTTGGATGAACCTCCTATAATAAATAGATTATCCCAAAAATCATTGGACATCAAACATATTCATGGTATTATCCTAAGAAATAATTTAATGATGCATGTTAGGATCTATTGACACAACATCCAAAGTGGTTATATTTCTCAGGATGTTTACCTGATCAATCAAAAACTGACACACATATAGATTGGTGTATAGATTATTCTACCATAGTTTACTAAAGATGACTTCATTTAGTTTTTAATGATCACCATATGTCTTGAAAAACAATAAGATATCATCCAAAAAATACACCATAAAATGATATCGGTACGGATGTAAGCTTTATTTCATCAAGGAAAGAAATAATGTATGTGTGTTTGTCAACCCAACTGGAATTATGATGAACTCATATAGGCCATACCTGCTTCTGAAAATAGTCCTTAGTATATCAGAAGTCATAATTCATAGCAGATGATACCCCAATGTCATGATGATATAACCCACATGCTCCTCTCAAATGATCAAATATATCATCAATATGGTGAAGAGGATAATGGTTTTCCAAAAACATCTGGTTTAACATTTTTTAGTCAATTCAAAAGCATAATGTCCCATTATCCTTCATAGAAAAGGGAACTGGAGAAACCCCAGGTGGCATACTCAGATGGATAAATCCTTTATCCACCAATTCATTCAGCTGAGTCTTGATATCTTGATGCTCTATCAAAGCCATTCCATATAGTGATATAGAATCTCACTTGGACCCCAACATTATATCCATTGTGAATTTAAAATCCCTATAATGTGGAAACCTAGAGAAGAATTTAGTCCAAAATACATGAAACTGTTCTACTACGGGTGGAAAGATTTCAGTCATTACAACTCCATTATCCATCCATAAACTAGTGACATGGGAAATGACCCATCCTATTTTCTAATCAATTGTCCCTACTCGGCCACCTGGATATCCTACTCTCCACAATGAATATAGTTTCAACATTTAGAGATGTAAATTTCACTCTCCCTTGGTAACAATAAAAGTGGGCTCAATATGACACTTTCCAGTCCATACAATCAATTTGGTTCAATCTAGACATATCATGAATATAGAGATCCTAGAGAAAGATGTCATTCCCAATCTCAAGAGAACATCCATTGAAAAAACAAATGTCTTTAAACCATTCATACAATGGTGAATATATGGTACTAACTCCGCTAACAAACTCGATCACCAAGACCAAACCATTAATTTGTTTTTCATATACAAATGAGTAAGATGTACTAATATCAAAAAGGACTAGTTAATATAGCAGCTACATGAATAGTACCTCTCAATATCAGTGAGCCACACTTGATCTCCATAACTGTAGGATGCACCATATTCATCTATCCTTATATTCATCCCTTTGACTCCATATGACACCCTTGAGTTGCACCACTCTATTGATACATGCGTTCTTTCCCAGAAGCACCATGTTCATTGCCTATACCACCTTGTCCAGAAAAAATCTAGCTATAAGATTGCTAAATTTCATAAGAGCCTCTTCCTATACTTTGGATCTATCTATCTTCTCCACCAATGACCGTCTTCCTTTGGTTTCTGGGAAAACTCTATAGATATTCCATCCGAATGAAGTCATCACACTCTATCAGAAGTTGGGGGATATTATTAGGAATGTGTATCAGCTTACAACACTTGTGGAAAATAAATAGGGTATGATCCTGAGTAACTGATCCCGTAACATTCCAAATTGCTTCCTAGTACTCTGGAAAATGATTTCATAGTGACACATCCTTCCCATGGATGTCATACCCCAGGTCATTTAGCTAAAACAGCATGTCCTGTAATGGATTCGTCCTTTAGGTTCCCCTAATGTATGAGAGCATGTTCTACCACTTCAGAAAAATTCTTTAACTAAAATAGTTTTACTTGGAAAATAATATCAGACAAAAGTGAATCATAAAATCAACATTCCATACATGTATAATCTCATTCCAACACAAAAACCAACCACTTTAGGTCTATAAACCCTCAGAAATAGTCCCTCATAAAAATTATCTCCTATGATAGCCTCATGAACTCAACTACCATATCTAAACTCGGTATCTCTATATATAATTATTCTAAAAACATCTATAAAATTCCCTTCTATTTATTATAAAATAACCTTTTAAATGTAACACCAATGCTTTACTGATCTCCATGGAATATAAATTTTCTCAGTTGGAGTCTCCAAATGGACAAATATCATCCTGATAGACTCAAAACATAAAAGATTGAAGATTTTGAAACTAGAACTCTTGATTCAGATGATACATACTTTTTTCAACCTAACCTAGGTGTCCTTGCATAAATTCCTTGAGGCAAGAAATGTTCTCTCATAACTTCTCATAGGTTTCCTCACATGACACTATAGGTGTGTAATGTACCGCTATTAGTAGAGCCTCAAAAACCATAACCTCATTTCATCATATCAATAATTTTAATCATTGATCCATAACTCGAAAATTCAAAACATACATCTTTGGACTCATTACATATCGTTATCTCATTTTTGTAATAGGATTAATCATAACAACTCTTTTCCATAAAAATCTCCACATAGTCAAAACCAAGGTTCTATCACTACAAAAACCATCATATGCATCAGACATTGTTATAAAAGAAATTATCAATATCATATCATGTTTCTCATTTAGCCACCCAATTATTCACATTTTCCATAAATTTACATTTGTCAATTTTTTATTAGGAATCATTTTCAATTCATTTTCACTATTAAAAAAATTTTCTATGTAAGAAAACATACCAAAAACACATTTTCATGAGAATGAATTTAATGATCAATGTCTTGAAATAATAATGAGTTATTAGAATAAATAATGTTGACTTAACAGTCATGCCTTTTCGGGATATGATTAAATTATTAGAAAATATCAAAATATATTTTCATTTCACACAACTAGTGGATTACCCATGTGGAAATAATATTGCATTGTAATAAAAAACACAAATAACAACAATACAACCCTAGTTACCTTGGTTTTCTATGTACATGGGTTCCCAAATACAATTCATGAGATCATATCCAATCCATAAATCTTCTAAGTCTCTTATATACATTTCTCAATAAATAAGAAAAAAATAATAATAATAAAATATCCTATACCACCACTTTGTAAAATTTTGACCCATGCGACACACACCAATTCCTAGAATGTGTCAATCACATGACCTCAAGAATGCCTACCCATACACCAAAGGATATCGAATAACAGCGAGGTTCTTATTATTCGATCATGGGGAGATTATTCCCAATTTTATCTTTGTAATACACTAGGAGATGTTACTAATAAACAATGCAATAAAATATATCCATAAAAATACCAATATCTCATGTAAATAAATGATTTAAATACAACAACAAAACTAATGAAGTAAACATGCATTGTTAATGCAAGTGGACTTTCACTTAAATGATTCTTTAAAAGAAAACACTGATGACTATAATATGATCACCATAACACATCCATTTCCCTCATCCATGTTCCATCCAGACTCATCCATCTAACACCTGGCCTTTTCAATTAAACTGTCTTACATCCATGAAATATATTCAGGTACTGATCCGGAAGCCTGAGTAGGGTTTGTGTATAAATCAGTATTCCACCACCTACAATGTATAAAAAAAATAGATTCTATAACAAGTTTATAAATTTGTATAAAGAATTATTTTTGCTGAATAAGTAATAAATTATCAAATTATCAATTAATCATTATTAAAACTCATAGACCATCAGTTTCCAGAGGACTCCCTGGACTCAATACATATTTATTCAAGTGACATGTCTGATCTATTTAAATAATTTAATTCATATTTTCTTATAGAACATGGGATTAAATTATCCATGTCACATAAATTATATTTTTATTTCCACTTGGAACCGTAGTCCAGAGATATTTTTTGGGTATATAAAACAATATATCTCCCCATGAGTTTTTAGAGCATCAGTACATATTTCACACCATTTTTTATGCTTGGTTAAAGATCATCATATCTTTCACCTCATTTATCAGTAAATCACAATAAAATATATATATCATGGACGTAAAACATCCGGTATATCACCCCATTTATCAATCATACATATATATCATGGGTGTAGATCTCTATATCTAGAACCCCATTTTTAATCATACATATATATCGTTGGTGTATAACATCATTTCTAGTACCATATTTCTTAATCATACATATGAATAAAATATATCATAAGATCACAAGTATCACTTTGTCACATGTTTTCACATTATCATGTCAACCATGTTTAACAAAAAATATTATTATTATTAAAATTAACAGCTATAAAAATCCATTTAATAATAAAAAATTAATTAATTCAATTCCATTAATTGATTCGAAAAGTAATTAAACTATTATATCCCATTAATTAATTCCGTAATTAATTTTTCAAATCTATTTAACTTGTTAATTCAATTATTAATTAACCTAACTAAGTCCATTAATTAATTCAAGAATCATGTAATCCTTTCACAGTATAAATAGAAAATAATTAATTCCCCAATTAATTATTCTCTATTCAAAATTTATTAAGTCGGAAATTTAATAATTAAATCAAAAAATATCTAAATACAATTCCCAATTCGATACGTTGATAATTAATTCGTCAATTAGTTATCTCGATTCCAAAATTAATTTATTAAATAAAATTCACAATCCTCAAATAATTAATTAACATCATTAGTTATTCAAATTTGGGAATTCCATTTATAATCAAACCCCATAAATTATACATTCACATACATGTAATTTTTAGAAAGACTTTTTGGCTTGAATAATAGTCCACCTACCTAAATTCATTATTGAGAAAATCACCCAATAAAGATCTCCAAAATTGAGCAAACAAATAATGTAGATTGATATCTAGATCTAAAAAATTAAATAAATATTAAACAAAAAAGATATCTTAAATATAGATCTAGATCAACAAGCCTAGAAATATGCTCAAAAATCATATATCTTGATATAAAAATGTAGAGAATAACATCGCACCAAAAGAATCATATAACAGATGAGTATGAATGGGATAGAAGTGAGATATGAACCACTTATAGGGAGGGATTAAGATCATTTACATGGTTTTTGAATCACAATGAGTGGATGTTGAGAAGGGTTTTAATTAATCTAGCGATCTCAATATTTGTAAAATAATGCCTTGGGTAAAATGGATGTTCAATGGAGTAAGATTCAGGGATTTTGAAATGTTAAAAACTAATTTTTGGGTGACATTAATTCCCAATAATGGTTTAAGGTCCAGATGCTAAAATTTATCCCAAATAGTGTGCCTAAAACATGGGCCTATTATTTTAAGGGTTCAATCATACTCCCTTGGTGTTGAACAATTAGGAAAATCATTCACCAATGATGAAAATACCCTCCACCTAGGGATTCATTGTTTTTTGGGCTAGGGAACACGGTTTACATTATAATGTGCCAACCATACACTACCCAATTTGATTCATTTTTCTAAAAATTTCAACCATACACCCCACAAGAAAAAATACAAATTAAACGTACTCAACAATAAATAATATACTATCTCTATACGAGCATGATAAAAGTCTAGAAATGTTTAGGATGTTACACATATAAATTTTTTTTATCCAGACAAGAACGAAATTCTATGAAACCACTAACTCGATCCTTTACCAAAATTCTATGTGATTTTCTAAAACATTTACTTATCCTTATACTTATACATAAACAGACCCCTATAAATATCCTTCAAAATAT
The DNA here is from genome assembly GCA_963277665.1 of Viscum album. Lineage (NCBI taxonomy): Eukaryota > Viridiplantae > Streptophyta > Magnoliopsida > Santalales > Viscaceae > Viscum > Viscum album. Next base: position 58,507,183 of record OY728143.1, on the reverse strand, counting down.
CCATAGTGATCTCACTAAACCTTTCTCATCATTTTCTGTAGTTTAATAAACCTTAACTTTAATACCAATTATAGAGTACCATGCTTAACAGATATGGATATGAAATCATTCTAGGTGAATATTAAGTACATTAAAAAAATACATGCATTAAGAACATATTATCTTACTGTATTTGGAAACATGGAACACATTCTTCTTGAATGGTTAAATATCTTCACCCTCTTCCTTAATGGTCTTCAAATTTATTTATCCTTCTTAAAACATTTTATCATAAACTTGGGAAAGGAAATATCAGAAAGGGGTGAGCTCAAATTCTCAGTTTGGTTATATAAAGGAAATATATAATCATAACATGAATACAATGGAATGATAATACGATCATATCATTATAATATTATACCTTTCAATTCTAAGATCATAAACATGATTCCTATCATAAATCTTACTTGTACATAAGAAATGAATCATATGAAAATTAGAAACATAGTATATGAAAGCATAACATTTGAATAAGAGACGGAATTTTGGTATACATATCAACATATAACTTCATGAAAATGTTTAAGTGGAAATGGGTTCTGCCATTAAACCAGGGAAATGAAATTAGGCTCTCCCATAAACTTATATACATTCAACTAGGCCCAAAGATAATATTTTTTACATGAAATCTGGTTCATGCATAATAAAATGGGCATGAATCCAGGTAAATGAATAATATGTTGAACATTTAATAAGGATTAGACATAACATTGTTATCTGCAAATAAATTTCACTCATTTCATTGTGAACATGTTATCAGGTTCACATATAAACTTATGGGCCTATAATTAGTTCCATGCAAACACTGTGAAAATATAATTAGGTTCATATATAACATTTATACTCATGAGTCATCCATCATTTCCAAATTAATTGGAGGGAGATATAGGTCACATCAATCAAATAACATGTGTTCAACAAGATTATACATAATTACCGTTCCATAACAAATGAAATGAAATTTGTATCATAAACATTTCATTATATCACTACATATGGAAAATATATATGTCTAATAATTATTTCATAAAAGAATTTCCCATACAAATAAATCATGGATTTCCAAAGCATATGACTCTTGGAAATGAAATTGGTTTCATAAGAATCATCCCATCAAAACACAAACCACTAATTAAAGAATAAGAATGGAAACTTTGGATCATTTCTCATACGGTCTTGAGTGATATCAACAAAGATCATATTTTATGGAAACTAATTTTGGAATATATTTTAATAAATTTTCAGGAGGAAAATATCCATTATTCTTGAAAAAATTATTTTTAAAAAATTTAAAAATAAAAAAAAACCATTTTATTTTAAATGCATTTAAAACATATAATTAATTGTTTAAATCACGTTCAAAACATTTTTCTTTGAAAAATAATATAATAATCATGAAATTAAATAATATTTTACTTATAATCATATAAATTATGATTGAAAATAAATAATTTTATTTTCCTTGAAAACATATTAAATATTATTTTTAAACTTTTGAATCCTGTTATCCTTGGAAGCATCAAAAAAATGCTTCAAATAATTTTCAAAATTGTTTTCATCAAAAACATTAAAAATAGCCTTGATCAGATTTTTGAAAAACATTTCATTGATAATAAGGTGAAAAAATATAAAGAGAACATGAAAATGATTGGAAAACTATATCATTGAAAATAACATGAAAAAATATAATGTAAGATTCAAAGTTATTAAAATACTTTTCTTTGAAAATTTCATTATGAAATATTATAATGGATGCTCTGAAAATCATTTAAAAAGACTTTTTATATATTTTTTTTGAAAACCACATTAATAAAATAAATTTACTGGATATTATAAAAAATCAATTAAAAAGGAACATTGTAACATTGTAATGTAAACTTAAATGGAATTTTATTCATTATGGTGGGTAAATCATTACATGATAAAAATTCATTTTTTACACTAAAAAGATTAGAAGTGTACATCGTCTAACAATTGAAAATTAGATACATTTAAGAAAACATTTTTATTAAAAGGTAAAATGGATAAAAATTTATTATAATCATTATAGGAAAATATTTTAATATTTTTTGTTACCTTTTAGAATACATGGTTTTGAAGGAACATAGGTTTTTGATAGAAGAGAGAGGTAAAATTAGACTTTCTCAAAAACACTTTCTTGATCACCACATGTACTAAAGAGTTGAAATATTGTAACCATTACATGGATATAATATTAATAACCATAGGGAATGAAATTTAATTATATCTATTTAGATATTGATAATAATATTTTATCAATAAGAGAAAAATCATAAAAAAATATCGATAAATGGTGTGATTGTAGCTTTAAAACATTACCAGTTTGGAGTCATTGATTACTAGAACAGGGGAAAAATGTACTTGATCATAACAAATAATGATAAAATTGATATTCACGATATAAAATTTCAATAACAGTATATAGACCTTAGGGAAAAATATAATTTCATAACTTCACATATGTCTCATCGATGGAAAATTGAGACTAAATTACATCAATGATTTGGTAACATTTGATAAATAAACACCGTGAAAGAAATTTAAAATTATCGGTATGGAAAATCCCATTAATTTGAGTATATGAAATATATAATACACAAATCAACACTATATACTACACAAAAAAAATAATGGTGAATATGGCTTGACTCTCACCAAAATAAAAAGTGAGATGAAATTCTCTAACCAAAATACTTAACCTTCTTTATACACAATAAAAAATACAATATAATAAATGAATGAATATTATGAATCTACATGTGAACCATATTATTATATCTAATACCATATAATATTCAATTATGAATTTATATTACATAATTATTAACAATTACATGATAAATTAATGTTTTTTAATAACCGATTGTATTACCATTGGTGTTCTGACTTATTATTTTTTATCCTCTTACGTAGATCATGATTTACTTATTTTTATAATATAAAATATTCTTTATATATCATATATATTCGGTATAAAAATATTTATATAAATATACATATGTTATAATTTTTAATATAAATACATAAATCAAAGAAATGGTAGGTCGTACGTATGCATGATCACTGCTTTAGTATTATTATGATATTGAAATAAATGATATATATATATATATATAATTTCATTTAAATAGAATTATTAAGTAATATATATCATATAATTTTATCAAACACTTTCATAATAATGTCAATGTAATGTGTGAATGCATCACATATATTTGAGTTGGTGCTAGTCCACATTTCCACAAATGAAGTTATCGTAGTTACACAAAACGGAAATCATGAATGCATGCTCTCTAAAAAATCAATGAAAATTAAAAAAATTATATTTATAAAATATATCAAATATAAATATATTTTCCATTTTGATTCAATAAAATGGAATGACGTTAATGAACAAATGAACAATTGATATTTCATGAAATGATTGTTCACCATACAGTAACGGTAAGTTCATTAACAATTAGATGGAAGGGTGTCTAAGTTTAGGTTTAAAACATTATATAAAATCATATGAATATATTTTGGATAATAATGCTATATTTTAATAAATTAATATGTATAATTGAGGTGATGGATAATATAAATTAGGGAATGGATCCTGACCTAGAATGTTGCATCTTCATTGGGTAACTCTTTTGGGTTTTCACCAAAGGGATTCCTTGGATGGATTTCATTAAAAATAGAGGAATCAAGGTGGTAGGGAGGGATGTTGGGAAGGTAATTGAGTAGATCCTATATGTTCTTATGCGGATTGAGTGGTGCGAATATGGGGGATAGGTGGTTTCCATTTATCTGGGAGGGAGGGGATAAACATGAGATTTTTCAAAACATGTTAGGTGTACCCATGATTTTAACAAAAAAAATTAATAATAACCAAACCAAACTGAAAAATTGATCATTTATGGCCGAAATATATCTAGAAAATGGATGTTGGATAAGTGTATAGGTCATTTGGGGCATTATGTTTATGGTTTAGTCCCTCATTAATCATAATTTTATCTTAATCATTGTAATTAATTTTAATTACATTCCCTAATATTTTTGGTCTAAAATTATGTTGATCTTATTAGACTGTATGAATTAAAATGATTACAACCAAATTTTCCTATTTTCCATAATTCAATTTTCAGAAGTGGAAAAATTATGGTTAATTATACCCTTGTAGACATGGTAAGAAATCCATGTTTTAATGTGTGAATGTTAAAATGTTGATAACACATGTATATATAAATTCCAAATACAAATAATCAAAATGACCAAAATTGATAAAATGTGTGTGTAGCTAAAATATATTTTCTTTAAAACAAATAGAAAATAAAATTCGACTATATAAATAAATTTGAAAAAAAATGATTTTTTGAATTAAAATACAGCATTTTTTACTATTCAACCGAAATGTAGTTTCTTAAGTTAAACCCCAAAAATATCATCAATGATATATTGGAAAACTTGAATTAAAAAATGATATTTATTTTATTAAATTAAATCTATAATAGTGTATAAAATAAATTTTATTACCATTCATATAATTTCAAAAAAAAGAAATTCGTTTTAGATGTTTTTATTTTTAAATATATAATGACATTCACTATACTACATGTTTTACAATCAATATAATTTTTATATAAATCCATTGTAATTAATATTTAAATTTTCTTTTTGTTTCTATTAAAATTTAAATGTTTAAGGTATAGATTATAACTATCTTGATTAAATAAATTTAACAACAAAATGATGTTTCTTATAAACTTGGTGTTGCTTGTAACACAAGCCAAGTCGGTGTTCTGTGTAGTGCATGATAATTTATGTATTACATGTACTATATAAAAAATAAATGTACTGATTTATTAAAAACTATATTCAGTTTTTTGGGATATGAAAAATATCTAAAATATTAGATTTATTTAAAAAACATATTCACAAAATCTCATGGAATTATAGAAGTTCCCATAGGTATCATATTAGAAAGGACATCCCATAAGGGTTAAACTACTCCATTATCATGTCTTAGGTGAATTCTGATTGCATAGAGGGCCTAACATCCCATAAATTCCTCATAATCATATCTCAACCTCACTAACCTCACAGGATACATAACCCATGGGAGATTTCCCGATGCCAATCCCATTCCGATGTTATCCTAGGACAATCGTCACTCAATACCACTCCATATCATACTCAAATCACATCATCTTGATTCTTACATCAATGAGGAGAATAAACACCCACCCTATCCTCATCATACTTAACCAACATCAATATGTCCTCTCATAGTTTTTTCATGACCTACTCATGATACACATTCTCATCCCATCAAATTTCTATACTCAGATATCAAAATGAAACCAATCCTAAGGTAATATACATTTACACACTCCAATTAGACCCCTCGGGGTTTTTATATGTCCCGTTATTCAATTTTATTGTAAGTTCCATCCCGATAAGTGATCACTTACAACAATCCAGTTTAATAGGATTCAACATAGACCATGGAAATCTACCACATTCATGAAATTTTAGTTAAAATAATACAAAATGATTTTCAATTAATTTAATGATCTCCCTCCGTGGTGAGACAACATATCACATGAATATAAAAAAATACATAATATCATAGGGATATACATTATTGAACATATACTTAAATTAAAGAGTTAAAACATTTATTTTTAAACATAGTAGATTTTCTCACTCTAATTCATGTTTGTCCAGCAACCACCCCTCATTCTGAAGGCCTAACATATGTCAAAGATCCAATATTAATTATAAACAATTTATTATTTTTCATTAATTTAATTTAATCAATTTAAAATTTCTTCTCAATTTAAATTAACAAGGCAAGGAACATAAAATATAATTGATCTATAACCCCTTAATAAAACCTTTATCTATGGTGGATGTCCCACTCTTGTCGCACACCCACACCTAAGACATAATTTCAAAATAATTAATTCAATAAATATTAATTAGTTCCAAAAATTATCAAAATTAGCATAATTTTTATATTCTTATTGGGTGATCTATTCAAACAATAAATGAAATAAATCAATCAGAGGTGTTCCATGATTTACTCTTGAAACTATATCAGGAAAAATCAGTACAACCCATAACCAACCCTATTTACAAATTAAATTTATTTAAGAAAAAACCCAAATAAAAGTCCTAATTGAAAAATTTCTTCTTGAAAATGATTTGTGATGATATAGAGACATCATATCAAGATTCGCTATAAGAAATCCATTCAAAATCCCAACCAATATAGGATATATCAACCATGATATATGAAAAATCATGAATAAACCCTATCAATATTGGAAAAAAGAAGTTATAATTGAAAATTTTGATGAAGTATAATAGAGTAAGTAAAATAGAGTGTACCACGAATCTACATTGAAATAAAATGAACAAATAATTAGTATTAAGTGGCTCAGGGAATGGTAATGGGTGGATTGAACATCCAAAATGTATTTATCTAGATGCTGAAGACCATAAAGAAGAAAAAAATACCATTCATTAAAGGACTAAAATGAACATACTTAAAAAATCACCCATAAAAATTTGACGATGTGAACAAAGTGTTCAGGATTTTAGAACCTAAGGATGAGGGAAAAAACCTAGTGCAACCCCATTCACTACTTAAAGGTTCCTGAAAAAAAACACTACCATGGTGTGAATGTCCATTCAGATCATTAACAGAATGGTGTTTATTTTTTAGTAGGCCAATCACTCTAAACCTACTATAACATTGACTCAAACACACGATCTATCTCCTAAACATTATACCAAATCCAAAAAAATACCATTTAAAGACGTTCAAACTCATTGAATATCATTCTGATTTCCAATTTTCTAAATGAATTGACCAATATATCCAAAATTCATATTTTGTCCAAAATAATCACACTAAAAGAGGTAAGGCTTGTACTACCTCCACATTGTAGAACTTATCTTCCACATTAATACTCATCTATATTTCATCAATTAATCTTATCATAAACTAGTAAAAAACTAATGCTAAATTATCCACATTTTATCTTTTAGAACCAAATAATCTTACTATTTGTAACTCCAATGACATACCTCACTAATAAACAGAACCAGAGACACCATTATCCATCCATATGGAAATAATAATATGATTCTTACTAATGATCATCAATCAAAAGATAACAAGGTATAATAAATTAATTTTTCTTCTGACTTATAGTACTCCTAACTATAAGACAGAACACATATAGGTTAATTTGGATCCATGATGCCCCACAACAACAAACATTCTATTCAAAACACATTTCCAAGGGCCCAACAAACATTTTGGGGCAATTTGAAACTCAACACACCCAATTATATGAAAAAACTATTCAGGCCACCTATGAATGAAAATTCATGAAGAAAATAATTCTAACATTCCGATGTAGTGTCCCATATCCTAAAAATGAAATATAAACATCCAAATTCATGAATATATTACATAATAGATACACTAGAGTATGAGAAAGAATTATATTATAATACCCCATTAGGATAAGAAAACCAAAACAGTCATCTTGATCTCACTTGTTCACTGAAACACCGTATCATTGAAAGGAATCACCCTTGGAAAATTCTAACATCACCTCGAGCATGATGAAAGCACACCATGTCCATCCAATATCACATTCATATTCTAAACCATTCATTTGATGTGGAACTAGAAAATTATTATTCCTGGGCTTACCAACATCCATGGGTCACCTCAACTGTCCAATGAATAGTCTCAAGCGTCTTTAAACATACCAACATGGTTTTATTTCCCAATGGAATGTGATTGAACCATTACATCACATAATTAATGCGCTAGATAATTCAACTCATACTCAAGAATTAATATAAAAAAACAATTCTAATAATTTCACACTCAACATGATATTAATCCGCAATAACTATTGATTGTCATTGGTAATAAGGGACACATCCTCCAACAACCAATAGATTAATACCAATCACATGACTTACCATAAACTACTCCTAGAGTGTATCCTCAATCGGTTTAATCATCACATGAATATCACTCATAAGACCCAATCATCTTATACTAGGAAACCCTTATATAGGATCAATAACAGATCATCCCTGCCACATATATCTAGTATGAGCTACCTTTGTCTCATAAAAAAACCAAAGGGATTATACTCCTCTTCCACCTGATTAAATCAATCGACTCACGTCCCCATGAGTCACACATCGTTAATCTCATTCTCAACAACCAAGCACATCAAAAAAATCTACTTACATGTAAATAACATCAATTATGAATCACCCTTATACATCATTTTCCAAATAAGGGATACCGCCTATACCATTGTCTATCACATGACCACACACCTATAAACATTGTTTGAAAATCAATAGTATTTTCCCACAATACATCCATCCTATATTCGACCACATGGGATAAAAAAATGCCTCTATCTAATTTGGAGCCATGTTTTGAAACACCATAGTTCGGTTTATAACCAATTATATCCTCTAAATCCAAACCTTGATACCCTAAACTAACACTCATGTTTTTCCTCCTGAAAACCAATACCATTTTCATAAAAATACAATATAGGTTTGAACCTCCAATTCACTAATAGAGAGGAAAGGTACATGACCATTCCATCAGCATTAATAATATATAATGCATCAACATGTGCATATCCCATATTAGGTAACACATTTTAGTCATAATTATCAATTCAGTAGATTCCATACATGTTTCATGCCTCAGGGGAACACATAAGTCCCTGAGAAACCTACTCTCTAGCTACCCTCATACACAAATCATATTACGTATGCTGCTAGCCTCACCTATTCTGATCCATATATTAGAACACAATGTTATCCCACAAAACCCATTTTTTATACCTCTAGTAAACTATAACTCATAGAACATTATTTTGAACCTAACTAAATAGTCACAGAATGTCTCACATGGCCAACTACCCACTCTAGGGTAAACTCTATATGTATCTATATTTGAGATGACATTCCAAATCAAGAACATACTCATGCAAACTGAATTGCATCGGGCATCTCTATGTGGGTCTACCCCCTCAAGAATTATTATCTTATACTAATGATAATCATGACTCCATATAAGGATCCAACCCTTGAGGATCACATTACCATGTATCGTCACATATGTTAAATAAAATAACCCCAAAATAATTTCTATAGTGGAACAGATAGTCGTATGGTCTAGTGAAGTAGAATTAACTATTAAGCTACATGGGAAATTACCATAAATGTTATTAATGACACATTAAATAAATAGACCTATTTTTTATAGAACAAGTATCATAATAACCCACTATAGTTTTATAAATAATTCATCATATGAATGTACCAATATTCTATGGTCACTATATAGAATATACCGAAAGATTATATAAATGTCATCATCCTCGAGAATCATTCTATATATCTATATGGAAATTCATTAACAGAATCATATAGTATTCTCTAAAAAATTATAACTCAACCACAAAACATTATAGGAAAACATTATATAACATTTATAAAAACTAAATAGTTCGACCCTAACATTAGTGATATCATGAAATAACATTTTTCAATATTCAACAGGAGTCCAATGTTTTAATTATGGTGTTTGTACAAGAAAAATGTCCAATGATCCAAGATAAGGAAATCTATAAATAAAAAATAAATATAATAAAAAATCAATGATCTTAATGCTAGCTAAATTCATATGACAAAAAAATATGACACCATGAAAGTAAATCCCATTCCCCTTGTAACAAGAAATTCCCATAAAAAAGTTTTTTCTATGAACGAAATTCATAAACTTCGTAATATATAATACGATCTGATTTTACATATCAATCAAATATATATATTATAATAAAAAATAATACTCTGATAGGATCAGCGGCATCATTTAAATAATATATATGATACCACATTGTAATTTCATACCATGGGCCACAAAAGTAGATTAATTCATAGATTATGTGAATTGTTACAAGGCCAGTATGTGCCTCCCATTATGCATGATGAATCCCACAAGTAGTGGATGATTTGTGTAGTAATGTCGTGAGACAATTAACCCTTATAGGAGTTACTAATAATGTTTATATAATAATGGATTATTGGTGAACATTAGGCATATAGAAATGCATTTAAAATCAATAAATGAATACATTAGTAAAAATAAATGAATGTGGATGTATACATTTATATAAACTTACAATAATGATGGACTATAGTAATTATGATAGATTATTTGGACAATCAAGTATATTAGATAAATAAATGGTCTAAATGTAATGGAGTATCCACTTCTTATCAATGGGCATAAACTGTTCACAAACTATAATCTTTTATGAGCTATCCTAGTCAACAATGATACATTTGTCCTTCTCCCATCCAAAACCATAAATTATTGAACTATACTCATTACCCATGTGACATAGATCCCCAATAAGGGTACAAGCAAAAGTATGTATCAGAAAAAAAACATTTTCCCATTCATAATAAATAATGAATTGTACATAAATTGCATGATTAGGAAAAAATATTGTTACAGAAGCATAAATAAATAACCACTATCTATCTTTTGGTTCTTTTATTGGACTTTGATCGACCCAAACTACCATCAACCATTACTTTGTTTTCTTTTATAATGTTATAAATATGTTCCTTCCAATTTAATTCTAAGAAACTGATTTATTGTGTCATGTCCAAGGAAATCCAAATCATACACATAAGACACCTTCCAAATAGATCTATGGTGTACCATTCTATTAAAAACACACTATCAATGTTTAGGGGAATGTACCTCCTCTTCTGGGAATCATATCATTAAATTATAGTGGTGTGGTTCACCACTATATATATTAACTTGGTTGAATTTACCTCTCAGCATAAAAATCCAAGGATAATGTCCACGGTATCATAAAATGATTTTATAATCATTCATAGGATCATGATCATGGAAATATAATACCATTCAAAAACTTTGTGTATTGCCCTTCCAATAATCCTATAATATGAGAGAACGGTGTGTCTATCCACTTTTCAAAATCATATCATCCAATTACATGGCTTCGATATCCCATAATAGACATCACATTAGTGTATAATTCAACCCCCCGCATAGAACCACACTGTTCCTCTTGGGCATCCTAAACCTTCATTTCATGATGTATGGTACATCCAACTATATGGATCAAAGGATCATTACCATGTGATCCTCATTTATCAAATCATGGTGTATTTAATATCCCATCATATATATATATAGATATTTTCTATAGAACCCCAATATAATACATTATTATGGGCTATAAATTCCACAATTCCGATCAAAAGACTGTGCCCAAGAAATTATAAAATTAGTGATAGTAATAGGCTCATCATCTGAATATTTGGATCATGTTGTAGATAGATAAATTGTCTCATTGAATAATTGTGGGAAGTGAATACCCATAACCATTTAATTTAAAACATTATAACTTCCTATGGTTCACATAATCAATCCAGTTTCCATGGTGACACTTGTGATCATCACTACCTCATTTACTATCAATAGGGTCAACATATCACTCATAATATCAATGAATGCAAATATGGTTCCCTCTATTTAATTCTCATATCAATGGTAAACACACATCACTCATAGGGTATAAATTCAAATTTTTTTCATCATAATAACATCTTGGCCTCACTATTCCTAAAGGTTAGTCACTCGAGGGTGATTTCCTCAACAAAATCCCCTTCCCAAGTCAACATAGGTAAATACTCACAACCAACATGTAAAAAACAGCTACAGAGCACCCCGAATGTGTTCTTTTATTTAACATGGAATGAAAAAATGACCCCAAAATTATCATATTATCCCAAAGAATTATGGAATCTAACAGTTTGTCTAGAACATACATCGGACACTCATTCTCATTTTAACACATCCATATACTCAGTGATTAACAAGGCACCATCACGGAGGGACTATGAACTAAGATAAAAAAATTACACCTCTTAAAGGGAATATATATACCATTTAAAATGTTTATCTTCAAGTCCTCAACCATTTCTATCCATGGAAAACATGGTAGTGCATACATGTTCATTATGGCCATTGGCACCATGTCCAATTCTATGGATTTCATTTAATATCATAATTTTTATTTAGAATAATGGTCCTCTAAGAATTATTGGATGGGCCCCATATCACATACATATAAAAATATATAATTCAAGGGGATTATATATAACGTGTCACCGACCACATCCATGTATATATACCATTTATTTCTTATCCCATACACTCTTACCATGCCCATTAAAGTCTAACTAGACACCACCTATCACCAAAAGGCTCATACACACTTAATATAACCTATATTAATTGTAAATAATTATTTATTTAATATAAACGTTAAATAATTTTTTATTTAATCTAAATTATTTTATTGTTTCAATTAAAATTAACTACGTTAAATTCTTAAAAAAATTCAATGATTTAATCAGTCCTGTAAGCCTCAATCTGTGTTGTTCAATTAATTTATTAGAATTAACCACAAATAGGGCATTCCATCTCATTAATTAATTATTTTAATATTAATAAATTCATTAAATTAAAAAGAATTCAAAATACTGAAAACTCAATTTTTTCTACCATCACACTAGAACATTCTCAAAACACCCACAAAAGTATAATGACGCACTCCTATCACTATTCTGAGACAAACCCCTAAAAATCAATACCACACCCATTTAAAAATTATATTAAATTAATCCAATACATTGTAATAAAATAAAGGTGATGTAGGATCACTAAATATATTTAGTGTGGGGTGAAACAATTTTATCATAATACCCTATATGTAATATTAAAAAAATATCAATCTAGATGATTACCACTATGCTCAAATTCACATAAATAAAAAGTGTTAAAAAAATAAAATTAGTGGAAATCAAACATGAAGAAGAATTGAATTTGGAACACATAATATACCCCACATATTCTCTAAAATCACTCAACGATCCCATCCCCCTCAAGGGGTATTGAAAGAGAGGTATGTGGATGGAGATAATAGACTAAGTGACCCCCTCCCAATACAAAACCCCATAAAACATGAACTAAAAAAACCCAATATACCCCATCTAAAAAAAAGAAAAAATTAATTTCATGAAAATATATTTACACATTGAAAACACTACGTAGATGGAAACTCCATTTTTTAGAAGTTTTGTTATGGTCTAATGTCCCTAGATGAATCCCATTCACATTTTGAATGACAATTTATATCAAAAATGATAAGGATATACTTTTTTAAGAGCCCTACAACTCCTTCCAAACTATGAGATCCACCCAACCACATAGGTTCTACACTAAACGATCAAACTCATACGAAATTTCTTTTAATGATGTTAGAACACTGTAAAACCCATTTTTAGTACTGGTTCAAAAATTATGCCTCCAAATAAAAAATCAAATTTCCCTTAGCAATTCACACTCTAAAATTGAAGGTCTTTTTATGAGTACACCATGATCCTTGTGAATGAGGTTGGTCACTATTTTTTGAGATAAGGATTCCTTGATAGTTTTAGGGATAAAAAAAATTTATTTATACAATAAATATGGTTTGAATTATTTAAATTTGTTTTAAAAAACTATTCATAATTTTTAAAATTATATAATAGTACTTGTTGTAATAGAATAAAATTTTTAAAAGGATGAGATTCCAAGATGATCATTGTATGTGATGATTGATTTTAATTTCATGGGTAATATTTTGGGATGAGGTCGGTGTCTCTTTAAGAAAAAACATGTGGATTATGAATTTTATTTATAATATAATTGATGTGTTATTATACCACTATGGGTGATTTAATTTTTCAAATTAAATATTTTTTTTTACCTAAAAGTGAATTCTTATGAATGATTGCATGAATTTACATGGTCTGTAATGAGTCATTAAGCTATGTTGGATATCAAAAACACTAATTTTCATGGTGATGATTATTATATATTTTTCATATAAAAGAAAATAAATAATAGTTATGATATAATTTTAATTGAATAAATATAGTGGACCTAATAAAATGTTCCCTTTGATCCCCTCCACAAGGGAGAGTTTTAGATTTGAAATGGTTGGCATGATTTTACTCTTAGATAACCATGAATTGTTTTATAGAATATCGGATATATTAGATTATATTTGTTAGGGTTTTCCTACCCCATAAATATGAGATCATATGGGTAGTTATTCCATACCCATGAATTGTGTATAGGTTATGTTCATGAGGACTAACCATGAGTTACTAGAAAATTGTATGGGATTGATAACATCTCCCTTTTTTACATAGATATAGGGTTCCATATGAATCCAAGAAGGATGGGTTATGAATATTATAAGGATGAGGGAAATTGTTGCATTTGAGTTATGGCCTTCACCCAAGATACGAATTTGTGGTCAAGGTATGAAAATATGATTTATGTGTTATGATTTAACATAGAAGACCATATAGCATCAGAAGTAAAATATAAGGCCTAAGAGGCTGCATACATGAATGAGTTATAATGATTCTGAGATTAACCAAAGAATAAAAATGGATAATGTTATTCATTAATGGATACAATAATGAGGATAGATCATGAACTTGAGTGTTTGACCTTGATTAAGTGTGATAGGTTCTGGAAGATGTAGAATTCATCAGAGATGCCTTTTATGGGATATGTTGTAATGTAATATATTATATGAAGTAATATTAATGATTTATAATTAGTTTTATAAACATTAATATTTAATATTACATATAATAATGGAGAGATATATTGGGATTCAATTTTTTGTGTATATATGATGCTTTGGTCATGCTACAACAAATTTAATGGCTGTTTATATGAAAATAAATGACAAATACCATTGGATTCAGATTTTATTCTCCTTATAATTACAATATGGATACCTAGGATCTAGAATTTAGGTATATATGAAATTGATGAAGATTTAATTGATAATTTTAATTTATTCCTATTTATAATGTAGATTATAATCCCTTCGATGAGATCACAAGGTGAGGTACTATTCCTCTTAAAAAATTGTATGAGATTTTTTTAGTGTGGTGAAATTTTCCCTAGATAGATTTTGAATTCCCTAGAGGTTACTAAAAATTTGACTGTTGATCCTGATAATATTGGTTTTTCTTGGACTACATCTAAGGAGTAAGTTCATTAATCATTAATCATTATAATTAACATGTAGTTACCTAGAATGATGACATTGAGATTAATACTATTTGGCATGGTATGTGAAATTAGTAGAGACACATTGAAATAAGTAAAATAGGAATATTTGTTCCCATGTGTCACCTTAAAACCTGGGGACTGATGATAGTAATTTTTTTATACTTCTATACTATATTTATTGAGTATAATGAACATAACACTTGTACATGAGATATTTTATTCAATTGTTTTGGGACCTCAAAGTTTATTACCTACTGTTTTATACTCACCGTTGGATTGGGAGACTATTACACTTGGGTAATTATCAATACATGATATATTATAGGTTTTGGTTGGTAAGAGATCTACTATTCTATGATCGAGCCATATAGCTTGAAAGGTATTTAATAGAAGGGATGTTAGGTGGATAAGTAATGGAAGAAGACCATACATGAATTTTTATTAATTTAATTATTTGTATATGTTACTATATACATGTGAAATTTTTTCTTGAATGCTATTATAAATTTTTTTTCATGTGACTATATGATTCTATATCTAGTTGATATTGAATGAATAGGTTTTATTATATTAGAGTGCTGTATTTATTTTCAGTGGATGTGGTTTGGTTATTTTCCGTTCTATTTTACTCAGATATGAGGGTATAGTCTCCTCATGATAAAACCTTATACCCTCATTACTATTTAGGAGACTTTAGAATATGGGGATGAAAATTAATGGCATGTGGATTCACTTATCTTGGAACTAATTAGTTGTAAAATACATATTAATGTTGAAATCATAACCAATATACCCATAAATGTTGTGTCACATCAATATAAAACCTCATGTTATCATACTGAAATTACTATGATACATCCTCTTAAACATTATTAGAGAATGCCTTATTATCCTCTATTTTTTTATAAAATTTATTTATAAATCCTCTTATTTTCATTTCAAAAAATAATACATGTTACCCATTGTTCCATTACGGGAACAAAGAAAATTAAAATTATCAATCCATTTTTTGGCAATAATTGTCCTCTAGAAAAGTGATAATCATATTAAATTTATAATGGGACCAACTATTATTTCTATCAAATGAATTAAAATATAAATCAATCACTATATTTACCAGATGTATCACATACCACCTAGGTATTATATAATCACATTTTCAAATAAATCATTTGACCATGTGAAATGAAATATCACAATAACATATAGGATCACTCAAACATTATTCATTATCCATGTAAATATTGAAAAATATGGAGAAATACACCTCTTTTCATTCATCCTTTCATATGATGATATCACATATCTCTTACCAAAATCGATAATCAAATAATATTTCATAAATATTTTCATTGGTAAACTTCTTTAGTGTTTTTCAATCAAGGGACCAAATTTTATAACTATAAAATAAAAGAACAAAATCCAATAATTATTAATAATTACATGTCATATTATATGCATCATACCCAACCAACCATTGATTAACATACCCTTATGACAAATGTAAGTATTATATCAATGAATAATGATTTATATGCAATATTACTTATTCACCATATATAATTGGGAGTAATATGAAACATCAACCCCTAGAAATAATATGAAATAATGTATATGATTTTATATAGAATACCTGGATGGTAATAAAAAACAAAAAAACACATTTCTTCCTTATGAGTGAAACTCAATATGTCCATAAAACCCCTCACATATAATTTTTTTCGCATTCCATTATAAGTCCTAAATATTTTTGAACACATACAGTTCGATATATATGAAATTTTCTCTCTAATTTTTAATATTAATTAGTTCGACTAATTATGATAATCATATGTATAAATGATAAAACAATGATTTAATTTTTTAAATATGATACATTTTATACATTATTAACCTCCAGTAATAATCATAAAAATAATCTTCAAAATTAATAATATTTCCCAAATCTAATATCAAAATATATGATAATTTAATCATAATTCCCAATGCTTTAAATTTTTTATACGTCCATGTAATATTTTTATATCATTATGTAACACTAGGGATATCACTATGTGGTCGTATGATTAAAACCTTCCACAAAACTCAAATAGTGAGATCAATTTTATAAAGATTAATAGTATCAATTATTATGAAATTTAGTATTTATAATCCTTATATCAAATATATTAACCCCAAATTCAAAATTATTGTTTTTAAAACATCTAATTTTTTTATTCTAATTACATATATTTTTTGATAAATACATAAACCTCTTTTAAATAATTTAAATATTATCAACTTTGATGTTTTCAATTAAGTCAAAAGTAATCTTTGAGACCATTTTAAACATATTTAGGTGTAAATATTTATATTATGATCTTTATTGACAAATATATTGTAAACACCCATAATATTTAATCTTAATGTCACCTAGAATCAGACTATTGTAAAATTTTATTTTTTACATTTTTAACTTCTCCATGTTGAAATATACTCCCACGTTCCACATAAAATTATATTTTTAAAAAATATATTTTTGAGACACACCAATACATTTCATAAATTAAATAATACTTATTTTTTAGTAATAATATCTTATAAATAAAGAATTACTAACCACACAATTTAAGTAATTTTATTAGTTTGGAGAAATATCTTGAAAATTCAGCCTCTATAAAATAGCACATGTCATGACTCGTCCACCTGAGGCCCATGATAAAACTTCCCAAGCCCGCCTCCCTTAGTCCAGGGGCTGGCGACTAGCCCCATGTTTGTATATCCCAAAAAGAGATGTCATTTTCCATAAAACATATACACATGCACAATGATCAAATTGTAGAATGTAAACACAATGTAAACCAAAACTATCACTGGTACAAATACGTAGAGTACAATACAAACTGAATGTACAAAGGGGAAAAAATACATGTCCAAAACCACAATGAAAATTACAACTGCCATAGTCGGTCTACTCGAGACCCCACCTAAAGGGTAGGTGAACGGTAGATGCACGTTGTTGTGAAAGTACGCCCTTCTGTCCTATCTCACTAAGCACCACCTGGTCCTGGACCACCAAGGTATCCATTAATGTGACAATCACCTATACAGGAGAAGACACGTGCAAGTGAATCCCATGCAAGGGTGAGTAACACAATACTCATTAGGGAACCCAAACCACAATGTAATGACCACCAAGAAAACAAAAAAGCAAGACAAATCACACAAGGTATAACATAATATATAAAATGTAACATATATAAGTCGTAGAGCTGAATGATATTGTACTTCCGAGGGACTCATCCATGAAGATCCACTATGGTCTTCTCGTCTACAGGACCACTGAGGTCTCCTCATTTTCTAGACCAATGAGGAAAACTTGTATGTTGAACCGCAATAGTACGCAAAAGGTACTTCCAGATCACATAGGTATAATCTAGAGAATATAATGAAAATCTATATGTCCCAACACTAAACACCATGGACAACAAGGGTACGCATCTTTGATTGGTATCATGGGTATACTGGGTCACATAGAGCTGCTCCCCACTGTGGGACTACTAGGTAACATAGAGACGCATCCCACCATGGCCATTGTAATGAGGTACTTGTCCTTGTTTAGTATCATGGGTCTATAGGGTCACACCAAGCCGCTCCCCACCATGGGACATCCGCGTTACATAGAGTTTCTTTCCACTTGACAATCATAGTTGATCCACATTGGGTCTCTTTTAGCTGATCCACAGAGGGTTTTTGTCATCTGTCTTTGGGTGTGAATCAGCTAAAGGATCCCCATACGCAGTTCACTAAATTATAAGAGATCCACTCCTCAAACCATTCTTATTTTTTCAACATCAATGAAAAACTCCTTAGATTATTCCAAAAAAAGTGCCTCTTCGCATGGGTTCCAATGCTACAAATGGATCATTAGTCGTATGTCTGGTCTGAAAGATATTGGCATTTTATTAATCGAGGGATGGACATGTCTAGGCATTGTCCGGCATGATCGAACCGACCCAACAAAACTAGATAGGGGCCCCTGCATTCCTTGGTCCAGTTTGGCCGATATGACCTAACCTAGTTCGGGTCTGGATTAGCCTCGTCTGACATATCCACTGGGTAAGGACAATTGGGCCTTGATGGACCCATCCTGGTTCGACTGTGGGTACACCCCGCCAGGTCGTGCAGTGGGCTAGTTCAATCTAGCTTAGCCCGCACTGGTGGGCCATATTTTTCTACATCCCGTTCCACTGAGGGGCATAGTTTATCCCACCATCATTGACCCCAATGGCGGGTAGGCTAGTTTCTTCCCCATCCAACCTAGCGGCCAGGTTTGCACCACATGACTTGGCCCGCATGGAGGGACAATTTTCTCTAGCCTGGATTCCCACTGGGTGTCTGGTTCAATCATACACAGCTTGAAGAAGTTGACCGCCTCCACCGCATGCAGTTAGTGACATTATTCCAGTCTCCTACTACAACCCACATGGTGTAGCAGTCCCTTCAATGAAGTTCCCATGTAGCGTTGCGCTCCTGCACCGCTCTACCCACATGGACTGGTTTCTCCTTCCAATAACTTGAATTTTGAATGGGATCAGTTCATGGATGCAGTTCCAATCTTTATGGTGACTACGAAAAGACCAGGTGGTTTTCTCCACCTGCTGCCAGCCACCAGCCTCTATGTTGGTAGACCTTACTGCCAGAGGACCGCCTCCATCCTATAGACGTATCAGGGGTTTCTCGGTCAGGTTCCACCATCGCAACTGATCATCAGGGCCATTTGCTGCTAGTGTTGCGATCTTATGGGTCGTGACCCTTCTTCTTAGAGCTTCCTATGAAATTTTTCTTCCACCATTATGCTAAAAGTAATTGGTAGATGAAGCAGTGAGATCAAGAGATAGAGAGATAGATAAATATCTAAGAATGCCAAAATGATCAACCTTACATTATTTGTGGTGGACAAGGATTGTTCATGTTATTAAAAATATGTAGCATAAACAATAATTATTAAGATAAATTATTCACTTTATCCTGAATACATTAATCATCCCGTATGAACATTTTTACCATGGGTTAAATTGTTCATGAGTTAACTAGTGATTAAAATATAAAAAGGAAGAATGTGGAAAGTATGAATTTACATAAAAATAAACCCACAACCTAGAGAAGGTTCTTCATTGGTGTGGATCAATTCAAATCCATTATTATTGTTCGATCTCTGGTCCCAAATCATTTCTCCATGGCATCATCGCTACATTCCAATCTTCAGCATTCTTCATTGGAGATAAGACCCATCTTCATTTGGCATAGAATTTCCAACCATGATTCTCTAACCCATTATCTCATTAAAAGGGAAATGTGTCACAACTTTTATATTATGTTGTGTCATTGCATTGTTACACTTCGGTTAATGATTTCTGTTGCCGCTAATATGAGATCCTCAATTTAGAGTTTTATTTAATGCATCTCATCTTCCCCACATATACCCTGTTTTGATGACATTCCACTTCTCAATGGTGGAGATAAAAAAATAAAATAACATTTTTTATTATTTTATTTTTCATCGAATCATTCCAGCAACTAGATTTTACCCTCAACCCACACCGGTCGAGGTATGGTCTATTATTACGTAATGTCTTCATTCTGGACACAATGGTGACCTTATATTTTCAATCATGGATCCCATTTAAATGTTTAAAAAAGTGTGCACACTTTCCATTTTTAATTCATATAGAAAAGATCCAAAAACTATCTTTCATCCTCTGCCTTCACCGGTCGAGTTTAAGATCCACCTATGGGAAACAAACCCACACGAGCTCAGTGATACTCTCATATTCCAAATTACAATTAATGTTTAGGAGTTATATGGATTTGATATTAAAATAATTGTTACTAAATTAAATTATTTACCGCCAAAAAGAAACATCAACTATTGTCTCACACAGGCCAATGTTAGGATCTTCCTAAAGAAACCATATACACACGAACTGAATGGTGGTCATGAATTTTAAATCCATGTAACCATTACTGAATTATATCAATATGAAAAATAAAATTATTTTATTTAATAATTTTTTTACGATTATTCCAATTTTCATGTTTTCTCACCATTGGCCTATATCGAATAAATTTATGTCTTAAATAGGGTAAACCTTCCATCAAGAATACAATAGTGCACTCATATTATTGATCCTAGCACCCATTTAAGAGTTATTATAGTTTTATAGAAAATCATCCATGTGCACATTTTAATGCATAACATTTCCTGACGGATCATTTTAGGCACTCCAGGCCTCATAATCGCACGCCATCTCATTACCTAGTCTCGAAATAATTCCATATAAATAAAAAACATACATGGAATTTCTAGGACATTACATTAATCCCACACCTTAGGGATTCTCATCCCCATAATCCTAAACATGGATAATCAAAAAGTAGGGGTACTGAGCACGAATAGGAGCATCTCTCCCCCATGTAATCTCCTAGAAAATCCCATGTTACTACCGAACATATAGCAGAGGAATCAACCACCCAAGAAGGACATTCTCCAATTAATCCTCTATGTCCATCAAGAACTCCACAAGACCTGCCCCATTGTCAATGCCCAACTATTCGTATTCAATGAAGTGTGGTAATTCATGCACATAACATCTCAACTGCCCCATTCTCAACTTTTCATGCATCTATGGGTGATGATCTAGATGGTACACCACCTCACCAACTCTACTATGAATCTCTAAAGGGAGAGTGAACCTCAAAGATAACTTGCCTTCCCAACACAATATTTGTGTACTACATCTAGAAGAGACATGTTTGAATACGTCTTCCCCATACTTGGACACCAAGGTACTCCATATCCAACAATCATATGACATATATATGATCTATTTAGTCTTTAACCTCTCTCGGTTGACATGCACCTTCACGATGGTAGTGTTTACCATCATAACAGTGACCTACCTGGTTATCCATATGGTGCCTTGAACGGTGCCATATCGAAGTTTGAGTTGTATTTATTTTTGTACATAAACTCCACTCATGGTTGGTGGTCCACCCCACTATGAAAAAAATCATGAATTTAAGAATGGATAATTACATCCATGTTATGTATAGACCAATCAGTCTAACCATCCTTCTGTTGGTGAAAGATTGTGCTGAAGCGTAGCTGAGTCCCAAAGACCTCCTATAATACCTTTCAAATCATTGATGTAAAGCATGCATCATGATCTTAGACTATCATAGATGGGAATCCATGGAGTCAAACAATATCCTATTCATAGTGGTGTCACAAGCTCTCTATAGAAACCTGTTCCTGAATGATTTGGAAGTGGGACGACTTGGTGAGTCGGCATATGATCACCCATAAGGTGTTTTCCCCCTAGATATACTTGGTAATACTGTCATGATGTCCATCAGCATCCCATCCCACCTCCACTCTAATACCTTAAGGGGAATTGTCAAACCTTTTTGAACTTGGTGCCCAACCATCACTTGCAGACAAATGAGGCATTTTACGAAAATATCATCAACTTCCTTCTTCATCCACGTCCACTAATACTAAGGTTGGTGGTCTTAGTTCATATTAACCTCACCTGAATGTACAGCTGAAGGGTATGTATGGAACTCCTTTAACACCTCATCTTGTAATTCCACCGATACTATAGTGCATCCATTAAAAACGATTATGTTCTCCCCACCATTTGAAAATACATTAGGGGAATGCCCTGTGGAAATTTGGGAATGTGTGGTCATGCAGCTGGCATCTCTGAGTTCCACCTCCCTGAAATATTGTAATAGTTAAAGGGTGACCACCACTAACACAAGATAAACTCTATCATCTCATTCCACAAAGGATATCTGAAGTGATGATAACTTCTCTAAGGCCTCCTTCACTATCTTTCAACTTGATCTCCTACTAAGAGATTATTCCAGCATGTTCCCTTTCCAAGGAGTATAGATTATATTGATGTTATTGTATTGGATGATGTCTATCCAATGTCAATGTCATAGATTCATATCCTTTTTAGAAAATAAATACCAGATACTCTTGTTGACATAGTAAATGATGGATTTTTCTCCCATATGGTAGTGTCACCAAATATTTCTTGCGGTGACTGCTGTGGCCAAATCAAAGTCATGAGTCACATAGTTCTTCCCATTTAGATTCAGCTATTCTGAGCCCTAAGAAATCACTGCTTTCCCCTACATCAGGACACCACCATGACCAGTTCATGAGGCTTCATAGTACACCAGAGAGTCGGAACCCTGCTCTGGAAACATCATGATAAGAGCACTATTCAACTTATACATCAATTTATAATACCTCTGTTGGCATCCTACTATCCACACGAAGGGGTTTCCTTTATTTTTCTGTTCTTTCAACGGTGCTGCCTCTCTAGAGAAGTTAGATATAAGACACTGATAATAAGTAGACATCCCATGGAAACTCTACAACTCATAAACACTCTTGGGTGGCTCCCCATCATGTTTCCCATTGATCGTTTCTGGATCCACCACTACTCTAGCCTATGATATGACACGTCCCAAAAGGTGGACCCTTAGTGTCCATAACTCAAACTTCGGGAGCATTAGGTAATGGTTGTTCTCTCAGATTGTGTCTAGAACCATCCTTAGGTGTATCATGTGCTCCTCCTTAGACACTGAACACACTAACATTTCATCAATGAATACCACTAAAAACCGGTCTATGTATAGATGAATGTTCTAATTCAGGAGTCCCACAAACAATTCTATTGTGTTCATCATGCCAACATGCATCACTAAGTAATGTAATTTTCCATAGAGAAATCTAAAATTCATATCCGAGATGTCCTTACCTCGTACTCGAAGCTGGTGATAGCATGAACCAAGGACTATCATCGAGAACCATCTGGACCCCTTCTTCTAATTGATGTGGTCATCCATCCTTGTTATAGGATACATGTGATTCATGATCACCTAGTTTGGGAACCTATTGTCCACTCATAACTTCTTGTTTCAATTTTACTTCTTGAAAACAAAACCATGGATACCCTATGGTGAAACTTTGGATCTTATAGACCCCTTATTTGAAAGTCATTACACTATATGTTCAGCTCATGGAACTCTGTGGAATCCATACAATATGCACATTTTGATATTGGTGTCGTCATGGGCAAACGATCTTTTCATAAATCTACCTCATCGTAATATCGGGTAATCTAAACCCTGTTATCACCCTACTGAGCTACATAGTATTCTAACATACAGGACGACCATATGATCTAGTGGTGACCTGACTAGATAGAAAAATTAGCCACCACCTCATGCCAGTCCTTACCTACCTATGAGTCAGGATCATCTCAACACCTATGGGGACATTATAATAGAAAACAGTGTATTGTACTGAGCTTAAATGTGTTGTTTACCAGTATCACCATTATTAACTATTGACCAATGGGTGGTGGTATCACTAATAAACCACTAAAATGTACCATCTCATGTATTTTTCCCCATTCCAAAGCCTCATCACTCTATGGACCATCCTCATAGTCACACACAAGAATCCTAGATGGATGTCTACGTGAAGTCATCCAGAAGGATATTGAGATGAATACCAATTAATTTATTATACCTAGTGAGTAGTATATGACTCAAAAAGATCATGAGAAAACACGTGAAGATGCATGAAACTAGTGATATCATGTACCGATTCAGAAAGCATAATTCAAGGCACTGGTGTATGGATATGTCGACCACCACTCCAACACTGACTCCCTAGCCTGAATTAAAAAATTGAAACACATAACAATTTTCACTATAAAAGTGCTTGAAAACATTTATTTCTTCTTGTAGGACTGACCACCTCGGATACCACATTTTCAAGACATGTCTCCCCTGAGCCCATGTCGTGTCTAACCTAGGAATGCCTCCCATAGGCCATGGGATGGTGTCTCAGACCATGTAGACATGTCCCAAAAAGGGAAGTCATTTTCCATAAAACCTAAACATACGCACAATGCTCAAACTACAAAAGTTATACACAAAGTAAACCAAAACACTGATTGTGGCATCTACTGAGGGTACAACAACAACTGAAAGTACAAAGGGTCCAAAATACAATCCCAAAACCGAAACGAAAAGTAAAAATCCCATAGTTCTACTTCTTGAGATCCCACTTGAAGGTTGTGTAATGGCTAGATTCCTATAGCTGTAGAATTATTCCCCTCTATCATGTATCACTAAGATCCATTTTTCTTGGACCACCAACATCTCTGTCGATGTATAGATCACTTACTCGGGACACCAAATGTGTGATAGAAGTCTGTGTAGTGGTGTGTAACACATTATTTAGTATGTACCCCAATCCACAATGGAAATACCACTAAGAAAACCATGATGCAATACAGATCACAATATGTATAACTCAAAATATAGAATGTATGATTTTTTTAGTAATATAGATGAATCATAATGAAACAATACTAGAATCGACCCTGATGTGTCACTAAGGTATGGGTGTCTAATAGAAAACTGAGGTCTAATCATTTGATGAACAACTGAGGTACCCTCTTAAGATGAACCGCTAAGGTATATGCAAGGTGTTGTCATCTCACATTTTTATAATCTGGAGTATATAAATCAAGACCATCAGTCACAACATTGAACTCCATAGACTGTATGGTTACTCATCCCTGATGAGTACCATGGGTATGTTGGGTCATATAGAGTCGCTCCCCATAGTGGGCCTACCAGGTCACATAGAGCCACTTTTCACCTAGTCTATAAAACTATGGTACTTACCCAAGACGACTATCGTGTGTCATCCTTGTCTCACAGTGCCGCTCCCCACCATGATCATGCCAGGTAACACAAATCTTTTATTCACTGGGCCATTGTAGCTGATCCACATAGGGTCTACTGTAGCTGTTCAACAAAGGGTCTCTAGTTTGTAGTCTTCGGGTCTCAATTATCCATTGTATTCGTACATGCAGTGTACTTTATTCATGGAGAAACCGATAATTAATCCATTAATCATATTTCAAAATCCATTAAAACCTTCATATATTATTCCAAATGAACCTCCTCTTCGCATGTGATCCAACTCCAAAAACGGCTCGTCTATAGGACTCCCGAACTAAATTATATAAAAAAAATTATTAATCGGGGGCTAGTGGGGTCTGGTCTCGGTCCAACCTGATCAATCTTACCAGACCAACAAGGCATGAGGGCCTCACAACCCCCGAACAAGTTCGAGTGATTTGACCCGACCCAGTTCGGGTCTGGACCAGACCAGTCCAGCCAACTTCTG
Source organism: Viscum album (assembly GCA_963277665.1). Classification (NCBI taxonomy): domain Eukaryota; kingdom Viridiplantae; phylum Streptophyta; class Magnoliopsida; order Santalales; family Viscaceae; genus Viscum; species Viscum album. Next base: position 58,480,613 of record OY728143.1, on the reverse strand, counting down.
GTTCGAGCCCATTGGGAATTGATGGACCCACCTAAGATCGGTTTTGGGTCCAACCCACGGGTCTCCTAGCAACCATATTAAATCTGGCCCGGCCCGTACTATCGGGCTGACAATTTCAACATCCTGGTCTGCCAACAACCATGTTCCCCCCCCCCTCAGCCATGCCGACATGGAAGGCTAGTTCCATATATCCTGGATGCCCAATGGATGTTTAGTTCGATTATACATTACATGTAGAAGTCGGTCGCCTCCTTTTCATGAGGTCAAGGACCATGTGACTGCCCCCTACCATGACCCGCATGTTGTGTGATGCTCCTGAAATGTTACAACCAAGAAGATATAAACTTTTTCACCAGTCCTCTAATGTGTACAAGTTTCCCTTTCCTGGCTCATGACTTTTCCACGGGTCATGTTCACTGACACGGTCTCGAACCATGTCGTGCCTCCGCCGTGTGGGGTGCTCATATCCAATTTCCGCTAGCCATCGACCTCCATACAGTTGGACCCTAATACATGCGTGTTGCCTCCATACTATCACCAAAGTCCGGGTTCTATAGTTTGGTGATATTTCTATGGTCAGGTGCTTCTTTCGTGGTTGATCGTCGTAGCCTCCTACCGCCGGTGCAGTGGCTCACCTAGATGTGGCCTTTTCTCCTAGTGATTCCTCAACCATTATGCCACTGCCTTTTCTATACAATTAGTGGGTATAGAATAGATGGATAGGGAGAGGGAGAGATAGAGATAGAGGTAAATCCCAAAGAACTCCCAAATGAACTACTAGCCTTGGTTTGTGTTGGACCAGGATTGTTTGTGTTAGGGGAAAACATAGCATAAACAATAATTACTAAGATAAAATATTCCCTTTATCCCACACAAATTAACCATCCCATTTGATTATTTTAACCACAAGTTATGTTTTCTTAGTTAAACCATGTTCTTCATTTAAAAATGAAGAATGGGGAATGTAAGCATTTACTGGAAAACCCCCCTTACAAGCCGAATGTACATCATTGGTGTTGATCCGTTCTAATCCATTTGATTTCATTTATCTATGGTCCCAGATCATTTCTCAATTTCATCATCGCAGATTTTCAATCCATTGAATGTCTCATTTGGATAAAAAATCCTTCTCTATTTTACAATGAAAATTTAACCATGATTATCCAATATGTTACCTCATTAAAAGAGAAACGTGTTGCATCGTTTCTATTACGCTATGTCATCATGTCGTTATGCTTAAATTAATGAGTTATTATTATGATCATTTAAGTTCCCCATTATTAGGCTTCATTTAACGTGACTCGTCATCTCCTCATCACCGTTGTAGTGTTGACGTTCCACCACTCAACGGTGGAGAGAAACAAATAAAAAAACATATTATGTTATTTAATTTTTCTTCCAAAAAGACGAAAAATACCTTTTTCCCTCGACCCATGTCAGTTGAGGTTAGGTCTATTATTTGGTAATTTTTTCATTCTAGATGCAATGGTTCTCTCACATTTTAAATTCAGGTAACCTTTTAGATGATTCTAAAATTTTGTATGAACAGCATTTTAATTCACTTAAAAATGTTCAAAACTTTATCTATCACCCACGTCCGACAGTAGTCCTAGTTAGGCTATGTATAATGGAAACAAAACCTCACGATCTCAAAGGTACTCTTGAATATTCAATTGGAGTTACTATTTTGGAGTTATAAGGATTTGACAATAAAATAGTTTTTACTAAATTATTTTATTTACATCCAAAATCTATATTCCACTACTGACCCATACTGGCCAACGTTAGGCTCTGGCTAAAGAAATAATACCATCACGAGCTCAATGGTGGTCTCATATTTTGAATCTGAGTAACTTTTCATGAGCTGTTTCCATTTGAAAAATAAAATAATTTTATTTCATTATTTTATTTACGGTTATCCCATTTTCATGTTTTCCACCTGGAGGCTTATTCTGAAAAAACATAAGTTGTTCCAAGTGTAAACCCTCCATCACAAACATAACAGTTCTCTCATATTTCTGTTATGGGCACCCATTTAAGAGTTATTCCACATTTTTTGGAAACATATCATTTGTGATATTTAAAACCTAAATTTTTTCAACCGATTAATCAGGGAACTCTGGGCCTCAGAATTGCACGCTACCTCAACGTCGGGTCTCAAAATAATTTCATATAACAAAAATAAAATTACATTATATTTTAGGGACATTACAAAATATACAACTAATAAGTGATGAAAAATATTTTCATTTAATTCTAATGAAATATATGATTAAAAATATATCTTATAACAAAAACCATTTAAAATTTCCTTTAAACCCATTTTAAAAAGTTGATCAAATCATATATAATGTGCAACAAAGCCTTTAATATATTGCATTTATATGACCCATTAGTTTACATATGACTCCTATTATCCAATATAATATAAATTAAATGAATAAAATAATATCCCTTATAATTTATAAATTCATCAATCTTGTGGGAATAAATCATGTTCCTTTTATACAAAACAAAAACTATTTCAAATTTATTTAATTTCAAAATTTAATCTTTCACCTTTAGTTCATCCAAAATTTTTATTTCATATTAACATTATCCCAGGATTCAACAATTATAGAGGGAGTATTAGATTTTATATTTAATATAAATGAATCCCTAATAACTAATTCTACTATTGATTTTTATAGGAAATAAAAGTGTTGAAGTAGAATCTGATTGATGATGGGAACCTAACATAGATAATAATTATTTATTTCTGTTTCTATGAAAAAAAATAAATACTAGAGGGACCACCTATATTGTAAAAATTACATTGGATGGGATATCCTCAAAATTAATGAGTCTTCTAATAAAACATTATGATAATGGATTAATTTTAAAGGACACATCAGAATGGGTGACATCTCATTGAATACATAAACATACATGGATAACCAATTGAAACAATTCTTTGGAAAACTATATCACTTGGAAAATGACATGTACAACTACAATATTGTTTTAACTCATTTTTTTTGTGGTAATATTACAAAAATTGGTGCATTACGAGAATTTCATAAGAAAGAGATGGCATAATGTCAACACTCACTCTCTTACTCCTCTATTTTATATTTGTATTTTTTTCTCCAATCACAATAAATATTACTAAGTGGTTGACGAATAAGATAATATTAACCGAAATGTAATGTTGGTCCCTCCAATAAATTTATGAATCACGTTATTCACTTCTATTCATCAATTAATACAAATACTCCCAATCCACCGTTCATTAAAAAACTAATCATTAATCATGAAAAATTCATTCATCCTCAATGAACTGATGGTCTCAAGGGATAAAAGTTCCATGTTCAATGAAAATTGGGATAAATGAAGAGTATAAAATAAAAAAGAAAAAAATTAATAGAATTCATTGTTTAATAATTTTCCTTCTATATCAATCCAAAATAAAATTATTTTTCGAAATTTTTTTCGGATGACAAATACAATTATACTTTTACATTGCATGGATTTGTATTCATCCTTGTATAATTTAGTGTATTCAAAATATGTTATCCTTTGAAATTTTATTAGCTACTACTTTAAATATTCCATCATCCCTTATTTTCAATCCAGAAACATTATGGTGTAGTAAAATTAACAAATTTAATCTCTACAGGTCAATAAAAATATATATAGTGCTACCACATATACTAAAATGTTTAAAAAATATTATTTCATAATTTGATATCTGGAACATCATGGCCCTTTTTATACTAAAATCCTAACATTATTCATTGAATTAGAATCAATATCTATGATGTATTTCAATGTAGTGGTGTATCTATGGAATAACACTATATCTCCATATGGCATAGTTATCGTTCCTTATATAAGGTGTTTCATTATTACTTGTTACATGTGGCTTACTAGCTTGAATAACACCCCCAAAGCACACCATATGGGATCTCCTACCTTGTTCTAACCCATATAGAGAAATTCTGTATCTCCAAAACACACACCCATGCCCTAGTGCTGAACCAATGAAATATTCTCTCCCACTGGCCATGCAATATTGGATTATCCGTTGTTCTTGGACTAATACCATCGGGTGGATTGTAGTGTTTATTCTCCATTTGATTTTAAGAATATCATTGTAATATTTTTTTTCCATTTTTTTAATATTCTTGAATGGTTCTGCAGCGTAAGGTTGGGACCTATCGAATCATTAAAGTAATCATGTGATTGTCAATACAAAATTCATGCATTATATCTCACTGAATATTCAAAAGTAATGAAATATATGAATTCTATGAATACATACAGTTTGGATATAAAACAATACACATTTAATTCCTCATTTGATTCAAAATTAGTAATTAAAAGGTGTTAAAATTTTGAAAAAACAAGACTAATAAAAATCATATATTCATTAATTTTTTTTCCCTATAAAAACCTCAAAATCATATTAACTAGAGTCTACAATCTACCAATAGAATAATTAAGTTAACCGTAACATTAAACATTAGGCCATGACTCACAATCCTAATAGATTATATTACAACCAAATAAATGTTCTAAATCATTATTCCTATATAATCTTTATCCATATAATCTCTTTTTTAATCACATAATCTAGTTTCTTGTCAACTCCCAATACATTAATGATATACATCACATCGAGAATTTTTATTATCTGAAGGTATAATTTTTCAATCGATATTATCCTTGATAATGAACATGATCCTAACCAAATTCTATTAGAGCTTCTCCAATCGAAATTTATAAAGGAAAATGTCATAATCAATAATTAGGATAATAAAATAATGGTTCACATGACTTGTTATATTTACTTATTTTGGAAATTTATTTAGTTTATGGAAGGATAAAAAACATGTAGTGACACTAAAAAACCATAACTGACTAAATAATAATCTAGAACATTGTATAATAATTTTATAAATAGTATTTTTCATACACCCTAACTCAAATAAAATATCCTAAAATAGTAGAACATGTAATGATTCACCCTCTAGTTTTGTCTTAACACTTAAATGTTTTTTTCATGATTATATTAATTTATATTATTAAATTTATTATTGGGAAAATATTATATAGATTATACAACCATTCAAAAATTTATTAAAACACATATTATAATATTTATAACATCAGCATTGTTCAATTAATTGAGATTTTTCACACATCAAAGTCGCAACCCTTTATTTTTTTCTCTTTTAAGTGGGTGACAAGTGAAATATAATTAACTAAATACATTATAATTCCATAAAACCCCAAAAAATTACTAAAATTACTCTTGAATATAATACATAATTTTCCCCTATAAGAAGCTCTATCAAACATTAATAATATAATATCATATAAAGTTCAATGATTTAGCTTGAAAAGAAAATTGAATTATGATACATATCATCCAAAATAGTTTATTCAAGGATTATATAGACTAGAACTATAATAAAATGTCATATAGTGTCTTAGGGATATTGGATTAATAAAATTACACAATAATTTAATAAGTAACATGGTTATCTCGTCTTTTTAATGAATTCATTGTATGTTCTAGTATGTATACATGAATTGGGTGTCTCAATAAATTTGTGAAAAATGAGAAATATTATGGAAATAATCATGTTTTTGATGATGTACATATGGTACATGATTACTAGATATTAAATTCATACAAAAAAAATTATATTAGGAAATATTTTGAGAGATGAAACATAAAGATAAAAATTGAATCATAAATCATGTTAAGTTAACAAAGAAATTTAAATAAGTTAGTATCCCCTAAACTGACACCCACATCCCAATTGAAAAATATTATGATAATTTGATAGTATCTAATGATTAAAATTATTATATAGTGTATTATGTCTCCTAGATCTACTTGATAGAAAATCCAAATGGAACCAATGGTGGAATACACCAATATTTAGTGAAACATTTTCTCTATTATGTAAAATTATAGGAGATATGTGAAATATATGTCAAAGTGAAAACCAACATTGAGATTTACTAAAACATTTATTCTATGATTTATCCCTAAAAATAGATGATTACATAGTGTGTAAACACATCTGAAGGAACAAAATTGGTAAAAAAATTATTAGGGATACTATAAATAGAAAAAACCTCACATTTATTATTGTTCAATCCGTAGAATAATAAGTAATCAAACATTCCAAAGAAAGGGAACATATCTAAAAAATTAACATGTTTTGTTCACTAAAAGGATTGAAAATAAATCTATGATATCTGAAATTTTATTGACCATAACATAGGAATTAAGAAAATATAAGACACATCAAAAAGTGGGAAAGGGGGATTGTCTATCTAATTTTTTATGAGATGCATTATTTCCTCCAACATTGATAATCCTCCCTATGTGGCTAGAAATTTGATGGTAAAATAGGTGATATAAAATGAACTATATTTTTGGTGCCCATATATAAATATGAATTTGAAAAATAGCTATAATATCTCTCCCCATCATGCATAAGTGTTCCACATGGATCATATAACATGGATTAATAAAACATAATCATTTATTCCAAGATAAAGGAATGTGGAATTCATAAATTAAAAATTATAATCAATAAGAAAATGTTCTAAAAGTTGAATAACCTTGATAGGGAAATGGGCATGGAATTCACTGCACAATGACATTGGCATAGAAAATCTGTGAAATTTCGGCAGCGTAACAGCGTGATGTAAGATTTCATAAAAATGGTTGACGAGAGGGGAAGGGGTGTCTCATCATATTTACATGACATTTAATGTAAGGGGGTCATATAGATACATTTCCCAACAATTTTAATGTAATTTAAAGTCATGATACAAAATAATTTCTTAAATGTAAAAGATGAGGTAGAAATTTCTTTCAAAATTTCAGCATAGTAATGGGTGTAAATGAGAGGCATTTAATCAGAGATAAAGAGGTATCCCATCATTTAAACATTAATATAGTAGTATGTGGTAGGTGATAAACCATAAAAAAATATTTATAATTGAAATTAAAAGGCATATCAATTAAATGAAAATTGGACAAAAATGAGAAAAAGAAGAAAAAAACCCTTACTTGGATGAGTGATTCCAAAGGCTTTAGAGAGGTTTTAGAGATGATTATTGGGTGCTTGGGGCACCTTGTGAGGATTCTAGAGATAGTAGGGTATAGGTTGGACGATCTCCAAAGGCTTTTAGTTGGGAGGAAGTGGGAGTATGGGTGGGTTTATATAGGAAAGGTGAGGGAATTCTTTATTTTTTAGGTTTGGGATAACTCACAATAAAAAAATTGAAACCACAACCAGCCCACGGTTTTCGCCAATGGTTATTGGAAAAGGGAACTGGAAAAAAATATTTTATGATTCAAAAGTCATAAATTCTTAAAATAATGGGGTTTTTTATGTGGAGGTGAGTCACACTCCCAAGGAAAACAATTTAAAAAGACAGGATGTTTAACAAGTCTTGATGTGTTCATTAATTCTTTGTAAAATAGATCAAAAAACCCAAAACTACAATATTTTAATGGAAAAACATATATTTGACGAAAATAAATCTTATATAATTTTTTTACATCACGTTTGGGTCCTTATGATGTCATAAAATACATTATATATTTAAATGATATTTAATTTTTACCCAAACATTTTACTGTCTCAGAAAATTATAAAAAATTCCCCGTTGGATAATTTCAACATCCGGATTCCAGAAATAATATTCATTTTATCTAAATAATTTTATAAATATGTTAATTTTAACTTTTAAAATAAACACCTACATTTATCGAAAATTTGTTGGGTTTTGTCAAAAATAGCTTTCAAACCGTAATAAAAATTACAATTGCATTCTTAAAATTATACAATCATTTATATTTAATATAAATTAATTTAACAATAATAATTTTATTATTATATTAAAATCTTATTTAATTAAAAAACCCTTAATTCATGAAAATATATTTCTTAGTTGAATATTAAATAAAAATACTATTTTTGCTTTAAAAACCATCTACAAGGTAACAATAATAATATGAAAGTATATTCATTATTATATACATAAATAATGTACATGAACATAGATCCAATGTCTTGTAACATAAACCCTTATAACACCCACATAATACCGAATGGTAAGGTGTGCGATGGTGTCCGACTCGTTGGGGGGCTTGGATAACATTTCTCATTTGGTAATCTCTATCAACTTCCACTTCTCTTGTAGGAGGTTCCGCTCGAGTTTAAAAAATTCAAGGTCGGCATGGGCTTGGTCCAGAGAAAGGCCCAATGATGCAACATTCTTTCTGAGCTCTGAAAAATGGGATTCATATGGGTCACGTCTACAGGATGAGGCCATCACTTCCATTGACTCAGTAAATTGGATTTGTTAAGGCCCTATATTTATACTAATCATATGATCACTGTTCAACGACTATAATATAAATAGTGATATTTCTTAACAGAAAATCAAAGAAGTTGACATTTTATATAAAATTTTTACATAATGAAACATTTAATTAGATCAATTTTTATTTCCATTAATGAATTTTTGGGTCGTTATAGACATATACAGTTTCTGGAAAAAATATTCTTTAATTGAATGAGTGTTAAAGTGTTATGATATTTCTTGAAAATGAGTCTCAATTCATGTTTTTGGTGGGATAAAAATATTTGACATAGTGTTAACATAATATTATTTCATGGACTTATTCTATAGACTTTATTTTGTTGAATATGACATTCCCCCTCCCCAAAATAATTTTGATTGTTTTTTGAGGGATTTGAAATTCATGAAAATCACTTCATCTATAGATATATTTTCTACTACACCTTGTATGTCATGAATGATGGGAATACCTACCCACATTTTTCACAAAGGAACCTTATGCGGATCAGAGTTACATCATGGATTATGTAGTGTAATGAGTGAATCTATTTTTTCCTTCCATTCCTCCATTTTAGGTGGCTAGTTTGGTGGTCTACTAAACCTCATGAACACCCCACATGTAATCGAACCTATCAAATTTCAATAAATATATATTATCATATATGTAATCTAGGATGTATTATAATATAATAAGATTATTTATTTATAAATATCCTCCTACTTATGAATCAAAGACTACAATTGAATTTCTTTTTTACCCAAAGTAAAACATTTTTATTTTTATCCATAAGGTCACTACATGATGAGAAAACCTTCATAAATTCTACGTGAAACTCTCTAATTCTGTATTTATGGAAATAAAACATTATCCAAGGAGTTATTAATTTCATGTCATGGGTTATTATTTTCACCATTGGTGAATACACCTTTATAAATTTCCCACTCAACCCACCATATGTCAAGAACAACCCCAATTGCTAAGAGTTTATCTAATAAATAGATTAGGATGTATATCAGAATGAATAGTATTTGAGTGATATAGAGTCATATGGACCACTATTATTTTTAATTTCTCTTATTTATCTAGATATTTTGAAATATTTATATGTGGATAATCAAGTTTTATGCCTAGGAACAAAATTATACTCAATACAATTTATTGAACACATTGATTCTATTATTTTTTTAGAATGAATGAGTGATATCATAATGTGTGGTGTTGTTCTATATATTGATGGATGTCCCTATTTCATAATTTTCATATCATTATATGTCATCTCTCTATCGATTAAAATATTAATGAACGCTTTATGGTGTTATCATGAACCAAAACTATTTCCCATTACTTCATTATAGGTATGAGACATGTGGTTTTTGATTTTGGGATTGAATTCAAGTTGTTAACAAAAATCTACACACCGTGAAATTATTAGTGGAATGTGGCCCACATAACTATAATAATTTGGTATAAAAAGTATAACTCCCAAGAAAATAAAAAAATAATTGAAAAAAACATAATTAAAACAATCAAATTATCATTCAACACTAATTTTAAACACAACTTCATCTTCATTTTCATAGAAACTACACTAAAAAGATATGATATAAATATGACATTTTCCCATATGAGACCATAAAAGGAATTATGGAATTGTATAATTAAAATTAAAAACTACCAATGGATTTTGAGAAGATTTATGGTGTAATGATATTGGCTTGAAAGTAGGAAACCAATATCAAACATCCAAATATGAAATCAAAATCAACATGACCCTATATATTTGAAAATATTACCCATATTCATCGAATAAAAATTAAACTAAGGAATTAATTGTGATTTAAATGTGTGTCTACAATAAAATCCAATTTCTCATTATCAAACATTGTTCATTTTTTCTTGATGGAGATTTATTTTTTTTTCTGGGACAAAAGGGCTTATCACCGATATTAACATGCATGAATCCACCCATCTAGACTCTCTTACCCATTACAGACTAGTGTCATGTTCTCCTCTTTCTCCTACACACATTACCATGTCCATGTATCTTACCATAGATGGATTCCTTCAAAAATTTATTATCTAACTATCATATCCATTGATTTTTTTCCATATTCCTTCATGTGGCAAGCTTTCGTGGTACTTTTTTCATGGATGTATTGGTGTTCTAATTTTCACAAATTTCAATAAACTATTTGATGATTGTATGGTATAAATTAAGATATTGGGGAATAAAAAAGACATCTAGGCTATTTACATAGAATATACATATATTACATCCCTTATATATTCTTATTATCATTCAAATATAAATGAAAAATCCCAAAAAAATATTTCATTTTCTACTATAACTCATCCCAATTTGAATAGCACATGACATAGAGCTTATGGTTGGGTGAGAATTATCTCCAATCCTTAAAAGATTCCAAAATCATTGATTTCTCATAACACCTTCCTTTGGGATATATATCAATATTAAACATGTAATAAATAATTTATTTTTTCATGAAAGCAATTATTATGTTATCTTAAAAGTTAATTAAAATATGGATAATCATTTATATACAATAATAAGAGATAATTTACATATATTTTGGTATCATACACCATTAAAGTAAATTAATTTATATATATAATCTTAGTATATGTTGTGGACTCTCCATCATCATTGATAACCTGAAACCACATCATTTATTTTACGTAATTATGTATCCAATGTCTTGTCTTACCATTATGGAAAACATTTCCCTACATTATTAAACCTTCTTTCGGATTCAACAATTTCATATAACTATTGAACCCTCTAAAGGATTGTCCCTTCTTATAGTATATTTTTTTCTATTTAATATTTTATTATAACACTAAATATTGGACATAATATCTATTTATTTTATTTCATAAATATATTTATTTGATTGAGTAATCTTTTATTGAACACATTTATATTATAATTCGTATATATTTTTAAAACATTTCAAAACATTATTGAAAAAAAATTACATTGATATTTTCAAGAATAATAAAATCCCCATCCTCTCCAATTCAATATTATTTTCAGTAATTATAAGTACATTCATGTATTCTTACTTCATTGAATGATTTTTCTTATATATTATATCTGTGAAAAATCATTTCTTTCATCCCAAAATTTTTGATAGATCCAATTATGTTAATTTTTCATCTTGAACTCATAAAAAAGGTAATGGGTTTTATAATCCCTTCCCTTATGTTTTAATGTTTTCAGTGGTATCCATGGTCATAGATATGGGTAGGGTTACTATAGAAGATAGAATTTTTACTATATGGGCATTGCAACATTGTTTCTAGGTTGCTGGATGGAGATTTTTTGGGGAGTATTTTTAATTATTATGATGGAATATTTACTACATAGTTGTTTCCATTATATTTTGGATCCTCATGTGTTTTATCAAGTGGATATTTTGATTTAGGGGTGATTGATGTTTTGAAATTAATTTTTAGTCTAGATACATGGATGATTTGTTTGACATCCCTATCAATTTTGTGGTCATTTTGGTTTAGTGATTCAGTTTCAACAAAGGCATTGGTTAATAAAATTAAATTTCTCTTCTAGATTGATGACACTTATGATTTGGTTTCTCAGATACCACATGGTTCATCCCATTTTTATGGGATCAAGATTGATATTGTTTTGGAAATGGGGATATATGGTAGGATTTTCACCATGTATATAATATGGATGATATGTATTAGATAATTATGATGTGGCCACCTCCTTTACAATATTTTTTGTGTGAAAAAAACACAACCATTGTATCACGGACCTTATCATTGCACCATGGGATTGTATATAAATATCCCTTATAAATTTTATAGTTTTTTTAAAATACCATTCATTCATTATATATAGTTTAATATATTTGTGACCATATGTACTAAAATTATTATAAATAATCCATATTTTATAGATCACAATATTTTTCTTCTTTATATTAGAAACTATTCATTCATGGAGAGTTACATACCGTCATTTTAAATCTATCAATTATATTCATTCTAGTTATTGTCTATGCGGTGATTTTTATTTATATTTGTGTACTATGATTTATGGAATGATGATTAAATTGAATATATAGGATAAATAAATATTATTTCAAACACATTGGATTCCAAATATAGTTCAGTCAATATTGATTTTCTCATTCTTTATGTGGTAGTGTATTTCTTGAGTCCTTCAACAATATGAAATTATTTATACATGATATACTCTGTATTCATCTAAGATAATATTAATGATACTAGAATCCATTTATTTTTATCTCTATTGAAATCAATTAATTGAATTATCGTCATTATATATCTATTGTTAGAACCATCATATGATTCATTGGTGACCCATCCTCCTCTTAATTTAATTCCACTAATGGAATTATTATGTAAAATTATTATTATATATCATCAACCACTAATGAATCCCCTCACTATAATCTTCCATTAAACAAGGTATTCTAATACTCCATCATCAGGCTTGGTGCCGAAAATTAGATCTGGGGAGGGGTTCTTATTATCTTTTTCATTTTATACATACTATACTTTTTTATTTATGTTTATTATAAGGGAAGTGAGTATTTTTTTATATATCTTTTGATTTTAAATTCCTTCCAATTTTTTAATACGTTACTTCCTTTTTTCATTCATGAATTAGTATTAAATAGTTATCATTTTGTATATATAAATTTTTTGGAATATAATATCTAGAATATATCAAATAGTTTTAGAATTTTAATTGTATGTTGAAAAGGTTGGTTAGCCCCATTATAATTTTTTGATTGAAAATTTCAATCCAAATAGATTGAAATTGGATGTACCATTACATTAGAAATATGAATGGATTGTAATTTGTAATTAATGTTTAGTTATATTAATACTAATTTGTGTACATAATTTGTTAAGTTATTGTGTTGTAGTGTCTTTACTAATGATTGTGTTATTTTATCATCTAAAGTGATTATCTTGTGGTAGTTTTTGAGGCCATTTTAGAATTATATTTTATTATTTTACATTCTATTTCGGTAGCTTAGTGATGGTTCGATTATATCATTGGTTAATGAGAAAGAATTTTTTATCACCTGATTAAGATGGTTGCTGCCATGTGTGCCTTTAAATTACTGTCGAATCATTCCATAAACCTTGTAAAGTTCAGTGAGAACCTATAGGTGTTCTACAGAAGATTTTATTATGTTCCTTTTGGTGTATTTCACTTTTTATGGTTGGAAGAAGAGTATTCTGAAATGATGGAAAATGAAAGTGACTTGTTAGTGTGGTGTTCTGATGTGTTATGTTCTATGATTAAGTGGGATTATGAGAAAAAATTTAGAGGTACTTATTATTAGCATACAATAGTTATATGGGATTATAGGCTTTCATATGAGTCGAATGGATTGAGTTCTCTAATGTTATTGTGGGAAAATGTTAATGTCTAAGACTTAGTCATATAAAGGACTGTGTCAGTTAATTTTTAAATCTAATGTATTATATAAATTAGAGGATTATAAATCTGGAATGAACAAATGATTTATTACTGAATTCCTATGTAATGTTTCAAATAATGTGATTACTAGAACATGAGTTTTTGTGTCATCCATATTTTAAACAAAAGATAATATTTGGATGGTTTGGATGATTCAGAACATAGTAAATAAATTAGTAAACCATATTTGGATTTTTTTCACATGTGTAATGATTTATTGATAATTAAAATGTTTTGATATTTTATTTTTAACTATTTCAATGATATATAAATTAATATTAGAATATTTTTAATCATGTAATGGAATGGGTATGTTGAGAAAATTTCTGTTGTTAGTGGAACTACCTTGTGGAAATATCTTCTACTCTTGTGATTATTGTGGTTTTCATTGATAATTTAGTCAAATTATTATATAATACATCTCATGGTTATGATTATTGTTCATAATATGTTCTAATATTTGATGTGCCATATATTTTTTAATATAAAACATGATGATACCATTATTTTCATTGTGATGGGACATATTGGGTTAAGGATGAGATGATGGAATGAAATTGATTTTATATTGGATGTTATATACTTATTCCATTGAGAATATGTTGGGACCTATAAGAAGGATTAATTGGTTTTTCTAATCCACATCTGAAATTAATGATGACTCGATATGGTGGATTGAATAAATAATGAATATAACAAAAATTATTCCCTGTTGCAGGCTTGGGATGGTATGGATGGGGCTTGATCAACATACGGGGTGGAATTAGTTGGGTTGATGTTTTTGTTTATATTGGGTATATCTAATTTAATTATTATTGGTTGAATAAATCTATTCTTATTTCAATATTTCTTTACTTTTTTATTCTCATTAAAATCTATATGTAAACACTGATTTAAATCAGATATTTTGAAACATTTCATATGATTCTAATAATTATTATTATGTTCTCATTCCACTATATCTTTTCATGATATATTTAATAAGATAGTTTTGGATTGATTGGGAAATGATATTATTAGGGTAGAAGGAGTGATGTTTTGGAGTTAACCTATACGTAATCAATAAATTCATTTTAGATTGTTCCATATATTGGTTTTTGGTATGTGATAATGTTTTCTCTTACATCATATATTAAAATACTTGACTTGTTGATTTTTATAATTTATTTTCATTAAAGTGGATAATTTCAACCATAATTTCAATTAATATCCTCAATGGTTGACATTAACCCATTCCCCATTATATGTGGGCTTCAAGGGTTTTTTTCATCTCCTCTACTGACACAAGGGTGTTTTAGGTGTGGTTATGTCATTAGAGAGTGGTATAAATACTTTTCATTATGAGATAGGATGTAGTTTGAACATATAGACATGTGTGGATTACACATGTGTTGTAGGGAACCAATTTCATCGAAAAAAAACATGTCTTTTATATAGATGATACCAACTAGGAAAGATGTATTTGGGTCCCTATATGATTTGATGTTTGGTGAAACCTCTCTAATATTAACACTCTCTCACCAGTCCCAATCAAGTTGGTAATATTACCTAAATTGAGCCTCCACATACAGTAGTGGGAACTAACTAGATACACGGTTGGAAGAATATATATTGGAGAATATTACTCTAGAATAGAGAAACAATATAGTATAAATATAAAATATTTCTAAAATTGGAATAGTAGAATTCACAAAAGATATAACATGGATGTGAATGGGGGTTCATGTAAACCTATAATAATGAATCAGAAAATTAAATGATGAAATATTTCTAAATGTAAAACTAATTATAATATAAATTAAAGGACCAAATGGCACATATTAACTCAAAATACCTCATCCTTGAACATTATATCTGCCTTATATCCATAAATTGGCCCATCTATGACATAACAATCTGAAATAATTTCCATTCATTTATCCAAATCTATGTGCATGTAATCTACTCAGGTACAAAATGACAAACCAAATATGGTTTGAGTAAAACTCAATTGGTCAAAACTACCATGTCTAATAAAATCTAATCGGCTAATAATTACATGAAATAAAAGGATTAATAGGTTTATAAATTAAACAACCAATAATATATAACAATCAGCTTTCATTTTCCCCATATTAGAATTTCTATGATCATTCAATACATTTATTCCAACGAAAACAACTTATCCAAGGAGGAACCAAATAAATAAATAAAAACATCTCTATATAAGCATCACAACAGTTGGTGAAATCCATATATATATGAATTTCAATATATGAGCATATCCCTCTATATAATAATTTTTGTCTTTGGGAATAAACCCTTATATATGCATTTTATAATGAACGTGTGCCAAGACCACTATATTAGCATTTAAACATGTTACTGAGCCATGGAATCTATATAAGCATCAATGCATGACACTGGTATAATACCTCTACATATGATTTATAACAATAAAATGGAACATGACCACTATATAAGCATTATATATTGAATCCAGGCCAAAAACACTATATATGAATTACATCATGACTCAAAATATGTCTTATAACAGTAAGGATTCACAACATCACATTATATTCCTCAATGGTAAATTATGCTTGTTATTATTTTTAAAAATTTTAAATTTATCTTCCTTCTAAATTATCTCCAATAATTTTGACAAGAAAAATCCCTGATGAAGGTGATTATATATCCATAAATCACCATTGTTCTTATATCATGATAAAGAAACATTATGTCATTGGACAATTAATTATTATTGAGGGATTCAATTATCCAACTGGTAGCCAAAAGAGAAGTTCAAACATTAATTGAATCCCCAAATATCTGACCGATTATCCAATAATTTATTTTATCAACATTTAGAAATCAATTAATTAGTGCACATGGTTTTTGGGCATAATCACACTATTGCATATACATAACCTGTTACGAACCGAATCTGGTCGCCATCAAAACCAGCACCAAACCCAACCTGTGGTATGAAATGAAGTGCATTCATGGTCCCCATGGGTTGGATCATGTTCTCGGGTATCATATAATAAAATTTTGGAACAATTTACTTGAGTTTATAAACAGAAAACAAAAATCAAATCCAATAAAACAAATATGATATTTTTTTAAAACCATCTTTTACAGAATTTCAGAATTGAATTACATTGTTTATAACAATAATCAATGACTAAAAAATGGAACAAAACCAAAGGGATAGACCAACATCCTCTTCAGGGATAGAGGAACTTCCCTCAAGCCATTACCACGACATCACACCAAAAAGGACCTCTATATACCCGTACCATTCAAACTAAAAGATTTACCCAATCCAATGACAAAATAACCAAGTCCACTAACACCCAAGGTTTTTAGTAGGGTGTGATACAAATATCAATAGGATTCCCCAACTAAAAGACATTATGTGATAATCATTATAAGAGAAAAATATTTCATGTTTTGAAAATAATAAATGATTGTAACAATTTCAAAAAGATGAAACTTTAAATGAAAACAATTTCTTGTTAGATAATATAAAAGAAATAAAAAATTATAAATATAAGGAAAAAGCTACATAATTTTATTGACAAACACACCATATGACAAAGGTTAATTGGAAGTATCTAATGGGCACAAGAAACGTTAAATAACCCTCTAACAATAGCTTATTGTGGGTCCTAGGTACCTCATATCTCGGTGATAATAACAAAACAAATATATGTTCTCTTGTACCCAAGACACTAGTTAGAAGAATACACATAACCTAGTGATTCCCCAACATCATAACAATAATCATAATCATAGTTTAGTTCATGTTTCCATTGTCAAAATTTCTACATAAAAAAGGGGCAAAATCCCAAGGGATAACTAGATTACTAGTACACATAGACCCACCTAGATACCAGGGTTTTCCCACTTGTGCTCAAAAAAGTTTCACATGCCATGAAATAAAATTTTCTCATGTAAATAACACTTCTAATTCACACACACACACACCAAATAGTCAATATGTATATCACAATAGTATCATAATCCCCCTTTTCATTAAAACATATTTTGAAACCATTTTCACACAAAAACAGCCGACAACATGTTTCGCACCTCCACCACACTTCAAAAAGTAATTTAAAAAATTTTATAAAAACATTCCAGAATAATAAACCTCCCACAATAGCCCTTAATTATTAAAATAAACTAGTTCAAATGTACACTCCTACAAAAAAACAGTTTGGAAACACAATTTCACATCTTTCATAAAGAAAGAAACCATTTAAAACCTTCTTAAAACAATTCTAAGTAGTGTAACCATGATTTTCACATAAAACCCTTCAAAAACAGTATTTTGATTCTAAAGGAATGGAAATACAACATAAAACCAGAATTGGAAGCCTTAAAAAGTTTGGAAAAAACCATTTCTAGAATCACACAACATCCCACATGATACAATATAAAAAACTTATTAAAAACTATTAATTGTGCACAATGTTGGCACATAAAAACTAACTACTTAACAAATGATACCCAATATAATTTTTTTACCATACACAATGGTAGATAATCATGGTAAAAATATAAATTATGAAAAATAACTTATCAAATAATGGTAACACATGGAATCACCTACCATTTGTGCCATAAACTCCAAACCATTCTGTGAAATATCAACCGCACCACCACTACCCAACAAGGAAGTGAAATTAAGCCCAAATCCCCATGAATTATCCAAAATGACACTAAATCAAACATTAGGCGTCAACCCTAGCTACTGGAAATTTTAGAACCTCATGAAAAGTGGACGAAACCCTAACCAAATGGGTGGTACATGAGAGGAAACTCACTTAATGGATAAATCTTGAGAAAGTCACCCCAAATCCACCAAAAGATGATTCTAAAAGTAAAAAAAGTAGACTGGGGGATAGAATGAGGCTAAGTGGGTCATGTGGGTACCGAAATGAGGGAAAAGGATTAGAAATGGAATGGTTTATGAAATAATCTAATTACCTTCCTAAATTTGGTCTATTTGTGAATCCTTGAGAAGTTTCCCCCTAATATGTGTTGGAAATGAGCTCTGAAGTAGAGAAATATATAATGGAGGTTATCCTTAGTTGTTTGGAATGAGGTAGGTGGTGGAATCATCAAAAAAAGTAAAAAATTAATGATATATGGAAATTTTAAAAAAAATATTTTAAAGCAGGAAATCGGCATACGGGCAGGCCCAATACCTTAATAAAAAACATAATCCATCATTATTATAGATTCAAATGTGGTCCAAATTGATATGGAGGTTTTATTATACCATGGTATCACAATTGGGAAGTGTAATGAGTGTAAAATTTTTGAAAAATTATGGAGTTATAAAAATAAGAAAAATAATTTTCAAATATGGATATCTGCTAACAGTTTGGTCCAAATTTTTAAAACCCACTATTTCCACCAATATTCATGGGAAACCCCCAAAACAAAGAAAGCGAGGAAATTAAATGAAAAAATAACATTAGAAGAAGTCATGGATTTGACATAACCCTTTAATAGATGATATAGTTAGGTTTTAGACCTCCTACATTTTAATAATGATCAATTGTATGCTTCTAATGAGTAACACAAAAAAGATTGAAGACAAAGAATATTTATAGAGAAACAAAGATCACACTAGATAATGAAAAACACCCAAAAACAATGGTAAAATTACATAAACCTCAGTGATGGAGATAAATTGAAGAGAGGGGAAAAATATAAAAAACTTGTTGGGGATCATCAATTTTATTTGGACATCTAGAGTTGTGGAATTCACTCTAAAGTCTCCCTAATATATCCTAGTTATCATGGTAGTGAATCTAGAAGTAGATGTAATGAATACAACTTATGTATCGTCACTTTAAATCTACCATGTAAGAGAAATAAATGGATTGAAAATATATTACATGGGGTTTAATTATCAATTATGAGTTTTTATAAAATTTGAGTCACATCAGGCGAATTTAACCCTACTCTATCATTACACATCCTGTAAGGAGAATTCACAACATGTAACTAGTTCTGGTAATAAACCAGTTCATGACTTGGATCCATTCCATGAAATCTTCTTGGTGATAAACAATCATCATGAAATTCATTTACATTTCATGTAAATTTCTTATAGTCACCATTAATACCTTCTTCCAGTGAAGATCAAAAACTAAATTTGATTCCCATAAAACTCATTTTAATCCCTCATATTTTTATTTTACAGATTTATTCTGAGAATCCTTTATTTCAAAAAATTATTAAACTATAGGTCATTATCATGAGAAAATGATATCTATATGTGATGAAGGATAAAAAAACGTATAATGAAGAAGGAAAACATAAAAAAATATATTTCTTGGAAAACACACAAGGGTAAATAACATAAAAATAATGTATCTTAAAAACACCACACCATATAATAGATCAACCCCGACATTCATGAAGCATCACAACGGTGTCCTAGAAAACAAGTATAGACACTATGTTCATATATCAGATTCCAACTCCCAGTATTTCACTGGAATATGACCCTTCATCATGTTCACATGAACTATATGTATGGTACAACTCCATATTTATTAATAACCATCACCCACAATCTATATCACATTCTCCTAAAAGGTTACATCTATAAATTTCTATACATCCTTGATTTTTATCATATTTGAAGGAAGAAGACGATATATCTAGTGTTACAACACATGAAATAGATTATACAAACAAGGGTAGTGGTCTAGAGGGGTTAATTGGTATTCTATTGGACCACTCCATTCCACAATCTGAAATATCCAAACAAAAATGGGATCCAGATTAGCATATTTTTGGATACACCGTTGACCCAACCAAGGTGACACTAGATGGAAAACATAATGATCAACCTCAAAATCCAACATTCATCTCTAATGGTTAGCATAAGATATTTTTTACTTAGTGTGGCTACCAAAAACACTGTTATAAACCAACCCATCTCTGATGTATCCAATATGAGACTTGGTCCCATAAAAAGTTACTCAACTACCACATACCAATAAAGTGGAAAAGGACAGATCCTTCCATAACAATCAAAAAAATATCCAATGTAGCTCGATTCATGGATTCTTTTATTATTTGAAATATCCATGACTGTCATATTCTTCTCTGATGAACCACTAAAATAAAAAACATAGGCTCATCACATATCATCTAGAATCTAAATTTTCTTCTAAGATTGACCATACATCTAAGGATAATGGGTCATTCTCATATGAACATGTTTTCCAAAATCCTTCTGATGACCCTTCCAAACCTGTGATGTCTACCAATTATATCTATCCTAACCCAAAATACATAGAACACCATGAATTCTTACCATATCCCATACAAAAATTCTACCAAGATCATTATTATTGAGGGTTTATATGATAATAAATACATAGGATAAGTTATTCTGTTAATTTATTATCCCCCATACTACATCATTATCATATTATGTCTTGGATCCTCCTATTAAAAAACATAGTGGGATCTTACCATTTACACTATAGAATGGGAATAGGTTGTAAAATCCCATCTTGCCACTGAAGCTCATCATTCACCTATAGGCATGTGAAACATCCATCAATTAATACCACTATATCGTTTCTCATTCTGGACAGCCAGTACTATCTATGAATGTAATGATACATCCGTTTTAATATTTGATTTACCAACAATTTAAAATAGTGAAACTCTCTCATCTTCTCCTTGCACAAGCCTGAAGAAACACATACTCATTCAGAAGAATATGAGAATTTCCACTACCAATTATTCATTCCAATTGTGGATATGCATCATATACTATTTATATTTGAACTAAGACCTCCATATAATATAAATTAATTTTTATGACCAATTTCAGAATAATAGCTATATCATATGTCAAATTTAGAGTTATCCATCCCTGTGTATCATGGTCATCCAGATGCATGGATTAAAATATATTTATTACTTTTATCACCTCACAAGACTCCCAGACTAACCCTCTATACGTATTTCTGATCATGTAATTAGAAATGGTGTTAACCTTCCCTGATGTACCAAATAATGTGATGTCTAAAAATTATAAATACTCAACCAACCTTCTCTATTGAATCATCATGTCCCACTAATAAAATACGTATTTGAGCTTCTTTCAGTCTGTGTGTTATATTATTCAGTTACCCATAAGATAATGCCTCTAGAATCTACGTGCATATTCCACTACTGTGAACTCTAGATCATGTTTGTGGAAATTCATCTAATGTGGTCTCACCTGTCTATAGCCATATTCTACAAATTATTCCTCTCGCATTATAAAAACTCCAATTCCAACTCAAGATGAATCGTAATACGTGTTATATGAATTATCTAGAACATGAAATGTGAGGAAAGGTGGTGATTCAGAGTAATTTTTAGATCATGAAAATCTATCTCTCAGACATATGACCTCATAAACTTCACTCTTTTTCTGGTCAGCCCTAACATCAGTGTTTCCAAATGGGAGAAGTCTATGATAAAATGTTTGTAATAACCTGATAATCCTATAAATCTGTAAATATCAAAGAGATTCATTGGAATGTACTAACATACCATGAATGGAACTATATATAAGTCCATTAACATTCCTTACTCTGAGAAAAAATTTACCCAAATGTGTTCTTTTTTCAATCTTGAATGTACATTTTGATACCATTTTATATAGATTATTCCATCTCAATGTTCTCAAAAAATATTCAAATATTTTGGGTCTGATTATCTACTGATTAGGGGTAACATAATATTTCATTGGATTTACTAAAAAAAACTATTACATAAAAATAGTAAATACCTAATTCATCAATTCAATGAATATCACCAGTGCATTCTTTAAACCAAATGGAATCACTACCAACTCATACAAGACATAATTACTCATAAACATAGTTTTTGGTACTTATGAAGGTAACATAGTAAACTAGTTATATAATGATCTCAAATAGATCCTGAAGAAAATACAATCACTTCTCATCTAATTAGATTGATCATTGATGCATAAAATGGGATACCAGTTGTTGACTTTCATTTGATTAAATATCTGATAATCCACACATAAGCACAAATTCCTTGCATCATTCAATGAGAAAAAAACTTGAGAACCCCTTGAGATGTACTAGGTCGAATCATAACTTTATCTTCTAGATCTTAATACTGGACATTAAACTCATAATAGTCTATTGGTTCCATTTTACAATGTAGAATAAAAGCTTCCTTTTCTCCCGACATGATCCAAATCAGGAACATTATCAGTTGTTCAGGTGGTAAGATGTAGGACTCATCTAAAAAAACTCATAAAAATAGCCTACCACTAAAGGAAATATATCATAAATTTTTTTAACATCATTAAGAGAAATTATTAATATTCGATCCAAGATAAAATATTATCTTCACAAAATTATTCTTATACGGTCTGCATAATGATCCCACACAACTTGGTCAAAATATATTTTACTATATGGATATAAATAATTAACTATAATATGGTAATAGTCAATATGATATTGGAATATAAATAACCAATCCATTCCATGAATTAAAAAAAATTACCTTTTCAGTTATGAATGCCTACTAGAAGAAATGGTAACCACTAATTTATGGGTAACATGACATCAATGTCTGGTATTCTATGACTGATCACTCAATGGTGTGTTAATGAAAAAAAAACATCATCCAAAATATTCATTACTAATCCCAAAATATTTTTATAAATGTATAATAAAAAAAGAATGTGATTCTATTTCATCAAAAATAAAATAAAAAAGGTTACATAATTCCAGGATTTTACCTCTAACGGTAGATGATCCTGCATCAACACAATAAATAGTACTATTAATAACATATAATTGAGTTTCCTCTCTACCTTGGGCTATAGTTTGACTCCCCCAAGCTATTCCCATATCATATTATAGACACTCCCTCGCTAGGTCATTAAAACCCCTTACCCTTTGTGAATGTTCCGTGGAACTCACACTACATGTCTGTTCAGGGGTAGCTGAGAGTGAAGATGTGCCCTCATTTTTCCCTACTGAAACATCATTTATTCTTCTATGGGAATGTAACACCCTCAGTTAATATGGATCTTTTTTTTGAAATAACCAAAAATTCCATTTAGATCTTGCAATAAACTTTTTCAATCATTCCTTTAACACTAAACTGACATGCCATATATTAATCCCAACATCGAGTTGTTGTACGATACACACTACACTAAATATAGATGTTGTTAAATGTTGAAAATAACTATGCTTGGATTATATTATACTCAACACCAAAGGAATCATTTATGACATGCAACACTGACTTGGCTTGTGCTACATGAAAAACCAACCTTTCTCAATAGCTTCCATTGTATGCAATACCGAGTTTCACTAAATATCAATATATTGTTAATATATTATTATTTAATGGAATATAAACTAGACATTATGAATATTATGAACCAAATTATAAATTTTATATAAAATTAGAATTCTTATTATCTATTTTTAGACATCATATAAGAACAAATTCAATTATTTGGATAAAATATGTATTTTTTAAAATATGTACTTTTGTATCCTTTTGATAGTGTACCCATTTCAAATATAGTTCATAACAATTTTATATAAATTATTTGAAAAAATAAACTTCTTCATTGTAATAGGAAAATGAAAATTTTCCTTGGAATAAATTTTGTTTCATTTCTATGAAATTCAAATTTTAATGACTCGATAAAAATATTACATTTTAATTCCACATGGCCATTTCCTCTAATTTGTTTGTATAGATAGATTATCCTTTTAGTTGTCTTTAATGTGAAATTATAATATGTTTTTATCAGTTAATCATACATAGGTATTTGGATGTAATTTCAAAGTTATATTGGATGTAATTTTACATTTATATTGGACATAAACCCATGAAAATCTTTTGATAGTTTACTTCTTAAAATCACTCTTTCTAGTTATGACAATTGAAATTAATTTTAAATTAATTTCTACAAATTATGTGTTGGGAATTTATAAAAATGGTTTAAATATTATTAATAAGATGGTACAATTTTTTTAAATAGGTACCTATTATTTTTGGACATTAAAAATAATGTCTTCAGTAATTATTATTTTCACTATGGTTAAAGGGTAAATTAGTTAATTAGGGGTAATAAATAATATAATAAAACTATAAAACATACCTAAAACATGTCAAAATCCTATTAGATTCAATATGGAAGACCATTATCATCATTTTATTGATTTTAGGACCCCATGGATCTACTTGGGTGTGATAATGTGCATTTATAATTTTTAATTTAACGTAAGGAAAAATATAACATAGACATGTATCTTTTACTAAATCATTTTTTAATATTAAGTAATATAACTGATATCTATGACTATAAATATTCATTAGAAATATAAAATGATTTACAACATTATGGAAATTTATTTATAATTTAAGAAAATATATAAATAAATTTATTTATGACGTAATAATGGTGTAGTGATTACCATATTAATAAAATATTCAAATAAATGATAAAATAAATAATGTAATAAATGTAATTAGAATATTTTGATGTCATACAATAATTTTTTGGATGATATTGAAATATTAGAAATTATTTATTTCATTTTACTTTTACAGAATACTGTTTTTATGAGTTAAAAAATCAATTACTAAATAGATTGAAAATTTACATAAAGGAGTTTTTTAAACAAATACAATTTTATTTAATGATGTAATAGTCCAAAAAATATAATATTCGGAAACATTACATAGATAATATTTAGAATTTATTTAATGTTCTTCTTCATGATCTATTTTAATTTTATATTAAATATAGTAACCATATATTATGTAAATAGAAGAATACATGGTAAGAGTTAATGTTTTTAACTAAGGGTTAAGTCTAAAAGATAAAGTTAGTTTTGTGTACTAAACATTTCCAAACCTTTTGGTTGAGATTATTTCTATCCAAAATCAAATTATATACAAAATTAATGATTTTGGGGACTTTATATAGTGAATACCAATTTTTAATAAATTATTATTTGAAGACATTCATAAAGCTCCCCTCACCTCTCCTATAAAAGATAACTACTCCTTATCTGTTAATCACACCTCTAATACCATTTTTACAAGACAAAACCTACCCATTTTCTCTCCCACACACATAATTTAATCCTAGAGTCCACACATTTGGCATAAATATATCCTAATGATACATTTTGTGAAAATTAAAAGGAGATACTTAAAAATAGGTAATTGTTTTATCAGCTCTTTCAAAATTCATTCTTTTTTCTACTTACACATCTTATGTTGGTTCAATAATAAAGTAATAAATACATTATATTACAAATTCGTAGATTTTATTATAATTATGGTATAAACTTATACCTCCTTTTATCTACCCTAAAAATAACAATATCACCATGTGTGCATACGTACAACTTATGGTCTTCATACAGTGGTGTAATTATTTATTGAAAAATAGTTAAGTTGGATGGGTATAATGATGAATATAATGGATTTATATAATTATTATGAAATTATAATTATTATGTATAATTATAATAAAAACCAATTCAACACCATTTAATCATTATGTGAATGACATCGTTGCTCATGTGTACGTATGACCTACCATTACCACAACGTGATTAAATAAACTCTCTACCATAACCATTCAAGAATTATTTTAAAAAATATATAATAAATATTCATTAAATAAATAAATTAATAATTCTTCTAGATATGTGTGTGTGTGTTCATGTGTATATGTCATTTAATTTCTTCCATTTAATTTATTATGAAAATGGAATCAATGTTCATGAATATGTACATCCTACCGTATCCTGGAATGGTGTATTCCATTTTATTTATCTACCTTTTATTTTTAATATTTATGATATATAAATCATGTTTACATTATAAATGTATTTAATAAAAAATCTATGCTATAGGTTCATGAATAAAAATTCAATACATTTATGATAAAAAAGAATATTTATTAACAAAAACATTTAATTAACATGGAATCAAAAAATAAATAGGTAACATAAATTAATAAGTGATTTATATATGATATCATAGTGATTATTAAGTTTCTTATACAATTTAATATTACGTTTAAACCCACTATACTATAGTTTCATACACATACAGATGAAATAGGACCTATGGTAAGGGATAATTTTCCAATCTCATTTTTATCTGAAATTAATTAATCGTAAGTATTTATCAGGCTATAATTATAATCAACATCCATGTTTCCTAAATATGTAATATTATTTCTATTCCTATATAACTATTCAATCGTTATTTTACCATTTGGATAATTTTTAATAAACGATATGAAGGGAATATTTTGTCATTATTCAATTTTAGGTACTTTTTGACATTTCTGGAAAAAGTATGAAGATAATGTTTTTTAAACATATAATGTATGATTGGATTTTTATGGATTCATGATAGATTATTTCCATGAATCATAATCCACACGATTTCATATTTATTTTGAACTAAATTATTTTCCTTTAAAACTACATGGAATTTTTTTTAATAATGTTTTTGAAAAACAAAATGTTATTTTTCACATGAATTATGTTCACATGTTTTATAAATTTCATATACCATCTAAGATGGCCTGGGGTTATACTTATATACCTATTATTAAATTAAATTTACTATGTTTTTTATTGAATAAATTTTATAAATCCATTAATTTGATAAATAATATAAGGGAATGATGTTTGTGAAACCCAAATCTTATTTCTTTAGTTATGAAATGATGAATGGTTTAGGTTTTTGTGGCAAATATATGAATAATTTTATTATGAGATAGGTTGGATCTATATATCCCTCCAATTAATTTGGTAATGAATTATATCTCATGAGATAGACATGAATAGAAGGACAAGTAAATCTTGTTCTGTAATATAGGTCACAAATAACATGTAAATCCAGTTCATTTATACATGGTGGGAACCTCAATTAATCCCAATTCTATAATAGGATTTTTCCAATATGATGGTCTTGGAAGAAATTCCTTGACTACTATGTAAATAATATTATGTGATTATTCATTTTACACAATTTCATGTTCTATAATAATTCAATGTTATCATGGTTCATGACTCCATTATGTGTTATGCCTTATGAACATCCAAGATTTAATACATGACTCAAGATTTTGGTATATATAAAATCTGTTATGTTTTATTTTTCAGAAGTAATGTTCATATTTTTACATTCTTATGTTTAATTTTTTAATATATATTCCATGCTTAACTTTAATGATTATTTGTGATCACCCCTTTTAGGGTTTCTTTTATCATAGGATTTGAAAAAGGGTATTAGGTAAGAATTGTAAAAAATGTGTTCTAGTTATGAAGGAATAAGTAATAGATGATGAATATGTTTTATGAACTGGTTGTTTTTGTATTCCAATTTACAAATTCAATAAACTAATATGGTTTATTTGGAAACTATTTTTTCATGTATTATGTATTTCTCAATGGTTATGTAATGTCCATGTACATCAATATTGGGTCTATATAGATTTTTTCAGAGTGAAGGATTATTAAAACATAGTAAACTAGGATTCAGAAACATTAGTGAGATCTCTAGAGATATTTCTAAGGATATTCCTGGGGATTTCCTAAGGGTAAGTCAATTATAGGTTACAATACTAGGGTTTTGTGATAATCATTACTAAACTAGTGATAATACTAAGTTATCATAGATTAAAAAATTATATGTAATTTATCTTACATATGTGTTTCTAATCTCTGAAATGTATTTCTCACACTTTTCCTTCTGGTCAAAGTCAATAGCCCTAAAAAAATAGAACATAGTTAAGCATTGAATGAATCATATGTGGATATTATAGGGATTAGAAAGATAAATTTCCTAATTGGAAATATCATAAATTGATTCATGATGATTGTATGAGAATTTTTCATTATACTAATGATAAAGAGATTATAAATGAATTTTGAAATTTTTATAATGTTCTTCCAATATTGTTTACATTAAACTTATGGAACATGGTGTTAAAAAACAATAATACATGATTCAAATTTTTGGAAAGAAAATGATGATGAATCTAGCATAATGGTGTAAGAATAACATTGGATTATTGAGGTGTATATGTTACAGGATTCAAATAATATGTTTTCTGAATAGTGAAATATATAATTGTTTCAGTTTATATTTTTTAATAAGTATTGGAAGGGGAATTTTGAATAGTTATAATTACACAAAAAGATGATTTTTGGGTAACATGATATACATGGATAACACATGATTAAGGGAAAGATAACCATTAGTATGTCCCTTATATTGAGATAATGATGTTTTTATACTGATATGTTGGATTTGAATAAGTTAATTGGATGATTCTAGTTTCTTGATAACTAATTATGGAGTTATTAACAATTATGTTATGCTATCATGGATGAAGTATACAACTTCTTGATACTTAAGGAATTTATCTAATAAATTTTAGAATAAGGAAACATGAATATTTTCAATTAGGATATATTGTAATTTAGGTTTTTACCATGAATCAAGAATGTGAATGAGTAATCATTCCAAATATAGGAATGTGACCAACAACACATATATTAGGATATATGGGGTATAAGTGTAGGTATTCACATGCTTGTTATATGACCATTCTTGTAATGCTTTATTTGTACAACGGGTTTGGATATAATTATTTTTTATAAGAATTATGGTTTGAATGTATTATGTTTGGAAAAAAGAGTATTATTTCAAGTTTTTTTTAAAATAATATTTATGGTGTGTCATAATAGTATAATTTTAGAAAAAGGTCATCCCGTTAGACGGGTGGAAAATTTTAAAATCAGAAAAGGACGTGGGAATACAACCTACACCCAAATTGCCACGGGGATTTATCACCTAACACTGTCCTACGTGATGTTCAGGGTTATTATAAATAAATTATTCAATTTATGCACTATGATAGATTATGTATATGCCTGATTTTTGGACCAATATATGATTAATCTCACCCTAGATGGAATTATGTTTATTTGATAAATTATTATAACATTTGTTTTGCTAAAGACATATAGAATGACCTATTATTATATTTATGGAACTCTTAATCTACTAACACTTTAGGAATGAGGAATTTTACATTATTTCGTTTAATAATACATGAAGTTGTAGTTGTTCAAGGCACGACCAAAGAAGTTATTATATTGAAATAAATTATATATTTATTCACATGTTCTTAATATTTATGAAATTGTTCTTGAAATGAAATCCATTGTATCATAGTACATTTATATCTAGTGAATCCTATTTTCAATTAAAAAATCGCAGATTTATGGTTTTCTAGTTGTAATATTTCTCCAAACATTATTTTATAACACTATCCATCCTGACATTATAGTCAGATATATAATTTATATCCATGTTTTCACATAAAAAATATATTATCCTACATGGAATCCCCGTTATGATTTAATTCGGGTAACATTTATGTTTCAAACATTACTTTGTAAAATTATTTTTTAGTATATATTTTTATGAATTGGGTGTCCATGGAAGAAACATTCAAGTAGTAAACCTTTTATAACATCGTCTAATTTCGGGGGGGGGGGATTAATTTTAATGTGTGTAAATGTAACAACTCATGTTTTTATGGACCATTTTTTCAAATAAATTAAAATTATCATTAGTATATTATAGTTCAAAAAGTGAAACATTTCCATCACAGTAAACCTACTTTTCATAAGTTACCTACAAAACTGAGTTGGCATAAGATACAAGAAACAATGAGTATAGATGTTATTCAATGTATACAAGAACAATGTTGGTATTATGTTATTTATAATAACAAATAAATATTTAACTACACACACCACTGTCTTTTCTTGGGTTATATGCTAGAGATACCTTCCTCGACTGCTTGCATTGTACACAATGCTGTTTTTCACTAAACAAAGACATATTATTAAAATATTATTATTTAATTAGACATTAACTAGGTGTTATGAATTGTATTTACAACATTTTAAATTTTATATAACATTAAAATTTATTTTATGTGTTTTTTACACAAGATATATGAATAAATATATTTTTTTAAAATTGTTTTTTCCGAGAATGTTGTTTTTCTACCTTTTGTTGGCGCACTAATTTCCAATCGAGTTTTTAACACTATTATATATTATATTTGAACAAATAAAGTATCATTTGGAATAGGTACATAATAATATAACTTGCACAATATTTTGGTATTTTTCTTATTATATTCATATTTTATGATTAGTGATAATACATGATTTTAATTCAAAACTGATTTTTTGTCTAATTTATTTACATAGATAGGTTATATTTTTAGTTGGGTTTAAAGTGTAATTTTTTTTAAAATTTATCCAATTTTGGTTATTGTATTTAAATTTGTATTTAAATTGGATATAAACACATAACAATCAACAGATAGTTTTGACTTCTTAAAAACCTGCTTCCGGGTATTGACAACACAAATTAATTTCAAATTAATTTATGCCAATTCTATGTTTTGAATTTAGAAAAATTCATTCCATATTTTTAATCATATGTGACTAAGTTTTTAAATATACACCTTTTTCTTTCGAAAATTTTGAGTAGTAACTTTAGTTATTATTTTTATTTACCATGGTTAAAGGGTAAATAAGGTAAACAAGGGTAAACAATATTATTATAATAATATAAAACTACCATAAAAAAGTATTAATACTATTGGATGATATATGTCAAACCTTGAGGAACCTTGGGTTTATTTTAGTATCCCATGGAGCCAGATGGGTTTGATAAATAACTTTTATAATTTTTAATTTAATGTAAAGAGAAATATAACATAAACATGTATCTATTAATAAAACATTATTAACATTGGGTTATATAACAGATATATTTTACTATAAATATAATCTAGAAATATAAAAAGATTTCCTATATTATGTAATTTTATTTTATATTTGTATGCATTAAATATTTAAATTTATCTATGGCATAATGATGATGCTTTGATTTCCATATTAATTAAATATTAAACTAAATGATATTATAAATATTATAATTTATGTAATTTGAATATTTTGATGCCATACACATAATTTTTGGTTGAAATTGAAATTTTAGGAATGAGATTATTCCTTTTTTAGAGTTAATCAAGCTGTAATGTCTTTATCAGAAATCAATTACAAAATTGTGTCAAACATTAAATAAATGATTTTTTAAAAGAATTACTTTTTTACGAAATGATATAACTGTCCATAAAATTTAATATTCAGAAACCTGTGTTATTTAATTTTAAAAATATCATTAATTAACAACATTAGTATTCATTGGTATTATATTATTATTATAGTAAATTTATATTCTATAGTACAAGAAGACATGATAGGAGCTATTGATTTTAACTAAGGGTCAAAGAAATACTTTACGATTAATTTTACGACCTAAAGTTATCTAAAACATATTGTATGAAAGGTATGTGAACCATAATCATTTTATATACAAACTAAATTTGTTTTGGACTTTATAAACCTAAAATACATTTATAAGAAATTAATATTTATTGACTTTCCTAAGGCGACCTTCAACTCTAAAAAAAATAGAACTACTCCTCTTTTAATAACACATCTATATACCTTTTTCTTGGCCGAAACCTCCCCATTTACAATTCCAAAATTCCACACTTCATCCTTGAGTGCAAAATTTTTGTATAAATGCTTCTTAATGAGGCCTTTTATTCTAATATAAAAGATATACTTGAAAAAGAGGTAATTATTTTATCATTTATTTCAAAATTATTTTATTCTTCTACTACTAATTCCGATGTTTTTTAAATATTAATTTAATAAATAAACTCTATAATCCATTAATATAGGTTATTTTAATTATGGGACCACTTTATACCTCCTTTTATCCATCCTACGAATAAAAATATTACCATATCTGCGTACGTATGACTTACAGTCTCTACGTTTTGGCCTATTTTTTAATTCAAAAATAATTAATTTGTATGGATTTAAGGATGATTATAATGGATTTAACTAAAAAATATAACATTAAAAATATTCTTTATAATTTATAAACTATCCAATTCCATAACATTTAACCATTAAATCAAAGATATCGGCACTCGTGGGTACGTACGGCCTACCGTCTCATTGACGTGATGAGATTAATTCTCTACATTTACCATTCAAGAATGATTATTATGTATATCTAATATATAATAATGAAATATATGACAATATAATTCTATGTTATTTATACATATGTTTTTGTGTGTTTCCTTTACTATCTTTCAGTTAATTCAATAAGGAAACATAAACAACACTCATGGGTACATACGACCTACCGTATTCCGGAACGGTGTATTCCATTTAATTCATCAATCTATTATACTGAACATTTATTATATATATATATATATATATCATTTTTTAAATTCCAGATGAAATTAAATAAATATCTATGTAATATGATCAGCAATAAAGTCAAAACATGCACGATGAAAATTATTATTTCCAAAAATGTTACTTTAAAACTGAATTGGTAAATAAATGTGTAATATAAATTAATAAGTAGATCATATATGATATAATATTTATTATTTTGATTATTTTTCAAGTTAATAATACGATTATATCCACGATATTATAGTTTTGGACAAAATAAGATGAAATCACACCTAAGGTAAGGGATAATTTGGCAATCTCATTTTTATCCGAGATTGTTAATACATAAGTATTTACTGGAGTATATTTATCATCCACATCAATGTTTCATATTTATGTAATAATATTTCTATTATTAATCAATTTTTAAGGTTAATTTTAATCATTGGTGAATTATTAATAAAATGTATGAAATAATTCTATGGTCTTTATTAAATTTGAGTTACATTTTAACTTTTCTAAAAAGGGTATGAGGAAAAGGATTATTTTAACTTTTATGTGATGAATGAATTTTTACTATTTTATTACAACTTATTTCCATGCTGATTACCCGATAATATTTCATGTTTATTTTCAACTAAATTTAATTCTTTGAAAATTGGCTGGCATTTTGAGAAATAAAACATTTTTGAAAAAGAAAGGATATTTTTGTAAAGAATTAAGATCATGTTTCTATAAAAATTATTTACCATATATGATGATATAAGGTTATGTTTCTATCCATATTATTACATTGTTATTAATGAGTTTATGATGTAATTATTTTTATGAAATCCATTTATTTTATGTGGATTCTGATGGAATGATCTTTAAAAAACCCATTTTTTCCTTCAGTTAGGCTATGATGAATTGTTTATGTCTATGTGGAACATGTATGAATGATTTAATAATGAGATGGGTTGGAACTATATCTCCATCAAATTCATTGGGTAAAGATATAAATCTCACGAGATAGACATAACAAGAATGTAATGTAAATATGTTTCAGTAATATAGGGCATTAACAACAAGTAAATCTTTTTTAGTAATACATAGATGGGAAACAAGTAATCCTAGTTCAGTAATGGACATTATCCAATATGATGGTCTTGGAAGTAATGCACAGGTTACTATATATATCAAATTATGCTCTTATTTTTTTCCACAATTCCATGGTTTGTAACAATGCTATTTTCTCATGGTTAAAGATTTTATTTTGATCTATGCATTATGAACAAACATTATTTATTTCATGACTCATGATTTTGGTATATGTTGAATGTTGTATGTTTTTTAAGTTTATTATCATGTTTTACATTAATATGTTTATTATTTGTAAGATATTTTCCATGATTCTCTTTAAATACCATTTGAGCTCACCCATTTCCATTTTTTATTTTCCCTTGTATTTTACGAAAGGTATTAAGTAAAATATATCAATAAAAGTTATTTTTGTGAAGGTTAAATTAGGATACGATGTCGATGTATTATGAACCAGTTGTTTATGTTTTCATGTATCCCAAGTAACAAATCTAATATAGATTTCTGGTTCCTAACCCTCTCATGTAATATGTATTATCTAAAGATAATGTAATGATCATGTATATGAATGTTGGGTCTTTATATGGCCTATCTCAGATTACCTTTTGTAATTTGTTCCTAAATCATATTGAATACCAACTAGAAAACACATCTCCTTAGAGAACACATTAGTTGATAAACATGGAACAATTCTCTATTTGTCTCTAAAACATTAACCATACTCCATCCCTGAGATAACCTTTTTGTTAAGCCAATGACCTCATGAGGCATCTCAGTCCCCAACATCAATAGAATGAATTGGTTTTCGAAAATTTCCATGTTTTCCTTTTCTAATAGCTCCACATTCTAGCCAACATGATCTAGAATTTCCCACTAATTCTTGGTAGATCCATGGATGTATTTTTATATAATTCATCACCATCATATATATAGTATTATCATTGTTCTAAATGATCATTTGAAAAAACTCAATCTATATTTCTGCTACATGGGGGCCTCCCTCCCAAATGGCCATAAGTGGATAATTGAGATGAATCTCTATCATTAACTCAATCATTTATAGCATTATATAAACAATATCCTTTTCCATGGATCACATGTCACTTTGTAAGAAGAAATGATGAAAAAATAGATATGATCTTATGGTTATTCATGATTCTCGAGATCAACTATGTTGGTAGAGTGATGATTTCCACTCTTTTGACACTCAATTCGAATATGATGAGCAGAAATTTTCTATTCAGGAAAAATATTCTCCTTACAGAACTAGAAAACAAAATGATCAACCTATACAGGAAAAAAAAGATAACCAATAGATCATGGTCTCTCTTAAAATGGCTTACAATTACTTTCACATGACATAAACAACTATTTATTTTCATTTATAATTTATATTAGGTATCTACTTTCATAGTTAATATAGAAAAGTATTTATCTCAGGAAATAAATATGTCCCTATCCTGAAACATTCATGTCAATTTATATACATATGAGACTATCATCATTTATATATAATTGGATCACTTTAAACTAGTCCATGAGTAGAAATCCCTAGAAACAATAATGTCACACAATATGTAAATCACCTTGTGTGAAATAACATTAACATCAACCAAAGAACCACATGAACAAAAATTCCATCACTAGAAACTCAGATTTTCCCACATACATCAGAGTGCTACTCACATAGAAAAAATCATGACCATTTCATGAAACATCCATGTTTCCTTTATACATTTCATTAAATTTAACCTCGAATGAAAATAAAATCTTGATCCTCTTATAAAACTTTTTAACATCCCTCTATCTGAAATAATCACATGTAGAGAAATCAAGTGGGATATGGGACCTTAAGCTTGCCTCCACACATGTCAAAGGCTACTGATTGGCAGTATAGTTTGGATGAATATAGTTGGGAGACTACACTCCATTCAACATAATTATAATACATTAAAAATATAAAATATATGAAAAATAGATTTAGTTGCATAATATAACATACATCTCAGATTAAAATTGTGGATCTAATAAACCAATAAAAATGAATCACATAATGATATGTTAAAATGTATCTAAATGTCAAATAGAATGAAATACATATTAATGTATAAGTTGAAATAAATAAAACTAAAAGGATTTCGTCCCAAACCCCATGTCGTCCATGTCTCCAAATGCCAGCCCATCCAACAAGATCCAATTAGTAACATGGTACCTTTCACTTATACAAATCAACATCTATATAATATACATGGGTACCCAAAATTAGAAAAAATAGATTTTGAGTAAAAATAAATATGTTGAAACAACAGTGACAAAACCAAACTCCTCAAATAAAAAGTTCATGCAATAAATAAATAAAAAGGTGTATTAATATAAAGATTAATTAAATACAATAATCATCCTTCTTTGAAACCATGTTCGAATTCCTCTGAGCATATATAATAATTATTACAAATTTTACCACATATCCATTAAATAATCAAATAATATGTAAAATACCTCTGTATATGAATTTTATTATATGGGAAAATACCATTTTTAAATAATTTCATCATATAATCATATCCCTCTATATAATAATTTCAACATTAAATCCTATCCCTCTATATAATTATATCGGCATGAAACTAGGCAATGCATTCAATATTATAATTAAAGAATGAGACTCGGCCCCTCAAAAAATATATGTATTTCAACATTAAACTAGAAAAACATGATATATAATTATTTTGTTAGTAAATTATTCCATGACTGATATATAATCATTAGAACATGAAACTGGTCTAATCCTATAATATAATAGTTACATCATGAATAACAATACAATTCATAATAGTGTGTATATAATAATATCACATCATTGGAGTCAATTGATATTTATAGTATTTAACATTTGTCTTTCAATTACGCATTTTATTTTCCATATTAAATTACTGACAATAATATCAATGAAAAAATATATTATCAAAGTTATTAAATATCAATAAATTAACAGGGTTCTCATAACTAGATAAAAAAACATTATTCTATTATCAAATTCATTATTATTGAATAGTTCTGTCACCCAACATGTATCCACAATCCGTGATACAACATCAATTGAATCTATAAGGGTCCAACCAAGAAGATTGTATATGATATAACTACAATAAACAATCAATTAATTAGTGCACAATATATCTCAGAAAAATCATAATATTTCATATAACTATACATTTAACTATAAATACGGTAATTTTTAAGGCCTTATAACTTCAACTAGTGATCAACTATTTGATTATAATGGGTATCTCCCACAAGAACGATGGTAATGAAGATAACAAGAGAAACATGAATGACACTATAAAAATATAATGACATAAAATAATAGATTTCAAATAATTTACACCACAATTGAAAAATAAAAATTTAAATGATAGTAACAAAATATAAAAAATAAGGCATAGGGGATTAAACACTTGATCACGACATCTAAAATAGAATAATGTGCAAAAACGTTCATAGAAATTACTTAGGACATGAGAGAGGGAAGATGCACATGGTTGAAATTAATATAATATAGGAATCATATATTTTCAATTACCCCACCAAATAAATACGCACTGTGTAAATGTATTACATGGTGTGTAACTATCAATTAATAGGTATGCAAAAATTCTAATTACCACAAATGAATTTACAACCACTCAAATATTATAGATTATTTACAGATATTTCATGATGTGTAATTAGTTCATGTGCATAACTAGTTTACATCTTGTATCCCATTAATGACTCATTCATTAAAATAGTTACACCTCATGTAATAAATTTACAGAATGTGTTAATTCCCTGGGGGTATATTTAATCCCCACTTATGTATAAGATCCTGAACCGCATTTAAATTCCACAAAACTCATTATAATCCATATTCATCCGTTTTATTACATTTATAACTATAATACATTATTTTAAATCGATATGTGTACAAACAATGACGTCATTTTCAAAGAAAAATATCTTCATATATAAATGAGACATGACCAATAGTGTCTAAATAAGATTATAAAACAAATATAATGATATTAAATGTAAAAAATTCAAAGCGGGACATACCTAGACAAAGATTGGATATTATACATGTGTTTTGTTAGACAATTAAGTGTGTATATTAAAATGTTAAGTGATTTCATGGAAGATAATAAAATAAGGTGTTTTTAATTGTTCTCATAGGTCACATTAAACATTTGGAATCCTTATTTATATATTTTATTATACTATAAATTTATTATAAACTATACTAATATAATAATGTCCATGTAATTTGGTTAAATGATATTATTAACTTGATTAATTACATATTGAAACCATATTTATTATCAACTACTTATAGGTTATAATACTTTATTCCCATAAAATATTTAGTTTAGTTATATAATTTTTAATTTTGATTGATAAAAAATATTGAATATATAGAATAAATTTTACACTCAATGGTGTTTTTTACACTAATGGAAGACGTATACTAATAAGTCCCCCATAATTATTAAAAATGATTATATGATTGAATTGATTTCAGTAACTTATTCAAGAAACCATCATTATTATGAATTTCTCGTTGATAAAATTATAATAATGAAAATTTTTTGAATGAAATATTTTAAAAACATGTTTAAAATTAAAACACATATTAATATTATGTTTTATTTCATGAGTTTAGTAATAATTATAATATATTTAGCAAATTTTAGTTTAATATATGTTCCACATTTTAGTCCATTTTTTACAAAGCCCATTATAGTTCTATATATAATAATTTATCTTGTATGTTTTAAGGAAATGTGTTGAGATACAACTTTTATCAGATTCTATTAGAAGTAATTAATTTTGAAAAATTAAACTGAGAAGTAATTTGATATTTTTAAACTGATTAACCTAGAAAAAAATTATAAGATTGATGAATTATATTAGTCTGGCAATAATTCCATTATATATTACCTGTAAATTATTATATAATATGTGAGTAATACTGATTTTCACAACCTTTCATATCTAATTTATTGTGAAATTAAATGATCATGTCATAAATAGACATGAATATAATGAATGAATGCAAATATTGTTTAATCCTTTGGTATGTTTAAAAACAAATTTATGATATTTTATATAAAATAATGTAATTCAAGGATTATAAATAAATTTTCATAAAATAATATGAATATAAAAATTAAATGTTAAACTCACATAATGTGTTGTTTTGAAAATATTTAATATTCATTGATCATTATTAATTTATTATAATAATTAAATATTTATTAATACTTTCTTACATATTAGATCATGATTTTTAGAGTTATTAATTATATTTTTTATAATTTTCTTGGAGAAATTATGAAACATAATAGGTTGGTATTGGAATGTACATGAAATTATGTAGTGGTTTGGGTGATGTGGTGGATGATTTTATATAGAGGTGGAAGTTAGTTTCATGTGTATCATGTTTTAAATTTTTTTTAATAATTTAATTCAAAATATATTATATTTCTAGTTGTGGCCTACTTGATTACTAGTGA
Source organism: Viscum album (assembly GCA_963277665.1). NCBI lineage: Eukaryota > Viridiplantae > Streptophyta > Magnoliopsida > Santalales > Viscaceae > Viscum > Viscum album. Next base: position 58,440,674 of record OY728143.1, on the reverse strand, counting down.
TTCGTTAATAAATATAATGATACGATAGTATGGTTCCATAGGCACAATTATTTAATAATTAATTTCCACATTAATTGATATCTTACAAACCTATAAATGATTATAAGGATCCCTAGATTTGATATTAGGTTGAAAAAATCTTTTAGGGTTGTAATATGTTTTTGATGCCTTCTATGTTTGTTGAAATGATATATTAGATGTGTGTTAACCTGGTTGTTTAATGTTAATGAACCAATACTCACCTAAACATTTTCTTGGACTTTGGGAAAAGATTAATGAAAGTGGGATCCTTTGATGAATATTTTCTATTGTTGGTACATCAAGAATAAGGAATTTTTTTATGTTGTTACTTCTTTTTAATAGGTTGATAAATAGGTATTACATGATGATATTTTTTTGTGAAAGGGTAGACCCATGAACAATTCTATTTTATACTAGCAGTTAGATTATTTTGGAAGATATAATGATGATAGTGGAATATAATTGATGAAGATATGGATAAGATGAATTGGTTGTAATTTATTGAGATATTCAAAAGAATTTATCTCACTCGATGTTCATCATTGTGAGCTATAATGTTCACATAAGTGGAGAGAGATAATATTATAGGGAGAAAATGTGCCTTCAAGACCTTGTTCTGAGTAGCACAAGGTGCAATGTACTTTATGATTAAATCTGTTTTCATTTGAATGATGTAGGTAATTTGAAGTACAACAACCTATTATCTTATAATTTTTCCTAGATTAGAAAAGGTATTTTTTGGGTCTAATTCCTATGATTCTATGGGTATATTGTAGGTATTGAGTGAGTGCTTCATGAGGGTGTAGGGGTCATTATGTATAGAGCATGTAACCCTTATCATATGTTTGTTAATCCAATTTTTTAATCTAATATAAAATTTTATTCCAAACGGTTTTCCCAAGAATGTTTGTACTCTTTTTTATTATAATCTTTTCATCATTTCAGCAATTATTAAATTAGAGAGTCCATTATTTCATGAAATTTAATGATATGATTTTTCATTTCAAAATAATATATTCAAAGGAAATGATTGTGTTAATTTAAATTTAATTTAGTAGATTATCCATGTTTTTATATTTGGTGAAAAAATCCCTAATATTCTTCGAAATAAAAGAAATCAAGAAAATTTGATGGTTTTAAATCGAATATGGCCAGCTTGAATAAATGATGATGGTGTTGTGTCCTTTAAATATAATGTTTATTTTCCCTATCAGTATGGTGATATCCATATTAAAAAAAAATTTAATGTGTGATTACTTTATTCATTACTATACCTATTTCCATTATTGAGGATTTTTATTTCAAGGGATGATAATTTTTTGAGAGGAATCTGTTATAATTTCAATATTTTTTCATATCCCAAAACTTTTTGTATTCAGTTGATTGGCGGTGTTCAGGGTAAGATAGATTGGGGGGGTCTATAGAACATTTAATTTAATAATAGGGGGGAATTGTATCATTGTATTGAGGTTTTTATGTGAATATTTTCAATGAGATTTTTTAATTTTCACATTTGGATACTTTTGAAACACGCAAATTTTTAGCATTAAGATTGATAAAATTCTTATCATGCATCATAGATATTTATGTGAATTGTGACATCCAAAAATAACTAGTATAATTTTAATTTGAATACAACAATATGAACATTAAATTGATGAGTATTAAAATGTGTTACACCTCATTATTTTAAGAGAAATAAACTATGAATGATAATGTTTATGACACGAGACACATCTCTTAAATGAACAAAAATATAATATTATTATTTTGAAAATGAAAATTATAAAATAACTATTTAATTGTCTAGTATAAATATGATTGAATATATATAATGGTCAAAAAAAATAAATATTTATCCATTAATTATTTATAAATATGAAATCAAATATTATTGAAGAAAACTTATTCATGAAAAACATCTTTTCCCCAAAAATGATATTTATTTTTCTTACGACAAAATTGTACATAATTTCAAGAAAATATTGAAATAATATTATATAAAATGTTATATATTTTTTGAAAATAACATATCAAATTTATTTTTGTGCAACATATTTGTATTTTTCTGAAAATATTTATTTCTCAGTGAATATTTAAAACTATCGATATTTATAAATCCATCATTTTATATTCATTAGAAATTATAATTATTATTTGAATTGTAATTAGAGGTAAAATATGTATTATTTGGAAATATATAATATAATTTTCATCATTTGAATAATTATTATACTAACTTTTAATATAATTACATTTAGGGTAATAAAAACACATTTGTCTATAAACTATTTTTCATTATGTCCTATATATTCATATTAAATGCAATTTTAACCACTTATAAAATTTATAATTAAAAATTTATTCCATATATTGAATTTGTGGTTAAATGTTTTTTAATATTTATCATTTAATTTTGAAAATTAAGTATATTAACTTTGATAAATTTGTTATTACGGTAAAGGATAAATATTGTAATTATGTTTAGAAACAAAATGTTATGGAATACGGAGGGATGATAATGATTTATTTCATATTATTTTATGAGCATATATCCTACATAATCATCCAAAATTATAATATATGGTATATTATTTTCAGTTTTCCATGAATGTTACCATTAATATTATTTTATATAATAAAAAAAATGAAATTCTATTTGTGTTATTCCTTATAAATTTTAGCCAAGGATAAAAATAATATATTTTTTCAAAGATGATTAATTATTGAAAAAAATTATTTTTTGATTGATGTTAATTATTTATATATTTTAGTTAAGAAATAGTTTTCTTAAATTATTTTGCAATAATAACATAGTTCTTTTGCAATCAATAAATAAATCAAAAAAACGTTTATGAAAAAAATGTGATCTAATTTTTATTGTACGCAACCTATTTAGATAGCCATGTAATTTTGTAATGTTATTTATATGTTCTATTCTAATTTAATCATTTTATTATAGTTTTAATTGTCAAATTAAATTAATAGTTCCAAAATTGACATTTATGCTATTTCATAAAAACTAATATTTTATTAATTGATGTAAAATTAGTATAAATCCTTTATTTACCCATTTTAATGGGATTTGTATTATTACATAAAAAATGGTCTTTCTTAGGACTTTTCTATTTTATAGTAACTATATAAACCCATTAATAAAAAATTAATTTATATCACCACAGTTTCTAAAAGGGTTAGGGAAGGGATATAGAAAAATGATAATGGAAAATTTGTAATCCAACATTATAAAAATTTTATAAAATGAGTTTATTTTGACCCATACTCATCTTATTTTTAAATATAATCATTTAGGTCCCATTTTCGAATCATCATTATTTGATATTGAATGTATATTTTTAGAAATTTCACGAGTAACCTCTCCTCCATTATAAATTTGAACATATTTTTCTCATTTATTTTTTTATTATAAGTTATTTAGGTTTATAAAAGACATAGAAAACCCATTTAATACATCAATACTCACATATTTATGTACTGTTTTGAATAATACCATCCATAGAGGTATGAATGTGTAAAACAAAATTGGATGTCAGAAAAAAGATACAAAGATCATAGCCGACAATTCTTGTCTTATTTTTTCATCGATATCCATCCAATGTTTATTATAAATGATTATTTAAAATAATTTGTATATAAAAACATAATGTTATTATATTATATCAATGTAATAACCAATATCTATCCCCAACCTTCATCAAATGTTAAATTAATCCCTCGATTGTCTCCTTGGAAGACTATCATCTCATGAAGCGATGCAATTCATTTTCTATCACCATATCTAACATTTCGAAACAATTATTGGTTTAATGTATATATAGAACATTAAAGAAATATTTATCCTTGTGAATTGATAATATTTCTTTTAATTTCACATCTTTTTATCCAATAATAAATGATATCTTCTTTGATGCATACATATGAACTAACACATCCACAAAGTGATGTGGTTTATTTTTCTCACCAAATCACATAGATGATATATATAAGATTATATAGAGAAATAATATGGTATATATGTTTTAATTATAATTATTTAAATATAATATAATACTTACATTCTTTCTACATTGATCATTTTATAATGTAAAAGTTACTCTTACATATGTATAGCCTATGGTCTCCATGATTATTAAATAGTTCATTTTTCACAAACATAATTCATGATAGATTTTAATAGAATAATTTATATATAATAAATAAATATTTAATTATTATTATTCTGGGGAAGATGGAATATTTAATTGTTTTTTCTTTTCTCGACATACTATATTAATTTAGAAATTATTAATTGATCGTCCTTAAAAAACATTGTGTGGACTTACCAAATTAATAATTAAATATTACATTGTAAAAAATTTATAAAATTCAGTAATAATCAAGTACTAAAACATAAATATGTTTCAAAATATTTGACTAATTAATATATGTATATTAAACATTGGTTAAAGGAAATTCATTGAATGGTTGGACTCGAGGTAAGATTTTTCATCTCAATTTCCATTCATAGAGGAATATTATATTATTATGACCAAATTTTATTTTATATGTTAATTATAATTCATTTTTACATTTTATATTATGAACCATTCAAAAATTATGTTATTTAATTTTTTAGTTGTAATTATTTCTCCTAAGGGAATTCGATTTGAAATTACCAACTACTAAGGGGTTTCTTAGCTAATTTTCCTTATATTGCGTTATAAATCTTTTTCATTAATTATTATGGATTTTTATAGTGTGAATTAACATCTAAATTTAATTATTATGTATCTAAAAATAATATTTTTATGCATATATATTTTTTACAATAAATATTCACTTTTATTAATTGATAATTAAGTGATATGAAATTTTTACGTGTAATTTGTCTCATAATTGTTTTGAATATCTAATAATTTTATTATTATTTTGTCTATGAATATGAAAATTTTAGGGTCTTTAGTGGAATCCCTTGAAAAACCACATAAAAAAACCATCACACAAGAAATTAATAAATTCCTAAATTATAAAAGTTAGTGTCTTTCACCTAACTAGAAAACAAACATACTGAAAATTTACCAATGATAACTTGATTTAAGATGAAATAAATATTAAATGATCCTCACTAATCATTTAGTTTGTGAGGGGGTTCTAATCTAGTATTTCGATAATGGGTCCCATATATCATCTCCAAGATGAATATGGACACTTTATTCGACATCGAAAGTGATAAGATTTAAAACAGCAAAGTAATCATCAATATACAAAAGGTCAGGATCAACTTCCATGAAACTATAATTATACTATGAATCAACCCACCGTTTTCATGGTTTATCACCCCCTATGATATTTATCATATAACATTTTATTATACTCCTCCTTGGTCAGACTGGTGGAAATATGGTATACAACTCATTCCTCGGGCGAATCGTTTTAAAATGGTTTGAAAGAAGACGTTATTTTTTAGGGATGTTCTGGGGAAATGAGAGATCGCATATATCCAGACTTATGGGTCCTGCATACTGTAACTAAACATTATCATCTTTTTTGTTTGAATGATATCCCTCTTATAATACAACCTCAATAAATGAGGTTGTTTATTTCCCTTATGAACATGCTAGATCGAACCCTACATCATTTTCATATATCGTCACTTTCTAATTTACCACTTCCATAATATTTATCCCTTTATTCTTACTGGAGGATCGGGTGGCCATAGGTTTTTGTAGTTTGAATATTACTTATGTGGAATGGATCCCTTCAATTTTCTGACTTGAAAATTTATAGAGTAATGGACACCCTTATTCCCATTTCTCAAGCCCAATCTGAAGGACACCTCAACTTGATGAATTTTGTCACCTAATGATGAATATTGAGAATCTATGTCATATTCTCATTATTTTTGACATACATTCATGATATGAATCTATCTTTTTTCTTAAGGTGTATATACAACCCCTTAGAGTTGATGTATAGAAATTATCAATTTGCTCTGGATTTTAAATGTTTTATTAGAATTTATTCCTTATGCTGTCTTATTATTAAAAATTTACCATATGAGTAGAAGCATTAAGGTGAAATTTAATTTAATTTTTTGATTATTTATATTAAAGGTTCCTTTTGGGGAAATAATTTAATAATACATTATTCAAAAAAAATATCTTTTGTTATCCTCTATTTAATAATTTTCAATAAATTGTGAATTTAAGTATCATCTATTATTGATTAGATAAACATCATGAATGCCATATATATGTGATACTAATCCTAAAGGTTTTTAATTGGAAACCATTCGATTCCATATTTATTTTTTCTTAAATGTTTTCAAAATATAAACTTTCTAAAAATATATGATTTCATAAATATATATATCATAGTATATGAATTTTTTTATTTTAAAATAAATTTCTTATTATTGTCCAAACATTTCACTTTAGACCACATTCCAAAATGGTTATGAAGAATGTTTATTTTTAGCATTAACAACAAGAAAACAAAATTCACACCATCATGACCATTATTTTATTTGAAGATGTATTAATACATTTCCAATTTTATTTTCCATGAAGATTATTTCTAAACTATTTTATGATTTTTTATTCATTTAGTTGTTATATTCAAAATTAGAAGATTATTTTATTTATGAATTATTTAATGATATTTTTAATGATGTTTCCATTCCTTAATGGAAAAAACCATTGATTTCACATATGCTACGATGCATGCATGATTTAATGAATCCATAATTATTTTATCATTCAGGATTTTTATTACTTCAAACGCATTTTCATGGAGCCCATTTTTTACCTACGGTGTATCATGTTATGAAGGTAATAATGGATGTTCCCATGAGTTTTATGATGATATGAAGGATCTATGTCCTTTTTTAATGTTATAGTTTTTTGTAACAATTTATGATGTTATATGTTTCAATTATTAACATTGGAAATTTGGTTTTGCTACTAAAAATTGATGGGTATTTCCATTAAAAACAATGGATGGGTATATTTTTTATTACCCTCTATTTCACTTGGTATGGAAGTCGATTTTATTATTATTTCAATTATAATAGGTATTTTAAGATAGGTATTTAAATGATTCCAAAAGTTACAAATAATTTTTATATATGATTCATATAAACATTTATCATAAATTTATGAATTTTTAAGGTAATCTAATGAGTTTGTGTTTAAGGAATAGTATCTATTACGTCTTTTGGATGAAAAGATATGGGTTTTTTTATTTATTTATTCAATATTAAGATCACATTAGTCATGGTTATTGATTTCAAACACATATTTTCATAGTTAGATTTTTATGTCGGGTTTGAAGATTGAAGTTCCTTGTTTTAATGAGTATGAATTCTCTTATGAAATTATTTTTTATTATTTCACTATACACTTATTTACCATTTATTCTCAATAATGAAATTTAAATTTTAATGCTTAAAATTTTCCTCAACGAGCTTTATATCTCACCATTAATATGTTTAATTTTTCCCATGTTATTAATGATGATGATACATTATTTTTTTCCTGAAAGGATTCATATGCGAGGAAATTTGTGGGATAATTTAAAGATATTATATGGAATATGAAAATACTGGTGTTATCTAAAAATTAATATCTTCAATTCAAGATTTATTTTTATGAAAATTGTTTTCTTTATATTTTGAAATTTTACACCTAAAAGGATATTTGTTATATAATTGATCGTATTCAATTTTTGAGGTTTTAAGGTTTGGATTGTATAAAATGGGTCTCATTATTCACTATCAAATCCAAAAAAATAAGGATTATGTTATTAGATCTTTATATGAGAGTGTGGTTTTAGGTATTTTTGAGTTGGCATAATATCAGGATTTAGATTGTTTTGGGGATTAAGATGATTTCATGTGAGACTATATTAAGAGTTATGGATACTATTATAGGTTTTTTTAATTTTATAGTAGATCATAAGTTCAATGTATTAATAAACATTTTTATGATTTATGTCACCGTATTTTTAGGTGATTAAAGATATATTGGGAAGAATTTTATTATTTTACAATATATGTGATTCTTATGTTTAGCATTATGTACTATTTTGGAAAAACTGTATAAAATTGTTTGGTATTAATGATTAACATTACGAAATAACTTCATGTGATTAAATTTTTCATTAACATTGTTATTTTTGAGGATATTTTGGATATAAAGTTATGAAATGACCCATGTTGAACATTATATTATTTTGTTAAGGATTTAGGGATTAATGTTGTATTTCTTTTTTTGATGTATTATTTATTTTGAGAAATATCATACTATTTGAAAACAATTTTATTGTTCAATGTGTCAAGATAGTCGAAAAATATTATTATCCTATAGTTGAATTATATGATCCTCTAGAAGATTATATTAGTTTCTTATGCATAAAAAAATAATCTCTTATAGTCCTCATTTAGGAAAAAATGATTGATTAGCGTAAAAATGACTACCGTATGAAATTAAACATATCATGGAATTATATTTCCTAATGTAATTCATCTATATGGTAATATAATTCTTCCATATAATGATTAATATGTTGAAAACATTATATCGGGTTTCTTTCATAATATATGAATTGATATTCTTTTTTCAAACCTCTTTTTTATTGTTTTGTGGTCATTGAATATTTCTTGTCCAATAGTGATCATTAAAATTATTCATATGAATGATCTCTATCAATGTCCAATAGTAATTGTAAATAATTATTTTATTCTATGTTTATATATTTCTTTCAGACTAATTTTTTTATTGGGACATATACTAGCAGTTATTTCTATATGAAATTTGAACATCCCTTTCCCTCTTTTCATGAAGAAGATTTATTAACCTCTCTTATGAGGTGGTATTTAAATAATGTATTTTTTAGATGAAAAACCATTGATATTAGAGATCATGATCGAACTAATTAAATTATAATATTTTGTGGAGGGGGAATTTAAAACCCTACGATTTTAAAAGAATGTCATTATGCTCGAAAACTGATATGGATCACAAAACCTATCTTAAAGACAATGAAATATTATCATTTAAATATTTCCATTATAACCTAAAAATTTATTTTTGGGGTATGAATAAGATTAACCATATTATGAAATATATATAATGGTCAAAATAAAGAAAAATGTATTGATTAATTATTACTAGAGGGAGACTTTACAACATGGGCACTTGTTAATTGTAAGGCTTTGTAGTGCTTGCATGATGATGTAGATATGATGATACATTGGGATTTAGAGCGATGTAATGGGATTCATGGCCACTAGGTCTATGAGACATATAATATAAAAATAAGGATTTATGGGAGGGATTTCCCCTAGTGGTCTATTCCCCCCCCCCCCCCTCTAGTCTATGCGTGTGTGGTGTGTATGTATTTGAATGTAATTATGCCCCAAGAATCTAATATATATATTTATTTGGAAATAAGAACATTAATTTTATTAAATAAATTCTATTCTTCGAAAACCTGTTTTCTAAAAAAAACACAATTTTTAAGAAAATAATTATAATTAATTTCTTAAGAATGTATAAATATTAATTGAAAAAAATGATATCATTTTTAAAATAATCATATCAAAATTATATTTTATGAAAAGATTGATATTTTAATGATAATATTGGTCCCACTATGTTTAGTGAACTATATTAATTTTTATAAAGATGAAATTTTCATTACATTAAAATGTTTCATTATGTTTTGAATTTTATATCAATGTAACATATATATTATTTAATTAAATATAATATAATTATTAACATTTGAATCATAGTTATAGTTGATTCAGGTATATGTACATTTCAAGGATTAAATTCATTTATCTAACGATGATATTTTCATCAGTTTTTAAACATTTCATAAAAATTAATATTTTCTAGTGATAATAATCTAATTGTATAAAATTTAATCAATATTTTGAAATAATCAGTCTATATTTTGCAAATATGTTCCTTTTATTTTCAGAAATTATGAAATTTATCTTATGTGATTATGTTTTCATGGGAAAGGTTAAATCTATTAATTAAGGTTATAAATAAAATGAAAAATAAATAATAATCACCAAAACACATTATTTAATTGTAATAGATGATTATATCTAAAACATATTCATAATACATATCCCTTTTTCCATTTGGAAATGATTTTAAAACTTTACATATATAATAAAAAATTATTATTGTCCATATTTTATTATATATAAATTGTTTACAAAGGTATTGAAATATGACGCACTCTATTATAAATATTCATTATATAGATAAATTATTTTCATATTAATAATGACTTTTTTTTAGTGACTAAATATTTTCCTTAAATGCTTATACAACACTGATATAACACGTATATAAGTAGTAATAAAAATAAATAATATGAATTTATAAACACTAAATATTATATTATTTGAGTGAGTTTTTTTGATAAATATTTTGTTTAGAAAAATGATATAATATATTGTGGTCAATTCATTTTTTTTCTAATTATACTATTGTATTATATTATTAAAACTCAGAATAAAACAAATTTATAATAATTAAAAGTTAATTAAATGATTTAAAAATACATAAATATTATATACATCCAACTAAATGTGATATGGATTCATACATTAACCATTGTCCATTTATGGGTTGATTCCCCTTTTTACTTACTATATCAAGCCATCAATAATAAAAATCATTAATATCAATGTAATTGTCAAATTGGTTAATAAAGGGGTTTAACCAAAGGATAATGGTAAATGTGTCATATAAAAAAATGTTATTTGGGGTTATTTGGAATTATCCTCATCTTAGATTTGAATGTTATAATTTTGACCATTTTTTACATTGATATTAATTTAAATAAATTTAATATTTTTAGAACTTACAATGTTATCTCTCAAATATATTTTAAATAGAATCATCTTCTTCTCATATATCGACACATAAAAATAATTTTGGTTCAGATTAAACCTATGAAAATACAGTAATTATAACTCTACTAAATTTATAGAATCCTCGTTAAGGGAATAATACCAAGCATAGAGGTATTATGGGGTAAATAAAAGTAGGTTATCAATATAAGACATATTGTTCTTAATAGAGTGATTTGTAATATTAATTTTTTTGAAATAATTAAAATTACCCATAAGCATCATTTTACAATAATATAATTATCACTCATATTCATATAGGTAATTATGTTGAAATACTTACTTTTATACATATCCAACCTCCATGAAATGGGAATAGAATCCATAGTTCATACATACAGACGACTACCGCCTTGCGAACTGATGCAATTAAATATTCATCAAAACATATATTAGATGGTTATAATGATGGTTTTAATGTATATATATATTTTATTCATCACATATTTATAATTTTCAAGTGAAAATATATTGTTTAATTTTTTATTTACCCTCTCAATGAAAAATGACAACGTTGTTTGTGCATATGTGTGGAATATGACCTCCATGAAGTGATTTTATTAATTTTTTATCACAACATAACATGTATTATACATACATGTATTCATAAAATAATTATAATTATGAAATGAAAAAATATACCATCCTTTTTTAAATGTTTATCATTAATATTTGAAAAATGTTATCATGTGAAATAATGACCTATCACAAACATGATTGTAACATAATTCATTTTTGATAAAAATATTTCATAATTGATTTCAAATATATAATTTATTTTAAAAATTATTTTTATGTCATTATTATAAAAAGGGATATGATGGAAAAATCACACCTTTGGAAATGGACAACCTATATATGTTGTTATAATATTATGAATCGAGCATCTAAAAACACATGATGTGGACATAACTAATAATGTAATTAAATATTGCATTGTAATAAATAAATGTTTTTTAATGATGATGTAAAAAATAAGAAACTTATTTCATAAATGTGTAAATAAATGATATAATTTTATTAGACCAAAGTTAAAGGCCATTACGGGAGTGTCTGGACTCAAGGTAAGTTATTTCATCTTAATTTCCATTCATTGAGTCTAATATTATTTGTATTTACTTAAATTTATTTATATGGTGTATATAAATCAATTTTATATATAATATCATGAATAATTTATACATCATTGTAATTTTTGTTTCAATTTGAATTTTTTCATCCATGTGGATTTAAAATGAATTTAACCAAGTGGTAAATTATTTCTTAACTCATTTTCGTTTTTCTAGGATATTACACCTTTTCAATGAATCTATTATTACATTATTCGGTGTGAATAGATCTCTAAATAATTTATTATTTATTTTTACTTTTTTATGGATTTATATTTGTTACACATAATCCATATATTTATTACTTATTAATTAAATGAAGTGATATTTATAAGTGTAATTCATCTCAAATTCACTTTTATGAGGAAATACATTTTTGAAATGCACTATAAAGTCCCAGATTTTCCATGTAATATTTATTTAATTATATGGAATTATTAAGAGTCAGAAAAAATAGATGATTCGAGATTCCGGGGCCCTGTGTACCCAGAATGAATTTCTGAAAATTTTTATGGTATGCTCAGTAAACGCGCGAGCGGCGATTTCTAACTTTTGAACTAGTGACTGAATTAAAAATATGAGGGAACCATTGAATCTTTAGAGAAAATATTTTCTTATGGGAGACATCACATTGACCGCGGTAGGACTAGAGAAAAAGATAGAATTTATGAATTTTTAAAAGAATAGATAAAATATCATTGTAATTTTATTTATTTATTTCTTTTCCTCTAATGGACAAGCGCCATCATGGGACTAGTTATGTGTCAAACCATTAAATGGTGTGACCCTTCAATCCTATGTTACAGGGTCATTGGGAATGAGAAAGGTTCCTAATTAATAAACCCTCATAAATCCCATTATCTTTAGACACCCTCCCCCTCTCTTATTTATATGGAACATTGGGAGAGGTATCAGTACTACATCAACAAAAAACGAAGTGCTAAAAATGTACTGAGACACCAAAACCTTGGAGGACGGAGCTAGTTCTAATAGGAGGTGACGAGAGACACCGAACCACAAACTGATGGATGACGTACGAGCAGCATTGTTGGAAGCTTGTTTCGGGATAGACTAACACTGAAACTTCTTCGATTGTGGTGTCCTCTAACATTATTGATGTAGGGATTTGATTTTTTTTATTTATTCAAATTATTATTGAATCCTTAAATCCCGACTCTTGATTACATGCTAACACGGAGGATGTGGGCCTAACAAACCCGACCCGGACCCTCCGCTTCTTTTATACCTTAGCGTTATTTGTGGAAGGCAGCTGGAGTGACTGCACTAACCGTCTACGAAGAAGGCGGTGCACCATCTTGCGCCAAAAAAGGGGGTCGCAGCACTAATCCATGATAGTCAGTGGAGAGGCCCTCATCGACCGACCGTGGAGGAGGTGTGACACGTCGTCGCACGCCGCAAGTGAAAATAGGGTTGTGGTGGAAGCCACGATGGGTGAATGAGATGTCTGACACACTGGATGGCCGCAAAAGATGAAGGAGGCATGATCAGAACACTGCCGGGGAGCACGGGTTCATGGCCCGAGCTACTGGAATGGAGGAACCTGCACCTATGGCGGGTTCCACAGTGACCGGGCAGTGCCCACACAGTGCCGCCACATCCCAAGTGGAACAGCCTCTGGGCCGTTTCAGGAGACTGGGGTCTCACCCCACCCCTCCACCCCCACCGGCTTGGGTGGACCGCCCGTTGCGTGTCGGTCCACACCCCCTTGTGTGTCGGGCCAGAACTCAGCCCAGTGGGTTGAGCCCGCTATGGCCCAGCCTAGCCGGGTTAGACTTGGATCGGGTCGGGTCGGACCCCGATTAGGTCACGACGGCCATAACCAGGTGGGGTTAGCCCAGACTGGGATAGGTCGTGATGGTCCGACCGGGACTAACCGGACCTGGGGCCAACCGAACATAGAAAAAAAAAGTGTGATATCCTGAAAACCAAACTTCTGTTTGACGAACCATCTATAGCACTGGGATCCATGGATTGAGATGGTCCTTTTGGTATACTCCACATGAGTTTTGGAGAATGTTGGAGTACAACCGGTTTGGATCGAACCCGAATCTAACTAGGCTCATAGAACTAAATCGCTTAAATCTCAGAGGCTGGATGTCGGATTGATGCACTGTCTATGGTGTTGGAACTCTTACCACATGGAGGTACATTTGGTGACTCATTTTTAGAGCTTAGCGGTGGTCTAAGTTCAACAGATATATCAAGTGGTAGATTCTATAGAATATGAGAACACCTAGTGCGAGGAATCATGTGGCATGTTGTAATGTGAAGAATGGAAATCGATCCAATGTGGGTTAGCATCCATAGATCCTGTGTGGATTAGCGCTCTTCAATCTTTTGTGAGACAGTTCATACCAATCCTATGTGGGTCTGATCCTATGTGGGTCATTAGGGGTTATTAACTACTGATCTTTTGTGGGTCAGAAGTTTGCCTCTTAACGGAATATGATGATCTAACTTACGACTAATAATTTGTAATTTTGTACTTCTTTTATCCCTGATTGTGAGATGAATGTTTTACCTTCGTGGTGTTTTCATTGTGGTGTTACCTTTTTGTTACATCTATCTTCATGGTGTAACCAATGTTGTACTTCTACCTTCGTGGTGTTCTCTTCGTGGTATTACATGTGTCGTACTTCTACCTTCATTGTGTAGTATTCGTGGTGTTACCTATGTGCTTCTTTTATCTTCGCACTGTTACCTTTCGGGTAGTTATACCATCATTGTGTTACCTTTGACGTATTTTTCCCAAATAAATAAGAAGATTGTATATTGATAACATAGGTATATGTATGGGCATATAACTATGTAGAGTTGATGACTACCTCATGCTTTGTGATTGAGGTATTGCTTTGTGTTTTTTCCATTGTGGTATTATGGGAGTCCGTCGGGAGTCTCATGTTCCATAATGAGTGTTGTTATACTCACCCTTGCACAGTCATTTCCCACACCATGTTGTGTCTTGTTCAGATGACAAACAACATTGATCGAGGTTGAGGGAGGCAGGACAAGACGTTGCTCATAGGTGGACCATTTGATGTGGCGTGATGCTGGACTACTGATCGTGAGATGTACCTACCCTTTAGGTAGGATTATCTGTGGATAATCCAGGAGCTATTTTTCACCTTTTGGTTGTACTTGTAATTTCTAGTGGGGATTGAATTCTAGCCCCTTTACTTTCATCACACTTTTACTACAACATTTTACTTCTTGGATGATTTTATTTGGGTTCTTGGACTGTGTGTCTATACAGGTTAAAAGGTGACGTCCTCCCATTACAGGGAAACACCTTTGTAGTGATAGTAACCATCCATTGGCCTATGGAATGAGGGTATGGGGTAGTCATGGTGTGGGTCCGGGGGGACAGGTTGTGACAAAGTTGTATCATAGGATTCGGTTCTACTGAAAAACTAGGACTATAATCTTTTCTATGTGGGAATTGTGATAACTGTTATGAATGTGGGTTTTAGTTTGTGGAATTCGGTGTTGGTGAGCTGCCCAACATATCCATATACCAAGATCCTAACTTTTGATTTCCTACTCAGTGAACGAAAATACAAATTGGGTAAGTTTTGAATGGTTTTTTGATCTCTTCGAGTCATCTCACCAGGTAAAACATATTTATCATGGACCACCAGTTTTATTTCTGGATGTCTCCACATAGATATCCATCAAGGATTCCTGAGCGAGTACACGAAAACGGCCCACTGAGCGATGGGGTCTTGGTGCTGGGCCCTCTAACAGCATTACAACCTTTGGATATTGTATAGGTAGCACCAATACATGTTGGGAAGTCATTTCCACCATCCCCAGTAGTAGAGTCTGTACGCTGACTGAGCGCGTTACACACATTTCAGCAGTAGAGGTCTTTGAGGTTCCTGGGAAAGACGAACCTATTGGAGGCTGAAGAATGGATGGAGGTTCTAGTTAGAGTTTTCGTCCTAGTGGGGACCCCAACTGACATTTTGGGGATCCTATCATCCAATCTTTTTCACGAAGAAGCAAGGATATGGTGGATCCTAAGGCTCAAGATACACTATGATATATCCATAATATGGGTAGTCATTGAGTGCCTTTTCCTAGAATATTTCATCATAGTGACCTTATTCTCTATGCATATATAGGAGCTGCTGCACATACAAAAGTGAAAAATTACTATGGCCCAGTACTCAGCGTTGTTCACTGATCTCTCCCACTTCTCCACAGACATGGTATAAGACCCTTTCATCAGGTCCTAGACCTTTGATATGGGTCTCCGATTGGAGATAAAAGCATCGAGGATATTGCTTAGCATTCTAATGTTCGCTGGGGTGATAGAGCGAGGACATTCGGTGGATAGCTTCCTAGCTGAGCTTGCACTGAGAGCAAGAGCCACCACCAGATGTCATGTAGTAGAGTAATCTCTAGCAGGCAGCCACAGATGAAATTGGGGCCCATGCAGGGTAGAACTTCTGGTGGACAACCTCGAAATACAGGTTCGGTGGTTTGGGGCTCATGGGACAGAGGAGGGAAGATTATGAGTAGATAGTTCTACTCATGCATCATGAAGGGTCACATGGCTCGCGACTACCCGACCCACCATACATATAACTAGCAGATGATCAAGGGGATGCTGAGGCAGATGAAGGGATTTGATTGGTGAGGTCCTATGGTTTTAGGCATACATGGAAGAGGATATGGCCATGCAGTATGTAGTTGGAAGCAATTTGAGGTTCTACCGCCACCACCTCATGGTGGTCCACCCCAACCTGAGGGGCCAAGTGGACAGAGACGAGTTCATCACCAGGAAACTGAGGCCTATGACCACATCACTCTAGAGATTATTAGAGGTATGGTCTGTATCTTCTTCACCATTGATTCAGTACTTATAAACATAGGATCCAATCAAACATTTATTTTCATTTCCCTCATTCGAATCAGGGAGAGTACAATACATTTATTGGCCCAATCCTTACTGCTAGAGACTCATACGGTAGGGGATTCGACGATTACACAATGGTTATGACAATGTGAGCTTACTATACGACATTTGAGCTTAGACTGGGATCTTCTAGTAGTGTTGTCGAGGCCTTATGATGTCATCATGGGTATGGACTGGTTAACCCTAGTCCAATCCCAGATTGACTATATTAGGGAAAAACTACAATTAGTCCATTGGGATGGGACCAGGTTTTCCCTCATCGGTGAGAAAGGAACATTTTCTGCACCTCATGGACATACCCTGTAGATGGTGTAGCCGATCACACACCAGCTGGTTATCCCTACCCTTGGATTTGTAGGTGTTGAGAGTGTGAGCTATCTATTATTGGTGGACCAGTATGCCGAGCTGATGACTTTCCTAATGATTTTTTGGGACTACCTCCAGGTAGAGAGGGATAATTTTACATTGACCTGTACCCCAAGACTACACCGATATCTACACCAGCATATTAGATGGCTACTACAAAGCTTTGTGAGTAACGGGTATAGTCGGATGACTTTCAATAAAAGGGGTTCATAAGGCCCATTTTTTCTCCATGGGATGCATCCATTTTGTTCTCCAAGAATGAAGATGGGTGTTGGAGACACTATGTGACCTATCGACACCTAAAACAGGTGACCTTGAAGAACAATTGTCCACTTTTGGAGATTTATGATATTTTTGATCAGCAGATGGGAGCTCTTTGGTTTATAATGATAGAACTCAGATCAGTCTACCAACAGCTCAATGAAACTAATGAGGATGTGTAGAAGACGACTTTTATATGTCTGTATGGAAACTGTGAGTTCTTGTTTATGTTTTTTGGAGTGACCAATGCACCAGAAATGTTCATGGGACTCATGAACATAATAATCCAGCCATACCTCAATCACTTTTTGGTGTTCTTCAACGAAGACATCTAGATATACTCAGGGATGGAGGAGAAGAATGCCTATCATTTGCAGATAGTTTTGGATACACTATGAGAGCACCAGCTTTATAGTAAAATTTCAAAGTGCAAGTTCGAGATATGATAGGATCAATTTCATTAACACATTCTCTCTAAGGATCAAGTAGCAGTGGCCTAGTGAAGATAGAGGCTGTACATTCTTGGGAGCCACCTAGGAGTCTGACTGAGGTGCAGAGTTTCTTGGGGTTGGCTGGATACTACTGATGATTCGTGCCTGACTTATCCAGAGTTGTGGAACCGTTTTCAGCATTTACGAAGAATTGACATCCCTTCATCTGGATAGAGAGATTCCAATAGAGGTTTCAAGAGGTGAGGAAGAAACTGACGAGTGCCCCCCATCTTGTGGATACCAAATGTATGTGTTGGTTATGTAGTCTGTTGCGACGCATCAGGGACCAAATATTTGTGTGTCCTAATGTAAGAGCGATCAATGATAACCAATGGTTCATGATTGCTATGACAGTATGAGTATAAATAAGCTACCTATGACTTTCAGTTAGTAGCAGTGGATTTCTCCTTGAAGATGTGGTGAAATTACTTGATGGGAGAACTTTTAATAGTCTAGTCTGATCATAAGAGTCTCCAGAATATCTTGTCTCAAAAGGACCTAAATTTGGGACAACAGAGATGGCTAGAGTTCCTCCAGGACTATGAATTTGAGATAGTCTATACCTCTGGTATGGGGAACGTGTTAGAAAATTCACTTAGTTGGAGGTTAGGTCTGTAGTTGTTGAGTGAGGCGATCGAGCATCTAGCTGCATTGTAGATATCCTTAGGGGATAGATATTGGGCAACATGCCTCTAGTCTATGATAGTTTCTACCCCAATCCTTTAGTGAGTCAGGGAGGCATCGCCTGGGGGCATTGACTGCGAGGCTCTACATTCTTAGATATCCTCAAATTAGGCCCCTATTAGGATTTCTAATGGAGTGGAGCACGATATCTTTTTCAATTGATGTTCCATGTTTCTGGTTGCTCTACTAGAGTAGGTGTTGAGGGAGATCCATACGTCCCCTCGGGTGGTACATCCTTATGTGGAAAAGATATAACAGGACCTCCAGTGACAACACTAGTGTCCAAGGATGTAGAATCAAGTGGAAGAGTTTGTTTCTCAATGCCTCACTTGTCACCAAGTGAATGCCAAGCATCAGGTTCCAGTAAACATAGCACAACCACCAGTGATGCTTGAGTGGAAGTGGGATAGAATTTCCATGGATTATGTTATAGGGATTCCATGTACATTTAGGAAAAAAGATTCTATTTAGTTAATCATTGACAGACTCACCATGTCTACCCACATCCTACCAATCTGAGAGTAGAGATCAGTATAGGGCTTGTGACGCCTCTATGTACAAAGGATTGTGTGACATCGTGGGGTTCCAACAAAGATTGTCTCTGAATGTGACACACGTTTCACATCCCAGTTGTGGAATATATTATAGGAGTCATTCAAGAATAAACTAACTTTAAACACCGCCTTTCAACCTCAAAAGTGTTGAGTCAATAAGGTTTTCCTTATGACTTTTCCATTCCTTCTTGTTTTGAAAATCACAAACACCTTATCTTTAAGAAAATTGTTTCTTAAGGAAAATTGCTTTTATAAGGAAGATTGCTTTCTTAAGGAAAATCGCCTTTATAAGAAAAATTATCCTTATCATATATTCTTCCATATTTTTCTTAAGTATAAGTTTCAGATTCATTTTCTCGGAATCATTGAAACTTTGATATAAAGCATTCTGTTTTAGGATTCGGATTCTGGACAAGAACTATAAGGAAGTTTCATTCCGAATTCCGGATATGAACTCTGACTAAGTTCTATTCCAGATTCAGGATACGAATTTTGAAGAAGATTTCTCATTACGAATTCTAATGAAGAAATCCCATTCCGAATTCTCATTACGAATTACAATGAAGAATTCCCATTACGAATTCTAATGAAGAAATCTCATTCCGAATTCTCATTATGAATTCTGATAAAGAATTCTCATTATGAATTCTGATTCTCATTACGAATTCTGATGACGAATTCTCATTACGAATTCTGATGATGAATTCTCATTAAGATTTCTGATGACGAATTCCTATTCCGAATTCTCATTCCGAATTCATCTATTAAACAGAATCTGATTATCATTGTTTTGTACACTCTGAATTTATTCACTCCGAACCTTCACTCTGAAGTTTTCATTCCGAACCTTTATGTTAGAGTTTAAAACGATGTCGTACATTCTGTTACACTTGTTTTGTTATAAAACGATGTCGTCTGTTTTGTTATAAACTAACCGTTGTCTAAGTGACACATGTACAGGTCCCTCCGATCTTTAAGGAAAATATGACCGTTGGAGAAGGAGCCGACCTTACCTATAAATAGGAGCTCATTTGAAAGAGCTCGTGGCTGTTGGAAAAACGACTGAGTTTTGTGCCTACATGCTGTTGAAGTGAATTCTAGAGAGAGAGGCTCTTATTAACTCTCAAACCTTCGTGCGACTCCGAATGTTGGTGATTACATTCGAGAGCTTCCGGGGATAGGAAGACAGAGGTGCCGACTACCTTAAAGTTCGAGGGCTTCCTTGCTGAGGAGGACAGAGGTTGCCAACTACCTTGAAGTTGAGGTCTTGCGGGGATAGCAAGACAGAGACACCGATCTTCGTATCGAGGGCTTAACCTGGTGTGGGTAAGACAGACTTGCTTGAAAGTATAAATCAAGGGACCTTTATCCAAGGTTGTTGGATACCCTTCTCTTTGGGTTAAAAGACTATTATCTAGTTACTAGTAGTTTTACTACTTGTTTTATTCCGCTGCAATTTGTATCTTAAGGAAAGTATAACTTTCTTATACTTCCTTACTTACTCTGATTCATTTAGATTCTATACGCTTTAAGGTAGAATCTCATATTGTAACTTTTGTTAAGTTTCAAATCCCGGAACCATATTTCCAGAACCTACTTTTGGAATCTCTTTCCAAGTTTAGTTCGGTGTTAGAGGTGTTGTGAATTTACTTAGTTTAACTTTGTTAAACTTAGCCCTTTCCTTTTCTTAAGGAAACTTTAGTTATTCATAACTAATTTTAAAGGTTCCAAAGGAATTTTTAAAGTATACAATTCACCCCCCCTCTTGTATATTGAGCATCTCATATTATATTTCGATCCTACAATTGGTATCAGAGGTTGGAAACCTCTTACTCTATACCATTCTTACATTTGGTATCAGAGCCGGTTACTGAAATACTTATACTCACATACAAGTTTTTCTTGCTCACTTTATCCTTCCGAACTTTGTCATTCCGATTTATCTATTCCGAACTTTTCTCATTCCGAACTTTGTGTTTACGATTCTGAGCTACTAACAAGTTTGTGTGCAAAGTTATTTCTAGTATGGCAGGAATTAATGTTGGATCTATTGACAATCTAAATCCTACAAGGCCACCTATATTTGATGGTAATGATTATGAATACTGGAGAGATCGTATGAAGACTTTTGTTATCAATACTAGGGTAGATAACTTTGTGATGCTTACTGGTGATTATAAAATTCCTGACAAGGAAGTCAGAACCCCTACTAACCAGGAAAAGCAAGAATATCAACTCAACTATAAGGTACGCAATACTTTACTATGTTCAATGACCAGAAATATATATAGCCAAATTTCTTCTTGTGAAGCAGCTAATTGTATATGGAAGAAGTTAGAGGTTACACACTTTGGGACTTCTAAGGTGATTGAGACTAGAAGAGCTATTCTTAGAGCTGAATATCATGGCTTCAATTTTTCTTATGGAGAACCTATCTGTAAAGTTCAACAAAGGTTTATGACTATTGTCAATAGTCTGCAGTCAATGGGAGAGAATGGTTTAGATGATGAAGCTCTTATGGACAAGATAATTGACATTATGCCCAATGAGTGGGAATCCAAGAGAACAGCTATAGATGAGAACAGGAAGGTTAGTCAAATTACTCTTGATGAATTATTTGGAACTCTTCTACAACATGAAACAAGAATGAAGAGAGATGCTGACAACATCAAGAAGAAGAATGGAAATGGTACTGTTTCTTTTACTACAACTTCAAATCAGATGAAAGCTAAGACTCCTGAGAGAGTAACAAGATCCAAGTCTAAGAAAGTCATTTTCCAATCCGAATCTAGTGAGAGTGAAGTCTCAGAAAATGAATTAGCCAATCTTGCTCGAAGGATGAACACGATAGCTGGACAGAGAAACTTTCAATCCAAGTATAATAAAAAGGATAGGAAAGATAAGAAAGATGGAGAAGTTACTTGTTATGAATGTAAAAGAGCTGGACATATTAGACCAGATTTCCCTATGCTCAGAAAGAAAGAAAGGAAGGAAAGGAATTCAGACAGGAACAGAAAGAAGTATTATAAAGCTAAAGCTAAGAATGTTCTGAAAGCTAATGACACCTGGAGTGCCAGTGGTGGCGACTCTTCAGATGAATCTTCTGATTATGAATCTTCAGGACAGAAGAATCTTGGTCTAATAGCCAGATTACCTATTGATAATCATTGTCTTATGGCTAAGGTACGAAATGCTGAATCATTGACCAATGTTTCTTTAAATTCTAATGATAGTAAGTATTATAACTCTTCTGATGAAGAATCATCTTCGGATGAGGAAAATACTTTACCTACTTTTGAAGAAGTCTCTAGGTTTGCTGAACTTCTTGAGATTGAGAATTTCAAACTCAGTAAGAAACTTGATAAGGCAAACTCTAGGAATTCTATTCTTACTAAAGAGATATCAGATCTTTCTAAAGATCTTGATAAGAAAAATGCTGATTTTGAAAATATTTCAAAAAATCTTGAGGAAGTAAGTTCTGAGAAGAACAAACTTTCTAAAGAATTGGAAAAAGTAATTTCTAATAAAAATGTTTTCGAGCCTAACTCTAGTTCTAAAACTAATGATTTTGAGGATAAAAACTTGGTTGTAAAACTCATGTCCGAAAGTTTTTCCTTAAAGAAGTGTTTATCAAACTTTACCCATGGTAAAGAAAATTTTGATAAGATGTATTTCCAAATACGACCTTTAAGAAATAAATCCGGATTTGGTTATACCCATGAAAAACCTATTTTCAGTAACAATTATTTTGTTCCTCAATGTGCCCCATTTTGTACCAAGTGTCAATGTGGTGGTCACTGGGCAAAGAATTGTTCCTTAAACAAAACCCAATCTCTAGGATTTCACAAAGCTTACTTTTCCAAGAAGATGTGGGTACCTAAAATTTTATTGTCTGGAAATCTCGGATCCAAGCAAGTTTGGATTCCGAAAATCTAACTTTGTTCTTAATTTCAGGAAAATAAAGAAAGTTCCAGCAACAATATATGGTACATGGATAGTGGATGTTCCCGGCACATGACTGGTAATAAAAGCATTTTTGAAAAGATTATCAAAACGAAAGGAGGAAAGGTAACTTTCGGAGACAATGCTAAGGGAGAGATTTTTGGTATTGGTAATATAGTTCTTTTAGGTAAAACATTGATTTCAAATGTTCTTTTTGTTAAAAGTCTTAAGCACAACCTCATTAGCATAAGTCAGTTATGTGATGAAGGTTACCTTGTGAATTTTAGGAATGATAAGTTCTTAGTTCACAATTCCAAGGAAGAATTTATTCTCTCAGCCAACAGGCAAGAGAATGTTTACACCATAAACATAGAAGACCTAAGAATCCAAGATTTACCTTGCCTAAGTGAAATGGAAGATCATTCATGGTTATGGCATAGAAGACTAGGACACTGTAATATAAGAAACCTATGTAAACTCTCTAAGAAGAAACTTGTTAAGGATCTACCGGAGCTTAGATTTGATTCTTCTAAAGTTTGTGATCCTTGTCAATATGGAAAGCAACATAAATCTAGTTTTAAGTCAATCGGTGAAATCTCAACAACCGATGCATTACAGTTAGTGCACATGGATCTTTTTGGTCCAACACAAACTGGAAGTATTGGAGGCAAATATTATGTGTTTGTTCTAGTTGATGATTACACTAGATTTACTTGGGTCTATTTTCTAGCAAAGAAATCTGAAGCTTCTTCTTATTTCAAAAGTTTTAGAGCTCAAGTTAAAAATGAGATAATCCTTCCATTGAAAACTATTCAAAGCGATCATGGAGGAGAATTTCAAAATTCCGATTTTGAAACTTTTTGTAGTAAGAAAGGTATTACTCACAATTTTTCAGCACCTAGAACTCCTCAACAGAATGGTGTAGTTGAAAGAAGAAATAGAATTCTTCAAGAAATAACTAGAACCATGTTGAGTGAATATTCTATTGCTAGACATTTCTGGGCTGAAGCTGTAAGTACTGCTTGTTATACTATAAATCGAGTTTTGATTAGACCTTTTCATAATAAAACTCCTTATGAGTTATGGAATGGTAGAAAACCAAGACTTTCCTACTTCAAGGTTTTTGGTTGCAAAGTATTCATTTTGAATACTAAAGATAACTTACATAAATTCTCACCAAAATCAGATGAAGGGATTTTCTTAGGTTATTCCACAACCTCTAAGGCTTATAGAGTTTTTAATAAAAATACTTGTACTGTTGAGGAAACAGTGCATGTGAAATTTGATGAGTCAGATCCTTTTGTTTTTAAACCATCTCAACTTACATCTTCGGATGTGTTTTCAAGAACTGATTTTCAACCTTTGATAGAAGAACCTTCTAAATAGGAAATTGTTCTAGAAGATACTTCTGAGACATTTACCCTAGAAGACTTTCTACCCTATGTTGATGAGCAGGTTTTACAAAACCCAAATCAGGTGTTTCTTAAGAATCATCCCAGTGATAGTATCATTGGTGATGTAAATCAACCTGTAAGGACTAGAAGTTCCTTAAGAAATGAAGTAGAACATCTAGCATTTCATTCCCAATTAGAGCCTAAAAGCACTGATGAAGCTTTAGGTGATGATGATTGGATCAAAGCAATGCAATATGAACTAAATGAAATCGAAAGGAATAAAGTCTGGACCTTGGTTGAAAGACCTAAGGAAACTTCTGTTATTGGAGTAAAATAGGTTTTCAGAAATAAATGTGATGAAAATGGAGTCATTGTTAGAAATAAAGCTAGACTTGTTGCTAAAGGCTATAATCAGCAAGAAAGAATAGACTATGATGAAACCTATGCTCCAGTAGCTAGACTTGAATCTATCCGTATTCTACTAGTTTTTGCAGCATTCTTTAATTTCAAACTTTATCAAATGGATGTGAAATGTGCTTTTCTTAATGGTTATGTTCAAGAGGAAGTTTTTTTTTGAACAACCTCCTGGCTTTGAAGATACAAAACATCCAGATCATGTTTTTAGACTTACCAAAGCTTTGTATGGTCTTAAACAAGCCCCACGAGCATGGTATGATAGACTTACTGGATTTTGCTTCAAAATAACTATGTTAAGGGAAATGTTGATCCAACCATTTTTATAAATAAAGATAAGAAAAATGTTTTAATTGTTCAAATTTATGTTGATGACATTATATTTGGTTCAACTCAGCAATCTTTGACTGACTCTTTTGCAAGTCTAATGAAATCTGAGTTTGAAATGAGTATGATGGGTGAGTTAACATTTTTCCTTGGTTCTCAAATTTCTCAAAAACCAGAAGGAACCTACATATCTCAACATAAGTATATTAAATATCTTCTTAAAAAGTATGGTTATGACAACACTAAGAGTATAAGTACTCCCATTGGTACCTCAAACTCTTTTGATATTGATGAAGCTGGGAAACTGGTAGATCAAACATCTTTTAGAGGTATGATAGGAAGTCTACTTTACTTAACAGCTAGTCGACCAGACTTAATGTTTTCAGTATGCTTATGTGCAAAATATCAATCCAATCCTAAGGAATCTCACTTAAAGGCAGTAAAAAGAATTTTTCGCTACCTTAAGGGAACCATGGATCTAGGATGATTTTATACTTCTGGAAATGATTTTGTTCTAAAAATCTTTTATGATGCTGACATTGGTGGATGTAGAATGGATAGGAAAAGTACATCCAGAACTTGTCATTTCTTAGGAGATTCATTAGTTTCTTGGTCCTGCAAGAAGTAACATTCAGTTGCACTCTCCACTGCTGAAGCTGAATATGTAGCAGTTGGAAGTTGTTGTGCACAAGTGTTGTGGATGCAACACACACTCACAGACTATGGCTTGAGTTTTACCAAAACTCAAATTTTGTGTGATAACACAAGTGCCATTGCCCTAAGTAAAAACCCTACACATCACTCCCGTGCAAAACACATAGATATTAGGCATCAATTTCTTAGGGATCACACACTTAAAGGAGATATTATTCTTCAGTTTATCGGAACGCAAGATCAACTTGCTGATATATTCACAAAATCTTTGCCTTCTGATAGATTTGAATATATTAAACAGAAGTTAGGAATGATAACCATAAGGTAATCATTTTTAATTAACTTTCTGTTGAAAAAGTCTCCTTACAGTAATAAACTCCTTTTCATAGGGGGAGTACATTTGATTGTTTGTTTAACAAAGTTTTTCAAAATTTGTTTTCAGAATTTTCGGAACGAAGATTTCTGGAATGAAACTTCCGGAACTACCATTTTCCAGAATGGATATTTTCGTACAGAATACTTCTGGAATAGAAGTATTCGTATTGAATATTTCCGGAATGGACAACTTTCGTACTGGTACTTTCACAACCAGATTTTCGTACCAAGTTTTTTTATTTACTTTTTCATATTTACTTTTTCGTATTGAGTTTTTCATATTTACTTTTTCGTATTTACTTTTTCGTATTTAGTTTTTCGTATTTAGTTTTTCGTATTGAGTTTTTCGTAGTCGTCTTTATATTACCCATTACGAATAACTTTCCTAAGCTAATCCGAAAGGTATGATTTCCTTACTGAAGTTTTCATAATCATATTTTACTTGCTGGTAGTTTCTTATATTTTGTTTTCGGATTTTGGATTTCTTAATTCTTTGTTTTAATAAAAACCTCAAAAAGATCGGATTCAAGTTTTCAACCGTCAGATCTGATCTCAGCTTATTCCAACTGTTAGATCAATTATGGAAGGTGAACCGTCATCCTGTTGCCTATATAAAGGGGACCCAATTTCTCGTCCCACATCGGTTTCAAGATTTCGCGTGCTGAAGTTCTGCCCCTCTGTTTTAAGGCCATTCTGAACCATAGTTTACTCCATTCCGAATTTCTCAGAGGACTTCAGATCCGAATGTCTGCAGAGTTAGCTTCTCAACAAATGACTTCAACCAAGCCTATTTCTCAGTGGTTAGTATACAGAGAAAGATTACTCCATCCGGATTTCTTCAACAATTATGATTCCCTTATCTCAAAGAACATCAAGCTGAATGGCTGGGAGGATGTTGCGGTATCTAAAACCAGGAATCGAGATGAAGTTTATTCTAATTTACTTGTCGAATTTTATGAATCAGTTTCTTTCTTTAAGGAAGATGATAGAGAGAAGTTTTCTTTCAAATCGTATGGCAAGACATATAAGCTTTCTTACACCAAGGCTTCAAGCTCGGTAGGGTTAACTTATGAAGGTGAAGCTGAGTTTATTTCTCACGTATTGCCGGATTCTAAGGGTAGTTTCAACAAAGAGAAATCCTTAGAAACTCTCGGACTTGCTGATGACGAGGCTCCGAAAATTTCAAGTCTATCTACAAATTTTCAGATTCTGGAACTATGGGTGCAAGAACTTATCGTACCGAGAAAAGGTGACAAGGACAGCTTGAAGAAGAGTGAGATCTATATCTTAGATTTCTTGATAAATCTAAGTAAGTTTAACTTCATGAAGCATATTCTCATAACCATTGAGAATCTTAAGAAAGGAAATCTCAGAGCACAGATCGTGATGTACCCAGCAATTTTGTCAAAGTTGATAGTTCGGTGCCTTGAATCCTTCAAGGAAGCCTGCAGATCTAAACCAAGGGTGTGTAAAATCTTGTTGGTAAGTGATGATACTCTGAAAAGAATGAATGTAGCCTTTGACAAGAATTCTGGAATGTTTATTGATCTACTTGATCAAGAAGAAGTGGCTCCGAAAACTGCTGATCCGGAATCCTCTAAGCCGGTAAGGAAGAGAAAGCTGAAACAAGTGGAAGTAGAAGCAGAAGATCCTATGTCTAAGAAAGTCCATTCCGCACCTCCAAAGCCTAAGAAGAAGAAATCGTATACTGATAAGGTTGTTGCAAAGTGGAGAGCAGATAAAGAAACAAGGAAAGAAGGGGATCCGCAGTTCGGATTGAACCCTGCGGAGGCTAAGGCTTTGAAGGAGAAAACGGCTGATGAGCTTGAGAAACAAGCTAAGGAAAAGAAGCTTAAGAAGAAAATGCCAGAAGCTGAGGCAGTCCAAGCGTTGTTAAAGTTCAATGAAATGGTTTCAGCAACAATTCTAGTTCTGAGATCTTTCTCCCTAGAATCTCTACCTGAGACTCCAGGAAGAAATATCGTTGCTCCGGAACAAGCTGTTGCTACTAATACTGAGGAAGTAGAGCAAGTGGAACAAGTTGAAGAGGCTGTTGAAGGAAGTGGTGAGACAGGAGATGTGCTAAAACAAGTAGATGAGTACAAGGGAACTCCTTTGGAACACTTATCGCTCTGAACCTCTGAAGCTGAATCTTCGAAGCTTGTTACTCCGACAATGGAAGAAGAGAAAGGTGAAGAAGAAGTTTCTTATCTGAGAGAAGAAGAACATATTTTACATGATGCTACTCAGAAGGAAAATATAGAAGTTGCTGATGAGGAAGATAATATTGTTCAAGTCTCTGATAGGAGAAGAGATCTCCGGAACATGTTTCAATTCCAGAAAAAGATAAGGGAAAGAAAATTCTTACCGAGACTCCGAGCACAGAAGTAAGAAAGAGGAAGGAAGCTGTTAGTTCTTCAAAAAGAAAGTTGGAGCTTATTGAGGAAGAAAATTCTCCTAGAAAAATTTCGGATTCGGAGTCATCCTCTCTGGGGCATGACTTTGTTGTTCAGTCTTTGAAAAAGTTGGTAGGAACTATTACGACCTTCTCTAGTATTGATTCACGATGCCAGATGCTCCAACATGCGTTGAATCTGAAAACAGACTCTGTATCCATGGTTATGGATAAGTGCGTTGAGATTGAGGCACAGTTCAAAAACTTCTTTATTGGTTACGAAGCTCATAAAAGATCATGCAAGAGGATGACAAGCTGGTCTAAGAAGACTGTGGAAGAGATGAGGCTTTTCGATGAGTTTCAAGATAATGTTAAGGATGCCATTGAGACCGAGGACAAGAAGATTAATGAGCTGACTGCATCCTTTGAATAGAAGTTGACAGAGGAAAAGAACTTTCGGATTCAGGAAGTGAGAGATCTGAATGGGAAGCTCAATTCCGTTTCTCAAAATTGGAAATTTGAAAGGGATCATCGGATCTATTTTGAAGAGAGGATGAAGACTCAGGAAGAGAAAATGAAAGCTCAGGAAGAAAAGTTGAAGGCTCAGGAATAAATAATTGAAGCTCAATCCGAAAAAATAGTTGCCTTAGAAAAGCAAGCTGAAGAAGATCATAAAGACTTCAAGAAGATCAAAACTATTCTAAAGGGACTCATGTCTAAGGAAAAAGATCCGAAATAACCCAATCCGATCTTTTTGTTGTTTTTTTTGTTGTTGCTGAGATTGTAAATTTTAATGAAAATTCTGTCTCTTGTCTCTTTTTGTTGTCATTACTAATATCTCAGGTACTTTGTTAAGTTTCTCCATTCCTTCCAATTCTTTTTGAAAATCACAAAGGGGGAGAAGGAAAAGATCCTTAAGAAAAAGAATAACTCTAATAAGAGTTTATCAAAGGGGGAGAAAGAGAAAATACCCAAGGAAAAAGAACTCTAAAAAGAGTTTGTTAAGGGGGAGCTTTTTCATTAAAGAAGACTTTCTTATCTATCACTCCGGAAATTTGAATACGATCCTTAGAGTTCCAAAGCCTAAGGAGGAGTTAGTCGTATTCGTCAATATCCTTAATGCAAAGGGAGATAAGCCTTAATGTGTTTCTTTCTTCTTAGAATAGCTTTTTCGTAAGGATGTTTGTGCTTTCCAAAAAGGGGGATATTGTTGAGTCAATAAAGTTTTCCTTATGACTTTTCCATTCCTTCTTGTTTTGAAAATCACAAACACCTTATCTTTAAGAAAATTGCTTTCTTAAGGAAAATTGCTTTAATAAGGAAGATTGCTTTCTTAAGGAAAATTGCCTTTATAAGAAAAATTATCCTTATCATATATTCTTCCATATTTTTCTTAAGTATAAGTTTCGGATTCATTTTCTCGGAATCATTGAAACTTTGATATAAAGCATTCTGTTTTAGGATTCAGATTCTGGACAAGAACTATAAGGAAGTTTCATTCCGAATTTCGGATATGAACTCTGACTAAGTTCTATTCCAGATTCAGGATACGAATTCTGAAGAAGAATTCTCATTACGAATTCTAATGACGAAATCCCATTCCGAATTCTCATTACGAATTCTGTCACGACCCGACCTCGGGGTCCGTGCCGTGACTACCCCAAGACCGCCTTCCATAGGCCAGGGGCTGGCGACTAGCACCAAGGCGTAAATCCCGGTAAAAAGGGAAGGCATTGCCTTTGTAAAGTAAACAAACACCACAGAGTAAGCAAGCGGAAAGTAACACTAAGCAAAAACAGAGTACAACTAAAAGTGCGGAAAGTAAAAAGGGGCCCGAAATACAAGCCCAACTGTAAAGTACAACTTGAAAGGAAAAACAGCAACTGAAAAGTAAAGCTGCTACGCCGACATGTCCACTGGAAATCCCACCTGAAGGGTGGGTACAGATAGCTCCTCTGCTCCTCGGGTCCCGCCGTCTGCTCCGAGTATGTCCCGCCCAGTTGTCTGCCTCTGGGTACCGCCTCGTCGTATAGTCCACCTCCAGGTACCGTCCAGTCCTCGAACACTCGGCCTCTGCCAGTACTGGCCGTCGTCTGCAACCAACACAACGAGGTGCGGGCATAGCCCGTGCAGGGGTGAGTATAACGATACTCAGTAGGGACCCCAAGACCCTCAAGGTCTCACTAAAACCAACAAGGATAACCACAAGAAGATCTCAACAGTTAAACTCTACTTAGGTATATGCCCATACATATACCTAAGTTATCAAGTAACCCATCTCAGTCATGAGGAAACACAAGGATCATGAGATCAACGGATAACCACTACCCAGGTATATGCCCATACATATACCTAAGTTATCAAGTAACCCATCTCAATCATGAGGAAACACAAAGGTCAAAAGTCTCAGCTCAAACCAGGATTTTCATTATCGAAACCGTAACTGCTGAAGAGCTCCGTCTCTAGAGTGTACAGTGGACCTGTCACGACTCCGAGGTACTGCTCACTAACCTATGACTGCTGTAGTACTCCTCCTGTCGAGTATTGCGGGTCTGCTGCCAACTACCGGGCGCTCCGTCCGCTGAGGGTCTGCTGCCAAATACCGGGCGCTACCCAGATAGCCTACTGAGGTACTCCTCCTGTCGAGTACCGCGGGTTTGCTGCCAACTACCAGGCGGTCCGTCCGCCGTGGGTCTGCCACCAAATACCGGGCGCTCCGTCCACTGGGCTAGTCGACTCACTCCAAGTCGAGTCGGTCAAGCAGTCGTCGGGTCTCAGCCGTCTACACGGTCTCCGTACTCTGCACGCTCATCTCTGGGAGGGTCCGCTCCACGAGCTACTGGTCGATACTCCAAGTATCACAAGGTCCCGCGAAGAAGTGTCTCAAAGGACCGTCTTGTCACAGGGGTCTCAACGCAACAGACGGCGCGTCGATCGGACGCCCGGTCTGTGAGTTATTAGCCTTTTCGTCCCAGGGGCCCGGGTGGTTTCGTGAGCAAACCAATCCCGGCCGTAACTCAACTGTACCCCGAACTCCCATAGGGTAAACTCAAAGGGACCGTTACTCAATGTAACCACCAACGCCGCTGACGGTCCGTCAAGCGGACGTCCTGTCTGAAAGATATTAGCTTTCCCGTTCCAGGGGCCCGGTTGGATTTCGGGTGCGATCCAACCCGGCCTCTACTAACTGTATCCAAAACTCGGGCGAAGGATACCAAAAGTTCTGTATCGTAAATAGGAACTCAACGCAACAGACGGTGCGTCGATCGGACGCCCGGTCTGAGAGTTATTGGCATTTTCGTCTCCGGGGCCCGGTTGGTTTTAAGGCAAAACCAACCCGACCGTACTCCACCTGCGTCCAAACCTCGGGCGGAGTATGCCAAAAGATCTGTCTCACTAAGAGGAACACAACACAGCTGACGGAACGTCAATCGGACGTCTGTAGCTCAAGATATGAGCGTTTCCGCTCCGAAGGCCCGGTTGGTTTCGTGAACGAACCAATCCGGCCGAACTCAAAGTAATCCGAAACCTTGAGTGCGATACACCGAAACGACCGTCTCGATCCAAGGATCGCGTTGCCGCAGACGGTTCGTCATTCGGAGGTTCGAGGCTCAAGATATGGCCCAAAAACAGATTCCGGTTCGAAACGGGGGGGTCCGGGTCCGGGCCGACCCGGCCCGACCCCCCCCCCCCCCCCCCGGGGGGGCGCGGCGGCGCGGCGGCGCGGTGGCGGCGGTGCGGCGGCGGGCGCCTGGCGCCGCACGAGGGTGGCACGCAGGGGCTAAGCCCCCGCTTCTTTGGAGCGGCACGGCCTTGTGCCGCACCTTTTGCAACAAACGGCCCCCACGTGGGGGCCGGTTTGATTTAATGGAACTGGGGGGCTGCTGCCCCCCTTTCATGGAACCCCCCCCCCCCCCCTCTTAAAGAGGGGTGTTTTACATGTTGGCCGGGGGATTAATTCCCCCAGTTTAATGCCTTCCGGCCGGCCAGCTGGCCGGCCGGTTTTCTCCAACGGACCGGAAATTCCGGTCCCCCCTTCGGCTTCCGACGCCGGCGGCCCGGCCGCCGGTCTTCTCTTCCCGTCGCGGCCCAGAACCGGCCGTGGTGTTCGTCATCCGGCGCGGTGCGGCGGCACCGCGCCCCTTCGTCGTGCCTTGATTCCATTCAACGCGGCGCGACGGCGTCGCGTTCTTGAAGATTCTTCCTCGGCGTGGCGCGACGGCTCCGCGTAAAATATATGCACGATCATCCGCGTGGTGCGACGGCACCACGCCACTTGCTTCCACCCGCAAGAATAAACAAGAACGTTGGAGGGGGGGTTCGGCCGTGTTCGTGCGGTCCGGCCCCCTCACGTTAAAATAACACTTATATAAATTATTCAAAAGCCTCACGTAGACATGCGATCCACGAGCAAGAAATGGAATAATTAAAGAATAAAACAACAACCCCTACCTTGGTATAAGGTTCGAAGATTTTTCTACGTTCTGCGGAAGATGACGTCGCGGAGGTCGGGCGTCGCGGTCGTCGTTCGTCAAATTCAACGACGAAGAGGCACGTCCGAAGAGGCACGTCGTTGGCGAATCCTTGTACGCCGACGAAGGTTGTCCGAGGAAGGTGCGGTGTTCTCTCTCGTTGACACCGAAGACGAAGAAGAGCGGAGCGGCGTTCTTCGTCGGAACTTGAGCGTTCTACGTCAAGTCTTGAGGAAAGTCAAATAAAAAGGAAACAACGAACTCAAGAACCCCTACCTCGATAGTCGCACGTTGACGGAGTCGTGGAATATCGGTGTCGATTCCTTTGACGTCGGAAGAAGAGTCGTTGTCGATGGCGTTCGTCGCGGAAAAGATGATGCGGAAGAAGAACGTCACGTCGCGGATATGGCGTCGCGGAAAGACCGTGTTCTTCGGCGAAGAAGTTCTTCGTTGAAGAACGGCGTTCTTCGTGTTCTTCGTCAAAGTTGAAGAAGAAAGAAAAGCTCTCAACCACTCCAAGATGGCTAAGAGTTCTAACCGAACAAAATAAGACAAAGTCTTATTTTATTCACAAAAAGAATTTCAAAGGTTTGAAATTCAAAAAAAAGAGATAACTCCACATTTATTAACAAGTTGTCATGTTAATTAAAGAGGGGTTAAGGGAGTTTGAGGGAAGATGAGAGGTTTAGGATCCATGTGGGCCCCACCACACTTAATCCTCTCAAGGGAGGTTAAGTGGGTGTGGGTCCCACCCCTAACTCCCTTTGAGAGGAGTTAACCTACAAATAGTAAAATAAAAGGAATTCACACTTTTTATTCAACTTTTTTATAAATCTCCCAAAAACTAACTTTCAACCCGAAACAAACGCAACTCCCGAAAAGGTCTCTTTAAGAGAATATCGGCGCTGCGAGTTCATCGGTGCCCTCGGATTTCAATTCCGAGCACCGTATCAAAAGTTAGAAATACCCGCTCGTTCGTTCACTGAACGTACCCGAGCCAAACTTCAGAAATTAATTCCGGGCACTCCGGGCCTCGGAATCAGGTGCCGTCTGAAACCGCGCTCCTGTAAAATTCTAAAGAAAATTAAGAAAAAATTTCCCTTGAATTTTAAGGGTCTTTACATTACTCCCACCTCAGGGCTTTACGTCCCCGTAAAGATACATCAAAAACTAGGGAAACAAAAGAGGGTACTGAGCACGCATCTGAGCCTCCCGCTCCCATGTGCTCTCCGGGAGATTCCCGTTCCGCCATCTGTTGCGCACAAGAGGAATCGATCGCCCATGTAGGACCGCTCCTGTCAATCTTCTATCTCCACCGGGACCTCCGTAAAAGTCTCCCCATCGTCAACGTCAAGCTCCCCATGGTCAAAGATGTGCGTCGGGTCGTGCACGTATCTCCTCAGCTGAGACACGTGGAAGACGTCGTGCACCCGGTGTAACTGAGGTGGTAGAGCCAGGCGATAATCCACCTCACCAACCCTGCTGAGGACCTGGAAGGGTCCGATGAAGCGTGGAGATAACTTGTCGCCTCGGCCAAATCTCAGAATACCACGTCGAGGTGAGACCCGCAAGAAGACGTGGTCACCATCCTCGAACTCTAGTGGCCTCCGCCTCCTGTCAGCGTATGACTTCTGCCGGCTCTGTGCTGTCCTCATCCTCTCCTGGATGACATGGACCTCCTCTGACGTGGCCCAGACCATCTCTGGTCCCACAAGAGCTGCAAGATTTCTTCTCTGACGATAAGAGAAACCTGGTCTCATCCCCTGGAT
Organism: Viscum album; assembly: GCA_963277665.1. Lineage (NCBI taxonomy): Eukaryota > Viridiplantae > Streptophyta > Magnoliopsida > Santalales > Viscaceae > Viscum > Viscum album. The sequence continues at coordinate 58,405,568 of OY728143.1, read as the reverse complement.
GAACCACATTCTTTGCCTAAAACAGTCAATCCTAACATGGATGATACTAATCCATACCAAGGATGACGTTGTAAGGCCTCGACGCTACTACTAAGAGATCCAACTGTTACTCTCGCCTCCAAGGGTTGAGTCACACTGTCGGCATCAGTGTGTGGTAACTGGTCTCCTCCAGTAGATGTCTCACAAGTGAGGGTCAAGTCAACAGTCAACTGGAACCTCTTAGTAACATCACAAAAGAGGACAGGAATGAAAACATCACAAAGGATGCGTCTTTTATTATTGCAGCTCATAATACAAGACACTACACAAAAGAAACATCAACATGGAACTAGAAGTACAAAAGACGTATCCACTAGTTCCTCCCCTGTCCACCTGCTCCCAGAGCTCCATGATCGTAAGCTTCAGCTGCCTGCAGCTGTGCTCTCGCATGTTCACCTACTCCCTGTGGTCGGGGTGGACCTCCTGGTGGTGGTGGTGGCAGAGCCTCAAAGCGTCGTCCACCACCTGCTGCTCGGCCAGCTCCTTTGCCTCGTCCGCCTCCTCCCTGCGGACCGCCACGGTCGAACCTCTGCCTCTGCCTAGGTGGTTCCTCAACCGTCTGCTGCTCCTCCGCATGGCGGGTCGGGCAGTCACGAGCCATGTGGCCTTGCCCGCCGCATGCAAAGCACTGTCTTCCACTCAAAAGACTGACTCCGCGCTGTGTGCCCCGCACTGCTGAGCCAGTGCCCTGAGGTCGTCTGCCTGAAGGTCTGGTCTGTCTGGACCCCTGAGTCATATGTCGGCTACCTGCTACCGAAGACTCCGCTACGTGCCGCCCTGCGGTGGGTCGCTGCGCTGGTGAAGACTCAGCAAGGAAGCTCTCAATCAGAAGGGCCCGCTCCAGTACTCCTGTCTGAGTCGGTAAGCTGAGGGAGATCAGCGATGCCCTGATCTCGTGTCTCAAACCCTGCTCGAAGGTCCGGGCCCGGAAGAATGGGTCCCGTACCATGTCGGTCGAGTAGCGCGAGAGATCGGTAAATCTCGCCGAGTACTGAGCGACCGTCATGCTGCCCTGCCGCAGCTGCAGAAGCTCCTGGATACGCACCGCACGAAGGGTGGCTGGGACGAACTCCGAGCGGAAGAGGCTCTCAAAGTCCGTCCAAAGTAGAGATGCCTCATCGTGCACCTGGAGCATCAAGCTCCACCATCGTCCTGCTGCTGCGTGTAGTAGGCTCGCAGCGAGGATCACCATGAGGTCTGCTGGTGTCCTCACTAGCCTAAACACTCGTACCACTGCCTCCAGCCAGTCCTCTGCAGCCTGGGGATCCGTCTCCCCGCGAAACCTGGGCGGTCGCTGGCGCTGAAACTCATGCAGTGCGCTGAGGTGACGTGCATCGTCAGCGGCTGCTGCTGGAAGCATCGGGGGCTCGGCGGGTAGAGCTACCGCCGGTGCCACTGCTGACAAAGGGCCCTGCACCGAGGCCTCGTCGCTCGGTGGGATGTCGTCACGTTCGATTCTCGGAACCCTAGCTGGCTGCCGTCGTGGGGCCATCCTGAAAGAAACAATGTAACATGATCAAACGATTATACCTGGTGAGCTGACCTGGTTTGAGCTGTTTTAAGGGGAAAAACCTTTGAAAACACACACGCAATCAGTGTTTTCGTGCACAAAGTCGGAAATCAGTTTTCAGGGTCCTGGTGTATGGATACGTCGGCCGCCCGAACCAACACTGGACTCCCTGAACTGAAAACCACACTCGGTACCCTTAACACTATTGCTTCACAGAAAGAAAGATCAGAGTCTGCGGTAGAACCGACCACCTCTGATACCAATTTGTCACGACCCGCCCTCGGGGTCCGTGCCGTGACTACCACAAGCCCGCCTTCCATAGGCCAGGGGCTGGCGACTAGCACCAAGGCGTAAATCCCTGTAAAAAGGGAAGGCATTGCCTTTGTAAAGTAAACAAACACCACAGAGTAAGCAAGCGGAAAGTAACACTAAGCAAAAACAGAGTACAACTAAAAGTGCGGAAAGTAAAAAGGGGCCGGAAATACAAGCCCAACTGTAAAGTACAACTTGAAAGGAAAAACATCAACTGAAAAGTAAAGCTGCTACGCCGAGCTGTCCACTGGAAATCCCACCTGAAGGGTGGGTACAGATAGCTCCTCTGCTCCTCGGGTCCCGCCGTCTGCTCCGAGTATGTCCCGCCCAGTGGTCTGCCTCTGGGTACCGCCTCGTCGTATAGTCCACCTCCAGGTACCGTCCAGTCCTCGAACACTCGGCCTCTGCCAGTACTGGCCGTCGTCTGCAACCAACACAACGAGGTGCGGGCATAGCCCGTGCAGGGATGAGTATAACGATACTCAGTAGGGACCCCGAGACCCTCAAGGTCTCACTAAAACCAACAAAGATAACCACAAGAAGATCTCAACAGTTAAACTCTACTTAGGTATATGCCCATACATATACCTAAGTTATCAAGTAACCCATCTCAGTCATGAGGAAACACAAGGATCATGAGATCAATGGATAACCACGACCCAGGTATATGCCCATACATATACCTAAGTTATCAAGTAACCCATCTCAATCATGAGGAAACCCAAAGGTCAAAAGTCTCAGCTCAAACCAGGATTTTCATTATCGAAACCGTAACTGCTGAAGAGCTCCGTCTCTAGAGTGTACAGTGGTCCTGTCACGACTCCGAGGTATTGCTCACTAACCTAAGACTGCTGTAGTACTCCTCCTGTCGAGTACTGCGGGTCTGCTGCCAACTACCAGGCGCTCCGTCCGCTGAGGGTCTGCTGCCAAATACCGGGCGCTACCCAGATAGCCTACTGAGGTACTCCTCCTGTCGAGTACCGCGGGTTTGCTGCCAACTACCAGGCGCTCCGTCCGCCGTGGGTCTGCCGCCAAATACCGGGCGCTCCGTCCACTGGGCTAGTCGACTCACTCCAAGTCGAGTCGGTCAAGCAGTCGTCAGGTCTCAGCCGGCTACACGGTCTCCGTACTCTGCACGCTCGTCTCCGGGAGGGTCCGCTCCACGAGCTACTGGTCGATACTCCAAGTATCACAAGGTCCCGCGAAGAAGTGTCTCAAAGGACCGTCTCGTCACAGGGGTCTCAACGCAACAGACGGCGCATCGATCGGACGCCCGGTCTGTGAGTTATTAGCCTTTTCGTCCCAGGGGCCCGGTTGGTTTCGTGAGCAAACCAATCCCGGCCGTAACTCAACTGTACCCCGAACTCCCATAGGGTAAACTCAAAGGGACCGTTACTCAACGTAACCACCAACGCCGCTGACGGTCCGTCAAGCGGACGTCCTGTCTGAAAGATATTAGCTTTCCCGTTCTAGGGGCCCGGTTGGATTTCGGGTGCGATCCAACCCGGCCTCTACTAACTGTATCCAAATCTCGGGCGAAGGATACCAAAAGTTCCGTATCGTAAATAGGAACTCAACGCAACAGACGGTGCGTCGATCGGACGCCCGGTCTGAGAGTTATTGGCATTTTCGTCTCCGGGGCCCGGTTGGTTTTTAAGGCAAAACCAACCCGACCGTACTCCACCTACGTCCAAACCTCGGGCGGAGTATGCCAAAAGATCCGTCTCACTAAGAGGAACACAACACAGCTGACGGCACGTCAATCGGACGTCCGTAGCTCAAGATATGAGCGTTTCCGCTCCGAAGGCCTGGTTGGTTTCGTGAACGAACCAATCCGGCCGAACTCAAAGTAATATAAAACCTTGAGTGTGATATACCGAAACGACCGTCTCGATCCAAGGATCGTGTTGCCGCAGACGGTTCGTCATTCGGAGGTTCGAGGCTCAAGATATGGCCCAAAAACAGATTCTGGTTCGAAACGGGGGGGTCCGGGTCCGGGCCGACCCGGCCCGACCCCCCCCCCCCCCCCCCCCCCCCCCCGGGGCCGCGCGGTGGCCGGCGGCGGCGGCGGCGGCGCGGCGGCGGCGGTGCGGCGGCGCGGCGGCGGCGGCGCGGTGGCGCGACGGCGGGCCGCGGCGGCTGGCGCCTGGCGCCGCACGAGGGTGGCACGCGGGGGCTAAGCCCCCGCTTCTTTGGAGCGGCGCGGCCTTGTGTCGTGCCTTTTGCAACAAACGGCCCCCACGTGGGGGCCGGTTTGATTTAATGGAACCGGGGGGCTGCTGCCCCCCTTTCATGGAACCTCCCCCCCCCCCCTCTTAAAGAGGGGGGTTTTACATGTTGGTCGGGGGATTAATTCCCCCGGTTTAATGCCTTCCGGCCGGCCAGCTGGCCGGCCGGTTTTCTCCAACGGACCGGAAATTCCGGTCCCCCCTTCGGCTTCCGACGCCGGCGGCCCGGCCGCCGGTCTTCTCTTCCCACCGCGGCCCGGAACCGGCTGCGGTGTTCGTCATCCGGCGCGGTGCGACGGCACCGCGCCCCTTCGTCGTTCCTTGATTCCATTCAACGCGGCGCGACGGCGTCGCGTTCTTGAAGATTCTTCCTCGGCGTGGCGCGACGGCTCCGCGTAAAATATATGCACGATCATCCGCGTGGTGCGACGGCACCACGCCACTTGCTTCCACCCGCAAGAATAAACAAGAACATTGGAGGGGGGGTTCGGCCGTGTTCGTGCGGTCCGGCCCCCTCACGTTAAAATAACACTTATATAAATTATTCAAAAGCCTCACGTAGACATGCGATCCACGAGCAAGAAATGGAATAATTAAAGAATAAAACAACAACCCCTACCTTGGTATAAGGTTCGAAGATTTGTCTACGTTCTGCGGAAGACGACGTCGCAGAGGTCGGGCGTCGCGGTCGTCGTTCGTCAAATTCAACGATGAAGAGGAGCGTCCGAAGAGGCACGTCGTTGGCGAATCCTTGTACGCCGACGAAGGTTGTCCGAGGAAGGTGCGGTGTTCTCACTCGTTGACACCGAAGACGAAGAAGAGCGGAGCGGCGTTCTTCGTCGGAACTTGAGCGTTCTACGTCAAGTCTTGAGGAAAGTCAAATAAAAAGGAAACAACGAACTCAAGAACCCCTACCTCGATAGTCGCACGTTGACGGAGTCGTGGAATATCGGTGTCGATTCCTTTGACGTCGGAAGAAGAGTCGTTGTCGATGGCGTTCGTCGCAGAAAAGATGATGCGGAAGAAGAACGTCACGTCGCGGATATGGCGTCGCGGAAAGACCGTGTTCTTCGGCGAAGAAGTTCTTCGTTGAAGAACGGCGTTCTTCGTGTTCTTCGTCAAAGTTGAAGAAGAAAGAAAAGCTCTCAACCACTCCAAGATGGCTAAGAGTTCTAACCGAACAGAATAAGACAAAGTCTTATTTTATTCACAAAAAGAATTTCAAAGGTTTGAAATTCAAAAAAAAGAGATAACTCCACATTTATTAACAAGTTGTCATGTTAATTAAAGAGGGGTTAAGGGAGTTTGAGGGAAGATGAGAGGTTTAGGTTCCGTGTGGGCCCCACCACACTTAATCCTCTCAAGGGAGGTTAAGTGGGTGTGGGTCCCACCGCTAACTCCCTTTGAGAGGAGTTAACCTACAAATAGTAAAATAAAAAGAATTCACACTTTTTATTCAACTTTTTTATAAATCTCCCAAAAACTAACTTTCAACCCGAAACAAACGCAACTCCCGAAAAGGTCTCTTTAAGAGAATATCGGCGCTGCGAGTTCATCGGTGCCCTCAGATTTCAATTCCAAGCACCGTATCAAAAGTTAGAAATACCCGCTCGTTCGTTCACTGAACGTACCCGAGCCAAACTTCAGAAATTAATTCCGGGCACTCCGGGCCTCGGAATCTGGTGCCGTCTGAAACCGCGCTCTTGTAAAATTCTAAAGAAAATTAAGAAAAAATTTCCCTTGAATTTTAAGGGTCTTTACAAATTCCAATGAAGAATTCCCATTACGAATTCTAATGAAGAAATCTCATTCAGAATTCTCATTACGAATTCTGATAAAGAATTCTCATTACGAATTCTGATTCTCATTACGAATTCTGATGACGAATTCTCATTACGAATTCTGATGATGAATTTTCATTACGATTTCTGATGACGAATTCCTATTCCGAATTCTCATTCCGAATTCATCTATTAAACAGATTCTGATTATCATTGTTTTGTACACTCTGAATTTATTCACTCCGAAACTTCACTCCGAAGTTTTCATTCTGAACCTTTATGTTAGAGTTTAAAACGATGTCGTACATTCTGTTACACTTGTTTTGTTATAAAACAATGTCGTCTGTTTTGTTATAAACTAACTGTTGTCTAAGTGACACGTGTACAGGTCCCTTCGATCTTTAAGGAAAATATGACCGTTGGAGAAGGAGCCGACCTTACCTATAAATAGGAGCTCATTTGAAAGAGCTCGTGGCTGTTGGAAAAACGACTGAGTTTTGTGCCTACATGCTGTTGAAGTGAATTCTAGAGAGAGAGGGTCTTATTAACTCTCAAAGCTTCGTGCGACTCCGAATGTTGGTGATTACATTCGAGGGCTTCCGGGGATAGGAAGACAGAGGTGCCGACTACCTTAATGTTCGAGGACTTCCTTTCTGAGGAGGACAGAGGTTGCCAACTACCTTGAAGTTGAGGGCTTGCGGGGATAGCAAGACAGAGACACCGATCTTCGTATCGAGGGCATACCCTGGTGTGGGTAAGACAGACTTGCTTGAAAGTATAAATCAAGGGACCTTTATCCAAGGTTGTTGGATACCCTTCTCTTTGGGTTAAAAGACTATTATCTTGTTACTAGTAGTTTTACTACTTGTTTTATTCCGTTGTAATTTGTATCTTAAGGAATGTATAACTTTCTTATACTTCCTTACTTACTCTGATTCATTTAGATTCTATACGCTTTAAGGTAGAATCTCATATTGTAACTTTGGTTAAGTTTCAAATCCCGGAACCATATTTCCGGAACCTACTTTTGGAATCTCTTTCCAAGTTTAGTTTGGTGTTAGAGGTGTTGTGAATTTACTTAGTTTAACTTTGTTAAACTTATCCCTTTCCTTTTCTTAAGGAAACATTAGTTATTCATAACTAACATTAAAGGTTCCAAAGGAATTTTTAAAGTATACAATTCACCCCCCCTCTTGTATATTGAGCATCTCATATTATATTTGTATCCTATAAAAAGGATCATCAGATAGAGTGGACCGTTTAGACGCTGGAGGACATGCTTCATGCTAGCATCCTAGATTATGGTCATAGTTGGGTGGATCACTTGACCATGGTGGAGTTCACATACTACAATATTTTCAATACCCCATCTATATGGAACTATTAAAGTCCTTATATGGTCGACCTTGTAGATCACCTCTATTCTGGACGGACCCAGGGGAGTCAGCACTTATGGGTCCAGAGTTTGTACGGGATACCACTAAGAAGGTGAAGATCATCCAGGAGGGGATAAAGACTGAACAGAGTAGACAAAAGACTTATGTGGATAGGAGGTAGAGACCTTTTTATTTCGAGGAGGGAGACCAGGTCTTTCTATGGGTCTCACCTCGAAGAGGTTTTAGGAGATTTGGCCGAAGCAGCATGTCATCACCGAGGTTTATTGGATCATTTCTGATACATCGGAGGATAAGTGAGGTTGAATACCTCTTAGAACATCCACCACTGTTGGAGAGGGTGCACGTCGTCTTCCACATATCCCAGCTACGAATATTCGTGTTTGACCCTTTTCACATCATCGACCATGGTGAACTGCACTTTGATGATGGGGCGATGTTTACAGAGGTTCTAATAGATATTGAGGGTTGACAGGAGCATATTATTCATGGATGATCGATACATTTGGAATGAATTCAATTGCATCATGGAAACCTCCAGGAAATACATGGGAGTGGGAGGCTCATGTTCCTGCTATGTAACACCATTTGTTTTCTTAGTCTATGCTGCGGCTTCCTGGGAGGAAAAGCCCGAAGCCAGGGAGAATGTAAAGACCCAGATTTGACATGAATTTTTTTAATTATATGGAATTATTACAAGTCTGCGAAAATTGATGGTGTGTGATTCCAAGGCCCGGTGTGCCTGGAATGAATTTCTGAACTTTTTTAATGTACGTTTAGTAAATACACAAGCAGTGTTTTATAACTTTTGAGCCAGTGATCGGATTAAAAATATAAGGGAACTGTTGAATCCGCAGTGCTAATATAATCTTTATGGAGACGTTAATTCAAACACAGTAGGACTGTAGAATACGTTAGATTTTAGGAATTTTTAAAATTATGAATAAAATAACTTTTTTATTTGATTTATTTCATTATTTTCCTCCAACAGACACCTGAAAATGTGGGACTTGGGATGTGTCAAGCCATTAAATGGATTGGACCTTCATTTCTATGAAACAACATTGTTGGAAATGAGGAATGTTCCTAATTAAGGAACCCACATAAATCTAATGATCATTAGACACCCTCCCCCTCTCCTATAAATATGAATATTGGGGAGAGTTATCGGCACTAATTCACCAAGAAACTAAGTGGTGACAGTGTACCGAGATGCCAAAACGTGTAGGATAGTGGCAGTTCTCGTGGGAGATGATGGGAGGCACAAAACCAGAAACCAACAGATGATGTATGAGAAACATCGTTGAAAGCTGGTTGTGAGAATGAAAAACGTCGAAAATTCCTCAATCGCGGGCATCCTACAACATTATTGAGGTAGGTATTTGATTCTCTTGTTTAATTAATGTGATTACTAAATCCTTAAATCCTCCCTCATGATTACAAGAAAATGTAGAGGGCATGGGCCAAATGAACCCAGCCCGGATCGTCTGTTACATTTCTACCCTTGTGTTCTCCATGGAAGAATACTCTCATGGTGGAACCAACTAGCTATGATGGAGGTTCCATGTCATTGAACGCCGCAAGAGGAGGTCATGGCACTAAGCCGCATGGGTCAAGAGAGGGACCAACACTAGAAAGCCATGATGGAGGTGAGACATACCATCACACATCACTAGTGAGCAAGTGGTCATGGCCAAATCCATGGCGGGTAAAATATATGAATGGCACACCATCCAGCCATGGAAGATCAGGGTGGTGTGACTAGCGTGATTTCGGTGAGGAATGGGTCACAGATGAAGCTGTGGTATAGGAGGAACTGGTGCCTTCTTTGGGTTCTACAATGATAGGGTGATGCCCATGGGGTGACACTAATTCACAAGTCAAATGGCCTCTGCAACATTCGGGATAACGAGGGTCTTACCCGCCACCCCCCCCCCCCCCCCCCGCGCCAGCTACTATATCCCCCACCATTAGAAGGGATTCCCCTTGTGGACCGGGCCGCCTGATTTCGGGTAGCCCCCTTGCGGGCCGAGACGAGACCACTGTAGCACAACCCAGCTAGGTTAGACCTATATCCAGTCATGTCAACCAAAACCAGGCCGAGGTGGCCCAAACATGGTCGGGATGGGTGGGTTAGACAAGGTTAGACTAGACGCAGGCCCAACCCGATCCACAAACACATAAAGGTCATATCTTGAGAACCGAGCATCTATTTGAAGAACCGTCTATGGAGCTAGGATCCTTAGAATGGAAAGGTCCTTTTGGTATACTGCACTTGATTTTTGAAAAATGTTGTCGTACAGAAGTGTTGAATCAAACACGAATCCCATAGGGCGTAATGAACTAAAATGCTTAAAACTTACAGACAGGGCGTCAGATTGACACTTTGAATGTCATGTTGGAACCCTTATGACATGGAGGTCTACTAGGTTACTCCTTTTTGTATATTAGTGGTGGTGAGGTATGACCGATATCTTGGGGGGGGGGCAGATTCTACAGAACTCGAGTGCACCGGGTTAGAGGAAGCCTATGACAGACTGTCCCGTGACGAAAGAACATCGATCCTTAGTGGGTCAACATCCATCGATCCTATCTTGATAATCATCTATCAGATCCTGTGTGGGTCAGCACTCAACGATCCAATATGGATTACTGTATACCATTCATGTGTGGTTTAGATCCAGTATTGGTCGGCGGGGGTTATTACGTATTGATCCAGTGTGGGTCAGAAGCAGTGCCTCTTAACAGAAAAAGATGATATATCTTACGATTAATCATATATACTTCACTACTCATGTTATTCCTGATTGTGAGATGAGTCTTTTACCTTTGTGGGGGTATCCTCATGGTCTTACCTATGTGGTAATTATATCTACATGGTTTTAGTTGTGTGGTAATTCTTCCATTGTGGGGTAGTCTATGTGTTGTTACCTATGTCGTACTTCTAGCTTCATGATGTTTTATTCGTGGTGTTACCTGTGTGGTACTTCTATATTTGTGGTGTTACCTATGTGGTACTTATTCTTTCTTGGTGTTACCTTTGTGATATTCTTCCCTCATGTATGAGAAAAATTAATCATGATAACTGCGGTATATGGATTAGCAAATACCTATGTAATGTTGATGACTACTTCAAGATTTGTGATTGAGGTCTTTAATTGTGGGGTTTCTTTATGGAACACTGCAGTACCTTTGGGGGTATCAAGGTCCCTAGTGATTATTGATATACTCACCCCTGCATGGGCATCATCAGCACCTTGTTGTGACTTGTGCAGACAACAGACATTGATGGTCAAGGTTGATAGATCCATGATTGTACAAAGCCTAGTGGTGGACCATTAGACATGGCATAACGGATGACTACTGATCATGAGCTAAACCTATCATTTAGGTAGGATCTTTAGTGGAAGATACAGGAGCAGTTTTTTCCTTTTCTTTTGTACTTTTACATTACAGTTCTTATTGAATTCCGGTTCCTTTACATTCAACACACTTTTACTAATAATGTTTTCTTCATGGTTTCTTCTTGTTGAGTTCCTGGATAGTGTGTTTATATAGGATAATAAGTAATTCCTTCCCGTTTTAGGGATAAACTATTCTAGATCTTGTATCTAGCCCCATAACTATGGATGGAAGGCATGGGGTAGTAATGACGCGGTCCCTGGGGGACAGATCGTGACATGCACAAATCATATTTTATATGGGATATATTTAATACCACAAACATAATATATCATGAATCAAATTTTTATTATGATATAATTTATCATTTGAAATTCTAAGTTCAGGGTGCTGATGATTGAATGGTTACCAATGTTGAAAAGGTTTTATGATACAATCATCTTTCATTTCAAGATTGTCTATTTTTATGGTTCCTATAGGGGAAATCATATGCTTGTATTTCATTAGATTACATAAATATTTTTATCCATTACATATGAATGTTTTTACATGTTTTATTCTAATTTACTCAACTATTTATTAATATATCATCAACAAAATGATTTCTATGTGATACTGATCTTGTATCTTCTTTTAGATCCAGGATCTTTCTCTTCTATATTCATCATTTTTAAAATTATATTAAAAATATTATTTTTCAAAATTTATTAATTTATAAATTCTTATTCTCATGGTATTTAACCTTCAATTAAAATCCATTAAAAATAAATTTATTAATGTTTTCCAAATGGGACACTTTATACTCTCTTTTAAAAATATTGAAAATAAATTTTATTTTTAATATTTACAACATGAATGGGTTTTCTCAAAATAATTACCATTATTTTATCTGATCATCCCTTTATGTTATCAATATTTAATTTATAAAATATGAAATTTCATAATATTTTCTGAAACTTTTGTTTTTAAATGATATTTCCAAAAAAGAAATGAAATATTACACATGAACTGTATCAATTATATAATAAATTTCATATCCATTTATAAAAAAATCATAAATATCGCATATTCTCCATTGAGGAAATGTGTAATTACACCATCTTTTTTTTCATTATTTATACAGATTATAGTTTTCCTAGATATGGTTTTGAAACCCATTTATTTTTCCTGAGAAAGTCGATTTTTGAATGGAATAATTGTTGATTGAACTAGTTTTATAATGATATTTAAGCTCAATATAGAATATTCAGAATATGGTTGATGGATTTTTTAATGATTTGTGGTTCAGTTATAGATCAGGGATGGGTGGTTACATTATTATATATGGATGATTTGTTCCATTATAAACCCTGTAAAGGTCAGTCAATGATAGAATTCAAATGAATTAGGTATAAGAGTCAGTCATATAGTTACTCCATTTGTAAGAGTGATTATAAGAGTGATATGTAAATTATTTTCCATATAACCTATATTTTAATCTATGATTACTATATGATTTTATGAGTTTATTTTCATTTTAAAAGATAAGATAAAATGTTTTTTAGAGAAATTTATTTTTACTAATTATGGGTGATAAGATATGAGGTTTTAATTGTTACATTGATCAATATCACATTACAAGGATAATGAAAATTTTTGGAAATGGATATTTTTTAAAGCATTATTCCGTATTTGATGATTTTAAATCAATGTACTTATGGGTATGAATATGCATATACAATGCTCAAATACAATGTTATTTACACTTATTTCTATTTTACACTAACTAATAACCTTAAATTGTTAATGCTTATGTTTATCTAAGACAATACAACATATCTTACCCACAAACCTAGCACCCAACCCAATATGTCTCATACCCGAAGGGTATTCTCGATCCCCATGGGCTGGCGACAAGCACCTACACATCGAAATACACAACAGAGGGAAATATTTCTCCCAACCTAAAAAACCACATGGAATATATATATATATATATAAAGAATAAATAGTGGTATTTTAATAAGATATATATTCCATAACATTAAGAAAACATCAGAAAATGACAAGTATAAAAGTACCTAAAACTCACACATATCCAACTGAAAAGTACAATAAACCAAAAAACTACTATTGTTGATGGTTGGGATGGACTCCCACCATCTCACCACAAGCAATTAAATCAGATAATAGGAACCCCACCACCAAACTATAGTTCCTTGAAATTCCATGTATTGGATGATAAACAAAGGTCTACACACCACTGAATAGGCGCACATGGTATAAGCTAACATGCTCAGTAGGATCCCACCCAATTTTTTCATAAGAAGCATCTAAGTAGAAATTCATTTATTATCATTTTATGTATAAACATAGAAACCTATGAAGTAAAACAATTTTATAGACTTCAGCATAAAAATTTCCCTTTTTTCAATGTTCTAAATAAATGATGCTATATAAATTTAAAATCACATTTTCCATATCAATTTTCACAAACATAAATATACATACCAATGATAACTCAGAAATAAAAGCAATAAAAATAGAAACACATGTATCACAACAACATGGAATATTATAGATTATGGGAATTGGCTACTCATACAATGATAATGAAGGGCACAAATATGATCCTAGAACATAGGCTAAAAAAGTAGGGGAATCCTCTATAGAAACACATGATTTAGAAACATTAACATTGCATAAATTTCTTCGGAATACTTAATCATTACACAAACTGACACAGGATTTAAATACAAGTATAGTGAATTTGGAATCATGGAATACATAAACACTAATACATATGTGAGGTACATTATCTCCCAATAGGTACTTATTTACTAAAGCCCTTATTAGACACCTCAAACATAATAAATATATTCACAACCAAGGGATGTAAACATAAAAAATAGTGAGATAAAATGATTATTAAGGGTAAACAAGATAGAAATGTATGTATAAACAATAGCATAATGGTTTGATAACATGATCATGAAAATTGAAGATAATACCCTAAATATCAAGGATCATAATAGTGATCATGACATAAATATTGGAAGTTCATATGAAATGTGTCATAATGAAAAAAAGATAATAAGCCATGAAATCATAACATAAGGGAATGATATGGAATTTTTGAATCACATAAGCACATACAGATATCCATAGTGGCAAAGGAATCACTATAAAGATCATCTTAGAGGATAGATCCCATTACTAAATCAGGAAACCCAAATTACATCCCTCTATTAATAAACCATGTGACCGTCGTTCCAGCCCTTTATTTCTGATATGAGTAATCCTCATTCATGATATTTATTACTGGACCAAGTGACACTCGATCTATCCAATTTTTATCTCATTTGATAAAAATCATTACCCAATTCATCAGATGTATATATAGTTCCCACACATCCAATAATATAATAATATATACCTTCGCCCCATGATTATAAATGATAATATCATAACTCATGAAATAAAATGGGTATCATAAAAACATAAACATATCATAACCTATATAAATATATAAGTCTCATAACCATTTTATCATTAATAAAACTCGTGAATAGAATCAGGTTTCAAAATCATATTACCCTTCAAAGAGAAAAGGGTTTAATAAAATCATCCCATCAAATCATAATGCATTCAAAGAATGAATATGAATGGAGTTATAGAATAATTCCACAAAAATTCATGATTAACACAAATAGATGTTATCTTTTATGGGAAATAGTTTTGAACATTCTTATAAAAAACTTCTTGAATAAAATATACTTCTTTCATTGAAAAATGAATTGTATTACGTAAAACCTTTGAAATATTTCAATAGAAAATATTTTTGAAAAAATATATAGGATGATTTTAAAACAATAATACATTTTTAAAATCCATTTTAACTTGAAAATTATATTCTAGTATCTTCTAAAAACATTTTATAAAACAGAGATTTTGAAAACAATAGAATTCTGACCAAAGAGAGAGGTGGTATGATTTTACTAAAAACAATATCTTAATTACCAATGTGATGAAAATTGGTACAAAAAATTGATTATATCTTGAATAAATATAGGATAAAAAAACTCAATAATATTCTAGATTGATGATAATAATATTTCACCAAAGGAAGCATAAACCTAAACAATCATGAAAAATACAATGAGATTCTCTCAAAAAACTCTTATAACATGGTGACTCAGGATCATAATCTCCATATATGAAAAGGATATTACAAGAAGCCTAATATACAATGAAAAATATGATATTAATTATATAACATTTAAAATTGAATTATATACGAATCAAAATTAGATTATGTGCATAATGAATCATGAGTCTCAAATAACAAAAATTGAGAGAAAACTATTTTACTGATTTGGAATATTTTTAATGTTTAACCCCAGGATTGAAGGATCATAGAATGAACTTGTTAATAAACATAAATATATTTATATGATACATATAATTCCATTATTTTTATTACATACATCAAAAAAATGAAAAATTTGTTATCATAACATGAATCAAATTAAAATTAAAATTGAGCTGAAGTCCCCTTACCTTCTGTCTCAACTCTATCCGTACTAGTATAAAATTATTAAATAATAAACATATTAAAAGTATAAATATTTTATAGAAACATGATATTATATATTATAAAAGAATATATTTTTTATTTTTACCTTGTATTACCAACTTGTTAATGATCCTTTGTTAAAAATTCTCTTCAGGTAGAATTCTCTTTGTTCATCGCATGTGTCTTAATTTGTTATATCATTGATTATTATACATATACAATGATTCTAGAAAGTATAAAATGATATAAATATCAGTTATGTTAATTATATATATTTTATAATAATCTATATCATAATGAATTATGTAATGGAATACACCATTCATGGAGATGGTAATCTGTACGTATGCATGGACGTTGTTTTCCTTTTTTATTATCATATTGAATGAAAGTATGTAAACAATATATATATAAATATATATATTTTAATCAAATATAGTTAATATATCATATAAATCATTTAAATTCAGCAAATCAATCCTTAATACATTATATGTGGTGTGTGAATGAATCACATCACATTGAGGGGATGCAAGTCCACATTTCCTCAAATGAGATTTGCGTATTAACACCAAATGAAAAGTAAAGAGTATTTTTTATTAAAAAAAGGACACATAAGTACATATTTGATAAAATATATGACATACATATGTATAGTTTCCATCATTTTGGAAACCATTTTTGGTGTTTAAGGAGAAATTGACAATCATCATTTCGTGAGGAAGTAGTTCGCCGTACCGAGAAACAGTATGTTCAACATCTGCTAGTTGAACTTGTGTGTAAGTGTAGGTAAGATAATATTATTAATAAAATACTTATATATGGATTACTAGGGTTATTCCACAAATTTAGGGAATAATGATATTGGGGTGTGTGAATATGATAAATAAAAGAAAAGAGCTTGAGAGAGGATGTTACCATTTAATCGGGAAAATAATTTTGGTTTATGACGAAAGGCTTTTTGAGAATCTTTCTTCCAAAATAAAGGATTCATGGTAGAAGGTAGGATTAATGGGAAGATACATGGTTATATATTAAAGGATCTTAAAATGATTGAGATGTGTGAGCAATGGGTAGAGTTGATGACCTTTTATAGGGAAGAAAAAGGACTTATTCAGAATTTCTAGAAAAAAGTTAGGTGTACAAATGTTTTTACTTAAAAAATATATACAAATCGAAAAAAATAAGTAATGGAAGTTTTATGGTAGAAATATTTATATAAATTGGTTGTTGGAGTACTTTCTAGGTCATTTTGGGCCGTTAATTTTATGTTTTAGTCCATAATTGAGCTAAATTTGGCCTTACCTAATGTGATTAATTTTAATATCTTTTAATAATCATTTTGGTTAAAAATTTACATGGTTTTATTAGAATCAATATTTTAGACATAATATAATGGTGTAGGTAATATTTTTAAAATTTAGTTCATAGAAGTGGAAAAATTATGTTTTTGGTTAATCCCACAGACGTGACAGAATAGTGGGGTTTTAAATTAGGAAAACTTTCTAATGTTTGTTAAGATATTATATTAAATTTCAAATTTAAATTAAATCTAATAAATTATGTTTTATTAAAAGATATAATATTTATCTATTTTTAACTTCAAACTAATGTATATTATCATTTATAATGAATAATTATTTATACAGAAAGTTGGTTTTTAAACTACTGTGTAGTGTTTTTCACTATTCAACAAAAAATGATGTTTCTTAGAAAAATCCCAAAAATTCACTCTTTGATAATTTTGATTTTCATTATTAAAAAATGATTTTTATTTTTAGAAATTCAAATTATAAATGTTACTATAATAAATTTTATTATTTTTCATAAAAGGACCTTAAAAACGGTTCCATCAAGAAAATGATATTTTTAAACATATTGGAAGTTTGACAGAAATCAAATCATTCATTATCAAAATGTTTTTTTAAATAATAAAATTGTAAAAAATATTTGTTAATTATTTAATATTATTCATATAACTATGTTAAATGGCTATGTTATAATTATCTAATTTAAGATATTAAAATAAAAAAATGGTATTGTAGAAACTAAGTGGTGTGTATATCGTTCACCAACCTTGTGTTAGGTGTGTCATATGCCAACCCGGTGTTATGTGTATCATACCCCAACTCCGTTATACATGTAATGTACAAGAATATTGTTTACTATGAAAACAAAATTGTATTTAGTGTATTTCATTATATAAATAAAAATTTAAATTAATTTGTAAAATGTCAATGAAAAATATGGGTGTTTCATTCTACCCCCTTAATATGAATTTCCCCCTAGCAATTGATCACTTGTGAAAAAAATGAGGATCTTTCTGCTGAATCATATCGTCATGGTATCATGTAGCCTTCTCTAACTTGTTTTTCTCCAAATAACATTGTCAAGAAGAGAGTGGTCTTGTTTCATAGAACATTTATTGATCTGTCATGAATTTCATAAGGTTTCTCCACATATGGAAGATGTTGCTCCAACAGTATGAAATCTAGGCTCAGTAGATGTGATGAGTTAGGTATATAATTCCATAGGATTGAGACATGGAACACATCATGGAATAGAACTATTTTTGTAGGATGTTCCAAGTGATATGCTATCATCCCAATACGATCATGAAAATAAATGGGGCCAATATTCAAACGTCTTAGCTTCCCTTTCATCCTAATTCCAATAAAATTATTCTCGGGATAGATTCATAGAAACACCTTTTCATCATCATCAAATTCTAGTTCATTGTGAATTTTATCCACATAAATGTTTTCAAACATTGAGTTTCTTGATATGCTGCTAAGAGTTTCTAACCATCTCAACCATTTCTTCAGTGATATTAGGTCAGAATAGATTTCTTTCTCCAACCTCATCACAACATGTTGGAGAACTATATTTCTTCTGATAATGGGATTAATATTATCCCATATGAATTATTTAGTGAAGGATATTGTTTTAATTAAAAATTATTAGAGGATGTTTTTTTTCACAACCACATTTATAAAATAGATAATAGCTTCTCAACATATCCTCTAGGGTGGTAATTATCCTTTTAGACTGACAATCTATTTGTGGATGATAACTAGTTCAGAATCATAATACTGTATCAAGTGATTTATGATGATTTTTTCTGAATATTGAGGTAAAACTAATGTCCAAATCTTATATAATTGAATATGGTACCCCATGAAACCTTACCATATACTTAATGTATATTCTGGAAAGCTGATCAATAGAAAAATATCCTCTAATAGAAATGAATTGTGCTGACATTGTAAATTGATCAACTACTATCCATATATAATTAAACACATAAGAGGTTTTTCGTAGACCAGCAACAAAATACATAGTGATTTTCTCATATATCAACTCTAGTAAGGGTAATAGATGAAACATTCCTTAAGACTTGTGTCTTTTAACCCTATCATTCTAGCATACAAAACATTGGGATACAAACTCTATGATATCTCTCAGCAACCCATAACACCAGAAGTATTCCTTCAAGTAATTTAACATCATTGTACTTCAAGGATGAATATATTATGAAGAACTATGAGCTTTCTATAATAGATCCTTCTTCAAATCGGGCATGGGAGAAACACATAAATAGTTTTTGAACCTTATCATTCCATCCTGATCAAGGTTAAACTCAGGATCATATCTAATATTCTTTTTCATCTCTTCATGTTCCTTCTATGGATCGATAATGTTTACATGGATAGAGGGATGAGCTCTCATTTGAAGAAAGTTAAGAGTTTTCTCCTTCCACCAGGATTTCTATAACCATCATTTGAAAATATAGAAATATTGAAGCTTTTGTGATCCTCATCATAGATAAGTTAACATGATCTTTTTGACTCAATGAATCAGCATCCTAGTTCACTATCCTAGGGTTGTAATGTATTGAGACCCCACAATCCATTATCAACTCTAACTATATTCGTCATACAATTTTAAAATCCTTTCATTTTAGTATAAATTTAAAACATTCATGAATGGTATATATATGAAACATATCCCAAAAAATAATGCCTTTATATCATTAGAGAAAAAACTACCTCTACTTACTCCAAATCATGATTTCGGTAACATTACTCAGGAATCATCAACTATAATAAGGAATATACTATAACCATTTTCTCTTAAGACAACATCCCTATTCAATATTTGATGCATTGAAATAGATTAAAAACCATTCTACACTCTAGGTTAGTGTTAGAATAGCTGAATTGACCAACTATCTCTTCAGTTACATGTAATTTTCCCCACATTCATCTTTCCAAAGGAACATAAAATTTGTACAATATAACATTGATATATGTTTAGATAGTTGTTATAATTTCTCCACAAATAGTCAATAATATCAATCTATACCTAGAAAAATAAAAAACCTAGACACGATGGTAGATCATATCCTGGTATCAATAGCCTTAATCATTGATGGACCTATTTCTTTTCCATCTCTTGAGATTATATGACACAAAAAGAGTCATTTTGTAGTAAAAAATTACAATTGGTACATTTTTGCTACCAATTATCCTTCTTTGGGGACTACAATACAATTTTTAATTGAATTCCATGCACTTCCATTATATCTGAATTGATATGAATATCATCTATAACTTATACAACAAACTGGTCAAGGTAATCTCTAACTACTATTCATTAAATCCATAAATATAGGAGGGGAATTAGTTAGACCAAAAGGAATAACTATATATTCATATTGACATTACCTTGTATGTAATGTTGTCTTGGTTATATTATCATTCTTATCCCTAAATTGATGATATCTTGTATGGTGTTCAATCATGGAAAATAATTGAGATCTACATAGTTGACGAAACAAATCATAAATAGGGGAAACGATGCGTGTTCTTGATTTTGATCTTGTTGAACTCCTAATAATCAATGCAGTGTCCCAAAGATCAATCATTTTTTTAACAAAAAGAACCGATGAAACCAAAGGTGAATCACATGGCTGAATGAACTCCTTATCATGGTTGTCTTGTATTTTCATCTTATGTTATTGAACCTTAATTGGGTGCATTCAATAATTTGTATTCAAAATTGGTGTGGAACTAGGTATAAGTTCATTTGGGTACACATCGTAACTTTTTGTTTGAAGAATATGAAAAACATCTAATTGAAAATAAAAAATCAAGAACAATAAGCCAATCATCGATGTTTATATTCTCCCCAACCATTTGAGACAAAAAGTCCTTCTAAGTGAGAATTCGAACCATACACTGTATGTAATATTCACAAGAGGTTAGGAATTATTGTCAAATTGATGGATGAAGATATTATGGATTGAAATATCAAATTTTCCTTCACTTAATAGATAAATTATTTGAGATTTATGTAGAGAATTATAATCCATGCCTAGGATGACATCAAATTCGACCATAGAAATAATGAATAGATTTGAAGGATGTACATTCCCACAAACACCTACAGGAGAAGAATAATAGGATTGAGATGAAATCATTATACCATTAGGGGGAAATAATGCTAATTCCACATTTAATTATTTTTGAGGAATCTTATCACACATAGAAAACTATTTCGATATAAATGAGTAGGTATATCCAGAATACAATATGACATTACAAATTATAGTGTGGATGATGAGATTACTTTTCATCATGTTGTTATCGTACCCCAGATTAGAAACATTTATTGCCCAATATTTCCCCTTATTAATTAGTTTAAGAGGTTTTTGATGTTTATCATCATCATCAATACTTGAGATTTGGTATTGGTATGCATAATTACCCTTCTCCGTACACTTTTAACACCGAATCATTGGAGGTTCATTTTGTGCAGCCTTTTCTCCATTATCATTTTGATCAAACATCTTTATATCGCCTCAGTAATCAATTGCCTGATAACCATCCATTACATACATAAATCATTTTTTTGGCCCTCAACAGAAATTTCCTAGATTCTTATTCCCACACATAGATCATAAAGGAATATTCATGTTTTTATCATTATGGTATTTATAGTTTCCATTAAACCCCATATTCCTCTTCTTCTCGAAGCCATGAGATTGATACTTCGGTTCCACCTCCCTTTAATATGTGATTTCTCAATGAACAATATGTTCATAGCTACTAATGTATCTTATGACCAAAACCATTATCATACATGTTTTCAATAGTCCAAAGAACCGGTCAATCATAAATTTAGGTTGGATGATAGTTCTTGAAGAGTACCATGCATGCTCATGAAATTGGACTCATAGTTACTAATAGAATCATAACATCATATCCACTCACGGAACTATTTCTCCATCAGGGTATGTAGAATTTGACGAATGTTGATATTTAAAAAAAAAGTTATTGAACTCATACCAATACATGGATTCAATCTCATCACGCTTCCTTATATTCTTGATTAGTTTCCAACACTGACCTTCTTTTCCTTTGAAAATAGAAACATCTAGAAAGACTTTCTCAAGATCTAAACTCTAATGAATTGGAAAAATAGTTTTACTCATCCTATTCAAATTTTCAGCAACAATTGTATTAGGAGACCCTTTGAAAGAAGGTGGGCATTCCCTCATCAAAGACTCAACATAGTGTTGTTTCATCCATTGATCATATGGATTTCCAACATGATTCATAGCATGAAAAATCATAGTGATCATTGAAATGAGTTTTTTCATTATAGATCCCATAAGATTTGGTTGTTCTGGAGGGAAATCATTGCATTTTCCGTTTCAATATCCATTAACGCAGTTCCAACATGTTCCAACCATTTACTAAAACTGAAAACATAGAGTAAGAAATAGTATAATAATTGGAAACGAAATAATCATTAAATGTAACTTATATTATATCTAGCTTATGAGGCGTTCCTTAATCAATGAATCCTTAGGTTTATCCTAGGATATTCATAGTAAACCTATATAAAATCGCTCATATGGTTTGTAAATAGTTTGTGAGTTCCCAAAGAATATCCCCCAGGAGTGTCAAATTAAGTGTGCAGTATGTTCCATTGTCATGTACCAGATTTACCTGAGTCAAGACCAGATAATTTTGTTAGAGTTGCTCCCCCTATGTACATCTATGAGAGATCCACATAAACATGTAGTATCAAGACATAGATGTATTTCTTGGAAACCACTCACTCTATTCTTCACCAAAATTCTATAAAATTTTTCTATAATTTGAATCAACTCTATACTTATACTTAGAAAGGTCCTTATGGGTTACAAAATGATTTTCTCGTCCTAGATTCCAAAGGTAAACAAAAATTTTCCTCTATTACCAACTACAGAAATACATTTTTTACAAACATTAATAATACATTACTTTTGCAAAACACATAAACATTATAAAAATAGACGCAAGAATACTATACATTTCTAGTGCATTTGGAAACATGGAATATATAAACCGTGATAAATAAGTGAGTGAAATTATCTTTCATTAGGATCTTCTTGAATTTCTCCCTTCTTAGACACCGCAAGCATAAATCATATCTTCACAACCTATGGAAGGAAACATAAAAAGTTGTGATCTCGAATGCACTGTATGTTAAACAAGGGATATATGTATGAAAAATCATTAGCATAAGGGTATGAGAACATTATCATGAAGATAAAAGATCATACCATATATATCAATGATCATAATAGTGAAAATGGCATAAATATTGATAGTTTATTAGACAAGTATCATAATGAAATAAAGATCATAAGCTATGAGATAATAACATAGTAATAAGACAAGGAATTTTGGAAACATATAAGCATTTCTGGATTTCCATAGTAGCCAATACATCACTTCCAAGACCATATTAGTGGATAAATTCATTAACTAAATTGGCTAACACACATTCTAGAATTGTATTACTAAACCAAGATACCCCTGTACTATCCATACGTTACTGAATTGGGGAACTGTTATTATATTCCTATATTACAAAACCAATTAACTCTCATTCCATCAGTGTTTTATCTCATTAGATATAAATCATTACCCAATTCATTAGTGGAAGATATAGGTCTCACATGTTACATAATGAAATCATACATACATGTGTTAAATGATCATAAATGAACATATCATATCCCATGAAATGAAATTGGTATTATAAAAATATAATCATATCATAACCTTTTGAAATAGACAATTTCCATAATCATTTCACTAGGAACATAACCCATTAAGAGAAGAAGGTTTCAAAATCATATAACATGTTAATGAGAACTAAGTTTTCTTACATCATTCCATGAAAAATGATGCATTAAGTTAAAGAATATTAATTTTGACATTTAATAATTCCCCATAATGTCATGATTAACAGCAATGGATGTTATCTTAGATGGTAACTAATTATGAATGATAATTTAAAAACACATATTGAGGAAAATATCCTTTCATCTTTGAGAAATGTGATATTTATTAAATCAAATTTTCTAAAACCATATTATTTGAAATAGATTTTTAAACATATAAAATATTATTTTATTGAAATACAAGATTTTTAAATTCATTTTTCATTGACATTTATCATCAATGACATTTTTCAATTATTTTTTAAAATATGGGATTTTAATACAGTAGATTTCTGACCCAAGAGAGAGGTGGTAGTATTTTAAAAAACATTATATTAATTAACAATAAGTGGGAAAATGGTCCTAAAAATTGAGGATATACTTTTAATGAACATAATATGGGAAACATAATTAATATTATTGAGTTATGGATGATAATATTTCATCAATGGTATAGTAAACACTAAAAATATAAATAAAACAGAGAGATTTTGTCAATATTTTATTATAATTTGGTGACTTGGGATCATACTCTCCATGAATGAAAAGGAAATTACATCAATTGTAAGATATAAATAAAATAATTAGATTAATTATAAAACTTTTAATATGTATGTATATATACATAAAAATATGTTTAGGTTCATAACAAAACATGAGTCTCAAAGAAGACAAATTGAGGCAAAACTACTTAACCAATTTGGTAACATTCAAATGATAATCCCCATGAATGAAGTATAATATAATGGATATTTGAATAACAATAAATTTAATTATAGGTTACATATAATTAAATCATTCAAAGTAGATACACCACACAAAATGAAATATTGATGATCATAACATGAATCTCATATAATTAAAAAGTGGGATGAAGTCCCCTTACCTTGTGTCCTAACTCTCACCAAGCCCCAACTATATCCTGTATTATAAATATATGATTATAATACATATTTCACTGAATAACAATACTATAAATTATAAAATATATTTTTTGATTATGACCTTATGTTATCCTCTTGTTAACGATTAGATGTTAATGTTTCTCAAAAGGAAAAATTCATATTGTTGTTCACAAGTGTCATAAGTTGTTACATCATTTCCAAGATTAAATAATGTAGAAAATTCTATAAATATAGCATATATAAATTATATTTAAATTATAACAATTAATATAATAATGACATACGTAATGGAATACACAGTTTGAGGAGATGGTAAGCCGTATATAAACAAGAATGATGTTTTCTATTTTTATTGTCATATTGAAATAAAGTATTAAAATGAAATTTATATAGGTATATATATATATATAAATATACTAGTATAATGAATATATTATATAAAAAATATAAATTCACTAAACCGATCCTTAATATATTTTATGTGGTGTGTGAATAAATCACATCTCATTGAGGGCGAGATAGTCCACACTTCCTCAAACAAGAATATCTTATTAACACCAAATGGAAAGTAAGAGATGTGGGTTGTAAAAAAAATAAATAATATTAAATATATGTAATATATAATATATTATATACTTAAATATATTTTCAATTATAATGACCACCATGATTGGTGGGAATGGATAAAAGAACTATTATCGTTTTGTGAGGCAGTAGTTCCTCAAACAGAGAAACAAAATGTTCAACATCCATTAGACAGAGATGTGTGTTTGTGTTGGTCAGAAAAATTGCATAAAAATTTAAAATTATATGTATTATAAAATTCATGAAAAACAATAATTGAATAAAGATATTGTAATAGGTGAATAAGGAAATTAAATGTAAGGAGCTTCAGAGAAGACTTTAACTATTAATCGGGTAACTCCTTTTGGATTATTCTAAAAGGCTTCCTTGAGAAGATTTTTTCCTAAATGGAGGATTCAATTTTAGAGGGTGGATATTTGGTAGACTACATGGGAATATATTGATAAATATAAAATGTTTCAGAGGTGTGATGAATGGGTATAGTTCTTTGGCCTTTTATAGGGAAGGAAAATGACTCAATTGGAATTTCTAGAAACAAGTTAGGTGTGAACATGTTATTACGATAGAAAATTTTTACCAAACCAAAAAAAAGAATAATGAAAGGTGTATGGATGAAACTTTGACATAAAATTCATCTAGTATAGGTTTATATGTCATTTTATTGCTTAATTGAAAATTTTATTCCCTAGTTCAACTTAATTATCCCTTAACCATTGTGATAAAATTTATTCACTTTTACTAATAATTTCGGTAAAAAAATATACATGGTGTTGTTATAATATAATTATTAATATGAATTAAATGGTGTATGTAATATTTTTTAAACACATTTATAGAAGTGTAAAATTACGATTTGTTTTAATCACATAGACGAGACGGAATAACGGGGTTTTAAAATTGGAAAAAGCTCAAAAGATTGTTATGATTATATATTCAATTTCAAAGTTAAATAAACTCCAATGAATTTCATTATAATATCTAATGTAATATTTATGTAATTTGACCATAAAACCAATTTAAAATTTCATTTATCATTAATAAATAATTATAAAAAATGAATTTTTGAAATAAAAAATCATTATTTTTCACCATTAAAAAAAGATGTTTCTCAAAATTATCCCAAAAATTCATCTTAGGATTATTTCCATGTCCAAAATTCAAAAGCAATGTTTATTTTTTAAAATTAAATTTCTAAATTTTCCAAATATTTATTTTATTATTTTTCATTGAAGGACAGTAAAATAGGTTCAACTGAGAAAATGATAATTTTAAATACAAAAGGACATTACAAAACATTATATAAATAAATATCAAAGTGTTTTATTTATATAAAAAAATTTATAATTATTTTAAAATTAGTTAATAATTTTCATATATCTATATATAACATCTATGTTATAACCATATTATTTATGTAATAATAAAATATTAAGTTATGTTTCATAGAAAATACGTGTTGCATGTATCGTATGCCAAACTAGTGTTGAATGTATAATATACAAAACCAAGGATTCATGTATCATACACCAAATAACTATTGTTTGTAACATACGAGATGTAAATTTAGTGTGAATCGAATTGTTGACTTAGTTCATAAAAATATATAATTTAATATTAAAATTTATTTAAAATATAGTTCCATAAAAACTCGTGGTGTTACATAACCCATGAGTAAACCCCCCCTAATTTTCAATATTGGTCCACTAGAACAACATGAATAGGAAATCGAGGAATTCCCAATGACAAAATCATTGATAATCACAAAATAATGGCTTATATACCCATACCAAACCATCCACCAAAGTACCCAAGGTATCCCATGTTCTCTTTTTCGAGATTCAATCAGATGCTTTAAAATTCATTTAAAAATAATTTTAGAATCTCCATTTCAATGATATATAAAGGCAAATTTTCTCTCCATTTTTCAATAAATAAGGAAAAAATTATCACAAAAACTTTTTTAACACAGAAAAATCAATCATTCCAATTACAATATGAACCAGTTTGTTACGAAAAACTAAAAAGATCCATTATCATAGGCTGGAGATGGAACCACTGACTTCATAAATCAGGTCGCAAACGCCTGCTAAATAATAAAAAATAAATGAAACCCAAAAACGTAAATGAAGGACCTAGAGTCAAATGAACATCTGGATTGATTAAATTTATAAGATAAGGGTTATCTAGTAGAAAAGAATCCAACATATCTCAAAGAAGAATGCACACCACACAATGACCAATGGAAGATAAGGCCTCCAGAATGAGATCACACAAAAGACATAGGAAGAAACAAAGAAGAATCATAAAACTTATACAAGCAGATTGAAATACGCCACCCAGTAATGATTCCGTGATCAATGACAATGATAGAATTAAAAGGTTACCCACTAGGAGAGGTGCACCATAACTGAAACAGAGAACTCATTTCAAAAAAGATTGATCTAAATGCAGTTAGGTATCTAAAACAGTTCCCTAGAACTACCTTATGTTGAGATACTTGATGAACCGGTGGTGGAAATGAAATAAAAAAACCGCACAACGTTTTCAAAAATCGTATCTATGCTGTTAAATGTAATGTATCATTGTTACATGTTGTGTTACCCCCATGATCCTGATACGCCCAAAAAAACCCATTACCTCATATTAAAAACTAGAATTTTAAAATCTCACCCCATTTATGTTATGGTCACGATGCGTTTTCATTCGTTGTTTGAATTCTTCTTTCATAACATACATCCATCAACCATTACACAGCATGTATCATAGTTACCCGACATGTAACTACATTGAAGCCTATAGAAATTAAAGGTTATTATTTAAATAGCTCTCTAACATCAGCATTATAGGTATCCTCCCAATATTAAATGAGGAGATATCTATTATTAGGTTAATGGAGTACCTGATAAAATGGTAAGGGATGTTACCAACATCCCACCATGTAGACATTCTGTCCCCAGGAAGTCATGCAGATGATATAATCCCCATAAGAACGATGATTCCATTGATCGATTATAAAAATTCACATTCCCATTTCTCATGAGAATCTGGTCATTGTTTACAAAGATCTCTGACCAATAGAATTGAATTCAATTCAAGAAATTCCCTTCAGAGTCAACTATCTCAAACTGTTTCTCTAGAATTGAATCATATGGCTCTAACTCAATATCTTCCAAACTCAAACTGTGAGCGAGATCAGAGTTATATTTCCAAATACAAAATGTACAAAAAACACCATGAAATCGTATTAACTGAGGTGAAAATACGAACTAATATAAAACATTCCTAATCCTCTCAGTTACCTAAATGCCCTAATAACATTTAGAGCCATAATCTCTTATTTTTCATGTTGATGGTGACCCAACCGAGGAGAAACATTCAATAAAATATAGTACCCTATGGAAAACTCCAATGGTTGATGTCGTAGATCTACATTTTATTTATGTTGATTCTAGGTTGTATCCAAACATTTATTTACATTCTTAATGTTGATAAACATTTACCAAACCAAACATGGTCCAAATAAAGATACATAACTTCCCTCATCCTAATAAAGTGTTGACCTACATGGGTTACCACACACATCCTTTATGGTAGCCATTATAATTAACGATTGATAACTACTGTTATAAATGAACTCTACTGGTCCCCGATGAATATCCCATGATCCTACATAATAAAAGACACATGCATAGAGCATACCATCCAAAATCTGAATTACTCGCTATGTTTGACCATTTGTCTATGCAAGGTATTCTAATCTCATCTTGACATGAGTTACTATTACCTCTTGAGGTATCATCTAAAAGAACAAGGTAAACCAATGATCCCAACATAAAAAACTAGCATAATAAATCCCATGTTACATAACAATCTCATAAACATATAGATTACCCAGATCAATAACATTAGTGGTTTCTTTGAACCAAATTAAATGAACATACATAATCAATCGATGAAAAACCACCCAGGTATAATTATTACCTCAGGGAGTCATTGGAAGCCTAAAAAAATCCACGGATAGCTCATCCCATTTCCAAATTTGGACCAGAAGAGGAAGAAGTAACCAGAAAGGTTTCAAGAGATCTACCTTTATCCATTTGTATGTTCTATAGTGAGACACAAACATTGAGTTTCCATGCTTAATAACCATCCACCAGAATCATCGCTTCATATCACAATACATATTTTTATTTCCCAGATGAATGGACCATGATGATTTGTGATAATCAAAAAGAAATAAACTTTTTAATGATTCTGTGATGTTAATAAATTTTCAAAAGTGATGTAAACAATCTGAAGAAAGAGAACAACCTGATATAGTAAACCCACCATAATGGCCTTCTCGTGTCTTATAAAACTCATCATACTATTATTTAATCTGAAAAATAGAATCAATGGTAGATGATGATAACTGAACATGGGTCAGAACCATTCTTGAAACAACCACCTTAGCATCTAGGTGGAACTGCGCAAAATTCCTTTTAATTTTCCACTCTTCCGTCAATTGGTGAACATCTCGTGATAGTTAGTTCTAGTTATGAGCATCTGAAACGATATTTATCATCTCAAGGGAGTAGATGATATCAATGTCAAATGATTGAAGGTATTTTGCACATTATCTCTATCTAGAATTCAATTATCCCCAAGAAAAGATATATCTAAGACTTTTTATGATCAAAAATTACTATTAAACTTTTCCTAAAATGATATTATTGCAATCATTTAAGCTCATGGATGAATTCAATGAGCTCTAAATTATGAGTGGGGTAATTTTTTACATGTGGTCGAATATAATCCTAGATTTATGCTACATCATTATCTTCCTGCATAATCAGTCATCCCAAAAAATCACCCAAAGCATAAAAAAAAACCCCATAACACTTACTAGGATCATGTAAGATAAGAAAAGGATCCCATTTAGAAATCCATTTCAGTTCATCAAAATTATACATAAAATTTGCATCCAAGGGTAATTTAACTACATCCCAGGTAAGTGGATTCAATGGTGATTCCATCATAGATATATCCTTGAAATATTTTCAGTAGTATCCCGAAAGACCAAAGATGCCTCATATCTCAAAGGAGTTGTATTGTTACCTCTACGAAAATACAAACATTTGATTATATGGATCAACTAATAAGCCATGCCATAAAATTATGCTCTCTAAGAAAATCACTTCAAGAATCTAGAAACTGCATTTAGAATGATTTAAATACAAACTATGACTTCCCAATATTTCTAGAACAAAATGAAAATGGTTCTCATACTCATTTTTTTATTTTGAATAAACTATAATATATTGCATGATAACTTACACAAATGTGTTATAATACATATGGGATATCTGATTCATTAAATCCATAAAAACTACAAGATCATTTTCAAGACCAAAATGAATTATAAGAAATTCATAGTTCATATACCTACTCCTGAAATCAATTTTCAGTATATCAAACTCCCATACTCTAAACTTATGATAACCCAACCAAATATCAATCTCTGAAAACAACATTTTCCCCATTTACTCATCAAATATATCTACAACTCAAAAAAAAATATGATATTTTTTCTTAACCATTACATGGTTCAACTTATTATTGTAAAAAAATAAAAAATGTGAACATTCTTATTTCCTAGAAAAGTGAACATGGGAATCCCAAGGAAAAATTATTAGGAGAATGAAAAAAATTTCTAACAATTTTTTCAATTGAATCATGTGATCTTTTTTCTCCTCTAGTTCCATATGATATGATGGAATGGATAACAGATGTATACCTAACCCCAAATAAATTGTACACTCTACCTATCTCTCTAGAGGAATAAAAAAAAATATTCTAGGAAAATATCAGGAATGTCGTGAAGAACATTGAGAAGATCACCAACAGAACAAATTCCATCAGTCAAATACATAATAGAAACCAACAAAATCTTGAGCTCTGGGCAGGAAGGTAATGCATGACTAGACCTCAGGTCGCACTCACCCTAAAACACACGAGATATCCCAATAGTAGCAGTAAAAAAAGCATGTTGATGATAATAATCAGCTTTAGCTCAATGAGAAGAAATACAATCCATACCGATGATGACGTCAAATAAATCCAGATCACGAAACTATTCAGATGGCACCTTATGAGGCTTTTTATGATAGGACATTCCGATAACCCATATATTGGCGGGATGCAAGAGAGACAGCTATACTGGGGCCTTGTCATGTTCAGGAGACCACATAGTAGGTGGAGTTGATTTATAAGAGGATGGATATTTCATAGTCACATCCGAAGTATTATGTCGGTCGACGGAGAGGACCTCTGAAGTTCGAGGACAGAGATCAGGTTTTACTACGTGTCACACTAAGGGTGGGACACAAGATGATTAATAGATAGTGAAATCTTTCCTCACGATATGTTTGGCCATTTGAGATTTTGGATGGGGTCGGGCCAGTTCATATTGGATGCAGTTACCTCAGAGGTACCAAGATATGCACAACATCTTCCATGTTTCTCAACTTCGACATTACTTCTCATATCCATCTAATGTTTTTCAATCCATGAAGGTTGAGCTGGAGGTTAACACATCGTTCGTGGATCCTCCAATAAGGATTTTTTATATAAGTGTGATGGTTCTTCATGGCCAGTATATTCCTCCGGTATGAGTGCTATGGCCGCACGGGCTAGTACAAGATGAGACTTTTTAGAGAGATGCTGATGTACGATCACAATGGCCAGAACTATTTGAGTGTCCTCCTTCATCACCGACATGCTATGGAAAATTACGTGACAAGTATCATTGAGGGGGAAGGTTATAAGAACCCGGATAAACTTTTCATGTATGTTTTTATTTTCTGGTTTTTTAGAGAATGAGATGTTTCTGGAAATGTCAGAAGTACACTTCGTGTACTTATAAGTACACGTTGTGTACCTGGTTACTACGGGTAGCTGTAACACCCCAGGTAAATAAAGAATATGACATTTTATATTTATCCATATCTGTGAATAAAATATTTAAATAACTTTAAAGGGGACGCTATGCTCGATGGCGTACCCAACACGCAACAACGAGTTTCTTGGGAATCTTACGTTGCACTCTGATAATAAAATAATATTATTTTAAATGGTAGTTAATATGTAGCCGTTGTATTGGCGGGAATGGATAGAAATAACTAAAATATGATTATATATGTTCTTAAATATTTTTACATTTATAAAATAAAAGATAAAGGCTTAAAATATGGAAAGAATTCAATTTTAGGCGTATATGCCCTAGTTTTCACTAAAGGTTCACTTATCACCTTTTGATGGAGAACCATCATTAAATATAGTTTTGATCACTCTTATACATTCTTTTGGACCAAATAAAACTCTTATTAAGAATCGGGACATCAAAATTTACTTTGTGTAAATTTTTGGTATCTTTCCGATAAAGTTCATTTTTTAATGAATAGTGTAAAATGTTGTATTTTAATTCAAAACCACTTTTTAATCTAATTTATTTATATGATTAGATTATATTTTGAATTGGTTTTAAAGTGAAATTAGAAAATATTTTTACCATTAAATCCAATAGTGTTCGTCAGAATCAATTTCACTTTGAAATCAGACTTAAACTAGTGTCAATCTTTTGATACTTATTGTTTCATAAAACACTCTATTTGACATGACAGCGGGAATTAATTATTAAATTAATTAATGTGACTTATATGTTTTGAATTTTGTAAAACATACTTCATTTTTGAATTCATAATATCAACTATAGCTTAGGGTGAATTTTTGGGATTTTTCTGAAAAAATTCATTTTTTGATGAATAGTGAAACCACTAAGTGGTACTTATAAAAACTGAATTTCCGTTTAAATGAAATTTTTCCATCATTGTGTTTTGATTTTCAAAAATCCGACATACATGGTTGTCATTAAGAAGTAAAATGTGGTTCAATGAGATTAAAATAGTTTTTTTTGTGTATAGTAACTTATTAAGTTTTTAATCGCGATGAGTGGTAATTAGTGTAGTTTAAGGTAAAAATAATGCTTTAATAAAATGAGATGAGCTTGACACATGTTTTACCATCATTGGTTGTATCATGGCCGACCATGACAAGCCATGGGTCAACTTGGGGACCCCATGGATCCACTTTGGTTGGGAAATGACATAAATAACATTTTATTTAATGTAAAAGTAAAATTGACACAAACATGATATGTTTTACTAAAACAATTTTTAAGTGGGGTAATACAAGTCATATTTTTTATTATAAATATTCATTGAAACGATAAAAAGATTTCCTACATCATAGTATTTTTTTATAAATTTTAGACATTAAATAAATTAAATTATTTATGACATAATAATGATGCAGCGATGACATCATTATTTGATGATTTAAATAAAATGGAAAGATAATGTAAAATCTATGAACTACACATGTCCAAAACCAATTGGATGACTGTATTTCGAAGACTTATCAACTTATACACGAATTATATCAATGTGGGACCTTTTTAAACCGAAACACATTTTCAAATAAAGTAATATTTCTTTACTTTCCAAAAGTGCCCCTCCTCTCCTCTTATAAAAGGCCCCCACCTCTACCTCATTTCACACACTCCTCAAGACTTTGGCTCGGCCAAACCCTGACGATTTACTCTCTCCACATCCCTCTCCTAATCCTATTGGATTCCCTTTGGGCATAATCCTTTCAAAGGAAGCCATTATGCTCAAATCAAAAGGAGTTACACTTTTAAAGGTAATTCACTCTCTCATGTTCATTTGTTTTATTTTGCTTCTCCAACCCCCTAAACTCTTTTTATTTACTTCTTTTGTAACAACACCAGTATCTTAAATATACTAGGATGTTGTTATAAGATTTATTCGAGCTACACTCTCACACAACTACATCAAATGGTTAAAGAACATACGGTTTCCGTGGATGGTGAAATTCTGCCTCCCGAAACGATGATTGTTCAATACTCATTTAACACCTTCAAAGGTGGCCATTATGATTTCACTATTTTTATATATGATATATAATATGTTTATTTTTTATTTACGCTTCTGTATTTTTCATTTTTGTCTTACCTTTATGGCTTCCATTATGGGTATACGCGATATCTTCATTTAAGGAAGTGCGGAATACCGCCCCCTCAAAGTGATTTGATTCGTTAAATACCATATGTGGGATATATAAAGGATGGAAACATGATATTATATATGATATTATACTGGAATAATAATATACCTTTATATCATTATTATTCCATTCTATAAAATACGAAATATAAATGAAAGTAGCGTTCATGCGTACGTACGGCTTACCGTCTCCATGAACGGTGCATTTCATTTCTTACCTCTAAGTGATTATGTATTGTTATAAATGCATGCATGTACTGGATATATATGACATATATGATATCTACATAAGGAATACAATTCTGGATATAATAAACATTTGGCCACATGAACAACATGTAATTGTAAGAAGTCCACTTTCGACTTAAGAACCAAATATCGGCAAAACAAATATTATTAACTTAAATGATTACATAATGTTTATGACATGGTAATAAGTGGTATAAAAGTAATAATGAACTTGAAAAAGGTTCTTAAGGAATTATAAATTAACTCAAGTTTATTATTCAGGAGATTAAAGAACGATCGAGTCAAGTCGGACCCGAGGTAAGGGATCCTACTCCTCTCTTTCTTTTTAAGTACACACTTTTATGTCATTCCTTTTAAAGCTCATCTTTCTTGTTATTGGGATGATCATTTATATTACACTTACTGTAATTTTTATTTTCATGTGATGAGAGACCCTATTCTCTCTCATCAATCCATTTTGGAAGTTTTGAGTGGCGCCGTTAGGCTGCCAAACTTTCGTAAGAGATCTAACCTCTCTCTTCTTTTTAAGTACTCTCCTTTATGTCACTTCTTTTAAGATCCTCATTGTAATGTTGGGGGATGTTATTTTATATTCCTCTTGATGTCAATTTTATTTTAATGTGATGAGATACCCTATTTGATCTCATCAATCCATATTCGGAAGTTTTATGTGGCGCCGTTAGGCTGCCGAGTTTTCGTAAGGGATTTTTCATCTCACTTTTATTCCCGTGAGATTTATGCTACATTTGCCACAAATTCCCTTGAGTGGTGTATGTACTGCCCATTATTCTACTCTTTGTGTAATATACTTTCGTTTATGAGTATTTACATCAATTATCTTTTGTCCTTCTTTCATGAGGTGTCTGTTTTGAAAGATACCCAAGTCGGTAAGGGAACCTTTCACCCTCCTCTTTTTTAAAAGACTTCTGTTGTTGGGTATTTTAATTTACATATCGTTATGTTGGGATATGTTCCTATATATCCTTATTGATGTAAATTTTATGTCCAAGTGATGAGATACTCTTTTTATCTCTCATCAACTCTTTTTGATGTGATGCCGTTATGATGTCAAGGGAACTTTTTAACCCAATTTCGATTTCATTGGGTTCAACATGTAGTCATTGAATATGTCGTCCATTGAATATGTGTGAATGACCTTTTTACACTTAATATCCACTTTTATTGGGTGTATTTATATTTGTCACACATATTTTTGAGATTGATTTGTCCTTAATTTAAGGATACCTTCTTTATAAGGGATTTCATCATATTTGACATTTCTATTGAGGGTTCATTTTTGTTATGCACCAATTCACTCTTATATGGTGTATATACTGTCCTTTGGAGTATTATATCATGAATCCATTTATTCTCATGATATTATAAAGTTTTGACTAAATGTTATTCCTCAACTATTGTATTCAAGTGTTTCTAATTTTGGTAAAACCCCTTTAACCAAAATATCGTTTTAAATGTTTTAATTATTTGTTCTTATTAATATCCATGTTTTCAAAATAGTTTTAAGGATTTATTTATATGGATATTAATGGTTTAAAATTTTAATCTTCAAGGTGGTATGGGACACTTTGATTCAAAAATATCTTTATTAAATGTTTTAAATGGTTTTGGAAATGGTTTCTTTTTGAATGGATTCAATATTTCAATATACTAAAATGTTATATTGTGATTGAAATGTGAAAATGTTATGTTTCCTTTATGCATGTTTTATGTGAAACATTTATGTTATGGTTCTTGGGCATTGTTATGAAAACGGGTGGTTCCGTGATAAACTAAGGGTGGGTGAGCCCGTTATATCTCTCCAATGCATTGGGTAACGCGGAGGAGTGAAACGTTAAGGTTTCTCCGAAGAGATTTAGGGAATATACTATGATGGGTATTCCAAACGTAACCAAGAGGGTTACTCCCCACGTAAGAATGTTATGAATGCCTCAAGTTACCTTTATGTCTTATGTTTTCTATGATTTATTCATGATTTGATATGCCTATGTTTTATGGGTAAAGTATGATTTCATTCTTATTTATTTATGAACTCATGTTTCCTTTCCATATTTTTATAACCCTTACTGAGCTTTTTATGCTCATCCCAAGTTTTTGAAATGTTTTTCACAGGTCAAGGGAAAGGTACATGATGTGATGATAGTGTTAAGGATGTGCCAAGAAAGAATATGTGTTTTATTTTAAATAGGTTTCCGTTGATGGGAAGAATGAATATTGTCTTTTATGTAACCACTTTGTTTAAATGTGGAATGTAATGCAAGTTTCATGATGTAATTCTCTAAAACTCTAAACCTGAAAAGATCCTCAATGTGTAATCTTGTAATAACTCAAGATTAAGTAAGGTTTAAGGCTGGGGCCTTATAGTTGGTATCAGAGGTCGGTTTAGATAAATTTAGAGGTTTGGGTATTCTTTAAGCATAAGTGACATTACCATAATGGTTAGGATTTCAGAAAGAGTACTAGTTTTAGATAAAGTAAACGAGTAAGTGTATCTTAGTGTTTACCTTCCTCGTTAGTACATGATGGTTTTGATTATATACTCACACTGATATTTCTGTTTGGATGGATCTAGTAGGCACCAAAGAGACAACGGGTTTGAAGGAAACTGTGGTGGTTCTCTGATTAAGAGACTAGATAAAATAGAGGATTCAATGAGGAAACTCATTGTTGTTCTAAACCAAATATCAAGGAGTCATGATCAACCACTTGAACCTTGGTGAGTTCTCTAGTGCATCATGTACGAGATGGCCAACTCGATGCGGAAATTCAGGTAATAATTATTAAGGTAACCATTAGGGTTTATATGATCCTTAATTTTTAGGTAATTATGGGTTACTCTATGATATGATGGAAAATGAAAGGAATGAGATAAACATGAGGTTAAAATATGTTATGATTAATCATGAAGATTTTATCTCATTTTGGGGAATGTTTTAAGAATTATATAGTTTTGGAAAAAGGACAACACGCAGACCGTGTGACATCCCGTCGCGTCGGACAAAGCTGCGGGAATCGAACCCACAACCAAAGTGCGACTGGTATTTATCGCCTACCACTGGACTATGTGAAGTCCCTGGTTAGTTTGACCGATTCTTATTAGTTATATGATTTTATGAATTAAGAGTAAGTTGATTTTGGAGGATATGTGATTAGGATAATTACTTTTCAATGTGAGACTTTAGGAGCAACTGATGTTGTTTGGAGATAAATGTTACGATTTAACTTGGTAGACTATGTGACTAAATCCTTCAAATATTTGGGTTTCAATCTTAGTTTGGTTTACTTTGAATAATTTTATGGAAAAATGGTCCTCGTTGAACTTTGGGTTTTGTTGGACAAATTTTGGAGATTAAGAATAGATTTTCTTTTTATAAAGGGTTATCCTTTTCTGGATTATCTGATCTTGTACTAGCCTTTTTGGTTTTGGTTTTGGTTAAAGACATTGGAAGTATATAGTTCTATTTTTTGGATTAGGTGATTCTCTAGAAGATGATTATAGTACTCTTAATGTGAACAAGTCTTCCTAAATACTCGTCTTTTGGAGAAAATATGAGTTTCTGTAAGGAATCTAATAAAAGTTGAAAGTAAATATTATAAGTGATTGTGTTTCCTTAGGAATAAATTCCCCAATAAAAAGTAACTTAAAACAAAAATGTTGTCTATTAACTTTTCCTACTGGGGAATCGAATACTGTTTAACCCATCACAAGTTTGTGATTTTCTCGTGGTTAACTTTCTCCTAAACATGTTTTCTATCACTCTCCATCAGAACATGACCCTTTGTTTTTTCCTCCATGTCCATATTTTCATATTTGGAATCCTAGTATGGGTTAACTCGGGTGACCTTTTTACTTATCTCTCTTTATTTTAAAGTGTTTGTTTTACCGACTTTTGTTCCGATTTGGGACTTTCAAGGATGTTTCCAAGCACAATTTTAAAATTGCGAGGACGCAATTCCCAAAGGGGGGAAGGATGTAACACCCCAGGTAAATAAAGAATATGACATTTCATATTTTTCCATATTTGTGAATAAAATATTTAAATAACTTTAAAGGGGACGCTATGCTCGATGGCGTACCCAACACGCAACAACGAGTTTCTTGGGAATCTTACGTTGCACTCTAATAATAAAATAATATTATTTTAAATGGTAGTTAATATGTAGCCATTGTATTGGCGGGAATGGATAGAAATAACTAAAATATGATTATATATGTTCTTAAATATTTTTACATTTATACAATAAAAGATAAAGGCTTAAAATACGGAAAGAATTCAATTTTAGGCGTATATGCCCTAGTTTTCACTAAAGGTTCACTTATCACCTTTTGATGGCGAACCGTCATTAAATATAGTTTTGATCACTCTTATACATTCTTTTGGACCAAATAAAACTCTTATTAAGAATCGGGACATCAAAATTTACTTTGTGTAAATTTATGGTATCTTTCCGATAAAGTTCATTTTTTTAATGAATACTGTAAAATGTTGTATTTTAATTCGAAACCACTTTTTAATCTAATTTATCTATATGATTATATTATATTTTGAATTGGTTTTAAAGTGAAATTAGAAAATATTTTTACCATTAAATCCAATAGTGTTCGTTGGAATCAATTTCACTTTGAAATCAGACTTAAACTAGTGTCAATCTTTTGATACTTATTGTTTCATAAAACACGCTATTTGACATGACAGCGTGAATTAATTATTAAATTAATTAATGTGACTTATGTGTTTTGAATTTTGTAAAATGGACTTCATTTTTGAATTCAGAATATCAAATATAGCTTAGGGTGAATTTTTGGGATTTTTCTGAAAAACTTCAATTTTTGATGAATAGTGAAACCACTAAGTGGTACTTATAAAAACTGATTTTCCATTTAAATGAAATTTTTCCATAATTGTGTTTTGATTTTCAAAAATCCGACATACATGGTTGTCATTAAGAAGTAAAATGTGGTTCAATGAGATTAAAATAATTTTTTGGTGAATAGTAACTTATTAAGTTTATAATCGCGATTAGTGGTAATTAGTGTAGTTTAAGGTAAAAATAATGCTTTAATAAAATGAGATGAGCTTGACACATGTCTTACCCTCATTGGTTGTATCATGGCCGACCAAGACAAGCCATGGGTCAACTTGGGGACCCCATGGATCCACTTTGGTTGGGAAATGATATAAATAACATTTTATTTAATGTAAAAGTAAAATTGACACAAACATGATATGTTTTACTAAAACAATTTTTAAGTGGGGTTATACAAGTCATATTTTTTATTATAAATATTAATTGGAAAGATAAAAAGATTTCCTACATCATAGTATTTTTTTATAATTTTTAGACATTAAATAAATTAAATTATTTATGACATAATAATGATGCAGCGATGACATCATTATTTGACGATTTAAATAAAATGGAAAAATAATGTAAAATCTATAAACGACACATGTCCAAAACCAATTGGATGAGTGTATTTCGAAG
The DNA here is from genome assembly GCA_963277665.1 of Viscum album. NCBI lineage: Eukaryota > Viridiplantae > Streptophyta > Magnoliopsida > Santalales > Viscaceae > Viscum > Viscum album. The sequence goes on along the minus strand of OY728143.1, from coordinate 58,365,700 downwards.
AATTATCACCTTATCCACGAATTATATCAATGTGGGACCTTTTGAAACCGAAACACATTTTCAAATAAAGTAATATTTCCTTACTTTCCAAAAGTGCCCCTCCTCTCCTCTTATAAAAGGCCCCCACCTCTACCTCATTTCACACACTCCTCAAGCCTTTGGATCGGCCAACCCCTGCCCATTTACTCTCTCCAAATCCCTCTCCTCATCCTAGAAGATTCCCTTTGGGCAGAATCCTTTCAAAGGAAGCCTTTAGGCTCAAATCAAAAGGAGTTACACATTTAAAGGTAATTCACTCTCTCATGTTCATTTGTTTTATTTTGCTTCTCCGACCCCCTAAACTCTTTTTATATAATTCTTTTGTAACAACACCAGTATATTAAATATACTAGGATGTTTTTATAAGATTTATTCGAGCTACACTCTCACACAACTACATCAAATGGTTAAAAAACATACGGTTTTTGTGGATGGTGAAATTCTGCCTCCTGAAACGATGATTGTTCAATACTCATTTAACACCTTCAAAGGTGGCCATTATGATGTCACTATTTTTATATATGATATATAATATGTTTATGATTTATTTACGCTTCTGTATTTTTCATTTTTGTCTTACCTTTATGGCTTCCATTATGGGTATACGCAATATCTTCATTTAAGGAAGTGCGGACTACCGCCCCCTCAAAGTGATTTGATTCGTTAAATACCATATGTGGGATGTATAAAGGATGGAAACATGATATTATATATGATATTATACTGTAATTATAATATACCTTTATATCATTATTATTCCATTCTATAAAATACGAAATATAAATGAAAGTAGCGTTTATGCGTACGTACGGCTTACCGTCTCCATGAACGGTGCATTTCATTTCTTACCTCTAAATGATTATGTAATGTTATAAATTCATGAATGTACTGGATATATATGACATATATGATATCTAAATAAGGAATAAAATTCTGTATATAATAAACATTTGGCCACACGAACAACATGTAATTGTAAGAAGTCCACTTTCGACTTAAGAACCAAATATCAGCAAAACAAATATTATTAACTTAAATGATTGCATAATGTTTATGACATGGTAATAAGTGGTATAAAAGTAATAATGAACTTGAAAAAGGTTCTTAAGGAATTATAAATTAACTCAAGTTTATTATTCAGGAGATTAAAGAACGATCGAGTCAAGTCGGACCCGAGGTAAGGGATCCTACTCCTCTCTTTCTTTTTAAGTACACACTTTTATGTCATTCCTTTTAAAGCTCATCTTTCTTGTTATTGGGATGATAATTTATATTACACATACTGTAATTTTTATTTTCATGTGATGAGAGACCCTATTCTCTCTCATCAATCCATTTTGGAAGTTTTGAGTGGCGCCGTTAGGCTGCCAAACTTTCGTAAGAGATCTAACCTCTCTCTTCTTTTTAAGTACTCTCCTTTATGTAACTTCTTTTAAGATCCTCTTTGTAATGTTGGGGGATGTTATTTTATATTCCTATTGCTGTAAATTTTATTTTAATGTGATGAGATACCCTATTTGATCTCATCAATCCATATTCGGAAGTTTTATGTGGTGCCATTAGGCTGCCGAGTTTTCGTAAGGGATTTTTCATCTCACTTTTATTCCCGTGAGATTTATGCTACATTTTCCACAAATTCCCTTGGGTGGTGTATGTACTGCCCATTATTCTACTCTTTGTGTAATATACTTTCGTTTATGAGTATTTACATCAATTATCTTTTGTCCTTCTTTCATGGGGTGTATGTTTTGAAAGATACCCAAGTCGGTAAGGGAACCTTTCACCCTCCTCTTTTTTAAAAGACTTCTTTTGTTGGGTCTTTTAATTTACATATCGTTATGTTGGGATATGTTCTCATATATCCTTATTGATGTAAATTTTATGTCCAAGTGATGAGATACTCTTTTTATCTCTCATCAACTCTTTTTGATGTGATGCCGTTAGGCTGTCAAGGGAAGTTTTTAACCCAATTTCGATTTCTTTGGGTTCAACATGTAGTCATTGAATATGTCGTCCATTGAATATGTGTGAATGACCTTTTTACACTTAATATCCACTTATATTGGGTGTATTTATATTTGTCACACATATTTTTGAGATTTATTTGTCCTTAATTTAAGGATACCTTCTTTATAAGGGATTTCATCACATTTGACATTTCTATTGAGGGTTCATTGTTGTTATGCACCAATTCACTCTTATATGGTGTATATACTGTCCTTTGAAGTATTATATCATGAATCCATTTATTCTCATGATATTATAAATTTTTGACTAAATGTTATTCATCAACTATTGTATTCAATTGTTTCTAATTTTGGTAAAACCCCTTTAACCAAAATATCATTTTAAATGTTTTAATTATTTGTTCTTATTAATATCCATGTTTTCAAAATAGTTTTAAGGATTTATTTATATGGATATTAATGGTTTATAATTTCAAGCTTTAAGGTGGTATGGGACACTTTGATTCAAAAATCTCTTTATTAAATGTTTTAAATGGTTTTGGAAATGGTTTCTTTTTGAATGGATTCAATATTTAAATATACTAAAATGTTATATTGTGATTGAAATGTGAAAATGTTATGTTTCCATTATGCATGTTTTATGTGAAACATTTATGTTATGGTTCTTGGGCATTGTTATGAAAACGGGTGGTTCCGTGATAAACTAAGGGCGGGTGAGCCCGTTATAGCTCTCCAATGCATTGGGTAATGCGAAGGAGTGAAACGTTAAGGTTTCTCTGAAGAGATTTAGGGAATATACTGTGATGGGTATTCCAAACGTAACCAAGAGGGTTACTCCCCATGTAAGAATGTTATGAATGCCTCAAGTTACCTTTATGTCTTATGTTTTCTATGATTTATTCATGATTTGATATGCCTATGTTTTATGGGTAAAGTATGATTTCATTCTTATGTATTTATGAACTCATGTTTCCTTTCCATATTTTTATAACCCTTACTGAGCTTTTTATGCTCATCCCAAGTTTTTGAAATGTTTTTCACAGGTCAAGGGAAAGGTACATGATGTGATGATAGTGTCAAGGATGTGTCAAGAAAGAATCCATGTTTTATTTTAAATAGGTTTCCATTGATGGGAAGAATGAATATTGTCTTTTATGTAACCACTTTGTTTAAATGTGGAATGTAATGCAAGTTTCATGGTCTAATTCTCTAAAACTCTAAACCTGAAAAGATCCTCAATGTGTAATCTTGTAATCACTCAAGATTAAGTAAGGTTTAAGGGTGGGGCCTTATAGTAGCTGTGTGTTGGCCATATAAGGGCCAAAAACATGGCAGTATATGGTGACCTAGAAACCACCTTCTGTAGTGGCCAGTTAAAGATAGCACACTCCATGTACATTATTTTTTTCATTAAATGGATCGGGGTCACGTCTAATCAACATAACCATTTTTCATCTTTTTCTATCTCATCTAGGAGTGACTATATGATGCAAATCTTCACCAATCCCCTGACTCGCTGTTCATTCTCAAATTATTCTTCCATCGATTACGTTGGAATCACATCGATGAGTTATCTTTTCCAATGGAACATCATATATTTATTTCACTTCTATCAATATATATCCTTGATTGAATATTTTTAGCATTTTGTTGATCTAAGGTGTTCAAGGGTGATTCAAGGCCTGAGGTTCATGTATACCATTCGTACAACACTGAGGTCGGTGGTCTATGACTTTACATAGTTAGTCTTTGAGTAATATATGAAAATTTTCAAATAACATTGTTCATGGAATTGTGTCTTTATGGTTGTTAGCCATTTTATTGCCTACTATTCCTAGTGTGCTTGAGTAGAGGATTTATGATTGTAAATATGGTTATTTTTATATCTATGGACGTGCTTCCCATGTTTGGTATATATTGACCATTTTCTCTATCATTTCCTATTAGGCTATTTTGTTTTCCATGCCTTGTATTGTTAGGATTGAGTGATTTTATTTGACATGATGTGATACTCTTTAGAATATTTAGCCAAGTAATTCATGATATTTACCTTTTTTCTATATATCATTCATGAACGATTGTTTACACATGGCTATGTGAACCTGGTATAGTAGAATCTAGAGAGAATATATTTTGAGGGATTCTCTCGAGTGTCTATTTACATCACATAGCAAAACAATAGGGGGGATGTATATATTCTCTCCCCCATAGTGTCTATAGTTCCATGTTTTGAGACCATCGGGGGAATTAGAAGATGAGTGCTTCCCCAGAGTTTCTATAGTTAGATATACGAGACCACAGAGGGAATTGATGGCATGTTATTCCAAACAGTGTATTTTATAAAGCTGCTCTAGAGGGGTTAGACTGTGATTACTTCCAAGATGGATGCTTATGTTTGTTTTGATAAACCAGAGGTGTTATGCTCTGAGTACTTCCCAGAGGGTTACATAATTTTTTTGATTTCCTAACTAATAAATGATATTGAATTTCTTTGAACTATTTTATTTTTTTACTTTTTAGTACATCCTTATTTCGGATTCTTTTTTTATTTCCTACAATATATATTCACTGACTATTAGGCATAGATCGTTGGGTTGTTCCCTACTGGAAATCATCTCACACCCTCATTGGGCCAGGCTTTTTTGTCCAAATAGATAATATTTTTTTAGGTCTAGATAAGGGAAAGAACGATAATACTTCTGGTACTTGATTTTAGTGGAGATGGAGAACATGGGACCAAGAAGAGGCTTGTGATGCTGCTGGAGTTATTTTTCTTATTTGTACATTTGGTTTAGCACTGTATTCCAGCATTGTGAATTGTTCAGTTGCTTTCCTAGACATACATATCATGCATCATTTATATATGTTCTTCAGTTTTTTATTTCATCAGTCTTCCACTATTTATTATTGTATTGTATTATTACTGTTTTTGCAATTATTATCCGTTTATTTCTAGTATGTTACACTCTAATGAGTGCATAGTTTCCCCACTATCACACCCATGGCCCTTGCTTCTAATCAATAGCCTTTGGAATTTGGGGAAATGCGCTTGACGATATGTGACCTATTGGTCAGAGTGGATAATCAAGAGGGTGGTGAATTGAGTTCTAATTTAAATTTCTGTTTAAAATATTAATATTGAAATCCACCAATTCATAAAAAAAGTTAAACTGTAGTGAATTTATAATGATTGTAAAAGTTCAGTTAGTTTATCAAATATTGATTATTTCTCAGTTAACATATTCTGAAGATTATGTTATCTTTTGAAACTAATTTACTGGTTTAGAATAATTATAATCACTTGCTATTTCAACTATCAGAGTTACTTTTAAAACAAATTTTAATTTCAAAGTAATTAGTAGTAGAATATTGAAAAGAGCTTAAAGTAAAATAATATGCACATCTATTTTAACCAAGAGGTTCAGTCTCAAGCTAAGACTTAGTCCTCTCAAATAGTTTATATAAAACATTGATCCACACCCTGGATTAGGGTTCACAATAGTACTCAGACTGTCGAGGTCCTCAAACCTCTACCATAGTTCTACTTGGGAAAGTAGTATCAACAACACAAAGGTTGTCCTGGTTATCATACCTCTACCATAGTTATATGAGGGATACACCAAGGTATAAATTTTTTGGTGTGAGGATTTCAGTATCCTCCAGTTCAGCTTAGGAGTTATTGTGTGTCCCAATAGACATAAGCACACACACACTGCATGTAATGTTGAAAAAATGATCACAACGGAGGAATAATATTGAGATGAGTTTAGAATGATCTTGTGTGATGTCAATTCAGATCTGGACTCCTTTGGATTGATGCATATGAAGCTTTGAGTCCTTCTCTTGATGTTGTTTGGAATACAGAGTGTCGTAATTTTGTTCCTTCACTTCCAATATTGGATTTTAGCTTGAATTTGAGAGTAATCCTTGCAAGACTTGAAAATCCACTTCAAATTCACTTCATGATGTGTATGAGTATTCTTTGAGTTCATCATGTGTTCTTCCGCTCTGCTAGGAAGGTAAAGGCCAAAGTGAGTGAAGGTGTTATCAACTTAAATGGCAATGCAGTTCAAGAAGGGCATGCAGTCGATGCAGTCAAAGGGGTTGTTCCCATCAGGGATATACTATAGAATACATGCATGGATGTTGATCAACCTCTAAAGCTACTACTAAATTCCGGAGAAGAATTGGTGGAAGAGGAACCCCTTGCTACCCATGCCCCAATAGTTGATAGAGATAAAATGATAGAAAGGATGGTTCAGGTGGACACCAATAAAGAACATATGTACTGGATTGACAAGAAGAATCATATCGTTGTAAGAGGTATCAAAGTGGGGTAAATCACTCAAGTGGAATACAAGATCGTGTGGGACAGTATGGTGCATTGTTTTGAAGACCTTATAAAGGATGATCCAACAATACTGGTAACCGCTTTTTCTTGGGAACTTATTAAGGATAAACATTTAAATACTCTCATGTTTCCCTTTAACAAATTTGTTTTCTCTTGGGGTTTCTCACTTTTTCTTTAGAAGTGTTTTTGGTTTATAATAAAAAATGAAGTTAGTAGTAGTGTGTTCTTCTTGTATGTGTATGAGTGTTCTTCGTGTTATTTGTGTGTTCTTCTTGTATGTGTCTCTTTGTGCATTATCTATGTCACTTGCGTTATACATAGCTTTTATCTTCCTTTTACAGCTCATGTAGTGTTTCGACACATGCCATGATTACTTCTGTAGGTATGAGGTACAGTTCCCTAACATCCAACAAACATCATCAATTAATTTCCGACATAAGGCACGATTACTTCTGTAGGAACGAGGTATAGTTTCTTGACATCCAACTAACATCATTAATTAATGTCAATTTATTTATAAGAAAAAAATATGACCATTTATAATAAACAAACAGAGATATAGCTTAGAGAAATATTGGTTGGCTTCCATTGGTAGCTCTTTGTATCGCATAACATTTAGCGGTGGACTTGTAATAGTAGGTCTTATATCTATAGTTATTACTCTCTATAACAGTAGCTTTCTTGTATCAGTAGATGTCTATGTAGTGGTTGCTGCTAGTTTCGGTAGCTCCATGTATTGGTAGTTCTTCATAACAGTGAGCTTTAGTCGGTAGCTCATCCTAGCTATCAATAGTTGTTATCATCGGTAGCGGTAGCTCCTTATATCCGTAGCTTCCTCTATCAGTAGCTCTATTCTATTAGTATCTTGTATTAGTGACCTAGTTGGTTAGTAGACTCAGTATATTGGTGACCTTTGTTTATTGGTAGCACTATCTATATTAGTGACTTTAAAACCCAAATGTTTATAAAGTATCTGTTCAATTCATTTCATTTCCAGATTGAGTTAGTATTAAGATTAAACATTTATAATCATTAATAAACATTGAATAACATATTCCAATGATGTGATATGGTCATTTTGATATTCATATTAACTTATTAGCATGATTTAATAATTAGAGAGTATAATTAGATTATAGATAGACATTATATGGAATTATCAAAGCATATCTAATCATAATTGAGATTATCAAAACAGGTGAGTCCAACTATCTCATGATTTTTTATAATAAAAAATTATGACATTATAATCCAAAATAGATTTTAATGAATCAAAGTAAAATACATCTAATGGAAATTCTCATTATGTTCAGATCGTATTTTCTCAATATTATCAGAGTTATACTATTGAAAAACATAAGAGTAAAATGAAATAGAATAGTCATTTCCCCCAAAGACACATATTATAAGTTTCTCCCCCTTACTGTAACAAGCATTAGAATTTTCACCCCCATAGTGTAATTTCTACCCATATTAGAATTTTTCACCTCCTTATGATTCACCAAAAGTGAAGAATGTGGTTCAGATCATAAAGGAAGGAGAGGAAAAATAGATATTTTCAATTCACATTATAAATGTACATGAGATAATACAAATGAAATAAATGATGTACAAAGATCCATATCAAATGTCATAGTCACTAATAGATAAACCTAATCAATAGGTAATTTGGATTTTTCTTTGGGATTATAATTTGATTCGGGCTGATTAGGCATAGGTAAAGGCTTGGAAACTCAAGTGTTGATCAAATGTGGTTGAGCTACTAAAAAACTGTCAGGCCTTTAATGGGTACTCCTTTGTGTGATCATAGGATTAAGACATCTGATAGATTGAGTTGGAGTCAACTGAGGTGTAGAAGCAAACTGATTAGAAGCAGGCCAAGCTGGAGGTACAATGAGATGGGTACTGTCCACATGCAGAAAGGGTAGTAAGTGATTCCTCAAATCCATGATGATACCTCCTCCTCACTCCATGGAAGAGATGAAATCTCCTTGTTCTCCCCAATTTTTTCAAAAGAAGGGGTCTTCTCTCTGAGCTTAATAACTTGTTCATTGAAGGATAGAGTAACAGGGGATGTTTCAGATTCTATAACAGCAGCTTGAAATGTTTGGTTAGCTGATGCTTGGTATACACACTCTTAAAATAGTAATCAATTTTGTCTTTGATTTCCTTCCAGGCTGCATTAGCATCTCTCATATAATCTTGGACGATTTTTCTGATATCCCTGTTGATAGTAATCACCTAGGAATCAGATGAGCTACTGGCATGAACTTGACTACGTTCATCCTTCATTGCAAATCTATACTGTTCAACATCAACTAAACCTCTGGAGGCACCAAGAGGTATTATAGTAAAAGCTACTATTTCTTTGAAGGAATGTGGAAAACTATATATAAAATTCTTCACAACCTAATCCTGAGTACTGACATGGGTTTTTATGGTCTTCTTAAAATCATCAAACAGATCCACAAACTGTTTCACTACACCTCAAATGTAGTTGATGTCAGTATCAACTTGATATTTAGACCTCAAGAAGCCATCAAATGAAAGAAAATAGATTGGTTCAATGAATCAACAACCTATGTCAAATTTTAACTTGATTATGACATTCTTTTAATTCATCCATCACTTCTATCACAACACCTGACATAATACTTCCCAGATAATATACCAAAGAACTTTCCATCTAACTTTTCTCTTCAAAAAAATGGTTTTCAATTCAGATTTCGGTGCCTCAAGATCTTTTTTTCTCACAAGATCATCAGGCAGACCTATATGAGCTGCTGGTTGAGCCGTAAGATCCTCTGAAAAAAATATCATAAGAAACAAGATGTATTCTAATGGGTATCTCATCATCAAAATTATTTAGTATAGTCACAATACAACAAATCCTATTTCTATAGACCAATTTTCCACTTCATAGGTCAGAGAAACTGATCCTGTCCTTACAGGTTTCTCCCTCTCATCCCGAGCTTCCATCACTATATCTACAACAGCAGCAGTAGAATCATTGGATAGTTCCTCTTCAAGAGAGTCATCTACATCCAAATTCATATCCAAGCTAGGTTGCACAGGCTGGGGTATGTCAGTAATAAGCACTATTCTGTCTACATCAAGAATCACCTCAACAGGCATAATAGAGTTCTCAATCAGAGGACTGAGAATCAAACAGGTACTTCCATTCTTAGATACTTCTTCATATTCATCATCACTATTATTGGAATCTAGATCAGTCTCCCTATGATCTTATCTAGGCTGGTCTTCCTCATTTATAGAGATTACTTAAACATTTTCCCATTTAACTGCTTCCTTTCTAGGTAGGGTCATAGGTGAACTTGACTTTTGACTCGATACCTTTTTAGCAGCTGGGATTGGAGGAAAATTAGGATCCCCTCCATATTCTATAGAGGTTTCCTCCTCCGCATCATCATCACAGTATTGAGGTTCTTCCTCATCAGGTCCTAGATCTGGATATCTTTTATCTCTTGGCTGATTGGGATGATCAACATGGTTAAATTTATTATAATTTACCTCATCATCATTTACCCATTCCCTTTTCAATGGGTTCCAGCCAATATTCATGTACATAAGAACTGTTTTTGTAACACAAAATATGTCTCTTATAACCACTGTCTCATCCTGAGACTCATCCACACCAATTACTTTGATCATGAAAGAGATCAGCTTTGCAAAGAATAGAGGATTTGTTTTCGATTTTTTCAGGGTCATATCTTCAATTTGAATCATCACAATCCAAAAAAATTTACTTTGATACCATGCATTATCAGATATAACAAGAATAAATCTTGCAATCTGAGGATAACAAAATCCCCTCGTTTTGGAGATAACACATGCTGGATAAATTTGAACAGCAACCAGTTTTCTCCATCCATTTTTGTAGCAACTACTTTCCTTGGTGTTCCATCTCCAGTGAGTTTTTCCAAAGCAGATTCATAGTCAAAAATGTCAATAGTGGGAGGTACTGACATTTAAAAATATCCAAATTCACCCTCATGTTGAACTTTTATGCTCTTAGCCAAATTAATGGAACAAAATGATATTATCTTGTCATTCACTACTGATATCATTCTATTCTCACTTTCAGATTTATCAAAATGAACAAGCTCATAGAATTCATTTACCAATTTCAGATAAAAAGGACCATTGTTATTCCCCAAACATTAGAACTACCCTTGTTCCTGCAAAATCATTCTTACCATAGAATTGTTAGGCATGTTCCATTCTGCACAGAGTTGTTTCTCGATTACTATTTACCTTTTCTTGAGAAGTGAGTTTACAGGTTTCTTCACTCCATTTTCACTACTAGACTATCCTTTGTGTCTCATAGAATTTGGATTGTCACCCTTTTTACTGACATCCAATCTCTTAACTCGTTTAATTCTACGAATCACATGATTTAGGGTTTGAGAGAAAAGAATGTTTGGGAGCTAAGCATTGTAGGTAAAGGGTTCATGATGGATTGAAATGAGGTTAATACTAATGTTTTATCATTTAGGAATCAAGAAAAAAAATCACAATAAATATAATACAAATGATACAGTTTACATCGGCCAAAAAACACGAAGTTTCAAACAGTGAAAACTAGCGGTAACATATTCCATTGATTATTCCTAATAGTGCAGTCCACTAACTATGAGGTTATAACAGTGAGGTATATACCAGTTAGGTATAATGGTGAGGTTTATCCATCAGTGAGGTTTTTTAATAGTGAGGATTTTCTATTAGTGAGGTTTAAGGATTGTTTATCATTCCTAACTCATGTCTAATGCAACTTAACCTTTCAGAACTGAATGGATTCATGAATATGTCAGCTAATTGATGTTATGTGCTTATAAATTCAAGACTTATATCAATATTTTGATAATAATATCTCAAAAAATTATGTCTTACGTCAATGTTTATAGTCCTAGAGTGAGATATAGGATTCATAGAGATATTGATCGCACTAGTGTTATCATTGTTTATAGATACATGCCTAAATTGGTATCCATAGTCCAATAAAGTATATTTTATACACAGAATTTGTCCACAACAACTACCCGTAGCTATGGACTCTGCTTCAATAGTATATAAGGCAACATAATTCTGATTTTTACTACACCGTGATACTAAGGACTTACCTAGAATGTGACATGTTCCAGAAGTGCTCTTCCTATCTAACATGAAACCTGCAATGTCTGCTTTTAAATAACATGTTAAATCAATTGATTGTCCTTTTGGATAAAATAATCATAAATTAGTAGTATTTTTAAGATATTTGAAAGTCTTTTTAATATAAAACAAGTGTGAATCTTTGGGATTAGCTTGAAATATTACGCACATACAAACACTAAACATAATATCTGGTCAACTAGCAGTCAGATAAAGTACACTCCCAATCATACCTCTATAATTGGTTTGATCCACTAGTTTCCCAGTTTCATCATGCATTCAATTTACAAGTGGTATTCATAGGTGTATCACTTTCCTTATTACTATCCAAACCAAAACGTTTCCAAATATCCTTTGTATATTTACATTGATTTAAAATAATACCATTTTAATTTTGAAAAAAATGAAATCCAAGAAAATATTTGAGTTCTCCCATTAAACTAATTTCAAATTAACTTGGCATACTCTTTTAGAAATCAATATATAAAGCTTTTTTAGAAGATCTAAAAATAATATCATCAACATATATTTGTAATATCAAAAAATATTTAGAAATCCTTTTGATAAATAGAGTTGGATCTACACTCCCTTTCAAAAAAACCATTTTAAATAAGATAATTACTAAGTCTATCATAGCAAGATCATGGAGATTGTTTTAAACAATAAAATTCATTAGAATGTTTAAAAACACGATTGTGAAAATGAGGATTAGTATATCCAGGTGGTTGTTCTACAAAAACATCGTCAATAATAAAACCATTTATAAAAGTACTTTTATCATATATTTGATATAGCTTGAAATTCATATGAGCAGTATATGAAAGTATAATTCTAAAAGAATCAAACCTAGCAACTGGTGAAAATGTTTTCCCCATAGTATATTCCTTCTTCTTCACTACATCCTTTTGTAACTAACCTAGATTTGTTTCTATCAATATTCCTAGATTCATCAACATTATTTCTAAAAACCCATTTACTGCCTATGGTCATGTTTACCTTAGGTCTGTCTACTAATTCCCAGATTTGATTCGGTCAAATTGATTTAACTATTCTTCCATAGAAATTACCCAAAATTCGTCATGGATAGCATCATTGATATTTTTAGGTTCTAACTGTGAAAGAAAGGCTTGATGTTAAACCTGATTACTTAGAGAAGATCTAGTTTGTGTTCATCTATATAAATCTCCAACAACAACACCTAATTGATGGTTTGTAAGGGTCATATTTGGTATAGAAAATGTAGGGCTAAAATTTCTTGTTCATTTACAGGTTTGGGTTCAACAGAAACAGGTTTTGGAAAATTTCAAAGAACCAGTTGTCTTAACAACAGGTTCACAGTTTTTGTCATTAAGGTCCAGAATTGACATATCTTCTTCAAGATTTTCAAGAGGGGTCTTAGATTCATGTGGATCAGTTTCATAAAATTTGATGTTTACAAATTCATCCACACATTTAGTCCTCTTATTAAATACTCTATAAGATTTTCTATACATAGAATAACCTAGAATAATTCCTTCATCACTTTTGGATGCAAACTTATCCAGATTATCTTTAGTATTGAGAATAAAGACTTTTCAACCAAAAACTATAAAGTAACTGACATTAGGATTCATTATTCCAAAGTTCATATGGGGTATTTCGAGGAACAGGTTTAATAATGATTCTATTTATAAAATAACAAGATATATGTATAGCTTCAGCCCAAAAGTAAATAGGTAAGTCATACTCATTGAGCATAGTTCTTGCAATTTCATCAACGGTAATATTTCTTCTTTCTACTACACCATTCTGTTGAGGTGTCCTATGGGAAGAGAAGTTGTGACTATAGACATTGTGTGAGGAGTAGGTTTCAAAGTCATGATATTCAAACTCGCGACCATGATCACTTCCCAGGGTCTTAATCTTAAGTCCACAAAGGTTCTCTACAGATATAGAGTATTTAGTGAAATAGGATAATGATAATCTTTTTTGAGCAAGAATGTATACCCATGTGTATATAGTAAATTCATCTACTAAAACATAGACATAGTGCTTCCCATTTAAACTAGAAACACTAGATGGTCCAATTAAATCCATATTAACCAACTTGAGAGGTTGATAAGTTGAAACTTCTTTTATTCATTTGAAAGAATATTTATGTTATTTTAACTTTTGATAGGGATTACAAACCTTGTCTGTTGGGAATTTTAGTTTTGGAAGGTCTCTAACTAAACATTTCATAGTCAGTTTCTTAAGTGAATGATCATTGTAGTGTCCTAATCTTCTGGGCCATAGTCAAGATTATTTAAGAATTTTATTTAAACAAGTAAACTTTTGTTTGGATAAAGAATTTAAATCTACAGAAAATAAAATTTCATTTATTAATGTAGTAAATACAAAAAAAAAATTAGAATCAGATACATTACATGAATCATTTTCATATTTGAAAATGAAACCATCATCAAACAAATTATAAATGATTAACCAATTGTATTTTAATCCATTAAGAAATAATACATTAGAAATTAAAACTGAATCATTGTTACCAATCTGGCCTAATCCGATGATCATTCGTTTTGAGTTATCACCAAAGGTGACATGTCATCCATCAACATGGATTATGATCTTAAAGAAAGAGTAGCCTCCTATCATATTCCTTGAACATCCACTTTTCAAGTACCATATATTCCTATAAGAATGTTTCAAGCATGTTTTCTACCAAACAGATTTAGAGAGAAGATAACTTTGGTACCCATATTTTCATGGGTCCAGAAAGGTTAGAAAGTAGAACATTATGCACCCATATTTGTCTAATAGATTTCCTACAATCAAAAGATTTAAAAGATTTTGATAAATAAAATTTCTTAGGTCTATAAGAATTTGAGGCATAAGAAATTCCAGAACATGAACTTGCAGGATACTATCCAGATTTTGGAATAATTTGTTTTTTAACAATCTGTCATTGTCTAGGATAGTAACCTAAACCGGAAGTATACTTTGGTTAAAATTGTTTTCAAAGCATTTGAGTGGGAGTATTATTTCCATTTTTGAACTTCTCTATGTATTTTGAAAGTTTATCATTAGAAAATTTTAGTTCTATGTTATCTTTTAAGAGTTGAGCATTCTTATCCATTTCTATACTAATATATGACTTAACAGTACTAGTCATGGCATACTATTTCCTCAATGATTTGTACTTGTCTTTCAGCTCATTACAAGTATCTTCCAACCTATTACAGTATTCAAATAATTCATATTTAGACATATTATCATCATTATTTGAATCACATTCATTCCTCGAATAATAATCATTGTGAATAAGGGAATTAAGTGATACCTTAGATATTTCGGTCATAAAACACATGTTGTCATGATTATTTTCCACAGAATCAGAAGATTTAGATAAACTTGAGAGGTCTTTAGAAGCACTCCATGTAGCTTTCATTGAATTTTTTATATTTTTTTCCTTGAAATAATATTTATTCTTAAACATCAATTTTGTATAGTCAGCATTAACATCTACTTTCCTTTTACATTCACAACAGACTATCTCATCATCTTTATTAGTTTCTTCCAATATCTCTTCCAATTACCTCGTTGGTCACACATACCTTAATAATTTGATTTTCTGGAAAATTTCATCTTACTATTTAATTTCTTGAATCTCATGGCTATATGAGCCATCTCTTCATCACTATCTGAATCTAAACCTACAATTGTTGACCTTTCGACAAGTATGAAAACATTTCTCCTTGTCCTTGGTCTTAAAGGCAGTAGACTTAAAAGACACTGACTTATTTTTAGGTTCATCATCTTCGTCTTTATTTACCTCTAGCTCTTATTCATATATCATCAAATTACCAATCAACTCCTTGACTGATAGCTTTCCAATGCCACATGATTCTCATATAGAGACAGAAGTTCTTCTAAATCTATCTGGTAGGCATAATTATATCCTCATGATTTTCTCCATTGCTAGAACATCTTTTTCCAGTGATCCAATTGTATTGAATATCTCATTAAACCAGAGATACATATTAGAAATAGATTCATCATATTTCATTTTAAAATTATCATACATAATTGTGTATGTATTTAATCTCTCTTCCTTTACATTAGTTGTTCCCAAATGGAAAACACCCAAAGTATCCCATATTTCATAAGTAGTCTTACAGGAAGATATTTCCTTAAATTCTTCATCTCCTAAAGCACAATACAGATGATTAATTGCATTAAAATTATTATGCAAGTAACATTCATAGGTTCATCCCATGTAGTTCAAATTGTTTATGGAATCTTATGCTGAGCCTCTATAGCAGTCTAGTTATCAAATCCCATAAATTCTATGTGATGTTTCATTTTTATTTTCCATTGGGCATAATTAACACCATTACAGAAAGGTAGCATGTTGGTAGATACACCTTCAAAACTATTATTCATATGAACTATGTATTAAAAAGATATATAAAGATATAAAAATTTGTAAGTAACAGAAATTTTGAGATCTTTAAGATACAACTCAAATTATAGTTGAAAATTATTCACAAACAAATAGATTGGCAAACGAAACTTTTATCTACTACTCTCTTACCAAATTATGGTCGAAGTGGATACTCAAGAGGGGGGGAATTGAGTTCCTATTAAATTTTCTGTTTAAAATATTTATATCGAAATCCACCAATTCATAAAACATGTTAAACATTAGTGAATTTATAAATATTGCAAGTGTTCAATTAGTTTCTCAATGATTGATTATTTCTCAGCTAACATAATCTGAATAATAAGTTAGCTTTTGAAACTAACTTACTAGTTCAAAATACATAAAAACACTTGTGATGTTCAACTATCAGAGAAACTTTTAAAATAGATTTGAATTTCTCTGTAATTAGCAGCTAAATATTGAAAATAGTTTGAACTAAAATAAGATACATAAAAGTTTTAACCTAGATTTTTAGTCTCAAGGTGAGACATATTCCACTCAAACAGTTTATATAAAACATTGATCCACACCCTAGATCGGGGTTTACAATAGTACTTAGACTGTTCAAGTCCTCAGACCCCTACTACAGTTCTACATGGTAAATCAGCAACAACAACACACAGGTTGTCCTGGTCCTTAGACCACTACCAATGTTATACATTGGATACAAAATGGTATAAAAAGTTCAGTGTGGGGAATTTAGTATCCTCTAGGTCATCTTAGGATTCACTATGTGTCCAAATAGTCATAAGAACACACACTACTCGTAATGTAGTAAAATTTATCATAGTAGATAAATATTATGTAGATGAGTTTAGAATACTCCTGTGTGTTGTAAATGCACCTCTGGACACCTTTGGATTGAAGAAGATGATGCTTTGAGTCCTTCTAGGTATGTTGTTTGGAAAACTGGGTGTCGTAATTGTGTTCCTTCACTTCCAGTACAGGTGTTCAGCTTGAATGTGAGGGTATTTCTTACATCACTTGAACCTCTTCTTGAACTTCTGTTCTTGATGTGTATGAGTGTTCTTTGAGTTCTTCGTGTTTTCTTTTTGAATGTGTATGATTTTTCATCGAGTTCTTCGTGTGTTCTTTTTGTATGTGAATCTTTGTGAATTCACTCTGTCACTCACATTATACGCACATTTATCTTCCTTTTATAGCTCATGTGGTGGTTCAACACATGTCATGATTACTTTTTCAGGTACGATGTACAGTTCCCTGACATCTAACAAACTTCATCAATTAATTTTAGACATAAGGTGTGATTAATTATACCGGAACGTGGTATGGTTTAATAACATCCAAGAAACATCATTAATTAATTTCAATTGAATTAAAAGAAAAAATATGACCATTGCTTATAAAAAAACAGATAGAGAGTTTAGAGAAACTATTACTGGATTCCATCAGTATCTCTATGTATCAGTAAACTTGTTGTGGAGGAATTGTAAGGGTAGGAATTGCATCGGTAGCTTTAAATCTATGTAATGGTAGCTTGCTTGTATCGGTATCTATCTATGTAGCGGTAGCTCCTTGTATCGGTAGCTCCATGTGTCGCTAGTTCTTCATAATGGTGGGCTTCTGTCGGTAGTTATTCCTAACTATTTGTAGCTGTTATCATCGGTAGCGGTAGCACCTTGTATCGGTAGCTTCCTCTATTAGTAGCTCTATTCTATCGATAGCTTGTATTAGTGACCTTGTCTGTCTGTATACATAGTCTATTGGTGACCTTGGTTTATTGGTAGCACTGTATGTATTAGTGTGTATAAAACCTGAATTTTTATAAAGTATCAGTTATTGCATTTCATTTCCAGATTGAGTTAGTATCAAGATTAAACATTTATAATCATAAATAAACATTGAGTAACATATTCCAATTATAAGATATTGTCATTTTGATATTCATATTAACACATTTGCATGATGTCATAATTTGAAATTATAATTAGTTTATAGAAATACATTATTTGGGATTATCAATGCATATCTAAAAGTAATAGAGATTTTCAGAACAGGTGAGTCCAACATGACCAACCGTGTATGGGGCACCTGTGGGCGGCTTCTGGAATAGGGATGACACAATTTCCTACCATATTCATATGTAACAGAATTAATCTATATACCATCTCAGAATAGCTAGAAAGATTCTTGATAAACACCAAATTTGTGATATATATTATCAAACCTTGCAGGTTCTTCTATACCTTCTACTTGTCATTATTCACAACATCTGGGAAAGATAGACAGCATTATCAAAACAATTGGTGTATAGAAACACTGAACAATCTCCCTATTGAAAGGTAATTATCTCTATAGACATCCCCAACATCAAGATCTCTAGAATTGTTTTCTAAAATAACATGGTTTTTAATACCCTTACAATCTATTTATACGTTCCTATCTATATGAAACATAGAATACAACAATTTCTCATCATAACCCACGAATCTAAATTCTATAAACATTATAATGATGTTCTCATGTGTATTTAGAAATTCTAAAATTTTATTGATAGTACCTTTATATTCCTCTACCCCGTGAGGTTCGTTTATTACATTAAACAAAGGAGGCTTCTCGCACAAGAACTCCTGTGATCGATATCTCTCTCCTCCATCTACTGGATGTACCCCAACCACTACATTCTGAACTCGTTGTACATCTTGATCAACATCAATGAATGCCAGTATGATAGACTCAAAATGATTCTAATTAATTCAGGTATCTCCATGAGGAGCATTAGCTGACCTTCTCGAGGAACACCTGGAAGATGTCTCTGAGGCATACTATTATACCCCAAAACATAAGAACAATAAAAAAATAGAACAAATGTCAGTAAATTATATAAATCCTATTAGAATAAACATAGATTTAAAAATAAAATCCAACACTAGAGAAACAAATACTAACATCCCAAGTAAACTCGAGTCTCGTTACAATAAGATATAGCCAGACACTTTTAGAAACATGCCTCTCATGTCCTGAACATCCTCTCTTTAGTATAACATACGTACCAAGACAAGGAATCGTGATCAAAGACTCCATATGACACCAAATTGATATGAACCCTCTGGGGTTACACTCAAAACTAGCACCCAACCTATTCTTTCATATAACAAAAAGGGATTTTTAATACCCACGTGCTAGGGACATGCACATAGGAATTGATCAACGCAATAGAGGGAATGATTTCACTCAACCTGAACCATCACATTGAATATATATATATATATATATATATCCAAAAATAAGAAACATTGGATGGAGAACAAGATATATATCCCAAAACTATATCAAAATTATGGAAACATATATCTGTAAAAGTAACTAAAACTTTATGACATGTCAAACTAAAAAAGACTAAAAACCAATCAAGCACTCCAAATGATGGTTTGGATGGACTCCAACCATCTCACCACCAGCTACCAAACAAGTTGACACAAACCTCTCTTCCTCACCACGGATCCTATCTCTTCCCATCACTAGAAGAAAAAATGGTCTATGTACTACTGATGTGGTGCACATAATGTGAACTAATATGTTCAGTAGGATCCCTCCAAGTTGTTCCATTATATACCTATGTGTAAAAATTAGTACATGCTCAATTTATGTAAAAATACAGCAGGATAAGTAGTAAATTAGTTTTATAGATAACATATTAAAAAATTCACTTTTTATACATTTCTATACACAAGAAGGTATATCAATTTCAAATAACATTTTCCATATCATTTTTCACCAGAATAAACATCAATAGCAATGAAAACTGAAAATTTGATGAAATTAGAGCGCAATCACATGTATCACAACACCAAGGAATACTATAGGTACCAGCCAAATACTAGTCATATATTAATTATAATGTCCAAAAATCTGATCCAAGAACACAAAATGAGGATGTAGTCTAATACACCATGAGTAAACCCCCCAAAATTTCAATATCAGTCCACTAGAACAACGAGCTTAGGTAACATAGGAAATCACCAAGAAAAACCTCCTTGATGGCCATAAAAAATGGTCAATGTAACCAGGATAAACCATCAATGTATGTACCCAAGAAAACCCATGTGACGGTTTTCACAATTCATTTTGATGATTTGAAAACCATTTCAAAACCATTTCTCAAATTCCAAAATTAAACGCATTGAAAATAACCATTTTCTCTATATTTATCAATAAATAATGAAAAAACATTTTTTACAAAAAGAACCTTTCTAAAACACACAAATAAATCATAAAATTTCTACTAGAATCCATTTTTAATATGGAATTATAAGATCTATTATCATAGGCTAGTGGGGGAACCACCTACATCAAAACATGGGTCGCAAACACCCGCAACAGTTTCCAAAATCAATGAGAACCAACAACATTAACAAAGTCCCTATAATAGAATACACATCAATATTGATTAAATTTAAAAGATAATGGTATTATTGAAGATGGAAAACCTATACATCTCAATGCAAATCTCTTTCCACATTATGACCAATAGAAAAAAGGCCTCTTGAATGAGATCAGACAATGGACCTATGAAGAAACCATGAAGAATCATCAATCCTTTAACAACTAATCCCATGATGCCACCTAATGATGATATCGTGATCAAAGGTAATGATAGAACATAATGGAAACCCACCCTCAGAGATGCTCCACAACTACAACGAAGATCAAATTTTAAAAAGATCAATCTGGAAGGCCCTAAGATTCTCAAAAATGTCCTGGAACTTCCTTCAGACCAGATATAAGATAAACTAGATAAGGAAATGAAACAATTTAGGTGCTAATTGTTTTTAAAAAAAATTATTTGAGCCATTAAACGGATTCTAACTCAGTTACATGATGTGTATCCCCCATGATCCACATATGTCAACAACCCATTACTGTAGATTACAAACATACATTTTAATAACTAACGTCATTAAGTCTTGTTCAGATTGTGTAACCATTCAATGAAAGAAGTCATATTTCATGAACAGAATCTAGAAACAATTACATACGATGCAACATAGTTACATGGCCTATAACTACTCTGTATAATTAATATTAAATGATCATTAGTTAAAGTCCAACAAATCCTTAAGTTCACCATTAAATGTATCCTCCCAATCTCAAAGGAGGAAAACACAGCGATGAGGTTATGGGCATAAATGATAAAATGGAAAAAAGATGTTACATTATCCATATTTGTAACATTAACTCACAATTATTCAGATTCCTTTCCAATAGAATACTAACAATAATTATAAATTGTATTTTTCTAGAAATGATTAATATATAAAGATATTATTTTATAGTTGTTGGAGACTAAATATGCATATAATAATACTAGTATAGTTGGGAAAATATATTTTTGATGTCATGAGTTTTTTTATTGTTCATACGAATTATCTAAAACCAAAAAAATAAATGGTTATTTAGAATGTAATTTATCCAATTACTCCTTTTGATGTCGTATTCTATGGAATAAATTTTTTTTGTCACATTTATCAGTACTAAATCCAGAAAACTAATGTATATGTTTTTAGTAAGGGTTCTAGGAGTGTAGGTTTTGGGCCATTATAATATTTGTAACCACATTATGAAATATATGTATAGCTGTTTAACAATATGAAAAATAATTAATTTATTCATTAAAATAATAACTCTATTTTTTTTAATGTTATTTTTATTCTACACTAATATTTATCTTTAATGATCTTTTTTATTCCATTTAGGAAAGGAAATTATATTTAGTCTAATCCATTATTAGAAATAATATGTAAGAAAATGAAAATAATTTTTGATATTATAATATAAATCTTAACTTATAGTAATATTTGGAGATTTTTCTAAAATTAATGAATTCTAAGGAATAGGGAATAATTCTGATTTTCTAAATGATCTCATTTAGTTTTAAAAAAAATCAAGTAATATAAAGGTATAAGTATATTATTTATATAGTCATAAACTTGAATATTAGTCATTATATATAAAATAATATAATTAAATACATTTGAATCCGAAATATTTCTAATTTTGATATATGTTATTTTTTTAACAAAAAAATAATTTTTCCTATTATTCATCTTGTTTTTTAATTTTTAAATTAATATTGAAATATAGTTGTTATTGAGATTGAATATTAAAAATTTGGTGGCATATTTAAATCTAAGAGGCTTAAATTTAGAAAATATATCAATTTTATTTTGGGTCATTGTTAATTGCCATCATCGTAAATATTTTTCAATTAGTAAAGGTAAAATAGGTAAAACAAAGATAAACACCAGATAAAATTCCACAATATTATCCTAAATGATTTATTTATTAAATTAGATTTTAGGAAGTGAATAGCAATGATCATGAACTTGAATAATGAAGTTTCTATATGAATTAACAATGACATTGGAAATAAAATTATTTTAAGAAAATAATATTCCAAAATTCCACACTCTGAGTTTTAATATAAATTTTATTTTTACAACGAGATAATGACATGATTTGGATAATTATTAAAGGTTTTTTTAACATAATTTATTAATTTGTAAAAGCTAATTTATTTTAACTTTTTAGTAATTGTTTAATCACCCAAAATTAATACTCAACACGAACACAATATTGTTGCACGTAATAGAAAAATAAAATTAATATTTTTAAATATATTAAAATTAAAAAAAATCAATGATTTTTGGTATAATAATATTTTTATAAAAAAATATAACATATTATTTTGATGATGTTAAGATTTATATTAGAATTCCATAAGTATATTCATGATATTAAAGTCAAATTAGAAGAATAGTTTAAAAATAATAATAATGGTGTTTTATGAAAAATAATATTTAATTAATGTATTTAAAAAATAATAAATAAATATTAATTTGGGAAAGTGAAGAAATATTTGGTCTAAAATGTTATAATTAATATTTATTATTCATTTTTGACCTTACAAAAAGATTTAAAACCCTCTAATGCTTAAAATTCCATAGCCACAATTACGGTTAAAACTGGTATATCATGGGTTAAATACAAATGATAAGGTTTTAATGATATCTTAACCTATACAGAATTTATATTATTATTTTATTAATATAATATCATCTTTATGTCTAATTACATGAAAATTTTGGACTATTTTACATGAGTTGTACACATATAAAATTTTAATATTTCCTGAATTTCAAAAGGTCACCCTCCCCTAATATATAAAAGGACTCTCAATCTCTATCTTCATTTAACCAAAATGTGAAACACATCATGAAAACACCCTAAAAATATATCTTATAGAAATATATTTTCTCAAATTTGGGCTTATTTATTTCAAATAAAATAATATTCAATGGGTCCTTAGGAAGGGATCTAAAAGGCATTTATAAAAGAATATGTAACCCTCTTTACTGAATATTTCAATATTATTTAGTCTTATACATAAAGAAATTATTATATTAAAACAATTAAATGTTAAATAATATATAAAAAAATTAATTATATGAAATTAATATTATGTTGAGAACATCATCCACCTGAGCTCCATCCCATTGAAAACAAAAACATTTCTTGTGTGTACGTATGACATGACCTCTCCACGTAGAGGTGTAATTTCTTTTTCGCCACCAATTACCTCTTTGATTATAAATATAGAACTAATGTGTATATAAAATATATCTAAAACATTATTGATTATGAAAAATAAGTTATCATTTACCTTAATTCCTTTCCATTAATTGGAATACGATAATATCACTAGTGCATACAAATGTACTACCACCACCTTTATGTAATACGATTCATTTTCCATTTTTATATTACGTGGATGAACATATTTATAGAATTAAATAAAATATTATATATATATATATAACAAAATAATTATTCTAAAAGGTTTATTTTTTAATATTTTTATTTCATTCCATCCATCCTTAATGTGAAAAATACACTCATGCGTACATTTAACCTAACATCTCCATGATGGATGTAAATCAATTTTTTGTATCTAACTTTAATATAATACTATAAATATTTATATATTAAAATAAATTATATTTATCAGATGGATATATATGGAAATATTTTATGCATGATTTATATAAATTTATTGAAACTAAATAAATTACATTTACATTAAAAACATTACAATTAATACTAAGAAAAAAGATTTTAATACGTTTTTATTAAATGGATGATAAATATTTTTAGGTGGAAAACATATAATGTTAAAATTATTTAAACTAATCTATAATATAATTATAATAAACTAAAATATATTATACATGAGGTTAAAATCACTTATAAAGAAATATTCATATGAGGTATGTTTTTTCTTATATCAACATTGTTTTTGTGATACATAACCCATATTAACTAATTATTCATTTGATGTGGTGAATATATTAACTATTAATATGTTATATCATGAATCATGTTTTTTTAATTGTATGTAAATTATCATTTTTTGTAATTTATGTCATGTGTTTCATGATTTAAAAGATACCAATGCAGTTAGGTATTTTTTTTACAATGTCATTTTATTTTAAGATTGATTATGATCATATTTTCATTTGGTAAATTATACGATCCTAACAACTTAATGTACATATTTTTTTATGTCGTATTGGTTTTTGGTTTACATTATTATTTATAATTTTTTATTCTTGTTTATCATGAATCAACAAGTAAGTTTCATGTATTATTCTCTCTTTTAAAAATCTACTTGTTCCATTTCCTTTACAAATGTTTTTCTTTCATTCCAATATTTTCAAAAAAAATTCACGAATTTATTTATTATTATTTTATTTTTTAATGTCAATTTTAACCATGATTTAGATTTATTATAAAAAATCTCATAATGACTATTCTTATAATTTTAAGGACAATATAATCATAACATTTTTTCAATAATGTGAAAGGATTATTTATTTTAATGTAGAAGTCATGACTTTAATTTTCTACTGCCACGAAAAATCAATGATTCCAGGATTCATTAATACATTTTAAATAATTTTTCATTGAATTTTCTATAACAGTAATTAATTTTTAATATTTTATTAAGTGTTTTTAAACAAAAAATTTATTTTATGTTAACAATTATTCATGTTCCCTTTTAATGGTATTTTTAACCAAGATAAAGTCATTTATTCTACCGAGGACATGATCTAATGATACTAAATTTATCCATTACCTATATTTACTATGATTATGAATCATTGATTTTCCAAATTATAGAGTCAATGTGGATTATATTTTATTTATAATGTATTTTTGGGAATGAATTGTATTGGTCATTCAAAATATATTTAATTCATAGAGAATCCAAGTGAAAGTTGGGGATTAATTTAAAATACCCCCTCGATACATCAATAGGTTCCATGAGATAGAATATGATGGTATGATATATTGGATAATGATGTAAGATCATATTTTAATAGTGAGTTATTTGGTGTACAAAACCAATACAATGATAATATATTGATTGGGTGGCATTGAAAGAATGATATTGTCTTGATTCTGAAGATTTTATAGTAAGATTTAGTATTTACTATTTGAGAGGACCTTATCATGAATTCATATTATTTGGAAATAATTTTTCATTGTCCACATGTTTTCTCTATTGATAATATCTGTGAATGATCATTGAACTCAATTTCTATATTGAAGGGAGTCTGTTTTGATTATCCACTATAAAATTTTAATTATTCATTATTTTATCATGATAGGTATCTTTATACATTACACTAACTAATAATCCAAGATCACCATTTATTTTTTTCATTTTCTTATTATATGAATAATTAAATTATGAATGATATAAATTATGTATGAATGATTCATGTTCTATGATGCTTTATATTTAAAATATAGTACATGAAACATGAATATATCTTGTTTAAAAATATTACTCACCTATTTGTTCTTTTTTGAATGTGATCACTTTTGACTAGTGAAAATGTAATAAAATTACTACCACATATAGGTTAATAAAATAATGCCATTTACAATAGGTATAGGATTTTTTTAGTTGAATCATAAGTAATTATATTTATTAAAAATTTGATTATAGGACATAACCACATAAGAAACAATGATGGTATGTATAATTATTTGAAAATGTCATATGTGATTTTGTTAGTTAGAAAATATATATTTTCACGAGAACTAAATCCCAATCTGGATAGTAAATGTTAATATAGTTTTAGAATATATGATTTTAGGGGTAATAACCTAGAAACTAGTAGGTTGATTATATCTCAGTAATCAGTCTCATGCACAATTAGTGTTTCATTACCACTCACCTACATTGAAACTCATGGTGGATATTAATATAATAGTTTACATTTTCATTTGGAACCATTATGATGAATTCCATAGAATATTGAATGGAAGATTTTGATATTCCATAGTAATAAGGGATAAAACTAAAGTAGCATGGGTTGAAACATATAAGGATAATCATAAGATTAATGTCATAGAAACCGCTTTTGATGGTTCATGTTATTAATGACTATGATTTTAATGTTATTTTCAAATCAATTTAGTAGAATAAAAACCATAGGTTTCATATATATTTTTAGAGAAAATTTTATATAATGAATAATAATCATATATTTTAGGGGCTGGAGTTTAATGTTATTGTTATTATTTAGGATTAATATGGTCACATATATTGAGATAATTATTGTAGATTGGGATATTAGAATTATTATATTCATGTAAAACCTTTTCATCATATCTGTATTAATGGGATATGAAAAATCATTGGTGAGGACACGATTAATGTTATTTGTAAATAACATAATTATATTTAGAATATTATATGGTAGAGTGTAGGACAACTATTTTGGAATGACATGTTGGTAGGTTTAGGGAATCATTTAAGATTTTATTGTAAATATATGGTGATTTAGGATATTTATAGAAATCATTATCATATTTTATAGAGAATATGATTATTTTATATACATATTTATTATATGAACATATTAGGGATTGATATTATCTGGGGATAATAGTTAGATTAATATTAATTCCATTTGTGATCAAATCATTTAGATTTTTTAGGATTTTAATTTTTTAATGATACTTAATGAAGATTCATAATGTTGATAATTTATGGAATGGATTAATTTAAAAACTGTGTGTAATTGTTGACGATTGAGATAATAATGTGTTATATTTATCCATATACGATAAATTGGTCCAAAATTTTTTACAATTTAGTTCATTTTTTAGTTATTAATTTGTTTAATTTTTTTATTTTCTCTATATGATGGTAAAATAATCCATCAATTTTATAAAATACACCTTGAAACAGAAATTTTATCCTTTTTCATCATTTCTGATGAATTATTATTCATTATTCTTCTATAGAATTTATGGTTTTGTTGGAGTTAACTTTATAATGATTTCATTCATTATAACTATATATTAGTGCTTCAAAATTACTTTTCTCATCCATGACTATAATTTAACATCCCACAAATGATCTCCTTAAATGGGAACCTAAAAATATTATATTTATTGTAAGCTTTTGGTTTCCCATTATGATTTTGAAAATATTTTTAATTATCCCTCTATATACTGTGTGTTTTATAATTTAATACCTTTTATGAATGATATAAAATTGCGATGGATTAGTATATTTATTTCTATTATACTTTAAATTCTAAAAAAATAGTTTTATATAATAATAAGCTCAATATCTTTCTTAACATACCACACATAGCTTTATCTGTATTGCGATATAATATAAAAATATTTTAATTTTAAGGTGATTGTGATGACATAGGAAATAAATTCATAGATATTAAGATGAGTAAAAAATTATGAAATATATTTTTAATAGTAACACTATAAAAACATAGTTTTTAATTTATAGGAAATGTTGTCTCAATTTTTAATAAAGACATTATTATGCTTCATAATTTTGATTCTATTAATTTTTTTATTTCATTTATTGTGTGGAAATTATAAGTAAAATATTAATTGTTTTTGAAGTATTATTTTATTAAATGAATATACTTTTTGAATACCACATATCAAATGTAATTTGGGGGAAATTTGGATATATTTATGAAATTATTATTTTTAAATGAATAGTGAAAAATATCGATTTCTCGAATACTATTTTTTTATTTATAAAAATAATAAAAAAGCCACATTAAATATTGGTTTGGGTCTTAAAGATAATTAATATACATTTTATTTACAATAATTTAATTATTTCAATTTGAATAAATAATATTAATGATTTTATCAGATGTAAATTTCAATTTACAAAACTCATTTTTCAATAAGCTTTTTCTCGATTTGTTTTACAAATTCCTAAAAAAATGGAATTGTACCAATTATAGATATTGGAACATTATATTTTGATAATATATTTATAATTATGTGGTTTAAATTAATTAAATTTGTCCCTTTTGTTTTTGGTCATTAAAAATTCTATCCTTGGAAAATATTTGTGACCCCAATAAGAGTAAATTGAATTGAATAGGGTTAAACCTATGAAATTCAATATCAAAATAAAAAACACATGTCGTTATATAATTTCACTGTAATTATTTAAATAAATGCACAGAATGTTATAATATATTAATTTTTTTTTCAATTTGTCCATGATAGTTCCATTCATATTATTTCATGCATAAAAATTCCAAAATATCACCCTTTCTATAAATTTTATATATATGTTCAAATACGTATAAGAATAAAATTTGAATGAATATGAAATTTTATATTAACTTAATTAAATTTTAATAGTAATTTATTTTTTAGTAATTGATTTATTATCTCAAATTAATATAAAATTCCAACAGAATATTTGTCCATGTTATAGAAAAAATAAATAAAAATTATTAAAAACATTAAATGCAACAAAATTAGAAGACTTAATTTGGAATATTAATTTTATATATCAATATAACATATTATATATCTATTAAGGAATTATATTTGAATTCCATCAACATATTCGTGGATCCGAACTAAAATTAAATGAATACTGTCAAAAAAAGAAGATACTAAAATTTTATAAAAACAATATTTCATTATTTTATTTAAATATACTAAAAATAAATAACTAGTATGAAGGCGATATGATATGGTATTAAATGTTATGTATTTTAATTTATGATCCAATTTTCTTCATATAATTAATATTTCAAAATTTTAATTTAAAAAATTCATTACCATGATTAATGTTAAAATTTGTTAGGGTTACACATAATGAAATGGTTTAAAATCATATAGAAACCTATCAAAATTTGATGGCATTGTTATATAAAACAAATATACTCATTATATTCTAATACATTTTATTTTGGATATATATTAAATATTCTAGAGACATATTATATTATAATATTTCATGAAATTCTATAAGTTTCCCCCCTGACTTATAAAATGATACCACTTCCCTCCATTATTTACACCACATTCAGAAAAAAAATCATTATAAAAAACTCTGTAATCATATTCATAACAAAAATATAAATAAATTATTTGTTATTTTATTCATAAAATTCCATTTTATTGGTCCTTAAGAGGGTTCCAAATGGAATTATTCTAAATAATTGTTTTACCATATTTACAATTATAATAAGGATTATTCCTCGTCTCACATGCATTTATGTGAGAGAGATGATGTATTCACCACTTTGTTTTTTCCATGTGGTGTGTATAGTTTCAATATTATATGTTATAAAATTAGTAACTATATATTAATGTATATTGAAGTATCATATGAAGTTATTTATTTCATGGGGGCTATAAATCAATGAATACCAAATGGGGATGTGATTTCATTTTAAAATGTAATTTTAATTCTGAATTTAATTTTGGTATGATGCACATTGAGAAAATTATATGCTCCTAACCAATGAAAACACTTAAATTTTTTCTTCATTGGTTTTCTTGGGATAATGTATTTGTATTTAATTTATATTATTTTGGATCAAGATTTATCAAAAAAATGACTTTCACGTGACTCTCCTTTAAAAATACATTTTGGAAGATTTATTTCCCAATATAAATATTCTATATCAATTTTTTCCAAATACAATTAAAAGAATGATTTTAGAATTTTCATATGATTTTAAAATTCCATTTTTACCAATGATTGGATCTTTAATATATTTTTCAAAAGGAATCCTCTTTTCAGTTTATGAAAGATGAACATTTGAATTTTCCCTAATAAATTTAATGGAACCATATTTTTTAACTTACAAAACTTGAAAATATTTTCATAACATCATGACCTATCAATTTTTTGATACATCATTTACTAATATCCATTTTTCCCTTCAATGAAAATGTTTTATTGGAATTTTTTTGTATATTTTAATATACTATTTAAAATTAAAAGGTATATTTTCCACCAAGAAATGATTTAGTGATCATTTAATAAATTTTAAACAACAGAAAACCCATTTTATGTTACAATGGATATGATCCCATTTTACCATATTTATTATTTTTTAAATATAATATAAAGATTATATTTTTATTTTTAATATTCTTGATTTAATACAAATAAAATTTCGGAAGTATAATGAATTTTCAAAATGAGTAGTGATGGTCATTACAAATATATAGAATCCATAGACATGAATTTTATGTATGGGGATTAGTTATAGATATAACTTTGAATAATTGATATACATCATGAAAAAAAATATGTTCTATTGATTAATATGATGATGTTATAAGATCATTTCATTATAGATGGTTATTTGGGGTGTGCCACACCATACCATGATACTATCACGGTTCAGTGTCCTGAAAAAAATGATTTTTTTTGTTGAGTGGAATTGGTGGTATAATTAATAATTTATTGGTTCATGAGGATTTATCATGATAGTATAGATGTATAGATTTATATTTTTAAGAATTATATTTATTTATTTGTGTGTTTGATATGATGATATTTATCATGAATCATTGTTAGAATCATGATATTAATAGAATTAAATGTGTTTTGATTATCCTCTCTAACATATTAATTACACTCTAATAACTCATGAAATATTATACTACATGTAAACCTTACTGATCTTTTATGATCACTCTTAATTTTTGATCCTTTCCCTAGGATATTAATTAATTTGTTAGTAATGTTTTCAAGGATTAAAGAACATTTAAAATACGATGTTTTTTTTTCTTATTTTCATAAACATTTAACGTACGTATCTAGGTCACCAATACTACTATAATATTCATTTCATTGGGATGTGAAAACTTGTTTCTATTGAAATATTAAGAAATAAAAGACTGGATTTCAATAAATGTTGTTTGGTTAATTACACCTAACTATGTATCAGATAGAGAAAATATTTTCAATTATTTTATTCTGGATTTCCATTTTCATAACACACTGATGTTTTATTTAAGGTATGTTGTCACATTTTCTGTTTTTAAATTCTTTTTTAGATAAATTTCAATTGTGTAATATTTGGATTTTAACAACTATAATTTATTTCAATGTTTTGGACATAAAATTTTATTCATTTATCTAAATTGAAAATTTATTCTTTTATATGTTTTCATGATTGAAGGGAGTAATTTTACCCTTCTAGAGAAAATATCAATCTGTCATTTAAAGTCCCATATCCATCTCAAGAGGCTGGCCTCAAAAACCATTAATAGATCTTGATAATTTTATTTTTGTGCCCATATCCCATAAAGTTCCACAAAATGTATTTTAATTTAACATGTAGTGAGTCCAAATCTAGGGGATTATTGTATATTAATGAGTCCAAGAATTATTCCTTTATCATCATGGATATTATTTCAATGTAATAAGGATATGTTGGAATTAAATGATTGACCTTTCCAGAATAAATTCCCGAAGTAAATTGGAAATATATCTTAAAAAACATGGACAATAATGAATTCATCTCATGATCTGAACAAGTATAGAATATTTAAATTTCTTTATAAGACCATTTTATCCAATTCATCCCTTTAATATACCACGAATGTGAAAAAACATGGGGTAAAATTTTGGAGCAAAAATTCCCTCCATATTCTTATTAAAGTGAGTTTCATCGTCATTAAAAGGAGCTTGCAACTTAGGGGTATCCATATTTGTCCATTTGACATGTTATTGTAGTTTAATTTATGTTTTAATAGTATTGTACATTCTTTGTATATGTTTATTCTATTCTTCCTT
Source organism: Viscum album (assembly GCA_963277665.1). NCBI lineage: Eukaryota > Viridiplantae > Streptophyta > Magnoliopsida > Santalales > Viscaceae > Viscum > Viscum album. The sequence goes on along the minus strand of OY728143.1, from coordinate 58,333,568 downwards.
TCAATCTATCATTATTTTTATCTTTTCTATTTCCACCCCGGTCTTCTCCGTTGCGAACTCATATGCTCATGATCATTAGTCACTATCCCAAGGAAGTTCATAGAGGAGTAACACATTGTTGATCCTAATAAATTTACCATTAATAAATTATGCTTATTTATTTCATAGAGTTATTACAAAGGGGATCATAGTGTACAAGATGACTTTATGTCTCCACCTACCACAAGAGGATTAACTTTAAGTTCTGTAATATTTTCCCCCAATTGAGTAGGTGGATGTGTGATTTCTCAGTGATCATTTAGAGAACCAAATATTCACAACCGTATAAATTATATTATTTTCACACCTATTATGTACTATATTTATTATATAAATTCAAAACGTATAATTATATAATGAAGGTTCAATCTGGGTTATTATCTGGGAATTGTCTCATTTCCTCCTAACATCATTCGATCTGAATTCATTCTATTTTTATTTCATATCCATGTTTATTTTTTTACATTATATTATCTAAATTATTAATTATAGTTCATTTTAATTGATAAATAAAGAAATATATAAAAATTAATTATAGGTTTTGACATATTTGCTATAAAATATTCTCAAGAGAAAGACCTAGGTCAGCTCCAATGATGCACTAAGTTATAAATATGTTGGATAGAATACATGACTACAAATCCTAAAATTGGATGATTTTTTCGGGCGCCAAGTGTTATTAACTAACTATTTTTATTCACATTTCGTACTTAATATTCCATTCATTAAAAAAATTAATAAATCATAAATTTTAAAAAACAAAACTACAAAACATTTATCTGTTCATGTTGCCTTTCAAAATATTATTGATGAAGTGGAAAAAATTGCGTTAAAATAGAGTGGATATCTGAATAATTATGTAAATGTGAAGATAAATCCAAACAATAACCTAGATAGAACCATAATGAGTGGTGCAAAAAAATTATTGATCATTTTTTATGATAATTAATCTAAGTTAAGTGAGAAGAAGCTACTAGATAAACTAATTACATCATCATGTACTCAACCATATCTCATGGAAATACATTAAGTACACATAAAAGATAATGAACTTATGGGAGATCAATAATTTTTGGGAATAATCCTGGAATCAGTATGTTGAATATAACATGAAACATGATATTCCCAACCTTGAAAATGAAAAAGAACCCCTATACCACTCCCTTTATTTGAAAGATGAAAATGTGGAATATGCGCCAGTTTATATTGATATTACAATGGTCCTAATTCATGAGAAAACATTATAAGTTGAATTACTTGAAATAAAATATTTATTTATGATTATTCATGTTTTAATCATATTAAATATTTACTATTTTTTTACCTCAAATTTTATAAAATTTTTGATTTAGAACAATGTACGTAGACAATGGATGTTAATGATGGGACAATCCTTTTTTGGGGATTAAAGAAGTAGGGATCGTGTAGCTGTTGGTTGTGCTACTTCCTCCTCTACAAGAAAATTTATACCATACGGTAGTTGATACCATAGAAGATAGAAGTGAGAACCCATATTTTATTTTACCTCCAACTCTTGAAATTAAATTCTTTCATTGGGTTTGGGAATTTTGTTACCTTTTGGGGTTATCTAATTTTTGTGTTTACTAATGGAAACTGGGAAATGTTCCAACTTGAGGTTAATATCATTAAAACCACAACTACTTTTTGATTGGAGAAAATCCACTAAACCCGTAACATTATGGGCAGTAATAACCCATCAACCACTAGGTAGTCTAAACCTAGCATTATCCCTTTCATTCCCCATTATCTATATTTTTATTTATTTTCATTATGTATTTTGTATCAGTAATGTAATATTATAGTGGTACAATCATGGATAATTACTCAATGCTTCGAATGAAAAATAAATATGGTTGTGTCTTTCCAATTAATTATATTGTTTAATTCCTAATTATAAATTTGTGGGAGAATTTTTATTTCTCTAATTTGATCCAAAAATGATGGTAGTATACGTTATATGTGTAGATGATGAATTTCAACATTTTTAGGTTATTAGGTGTTCTTATTTTTTGTATTGGGGTGGTTTTATGAATTTTCTTTGATTTCCTTCTTCATTTGTGGTGTGTTCTTCAGATTCCTGAGATAAATCAAAGGCATTAGAAAATTCAAACCATCATTTCATTTTTGGAACATTGAATGATTAACATTAGTTGTGATTAAATTTGGTAGAATGATATAATGAATATATGAAGATAAATTCATTGATGTGAGAGGTTATGGTAGGTTTGGTTTTACAACATACATCATTAGAGGTGACTCAATGATGTGGTTTTATACAATGATTCCTTGAAGAGAATGTTGGGTCCCATGAAAGGATAGTATTGTTAGAGCTATGGTCCAAACCACATCTAGTTTTCCATAGTATTTATGTCGGATGGTTTTTTTGAGATATGGTACATCTCATTTAAATATTATTGGTGAAAAAATTATTCTTTTTTCTAGATTGTATTTCTATTATTTTCCCATACATAAATGTCTAAGCATAATAATATAACTGGGTTGTTTCCATATATTGAGTTTCAATCCTACCTTGTTACCCTAGTTTCTATTCCACTATATATTTTGTATTTTTTATTGGATATATCCAGGAATAATGGGAAACAATGTTGCTCAGATAGTGGGAGTACAACATAGAATCATAGTCAAACATAATCATTGGGGGTACTACCTAATTTATTATGTTTTGGTTGCGCAGATTTACAATTTTTTACACTTCCATTATTGATATGGAGATCATTTCTTTATTGCTTATATTATACATGGTATTAATTAACTATTTCATCCCATTATTTTTATAAATACCCATCTTGATAGTTTCAATCATGTGGCTTATTTGAGGCAGAATTTGAGGGTCCCTCGAATCTCCTCTAGTATCCCATGTGGTTTTAAAATTGGATGTTCTTGAAGTCGGTTGTTTTCCTTTATTTATTTTGTATCTTATGACTTACTGGTAATAATATGAGATTAAATATATTAAAAATAAAAATTTCCATGGTTTATATGAGATTATTTAATTTTTCTTACCAAACAAATTCATTGTTCATTTTAGTAGGAAACCGATTCTCCAAATCATTAAAATTTTATTTTCCATAATAATAATTCTATAATTTCAATAAAAATCATAAAATTATATTAAATAATAATGACCTAATAGTTGCATGTAATTTTTTAAATCATTTGGTATTTTTACAATTCTTCAAAAATTGACATCAGGTGATTCCATGGACCAGTGTGCTCAGAATGAATTTATGAATTTTTTAATATACGTTTATTAAACTCATAGGAAATGTTTTCTATCTTTGTAACTAGTTATCAAATAAAATATCTAAGGGGAGCATTGAATCTTCAGCATCGAGAATCACCTAAGGGATGCTTCACTATAACCGTATTAAGTCGGGAGAAATAGTTAAATTTGGGACATTATGAAAAAACAATAAAATAACTTAACAAGTTTTTTTATTTCTTTTTCAACGGCGGATGTGTGGTGGGGGTGGGGACCAGTGACTTAATAAGAAATTTAATCGCCTAACTCATCCACTGCATAACTCCTCCATTGTGAATTAAAATATGATCATTAATTCAATTAATGAACATAATTAATTCCTCAATGTGTTACTAACATTTACCCATCCTATATAAATGGAGATTGGGCTAGGGTTTGGGAACTAATTCTTCAATAGAGAAAACTCATGCAGAGTTCACCGAAAACTTCCACCAATGGAAGAAGAAAGCATGAGCTGCAATGATCTATGATCGACAAACACTGATGACTCCATCCAAGGTGGACGGTCCTCCCAATATAACTTTGAAACCTCAAATAGATATTGAGTTATGAGGTTTATTTTTGGTTTTGGTTTAACATTATATAATTTAGTTTATATAATCATTAATTTCAAATAAATATTCTCCTGGTTGTTATAATTTTAACGAAGAGGGCGCGGGATCAATGGACAAGGCCTAGACCCTCCTCCACTTCTTTCATGTTTCATTATTCATGGATTGATTTCTACAACTTTGATGGAAACGAAAGAAAGAGGGTCTCTCTATGAATGAGATAGTCCAAGATACTCATAGGCACAAGAGATAGCATGAACAGACCACCAGAGCATGTTAGGAGGGCCATGGAAAGAACCGCCGGCATGCCATGCTGGTGGTGGCAAGAAGAGGCCAGCGAAAACCGGCTACAGGAGGTGGGATGGTGGCCTGCCGTTGTGTGCCTTGGGGTCCAGAGTTGGATAGCCCGATCTAGACATGTCGCAGAAGGGCGAGGCATGAACGTGCCGTCAGGGGCAGCAGCCACAACCATCAGGTCTTGGTAGGAGGGAGCAGTGCATCCCCATGCGACACCACATCGACTAGAGACCCGTCGGCCATGTGGACGTTCATTGCACGAGGTGGGGCATTACCCAACCAGCCAATCAAAATAGCCCATCGTTCTTGGGGCCTTTTGAAGATAGTGGTCAACCATTAGGTAGACTTGGCCATATGCGGGCCGACTGAATATGCCGAACCCGCAACCCAGTGGGCAGGGCCAGACCGCGGCCCAATGGGTTAGCATGGGTGGGCCGAGTCCCACCCGGTGGCCAGTGCCAACCACGTCCCGGGCCCAAGAACTAGTTGGGCTTACCCAAACAATCCAGACCCAATTATATGGGGCAGACCTTATTGGGTCATACCTAGTCGATGTTAGGAAGACCCCAGGGACTAATTGGGTCGGGGCGAACTGATTGAGTCAGATCCGACCCAGACCCAACCAGACCCAGAATAAAGAAACGCTCGTAATTGAGGAACCGAGTGTCCTTTTGACATGCAGTGTCACGACCCGTCCTCGGGGCCCGTGCCGTGACTACCCCAAGACCGCCTTCCATAGGCCAGGGGCTGGCGACTAGCACCAAGGCGTAAATCCCAGCAAAAAGGGAAGGCATTGCCTTTGAAAAGTAAACAAGCATCACAGAGTAAGCAAGCGGAAAAGTAAACACAAAGTAAAAACTGTACAAGCTGTGCTTAAAGTAAAAGGGGCCGGAAATACAAGCCCAACTGTAAAGTACAACTGAAAGGAAAAATAGCAACTGAAAGGAAAAACTGCAGCGTCGAGCCGTCCTCTGGAAGTCCCACCTGAAGGGTGGGTACAGATAGCTCCAATGCTCATCGGGTCCCGCCGTCCGCTCCGAGCACGTCTCGCTCAGTGGTCCACCTCCAGGTACTGACTCGTCGTGTAGTCCACCTCCGGGTACTGACTCGTCGTGTAGTCCACCTCCGGGTACCGTCCAGTCCTCGAACACTCGGCCTCCATCAGCACTGCCTTTCGTCTGCAACCAACACAACGAGGTGCGGGCATAGCCCGTGCAGGGGTGAGTATAACGATACTCAGTAGGGACCCCGAGACCCTCAAGGTCTCTCTAAAACCAAAAAGGATAACCACAAAGAAGATCTCAACAGATAACCTCTACTTAGATATATGCCCATACATATACCTAAGTTATCAAGTAACCCATCTCAATCATGAGGCAAACACAAGTCAAAAGTCTCAGCTCAAACCAGGATTTTCATCATCGAAACCAGAACTGCTGAAGAGCTCCATCTCTGGAGTGTACAGTGGTCCTGTCACAACTCTGAGATACTGCCCACTAACTTAAGACTACTGTAGTACTCCACCTATCGAGTAATGCGGGCCAACCGCTACAACCAAGCGCTCTCATGTGCCACTACAACCAACCACACCTCTGTCATGGGTCTGCCGCTACAACCAAGCGCTCCCATGTGCCGCTTCAACCAAGCGCACCTCTGTCGTGGGTCTGCCGCTACAACCAAGCGCTCCCATGTGCCGCTACAACCAAGCGCACCTCTGTCGTGGGTCTGCCGCTACAACCAAGAGCTCCCATGTGCCGCTACAACCAAGCGCACCTCTGTCGGGGGTCTGCCGCTACAACCAAGCGCTCCCATGTGCCGCTACAACCAAGCGCACCTCTGTCGTGGGTCTGCCGCTATAACCAAGCGCTCCCATGTGCCCCTACAACCAAGCGCACCACTGTCGTGGGTCTGCCGCTACAACCAAGCGCTCCCATGTGCCGCTACAACCAAGCGCACCTCTGTCGTGGGTCTGCCGCTACAACAAAGCGCTCCCATGTGCCGCTACAACCAAGCGCACCTCTGTCATGGGTCTGCCGCTACAACCAAGCGCTCCCATGTGACGCTACAACCAAGCGCACCTCTGTCACACACCGAGTCGTTCGATCAGCAGTCGTCGGGTCTCAGTCAGCTACACGGTCTCCGTGCTCCGCCCGCTCGTCTCCGGGAGGGTCCGCTCCACGAGCTAATTGTCGATACTCCAAGTATCACAAAGTCCCGCAAGGAAGTATCTCGAAGGACCACCTCGTCATAGGGGTCTCAACGCAACAGACGATGCATCAATCGGACGCACGGTCTGTGAGTTATTAGCCTTTTCGTCCCAGGGGCTCGGTTGGTTTCGTGAGCGAACCAATCCGGCCGTAACTCAACTATACCCCGAACCCTCACAGGGTATACTCATAGGGACCGTTTTCCACGTGATCACCAATGCCGCTGACGGTTCGTCAAACGGACGTCTGGTCTGAAAGATATTAGCTTTTCCGTTCCAGGGGCCCGGTTGGATTTCAGTGCGATCCAACCCGGCCACTATCCATCGGCATCCAAAACTCGGGCGGAGGATGCCAAAAGTTCCGTCTCATCAATAGGAACTCAATGCAATAGACGGCGCGTCAATCGGACGCCCGGTCTGAGAGTTATTGGCTTTTTCGTCCCAGGGGTCCGGTTGGTTTATAAGACAAAACCAACCCGGCCGTACTCCACTTGCGTCCAAACCTCGGGCGGAGTATGCCAAAAGATCCGTCTCACATAGAGGAATTCAACGAAACAGACGGCGCGTTAATCGGACACCCGGTCTGTTAGTTATTGGTCTTTCCGTCTCACACCCACCCTGGGAAACTTCCCAGGAGGTCACCCATCCTGATCACTGCTCTAGGCCAAGCACGCTTAACTACGGAGTTTTAACTACGTAGGCTCCCGAAAAGGAAGGTGCACATTGAGTATATTATACCGAAATGACCGTCTCGATCCAAGGATCGCGTTGTCACTGACGGCGCGTCGTTCGGAGGCCCGTAGCTGAAGATAAGACCATTTGAACGAAAACGTCAGAAGAAGGGGGTCTGGGCCCGGGCCGACCCCCCCCCCCCCCCCCCGGCGCGGCCGAGGGGCGCGGGTGGAAGCCGCGGGCGCAGCCCGCGGTCGAGGGAGCCGCGGCCCGCGTGCGGGCCGCGCGGGTCGTCAGCGGACGCGGCGCATTGCCGCGTCCTGACCGGAAGAACCGGACCCGCGGACCGTGGGTCCGCTGGCCGCCACCGCGGCTCAGCCGCGGCGGCCTGTCCGGCGGCGCGCCGGGGCGCCGCCGGCTTCCGCGGGCCGCCGGAGTCGCTCCGGTGGACCGTTTTCCTTCTCGTCTGCGCCGATATTCCTCCCGGGTTCCGTTCTTCACTGCGGGATCACCCAACATCCGTTGCGGCACGTTCCGTCGTCGCCCGTCAATTCCGCACAAAAAGGAGAACGGCGGAGGGTCGTCGGGCCGTGTTCGTTGGCCCGCACCCTCCGCGTTAGAGATAAACAACGAGAGAATTGTTCAACACATGAACCGACAATTTTAATAAAATAAAATTGATCATTTGAAACCGGCTCTTTAATTTTTAAAGAACGTTCACGGGAATATAAAGAGGGGTATTCCAAAATTGTAAAATCCCTAACTCGTCGATCGTCGTGCACGGGCGTTCTTCATGGAAAAGCTCGTCGCGGAAGAGAGGGATCGTCGCGTCGTCGCGGGGAGGCGTCGCGTCGTCGCGGAATCCGGTGTTGAGTCGGCGAACTCAACGCACCATGAAACAACAGATTTAATTTAATTAATTAAATCCGTGTTTTTGGTTAAGAACCACGAAGGAGATAAAAAGGAAGGTCCGAGATTCTTACCTCAAGAAGCCGACCGAAGATCCGTCGCGGAGGAAGAGACGTCGCAAAAGAACGTTGTCGGCGATGCGGATCAAGGCGTCGCGTCGTCGATTTCCGGGTTCGGCGTTCTTCGCGTTCTTCGCGTTCTTCACATTCTTCGCGAGGGAGAAGAAGAAAAAAGGATCCTCTCAAATCTTCTCAAAAGATTTTGGGTTGGTCTTATTTTATTAATATGCCAACACACGAAAATAGGTTAAGAAACGATTGAATTAATTCGTTGAATTAATTCAACGAAAGAAACATGCCATTTAATTCACGAAAGAAACAACCTATTTAAATGTTCTGTTAAGAATTTAGAAAACGCGTCAGTTGACTTTCATTAAGACGGGTTTTCACCGGTGCGTTTCTTAGCAGAAAGAAACGGCGGGGCTCATGCGGGCCCCACCTCACAAATATCCTACCAAGGGGGTAGCATATTTCTGGATAGCATCCTATCCAGTTCAACTTAGTTCAAGCCGCCTTTAAGTGGCTTCAAGTGGCTTCCAAGCGGCTTAAGTGAAATAAAATAAAGTTGTCGCAAAATTATTTTATTTCTTAACTTTAAGCACGAAAATTAAAAACCACACCCGAGCAAACGCAACTCTGGAAGAGGCGTTTCTAAGCGAATACCGGCGCTGCGATTTCATCGGTGCCCTCAGAATTTGATTCCGGGCACCGGTTCAAAAGTTAGAAAAACTCGCTCGTCCGTTCACTGAACGTACCCGAGCCAAACTTCGGAAAATGATTCTGGGCACACCGGGCCTCGGAATCAGGCGCCGTCAGAAACTGCGTTCTTGTAAAATTTCAATGAAAATTAAGAAAAAAAAATTCCTTGAAATTTACGGGTCTTTACATTACTTCCACCACAGGGCTTTACGTCCCCGTAAAGCTTCAAGACAAACTAGGGATACAAAGGCGGTACTGAGCACGCATATGAGCCTTCCGCTCCCATGTGCTCACCTGGACCTTCTCTGTCGTGGCCCGGACCACCTCTGGTCCCACTAGAGCTGCCACGATTTCTTCCTTGCCGATAAGAGAAATCTGGTCTCATCCCCTGGATGAACCACGTTCTTCGCCTAATACGGTCAATCCTGACATGGATGATACTAATCCATACCAAGGATGACGTCGTAAGGCCTCGGCGCTACTACCAAGAGATCCAACCGTTACTCTCGCCTCCAAGGGTTGAGTCACACTGTCGGCTTCAGTGTGTGATAACTGGGTCTCCTCCAGTAGATGTCTCACGGGTGAGGGTCAAGTCAACAGTCTAAACCGGAACCTCTTAGTAACAACACAAGAGAGGACAGGAAAGTAAAATTCCACAAGAAAAGGTGTCTTTTATTACTGCAGCTCAAGTACAAAGACACAAAGCATCTATAAACACACATCAACAAAACTAGAAGAAACGTGAACAAAAGTCTCCAGGTCTGGAGCGAGTCCCGCTCCTGTCCATCTGCTCGCGGAGCTCCATGATCGTAGGCCTCAGCTGCCTGAAGCTGAGCTCTCCCATGTCCTCCTGTCCCCTGCGGTCGGGGTGGACCACCTGGTGGTGGTGGTGGCAACACCCCGAAGCGCCGTCCACCTCCTGCTGCACGACCAACTCCCCTGTCATGGCCGCCTGCTCCTTGCGGCCCGCCCTGATCGAACCTCTGCCTCTGCCTGGGGGGTCCTTCGTTCGTCTGCTGGTCATCCGTATGGCGGGTCGGACAGTCACGAGCCATGGGACCAACCCCGCCGCAGGTATAACACTGCCCTCTCATGGAAAGTCGTTTCCCACCCCGAGTGCCTCGCGAAAACGATCCAGAGTCATGCTGGAGACCACCTGTAGGTCCAGTCCTCTTGGACCCCTGCGTCATCCGTCTACTGCCCGCTGCAGAAGACTCTGCCGCATGCTGGTAAGTGGTGGGTCCTGCTGCTGGAGACTGTTCAGCAAGGAAACTCTCCACTAAGAGGGCTCGCTCTAACACCCCTGCCTGAGTCGGAATGTTGAGGGAGATCATTGAAGCCCTGATCTCATGCCTCAGTCCCTGCTCGAAGGTCCGGGCCCGGAAGAACGGGTCCCGTACCATATCTGTGGAGTAGCGCGAGAGATCAGTAAATCTCGCCGAGTACTGGGCCACTGACATGCTGCCCTTCCGTAGCTGTAGTAGCTCCTGGATGCACACCGCTCGGAGGGTGGTTGGGACGAACTCAGAGCGGAAGATGCTCTCAAAGTCCGTCTAGAGGAGAGACGCCTCATCGTGCACCTGGAGCATCAAGCTCCACCATCTGCCTGCTGCCGCGTGCAGGAGACTCGCTACGAGGATCACCATGAGGTCTGCTGGTGTCCTCACTAATCTGAAAACCCGAACAACTGCCTCCAGCCAGTCCTCGACAGCTTGAGGGTCCATCTCCCCACGGAACCTGGGCGGTCGCTGGCGCTAGAACTCATGCAGTGCACTAAGGCGACGTGCATCGCCAGCGGCTGGGGCTTGTAGCATTGGTGTCTCAGCGGGTATAGGTACCGCCGGTGCCTCAGCTGTCAAAGGGCCATGTACCGAGTCCTCGACGCTCAGTGGGCTGTCATCACGCTCCACTCTCGGAATCCTAGCTGGCTGTCGTCGTGGGGCCATCCTGAAAAGGGAACAAGTGCGCCACGGTCAGGACAGTATACCTGGTGAGCTGACAGAAGTAATCACAAGGAAAACTTGAAACACACATGCAATCAATGTTTTCGTGCATTAAGTCGGAAATCAGAAGTCAGGGCCCTGGTGTATGGATACGTCGGCTGCCGCACAAACACTGGACTCCCTGGACTGATAACCACACCCAATACGCTAAACACTATTGCTTCACATAGAAGAAAGATCAGAGTCCCCGGTAGAACCGACCACCTCTGATACCAATTTGTCACGACCCGTCCTCGGGGCCCGTGCCGTGACTACCCCAAGCCCTCCTTCCATACGCCAGGGGCTGGCAACTAGCACCAAGGCGTAAATCCCAGCAAAAAGGGAAGGAATTGCCTTTGAAAAGTAAACAAGCACCACATAGTAAGCAAGCGGAAAAGTAAACACTAAGTAAAAACTGTACAAGCTGTGCTGAAAGTAAAAGGGGCCGGAAATACAAGCCCAACTGTAAAGTACAACTGAAAGGAAAAACAGCAACTGAAAGAAAAAACTACAGCGTCGAGCCGTCCTCTGGAAGTCCCACCTTAAGGGTGGGTACAGATAGCTCCAATGCTTCTCAGGTCCCGCCGTCCGCTCCGAGCACGTCTTGCTCAGTGGTCCACCTCCAGGTACTGACTCGTCATGTAGTCCACCTTCGGGTACTGACTCGTCGTGTAGTCCACCTCCGGGTACCGTCCAGTCCTCGAACACTCGGCCTCCATCAGATCTGCCTGTTGTCTGCAACCAACACAACGAGGTGCGGGCATAGCCCGTGCAGGGGTGAGTATAACGATACTCAGTGGGGACCCCGAGACCCTCAAGGTCTCTCTAAAACCAACAAGGATAACCACAAAGAAGATCTCAACAGATAACCTCTACTTAGATATATGCCCATACATATACCTAAGTTACCAAGTAACCCATCTCAATCATGAGGCAAACACAAGTCAAAAGTCTCAGCTCAAACCAGGATTTTCATCATCGAAACCATAACTGCTGAAGAGCTCCGTCTCTGGAGTGTACAGTGGTTCTGTCACAACTCTGAGATACTTCCCACTAACTTAAGACTGCTGTAGTACTCCACCTATCGAGTAATGCGGGCCAGCCGCTACAACCATGCGCTCTCATGTGCCGCTACAACCAAGCGCACCTCTGTCATGGGTCTGCCGCTACAACCAAGCGCTCCCATGTGCCGCTACAACCAAGCGCACCTCTGTCGTGGGTCTGCCGCTACAACCAAGCGCTCCCATGTGCCGCTACAACCAAGCGCACCTCTGTCGTGGGTCTGCCGCTACAACCAAGCGCTCTCATGTGCCGCTACAACCAAGCGCACCTCTTTCGGGGGTCTGCCGCTACAACCAAGCGCTCCCATGTGCCTCTACAACCAAGCGCACCTCTGTCGTGGGTCTGCCGCTATAACCAAGCGCTCCCATGTGCCGCTAAAACCAAGCGCACCACTGTCGTGGGTCTGCCGCTACAACCAAGCGCTCCCATGTGCCGCTACAACCAAGCGCACCTCTGTCGTGGGTATGCCGCTACAACCAAGCGCTCCCATGTGCCGCTACAACCAAGCGCACCTCTGTCGGGGGTCTGCCGCTACAACCAAGCGCTCCCATGTTCCGCTACAACCAAGCGCACCTCTGTCACACACCTAGTCGTTCGATCAGCAGTCGTCGGGTCTCAGTCAGCTACACGGTCTCCGTGCTCCGCCCGCTCGTCTCTATGAGGGTTTGCTCCACGAGCTACTGGTCGATACTCCAAGTATCACAAAGTCCTGCAAGGAAGTATCTCGAAGGACCACCTCGTCATAGGGGTCTCAACGCAACAGACGGCGCGTCAATCGGACGCCCGGTCTGTGAGTTATTAGCCTTTTCGCACCAGGGGCCCGGTTGGTTTCGTGAGCGAACCAATCCGGCCGTAACTCAACTATACCCCGAACCCTCACAGGGTATACTCATAGGGACCGTTTTTCAACGTGATCACCAATGCTGCTGACGGTTCGTCAAACGGACGTCTGGTCTGAAAGATATCAGCTTTTCCGTTCCAGGGGCCCGGTTGGATTTCAATGCGATCCAACCCGGCCACTATCCATCTGCATCCAAAACTCGGGCGGAGGATGCCAAATGTTCCGTCTCATCAATAGGAACTCAATGCAATAGACGGCGCGTCAATCGGACGCCCGGTCTGAGAGTTATTGGCTTTTTCGTCCCAGGGGCCCGGTTGGTTTTTAAGGCAAAACCAACCCCAACGTACTCCACTTGCGTCCAAACCTCGGGCGAAGTATGCCAAAAGATCCGTCTCACTTATAGGAATTCAACGAAATAGACGACGCGCCAATCGGACGCCCGGTCTGTTAGTTATTGGTCTTTCCGTCTCACACCCACCCTGGGAAACTTCCCAGGAGGTCACCCATCCTTATCACTGCTCTAGGCCAAGCACGCTTAAATACGGAGTTTTAACTACATAGGCTCCCGAAAAGGAAGGTTCACCTTGAGTATATTATACCGAAACGACCGTCTCGATCCAAGGATCGCGTTGTCACTGACGGCGCGTCGTTCGGAGGCCCGTAGCTCAAGATACGACCATTTGAACGAAAACGTCAGAAGAAGGGGGTCCGGGCCTGGGCCGACCCCCCCCCCCCCCCCCCCCCCCCCGGGTCGGCCCGAACCGGGTCGACCCGGCCCGACCCGGCCAGCCCGGCTCGGCCGGCTCGGCTCGGCTGAGGGGCGCGGGTGGAAGCCGCGGGCGCAGCCCGCGGTCGAGGAAGCCGCGGCCCGCGTGCAGGCCGCACGGGTCGTCAGCGGACGCGGTGCATTGCCGCGTCCCGACCAGAAGAACCGGACCCGCGGACCGCGGGTCCGCTGGCCGCCACCGCGGCTCAGCCGCGGCGGCCCGTCCGGCGGCGCGCCGGGGCGCCGCCGCCTCCGGCCGCCGGAGTCACTCCGGTGGCCCGTTTTCCTTCTCGTCTGCGCCGATATTCCTCCCGGGTTCCGTTCTTCACTGCGGGATCACCCAACATCCGTTGCGGCACGTTCCGTCGTCGCCCGTCAATTCCGCACAAAAAGAAGAACGGCGGAGGGTCGTCGGGCCGTGTTCGTTGGCCCGCACCCTCCGCGTTAGAGATAAACAACGGGAGAAATTGTTCAACGCATGAACCAACAATTTTAATAAAATAAAATTGATCATTTGAAACCGGCTCTTTAATTTTTAAAGAACGTTCACGGGAATATAAAGAGGGGTATTCCAAAATTGTAAAATCCCTACCTCGTCGATCGTCGCGCGCGGGCGTTCTTCGCGGAAAAGCTCGTCGCGGAAGAGAGGTATCGTCGCGTCGTCGCGGGGAGGCGTCGCGTCGTCGCGGAATCCAGTGTTGAGTCGGCGAACTCAACGCACCATGAAACAACAGATTTAATTTAATTAATTAAATCCGTGTTTTAGGTTAAGAACCACGAAGGAGATAAAAAGGAAGGTCCGAGATTCTTACCTCAAGAAGCCGATCGAAGATCCGTCGCGGAGGAAGAGACGTCGCAGAAGAACGTTGTCGGCGATGCGGATCAAGGCGTCGCGTCGTCGATTTCCGGGTTCGGCGTTCTTCGTGTTCTTCGCATTCTTCGCGTTCTTCGCGAGGGAGAAAAAGAAACAAGGATCCTCTCAAATCTTCTCAAAAGATTTTGGGTTGATCTTATTTTATTAATATGCCAACACACGAAAACAGGTTAAGAAACGATTGAATTAATTCGTTGAATTAATTCAACGAAAGAAACATGCCATTTAATTCACGAAAGAAACATCCCATTTAAATGGTCTGTTAAGAATTTAGAAAACGCGTCAGTTGACTTTCATTAAGACGGGTTTTCACGGGTGCGTTTCTTAGCAGAAAGAAACGGCGGGGCTCGTGCGGGCCCCACCTCACAAATATCCTACCAAGGGGGTAGGATATTTCTGGATAGCATCCTATCCAGTTCAACTTAGTTCAAGACGCCTTTAAGTGGCTTCAAGCGGCTTAAGTGAAATAAAATAAAGTTATCGCAAAATTATTTTATTTCTTAACTTTAAGCCCGAAAATTAAAAACCACACCCGAGCAAACGCAACTCTGGAAGAGGCGTTTCTAAGCGAATACCGGCGCTGCGATTTCATCGGTGCCCTCAGAATTCGATTCCGGGCACCGGTTCAAAAGTTAGAAAAACTCGCTCGTCCGTTCACTTAACGTACCCGAGCCAAACTTCGGAAAATGATTCTGGGCACACCGGGCCTCGGAATCAGGTGCCGTCAGAAACTGCGTTCTTGTAAAATTTCAAAGAAAATTAAGAAAAAAAATTTCCTTGAAATTTACGGGTCTTTACATGCAGTCGGAAGTATTGGGACCCATTTTTGATAATTGGTCCCTTTGGCCTATTCCAGCGGGCCTGATCAAGCCGAACCGGACCGAGGTGCGATCACCCCCATTTCCTCAAAAGGGGTGTAACTAACAGATCAGGCATCCGATTGATGCACTTTCTCTAGAATAAGAACACTTGTGACAAGGCAATACATTATATATACTCACAGTGAGTTTTGAGGGAGTTTGATGTGTGTCATGGGTTGGATCAAACTTGAATCCAACTAGGCCCCTTTTTAAAAAGTTCAAATATCACATAGACCGGGCGTCCGATCGATGCATCGTCTCTCATGTCAGGACCCCTATGATGAGACTGTCCATTGGGTATGATTTTTTTAAGAACATCATATCGGTTGAAATTTAATTGATGGCTTGAGGATGAGAGTCGTCCAGAGATGAAGCATGCTTCGTGCGATAATCTAGTGGATGGCTTTGAAATGAAGAAGAAGGGTGACTAATATGGATTAGCATCAGAAACTCCATAGATGGATGATCTAGATGTATAACAAACCATCCATAATTATGTACCATCAAACAATACAAGTCAGCACAAGTGACCAATATGGGTCAGCACCAGCAAAAAATACGGGGCCGCACCTAGAAACCAATACAGGTCAGCATCTAAAGACCAATACTAGTCCACATACAATGACCTATATAGGTCAGAAATAGAGTTATTACAGATTGGTTGATCAATATTTACAACTAGTCATCCTTATCCTAGTAACCTTGAAGTTATACCATTAGAGTGAGTTGTCACTTTTGCTTTCCATTTAATGATCTAGATCATGCTTGTGATTTTACCTTTGTGTTATTTCAAGTGATGTTTTCATTTTTGGATTACTGAGATACAATCGGGGGTCTTAGGTTCACCAAATTATTTTTTAAACTCACTCTTACATGGGATCATCCCTCACATCTGTGTTTTTGTAGACTAACAAAAATTCGAGATAGAATTTGAAGGTTCGGGAGGTGGTGGAGCTTTCTGTGATGGGTGCAGTCAAGATCATCTTCTTCAACTCCAGACATATAGTTATAACCCTCCAATTAGAGATACAAGGCAGATGTGACATCTCTTTACTTTCTATTCAGTTTCTTGGTCTTGTATTCTAGCACACTATTTTTAGTTATCAGTTGTACTTGTGGTTGTACATTACACTCATGGTTATACCTTACTTTGGTTGGTCGTTTACTTTAGTATACCTTTTTTAGTGTGTATAGATCACTGAAGAAATGACTTCCCTGTTTGGTAAAAGCCATCAAGTAACACCCCATGTTTTTATAAAAAAAAATTTAAATGCATGAATCATTGTTTTATGTCGATATTTATAACTATAAGTTAAAAATAATATTACTACTTCATTGTTTTTATTTTCCAAAAATGGTCACCAACAACTGTGTTCAGTATGTTATTTGAAGTCTAATAAAACCAAATTCATTTTCATGAATAGTAACATACACTTATGAATATATATATGAATATTATTATGACCAAAATGAATAGTAAATTGTATTATTTTCTTATTTTCTTGAGGTCTTATGATAATGACCTATATATTAATTGTTGAAAGTTATATAAAAGCAGTTATAGAATTAAAATTCTTAATTTTTGAACTATATATGATTTAATTTGAAAAATAAATTAATAATATTTAAAATATTATTTTAATAAATAGAGTTCATTTTAGAATTATACACATTGAAAAAATGGTTAGAGTAAATTTTTTGGATTTTCCTGACCCTTTTTATTTTTCGTTGAATAGTAAAAAATAATGTATTGAGTTTCCATGTGTTAATGTCATCATTAATGATCTAATAAATCTGGTCAACTATTGTACAATAAAATAATATGTGAGGTTTCACAAGTGGAAAATACCAATAGAAAATACTAGGGGAAAGCCCATGGTTTTTCAAATACCACTATTGAGGCGTCCCTTTAAAATTATTAAAATATTTCCTCACTTTTGCTATAAATATCCACCCATTCCTTCATTAAATTCATTCCCAATCCTTCTTCTAGTAACATATTGCCTCCAAAAAACCATTTTAGTCATCCAAAGGATTTATAAAGCCCCCAAGGTTCTAACCTTCATGTTCAATGTGTAACTATAAAAGGTAAGAAAATTCTAAACTTCGTTCTTTTTCACATTCATGTTCTCCATTATGTGGTATTGAAATCATGATTCCATACACTGTTTTTATTTTCATATCATTCATGAACTATTCGATTTTATGATTGATTTATTTATGGGTGTCCCTCATCCCCTATTTTTGTAATTTTTACTAAAACCATGTTGCGTAGCCGTTAGGCTGCCGATTTTTTGTATGGGGTTTCTCAACTATTCTTTGATTTTAAGTTATTTTATTTTCTTTCCTCAACTCATCTTACCCAAGAGGAATTAAATCCCTATAAATCAAGTGTATTCTATATATTTTCACACTCCTGGAAAATTCATCATCATTATTTTTCTCCGCTCCAACTTATTCAAGGAATTTAAACACTATCTGTGACATGTTGATTTACCGACATCTTGGACGATGTGATTTCAAATTCATTTACTTCCATAAAACTATACATAAAACTATTTTTATGGTTGAACCAGGATATAATATATGTATTATTTATCATCCATGATTTTGTAATTCATTTGTACACATGGTTTTAATTTATAAAACAAAATGAGGTTGTTATTATCAATGAACAACTAAAATGATCTAAATGAACACCATTAATGATTTAAATTAAGAATCATTCTCATGTAATAATTCAAAATGAAAAATGGTATAATATATATTTATAGAAATATGTAAATAATAATCCATTATAATTTAGGTGTTTGACTATCAATTGAAATGAACAACCATCATGAACCAATAATGGAAAACATGTAATTAACACACCCAAAACAATGCAAGGAACAAAATATTAACAAATAAAGGGTGAAATGATTTGATGAAATGATCATATAAGGTCTTATAAAGATGGATATGTTTCTATAAGATATTAATAACACACTTTTAATAATTATAAAAGAGGTCTAAACAATTAGTATGTAATAGAAACTTGGGGTAAGGGAATTCTTAACCTGATATCAATTCTTTGGGTTAACCTTCTAATTCATTATTTATGTGATATTAGAATTTTTTTTTGTGATTGGTTCGGTTTATATTTAGTTTTATTATAGGTATTTACAGTTTATATACATAATCCCTCCACTTTATTAAGTCTCTAATAAATTTTATGATATTCATAAGGGGATTTTCTTTTAAAATGCTCTTTTAAAATTCTATTTTATGAAATTCCAAAGCAATGTTTTAATAGAATTATTCATCTTGTTTTTTATGTTTTGGTTATTGGAAATTGTTTATGATGAAGGGTTGTACCTTTATTTGCCTCCAATTAATTGGGTATGTGTATATTTTCGGTCAGTCATATGGTTACTACATGTGTAAATGCAATGGTTACAGAAATGCTAAGGTTGCCATATGAGTCACAAATTACAATTTAGTCGAGAGGGTTACAATATTATGACCATAAATTACCATGAAAATTTTATGATTCTGTATATTTTATAATTTTTTGGGTGGATCTTGTCTATATTTCATGTTTAAAAATGTATGTATGTATGGGTGACAAGTATGTCTTTTGAAACTGATTTCATACGTTACAAGTGCTCATGGACTAATGTGTTCATTATTCCATTTATATCCTTTACTGATATTTATTTATCATCACAAGATATTAAATGCTTTTCAATGTTTACAAGTTTGAGTTATCCAAAGAATTAATCCACGTTAAACGTTTAATGATTAGTCAAATTAATTATGTTTGAAGATATAATGATTTATACTTTGAAAAAAATGGTAACTATTTTTATGGTATCCACTCTATAACAATGTGTAATGTTATGAATGTATTATTTTTCAATTATCTAATGCTCTAAACTTGAAAATATAATCAATGTAAAAGGAAGTGAATTATTTACTAAAATCAAGATTACGTAATTTAATAAGGTCGTGTCCTTATATTTTTTATCATAGGATGCTTTAGATAACATTAGGGGTTATAATGATGTTAAAAGAATCTCATAAATTATTTTTACTCAATGATTAATTTGAAAAGTTATATAATTTAAAAATTAAATTGTAGTATTGTCTATCATATGATTTTTTGAATGGTTTTCCACAGAAGAAATAAAGAATTTGAAGATCGGAGGCACCGACAGAATGACATCCTTCTAAATCAACACCCCAGAATGGTAGAGAATGGAATCGAGTAGTTTGTGACATTAATGGCTCAGCCAAATCATGTAATAAATGGTGGAAGAATCTATTGCTGAGAACAACTAGAGGAACGACAACAAAAAATTAATATAGTGTAACATTTCTTGAGTAAATACCCTCCTTCTTTCAATGGATCTTCTGACCCTATTGCATCTAAAGAATGGTTTAAAGCCCTTGAAAAGATATATGATGTAATGGGTTGTTCTGATATTCAAATGGAATTTCTTGAAATTTATCATTTCGAATATGAAGCGGATCTGTGGTGGTCAATGGTATGGAATATTAGGGATAGAGATGATATTGATGCCTTAGAGTGTGATAAATTTAAATTTATTTTCCTTGAAAAATAGTTCCCTAAGGTGGTGTGACATAAGATGGAGAATAAAGACAATGAATTGAAGAAAAATGAAGAAGATTTAGAGGATTTTAAGTAATGGAACTTCACATGACTAGTAAGGTATGCTCTAAATCATATTCTGGATCTTGATAGAAATATCATCCACATTTACTGAGGACTGAAACCAATGTATAAAAGGGAATTGTCCTCCTGTGAATTAAAAAGTTATGAGAAACATATCTGATGTACATAGATGGTATAGATGGAGTTTTCTGATGATCACATGCATTTTCAAAACAATGAGAAGATGAGGTTATGATGGAGAGTGATGGGTAAGAATCAACCAAATAAATATGATGGTAGGATAATCCAGTTTCCAGTTTTTGAAATGTGTGGTAAGAATCATCCTGGGAATTGTCTTAGAAAAACTGGGAAGTGTTTTAAATGTTGTATATTGAGACATATGGCCCAATATTGTAATGAATATTATCCGAAGATTAATCGAGATATTAATATTCTTAAGTTTTTTAAATGTGGTGAGTGGGGTCACTCGGAAAATGCATGCCTAAAGAGAGATCAAAATGATGCAATGAATCAAGACTATAAGCATAATTGTGTAGTGAGATCCATTGTGACTAAATAAGTAGATGTCAGGAAATTCAACAAATTTTTATCAGGTACTTTTTTTGTTTAATCGTATTTTGATATAGTTTATTTTATATGGGGTCTACACATTTCTTCTCTCTGATAAATTTCCCTGGAAATTGGAAATATCACCTCAACAAATTAGACCAGAACATGTTCTTAAAACACCTGGGGAAATATTATAGTAAAGAGGAATTATAAGAATCATTCTATTCTGGTCTATGTATAGTGTTTAACTGCAATCCTTGTAGTTTTAACCCTATGTCTATATTGATGTTATTCTGGGATTGGATTGTATTTTTGTTTATCATGTTATGATTGAATCCAGAGCTAAAGAATTTGTTTTTCAGAAATAGTTTCCGTTTGAAAACAATAATTAATCCATACTATTGATAACATAATTAGAAGCTAAGAACCTGTTGAAAGATGGAAATTAATGTTACATTGTTCATATTGTTGAAATAAAGGGAACTATTCTGATTATTGACGTGCCGGTGGTAAATGAATACCTTGATGTTTTTAATGATTAGTTACCCAGTGTCATACATAATCGAGAAGTCGATTTCACAATTGAATTAGATCCTGATACTCATCCAATTTCAAAACCCCCATGTTGTGTGGCTCAAATAGAACACCTTGAATTGAAAAATCAGTTGTAGGATTTTCTTGATAAAGGATTTATTCGTCCAAGTACATCACCATGGGGTGATTCTATTTCATTTATTTAAATGGATGATGGTTCCACAAGACATTTCATTTATTATAGATAATTAAATAACATCACCATTAATAAATTCTTCATTTTCCTCAAATCGATTACTTTTTTTATCAAATCAGGGGAGTTTATTACTTTCACAAGATTGACTTGAAATATGGATAACATCAGCTCAATGTGAAGGATAATGACATCTTGAAATCAACATTTCACACTAGAAATGGGCATTATGAATTTTTTGTTATGCCATTTGGGTTATGTAATGCATAGACTATATTCTTGAATATTATGAATAGAATATTTCATTAGTTATTCGATATGTTTTTTATTGTGTTTATTGATGGCATTGTAGTTTTTTCTAAAAAAATATGAGCATGAAAATCATAAAAGGTTGTTTATACAAACCTTTAAAGTAAATAAATTCAATGAAAAAAATTTCAACGGTGATTTTTGTTAGCAAAAAATTTCTTTTCTTGGGTACATTGTGAATAAGGATGGACTAACAGTTGATCCAACTAAAAATAAGTGGTTGATAAATGGCCATGTTGTACAAATGTTAAAGAGATTCATAGTTTTCATGGGTTAGATGGTTATTACCGATGGTTTGTTAATAACATTGCACAGTTATCTAGCATGATAAATATGTTAACACGAAATGGGGTTAAATTTATTAGGATAGAAGAATGCGATGATTGTTTTCCGGAATAGAATAAGAGATTGGTGAATAATCCAGTTTTGGACTTACCATATCAAAATGGTGAGTTTTTCATCTACAGTGATGGTTCCTTGAAGATATTAGGCTGTGTTTTAATACATAAGTATTATTTAATTTCTTATTACTCAACAAAACTAAATCCTCCTCAGTTAAATTATCCCACACATGATTTGGAATTTAGAACTGTTTTTTACTTTTAAAATTTTTAGGTAGAATTTATAGGATTACAAATGTCAAATATATACAAAACTTAATATTCTGAAGTAAATATTCACTCTAAATGAAAATAAACATGAGGTAGAGAATATGACATGAACTGTTAATAGATTATGATTGCACAATAAATTATCATCCTAGAAAAGAAAAAATGTGGTGGATGCCATGAGTTGAAATCATCAAGAATCATTAACCATGTTAGGTTTAGAACATTATCCCTTGATTATTGATTAGATGAATTTTAGATTAAAATTTGTTGGTATAGGAAATACCTTTGTTTTTTCACTGGTTACAGTGATGTCATCATTATCAGACAGAATTAGCAAGAACATAAGGAATACCATGAGCTACAGATAAAATGTATAATTGGTTAAAATGGGTAATTTTCGTGAAATTTACCTTGATATAGATTGTGTTTTAGATTTCCTAAAAGGTTGTTTGTGCCTTGTGATTCTTAGTTGAAGAAATAATTGTACTGTGAAGCTCATATTTCTAAATTTTCAATTCATCCGGGTAGTACTATGATGTACAGAAACCTCCAGGAATATTATTTGTGTAATGTAAAGAAAAAAAGGCATTTATAATTTTACTATGAAATGCATGACATGTTTACATGTTAAAGGACAGTGCCAATAACCGAAGGGGATGCCACAACCATTTAATGTTCCATAGTGGAAATAGGAGAATGTATCCATAGAAAATTTGGTAGGACAAAAAATGAATTCTTGAGGTAACAATGTGATTTGTGTTATTGTTTATTGGAAGAAATAATATATACATTTTATTTCTATTTGAGATACAATGACTTTGGATCTGATTTCTCTGCTGTACCTCATGGAGATTTTCACGCTAAATGCAGTTCCTATATCCATTGTATTTAAATGGGATACTAGGACCACTTCTAACATTTGTAAGGACTTCATAAGTCATTGGGCATAAATTTAAATTTGAGTACAACTTTTCATCCTGAATCTGGTGGATAGTCAAAACGAATGATTCAGACATTTTACTATATGATTTGAGATTGTTCAATGAACAATTAGGCATGTAGGGATCTACATATTTCATTGGTTGAGTTCTCTTAAAACAATTGTTTTCATTATAATTTATTCTGATGTCACATTTCGAGGATGTTTATGGGAAGCAGTGTCAGACTCCAACATTTTGGGACTAAGTTGGTGAAAATAAGTTAATAGGGCCAGAATTAGTAGTGCAAGGGGCTTAGAAAGTGAAGAAGATCTTGCAGTATAGGAGGAATGATCAGAGTAGGCAATAAAGTTATGCAGATAACAGAATGAACGACTTATCTTTCAAAGTAGATGACCATGTTTTCCTTAATGTCACTCCATGGAAATGAGTGATGTGTTTTAATATGAATCAGAAGCTAAGTTCATGGTTCATCAGTCCTTTGTAAATATGGTATAATGTTGGAATGGTTTCATTATGAGTAGCATTACCTCCATGTTTTTCTCCAGTATAAAAAGTTTTCCATGTTTTGATGTTGAGGATATATGTGCCAGATTCATCACATGTCTTGATCCCAAAAGCAGATCAACTGGATGAAAACCACTCAAATAATTAAAAACCAGTTATGATATTTTATCACTGAGAAAACGTGTTGCATAATAAGGTAATCCACCAGGTAATGGTTTTATGGAGAATCCACATGGTAGAAGAATCAACATGGGAGTCTAAAAATTCTATGAGAGAACGATACCCTTACTTGTTTAAAAATTGAATACAATTTCAAGGATATAATTTTCAGAAGTTGGGGAGAATGTAACACCCCATGGTTTTATAAAAATATGTTGAATTGCATGATTCTTCATTTTATATAGATAATTATAACTATAAAGTAAACATAATTTTATTACTTCTATGTGTTGAATTTCGAAATATGGTCATCTACAATTGGGTTTAGTATGTTATTTAGAGTCTAATGTAACCAATTTGTTTTCTTGATGAATAGTAACATACCCTTATGAATAGTAATATGAACCTAGTGAATAGTAAATTGTTTTATTATTTTATTTTCTTAATGATATAAGATAATGACATATTGGTTATTTTTTCAATGTGATATAAAAGTAGTTATAGTATTAAAATAGATAATTTTTGAATTAAGTATAATCTTATATAAATATTGAATTAATAATTTTGGAAAATTATTTTCAAAAATGGACTTCATTTTGTAATTCAACACGTCGAAACATGGTTAGAGTAAATTTTTTTGATTTTTCCGAAACAATTGAATTTTCAGTGAATAATAAAAAATACAGTTTTGAGTTTCAGTGTGTTAATGACCTCATTAATGATGTAATAAATCTGGATGACTTTTTTACAATAATATAATATGTGAGGTTCCCCAAGTGGATAATACATTGGTATAATACTCTGGGTAAGTTCAGGAATTATCAAATTCCACTAATGTGGTGTCCCTTGGAAATTACTATAATATTCCCTCATTTTTTCTGTAAATACCTACCCATTACACCATTATATTCATTATAAATTCATTATCAATGATTCTATGAACTCCATATATCTGTAGTATTCCTCCCAAGGATTCCTCATGTCCCCAAGGTCCCATCATTTATGATATAGTAGTTACTCTACAAGGTAAAAAAACTCTCAACATCATTATTTTTCCATTCCAATTATCTTTTATATTGTATAGAATTAAATAATTAATAACATTTTCTTGTATTTATCTTATTCAATATCTATTCTATTTTATGATTCATTTTTTAATGGGTAACCTTTTCCCTTCTATTTTTAATCTTTTCTAAAAGCATGTTTCATAGTCGTTAGGCTACAGAATTTTTCTAAGGGATTCCTCAACAATTCTTTAATTTTGAATTCCGTTCAATTCATTCCTCATCCCATCATACCCAAGAGGCTGGAATTCTCCAGAAATCACTTATATTCTATATTTTCTCATGTTCATGGAAAATTCATCATCATTATTTTCCACTCTCCCACTTATTCAAGGAATTAAAACACCATCCATGATGTGTCAATTTACCAACATCGTGGACAATGTGATTTCAAATCTTTTAATTACTTCAACAATTGTCCTAAAACCATATTTATGGTTGAAATTTGTTATAATATATGAATAATGTCACAAACATGGTTTATAATTCTTTTTTATAGATGGATTTAATTTATAAAACAAAAAGAGGTTGTTATTATCAAATAACAACTAAAAGGATCTAAACGCACATAATTAATGTTTCAATTAAGGAATCATCCTAATATAATAATTCAAAATGAAAAATGGTATAATTTATCATTATTGAAATATAAAAATAATACTCCATTCCAACTCTAGAGTTTCAATTCCAATGGACAAGAACAACCATCATGAACCAATCATGGAAAACAAGTATAGAACACACCCAAAGCAATGCAAGGACCAATATACTAACATATAATGGGTGAAAAGTTGTAATGAATTGATAATATTACGTATTATTATAATGGATATGATTTTATATGATATTTATATCACTCTTTTAATTATTATATATGTGGTTTAAACATGCTGGAAGTAATACAAACATGAGGTAAGTGAATTCTTAACCTGTATTCCATTCATTGGGTTAACCTTCAACATTGTTATTTATGTGGTATTAATTTATTTTTTGTAATGGGTTATGTTAATTGTCTGTTTTATTATATTTATTTATAGTTTATATACATATTTTATCCACACTATTAAGTATTTTTTTAATTATATGATATTTATATGGGTGTTTTCTTTTAAATTCCTAGTTTATTTTTATTATGAAATTACAAAGCAATGTTATTATGGAATTATTCATGCTGTATGAATATGTTTTTTTTCTTAGGAATTGTTTACGATGAAGGGTGGGACCTATATTTGCCTCCAATTAATTTTCTATGTTTATGTTGGAGGTCCTCTGTATGGTAACTCAATGTGTAACTGGGATGGTTACACAAATTGCAAGGTAGCTGTGATGGTTGAAAATTATATGGTAACCGAGAGGGATAAAAGATTTTGTAATGAATGTTCTAAGATACCTTTATGATTCTATTTATGTTCTTATTTTTTGTATAGATCATGTGTAAATATCATGCTTCACAATGTATGTATATATAGGTGACATGTACGTATTTGGAAAATGGTATCAAACATTCCAATTGTTCATGGACTAATATGTTATTTCGTTCTTTTATATCCCTCATTGATCTTTTGTTCACATCCCACATTTTTAAATGCTTTTCAAAGGTAGTAGGATGAGTAAGATAAAAAATTAATCTAAGTTAAGTGTTCGAATATTAGTAAAAAATCATGTTTTATAATTTAATGTTTTATATTTGGAAAAAATGGACCCTTTTTTTATGGTATCCACTTTGTAACGATGTGTAATGTTATGAATGTATTATGTCCCAATTGTTAATGCTCTAAACATTAAAATATCCACTATATAAAAGGAAGTGAATTTCTTACTAAATTCGTAATTATGTAATGTAATACGGCAAGGTCCTTATACATCAGGTTCTAGTCACCACCCCCTGGCCTATAGAAGGTGTGTTTGGGGTAGTCATGTCTGGGCCCCGTGGGACGGGTCATGAAAAAGTGGTATTAGAGGGAGGTCAGTTCTACCAGAAGAACTATGTGAATAAAATTAATGATTCAATGGTGTAAACTGTTTTGAGTTCAGTTTTCAGTATAGGGGGTCTAATGTGGGTGCAGGGGCTGAAGTATCCATACACCAGGACACTCTATTAAATTTTACTACTTGGTACATGGAAACACCAGTTTCAAGTGTTTTGAAATGTTTTATAAATCCTTATTGAGTCATATCACAAGGTCTAACTTATTTTACTATGACACATATATTTCTATTAGGATTTCTCCATGAATACAATCAGCCAGGATTCTGAATAATGATCATGATAGTGGCCCACAGAGCAATGAGGCGTCGGTACATGGACCACAAAAAGTGATGGACCCTTGAAGAGGTGTACCAACTACACCACCACCCATTGAGTTATAGATGAAACTAGTATATCATGCACACCAGCTGAGCACATTGTATGAGTTCCAGAGATAGGGGCCTATGAGGTTTTGAGGCAAGACAGACCCCCAGCCATTGAGGAAGTTTCGCGGGTCTTTCAGTTTGTAGAGACACCCGCTGTGTTGATGTGTATCATGGCCGCTAGCCTTGTTCGGGGCTAGACTGGATGATGGTGGAGCTCTTGGGTTAAAGTTCCTGAGGAGATGAACCTCACCTAGCCATACTTTGAGAGCCTTTTCAGGGCAGAGTTCGTTCCATTGACACTATGCTTGATGTGTATTCAGGAGATGCTACCTCTGTAGTAGGGCATCCAGACTATGGTTTAGTACACTAAGAGATTTACTAACTTCTCTCGATACTCAAATAACATGGTACAAGACCTATACATTTGGGCTCAGACCATTGGGCATGGGATATGGTGAGAGGTCAAAGATTCTAATGTTTCTCTCTACATCCAGACGCAGGATGTGGTTCAAGAGAGAGCTTTACAAATGGAGAGCTTACTTGAAAAAAAGGAAGCGATAGTCAGAGACCCTACTGAATTACAGGTAGATGAGTCATCTATAGCTGGATGTAGACATATGACGTAGAAGCCAATTTTGCCTAGACATTTTAGAGGGATACCTCGAGATGCATTTTAAGAGGTGCAGTGTTCGAGAGGATGAGAAATCAACCAGTGAGGCAAGATCTATTTTTTCCTTTGGGGGACTGGGTCACATAGATCATGAATATCTGACTCCCCTTGTGGTTGATCGGATGGTGGTGGAGGAGCCACCGAGGTAGGTACAATGTTAGGATTATGAGCATCATCCAATCGGCGGACAAGGCATGGGAGCCTGATGTGCAGAGGGAGGTGGTCGAGGTCACCAGGGACTGCCACCACCACCCCATGGCGGTCGACCACATGCTCAGGGAGAAGGTGGATGGGGACGAAGCTAGATGCAGGCTATATAGGCTTAAGATACAGACATCACATAGATGATATGAGTTATTATTTGTATCTTATCTACATTAGTATAAGTGCTTATTGACATTGTTGATAGAAAATTCAATCCTTGTTGTTGACATTATTCAGGGATATGAGATTCTGAGTGAGCTTTTCACTTGACCATTGTGTTTGGATACTCCTATGGAAGGATATTCTATGGTCATGCATCTATTCCAACAGTGTGATCTTACTCTCAGTGGTATTTATTTCATATGGGATCTTCTATAAGCGGCGTTGATTACCTACAACATCATTCATAGCATAGACTTGTATTTGTAGTTCACACAAATATTGATTGCATGAGACATACAGTGCGATGTACGTGTAGAGATGGAGAGCGGTTTTCATTAGTTCGTGATAAGGAAAATAGAGCAGTATGAGATGAACTTGTTCTCCATAGGGTGAAACCGATTAAATATCATCTAGTTTGCCAGACCTTCAACACGGTGGATGAGGCGAGTCCACTCGTGCCAACAGTGGTGGATGTGTTTGAGGATTTTTTCTAAATGAATTCCCTGGACTTCCTCCATGTAGAGAGGTAGACATCCGCATTTATTTGTACCCAGTAACAACACCGATATCTATAGAAGCATAATATATGGACCTTACGGAGCTTCTAGAGTTGAGGGTATAGTTGGAGGACTTAAACAGAAATGGATTCTTACAACCTAGTGGTTCTCCATGGTCATCTCCAATATTGTTTGCCAAGATGGGAGATGGATGTTTGAGGCTTTGCGTAGGCCTCTGATGCCTAATCAAGGTCACCGTGATGAATAAGTTTCCTCTATCATGGATTGAGGATCAGTTGATCTATTTAAAAGATCTATGTGGATCTCAAAGATAAAACGTATATAATTCTATATCAAGAATTGTGTGTGGGATAAGGACATCCAATAGACAAACTTCATATAATAGTACAGACATTACAAATACCTAGAGATGTCGTTCGGAATGATGAATGGCCCTACAGTGATCATGGGTATCATGAACTGTATCTTCCAGAACTACATAGAAAAGTTTGTATTGGTCTTGATTGACGACATCTTTGTGTAATCATCATCTAAGGAATAGTACACTACACACAATGGGAATGTTTTGAACAAACTCTGTTAGAACTAGTTATGTGGATGATCTCTGTGTGTATGTTATGGACATGGAAGGTCCAATTCATGGGACATGTCATCTCAGAGGCTGAAGATACAGGGGATCCAGTGAAGATCAAGGTAGTACTTTCTTGGGAGCTACACATGAATGTTACTGGGGTGCAGAGATTCCTCGGATTAGAAGGATAATATTGGAGGTTCATTCCCTATTTCACCAGAGTAGCAGCACGTATCACTACTTTGACGAATAAAAGAAACCATTCTTGTGGTTAGATACATTCCCACAGAGCTTTCAATAGCTGAGGTAGAGCTTGAAAAGAGTTCACATCCTGAGGTTTCTGGAGGAGGGAACTGAATATATGGTTTACAATGATCATAAGGGACTAGAATTAGTAGATTCTTGATCTAAAATGATGTAGCGATTGATTATGGATGATAATAGACGAGGCCTCATAAAAAGAAATATGTGAATCACAACATGGATTTGGCATCGGTATTCTTTGCACTAAATATTTAGCACGACTACTTGATGGGCAAGAGGTTCATTTGTTTACTCAGGCCACAAGAGTCTCTTATATATCTAGAAATAGAATGATCTAAATCTAAGAGAGTATCGTTGTCTAGTGTTCGTCTAGGACTATGACTTCGAGATAGTCAATACCTCTAGGAAGAGGAATGTTGTGGTAGATTCACTTATCCAGAGAACAATATTGTAGATACTAAACGAGGCATAAGAGCAGTTATCCTTGCTTCAGAAACCCTATGAGGATAGAGATGAGAAATTCCTCCTCCAATGGATGGATGTTTCCATTATACTCCGTCAACAAGTAAGGGAGGGGAAACTTGAAGAAAGTAGTTGATAGACTACCAGTGTTTTGATATCCTCGGGCTTTGCTCTGAATAGATATTATGAAGGTGGGGAGCATGATATCTTTTTGAGAGGATGTACAATTGTACCTATGGATATATGAGAGGAGGTGCTGAGGGAGTTTCATACATCTCCCATGGTATTACATCAAGGTGAGATTAAGATGTATTAGGACCTCTGACGTCAGTACTTTTGTCCTGGGATGATGAATTTTGTGGAAGAGTTTGCTTTCTAGATGACTCAGTTTCTATCATGTGAAGGCTGACCAATAGATACTAGCAGGCTTGAACCAATCCATCAAGATACCAGAGTGGAAGTGGGAATGTATATCGATGGACTTCAGGACTTGGTTACCATGTACTTCCAGAGGGCATGATACCACTTGGGTGATCATTGAACAACTCCCCAAGTCGTCCAATTTCCTTTCTTTTCTAGAGAAGGGTTATGTTGAGACCTCCGGACATCTCTACATTCAGGAGATCATGCGACTTCATGGGTTGACGTTTATGATATTCGCATACCATGAGGTACGATTCACATCCCGGTTGTGGAATGGATTACTAGAGGCCATCGGGACTAAGCTTCACATGATCACATGTTTTCACCAAC
Source organism: Viscum album (assembly GCA_963277665.1). Lineage (NCBI taxonomy): Eukaryota > Viridiplantae > Streptophyta > Magnoliopsida > Santalales > Viscaceae > Viscum > Viscum album. The sequence goes on along the minus strand of OY728143.1, from coordinate 58,302,946 downwards.
TAGAATATGGTCAGACTGAAAGGACCATCTAGACCACAAAGTACATCCTTTATGCATGTGTCCTAGATTTTGTTTCATAGTTGGGTGGACCACCTACTTTTTTTGGAGTTTGTGTACACTAAAAGCTATCACTCATCCATTGGTATGGCCCCTTTTATGGAATTGTACGGACATCCTTATAGATTTCCCTTATGCTGGATGGATCTGGGAGAGCCAACACTTGTGGGTGTAAAGATGGTACATGCCCCCACTGAGAAGGTGTCGATCATCTGAGAGCAGATGTAGAATTAACATAACAAGTATATGTCCAATGATGATAGGCAACAAAGACCACTGATGTTCTAGGTGGGGGACCACGTTTTCTTGAGTGTCTCCCCTCGACAGGGACTACAAAGATTTGGTGGAGGTGGAAAAATCTCACCAAGGATTATCAGAACATTCCGGATAGTTTAGAGGATTTTAAATGTGGTGTACATCTTGGCACCGCCACTGTAGTTGGAGAGGGTTCATGGCGTCTTCATCATATCCCAGGTGAGGAGATACGTGAATGAACCATCACACACCCTTGACCATGGCGAGCTAGAGATCAATGATGTTGCGACATTAGCGTAGAACTAGGTTGAGATAGAGAATCGATAGGATTTTATACTTCGTGGGAAGTTGATACCTCTATAGAGTATTCTATAGAAGCTCATGAATCTCTAGGAGAACACATGGGAGCAAGAGTATCATATGCATTCCATTACACATCTATGTTTTTTTAGCCTTATTTCGATTTCGGGGAGTAAAATCCCCAAGGTGTGGAGAATGTAATGACCTGAAGATACCATGTATTTTTTTTAATTATTTTTGATTTTTAAGAGTCTGTGAAAATTGATGGTGTGTGATTCCAAGTCCCGATGTGCCCGAAATAAACATTATGAACTTTTTTTAAGGTATGTTCAGTAAACACATAGGTGGAATTTTATATAGTTTGAACTGGTTCTCGAATAAGAAATATGTGGGCACCATTGAATGTGCAGCACCGTGATTCGATTAAGGGAATCATAAAAATCATCCATAGTAGGTCAGGAGAAAAAGATACATTTTGGATTTATAGAAAAATAATAAAAGAACTTAACCAGATATTTTATTTCTTTTCCTCAAGTGGAAGAGCAGTTGCGGTGGGGATCTGTGACATGTCAAGCCATTTAATGGCTAGAAAAATAAACGATGTTACTCCAAGGTTGGGAATTAATAGATTTTCATTAATTTATTTAATGAACCTCATTAATTCCTCAACATCTTACTCAAATTTCCCCATCATATTTAAATGGAGCTTAGGATGGTGTTTTGGCATGACTTTTTCAACCAATGAAACACTGGCTGTGTTTTGCAGCAACATCCATTGATGGAGGATTAATGCTTGGGTGACAACGATTCGTGATTTCCGAACTGCGACGATACCATAGAATGTGGAATCTCATCCCGCTGCAATCACAACACCTCCAACGGATCTCAAGGTAAGATGTTTTTGTTTGGTTATGGTTTAACATTATTGAAATGAATATATTTAATCCCTAAAGTTAGATAAATAGTCTCTCTCTTGTAAACATGTTAACGAAGAGGGTGCGGGCCAAAAGAACAAGTCCTAAACCCTCTTCTACTTGGTTCATGTTGTGTTCATTGAGGATGAATTTCATCAATTTTTTTGGAAACACGACACAAATGGTTTTGTTGTGGTGTGCGGTAGTCCATGAGACTCGTAGATACAGACAACACCATGAATGGACCACCAATGCACATTTGGTGGAACATGGATAAAACTGTCGGAACACCATGCTGGATGTGGCCGAAGGAGGGAAATGTCAATTGGCTACGGGCTATGGTATGGTGTTGCTCCATCGGGGCACCTCAGTGTACAGAGGTGGCCAACCCGAGCTGGCCATATGGGAGAAGGGAAACACCCACCAGCACTAGCAACAGCCGCTGTAGGAGGGGGCGAGACAACCCCGTGATGAAACGTGTATACGAGAGACCGGTCGGACATGGGTCTGACCAGTGCATGTGGTGGGGAATCTCTCCACCAGCTAAAAAAAATAGCCCCACATTCCTGGGTCCCTATGTAGTTAGTGGTACACCTTCAGGAGGATTGGGAAGGATGTCGGCATGTCGAATGAGCTAGGCCTGTAGCCCAACGGGCCAGCGCGGGCAGGCTGAGCACCACCTGGCGGGCCATGCCAACTACTTCTTGTGCCCAAAAACCAGTCGGGCCGACCCTTAATGGGTTAGACCTAGGCAAGGTTAGGTAGACCAAGGGACCTGTTGCATTGGGCCGGCCAGAACGAGTCGGACTGGGACCACACCCAAATGGCCATCGAATAATGAAATTCATGTAATTGATGATCTGAGGGTCCGTATGATATGTCGTCAATGGAATTGAGGCCCCTTTTGGAAGCAGTCCCTTTGGCATATTACAGTGGGTTCGACTGAGATTGGCCAGACTGTGGTGTGTTCACCCTCATTTCAGGGAATGGGTTGTAACTAACAGACAGTGCATCTGATAGATGTGTTGTCTGTAGAAAAAGGACCATTGTGAAAAGTTATTCCATTAAAGATAATATAATTTATTATGGATGGAGTTTGGTGTGAGACCTGGGTTAGATCATACTTGAATCTTATATGACCCTTTTTAAAAAAGTTCCCATATCTCACTGACCGGGCATCTGATCACCGCTCCAAACGTCACGTTAGGACCCCTATGACAGGGTTGTCCTTGGTGTATGATTTTTCTGAGACTTCATATAGTTTGAAATATGACCAATGGATTGTGGAGCAGAGTCTTCCGGAGACCAGGCTTGCTTTGTATGAGAATCTAGTGGCTGGAAGTGACATTTAGAAGAAGATAGACCAATTTGAGTCAACGTCAGAATCTTCAGGGTGGGATGATCTAGATTTACGACCAATAATATTTACCAATGTACCAGTGACTAGAATAGGTCAGCACCAATGACCACAACAGGTCATCACCAGCGACTAATAAAAGTCACCAATAGTGTCAAATACTAGTCAGCACCATCAACCAATACAGGTCAACATCTAGTGACCAATACGGGTCATCATCTAGCATCCAATACAGGTGATAATATAGTGACCAATACAAGTCAACTGTAGAGTTACAATGAATAGGATGATCTATCTTTAGGACTAGTCATACTTGTCCCTGTATCCTTGATGTTATACCGTTAAAGTGAGCTGTCTCATTTTCTTTGTGCTCCATGATTTAAATCATGCTTGTGATATTAACTGTGTGGTATTTAATGTGATGTATTCATTTATGGATTATTGAGATACCTTCAGGGGTCTCGTGGTCCTCTACTGAGTTTTTATACTCACCCATGCATGGGGTCTTCCCACACCTGTGTGTCTGGTGCAGATCACTAACACTCAGAGGCATACTTTGGCGGTTCGAGAGATGGTTGATCTTGGTGCGACGAGGGATATCAAGATCCCCATCCTCATCATCAGCGATACAGTTAAAACACTCCAGGTAGAGCTCCAGGGCTGATGCAAGAACTATTTACTTTCTTTCTAGTTTCTATGGATTTTATTACGACCCACTGTTTTTTATAGTTGAACTTGTGGTTGAACATTACTCTCGTTCTTATACAATAATTTTTTTGTTTGTTTACTTCAGTTTCCATTATTTATTGTGTATCGTAATCTAAGAAAATTCCTTCCTTGTTCAAGAAAATCCTTCAGGTGAAAGTCATCGTCCCCCTCCATATGGAAGGTGGGATTGGGGTTGTTATGTCCGGGCCCCATGGGATGGGTTGTGACATCCATTTAGCTATCCTTTTCTAAGACTATAATGTAATAAATATTTGATTATGATTGAAAATTAAACTATAAAAATGGTTTTCATACATAAGAATCGATTTTTTCTAGTATGTAATGATATAATTTATTCATTGTTCATCCACTAAAAAGAATTCCAATTTTATTCATTGATTTTTTTGTAGTAAGGACAATATTTTTCAGATCATGGATAAATTTTTTTAATTAATTAATAATATTGATATTTTTTTCCAACATCAAGTTAGTCATATCATATGCGACTATTGGATAATACTGTATTAAATTAATTCTCTATATATATTATTTTAAGTTCCCTAACTCTACTCCTCTGATCATATAATCCTATATGGGTAACAGAAATATGGGTAACAGAAATCCTATACAAAATATATATACCAAATCATATTTGGATATGTATGTAACTCTTTAGTAACAAACCAGAGCTAGTGGTTAAATTATTACATTGATATAATATTCATATTATCACATCCAAAAGTATTTAATTATTTTGTCAAATTTGAAAAACAGATAAATACATAAATCTGATATGTTATTTCAATACATAAAATATACCATAGTACTCTCTCGGGGAACAAGATTATTTCCATTAGCACATCTAATTATATCAACAATAATTTATTCCATGATTTCAGGGGGGAATTAAATCATAATAAATTGGTGTGATCAGATTATCAGTAAGTGTATACCTATAATGGATCATTTCTTGAAACATATAAGTAAATAAGAATATGTTTGGTCCCAATAGGGATATAGAAGATGGCCTATAAGAGGTGAATATACTAGGATAAGAAATTTATCAAATTAATTAACTAAATAAATTAATTAACATAGATAATTATTAAGGTTATTATCCCCATGAAAAGCAAATAACACAGAGATTTTGTCAATGTAGTTTAGTCCAAAGTGGGACTACTATACTATTGTACCTCTATACACGGTGAGAGATATGTATGCAATGAAATTTTTTTTAGGGGGAATAATAACCAATTTACAGAATCCATCTATAGAAGAGGGAAAACCAAGACACTAAATTCTGTATGGTGAGTTACAACACATACCACATGGAATTAGACTATGAGAGTCATAACCAAAACCATCCTGACTTTAGATACAGGGTGTCACAACCCTTATATCCTGATATAATAATCTAGGAGTCCAAACCTATGGAAGATAATGGGAAATAATTTTTTTTTGTAAAATCGAAAATAGAAAAAACTGAATGCATGGGAGTGATGGGAAATTGAGTTACAAGCTCAAAAACCAGTCTAAAAGAATATAAAAAATTTAAGAATGAGTATAGGATCTTGAGTATTAGATTAACAATTCTCAACAAGGTAGTTGATGTTGAATCATAATAATATCATCCCCTGATAGAATGTACATGTGATGAAACATGGCATCACACATGGCTTTAGTTTGTGATGTGTTTGACACACACAATACACTTTCCTGGGGATAAAATAGGCATTCGATGATGTCAACTAGAATAATTGATATGTTTGAAGCTTACTTTACATCCCCTTTTAGTAGATATCGAGAAGGACTAACAAACACCTTCCATAAGTAAAACAATTCAAATTCAAATAACAATTATTCATGAACGTGAAAAATAATGTCCATAAAAATTATAACAAAAATGATATGAATTAACAAAATTAATGTCAAATTAAAACTTATTTAAATAACCCAGTAAATGTTAATAATAAAAATTCAATGGTAATTAAATCAAAATCATAAATTTATTTGATAATTAAAATTCAAATATTAAATAAATTTTAATTTAATTCACCATATCAATTAAAATTAAATTATACTAATTAAAAAATTATAATTTTATTGAATTAATGAAATTTTATTATATAATAATTTTGGAAATTACTCAATTTAAAATGAAACATAAACTATTAAAATATTATTATTTGAAACAATATGTTATAGATGTACACATGAAAAAATAAAAGTCGAGTACCTTTTTAAAACTAAATTAATTATTTTTAAATCGCTTCACATGACTTTGAAAATGATTGATTAAAATAATTATTATATGTATGATGTCCAAAGAAATATTTCAAATAGAGTGCTTAAAAAATATAAATGTAAAAAACAAAATTAGTTGGTGGTATTATGAATCTGAAATCTTTGAAATAAAAATATTATCCACGATTAATGTAGAAATAATAATTTTCATTTTAAAAAATTAAATCACCAATGAAATAATTAATTATCCATTAGAATAGAAAATTTATCAACAATTATAATAAATAAATAATTTACCATAAGTATAAATTATAATTAAATATTTTAAAAAAATTAATTTGCTGGTTCATTAAAATTTTAATTGACTGGTACAATAAAAAAATAATTCACTGGAATAATAAAAAAATAATTCTCCCATACAAGAAATATTTAATGGAACATTAAAATTCATAATTAAATGATGGTTTCAAAAATATTGACTAATTTTTAAAAAATACTTGATTATTTAAAGGAAATAAATTAAATAATTTTTTAAAAAAAATCATTTTTTGTATAGTACATCATTTCAGATACATAATGAGCCCATAATGTTTGGTTAATTTTGAACTCTTTTAAACAAAAAAATTAGAATTTGGTCTATAAGGCTTATTTTTAGATAATTTCAATATATTTTCAAAAAAATAAGAATAACATAATTAGGATTTGTATTGAAAGATATATGATCCAAATAATATGAAATAATTAATTATTAAATTAAATAAAGACCATAATATTTAGAAATTTATTATGATATTTAAATTGAATTTTTAGAGTTTCATATATTTTAATTAAATTAATTAAAAAATATTATAAATCTAAACTAACAAACTCTAAGAGAATCAATTTGTATACAAATGAGATATCAGCAAAACAATTAAATATTTTAAATTTTTGGAAATCCATGTCTTCAGAGTTTTTGTGAGATCATCGGAGAAAAGGCGCATCCCTTAAACAATAAAAGTCGACTACTATTAAAACTATAGAAATCATGATAAAATAGTAATATTTCAAATGATATAAGTTAAGAATTAATGGAATCTGTATATCATATCTTGCAAATAAATTATAAATGAAGAAATTGATAGTGATTATACTGATAACATTTCTTGAAAACAGAATCAAGAAACATGCTTAGGCACAAATATGATCAATCTGGAGAGCACTATAGATAAATACAACGATTACTAATAGTTAGATTAAGTTTTTATATTTCAAAATAAATAATAATTTTAAAATTATACACAATTCAACTCATGTTATAATTAATATATAATGATGTTTTAAAAACATTTGATCTCATAGAATTATAAAAGGGTTTTGAGAAATTGAAAAACCAAAAAAAAATATTTGATAAAAGACACAAATACATATATTCACATGCACCAAAATATCCCCATTTTTTTATTATGAAAAAAATTAAAACATATTTTCTCTCCTATTATGTAAATAAAAAAAAGGAAAAAATGTTTACTCCCCCTAAATAAATGAAACAATAAAAAAATATATTTACAAGATTCATAATTCAAATTTAGGTTTTCAAACATAGATGAGCGTAAATGGGATAGAAAATGCATCTACCTGCATATTGTCATTTTGAATAAATTCAAAATTAATATCATGATCATTCACATGATCTTTAGAAAAATTAATTCTAAGAATAATATTCATTGTTCTATAATTCTTTAAGGGATTTTAATAAATATAAATTATAGAACTATTGTGACTATTAATATAAAATTTATCAAGATAATTACTAAAATATCATTCTGTTTTCTTAATCCATAGCCTTTGCACACAATTACTAATAGAAAAGATATAATCGCCTTCTATATTAGATAAACAAAAAGGTAATTTCTCCTTTGGAGAGAAATAAATTATTATTTTTTCCAAAAAATTAAACATACATGATTTTATTTTTCAGTAAAATATATAGCCTTCAAAATCTGATTTATTATAAGATATTAATTCAAAATAGTTACATTTTAGATTAAATAAACATGAATAAAAAATTCCATTAAAAAATATAATTATTATTTTTTATATTTAAATATTAAATTATTTAGGATCATATTGATATGTATCACATAAAAAAACTCTAAAAATTATAATGGGTCTAGATGCAATTAACAGTAGAAAGCTAACAATCATGCCTCTATTGACATTATTATTAATAAATTTACCAGAAGAATCAACATATAATTTACAATTGGTAACCACAATTTTTTTCAAGGATATAGATGAATCAGGAAAAAATAATATGACTAACTCTTTATGATACCTAAATTAATTAATAAAAATTTGATATTTTTTCATAAATTGGTTGTTCAGGAAAGATCATTAATTCCCCCATTAAACTCCTGTCAAAATAAAAATATATGTAACTAAAAAATCACTATAAATTGTTTCAATAGATGAACCAAAAACATTAACATAAAAAAATATTTTATCATTTAAAAAAACATCATATGTTCTTCTAATATAAAATATAAGATAGAAAATTCATTTAATGAAATATTTATTTAATAAAAGGAAATAATGTATTTCATTCCAAGCCTGATGTTCTTTTAAAGACCATACTATGATTTAGAAAATATAAAAACATGATTAAGAGGATTTTTATTTTCAAAACTATGTGTTTGAGAATCATAAACTCAATTAGTTATAAAACAATTAATGAAATAGCTTTATATATATTTGATATAATTTTAAAACATGAAGATGATAAAAATCCAACAAAATTATAAAATCCTTATCCATGAAAACTGGTGAAAATGAATCTTTATATTTTATATCTTTTTTGTGATTTTATATTTGAGAAAAATGTTTGGATTTTTTTTGAAACTCTCTCCAAATTCATCCAACTAGTTTTTAAATATCTACTTTTTTCTAATCACCTAATTATCCTCAATAATTCATTCAAAAAAGAAAACAATATTTATAAAAAAAATTAAATATTAATTACATATCGACAATCCATATTTCATGTTTCAATGCATCATTAACATTAATAGGAACAAAATTAGTAATAAAATAATAATTGGAAAAAAATATTTAAACTAGAATTTGTAGTTTTAAAACCTGAATTGATATTTTCAATTACAATTTTTATTTTATTGTCATTGTGAATCTTACATGATTTTTATCCTATTTAGAAGAAGTAGTCACACCATCAATTGATTCTTCATTATCATGGGGGTTACTAGAAATTTAAATCTCTAATCTCTTCATCAATAACAGTAGAATCAGAATCTAATTTAACATTATTTTCATAAAACATAACATGACAAAATTATTCAATAATTATAGTTATTTTATTAAAAACTCTATATGAATTACTATTTTTAGAATAATCATGAAAAACACATTATTCTATTTTACAAACAAATTAGATAAATTATTCATTGAATTTAAAATAAAAACATTACAACCAAAAATACTAAAAATAACAAAATTTTGGTTATTTAGACTTAAATAATTAAATATGAATTTCATTTAAAAATGGAATAATAAGAATTATATTTTAACTATAATATGACAAAAAATAACCTCACCCAAAGAATATTAATGAAAATTATATTCACTTAACATAGTTCAATCCATATTAATAAGAGGTTTATTTTTTTGTACTATAAAACCATTTTGTTGTGCTTTTCTACAAGCAATGGAATGATGATAATAATAATTTTTTTCACAAAACATTTCAAAATCAAATGTATTTAACTCCACTCATTTATAACATTGAATTAGAATAATTATAATTAATTTTTCATTTTTCACTAAATTAAAAAAATCAGTAAATCGAGATTAAGTATCATTTTTATGTGTAAGAAAGTATACCCATATAAATCTATTATAATACTCTATAATAATTATAGTATATTTCATTCGCAAATGACTAGAAATTTTAGTGGAGATATATAAATAACGATTTACTAAATATTATTTATTGTTAGTGTTAATAGATGGATGTGTCTAAAATAAATATTTTGTTTCCTTACCTTCATGAATGTGTCACGAAGAAGATGTTGTTATTTATTTAAATAAGATAGTTGTAACACAATCTCATGTTTTGAGAGCTTTTGTAGCCTTATGAAATTAAAATTTCCTAATCATTCATACCAATAGTTTTTTTAGTTCTATACAACATTTAAACACATAACATGTTGAACAGTTAGTTCATAAAAATCGAAACTATACATATTTTATCTTCTATATAAATAATATAATAATGAATCATTTATAAAAAATAAAGATTTATCAAATTGAAATTTAACTTCCATTCCCTTATAACTAAAATATGATATAATAAATAAATTATATGTTGATCCTATAATTTATTTTTCCATCTAAATAAAAGTTGAATATGAAATACCAACATTACCAAAACCTTTTACATTGATTTTTCAATTTCCTAAAAATATAATAATTCCCCCATCACATGTGTTTTATGTGGTAAAGATTAATGGGTATCTAGTAATATTCATAGAAAATACACTTTTATCTACCATACATCTTTTTTAAGACATACAAGGATTTTTTTAGTTAAAATCAATCTTTTCACAATTTTGGTAACTAAGGTACATTGAGTCAAATAGGAATAGAAATAAATTTCTAAGGAACCCAAAATGAATTTAAACATTTATTTTAAGGTATTTTGTATAATATTGACTTCTTAATATTTTTTATTGTATAAAACTCACTAATTGGTAAAATCTAATATATCAATCATTATCATAATCACTCTTTTAGTAAAATTTAAATCATGTGATAGTGGAAGGGAAAAAAATTCATTTAAAAAATGGGTTTATAATATTTTATTTAAACTTATATCATAACCAAAACCATTTTTATTTATATATGTTTTAGTGACGGACAACATCTCATTATCTTGTATATGACCTTGAATAAAATCAGATAAACATTTTTTAAGACATAAAACATAATTTTTCAAAATTTCGTTCAAATCGGGAGTGAATTACAAATTACCATAAACTATTGAATGAGAAACTGAAGAAAATTTTATTATATCTTCTAATTTACTTGTAAAATTAATTAATTACTAAAAATTGGTTTCTCATTATTTTTCATAATATTATTACATAAATTAGAATCTTTTAAAAAAACATACTGTAATATTTATATATCGTTATTTAATTCCAAAATATTTGGGTTTTTTGAATCATAGTCAGAATCAAAACATCTAGAAAAAAATTATAATTACTAACTTTTTATATAGATTTCATGAATCAAAAGTCAGTATCATATTTTTTATTTTCAAATCATTCACTTGAATCAGATTATTTTGTACATCTCCAAATGGTTAGCAACAATTTTTTATCAATCTTAATATTTTTATATTTTTTAGTTTAGGAAAATCATATTTGATATTCCCTTTCATCCTACACTCATAACATGTTAGATTCGAACAAATAATTTTTTTACAACATTTATTATCTCCCATATATTTTTAATTTAAATGATTTATTCTAAATAAGTTCTTAAATCCTTTATGTTTCATTTTCTTATAAACACTAGTTTCAATTTGTGCCATATTTAAATTTTCATTATCCAGTAGATCAGAATCACAAGAGTCATTACTATCAACATTCATAGATTTAAAAGATAAACCTTTTATTTTTGTTATATCTTTGGAAGTGATGTTCATCTCTTTCAGTTCAGACTCATGCAGTGATCCAATCAATTCATTCAGGGTGTATTATTTTAGGTACATTATTTCATCAATGGAAACCTTCTGTTCATGAAATTTCTATTGTAATGCTGGTAGGACATGTTCTATAGGTACTAGATTTTACATAGTTTCTCAAACTGAAATCATTATATTAACAGCTATTGTGAATCTATGGAACATTTAGTATACTATTTTATACTACCCCATATTGGTGTCATGGTACTATACTCGAAGTATTCCACACTTGGATTGCATCAATTTTTCAAAGCTGAGGTGAGTTTCATGTAGAATCTTCAATATCCCATGATGTTTTTTACAAGAATACAGAAGACTAAAAATGTTTATGTTGATATCGCAATATGAAAATATTAATCAAATTGTAATTAAAAAAATAGAAGTGTCATTTATAGTATGTGTATCCAAGTCGGATTCAAGAAATATTTATGATTTTGACATGATTGACTAGTTCTCAATTCTCAATTATTTGATGTTTGCCTCTATTTGGGATTTTCATTAGTCATAACAGTTAAAATCAATGTATGGTGGGTTTTTAGGATTCAAATCATAATTTAGGATCAATATTGCAATCGTAAATATACATATCCATAAACTATTGTGTATAGAAATATATTAGTAGAAATAAAATAAAATCAGACTCTATAGTGGGATTGACCTATTCCAAATGGAATATCCATTGATAGAGATTGAATTGAATCCAAATAGAGTATAACTGAGATAATAAATTATAAATAATGATTAGGATATTATAACAATTGTTAGGTACCAATAAGAATATTGAATATGGTCTAGAGGGGGTTTAATAGATCAGATTAAATTTTTTTAATCAAATTTACGAATGAATAAAATTAAATATAAATGATAATTATTGTAGTTAATTAATAGTGGAAAAAATAATTTATAGAAGGATGTGTTTTATTTTAGTTTGGTCCAATGTGGGTCTAATGAACTTTTAAACAACATTAACAAGAATGATATATGTTTTCACTAAAAATGATTTATGAGGGGGAATAATAACCCAATTATAAAATCCATTACATGTGGAGGGATTACCACAACCATGGATTTTTTATGCATAGTCACAAACCTTACAACATAACCTTAGTCCCTGTGACTCATAACCCAAATTTTCATGACTTTAGATATAGGGAGTCACAACCATTATATCTTAAATATGGAATCCAAAAGTCACAATCAATGAAATATAAGATGATATAATTCATTATGTGAAAAGGCATTAAAAAACTGAGTGTGTGTGAGATATGGGAATTTATATTACATAATCCAAAACCAGTTGAATAAGAAGATAAATAATTAAAGAAAAAGTATTTCTTCATGAGGGTTAGGTTGTAATGTCTCATCAAGGCAGTAAAAGATTATGTAGATGAAATTTGGACCTTAAAAGAATTTTCATGTGATGAAATATGGTATCACATAGGGATTTTGTTTTTGAAACAGTTGATATGTTTTGAACTTTTTTTATAGAAATAATAGAGAGTAAAAAAATTCCAATTGGTGTCTTTTAAATGTCTCAATGATGATCAACAAACCCATTAAATACATATCTGAAATGATTAAAAAACACCTTTGAAACATCAAACAATTCAAATTCAACTAACAATTATTTAGGAGAGATAATAATATATAAATAATAATAATATCAATAATTATTTGAATTCATAAATTAATGACCTATTCAAACTGATTATAATAATTTGTTAAATGATAATAATAATAAGTCAATGTCAATCCAATAAAATCTGTAAGATAATTTGAATATATAAATTACATATTAAATACATTTTAATTTAGTGAACCATGTAAATTTAAAATTTATTATTCTACATCAAAATGATGAACTTTTTTTTGAAAAAAATAATTTTAATTAAATAATTATGATGAAAATAAAAAAAATAAACAATTATTTCAAAATAATAAAATAATAATATTTTTTTAAATATGTTATAGGTGTACTCATGGATAATGAATAAAAATACACTATAATTTTAAATTGAATAAATTATTTATAAAATGATTCATCTGAATTTGAAAATCATCACTAAAATTAAATAATATAAGTATGAAGTTCAAAAAATTTACCAGAAAATTATGTCATAAAAAATAGAGCAATAATATTTGAGACGCATGTATAAAGAGTATAAAACAGTTTAAATAAGAAATGCATCCACCTTTGAGAAAAAAAATTTAGTGACCAATAAAAAATATTAATTCACTATTAAAATAATAAATTAATTCTAGGGAATAATAAAAAATTAATTCACTTGTAGTATAAAAACCTAATTCACTAGTATAATAGATATTTAATTGAGTAATATAAAAAAAATTATTTTATATGTATTATAATAACTTAATTCACTGGTAAAAGAGAAATTTAATACATAAGTATAATAAAATATAAAATGAACATTACTAAAAAATTAATTTACGATTTAAAAAAGTATTGAGAGTTTTAAACATTAATTATTTAATGTTTTTAAAATAATGAATAAATTGATGGTTTTAAAAACTTATTGATGAATAATGAAATATTTCATGTACAAGTAGAAAAAATATTATTGGTGAATTTTTAATCCATTTAAATAACTGCATTATAGGTTATCTTAAATACATATTTGAATACAATTTCAATATATTTTAAATAAAATAGTAATATCTTACTACCGATTAGTATTGACAGAGGTATGATTAAGTTACTATGAAAAATGAAATAGATAATAAAAAAAATGCTAAAATTCAGACAATTTTTATGATATATTATTTTTATAGAGTTTCATGTAGTTTAATTAAACTAAGAAAAACATATTATATTATATAAAAAAGAAATGATGAACATTTTCAATTAATATTGAATGTGACATCACTAAAATAATAAAGCTTTTCAATAATGAAAATCCATATTTTCAGAATTTTTGTACGATTTTCAGATAATAGGTGCAACAATAAAACCCAAATATTTCCTCCCATTAACACTATGGAAATTAAAATAAAATTGTTTTCTTTAATAAGGGATTGTTTTATAAAGAATCTGATATGTATAGAATTTTTTATAAATAAAATATAAATGAAATATCAAAAAAATATTACACTGAAAACCTATCTTAAAAGAAATAACATCAATCGTGATTGGGTTTAAATAAAAACATGTTTGAGAAAAATGAATTCAAATTTTTAGTTTAATATATGTTAGATCAACTTGTAATATTTCATATGAAAAATGATTTATAAAATTACGATAAATAAAACTCATGTTATAATTAAAATATTGAGGTGTTTTAAATATTGTTTTCCAAATAAAATAATTATCATTTTTTGAGATATTTAAAAACATAAAATAACATATAATATATAAAACCATAAATGCATACCTGCACATACACAAATATTATATAATTGGAATAAATTATTATCAGGTAGTTCTAGATTAATTGTGAAATTATCTAAAAACATACTCAGGAATACCAAAACTATTAACATTCTCACATGGATATAAAAAAATTATTTCATAATGATAGAGTGTGCAATGTCAGATATGTGAAACAAACCATCAGGGCCTCATTCAAAGACATATACATAAATATGAAATGCATCATCAGAAAGCCAACCTATTTTTACTCAAGAGATCCATAGATGCATTGAAAGAATATACAATTCTATGCCTCAGCCACCACATAAAATGTATAATTCATTCATTATATTAACAACTTTACCACATAATAAAAATTCCATAAAATTGATAATTATCAATATTAGAAGAATTGAAATTCAACATTTTAATACATTCCCTTATCAAACTGAACATCAATAATCTATATAAATATCATTGATGATATCATTAGATTATCTACTTTATAAATCTTATTATTTAACAATGGATGTAGTCATAGATTAAAATACTTTAAAATGATCATTTGAAAATTTCTTGAGGAAATTATCATTTTCTCATTGAAATTACTTATTGAAAATTTAAAATTATGAAAAATATTATAAAAACAATTTACACTAAAAATTAAATTTGAAAAAATATAAATTAATCATCAATTAATTAAGATGTAATGATTTATGAGATTTTACTCATACTGTAAATGATAAAATAAATGTTTTTCACATTTTTATTGAAATATGAAATATACCACATTTATAAAATGACAAGATGAATAGTTTTAATTTTTTTTATTAAAAAAATATAAAAAAATAATTAAAAAATATAATTATAATATTAAAACCATTTTTTGAAATAATTTTCAAAGAATATTGTTGGTGTAACACCCCAAGCTTCTACGGTACGCTTCTCTTTCAATAATGTGATAGCGTGTGTGGTACGAAACACCGAGTTCTAACACACCATAACCAATCAAACTAGCCGTTATGAATAGTAATACCTACTTTTTGAAAATATATATATTTTATATTTCAAAATGGACTTCATTTTTGGATTCAGAATATCGAATTTAGTCTAAGGTGAAATTTTGATACATTTCGGATAACTTTCACATTTTGATGAATAGTGAAAATTACTAAATTTTAATTAAAAAAAACTTTTTAATCAAAATAATTAATAGTGATAAATGATGAATTTGATTGGTTTTAAAGTATATTTAGAATATATTTTAACCATTTAATATAATTTTGGTCATTGGACATAATTTTACAATTAAACCGAACATAAACAAGTGTCAATCTTTTGATAGTTATTATCTCTTAAAAACAAGCTTTTTGTTTGGACAGCGGGAATTAATTTTAAATTAATTTCTGCCACTTCTGTGTTTTGAATTTAGAAAAATGGATTCCATATTTGGAATCAGGATGTTCAAATTGTGTAAATAGGTAACTTTTATTTTTAGACATTTTGAATAATTACTGCGGTAAATATTTTATTTACCATGGTTAAGGGTAAATCCGGTAAATAAGGGTTAAAAAATAATATTATAATAATACTAAATTACCCTAAAACGTGTCGTAGCCTTATTGGTTGATACATGTTCGACCATAGGCATCTTGGGGTCGATTTTGGGACCCCATGGTGCCACTTGTAGGTGATAAGGACACTTTATTTTAATTAAGTTAAAATGAATACAAAAATGACACAAGCATATATCTTTTAGAAAAACAATATTTACATAAGGTTATATATGTTGGATTTTAGATTATAAATATTCATTATAAAGCTAAAACGATTTCCTACATAATGAAATTTTATTTTCAATTTTTAGACATTAAATAATTTAATTTATTGATAACACAATGATGATGAATTAATTACTATAATAGTGAAAAATTAAAATAATTGATATTATAAATACCCAAATAAATATAATATGAAACTTTTAATGAATTTAAAAAAATTTCTAGGATAATATGATATATTAGTATTGATTTAATTTTCTTTGTTTGAAGTAATCAATCTGTTATGAGTTTCACAAAAATCAACTATTGAATAGTGTCAAAATTGACATAAAAGAGTTCTTAAAACAAATATTATATTATTAATTGATATTAAATTCCTAAAAATTTACGGTTCGGCCAAGAGACTTATATCATGATAGGTTCATCATTAATGGACCACTTGGGGGACTCTTGGATGTATATAGTATGTTTATTAACCATATTATATAAAAATACAAAGAGACATTGTAAAAGTGAAACTAATTAACTTAGAGTTAATACTTAAAGATAAGGTTAATATAAGTACCCAAACCTGTCTAAATTCTATTGGTTGAGTGGTTTTCGACCTATCCCCACCATAACCTTTGAATAATCAACTTTGGATCTATTAGAAACCGAATATGAATTTATTATGAATTAATAATTCTAGCTTTTCCAAAGGTGCCCGTCACCCCTCTTATAAAAGGGCACTCCTCCTTCTCATTTCTTCACACCTTCAAAGCCTTTTGGATCGGCCAAACTCTTCCCCAATACTGTAAAAACTTCCCTCACTACAACCTAGAGGCATTAGTGTGATCATAAAGCCAACCGTAGGAGCCCTTTTGATCAAATCAAAAGGAAGAACCCGAAGAAGAGGTAATGTTTTCACCACCCCTTTTCAAGTTCCATTCTTTTTCCACTTCTTCTTTCTTTGTTATTACCATTATAAAATAATAACTCCAGTATCTTATATATACTGTGATGTTATTATAAATATGTTACAACCATATTTAGTATTCTATCCACCCTTTGAATAACATATCACCATACGTGCGTACGTAAGGCTTACCGTCTCCACGTCGTGGTGTAATTGTTATTCAATATATTATTATTTGGATGGGTATAATAATGATGTGTAACTCATGTAAATAATAAATATAACATGTTAATTATTCTTTATATATGATATACCATCCATTTATATATTATTTTAATATCAAAAAAATGATATTTTCGCTCGTGCGTACGTACGGACTACCGTCTCCACGAATGCGATGAGATTCATTCTCCATCGTATCCATTAAAGTATAATTATCATTTGATGATTTAGAACTGATGTTTAAGGACTTTATATCATTCTGGATATGAATAAGATACAACAAACATGGCTTATGTAACAAAACATATAAAAGAAAATGAGTAAGTTAACACCCGAAACGACGATAATTCTAAGATATTATTAACAAATCAATATTAAAAGATCATATATGATATCATATTAATATATATGATTATTGTATAATTTAATAACAATTATTTCACAATTATACAGGAGGTTAACCTACCCCAACCAAGGAAAAGTACAAGGTAAGGGGTTTTCATCTCACTCCTTATTCTCGTGAGATTCATGCCATATTGCCACCATCACCTTTTGTGTGGTGTATGTACTGCCCATAATTATATTATTTGTGTAATACACTATAATTTATGTGTATTTACATATTCATTGTATGATACCTATTTCATGGGTTGTATGTTTCATAAGTTACCAAATTGGTAAGGGTTTATTTCAAAATCTCTTCATTATCTGAGGTTGTTTATATGTAATAATCTACTGGGATTTCTTTATCATCCACATCCATGTTTCTTCGAAATGTATTTCAAAACATTTTTATTATTTACAAGAATATGGGTTAAAGTCATTTATACCATTGTTTGACTTTTTATAAGAGGTTTATAAAGGAATCCTTCCGTCGTTTTCAAAACAAGGTCCTTTTTAACCTTTTCGACAGAATTAAGGTAAGAACGTTTTTTTAACTTATACGGTGGGTGCGGATATTTTCCACCGTTATAAAGACTTCAAAGCTTCCCTTACAAGATTATAAGAATATTTTCAAAGAAAATGTTTTATTTTATATGGATCTTAAATGATTTCAAAATAAAAAGAGATATTTCTTTAAAAATAATTTTGATTTCATCTATGTCAACATCATTTGATGGATTTTACGCTTATTTAAAGTTGATTCGTTATGATACAAAACTTGTATATTATATTGAAGGTTTTGTGATTTGTTTGACTGTGGATGTTCTATTTTTATACCATTCATGGTTTATAGTGAAAGTATTAACATTTCGTATGCTAGTTTTAATACGAATGTTTATGTTATGTTTAAATCTTTTCATATGGGAATGCATTGGACTTAATATGTGACAGGTGGAGCCCTCTATACCTCCTCGATGCATCGGTAGGTCTCATGAGAAAAACTAGTGTCTTGGAACAAGGCCTTGACAAAATCTTATTTGTAGTCTTGGCACGAGTCCTTGGCTATGTGGTTATGATAGTCTGGCATTATGCATTCCATCATTATGAAAGTGGTTATTGATTTTGCATGTGATTATTCGATTAGTAGAATAACCATGTGAATAAGTAAATGGCATTATTTCATTTTATTTATGACATATTATGTTAAAAGTTCGAGTTTAAAAGGATTTTGTTTTAGTTATACATTCCCTTAAATGTTTATTCCTATTTATGAAAGTTTCCGCTATATTGTTATCCTTTCTGGGCATTTGAGCTCACCCCTTTTCTATGTTTTATTTTTCCCAGGAAGTGAAGAAGTAAATTATGAATGACCTGCAGGGATATTATGTGGGGATTTGAGTGTGGATTATGGAGACAATATGTTGTTGTAGTAGTTTTTTATTTTATGATGTAATGTAAGACTTATGAATATATCTAGTGTTTCCAAGACTACTAAACCAATCGGTATTTCGAGATTTGATCTTTCTTGTGATCATTCCACTGTTATGTAATAATGCACCGACTCTGGGTAACTGGGGTCAGGGCGTTATAGTTGGTATCATAGGAAGTTTAGTACAAACCTTGGAAGCTAGATTTAGATAAACTCTGATTAGAACACGTAGACCTAAGATGAACTTTGAGGATTAGTATAGAAGAACATCCTAGAATTTTGGTATTGTAGAGATTTTTTGAGTTTTCTGAGCAATACATCCCAGTCTGGATACGAGCAGGTAGAGGCGGCTCTGGAACAGATGTACCTAGGGGTAAAACCCGAAAACACCGCTTTGAGCTAGACTCGATCGGGAACTAGTGCACGACAACGGGCCTTGCTGCACTCTTGGTTACGACACTCCCGGGGGATATGCTTAGGATAACTCTCATTTTCTTTACAAATAATTTTGATGGGATTATGAGTATATACTTCCTCAAAGAAAACATTCTTATGATTATGGATTATATCCATAAATAGTTCAATTTATGTTAAGTTTTTTATAAGTATGGGATTATGTATTTTGATTCATAAATTGATCTCGTTTATGCCATTGTTTAGAAATGACGCCTATTGGAAGAAATGGAAACCGTATCAATGCACGCATCCATGTAGGGATTTCCCTCCTGCTCAAGATAATTATAGTGGAGCTGGTGATGCAACTGGTGCCGATCAGCTAGTCACCATACTGGGAAAACTTACTCAGGTTATGAATAATAACCTTACCCGTATGGAGCACCCTGATCCGCAGCGTGGAGGATCAATGTTAGATAGATTCATGAGGAAACATACACCAACGTTCAATGGGAGTACAAATCCCTTAGTAGCTGAGCAATGGAAATTTTCCCTAGAGAAAATATTTCAGGCTTTGGGGAGCAGTGAAAGGGAAAAAGTTATCATGGCAGTTTACCGTCTCACTGGAGATGCTGATCAATGGTGGTCGTTGATTCAAAATACGAAGGAAGATGATGAAGTATCAAATATGGAATGGAGGGAGTTCGAAGATCTGTTTTTAGAAAAATACTTTCCTTGCGACCATCGAGCAGATATGGAAAGGTAATTTCTAAGTCTGAGACAGAAGGAGGATGAGAATGTCACAAAGTATGAGGCTAACTTTACAAGGTTAGAAAGGTACACTAGTGATTATATACGTAACCAAAGAAGTAATATTGATCGTTTCTTTGATGGGTTAAAACCATTTCTCCGTCGAGCATTAGTCTCACAATCCTTTTCGTCGTAAAAAGACATTGTCTCATGTGCAATCAAGACCGAAAAGGAATTCTCTAAGTCTTATGACTTTAAAGAAAAGAAAGAGAAGAAGAGACCTGCTGATCAATCTGGGCATGGAAATAAAGGGAAGAAGGGAATGGTTGAATATCCATCCTGTGGTAAATGCAGGAAGAAACACCCTTGTACTTTCTTGAAGGGAATGGGAGTCTGTTAGAAGTGTTGTGAAAAAGGCCACCAAGCTCGTGATTGCAAGGGGAAGAAGGAAGCTACCAACGTTCAGTGCTATAATTGCAGGGAGATGGGGCATTATGAAAATGCATGTCCTAAGCGTCAGGAGAACTTACCTCAGAAAAGGCCAAGGGATCAAGGCCAGGCTTATACTATCACTACTGCTGAGGTAGAAGCTCCCAAAGACGTGGTGGCAGGTAATTTAATGGTTTCCAAAAGTTTAGAAAATGCATTATTTGATTCTGGATCATCACATTGTTTCATATCTTCCCAGTTTTCTAAGAAAATTAGATATTTCCAATTTGATTTAATAAGGGAGTTGCCAGTTAAAACTCCTAAGGGAAGTATCATTGCAACAAAGTTTTGTGAATTAGTCCCCATTAGAGCACATAAATGTTCTTTATCTGCTGATCTCATCGTCATACCTATGATTGAGTTTGATATAATCCTCGGTAAGGACTGGCTTTCGGACTATGGTGCGAAGATTTATTGTAAGAATAAAGAGGTTACGATTCATGATGATAATGATAAGGAACACCTTATCTTTATAGCAGAATCGTCACCACCTAATTCTTTTTTAGATCCACCCTCAATAGCTCAACTAAATTCAATTATTGGGGAGGAAGAGAATGAAATAACTGCGGGTGAGGAAAGGAATGTTCAAATAGAGGATGTACCTATTGTGAAAGAATTTGTAGATGTATTTCCGAAAGATTTACCTGGACATCCTCCAGAACGAGAAGTTGAGTTTTCCATTGATTTAATTCCTCGATCAAGGCCTATTTTGAAGACCCCTTACAGAATGGATACTGTAGAGTTAGTCAAACTAAAGAAACAACTAGAGGAATTGAGTAATAAAGGAATTATTCGCCCTAGTGTTTCTCCATGGGGAGCCCCTGTTCTTTTTGTTAAAAAGAAAGATGGATCTATGAGGTTATGTATCGACAACAGGGAGATCAATGCTATAACGATAAAGAACAAGTATCCCCTACCTCGTATTGATGATTTATTTGACCAACTACATGGAGCTCAATACTTTTCAAAGATTGACCTCCGATCTGGATACCATCAGTTGTGTGTAAAGAAGGAAGACATTCCGAAGACAACATTTCAAACTAGGTACGGGCATTACGAGTTTACTGTAATGCCTTTTGGATTGACTAATGCACCCTCTGTATTCATGTATCTGATGAATAGAGTTTTCAAGGAGTATCTCGATGAATTTGTGGTAGTATTTATTGATGATATCTTGGTATACTCCAAAACCTACAAAGATCATAAAAATCACTTGCGCATTATCTTGAAGACTCTAAGGAGGCATGAATTATATGGGAAGTTTAGCAAGTGTGAATTTTGGCATCAGGAGATTTCTTTTCTTGGCCATATTGTCTCTAAAGATGGAATCTCTGTTGACCATTCTAAGACCAAGGCAATCCAAGAATGGCCAGCACCTACGAGTATAACTGAGGTATGCAGTTTTATTGGTTTGGGAGGTTATTATCGACGTTTCGTCCAGAATTTTTCCCGATTGGCTAACCCATTAACGAAGCTCACACGTAAAGGGGTTAAATTTTTTTTGGATAAAAGAGTGTGAAGAATGTTTCGAAGAACTGAAGAAAAGATTAGTCAATGCTCTTATATTGACTCTACCATCGGGTAATGATGGGTTCTTTATTTATAGTGATGCATCGAAGAAAGGACTTGGTTGTGTCCTTATGCAGAATGATAGAGTTATTGCCTATGCATCACGACAGTTGAAAATTAATGAACAAAACTATCCTACTCATGATCTCGAGTTAGCAGCTGTGATCTTTGCTTTGAAGATATGGAGGCACTACCTCTATGGGGAAAAATGTGAGATTTATACTGATCACAAGAGTTTGAAGTATATTTTCTCACAAAAAGAACTCAACATGAGGCAAAGGAGATGGCTTGAATTACTCAAGCATTATGATTCCACGATACACTACCACCCGGGGAAAGCAAACAAGGAGGCAGATGCTTTGAGTAGAAAATACCATGGAGTTTTGAACAATATGAGAATTGAAAGGGATCCAATTTTCATGGATCTAGTGAAGATGGACATGGGAATAACCAGGGAAGGCGAAACATCATTTCTTTTACAAATGGTTTCCAAACCATCTTTAATAGAAAGGATTAAGAGTACTCAGACCGATGATGAAGAATTTCAAAAGAAGATTAAAGTTGTGAATGATGGGAGATTAAGAGACTTTGTGTATGAGGAATGAATTTTGAAATTTGGGAAGAGACTTTGTGTTCCCGATATACCTGATCTAAAAAGGGAATTGTTGGATGATGCTCATAGTTCCAATTTCTCAATACACCCTGGGAGCACCAAAATGTATAGAGATTTGAAGGAACATTTTTAGTGGGACAACATGAAGAGGGAGATTGCTGATTTTGTGACAAGATGTATGGTTTGTCAGCAAGTGAAAGCTGGAAGGCCACAACCTGGAGGAGTCATGCAACCTCTTCCCATACCAGAGTGGAAATGGGACAATATTACGATGGAATTTGTCATGGGGCTACCAAAGACTCCAAGAAGGAACGATGCAATATGGGTTATTGTTGATCGTCTTACCAAGTCATCACATTTTCTTGGGATAAGAGAAGATCTACCACTGGAACATCTAGCAAGACTATATATTAATGAAGTTGTGAGACTTCATGGAGTACCCCTATCGATTGTTTCTGATCGTGATCCCCATTTTACTTCAAGATTCTGGAAAAGTCTTCAGAAATCCATGGATACTGAACTTCATTTGAGCACTTCTTACCACCCTCAGACAGATGGAAAATCAGAACGGACTATTCAAACCTTAGAAGACATGTTGAGATCTTTCTCACTTGACTTTCAGGGTATGTGGGATCAATATTTACCTCTGTTAGAATTTTCCTATAACAATAGCTTCCATTCGAGTATTCAGATGGCACCATATGAAGCGTTATACTGAAAGAGATGTCGTACACCAACCTGTTGGGATGACGTCAGTGAAAGAAAACTTGTAGGTCCAGAACTGGTGGAGGAAACAATGGAAAAGGTGAAGGTAATCCAAAATCACATCAGAGCAGCTCAAAGTAGGCAGAAGAGCTATTCCGATAATCGAAGGAAGGATTTGGAATTTCAAGTCAGTGATCATGTTTTCCTGAAGGTATCTCCATGGAAGGGAGTCATACGTTTTGGTAAGAAAGGTAAATTGAGTCCCAGGTACATCGGACCTTTCGAAATTCTAGAATGAATTGGGGCTGTAGCTTACCGATTGGCAATGCCGCCAAGTATCTCTAAAGTTCACGATGTGTTCCACGTATCTCTGTTGAGGAAATACATGCCTGACCCAACACATGTACTCACCTATGAGGAATTAGAACTGGAACCCGATCTTTCTTATTGCGAAGAGCCCATCAAGATTCTTGATACGAGAGAACAAGTGCTGAGAAATCGGACGACGCGTCTGGTAAAAGTTTTGTGGAGAAACCATAAGATGGAGGAGGCAACGTGGGAACCCGAGGAACTTATGATGAAGAACCACCCGAGTCTTTTCATGTGATAAGTATTCTAGAAATTTCGAGGACGAAATTATTTGAAGGAGGGGAGAATGTAACACCCCAAGCTTCTACGGTACGCTTCTCTTTGAATAATGTGAAAGCGTGTTTTGTACGCAACACCGAGTTCTAACACACCATAACCAATCAAACTGGCCATTATGAATAGTAATACCTACTTTTTGAAATTATATATATATTATATTTCAAAATGGACTTCATTTTTGGATTCAGAATATCGAATTTAGCCTAAGGTGAAATTTTGGTACATTTTGGATAACTTTCATATTTTGATGAATAGTGAAAATTACTAAATTTTAATTAAAAACAACTTTTTTAATCAAAATAATTAATAGTGATAAATTATGAATTTTTGTGGTTTTAAAGTATATTTAGAATATATTTTTTCCATTTAATATAATTTTGTTCATTGGACATAATTTTACAATTAAACCGAACATAAACAAGTGTCAATCTTTTGATAGTTATTATCTCTTAAAAACACGCTTTTTGTTTTAACAGCGGGAAATAATTTTAAATTAATTTCTTCCACTTCTGTGTTTTGAAGTTAGAAAAATGGATTCTATATTTGGAATCAGGATTTTCAAATTGTGTAAATAGGTATCTTTTATTTTTAGATATTTTGAATAATTACTGCGGTAAATATTTTATTTACCATGGTTAAGGGTAAATCCGGTAAATAAGGGTTAAAAAATAATATTATAATAATACTAAATTACACTAAAACGTGTCCTAGCCTTATTGGTTGATACATGTTCGACCATAGGCATCTTTGGGTCGATTTTGGGACCCCATGGTGCCACTTGTAGGTGATAAGGACACTTTATTTTAATTAAGTTAAAATGAATACAAAAATGACACAAGCCAATATCTTTTAGAAAAACAATATTTACATAAGGTTTTATATGTTGGATATTAGAATATAAATATTCATTAGAAATATAAAAAGATTTCTTACATAATTAAATTTTATTTATAATTTTTAGACATTAAATAATTTAATTTATTTATAACACAATGATGATGAATTAATTACTATAATAGTGAAAAATTAAAATAACTGATATTATAAATACCCAAATAAATATAATATGAAACTTTTAATGAATTAAACTAATTTTCTAGGATAATATTATATATTAGTATTGATTTAATTGACTTTGTTCGAAGTAATCAATCTGTTATGAGTTTCACAAAAATCAATTGTTGAATAGTGTCAAAATTGATATAAAAGAGTTCTTAAAACAAATATTATATTATTAATTGATATTAAATTCCTAAAAATATAAGGTTCGGCCAAGAGACTTATATCATGATAGTTTAATCATTAATGGACCACTTTGGGGTCTCTTGGATGTATATAGTAAGTTTATTAACCATATTATATAAAAATACAAAGAGACATTTTAAAAGTGAAACTAATTAACTTAGAGTTAATACTTAAAGATAAGGTTAATATAAGGACCCAAACCTGTCTAAATTCTATTGGTTGAGTGGTTTTAGACCTATCCCCACCTTAACCTTTGAATAATCAACTTTGGAGCCATTAGAAACCGAATATAAATTTATTATAAATTAATATTTCTAGCTTTTCCAAAGGTGCCCCTCACCCCTCTTATAAAAGGGCACTCCTCCTTCTCATTTCTTCACACCTTCAAAGCCTTTTGGTTCGGCCAAACTCTGACCAAATACTCTTCCAACATCCCTCACTACAACCTAGAGGCCTTATTGTGATCAGAAAGCCAACCTATGGAGCCCTTTTGATCAAATCAAAAGGAAGCACCCGAAGAAGAGGTAATGTTTTCACCACCCCTTTTCAAGTTCTTTTCTTTTTCCACTTCTTCATTATTTGTTATTAACCTTCTAAAATAATAACTCCAGTATCTTATATATACTGTGATGTTATTATAAATATGGTACAACCATATTTATTATTCTATCCACCCTTTGAATAACATGTCACCATACGTGCGTACGTACGGCTTACCGTCTCCACGTCGTGGTGTAATTGTTATTCAATATATTATTATTTGGATGAGTATAATAATGATGTGTAACTCATGTAAATAATAAATATAACATGTTAATGATTCTGTATATATTATATACCATCCATTTATATTTTATTTTAATATCAAAAGAATGATATTGTCGCTCGTGCGTACGTACGGACTACCGTCTCCACGAACGCGATGAGATTCATTCCCCATCGTATCCATTAAAGTATAATTATCATTTGATGATTTAGAAATGATGTTTAAGGAAATGATATCATTCTGGATATGAATAAGATACAACAAACATGGCTTATGTAACAAAACATATAAAAGAAAATGAGTAAGTTAACACCCGAAACGACGATAATTCTAAGATATTATTAACAAATCAATATTAAAAGATCATATATGATATCATATTAATATATATGATTCTTGTATAATTTAATAAAAATTATTTCACCATTATACAGGAGGTTAACCTACCCCAACCAAGGAAAAGTACAAGGTAAGGGGTTTTCATCTCACTCCTTATTCTCGTGAGATTCATGCCATATTGCCACCATCACCTTTTGTGTGGTGTATGTACTGCCCATAATTATATTCTTTGTGTAATACACTCTAATTTATGTGTATTTACATATTCATTGTATGATACCTATTTCATGGGTTGTATGTTTCATAAGTTACCAAATTGGTAAGGGTTTATTTCACAATCACTTCATTATCCGAGGTTGTTTATATGTAATAATCTACTGAGATTTCTTTATCATCCACATCCATGTTTCTTCGAAATGTATTTCAATTTTTTTTTATTATTTACAAGAATATGGGTTAAATACATTTATACCCTTGTTTTACATTTTATAAGAGGTTTATAAAGGAATCTTTCTGTCGTTTTCAAAACAAGGTCCTTTTCAACCTTTTCGACAGAATTAAGGTAAGAATGTTTTTTTAACTTATACGGTGGGTGCGGCTATTTTCCGCCATTATAAAATATTCAAAGCTTCCCTTACAAGCTTATAAGAATATTTTCAAAGAAAATTTTTTATTTTATATGGATCTTAAATGATTTCAAAATAAAAAGAGATATTTCTTTAAAAAGAATTTTGATTTCATCTATGTCAACATCCTTTGATGGATTTTACGCTTATTTAAAGTTGATTTGTTATGTTACAAAACTTCTATATTATATTGAAGGTTTTGTGATTTGTTTGACTGTGGATGTTCTATTTTTATACCATTCATGGTTTATGGTGAAAGTATTAACATTTCGTATGCTAGTTTTAATACGAATGTTTATGTTATGTTTAAACCTTTTCATATGGGAATGCATTGGACTTAATATGTGACGGGTGGAGCCCGCTATAGCTCCTCGATGCATCGGTAGGTCTCATGAGACAAACTAGTGTCTTGGCACAAGGCCTTGACAAAATCTTATTTGTAGTCTTGGCACGAGGCCTTGGCTATGCGGTTATGATAGTCTGGCATTATGCATTCCATCATTATGAAAGTGGTTATTGATTTTTCATGTGATTATTCGATTAGTAGAATAACCATGTGAATAATTAAATGGCATTATTTCATTTTATTTATGCCATACTATGTTAAAAGTTCAAGTTTAAATGGATTTTGTTTTAGTTATATATTGCCTTAAATGTTTATTCTTATTTATGAAAGTTTCCGCTATATTGTTATCCTTACTAGGCATTTGAGCTCATCCCTATTCTATGTTTTATTTTTCCATGGAAGTGAAGAAGTAAATTATGAATGACCTACAGGGTTATTATGTGGGGATATGAGTGTGGATTATGGAGACAATATGTTGTTGTAGTAGTTTTTCATTTTATGATGCAATGTAAGACTTATGAATATATCTAGTGTTTCCAAGACTACTAAACCAATCGTTCTTTCGAGATTTGATCTTTCTTGTGATCATGCCAAAGTTATGTAATAATGCACCGACTCTGGGTAACTGGGGTCGGGGCGTTACAATTGGGAATAAAAATATTTCAGATCGAGTTGAAAAACAGGGCCAGTTTTCATAAAAAAGAATAATTTTTAATATATATTAATTAAATATATTAAAACTCAATTTAAAAATTAATAGTTTATGAAATTAATGTTGAATATGAATATTTAATATGTTTAATAGAGAAATATCTTATAATTGAACTATTTGATACTTAAATATAGATGATCCAAAACAAAGATGAGATTGTGAAATTAAACCTTACCTAATGTTTGAATTCATTTATACGTGTTCAAACCTTATATATACTAAATATTGGTTTAAATAAATATATATTCTATTCCCATAATCATATATTTCAGACAATTTATCATTTTTATATAAAATTTCAGTTGTATCATTACAATAGAACTAATACTATTTAGGGTCATAAGAATTTGATCAGATCGATATCATACAAGGGGTGATATTTATTTATTTAAAAATAGTTTAATTAAAATAAACTAACTATAAACTAATCCTATTAATGTATGATATCCAACATGGCCCTTAATTTTATTATCATAATCACATTATCCGAACCTATTTATGGTTTGATGAAATTTGTGAAAAAATATCGGAGTCACTATGGATCAGATTAATAGAATATCCAAATCATGATAAATACAATTAATACAAATAGTTTATAATGATGAATATGATGATTAAATTATTATTTAAATTTCTCGATGGAAAATAAACTAGTGAAAAAAAAGTATTCATTACAACACTGAAGAATGAAAGAAAATTTTATGTAACTTCCTGGACCTGGGTGCCACTCAACGGGTGCCCCGAAACCGGTTCTCCACGTGACCTTAAGCGCATTTCCCCAATTGCCAAAGGCTGCTGACTAGTAGCGAGGGCCCAAGTCTGATTGTGGGGAAACTATGCCATCATTTTTCAAAGTGTAGCACAGTGGAATGAAATAAAACATACAATGACAGTGGAAGCAATAAACCATACACAACTGAAATAAACAACTGCAGTAGATATAACCAACTGTATATAAATAATGATGCAACATGTCTCAAGTTCTAAGAAAATAGCCAGAACATGTGATACATCAATTCAATACAACAAAATTCAGAGTACAACAAAATAAAGAAAAATTTCTGGCAGCGGCATCGCGAGCCTAGGTTCAGTCCCATGCCCTCCTACTCCATTGCAACAGTCAAGTACCTGTATAGGGACTCTTTCCCCTATCCACACTTGTAGAAACATAATCTGTTTGGGAAAAAAAGCATGACCCAAACTGGGTGTGGGAAATATATTTCAGTAGGCACCCACCAAAGGCCCATGCCCAACTTCATGTAAGCATGAAACAATAGTGTACAGTAGTAAAATGAAAAAAATTCAGTAGTACTAAAAGGTAACTAACTACCAGTTATATTTCCATTTTATTATTCATTTAATCATTTAATATTAAGAAAAACACTAGAGTGAATTTATAAGTAAGCAGTCAGCATCCTTTGAAAACCAAAATCTCACCCTCAGGTAATCAGAATCCAACCCGCAGGTATATCCCTTAGGCGTAACATAAATTGCCCTCAGGCATAGGAAGTGTCTCCCTCAGGCACAGAAGTCAATCCCTCAGGCACGAATGGTTTCCCTCATTCGAAATAACTACAACCCTCATGCTATCATTATAGTGCCCGCAGGCTAATCACAACAACGCACTCAGGCTAAATTGGTAATCGGGCCATGCCCAATAGGTAAACAAGAAGTAACAAGAAAAATATCTCAAGGATATTCTACAATTACTACTTTAATGGCATACCCTCAGGTATCCTGGCCAAATGGCTAAACAGTGGAACACACCCCTGGGGTGGTTCCAGATCCAAGCAATGATCCCAACCATCATTTTAATATTATAATTAAATACCTAATCAATTATAGGTGTTTAATATAGCAACGTACTCATCCACACAACACCCCAAAATGGGTTCGTGGCCTAAAAATGCACAAAACACACGACAGTTGGAAAAACAACACCAAGTCACCTACCTTATATGCCAACAAGCGCTATACCTAAATTCCAATTCCAGAAAAACCCATGAACGACGTATATCTGAGGTAATAAAACTTCTATTAAACCTCAAATAACTCTCTTTAGAGAAAGAATTGGTAAGCAACACGCTAGGAGAAGAGAGGACTCACCCGCACCGTTCCAACGTGATCATCCGAGGTGGAAACGGATTCCAGACGCTGGATTGGTTGATACATGAAGATCTGGACTTCCTCCTGAGCTCCTTCCTCTGGTTCTAAGCAAATTCTATGAATAGGGTTGGCTACTACCCATTTTAAGCAAAAAAAAAAACAAAGTACCTGATGTGTACTTATGAGTACACGGCATGTACTTCCTTTATTTAACTGTTCCACTGGAGGAACCACCACACTGTTCATCCATCGACATGAGTACATGGCATGTACTCCCGACTACATGGTGTGTACTGTCACCCAGCTGGCGGCTGCTCCACCACCTTACTGTTTTGGCCTACCGACTGACTACACGGCGTGTAAAGGACCACTACACGGCGTGTAGTCGGTTCTGCACCCTTCGTCGCCGACATGGCTACACGCCCCATGTACTCATCCCACACGACCGGAAGTACACAACATGTGGAAAAGTACACGACATGTAGTTCCAAAATATTGGATTTTCCACCATTTTCCATATTTTATGAAAAACACTTAAGGAAAAGAGAAAAGAAGAAACTCGTACCTCAAATATAAGAACCATGTTCTTAAAAAATTCCCCCTTATAGCAATTCGTCCCTGAATTTCCCTTCCAAAGGCGGAGAAGATATAGTCGTGAACAATTCCGGCCACTAAACACGTACATCGTCCTCCCACTCCCAGGTTTCATCCTGCACTCGGCCATGCTACCATAGCACCCGTACGAGAGGAACTGACCGGCCTCGGAGAACCTTTGCACTCCTGTCAACGATACGAATTGGATGGTCCTCATAGGAGGCATCTGCCTCCAGCTCAACCTCCTCAGGCTGAAAGAGGTGGGACAAGTCTAAATGATAGCGGCGCAACTGAGATTCAAGGAAGACGTCATGCATGGCTCGACACCGCTGCGGTAACTACAACCGAAAGGCAACCAGCCCGACTCTCTCCAGAATCTCAAATTGCCCCACATACCTCAGTTAATGCTTACCCAGTCAGTCAATTGATCCACTTGTGTCCCAGCCTTGGTGAAACATGCAAGAACACCTGATCCCCAACCATGAACTCCAAAGGTCATCTACGGTGATCATCATATGAATTCTGAGGAGACTGGGTGGTAGCCATCCACTTCTGAATCAACTGGACCAGCTCAGATGTCTCCTGCACGAACTGTGGTCCCAATAAAGATGCCTCACTTACCTCTAACCCGCAAAAAGGTGAACGGCATGGCCTAAAATATAAATCCTCATATGGTGCCATCTCGATATTCTCTTGAAAACTATTGTTATAGGAGAACTCGACTAGGGGTATATGCTTCTCTCAAGAGCCCCCAAAGTATAGGACGCATGCACGCAGCCTGCCATCAAGCACCTGTATCATCCGCTCTAACTGGCCATTGATCTGAGGGTGGTATGCTATGATCAGAAGCACATGTGTACCCAGTGCCTTCTGAAAACTCTTCCAGAAATGAGAGGTAAAGTGAGCATTTGTATCCGAATAAATAAAACAAGGGACCCCATGAAGACGTACGACCTCTCAATTATACATTCTTTCGTTCTCTTCAACACTGATGATATCATTGATTGGAAAGAACTAGGCTACCTTCATGAGTCTGTCCACAACAACCCACATGGCGTCATTGCGACAAGGTGACCACGGTAAACCTGTCACGAAATCCATCGTGACATCGTCCCATTTCCACTCAGGAATGGGAAACTACTGTAACAGCCCAGCTAGTCTCTAATGCTCTGCCTTCACCTGCTGAAAGGTGGAACATCTCATAAGAAAACCAGCTACATATCTCTTCATACCCGGCCATAAATAATGATGCCTCAAGTCACGACACATCTTGGTATCCCCAGGATGAACTGCCCAAACTAATGCATGAAACTCATGCATCAGCTCCTCGCGTGTATCCCATGGAACCCATACTCATCCATGGAAGCACAGGACCTCATCACCACCTATCTTCCATCCAGGAGGAGGGTCCTCACTTTCCACTGACCCCCGTATAACTAGGCCTTCTGGATCTGATAGTTGTCTCATCCTCACTCTATCCAGGAGAGTAGAAGTCATAGCTAAAGATGAAAGATAAGCATGCCCCAGACTATCATGCACCTCCTTATGCATCAGAGAGTACAAATCCATAAGATCCCACTCACCACTGGCCTCCTGTACTGCCTGTATCTGAGTCTTCCTACTCAGTGCATCAGCTACTGCATTACCTTTACAGGTGTATAGGCAAGCTCAAAATCAAATGACTGTAGGTACTCAACCCACCTTCTCTGCCTCAGATTCATGTCACACTAAGTAAAGATATACTTGAGGTTTTTGTGGTCGGTGAAAACCACAAAATGATCTCTCAATAGATAGTGTCTCCAACAGCGCAATGCATGAATAACTACTGCCAACATGAGATCATGAGTCGGGTAATTCCTCTCATGTGGCCTCAACTACCGAGACCCGTACACAACAATTCGGTCACCCATCATCAGCACTGCTCCTAGCCCAATACAGGATGCATCACAGTAAACATTATAGCTCTTACACTGCTCTGGGAGTATCAGGATCGGTGCTGATGTCAACCATCCCTTCAGGTCCTGAAAAGCTACCTTGCCAGGCTCCAGACCAAACGAACTTCACACCCTTCTTAGTCAGAACTGTCAATGGCTCTGTTAAGTGGGAGAAGTCATGTATGAAGTGTCTTTAGTAACCATCCAACCCTAAGAAACTCTGTATCTCAAACATATTCTTAGGATATTTCCAGGAAACTACTGCTCTCACCTTCTTTGGGTCTACTGCAACTCCTGCCTCTGAGATATTGTGACCCGAGATGTGAATCAGGTCCATCCAAAAGTGGCACTTTGAGAGCATAGCATATAGCTGATGCTCTCTTAGTGTAATAAATACAGTCTCAGGATGGGTGGCATGGTCGTGTCGAGTGTGAGAGTACACTAAGATGTCATCCATGAATACTACCACAAAAGAATCAAGATACAGATGGAACACACAATTCATCAGATCCATGAAGACTACTGGCATGTTCGTGAGTCCGAACGGTATAACCAAATACTCGTACATTCCATATCTTTTTCGAAAATCCGTAAGCGGTATATCCGATGGTCTCACACACAGCTAAAGATATCCTAATCTCAAGTCATTCTTCAAGAAACAATCATGCTCCACGAAGATGATCAAAAAGATCATCTATCCTCAGAAAAGGATATCGTTTCTTAACCGTAAACTGGTTCAGCTTCCGATAATCCACGTAAAGCCTGAGGGTACCATCCGGCTTCTCCTAAAAAAGGACCGACGAACCCCAAGGAGAAGTACTGGGTCGGATAAAGCCCTTTTCTTATATCTCCTCTAACTACATCTTGAGCTCCTACAGCTCAGGCGTGGCCATCCTATAAGGAAGAATGGACACCGGTGCTGCGCCTAGAAAGAGGTCAATAGAGAAATCAACCTCTCGATCCGGAGGTAGATATGAAAAGTCTTCCAGGAAGCCATCCCTGAAACGATCAACAAATGGAGGGAAAACTGTCTGGAAAGTTACATGATCATCCAGATACAAGATCGCAATCTAGGCTATAACTCCACCCCACCCATGAGGCTCTGGTCTAGCTCGACTCGCCTGAACATCCCATTCACCCTTGTATAAAAACTCTCTGCCCTCTGGTGATGTGAAACTCAACATTCGATGATAGCAGTCCACGAAGGCTCGAAAGGGAATCAACCAGTCCATCCGAAGAATGACGTCATATCTCGTCATCTCTAAGACATATAGGTCCCAAAGAAGTTGACACCCACCATCCTCAAGGGGGCACTCCTTACACTGACGCACACTAGGTTTCCTAGTCCCCAACAGAGTGTCTAGCGTCATAACATCAGCAGAAGTAGAAACACCAAGCCCAAGGATCTCCACAACGGGTACATATATGAAACTATGTGTTGCACCCATATCACAAAGTATAGAAGATAAGACAGAAGATACTAGAATAGTATCTCTAACTGTAGAAGGTCCGGGATCCTGCTCCTGCTGGGTTTGCTGCACAGCATATTCCTGCCCAGAGTCGCGGCCCTACGACACAGCCTGACTAACCTGAGTTGTCCCGCCCTGCTGCCTCTAAGATCTTGGTGTTTGGAAACCATGTCCATGACCCCCCATCTCTGCTTAAACACCCTTACATATTCCAATTCTCTAACTGGTAAGAATCCACTGGTCCTGCTCCCGCATGCAGAGTCTGCACAGAACCCCTTTCAGTAGCCACTGGTGGAAACGCCCTGCAAACGCATTGTAGATGACCCATCTTGCAGCAATCTCGTCACTCCACTAGGTCTCGTAGACAATGTGGTCTCTTGTTCCCCTCTCTACCACACTTTTATCACCTGATTGGGCCACCTGAAGAAGATGCATGTCTAGTACAACCACCCTAAGAGAAGTCCATTTGTCTCTTCCTCTTTCCAGTAGAAATAGTACCAGTAACTAGTGCTGAACCGACCTAGACCCCACTACTAGCTTCCCGCAGGTTCCTCTCTGTAATCAGCACCTGATTCACAATATCGTTTATTGAAGTCAACATGAAAACATTCACCAGCGCTCAAATGTCATAATGAAGACCATCCTCAAAATGTCTGGCTCTCAACGTCTCATCACCCACCATCACTGGTGAAAAATGCTGAAGATCGGTAAAACAAGCAGAATAATCCTTCACCAACATAGTTCCCTACTGCAGATTCATGAACACCAAAGCATTATCTACTCTCAGCGTCTTCGGGAAAAAGAATTAATAAGAGATTGCATGTAAATATTCCAACGCCATGTCCCTGTGATGCTCTGACTGGGTGGTAACGTCCCACCACCTCTTGGCGGAATCACGTAGCATATATGTTGTGAGCATGACCCTCCGCCTTGGAGGTGTCTCAAGATGCTTGAAAATAGTCTGCATTGATCCCAGCCAAGACTCTGCAGCCTGTAGTCCGCCATCCCTGAAAACATAGGCGGATGCTGCTGCTGGAAGATACATGTCAACTCATCCATAGATGTGGCAACCTGCAGTGCTCCCTTAAATGTCTGCATGCACCGCATAAATCCCTCACGGAACTGCGCCTCCACGCCTATGTACGGTATAGCTACTGGCACTGCATCTGGCTCTGCTGGAGGATCAACTAGTAGCCCAAGGCCCACCACCTCCGGAGTATAATCGCCGCCGCTCTCTTGGCGAACAATGAGCGGTCGTCTCGCAGGAATGACACTATAAGGTCAAAAGCATGCCTTAGATTTAAGATTTATCAAAACTGGAAGTGAAGGAACCTCTAAGGGATCAAGAGGAAGAAGGCATTTCAAGATTTTCAAAATAAGACTACATGGCGTGTACTATTTCCACACGACGTGTACTTGACTTCCCTTCCCCTGCCTGGG
The DNA here is from genome assembly GCA_963277665.1 of Viscum album. NCBI lineage: Eukaryota > Viridiplantae > Streptophyta > Magnoliopsida > Santalales > Viscaceae > Viscum > Viscum album. The sequence goes on along the minus strand of OY728143.1, from coordinate 58,266,546 downwards.
TCCTTAGACATGGCTAAGCCACACAGCTCCCGTTGAACAAAAACTACACGGTGTGTATGATATCTACACGGCGTGTATGGTGTTATTTTCCAATTGACAGTGTCATCTGTGACACGACCGACTACATGGATTACCACTACACGGTGTGTTACACCCGCAAATGTCATGTTACACCCGCACACGGCGTGTTCACCACCCCGTTTCCTAGCCACACGGCTAACACCACATGGTCTATCCTTGGACAAGACTACATGGCGTGTCCCAAAGGTACACAACATGTTCAAGGAGTGGTGACACCGGCCCGTGTTGTTAGTTACACAGCTGAGTCCCCATGTCACACTACATGGCGTGTTCATCATTGACACAACATGTTCTGCAAAGGAGTTCATCGACCTGGGTTGTTAGTTACACGGGCAGACTCCAGGTCAACACTATACAGCGTGTATATCATGTAAACGACCTGTTTTTCCCAATCCTTCCCTACCTCGTGTCTCCACCACACGGTTTGTGAGATGGGAGGAGACTACACGGCGTGTACGCTGGTTACACGGCGTGTACTCAAAAAGTTCATTTTTCTTCCCGAACAGAAGAGCATACACGGCGTGTATGAAGTACTACACGACGTGTATACTGGGTTTCTGGAAAGTATGCGTCAAAAACTTCCCCGTAACCTAGAAAATACCGAAAAAACACCTAAGTGTCAAATTCCGACCCGTGAGGGCCCATACTCCCCACAAATCAGAGTTTGACATCTTATCTGTGTTATAACTAAATAAACTAATGATCCACCAAATTCCGGTCAATGGGGGCCCATAATCCCCAAAAACCAAAGTTTGGAACCCATTCTATAAAAAATATGACATAAAACCACCTTATCAAGTACCATGTATTTTATCAGAGAAGTTATCACAACAGTATGCTTTTCTAGCACAACAACTATCACAACAACATGCAATTTCTAATGCACCTACATGGAATGGAACTCTGCATGGAATGTGATATCTAGCATGTTCCTATATGATGCATGAGACAGAACACCCTCATCTCATCAGGTTGCAACTAAATAGAATTGATAGATAAAATATAAACAGAAAAATCTCAAGTGCGTCACCCAACAGTGAAAATCAAATCAACTCTAAATTTGCAAAATCAGTAAAATTGCAACACGAGGTAAATTGGCTTTTCCCTGTACACGGGTTATCAAATCCCAGGCACAACTTATTACCAACTACCATTCATCTTATCCCAGACTACGGATCCAAATAGTAAGTCAAAGAAAATAACCCCTATGATACCACTTTGTAACATCTCGGACCCGGGTGCCACATAACGGGTGCCCCGAACCCGTTTTTCCACGTGACCTCAAGGGCATTTCCCCAAACGCCAGAGGCTGCCGACTAGTAGCGAGGGCCTAGGTCTAATAGTGGGGAAACTGTTACCTCATTTTTTAATGTGTAGTATAGAAGAATAAAATAAAACATACAATGACAGCGGAAGCAATAAACAATACACAAATGAAATTAACAACTGTAGTAGATATAAAAAATTGTATATAAATAATGATTCAACATGTCTCAAGTTATTAGAAAATAGCCAGAACATGTTATACATCAATACAATAAAATAAAATGAAGAGTACATTAAAACAATGAAAAACAGCTGGCAGCAGCATCACGATCCTAGGCTCGGTCCCATGCCTTCATACTCCTCAACAACAGTCAAGTACCTGTAGAGGGACTCTTGCCCCTATCCACGCCTGCAGAAACATAATCTGTTTGGGCCGAAAAGCATGACCCAAACAAGGTGTGAGAAATATATCTCAGTAGGCACCCACCAAAGGCCCCCGCCCAACTCTGAGTAAGCATGAAACAACAATGTGCAGTAGTAAAATGCAATAAAGTCATCAGTAGTCAAATGTAACTAGCAACCAGTTATATTACCATTTTATTAATCATTTAATCATTTAATGTTAAGAAAAACACCATAGTGAATTTATAAGTAAGTAGTCAGCATCTTCAGATATGTGAGTCATATAATATAATCAATACCTTAATACCTTCAGTAGAATCCTATTGATGATATTATTAATTAGGACACCTTAAGAAATGTTTTCTATTTTTGATTATATCTAGGTTATTTATCTTATTATTGATATGTATCATATCTTGATTGGAATACCATTGTATTAATGAGATGAATAATCTATATGGTTTAAGTAATGACCCAATGTTTTTCAATGGAAAATTCCCTTCTTATATTTATGTCATAAAATTACATGAAAACACAAAATAATGATCTACTAAGTGATAAGTGAACTTTGAACATAATTTTTTTACCCCTGTGTTTGGAATTTTGAAAATCCGATATACATGGTTGTGTTCAATATGATTTTTGGAGTCTAATGAAACAAAAATAATTTTTGGTGAATAGTGAGCTACCCTTATGAATAGTAACATACCCTTATGAGTTGTAGTATGACCCTTATGAATTGTAAATCTTCCAACATAAGAGTAACATTACCTATGAATAATAAAATAAAATTTAGACATCTTAGAAAGTGACAGTTTGAACTTAGTAAACGTTTTTGGTATTTTATAAGTCATAAATAATTAATTATAATTAATTAATTAATTTAAAATAATATTTATTTCCCTGAAATGTATTCATAAATTATTAAATAAATTTCTAATGGTTTTTAGATAATTTTATAAGATGCTAAATAATTTTTGAAAGAACTATAAAATAAGTTTTAATCAGAAATACTGTTTTTTCAAGTAAATTATGAATTTAAATATTAAATAAAAAATATTTAGAAAATTTATATTTGAATAAGGGACTTATTTTTTGGATTCTACAAATCTAAAAAGGGTTGGGGTAAATTTTTGGGATTTTTCTGAGATACTTGAATTTTCGATGAATAGTAGAATCCGATAATTCACAATAAATGCTAAATAATGTATTAATTGAGTCATCGATGATGTTCTACTGATGTAAGCCGAATTGGTTCGGGATTAAATAATAAAATTAATATTCTTGGTCATTCAAGACTCACTATTCCTTGTATTTTGGGGAAATACTAAACTAATGAATTTTATATTAAGGAAAGCCCCCTCCCCTCCACTATAAATACCATCCATCACTCCCTCATTTCCTCACACCTCTCAAGCTCCAATAATTCTATAAACTCAGCCCAAACATATTCCCTATCCCCTCCCCCACGTCCCAAATATGCTGGTCTCATCAAAAGACCAAGACTAGCTTCCTTTAAGAGGATCTCAAGAGGATGATTTAAGAGGCAATTTCTCTCCCTCTTCTTCTTTAATTTCCTTTCAAGTTCATGTTCCTTTATTGATCTCTCCCCACCTATATTCATCCAAATTGTTTTTAACTCTATTATTATACATATACTGTAATTTTATGATTCTAATGGAATATTATATCACCCCACACCCTTTCCCTCTTCCTTTTATTTTATTAAACAGAACGTTGTTCATGAGGTGTTAATTTATCACCTACAAAAACGACATGCTCTCTTCTTCCATTTTGACCTTCAGATCTAGTCATAAAACCATTTTGATGGTTGAAAAAGAATATTTTATATGTATTATGTTCTATTTTATGTTCTGTAAATAACCTATGGACATATTACTATGTTAAAAGTAAAAACAAATTCATTTTGATCCAAAAACCGCTTAAATTAACCCAAATAATCATCATTTAATTATTATATAATGATTCAACCACATGGAACTAATATAATTCATTAAAAAATGATTAAAGATCCTATAATATCACTAATTACATGTAATGTCATTTCTAGATGTTTACCAGATCTTCAATTTAAGAATACAAGTGAATCACCCAAGAAAAACCATAAAAATGAACATCCCTGAACAATGTTTTTAAACTCTATAAGTCATTAAAAAGAACATAATATGACATAATGAAACCATAATTAACCCTATTAATGTACACATGGTTCTTTGATTTATAATTAATGAATATAATGTCATTATACAAGATATTAAAGAGAAGGAATCTTTCAGGTACATGGTAAGGGGATATTCTCGAACCCAACTTTCATCCTTCAGGTTCTACCTCTTTCACTCCATTTTTGATATGGTCACTCTTTAAAGATCATTTTTTCATAATTTTATATCCTTTTCTGGGACATACATGTTTTCTAATTATGTTTATATCCATCCAAATGTTTTCTGAAAGAACTCTTCTCTTAAGAACTCAACTTTTACCTCTCATTCAAGGTTGATGGTTCTTATATCAAGAATGTTGTTCCCTATTTATTTTGGGAACACAATGATTATGATTGGGTTCTTATGAGATGAAACCCATTCCTTTTCATGGTTCAGTTATGTTCATTTATGTTATATGTTCATTGTGGCATGCATGATAAATGATAATGTTATGATGTGATAGGTGCGCCCGGAATTATATAGCGCAATTTTAATGTTTAAATGTGACGGGTGCGCCCAGAATTATATAGCACTCCAATGCATTGGGTAAAGTGATCAATCACATGATTAAATGTGAAATTATGTGTGATAATGATGGTAGCATGGTTCACAAGTATGTGTGGTAGTTAACTACTAAGACATGATGTTTCATTTGTATGCATTGCCACATTTCAAGTTTATTATTTATTCTCCTATTATGTTCATGATCTTTTGCCTATGTAATGATTATGCTCACCCCATGATATATTGTTCTTATCTATCCTCTTACTGGGTTTCTAGATCACCCCTTTTTATGTATATCCTCAGGTGGCTACATGTACTAAGGAGAGGACACGTGTCAATAAGAATCTAGAGATGAATAAATTGATTAAATGTTTATTCTTGATGTTCTATTTATTATGTATGGTCCTAGGTTTCCCAAGCCACTAAACCTATGAATCCACTATGTGTAATACTATTATGTTTTTTATTAGTGAAATGATGTAATTGTAATTTAAAAAAATACTAGGTCGCTATATTTGGTATCAGAGGGAAGGTTCAGTTAATTTTGGAATTAGGATGAGTGAAACCTAGAGATAACATTAGGGTATTAGATTAAGTACAAATATGCACACAAGAACATTTACCCAGGGATCCCATATGTTATGTTTTTGGTATAATTGTTTAAATTAATAAGTTAATCATGAATTTATTACTTATGTTTTCATCAAAGATTTTCTATTTTAGAAAATGGTGGGAACCAGGAGAAATCCGGCCAACAACTCATGCGAGGGCCAATGCAACGATTACCCGAATGACATCCCCAATGATTTGGGATGTGGAGTTCAAAACTTCATGGTTATGCTTACCCAATTATCTCAGGTTATCAATAATAACCATAATGATGGGGATCGTCCTCCTTCACCAAAGAGAGAGAAACTGGCTATCGAATGTTTTATGGGGAAACGACCACCGACGTTTTGTGGATCTTCCGATCCACTAGTTGCGGAATAGTGGGTCAACTCCATGGAGAAGATCTTTTCCATGCTTCACAGTTCTGATATGGAGAATGTGACTATAGCCATTTATTTTTTAGATGGACAAGCTGATCAATGGTGGTCTTTGGTTTAGAACACCAAGCCAAGGAAGGAAACTGAAGAGATGTAATGGGAATACTTTAAGATAATGTTTCTTAACATGTATTTCCCAAGAACTCTTCGCATGAGTATGGAGATAGAATTCATAGAGCTCAAGAAAAAAGAAGGATAATATGTCACAACCTAAGAAGCAAAATTCACAAGGATTGAATGGTATTCTTCGGGTTTTGTTATAAAAAATGATAGAAAAAATGATAGATTCTTTAGTGGATTAAAACCACACCTTCGAAAGGCTCTTGCAATTCGAGACTTTGGGAGTTATGAAGAAGTTTTTTGGTGTGCTATCAAAGTGGAGATGGAGTTTGGAGAATGGTCCCATGAATATGGTGATAAGAAAACAAAGATGGATTTTCAAGTTGGTGGATATAATGACAAAGGTGGGAAGAAAAATCAACGACCCACATGCCAAAATGTGGGATGTTGCACCATGGGAACTGCCTCGAAGGGATGAGGAAATGCTTCAAGTGTGGGAAAGAAGGACACCAATCTCAAGAGTGTCGAAAAGACATTAAAATCAATGAGAATGTAGCCGATGAAAGGAGAGAACCACTCATGGTTCAGTGTTACAACTTTAAGAAGCTAGGGTAGTATGAAAACTAGTGCACTAATCCTCGAGCTCTTAAGGGTAATCATCGTTAGCAGCCACCAAAGCCAAAGGAACAAGGGAATGCTTATGACATCACTACTGCATGAGGTGGAGCATGAGAATTAAGTCGTACATGGTACACTTTCTATTCATTCAGGAATGTAAGAAGTCTTATTTGATTATGGTTTTACGCATTCCTTTATATCTTGCAATTTTTCTAGAACTCTAGAATCGAAGACCCAAAACATTGAAGTAGAGATATCTGTAAAAACACCAAGTGGTGCAATCATTACAACCCAAGTGTTTGAATATTCTCCTGTGGAAGTATGTGGGAATATTCTTCTGGAAAGTCTCATAATACTTCCCTTGGATGAATATGATGCTATAATGGGGATGGATTGGGTCTCGTTATATAGAGCACATATCAACTGTCAGGAAAAGGAAATATCTTTTCATATTCTGAACCATCCCATGCTCCTCTACAAATGCAAAGAAGATCATGAATATCCATTGAGAAATCATTCAATGGTGTGGGTGTTGATCCCCTACAATGAAGCATTCCTTGCCCAAATGTTTGAATTGAAGTAAAGTTCCAACCTTGAGGAAATGCCCATCATCAGGGAATACGACGATTTATTTCCCGAAGAGTTACCCAGAATTCCCCCGGATCTCAAGGTAGAGTTCTCTATTGAACTCATACCTAGAGCTACTCCTATCTTGAAGTGCCCCTATAGGGTTTCTCCTATCGAACTAGAGGAGTTATAGAAGAAGCTGCAAAAGAATCTGGAAAAAGGGTTCATACAACCTAGTGCATCGCCTTGGGGTGCGCCAGTGCTCTTTGTGTAGAAGAAGGATGGAACAATATGGTTGTGTATCGATTATCGTGAACTCAACAAGATCACCATAAAGAACAAGTATCCTCTTCCAAGGATTGATGACTTGTTCAACCAGTTAAGTGGAGCTCAATACTTCTCAAAGGTGGATCTTCATTCAGGGTATCATCAGGTAAAGGTGAAGAAAGAAGATATTTAGAAGAATGCCTTCTATAAAAGGTATGGGAACTTTGAGTTTTTGGTGATGCCCTTTGGACATACTAATGCCCCTGAAATATTCATGGATGAATAGAGTCTTTATAAATTACCTTGACAAATTTGTGGTAGTTTTTAACGACGATATTCTCATATACTCTAAGAGCAAGGAGGAACATGAAGAACATCGAAAACTTGTGTTTTCAACATTGAGGAAGGAGAAGTTGTACGCCAAGTTTAGCAACTGTGACTTTTGGAAGAATCAAGTCACATTCTTCGGACATGTGATCACAAGTGAGGGAATTTCTGTGGATCCTTCAAAGACAAAAGTGATTGAGGAATGGCCCATTCCTTCTAGTGTAACAAAAATCCATAGTTTTCTTGGATTAGCTGGGTACTACCGACATTTTCTGAGAATATTCTCACGATTTAAAAGCCTGCTAACTAAGTTAACATGGAAAGGGGTAAAGTATGCATGGACGAAAGAATGTGAGGAAAGATTCAAAGAGCTAAAGAGAAGGCTGATCACTGCACCTGTACTCACACTACCGAAAAGTGGAGAATGTTTTGTGAATACAGTGATTCTTCAAAGAAAGGCTTGGGTTGTGTACTCATGAAAAATGTTAATTTGATAGCCTATACCTCACGAAAGTTTAGGATCCATGAGCATAACTACCCGACGCATGATCTAGAGCTGGTAGCTGTGATTTTTGCCTTGAAAAGGCACTACCATTATGGTGAGAAGTGTGACACATACACTGACCACAAGATTCTAATGTATATATTCACACAAAAGGATCTCAACATGTGTCAAAGGAGATGGTTAGAGCTAATCAAGGATTATGAATGCTCTGTTCACTATCATCTTGGAAAGGCGAACAAGGTAGTTGATGTTCTAAGAAGAAAAGAACCTGCTACTCTATCCATATTGTGGATTGAGAAAGACCCTATCTTCATGGATGTGAAAAGAATGGATTTGGGAATCGTTAGGGCAGGGGATACATCCTACCTTTCCCAAATGATTGTGCAACCATCAATCCAAGAGAAGATTAAGGAAGCTCAAAGGGATGATGTGGAGATACAAAAGAGGGTGAATGCAGAAAAGGAAGTGAAGCTACAGAAGTTCCATATCGATGATGATGGTGTGATTCGATTTGGAATGCGGCTTTGTGTGCCTTCATAACCCGGGATAAATAAGGAGCTATTGGGTAATGCACATAGCTCATCATTATCTATCCATCCTGGGAGTACCAAGATGTACCATTACCTCCAAGAACACTTCTGCTGGGATAACATGAAGAAGGAGATTTCATAATATATATCAATGTGCTTGGTATGTCAGCAAGTTAAAGCTGAGTGACAAAAGTCCAAAGGTATGCTGCATCCATTGCCTATACCCATGTGGAAATGGTAAAATGATATTATGGACTTTGTCATAGGCCTCCCGAAGACTTCCAAGGGAAATAATGTGATATTGGTTGTGGTTGACCGACTCACAAAGACTGCTCATTTTAGCGCTATTCGGGAAGACCTCTCGCTTGAACAACTTGCAAGGATATATGTGAAGGAAGTGGTGAGATTTCACGGTGTTCCACACCCAATTGACTCTGACAGTGATCCAAGGTTCACATCTAGATTCTGGAGGATCCTCAAACATGCTTTGAGTACTGAATTAAATTTTAGCATGACCTATCATCCCCAAACTGATGGCTAGTCTGAAAAGACTATTTAAAAGAATGAAGATATGCTAAGAGCTTGGTCTCTTGAATTCAAAGGTGGTTGGGATCAGCATCTCCCATTGGTTGAGTTCTCATACAAAAAATAGCTTTCACTCGAGTATTCAGATGGCTCCATACGAAGCTCTTTATGGGAAGCGATGTAGAACTCCAACCTGTTGGGATGAAGTTAGAGAGATAAAGCTACATGGTCCCGATCTTGTTCAAGAGATGATCGAGAAGGTTCAAGTCATCTAGAAACACATCAAAGCTGCTCAAAGTCGGAAAAAGAGCTATGCTGACAACCGTCGAAGGTACTTGGAGTTTAACGTTGGAGATAAAGTATTCCTTTGAATATCTCCATGGAAGAGAGTCATGCGATTCGGGATGAAAGGGAAGCTAAGCACGAGGTATATTGGCCCCTTTGAGATCATTGACTACATAGGAGCTGTGGCCTATCGTCTAGCACCTCCACAAAATATGGAACAAGTTCATGATGTTTTTCATGTATCACTACTAAGGATGTACATACCAGACCACTCACATGTACTAAACTCAGAGGTGGCGTAGTTGGAAGATGATATTTCGTATGAGGAGCAACCAGTAATGATTCTGGACCGAAGTGATATGGTTCTACGCAACAAAACAACCCATCTTGTCAAAGTGTTGTGGAGGAACCATATGTTTGAGAAAGCAACTTGGGAACCAGAAGAGGCAATGATGGAGAAGTACCCTCTCCTTTTTGGTGTAAAGTGAAATTTCAGGGTTGAAATTTCTTAAGGGGGGAAGAATGTTACGGCCCAATGTTTTTCAATGTAAAATTACCCTCTTATATTTATGTCATAAAATAACATGAAAACAGAAAATAATGACTTCTAAGTGATAAGTGACCTTTAAACATAATTTTGGCACCCCTATGTTTGTAATTTTTAAGATCCTACATACACGGTTATGTTCAAGATGATTTTTAGAGTCTAATGAAACAAAAATAATTTTTGGTGAATAGTGAACTAGACTTATGAATAGTAGCATACCCATATGAATAGTAATATGACCCTTATGAATAGTAAATCACCCAACGTAAGAGTAACATTATATATAAATAATAAAATATAATTTAGACATCTTAGAAAGTGACAATTTGACCTTAGTAAACGTTTTTGGTATTTTATTAGTCATAAATAATTAATTATAATTACTTAATTAGTTTAAAAGAATTTTTATTTCCCTGAAATGTATTCCTAAATTATTAAATCAATGTCTATTAGTTTTTATATAATTTTATAAGAACCTACATAATTTTTGAAATAACTATAAAATCAGTTTTAATCTTAACAACTGTATTTTTCAAGAAAATTAGGATTTTAAATATTTAATTAATAATATTTAGAAAATTATTTTTGAAAAATGTACTTCATTTTTGGATTCTACACGTCGAAAAATGGTTGGGGTATATTTTTGGGATTTTTCTGAGATACTTGAATTTTTTATGAATAGTAGAATCCGATAATACACAATAAATGATAAATAATGTATTAATTGAGTAATCAATGATGTTATGCTGATGTAAGCCCACTTGGTTCGGGATTACATTATAAAAATACTATTCATGGTAGTTCAAGACTCACTATTCCTTTTCTTGTGGGAAATAATAAACTAATGATGTTTATATTAAGGAAACCCTCCCCTCCACTATAAATACCACCCTTCACTCCCTCATTTCCTCACACCTCTCAAGATCCAAGACTTCCCTAAACTCCACCCAATCATCTTCCCTAGCCCCTCACCCACGTCCTAAAGCTTTTGGTCTCATCAAAAGACCAAGACTAGCTTCCTTAAAGAGGATCTCAAGAGGAAGATTTAAGAGGTAATTTCTCTCCCTCTTCTCCTTTAATTTCCTTTCAAGGTCAAGTTCCTTTGTTGATCTCTCCCCACCTATATTCATCCAAATTGTTTTGTAACTCCATTATTATACATATAATGTAATTGTATGATTCTAATGAGATATTATATCACCCAACACCCTTTCCCCCGTCCTTTTATTTTATTAAAGAGAACATTGTTCATGAGGTGTTAATTTATCACCTTCAAAAATGACATGCTCTCTTCTTCCATTTCTACCATCAGATATGGTCATGAAACCATTTTTATTGTTGAACCATAATATTTTATATATATTATGTTCTATTTTATGTTATGTAAATAAACTATGGCCATATTACTAAGTGAAATGTTAAATCAAGATCATTGTGATCCAAAAACCACTCAAATTAACCCAAATAATCATCATTTAGATATTATATAATGATTCACCCACATAGATCTAATATAATTCATTAAAAAATCATTCAATATCATGTAATATCACTAATAACATGTAATATCATTTCTGTATGTTTACCTGAACTTCAATTTAAGAATACAAGTGAATCACCCAAGAAAACCCATAAAAACGAACACCCCGAATAATGTTTTTAAACTCTATAAGCCATCCAAAGGAACATAATATGACATAATGAAACCATAATGAACCCTATTAATGTACAAATGGTTCTGGATTTTTAATTAATGAATATAATTTCATAATATAGGACATTAAAGAGAAGGAAGCATTTGGGTACAAGGTAAGGGGAAATTCTCAAACCCCACATTCATCCGTCAGGTTCTACCTCTTTCACTCCATTTTTGATATGGTCACTCCATAAAGATAATTTTTTCATCATTATCTTTCCTTTTCTGGGATATAAATGTTTTCTAATTATTTTTATATCCATCCAAATGTTTTTCAAAAGAACTCTTCTCTTAAGAAATCAACTTTTACCTCTCATTCAAAGTTGATGGTTCTTATATCAAGAATGTTGTTCCATCTTTCTTTTGGGAAACCAAAATTTGTTATTGTGTTCTTATGAGATTAAACCCATTCCTTTTAATGGGTTACTTATGTTCATTTATGTTATATTTTCATTGTGGCATACATGATAAATGATAATGTTATGATGTGACGGGTGCGCCCGAAATTATATAGTGCAATATGAATGTTTTAATGTGACAAGTGTGCCCGGAATTATATATTGCTCCAATGAATTGGGTAAAGTGATGAATATCATGATTAAATGTAAAATTATGTGTTAACAAGATGCTATCTTGGTTCAAAAGTATGTGTGGTAGTTAAACACTAAGACATGATGTTTTATTTTTATGCATTGCCACATTTCAAGTCTATTATTTATGCTCCTCTCATGTTCATGATCTTTTGACTAAGTTATAATTATGCTCAACCCATGATATATTGTTCATATCTATCCTCTTACTGGGATTCTATATCTCCCCTTATGATGTATATCCTCAGGTGGCTACATGTACTAAAGAGTGGAAAAGTGTCAAAAAGAATCTAGAGATGTGGAAATTGATTAAATGTTTATGCTTGATGTTGTATTTATTATGTATGGTCCTAGTTTTTCCAAGACTCTAATCCATTGGATCCTCTATGTGTAATACTATTATGTTTTTTATCTGTGAAATGATGTAATAGTAATTTACGAAAATGATGGGTCTCTATAGTTTATGCTCCGTTATTTTAGGGTGTCCTATGGTGTATTCTTATAATCATTCTTGCATGGACATTCCCACACATGTCATATCTTATGAAGACAATATTCCTTTTGTTGGTGACCTATGTGGATATGTGTTTGGAAAATTATAGAATTGGGCTTTAATAAAAATGGTTGAAAACAATGATATATTTCATTATAGTCCCCTCAATCTAATCAACTAGGATGTTATTTTAATATTTTTGGAATGCCAGTATTTTCCCCCTATACATTCTCATATATTACATTCACTTATTGAGGGATTGTAGATCTAATTTTGAAATGAAACTTTTTTACTTTAATTTTAATATATTATGTTATTACTGATGTGTGTGTGTGTGTGTATAGGTACTTGGGATAATTCATCCCATATGTAAGATATTACTACATGGAACTAGTCAGCATCCCCTAGCCTATAGGAGGTAGGAATGGGTATATTACACTCAACATATGACAAGCCATGTAGGTCCTAGTGGTCTAGGTAATGACTTAGTTTTACCTGATCATGGATCTACATTATGTCCAATTTTTAGATATTTTCATATTTTTGAATTTTTTTGGAGTTTATGGAAATAGTGTTAATCTGCTTCATGTTTTGAATTCAATACAAGGACTCCAGTTTTGGTGAGGTATCCAATGCATCAATTTACTATGACTCTGAAATCATTCTTATTTACATAGTGAATATATATTCTAGTTGTATCAAGAAATATTGATAGATGAATAATATAGGAATTAGTTGTGGTTTCCAAGTCCTTATTTAGTATGTTCCCTAAATACATTTTTATATCATCTTGTATTATGTTTATGTCTGGATTATTCCATTAATAAATATAATAAGGTTTTGATTATGTTTTTTTGATGTCGAAATGTTGAGTAACGAGGCTTCAATATAGGGTAATGTATATGTGATAGTACTCGTAGGTGGGTTTTTAGTTATGACACCATCTTTTGAGTAGAATATTATTCTTATAGTATTGATGGAGGTGGTGCATAGTCTATGGGAACTGTATGAGTTTTAAAGGTGGAAAAATTAATGGATTTAGTGTGAGCTAGACCAACATGAATATATGGATTGAAATGAGGTAGCCACATGAAATTTCTACCTTGTTTGGATACATAGAAATTATAATATTACCATGCATAAAGTCATCTTCAATGATCAAATAAGTGATTTTTAAATCTAGTGAACCAATTAAATGATGATAAAAATATATCTGACTTATATTTCTAGAATTTATTTAAGGAAAATTACAATCTATCCACCTTGTAAATTTAGTGATTTCATGAGATTTTATAGTTTCTATAGGGATATTTGACATTGGAGGTGTATTCAGCATGGTTCAATGACTATTCATGATATGATCTAGATATGGTGTGATATACATTATTTTGATTAAATAACATTGATTTGGGATTATGATAAAATATCAATGGTGGAGTGTTATATCTTTTTATTCCCACCTATGATGTATACATGAGAAAATATTTCAAGAGGAGAGATTCCTTGCAGAGAAGACTCTAGAAACAACTTGTGGAAATGGAAACAAAAGAGTTGATACATTAGTATAAATTAATAAATTATAGTCATAATGAGATATCCATTGAGAAAATTCAGTGTATGATCCAATGATATAGGAATTGTTGATCAGGGTACCCAATATGGATCGATTCATCTAGGAGTGAGGTTTTTATTCTCTTACAATGTCTGGAGAGATATTTCTGAATATTTTCTATCACATCACCCAAATATTAGGGATTTAGTTGATAGAAAATAAATACCTAAACATCAGTAGGAAAAGGTTGGTATGAAGAGTGAATTTTTTGCATAGGATCATATAGGGATTAAGGAGGTGGCAAACAATTTCCTATATTACCACCACTTCACCTAGTTGTTACACACCTATCATAGAGAGATTGTGAATAGGGGAGAGGGAACTGACAGGTATTGGGGGCATATGAACCTAAGGCTATATATATTATAATAGTTATGATATTTCTATTCACTATATAATCTAATGTATTGACAGACATATGAAATAACCTCTATTTTCTGTCTACTTCTCCAATATGAGAATCAATGATTCTAGTTGAGAACTTAGCATGCCCCTTACATTGGAAGACCCCAAATAGAGGTGACTCAATGATCACACAATACTAATGATTGTATCATCTAAAAATTTCTATTTAAAGTTTCTTATGGGTTATATTTTCAGAATCTATTAGTCCATTAAGAGTTCATCATAGTTATGGACTGTCTATCTACAATCAATTCTCATATATACTTTTTTAGGAAGATAATAATATATGTCCACGATTACGTGATGTGGTATTCTGTTTTGGGTTACAAGGAAAACATGTCCTAGTAGGTTGGGATCATTAATAAGAGGATACCAAAGATTACCCAGTAGTTGTATTTTGTTTTTCTTAGAGTGGAGGATGAAATGGGATTTCAGTTTCCGTTAATGGTGGGTATGTATCTGGAAATATTTCAAGAGGACATTTCGGGATTACTTCCCCAATTAATTAAATACATCAAAATTATATTAATCTTAATGAGGACCCTAATATTGGATATAGAACATCAAATACTTCTGTATAAGATTAATGAGCTGAAGTTGTAGTATGATGATTTAAAGAGGAATGGATTTATTAGAGGCAGTGTTACCAAGAAACCCCTAGTGTTGTTCCCCAAGAAGGTGAAAAGGAGCATGAGGTTATTTATATATTATCATTGTATGAACTATGTGAATGTGAAGAATACGTTTCCAGCAAAGGGGATCTAAAAAATCTAAATTCTTTTTATAGGGGAATGATGGTTCAAAAAATATTTTCCCCAGATCAGGATATCAGTAGCCTCAAGTATGTGATGAGGATATACTGATGGTTCCATTCAGATATCACTATAGTCATTATGATTACATGATGAAGCCTTTCATCATAACGAA
Source organism: Viscum album (assembly GCA_963277665.1). Lineage (NCBI taxonomy): Eukaryota > Viridiplantae > Streptophyta > Magnoliopsida > Santalales > Viscaceae > Viscum > Viscum album. The sequence continues at coordinate 58,251,071 of OY728143.1, read as the reverse complement.
CTCCCTATTAGTGTCCATGGGTATCATGAAACCGATCATTCGTCCTTTAATAGAAAAGATTAAGGTTGTCTTCAATCCTTACATCCTAGTGTTATCATCATCTCAATAGGAGCACATAAGAATAATTTGTTTGTTCTTAAATAAACTATGAGAGCACCAATATTATGGGATGTGATCAAAGTATCAGTTTTAAAATTAGGAGGTACACTATGTGAGACATTCCATTATGGATTATGTTGTATGAGTAGACCCTAATGATGGATATGGCAATGTATTGTTGGAAGCCACCCCTGACAGTGATGGTGGTGTGGAACTTCAATGGGGTTATAACCTACTATAGGAGAGTCATTACCTATATCTCTAGGATATCGACACCACTGACAACCTTAGACCCAAAGGTGAGTAATTTCTGGTGAAAAATAGATTTCATTGTTTCTTTTAGTTGTTATGAAAGATGTTGACAAGAACACTCAGATTGTGAATTCCAAAGGAGGATGCTGAGTTTTTAGTTATCAAGGAGAGCTTTGGGACCAAACATGGTTACTCTATTATGAAGTATCAGGCATTGGTTACCTATGATTCTAACAAATTTAGACTACATGAGAAGTACTATGAGAACAACAATATATAGTTATAAATCGTAGTATTCACCGATATTATATGTTTGGACTACTGTATGGGGGAGTAGTTTAAAATTTACTATGAGAATAAGAGCCTCATGCAAATATTATCTCATAAGGATATTAGATTGCGATAAATAGAATGTATGTAATTTCTCTAGGATTATGACTTGATAGTATATTCTCATGGGAAGATTAATATAGTAGGAGAATCACTCAATAAGAGACCTCATTTTCAATTTTCTATTGAGGTTTCATGGTTGTGATCCTAATTTTGTTTATCCATAGTGGATAAGAATGGTGTAGAAAATATATAGTCAATTTTCATTACGCCAAAAATTCTACAACACATTAGGGAGGATCAACATAGAGATATTATTTTTGAGAAATAACATGCATAGATATAAAATTAATATGATACAGATAGATTTTATAAATATGGGGAGAATGGTTTTCTTTTTCGATTAAACAGAATAGTAAAAGTGATGTTACAGATAGATTTGATGAGGGAGATTCATACACCTCTGTAGAAGTACATCTCTTAGTGAAAAAGATATACTAGGACATCTGGAATCATTTATGGTGGTCAAATAAAATAAATTGTATAGTAGAGTTTGACTGTGGATTCATCACTTGTCAGTAGGTGAAGTTGATCACGAGGTTCCTCCATGATTCACTCAACATCTTGAGGTGCTAGAGTGTATATTAGATAAGTTATCTATGGACATAGTGATAAGGATTGAATAGACATGTACATGACATGAATCTATTTTGGAGATCATATACTAACTCAAGAATTCTTTCAGCAACCTAGCTATATGATCGTATAGTTTAGTAGAGAGAAGGGGATTCCATTACATGCATGAGATATTCAAGATCCATAGAGTTCACTTGGTGATTATTTTAGACCCTAATTATCAATTCTTTTCATTATTATAGAGAGCATTGTAGGGTATCGTTTAGAACAATTTTCATTTTATCATTTGAATTAATCCCTAGAACGATTTTCAAATAGATGAGACTATTAATACTATATAGTACATGATTAAGGTGTATGTGATATAATTTAGAAACAATTGGTAGGATCATGTAAAATTGGTGTATTTTTTTTTAAAAATCAATACAATTATCCCATAGAAATGGTACCATTCAATGAAATGTTTATGTGACCATACATGTCATAAAAATGATAATCTAATATATGTGAGTTATTTCTCATGGGTACACAGTTGTTTATTGATTTGAAATAAGTGGTGTAGATCTTATAGGATAGGATACAGACAGAACATAGTCACCAAACAACCTATATGGACTAATGAAAGATGGAGTTGACATTTTAGGATGAAGGATGTGTGTTCCTGTGGGAATCACATTGATGGGGATTACAATGATTTGGTCATGGAGATAATTTATATTCAAGATTCAATTTCACTTTCCAAATAATATGAATGTCTAATGATCTATTTAATTTCTTTACCATAAATCCCATATTAGACTAGGTACAAGACTTCTTCCACATGTCACAACATAGGTGGTACATGCCTGACCATTCACATGTCATTGAATAGGGTGATTTTGACATCATTTCTAGAGATATCATTTCTTTGTAACAAATAAGGGTTGTAGACAATCAAGAGAATATTCCTCACTAGGGTGGGATTCCAATTGTACATGTCCAGTGGCATCATCATAATCATCAAGTTGTCCCCTAGGAGAAGGAGGCCAAAATGAGTGCTTAGAAAATTACATATATTTATATGTACTATTTTTCTATTTAGGATGAAAATACCTTTGGAGGGTAGAATTTAACCTTAGATTTTTACCTTTTAATGCTTTGTAATATGTATAAAAATACTTTTTAATCTAGGTAATGAAATAATGTGAGATTATAATGACCAGTGACAAAGAAAGTGATGTAATAAAAAATTAAATATATTAATATCTCATAATCATGGTTTTCCTATAATTTTGGAATAACCACTGAATGATGAATTGGATGGTAAATCCTATAATTATATAGATTCCATAACATCAGTTTTACACTAGGAATAAAATAAAACATGGTTAACATTTGGTGTTGGGGTGGGATCCATTATTAAAAAATTAAATAAACAATTACAAATATTTATTAAATATTTTTAATTAAAAATTATCAACAAGATATATTATATAAATACAATATTGAGGATAATTAATTGTTTTATCCACATATCAATATTAATTGAAAGGAAAGTGATAAATAAATGATTAGAAAATGATGGTGAATTTTTAAGGATTGTTCACACTAAATGAATTGTCGGTTCTCCCCAATGAAGTTGAAACATATTATATATCATTTATAGATTGATAAAACCTGAGGTTTTAAATTTATTTTGGTTTTATATACAAATTTTTTTTCTCGTGAGGAATACGAATAAGTCTTTTTAATAGATTCATTGACTAGTAGATCAAGAATGCATGTTTAAGTTTATTTCTTATTAGGATTTTTGGAATTGAAGTGTTGATATTTGATACCATTAAATCATTATTATAATTATGTAATATAACATCCAAACTGAACACAATATATGATAATCCTCAATTTATTGTATGTTCTTTTGTCCCCTTTTGAAAGCAATGTTCATCACAGTCAATTTCCTTGGATGACAGTTTGATGAATACCTGGTATTAGATCATTGGGAAATTGTTCATCTACACAAAATAAGGATACCATGGGTGTGTTCATCCATAAATGATTTATGACAGTGGATAATGAGTAGTACATCATATTCTACTAGTGATTCCCATTTTTTATAGTTTGAAACTTGAGTTGACATCATGATGTGACTATCCTACATTTTTTGAAAGGATTGAGGACATCATATTACGAGAGATACCAACATTTCTAGAAAACACTAAATCCAAAATATCAAGGAATTAGTTTTAGTGGTCGAAGATTGATTGGAATAACATTTTATGAGTGATAAAATATTGAAAATTCCACAATACACAACATGTTCTCCAAATAACACAAAACATGTGGAGCTATAATTACGGAACAAGGGTTTTAACATGAAGAAAAATATAAAACACTATTTGAGAAGTGTAAAATGAATGTAAATCACTATTTATAGATTAGAAAGTATCCTAATGGATACACGGGCTTAAAAATCCATGTATAGTATAGGGGAATGAACTAGTAGTAAGACATGACATGGTACACAGACACATGTAGAGACCACAAGCATGGCCCAGTAATCTAAAATAGCCTTGTACATAAACATATATAGGTAAACTAGTAAAATATAAATAAATGGTAATATCTAGGTTCAAACTACTAAAATAATAGAAAATAAGAAAAATCACCAGTACCTCTAGGTTTAGAGGTACACACTATGTGGAAATTATATAGACTATATACCTAAGCTAAGATAAGTTGGTGGCTTTCTAACTAAATAATAGGGAGAATTGAATGTGATTTCGTGGTTTACACCTATAAAGTTAAAATGTGAAATTAAAACCTTGTTCTACGATTATGCTATTCTCTATGGGATCTAATTCAAATAGAGTTTGTGATATCCCTCAATCGAGTCTGGGGTGGGAACCACTATCATATCTATATAAGGTGAGGGTTTTGGTTTCTAAATGACCACTATGTATTATGTGAAAATACTATATCTAAAATATTTTTCTATAAGGGTTGGTGGCAGAACTTACCATTCATGGGTAGAATTCTCTCTCGGGGATGTGTGATCTTAGAAGATCCAATGATAGGATCTCAATGAGGATAGAAATGTATTACCTCATAAATGAGTGTCATTTGAGATAGCATGGGTCATGGAGTGATACCACCCAAATGAAAATTATCTATAAACTTTGATCATCATGCTTTGAATATATGTTTTGTTTGAGAACCTTTGAGAAAGGATGTCTATTATGAGTATATTTGGGTTGTTTCTCTGATTATCATTATGCACATATCATGATTGAGATTACTGTATATTCCTGACATGAAAACAAAATATTATTTAGGTTTGGAAATTTTAAGTTGTCTTATTGGGTCTTGATATACTAAACTCTTCATTTTAATTACTAAAAAATGTTTATTCTTAATACAAATGAAAAATATTTTAATAGTAACCTGGGAGTTCATGGAGTAGGTTCAGAATAACATATATATATTATAGTATATGTTCTTACTAGTAATACATTGTATAGAATTTATGTCTAATATGTTGGTTGGTCATTATATATATATTTTGGTAGTCTTTTATTTGGCTTGTATGATTTCTAGTACATTATTTACTCTGATTTTAGGATTTGATATTAATGCTAGCATTGGTATAACATGCAATTTTCTTTCAAGTATTTATATACTTAGTGATGTCTGCATACATACATGTACATAGGAGAATGCCCCCTATATATGGAACATGCCTATTCAAAGCTGGTCTCAATCCCCAACCATATTAGAGGATGTCCAAGGGTAGACATGATTTGAGAATCACTAGCAAGGAGGAACCACATGGGTTGGTTCATGGAAGCATCATAATAACCATCATGTAATGATGGTGTTGAAAATTTAATTATCTCGAATCCTGGGTTAGAAATTCCACATGAATTAATGCGTGATGACATATTTGATGAAAAAGGGGGTGGATTAATGTTGTTTCATAATAATAATCAAATTTTAATATATTTAGGATATAATATATATTTGTCTGAAAAAGACCATAATAGTTTTCAGGTGAAAGAGGGTGTAAAATAATTTACTCAATTAATGTGATTACCTTATCTACAAAATAACTCATTTAGATATAATCTTAAGGACCATAGGGATTGTCTTTTTTGATGGCCAAAACAACTAGAATATGGATATTTATGTTTGGGAAAGTTGTTTTATGGAGTTGGAAGAGATAAATATTATAAAATTGAGAATATATGAAAGGGGATTGGGTGTCCTTTTATATGTGGGGGAGAGGAGAGACAAGTGATTTCATTAAATATTAAAAAATTATAATGTTATTATCAATAAGAATCAAACAAAATAAAAATAGATAAGAATTTCGGATATGATGTGCTCAAAATATTTCCATAAAATACGATTTTAAAAATATTAATTTTCAATCATATACTTATACCTTGTCTTAACCCCCAGCAACCCCATTCTGACCACAATTATAGTAAATTGTTTTTTATTTTTTCTATTCATTCTGATAATAAAATTATATGGACTTATCATTTAAAAAAATCTTGCTACCAACAAAGGAATTCATTTTATCATATTCAATTCATATAACAAGAATAATTTAACTTAAAATTAAACCATTAAAAATTACTGATATGTACTTTAGGATAAAAATAATAATTTCTTATGTATAAATGATTTGTACACAAAATCAAATTAAAATTTACTCTGATGACCTTAATTGGGTTAATAATTCTATAATTTTTTTTCACATTCAATGAAATTTTTAAATAAAATGAAACAATCTATATTTTTGAGGTGATAATACAATGGTCAAAAAATTTTATGTTTTATTATTCATCGAAAAAATATTTTTTAGGAAAATTCCATAAAATCACTATAAGATAATTTTTTTATTTAGAGTTAAAAAACCTAGTTAATTTTTTTAAATATGTTTTTTATAATAAAAAAATAATTTTATTATTTTTCCACAAAGATAAATAAAATCTACAATTGAAAAAATGTATGTTTTTTATTAATACAAAGACATTTCTCAATGTTTTGTAAATATTCATTCATATATATTAATTTTTAATAAAATATTTTTGAAAGAAACCGGTTTATTTATATTTATATCATCCATTTAATGGCTAGGATACATAGTATTTCTATATTAAAATTCATTTAGACTCAGGTTTTCTAGCTTCCAATGATTTCTATGGAATCGGATTTATTTATTGGAAAAAATAATATAGAATCTGAGAGATCTATAGGATCATATATATTATGGTATCCATTCACAAGAATATCAATTGGAATACAACTTCAATATTACAATCACATTTATATGATCACGGTCTAAATAATGTTTTAAATTATAAGGAATTTAACACAATGTACTATATGTTGTTTAAACATCTCAATATCATTTCTCATATATCCAATTTATTAATGCGTTCTTAAAAGAATTATATATAATACACTACAATTCTCGGAAATTTAAATTTTTTTGATATATATTTTTATAATACCATATATCAAAAATGAATTTCATTTTTACTATAAAATGATCATTATACCCAAACATATACTAGTTTATTTTTTAACTAACCTACATAAATAAATTTCATATAGTGGTTTACAATCATATATTACCAATGCCTCCTTAATAAAATGTTTTGTTGCATAGGAATCTATCCATTAAAATTCTAGATGATTACAAAATATATTTGGATCGTAATATTTCTATCGAAAATTCTTTTTTTCAAAAAGATAAATACTCAAGAGAGACCATAATTCCAACACATTCCTATTTCCAAAAATATGTAATCTAGAAACAAATATTATTATTAAATTTTTTTCCCCTAAAAATTAGTTATTTCAGTTTCATGAAACTAAATCATTTATAATTATGTGAATATATCTCCATATTTTATTAGTATGAATATTTTAAGAATAATTTTATAAGATTTTAATTAAATAATACAATAACTCATAATATTAACACTTTTCATTATGAAATTTTATGGATCTAGGTTCATGAAAATTATGCATGTTTTTAACCACTAATTATAGCACAAAAATATTATAATTAATTTCCTCATTTAATTCCATATTTTTCAAGAAATCATTTTTTTATGATTCCGAATGTCTCATAATTTTAGAACCATGCAACCACATCACAAAAAATTTAAAGGGTTTTCTAACAACAACGAATTTTAATATTATTTTAAAATATCATATATGAAAAACTCAATTAAAAATAATAGGATTTTGTTAAAACCAACACTGTTAAATATAAATTTATTAAATAATAGTCACCATGAACTATCATATAACATGAAACTTTGATTTTATATAATATTTACAATGAAATCATCAGTAAGACATGGTTTTCATTTATGAACACCATGAAATAGAGATATTTATAATGAATTAGTTTTATTTTTAGCCTATAATACATGTTAAATCATATGATTTATTGATATATTTCTCTTTTAATAAATTTAATTTATTAGATATATTTCCTTACATTAATCACTAACATCAAATGATCCATGATATACTATTACAATATTATTCTATTATATGTTTACTATATCCTAACAATTAGATCAGTGAGTAAGAATAGGGATAAATAAATTATGTTTTTTTTATTTTCTCATATGTAAAATATGAAATCATTAGTTTTTAATAGTTTACTAATTAAAATAATGTTATGTGATGTTTGAAAGAGGTGTTTTCCTAAAATCGGTTTTTTTGTCATCGTTTTTTTATCATAATAAATTAAATTAATATATAATGATAAATTTATTTATTGTAACAAAAATATAATATATTGGATAATATTTTCTAACAATAATATTCTTTTTTATCATGGCATTATAGAATAATAAATCTTTTTTCAATATAAAAATGTGTTTTTATAAAAAATAGTTTTTATTGCGTTTTGAATGATTATTTTAACAAAAATATATAACCCTTATATAAATTGAATCTTATAAAACGAAGTTAATATTTGGAATCAAAATAATTATTATAATTTTATAATATCAAATTAATTATTTTTCATAATTTATAGTAAAAATAGTATAATTTTCATACAATAGTTTGGGTTAAATTGGGTTTATCGGGGCTGAGTGGATGTTAACATTGAATATATGGTTTAAAATATCATATATAACATAATTTATTTTTAAATAGTGACTGAATATATATATAATATTTTTCAAATTGTTTATATTTTTTAATCTTTTGGACAACTGAATTGAGTAAGATGGTAATTTATTTTATTTTTTAAAAATTTCAAAGTGTTTCATATCCCTCCCTTCTAAAAAGATATTACATATTCTCAATTTATAACACTTCATAATCAATATAGAGAATCCAATACCAACATTAACAGCCACATAACATACCTCCCTATTTTTATTGGCCTTGATTTTGTTATAAATCAATCATTTCAAAATTTAAGTTGTAACCTATATGAGGATTCTTGATTAAGAGGTATAACTATAAAATGAATAATTTATATCTTAGTTATTATTTTACCTTATTAATATCTTGGGTATAAAATATAAAATAATTATTTCAATATATTTAATATAAATAATTTTTATTATTATGATGGATCAACCATTTTCTAGGTATTTTTCATCATATTATGAATTAATGCATCACTCTAATGTATGTGTGGACTACTATATCCTCATAATGACATGATTCATTTTCCATAATGATCATTCATATTATGAAATTATTATGTCTCAAGTGGTTATATATAAAATTTAATTCATAATTATTCTTCTATAATTATAATATTTTATTTACATATTACAATTTATATATGTTGGAAAATTATAATGTTGCTCTTGGATATGTGTGGACTACTACCTCTATGAAGTGATGTGATTCATATTTCATTTCAATTTTTTATAGATTTCTTCAATGATATATTTAATAAATATATATAATTAATTAAATATATATGCCACTAAAAAGGTTTATTATTATTTATCTTTCATTCATTCCAATAATCAATAGTGGAATCATTACTCATTTTCACATAAGATGCAATGTATCCATGATATTATAAAATATAGTATTCACCATAATTTTATATTAATATTAAAAAATTATATTCTTTTTAAATATGAATGTAATTTCATGATTCATATTATATTTATGATGAATCCATGACCAATATTCATGTATTCTAATCATTGATATTTGATATGGAGGGAAAATAGAAAACTTTTCCCATATAATTTAATTTTAATATAAAAGTTGTAAATAAACAAATTAATTTTAATTTATAATGAAATGATACATAGTGTATTACGAATGAAAATTTGATAGAATGTATTTATAATAAATATAGTTTCATTATAAAGGATATTTGAATGCATATGAAAAATTAAATAACATGGTATAATGACTTATATTGCAATCCAAACTATTTTTGGGATTAACAAAAATAAATTTTAATTGAGGAAATGTATATCAATATTTTCATTTAAACACCATATAATTTATTCCATTGTATTTATTTAGAACTTTTCAATGTATTATTAAAATTTTCGACACATTGATACTTAAACTTATCAAGAATTTTTTTTAATAAAATCTTACATTATTAATCTTTCTTTGATGAAATATTTATTCGATATCTTCATTCCTCAAAAAAATTATAAACATTCACACACATAATTGGAATATTATAAAAAATATTTTTTATTTCCCATTTCACTTGTTATAAGAAGTAATTTGTAATCATTTAAAGGAAATTCAGATCTTCTTTTCAGGTATGTTTTTATTTTTCTAGTGGTTTTGAGAAAAAGATGAGTTTCAAGAAATTTTTGAAATACACATCGTGTACATTATGAGTACACGTCGTGTACTTGGATACTTCTGGTAACCAGGTTGTGACCAGGTAGCGGCCATGCACAAGGTCGTATGTGGTGACCTGGATACTGATTAATGATAGGGTCGGTGAAGTAAAGTACACGCTGTGTACATACTTTTTTTCATTAAATTCATCATGGTCACGTCTGATGGATAGAACCGTCTACTTCTCGACCAAGTTCATCCAAAAGAACACGTACAACCACACTCATTCCCTGATCCCTTGATCAAGCATTATTTCTCCAAATCAAACTCTTATGGTTGAGTTGGAATCGCATCGGTGAGTTCTTTATTTTACATGAGCACCTTTTTATGATTCCTCCTCTTTCTCAAGTTATCATTGGTTGAGCGTTTTTAATGTTTTTATAGATCTATAGTGTTCTGGGGTGATTCAAGACTTCAAGTTCACTTATATTGATCCTACAACACTGAGGTAGGTGGTTTGTTCCTTTCCATTGAATGAATTTGAGTTATATGTGCAATAATTCCCAATACCCTTGAATAGGGTATTGCGTGTTTACTGATTTAGCTCTGTTATTTGCCTGCAATTCTTGTATCCTTGAATTGTTATTAATTGAATGATAATAGGGTTAATTTCAATACTTTAGAAGAGTTTTACCATGCATGTTTATTTATGACTATTTGGACTTTCTTTTCCTACTATGTTGCCTTGTTTGTTTTCCATGACTAGTATTATAGGATGGAGTGATTTTGTTTATCTTCCATGTTTTTATGCTATAGACAGTAAGCCATGTAGTTCTGGACCTTTACATTGGCTGATACACATTTTAAAGCTTGTTTGACTTACACATGGCCGTAAGAACCTGGTGTGGTGGACCATTGGGAGAAGAGACGTAAGGGCTTCTCTAGAGTGTTTGTTATTTTATCACTATGTGAGACCATAGGGGGTGTTGACGTTGAGTTCTCCATTAGATGGTCTATAGTTAAGTTATGAGGCCATTGTGAGAATTGACGTTGAGTGCTTTCTCAGAGTTCCTATAGTTTCCATAAAAAAGACTATAAGGGGAATTGACAGAGAGTGCTTCCTCATAGAGTCTTTAATAATTTTTTGTCTATAAGGGGAATTGATGTTGAGTTCTTCCTCAGATACCCTTACTAATGATGAACCAGAGGGGATACACTGTGTGTACTTCCCATATGGTTACTTGTGTTTCTAGGTATGATCAGAGGGCATAGGATGTGAGTACATCCCAGAGGGTTACCTGTTAGTGACAATCTGCTTACTTGATGTGTGGTATTTTTCAATGCCTTGTAACTGTTGTAATGTTGACTGTTGTGTACTTCCTTGTTTACTGTTTCTTTAACTTATTGCCTTCCATATATATTAACTGACTGTTAGGCACACATCTCTTGGTGGTTGCCTACTGGGATTTAGCCTCACACCCTGTTTGGGTCATGCTTTTGGTCCCAAACAGAATATGTTGATGCCGGTATAGATAAGGGAAATTTCCCTTTTACTTCAGGTACATGGCTGCTTTGGAGCTAGAGAGCATGGGATGAAGTTGAGGCTTGGGATGCTGTGAAGTTTTGTACTATTTTCATTGTACATGGGTTTTATACCATATTCAGAATTGTGATTTTTTGGCTGCATTCCTAGAAGTATGTATCATGCATCATTTATATATAAGTGCTCTGTTTGATTATTTCTTCAGACGTCCGCTATTTCTTATTGTTTGATATTATTACTACTTCTTCTATTTTCATATGTTTATCTTCTAATGTGTTACATTGCCAATGAGGGAAAAATTTCACCAATATCACACCCAAGGCCCTCGCTACTAGTCGAAACTCTCTGGCATTAGGGGAAATTCACTTGAGGCAATGTGACCAACTGGGTACGGGGTGCCTTTGGGTGGCATCCGGAACCGAGACGTCACAAAGTGGAATCTGAGAAAGTCTTTTCTTATGACTTACTATGTGGATCCTATAGACATGTAAATGAAGAAATAGTTACCTCGTAATAAGATGTTCCTAGGAGTAGAAAACATGTGTAAAGGGAATAGCCAATCTACCACGTTTACTGCAATATTTGTGGAATTGAAATTTTTACAGTTGTTATGATATTACCTTGAGTGATTCACATGTTTTGTTATATTATTGTTGATGTTATTGAGGTTCTATTTCTCTTTCAACCTGTTGAGATGAGGGTATTCCATCTCATGCATCATAGAGGCACTTGGTAGAAATCACATGTCATGCATTATTGTCATTCCATTTAGGATGCATTAGAGATAAAATGTTGTCGTGATAGATGTTGTGCTAGATATGCATGATTTTTTGATATATGGATTGATATAATAAATGTTATTTGAGAGGGTATTGGATGTGCAAGGTTTTTTTAATGAACACCAAACATTCATTCATGAGGTTTTATGGGCCATCATGGATCAGAATTTGCGGGATCATTGATCTATTATGCTTGTCTATGAAATATTTAAATTTCCAAGATTTGATTCATGGGAATTAAGGGCCCTCAAGGATTCGAATTTGGCACATAAAGTTTGGATTCAGTTTTTTCTAGGATCCAGATTATTTTCTGAGGCCTACTGTCAAGAAAAACCCAAAATACACGTCGAGTAATGTTGAATAAACGCCATGTGTTATTCTAATAGGAAAGAAACAGTATATCATAAGTTCATGATCTGTTCCATATGTACATTCCATGTGGTTGTTAACCTTGTATTAGACTATGTGGGTAGAGACATGGGGTTCATAAATCTATGACAGGACATGCTGTGTACCTGATTTACACGCTGTGTTGTAGAACAGTGTAACTGGACGTGTCCCTAACAACATGGGTCGATGAAGTCTTCTCTAACGCACGTTGGGTCAGGTCAAAACATTCCATCTAGTGTAATCCCAGGTATTCGGCCGTGTCACAAACAAAACTGGTAAAGGAAATATTCCAAGTACATGTCGTGTCCATATGAAACATGTCGTGTAGTGTGTGCCATGTATCCGACTATGTCACTAACAACAAGGGTCGGTGAAGCTCTTCTATTACATGCTGTGTCTGGCACTAACATGCAGTGTAGTCTTGTTCTAAGAGAACCTAGTGGCCTAGCCGTGTATGGGAACTCGGGTAGGGGAAGAATATTCAAGTACACGTCGTGTTTTAGGACCACACACCATTTGTATGGGGTGTTACATGACAAATTTTGACAGAAGTACATGACTATGTGAATGGGTTAAGGGAACACACCATGTAGTCATTATACATGTCGTGTAGCCTTGTTTTGATAAAAATGGATGATTTCATTCTCATGTTCCCTCCTTTATCTTATTAGTTTTCATTACTTGATAAATTTGATCTAAGGTGTGCATTTGATCTTGCAAGGTCATGCCACCAAGAGGTCCTCGAATTGTATTCCAGTTACAGGGCAATGATAATACACCGAACATGACTGATCAAGGACTTCCAGTAGATCCTCCTGTAGTGACTATCATTGCACCAGTCATCATTCCAGACATAGGTTTTGATGCACAGTTCCGAGAGGGTTTCATGAGGTTCATTCCGACCTTATGAGGAGTACCTAATCCAGCCACTTCAATGGTAGAGTTGTAGAGGGTTTTCTAGAAGGATCATCATCCCACATTCACAAGCGAAGGAGGACCTTAGGCTGAAGATTCATGGTTAGAAGCCACGCTTACCATCTTCAAGCATCTGGAGATGCCTCCATATAGGAGGGATAATATCACAATATACATGTTGTGGGATTTCTCCAAGAGATGGTGGGATGTGATCACACAGGAAAGAAACCAAAAATATATGGACTGGGAGGAGTTTCCACATACCTTCAACGATTTCATCATTTCGGAGACTTTGGGGGTGAATAAAGCCCGAGAGTTCATGAGTAGGGAGTAGAGTACTCTTTTTTTAATGGAGTATTCTTATGATTTAACTGATCTGTAGGGCTTTACAGCATTTCTGGGGGTGATGGGTTGTTCTTGGCATAGAGGTTTGAGGATGGTCAGAGGCATGACATCAGATCACAGGAGAATATCTTCCAGTTGAATTCCATCACTTCTATCATCAACCAGGCGCATATCACAGAGTAAAATCTAAGGGATTCTAGAATTTTGAGAAAGGGCAGCTCAACATATGGAGTTATTATCCCTCTTATTGATAGTAGGAAGTTCCAAAAGGGGGTCTTTGTGCATAGATAAAAGGAGGTGAGACACATCATTTGGTGGCCAGGTGGTATGATACTTGTATAGAAAGAGTAGGCATATGAGGCCACATTTCTCAAAAGACCCAGTGGAGTGCCAATCTTGTGGAAAGATGAGTTATCTTATCTTCTCACCTGCACCCAGGGATATGTGGTCTTCTATGACTCCTTATTTTGGAGCAGCACCACAAGTTTCCCATCAGTTTCGGAACTGGTGTTCTTCCGGGCATTTAGGCCGAGATGGAGGTCATGGTTGTGGTAGTTAGTCGCGAGGATTTCTGTGACAACAGAGTAGAATAGATCAGGATGGTCTGGCAGGGTCATAGGGATGCGTTGCAGGTCATAATTTTGTAGTAGAGAAGGCCCAGCAGGTGCAGGATCACGGACCCTCTACAGTTCGAGGTACGATCATAGTTTCTCAGTTTCAGCTTATACTCTTTTTGATATAGGGGCTTCCCATAACTATATATTTGTTTCTATTATGGAGAGCCATGGGATCTGTATCATTACTTCAGCTGATTTCATGACGTTGGATACACCGTTGGAGACTAGAATAGCTTGTGTATGCCCGTGAAAGGAGTTCCCTCTAAAGGATGGTGGGATTTACTTCTTATGGGACCTTTATATGTTAGAGATGAAAGGCAATGATTTCATTCATGGAATGGACTGGTTAGTTAGCTTCCAATTTTTTTTTCTATTACTATCTCCATAGGGTGAGTATTACATCAATAGAGGGCATACCGTGTCTTCATTAGGTGGAAAGGGATGCCTAGGAGAGCAGAGTGGGCTTGATCGTCAAGGGTTGAGAGGAGTTACATCCCAGATTTCTAGTATTTATCTGGATGACTAGGGGACTAATCAGATTGACTTTTCCTCAGTGGTGGATCATTTCAGGGATATCTTTCTAGAGTACCTTTCAGGTTTTCCACCAGAGTGAGAGGTAGAGTTTTCTATTTAGCTCAGGACAGGAGTGTCACAATTGTCCATTCCTCTTTATAGTATGGATACACTAGAGTTATAGGAGCTCAAAAAGAAGTTGGAGGAGTTATAGGATACGTGTTTCATTCAACCCAGTACATCTCAATGGGGATCACCTATCTAGTTTGCGAAATAAGAATATGGTACCCTATGACCTTGCATGGATTATCAAAGTTGATCCAGTTGATGGTCAGGAAATTGTATCCCTTAATAAGGATTGATGATCTCTATAATCAGCTTAGAGGACCCGGTTGTTCTCAATGATTGAAATGAGATCCAGTTACCATCAATTTTTCATTAGACCATCTGATATAACTCTTTCCAATTTCTAGAGCAGGTACAGTATATACGAATATGTGGTTATGCCATTCTGTCCCAAGAACGTGCCTGTAGTTTTCATGGAACTAACGAACCGAGTGTCCCATCCATTCTTGGATTCTTTTGCATAGGTTTTTGAGGATGATATATTGGTTTACTCTCACACTCAACACGGCTGTGCTACCCATCTTGAGATCATTTTTATAATATTGAGAGAGGATCAGTTATATTCTATGTTCACAAAATACATCTTTTGGATGAACTATATTAACTTCATGGGTCATGTTATCTTGGAGATAAGAGAATCAGTAGACCCATATAATGTGAGAGTTGTAGATTCTTGAGGGAAACTGAAGAACGCCTTTGAGGTATGATGTTTTCTAGGCAAGGATGGATACTACAAATCTTTCATACATGAATTTTCACACTTAGTATCACCACTGATGAGACTGAATAAGAAAAGTGAAATGTTCATGTGGTCATATTCTTGTTTATCAGCCATTCAAGAGCTGAAAGGGAGGTTTAATTCATCATAGATACTAGTTTTCCGTGAGCTGGGAAAGATCTACATTATGTACAATGACGCATTAGATATCGTTAAAGGAATGGTGCCTAAATATCTTAGTAGTTGTATCCATATGAGAGGAATTACCTTACAAATGGTCTTGTGTTGGTTGTAGTTGCTCATGCCTTACATTGTTGGATACATTATCTATTGGGAGATAATTTTCAGGTCTTCATGGACCCCAATAGTCTCTAGTATATCTTCACTAAGCGTGACCTAAATTTGGGTAGAAAAGTTGGGTTTAGTTCCATCAGTCTTGTAACACTGAGTTTACCTACAAGACTATGAAAGGAAATGCAGTGGTTGAAGTGATGATCAGGAGGCCTCAGATAAAGGAAGTCTAGGAGGCTACTGGTGAGTTGAAGCTTATGGATCTGTTCATTCTGATGCATTTGGAAGTGCATGACAGACAGGGGAAAGCATTTACATCATCCTTATTTATTAACTCTACTCTTCCTGATCAAGTTTGAATGATGTTGCAATCAGATTCCAAAGGCCTAGTCATATGAGAAAGTGTGTCAGGAGAAGAACCCATTCATGGATAGACCATAGGTGAGGATGAGATCATCCGTTATCAAGGGCGTGTATGGGTGTCCACAGAAATACATGAGGAGGTTATGCGTGACTTTCACTCCACTGTTTGGACAGTTCATCCTGCTGCCACCAAGATGTATCATGATATACACCATCAGTATTGGTGTCTAGGTATGAAGAGAGATGTTGCTGGTTTGTGATGAGGTGTTCCACCTGTCAGCAGGTGAATGTGGAACATCAACAACTAGTAGGGCATTTGCAGTAGTTACCCATTTACGAGTGTAAATGGAATGATGTCACAATAGACTTCGTGATAGGTTTGCCAAGGTAGACTCGAGAGAATGATGTTTTTTGAGTTATCATATATAGACTCACGAAGGTTGCTCACTTTTTTCTAATCAAGGAGACCTTCAGTGTTGGTGAGCTTAGAAGGATATCTATCTAAGAGATTGAATTTTTATATGGGGTTCCACACTCTATTGTTTCAGACAAGGATTCACATTTTACCTCTCAGGTCTCACAGGGGATGCCAAAGGCCTTGGGTATACATGAATTTCTGAGTACATCTTACCTTCTCCAGAAAGATGGCCAGTCCGAGTGTATGATTCAGGTTCTTGAGGACATGCTTCGATCAGGTATCCTGGATTTTGGAGGTTCATGGGAGAAGAAAATACATATTGAGGACATTTCGTACAATAATAACTATCAAGGAACTATTAAGAGGGAACCATATCAGTGTTTGTATGGTAGGCCATGCCGATCACACTTTTGTTGGCTGGAGGCAGGAGATGCTACTATGCTGGGAGATCAACTTGTCCAGATGAAAATAATGCAGACAGAGTTGATTCTAATGAGGATGGATACTGCACAGTCTCGACAGAAGTCTTATTCTGATCAGGGGAGATGACCACTAGAGTTTGAGGATGGGGATCATGTTTTTTTACGGGTCACACCAAGGATGGGGAACAAGAGGAATATGAGACAGACTATTCTTTCGGCAAGGTACATCTGGCTATTTGAGGTTTGGTTGAGAGTTGGTCTGCTTGCCTATCGGTTACAATTAAATTAGTTGAACCATTATATTCATGACTTTTTCCATGTTTCTTCTCTCCGACATAACTTTTAGGGCTCGTATCATGTTTTTAAACCTAAGGAGGATGAGTTAGAGGTGGACGCCTCGTTCGAGGAGCATCCTATCTGGATTGATGATCACAGTATGAAGGTTTTATGTGGCCAGTCTAGTCCTCTAGTATGAGTGCTAGGGAAACATGGGCAGGCACAGGACAAGACCTAGGAGTGGGAGACCAATGTATGATCATAGTGTCCATATTTGATTGAGGATTTTTCTTCCACGCCACCTTGCTAGGAAAATTCAGGGATAAATTTATTTAAGGGGGAATGTTCGTAAGACCCCAAATATTCTTTTCAGGTATGTTTTTCTTGTTCTTGTGTTTTCTTGAGAAAAAGACGAGTTTGAGGAAATTTTTCAAGTACACGCCGTGTAATTTATGAGTGCACATTGTGTACTTTGTTACTGTGGGTTGCTGGATGCTGGTCGTATAGCGGCCATGCGCATGGCCGTGTGTGGTGACCTAGAGACTACTTAATGTGGGCACAAGTGATGGAAAATAAACACTGTATATATATAAATTTCATTCTATGTACATTACTCTTTTCATTAAACACACCATATTCAAGTCTCATGGCCAGAACCATCTACTTCATGACCTTGTTCGTCCGAGTGAACCCATACAACCACGATCTTTCCCTAATCCCCTGATCAAGTTTCTATTCTCCAAATCAAACTCTGTCAGTTGCATTGGAATCACATCAGAGAGTTCTCTCTTCTTCTCAAGAACCATTTTCTGATTCCTCTTCTTTCTCATGTTATCATCAGTTGACTGTTTTTAACATTTCTTCTTGATATATGGTGTTATTGGGGAATTCTAGGCTTAAGGTTCACTTATATCTATCCTACATCACCAAGGAAGGTGTTTGTTCCTATTTGTTGAAATTCATTGTGTTATATGTGTAAATGTGCCCAATAACCATGAATAGGGTATTACATGTTTAATTTTTTAGTGCTTTTATTTTTCTTCTATGCTTGTATGCTTGAATAGAGGTTAATTGAATTAGAATACGGTTCATTACTATTCTTTGGAGGTTTTTTCCCACGTATGTTAGTTTATGATCATTTGGACATTCTTAGCATGTTAGGATGCCTTGATTGTTTCCCATTCCTAGTACTATAGGATGGAGTGATTTTGTTCATCTGCAATTTTTTTATGAGGTAGACTGTTAGAAAAGTAGTTCTTGAGGCTTACTTTGGATGATATGCATTGCTATGCATGTTTATTTCACATATGGATATGAGAACCTGTTGTAGTGAACCATAGGGAGAATAGATGTAAGGTCTACTTTAGAGTGTCCATTATTTTGTCACGCTACGAGACCATATGGGGGATTGACATTTAGTGCTCCCTCAGAGGGTCTATAATTATGTTATGAGGCTACAAAGGGGAATTGACATTGAGTGCTTCATCAGAGTTCATGATGTTTTTGCTAAAAGGAAATAGAGGTAATTGATGGTGAATTCTTCTTTAGTGAGTCTTTTATCATTTTTGGCTGTAAGGGGAATTTACATTTAGTTCTTTCTCAGAGAGCCTTTATTAAATATGAACTAGAGGGGTTAGACTATGTGTACTTCATAGAGGATTGCTTGTTTTTTCTAGGTAGGGTCTAATAGGATAGGTTGTGAGTACATCCCAGAGGGTTACCTGTTTGTGACTGTCTGCTTACTTGATATGTGGAATTTTTTAATGCATTGTAACTGTTGGAATGCTTACAGTCGTGTACATCCTTTTTGCTGCTTCTTTTCTTATTGCTTGCCTAATATATTTACTAACTATTAGGCACAGATCACTTGGTGGTTGCCTACTGGGATTTAGTCTCACACCCTATTTGGGTCATTCTTTCGGTCCCAAATAGGTTATATTGATACAAATATAAATAATGGAAAGAACCCTTCAACTTCAGGTACTTGACTGCTTTGGAGATGGAGAGCATGGGACTGAGATGAGGCTTGAGATGCTGTGGAGCTATTTACTATTTTCTGTGTACTTGGTAATTATAATGTATTTTGAATTGTGATTTTTTTATCTTCATTCCGAGATGTATGTATCATGCATCATTTAAATATATGTGATCCAGTTTTTATTTCTTCAAAAATCTTCTGTTTCTTATGGGATGATATGATTACTGCTTCTGTTATTGTAATATGTTTCTCTTTCATTTTGTTACTCTACCAATTCACTATCACACCCAAGGTCCTTACTTCTAGTCGACAGCCTATGGAATTAGTGGAAATTCCATTGAGTCCATGTGACCACTGATTATGGGGAGGCTCTGGGTGGCTTTCAGAACCGGGATGTTACACAATACATATTTAACATTTTAATTATGGGTCAATTGTATTTTTTGCATTAATATATATGACATTAATAGGTTTTTCCTCCATCCAACCACTATGTTCACTGAATAACCCGTTATAATATTTCATAATTATTTTCATAGAGAATTAGTTTTTATAAAACATTGAATGTTAAATTAAAAATATATCAAAAGAAAAATATATTTTATGTTGTATTCAAAGAGAGGATATAATACTATTTTTAAGGTATTTTTAATCTAATTTGATATAACATAATGAATATTATGCATTACAAGGGATTTGATCGTATGATAACCTAAAAATTATTTCTCTATATGTTTTATTATGGTGATGATTTAAAGATGATTCAATGATACATATTTTTTTCTCTTTTTTATCCAACTATGTAAGGATTATGAAACATATTTTCTTCCAGAAAGTTATGATATGATGATATAGTGAATTTTTATAATCTTGAAAAAACTGAGTCTGTATTTTCATTGTTAATGAAACAGAAAAACTAATTCTTTTTTTGGTGTATATTCTAGGTCCATTTCAAAATGAATTATATAAATAACCCATATCCACTTTAAGAGATTATGAACCCTCTATGATATGATAAACATTAAACACATGTGATTGGTATACATAGTAAAAATTTCTCCCAATATGTAATGTTTCCATCATATAAAGGAATAAATATCCACATTTAGTGGAAGATCAGGAATTAACTCCATTGAGGTGATCTCAAATGCTGTGACCCGAGAGCAAGAACTCGATCTTCCTGCATCAAGACTACTCCAATTTCAATACTAGACTCATCAAAAAACAATATATACTTCCCAAACTTCTCACTTATGAACAAAATCATGTGGTGGTATTCAAAAATTGGAATGAATGATCAACATTTATCGACTATTCAAACACGAATGTCTTCTTGGCCATGGCTAGAGGTGGTGATTAGGAATAGGAAAATTTATAGATAATCCTAATTAATTATCCTCTAATCCTAGACTGCAAAAAATATATAAAAAATAATAGGATTCTCTCATGAAGCCATTTATAGAACCTTATATGGGTCCATTAACACACATACATCATAGATTATGTTTCCCAATAATTTTACCTCATTGATTCAAAATTAAATCTTATATATATATTTTCAAATGTTCTATTCTCTCTCAGTTTACTCAAGATGAGCCATGTTGAAGGGAATGATCTTCATGAGTCTTGGTGTACAAAAATTTTTATACAAAAAATAATAACACAAAATTATTCAGCTACGGGTGAATGATTTGGTCATCAATGGAATTATTTTAGTAGAAGCATTAGTCATCCCAAAAAGCATAAAAAATAACACATAAAGGATATACCAACTTCAAAAAAGCATTCACTGTTAGGTGAAATGGATAAACTCTCAGTTGTTGATACCCCAATCACAACACAATTTATGATAACACACAAAAAATGACAACTGTTCAAATATATCCTCGATAAATAGAAGGGGACAATGGTTCAACACTGTCATCTTTTTCACCATCCATTAGTCAAAAAATTAATATATCTTCCTGTTAAATTTTCGAGAAAATAAGACTGGGGAACCCCAATTTGATGTACTCAAATGGATAAATCTCTTATACATAAACTAATACATCTTTGTCTTATGTTCTTAAAGATCTGTTGGTGCCATGTTATATAGTGGAAAATAAATTTTTTCCTCTCAAGGAATAATCTCAATTATAAACTCAAAATCCCTACGATGTGGAACCCTTGAAAATATTATTGAAACATGTCATGGAATAGGTTAAATATGGGTGGAAAGTTACATAGTTTCACATATTCATCATTTAGAAAAAGACTTGTAACCTGGATAGTGAGATTCCATAATTGTTGATGTACCATCCATTAATGGAATACTAATATATACCACTCTCTATGATTGACATAATATATACCCTCAGGAGACATAGATATCACTCTACTATGGAAACAATTAATGTGGTCACATTATAATACCAGCCAATCCAAACCCAAGATCATGTAAAATTATTAGATGTCAAGAATTTATAGATTCCCATAGAAATGATACTCCACAAAATCGATGTAACACCCCTTTTAAAAAAACGTTTCCCTTCACCACTCTCCCAAAAATTTGTCAGTCATCACAATCCCACTCACTAACTCCATGATCAAAATCATACCTTTAAGAAGACAAGAAGATATAATATATTTTGAGGGACATATAACAAAAAATGAATATGAAAAAATATAAGATATAATAATAATACATATTACTATCAATGGTATAGCCTCACCATCCTTATGTGTTTGATGAAAATAAATTAATTTTATAACCCCTTTTCATTGTGCTATAGTCTACGTCCTCAGAGTTGCACCACTTTGTAAATATGGTAACTCCTTATATGTCACACTGTGTCAAATTCAATGACCACCATGTCTAGAAGACCCCAAACTTCTTGACTAATATGCAGTAGAATACCCCCTACCATCATTCTAATTTTCTAATTATCCTTCGTCACTAACCATCGGTTGAGGTTTCTTACTATACCTCTGTACATTCCCAATTTTTCCATAGGATCACCACTCAACTATTTTTCATTTGAATTGGATACAAATATGACCCATCTTACCATGATGGTTGTAGTATATTTGGTTACGGCACTATAAAACATACCATTACCCCAATCCACCATTCTTTTTATTTCCTAGCGTGACATTCTCATAGATACTATACCTATATATGGAAAATGCACATCCTAGTTATTCAATAGAAAATAACTACATATCATAGGAAACCTACATTAAGATTCACATTGAAATAAGAGCCAGATTCAACACAATTGAAAACTTATTCATCCAAAAGTTATTAATAAATGGTGTAATATCACATTGAAGCCCATATTGGAAATGTCCCAATGCAATATCCTCAACTCCTACCAATAATGGAAAAAAAATAGTGAAAATTAGTGAAGAGACATTCATATTCCATCATGAAAATTCATCCTAGGTCAACCATATAATCTCATCCACCATCTCATTATTGAGTGTCTAGGGGTAAAAGTGTTCCCAAAACTTCCCCAAATATTTCTTCCATATCATGCTCTTCGTCACTCATCCCATGTCTGAATGTCCTACAAAATCATGGATTGACAAGGTAACATATAAGCCACCAAATTTACTATAATTTCAACACGACTCCTTTAATGGAAAAAGATCATCTATATAGACTCAATAATAATATCAAATACCTCAGGTCCACCCCCTCCGAGGAATGTTAGAGGGTGCTCCAACTAAAACTATTGTGTCATGTTAGACATATTTCATAAAACCCACCATGGGTCACAATCGATAAACTACATAAATAAATAAAAGTAATCCTAAAAGATATCTCTATCTCCTAAATCCAATACTATCATATCATTTTCTTCCACTGATGGAGGTTCATTAACATAGATAACCTCCTTTAAAATTATCCAAAAGCAACATCAGGAAGACAAATTTTATGCAGTTTCAAACACACATTTGTTGAATCATAATTAATTACAATCTTATTTATCTCTAAGAGTTCACACCAATCACCGACAATAAATCACCCATATTACACCACATGGTCAAAACTGAGGTTGTATCACTTCCCTCATCTATCCCTCACATGGGTAATAGGAACCATAGGAAATTTTTTCATATATCATAGCTTCTTGATAGGAACCCATCTATCCATTTTCATAAATATAATCATATACAATTTTAGATATCTTATAGGAATCATATCATTTTAAAAAATACTCACACAAGGAAACCCATTTTAATTAAAACCACATATCAAAACATGGTTTATATGCATAAAAAATTATGCAGCCAATATAAAACCATGAGAGCCACTAATGATGAAATTGTAATAAAATATAGTGCCATACTATTCCATGAGTAAAATATCAAAAAAAAAACAATAACAGCAGTCAAAAAAGCATCACCATAGGTGACGTCACATCCATGTGTAACATAATACATCAATAATAATAATACAACCATAGGTACTTGGGTTCTCACATATCATGGGTCAACTACTCCACTGAATGAGATCATCACTAATGCACAACTCATCGTAGTCTCATTTCACACTTTCCAAAATAGTAAGACTACAGAAATGAAAATGAAACCATAATTGATAAAACATTGTAATGTCCCAATAAGGGTGCCACATGTCAGTGCCTCATGCATGATGGATACAAGACCACTAAAACACGTTCCCATATTCCATAGGATTCCACCTTTTAAAAAAGGAATAATTTGTAACATGGGAGACTCTGCCATATTTTATCAAAGAATGACAATAGTAGAAATAAATAAAAAATATCCAAATTATATGAGTCAATAACTAGGATGATATTATAAACTATATTCACAAAATTTCATGATAATAAGAAACATAGATAAATGACCATAATAAAAAAAAATATTTTCCATGCTATATAAGTGTCATGATTCAATTGAAATCCAAAATAAAGATACACTGTAAACTCCCAATGGGAGTACTGATATCATGTCAAATTACTTCAAAAATTATAAAATCCTAATCCAAACACATCTATTTCTCATTGGTCTCTCTACCTTATTAGGGATAGAAAACATGATCTCTTTTTGGGTACATATGAGGCATCCCATGTAGGGTGTAATTATATCTTTGTTGGACACCATCAAGGTTAGAAGAAATATTATTCATCTAATAATATTTTATACAAATTAATTATGAATATTATAGAAATGATAATGAAAATAGTTTTCACATTTCATATTCATTAATTATGAACATTTTTCTTTGGTTCATAGTGAAGAAAA
Organism: Viscum album; assembly: GCA_963277665.1. Lineage (NCBI taxonomy): Eukaryota > Viridiplantae > Streptophyta > Magnoliopsida > Santalales > Viscaceae > Viscum > Viscum album. The sequence goes on along the minus strand of OY728143.1, from coordinate 58,226,005 downwards.
AACTAAATTAATAATTTTCCAATGATAGCATCTGAACCATCCATCATCGGATATTACATTTCACTAAAATAATTGGATTCATTACTCATTTGGAGTTTAAATTTCACCATTATAAAATGTGTTCCTAGTGAAATAGTCTGCTACCCCTTGTTTATTTAGGGTGTAGTCCCAATCCTAAAACATAGTGATCTCTTAAAACACAAAAATTAAATAAATATTTGGGTCCTATAGTATCAATATAGAACCATTTAGTTATTTGTAGTAGTAGTCCATGTCTAATTACATAGTCAATAATATCACATCTAATGGTTCTACATTCTGTTTCCATTTATCAATCATTTAAATAAACCCATATTCAACCAATGTTCATAATTTAATTTATAATAATTTTCAAAATATAATCAAGAATCCTTTCAAAATTAAAATTTCAACATTTCAATTATATCATCACACCCCATGTGCTTCCAAAAATTTCATAATACCATTAGTAAGTAAATTTCATATTCACATTATTAAAAAAATTTCATAATCCCACTAATAAATATAATTATTATTTTTATATTTAATTGGATTTAATAATGTATAAATTTAAATTTCATAATTAAATACTACCAAATAAAATCAATAATATTATAATTTACAATTATAGAACCTTACTCAATATTTTTGATTAATGATCTACAAACGGAAATCCCCAATTTGATGTGGTATGATCGAAATCACAATGAAAAGAATGATATATGATCAATATATAAGACCATGATCCAAAGGGGAATATCCCTTAAAACAAATATATAAACAATCACCAATGGATGAAAAAATCCAATATTAATGGAAAAGAGACATATCAAATAGATGAAAAAGTATGGAATATAAAATACATACTATAGAGAAGGTAATCCTTCCATCACGATTATATTAGTCAATAAATAGGTTAAAAGAGAATTTGAATCACACTAGGATCATTTAAAATCAATTAAAATGGTTAGTGTTGAGATAAGGTTTTTAGGTGTTAAAACAGGGGTTTAATAAATTTTAATAAAAAAATTGGTGGAATTAAAACATGCGAACACTAGTTTCTATGTGGATATGTGTGTTTTCCTAAACTATATTCCTTAACAATGCACTTATACTAAGGTCATCAACAATTTTTTTTTCTGTGGTGCATGGTTTGAAAAATCACATGATAGCTGTGAAAACCCTAACAACATTGAGGTTGATGATTTGTGGAGGCATGAAACATAGATTTTCCAAACATTGAACCTTCCATATTTCTCCTCAAGTGACTTCATAAAGGGTATAACATCTTCTTGGGACAAACTATACATCATTCCTTAAATTTTTTCAAAATTATCATAGGCCCATGGACTTCTGAATTTAACTAATTTAACCTAAAATAACTCCAAATAAAATCCCAACTAGGTACATAATTTTTTTAAAGAGTATATAAAAATGAACATTATATGTCACGAGAAATGTGGTGATATTACAATGAATTACATTAATTATGTAAAGATTTTATTATTACCTTACATACAGTTACAGGTCACCGACTTCCTATGTACTTCCTTATGTAATCTTATTTATTATTTAAATTTCTTTGGAAAGTAGTGTGATGTTTTGGAGTTTTAAAATATTTTATTTGTACACATATTTCATTTTATAGTGCTATGTACCAAATTTTCTAATGTTATTTGGCCTCCATATCATATATGATTTTATTGTGTGTATCGTTATGTTTTAAATAATGATTTATGGTGCATTAAAATATGTTTTTTCATTAGTGAAAGTCTTAGGGATATGTTTAAATATAGTAAAACATCCCATAATTATGGAAATGTATAGAGTAAGTGGTTTTAGAGAAACAAAATCCCTATCTAGATAATACATGTAATAGTTGATTGATAACAATTTTAACCAGCGGTAATAATCATAAAACATTTTCAATGAGATTTAATTTGATTGTGACATAGGGCCTGAGAATGATTAATTTCAAAAAAATTGTTTTTGAACTCCAAAGGTTTATGGCTTTGTAAATTTACATGATCCGTACAAACCACCTTGAAAGGGAAAATAGTATTATGAAATTTTATATTTTGAATTAGACCATGAATTAATTGATATGAACATAGAAATACATATGTAATGGAAGGTATTTAATTTATTATTCAACACTTCAATTGTCATAATTACCGATTTATGTATACAATATTTTGAAAATTATAAACCCTAATATTATTTTAGATTACAAAAATAATTATAAACACAATAAAATATTGAACATATAACTTCTATTCCTTTGTTTTTTTCAATAATTAATATAACAAAATATTTGTAGAACTATTAAAACACAAAAAAAAAATATTGAGGGGTTTCTGTGAGTCAAAATAGGGAATTAAAAAATTGATACATCCATTTAAATAACTCCACATATCCATATTAGTGGGTAAACATCATAGTGATACATATGATACTACACATATAAGAATTTTGTTCCATTCATGGTATATATTGTATTAATTTATAGAAATTTTACATAAATTTCCCTAAGAGAGAAATCACATTCTATATCATAACGTTCTCTATGATTCTATAAATCTAAAAGGGGGGGAATAAATATCCATTAGAATTATCATCTCAATATGTGATAATATTGAATTTTGAGAAATCGCGTCTTTTTCAATTGATAGAGGAAAAAATTAAAGATAATATTTGAATACATACCAGTTTTAATGGAATATTCATATGCATTCCTCGAAAAATTGAATGGAATTCCACCAATAAGTGAGGTTGAGTTCTTAATAGAGATTATATCCCAATATTTTCTATTATACATGATTAGTTTTAAAATTACCACTATTTATCAAATGGTTTTGAAGAATTATGTATAAGATAATCAATATAAATGTATTATTTTTTCAACTTCATCACCATGGGGTGCACCAGTACAATTCATCAAGAAGAAGGATGGGAAAACTCACCTCTTCATTGATTATCATGAGGTCAACGTTATCATTATTAAAACAATTATTTTGTATCCGGAATTGATGAATTATTTTATTTTATATTTTTAGATTAGTACATCATTAAGGAGGGACTTGGTAAGGGATAAAATCAGTTAATGGTATAGAAGGTGGATATCCACAATATTTTTTTGTACAAAATAAGGGAAATACTTGTTCATTGGTATACCATATAGAAAAAAAATCTCAAATTTATTCATGGAAATAATCATAAGAGTATATATTATTACCCAGTGAATTGAAATTTTTAAAAAAAGTTATAGATAATGTGATATTTGGATAAGGAAATTATCATTTCTATGTAATATTATTACCATCAATGGAATTTCCTTGTATAAATTAAAAATATAGGAATGTAAAGGATTGAATAGAAAAATATATTTGATATATATGTGTTATATCTTTTGATTAGTTTGGTAATGTCATTACATTTTGAGAAACTTCCATGTTTTTAATAAAAAACATATATCCTAAATGGGAGTGAGTTTTAATGGACTAAAAAATGTGATGTGACATTTAATGTGTTAAATAAGAGGCTTATCATTATAGCTTTGATAACAATACCCATCAGTGTAATGGTTTTTTGATCTATATCAAGGCATCCAATGAAGGATTTTGTTGTCGACACATGAATGCTGAAAAAGATAAATATTATTCCTACCACCAAGGAATCATCCATGAGAATAACGACTGAATATATCATCTACCAGTAGATACCATGATCATAAAAACTCAAGTATACATTCGCAAAAAAGGATTTTAATATTTACCAATGAATGGGTTTAGAGGTGATCCATGAAAAATATTTTTGAATCAATTTCCATTATAGGACGATAAATAATGTTGAAGATTATTTGAGTTGAAGGGTTCATTGAATAATATCCATAATGAGGATTGAAAGGGATATAATCATCATAGAAATACATAGTACGGATATAGAAATAATTATACTCTTTTTTCATACTTTATGAAATTTATACTCAATCATCAATTCCTATGATGTTCATAGAGGATGATTGATATGATGATGAGATACAATGACATGTGGTGAATATTTGGGAGACCTAATATTCTAAATAATGTTTTATGTTTGTTAACTAGAAAAGTGTCTAACAAAAATAGAACTGATTAGGTAACATCAAGGTGATGTGTAAATATTTTCATTATATATAAATGAATTATGTTATATGTTATATGGATATGTAGATATAATTCTAGTTTGATACTATGAGGAGGAATATTATAGAATTTGTACCTCAATTATTTGTATGTCAGCTAGTTAATGATAAAGGGTTTTAGTATAAGGTTATGATGAATATATTTCCCATAAATGTATGTATTTGGGAAAACCAAATCATGGATTTCATTTTAGGACTCTTCAGGACATCTAAAAGAAATAACACCATTTGTTTGGTAGTTGATATTCCAGGAAATTTACCCATTTAATTGATATTATGTGATTTTACACTACTGAAAATTTCTAGAAGATATATATAATTAAAGTGGTAAGAAAATATACATTGAAACTCTGTATTTTATTAAATTTATATATAAGGCTTATTTAATGGTATTGGAGAGGCCTTCTAAAAGAATTTAATAGGGAGATGATATTAATTACTAATTATGACTCATAGATGGATGGATAGTATGAGAAAACCTTTCAAACTATATAGGACATGTCAATATCATGTTCAATGGATTTTAAAGAAAGTGGGAATCAAAACCTTCCCCTACTAGAGTTTTGAAATTGTAATATTATCCATTATAGAATTGATGTTAATCCATATTAGGCTTATATAGGAATATGTTTGACACTACAACATATTTAGATGATGTTATTGAGAGGAAAATCATGGTACTGACTATTATACAATGATTATTTATAATGCATGAACTATTAAAAATTATATAAAATATATAAAAATTATCAATAAATGATATGTAATAAACCATCAACCTGACATAGGATTATGTAATATATATGGTGTTCCTTTATATATTATTGTGGAAGAAATTCATGATGTCTTGAAGGAATGGAATGATTATTCTATGATATATCAACCCCTTTATGATCCTTGATTGCATTATAGCTGTGTTATATCGACTAGATCTCCCATATAACATATCCCATGTACATGATGTGTTCCATAAGCCTTTATTGAGGAAATACATTTCAAACCCCCCATATTTAATAAATCTATAGGCAGTACAATTATATACGGTCATTTATATGGGGAGGGCCTATGACTGATCGTAGAACATTTCAAAAAACATTTTATGAAACAAGACGACTCACCTAGTTAATCTTTTTTCATAAAACTTAAAGATTGGGGATGAAACTAGTTAAGTAGAAGTGTTGACGAAAATAAAGAACCCTAAAAAAATTTAATATATGAAATGAAATTTTTTGGAAGAAACTTTTGAATTGATGACAATGAAAAAACCAACGCATTTATAAATGAATTCACATTTTAATGTATTAATGTATTATCAAAATAAAATGACTTAAGTTGTTTATTTGGTATTTCATTAAATTATACCCATCCAATTTAAAATATAGTAAATAACATTAACTATCAATAATAAATTGTTTAAACATTATCATTATGAATATTATATATCTAGTGTTATAATATGGTCTAACAAAATAGATGGATGAAGCGATAAACTCGACTTGATGCTTCATACCAAATAAAGCCCAATTTTCAGAGCATCCATGTCAGATGTCATCATTGGGTTATCCATTGAGAAATCCATATCTGAGATTCAAAAAATAATGTATAAACAAAAATATTTATGTTATAATTTCAAGAATATCATTGTCTTTATTATACCATGTTCTACAATCCACCCCAGGAAGTCATAACCATCACACACATTACACATACATTATACACGAATATAATTAGTGATTATGAATCATACCATTGTATTATGAATTTTTATATACTCGACAAATTAAATAATTATTATATATATTACACATCATTATTAATTTATAAATAAATTTATAATAATTTCAATTAAAAATTGATTTTTATATGAAGAAAAAATTTTATAATTTTTGGATAAATATGGATTTAATTAAGAAATTACTTTTGATAAATTACTGATTTTTGAAATAAATTATATTTTTAGGATTTATACTTATTAAATAATATTAATTTAAATATAAATAAAACTACAATGCAATGTTTTCCAATTTAATCTTTATATGGGACACAGAATTCTAATTGTCATAAAATCTAGTATATAATTTTTTAATAAATGTGATTTTAATAAGAAAGTGTGAAATATAATATTTGAAAAATTATTTCAAGAAAATAAATATCATTTTTGTAATAATCATGTAAAAATTACGAAATGGAATTTTTTTTTATAATTTTACGAAGAGAATGAATTTTCTGGTACAAATCAAATATGGTATTAATATATGGTATGCATTATGAAATCATAATATTCCTAATGTGATGTATGAAATTATATAGTTGGGACCCATGAGAAATTGTTTTCACACATTATAATAATGTTTTTTTGTTATTTGATAAATTTTTTGATGCTTTGTTGAATCCTTCAAATTCTATATAATATCAAAAGGGGTTTAAATAAAATTTTATAAACATGACCCACTTTTTCATCATAAATTTTGTTATTTAAACATATTATAATAGTATACTTATAAACTATTTCAAACCATTCAACAATGGATGAAAACAAGGTAAATCTATTCTATGATTTTTGGTTTTAAATATTTTAACATATTGAGTCTAAAAACTATATTTAGAAATTGACAAGGGAATCCCCATTGTTTATTTAAATACGCACCCATTACCTCACTCCTATAAACTGAAAACCAATTGAAAATAGATTTAATATACCTAACCCTCTCTAATTCCATAATAACATGTTTCCAAACACATTATAATATCCTCACATTCTATTAGATTTCCCTCTCATGGTAATAGATCTTCTACATAATAAAAATATCAAGAACATCCTTTGTATTATGGGCTTTGATTTCAAAAATATTCATGTTGGAATAGATTTTTACACATCCCATTAAATATAGTTCTTATTTAAATGTAATGATATTCCTACTTCCACTCTGATTAAACATTCCATGAATCAAATTATCTACCTGTTATACTGTGAAAATTATACTATATCCTTCAACACTAAATTTTTTTTAAGTAAATTCCCATATTTGTATCCACTTTTGGGTATTTTCATAGACGAAAATATAATTAATTAATATTATTAATCCATTATGGTAACACACAAACCTTCATTTTCTTGTAAAAATTTATGAATGGTGTTTCTATGTTAATTGATATATGTGGGACAAAAATTCACACACATGATTTGTATGTGATTTGTAGAGCCAAAATGATATAGATCTCCAATGAATTTTGTAGTGTTCTTAACACATGAGATACCATGTATGTTGTAAAATGGGATATCCTATGAAAAATATGTTACTATTTCTCATCTGTTATCCTTGAATTATGATTACGATTTCACTTTTTATTTTGATTAAATATTCCTAAAGATTCATTCATTTATCACCTTATATAATGATTTGATCTTCATGTTAATGATTCTCACCACCTTTATTTTAATTTGATATTTCATTTACTCACATGTATTACATTCATAATATTATTAATTTGTTATTCCATTAGTAGTATACATAGAATACAAATATTTTATTTACATCCCCATGTTATATAATAAAATATTTGAATACTGATGGGATATAGTGTCATGTATTATAGTTTTCAAATAAAATTATTGTAACCGTGATTCATGTATTTATTCTCTGTTATTAATTTCCTAAACAAACTAAACAAAGTGATCTTATAAGATTATATAATTAGTATATTTATGTAATAAATCATGAATTATGGGGTATTAAAATATTATTTTTCTACTGAATATTATATATGTTATACGAATAACATCATTGGACTTTTTAGATGGTGTTCCCTTATTATATTATTCTTTTTATTATATAGTAACAGATACCCTATATGAGTGCATCAATCATAGATCCATTCATTGGACATATTGTACTTAGTAAATCTCAACCCTATATTATCCACTAATCCATAACACTGGGGATGTCTCCTAGATACACACACACATCACATCACATCAGATACATGTGGGCACTTCCTTGGGAAACCATTTTGTATTTTGTGAACCCAATATGTTACCCTACCTTCTTATACAGAGTTTTTAATAATGTCTAACCCATATATTGCAATGGGATAACTCAGATGAACTAGTTCCCATGCTATTGACCTATTCCCCCTTGTGCATTTGTTACATTTTCATGGTTGGCCTATAGTTTCCATATTATTAGATATACAACCAATAAAATTGTCATCCAAAAATATAATAGTGAATGTTAATTTAATAAAACCAAAAATCCAAGAACATTTCATAAATTCTTTTTAAAAATATATTATTTATTTATGTCTTTATTATAATCCATCCTCCATTTCATTTTTATGTATAATATCTGCAGATATTCATATAGATACTAAACATTGATTCTTCACATTGTAATTTTTTCATATAAAATTATAATTATATCATGTCATTATATTTCATGTGTAACACTACACATAATAAATATTAATTAGAACTTTTTCTTAAACATTGATAAATGAATATTTCAAGATAACAATATCATAAATCCATAGTCCCCAAACATTCTAATAGCTCAATAATTATATGGACATGCTTTTATAATTTATCAAAAATGAAATTCTATTACCACCCCATTATTTCATTCAATCCTAAAAAATCACCATTTAATCCAATAAACACAAAATGAACCATTGACTACAAGTAAAAAAATTACTTGAAGAACTAAATATCCCCTTTTCATTTTTTTGTGCACCTAATGTCCCCTATGTTAAAATGTGGCCATGAATGAATTTATTTTCACCACATTATTGAATGTACAATGAAAAGATATATGCAATGGTAATTTCATCTCATTGTCTACCATTAAAGGAAAAAAATTATCATTCCAATTTTCTAATGGAATTTTTTACCACACTGTTATCATAGTAAATAACATTAGTTTTTCTACACTATTATTTAATGGGATACCCCGATGTAGAAAACAAAAGAGGCATAATCAAGATTGTCCACTTTATCTATAAAATAACATGAATGTTCTATCATGCTCAAGAATTTATCATTTCCCAAATATGATTCGTATAAATAAAATTAATCAAGAAACACTTATATTCTAAAAATTAATGAAAACAATATTAAAAAAAATTACATGTAAAGAATAGAACTATTCTTTTGTCTTAAATATTCATAAAAACCCACCCTTTTTAAATAATTTTAATATAAAAATGACCATGGGCGAAATTTTGATTTTAATTCCATTTTATCAAATATTATATTTCTATCCAAAACTTCAATATTTTTTATAAAAAATACACAACTAACATTCAAACCCCATTAGTGATGTATTAATTATTTCATATCAATGGTAGTTTAGAAAAACCATGAACAATTGCATCTTTTCAATAAAAAAATTAAAAATCTACAAATCTAAATTAATTACATTTATTATATATTATTGCACATAAAATAATATAGGATGATAAGAGGAATATTTTTTATTTTCAAATAAGAATTTATGTTGATATTTTCCTTTCATCTACTTTTTCTTATTCTTTCCATGATTATAATGGTATGTTATCACTTCCTTGTTGACAACTATCAATGATTGTCCATATAATTTCATTATGTGTAATGAATCCTTAGATTTAGTGGTTTTACACAACATACATTCAATATATCAACATGTGTTTGAATTATTAGAATACTTATAACTAATATTAACTCCCATAATTTGACTAGTACGTGAAAAATTGTTAGGCAGAAAAAAAACACTAATTATTCTATATCCCTATATATTTTTAATTAACACTAGACTTGATGACTTATTCAATCATTCAAAACATTTTATTGGTCGTATTATAAATTTCCTTACCTTTCATAAAATGGGGACCACATCACATAATATAATTTATAGAAACAACAAATTTGTGGCCTTATTGATGACACCTTCTACAACATCTTATATAAAATAAAATAATTTTTTATGAGATATTTTGTGTTGATTTTGAAAAAACATGATATATATATGTTTTAATCCAATTCATATAAACTGAACTCACCTTTTCCCATTTATATTACCTCGATGTGACATGTTATACAAAAATTTAAAAGTTCATTGTTTATAAATCTCACAAAACAACCATAAAACATGGAATTTTTATCTTCCATCCTAATAATGGATCTTCTTAGATTTAGATTGTGTCATGTTGCATAGGTATATGAATTTTTTTCATGAATATGTGGTATTTTTTCCTTTTATTTTTTCGCAATTTTATGGGGGAATAATTCGCCTCAACATTCCGGGTCCAAAACACACTAATTTGTTTAACGTCTGTATATTATATAATCAACTATTTTACATTTTATCCTTTGGTCATTTATTCTCATGAGCTGTAAATGTCCCATATTTTATTTGAGATTTGTTTAAAAATATTTATATATCTTTTCTAAATAATTTCCAAATGTAATAAGTATTTATTTTTCATAATGTAGTTATTCTACCTTCACAGTTAGGTTTTACTCATGTTCTTTTACCATATTCTCAATATTTACAATTGTAAATTCTATGTTCATACTCATGTTTAGATAATTTTATTTCCTATCATGGTAAAAAATATTTATTTCATTACAAACATGTCATCATGATGATTATGAATAAAATTTATCCATTATTATCATCAAATTATTCATGAGGTAATTGATGTTAGTGACGTTTTATCTCAAAAAATTTCAATCCTTTTATAATCATTTTCTATCTATTATCCTATATTTTTTTTTAAAATTATTAAAATAATTGTAATTATGTCATCATAATACTTACCTATAACATTATGAGTTTTTTTAGAAATGGTTATCATAAAATTATGGGTTTTTATCTCTAAAACTTATGGTTTTTTATAGGGAACTTGTTCTGATACAACTTGTTATTACCAAGGCTAGAGAAAACTTTACTAAGGGTATAAAATCCAATATATCATTAATGAATTATATTTAATTTCAATTAATCCTATTAAACATTTTAAGGTTGTTATTATTCTCAAAAGTATCCCATGCATCCACTCCTGGTCATTAGTATTGAAAAAGAGATCAACATAATGTTTTTATATTGTGTCGTAATATGAACTAATACATAACATATTGGATCGGTGTCCCATTATATATTATAAACTATAATAATATCAAGAAATGAAACTTATTAAGAACAAATTAGTTATACACAGAAGTATTCAATCCTCCTAGTGATCATTGTTGTATACCATAACCACAGACACTTATTCTTACATTGTTTATAGACCCAATGTTTGTATTCCTTATTATATAATCATTATGAACCCTATATATGAGAATGTAAAATAACTCTTTATATATATTAAATATAATCTCATTCTCCTTACATATTTATCCATTATTATAAATTACACATTATCATAGTGATCTTCTAACATGAGCCTATATGATTATACATCCTCATGAAATCCATCATGATCCCGAACAACTACAAAGAATTGGAATTTTTATAATGACCTATTATTGAATAATTATTTATATTTATTTTTTATGTCCTGAATTAAGCATTATATATATGTGTATATTTAATTTTTAGTGTTTTATTGAATTGCACCATCACCATTACATAATAAAATATCACATAAAAAAAGTTGACATTTGAACATAGTATATATTCCCCCTATAAGAAAAAATATTATCATATAAAATGATTTATTTTCATAAAACATCTTTACATTTTGCATCCCGACCTTATCATTTTCCATAAAAATCTTTATAGAAATGTGAAAAAACCTCAAAAAAATATTGTGAGGAAAAAATATTACTGTGATATATATAAAAACATTTAATGAAATGTATTAGTTAATATATAATTATAAGAACATTGTACAGAATTGTTTGGGCTCAAAGTTATTATTTTTCCCCAAGAAATTATATTTAATAACAAAATAATTTTATAAAACATTTCTGGACTACTGTTAATAGAAAATAATACTCATAAATTTTCTATTTCAATCATTAAAAACATATGAATAAATTTTCAAAATTGTTATATATTTTAACCATGGTGGATGGCTATATGAGATCATTCCACCACAACATCCAAGAAGCCCACTTCTGGATCAGGTAAATGGTGGTTGTGTCTATGGACAATTCCCATCTCTTAAGGCTTATAACCCTACAACAAATTACATTTTGCGAGCTATGATATGTTTTTTATAATCATTATTCATTATTAATAGACATTAGTTCAATTCATTCCATTGTCTCTAAAATCATAGTGTGAGATATGAAGTTTTGAGTTGAGGCCTTATCCAAATACATTAGTCTTGAGTTTCCAACTGGGAAGACATATTTTGTATCTTTTATTTTTTGACAGTGCAATATATCTCTTTGTGGTGATGCATTCATGTGAAACTTCATTTTCATTATGATGGAACAAATAGAAATAATATTGGGAAATAATTAGATGTCCATGGTCTAATCGTAGATTGACTATCACTGTAGATGAGTCATATTCCTTTAAAATGAAGGGAATAGATTCATATTAATGGGGGAGAGGGATCATACAACTGGATTAGTAGATTATGTTTGTAGAAGACTATAACCAATCACCCATTAGTTGGAGATAATTTCCCTTTCTAAAACAATCCCTTCAAGAAATAAGATTCCATTAGTTGAGGATGATTATATAGAAGTTTTCATTGAGGAAACTATTGTACTACATCCATGTAGAGAGATGTATTTTTTATCATCATGAATCATGGGACAACACCTGTTTCTTATTCAGTATATAGGAAGGCCCATACTGAGAAAACTGTTCTAATGTTTCATATGGAGGACCTTCGAGAGAAGGTTTTCGTCTTGCCTAGTGCATCCTAGAGGGTAGATTTAGTACTTTTTAGGAAAATGGTGGATTTTGTATGTTTATTTTTATGGACTATCATAAAATGATTCTAGACCAAATAAATAAAAAGTACCCCTTTCCAAGGATTACTATCCCTTTTTACCTAATATGTGGAATGAGATGGTTCTCAAAGATAAATCTATAATATATCTAGATCCATTTTAGGTTTAACGAGGATGAAATTATAGAGTAGTCTTTCCAATATCAATATATGAACAATGTGTTCATAGTGATGTGATTTGGTGTTACAATTTCTACCTCCATGTCAATGTCTTTGATGAACATAATATTAAGTCTATAAATTCACCAATTTGATTTCATATTCATCAAAGAAAAACTCATCTACAATATGATAGTTGAGGAGCATAATGAGAACATGAGTATGGTTATAAACTTTCTTTGAGAGCCCAATATTTATTTAAATCTCTCAAAGTGAATGTTCTAGATTCATGATGTGCAAATTATTGGGAATTTCATTTCTGACCAAGTTTTATTCCTAAACCCAATGAATATCGATGCATTTATTTCTAGGGATACACCTAATATCAGGTTAGAGGTGTATTGGTTTCAGGGTTTAGTGGGGTACTGGAATAGATTTTTGGAATTCTTCTCTAGTATTGATGTCCCTTTGACCACCCCTGACCTGGAAAGGATATAATTTTACCTCGAAGAAGAAGTTATAGAGGTAATTTAGGTGTTGAGGGTGTTGTATGGGATATGGTGACTGCATAAGGCCCAGATATAGTATTCCCTAAGTTGGAGACTATCAATGAGGGTATAATAAATATGTTTATCAGAGGATTTAACCTCTATCAGAACACATGAATGTTAAAGATAACACAGATGCACCAATAAACACCTTCTCCAATATATATAAGCATATATATTATTCAAGAAGAAACATAAAATGTAATATTGTACTATATGAAATAAATGAAAAACATTCACAAAAAGGTAATGTTAGAATTTACCATAGAGAACAAACAACTACTATAAAACAACAAGCTTGTAATATCCTGTCAAATATCCAACCTATTGTGGGTGACCAGCAAATTTGATTTTATATACATATGTTTATCATCACTATATAATCATTAGGATCCTCCTTGAATAATTTCATCCAAAATAAATAGGAAACACATTACTTTGTGGTGAAAAATTGTAAAACTTACTCCCCACCTAAATAGGTAAACTATGTTCCCAATATTAACATGTCCAACTCTCATCATGTATCACATAAAAGTGGAAAAAACACAAAGTAATTACACATCAAGGGTACAAGAATTCCATTTCCACAGTTGTTTATTATCTTCCCCTGCAAAAAATGTCGATAGTATCTCACTCCAATGAAATATAGACCAATGATAACTTGGAATGTCATCATAACATGTACCTCATTAAATACATCTAAATATTATACTATCAACTTATTCATATATAATAACTTATTATTTTCAATAAGCCACCACATTACATACGATGTGTTAAATATATCGATTATTATACCTCAATATATCAAACACCATACACTGATTATGTATATCAATCCATATTATCTAAAACACATTTTTCCTATAATAATCTTTTGGAAACTCTACCCACATATAAATGTGTTAGAAATAAACAAAAGAAATAACAACCCCATATAGAATTTAATATATGATGAAACTAACCACTATGGATTCCAGCATAAGTATCTACCTTGATATGTGGTCATGGAAATAAGGCGTTGTCATCCATCCATACTCTCACTAGGATTTTAGAGAAAACATACTCCAAGTGTCCATTGGGTTTTCCCCACCCTAACTGTCATGGTTGGGGGATGTGTAATAAATCATGGAATATGGAATATTTTATATAGTTTGTAATATAAATAAGGTAACAAACTAATATTATACTCAACTATATGTAATGTAAAATTTACATCAAACATAAACTGATAATTTTTTATATATAATAAGAACCAAAGTAATAAATAGATAAATCATAATTATTTTTTATATTTTTTTAAATTTCCTTCCTTAATTAATTCATTTGAACATAAGTTAAAAATTAAAATAAATCTACACTAAATTAGATTAATCATTAGAGTAATGTCCATTCCATCTGTGCATACTCCAAACTTATTCTATGGTTTCAGAAGATTATAATATTTTCATGATTTTCATTACATTATCACAAAAACCATTGGTTGAGATATAATTATACATTATAGGCATAATTTATCATCAAATTTCTCAAACTTATCACATCAAATATACCGCAAGAGGAAACATATAACCATGTACACCCAACTCACTCATGCATAAGGGAACAGAAAGTAAATAAAACAAGTGACACAGCCATCATCCATTAAACATATTCATAACGGAGCATCCTAGAAATCATGTTAAAAGAAATGAATGACCTTATATTCAAACAATTCCATCATATTTGGTGAAATACCTGACACCAATAACCATATTCTGATATATCTCTCATCCACATGAGCCAACTCAAACTGCATCATATGGGCCTCCCCGCATACATCACATCATATATATTTGGATCATTCATCTAAGGATCATGTCACTTCTTGGAATCCCCACCATATATCACATCGCATAGTGATGCTCACATATATAGCACCAAAAAAAAGAATTATTAATGATAAAAAATGGTCAACAAACAAATTCTTGGCCCTAAAACAATGATTCTAGTTTTCACATATAAATGAGTTGTCACAACATAAAAGTCATGGAACTAGATCATATCATTATGACCTGAAACTCAATACCTAGAATATATATTTCTCAAAAAAACTAGATTCTATTTAATATGGAATTAAAGGATAATCTCAAATATTTTCCAACAATTGGAATACCAAGTCATACTAATATAACAACTAATCGAATTATAAACATTCCTTTTGAAGTAGAACTTGTTTCAAAAAACAATGATAATAACTGTCAACCATTGAAATACCTTATTATTATTACCAATATTTTAATAAATAGTTAGATTGATTTATATTATATAACTATTCTTTTATTACATTGAATAACACTTTCAATTAATCATGAAAATTGTATCATTTTGAATAAAACCATATTATATTAAACAACATATTCAAGTATGTATCTCATTAATTATTAATCAAATTAGATAAATAAAAATGGACTCAAATTCATGATAAATTTATATTATTAACAACAATATAATCTATTGTATAACAATTAATTTTAATGAGCGTAGTGTATATTGAACACAATCTAGAAATTCAATATGAAAACCATTCTCAAGATAGAAAGAAATAAAAAGTCTACATTATAATGAATTCGCAATTAATGTGTCTCAATATTTATTAGGTTAATTCCATTTCCATCCAAACAGATAAGAAATTTTAACCTTTTTATTTCACATAAATAAATTATATATGTAATGAAACTCCTAACTAAATGTCCTAAATATTATTCACATGAGAAAAAACATCATTGTAGTTATAGATCACCCCTCCAACAAACCCTAAATCACTCATAGGATTCCATAACATAATTACACCCACAATAAACCAGGGAAATTATAATAAAATGATGGAAATAATCAAAAATTTCACAGAATGAAGAAGTCGTAGGATCTAGATAAATTAACTACTATATTATTGGTAGAACATACCATAGATAACCATAGATAAAAGAAAATAATCCATGAATAGATCCTTGTAAAACAGATATCCAAAAAACCCGGAGGGTGTACCGCTAGCCAACAAGGATTCGGGAGAAAATCAATAGGTTTTTATAAAAAATGAGGATTTTTTCTTATAAAGGCACATTATCAAACATATTTTCATTTTCTGTAACCCACTCATTTTATCTAAGTGTTATGTTTTAGGTTCTGTAGAAAAATGGATTTCCTGGAACCCATTTAGACCAATTTATTTCACATTGTGAACAACCCCATGAACTATACATAGATAATACATGAACTACAAATTATCTACATAAAATCCTAACACACCATGATTTCACCTTGCATCCATCTATTAGCATCAATACACCAGTAGACTGACTCTGGACCTTCTCTGTGAACCCTAAGGAATATAAAATGTTAAAGTGTTGGACTATATATATATATATTAAAATACATAATAAACCATTAATAATATATATTTCTCAATAATAATAAATGATAAATTGAGAGAAAACAAAAAAAGTGGTAATATGAAAATCCACCACAAGAGATAACATTTATGTATCAAACCACCATAGGTGCCAGCCATCACACCAAGAGGAGATGCGTAAAAACAAGAAACAAAAATAACTCACTCCAAAAAACTCTCCATTTTTAGATATCTCTCAAAATAGAGTATATAAAAAAAAATATAAAACAATATCAAAAATTAGAAAGGCCAATAAAGATACAGTGAAAAAAATTTCAAGAGAAGAACTAAACATAAAATATATCATGGTAATGAGTGTGCATAAATGACTCAAATTCTCTGGTACTCTCCTCTGTGTAACTATGACATGAATTAAGGGAATAAAATGACCACCCAACACATTCTCCATCATATCATGGATCTCAATTGGCCACTTCTCGAATGCCACATAACCATCAATATCAATCTCATGCCAATAAATTTCATGAGAGTTGTCATTAAGGTAATCCAAAAGCTATGACTAGTGGAAAAAATTATGTATTATGATCATTTTTTTGTGGAATTACAATAAAATATTACATAGAGACAACATAAGAAAGAACATTTAAAGGTACACCAATCTTTTTAGAAATCACAGAGGCTTTACCAATCCTATACTACCCACAATGAAGAGTTGCCATCAGGAACACATAATCTCAAACAAAGAACTCTTGTGGTGTCCTCCAATGGTCATACTAAAATATAAAATAAAAAGACCTAACTTTATCATATCAATTATTATTTGTTGAATTTCTATAATATTATATTCCAATTCTATGATGATAATTTTTCCCCTCCAACTCGAGTCCATCAAGATGGTGAATGAAATTGCTGGCCATACAAAGCATAAAATGAACCACTACAATAGTGGAGTGGAGATAATTATTCTATGAAAACTAAACCAATTCCAAACTAAACCTGAAAAAAACCAATATAAACTATAACACAAGTGGGAAACATGTCCTAATGGGTTTTGATGGTCCTCTTAGTAAGACCATCCATCTGAAGATAAAAATAAACGCCAACTGATAAATGAGATCCAAAATCATGATAGAGACAAACCCGCACCCTAGATGGAAAACGAGGGTTCCAATTAGAGATTAATATCCTCAGGACTTCATCTAGTGAAACCAAATTCTCTATATTATAACTTGATTAAACATCCAATTAGTATTGACTCTATGATCACTATAATGTGGGATGATTTTATCAAATGAACTTCTACGACACATATAGAATAATTGAGCTATAGGTGAACCAGTAATAATTTACATTGATATTTCCTACCAATTACACTTGGTATCATCAAATGGATAAAGAAAATATCCAAGTACATAGCTCATAGTATTCACCTTTTGGGTGAAAAAACACTACCAAATAAACCCTCTCATTAAATGATTCAATCTATGACATTGAAACAACCCTCTCAATGGTCGGTAAATCATTTTAACATAGGGATATACCATAAAGTGTGAGATATGGAAAATATGTAGATCCTTCTAATGAATCTATAAACTAACATGAATCATTCCCTGGAAGAAAACCCAATTTTATCGATCTTTATATCAACAATTATGTGCATCATAAAAAAACATGGTCTCTCTAGAAGTCCACCTCAGAATCCCCTAGATCGGACTCCTCCACATATAGTAAAAAATATGGATAAATATTAATCGTGAAAAGACTACCAATACCATAGTTTTCTCCCATTTATATATGTTTCATTGAATTTTTTTTCATTCACACTCTAAGAATATCTAGATTCATGCACAGAATCACAATGTGATTTCTAAATTATAAAATATTCTACGATATTTCCCATTACATCCATTTAAAAAATATCAATGTCATAATACTTCAATAAATACATATAATGATTTTTTTTCAAGATCATTACACATAAGGAGAAGACATTCTACAAGGTCTTATGGTTGATAAAATGAATAAACTCTCTTTGATGATGTAATGTTTGAACAAAAACAATTAAATAATTAATTCCACAAACACAAGATATTTTTTGGAAACTTAATTATCTTTAGGGTGTAACATTAAATACCCATAAATTGAAACAATCTAATATACCTGAGAAAATATCCCATTAAATATGCATATCATCACAAAAATGTGTAACTAAACCACCCATGTTGTAAAAAAATCGATCAAAGAACTATCTTAATTATCTATCATGTACACACAAGTTTGATGTCACTGGCTAGTCCATAGTGGTTCCAAATCCTTTCTCATAAATGATTTCATAGGAGTTGGATATTGGAAAAAAATCATCACCAATCCTCTAGTATTATCTGGAATGAACAATGAAACCCAGCACCTATGAAAATGTATTTGGGAGTACCAATGAAAAAATAACCTCTATCTTTGAATGATCCAAAACTACTATCCACTATGACCACGAATAACCAATTAAATGAAAATTGTAGGTCTAAAAATTACAGGTCAACATATTTTTTAATATATTTTCCTGATAAAGAATTACCAAGGACCAATTTAGTTGTTATGAATGATCTTCATTATATATGGTTTTAACAAGATGTTCATTGATGAAAACTAACTTGAACGTATCAACAAGTCCAATAAACACAATTTTCAAAAAATCCTCAAGGATAAAGAATTCATTGAACAAAATGATATTAAAAACACAGAAATCATAAGATGAAAATTGATTGATGTCTTCTAGGTATCCTCATCCTTCACCTACATCTAATTATATTCAATCTAAAGATAAATCATTATTAACTGACATAATTACTCCATCTAATCAAATAGAAAAATAATATGTGGAATATGATAGAGGCTCTTAAATTTCACACAGATAAATTGATGATTGTTGATAAAACAACACAAACTGCCAACATCAATCATCATGAGAACAACTAGTGCACCCATGTTGACTCACTCGACCAAACAAGAACTCTAAGAAATAAATAATCAAGTTGTAATCCAATATCATGGAATATTAAAGGAAAAATATAATAAAAAACATAATTATATGAGACAATATTAGTTGTAGCTCAAACCAAAATTAGATCTCCCATTGATGGTGTAATGATACAACCATCCATAGGAAGACATCATGTTTCTCTTTTTTTGACCATGAGAAACACCTACTCATGAACCTCTAACATGATCAATATCAACTAAAAAACATTGATGATAAGGTAAGATCATTCCTCGGACCCGTATTTGGGTCTCACATTCCAACAAAAAGATTAGGCTCTTCACCGACATCATAAATCCCAACCTTAATCATAGAGTAATAAAATATATCTAGCACCAAATTCAATCAATTATTTCCTAGGATGTTGTCATCTTGTCACATATATATTCATTGGAAAAATCCTCATGAGTAGTGAAACTTGACACTAGATAATTCATTAATGAAACATCATTCAATTATAATCATGCTCCAACTAGTAGAGATAATTCCAATGTACTTGGGATCCTCACAACCACAAGTCCCAAAGAAAGGTTCCGAGTAGGTGAATAAAGGAGTGAATTGATCCCTAATAAATAATGTATTAATACAAGTTGAAAAATAGAAATTTCTCCCTAAACTGATGTCTGTATCAACAGATGTTTGAAATGATAAATCATGAAGTATACTATTATCTTATACATATCCACTATGACACTTTTTATGTCCATCACCATGAATTATTTTTTCAATGTGAGGATGAGGAGTATCTCACAATTTTTTTATGTAAACACCAGTACCTATCAACATATACCATGAAAGAATACCATACTCTTACTACCTCAAATATAAAATCATCAAATCAGGAACCGAAATCAGATCACATGGAAAATTACAATTACATTTAATATCTAGGTAATCTTATGAAAGATGAACTAAGTATCCATAAAAAACACCAATCGAATCTCTTCAATTTTCTTTGAGTTCTACCACCACAAGTGAAATGAGATGATGTGGTCTAGCCCCTAACATTGGTATACTAAAAAATATTCTTCTAGGAAAATTAATGTCCTTGAAAAAATCCATTCATCCTGAGTAATCTTGTAAAATCTCCTTTCATTATGATTTGATTCTAGCTAGTGTCTTGTCAATATCCTATTCAATCACAAAAATACCAATATAAATCTTTATCCTAAATAGGTGACATAGATTTTGATATTTGGATACAAATCCTCCACAATGTGCCTCCCCAATGCATCCTCAAGTAGAAATATGTATAAACTAAATCACGAAACTGTCTTGAAATGGGTACCAAAATCTATCACACTCAAACACCCTTATTGAACGGTAAGAATGTCACAGTGACCCACTATCATCCGGGTAAAAAAAATTTCTCTAAATTGGTATTAGAACATAACCCATGATACTATCTACTCATCATGGTCCTCGAGGAATAAGAACCACCACATCCACACATATCCATTCAAAATTGTCAGAGAAAGTGAAACATAGTTCTCCCTCCAAGAGAAGATAGAACAAGAACTAATATGATCCTAATCCAACCAATCATCTATATCTAATTCTGAAATGGTACCCTTATACATTTGTAGACAATCAGACATTATCTCTAATAATTTCCACCACCGTTTGTTTTTATCATTGACCTCCATTATGTATTTATCTATTTTATTATCTCATTGAATATATTTTGGAAAAATAATGATGAGTATATTGACCTAGATGCATCCCAAGAAAAGGGAAAAATTATATCTCTTATACATGGAAGATGGAATAATTTATAGTATATAAATAAATATTTTATTATATGGTAATGGTTTTAAACTATCCTTGGTATACCCATTTAAAAATTAGGTGCATCAATGAATTATCCATGATTTTTTCTTAGGACATTACCCTAAATCAAATATTAATTTATTTCATCAGTTTAGCAGACTTCATGGTTCATTCATCAAATTACAATGGGATCTGAATACCCTTGTCTTCGATGGTCTACTACGCCTCAAATACATACTAAACTTAGATACAACTATTTCCCAAAAAAACTATGAAATCTCACATGTGTATAATCTAATGTCCATTCCATCCCTCCACATAAAAATTTGAAACCCATTTATTATGACCCCCTCCCCCAAAATCGAACCCATCTTAGGTGTGAAAGAGTAAAGGAAGATGACGACTACATAAGTCTTCTCTATAGTAGTCCCCTGGTTATATTCTAATATTGAGGGTATAACTAGAATTCAGGGGGGGAATTCTATACAAGAGATCATGAAGCATTGAGAGAGAATAAATAGTAAAAATAAACACCCACTCAGACCTATATATAAATCTCTTCCATGTGAAAACATTCAATGGAATATAGTACTATAGTAACAAGTGGGAAAACTATAAGTGCCAAAACTGAAAATAATACAATGACCATGATGCCCAAAAAAACACTTTTAAACACATGATATAGTAATATCTGGAACAATATCTATCCTTCAATGGGTGAATACAAAATTAATGTGTGTATATATAGGTTCAAAATAATATAATTTTATTTAGGATCCTCCAGAAATCCAGTCTTGCAAAATATAAAGGATGCATGCTAAATAACTGTTAAAAAAAATGAAACTAACTCAACATCGAAAAAGGAATACCATCTTCTAAAACTCACCATGGATAACACTGAAAAAGTATCACAGAAATGAGAGAATATAATATTGTAACAAACTATCAATTTTTTCACTATCTTTCTTCCACACTATTTTTTTCTATGCCCCAACATCGCACAACCATATTCGACTCTCTCCAAAATATGAAATCCCATAGTCACCAGGTAAAGGCATCAGAAAATTAAAACATGAATCACAACATCACATCATCTTATACACATATCTTTTTGTAATAACCAATTATATTCCCAGACACACCATTGTTTGTATGCTGTTTATTATACATCATGTATTAATCTTTAATCTATCATATCTGATACAAAATTTAAGTACCTGAACCCTTCAAAAATCATAAAAATCATACCTATAATATTATTTTTGATAATACATATAGACATAAATAATTATGCTATAACCACAACACCTCACATTTATATATAAACATTCATATTGGGAAACTCGTGACTATTTAGTCCATCACTAGTAACTACCATGAGATGATAGTGGGATATGAGGGGGTAGTCAAAAATCCATCCTCGTACTATGATATTGGGAAGAAATCCTCCTATAGTCTATTTGGAGTTAGCTTCCCTATCGAGAATGAGTGATAAACAGATAAAATAACAAAATAAAAAAGATATAATATATATAAATACCTCATTAGGGGAATGACATAGTAATATAATCAAATATATCTAATGTCACTCAGACTCTCAACTTCCATTACCAAGACTTGATATCCAATTAGAACACAATTATTTAAAAAATTTGAATTAATTACTTATTTCATTCTCATCATTTCATTCCCACAACTAGATCATAGGAAATTAAATTATCCATTGAAATTATTACACATTTCTTGATATTAATCATCAGGGTATATTTCACACCATTGAGGAATAAAAAAACATATTCCAATTTTTTTGAAGATAAACATCATTTCAACATTATTATTATATCATCAACAACCACATGTGCCGAGAATTATTTATTCATTTTTAGAATCATTTAATAATCTGGGAACTATAGGAAATCCATCCTAAGACACTAGAAGTGGAAACATGTATCCAATCACACCCACCTTCCTCATAATGTGGGGAAATGAATGCAGAAAAAAGTATAAACAAAACCCTCCACCATTAAAGAGAATCATAAGAAATAATCATATCTCTCAAAATCGCATCAATGGGTCTACAGAGCTTCATCCAATTCAATCATCTCTAGTTATTTTCTTGAAACCACATTCATATCATGATACATCTGTCCATTACGGGAATCACCTATTTCCATGTCATTTGGGCCTCCTCAACCACATCACATTAGCCATCATTAGCTTTGACATCCCATAAACATATAACATCTGAGACTCCATTCCACATATAACATATAATATAAAATCATAAAACTAGGGGATGTCACATATAAATATCATGAAATTAAAATAAAAGACAATAGGTAACTCAATGACATAAAATAAGGAATCCAACATCCACACATAAATAATCTCTCTCGCCTCCATACTCAATCTTCTAGACCTTATAAAGAAGAAGGGAAATTTAATCCCTTTCTTTTTGGGTTATGAAAAACTGTTTTTTAATCATTATTTAAATAATTAACTCATTATTTATAGGTTCTAATTGAAGGAAACCGAATACATAAAGATATAAAAAACATTCAAAATAAGCATTCTTTTGGAATGAAAAAGTGTTTCATAAAATAACGAGAATAACTATAATCAATTAACATTTATTTTTATTGTCATAAAAATTCCAAATAAGATACAAGATGAGTAAAATTATTTTCCAGATCAATCATCACATAAAATTTTTTACATAATTTATAACTCACATAACACCAGTTGGATTGCTATCAAATTATATGAATAACCAGAATCAAACATTCCACTTCCACATTTTATAAATAATTAATCAATAAATTATGGTTTAAATTTAATTATCAATTTAAATGAATATGAAAAGTATAAATCACATGATTAGAAAACATTTTAAATAGTATAAAAATTATTGAACACTTTCTAACACAAGATGATTAAAACTGTTATCGTTGTTGAAAGAAACAACATCAGATCACTACAACATATTACATATTAATATGGTTTGATAACTATAGTCATAATTACTTTCATTTTAAATGGACAATCCATAAAATTGTTGAAATATTAAATAAATAAATTTGAGAAAAAATGAATCCCCTACATCAAAGTATTCAATGTTCATCTCATGATAATGGACCACTCACATAGATCCTGATCAATGAATTCGCCGGAGCTGTATCCATTTAAGGAAGTCATGCCACAACCATACAAAAAACCTCTAAAAGCATTTTATGGATGTACGAAAACTAAAATCTCATGTCATGGAGAAGTGGGAGGATCCAAATATATGAACTAAATGATAAGAATAATAACAAACATCTGATCACCATGTATAAAAGAGAAAGGTCGAGAATTAGCCCCAGTTAAGTGGATTCCAAAACACATGGAGATATTTCCACTTACCTGTTGGGGTTTGTGACTGAATTAAAATTTATTGTGAAATCCTAATGAAATATAGTTTATAATTTCATGCAACCAATCATATATTTAATGCTTGAAACCATTTCAAATGCTCTATGTGTTGAGATTTAACTTCTAATAAAAAATTCTCAACTCAACCCATTTAACCCATATTTCATTTAAATATTGATGCACCCCATGATATAGTCTTAAATAATACATAAACTACACATCCATGACATGAATCCCGCACAGATAATGAAATAATCCTTCTTCTCTATCTTAGTATCCTAACACCTCCAAACATGTTTCAGACATCCTCTACAAAATATGGGATTCCAAAACACATTGTGTGTCAGACAAGATAGATCTAGGAACACATAATTAACAATTTTCAGGTAATTTTTATATAAATATATCATATTATGAATTCTTAAAAACTATTACATTCAAATTACATTATTTTATTGGTGACTATATAGTAAAATTAAATTAATTGTTCCAAATTTTATATTAATGGTATTTTATAAAAAATATTGTGTTACTAAATGATTTAAAATTCATAAAAAACTTTAAATTAGAAAATATAATTAGATATGGATTATCTAATAAATAATTTTCCAATTACAAGTCAATATTAAATTTATCATAACATGTATAACCTTTAATATTGAAATCATTGTTACTTATGTTATGGTAAAAAATGATTAACCATTGGTTCAATCAAAATATTATTATATAAAATGACATGAAATTTATAAATTTTATTAAATGATAACATGTTGATCCTAGAAAACTTTCAGTCAAATTAATTTCCTTTTTGAATCATTTTTAGTGATAAGGTTATTATTATATTTTATTATTCTACAAAATTGCAATTTTTTCATATACATCCCTTATATAAAATAACCACCACATATTTTTCATTAAACTACATTGATCCTTCAAGATAAATATAAAATAAACATATAAAAATAATTGTACATATTCTATAGGTTTTAGTCTCCATAGTGGACAAACTCCAGGTTCCACTGTAGGGTATTTTAAGGTGTTCTGTAAAAGAAGGGGAAATCACCTTAACTGATCACTTGGTTGTTAATTCTTATTTTACAACCCATAAATATAAGTTAATTATAATCAAATAATAATTTCAATGTACTATTTGTTAAATTATACTATGATTGTTAAACCCCCTCTTTTAACAATATTTTCCATTAAATGAGTTGTGACTGTATCACTTATGCATACGTATGACATACATTATCAAAAAAATGATATAATTTATTTTCATCACTATCATGAATAGAAGGTTGTTATGATGGGAATAATGTGTATGTATGATATTTATAACATAATTTTATCACTATGAGTACAATTTCTTTCATATATTGTTACTTTTTTATGGCAAATGATATCATCTCTTAGGTGTACGTGTGGAAAACCACCTCCACCGAGAGATGTTATTTTTTCTTCATTTCAAATTTTAATAGATAGTAAAATAGAAAATTTTAATAATTTAAATTATATAAATGATAAAATAAATAATCTTGAATGATGATTTATTATTTATCATTAATTAATTCAATTTGTTAAAAAAAATGAAATGGTGGTCATTCATACAGATGGCATACAATTTATGTGAGTGGTGTAATTAATTTATATATATATACCATTTATGGATGAATAAATACATATAAATATAAGTAATATATATGGTACATTTACCATGATTAAAATCATATATATTACGAAACAGTGACTAATGAAATGTAAAAACCTTCAGAATAAAAATATATATGAAAAATGGAGATGATATCAAATAGAATTGTGATTTTAATAAACAATTGTTAAAAAATATGTGATATGATGTCATTAGTAAATAAGAAACGATATGATATATATTAATACAGTTCAATAATAAATTTATAATAAATCTATATTTATCATACTTGGGGATTGAATCTGTTTGATGAAAGAAAAGACTATAGGTAATAGAATTTAATATCACTTATACTTCTATAAGACTCATGACATATACACCACTTAATTTTTATGTTGTGTATATACTAAAAATGAATTAATTATATGCTCAGTGCCATGAAAATTATGGGATATAAATATATATTATTATTATTTCATTAAATTTAATTATGAATCTATTATTATTAATTAAAAAACTTATTTATTTTCAATCTACTAGTAATCAAAAAAATATTGATGGAATTTATTTTAAGGAAATTATATAACCTTTTTATATTAATATGATTTTTTATTCTTATCCTTTATTTATTTTTGTGGAATATTTTTATTAGTTTTATCTTCTTCACATTAAGTGCATGATAGATTGAAAAAATATTTTTAATAAAACCTGAATATGTTTTACTATTCAATCAAAAATAAATTTTTTCCTAGTCAATGTTTTCACTAAAATATTTTCATGAATTTTTATATTATCCTTTAATATATATATATATATAATTTTTTTTAATTTTAATAGATAAGTCAAAATGTGTATTCATCTCATTTTTCGAACGAGTTACTTTGGACATTTTTTCAATAAAATATGAATGGAATTATTGAGTTTACATTCCTGTCATGAAAAAAAGTTTTTTATCATTATTCATGCTAAATTTTTTAATGATTAATTAATTTTTTTTCAAATATAATGTGTAAATTAAATTATTTATTTATTATTTTTGAAATTCTTATATATTAAATAATTTTTTTTTTCAAAATTATATTATTATTTTAAATATGAATTTACCATTTTTATTTTTTAAATAAATTTTCATCTATAGAAGCATATTTTGATGTTAATTATCATTTACTAGGGATATGTTATAATTGTACCATCCTTATTCATTATCTAGATGGTTCATGATAATGATGATGAGATTTTTATTTAAATCATTTATTTTAAATTAGTTACACAATTATTTAATGATGTAATAATTATGAAACCCATATTATTTTAATGTCTTAGGATATGGTGATATTATATATGTGGAATGATCTTATGGTTCAATTATGTATTTTTTTTAATTGTGTTATTGTTGGGACTATAATTATGTAAACCTCCACTGATTTGTGAATATTATTATATCTCATGATAAAATTATTGGAAACAAGTTATGTGCTTGATACTATATGGGAAACAAGAAGATGTGGTTGATCCACAATGGTATGAAAATTATTTTTCCTCAACTGTTATGTGAAACAAATCAACGTATATGATACACTATTAAAAAAAATTGATTCCTAATACAAAATTATAAGATAGTATTGTTTCTTATGGTAGATATATGAAATAGTTTCTATTATTATGATGCTACAACACTTCTAGGATATAAAGTTGTGGTTCATGGTTTATTAATGATTCATTCTACAAATTATGGTTCTTCTAATTTGAAATTATAATTTTTTTCCCACAAATATTGTTTATGATCCATTATATTTTGTGTATTAACTATTTATGTCATATTCATAGTCTCAAAACCATATTCTTATAATCTTCCTTTATATGACCATTATTTGATATCTTCTACATTTACACTTACTACCCTTACAAGCACACCATTCCTTATGTTTCATTTCCTATAGTTCTAAATATATTTTTAATTATGGTTTGTATATAATTAATACATTGTGGGAATTTATTTATGGTATATATTGAATATATTTTAGGAAATTAAAAGTCTATGTATCTTGTATCGAAAGGCATGAGACCCTTATGTCCTTCAAACCTATATTTAAAAAATATATTTTATATTCTTATAAAAAAATTAAATATCTATTAACAATAATTATTATTAAAGATAGATATCATCATTTGATGATATTTTTATGTGTGATCAAAAATTAAATCTCATAGTTACACTTTTGAGTACCTATATCATATTATTTAAATGTGTTCATTTATTAGTTTTGAGAAATAATTTATGATTGAAATATATAGATAAACTATAGGGTTTTTATAGGTTATTATGACATAGTGATTTGGGTTAGTTTTGTAATTTTTTAGTAAAATTTATCTATTAGTTGAAATTTATTATTATGTGATTTTATAGTATATCAGTTAATATTTTTTATTAGTTAGTAATTGAGTTCATTATGGGGAACATGTGAGACCAAGGTGATTATCATATTTTGGATTATAAATTTTTTAATGATATCTATTGATGATTTTTAGGTTTCATATCTTTAGGAGAATCAGAATTTTATTTTTTAGATTACTTTTGTTAATGTATTTCTTTATTTTTACTGTTTCATACTCAACGAAAATTTTTTAAAGTATTTTTCTTTTTTTTTATACACCATACAATGTCATTAATTCATTTACATTATCATTATATTGTTTTAATTAATATTATATTTTCCTCCCATATGGTTTTATAGTTTTCACAGTATATTGTAAATATTGGGTTTTCATAACATGATATCCATTATTGAAGTCCTCACAATTATTTTTTTCATTGTGCTTTTGTGATTGATATGTTATATTATTCTCTTTCAAAACTCTTATTATATAATTTTCTATGTAATAAATAAATTATTCATGGAATAGTATTCACCATTTATTATTTTATTGTTTCATAAAATATGATTTTGATAAGATAATTTTGTATCCATTTTTTTGAATATTTTTCTCCTCCTAATCCATATTGATTATCAATAAAAATGGGTTCATTAAATATTTTTCATGATTAAATTGTCAACTATTTTTAACCCATAATATATCGACTTATATGTATTTTAAGAAAATATTATATTTCCTTTATCGATATGGGAATTCATAAACGTACATACATTGATAAAAAGTTATTCCTTACTACATAATAATTTATAAATTATCTTTAAATCCACATTTATTCTCTTTGACTTCTATCATTTAAGGGAACTCTTTATTTTAATTATTATGAAAATAGTTTTTTAGAACTCTTCTTTAACTATTTACTTGAAATTTTTTAATTTTAATTTAATTCTACACTTAATAAATCATTTATCTTCATGAAAAAAAATAATTATAAATTCTGAGTGTTGTAAAAGAGGTAGAAATTTGAGGACGTAATTTCATAGATGTTGGAGAATGTAAAAAAATGTTTTTATTAATTACTTTTTACTGTAAATTTTTTATAGTTACATTTATTTATGGAACATTAATTTTAAAAATTAGTTAAATTTAAAAAAATATATGGTAAAATCAATCTTATAACAATTATATGAAAATTGTTATATTTTTTTCATAATGTAATTTCATTATTGGGTATTTTTGAGAAAAAAATTTATTTTTCTTATATTGTAAATGAATATTCTTTTTTATTATGTCAATTAATACTGATATTTATTTGTATCATATTCTTAGGAATAATTTTATTAAATTCTGAAATAAGAATATGTGATTTCATTTGAAAATCAAATAGTTAACATATTTGTTTTCTTTTATGTTATAAGAATTTATTTCAAATTATCTGATATAGAGAATGGAATTTAATTTAATATATTAATTATATATTCACAATGTAATAATCATTTCATTCATGATTATAAATATTTTATAATGAAATATATAATCATAAAATGTTCAAATGAAATAATTTCATCAAAAAAATTTATGTTTGTTATTTATCTTATCAAATTAAACTGATCACTTTTTATGGATTATTATAATAATTTATTTCAATTATTAAAAAAATATATTATATTTTGGTTAATTAATAATTCATATGAACTATGATTAAAATAAATTACATATTAAAATGTTTTTTAAATTAAAACTATTTTATGTTACATTCTCATAAACGAATTAAATTTCAAAGAATGTGTAATTTAATTCACATATTATGGATATATTTTTTCAATTCAACATTTAAAATGTATCTATAGTTTAATTTTTTAAATATTAGGTTGAATAAGTATATTATTCTGTGAATATTAATAAATTATATATTTATGAATACTATACACTTTTTGACATCATTATGATATAAATATGACATATAAAATTAAAAAAAAATTCCCAAGAGAGAATGTATATATTTAGTAAAATATTTCCATTAACAAATAGTAATATGGACATCAAATCATATTTTGTAAATTTTCGAACTTATGGAATATTTTATTGAAATAAAAAAAACTATTTTTGGTCTTTTTATATTTAAATAATAACTAAAATGATTCAATTCTATCATGGAATTGGTTTAAATTCAAATAAACCTATATTTTTTAACCTTAAACCAATAAATTTCATGATAATAAAAAAATTAATATCAAATGGCTTATTTAATAAACTTATAAATATATTATTTCAAAAATACCACCCACTATAACCTATAAAAGAAACCCTACACAAACAGATAAAACTAAGGATAGAAAATGAATTCATATATGTATTGTTATTTATTTATTTCACAAATTATACCAATCATCATTGGTTTTCCTCGGGTCTCGTGATAATGCCCAAATTTCATCAAAACCCATGATGTATTCCCAACAATGATATACCTTATTCTTTATAGCGAATGAATTATAATATTTCATCTTCATTTAAATTTATTATTTTCCTCTTACCAATAATAATTTCTCAACTCAACAAAATCTAAATAATTTAACTACAAATCCTTAAGAGTTATATTTTATTGAAACCAGTGAAGAATGATACTCATCCATTGATTAATGCATGTTCTTATTTGGGTTGGTTTAACAACCTACATAGTTGATTTTATAAAAAAATGTATGGATGGAAACATGATCATATCATCTAGTAAATTATTATTTTAATGAGGAGTTAATACTTTATTTATTTCAAAATTTTTAATTTTAAAATTTAAAATTTTATAAACATAATGCATTATGTATGAAAAAAATTACAAAAAAATATCATTATATATTTCATATTTATGATTCATAACAAAAAATACAACAGAATAAACATATATATTAATAAAATATTATGAAAAATATAATCATGTATAAATAATATTCAATAGATGATGATCCGATAAAATAGAATGATGAAAGAAATAATTATATAAAAAAACAATTAAATGCTATTACAGCTAACCAAATATTGTCAATATCAACTAAAAATAATTAAAAAATATATAATAAATGAATATAAAAGATTATTAACATTAATATGCTTATAATATAAATTTTAATTTACCTATTATTATTTATGGGGTTAGAGTGAATCTGGGCTAGAGGGAATATAATATAAGAGTTAACATAAATTAAATTTCCTTTCATCGAGTTATAATCCTTCTTTATAAACATTATTATTCTATGTTGGGTATATTATACCTTAATGTTGTTTTATATTTTAATTCCTATTATTTTTCAAGTGAAATTATTATTCTTTCTCGTAATCCCCCTTTTGATAGACTCATACACAGTAAAATATGATAATGCAATGTGTTTTCATCACAATCTCCCCTTCAATGGAATATATTTCATTCATGAACCTATTTTTCCTTATATTATATACAAAATAAACATATTAGGATACAGGTAATTGTAGACCAAATCTGGCATTTACAACATTAGTTTGTTTTTATATAGAAGCAATTACATCACAAAAGATAAAATTTATTAATAGTTTTGGTAAACTAGATTCATACATTAATCTCAAATTATATCGAAATAATGATATCAAACTATTGTGAATGTAAAAATATGACATCATATAAATCATTAAAAATTTTCTTCTCCTTTTATTTAGTAATGAGAAAAAATAAAGTTGATATTAATTTCTTAATAATATATTCATAAATTGGATGAAATAATGAATAAACAATGAATAATTAGAAAGGCCTAATAAAAATGGAATGGTAAATATATGCACAAATGATCCATTTACTAAATCACTTTTCAATCATTATTTGATAAGGAATAAGAAATATAGAAATAAAAATATATTATCACACCGTAAATCAAATAAATAAATTTTTTACAAAATGAATCCAAAGATAATATCAATATAATAATATCATGGATAATAATTACTGAATTCTTAATTTAATAAATTATTTATATTGAATATTAAGATCTCTAAAATCATGATATCTATATAGTTGATATCATTCACAATATAGTTTAATACTATTGGAAAAAATTATATTTTGTTTAATAATTCCGATTTTTAGACTACCAATACATTGAGGGGTTATATATTTCATGGACACCGTAATCACTAGATGGACCATGCATTGGTCAAAAATTAAATTATTGATTTAATTAATCAAAAATATGTATTTTTAATATATAACTATATTGATTAAATAATATGAAATAGAAAGATTTCCGTAGTAAATAAAATAAATTTCAAATTAAATCGAAATATATATATATAATTTATTATTTATAAAAATAATAAAATAAATGATAAATAATATATATATTTAGCAGAAATTTATTTCCATTGATAATAATAAAGTGTATATTTCAAGGGAAGTTAATAATTAAAAAATTAATCAGGAAACTGAATTTCCAAATATTATATGGTGAAAGAGATCATAAACCATTTAAACAATGAATATGTTTTGGGTAATTGCAATATATCCTACTGTATTATATGTAAAAAAAATTTTTTATGTCATTAAATTCCATAAAAACATCACTAAAAAATATTATTAAATGAAATACCCTTCTAAATTTGAAAATATTATTAAAAAATTAATAATTTATAGATTACATTGAAATAAATATCCTTTTAAAATGACTATTTAAACCTATATTAGAAGATTAATCAATTTGAAATGAAATGATTAAATGAATGTTTTGTTCTTGCTGAGTATGCTTAACAAATGGATCAATTCAAATTTTAAACGAAAATTAAAAAATACCTAATTTGGAAAATAATAGGATGACTAATTTTATAAAATAATATTAAAATAAAAATATCGCTAATAATGAAATTTAAATTTAAATTTAATTGTTTTTGAAAACATTTTTAGAAAAATGTATTTAGATGAAAAATGGTTTTTAATAGAAGAGTGAAAGGAAGTTATATTTTATTAAAAATACTATAATAATTTAAATTAAAAAAGAGGTAGAAATTGTAATATTACAGGAAAAATTTACAAATAACAAGGAGATATGAAAATATAATTTGTTTATTATCAAATGATCTAATATGTTTTGTAATGTAAATTCGAGCATAAAATGACTGGATTAAAATTATATTAAAACATAAATCTCTTACAACATTGTTAAATATTTAATAAAAATTTCAATAAATTGAATAAAAGAAATGAAATATTTAAAACAATTAATATAAATATATTCATTATATAACCTATCAAAGGGGTAGTAACTACAGATAAAAAATTTTTATGTAAAAAAATACAATATGCCTCAATAAATGAAAATTAAAAGAAAACCCCTTACCACATGGTAACATTCTTATCAAAAACTGTGGAAGAAATAAGTCAAAGTGAAACACTAAAAACCTGATATATGAATTAATCATGATATTTCATTTAAAATAGAAATACATACACTATGTAAAAGTAATTTGTTTCAAAATAAAAAAATATTCCACTATGATGGGAAATGTAGATGAAGTCCCTTACATCACATTTTTTTTTGTAAACACACTTTAAAATTTGGTATAATGATTTTAAAAATGTTATTATTTTCTAAAAGATCCATATTTATGTTTATAATATCACATATGTTCCTATTATATCATATTTCCACCCATTCACCATTATTTTTTTATTTTTAGTATTATTGATTTTGGTGTTAATTTCCTTGTTTTCTCATGGTTGTTTTGTCATGATATATTTTTAAATATAATATAGCATATTGTTATATCTTGTAAAACCTCATTTTTGTGTTATAAATATCATATTTACTTATTATATTAATTTTTAAAAACAATTATTGAATGAATGACATGGAAAATGAGTCGCATCATTTCATTGATATGATAGGCTATATATACACACGAGAGATGATGTCATTTTTTTAATGGGTGAAATGTGAAGGAATTGAAAGGCAATTTAATTTTAAATAATATATATTTTGAAATATATATATATATATATATTAATTATTTATATTATTATGATAATACATGAGATTCAGTGAAGAGTAAAAAATTACATTGGTTCATGAGGGGGTTGTACATAGTACACACAAGAGAAAAATTAGGTTATCTTTTGATAGAGGGGGTGGTGGATAAATATTATTCCATACACATAATAAAAAATAGTATATGTGACATACTGTATTAATTTTATTTTAAGAGTAACTGAATAATTTAAGATAAAAAAATAAGAATTAAAATGAAGAGAATAGTGACGTAAACTACCGTCAATTAGAATAACTTCATTTAAATCTCTTATTAATGACCCATGGGTTGTCCAAATTGGAATAAAAACGCCTATAGAATATTGTTACGGATGTTTGGAATTATTTTTCTTGGACTTTTTTATCTAAGTGGAATGATTTTTCTTAGTAAGTGAGGCGATGGAGTTCACTTTTATAATTTTGGTGGATGACACATAGGAATTTTTTTATAGAATAATGCATGTCAATTTTTTTCAAATGAAAAAAATAACCAAACAAAAATAATCTACAAAAATAAATATTTGATAATGTATAATTTGTTTTCTTAAATATTATTTAGTAATTTATTTAGTTCATTTTAAAACTTTTCCATTCCATTTAACAACTAGGAAAACCACATTTGACCATAACCAGGGTGAAATATATTTATGATTTTGATTATTCAAAATGGAAAAAAAATTTATGTTGAACTAAATATATAATATAAATTATTCTTATTAAAAATATGTAATCCATTTTTTAATTTAATTCAATGCATTAGAGGAAATTGACTTATAATAATAAATACATGCCTATCTAAAATCATAAATTCTATAAATACATTTTTCAAGCATAAGATGACGTTATATAGAATTTATGAAAAGTAATATTCACGATATTGATTAAAGTTCATGTAGTTAGATATTATATATATATATTTTTTTTTCTTAAAATCACCACTAAATAATATTTTATATAAATAAAATGAGAGAATAATTTATATATAAAAACAACTTTCATAAAATTCCTATTTTCACATAAAAATTAACTTACATAAAATAAGATATAAAGATGATTCAAAAGTAAATATTATTTAAAATATAATTAAGTAATTTATTTATTTCTATAAAATAAAATATATATATAAATTAAAATTAGTTTTTTTAAAAAACACAATATTAGTTCAAATAAATTATTTTCTATATTAATTGATAAAAAAAATTGTTCAGAATAAAAAAATTACCATTTTATAATTTTTATTTTATTATTTAAAAAATATGTTATTTTAATAATTTAAAATATATTAATCTTTATTAATCTAGTAATTGATCAAAATAAAATATGAAATATAAATCCACTTTTGGAAAATTAATTATTTTTGATGAATAATATGACTTTGCTAAAAATATGAATGAGTAATTTCTACAAATTTATTAATAAATATTTATTTTTTAGGACCTGTTTATATATATTTCATAAATGTTTCTTCCTATTAATACCCACCAATCAATATCATATGTTAAAATGGTCTCATTTAAATGGTATATCATAGTTATTTTAGGCTTGTTGTGGATTTTAATATAAAACATCGAACATGATAATTTTTTTAAGGTACTAGTGTTCTGTGTAGTGTAGTGTATAATAAGGATTAAATTTCAATAGAATAAATTTAATATAAAATTTATGGTTGTAACGATACCACTGAATTATTATATTACAAATTCAATTTTATTCTTAGAATATTTTATTACAATTCACGCTTTTCATTCAAGAGATTTTTTTTCAAAAGTGACCAAATTCTTAAATTTTGTTTCCCAATGTTACTTTACACTACAAATTTTTTATACCTAAATTATGAATTAATTAAATTTTATTTTATTTCAATATAATGTGTCATATAGATTATCATCATCAATTTTTTATGAAGTTTTACATCATCTTACTAGTTAACATCTATTTGGATCACAATTCTACATAAATATTTAATTCAAGGGATATGGACTATATATCTTATTTTCTATTAGTTAACTATTTCAACCTTCTCCATATTTTTTATTTTAAATTATAATGGTCATAAAATATAGATTAATGTTTGATTATAATTATGTTTCATTATCATTTGCATCATTTTTAATGTTTTTAAATTAGCATAAATAACTTTTTTTAAAAGTTATTTTCTAATGATTTTACCTTTCATTAATTTTTTTTAAAATATTATTTTTTATTTTTTATCTTGAAATAAAATTCCAACCATTATATTCATTGTTATTAATGAATTTATCTTTAAAAAGTTTGACTATATTATAATGTTATTATTAATGCATTTAATTTATAAAATATTTCTATTTTAAATGTTATCCTAAAGTAATAGTTATTTCATCTTATTTTTCAATGAAACATTATAATACAATAAATGAATACTTTTCATCAATCCCAACATCCATTAAATTATATAATTATTCATTATTGATATCTTCCTTATAATACCATAGACTCTATTTATATAGATGGGTTGTGATAAAAACTTCTGGGGTACTCATGATTCTGATTTCATCTTTATGGGAAAATTATACTACGCTTGAATTATAAATGTATTTATTTAGAATAAAATAAATATTAAATTTTATAATTTTCTGGGAAACCAAAAAATTATTTAGATCTTCAATATATTGTGTGAATCATTATATATCTTGAATTGGTATGTATGAGACTCTTGAATAAATCCCATAAACTATAATACTTTTTCTACTATATGATGATGGTATCGTAAGTGATCCTTGACCTAAGAAAATATTTTCTATGCATATGTATGTAATAAATTATTACGAAAAATTATTACGAAACACTATTATAACTGTGTCATATTCCCATATATCATCATTATTGTCTTCTATTTATATACTTATATTCCTCATTTAATGGGACTATCTTCATATCCTTATGTCATTATTCATGACAAATAATCT
Organism: Viscum album; assembly: GCA_963277665.1. Lineage (NCBI taxonomy): Eukaryota > Viridiplantae > Streptophyta > Magnoliopsida > Santalales > Viscaceae > Viscum > Viscum album. The sequence goes on along the minus strand of OY728143.1, from coordinate 58,187,598 downwards.
GTGGATTATTTGCCATGATTTATATTTATATGTGTTCATGTTCCTTAATTATATCTCATACCAACCGTTATATATTATTAACAGTTGTATTTCTTCATTTCTATCAATTTTTTTACCATTATATAGCACTGTAAGTCACCCATTCTCATGTATCCATCCCCTTTGATAAATGTTGATGTGTATAATGTATTGTGTTTCATGAAAAGAATATTTTTATGATACTTTTGTGGAGCATCATAATATATTATTTTATATCATTATTTAATTATAGGTTACTAAGAAAAATAATTTCCATCATTGATAAAAGAATGGGACTTAGTATGTATGGTTCTTAATGACTCTCTAAATGTCTAAACATAGAATACAATAACTAAATTATTCATGAAATTATTTCTACAAATCCAATAATTAATGTATAGTTAGGTTCAATCTTTTAATATTATTCATGAGTGGATAGTAAATGAGAAAATTCCGGAATATAATCTTGATATAACCTAAGGGTGGTTGTGTGTTTAGTGGAAGAGAGTTGTGGTCCATTCATAGGTGATATTGAGATTTATTTTCACATATATAAATATATTTATTAATGTTTATTGAATGTTTTTTTACACTGTCATTGGATTGAAGTTTGAAAAATAATGGATATAGGATATGTTAAGGAAGATGATTCCATAATCTACCCATAATGAGATATTTTTTTAAAATTATATGACATTGCCCGATAATTTAAAACATTTTCCTAATTCTTTCCACCATGGCATGATGCATAGGATATAATGTCGATGCTCACTGAAACTGTATTATTCCAAATATTCCTACGTCTCAAATCCATGTGGCATTCATTAATTCTTCTGAGATGATTTCTCCTTGATAAAAACATGATTATGGTATAGTGGTCTCATAATTCATGTATTACTTCTCAGAATTCATCACCAAGTTGAGGTATACCTTATAGATTAAGACATTGTCTGTGAACATTATTGTGGGTACTCTCACATTGAGGAGGCTGGTAAATTACACCTTTTCTATCTATACATTTGAATGGGTCTAGAAAGGGAAGAAAATTTTTTCATGTGATGTAGTCATGTTGGGAATAAGGGGCATATCAAGACATCGGAATATAGGATAACAAACTTTCTTCCTTTTTAGAGGGCTTCTCAAGATTGTATAAATCCATAGTTTCCCACATCAATCTTAGTGTATCATATGGCAGCGACATGTAATTGAGGTTTTCCTCTACATCCCATGTTTGAAATTTTGTATTCCATTAGTTAATGTGTACTAGAGACTGATTAGACTCATCAAAATAGTTATGAAGGTTGAGAATATACACCCATCAATAAGAAGGAGAACCTAAAATGTTTACCAAATTTATGGATCAAAATTCTCCACTGGAGTGGATTTTAGGAGGTACGCCACATAAATGATAAGGTTCTACACTATGAGGCTCAAATAAATGCCACAAACAGTGGATTAGAAAATGTGAACCCATGAAAGCGGGAAACTATGGTTTTATATTTTATGGGATTGAACTTAAAGTGGTAATTTTACATACCTTGTGTAGAAGACATGGATCAAAACCCATGTAGCTATAAGGTATAATATTGGGATAACACATTGATGGGAGCCCTTCAATAGATGAACAACCATGGTTGGGTGATTATGAATTGCGTGAGGCTTATGAATGTATAGCTTACTAGGAGATACTAGGAGTATTGATGGAGTGGATTAAATGATATAACAGGAATATGGATGCTCGGATGAGAATAAGTATGGTTATTGATGAAGTGATGATGAAATGAAAGGAGTGTGGTGATTGATGGGCATGAACCCCAAGGAGGATTCATATGTATCCCAATGGATAGGGAAAAAGACTACATAGTTCATGATGGGGAGATGAGTCATCTAAGGAGGTTTCTTGTGAGAATGATCGGATGGGTAGGGAGCTGAAAGTAATTTATCCTCCTGGTTAGGGAATGACCCCTTTATGATAGAGCGACCGATAAAAATGGTCAGGATGGGAATTGATGATAGGAATGACCCTGAGAGAGGATACTATATAACCTTATTAGAAGGTACAAATCAATGTCCACATAGTTTAGTAGGGAATAAGATAATCAAGGCATACACATGGAAAATGACCCAGAGACGTTCCATGTTCTTACGAATGATTAGTGGCCCTTTACAAGAGGATATTCTATGGTTGGATTCATGTGATATATGAAGGGAATACTCATGGTTAGAATATAATGAGGATTTATTAGAACACCTGAAGGTGTGGATCTGTGATATGTGTCTCAAAAATGGAGGATTTCGCATTACGAGGGTACTTCCCTAGAAGGGAGCGCTAGATTTTACCATTTGATGGGATTGATCCTTAAGGAGGATTCATACATTCCCAAAATGGATCAAAACTCTTTTAGTTTGGATCATGTAGTTTAATATCTAATAGGACTAGAAAACTGATGTGAAATAGCTGGAACAAATGGATTGTGGGGAGTGCTGGGCTTAAACCACCTAGAGGCTTCCTATGTACCCATCATAGATGGAAGGGATTAATGTCCACAATGTAAGGTGAGTGGGGTGATATAATTAGGGAGAACACAAGTACAATGACATAGAAAATTCTAGGGATTAAATATGGTTAGTATTTCAAAGAAAAGTTATTGCTTACACATGGTTAGAGGCCTAATGAGTTTGTCTATGTCAATATTAATCTATTCCCCCATGAGTCATAATCAGTGTGAGAAATAATAGGTGGTAGTGGACCTGACATCATTGTCACATATGGTTCTCCCACACGAGATGGTGCTGGTCATATGCATATCTAATGACCAGGGGGTAGATATTGGGACTTAATATTGGAGAGATTATCATGGAGGATCAAGTACCATGATATAAGGATGTCATTCATTGACATTCGGGTAAGAAATATCTCACTCCCATGAATACTATTGGGCATGGAGAATTCCAAAATTAAAACTCCCAATGTGCATTGAATGGGGAGATAATACAGATAAAATTAATGCGATGAGGATGATGGTGCAAGGAATTCTATCATCCAACAACTCGGGTGGGGAAGATTCACTCCATACCCCCATTGAGTTACATGACAGATACCTACCAGCATATAGAGAAGGGAAGGAATCCACAAGGCTTGACATGAGAGGTGTGGAGGAATAGAATATGGGGATTATGTGTGGAAGTTTCATGGGCGCCATTATGGAGAGGAAATAGATAAATTGTATTACATATGAAAGATACCTATAAAGTCACCCTAATTTCTAGTCTTGATGGAATATTAAATCATTTGTGGATTGAGTATTATTATTAGGGAATAGACCTGAGATGTTGGACCATTAATTTTATATGGTGCTCATCCCATGATTGTGGAATGAGTCATCTTATGTTTTCAACATAAATAGTCTCTTATTTGGTACAACAAGAATCCTATGTTTTTCATATAGGGTATGATACAACTTTTAGACATGTGGAAATGTCTATGGAATCACAGTTTAAAATCATGATGTAGGGATTACTAGGAGGAAGATTATGAGAAATGTTCCTGGTGGGACTTACAGATGAGGCATCTCCTTCTAGTTCAAACTAACATTGGATCCTAGTGATGGGGTTTCTAGTGTTTCTCGAGTAATGTTTTGACTCATGGTGCTTATGGAATCCAAGATTAAAATCCCATTACTAACATGGTAAAGTACCAAAGAGGAATTGGTCAACACATGATTTTTCAAGGAGTGTAGTGGAGTTTCTTAAATTCTGTTAATACATCGATGGATGTCAGGGGCACAATGGAAAATGTCATCGACCTGGATCAAAAAGATCACGGTACAATTGCCCAAATTTTTTGTGGGTTAGTGAATATTGAAAAGGGAATTGATTGGAGGCCCAGGATCATAGTCCAGGTGGGGTGGTGGGGTGAATCCCTCCATAATATAGACTGGTGGGACCTTAAATTACATCTTGATGGGGGATCAGGAAGGTTCAATGCAGAGCTCAAGGTCACATTAATGATGGGGATTTATATATAAGGGTCTCGAAAAGGATCGAGCTTTGTGGGGTGTGGTCTAATGATGAGGTATTAATGAATCTATGTTCCCTTGCTTCATAATGAAGACATGATTCAAAGACGAAGATCATTGTGAAGGAGGAATACATCACAATGCATTAACTTCCTCATAGGGACTTCTTCCTTTTAGAATGGAAGAGGCCTTCCGGAAAGGATCACAACTATAGGTTGAGGCTTTTCATAAACCCATGAGAGTGCTCTTCACGATGCCTATAGGATTCAAGTAAGAGTTCTTTGTGAAGAATTATAACACCATGAATCGACATCCTATTTCCATAACATGGTGGAACATCCTGTTAAAATGAATGAATGAGGGGGTATTTATAATCATGGGGGTCTCATGTTGCTTTAAAGGATGACATGAAGAAAACATGATATCCAAGTAGAGATAGGTCATCGTTGGACATTAAGAGTGGTTAGACAACTGAATTCATAGTGGACATAGAGCTCCTTAGACTTGCAAATCTGTCTGTCAAATTTCTTCATGATTGTAGAGAGATATCCTCTAATGGGACCTCCAGGAATGGGCTCTATGGATCATTTTTATAGCATATCTTCCAAAGAACAAAAATTATATTACATAACACGAATTGGGATTTACCAAAACTAAAAACATACATTGTGGACTGAGCTATACTATTGGACCATTCATTGAAGAATTAATTTCATACTTTGGACGTTTTTTCTTGTTCCAACACCACTTTTACGTAATTTTAACCCCTTCTATAGTGACAAAAATTTACCTTGGTAATGTATTTTTAACGTGAAATATGAAATTTACATCTTTTAATAACATTATAATTAAGATTTTATTTTATAATATATAATTCAATTCAATTTCGAAAATATGGATTCTATCATTTAAATGAAAACTAAAATTATGTTGAAAAAATATTTTTAAATAAAATTGACTTTTAAGAGTATATTATTCATAATATAATGATATATTTATAATGAAATAAAATATATTTAATATATTATATATATTTAAATATTTAATTTTTCTCGAATCATTTATTAAAAGGGATAAATTTAAATTTCTTAGATAAAATATAATGTACCGTTGAAAAATAAATTATTTTAAAACAGTTATATTTTATAATTAATAGATTTTTATCCTTGAAATTGAAATAAATTATCTATATTAAACTATTAGATTTTATTAATCCATTGATTTGCGAATTTTCTAAAATTCTATACACATATAAAAATATTCTTAATAAAATTATATTTAAAAAAAATTATATTTTTATCAAAAAGTATTATATTTTTATTTAATTTTATAATTATTTATTAAATTTGAATTATATTATTTTTAGTTTTTATTAATAATTACAAATAATCAATCTACCGGAAGTATACAAGTTTATCCAATGTCCATATATCTAATGATAATAGGTCCAATCATAGAATAATAGTGTATATATATATATATATAACAGTAATATAACATTAATATATATATCGATATATATCATTACATAAATATCTAAAATAATTCATTCTTTTTCCAATCCCTTTTTCAAGATGATAATTATATTTCAATAAGTGTTAATTTTTTTTCAATTATTTTTAGAGGAATGGTCCTCTTTATAATCTACGATGATGATAATATCAATCTTATTTATGTATGACACACTATGTTTACTTTACCATTGAAATATTACTAATTTTGATTTATTTAGGTATATTATAAATCTGTCATATTTACATTATAATATTATATATTATTTTTCATGACCATACACAATAATAACCCCTCTTGAGCATATAGTGGAATTATGAGTGACCCACAAAGCCTTCATCTAAATGAAATGGGGTTGGTGAATGTCACTCATTGTATAAATCTAAAAATTTAGATTTATTACTGTTATATATCAATTGAATACATAAATAATACACCAATACACACAATGATATAAATAAACAATGATCTAAGATGAATTAGTGATACAATTCTAAATAACATCCTATGATGTGGCTACAAAACAAATCTCATCCTCTAAGATGTAACTGTTCAACATGGTCACCAATAACATCTTGAAAACATGGAAAAGGTATATATATCAATGAATACAATAAATTTATACTAAATATATCACACTAATGATTTTTATGTAATACTTGTATGGATTTTATAAATGATCCATTGAATAAAAAACAGAACAACTTGCACCTAACAGGTCAGCTATCATGCAAACTCACCAATGATTACTATCCAAGTATCATATCCAAGAGTAATAACATAATATAATGAATATATATGATCTTACACTGCAAAAAAACATCCTTGTTTATTTTTTACTCATACCCCAAAATAATAGATCATATACTTAATCCCATAAACTGTAATGTATGTTAGTTCAATACACTATCTACCCCATCCTCCAACCAGGTCCTATATATTCTGAAAAAAAAATATCAATTCATTTCAAAACCCCCAAAATACCATAACACATTGCTACATTACCGATATTATCTTATATCTGATACCAAATAAGACATGTCATCCATATATCACTAATCTAGTATTGTAGGGTATCATGAATTTGAAGGAAATCAAACTGGCATCCCACATCTACTATGAAAATCACTATCATATCTAATAACATTATAATTAACACATATAAAAGAGAGTGAAAGTAAGAGGAGTATCAAAAAATGTGTCCTTTCCAACCACTAAATTTTTTTAAAGTCCCATAATGAAAAACATTTGGGAGTTAGTAATGTTATATTACTCGGAAATCTATATAAAACTAAAAATAAAATACATCATTCATATATATACACAATGAAAAATCAAAATCATTAGGTTTCTATAGTAATACAACCCCATAAAACCCCAAAATCATCACTATTTTAATATTCATAGTTTTCTTATGATGTGTATATGATTTTAATTTTAGTTTAAATGCTTGTTTACAGAGTAATGTTAATACCCATTGAGTTAATTGACTTATCGAGGGTGTCAATGGATTGTTAAGAGACTACAACCGAACATTTTAGGAGAATACTATTAGATGCACAATTAGTAGAAATTATACAGGATAAGATGCATCGTTATTACCAACCATACGAGACCAATGATGAGGGAAAAAGGAGAACATGTTGTTTTCCAAACCAACAGAAAGGATATGAATTCTTGTTTGAGGGGAAATGCAATTTTTTGATAGTGGTATGAGGCATGGTTTTTCTATAGTATAACAAACTATTATAAAAAACTATGCAATGTTCCACTCTTATAGTGAAGGGAACATGGTTGGATCACGGTTTGGCTATCCATGTGGCCAAAAAATTTGGCCTAGTCTTTTGAGGAAAAATATCAAACTTTACATATAAATATAATAAAAACCTAAAAAATATTTTTTTACCTATTTTGGATAGTAGGGAGGCATGTGGTCTCTTCTTGAAGAACTTTTTTTTCTTTTCTCCCATTCTTCAATCCAAACATGGAATTGTGCATCTTTAGTCTTGTTGGATTCATGCCAGTGAGTACTCCATTCCTTTTATCTCATTATTCCTTTAACTTATGATCAATAGATTTATTTAGATTCATAATTATATGAAATATTTCTAGTTTCTTCAATCATTTTTTCTTGATTTGAGTGAAATTATGAGTTGAAACTAAGCGAGAAGTCTACTACGAACCTATGGTAGGTGGTCTATACATTTCTCTAGTGGTTTGATTCGTCAAAGGGACAGTTTTTCTAGGGTATCCAAAAAGACATTCTTGTGTAGCCATGAAAATTAATTAAAGGTTTAAATTAAACATACTGGAAACTATTAGGGGTTCCCACAAGTTAATTGAATATTTTTAGAGGTTATCCCCCTACCATTTTTACCAATGGTGTTCAAATTTGAGATCTCACATTGTTATATCACCCATTTGGCATGCCTTTCTACTTTCCTTGTTAGAAATAGCACATTTATAAATGGATTTTGTGGAGTTTATGGAATATTAACTGTTCTTCCATGTTTTCCATATTAATCATGATTTTGATTTGTTTTACTGGTCATATTTAAAATGCAATATTGGAGAGAGAAACACATGGAAGGTAATTTATTGTGAATTATTATATGAGTGGGTAAACTCATGAAATGTAATAGAATGTGAATCATTATACAAGTTGGTTAAATCATGGAATATAATTTAGTGTGAATTTTTATTTGAGTGGTTAAAATCATTGAATTGAGTGGATTTTATATTAATAAATGGAACAATTGGTGAATTATACTTTACAATTAAATGAATTTTATTAATGGGATCTTTATAGTAGTAGTGTATTCATTGGATTATATTAATCCTTTGGTATTGAATATATGGGATTATCTAGGCCATTATATACCTCGTATCTAGATTTTTTGGGCCCATAGAAGGCATGGTTCTTTTACATTCACTTTTAACCAAAACCTTGAATAACAAAGATTCCATCGAGATTATCCTAGAACTAAATGCAGATTTCTTGGTCTACTATTCATATGATCTAGCCTCGTGGGGTTTAACACCTCTGATTATATATATTTACTATGGTAAATGTAACAAGATGAATTAAAATGTGTTTCTATGGTTGATAAGACATTTCATGATATATGGAATGTACATGGGTGTTTTGATATATTCTGTATATGTAATGAACAAGGAATTTATTATCGTTTTCGTCAATACATCGTTACTATTGGATTTTGAAACATGTTTTTCTTGGAGTCTTGTTGGGATTGACTACATCAAATTGGATTATTTAATTTTTGATGGTAATTGTACTTGTATTATTTTCATATCTCATATATAATTTTCAATATAATTTAGATTATATTTTAAAATTTGTAATTATTATATATAGCATGGGTGGTGACCAAGTGGGGTTGTATCTCATACCATCTCCAGGCCGCCATTGGGTTCTCAGAAAAACAACAAAGATGTAAGGATTTAATGGGCCTTGATCCCACAATTAAATGTTTGGAAATTGTTGCATTCATAGTATTATGGCTTCATGAGACCCAGTTTTGAATCATTATTCTATGTATAGATAGTAATTTTTGGTGTTTTTTAGTATTTTAATTCATGTATTGTTCCATTGCATGTAAACCTATTTTGGATACATTTTAGACAAATGACATGATCTTAATTATATATTATATTTCATATGATGTTATTTATATATTCATGTAATAATATTAGAGTTTTTTATCTATTTTGGGTTAGAAGTTTATTGTTCATAGTGTCTGTTGTTGCTGAATATCCATTTATATATCAGTTTTGAATTTATCTATATGATTTAAAATATTTTGATTCAAAAAATTATGTAGGAATATTATAAATATAGACACAAACAAGGCCATAACAACTAATTGGAAACCTTTTGATTTAGTGAAGATGCTCCTGAGCTAGTGTGGCCCATAGTGCTCGTGTCACTGTTCAATGGAATCAATGTTTGGGACATTACAATGACATATCATTGGAGGTAAATTTATGATTTTATTTACTATTTGGGTATAACTGAAAGGGATATTATGTAAATGGGATTAGGTAATGAGTTTTTCCTGGTATTAATTGCCACTATTATACAAAAAATTGAAATTCCATCAAATAAATATAGTTGTTTTTAGACTTTGACTATAATAGTTGATTTGATTTCACTTTTGGTTGATGAAGATATTTTGTGATGCTATAATTGATAAGATTGTGGGTTATATTTTGTTACAACCTGATTAGATGAGGGTGATCCATCTCATGGATCATTTTAGGAACCTTTCAGGAATGAAATTTGATATATAATTCAATTCCATAATGGATGTATTCCATATTTTTAGGATGATCTGATACGTGCCTTGTGTGAGATTATGACTTTTTTTAGATAATATATATTTTACAAAGGAAATAATATTTTTAATTAGGGTTCCTACAATAAGAAAAGTAGTGTTTTCTATATTAGGATACAAGTGAAACCCTAAGAAGTAAATTATGGCGTGTTGAGTTATCGAACAATAGTTGAATTGATGAGAACCTATTATTTTGTAGATTTTATGGCTTCCATATTAAAGATCAAAAAGTGTATATAAAACTTTTTATCAAAAGTGGTGAACCATTTGATTCAACAATTCATATTGAATTTGAAAATAAAATGGAAATATATCTTGTGACGTAAAGAATTTGACATTGACAATGCTTTTGAGTTGGTAGAAGGCAGTGTCTCTAGAGACTTTTATGGTAAATTATTTTTAACCCATTCAAAGATTTAGAATCATGATATGTAGTATGAAAAAAATTTAGGAATTTTTTCACCATTAATATTCCCTTATATGTGAACATTTTTTCCATCATTTTAATGGAATGTGTTTGAAATTGACGATACATTCCACCACAATTACCTCTCGTCAAATGCCATGAGGATGACGACAACCATGTTTCAGATATAATGGTTCATTGGATACTTGTCTATCATCCTCTATTGATATTTGAGAGGACAAGGGTTTCAAAAGTCACAGGTGATGAGGAAATTTTTGGTGATAGTTTTATGATGTTTATGAACACTTTTTAGGGACCATCGATTCATGCCACATCTATAGATGAGCTGATGCATTTGTTCGAATAGAACCATACTTGAATGTTTTTATGTAAGGAATTAAAATGTATTTTGATCATAGTGTATCGAGACTAGTACATCAATATTTTATAATTATTGACACTTCTAAATTGGATACTGGAGCTTGTGACTTACATTATTTGGGGAGAAGTAAACAACTTGTGGGATTTTCTATAAAAGGCCAAAAAGCTTCTAGAAATTTGTGGGATGGATATGAAAAAATGATTGAATTATTAATTATAACTCAATACTCTAAGATAGGTGAGGGAAAATGAGATCATGTATTTTTATCCGGTCCTGATGAATGTTATGGAATATTAAACATGATTTATAGTGATTAATAATTTTGTGAAGACATTCCTTGTAGATGAGACATTGAGGGTGGGATTCATGGAGTACAGTCTCAAAAATCCTTTGTCAAGAAGTGAAATTTTGTGAAATAACATGAGTTGAGTACCATACATGATGCTAGAACATGTAGTTAAATTATCTATCATCATTTTTGATGATAGTGAAATGTGGGGATACAGTGCGATTGTGACCATATTATGTGAGAATCATTTGGAAGGATAGGTCCAAGTGTATATTTTTTGTAGGACCTTTCCTCCAGTAGTGACGAGTATAGTTGTAATACTGAAACCAAGATAATGAGTGAGTTTCTCATCATTTATTTAATCTAGAATATGGAGTAGTACCAGTAGATCGGTATAATGTTGTGGACATGGCCCGAGGTAGTGAGGCACTTGTTGTACCACGACAACAGAGTTGGTATACATTGTGGATTGATGTTGTGTGACATGGACATAATTCAATCCTTATATATTCTATGTAGCCATCTTCTAAAGATGAGGGTTCTAGATTTTATATGGTGGGAGGTAAGATCCAATTATCCCCTATAATTTTATCTTATTTTATAGATAATGGAGAGTCACAGAATTTATGATATGTAAATTTTATGGAGAACCATGGGTTAGTAGTTCTGATTTGGGAGGGACTTTTGACTCTTGGTACTATGTTAGGGACTAGAATAGAGATTTTACATAATTACTAGAAGTAAAAAATTTACATTGGAGGTTTTCACATCATATAGAATCTTTTTTTTCTTGGGATTTCAGAGTTACATTTCTTAGTTAGGATGAAAAGTCTGGTTTCACATCATGCCTTCATTCATTGATTTCATTTGAGGGAGAACTTTCCATCACCCTAGGGTAGAGTTTTTATTGAAAACGTTGAATGAGATATATTTGTGTGATGACCGAGATTAGATTATCATGGGATGTGTAGTATGATAGTTGTGATTTTTATTTTTGATCTGGATGATCAAGGAGCACACCACGCATACTTTACAATAGTTATTGAATGTTTCCTGATGTATTCCATAAAAAATGTTCTACATTAGCTCAAGATATTTAGGTGTATTTTTTCATCTCTCTAGTTACAATACCACCACTATTATCTATTATCCTTGTAGGATAGATAATATTGAGATGAATGATCTCAATAGGTGGCTATAGGAATTGGTGGTAAAGGGTTTTTGGGGACAAGTACATCTCCATGGGGTTCACCAACCCTTTTTTCAAAAATGATAGTTGTAATTATTAATATATGTGTGTGTCACATAAAATCAAACTAGTTGATTGTAAGGAACCAATATCCCTTTCTCCAGATATATGACATACTTGATCTGCTTCAATGATATGGGGTGTTGCTAAAAATTTATTTGAGGCCGGGTTATTAATAATAGTGTGTCAAAATGTAGAAATAACAAATAATTTTTTTATTACAAGGTTTGATTTATAAAAATATTTATTTACATCATTCAGATTGAAAAATAAGACGATGGATTATATGTTACAGAATAACTGAGTTTTCAAACCATTTTTGCATTTGAGTTTGTTGGTTTTCAAAAAAAATTATATTCTCACAATGTTCCAAATATATATGTTCAAGATTTAATTTCTATGAAATATTATCTCATAGATAGGAGTATATGTTGACACCCAGATGCAGAGAGATATAGATTACATGGAGTGTCCCATTAAAATAATTCACATACAGATTTTTTGGGGATAGTTAGATATTACAACCATTTCAAACAGGACTCCTCCTTCAATCCATCACCGTTTACAATCTTGACTATGATGGGTGTGATGCAAACATGCATATATATTGATGAGACCACCTTTAAGGATATGAAATTTTGATGTTCATCAGCACCCAACCTTAAAATACTAGAGATGGAAAAAAAGATACACTGCCTATGGTGAAACACCATGTATTAAGATGGAAGAGGTTATTATATAGGGGGATAAAATCACGACATATGAGTCTCAGATGTTGAGGACACATGAGAGAAATTACCCAACACACAATATGATGTAATATATTGTTTTTAATTCATTTTATGGTTGTAATTATTATATTATGGTTGTGAATATTGTGGTGTACACCAACTAAAAAGTTCCTCTTGTACATATTTAGATTTCTTGATTTAAATCTGTGTCAATGAAGGTGGGTTGATTTCCAATAGAGTTTGGACTTCAATCTTACATACATGCATTGGGATTTCAATCCAAATTATAATGAACTATGATATTGTAATTAGATAATCGAATGTATGGAAGCAAGTAACAATTCGTAGATTTTGGAATTGTTCTCTAATATTCTCTTAGAGGTGTGTGATCGTAAAGGTAAAACATTTATTTTATCCATTGTTATGAAATCTATCCTTAAAGGATTGATGATTAGAAAACCATCAGATTAAGTGGTCCTAGTCCAATGGTATAATATTTTATGTGAGGAAACACTCTTTGTTGGACTATAGGTAGGGATGAGATATTTTGAGTCCATTGTGAAAAAATTGTTTATAGTTTACCTATTTGGGTAGGTGATGTGGGAGTTTCATGCCTCAATTGGGATGGTGCATCACTGAGTAACTGAATTATATCATATTCTAAATTGCAATTATTTGTAGTTAGTGTTGAAAAAGGTATTATTTTTTTAATTAGTTGTTCCACCTATCACTTGGTGATGGCGGAAAATCTAAAACCAACCAAACATCTACAATTGCTTCCATATCCTGAGTGGAATACAATAATTTCATGATGGATTCCTTGAAAAGTTTTTCAATGTGACTTAGGGATATTGATGATGTTTCGGTTTATTTGGACAAAAATACAATGGTTTCAAATTTCATTCAGATCAAGGAGATATTTTGTATACCTGATCATGGGAGGCTATAAATATATTAAATAGGATGACTTCATGGGGACCCCATACTATCATTTGGTATAGGGATAAACCTTATATGTCTTATTTCAATAATTCGTGTTAGTGGAAAACAGGTACACCAGTGTTTTAGAGTACAATATACCACCATCAGTTTGATGGCCAACTAGATTATACTATTGATGTTCTAAAAGACATTTTGCGATAATGTGTCCACGATGTTAGGGGATTTTGGTAGAGGCTTATACCCATTGTTTAGAAAGACTTCAAATATAGCTTTTAGAAAATGATATAGATGGAACCATATGAGTTTTTCAATAAAATTAAATTTTAATCACCCCTATTCCAATTAGTGGATGGTGAGTGGCTTATATTGAACTAAATATCAGGTCGGTGACTACTATGTAGGTCTAGTAGAAAAATTAGTTGATGGATACAACACAGTCATGACATAAATCTATCATTGATCGCTATAAGAGGAAATTAATGTTTCAGGATTAGGATATGGTCTTTTTAAAGATGGCATGGATGATTCAAAAATGATGGATGATGGGACAATGTAATCTTTCTATATGTTATGTATGACCATTCATGATTCTTGGAAGAGTCATACTGGTATCTTATCTGTTAATGTTACCACAGTGAGACTAGACCATGAACGAATTTTTTCAACAGTTTTGGTTTCACCATTAACTTTATGAACCATATAATGTTCTTCATTCCGAGGGGGTGGAGTTATAGGTTAATACATGCTTTATGGATCATATGATTCATGTCATTGACAATAGAACAATGTTTCTCCATGTCTAGTTAGTTACTTTAGTATGGGTGATATGGCATCATGGCCGTTTACAAGATGGGAACAGGCAGTTGGAATTTGATGTATGTGATTAGTGGTCAAAGTTATTCTTAATGGAAAACTAACCACACTTGAGAGTGAAATGTATGGACTAACTATTTTAAGGTGAGAATATTGTAATGAACCATGTTTTCATATGAGATATATATTTTAATTTTAGTTTAAAAGATTATTTATGGCCTAATGTGAATAAAAGTTGAGTTTATGGCTGTATCTATGGTGTTTATAGTTTGTTTAGAGTTAGGAAGAATATTTTTTTAGAATTATGTAGAACACATAGTTAATCGAAATCTTGTTGGAGATGCTACATGATTACTTCTAACCATGAGAGGCCAGATAGAGGGAAATAATATCAATCATGGTTTGTAAATCCATTAATATATAGACACACACATGTATAGTGGAATTTTTTGTTTATTACTGTGGGTTGAGAGATATTTTTCACATAGTTGGAAAAACCATGAACCTTACCTTTACATGGTGCATCTCTTGTCTGTGAAGGGAGCATTGTTGGAGCACAGTTTGGAAAACCGTGTGACCAAGCTATCAAACAATTTATTTTGATTAAAAACAACCAAATATTCCATTAAATATTTTAAACACTAAAAAAAATTATTCTCTACTCCTATTGAATGTAAAGAGGCTAGAGAGTTTGTTATGAAACCAAATCTTCTTGTTTTATCATATTAATTACTTCAAAATCAGTGTTTGGAGCAAACATTATTCTAAGAATCATGACCATGAGTAATCTATTAATTTTATTCTATTAATATTTAAACTTCTAATTGATGGAGTTAGTTTGGTGAAATCTAATATTCTCCATTTCTAAGATCATCATTTTTTTTTCATTTTCTCCCAATCGACATCCATTATAGAGGTTATAATTGAGGTGAAATCCAATAAATACCAATCATAGTTGGTATATACATTTCTTTTGTTTTTTTGACTATTAATAGTGATAATTTTTATTATGAATCCCTCTAAACAATTTAGAGTGGCCCTGTAAATTAATTTAACTTTTTAATTGAACACAATGGATCCTATTAGGATTGAAAAGTAGTTCCCTGAGTATTGTTTTAGGTTTTCCCCCATCCATGGTCACCCATGGGGTGATCCATTGAGATCGACCATTTTTATACCTCCCATGGGGTGTTCATTTGAGATTGTTAGTTAGTAGGATCCCATTTACAAATGAATTGAACTGATTTGATTAATTAATAGATGTTCAAAATCCATTTCCATGTGATACATGATATTGATTTATTAATCTTCTTAATTGTTAAATGATATATGATTTTTTAAAATAATGTAATTTAATAGAATTTGAATTGTTATATGAGTGGGTAAAATCATGGAATGTAATTTAATGTGAATATTTAAATGATTAAGTTAAATAATAATATAGAATTGAACATGAATTTTTATATGGTTGGATAAACTCATATAAATGAAATTATTTGGAATTGATAAATGGAATGAAAGATGAATGATTCCATTAGATTCCCAAGATGATTTTATAGGGATCTTGATAGTAGTAGTAGATTTGTTGGATGATATTTCACCATGGGTCTTGATTCGACGGGATGTCTTAGTCTTTTCTACCCCATTAATTAGACTTTTTTAGGCACGTAGTGGTCATGGTCAATTGACATGCTACATGGACACCAAATATCTTTTAACAGAGTTTCCATTACTATTCTTATAGGGATTAACAAGGATTACATTTAATGAAGTGCCGTAGATTCAGACCTATGAGTCCTAAAAATTATTATAATATAGAATGTTTATTGAAATTGAGACAAAAAATATTGAATAAATAGTAATGTAATGGTTTAGATAACATTTGAGGTTTGTAATGTGGTCTTGTGTCTTATGATATATTTTGTATATAGAGTATCTATGGTTTTATTCATCGATTTTTCATTTATTATACATTGTTAATGGATGTAGACACTAGTTTTATAGTTTTCCCTAATGGGATTGATAGTTTCACATAATATTATTACATTTCAATTTTTATTTTACATATACAAAATCATATCTGATTTATACCATACACTCTCCTTTAGTTCATATTTCAAATCTAGTAATTTTTATAGACACCTTGGGTGTTAAAATATAATTATTGTATCTCACACTATGTTTGGGATACCATTGGGTACATTGAATAACTATATAAATATATGGTGGGTTAGGGGAAATCAAAAACTGTTCAATTCATGGCTTTGAACTAAACATAAGAGAAGTGGAGAACAATGAATAGTTGAGGAATATGATGATATATCAGGATAGTAATTTATTTTAGAATTTTTTGTTTTTGACACATGTTTGTACCATTCAATGTATACTTTTTTTGGGTAAATTTTAGACAAACAACATGATCATCAGTTTATATGAGATTACATATGAAGTTTTTTTTTATATTCCAGTTCATATATTATTTTTATTTCACAAGGGAGTGTCTCTATTTCAGTAGTCAAAATATATATTGATGGGGTTTATAAATTGTTATATATCATCATCTATGGATATGGATTGTAGATACCATTTTTTTTTATATTTAGGTAATAGGGAACAATTTCCCATATGTCAAAACATATTACCTCACTACTAGTTGGAAGCCTTTGGCATTTGGGGAGATGAGTTTGAGGTTATGGGGCCAACTAGGCTCAGGGAACCATTCAGTGTAATTTGGGACATGGACATTAAAAAGATGCTTGCATTATAATAAATCACCATTGTTTCATCTAATAACAACATAAATGGATCATTTTATTTTAATAAATAACAAACATTACAAAAATACTGGTTATGAATATGATTAGAATTTTTATAAATTTACCAATACTGACTATGTTATGTTCATTATATCATTCAATTTTATGATTAGTAACAAACAATGTTTAAGAAACACCAAATAAATTATTCCATTACTCATGTTATTTCATCATTTCCATTTAATACATTCATCTACTTCCATAAAAATATAAAAAAACCCCATAATAACCACGTAAAAAACAATCCAACAAAATAACTCAATATTACATCTTTTTAACCATGGAAATTGAACTTTTTCCCAATTAAAAAAACCCATACTATCAATACTAAAAAATTAATCAACCACTAAAAATACATCACACAACACATAAATTTCTAATCAGTGTTACCCCACCACCTAACATATAAAAAATGTATCCGTAGAAACATACACACTCAAACCACTAAATCTCCATAGCCTAGAACTATCAGTAAAATAGAACACTAATCCCCAACACATATGAACCAATAAAACCCATATACTGAACACATTCCAACAAACTCAATATATCCCCATTATATAAATAATTCCATTAAATCCCTAACATTAACCACATAATTACATCTGAAAAATCAATTTAATAACACACAAGGATTGATTTGAAAGTCCATTGGTTTCCATTATTCTTTATTATATCATGGTTTTATGTCAATTCAACTTTCAATAAAAATAGTTCTTCAAAATATTTTGGTTAGTATCATTTTATGAATGAGACACCAAAAAAATATCACAACATTAACGCACATGTTACAACATGAACATTGATTTATATAAATTTGAGAGAAAATAAGAATGTATCGTAGAAATATAATGAGTGGATGAATTTTTTTTGATTCAATACCTTCTCATAAATTTCTATTATATCCAATTAATTATAATTTTAATAAAATATATAATCCTCAATTAAATAAATATCTAGTTTTATAATATGAATTTTATTATAAAATAATATTGTTTTCATCATTCCCTTATCACCAATTAAGCCTCATAATAAACACTATAAGAGGAAGAGAAAAATAAAATATCCAAACATCATAAGGGAATCCTTAATCCAAATAAACCATTAAAAATATATTTCAATCTCATATCCCTAAAATAACCTATGTTGAATTGAAACACAAAATATTAATCCCCAAAGGAGTGATTCAATTCAACCGAGAAGGAAATAGAGAAACTCAACATTTTCATCGATATCCACTATTCTAAATTTGTGGATTAAATCCAAGAGTGAGAGGTTGAATGTTCTCAAAAAGATTCAAAAGTGGTTTCCTAAGGTTTCGGATAATTTAATGTTGATTTATGAGTAATAAAGGGGTCATAGAATGTATACCCGGTGAAGAAAAAATACCATGACAACAAAACACGAGAACACAATAAATGGTTGGATTTTGCATAAAACACTATGGAAACCAAGACTGATAAGCCCAACAAAGAATCAATGATACTGAACTCCAAATATCATAACATAAATCCACTGCAAATATGATTGAACTATTGGATGATTATGTAACAAAGCTCGATCCCACAACAAAGCCTCTAGAAATCTCAACCCAAAAATGTTATAATAAAATATCCATTCTCCAAGGGCATAAAAAATGAAATGTAAGAAATTGATAGCAAAGAAATCCAAAATATATCCATGAAATGATAATCCATTTCCTTGGTATTAAGAGCATCTTTCTCAACCAAAGGCAAAAACTGAATCATATCCAATGCACCACCCCACAGGGATCTTTCTAATCAATGAACCCATGAAACTTATCCCCTTGATCTCCTATGCGAAGAATGACTCTAAAATAGTGATCATACCACACCTTAATACCATACATGCTATAGGAAATGAAACCATAATGTATTATATTCCATCTGATAAAATTATATACTCTAAACCAACCGCAATTCCCATATGCCATCTTACCATCTCCAACACTCAAAATAGGATGAGTAACATTATTATAATGTTATAACCATCACATAACATTCCTCAAAAATGATTTTCATCCACATTTAAATGAAAAATACCTAGATGAAAAACTATATAATCCACTTACCATGAAATAATCAAGATATAAATCCCAAATAAAATGACGCCACCTACAAAAAAAGTGAAAACTAGTAGAAAAAAAATAATCAAACATCCATAAGTCAACAACTCATTGAATTTAAGGAATCATTAAGAATATTATCCAAATAGAAGATAATGAAATCAAATAAACATGGTATACTAGGTATATAGCATTGAATTGTGATCCAAGAACCTCCCATCTATACTATAATATCTCCATGTAACCTGAAATATATGAATGAAACAATGAAAAATAACTTTCTCCAATGGATAAAAACTCTAAACTAATAAGTCTATAATAATTAATCATCCTCGATTTCCAAATATCCCCATTCGATGACATTATAATAATAATAATGGAACCACATGGGATATAGAATTGGGAAGAAATTATAGATCCTGTCTAACAATAGAGTGTGGAAGAACTACTAAATTACATTGAAAAAGGATTGTAAAAAATCAAAATGATTGATAAAATAGGGAGAGACCTTACTCCACTAGACAAGGATCCAATATAATGGAAAATATGAATCCATTGAGAATATATATTATCCAACCTCAAACCTCATATGTATCATAAACTAATCTACATAAGACATCAAATTGTCATGTTCAAATTTTATCTACACATGGGTTATATATATCATCAGTGACGTATTATGAAACATAATTGTTTTTGGGAATTATAAATCACCAACCTCAATCTAAAAATTTATGGTAATCATTTATTAAAATAAAATTCCTCAAGAATTGAATTTTAAATATAAGATTTATAGTTAAATTTTCATGAATGAAAACAAATTGAATGTGTTTTACCAATGATCCAATGAAATCCATGACATATACATGATAAATATCCTCTAGAATATGAATTTTCCATGTGGTCATACCATTAATATGAAGAAGGAAAATATCACAATTTTGGTTATCATCCTCTCATTAATCATGTGGTAAAATGGGTATCACAATGTGAAATGATGGTCCTTTTATCCTGTGAAGCCGCATGAACTCATCAATTTACTATCTAATTGGAACCTAATAAACACCTAATTTGACAGTAGATCCAAAATCACTCATAGAGAATATGATTCTTCTAGTACCATGGTATGATTATTATGAAATATGTTTATATGTCCACACATTTTAAGTTATGAAAATACAATGGTTGTAACAAATAAACCAAAACATGATCCATCACCATCATCTACTGGATGGACATAAAGTTCAAAAAAAACTATACAACTAGCCTCTAAATAATTATACACCATATTCGACCCCAAAAATAATGATACATCTTGGATATACAAATATTCACTCCCAATTCTATGATGTCAATCTCATTTAGAATTTCCCCATGAACAGATTACAAAAAAAGACCCTTCCAAAAAAACAACATTCTATACTAATAATATCTCGACCATTCCTTCAAAGTATCACTATAATGAAGATGGTACTACATCACCTACACATCCATTTTAACCCATGGATACACATATGTACACTACATCATGGAAGGCCACACTGTCATATAAAATTTATAACCATTAAAACTCATCTCTACCAAATAAGTATTCATCGATACTATCTAACCCCCCATAGTCTTAGAAAAACTAGAAACCCCAAGGCCTCCACCATATGACTTAAAATATAACAAATCAAAAACTACATTCCCATTTCCCAAGTTCAAGGTGATATCAATGTAACAGTCCCACTAAAACTCCAACCACATCATTTATCATATATTTTGATCTAATTTAGAGAAAACATATCTCTAGATATTTTAAAACATGATGAAAAAGTGATCACAGATGAAGTATTGTGACTAAAAAATCCATGAAAAACCCACACCTAAAAACATGAGTTTAGGGGTGGGATATTTATTCTGGTATACAATAATCTTCATAGATATAGATGAGAAACTTATGTATATTCTATAAAAACACTGATCTAGATAAGAAGCATTAAAGAAAAACACAAGCATTAATTTATCCACTATATTTAGATGAATGAGGGAACTAATCAAACCCTACTATAGGTAGTAATCATATTATAGACATAGATAGTTCCATAAGTAATCATGGTTATTCCATGTCTATATTATTAATGTGGTCAGAATCAAAGATAATTTTGAAAAAATCTATTAATAAATGCCCAGGAGTCCAAAAAAATCAAACCTATATAAACTTATTTGGTTATTACCTAGATATAATGACCATGGTTTTCTATAAATCAACCACAAATACCTACTAACACACTATGATCTACAGAAATTCACATCACATATCCAAAAAAAATGAATCCTTTCTGTTTTCCAATATAATTGAGAGTATTGAAAATGACATAAAATTGCATTATTATTCTCAACATGATCCTCCACAGACCTCGCATACATGATCTTATCACTAATGAACATGAACACATAATATTCAATGAAATCATCGAACAATAAATTCATGTGTCCCATGCTTGAAAAATGGGTGTTAATTGATTGATTTCTAGTCTAAAAAACCCATAAACCACTATCCTCATTCTTGGAGAATAACACAGAAACACCCCATGGAAGAACACCATGATGGTTTATACCCTTATATAATTGATTATCAATATGAATCATCAACTCCAATATATTGAAAGGTTCAATCCTATAATGATTCATTAACATGAGGGAGGATCCAAAAAACCAACATTTCCCCAAAATTAAATCACATAAAACAGTTAGCGGAATTTCTTCTTTTTGTAAAACATATGGGAACACCTTCAAAATTATAGTTAACTCTTCCACCTAGGCCGCATCCAGTTATAATTTAATTGATACCATATAAGAAAACAATAAATCCTAACATATAGGACACATCTAATGATCATACTAACAAAATAAAATGTTCATCTGACCCTCTCTATCACAAAAATATTATTCTCATATGGAAATAATATATAATTTTATATATATAATAAAACATATTGATATTGAGAATTAAATCATCTAATGGTATATAAAGCAGAATGAAATCACCGAATGACTGATGCTTCTATAACATCTTCTCACAATATTGACACACATCAAGAAGACTCTTCTATAATCTGACAGAAATATTTATCATCAAGGGAATTTGAAGCCTCATTATCATTATTCCCAATAAATAGAAAACTTTTAGTATAATATAGGAGTGTGATAATATTTAATCAAACAAATTATAAAAAGTGGAAGAAGATAAAAAATGGTGCGTTGAATGATAGTTGAAAACAATGTAAGAGATATATCTATAAAATTAAACAACATATGACTAAATGGTTTTCCTCTTTAAGGAATCCTATATTCTTGGATGTGATAAACCCTATATACCCAAGGGTAGGGTACATTAGAATATCATTTAGTACCATCTCAATATCATATTGTAAGAACACTATATTTTAGTATATATTAATGACATGGACTGTAATGAATCTAATTATTATTTGGATGAATATATGTGAATCCTCTCATACATGTATATGATCCAAAATTTATTGGACTCTATAATAATGAATAAACATGAAATATATAGGAATTATTTTGCACAATGATCTATAAAAGTACACAAAAAATGATAAAATTATTGAAATTGAAATTATAATTATTATTATAATAAAACCAAAATCTTATCGGACATTTTCTTATATGTCTTTTAATATATAGATTCATAAAAAACAATCCAAATATTTAGTGGAATACATTGTTTGGATTATTAATATATTAAGTAAAACAACATTAAACAAAATTACACTACATTTATTTTAACTCTATCACTATATCATATATCTTATTGATTTTATAATAAATTATAAGATATATTTTGAATGAAATTATGTAAGAGGGTGGAATAATTATCTGAATAATATAAAAAATAAATGTTTGAAGTATTAAAATGAATAAAAATTATATTATTAATGAATTAAACAAAATTTCACGATGTAATCATTTAGTAATAGGAAAAAATCATAATTTATTATCATAATTTTAATATATCATAAAATATGATTTCATTTGAATAATTCATGTATCTACACTATGGTAACGAAACATAGTGTTTTAAGATAACCAATCGTGTGCCCTAAATTATATGTCATTAGATGAAAACATTACGTATTGAATATGACTGTTATTGGGCACCGAAAATCATATGTATTGATTTATGTTCTATTTATAGATTATTGAAATTAAAAAAAATTCATCATTTACCCATAGAGAGTGAGAATACATTTCATGTAAAAATTATTATCTTTATAAGAGATTAAAGGCATGAATAATTCAACAAGTTAAACTCATGAGAATATATTAATAGTGTCATACTTTTATATCCCAAATAATTTATGTATAATTATATATAAACTGATAAACATAAATAGAATTGTGGTTGGGTATTAAAAAATTAATTGAACATAATATAACATCCATGATGATTTCATCATTTTATCATTTTTAAAAAATGGCTTATGGAAATGGAATAATGTAAGAAAAAGTTGGTATCTTAGTAGTAGAAAATCACATGGATAGTAACTGAATAACTACGAACACACATGAAAAAAATGAAATCAAAATTAAATGGATTATTATATGGTATTCATATTAATAATTTTATTGTAGAAGAGACTATAGCCTCATGTTAGAGTATAAAAATATAGACTAAAATAAAACATCATACATATTTGTAAATATTTCATTTTTATAATAGAAATTGAACTAAAATAGAAACATGATATCATAATAAATGGAATATAGTAAAGTATTCAATGGATTTGTCAGATATAAAATAATGAGAACCAACTATAAATACAACATACATATTAGAATTTTAATTAAAAATTAATAAACATACACAGATCGATGACCATATCTATACCGAAACACATACAAAAAATCCATGTGAATATCTAACCCATACCACATGAACAATACATCATCCTATCATGTTCCAGCACTCAAG
Source organism: Viscum album (assembly GCA_963277665.1). Classification (NCBI taxonomy): domain Eukaryota; kingdom Viridiplantae; phylum Streptophyta; class Magnoliopsida; order Santalales; family Viscaceae; genus Viscum; species Viscum album. Next base: position 58,162,996 of record OY728143.1, on the reverse strand, counting down.
TGAATATTTTATTAGAGTGCAATGGTTTCCCGAGTTGGGTAAGAGTACAAAACATAGTATGGAAGAACCAACTTAGTCACGTACATGGAAAACAAATGTCGTATATGTGTATGTTGGATACTCATCAGGATAATAATAATAAAAATAATAATAATAAGTAATTACATAATATAACATTATTGGAAATATTAATTCCATGGAATGAATTCATCTGTGAAAAATCACACTTTTCCCATTAGATCTGGGAACACAACATGTATTGAATGTTTAATATAATACCAGAAAGATCCATGGGTCTATGATCCAAATCAATTGAAAGTCATGCAAATAATTCATTGAGATAGTTTTTGTTCTATAAAATCTATGCGTAATCTTGCAGTTAATTGGTTCTGTATTCATGATCGATGATAAATACTTCACCCAATACATAAAATATATATTAACAAGATATATTACATTAGGGATACATTTCCTAACTCTAGGTTCACTCGTACATGCATCTAATCACAAAAATTATTGATTGAACTAATTTTCTAGACAAATTATAATTGAAATTGTTTTTATTACATAAAAATAGTTCCATCTTTATCATGTAAGATGTCAAAATCTTATGTCCCAAACTGTTGTTAAAACATGACATGGCTTCTTTGATGACCCAAAGGGGTTTTCTACTATATGAAAAATAATGAATTCACTCTAAATCATTGTAAAATATCATTATATATTAAATAAAATTATCCAAAACCCACTCCAATAAAATTACATTGAGTTTCATAATGGTTTATCCACCGAACCATAGGGAGAATCCTAGTCATGACTTAAGGAGTAAGTAATCATCATTTAATATATCTGAATATGGGAATGTAGAATAATTTTAAACCATACCAAATTATTTATGAGGATCACCATGTAAAACATCCTATCATGTAAAATTGAAAATATGGATCCCTACAAGTAAATATTGAAATCCAAAATCATACAAAACATCTTGTAGTCTCAATATACAAATCCTAATAATTTTTTTTTGGAATCCAAGAATAATATTACCTAGAAGCTAAATCACTATACATACTTCTTACAATCTAAATAAAAAATCACATCAACTGAAGCCCATCAAAAAATATACATGAATTCTCCATTGGAAATCACTATTACATAAATTTTAACTAGTTTATTACATAAATCAAAGAGAAAGAGAGAATGAATCACTAAACCAACCACTACTACCACAACACCTATCATAAAAATCATTGTAGGGGTTCTAGGGTGACACATGCTACTGTATCTACACAAAATACATACCTCAATAGTCCAAGGGAAATAATAATAATGAAAAAATTCCTTGTCCCCATTGATTATAATAATGATAGGAATCCTAATTTTTACCCTTGAGGTTCACACTTATGTGGTGTCCTCTCTCTTAGGGTCCCCTATGTCTGAACCTATGTAAATCCAACCCTCATGGAATCCTCAGAAACTATATAAAATTTATGTAATCCTATGTAGAATTCTATAGTTAAAATCATAGGTGGAGGTATCCCTCATGTGATCCATCTTCATAGTCATTTTCTCATATCAACATATAATCCAATTCTGTATGGGTTATTTGGGACCATTGGCATTCATCCATTTTGAATTACTCAATTGAATTAAATTTAGTATTTCCATCAAAAAGGTCCAAATATGTGGTTCTTTTCTCATAAAAAACCAAATAATACACCTTATATGATTATTATTATTATTATTATTTGGGTTAAATGATGCACAATCTACATTTTTGAAGATTTATAATTAATTTCCATGGTAAGGAAGAAAGCTACGAAGGCCCGTCCATGCTCATTTAAGGGATGCAATTTCTTATCTTTTACAATAACATGCCATTCAAATACATATGGTAATAATATAATTAAATAAATAATATAAAATTATTAATTTAAGATTTAATAATTTATTGAAATCACCTCGGTGACATAAATAAATTAATTGACATAATTAAAAGCATATACAATGTCTCGACTCACCCTCTATACATGGGGAGAATAATAGAGTCTAATCAGTACCATAGTCCTTCCAATACTCCCAAAAGATTTCTAATTTTATGAATAAATGGGGAGATTTCTCCAATTGAAGAAGACATAGAGGAGGATCAAATTATGGTTAATCCTTATCAAACATAGCATGAAATATGGTAAAAAACATCTGTTGTCAGAGTGGAAAATGTTAATTTTTTCTATTATTATTTGGAACATGGTTAGGCTTCTTATTAGGGAAATTGGGAATTTACACTATCCAGAGAACCTATAATACAAATGGTTTCCTCATAGTGTTTAAATTTGTTTTTCCAAACGTGTGGGGATATTCCTCACAAGTAGTCATACATCACACAGTAACAACCCATGGTTAGAAAAACCATCCCCAATCCAAGCATGTCCCTCAATACCACTTTACCTTTCTACATTTTTTACTTGGACAACATTCAAGGATTACAGAACAACATTCCAATAAAAAACAATTCCATATGGTTGTTCCACATGGTTAGTACAAACTATTCAGAAACCATATGCTTATGTTTGTCTCACATATAAATGTTTACTTGAATCCCAATTCTCTTGAATATCATCTAGACATTGAAGAAACATTTCAATACATAATCCATTTAAAAAAACAATATTTTTAATTAATAAAAATATTATAATAACATTATAATGAGTAGTTTAACATTTGGAAGGTCCCTTAAATGTAAATCTCAATTTCATCAAAAAAACATCAACCAATCCAAAACATAGGGCCATTTAAAGATAGGGTTTTAAATGTTAATGATATTGGGAGTGAATGAAATATGATATATATGTGTGAATTTATATATAAATTAGTATTATTATTTAATTATTCTTAAATATAAGACTTAATAATTTAGGTCATGGATATTGAAAAACTAATTTTTTTACTCATTGTTTTTTTTCATGGGATTTAATTGTTTAGGTACATTAATTGAATTTTATTCAATAGAGGACATAATAAAAAATATTAATATTACATCGGGCATGGGAATATAATTACATGAAAAAATAAAATTTATAAAATATTAGTTACCATATTTGAGTTCACAATGTAATTTATTGGTTTTGATGATTATTATAATTCATTAAAATACATTAAAATTTAAACATTACATTTTTTTGGGTGCACATTTTCATATATTAAATATAATGATATTATCACTTATTTATGAAGTAAGATAATATTTTGAAAATAGATAAATATATTAATTAACAATTATCTAAACGATAATATATAGAAACAAATATTTTTCATACACAAATATTATAGTTTTTTATATGAATATATATCCTATTTTATAATGATCCACACTATATTCATAAATCTATTTTATGTTTTGAAACACATACACACGATCCATCTGTCCAAAAGAGTCCCCCATTATGTTTATAATAACTAATAACCTTATTAAATATATCATTCCCATAGTTATTCGTAATAACCCATGGAAAAGGGAAAAAAGAAAAAATGATCTCTTATTCAATTGAAAGGAAAAAGTGTAGATATCAATAATAACATAAGAATTATATGAGAAAAATGGTTCATAAACATGAGATAATCATTTGAAATCCATACCCTGTATATCATAAATAACAATATTATGTCGTAGAATAAATCTTAGAAGATAATAAGAATGACTTATATAGGAATCAAAGATTACAATATATGAGAAGATAACATTTTCTTAAAACATGAGTGTGTTCCATATACCAAAAAATATAAAATCATTTAATTTGTATTCATGGATCATTTTTTTGACTATCATAATGGATTGGATTCACTACACAAAACATAACAGTGGTAAAGGTTCACTCACATGAAAATCATTGTAGATATAGTTCCTCAAAAAACTGGATTCAACCCCCCATTATAGTCTTATTTATCCCATGAGATATCAATCATTTTCAAATATATTGGTCGGCTACATAATTCTTTTCTCACCCAACATCATTTACAATGTGAACACCTTATGTGGTCATAAAATATCCTCCATACATATTTTATAATTAACCACTAATCCCATAATGAAAACTATACACATTTCTTCATAGATATCACAAAATAGAAATCATATCATCACATTACAACTCGTTTAAATAAATAGGGCCCCGTTAATATTTCATCAATTAATCATTGATAAAACCGGGGTAAAATGGGATTCATAAAATTAAAACCAACATATACATTAAATATGCCTATAGTGTTTATGAATTATTTCATTTTATAATATTACAAGTAAAACATTATTGACCTAACTGTATATTATCATATATGAAAATTACTTTCAAATTACAATAACATTTTGTGGAAAATAATATTTCTACTTTTAGAATAAAATTTAAAATAAAATATAAAAAATATAATAGAAACACAATTAATTGAAAATAAACATGTAATCAGGTAATGTATTATTCAATTAATTGACTATTCGTGGTGGCATTAAATTATTCATTGGAAAAAAATTTAAAAATAAAACATAAGTTTCACATAATCTAAAAACATTACATCATTTGGGACATAAAAAAGATGACTAAAAAATTATAATCAAATCCTGTGTAAAATGAAATTGAAAATTCAATTTATGAAAGTATTAAAATATTGATTTTCATAGAACACATTATATGAAAGTGAGTGGAGTTCTATCCAATGATATAAAGGATTTTGGTTTTTCCGTGAAAATATTTCCCATGTAGCTTGAGCATGGAATGTGAGGGAAATGAAGGGAACTAATATTTTAGTAAATAAATAGAATATAAGAAAATATATGAGTTTTTTATTGGTATATCATAATATCTCATCATGAAAAAATATTGATAAACAATCCCAATAAAGAGTGGTAATATGACATAAAACCCTTACTCCATGTGTATAATTTGTATTATAAACCCAATAAATGAAATAAAACATATAAGGATCTTTAAATATCTATCAAATTAAAAATATTCATGACACAATACATTAATGGGAATATAAAATATAGAAAAAATAAATATGTTGTGAATATTTCTTGTGTCTCACATAAATAAAAGAATGATTTTTTTCCATAGGTAATAATTCAGATTCATTTAAAAATATTTTATAATAAATATATACTTTATATACATACTTTACAAAATGTTAATAAGGTATATAATATCTTATATTATATCTTTACAACGTTTTATCTCCATTTTTTTAATAAATATTTATTCAAATCGCAATTCTCACTAACATCTACTTCACTTTTATGGTCTCTTTTTGTTTGGTAGTTCTTCACTTTTAAATTTGATAATAGTTAAATAAAATGGATAATGTTAATAATTATATGTGTATCATATATATAAATTATATATAAGATATGAGTCTTTCAATAAATTGGAGATATATAATTAAAAAAACTATTCCTAGAGATGATGGGAAATACATATTCAGGAACACTATTTCCATTTTTCATTAGATATATCAAAAGAAAGGTAAATAATACACCCCACATAAAAATAATTATTATATAATATATAACATTTTTATTTATTAAATTATTATTTATTACCAACCATGTATGATGTAAATGATAATAAAATCTCATCGCTTTGTGTAGTTGGTAGTCAAAAATTACACATGATTGAAATTTTTATTTTCATACGGTTTGAAAGGTTTAAATTTAGATATGATATTGTGAATACTAAATGATAATTACAATATTAATAATATATATATAAATTAATCTATTTTTAATTAGTATCATTGATTTTTTATTGAAAATGAATTACAAAGCCTTGCAGATTTTGTAATGTGTACATATACACAATCGATACTTTTACTTCCCATTTCATAGATATATGCAGCATAATTTTGTTTTCATAATATTAACAATTAAATATATTTAGGATAATTAATTTTTATACTACTATGAATATATTATATTTCTTTGATTTAGACTAATATCTATGAATATAGTGATCAGTTATGGCGATTAACTAATATCTGAAACTACTATTTAAGCCCTCATATTGTGGGTTTTAATGTAGTAATTATCTGTTAAAAACACCTATATAATGTTACTACGGTATTGGTGAATTGAAATTGGATGAAATTGTTTGAGCTAGAAATCCAAATTTGGTGTCAATAAGTGAATGTAGGGTTTCCCTATTACATTAGAGGGGATCATAAATCATTTTATTTCATTCAAATTAAAATATATTTAATTCATTATGATGTCATATGGCTCCAGATAGACTATAAATGGGAAATATATCATATTTTAGAATATATATTATCCATATTTGACACTTTTAATATTAATATGATTTTTTTGTATTTTAATTGAATATTTTTTCATAGTAATGATTTTTTTAAATTTGTACACTATTCATTTAATTTCAATTATATGAAATAAATAGATTATTGGAATTAAATTATTTTTTAACATTAATATAAAATATAGAATTAATGTATAAAATGTAGGGCACACATTAACTCGCCCAAATTACATTACATTTAATTTTTTTTTAAATATGTTTTTTTTAATTATGGAATTTCTACATCAACATTGTATAAAAATTAAAGGTAATTATTAAATTTAAATAAATTAGAAATAAAATTCCATCATGAAATAATTTAAATAATGCAAAATATATAAATTTAATAGTTTTTTAATACCATTATGTTTACATATGTTGGCATGTAAAAGATATTTAAATCATAGAGAGTAGAATTTGGTAAATTTTTTTTCTTTTCATTTTATATTCGTTATTTTATATGAAATGTCACTCATAAGAAAATAATCTCAAGCCTACGGTGGTAGATTTATTAGTATCTTCATCCAATGGAAATTTGGATTAAAAATTATTGCATTATAACTTAATGATAATAATGAATATCCCACTTTACTCTTTATCATGATGATAATTTTTACATCAGTTATATTCATAATGCATAAAAAATATCCAATTTACCGAATTTAATCCTTTTGATTCCACATATGAAATCCTTTTTAAAAATAAAAATACCTATAGTTACGAGAATATATTTTTTTAATAATGTTCCAAACAATTAGTGAGAACTATTTTTTGAAATTTAGTGTTTTAAGCATAGAATTAGATTAATTATTATCGGAAGCATAGAAAACCAAATATATGAAATTTAAATGGTTAGTTAATGATATAATATAATATTTCATTTAAAAAATTAAATAATATATGTTAAATAAATTTCTTAATAAAAAACTACCCACATGCATAAAAATATATTTTCATAAAAAATACATTTTACTTGTTAAAATGAAATTATCATGAAATAAAACATTAATAAGATTATTATTAATTGTATAAAATTATTTAAGAGTACTAATTTTAATTTTAAATAATTTTATAAAAAATTTATCATTTTATATTCTTTAAATAAAAATTCAGTTTCCAATAAAAATAAACTAAATAAATTTTGGAAAGATCCTGAGCATTAACTAATATACTGTTAATTTATTATAAAATATGAAAAATTAATTAATCTAGGGAAAAATATCATTGAGTAAATATATGTATGAGTACTTAGAAATCCTCCTCTATATTATAAATCCACATAGATATGATTCACCTGTACTCCATCTTGATCCAACTTTATCTCTCTTTGATCTCTGTCCTTATAATGATATTAAGTCCAACCAAAATGAAAGTATCAAAAAGGTGGGTTTTCCATAAAATAATCCATATGGAAACAAAAACATACAAAATTGGGATAGAGGTACAATTTTTAGTAAATATTTTTAATTTATTAAATTAATTTTATAAGCATTTGGAATAATTAAATTGAAAGAAACCATAGACATACAGAAGATCTTCTAAACTCACAATTATCCACTAATACAATGAATTAAAATTTAAAATAACATGATATCATTGATTTCAATGAATTCATTTAATAGGATATAAAAACCTAAATTAATTTTAATAATTACATAATAATCTATTAATTCTATTTATCTTAACATATTTCCAATTTTTCATTAGGAAACCAATGTATTGTATTTTAAAATTAATTAAATAATGTATTTTAATTTAAAATTTAATATAATAGTTTGTAATCATTTTCATTGATGAAAATTTATGAGTATAAATTGAGACTACTCATTATTTTTTTAAAATTATATATAGTTCACTGATGTAACAATTATCATACACGTTTTATATGTAAATTATATGGTTTTTTTGAGTAAATTAAATGATATATGTAACCCATTTTTAATAATTTTTCAAGTAATGATTTTTATATTTGGGGAATTATTGATGTCCTCATTCAGTACATGTAATGTAAATAATATATTATGTAGAAATGAATTAAGCATTTACTATATTATAAAACTTATTATATAGAATGTATGAGTCAATAAATATATTGTAATCACTTAATGGTATGGTTTATAGAGTAATAAATTATTTTTTACATTCTGTGTTAAAAGGTTGTATACAAGGCATTCACATCATGTATTATACAATACATATCACTCTATGTATGTATTTGATAGATTTTTATTGAATGTACATTTATATCAATACAAGAATTTATATGTTGTACAATATATATATATAATGAAAATTTTATTTAATCTTCATATTTAATTATTTTTAATCATCTTCTATTGTAACAAATAAAATAATCTCCTTGAAACTAATTTTTTCTGCTTGTAAAACACATCGAATAAATGGTTTCAATACTCATAGATGATTCATATAACAACACAACATATGCAATGATTAACCGGTCAATTAAAAATGATAATTTTATTCACTGCATGTATTTATATTAAATGAAATTGAAAATTTATTGGATTGTTGACCTGGTTCATTGAAGATGGGTTCACAGTGTGTACCTCCATGCTACACGTCATTATGTCATTTATTATCCATCCAAAATAATTAGACACTCTAGATATGTTCTTTAGATGTTGATAACTATTATATTATCTTATATGTATTAAATTTTTTAGATATAAATGGAATAATATCATATATCAATTATCATATTGTATTAAATTATATAATCATATTAAATATATTGTTTGGAAAATTTTAATGATCCATAAAAAATAAATAATTATAAAATTAATTATTTATTTTTAGTTCAACTTGATGGTGTAAGATATAGATTAATCCCCTGAATGGCATTTGGGAAACATGATTATTTATTCAATGAATCATTCAACACGTTAATTATAAAGACTGTGAAAATTAATAATATTCATTCCTTGTAATTCACATTCATATTTTTGAAACCAAAAGAGTGGATATTTAAATGTTAATTTCTAATTAATCTTAAACTATTAATAAATTATATAATATTGATTTATTTTATTGATGCAGGTGTTTGTCTTCTAATTTCAAATTATATCAATTTTTATATCATTTATGTGGACACCAGTTAGAATGCATCGATTTGTGATCCACACATACTCCATTGACATTTGAATGACATCGATGGTGGTATTGGTGAAAGAGATATAGAATCAATAGTATCACATCACTATCTTGATAGAAACACATTTGGATTGAATAAATCACATTTTATCTCATAGATAATATATTATAGGGTGTTAGATAGTGATAATCTCTTGGCCTTGAGAGAAAACCATATAGATGTTCTTATCAAAAAATTATTCACATGTGTGAATTTTTATCAAAATGTCATGTATCTCAAAATTCTGATAATTTTTTATTTATAGACCTAGGGACATGATTTTAAGTTAATTAAATTCAAAATGGATCTCAATACTTTAATAAATCCAAATAAATCCCCATTTGAATTAAAAAATAATTTGAATATTTTAGTCGCTAGTGATCCCTTATCCATGCAATGATAAATATATTTTATAATATAGAAAATAATTATTTAATACTAAACACATAACCAGACCAACTGATCTACCATTATATTCATTTAATATCAAAATAAATAATAATTTATATTTTATAATCTAGTTATAGAGAATAAAATATTTATTTTTTCATATCCATTTAATTTAATTATTTATTAATAATTAAATAAATAATTATTTAATACCATCTAAATTACAATATTTATATAATATTCACTAAATAAATAAATAATCTACAAATTATCATTCTGAGGAATAAATTATTTATTTGGGTATTACTAAAAATAAATAAATTTTTTATTTATAAAAAAAATGAATATTTATTATCTTAGGAATAATAATAAATACACAATTTTAATATAGTTATGTAATTAAGAAACTTCCTTCAAAAGAAATATTTATTTATTATTGGATCATTTAATAAATCATGAATAAATATTAATTCTCATTTTAGGGAATAATATTTTTTCCAACTGCTATATATTATAATTAATTGAGATCAAAGGAAAAACCTTATGTGTGGCCATAAAAGATTCCTCCTCAATTGTATTAATGGGGGTTTCTAATTTTCCATGATTACTGATTAGAAACATCCACCCATATATGAAGAGGATATGTTAAAATGAATATAATCACACATGAATTCTCCCTTTTTAAACTAATCACTTTGTCCCAATGTCTTATGATGTAGGTTTGAAACCAATTTCAAAAACATATATGATTGATATAACTTTCTATGAATATTTAAAATAATCATTTCATTACACCATGAACGTTGATTTTAATTTTATGGTTCCATTTCAATTAAAGGATGATGATATTAACATACATAAAGATCAAAAGGACACGTACTTCCTCAACTTATTGATTAATTAAATATAATTCTCGACACACCCATCATAACCATATCCTCCATGTACCATAATATAATTATTTATTATAATAAATATACTTTTTGGATGCATAAAATGATCTACTAATATAATTAAATAATAAATATTGTTACACACACTTGAAAATAAGAACATATGATGGCACAAAAACAAGTAGTCTCTATAAACACATCTATTCCAACAGTCTAAATCATAATGATGACTAATTTTAATCATAATTAGTTGAGTTATCCTAAACTTGTAAACACTTCAACATGATAGGAATAATAATATGTGTCCCAGCATAGAAAGTTATTTGACCACAGAACTATGTTTATGAATATCATTATCAATTATCAATGATCTCATTATAGTGGAAATTGAAAATTATTTTTGGAGTGCAATAAATATTGTTAGAAATTATAAAAATAATGTCATACAAAATAATAATTAAATTTATATATTATATTTATATTTTAATAATTCACTATATAGTAAATATAATTTAAAATGTATTTGGATCATTGGAAAAAAATTATATCAACAAGACCACATACAAGAATACTCCCCTTTAGAAAAAAAAACATGTTGGAAAAACACACTTATAATGAAAACAATTTTCCCTTATTTAAATGATTATACGGATCATGATACAATTCACATGGTTAATATAACAACTTGATTCTCATAATATAATTTTTACATGATTTAAAACATATATCCCATAATAAATAGAGATATATATGTCTAGTGTGATTCAAATATTATATATTTAATTAGTCATCACTATAATAAAATAATTTATATTTAGTTTTATCCCCATAAAGTTCTCCTAATATTCTTTGTTATTTTATTACTATAAAGGATGGCCGTGGAAAATAAATAATGAAATATGAGATATATAATTCCTAAAATTATAGAAAATAAGGTAAGATATTTTAATGTATGTATAAATGGTAACTCAACGTTATCATAAAATAAAATGGTCATATATAATCATATAGATGAATGGAAAAAAGAATAATATATCAAATGTAAATTGGGTGATATCCTTATTAATAATATTGAGAATACATTTCCGTGAATATATTATTTTGAAAAGGTTCATGACTATGTTTTAAATAATGTGCTTTAATATTCAATAGATACATGTCCCAAAAATATGAATGATCAGATTACATTGGGATTATAGTATGCATTAAATGATAATTTTTTCTTTGATCATTTTGTTTTGCATTATGGGATAATTTTCAAATGATCCTCCCATATAATCTACCATTAATTTATATATTACATGGGATGTGACACATGTCTCTAGTCACATTCATTCTCATATTTAATGAACGTTCTAGGGAATTAGATAATGCATAATAAAACATGGGTAAATAAATGAAAATTTGAGGAGAATGATCATATCATTATAGACCCCATTATCATTTGATAGTGTGTGGGTTTTTCGATTTAGACGATTGGATGGGGATATACCTACCTAAATCTACCATCCCATTCATCTTTAATTGTGGTACAGAATGATATAATGAAACATTAAATGATGGGTTATTCTTTAATGTATAAAAATGATTCTTCTTTTCTAGTAAATATAACAATGCAGAAGGAATTCCATTAGACTTCTATAGTGTGAACTATATCTAACCATTAAAATACTTGAAGATATATAAAAAATATGTTTGAATTAATATTAAAGTATCCATGGTTTCATTTTTTCTATTTTACATTGTTAAATTTTAATGACAATTATAATGTCAGGTTTGTGGTTTCTATTCACATTTATTTTTATGAATATAGGTTAATTAATCCATTAATAATCCAATAGTGGTATAAAATCATGTTATGATTCATGATTGCTGAAATACATGTTTGAATTTTAAACAAATGGTATAAAATTTAATTAATAATTTAAAATTTCTGGAGAGAGACGCAATAATTATGATTATGTTATAAAAAAACCACTACTGGCACTTGACAATATGATATTTCAAAAATGTGGTTTTCATGTTGACACCATGTGACTTTGTAATGTAAAAAAAATTCTCATTAGGGCCTATCAGATTATACATTTATGATAATATAATAATTACTAGGTCACACAAATAAAATAAAATAATCATGTACACCAAAATTTAATTAACATTATCAATTATATGATAAAACATCCTAGGTCAAATTCTTTATAAATTGAGCAGCACAAAAACTATTTCATCACATTACATTGTGAGGAAACATATTGAGATGTCGTCTATAATAAATTACATTGTGTGACAATTTAAAATTGAGTGAGGTACTCACATTGACTAATTTTATTTTTAAAACACACTTTAGGATTCAATCATAATGATTTTTTATCATTTAACATATTCTAATGTGTTAATATAAAACCAAATGAATATATAAAAGAATGTTTCATTTTTTCTTAAAATTTAAATATTCATCATAAATTAAAATTTATTGATTACAAATTAAAATTGAATTTTATTTTTCGAGTTTATTAATTATAAAATGCTAATAACATAATTCATTTTATTATGTCCATAATTATATATAATTTTCTTTATATTATATCAAAATATTCCCAAATTTTAAGAGATTATTTTATTTATATGTTTAATATTATATAGTGTAACAATAAATTCCAAAAAATAGTCTGTATGTAAATTATATATTTACATTGATGGAATTTTCCATTATTATTGTAATGGGTTACCTCTTTACAATTTTTCAATATAGGATGTCATGTTTCTTTATTAATAAAGAGGGATAGATGTGAAACCTCTTTAAACAAAAATCTTTGTGATATCTAGACTATATAAATTGTTTACAAAATAAAAATTAAAAAAAACTATAATATATACAATAACGTTAATTTAATATAAATTTCCCATATATTAAAATATAATGTCCTTTATACAATAATATTAATATAAATGAATTTATAAAAAAAATATAAAATTTTCCTCATGAATATAAAATTTTTTGAAATATTTTTCATTAACAATATCAGGTTTAGTTTCGAAATTTTTATCTGCTTTTTAAATTTATGAAATGAATACTTAATTTCTTTTTATTTTGATAATTATTTATAGTGATGAATGTTTTATAATATGAATGGCGTAGTATTGAGTATATAATTAAATATTTTAAATATATTTTTATATATGGATCTATATATTTCTATAGTTGGTATGAAAAAGGGTTTAGTTTCCATTTCCATTTCCATTATTTTTTATTTTGATTTACTAGATTTAATTTAGGTTGTGAATATTGTATATAAATGTATTATTTGTTAGTGTTTCGATGAATGAAATTATATCATATATAATGTATCAATAGTTAGAGGAACATCGGTTTAAACATCCCTCTAGCCTATATGCCTATTCTATATTCTATAATGGTGGGGGATGGCCATCTATGGCTTTGGGTATACTCACGTTAATATTATTAGTTGCATATAATTCTAAAATTTTGCATTAATATAGATTTTATCCTATGGAGGAGATGAATTTGGATATTTGTTAATTTATTTGGATTTAATTTTTGGGTAATTATAACAAATAATGAGGTATATAAAAAGATTCACATAAACCCTAGGTTGGTCATATTGATATGGAGGATGTCATATGAATATAAACTAAATCAGTAAATAAATATATTTATTAAGGGAATAGAATGAGAAAATATGGTGAGATTAAATACCTTTTAAATATTATATGTATAATTCCTTCCAAATAGAGAATTTTTATAAAAATAATGATTCAGTAAGAACAAAAATACTTGTTAGGTGCCCATTTATTATCTTGTACATGGATGTAATGCAATCTGGTGACCCTAAATGCTAGGTTATATTTTCATTGTATATTTATTAGATTAAAAAATGAAAGGTAACCCTAATTTTTAGGATACCCGATGAGAATAATCGAGTAAATCAAGATAATATTTTGAATTAGGTGTTTTCCTATCAAATATCCAACCATACGATATTATATGATTGATAATTATTTTTTAAAGGATATATTGAAGGCATAATTACCTAAATTAATTTATGTTTCCCATAAAGAGATATATATATTTTTATTCTAAAATATATGATTTTACCTAAAGGGTTTTTCATTTTAATGGCACACAAATTTGTAAAACTCTATATTATATGATATCACAACATGTAATTTGCTAGATAAATATTTTATTATAGATAATATAACCATCGTCATTACCATCCTCAAATATTACAATGATAATAATACATATGATTCAAATTATTAATAATAGAAACTACTTTCATTAGTAACATATTAAATGTAAATGACAATAAATTAATTGTTAAAGATAACGGCATCCATGAATAACCAATTATTGAAGTAGATCAACACAGTATTCAAAAATCTTATTAGAGGCATAAAATAGTTCACTTAGGGGTTCAAAGACCTCACATTGAAATTGATAGAGGTTTTTTTTGTTTCATATTCCCAATATTATTATGTATGTCAATGATAATAAATAAGAGTATCTATTCTTTTGATTTAGTGTTAATATGAATTTATTTAAGCCTTAATATTCATTCTTAATTAATACAATATTCGTCTATTCAGATAATAATTTTATTCAAGAATTTATAATAGATATCTTCATATTTAGCTAATAGATAAACACTAAATGTAATGTATTGGTTATGTTGTTGTGTTGACTATATATGTTGGTTAATGTTTAAAGATTAAAAATAAATGTTTATTAAATGTCCAAAAATAATAATCCAATTATTCATATGTGGTCCTTGAAACCTAAATAGATAGTAAATTAATATAATAAATGTTTAATTATTTTTTAATCTAGAAGAACATTGTTAAACTCCTTGTCATTCCCCTATGAGTTATAAGTGTTATAGAAATTGATTCTTCTTTTGAAAGGTATATGATATTGAATGTATGTTATATATATATTTTTTTAAATATAGTATTTTATAAATAATTGCCGAATTTAATGGTCTTGTATTTTCGAAACAATTAGTGATGTAATTGTGTTCACATAATGTATTTATATATAAAAAAAATACATAAAGACCAGATGAATCTTAATGAATATATATATTCATCTGAGTTCTCTTATATGATAAGAGAAGTATACATATGACATTTTACTTATAATTTTTACTACTGATAGGGAATAGTTCATAGGGTTATGGGGGTTCATAATGGTCGTTGATCCAAAACATTCTATTCAACGATTCCAATCACTCCCCTCCTCTATATAATGTTGATTTTATTACTCTTATTCAATCATCTATGGTATCTTTTTTCTTGGAGTGTCAACAAGGATTCATACCAAAAATACATTTTGTATGTTGATTCATTGTATACACTTTTTAGAATTTATTATTTTTTATATATGTTTCCCCGATGGTCAATATTTCTACCTTTGATATTTATAATGATTTGTTTCACATATGAATCTATTTAATTTGGAAATTTTTTATCAATCATTTTAATCTTTTAAAAATCATTCAATCTATTAATAGGGATTTTAAAATTGAACCACCAATAAAATTTTTAGTGGTAAATGGTTCATGAATTTTATTATAATGAGATAGATTCCAATTTTACTAGGTAAAAATGATCTATCAATTCATTTCATTATTTATTATATAATTGGAATTATGTTAGTCATTCCGGATAGGTTACTACATTTTCTATTTTCAAGATTCATCTTATTCGATGAATTTAGTCTTTTCAAAATCCATTATTTATCCATCATTATGGATACCGTATTTGATATTTTTATGTCATAATAAAGAAATATATTAAAGGGAACAATATATTCATGCTTGTTGGTGTGTGTAATTCAAATTGTAGACGTTGTTTCTATATCATATTTCCTTAATTATCATTTAAAAGTTCATATTTACCAAAACTATTTTCATTTTATCTTGTGTGGATTTATACTCTTTCTATATTATTCAAGAGAAATCATCTATGATTTTTGAGAGGGAGTCTCAGTCTATGGGTTTCATCATGGATTCGGCTTTCCATCAGCCAAAGGATAAAAATTGGATCTTTTATGCTATTACTGGTATGTAATTGTATTCCTTCGAAACTATGGTTCTTTTATGGGTGGTAAAATTAACTATGTAAACAAACATGGGTAATCAAGAATTAGTTGTCTGAATACTATCATTGAGGTTAAGGATTATGAATGAAAATAATATTATGATAGGATTGGACAATATTCTAAAATATCTAATAAAGTGTTGTTTTCCTGAGAAAAAGAAGTCTCTGATTGTTATATTTAATCCTCAATATAAAGGGGAATAGTTGTTTTGGTTATGTTCATTATATGTAATGAAATCTATTCGATGAAAATCTCTTATTTGTTAGAAATTTCTGTTATTGTACTGAAGGTAAATCAATGGGATTAAAAGGAATATTTAGATGGAATATGAAGATTTATCTTTTGGATATAAAAAACCCAACATATAATATTTCAATAATAATCTGTAAATATTTATCATGATATATTAGAAGAATAAATAAGGATTGTAATACTATGGAACAGAGATGTATTGTTTTTGATCTTTTATTATTGGTAAATTAACTTTTATGTGAAATATGCGTATTGAAATGTGTAATTATGAATATTATTAAACCCTAATAACCCCAAAATAGATTTGCATACCAAAAAATAGGAATAGATAATGGCTTATAATGAAAATCATTTTCTATAAGATGATTGAATGGAGGATATTTATTTTTTTTCACATTATTAGTGATTAAAATATTTTCATTCTAGGTGGAAGTCTCAAGTGTGTCCCTTATTTATTGTTTCTTTTGTACCCCTTTTCTCAGTTTTATAGTGGTTTTTATAATTTTGATTAGTTTTCCCTAATAGTTTGTTTGATTACCATTCATCCTAAATTTGTGTTTTTTATGAAAATTAAAAAAATAGAACTAGAAAGAAATGATAAATAGGCCTTATAACAGATTTTTTGTGAAATAAATCCGATGATTAATTTTATACACATTGTTTTTGAATCATTTGATTTTAAATAACATTTTTAAGATATTATATAGATATAAGGGTTTGTTACAAGATAATGTGTTTATCTAAACATTTTATAAAAATATGCATGTTGATTTTTCCATCATCAATATGAATAATGTGATAGTATATTTATCACAAATTGAACTATTAATTCAATTACATTGAAATATATATATGATAAGAAATTAAGAACTGGTTTTTTCACATTATACAAATAGAAGGTAAATTTTGTTTTTAAAAAATTTTGTTATGAATCTTAACATGTTGTTCTAAAGATAATATTATGTCAATGAAGCTATTCAGAGTATATTTGATCTTAAAATTTTTAAAAGTAATGAATTGTTGATAAAAATAGTCTATCAATTAATTGTTTTAGAACCTAATATCATTAATATTTTATGATAAATGATATTAAGTAAAAATGTAATGAGAAACATTATATCGCAATTAGAAAATTAATATCCCCATTTCATAAATGATTATGTGACTTAAACATAATATCATACTATCATAAATGTGATAAATAATTTATAGTATAAACTTTTATAAATAGATACATTAATTGAATGGAAAATTCGATCAAATATGGTACCAATAATAATTATGTTATTATTAGAAACTATTGTAATTGTATAAAAAATATATGATCATATCATTTGATGTTGTAAATTTTTAGAGATTCAATATTTTCATGGATTTAAAAATATAGAATATGATTATTAAATCTCAGAGTTATTGACAAAATATTTCTCCATAAATATTTCTCACTAAAGGGTTTATTTAGCCTGTTTTATCCTAGTTTCACATAATGACATAATCATATTTTGAAATTGAATTAATATATTATAATTATCAACAAGTCTTCCACAAAATAATATTGACCTGGTAGTTTTTCATATGTAATACTATAGAAAATTTATTATATTAAGTTATTCTATATATTCTAATAAGGTTTTTTAAATATAACATATGTCATATAAATGGAATTATTAAAATTAGAATTATTTCACATTGGGTATAAAATCTATATATAGATATAAATTTTGTAAAATATAATTATAATTTACCTCTCAATGTATGAATTTAGTTTTTAATTAAGTGATTTTAATCATGTATCATTACAAATAATGATGAAATGAAATGGTCTTCATTAGTATGATTAGTTTATGATATGTACAATATTCCCATGAAACACAAAAAGTGTTTCTTTGTGACAGATATCTTATTATATATACAAAATTGAGTTTCATACACTATAACTAGTACAAATGTGGGTGGATGATAATATGTACCCATTATCATAGTTTGGAGATATATGAAGCATGATAACCTTTGTACATTGATATATTTCTAACTCAATTAATTATGGGATTATCTCATCCAGGGTTTGATGGGTATATTTCTGATTAATAATTTAATTATTCATCAATAAGAAGATGTGGTTACCCTATTGTGAATAGAATGACATATGATATATTAATTGAGGTATAATATATAGTGTGAGATCACAAATAGGAATTAAACAAGGTATTCATATCTATCCATATTTGGGATATGTTATTTTTTAATTCCTAGAGGAGAATAATATATTATATATACATCAGCTTCATTATTTTATATTCAGATTGTCAATTACATAAGTGTAAGGTATTTATATTGATATACATCATATCCCATTGTCACTCGTGTCCTTAAAAAGGGGGGAATATGGTAATTCATTCATGCATGTGATGAGGATAGTGGACGTAGATATAAAGATACATGTATTTGATTGAGATCATTCCCCATTACATTATTTCATTAGTATCATTAACTATTGGCATGATAATTTGTTTCTTAAAAATATTGTTCCAGTGATTTATATTTATTATAAACTGTATAATTTCCCTTGAAATCATGCACTATGGTTTCAAAATGGGGTTTGAGTTTATTATTTGTTGATTATCTAAAAGTGTTTTGGAAACAATATTATAGAGTAATGGATAGGTGTTGAAAATTTATTAAATATTAATTTAAAAAAAGTTATTTTTAATGATAACATTCAACAAGTTGATTTGAGGTTATCAAAAATGAATTTCAAAAGATATATTGTTTTGATTTTGAATATTATTAAAAAATATATTTTATATACTAAAACATATGGTGAAACTAAACAATGTATATGAGGCATTAGTGAATGTGGTAGACTAAATAATATGGTATTCCCTCAAACATTGGATCACTATTACATTTCAGAAGATATTTCTAATGTTCAATATTTATATTATGTTCCCTAAAAAAATATTCATAATTATAATATTAATATTATGTTTTCAAACATATATTTTAATATTCATGATATGAATAAAATGAGAATCATATTACTCAACAAATGGTAGGCTTATAGCATGCATGAGATGATTCTATTTCCATTTATAATATGACTATACGTCAATGAATAATATTTGAATGATCTTCCAATGTATACAAAACTTGATGAATGTTCTAATTTTAATGTATAACAATGGTGGAGTCTTATTGATGAATGTGATGAAAAAATAGATGCAAACTAACTCATGTGTTATAAAAAATTAGATAATACCATAATCCCTAGGATAATCCTAATGGATTTATAGACACCACTTTCTTATGATAGAATTTTGGTATGTTCATGTGGATTCAAGGAAAATGTTATCCCATCCTCATTCTCCCTTCTTCTTCATCCTCTCTTCCATGATACATGATAAAAATGTGGGGGAAGATGAGATCTCATTTACATTACATAAACATTTTATCACATCCCATGGATACAACACGAGAGATGGGACTAAATTTATATACCCTTTAGTTACCCTAATAAAAAAATAAAAATGTTATAGAAATTTGTAAATATCATATATATATGTTATGAACTAATAATTGTTAATTCACTTCAACTATACACTATATCATTTCTCTATGTAAGGTGATCGTGGGTATGTGGTTTCTAATAACTTCCACAATTATAATTAAAATTTAGTCAACCACTTTGAGTCCTTGAAATAAAGACATGGATTTATAATCATTTTAAAACAAATTTCAACTTAATACAAGAAGAACATGTTATTGTTAAACATGTTGATAATGTAACATATTAGGCTAGGTTCATTACCTATTCAATGTAGTTAATATCTCACTAGATGACACTATCAAACAATTTATCGAGGTATATTATAATTCTATGACAAAACATCACATCATATTCAAGAATGAATATTTCTAGAATATGATGAAATCAATAAAAATGATTAAGAAAAAAAATAAAAAATTAAATGGATTAGAAAATCTTATCTATATGAATAACCACATGATATATAATAATTATTATAATGAAAATAATAAATTTAATATTATATTATATTTTAGTAAATAATCATGGGACTTAAATATAGATTTCATGTGAAAAAAATATCATATGATAGGTCTCGAGATGTATTCATAGAAAGGATCCCAGAAATTAATGATTTATAAAATGTATAAATAATCCTAAATGAAGGTATGTATATATCTATCATCATAAAAAAATAAATTAATCATAATATTTTTACATAATATAATTTTTGTTTTTATATGACAAAGAGTAATAATTCATTTATTGGATTGGTAAAAAAATGAAATAATAATAGTGATGTTCCATTAAAATGAGTTTTCATTAATTATCAAATTGTTATAGTATTTCGAAAAAAATATATCTGAATCAATGAATTGGAAAATAAAATATTTATATATATTAATAATATATAAAACATATATAATAATTGAATAAAATCCTTTTTTCATAACTATTTTGACACTCAAGTGGTATATTCATTGAAAACCTACAAAATATTTTCAAAACATCAGAATGAATTAAAATAGATGGTGACTGTTAATTATCATGGATAAAACATTGTTTGTCACGTTTTAAAAATAAGGTGTACAAAACTAAAATTACAATAATTTATTTTCATGATTGTGAAGATCCTCCTTAGGATTAAAGCTGATAACACTCTGATATTTGGTTTTAGTCAATTGAAGGAACATGAAGGAACAAGTCTAAAATTGAATGTAAAGGAATTTTTTCTGATGATAATCCAAATTGGATGTTGATTGGTTTAAAGGATAATATGATTATTCATAATAATTTATCTAGACATGTTACAAATAACTAAACATTAACCGATAATCAATCTCACTAATGAAGAGAACGATAGAGTTCATAAGAGTTCAAGTAATGGACACCGTGGGGGAATGAAGATTTAATTTTCCATATATTGATGATGTTTAAAGAATCAGTCAATGAAGTGTTGTGGATGGATGATACGATGTGTTGAGTGTGGTAAATGAAAAACCATATAATTATATAAAAGATGAAGAGCTTATTTAACATAATGGATTATTATAATGTTCTCAATAATATATCGTTATGGGTTGAACGTTAGAAATATAGCTAGTATGGGAATGGTACTAATATATTTCTTTAGGTGAAATCTCATGAGTAGAATATTAAAGGATGTATGAGTAATAGTTTTCAATTGTTATAGAAGATACTACAAATAACATATTTAATAAATGGGGTATTGAGGAATAAGGTGATAAATCCTAGGTTATGGAATAATAAAGATGTGGGATGATTGAATTTTTTATATAATGAAATTTATGAATTTTTAAATATATAATGATTTTTAGGTATAATATTTTGATTATGGATCTAAAATAATATGTCAAATTATGTTGATTCACATGAAAATTGATTTAATGTAAAGGTTATATTTTATGGAAAACACATGACATATGAAATTTAACACTTCATAATTTTTTCATTTTGAGATAATTTGGTTTATTATGGAAAAATATGTAATTGATATGGATGTAAATTGAATATTATGTATATATTAGAAATGATTAATGATGTGTGTAAAAAAAATATAAGTTATCCAGGAAGGTTTCAAAATAAATATAGGATTTATGGAATATATTCAATAATCTATGGTTTTAGATAAGGAATGATGATGTATGTATATCTTCAATGTTGTTTTAAGGTAATTCATTTTATTAAAATAATTATAGAAATAATATGACTGGGGTATTTAAATATTCGGTATGAGACAATCAAGTGATACATTAAGATGTTTCGAGGATTAATTCTATGATTATTTTGAGAACTTTAGTTACATTTTTTATATATTTTCAATTTTGGAAGGATTATACAGATAACCATTTTCAAAATTATTTAAAATGAACATTAATTGGGGTTTTAAAGAGTAAATTATTTCTTCACCAAAATTTTTTTGTTCATGTTTTATTATATTTTCTAACATTTTTATTTTTCATAATTACATCAGAAAGAAGGATGTAGTTAAGAGTATTTTAGGGATCCTATTTTTGTTCCTCAAATGTGAAAACATTAACCTATTATAGTAATATAAAATGTGAAAAAATTTCAAGGAATGACAAAAGGGTGAGATTATTCTTATGAAATAAACTTAAATAAAGTATGTATATATTATGTTCAATGTTTATAAACATTTGGAAAAGGAACATGAAATAATATTATTTATTATTAATGTTATTTATGATGATATAAAAGTCCTTTCAATACACCTTTGTTAAATGGTTTTGTGCAAATCATTTTTTTTTGGATAACCCACATTCATATAATCAATGATCATAATGAATTTCAATAAATATTAACTCTATTCATCCATGAAAAAACCCCCCTTCCAACCAATATTCTCATATTTCTAGATGAACTAATAAGTTACATTAATAATCCTTTATGATTACATATTTTTCATTTAGGTATGTTCAATTATTATTTTTTATGATATGGGTTTCAATTAATTAATTTTAAATGTTAATACATTGATGGCTGATATGAATTTCTAAGGAGAAATTAATTTTAAGGGGGATAGAATGTAACATAAAATTATTTGAATTTTTTTTGTAAAATTAACTTAATGACTCCAATTTTTATCATTACATGTATCCCTATGTTTACTATTAAACATAAAAGACAATATTTTTGTATTTCATTACATGGTACACCATGCTTAACATATATTACAAAAAACATTGAGATTAGACGAAACTAGAAATATTATTAAAATATTATTTTTATAGTTATCACCTATTCATTAGAATTGAATTTATTAATAAGATTAAAAAAATTGTGAAAATTTAAGGTTTACACATTTACCCAAAATAAATTCTTTTTAGAGAAATTAATTAAGAATGAAATCAAAAATTATATGAAAATAAATGTTTTTTATAAACTATCATATGAAAATAAAGATGTTCTATATCAAAAAATTAATAAAAAACCTTCACGTGAATGATTAAAATTAAATTAAAAAATATATATCTTATGTATACAAATTAACACTCAACATCTGTGTTTTTTAATCAAGAGATATGAATTAATCTAATATAATGCATAAAAACTGTATACTGCTAAAAAATAGTTTTGTTTCCTTTTGAAACCTTATTTTAAAAATATAATTTCACACATTTATAAAATTCATTTGGAAAAGTCATTTTTATTTTTTAAACCATATTTTAGAAATTATATTAGTGACTATTTTTAATAATTTTCTAAAAATATTAATAATTATATGAATAGAAAAAAATGAGGATTTTTAATTAAAAACATCTACTTTCATATATATTCATTATCAAATAATATTATAGTTGAAATTATTATTTATGTGAAATTATATATGTAACACCCCGAGCTTCCACGATACGCTTCTCATTCAGTAATGCAATGGCTTGCATTATACGCAACTTCGAGTTCTAAAACACCGCGACTAATCAAAGTAGCCGTTATGAATAGTAATAACCACTTTTTAAAATTATAGAAATTTTATATATCAAAATGGACTTCATTTTTGGATTCGGAATATCGAAATTAGCCTATGTTGAATTTTTTGTATTTTTCTTAGAACATCTAACTTTTTATGAACTGTGAAAAATACTTAAAAACAACCTTTTTAATAAAAATATTTTATAGTGATAAATTATACTATTTAGTGGTTTTAAAGTATAATTAGAATATATTTTTACCATTTAATCCAATGTTGGTCATTAGAATTAATTTAACATTGAAATTGGACATGAACAATTGCAAATCTTTTGATATAAATTGTTTCTTAAAAAAACGCTATTTGTTGTGACAGCGGGAATTAATTATAAAATTAATTAATGCAACTTATATGTTTGGAATTTTGTAAAACAGACATAATTTTTGAATTCGGAATATCAATTCTAGATTAGGGTGAAATTTTGGCATTGTTCTGAAAAACTTCAATTTGTGATGAATAGTGAAACCACTAAGTGGTAGTTAAATAACTGATTTTTCATTTAAATGAAATATTATCACTTCTGTGATTTGTTTTTCAAAAATCCGACATACATGGTTGTCATTAAGAAGTAAAATGTGGTTCAATGAGATTAAAATAATTTTTTGGTGAATAGTAACTTTTAAGTTCTTAATCGTGATTAGAGGTAATTAGTGTAGTTTAAGGTAAAAATAATGTTTTAATAATATGTGATGAGATTGAAACTTGTCCTACTCCTATTGGATGAGTCATGGCCGACCAATACAATCCATGGGTCAACTTGGGGACCCCATTGAGCCACTTTAGATGGAAAATGACATAAATACCTTTTATTTAATGTTAAAGTAAAAAAATACACAAACATAAAATGTTTTACTAAAACAAATTTTACATGGGGTTATACAAGTCATATTTTTTACTATAAATAGACAATGGAAAGCTAAAAATATTTCCTACATCACAGTATTTTTTTATAATTTTTAGACATTAAATAAATTAAATTATTTAAGACATAATTATGATGCAGCGATGACCACATTATTTAACGATTTAAATAAAATGAGAAGATAATGTAAAATCCAAGGCATACACTTGTCCAGAGCCTATTGGATGAAGATACTTCGAACCCTTATCACCTTAGCCTCTAATTATACATGTGTGGGACCTTTAGAATCCGAAAAGCATTGTATAATAGAATAACATTTCATTACTTCCCAAAAGTGCCCCTCCTCTCCACTTATAAAAGGCCCCCACCACTCCCACCTTATTTACACCTTCAAGCCATTTGGTTCGGCCAAACTCTGCCCAAATACTCTCCCAACGTTCCCCCCTTACTCCTAGAATCCTCACTTTGGGCAGAACTCTTCCCAATGAAGCCTTTGGCTCAAATCAAAAAGCGTTACCCGATTTTGAGGTAATGTCTTCTCTAATGTTGTTTTGTTTTATTTTTCTTCTCCAACCCCCTAAACTCTTTTTATTCATTTCTTTTGTAACAACACCAGTATCCTCAATATACTAGGATGTTGTTATAAGAATTATTCTAGCTACACTTACACACACCTACATCTAATGGTCAAAGAACATACGGTTTCTGTGGATGGCGAATTTCTGCCTCACGAAACGATGATTGTTCAACACTCATATAACACCTTCAAAGGTGGACATTAAGATGTCACTATATTTATATATGATATATAATATGTTTATGTTTTACTTATGCTTCTGTATTTCTCATTTATGGCATACTTTATGATTTCCATTATGGGTAGAACGCGATAATTTCATTTTAGGAAGTGCGGACTACCGCCCCCTCAAAGTGATTTGAATCGTTAATGCCATATGTGGGATGTATAAAGGATGGAGTAAAAGGTATTATACACTATATTATACTGGAATTATATTATACATTTATATCATTATGATTTCATTAAATACGAAATAGAAATGAAAGTAGCGTTGATGCGTACGTACGACTTAACGTCTCCATGAACGGTGCATTTCATTTCTTACCTCTAAATGTTACGTAATATTATAAATGAATGTATATACTGGATATATATGATATATATGACATCTAAATCATGAATATAATTCTGGAGATAATGGATATTCTACCACATAAACAACTTGTAATTATAAGAAATTTATTATTGACTCAAGTACCAAAGATCGACAAAACGACCGTTATTAACTTAAATAATTACATAATGTTCATAACATTGTAATAAGTGATATAAAAAGGATAATGAAATTAAAAATGGTTCTTAATAAGGTATATATTAACTCTAGTTTATTATTCAGGAGGTTAAAGAATGGTTGAGTCAAGTCAGACACGAGGTAAGGGAATTTCATAACCCAACTTCCATTCTTTGGGTTAATCTCCTACTTTCAAATTATTTCATGATATTATTATGTCATATATTGTATTTATACTTTCTTTATGAGTACATATAGTGAATACACATAATAGATATATTTTATTTAAAAATGATCTTTTTAAGGGACTACATCTCAATCTCCATTCATTGAGGCATATTTTGTTTTATACACAAATTTCTTTTATACAGTGTATAAACCCCTTTGACTTTTACGTTTATTCAAAAGGAATCTTTTTATACGAAGCGTTTTACTAAACGACAAAAAGGGAATGTTTTTCTTTCCGTACATATGCGGCGATAACGACTTCTCCTCTGCCGTGACCATTATTTGAGTTTCCGCTTCCTCTACAAGCCATCATTTTTTTTGATGAAAAATAAATAAAAAGATTTAACTTTCTTTTATTTTGGTATCGAAAATGGTTTTGAAAGCGTTTTTATTATATCAATGTGTTGTATTGATATCTTGTGATTGAAATGTGGAAATGTTATGTTTCCTTTATGCATGTTTTATGTGATACGATTATGTTATGGTTTATGATATTTTTAAACCTATTCATATTAGGAATGTATTGGACTTAATAAGTGACGGGTGGAGCCCGCTATAGCTCCTCGATGCATCGGTAGGTCTCATGAGACAACTAGACGTGGAGTTGGCCGAGGCCCTTTCCAAGTTTGATTTATGGTTTTGGCCGAGGCCTTAATCATTTTAGACGTCTTGGCCGAGGCCTTGAAAAAATGATTCAGAATGTCTGGCATTATACATTCCCTCATTATGAAAGTGGTTATTGATATTGCATGTGATTATCAGACCAGTATAATATCCATGTGAAGAAGTGAATGGAATTATCTCATTTTACTTTTGCCATATTATGTTGAAGTTCAAGTTTAAAAGGCTTTTGTTTTAGTTTTACATTGCCTTAAAGGATTATGTTTATTGATGAAAGCTTCCGCTATATTGTTATCCTTACTGAGCATCTGAGATCACCCCTTTCAATGTTTTAATATTTTTCCAGGATGTGAAGAAGTATTTTATGAATGACCTGCAGGGATTATCAGAAGAGGATATGAGTGTGGACTATGAAGACTTTGTTTTTAGTTTTTCCTTTATGATGTAATGTAAGACTTATGAATGTATCTAGTGTTTCCAAGGCTACTAAACCAATCGGTCTTTCTAGACTTGATCTTTTGTGATCATGCCAATGTTACGAATTAATGCACCGACTCTGGGTAGCTGGGGTCGGGGCGTTACAGTTGGTATCAGAGGCAGTTTAGTACTAACCTTGGAAGCTAGATTTAGATAAACTCTGATTAGAGCACATAGACCAAAGATAGACTTTGAGTATTAGTATAGAAGAGCTTCCTAGAATTTTGGTAATATAGAGATGTTGTGAGTTTTCCGAGCAACACATCCCTGTCTGGATACGAGCAGGTAGAGGCGGCTCTGGAACCGATGTACCTAGGGGTAAAACCCGAAAACACCGCATTGAGCTAGACTCGAACGGGAACTGGTGCACAACAACGGGCCTTACTGCACTCTTGGTTACGACACTCCTGGGGGATATGCTTAGGATAATTCTCATTTTCTTTACAAACCACTATGAAGGGTTATGAGTATATACTTCCTTAAGGGAAACATTTCTTTTTATGATTATGGATTATATCCATAAATAGTTCAATTTATGAAAAGTGTTTTACAAATATGGAATTATGTATTTTAATTCATAAACTAATCTAGTTTATGCCATAGTTTAGAAATGGCGCCTAGTGGAAGGAATGGAAACCGTATCAATGCACGCACTCCGTGTAGGGATTGCCCTCCTGATCAAGATAATTATTATGGATCTGGAGATACAACTTGTGCTGATCTACTTATTACCATAATGGGACAACTCACTCAGGTTATGAATAATAACCTTACTCGTATGGAGCACCCTGATCCGCAACGTGGAGGATCCATGTTAGATCACTTCATGAGGCAACAACCACCAACATTTAATGGAGGTACAAATCCGTTAGTAGCTGAGCAATGGATAAACTCCTTAGAGAAAATATTCCACGCCTTGGGAAGTAGCGAAAGGGAGAAGGTTATCATGGCAGTTTACCGCCTCACTGGAGATGCCGATCAATGGTGGTCATTGATTCAAAATAAAAAGGAAGATGATGACGTATCGAATATGGAATGGAGGGAGTTCAAAGAGATTTTATTAGAAAAATACTTTCCTCATGACCATCGAGCAGATATGGAAAGGCAATTTTTGAGTCTGAGACAAAAGGAGGATGAAAATGTCTCAAAGTATGAGGCCAACTTTACAAGGTTAGCGAGGTATGCTGCAGATTATATACATAACCCAAGAGGTAAGATTGATCGTTTCTTTGATGGGTTAAAACCATTTATCCGTCGAGCTTTAGTATCACAATCATTTTCAACATATGAAGATATTTTCTCATGTGCTATCAAGACAGAAAAGGAATTCTCTAAGTCTTATGACAACAAATTAAAGCAAGAGAAGAAGAGAACGGTGGAACAAGAGATAGATGAAGAAAAAAAAGGGAAAGAAGGATTTTCCATTATGTGATAATTGTTGGAAGAATCACCCTGGTACTTGCCTAAAAGGAATGGGAGTTTGTTATAAATGTGGAGAAAAGGGTCACCAGGCTCGTGATTGCAAGGGAAAGAAAGAGGCTATCAAAGTTGAATGCTACAATTGTAGAGAAATGGGTCATTATGCAAATGAATGTCCTAAGCGTCAGGGAAACTTACCTCAGAAAAGGCCAAGGGATCAAGGAAA
Source organism: Viscum album (assembly GCA_963277665.1). Classification (NCBI taxonomy): domain Eukaryota; kingdom Viridiplantae; phylum Streptophyta; class Magnoliopsida; order Santalales; family Viscaceae; genus Viscum; species Viscum album. The sequence continues at coordinate 58,133,167 of OY728143.1, read as the reverse complement.
ATCTTATGATGTTACTACAGTTGAAGCGGAATAATTAATGTATTGGTGCTTTTGGACTCATGGATTATATTCTGGTTATTAGAATAATGTGATATATATATATGGATTGTACTGCAGTACTTGTTGTTTCAGTAAGGTTTTAATATGATGAAGGTAATCATATTTTTAGTATGTGACAATAAGAGAAACTTTTCTTTGTTTGGGGAATCTGATAAATTGATTTTGGAATATAGAGACCTTTTTGAAAAAGTCTGGACGAAGGAATTTTGGAAAACTATAAAGGTTGGAGTGGATTAAGTTGATCTTTGGATAGTATTGTTTAAGTTTAAAACATTTTTGAAGATTATTTTTGAAATACTATAATACTATCGTTTTAGGAAAAGGACAACCTGCAGGGTGGGGCATAACCCGTCGCGTCGGACAATGCTGTAGGAATCGAACCCACAACCATAGTGCGACAAGCCTTTATTTCCTACCACTAGCCTACAGGAAGTCCCTGGTTATTACAAAATAACTTTAATAATATAAATGGGATGTGTTAAAATTTGAACCTTATACAATTAGGATAAGTATAATATTTTTGAGTTCTATTATCTTTTTGAGTGAAAGATGTGTTGAAGGTTGAAACTATAATTGTCAAGCATAAATATATATAAACCTATCTCTTATTCAATGATTAAATTAATTCTTAAACTTTAGTAAAGGGATATTAAAACAAAAAATGTTTTATCCTAATACCTTATGTCTTGTTGAACTGATGATATTTTAAATCAGCATAGATTGAAGGCTTTGAGGCCCTAAATTTTAAAGTTGATTGTGATTGATGACCTCAATCACTCCCTACAAATATTTACGTTTTTCCTCCAATTATATGTCTCTAATTTCCACCAATGTTCTCCTTATAGAGATCATAATTTGCTGGTGACTTTCTTATTTCCATTTCCCTCTTATTAAGTCTAAATTTTATTAATCTTATTTCCGATGTGGGTTTTCCACAAAGGTATTTTCTCTTTGCAACCTTTTATTTTCAAAGAAAGAATTTCAAATTGTGAGGACGCAATTTATTGAAGGAGGGGAGAATGTAACACCCCGAGCTTCCACGATACGCTTCTCATTCAATAATGCAATGGCTTGCATTGTACGCAACTTCGAGTTCTAAAACACCGCGACTAATCAAAGTAGCCGTTATGAATAGTAATAACCACTTTTTAAAATTATAGAAATTTTATATTTCAAAATGGACTTCATTTTTGGATTTGTAATATCGAAATTAGCCTATGTTGAATTTTTTGTATTTTTCTGAGAACATCTAATTTTTTATGAATAGTGAAAAATACTTAAAAACAACCTTTTTAATAAAAATAATTTATAGTGATAAATTATACTATTTAGTGGTTTTAAAGTATAATTAGAATATATTTTTACCATTTTATCCAATGTTGGTCATTAGAATTAATTTAACATTGAAATTTGACATAAACAATTGCCAATCTTTTGATATAAATTGTTTCTTAAAAACACGCTATTTGTTGTGACAGTAGGAATTAATTATAAAATTAATTAATGAAACTTATATGTTAGAAATTTGGTAAAATAGACATCATTTTTGAATTCAGAATATCAATTATAGTTTAGGGTGAAATTTTGGCATTGTTCTGAAAAACTTCAATTTTTGATTAATAGTGAAACCACTAAGTGGTAGTTAAATAACTGATTTTTCGTTTAAATGAAATATTACCACTTCTATGATTTGTTTTTCCAAAATCTGACATACATGGTTTTCATTAATAAGTAAAATGTGGTTCAATGAGATTAAAATAATTTGTTGGTGAATAGTAACTTTTATGTTCTTAATCGCGATTAGAGGTAATTATTGTTGCTTAAGGTAAAAATAATGTTTTAATAATATGAGATAAGCTTGAAACTTGTCCTACTCCTATTGGATGAGTCATGGCCGACCGAGAGAATCCATGGGTCAACTTGGGGACCCCATTGAGCCACTTTAGTTGGAAAATGACATAAATACCTTTTATTTAATGTTAAAGTAAAAAAAGACACAAACATAAAATGTTTTTATAAAACAATTTTTACATGGGGTTATACAAGTAATATGTTTTACTATAAATAGTCATTGGAAAGATAAAAAGATTTCCTACATCATAGTATTTTTTTTATAATTTTTATACATTAAATAAATTAAATTATTTATGACATAATTATGATGCATCGATGACCTCATTATTTAACGATTTAAATAAAATGAGAAGATAATGTAAAATCCAAGGCATACACTTGTCCAAAGCCTATTGGATAAAGAAAGTTCGAACACTTATCACCTTATCCTTGAATTATACAAGTGTGGGACCTTTAGAATCCGAAAATCATTGTATAATAGAATAACATTTCATTACTTTCCAAAAGTGCCCCTCCTCTCCACTTATAAAAGGCCCCCACCACTCCCACCTTATTCACACCTTCAAGCCATTTGGTTCGGCCAACCTCTGCCCAAATACTCTCTCAACGTTCCCCCGTTACTCCTAGAATCCTCACTTTGGGCAGAAATCTTCCCAAAGAAGCCTTTGGCTCAAATCAAAAAGAGTTACCCGATTTTAAGGTAATGTCTTCTCTAATGTTGTTTTGTTTTATTTTTCTTCTCCAACCCCCTAAACTCTTTTTATTCATTTATTTTGTAAAAACACCAGTATCCTCAATATACTATGATGTTGTTATAATAAGGATTCGAGCTACACTTACACACACCTACATCTAATGGTTAAAAAACATACGGTTTCTATGGATGGCGAATTTCTGCCTCACGAAACGATGATTGTTCAACACTCATAGAACACCTTCAAAGGTGGACATTAAGATGTCAATATATTTATATATGATACATAATATGTTTATTTTTTACTTATTCTTCTGTATTTCTCATTTGTGGCATACTTTATGATTTCCATTATGGGTAAAACGCGATAATTTCATTTTAGGAAGTGCGGACTACCACCCCCTCAAAGTGATTTGAATCAATAATGCCATATGTGGGATGTATAAAGGAAGGAGTAAATGGTATTATACACTATATTATACTGAATTATATTAGACATTTATATCATTATGATTTCATTAAATACGAAATAGAAATGAAAGTAGTGTTCATGCTTACGTACGGCTTACCGTCTCCATGAACGGTGCATTTCATTTCTTACCTCTAAATGTTACGTAATATTATAAATGAATGTATATACTGGATATATATGATATATATGACATCTAAATCATGAATATAATTCTGGAGATAATGGATATTCTACCACATAAACAACTTGTAATTATATGAAATTTATTGTTGACTCAAGTACCAAAGATCGACAAAACGACCGTTATTAACTTAAATAATTACATAATGTTCATAACATTGTAATAAGTGATATAAAAAGGATAATGAAATTAAAAATGGTTCTTAATAAGGTATATATTAACTCTAGTTTATTATTCAGGAGGTTAAAGAATGGTTGAGTCAAGTCAGACATGAGGTAAGGGAATTTCATAACCCAACATCCATTCTTTGGGTTAATCTCCTACTTTCAAATTAAGTCATGATATTATTATGTCGTATATTGTATTTATACATTTTTATGTGTACATATAGTGAATACACATAATAGATATATTTTATTTAAAAATGATCTTTTTAAGGGACTTCGTCTCAATCTCCATTCATTGAGGCATATTTTGTTTTATACACAAATTTCTTTTATACAGTGTATAAACCCCTTTGACTTTTACGTTTATTCAAAACGAATCTTTTTATACGAAGCGTTTTACTAAACGAAAAAAGGGAATGTTTTTCTTTCCGTACATATGCGGCGACAATGACTTCTCCGCCGCCGTGACCATTATTTGAGTTTCGGCTTCCTCTACAAGCCATCATTTTTTTTGATGAAAAATAAATACAAGGTTTTAACATTCTTTTATTTTGGTATTGAAAATAGTTTTGAAAGCGTTTTTATTATATCAATCTGTTGTATTGATATATTGTAATTGAAATGTGGAATTGTTATGTTTCCTTTATGCATGTTTTATGTGATACGATTATGTTATGGTTTATGATATGTTTAAACCTATTCATATGAGGAATGTATTGGACTTAATAAGTGACGGGTGGAGCCCGCTATAGCTCTTTGATGCATCGGTAGGTCTCATGAGACAACTAGACGTGGAATTGGCCGAGGCCCTTTCCCAATTTGATTTATGGTTTTGGCCGAGGCCTTAATCATTTTAGACGTCTTGGTCGAGGCCTTGACAAAATGTTTCAGAAAGTCTGGCATTATAAATTCTCTCATTATGAAAGTGGTTATTAATATTGCATGTAATTATCCGACCAGTAGAATATCCATGTGAAGAAGTGAATGAAATTATCTCATTTTACTTTTGCCATATTATGTTGAAGTTCAAGTTTAAAATGCTTTTGTTTTAGTTTTACATTGCCTTAAATGATTATGTTTATTGATGAAAGCTTCCGCTATATTGTTATCTTTACTGAGCATCTGAGCTCACCCCTTTCAATGTTTTAATATTTTTCCAGGATGTGAAGAAGTATTTTTTGAATGACCTGCAGGGATAGTCAGAAGAGGATATGATTGTTGACTATGAAGACTTTGTTTTTAGTTTTTCCTTTATGATGTAATGTAAGACTTATGAATGTATCTAGTGTTTCCAAGGCTACTAAACTAATCGGTCTTTCGAGACATGATCTTTTGTGATCATGCCAATGTTACGAATTAATGCACCGACTCTGGGTAGCTGGGGTCGGGGAGTTACAATATAAATAATATATAAATTAATATTTATTCATTTTTATCAATTTCATATTGAATTTTTAGATAATAGAGTCTGAATATTTTTTCATTTTCTCTTTTAAAACATACTTTCATGTACATTTTTGGGATCAATTTTTATTTATACATTCAAAATATTGTGAATTTACCTTTACAAAATGGATTATATATTATTTACCATAATAATATATATTATTATATAATTTCAAATTAAATTTTTTCCATAATTATTAGAGAAAATTGGTAATAAATAACTATCCAAATTTAGTTCGAAACTAGATTTTGAACATTAAATTTTATTTTAATAAAATAAAAAATCTTCAAAATAGTATTTTTTATCTAAAAATCATAATTCATATTTATAATCTATAATTTTAAATTTTATCATTAGTAACATTTTTATTTAAGCAGTAAGAATAAATTATAAATATTAACGAACTAATATCCATGGTGAATGTTAAACAGAATAAATTGTGTAATAAATAAATGAAAAAACTTAAATGATTAAAACATGGAATTTTTATGTGTTTATTTCTAAAACATATCACATCTCACAACCATTATTGATAATTTTTTTGAGCCACTTGAGGTGATTGGGACCTCCCATTATTGAGTATTTATAGGTATTTACCAAAATGATACTCATTGTAAATGATAAAAGGAAACACCATATCCTTTCATCATCACACCATTAATACAATTTTTATGAACTTATCCATTCCCAAAGACTTTCCAAATTCCATCCTATTAACCTATAATATTAACTTTTTCCAAAATCAATACTAAGAAGTCTTTTTTCCTGATCTTATACAGGATACCCGATGAAGGGGTTATGTTCTTCAACATGTGTTTAAATTTTTTTCTTCCTCTAAATCCTTAAATTATTATTAATATATTAATATATAATAACAATTTAGTAGTCCAAATAAATTGTTTTTTTTTCTTTTCTTTTAATTACCTACATCCATCCCATCTCCCATCAAATGGGTTCTGAAATAATCATTAACATGTACGATGGACCACTACCTCGAGAATTAATGAAATTTGTTTTCCAATTACCTCCTCTCATGATTGGGTATGATGATGTATAAAAAATATAAATATGATATATATATATATATATAATATTTATACATGTGTAGTTAATATATCATGTATAATATATTTATATCCATTTCATATGGGATATAATAATTCCATACTTGTGTACAACAGACTTCCTCCTCAGGAAGTGTTGTGATTTTATTTCACTAACACAATACTTGAATGATAATCAAGAAAAATCTAATTTATATATATATATATGATATACATGTAATAATATTAATATTAATGGAATATGTATCATTATAAAATGATAATATATCATCTTCTCACTTAAAATTTCCTTCACTGAATATTGATAATGGTGTTCATGTTCTAGTGGACTACATCCATTACCCAGTGATGAAAATATATATTTTCATCACCACACCTCATCAATGATTATTTTTGATACATTCAATAGGGAAAGACATCCTAACACATTTTTTTGATCATGATGATTGTATAATACCCAAAATTACTGCTTTCAAAAGGTGGGCATCAATCATCACATTCTCTGTTATATCTATGACATGATCGAAACGTGATGATGGCATGTCAGTACATCCTACCATAGATTTCACCACGGAATTCATCACCCGTTGTAGGTCTCACTAATTGATTTATATGTGTGTCATGATACTCATTTCTAGTTATATCTCTTTGTGGATTCTAGTTAATTATGTTGATTTTATCTTGAAATTTCTTGGTGTCTTGATAGGGAACCGACCTTCAAATAAGGGATTTTTCATATTGGGAAACATTGTGGATTTTCTAGATTCTATAAAATTGGTGACCTATATACTTCATCATAATAAAAGTTCTTAAGGGCACAAAACCCAAGTGATTCCATATCATTCATATTGTTTCTTATTCGGAAGTCATGTCTCCTAAGGTTTTCTTTATGCATCTTGTTGGTCAAAGTATGGTCCTCAAGAGGGGGGGGGGGTGAATTATGTATCTATAAAAATTTCAGTTTTAAAAAGTATTCTTAAAAAGGATCCATAAATAGTTAAATTCAACCAAGTTAATCAAATATATATTGTTATTAAATATTGAATATTTAAATAACTTTGTAGAAGATTGATTAATTATCAAGAATCATAATCACAGTTATTAACATATCATTTGAAGATATTCAAATAAGGAAAAACAATTATAACGACATGGAAATATAAACTATCAATGAAAATTTAGTGATTTTGGATTAAATAGTAAAATAGAGAAAATTAATTTAAATAGCACAACAAATATAAAACCTGTGGTTTTGTCTCATTTTGTGACCTAATACACTCCACTTGGTGATCAACTACCACTAAGCAGTGTATTTAAAAAAACATGATCCACACCCTGGATCAAGATTAATAATGGCACACCAGATTTCCCATGTCTCACAACCTCTTCCTATATTTTTTGTTGGTAAACACTAACAAGTCACACATGGACTTCTTCCACACTTTTTTATGAGAATACAGATATGTAAGTGAATGTAAGGGAAAGGATATCTTGTATCCTTCAGTTTTATGCAGGAGGAAATGTGTGTTTTTATACAAACACAGACACTACTCAAAAGATAAAAATATTACACAACAAAGAAGAAATGATGAGATAAGTTTAGAGGTTCTCTGAGTGATAGTCCAAGTAGATCTGGACATCTGGGATGAAGCAGATATAGAAATCGAGTCTTATCAGCTAAAATATATTATAGTAAGTCAGCTTGATCTGGCTCTTATCTTCATGGTATTGATTATGCGAATATGTGATCGACAATTCTGATATATGTTTTCCAGCATGTTGATTCATGAATGCTTCATGTGTTCTTATGGAATGTTGAGTTTCATGTGTCAGTTCTTGTTTCCATAAAAACTTGTGTGGACTTCGTTATTACGTATTGTCTTTCTAGGGATCACTTCCGTTTTATTCTTGTAGTGCATGTGTTGGAGGCGACATGATGCTTGTATTTTGAACTGCGAATCTTATACTATCAAATTATATGTCTATAAAGATTCATTAATTATGTCAGTAAAACTACAAGCTTCAAATATGACTGTTGTAAATTAAATTGAAAAAAATGACTAAATAGATTAAAAATGGTGTAAATGTTTTTCTATAAATGATGTCTTTATGAAAGTGTGTCTATTTGATATGGTATATAGATGGTCACGATGTCAGAATTGTCACAGTGTTTGGATAGTCATGTTGTCTGGATTGTCAAGGTGTCTATATTGTCATTGTGTTTGGATGGTCACTGTGTCTAGATGGTCACAGTTCCTGGATGGTCATGGTCTTTGGATGGTCACCGTGTCTTGGTGGTATTTATAGAATGGATTAGACTTAATCATTCATCAAAGAAATCATTATAATGTAAATTCAATATAGAGCACATGGTTTATTTAATTCATAAAGATAATAATCATCTGTACAATAGATTTAAGAAAAATTACACAGGAATAACATGTTTATACAAAATGAATAGGATTTGTGATCATTAAAACAAGTTTAACACTTGAGGAGTCTAGAAATCTCCCCCTTTATGATGATCACTAATCATGTGAGTGAGAGATCTATTCTCTGGGAATTTGGCTCTTCCTTAGTGTGTATTTAGAATGATATGTCCCAAATGTACATATAAAATAACTTTTCTCTATTCATTCTGTAATGTGCATTGTTTACTCCCTTTTGGGATTATCAAATATAGTGAATAAGAAATATACTATAAAATTTAACAATGAATTAGATAAAAAATAGTGTCATTACAAATAGTAGATATCAAAATAAATGAAAAAGGTAACTATTAAAAGATATTAGTCATTATTCTACAGCATTGGCATGTCATCTCTTTTCCTATGGAAGCTGTATCAAATGAAGAAGCTATAGGAGCGGTGGTAAATGTAGAAGAAGGGAGTAAACAGTTTGACAGAGAAGGTAAAGGAAGACCTTTAAAGACCTAAGGGTCCAAGGTAGGGGTGGTTGAAGACTGAGGCTACTGTTCATCAAGGATTACAGGCCAGATCTGATTCAGATCCTGAGAGACATACATAGATGTAGAGTAAAGGTTGGTTTAGGAAAAGGTAAGAAAACTATATCTTATGGGTGCATCTGTCGGAGCAACAATGGTAGTACTATGAACATGATGATAAGGATGAAAAATATTGATAAAAAAATCAATAATCTCCCCACCATTTTTCATAGATTTATCAAATTAATCCATGTTATACATAAACTTTTCCAACTAAGGATTGAAATCTATGATCTTTTGGACTTGAGTTTAAAAAGATTTTTTATGTGGAGGAACTCATAAACTGTCAACATGGTACTTGAAGTGGCTGGTCATGTAATTCTTAGAGAAGATCCAATTGATGTAGAAATACACTTTTTTAGAAATTTATAGTTGAGCATCATTGGTAATCTTGGAATGGATTTAGACCAAATCAAGAACTCTTTCACTGTACTTGATAACTTTAGATTGATATTCATTATCAAATCCACTGAGCACAACCTGAAGTTCATCATTAAAAACTATTTTGAGTAGATCACTGCATAATGTGTTTTGAGATGATTTTATAGAGGAACGATATGTGGTGACATCCATGGTAGGAGACTTCAATTTATTTATCACTTTTGATCTAATCATTTTTAATCATCATTTAACTTCTTAAGACCAACAACTGGGTCACGTTTCTCTAGGACAATTTCCTTGTTTCTTTCAGCCACCTTATCAGCAAAAGAAGTCTGGCTAGGTTAAATTAGGGAGTCTACTTCCTCTAGAATATAACAACCAAGATCTTCAGGAGGATGAGATGCAGGTTCAAGTCTCGAGTTCAACAATTTATGCATATCATCAACCATACCTCTTTGAAACCATCCTTCATTACATAGCTGTTTATTCTCAATTCTGGTTTCTTGAATATTATGTAGAATTATTAGATGAATTTTCCATATAATCATTTCGAATAATGGGAAAACATATATTTCACCCACATTAGTTAGAGGATCAGGTTGATTATTCAAGATCTTTTCAACCACATCAAACATGGTAACTCTAAATTCATTAAGATCATCTTTATTTACAAAGTATGAGTGTTCTTGTGGTGGCTCAGAGATAGAAGTTGAGACAAGATCAGGTTCTTCAGCCGCTATAGCTTCAAGAGAAGATTTCATTTTCAACTTAAATATAGTAGACATATCAATATATTGATTGTGAGATCCTATGAATCATTTAAATCAAAATAACTGGGAAATTTATACCATGTATCAACGGATCTAGGATCAACCAGATTAGGTACTTCAACACTTTATAGACTATAGTGATACTTTCCCCCAACATGTGCATCTTTCTTAGGACTGAGAGGTTTAGGTCCTTGATTTATTTCTATGAGTTCTTCCCAAATTTCCTCATCCATTTCTTGTTTATCCAACATAATGGCTAGCTCCATTATATCTTCAGCAGAAGGAATAAATTCAATAGAAATTTTTTCTTCTACATGTTTATTAACAGTAGCTTCTTGCACAAGAGATATATCTTCTTCTATATGCTCTTCTAAAAATTCCTTTGTTCCTTCAACAACAACATAATCATAATTTGAGGAAGGTTCTTCTTCCAAATAAACAACCTTTTTAAGAACAAACACTTATTTCTCATCTAAGTCTTGATGAACAAGTTCAATGTCCCCCACATGCAGGACAATTCATATTGTAGGTGCTACATCATCATCTTCTTCTTCTTCTTCGTCTACTTCTTCTACATTGTATTCTTATTCAAGATACTAAACAAATTCATCTAGTTCTAAACCACGATCAGAAATATTTTTACATCCTGAAGGGTGTTCCGTCAGATTAAACTTTTCTTAAATCCTATCATTATCTTCCACCCATGTATTTATCCATTGGTTCCAACTAACTTTCTTCCCTTTATTACTGTAAAATTTGAGATAAAAAACTGATAATCATTGATAACTTCTTCATTCAATCCTACCAAACCTTTTGCATGAAGCATGGATAAAATAAGCCTCGATTAAAATAGGTATGTTGACTTGGAGCTGGTATTGATCAATTCACACATTTGAAGTTTGGAATAAAATCATAGATTGATCTAATGAAACAATTTCAATAGATGTTTCAAAAATACATCCTGATACATGAGTATAGAGAAATAATCTTTTCTATGTCTAATAAGATTAGGAAAAAACATAAACAGAAGTCTGGTTTCACCATCCAACTCTACAGCTATAGCTCTCTTATTAGCAGTATTTCTAGTTAAGCTTCCCAAAGAATCCCCTAAAACTAATATATAATGTGGAGGTGGGGGACCTCTCTGATAGTTCTCATAGATAACCTCTGAAACTATCCTAAACATAAGTGCATCTATGGTTATTTATCCAGATTCATAAATTATATCCATCTATGTTATCAAAAGAAAGCTGAAAATACTAGTAAAACTGTGCAACAAATTTCATGTACGTAGGCTGATACAACATTGTAAAACAATCTTACCATACATGCTCTTTCAATCTATTAATCTCTAGATACATACTTTACACGAGCCACTTGGAGAAAATAACCTTTTTAGGAACTACTATTCTATATACCAGAGTCGGATTCAGAGGACATTTGGGTGCTATCTTCGGCGTGATTTTCCTCTTCTTATTTGAACTATGTTTCATAAGAGTTAACGACGATGGGTTTGTAATCATGGGAATTCACCGAGGGTTATAGAGGGAGGGATATATGTATTTTTACTAAAGTACTAGTATAAGGGTTATAGTTTCAAATAAGAGAGCTCAAGTGAAAAAAGTGAAACTTATTCAGTTTTTATTATTTAGGAATATCAATCGTCGAAAAAAATGTGTGGGAATGTAAAAGGGTAAATTAAGTAATTACTACAATACGGGTTCTAATTTATAAATTAAATAACAATGTGTATTAAATGTGAGAGAATAAAAGACTCTCATGGTGATACAGTAACTGGCGTTCACGGAGAGACCGTAACTGTGTGATTTCTAAACTGTGCAACTGTATTGTTTGAGATAGTAAGTGTCAGGCAGTACCTGAGAAATAGTTATTTTGAGACCATATACATGAAATTGTAAGTCTTGTGATAGTAATATTATAGAACTGTTAGAGTTAAACAATAATCTCAAGATAGTGATTTGTAAAACCGTGATGTGTGAAACAGTCAGATATGAAACAGAAAGATATGAAACATTATGATATGAAATAGTAAGATATGAGAAAGTAAAATTTGAAATAGTAAGAGAACTAATTATGATTTATCATACCCAATTCATGTATGATGTAATCTATTTATTCAGAATGTAGTTTTTTGGGAACTATTTCACAAGAAGATATTCAGTTCCAATAAATTTCAATGTGATGTAACTTTTTTGATAATGATCTCCAAAAAGTGATGTCTTACATCAATATGTTTTGTCCAATAGTGTGAAACATTATTTTTTTCATGTTAATAGCACTTTTATTTTTACAATTTATTGGTACATACATGAATTGATATCCGTAATCATGTAATGTTGGTTTCATCTACAAAATTATTTCACAACTACTACTAGCAGCTATATATTCAGATTCTTCAGTAGATAATGCCAAAAAAAAATTTTCTTACTACACCATGATACTGGTTACTTTCCTAAAGAGTGAAATATTCCATATGTTGTTTTCTATATAACTTACAACCACCAATATCAGCATCAGAATAACTAACTAATTCCAATGATTGTCCTCTTGGATAGAATAGTAATAGATTGGGAGTATGATTGAGGTAGTTGAAAATAATATTAATAGTATTTAAATAAGATTTCTTCTTATTTTATTTAAAATGATTATACATACACACACTATACATAATGTCATGTTAGATAGTAGTTAAGTAGAGTAAACGTTCAATCATTCCTTTGTAAGTGGTTTGATCAACATATTTTCTATCTTCATCATGATCGACCTTACAAGTGGTACTGATTATAGTGTCACTACATTCAGTGTTATCCAATCCGAAGCATTTTAGAATATATTTAGTTTATTTTCATTGTTTTAAAATAATACCATAATAATTTTGATTGATTTGAAATCCAGTAATAAATTTTAGTTCACACATTAAAATCATTTCAAATTCAATTTTCATTATTTTAGAAAAATCCATATATATTGAATCTCAGGAAAATCCAAATATAATATCAACTACATTTATTTTAAATACTAAAAAATCCTTTGAAATGAGTTTAATAAAAATTGTAGTATTAGCTATTCCATTTGAAAAACCATTGGAAATAGGAATAGTACATATTTTATCATACCAAGCTCTTAGATATTGTTTAAAACCAAAAAACGATTTGGATAATTTATGAATAATTATAGGAAAATATGTATTTGGAAATCAAGGGGTTTATCAATAAAGACATACTCAACTATGTACCCATTTAGGATTGCACTCTTAAAATCCATTTGATATAGTTTAAAATTTATATTTTCAGTATAATCAAGCTTAATTCTAATGGCTTCAGGTTTGGCTATTGGAGAAAATGTTTCATCATAGTCAATTCCCTATTATTGACTATAGCCTTGTGCAAAAAATCTATCATTGTTTCTAACTATGTTATTAGCTTCATCTAAGTTATTTCTAAACACCCATTTAGTTCCTATGGTGAATGGGTCTTTGGGTCTTTCAAAAAGATTCCAAACTTTGTTCCTTTAACATAGATTATGTTTTTCTTGTCTATCCATTACCAAAAATTCATCATTGATGGCATCATTAATGTATTTAGGTTCAACTTGTGTTAAAAAAATGGATGATCAACCAGATTTCTATGATAATCTCTAGTTAGAGTTCTTTTATCTAAGTCACCTATAATATCATCTAATGGAAAGATCATAAGAGTTCAAATAGATCTAGAAAAATAAGGAATGGTTATTTCAGGTTCATCAATAGGATCTGGTTCATTGTGACCATAATCTTATGAATTTCTAGAATTTTGAGTTTTCACAAATAACATTACAGGATGGTTAGAGGATTTAGAATTAATGCCCAAATTTGATACATCATCCTCCAGGTTTTCTAGAGGGGTCTTAGGCTCATTTTGTTCTATTTGATCATAGATTACATTGAAAAATTTTTCCACACATTTAGTTCCTTTATTATAAATTATATAGGATTTACTAGAAATTGAATATCTAAAAAATATCCCTTCATCACTATTGGATGAAAATTTTTCAAGATTGTATTTTGTATTATGGAAATATATTTTTCAAACAAAAACATTGAAATAGATAACATTGAGTTTTCTATTGTTCTGTAACTCATAAGAAGTCATTTTACAAAAAGGTCTAATCTACACTCTATTTATTAGGTAGCATGATGTGTTTACACCTTCAAACCAAATATAAATAGGTAGCTCATAATCACTCAGCATGGTTCTATAATTCTATTGCAGGGTTTTAATTCTTCATTCTACAACACCATTCGATTGTGGTGTTCTAAGGGAAGAGAAATAATGACTATATCCATTTCTGGATCTAATAGATTCAAACACTTGATTTTCAAACTCATAGCCACGATCATTTCTTAAGGATTTATTATTTTGTCTGATAAGATTTTCTACAGTTTTGGTGTATTTGGTAAAATGAGACAAGACTTCAATTTTGTGAGCTAAAAATAATTTCCATGTATATCTAGAAATTCCATCTACAAGAATCTAAAAATAGTTCATCCCATTTAACCTAGATACCCTATATTTTTCAAATAAATCAATGTGAACCAATTCGAATGGTTGAGAAGATGAAATTATTCCATTTGGATTGAATAAAATATTGTTTTTATGCCTTTTTGACAATGATAACACACTTTTCCATTTGGAAACTCAAGAATGGTTAGGACCTTGACTAAGGAATTTGTAGTATACTTTACATGGGAGTGAGTTTTATAGTTCTGTAGTCTCATATTCCAAAGCTATGAATCTTTGTGGAACACAATTAAACATGAAGAATTTTGAGAAGCAAAATAATGTATGTTAATTGAATAAAAATTTTCATATCATAATGTAGAAAACATTAATTATTTTTTAGAATTAAAAACATTTCATGAATCATTTGAGAATTTCATATGAAATCCATCATCCCATTATTGTGAAATACTCTGCAGATTATATTTCAGTCCACCATTAAAAATAATGCTGGAAATCAAAATTGAGTTTGTGTTATCGATTTTTCCAAGGACAATGATAATTACATTGTCATTATCACCAATGATGACATGTCCTCCATCAATTTTTCTTAAATTCTTGATGCATGAGTAGTCGCATGTCATCTATCATGAACACCCACTATCCAGGTACCATATTATCTTATAGGGTCTCTTTAAGAATATTTCTTATAAAATAGTCAAATAAAAATAGATTTTGGTACCAACACTTATTTGGGTCAAGTAATAATAGTGATAAGATCTTTATAAAGCCATATCTACCACATAGGTTTCCTATAATAATTATGTAATGTATTTGAAAAATAAACTCTCTATGTTCTAAAAGAGCATAAAATACTAGAATGTGTGTTATATCATGAACATTTTACATATTTTCAAGGAATAAGGGTAAAGTTGTATGTCCTCGCTTTAGAAACAAAATTTTTTCTTCATAAATTTATTTTTCCACATTGATAGCCAATGCCATTATTATATTTACGAGAAATTTGTTTACCTATAATTTGAGTAAGGGTATTTTTCCATTGGTATAGTTTTATATTCCATTCTATAATTTCTCATTAGAGAGTTTTTTTTCATTATATCTTTATGTAATTGAACATTTTCCTCCCTTCTTATAGTGAGTTTAGTTTTAACAATTGAGGTATAAGCATTTTGTTTATTCAATGACTTGTATTTAGCTTTTAGTTTATTGCATGTATCTTCTAGAATATTTAAATACTCAGTCATTTTTTCAATAGACATATTATTTGAGTCACTCTCATCTCAAGAATAGTATTAATTGTGTACATGAGATTCCAGAATTACCACAAATGTTTTTGTGATAAAACACATATTTTCTTACATAACCTTTTCATAATGTGAAGATTTTGAGTCACTTTAACTGTCCTCAAAATCACTCCATGAATCTTTTATTTCCTTTTTATACATTATATATATGTCTTCGAATCAATTTTTGTACTTGATCATTTGTCAGTCAACCTTGATATTTCATTTTCTCTTACATTCATAGCACACAATCCAATCAAACAGATAACTTATTTTCGAATCATTATTCTAACTTCCATTTTGATCATATATTCTTTTGATATTAGGATTTTTGAAAACGTTATTCTTCTTTTTGAATCTCTTAATCCTTTTATCCAAATGAGCCATATCCTTATCATTGTCATGTGATGATTCTTCAATGCTGGAACATTCTGCAAAGGAATCCACAATACCTTTTTCTCTGTGTTTAGAGGTGGTGGTATTGAATGAAATAGATTTTCTTTTCGATTCTTTCTCCTCTTCCTTGTTGAATTTCATCTCCCCTTCTTAATTAATCGTTTTTTCAAATTAGTTCTTTAATAGGTAGGTTGTTAATATAACATGATTCTCTAAAAGAGATAGTGGTTCCTCTCCATCTCTCAGGTAGGCGTCTGATAATTCTCATATTAGTTCCTTAGCAGTGACCTCTCTTCCTAGTAAAATCATTATGTTGACAATTTCATTGAACCAAATATACATGTCAGAAATAGGCTCAACATGTTTCTTTTTAAAGTAATCATATTTTATAGTATACATATTAAGTCTCATTTCATTCACACAAGATGTCTCTCCATGTGAGACCGATATGGTATCCCAAATATCATGGGTAGTTTTACAAGTAGAAATTATGTTAAATTCCTTATATCCTAGAGAGAAGTATAAAGAATTCATAGCTTTGCAGTTAATATTGTAGTCAATTTTGGTAGGTTCATCCATATCGATTCTATCTATAGGAGAAATCATATATTCATCCATAATTGAAGACCATATTTCAATGCACATACTTTCTAATAGCATTTTCATTTCAATTTTCCAATGAGCTTAAATGGATCCATTAAAAAACATGGTCAGTTTATTGTAACACCTTCCAATATATTTTCAATGATAAAAAATGATGTAAAGGAGAATAAAATTTAAAATTGATAGAAACTTACCAATCATTAAATTACAACTTTAATCACAATTTAATATGGTTAAAAACAGAGTTTTAATAAGATTATCAAAATCTACATGGATACCAAATATTGTTTGTGGTAGTGTAATCAAGAGCGGGGGGGGGGGGTGAATTGAGTATCTATAAAATTTTCTTTTTAAAATGGTATTCATAAAATGGTTCTCCATTAATTTAATACATCCCACTTAATCAAGGTTATACTATTATGAATGATTGACTATTTAAATAACTTCTTAAAAGATTGATTAATTCTTTGTAATGTTAATTCCAATTATTAAAATTACTTTTAAAGCAATTCTAATTATGAAAAACAATTATAACATCTTTCCATGAGTAACTATCAAATTAAATTTTGTGATTTCTTGATTAAATCATAAATCTGAGAAAAATAAAGTAAACAACATGGCGGATATAAAACAAGTGGTTCAATCTCATGTCAGGACCTAATCCACTCAACATGGTCATAAACATCCTCCAAGCAGTTTATATAAATAAACATGATCCACACTCTAGATTTTGGTTAATAATAGCACACTAGACTATCTAGGTCACATGACATCTTCCAATGTTTCTCATGGGTAAAACACTAACAAGTCACAGTTTGACTTTTTACAACCTTATATATGGAAATACAATGGTGTAAAGTGATTTAAGAGAAAGGATATCTACTATTATTATGTTTGATGCAAAATATAGTGTGTGTTTTTATACAGAAACACACACTTCTCGAAACATTACAATAATACACCAAAGAGAAGAAATAATGAGATATGATAGAAGTGCCCTATGTGTTATACTAAGCAGCTTTGGACTTATTGGATGAAGCATATGTAGAAATTGAGTCCTCTAGAGGAAAATAGTGTTTCATAAGTCAATGAGATCTGGATAGTATTCTTCATGTTATTGACTATGTGAAGATGTTCTAGATGATTCTGATTCGTGGTTTCTAGCCTTTTGATTCATGATTGTTTAATGTGTTTTTCACACATGTTGAGTTTCATGTATCGGTTCTTGTTTCCAAAAAATCTCATGTGTACTTCGTTATTATTCTTTGTCATTTTCTAGGCCACACACCACTTTTATTATTCATGTACATGTTTTGGAGCTGATAAGATGCATGTATTCTACACCTCGTGTCTCGTTTTTTCATATGACATGTCAAAAATGAAACATTAATTATGTCAGTGCATCTAAAAGCATCAAATATGACCATTAGAAATTAAATTAAAAAACAAAAAAACAGATTAAGAAATAGTGTCACAGTTTGTTTGTAGACAATGACCTCATGAAATGGTGTCTTCATGAAACATTTTCTAGATGGTCAGGGTGTCTGAATAGTCATTGTGTTTGGATGGTCATAGTGTCTGTATAGTCACGGTGTCTGGATGGTCTCAGTGTCAGGATGGTCACAGTGTTTCGATGGTCATTGTGTCTGGATGGTCACATTGTCTAGATGGACACAATGTCAAGATTGATATGATTTCTCCATGGTCACAGTGTATGGATTGTCACAGTTTTTGAATGGTCACCATGTTGGGTTCCTTTTTCCAGTAAAATACAACTGGTGGTAGACTCCCGGTGTATCAGACATTACCAAATATTAGTTTTCAGACTTAAGCAGTGATATTCATAGAATTTATTAAACATAATCATTCATCAAAGAAATCATTATAATGTAAATTAAATATATTGCACATGATTTTTTAATGAATAAAGGTACTCATCATCTGTACACGCGATTTAAGATAAATTACACTAGATTAACAAGTTTTTACAGAATGAATAGTATTTTTAATCACTGAAACATGATTAACAAATGAAAAGTCAAACACATCACATGTTTAAAACATTGTATTACACATGTATAACATCTTGTAGAGGTGTAGAGATGATAATAAGAACACATGATGGTGGGAGATCAAAGTGATATATCCATATCAGGGAATACATAGAGGGTCTACGAGATGGATGGGTCGGAATTACCAATGAGCCGATATGGGGTGGTGTGTCCCATAAATGGAAATCTCAAACCATGTAGGATAGTATAGACACCACTGATGGTGGATTAGATAGCTGCACCACAAAATGGGAGTAAATATGTTATACCCAATAGATGGGATGGAACACGCAATGATCTATACTAGGTTTGAGTGTCCAATAAAAGGACGATGTCACACATTGGAGGCTGATGTGGATGCCACTGAGGTCAGATCATAGAGGTGAAAACCTTGGAGGTAGGCACCATGGTTTAAAATATGAATGGGTTTAGAAAAAGTAATGAGAGAGGACCCAGGGTTGTATGTACCCCTCCAAATCCATTTATGGTATTTTCAAACATGTGAGTTTTTAGATGAGTGAGAAACTTTCAAATTCATCCACCCAGTAGAAAATATCACAAAGTAAATAGGTTGAAATGTAAATACTCTTCCAATTCCAAAGAACAATTCCCCAGAAATTCACATAACAAGAAAACAACAACACATTTTCAAATTTCATAAATTCAATTACCAAAAATGTGGAAACATTAAACTAGAAACCATCAATATTGAACCATTACATAGAACATACAACATCAAATGGATGAAAATCGGAAAATCATCAATCCCCCTTAGAACAAGGATCCTCATCAGGAAACAAACGATCCAAAATTGGGAGACCTACAATGAAAACCAAAATATTACCACGTTATGTTAATTAGAGAGGCTCACCCCCTGTAGAGGGAAATATGTTTTGTCATTGGTATGTGTTAAACCTCATGGAGGAATCCTTCTTACCCAATTTAGGAGAAATATAGAAAAACAAACACTGTTCAGTGGATGTAGTGGGGTTTGCCCTATGAGTCGGACCATCACAAGAGGATTTCTCTTGGTTGGATTGTGTTGGATTGTGTGTTGGTATCGCATTAGAGGTAATCAACTGTAATTGGGAGATGCGATGTTGGATGGGAATAAATATGTCCCAATCCATAAACATTTCTTAATCTTGAGTTAAATAAAGAATTAACATAGGCGATCTTTTTAGTTTAATAGATTCAGAGAAAAAGGACATAACAATTACATTACATCTCAAAAATTACATTGTAGACACTTCTAATCAGTTTCAATTTATTCATAATATAAAATATATTAAAAAAAAGTAACATTTCTAGTTCAATGATTTATGTTGCATGAATTTTCATTTATCTCATCCTTGACCCTATTAATCGTTATGTCCTTTCAAAAACATTTCAAAATTTTTGATGAGAATAAAAAGTTCAATAAGGGTTATAATATATGGAATGAAAACATTATCCCATCAATAAATACAAATCAATGAAATCATACTTTTCAATCATAGTATAACTTGTGAAATCATATGATTAAATAATAACACAAAAAAATCATAAATCATAAAGGTAACATATGGCATACATAACATATATACATTGTAGATTTCATATATACATAGGGTTTAAAATTTGGAATATCCATCACAGTATTATCCCTAAATCTCTTTGGAGAAAATTTAACCTTTACCTTGGTCAAGTTACCCAATGCATTGGAGATCTATCTCAGGCTTACCCACACAAGGATTATCACAGAACCACCCATATACATAAATAATTCCAAAGACCCATAACATACTCATAACCCATAAAATAAGAATAATGTAAATAAAACTTATCAACATTGAAATCACAATATATCATTTCAAGATATTGATATAATCAATGCTTTATCAAACCCTCTTCAAAATCATAAAAAAAATTAATAAATTGATTTTTAAATCACTGTTTCCCATACCACTTTGAAGAATTTGAAAGAAATTTTAATTTCAAAACATTCACATTGTTATATATAATTATATATACCCATTTTTAAAACATGAACATTAATGTGAATTATTTAGAAGAATAACTCATTAAAACATTTAAAATTATATTTTACTTATTGATTTATTAACCAAATGAGAGACGATTGAATTCAAATAAATGAGGAATAACCTTTATCAAAGCATATAATATCATTAAAATAATGATATTCATGATATAATATGTCACAAAGAAGTATATACCTCATATAAAACCTAATTTGTGTATAACGACAAATAAGTTTCAATGGAATGTATATTGAGACAAAGTCCCTTGCAAAGATCATATCCTTAGATCAAGGACAAATAAATGACATGATTATGTGTGAAAAATTAGAATACACCCAATATAAGTGGATATTATGATTAAAAAAATCTTGTGTCATTCAAACATATGAATTTCATGAAATAATGTTGAGGAAGAAGTTTAACCCAAATAATTTAAATTGGGTTAAGAAGTTCTCGTACAGAAATTTGACTGCCTAACAAAATCACATTAAAATTCATAATATGGTTTGAGGATTGAGTTAAGTGTCTCTAATCTCATGGGAATAAAATTTATAGCATTAACGTTATATAATATCTTTTTCCAAAATATGAAAATGAAAATTTAAAAGACATAAAAATGTCTTTAACTAAAATTGTATGGTGAAAGGTTCCCTTGAAAATTTGGTATCATTCAAAACATTAACCAAATGCAAGGTGGAGCATAAAATGAAGATATAATTTCTAATAAATTAAAATATATTAAAATAACAATAAAATCCTTGGATGTACTGCAAATCATAAAAGGCAATAGTGGAAAATATAGCATGAATCTCACAACAATAAAAAGTGAGATGAAAACCCCTTACCTTGTGTCCGACTTGACCCGTTCATTTTTTAATCTTCTGAATAATAAACTAAAGTTAATTTATAATTTTTAATAGAATTTTTCAATATTATTATTCCAATTATATCACTTATTACAATGTTATAAACATTATGTAATCATTTAAGTTAGTAACCACTGTTTTGTCGATATATGGTACTTGATTCAATGTGAACTTCTTATTATTAAAATTTGATCATGTGGTCAAAATAGAATTATCTCTTAAATGGTATTCATGATTTACATATCATATATATTATAAATATTACATATATATATATATCTGTGTGTGTATGTGTGTATTTTTAATAGTACATTACATTTGGAGGTATGAAATGAAATGCACCGTTCATGGAGAAGGTAAGTTGTACGTACGCATGAACTCTAAGTTCATTTATATTTAATATTTAATGGATTTAAAACATAATTATACGTCATTTTATTATAATTAATGTATAATATCATACATTAATTCAGTAACTCCATCTTTTATACGTTCCACGTGTGGCATGAACGAGTCATATAACATTGTGGGGGAGGTTGTCTGCACTTCGTCAAATGAAATTATCACGTTTATCCAATATGGAAACCTTAAAGGTATGCTCTAAACGAAAAATAATTAGTATAGAGACAATATAAATAAAATATATATCAAATATAAATACAATTCCATAATAATGGACACAATGAGAGGTGGCGGGAGATATTTCAACAATCATCATTTCTAGAGGTAGTAGTTCGCCATCCATAGAAATATTATGTTCATATCTATTAGATGGAGGTGTGTGGAAGTGTAGTTCGAATATTTCTAATAACAAAAACCTAATATATTGAGGATTTAAGTGTTTTTATAAGATAATGGAATAAAGAACATTTAGGGGTTTGGATAAATAAATTAAAAAAAAGAACTTATGAGAAGACGTTACACTTAAATCAAGTATCTCCCATTGGATTGATCCAAAAAGATTGCATGGATTCCCTTATACCTAGGATAATTATACTAAAAGGAATTTAGGGATTTAGGAAGATAAATTTGGTAGACATTGGTCTAGACAAGGGGCTTGAGAGGTGTGAGTAATGGGATAGAGGTGATTCATTTTTTATAAGGTGGGGGGAGGGGAGCTTTTGAAATGTTTTAAAACATTATTTTATTATAAAATGATATTTAGTTTTAAATGGTCCAAAAAACATTAAATTCAAAGATAATAATACAATTGTTCGAAATAAATTCATCCAATATTAATTGAATAGGTTTTGGATAGTTATTTTCATTTTATAATATCATTTACATAAATAATTTATTAATAAGGTAATCAATGTATCATCATTGTGTCATAATTAATTTAGTTTATTTGATGTCTAGAATTTATAAATAAAATACCATTATATAGGAAATACTTTTAGCTTAAAAATTAATATTTATAATATAATATTTAACTTATATAACCTCATGTTAATATTGATTTACTAAAAGATATATATTTATGTAATTTTTATCCTTACATTAAATTAATTAATATAAATTTTCATTACCACATCAATGTGGCTCCATGGGGTCCCAAAATCGACCCGAAAATGCACATGGTCTAAAATATATCATACAATAGTATTAATACATGTGTTAGTGTAATTTAATATTAATATAATATTAATTGTTTACCCTATTTTACAAAATTTACCATTTTAACCATGGTTAATAAAATATTTACTGAAGTAAATATTCATAATGACGAAAACAAAAGGATACATATTAACACAATATGGAAATCCTGATTCCAAAAAAGGAATAAATTTTTATAAATTTTTAACACAGAAGTGGTAGAAATTAATTTACTTATAATATCTGTTGTTAAAACAAAAAACTTATTTTAAAGAAATAATATCTATCAAAAGTTGGAAACATTTTGTTGTTCAATTTATGATTGAAATTACTTAAAATAAAAAAATTTGGATTTAATGGTAAACTATAATCCAATTAAACATTAAAAACAATTAAAATTTTATTATAAATATATTAATAATTTATAATAAAATGATGTTTTGGATTAAAATGCAGTGTTTTTGATTATTCATTAAAAATTGAACATTGTAGGGAAAATTCCAAAATTTCATCGAAAGTAAATTGTGATGTCATTATTCTAAATAAAAATATTATTTTTTTAAATAGAACATATAAAAGTGAATAAAATTAGATTTAATAAATGGTTCACCATCAAAAGGTTGTAAATCAACCTTTTAATGAATTTTTGTGTGTTTATGCTAAAATTTAGATTCATTCACATTTTATTCTTCAAACATTTATTGGATAAATGTAAAAACGTTTATAAAACATATATAATCATATTTTAGTTTTTCCTAATCATTCTATTCCATACAACAGTTATGAGTTAACTAATATTTTAAATATTATTATTATAATATTATATTTTGGTATAACTTAATGTTTTGTGTAACATTATATTTCAATGAAACTCATTGTTGCGTATCATGTATACATTAGAAAATAGAATCCACATTAAAGTAAAACTATGATTCAGTTCAAAAATATTAATAAATATGAAAATACCATATTATTATTTAACCTAGGATGATACATTCTTCCAACCATTTGGGAATTGCATCCTCGCAATTTTAAAATTATGCTAGGAAAAATCATTAAATGTCTGAAATCAGAAGATAAGTCAATAAAACTATATCTTTAAAAGAATGTTCATAATATAAAAAATGGTCACCTGAGATTACCCACACTCTGATTCCACGATATTGTGGATGTGAAGGAGAAGCTAAATGTCATGTTCTGATGTATATTGATAGAAAACATGATCCGAAAAATGGTAACCACCAAAAAACCACAAACATGTTTTATGATAAAGGGCCATTGGTTTCCCAGTAGGAAAAGTAAACGAACAACGATTCTATTTAAAGATTTATTTAATAAATTTGGATAATTTATTTATGATATTGATTATTTATATAAATAAATATACTTAATTTTCATGTGGAGTTTCAACCTTTAATATGATTTTACAAATTACTCATCTTTTCTCCCTATGAGGAGTATTCAAGATGAATTTGTCCCACCTAAATTGCTCAAATCAAATTATAGAGAATCACATAATCCAAAAAGTATTAAATATATATTTCCTTTTGTATTTATAAATTATCCAAAACCAAAATGGCTAGTAAAAGATCAAATAATCCCCAAAAATGGATAATACATTATAAAAAATTAATATTATTAATCCCAAAAATTCGAAGAACAATACCCAATGTTCGGCCAAGACCATTCAGTAAAAAATGTTCTTAAAATTCATCAATATAACCCAAAGTAAGATTGTAACACAAAACTCCATGGGAATTAATAACATAGTCTTCCTCACTAAATCTTAACATTTATCACAAAATAATGTTGACTACTCTTACAGTCTCATCCTATACTGTAATCAACCTAATAATATATTCTCTATGATAGGTTTATCATTTCCATAAATAAAAAAAATTCACCATATTTCCATAATATGAACATAGATTCATCCAAAATAAAATTCCACCATTACTTCTCACTTCCAATATTAAATAATTCTATTTTCTATAAGAATATAGGTTCCCAAAATAAGAAAATGTATTCCAAAATAACCATTATCACTTAATTCAAAAATAATTTTCCTATACTATGGATATCCATTTTATAAAACATAAGATCCTAAATCAACTTAATCTTGAACAATAAAATCATTTATCTAAAAATAATAATTCATTCAAACAAGGGACCTCACGTAGTCTAGTGGTAGGCAATAAGTACCAATCAAACGTTGTTTGTGGGTTCGATTACCGCATCATTGTCTAACATGGGGGTTGTCACATAGTCTATGTGTTGTCCTTTTCAAAATACTATACAATTTTATTACGTTCCATAAAATGAGATAAACTCCCCTAATATAACCATAACCAGATTTAACTTCAATGGTTCTCTTATTCCTCTCATTTTCATCCCAACTCATAATGACCACAATATCATAATTCATGAAGTATTATAAAAAATTACAATTTTTTACCTCCATAAAATAAAATTATTCCTATATAAAGAACATCAAACCATGATCACGGTTTATACATGGTTTCTTCGTTATCTTTTTTACATAGATATATTGTCCATGCATTGAAACAATGATTTAGATATCCTTCAAAATCATCTATATACTTTATCTAAATACACCTCGTAAAACATTGGTCATATGTGTTATCACATGATTTTTTTTTGGAAAAAAATCATGTCTGAGATATAATTTCAAAATATATGAAAAAAAATTATTTTTCTAAAATAGTCAGATTGAGTTTGAGTTGAAACATTCAATCAATGGTTCTTTTAAAATACAATAACTATGTGTTGAAAAACTATATTTTAAAATCAAATATAAATATTTTGAGAAAGGGTCTCCTTCATCAGCACATTTTTCCAAATCATAATACTCTTTAAAACATTGAGATAAGATAAAATATTTTTAAATTCCTTGATAATAGATAACTATCGTGAAAATATGATAATATTGATAAAATAAGATTTTATTAAATAAAACCCATGATCCATCATGGTATCAATGTATAACAGATGAGGTTGATATCTCTAACTATTGTTTGAATGTGAGTTGTATGTTAGAAAATGATTCATAGTCATCTGGACATGAATTTTAAATAATTATTTCAAGAAATTCATCAGGAAGAGAGATGAATGTCGTTTCAGATCAACATCTTTCAATTTGGAATAGAATTTACATGATCTGAAAATGTTACAAAATAAGGATTTAACATAATGAATAGACAAAGAGACTAAAAAAGTGACTAACATAAACTCTTAATCACTAATGTTTTCTAAACCAACCTCTAATTCGAACTATAATTCACAAGCCTTAAACATTACTGAATCATGTGTTAAATCAAGAATTCCCATTGAATATCATTTCAGGTTTAGTGACATTGAGAAAGAGTCCATAACAATTACATTACATATCAAAAATTACAATGTAGACACTTCAAATAAGTTTCCATTTTTCATAAAATAATAACTCATAAAATTATAAACATGTCTTGTTCAATGTTTTATATATCAGTACATTTCCATGATCTCATCCTTGATACTATTTATCTTTATGTCCTATGAATAAACAATTCAAAAGTTGTGATTAGCATAAAAAAATCTTTATGGTTTATAAAATAAGGAATAAAAACATTATCCTATCACTAAATACAAATCAATTAAACCATAGTTTTCAATCATAACATACCATATGAAATCATAAGATTTATGAATAACACATAGAAATCATAAATCATTAAGGTAATGTATGTCATATATAACATATTTACATTGTAGCTTTCATAACAACGTATTTAGTAAAATTTGGAATACCCATTATAGTATATTGCCTAAATCTCATAGGAGAAACATTAATGTTTTCCTCTGTCACGTTACCCAATGAATTGGAGATATATATTGGACTCTCCAAACATAGGTTTATCATGGAACCACTTTTATACATATACTATACCCTAGAACCATAACATATTCATAACCAATAAAACAAGAATTATGTAAATATAACATTTCCAAATTGTAATCAAAATATATCATTTCAATATATTGTTATAATCAAGTCTTTTTTAAGCCATTTTCAAAATCATCTTAAATATTTAACAATGTGATTTTTGAATCAAAGTGTCCCATACCACATTGATGTTTTTGAATGAAATTTTAATTTCCAAACATTATTTTCCATATAAATAAATCCTTAAACCATTTTGAAAAAATGGAAGTTAAATAGAATGATTTTTAAGAATAAATTATTAAATCATTTAAAAGATATTTTAGTTAATGATTTTCTATCAAAATGGGAGAAGCTATTATACAAATAATTGAGGAATACCATTAATCAAAGATTATAATATTATGAAAATAAATATATTCGAGATATAATATGTCAAAGGGTATTATATACCCCATATAAAAGATAATAGATGTATAAGAACAAATTCGTTTCAATGGAATATAAATTGAGAAAAAGTCCCATGCAATGATAAAATATTTAGATTAAGGACAAATCAATGACATGATTATTTGTGAAAAATAATAATAAACCCATTATAAGTTGTTATTATGTGTACAAAAAATCTTAGTTCATTCAACCATATACAGATTACATAATAATCTTGAATTATATGTTTACCCCCTAGAATTTAAATTGGGTTAAGAAGTTCTCTTACAAAAATACGACAACCAAACGACATCAATGTAAAATTTAGAATATCAGTTGATGAGAGAGAAAATGGTATCTAATCACATGGACATAAAATGTAATGAAATAAATATATATTATATCTTATCCCAACTGAATAAAATGGAAATTTAAAAGACTTAAAAGAAGTCTTTAACTAAAAGAGTACTGTGAAAGGTTCCTTTACCGATTTGGTAACATAGAAAACATATTGCAGATGAAATAAGGATAATAAAATGAAGATGTAAATTCTAATTAATTAAAGAATATTAAATAATGAATACCATCATTTCCAGTACATACACCACACAAAAGGATGTGCTTCTAAATATAGCATGAATCTCATAGGAATAAAAAGTGAGATAAAAACCCCTTACCTCATGTCTGACTTGTTTCGTTCATTCTATAAATCTAGAATAATAAAGTAATGTTAATTTATACTTGATTAATAACCTTTTTAATGTTTATTATTCCTTTTATATCAATTATTACCATGTTATAAAC
This sequence comes from Viscum album, assembly GCA_963277665.1. NCBI lineage: Eukaryota > Viridiplantae > Streptophyta > Magnoliopsida > Santalales > Viscaceae > Viscum > Viscum album. Next base: position 58,104,564 of record OY728143.1, on the reverse strand, counting down.
AATATGTAATCATTTAAGTTAATAACAATCGTTTTGTCGATATTTGGAACATGAGTCAAAATAAATTTCTTATAATTACAAGTTGTCAATGTGGTAAAAAATCCATTATATACATAATGAGATTCATGATGTAGATAACATGTATAACATATATATCCAGTATATATATGTACTTATAATAGTACATTATATTTGAAGGTATGATATAAAATGTACCGTTCATGGAGATGTTAAGCCATACATACACATGATCAATGATTTGATTTCTATTTCATATTTAATTCAATTAAATCATAAATATACATAGGAATATTATAATTATAGTATAATATCATACATAATTTTAGTAAATCTATCCATTATATGTTCCACATATGGAATGAATGAGTCATATCACTTTGAGGGGGCGGTACTCTACACTTCCTCAAACGAAATTATCACCTTAACCCATTAGGGAAACTAAAAAGGTATTCTATAAATGAAAAATACAGAATTATAGAGACAATGTATATATAATATATATCACATATATATACATATACATCATAAAGGCCACTAGAAGATGCAATTGATGATATTTGAACAATCATCATTTCGTGAGGCCATAGTTCATCGTCCATAGAAGCAATATGTTCGTATCCATTAGATGGAGGTGCGTGGAAGTGTATTAAGAATATTTATAATACCAAAAACCTAGTATATTGTGGATAATGGTGTTTTTATAAATTGATGGAATAATGTGAATTTAATGGTTTGGAGAAGTAAAATAAATGAATAGAACTTAAAAGAAGAAGTTACCATGAAATTGGGTATCTCCTTATGGATTGAACAAAAAGTATTACATGAATTACATTCATCATAGAGAAGGATTCTAGGAGGAAGATAGGGATGTGGGTAGAATAATTGGGAATTTATTGGACCATACAAGGTGCTTGAGAGGTGTGAGTAGTGGGATAGAGGTGATGGATTTTTATAAGGGGGAGTATGGGCTCTTTAGGAATGTTTGAATACATTATTTCATTTTAAACTGTTATTCTGTTTAAAAAAGTCCAAAAATAATTAAATTAGAATATAAGATGAATCTTGATTGAAATGAAATAATCCAATAAGAAAAGTACAGGTTATGGATTGTTTTTTAAATTTTATAATCTCATTTATAAATATAATTTATTAATAAGGTAATCACTGCATCATCATTCTGTCATAAATAATATTAATTATTTAATGTAGAAAAATTATATATAAATTACCATGATATAAGAAATAAATTTATCTTTAAAATGAATATTTATAGTTGAAGATATAACTTATACAAACCCATTTAAAATTTTATCTAACAAAAGATATAAATTTATGTAATTTTGGTCATTACATTAATTTAAATAATATAAAGTGTCCTTATCACTCATTGGATGCTCCCTGGGTTCCCAAAATCAACCATAGGAAGTCTATGGTAGAAAATATATCTTCCAATAGGATTAGGGCATGCGTTAGGGTAATTTCAAATTTTTATAATATTATTTGTTAACCCTTATTTACCAGACACACTTTTTAACCAGGCAAAATAAAATATTTTCTGAAATAAATATTCATAATGTCTAAAAATTAAAGTCAACTATTAACTCAATTTGGACCTCCTGATTCCAAAAATTGAATCCATTTTTTCAAATTCAAAATAAATAATTTGATGAAATTAATTTAATAATAATTTCTATTGTCAAAACAAAAATTGTGTTTTTCTGAAATAATATCTATCAAAAGATTGACACATTTCTATATTCTATTTAAGTGTAAATTATTTACAATGAAAAAAATTGGATTAAATGGTAAAAATATAATCCAAATAAATTTTAAAACCAATTAAATTATCATTCTAATTATATAAATAAATTATATTAAAAGCTATTCATAATAAATTGAACATTATTAGAAAAATTCCAAAATCTCATCCAAAGAATACTTTGAAATCCCAATTCTAAAGAATAATAATAATTTTTCATATAAAATATATAAAAGTGGAAAAAACTACGTTTAATAAAAGGATTCCAATCATAAGTTGGTAAATCATACTTTTAATTGATTTTTGACTATTTAGGAATAAAATTGGATTCATTCACATTATAAGATTCTATATTTTACTGGATAAATGTAAAAACATTTTTCAAACATGTAAAATCATATTATCGTTAGTCATATTATTTATCTTAAATATAATTAATATGAGTTAACTACCATTTAAATTAAAAATATTATTATAATATTTATCAGAAAAACATAACATTGCATGTAACGTAAGATTCAATGAAACTAGTTGTTGTGTAACGAGTATGCCATCGAATATAGAATTCCTTTTTAAAATAAAATTAATTTTTAATTCAAAATTATTTATAAATATTAAAATTCCATATTGATTATTTTTCTTAGATGTTACAAACATATGTGTAAGAATGCAAAAGATTGATGGACAGATCTCATCGAGATGTGGTGACCTAGCTAAAATTAGAATGGATTGGGAGTGCAGTGGGTCAAATGGATGGAAAAGATCGACTTTTTGGGATGTTGGGATTGAACCATGGTGAGGTTACCTCCGTATCATAATTTATTAGGAATCAACATCCACATAGTTATGAAAGAATAATTGAGGCATACCCCTAAAGCAGTTGTACAATATAAGGGGAGCATATGGTTGGGGATTATTAATGGATGCTACATAAGGATCATGACATGGGTTATACCTATAGAGGATTCGTTTTGGAAGGAACATACAAAGGATTACATGTAGAAATGACCTAAGTAGAGAAGAAGATATCATGTTACTCCTTGGGGGGATTTCTGTCTGTGGAATGGATGAATATTATAGTCGCTACTAACCAATCAGACCATGAGAGTTATTCATGCTGTGTGAAACAAGAGGATGTAGTATACATGATGCTCATGTCACGAATGGTTCTTCAATGAAAAATGGTGTTGTGGTTACTCATGTGAGCTTCCCATATATGAAATCATTCAATGGAATTTTTATCTCATTCCACTTTAAGATGATCTCACTCCCATGTAGATGAGTGGGAATAGAAAATTCTCATGTAGTGCCACCCCATGTGAATTTCAAGGGGTGATGATATAGTTTAAATTCATTTTCAAAGGAGATATTTCTTCATAGTTTTACATCATACAACACAAATGAAGGGGGCTTACTTTTACCCCTTGAGATTACATAATTTATTCTCGTTAAACCATGTGGAAAAGAAGTCATCGAAAATTCCGATATATATGGGTGTGGTGGATTGGTCCTTAGGTCCATGTTATTATAACAATTCGGAAAAGAAAAATCCACGAGCATGCATATTATTGAATAGAAGAGGCAGCGAATAGTAAAAATAGACACTGCATGAGGGACCACTAAATCACTGTACATAAGAATTAGGGGATTCAAGGGGGAGGTGTGTGAAAGACATTGGAGTTATTTGAATCAAGGGATCAAAGATGGTGCTTTGGAGTAAAGTTAACCCATGGATCTCAAAAGGATGTGTGCACACAATAATGGAGGGTTGCATGAAAAATTAGGAGATAAGATCAATGTTTTGTTGCATGTAAGGGTAGGAAGTGTGAACAAGAATGTAATATTACAAGAAAATTCATTTGGATTCATGATATTCATTGGTTTTAAACCATTTTGGTCCCAAAGGAATGTGGAACCCTAGGGAAACTATCACACAATACTTTTATACCTTGAGGGGTTCATGGTTTTTAACTATCATGGAAGAGGGTTTTTATATTATGTAGAGCATCAATTCAAATTATAGATCCTCACAATGAAAAGGGAGGTGTACTTGAATATATATGAAAATAAATTGGCATTTTTGTGTTATATTTGTTGTAAGGAAGTATTTTTCAGCAAAAGAAATTATTTGAAAGCATGTAATGTCCTCTCTGAGGTCACATTAATCTTCTAAAAATCATAAGTGAGGGGTCATATCTTACGTAAAAATGATGACAATTTCATGTTCCTTATTTTTATTATTCTTATAGCTCCGATATAAAATGAAAAACATACATTACATTGGCAATGAATGATCCATGAATTCATATTTTGATATTTCCCACATACCCTAGATCATTCACACACGTCGATTATTATTCTTAGCTGGTAATCAAGAATGGAAAATTTCAGTATATTTACACATAGATTACCTTGGGTGTATATTGGTTTATTTGGTTCCAAGAAATTACTCACCCAAATTGTGAGATGTAAGGGGATGAGATGGTCAGTTTTCAAGGGATAAACCAAATAGATGTAGGCATTCACAGGGGTGCATGAAACATTTTCCCACATGATCTTAAGGTGCATTTGATATTCCTAGAAAACATAGTACATCCAAATAAATAGGATTATAGACTACATGTAGGGTATATTTACATTTCTATATTATAATAAAACATCTATAGTGTTCATTAGATATAATATTCTATGAGGAAATCGATGATTTGTAATTCCGTATCATTTTACAACTATTGTGCACAACAATGAATCTTTCTCACATCACCTCGAATCCTTCACACTCTATCCTTTTCCTATTATAGATCATAAAAACTCTTTAAAATATCTAGAAATAGATTCTCAATGTACCAAATAGGAGATTAAATATTCAATTGTCTTTTGAAGGCATAGATGATGAGGACCCTTAAAATACTCCCCATCAGGCGATTCATATCAGATAATAAGTTTCTCATGGGAATGATAACATATCTACATAATGATTAGATTATCTATGAGATTCTTCTATTATTTAATTCCATGTCTCCATATGAATTTTCCATCCCAGGTTATGAATCATATTCATCATTTTCATGGTTCACATTTGAAGAAAACAACCATCAATAAAACATAAGCATTCATGTACGCACCACCATAAATAATCGTGAAATGGTTGTTTATTTCCGTAAAGAGAAGTCTAGGATAATAATGGATGATGAGCTTGTGGATGAGGTGTACCTCCTCCACTATGCAAGCATATTCTAGAGAAGCATGGGGAATGAACGTGTGGAATGACAAAAATATTTAGACCTGAGGTCTGGGGGAAATATTACATGTCAATGTGAATATGAATACTAGGTATGCTACTCATTAAAGGTGTTTGGAGAGGATATTAACCACATAAGACTTTATAAGGTAGTATGGAAATCACAATTCCATATCATTCATTAACATGAGGTGGTCTCAGATCTCTTCCATTAATTTTCTCTAGACATGAACATGTTCCACCATTACCATGGGTTATTCCGCATTAGTTTGTGGGATCATCATTGAATGAGAGAGATTAATCTAGATGGTGTAAAATATATCAAGTTCCTTCCACCAAATTATCCTAAGGAGGACCGGGCACTAACCCCCATAAAAACATGGCATAACCTTGATGCAAAGAAGGTAATGTTGAAGATCAAATATAAACATAGGGACATCCCTTTCCTTGAGAAGTTCAATGTATTCTATAATAAGGATAAGAAGGTGTGGATTCTAGTTTGAGAGAAGTTTTTCTAGGTGGAATCTTAGAAGGAGAATGAAAGATCATGTTTTTTGTTCATAGAGGCAGAGGAATATCAATAATTGGCAAACATCATGTTAATTATTAGAACCAGATGGTATGCCACATTGCCTTTCCTTCCACCTTCCTAAGTGTGTGGTTGCTACCGGTGGGAGACAATAGGATGGGGATCTATATGGGGACATTGGTGATGGTTGTGATTCTAGAATATCATAACACAGTTAACATCAGAGAGACTATATTGGCTATGATCTATAGTTTCCTATGATGAATCTTATGGGAAATAATTACCATGAGAATATATGATCCATTTTAGAACATACGTGGTAGGATCATAGCTCATCAATGAGGAAATTAATTTCCAATTATATCCACCTAAGCTACTAATTAGTGGCCTTACAAACTAATAATATAATGGGTCCGGACAATGATACTCAATGATTAAGGGGTCCGTCTCTAGACTGATAACAATGTAAATTTCAACTTCCATCCCTTCTATGATTCAATTTGTCCAATCCTAGATGACTGGAAAAGTTCACTGGAGAATAGAGAATATCTATAATGAACCATGGGTGGTGGGTTGCTAGCTGTGATCGATGAAAATGTTATATGTGATCCATATGTTCCATCCTACTTCACCAGATTGATATAATGAGTTTAAAAGGTGTTTAAAAAAATGAATGTAGAGGTTCATAAATAGGGTCACCCCTATATCCTTTAATAAATATGTTGAATGTTGATGTTTTTGGACTTTAGTGACCATATCATGTATCCTACTACTAATGTTGATTTTATACTATCAACAAACTGTGCAAAAAAATAGTTAGAAACATATCTGAATAAAATATGGATCCATATCATTGAATTAATATTACAATATTTATAGTGTCATGGTAGATTAGAGGTATATTGTCTTTAACCATAGAGGAATTCCAATATTATAGGATAACACAATCCATAGGTACATTGTTGAGGATGTCACAATGGGCTTCTGAATATACATCTCTTAAAGGAAGTTGGTCCCGTAAACGATCGTAGGGGTCAGTATAAGAGGCATATGGGATGAAACTGATATATTTTCTTCAACCAGCCTCTAATGGTATCATCCCTTCACATTCTGGATAACACTATGTCAAACGATATATTCCCAAGACCTATAGTGTAAAATAAAATGGTATGGGGTTGTGCTGCTAGAAATCAAGATCATTTGGGATGTTGAAAAGGTGGAAATTCAATTGAAGGTATCACTACCTATTATCCATGGATATATATGTGTTTCAACAAGGAAAATACAAAGAAAGCAATTTTCCATTGAATGTGATTCTTAGTCTAGGACTTGATCTATTAGAAATGACATCTAAAGATGATAGAAATGGTGAAGAAGAAGAATAATAAGTAGATGAAGAATAAATAATGGAAGACTCTAAGGAAGTAGTAGAAGAAAAAGAGTAAGAAGAGGAAGACAAAGAAGAGGAAGTGAAAGAGGATGAAGAAGTAGAGCCCAATGGTGGGGATCCCTGGGGACCATTTATCATCAAGGGAGTCCTTGGGTGAGTGGTGAAATTGATGTATGTAATGTGTGGCTCAGCATGTATCTCTCAGTCGGACTTAACTTAAATATTATTTAGTCTTTTTTCCATTAAAAACATGTATCCACTAACCGAATAATGAAATTTATAGGATCACATTGATGCTAAGAAAATATCCCTCACTACAGGTGGTGAAAATGTGCCAATAGATGCAGAGGGGAATTAAATTAGGCCAACAGTCGAGGATGATCTAGGAGACAAGATAGTCATGGATGATGTGGCTTATGGTGGACCAACAGTGGGAGTCAGGGAAACAACCTCAACATCCCATGAAGTTCCAATTTTCCATGGGGATACACATACCAACATCCCTATGGATGTATCCACTACTATGGAGGTGATGTACCCAAGATGACTAACCATTTAATTAGGTCATCCACTATATAAGTAAAAATATTGATCCATTAAGTCATGATTGGGTCTCATGGATAATTGAATCAACATTTTTCCAATTTCATATGTTATCTTATCATACAAAATGAACGGACTTGAGGCCGATCGTCAATAAAAAAAGATTCAAAGTGTCTAATGTGGTGGGAGTTCATATGGTGAATCAAGAACATGGTTTATTAGTGCTCATCTCTCATAAGTAATTTCTTTCAAGGACCCATACCTGTTACTAGATTATCCATTTGACTAATTTATCTATACTATGTAGGGATAAGAATATTGCAGGCCTAAAAACAAGATGAAGGGAGGGAATGTATATGGTCTCTTCTGTTGAATGCTCATTTCCATGATGATCTTGTCATCCAAACTAATATGGCCTCTGTAATAAATCAGTAGTTGTTTTCCGTTATGGATTATGACAATAAAAGTAAATAAAATTGGGATTGTGGAGAAAAAACTTGTGGTGATGATAAAACACATGATCTGGATCCCAACTCCATGGAGTGAAGGCTACAGTAGGATATTGCAGCTATACTTTTGGATACATTCCAAGAATATGAGGAAGTGGATATTGATGAGATGGATGACTCTAACCTGAATGAAACTGAGGAAAAAAACATCAACTGTCATTGGGTGTAGAGAATCATTAGGGGGTTCTTTGAAAAAACTCATGATTCCCAATGTTTAAGCAGTATGTGGTCTCTTCTATATGATAAATGTTGTTAATACAACAATGAGGTTCATGTTCATGGTCTACACGCACTTCTATGTGATTACATAAAAAAAGATTCATATAGGAATTCAAAATCTTGATGCTGCCTAATTCCACAAGAAAAATAAAAAAATTCACAAGATTATAGATTTCCATTATCATATACAAAAACTGGAGGAACAAACTGGTGAGTGTGCTTCCTTCATCAGAACTAGGACTGAAGTCATTTGTAAGCTAAGGGATCTATTGGAGGAGGTTGAGAACCAGGGGCATAAGGAAAATTCTCAAGTTGATAATATCAATGTTAAATGGAACTGGGTGAATACAAGGGATTGTGATCTTTTACCATCATACATTGATGATTAATCACATCATGTGACATACCAATGTCTCTTAAAGACAACACATCAATCATTGGTCATTAAAAAGCACTCAATCGATGGATCTGATCTATGGTTTCTATTTTTTCTCACTCATGTAACATACATTTTTGTTTTCATTCATTTGAATGTTTTTTGTGATGAAAAAAACATTGTTTTCTTATTAATGTTTCACACATCAATCAAAAATGTGAGACAACTGGTGACCAATCCATAAGCCCCTGTGGGTCCTACCTGGTATTTGAAATAAGGGATGACCATGTGATTGCTCACAATGTATGAGAGTGTCGTATAATGTTCAATGATTTGGGGTATTCAATTATTTATTGACCTCCTAGTGTGATTGGTCTGAGATAGGTCATGAATGGAGGATAGGGTTCCATTGGAAGCCAACAAGATTCTCCCAATGTTCTATAGTACACAAACGTCACAAAACATGAAGCGTTGGACACTAATTAGATAAAATGGGGTGATGACTGTGAATCTTGATATCCAATATTTGGAACACAATGGGAATGGTGTCACACGGTAGTAAACTTTTTGACCATGTTCAAAACACGGAATCCATATGCCATTTCCTGGAATGGGGAAAAAATGAGGGTTGACAGATAATAAAGTCTGAAAAAGGGATCCTATCTAAAACTGAAATCCAATGTATTTAGGAACATTGGCCCAGGATGGTAGGTGATCCTTGGAAATAATACATAGGTTTAGTAGGCCCCTTTATATGCAGAAGAGGGTGAGGATGGGAATAAAAGTTCATGAAATCCATTTAAGTGGATAGATGTATTTTTTTAATGGCTTCAAGATCTCCAAGAGTTATTCCATAATTTCATAGAACACATTAATGTGATCATATTAGTTTGTACAAAAATCAAACCCCTATTCCAGTGCAGCGTTATCTAGGATGTTGGAAGACAACTGAAGATTTCATAAATTGGAATAGATGGCCATCATCAAGGGAGAAGAAGACTCTAGTGAAGATTTGAATGATTTATTTTTCTATATCATTCATTTTATGATGATGAAAATGTAGTTTAAATGTCATACAGTGTGGACAAGTCAAGATAAAATTTAATTTTATGTGATTAGGATGTGTCCGAGAATTATATTTCAAGTGACTAAAACATTGCACATGGTTTAAGGTTATACATTTTGGACTTAGGAAAATAGTTTATAGTCCAGTTACAAAGAATAAGTATATGATGTAAAATCATAGGATATGGAATATATGCTAAAACTAAACAATAATTAGGAAAAAGGATGACCATATTCCATCCAAACACCATAAGATAGACTGCATGAAGTTTAACATCACAATTGTTGGACCATAATTGAGGCCAATAAGCTAAAAATAGTAATGAACCAATGGATGGTCCTAGAGAAAAATCATCAATTATTTTTTATGTATCCCATGAGGATTGGAATCAATTCATTCTTAGTTCTCAAACATAGTGTGTTCGGAGACATACACTATTGGGGGAAATCCTCCGTAGGGAGGAGGCTACTATTTCCCAAAATTATCATGATGTAATAACTCTAAGTGGAATATGAGTATTGTAGTGGAACAAAAAACCAGATGTTAAAGACAGATGATCATGCCCTTGCACCGTATATTAATTCCTATGTGATATTGTTGATAATTTAAAGTCATGTTTCATTGACTATGCAAAGGCCATGGTGCCAAAAATTTGATATTATTGGGGATGTCGCGGATGGAAGAATGATCAGGCATTACTAGGTATCCCGTAAGGATGGGAATCAATACACACATTGTTCATGATGGATCACATATAATATGCCCAATGTCATAATCCATGTTCACTTATGTGATAATATCAAAGATTTATGTCATTTTTTTATCATGTTTCCATGGGAATACTATTTACTCAGTTTAATGTTTCACAACATTGACATGGATGTTATTTATCTTAATGTCATATAACTAAAACAAAAAAGGGGAATGTGTTATTTGGGTGGATTGTTTTCCACGAAAACTATAACCTAATTAGAAAGAGGACTGAATGGGTCTTCACAACACACATTCATAGTGAATACATACACAAATTATAGAGTATTTATTTTTGGACAAGAGAGGATGAAAATAGTTTAAAGTCTTAATTAGTAGACAAAATATTGATAGTTTAAGGTTTTATTTCTTAGAACATAGGCTCTTTGATTATATTCATACTGTTTGGACCATAAAAGGTTATTCTATAGGATTTTATGTGCATTAATATGGTAAAAAAATATGAATGATGTCCAAATATTCCAAATGCCACAACACATATCTTCAAGAAGATCTGCACAAATTTAAAAGTCTTCATTCCTAGACTAGATTACTAGCTTAAGGAAAGAGAGGTGATATCATAGGATCATAGTTTAATGACTTATAGTTTGGACCGTAAAGAGGATAACCTGTATGAGGAGATACCCTAATGGTGGAAGAGTGAGAAAAACTATTGTGAAAGAGGACAAACAAGGTCCACCACCACAAAAAATGTTTTTAAAGATTTCCCAAAATATGATAAAATTCATTATGTTCAAACACATATGCCAAGTTTAATTCCATGTTCTGGGGATGGAAATGGTTATTCAGTTTATATTTGTTCAATTAATATGGTGTAGTACATTTTAACATCATGTTGAAAATATGGAGGCCTTAGTTTCTTTACACAATGTACTTTTTGATTAATTTATCACCTATTAGAGGTGTGATGTACTCCCCGACCATGATTATTAAATAATTCACTCAATTTGGATAGAACCTATGAATAATATAAGGACCCTATGATTTGGGATAGAAATATGATATCTTATGTCATGGTATTATTAGTGTTCCTAGAGTCCTTATTACGTCACTAAAAAGAAATGAAAATTATCTTTGAAAGATAATGTTATCTTCATCTTGGTTATCTCCAAAAAATGAAAGAACCAAATCATTTTCTCATCAATGGATTTCATAAAATATATATGGACTTTTTCAATTCTTTCTAATGTCTTTTATTTATATAAAACTATTAAGTGTTAGGGTAGATAAATATCAATGGGTAGGTCTCTCTCCATTATGCACAAAAAAGAGCATTGTGTCAAAGGGGAAAAATTTGAAGTCATCATTTGATAACCCTAGAGGTAATTTGAGAGCCTATCTGGGTAAATCATCTTAATTTTACCAACCATATTTTTTAAAAAAATATAGAGTTTTATATCTCATCAATTTTTACATGTTCTTGTGCATGGTAGTGGGAAGTACAACTGGACAAGATGTAGTACTTGGATTAAATCTTCATTAGCATAAACACTGAAAATTTAGTGATGTTTTCCCAATGAATAACATGAGGGAATAAAAATTGATAGATGATGTGGGAGACCATAAATTCCACAAAAAATTAGGCTTTGATATCCTTTATTGGAACTGTTTATTCCCATTTATAGAAAAATACATTTCTATCAGAATGAACCTACATTGGAGAGATATTCCTTGTGGATATGGTCCCACAATGTTTAGTAACCAGAATAAAAAGGGAAAAGAGTATTCAGTAGTATGGAAGGAATATTAAATTGGTTCAATTAATTGGAATGGATTTTACACAGTTTTATCCTTTTGGAAAATTTAATAATGTCATTGACTATTGTAAGATATAATTTATCTGACCATTGAATTTTTTGAGAGAGCTTCAACCCTACCTGGTGAGCACCATATGAACTGAGATGAACATCGATCATAACCTTTGGAATATCATCTCCATGTATGAAATGTAGGATAATTCCTTCAAAAACACATATATAGCATGTCATCGTGCAATTGGAACAACTTTGGAGGGTGAACAGTGATGCAGACCGACTGATTCCATCACGGTCAGCATGATCTGATGCTATATTTTATGGATGGTGATACTCAATGAATGTAGTCATCTAATCAATGTCCTATTTAGTTTTGATTGTGTTGGGGGATATAGAGGTCCTAATTTGGATGAACCAGTGGTTTGGTGGTTTAACTTCTGTTTATTTCCATTGTCCACCATTGTGGGAGTGATAACTCTTCAGTGCCCCATGTGAATAAATAGTTTGTCTAGGTCATGATATGAAATAGATGAAACTCTATTTTATAAGGAATTATCTAAAACATTCTATTCTAGTTTATCATTAGTCACCTCTGGCTGCGAATGGAATTGAGCCATAATCTATAATTTTTTATTGAGCCAGGGCATGAGCTCCAGCTTTTTGAAGACATAAAAACCATTGATATGCTTGATGACTAACTAAGAGTAACCTATTACATGTAGGTGTTGATCGTCAATCATGAGTTATAGGTCAATAACAGTATTTAGATACTATTATTTTTCCTCAGTGTCCATTCATCCTTTGGATTGAAGGATCAAATAAGGAAGAAACGACTTTGATGGGGGTGGTAACGATGATTCAATATCAACACTACAGAACACGAGATCATTGATCCTTCTACTAGTTAGACTAGGTGAGGCACCATCAAAATGAATCTACCATCACAACATGGATTTATCTATTTATATGATGAAATCATTTATAAAAATCAACATCTAGATTTTTTTCATTAGGGGATGGATGAGTTTCTATAATGACTTATAGTATATAACCATTTAAGGACTTATATAGAATGAAAATGATGTATAACTACTGAAGATTCACTCTTCACCGTGCTAGTTGACCTATAAATATTGTGTGTTTCAATATATTCTTTTTTTGTTCCAAATGAGATACTAACTATATATCATGATGTTGTGGATAGTGCTACAACTTATTAAATATAAAAACAAGTGTGAGGAAGCTCTTCTCGATGGGTGAGTAAATGAACTCAGTTTCGAGGAGCATAGGAATGGGATGATATAAGATATTCTATGTCTATTCATTGTTCCTAGGAGTGAGAATAGTGCCTAGGGATCATTCCAAGGAGGTACACAGAATGGATAATAGTTCTCCATAAGATAAGTGGGGTAAAAATAAGAGGATGTAGTAGATATTTATTAATTTCCTCGAAGGTGGTATGGAACCATTCATCACAATAGTAGATGACACTTTTACTCATGAGCATGGTAAAGGAATGAGACATTCCATCTAGATTCTTGTTGATTCATTATATTTCATATAAGATGGTTTGGGGGACTTAGAGCTCCCATAGCTTACTCATAGAATGCATCTAGATGATTTACATGATCTTATCTAGGTTAATATTTATACCTCTCTAACTGACAATAAAACTGAGAAACAACTCTGAGGAAACCCATATGGTTCACCTCAAGGGGATCATATTTATCGATCCGGAGTGTAAGAATCCAAATTCATTATATAGATTTTAGATATTGTCCAAAAAATGGAATTATTTACTTAGTAATTCATCTACATATTATTCCACAGATGTTCTGAATATCGGTTTGACGATGAAGTACGTGGAACACTCATAGGTAGCTTGTGATTTCACCAATGAAAAAGGAATTAACAGAGAAATTAATTTACATTGTGGGGATCTAGTAGACTCCAAATCTTGAGGGACCATTCAGACCTGATTTTAACGAAAATCATGATCGATGAAGGAATGAAAATAGATCCTAGCTCTGGCATCGATCAACAACTATTTAACTAGATGCATAAAATATTACCTTGTGAAGTGGCGGTTGTGATCCATGAAGTCTATACAAACACTGATCTTCTTGTTCTTCATCCTAACTAAGATTTTTATTGTCATCCTGCTGGGGTACTATACTTCCTTGATGAAGATAGATTTTATAATCATGTCAACATATGTTAAAACCATGGCACCATGGGACAAGTAAATATTTCAAGGAGGCATCCTAATCAAATGATGGTATAAGGAACAATGAGGTTCTAGTGTGGAAATTTCATCACAAATTCAGGAAAAAAACATTATTCTTATTTGTGAAATGAGTATACTATTAATATTAATCTCTAGACATGGCTCATTGATCAACATGGTCCTCAAGTCATTATCAATACAAATATTTATCTAATCTAATTCATGGATAGTGGTAGAAACACATTCCTAAAAAATTGGGGAATGTTATAAATTTTCATTATCACTAGAGTATGGGGATCCAATGGATGTGGCAATTCATCAAGGTTAACTAATTCAAGAGGAACATTGGTTCCAATATTGGTGGTAGTGGAATCTTCAATAAAGGACATCCAAACTATTGTAATAATTATAATAGAGGTTTTCATATTGTTTCCATAAAAAATTTGACCAATAAAACATTGTTTGAGGTCGGATAATTGATGACAAGTCAGTTTTTGGTGGCTCAATCTAGCTTAGTGGAACCAGAATATATAGAGAATATCTCAATCGATGGGGAAAACATCCTGATACATGATTGGATCAGGGGTTTCTAGTATCACCCATGCATGAACTATTTAGGAATACATTGTAATATGATGTTGTACCATGATTCCATGGAAAATGTGACCTCTTATCATAGATATTAAAATGAATTTCCCCATGTCTAGAACATTAGACTTCAAATGATGTATCAATAGAATGAATGTTTCATCGTATGATATCCACAGGATAGTTATGAGGGATCTGTTCCCAACCTAGTTTGTGTGAGATTTATTTTATGTTCTCTAGTAATAAGCCCTTTTTGTATATATGGAATAACAAGAATTAATGGGAGATGTGTCACCTAGTTGTATGCTGACTTAGATATTGATGGAGTACGTGAGGCATGTATGGTATGAGGTTGGGACTACTGCATGTAGATGAAGTCAAAAACAACCCATCAAGCCACAGTAGGCATTGTTCTATTAGAAATCCCTGAATTATATGTTTCCTACCAAACATCCAAACTGATTCATCAAATAGATCCTTCAACATGGTCTCTGTTTGTACCTACCAAACCCATGAATATTTTAGTGAGAGGGGCTCAAATAAGCATTGGTGAGTCCCAGCCAATAGAGCATCTAGGTCAGGTTGAGATTGATCTGAAAACCTATTTCAACTATATAGTGGTTGACCTGAACTCCATTGAACTGGATAATTATGTACGTTGCACATATGTGACTCTACATGAGATAACTCTCATATAATATTCATAACAAGATCAAAGCCTAGAAATCAGTCTACATGACATCACTACCATAAAAGTTCTGAGATTCCAAAACATCAATTTCAAATGGAGTGGTATTTTAATGTTACACATTTGGATTCTCGCATCTCTTATGAAAAAACCAATAGCCTCATGGATTGAAATAATTGTAGGAATGTTGTAGTGGGATGTCAATACATTGTAATTCCATGTCATCTGCTCATTTCTTCCTATAAGAGGTTTCTCTGTTGGGTGAAGCATGTTATGTATTGATAGTGAAAAAAAAAGATTCTAGATAGTTCTTCAAACATTTTATTACATATCAGATAAACAACACAGAACAACCAATATCTGAATATTGAAAGATTGAGTCCCTAATTAACATTGTCCATCACGATTTATCTACTATAGTTCTACCTATGAAATGATCACAATCAATGTTGGTGTTGAATTTGAAAAAGTGGGATCAAATGATAATTCGTGATAAGCAATGCACAATGTCTATTTCCTGGTATTGGTTTCATAGACAATGTAATATGAAGCATGGGACGGATGATAACAACATATTTCATGTCCATAGATTCTCTTTCATTGACATACACCAAGATCATTTGGTGGTGGTGGTGGTGGTGGGGGATTCTAATATACCTCATCATTAGAGACTGTATAGGGACTAAGCAGTTTAGTTTTATTAAGAGACTCACTCTCCCAATCATCATCATAAAAATATTCAGATTTTTAGGAAACCACATATGTGATTATTATACCTAGTGGCATGAATTAAACAAACCTAGATGGTGCATTACAAATTAATGAGGGACCTTGATTTATATCATTAAATCAATGTCTACTCTTTTGAAATGTGGAAGGATGAGAGGAGGATGCAGAAGTACCCACTGGAGAAGGCACATCGACTTATGGTGGTTTAAGATGGCCTAGATGGTCCCTGATGATGATGTGGGTGCGAGTGACAACCCTAAGAGACGACATGTCATTGTAGTTATTGTTCCCAAGGTTGGATACCTACTACCAATCACCGAAAAATATACAATCATTGAAGGGATTGGTCCAGATGTGTGAAACCTGGGTATGGATGTCAACCAGTCTGATCACATAGTTTTCAATATGGTCATGATACTAGTCTTTGTACACATAACAGGGAATTATGGCATTTCAAATTATCCTTTGGTAAGGGAATTTATTTAAGATAACATTAAGCATAATGTCATCGAAATTAAGCATTCTAAATGAGTTAGAATCATTTTTTCAGTGAAAAGCACAAATATATGGGGACCTTGTCCTCTAAGAAGGAGTTATTTCAGTTTCTCTTATCTAAAAGGGGAACTCTGCATGCCTAGAACCTACGAGGGCTACAGGTGGATGAGGGTCTAGATACACATTATGTCATTAAGATAGTGGTTACTATAGAGGAGGTGAATTCTGATTCAGAGGATGACTAGATAGAGCTTGTGGTCCTCAATTAGGTAGTGCTTGGAATGGTTATTCATTCAACAACTCTAGTGGGTCTCGAAACCCTACATACATTGAAGTGGTAGTCTTTGTCTTTATGGATATTTATATTGGGTATGAGGGTGGAAAAGGATGTTCCATCCTTTCTTTTTACAATTATTCCCCTAATAATTTATCCTTTTAGTGAAATCCATGAATCATATATGTAAATTATAAGTTATGAGGGAGGGGAAAAATTTAGTCATTACATTTCCCTTTCACATTATCAACAACCTTTCCTAGGTTAGCACATTGTCGTGTGAATTTTTAAGGCACTTTCACATGTACATGAAGTCTTCCGCATGCTCATCTATAAGCTACATGATCATGAAGAGGATAGAAATTGTCTCAGTGCATGTGGTCAAACTTAACTATATGAGAAAATATTTTTGGATGTCATCATAGTCGATGATGGACCCAATGGGTAACTCATTTTACCAGAAGAATACAAGCTATTAAAACATCTGAAAAACATTAGATCTTAACTAATTCCTGATGCAATGGGGTTTCTAGTATAGGTTTTTTTACTTGAGATGATTTATGATAGATGCTACATCTTGTTACCCATCCTATTAAAAGTGGAGAATGTAGGATTCCAAAAATTAAGTGGTTCTCTCATGTCATCCACCCACACTGGATTCCATTCTCTCCCATGAGGGATCCCCACCCACCACATCAACATGGTTTCGATAGTAATAGTGATGGAATCTATGAGGCCATCAAGATGGTGTTCATATCTTGTTTTGGATTCCAAACCACCCAGGCATGGGTGAGCTATTCTACATTATATTTAGGATCACTGACTCATAGTGTGATTTACAGAGTGGATTGTGGAGTGGCTGAAAAACGGATTCAACCACAGTTGAAGAGATATTATCATGTTCCTCGAGAGGATTTTGTGATGCATACAATGGTATTTTTATGATGAGGGTCAGGTTGTGTTAGATCAGTTGGATCGACTATTATTTAATAGTTTAGTATGACATATAGTTGCCCCTACTGTCACTATGGATGAGTACTATGGTACTTTATAGGATCAACATACTCTAGGTGTAGTTTGGCATGGTGGTAAATGAATATGTAGTGTTGATTTACAATCATCTATCACATATTGAAAACTCAATGTAGATCCTCTATCCTCATTGTGGTATCAGTCATATCAGATCGCTCAATGTTGTCTCTTATCCTTTTTGAGATTTAGACTAATGGTAAATGATGTAGAGGGTTCCCCTAGGTCCAAGGCATGCTTCTTCTCTAGAGTAATGCAAAATATAGGCTATACAAGATAGTTTTCAACCATGGTTTCAAGGTTCCTTACATCATATCCTATTTCGATCTCCCCTTCCTTGGGAAGTGTGAGTTCATTCCTGTTCACTGTGTTGATAAATTATGTTTTATGTATGTCACCAGATGAATCAGGTATAATCTAGATTGAATTTAAAGGTAGATTGGTGTTTTACCCAACAATGGATCTTCAATTGTGTGATGCGTATTCAATGATTTTTTGGAGCACTTTGAATATTTGAATTCATCTGTGTGGATTGGTCTAGTGGTAATCAAGTGATGATAGATGTTTCACCCCTGGAAGTGTTGCAAACTCAACCATATAACATTTTTATATGGTGTCGTTGAAGTTCTCTCAACTCATTGGGTAGAATAACTGATGGTCATGTAGAAGGGAATGCGTATCTTAGATGGTTTGGTGAAATCTTGAAATCTCATCGTGTGTGGGGGACACTAGAATATCATATTCGAGAACCATGTTCACCTAGAAAAACACTGATTGTTGGTCGGTGTCCAATGTGTCCAAAAAAATCCTCTATTCAGAAGTGATAATTTGAACATGGCTTCCCCATGCTCTGATCCGAGCTAGCTGAGAGGTAGGAAATGATAGTGATGTATACAAAAATGGTGGTGGAATAGTCAGTTGATAGGTTTCATCAGGAATGAACCAATTGTTACACCGTAGGTCATCTGTGGGAGAAATGAATATTGCGTCATCACCACCATATAGAATGTAGTGCCAAAAACTACATAATTTCCGAGGGAAACGATGTTCATTAGTGGATCCACTCGGTTATTGAGGTCTATCTTTTACTAAAAATACTCTCCAGATTTCATGTTGAGGTAGAGAATGACGATGGTGATGATAGGGATAACTGAACCATGAGACCATACAAGGGAGCCATTTCTTTATCCCCCTAAATATTCATGTTAATGGATTTGGGGATCTAGTGAACATGAAACCCCAGGATGACGAATCTTAAATATCATGACCCAGCCCCAGACATAGATGTAGATGAGTTAGTAGAGTGTTCCATCATCAAATCAACATTGGCTTCAAAATACATGGAGATGAAGGCAAGGGTTTACTCTAGGGGGAATTTACATATAGGGATTGTATAGATGTCATAGTCACTACTAGCATCTAAGGCCACGTAATTCGTGCTCAATGTGAGAAAAAAAAAGATGTTGAAACAATTATATTTTCTTGAATGAAGTGTCTAAAAGAGATGTTGTGGGGTATTCATTTTAGTATCCGAAGGAGGATGTCATTTTATTTTAGGAGGATCTCATTCAATGGTAGGAAGATATCACTAACATGGAGATGAGTGGGCAGGGAAAATGCCTATGGTCTGGAACCGCATGTGAATTGCACTAGTTGAGGCTACAGGTTAATGTAATGTGCTAAGGATTATAGAACTAGTTAGTTTTACATTCTTCTGCACGAACATTTGAGGATCACTCCATACCACTTGGGATAATATAAATAACCCTGATAAGACCATAGATAAGGGAAGGTATTAGAAATGCCAAGATGTTTGGGTGTTGAGGAGTGGTTAGTCATGGGATCATGTTATAATATCAGTGGTGAAAATAATAATCTATTAGCATCCCAATGGTGAAAATAAAGAGGTGGGTCACCTTAATAAGGGAAACCTCAAAAGGGACCATGAATTTTGAGAGCACTAGCCTACATGGATGCACAAAGGTGGTGTGGTCCAATAATGGGATATGGATGCAAGAGGGGATTTAAAATTATAATTTGGAGTAAAATAACCCCATTGATCTTGAAGGAAGGGGTGCACATATTATTGGATAGTTTCAGACCAAAGGAGGTGATGAACACAAGTTTGGGTTGTGTGTAATGGTTGGATGTGCACATAAGAATGGTCTTTTACAATCACAAGCCTTATTGTTCAATGACATTGGTGAGGGTCAACAATGTATGGGTCATCACAATGTAAGAAACAAAGGAATCTTATTGCACAATATCATGTACATTGATGGGTTCATGGTTTTCATGTTCTTGCGGAAGTAGAATCTTTAGTGCATAAGTGCATACGGTCAACTTCCAAATTATCACCCTAAAGATAGGGGGTGCCAATCAATATATTGAAAATGATCTATTACATCATCAGATAATATTTATGTTGTAAAATTTGTTTCATATATAAGATATCATAAATTAGTTCATAAAGGCCCATTTGATATCGTTTTGGGTGCTGAACAACCTTACACAGATGGCCAAATATTATGCAAAAAGGAAAACTCGTGCACTCACCTTCCTTGGACGATTCTCCTTGAATCTGCAAAAAATATGGTACATATGTCTAACTGGTCATAGAATTTCATTTCTTATATATTTTGATCTATCATTTACACATTATATCTTGTGTGTGCCTCTCTTGGAATTCTCAGATGGTTCCCTAGAATAAATACATGCATTCCGTTTACCCAATGAGGACCTTGGGTGTCATGTGTGGAATTTAGCACCAAAAAGGATATAAATAAGTATATTAAATGAAAAAAGATTATATTTATGATATTATTAAAATTATGGAAAGTTAAAATATTTTTTAACTCCTTTACACAACTATAGTCGAAAAATAGTTCATTAATCTTGTGTAAGTATAACATACAATATCAACGATCCCAAAAGACATCATTTTTAAAATCCATCATTCTTGATTGATATAAATAGTATAATTTATTTAAATATAATATAATTAATTAGTGATAATTAGTTTTAAAATTATATAACAATGATAACTGTTATATAAAATAAATTAAATACAAACATGAAACAAATTATTTATTACTCGAATAAAAATATTGGAAAGGAATTATTAATAATAATGTAATAAAATGTCATAAGTAAATAATATATTATATGATATATATATATATGTGCGTGAATGTGTGTGTGGATATTTAATATATTGATTGTAAATGTAAAATTAATATGTTGGAGGTTTGAGCATGTATAATGGAAGCTGAGACATAAGATGAGGGATTCCCTTCACACGTTCAACTTTCGTTAGTCATATGCCACATTCACCACCAATTTATATTTTATTGTGTATATAATTCCCATGAAAATATTTTTTGATTATTATCTTTAAAATTATTTGGATTTACATATCTATTAGTGTATCTCTATTTCATTTGGTTTATGATTCCAAATTTACAAAAACAGTAAGTTATTTTTTTCTCAATTTTCATTCATTGAAAAATGTTATGTTTTGAATTAAATTATTTTATGAGGGGTAAAAAATCAAATTTTTATATAATATCAAGAAATTAACTATCCAAATTAGAATCTAGGTTTCAATTAATGATATTACTTCTTTTGGATTACATTTCAATTTTATGAAGGTGGTATCGATTTTATGTTTTAATATCACCATTTAATACAATTTTATTATCTTCTTTTTGATGATAAATTATTATGACTAGTCTCTCAATAAAATTATTAATTTTCATAATAATTATTATTTTTTTAAAGAATATATTTTCTTAATTAAATTTTCCCTGTGTATGTCCACAAAAGTACAAAATAATATTTTATTGAAAATTTAATTTTCCATTTTTGGATTAAAATCATTTCTCTTCCAATACCGTATTTTTTAAAAAAATTAAACAGTTTTTTTTCTTTTTTTTTTGAAATTGTTTTCAAATGAATAATTCACCCGATATTCTTTAACAAAAAATAAATAATGTAATATTCACATTGTTTTAAAAAAATCATCATTAGTATTTTTGAAAATTATAAAATGATTATTTATTTTAATGTGTAGAAAATTAATAGATTTAACCTCTATAATGGCCATTATTTTATATGAATATCACATTTTATGTTCTAAAACATATTTTATATATTCTTCCTAAATTTGATTTTATTTAAAACAAAATTTAATGAAATGTTATTGACATCATGAGATGATCTAATGGATTTATCTATAATAATTATTTTCATATAATATGGAATCCATTAATATTACTAATGTATTAAATGGTATATAATCCATGGATACCAATATTATTAGTTTTAAAAATTGTAAATTTTAATGTTGAAAAGAATTCCATGAAACCCATTTCACTTGAAAAGGTTATACCATAATAAAATTCATTTGAGAACCACTTCTTTTTCAATGGGATATTATTTGATGGTAAAGACAAATGAATATGAAACATTTTTTGTTATTAAAATTTTTTGTAATGATGATTTGTTGATGAAAATTACTTCATTTCATGGGAACATGTATGGAAAATCTTTTATGATCTTCTAGAACCCATATGTATGGTTTTCATTTTGCGATGATGATTATTTCATAACTAAGGAAGATGGTTATGCTATATATAATGATGTGTGTTATGTAACAAAAAAAATACATTTGAATCATAAAAATCCATCAAAATGATTTGTAAATGATTTATTCCTTATCAGATATGTAGTATTGGAATGGTGGGTGAAATCAGTTTTTAAGGGACATTGTCTGCTATGATGGTGTTGGGAGTGAACTCGGACTACCATGACGGGTTTGGGAATGGTGACATTCAACAATGTTGATTGGGAATTCAATAGGAAAAGTGGTGTGGTGTTCCCCATAGTATATATATCCTAAAAAATAGTTCCCTGATTTGTTTTGACAATTTTCATTGAAAACTATTGAAATTAATTTTATATGCAGATGTATAAGCCGCAATTGAATATCATAAGCCTATATAATGATCTCATGAATCATGTTATTTGTTTTTTTGACTAATTCATGTCCTATGAACCATAAATATTTATTCCATGATACAATATTATTATCATTGATATAAAGTTTATGGGTTTAATATGTTATTATCATGCTATCATACCCATATGTTCGTGTTATATTTACATAGAAGAATTATTTACACTAATTGGGCATCCAATATCACCATTCTTCTTATGCTTCCAATGTATAAGTTGTGAAGAATGTTCTTATGTAGGTTATGTTTTTTATGAGTACTAATGGGTCATATCGTAGTGGGATATACTGAATATATTCCACAAAATTAGAATACTATGTACCATGTTTCCAATTGAGCTAAACTATTATGGTCCTAACACATGTGTCTGAATAACTTAATTAATATTAATCTAAAAAATTATGATATAAATGTACCAATATATTTGGATACAATATGTCACAGTTCTTCAATTAATGACAATGATCACTAAAAGTTAATTTTAAGATTTTTTAAAATTACCGTTGATGTAGCGTTTGATATTATTTCTCATGAAACATAAACTCTCTAGAGGAAAGGGCTGTCAATTTATCATTTTTCTAGTTTAATCCCAAGACTAATTTTGTTGAAATATCACAATAAATCAATACTCCTTCCAAAAAATGGGGTAGTGTGATTATAGGTGTTGAAATTACCCATTAATGGAAATAAATGATATTATATTCAAATTAATAAATCTTGATAATGATTACATACTCCTAAGTCATACTATCTTACTGGTTTTAAAATCATTTTAATATAATAATAATTCATTAATAACAACAAGATATTATGAAGATACTAATGGTCGCTATTTCATATGTTGGTCTTAACCCTTCCTTAATCTCCATTTTCGTTGAAGGAATCATTTTATTATGATATCATGCCTAATGAATGTTAAATTTTTGATACCCTTATCTTTTACTATAAAAATTTACTTTAATGAAAAAAATTCCATATCATTGATTAAATGCAACACTGAAGAAAAATAAATCAGAAAATATTATATAACTATTAGAATGTATTTTTTGAATTAGCGAGTAAAAATATAAATTACCACATTATATAATATATGATTACATAAAATAATTATAATTAGTAATTCTAATTCAATGATAAAATTAATGTGGATATATTGATAATAATATAACTTTATTCTAGAAATATATTTTCATTTGAAATTAGATTTTATGTAATATTACATAAGAAAGTAAATATATTAGAGATATATAATATTATTCAAATGAAAAATGTGTATTTTTATATTTATAATATATTGAAATTAATTTTACTAGTAAATAATATAAAATTATAATATTAATGGTAATAAATTTTAAAAGTTTTTATCCTATAAAAAATTTCTTACAATTAAATTATATAGAATTATTTAAAAGATAGATTCAAAAACAATATAATAAATTTTTGAAAAAATGAATCACATTTTTGTTTTTATCATAATAATATTATCATAGGATTATTATTTTTCATTTTTATGAAATAATTTATTTTTATTTTTATTTTAAAAGATATTGATTTTACAAAAACCATAAATTTTGAGAAATTTGCATAGTATGAGAAATAATTATTTTTTTATTAACAAATTATGGTTTTTATTAAATAATTCTAATTTAAAATAAATCATTTAAAAATAACTTTTTTATTTTATAAAAAGATGGTTCAATTTTTTGGGAGAATGTGTACATTTTTAATCAAAAATTATTTTATTAAACTTTGTCAATAATTAATTTTCATTAGATTTATGAATTGAGTCTGGGAAAAATTTTACATATTATATCAATATGTTAATATTATAAAATATTTATAATTTCCTTTTTTATTATAAAATTTTGATTACTATGAATAAATAAAATGATATTTATCATAGTGAAAGATTTATTTTGAAAAAATTGTATTATTATTATTTTTTATTTTATAAAATAAATTAATATATTTTCACGATTAATATAAAATTATTTTTATATATATATAAAAATAAATTCACTAAAAGTTAATTTTTAATAAATGTTATATCAAAATAGGAACACATTATTGAAAAACATTTTTTATACTAATGTATGTTAATTATATATACTATATATTATAAACGAAAGGATAATTTTCCAATTTATAGAAATGAAATTAGAATAAATAATTCATATAATATGGTTCAGAAATTCAAATATTTATAGGATCAATTATTGTAAGAACCTATTTTTTTGCTACGATAGACTCTGGAATATTCTTGATGATATTCCAGAGCAGCGCCTTTAGACGGCGTGCGATTTCGAGCCCCGGAGTGGCCAGAATTAAATTTTTGGTGCGTTCACACTGGAAACACTAAATAAATGTGATAACTCCTAAACGGTGCTTCAGATCAGAGATCCGAGTGTATGGATGGGTCTGGAATGGGTGTTTACCCTAGGGATGACATAAAACATGCCGGCGTGGGATGTTTGGACCCCTCGCTTGCTTCCGGAACGTTAAATGGATAAATTAATAAATTAATTTATTCGTTTAATGGCGAAACAGTAGTATCTCTTAAACGGTGGCTCGGATTGGAAAAACGAGGGCACCGTTGAGTTTGTACCGTGCCGTTTACCCTAGGAGGGGTATAAGTTTTGCGGGTGCAGCCCGTGTGTGAAAAATGGCCCTAGGGGCATTTTCGTAATTTGGCGGCCTCAGGTGCTTAGTTTAATAACTTTTGAACGGTGTCTCAGAATAAAATTCTGAGATCGTCATTGCACTCAAAGCATGGTTCTTAGCCTAGGGGAGGCTAAATCCCGACACCGTCGGGAGTTCGGGTACGGGGCCCACAGGCGGGAGTTTAAGTGTTTTGTTTTTAAACACTTCTCCCCCCACCCTCTTCTTCTTCTCCTTCTAACTCAAACCCTCCCCCTCACCTCCAGCTCCGGTGACGCACTCCAGTGAGGCACCTCTGGTGAGCCAATTCCCGCAAGGCAGCGTAATGGCGGCAGACTCCCTGTGAAGCTCCGGGCATCGCCCAAGAGGTAGGAGTCGTTTTTGTTTCGTTTTTAATTTCCTCAAATCTTTGAGCTTAATTTAAAGCATCAAATTGTTATCTGATCGTCGATCGATGACCATGATAGCGTAGTACGATCTACGAGCTTTCCAATGCTTATTTCGGATTCGAAATCTTACCTCTGAAGCCACCGCAGCGGCCCGGCGAAGATCCTTGGGTTTTCGGGGTTTTCTGGCCGGCACGGTGGTCCGGCGGGTTTCCAGCAGTGGCGGCGCGGTGGTCCGGTGACCTCAAGGTGGCGGTGCGGCTGCGGGTTCTGGCGAGGGGATCCGGTCAGCATGGCGGCGAGGGGGAGCGTCCAGGCGAGGCCGGGGCGTGCGTCGCTGGACGGTTTGCTGGGCGTCGGCGCGGGGCAGCGCTCACCGAAGCGCGACAGGGAACCGGGGTCGCGGCGTGCGACCCCACGGAAGAGGCATGACCCGCGTCGTGCAGGTTTTTGCACGGTGACCAGGCGGTGGACCTGGTCCACCGCTATCCTGCGCGGCCCAGGTCGGTCGAGGCCGGTCCGGCCCCAAGGGCCTTGCCCCCTCTGTGTTCAGACACCCGTATTTTCCGCTACGGGTGTCCATTTTGAATGTCATCTGCGGCAGAGCCTTCCTAGCGTCGAGGCGATGATTTTGAGATAGTTTCGGGAATTTTTAATTCCCAAAAAGAGGGGCCTCGGAGGCTCGACGCATCTTTATGAAAATTTGACGTCATTATGAGAATCTTGTTTTGAGCGGCGCAGACACATCCGATGTCCGTTTTGAGCGCCGTCCATGGCGACGCATCCCTTAACATTGGAGGAATGTTTTGAGATGGTTTCGGGAATTTTTAATTCCCGAAACGAGGGGCCTCGGAGGCACAACGCGTCTTTATGTGGACGAGCGTTTTTCCTGAGATTCTTGTTTTGGACAGCGCGGACAAGTCTGACGTCCGTTTTGAGCGCTGTCAGTGGCGTTGCGACCATGGCGCTGAGGCGGAGGTTTCTAGGGCGGGTTCGGGCATTGAGACTCGAGTTGAGGCATGGTCCCCACAGCTCGTCTTTTGAGCTGCGTGTAACTTTTAGCGACTTTTTTTTCAGACGTCTGTTCGGGGCGTGCGAGCAGTCGATGTTGGGTGTTTTTCTAAGGGAATCGCATTGGCGCAGTCTGCCCGCTGTAACTCCGCACAATGGTGCGGGCCCCACGAGGGCCGTATCGGGAGTTGACAGTGATTTCCAGCTTTATCATCGGGCGACCGTTTGGGACAAGTGAATAGTATATTTCGTGTACTTTTTCGAGAGGATCGCAACGGTGCGATCCATTCGTTGAGTTTTGGGAACGGGATGCAGTACCCACATGGCACAGCTCGTGTGCGGTGAGCCAGGATGCATCTTTTTCTTCGGATATCCATGGCACTCAAGTGAGTAGTGCTTTTGACGTGTTTTCCCGAGGGGATCGCAATGGTGCGATGCGCCCGAATATTTCTGGGGCTGAGGATCGGGATCACGGGGCGTCATTTGGGCGTGAGGCGATGTGGGTGACTTTTCTGTCAGATATCCGTTGGAGGTGAATATGTAGACGATCTCACGTGTTTTTTCGCGAGGATTACAACAGTGTGATCCGTTAGGTTGTGTGGAGCCTCTTTCCCAATCTTGTTAAATGTGGAAGCATGAAATGTGATCCAGTGGTGGTTCGCCCTACCTTGTTTGTAGCAGACCCCTGGCGTGTGATCATGCACTCTTGGGAGAGTGATATAAACAATTCACAAGATGTGTTTGGTTGGGCCTGGGCCATTGAGGTAGAGTTGTTATGTCACGCCTCCATGCTGAAGTTGGGTGCCGTGTGCATGATAGCCCTTGGCATGGAGACGTGGTACACTCTGGGATTATACGAGAGCACTTGGAGGTACTTGTGGTTTGTACCTGAGACGTTCATGCACTTGGTTGGGGTTGACTTGGGGAAACACGTAGTGTGGGCCCCATGTGCGTGTCGTGTTCTGCATTGCGTACTTTATCCTCTCGTGGTGTAGAGGGTCCCTTTGTGCTCATTTGTTTGGATAGTAGGGTGGAGTTTTTTCCCTCGCCCTGTGCCCGTTTGTTTGACCAGCAGGGTTGAGTGGTCTCCCCTGGTTTCGTTCTCGATGCATCGGCTGGTAGCGGTGCTGGTGACACCTAGTGATGGAACAGGCACTGAACCCCCTTTCGGTGAATTGTGCTAGAGTTGGGTGGTCGCGCGATACCCAATCCGTGTTCGGTTGGCCAGTGTTGTACCCTCCAATAGAAATAGCCAGATCATTTCTGAGATTTACCCTCCAATGAGGCTGGGCAGTGGGTTACCTATTGACTTCTTCAGGTTTACCATCCAGCAGGGCTGGGCAGTGGGTTGCTTGCTGACATCTTAGGGTTTACCCTCCAGTAGAGACTGGGTAGTGGGTTACCCAATGCTCTTAGGGTCTACCCTCCAGCAGATACTTGATAGTGGGTCACCCGACGCACTTAGGGTCTACCCTCCAGTAGAGACTGGGCAGTGGGTTGCCCGTCATCTAGATCCAGTTCTACCCACCTGAAGGCTGGGCAGTGGGTCGCCTATCGGCTTATTCCAGGTCTACCCTCCTACGGGGCTAGTCAGTGGGTCTCCTGATGATGTATTCTGCTTTACCCTCCAGCGGGGCTGGGTAGTGGGTCGCCTGATGATGTATTATGGTTTACCCTCCAGCAGGGCTGGGCAGTGGGACCCATGATGATGTATTATGGTTTACCCTCCAGAAGTGTTGTGAAATGGTTTTGCTGATGATGTATTATGGTTTACACTCTAGCAGGGTTGGGCAGTGGGTCACCCGATATCTGGTTATGAATTACCCTCCAGCAGGGCTGGGCAGTGGGGACACCAGATGGCATTCCAGACTCAGTTCTCTCGACTAGGCTAGTCTGTGGCTTTCCTCCGTGATTACCGGAGTGGGACCCTTGGTTATACGGGTCAGTGTTGTGACGACTTGACTTTTAGGATACCTCTCGACTGCTGGGCAGTGACGAGGTGTGGTTTAACTTTCCCTATAACTCTCAAGTCTGAGGGGAACTTTCCCCACCAAGTGCCGTTCTTGTGACGCGATCTAAAACTGAGCGGGCGAGTCAGTGCCGCCCAATGCGGATAGTGTCAAGGTGTGGGGATTGAGCCCCTTGGCTTGCGGTTCAGGGAAGACTTGCGGGATGCTGGGCATCGATGATGGGGTTATGTCTAGGACTGTTGGCTACTCTTCTCTTGGGCTGAGCTACAGGACAGAGATCCCCTTACGACGTTGTTCAGGCTTCTTGATTGAGCATAAGGATATGTATATACCTAGTTCTAGTACCCACTTCTTGGGTTTGGTTACTCTCCTTCCAGGAGAGGTGAAGACGCACGTGGTATGTCACGTGCTTTCCGTGTCTAGCTTCTCGTGGTTGGATGAGTCTACTCTCCTGCTATAGGTAGTGAAGACTCGACGAGAATTTCATCTTCTCACCATTTTTAGCTCCTTGTGTTTGGACGAGTCTTCTACCTTTCTCTTGTTGGGTTGAGCTGGACTCTTTAATTCACTTTCAATCGTACCCACCTACTTTTCCTGTTCGCTATACTTATCACCCTTCAGTACCTCCTTTGTTGCTCCCTCGAGCCTTCAGGGTATCCTACTAACTATTTTTATACTCACCCCTGCTTGGACTTTCCCCACACTTGGTGTGCCCTTGCAGACGACGGACAGGTGGAGCGTGGTTCAGTGGAGCGTAATAGCTTGGGAGCTTGGACCGCGTGCGGTGGTCATGGCCGGGTTCTAGGTGGGAGACTCGCCAGCAATTTCTTTTTGTTTTCCTCTTTCCGGGTTGTGGCACTTTTTGGTTGGGCGCGTGTTTTGCCCCTTTTCTTTTCAACATGTACCCTGTACTGTTTAGTGGTCGATGCACTCTTGTGCTTTATTTATAGCAGTTTCCCTTTACATTTCTTTTTACTCTGCATTTTTTCATTGAGTGTGATGCGTGTGTGTGTGTACAGGTGCTTAGGCAAAGGCCTCCCTGAGTTGTTGTGCATTCGGCGCTGGTCGCCAGCCCCTGGCCTATGGAGGTGGGCTTGGGGTAGTTACAGCTCGAGCCCTGGTAGGGTAGGGTCGTGATGAAGTGGTATCAGAGGTGGTTCATTCCTTGGGATGCTGTTCAGACGTCCCTAAAATAAAAGGAATTGGTTGGGATATAGGGCAACAGTGTTAATGTGACTATATAGCAGCTCGCAGGCCAGGGAGTGTACTGATGGTGCTCTGGCCGACGTATCCATTCACCAGGACCTTGATAACACGCTTGTCGACTCGGCATACTGAGACACGTGTTGCAGGGAAAATTGGATTGTGCATCACATAGGATTGAATCTTTGACTGTCCTTCTTGAGTCAGCTCCCCATCGTTGATATTGGTATATACATATATGCTCATCTGACCGCGGCACTCCTTGATAATAATCAGGATGTCTCCGTGAAGACAGCCAGCCAGGATACCTGCTCTGGTTCATGATGATGAACCTGTGAGCTACGAGGCCATAGTCCAGGACCCATAATGCGAGACCCTTTCTCCTGGTGGGCCGGTAGAAGCACCCCCACCTGTTGATCATCATGCAGTTTCAGCAGAGCAGGAGGAGCTTGAGCGCAGGTTGAGCGCACTCTGTGAGTTCCAGCGGCAGGGACCGCTGAGGTTCAGTGGTGAGCCAGAACCTCAGGCAGCTGAGGTTTGGCTTGAGGCAGTGGTAAGTCTCTTCATGCTTGTGTAGATGCCGACAGATTAGAGATTGGCATTGGAAGCCAGCCTTTTCTGTGGATCAGCTTGGCGTTGGTGGAGTCTGGAGACTCAGTTTCTTGACGAGTCATCACTTTCATGGGGTGAATTTCAGTTGTTTCTCGGTGAGGAGTTTTTCCCCTCCTGCTTGTGCTCCGTTCAGATTCAGGACCTCCTGTAGTTTCAGCAGGGAGGGATGACGGTGGCCGAGTACGCGTCTAGTTTTGCAGACCGTGCACGCTTTTACCCGGACTTGGTCCGTGACGAGAACATCCGAGCGCAGACATTTGAGAAGGGTCTCCGCCGAGAGATTCATGCTGTTATAGTACCCTTCGGCATTTCCACATATGCCAGGGTGCTAGAGCAGGCATTGGTGACAGAGGGATTCCTGTCACGTTCTAGTGTTGGTGGTGGCAGAAGGCATGTTGGAGCTGAGACGTCTGGGGCAGCTAGTGGGCATCGGCAAGCAGAACCTCGACGCAGGTAGCTTACTGACAACCAGACTCAGGGGTGTGTTCATACACCATAGTGGTGTCAGAGGTCACCAGTGTAGCCCAGAGAGTGTCGGTGCTATGCTTGTGACGGGCGAGGTCACTTGGCACGAGACTGCCAGACCCGAGTTGCTGAGAGCTTCGGGCAGGAAGAAGGTGCACCACCACGGCAGAGGCAACTCCATGATCTGAGCAGTACCTAGAGAGGTGGTTCTAGCAGAGGAGAGGGAGGAGATGGTGGTGGGGGATGGCTTTACGATATCTTCCCACCACCATTGGGTGGTCTACATCAGGTTCCGGGAGCCGACAGTTGGGACCACGGACAACCGCGAGCTTTGGATGTCTACAATCCTGCAGAGCATGGGATGGTGAGAGGTACCCCTGGAGACTCTTCTACTTCTTTCATTAGAATTTTTAGGCTCTACATGTGAAAGGATTTTCTCCCTACTCCTTGTTTGAGGTGTTATCAGGGTGACGCAGGGAGTCGGGTGTAACCCTCTGTTGGTAAGGAAAAAGGTGTGAGACCATTTCCTTTAGTCGATGGTGTTGACTCCTTCACCTTTTGAGCGTGTAAGAGAGCATCGATTTTTGAACGTTGCGTGACCAGATATCCTTGGGTGCTTCACTATATGGATATTCTAAAGGATTGAATTAGCAGGCCTTGTTTCAGCTGCGGGCGGTGATTTCAGTCGCGGCGTGCGACGTAGAGGTTCGTTCGAGGAGGTGAGCTACCCCTGAGAGACTTCTGGTCATTTGAGACTATGCAAAGGGATGGCGAGGTTGTCTACCGCCTTTCCCTAACCCCAGAGTCTGGAGTGGGTGCACGACATCGGCAAGGGCCGACCTAGCGTGAACAGATCAATCCTTTGGTCTGTGTGCGGTGACGCAGAGCTGTGTGTGGGTTCTTCTGGGTATGGGAAAGCCAGGTGTGGGCTTAGTACCCTGTGTTGTTCCATGGTTATTCTTTTTGAGCACGAAAATATTGAAGGAGGGAATGACGTAAGAACCTGTTTTTTTCTACGAATGACTGTGTAATATTCCTGATGATAATCCAGAGCAGTGCCTTCATACGGCGTGCGATTCTGAGTCCTGGAGTGGCTGGAATTAAATTTTTGGTGTGTTCACACTGGAAATGCTAAATAAATGCCATAACTCCTAAATGGAGCTTCAGATCAGAGATCTGAGTCTGCGGATGGGTCCGGAATGGGGTTTTTACCATAAGAACGACATAAAACAAGTCGGCGCGGGATGTTTGGACCCCTCGCTCACTTCCGGAAGGTTAAAGAGATAAATTAATAAATTAATTTATTCGTTTAATGGAGAAACAGTATTATCTCTTAAACGGTGGCTTGGATTTGAAAACCGTGGGCACCGTTGAGTTCGTGGCATGACGTTTACCCTAGGAGGGGTATATGTTTTGCGGGTGCGGCCCGTCTGTGAAAAATGGCCCCATGGGCATTTTCGTAATTTGGCGGCCTCGAGCGCTAAGTTAAATAACTTTTGAACGGTGTCTTGGAATAAAATTATGAGACCGTCGTTGCGATCAAAGCGTGGTTCTTTAGCCTAGGGGAGGCTAAATCCTGACCCCATCAGGAGTTCGGGTACGGGGCCCAAGGGGGAGTTTAAGTGTTTTGTTTTTAAACACTTCTCTCCCCACCCTCTTCTTCTTCTCCTTCTAACTCAAACCCTCCCCCTATCCTCCAGCTCGTGCAAATCACTCTGGTGACGCACCTCTGGTGAGCCAATTTCAGCGAGCCAATTCCGGCAAGGCAGTGGAGTGGCGGCGGACTCCCCGTGAAGCTTCGGGCATCACCCAAGAGGTAGGAGTCATTTTTGTTTCGTTTTTAATTTCTTGAAATCATTGACATTAATTTATAGCATAAAATTGTTATCTGATCGTCGATCGATTCCCATGATCACGTAGTACGATCTCTGAGCTTTCCAACGCTTATTTCAGATTTGAAATCCGACCTCCGAAGCCTCCGTAGCGGCCTGACGATGATCTGCGGGTTTTAGGTGTATTCTGGTCGGCACGGTGGTCCGGCAGGTTTCGAGCGGTGGCGGCACGGTGGTCTGGCGACCTCCAAGTGGCGGCGCGGCTGTGGGTTCTGGCGAGGGGAGCCGGTCAGCAGAGCGGCGAGGGGGAGCCTCCAGGCGAGGCCATAGGGTGCGGCGTTGGCCGGTTTGCTGGGCGCCGGCGCGGGGCAGCGCTCACTGGAGCGTGACGGGGAACTAGGGTTGCGGCGCATGACCCCGTGGAGGAGGCACGACCCACGTCGTGCGGGTCTTCGCGCGGCGACCGGGCTAAGTCAGTCGGCAGGGCGGACAGGCCTGTCCAGGCCGGTCCAGCCCCAAGGGCCTTGACCCCTCTGTGTTCGGACACCCGTATTTTCCGCAACAGGTGTCCGTTTTGAATGCCATCTGCGGCAGAGCCTTCCTGGCGTCAAGGCAATGTTTTTGAGATAGTTTCGGGAATTTTTGATTCCCAAAACGAGGGGCCTCGGAGGCGCGACTCTTCTTTAAGAAAATTTGACGTCATTCCGGGCATCTTGTTTTGAGCGGCGCGGACACATCCGACGTCCGTTTTGAGCGCCGTCAGTGGCGAAACATCCCTTAACTTGGAAGGAACGTTTTGAAATGGTTTCGGGAATTTTTAATTCTTGAAAAGAGGGGCCTCGGAGGCACGACACGTCTTTATGTGGACGAGCGTTTTTCCTAAGATTATTGTTTTGGACGGCGCGGACGCGTCCGACGTCCGTTTTGAGCGCCGTCAATGGCGTTGCGACCTTGGCACTGAGGCGGAGGTTTCTAGGGCAGTTTCGGGCGTTGAGACTCGAGTTGAGGCGTGGGCCCTCGACTCATCTTTTGAGCTGTGTGCAGCTTTTAGCGACTTTTTCCTCAGACATCCGTTCTGGGCGTGCGAGTAGTCTATGTTGGGTGTTTTTCCGAGGGCATCGCATTGGCACAATCTTCCCGCTGTAATTCCGCACGATGGTATGGGCCCCGCGAGGGCCATTTTGAGAGTTTACGGTGATTTCCAGCTTTATCACCGGGTGACTGTTTTGGACAAGTGAATTGTCCATTTCGTGTACTTTTTCGAGAGGATCACAATGGTGTGATCCGTTCGTTGAGTTTTGGGACCGGGATGCGGGTCCCACGTGGCACCGCTCATGTGTGGTGCGCCGGGATGCATCTTTTTTTTTCGGATATCTGTGGCACTCATGTGAGTAGTGCTTTTGACATTTTTTCCCGAGGGGATCGCAATGGTGTGATGCGCCCGACTGTTTTCGGGGCCGAGGGTCAGGATGACGGGGCGTCGTTCGGGCGTGAGGCGGTGTTGGTGACTTTTCCATCAGATATCCGTTGGAGGTGAGTAAGTAGTTGATCTCGTGTTTTTTTCCGCGAGGATTACAACAGTGCGATCCGTTTGGTTTTGCGGAGCCTCTTGCGCGATCTTGTTAAATGTGGAAGCATGGAAGGTGCACCAGTGGTGGTTCGCCCTACCTTGTTTGTGGTGGACCCTTGGCGTGTTATCGCACACTCTTGGGAGAGTGATATAAATGATTCACAAGATGTGGATTTCCGTTCCTGGGCTTTTGAGGTGGATTTGTTACGTCACGCCTTCGCGCTGATGTTGGGTTCCTTGTGCATGATATCCCTTGGGCTGGAGACGTGGTATACTATGGGAGTATACAAGAGCGCTTGGAGGTACGTGTGGTTCGTACCTGAGACGTTTGTGCGCTTGGTTGGGGTTGACTTGGGGACACACGTAGTGTGGGCGCCATGTGCGTGTCGTGTTTTTCTTTGTGTACTTTGTCCTCTCGCAGCGTAGAGGGTCCCTCTGTGCTTGCTTGTTTGACTAGTAGGATGGAGTTTTTCCCCTAGCTCTGTGTCCGTTTTTGTTTACCAGCAGGGTTGACTGGTCTCCCCCTTGTTTCATTCTCGATGGATCGGCCAGTAGCAGTGCTGGTGACACCCAGTGATGGAACATGCACTGAACCCCCTTTGGGTGAGTTGTGCTAGAGTTGGGTGGTCGCGCGATACCCACTCCATGTTCGGTTGGCCAGGGTTGTACCCTCCAGTAGAGATGGCCAAAGCAGTTATGAGTTTTACCCTCCAGCGGGGCTGGCCAGTGGGTTACTCATCGACTTCTTCTGGTTTACCCTCCAGTAGGGTTGGCAGTGGGTTGCTCGCTGACTTTTTAGGGTTTACCCTCCAGCAGAGAATGGGCAGTGGGTTACCCGATGCTCTTATGGTCTACCCTCTAGCAGAGACTAGGCAGTGGGTCACCTGACACACTTAGGTTCTACCCTCTCGTAGAGACTGGGAAGTGGGTCGCCCGTCGTCTAGTTCTAGGTCTACCCTCCAGCAAGGCTGGGCAGTGGGTCGTCTGTCGACTTATTCCAGGTCTACCCTCCAGCGGGGCTAGGCAGTGGGTCGCCTGATGATGTATTATGGTTTACCCTCCAGCGGGGCTGGGCAGTGGGTCTCTTGATGATGTATTATGGTTCACCCTCTAGTAGGGCTGCGCAGTGGGTCGCCTGATGATGTATTATGGTTTACCCTCCAGAAGGGTTGGGCATTGGATCTCCTGATGATGTATTATGGTTTACCCTCCAGCAGGGCTGGGCAGTGGGTCACCCGATATTTGGTTATGAATTACCCTTCTGCAGGGGG
Source organism: Viscum album (assembly GCA_963277665.1). Lineage (NCBI taxonomy): Eukaryota > Viridiplantae > Streptophyta > Magnoliopsida > Santalales > Viscaceae > Viscum > Viscum album. Next base: position 58,068,363 of record OY728143.1, on the reverse strand, counting down.
GGCAGTGGGGACACCGGTTGGAATTCTAGATTCAGTCCTCTCAACTAGGTTAGTTTGTGGCTTTCCTTCGTGATTACAAGAGTAGGACCCTTGGTTATACGGGTCAGTGTTGTGACGGCTTGACTTTGAAGAGACTGCTCGAATGCTGGGGTAGTGACGAGGTGTGGTTTGACTTTCCCTAGAACTCTCAAGTCCAAAGGGCACTTTCCCCACTGAGATGCATTTTTATGACGTGATCTAAAACCGTGTGGGCGATTCAGTGCCGCCCAAAGTGGATAGTGTCAAGGTGCGGTGATTGAGCCCCTTGGCTTGCAGTTTAGGGCAGACGTGCAGGATTTTGGGCATCGATGATGGGGTTATGTCAGGGACTGTTGGATACTCTTCTCTTTGGCTGAGCTACGGGACATAGATCCCCATACGATGTTGTTCGGGCTTCTTGATTGAGCATAAGGATATGTATATACCTAGTTCTAGTACCCACATCTTGGGTTTGGTTACTCTCCTTCCAGGAGAGGTGAAGAAGGGCGGGGTATGCCATGTTCTTTCTGTGTTTAGCTTCTCGTGGTTGGATGAGTCTACTCTCCTGCTATAGGTAGCGAAGACTCGACGAGAAGTTCATCATCTCACCATTTCTAGCTCCGTGTGTTTGGACGAGTCTTCTACCTTTCTCTTGTTGGGTTGAGCTGGACTCTTTACTTCACATTCAATCGTACCCCTCTACTTTTCATGTTCGCTCTACTGCTCACCCTTGGGTACCTCTTTTGTTGCTCCCTCGAGTTTTCGGAGTATCCTACAGAGTATTTTTATACTCACCCCTGCTTGGGCTTTGCCCGCACTTGGTGTGCCCTTGCAGACGACGGACAAGTGGAGCGTGGCTTCAGTGGAGCATAGGAGCTTGGGAGCTTGGACCGCGTGCAGTGGTTGTGGATGGGATCCAGATGGGAGACCCGTCAGCTGTTTCTTTTTGTTTACCTGTTTCCAGGTTGAGGCACTTTTTGGTTGGGCGCGTGTTTTTTCTCTTTTCTTTTCATCTTGTACCATGTACTGTTTAGAGCTCAATGCACTCGTTTGGTTTATTTATAGCAGTTCCCTTTACTTTTCTTTTTACTCTGCATTTTTGCATTGAGTGTGCTGCGTGTGTGTGTGTACAGGTGCTTAGTCAAAGGCCTCCCCGAGTTGTTGTGCCTTCGGCGCTGGTTGTCAGCCCCTGGCCTATGGAGGTGGGCTTGGGGTAGTTGCAGCTCGAGCCCGGGTAGGGTCGGGCCATGACCATTATCTTCAATTTTTTAGTATAACATTTTTTTGTAAAGTTAATATATAATAAAATAAGTGAAAACATAAATGGTAATATTTATTATCAGTTGATAAAAGATATAAATATTTTGGAAAAAGTTTCCAAAATATGTGCATGAGAGCTGGTCCAAATTTGATGTGACATCCCATTACTTTATTTCTGGTATTTCCCTTCTCTATACATGTATTCATATTTAGTCGGGTGAATCCTGGGACTCTTGTGGTTGGAGAGAATTTTATGGGAAAAATCAAATAATGCATAGTAATGTATTTTTATTTTAATTAATGGAGTGTAATTATAAATATGTTAATGTCCTAGAATGGTTTTCTCCATGTTCGATGAAATCCGGAGGTAGTTTGGGTATTCATTTAATAATTAGGATTCTCGGTAGTCTATTGTACATTGACACGTCATGTAATGGGTTGAATGAAATGTAATGGTCTCCAGGTAGATTCCAAGAACATTTTAGAGAGTGTCCCATGTTATATGGCATAAAAAATATTTACACTATGTGTAATAATATTATATCATTTTCTAATAAAAATGTGATTGATTATTTTGGCATATATGGACCTAGTGGATTGCATGAAATGTAATGGGATTACATGTCATGTAATTCTAAAAGTATAGATTTTAATGTACTTCATGTATGATTTAATTTATTTTGATTCATCATCCCTCATTAATATCATGATAGGAGCCATCTCCAGTGATTTTGGTAACATCCCATCCTTTCCGATTTATTCAATAATTGTTTCATCATCATGGATTTGTACAATGTCACTCATTGTGAGTAATAATTTATTATGTTTCTTTGAAATTTATCATAGTAGTGCATTTTATTATGTTATTGGATCCTTTGATATTATTAGGTAACCCAATTGATTCCTTTTAATCAATATTCTGTAATCATTTTTATGGGGCCCAATTCATTATTGTGTGTGGTGCGATGGCTATGTGTTCTTGAAGAATCATTTAATATTTCATATTCACATTACCTTTTCTAAAATTGTATCAATTTGATATCTGAATAGGGATTATAGAGACAAATTTTTCATTTTTGTATTGTTAGTTGTTGTTGGATACCATTGTGGGTCTGTGCAAGCTAATAATTGAGGTAGGTGGTTTCCTAAGTACCTTTTCATGGAGATATGCATTGCACTAGTTTTAAAAAATTTATTAATAAAATTTATTAGACTGATTTATTGATGTATTTTTGTGTCTATAAATGGGTTTGGATATAATATTATTTTTCCCTAATTTTGGTAATTGAATGGTGTTTTCATTGAATTAAAATTTTTTTTGGTTATATGGTTTTCCCATAATAATCTTATGGAAATGGTTTGGAAAATAAAGAATATGGGAAGAATTGTGTATTTAATTTAAAAGTGTAGTAGTTATTCTCACACGCTATTATAGCATTTATTCATATCTTTTTAGTCTTCTTCTCAGGCATGTTGTTCTTGGGATATGGAAGACGTATTGGTCAGATTATTATCTAGGGTTGTCCTCTTCTCTCTAGGTTCAATTCATATATTTAAAGAAATGTTTTACATGATTATATAAGTTATGTATGAGTTTCCTAGCTATATTGATAAAGATTGATCATTGAAATTATGTTATAGATGATTTGGATGATTTGGGATTATATGGCATTTATTGTTTTGGTTTTTCTTACATATATGTTATATTATATTTGATATATTTTTTTGATGGTTTAACAATATATGTTTTTATTTATGTATATTAAATTATTTAAAATATATTTACACATTTTTTATGTAAAGGTGGAAAAAATAGAAATTAAATTAATTATCCATGCTTAAAAAGTAATAATTCTAGGCTGTAATTAATTCCTTCTTTTCTTTAAAGTTTAGAATACATTGATTATTATATAGATACATGATATGGCGTATTTGGGAGGGACCCTACAAATAATATTACCTCACAAACTTTTCACTCCTTTGGATGTGGGTAGACCTTGATATGTATTTTATTCATGTAAAATAAAGGATCTTCAGTGAGGAAACAATGTTTTCCATTAACTAGGTTTGAGGTAGATGGATGGTGTGACTGTGGGTGTTTTAAGATACTAACTTTTGGAAAATGATTATGCGGTAGTTTTTTTTCTTCATCCTTTATAGCTAAAATTTTATAATGGATATTGTTTTTATAACTTTTTAGTTGTATCACATGTTTTTGTCTCTATATGGTGTGACATATATATTCACATTTTCTTTGACAATTTATCTCTAGTTATGTATATATGTCATGTTGTCTACATCAGGTTAGGAGAAATAATTCCCATTATTTTTATTGATTCCCAAGAGATAGAATTCATCCTTTATGGATTGGGAATTCAATCCAGGTATGCGATAACATAAGTTATGTACCATTTTGGGATGATACACTGGTTGTTTTTGTCACTATTTGGGATCATAGGGGGTCATTCCAAAAAATTAATTATCTTATGATGTTTCGTAGTCTACTTATAAGATTTTCGGAACATGAGGGGTATGTTGTGAAGAATTATTGGATTGTTCATTGCATGAAGAGACTTATTAAACTATTGTATGATGTGATGTGTCTCTCATGTTTTTTTTTTGATCAAACATCCAAAAAGTTTCTATGGTGTTTAAGATTTGAAATGAGATTTTTCATTTTTGGATCTCTTATTCTATATTGATGTGTAGCAGTATTCCTCAGAGGAGTCTTCCACAGGTTTCATATGAGGTTGTAGTAGATAAAACGAAAGGGAATGTTCCCCTCAATCAGAATGTTATCAAGACTATCATGTATGAAATTTTTACTAAAGACCAGAATGTTTAAAAAGCTCAAAACATAGGCATTTAAGTACATACCAATGTTTTAAGAGTTTTAAGAGACTGATATCAATAACGGATGTACTTGTGGGAGATACCACTATCATTTAAGGTTTCAATTAAACCTAATGATGTATATTAACAAATATAAATTGTAAATAAAATATTTTAATTCATGGATACATATGAGAGTACCAAGTTGACGTGTGTGGATTTCAGCCGTGAGGATCCCAAAAAGCATTAGTGGGATTCCATGGTACAAGAATATTGGAAAATGGGTTTAGAATAGAAGATTTTTTATGTCTCTGTGGTTTTATTAGTTTTTTTCTCATGTCACTGATGATGGTGATGTCCCTAGAGTTCCACTCATTGTATTTGGGAGTGATTCTTGTGTTGAAGTACACCAATCAGTTTGGTGAGATTGTTCATTTTTAACTACAGGATGAAAATAATTACTACATGGAACCTTAGAATTAACTATATGGTTTGTGACTATATGTTATATTTATTTAATTTGTCCTTAATATTTTGACCTATATAGGGAATTTAAACAATGATATACTGGTTGATATGAGTATTGTAGGAATGATTAAATATTCTTAACCTTCTCTTCCGACTAGTGGAAGGATCACTGGAACTCCAAGGGAAAATATTGTGTGGCACAATCATCAAATTATTGGATTGTATGGTTATTATTATCATGTCTCAGTGTCATATTTACTTGTAGCTAGTATGGATAATTTTACATATAATAATTATGGCATGGTTGGGTACATTGAGCTTCCTTTTCACAGATCTGTGATGAGGTGTAAAAATAAATGACATTATTTTCATTTGAATCATTTATGATAGGCAATTTCTACACCTCAATATTATTAGGGTTCATTAGACCAAAAGGATACTCTAGGGTAATTAGACACATCAAAGACTATTGGGCTCCATTCATAAGCGTCAAGAGTGAATCAAATTCCTATAATAGTAGATTTTTAGATGTTGTTAGATGTTAGTCAAACGATAGAGATAGTTATCATCATTACAGAATCTTATATAGAAATTAAAATATTTGATATTAATTTTATGGTTATTTTTTTTGTACTGAACTATTTTTAAATCTCACAACTCATGTCAATCACTTGTAAATCATATTTAATCTTGCTCTATAATGTTTAATTATGCTCATGTTTAATCTTAATATATTTTTTATATATTACTTCTTATGAAATATTTAATATATTTGGTAATGTATGAGTAACCGTAAAGGTGAACTCATAGTCATCATTTTTATGACCAAAAAAATGACATCGTAAAGTATGAAAACTGGTAATTTATGTGTTATTGTTAGAGTAACAACATTGTATTATGCTACTAATTCCAAAACTTAGCATGTACGAGACACCATTATATCATGTCAGCAGTACAAAATTTTTGCAATGGACTGTAACTATTTCTATGACACCATTTAAATTGACACAGTTTCCCAAAAATGAACAAACACTATTTCCAAAACACTATCACATTACCTAATTGATTCAATAATTTTGTAATGTATGATACACTGGTCTTGAGGCACCACATATAATAAATTGACGAACCAGCACTGTTTGTGTCACTTCTCTGGACTCACCCATCATATGTCACCACTGATAGTGACACCATTCCATATATAGACATTTCTAACTTATCTCAATTAAATTCATTATTATTTCTAACTGAAATATTTTTTTTTGATCACTGAAAATCATTTTTTTCATTTTCTACAGCCGGTTTAAGGGGTTGCCGGTACCCAAGGTACAACAAAAAAAATTAAACCAAAAACAGACATACCAGGATAAGGCAACTTAACAACACAAACTTACATATCGTCCAAGTCAAAGTCGTCACCGCTTCTCCATCCTGACTCCTCTTCTCCGGTAGCCGTGGCTGTTTCCCATCCTGGATCCCTCCAGTAGTGAACACTATTGACACGGTTCCTGAGCTGATCTAAGACATGATAATCTGATGCTGACTCCTTAATCTCACTATTCTTTGCACACTTTAAATACAACACTTCCTTCTTCTTTGAGGCGGAGCGAGTCTGCATCGGCTACGGGAGACCCGAGTAATCCTTCCTTTGTCGACGCATAGAAATGATACGAAAAGGTCCTTCCCCTAAAGCGGACCCCTGCTTCCCACATTGAAGCACTTCACTGAAGGAACGTTTCTCCCCTCCTTTACCAGCCTATTCCCCCGAGCCCAATACAGGAGAACATGCAGAATGTACCCTTTCAAGAGACACAGCCCCCTCAACAGTCTCATCCACCAACAGAGGCAATGGTACACCCTCCTCCACGTCCTCAGTCACCGCATGATTCAGCACCAAATGGGGTGGCACACCCTCTGCAATCGTCTCACTCATAGGCACCGCAAGAAGCTCCTTCACAAGGATTAATATATTATAGCTCATGAGCTAAATAAGAGAAGATATTGACACACACTAGACCATGTAGAAGAGCCATGATAATACATCATTCTTGTTGTGAGATATTAAATAACTCAATGTAAAACATCCTGTGAACATCCTTACAGAAGAAAAAATTCAATGATGAATTAGAGCTACAATGAACATATCATTGAACTAAAAACTAGAACACATAACTCATGACACTCTGTTTCAGAGTATATTTATAGAAGACGAAATGAGTATTAAATATTTCACATTCAATGAGTACATAACTATATATAAAAATACACAGAGTATTTGTAATCCCTTCTTGCTATATTTGTCTATGTTTAGTATTGTTTTATTTTTACATTGATCAGAGCATGTATCTATTTTAATAACACTCAAAATATCCTATGAAAAACTGGGGGATCCAAGATATCCATTCACTACTACTCACTTAACTAATTTTACTCCAACATATTAATATGGAAGATATATTTTTCTGAAGTATTTATATATTTTCCCACATAAAATTATGGTAGAGGTCTACCTGACCTCGACAGCTTGTATGATGATGTAAACCTGGATCCTGGGTTTTAACCAATCTTGTTTATATATATTTTTCTTAGAGGAAAATGATCAATAATAGGAGAGGATTGTGTATTCTCTTGATACTGAGCCTCTTGTTTTGTCCACATTGTTCATGTACTATTTTCTTACTAATATTGTTTAATTCAAATAATAAAAGATTATTTATCCTAGACAGTTTATCATAGATAGTGTTTTCATTAGAATTTGATTTAATTGAATGATTTCAGAAGTTAATGTATGCTAAGATATTTCTTTAACTGATAATTAATAAATCATTGAGAAATATTTAAATCAATTAAATCTATTATAAATCATCGACTTTTATTAACTGACATATTTTGGTTTTGAAATAGTGGATTTTAAAATAAAAATTTAACAGAATTTTTTTTATAGGAACTCAATTCACCCCACCCCCTCTTAACTATCCTACTATACCCAAGATTTGGTATTAGAGGATGTTTTTAAAATTCTATTTTGAAATATTTTAATTTGTTAGTATAGTTGTGTTTTAAATATCGTAATATTTCTTTTAGTTCTTAAATTTTATCTCATTAAAATATAGTCTCTATTTATTAGTAATGATCATAGATAATAATATACATTTAATAACTAACCTCACTACATTTATGGTACACATTATTCCATGAGGAAAGTAAAGATGAAAATACACATAAAATCACGGGGTTTGATATTTGGATTATAATAGAGACCAATATAACATAAAAGACCCCCCAAGAACTACATGGAGTGAATCCACAAAAAATTCTTCTAATAAAAATATTTAACCTATGAATGACATGTTTTTTGCTTTATGGGGTGATGAATATAATAGAATTTCTACACGTAAATCTTCCAATGATATTTAAGATACCATAGCTATTTCACATGATATAAACTATTATGTTAAGGAAATGAGACTTAATACCTATACTTTTAATCATGATAACATTTATATGAAGTATCTTGCATCCATTTTTCATATATATCCTAGGTTCAATGAGATAGTCAACACAATGTGCTCTCTTGGGAAGATAGTTTATTGTAAAGAAAATTTCATGTGGAAATATCAATGTCTACACAAAAGGTGGTGATAAAATTTAGTATCAATTATAGAATCATGTTTTATCATTAAGTAGTAAGTCAAGGAGATAATCGGAAAGCTGATGATCTACAATGAATAATTAAAGGTCAACTATGATGAAGAGGGTGAACCAAATCGAATTTCAATGGCATTCAAAACCACAAATTCCTAAAAACGAATAGGAAATGGTACGAAATCATTCTGATTGTACAAGTATTGATGACTAAGCATAAAATATGATGATTAAATGGCTCAATTATCTACATGTATTAAAATTCTATAGCAAAAAGACTTTTTCAAGAATCCTAGTTACAATGACAAATATGACAATAAGGGAAACGGGAAAAAGGAAGGGAAAAGATGTAATAATTCAAATAATATATTTTTATATTAACGTAAAAGAATATGACATATTATGGTTGAGTGTCCTAAGAAAATGTATAAGAAGATATATGAGGATAATAATTAAAGGTACAAGAATACAATGATGACCACATGTAGTGCTTCAGAGGATACCCCAAGTGAGTCAGAATCCTCACATGATAAAAATGAAAAAAAATCCAACAATTTTTTTAATACAATCACTAATGAGGTAGCACTGGCATCTCCTGTACAATATTCCTATTATTAATGAGATGAATTTGATTTTGAAAACATGAAAAATAATGAAATTCATTAATACATCCAAATGCTTGAAGAAAAATTCAATGGGATAAATGGTAAATATAATATTATGAGGAAACATCATGCCCTCACTTCTACTGTCAAATATGAGCTTACTATAAATAATAATAAATTTCCCAATTGAAAAAGGAAAATAATGAGAATAATCATTCTAATGAACAATTGAAGAGGGCATAGATATGTTTACTAATATGAAGAATACTCCTAAATAAAATCTTGGTAAACAATGAGATCCTATATATACAACTTGCATAGGATACAGACCTGGATAGTGCAATATAGAAACAAATCTTATTGTATAAAAATATGTAAAATTAGTATATAAGTCCAATAAAAGATTATTGTTTCTATGAGTTCTAAAACTAGACAACCTTCCACAACCTGTTGTTTTTCTAGAAAAAATATTATTTATTTTTCAAATACATTTCGAACTGCTTATACGAAAGCCATGAAAGAATGTATGGGTTTCCAAATAATTACATACTAATATTACTATAGCCTTGAAAATCATGGAAGACAAGTCGTTTATTGGATAAATAACATTTTATGTTAATCTAATTGAAGAGATCCTATAGAATTCTATGGTAAATTGTAAGTGGATGTTCAAGAAAAATGGCATGATATTATTTGTGCTTCCAGAATCTAATAAATATAGATGGTGGCCATATCACCTTTGATGATAATGCTAAATGAAAAATAATTGGCCATGGCCAAATTGGTAACTCTAATTAAGTTTAAATTTCCAATGTACTTTTTGTTAATGGGTTAATGTTTTATATTCTTAGTATCACATTGTTATTTGATGATGGTTTCAATGTTAAACTTTAGACTAATGCATGTAATGTGTTTAATTATAAAAAACATAGAGATTTTAATCAATTTACAAATGAATATGGTTATGTTGTTAATTTAGATTCATTAATTCCTCAAAAAATTTCTTGCTGAAGTGCATTTTATAATTTATTTTCTATTGTATAGGATACTAGGACATTGTAACAATCACTTACATAGGATGCTTACATGGAAAGGGTTAATCAAGGATCTACCCAAACCTGAATTTCCAAATTAAAATGATTATAATCCTTGTCATAAAATACAATAACAAAAAAATGTTTCAATCTAGAATAATAAGATTCAACTTCTCAACCACATGAGTTGGTTCACATGGTTTTTTTAAGACCATATAGAGTTACTTGTCTAAATGGGAAGCACTATTTTTAGGTTATAGTATATACATACTATATTTATTATCAGACATTTTTTATTCCCAAAAATGTTAAAATTTCTCTTATTTCACTTGATTTCAAGAATGGTAGAAAAAATATGTGGACTTTAGATTAAAATAATTTGGAATTACCATGCCCTTCAGTTTGAAAACCAAGGGTTTGAATCATTTTTCTTTGAAAATATCTATTGTCATAAACTCTCTACTCCTAAAACAACCCAAAATATTAGTGTTATAGAAAGATGAAATAGATCCTTAATAGTAATAGCATGATCTACGCTTAATGAAGTACATTTACCTATGTAATTTATGAATGAAGATATCAATATAGTTTGTCACATAATTTTTAGAGTCTTATTCAAAACTATTCTTATGAAAACACCATATTAGTTGGGTTACAATAGGAATCCAAATGTTAATTACCTTAATTATCTTTCTCGATAAGTTTATATTCGAAATAATTAAAATAATAATGATAAAACTTTATACAAAAGTAATAAAGGGATCATTATAAGTTATTCAACCTCTATAAAATCTTATAGTGTCTTTAATAAAAGAAAAAAATGAGTTGAATAATCAGTGCACATCAAATTTGATGAAACTGATCCGCATAATCCCAAAAACTATTTATAATACCTTTAGGATGATCTATCAAATATGGTAATTAATATTAAATATTCTGATCATACTGTTAAGAAACCTGTTAAATGATCCATTTCATTAAATTCTCCAAACTCTAGTCTCAATGAACCAAAACCTATTGAAAAAATTATATTACCATCCCATATTTTTATAAACCTAAATGATCTATTAATAACCATTATTTAGATTCATTAGTAAGAGACTTAGAAAAAAGAACTCAAACTAAAGATTATATTCTAAACTAGGTTAAACAACAATCCTTTTAGTCAGAGCGTGAATATTAGAACATCAATGATTCAGTCAGTAAGGAATTTTGGTAATGGAAACTCCTGAATAACAGAATCAGTTTGAAAGAAATAGATATTGGGAAATAGGGAATAGAAATAATGTCTCCTTTACTATAGGCACTATATGGGTGTTTATAAATAAAGTAGATGATGATGGTACTATTGTATAAAATAAATCTATATTGTGTTTACAAGGATAGAGTCATGAAAATGTCCTTGACTAGGAGCAATCCTTTACACCAGTTATTATACATGAAGCTATTAATATTCTACTATCATTTGTATCATAGATTAATTTCATGATATATCAAATTGATGTCAAGCATGTATTCCTCAATGTGTAAATAGTTGACGATGTTTTTGTCGAACAAACCCCTGGATTTATGAACCGCTTTTTCCAAATCGTGTTTTTATGTTACGAATTGTATTATATATTTTCAAACATGCTCCAATAAATTGGTATGATAGACTATGTACTTTTCATACATATAAAGGATTAACAAAATGTTTATCTGATCCTACTAATTTTATATAAATAATTTCTAATTATTTTTTGGATATAGAAATCTATGTTGATTATATTATTTTGGGATATTCAAAAAGTTATTTATGTGTTTATTTTTGGTAAATGATGTAATATGATTTTTCAAATAGTTTGATGGGTGAACTGAAATTATTTATTGGATTTAAAATCATTCGAAAAATATAATTTATTATTTAAAATTATAGTAAATATAACAAATATATTTTAAAATGTTCTAGCTTTGATAGCATTAATTGTACTGAAAATCCTATGAGTTCCACCTGTATGTTTGATCTTGATTAAAGTGTAATATATGTTGATCAATTCAATTATAAATGAATGATTGCATGTTTACTCTACTTGTATACAAGAAGTAATGATATAGTGTTTAGTGTGTGTATGTGAGCTCGATTACAAGAAAATCCTAAAGAGTCACATATTCTTGCTATTAAAATAATTTTAAAATAGCTCAAACATAAAAACACCATCAGACTATTCTATAATAGAGGACTATCATTTTACTTAGTCAGTTATTATGATACAAATTTTTTTGTTTCCTTTTAGATATTAAAATAACCTCCTCAACAAGTCATTTTTTTGGGAAGCAACTAATATCATGGTGTAATAAGATGAAAAATTTGGTCGCATTATCTACTGCTGAAGCTGAGTACATAGCTACTAGTAGTTGATATTATAATATTTTTTGGATGAAACAAAGATTGATATATCATAGATATCAATTTATACATGTCCTTATAATCAATAATAACGCAAGGGCTATTATCATCTATAATAATCCAATTTCACATTAAAGAATAAAACATATTGATATATGATATAATTTCATGAGATATATTTATAAAATGTGATATTAATTTAGTATTAATTATTACCGAACATCATCTTGTAGATATTTTTACTAAGACATTAAATTCTGAATGAATTTCATACACCATACATCTATTTGGAACGATCAAACATGAGTGACCATTAACTTTCTAACAGTTTACTATCTCACCATTTTATTTCACAAAAAATATTGTTTCACCAATCAGAGTCACACCATTGTGATTCCACCATGACTCCACATTCTAGTCTCACCATTATGAATTAGAATTAATTATTTGGTAATCTCTTCCCACTTCTCTATCTTAATAATTATATTTCAATTTTAATTTGTGACTCTAAAAATCTATAAATCTAAATAAACCAATCACTCCATTTCACTACTCACTCGTTCTCTCTACTCTTGAAACATTCACCCTTCAATCTAATACTCTTATATCTTCTTCAAACCATATCTACATGTCAGAAATTCCACGGATGAAGCGTCCTTCTTCCTTCACTCAAGGGAATTATAATTCATCATTGAATGTGAACCGAGATCTGATCACAATTCCTAAGGGACCACAGAACCCCAGTCTTGTGGATCGTGTAGTCATGCAAGGAAATTAAGTGTGTGGGAAATGGATTCTATGAAATAGTTCACATGTTATAAATATTATTGAAGAATATGTATGTATAGTATGGTTTAATGAATATAGGAGATCCATATGGTCCAAACTAGTTTTTGATTTATACTAGTATGTCCAGTTTGTGTTCAACTCTAAGGATGACTTTGTGGTTACGAGTTGGGTAAATGGAAAATGATGTTATTTTTTCTGCTATGTTTTTGGATGCATGTTTATGTATTCTTTATGATGGTATAATCGATGATTATAAATTATTCCCACCACCTCCATGTGATATAATTTTCCTTGAATAGTCTTTGGGTGACTTGATTTGAGATGGAAAATAGTGGAGGCCTTCATCTGCAGATTTAGAAGGAGTGACTACATTACTATTCCAATTTATTCAACACATTATATGTACAAGGAAATGTGACATTTTTACTATGAAATATCATGATGTATTATTGTTACATCTCTTGAAGAATAATCATAAGATAAATCGGTTAAATTATATAGTCATTCAAATATGTGATATGATCAAAACAACATCAATGTCACCCAATTTTTTATATATAAGATTTAGTTTTTCTATGATTCACGCAAAGGGGTTTTTTGGAATTATTGAAAAATTTGTTTAGGATTATGAGTTCGTTCTATCTAAGGATAAATTAAAATAAATGAAATTAAGAGTGAATCCGTGGAAGAAGTAATGGGTTGAAGACAATGAAAATTTGTATGAGGATTTAAATCCTATTGAGAACCCTTTAAGACCTAATGACATTAGAAATCATGATTTGGAACAGATGATTTGTTTGGAATATTCAGATGAGGAAATGAAAGTTCATTTTCCTAGAGATGATGTTGTTTTTATTTTTGAATGGAGTGATCCAAATATTTTCAATAAGACTGAATAACCTAAATATCCACCTCTTGAACCTTCTTAGGATATTCTATATAGATATTAACTTATCTCTAAATGTTATAATTGTTAAGGTGAAAAAATATTGAAAAAGATAAATATGCTAGTAAAGGATATGAAACTGTGGAATCACATCTTGAAGTATTTATGAGTTTTTTAGAAAAGAATTTGTTGAAAGAGTTCATGAGATTTTGTCTCTTATCCCTATAGGGGTATAATTGGTTTAGTGGGTGAAACCCCTCATTTGGGAATGGATTGATGTACAAAAACTAGTGGATTCAAGGTACATTTTTCCTAGCTACATTGATGTTGATGATTCATGTAAGTTCATAGTTAAAGAAATGGACCAATCAATAGAGATTAAAATAAAACCAATCATAGATACTAATGTGATTTCTTATAGGGAGAGATTACCATTCTCTGTTCTTGAACCTTCCCATTACACCCCCAGTTATGTAATCCATGATGATTGGACTGTCTTTTGCAGAAAATGTTTTGTCTACATTTTGAAATCAAAAAAATCAGAGCTTCCTCCTGTGACTAAACTCAGTGAAAGATATTTTATAATTCCATTAGACATGTTGATTTGGAAAACTCAACATATAATGATTCATGATATATAAGAGGCAATGATTGAATATAATCAGTTGAATGATTAGTTGAAGTCCTCGAAATCATTAGGTAATGAGATGATGAAGGATTTCTAAGCTGCTCATGCACCGACACCGATTTTTAGTTTTAGTGAGAGTGATTCTGATATTCTATTATAAATGTTTGTGTCATAGATTAACCCTAATTTAATCATAGTGGTTATTGAAGTGGTAAAAAACCACACCAAATTATAAAATTAAAAGTCTTGTCTTGTGGCTTAAATTTATCAACTAATAGATGAATATAAAATCTCTTTGGAGATTATTCTAAGAAATCGCCATGCCTTCACTTCAACTACTCTATATCAATCATCCTCATCACAGTACTATTTTCCAATGGATTGAGATTTGATCAGATAACTGATTAGAGAAGAGCTTCAGGATTTGATTGGTGGCCCATGTCAGGAAAACATGAGTATGAGTGAAATGTCCAATGATAAAGTGCGTGATATGGACGAACATTACTACAAGACTACCACTAATGGTCAAATAGAGATTTTATAGAAGGCAGATTCCTATTTTGAATGTATTAATAATAAGCACAAACCGAAAAGTCATTTAAAATATCATGTAGATAGTATAAATCTACAACTATTAACATAATTTTTCATGGAGTAAGTTATGTTCTCGAAGGATTTTACTTCTACTCTTGAGAATTTTACTTAATATAATAAATATTTTTTGAAGGATATCGACTATGGTGGTGTGATCATCAAGGATTTCATAAATCTATTGAATCCTTATCTACATCATCAAAACATATCCATTTTGGCTCATGCATCTTCTCCTCTCAGACCTGTCATGCTTCCTTATACCACTCCATCATCCACTACCTCTATTGCATATAAAACGATGAACACTTCTCAGGCTCTAATCTTGATCATACCTATCATTACCTAGAATAATATTCCTCATTTTTCATCCAAACCATTCCTTTAAACATTTATTATTGAAGGTATGCCTCTCCCTTCACTCTCAATTGGACCTATATCTTCCAAAACTATCACTTCTACACTTACTGTATCTACATCAGATGTCTCTATCAAAGGAAAAGCGGCGGTGGACATAGACGCAAAGTGACTGGATAGTTTTATATAAGGTTATGATTTAATTTTTCTGTTTTTACTGTATTTATGTATTCAATGAAATGTTCTCCCACTATTATTTAATAAAATTTTATATCCATTTCCCAATTATTGAATTTATTTAGTGATTATTTTTTTCTAACTAGTTTATTGATAATCCCAAAAGGAAATAAGAATCATATTTTATACTAATTTTTCTTATATGATATCATACTATTATGGGATACCTTGATTTTATATCTTAATCTCAAATAATTTTTTTATATGTTAATGAAACTATTATTCTATACTACAGTTTATGGAGTTTGAATACCAGGATTTGCGATCATCACAAACTGGATATTATTGGACTCTTATTCTTTTAATGCTCCCAAATCATGTTTAACTCTTGCAAATAATGTTTAATCTTGATAAATAATGGATTATTATGCACATGTTTAATATTAATCCATTCTGAAATTACCACTTCTCATGAAAGATTGCATATATTTGTTAATGAATGAGTTAATGTTAAGGTGAACTCACTCTTAGCATTGTTGTCATCAAACAATGTCACTATTTGGTCTACAAATCAGCATTGTATGATTCATCATTATAGAGACACCATTATATCATGATTTCAATTTTAGAACTAACGATTTATCGGAAATCATTGTATAAATTCACCGGTTCAAATTTTTTTGAAATCAGAAGACATTGTTTTAGTGAAACCATTTCCAGTGACAACGTTTTCCCCAAAGGACCTGACATTATTGTCGTACCACCATTTCATCACCTAACTGAGAAACAATTTCTCAATATATAATCCACCAGTCATGAGGTACTACATATAATCCAAGGAAGAGTCACTACCAATTTTGGGATAGCTACGTGCACACCATACTTAGGTCACCGTTGACATTGACATTGTTCCATACCTAACCATTAAACCTTATTTTTATTAAATTTTAAAAAATTTATAATGGTCATAAATGAAATATTTAAAGATATTGATTTTAAAAATTATTCTTTTCTGTATGTCAACAGACCGTACGAGGTACAAGGTGTGAAAATCATGATTTTTGTCTGCCAGAACAAAAACAATATACGATTAATATATTATGGTACACAAGATGTATTAGATGAGAGAGTGACACACAACAGAACATGTAGAAGATCCTTGATAATAAATCATTCTTGAGGTGAAAAAAAGATGAAATCACTTTAATCCATGCAATGTAAATCCTTGAAACAACAATAACTCAGTTAAGAATAATATATATAAAGGACATCTCATTAAACTAGAATCCAGATCAAAGAACTCACGAAACTCTGTTTCTGAGTCTATTTCTAGAAGAGGACCCGAGCTTCAAATATGTGAAATAAAGAGACTCCAAAACTATATAAAACAAACCTTGGAGAATTTTTAATCCCTTATAATTATATTCTACTACTTTTTGTACTGTATTATTATTCCTATGAGCAGTGTTTGTCTATGTATTAATATCACACACTTTTTCCTAGGATAAACACAAGGATACAAGATATACTCTCACTACTTCTCTCTTAAACCATTTTTCTCCCTTGTATAACTGTGGAAGTGGTCTCTTTGTGACTTGGTTATATTTATTCTCCCATTAAATTTGTGGTATTAGTATAATTGAGTTGGATAGCTTGTAAGCTATTATAAACTACATTCTTGGGTGTGGATCAATATTTTTTATATATACTTATCTTGGTGTTTGGTGATCACCAAGTGCATAGGGGTAAGTATCTACTTGAGACTAGACCTATTCCTTTATCTTTTATTTTCAAGTTATGTTTTCATGCTTATATAATTTTTAGTGTAATAAGAAAACATCACATTGCATTAATAGTGACTCGTAGATTTTGTTTTCTTTATAAATAATTTTACTAGACATATTTCAATAGTTAATAAAATCTTATAAATTTATTTAATGGAAAATTAATAAGTCATTGATTAATAATTCAAATAAGAAATGATTTTTCAAATTTTCTACATTGATTATCGGGATTATTATGTTTTTAATTTTTTCTATTTTTAAATAATTTTTTAATGGAAATTTTTCTTCGAACTCAATTCACCCACACTCTTCAGTACCCAACTCCGAAAAACATCTATTTTAATAAAATATATCTATTATCCCATTTTATAGATTTAGAAAAACCTCATTTGAGGTCAAAATATTAGGGGTTCATGGTTTTTCAAGCTCACTATTTATACATGCTGCAGTGTTTGTTGGTGGTTTTCTAAATCTTAATATCCATGTGTCATACACAATCATTGTGAGGGATTGGGTTATTTACAAACATGATATGGTTTATTTTTATAATCATCATGTATTTTTTATTGCAACTAATTAGAGATTATAGGTGTTTTAGGGTGAGTTGCATCCAAATTATAATCATTAATGAGATTATCGTACAAAGACCGAGATGTTTTTTTTCAAATTATAGATATTGGGAATGATAAAATTTAATTATTTTTCATCTTTTAAATATTGTTTTTTATATTCTATATGTTTACCTTCATGATTTCTTTGTGATTTCATTAGAGAGGCTGGGATAGATTTTGAATGAAATGGTGGTAGGTATATAACTAATTTAGATAGTTTATTATATTATGTGTCTAATGAAAATAAAATTTATGCAGATTTAGTTTGAAAATGTAGCAGAGAAGGGTTTTACTTTTCCCTAGTGTTTCTCCTAAGGAATCCCTAATGCAATAACAAATATAGTTGAGGGTTCACTCCGATTGTTTGTATAATGTGGAGAGTTTAATTGAGTAAAATTTAAAAATAACTAAACACTACTTCCCGATGATGATTTTTTTTATAATTTAATTGGTACATGTTGGATTTTGATTATGTATCTCAGGTGACATTATAATTATCTTAGGGTCTTGTGGTCTGATAAACTGATGATGAGATTTACGATATGGCAGGGCCATTTAAAAAATCATTTGATTCTTTTTTACCTGATTAATGTTATATTTTTTTCTATATATTTGATGATTCAAATATTCCCACAGTATCTTGTAACTATTTTAGTAGTTCTTTTGGATTATATTTTGTTTAATTCATGTGCCAAGATTCCATACAAGCACCATCGGTGTTTGGTTTTGGAAATCATTAGAACTCAACATTTGTATGGAAATCATTCGAAATGATAATTATATATTCAAGAAGTAATGTTCTTATGGACCATTATATTTATGTATGTATTTTTAGTAGATCTTGAGAAGGTTAATATTATCTTACCATGGGAGTATCCATAAAATGACATTGGGATTCATAGATTCCAGGTTTAGTATGGAAACAATGGATGGTTAATCAATTATTTTTTGATGTTGGGGTCACTATTATGTAATCATACCGAGATGTGTGTAAAATTCAAATGGGATTCGAAGCAGAAGTTGTCTTTCGATGAGATAAAAATGCATCCGACATTAGTTTCTATTGTGATCATACTTGATCTTGATAAGGTGTTTGTAGATTTTGGTGATTCATTTGGCATTGGTTTGGGTTGTCTGCACATTTGGGAAGAATATGTGGCGGATTATGGATCTTTTATATTCATTATAAGGAAAACAATTATCAGACATATGATATATATATTTTCATAGTTATTAGTGTAGATATGGGTTCTAAGACCAATAATTTTTGGCAATGGTTCTAAGAGTTTTCTGACCATAATTGTGCGATATATATCATTTATAATAAAGAAATCAATATTAGATAGATTTGTTGTCTGTAATTTCATTATAAACTTGAATTTTATATCAACTATACCTTGGGGAAGGGGACTTCCATTATAGATTATCTTAGAAAAATATTTACATCCCACATATTTTTTATTTGAATGAAAGAATGTATCCATATGTGGTTTTTCATAGACATGTATTCGTGCTCAAGAGGATGTTTCTGGTATGGTTCATGATAATGTTTTGTTATAATAATATCTCACTAAATCTATTCTATTATTTAAATTATATTATAATGAGTACATAAATGTTTATAAACCCTCTATGGGGGGATTATAATTTATGGTTGGTCAGTATACTAAGTTGATATTTCCCATTTTGGGGTTAGGTTTTTCATACAATTATCTCGGTGGGGATTAATTTTGATTGATTACTATAAATATTCATGTAATGATCATATGATCACTAAAAATATGTATCATGACATGAGATTCTGATGCTAGTGGCCACGTGTATTGAATTACATTTTTGATTATGTGTCACGACCCGTCCTCGGGCCCGTGTCGTGACTACCCCAAGACCACCTTCCATAGGCCAGGGGCTGGCGACTAGCACCAAAGGCGTAAATCCCGATAACTGGGAAGGCATTGCCTTATAAAAGTAATCAAAACACCATAGAGTACAAGCGGAAGCAAAACACTAAGTACAAAGGAATGTGATGAAAAGTAAATGGGCTAGAATACAAACCCAAATGAATGTACAACTACAACTGAACAAGTACAACAGGAAAAGACAACAGCTAGAAGAAAGGAAGCAGCTCCTGGATCGTCCTCCTCAGATTCTACCTGAAGGGTAGGTACAGATGATGCAGCTCCTGGATTGTCCACCATAGATCCTACCCGAAGGGTAGGTACAGATAGCATCCACAATGCTCTCGCCCGTCAAACCTCCTCCGTGTATCGTCTTGCCGTGTAGTCCACCTCCGGGTACCGTCCAGTCCACGAACACTCGGCCTCCGTCAGCACTGCCTGTCGTCTGCAACCAACACAACGAGGTGCGGGCATAGCTCGTGCATGGGTGAGTATAACGATACTCAGTAGGGACCCTGAGACCCTCAAGGTCTCACTAAAACCAACATGGATATCCACAAAGATGATCTCAACAGATAACCTCTACTTAGGTATATGCCCATACATATATCTATGTTATCAAGGAACCCATCTCAATCATGAGGGAAACACAAAGATCATGAAATCAACGGATAACCACTACCCAGGTATATGCCCATACATATACCTAAGTTATCAAGTGACCCATCCCAATCAAGATGTAAACACAAAGGTCGAAAGTCTCAGCTCAAACCAGGGTTTTCATTATTGAAACTGTAACTGCTGAAGAGCTCCATCTCTAAAGTGTACAGTGGTCCTGTCATGACTCCGAGGTACTGCTCACTAACCTAAGACTGCTGAGTTACTCCTCCTATCGAGTACCGCGGGTCTGCGGCCTACTACCGGGCGCTCCATCCGCTCTGGGTCTGTCACCAAATACCAGGTGCTCCCCTTAATAGCCTACAGAGGTACTCCTCCTGTCGAGTACCACGGGTCTGCGGCCAACTACCGGGTGCTCCGTCCGACGTGGGTCTATCGCCAAATACCGGGCGCTCCATCCACTGGGCTAGTCGACTCACTCCTTGTCGAGTCGGTCAAGCAGTCGTCAGGTTTCAGCCAGCTATATGGTCTCCGTACTCCGTACGCTCGTCTCTAGGAGGGTCTGCTCCATGAGCTACAGGTCGATACTCCAAGTATCACAATGTCCCATGAAGAAGTATCTCAAAGGACTGCCTCATCATAGGGGTTTCAACGCAACAGTCGGCGCATCAATCGGACGCCCGGTCTATGAGTTACTAGCCTTTTCGTCCCCGGGGCCCGGTTGGTTTCGTGTGCGAACCAATCCGGCTGTAACTCAACTATACCCCGAACACTCATAGGGTATACTCATAGGGACCGTTTCTCAATGTGATCACCAACGCCGCTGACGGTTCGTCAAACAGACGTCTAGTCTGAATGATATCAGCATTTCCGTTCCAGGGGCCCGGTTGGATTTCGGGTACAATCCAACCCGGCCACTATCCAAAAGCAACCAAAACTCGGGCGAAGTATGCCAAAAGTTCCGTCTCATCAAGAGGAAAACACCGAGACAGACAGCGCGTCAATCAGACGCCCGGTCTGTAAGTTATTGGCTTTTTCGTTCCAGGGGCCCAGTTGGTTTCGTGAGAAAACCAACCCGACCGCACACCGAAGGCATCCAAACCTCGAGCGGAGTAAGCTAAGAGATCCGTCTCACTAAGAGGAATCCAACAAAGTTGACGGCACGTCAATCGGACGTCCGGAGCTCATGTTACGAGCGTTTCCGCTCCGAGGGCCCAGTTGGTTTCGTATCCCAACCAACCCAGCTAAACCCAAAGTATTCTGAAACCTTGAGTGCAATATACCGAAACGAGCGTCTCGATCCAAGGATCGCATCTCCACTAACGGTGTGTCGATCAGATGTTTACAGCTCAAGATATGGGCAAAAGACCAAAGAAGGTCCGAAACGGGGGGTCTGGGCCCGGACCGACCCGGCCTGCCCCCCACCCCCCCCCCCCCCCCGGGTCGGCCCGAACAGGGTTGACCCGTCCCAGCCCGGGTCCGACCTGGCTGGGCCCGGCCCGGCCGGCTCGGTCCGGATCGACCGGCCCGCCGCGGCACGGCCAGCACGGCCGAGCGGAAGCCGTGGGTGGGGGTGCGCGCGGCCCACCCTCGCCGATAATTGAAGCCGGAGGCTACTACCGTCGTCGGTCGCCAGCACTGCCGTGCTGGCGTGGCGCGCCGCCACCACCTTCCGTGGACCATCGGACGCGCTCCGGTTGTGTGTTTCTCCTACTGTCTTCGCCAACGGTCCTCCTGGGACCCGACCTTCACTGCGAAGGGATTCAAATGCCATAGTGGCCTGCTTCGTCATCGTCTGTCGATCCGCACATCGATAAACAAGCTGCAGAGGGTTGTTGGGCCGTGTTTGTTTGGCCCGCGCCCTCCGCGTTAGGTGTTATCAATTGGAAAATAATAACACATGATTTTAATCATTGACAAGGGTATAATTTATCCAAAATGAATTATACGATAACCTTGCAATCAAATACCCACGCGCGAGGGTTTAAATTTTTTTGAATGCGCGGTGTGACGACGTCGCGCATTCTTGCCGCTCGATCCCGCGCGGTGTGACGATGTCACAAATCCTTGTCGTTCTTTCCCACGCGGTGCGACGGCACTGCGTCACTCTCTTTCGATCCGCGACGACAAGAAAGAATAAAAAGGGAGGAGGTTCGGCCGTGTTCGTGCGGTCCGGCCTCCTCCCGTTAAACGATAACAAGGGGTTCTCATTACTCGTAGAATGTCAAAGATAGAATCAAGAACAAAACGAAACAAACCCCTACATTTGATTCATCGATCGACGTTCATCGTTCGTTGACGGTGTTGTGGAAAGAAGACGATGAAGTTCATCTTTCGCATCATTGGTCACACACTCCCAATCTCGAGCTACGTCGGTCGTGGAAGACACTACACATCGGTAGGATCCGAGGGTGGAAGTCGAAGAAGATTATTGACGTTCGTCGCTTCTATCATTGTAGAAGTGCACCCAAAGAAGAATCGGCGTCTCCTCCCTTGTCGCATGAAGAAGAGGATAATGGGTGCGTCGTCGTTCTTCGTTGAAGATGAAGTTCTTCAAAAGAGGTATGAGCTCTCTTCATAATTATCTCACACAACCAAACTCCCAAAATAAAATAAGGACTCTCTTATCTTATTATTTTTCCATGCATTCAAACTTACAAAAAAATTCAAAACCTAATTCACTAAATCAATTAAAAAATGAGTTGTCTAATTAATTAAGTGATAGGTTGGAAAGAATTTAAGAGGGAGAGAGGGGAGAGGAAGAGTTACACAACTTAAGTGGGGGGTTTAGAGGAGTTAGGGAGTTATGGGGAATTTGAAAAGGTGGGCACTCGTGTGGGCCCCAAAACACATTATCCTCTCATTTATCCTCACATGGGTAGTTAGGTGCCACCCCAACTTCCCCATGTAGGATAAAACTACCTTATACTTAAGAAATAAAATTGTCTCACAATTTTATTCATTCCTCAATTATGTCACAAATTTTAACAACTCCTCCCGTGAAAACGCAACTCCGGAATAGGAGTTGCTAAGAAAATACCGGCGCTGCAGTTCCATCGGTGCCCTCGGAATTTGATTCTGATTAACGGTTTCAAATTTAGAAATTCCCGCTCATTTGTTCACTGAACGTACCCGAGCTAAACATCGGAAATTAATTCCGAGCACACCGGGCCTCAGAATCAGGCGCCGTCAGAAACGGAATTCTTGTAAAATTTCAAATAAAATTAAGAAAAAAATTTCCTTGAAATTTCCGGGTCATTACATTACTCCAACCTTAGGGATTTGCGTCCCCGTAAAGCTTCAACACAAACTAGGGTCACAAAAGCAGTACAGAGCACACATCTGAGCCTTCCGCTCCCATGTGCTCACCTGAAGGTTCCCGTACTGCAAGAGAAAGTGCACCCGAGGAATCGATCATCGTCGTAGGATCTGCTCCTGTCGATCCTCGATCCCCACTGGAACCTCCGTGAAAGACACCCCATCGCCATCGTCCAACTCCTCATGGTCGATGATATGCGAAGGGTCGAGCACGTATCTCCTCAGTTGAGATACATGGAAGTCGTCGTGCACCTGGTGCAACTGCGGTGAATGGGTCAAGTGGTAAACCAACCCTCCTACCCAGATGAGGACCTAAGAAGGTCCGCTGAATCTCGGAGTTAACCTGCCTCCTTGGTCACATCCCGTAAACCTCATCGAGATGAGACTCGTATAAGGACATGATCATCATCATTGAACTCTAGAGGCCTCCAAGTCCTATCAGTATAAGGCTTCTGTCGGCCCTATGATGTCCTCATTCGCTCTTGGATGACCTGGACCTTCTCTAGTCTCACAAGAGCTGCTATGATTTCTTATTTGACGATAAGAGAAATCCAGTTTCATCCCATGGATGAAGCACATTCATTGCCTAATACAGTCAATCTCGACATGAATGATTCATTCATGCTGTGGATGACGTCATAAGGCCTCGACGTAACTACCAAGAGATCCAATTGTCACTCTCGCCTCCAAGGGTCGAGTCACACTGTCGGCATCAGTGTGAGGTCACTAGTTCTCCTCCAGTAGAAATCTCAAAATTGAGGGTCATGTCAACAGTTTTTACCAGAACCAATCAGTATCAACCAAACAAAAGGACATGAAAGAAAACATCACAGAGATAAGTGTCTTTTTATTATTGCAGCTCATAGTACAAAGACACGAAGAAACTACAGACAAACATCAAAAAAACTAGAAACAATAGGATCAATAGCCTCCAGGTCAGAAGCTAGTCCCGCTCCTGTCCATCTTCTTCCGAAGCTCCATGACCATAGGCCTCAACTGCCTGAAGCTGAGCTCTCCCATGTCCTCAGGTCCCCTGCGGTCGGGGTGGGCCTCCTGGTGGTGGGGGTGGCAACACCCCGAAGCGTCGTCCACCTCCAACTGCACGACCAACTCCTCTTCCATGGCCGCCTGCTCCTTGCAGTCTGACCTGATCGAACCTATGCCTCTAGCTGGGAGGCTCTTCATTTAACTGCTGGTCATCTGCATGGCAGGTCGGACAGTCACATGCCATGTGACAAATTCCGCCGCAGGAGTAACACTGTCCACTCTCAGCACGTCTGGCTCTGACTCCACCCTGGTTTCCCCGCAAAACTGAACCTGATTCGTGTAGTCGGCCACCGGTAGGTCTTGTCCTCTTGGACCTCTGCGTCATCTGTCTAATGCCTGATGTAGAAGACTCTGGCACAATCCGGCTAGTGGTGGGTCCTGCTGCTGGAGACTGCTCAGCAAGGAAAATCTCCACTAAGAGAGGCTCTCTCCAACACCCCTGTCTGCATCGGAATGCTGTGAGAAAAAACAGAAGCTCTAATCTATCACCTGAGCCCCTGCTCGAAGGTTCAGACCCTGAAGAACGGTTCCCGTACCATATCTGTGGAGTAGCGCGAGAGGTCTGTGAACCTCGCTGAATACTGTGCCACTGTCATGCTGCCCTGCCGCAGCTGAAGTAGCTCCTGTATACGCACTGCTCGAAGGGTGGCTGGTACAAACTCTGCCCAGAACAGGCTCTCGAAGTCTGCCCAATGAAGTGTCGCCTCGTCATGCATCTGGAGAATCAGGCTCCACCATCTGCCTGCTGCTTTCTGAAGAAGGCTGGCAGCAAGGATCATCATGAAGTCTGTCGGCGTCCCCACTAGCCTAAAAACTCTCACCACAGCTTCAAGCCAATCCTCAGCCGCCTACGGGTCCGTCCCTCCCTGGAACCTAGGTGGCCTCTGGCACTAGAACTCGTGCAGTGCACTCAAGCGACGTGCACCCTCTACTATTGGGGCTGGTGGCATCAGTGACCCAATGGGTAGTAGTACCGCTGGTGCCTCTGATGGGGCCTCAACTGGGATAGGGCCCTGTACTGAGGCCTCGTCGCTCGGTGGGCTGTCAGTACGTACAACTCTTGGGGCTCTAGCTGGTCGTCCGTGGGGAGGAATCCTAAAAGAAACAATGTGACACGGTCAAACGATTTACCTGGTGAGCTGACCTGGTTTGAGCTGACTTTTAAAACTTATGGAAACACACACGCAAATAGTGTTTTTGTGCACAAAGTCGGAAATCAGTTTTCAGGGTCCTGGTGTATGGATACGTCGGCCACCCACACCAACACTGGACTCCCTGAACTGAAAACCACACTCGGTACTCTTAACACTATCGCTTCATAGATTGAAAATATCAGAGTGATAAGTTCTGCGGTAGAACCGACTCCTCTGATACCAATTTGTCACAACCCGTTCTCGAGCCCGTGTCGTGACTACCCCAAGCCCTCCTTCCATAGGCCAGGGGCTGGAGACTAGCACCAAAGGCGTAAATCCCAATAACCGAGAAGGCATTGCCTTATAAAAGTAAACAAAACACCACAGATTACAAGCGGAAGCAAAACACTATGTACAAAAGAAAGTGGTGAAAAGTAAATGTGCCAGAATAAAAACCCAAATGAAAGTACAACTACAACTGAACAAGTACAACAGAAAAAGACAACAGTAGGAAGAAAGGAAGCAGGTCCTGGATCGTCCTCCTCGGATCCTACCTGAAAGGTAGGTACAGATGACGCAGCTCCTGGATATTCCACCACGGATCCTACCTGAAGGGTAGGTACAGATAGCCTCCACAACGCTCTCTCCCGTCAACCTCCTCCGTGTGTCGTCTTGCCATGTAGTCCACATCCGGGTACCGTCCAGTCCTCGAACACTTGGCCTCTGTCAGCAATGCCCGTCGTCTGCAACCAACACAACGAGGTGCATTCATAGCCCATGTAGGGGTGAGTATAACGATACTCAGTAGGGACCCTGAGACCCTCAAGGTCTCACTAAAACCAACATGGATATCCACAAAGAAGATCTCAACAGATAACATCTACATAGGTATATGCCCATATATATTTCTAAGTTATCAAGTAACCAATATCAATCATGAGGGAAACACAAATATCATGAAATCAACGGATAACCACTACTCAGGTATATGCCCATACATATACCTAAGTTATCAAGTGACCGAACCCAATCGAGAGGTAAAAACAAAGGTCAAAAGTCTCAGCTCAATCCAGGATTTTTATTATCGAAACCGTAACTGCTGAAGAGCTCCATCTCTGAAGTGTACAGTG
This sequence comes from Viscum album, assembly GCA_963277665.1. Classification (NCBI taxonomy): domain Eukaryota; kingdom Viridiplantae; phylum Streptophyta; class Magnoliopsida; order Santalales; family Viscaceae; genus Viscum; species Viscum album. The sequence continues at coordinate 58,041,148 of OY728143.1, read as the reverse complement.
GTCCTGTCACGACTCTGAGGTACTGCTCACTAACCAAAGACTGCTGAGGTACTCCTCCTATCGAGTACCGCGGGTCTGCGGCCTACTACCGGGCGCTCCGTCCGCTCTGGGTCTATCGCCAAATATCGGGTGCTCCCCCTAGTAGCCTACAAAGGTACTCCTCCTGTCGAGTACCGCGGGTCTGCAACCAACTACCGGGCGCTCCATCCGTCGTGGTTCTATCTCCAAATATCGGGCTCTCCGTCCACTGGGCTAGTCGACTCACTCCAAGTCGAGTCGGTCAAGCAGTCGTTAGGTTTCAGCCGGTTACACGGTCTCCGTACTCCGTACGCTGGTCTCCGGGAGGGTCCGCTCCACGAGCTACAAGTTGATACTCCAAGTATCACAAAGTCTGTGAGTTACTAGCCTTTTCGTCCCCGGGGCCCGGTTGGTATCATGTGCGAACCAATCCGGTCGTAACTCAACTATACCCCAAACACTCATAGGGTATACTCATAGGGACCGTTTCTCAACATGATCACCAACGCCGCTGACGGTTCGTCAAACGGACGTCTTGTCTGAATGATATCAGCTTTTCCGTTCCAGGGGCCTGGTTGGATTTCGGGTACAATCCAACCCGGACACTATCCAACAGCAACCAAAAATCGGGCGAAGTATGCAAAAAGTTCCGTCTCATCAAAAGTAAAACAACGAGATAGACGGTGTGTCAATCGGACGCCCGGTCTGTGAGTTATTGGCTTTTTCGTTTCAGGGGCCCGGTTGGTTTCGTGAGTGAACCAACATGACCGCACTCCGACGGCATCCGAACCTTGAGTGTAGTAAGCCAAAAGATCTGTCTCACTAAGAGGAATCCAACAAAGTTGACGGCATGTCAATCGGACATCTGGAGCTCAAGTTACGAGCGTTTCCGCTCCGAGAGCACGGTTGGTTTCGTATCCGAACCAACCCAGCCATACCCGAAGTATTCCGAAACCTTAAGTACGATATACCAAAATGACTGTATCGATCCAAGGATCGCATTGCCATTGACCGTGCGTCGATCAGAGGTCTACAACTCATCATATGGGAAAAAGACCAAAGAGGGTCCGAAACGGGGGGTCTGGGACCGGACCGACCCGGCCCGACCCCCCTAGGTCGGCCCAAACCGGGTCGACCCGTCCCGGCCCGGCCCGACCGTCTTGGTCCCGCTCGACCGGCCAGCTGTGGCTCGGCCAGCACGGCCGTGCGGAAGCCGCGGGCGGGGGTGTGCCCGGCCCGCCCTTGCCGCTAATTGAAGTCGATGGCGACCGCCGCTGCCGGTCTTCCGGCAGAGCGCCGCTGTGCCGGCGTAGCGCGCCGCCGCCGCCTTCTGCGGACCACCGGACGCTCTCCAGTGGTCCATTTCTCCTTCCGTCTTCACCTACGGTCCTCCCGGGACCCGACCTTCACTGGGAAGGGATTAAAATGCCATAGTGACCTGCTTCTTCGTCATCCGTCGATCCGCACATCGATAAACAAGCTGTAGAGGGTTGTCTGGCCGTGTTTGTTCGGCCCGCGCCCTCCGCGTAAGGTGTTATCAATTGGAAAATAAAAACACATGATTTTAATCATTGACAAGGGTATAATTTAACCAAAATAAATTATACGATCCCCTTGCAATCAAATACCAACGCACGAGGGTTTAAAACATTTTGAATGCGCCGTGTGATGACGTCGCGCATTCTTGCCGCTCGATCCTGCGCGGCGTGACGATGTTGCACATCCTTTCCATTCTTTCCCACGTGGTGCGATGGCACCGCGTCACTCTCTTTCGATCCGCAATGAACAGAATGAATAAAAAGGGATGAGGTTCGGCTGTGCTCGTGCGGTCTGGCCTCCACCCGTTAAACGATAACAAGAGGTTCTCATTACTCGTAGAATGTCAAAGATAGAATCAAGAACAAAATGAAACAAACCCCTACTTTTGATTCTTCAATCAACGTTCGTCATTCGTTGACGGTGTTGCGGAAAGAAGATGATGAAGTTCGTCTGTCGCCGCATTCGTCACACACTCCCAATCCCGAGCTACGTCGGCCGTGGAAGACACTACACGTCGGTAGGATCCGAGGGAGGAAGTCGAAGAAGGTTGTTGATGTTCGTCGCTTCTGTCGTTGTAGAAGTGCACCCAAAGAAGAATCAGTGTCTCCTCCCTAATCACATGAAGAAGAGGATAATGGGTGCATCGTCGTTCTTCGTTGAAGATGAAGTTCATAAAAAGAGGGAAGAGCTCTCTTCAAAATTCTCTCACACAACCAAACTCCCAAAATAAAATAAGGCCTCTCCTTATTTTATTATTTTCCTGTGAATTCAAACATACAAAAAAATTCAAAACCTAATTCACTAAATCAATTAAACAATGAGTTGTCTAATTAATTAAGTGATAGGTTGGAAAGAATTTAAGAGGGAGAGAGGGGAGAGGAAGATTTACACAACTTAAGTTGGGGGTTTAGAGGAGTTAGGGAGTTATGGGGAATTTGAAAAGGTGGGAGCTCGTGTGGGCCCCACCACACATTATCCTCTCATTTATCCTCACATGGGCAGTTAGGTGCCACCCCAACTTCCCCATGTAGGATAAAACTACCTTAGTCTTAAGAAATAAAATTGTCTCACAATTTTATTCATTCCCCAATTAAGCCACAAATTTTAAAAACTCCTCCCGTGAAAACGCAACTCCGGAATAGGCGTTCCTAAGAAAATAGCGGCACTACGGTTCCATCAGTGCCCTCGGAATTTGATTCTGAGCACCGGTTTCAATGTTAGAAATTTCTGCTCGTTCGTTCACTGAACGTACTCGAGCTAAACTTCAAAAATTAATTCCGGGCACACCGGGCCTCAGAATCAGGTGCCGTCAGAAACTACCTTCTTTTTAAAATTCTAAAGAGAATTAAGAAAAAAATTTCCTTGAAATTTACGGGTGTTTACATTACTCACACCTCAGGGCGTTACGTCCCCGTAATGCTTCAACACAAACTAGGGTCACAAAAGCGGTACAGAGCACGAATCTGAGCCTTCTTCTCCCATGTGCTCACCTGGAGGTTCCCGTACTGCCAGAGAAAGTGCACCTGAGGAATTGATCCTCCTCGTAGGATCTGCTCTAGTGGATCCTCGATCCCCACTGGAACCTCCGTGAAAGACACCCCATCGCCATCGTCCAGCTCCTCATGGTCGATGATATGTGAAGTGTTGAGAACGTATCTCCTCAGTTGAGATACGTAGAAGTCGTCGTACACCTGGTGCAACTGCGGTGAATGGGTCAAGCGGTAAACCAACCCGCCTACCCAACTGAGGACCAAAGAAGGTCCGCTGAACCTCGGAGATAACCTGCCGCCTTGGTCACATCCCATAAACATTGTCAAGGTGAGACATGTATATGGACATGATCGTCATCCTCTAACTCTAGAGGCCTCCAAGTCCTGTCTGTATAAGGCTTCTATCGGCCCTGTGCTATCCTAATCCTCTCTTGGATGACCTGGACCTTCTCTAGTATCACAAGAGCTGCTATGATTTCTTCTTTACTGATAAGAGAAATCCGGTCTCACCCCCTGGATGAACCACATTCATTGCCTTATACAGTCAATCCTGACATGAATGATGCATTCATGCCGTGGATGACGTCGTAAGGCCTCGACGTAACTACCAAGAGATCCAACTATCACTCTCGCCTCCAAGGGCCGAGTCATACTATCGGCATCAGTGTGAGGTCACTAGTTCTCCTCTAGTGGAAATCTCGAAAGTGAGGTTCAAGTCAACAGTTTTAACCGTAACCACTCAGTATCAACCAAACAAAAGGACAGGAAAGCAAACATCACAAAGATAAGTATATTTTTAATATTGCAGCTCGTAGTACAAAGACATGAAGCAACTATAGACAAACATCAACAAAACTAGAAGCAACAGGATCAATAGACTCCAGGTTGGAAGCTAGTCCCACTCCTGTCCATATACCTCCAGAGCTCCATGATCATAGGCCTGAGCTTCCTAAAGCTGAGCTCTCCCATGTCCTCCTGTCCACTACGGTCGGGGTGGGCCTCCTGGTGGTGGGGGTGGCAACACCCCGAAGCATCTTCCACCTCCAGCTGCACGACCAGCTCCTCTTCCATGGCCGCCTGCTCCTTGCAGTCTGCCCTGATCGAACCTCTGCCTCTGGCTGGGAGGTTCTTCATTTAACTGCTGGTCTTCTGCATGGTGGGTCAGACAGTCACACGCCATGTGACCAATTCCGCCGGAGGAGTAACACTGTCCACTCTCGGAACGTCTGGATCTGACTCCACCCTGGTTTCCCTGCACAAATGAACCCGAGTCGTGCAGTCGGCCACCGGTAGTTCTGGTCCGCTTGGACCTTTGCATCATCTATCTACTGCCTGCTGTAGATGACTATGCCGCAAGCCGGCTAGTTGTGGGTCCTGCTGCTGGAGACTGCTCCGTAAGAAAACTCTCCACTAAGAGGGCTCTCTCCAACACCCCTGTCTGCGTCGGAATGCTTTGAGAAACAATAGAAGCTCTAATCTCTCACCTGAGCCCCTGCTCGATGGTTTGGGACCTAAAGAACGGGTCTCGTACCATATCTGTGGAGTAGCGCGAGAGGTCTGTGAACCTCGCTGAATACTGTGCCACTGTCATGCTGCCCTGCCACAGCTGAAGTAGCTCTTGTATACGCACCACTAAAAGGGTGTCTGGTACAAACTCTGCCCGGAACAGGATCTCGAAGTCTGTCCAAAGAAGTGACTCCTCGTCATGCATCTGGAGAATCAGCTCCACCATCTGCCTACCGCTGCCTGAAGAAGGATGGCAGCAAGGGTCACCATGAAGTCTGCCGGCGTCCCTACTAGCCTGAAACCTCTCACCACAGCCTCCAGCCAATCCTCAGCTGCCTAAGGGTCTGTCCCGCCCTGAAACCTAGGTGGTATCTGGTGCTGGAACTCATGCAGTGCGCTCAAGCGACGTGCACCATCTGCTACTGGGGCTGGTGGCATCGGTGGCCCAACGGGTAGTAGTACCGCTGGTGCCTCCACTAGTGCCTCAACTGGGATAGGGCCCTGTACTGAGGCCTCGTCGCTCGACGGGCTGTCAGTACGTACAATTATTGGGGCTCTAGCTGGTCGTCCGTGGGGAGGCATCCTGAAAGAAACAACGTGACACGGTGAAACGATTTACCTAGTGAGCTGACCTGGTTTGAGCTGACTTTTAAAACTTATGGAAACACACCCGAAAAAAGTGTTTTCGTGCACAAAGTCAGAAATCAGTTGTCAGGGTCCTGGTGTATGGATACGTCGGCCGCCCGCACCAACACTGGACTCCCTGAACTGAAAACCACACTCGGTACTCTTAACACTATCTCTTCACAGAAAGAAAATATCAGAGTTATAAGTTCTACGGTAGAACCGACTCCTCTGATACCAATTTTTCACGACCCATCCTCGGGCCTGTACCATGACTACCCCAAGCCCGCCTTCCATGGGCCATGGGCTGGCGACTAGCACCAAAGGCGTAAATCCCGATAACTTGGAAGGCATTGCCTTATAAAAGTAAATAAAACACCACAGAGTACAAGCAGAAGCAAAACACTAAGTACAAAGGAATGTGATGAAAAGTAAATGGGCCAGAATACAAACCGAAATGAAAGTACAATTACAACTGAACAATTACAACAGGAAAAGACAACAGCTAGAAGAAAGGAAGCAGCTCCTGGATCGTCCTCCTCGGATCCAACCTGAAAGGTAGGTATAGATGACGCAGCTCCTAGATCATCCACCACGGATCTTACCTGAAGGGTAGGTACAAATAGCCTCTACAACGCTCTCGCCCGTCAACCTCCTATGTGTGTCGTCTTTCCGTGTAGTCCACCTCCGGGTACCGTCCAGTCCTCGAACACTCGGCCTCCGTCGGCACTTCCCGTTATCTGCAACCAACACAACGAGGTGCGGGCATAGCCAGTGTAGGGGTGAGTATAACGATACTCAGTAGGGACCCCGAGACCCTCAAGGTCTCACTAAAACCAACATGGATATCCACAATGAAGATCTCAACAGATAACCTCTACTTAGGTATATGCCCATACATATATCTAAGTTATCAAGTAACCCATCTCAATCACGAGGGAAACACAAAGATCATGAAATCAATGGATAACCACTACCCAGGTATATGCCCATACATATATCTAAGTTATCAAGTGACCCATCCCAATCAAGAGGTAAACACAAAGGTCAAAAGTCTCAGCTCAAACCAGGATTTTCATTATCGAAACAGTAACTGCTGAAGAGCTCCATCTCTGAAGTGTACAGTGGTCCTATCACGACTCCGAGGTACTGCTCACTAACCTAAGACTGCTGAGGTACTCCTCCTATCGAGTACTGCGGGTCTACGGCCTACTACCGGGCGCTCCGTCTGCTCTGGGTCTGTCGCCAAATACAGGACGCTCCCCCTAATAGCCTACAGAGGTACTCCTCCTGTTGTGTACGGTGGGTCTACGGCCAACTACCGGGCGCTCCGTCCAGCATGGATCTGTTTCCAAATACCGGGCGCTCCGCCCACTGGGCTAGTAGACTCACTCCAAGTCGAGTCGGTCAAGCAGTAGTTAGGTTTCAGCCAGCTACACGGTCTCCGTACTCCATACGCTCATCTCTGGGAGGGTCCGCTCCATGAGCTACAGGTCGATACTCCATGTATCACAAGGTCCCACAAAGAAGTATCTCAAAGGACCACCTCATCAAAGGGGTCTCAACGCAACAGTCGGCGCATCAATCAGATGCCCGGTCTGTAGGTTACTAGCCTTTTCGTCCCCAGGGCCCGGTTGGTTTCGTGTGCAAACCAATTCGGTTGTAACTCAACTATACCCTGAACACTCATAGTGTATACTCATAGGGACCGCTTCTCAACGTGATCACCAACGCCGCTGACGGTTCGTCAAACGTACGTCTGGTCTGAATGATATCAGCTTTTCCGTTCCAGGGGCCCAGTTGGATTTCGGTTACAATCCAACCCGGCCACTATCCAACAGCAACAAAAATTGGGCGAAGTATGCCAAAAGTTCCGTCTCATCAAAAGGAAAACAACAAGATAGACGGCGCGTCAATCGAACGCCCGGTCTGTGAGTTATTGGCATTTTCGTTCTAGGGGCCCAGTTGGTTTCGTGAGCGAACCAACCCGACCGCACTCCGACGACATCTAAACCTCAAGCGGAGTAAGCCAAAAGATCCGTCTCACTATGAGGAATCCAACAAAGTAGACGGCATGTCAATCGGACGTCTGGAGCTCAAGTTACGAGCGTTTCTGCTCCGAGGGCCCGGTTGGATTCGTATCCGAACCAAACCGGCCGAACCCAAAGTATTCTTAAACCTTGACTGAGATATACCAAAATGACCATCTCGATCCAAGGATCGCTTCGCCACTGACGGTGCATCGATCGGAGGTATACAACTCATGATATGGGCAAAAGACCAAAGAGGGTCCGAAACGGGGGGTCTGGGCCCGGACCGACCCGGCCCAACCGCCCCTGGGTCGGCCCGAACCGGGTCGACCCGTCCCGGCCTGGCCAGCCGCGGCTCGGCCAACGCGGCCGAGGGGAAGCCGCGGGCGGGGGTGTGCGCGGCCCTCCCTCGCCGCTAATTGAAGCCGGCGGCGACTGCTGCCGCCTTCCACAGACCACCGGACGCGCTCCGGTGGTCCGTTTCTCCTGCCGTCTTCGCCTATAGTCCTCCCGGGACCCAACTATCACTGCGAAGGGATTCAAATGCCATAGTGGCCTACTTCGTTGTCGTCCGTCAATCCACACATCGATAAACAAGCTGCAGAGGGTTGTCGGGCCGTGTTTTTTCGGCCCGCGCCCTCCGCGTTAGGTGTTATCAATTGGCAAATAATAACACATGATTTTAATCATTGACAAGGGTATAATTTATCCAAATTAAATTATACGATCACCTTGCAATCAAATACCAACGCACGAGGGTTTAAAATTTTTTGAATGTGCGGTGTGACGACGTCACACATTCTTGCCGCTCGATCCCGCGCGGCGTGACAATGTCACACATCCTTGCTGTTCTTTCCCACGCGGTGCGACGGAACCGCGTCACTCTCTTTCGATCCGCAATGACAAGAAAGAATATAAAGGGAGGAGGTTCGTTCATGTTCATGCGGTCCGGCCTCCTCCCGTTAAACGATAACAAGGGGTTCTCATTACTCGTAGAACGTCAAAGATAGAATCAAGAACAAAACGAAACAAACCCCTACTTTTGATTCGTCGATCAACGTTCGTCGTTCGTTGACGGTGTTGCGGAAAGAAGACGATGAAGTTCATCTTTCGCTGCGTTCGTCACACACTCCCAATCCCGAGCTACGTCGGCCGTGGAAAAAACTAAACGTCGGTAGGATCCGAGGGATGAAGTCGAAGATGGTTGTTGACGTTCTTCACTTATGTCATTGTATAAGTGCACCCAAAGAAGAATCGGCGTCTCCTCGCTTGTCGCATGATGAAGAGGATAATGGGTGTGTCGTCGTTCTTCGTTGAAGATGAAGTTCTTCAAAAGAGGGAAGAGCTCTCTTCAAAATTTTCTCACACAACCAAACTCCCAAAATAAAATAAGGCCTCTCATTATTTTATTATTTTTCCATGCATTCAAACTTACAAAAAAATTCAAAACCTAATTCACTAAATCAATTAAACAATGAGTTGTCTAATTAATTAAGTGATAGGTTGGCAAGAATTTAAGAGGGAGAGAGGGGAGAGGAATAGTTACACAACATAAGTGGGGGGTCTAGAGAAGTTATGTAGTTATGGGGAATTTGAAAAGGTGGGGGCTCGTGTGGGCCCCACCAAACAATATCCTCTCATTTATCCTCACATGGGTAGTTAGGTGCCACCCCAACATCCCCATGTAGGATAAAACTACCTTAGACATAAGAAATAAAATTTTCTCACAATTTTATTCATTCCTCAATTAAGCCAAAAAATTTTACAACTCCTCCCGTGAAAACGCAACTCCGGAATAGGCATTCCTAAGAAAATACCGGCGCTGTGTTTCCATCGGTGCCCTCAGAATTTGATTCCGAGCACCGGTTTCAAATTTAGAAATTCCCGCTCGTTCGTTCACTGAATGTACCCGAGCTAAACTTTGGAAAATAATTCCGGGCACACCGGGCCTCAGAATCTGGCGCTATCAGAAACTGCATTCTTGTAAAATTCCAAAGAAAATTAAGAAGAAAATTTCCTTGAAATTTCTGAGTCTTTACATTATGTGCCCCCTATTACCCCTTCTAATAGATAATGGAAGAGAACATTGAAACTTATGGTTTGAAATATCCTTTTCTAGTTCTTGTTTCAAAATGGGATGAGGTATGCATGGAAAATATTGTTTAATTTATATGGTATCCCAACATGATTAATTATATAAAGGTGTTTATTGATTGGTTAATAAACATTTCTCATTTCATTCTAATCAGGGAAATAACTAATTATGGAGATCTAGGTATGATATTTGTGTTGGATAATGTGAGGTTACATGGGGATACATTTGTATTTTATTGAAAATTGGTATCCTAGGTTTACTTTTAGGATTTCAGGGAGTCTCAAAGAGGGAATGGGTACTGGTTGAGTGCAACTCATCATCCATAGAAAGATGGCCAGGTGACACATTCAAATGAAATCCTATTTGATATGATTCATTTATGTGTCTTCAATTTAGGATGTTCATAGGATATCCATAAAGGACAGATATAGTTAACATGTAACCAGAGTTATTATTCATCGATTATAATTTTTACTTTCGAAACTCTGTATGGTTACCCATGTTGACCACCTCAATGAAAGGAAATGTGGGTGGTGCTAATTTTTTGGGATGATGTTTTGTTCATGAGAAATTTATGAGGATTTAGGACTTATATATATATTTTTCGTTAAAAATCAATACCAAAATAAATATTATGAATATTAGTGGTGTTTTCCTTTGGTTTTTTTTCATAGGTGACATTTTTTTAATGTTTCTCCATTGTTGGGTCTCTATCATCTTAGAAAATAGGGAATGATGGCTTTGAGATATGTTAGACCCTTTGAGGATTTTTAGTAGCATCGGTTGGTTTATTATCATTTATAATTATCAGGTTTATTTGAATTTAATTTGAAATGTTTTCAAAATATCATAGCTTAATACATAATATCATTACCCCTATCATGATTTGAGTTGGGAAGATATTTAGCTAGTGTCAGATGTATCAATTGTGGAGCATCCATTTGAGATCATTGACTCTCAGTTGAAGGAATTTCATTTGATATTGATTCTTTTGGACTGAGCCATATAGAAACACACATTTCATTCTCATGGGAAATGGGAGTTCAAACAATAGACATGAGATAAATGGAATCATCACTTTAACATACTTCATTCATTAACATGACATAACTGGAATAGAATGTATTCTACCGTGGAATTTATAGATTTTTTTATATATTTTATGTATTTTCCATGTCTTTACTTATTTTCCCATTTGAAAAGGCATGTAATGTGACACGAGAGGATAGATTCAATTTCCATAAAGGATGATATAATGTTCATTTTATTATGTTTTCGTGAATTAATTGACTCTGTGTATAAATTGGTTAACGGATAACATGGTTATCCATATGTTTAGAGATTTACTAAGGTAGTTTGGGTTTTCAAGTCATAATATGGTGTTTATGGAGTTTTCATGAAATTTACACACTATTTAATTAGATTAGATTCCATGTAATAGCTTACAGATAGATTCCATGAACATGGCGCAATGTAAAATGTGACAATAAATGAAAATTATTTACATGATCTGCACTGGTAAAACATTTCTTTTTTTTAAAGGTGAAGGAGTTTTTGAGTATATGGACCAATCGGATTATATGACATGTAATGGGATTATACACCATGTAATTATTAGGATTTTAGATTCATGTGTGATTCTCGATTGATTTTCCGAATTATTATTCTTAAACCCTATTCACTCATTTCCTAGAAGCATTATCTACTGACTTTAGAAACCACTATTAAATCAATATAGATTCATTAAATTTTTGAACATCAAGGTGGTTCAAGATGTCTCTCTAGGAATGGAATCTTTTATTCTTTTCCATTTCATTTTATTGAGGTATAACTATTTTTTCACACTATCAAATTTCTTTATCTGAGTTGATAATTATCATGAATCAATTATAGATTCATCATATGTTCTTGTCCAGTGTATGATTGATTAAATATTGTTTTGTGGGGGTTGTGCATTATTTTTTTATGTTCTAATCAATCCACTACACTAATTCTTTTGTTAAAATAAATCTATTTAGATATTTATTGATTTATTATAGGGAATTTATTTTGTTTTTGTGGTTGTTGTAGTTTTTATCCATTTTTTTGTAAATCCCATTGAGGGTGTGCCTGGACTATGTTTTAAGGAAGGTAGTTAGGTGTCTTTCCATTTTTGGTAAACTAAATTTATCTAGTTTTGTAACATTGTTTAATAAAAAAAATAAATGATTGATTTTTGGATTTCTGTGTAAGGAAATGTTTTTTAATAACTATGAATATCCCATTACTTTGGAAAAGAAATTAGTTCTTCAATGTAATATCAGTTGTTTTCTTGAAATGGTATTCAAAGAATAATTTTGATAAAATTGTATGGAAAATAGAGCACAACATATTCCTTGGATAATGCGGTGGAAGATGGACTAATTGACCTCATCCTCTATTGAGGGTTCATCCATGGGGTGTTCCTCAACTCCCTTGGATTTTTTTTCTCAGCACAAGATTGAACTATTGTTATGAGGTCACATTCCGGGGTGTTCCTATACTCTGATGATTCGATTCAAATGTCAAGATACATGACACACATGATTGTTTATGTTTGTTATGGGTGCCCTGGCAGTCCTGACCTAGTGTGATCCCTTACATGACTTTACCTTTTAATTTACTAATTTAGGGTTCATTAGCTTGTATTGTTTTGGTTTAACTTCATTTTATAGGAAAAGATATATGATATCCGATTTTTCATTTTTCAATATTTATATTTTTATATATGTATTTGAAAAACATTAAAAAATAGTTTCGTCTTTTGTATGGAAATGTGAAAAATGTTAAATTAAATTATTATTCAATATTTTGGAAATAATACTACTAAACTATATATCTTTTATAATTTTTTTATAGTTGAGAATTATTTGATTATTTTATCGATATGTGATATAGAAATCTTGGTGGGACCTTCTAGAGCCTATTAGCTCACAACCTGTACACCACTTAATTGGTGCATAGCCCTTATTATATTTTTTGATATATGGAAATTAAAGGAACCATTGTGAGGTGGTGAGGTTTTCTATTATATGGGGTTGGGATTTCAAGATGATGATATTGTGGGATTTTCCCCATACTATCACATAGTATCTATTAGCATAGATTTTATTTTTTTATTTCATTTTTTTGAAGGACTTGTTATTTAGAGATTACATTTTTACCTTTTTTGTTGATTCACTTTTTTTCTCTATAGGTTTTTTCATATATTTTAATTTTTTTATGATATTTAACTTTGTTTATAAATTTTATAGGTTTTTTTATTCATGTTGTAATAAATAATCCCCTCTATTATTTGTTGATTCCAGGGTGGTAAATCCTAGCCTAAGGGGTTTAAGAGCGCCATTCATGTATGTTACAACTTGTACAAGTTCTGATATGGGAGGGTTTCTAAGTGAGATCTGAAAAAAGGATCCACACCTCTATATTAATTTCCACAATCAATCCCTCTTACCTTGGAATAGTGTCCTGATATCATTGAGATATAACGGGGATTTACAAAAAACCAATTTTCCCCCACATATAAAACAATATAAATACCAAAATATTTCCTTATCAAATATAAATATTTATTTCCATGAAATTTTTTTCCGTGTATCTTTTCAGTACTCTCCCATCCTCAAATAATCCATGGTTTTCTTTAATAAACATTCAAATTAAAATTATGAATTCACCCAAGGTAGTACTTCCAAATAGAGATGTAATGCACTCAACCGATCATTCTTGGAACATAATTCATCCACCAACTCAATATTAATCTTACCATGATTGTATTTTGACATTAGAATTTTTTACGTTTTTACATCACTTTATACTAATTCAATATCAGTTTTATTATATCATTTAATTCCACTGATATAAAATAAAACATCATCATGAATTTGTGCGTACTATGACCTCCTTGAATGGTGTGTTATATTTTTCATAAACACAGTACATAGTGGGTATAAATGATTTAATTAATGAAAAAATATATTAGTTTTTATATTTTTAATATTTTTTAATTATTGTAATTAAAATTTTATACCCACTCCCATTCTATGAAATTTGATCATGTACCAGTATAATACTGCCTCTATGGAATTCCATTATTCATTTTTCCATAAACAACTAACATTCATTAATATAAAAATGTATATAATGGATAAACATGATATTTATTACATGATTAATATTCTTCATTGACAATATTTTAAAATATAAATATATTGTTAGTGATAATTATTTATAAAAAAAATTTCTGCACTTAATGAATTAAACAATGCACCATAATTAATATTTGTAAATTATGTGACACGGAATAAAAATATTAATATCGAGATAGATTATTAATTATAGAAATATTAATATATAATTATAGAGATCATGATGTAGTATTAAGAAATTACCAAGGTCAAAAATTGGATAGGTTAATGGGGGAATTTACTAATCAACCCCATGTAAACTATATAAGGTTATATTGTAAAAATATAAATATTGATAATAAACATGACATATAATATGAAATATAAAAAATTAATGATCATAAGAAGGGTTTTAATTAATTGAATAAAAATATACATTAAATAATTCATATTCATATATTGAATCATGGCCTAGTAAAATTTTTCTCAAATCTCAATTTCACTTCACTGAGATATGAATCATGTTCCCAACATGTTCTATCATTTTCTAGTGTTTTTATAGAACAATATTTTTTTAAATAATTTTAATGTAATTATATTTAATTAAAACTCTATCTCATTTTCTCCATTTTATGAGTTTTTAACTTTAATAAATTTTACAGTAAAACGGTTTTTGTTAGCCCAAATATCTTTTTCAATGTGCTATATGATTACATCTCGAACATCTTAATTCTATGATTTTTCATTTCCACAATATCATTTTATATAGAAAAAAATATTTCTATAAATATTAAGATTAATTATATAATAAATTCTAATACATTAATTTATTCATCATCAAGTGTAATTGATTTTTTGGAATAAATCTCATCCATAATAAAGACTTTTTACACACATCGTATATATTTTCCATTACAGAAAAGGTCATATTTTTAATTGGGAAAACAATTATGGTTTATGTCATATAAAATATATATTTTCCTTATAAAATATCTAAAATAAATATTCAAATTATTTTTTGGATGAAGAATTTCAATAAAGGTGTTTTAAAACAAAAAATAGTATCTTCTGATAATAATGTAATTACTTTTGGGTAACATATTAAATTAATTTTTATTATGTTATATCTCTACTATTATCATGTATTTGTTACATATTCATTAAATATATCTGTAAAAATAGTTAATGTATTATAGAATTTTCATTTTTGTGGCCGAAACATTTTTACTATTCCCTTTGATATTGCAACATTTAAGTAAACGTGACTTTATGGAAATTTTTTATTTCATATTTCATGAAAAATATTACCTCTATAATATTGTTTTGACCATGAATAGATATTAAAATAATTATTATTTAATTTAAACCATAATATATTAATTCATTTTTAATTTTAATAATAATATATTTCCATTAATATAATATTTAATTGTCATTTTGAGTAGAATCACACATGTGATACATTTTAATTCTATGTTATACTCGATATTTATCCGGATCGTCACTTGATTGGAAAATAATGTCTAATAAATATTTTATTTATGAAAATATTTACATTTAAAATGATTTCATTTCTTGTTTTTATTGGAGCTCATATATCATAGAATTCAGATCTTCTCTAATACAATGTTATGAAACCTAGTTATTTCTCAGTGGATTATTCATGTTTATAATTTATGTATGGTTTATATTACTCATGAGGAACACATATGAAGTAAAATATTATGATTTTAATTTAGTGATTAGTGGGACCTGAATTATATGTTCATCTAATGTATTGGTTAATGTTTTCATCTCATGAGAAACGACATATAAATCATCAGAAGGTTATATAAGTACATTATGTTATATGATCGGTGTGAGATTAATTATATATCCCTATAATTATTTATGTGAATCATTAAATATCATGATATAATATTAAATGGAGTAACTACTTAACCAAAAACATCATGGGAATCTATCAACTATGTTAATGAAATTGGGTGGTGCACCCAATCCATCTTGGGATAATTACCCCAGTGATAAACATGGTAGTTAGCATTGAAATTTAATTCTTATGTAATATTCAATATTTTTTGTTAAGTATTTAATTTTCAATGATATTATGATATCATTTCCATATATAATTTTTCCATTCATATCTCAGACCCATGTTATCTACATGTTTTATCTTTAGAGATTACATTTCACCCATCATGAATAATGGCCATTTTCTATTTTCCCATATTCATTATTATTTATAATTATATATATCTCATGTTTTATTATATTATTATGATATATCTCTTGATGAAATTATGATATGGTATCCCATAATAATCAACATAGAACACAAATTGTTTATGTTACAAATCTTAATGTCTTTAAAATATGTGTAATATCTGAGAAGTCCTGAAGGAGAACTAGAAGATACAAAATATAGAGACACGTTTAAATATTTTTCCAAAAATATTTCTAATATTATTGGTCATGAAATATATTAACTAAATGTTTCTTCAAAATATCAATATTATTATGAAATGTAATTATTAAATTATAAAAATTATGGAAATTAATGATATGTTTATATTAATAAATTATAATTAGTTTGAAATGTGTTCATTGATGTATTTTGGGTTTAGAATAGTTATTTTTAATTAGTTAATATAAACATAGTGAAACCATAAGGATTCAATTATTAGATTATTTTATGCATAGTATAACAACCTAAAATATTAGTAAACTTGATTTTTTCTATTATCCTACCAATTATATAATTTTCAAGATAATATATTTGAATAATTTCCTGTGAAAAAAATACATTGTATGGTCACCCTAAAAGGGATATGTTGGATTTTAACTCAATCATCACATGGTGAATGATAAAAGGCCTAACTATAATCCCAGTACGACTCTCCCAAAATATGACATGAATTGGATTATCACATTTAATTTAACAGAAATTTTAAATGATATAATAAGATTTAAATTATGTTAATGATTATAAGACAACTCAACTTAATGATTCATACACTGAATTGAGATTAATTTACATTGTGATGACATATATTTCAATGGTTCAAAACAATAAGAAAATCATTTTTTATATTTTCATGAGATAATTGATGAAAATTCATCTATAATTTTAGTTTTATAGCATTCACATTTACTACACTTTTTTAGTAATTTATAAGTCTTGATGGAATCATATTAATAGTGGATACCTTGTAAAAATAGATATAAAACCAATGAGAAAACTAAAAAATGAAAAAGTGTCCAAAATCCTAGTATTATGATAACCCTATAATAAAAAATACTATTAAAAATGTGAAAATTTCGGAATTCCTAGACACATGAAATAAAGGATACAGTCCCATGGGAGTTTACATAATTAAGATGATAGAAGAATGAAAATTCAATCTCCATCTTATAAAAACCCATGTTAGTGAGAACTACAGGATTATTTTAAATGAACTGGAAGGATTATTATCTATAGTAAAGGAGGTAATCATGTAATAACCTTAAATTGGAAAAATATGGTTTCATTTAACCTGATGGGAAAAAATGATGATCATCCTAATCATCCATGAGAATATCAATTTTCTAAATCTGGGTAATTTGGGAACTATTAAGGCCATTTTTGTAATCCATGGTTATATGAAAAAAAAGTCAAAAAAGTCATAAAAACTAAGAACAAAGAATGTCATTAAAATGGATAGAAATTTATTTGGTTAGTGATAATTATATTGTTCCAGGTATAATTATTCATCACATTATGTATGATGATGTCTTATGCCATGTATTTTTTTTATGAATATCATCTTTCTTGAATAAGAAAAGAGTGTTATAATAATTTTATCCACAGGAAATGAATCCTATTGAAAGTTTCTGTGATTATGATATAATAAGTTCATATTACATCCATTTAGATACATTTAATACAATCTGGGAAATAGATATATTATCTCAACATAAGAATTATTTTATTATAATAAGGAAATCACATTTAATTTTATTCTATGATTTTAAAAGAATGGGTTCATTCTTATGAACAACATTTTGACTGATATATATAACATGGATCATGATATAAATTGTTAACAAACCAATGGAAAAAATATTGTGTAAAAACTAAATATAAGGTGTATTATTAGTTTAATAAACAAGATATATTCTCAATTTATGTATGGTTACTATATCTCTAGAAATTATATCATGATACATGATGATTTTCTAGATACACCCAATGATAACTTTTTTAAAATAAATAATATTTTGATGATTTATTTTATAAAATAAGATAATTTCATTCAATATTATTTATCAATATTATTTTCTTTCAAATAAATACATTTCATATACATTTATCCATATTAAATACTATAAAAAAATTAATGAAATATTATATTAGCATTAAAAAATATCCAATGAATTCAGTAATAAAAATAGATGTAACCGTAATATTAAATACATTATGAAATTAAAAATTAATCATTTTTATGATTAATATTTGATAAAATAACTATAGAAATATAACTAATAAGATCATTTTATGCTTGAATTATATTTTATTCTAAAATTAGATCATTATATAATTAACTTCTGTAATTTAATATATTGTATATGTAATATTTATGTTATGAAAAATAAATATACTTATAATGAAATTATATCCACAAAAATCTTACATGTAAGTAATTTAAAAGTATAATAAGAATGTGTTTTTTGATGAAGTGTTATTTTCCAATAAAAATGTTTATCAATATAATATTTTTTTTTATTTTAATTTTATATTCTAAGATTTTAGAAGATGAATTTCAAAAAATAAACGATATTTTTTGAATTTATAATAACAATAATTTGTTCTGAATTTTTGAAAATAATTGTTTATTAGGTGAATAGTTTTGAAATAATGATTTTTTAAAACTATAACTATTATAACATTATCAAAATACGTGAATGAAATATTTTTTATAAAAATAATAGTTTTATCATACTAAAAAAATATTTTTAATATAATACTTGGAATTTATAATCCGGGGTTATACAATTTCAAAAAAATAAGTATTATTTTACAGTAGAAACTATTTGATTCTCCCAAGATAAAAATTTGATTGTATCACTTGTAAAAATTATATATAAAAAATTTATTTATATATTATATATCATAATTTTCATATTATTTAATAATTTTAATTTCATTTCTAGTCATAACAGAATTCATAGTAAGTTTATAGATAATGACCATGACAATAGTGAAAGGGATTTTTTTAAAGATTTATTTTATTAATTATTTATAAATATATAATAAATTATATTGAAAAAATATATATAATTAATCGGATATATTTTATTAAAATAAATACATATTTTATTACTCATTTAATTGGTGAATACTATTTTAAATATAAGGACATATACTAGTCAGATCATTGTTTTTTATCAATATCATTATTTACTTTATGTTATGTTTTTAATTTCAGATGTTAATATTCTTGTTTTTTATCATTTTATTAAATTACACAAAACCAGAATTTATATTAATTTAACACATATTTGTTTAGAGTGGTTATTTTTTCTTTTTAAATTATTAATAATAAGGAATAAAATTTATTTACCTCGGTAAGAACTGAGATGGTAAAATTAATTTTAAATTTTGAATGGACAAAAATTATTTGAAACAAATGATAAAAAATATTTTATGAGATTTTATTAATCATTAACCCTATTATGTAAATAATTTTCCTCTTTTAGTCTCTCATACCATAGAATAGTGTGTTTATAATATTAAAAGTAATGATTATTTAACAATTTCAAATTCCCCACATAAAAAATGTGATCACTCCATACACATTTCAATGCTCATTAAAATCATTTATACATTAAAAGCACATATATATTCTCTCATAAATGATATTAAAACCTTCTATAAACCGTGTTCATTAAAAAATGGAATTTTATGGAGCATTAGGGAGTCAGATTAGAGAGAACATCCAAAGGGATAAGAATTTTTATTAGACAAATATTCTTGGTTCATTATTCTTCTTCCCAATCATATATCCTATATAATTGATATTTTTAAAAAAATATAATTTTTAAAAAATGTTGATGTTATTATTCTAATGTATTATCCATTTTATAACTTCATAAAAATTCATAAAAACAAATTAACACGTCATCAATTGTGTGTACATATTACCTTATACATGAACGATGGGTACTAATTTTCATAAACATCATACATGGACGTATAAAAAGGGTCATTTTAAATAAATATTTATTATAACATAACAAATATTCTAAAATGATAATTATTTTATTTTTATAATTCATTAATATTCTATGAAAAATGATTCCATCATCTGAGTACGTGCAGACTACCTCCTCAACAAAATGGCTTATTTTTTTCATAACCACCATACATGGTAGATTTTTTAAGTATATATAATGTTGAATAATTATTTTCATGAGACTATTAATATTTTTTATGACAATAATTAATAATATATATCTAATATTAATAATCAATGATAATAATAGTTTTTATAGCCATATTTGAATTAATCAAGGAACCACTCTTAACTTTTTCCACCATGGGATAGCATATGAAACCCAATAAAAACATATATATTTTGATAATAAAGGATAAAAATATCCAAAATCATAGATTTGATGATTTAATTTTAAAAACCGTTGAAAAATTCCAACAAATCGCATGGTTTCTGGAGAAATTAACTATATAATTCTGAGTAAACGACATAAGAAGAAATTATATTAGTTAAATATAAAATGAAAATAAATGGTCTATATATTGTTAATATAATGAATAAAAATATTAATTACATTGTAATTAATGTAAATTTTATTATCCTTGATGTTATTTTCATTCAAAGAATAAATCGGGAGCTTATATTAGGGTTATTTCATATCGATTAAGTTTAGTGGAGATTTGATTTGTATTCACCACTTGTTCCTTAATCTTATTGTGAATTTTTTTTTCATGGATTAATTTTTTTCATAGATTAAATTAAATTAAATATATTTATAAATCCCTATCATTTCATATTTCCCATGAATTTATAATTCAAAAGTCTATGATGCTGGATATTTTTTTACAACTCAATCCCATCTTTCCTTGGGTTTATATGATCTTATCATCATCTTATTTCTTCTAGGATTTTATGTTTCACCACTAATATATTATACTAACCATTATCATAATCTTTTGGGGGAAATTATATTTTCACCCAAATGTCATTCGTTGATGAATTTCACTCTCAGATGTATATCATTGTTTAGATTAATTATGACTCTATGACATTTTGTTTTCCCCTTATTGTAAACAACATTCATTTAATCAAATGTAACCATTTTTAAATTGGGAAATATCATGTGATACCCCATTTTAAATTTATTTTCCGTTCTACCTTTTTAAAATAACAAATTATTATCCTTTAATCCATATTGAAATTTACCAATAGTGTTTTAAAACTTATTAAGGGATATTCAAAAACCAACCTTATTACAACTTATTTAAATATACTCCTTTTCCACGATTTTATATATATTATTATGTTTTATTTATATTTCATAATTCTATATAAATTACTGTTCAAAATTTCACTATTTTAGTGTAATTATATTCATTATTATTAAAACATATATTAGGATACCCATGAAAAGCTGTAATATATGTAAACCTGACATATAATAACATTAAAATTTTTATTTCATTTAATTTCTCAATTCTATAAATTGTATATGACCATTAATATATTCGGTAAAATTATTTTTTAATTGAATGACATAATTGTTCTATTATTATAATAATATAAATAATAATATATATTTCAAAAAGTGATCTTTTTTTCATTTCTAAAAAGAATCTTTCATGAGGTTGATTTTTATTTATACTTAATTTTATCCTTATCATGAATTATGATACATTGAATTTTAATGTTCTATAAATTAGTTTATTAATTAAAATATGTCAACAAAATATTATTTGAATCATTTTCTTGGTATCCAATATTATAGGTCCATCAGTTATGCATTTCCGTAAAAAATATTAAACCCAATTACATCTCTTGGGTATTATCATGATTATGCATTATATATGGTATAATTTTTTGATACGCCAATAATATACATTTACATATTATATTTTTCTTATTTCATATGCGTTCTAGGAATTAAATATCACTTCAAATCATTATGAAATTTTCTCATATCATGAGATTCCATATATGATGCACATTGGGTTATCCAAATACCATAATGTTATTAGATGGGTCGGAATGTTATTATATTGAACCCCACACCAAATGAAATTTGAAAAAATTAATGTTTCACAATATAATAAAAAATTGATAGAAAATTTAATTCTTTATAGTAAACTATCCACTATGTTTATTGGATTGGGAATTGACCGAATTTAATTATGAGACACTATCAACTACGGAAGTCATTGTAGTGACCCTTCAAATATGCATATGATGTAACATTTTATGTTTCTACAACATGTTTAGGATTTAATTTCCTTATGAAATAATTTCCTTAATCCAGGATTCTATTCTAATCTCACACTATTATTTTAGGTTATATATTATTTTATTGTACATTTAATTGGACCATGATATATTTTTAAATTTTATTTTTAAATTTTATTTTAAATAATAAAATTCGTCTAATTCTTATTTCTATATTTATTTACAATTAACCATTGATTATATGATGCTATTATTTTTCCAACAAAAAATTCATACACAACTATTTGTAATTATTACATTACATAGGATATTAAGATAATAAAATATAATATTAAATCTAGAAGGGGGTTTAGAATTGTTCTTTAATGAAGAAATGCTCACTTGTTTTTCAAAATAAGTTTCCTAGCTAACTGGGGGCTACAAAAAATAATCCAAATCTATATTTATGATTTTTGAGATTATTATGAGATGTAATTATAAAATTATGTTAATGATGTAAAATAAATGTATGTTTATCCAAGTTCATCATAAAATTTTACATTTAAACTCATAGAAGAGGTCTATTTAATATATATCATCCATTATAAATGTATTTATTGTAACGCCCCGACCCTAGTTACCCAGAGTCGGTGCATTATTACATAACATTGGCATGATCACAAGAAAGATCAAATCTCGAAAGACCAAATGGTTTAGTAGCCTTGGAAACACTAGATATATTCATAAGTTTTACATTACATCATAAAATGAAAAACTTATATAATAACATAATTTTTCCATAATCCACACTCATATCCCCACATAATATCCCTGAAGGTCATTCATAATTTACTTCTTCACTTCCTGGGAAAAATAAAACATAGAAAAGGGGTGAGCTCAAATGCCCAGTAAGGATAACAATATAGCGGAAAATTTCATAAATAAGAATAAACATTTAAGGCAATGTATAACTAAAACAAAATCCTTTCAAACATGAACTTTAAACATGGTATTGCATAAATAAAATGAAATAATGCCATTTACTTATTCACATGGATATTCTACTAATCGAATAATCACATGCAAAAATCAATAACCACTTTCATAATGTTGGAATGCATAATGCTAGACTATCATAACCACATAGTCAAGGCCTCGTGCCAAGACTACAAATAAGATTTTGTCAAGGCCTTGTGCCAAGACACTAGTTTGTCTCATGAGACCTACCGATGCATCGAGGAGATATAGTGGGCTCCACCCATCACATATTAAGTCCAATGCATTCCCATATGAAAAAGTTTAAATATAACATAAACATTCGTATTAAAACTAGCATACGAAATGTAAATACTTTCACCATAAACTATGAATGGTATAAAAATAGCACATCCACAGTCAAACATATCACAAAACCTTCAATACAATATAGAAGTTTTGTATAATAATAAATCAACTTCAAATAATCTTAAAATCCATCAAAGGATGTTGACATAGATGAAATCAATACTATTTGAGAGAAATATCTCCTTTTTTGAAATCATTTAAAAGTCACACATTTATAAAGGAAGTAATTAAAAAGTGATTTTTGAATCAAAGTGTCCCATACCACTTTGAAACTTTTGAAAGGAATTAAAATTTTTTAAAAACATTCATGTCCATATAAATAAATCCTTAAAAACCATTTTAAAGACATTAATTAAAAAGATTTATAAAGATAAATCTTTAAAACATTTAAAATTCAGATTTTGATAAAGAGTACCTTTATGAAATTCTTAAATTATTCATTTTGAAATCATTTAAAAGCCACATAATTATAAAATAAAACATTTACTTTGAAAATATCCTTGTAAGCTTGTAAGGGAAGCTTTGAAGATTTTATAACGGCGGAAAATAGCCGCACCCGCCGTAAAAGTTAAAAAAAACATTCTTACCTTAATTCTATCGAAAAGGTTAAAAAGGACCTTATTTTGAAAACGACGGAAAGATTCCTCTTATAAATATTCAAACAAGGGTATAAATGACTTTAACCCATATTCTTTTAAATAATAAAAATGTTTTGAAATACATTTTGAAGAAACATGGATGTGGATGATAAAGAGATCCCGGTAGATTATTACATATAAACAACCTCGGATAATGAAGAGATTGTGAAATAACCCTTACCTTGTACTTTTCCTTGGTTGGGGTAGGTTAACCTCCTGTATAATGGTGAAATAATTGTTATTAAATTATACAAGAATCATATATATTAATATGATATCATATATGATCTTTTAACATTGATTTGTTAATAATATCTTAGAATTGTCGTCGTTTCGGGTGTTAACTTACTCATTTTGTTTTATATGTTTTGTTACATAAGGCATGTTTGTTGTATCTTATTCATATCCAGAATGATATAAAGTCCTTAAACATCATTTTTAAATTATCAAATGATAATTATACTTGAATGGATACGATGGAGAATGAATCTCATCGCGTTCGTGGAGACCGTAGTCCGTACGTATGCACGAGCGACAATATCATTCTTTTGATATTAAAATAATATATAAATGGATGGTATATCATATATACAGAATCATTAACATGATATATTTATTATTTACATGAGTTACACATCATTATTATACCCATCCAAATAATAATATATTGAATAACAATTACACCACAACGTGGAGACGGTAAGCCGTACGTATGCACGTATGGTGACATGTTATTCAAAGGGTGGATAGAACACTGAATATGGTTGTACCATATTTATAATAACATCACAGTATATGTAAGATACTGGAGTTATTATTTTAGAATGGTAAGAACAAAGAAAGAGGAAGTGGAAGAAGAAAGGAACTTAGAAAAGGGTGGTGAAATCATTACCTCTTCTTCGGGTTCTTCCTTTTGATTTGATCAAAAGGGATCCTTAGGTTGGCTTTCTGATCAAACTAAGGCCTCTAGGTTGTAGTGAGGGATTTTGGGAGAGTATTTGGGCAGATTTTGGCCGAACCAAAAGGCTTTGAAGGTGTGAAGAAATGAGAAGGAGGAGTGCCCTTTTATAAGAGGGGTGAGGGGCACCTTTGGAAAAGCTAAAAATATTAATTTATAATAAATTCATATTCGGTTTCCAATGGCTCCAAAGTTGAATATTCAAAGGATAAGGTGGGGATAGGTCGAAAACCACTCAACAAATAGAATTTAGACAGGTTTGGGTACTTATATTAACCTTATCTTTAAGTATTAACTCTAAGTTAATTAGTTTCACTTTTACAATATCTCTTTGTATTTTTATATAATATGGTTAATAAACTTACTATATACATCCAAGCGACCCCCAAGTGGTCCATTAATGATGAACCTATCATGATATAAGTCTCTTGGCCGAACCTTAGATTTCTAGGAATTTAATATCAATTAATAATATAATATTTGTTTTAAGAACTCTTTTATGTCAATTTTGACACTATTCAATAGTTGATTTTTTTAAAACTCATAACAGATTGATTACTTCCAAAAAAGTCAATTAAATGAATCCTAATATATCATATTATCCTAGAAAATTAGTTTAATTCATTAATAGTTTCATATTACATTTTTTTTGGGTATTTATAATATCAATTATTTTAATTTTTCACTATTATAGTAATTACTGCATCATCATTGTGTCATAAATAAAATAAATTATTTAATGTCTAAAAATTATAAATAAAATATCATTATGTAGGAAATCGTTTTAGATTTCTAATGAATATTTATAATCTAAAATCCAACTTATATATCCATATGTAACAATTGTTTTTCTAAAAGATATATGCTTGTGTCATTTTTGTATTCATTTTGACTTAATTAAAATAAAGTGTCATTATCACTTACAAGTGGATCCATGGGGTCCCAAAATCGACCCAATGATGCCCATGGTCGACCATGTATCAACCAATAGGGTTAATACACGTTTTAGGGTAATTTAGTATTATTATAATATTATTTTTTAACCCTTATTTACCGGATTTACCCTTAACCATGGTAAATAAAATATTTACCGCAGTAATTATTCAAAATGTCTAAAAATAAAAGTTACCTATTTACACAATTTGAACATCCTGATTCCAAATATGGAATCCATTTTCCTAAATTCAAAACACAGAAGTGGCAGAAATTAATTTAAAATTAATTCCCGATGTCAAAACAAAAAGCGTGTTTTTAAGAGATAATAACTATCAAAAGATTGACACTTGTTTATGTTTGGTTTAATTGTAAAATTATGTCCAATGACCAAAATTATATTAAATGGTAAAAATATATTCTAAATATACTTTAAAACCACTCAAATTCATAATTTATCACTATTAATTATTTTGATTAAAAAAGTTGTTTTTAATTAAAATTTAGTAATTTTCACTATTCATCAAAATATGAAAGTTATCCGAAATGTACGAAAATTTCACCTTAGGCTAAATTTGATATTCCGAATCCAAAAATTAAGTCCATTTTAAAATATAAAATATATATAACTTCAAAAATTAGGTATTACTATTCATAATAGCTATTTTGATTGGTTGTGGTGTGTGTTAAAACTCAAGGTTGCGTACAACACACACTACTGTATTATTCAAAGAAAGCGTACCATGGAAGCTTGGGATATTTCATTTTAAATTTTTGATGTCCCCATTTAGTCAAAAAGTTTAAAATATTGTATTTAAAAAGGGTTCACTATTAAAAGTTGATAAAAGTGAAATACTGAAAATGAATTTGTTCTTGCATTATATCTATGAAACTCATAATATGGATTCTAAAATTATAAGGATTATATAAAGTTTAAAATTTAGATAATAATATTCATAACCTCTTGAATGGATTTTTTTTTGTAAGTCATGGTGTGATTGAACTCGGTGTTGCGTGTAGTGCAAGTTATTGAATTATTTTGAAGAAATAACACATTATGAATTCTTTGGGTGTTACATTCTCCCCACCTTCAATAAATTGCGTCCTCGCAATTTGAAATTGTTCTTCGAAAATAAAAGGTTGAAAGTAGATAATATATTTGTGGGAAAACCCACATCGGAAATTGGGTTACTAAAATTTAGTCTTAGTATGAGGAAAAGAGAAATCAAAGGGTCACCACCAAATTATGATCTCGATTAGGAGAACATTGGTGGCAATTAGAGACATATAATTGGAGGAAAAACGTAAATATTTATAGGTATCAATCACAAACAAGTGTAAAATTTAGGTCCTTAAATTCATCAATCTATGATGATTTGAAATACCATCGGTTCAACAAAACATAGGGTATTAGGATAACACATTTTTGACGTTTCAAAATATCTTAGTTGAAATCCCACATCGAAAAATGAATTAATGAGGCCTCTATTTATAATAAAGAGTCGAAAGTATGAAGATTACCGAAAATAACACATACTAGGGTTCCATGTAGGAAAATATGGATATGGAAGAAAAATCTAACCATCAATTATCTGATGGAGAGTGGTAGAGAACATGGCTATGAAAAGGCCAACAATCCCAAAGCCATAAATTAGTGATGATTTAAGGTACCATCTAGGAAAACATTTTTGTTCTAAGTTGCTTTTCTTAATGTTGAGGAATATATTTATGAGATTTGCTAAGATCATAAGGAGATATACTTACTTTATAATTAGAGTTTTATCCATTATTAAATTTCTACCACAAACTCATCTTTCACTCTAAAAGATAATAGAATGTAAAAAATTCTATTTACACTATTCGTAAAGGGTTCAAAAATAAACGAATTTATAATTAATCTACAAGATCGTTTAATAAAAACTACATTATTTAATCCAGGACATCTCGTGGGCCAGTGGTAGGTGATACACCCTTGTCTCCCTTCGGTTGCAGGTTCATGTCTCGCAGCCTTGCCGGACGCGACAGGTTGCCGCCCGACCTCCGGGTTGTCCGTTTATGGTAATCCAAAATAATCCAAACTAGAACTATCCAAAATACTTCTGTCCAAACTCACAGTCTAACATTTATAAGGAAGGTAAACATAATATAGATCCTTTTTACCCCGTAATAGCATATGAATACCTTCATCATGTATTCTTTTAAAACACTGAAACATCCAAAATTACCATAATACTTATTGGTTACATTCATGCTCCCTTATTCCATATTGAATGCTGGATATACTTCATCAATCCAAAAATGTTTTAAACCCCAATAATGATGGAATATACAAATCATTAATCAGCTTCAAGGTAGTCAAGAATATCCAATATAATTTATCCAAATCAATCATGTATTATTCTAAAATAACTACCTCGGTATCAGAACCATATTATTGTTTATCTTTCTCTCAACCATATATTTTCTAAAAATTTATCCTGCTATTGAGTCACATTTCTTTGTTCCACACAATCTCAAGTACTTAATGAAATAGTACTGCAGTACAATCCTTATATAATCCATAATTATTATAACATGTACATTGTTGATACAACACTCAATTGACATAATCAACATAAGAACTCTAATCATTTCTCTTCATCTGTGGTAGTATCATAACTTGATTATTATCCAATAGCATCATTTGCGGCATAGTCTGATGACTGGGACATAAGTTCGCGTAGTGTCCAAACTCCTTGCAAATGAAGCATTGTACATTTGAAACCATTTTCTTACCCTTGCAGTCACGTACTTTGTGCCCTTTTCCTCCATACTTATAACAAACTCACATTCCTTTCAGGCAAGTTCCAGGGTGTTTCTTTCCACATTTACCACATATGGGAAAATTATTCTTTTCCCTCTTCCCTTTATCTATCTTTCTCTCTTCCATCCTTTTCTTCTCTTGCTTCCCTTCAAATCCATAGGACTCAGTAAACTCTTTACTTATCTTATCAACACATGATATTATTTCTTCATATGATGATAATACATGGGATACTATTTCTCTTATAAATTCTAGCTTAAGACCATGAAAGATATGATCCTTCCTTCTCTTTGGATCATGTGCATTTCGGGAGTTCTCATTCCTTCTACTGGGCGCCATTTCTAAACAATGGCATAAACTAGATCAGTTTATGAATCAAAATACATAATCCCATACTTATAAAACACTTATCATAAATTGAACTATTTATGGATATAATCCATAATCATAAAAATGTTTTCTTTGAGGAAGTATATACTCATAAACCCTTCATAATAATTTGTAATGAAAATGAGAGTTATCCTAAGCATATCCCCCGGGAGTGTCGTAACCAAGAGTGCAGCAAGGACCGTTGTCGTGCACCAGTTCTCGTTCGAGTCTAGCTCAAAGCAGTGTTTTCAGGTTTTACCCCTAGGTACATCTGTGCCAGAGCCGCCTCTACCTGCTCGTATCCAGATAGGGATGTATTGCTCGGAAAACTCACAAAATCTCTACAATACCAAAATTCTCGGAAGTTCTTTTATACTAATTCTCAAAGTTCATCTTAGGTCTACGTGCTCTAATCAGAGTTTATCTAAATCTAGATTCCAAGGTTTGTACTAAACTTCCTTTGATAACAACTGTAACGCCCCGACCCCAGTTACCCAGAGTCGGTGCATTATTACATAACATTGGCATGATCACAAGAAAGATCAAATCTCGAAAGACCGATTGGTTTAGTAGCCTTGGAAACACTAGATATATTCATAAGTTTTACATTACATCATAAAATGAAAAACTACTATAATAACATAATTTTTCCATAATCCACACTCATATCCCCACATAATATCCCTGAAGGTCATTCATAATTTACTTCTTCACTTCCTGGGAAAAATAAAACATAGAAAAGGGGTGAGCTCAAATGCCCAGTAAGGATAACAATATAGCGGAAAATTTCATAAATAAGAATAAACATTTAAGGCAATGTATAACTAAAACAAAATCCTTTCAAACATGGACTTTCAACATGGTATGGCATAAATAAAATGAAATAATGCCATTTACTTATTCACATGGATATTCTACTAATCGAATAATCACATGCAAAAATCAATAACCACTTTCATAATGTTGGAATGCATAATGCCAGACTATCATAACCACATAGTCAAGGCCTCGTGCCAAGACTACAAATAAGATTTTGTCAAGGCCTTGTGCCAAGACACTAGTTTGTCTCATGAGACCTACCGATGCATCGAGGAGCTATAGCGGGCTCCACCCGTCACATATTAAGTCCAATGCATTACCATATGAAAAGGTTTAAATATAACATAAACATTCGTATTAAAACTAGCATACGAAATGTAAATACTTTCACCATAAACTATGAATGGTATAAAAATAG
The DNA here is from genome assembly GCA_963277665.1 of Viscum album. Classification (NCBI taxonomy): domain Eukaryota; kingdom Viridiplantae; phylum Streptophyta; class Magnoliopsida; order Santalales; family Viscaceae; genus Viscum; species Viscum album. Next base: position 58,010,972 of record OY728143.1, on the reverse strand, counting down.
AACATCCACAGTCAAACATATCACAAAACCTTCAATACAATATAGAAGTTTTGTATAATAATAAATCAACTTCAAATAATCTTAAAATCCATCAAAAGATGTTGACATAGATGAAATCAAAACTATTTGAGAGAAATATCTCCTTTTTTGAAATCATTTAAAAGTCACACATTTATAAAGGAAGTAATTAAAAAGAGATTTTTGAATCAAAGTGTCCCATACCACTTTGAAACTTTTGAAAGGAATTAAAATTTTTTAAAAACATTCATGTCCATATAAATAAATCCTTAAAAACCATTTTGAAGACATTAATTAAAAAGATTTATAAAGATAAATCTTTAAAACATTTAAAATTCTGATTTTGATAAAGAGTACCTTTATGAAATTCTTAAATTATTCATTTTGAAATCATTTAAAAGTCACATAATTATAAAATAAAACATTTACTTTGAAAATATCCTTGTAAGCTTGTAAGGGAAGCTTTGAAGATTTTATAACGGCGGAAAATAGCCACACCCACCGTATAAGTTAAAAAAAACATTCTTACCTTAATTCTGTCGAAAAGGTTAAAAAGGACCTTGTTTTGAAAACGAAGAAAAGATTCCTCTTATAAAAATTCAAACAAGGGTATAAATGACTTTAACCCATATTCTTGTAAATAATAAAAATGTTTTGAAATACATTTTGAAGAAACATGGATATGGATGATAAAGAGATCCCGGTATATTATTACATATAAACAACCTCGGATAATGAAGAGATTGTGAAATAACCCTTACCTTGTACTTTTCCTTGGTTGGGGTAGGTTAACCTCCTGTATAATGGTGAAATAATTGCTATTAAATTATACAATAATAATATATATTAATATGATATCATATATGATCTTTTAACATTGATTTGTTATTAATATCTTAGAATTATCGTCGTTTCGGGTGTTAACTTACTCATTTTATTTTATATGTTTTGTTACATAAGCCATGTTTGTTGTATCTTATTCATATCCAGAATGATATCAAGTCCTTAAACATCATTTTTAAATCATCAAATGATAATTATACTTGAATGGATACGATGGAGAATGAATCTCATCGCGTTCGTGGAGACGGTAGTCCGTACGTATGCACGAGCGACAATATCATTCTTTTGATATTAAAATAATATATAAATGGATGGTATATCATATATACAGAATCATTAACATGTTATATTTATTATTTACATGAGTTACACATCATTATTATACCCATCCAAATAATAATATATTGAATAACAATTACTCCACGACGTGGAGACGGTAAGCCGTACGTACGCACGTATGGTGACATGTTATTCAAAGGGTGGATAGAATACTGAATATGGTTGTACCATATTTATAATAACATCACAGTATATGTAAGATACTGGAGTTATTATTTTAGAATGGTAAGAACAAAGAAAGAGGAAGTGGAAGAAGAAAGGAACTTAGAAAAGGGTGGTGAAATCATTACCTCTTCTTCGGGTTCTTCCTTTTGATTTGATCAAAAGGGCTCTTAGGTTGGCTTTCTGATCAAACTAAGGCCTCTAGGTTGTAGTGAGGGATGTTGGGAGAGTAGTTGGGCAGAGTTTGGCCGAACCAAAAGGCTTTGAATGTGTGAAGAAATGAGAAGGAGGAGTGCCCTTTTATAAGAGGGGTGAGGGGCACCTTTGGAAAAACTAGAAATATTAATTTATAATAAATTCATATTCGGTTTCCAATGGCTCCAAAGTTGACTATTCAAAGGCTAAGGTGGGGATAGGTCGAAAACCACTCAACAAATAGAATTTAGACAGGTTTGGGTACTTATATTAACCTTATCTTTAAGTATTAACTCTAAGTTAATTAGTTTCACTTTTACAATGTCTCTTTGTATTTTTATATAATATGGTTAATAATCTTACTATATACATCCAAGAGACCCCCTAGTGGTCCATTAATGATGAACCTATCATGATATAAGTCTCTTGGCCGAACCTCAGATTTTTAGGAATTTAATATCAATTAATAATATAATATTTCTTTTAAGAACTCTTTTATGTCAATTTTGACACTATTCAATAGTTGATTTGTTTGAAACTCATAAAAGATTGATTACTTCGAGAAAAGTCAATTAAATCAATCCTAATATATCATATTATCCTAGAAAATTAGTTTAATTCATTAAAAGTTTCATATTATATTTTTTTGGGTATTTATAATATCAATTATTTTAATTTTTCACTATTATAGTAATTACTACATCATCATTGTGTCATAAATAAAATAAATTATTTAATGTCTAAAAATTATAAATAAAATATCATTATGTAGGAAAGCTTTTTATATTTCTAATGAATATTTATAATCTAAAATCCAACTTATATAACCCTATGTAACAATTGTTTTTCTAAAAGATATATGCTTGTGTCATTTTTGTATTCATTTTGACTTAATTAAAATAAAGTGTCACTATCACTTAAAAGTGGATCCATGGGGTCCCAAAATCGACCCAAAGATGCCCATGGTCGACCATGTATCAACCAATAGGGTTACGACACGTTTTAGGGTAATTTAGTATTATTATAATATTATTTGTTAACCCTTATTTACCGGATTTACCCTTAACCATGGTAAATAAAATATTTACCGCAGTAATTATTCAAAATGTCTAAAAATAAAAGTTACCTATTTACACAATTTGAACATCCTGATTCCAAATATGGAATCCATTTTCCTAAATTCAAAACACAGAAGTGGCAGAAATTAATTTAAAATTAATTCCAGCTGTCAAAACAAAAAGCGTGTTTTTAAGAGATAATAACTATCAAAAGATTGACACTTGTTTATGTTTGGTTTAATTGTAAAATTATGTCCAATGACCAAAATTATATTAAATGGTAAAAATATATTCTAAATATACTTTAAAACCACTCAAATTCATAATTTATCACTATTAATTATTTTGATTAAAAAAGTTGTTTTTTATTAAAATTTAGTAATTTTCACTATTCATCAAAATATGAAAGTTATCCGAAATGTACGAAAATTTCACCTTAGGCTAAATTTGATATTAAAAATCCAAAAATGAAGTACATTTTAAAATATAAAATATATATAACTTCAAAAAGTAGGTATTACTATTCATAACAGCTAGTTTGATTGGTTGTGGTGTGTGTTAAAACTCAAGGTTGCGTACAACACACACTACTGTATTATTCAAAGAAAGCGTACCGTGGAAGCTTGGGATGTTTCATTTTAAATTTTTGAAGTCCCCATTTAGTCAAAAAGTTTAAAATATTGTATTTAAAAAGGGTTCACTATTAAAAGTTGATAAAAGTGAAATACTGAAAATGAATTTGTTCTTGCATTATATCTATGAAACTCATAATATGGATTCTAAAATTATAAGGATTATATAAAGTTTAAAATTTAGATAATACTATTCATAACCTCTTTTGAATGGATTTTTTTTCTAAGTCATGGTGTGATTGAACTCGGTGTTGCGTGTAGTGCAAGTTATTGAATTATTTTGAAAATAACACATTATGAATTCTTGGGGTGTTACATTTATAATTATACTAAAATGATTCAAATATTATTCATATATTATGGGATATTTTTTAATGTAATATATAAATACAAAAAATAATTTTTTTCAAGGAAATATATAAATATATAACTCAAAAATTCCATGGTAAATTATAAAAAAAATTTACTTTAAAATAAATAACTATGAATTCTTTTTTCCCATAAAATTTCTAAAATATATTCATGGAAATATTATCATCATACACTATTAATTAATTATATCAATAACAATGGTGGACATTTGATATGTAATGATCCCAATGTATTTCATCAAATAGTTCATCAATATATAGAAGGGGAACTTTTTCTTATCATGATTTTCTTGAGTTAATTATAATCAATACAAAAAATAAATGATACATCCTACTCCCTAAAATAGGTAACCATAGTACTATGTATTTCATCACGTGGTATTATAAACAATTTTTTATATACTCATTTAGTTCCGTTTTCATTTATACAAGTTCAATGGCGGACATTCAGTAGTTTCACATCATATATGTAGATCTCTATTCATATGATCACTAGAGAACTCATCCATTCAATTATATGGAAGATCATGAATCTTTTTTATGAAGATATCATTATATTTATTAACAATGAAAATGTATTCAAGGATTGTCATATCCATTATCTTAAAAAATTTATATTGAAATGATTGGTCATAAATTTAAAATATCTATGGGTGAGAATGATCTTCCAATGAATATATATTATTCTTCTTTAACAAGTATATAATAGAAGGATCATTTAGAATAATGAATTTGATTTAATTCTCTTATAAGTCGGTTATTGCTCTATAGATGGAATTATAATACATTCTCTATATATAATGAAATGACTCTAGAATTAGTATGTAAAGGGAGTTACATAGATTGATCTTGATGATTATCATTTTTGAATAGTTATATACTTGGGATGAAATAATTGGACCATTTTTATTCATTGATAAGTCCCACTCAAGGTCTGGAGGTAGTGTTTTTTTATTTCTTTTATGCGTTATTATATTTAATTTATCCAATATATAATTTTTTGTAACAATATAATTTCAATGATCTTTTAGGATTTTTAATTCCAAATATGGTTCAAATAATAAATAATTATTTTTGGATCAATTTATATTAAAATTTATATTTTTTAATATATTGATTGAATTTTGGATTTTTGTGGAAAAAATATTTTACCATAAAATATGGAACATATTATTTTGGGGTTTTTAGTATAAGACACCAAAAAAATATGATTGAAATTTTTGATAATTTAGTTATTTTTTTATTTTAATATTTCTTTATTCCAATTATTATATTAACAATTATATTATTGGAAAAAATATTATTTCAACTCTTATGGTATAAAATTTTAATTTTGAATTCTTATTTTTAATTTGAGGTTTCTCAATGGTAATCATTATGTTGAAGATATTCATTAATCATTTTGGTTCATCATGTAATGGTTATCCAATAATTAATCCAACAAGGATAAGAGTATCATCAATGATATAGTTGTGTTAAGGTCATTTATTTAAACCATGTCAAGGTAACCTAATCCTACATGAGGGTACATCCATGGTTGGAAAATATCTTCATGGTAGTTTTTCATCTTCAAAGGGTGTTTCATTAAGAAAATTACATGGTTATAGTGCTACATCAGGGTATGATTGAACTATAATGTGGATACATAAAGGTCATACTAATTATATATTTGTAGCTTCAACGGTTTAAAATATAATAGTAGCATGAAATTCTAAATATCACTTCGTACATCTAGTTGAGGTAGTAGACGAAGAACTCGATGCTTATTAAGAAATTTTATAGTACGATTAAGAATCACATATGAAGGACCATTAATTTGGAATATCATCATGAGATTAAATTAATAGATAATTATTTTTGAATTTTGAATCAACTATTCCCAATAATAATATTAGGGTTTATTTTTATCATTTATTATTTAGGGACTTACATTTTAAGAAGAGTAAATTCAATTGAAATGTGAAACTAATAATATATTTTTTAAAATAACATTGTCTGTAAGATGTCTAGAATAATCTATAATATCAAGAATATCATATTGTGGGATTGTTTTTGGAGATTCACATCAAAGAGAATGGAAGATCAAGATAGATGGTGGAGTGGGATTTGATGTCAATAAATGTGAATTATCCCTTCTTTATCTCATTTATTTCTAATGATAAATACCATTTAAGTTTTCCATTTATTTTTCATCCTAACCTATAACTAAAATTCAAAAGGATAATATAAATTTTTTAATTCATTTTTATTCTTATTCATTTCCATTATAGCAACATCCATTATTTACGATTTCTTGTATGGACATCAACAATTGGTTTAATGTTTATTTTTTGATGATTTATCATAGAAAGTATACATGAGTACATCTTCTTATCCATTTTTACATAAATGATAATTAATTCATATTACATATCCATATAATTTTCCATATATTGAATCTCTAACTACATGTTTATGTAGAAAAATATCTCACACTCAACATTTTTCACATCATTTCATAATTATTTTCCTTAAATAATCTTCCGTATTCACTAATTATATTAGTTCAATTAATATATAGGTCATTTTTTCACTCAATATATTTCCATTCGGATAGAACAAGCATTCCACTACAATAGTGTGATTATTAATATATAAATTTAATTCTGATAGTCCACATACCAATTAAAATATCACCCCTTACCCACAGATGGATAATAATGATCTCTTAAGATAAAAAAACTAAAAAAATATATGAAATATAAAAAATTTACATTTTCATATTGATTCCCATGGATGTATGTTTAACTCTATTTCTTTTATATGTTTTCATGTATATATATTTTACAATATTTTTTTTGTTTCTTAATAATAAATAATCTCAATTTGGAGATTTTATAATGTCTAATTATTGTTTTTTAGGCCACGTGATAAATATATAAAACTATTTTTTTCATTGACAATAAATTTAATTATTTTAGGTATAATAATATATATATTTCTTGTATTGAATCAATCAATTAATTTTTTTCATCATTTTTGTAAATTATTAGTGACAGTTATGGAAATCACTTTATAATTATCCATGAATTTTTGATCAATTTAAATAGAATCCTGATAATTTCATGTAAGAACACAAAAATTACTATTGTAAGGAGTCATTGATTAAATAAATGAATGATAAGATTGACTAATTTCCTAAAACATTAGAAATTAGAATCTAGTGATTTTATACTAAAATTTTTAATCCTACTAAATAAACCATAGAAACATAAAAAATAAATTGAAATCAATAATGTATTATTTTTATGAATAGTTTTTAAAGAACGATTCAACTATATAAAGTGATGAAGGAGACACAAATTATGAAAATAAAGGAAACAATGTTGAAATTTTTAAATAAATACAGCATCAATAAATACAAGAGGCCCTTGAAGGGTTATTAATATCCCTATGGTATTTATAATCTAGAATAAGATATATTCAAGTGTTTTGAGTGAATGAAATCATGATTTAATAAAAATTAGAAAAATTATAATATATAACAGAAATCACTCAACACTATTTTTTTTAATAAATTATAAACAATTATGCTGATATGGAAGGTAAAATAAATATGGAACAAAAATAAAAAAAGATTCACTTATTTTGTAAAATTTAAACTAATTTTCAATCATAATTTCATTTTTTAAAAAAATTGACTCTATTAATCTTTTATTTGGTTTTATAATTTATTAACAATAGATTGCAAGTTGATGAAAACTAATTTCTGTATATTAATTTTTTTTCCCTCTCACCAATGATTCTTCAAAATGTCTATTCACTAAGATTCCAATTAGAGTTGATCGACTTTCATGAATTTGATGAAATATATAGTCATTTTATACATAATTTCATAGAACTCAAATTCAATTTGTCATTATGTAATATAAACTAGAACTTTTCAATGAATTTTATTTATAGAAAGATTCTTTTCAAATTGAAATTTAAGGAAAACAGATCCCAGAGTAGTTTATCTTAGATTAATTATTTTTTAACATATAGTGATATATAATTTTATTTTTATAAAATGAGGAAACATTGATTAGAAATCATAATTTTATGTTGGTAAATAGTTTGGTGAAAGAAAATTTCTATATTTTAAAATGATTTATAACATTGGATTTTTTTAAAAAAAAATTATAGATGTGGGTAATAAATTTAAAGTGGAATATATTTAATTAATAATTATTAGTAACAAATATAATTAATATTAAAATGAATCTTCTTAAATAATACTATCATAACATCTCATTGCACAACCATTGTTGTTTAATCAATTATATTCTAAATGTGGGGGATACCTTTTAGGGTTATTTAACACTCAAATAAACAATATTCATATTATCCCTGCTTAAAAAGAACTAAACTCTTCAAATCTAAATTAAATCTTGCAGTTGAAATTAACACTTTTTGTACATCAAGGTGTAATTATGATGATATGGTCATATGATGAGAATAATTGATTCTCTAATGATCATGATGTAGTCACTTTGTTTTCACTAATATTTAAATTTTAATAAACGTCCAAGGTGGTGGGATTTTGTGATATTACTTATACTTTTATTAAATATTTCTTTGACAACTCTTTTAATATTAATTGGTTTATTTCATGGGGAACTTTATATTTTTATAGGAGTGTATTTCATTCCTTAAATTCATTGAACACATGAAAATTTTGTATCATTTAAATAAAAAATTTATATAATCGTATGGTGAATAATGGATTAAAAACCAAAACCATGGAGTGAATAGGGATATATTTATTAGAGTTCCATTTAGAAACTGTATAACCGGAGAATTATGGGGTGAATATAATACTATAATAACTCTTTTTGTTAATTATTTTCTCTTTTATTCAAAATTAAATATTCATCATTATTTTTATATCTATCATCCCCCATCGTAAATTTTTCTACACTAAAATAAGAAATGAATATTCTGTATATTATAATTAATCAATCATATATGGATCATTTTGTTTCTAACACAGTATCTCCCCATTACATGGTTTTAGGTTTATAATTTATTTTATAAAATATCATCGATATTTCTACCCCTATTATACTTGAATGATATAAATAAATAGGAACATGATGTGTTCAAAGATGGTTAATGTGGGTATAGTCATTATGTAAAATCCAACTGATATGGCAGTATCATTTTGTTTTATCTTATCCTATAATGAATTTTTCATGTTTTAATAAACAGATTAAGGCCCTCCAATAATTTTATTTTGTTCATTTCTATAAATCTATGTTTTGGAACTATAATATTCTAGAAATAATGTGCGGAGGGTTGGTGTAGTTTAAAAAATATTATTCATATTATAATATATTTAAAATTATGTGTTTTATACTTTCATTAATATTTTATTTTATGCATTGCATTGAAGTATAGTAGGAATCTTGTATGAAACACTTAAAATCAACCACTACACATGGATGTTTAATATTTTATTTTAATTTTTTTATAATATATTAATTATTTATACATGATATATTTCAATATATCAGTAGATATCAATGAGTTATTCATACATTGAAAATTCATCTACACTTTGGATGTCTATTTTTGTTAGTGATGGATAATATAGAATGCATGTTATCTTCTTTCATGTTTTGAGTGGAAAACATTTTTTCTCCATAATTAATAAAACAAAATTTGAATAAAAATTATTAAATTATTCCCTTATTTTGAGATTCATCATTGGATCTAATTATTAGATATAAGTGTGTGGTAGGGGTATTTTATGTCATTAATTATACTCTATTAACCTCGAGTAATAGTACCAATTGTTTTTTAAAAAATCACCATTTCCATGAATCAATAATAATTTTTTATGTTAATAAAATTTTCATTAAATAATTGAATATTTTCTTGTTATTTTGATTTATTGGGGTTTTCCACTGATTCCAACTTGTAATTTCATTTACATCAGTATCCCTTAAATTTTTTTTGGGATTATACATTGTGAGAATGATTTATAATTTTACAAGGATTTATACTTTCAAATTTCAATTAAAATTATAGGGTTTCAGACAAAATTATTTATAAAATGAACTCTTAATATAGGTTGTGATGCTTATTCATTATTCTAAAATAGTTTTATGGGATAATTTTTTTTACGATTTTTTATATTTTTTTCACTCCTATTATTAGCTATTTCTAATTATATAGAATTTATAATTATGTGAGTCTATAGGCATTGGTGGGAATGGATAGTTTGGAATATTATTAGAATTTAAAATTATATTTTTTAAATCTAATTAAAATATTAAATTGAATATTTTTTTGAAAAACAAAAAACAAGCATCTATCTAAAAAATATTTTTCTTAATTGGTAAACCATCTCTAACGATATGAAACTGTATATGGGGGGTTTTTTGAAATGAACTAATGATTGGAATTGAAAATATTTAATATTATGATGAATTTACTGCCATGGAATAAAATTAATTGATTGTATGAGAAAATATAATGAGTTATGTGAGGTATTATTTTATATAGCCTCATTTTCAGACATCTTTTCTACGTAATTTATTTGAGTTATGGATCATATAGTATTCATGATTTAATTTAAATAATAAATATTTTTATTAGATCATTATTTTATTGAAATTAGAATTCTCTGATTACATTGATTAAATTTGTTTTTTAGTTCATGATTTATTAATTGATTCCTTTGATAATTTAACAATAATTTTAGCATCATGAAATATGATTATTATTAATGAATATTCATTGAAATATAATTTCATCGTAATTTTCCTTATTTTCAAATTTTGGATTCTTTTCTTCTCCATGATGTTGATTTTAGTTTTCAAGTGATGGAAGAAATTATAATTCATATATAAAATTTGGAAATTTATTAATTTAATATTTTTTTTGAATGTGATGTTTGTGGAATTGATTGTTAGTGTGAAGGAGCTGTATAAATAAAACTAGTTCGTTTAAAAATGGTGATATTCAACTCCATATAGATTAATTATGGTTATCAGCATTGTTTAGGGATATTAAAATTCTATATTAGAGTAATGGTAGTAAAATATTGACCTTCATGGGTGTACCTCCAATGTTGGAAACTCAAATGATGGAAATTTTTCCTAGATTAAAATATCATTGATTTAATTTCATTTCATGGGGGTAGTGTATCATCAGTGAACATTAGATTAAAATGGATGTACATATAGATAATTATAATTAATTACTTATGAATTATTATATAAATAGGCGTATAAAATTCTAATGATCAAATGAGAACTCGAGTTATCAATGTTGAGGAGGAAATCTGAAATATTTGAAGAAGGATATTGGGGTAACTATAATAACATGTGTTTCAACATTCATATGTAAGATTAACCAGAGTGAAATGTAGAAGATAATTAATAAAGAAATTTTATTGTTCAATAAAAATGATATCTGGTCATAGTTTATTTCAGAATGATTCGATTATCATATTTTATTCATATGGTCAAAAACATTAATTGAAAGGGGAACCCCCCACTAATTTTTTAAACCACCATTGAATGTAAAATATATTAATAAACTAAAAAAATAAAGAGTACAGGTTCTTGAGTTGAAGGAATTATTATGAAATCTTGGAGAAAGGACGATTTATATAGTATAGAGAGTTTGATGGAATCTTAATAAAGAAATATTTCCTCAACCTAATCTAGTGTATTTATAAATTTTTGGGTAATTTATAATGAGTCTTTTTTGATTTTTATTGAAATTATCTAAAAAATAATTTCATGATGGAATATATTTATATAATTTTCTAATATTCACGATAAAAATATTTTTATTTTAGGATTATTGAACACTTCCTAAGAAAATTACATTGAACTAATTCTTGTTTTTTGTTGATGAGCCAATAAAAAATACAATTATATAAATGTTATAAAATTCTGTACACCTATAATAAATAGACAGATTGCGTAATGGGAATTATTGAATGGATATCCATTTATTAATTGAAATTTATAATATGGATCCCTTCTTGTAGAATGTGATGTTTCATCAATTATATTGATCATTTTTTCATCAATATTCTACATCATTTTCCTTCACTCGTAGAATATTTTTGAAATATATAATCCATATAACTATACTATTATACTCAACTAACTCACAAGGCACACCTTTATTGAAATTCATTCCACATTATTATTCATACCAATATCATCATTGTTCACATTGTTTTTATAATTATATATACTAAATTTACCATTAGTTAACTCACCATCATTCCATTGGGTTACAACATGCATTCTACAAAACAATTTTTTTTTGAAATTTTAAATGATATAATAATATTCTAATAAACTGTAAAAAAATAAAAATTGAATCAAATATTACATTAACTATTCATAAAAGAAAATTTATACCTACCACCACATCATTTTTATGATCCACCCTAATAGAAATGATATCATAATTCAATACTTGTTGTTTGAAACTTGTATGTTATTTCAATTTATTATCTTATATAAACCGTGCATTAGTAACATTAATTACATAATTTCTTTTTTCATTATAATTAAAAAATAAATCCACATGGGAATGTTTAGAAAAATCATAACTATTTTACATATTAGTTATATTCCTCATATCCATCAATATTTATTTTCATGGTACCCTATTTTTGTAAAAATGAAACATATTCATATCCATTTAAGGGAGTTTCACTAATGATTAATCGCACACATTTGACAGGTCGGTTGTTTTATTTTCTTCTCACTATGAGAGTTATTCCCTAATAATCAATAATTAATCTCCATTATCTCCATTTTATCCCTATCCCCAAGATCACATGGAGACTCACTAATATCTCTTTATAATTAATAGTCACATTTCACAATTTCCTTATAACAATGAATTTCATTTATTTGTAATGTATTTTTATCACTCAAATATATTATAATAAACTGGAAGGTAACATTATTTCCAGTATGAATCAAAAATACAGTGGTTTATATTTAATTCCCTGTAATTCATTCATCATTGTACCTAATTGATTCATCATAACTTTTCAGGATTCCATGGAACTAACTCACTATTTTAAAATAAAGAGTTCGAATAAAATATTTATTAACAAATGTTATCTTAAATTCATTCTAATCCAGCGATTTGACTTCTTCGTTGGGTTTTATACACTTGATCTATGTCAATAATGATTTTACCCTCAAATAGATATATGGAAAATAAAACATTATCCTTCATTGAGAATTTGAAGAAAAACACACCCTTAGTGCAATTAATCCATTTATCCATGAATAGGATTTTGAAGACTCAATAATAGTTGGATTCAGTAATTAGTCAAATCACTCAATCAAAACATGTTATCCCTTCTTGGATCTAGGTTATAAAAATAATTCATGTTATTATTCATAAATTAAGTATGTTGTGAAATTAACATCATGTGGTTCTATAATCATGCTACCATCATATTAGGAATCTCATTTAGGAAATCATTACATTGATAATAACATTGGATGTTGATAGTGATTCCATTATTCTCATAATTTTACCCTATAAATTATATTTGGAATGAGAATATCCTTAATAATTGTTATTTTGAATGGAAAACTATGCTCATAAAAAGAATAATTTATAAATTACATATAGAGCATAATATTTAAAATTGTGGGTTTTTATTTAGGTTAATCATGGCTTATTTTTTTGGTTCTTTTATGTAGTCCCCCAAAATAACTTCACCATTATTTGATACCAAATATAATAACAAGATTCAAATATTATATATATATATATATATATATTATGACATAATTTTTGTGAGCCCATGAGCCTCAGCCCAGTTGGTGAGGACTCCTTAAGTGCATCCAGGTGACCAGGGATCAAATCCAGGTAGAGGATAATTTTCAGGTATTGTAGTAGGACTGTACCAGTACTGTAGAATTACTGTAGCATTACATTAGTAGTACAGTAGCAAGAACTATTAACTACTGTAGTGGTTACTGTAGCTGGCACTATTTTGGAACTGTACAAGCCATGAATATTCAACCGTTTGGGCCTTTGAGCAACCGATTTGGTCCCCGAGTCCATTAAGGCCTTTCGGCTACCCTGGCCTTCGGGCCACCTCAAGGACATCAGGACATCTCAAGTGTAGATGCAAACCAAAAAAACTACACGGAAAAATCTTGAGAAGGAGGATGAGAAAAAAGCTTTCACCATAGTGGAAGCTAAACAAATTTCAAGAATGAGAGGGTATGTCACCTGCCATCGGGAAAATCTTGTGCATGCATGGGAAAGCCCTACTGAACAACCATGCGAAGGTGGAGAGCATTTTTTATGATGAAGATTCTTGGGAGGAGCAGTTCCATGTTGTTAGTCTGGGTTGAATGTAATGTTTGAAGCCTACGAGCAATGAATTCATCTTCGTCCTAGGGATATGTAATACATAGGCTTACGTTCCTTGTATGGGTTCCACCTCACCCCTTGAAATGTAGATTATCAAAAATCAATAAAAAATTTAGGCCTTCCGGCCATAGGAGATGACATGATTTTTGTTATATTATTTTATAAAACACAACACATAAATTTTGAGGTCATGTGGATTTGGGATATTAGATAGAGAATAAGTCAACATAAAAATAAAATATACATTCTTTATTTAGATCTCTATAATCCTATATTATGTCACATTGTTATTTTTGTACAAAAACTAATACTCTAATGCCCAAACCCCAGAATCCTAGAACTAGTGAACTATTTTAATACATTAGAATGATTATAAGGAATCAAATCTCAAAGGACCGAGAAGTTTCGTAGTTTTGGAATACCATATACATACATATGTTAGACATTAAAAATTTTAATGAAATAAAATATATTTGATTAATGGGTAAAATTCACAAATCTATGTTAATCTCTACAGGTAATTCAAATAAAACTTTTTAATGCCCCTATAAAATGAAACATAGGAAGGGGGAGCTCAAATGTTAAGTAAGGATAAGAAATACAATGACAGATATCATAAACATAACAATTAGGCATGGTGATTAACTATAAAAAATGTATTTCAAAATAAAAAATGAACAAAATATAGTAAGAATATATTGCTGAGTAAATATTTCAATTATAAAACATAATCATGTGTATTATAGATGATGTAAAAAATGAACATTCAATTACTAGTTTCATAGTGAGGGAAAAGCACATTACAGACATTCTAAATCATAGTGTGATGTCCTCATCCATGTAATCAATAAATTATTAAGGCCTCAACCAAAACAATATATTAAAAATTGGAAGGCCTCGACCAATTTTACATCTATTTGTCCTAGTAGACATACTGATGTATAGATGGGATATAGTTGGCCCCAATTATAAAATACTAAGTCCAATTCATTCCTCATATGTAAAGGGTTAACATAATCCACATATACATACTTATAGAAGCTAGCATATGAAATGCATATAAATTTCACCAATCATTGAACATAAATTCAAACAATTCTGAATGGTATGGTGAATGGTAACAAGATAGAACATTAATAGTCAAACTAATCATAAACCCTCCAAAAAAATCTTGTAGATGATATCATAATAGATAATCCTCAATGATTTACATGATTCAACAAAGGATGCTGACAATGATGAAGTTATTTTTAATGATTCCATTGACAAATTCTTGAGGAAATAATAATTAAACATTAAAATAGTCCCCATACCACCTTGAATCATTCAAATAATAATCCCATAGAATATATTGAGAATATAGAGACTCATGATATGATATAAAAATGTCATGTACATACACAACATGAATGGAATAAGCAGTGAACGAGGAATATAACTCATAAAAGATTAAGAGAGATATGGAAAATAATTTTTACCTTAGAAAGAAGTATCCTTTTAGAAAAATCTATGTAAAAACATGAAATCATATTTTAAACAAGTATATCCTAGAAAATAGAAGGTGAATACATTGAAATTATATTTCATTCATAAATCTTCTCCCATCATGTAATAATAGATTGTAATGAATCATTATAAATAAAACATATCAGTGTTGTTTATTGAAAATATAAAAGGTATTTCTAAGTGGAAAGGCATGTGTTCATTCATTAAATATTAAATTAACCAACATAGTTTTTTAGGGTATGTTTTTTTTATTTTTTAAATATAATTATGGCTTTAAAATAGATTATAGAGTACACATCAAAATCGGAAAGAATTTGGGAAGTTCCATTGAGACAGGCTTATATTTCAAGAATATTTTTGGAAGACCATTTTAAAAAATATAACTCCCATAAAATAAAGAAGGATTATGATCGGTAAACATATATACATAAAACTAAACCATAATTTTTTTGGAGTAAATTATAATACATAATAATTTATTTATTGTAAGTAGACAATAAAAGTAACCCGAATGGAAATGGTGGTTCGGATGTAAAATTCTTACAACTTTGTATTTTATCGATTCATATGCCTAAAAATTAATAATATATTAAGGATGCATTTAATATCATGAAAATAAATATAATAGTGATATGTTATATCAATTTCCATTATACATAAATAAAAATAATAAATATAATTGAATATGAAATATCTTATAAAAATGAAAGTGACTTGAGGAGACCTCATACATGAAGTCTGATGGTGTTCTTCACTTGAACATAGTATCCTAGATAAATGAATTAAATTCATTAATTAATATATATAACCTCTTATCAACGTAATTTTTTCATTATATCTTATTTATGTTGATTCATGGTGTTCTTTATGATTTTAAGAGGTTCAATTTTAATGTTTTGGATAATTTTCATCCATGGTATTCATGACAATTAATGTTATATACAAGAAAGGATAAACATGAAATATGAGAATGGTTGTCCAGAATAGAAGTTTTAATTTATTTTTTAGAATCCAGAATATTATATGGTTAAGAAATTTATTTGTTTATTGGTAGTTAATATGAATCACTATATTAGACATTAATGATAATTATTTGTGTTAAATAGGAAATTTTATCACAATAAAATCATTTTCATTTATAAATTAATATTATGTGTGAAAAAATATTATTGAACAATACATAAGTTATAATAAATATATTATAGCCTTTTGCAACCATAAAAATTGTTTCATGACCATAAGTGAATACTATAATAGAAATTTAAATCCTAATCATCCTTGAATGTGACAAATTAACGCTTCTCAGATGTTGTTTTCATTTCCAGTATCAAAGAAGGGGAAATTAGATATGATGATGAATTATTCCATTATCAAAACAAAATTCCATTATATATATGTTACTATAGTTTTTATTAAATTTTGATGAAAGGAGGTTTGTAAATAAAAATAATATTATGGAACTCCAAATAAAAGATAAGTTGAGAAATCACTTACAAAAATTCAACAGCCAAACAACACCACATAATAATTCTTAAAATATATTTTTAGAGAAAAATGGTCCAAAAACAATTGTTACCTAATATTTAATGTTAGCGGAATATTTAAGTACATATCCCAAAATAATATAATTGAAATTAGTATAGAATAAAATAATAAGATTTCTTAAAAAAGACAGTGATTTTGAGACGAATATTCTACATCAAAAAAGTTAAGCAACATTATTTTATAAAACATTAAAAAGAAAGGGGATAGGGTTCACCCATTAATTAAGGAATCATATTATATTTGGGGGAAAAATAAAATAAAAATATGATCATGGTATGGAATCTTAAAATACATACCATATAAAAGATAACATCAATGGATAAGAGACATTGATGACTCTCATACCTTGTATAGTAACTCCTCAACATGAAGGTTGTGACCTTGGGATCTTGAGGACACATTGTGATGACTCCTAGGGAGATATAAATACCTGATATTATATTAAGATAAACTTTAAAATAATTTAAAATAATGAAGTATGGGGTATATATATTTAAATTGATAGAGTTTTTTATTAATTTCCATTAACAAATTATTAGTGGAATTTGTAAAAACACGGGCATTCCCATTGTATTTTCCCATTGTTTTGGCAACATGGGAAACCAAATATCATATTTTATTACTCCGAATTTTACTATAATTAATTTATCATAATAAAATAATTAATTATATTATTATTTATAGAAATAACTCCAAAATGTATTTTTACTATTCATGATAAACTAAAGTAATTTATAAAATTCTCATAAATTTAGAGTATCCTAATATCGATATTATGAATTAAAAAATGAAATTCAGTTTATCAAAATAATTCTCTAAGTATGAAAATTTAATCATTTATCTATAAAAATAATTAATTATTAAAAATTATCGTATACAAAAAATGCATTGTAAAATGCTTGGTAGAAATTTTGACAGATAAAAAATAAATTTATTCTACAATTTCTAATGAAATATTATTGTATTGATAAGACTATTTAATTATTATAATCATTAATAAAACCATAATTTGATATTATAATTTAAATCTCTCTGAAATGTATAGGTTTTACATGAAAAATTAATTTATCATATTCCTCATATTTTTAAGAAAAACTAAACTCAAAACTGAAATGATGGAACAAAAAATTTATTTATAGTTTTTTAGTTGAGGATAAAACACTATTATTCATATTACTATTTATAAGGTTATGTTACAATTTTTAAGGGTATTTTAATATTCACCATAAATTATGTTTGTCTTATAATACTTTAAATATCTTAATGAAGGCAACTATGTTTGTCAATTTTTTGAAATTCAAATATGAGAGGTAGAAAATTTATGATTATTTTTATAGGATATAATAAAGTGGAGTTTTTCAAGACTCAGTGTTTCATGGATTATATAGTAAATATATATTAAAATTTTTGGGGTGTTACATTCTCCCATTATTAAAAATATTTCTTCCTCAGATTTTGATATTGTACTTCGAATGTTACCCATTGATACTTGAAAATTATCTTGTGGGAAACCCACATCAGGAATATGTTTAAAATATCCTCTTAGTAAGAGTTAACATAAATGGATTAGTTTCAATAAAACAAAATATTCTAATTGGACAAAATAGTCATGGAAGAATGAACAAAGCATAATGAATGAACATTAAACTCTAAAACCTCATACAATGATCCACATAAACTGCTTCACAAATATATTATCTTTCTAAAAGATCATGATTCAATTAATTAAAATCATTCACATATAAATTCATACTATATCCAGGTATACGGGGTCCATGGAAATCAACATTTTTTAGAACTATGTGATCTATCCTACTCAATGCATTTGTTAACTTAGATTCCATTAATAAAGATAAATTTTCCATAAATTATCTCATTCAAATCATGTTAATATCTTCATCAAGAGTCCTCTTAATATATGTTAATATGTAAAATTACCATAAAAAGTTATTTTTAACATGAATTCATCATTACACTTTCTATTGGATGTATTCCTTATATCTAAAAAATTTTGTTAACTCTATCAATGATAGCATAAATGACATTAAGAAAAGTCAAAAATAAGTCATGATGTAGTCAATAATTTTCTAAATGAATCATTTATTCATCATTATCATCATCATTAGAAATATATTAATGTATTTCCTCCCCTTATTCATGTGTTTCCAAAAAGATTAAATGTCCACTAAATATATCTTCTTGGCACCATTCAACATATGGTTTAAATCCATAATAAAAATCTATTGCAGTACAATCTTCACATATTCCATAATTCATATAACCTATACACTGTGGAAAAAATATTCAAATGACATGATTCTTGACTTGGAATATTATTAATTCTACTTCATATGTAGTAGCATCATAGAATGGTCATTATCCAAAATCATCAATTATAATTTATTCCTTTGACTCTTTGGAAATTGAATTGAATATTTTCATACATCCTTGCTATTGAAGAATATTACGTTAGGATCCTTGTTATTACCCTTTCAATAATGAACCTGGTTTCCTTTTTCACCAGAAATATAACTAACACCTTTTCCCTTAATCAATTACTTGGGTGATTCATACCATAGTTGTCACATGTGGGAAGGACCTTCTTTCCCTTATTCTGATTATCCATATTTTCCGCTACCATCCTCTTCGTCTTTTCCATCCCATCAATGTCATAGGACACATTCAATTATTTACATAAATTGTTAACAAATGATACTATTTACTCATATGATGAGGACACATGGGAGACTATCTTCTTGTGAAATGATGGCTTAATACCATGGGAAATGTGATCTGTATTATTATTTTCATCTTGTGCAATGGTGGTGTTATCATTCCTTCTACTACACAACATTTCTATTTAATTCCATATGCTATATTAGATCATTAAATTACACACATCTGATTACCCTAAACATTTTATAGAACATATAATGAATTTTTCTCTCTGTAAATCTACGATCCAAACACTTTGGTGACATTAGATGAATAAATCATTCATAATGTTATATAAAAAATGTTAATTATCAAAAGAATATCACTTATGATTGTCAAACCATGTGCAATGTGAGACCTATTGTCATAAACCAGGTTGCACCAGGGAAATCCCAGAATACATTTTGGTATTCCTTACTCCTAGGTACATATATTTCTAAACCATGTCTACTTGTAGAACTCAGAAAGGTGTTTATTTTGTAGAATGATACAAATAATATATTCCTTACCAAAATTTTAGGATATTATTTTATGTGTATATTCGTTTCTATCCGAGGGTTGTGTTCACTAATATTCATTTCCTAAACTATGCTTCTATTATTTATAATAAAAATCCATTGATACCCACATTAATTCCACAAATGTAGAATCTTGGAGCCGATTCAGTATTATAATACATTAACATGATTAAAAGGAATCAAATCTCGAATGACAATGTAATAGATTCATTGTTTTGGAAAACCATATACATATATAGGTTCAACAATAAAAAATGAATAGAAATACAACTTAAAATTTTTACTAGGAACATCAACAAATAAAAATTTATCCCTACTGGTTATTCATATTAAACTTCTCCATGTATTGAGAAAATGAAATATAAGAAAGATGAGTGCTCAGAAGCATTGTAAGGGTAATAAATTCGATGAATGATATCATAAAAAAAATCATTAATCTTGGTGAATAACTAAAATTACATTCTTTTAAAAATAAACTTTATCAAAATATGTAGGAAATATGAGGAGAGTAAAAATTTCCATAATAAAACATAATCATGGTCTTTCTACTAGATGAAAACCCACATGAACATTAAATTAAAAGTTACATAATGAGAGAAATTCATAGGTCGTACATTCTGAATCATACAGTCAAGGCCTCGACTGAGATATCTAAACATTATTAAGGCCCCTTCCAAAACCCTATCTAAAAATAGGTAAGGCCTCACCCACATCCATATAAATTTGTATCATGATAACTATTGATGTAGCGAGGGGAGAAATAATTCCCCACCCATCACATACTATGTCGAATTCATTTTTCATATAGAACGGGTAAACATAATAAATATATACATACATATTGAAATTAATTTTGCAAATGTAATTAACTTTCCCCAATCATTGTACATAAAATCTAACAATTCAAAATAATTTTGTGAATGGTATAATGATAGCTCATCCATAATTGAACTAATCCTAAACCCTTCAGAAAAGTCAATTTTTTTATATCATAATAGATAAAACTGAAAAAACATACATGATTTAAAAATGTATTTTGACATAGATGAATATATTTTTTAATGAGATCTTTGAAATATTTGTGAGGAAATAATCCTTAAATAGTCCAACGTTTCATATACCACCCTAAAAAATTCAAATCATAATCACTTGGAATATCATGATAATGAGTATACTATTTATATGATATATTAAAAGCTGGTACATACAACACTTGAATGAAATATGTTGTGAATAATACACAGTCTTCATAAAATTTTAAGCGGGATGAGAAAAATCAATTTTAACTTGGGAAGAAGAGTTATTTTAGAAAATGAATTTTAAAAAAATTAAATAAGGTTAAAAACGTGTATATTGTATAAAATAGAAGGTATAGACATTGAAATTATATTTTAGGAATGATTTATTTCCCACCCTGTAAAAAATAGATTGTAATAAATCATTAAAAATGAAACATTTAGGTGTGTTTTAATGAAAATATTAATGAGATTTTAAATTCGAATAAAATTTTTTATTTCATAAAACAAGAACTAATCCAAGGTAGTTTTTCAAAATAAATGTTTTTATTTTACAATGATAATTATATATTTAAAATATATTATAAATTACAGTAAAAATTATGTACGAATTCAAGAAGTTCCCTTAAAAAGGGTTTGTATTTAATGATTTTTTTGAAAGATCCTTTTAAAACATGTTAATCTATTTATAATAATGAAATATTTTGGCCTGTAAGAAAATATAGAACAACCACACATAATTAATTAGTTTCAAATAAAAATACATAATAATTTCAGTGATATAATTTAAGAATAAAAGTAAGTTGAATGAATATGGAGGTTTGGGTGGAAAACTCTTACCACTTTATAATGAATAGATTTATATTCCCCAAAGTTAATAATTCAAAAATTATACATTTAATATCATTAAAATAGGTATATTCATTATATGTTACATCATTGGTCAATATTCTAGCACCATATATATGTAACATTATTGAATAAGTAATATCTAATAGAAAATGGATGTGTGATGAGGAATCCCATTACCTTACGTCTGATGGTGTTCTTCACTTGATGTTAGTTCCAAGGAATACAAAATAAAATTCATTAATTAATATTTATAAAGCCTATTATTTTTTTAATTTTTTTATAATACCCTTATTAAGTTAATTCATGTCAATATTGATGGGTTTAAGTGGTTGAATTTTATAGTTTGAGGGAGTTTTCTAACATAGCATTATTCATGACTAGTTAATTATATACATGTATTGATAATCATGTAATATGTGAATGGAAATCCAGAATAGAAGTTGTATTTTAATTTTCAACAAAAATGATATTTAATGTTAATAAAATTAATTGGGTTATTGGGAGTGAAGATTCATCATTATATAAAACATTAATTATAATTGGTTTGGTTAATAAGTGGGTTTTATTATCAATGAAATCATATTAATTTACCAATTTATATGATGTGTGAAAAAAAATTCCAGAATATTCAATGAGTTATAATACATTTATTATAGTCTATTTCAACCCCAAAAAGGGTTTAATGATAGGATGTGAAGATGATAATATAATTTTAACACCTGTTGTCCTTGAATGTGATAAGTTAACACATCTCAAATTGTGTTTTCATTTCTAGTATAAAAGAAGGGGAAATGAGGGATGATGATGAATTATTCCCTTATAAAAACAATATTATTTTACATGTATGTTAATATATTTATCATAACCTTTGGATTAATGTATGTATTTATAGAAAAATAAAATAAATAAACTCAATATAAATAAAAAGTTTTGAAATCCCTTACAAAAATTCTGCTTCCTAACGACACCACTAAAAAACAAAAAAATATTTTGATAAGAAAAAAGTGTATATATTAATTCTTAAAAAATAAGGAATGTATAGGTAATATGGAATTAAATATCTCAAAATAATACAATTGTAATTAAATGAGGATAACACAATAATAGTGGTTGAAAAAGAGATTGATTTTGTGATTGAAATTCTGTCGCATAATGTCTATGAAACATGGTTTTAGAAAACATTAAAAAGAGTGGTAAAAGGGGTTATACATTCATAAAAAACTCATTATATAGAATAGAGACCCAATTAAATGGAATTAATAACACGGTAAATAATCTTTAAATACATACCATATAAAATAGAACTTGAATGGAAAAATGATGTTGTAGATTCACATACCTTATAGAGTAACACCTAAAAAATGATGCTTGGGACCTCTGGGGAATAAGGACACCTAGAAAGGACTCTTTGGGAGGGAAACTATCATATGATTGAGGGATATGAATTTGGAATGAAATATAATGATCGAATTTGTCAATATTTATTCTAAAATAGAGAGAGTGTTTTTTATTAATTTATAATGAAACCTCATTAGTAGTATTTGTAGAAGAATGGTATTTTCCCATAGTTTATGCCACATGGTAAATCACATGTCATATTTTATTACTCAATCATAAACCATAATTATTACATTATGATCATATAATTATGATATTATTAAAAAAACTGAAAATACCAAACTGTAATTTTAAAATTCATGAAAAACTATAGTATTTTCTAAAACTATTATAAATTCATTATATCCTAATATTGATGTTATGAATTAAAAAATGATAAGTTTTTGTCATAATAATTCTATAAATATGAAAATTTTATCTTTTGTCTATGAAAATACTTATTTATTAAAAATAATATCACACCTAAAATTCATATTAAAATGCATTGTAAACATTTCGACACTTAAAAAAATAATATTCATATACTATTTGTAATTAAAAATAGTATTTTGATAAGAATATTTTATTATTATAATCATTAATATATCCATAGATATATATAACAATTAAAATCTCTATGAAATGTAAAATCTTTACCAAAAAATCAATATATCAAATTTTTCATATTTTCAATAAAAAACTAAACTCAAAACTAAAGTGATTGAACAAAAAATATATTTATATTTTAATAGGTGACTTTACTAATCCATTGTTCATATTAATATTCATTAGGGTATGTTAATATTCATAAAGTGTATGTCACTGTTCAAAAAAAATTATGGTTTCTTAAACAGACTTTAAACATCTTAATGAACGCCACCATGTATGTATGTTTTTAAAAAATAAAATCACATAGGTGGAAAAATTATGTTTAGTTGCTAATTTGTAATGAAGTGGTGTTTTTTAAAGACTTGTTGTTTCATGAATTATATATTAAATCTATTTTTAAATTCTTTGGGATGTTACATTATCTCCCTCTTTACAAAAATTTCTTCCTCAAAATATGAAATTGATCATTGAAAGTTACTGGTCGATACATGAAAATTCCATTGTTGGAAATCCACATCATAAATACAGTTAGATATTCCTCCAAATAATAAGAAAGGAAAATTCATTGGTTACTAAAAAACTTATTCTTATTTTACAACACGATCTTGGAAGAATAATAAAACCATCATGTAGTGACATTATAATCTAAAACCTCACACAATATTAAACATAAACCATATAAAAAATAACATAACATTCTAATAGATCATAATACAATACATTAGAATAATTATCATATCCATCCTTCCTTGTTCCATTAACACGGGGTCCTTGGTAATCCTCATTTTGTTTAGAACTCCATGATCTATCCTGCTCAATGTATCCACAACCTTATCTTCCATTAGTCAACATGAAGCATCCCATAATTTTAACATTCCAAACATTTGAAAATCATCATCATGTGTCATCATAAAATATGGTATTATGTCAAATTACCATAAAACCATGTTTTAAATATGAATTCATCCTTAAACATGATATTTAATTTATTCATTATATGAAAAAATGTAGTAAAATACATCAATGATAGCATAAAAAACTTGTAAAAAATTCAGAAATTTGTTTTTAGATATTCAGAACTTATCTAAATGAATCATTTCGTCGTCATTATCTTCATCATTAGAAACATATTAATGAATCATCATCCCTTGATCATTAATATTCCAAAAATATTAACTTTGTACAAAATATATTTTCTTGTTACCATTCAACTTATTGTTTCAAATACTTAATGAAAAAGTATTGTTGTAAAATCATCGCATATTACATAGTTCTTACAACTGATACATTATTGACAAAAAATTCAAATAACATGATTCTTTAATATGAATATCAATCATTTGACTTCATCTACAGTTGCCTCATAACATGATCATTATCTGTAATAATTATATGGTGTATATAACTTTGATTCTTGGACATTTATTTTCATAGTGTCTTATATCCTTGCATTATAAGAATTGTACATTAGAAATCATTTTATTAAACTTTCAACTATGAACATAGTGTAATCATTCCACAAACATATAATAATCTCTTATTGCCTTTAATCATTTATCAATGTAGCGACCCGAAGCTTGACGTACATGGACATTACATTACTTTTTAGGAATACTTAGTACATAACAAAAAACACACACACAAGGATCGTAATAGTTTAGTGTCTTTGGAAACTCGGAATATAATCTTCTAATCGTGGTGAAAGATATTCAAAATCTCCCATAAAGATCTTCCTTTTTTTTACCTAAAACCTTTCTTTATATCCTGGGGAAAAGAAAACATAAAAGGGTGAGCTCAAATGCTCAGTAAGGGTAAACAAAAGAAATATCAATCACATCGTATTCATAAGAATATAACATTTTGGAAATCTTAACCTGCAAAAGAGAGCATAATTTCATAACATGGGATAAATCATGGCAGTGAAATGTAATCACAATAATCATAACTTAAAACATGAAACTTTGTGGCATTCACACATAATCAAAGAGAATCATTTCTTGTTAGTCAAGACTCATTTCCAAGACTATCTTAGTGGACAAAGTCCCTTTCTGAATCGAGTCACCCTCGTTTCAGTCCTGTTTCACTGAACCGGTATAACCTACCGTTCCAGACCTGTCTATCTCATGAGATATAAATCTTTACACAATGCATTGGAGGGAGATATAGGTCCCACCCATCTTATAATGAATCCTTTCTTATGTGTGCCACATAATCATAAATCATACATCATCGCATAACCCATGTAATAAATATGGGACTCTTAAACAACATGACATCATAAAACAATTCATATAAGATAAAGGAATTCATAAAAATGTTTCCATCACAACATAATCAATTCCATGTAATAATAGGGATAAAAACAGAACCCTTTTATTATCTTAGATGGAAAATAATTTTGATAAAATACTTGAACTTGATTCTTGAGGAAAATATCATTTCTACATCCAAAACATTTTTCTTTCTTAACATGTCATAAAACTTTAAACTAAAAGAAGTTGATTAAAAATAAACTTGAAAACTTGTAAAAGAAGCTTCTTTGAAATAATGTTTTAAAAATCCACTCATGCTGTATAAGTTAAAAAAACATTCTTCATACTTTTTTCGGAAAAGTCAAAAAGCACCTCGTATGAAAAACGTCAAAAGATTCCTTTCATATTTTTTACTAAAAACTCACCGAAGGGTAAAATTGGATTTAAACAATTGTAGTTGGATGGAAATAATATTACATATTTAGAAAACATGGATGTGGATGATAAAATACACCCCAGTAATTACCAAAGTAAAAACAATCTCAGATAAAAGTGAGATTGTGATATTTCCCTTACCTTAGGTCCGATTTGCTTTGTACGTGTCCGAAGCTCCTGTATAATGGTTTAAATAATGTCATTGACTTATTACAGAATCATATTCATTGTTATGATATCATATATGGTTCACTTATGACATTATATTACCCGTTCTTTTGTAAATTCAATGTTAAAGAAGCGTTTTGGGTAAAATCGTTTCATTTATCGTAGGTGTTTTGACTTGTTGTTATTCACATTATTATTACATATATCATGATTTACTTACTTCCATAATATAAAATATGATTTATATATCATATATATTCAGTATATATATATATATAATAGATAGATAAATGAAATGAAAAACACCGTTCATGGAGACGGTAGTCCGTACGTACGCATGAACGCTGTTTTCCATTCCTTATTGTCTTGAATGGAAGTAAGTAGATGACATACATATATATATATATACATAAATACAGTAGCTTTATAATGTCATATATTTCATTATTATTTCTTATATATACTTTATAATCATTCTTAAATGGTTAACATGGAGAATGAATCTCATCGCGTCGTGGAGACGGTAGTCCGTACGTACGCACGAGCGATGATATCATTTCCATAAATATTGAATTGAATTGGAGTGGATTATACAATATATCAAAATCAATATGATGTTGTAATAACTATGTATAGTTATTCTTTATAACATTATACCCATCCATGTAAGGTGGTGGTGGAAAATAGATTACACCACGGCGTGGAGACGGTATTCCGTACGTACGCACGCGCGGTGATTTATTTTTCCGTAGGATGGATAGATGGTGAAATAGGGTTGTTTCATACTTATAATAACATATACGTATATGAGTGATACTGATGTTATTACTTCATAATGAAACATCCTAAGAAGAAGAAGTGGAAGAAGAAATAAAGATGAAAGAATTGGTAACGGTAATTACCTCTTCTTTGAAGCGCCTTTTGGAAACCTCCTCTTAGGGAACTAAAATTGGTCTTTGAGGAAGACAAGAACCTCTATAATGTTTCTAGGGAAGTTTAGAAGAGATTTTGGCAGGGGTTGGCCGAGCTTGAGTGCTCAAATTGGTGTGAGGAGGAGGGGGAGGAGGTGTCCTTTTATAAGGGAGGAGAGGGGCACCTTAGGAATACCTCAAAATATTATTTTATATTAATGTCAAAATCGGTTTATAATGGTTCCAAAGGATATTATTTCAAAGCTAAAGTGGGTATGGGTCGAAATAATATCAACCAATAGGATTTAGACAAGTTTAGGGTATTATTTTAACCTTATCAATTAGATTTAACTCTAAGTTAAATAATTTAACTTTTACCGCGTCTTTTTGTTTTCTTTCACTATATGGTTAATACACTTACTATAACATGCCAAACGAACCCCAAATTGTTTATTATTAATATATATATCCTTATCTAAGTCATTTGGCCGAACCTTAGATTTTTAGGAATAAAATAACAATTAATAATATAATATTTGATTTAAAAACTATTTTGTGTCAATTTTGACACTATTTGATATATGATTTTTGTGAAAGTCATAACAGAATTATATGTTCGAACCAAGTTGATTAAATCAACACTAATATATCATAGTAACCTAGAAAATTAGTGTAATTCATAAAAAGTCTCAAATTACATTCATTTGAGCATTTATAACATCAATTATGTTAATATTTCATTAAAAGGGTAATTACTGCATCATCGTTGTGTCATAAATAAATTAATTTATTTAAAGTCTTAAAATTATAAATAAAATATCATTATGTAGGAAATCGTTTTAGCTTTCTAATGAATATTTATAGTAGAATTTATCTTATGTATAACCCCATATTAAAAATTATTTACTTATTAAACTTTGATTTTAACTATTTTAACCCTTTTTTAAATAAATTAATAATAAATGTCCTAATCTAACCCAAGTGGGCCTAAATGGTCATATTTTATTCGTAAGTTTGTTTTTGGTCGAATTAAACTTATCCAATAGAATTAGGACATGTGTCAGGGTAATAGTAATATCATTTTTACCCTTAGTTACCCTATTTACTATTAACCGCGGTAAAAAAAAATTAAAAAGTTACTATTCACCAAAAAAATTATTTTTATCTCATTGAACCACATTTTACTTACTGATATCAACCGTGTCTGTCAGATTTTCGAAATTCCATTCACAGAAGCGGTAAAATTAAGTTTTATGCAAAATTCAGTTTTTAACCTACTACTTAGTGGTTTCACTATTCATCAAAAATTGAAAGTTTTCAGAAAAATACCAAAATTTCACCCTAGGCTAATTTCGGTATTCCGAATCCAAAAATGAAGTCCATTTTGAAAAATAAAATTTATAAAATTTCAAAAAGTGGTTATTATTATTCATAACGGCTAGTTTTAATAATATTTTAATAGCATATCGTTGTTTAGTGAAACTCGGTATTGCTTACGACGCAAGCTATCGAGGAAGGTCGCGATTGCGTGTAATGCAAGGCAAGTCAAGGATGTGTGTTGTGCAAGCTCCTTTTGATGTAGCGTAAAACACAAGACATTAATAAAATTAAAAAGAATATTTTTCATAAAATCTCGGGCTGTTACATTCTACCCCCCTTAAAATGAATTTCGCCCTCGAAATTCGTCGGGGTTATAAATGGTTTATTATTTGAAAGTTTCTTTAATAGAAACCCACATCGTAAAAAGGAATACCAAAACTTGTCTTTAAAAACTAAAGTATAAAATGTAACGATTACCCAAATAAACTAATCACTGGGTTTCCACATAGATGAAAATATGGATATGGAAGAGAAATCTAACCATCATGTTCTGATGGAGAGTGGTAGAGAACATGGCTATGGAAAATCCAGTAATCACAAATCCATAAATTTGTGACGATCTAAGGTACCATCTGATTCATCAGGTATAAGATCACTAGGACAACATTTTTGGTTTTCAAGATCGTTTCCCTATAGTTGAAAATTTGAATTAGAATAAATACTTTCTTTATTTTGGTACAATCTCACTGTTGTTCATGCCTTGAACAATTTCCACTTCATCTCTTAAATAAATGAAGTTGAATTTGTTATTCGTGAAGTGTTAGTATGAAAGGTCATTCCATCTGTCTCAAACAAAAGGTTAGCAAAAATTATATACATAAGTCGATCTATAGTGAGATTAATCACATATGGTTCCTAAAATGGACTTATACTTCATATATCATACTGCTTAATATAATAAAACTAGTTTCTACTAAACAGGGACTTCCTGTAGGCCAGTGGTAGGAAATAAAGGCCAGTTGCACTTCGGTTGTGGGTTCGATTCCCACAGCCTTGTCCGAAGCGATGGGCTGTCGCCCGTCCTGCAGGTTGTCCTTTTTCTAAAACTATATTACTATAACATCTCATCAATAATATAGAAAAACTTCTATCCTTAAACAAGACTAACTTATGTCCAACATAATCCATTCCAATCTTTAGGCTTATTCATAATACTGCAGTCCACTCTCATAACATAGTGAAAACGATTACCAGAGATTTAATACCATCGTTGATCCCCATATATCATAAGATATATCTTGTTGGTCACATTCCAAACATTCAAAGGCCTTAATCTTGTACTCTCTTGAATACCCATTGAACATGAATTCTATTAAAAGTTAACTCTTTCCACATACCAAAATCCTCAAAATTCTATATACTCAAACCATGCTATCACTTAGTCCTTATATCAATCATGAGCTCATGAATACTATCAAACATTTAATTTTCTCCTTATCCCTTCATTATGCGCATATCATCTACATTCCAAAAATATCTAAATAACCTTTCATGGATACTGGTAACATTAATCAGACAACAGTGTAAAAATCCTTACATGTCTCTTTATTCTACAGTACCATGAGATTACTTATACAACATTACACATGATAAACATGTAATCATTCCACTACATTCTTAAACCATTGACCGAGCTTCAACAATTCTTTCATCTCACATATCATTTGTAGTCTCTTCATCATCCTCCACATAAATACTTCCCATACGACCATACTGATTATATTCATGAGACTTTCCCTTAGGGCATTGGTTTGCATAATGCCCGCACATTCCACATTTAAAACATTTAACCATTGTTGATGTCGTAGCAGTACCATTATCCTCATCCATGTTGTTAACTGAACCTTTTCCTTTGCATTTACTTGCTTTGTGTCCTTCTTTTCCACACCCAAATCATCTTCCAGTTCCTTTGAAACATTCTCCTTGATGCCTCTTCCCACATGATTTACATAGGGGAAACTGAACTTTCTTTCCTCTATGATCATCATGAAACTCCATCTTTCTCTTATTAGCCGAGTCAGGAAACTTACCAAATTTTACTTTATTGATCATATTATGAGATTGCTGATTCGGCATAATAATGATGTTTGGACTTCCAAATCCCATTTCATTATGAAGAATATCATTCCATTGTCCATCATATCCTCCATTATCATGAATCATCTTGTTTCCAGCCATTTTCTAAAACCCAAAAAGAATAGTGTTAGAGGAAAAAATCATAATAAAGGGGGAGTAACTTCAATATCTAACATCTTAGGTTTAATTTAATATCATTACCATGGTTCTAGGACTATATACTATACGTATACTTATCCTTAGGTACATCTCTAGACATACCTTAGAAATATCTCTAGGGATCTCACTAACGTTTTCGCATCCTAGTTTCCAAAGGTTGACTAAACCTTTCCTCTGATACCAACTGTAGCGACCCGAAGCTTGACGTACATGGGAATTACATTACTTTTTAGGAATACTTAGTACATAACAAAAAACACACACACAAGGATCGTAATAGTTTAGTGTCTTTGGAAACTCGGAATATAATCTTCTAATCGTGGTGAATGATCTTCAAAATCTCCCATAAAGATCTTCCTTTTTTTTACCTAAAACCTTTCTTTATATCCTGGGGAAAAGAAAACATAAAAGGGTGAGCTCAAATGCTCAGTAACGGTAAACAAAAGAAATATCAATCACATCGTATTCATAAGAATATAACATTTTGGAAATCTTAACCTGCAAAAGAGAGCATAATTTCATAACATTGGATAAATCATGGTAGTGAAATGTAATCACAATAATCATAACTTAAAACATGAAACTTTGTGGCATTCACACATAATCATAGAGAATCATTTCTTGTTAGTCAAGACTCATTTCCAAGACTATCTTAGTGGACAAAGTCCCTTTCCGAATCGAGTCACCCTTGTTTCAGTCCTGTTTCACTGAACCGGTATAACCTACCGTTCCAGCCCTGTCTATCTCATGAGATATAAAATCTGTACAGAATGCATTGGAGGGAGATATAGGTCCCACCCATCTTATAATGAATCCTTTCTTATGTGTGCCACATAATCATAAATCATACATCATCGCATAACCCATGTAATAAATATGGGATTCTTAAACAACATGACATCATAAAACAATTCATATAAGATAAAGGAATTCATAAAAATGTTTCCATCACAACATAATCAAATCCATGTAATAATAGGGATAAAAACAGAACCCTTTTATTATCATATATGGAAAATAATTTTGATAAAATACTTGAACTTGATTCTTGAGGAAAATATCATTTCTACTTCCAAAACATTTTTCCTTTCTTAACATGTCATAAAACATTAAACTAAAAGAAGTTGATTAAAAATAAACTTGAAAACTTGTAAAAGAAGCTTCTTTGAAATAATGTTTTAAAAATCCACTCATGCTGTATAAGTTAAAAAAAAATTCTTCGTACTTTTGTCGGAAAAGTCAAAAAGCACCTCGTATGAAAAACGTCAAAAGATTCCTTTCATATTTTTTACTAAAAACTCACCGAAGGGTAAAATTGGATTTAAACAATTGTAGTTGGATGGAAATAATATTACATATTTAGGAAACATGGATGTGGACGATAAAATACACCCCAGTAATTACCAAAGTAAAAACAATCTCAGATAAAAGTGAGATTGTGATATTTCCCTTACCTTAGGTCCGATTTGCTTTGTACGTGTCCGAAGCTCCTGTATAATGGTTTAAATAATGTCATTGACTTATTACAGAATCATATTAATTGTTATGATATCATATATGGTTCACTTATGACATTATATTACCCGTTCTTTTGTAAATTCAATGTTAAAGAAGCGTTTTGGGTAAAATCGTTTTATTTATCGTAGGTGTTTTGACTTGTTGTTCTTCACATTATTATTACATATATCATGATTTACTTACTTCAAGAATATAAAATATGATTTATATATCATATATATTCAGTATATATATATATATAATAGATAGATAAATGAAATGAAAAACACCGTTCATGGAGACGGTAGTCCGTACGTACGCATGAACGCTGTTTTCCTTTCCTTATTGTCTTGAATGGAAGTAAGTAGATGACATACATATATATATATATATAAATACAGTAGCTTTATAATGTCATATATTTCATTATTATTTCTTATATATACTTTATAATCATTCTTAAATGGTTAACATGGAGAATGAATCTCATCGCGTCGTGGAGACGGTAGTCCGTACGTACGCACGAGCGATGATATCATTTCCATAAATATTGAATTGAATTGGAGTGGATTATACAATATATCAGAATCAATATGATGTTGTAATAACTATGTATAGTTATTCTTTATACCATTATACCCATCCATGTAAGGTGGTGGTGGAAAATAGATTACACCACGGCGTGGAGACGGTATTCCGTACGTACGCACGCGCGGTGATTTATTTTTCCGTTGGATGGATAGATGGTGAAATAGTGTTGTTTCATACTTATAATAACATATCAGTATATGAGTGATACTGATGTTATTACTTCATAATGAAACAACCTAAGAAGAAGAAGTGGAAGAAGAAATAAAGATGAAAGAATTGGTAACGGTAATTACCTCTTCTTTGAAGTGCCTTTTGGAGACCTCCTCTTAGGGAACTAAAATTGGTCTTTGAGGAAGACCAGAACCTCTATGATGTTTCTAGGGAAGTGTAGAAGAGATTTTGGCAGGGGTTGGGCGAGCTTGAGTGCTCAAATTGGTGTGAGGAGGAGGGGGAGGAGGTGTCCTTTTATAAGGGAGGAGAGGGGCACCTTAGGAATACCTCAAAATATTATTTTATATTAATGTCAAAATCGGTTTATAATGGTTCCAAAGGATCTTATTTCGAAGCTAAAGTGGGGATGGGTCGAAATAATATCAACCAATAGGATTTAGACAAGTTTAGGGTATTATTTTAACCTTATCAATTAGATTTAACTCTAAGTTAAATAATTTAACTTTTACCGCGTCTTTTTGTTTTCTTTCACTATATGGTTAATACACTTACTATAACATGCCAAACGAACCCTAAATTGTTTATTATTAATATATATATCCTTATCTAAGTCATTTGGCCGACCCTTAGATTTTTAGTAATAAAATAACAATTAATAATATAATATTTGATTTAAAAACTATTTTGTGTCAATTTTGACACTATTTGATATATGATTTTTGTGAAAGTCATAACAGAATTATATGTTCGAACCAAGTTGATTAAATCAACACTAATATATCATAGTAACCTAGAAAATTAGTGTAATTCATAAAAAGTCTCAAATTACATTCATTTGAGCATTTATAACATCAATTATGTTAATATTTCATTAAAAGGGTAATTACTGCATCATCGTTGTGTCATAAATAAATTAATTTATTTAAAGTCTAAAAATTATAAATAATATATCATTATGTAGGAAATCGTTTTATCTTTCTAATGAATATTTATAGTCGAATTTATCTTATGTATAACCCCATATTAAAAATTATTTACTTATTAAACATTGATTTTAACTATTTTAACCCTTTTTTAAATAAATTAATAATAAATGTCCTAATCTAACCCAAGTGGGCCTAAATGGTCATATTTTATTCCTAAGTTTGTTTTTGGTCGAATTAAACTTATCCAATAGAATTAGGACATGTGTCAGGGTAATAGTAATATCATTTTTACCCTTAGTTACCCTATTTACTATTAACCGCGGGAAAAAAAAATTAAAAAGTTACTATTCACCAAAAAATTATTTTTATCTCATTGAACCACATTTTACTTACTGATATCAATCGTGTCTGTCAGATTTTCGAAATTCCATTCACAGAAGCGGTAAAATTAAGTTTTATGCAAAATTCAGTTTTTAACCTACCACTTAGTGGTTTCACTATTCATCAAAAATTGAAAGTTTTCAGAAAAATACCAAAATTTCACCCTAGGCTAATTTCGGTATTCCGAATCCAAAAATGAAGTCCATTTTGAAAAATAAAATTTATAAAATTTCAAAAAGTGGTTATTATTATTCATAACGGCTAGTTTTAATAATATTTTAATAGCATATCGTTGTTTAGTGAAACTCGGTATTGCTTACGACGCAAGCTATCGAGGAAGGTCGCGATTGCGTGTAATGCAAGGCAAGTCAAGGATGTGTGTTGTGCAAGCTCCTTTTGATGTAGCGTAAAACACAAGACATTAATAAAATTAAAAAGAATATTTTTCATAAAATCTCGGGCTGTTACAATCAAGGTGATTATTTCTAATGTAATATTATTTGGGAAAACCCTACATTCCCTTTTTCCCTTTGCATATATTTTTCTCTACCATCCTCTTCATATTTTTATTACATCTAAATCCATATAAATATGAGTATTATTTACTTTCATTGTAAACAAATTATAATATTTATTCATATGATGAGGACACATGTGAGACTATCTTCCTTTGAAATGATGGCTTAATACAAAGAGAGATATGATCCTTATTACTATTTGCCTTATCCACATTGTAGATGTTCCCATTCCTTCTAATAGGTATCATTTTAAATCAATTCAATATTCCATATTAGATCATGAAATTATGAAATTTCTACAACTTTAAACATTGTATTAAACATATTTAAATTTTATGCATCAGAAATCCTAGAAAAATAAACATTAGTTACTTTGGAAGAATAAATACCTCATAATGGTATGTAAAATATAGAATTATATTATGTATATACATGGGAGTGTCAAAATAGGTGCATAGTAAGGCCCATTTTTGTATAATATATTTCCTTAGGAGAAGCACAAAGCACCATGTTGTAGTAGTTATGCCTATGTACATTTGTGCAAGAACCACATCCACATGAAGTATCAAGAAATGAATTTATTTATGGGGATGATTCGAATAATCTATTACTTTCTAGTATTCTACGATGTTCATGTATGTGTATCCTCATGTTTTTTGTGTGTTTTTGTTCTATAGTATATATTTTTTTCAAATGTA
Organism: Viscum album; assembly: GCA_963277665.1. Lineage (NCBI taxonomy): Eukaryota > Viridiplantae > Streptophyta > Magnoliopsida > Santalales > Viscaceae > Viscum > Viscum album. The sequence continues at coordinate 57,974,652 of OY728143.1, read as the reverse complement.
TCTTTCATTTTTTCTACTAAACATCATTTGATACACAATGTAACACCCCAACCCTAGAAGTTTGTAGCCAGTAAATTATTTTTATACATATTAATGATTACATGGAATCAAATACAAAATGACCATGTATATTAGTTGTTTTGGAAAACGATATACATACGTAGGTTAAAAATTATAAATTAAAAAAAATAAAACATATAAGATTTATTGGGAACATCCTCAAATCTATGATTATTCCTACAAGTCATTCATAATATTCTTCCTCATGTTTAGAGAATATGAAACATAAAAAAGATGTGAGCTCAGATTCCCAACAAGTGTAATTAATATAGGATAAGATATCACAATCATAAAAATTAGGCCTAGTATATAACAATAATCGCATTCCTTTAAAAATTAACTTGATCAAAATATTGTATGAAATATGAGCTGATTAGATATTTCCATAATAAATCATAATAATGGGTATTCTACTAGTCAAAAAACCACATGCACATTCTATTAATTATTATATAATGTGGGAATATCATATTCTGAACATTCTAAAACTTAACATCATGGTCTTGGCTGGGACATCTAAAAATGATTAAGGCCTTGACCAAAATTATATCCAAAAATGGTAAAATCCTAGGCCTAGTCCATGTATATTTGTCTCTTGACTTACCAAAATGTAGATGTTCTATAGCAGGCTCCACACTCACATTTAATGTCCAATTCATTCATCATATTAAATGAGTGAACATAATTAATGGATAAATACATATTAAAACTATCATATGGAATATAAATAACATTCCACAGTAGTTGAACATTAACATTAACCATTTAGAAGTTTATGGTGAATGGTATCAAGATAGGAAAAACAACATAGTAAAACTAATCAAAAACACTTCAACAACATGTTATAGATGATAACAGAATAGATAATCCTCAATGACATAAAATATTCAACAATGGATTATGACATATAAGGAAATATTATTTTATGAGACCATAGACAAATTATTGAAGATGTAATCCTTAATGATTACATTGTGTACCATGAAACCTTGAAACACTCAAATATAAATACCATAGAATACAATGAGAATAAATAGACTCATGATATGATGGTCCAAATTTCATTACATAAACCACATTCAGGGAAAATGTGGTAATCAAATAATATCCCTCATTAATGTTAAAGATAGATGAGAAAAAACCTTTTTACCTAGAAAAGAAGAGTTATTTTTGAATAATATTTCTATAAAACATGAAATAAGATTGTAAAAAAATATATCATATAAAATATTATTTAAAAACACTGAGATTATATTATAGGAATAATTTTAGTCCCACCATGTAATAATATTTGTAAAATAATCGTTAAAAATAAAACATTGAAGTGTTTTTTGAGGGAAATATTAAGGAGATTATAAAGCGGAAAGAAATATTTTCATTCATAAAACAAGAAATGGAAAAATATAGATTTTCATGCCAAATTTTTTTTCTGATTTAAGAAATTTCATTTTTTATTAAATATAGATTATAGAGTACACATCCATAAATGTAAAAATTAGAGAAGTTCCCGTGAAACGAGCTAGTATTTCATATTTTCTTAACAATTCTTTTAAAACATGTAACTCCCCATAAAATAAAGAAGGATTCTGTTAGGTAAACATATATAGAACAATAAAAAATAATTTATGAGGTGTAAATAATAATAAACTGTAATTTTATTGAGGCCTATATACAATAAATTAACCCTAATTAAAATAGAGGCTTGAGTGGAAAACACTTACCACTTTGTAATCAATATATTCATATGACAGAAAAATAATTTTCTTCAAATGAAAACTTATGTTAAATGAAAATAAAGATGTTAATGATATGTTACATCAATAAGATGTATATATACTAAATACTGAAGTAATAGTTGTGAATAAGGAATATCTCAGAAAAATGGAAGTATGATAAGAAAAAAACCACTTTCCTTAAGTCTGAAAGAGTTCTTCATGTGATCATTCTGTCTTGGATAAGCAAATTAAATTTAATAATTATTATTTCCATAAAATCATATTTATTTGATTGATTTATTATATTCCTATTATGTTCATTCATGAACATATTGTTGGGATTTAGATTTTTAATTTTTTTTTTGGGTGTGTTTTATTCCATGGTCTTCCTAAGCAGTTTACTTATATATATATAATGCTAAACATGTGATATGAGATTTTTTTTCAGAATATAAGTTTCATGACTCATCCCCTGGGGCCCGTGTCGTAACTACCCCATGCCTGCCTTCCATGGACCAGGTGCTGGAGATTATAACCAAATGTGTAAATCCCTAAACTGGGAAGACATTTCCTTTATAACTTAAAAAAAACACATCATAGAAAACATCTAGAAGCAAAAATTAGGTAAAAACTTTATACAATGAGTGTGTATGAATGTAAAATGGGTTGGAAATACAATACCAACTGTATATTATAAGTTCAACTGAAAACCAAGGACAACTGAAGAATGTAAAGCAGCTACTGGGTCATCATTCGGGGTTTCTAACTGAAGGGCAGGTACAGATGGCCTCCTCAGCCCTCCATGTACGTCTGTCTGCTCCGTGTATCTTCACGCCAAGTGATCCAAATCTGAGTACCATCCAGTCATACTACTCTCTACCTTAGTGTGTGATGTTTTTTGTTTTCATCCAACACAACGAGGAACGAGCATAGCCTGTGCAGGGGTGAGTATAACGATAGTCAGTAGGGACCCTGAGACTCTCAAGGTCTCACAAAATCCAACAAGGATAAACCAAAAAGTATGAAATCAACAGATATCCATTACATAGGTATATGCCCATACATATGACAATGTTATCTATTAACCCATCTCATTCATGAGGAAAACACAAAAGTCATTGACACAACTCATACCAGGATTTTTATTCATGATGCCTAAACCACGACTGTCGAAGAACTCCTCATCTGTCGAGTACAGTGGGTCTACCGCTACAACCGTGAACTTCCCACTAACATTGGACTACTAAGGTACTCCTCCTATCGAGTACGGTGGGTCTGTTTCACCCACATAGAGGCGCTCACCACCATGGGTCTGCCGCTACAACAAAGCGCTCCACCTCAATACCTATAGAGGTACTCCTTCTGTCGAGTACCATGGGTCTTCCGCTACAACCAAGCGCTCCTCTACTGTGGGTCTACTTCTACAACCAAGCGCTCCCCACTAGGCCATCTGAATCACTCCGAGTCGATCATTCAGCAGTCATCAAGTCTCAACCAACTACTAGGTCTCTGCAATCTGTTTGATCGTCAATTGGAGGGTCCACTCCACAAGCTAGAGGTTTATACCCCATGTGTCGTGAAGTCACACATATAAGTTTATCAATGTTCCTCCTCATCATAGGGATCTCAACACAACAGACGGTGCATCATGCGGATACCCATTCTATTAGTTATTAGCTTTTTTGTCTCGAGGGCCTGGTTGGATTCGTGTATGAACCAACCTGACCGTATCTCAACTATACCCCGAACTGTAGTGGGGTGTACTCAAAAAAACTGTCTCTCATCAAGATTATCCACATTGCTGACAGTTTTTCAAATAGACATCTAGTGCCAAAGATATGGCCAAAGAAATCAAAGGGCTCGCTAGTGGGTCTGGGTCTGGTCCGACCCGGTCAGACCGACTCAGCCAAACCCTGTCTGGGCCAACCCAGACAGTCCTAATGGGTCTGAATCAGCCTGTTGGGTAGATCATCCAGCTATGATAGGCCGAGTCTGTTGGGCTCGGCCCAGCGGTCTTTGAGGGCAGTTCAACCCAGATGCTGCCACGCAGGCGGCTCGGCCCGAAGGCTAGGGACGGTTCGACCAATGTCGTGAGGGGCGCGGATCGGGAGTTCTGTGGTTGTGATGACATCGGGCATGTCATGCGGGCCGCGGGAAAGCCGGTTGGACACCGGGTAGGTTGCGGGTGCACCGGGCAAGGTGCAGGAGGCCACAGGGTAGGCCACGGGGGCACCGTGCTGGGCATGGCAAGGCACGGGGGCGCCTGGCAGGCCGCATCAGGAAGCAGGAAGGTAGGCTGCACGCCGGGCATGCCACCGGTCAGGCGCAGTGGCACTGCAGAGGCTATTGGAAGGGCGTGGAGGAGTCGGGCTGTGCGCTGGGCGTGGGGGAAGACCTCCGGGAGGGCGTGAGGGCTCCAGGCAGCCTGCAGGGTGCACGGGCAGGCTGCCGGCAAGGCGTAGGGGCGTCGGGCAGGCCGACTGCAGGGTTCGGGCAGAAGCACTGGTGCGCTGCGGGGGAAGTGCGATTCACAGAGGTCGTGGGTAGCACGACCTTTGATCGCCATCTTCGTCTCCATCAGATAATTGCCATGCCATCGTGGAGTCATCACAAAAAGAACAACGGAGTGGTCGTGCCATATTGGTCTGGCCAACACCCTCCGCTTTTAGGGTGGTAGCAATATATTTTCATGAACGGAACACAAAACCCCTCCCGAAAAAGGTAAATTTCAACATTCATCATTTAAATAAGGAAGAACATTGTAATTTAAAGGAAACAACCACTGCCTTTTATTCGTTGTTCTTCGATCGACGTTTGTTTATGGTGTTGCGGAAAGAAGACGATGAAGCTCATCGATCTTCGCGTTCGTCACGCACTACCAATGCAAGCTCGATCATTGGTTCATTGACGACAATGAGGAGACAAGTTTTAATATGTCAGAATGTGGCTGGGATAGAAGACCGAGGAAGAAGTGTCTCTGGTGTTCTTTGCATTCTTCACGTTCTTCGTTGGGAGAATGGTTCTCTCTAACTCTCCTCTCCATCCATTCCACCAAAAGAGTATGCCCACCAAATAATAATAATAAGTTTCTTGTTATTTTATTTTTGGCACACAATTAGAATGGTCATAGAAACTCCCCTGAATAAATTTACACGCATTTGCACAGTTAATTGGCACGCTCGTTTGCACAATTAATTGGAACGTGTCTTGGTACAATTAACTTGGCACATGCGTTGGCCCAATTCATTGTCACCTGCGTTGGCACAATTAATTGTGAATATGATATCAAGAGGTCCTCCCTCATTAATGAGGGGGAGTGGAGAGGTTTCATCCTCCACCATCAATAGTGGTTGGGTGGTCCCCACCCTATCATTTATAGGGAGGTTATGCTCTGGTGGGCCCCACCACTATAACCTCTCATGGGAGGTTAGGGTGTGGAGGTCCCACCACCAACTCCCAATGGGAGGTTTCAACTAACACACTCAACATATGGTAGATTGAAAATAAAAGAAACCGTTGTACATTGTTTTATTATTTTTTTAAAAAAATCCAAAAAATAACTGTTATCTCTGACTCACTACCATCAAAGTGAATGTCGTCTTAACCAAAAACTGGCACTGCAAGTACAACGGTGCCCTCAGATTTCAATTCCGAGCACTTGTTCAAATGTTACAAAATGCCGCTACCGTGTTTACTAAACGTACCCAAATAAAAGTTCAGAAAATTATTATCAGTCACCCTCGACTTAAGACCCGTAGAAAGACGTGGTCACCATATTCGAACTCTAGAGGTCTCCGTATCCTGTCAGTAAATAGTTTCTGCCTGCTCGGTGCAGTCTTCATCCACTCCTGGATGATCTGCACCTTCTTCGTAGTAGTCTGTACCATCTCTGGTCCCACTAGTGCTGACTCCCCTTGGTCAGTCCAACAAAAGGTTGATCTGCAAGGTCTCATGTACAAGGACACAAAAGGTGCCATACCGATGGTGGAGTGATAGCTGTTGTGGTACATAAAATACACCAAAGGAAATTGATCCTCTCAGTTATGACCAAAGCCTAGGAAACATGCACATAGCATGTCCTCGAGGTTCTGAATGGTCCGCTCAGTCTGACCATCTGTCTGAGGATGAAAGGCGGTGCTCAAGAGAAGCAGTGTCTTGAAAGCCTCCTACAACCCCATCTCGAGCTGGGAAGTGAAATGCATGCCACGGTCAATGAATAAAGAAGAAGTTACTCCATGTAAACGCACAATCACCTACACATAGTGTCATCCCATGATCTCTACTGAGCCCTGCTCTTTGATCATTAGGAAGTGGGTTGACATGGGGAGTCTGAAAACGATCAACCAAATCAAATCATGACCCCTGGATGTACGTGAAATAACCACCACGATGTCCATGGATATCACATCCCGCTTCCACTATGGGACCTCTAATGGATGAACCAATCATGTTGGTACCTGGTGCTCGGCCTTAACTTGCTGACAAGTGATGCATCGAGAAATAAACTCTGCTACCACATTCTTCATATTAGGCCACCAATGCTATCATCGAAGGTCTTGGTACATCTTCGCCACTCCTGGATGTACTTCTTGAGGGGATGTGTGCAACTCCCTCAACACCTCCTCCTAAAAAACAACTGGTACAATGGTACGTCCTCAGAAGAGGTTGACATGATCTCTATCTTTAGAAAATCCATCAGGTGCCTGACCTATGGATATCTAAGCACATTATGTCTCGTAGTCAGCGTCACCATGCTACGCATACCTGACTCACTGATGAAGTGGGGTAGTGACCGTAAGAGACAGTAGATAGGTTGTTACATCTCTATCCACAAAGGATATCTATAAGGAATCAAGCTGCTCTATCACCTATCCAAGAAGCTGTATAAAAGAGATTCTGCTGAGAGCATCTGCTTAAATGTTTCCTTTCATAGGTGTATAGACTATCTCAAAGTCATAGTCCTGGATGAACTCAAGCCATCGCTGTTGTATTAGGTTTAGGTCCTTCTAAGAAAAGATATACCTGAGACTCTTGTGATCAGATTACATGGTAAAACATTTTCCCATAAGATAGTGTCTCTATATCTTCAAGGCGAAGACCACTTTGGATAATTCCATGTCACAGGTAGCATATATTTTTTGGTGTTGTCTTAGTTGCTGAGAACCATAAGCTATCGCTGCTCGCTCCTACATCAGGGAACACCCGAGTTTGGTCCATGATGCATCGTAGTAAACTATGTACCCCACACCATCCTTGGGAAGCCTCAAGATGCGACACTTGTCAACCTCTGCCTCAGCACCTGAATGCTCTGCTAACATCTCTCTGACCACACGAAGGGTTTCCCCTTCTTTGCGAAAGCTGATTATGGTGCTGCAATTTAGGAGAATTCTGGCACAAGGTTATTTCTGGCTAACTCATTAGTGATCGACTGCACCCTCTTAAGCATGAGTCCATCCTATGCTACCTAGGTTTTTCCTTTTGTAGACCATGGAATACCCCATCCCGATGTTGTAGATAAACCACAACCTCTTTTCCTAATACAGTCAATCTGATTGTGAACTATGGATGTCAATTCAAAACCCAAACAAAAAGTTGTAAGGCCTTGATGCTGCCAACATGAAGTTCCAACTGAAACTCTCACCTCAAGGGTCATATCACACTGTCAGTGTAATTGTGATTATAAAGTCTGCCCCCTATGTTATCTCCAGATGTGAGGGTCAAGTCAATGGTTTAACCCTAAACTCTAGGACTTGGACAAGATTCATGGAAGGAATGAAAGATTGGTATCTACCTCTATAATTACGACAGCTAAGAGTAGACATAGACCATACCATGAGTCATTCCCTGAGCCTTTGTGTCGCACTCCTTGACTGCATTTAGAAACTCTTTTCCCATGTCCTCAAGCTCCCCGAGCCTGGAAGGTTCCACATAAGGGGGTGGTTTTAACATGTCGAAATTTACACCACTTCATGCTTAGTTCCTTGCACTACTTCTATGTCTGATGCCCTACAGATTCATCTATACATAACAAATCCTCTTCACGAAACATTTTACATGCTCATGTCTCTGATACTGGCACTGGTTTCCTGCTTTCCCACAGCTAACATTCATTGGCCGTATCCGCTCAACCAAAGAACATTTAACCACAAAGGTTCTGTCTAGCATTCTAACATAAGTAGGAATGCGTAGAGAAATTGAGATGGCTTGGTTGTACTTTAATCACAGCCCTCACGGATGTTTGATCCCTAAAGCACTAATAATACCGTATTCATTGATTACCAGGAATGATCGGCTTTCCTTGATGAATACTCAGCTATAGACATGTCGTCCTATCGAAGCTGTATAAGTTCTAGGGAACTCTCAGCAACCTCCTCGGGCCAGTCCTCAACCGCATTTGAGTCGGGCTCTTCTCATAACCTGAGGGGTATTTGATGCTGAAACACGTGTAAGGAACTAAGCCTACAAGGGTCCTCTACGGGTACCGCTAGTTGCAACTGCTGACCAACATGCAGTCATATAGCTGACACACTGCTCGGAGGTACTATCTCAGTTAATGGTCCATGTACCGAGGGCTCATCACTAAGAAGACCATCCTCATGGTCACTCATTGAATAATATTAGTAGCTAAGATCACAATCTTCCATACCGGTGTCTCATCTAGGCAGAAATCTCTAGCAATCACCTCCATCCATCCCTCAGCTGTGTGGGAATATGTCTCGCCTAGTAACCCTAGAGGTCTTTGCTGCTGGAACTCGTCCAACGTGCTCAGTTGAAGTGAGCCATCCGCCAGTGCGGATGGTTGAATTTTCTTCAAAACGAGTGGTGGTACTACTAGTACACAACCTAATGGTGCCAACCATTTAAGAGGGCCCTACCCTGGAGCCACGTCTCTAGGTGGGCCGTCATCGAGTACCCTCTCGGACCTCTAACTGGTAGTGTCACGACCCGCCTTCATCAAAAGGAGGGAAGGGTCAGCAGATTTCTAGGCCCTACCTTCTTTATGTTGAAGGAGAGATAATGACCCCTGAGACCCGCCTCCAATAGATCCCGGAGTGGCGACTAGCACCAAGGGTATAGAAATTTCTCACAAATGGAAGACATTACCCCTTTTTGTTTTATAAGATCAAGAGATAAGATGATGAAACTCATCAACACCAAGGTAAAAGAAAGGTAAAGCCAAAAGTAAACCATTCCCACATGCATGTTCCATAAGTAAAGCCACAAAGTACAAAAGGTGACTAAAAAGGTAAGTACCAAAGAAGAAAAGAAACAACTGCAACTGCCCCAAAGGTCCGAGCTAGTATGGTCCTGCGTGATCCCCGATGTCCTCCTGGAAACCTGAAGGCAGTTTTATATACGTAGGGTGAGCATACAAGTACACTCAGTAAGGAAAACCAAAGACTCTCGTGCACAAGTGGGGAACGTACTAAAGTCCCATGAGAAAAAGGATTAAACCAAACACCTATCAAGGTAAACTATCAACCCCAGGCCTCACCAAGGCACTCTCACCAAATAACGCAAGTCAATTAATATATATAATCAGATCAAATCGGTGTTTGGGTACCCCGCGCCACTTTCCCACTGGTTATTGAGACATCCTACGCATCGAACCAATCCCGCCATTCTCACCGCAGTCCCACTGCCACACCCGCCCGCACACACCTAGGCCACAGCCACAATACGCAGTCCCACTGCCGAATCCTGCCCGCAAACAGCTGGGCCACAACTATCACATGTTACCACGCCTGCAAACACCTAGTACAGAACTACCACCACCACGCTGGAAGACACCTGGTCTAGAAAATCCACTACCATGCCCGAAGACAACTGGGCCTCATCCCGAAGACACTTGGGAAACCGCCTGCCACACACACCTGGCCAACCACCACACTACCCCGCCCGAAGGTTCTTGGGCTAATAATGGACCTCAGGCCAACACAGCCTGCCTGAAGATACTTGGGCTATCCAGGAAAGGGAGAAGAAAGGAGCTAATAACCAGCCACTAAGAACAGTGTTGTAAAAAACAACCTCCCCCATGAAATGGGGGTGTTCGGCACTAAGTACTCAACTTGGGTGGAGCGCAAATAAGAAACACAAATATACATGTATAGATATAGGTAACCATCACTCACCTATGTTTAGGTTTTTCTAACCAGCCTACAGAACACAACACCACTGCGTCCAAGTCACAAGTGACGACTCTCGCCCACAAAACCCATTTGTCCCATTCTTATTTCATGTTCAGTAATAATGTTTAATAGTTTATGCATTACTGGGCAACTAACACCATAAGCATAACCAAGGAATGGAATCCAGTCAATCATCAATTTAAAAATTCACACCTGGTTATCTTGTAACGTCCCAAAAACAAAGGAAAAGTGAGAACCCTCGATGTACTGGAACCAGACAACCCGAGACACTGCCTCATGTCCCCTCCCCCAAAAAGGTTCTTCATCAACAGAGGGTCCCACCCCAATTCATGATATACACACGATAACCACCCGTTCTTAAACTCGCAAACAATGAATCCATAACAACAGGGGATCCCATCCCTAATTCACAACCACTGTGAGTATTAGAAATAGGGGATCCCATCCCCCCCCACATTTCCACCAATCGGCCCGTGAAAGAAAACAACCAAACCACTATCACCAACACTAAGGAGGGCCTTGCCAGTATATTCAGATTCAAAAGATTTTACACGCTCCATGATTTCAATTTCCATATGTTTTAACTGGGGGTTATCAGATAAGAATTGTTCCTGGGGCTTTCAATTAATTTAGCCGGGTGTACGTGATTAACCAGTATCCTTTTTAACAGCAGGAGTTCACAACCACAAACAAGCCATTTAAAACATCAGTAGGCATTCATTAGTGCACAAACAATGACCACCAACGGCCTTGATTTTCAGAAATGTGTAAGCCAACACAACTCAGAAAGATGATTTTAATATAAAAAACATCAACGATCCCATCCCCCCTTTATTACATATAGGATTCATTCATTATCTTTATTTAGATCTGGTTTATCTAATTCTACAGAAACAAAAACACGTCCACACCGCATGATACAAAAAGAGAGAGGTGAAGGAGAAATTCCATACTTGTAGATAGATGATCTATGTTTAGGTCAGGCGTGGAACTTTACAGATAACGATGCGGCACACCTGATGCACCAGAAGCTATTTGTGAAAATCCGCGATCGAGGAATGGAGAAACCACTGCTAACCCTCAGTTTATAAGAGCCGTGGATGGTTGAGGTGAGAACGCGAAACCGCGTAAGGCGCGGGGGTCGTGGGTTGACCACACGGCTAGGTAGTTACACACAGAGGTCTCTTGAGATTTTTAAGAATTAATTATGGGATTTAAATGGTTTTAAAAGGAGTAAATGAATTAATTTACATCAAAACATATGTTCTAGGAGCGGAAAAGTTAGGTACTGGAAAAGAACGAAAGGCTCGGTGAGGGGACACGGTGCCACCGTCACGGTGTCACCCTCACGGTGCCAACGTCATGGTGCCACCGTCACGGTGCCAGCGTCACGGTGCAACCCTCACGGTGCCACTATCACGGTGCCACCGTCACGGGGCCACCGTCACGGTTCCACAGTCACGGTGTCACCCTCACGGTGCCACTGTTTTGGTGGAGCCCCACTTTCGGCAAAGTAATGGGCCAGGAGGGTCTGGGCCATTACATTAGATACCTCTTAAACCATTCTCGTTCTCAAGAATCAAAACAACCCAAGAAGGAAATAGAGGGTCCGAACAACCACATCGAATGATACCTCTTAGAAGTGAACCCATGATAACCAAAAACACTTCTCTGTCATGAACCAAGCAACATAACATGCCAAACTGCCCGGACATGTAGGTTGGGGAGTCTCCTCCCCCATGTCAAGATATTATCCTCTTTGGGCGGCACTGACTCGCCCGCACGGGTTTAATCACATCCACTTTATTGCGTCTTGATTAGGGGTTGGGTTCTCTCCTCCCCCATAGCCAGGGATTTTCACACACAATTAGAGGAAAGAAAACCAGTACATTTCATAACCAAAAGACAAAACTTTATACCACAATAGGTACAACAAGGAACAAAAATCAAAACAACTCTGGGTACTGGGTACGCATCTGTTCTTCCCTCTCCCATGTACTCTCCTCAAGCCCACCATGTCTCCACAACACACGAACCTAGGGAATGGTTCGCCCACGAAGCACCTTCTCCTTGCGATCCTCGATCATCACTGGTCTCTCCACAAAGGTCACGTCATCCTCGATGTCCAACTCACCCCAATCAAGGACATGTGAAATGTTGTGCAGATACCGACGGAGCTGGGACACATGAAAGACATCATGTAACCTTAGTAGTGGAGGCGGTAACGCTAGCTGATAAGCCACTTCGCCGACCCGCCGCAACACATCGAAGCGTCCGATGAACCTGGGAGAAAGCTTACTCCCCTTGCTGAACCTATGCTGCCCACACCGAGGGGAGATCTTCAAGAACACGTGGTCTCCAACCTCAAACTCCAAGGGCCTCCTCCTGGTATCAGCATAGGACTTTTGTGGGTCCTGGGCCACCTTCATCCTTTCCCGTATGAGGTGAACCTTCTCTATTGTGTTCTGCACCACCTCCCGGCCAAGGATGCCTGCCTCTCCTACTTCGGCCCAACACATAGGTGAACGTCATGGCCTCCCGTACAAGGCTTCAAACAGGGCCATACCAATGGTAGAGTGATAGCTATTATTGTAGGCGAACTCTACTAGGGGAAAGTGTCTCACCCATGATCCTCCTGAGTCCAGAACACATGCCCGCAGCATATCTTCCAAAGTCTGGATGGTGTGATCTGTTTGTCCATCTGTCTGGGGATGGAAAGCAGTGCTAAGGCGTAACTGGGTGCCAAAAGCATGCTGCAATCCTCTCCAGACTCGCGAGGTAAACCGTGCATCCCTATCCGAGACTAGAGACCTCAGAACTCCATGAAACCGCAACACCTCATCCACAGACCTTCATGCCAAATTATCCACTGCACTCGACTCCATGATTTCCAAAAAGTGAGCCAATTTCGTCAACCTGTCCACTACCACCTAGATGGCATCATATCCCCCTTGGACATTGGGTAGTCCCGTGATGAAGTAGATCGAGATGTCATCCCACTTCCACTCGGGGACATCTAGTGACTGCGGTAGGCCGCCTAGAACTCGGTGTTCAGCCATCACTTGCTGACACACAAAGCACTTGGCCACAAAATCTGCCACTGATCGCTTCACTCCGGGCCACCAAAACTGTCCTTTAAGTCCCTGGTACATCTTCGAAACTCCTGGGTGTACCGCCAAGGGTGAGTTTTGGAACTCATTGAGAACCTTTCCGCGCATCACTCCTGGAACAAAAAACCTTTTCTGGAAAAACATCTGGTTCTGACCATCCTCTATCCATCCTTCCGGAGCATTGCCCTGGTCAACCCGGTCACGCATCACTTCGCACTCCGGGTATCCCCACTAAGACTTCTACACTTGTCTATACAGAGATGAATGCACTATCATCTGATATAGACAACCTCTACCACTATCCATCTTCGCATCCAAGTGTATGGAATCTAACTCCTCCATTTCATTCCAGGCATCCGCCGACTCTCGGACCACATCATTCTGCGTCCTCCTGCTCAAGGTATCGGCCACCACATTGCCCTTGCCCTCTGTATAATAGATCTAAAAGTCGTAATCCTGGAGGAACTCCACCCGTCTCCATTGTTGCAAGTTTAAGTCCCGCTGGGAGAAGATATACCTCAAGCTTTTGTGATCCGTGAAGACCACAAAGCGTTCCCCGATGAGGTAGTGCTGCCATAACATTAGCGCAAAAACAACGGCTGCAAGCTCAAGGTCGTGGGTGGCATAATAACTCTCATGGGTCGTAGCTTCCTGGACCCATAAGAGATCACCCATTGTCGCTACATCAACACACATCCCAGACCCTGTCCTGAAGCATCACAGAACACCTCATAGGACACCCCCTCTTCTGGTAATCTCAGCACTCGGGCACTAACCATCATATATTTCAGATAACTGATGGCTACTCGCACTGCTCACTCCACCCAAACACCTGCTCATTTTTGGTAAGGGTTGTCAAAGGGGCTGCTACTCTGGAGAATTTAGGTACGAACCTCAGATAGTAACCTGCCAGCCCAAGGAAACTACTGACCTCTGCCATATTCTTGGGTGCTGCCCAAGAAACAACCGCCTCAACTTTTGATGGGTCCACCGCTACCCCCTTCTCGAACACCACGTTCCCGAGGAAGTGCACTTATCGTGTCATGAATTTGAATTTCAAGAACATCCGATAGATCTTATGGTGTCGGAGGACCTCCAAAACTGTCCTCAGGTGCTCTTCATGGTCCTCTTCTGACCTCAAATAGATCAGGATATCGTCGATGAACACAACCACGAACCTATCCAAGTACTCCCAGAAGATGGAGTTCATAAGCCCCATGAACACAGCCGGGGCGTTCGTAACACTGAAGGGCATGACTACGAACTCGAAGTGTCCATATCTGCATCTGAACACTGTCTTCGGGATGTCACCATCCTTCACTCTCAGCTGGTGGTACCCGGACCGCATGTCAATCTTCGAGAACCATCCTTCCCCTTTTAGTTGGTCGAAAATATCGTCTATCCTCAGAAGAGGGTAGCGATTCTTGATCATCACCTGATTCAGCCTTCTATAGTCTATGAACAACCTGAGAACCCCATCTTCCTTCTTTGCGAACAAGACTAGGGCACCCCATGGTGATGCACTCGGGCGAACATAACCCCTCTTCATCAGATCGTCAATCTGGATCTGCAACTCCTGTAGCTCTGAAGGTTCCATTCGGTAAGGATCCATTGAGATCAGAAGAGCACCGGGTTGCAGGTCTATCCCAAACTCGATATCATGCCGAGGGGGTAGAGTCGTCACCTCCTCAGGGAAGATGTCCATAAACTCATAGACGATCTGTGGCACTTCCACCATTTCAGCATCTACTGATTCCACTGTCAGCTCGGTCAACAAGGAGAGGACGGGTTCCTCTCGCCCGTTTCCCTTCTGACTACTCTACTCGCCGGTGAAGGTAACACGCCGGCCGTCCATGTCCGAGAACACCACCCTTATTCAGAAACAGTCGATGATGGAACACATAGAAAATAGCCAGTCGATTCCTAGGATTACATCGTATGGCTGAATCTGTAGCAGAAGAAGATCCCTAACCGACTCATATGCCCTATCATCGGTCTACATCCCCAAAAAACAAACAACAATTTAGTCTGACCTCCGACTGGTGTGATCAACACCAGGGGCACTGGAAGTCTCTCCGCATCTAAACCCAAGGCACGGGCTAGACTGGGTGCAACAAAGAAGTGCGAAGCTCTAGTATCGAACTCAGTAGAAGCAAGAGTGCTAAACAGACTGATCGTACCTCAAACAACCTCTGGCCCTACTGGAACTACTGCCTCTGCGGCGTGAAACTGTCCACGCCCTGCTCCTCTACCCCTCGGCTGCCGGCCACCTCCTCGACCATGCCCCGGACGAGGTCCCTGAGGTGCGCCCTGAGGTCGGCTTCCTCCTCCTATGTTTGCCCTCGGAGGAGCGGGAGCTCACTTTCCCTACTACTGCTGCTGGAAAGGTCAAGAGGGAAGTTGCTGCTGGGGTGGGTGGTGGGGATGTCCACCACCGATGTGTTGAACCCTGTCCGGGAACTAACTCTGGAGATGTCCAGGGATCCCACAGATGAAGCAACGCGGTCCTAGGCCCGAAGAAAAGGGGCGAGGACCAGGGGATCGAAACCGAAACTGCTGCGGCCTGCTCCCTGCGGGTCGTAACCTAGAGGGTCCTGACGCTGGAGGCCTGGTGCAAACGGCCTTCCCCTTTGATGGTCCCAGCTAGATCACCTCTCGTGACACACCTCCTAGAGCGTGCATTCTCTCCACCACTTCGGCCTTCTTCTGGACCTCCAAGTACGTTTGCAGGGTAAAGGGGGTAACAGCGTACTGGAGGGAGGGTCGGAGTGCCTCCTCAAAACGTCTCGCCCGAGACTCCTCGTCGGGAAAGAGGTCCAGAGAAAAATGTAGGAGGTCCATGAACTTGATCCCTAGCTCTCTCACGGACATACTCCCCTGTTGGAGGGAGAGTAGCTCCTGTCTATTTTCCGCCTTCATCGTCGAAGAGAGGACTTCCGCCCGGAACTCCCTCTCGAAATCCGCCCAAACCACTTCAACCTCTCTCCTCTCCCCCAGGTAAAGCGTACACCACTGACGCACCGCTCCCTGCATCTGGCTGACAGCCAGAGGAACCCAGTACTCGGTCGGGGCCCGAATCAGGCAGAAAGTTATAACTGGCTCCTCTAGCCAGCCTTCCGTCTTCATGTCGGAGGTGCTTCCCTCATACTTTTTGAGGGCCTGTCGCTGGAAGCCCTGAAGAGTCTTCTACCACAGGTCGTCCTCTTCCTCTCGATCAGCTCTCTGCCGATCGGCCAAAGTAGTCTCCGGGGCCTCGATCGCCTGTACCACATGTGGTCGCCTTCCAAGTGCCATAGCTGCAAGGTAAACAAGGAATGCCTAAGCCCAAGTAGTGCAGAATATCGTCTTCAAAACATCTTAAAACATTAATTTATAATTAATTCCCAAGACATCCCAGAAACGCAAGAACACAAGCCATTATGATGCATGTACCTTTCCTAGGGTCTCTACCCTGCAATCAGCATGGCCTCACTTAGTCATTCGGTAGGTCCAGAGTCCTTGCATCGGATCACGGGGGGCCCTAAAAATCTCGTGTCCTAGCTGGTCTTCCCTAGCATAATTTACGTGCCAAAGTCACCCAACACAGTTTCCATACCATCCCAAGCAATCCTCACTATTCCTAACTCCAGACTCCATCCTATCTCTCAACCATCACCTCTGATACCATTCTGCCACGACCAGCCTTCACCAAAAGGAGGGACGGGTCAGCAGATTTCCAGCCCTTCCTTCTTTAAGTTGAAGGAGAGATAATGACCCCCGTGACCCGCCTCCAATAGATCCTGGAGTGGCGACTAGCACCAAGGGTATAGAAATTTCTCACAAATGGAAGGTATTACCCCTTTTTGTTTTATAAGATCGAGAGATAAGATGATGAAACTCATCAACACCAAGGTAAAAGAAAAGTAAAGCCAAAAGTAAACCATTCCCATGTGCATGTTCCAAAAGTAAAGCCAGAATGTACAAAAAGATACTACAAAGGTATGTACCAAAGAAGAAAATAAATAACTGCAACTGCCCCAAAGGTCCAAGCTAGTATGGTCCTGCGTGATCCCAGAAGTCCTACTGGAAACCTGAAAGCAGTTTTATATACGAAGGGTGAGCATACAAGTACACTCAGTAGGGAAAACCAAAGACTCTCGTGCACAATTGGGGGAACGTACTAAAGTCACGTGAGAAAAAGGAGTAAACCAAACACCTATCAAGGTAAACTATCCACCCTAGGCCTCACCAAGGCACACTCCCCAAATAATGCAAGTCAAGTAATATATATAATCAGAACACATCGGTGTTTGGGTACCTCGCGCCACTTTCCCACTAGTTATTGAGACATCCTACGCATCAAACCAATCCCTCCATTCTCACCTCAGTCCCACTACCACACCCGCCCGCACACACCTGGGACACAACCACCACACACAGTCCCACTGCCGAATCCCACCCAAAAACACCTGGGCAATAACTATCACATGTAACCACGCCTACAAACACCTAGGCCAGAACAACCATCACCACGCCTGAAGACACCTAGGCTAGAAAATCCACTGCCACGCCCGAAGACACTTGGGCCTCATCCCGAAGACACTTGGGAAACCACCTGCTGCACATACCTGGACAACCACCACACTACCCCGCCCGAAGGTTCTTGGGTTAATAATGGGCCTCAGGCCATCACAGCCTGCAAGAAGATACTTGGGATATCCGGGAAAGGGAGCAGAAATGGAGCTTATAACCAGCAACTAAGAACAGTGTTGGGAAAAACACCCTCCCCCATGAAATGGGGGTGTTCGGCACCAAGTGATCAACTTGGGTGGGGCGCATATAAGAAACACAAAACTACAAGGATATATATAGGTAACAAGCACTCACCCAAAGTTTAGGTTTTTCTAACCAGCCTACAGAACACAACACCACTGCGTCCAAGTCACAAGTCAAGACTCTCGCCAACAAAATCCATTTTTCCCATTCTTGTATCATGTTTAGTAATAATGTTTAAAATTTTATGCACTAATGGGCAACTAACACCATAAGCATAACAAAGGGAAAGAATCCAGCCAATCATCAATTTAAACATTCACACCCGGTTCTCTTGTAATGTCACAACAGCAAAGGAAAAGTGAGAACCCTCGATGTACTGGAACCAGAAAACCCCGAGACATAGCCTCGTGTCCCCTCCAACAAAAAGGTTCTTCATCAATAGAGGGTCCCACCCCAATTCGTGATATACACAAGGTAATCACCCGGTCTTAATCTCGCAAACACTGAATCCATAACAACAAGGGATCCCATCCCCAATTCACAACCACTGAGAGTATATAAATAGGGTATCCCATCCCCCCCCACATTTCCACCAATCGGCCCGTGAAAGAAAACAACCTATCCACCGTCACCAACACTAAGAATGACCTTGCAGGTATTTTTAGATTCAAAAGATTTAACACTCTCCATGATTTCAATTTCCACGTGTTTTAACTGGGGGTTATCAGAGAAGGATTGATCTTGGGGCTTTCAATTCACATAGTCGGGTGTACGTGATTAACCAGTATCCTTTTTAACAGAAGGAGTTCACAACCACAAACAGGCTATTTAAAACATCATCAGGGGTTCATTAGTGCACAAACAACGACCACCAACGACCTCAATTTTCAGAAACGTGTAAGCAAGCACAACTCAGAAAGATGATTTTAATATAAACAACATCAACGATCACATCCCCCCTTCATTCCTTATTGGATTCGTTCATTATCTTTATTTATATCTGGTTTATCCAATTCTACAGAAAAAAAACACGCCCACCCCGCATGATACACAAAATATATAGGCGAAGGAGAAATTCCCTACTTGTTGATAGATGATCGATGTTTAGGCCGGGCGCAGATCTTTACGGATAACGATGCGGCACGCCCGATGCACCAGAAGCTGTTCATGAAAATCCGCGATCGAGGAAAGGAGAAACCACGACTAACCCTTAGTTTATAAGAGCCGTGGATGGTTGAGGTGAGAACTCGAAACCGCGTAAGGTGTGGGGGTCGTCGGTTGACCATGCGGCTGGGCAGTTACACACGGAGGTCTCTTGGGATATTTAGGAATTAATTATTGGCTTTAAATGGTTTTAAAAGGAGTAAAAGAATTAATTTACGTCGAAACTTAGGTTGTGGGAGCGGAAAAGTCACATACTGGAAAAAGAACGAAAGGCTCGGTGAGGGGACACAGTGCCACCTTCACGGTGTCACCCTCACGGTGCCACCCTCACGGTGCCACCTTCACGGGGCCACCGTCACGGGGCCACCGTCACGGTGACACCCTCACGGGGCCACCCTCACGGTGCCAGCGTCACGGTGCCGCCGTCACGGTGCCACCGTCAAGGTGCCACCGTCACGGGGCCACCGTCACGGGGCCACCGTCACGGTGTCACCCTCACGGTGCGACTGTTTTAGTGGAGCCCCACTTTCGGAAAAGTAATGGGCCAGGAGGGTCCGGGCCATTATAGGCAGTCTGCGTGGTGGCATTCTGAAGAGATGCGACACGGTCAAAAGTTATACATAGTGAGCTGACCTCGTTGATCTGACTTAAAAAAAACTTTTGAAAAACACACACACAATCAGTGTTTTCGTGTACTGAGTCGTAAATTAAAAGTCAGGGTCCTGGTGTAGGGATATTTCAGTCTTCTCAATAACACTAGACTCCCTAAACTGAAAACCACACTCGGTACGCTTAACACTATTTCTTCACAGAAAATAAAGATCAAAGTCCAATGTTCTGCGGTAGAACTGATGCCATTGATACCAATTTGTCATGACCCATCCCTCAGGGCCTCTCTCATAACTACCCCAAGCCTGCCATCTATAGGCTAGGGGTTAGCAACTGGCACCAAAGGCATAAATCCATAAACTGGGAAGGGATTTACTTTATAACAGTGAAAAACAAATTAGAGAACACAACTGCAAGAAAAACACTAAGTAAAAACTGTATAGAATGAGTGTGCTAGAAACTAAAACGGGCCAGAAATAAAATCCCAACTGTAAAGTACAAGAACAACTGAAAAGAAAGTACAATTTAAAAAAGTAAAGCAGATGTCGGGTCATCCTCCGGGGTTCCTACCTAAAGGGTAGGTACATATGGCCACCTCAACACACCATATCAGTCTGTCTGCTTCGTGTATCATCATGCCAAGTGATTCATCTCTGGGTACCATCCAGTCCTATTACTATCTGCCTTAGTCAGTGTTGTACATCGTCTGTAACCAACAAAAATAAGTGTGGGAATATCCCATGAAGGGGTGAGTATAACGATACTCAGTAGGGACCACAAGACCTGCAAGGACTCCCAAAATACAACAAAGATAAACCACAAAGTATGAAATCAACAGATATCCATTACTTCGGTATATGACCATATATATAACTAAGTTTTCTAGAAACCCATCTCAATCATGAGGAAAACAAAAAATTCCTTGACATAGCCAAAACCAAGATTTTTATTCGCGATGCTGAAACCACGTCTATTGGAGAACTCCTCCTCTGTCGAGTACAGTGGGCCTGCTGCTACATCCAAGCGCTTATCATATACCTTGGACTGCTGAGGTACTCCTCCTGTTGAGTACTGTGGGTCTGCTGTACTCACATAGAGGTGCTCCCCACCATGGTTCTGCCACTACAACCAAACGCTCCCCCTCATAGCCTATAGAGGTACTCCTTTATTCGAGTACCGTTGGTCTGCCGCTACATCCAATCACTCCTACGCCGTGGGTCTTCTACTACAACCAAGCGCTCCCCACTGGGTTATCTGAATCACTCCGATTCTATTGGTCAGTAGTCTTGAAGTATCAGCCAGCTACTAGGTCTCGCCAATCTGCTCGCTCATCACCGGGAGGGTCCAATCCATGATCTACAAGTAAATACTCCATGTTTCGTGAAGTCCCAAGTAATAAATATTTCAAGGGTCTACCTCATCATAGAGATCTCAATGCAATAGATGGTGTGTCAATCAGACACTCGGTCTATTAGTTATAAGCCTTTTAGTCCCGGGGGCCTGGTTGGATTCATGTACAAACCATCCTGACCGTATCTCAAATATATCTGAACCTCTAGTGGGGTGTACTCAAAGGTACCATATCTCATCCAGATTACCAGCGTTGTTGACGGTTCGTCAACCACACGTCCGGTCCCAAAGATATGGCCAATGTATGCAAAGGGTTTGGTAGTGGGCCCAGGTCCGGTCCGACCCGATCAGACTGACTCGGCCCAACCCAGTTTGTGCCGACCCTGCTTGGGTCAACCCAAACACACCCAATGGGTCTGACCCAGCCCCTTGGGTGGGTCACCCCGCTAGGTTAGGCCCGGTCCACTGGGCCTGACCAAGCGGACTGCGAGGGTAGTTCAGCCCGGATGCCGCCACGCAGGCAGCTCGACATGAAGGAAGGGGATGGTTCAACCAATGCCATGATGGGAATCGCTCAGGAGGTTGGCAGCCAGGAGGCCAGAGGAAAGGTCACAAGGGACGCGGGATGGTCGACTGGACATCTGGCGGGCAACGGGTGCACCAGGAAGGGTGTTAGAGGCCGCGAGGCAGGCCACGGGGTCGCCGAGCAGGGCACGACAGAGCGCGGGGGCATCGGGTAGGCCATAGTAGGGGATGGGTAGGAGGAAAACACACCGATAAGGCCGCCAGTGGGGTGCGAGGGTGCCGGGCGGGGCACCGGCAATGTTCAGACAGAAGCATTGGTGCGCCGTGGGGGCGGCGTGATTCGCGGAGGCCACGGGTAGTGCGACCTTTGTTCGCTATCTTCGTCTTCGTACCATCATTGTCATGCCATCATGGAGTCATCGCAAAAATAACAACAGAGGTGTCGGTCCATGTTGGTTTGGCCCGCACCCTTCGTGTTTAGCGTGGTAGCAATAGTTTTTCAGGAACGGAACACAACACCCCTCCGACAAAAGGTAAAAATCAACGTTCATAATTTAATGAAGGAATAACATGGTACTTTAATGGAATCAACCCCTACCATTGAATCACCTGTCATCGATAAATGTTCATTGATAGTGTTGTGGAAAGAATACGATGATGTTCGTCGATCACCACATTCGTCATGCACTCCCAATCCAAGCTCGTTCATCGGTTCATTGAAGACGATGGGGAGGTATGTTTCTCTACATTATAAAGTGGCTAGGGTAGAAGACATAGGATAAAGTGTCGCTGGTGTTCATCATTTTCTTCACGTTCTAGTTGTGAGAATGGTTCTCCCCAGCTATTCTCTCCCTCCATTCCACCAAAATAGAATGCCAACCAAATAATAATAATAGGTTTCCTACTTTTTTTATAAGGACCCAACCTTATTACCTACATGATCCTAAATTTGGTTAAGAAAACACTTCCTTTTACTTTGAGGATCTTATCAAATTTATAGATTTAGAGAATTACGGTAATACATTCATAACATTACATATTATTACAGAGTGGATACCATAAAAACAGTTTACACTTTTTTCAAAATATAAAACATTTAAACTTAATAAAAAACTCCTTGAAAATTATTCAACTTTTAGCATGGATTCCTTCATCATCTTACACATAAATTAACCTGTGAAAATCATTTAAAAACATGGGATGAGACTTAATGATCAGTATGATATGGAAATGAAATAACACATTAGTCCATGAATACTTGAAACATATGAAAGAATTTTCAAAAGATATTCTTGTTACCCATATATAATTACTTTGTGTAACATGAGATTCACACAAGATAAAACAAAATAGGAGAACATAAATATAGTCATGAAGGTTTCTTGGGGCATTACTTACATAATCTTGTAACCATTCATGGATACCTTATAATCGGTAAACCTCATGGATACCTTACTTTGTGTAACCATCATAGTTACACTTGGAGTAACCATACGTACGACCTCAAAATTACCCATACCCAATGTATTGGAGGGAAATATAGGTCCCACAATTTATCATAAATAATTTCCAAGAACCAAAACATAAACGTAAAACAAGAATAATTCCATAAAAACATTACTTTGGAATTTCGTAAAACCGAATTTTAAAAGAGGTTTTTATAAAGGAAAGCCACATATAAATTACATAAAAAAGAAAAGAGGCATAATATAGTGGATGGAGTATGTATATATACATTAAATAAAACATAATATAAATATAACCCATCATAAAAACAATTTAAATAACACATAACTATTGAAGTAGATGGTTAACCCAATGAATGGAAATCAGGTTTAGATATCCCTTACCTTGGGTTTTTCTTAATTAAAACTTGTTTAAACCTCAAGTATAAGGGTTAAAAGATTGTTATTTATATTTTGGAAAAACATGTTGATGTTTATAACATCTAATATGATCATTTCATAAATTCATTTCACCCATTAATTTTTAGTATTTTGTTCCTTGCATTGTTTATGGTGAGTTCCTTACATGATTTCCATGATTGGTTCACGATGGATGTTCTTGTCGATTGGAAATGAAACTCCAAAATTGGAATGAAATGGTATTTACATATTTATAGTACCATAAATTATACAATTTATAATTTTATTGTTTTATATGAGGATTATTCATAAGTTTAAACATTAATGATGTTCGTTTAGATCTTTTAGTGGTTCTTCGATAACAACAACCTAATTTTGTCTTATAATTTGGAACCAAGAGTACAAAAGAATTCCAGAAAAATCGATGAGACATAATAAATATATTATAACCTAGTTAATCCATAAAAATTGTTTCATGAATAGAACTTAAAGAGTTAATTAAAATTGAAATCACATCATCCACGATGTCAGTAATTCAACACATCACGGACAATGCTTTATTTCCTTGAATAAGTGGGAGAGGAGGAGAAGAATGATGATGAATTTTCCATGAAGTTGAGGATGTCAAGAATATAAAAGATTCTGGAGCTTTCATGAATCTTGTTAAATAGGGGGTGAGGAAATAATAATAATGTAATGAAATATTGAAATAAAAGAAAAGTTGAGAAATTTCTCGTGAAAATTCGGCAGCCTAACAACGTCTATTCAATT
This sequence comes from Viscum album, assembly GCA_963277665.1. NCBI lineage: Eukaryota > Viridiplantae > Streptophyta > Magnoliopsida > Santalales > Viscaceae > Viscum > Viscum album. The sequence continues at coordinate 57,950,578 of OY728143.1, read as the reverse complement.
TTCATAAAAATTGTTTGATGAGATAAAGGGATTATCTCATCAATCATATATAATATGGAATGTAAGGTGGATATTGAATGAAATATCCCACCATAATTCAAAATGGAAAGGAAGAGAAAAAAATAAAATTAATGAAAAGAAATAAAATAAAAGAGGATGTTTACCTCTTGATCTCTTTTCCTTGAGATCCTCTTTAAGGGCTTTGGTTTTGGTCTTTTGGTGAGAACAGAATCACTAGGACATGGGGAAGAAGATTGGGGAGGCAATTTTGCAGAAATTAGGAAATTCTCAAGGCTTGACAGGTGTGGGAGGAAGGGGGGGGGGGTGGTATTTATTGTGGAGGAGATGGGGTATTTTTAATTATTTTAATCATTATTATAATTTATTGCCCAAGATTATGAATAACCTTATTTCATGTTACCTAAAATAGTAATAATGTCATTTTTTTTGAAAAGGTGGACTTTTATCACTTATGATGTCATAAATTGTGTGTTTTACTTATAAGTTGATTATACGGTATTTAATCGTATTTCACTATTCAACAAAAAATAAAGAAATTCCGAAAAATTCCAATAATTTACCCTATCCATTTTTTTGATGTATAGAATTCAAAAATTAAATCCATTCTTGAAAAATAAATTTCTAAATATTATTAAATTATTTTTTATATAAAATCATGCTTAGTTAAAAAATTAAAAGTTCTAATTCTACCTCTACTTCTTTATCACAATGGAAAATTAACCAAGATGTTATTATCTTCTATACTTAAGAAAATAAAATAAGAATAACATTTACTATTCATTAGGGTCATGTGACTATTCATATTACTATTCATTTCAGTATGTTACTATTCACCAAAAAAACTAGTTGGTTCCATTAAACTCCAAATAACATAATGAACACAATTGTAGATGACAGTTTCTTGAAATTAAAAACATTGAAGGGGAAAAATTATGTTTAAATTCTTGTTATAAATATCGACTTATTACAATTTTCCAAGAATTTCTATTTATTTTTAGAAAAACTTGGGGTGTTATATTATCCCCACCTTCTTGAAACTACATCCTCAAATTTTTATTTACTTATGAAACTAATGAGGTTACTTTTTCCCCATAGAATTTTCAGACTCCCATGTTTCTATTTAAACCATGTGATTTCTCCAAAAAAACCTTTACCTTGTGGATAACATTATTCCACAATACCAGTTCCCTTCGATCAAGAATCTAAACTAATTTCTCTTCATAAGAATGATTCTCTTCCAGCTGAACTGCTTCTGGCCTCCAGACATGTGATGAATCTGGAACATATTTTCTCAACATCGAAACATGAAAAACATTGTGTACGTGAAACAAACTCAAAGGCAAAGATACACAGTATGAAACTATTCCCACATTTTCATTGAATTAAAAATGGTCGATGAATCATGTAATTAGCTTTCCTTTCTTACTGAAATGCATCACACTTTTCCATGGTGAGACTTTAAGGAAAGCATGGTCACCTACCTTGAAAGAGATGTCTTTCCTTCTGTTATTTTCATAACTTTTTTTCCTACTCTGAGCTGTCCTCATGTGTTGTTGGATCGTCCTTACATTCTCAACCACTTCTTCATCTAATTCTAGCCCCATCAACTTTCTTTCACCGACTTCATCCCAAAATGCTGGAGTCCGACACCGCATCCCATACAAGTCCTCAAAAGGTACCATCTGAATACTGGAATGAAAACTGTTATTATAAGAAAACTCAACTAAGGAAACATGATGATCCCAACTTCACTGATAGTCTATTGAACAAGCTCAAAACATATCATCCAACGTTTGAATCATTCGTTCTGACTGCCCTTCTGATTGATGATGAAAAGTTGTACTAAAATTTAACTATGTGCCCAATGACTTCTGATGTCCCTTCCAAAAGTTAGATGTTAACCTGGGATCTCGGTTAGATACAATGTAAAGAGTAACTCCTTGTAACCTGACAATCTATTTGAGGAAAAATCGAGGAAGCTCATCCAAAGACATTGTATCTCGAATAGAAATAGAATGTGCAGATATCATCATCTGATAAAAAATAACCAAAATCTTATTGTTACCTCGAGAAGTCTTTGGTAGTCCCACCACAAAGTCCATGGATACATTCTCCCACTTCCACTCTGGGGCTAGCAAGGGCTGAAGCATCCCCTTCGGTAACATTCTCTCTTCTTTAACCTATTGACATGTCAAAAATCTCATGATAAAATCAACAATATCCCTTTTCATTCCATCCAACCAATAATACTCCCAAAGGTCTCTGTACATCTTAGTATTTCCAGGATGAATAGAAAATGGGGAACTATGAGATTCACACAACAATTAATTTTCAACTAGGAAAAAAAACGCACACACAACCATTTACAAAATCATAAAACACAATATTTATCAAGATTAAATTCAGGAAACATACCCTTTTTAACCATTTCTACCTTTTTTGTAGCTCAAAGTATTCCTTCTACGCTTGATTAATTCTGTCTAAAAACAAAGACTACAATGAAATCTTAAACAAAATAGATTTATTCCCTGCACCAACAACATCTATGCCAAAATTCATCAAATAATTAATCAAGGGATCTTGTTCCATACATAATAGGGTTAATGATAAATGATGTTTCCGACTAAAGGCATCTGCCACATTGCTTGCTTTTACGGGATGGTAATTGATAGTTTAATCGTAATTCTTTATCAATTCTAGCCATCTTCTCTGCCTCATTTTTAATTCCTTATGAGTGAATATATACTTTAGACTTTTATAGTCAGTATATATTTGGAATTTGGTTCTGTATAAATGATTCCTCCATATTTTCAATGCAAAAACCACAGATGCTAATTCGAAATCATGTGTGGGATAATTCAGCTCATGAGGATTAAGCTGTCTCGAAGCATAGGCAATTAACTGATCATTCGACATCAAAACAAAACCAAGTCTCTTCAAAGATGCATCACTATAGATGAAAAACTCACAATTTCGGGAAGTTAATACCAAAACTAGAGCATTCACCTATCCATATTCAGTTCATGAAAATAAGAATCACATTCCTCTGTATAAACAAATTTTACCCCTTTCCGGGTTAACTTAGTTATCGGGATAGATAACCGTGAAATGTTCATAACAAACCATCTGTAATAACTTGATATGCTTAGAAAAATATGAATCTCTATAAAATTTGTGGGTCTTGTCCATTCATCAACTACTTTTGTTTTGGTAGGATCAATAGTTATTCAATCCTTATTTAAAATGTGCCCAAGAAAAGAAATCTTTTGAAATCAAAAATCATACTTTCTGAATTTTCCATATAGTTTCTTTTATTTTAAAGTATGAAAAACAACCCTTAGATGTTTTTCATGCTTCTCTATATTTTTAGAAAATAACAGAATATCATCAATAAATATAACCAAAAACTTATCCAGGAACTCATGAAATACTCTATTCATAAAATTCATGAATACAGCAGGTGCATTAGTTAATCCAAATGGCATAACAACAAATTCATAATCCCAATATCTCGTATTAAAGGATCTTCTTTGGATTTCATCCTCTTTCACCTTCAGCTGATGATATTCGGATCTCAAGTCAATCATGGAAATGTACTGAGCTCCCTGGAGCAGATCAAACAAGTCATAAATATGAGGTAATGGATTTTTGTTATAAACAGTGATTTTATTCTATTCTCTATAATCAATGCAAAGTCTCATGGAACCATCTTTCTTTTTAACAAACATAATAGGGGCTCCCCATGGTGAAGTGCTATGATGAATGAATCCTTTGTCAACCAAATCCTCCAACTGAATTTTCAATTCAAGAAGTTGTATTGGAGCCATACGATATAGGGGTTTTGAAATTGGCTTAGCATTAGGAACTATGTCAATAGTGAATTCGACTTCTTGATCAGGTATGACACCGGGTAACACATCCGGAAAAACATCATGTTATTCATTTACCACTGCGACATTATTAATTTGAATTGTTCCCCTGTTTTGAAAAATATGAGCAAGATAACATTCATTTAAATATTTCAATAGTTTCTCAGCTTCCTGATATTTTATCAATTGTATGGGTTCATTCATGTATACAAAATGAAACACTTTCTAAAAAATAACTTCTTTAGCTCTACAGTCAATCATAACATGATAATCAAAAATCCAGTCGATCCCTAGAATAACATCAAACTCAACTAAGGGTAAAACAATAAGGTTTGTTGGTAATGTTTTTCTATAGACTACAATATAAAGATTCTTATAATTCATCAATTCTATAACATTTTCCATTAGTGTTTTAACAACAAGTTCAGGTATCATTTGTTGAGGTGATATTTCCAATTTCCCAGAAACTTTCTCATAGATGAAATAATGTGTAGTCCCCATATCAACCAAAACATTAACAAAATCTGAGTGAACAAACAATGTACCTGATACAACCTCATTGGATGGCCCAACATCTGCTGATGTAGTCACAAAGGATCTCACTACACCTTTCTTCTTGTAGTCTGTCGTCTTTGCATCATTCAGATCTCTCTTTGGGCAGGCGTTTGCATAGTGACCCATCTCACAACATTTAGAACACATTACAGTATTCTTGTCAGGATTATTCATAGGATCATTTTTATTGCAATATCAGGACATATGTCCAAACATACCACATTTCAAACACTTCCTAGTTTTACTAATACATTCCCCAGGGTGTTTCAGACCACACTTTTCACAAACTGGAAATTGGATTTTATTACCATCAGATTTATTTTATTGATTCTTACCCATTTCTTGCGAACTGGACCTATTCTTCTCTATGTTTCCAAAATGCACATGATCATCAGCAAAATCCATCTATACCCTCTCTGCATATTGGACAAGTTTCTCATAACTTTTGAATTCACGGGTGGCCAATGCCCATCAAAACCGTGGCTTCAATCCTGTGTAAAAGCAGTTGATTTTTCAATCAAGATCCAGAATAATATTTGGAGCATACCTCACCAGTCGGGTGAATTTTTCTACATACACAACCACTAAGTCTTCCTCCATCTATATCAATTAAACTAATTGATTATCCTTTCTTAGTCTCCCCACATTATGAAAATATTTTTCAAAGAAAAGACTTTTAAATTCATCCCAATCTAAGGAATAAAAATCCTCTCTACCCTTGATATTCCTTACAATTGACCACCACTGATCAGCTTCCCCTTCAAAATGATAAATGGAAAGACATACCATTTGATTGTCTGAACATCCCATAACATCAAATATCTTTTCAAGGGATTTGATCCATCCTTCAGGTGTGACTGGGTCAGAAGATCCATTGAATATAGGAAGATGTTGTCTGATAAAATATTCCACTACTATCATGTTTTGTTGTGGCACCTCTATTGGTTCTCTTTAATGGATGCCAAAACCATTTATTTTATGCATTAGATGAGCCATTATAGTCACAAACTACTCAGTTCCGTTCCCTACCATTCCGGGCTGTAGTTCTTGAAGGATGTCATTATTTCAGTGCTGCTCCTCTTCAGCATCCATGTTTCATCAGAGGACAACCATTCTGAACAAACATGTCTTAGATGAAGCAACATTGAAATCTTTAAATTCTATAACATTTCAAATTAAACATAGATTGAATAACATTTATGGTATTATATGAATATCACCATAACCCCTTATGTTACCTAAACCATCCTATGATACCAATTATAAGGACTCGGCCTTATTACATAAATAATCTTGAATTTAGTCAGGAAAACAGTCCAATTTACATGTAGGTTATATTCAAGTTTAGAGCTATAGATAATTAAGACAATACATTCATAACAATATACATTATTACAGAGTGGATACAATAAAAATAGTTTCCATTTTTTTTCAAAATATAAAACATTAAAACATAAAACAAGACTCCTTGAAAATTATTCAACATTGAACATGGATTCCTTACTTGTCTTACACATCCATTAACCTGTGAAAATAATTTACAAACACAGGATGAGAAATAAATATTAGAAAGGGATGGAAATTAAATAACACATTAGTCCATGAATACATGATACGTATGAAAACATTTTCGAACGACATTCTTGTTACCCATATATACTTACTTTGTGTAACATGAGATTTAAACAATATCAAAAAAACATGAGAACATAAATATAGTCATAAAGGATTATTGGGGAATTACTTAAATAATCTTGAAACCATTCATGGCTACCTTATAATCTGTAAACCTCACAGCTACCTAACTTTGTGTAACCATCGCAGTTACACTTGGAGTAACCATACAGCTGACCTCCAACATACTCATACCCAATGCATTGGAGGGAAATATAGGTCCCACCTTTCATCATAAATATTTCCCAGGAACCAAATCATAATCATACAACAAGAATAATTTCATAAAAACATTACCTTGGAATTTTGTAAAACTGAATTTTAAAAGAGGGTTTTAAAAAGGACATCCACTTATAAATTACATAAAATTGAACAGAGGCTTAATATAGATTATGGATTATGTATATATACTGTAAATAAAACATAATATAAATATAATGCATCACACAATCAATTTAAATAGCACATAACTAATGAAGTAGAAGGATAACCCAAAGAATGGAAATCGGGTTTAGAATTCCCATAACTCGGGTTTGTCTTACATTCAACTTGTTTAAACCTCCTTTATAAGGGTTAAAAGAGTGTTATTAATATTTAAAAAAATATATTTTCATGTTTATAACATCTTATATGACCATTTCATGACTACATTTCATCCATTAATTGTTAGTATTTTGTTCCTTGCATTTTTTAGGGTGAGTTCCTTACATGATTTCCATGATTGGTTCATGATGGATGTTCTTATTGATTGGAATTGAAACTCCAGAATTTAAATGAAATTAAATTTTCATATTTCCCGTACCATTTATTATACCATTTACCATTTTGATGTTATATATGAGGATTATTCATAAGATTAACCATTATTGATGTTCGTTTAGATCTTTTAGTGGTTGTTCGATAACAACAACCTCATTTTGTCTTATAATTTAAAACCATGAGTATAAAAGAATTCTAGAACCATGGAAGAGACATAATAAATATATTATAACCTGGTTTAACCATAAAAATGGTCTCATGACCTGACCTGAAAGAGTTAATTAAAATTTAAATAACATCATCCATGATGTTGGTAATTCGACACATCACGAAAAATGATTTAATTCCTTGAATAAGTGGGAGAGGAGGAGAAGAATGATGATGAATCCTACATTAACATGAGGGCATAAAGAATATACATGATTCTGGATCTTTCATTACTCTTGGTTAATAGGGGTGAGGAAAGAAGAAGAAAGGAAATAAATCATGAAATAAATGAAAATATGTTAAATATCTCATGAAACTTCTGCAGCCTAACGACGTCTCCTAAAATTTCATAAAAAATAGATTGATGAGGGAAAGGGAATATATCATTATTCATACGTAATATGAATATTAAGGGTGGTATGGAATGAAATATCCAACCATAATTAAAAATGGAAAGGAAGAGAATAATATAAAATGAAAGAAAAGAAAGAAAATAAAAGAGGATGTTTACATCTTGATCTCTTTTCCTTGAGATCCTCCTTATGGGCTTTGGTTTTGGACTTTTGGTGAGACTACAATCACTAGGACGTGGGGATGAATATTGGGGATGGCATTTGGCATAAATTAGGCAATTATCAAGGCTTGAGAGGTATGTGAGGAAGGGGGGAGTGAGGGTGGTATTTATAGTGGACGAGAGGGGGTATTTTTCACTATTTTAATCATTATTATAATATTTTTGCACAATATTAAGAATAGTACTAGTTAATGTTACCTAAATTTGTAATAATATCATGTGTGTTCGAACCAAGTGGAATTTCATCACTTATGATGTCATAAATAGTTATTTTTACTGACAATTTGATTATATGATATTTTATCGCAATTCACTATTCACCGAAAAATAAAAAAAATTAGAAAAGTACCAAAAATTTATGTAACACCTCAAGCTTCCACGGTACAATTCTCTTTTAAAAATATAGTAGCGCAAGTTGTACACAACTTCAAGTCCTAACACACACCACAACCAATCAAACTAGCCATTATGAATAGTAATACCCACTTTTTGAAATTTTATAAATTTTATCATTCAAAATGAGCTTCATTTTGGGATTTGGAATATCAAAATTATCATAGGGAAATTTTTGGTACTTTTCGGATAACTTTTATATTTTTATGAATAGTGAAAATTATTAAATTTTAATTAAAAACTACTTTTTAAAGCAAAATAATTAATAGTGATAAATTATAAATTTTAGGGATTTTAGAGTATAATTAGATTATATTTTTTCAATTTAATCCAATGTTGGACATTTTACATAATTTCACATTTAAACTAGACATAAAAAAGTACTAATTTTTTGATAATTATTATTTCATAAAAATACGCTTTTGGTTTTGACAAAGGAAATTAATTTTAAATTAATTTCGTCCACTTATGTGTTTTGAATATAGAAAATTGGATTCGATATTTATAATCATGATTTCATTATTGGTAAAATAGGTAGATTTTATGTTTAAATTTTTTTGAATAATTACTTTGGTAAATATTTTATTTACCATGGTAAAAGGGAAAATTCGGTAGATAAGGGTAAACAATGATATTATAATAATATTAATTTACCCTAAAATGTGTCCTAACCATATTGGTTGATACATATCTGAACATGGACATATTTGGGTCGATTTTTGGACCCAATGGAGACACTTTTATGTGATAAGGAAACTTTATATTAACTAAGATAAAGAAAATACAGAAATGACAAAAGCATATATCTTTTTGAAAAAAAAATTTTTACATAGGGTTATATGTGTTATATTTTCGACTAAAAATATTCATTATAATTTTAAAAATATTTCCTACATAATGGTATTTTATTTATAATTTTAAATATTGAATAATCAAATTTATTTATGACACAATAATGATGCATTATTTTCCTTATTAATAAAAGAATAAAATAATTGGTATTATAAATGTTAAAAAAATAATTTATAGTTTTGATGACATCCAAGAATTTTATTGGTTAATATGACATGTTATTATTGATTAAATGATTTTTAATCGAATTAATAAAGCTGTTAAGAATTTAACAACAATCAATTATTAAATAGTGTTAAAATTGACAATTAAAGAGTTTATAAAACAAAGATTATATTATTAATTCATATTTTATTCCTAAAAATCTATGGTTTGGCCAATGGACATATATAATTATTGGTGAATCATTAATGGATACCTTGGGGGTCTCTTGGATTTATATAGTATGTTTATTAAACATATAATATATAAATACAAAGACATATGGTAAATGTCAAACTAATTAACTAAGAGTTAAAACTAAAGGATAAGGTTTATAAAGTGACCCAAACCTATCTAAAACCTATTGGTTGAGTTTTTTTGTCCCATACTCACTTTAAACATTAAAAAATACACTTTTGATCCATTAGAAACTGAATATGAATTTATTATAAAATAATAATTCTAGCTTTTCCTAAGGTGCCCTAACCCCTCTTATAAAAGGGCACTTGCCCTTCTCTCAAATTCATGCCTTCAAAGCCATTAGTCTCGACCAACCCCAACCAAAATATCCTCAAAAACTTACTCAAATAAACCTATAATCCTTAGTTTAATAATAACACCAACCTATGGAGCCCTTTTGATCAAATCAAAAGGAAGAACCTGAAAAAGAGGTAATGTTTTCACCACCCTCTTTCAAGTTCCTTTATTCTTCAATTTCTTCTTTCTTTTTTATTTAAATTATAAAATAATAACTCTAGTATCTTAAATAAACTGTTAATTTATTATAATTTTGGTACAACCATATTTAGTATTCTATCCATCCTTTGAATGACATGACATCATACATGCGTACGTACGACTTACCATATCCATATCGTGGTGTTATTGTTATTCAAAACATTATTATTTGGATGGATATGATAATTATGTGTAATTGATTTAAATAATAAATATAACATGATAATTACTCTTTATATATGATATACCATCCAATTATATGTTATTTTTATATCAAAAGAACGATATTGTCGCTTGTGCGTACATACGGACTACCTGCTCCACGAACGCGTTAAGATTAATTCCTCATAGTATCCATTCAATAATAATTTTCATTTTATGATTAAAAATAATGTATAAGTACTCGATATCATTCTAGATATTAATAAGATACAAACTATGGATAACAAACACAACTTATGTAACAAAACATATAAAAGAAAACGACTAATTGAACACCCGAAACGATGATAATACATAAATATTATTAACAAAGAAATATTAAAAGATCATATATGATATCATATTTATGTATATGATTATTGTATAATTTAATAACAATGATTTAACTATTATACATGAGGTTAACCTACCCTCTACCAAGTAAATGTACAAGGTAAGGGGTTTTCATCTCACTCCTTTTTCCCGTAAAATTTATTCCATATTGCCACTATTACATTTTTATGGTGTATGTACTTACCATAATTGTATTATTTGTTTAATACACATTAATTTATGTGTATTTACATATTAATTGTATGATACCACTATCATGGGGTTAATGTTTCTTAAGTCACCAAATTTGTAAGGGTTTATTTCACAATCTCTTCATTATCTGAGGTTGTTTATACGTAATTATCTAATGGGGCATCATTATAATCCACATCCATGTTTCATAACAATGTATTTAACATCATTCTTAAAATTTTAGACTATTGGTTAAAGTCATTTATACCCTTGTTGACTATTTATAAGTTTTTTATAAAGGAATATTTCTGTCATTATCCAAATAAGTTCCCTTTTAACAGTTTCGAATAAATTATGGTAAGAAATTATTTTTTTAACATATATGGCCGGTGTGGATATTTTACAACAGTAAAAAAATCGTTGAAGCTTCCCTTACAAGATTATAAAAATATTTTGAAATTTAATCTTTTATTTTATATTTATATGACTTTTAAATTATTTCAAAATGAATATTTTAAGAATTTGTAAAAGGTACTGTTTATCAAGATCAGAATTATAAATGTTTTAAAGATTTATCTTTCTAAATAATTTTAATTAATGTTCTTATTTTCCAAATAATATTAAGGATTTATTTTTATTTACATGAATTTTTTGAAATGATATTTCTTTTCAAAAGATTCAAAGTGGTATGGGAAACTTTGATTCAAAAATCTCTTTTAAATTACTTCCTTTATAAATGTGTAAATTTTCAATGATTAAAAAATATATATATTTCTATAAAATAGTTTTTATTTCATCTATTTCAATATCCTTTGATCTATTTTAAGATTATTTGAAGTTGATTTATTATGATACAAAACTCCCATATTTTATTGAAGGTTTTGTGATACGTTTGATTGTGGATGTGTTATTTTTTTACCATTCATGGTTTATAGAGAACGTATTGACATTTCGTATGCTATTTTTAATATTAATGTTTATTTTATGTTTAAACCTATTAATATAGGGAATTTATTAGACTTAATAAGTGACTGGTGGAGCCCGCTATAGCTCCTCGATGTATCGGTAGGACTCATTAGACAAACTTGTGTCTTGGAACAATGCATTGACAAAATCTTATTTGTATTCTTGGCATGAGGCCTTGATTATGTGGTTATAATAGTATGGAATTATGCATTCCATCATTATGAAAGTCGATATTGATATTGAATGTGATTATTTGACTAGTAGAATATCCATGTGAATATGTAAATGGAATTATTGAATTTTATTTTTTCCATATTATGCTGATGTTCATGTTTAAAAGGCTTTTTCCTTAATTGTTTATGATCATTTATGAATGCTTTCGCTATATTGTTCCCCATACTGAGCATCTGAGGTCACCTGTTTCTTTTTATTTATTTTTACCAGGATGTGAAGACATATTTTTTGAATGACCTGCAGGGATAGTATAAGGGGATATGAGTGTGGTCTATAGAGACAATATGTTGTTTTAGTTTTCACTTTATGGTGTAATGTCTGGCTTATGAATATATCTAGTGTTTCCAAGGATACTAAACTAATTGGTCATTCGAGACATGATCTTTTGTGATCATGACAATGTTATGTAATAATGCACCAACTTTGGGTAATTGGGTTCGGGGCGTTATAGTTGGTATCAGATGATGTTAAGTACAAACCATGGAAGCTATATTTAGATAAACTCTACTTAGAGCACATGCCCCTAAGATAGACTTTGAGGATTAGTTTAGATGAAATTATTAGATATTTTTGTATTTTATAGATTTAGTGAGTTTTCCAAACAATACATATCTGTCTGGATATGAGAAGGTAGTGGCGGCTATGGCACAGATGTAACTAGGGGTAAAACCCATAAACACCACTTTCAGCTAGACTCGAACGGGAACTGGTGCATAAAAACAGGACATGATGTACTCTTGGTTACGACACTCCTGGGGGATATGCTTAAGATAATATATCATTTTAATTACAAACCATTATGAAGGGTTTATGAGTATATACTAACTCAATGAAAACATCATTATGATTATGTATTATATCCATAAATCGTTCAATTTAAATTAGGTATTTTACAAGGTTGGAATTATTCATTGCAATTCATAAACTGTCCTAGTTTATTCCATTGTATAGAAATGGCGCCCAGTAGAAGGAATGTCAACTCCAGCAATACAAATGATCCAAAGAGTAATAAGGATCGTATATTTCACGGTATTAAGAAAACATTTTGAAGTAAAATAGTCTCCCATGTATTCTCAATATATGAAGAAATTGTATCTTGTGTTGATTAGATAAGTAAAGAGTTCTCTGAGTCCTATGGATTTTAATCGAAGAAAGATAAGAAACGGATGGAAGAGAGAAATATGGATAAAGGGAAGAGTAAAAAAGTCATTTCCCATATGTGATAACTGTGGGAAGAAACACCCTGGAACTTTCTTGAAGGGAATGGTAATTTGTTATAATTGTGGAGAAAAAGGACACAAAGTGCGTGACTACAAGGGTATGAAAAAGGATTAAAATATACAATGCTTAATCTTCAATGAGTTGGGAAACTACGCAAACCAATGTTTAGATCATCAGAGTATTCCCCAAATGATGCTATTGGATAATAATCAAGTTATGATATTACCATATATGAGGAGGAATGATAAGAGTTATTATGTTGTTATTAAAGAATTATGTCATTTGAGTGTTGTATCAACATTGTACAAGTTATAATAATTATGAGGAATAAAAGGATTTTATTGTAGTACTATTTCATTAAGGACTCAAGATTGTGTGGAACTAAGAAAAGTGACTCAATAGTAGGTTAATTTTTTGGAAAATATATGATGAGAGAAGGATAAACTGTAATATAGTTCTGATACCATGGTAGTGATTTTGGAATAATACATGATTGATTTGTATAAATTATATTGGATATTATTGACTACCTTGAAACTGATAATAATTTGTATATTCAATCATTGTTGGAGTTCACAACATTTTTTGATAGAAGGACTTCTGGTATTCTATAATGAATAAGGGATCCTGAATGTAATCAATAAGGTTTTATGGTAATTCAGGATGTTGCAGTGGTTTAAAAGAATACATGATAAAGGTATTCACATGTTATTACATGGAAAAAAGGATCTTCATTGTGTTTACCTTCCTTGTAAATTTTGATATGTGATTTTGGACAGAAGTATTTTGGATAATTCTAGTTTGGGATTATTTATGGATTTCCATAAAAGGACAACCCGGAGGTCGGGCGACAACCTATCGCGTCCAACAAGGCCGCAAGACTTGAACCTACAACCGAAGGGCGACAAGGATGTATCACCTACCACTGGCCCACGTGATTTCCAAGATTGAATAATGTATTTTTTTATGATGTTATATTATATTAATTATAAATTCGTTTTTTTGAACCCCAACTGAATAGGATAAATAGAATATTTTTTATGTTCTATTATCTTTTAGAGTGAAAGATGAGTTTGTGGTAGAAATTATTTAAAGGATGGAACACTACATGTCAATTATATATTTTTCTTCTTCTATTATTCTATAAAGAAATTAATTATTATAAATTATTGAAGAGATCATAAAACCAAAAATGTGTTATCCTAATACCTTATGTTTTGTTGAACCGATGATATTTTCAATCATCATAGATCGATGGATTTGATGCCCTAAATTCTACAAATGTTTGTAACTGATGAACTCAATCACTACCTTTATATATTTTTTGTTTTCCCTCAAATTATGTACCTCTAATTTCCACCAATGATCTCCTAATCAAGATCATAATTTGGTGGTGAACCTTTCATCTCTCTTTTCCTCTTATTAAGAATAAATTTTATTAACCCAATTTTCGATGTGGGTTTTCCCACAATGATATTTTCTATTTTCAGCCTGTTATATTCAAAAAAATTAAATTTTTGAGGATGAAATATTTTGATGGAGGGAAGAATGTTACACCTCAAGCTTCTATGGTACACTTCTCTTTGAATAGTAAAATAGCGCGTGTTGTACGTAACTTCGAGTCCTAACTCAAACCACAACTAATCAAACTAGCCATTTTGAATTGTGGTACCCAATTTTTGATATTTTATTCATTCTATCATTCAAAATGGACTTCATTTTTGGATTTGGAATATCTAAATTAGCTTAGCGAGAATTAGTGGTACTTTTTGGATAACTTTCATATTTTGATGAACAGTGAAAATTACTAAATTTTAATTAAAAACAACATTTTTATCGAAATAATTAATAGTGGTAAATATTAATTTGAGGTATTTTAGAATATAAATAGATTATTTTGTTTCAATTTAATCCAATGTTTGACATTGGACATAATTTTATATTTAAACGAGACATAAGCAAGAACCAATCATTTGATAGTTATTATTTCTTAAAAACACGTTTTCTGTTTTGACAATGGGAATTAATTTTAAATTAATTTCTGCCACTTCTGTGTTTTGAAATTAGAAAAATTGATTCCGTATTTATAATCAGGATGAAAAAATTCTGTAAATATGTAACTTTTATTTTTATACATTTTTATAATTATTTCGGTAAATATTTTATTTACCATGGTTAAAGGGTAAATCCTGTAAATAAATGTAAAAAATAATATTATAATAATATTAATTTATCATAAAACGTGTCCTAACACTATTGGATGATACATGTCAGACCATGGGCATCTTTGGGTATATTTTGTGACCCCATGAAGCAACTTTAAAGTGATAAGGACACTTTATATTAATTAAGTTAAAGTCAATACAAATATGACATAAGCATATATCTTTTATAAAAAAAATTTTATATAGATTTATATATTTTATATTAAAGAATATAAATATTAATTATAAAGGTAAAAATATTTAATAAATAATTGTAATTTAGTAATAATTTATATACATTTAAAATTAAAATTTATTTATGACACAATAATGATGCATTATTTTATTTATTAATAAAAGAATCAAATAATTGGTATTATAAATGTTAAAATAAATATAATTTGAAATTTTTTATGACATCCACGAATTTTATTGGTTAGTATTACATGTGAGGATTTATGAAATGAATTTTTTTAGAATTAATAAAGTTGTTACAACTTTAACTAAAATAAATTATTAAATTGTGTCAAAATTGACATAAAAGAGTTTTAAAAACAAATATTATATTATTAATTCATATTATTTTCCTAAAAATATAAGGTTCATCCAAAGAAGTTATATCATGATATGTGAATCATTAATGGTCCACTTGGGGGTCGATTGGATATATATAGTAAGTTTATTAACCATATAATATAAAAATACAAAGAGACATGGTAAATGTCAAACTAATTAACTAAGAGTTAAAACTAAAGAAAAAGTTTAATAAAGTGACCCAAACTTCTATAAAACCTATTGGTAGAGTTTTTTTCAACTCACACTTACCTTAACCTTTAAATTATACACATTGGAGCAATTATAAACCGAATATAAATTTATTATAAAATAATATTTCTATCTTTTCCTAAGGTGCCCCTCACCCCTCTTATAAAAGGGCACTCCCCCTTCTCTCAAATTCTTACCGTCAAGCCATTTGGATCTTCCAAACCCTGCCCATATATCCTCCAAACTTCCATAAATTCATCATAGAGGCCTTAGTTTGATCATAATGCCAACCTATGGAGACCTTTTGACCAAATCAAAAGAAAGAACCCAATGAAGAGGTAATGATTTCACCGCCCTCTTTCAAGTTCCTTTCTTCTTCAACATCTTCGTTATTTGTTATTTCCATACTAAAATAATAACTCCAATATATTCTGTATACTATTATTGTATTATAAATATGGCACAACCATAGTCAGTATTCTATCCATCCTTTGAATGACATGTAACTATACGTGCGTACGTACGACTTATCGTTTCCACGTCATGGTGTAATTGTTATTCAAAACATTACTATTTGGATGGGTTTGATAATGATGTGTAATTGATATAACTAATAAATATAACATGATAATGATTATTTATATGTGATATACCATCCAATTATATATTATTTTAAAGTCAAAAGAATGATATGGTCGCTCGTGCGTACGTACGGACTACCGTCTCGATGAACACGATAAGATTCTTTCCCCATCATATCCATTCAAGACTAATTTTCATTTGGTGATTTAAAATAATTTTAAGGACATTATATCATTATGGATATGAATAAGATACATCCTATTGATAAAAATAATAGCTTATGTAACAAATCATATAAAATAAAATGAGTATGTGAAGACCCAAAACAAAGATAATACTAAAATACTATTAACAATGCAATATTATAAGATCATATATGATATCGTATTTGTGTATATTATTATTTTATAATTTAATAACAATTATTTAATTATTATATGTTAGGATAACCTACCCTTGACTAAGGAAAAGTACAAGGTAAGGGGTTTTAATCTCACTCCTTATTCCCGTTAGATTCATGCTATATTGCCACTATTACATTTTGTGTGGTGTATGTACTACCCATAATTGTATTCTTTGTGTAACACACTTTAATTTAACTGTATTTACATATTCATTGTAGGATACCGCTTTCATGTGGTGTATGTTTCATATGTTACCAAATTGGTAAGGTTTTATTTCACAATCTCTTCACTATCTGAGGTTGTTTATACATAATTATCTACTGGGACCTCTTTATCATCCACATCCATGTTTCTTAAAAATGAATTTAAATTCATTCTTAATATTTTATAGACTATCGGTTAAATTCATTTATACCATTATTGATGTTTTATATGATTTTTATAAAGGAATATTTCTGTCATTTTCCAAACTACGACCTTTTAATGCTTTTCCACAAAATTATGGTAAGAATGTTTTTTAACTTATACGGCGGGTGTGGCTATTTTCCACCGTTATAAAAATATTCAAAGCATCCCTTACAACATTATAAGAATATTTTGAAATTAAATGTTTTATTTTATAATTATGTGACTCTTAAATGATTTCAAAATAAATATTTTTAGTATTTGTGAAAGGTACACTTTATCAAGATCCGAATTTTTTATGTTTTAAAAATTTAACTTTCTAAATATTTTTAATTAATGTCCATGTTTTCAAAATGATTTTAAGGATTTATTTTTATAGAAATGAATGTTTTGATATTATATTTATTTTCAAACGTTTAAAAGTTTTATGGGACACTTTGATTCAAAAATCTCTTTTAAATTACTTCCATTATAAATGTGGGACTTTTCAATGATTAAAAAAAAGAGATATTTCTCTCAAATAGTTTTGTTTTCATCTATGTCAACATCCTTTGATGGATTTTAAGCTTATTTGAAGTTGATTTATTATGAATCAAAACTTCCATATCTTATTGAAGGTTTTGTGATATGTTTGACTGTGGATGTGTTACTTTTATACCATTCATGGTTTATGGAGAAAGTGTTGAAATTTCGTATGCTAGTTTTAATACGAATGATTATGTTATGTTTAAACCTGTTCATATGAGGAATTATTTGGTATTAATAAGTGACAGGTGGAGCCTGATATAGCTTCTCGATGCATCGATAGGTTTCATTAGTCAAACTAGTATCTTGGAATAAGGCCTTCAAAAAATCTTATTTCTATTCTTGGCACGAGGCCTTAACTATGTGGTTACGATAGTCTAGAATTATGCATTCCATCATTATGAACATGGTTATTGGTATTTCGTGTGATTATTCAACTATTAGAATATCCATGTTAATAAGTAAATGGCGTTATTTCATTTCATTTTTGCCATATTATTTTGAAGTTCACATTTAAAATTATTTTTCCTTAAATTTTTATACTCATTTATGAATGTTTCAACTATATTGTTATCCTTACTAAGCATCTATGCTCACCCCTTTCTATGTTTTATTTTTTCAAGGATGTGAAGAAGTATTTTATGAATGACCTGTAGGGATAGTATAAGAGGGATATGAGTGTGGTCTATGGAGACCATATGTTGTTGTAGTTTTAAATTTATGATGTAATGTATGACTTATGAATATATCTAGTGTTTCCAAGGCTACTAAACCAATCAGCCTCTTGAGACATGATCATTTGTGATCATGGCAATGTTATGTAATAATGCACCGACTCATGGGTAACTGGGGTCAGGGCGTTACAATTTACCCTAACAATTTTTGACGTATAGAATTAAAAAATGATGTCAATTTTTTAAAAATAATTATATATATATATTATTAATTTAATTTTTAAATAACATCATTCTTATTTAATAAATTAACAATTCTAATTCGAAAACTACTTATTTATCACAATAAAAAATTAACCAAGATGTTATTATCTTGTAGCCTTAAGAAAATAAAATCATAATAAAATTTAATAATCATTTGTGTAATATTACTATTCATATTTCTACTCATATTAATATTCATTAGGGTATGTTACGATTCACAAAAAAAAAATTTGGTTCCAATAGACTCCAAATAATATATTGAAAACAATTATAGGTGACAGTTTCTTGAAAATCAAAACAGAGCAGGGGAAAATTATTTTTAAAGTCTAGTTATAAATTTCTACATAAAACAATGTTCCAAGAATTTATATTAATTTTTAGAAAAAAATGGGGTGTAACAATTTTATTGTTCTAATACCATTCAAACTAAGAATGAAACTCCCCTTAATAAATTTACAAGCATTGGCACGCGCGTTGGAAAATTTAATTGGCATGTCCGTTGGAAAAATTAATTGGCACATGCATTGGAACAATTAATTGGCGCGTGCGTTGGCACAATAAATTTCATAGAGGAGGTCACGATTTCCTACCTCATTAAAGAGGGGGAGTGGAGAGATTTCATCCTCCCCCATCAATAGGGGTTGGTTGGTCCCCACCCCTATCATTAATAGGGAGGTTATAATTGGGTGGGCCCCACCACCATCACCACTCATGGGAGGTTAGGGTGTGGCGGTCCCACCACCAACTCCCAAATGGAGGTTTCAACCAACACACACAACACAAGGCAACTTAAAAATAAAATAAAGTGTCATACTTTATTTTATTATTTTTTTTAAAAAGACAAAAACTAACATTTATCTCCGACTCACTACCATTGAATTGAAAGCCTTCTGAAGCAAGCATTGGTGCTACGAGTTCAACAATGCCTTCATATTTCAATTATGAGAACTGGTTAAAATGTTTCAAAATGCCACTTGTGCGTTTTCTGAACGTACCCGAAAAAAATATCAGAAAATTATTATCAGTCACCTTCGACTCGTGCTAGTCGATGTTAAGCACTGTTTAGAGACCCGAAGCTTGACGTACATGGACATTACATTACTTTTGCGGAATACAGAATACATAGTGAAAATAGACACACAAGGACCGTAATCGTTTAGTGTCTTTGCAAACTCAGAAAATAATCTTCTAATCATGGTGAAAGATCTTTAACATCTCCCATAAAGATCTTCCCATATTTTTTTCTTACCTAAAACCTTTATTTAAATCCTTGGGAAAATAAATAATATAAAGGGTGAGCTCAAATGCTCAGTAAGGGAAAGGATAGAGATCATAAAACAATCCATAAACATTTGAATGCAAAAACTTGAACATAAAATCTAAACATCAAAATCATGAACAACAACATAAATCTTGGAAGTACACAAGGCATAGATCACAAAGGAACAATAGTCATGATAATCTAGCATGGTAATAAAACATGTAATTGTGGAATCCATTAAGAACATGTTATTATTTCCATAGTAGCCAAGGAATTGCTGCCAAGACTATCTTACTAGACAAAGTCCCATTCTGAATCGTGTTCACTCCTCGTTCCAGTCCTATAACACTGAACTGAATTAACTTACCCTTTCGGCCATGTGTATCTCATTAGATATAAATCATTACCCAATTCATTATAGGGAGATATTGGTCCCACCCATCTCATATTGAAATCATTCTTAGGTGTGCCACAAAACAATCATAAAGCATTTATCATGACTAAAAGATTAAAATGGGTTTCATAATCATCATTCCTTCATAAAATAATCCATATAAAACAAATGGATATAATTTCATCATATGAAAATTGAAACCATGTAAATCATAGAGACATTATACTTGAAACATACACATATGAAATAATGTCATCTTAGATGGAAAATGGTTTTGAAAAAACAGTTGAAATGAATTCTTGAGGAAAGTATCCTTTCTTCTTAAAAATAATTTTTTTTCACAAAATACCATGAAATTTTTAAAGAAAACTATTTTATTAAAAATAGTCATGAAATCATGTAGAGTAAGCCTCATTAAAATAGGGCTTTATGAAAATTCTAAAATCTGTGCATGCTGTATAAGATAAAAAAACATTCTTCTCATACTTTTGCCAGAAAAGTTAAAAAGTACCTTGTATGGTAATCAAAAGAAAGATTCCTTTCATAACATGAGGTAAAAGTAAAAATGGGTAAAAATGACATTAAAAATACATGAAATTTGTTTTATAAAAAATGGACATGAATGATAACAATAACCCCAGTAAATACTTACAAATAGACAATCTTGGATAAGAACGGGATTGGAATAATTATCCATTACCTTATGTCTGACATGATTTGTAGGTATCTGATCCTTCTGTATAATGATTTATATAATTTCATTGACTTATTAGAGAATCATATTCATTTTTATGATATCATACATGGTTTACTTATGACTCTATATTACCAGTTCTTTTGTAATTTCGATGTAAAAGCAGCGATTTGGGTAAAATCATTTCATTTGTTGTACGTGTTTCGACTTATTGTTCCTGATATTATTACTTATATACTTATTTAAATAATTACAGAATGTAATAAATGATTTATATATAATATATATTCATCATATACATATATATATATGATATATCGATAAATGGAATGAAAGACACTGTTCATGGAGACGGTAGGCCGTACGTACGCATGAACGCTGTTTTCGCTTCCTTATAGAATTGAATGGATAAAAGTAGATGAAATACATATATATATAGATAAATCCAGTATCATTATTATGTCATATATTTCATTATTATTCAATATATATACTTTATAATCATTCATGAATGGTTAACATGAAGATTGAATCTCATCACGTCGTGGAGACGGTAGTCCGTACGTACGCATAAGCGATGATATCATTCCCATGATCATGGAATTGTATTGAAGCGTATGTATAATATTTCCGAATCAATATCACTTTACAATAACCGTAAATACTTATTTATTTACACCATTATACCCATCCATGTAAGGTGGTGGTGGAAAACCTGATTACACCATGGCGTGGAGATGATATTCCGTATGGACACACGCGCGGTGATTTCATTTTCTGTAGGATGGATAGAAAGTGAAATAGGGTTGTTCCAACTTTATAATAAAATATCAGTATACAAGAGATACTGATGTTATTACTTCATAATGAATCAAATAATGAAGAAGAAGTAGAATAAGAAATAAAGTTGAAAGAATTGGTAACGGGCATTACCTCTTCTTTGAAGCGCATCTTCTTAACCTCCTCATTGGGCACTAAAGATGGACTTTGAAGAAGAACATAAGCTCTAGGATGTTTCTAGGGTAGTAGAGATGAGAAATTGGTAGGGGTTGGCCGAGCTTGAATGCTCAATGTGGTGTGAGGATGAGAGGGAGGAGGTGCCATTTTATAAGGGAGGATAGGGGCATCTTTGGAAAAACGACAAATATTATATTATTATAAACTCATATTTGGTTTTTAATAGATCCAAATTGATTTATTTCGATGATAAGGTGTGGATGGGTCGAAATATTCTCATCCAAAAGAATTTATACAAGTTCAGGTTTCTATTTTAAACTTATCATTCAGATTTGACTTTAAGTTAATAATTTTACTTTTACTATGTCTTCTTGTTTTCTTACACTACAAGGTTAGTAAAAATAGTATAACAAGTCAAATGAACCCCAATTTTTTAATCATTAACATATATAACCTTATATAAGTCTTTTGACAGATTCATAGTTTTTTAAGAATAAAATAACAATTAATAATATAATATTTGTTTTAAAAACTATTTTATGTCAATTTTGACACTATTTGGTAAATGATTTTTTTGAAACTCATAACAGCATTAATAGTTCGAAAAAAGTTAATTAAATCAATAATAACATCTCATATTAACATATAATATTAGTTAAATTCATAAAAAGTCTCAAATTACATTTTTTTTGGTATTTATAATATCAATTATTTTAATATTTCATTATTTATGTAATTACTGCATCACCATTGTGTCATAAATAACATAGATTATTTAATTTCTAAAAATTATAAATAAAATACCCTTAGGTATGAAATCTTTTTATATTTCTAATGAATATTTATAGTCAAATTTATCTTATGTATAATTATATATAAAAAATGTATTAGTTATTAAAATATGATTTTAAGAATTTTTACCCTTCTTTAAATAAATTAAAAATAAATGTCCTAATCTAATCCAAGTGGACCTAAATGGTCATATTTTATTCCTAAGGTTGTTTTTGGTCCAATTAAACTTATCCAATAGAATTAGGACAACTATTAGGTTAATAATAATAGCATTTTTACCCGTTTACCGTATTTACTTTTAACTTTGGTAAATAAAAGTAAAAAGCTACTATTCACCAAAAATTATTTTCATCTCATTGAACCACATTTTAGTCCTTGATATTAAATGTGTCTCTCCGATTTTAGAAATTCCACTCAGAAAAGTGGTAAAATTATGTTTTATGTAAATATCCAAATTCTCCTAGTAGGTGGGTAAAAGACGGTGAAAAGTTCAATAATAATTTTATATAACTAAAATTATTATAAAACGAATCCAATTAATTACATTGAACTTATATAGGTATTATGTATCAATTTTGAACTAAAATAAATTTAAATAAAATATATTATTATTTAAATAAAAAGTCGGTTTAACTAAAAACTCAGTCTTTTCACTATTCATCAACAATTGATGTTTTTCAGGTAAATACCAAAAATTCAGCCTAAGCTATATTTGATATTCCGAATTCAAAAATGATGTATATTTTTCCAAATTCATATCATAGAAGTGTCATTAGTTAATTTTAAAAGTAATTCCCGTTATCAAAACAAATAGTGTGTTTTTAAGAAACAATAACTATTAAAAGATCATCACTTGTTTATGTCAATTTCAAAGTGAAATTAATTCCAATGACCAACATTGGATTAAATGGTAAAAATATATTCTAATTAAACTTTAAAAACAATTAAAAAGATAATTCAGCCATATATATTATTGCGATGAAAAAAGTTGTTTTTAATTAATATATACCGTGTTTTTACTATTCATTAAAATATGAAAGTTATCAGAATAATATGAAAAATTTATCAGAATTAAATTTTTATATCTTGATACCAAGGAAGAATTTTATTTTTTCAAATTGACCTTATAAACATGTCATAAACTAGATTTAAAGTGGGTGCGCCATCAAAAGGCGACAAAACTGCATTTTTGGAAAAATACTTATTTTAACCGAAAATCCGATTTTGTTTTCTTACCTAATTCTAGAAAATGTGTAAGATGAATTATAATTTTATAAAACTAAAAATTCAGTTAATACTATTCATAAAGTCTAGTTCATAATAATATTATAACCATATATCGTTGATTAGTGAAACCTGGTATTGCTTACAACACACGCTATCGAGGAAGGTCGTGACTACATGTAATGTAAGCCATGTCGGGGTTGTGTGTTGTGAAAGACTCCTCTGTTGTTTCGTATAACAAAATCCAACAATATTTCATTTATACATTTAATATATATATATATATATACATTCAATGTTTCGTAGAATCACTACTATCAAAAGTGTGTGTAACATTATCTAAGAATAGTGTTGCGTATACTGCAAACTAATATGGTGTTACATATAGTACAGGTTAATCCTGGTGTAGTGTATAATAGAACACATCAATGAAATTAAAAATAAAATATCTCATAAAATATCAGGTTGTTACATTCTAACCCCCTTAAAATGAATTTCTCCCTCAAAATTCGTCGGGGTTATAAATAGTTTACTACTTGAATGTTTCTTTCATAGAAACCCACATCATAAAAAGGAATACCAAAACTTAACATTAAAATCTAAATTATGAAACGTAATAGTTACCCAAATTAACTAATCACTGGGTTTCCACATAGATAAATAAAGGTGAAAATATGGATATGGAAGTGAAATCTAACCATTAAATTTGAATGGAGAGTGGTAGAGCACATGGCTATGAAAAATCCAACAATCACAAAGACATAAAATTGTGATGATCTAAGGTACCATCTGATTCATCGGATATGAGGTCACTAGGACAACATTTTTTTGTTTTTCAATATAATTTCTCTAATGATGATGAATTATAAGAAATTCTTACAAGATTTTGGTACCATCTCACTGTTTTTCATGCCTTGAACAATTTCTACTTCATCTCTTAAAGAAATGAAGTTGAATTTGTTTTTCATGAAGTGTTAGCAGATCATGTGATAGAATGATGGGTCATTCCATCTATTTCAAACATACATAAGTCCATCTACGGTGAGGTTAATCGTATACGATTCCAAAAATGAACTAATACTTCATCTATCATACCACTTAATAAAATAAAACCAGTTTTTACTGACCAGGGACTTCCTGTAGGCCAGTGGTAGGCGATAAAGGCCTGTCGCACATCGGCTGTGGGTTCGATTCCCACAGCCTTGTCCGACGTGACGGGCTGTCACCCATGCTGCAGGTTGTCCCATTTCTAAAATTAGATCATTATGACATTCCATCGATAATATCGAAAATAGTTCTAGCCATAAACAAAACTAACTTAAGTCCAACATAATCCATTTCAAATCTTTAGTCTTATCCAAAATACATCTTTCTAATCTTATAGTATAATGAAAACAGTTACTAGAAATGTCATCTACCGAGCATGTGAATACCATCATTTATCCCCGATATATCTTTTTGATCACATTCCAATCATTTGAATACCTTAATCATGTATTCTCTTGAAAACATGGACATGTATGATAACAATAACCCCAGTAAATACTTACGATTAGACAATCTTGGATAAGAATGGGAATAGAATAATTATCCCTTACCTTGTGTCTGATATTCATCGTAGGTATCCGATCCTCGTGTATAATGATTTAAATAATGTAATTGAATTATTACAGAATCATATTTGTTGTTATGATATCATATATGGTTTACTTATGACTTTATATTACCAGTTCTTTTGTAATTTCCATGTAAAAGCAGTGATTTGGGTAAAATCGTTTCATTTATTGTACGTGTTTCAACTTGTTGTTCATGATATTGTTACTTATATACTGATTTAAATAATAATAGAATGTAAAACATGATTTATATATAATATATATTCATCATATACATATATATATGATAGATCGATAAATGCAATGAAATACACCGTTCATGGAGACAGTAGGCCGTACATTCAGATGAATGTTGTTTTTGTTTCCTTATTGAATTGAATGGAATTAAGTAGATGAAATACAAATATATATACATAAATCAAGTATGATTTTTATGTCATATATTTCATTATTATTCAACATATATACTTTATAATCATTCATGAATGATCAACATGAAGATTTAATCTCATCGCGTCGTGGAGACGGTAGTCCGTAAGTACGCACAAGAGATGATATCACTCCCATGATCGTGGAATTGTATTGAAGCGTATGTATAATATTTCAGAATCAATATCACCTTACAAAAACCATATATATTTATTTATTTACACCATTATACCCATCCATGTAAGGTGGTGGTGGAAAAACTGATTACACCACAGCGTGGAGACGGTATTCCGTATGCACACACGTGCTGTGATTTCATTTTCTGTAAGATGGATAGAAGGTTAAATAGGGTTGTTTCATATTTATAATAACATATCAGTATACGAGTGATACTGATGTTATTACTTCATAATGAAACAACTAATTAAGAAGAAGTATAAGAAGAAATAAAGTTGAAAGAATCGGTAACTGACATTACCTCTTCTTTGAAGCGCCTCTTCTTAACCTCCTCTTTGGGCACTGAAGATGGTCATTGAAGAAGAACAGAACCACTAAGATGTTTCTAGGGTAGTGGATAAGAGAAACTGGAAGGGTTTGGCCGAGCCTAAAGGCTCAATGTGGTGTGAGGAGGAGAGGGAGGAGGTTACCTTTTATAAGGGAGGACATGTGCACCTTTGGAAAAACTAAAAATATTATATTATTATAAAGTCATATTCGGTTTTTAGTAGCAAGAAATTGATTTATTTCAAAGAAAAGGCAGGGATGGATCGAAGTACTCTCAACCAATAGAATATAGACAAGGTCAGGTTACTATTTTATCATTATCAATTAGATTTAACTCTAAGTTAAATAATTTTACTTTTACTGTGTCTTTTTGTTTTCTTACACTACAAGGTAAATTAACTTAGTATAACAAGCCAAATGAACCCCAAGTTTTTTATTATTAATTTAGATAACCTTATCTATTTCATTTGACAAAACATTATATTTTTATGAATAAAATAACAATTAATAATATAATATTTGTTTTAAAAACTATTTTATGTCATTTTTCATACTATTTGGTAAATGATTTTTGTGAATATCATAATAGCATGATTAGTTCGAAAAAAGTTATTTAAATCAATAATAACATCTCATATTAACGTTTAAAATTAATGGAATTTATAAAAAGTCTCAAATTACATTTATCTGGGTATTTATAATATCAATTATTTTAATATTTCATTATTTAGGTAATTACTGCATCACCATTTTGTCATAAATAACATAACTTATTTAATGTACATAAATTATAAATAAAACACACTTAGGTATTTAATCTTTTTATCATTCTAATAAATATTTGTATCCGAATTCATCTTATGTATAACCCTATATAAAAAATGAATTAGTTATTAAACTTTGATTTTAACTATTTTAACCCTTGTTTAAATAAATTAATAATAAATGTCCAAATCTAATCCAGGTTGACCTAAATGGTCATATTATATTCTTAAGGTTTTTTTTGGTCGAATTACTCTTATCCAATAGAATTGGGTCATGTGTTAGGGTAATAATAATATCATCTTTACCCTTAATTACCCTATTTACTTTTAACCGTGGTAAATAAAAGTAAAAAGCTACTATTCACCAAAACTTATTTTAATCACATTGAACCGCATTTTAGTCTTTGATATTAACTGTGTCTCTCGGATTTTCGAAATTCCACTCATAGAAGAGGTAAAATTATGTTTTATGTGAATTTCCAAATTCTCCTCGGAAGTGGGTAAAAAACGGTGAAAAGTTCAATTAAAATTTTATATAACTAAAATTATTATAAAATGACTCCAATGAATTTAATTGAACTAATATAGGTATTATGTATCAATTTTTACCTAAAATAAATTTAAATAAAATAAATAATTATTTAAATAAAAAGTCGGTTTTAATCAAAAACTCATTGTTTTCAGAATTCATAAAAAATTTATGTTTTTCAGAAAAAAAACTATAATTTAGCCGAAGCTATATTTGATATTCCGAATTCAAAAATTAGGTCTATTTTTACAAATTTAATACATAGAAGTGGCATTAAATAATTTTAAAAGTAATTCTCGTTATCAAAACAAATATCGTGTTTTTAAGAAACAATAACTATCAAAAAATCATCACTTGTTTATGTCCAATTTCAAAGTGAAATTGATTCCAATAACCAAAATTGGATGAAATGGTAAAAATATATTCTAATTACACTTTAAAACCAATTAAAAAGATAATCTATCCATATAAATTATTGCTATGAAAAAAGTTGTTTTTAATTCAAATATAGCGTGTTTTTACTATTATCAAAATATGAAAGTTAACAGAATAGTATGAAAAAATTATCCGAATTAAATTTTTTTGTCCTGATTCCAAGGATGAATTTTATTTTTTCAAATTGAACTTATAAACATGAAAAAAACTAGATTTAATGTGGGTGTGCCATCAAAAGGCTGCAAAACTGCATATTTTGAAAAATACTTATTTTACCCGAAAAACTGATTTTGTTTTCATACCTCATTATAGAAAATGTGTAAGATTAATTATAATGTTATGAAATTCAAAATTCAGTTAATAATAATCATAATGGCTAGTTAATAAAAATATTATAACCATATATCATTGTTTAGTGAAACCTGGTATTGCGTACAACACATGCTATCGAGGAAGGTCACGATTGTGTGTAATGCAAGCGAAGTCAGGGTTGCGAGATATGCAATACTCCTCTATTGTTTCGTATAATATAATTCAACCATATTTCATTTGTACATTAAATATATATATATATACACTCAATGTTTCATAGAATAACCACTATCAAAATTTTGTGTAACATGATCCAAGAATAGCGTTGCATATACTGCAAGCCAATACGGTGTTGCGTATAGTTCAAGCTAATCCTGTTGTAGTGTATAATAGAACATTTAAAAAAATTAAAAATAATATATCTCATAAAATCTCAGGTTGTTACACTCTTCCTAGATGAAACATTCCCCAACAAACGCAACGGTACTCTCAGATTTTAAATCCATGTTACTGTTTAGAATTTATTAATTTTACAATAAAATAATTGTCACTTAATTATTTTATTTGCGGCCAAAAACTAACTTTCTCGGATGGCCCGCGCCGGCCAAAGTTAGTACTTGATTAATGAAACCATACACTCACGAGTTCAGTGGTGGTCTCAGATTTTTAATCCGAGTTACCTTTTGTGAGTTCTAAGCATTTGAAAAATAAATAATTTATTTTATTATTTTATTTACAATTATTCCATTTTTGGGTTTTCTCACCGGAGGTCCGCCCCGACTAATCTTAAGTCGCGCCAAGGGTAAAACCACCATCTTAAGCACAATGGTGCCCTCATATTTCTAATCTGAGTTACCATTTAAGAGTTATTCAACTTTTTCAAGAAAATTGCTTAGGTATGTTAACATAATCTTAACAAAAACTTCTACGAATCATTGCGGGATCTTCGGGCCTCGGTATCGCGCGCCGTCATATTTCGCAGAACCTTAAAATTCCAATAAAAATAAATTTTATATGGAAATTATGTGTCTATATAAGAAGTTTTATTTTAGTAGTTAACATAAATAATATTACTTGTTTATAAAATTAATTTTTTAATTTAGAGTGAAGATAAATCATTATGAAAATTTTAATGATAATTGTTTGGGTTTATTAATGGCTTTTTTATCCCAACGAACTCATTTTAATATATTAATTAAAATGATGTGTTACAAAATTTTCCAAAATATTTATTATGTTATAATATATATATTATTGTTTTACTCCACCATATAAATGGATTCATGACTAGAAGTAATGATGGTAATAGAAGTTTAAAATCCCTCCTCTTTGAATGTGATAACTTAACACATCCTAGATGATGTTTTCATTTCCTGAATAAGAGAAGGGGAAAGGCGAGATGATGATGAATTCTTCCATTATCAAAACAAAATTACACTACACATAAGTTAATTGAGTTATCAAAACAATTGGATTAAAATAGGAGATTCATGAAAAATAAAATAAATGAACTTGAATAAAAACAGAAATTGGGAAATCCCTTATTGAAATTCGGCAGCCTAACAACGCCACTTAAAATTTTAAAAAAAGTTTTTATGAAATAAAAAATTCCTTATAATAATTATAACATAATATATAATGTATGGTGATTTTTTAAATACATATTACAACCTAATACAAAATGAATTATAAAATATAATAACATAATAAGAGTGCTTGAAAAAGAAATTGAATTTGGGAGGAAAATTATGCAGCATAATGCCAATGCAACATTGTTTTAGAAAATATTTTATTGAGAGGGGACATGGGTAACCCATTTATAAACATCCCATTATATAGTATAATTACAGAATAAAATGTATGTAAGAACATGTTATGAAATATCGAAATACATTCAACATAAAATAGAACATTAAGGGAAAAGAGTAGTTATGGATTCACTTACCTTGTAGTGTAAATCCTAAAAAATGATGTTTATGACCATGGGGGATTGGGGAAACCTTGGGAGGATTCCTAGGGACGTAATACTAACATAGTTTCAAGGAAGATAAATTTATAATGAATGAAAATGAAGTAATGTGTGGGTATTTATAGAAAAAGAGAGATATTTTTATTAATTTCTGATAACACCACATTATTGGTATTTTCAAAACCATGGGCTTTCCCATAGTATTTTTCCATAGTATTGGCCACCTGAGACACCTCATATCATATTTTTATTAGCCAAGTTCTAATAGAATTATTAAATCATGATTATATCCTTAATGATATTTTTAAACAAGTCAAACACTCAAAATAGTTTTTTAGTATTCCTGAAAAATAGTTCTTTATAAAGTTATCATACATTAAAAAATACATAATATCAATGTTATAAATTAAAAAATTACATTTTTAGAAAAATAAATCTCTAATTATAAAAATATTAATTTTTTATGAAAATACTTATTTATTAATATTAATAGAGAATATAAAATGGATTGTAAAATTCATACTAAAACTCTTCGCACTTAAAAAAATAAAATTATATTACCATTTGTAATTAATGAATTGGTTTTTGAAAAGAATATTTCATTATTATTATCATTACTAAAACATTATTTTGATATAATAATTTAAATCACTCAGAAATGTAATGTTTTTACCTGAAAAACTTATTTTTCAAATTCATCATATTTTAAAGGAAAAACTGATCTCAAAACCTAAATGATGGAAAAAAATGTATTTATACTTTCATAGGTGACGTTACTACTCTATTTTCCATATTACTTTTAATAAGGGTATGTTACTATTCATAATGGTAAGATACTATTCATAAAAAATATTATTTGTCTTATCAAACACTAAATATCTTGCTAGATGTAACAGTGTATGTCAGTTTTACAAAATTCAAATCATAGAGGTTGAAAAATTATGTTTACCAACTATGTTATAATAAAGTGGTATTTTTTAGTGTCGTAGTGTTTCATGCATTCTATATTAAATATATTTTTAAATTCATGTGTTGATACCAATACAATTTTTATATACATAAAAATAGTTGAGCTATAATGAAAAGTAAGAAAACAAACATGATAACGATTCATGGAATATGAGTCTAGTTTCATAACATGATATCATAAAATGTGAATTTTTACAATAATCACTTGGAATCATTGAATAAATAAGAATAAATATTAAGATCCTAAAATAATATTATTAGGAAACAACATAAAATTTGACATCATTAGGGTTTGTTAAGGATTTATAACCAGACAATAAAACATGTTGTGTTGTCTTATTTCTCATGCCCCATTAATTAAATCTGATGAGATATAAACACTAAAAAATTCATTGGGGTTCAATATATAATTTATCTAAAACTTTATATCATAATTTATATTGTAATATGTGTTTTATTAATAGAAAAAATAAATATTTTACAAGAATAATAACTAGTCAACAAAATGAATTAGGTCACAGAATATTGTCTCAGAGAATAAAGATGTGAAATATCATAATTTTTTAGAAGTTAAAAATAAATAAATATTTTACATATTTTCATATTTGAATAAATAAGAATAGTTTTAAAATGGTGATTTCATGTGAATTAAATTTCATAACAATTTAGTGCATTTTTACGTATATAAAGTATCAACTCATGGGATGTTTTATAATGTGTTGTAATGATCCTTGAATGATTGTATTTGTATAGTTTTTTTCATAAAATATAAAAAAATATTTTTCCATATCATTATGATTTTATTTAAAGATACTATATTATTAAAAATTTATGTAAGTGATAATGAAATTAATTTAAAATATGAGATGTTTCATTTAATCTGGATTTCTAGAATGAATGATTTTAGAAGGGATCTTCAAAATGTAGTTTATCCCATATGAATAGTGGAAAAATAAACTATCTATATATGTATGGTATATTAACAAAAATATAGTATATGTAATTTTATATATTATATGGATAAATATTTATAAAGAAAAATCAAACCATAACACAATATAATAGAGTGTTGTTTGGGAGATATGTTACATATGTTCACGACTCGTTTGATACATGAATTTTTCTTCATTTATATAAAAATATAGTTCGATAAATACTTGGATAAAAAAATTTACATGTATATTGTATTTATTATATATTTATGAAATTTAATAATCATTTTAGTGAAAATTTATATTCATGACCACCATTATATGGATGATTTTTTCATGGTTATATGGTCTTATTATTTTATTAGTAATAGTGGATATTATTAAACACTTTACCATTAATCAAAAATTGAATCATTATGGAGAAACCATGATTCTATTATATCATAAAGTTATAAATATAGGACATTATTTAAAAATAAAAATGTTTCATTTGATATAAATGATACCATTTAACATATATTTTATTTATGTAGTTTCATCACCAAAAATGATGTCAATGAGTTTATTTAATTCATTATTTTTATTTAGACACTATAAAATAAAAAATAAATTCGAATATACCTTTTATTTTTATTTTTAATAAATATTTTTCTATTATAATTTCCCATTTTAGTTGCGATGAAAAATGAAATTCATCATCTATGGAAGAAAATGATTATAAACCTTTAGGTAGTGTTCGATTAGTAAATTTTAGAGATGTGTTGTTCAAGAAAGTGGGGAAAATGAGATTATATATAGCCATTATACTGAAAAACATTTAGATACATGAGAGAAGTATCATTAAATTATTTCATTTAATAGATATTGTAATTTTTGTGGGAGATAATATTATTTAAAAAAAATTCATGTACCAGTTCATTGATTAAATAATCCATTATTAAATTGATGATGATTTATATATCATGTGGTCTCTATTTCTTTTCATCTTGTGGCGGATCAATTAATTTATATTAAGTAGTCATCATTAAATATAATCACATTCTTCATGATTATGTGGATTTGAAAATGAAATCATCGAACAATCATTATTATGATCAGAATGATTTGTTGTAAAAATAATGTATGGTGAGTACATGTATGTTTCATCATAACTGATGATATGGTCTGATTGATGGATGAATCATAATAATTTGAATTCAATGATTACCCCATATCATTTAATAACATTATTGGGACCACATTAAATTTATAATGGTGGATTTTATAATATTTATTAATGATGTAGTTTCCATTTGATGATAGAAAAGATACATTTGGTTTTCTATGTGAGGTTTTCTTATCTTAATTTTAATATTGATTAACATTTTCTATTTTTCATCATGGATTACATTATTTATAAAAATAGAAAAGTAATAAATAAATTCTTTTGAAAAATACTATAGTTTTTAAATTGATATGGTGATATTTAATCCATTTCTTTCTATCACTAGTTATTGAAGTTCTCAATATTATAACTGATGGATTTACTCCAATTATGAAAGGGGAAATGTTGAGTCTATATGATATAAAAAAACTTTCAGACTGAGTAGAATGAATTATATTAAATATTATACTCCACATTATAGTAATTTAAAATATTTATTTTATAGTTCATGATATTGAATGTGATATTGTATAATCTATGTAGTTATCAAGAAGGTAGTGATATAGTAGAAGAAGAAAAATATAAACTTTTGTGTGCTTAATTTGAGAATATTTTTGGGTATGATGAAGAATACATGGATTAATTAATTCCTATAATTTATTATATAATATTATATATATATAGAAAAGAAGAATGTCATTATAATTCAATTAATCTAATGATTTTTTTTATATTTTTCTTTAATGGGTCTAGAATAATTTTTCATATACTAAAGAAAATGAAACAAATTTCTATTTTAGTGGTGTATTTCTAAGAATATTTCTATAAATGTAATGAAAGGATTATTTATCCCAATAATATAAGTAATGGTGATTATGAAATATCATTTATTCTATAAATAATGCAATGAGAACTACAGATATCATATATAGTATTCTCTATTTTTATCTGTACATTAATCATTGGTTTTTGGTTCTCATTATTCTCTAATCAAAGACGGTCAAGTGTCATTTAGTGATGGATAGCATTTTTTAGTTCAAAAAAATAAATAATATCAATGATGCATGATTTTATTAATTATTGGAGTCTGGGTATAAAAATGAGTTGATATTTTACTTTTTTAGTTATGTTGATGGGTGTCTTCCTGAAATATTCACACCAAGAACATTCTATCAAACATGAATGTGTTTAAATGAAAATTTCATGAACTAGTTCACAGAATGAATCAATTATACACTCTGAGTCTAATTGATATTCTAAAATGGTTTATTGGGATAATTTAAAATTAAGTGTATGTATTTTATTTGTATCTTATTAATCAATAAATACACAACATGAAAATGATTCATAACGTGATGATACAGTAACCAATAGTTTTTATTTCAATTGTTCAAATGTTTTTTTTCATCCAACATAAAACTCTCAATCCCTATCTCTCAATCCCAATGGTGAATCCATTTGATTTAGGGTGATTATTTCTCTTCCAGATGTCTTGATTTATGGTTTAATCCTAGGATATTTTCCTTGCTTTGGTTTTCTCCTCTATTCCATTTATTCACCAGTATCACTTTTTAATATCTTCACTACAACATAATATAATTCTGATGATGTGTGATATAGTATTATCAATGTGATCTCTTTTGACTTTATTCTAGGTTACTATTCTAAACATAGAGTGTGATATGATTTCTATATAAGTGAATGTGGCATAAAAAATAATTTATGTGGTCCATTTCAATTTGATGAAATATTTCTAATATTATGTTACTATTTCGATGTAACATTGATAGAATAAAATATAATTATGGGTGATGATAATCATTTTTTTGGGAAATATCTTGGAATACATTTACATCTAATGGTGTTGAGATATGTCATGTGGCTACCGGTATGTTTCTCCTTCCCTTGAATAAAAATGAACTGGAGAATTCCATAAATATATTTTTTAACATGGAAAGATTCATCAATTTATTTTTTGTGAATGATTCACCATGTAATATGGATTACCTGATTATTCAAATTAATGATGATAATTTGATTAAAATTGGATAGAAAAAAACTATGAAAATGGATTGAGATAATATTTAATTATTGAATGGATAACAGAATGAAATATTGTAGTTAAATGAATTAACCATTTTGGATTATGATATTATATTAGGATATTATTGACATTATGGATTTAGATGTGATTCCTGATGAAATGCTTTTGCAAATGGATTTTTTCAGTGATGTTGAATTTTTTCTATAAAGGGATCTTCATTGTGAAACCAAAATACTTATATTATAGGATATACATTATTATGATGAAATTCATATATAAAGGTATCTACTCTATTGTACTAGAATTATGATATAAATGTAATTTCCTAGTTATTGTGAAAGGATTATTTTAATGTCATAGACTATTTATTAAACAAAACATTGAGGTCATGACACAGTTTCATGAATATTCTATAGAATTGGGGTTATGATTGGCATGTGTTTTCAACTTGTTTATATATATTCTCTCAAAGTTCTAAAAAACATTGATTGTCATATGGTATGAAATAATTTATTAATACAAAATATTATTTCATTATTTCATGACTTTTTAATAGAAAATATTTTTTTACACCAGATGGTTTTTACCAATGATGTTTTATTCACCCTATTCAGGCTATCATAATGTCTGTTGCTGGATTATTTGAAAATTGGACTGGAAAAGAAAAGGGGGAAAGTTGTTGAATACATTCTGGACTGATATATCATGATTCATTATTATATAGTTTACATGGTTTATTCCCTATCTTCCAGTTATATTATTAACTATTTTTCCATTTTATAACTCGTATATTAATTTTTAATGCTATATTGTAACTCCATACCAAGGGTATTTTCTCTCCACTGTGTTTTCTGTCCCAAACCTACTATATGATTACCATTTATGTATGGGGTGGAGTTCTTAAGTCAAAAAACCAACTATATTTGGACAATATTATTGTTCTAGATTAGGAGATGTTTGAATGTGTTATAAAAGGAGTATGTTTTTCATTCTTGTTTCGATACTTTTTGGAATGATATAAATGATACTAGATTGTGTTGTGAATTTGTAGTAATCATGGGAATGGTAGTTTCTGACACATGTTCAAAGAAAATTCTAGTGACTAGAGCTGGAATTTTTATTAAAGAGTTTTTTTATGGATGGAGTTATTACACACTTGCAGATTCAAATGACATGTGATAATATTTTAATTGATACCTATATCTATGGCATGGTATGGAGTGAGATGAGTTTTCAATTATAATGATAGGGACATAAAGAAATATATTGACATGGCTTAATCATTATAGTGATATATTTATTACATATGATATTTTTTCTTGTCTGATATGTGGAATGAAAAACCATTTATTTCTGA
This sequence comes from Viscum album, assembly GCA_963277665.1. Classification (NCBI taxonomy): domain Eukaryota; kingdom Viridiplantae; phylum Streptophyta; class Magnoliopsida; order Santalales; family Viscaceae; genus Viscum; species Viscum album. Next base: position 57,913,439 of record OY728143.1, on the reverse strand, counting down.
TATATGAAAGAAATGTACTCTTATTTCATGTTAATTCATTTACAATGACATAATTTAGAAAGACCACGATTCAGTGGTTCTATATTGGTTTTTTCTTTTGAGGTTTAGATTTTTTATCTAGTGGTCTAAGGAGTGTTATTATTCAATAATGTTATATTTGTCATATAATCATTGAAAGTATTATTAGGATAGTTGAAATCAACACACTCCCAATGTAGATGACTGAGAAATTTATATATCACATGTTTATTAGAAATATTTTTAGCTTTGTGACAACTTCATATATGTATTTTGATCCATTCAAAAGAATAATATCCCTACCATGCCTTCAATTATTGAGTTTATGAAAGATTATAAAATCCAATATCCACCTATGTTCTCTAGGGTGGGGGCCCCTATGTATCTAGGTTTGGGATCATGTTAGTTCAAATTATTTTCAAGAACATTGGGACTCCAATTGATAGGATAGTTAATATTTCACCATAAATTATTCAAAAACTCGCTAAGTGTTTCTGGGATATAATAGAGAAATATGGGTAAGATGTAGAGTAAACCTAGAATGAATATTTAGAAATGATTCAAAGTAATCTCTATCTTAATATATGATTCACTTATAATGATAAAATGTTCATAAACCTGACATATAAGAGCATTTGAGTGATGAACTATGTTGGATGTCTAATTAACTTGTAATTCTTTGTTCCATGATTAATAGATGGTGATATGTTTGGCCTTGGTGTTTTTATGGAATGATGGTAAATGAGTATTGGTTGTATATCTAATGACAGTTATTATTCATGAATTTATTTTTAGAAGTTATTTTATAATATTCTGAGATCAAAAATTGAGACGACATGCATTTTTTATGCTGGGTGTGCCTTAACCAATTACCCAAAAAATTTAATTTTTTTAAAGAATGTATGCATGAAATTCCTCAAAAATATTAATATACATTATGTGGTTGATTAGATCAGAAATATGAGGGCACTGTAGTGCTCATAATGGCAGCTTTACACTAGGTGTGACATAACATTGGCTAACATGGGTCATCTAATGAAAAGGTCTCCAAGGACATAATCATAAACAAAAAATTTAAATAATATTATTTTTTAAAAACATCTTAATAAATAATGAATAATGAATCCAATTGGAAACATGATACCCCTGTTGACATATTAATGTGATGTTTTCTCTAGTCAAGGAAAAATAATGATCATCACGGGTCAGCTATGAACAAAAATATTTTGGATATCTTAATGAAATAATAAACTGTTTCTTTATTTAATTTTAATGTTACATCGATGAAAATTTACTATTTAATTTAAATGAAGGGAAAAGATCTGACCAAGGGTTAGAATCATAACCGTGGAAATTCCCTTAAGACTCTAAAGAGAATCCTTAGGGAATTATCTCATTCGTGAAGACAATCATCAGGATCAGAGATCATTATTGACATATAGAATACAACAATCAATCATAAACATCAAATGATCCATTTCCTAGGTAATAAAATTGATTTTTAATTATTTTCCATATTAATTTTTTTATGATGAAAGAGGTTGAATCCAAGAATATATTGAGAGGTGGTATCATTATTATGGGATGGTTATTAAATTATTGGGATTTTTTAGCTTTTATCATGTTTTATTTTCATTCTTTATTATAATGAGAATAGATTTATCCCGACATGAGAAAACATCATGGTAAATTAATCCTGATTTTCATTATGCTTTTTATCTCTCCTATTCAATGCATTTTTCACCATTGGATACTTATGTTCGTGGGTACACATTAATGGAGGCTCCAAATACAATTGGACCCCCATATTAGAGGCAAACTGAATCAGATGCTCCACTAGTGTAGATATGACCATGATAAATAATGATATGTTTCCGATTCATATACTCGTCCATCGTAGGATGCTCAATGGTCCATAGAAGGGTCCACCGACATAGTTCATGGGTAGTCATCTGGTGAGGAAACACTGCAGTTGGCCGGGATGATGCAGTTTAGGTGCATCAACCAATGAAGGTAGCAACAAATGATAGTGAGTAAGTAGAATTTTGAATGGGAGGTGATGCGATGGTTTGGACATGTGGTATGAAAATACTCCAGGGACACAGATCACGGATGTAGTTGCATCCATGTGGAAAATAGTCTTTGACAATTTAGAACCTGGTTTTTGACATTGTGGAACATGACTGTTGACTGTCATGACTCTGTCAAGTGACTGGGTCGGGCAGGCATGATTAATGGGGCTAGAGAGGTGGTTCGGGTCAACACTGTATACTAGGACGGATCTTCCAAGTCATGCATGGGCCTCGTGGGTTAGGGAGGAACTGGGTTGGATACAGGTTGGACCTAGGCGGTGAGACTGGGCAACATTTGACCACGTGGGAGGTCATACTCTGTGGTCAACCGCCACGGTCGATCCATTACAAAGTGAACCCCGTATGAAATTTTTAAATGGAAAAACATTCCAAATGGATGTCCATATGATAAGCTATCTACGTCGTTGGGACCATTATAATGTGATGATAATTTAGAGATATCATAATTTGGGATTTTTGTGGGATTTTTCATATGACCTAATGACATGAGGATTGAGTTATCCAAAAAGAGCATGCATCAAGAAATAATTTTTATGTTTGGATGTGATCTGGATATTATGTGTCCTATAAAGAATTTTTTTCTTGTGTAGATTATGTGTCATATAAATATTGTGTATCTTATGGAGACTCCATTTCTTATTGATAATATGTGTCTTTTTGAGACAATGTTTTTATTATGTATACCATGTGTCGTATGAAGACACTCTATCTTATACCTATATGTTCTTAATATATTTTTTGTAGATATAAATCATCATTGAGAATAATATGAATTCCATTGTACTATTACTTTTTTGTATTCCTTTTCATTATCCCTATGTGGTATTCCTTAGTGATTTTCCATCATGGTATTTCATTTCTAGTATTCCTTCATGGTATTTCTTTTGGGGTATTATTTTTTGGAATTCCTTCATTATATTTCTTTAGTTGTACTATTGTTTGGTTTATGTGTGACCATATAGATATTGTTTTACTATCCCTTACATTGTATTTTAAAACATATTTATGGTATTATAAAGAATGTTAAATATTTTTATGGATTTCACAAAATACATGGAACAGGAAGTTCCTTGTGAGACTAGATAGGATAATGTATGATTCAATTTATTTTAAAATGATATCCCCCTGACCAATTACATTTGAAGTTGGGATTGTGGATACAAACTCTTCTCTTTATGATGTTTCTTTTTGGCACAGTTTAGAAGAGTATACATTGACTGTTATACACTGGATGAGGGAAATATTAGTTTACCTGAATTGTTAACTTAGTGTTTTTAAATTTCCTAATTTGTGTCTTAGAGATGTGTACATGTGTATTGGTACATATGATAATCCTTCCCAGTATTGGGATATTCCAACATAGTGCCAGTCACTAGCCAATGGCCTATTAGAGGATGGATTGGGGTATTCACGAAACAAGCCCCTCTGGGACAGGTCATGATAATGTTGTATAAGAGGGAGGATGGTTTGGGGGAAAAGTTTTATGTGTTTCATGTTTGAATATAAGGCCTAGTAATCTAGTTTTTGCGTAGAGGCCAACATATCCACACACTAGGACTCTGGGAACCGTCATTTCGACTTAGTACATTAAAAAACATGTTACATGGAAAATAATGGTGCATGAATCATATAGTAATGTTTTGTTTCATCAATGTCCTTCTCGAGTTAGCTCTACACATATACACTATTTCCCATGGTAAATCTATTTTTATTAGAGGAAGCCTCCATGAAGAATGCTAGTTAGGATTCCATTGTATGATCACAAGGATGATATGACCAGCGATGTGGAATTTGTCCAAGGGCCTCCTCCAGAGATAGAACCTTATGGTGATTTACCGTATATGCAATCACCCATCATGAAGTTGTTACTAGTAGCTCTTCCAGATGAGGATGCATGTAGACATAGAATGTTGTTGGGGTTTCAGAGGATGTGACCTCATATGTTTGGGGGAAATCCAAACCAACAAACAACTTATGATTGGATTAAGGTATTTAATAGTGTCTTCCACCCTATGAGGACACCATCAAACCAGATGGTAGTACGTTATGCAAGTACTTTTCACGGGTCTATAGGGAACTAGTGGAGCTTATTGGCCTAGAAAAATAATGAAACAACACTCTCCTGGGAAGACTTAATGTATCTTTTTAGAGAAGAGTTATTTCTTGCCACATTACGGTCTGGGAAGATACAAGAGATTCTACATATTCTATAGGTTTATCAGAATATGGTGGATTATTTAGCACGATTTACTGATCATTCAAGATATTACATGTATATCAGACGAGGATCGTTCATTATGGATCATATCGTTGAGAAGTTCATATGCTCGTATATCATGGAATCTATGATATCCCTATGAATTCCTACAAATTTTGTGGGTACTTGAGTGATCCATACAAGTTAATAGTTTTCTAGTAGAGTTGGCATTGGCAGTGGGAGCTACCAGTAGGCACTAGGTAGTCATGACCTTTGCAGTAGATAGATTACATAAGTCATAGATACATAATGAGATCATTTGACTTGTGAGTTGATCCTAGGACACATGTTATGTGGTACGGGGCTCCCATGGTAGCTCGAGTTTTCTGAAGGATAGATTATGTTACTCATTTAGCAGTTGAGGACATCTTAAATGAAATTTTCAGACTAGTAGTACAACTGATCATGAGATTGTCAAGGGGCCACCGAGGTAGACGGGGAGGCCAGAATTGGGTGGTCTGTAGGGTGTAGGTCATCGAAAGGGAGAAGGTAGGAGGTAGTATGTGTTCTGTGGTTTGAGTTATTACCACCACCGCCCCCATGTGGTCCATGACAGGCTGATTTAACTGATGGATAGAGATAAGACTAGCTACAAGTGTCAAAGGCTTATGACCCTGAGGGTATAGCGATGATTAGAGGTACAATCTATGCCTTTTTATAGATAGCTATTGTTTTGATAGACACTTGTGCGATTCATTCTATTCATTCAAAAAACCTTTTTCAATACTCGTATATTCTATTGAACCATTAATTGGACCATTACACTTTGAGACTCCTACTATAATAGATTAAATTATCACATATTTGATCCAATAGTTTTACATTACTATTGGAATTCAAATATTTAGTTGAGATATCTGGGTAGAGGCATAGAGGCCTTACTATCTCATTCACGGTATGGACTAGTTATCCACAGTTCATGCTCAGATTGACTATTTTACATGTAGTGTGTGATGTGTCTGTAGTGATGGGACTAGGTTTTATATTTTATGGAGACATAGAAATTTAGGAAGTATAGGATAGACTCACATATAAGAGGATGAAACAAACCAATCACAAACATTTTAGCATGACCCTCGGGGTAGTGGTTGATTTTCATCCAATTATTCATACAGTGTTGGCAGAGTATAAGTTCATATTTCTTGAGGATGTTCAAGGATTACCTCACTATAGATAGGTATACACATAATTTGACCAATAAAACGATATGACTCCAAAATGTTCACATGTTTATTGTATGGATCTTGTAGATCTTTGTGAGCTATGGGTGATGTTGAAGGACTTACAAAAAATGGGAATTGTGAGACCTAATATTTCACATTGGGAATCCCTTGTTTTGTTTGTCGAGAAGGAAAAAGAGAGATCAATGTTATGAATGGAATTTTGGTGCCTGAACCAGTTTACCAAGAAGTATAAGTATCCACTATTGAGATTATATGTCCTATTCAATCTCTTGTAAGGGGTATAGTGGTTCTTGAAGATTGATCTCAGATCTAGTTATTGCTAACTATGAGTTTGAGATGAGGATATACCAATGATGTACATCGGATTTCATTGCAAAAACTATAAGTACACAGTGATGGCACTTTGTGTGAAAACACCCCATTGTTGTTCATGGAACTCAGGAACTAGATCTTCCAACCTTACATAGACCGGTTCATGGTGGTATTTATTGATGAAATAATAGTGTAATTAGATTCTTAAGAGGAGCACGAGAGATACTTGATGATGGTCCTAGACACAATCTGAGATCACCATATTTATTGGAAATTATAAAAGTGTATGTTGAATATTTGGAATGTCCATTTTCAATGATACATAATTTTAGAGGCTGGATTTGTAGTGCATCCAATGAAGATTGAGGTGGTACTTTCATAAGAGACACCCAAGATTATTAGTGAGGGGCAGAGTTTCCATTGTTTTGTTGGGTATTATCGGATAGTTTTACCTGAAAGTTCTTGTGTGGAATAATTATTGAATGATTTTAAATGAAATGGAAAACCATTTTTATTGATGGAAATGTTCCAGGAGTGTTTTCAAATGTTGAGGTAGAAATTGATGAGAACTCCCATTTTGAGATTCTTAAGGGAGGATGAAAAGTACATAGTGTTATGAAATGCATTAGAGACCCAGAATGGATGCATCCCATGGTATAGGATAGTTATGATTTCTTATGGTTTATGTTATTTGATACCAAATGAGAATAAATACATGACCTGTGATCTTATGTTCAATGTTATAGTCTTCTGTTGGAAGATGTGGCGACTCTACCTGATGGATATGCCGTTTATCATCTACTATGACCAAAAGAGTTTCAGTATTTATTCACTCACGAGTATCTTAAAATGAGTCAAATGTGATGTCTACTGATCATCTATAATTGTGAATTTGATAATGTCTATACTCATGGTATGGGGAACATGGTAGAATATTTTCTCATCAGGAGATCGAGTTTCCTATTTCTAAATGAGGGATTAGAGTAGTGGGCCTCATTGAAAAAGTCACTGTTGTTGGGGATGGAGAATATTACCTCTAGTAAATGGTTGTTACCCCTCCACTCTTTAGTGAGTATTGGTGGCACAACATTGGGATACTTACTATGAGACATTACATGCTCAGATTCCAATATGACATTCCATTGAATGATATTTGATAGGTGGGAACAACATCTTCATTATTATTGGGTGAACAGTAATACCATTGGCATTGATAGGGGATGATTTTATGGAGTTCAATACTTCCCCTTTTGAGATACATACATGTGTGGTGGAGATGTACCAGGACATACGACATCATTTTTGGTGGACAGGGATGACGAAGTGAGTTATAGAGTTTGTTTATTGATTCCTCACTTGACAGTAGGTGAAGACCAAGCACCAGGTTTCACTGGGTTATACTCAACCCATTAAGGTTCTAGAATGGATGTGGGATGAAATATCAATGTAATTCAGGATGGATTGACCATGTATATCCTATTTAAATGTTAACATCCAGGTGATCATTGACCAACTCACAATGTCATCCCACATCCTAGGTATTCTAGAGAAGTGTTCAGTGGTCAGAATGATAAGCCTCAATGCGCAAGAGATAGTTTGACTCCATGGAATTCCAATGGTGATAGTAATAGATCACCAAGTTTAAATTACATCCTTTTTGTGGAAGGTATTGTAGGAGGCACTTGGGACTCAGTTTCATTTGATCATAGCATTTCACTCATAAATGGATGACCAAACATAGAAGAACATATAGTATCTTGAGGACTTGCTATGAGATTATGTGTTATATTTTAGACACAATTTGTAGGATAACCAAACCATGGTGGATTTTTTATTAAAAAAATAGATACCACTCCACCATAGGTATGAAACCATTAAAGGCCATGTTTGAAAAACCCAGCATGTTAACACATTATAGGATGGACCAACCAGATTCAACACTCATGGCCTCAGATTTACTGAATGTGACTATAAGGAGGGTGTAGATCATTCAGTAGTGGAAGAAAACTACATAGATCTGTTAGAAGTCGTATGATGATAGACAATAGAGGCCTTCAGATTTCAAGGAAAGAGACCATTTGTTCCATTGAGTGTCACCAAGATGAGGATTACAATGATTTTTTTGGGATACTATCTATCTTTAATGTTCCTCAGACCTTTCATGATAATAAATTGAGTTTGAGAGGTGTAGTACCTCTTGGATATTATACTATAGTTAGAGAGAGCACACGATGTATTCCACATGTCGCAATTGTGGAGGTACATGCATGACCCATCACATGTCATTGACAAGGGGGATCTGGGTATCAGGGAATGGGTGAATTCTATGAAGTATCTAATGGAGATTGTAGATAAAGTTTATAGGAACCATTATGAGTGGTTGATTCCATTGGGGGCATGTTTGGTTGAAGCATGAGAATCTCCAAGAGACAAATGGTAGTGAGAAGATCATATTCATGCCCAGTACACAATTTTTTTTAGGATCCCTTTTCTTGGTTTTTTAGGGACGTAAATATCTATGTTGGGGAGAATGTATTGGCTTTGGTTTTTCCTTATTTCGTTTTTGTAAGTTATTTATGCATTTTCTATGACCTGGTGTAGAGATGGTTTGTGATTTAAATGACCAGTGTTACTGAATCAATACATTGATTTTTTTTTTTGATTTTAAGAAAATAATCGTGATGTTTTCTGAAAAAATGGAATATCATTTATATGTGTACTTTGATCATAAATATATGGTTAGTTTTGAGCTCAGAATGGGGTATTAACTCTAGTCATTACCTAACTATGGTTGGTGGATGACACTTGAAGAGAATGTCTCCAAAGATATAACTAGAAATAAAATAGTTAAATAAAATTATTTTATTTTATTATACTAATAACACATGAATTGTTACTTGAATAGGAAATATGATACCATTGTTGAGTTATTACTATGGTAACTTCCATAGGAGTGGACTATCATCATCCTGTGTGGGTTGGCTATGAAAAAATAATTTTGTGATTTTTTAATTACTAAAATAAAATGTGAATTTAAATAATTTTAACATTACATCGATGCAGTGAAACTATTTATTATAAATGAAGATTGAGGAAGGGACAAGGGGTACTAAAAATAACCATGGATATTTTATAGATTATATGGAGAGAATCTATAGATAATTCTATTGGTAGAGATGAAAAACACTAGGATAAATTATCATTCTTGATAGATTGCCAATGACAATCAATCCATGAATGTGAATGATACATATCCCAGGTAGAGAGGTTGATTTGGTGTTTATTTTCCCCATTATTAATTTTAAAATGAATGTGTGTCAATCCATTAACAGGTTGATCATCAATTCAATCATTGCGAGAAGGTTATTAATTTTTGTGTATTATAGTTTGGAGTTTTCATGTTTGACATTTGTTCTTCATACATATAAAAACAGATTGACAATGACATGAAAAAATTCCATGGTTTATTCTTTAAGGTGTTATTAATTCATTTATCTTCCTCATTCATGGAGTTCATCATTGTTGGATCCTCGTGGGCACATCACAACATTCTTGTAGGCTCTGAATGCAATCAAACATTCATATTGGATGAAAACTGAATCAATGGCCAGATTAGAGTAGATCAATACTAGAGCATAATAGATATTATTTCGCTTAAGAAAGAAGAGCGTCATAGGTTGATTAGTGGTTCTCTGAAGGGACCACCTTTCAGGGTTTTGTGTATTGGTCTAGCAAGGTAGTGTGGCGGTCCATCAAGATGGCACCATGTATGTGTGGTGACACTAGGTGGTGGCCGGAGTAGATGGAAAGGGGATGATGCCAGATCCGGGGAATATGAAGCTACTTGAGGGCAGGGGAAAGTGAGACATGGAGTTGTGGGCCACATACATCATTGACTGGCTTGAGTGAGTGGTCTTGGATTACATGATAGATAAGTACATTGAGGTGGGCTGAGCTCAGGTAGAGCCGATCAGGCCTAGTGGTCTGGGACAACTCCGTGGGTCAGGTCGGACACAGTGGGTTGGGGTGTAGACAAGTCAAACCTCGGTGCATCCCAGGTCCGACCCAGAAGGGAAATCCAAGCCACAGTCGAACATGGTTACTGGGGGTGGTCATTACTGACAGTCTACTGACTTACCATAGAGTCGGTCCATGGGCCAGTAAACCGCCATTTGAAATTATCTATTTTCCATAACAATCAAAATGAACATCTGTTTGATGAGAACTATGAAATGTTGGGACTAATATAATGAAACCATCATTCTGAGATATACTTAATGTGATTTTATTGGAATTTTCATATGACCTAATGGATTATGGACAGAAGTCAATCAGAAGGAGCCTTCTTCGAGCAATAATTTTTTTCACATGTTGTGACTTAGTGACATTGTTCCTGTTAAAGATTGTGGGTCTTGTAAAAAATGTGTGTCCTATGGAGATTGTGTGTCTTATGGAGACTATGAGTCTAATGGATATTTTGTGTCTTCTCATGAATATGTTTCTTGATGAGACTATTAGTCTTATTGGATATAGTATATCTAGATGTAACTGATATATTATTTTAATTAATATTTATGAGTTTAAATCACTATGAATTATGTTGTGATATTCCATAGTGTCATTCCATTGTTCTATTTCATTGTGATATTATTGGGTAGTATTCCATCATTGTATTTAATTTTTTTATTCCTTCATGTTATTTCCTTTTTGGTATTAATTTTTTGGTATTCTTTTAGGGAATTTCATTTGTTGTTTTCATTTTTGGTATTCAATTTTTTTGGGTGTCATATTGAGTATTTTCTTACTCACCCATACAGGGGATGTTACCACACAAGTTATGTATTATGTAGATGATAGTATCTTTGATCGGGTTTTTGGTAGACCTAGACCAGGAGGTGCCTTCTGAGACCGGATATGTTGAGGTGTATTTATGAAATTTTTCTAATGACAGTCCCATCACTAGTTACATTATAGTTTGGACTTGTGGATGTATATTATTTTTATGGGCTTGTTTGGGTCATGTTTATATCCATGATCATTCACTAATGTATGCATTTTGTGGGACATAGTATTTTCCATTCATTTTTTACATAGGTTTTTAGAATTCCATCATTTGTTTCATAGATATTTTTGTGCATATAGGTACTTAGACTACTGCCTCTTATTTATAGGATATTCCTACTTAGGGATAGTCACCAACCCACGACCTGATGGAGGTGGTCTTTATAACGACCCATACTTTACATACATTGTTAATACTTCAAAATTGAAGCACACTTATTACAGCATATGACAAAACCACAAAGGACCGTATATGTATAGTGTCTTTAGAAACTGGGAAACATAAACAACTGGTTCATAAATCTTCTACAGTGTCTCCCATTTATTTCATCATATCTAGGGTCCCTTTTAGAATATTCTACTTAATGTCCATCTTCCTGACCTGGGGAAAAGAAAACATACAAAAAGGGTGGGCTCAAATGCTCAGCAAGGGCAAATAAAGGAAATAAAAATCATATCATATCTTTTTGAAAATCATAACCTGCAAAAGAGATCATAATATCTTAACATGGAATAAATCATAGAAGTGAAAATGAGATCCCCATAATCATAACATAAAACTTGAAACTTTGTGGCACGCACACATAATCATGGAAAATCATTTCTTGTTAGTCATGACTCATTTCCAAGACTATCTTAGCAGACAAAGTCCATTTCTGAACCGAGTTCACTCCTCGTTTCAGTCCTGAATCACTGAACCAAATTATCCTTCCGTTCCAGCCATGTCTATCTCATGAGATATAAATCTTTACCCAATTCATTGGAGGGAGATATAGGTCCCACCCATCTCATAATGATACCATACTTATGTGTGCCACAAAATCTTAAATCATACATCATTGCATAACACATGTAACAAAATGGGATTCATGAAACATCATGACATCATAAAACAAATCATATAAGGTAAATGAATTCATAAAAATAATTCCCTCACAACATAATCAATGTAATAATAGGGATAAAAATAGAACCCTTTGTTATCTTAGATGGAAAATAATTTTGATAAAACACTTGAACTCCATTCTTGATGAAAATATCCTTTCTTCTTCAAAAACTCTTTTATTTCCTTTACATGTCATATAATTATAAACTAAAATAAGTTGATCAAAAATAAACTTGAAAACTTGTAAAGTAAGCTTCTTGGAAATAATGTTTTAAAAAAATCCATTCATGCCGTATAAGTTAAAAAAACATTCTTTGTACTTTTGTCGGAAAAGTCATAATGTACCTCGTACGGGAAAAAACGACAAAAGATTCATTTCATATTCTTTACTAAAAACTCACCGAAGGGTAAAATTGGATTTAAACTATTGTAAGTGGATGGAATCAATATTACATATTGAGGGAAGATGGATGTGGATGATAAAATACACCCCAGTAAATACTTACGAATAAATAATCTCGGATAAAAATGAGATTGTGATATTTACCATACCTTAGGTCTGATTTGCTTTGTACGTGTCCGAAGCTCCTGTATAATGGTTTAAACAATGTTATTGACTTATTCCAGAATCATACATATTGATATGATATCATATATGGTCATATTCTTAGCTTTTTATTAGTAATATTTCATTGTTACTTGTTACTCGGGTCTTTATTGCCTTTTGTTCTTATGCATGTTTTGCCAAATAAATTCTTATTCTTATTTTAAGGTTATAGATACCTTATATACAGAATGGTATTAGTGTAACATATATCATATTTATTCATTCAATTCATTTATATAATTTCTATGTAATGATGAACATGTAGAACGAGTCGCATCACATCGTGGAGACGGTATTCCGTACGTACGCACGAGCGATGATATTGTTCCCATGATCGTGGAATTGTATTTAAGTGTATTTATACTATTTGAGTATCAATATCACTTTATAAGAATCATATATAGTTACTCATTACACCATTATACCCATCCTTGTAAGGTCATGATGGAAAATAGATTACACCACGGCGTGGAGACGGTATTCCGTACGTACGCACGCGCGGTGATTTCATTTTTCCGTAGGATGGATAGAAGGTGAATTAGGGTTGTTTCATATTTATAATAAAATATCAGTATTTAAGTTATACTGATGTTATTACTTTATCATGAAACAACTAAAGAAGAAGAAGTTGAAGAAGAATGAAATTGAAAAGATCGGTAATGGATATTAACTCTTCTTTGAAACGCCTCTTTGAATCCTGCACTTAGGGAACTAAGATTGGTCTTTGAAGAAGACCAGGACATCTAGGATTATTCTAGGGAAGTGGAGAAGGGATTTTGTCAGGGGTTGTCCGAGCATGAGTGCTCAAATTGGTGTGAGGAGGAGGGGGAGGAGGTGCCCTTTTATAAGGGAGGAGAGGGGCACCTTAGGAATATCTCAAAATATTACTTTATATTAAAGTCACAATCGGTTTATAATGGTTCCAAAGGGTCTTATTTCGAAGGTAAAGTGGGGATGGGTCGAAATTCTATCAACCAATAGGATTTAGAAATGTTTAGGTTATTATTTTAACCTTATCAATTAGATTTAACTCTAAGTCAAATAATTTAACTTTTACCGTGACTTTTTGTTTTCTTACACTATATGGTTAATACACTTACCATAACATGCCAAAAGAACCCCAAGATTTTCATTATTAATATATAAATCCTTATCTAAGTCATTTGGCCAAACCTTAGAGTTTTAGGAATAAAATAACAATTAATAATATAATATTTGATTTAAAAACAATTTTGTGTCAATTTTGAGACTATATGATATACAATTTTTGAGAAAGTCATAACAGAATTATATGTTCGAAACAAGTTGATTAAATCAACACTAATATATCATATTAACCTATAAAATTAGTGTAATTCATAAAAAGTCTCAAATTTCATTTATTTGGGCTTTTATAACATCAATTATGTTAACATTTCCTTAAAAGGGTAATTACTGCATGATCGTTGTGTCATAAATAAATTAATTTATATAATGTCTAAAAAATATAAATAAAATACCATTATGTAGGAAATCTTTTTATATTTATAATTAATATTTATAGTCGAATTTATCTTATGTATAACCCTATATTAAAAATTATTTAGTTATTAAACTTTGATTTTAACTATTTTAACCCTTCTTTAAATAAATTAATAATAAATGTCCTAATCTAATCAAAGTGGACCTAAATGGTCATATTTTATTCCAAAGTTTGTTTTTGGTCGAATTACACTTGTAAAATATAATTAGGACATGTTTTAGGGTAATAATAATAACATTTTTACCCTTAATTACCCTATTTACTTTTAACCGTGGTAAACAAAAGTAAAAAGTTACTATTCACCAAAAAATTATTTTTATCTCATTGAACCACATTTTAGCCCTTGATATTAACCGTGTCTCTCGGATTTTCAAAATTCCATTCACAGAAGCATTAAAATTAAGTTTTATGCAAAATTCATTTTTTAACCTACCACTTAGTGGTTTCACTATTCATCAAAAATTGAAAGTTTTCAGAAAAATAACAAAATTTCACCCTAGGCTAATTTCGGTATTCCGAATCCAAAAATGAAGTCCATTTTGAAAAATATAATTTATAAAATTTCAAAAAGTGGTTATTACTATTCATAACGGCTAGTTTTATTTTAATAGCATATCGTTGTTTAGTGAAACTCGGTATTGCTTGCGACGCAAGCTATCGAGGAAGGTAACGATTTCGTGTAAAGCAAGCCAAGAAAGTGTTGTGTAGAAAAAAATTCTTTTGATGTTTTATATAACATAAAAGTCTCAGGTGTTACATTCTACCCCCCTTAAAATGAATTTTTCCCTCGAAATTCGTCACTTTGTAACAAACAGATGAGGATACTTCTCCCTCATCATATCCTCAAGCTCCCATGTAGCTTCTTCAAGTTTGTGGTTCCTCCATAAAACTTTCACCAATCGAGTGGTCTTGTTTCATAGGACTTTTTCGCTACGATCCAGAATCTCTATCGGTTGTTCTTCATAAGAAAGATCTTGCTCCAGCAGTACAACTTCTGAGCTGAGTACATGTGAAGGATCAGGTATGTACTTTCTCAAGAGAGATACATGGAACACATCGTGAACTTGAGAGAGATTCAGTGGAAGCGCCAATCGGTAAGCTACCTTTCCAACACGATCCGGTATTTTGAAAGGACCGATATATCTTGGGCTCAACTTCCCCTTCTTTCCAAATCTCATAACCCTCTTCCAGGGAGATATTCGCAAGAACACTTTATCACCCACTTCAAACTCTAGGTCTTTTCTTCGGTTGTCGGCATAACTTTTCTGTCGACTCTGAGCTGATCTTCTGTGTTGTTGAATAGATCTGACCTTTTTTGCCATTTCATCAACGAGATCAGGTCCTAATAGCTTTCTTTCCCCAACATCATCCCAGTAAGTTGGAGTCCTGCATTTCCTTCCATAGAGAGCTTTATAAAGAGCCATCTGAATACTGGAGTGAAAGCTAATATTATAAGAAAATTCCACCAAAGGTAGGTGTTGATCCCAACCTCCATTGAAATCCATGGAGGAAGCTCTCAACATATCTTCTAGGGTTTGAATTGTTCTCTCAGACTGACCGTCTGTCTGAGGATGATAAGCAGTGCTGAAACTCAACTCTGTATCTAGAGTATGCTGAAGACTTTGCCAGAACTTTGAGGTAAATCTCGGATCCCGATCAGATATAATAGAAAGTGGTACTCCATGCAATCTTACCACTTCCTTTACATATATCCTGGCAAGCTGATCTAGAGAGAAATCCTCTCTAATAGCAATGAAGTGTGCAGACTTTGTAAGACGATCAACTAGGACCCAGATAGCATTACTGCCTTTGGATGTTTTAGGAAGTCCTGTGACAATGTCCATAGTGATGTTTTCCCATTTCCATTCAGGTGTGGGTAATGGTTGTAACATCCCCTTAGACTTCTGTCCCTCAGCTTTAACTTGTTGACAAACCAAACATCGAGAGACATATTCAGCAATATCTCTTTTCATGCCATCCCACCAGAAGTACTCTTTCAGGTCCCTATACATCTTCGTGCTTCCAGGATGAATAGAGAATGAAGAACTATGAGCCTCATCCAACAGCTCCTTCTTTAATTCGGGGATGGTAGGAACACAAACTCGATTCCTGTACTTTATTATCCCATCACAATCAAGGTTGAATTCAGGAACATTTCTCACCTTCTTTTGTAACTCAACATCTTGTTTTTGTGCCTCTTTAATCTTCACATGTATAGATGGTTGAACATTCATTTGAGAAAGATATGATTTTTCCCCTTCCATTATAATTCCATGATCCATCCTTTGTAAATCCATAAATATTGGATATTTTGTGATCCTCATCATGGATAAACTAGCATGGTCTTGTCAACTTAATGCATCTGCCACCTTGTTTTCTTTCCCAGGGTGGTAATGGATTGAGCAGTCATAATCCTTAATCAGCTCCAACCATCTTCTTTGATGCATATTCAGCTCATTTTGTGTGAAAATACACTTTAAACTTTTATGATCAGTATAAATATCACACCTTTCACCATAAAGGTAATTCCTCCAAATCTTTAATGCAAAGATTACCGCAGCTAACTCCAAATCATGTGTTGGGTAATTTTGCTCATGGATTTTCAACTGTCGTGAGGCATAAGCTATCACCATATCATTTTTCATAAGAACACACCCCAATCCCTTCTTGGATGCATCACTGTAGATCACAAACCTTTCTCCACTACAAGGCAGTGTGAGCACAGGTGCACTGGATAACCTTCTTTTCAACTCCTTGAAATTCTCTTCACATTCCTCTGTCCAAACAAACATAACTCCTTTCCGAGTCAACTTCGTGAGTGGATTGGATAATCGTGAAAAATCTTTATAAAACATCGATAATATCCAGCCAAACCAAGAAAACTTCGGATCTCAGTTACTGTCGTTGGTCTCGACAATCATTCTATAACCTCGGTTTTTGCTGGATCCATAGATATCCCCTCTTTTGAGATTATGTGACCCAAAAATGCAACTTTTTGAAGCCAAAATTCACACTTGGTAAATTTGGCATAAAGATTCTCCTTTCTCAGGGTCTTCAATATAACTCTCAAGTGATCTACATGCTCTTCCTTTCACTTTGAATAGACAAGAATATCGTCTATAAAGACTACCACAAATTGATCAAGATATTCTTTAAAGACTCTATTCATTAGATCCATGAAGATAGCAGGGGCATTAGTAAGACCAAAAGGCATCACAATAAATTCATAGTGTCCATACCTTGTACGGAAAGCCGTCTTTGGTATATCCTCCCTTTTGACCCTTAATTAATGATACCCTGAATGAAGATCAATCTGGGAAAAGTATTGAGCTCCGCGTAGTTGGTCAAATAAGTCATCAATGCGCGGGAGAGGATATTTGTTCTTGATAGTGATCTTGTTAAGTTAATGATAATCAAAGCAGAGTCTCATTGATCCATCTTTCTTCTTAACAAATAGAACAGGTGCTCTCCAAGGTGACGCACTAGGGCGTATGAATCCCTTATCAAGATTCTCTTGGAGTTTCTTCTTCAATTCTTGCAACTCAATTGTGGCCATTCTATAAGGTGTCTTTGAAATAGGCAAAGCGCCCGCTACGAGTTCTATTGAAAACTCAACTTCATGATTTGGTGGAAGACCCGGTAATTCCTCCGGAAAGACATCATCAAACTCCCGTACGATGGGCATATTCTTAATCGCGAGTTTCTCACCAACCATTTGAGATAAATAACCTTCATTTAGTGGAATAAATACCCATAAAATGGAAGAAACTTCCACCGGAAGGTTATGTTCATCCTTGCATTGATAGAAGATCATAGATTGATCTGGAATATGAAATGTGACTTCCCTTCTTTGGCAATTGACATGAGATCTGTATAAAGAAAGCCAATACATGCCAAGAATCACATCAAATTCCACTATAGGAAGGATCACAAGATTTTCAGGAAGCACTTTCCCACAAACTTTGATCGGAGAAGAATTATAAACTTTTGAAGCGATTGATGTGCCATTAGGTGTTGTCACAGTTAACTCAACATCTAATTGTTGAGGTAATATGGTGATACCCTTAGAAAATTCGTCAGAAATAAAAGAGTGGGTGGATCCAGAATCAAATAAAACATTTGATACTTTAGAGTGGATGGTAAGTGTACCTTTCACCACATCGTTATCGTACTCCACATCGTTGATAGAAATTGCATGTGACTTTCCTTTGTCTTTAGCCTTAAGAGTTTGTTGACGTCAACCATCATCATCAACCCTTGGATTTGGGAATTGATTGGCATAATGCCCCATCTCCTTGCACTTGAAACATTGAAGTGTAGTAGGTTCATTCTGTGTATCCCTTCCTTTGTTTGCATCATTAGACATCTTATTCCCATTATCGCGGCATTCAAATGCCCGATGACCTTCCTTTCCACATTTGAAACATTTACTTGTCCCTTTAAGACAACTCCCTCCATGTTTTTTTCCACACATTGAGCATAAGGGAAAGCTCATCCTCTTTTCAGTGTGCTCTTTATATTTTCCTTTGAATTCAATTTTCCTCTTCTTATCAAACCCATATGACTGATGGGTTACTCCAATCTCCATCTCGACTTTGAGAGCACATCGAACGATTTCCTCGTAGCTATTGAAGTCCCTTATGGCTAACGCCCTTCGAAGACTTTGTTTTAATCCACTAAAGAATCGATCGATCTTACTCTCAGGTTGGATAATAATACCAGAAGCGTACCTTGCAAGTCTTGTAAAATTTGCTTCATAGGTACCAACAGATTCATCATCCCTTTGCTTCAGTTCAAGAAACTCTTTCTCCATCTTTTTTCGGAGAATACAAGGGAAGTACTTATTGAAAAATAAGTTCTTGAACTCGTCCCATTCCATGGATTCAATTTCATCCCTTTGCCTCATATTCTTAATAGGATTCCACCATTGATCAGCATCTCCTTCCAAACGATACACTGCTAGGATGACTTTATCTTGTTCAAAACATTGAAGAACTGAAAATATCTTTTCAGTAGTACTAATCCATTGTTCAGCAACTAATGGATCAGTAGACCCGCTGAAAGAAGGTGGACGCTGCCTCATGAAGGATTCAACAGAATGGTGCTCCTTCCTTTGCTCTTTTGGAAGTCCTTCATGATTCATAGCTTGAGAAAGTTGTGTGAGCATGGCTACAAGATTTTTCATTCCAGCTCCCATATCGTTTGGATGCTCAGGGGGACAATCATTGCATTGCCCATCGCATTCCGCATTAACACAGTTCCTTCGGGTTCCAGCCATTGACTAAAACCAAGAAGAATAGTGTGAGCAACACTAATTATAATAGGAAAACCGCATAATTCAAGAATAAAATTTTCACGCTTAAGGTCATATCCTAGGTTATTCATGGCCATTTCTAAAACACTAAGATTGTGTTCTATGCTTAGACTTATCCTTAGGGTTCTTACTAAGGCTTTCACATCCTAGTTTCCAAAGGTTGACTATACCTTTCCTCTGATACCAACTATAACGACCCATACTTTACATACATTGTTAATACTTCAAAATTGAAGCACACTTATTACAACATATGACACAACCACAAAGGACCGTATAGGTATAGTGTCATTAGAAACTGGGAAACATAAACAACTGGTTCATAAATTTTCTACAGTGTCTCACATTTATTTCATCATATCTAGGGTCCCTTTTAGAATATTCTACTTAATATCCATCTTACTGACCTGGGGAAAAGAAAACATACAAAAAGGGTGAGCTCAAATGCTCAGCAAGGGCAAATAAAGGAAATAAAAATCATATCATATCCTTTTGAAAATCATAACCTGCAAAAGAGATCATAATATCTTAACATGGAATAAATCATAGAAGTGAAAATGAGATCCCCATAATGATAACATAAAACTTGAATCTTTGTGGCACGCACACATAATCATGGAAAATCATTTCTTGTTAGTCATGAATCATTTCCAAGACTATCTTAGCGGACAAAGTCCATTTCTGAACCGAGTTCAGTCCTCGTTTCAGTCCTGAATCACTGAACCGAAATAACCTTCTGTTCCAGCCATGTCTATCTCATGAGAGATAAATCTTTACCCAATGCATTGGAGAGAGATATAGGTCCCACCCATCTCATAATGATACCATTCTTATGTGTGCCACAAAATCTTAAATCATACATCATTGCATAACACATGTAACAAAATGGGATTCTTGAAACATCATGACATCATAAAACAAATCATATAAGGTAAATGACTTCATAAAAATAATTCCCTCACAACATAATCAATGTAATAATAGGGATAAAAACAGAACCCTTTATTATCTTAGATGGAAAATAATTTTGATAAAACACTTGAACTCCATTCTTGAGGAAAATATCCTTTCTTCTTCAAAAACACTTTTATTTTCTTAACATGTCATATATTTATAAACTAAAAGAATTTGATCAAAAATAAACTTGAAAACCTATAAAGGAAGCTTCTTGGAAATAATGTTTTAAAAAAATCCATTCATGTCGTATAAGTTAAAAAAACATTCTTCGTACTTTTGTCGGAGTAGTCATAAAGTACCTCATACGAAAAAAAACGACAAAAGATTCCTTTCGTATTCTTTACTAAAAACTCACCGAAGGGTAAAATTGGATTTAAAATATTGTAAGTGGATGGAAGCAATATTACATATTGAGGGAAGATGGATGTTGATGATAAAATACACCCCAGTAAATACTTACGAATAAATAATCTCGGATAAAAATGAGATTGTGATATTTCCCTTACCTTAGGTCCGATTTGCTTTGTACGTGTCTGAAGCTCCTGTATAATGGTTTAAATAATGTTATTGAATTATTCCATAATCATACATATTGATATTATATCATATATGGTCATATTCTTAGCTTCTTATTAGTAATATTTCATTGTTACTTGTTACCCGGGTCTTTATTGCCTTTTGTTCTTATTCGTGTTTTGCCAAATAAATTATTATTATTCTTTTAAGGTTATAGATACCTTATATCCAGAATGGTATTATTGTAACATATATCATATTTATTCATTCAATTCATTTATATAATTACTATGTAATGATGATCATGTAGAACGAGTCGCATCACATCGTCGAGACGGTATTCCGTACGTACGCACGAGCGATGATATTGTTCCCATGATCGTGGAATTGTATTTAAGTGTATTTATACTATTTCAGTATCAATATCACTTTATTATAATCATATATAGTTACTCATTACACCATTATACCCATCCATGTAAGGTGATGATGGAAAATAGATTACACCATGGCGTGGAGACGGTATTCCGTACGTACGCACGCGCGATGATTTCATTTTTCCGTAGGATGGATAGAAGGTGAATTAGGGTTGTTTCATATTTATAATAACATATCAGTATGTAATTAATACTTATGTTATTACTTTATCATGAAACAACTAAAGAAGAAGAAGTTGAAGAAGAAAGAAATTGAAAAGATCGGTAATGGATATTACCTCTTCTTTGAAACGCCTCTTTGAATCCTCCACTTAGGGAACTAAGATTGG
Organism: Viscum album; assembly: GCA_963277665.1. Classification (NCBI taxonomy): domain Eukaryota; kingdom Viridiplantae; phylum Streptophyta; class Magnoliopsida; order Santalales; family Viscaceae; genus Viscum; species Viscum album. The sequence continues at coordinate 57,891,946 of OY728143.1, read as the reverse complement.
TCTTTGTGGAAGACCAGGACCTCTAGGATTATTCTAGGGAAGTGGAGAAGGGATTTTGTCAGGGGTTGTCTGAGCTTGAGTGCTCAAATTGGTGTGAGGAGGAGGGGGAGGAGGTGCCCTTTTATAAGGGAGGAGAGGGGCACCTTAGGAATATCTCAAAATATTATTTTATATTAAAGTCAAAATCGGTTTATAATGGTTCCAAAGGGTCTTATTTCTAAAGTAAAGTGGGGATGAGTCGAAATCCTATCAACCAATAAGATTTAGTCAAGTTTAGGTTATTATTTTAACCTTATCAATTAGATTTAACTCTAAGTCAAATAATTTAACTTTTACCGTGACTTTTTGGTTTTTTACACTATATGGTTAATACACATACTATAACATGCCAAACGAACCCCAAGTTGTTCATTATTAATATATATATCTTTATCTATGTCATTTGGCCGAACCTTAGATTTTTATGAATAAAATAAAAATTAATAATATAATATTTGATTTAAAAACGATTTTGTGTCCATTTTGACACTATTTGATATACGATTTTTTTGAATGTCATAACCGAATTATGTGTTCGAAAAAAGTTGATTAAATCAACACTAATATATCATATTAACCTATAAAATTAGTGTAATTCATAAAAAGTCTCAAATTACATTTATTTGGGCATTTATAACATCAATTATGTTAACATTTCCTTAAAATGGTAATTACTGCATCATCGTTGTGTCATAAATAAATTAATTTATATAAAGTCTAAAAATTATAAATAAAATACCATTATGTAGGAAATCCTTTTATATTTCTAATGAATATTTATAGTCGAATTTATCTTATGTATAACCCTATATTAAAAATTATTTAGTTATTAAACGTTGATTTTAACTATTTTAACCCTTCTTTAAATGAATTAATAATAAATGTCCTAATCTAATCCAAGTGGACCTAAATGGTCATATTTTATTCCAAAGTTTGTTTATCGTCGAATTACACTTGTCCAATAGAATTAGGACATGTGTTAGGGTAATAATAATATTATTTTTACCCTTAATTACCCTATTTACTTTTAACCATGGTAAAAAAAAGTAAATAGTTACTATTCTCCAAAAAAAATTTTTTATCTCATTGAACCACATTTTAGTCCTTGATATTAACCGTGTCTCTCGGATTTTAGAAATTCCATTCACAGAAGCGGTAAAATTATGTTTTATGCAAAATTCAGTTTTTAACCTACCACTTAGTGGTTTCACTATTGATCAAAAATTGAAAGTTTTCAGAAAAATACCTAAATTTCACCCTAGGCTAATTTTGGTATTCCGAATCCAAAAATGAAGTCCATTTTGAAAATTAAAATTTAAAAAATTTCAAAAAGTGGTTATTACTATTCATAACAACTAGTTTTATTTTAATAGCATATCGTTGTTTAGTGAAACTCGGTATTGCGTACGACGCAAGCTATCGAGGAAGGTCACGATTTTGTGTAAAGAAAGCCAAGCAAGTGTTGTGTAGAAAAATATTCCTTTGATGATTTATATAACATAAAAGTTTCAGGTGTTACAGTCTTGGGTTAGTCAAAACATAATCCTATTAGGGGTAGGTCATGATAGAATGTGAATATTTTTTATTCGAGTACATTTTTTAACATTTGAAATTTGGCTCTTATCACTAAATAGAATTTGATAGAGACCATGAGCAGCATACAATCTATTTAGGTATGAATTATTTTGAGCTATTACTATATACGAAAGAATCATTGTGTTATAATTAATATCTATGGAAACATTGGATATAGTAATCGAGATTGTGTGCATCCATCATTAGTCCATATTCCATTGAGTTTTTTTATGAATGGGATATTGGATTATATTAGTCTTGGGTTTCAATAACCTTCATTAGAGATCAATGACTGGGGTAATAAGGGTCATATGTAGAGTATTTGAAGGGTCAATCTATAGAAGATAAGTGTATGAGTGTTAGGATGGGTATTAGAGCCTTGGAAGGGACAATATACCCATCACCAGACTGGTAGAAGATGTTCTAATGGATTGTATTGACTGTTCACTAGAAATTGTTGGTTTCGATTTCATTTGGGAACTATATTTGCTAAAAAGGACATGTTTAAATTTAATTTTTATCAATGTAATGTATATTATATAATACATTCCAGTAGACTATTAATATATTATGAATTATTTTTTCCCTAGAATGAGGCAAATATTTTCCCCACGGTGAGTTAGATCTTCACGCTGGCCATGCACGGACAATTTTGTGTAGATTGAATTTTCACATGATTAAGATAGACAAAATTGTGTTTTTATGATTGTGTAATGGGGTAGGATAATTTTTATTTGATGGTATATCATTTTCATGCTGTATTTTCTAAAAATTCATATGGAGTACCATCCTGTATGAATATTTAGTTCATGACTGAGTTCAATCCATGAGCATTGACATTTTATTATCCCTCCTTATATGATACCACCAGAAATTATTCATTGTTTTATTTTCAATGGGATAATGCCAATGATAAGGGTTTCATATGGACTTGTACAACTCCACGAGGTTCTCCAGTTATTATCACTATAATTGAGGGTGGGGCATTGCAGTTCTGTGTTGAGTTTTAGAAATAGAACCCATTGAAGGCCAAGAACTTGTATGCACATATATACATTGACCATATAATCGATCAACTATAATGTGATAATAGATTCTTTGAGGTCATTTTGATATCATGATTCAAAAAATTTAGGGTGAAACCCTCATACACATCTCAACCATAGGAGAAGTTATTACTTGTATTAGTTGGTTGTGTTGTCGTTTAGTTTTAAAAACACATCAACGATGCAAATGGACAAGATGAATCAGAGAACTCATCCATTTCAAGATTATTTTTTGTGGTATTTATTGATTCAATATTTTCATACTATCAGTATGTATTTTATATATGTAACACCCTATGATTTCATAGTACATTATCGTTTTAAATTAATCCAATAGCTTGTGCTACACGCAACACTGAGTTCAAGAGCGCCATAACTTACCAAAACTAGTTGTTCAAAAGAAGATTTGAATATTATTAACTGGATTTTGAATTCTATATATACTCCATATAATTTTAGATTCCATACACTTTGTTTCTTAGACATAATTTAAGAATAAATTGATTTTTTCAGATAAAAAAAGTACTTTTCACAAAATGAAATTTTACAACCTTTTAATGGATAACCCTTTTTAAATCGAATATTGGAGACTTTTATAAATTCAAAACTGAAGAAATTATATTCTTCATAATAATTGGGACATAAAAATATAGTTTGTATAATGTTTTGGAACATTTTTGATGACTTTCATTTTTGATGAATGGTGAAAAATACTATATTATTATTAAAAACTATTAAAATCAAAAGACTTCATATTGATAAATTATTCATTTGAGTGGATTTATTTTAAAATTAGATTATATTTTTTCATTTAATATAATTTAAGTCATTATATTTAAATTCATATTAAAATTGTACATAAACACATGTCAATCTTTTGATAGTTTTTATTTCTTAACAACCCACTTTCAGGTTTTGAAAACCGGATTTTATTGTAAATTTATTAATTCAAATCATATGTTTTGAATTTTGTAAAATATAAATCATTATTGAAATATTAAAATAAAAATTATCTTGTGGTGAATTTTTGGTATTTTACTGAAAGCTTTAAATTTTTGATGAATTGTGAAAAACAATACATTATTGTTTTAAACTAACTATTTTTAAATTATTAATATTAAATATATTTGAATTTTAAAATAGTTATATAATACCTATATTAGTTCAAGTTAATTCATTGGAGTCATTTTATAAAGAAACTAGATATATATATATTTATTTATTGAAAATTTTAACATCTTTTACCCACCTTCTAGGAACATTCCCAAATTTGCATAAAACGTAATTTTACTACTCCTATGAATTGAATTTCAAAAAAATAGAGAGAAAAGGTTGAAATCAATACGTAAACATGGATTCATTAGGATTAATCTATTTATTTAATAATAGCTTTTTAATTTTATTTACCACTGTGAAAAGTAAATATTTTAATTAAATGTAAAAATGATATTATAATTACCCGAACACTTGTCATAATTCTATTAGCTAAGTGTATTTATACCTAAATAGACCATATGAATAAAATATAATTTTTTGGACCACTTGTATTAGATTAGGACATTTATTATTATTTTATTTAAAGAAGTGATAAAAGTGATAAATTCAATGTATAATAACTAACCCATTTTATAGATAAGGTTATACATAAGATAAATTTGACTATAAATATTCAATAAAAATATAAAACTATTTCCGACATCATGATATCTTATTTATAATTTTTATACATTAAATAATTAAATTTATTTTTGACACCATGATGCGGCAGTAATTACATTATTATTGAAGGATCAAAATAATTGAAATAATAAATATCAAATTAAAATTATATTGAAACATTTGATGCATTAAAATAATTTAATTGGTTAATATGACAAGTAATGGTTCATTTAATGTATTTATTTTTATCTATTCATGTTTTTTTTACTTTCAATAAAACCAAATTCTAAATAGTGTCAAATGTGTAATAAATGAGTTTTTAAAACAATTACTTTATTATAAAATTATATAATATTCTTAAAAATCTATGGTTTTTAAAAAGGAAATATATAATGATATATATGTCACTAATGAACCACATGTGATTCTATTGAAAATTTAGAGTATGTTTATTAACCATGTAATATAAAAATACAAGGAGTCATTGTAAAAGTTATAATATTTGACATGGAGTTAAATTAAAAAGATAAAGATAATATGGTGACCTAAACATGTCTAAAACCAATTGGTTGATTGTATTTTGACATAAGACCACAATATACACTACTGGAAATGTGGTTTTTACCAACAGTTGTTTACCGACGGTTTTCCTAAACTGTTGGTAAAGAAGAGCTAGGAAACCCTTTCCCAACGGTTTCATAAAACCTTTGTCAAAGGGTTGTTCATGTTAACCTTTCTCAAGGGCTTCATAAAACTATTGGGAAAGGGTACCCTGAACACCCCTTTCCCAATAGTTTTTAAAAACTGTTGGTAAATCTTTTCCCCCAATAGAATCAGGCCGGTGCACTCCCCCAGTCATGACAGAACCCTAAAATCAATTTGGCGCTCGGCTCCTCTCTCGAACGCCCCCATCTAAACAGGTGAAAATCCATTTGAATCATCTCAAATGAGGTATTTTATTCATTATACACATATGATACCTTGTTTTTATTGTTATTGATCTAATATTTTAGTTTTATGTTTTCATTTTGATGTGATTTCACTATGAAAAATATGTAATTGAATGAATATTTTGTTAATTAATTAGTTTCCCATGGAATATCATTTGTGTTATAATGTCTATGCTAAATAATGGGTTAATGTAATTGAAGACCTTGAAAATATTGTAGAAGTTGGGGTATGTCGCTTCTTTTAAAGGTTTTTTGTTGTGTTTCATTGTATGTTGTAGGCTGTTGTATGGTGATTGAGGTGACCAGTTGGGAATTGTGATATGTGGGGTTCTAATGTGATGGTTAGTGGGCGTGGATGTGACATGTGAAGTTTTGTGATAGTGATTATGTGTGGTGGTGTTGTTCCGTGTGGAGGTGTTGTGTGATGAGGTTGTGGTGAATGCTATGCTGAGGTGGTTTTGGTTGTGCGGTGGTTTGTGATGTGCAATATTTTTGTTGTGATATGTGGTTGTTTTGGTGAGATGGTTGGACGATGAAACATGGCGACGATGGTTATTGTGAGATGGTGAGTTGTTGTGTGGTAGTTTTTTTAGTTTCATGGTTATCTATGGAATAAATTATGCTGTTAAAACAAAAAAACAAGATATTAAATAAATGAGATGGAATATAAATGGATGTGTGGTAAATGGATTTAATTAATTTGTCATTAAATGACTATAAAATGTAAGTTTGAATGAAGTGGCTTATAAATGAAAGTGGGAAATGCTATGTGTCTTTTGTGGTGGTGGTGTGGTGTGTTGCATATAGTGGTGAAAGAGGTTGTGATGGTTTATGTGTTTTATGGTAGTAGTGAAGTGTGTGATTATGTAGTAAATGTGAACCCATAGGTTGGGTATTTTGTGCTATCTATATATCATGTATTTTATGTTATTTCTACACATTCCCAACCAGAGTTGGATAAACATACCAACGATCAGAGGTTTTGAGTTATGGGTAATTTTTTAATATCTAGGATGGTGGATATATGGTTGGATAGCTACCATGTCTTCCCTACTATTCCTTCATAAGTGATTGACCATGTGTTTTTAGGAAAGAGGCGATGTGATTGTCCATGTGTCTTCAGGTGAGATGCACAATGATTTCACTAGTGTTTTTAGGTGAGGTGTGATGGGATAAGGCTATAATAAGATGTGGCATGTGGTTGGGGTCCTGTAGGGTAGGAGGATGGAACAAGGTTTATATTATTCATGTTCATGATACCCTACTAATATGGTTATGGGATGAGGCATGCTGTGATGTGATAACACATTATGTTCTTTTTGGTTTTACATTTTTTCAATAAAACATAAGTATGTTTAGTTCACATGTGTAGTTGATACCTTGATTATTTAATTCCTTAATCGTTTACTTAAATGTATTTTCTATTAAAGTTCAATCCTATAGAATTTTTTATGAACAAATGACTTATATAAATTTATTTTACAGAATGGACAGAAGATGGATGTATGAAACCGATCGGATCTCAAGCGATTTTCAAAACAATTTGGAGGGCTTTTGTAGATTTTTCATTTCACAGTGCTTCAGATAGTGGTCACATACACTGCCAATATTCCAATTGTGTTGGTAGACCTTGGTTGAGCCGTGTTGAAATCAGCTTCCACATAACCAATTTTTTTTTCAAGAAAACTACTTTGTGTGGTATCACAATGGAGAGGAAATAAAATCTCAAATTGGTGATGATTGAAATGAAAGGACTGGAATGGAGAATTTGTTAGATGATCGGTTTCCGTTTATTCGTCATCATAAAAAATAAAGGATTTAGACTCATGAAGACATCGATATGAGGACAGCTGATGCATCTAGTGAAAATGATGATATTGATAGGGTGAAAAAATTGAATGTTTCTGCCACGAATCCAGCATATCGACAATGTGATAAATTGAAAAAGCAGGAATTTTTAATCTGATTGATTCGTGGGAAAACTATGTATGGGATTTATAATACATCAATCGATTTCTTTCTTACCTTATTAAAGGATTTACTTCTAGATGATGCAGATATTCCCTCCATCCACTATATGGAATGGAAGTTAGTTGAGGAACTTTGATTTCCAAGAAACAAAATTCATGCTTGTCCGAAAGATTGTATTTTATTCTGGGAGGAAACCGTTGAACGAAATGATTGTATAAAATATGTCACATCCCGATGGATGCCAAAATCTGATGGAACACCATGCAACGTTCCATAGAATGTAATTTGGCACTTTCCATTGATCCCCATACTCCAGAATCTTTTTATGTGTGATGACATATCAATAAAAATGAGATGTCATGATACTGAGAGAAAGAAAACTAATGATGAGTTGGTTCATCCTGCAGATGGATTTTCATGGCAAAGATTTGATGCTCGACATCTGGATTTTGTAGCTGATGTACGTAATGTGAGGTTGGGTAATTCATAAGACAGTTTTAATCCGTTTGGGAAGATGCTTACTTCGCACTGCACATGGCATGTTTTTATACACATTTATAATCATCCCACATGGTTGTGTATGCAAAAACCTTTCAATTTCATGAGTATACCCATATCTGGTCCTTCTAATCCTGACATTGATATTGATGTATACATGAAACCTTTAATAAAAGAGTTGAAACATCTTTGGGATGGGGGTGTTCACTCATACGATGCATGTTCTAAAGATATATTTCAGATGCGTGGTGCACTTATGTGGATGATCAATGATTTTTCGGCTTATGAAATGATGTCTGGATGGAGCACGGAGGGAAAACTGCATGTCCAGTTTGTATGAAGAACACACGATCTAGAAGACTGAAACATCACTATAGTTTCAGTTTTATGGGACATCGATGATTCTTTCCAAATGATCATCCATATAGAATGAATCGTCAAAGATTTGATAATACCATAGAGACCGATGATCCACCTCAGTGTATGTCTCGAACTGATGTGCTTAATGAATTGAAAGATTTCAGTTTTTCATTCGGGAAGGGTCAAATGAAATCTGGAAAGAGAAAGAATGTTTCCACTGAAACCTATTACAATTGGAGGAAGATGTGTATCTTTTTTGATTTTCCTTATTGGTCAACCAATTTTTAATGTCATTTCTTAGATGTAATGCATATTGAAATGAATATATATGAAATTTTGCTTTCTGTTCTTCTAAATGTCAAGGGGAAGACAAAAGATGATTTACGATCTCAGCATGACTTGGTGGATTGGGGCATTAGACCAGAATTGCATCCTGTACGTATCAGTGAAAATAAATGGAAACATCAATGTGCTTATTATATGATGACACCTATGAAAAAAACAATTTATGGAAGTATTAGAGACTATTAGAGTACCGGATGGCTATTCAGGCAACATATATAAACGGGTCAACAAAAGATAGTTGAAGCTAAAATATTTGAAGTCTCATGATTATCATGTTCTACTATATGAGTTTCTTCCAATAACAATCTGTCATATTTTGTCCAATAAGGTAAGGGTGGCTGTTATTCGGTTGTGCCATTTGTTTAGAGATCTTTGGGATAAGAAGTTTTCCATGACTTTCTTGAATTTTTTTTTGACAGATGCCCCATTAATTTTGTGTGAGTTGGAGAAAATATTTCTGCCATAATATTTCACATGCATGCTGCATCTGACTATCCATATTCCCACTGAAATACTTCTCGGAGGACCTGTTTCTTTTCGTTGGATGTATCCAACTGAAAAAAATATGTTCATATTAATATCTTATGTTCGAAACAGAAATCATCCCGAAGGTTCTATCGTGAACAGTTACATGGCTCAAGAATGTATGGATTTCTACTCGATGTATTTTTCTGATCTTACTACATGATTGAACAGATCAATGAGAAATGAAGAAGAACATTATGGGCAACTTGAACCCAGTTTTCCATCACTTCCTCAAATAGGAGGAATTCTTGGATCATATACATTGAATACATTAATCCATGAAGAGTGGGAGATGGCACATCGCATGGTTTTGTTCAACTATGATTTGTTCGATGACTATATCAGGTGACTAAATTGATTATGTATATCTTACATATATATCTATTAAACTATTCATATTTTTTATCTATAGGGAATATAAAACAATGATAAATAGGAAGCATCGTTCTTTATCATTGATAAGGAGAGAGACTTTGCATAGCAAATAGTTTTCTTCTTGGTTAAAATTAAAGGTAAAAATATTGCTGTCTAAATGAATTATTTCAATATTTAATTAAGTTTAACAGTCATTTATATTGCAGGAATTGTGTTTTTTCACTGACTCTATCTTTGAGGAAATAAGAGCTTTGGCTTTTAGTCCTAATATCATGGTTCGTGACTGTAAATCAATTGTTATCAATGGGTACAAATTTATTGTCAATGAACGAGAAAAGAACATGAGAACACAACATGATGGTGTTATGGTTACTGCCACTACAGATTGTTATGACGGTGCATCAGATATTAGACCGTGATTTGAATATGTGGGTTATTATGGAGTCGTTGAGAAAATAAAAATATTGGATTGTTACTCTCATGGACGAGTCACAATGATGAAATGTCATTGGTTTGATTCGATGTCAAGATATGTCACATTTATTGATGCGTATAGATTTCGAGAAATTAATATGACTTGAACTCTTGCTACCGAAGAACCATATGTGTTGGCATCAATGGATAAACAAGTTTTTTATGTCAAAGACCAACTTCGACCTGAATTTGGTGTTATAGTTGAAGTAATTCCATGATATATTTTTGATGATGGTGATGATGGAATTGACACTGTCCCTATTTCTATTGGAACCAATCCATTTATTTCTTTTGATGACTCCAATAGCTAAATTGTCAGAGTTTATTGTGAACCTGAAGTTGTGGTTGAAAATATATAGAATCATTCATCCATGTTCTCAATTCTTTTTGTTTACCTCGAGTTGGGTTGTAAAGGTTGGTAATATTCAAATTGAATTAGTATTGATCACAAATATGTTTTAGCTGACTTGACCTTTATGTGAATTGTCAATGTTTATTGGTTGCTTTTTTATTTGAATTTCATTTTCTAATTTGGAATTGAACTGTATTCAAACCTAGTCAAACAATATTTCTAACTGGGTGAACATAACAAATTGTATGATTCATTAAATGCATTCAAGATCTTCTAAAACAATTGATAGCTAAATTACCAATGAATCCCCCAATTCCCTCATATATTTAGTTTTTTGGTTTACACATTAGTTTCATTTTTCTAATTAATTACATATTTTTTTTCAAAAGCAGGAAATGCAGCCAATTGAAGAGAGACGAAGGAAAAAAATGATGGAGAAAAATCGTCGGATAGTGGAGATGGGAATTACACAATTAGTTCCTACAGTGAGTACATTATTTCAAATATATATATATATATATATATTTAATGAATATATAATTTCATGTGATTAATTTTTTTAAACATTTTTGTAGGATCCACCTATACGTTGACATTTATTCGACGAGGAGCCTAGTACTGGTCCTAGTACTCAGGCTGGTGGTACGAGGAGGGTTCGTACGAGAGGTGGATGAACAGCTGCGTGTGACCAACTAGAACCTGCCCCTCCCACTGACATGTCATACTTCCAACATTCTGATCCCGGTGTGTTGTTTGGGACACACGGGATATTTAGGCCTCCCATGTTTTCCCTACCTTCTGCATCGTCTGCCCCATCATTTTCACATTCCATGATGATTCCCACTCCCCAGTCAGAATCCAGTCATAGTGTTGTACCATCTTCTTTTCCTTATACTTTTGTCTCTCCGATATTCTATATTCCATCGTCTTCGACTCTTGTTCCACCACATGGTGTTCCATCAGTTTTTGTGGATCCGACGACGGTCATCGATCAGACTGGCGCAGATATATTTATAAAACCCTAACAAATTTTTATAGCAATATTTATTTTCATTATAACATGTTTTGATAAGATATTTGTTTTTATTGCATGATAGATACATCTACTGATAGGAGGTGGGGGCGGGGGCGTACACGCATGTGTTCGGTGTGGAACCACCACACACAGGTTATGGTAGATTACAATGAAGTCAACCAAATGTTTGAGAAATCAGGGCAGCAATGTCGGAGTTTTTTGGAGACGCTTTCCAAATACTCCGAAATCATTCCCATCAGCCCGATGTCAGGGAGAAATTTTCCACATGAGGTAAAGGATAGAGCTTGGGCATAGATATGTTTAAAAAAATCTGTTGTATTTAATTCCATGAATTATTTTGGTATTTATATGAAATAATATTTTTATGTCAACTTCGATTTAATTTTCTTGATGGTGAGGGTGCTCGATCGGAACATCTAAAGGATTTAGGTGAGAATTGAAGAGCCTGCATGTATGATTTGTATATTGGATGGTGTGCTAGATTTGGAACTGAGTTAGAGGCGGTATCGGTCTTGGATGATTGTCCTATAGAGCAATATCGTCAGATGATTACTCATTGGACGAGTACCCAGTTTATGGTATGAATTTCAATTGAGGTATTTAAATAATAAATTTCATGTTTTGAATTATTATTATCATTTTCATTATCAGATTTTATTTAGGAATCATCTGGAAAAAATAAAAAAACATTGATGCAATAAAATACCTCCACTCACTTAGACGTACTACGATGCCAGATCATGAGAGGAAGAGGGTATGACAATTTTTTATAATTTTTCTTTACGACTTACATTTTGTTTTGTTTTCTCAATTATTTAATAATTTGCTAAAGTTTTCATATAACTTTAGTTTTCAATGTCATTGTAGAGGAAAATACAGAATATTGAAGGATGTGTGCCTCAAGAAAAACATTTTTGCTTGAGTAGACGGAAAAAGGATGGTAGTGTCGTCAATGAAGCGACTCGGCAGCAAATTTTAAGTTTTAATCTACTGATTTTATATTTTAATATCTATTTTATAACTTAATAATAGATTTATATTTGTAACAAGTTGCATTATAGGCCCTCTATGCCCAAGAACAAGAACATTTTGGGCCAACAGATCAGTTACATCAGGTGTTGGGAGAGGATCATCCTAGCAGAGTATGTTGTCGACCTAGGATAGCCCTGAAGAGGTATTGGCCCTCCGTAGGTATGAGTTGTAGTGCCAATGAGATACAATAAGATAGGGAAAACAAAAAACATGATAAGAAAAGGGCCACAGAGATGGTAGAAAAGTCTGTTAGAGCAAACAGTGCGTTTATGAAATTCATTAAAGTTCTACATCCAACACTTCCAGTAGAGGCCAACCAATCTTTTGATGTATATATGTCGTCAATACGTTCTATATATGGTGCACCAGGTGGCAGTTCTAGTGGTGGTCAGGACGATGTCCAGCTTGACGATGATGACTGCGAGGAGTCTGATGCAGAATAGGAGGGAGAGGAGGATGGCGAGGCGGGTGGAGAGGGTGAGGAGGAGGGCGAGGGTGAGGAAGAGGGTGTTCAGGTGGGAAAAGATGATGACGTGGATGAGGATGAGTGTGATGATGATGCTGATGATGGTGATAGTACTGTGAGATAAATTGATCCATTACATTTTTAACTAATATTACTGAGATTTGATATTTAATCTATTCTAGTTGTTGGTTTCATCTAGACTCATATATAGTAGTTTTGTTGATTTATTTTTATATATTATCTGTTTATATGGATGTTGTTGTCTTTTAGTTGATGTGTGTTTGGGAACCCCCCTCCTTTCTGGACCCTGGACAACCCCCCACGATCCTCCTTGGACCCCGGACAACCCCCCGGACAGCCCCCACACCCTCCTCCCTGGACCCCAGACACCCCCCAGATAGCCCCCCCCCCCCCACCATCCTCCTTGGTCCCCAGACAACCCCCGTATAGCCCCCAGACAGCCCCCCAGACAGACCCCCAGACAGACCCCCCGAACAACCCCCCCACCCTCCTCCCTGGACCCCAGACAACCCCTTGGACAGCCACTCGAACAGCCCCCCACCCTCCTCCTTGGACCTCGGACAACCCCCAGAACACCCCCCCCCCAGACAACCCCCCAGACAGCCCCCCACCCTCCTCCTTGGTCCCCGGACAGCCCCCCGAACACCCATCGGACAGCCCCCCGGACAGCCACCCCCCTAGACAACCCCCACCCTCCTTGATTTCATTTACTACTAGAAAATCTATAATATATATTTTATTTATTTTCATCATGTTAATCAATGTAAATCACATTTAATCATCTAATAAATATCATAGATTCTTGGTATGTTATAAAAGGGATGTATTCATTGGGCATGACATTGTTAGCTCTAAAATGTTTCATATCATGATAAACTAAAATCTAATCCATACTAAGAATGATATAAAAATATTCTATATGAATGTCTACATGATTTTACGTAAATACCATTCCACTAATAAACACATGAGGATTCTTATAAATTATGTTTACCTTAATATTTCCATAGGGATTTTTAGTAAAAGTTTTATCTTCTATTAATTTTTTGATATTCTCATTTTAAAAGTATATTTTTCATAAATGAATTAATTTAAAGTCCCATAGTCAAATAGTGTATTTGAATAATGTGAATAGACAACTAACATACCACTCTAAATGTATCTCTTTTGTTTAAAATGGTCAATATTATAAGTGAAAAGAACAACTGACATACGGAAAACCGACCAAATGCATTCGAATTCTTTTAATAATTTATCACAACGATCCATGGGTCATTTGTGACATGTAAGAGCAATCCCGGGCTCAATCCGAGTCACTGTGTGGCCGGGAAGACTCTATTTGGGTCCCTTTTGTTTAAAATGGACAACATTTTAAGTACATATGGAAAACAGACCAAACACATTTAGTTTCTATTGAAACTATAGGAGAATGATCCGTGGGTCATATGTGATGTGTATGAATCAACCTTGCCTCAATCTGAGATGCGGTGTGGCTGGAACCACTCAAAGTGTCTGTCTTTTTATTCAAAAGGACGTCATTCTAAGTGAAAAAAATCAACTGTCATACGTAAAACTGACCGAAGGCATTCAGATTGTGTCGATACTGTTTCTGACGCTTTTACTTCTGGGCGTGCGCGCATGTCTGTCATGCAGGGGATGACGCACGGATTTTTTCCCCGCATTCCCGCTTTCCAAAGGTGGGTTGAATCTGTTCCTTGTTCAGGGAGGTCTACTCCTTGATCGAAACCGGGATGATGGGATGTCGGTTCTTCCTTATGTGGACTCCTCCTTGGAGCTCATCACCTCGTCACGGTCTCCCTCATCGATTTAAGATGGGTTCGTGAAGCTCATTCCCGATGCCATATCTGCATGGACGCCAGTTAATTATGCTACTTCCATCGAGATGCTCCAAGGGGTCTGGTCGGGTAGCAACCTTTGGTGAGGATAATGGTCACGCTGGGGTGTCGTCGGTGCGCCATGACGCTTGGGATTGGCATGTATGTCTTCTGTCCCTTGCTATAGGGCTTCTCGAGGGCACGGATGCCCGAGGCATCCCTCATCGAACGCGGGTAATTGTATACCATCTATGGATTTCCTCAGCTTCCAATGATTGACACGGGGTGTGCCGCTAGTTTAACGTCTTGTGGAGATGGATCAGACTGATCAAAACACTGAGAGTGGATCAGATTTAATGATCCCCTAGGGGGAACAACGATGTTGGGGCCAGCATGTGGGTGGCTTCCCGGATACTATGGAGTGGAATGAGATGGCATGATCTCACCGGGATGTGGCGGCCGGGGTAAGGAAAAGGATGTGTGATGGAGTGATGGGCATGAATCTGGTGGAGGCTTCCCATGTATCCCCATGGTAGGGAATCAAAGTCCGTGTAGTTCGGTGATATAGTGGGACACCTGAAGAGGCGACCAGTGAGAGTGAACGCATGGATTGGAGCCTAGAGGAAGTAAGATCTCCGAGCTAGGGCATGAGCTCCCCAAGGCATGTGGGCTCGAGGAGGAGGTCAGGATGAGACGTGGGTGTGAGGTATGGGGGCTTACACTTTGAGGCAGCCCATAACGGTGGGTATGGGGCTTACGCTCTGAGGCGTCCCATTACGGTGGTTGTGAACCAACACAAAGGGGTCGGAACAAATGAGTGATGGTCTTGAACCTCATGGAGGCTTCCTACGTATCATGCGTTAGCACGGATCAATGTCCACGTAGTTCGGGGAATATAGTTTAACGTCATGTGAGATGAGGGAATACAGTTTAACGTCATGCGGGATGAGGGCATACAGTTTAACGTCATGCGGGACGAGGGAATACAGTTTAATGTCATGTAGGACGAGGGAATTTGGGGTTTATGATCTGAGGCATCCCAATGTGTTTGTGAACTAATGTGAAGAAGTCGGAACAACCGGGTGGTGGGCTTGAACTTCTTGGAGGCTTCCTACGTACCATGCGTTAGCACAAATCAAATTCCACGTAGTTCGCTGGGATGGGGATTACACTTTGAAGCAGCCCATGGGAGGAGTTCATGGTTGATGCTTACTCTAAGCCCATGTGAGTCATGCTCGATGTGGGAAACAAGAGGAAGCAAGGACCAAACGATCACGACGCAAAGGGTGTGTCCTTGAGAAGTGGAAAGGAGCTTAGGCATTGAGCAGCCCAAAGAGGAAATAGGGGCTTACACGTGGTTAGCAGCCTTTGGTGCCGGGGCTTACTACAGGATTGAGGCCCGTGGTGTGACAAAGCGCAGTGGGGAAGTACGGAGGTGCATGGGTGCAACCTTCTGCAATAGAGGCTAGGGGCTTACGCTCTGAGGCAGCCCTTCCCCTGTGGACATACACCACTCCAACAAGGAGGATATCATTCCATGTGGGGAAGATTCCATTCCCATGGAGAAGAGTGGGCTTAAAGAATGACCGAGCCGGGGGGACCCTATGTGCGAAGCACGGGGTCGGACCACAGTTTAACGTCATGTGTTAAATATGAGTTTCTTAGAAGTTTAACATCCCGCAGCTTCGACGACGTGGGTTCGCTCCACACCCCTAGGGCTTACATGGACAACACACTCTGCCCCCTGTGGGAGGGAAGGCATTTGCAAGGCCGTAGTGAAGGGGGGCCGGTGGGCGAACCATCGATGGGTCCACATTAGCGTGGATATAGTGGATGGGGCGTATGCATGGAAGCTGCCCAGGTGCCACTATGGAGCGGCAATGATGGACAGGGATTATGCGTGGAAGTAGCTCGCAATGTCTTCCTCATGTTTGGCCATGAGGGCATCCCAACTCACTGATGGGTTGAGGTATGCACCTATGCACTAGTGCACAAGAGGGACAATTCCAAGGGCGTGGGAATCGGCCCGAACAAAGGGATATGAAAAGTGTGAGTCACATGCCCAACATTTGGAATGCAATGAGAGTGGTGTGGTGATAGAGGATAACTGCTGACCATGTTCGCAACACAACATCCCTTCTTGTTATCCTAAAATGGTGTCAAACAAATGATGGGTCGAGTACTGACCATGTTCGAAACCCAAGACTTGAATCAAAGTGTTTCCCTATGTAGTTCAGAGCATTGGCCAATGACAGCAGGCGGACCATAGGTCAATCATCCATACTGTGAAAATAGGTGGACCAAAGGTCTATCATCCATATTGTTCCAGCTGGTGGACCACAGGTCAATCATCCATACTGTTAGTGTAACACCCCGAAATTTTATGAAAAATATTCTTTTTAATTTCACTAATGTCTTGTGTTGTATGCTACACCAAAAGAAGCTTGCACAACACGCATCCTTGACTTGCCTTGTATTACACGCAATCGCGACCTTCCTCGATAGCGTGTGTAGTACGCAATACCGAGTTTCACTAAACAACGATATGCTATTAAAATATTATTAAAACTAGCCGTTATGAATAGTAATAACCACCTTTTAAAATTTTAGAAATTTTATCTCTCAAAATGGACTTCATTTTTGGATTCGGAGTATCGAATTTAGCCTAAGGTGAAATTTTGGTACTTTTCAGATAACTTTCATATTCTGATGAATAGTGAAAATTACTAAATTTTTAATTAAAAACAACTTTTTTAATCGAAATAATTAATAGTGATAAATTATTAATTTGAGTGGTTTTAATGTATATTTAGAATATATTTTTACAATTCAATGCAATGTTGGTCATTGGATGTAATTTCACATTTACACCAGACATAAACAAGTGTTAATCTTTTGATAGTTATTATCTCTTAAAAACACGCTATTTGTTGTGATAGCAGAAATTAATTATAAAATTAATTAATGCAACTTATATGTTGGGAATTTTGTAAAATAGAAATCATTTTTGGATTCGGAATATCGAAATTAGCCTAGGGTGATGTTTTGGTATTTTTCTGAAAACTTTCAATTTTTGATGAATAGTGAAACCACTAAGTGGTAGGTTAAAAACTGAATTTTGCATAAAACATAATTTTACCGCTTCTGTGAATAGAATTTCGAAAATCCGAGAGACACGGTTAATATCAAGGACTAAAATGTGGTTCAATGAGATGAAAATAATTTTTAGTGAATAGTAACTTTTTACTTTTTTTAACCGCGGTTAATAGTAAATAGGGTAACTAAGGGTAAATATGATATTACTATTACCCTAACACATGTCCTAATTCTATTGGATAAGTGTAATTCGACCAAAAACAACCTTATGAATATAATATGACCATTTAGGTCCACTTGGATTAGATTATGACATTTAATATTATTTTATTTAATGAATAATTAAAATAGTTAAAATCAAAGTTTAATATCTAAAACATTTTTAATATGGGGTTATACATAAGATAAATTCGACTATAAATATTCATTAGAAATATAAAAAGATTTCCTACATAATGATAGTTTATTTGTAATTTTTAGACATTAAATAATTTAATTTATTTTTGACATAATGATGATGCAGTAATTATCTTATTAATGAAATATTGACATAATTGATGTTATAAACACCAAAATAAATGTAATTTGAGACTTTTTATGAATTACAATAATTTTATATGTTACTATGATATATTAGTGTTGATTTAATCAGCTTGGTTCGAACATATAATTCTGTTATGACTTTCACAAAAATCATATATCAAATAGTGTCAAAATTGACACAAAATAGTTTTTAAATAAAATATTATATTATTAATTGTTATTTTATTCCTAAAAATCTAAGGTTCTGCCAAATGACTTAGATAAGGATATATAAATTAATAATAAATAATTTGGGGTTCGTTTGGCATGTTATGGTAAGTGTATTAACCATATAGTGTAAGAATACAAAAAGACACGGTAAAAGTTAAATTATTTAACTTAGAGTTAAATATAATTTATAAGGTTAAAATAATAACCTAAACTTGTCTAAATCCTATTGGTTGATATTATTTCGACCCATCCCCACTTTAGCTTCGAAATAAGACCCTTTGGAACCATTATAAACCGATTTTGACTTTAATATAAAATAATATTTTGAGATATTCCTAAGGTGCCCCTCTCCTCCATTATAAATGGACACCTCCTCCTCCTCCTCCTCACACCAATTTGAGCACTCATGCTCGGCCAACCCCTGCCAAAATTCCATCTCCACTTCCCTAGAATAATCCTAGAGGTCCTGGTCTTCTTCAAAGACCAATCTTAGTTCCCTAAGTGGATGATTCAAAGAGGCATTTCAAAGAAGAGGTAATATCCATTACCGATCTTTTCAATTTCTTTCTTCTTCAACTTCTTCTTCTTTAGTTGTTTAATGATAAAGTAATAACATCAGTATTACTTACATACTGATATGTTATTATAAATATGAAACAACCCTATTTCATCTTCTATCCATCCTATAGAAAAATTAAATCACCGTGCATGCGTACGTATGGAATACCGTCTCCACGCCGTGGTGTAATCTATTTTCCGTCACCACCTTAATTGTAAAGGTATAATGGTGTAATGAGTAACTATATATGATTATTATAAAATTATATTGATACTGAAATAGTATACATACACTTCAACACAATTCCACAACCATGGGAACGATATCATCGCTCATGCGTACGTACGGACTACCGTCTCCACGACGCGATGAGATTCATTCTCAATGATTAACCATTCATGAATGATTATAAAGTATATATAATAACTAATAATGAAATATATGACCTAATAATGATACTGGAATTATTTATATTTATATGTATTTCATCTACTTAATTCCATTCCATTCAATAAGGAAACGAAAACAGCGTTCATGCGTACGTACGCACTACCGTCTCCATGAACGGTGTATTTCTTTCCATTTTCTGATTTATTATATATGTATATTATGAATATATATATATAAATCATGTTTTATATTCTGTAATTAAGTAATCATGATCTTAGTAATCATATGAATAATTACAAGTTAAAAACACGAACGAAAAATGAGACGATTTTACCCAAAACGCTACTTTAACATGAATTTACAAAAGAACGGGTAATATAAAGTCATAAGTGGACCATATATGATATAATAACAATGAATATGATTCTGGAACAACTCAATAACATAATTTAAATCATTATACAGGAGGTTTGGACACTTACAAAGCAAGTCGGACCTAAGGTAAGGGAAATATCACAATCTCACTTTTATCCGAGATTGTTTATACTTTGGTATTTACTGGGGTGTATTTTATCATCCACATCCATGTTTCCTCAGTATGTAATATTATTTCCATCCACCTACAATTTTTTAAATCAAATTTTAACCATCGTTGAGTTTTTAGTAAAAGATATGAAAGGAATCTTTTGTCGTTTTTCGTATGAGGTACTTTTTGACTTTTCCGACAAAAGTACGAGAAGAATGTTTTTTTAACTTAAATGACACGAACGAATTTTTACAGTTTTATAAAGCCTTATTTTCATGAAGCATCCTCAAAAATATTTCATGACTATTTTCAATAAAATCTCTTTCTTTTAAAATTGCATGATGTTTTGTGAAAATAAATTGATTTTGAAGAAGAAAGGATATTTTCCTCAAGAATTCATTTCAAGTGTTTTACCAAAATTATTTTCCATCTAAGATAATAAAGGGTTATGTTTCTATCCATATTTTTACATTTATTTGACTATGTTGTGATGGAATTATGTTTATGAATTCCTTTATCTTATATGAATGGTTTTATGATGTCATGTTGTTTAAGAATCCCATTTTTATTACATGGGTTATGAAATGATGTATGATTTATGATTTTGTGGCACAAATAAGAATGGTATCATTATGAGATGGGTGTGACCTATATCTCCCTCCAATGCATTGGGTAAATATTTTATATCTCATGAGATAGACATGGCTGGAATGGTAGGTTATACCGGTTCAGTGAAACAGGACTGAAACGAGGGTTACTCGATTCAGAAAGGGACTTTGTCCACTAAGATAGTCTTGGAAATGAGTCTTGACTAACAAGAAATGATTCTCTATGATTATGTGTGAATGCCACAAAGTTTCATGTTTTAAGATATGGTTAATTTGATTACATTTCACTGCCATGATTTATCCTATGTTATGAAATTATGCTCTCTTTTGCAGGTTAAGATTTCCAAAATGATATGTTCTTATGAATATGATGTGATTGATATTTCTTTTGTTTACCCTTACTGAGCAGTTGAGCTCACCCTTTTATGTTTTCTTTTCCCCAGGATATAAAGAATGGTTTTAGGTAAAAAAAGGTAGATCTTTATGGGAGATTTTGAAGATCTTTCACCACGATTAGAAGATTTTATTCCGAGTTTTCAAAGACACTAAACTATTACGGTCCTTGTGTGTGTGTTTTTGTAATGTACTAAGTATTCCGCAAATGTAATGTAATGTCAATGTACGTCAAGCTTCGGGTCTCTACAGTTGGTATCAGAGGAAAAGGAGGTAGGAATGTATCCGATCCTTGGGAACTCTCTAATGTGAGCGTTGGACGAAGCATCGCTCTCCGCCCAAGGGCTTCATGAGGAAATGGCTGCCACTGGGGATGGTGGTGTGTCCCGCCCAGGGGGTGTAGCTGCCCAGGGAGTGCCCTGATAGGTATCAATTATAGTCCACTGGAAGTAATTCCAGACTGCTACAGTTGGTATCAGAGGAAAGGTTTAGTCAACCTTTGGAAACTAGGATGCGAAAACGTTAGTGAGATCCCGAGAGATATTTCTAAGGTATGTCTAGGGATGTCCCTAAGGATAAGTATACGTATAAGATACAGTCCTAGAACTATGGTAACGATCTTAGAATTTAACCTAAGATGTTAGATATTGAGGGTACTCCCCCTTTACTATGTTGTTTTCTCTAGCATGATTTTTGCCTCTCACAAGATTCTTTTTGTGTTTTAGTTAATGGAGGGAACCAGAAGGAATTCGGTTAACATTGAATCCAATGAAAAAATTGGTGACTATGAGCAACAAAATTGTGAAATTCCTAGAGAGAAAGATATTGTGATTATGTCGAATCAGTCATCGCGATATATGATTAACAAGGTGAAATTTAGTGGTATGCCTAATTCATCAAAGAAGAGGAAGATAAACTATTATTCATGATCGCATGTTAAGGAGCATAAAGAAAGGAAGATTGAGATTTCTAAAGAAGGGAAGAAGAACCTTGAGGAATACCTCAAATGGAGGGAACGATGTTATCTGTGTGGAGAAAAGGGTCATAGAGTGACAGATTGTTATGGAGTTCAATGTCTTATTTGTGGAGAACATGGGCATTACCCAACTCAATGCCCTAACCTAAAAAGTTACTTCTAAATCAAGGAAGGACTTATTCCAGGACAATCATTGAAGTGGATGGACGGAAGTGTTTATGTATTGGTATTCAAAAATAATGTTGTTGAGGTACTTTTATGGTGTATTGAAATATTTATGTATTGGTCTATTGTGGTTTTCAATAATTTTAAGGTACCGGTAACCATGAAAAGTGATTCAAATATTTTGGAAAGTAGATGATATGCGCATAATTAAGGGATAAGGAGAAAATGAAATGTTTGACAGTATTCATGAGCTCATGATTGATATAAGGACTAAGTGATATCATTGTTTGAGTATATAGAATTTTGAGGATTTTGGTACATGGAAAGTGTTAACTTTTAACTGCATTAATGTTTTCACTAAGGTTCAATGGGTATTAATTCTTCAAGAGAATACATGATTAAGGTATTCACATGATTGGAATGTGACCAACAAGATATATGGGGGATAAATTATGGTATTCACATGCTTGGTTGACGACATTTCAAGTTATTGTTTTCATTATACTATGAGCTTGGACCGAAGTATTTTAGATAAGCCTAAAGATTGGAATGGATTATGTTAACCATAAGTTAGTATTGTTTAAGGATAGAAGTTTTTTCGATATTATTGATCGGATGTTATAGTAATATAGTTTTAGAAAAAGGAAAACCTGTAGGACGGGCGACAGCCCATCGCGTCGGACAAGGCTGTGGAAATCGAACCCACAACCAAAGTGCGACTGGCCTTTATCGCCTACCACTGGCCTACAGGAAGTCCCTGTTTAGTAGAAACTAGTTTTATTATATTAAGCAGTATGATATATGAAGTATAAGTCCATTTTAGGTACCATATATGATTAATCTCACTATAGAATGACTTATGTGTATTTAATAACTTTTTCTAACCTTTTGATGGAATGACCCGTCATTCTATCACATGATCTGCTAACACTTCACGAATAACAAATTCAACTTCATTTATTTAAGAGATAAAGTGGAAATTGTTCAAGGCACGAACAACAGTGAGATTGTACCAAAATAATTTAAGTATTTATTCTAATTCAAAATTTTCAACTTTTGGGAAATGATCTTGAAAACCTAAAATGTTTTCCTAGTGCTCTTATATCTGATTAATCAGATGGTACCTTAGATCGTCACAAATTTATGGATTTGTGATTGTTGTCTTTTCCATAGCCATGTTCTCTACCACTCTCCATCAGTACATGATGGTTAGATTTTTCTTCCATATCCATATTTTCTCCTATGTGGAAACCCAGGGATTAGTTTATTTGGGTAACCGTAACGTTTCATACTTTCGTTTTTAAAGATTGGTTTTTGGTATTTCTTTTTACGATGTGGGTTTCTATTAAAGAAACTTTTGAATAGTAAACCATTTATAACCCCGACGAATTTCGAGGGCGAAATTCATTTTAAGGGGGGTAGAATGTAACACCCTGAAATTTTATGAAAAATATTCTTTTTAATTTCACTAATGTCTTGTGTTTTATGCTACACCAAAAGGAGCTTGCACAACACGCATCCTTGACTTGCCTTGTATTACACGCAATCGCGACCTTCCTCGATAGCGTCTGTAGTACGCAATACCGAGTTTCACTAAACAATGATATGCTATTAAAATATTATTAAAACTAGCTGTTATGAATAGTAATAACCACCTTTTAAAATTTTAGAAATTTTATCTCTCAAAATGGACTTCATTTTTGGATTCGGAGTATCGAATTTAGCCTAAGGTGAAATTTTGGTACTTTTCGGATAACATTCATATTCTGATGAATAGTGAAAATTACTAAATTTTTAATGAAAAACAAGTTTTTTAATAGAAATAATTAATAGTGATAAATTATTAATTTTAGTGGTTTTAAAGTATATTTAGAATATATTTTTACAATTCAATACAATGTTGGTCATTGGATGTAATTTCACATTTACACCAGACATAAACAAGTGTTAATCTTTTGATAGTTATTATCTCTTAAAAACACGCTATTTGTTGTGATAGCGGAAATTAATTATAAAATTAATTAATGCAACTTATATGTTGGGAATTTAGTAAAATAGAAATCATTTTTGGATTCGGAATATCGAAATTAGCCTAGGGTGAAATTTTGGTATTTTTCTGAAAACTTTCAATTTTTGATGAATAGTGAAACCACTAAGTGGTAGGTTAAAAACTGAATTTTGCATAAAACGTAATTTTACCGCTTCTCTGAATGGAATTTCGAAAATCCGAGAGACACGATTAATATCAAGGACTAAAATGTGGTTCAATGAGATGAAAATAATTTTTGGTGAATAGTAACTTTTTACTTTTTTTTACCGCGGTTAATAGTAAATATGGTAACTAAGGGTAAATATGATATTACTATTACCCTAACACATGTACTAATTCTATTGGATAAGTTTAATTCGACCAAAAACAACCTTAGGAATATAATATGACCATTAAGGTCCACTTGGATTAGATTATGACATTTAATATTATTTTATTTAATGAATAATTAAAATAGTTAAAATCATAGTTTAATAACTAAAACATTTTTAATATGGGGTTATACATAAGATAAATTCGACTATAAATATTCATTAGAAAGATAAAAAGATTTCCTACATAATGGTATTTTATTTTTAATTTTTAGACATTAAATAATTTAATTTATTTATGACATAATGATGATGCTGTAATTATCTTATTAATGAAATATTGACATAATTGATGTTATAAACACCAAAATAAATGTAATTTGAGACTTTTTATGAATTCCACTAATTTTATATGTTACTATGATATATTAGTGTTGATGTAATCAACTTGTTTCGAACATATAATTCTGTTATGACTTTCACAAAAATCATATATCAAATAGTGTCAAAATTGACATAAAATAGTTTTTAAATCAAATATTATATTATTAATTGTTATGTTAATTCTAAAAATCTAAGGTTCGGCCAAATGACTTATATAAGGATATATATATTAATAATAAATAATTTGGGGTTCGTTTGGCATGTTATAGTAAGTGTATTAACCATATAGTGTAAGAAAACAAAAAGGCACGGTAAAAGTTAAATTATTTAACTTAGAGTTAAATCTAATTGATAAGGTTAACATAATAACCTAAACATGTCTAAATCCTATGGGTTGATAGGATTTAGACCCATCCCCACTTTAGATTCGAAATAAGACCCTTTAGAACCATTATAAACCGATATTGACTTTAATATAAAATAATATTTTGAGATATTCCTAAGGTGCCCCTCTCCTCCCTTATAAAAGGACACCTCCTCCTCCTCCTCCTCACACCAATTTGAGCACTCAAGCTCGGCCAACCCCTGAAAAAATTTCTTCTCCACTTCCCTAGAATAATCCTAGAGGTCCTGGTCCTCTTCAAAGACCAATCTTAGTTCCCTAAGTGGAGGATTCAAAGAGGCGTTTCAAAGAAGAGGTAATATCCATTACCGATCTTTTCCATTTCTTTCTTCTTAAACTTCTTCTTCTTTAGTTGTTTCATGAAAAAGTAATAACATCAGTATTACTTACATACTGATATGTTATTATAAATATGAAACAACCCTATTTCATCTTCTATCCATCCTACGGAAAAATGAAATCACCGCGCGTGCGTACGTACGGAATACCGTCTCCACGCCGTGGTGTAATCTATTTTCCGTCACCACCTTAAATGGATGGGTATAATGGTGTAATGAGTAACTATATATGATTATTATAAAATGATATTGTAACTGAAATATTATACATACACTTCAACACAATTCCACGACCATGGGAACGATATCATCACTCGTGTGTACGTACGGACTACCGTCTCCACGACGCGATGAGATTCATTCTCAATGATTAACCATTCATGAATGATTATAAAGTATATATAATAACTACTAATGAAATATATGACCTAATAATGATACTGGAATTATTTATATTTATATGTATTTCATCTACTTAATTCCATTCAATTCAATTAGGAAACGAAAACAACGTTCATGCGTACGTACGGACTACCGTCTCCATGAACTGTGTATTTCTTTCCATTTTCTGATTTATTATATATTTATATTCTGAATATAAATATATATATAAATCATGTTTTATATTCTGGAATTAATTAATCATGATCTAAGTAATAATATGAATAATTACAAGTTAAAAACACGAACGACAAATGAGACGATTTTACCCAAAACGCTACTTTAACATTAATTTACAAAAGAACGGGTAATATAAAGTCATAAGTGGACCATATATTATATAATAACAATGAATATGATTCTGGAAGAACTCAATAACATGATTTAGATCATTATACAGGAGTTTCAGACACTTACAAAGCAAGTCAGACCGAAGGTAAGGGAAATATCACAATCTCACTTTTATCCGAGATTGTTTATACTTTGGTATTTACTGGGGTGTATTTTATCATCCACAGCCATGTTTCCTCAGTATGTAATATTATTTCCATCCACCTACAATTGTTTAAATCCAATTTTACCCATCGGTGAGTTTTTAGTAAAAGATATGAAAGGAATCTTTTGTCGTTTTTCGTAAGAGGTACTTTTTGACTTTTCTGACAAAAGTACGAGAAGAATGTTATTTTAACTTAAACGACACGAATGAATTTTTACGGTTTTATAAAGCCTTATTTTCATGAAGCTTCCTCCAACAATATTTCATGACTATTTTCAATAAAATCTCTTTCTTATAAAATTGCATGATGTTTTGTGAAAATAAATTGATTTTGAAGAAGAAAGGATATTTTCCTCAAGAATTCATTTCAAGTGTTTTACCAAAATTATTTTCCATCTAAGATAATAAAGGGTTCTGTTTCTATCCATATTTTTACATTGATTTGACTATGTTGTGATGGAATTATGTTTATGAATTCCTTTATCTTATATGAATGGTTTTATTATGTCATGTTGATGAAGAATCCCATTTTTATTACATGGGTTATGCAATGATGTATGATTTATGATTTTGTGCCACACATAAGAATGGTATCATTATGAGATGGGTGGGACCTATATCTCCCACCAATTCATTGGGTGAAGATTTTATATCTCATGAGATAGACATGGCTATAATGGTAGGTTATACCGGTTCAGTGAAACAGGACTGAAACGAGGGTTACTCGATTCCGAAAGGGACTTTGTCCACTAAGATAGTCTTGGCAATGAGTCTTGACTAACAAGAAATGATTCTCTATGATTATGTGTGAATGCCACAAAGTTTCATGTTTTAAGTTATGGTTATTGTGATTACATTTCACTGCCATGATTTATCCTATGTTATGAAATTATGCTCTCTTTTGCAGGTTAAGATTTCCAAAATGTTATGTTGTTATGAATATGATGTGATTGATATTTCTTTTGTTTACCCTTACTGAGAATTTGAGCTCACCCTTTTATGTTTTTTTCCCCAGGATATAAAGAATGGTTTTAGGTAAAAAAAGGAAGATCTTTATGGGAGATGTTGAAGATCTTTCACCACGATTAGAAGATTTTATTCCGAGTTTCCAAAGACACTAAACTATTACGGTCCTTGTGTGTGTGTTTTTGTAATGTACTAAGTATTCCGCAAATGTAATGTAATGTCAATGTACGTCAAGCTTCAGGTCTCTATAGTTAGGGGGTCCCTCCAGACATGGAAGTGGACGCAGATCCGAATGAAGGACACGCAAAGCATGGGGTGGAGTGATGGAATGTTTGAATGTATTCCAATGATCCTGAAACTGTACCACTATAATCATGGGATTATGCATCCTATTCTTGGTGCACAAGGCATATCTTATTTATTACAAGAGGCATCCTATGTTGGGAACATAATGTTTACTATAGTTTATAGTCATGTAGATAGGACCATTGACATGTCATGCTTGGTGCACAAGTCATCTCTTATTTGGAACAAGAGGCATTCTATGTTTGGAACATAGGGATTACTATAGTTTATAGTCATGTAGATAGGACTGTTGGCATCTCATGATTGGCGCACAAGGAATCTCTTATTTAGAACAATAAGCATCCTATTATTGAATGATAGTGAATTCTTCTCAGGGGAATTGATGATGAGAATATCAACCCACGACATAGGAAACGAACCAAGAGGAATATGTCAACTTGAGGTGTTTTGTTGTCTGCGGAGGAGTATCTCAGCTCATGGTATTCCCTAGGTGGAAGGTGGGTGCGCATAAGGGCACAATGGAAATTTCCGACGTCCCGACCCGAAAATTCCGCGGTGCGACTCTCAATTTTTCATGGGGGTCTATGATGGTAGCATTATAGGAGCGACATGCAGGACAGGCTGTGCGTAATAAGGGAGGCCTGGGCGCAATAGGACAGGCATGCGCGCAATTGAGGCTGCTTCGTGGAAAACACTCGGTTAGCGCGCAATTTTGGGATGTGTTCAAAAAAGGCTCGGTCAGCGCCCAAAGGAAGGGATTTCATGCAAAAGAAGGAATTATTCACAATGAAAGGGGTGTGTGTACAAAGGAAGGATTGCGTGCCACTTGGCCGGCCTGTGTGAAAAAGAAGGAATTGCGTGCAAGGGGCGTACCCCGAAGTGGTTTGATTTTAGTCTAAGCCATGGGGATCTCGCGCAAAGGCGGATCACGGGGCGACTTGGCATAGAAAAGAACCATAACTCAAAGCTGTATTGTGCGCATAATAACGCGCATGAGATCCGGTTCAAATTCCTCCCTCGAAAAGGAAGGAGGTATCCTTTTATTTATAGGCACCCAGTGGCACGGAATCCAGGGTTGCGCGCAAAATTTGCGCGACAGAGGCAGCGGTGCGAAATATCAACCAAACGGGATGCGGGCGCGAAATTATTTCGCGCCGGTGCTGGGACTTTGCGTGAATCCCAGGTTGCCTTTCACGCGGGATATTTGTTCTGCACACTTCACCCAATTTTTCACGCACCACTTCCGGGGCCTCCAGACCGGGCCTCTGAGTCAGAATATGACTTCGTTTCGTCAGTTCGAAACTTCCTCAAGGAGTTACGGACTATTTTTTCAGCGTCTACAGATAATTTATCACAACGATCCATGGGTCATATGTGATGTGTACGAGTAAACCCCGCCTCAATCTGAGGCACGGTGTGGCCTTCACCATTCATAGTGTCTCTCTTTTGTTTAAAATGGAGTGGATTATAAGTGAAAAAAACAACTGACATAGGAAAACTGACCAAACGCATTCCAAATGTGTTGATTCTTTAGGATAACGACCCATGGGTCATATGTGATGTGTAAAAGTAAACCCCGCCTTAATCTGTGGTATAGTGTGGCCGAAATCACTCTAAGTGTCTTTATTTTGTTTAAAAGGTCAACATTTTAAGCACTTACGGAAAACCGACCAAACATATTCTGATTGTGTTGATACTTTAGCACAACAATCCATGGGCCACATGTGATGTGTACGAATCAACCCTGCCTCAATATGAGATGTGGTGTGGTCAGAACCACTCAAAGTGTCTATCTTTTGTATCAAAAGGACATCGTTTTAAGTGAAAAACATCAACTGGCATACCGAAAACTGACCAAACGCTTACGGAATATGTTGATATTTTAGGACAACGATCGATGGGTCATTTGTGACGTGTAAGAGTTAGCCTTTTTTAAATCTGAGCCTCGGTGTGGTCGGAACCACTCTAACTGTGTTTCTTTTTTTAAAAATGGGCAGGATTATAAGTGAAAAGAACAACTGACATACGGAAAACCAACCAAATGCATTCATAATATATTGATAATTTATCACAACGATCCATTGTTCATATGTAACGTGTACGAGCCAACCCGTGCACAATCCAAGTCGTGGTGTGGTGTTGATTTGTCTTTGTTTCTCTCTTTTGTTTAAAATTGACAACATTTTATGTACATACAGAAAACTGAACAAACACATTATATTTCGGTTAAAACATTAAGAGAATGAACCATGGGTCATATGTAACGTGTACAAGTAAACCTATCCTCAATCCGAGATGTAGTGTGGCTGACACCACTCAAAGTGTCTCTCTTTTGTTTAAAATTGACTTCATTTTATGTGGAAACAACAACTAGCATATGGTAAACCGACCAAACAGATTCTGATTATGTCGATACTCTAGAACAAAAATCCATGGGTCATATGTGACGTGTACGAGTCAACACCGCCTCAATCTGAGACTTGGTGTGGACAATACCATTCACAGTGTCTCTATTTTGTTTAATATATACATGATTTTAAGTGAAAACAACAACTGACATATGAAAAACTAACCAAAGGAATTTGAAATGTGTTGATTCTTTAGGAAAACGATACATGGGTCATATGCGACATGTACAAGTCAAACCTGCCTTAATCCGAGGCACGGTGTGGCCGGGATCACTCTATGTGGCTCTCTTGTTTAAAATAGAAAATAGTTTAAGTACATACGGAAAATTGACCAAACGGATTCTGATTGTGTTGATACATTAGGCCAACAATCCATGGGTCATATGTGATGTTTATGAATCAACCCTGCCTTAATCTGAGACGCGGTGTGGCAAGAACCACACAAAGTGTCTGTCTTTTGTTTCAAAAGGACATCATTTCAAGTGAAAAACATCAACTGGCATACGAAAAACCAACCAAATGCCTTCGGATTGTGTTGATACATTAGGAAAAAGATTCATGGGTCATTTGTGACGTGTAAATGTTATCCTCGTTTAAATCCGATCTGCGGTGTGGCCGGTACCACTCTACCTGTGTCTCTTCTGTTTAAAATGTACAGGATTATATGTGAAAAGAACAACTGGCATACTGAAATCTGACCAAACACATTCGTAATCTATTTATAATTTATCACAACTATCCACGGGTCATATGTGACGTGTATGAGCCATCCCGGGCTAAATCCGAGTCGCGGTGTTTCCGGGATAATTCTAAGTGTCTCTCTTTTGTTTAAAATGGACAACATTTTATGTACATATGGAAAACCGACCAAATGCATTTTGTTTCTATTGAAACTATAGGAGAATGAACCATGTTTCATCTGTGATGTGTACAAGTCAACCTCGCCTCAATCCGAGATGCGGTGTGGCCGACACCACTCAAAGTGTCTCTCTTTTATTTAAAATTGACCTCATTTTAAGTGAAAACAACAACTAGCATACAAAAAACTGACCAAACATGTTTTGATTGTGTCAATACTCTAGAACAACGATCCATGGGTCATATGTGACGTGTACGTGTTAATTACGCCTCAATCCAACATGCGGTGTGGATGACACAATTCACAGTGTCTCTCTTTTGTTTAAAATGGACATCATTTTAAGTGAAAACAACAACTGACATACGCAAAACGTACCAAAGGAATTCTAAATGTGTTGGTTCTTTAGGAAAATAATAAATGGGTCATATGGGACGTGTACAAGTCAACCTAGCCTCAATCTGAGGCACAGTGTGGCCGAGATCACTCTATGTGACTCGCTTTTGTTTAAAATGGACAACATTATATGTACATACGGAAAACTAACCAAACGGATTCTAATTGTGTTGATACTGTATCACAAAGATCCATGGGTCATATGTGATGTGTACGAATCAACCCCACCTCAATCTAAGACGCGGTGTCGCCGGAACCACTGAAACTGTCTGTCATTTGTTTCAAAAGGACATCATTTTAAGTGAAAAACATCAAAAGGCATACTGAAATCTAGTCAAATGCATTTGGATTGTATTGAAACTTTATAAAAACGATTCATGGGTCATTTTTGATGTGTATGAGTTAACCTCATTTAAATCCGAGACGCGGTGTGGCTGGCACCACTCTAACTGTGTCTCTTTTGATTAAAATGGACATGATTATAAGTGAAAAGAACAACTGGCATACGGATAATCAACCAAACGCATTCGGAATCAGTTGATAATTTATCACAACGATCAATGGGTCATATGTGATGTGCATGATCCAACTTGGACTCAATTCGAGTCGCGGTGTGGCCGAGATCAGTCTAAGTGTCTCTCTTTTGTTTAAAATGGACAACATTTTAATTACATACGGAAAACAGACCAAACGCATTCAGTTTCTGTTGAAACATTAGGAGAACGAACCATGGGATATATGTGACGTGTACGAGTCAACCTCTCCTTAGTCTGAGGTGCAGTGTGGCCGACACCTCTCAAAGTATCTCTCTTTTTTTTTTAACATTGACTTCATTTTATGTGAAAACAACAACTAGCATACGGAAAACCGACCAAGAAGATTTGGATTGTGTCGAAACTCTAGAACAACCATCCATGGGTCTTATGTGACGTGTACGAGTAAATAGTGCCCCAATCCGAGATGCAGTGTGGCCAACACCATTCATAGTGTCTCTCTTTTGTTTAAAATGGACATCATTTTAAGTGAAAACAACAACTAACATAAGAAAAACTGACCAAAGGCATTAGAAATGTGCTAATGATTTAGGAAACCAATCCATGGGTCATATGTGATGTGTAAGAGTCATCCCCACCTTAATCTGAGGCACGGTGTGGCTCGGATCACTCTATGTGGCTCTCTTTTGTTTAAAATGGACAACATTTTAAGTACACAAGGAAAGCTGACCAAAAAGATTCTGATTGTGTTGATACTTTAGAACAATGATCCATGGATTATATGTGACATGGAAGAATCAACCCCACCAAAATCTGAGACTCGGTGTGGCCGGCACCACTAAATGTGTCTGTCATTTTGTTTCAAAATGACATAATTTTAAATGAAAATCATCAACTAGCATACGGAAAACTGACCATACGCATTTGTATTGTGTTGATAATTTAGGAAAATGATTCATGGTTCATTTGAGACGTGTATGAGTCAACCCCGTTTAAATACGAGATGCGCTTTGGCAAACACCACTCTAACTGTGTATCTTTTGTTTAAAATGGAAAGGATTATATGAAAAGAAAAACTGGTAAACAGAAAACTCACCAAACTCATTCAGAATCTGTTGATAATTTATCACAATGATCCATGGGTCATATGTGACGTGTACGAGCCAACCCGGGCTCAATCCAAGTTGCAGTGTGGCCGAGATCAGTCTATGTGTCTCTCTATTGTTTAAAATCGACAACATTTTAAGTACAAATGGAAAACCTAACAAATGCATTCGGTTTCTGTTGAAACTTTAGGAGAACGAACCATGGGTCATATGGGACGTGTACGAGTCATCCTCACCTCTATATGAGGTGTGGTGTGGCTGAAACCACTCAACGTGTCTCTCTTTTGTTTAAAATTGATTACATTTTAAGTGAAAACATCAACTAGCATACGAAAAACCGACCCAACGGATTCTGATTGTGTTGAGACGCTAGCACAATGATCCATGGGTCATGTGTGACGTGTACAAGTCAACCATGCCTCAATTCGAGATGTGGTGTGGCTGACACCATTCATATTTTCTCTCTTTAGTTTAAAATGGACATCATTTTAAGTGAAAACAATAACTGACATATGAAAAACATGACCGAAGGCATTCTAAATGAGTTGATGCTTCAGGAAAACCATCCATGGGTCATATGTGACATGTACGAGTCAACCCCGCATTAATTTGAGGCACAGTGTGAGCGTGATCACTCTAGGTGTCTCTCTTTTGTTTAAAATGGACAACATTTTAAGTACGTACGGAAAACTGAACAAGCGGATTCTGATTGTGTTAATACTTTAGCACAATGATCCATGGGTCATATGTGACGTGTACGAATCAACCCCGCCTCAATTTGAGATGCGGTGTGGCCAAAACCACTCAAAGTGACTGTCTTTTGTTTCAAAAGGACATCGTTTTATGTGAAAAACGTCAACTGGCATGCGGAAATTTGAACAAATTCTTTCGGAATATGTTTATACATTAGGAAAATGATCGATGGGTCATTTTTGATGTGTACGAGTTATCCTCGACTCTATCCGTGGCACGATGTGACTAGTATCACTCTAGAAGTATGTATATTGTTTAAAATGGACTTCATTTCAGGTAAAAATATATGGTATACGAAAATCCGGTCAAATTATGAATTGAATACCGGATTCCACATATAATTGTCATCTAAATTTTAAATTAAATTCTAAATGAATTATTTATGTTTATAATTACGTTATGAATTCTAATTTAATTATGGATGTGTATAGTTAAAGGATTCATTATATGTTAAATGTGTATGAATTGTTTCTCTATATATATGTGTTATTTGGTTATTGTATGTACAATAATTGTATATGTATGTGTTAGTTTATTGCAGGTATAATAATTGGATTGGAAATGAGAGGGAAGGCACAAAATGAGACATTCTGGGAAAATTACAGAGCTACAATGAAAATTGCAGGCTGCTGTGCAATTTGCATAGCATAGGCTATGCCAACGGTTTCAAATCGTTGGAATAGCATCTCTGAGTTTTTTACCAATGGTTCTATGAAGCGTTGGTAAAAAGCCTTTCCCAACAGTTTAGAAACCGTTGCGAAATAGGAGAGTGCTTCGGCTATCCCAACGGTTCAAGCCAAACCGCATGGAAAAACTTTTCCAATGGTTTGGGACAACCATTGGGATAGGTTAATTTTTCCCCATGATATCCCAACGGTTCCTTATAAACTTATGGGAAATGCTTTCCAAATGGCTTACTTCCCTACAGTTTGTAGAAGCGTTGGTATAACATATACCAACGGTTCTGCAGCCTTTCCCAATGGTTTAGTACCATTGGGAAAGACTGTATTTCCAGTAGTGATACTCTAAATAAAAACATTTGGAGCCATTATAAAACTAAATCTATTTTATTATAAAATAATATTTCAATCTTTTCATAAAGTGACATCACCTCTCTTATAAAAGGGTACATCACCTTCTCTCAAAATCACTCCTCCAAATCCATTTTCCTCGACCATCCCCAGCTACAATTTCCTCTGAACTACCATATATTCAACCTAAATGCCATAATTTTAATATAATCCAACATAATAAGACCTTTTTATCAAATCAAAATTATGAAACCAATGAAGTGGTAATTACTTCATCACCACTTTCAATGTTATTTTCATCTTCCACTTCCACTATTGTTTATTTTATAACATAATAATCTAATAAATCAAGTCCCATCTATATTTTGGGATTTTATTATAAATATGGGTCAACAATAATCCTTATTCTATCCATCATATGAATGATAATGTCACCATACATGCATACATATGGCTTATCTTCTACACGGTGTGGTCTAGTTTGTTATTCAACACTTCATTATTTGGATGGGTATAATTGTGAGTATAATTGATGTAAATAATAAATATAACATTTTAATTATCATTTAGATATTATATAACCTCAAATTAAATATAATTTCACAGTCAATATAATGATAGTGTCACTCTAGTGTATGTATTACATACCATCTCTACAATGTGATGAGATTCATTTCCACGTTCACCATTCAACGTTGATTATAAAAATATATATTATTAAAAAGTATGTAATATATGAAATTATAATGATAATGGATATATATATGTGTGTGTGTGTGTCTGTGTATTTATATATAACTCATTCACTTATATTAGTTCAATATGATATGAAGCAGAAATAATTTTTATGCGTATGTACGACCTACCGTCTCCACAAACGGTTTTCCCATTTAATATATCATTATATTATGAATATTTATCTTATGAATATATATGATACATAAATAATTTTAAAAATATTTTTATGAAATTAAATCATGATATAAGTTATACAATCAAGATTTAAATGTTAAAACGTGTACGATAGAGTAAGTGATTATTATCCGAAATATTATTTTAACATAGGAATTATTATTAAATGTGTAGTATAAAACCATTTATGAATAATTTATGATATAATAAAAATAAATATGGAATTTCTATACATTATATCATACAATAGTAATTATAAATGAGGTTAAATGTACCATCGACCAAAGGAAAGTAAAAGGTAAGGGTTATTTCTTCAATCTCATTATTATCTAAGATTGTTTATCGGTAAGTTTCTACTGGTACATATTTATCATCGATGACCATGTTTCATAAAAATGTTATAAAAGATAATATATAATGTATTTATTGAAATGAATCTTTAACTTTAACATCATTTTAATTTTTTTAAATATTTTTTTTTAAAATCATTTAATTAATGTCCTTGTTTTAAAAATAAATTTAAGGATTTATTTACGTAGACATGATTGTTTTAAATTGACTATATATTTCAATAGTTTCAAAGTGGTAAGATACACTTTGATTCAAAATTATATTCTAAATATAATCATTTATAAATTGTGCGAATTTTAAATTATTTCAAAAAAGGGGTATTTCCCTCATAGAGTTTTATTGATTATTTTCAACTTTGTCGAAATCCATTATGAGATATTATTCTTGTTTGAGGTTTATTTACAATAATAAAATCTTAGATATTGTATTTAATGAGTTATGATATGTTTGATTGTGGATGTGCTATTTTTATACAATTCATGGTTTATTATTAATGTATAAACATTTCGTATGCTAGTTTCAATACGATTTTTTATGTTCTATTTCAACCGATTCATATGAGGAATGCATTGGACATAGAAAGTGACAGGTGAAGCCCGCTATAGCACCTAGATACATCACTGGGTCTCATGATACTAACTAGTTTGTTATCACAAGGCTTTGAAAAAATCATTTTTTAGTCTTGTAATTAGGCCTCGACTATTTGGTTGTGATGTCCGACATTATTCATTCTATAATTATAAAATTAGATATTGATATTACATGTGATTATTAGAACAGTATAATATCCAGGTGAATATGTAAATTGTATTATTTTTATTCCTCTTTTCCATATTATATTGAATTTTATGTTTAAAATGATTTTGTTTTTGTCTTATACATTATCTTAAATGATTATACTTATTTATGACAGTTTCTATAATATTTTTATCTTTACTAATAATCTAAGCATACACCATTATTATGTTTTATTTTTCCCATGATGTAATGAAGTGTGTTATGATTGATATATAGCTTTATGCTAGGGGAATAATGGAGTTCTTTAAGTATTATTCATGTTTTGTTTTATTTTAGAAATTTCAATTTACGATTCATTTATGTAATCTATTTTCCAATACTGCTAAACTTATTAGTTGTTTGGGACATGATTCATTTTAATCAAGCCAACGTATTAAAATAATGCATCGAATCTGGGTAACTTGGGACAGGGCGTTACAGTTGGTATCATATGAAGTTTATAAACAACCTTATAAATAGATATAGATAAACACTAATTTTGATACATTAACCTATGATAGACGTTGATGATTAGAATAAAATAACTTCCTAGAATTTTTTGAATGCAAATATTTTGTGAAAATTCAAGCAATACATCCTTGTGTAGATACAAGAAGATAGAGGTAGCTCTGGCACTAAATTACCTTGGAGTAAAAACTCAAAAAAGGAGTTTTGGGCGTGACCAGGGGTATCCTAGTACAGGACAACAGTCATTGTTGAACTATTGGATATGACTGCCCTAGGGGATATTAATAAGATAAATCAAATTTTCATTACAATCCTCTATAAAAGATTTTTGAGTAAATACTTTTTCAATGAAATATTTTTAGGATTATGAATTATATGCATAAATTCTACATATTATGATAGGTATTTTAAAATTTTGGAATTATTTAATGTGATTCATAAAATATCCAAGTGTATGCCATTGTTTATAAATGGTGCCTAGAAGAATGAATAAGAAGTCCCACAATATGAATAATCTGAAGAGTAAGAAGGATAAAATATTTCTTGTTCATAAGAAAAAATATAGTATTGAAATCGTCTCCCACGTATTCTCATCATATAATGAAATATAATAATATTTTTATAATATAATTAAATATTTTTCTATGTACTATGTAATTGATGGGAATCCAGAAAGGAAAAGGATGGTTGAGAGAAAGATGGATAAAGGGAAAAATGGAATGATAAATTTTCCTATATTGAATATTTGTGGAAAGAATAACCTAAGAAATTTTTTGAAGGGAATTATTGTTTTTATGGGTGTGGAGAAAAAGGACACCAAGCACGTTATTA
Organism: Viscum album; assembly: GCA_963277665.1. Classification (NCBI taxonomy): domain Eukaryota; kingdom Viridiplantae; phylum Streptophyta; class Magnoliopsida; order Santalales; family Viscaceae; genus Viscum; species Viscum album. Next base: position 57,853,843 of record OY728143.1, on the reverse strand, counting down.
CAACGTTCAGAAAGTGGTATCAAATGTACAATGATTCATCTGCAAAGAGATGGGTCACTACTCAATTCAACGTCCCAATCATTATTGTATACAAAAAATGATGCAGCTGGACAATAATCAATTTATTATACTACTGCAAATGAAGAGAAATAACTAGAGATGTTATGTTGATATTAACGAATTAGGTAATTTGATTATTGTGTCAATGATTTACTAGTTATATGAATTTTGAAGTATGTAAGTATTGTATTTTAGTACTATTTCATTAAGTATCTAATATTTTGTAGTACCCAAAAATGTTACTCAACGAAAGTTAAACGTTTTTTAAAATTCATGATTTTAGGAAAGATAAACATTAATATGGTCTTGATACTATGGTATTGATTTTTTAATTAGAGATGATTTATTTGGATAAATTAAATTGGAAATTATTGACAACATGGACCTAATTAATTGTATTTTAATCCATAATTGTTGGAGATTACAACATTTTTGGATTTAAGGAGTATATACATTAATCTATGTTTTTTAGAAGGAATAATTAAGTACATACATATTCATATAAGGTTTTATGGTAATTCTGTTTTTTACAATGTTTTAATATAAATCATGATGAAGGTGTTTACATGTATTTATGTGATTAAAGTAATCTTAATTATCTTAATTTTTCCTTATAAATTTACGGTCAATGAGTTTGGAAACATGTATTTTGGATATGTCTAAATGATGGAATTGTGTTAGTTTAACACTTAATATTTTGTTTGATGTTAATATTTATTTTGTCGAATACATTGACCTATCATTTTTGTTTTTGGTTTAAATTTAGATTATTAAGAGAATACATGTGGACATTTTTATTTACTAAATGTTATTCAAGAATTAAAAAATCATTTTTGAACATTTATTTTCTAGTGTATGTGATGATATGAAAATAGATCGATGCACCACCAAATGATGAGAATATGATTATGATAGGTGATGAAATATTTTATATATTATTAATTTATTATCCTGATTGTAAAATAATCGCTCCTATTCAAAAAAATATAAAAAAATGGGTTAGTTTAATAACATATCATTTATTTATCCAATGATACTTTAAATCATCATTTATTGATGGATTTAAGGCCCCCAATTTCCGATTTATTGTTCACAAGGTTGTGATTGATAAACTCAATCACACCCTCTAAATATTTACATTTCCCTCCAATTATTTGTCTCAAATTTCCACCAATGTTCTCAAATTTGAAATCATAATTTGGTGGTGACTTTTTCAATTCTGATTCCCTATATTAAGAATAAATTTTTTAACCCTATTTCTGATGTTGGTTTTTCAAAAAAGAATTCTTTTAAAATTCTATTTTCGAATAAATATTTGAAATTATAAGGATTTAATTTATTAAATTAGGGGAGAGTGTAACACCCATGGATTTCAAAGTATGTTATCTCTTTAATGTAATCAAATATCTTGCACTACATGCAATACGACGTTCAAGCGCACCACGACATACCAAAACTAGTCATTCAAAAGCAGTTATGAATAGTACTTACCGAATTTTGGATTTTATATACTCCAAATAATATTAGAATTAATATTTTGTGTTTATTAGACATAATATAAGAAAAATTTAATTTTTTTTTCTTATAAAAGAAGTATTTTTAATAAAATGAAATTTTACTGTTGTTTATTTTAGAACCCATTATTTATTCTAATATTCAACAATTTTATATATTAAATTTAGTGAAATTAAATTATTATTTTGATGTGAGGAATAAAATTTAGTTTGGATAAGTTTTGGGTACCATTCTGATAACATTCTTATTTTGATGAATATTGAAAAATACTTAATTTTAAATGAAAACAAATATTTTAATTGAAATAATTTATAGTGTTAAATTATGAATTTTGGTAGTTTTAAAGTATAATTAGATTATATTTTATAAATTTTATATAATTTAGTTCATCAGATGTAAATTTACATTTAAATTAACATAAACACATGTCAATCTTTTGATAGTTTTTTTACTTCTTAAAAACCTGCTTTCTTGTTTTCAAAAAGGGAATTAATTTTAAATTAATTAATGAAACTCATTTGTTTTGAATTTTCTTAAAATATACATCATTTTTGGATTTAGATTATAAAAATTATCATAGGGTTAATTTTTGGTATTTTGTTGAAAACATAAATTTTTTTATTAATAGTGAAAAACATTATGTTATTTTTTAAAACCATATTTTATTTATATTATTTTTATATTTATTTTCAATTAATTTTAAAAATTAGATATATAATACCTTTATTTTTTCAATTCAATTCGTTGGGGTCATTTTATTATAAAATTATATGTATAAAATTTTATGGAATTTTTTATCTTCTTTTACCCACCATCTAGGCACATTTACAAATTTGACTAAAACGTAATGTTATCTCTTTTTTGAGTTGAATTTCAAATATCTGAGATAAATTGTTGACATTAGTAAGTAAAATGTGGTTCAATGGGTTCAAAATAATTTTTGGAGAATTGTAACTTCTGAACTTTATTTACCACATTTTAAAGTAAATAGGGTAATTAAAAGTAAAAATGATTTTATAATAACCCTAACACATGTCCTAATTCTATTGAAATGTATATGTAGATATAATTATACATTAGGAATAATATATGATCCTATTGGGCCATGTTTATTAGATTAATACATTTATTATTATTATTTTTAAATAAAAGTTAAAAGTGTTAATGCCAACGTTTAATAACTATCATATTCTAAAAATATGGTTATAAATAATATAAATTATACTATAAATATTAATTAGAAAGATAATAATATACCAGCCATAATGGTATTTTATTTATCATTTTTATACAATATATAATTAAATTTATTTATGAGACAATGATGATACACTATTTACCTTATTAATGAATGTTTAAAATAATTGATATTATAAATATGAAAATAAATGTAAATTGAGACTTTTGATGAATTACATGAATTTTCATGGTTAATATTATATTTTTGGGTTTATTTAATTTATTTTGTTTTAATTAATCATGTTTTATTTGATTTTCAAAAATACAAAATACTAAATAGTTTCAAAAGTTACATAAACGAGTTTGTAAGACAAATACTATAATATTAAATGATATAATATTCTAAAAAATATAAGGATCAGCCAAAAAACTTATATATTGAATGATATGTCATTATTGAACCACATGATATTCTTGGAAAATTTTTAGTATTTTTATTAAAAATTTAATATAAAAATAGAGGAATACATTATAAATGTTAAACTATATAACTAAGAGTTGAATCTAAAAGATCTGGTTAATATGGTGACCAAAACCTGTATAAAACCTATTTTTTGAATGGATTTAGGCCCATCTCATCCATAGAATAGAAATAAATCTATATGGATCCTTTAAAAACATTAAGTGATTTTATAATAAAATAATATTTCATTATTTTCCTAAAGTGACCCTCACCTCACTTATAAAAGTGTACATACCCTTCTCTAAAAGTCACAACTCCAAATCCAATTTTCATGGACCAACCATACACAATTATCCTAAAAACTATTATAATTAAACATATAGCACTTAATTTTATAAGAATACAACCTAAATATTCCTTTTTATCAAATCAAAAGTATGACCCTGAGGAATAATTAATTACTTCATCACCTCTTTCGATGTTTTGGTCTTCTTACACTTCTTCTTTGATTAATTTTTTTCATAATAGAATAATAACTCTAGTAACTTATATATGATGATATGTTACTATAAATATTCTACAACCATATTCATTATTTTAACCATCCCATGAAATACAACATCACCATATGTGCATACTTATGACTTACTGTCTCCACGTCATGATCTAGTTTGTTATTCAACACTACATTATTTGGATGGGTATAATAATGATTAAAATTTATGTAAATAAAAAATATAAAATTTTAATTATTATTTATATATTATATACTATACAATTACATATGATTTGACCATTAATATAATGATGTTGTCACTCGTGCATACATATGACTTCTCAACTCCACGACAAGATGAGATTATTTTCCATGTTCACCATTAAATGATGATTATAAAATATATATTATTAATAAATATGATAAATGGCATAATAATGATACAAGATATATATATATATACATATATATCATTCACTTACTTTCGTTCAATACGATATGAAAACAGAAACATCATTAATGCGTACATACATCTTACCTTATCCATAAATGGTGTTTTCAATTTCATATATCTATCTATTATACATATTTATATTCTAAATATATAAGTTACATAAATAATCTTTTATATTTTGGAAGAATTTAAATCATGATATAAGTGATACTATCAAAAATAACAAGTTAAATCTTGTACGAATGAGGAAGCGATTCATAACCGTAATAGTATTTTAACATTGAAATTATTATTAAATGGGTAGTATAAAGCCATAAACGAATAAATTATTATATCATAAATAATAATATGGTTCGGTTATAATTTAAAATCATACTGTCGTCATTATAGAGGAGGTTAAATGTACCCTCGACCAATGGAAATTACAAGGTAAAGTTTCTCTCTTCAATATCATTATTATTTGAGATTGTTTATCTGTAAGTACATACTAGGACATATTTATCATCTATTTCCATGTTTTATTAAAAAAATTTAATATGAATATTTAATATTTTAATTGAAGAGACTCTTTAACTATATCATCATTTTAATTGTTTTAAAGAATATTTTTCTAAATCTTTTAATTAATGCCCTTGTTTTCAAAATTATTTTATGGATATATTTACATAGACATTATTGTTTTAAAGTGTTAATTTCATTCAAAAGTTCCCAAATGGTATTGGAAACTTTGATTCAAAAATAAATTTTTAAATTATTTCTGTTATAAATTGTATTTCTTTTAAATGATTTCATGAAATGGGTTATTTCCCTCAAATAGTTTTATTGATTATTTTCAACTATGTCAACATCCATTATTGGATATTATTCTTGATTTAGATTGATTTAATATTATACAATATTTCATATTTTTTTTAATAAGATATGATATGTTTGACTAGAGATGTGCTATTTTTATTCAATTTATGGTTTATGGTTCATCTATTAACAATTTGAATGCTAGTTTTTATAAAAAAGTTTATGTTTTGTTTCAACTTTTTCCTATGAAAAATGCATTAGACATAGTTTGTGCCAAGTAAAGCTCGCTATAGCTCCTCGATGCATCAGTAGTCATCATGAGACAAACTAATGTCTCTTCACATGGACTTGACAAAATCATTATTTGTTCTCTTGGAACAAGGCCTTTACTATGTGGTAATGATGACAGAAATTATATATTCCAATATAATGAAATTACCTATTGATATTACATGTAATTATTTGACTTGTAGAATATCCATATGAATATTTAAATTGAATTATTTGATTTTATCTATTTCAGTATTATAATGAAGATAATGTTTAAATGGATTTTGTTTTGGTCTTTTACATTTCCTTAAATGTTTATGCTTATTAATGATAGTTTTTTCTATACTGTTATCCTTTTTGTGATTATAAGATTAGCCATAACTTATGTTTTATTTTTCCCAGGATGCGAAGAATTGTGTAATGATTGATAAGGAGGGTTAATATAGGGAAAATGGTGTTCTCAAAGGATTATTCATGTTCTGTTTTATTTTAGAAATTTTATTGTAATGTCCATATATGTAATATATTTTCCAAGACTACTAAACTGGTTGGTCCTTCAAGACATTATTCCTTTAATCATGACAATGTATGAAAATAACGCCCCGACTCTAGGTAACATGGGTCAAGGTATTATAGTTAGAATCAGAGAAAGTTCAGCAAAAACCTTGTAAATATATTTAGATAAACTCTAATTTTGAAACATTACCCTAACATAGAATTTGAGGATTAGTATATAAGAACATCCTAGATTTTTTTAATGTAGATATTAGGGGATTGTTCCTAGCGATACATCATTTTCTGGATATGATCAAATAGAGGGAGCTCTGGCACAAATGTACCTATGAGTTAAAACTCCAACAATGAGTATCGTGTATGACCTATGGTATCATAGTATAGGACATTGGAACATATTTCACTCTTGGCTATGACACTCCAGATGACATGCTTAAGATAATTCACATTTTTTTACAAACAAGTATGATGGATTTATTTGTAAATAATTCCTCAATGAAAACCATTTTAAGGTTATAGATTATATGCGTAAATAATTTAATTTATGATAGGTATTTTACAAGTTGGGAATCATGCATTGTGATTCATAATCTAACCTAGTGTCTTCCACTGTATTTAAATGGATCCCAATAGAATGAATGAGAACTCCATGAATAGACATGATCTTATTATCTAGAAGGATCATATCATTCATGGTATTAAGACTACATTTTGAAGAGAAAATAGTCTTCCATGTATTCTCATCATATGAATAAATTATATCATTGGTTAATAAGATAAGTAACGAATTCTCTTAGACCTATGGCATTGAAGGGAATCCAGAGAAGAAAAGGATGGTATAGTGAAAGATGGATAATGTGAAGAAGGGAATGGATCATTTCCCCATATTTCATAACTGTGGAATGATTCACCTTAGTAAATTCATTAAGGTAATGAGTGTTTTGATATGTGTGTGTAGAAAATGGACACCAAGTACACGATTGCTAGGTTAAAAAACTTGTTTCTAATGTAAAATGGTTCATATGAAAGGATTTTGTACACTACGTGAATTAATGTCCCAATCATCATAGTATTCCACAAATGTCATTGTCAGATAATCAATGTGTTATGATACTTCCAAATATGCAGTGGAATGACTAGTGTTCTAATGTTGATATTCATGAATTATTTCATTTGTGTGTTTTATCAACTATGAACTAGTTTTAAGAATTATGGAGTATATTAGGATTATACTACAATACTATTTCATTAAGAATCTGGGACTATGATTCTCCAAGAATAGTGACTCAATAGCAAGTTAAAAATTTTGGAAAATACATGGTTGAAGGAAATAAAAATAAAAATATGGTTTTGATAATGAGCTGTGGATTTTAGAATAAGAGATGATTTATTTGGATAAATTACATTGGATATTATTGATTATCATGGAACTAATTAATGGGTTTTTGTAACCTTATTGTCCAAGAATACAAAATCTTGGGATTTAAGCAGTATATTCAAAAATCTATGCTTTAAAAATGGTGTAAGGAAGAAAATACCAATTAAAATAAAGTTTTATGGTAATTTAGGTTGTTCCTATGTTTTAATAGAATGCATGATGAAGGTGTTCACATGTTGATAGGATATAAAAGAGATATTCATTATGTTATATTAAAAATCCTTATAAATTTTATTACTATGAGTATTGACACAAGTATTTGGGATAAGTTTAATGAATAGAATTGAGTAAGTTGAACACTTGTTATTTTGTTTGAGGTTAATGTATGATATATTGAATACATTGACTTATCCTTTTTTTAGTAAACATTTTGAGTATTAATGGAATATATGTTGACTTTATGATTTATCAAATTCCCATAAGGCATAAAAATCATCTTTGAACATTCATATCCTAGTGTAAGGGATGAAGTGAAAATACATCGATGCACAAACAAATGATGAGAATATGATTGTTAAAGGTAATGAAATCATGTATGTTTTCTTGAGTTCTTATTTTCATAGTAAAATAATCCCTCCTATTCAAAAAAACATTATGAAAACTTTTTTTATCCTAATACCATATGTTTTTTAGAACTGATGATACTTTTAATAATTATTGATTGATGGATTTGATTCCCTTTGTTTTACATTTATTGTTCAGTTTTTTGTGATTGGTGACCTCAATCACTCCATGTAAATATTTTTGTTTTTCCTCTAAATATGTGCCTAAAATTCTCAACAATGTTCTCCTATTATAAATCCTAATTTGGTGGTGACTTTTTCATCTCCCTTACCCTATTATTACGAATAAATTTTATTATCCCTATTACCAATGCGGGTTTTCAAAAAAGTAATTTTATATTTATAATAATTTATTTTTATAAAAAAAATTCAAATAGAGAGGATACATTTTACTGAATGAGGTGTGAATGTAACAAGCCATGATTTCATAGTGCATTACCATTTTAAGATAATCAAATAGATTGTGCTATACGCAACACTGAGTTCGAGCACACCACAACATACCAAAACAAGTCGTTGAAAATTAGTTATGAATAGTGTAAAGTGTATTTTGAATATTATACACTCTATATTATTTTAGAATCGAAATTATCTGTTTAATAGTAATTATATAACAAAAAATTCATTTTTTAGATAAAAGAATTATTTTTAAAAAATATGCAAATTTATCACCGTGTAATGGAGAACCCTTTTAAAATAAAATATTTTACAATTTTAAAAATTAAATTTAATGAAATTAAATTGTTCATTAGAAGTGGGACATAAAAAATTAGTTTGGATAAATTTTTGGTACTTTTTTGATAACTTCCAAATTTTGATGAACAGTAAAAAATACATTATTTTAAATAAAAAAACTATTTCAATAAAAAAATTTATAGTGTTAAAATATTATTTTTCGAGGATTGTAAGTATAAATAGATTATATTTTTATCATTTAATATAATTGTGGTCATTCGAGGTAAATTCACATTTAAATTGTAAAAAAAATGTGAATCTTTTTACAGTTTTTACTTATTAAAAATGCACTTTCTAGTTTTGACAATGGGAATTAATTTTCAATTAATTAATAAAAATATTCTTTATTGAATTTAGTAAAATAGATAGAATTTTTGGAGTTATAATGGCAAATTTATCTTAGGTTAATTTTTTCTATTTTTTGGAAAATAGTAAATTTTTTAGGGATTGTAACAAATACTAAATTATTGTTTAAAACAAACTTTTATTTAAATAATGATTATTATTATTTAAATATTTTTTAATGTATAAATAGATAATAATACATATACTAGTTCAATATAATTCATTTGAATCATTTTATAATAAAATTAGATGTATAATATTTTATTGAATACTGTAACGTGTATTTGTCACCTTCGAGGCACATTTTTTAATTGGAATAAAAACTAATTTTAGCGCTTTTTTGAATTGAATTTAAAAAATCTAAGATACACATTTGACATCAGTATTAAATTAAACTTCAATAGGTTGAAAATAATTTTTGTTGAATAATAACTTTTGAGTTTTGTTTATAACTGTTAAAAGTAAATAGTGTAATTAAATGAACAAATGATATTATAAGTACCCTTGAAAATGTACTAATTTAGTTGGACAAGTGTATTTCGACCTAAATAAACCTTAGGAAAAAAATATTTTTTTTGTTCACTTGGATTAGATTAGGACATTTATTATTATTGTATTTAAAGAAGAGTTAAAATTGTAAAATGCGTTGTTTAATAAGTACCCCATTTTTAATATTGGATTATATATAATATAAATTAGAATATAAATATTCAATTGAAAGATAAATATATTCCTGAAAACATGGTATTTTATTTATATTTTTTGGACATTATATATTTATATTTATTATGACATATTGATGATAAAGTAATTATCTTAATAATTAATGATTAAAATAATTGATATTATAAATATCAAAATAAATGTAAATTGACACTTATGATGAATTAAATGAATTTTAAAGGTTAATATGACTATTTAGGGTATATTTAATGTATTTTTATCCAAGTAATCATGTTTCTTTTGACATTTACAAAAACCAAATACTAAATAGTGTCAAAAGTGACATAAATGAATTTTTAAAACACATACTATATTATTTAATGATATAATATTCCTAATACTATATGGTTTGGTAAAAGGACGTATATAATGGTAGATATGTCATTAATGAACCACTTTAAGAAAACATCTCATTTTAGAGTATGTTTATTATCCATGTAATATAAATAAACATGAAGACATTGTAAAAGATTAACTACATAACTAAGAGTTGAATAAAAATGTAAAGGGTAATATGGTGAACTATACTTGTCTAAAACCTATGGGTTGAGAGGATTTAAACCCATAAACACCTAATCCAAGAAATAATTCAATTAGGAGCCATTATAATCCGAAAAGGATTTTATAATAAAATCATATTTCAAGGTTTTCCTAAAGTGACTCTCACCTCTCTTATAAAAGGGTACTTCCTCTTCCCTCCAAATAACAGCTCCAATGTCATTTGGATCGGCCAAACCCTGATGAATTATTCTCCCAACTTCCCTCAATTTATTCTTGAGGCCTTAACTTGGTTAGTATCCAACCTAAGGATACATTTTTATCAAATCAAAAGAAAGACCCTGAAGAAGAGGTAATTACTTTATCACCTCTTTCTATGGTCGTTTCTTCTTCCATGTACTCATTATTTTTTCCCTCAATAAATTCATAAATCCAGTACCTTCTACATGCTGATATGTTATTATAAATATCTTATCACCATATTCATTATTCTGTCCACTCTATGAATGATAAAAGTCTCCATATGTCCGTACATACAGCTTACTATATACACGTCATGGTCTTGTTTGTTATTCAACACATAATTATTTGGATGTGTATAATAATGAGTATAATTGATTTAAATAATAAATATAACATGTTAATGATTATTTATATATTATATACCATGCAATTAAATATTATTTCATAATTAATATAATGATATCATCACTCGTGGAACATATGACTTACCGTCTCAAAGACGTGATGAGATTCATTTCCATGTTCTCCATTCAATGATGATAATATAAAAATATATTATTAATAAGTATGGAATATATAAAATTATAATTTAACTGGATATATATTTATATATATACGCATATATACATATCTATCATTCACTTACTATTGTTCAATACGATATGAAAACAGAAACTTCGTTTATGCGTACGTACGTCCTACCATCTCCATAAAGGGTGTTTTCCATTTCATATATCTATCTGTAATACATATTTATATTCTGATTACATATGATACATAAATAATGTTTTATATTATGGAAGAAATTAAATTGTGATACATGTGATACACTCATGAATAACATGTTAAAACATGTATGATAGAGAAATCGATAATTACCCGAAATATTATATTTACATAGGTATTATTATTAAATGGGTAGAATAAAGACATAAATTTATAATTTATTATATAATAAATATGAATATGGTTATGGTATAACTTAATAACATACTATAGTCATTATACAAGAATTTAAACATACCCAAAACCAAAGGAAAGTTCTTGGTAAGGGTTATTTCTTAAATCTTATAATTATCTAATTTTATTTATCTATAAGTATCTACTAGAACATATTTATCATATATGTCTATATTTCCCTAAAATGTTTTAAAAAGGAATATTTTATTTTTTTTATTAAATGTAATCTTTAACTAGAACATCATTTTAAATGTTTTTAATAATTCCTTTTTCTAAATCATTTAATTAATGTTCATGTTTTCAAAATGATTTTAAGGATTTATTTACCTAGACTATAATTTTTTAAAGTGTTAATTTATTTAAAAAGTTTCAAAGTGTTATGGGACAATTTTATTCAATAATATCTTTTAAATTAATTCATTTATAAATTGTTCAATTTTTAAATTATTTTATGAGAAGTGTTATTTCACTCAAAGAGTTTTATTTATTATTTTCAACTATGTCAACATCCATTATTGGATATTATTCTTGATTAAATTTTATTTAATATAATAAAATCATCCATATTGTATTGATGAGTTATTATATGATTGACTATGGATGAGATATTTTTATATCATACATGGTATACTTTTCATGTCTTAATATATCATATACTAGTTTTAATATGCATGATAGTGTTATGTTTCATCATTTACATATGAGGAATACATTGGATTTAGTATGTTATGGGTGGAGCCAACTATTATGCCTCGATGCATCAGTATGTCCCATGAGACAAAAAAGTGTCCTGAAAAAATGCCTTGAAAAAATATTTTTTTGTAGTCTCGGATGAGGCCTTGAATATTTTGTTATGATGTGTGGAATTATTATTTCTATCATTATGAAATTAGCTATTGATATTACATGTGAATATTTGACTAGTCGAATATCCAAGTGAATAAGTAAATGGATTTTTTTGATTTATCATTTCTATATTATAAAAAAATTTATGTTTAAAAGTATTTTGTTTAGGTCTTATACATTGCCTTAAATGTTTATGATTATTTATTATAGTTTACACTATATTGTTATCATTACTAAGAATCCGACCTTACCCATTAATTATATTATATTTTCCTAGGATGCGAAAAATACTGTTATGATTGATATGTACGGTTATGCTAGGAAAATTAAAGTGTTATCAAAATATTATTCTTGTGGTGTACTATTTTAGAAATTATAAAGTAGCATTAATTTATGTAATCTATTTTCCATGTCTGCTAAACTGATCAATCCTTCAGGACATGATTCCTTGTAATCATGCCAATTTGTTAAAATAACGCACTGACTCTTGTTAAATTGTTTTAAGGCGTTACAGTTAGTATTAGAAGAAGTTCATCAACAACCTTGGAATTAGATTTAGATAAACTCTGATTTAGAAAATTTACCATAATAAATACATTGTGGATTAGTGTTGAAGAACTTCCTACAATTTTGTTAATTTAGAGATTTTTAAAATTTTACATGAAATACATACCTATCTTGATACGAGTAGGTAGAGGTGGCTATGGAACATAAGTACAATGAAGTTAAACCTACAACAATGAGTTTCAGGCTTCACCCATGGTATCCTGGTATATGATAACGAGCCATGTAGCACTCTTGGTTACAACATTCCATTGTGATATGCTTAGGGTTTTTCAAATATTATTCACAAATCATTACAAAGTATTTATGAGGAAATACATCCTCAATGAAAATATTTTTAAGATTATGCATTATAAGCATAAAATAATTAAATATATGATAGGTATTTTACAGGTTTCTAAATAGTAATTGCGATTCATAAACTATCTTAGTGTATTGAATTGTTTAGAAATGTTGCCCAGTATAAGGAATGATTACTCTAGAAATACCCAAGATCCCAAGAGTAATATGGATCATATAATTTATGGTCTTAAGACAACATTTAGAAAGGAAAAAGTCTCCCACGTATTGTCATCGTATGATGAAATTATATCATGTGTTAATAAGATATGTAATAAATTTTCTGAGTCCTAAAACATTGATGGGAAGCCAGAGAATAAAAGTATGTTAGAGATAATGATGGATAACGGGAACAAGGGAACGAAGTATTTTCCCATATGTGATAAATGGGGAAATAATCATCTTGGTAAATTTTTTAAGGGAATGAGAGTATTGTTATGAGTGTGGAGAAAAAGTACATCATGTATGTGATTGAAAGGGAATGAAATGGTTTTAAAATGTACAATGATTCATCTCCATGGTGTAGGGACACTACACGAATCAATGTCCAAATCATCAGATTATACTGTAAATGATGTTGTTCGGTCATAATCAAGTTATGATACATCTGCAGATGGAGATAAATGACTATGTCATTTGACTGTTGTATCAATGATTTAATGTTTATAAGAATCATGGAGTATATAATGATTGTACTACTGTACTATTTCATTATGGATTTGAGATTGTGTGTCACCATGAAAATTTAATCAAATACCAAGTTTCACTTTTCTAAGGAAACATGGTTGAAGGAAAGAAAAACATTAAATTGTTCATGATACTGAGGAATTGATTTTGGAATAAGATATGATTGATTTAGATAAGATACTGGATATTAAAGACTAAAATGGAAATAATTAATGGTTTTTTGTACTGTAATTGTTAGAGATTACAAAATTTCTAGATATAAGGAGTATATATAGAATTTTCTGTTTAATAGAATGAATAATGAAGTAACTACAAATTCAAATAATGTTTTATGGTAATTTAATTTGTTACCATGTTTTTATAGAATACATGATGATGTTATTCAATGTTGTAATTTGATAAAATATATCATCATTATTTTATGTTGACCTTGTTAATACATATTTTTATTACGCGTTTGGACTCATGTATTTTGGTAAAGTATAATGTTTTGAATTAAGTAAGATGAACACATGATATTTTATTTGAGGTTAATATTAATTTTTTTGAATAATTTGACATAACATTTTGGTTTTCAATAGAAATTTAGAGGATTAAGGTAATACATGTGGACCTTATGATTTATAAAACATTCTTTAGGTGTAAAAAAATAATTTGGGACATTCATTTCATAGTTTAAGGGATGAAGTGAAAATAGATCGAAGCGCAACCAAATGAAGGGATTCTGATTATGACAAGTAATGAAATCAAGTATGTTTCCTTGAGTTCTTATCTAGATAGTAAATTAATCCCTCCTCTTAAAAAAATATTAAAAAATGTGTTATCTTAATACCATATGTTTCATTAACAGATGATACATTAAATCATCATAGATTGATGGATTTGAGATTCTCACCATTATATTTATTGTTCCCTTATTTGTGATTGATGACCTCAATCAATCCCCATAATTATTTATGTTTTCATCCAAATATTTGTTTCCAATTTCTACCAATGTTCTCCTATTCTAAATCCTAATTTGGTGGTGACATTTTAATTTTTCTTTCCCTCTTATTAAGAAAAAATTTTATTAACCCTGTCTCCAATGTGGGTTTCTACGAATGTAATTTGTATTCTTAACATTTCATTTTTTAAGAAAACTCTCAAATTTAGATAAATCAATTTATTAAAGGATGGTAGAATGTAATACAAGAGGATTTCATAGTTTTTTATCACTTAAAAGTAATCAAATAGCTTGTGCTACACGCAACACTTAGTTCTAGCTCACCATGACTTACCCAACTAGCCATTCAAAATTTGTTATTAATATTATAAACTGAATTTCGAATTTTTTATACTCCATATATTTTTAAAATCCATATTAGGTGTTTCTTAGACATAATATAAGAACAAATTCCATTTATTCAGATAATAGATGTTTTCAAAAAAAACATTTCACTGCCATTTAATGGTTAACCAGTTTTATAAACAATATTTGACACCTTTATATATTAATTTTATATAAATTATAGTATTATTTATAAGAGGGATATAAAAAGTAAGTGTAGATAAATTTTTGTTACTTTTCTGATAACATTTATATTTTGAAGAATAGTGATAAATGTTAAATTTTAATTGAAAACTAATCTTTTAAACATAATAATTTATTTTGATAAATTATTAATTTGAGTTGATTTAATGTATAATTAGAATATATTTATATCATTTAATATAATTTAGTTCATGGGATGTAAATTCACATTTAAATTAGACATAAACACGTGTCAATATTTTGATAGTTATTATATCTTAAAAATCCGCTTTCTAGTTTGGACAAAAGGAATTAATTAAAAATTAATTAATGCAAGTCATATAATTTTAATTTTGTAAAATAGATATCATTTTGTTTTTTGGAATATCAAAATTATCTTTGGGTGAATTTTCAGTATTTTTATGAAAACTATCAATTTTTTATTAATAATGAAAATTACTACGGTATTGTTTAAAAACAAATTTTATTTATATAATTATAATTTTTATGTAAATTAATTTTAATTTCAAAAAAGATATACAATTACAATATTCACTTAATATATATCATGGAGTCATTTTATAATAAAATTATGTGTATAATGTTTTACTGAATTTTTTAACGTCTTTTACCCATATTCTTGGAACATTTCCAAATTTGCATAAAACATAACTTTACCTATTCTATTAATTGTATTTAAAAAATCTGACAGTCATGATTGAAATCAGAATGTAAGAATTTGTTCAATTAGATAAAAATAATTATTGTACAATATTATCATTTGAATTTTTTTACCACGTTTAAAATTAAATACAGTAATTAAAGGTAAAAATGATATTATAATTACACTAAAACATGTTATAATTCAATAAGATAAGTGTATTTAGACTTATATAATACATATTAATAATATATGATCCATTTTTTCATCTTGGATTATATTAGTGCATTTATTGTAATTTTTATAAGGAACAGTTAAACTTTTTAAATTCAATATTTAATAAGTAAACATTTATTAATATAAGGTATTACATAAGATAAATATGAAATAAATATTAATTATAAATATAAAAATATTTACGACATTACGGTAATTTATTTATATTTTTTAGACATTATATAATTAAATTTATTTATTGCATAATGATGATTGAGTAAACACATTATTAATGAAATATTAAAATAATTGACATTATAAATATTAAAATAAAAGTAAATTGTGAATATTTATTCATTCCACAAATTTTATAGGTTAATATGACATGTTATGGTTTATTTAATTTATTATTTTTTAAGTAATATAGTTTTTTTGACTTTCACACAAATCAAATACTAAATAGTATCAATTGTGGCAAAAATGAGTTTTTAAAACAAATACAATATTATTAAATGATATAATATTCATAAAAATATATGGCTCAACCAAAGGAATTTTAAAATGGTTGACATTAAATTATTTAACCACATGAGGTTATCATATAATTTTAGAGTATGATTATTATCCATGTAATATAAATAATACAAAAAGACATTGTCAAAGATAAACTATTATACTAAGAGTTGATTTTAAAATATAAGGTTAATATGGTAAACTAATCATTCTTAAATTTTATGTGGCGAAAGGATTTTGACCCATTTTCACCATATCCTCAAAATAAATCCATTTGGAGCCATTATAAACTGAAAATGATTTTATAATAAAATAATATTTGATGCTTTTATTAAAGTGACCCTCACCTCTTTTATAAAAGGGTGCTTCCCCTTCTATTAAAATCACACCGCCAAAGCCATTTATCTCATCCAACCATGCTCAAATATCTTCCAAACTACACTCTAATCAACCTAGAGTAATTAATTTGAACAAAATATAGCATAAGGAGCTTTGTTGATCAAATAAAAATAAAGATCATGAATTAGAGGTAATTACATCATCACCTCTTTCAAAGTTCTTTTCTTATTCCACTTCCTCTGTCTTTGATTTTTTATCCATAATAAAATAATATCTACAATACATTATATATTCTGGGTTTTTATTATAAATATGGTAACCAATATTCATTATTCTATCGATCCTATGTATAACAAAGTCACCAAATGTGCGTATGTATGACTTTCCATCTCCACATCGTTGTCTAGTTTGTTATTAAACACTTCATTTTTTGATGGGTATAATAATGAGTATAATTAATGTATATAATATATAAAAAAGTTAATTATTCTGTATCTATTTTATACAATCCAATTACATAATATTTCACCATCAATAGAATGATATCGTCGCTTGTGCATACATACGGCTTACCGTCTCCACGACGTGATTAGATTCATTCCCTCGTTCACAATTAAATGATGATTATAAAAGTATATTAATAATAATAATAATGTAATATATGACATAATAATTCTATTCGATATATATATATATATAGATATGTCCTACACATACTTTTGTTCAATACGATATGAAAACGGAAACAATGTTTATGTGTACATACGACCAACAATCTCTATAAATGGTGTTTTTCATTTCATATATCTATCTATTATACAGATTTATATTCTGAATATATATGATATATAAATTATTATTTTTATTCTGAAAAAAAATAATGATATAAGTGAAATGATCAAGAATAACTAGTTAAAACATGTACGATAGAGAAAGAAATTATTACCTGAAATATTATTTAAACATTGAAATTATTATTAAATGCATAGAATAAATCCATAAATGAATAATTTATGATATCATAAATCTGAAAATGGTTCTAGTATAATTAAATAAAATACTATGGTCCTTATATAGGAAGTTCAACGTACCCTCAACCAAAGAAATGTACAAGGTATGGGTTATTTCCTCAATCTCATTATTATCTTAGTTTTTTATTTAAAATTAACAAATAGGACATATTTATCATTTATGTCCATGTATCATTAAAAATGTTTAGGATGTTTTTATGTTTTTATTGAAGTAACTCTTTAACTAGATCATTATTTTCACATTTTATAATGATTTATTTTTCTAAATCACGAAATTAATGACCATGTTTTCATAAATGATTTTAAGGATTTATTTATGTTGACATGATTGTTTTAAAGTGTTTATTTCATTCAAATAGTTCAAATTGGTATCAAACTATTTTTTTGAAATATATTTTTTAAAATAATCCCTTTATAAAATATGATACATTTTAATGATTTCTTGAAAATGGATATTTCTCTCAAACTGTATTATTGATTATTTTCAACTCTATCAACATCTTTTATTGAATATTATTTTAGATTGATATTGATTTAATATAATAGGTTCTTCTATATTGTATATAATAAGTTATGATATGATTGAATGTGGATGTGCTATTTTTATACCAATCATTGTTTAGTGTTAAATTATTAACAATCCATAAGCTTGTTTTAATATAAATTTTTAGGTAATGTTTTAACCTTTTCATATGAGGAATGCATTGGACTTAGTAATTGACAGGTGGATCCCTTTATAGATCATAAATGCCTCGGGGGGTCTCATGAGACAAACTAGTATCTTAGAATAATTCAATGACATAATATTTATTTTTAGTCGTGGAAAGAGGCCTTGACTATGTTGTTATGTTGTCCGACATTATGCACCCCATTATTATGAAATAAGCTATTGAAATTACATGGAATTATTCGACTAGTAGATTATGCATTTGAATATGTAAATGGAATTATTTGATTTATATTTTCAATATTATACTAAAGATTAATTTTAAATTACTTTTTTTTCATACACATTTCCTTAAATGTTAATTCTTATTTGTGATAGTTTCCACTATATTTGTATCCTTACTGTGCATCTGAGCTCACCCCAATCATAAGTTTTATTTTTTATAGGATGCGAAGATGTGTGTTATGATTTCTATGCTGGGTTAAGCTAGGGGAATAATGTTTTTCATAATGGATTATTCATGTTTTGTTCTATTTTTTAAATTTTAATGTAATGTTAATATATGTAATATATTTTCCAAGATAGTTAAACTGATCTGTCCATTGGGACATGATTCGTTCTTATCATGCCAATGTATTAAAATAATGACCCAAATCTAGGTAACTTGGTTTGGAGAATTACAATATAACACAAATATATATTAAAATATATTTCTTTTATAATAAAATAAATTTTATTGATATGTTTTTAGGCACACAATACTCTTTTAGCTTGCATTACACAAATCATTGAATTTATTTAACAGAATGCATTACATGAAATATTGATTGTAACCAAATAATATTAATATTATTTAAGATGAAATTTTACTCCTAGTTATTAATTTTTTTTAACAAAAATTTTAAAATAAAATCATGAATCATTAGAAACCAATAAATTATAAATTAATATAAAAACCAATTTAATATATAAGAATCATTTTTATAAAAAACATTATATTCGAAAGTAGTTTTAATATAATAATATAATTAAATTATGATTAGTGAATGATACTAATGAGTTTAACATATTATATCAATTTTTTTGACATTCCTCTGGTAGATTTTGTATTAAAAAAAAGTTATGCATAAACAAAAAAATTTTTATAAAGGCGGTTTTTCAAGAGTTTAATGGAGATATTATTAAATAAAAATGCATTAAAAAATATTATTTCAAAAAAAATATTTTTGAAATTTTAATTTCAATATTATTAAAGGGTATTTCGTATTTTTTTAATATGTGTCATTTTTTAATGAATAATAAAAAACATTGAATCATAATTGAATATTCAAATTTATTCTAAATAACTTATAATGTTAAATTATATTTGGAATATATTTTAATGTAAAAATAGATGAATTATATATCTATTATTTCAATTTATTTTATTTTTATCAAATTTATATAGAATTTGGATATTAATTTTTTTAATCTTCTAAACAATTTTAGTGTGCAAGGCTGATTTATTTTCTCATCTATATGATTTAATTAAAATTAATTTACCCAAATTCTATTATTTAATTTTTTCCAGATGGTTTCAAAATTTGTAATTAGAATAATTTATAATTATTAATATGTTCATATTTATTTTTTACCAATGTGAATAAATAAAAAATATAATTTTAATCACATAGATTTAGGTAAAAAAATTATTTTACTTAGTGTTTAATCTAATAAGATAAGCTATGAAAATGATCTAAAATTTAAAAACCCCATTTAATGGAATAATTTGGAATATATAGATTATTGGTTAAATAATCGTACATTATTTGGGTCACATGAGGTACGAGATACCCCCAATAGTGTTTTCTATTTGGTATTAACCTGAAATCCACTCTTCATTTACTATTAAATGTCATAGAATACCCTCAATTATTATCACATCACTATCCATTTGGCTCATCCATCCAACAAAAAATGGACATTACAAATTACCACACATCATCCTAGTAGCCCTAACCATATAAAAATTTATCTTATTACTTAAATTGGTTCACCCTAATGAATATACCTGACCAACAAGTAATGATTTTATAATTATATTTTTTTATCTTTTTCCCTTCTCTGCCACCTCTAATTATTTTAATATCATTATATTATTATAAATTAATTATCATTTAAATATTATTATGTTATTATTTTTAGTGTTATGACCTAAAACATCACACACTTCCAAAAAATATGTTACAAAATCAATGTTTGTGTGTCAGGTGGAGTGATGCCTTAAGAGACAATATCATTAGATATTCAATTACCACCGGTCAAGGATGGGAATAATCATGGAAATAAAATATTAATGTGATATTTATGACAATAATTATGTCTTAAAGATTTAATAATTATTATATAATACATAACATCATACTTTCTATTTTATTGGATTCAGATAATGTCATTCAGCTGTGTAGAAGACTGTTGCATCATGGATCAATGTTACTTTCCCACATTGTACATAGAATGTGTTAATGATGGGTTTTGAAAATATAATAAATATGTGTAACATAAAAATGATAATTTAATGATAATTTACATATATATCGTTTAATTACATTATTTAAACCATTATAATGAATGTTATGGTTTAATAATCCAAAAAGAATCATAAGGTATGGGATTTTATCGCAATTTACATTCTATTGACATTTTATTATTATTATGCACCAATTCCAGTTTTTGTGGGGTATATTTTGCCCAATTAAGATGTATGATTGTAAATAATATATTATTCATGGTATGTGGTGTTTCAATTTTAATTAACTCATCCAAATTTATCATACATTAGAATTACCAAATGGTAAGTGTAATTTGGAAACTCACTTTCTTTTGGGATTTTCAACATTATCTTGAAAAAATAACTTTATAATGAAAATTTTTCATTAGAAATTACATTTATATAAAAAATATATATTCTAGTGTAATATTTATTATTTTGACCTAAAAATTTTAATTTTATTTATTCAATGTTTATTTTAATTTTATTTATTTATTGGTAAAATTTTATAAATCTGTAGACATTACATGATGTTTATATTTGATAAGGAATTGTTTTTTAAATTGGTTTATTTATTTGATTCATGAAGAATAATATTTAATGGTATAAAATGGATTGTGGTCAATTATAGTAATCCTTTTGATGAATCAATATTTTCATGAGTTTAATAATTTGACCATATCTAGTGGGTTTCTACATATGATGTTTCAACCCATATTATGAATCAAATGTCTAGTAAATCGTTCATGTGTCTTTGAAACCTAGAATAAAATAGTTACTTATTTAGCTATTTAGTTATTCAATTATTATTATTATGATCTATTAAATTTTCAACATAATATTTTTTGGATTAATTTCATTTTCAATTGTTTTATTATGTACCATCTAGTTATTCAAATGGAATGTGTTTTCAACTATTTAACTTCCCATATTCTTAATGAACTTAATTTTAATTTTAAAAATTATAAAGTTGAATTTTTCAATTATTTTCCCTCTCTATATTGACAATAATTATTTATTCATGATAGCTATCTCTATACATAACCCTTAATGAGAATTTGAGATTAAAAATAGTTTGATTTCTATCACCAGGAAATGAAAATAAACTCAAATAATTACATTTAAGGATTATTATATTTAAATTTCATTATAATTTATTTACTTTAACCAATGAATTTTCGGTACCATATATGTAATATTGTCTTTGGATACAACAAATTATTTTTCCCTATTTGATTCGAATCATGTATTAATGAAAATTAAATAATGTAAGGCACCCGCTCTAGGGTTTTAGGTCAGGGTTCCAACCATTGGTATCATGGAAATATTAATAGAAAACCTGAAAAATATATTTAGGAAAAGATATATAATAGAAAATCACCAAATGATAATCATTTAGTATAATAATAGAAGAACATCACAATGAATCGAGGTTTATGATTATGATATTAGAAACAAATATAATTTATAATTCAGGTCATGTAATTTTTTAGTTTTGGGATTATACATTATGTTTAACAATGATATGATCTAATATAGTATATTAAAATGATTTTAAATGGTCCATGGAGGGAATACTGGAATCTGTACTCATGGATAATATCTAGATATTTGAGTGAGGACAACTAATCCAATTGGTAACAGAATTGAGAAAATAAAGGCTATATTAGGGAAGTATAATTAGGTTAGGGAAAATATCTTTTTTGGGATTTAGTGACCATTCTACAATGATATTCTCCTATACTTCATCACTTTATATGATAGAGCCCACGATCAATTAATGGTACTAAAAAACCAATTCTATATGAGAAATGTATTATTTATTTGGATAATATATTTATTCCCATGGGATGAATTAATAAGGAAAATGATACACTTGTGGTGAATTTTATTAATTTATATGTTAATCAATGGTGTGACTGATCCAGAATACATTGGTTGAAGTAGAATTGGGCTCATGTAATGGAAAAAGTTTCTAGAGATAATATTCGATAATTATTTCTTTAAAAATTTAATTTTATCTAAATGAAAAATGATGTAAATTTTTTCATGTATTATTATAATACCACTAAAAGGTATTACGGGAATGAAATAGATTTTATATGTAACAAAAAATTCATGATTTCCCATTTCATTTATGATATTAAGATATGTCTTTAAAAGGACCAGTCTCTCAAAATTTTTCATTATATGAAGAAATTATTTTATATGTAAACAAAATGGAGAAGGAATTTTCTATATCTTATATATTCCTATGAAACCATGAGAATAATAGGTTTCCCAAACACCAGGATAATGTAAATTAATCAAGAATGAAGATGAAAGTAATAACATCTCACCTTGTGAGAACCATCGAAGGAGTAACCAAAGGAAATGAATGAATGGAATGGGAGTTTATTAGTAGTGTGTGGAAAAGGGTCATCAAGTTAAATAATGATATAAAAAGTATAAAAAATATACTAGTAAATGATACAATATTATGTACATAAAGAATTTTCAAAATTTTAAACCAATCTTCTAGGTAACATACTATAGAAATGGCCAAGGGGAGATGTCCAATCTTATTTAATTACTCCATCCTAGGTATGTGTACCCAATGATTTTGAGGATGGTGCATTATTTATATGTGTAAAATTTTTAAATTATTTATTCATTTTAAGATCATAAAAATCCTTAATATCTACATAATCATTATAGAAAATTAAACATTTCACTTTTTATTTAATAAGACAGTTGTTTGTTAGATCTCATAAGGGAAGCCACATTACAAGGATGTCGAGTTAGAATATCCCAATTAAGATACATAATCATTATTAATTTATATATATTATCATGTTACCAATGGTTAATTTTTCTATATTCTATAATATATAGTGGATTTTAATTTATGATTTGAAAAATTATTACAAGAAGAATCAAATTATGATTAATGGGGATGATGTCTAATTTATTATATTACGGGAATTATCATCATCATTTTATTCTTATATTGAGACTCTCATAATATCTATGATGAATGAAATTATTGGGGGGGGGGATAGAAAACAATCAAGCGATATAAAAGTTAGTTCATAAATTGATGATGTATTTATTGTATTGTAATATATTGATGTATTATATATGGAATTAACTAGACTCCCCTAAATCATGATTTTTTGTTTTCTATTGATTTAATCTATAATGAAACAAAAACATAAAAACCTCAATGTTTAATGGCCACTATGGAATTAGTGATGCTTAAGAAACAACTATATGAGTTAGTTAATAATATATATATCCATCCTTGTGTTTCTCCTTGGGGATCCCACATTCTCATTGTTATGAAGAATGAAAACACCTAGAGTCTATGCATTGATTTTAGAGAAATAATTGTGATTAATATAATGAATAATTATCCACTCCCGCATATTGAAAAATGGTTCATAAAAATTCATATATCACAATATGTTTCATGTATTTTCATTCATTCTTGGTATCAAAAATTTGATGTAATAATAGAATATATTCTGAATATATCTTTTCGGTTGAGATATGAACATTAAAATTTAAAATAATTAAATTAGGGTAAACTAATTCCCCGCATATTTTAATCGATCTGAATATAATTTTATTCAGGGAATACCTTCTAATCATGTTTTGGTATTCATTGTTGATATTGTAGTGTATTATAAAAGTGAATAGTAAGATGAAAATCACATTTGGATCATTCTTATGACTCCTACATGGAAGGAGTTATTTGGGTAATTTAGAATTTTTTATTTATGTGTTCACGATGTTTCATTTCGTGTCCATATTGTCTCGAAAATGAAACCATAGTTTTATCATGTATATAAAAATAGATTCATTAATGTTCTTAAACCAATGGACATAATTGAGCTACACTGTATAATTGGGTTAGAAGGTTATTATTAGTGATTGTTTCAAAATTATTGTTTATTATATAACATGTTATGCATGATTACATGTTTAGGGGTATTCTGTTTGTTTGGAAAACAAAATGTGAAGAATTTTATGATGAACTAAAGAGTAAATTGGTCAATGATTTGATTCTAATTCACCATCTAGATGCAAAAGGCATGTGATACATTGTGATTCAATAATGAATGGATATGGTTGCTTCCTAGTGAAAAATAATTATTTTATTATATTTGAATCAATGAGATTGAATCATCACAAAAAGAACAACCCAATCTATAATTTCACGTTGGAAACTATAATCTCATATTCAAAGATATCGAGAAGTTATATCTATCCAAAAATATGGGAGATATACATGGATCAGAGAAATCATGAATAAATATTTTCAAAGAAATAAATCAATTTGAGACAAAGAATATGGCTCAAGTTACTCAAATATTGTGAATTTAAATACTCTACCATGAAGGAAAACAAAATAAGGATATAGATTCATTGTGTAGGATGGAACAGTGAGATCTAACACAAATGATGATTTATAGGGACCATATGGTCATTGATCAAACAAAAATGTGTATGGTATTTAATATGCATTGGGAGAACTCAATAAATTTTTATTAAATAAAAAGGCCATCATTATTAGAGAAGATAATGCAATCTATATCTAATGATGAGAACATTTAGAAGAATATTATCACTGTTAATGATGGGAAATTAACATACATTGTTTTTAAAGTAGGTGTCCTAAAATTGGAACATAGAATATGTGTTCCTTATTAATGAGAGCTAACAATGGAATTTTTGGATGTTGCTCACGACATAATTTTATCTATACACCATAGTAACCAAAAAAAATCTATATGGATTTGGATGAAAAATATTATAGTGTTAAAATAGTGCATGAAATTTCTGATTATGTGTGTATATGTAGCCTTTTTCGACATTTGAATGATGGGAGGAATCATCCTATATGAGTATTATAGCCACTTCCTATGCCTATGTAGATGTTGGATAATATTACTATTGAAATATTCATGGGACTACTAAATACTCATGGAATGTATAATTTATTGTGGGTTATTACCCATCATATAACCAAATGAACACATTTACACCCAGAATAATGGATCGTCCACATGATAATAAATTAGTGATCTATATTAATGATGTTGTAAGATATCATGTAATGAATCTATAAATTGTATCATATCGAGATCATTATTTTACCTAAATATTTTGGAAGAATCTGCATGAAGCTCTTGATACTGATATTTATTTGAGAAATACTTTACTATATAAAAATGATTGATATTATGAAATAATAATTCAAACAATTGAAGAAATGTTGAGACTATATTCACTCGACATTATTTGTATGTTGGATCATAATTTACCTTCTATATATTTTACATATAATAATATTTTCCATTAATTTGTTCAAATGTTGTTGCATGAAGTATTATGGTTAAAGAGATAGAAGAAACCATCAAGATCTGATAAAGTTGTTTAAAAAAATTGTTAGGCCAAAAACATATTGAAGAGAAACAAAGGTAAAAGATATTTAAAATCACATTGATGTAGGATAGAGTAAGAAAAATAATTTTACATCTAATTTGAGGAAGTATTTGGGACTCTTATTTGGGGAACATGTTTTCATCAACATATATCCATGCGATGGTAATATATGGTTAAATATGTAATGGAATCTAAACCAATGGTAATCAATCCATTTAAAATTTCATAAATAATTAGAGTTATTGATTATAATTTTCAATTTTATTTAAACCCTTAAAATTTACAAAATGTGTTATAAAAAAATTTTTTTAGAAAGTACATTCCAAACACAACACATGTTCTCACCTCTATGAAAACAGAGCTGGAACATTATCAATCATAATATAAAGAACCCATATAGATTTTTGAAACTATAGATAATGTATTGATGAATTTGATGAATCTTTTTGTAATGGTACCAAAGGGGAATCACAAAATTGAGAAAGATACATGGGAACCTGAGGATTTTATGAAATTGATAGACCCACTTCTTATTAAAATGTAATACCAATTTTTTTTTGGGGAAATAATTTTTTAAGGAGGAATGTAACAACGTAATACATAAAACACTATTCCATTTATAATATGTTAAATTTTATTAATGTGTTTTTGTGAAAAAAAATGAGTCATCTTTTTTTACCAACATCAATGATTATCATCAAGTTCTTACATTAGATGCATGTCCATGTTTCAAAAAATTAAATTAAAAATATTTGAAAAGAAAATTTACTCACAGTAATTAAATTCGATTAAATAAATATTAAAAATATAAACATCAATTCTTCAGTAACAATTTAGTAAGAAATTAATATAAAAACTAGTTGAGGATAAATGATATATTTTTAAATAATATTTGTGCCAAAGGGTTTAGATATTAATTAACTAAATTAATTACTATTAATCAATGCTCTTAATGAAATTAATATCTAATATCTGGTTTTTTAAAATTCATTCAATATATTTGATAGGAATAATGCATGAATAAATCTAATTTTAAGTATCAAAAAATAACTTTTTGTAAAGGAAATTTACCCCATTTTGTTGGGGAACATTTTTTTAAAAAAATTATACACTTTAAATTTTTAATTTTTTTTAAATCACAATGTCAAAATATTAATAGGGTGATATTTTTTAATTTTTCCGAGAATGTTAATTGTTTCATGAATAGTGAATGAAACTGAATTTTAATTGAAATTTGATTTTTAATCTAAATAAATTATAATGTTAAATTATCCTTTTTATTTTTTTAAATTGACAATGGATAAATTATATATATATTAATCTAATTTATGTCATTAGAATAATTTTTAAATTTAATTTCATTCTAAAACAATCGTAAATATTTTAACATTTTCACTTAAAAACCCGCATTATCATTCTATATACAAGAGTAATTTTAAATTAATTAATTTTAATTATGCAATTTCAATTTGGATGATGTAATTAAAAAATTGGAATTAGAAAAATTATATTATCTAATAATTTAAATTTTATTTCAATCGAAATTGATTTCTGAAAATCATTAATGTTAATCACATCGATTAAAGAGAAAATGGGTTTCCCTAACAGCTAATCATAAAACTATCTTCTATAAATTACACGAATCATTTCCAAAATCCATTTTATGTCCATATCATGACTGAAAAACATATTGGACAAAAACAATTATTGTAGGAACATTCTTTAAGGGATACCTCCCAAAAGCGTTTACCTTTTTGTATTTACTAGAATTCCAATCCTCCTCCACTATAAATTGAACTAAATCACCACATTTAATAACATCACACAAGCCATTTTTACCTTCAAAACATACCCAAATCACTTCTCAATGTCCTTAATCTCATCCTAGATACCTTATCTTTGTAATAAAACTATCACGGGAAGGAATCATTGAAAATCGATGGATGATACCTGAAGAAGAGGAAATGGTTTTGTAAAATATTTTTTATTTTATTTCATTTTCCACCTCAATCAATTATCACCTTATAATTTTCAAAAAATAACCCTATTATATAAATTATACTATCCTATTTTTATGTATGTTTTCTAATATAAATACTCACAAACATCCATCAAATGAGAAATGAAATCATTATTCATGTGTAGGTTGGACTACAACCTCACCAACTGATGTCAATGTCATTCCATTACAACCATTAATGGTTGGACATAATGTTTAAAATACTTCTTTTATATGATATTTTTGATATGTATGTAGTCCACTTTCTTCTAGATTTTTTAAATAACTCTAACATTCATAAATTACATTTTGTGGGAATATGATAACATTGTTCGTGTGTACAATAGATTACTGTGTAATAAATTGATTTTAATCATTGAAAAATTATATGGAATGTATTAGGGTTGTTTTTAAAAAAATATGTTTTAATTATTATTAAAATATGATACTATAATGATAATATAAAAATATATTTTAATAATCCAGAATCCAGTAGCATGTAACATGTGGATAACGTAATTATATTGGCATAGATATAATATTAAATTCAAATAAAACATTATAGTTCCAATGTTTTGGAAACTAGATACATACATGATACCATTAGAACCATGAACCAATTCTCCAATAATTAAATTCAATGGGATGGTTGGATACATTCCCTTAGTTATTCTTCCGTGTACACTGAAGAATTCTGAAATGCAGTGACGGTGTAATGTGGTGACATAGGGTAGACTATACCCATATATAGTTTAAATAATTTGGGTATAAATTAAAATAATGTATCAATAAATAATGTCCTAATGATGATGGGACTAGTAACATGTAGTATCAGAAGAAATATCATAAAAATGTAGAATCACCTAAGAATTGTGGTCATACTATTTTTAGATTAAAACATTACATGTTAACATTTATTGCTAAGAATTCATAAATGTAATGTCATACATATCAATAAATAGAAAAGTTCATCCATGGATTACCCATAGTATATTCATATAAGTATTATGATAAAAAAATACACAAAGGATAAAATCCATCCAATGTAGTAACCTCCATGGTTCTTGCCATCAATTCTATTCTAATAAGAAATAAAATCATTAATGTCCATCTTCGGATCCATAAACATTACTAGATTTCAAACCCAAATAGTATATCTTCATACTTAAGGAACCATGTAGGGTGTAAGAAAGAAAAATAGTTTTTACCACCAATGTATTCCTATCCTAAATCAAGGATTACATAGTTGTCTACTAAAAATAAAAAATTACTAAATATGTATAACATTTATTATAACATTACCGTATTTCCATAAAAGAACAAAAGGAAGAAATCAACATATTTTTTCATCCATGATATAACGTTAGTGGTGGGGATACTTAACAAATACGACATGGAATTCAATGATATGTAACAAGCAAGAGATCTCTCATGAACCTCTAGTAAATAAGTAACTAGAACAATGTTCCTACTGGATCCTTGTCTCTAAATGATGTAACCAATATCAGGAATGAATTCCATAGAACATACCTAGTCCCATGAACCTAATCTCAGAATAATACCACTCAGGTTGAGGATCTAAATCGAAACAAAATGATATATAACCTTTGTATAGTATCATTGCCAACTCAACAACTAGAATTCTAAGGAATGCTGATTTCCATCCTCACACATATGTCCTAGCCTAACAATGTAAATATATAGAAATACTCAAATCCCATAAAATGGCCTCATCAATGTTAACTGGTTTATACTCATTATCACCATGGATTTGTATGTAATGAACCTCTAAAGTCACTGATGGTTGATGCCATATTAAGCCTCATATAATTTCTACCTCTACCTACTTTTGTGGTCAGCACCTACTTGTCATCTATGTTGAATCTATATTCACATGACAACAATGGCATGTTATTCAATCACAGTGACCATGAATCACCATAATAGTACATAATACACAATATTATTAACCCTTTTTCTCCTCGGAAAATATCAATATATAAAATGGTCAGACCTTCCAATACTACATGGGCCCTACCCATAAACTGACGACCTCATCACCTCATTCTGATGACCACATCACCCAACCTTTGATTAACAAAACTCAGAGATTATGAGACAATTACAACCTTAAGACCATAATTGTATCACGCCATGTGGTCATCCCCACATCATTCCTTTGTCCAATACCATCAATATTTCTTATAACTCAGTATAAAATAATTATAATTAAGAAATTCAATATTGTGAATAAATATCATGCACCTAAAATTTCTTAGTTGTCCATGGAATACAACCATACCTCTCACAGATGATAATGGATAGTGAATACCAATCAACAATCCAAATGGACATATAATTAATTACATTGATTAATTCATAAAATTCAAGTCCTACATATCTATAAAAAGATTGGTTAATATGTGTTTTTCTGATAGTATTTATGTATAAGAATGTATATATAAAAAATAAAGATCAATTACATAAATATTATCTAACAAAGGATCTCATAAGTCATTTCAGCCCATCCTATACTAACTAGCCCAACACAATAATTATGGTCCTTATCTTGAGAATAATCCTTTACATTATTGAAATTCCACAAATTACACATGTTTCATAAAGGGTCTATGTATATTGTGAGAATCTGTCTCAATAGTCCACCACCAATGAGTATATAACATTCATATTTGATTAAATATCTATATAATTAAAATAAAAAATAGTACATGAATCACATTTCTTATAACCTTATTCTATTGTGATCATAGTCATCATGAAAGAAATCACAAACATTTTCATTCACCGAAATTACGGTATTGGAGAAGATCTGTATCCTACAACAAAAGAAAAACCTTATTTAGTTACATGATAGAGATCTCCTATGAACCTGGGATAATTTTATACCCCACACAACATGAAAATATAAACCCCAGGTCAAAATCAATTAAACAAAATCTTGAATGAATTATAAATAAATTTCCTTCTCCTATTGAACTTGACTTAGAATTACCCCTTTCAAAATTAAGAATGGAATTTTAGGAACAACAATATCATTCATCCAAATTGTATCCATGTCATCTCAACAACAGAAATTATGAAAAACAATGACCTCTTTCATCCAAAATAATTCATAGACTAATGACCTCAATATATGGTGAGCATCAATGCCCAACTGATGGTATCAACCCCATAATCTATTGGCTCCTCACCATCCCCATGGATTTCTATGAAATGAATATCCAACGTCAGAGAAGGTTAGTACCATCCTATGTAATAACTAATATATGCATCAACCGACATGAGTGGTCGACTCCACCTCATCATCTCAGTCAAATTATTGTGAACATTACTTGGCCATTTGTCAAACAATATATATAAGAGGAAATAAATATTGTATTACATAAGATATATCATTCCAACACATCAATCCCATATATACATGTCACTCAATAAAACATTCAAATCATCCAATTCCACACATGAAATTCCCATAACAGAAAGACCATGTTCCAAAAACCTGATGACTATGTCAACAAAACACTATCAACATATCCTTGTGAATATGGAGTTTTTCAATCCTAATTACCATTAGTTTTCCATTCCATGAGATAATCACCACCTTAATCCAAAAAAAAATCTGTTCTACCTCCAATTATGTTTTTTGGTATATTATATAAATTAATGAAATCAATTTAATGAATAAAATACATCCGTCATAATATTCTCCAAGGCCCCTAACCAATAACATATCCACACACATAAAATCAGGTCTAGGTCTTACCCAATGTCATCCCATTGGGGTTCATAATTAATTTATGAATAATTCATTAATTAAATAGGGTCTCACTCAATCTACCCAATGACTTGCTAAATGTATCACTCTCTAAATAGCTGAAAAATTACATTGAATGATAGTCACCACAAACAACGTTTTTTAGTAGTCCATTCATATGATCATAATAATTAACTATAAATGATTTAGATTAAATTATAATTATACATTAATATCAACAAAATATGGAAAATTGTATAATGTCGATTTTCCACAGTATGTAGAGAGATCAATGGAAAATAAAAGAAATTTTATTGAACACCTTACTGATGTGATTTCAATGTACTCAACCACGTGTGGGTCAAGATCTTGGATGAATATATGATTTCAATACATAGGATGGGGAAGAGGGGAGGATCTCAACAGTTCCTAGAGGGGAATATCCGGTGGTAGAGGGTAAATAAGGAAGTAATAAATATGATAGGATGAAAAATTAGACAATTTAAAACATTTAGGTGGGTTACAAAATTTGAATTACCATGCACAACCACGACATTAAACCCATCCCAAGGATTCAACTCACATGGCATGGAGGCTCCATTTATGATATAATATTCCAACCATCAAAATCAAATATGCTAAAAAATTATAGTGGATCCACATGTCTGTGCTTCCCCCACCCCCTCAAAAATAGAAATAATATGTCTAGAGAATAGGCAGGGCATCATGGTTTTCACCTAGGTACTGAACATATTGTACAAAAAATGTTCCCTAGATTTCACACCTTAGAAATATGATATTTTAAAAACTGATGCACCATAAACCCAACCAAAACAGGGTAAATATTTTTGATCTAAATAAAAAAATGAGGTCTTTTTCACATAAACTCTCTGAATTAACATTTAAAGAATATGGAATGAGTTTGTCCCCTCACGGGACACAAAAATTTCAAACAGGCTGAGGAATTTTGTTAAAAAACCTAGGATGATATAATATAAATTTTACATTAGAAATATAAAATGAAACATAATACACAGCAATATAAAATTATCATCATCCATCATTTCTCATTTCTGGAACACTTATTCATGATCTAAGGAAGAGAATCATATTAGGGTGGGATTAAATGCACGATAAGGGATATTTTTTGGGGAAGTTGTAATAAATATATATATAATAACAGTCATTGAAATTTGAATGTCTAGACTACATTCTAATTGATCAATTTGTTTGGAATTATATTACAGTTTATAAATATGATAATTTAAAACATAAAAAATCCACATGAGCATGAAAAATGCACTTTGATATTATAAATAATCAAATAATCCAATGTAATAAAAAAATATTTAAATAATAATTATGGGTGTATGATTTATCAAGATATCTCAGCATGATAGTTACTGTCAGCATAAATCCTCGGTATAGATTTAGTTTGTGGGTAGAAAAACATTTCATTTTCCCAAATAATTTGTCTCATAAGACTAAAAAGGCGTTAAGGGGATTTTATTACCCATTCCCCAACCCATGTACTTAAAATTTAAAATATTCCCAAAAATTTAAATCATCATCTTAATTAATATAAAATATGCTTTATCAAATATCTTTATTGAGTCATGGATACAATAATATTAATATCTCCCACAAAAATCAATGACCATACAAACAAAACACCATATATAAAAATGGTTGATTTTTTATTATATTATCATTTATTTAAAACAAGAATATGGGTAATAAAAATAATTATACCTTCCAAATTAACATGATTAAAAGAATTTTTTTTAAGAGAATGTGAATATTGACAAAATGAGTTTACATTGGGTGATTACTTTTACCAATTTTTAATTTTAAAGTCAAAAACTATTTGATGTGATAATTAATGTTTAATAAAATATAACATTACATATAAAATAATCATGATATTACATGTAAAATGGGTTTTATACACACCCCACAAATTTGAATTGGTAGAAAATCATATTTTTCTCGAGGGAATGTAGATTGAGTTGAAATCATTTAGTTTACACTGCCTTTGATTTGAAACCCATTTAACATATTGTATAATGGTTTTAATCAAGTTATTAAATAAAAAATCTTAAAAAATATTTATAATATCATATAATTTTTTTAAAAATGTACCACACATTTGTAAATAATTTTTCGTTATTTTCATTGTTTCATGTATAAATTTCCCTAACATTATTTTTTGTTTTGCATTGTTATTTATTTCTTCTTATAGGGATTTTGATTTCATAAAACCCAAGATGCAAAAAAATACCTAATTATGACATATTTTTATTATATATGTATTTATTTTAAACTATAATATTATGTCATTCGAAATGAAAATCTTCATTCAAGGAGCAGGTAGGATGTACATACACATTAATGTTGTTTCTATTTTCTTATCGTATTTAACAATATAAAATTAAATAATAAGTATATATGTATTATCATTAAGGATTCATATTAAAATAATATATATTTCATATTTTTATTAAACCTATCATTAATTAATTTCTTGTAATGTTTGAATAAAACACGTCGATTCGTGAGATGGTAGTCCTCCATACACATAAACAACATTATTATTTTCCAAAAGAATGAAACTCATCAAGATATGTTTCATATAAAAATTTAAAAAGAGTGTAGACATCGTAAATATAATAATTATAAAATATATATATATAGTATTTCCATCATTATGATTAACCCTTTAAGGTGTTAATTTTAAATTAACAATATCAATTTATAAGCCAACACTCCGCCATACACACGAATTAAGATTTTGTAACCCATATGGAGAAATGTGTGAAGTTGTAAAGAATAAACATAAAAATAAAAAAGAAAAAAATATTTTAGAAAAATATTTCTTTATTTAAAAAATATATAAACATAATTTAATTTTTTTGGGAATAAAATAAAATAAAAATTATTTTAGATAACCAATTACCTTTTTTATATATCCTTTATATGTTTTCATTAATTATTTAATATTTTTGATTGAAAATAAATGTATTATTACTATAGGATGATCAGTAGAATATTTATATAGAAGTTGGTAAGGTGTTTCAAAATAATTTTTTTGTATGGGTGTGATGAAGGGGGGATAGGGTGGACATTTTATTAGTGGGGAGAGGATACACATGGTATTTTTTGAAAAGAAGTTAGGTGTACCCAAATTTTTAGCTAAAAATAGGATTTAATAACATAAAAATTATATAATTGAGGTTTAATGCATGAAATATGTTGATAATATAGTTATTAGACATTTTTATGGACATATTTACACATTATTCTTCATCATTTCCCACCACGAGTACTCGTTTTTACCTTGATCACTATATTTAATTCTAACTGAATTCATAAATCATTATCGTAAAAAAAATATGGAATTGTTATAAAATACATATTATTATTAATCAAAATATATTATTCTTATTTCTAAATTAACATAACATAATTTTGTAAAAGTAAATTAAAATTAATCCTGCAGAAGTGTTGAGAAAGCTATTTTTTAACTAAAAAAAGATAATTTTTTTACAATGATTTTATATCTAAATCCATTATTAAATTGATTAAAATGAAATATTTTTAATTTTTTGTATAATTTAACTAATAAATGGAAAAAAAGATTCAATTAGACTTTAATCATATATATTATTTAAATAAAAATGATGTTTTTAATTAAAATTCATTTATTAGCACTATTCATAAAAGAATGAATCATCACAAAACAATAATAGAAAATAACCATAATATAATTTTAAATTTCTATTTAAATAAATAAGTTTATTATAGAAAAAAAATTATAAATGATTCAATTTTATTTATAAAAATCATATCATTAAAATTTGAAAAACTACATTCAACAAAGATAAATTTTTTATACGT
Organism: Viscum album; assembly: GCA_963277665.1. Lineage (NCBI taxonomy): Eukaryota > Viridiplantae > Streptophyta > Magnoliopsida > Santalales > Viscaceae > Viscum > Viscum album. The sequence goes on along the minus strand of OY728143.1, from coordinate 57,817,589 downwards.
AAAAATATACTATTTTCTTATATTATACTTATCTAATATAAGAGATGAATGTAAAAAAATTTAATTTAATATATAATATTAAAATTTAATTAATTTCATTAAATAATAGTAATTAACATTATTTATTATGTTAAATCATTTTGTGGTAATATAAAGTTTCTTTAACTGTCATTTATTTTTTATTAAATTGATTTGTTTCTTAATTTCTATATAATTTATATCCAATCAATTGAAGAATATAATATCATAATATAAATAATCCTACTTAATTCTGTAAATTTATTGTAAATGGGTTAATTTGAATATTATATATTATTATTATTTGGTTGAACTCAAACTTTCATAAAACAAAAGCTGTCAAAGAAACTATTTGTTTCATGTAACACTAGATGAATAAATTTTCCACACATTCAATGATATTGGATAAATTGAATTCATATATTCTAGTAAACATTTACTAATTTTTAAGAGGTTATATTCATTTCTCTTCTTTTGGTTTTTTGTCACCCACTCTATAAAAAACAATGATCATAATTTAGAATTTAGGGGTGTTACATTTATAATTCTCTTGTAATTATTTAATTTTACAATAAAATTGAATCATCATTCAGTTATATGTGTGTCCTAAAATCTTTATGAATGGTCTATTTCATTCCTTGTTAGTAAATTTTATAAATTAACATAAAAACTTATTTACATAATTTTTATGATATTTAAGTGATGATTTCAATTTATGAGATGATAAAATAATCATTTACATATTATGAACAAGAACATAACAAGTCATGTAAGATATGAATAACATGTCAATTAACATAAAAAATATTGAAAATAATTAATGATTATTAGCAATCAGGGATAAGACATTATGAAAGAATCATATAGGTTTTTTTAAATATTAATATTTCTATTTTTTATGTTAATATCATTAAAATCTATTATAAATGGGGTTAATGTGTATAAAACCAATCAGAAACATATTGAAAGACATTTTGTCTCTATGTACATTCCATCGTGTCTTAATTATTATTTGTAAAAAAATTCACTTTTTTATGTTGTATATAATTCCCAATAGAAATTTAATATTATTATTGAATTTTTATTTATGGTATATTATGTTTTATTTTTAATTAACTCACCCATGTGATTTTGAGTTGAAAATTACCAAATGTTAAATGTTTTGCGCAATCTCATGATCCTTTTTAAATGTCAAATTTCCCATAAAATCACATTATTGTAATCATTTTTTTTTGAATTTTTTATTTTAGTTAAATATACTTATTCTTTAGAAGTGGATATTATTATATCTAAAACTACATTTGTTTTTTATATATCGTGTTTACATTGAAATATATAAAATAATTTTCGAAATATATAAAAAAGTGTATCTTTTACTCAATATATATATTTGATAAGGCACTTTGTATATGAGCGAAATAGATTTATTATATATATGAAAAAAATTAGGGATGGTCTGATTTTTTTGGTTTTAATTTTTTGTAATTCATAAAATGTATCATTAGTTACATGAGATGAATTAGTTTTCCAAATTATATGGGTTTCTACAACGTATGTTTTAAATCATTTTTTGAAAGATCTTGCGGTAAAGGATCCATCTTCATGGGAAACAACATTTTCATTATTTAAAAATTTTCATCATTGAGAGATAAATTATTATTATTATTAAAATACATGAGACGTATTATAAAATATTTATTTTTAAGATATTTATCATTATTTTTTTTAATTATTTAATAGATTATGTTTCACACTACCTTGAGTTTAAATGAAACACAAGAAACTATTTAAAAAATTACCATTATAAACTAGCATTAAATTTGGAGGTAATAAACATAAAAGACTAATTTATTAAATGAATATAATGTTATAACTCAATATAAATTTATTAGTATAGAAGTCATATTATTCTTTAAAAATAAACATTTATCAAAAATTAGTTCATAATTTTTTAGTAAATAATGATTTTTAAAAGTTTAATCAATTTTATATGAAAAAAATAATTTCATTATTGAAATCATTATGGAAATATTATCTTAAATTCATTATTTTATTATTTTATGAAAACATTTATTTTTTTTGAATTATTTAAAATACTAATTTTTATTGAAACTCATATTTTCATTTAATGTATAAACATGTTATAATTATATATTTGATTAGTTTTTAAATTTATTTACCAAGTATCGATTTTAAATAATCTTATGATGGTTTATAAAAATTATTTTATTCCAGAATTTATTATAAAAATATATTATGTTTTTAGCAAAAAGTTTCTTGAAAAACATGTTTTCCAATTATGTTTACCAATTTTATTTGAAATTAAAATTATAATTTTCTATATTTTATGTTTTTAAAATGTGATATTATATTTGGATTCAAAGGTTGCAAATTTACCCAATAGATCCATTTTATGTTTTGGCCAATATGAATTGTAACAATGGTAAAATTTTTTACAATGTTAGAGTGTAAATTATACAATTTAGGATAAAAAACTTATAATGATTATAAAATGACTCTGAAATATGAAAAAAATTGGATGAATTTAGATATAACCGTAAATCATAAGGATCAAAATAATATTTTTTAATGCACATTTTCAATGAAAATTACATATATACTTTTATAAAAAAATGATTACACAAAATAAAACATTTATTCTCTAAAATTACCCTTATGTTTCCACATAAGGAAGAAGATATGTTATAAATAAATATTAATATTAATTTATGTCTTAATAAATACATTTTAATTATATAAATTTATTTTTTAATTTTATGACCTCTAAGATAATATTTTCATGTATATAATATGTTATTTATATCAAATTTAACAATGCCACATTCATGTCTCATATAGATTATCATTTTTAATAAGGGTCAACCAAAATACATTTCTACAGTAAAATGTATTATTATATATAGATTAATTATCATATTATTATTTTTTTGTTGTTTTTTTGTCAAAAATATATATATTATATAGTTACCCAACAATGTGGAATTAATAATTTTATTAATGGATATATCAGTAAGTGTATTCAAGATATTAAAATAAATATATTTTGATATTAATAATTGGATGATATACTTTTTTATATTGCCCCTACCCCTTATTATTTTTCATTGATGTCACCTAATTCTCATGATAATTTTTCAAGCCCATGTTTGGAATCGTGTCGAAATTTACACAAAAGTCATTATATAAAAAATAATAATTACTATATTTTTTGAAAAATCATAAAAATTAACTTATAATATAAAAACTATATTATTCTCTAAAAAATTATTAATTATTAATTTATGTTATATATTACATCACTTAAATACAAATTAAAACCTTTTAATATATAAATTATTGTTACCATAGTAAAAATTAAAATAGATTAACAAATGGTAAATCAGAAAGATAAGGTTTAAAATAATACACAAGCATAACTAAAATTAATTTTTTATTGATATTAAAACCTTATCTCATATAAGATTCTAATATATCGAATTTATTTGGTATTTGTATTGATATTCAATTTATTATAAATTATTTTTTTTATTATAAAAGTGCCCCTCACCTCAATCATTCAAATTAACCTAATCCCTAACATTTTCCAATCACATTTTAGAATTTATGATCAACCATATTCTACAATTTTATCTTCTAATCAACCTTAGTAATCTTATAAATGTTACACTCTTCTCAAAAGACCATCTCTAGCATCTTTATGAGGAGACCAAAAGGAAGTTGGTCGAATTATCGATAATCCTCTTTACTAAACAATTGATGATTATTTTTTAATAAACATAATCATCATATGTTTTTTATATTCTGAAATAGAAATTATATTATAAAATTAATTATTATATGTTATTATGATAATCATGAAACAACATTTCACCACTTATCTATCGTATATAACAAAAGAACAACACGTGGGTAAGTACAAGCCACCGTCTTTACGCCATAGTGTAATATATTTCACATCACCACATTATTTTAGATAGTATAATGATATAAATAATATATATATAACATTATAATAATTCTAGAAATTATTATATATTAAACTTCCATACCATTTTACAAAAATAGTAATGATTACATCCCGCATGCAAACGTACATTTGATTATCTTCTCGACACGATGTGATTCATTTTCCATGATCACCATTAATGTATAATGATATAAATTCATATGATGATTAAATATGATATACATTAACTTAATATATATCTTTAAATTATTTAAATTTTTTATATGCACTAGAATAATATTTATATGATTAAAAATGCATATAAAAAAAGACGTTAACACCAGAAAGAAGGGTAATAATGAAATATTACTAAAAAAAGTTATACAATAAGATCATATATAAAATAATAAAAATGTGTATGGATATTGAAAAAATAAACAAAATTATTTAAAGAATTATATATTATTTTTGAATATATACAAATGAAATTAGAACTAGGGAAAATATTAATTTCAGAATCATATTATTATTTAGGATTTCTATACATATGTATCTTCAAGAAAATATTTATCATTCACATCTATTTTTCTCAAAAATAAATTTTAAATTTTTACTAATATTATAAAATTGTATAAATTCTTTTTTATCATGTAAAAATATTAAAAAATGGTTTCAAACTAATCTTTTTTTTTCATTTTCAAATGAGGTACTCTGGGACTTTTTCATCAAAAGTTAGAATTGAATGTTTTTTATATTTTATGGAATAAACATATTTTTCCTCTATATTGACACCTAAATGACTTGATGATTACCTTAAATTATTATAAGGTTAATTTAAATGATTTTTGTTACTTATAGAATATAATGGAATTTAATAATAATAATTTATTTTCAAAGAAAAAATGAAATTTTCGTCAAAATTTATTTTCAAATGATATCTCAAAATTATTTTCTATTTTTTATAACATTTTTTAATGTCATGTATTACATAATAGGGAATGATATCATGGATACAATACATATAATTCATACGCTTGGTTAATTTTTAAATGCACGGATATTAGTGAAACCCATTTATTTTTCATGGGATCTGTTACGATAGAATTATGTTTATAAATCAAATTTCATCCATCAAATCTGATGTGATGAATTATTTATGTTCTAATGGCACAAATATGTGTCTTTTTCAATATTAGATGATTAGGACCTATATCTTCCTCTAAATCATTTGGTAATGATTTATATCTCATGATATAAGAAAGGATGGAATAGAAATTAATCCTAGTTCAGAAATACATGCCTTGAATGATTAGTTATCTCTGTTCAGTAAAGGAATCATTCCACATTGATAGTATTAACAGTGACACCTAAATAATATGGAAATGATATTATATTATTATTTATATTTTGAAAATTCTATTTATTATGTTATTATCCCATGTAATATTTCATATAATTCTTTAGTAACTTCTATGATTTATTCCGTTACATGATATTGTTATCATTTTTGTGAAGGGAACGATTTTCAAATGTTTTGTTTCCATTATTACGTCTTAAAATTATTATATGAATGTTATCTCCATTGTTTAGGCTTATAAGAATTTAATCTTACATATTTATTATGTTCCTTATCGAAAGGATATGAAGAATGTTAATATGTAATTTTAACTAAAATGGTAGTAGTTGTGAATGAATAAATAAAATATGTTATAGATATATTATGTAAGAGTATTTTATTTTTTCCAATATGAAAACAAAAAAAACCTACACGGTGCCTTCATAATTTTGGTATGTTATCTAATTAATGTTATTCTAATTATATACAATACTTATGTATGAAATATTTGGGTTGTTATAGTTAGTATCAAAGGAAGTTATATATTTTCTTATGAAAATAGGATGAGAAAACATTACTATGAACCATAGGACTATAAATATATATAGGATACAATCATAAAAATTTTGTTACAATTAGGAATAAACTAATATAGAACCTATGGTGTCCCTATTTTAAATTTAATAAGTAATTTCTCATTATTATGTGTTTTTAAAACTATGATTATTGTTTCTTATGCTTTGAATTTTGGATCAAGTCGATGAATAGAACATGAACGACGCTTTTTAATGGTGAATGAGATATGAAATGCAATGATATCCCTACAGAGAAATTTTTTTGGGTGATAGAATTGAAAATTTTATTTTTATGATCACCCAACATTGTCAAAATACAAATCATTATGGACATCCATATGAGAAAAGGAGGGAACAAAAATCTATTGATTCGTTCATGAGGTAGTGTCCACCTTAATTCAGTGGGTCTTTTAATCCAGTCAGGTATAAAAAATTGATATGTACAACTGAAATATATTTTTTTGTCCATTGTCTCGATTCGGATATTGTAATTTTGGTAGTTTATACTTTAGAATGTGAAGAAGATCAAAAGTAGAAACTCATCAAAAATATTAGGAAACAAGATGAAATTTATTCAACTGAATGGAAAAATTTATGAAAATATATTTCAATATGTACGTCCCTTATATTCATCATAGAATGATTGAGAAGAGGATTCTTGAGATTTATAAAGTGGATGATTAATATCTTGGTACCAAAGTGGAATATTTTACTGGATAAGAAAGGTACAATTTTATAATTTCCATTCAACATGAGATTATGTTTTATATATTCTTCATAGTAATAAAAGAAATTATTCAAATGGAATTAGAAATAAATACTTTAGTATCAATGAAGAAGTCATTTTATGTTATATCATAGTTGAGATTGGAATTGGAGTAACCCAACAATCTTATGGTCTTTATATGTATAGAAAAATGGAATTCAAGGGAAAATATAAAACACATAGAGAAAAGAAAATTGACATTAAATTATTCTCAATGTTTGGAATGAATCGTGGAGGAAATATTCTAAAGGTTAGTAGTAAATTTTTTTTTGTATGAGAATGGTGTTCATTAGGAAAATGTATTCTTAGGTGATTAGAACCAAAAATCTAATGATTTGAATAAAAAAATGTAACATAGAATGATCCAAAAACACTTTAATGCTTCATATGTATGGAAAATAAAAATTATGATTACCATTAAAAAAATTTGAGGCCTCTCAATGATGATCGATATTGACATATTATAGATAAATAAAAAGTGAACTCGTATATGATAACTACTTTTGATGTAGAGTAAATAATGATGTGCTGAAAGTAACACTTACCATCAAATATAATGTAGCTAATATTCTATTTTATTATAGATCTGTGATCTATTTTATATATAATTAATTTTATAATGGTATTTCCATATTAACACTACCTTTAGATTTTGAGTTATCATTGAAAACATCTCATGGAATAGTGGTCGAATCACAAATTTATAATTACTCTCTAGATGATGTTTTTGGGAATGTGAATCCTAAAAATTTTGTTATCTTTCAACTAGTTGAATTCTATGTGATTCTTGGAATGGATTAGATTTCTCAATATAGAGATCATATCAATTTATAATGAATGGAATTAAGATTTCATATTTGGAAGGAATAAATTATCATCTATTGATGAGATTATGAATATGAACATCTCATGGGAATTACATGACTCATGTCGGTACTAATTCTTATAAATGAAGGTTACCTATCATCAAATGTTTGTGAGAATTTCACCATTAATGCTACACCAATTGTCCTGGAGTCTGTTGATGTCTTTTGGGTATAATTTATTGGACAGCCACCAATTCATGAAGTTGAGTTTTCAATAGAACTGATACGAGGAGCTATGAGAATTTCAAATAATTTTTATTGAATAGCCCCAATTGGGTGACACAAAATAAATAAGAAACTCACATAGAATCTCAACAAGTGATTAATAAATCTTGATGTGTCACCTTTGGGTGAACCTGTTTGATTAGTTAAGAAGAAATATGGTTCAATGAGACTCTATATTGATAATTAAAACCATAACATGATCACTATCAAAAAAATATCCAAACTCACATATTTTTCACTTTATTAGTGTAATATGTAGATTTAAATACATTATTAGACTAATAATCTTTTTAGATATCATTATTTAATGGTCAATAAGAAAGATATAGCTATTATGGAATTTCGTATAATGTATGGACAATATGAATTTATAGTTATGATTTTTGGTCTTACTAATACCCTCATTGTATTCATGAAATTTATAAATATAGTCTTTAGATACTATATGGATCAGTTTGTGGTAGTCCGTATAGATGATATTTTTCTATATCAATTATAATAGAAGAACATAAAGATCACATAGGATTTTTAATAAACACCTCAAAAAAGATGAATATTTAGAAAAAAAAATCATGTGTTACTTTTGGATTCGTGAAGATTCATTTTTCGGTAACATAATCACAAGAGAGGGGTTAACTATGTATTTGATAAATATTGAAGTTATAGAACACTATTCTAGAACATATCTGGTATCTATTATCCAATGTTTTCATTGTTTCGCTGGATATTTTAAACATTTCGTATACAATTTAACTTGATTATAAATTATACTAAACATGTTGACTTGGAATGGATTTATTTTCAAATGGACGGAGGTGTGTTGTGTGATTTTAATGGATTTGAAATGAATGTTAATCAGTGTTTATATGCCCACACTACCCTATAGTGGATAAATGAATGTGATATATAGTAACACATCCAAGAAGGGTTTGGGATGTGTTCTTATTAAAAAAATATATGGTTGTATATTATAAATCCTGATTAATGAAATTCCATGAGATAAATTTCCGAACTCGCGATTTTGAGTTAGGTGATGTACCTTTCTTATTTATGATATGGATGCATTATATTAATAGAGAAATGGCTGAAATCTATACAAACCATTTAAATTTTAAAGTATATTTATTTTCAAATGATGATGAATATGCTCTCAAGGATGTTCCTAGAGTTGATAAGATATTTTGAGTATTCAATACATTACCACCTTAGGAATGAAAAAAGAAGTAAGATTCATTTCAATGAAAGGCAATGCTAGACTCTCTATGATGAGTATAAAAAAGGTCCACTATATATGGATTTACCAGGAATGGATTTCTAAATTAAAATGGAATAGGGAAATCCTATATTTTTGAATTATTTTTCAATGACTAATTGAAGTGAATATTATGTAGTGTCATAATAAAGATGTAGAGATACCAAAGAAGGTGAAATATGATACAAATTTTAAAATTGATTATGATGCAATAATATTTTTTAGAAACTATGTCTGTATCCCGCCATACCAGAATTAAAGATGAAAAAAATGAATGAGGTTCATAGTTCATCATTATTTATTCATCTTGGAAGTACAATGATATATAAGGACCCAAAAAAAGAATTTATTGAGGGATTAAATATTGAATGATATTTCAGATTATGTTTTTCTATTCTTGATTTGTTTTAAAGTTCTAGCTAAGAGATATATATCCTAGGGGATGATAAAACTATTACCAATACTATAATAGAAATTTGAAAAAATCACCATTGATATTTTTGTTGGAATTTCAAAAACATCTAGAGGTCATTTGGTTATATGGATTATATTCGACCACCACTTGAATTTATTTCACTTCATTTCTATCAAATAAGACTTATCCTTATAACAGATTTCCAGAATATATATTAAAAAGTTGGTAATATTGAATAGTGTACCACTTTCATTGTATCTAATTAAGACCTGAGGTTTACCGTGATGCATTTTAGAAAAATTTAGCAATATTTGAATATAGATATATGTTTCAATACTCTTCATCATCAATATAAATATGACAATTTTGAATGGAAAATTTAATTTGTAGAAGGCATATTGAGAGCATTCTCTACAGATTACAATGGTAGTATGGATCAACACCTACCCTTGGTTGAATTTTCATATATTAATATATTTCACTCTAGTATTCTGAAGGCACTTTGGGGTTCCCTCTATTGTATTATGTCCATAACTCAAACGATAGAATGATGTTGCTGAAATTAGGCTGTGGGGACATGATCTAGGTGATTACATAGAAACTAAGGCTAGATCAATTCAATATAACATAAGATCAGCTCGATGTGTACAAAAAAATTATGCAAATATTCATAGAAAAAACATATAAATTGATATTGGTGACATTGTATATATACGAATATATCACAAGAAGAGAATAATGATATTTGTAAATAAGGGAATGCTAATCTATAGGAATATTGGTCATATTGAAATTATGGATTGTGTTGTGAAGTTAGTGTAATGTATAAGAATTACATGAAAAAAATAACTTCATTTTAAATTTTATTTGATTATACAAAGACAAGGAACTGAGGCGGTGTGCAATTATAAGTCCCAGTGTGCCTGGACTGGTCAGTAGAAAAATGTTATGTTCTAAACATCACTATTGAGAAATTTTCATGAAAATGTGAAATAACACTAATTTTTTTACTAATCAGAAATATAAGGGTACTATTTCTTTCAGGATGGAATTTTTACCCTATGAGTGACTAATGTTTAGTCAACATGGGTCTCTAGTGAGATAACAAAAAAATTTAATAAATGGAATGAATATTTTTAAATAAAACTATATTATTATTCAAAATCTTATAACTCAATGAAGGTGACTCGGATTGAAATTTTGAGACCACCATTGAGCTCGTGATGGTATTATTTCCATAGGTGGATCCAAAAGTTGACCGACGTGTGCCAACTAAGGAATGTTGTTTTTTGGGATGTGCAAATTAATAAAATAATAATATATTGATTATTTTATACCATATAACTCATAAACAGTAACTCGGAGTGGAAATCTGAGAGTACAGCTGAGCACGTGAGGGTGTGCTTTCAATATGTTGGGCCTATCCTCAACTGGTGTGGGTCGCTGGTAAAAGACAATTTTTGAGAGTTTCAAGGAAAAAAATATTGTTACAAAGTTTATTTTCTTCAATAATGTTTTTCGGAAATGCGGGGATGATGCAACTATTTCATTTCATAAATGTAACCACTTAATGAAGAGATGACTCAGTGAAGTAGTAATTTGTTTCCTCCATTAATGGAGTATAGGGTTTAGTTTTATAATTCATAACTCTAGAATTTATATAAATAAATGGGGAAGATGGACAATTGTTAGAAATGAAGGATCAAATGTCAGTGTTCGATCAAGTGTCAACGAATCAATGAACCTAGGTGGAAAAAGGATTGACATGGTTACAAGAATTTAATCTATGTATTAATGTGATCCAACATGAGGAATGTGATGCATCATTTTTGAAATGTATTTTACCTGTTATTTCTTCCTAATCAATGAACGTGGACCAACCCACTAACATGTTGATCCATAGATTATTTGTTCTTGTGGGATGTGTTTGATTTTGGAACAAAACATCAAGAAAGTGGATTCATGTTGAACATTTGATTAAATTTAAATCTTTATTTCTCCACCCTAAAATAATTATGTTGACAAATGAAGAGTAACCAAAAAAAGGACTGATATGTCCACCTTGGGAGTTCATGTAAGCCTCCCATGTTCTTTATTTCACCAATTTACTTTACTGAAAAAACAAGATGATAACAACCTAGCATAGATCATAGTAGTACTAGATGTATACATTGGGAGGAGTCCAGGACAACATAGGACCACTAGCTAGAAAAATGGTGGCCAAATTCAGAATGCAATGTGCGCCAGTAGCACAACGCATTGGAGGAGGCCATAACCAGCAGGCCGTGACAACACTAGATGATAGGGATGATAGGGATCCATGTGAGGAGGAAAATGCCGCGGCCAGTAGGCCACGGTGATGCAGAGGCAGCACTAGGGAGGAGTGTCATTAAAGCTTGAAGGGGGTCCCTAATGTAAGATACCGCCAGCAAGGACCAATGGTGGAGGTGCACGTGGAAGCAGCGACTCCTCAACAACATACGGTTGGAACCCACATTCTATGTGGACTTTAGTGGTGACCCAGGTGAAAAGGACCAGCCTGAACCATCGGGTTGAGCTACCCCAGTAGGATATGCCTACAGCCCAGTAGGTCTAGGATGGGACCAATTTTTCTGGGATGGGCCTAAATGACTTGGTTGGGTCGGACCTATGTCTGATAGGACCAGGACCCTACCAGCCACATTTTACTAAAACTGTCAAAACATGAAATCCATACATCTAATCGATGATCTGTTTGTGGTGTTGGGACCTTTGGGACATGAATTCAATTTTTAAATACTACATGTATGTTTCCATGGATGTTTAGTTATGGAAGATGAAATGAGTAGTATATTTTCACAGAATTAAGTGCTCCATGGGTGGAAATCCTATGGATGGATATGGTGAGAAGGAATAATCGAACATCCCACATTATCCCCAAAGAAACTTATCAATGTAAACATGTGTTGACCAAAACAGAAGTATCTAGGCAGACTTGTGTGTCCTAGAGGACGTCTATCCATGTAAAACATTGTGGCCCTACAGATGAGTAGTTGGGTGGACCTTAGTAGCCCGGTAGACAAGCAATAAGTGAGTGGACATCAGTGGCCTGACATAAGATATGTAGTCAAGTGGACCTCAATTGCCTAGAAGACTAGTAATATCCATGAAGACCAAAATAAATTGGTATGAGAGTAGTAGCGGAGCATACCTAAATGGTTCAACAGACAGCCTATAGAAGAGTAGACCTCAGTGGCCATACATACAAGTAGTATCTAAGAAGACCTTAGTGGTCAGAAAGACAAGCAGTATTAGAGCATAAATAAATGGAACAGAAGTTGACATATAGATGAGTAGATCATATGGTGCTAGTAGATGTAAAGACCTCATAAAACCATCGAGGATGAGTCCCTCGAGAGTACAAATATTCAGAGTTACAACTGATGTAGTGTATTTATTTAGTTCTTAATGAGTTCACTATTGATGGCGTAAAAAGAAGTGGGACCTATTTTCTTAGGTCACTGATGACCTGATGGCCCATGGAGCATGTCCTCCCATGATGATCATGACATGACCAGAATCCTATGAAGAAAGATTGGATGTAATAAAAATACTTATTGTCTCAGTGAGACTAGAGATCATAGGGGAACATTGCGATGTATTGAGACCAGATTTTCCCTCGGATACTTTTTGTAGACATGCTCTACCTAGCTACTATCAGATAGCTGGATGAGTTGGATCTTAGAAAATTGAATATGCTATGAATGAAACTATATGGTTCTTAGTGTATGAGAGGTTTCATGTTCTAATCCATAATGAGTATACCTATATGTTATTGTTATATGTATTGATGAAAAATACCTATGTTAAGATGAATGTCTCTTCGTGGGGGTGTTTTTAATTGTGTTCTTTGGTATTGTGGTTTTCAAGGTCCCCTTATGAATATTGAATTACTCAAACCTACATGGGACTTTCCCACACGTGTTGTGTCATGTACATACTACAGATACTTTAGTAGAGTCTTAAATGGGTCCTGCCAGGATCAGGATCTGGGAGTTACTTCTGATATGGAATGAGTTGATGTGTTTCCAGTAGCATCATATATCATCATTAGTTCCCTTGTTTGCAGGTTAGGCCATGCAGATTCTTTTCTTCTATTGGACCTATATTCTGGCATGGCTGTAGTTTTCTTCTTTACGTTTTGTTGTACTAAATTGCTGGGTTGTAGTAGTATGAATTCATTTTAATTATCTATTTTATTCACCATACATCCATGTGGACTTCAGTTGGGGGCATGCGTACAGGTTCTTAGGAAAATTCATCCAATTTTTGGGAAATTCTTAGGCACTTCTTGTCTCTAGTCCCATTTATATCATAGGAAGGATTGGGGTAGTCAGGAAATGGTCCTTGAGGGATGGGTAATGATTGAGTGGTGTCAAAGGAGTTAACTTATACAACAAGGACCAAGATTCAATGTGTTTGTTTTAGAGAAATAGTGTTCAGTGTTTCATGTTCAGCTATCATACCATTGAATCTAGTGTTTGTGCGCCATCCGACATATCCATACACCATGACCTTGAATTCTATTTTTCAATTTGGTACATAAAAAACTAGTTGAATGGGAAAACATGATTGCACATGAATCATATAGGAATGCGTTTATTTTTCAATTTCCTTCACGAGCCAGTTCACTAGGTATACAATATTGATCATTGTACGTCTTTCACTATTTCAAGATGGTTCCACACAAATAGATTGCCAAGACTCAACAGTGTGATCATGAGGATAATCATTGGGTTGAAGAAATGGGTACAGGGGTTCATACTAGAGATCCCACCACCAATTGGTGTACCAACAATATCACCACCTGTGGTGTAGCACATGGAACTTGTAATACCATGGGATGTGAATTGTGGGTTGATAGAATTTCATGAGTTTCAATGACAAAGACTCCTTAGGTTTTGAGGCGAATCCAACTCATTGGTGGCTATTTAGTGGAATGAGGAGGTGGCCATGTTTTTGATCGTGTAAAGACACCATTTGATCAGATATTGTTTGAGGCATTGAGCCTTCTATGTGGCTCAGCAGTGCAATTAAGGGGTTTAGATTACCCTATTGTAAGATGAGGTGACTATTCCATGGACAAATAAAGAGAACTATTTCTGAGTAGGGAAACATTCTATAAATTATATGGTCTATGCATGACCAAAGAATTTTATAGTATTTGCATGAATAAATATCAGAAGCTGATTATTCCTCAAGGTGTACAGACCATTATAGGTACTCAATGAATATGATATGACCAGTGCATCAGGGTTTAGACCTCTAAGAATGATGTGGTTAGAAATTTCTGATCTAACATTATTACCCTATGAATTCCTACATATTCTAGGGAGGTAGATAGAGACTTTGTGGTTGAATGTACTATGTATGAATAGATACATTTACTGGTTGTTAGTAGTGGGAAATTTGTAAGCCAACATCACTCACAGAGACTTGTACGTGTTTGAGATCTGAGAAGAGGTACCATGATAGGGGATCTATTGCTCCAAGCTTATAGGGTGAGTCCATTCTGCCTAGAAAAAGGTACGTATTTTCAAAAGATGGTAAGAGAAATATATCTAGGAATTGTAAAGACCATACTACTGACAGTGTCATTTTGGATGTGCCACCATGGTATAGAAAATGACAGGAACAAATTAATTTACAGGTTTGAAGATGTAGCAGATGAGTTGGGAGAGCATAAAGAGGTGCTATAAATTTTGACTTGTTATAAACACTATACAATTATGGTCCACACCAGACATAGGGTACTAAAGGACATTGGAATGAGGTAGTTTCATGATTCCAATGATCATGACCCATGGGATCCATGAATGATTTTATTTATTGTCAATTTATTCTTTTATCTTTCATATGAATAGACCGAGGTGCAATTCATTCCTTCTTTTCATGAATCTTGTTCAAGACCTAGATTTTCTGGTTAAAACATAAACTTGATATTTTCTTATGAAGATACCTGTGTGAGGAGGTTAGCTAGTCACACTTATACATATAGAGTGATCGAACCCTTAAAGAAAAGTGTTTTTCATGAAACCTCGTGGTGACAACATCATGGCCTTATGACATTAACTTGGATATGGACTAGACATCCATAGTTCATGCTCAGGTTGATTTTTTTAAGAAACACATAGATGTAGTTTGTCAGCAGTGTTGGAATATGGTTTTATTTTTTCCTGGAAAAAGGATAACAAAGTTGAGAAAGATAAAACTCATGCATAGAATGGTGAAGTTTATTACACTTGAGAGTTTTTCATCCTTACCCATTTGGAAGTGGATGTTTTGTGTTTTTAGTTCACAGTAGTAGTGGCCTTCCAGATGACTAGCTATGTAGACCTGTGTGGCCCAACACATGAGTAGCCATGTAGACCACTATTTCCTAACAGATGAGAAGATGTGTGGACCACAGTGTCCTGGTAGATGAGAATAATATGAGAGGACCTCTGTGTCCCCGCAGATGAGTAGTATCTTAATGTACCTCCAAGGCCTGGCAGACGAGTAGTGGCCGAGAAGACCTTAGTGGCCCAATAGAAAAGAAATAGTTGAGTAGACCTGAGTTGTTGGATGAGATGTAGCGGGGAAAACCTCAGTATATAGACACATGTGTTGTAGCCAAGAATACCATAATAGCCCTACAGAGAAGAAGTAGCTGAACAGTCCTCAGTGGCCCAACATGTGAGCTGTATCTGAGTGGACCTCAATGACCCAACCGACAATCAAACCTCAATAACACATTTTGGATGAGTCACATAGTAGTAAAATATATTTAGAATTATGACAAAATAAGTTTACTTCATGTAGTTATTAATCATTTCAAATTGGGAATAGACCAATGAATAATTTCCTCTTTGTGTATGTCTCGGATGACTTCATTTCTCAAGGAGATCATCTACATGGGATGAGCAAGTCTTTAGTAGAATCATGTGATGAAGGATTGGATATGATATTAAGACTTCATCTCTCATCGAATCTAGATATCTCATGGTAACTCCATGTTGTTTTGAGAGCAGATGTTCTCTCAGATACTTTTGGTATACATTCATTACATGGATACTATCAGATTGCTTGAGGAGTGTAATCTTTATAAATAAAGCATGCAATGCATAGAACAATATGGTTGGCATCGGATGAGACATTGAATCTAGGAATCCATTATGATTATTATTGAATGTTATATTTATATGTGTTAATATCATATACTCGTATTGAAATGACAATTTCATCATGGTAGTGTTTTTTTCATATAATTTTCTTTGTGGTTTTCGGTGTCCACTACGGAGTTTTGTTTTATCCAAACCTAAATGGGCATTGACCAAACATGTTGTTTTATTTTTTTGACAATCTACACTTCATTGGAGTATTAGAAGGATCAAGACCAGGACCAGAACCTAGTTATGCCTTGTGAGATCAAACAAGATGACGTGTTTATGGTGTCTTCCTACAACAGCTTTAGTACCCTTGTTTGCAGGTCATACCGTGAATTTGCCTTTATTTTTACGTTCTTGTCTTATAGACCTGTTCAACGTTACTTTTTTACATTCATTCGAACATTTTTATTGGGGTGTAGTTGTATTCATGGATTTTTATCCTTAGCATTTCCACCCTACAAGCCCTTGGATTTCAGTTTGGTGCTTGTGTAGAGGTTTAAATCCACATACCTCCCATTTTTAGGATGTGTTTACTCTGTTCTAGTCTCCAACCCTTGGCCTATCAAAGGTGGGATAGGGGTAGTCACGACATGATCCTTGGGGGATGGGTCGTGACTATCAACTTATTTATTGTGCTTCCACCAAATCTCTTTCCAGTTCATGATGGGTTCCATGATTCTCTCCTAAGAAAGTTCATACATAATGAATCAAATGTACAAATAATAGAAGGAATAACCATAATATTTTTTTTATGAAGATAGACTAATAGAAATTATGGATCATACAGATAATGTTATGATAAAGAAGACAAATCGGTTGGTTACTATATTTTGGTGGAACCCTCAAAATGAAGAAGCAATAAGGGAACATGATGATTTGATCACGTAGAGGTATATTCAACTATTTAAATACATGATATTAATTTCATGGGATAAATTAATTTCATGGGGGCAGAATGTAACACCCCGACATTGTAAACATTTCTCATTAAATAATTTTAATTCTTTAATAGCTTCTGTTTCACTCAACCATGAATTTAATTAAACCATGAGACACTATTATAATAAAATGTCCATTATAACCTCACCATTAATTGTTATTGAATTAATATAAACATCTAATTCATGAAATGAATATATTTTTCTATCTCAATATGAATATATTGGTAGAAAAATCACTTATGTATTCAAAATAAAACTTTCTTAAAATCGAGTATATCTTCTGTTTTTGATTAAATATTATTTTTATGTATTTCTAGAATGCTAATATTAAAAAATTAATTTAATTTTTTTATTTCATAATGTTAAAATTATTATAAAATTATTATTTTATAATATATTGAATAATTTATTTATTTTCATGAGTACTAAAAATATTAATTTTTGTTGAATATTGTATTTTATTTTATAGTATTTATATTATTAGATTTTATAGTAGTTTGGTTTTAAATATTAATTAGTTAATTTTATATTAAAATAATGTAGTTATGGATTTTGATATTTATATTACATAAAAATTTATTATAAAATATTTTATTTTTTAATAGTCCCTTTTTTTGTCTGAAATACAGTTTTCAATTGCATTTTACCAGTTTTATTTTCAATTAAATTAATAAAATCATGTGTTTCTAATTATGAAAAATGGATGAAAAATTTATAGTCAGAAGTTCCAAATTTAGTTTTCCCTTTTTACTTTTTGTCAATATAAATAGTAAATTTGGTAAATTTAGTTGACACAGTAAGAGATAAATTGGGTTATTTATGTTAAAAATGAAATGATAACGACAATAAAATGAATCTAAGAAATGATTTTTTTTTGTATAAATATAAACAAACCATAAACATATAATAATCAAAATTATTCTTTTAATGGACACTATTTAAATAAATAATATTTTCTAATTAAGAAAATTATTTTCATATTTTTAAAAATCCATGTAATGAATATACACAGAATTGGCTCTAATGATATTTTATCGAAATTATATTTTTTGGAAATTATCGTAAAATAATTTAACATATTAAAAAGTAAATAATGATATGGTCTAAAATATAATAAAATGGCCATTTATGGTCTTGTTGACATCACGTAAATATAATTTACAACATTATATGATTGAAAATGTTGTTATATTAAGAAAAAATTATAATACATCAAATAAGGGATAATCAAAATCATATGGTTTAAAAAACAAAAAAAAATTTCTAAAATGTAATTTTTTATTATATTACAACCATATTTCATCTTATATTAGAATAATTATATTTTTTATATATAGATTAATTTTGAACTTATTTTAGATTATATTTTTTAAAAATTCCAAAATTTTCCCTCCCCTCAATATTAAATGGGAATTTATCACCTCACTTAATCACATCACATTGAGCATTCATAAACGAAAATAACCTTCATTTTTCTAATAAAATAATCCATAGTCATGTTATATCAGTTCTTATTTTCTAAAAATTGAAAACCGACCATTCCTAAGAGGATACCTAAATAATGTTTTCCAATGTAGAGTTAATTTTCATCACCGACTAATTTAAAGTTATTTCAATATCTATATCGAAATAAATTTTATCACTATTAAAAATAAATAATCTAGTACAACCTAAATTCAAATGTTTTATAATAAATTGGGAGAAACCCTATTCCCCCTTTTTTCAATCCAACTAAAAAAAGCATCGTGCAAGCCTATGTATGTACAACTTACCATCTACATGCCATGGTGTTATCTATTCTTCATCACCGAATTATTTGGATTTGAATAATTATTTAAATAATAAAAATATATGATAATTAAAACATTAGATTTATTTTATAAATTAGCATACCATTCATTTCCTTACCATTTCACTTATAATAAAATGATACCATCGCTCGTTCAAACATTCGACATACCATCTTCCTGACGTGTTGCAAATAAATGTACATGTTACCATTTATGTATGATGATATAAATATATATAATGAATAAATATGATATATATTACAATAATATAATTCATTAAATGGTAGAACTATAACCGATTCTCACGAACTGAGATTTATATGATAAAAAATTCATATAAAAAATTAGCTAACACCCAAATGAAGGGTAATAATAAAATATTTTCAACAAGTTTGTGATATAAGTGGATCATAGATATTATCATAAATAATATTGTTGTTCTAAATAAATAATGATCAAACATTAATATACTATACAAGAATTAAAAATATGTATGATGGAAATCATACCTAAGGTATGAAATAATTTAACAATATCATTATTATTCCGGATTATTTATATGTAAGTACTTACTGTTGAATATTAATCTTCTTTGACCATGATTCATAAAAATTGTTTCCAAAAACATTCTTAATTTTATTATATATTGTTTTAACGTAATTGTTATTAATGTGTGAATTTTTAGTAAGTGAAGGAATATGTTTTTTTCATTTTAAAACCAAGAACTTCATGACTTTTCTTTAAATATGATGAAATGAAATTTTTTTAAACATATAAATAATAAACATACTATGTCACTTTCATGATTCTTTAATTCCTTGAATATACTCAGATAATATATAAATTCCAATTTAAAATAAACTTTAAAAATTTTAAATTTCAAAGAGTTTTATAAAAATAAATAATTTTTAATGAAGAAATGATTTTTTCTACCAGATATATTTTCATGTAAACTCTCAAAATTATCTTCCCTCTATGATTAAATTCATCGATGTAAATTATTCTATAATATTGATATTTTTCATGGATTTTTTCCCTCTTATTCATATGTTTTTTTATTTTTATTCCGGAATTATATTTAAGAAAAAAATTATTTTCATTTGAAAATTTTATGATGGAATGTTGCTTATTAAACTCATCTCATCTATGGGTTATAATATGATGAAATTTTATTTTATTCCAGAAAACATACGTATTTTTTTAATTATGAGATTGTTTGGACCCATATATCCCTACAAAGAATTTGGTAAATATTTATATCTAATCAAATAGACATTATTGGAATGGGTAGAATACTTAATTTACTGATGTAGGGATGGAATGAGTTATGAACTCTATCCAGTAATGGACTTTGTCCACTATGATTCAGATTGAACTAAGACATGAAAAAAAGGAATGTATTTATATGATTATTTGTTTTCCAAAAATTAATTTTCTTTTGTTATGCTGTTATGAAATATGTTTATTGATTCATTCTGAACATCAATGATTTAATTCATGACATGATATCATGATCTTTGAAATGATGGAATTGATTTTCAAATGTTTTGGTTAGGTTATTTAGTTGTATAATGGTGATAGGATTTCTATTTCACTTTTTTCTCATATAAAGTATCTGATCTAAACAATTTCTTATGTTTCTTTTCAACCAGATATAATGAAATATATTATGTAATCTGTTTTAAAAATGGTAATTGATATGTAGTAATTAAAAAGAGTCAATTTATATGTTTTACGAACCATTTATTTATGTTTACTAGTTTCCAAAGAAACTAAACATATATGGTTCTAGAATCAGTTAGTTTGGTTATTTTATAAGTATTATTCTAAAAAAATTAAATATACATTTTTAAAAGTATTGGGTCATTATACATTCCCTATTAAATTTATATGGATTATTTTCATTATCAATTTTTTGATTAGGAAATAATTTTTATTTAACTTGCATGGGTTTTTTTAGTAATTTACCTCTTAATATTATTTACACACTTTTTATTAGTTTATTGAATACATGTAATAAGTGTTAAATTATTTAAATTAAATATTTATAATGACTATTTATTCATTATATACTCTGATTCACATTACCGTTAATAATCATTTGAACTCACCCTTATTCAATTTTCTTTTCTATAGGATATGTGAAAGAATTTGGGGATGGATTTTTAAGGATGATGACAGTTTATTTTCATTATTATTTATTTTATATTTGTATTGTTTTATTGGATCCATGTATGTAATGTGGTTTTGAAAACCATCTGGATTATTTAATCAATTTGAATTTTAATTTTTAGCTATGCCAATTTATTAATTTAAGACACTAGCTCCAAAATTCTCGGGTCTGTGCCACTACAGAAGAGCATGCCCAACATCAAGATATTTTCATGTGTTTATTGATGATTAAACAATTTATATCAATTTAAAGAAATATAATTTGTATATTTATAAATTTATCTTAATTGATTATATAATATCAATGGATTGAGTGTTAGTGAAACCAAATAAGGTTACCATCTTCCTATATTGGGAGTGTTCCATGAATATCGTTGAGATTATGAGTTTTCTATGTTTAACATGTCACTATAAATGTTTTTTCTAGTAATTATATATTTGGAATCGCTGATGTATGAGATGACCAATAATGTGGTGTAATTTTTTTCACCAGACACATTTGAGGAGGATTTTATAAACCATATGGATTGGATGACCTCATACATGATCATCACCATACCAGTTTCGTGTAACGAATATACAATGTAAATTGACACAACCATATATGGACTTTGAGAAGTTCAATTATAGGATATTGAGTGGTTATTTATGGATCCAAATATATGATACCATATGGGGGAATTATCATATTCATTATATTTATTTAGTTATGGTAGTACATGACCTGAGATGAAAGTGACACTGTCATTTGGGTTTGAGGATGGTTTTGTCTACATAACATAAAATCCTCAAGTATATCACTTCTCACTAGAACATAATCTATTTAAATAAGATGTGGGTCAAGTATCTAATGTATTATAAATTCTATTTCAATTATTTATCGGTCCATGGAAATAATTTTTCTAGTGATTTCTTCCACAATTCATAGATATAGGAATTGTGAGAGTCTTATAATGAGTTGGAGATGATGTCTCCCTTTTCCTACACACACCTTAATATTTTGGAGTACTAGTGATTCATATCTCTGAATTATAAATCTTTTATGTATGTGCCTCTTGATTAGATCATGATAGTGATGTTTTCTAATCTAGGTGGATTAGCTATGTGAGACTGTTTATATTGTGTTGATCCACCAGGATGGACTCATTGTAGGTAGATGTTAATATGGTTTCATGAAACTAGAAAGGAGGTACCTCCAAGTCTCACCAATATGTATCTTGATATCTATATATTGTACTACTATCTAGGAAAAATGAAATAGGTATCAGGGTTCATGTTGAGATATTTCACCTATCTGTAGATGAAATCCTAACAAGAGGGGCCTATTTGGTTGTTAGGATATGACCATTGTTAAATTGTAATGGGATGATGTCACTATGGATTTTGTCATAGAATTACCTTGGTTACCTCATATGATTAATATAGAATGGGTTATCATTGATTGACTGATTAATGAATACCACTTCATTTATATAATCACTACTTTCGTTAATGATGATCTTGGTAGTGTTTACATGTGGGAGATTGTTCAATTTCATGTTGTTTTGAGGTGTATTAATTATGTTAGAGATCCTTGTTTCAAAAATTGGCTCAGGAAGGTTATTTATAAGGATTGGTCATTTCATGGCTTTCTATGTAAGATCAATCATCTATATATAGATGGATACTCTAAATTGACTATTCAAATTATAGAGGTTATGTTAGGAGTCTATGATTATGATTTTGGTTGATTATCTATGAAATATTTGGATCTCAATGATTTTTTATAAAACAATTTCGTCTAGGTATCAATTAATATGGAAGATTTCATGCATTATTATGGAATGATTTTATATTCACCTCTTGGTTCATTAGATGTAGTTGAGTTAGGGATATTTTGGAATAGTCTTGTGAAAGAGATGATTGAGTTGGTTTAGTTGGTCAGGAGGTATTTGGTGACCATAAAGAGTAGGAATAAATTTTACAATAGGCATCAGAGGTGACGTCAATTATTTGTGTTATGTCAATTTGTTTTCCTTCAGGTTTCATTTAGGTTGGGAAATTTTGTATACATGAAAATATGGAATGAAATATCATAGGCTTGTCAGGATATTTAAGATAATGTAAAGGGTATGTCTAGCAGTGTATAAATTGGACATTCCACAATTTTATCTTGTCATGCATGAACTTTTAAAAGTATCACACCTTATGATATAATATTTAGAACCTTCTCACACAATAGAATTTTATGACATCATCCTTGGTGTTTATGTTTTCTTTTGAGGGGTATCAAATTTGGATTATAGAACATACTGACACATGCCTTCATGAATAAACTGTACATATATTTCAAGTAATGTGAAAGAATGTGTTTGATTAAAAAGAAACCTATGTGAGGTAATATAATAAGAAATAACATTGATCAGATGTCTTGGCAGAGACACCATAATTATTTTTGGTGTACCTTAGGAATGTGCTACTATATTGTCGATAGGTTGTAATAACTTATTATTTTCATGGTACAAACCTCATGAGTTCTCAGTTTTCCTTCTATATTAAATCATTGTTAATAAGCCTCATTTGAGGATAGTTATCTTTTTCAAGGGGAAATTAACTAATTCTTATAGATTTATGTTGCTTTGAATTGATCTAGTCATGTTATATAAGTGTTTAGGGATGTTCAGTTTCTAGGTGTCTACTAGTTACATTCACATCATGAACATGTTTCACTACATGAATGTGTAATTGGGAAAATGTTATGAAATAGTTCAAGGCATGAAATGAGTAGATACCATGAAACTAGATTACATTACGAAATGTTCAATCACGGTTATTTTAACATGAGGATACTCATTTTCTTTGGTATCTTATATATCCAAAACATTGATTCAATAAAGCGTTTTTCGATGTTAATATCTAAGGACTGGTGATTTTAAATCACTCTAGGTTTATGTGTTACTTTTCATCATATATGTATATAAATCCCCTATAACCATTGGGAAAATCATGGGAATTATATAGTGATTCATTCTATTCCAGATGTCTCTTTCATGAGTTTAGTATTGGGTGAGTTTCTATATTTTGTTTTCCCAAAACTTCTAGTTGTTCTCCATTATCATGGTTTTATATCATATACTCTATATAAAATTGTTATAATATATTTTTAACTTGGTTTTTCTTGTAATAACATTCAAATTCTTTCATCTTCATTGTTACAAGTAGATATAGCTCTTTGATAACCAGATAAAGTCAGTTTCATAAAAAAATTCCCTTTTGACATGTTTCAATTTTTACAAGAATGTGTATTATTATTCTATTTCACAAACTCAATGTTCATATAGATAGCCAAACCCATATTTCAAGATCTACTTTCTACTAAATTAACTTTAAAATGACTATAGGGAATCAAAATCATGATGGAAGAATGAGTTTAATATTCATGGTAATATAGGTGCATGCATGAGAATTATATTAAAACTAAATACACAAATTAAAACATATTTTTTTGTAAATATTTGTTATATCAAGTGTATCCATTAATATGATTCATAGTACAGCTCATGGATTCTCGGTGAAAAGAGAAAAAATATGGGTCAGAACGAATTCATAGGAAGGGTCAAGTTTAATAGAACCAAAAATTAATCAATGATAATAATCAACATAGAATAATAAAATAACTACGAACAAACTTCATTCAAATAGTTTTATAATGATTAATTAGTATGGAGAGATAAATAAATGGAAAAAATATAATTTAATCCGTAATATGTGAATGAAATTCATTTATATAAATTATCATATTAAAATATCCTAGTTAATGAAAACAATATTTCAATAATAATTGAATGGAAATTTTATTTATTGGATATAATATATCCAGAACATTTATTCCTATTCTACCATGAACATTCACAATGCAGTTTTAAGATATTTCAAAAAAACTATTTAATTTATACCATGCATTTTTCACATGAGAATGAGTCAACGCATCTTTGGGAAATAAAATTTCTTAGCCACTCCCATCACTACTAGTACACAAATTCCTCATATACAAATTTACTTATTTAGTTTATATATAATAATTTTTTATCAATTATCCATATTGAATATAAATTCATGATTTTCAAAATTTCTATAGTTAATCCAATAGAATTATATGTAAATAGCTTATATAAAAATCGTGTTAGTTTTAGGAATGAATCATAGAAATGATAAATAATATGGATATTTATATAAAATTTAATAATTATGATTATATAGAATTGAGTATTTGAGGAAGAACACGAGTGTAATCAATATATTGAATGTCAAAATTATCCTTATTCTATGACTTAATGAAGAATAATTATAGACCCAATACAACATTTCAAAGTTTTGTATGGATATTTGGGTTTTATCATTGCTAAATGGAAATATTATCAAAAGATATTTTAAATTCATTCTTGGGGAAAAGATAATTTTTTATAATAAATATTTTAAAATTCCATTTTTTTGAAAATAACTATTTTAAAATATTTTTTAAGAAAATAATCTTTTTAAAATGAAAAGGATGCTTCGATGAAACGATTATATGTAAATCCATACATGTCAAAAAAAATTAAAAATAACCTTCATTTTTCATGGTAAAAAGTATAGAAAATTGGTTTTTCAGAAAGAGAGAATAAGATTCCATTAAAAATTAATTATATAAAAAATTCGGAAACACATAATTTAATAAATCATTCATTATAGTTAAAAAATAATCTGAAATTGTATTAATAAAAAAATGTTTTGAGATAATATAGACTTCCAAACAAAGGGATAAATAAATTTTGGTTTCATAAAATCATTCTCTATGGAATTTTGAGTATTAAAGGGGGGAAATGGTAAAATTAATTTAAAAGGGTCATGGAAAACCATAATAGAATAGAATTAAATGATTAATTGAATATTTATCATATAAAATACATTAATGTAAATAAAATAATATTTAATATCCATTAGAATGATATTGGTAAAAAAATAGTTAACAAGATCATAATGATAAATAAAAAATAGTTAATGAATTAATTTTGTGTATTAAATTTAAATACAAATTAAGGAATTGGAAATGTATAAATTTATAACTAATTTCATAATAAAAACAAAAATGTCATATTAATTATAAGAGTTAATTAATATACCCCCATATAAATGAATTGAGTTACGAAATTTAATTACCACTTGGTACCATTATGATCAAATCCACATAGATGAAATAATTAAAATTATAGCTCATATTACCATTAATACTAATGTATTTAGGAAAATATATTTTATATGGTATATATAGACACCATATAATAGAAACTAGATTCATACCATTACAATATGCATAATAGAAATGAATTTGTGACAAAATCCCTTATCCTGCATTTGCTTTTGGGTGATAACCATTTAAACCAAGGTAATGTAGCTATAAAAAAATTATTAACAGAGTAAATAACTAAAATATTACTTATAATATCATATATTATGTAATTATAATATCTTATTACCTTTTATATATCAACCATTTATTTTTTATCACCGTTTCTAGTGAGTAATTGTTTTTTGTTTTTCATGTATAATTTGAATTTTTATTTTTGATATCCTTACAACAATCATGATTTCATTATATTCATAATATAAAACCTGATTTAATTATCTTATATTTTCATTCTATAGGTAATTTTAACAATCAATAATATTGGTAGCTTTAAAATTAAATTCATAGTTCAGGGATATGGTAGCACATTCGTACACATGAACACTACTTCCATTTCATTAATGTATATAAATGATTGAAAAATATATTATATATTTTTATATTATCATTAAATATAATATTTATATCATATATTACACTTATTATTATTAAAACCATTCTTTATTCATTCTTCATAATGTGTCGAAGAATCACATTGCTTTGACGTGTGGTAGTCCACAAGCCCACAAACGGTGTTATTGTATTCCCACAAAATAGAAGTCGTAAATATACGGTTATATATAAAGTTACATAAGAATTAATAAATTATATATACAATATATATCATATATAGGGTGTATGTTTATCATTATTTAAACAATGATAAGTTCTAAATTTATGGACTAAGGACATCAGTTCATGGGGAGGTACTCTACTATAGACACGAATAATGATTATATATCACATTTGATGGATGTGTCTAAATGAGTACGTTTAAGTTGTAGAATAATAACATATCATAATATTCAAGATATTATGGTTATTATACAGTGATGATATAAAATGAATTTAAGGTCATATTAGTAAATGAAAAAGAAGTTATCATTGAAGAGAGCTAACTATTATTTGAGTAACTCCTTTTAGCCACTTGTTAAGAAAAAATTTCCATTATTTATTATAATTAATTAAATTTATTCCAACATAATTTTCTTGTAAAATAGTATTTTGAATAATGAAAACATTATATTTTATTCTGATTCAAAATATGGAAACAATTTTTCCAACGTCCAATCATATAAGTGGCTAACATAATTTTATATTTTATCCCAATAGACAAGAGGAAAAAAGTTGGTTTCTAAAGAATAATTGATGAAATTTTGGAAATCTTTAGATATAATATATCAATGATAAAATGATTCAAATATAATAAATTTTATTAATTTATGAATAACTGAATTATTTATACATTTATTCCATATTAAAATATTTCATATGTTTATAAATAAATTATATGAAAAAAGATGTTTTCAATTAAAATTTAGTTTTTTCATGATTTGAAAAAAATAAAAATCAACAAATAAAAATAAAAATAATTCACAAAATGATAAATTTAAAATTCACATTTCGAAAATGATGTATAATTTTACCTACATAATTTATAAAATTCAAAAAAATTATTTTAAATATTTTGGAACTAGATAAAGGCATGAATTTTTTTAGAAAACAATATTTAATAATAAAACCCGATTTATTATTTTCTTATCCCCATAAAATATATTAGATGAATATATTAAATATTTAACTAATATATATATATATAAGTAATTAATATCATTCATAGATAGAAATTAATTTAATTTAATTTGATAAATCACCATTGGCATATAATAATTGTTTTTTTAAAAATAACCCCTTTATATTCAACTTGTTCTTATATTTTTGACTATATAATTAGTCAACAATGTATTAAATAGTATATATTAAATTTTATTTAATATTATTCATAAATTATAATTTTAAGGGTATACAATATCTTATTATATCAAATAATAATATTTTTATAATATGTTTTTGCTATGTAAAACTCAGTCTTGCTTGTAACAAAAGATAATAAATAAAATCATAATTTTGTACGATGATAGAAAACATAGTATTTTATCCATTATAAGTTAAATAAAATAAAAAATAATTTAAAATAATAATTTTTTCTATAATTTATGAAGAGGCTATATTCATTTGTAATTTTTTAATTCATTTCATACACACTATCAAATAGAACCTTCTAACCGTATAATTTAATGGTGTTACATTCTCCGCACCATAAAAAATTGATTCATTAATATTTAAAGTCAAATTTTTCAGTTAGTGGTTTGATTTTCATAAATTCATTGGTTCAAAAACCTATATCATAAAATATTTTATATTATATCCATTTAATAAAAGAGAATTACATGTAAAAATTAACATGTAATAAAATATTAATAAGTTTTTACGTAGAAGAACATCTTTGGAAAGTTAACATATCGACATGGATGGAATGAATAAATAATAATAGGAAGTGATTTTGGTCATCATTAGCCAACTTTTAAATGATCAATTTAATATTAGGTAGTCAAATAACAAAATAATTTTTTTAATAGGCCACTTGTTCAACAAAATTATTGAATTAGGATACAGTTTTTGATTTATGATCAATGAACAAATATTGAGAATTTATTCTATAAACAAACAATATAAAGAATATTATTTCATGGTATATTTCAATTTCAAAACAGAAATCCCATATTTTTGTTATTCTTCGATCAAATTTAAATTAATCCCTTTCTCAAGGAAATAAATATTGTAAAATGAAAATTATTTCATAAAGTTGTAAAATCAAAAATTTATGGATATTAAGATCAATAAAAATGTCTTTAAATTTATCTCGAACAATTTGGCAAAACAAATATAATTATTAATTTAATATCTAATTCTAAACAGTGATATAAATGGTTTATAATTATCATTTATTACTCAAATGTTTTAGCTAAATAAATATGCCATTAAACAAGACATAAAGTATGAAAATTTTTGGTGTGAAACCCATATCATTTACTGGTCATGGGTACATGCCCCACCGCCTCTCCAATTTTTCTTCGATGTTAGTCAGCATAATAATTTTCTTTTTTATAAAATTATTTTAAAATAATTTCAAAAATGAATATGATGTAAAAACTTAAAATCTAATCATTCAATAGTCTTTCAACAAATGTTTTCATAATGAAATACACCATCTATTTATTTCCACATAAGGGAATCCTTATTATATATAATTTCAATTATAAATGAAAAATGACTTGATTATTTCCTAGGTTCTAAGAATTTAACTAAATGAACTATAAATTTATCCTTAGTATGAGTTTTATTTCCTTCCATCATACTAATTATTATGAAAAAACAAATTCATTCCATAATGTCCTTCATTCCAAAAAAAATTTATTTCTCCATTCAACTGATAAACTTTTTAAGATGACTCTCTTCCAAATTATTTTCATGATAGAAATAGATCATTATTTTCTCTATTTTCTCTACAAATAATCTCTTATAATCATTGATAATTATCTTCATTGGTGATTTCGAGAGTTTGTTAAGGTTTATATTTTTATTCATATTGTGGGAAAACTGATTAAACATGAAATAAATATATTAAACTCCTACCAAAACCCCATTAGGTCTCTTATTTCAACAACCATGAACTTTATATTTAATGATAACAGGTCTCAACATGGTTCCATATACTAACTAAAACTAGATTTAATAGTGGGATAAAAAATAGGCAAAGTGAGAGAGAATAATAATCATTTATAAGATATCATGAAAACATATGATCAATCGAAAAAATCTTTCGGATTAACCCAGGATCGTCATTTTAATCATACATTTAAATCCACTATATTGGATTATAAATAAAATTGGAATTAACAAAACTATATTCAATTGGAGTATTAAACTAGGTGCACATTGTGTCTTTTTTTGTGAACCAAGTTACACATAAGTATGTATTGGAAAATGTTTTCAGATATATTACCACTATCATCATCTATTTTAGAACCATGCCCACATGTATTATATATAAATTTATTTATTTCAAGTAAAACCACATAATATCTATTTATTTGATATTTAATGATGTCAATATATACATATCCTCAATTTCAACATTATGGTTATGTACTCGAATATATTTTTTCCTAATATTTATTACAAAGTTTTCTACTAAAATTCACTGGATAACAACTATATACCACTAACCCCAGAAGACTGGTACTAGTTTCTAAAACAATTACTTTATAAAGATTACAAGGATTCAAAATCCCTTCAAACCACAGAGTTTAATAGTCATGATTAACTATATACATACATGTGTCCTACATTACGTTTGAATACAGTAATTATAACACAAATGTGTTCTTTCACTGATAACATTATTTCATCTAGTGTATAGATTCATATATTTCGTAGTAAAACACATTTATTCTTGAGGAATGGAAACAAAATTACGGTGATATCAGGTGAACAATAAAGCTTATATACAATATAGACAATAATTAATCAATGAAAATAATTAGTAAGGAATGGTTAACTATTAAGAAGAAATTGCAATAAAAATATGTGCTAATGAATAATCAAGTTGTTAAAGTAAATAAATTAAAAACATTCCATATTTTAAAAAAAATTTATAATGTAAATCATCTATAGTTTTTTCATATGAAAATAACATAAAAATAATAATAAGAAATAAAATAAATATGACGTAAATTATTAACTATTGGACTTCATTTCAATGACACTTGAAAAATTATACAATTGAGTCCTTTCACATGATTGTGTAAAAAATAGTTAAATACCCATTTAAATTTTACAATATATTTTTATCATTAATTCATACTGATGCATCAAGGGACAATATATAATTATGGCCGCACCCTTCACTTATACTGTAATCATTCATCAAATATCAAGAATTTGATTTAATTAATAAACAATATTCCTTATAAAATATACATATTTAATAAAAGATACATATATATTAAAATCTTCTGACTAAAACAAATAAAATTCAAATTAAACACTGTGTGTATGAATGTAATATATATTAGGCAATAATCATATCCATGATAAATAATCTGGATATTTTTGTTAAATTTACTGTCTAGTGATCACATGGAATTTAATATTTTACAGTGAATTATATAGAAATAATGGTAGTGAATTACAATACTATCATTGGTTAAATAAATTGTAAAACATCTATAGGAATAATATGGATGGTATCAATAAAACATATCCTAGTGGTGTAATGATTAATGGTTATTTTTGTAGATGAATTTAGATATTATAAAAATCTATTTTGAAAATATTTGGGAGTAAAATATCATTTTTATTTGGATAACCATTTGGAAAAATATGTTCATTTAATATCACTTTTAAATACATGTTCACCAAAAATTAATATTTTAAACATTCAATGGAACCTTCAAAGAAGTAACTGAGCGTAAACTGGTACATTCTACACAAGGTAAAAAATTAAAATTCCATTTTCACAATAAAAAGGTTAATATTTTAAATAGTTATGAAAAATAAAATAATATTAATTTTAAAAATAAGGTAAAATTAGTTAAAATTTCATTATTAAATAAATTTTAAAGGGAAAAACAGTTTTGAATAGAATTTAAAATCACTTTGTTTTGAGTAAAAATTGTTTTCTACCTAAAGGGTAAAATGACTTATATATTTCAAAAAATAATTTGCTAAAACATTTTAGTACCTTAGAGTGTAAACATGGTAAATTTACATGAAAAATAAATGAATAGCAAATGGATAATAAAAATAATAAATTTTTGTAAAAAAATTATCATATATGTTTTTTTAATATAGTTTCACCAAAATGAAATGTTGAATTGAATGAGGTTGTCAAAAAACCCCTTAAAATAATCACAACATTTAATTTGAGAATTAATAAATAAAATGAACATGTGTATAAATCTTTAATCCACATAAAAAATGTTGATATACATCAATATATATTCAAAATCTTTTTATAAATATTTATAGAATATTAATTACAAATATAATGTAATATGTCCTAATAAAAATGAATCTTAATATGGATTTTTTTACCACATGGAAACATCATGTTAAAAAATAGATTTGATAATTGAAAATAAACTAAAATAAAATTAATAATGAATTATTAATGCTATTAAATGTAATAGGGGAATTATATACACCAAATAAAATAATTTGGGTGTTTAACATCATAATATTCTTCATCAAAATGTAACTTGGACAATATCTAGTACATTTCATTTCATTTTGGGTCAAAAATCATTAATTTATGTAAAATAGTTTTTATAATGTTATAAACATATAAAATAACAAATAAAATATTTTTAATATTATATATTAACTTTTTATATTATCTTACTAACACTTTGTTAACAGTATTTCATTTTTTCACTATTTCAGGTGTTAATTGACTTGTTTTTCGAGTCTCTTGGTTTTTTTATTTTCATTCATATTACATTGATAGAGAATTAATAATCTATATACTGTAATACATGTTTTAATTATAATATATATTAATTATATATGTGCTTATATTAATTAATATTATTTGTATATAGAAAATTAAATGCGCCATTCAAGGAGAGAGTAGTCAACATGACAAAAAAATATATTATTGTATTCCAACTAAATGGATGGAATGAAGGTATGAATATAGTAAAATTTAATTAAAAATAATAAAATTATAGATATCATATATATCATAAATATTTTATAAATAAATTATTATTCCAACCATGAATGGTGTTAAATGGAAAATGAATGACATAAGTTCATGGGGTGGTATCATGCTATACACATGAACAATTATTGCATATCCATTTTATTGGATGTGTGTGAAAGTTTCTATATAAATCATAGTATAAAAACATATAATTATATTTATGATACTAATATTATTATATAATAATTATATAGGTATAATTGAAAAGGTGGAGTTGTAATGGAAACAAAAGTGATCATTGAAGTGATTTACCTCTTATTCTGGTAGCTCCATTTGGATTATACTTGAAGAAAATATTGCATTAAATTATGACCAATGTGAGGAATATAAGATTAAGGTAGGAAATTTGGCTGATTGGAATGGAAGTTTTTATATGATTTCATGGGATTAAGAATTGTGAATTTGTGTTAGGGGTGAGTGACTTTTTTTAGTAGAGGAGAAGTGATATTCTTGTAAATATAATTAGGTAAATAATATTGAGGTATGCCTTACATATTATGACTCAATAATGGTATAATTTTGATACAAGGTATTATACAGTATAAATATGGCTATATAATAGGTTTTGAAGATGTATCTAGGTCATTTTCCCCTTAAGTTCAAGTATTTCCCCCCATACTAAGTATAATATTTCCTTATCCATTGTAATTAATTTTAATTAACTTCACTAATATTTTTGGTCAAAAAATAATTTTAATGTATTATAAATTATAAAATATGATTATTAAAAATAAAGAAACCATTTTCAAAAACTCAAAATCATAAAAGGAGTATAAATTAATTTAAATTTATTTGCGCTAATTGGGCGATAAAGCAGGATTATAAAGTAATAATTTTTAACGGATGGAATTGTTTTAAAATCCCATTTCAATGTAAAATTTATTAAATTGACATAAATTAGATTAAATTTTTAATAGTATAACTAATTACATATAATAAAATAAAATATATTTATAATTTATAAATAAATTATATTGTAAAGACATTTTCAATTAAAATTCAGTATTTTTCAATATTCATTAAAAATTATTTTCATAGAAAAATAAGAAAATAGTCACATTATGATAAATATAACATTAAAATTTCAAAATACAAGTTTATTTTGAAATTTAAAATTTTGGAATCACCAAAATTTATCTTTAATATACGATCACCAATAGAAAGATGAGAAATTTTCATTTTAGAAAATTTCAAATTTGAATAATAAAATTAGATCTACTCTTGTATTATTCCTATCAAATATTTTTATTTATTATAAGAAATATATCATTAAAAATTATATATATATATATATATTTAATATCATTTATAATATTATTTAATTTAATTTATTATGCTAAAACCCATTGGTCAGTAATAATAGTTTTTATAAAATCATACCCATTATATTATATTTCTTATTTTATTCATTTTGATATAGTTGTTAACCAATGAATTCAATCATATATATTAATATGTTATCTAATATTATTAATAACATATAATTTAATGGAATTCCTGTATCTTATTATATTGAAAAAAAATTATTAATTTTTTATTTCTCAATAAAACTCAGACTTGTGTGTAACACAAGCTATGGAAGAAACTCATTTTTGTGTGAGATTCATGATAACTCATAATTGTATGCATTATATGAAATTGAATATATTAATTTTTTTATCATATAAAATATACGACAATGTATCTATAGTTTATATTCCATTATATGTTTTGTTTTGAGTGTCAAAATTTCTATCGAAATCAATGTTCATAATTTATAATTTTAGGATGTTATAGTGATCATTGACAAACATATTTATGGGTGACTTTATTAATGTGTTTTTAATACTCTTCGGATACCTGTAGAACCAATAGTTTTTAGACATGTCATGGGGATACCCATAGATTGATCTTTCCCTTGAATAATAAGGAACTCTATAATTCCTTAAAAATATAATTTAGAATGACATGAGGCTTCACATGACTTCTTATAATAAATTCACCATAGAAGATGTATTACATAATTATTTAAAAGATATCTGATAATTTCATAGAAATGGATGCACAAAATCACATGGTAAAAACATAATATATTATTTAATTAATGGATTGATAATTTTATGAGAAATAGTAATTAGATGAATTGGCCACTGTGGCTAATGATATTTCCTTATGCAATTCATTCCCTTATGAATCTTGTTGTGACTCATGATAAAATGATTATATAAATAGATCTTATTGTGGATGCTAAAAAATTTACATAAAGGACTCTAATGATGATGATAAATAGTTTACATAATGGTATCTTCCATTCTATATTGAAATTACTAGATTAAGATCTATTCCAGGATATGTAAAAATGATTATATAAAGATATTGGTCTTTTTGGGATGAATTGCACATATAACTTGCATGACCTAGTTATTCCCTAATTAGTATTGTTGTATACAATGTTTTGTGATTACATAGACTTTTGGTTACATTTTTTGTAGTTTTAATACTAACTCTGATATATTCAAACATGGTGATTAATTTAGTTTACTATAGTATCTTATTAAATTATTAATTAATAAACCAGATTATTTAATTATTACATGAACTTATCATGAGGAAAACTTTTAGTCATGTGGTGTTAACCAATTGAATTTTACTAACACCCAATCATGGCCACATTTTGGTATGCGATCAAATTATAAAGATGTTGGTTTGAAAATGGAAATGTAAAATGTTGCTGATTAATTATATATCGATGGGTTGAATCATGAAGGTAGGACTAAATAGGGATTCTATACAATGATTTTTTATTTTATTTGTGCTAGCATTTTATGTTTGATAAATTATATATGTTTAACATTTATATAACATCCATCATAATATTTCATTATTATTTATTATTATTTTTATATATTTTTTAATTCATCTTCCATGTGTGTGATATTTTATTTCCTATATTTCCATTAAATTTCAATTTGTCTATTATTTATGTGTTATAACACTGCACCATGGTGTATAGCAATCCCACTCTATTCTCTATATCGTCACTATTAGTTTAAAACCTCTAATATATGGAGAGGAATACTTGATGATTAGTAACAATCCAAATTTTTCTATCTAAGAGAGTTTCATATTGTAATATGTAACATCATATATGAAAGGGACCATTTCTATTGGTTGATATTTTTCATGTTTTGTTTCAAATGATCATGTTATTTATCTAAAAGATTATTTTATTGAAAATTTAATACATTTGTAAATTAGTATTTATATTTTCTATTTTTTGTAGAAATATTACATTTTTCAATGATTTTTCTAATGATTTAGATGATGAAAATTAATATTAAGTGGTTTAATTGGTAAAATTTTCAAGGAATAATTCTCAAAAAAGTAATAAGATGTTATTTTCAATGTGTAATGAAAATAAATTTAATAATTTCAAAATTAAGAGTTTTTAACAGTGGATATGTATATAATGATAAAAAAGTCATGATGATTCAATATTTAGCGATGATGAACAGAAGCAGTTGGTTTCTAGATTGAATTAAGAAGATTTCCGTTATAATGATGATTAGGAAGATCCATAAATAAAAATCTTGATGAAGCATGCATTTAAAGAATAATATATCAATAATATTTATGTTGATAAGGATAAGAAGAACATCGATAATAAACCCTAAACATTAAAAGGGCTTATTAAATCCCATGTTTATAGAGATCAATTGTTGGTATTGTAAATTAAATTTAATATTTTCACACATTATGTGGAAATTAAATTAAATGATTCACTAAAAGATAAAATGAATAAATAAAATACATGTTTTTTATTTATCAAAACAAGTAATTTAAGGCTATAAATTAATTATAGAATGTAAATATGAATGTTGAATATTATGTATATGAAGTCAATATATCTTTTATGAGAAATGTGGAAATTATTAAAACACTAAAAAATGTTCATGAACAAAAAAATCATATATAACATAAATCTATATTTTTAGACTATTTTTAATTAACAGAGAAAAATTATATATGAAAATTGAGATGAAAGAGAATGAATACTGTTACAACACGGTGTAAATAACTAAATTCTAATAAAATATATCATCATGGATATAGTGATTATATATTTACCTAATTGAATGTTTGAAATTTTAAAAATTATATTTTTAATATTGTTAATTATTTCAAAAATAGGAATTAAATATGTTTCCCAAAATGAGATAAAATCAGTTTCTTGATAAATGATTATCTTTTAGAATAATTCTTTGGTAAAAATTATTTAATACTATATATTAATTATTATTTTATTATTGATACTGTGTAAGATATTCACATGTGGAATAATTTTTTTCAATGAATTATACTTCATTAATTTTGGAATTTTTAAATTTTCATGTGTAATTGGGCATAGACTGACTCAAAAAGGGAATACTCATATTATAGTATAAAATTATGAAATTATTATTCCAATTAATTTACAACTACTTAATGAATTATATAGATGACATTATCATCTACATCATATATATGAATAATTTTTAACCAATTTTTTTAGGGAAATTGAATTTGAATAATTATAAAATATTTAAACATATGAAAATAATAGATAATTGATAGATCATGTGGATTATTTTAAATTTAAAAAATCATAAATAAATTCAAATGGTTATTTTATATTTCATTTTCATTTACAGTTTAAAATTGGATTCATAAATTTGTTGATAAATATAATGTATGGTTTGATACAATTATTAGTGGTGGAAAACATACATTCAAATGTGTTGGATTGATATATATTAATGATGAGAATATGAAGATTAAGTTTACCTCATTTATTGATGGTTTTAAACATATAATCATAAGATTCAGACAACTATATGTTGTTGAAAATAAAGTGAGATTTCCAAAATATGGATTTTGGGTGAAGTTACTTAAATGTGGATGTATTGAATAAAATGTAGTGGATAAATGGAATCATATTTCCAGTAGGCAGTGATAAAAAATCTTATCATGTGAGTTTCATTGATGATAAATGTTATATTGAAAATTTTGGACATATTGATTATTAAAACCAATATGGATTTTAAATTATTTCCAAGAATTTACATAAAATTGTAATTAATGTAGATAAATCCCATAAAGATATGAATTTAGTGGTGATGAATACACTACAGAAAATGAATCTAATATTCATATAATATTTTTACATTAATTTTTTATTCATTATTTTCGAAAATTAATGTTTTTTCAAATTATAAATATGATGAAGAAAGTCAATAGATTTTCTTAGTGTTATGTTTTATCAAACAGTTTTCTAATAGATATTCAATATATAAAACTTCCACATAGTACTATCACTAGATACATCAATCCTTATTAGGAAATTTTATATTTAATTATATGTGTCAGTATATTAGAGTATTTAAGGTATTTATAAGATACATCTACATTTAAAAAAAATATATTAGGATTTGATAAATGATAAAGGGTTATGATTATATTAGAATATACTCTTTCATGCACGATTACTCAAAAAATTTATTCAGTAATATGGTATCATAATGAATAATAATTTAATGGATTTAATGATTTGTAGAGAATATGTGAAAAATATATATTTTTAGCAATTGAATTATAGAACGAAATATATTCATAGAATTAATCCCAATTCATGGGATGTAAATACTTTGGTAATAATTCACTACAAAATTGATTATAAAACATTTATATTAATAAATAATAAAGGAAAATGTTCTTCTATAGAAGATAATAATGAATTATGTATTTAAAATGGTA
Source organism: Viscum album (assembly GCA_963277665.1). NCBI lineage: Eukaryota > Viridiplantae > Streptophyta > Magnoliopsida > Santalales > Viscaceae > Viscum > Viscum album. The sequence continues at coordinate 57,778,293 of OY728143.1, read as the reverse complement.
GAAAAAATTGTTATACATTAGAAAAAACATGAATATATTTTCAAAAAAATATTAATTGATTAATCAAATTTTACATTTAAATGTATTAGTTTATAATTTAATATAGTATATTTTTAGAGGTAGTAACTGAGACTAAATGTGATTGTATGTCCTTGTGAAACCAAATTTTTTTGATGTAAATTAAAATTATAAATATAATGACCATTTTATTCATGAAAAACAAATCTCTATAGGAGGATCAGATAGTAAATTTTACATGATTATGGTGTTTATATAATGGGCTTTACCGTAGTAGTGATGGAATGTAAATTGTCATTAGGAATTGGGATTGAGAAAATTCCTGGGAGAATAGTTACATAAATAAATCTATATTTATTTTTTATATTCAATGAATAAACCTATAAATACATTATAAATATACTTTTATGGGAAAAATATTGTTTTTGACACATAACTCTTCAAATTGATAGGATCCATTAGAGATATGAGATGGAGAAGATCATGGTGGCTTGCATTGGATTGAGATTATATCAATGATTGTGTATGAACACAGTTCATATATCACACCAATGTTATAAAAATATTCAAATTCAATGGTTAGTTATCAATCTAAACACCATGTAGGAATTTTTTTTATTTATATTATTTCCATCACATTTATTATATTGGTTGATTAATGATCAATTACACCAACAAGAACAATAAAAAGATGTATTTCTTCCTAGTTGCGATGTGTAATGGAGGTAGATGGCTCGAGGGTGTGTTTTCAAGATTATTGGAGGTCTAATACCAATGATTAGCGATAATGAGTGTATGCTGACCCTGGATCCTTACTTGGGGAAGATATTGTTTTGCCGATAGCTCATACAATGACAGAGAGATGAACCAGTGGGATTTGGAAAATTTAGGGTAACAGGACATGTAATACAAAAGTAAATGTTGTGGGGGGGGGGCTATGTGGAACAAGGGATTCCATGGAGAAGCATAATATCCCCTGATATGTGATAGATGTCGTTATACATGTGACCCAGATTGGGTTTTAAGACATTATCAAATAGAATACATGGGCATGAGAAGGTCAGAATTCGTGGGAATTTCTAGAGTACAAGCTATGATTAGTATAACCTGACATGATGAGATGGAATGGGATATTTGATAGATGGAATTTGAAAACTATGAATAAATAAATAGTGATTATTTATATGTATAATGACATTCTGTGTTTGGAATTACAACATGGGATGACTAGGGGATGGATGTTCAAGCCATATACCGAGAGTACCACCATGTACCACCATTGAGTGTGTCTGGAGACCTTCATCATTATAGGTGTAGTATCGGTTGAGTGTGTTTCATTGTATTGTCACACCATGGGTATTGTACAATATTATATCCATTTCACTAGATTTTTATCTTCACTTGAAGATGATTCTCAGATTGATATTTTTGTGTCCCTCTGTGAGATTGTATACTACTGAAAAACAATTCTATACCAATAGATGTACAAAAAATGTCTATTGGTCCACCCTATACCTAGAGTTTTTAAATTACAATGGGTACAAGTTTAATAAGGGAAAAATTTAAGGAAGGGAATATACCCATGAATTAACAAATACCATGTGTATAGGTATACCCTATACCCATTTTTTTCAAGAACCGGGGTTATAAGATTCTAGTGATTTTTTTTGCAGGACGGACCTTTAACCTTGGTTTAAAAAAGCAATCTGTATAGTATGAGCTATACCAACACTTTTTTTAAAATGTTGTAATAGTTTTCAAGGAATAAAATTTCATTTGATGTACCTACACACATGGATTGTCAAAACTATGGGTATAGGTTGAAAACATATTTTTTGATAATGATAATAATAATAAAAAATAATTGATATATATATACACTATAAATATATAAAATTGATTATAGGGTAGTGGTAAGGTCACAGAATATTATGTGGGAGGTGCTATGAGAAAATCACAGTAGATAATTTTCAATAAATTACATATACACATGGTTTCACCAAACCATGATTATAGGTCTATACACAACGTTTGGTCCAACCGTGGGTATAGGTCATGCCACAAAAATTTACTTCACTAACTATTAATGAGAACCATTGGTATAAGATTCATATACCCACTATTTATTGAATCCATGGGTATAGGTCTATAACGACGCCTCCCAATTACATGGTTTTTTGGGTAATGCCCATGGTTCAAAACCATGGGTATAAGATGTTTTTCTATTAGTTTTCTATGATCCTCTATCATTAGTTCTTATTATTTTGGTGATTTTTGTAGAATCGGGATGAACTCCTTCTATAGGGAATTTATCTCCCATATGATATTCAATATTAGTAGGGTGTTCGCTATCAATGTTGTATTATCCCCTATAGAGTGGGTTGATCTAGTTGGGAATGTGGTGTCCCCCAATATTATTAGGTGATATTCCATGTCTTATAACTAATATCATTTCAGAATATTTATGCATGTATTTATGGTACCTAATATCATCACCTCATGGTTGAGTATCACCAAGGATATCAAGGCTCATGGTGTGGGATTCCATGATTGAGCTTTGGAGAGAATCATTGAGAAGAATAATATGGCTAATAGTTTGGTCATTACCACATGGAGGCACCATATCCTTTATGGTTGTATATGGGAAATTCATTAATTTTTATATTTATCTAGGAACTAATTATTCTTTATGTATTATGTTCTAGTGATATTGGTGTGTCCATATAGGAATTATTATACTAACTATGCATAGTCTTTCAACACACATGTTGTGTCCATTGCAGACTATTGACTATTTTATGGAGTTCTAGAGGGACCCATAAAAGGATGAGGATAATGAGCTATATGAAGAAAGTTTTATTCCACTGGTGGCATTGATATAATCTCTCTCATATGATATAGGTTAGAAAGTTTTCCATTTTATTTTAGAGGATTTATATTTGACCTTTTCATCAATTACATTGTTTTCATACTCTTATTTTATGATTATTTATGTAATCATTCATGGTTATCCATTTTACATTTCATTATTATTTGATCATGGATATGTGTCTTTGTATACACATATATTAGGACAAGTCCTCCAATGCATGTGATATTCTTACCCAGTACTCGTATACATCCCCTATCCCATTGAAGGCGATCTTGGGTTAGTCATTGTTTGGGATCTATTAGGACCGGGTAAGACAAGGTCTATCTATAAATAAGTGAGTGTAATGGATAGGTTTTCCTACTTATGTGAAAAATAATAATGGATATACTAATAATAAACATGGGTTGAATAATTGTTGGGATAAAAGAATACATTTATTTTTTCTAGCTGGGAGTAATTTTTCAAGCTGTGTAGGTCAATGTTAAAAACTCATCCATCCCAATTCATAAAATAATGAAAGTTTTCCACCATCCATTCACTAAAAAATCAAAATATAATATTTTTTTAAATGGGTAAAAATACTAAAATAAATCTAAATAAATTTAAATTTTGTAATTAGGGAGAAATAATTTTTTCCAGAGATAAATAATTTTTGGATTATTGAAATGTGAATGATGTGAGTTCATAGTGTGCATGTATGATTTTGTTGGAATTTTTATAAATGTTCATTATGTATATACATTCGGAAAACCTATTGGGTATTTTTAATTTCATATGTGGAAATTTTTTAAATATATCCTAAAACATAGAAAAACGAACTATAAATTTTTGTTATTTGGAATGTCTGAGGGTCTAAATTACATGGATGATTTGTATGAAATAAATTAATTAAATGAAATTAAATATTAATTTATTGTTTTTTTTGAAGAGGGTTTAAAAGCAGAGAATATATAGTTTTATATTTCAAGAGGTTAATCTTCCAATGATTTTTTTCATTCAAATTTTGCTATTAGGGATTCAACCAATTTTGGGTTCTCTAATTCGAGGTGTTAGAATTTGGTCTTTAGGGAACCTTGGTATTGGTACCATATAGTAATTCAATAATCACATAGTTAGAATGGTCATATATAGGGATCTATCATAGATAGAGATTTATTGTAATTTTATTTAAATATAATTGAACTAGATTGTGATATGATCATAAAAACTATTAAAATAAATTCATGCAAAAAATGAATGTTTATCAAATTAGGAAAAAAATTCACTCTATATGAATTAATGATTTATTGGAATTTTTTAATATATTTATAGAAATAAAAAACATGAAAAAGTATAAATAATTCATAAAAACAATAACCCCTATATCCATATACCAAAAAAATAACTACTCTCCTATAATAAACATGGTGAGAACTAGTAGAATGGAAAATATAAGAAATGGAGTGGAGAATAGTTGTATCATGGATTTATTGTAAAAAATCATAACCTAGAAGTCATTAATGTTACCTATTGTGGTTTAAAATTATTTATAATGTGGATAAATATTTTAATAAATATACATGTAATGTGGAAGTCTCATATCAAAACCTAAATATATAAAATTTTGTAATGATTTCATGATACATTTTAGTTCCATGAATTGAAATATGAGGAATCAGGCATCACAAATTCATTTCTATCCTGAAAATATCCTAATGGGATTTTTATACATAACATGAATAACTAGGATAATCTATTCAGAGTATCTCTCTCTCTTAAACCCATTAATGATGCTAATAAAGTAAACAATGTCCACTATATGAAAATAAACATCCATTAGTTTTTACAGTGATCTTTTGATTCCTGTTATTTTTAGCATTCAACAATAATTTTCCAATTTCACTCCACACTACTTCATATCACATTGTGATATTCATTTTTGATCCTAAAGGAATATATTTTTTTATTTCCAAATACTTTGTAGTATCCTTCCATAAATCATAAAATTTCTTATACAATCAAAATATTAGAATGAATATCACTTAAATTATAGAAACTACTGCATTAAAATAGCCTTAAATACATGAATGATAATATACATATCATGATTGATGCGTTTATGAACTTTCTATGATTTTTTTGAGGAGATGTATAAATAATTTAAATGAATTTAATTTTTTGAGGTTGACATAGGACTATATAATACATATATTTGATATTTTTTCGTTATATTAAATTCCCTACACCTAGAGAACACACATAATATTGTAATAATTGAATGATGATCAAATGTTAAGGAAGATAATGAAGCATATTTAATGGTTAAAAAAATACAAATATGTGATATTTTTTTATTTAGATATTTTGAGATTTTTCAGGGGGAAATATTATTATTCGATAATTTTACTAATCAAACAGTGGTTTATTTTCCAAATATGGTATTTTGGGTAGTCTGAAATATCTAATAAATAAAATTTATTAATAAAAATATTATTTTGTTCCAAAATTTAATGATGATTGAGTAAGTCTATAAATAAATTAATTCAACTCTGAAATAGGTTTATGTTGATTTTTATGTTCTTTTTGTTATGAAAAATTAATTAAAATTCGCTATGAATTGATTGACTTCCCTATTATAAGGTTTTTCATTAATAATTTTTAAGGATGTGATTCTTTGGAATTAGAATTGATGTTATTATATGATGTTATATAGAAATAAAAATAATAATATTTTAATTATAGATTACTAGATATTTTTATGATTCTATGTTGAAGAAAATGTTTGTGGTCCCACTATAATGATTATTGTGATTCTATAATTCTCATTAAGGTGGGGTGGATGGTTGTAACCAGTTGGGAAATTTCACTTTGTAAGCCATAATTTCCCGTGTTGATCAATGATTATCACGATAAATATATAATATAAGTGATAATTTTTTGATTGTATTGAAAAATAAGTTCCATATGAATTTAATGTTGTGGAATCAAGTATGGTTAAAATTTTATTTAAAATTGATCACTCTCATATGAACTAGAGTATTCATATAAGGGAAGAATATTTATTGTTTTCAGTTTAAATGCATGTTTACAGTTTAATTTCAATACCCTTTAAGGTAATGAGTTTATCTGATATGTATAAGGATTTTCCATAGCATAAATTCTATCTTTTTTAAAACAATTATAGACCAATCGGTTAGTAGAAACCATGATGGTCAGTTTGTACAATTACAAAAAAACATGTGTGGATGGAAAGTGGGTTAAAGGAGCCCACATAGTCTGAAAAACAATGTAGATGGAAGTATATACACTTTTATAACCTTATATTGTTTTTGAATGTGAGATGAGAAATTTTATCCTATTGGTTACTCAGACCATGTTGGAAAATTAGCTGAGGAGCCCCTACTTATAGTTGTGGTCTCATGGTTAATGCATAGTTTTCCCTCCATTGAAGCTAAAATGTGTGACCTAAGGATATTGTATAGAATTAACATTTTGGACTTAATTCTTATTATAACCCAGTTTCCTATTTCATATTCCTCATATAATAGAATACAACTATTATAAGATCCACTTTGAGTTAATTTGACAATTTTTATCAATCTTTTTCACCTTATATGTGAATATTTAACCATCAATCTATTTAGGTATACATTGTTTAGTAATTAATCCCTTTTGATTTGTTTTTAATTCATTATTTTACCTGATGTGATATTTTAATGAATGATAATGAATATTAATTTAGGGTCTTCATTTTTTCTTTGTTTTTATCAAGATCTATGTTGAATAAGGAGCTAATAATGTACAAGAGAAATATTTCATACCCATAGTAGGTGACCAATAGTTTTCCAGTTTGGTTTTTAAATTATTATGTGAGTTCCCATTATTGCACCTACCAAAAAATTTATTATGCAACCTAAAATGAGTCAATAAATTTATTTATATTAAATATAACCTATTTTGGATTCCATTTAGTTCATTTGAGATGACTTGGAGTTTATCTCCCCAACCAAAGCCACCCAAGTGGTGTTCTATACTCCCCTTTCATTTGTTAAACAACCAATGGTGTCTGTTTTACACATTCGTAGTTAGTGGACTACATTTAGATAGGTAATTGAAATTATAAATTAATTAAAATATATATTACCTCATTTTCTAATAGTTCACATGTTATTCTTTTCTTGAATTGATTAAATGGATTGTATGGAAATGTTATAAGAGCGGGTAAAATGACTGGCCTTTTTGAATGGGAATTGTATTTGAGTAAGTTTACTCTTGGAAAAGGAATGGTTTAAGAATTATATGAAAAAATGATGAAATATTCTATTAGATGCCTTTGTTTCATTACTTGGATCTTGAATGTGGTAGTTTTCACCATTCACAAAGAGTGTGCTTTTGGATCTTTATTATGCTGGATTCCATGGGTCTTGTTACCCCATTGAACTGGGAAAACATGGGAATGTAGTGGAAATGATCTATGGACATTATCTATGGACAAAAAAAACTCTAACTGATTTTCCATCGAGATTCCCCAAGGACTGATCTTGTATGCATTGTTATTATATTCCATGGATCCATACCTTTATTATCTATCACTTGATTATTCATAACTACATTGGTGAATGTGATATACATGATTATATAGATAAGTGGTGGATGTTATGTTAGTTTTTGTTACATGGAGTGGACTTATATTATTGATATACAGATTATATTGAAAGGGAATGGAATAAATGAAATTTATTATTTCATATAGAGTCCTTTTTTATTAATTTAGAATTGTTTATAAAAGTACTATTATAGTATATTGACACATATTTTGTAGAAATATGTGTTAGGCTATATAGTGTCACATGTTCAAAAGTATAACAGCCATGGGAACATTAATTTTATTTACTAAATTTCAAAGATATCATTTTTACCTTGAGTATGTTATATTGCTCAAATTAGACTTTATATAGAAATTTTTGTGGTTAAATATTGAGATTGTTTATCACATCCTATTTAGGTCACCGTTGTATAAATATAATTACAATTTGGATGCATTTATTGACTGTAGAAAGTGCCCAAAATTTGATTCCGGACTCATGTCATGCATTGGATTTGGAGATCATGGGATAGAGATGAGGCCCATGATCCTATCAAGGGATAGTACATTTTGGTCATTTGGGTATTTGGTATCTGATTTTAATATTAGTATTATGTACATGTTCTGTATGTTTTTTAGAAACATGACCTGTGTAATCGTATTTTGTATATGTTGTCACTTTTTAATTGTTATCATTTCCTACAATTATTCAATTATAATATATTTAAATATAATTCTATTGTTGATTGTTTTTTATGATCTTATATGTTAGACTCTAGTAATGAGGGCATATTCATCCCACAAACACACTCTTGGCCCATTCTATTATTCGAATGACTATGGAATTTACGATGATGCACTTGAGTCCATGTAGCCAATAGATTTGTTGGAACTATTCATTGGAATTATGGTCTAGAATGTTACAAATTGTTATCAGTGGAAATTTTGTTTTCTAATTTTCCTTTACATTTTATGAAAATATACATGGATATGAAGTAATTGAAATTCTGCAATAAGATGTTCTTGGGAATAGCTGACACACATACATGATAATACAAATTTCCAGGTATGAAATTGTTGCCTTTTGAATCATGACTGTTACAATTGATTTTATTTGACCATTATTTAATGCACTTGAATTTTGATATTATCATTGATATGATTGTGGGTTCTATTTTCTTCCTACCCATTAGATGATGTAAATCCATCACATTCATTATGTAAAGAACCTTCATGATTTTACATTCCACATATTATTCCATTCAATATTTTATAAATTTATTTTCATCATGATATAGTGATATAGAGTATAATTGATATAATTATCATTTTCATAAAAAATGTTCAGTGAATTGAGAATCATGGTTTCAAATCAGTGGACCTTACACAAATAAATAATTTTTTTATTATGCTATAGAAGACACCCTATGTAGTTAATTGTAGATTGTTGACTAATAGGTCATGATTTAGAGAAATGATAATTCTTTTTGGTATGAATTAGGTGGAATTGTGATTTTGTTTCATTAGTTATATAAGACATTATGAATCATAAGTGTTGATATATTTGGTTCAATCATTGAAAATACGATGTGAAATTTATATTGAAATTTATACAAAAATGAAATATGAATTATGTTTATGAATGAGTGACACGAACTATACTAATATTTTGAGTAAGCTGGAGGTAGATTCGTTATTAATGTTTTAGACCATTCATTTTGTGTAGTATGGGGATTATGAGTATGATATGTTGTATGACCTGGTTATGGGAATGTTTGGTCCCAACCTATGATTTTAGCTATAGAATTTTTAGTCATAATTTTTTAATATTTTGTTTGAATTTGTAGATGAATTTCACCATAATGAACACCATCCATAAATAAAAAGGTGGAGATGACCAATTCACCAACGATTGTGGGCCACAGGCAACCATTAGATCCTCCTTTAGATCCATCTATGAATGTAGTTGTTGTTCTCGACAATGGTCTTGACACAAAGTTGCATGGGGGTTGTTCTACATCATGTAGATATTTTAGGGGGAACTACCAACTTCAATGTGTATGGATGATCAGAGGTATGGATTCTAGTACTAACATCCTACCACCTATTTGGAAGATAGAGGTCCACATGCTTCTATGTTGTGGCTTGGAACTACACTATCAATCTTCAATCATCTAGATACATATCTAGATTGGATAATTAAGCATGATAATTTTTTTGAGGATATATAAAGTGCTTATTAGATTTTTTGAACATCGATCTATTTCAAAACTAGTTTCTATGAATACTTTACCCATGAGACTCTAATGGAAGATCATGTTGGGGAATTCCTTCTTCTAGATGAAGGATAAATGACACTTATATAGTACTCAAAATGATTTAAAAAATTAATTTTTCTTCATCCTTGTATATTTTTTATTATTTTCCAAGGTATATATTCTTCCAGGAAGGTCTCTGACATGCTATTCAATCTTATATCTCCATGTAAAAATTGACCTATGTTAATGAAATTGAAAATCGTGATCCACTTATAATGCAGAACCTGAGTGAACATGTAAATGTAGAGTAGGGAAGTGAAGTAGGGAAGTGAAATATATTATAGAAACTATATCCATTTATATATAAAATTACATCATTTACTGTATATTTATACATCATTTAACAAGACCAATATTGTAAAATCTAGTCTCATGGAAGACTAGGTACATAATCAAACAATATGAAATCAAATTTTTAATTAATCTCAATTATGATATTTTTTAATTCATTGTGCCCATACAAATTCATAGGATAACATAAGGATAACATGAACAAAGAGATTAACTAAAAGCCCAGTAAGGGAATAACCATAAGAACAAAGCATTATCACAAGGTATTTAAGGCATTACATAATGATATAAAAAGGAATTTAACATATACAATCATAACATATAAACAAGGAATAATATAAACATGGAGTAATATATTGTTAAAGAAACATAAAAAATGACTTTATCATGGGTTTAGTCTAACCTTCAAGACCGTTTGAAATGGAAGAACACACAAAGGCTATCCCTCAAGACCATTGCACCTGGTAGCACATGCTAAGGATAACCTCCAATACCATCGCACATAACATATCATGAGACTCAACATTACCCAATGAATTGATGCACTATCTGGGTGGACCCATTTTTTAAATTATATGAATTTTTATTTGACGCACTCCTGTCATTGGGTGAAAAAATGAAAATTTATTTTTCTAATGCAGTATAGAGGTGGACCATGGTCATCTTGCTTGAGAATCCTTGCAGTTGGATCAATCACTAATTCTAATTAACCTAATATAATTCTGTTTGGTTATTTTAATTATTATTGAAAACAATTTATTTTAGTGTTTTGGATAACATGAAATTAAAATAATGACATGCACAATTTAAATCTAGATGAAAACAATCTAAAATTAGGGAAGTGATGTCTTGGTCTTAGGATTTGATAACAAGACATAATTCATTTTTTTATTATGTAAATTATATTTTATAATTCAATATATGAAACCATATTAATGAATTACTTTCCTTTTATTTAAAGAGTGCATGATTTTAGCATGCCTCCATCACACAAAACCAAACCTCCTATAATAGTCAAATTTGATAACACCTGAACCAAGAATGTTATCCCAAAAAGACTCAGTTCCACCATATGACATTTCATCCCTTATGGAAAACCCAAATCCAACCTATAAATATTTTTCCCATGATATGGGAGGGATAATGAATCAATCAATGAAATGGAATGGATTTTGAAATATTGTTAGGGTGGATGACCACCGTACCCGTGAAATATTTCCATCCCCACTAAAAATGAATTTAAATAATTTTAAATTGAAGTGAAATAATAAATAAAATAGTGAAACCTCCCCCGGTTACAATCCTCGAGTTACTTTGTTGCCAGGGGTAAGTTCCTAGAGATCACAATGGAAAGATGGAAGAGAGAGATTGAGATTGACATTTGATGGGAAACAGGGTGGAAGAAGAAATTATAACACTTTAGTATAAAAAATATGAATGCATTATATGATAAAATATAAATAAAATAAAAATAAAATATATAAATTTGAAAAATATAAATGGACTATGGTCTCATCTCTTATGTGCCCCCGATTGTACTAGTATGGGACTGAATAATTTGAGATGTAGGAGCTTCTCTCCTTTTATAGAAAGATTTCTGTCATCCACATGTTGTGAAGTTGTTAACCTATTTTTTGGAATAATAACATGTGGACACTTTATTAATTTTTTTCATTTATGTGTTGTTTGTTCACCATCCAAATGGATGATCTTTAGTCCACTTGTTGTAGGTTTTATCAATTTTTCATTGGCGGTTTCTTTTTTTTGGACGAAGGATCCAGGGAGCTGCCATCAAAATTATATCATTCAATGCCTACATTAATGGATTCCGAACTCCATTAATTTTATTTTGTTAATTACCCATTTATTCCTCTTTTATCCCAAATTTAAATCAACTAATATGGAGGTGTTTAGGTCGAGATAGAAGCCTGTTACGGTTGTGGGGTCTACACAGTCTTCTCGGAAAAATATTCAACTTCATTGATTTTTATGGTCTCTAGATGATCGATTCACCCATGGTCTAGAAGAAAAAAGTGAAGGAAATAAAATAAGAATTATAAAAAATAAAGTAATCACAAAATTGAGACATATATTGTATGATAAATGACAATAATACCCATGTGATAAAAATCTATTAAAATTTTAAAATTAGGCAATTTTTTTATTTAAGCTCAGAATAACACAAATACCTATATATGATTCCAATAATCTCAAATTAATAGCATAGTATGATTATAAAAATTTAAATGCATACCAAAAAATTTGAAATATATTAGCTTTATTAATTCACCAACACTTAAAATGTGATTTTTTTCAAACATAAAATCTCATTATAGAATTCAAAGGATGTCATTGTTACAAATATTCAATTTCCAAAGTAATAAAATTTAACATTTTTCAATGTCAAATTAAAAATTCATAAATCCACTTAAAATATCAATTTTATTTACCATTTTTCAATGAATCAATTAATTAAATTTTTTAACTTTTCCCTTTTTAAAAATAATTCATGTTATTCACTATTTCATTCCAACTTCTCAATTACTTATTATTATGCATTCTTGATCATGGTTAACGTCACTGTGGAAATTTAACCCTCATATATCGTGATAAAACTCATGTTGAGTTATTCTCATATCTTGAAAACAATCACCCTATCATTATACATGTAAAAGAACTACTTTATCCATTTTTAAAGATAAAAGGTACCTAAAATCAAGAGGACTAATCAATAATGTTTCAAATAACTTTGATTCTTAACGTTGGTATGATTTTTTGTTTTGAAAAAGAAGTCTCAGAAAGAGTTTTACCCTCTATGTACAATGTATGATATCAAAATGTTTATGTAAATTCTCCTCTTTAATGTAACACCACCCACATCCCCCAAAACTGAATGTAAGGTCATGATCAATGTAAAGCATAATGAATGATTAATGCACCCTCTTGATTTTTTTATTTTTTTACTTTTTTCTTCTTAAGAAATGTATCATTAAATAAATCTAAAATTCATCACCTAACCACATAGGATAATAAGACCTTCAGTCTAGAAAATAGTTATTTTTAGTTTTCCCAAATCAGCACCAATTGATCTAATTTTTTTGGTCTTTGGTCATTATATATATTTATGTTTATTATATTCATGAGGGGTAAACAGTGAAGTACAATGAATTATTCCAAAACCATTTACAATTACAACAATATCACACCCTCATTTCCTTCCTTAAAATGTATAACATCCCTTCCACAATTATTCTCTTCACCCCCACAATTCATTTTTAAAATATCATGAAAATACCAAGAGTAGGGTAGGCATGGATAAAAATGGATTGAAACATGGCTTATCCCTATAAAGGTCATTCATGGTCTATATGGATTAAAATAAGGATTGAGGTAAATGTTGTCATTAAAGATAAGGGAATTTCAAAAATTCCTTAATCATTTTAAATATTCTTTTGTTCAATCATATATTTGACAAGTTCAAATGAATGTTATTATCGAGGACACGAGCCACGATCACTCAAGAAATATTCTTAAGAAGAAATAGGAAGTATATGGTCTTGATACCCTATCATGAATGTGTCATATGATATTGGAAAATCACTCCTGGAATGATTAATAGTTTCAAATAAATTTATATGAATTTCATAAATTCAATGTATGAAAAATGGTAGGGAATCATTATTTACATAAATCATTTCATTTCCTTAAATAATTAGTCATCATTTCAATATCCATGCTTCACTTTAAAAATTAAATTTTCCATATTACTCATTCAATATTATTTACAATGAAATCTAAAACAAGGAATCATAGGATTCCTAAAAACAAATGTATCCTAGATTATTCATGTAAACCAATATTTCAAGTGTTGAAATTAATGTTTAACTATAAAGTTCATAACATGTTTTGGAAAAAAATTGTATTGTGTTTAGAAGATAAAACAATAAAAATGAACTCCCATTTGAAATAAATCTTCATTCTTCTTCCTCTATTTACCCATTCCATTTCTCATATATGAACCTATAAAAGAAAATTACTAACATAAGAACACAGATCATAACATTAAAGATCAAAATAATAAGGAGGAGTGGGACACGTGAAAGAATAATATAAAACATTATTTTAAACATAAATATAATGTAAAGATAAATATTGGTATGATCCCCCAAGTGGGCACTGAATTTTTACTGCCTCTAGGGGATAGTACTAGCTGGTAACCAAAATCAAAGGGTCGATGAATCTTCTTTTATTTGAACATCCAAATGTAGATTTTCCCAGAATTTAAATTTTTTTTCTTGTTGAGGAGGAATCCATGTATAGAGTACAACAAATCATCTCCATTCATAATGTGATAAGACATTCATGGCGGGGGTAGGATGATGTATGTATCATCCTACTTCATCATTATTACATGTGAAACATCACCCTCTCCTCGAATGGTTGCTTCAGATGTGAAGTAGTATGTGTCTCTGGTTCATCTGACAGAGCCACCTGTATAAATTATTAGGCTTCCTCAAATATATATTCAATGTCATTAGAGAACTACATGTGTGCCTAAACAGGTGAATCTTTATTTTCATCTCCATTCTCCATGGCATAATATGAGTTAGCCGATTCTGAAAATTTGAACAAATTCGGAGTGACACTCAAATTTGATTCAGTAAAATCAAATGAGTTTGAGTTCAATATTATACACCTCCTAGAGTAGGATTGCGTTGAATCTCTTCATCGATGGAAAAATCATATTGGAGTTGATATTCACTGGATTGAGGTAGGTATTTAGGCTCCTCAATCATGAACTCAAATTCCACCTCTTGTGTGGTGTCTTCATTTTGTGGGAATGGATATTGTTCTTTGAAATGGATTGTGATATCAAGCAGTTCCTCACATTCATTCCATTATTCATCCAATTTATTTTGATCTACCACATGTAGCTCAACAGGGATGTCACCTCCATTTTTATATATCTTGATTAGAAATGGTTGAAGGAGGATGAATGATTCTTTTTGTTCCTCTACATTTATCTCCAGGATTTCTTCAATGATGAGTGGTCAAATTTCATCCACCACTACCTCAGGTTCTTCCCCAGGCCCAGGATTGGGTTGAACGATAAATTTACATATATCGATAAATTCTTATTCCATTTTTATCACCAATTCCTCTAGAGTACTGCTTATCCTATCCTCCCTATCATTTAGATCATTGTAATTGAATTCTAGTTATTGATATTTCACATGCACGTAATATTCCCAAGAATAAATAATTTAAATTTTAAAACATCATGGAAATTGAATATTTTTATATTTTTTTAATGAAAAAAAATATTTACAAAAAATGTGAATTTTGAAAAAGTGATTGAATGAACTTCATTGCTCCCCATCAATGGTTCTAGTTTTGATGCACACTTGTCATAGGGCGTGGAAAAAGAAAATTTATTTTTCTAATGCAGCATAGTTTTTTACATGGGTCGTCTCACATGAGGTGCATTGTAGTCACTTCAATCAGAAATTAAAATTCACAAAATCAAAATATTTTTTGTTTTTTAGATAATTAATTAAAATAATGTTTTTTATTATTTTGTAAAGAATGAAATTAAAATAATGACATGCCTAATTTATATCTAGATGCAAATAGAACGATATTAGGGAAGAAAGGACTAGGTCCTAGGTTTGAATAAAACGAGTTCATTCATTTCTTATTTATTGTTAAAATTAAATTTCATAATTATTTTTACAAAAACTGATTACTGAATTAATTTTCTTGGATTAAATGAGTGTGTGATTTTATTATGCCTGTGGCACACCAAACCACACCCCATACAATAGTCAAATGGGATAACACTTCAACTAATAATTCTATCCCAAAAACAAATGGCTCCACCATATGTCATTTCATCCCGTATGGAAACCCCAAATCCACCGTATAAATGGTTTTCCTAAGATAAGGGAGAGAGAATGAATGAATCAACGAAATGGAATGGATTTTGAGATAGTGTTGTGGTGGACGATCAACATACCTATGCAATATTCCCTTCTCCATCAAAAATTAATATATAACATGTTAAATTTTTGTGAAATTAAAAAGACTCTGTGATACCTCTGCCAGGTCCAAGCCTTGAATTAGTCACATTCCATGGAAAAGTTCATAGAGATAATGATTGAAATATGGAATAGAGATATTGAGATTGTGATTGGAAGAGAAAACTTGTGGAAGGATAAAGGGAAAACATTAATATAAAAAATATGAAATCATTACATATGAAAAGAAAAATAAAGGAAAAAAAATAAAGAAAG
The DNA here is from genome assembly GCA_963277665.1 of Viscum album. NCBI lineage: Eukaryota > Viridiplantae > Streptophyta > Magnoliopsida > Santalales > Viscaceae > Viscum > Viscum album. Next base: position 57,761,937 of record OY728143.1, on the reverse strand, counting down.
GAGAAAAATATAAATATCCCTTGGCCTCCTATTTTTGGTGCCCTATATGTTACTGGGATGGGAATGAATGATTTCATAGGTAAGAGAACCTCTCCTTTTATAGGAATATTTCAATCCACCCCATTTAATTAGGTTGTTGACCCATTAATTGGTCGATTTCCACATGGACCGCTTCATGAATGTTTTTCATTGTATTGGTAGAAGTTTATAATCTAAATATCAGATCATTTTAAAACAATTTTTTAGGAGTTATGAATTTTTCATTGAATGCTTCGGTTTCTGGAAGAAGGATCTAGGAAGCTTCCTTTAAAAATATGTCATTCAATGACAGCCTTAATGGATTACAAACTTCATGTAATTTATTTTTTTAAATCCCCTATTATCCCTTTTTCATACCCAAGTAGACTCAACTCATATATATATGTGTATGTAATGTCTCTAATTTTCAGTGTATTATTTTTAAATATTATATAGAATTATTTTGAGACAGGGCATGAAAACAACACATTATTCTGATGCCTAGTGAGCCTAGAATGATGGTTTAAACATTTTTTTAAATAATGTGAGTCGGCACTTGTGTGCGTTTGTGGCAGTTTCCAAATGGAATCCCGGATTAAAAATCTATGGTCATCGTTGCATCCAAGATGATGACTTTACCTAAGAAAGATCCTAACCTCAACTGACACAGGTCAAGGGAAAATGTTAATTTTTGGACGTTTTAAGTAATATAAAATAAAAATAAATTTGGAAATTTCATTTTATTTCTTTTTGGAAATATATGCTACAGCGCAGTGACGGGGTAGCTATTTTAGTCATTAATATCTTTTCATTATGGCTCAGAAACATCAATGCTGGCTCATTAATATTGCAGCATGACAGGATGTCAAATATGATTCCCTTTTTATTAGGATAATCAAAATATTCTCATTGGCGATGATTGAGAGAAACCTCTGTAGAATCCGTGGACCGTTGGAGGAAACTCTCAGAGATTAACAATGACGGATTGAAGTTGAGATTCTCTACGCCAAAGAAGTTGAAGGATATCGATGACGATGGCAGCACGACCCTTTCATCATCATTCGATCCTTTCGTAAATTTTTGGGATTGTTATTTAATGTTTATCTTCCACGTATCGATTTAAAGGATAAACGCGGATCAAACACAAACAAGTTGATCAGCGTATTCGTACGTACTTTCGAAAGGGTTTTATTTAGGATAATTATTGGGAATTAATCCACGTTGATTATTATTGATGATTTATACTCAGATTATGACTATTAACAGGAGCTGATCAATGCCTTGAAGAATGACAGGAGAGGTTCATTCCACAATTTTTTATTGGATTTCATCCCTTTTCTTTCGCGCATTCATCACGTTCTTCACGGGGCGAAGAACAACATATCATTGCACATCCATTTTGGGATGGAATGATCCCAAATTGATGAATCGACACCACAACAACCTTGCGGAGATGCGACGGTGATGGCGGACGACGAATCATACAAGATCCGGAAGGGTCGTTCTTCGAGCGTTCTGCACGCGAGAAGATCAAGGCTTGTTTTTGGGGACAATCTAAGGTCCGAAAACACTGGATGAAGCTTTTTGGCGTCAAGGCAATGATAAATTGGGAGTTTCGTGGTGATCAGACATCTAAATCGATGATCGGGGCAGTACGGGAGGCGCGCCGACGAAGAGCGTCATATTGGAAATTTCCATAATACACGGTGTGTACATCTGAAGAACACATTGTGTAGTACTGGTGGTAGGATCTAGGGTTTTGGGGGATAGAGAAGAATTACATGATGTGTGACCCTAGCCACACGGCGTGTTTGACTTCCCCCGATACTCGGCATGTACCTTAGGAAGTACAAAGACACGGGTAGGACTACACAGCTTTAGAAGACATGACATGTACAGCATGGCAGTGGCAGCTAGATGGAACTCGGCGTGTATCTAGGGGTTACACAGACATGGTATGGAGTACACGACCATATACTCCATCACACGGCCAGGAAAGGCTAGTAATGCGGTTCACCTCGTGTACCAGTTACACGAGATGGTGTACACGGGTTGATGACCGTGTACGGGCACATGGCCAGCATACACAGATCCAACCCCAGTCACTTGGACACGGCATGTACATCGTACTACATGACGTGTACTCAGTTTTTCTAAAGTACTAGATTTACGACATGGGACATTTTTCACAGGCAGTACCCAGGGTCAGACTACATGGCGTGTAAATTTTCTACACGCTTTGTACTTTTTGGAAAAAGGCATGATCCTCTTGTACACCGCATCTCAGACATATTTCAGTTTGGTTAGTGCCACTTCTTCTCATTCCACTAAAGGTCAAACAAAATTTCCTCCAACTGGAGTATGATTCCTTATAATAACCCGTACTTTACCTACATTTTCATTACTTCAAAATTGAAGTACACTTATTACAACATATAACAAAACCATGAATGGACCGTATTAGTATAGTGTCTTTAGAAACTGGGAATCATAAACAACTGGTTCATAAAGCGTCTACACTGTCTCCCATTTATTTCAACATATCTATAGTCCCTATTGGAATATCTTACTTTATAACCATCTTCCAGACCTAGGGAAAGAAAACATACAAAAGGGTGAGCTCAAATGCTCAGTAAGGGTAAACAAAAGAAATATCAATCACATCATATTCATAATAACATAACATTTTGGAAATATTACCCTGTAAAATAGATCATAATTTCATAACATGGGATAATTCATGGCAGTGAAATATAATCACAATAATCATAACATAAAACATGAAGCTTTTTGTCATACACACATAATCATATAGAATCTTTTCTTATTAGTCAAGACTCATTTCCAAGACTATCTTAGTGGAAAAAGTCCATTTCTGAACTGAGTTCACTCCTCATTTCAGTCCTGTTTCACTGAACCGGTTTAACTTGTCGTTCCAGCCATGTGAATCTAATGAGATATAAAATCTTTACCCAATTAATTGGAGAGAGATATAGGTCCCACCCATCTCATAATGATACCATTCTTATGTGTGCCACAAAATCATAAACCATACATCCTAGCATAACCCATGTAATCAAAACGATATTCTTAAACATCATGACATCATAAAACAATTCATATAAGATAAAGGAATTCATAAATATAATTCCATCATAACATAATCAAATCAATGTAATAATAGGTATAGAAACAGAACCCTTTATTATCTTATATGGAAAATAATTTTGATAAAACACTTGAACTCTATTCTTGAGGAAAATATCCTTCCTACTTCAAAAACACTTTTCCTTTCTTAACATGTCATACCATTCTAAAATAAAATAAGTTGATTAAAAATAAATATGAAAACTTGTAAAGGAATCTTCTTGGAAATAATGTTTTAAAAATCAATTCATGCCGTATAAGTTAAAAAAACATTCTTCTTGTACTTTTGTCGGAAAAGTCTAAAAGTACCTCGTACGAAAAACGATAAAAGATTCATTTCATATCTTTTACGAAAAACTCACCAAAGGGTAAAATTGGATTTGAAAAATTGTAGGTGGATGGAAATAATATTACATATTGAGGAAACAAGGATGTGAATGATAAAATACACCCTAGTAAATTCCAACGTATAAACAATCTCGGATAAATATGAGATTGTGGTTTTTCCCTTACCTTAGGTCCGATTTGCTTCGTAAGTGTCAGAAACTCATGTATAATGATTTAAATAATGTCATTAACTTATTCCAGAATCATACTCATTGTTATGATATCATATATGGTCATATTCTTAACTTATTATTAGTAATATTTCATTACTACTTGTTATTCGGGTGTTTATTACTTTTTGTTCTTATGGGTGTTTTGTCAAATAAATTCTTATTCTTCTATTTAGGTTATATATACCTCATTTCCAGAATGGTATTAGTGTAATATATATCATATTTATTCACTCAATTAATTTATGTAATCATTATGCAATGAAAATCATGAAGAACGGGTCGCATCACATCGTGGAGACAGTATTCCGTACGTACGCACGAGCGATGATATCGTTCCCATGATCGTGGAATTGTATTGGAGTGTATGTTTACTATTTCAGAATCAACATCACTTTAAAATAGTCATATATATTCATTCTTTACACCATTATACCCATCCAAGTAAGGTGGTGGTAGAAAATAGATTACACCAAGGCGTGGAACGGTATTCCGTATGTACGCACGTGCGGTGATTTCATTTTCCGTAGGATGGATAGATGGTGAAATAGGGTTGTTTCATACATATAATAACATATCAGTATATGAGTGATAATGATGTTATTAATTAATAATTATACAACTAAATAAGAACAAGTTGAAGAAGAAATAAAGTTGAAAGATTCGGTAATGGACATTTCCTCTTCTTTGATGCGCTTCTTTGAGACCTCCTTTTAGGGCACTAAAATTGGTCTTTCAAGAAGACCAGGACCTCTAGGATGTTTTTAGGGATGTGTAGAGTAGAAATTTTCAGGGTTTGGCCGAGCTTCAATGCTCAATGTTGTGGGAGTAAGAGAGGGAGGAGGTTCCCTTTTATAAGGGAGGAGAGGGGCACGTTTGGAAAAACTAAAAAGATTATTTTATTATAAAGCGATATTCGGTTTTAAAGAGATCCAAATAGATTTATTTAGAAGCTAAGGTGGTTATGGGTATAAATCCTCTCATCCAATAGAATTTGGACAAGTTTAGTTTACTATTTTATCCTTATCATTTAGATTTAACTTTAAGTTAGATAATTTTACTTTTACCGTGTCTTTTTTGTATTCTTACACTATAATGTTAATAAACATACTATAACAAGCCAAACGAACCCCAAGTTGTTTATTATTAATATATATAACCTTATATAAGGCATTTGGCCGAACATTAGTTTTTAGGTATAAAATAACAATTAATAATATAATATTTGTTTTAAAAACTATTTTATGTCAATTTTGACACTATTGATTTTTTTTGAAAATCATAACAGAATGATTAGTTCGAAAAAAGTTAATTAAATCAATAATAACATGTCATTTTATCCTAGAAAATTAGTGGAATTCATAAAAAGTCTCAAATTACAATTATTTGGGTATTTATAACATCAATTATGTCAATATTTTATTAATGAGATAATTAATGCATCATCATTGTGTCATTAATAAATTAAATTATCTAATGTCTAAAAAATATAAATAAAATACCATTATATATGAAATATTTTTATCTTTCTAGTGAATATTTATATTCGAATTTATCTTTTCTATAACCCTATATTAAAAATTGTTTACTTATTAAAATTTTATTTTAAATATTTTAACCCTTCTTTAAATAAATTAATAATAAATGTCCTAATATAATCCATGTGGGCCTAAATGGTCATATATTATTCCTAAGGTTGTTTTTGGTCGAATTACACTTATCCAATAAAATTAGGACATGTGTTAGGGTAATAATAATATAATTTTTACCCTTAATTACCCTATTTACTTTTAACAGTGGTAAATAAAAGTAAAACGTTACCATTCACCAAAAATTATTTTCATCTCATTGAACCACATTTTACGTACTGACATCAACCGTGTCTCTGGAATTTTTTAAATTCCATTCACAAAAGCGGTAAAATTATGTTTTATGTAAATTTGAAAATTCTCCTAGGAGGTGGGTAAAAGACGGTGAAAAGTTCAATAAAATTTTTATATATATAAAATTATTATAAAATGACTCCAATGAATTGCATTGAACTTATATGGGTTTTATATATCATTTTTGACCTAAAATAAATTTAATTAAAATAAATAATTATTTAAATAAAATTTTGGTTTTATATAGTAACCCAGTGTTTTCAATATTCATTAAAAATTGAAAGTTTTCAGAAAAATACCAAAATTTCACCCTAGGCTAATTTCGATATTCCGAATCCAAAAATAAAGTCCATTTTGAAAAACAAAATTTACAAAATTTAAAAAAGTGGTTATTACTATTCATAATGGTTATTTTTAATAATAGTGTATCGTTGTTTAGTGAAACTCGGTATTGCGTACGACGCAAGCTATCGAGGAACATCGCGGTTGCCTGTAAAGAAAGCAAAGCGGGTGTTGTGTGTAGTGAAATATTACTTTGATGATTTATATAACATAAAAAAAATATTTCTTATAAATGTCTCTGGTGTTACATTCTACCCCCCTTAAAATGAATTTCACCCTCGAAATTCGTCACTTGTAACAAACAGATGAGTATACCTCTCCCTCATAATATCCTCAAGCTCCCATGTAGCTTCTTCTAATTGGTGGTTCCTCCATAAAACTTTCACCAGGCGAGTGGTCTTGTTCCGTATGACTTTTTCACTACGATCGAGAATCTCTATCGGTTGTTCTTCATAAGAAAGATCTTGTTCCAGCGGTACAACATCTGAGATTATTCAATGTGAAGGATCAGGTATGTACTATCTCATGAGAGATACATGGAACACATCATGAACTTGATAGGGATTCAGTGGAAGCGCCAATCGGAAAGCTACCTTCCCAACACGATCCAGTATTTCGAAAGGACTGATATACCTAGGGCTCAGCTTTCCCTTCTTTCCAACTCTAATTACTCTCTTCCAAGGAGATATTCGTAAGAAAACGTTATCACCCACTTCGAACTCTAAGTCTTTTCTTCTGTTGTCGGCATAACTTTTTTGTTGACTCTAAGCTGCTCTTCTGTGTTGTAGAATAGATCAGACCATTTATGCCATCTCATCAACAAGATCAGGTCCTAATAGATTTCTTTCCCCAACTTCATCCCAGCAAGTTGGAGTCCTGCATTTCTTTCCATAGAGAGCTTCATAAGGAGACATCTAAATACTGAAGTGAAATCTATTATAATAAGAAAATTCTACCAAATGTAGGTGTTGATCCCAACCACCTTAGAAATACATAGATCAAGCTCTCAACATATCTTCTAGAGTTTGAATTTTCCGCTCAGACTGACTGTCTGTCTGAGGATGATAAGCAGTGCCGAAACTCAACTATGTATCCAGAGTATGCTGAAGACATCTCCAGAACATTGAGGTAAACCTCGGATCCCGATCAGATATAATAGAAAGTGGTACTCCATGTAATCTTACCACTTCATTTACATATATCCTGGCAAGCTGATCCAGAGAAAAATCCTCTCTAATAGCAATGAAGTGTGCAGACTTTGTAAGAAGATCAACTATGACTCAGATAGCATTATTGCCTTTGGATGTTTTAGGAAGTCATGTGACAAAGTCCACAGTGATGTTTTCCCATTTCCATTCAGGTATGGGTAATGGTTGTAACATCCCCTTAGGCTTCTGTCTCTCAGCATTAACTTTTTGAAAAACCAAGCATCGAGATACATATTCAGCAACATCTCTTTTCATGCCATCCCACCAGAAGTACTCTATGAGGTCCATATACATCTTCGTGCTTCCAGGATTAATAGATAAGGAAGAACTATGAGCCTCATCCAGAAGCTCCTTACTTAATACGGGGATGGGAGGAACACAAACCCGATTCCTGAACATTATTATCCCATCACAATCAAGGTTGAATTCAGGAACATTTCTCACCTTATTTTGTAACTCTACATCTTCTTTCTATTCCTCTTTAAACTTAACATGTATAGATGGTTGAACATTTATTTGAGAAAGATACGCTTTTTCCCCTTTCATTATAATTCCAAGATCCATCCTTTGTAAATCCATAAATATTGGATATTTTGTGATCCTCATCATGGATAAACTGCCATGGTCTTGTCGACTTAATGCATCTTCCACCTTGTTTTCTTTCCCAGGGTGGTAAGGAATTGAGCAGTCGTAATCCTTAATCAGCTCCAAACATCTTCTTTGGTGCATATTCATCTCCTTTTGTGTGAAAATATACTTTAAACTTTTATGATCAGTATAAATTTCACACCTTTCTCCATAAAGATAATGCCTCCAAATCCTTAATGCAATGATTACCGCAACTAACTCCAAATCATGAGTTGGGTAATTTTTCTCATTGGTTTTCAATTGTCTTGAGGCATAAGCTATCACCATATCATTTTGCATAATAACACACCCTAATCCCTTCCTGGATGCATCACTATAGATCCCAAACCTTTCTCCACTACAAGGGAGCGTGAGCACAGGTGCACTATATAACCTTATTTTCAAATCCTTGAAATTCTCTTCACATTCCTCCGTCCAAACAAACTTAACTCCTTTCTGAGTCAACCTGGTGAGTGGATTAGAGAATCGTGAAAAATCATTAACAAACCGTCGATAATAACCAGCCAAACCAAGAAAACTTCGGATCTCTATTACTGTTGTTGGTCTCGACCATCTTTCGATAACCTCTTTTTTTGATGGATCCATAGATATCCCCTCTTTTGAGATTCTGTGACAAAAAAATGAAACTTTTTGAAGCCAAAATTCACACATGGTAAAATTGGCATAAAGCTTCTCCTTTCTCAGGGTCTTCAATATAACTCTCAAGTGATCTTCATGTTCTTCCTTGCTCTTTGAATATACAAGAATATCGTCTATAAAGACTACCACATACTGATCAAGATAGTCTCTAAAGACTCTATTAATCAGATCCATGAAGATTGTAGTGGCATTTGTAAGACCAAATGGCATAACTATAAATTCATAGTGTCCATACCTTGTACAGAAAGCCATCTTTGGTATATCCTCCCTTTTGACCCTTAGTTGATGATACCCTAAACGAAGATAAATCATGGAAAAGTATTGAGCTCTGCGTAGTCGGTCAAATAAGTCATCAATGCGCGAGATAGGATATTTTTTCTTGATAGTGATCTTGTTATGTTCTCGATAATCAATGCAGATTCTCATTGATCCAACTTTCTTCTTAACAAACAGAACAGGTTCTCCCCAAGGTCATGCACTATGGTGTATGAACCCCTTATCCATATTCTCTTGGAGTTGATTCTTCAATTCCTGCAACTCAATTGGGGCCATTCTATAAGGTGTCTTTGAAATAGGTAAAGCACCCGCTGCGAGTTCTATTGAAAACTCAACTTCATGATTTGGTGGAAGACCCGACAATTCCTCTAGAAAGATATCATCAAACTCCCGTACAATGGGAATATTCTTAATCGTGAGTTTCTCACCAACTATTTGAGATAAATAACCTTCATTTAGTGGAATCAAGACCCATAAGATGGAAGAAATTTCCACTAGAAGGTTATGTTCATCCTTGCATTGATAGACGATCAAAGATTGATATGGAATATGAAATGTGACTTCCCTTCTTTGGAAATTGATATGAGCTCCATATAGAGAAAGCCAATCCATTCCAAGAATCACATCAAATTCCACTATAGGAAGGATCACAATATTTGCAGGAAGAACTTTCACACATTCTTCAATAGGAGAAGAATTATAAACTTTTGATGCGACTAGTGTGCCATTAGGGGTTGTCACAACTAACTCAATATCTAATGGTTGAGGTAATATAGTGATACCCTTAAAATATTCTTCAGAAATATAGGAGTGGGTGGATCCAGAATCAAATAAAACATTTTATACTTTAGAGTGGATGGTAAGTGTACCTTTCACCACTTCGTTATCGTACTCCACATCGCTGATAGAAATTGCATGAGGCATTCCTTTTTCTTTAGCCTTAAGTGTTTTTTGGCGTCGATCATCATCAACAATCCTTGTATTAGGGCATTGATTGGCATGATGCACCATTTCCATGCACTTGTAACATTGTGGTGTAGGAGGTGCACTCTGTGTAGCCTTTTCATTGTTCGCATCACTAGACATCTTCTTCCCATCGTTGCGGCATTCAAATGTCTGATGACCTTCCTTTCCACATTTGAAACATTTACTTGTCCCTTTAAGACAACTCCCTCCATGTTTCTTTCCACACTTTGAGCATAAGGGAAAACTCATCTTCTTTTCAGTGTACTATTTATATTTTCCTTTGAATTCCATTTTCCTCTTCTTATCAAACCCATATGACTGATGGGTTACTCCAATCTCCATCTCAACTTTGAGAGCACATCGAACGATTTCCTCGTATCTATTGAAGTCCCTTATGGATAACGCCCTTTGAATACTCGGTTTTAATCCACTAAATAATCGATCGATCTTACTCTCAGGTTGGATAATAATACTAGAAGTGTACCTTGAAAGTCTTGTAAAATTTACTTCATAGGTACCAACATATTCGTCATCCTTTTTCTTTAGTTCAAGAAACTCCTTCTCCATCTATGTTCGGAGAATATGAGGGAAGTGCTTTTTGAAAAATATGTTCTTGAACTCGTCCCATTCCATGGACACAATTTCATCTCTTGGCCTCGTATTCTTGAAATGATTCCACCATTGATCAGCATCACCTTCCAAACGATACACTTCTAAGATGACTTTATCATGTTCAGAACATTGAAGAACTGAAAATATATTTTCAGTAGTACTTGTCCATTGTTCAGCAACTAATGGATCAGTAGACCCGCTGAATGAGGGTGGACGCTGCCTCATGAAGGATTCAACAGAATTTTTCTCCTTTCTTTGCTCATTTGGAAGTCCTGCATGATTTATTGCTTGAGAAAGTTGTGTGAGCATGGCTACAATATTTTTCATTCCAGCTCCCATAATTTTTGGTTGCTCAGGGGGACAATCATTTCATTTCCCGTCGCATTCCGCATTAACACGATTCCATCGGGTTCCATCCATTGACTAAAACCAAGAAGAATAGTGTGAGAAAAAATAATTATAATAGGAATACCACATAATAAAGAATAAAATTTCACACTTAAGGTCTTATCATATGTTGTTCCTGGCCATTTTTAAAACACTAAGATTGTGTTCTATGCTTAGACTTATCCTTAGTGATCTTACTAAGGCTTTCACATCCTAGATTCCAAAGGTTGATTATACCTTTACTCTGATACCAACTATAATGACCCATACTTTACATATGTTGTTAGTACTTAAAAATTTAAGTACACTTATTACAACATATAATAAATCCATGAAAGGACCATATAGTTATAGTGTTTTTAGAAACTGGGAAATATAAACAACTGGTTCATAAAGCGTCCACACGGTCTCCCATTTATTTCATCATATCTATAGTCCCTTTTGGCATATCTTACTTAATAACCTTATGCCTGACCTGGGGAATGAAAACATACAAAATGGTGAGCTCAAATTCTCAGTAAGGGTAAAAAAAAGAAATATCAATCACATCATATTCATAAGAGCAAAACATTTTCGAAATCTTACCCTGCAAAAGAGATCATAATTTCATAACATGTGATAAATCATGGAAGTAAAATGTAATCACAATAATCATAACATAAAACATGAAACTTTGTGTCATACACAAATAATCATATAGAATCATTTCTTATTAGTCAAGACTCATTTCCAAGACTATCTTACTGGACAAATTCAATTTCTGAACCGAGTTTACTCCTCGTTTCAGTCCTGTTTCACTGAACCAGTTTAACCTTCCATTCCAGCCATGTCTATCTCATGAGATATAAAATCTTTACCCAATGCATTGGAGGGAGATATATGTCCCACCCATCACATAATGATACCATTCTTATGTGTTCCACACAATCATAAACCATACATCATAGCATAACCCATGCAAAAAAAATGGGATTTTTAAACATCATCACATCATAAAACAATTCATATAAGATAAAAGAATTAATAAAAATAATTCCATCACAACATAATCAAATAAATGTAATAATAAGGATATAAACAAATCCCTTTATTATCTTAGATGGAAAATAATTTTGATAAAACACTTGAACTCCATTCTTGAGGAAAATATCCTTCCTACTTCAAAAACACTTTTCCTTTATTAACATGTCATACAATTCTAAACTAAATGAAGTAGATTAAAAATAAGTATGGAAACTTGTAACGAAAGCTTCTTGGAAATAATGTTTTAAAAATTCATTCATGCTGTATAAGTTAAAAAACATTCTTCTTGTACTTTTGTTGGAAAAGTCAAAAAGTACCTCGTACGAAAAATGACAAAAGAATCCATTCATATCTTTTACTAAAAACTCAATGAAGGTTAAAATTGGATTTAAAAAATTGTAGGTGGATGGAAATAATATTAAATATTGAAGAAAACTGTATGTGGATGATAAAATACACCCAAGTAAATTCAAAAGCATAAACAATCTCGGATAAAAATGAGATTGTGATATTTCCCTTACATGAGGTGTGATTTGCTTTGTAAGTGTCTGAACCTCCTGTATAATGATTTAAATAATGTCATTGACTTATTACAGAATCATACTAATTATTATGATATCATATATGGTCATATTATTATCTTATTATTAGTAATATTTCATTGCTACTTGTAATTCGAGTGTTTAGTACTTTTTATTCTTATGCGTGTTTTGTCGAATAAATTATTATTCTTCTTTTTATCTTATAGATACCTCATTTACAGAATGGTATTATTGTATTATATATCATATTTATTCACTCAATTCATTTATTTAATCATTATGCAATCAAAATCATGTAGAACGAGTCGCATCACATCGTGGAGACGGTATTCCGTACGTACGCACGAGCGATGATATCTTTCCCATAATCGTGGAATTGTATTGGAGTGTATGTATACTATTTTGGAATCAACATCACTTTACAATAATCTTATATATTCATTCTTTAGACCATTATACCCATCCAAGTAATGTGGTGGTGGAAAATAGATTACACCACGGCGTGGAGACGGTATTCCGTACGTACGCATGCGTAGTGATTTCATTTTCCATAGGATGGATAGATGGTGAAATGGGGTTATTTCATACTTTTAATAACATATAAATATATTAGTGATACTTATGTTATTAATTCATAATGGAACAACTAAAGAAGAAGATGTGGAAGAAGAAATAAAGTTGAAAAAATCAGTAATGGACATTACCTCTTCTTTGAAGCGCTTCTTTGAGACCTCCTTTTAGGGCACTAAAATTGGTCTTTGAAGAAGAAAACGACCTCTAGGATGTTTCTATGGAAGTGGAGAGGTGAAATTGGAAGGGGTTGGCCGATCTTGAAGGCTCAAAGTGGTGTGAGGAAGAGAGGGAGGAGGTGCCTTTTTATAAGGGAGAAGAGGGGCAGCTTTGGAAAAACTAAAAATATTATTTTATTATAAAGCCATATTCAGTTTTAAATAGCACTAAATTGTTTTATTTATAATCTAAGGTGGGGATGGGTCTAAATACTCTCATCCAAAAGAATTTGGACAAGTTTAGTTTACTATTTTTACCTTATCATTTAGATTTAACTTTAAGTTAGATAATTTTACTTTTACCGTGTCTTTTTGTGTTCTTACACTATAAGGTTAATAAACTTACTATAACAAGCCTAAAGTACCCCCAAGTTGTTTATTATTAATATATATAACCTTATCTATGTCATTTGGACGAAAATTATATTTTTAGGAATAAAATAACAATTAATAATATAATATTTTCTTTAAAAACTATATTATGTCAATTTTGACACTCTTGATTTTTGTGAAAATCATAACAGAATGATTAGTTCGAAAAAAGTTAATTAAATCAATAATAACATGGCATATTAACCTATAATTTTTTTTAATTCATAAAAAGTCTAAAATTACATTTATTTGGGTTTTTATAGCATCAATTATGTCAATATTTTATTAATGAGATAATTACTGCATCATTATTTTGTCATAAATAAATTAAATTATTTAATGTCTAAAATTTATAAATAAAATACCATTATGCAGGAAATCTTTTTATCTTTATAATTAATCTTTATATTCGAATTTATATTTTGTATAACCCTATATTAAAAATTATTTATTTATTAAACATTGATTTTAACTATTTTAACCCTTCTTTAAATAAATTAATAATAAATGTCCTAATCTAATCCATGTAGGCCTAAATGGTAATATATTATTACTAAGGTTGTTTTTTATCGAATTAAACTAGTCCAATAGAATTAGGACATGTGTTAGGGTAATAATAATATCCTTTTTACCCTTAATTACCCTATTTACTTTTAACCGTGGTAAATAAAAGTAAAAAGTTACTATTCACCAAAAATTATTTTCATCTCATTGAACCACATTTTACCTACCGACATCAAGTGTGTCACTCTAATTTTTGAAATTCCATTCACAAAAGAGGTAAAATTACGTTTTATGTAAATTTGCAAATTCTCTTAGGAGGTGGGTAAAAGGCGGTGAAAAGTTAAATCGAATTTTTATATACATAAAATTATTATAAAATGACTCCAATGAATTGAATTTAACTTATATAAGTTTTATGTATCAATTTTGACATAAAATAAATTTAATTAAAATAAATAATTATTTAAATAAAATTTTGGTTTTTAAATAGTAACCCAGTGTTTTCACTGTTCATCAAAAATTGAATGTTTTCTGAAAAATACCAAAATTTCACCCTAGGCTAATTTTGATATTCAGAATCCAAAAATGAAGTCCATTTTGAAAAATAAAATTTAAAAAATTTCAAAAATTGGTTATTACTATTCATAACGGCTAGTTTTAATAATAGTGTATCGTTGTTTAATTAAACTCGGTATTGCGTATGACGCAAGCTATCAAGGAAGGTCGAGGTTGCGTGTAAAGAAATCCAAGCTATTGTTGTGTGTAGTGAAAGATTAATTTTATGATTTATATAACATAAAAACAAAATATTTCTTATAAAAGTATCAGGTGTTACATTCCTTCAGCAGGACTTTCTGTGATAGAGTCAGGCATCCATCCGAGAGGCCCGGATCTAGATCCTCTACCAATTCATGACCATAGGTAGAGTCCGGATTCGGCAAGACCAACTCCATATGGAGTTGATCCTTTATATAGTAGGTTAATTCCATATGTGTCTCGGTATCCGACATGGACCTAATAGTGATCCTCATCAGTGTATCACGATCTATCCCACTCAGAAGTGTTTGTCCCGTAATGTGTGTAACTACCTCCCGTGGCGTTTCCTGATGAACAGTACTTCTCAGAAGAACGTCGTTAGAGCTATATGACATATCAAGTGTGTTCTACCAGAATGAGTGCTTCGTGGAATTTTTGACGTGAACCCCTAGCCGGGGGTATGTGGTTTTGTGACTTGTCTCTAGACTACAGGTATGGGTTTTGAGTATATCGAGTTTGTGTTATATGTTCTGTAGAGATATACTATGCATAGCTGCCTAAACCTATAATTTTTGTACTAAATTGTGGTTTTCGGGGTCCTCTACTGAGTACTGTTATACTCACACCTGCATGGGATTTTCCAGCACGTGTCGTGCCATGTGAAGACGATAAATATGACAACCCTGCTTTTTATTACAACTTACACATGCTTTATTACATAAAACATCACTTGATACAATAAAGAAGATCGAGAGGTTTAGTGTATTTGGGGATTAGGATCATTACATAAAAACATAAAACATGAAATACAACATCTTTATTGAAAACATCCTTTACATGTCCACTACATTCCCTCGTACTTAGTATTGCATGGGATAACCTGAGGACATGCATAAGAAAAGGGTGAGCTATAAAGCCCAGTAAGGGTGTACACATGGAATAACCTGAGGAGTAAAATACATGTTAGTCAATAGGCATGTCAATCGAGCATAATATAAACATGAACATAAAGGCAAGATAAAGCATGATAATCATAACATGGAAATGTGGCAACAACACTTAACATTGAATTAGCATGAGCCAAGGCTAATTGCACATGGAGCATGAGTAAACCCTCATTGCCCATGAATCATGAGTAAACCCTCATTGAACTTAAATTATCATGATTCAACACTAATTACACATGACATATCATGATACTATACTTTACCCAATGCATTGGAGCGCTATAAGGGCGCACCCTTCTTAAACATTTCATTCCATGCATAAGTGTGTCACATGGATCATAAAACATGGATTCATAAAACATAATCATTTATTCCATGATAAAGTAATGTGGAATTCAAACATGAAAAATTACAATCAATAAGTAAATGTGCATAAAGGTGAATACCCTTGATGGATAAATGGGCATGGTATTCACTACACAATGACATTGGCTTAGAAAATCGGTGCGATTTCGGTAGCGTAACAACGTGACAAAAGAATTCATAAAAAAGTTTGATGAGAGCGAAAGGGGTTCCTCATCATATTTACATGTAATGTACAGTAAGGAGGTCATACAGATACATGTCCCAACAATTGAAATGTAATTTAGATTCATGATACAAAAGTATTTCTTGAATGTAAAAGAAGAGAGAGAAGTTCCTTTCAGAATTTCGGCATAGTAAAGGGTGTACATGGGAGGCATTAAATGAGAGATAAAGAGGTCTCTCATCTTTAAAACATAAATAGGGAAGTATGAGGGAGTTTAGAAACCATACCCCAATATTCATAATTGAAATTAAAAGGGAAATGCAACTTAAATAAAATTGACAAAAATGAGAAAGGAAGAAAAAACCCTTTCTCGGAGGTGTGCTTCCAAAGGCTAGATAGAGGCTTGTGAGAGGATTCTTGAGAGCTTGGGGAACCTTGGGAGGATTCTAAACAGAGTAGGTCATAGGTTGGACGAACTCCAATGGATTTTAGTGAGGAGGATGTGGGAGCATTGGTGGGTTTATATAGGAAAGGTGAGGGAATTCTTTATTATTTAGGTTTGGGTCCCCTTACATTAAATTAATCCAAACCACAAACCATCCCATGGATTTTTACCAAGGTTTTTGTAAAAGGGAAGAAGAAAACAATATTTTACAAGGCCCAAGTCCAAAATTCTTATAATAATAAGGTTGCTTAGGTGGAGGTGAGTCACACTCCCAATGAAACTAATTTTAAAAAGGCAAACTGTTGAATAAGTCTTGAGGGGTCCATTAATGCTTTGAAAAATAAGTCAAAAAAACCCAAAATAACTTTATTTTAATGGTAAAACATATATTGGCCGAACATAAATATTATAGTATTTTATTATATCACTATTGGGTCATTATAATGTCATAAAACACATTATATATTTAAACGGTATTTAATTTTTACCCAAAAATTTGACTGTCTCAGAAAATTATGAAAAATACACCGTTGGATAATTTCAACGTCCTGATTCCCAAAATAACATTTATTTTACTTAAATAATTTTCGAAATATGTGAATTTTCACTTTTAAAATAAAAGCTGACATTTATCGAAAATTCACGGGTTTTGACATAAATGGTTTTCAAACCATAATAAAAATTATAATTGCATTCATAAAATTATAAGATCATTTATATTTAATAAAAATTAATTTAAAATTTATAATAATATTTTATTAAAATAGTATTTAATTCAAAAATCCCTTAATTTAATAAAATAGAATTCTTAATTAAATAATAACTAAAAGCACCATTTGTACTTTAAAAACTATTTACAATGTATCAAAAAATGACTAGAAGTTATATTCATTATTATATAAAAAAAAATGTGCATGAACATATTACTACTTATTAGTTAAATAACACCTTAAAACAGCTGCATAAGTCCTAAGGGTAAGCTGTGTGATGGTGACAAACTCTTGGGGTGGCTCGGGTAGCACCGCTCGAGTTGTAATTTCAATCAACTTCCACTTTTCCCATAGACGATCACGTTTGATATTGACATAATGAAGCTCATCTTGAGCTTGGTCAAGGGTGAAGCCCAAGGATGCTAACTGTTTTCCGAGCTTTGACTAATGGGCTTCGTATGGGGCAATTCTACTAGATGAGGCCATCGCTTCCTTTGTCTGAGTAAAATTGTGTTCGTTAAAACCTTATATTTATACTAATCATGAGATCAATGTTCAACGGCTATAAAAGTAACGGTCACAACCCTTATCATAAAACCAAAAACATTTTTTATAAAGATACATTTAACTAGATCAAGAGGTATTTTCCATTAATGAAACATTGGGTTGTTACAATATTCCCCCTTAAGAAATTTCGCCCTTGAAACATTCCTTCTCCCACACTAAAACAAATGTGGGTAACTCAGCTTCATTATATCCTCTGATTCCCATGTTGCTTCTACAAACATGTGGTTTCTCCACAACACCTTGACGAGGGGCATTGTCTTATTTCGTAGAACTTTCTCTCTACGATATAAGATCATCACCAGTTGCTCCTCATAAGAAATATCATCTTCCAATTGTACCACCTCAGAAGAGAGTACATGTGAAGGGTCCGGTATGTACATCCTTAAGAGGGATACATGAAAGACATCATGAACCTTGGCCATAGTAGGTGGAAGTGCTAGTCGATAGGCCATAGCCCCAACACGATCAAGAATCTCAAAGGGGCCGATGTACCTTGGACTAAACTTCCCATTCTTTACAAACCTCATGACCTTCATCCACGGAGATATGCGTAAAAACACCATGTCTCCAACTTTAAACTCAAGGTCTCGTCGACAATTATCTGCATAACGCTTCTGTCTACTCTGGGCTGCCTTGATATGCTGTTTAATGGTTTTCTCCTTCTCCACCATTTCTTCGACCATTTCTGGTCCAAGTAGCTTACGTTCACCGACCTCATCCCAACATGTCGGTGTTCTGCACCTTTTCCAATAAAGGGCTTCATATGGTGCCATTTGGATTATCGAGTGGAAACTGTTATTATAAGAGAACTCAACCAGAGAAAGATGTTGATCCCATCCTCTATTAAAGTCCACTGAGCATGGTCTCAACATATCCTCAAGTGTTTGGATAGTCTGCTCAGATCGACCATCAGTTTGAGGATGATAGGTCGTACTGATGTTCAGTTCAGTATTCAGAGCATGTTGAAGACTCTTCCAAATCTTAGAGGTGAATCTTGGATCTCGGTCAGACATAATAGATAGTGCTACTCCATGAAACCTTACCACTTCCTTGATATATATCTGTGCTAGTTGATCCAATGAGAAATCCTCCCGAATAGCAATGAAGTGTGCAGTCTTTGTAACACGATCCACAACAATCCAGATTGCATTGTTTCCTTTGGATGTCCTTGGATGTCCGGTGACAAAGTCCATGTTGATGTTTTCCCATTTCCATTCTGGTATGGGCAATGGTTGCATCATCCCCTTAGAATTCTGTCTCTCTAACTTCACTTGCTGACACACCAGGAACTTTGATGTATATGCGGCAATCTCCATCTTCATATTATCCCACCAAAAGTTTTCTCGGAGGTCTCGATACATCTTTGTGCTCCCTGGGTGAATAGAGAAATTTGAACTATGTGCATCATTTATGAGTTCCTTCTTCAGCTCCGGACTTGATGGAACACATAGTATTTTCCCAAACCGCACAGTTCCTTCTTCATTAACATTAAACTCTGAGGATTTCCCATTTTTGATAGATTCCACTTTTTCTTGAATTCCCACATCATCCTTTTGAGCATCCTTTAACCTTTCCAAAAGATATAGTTGAGCAATAATTTGTGAAAGTATTGATGATGTTTCCTTCTTTATTATTCCCACATCCATCTTCATCAAGTCTAAGAAGATTGGATCCTTCTCAATTCTCATCATTGATAGAATCGCTAGATCATTTCTACTTAAGGCATCTGCCACCATGTTCTCTTTCCCAGGGTGGTAATGTATTGAATAGTCATAATCCCTGGTGAGCTATATCCATCTTCTCTGGTGCATATTATGCTCTTTCTGTGTGAATATATATTTAAGACTCTTGTGGACAGTATATATCTCACATTTCTCTCCATAGAGATAATGCCACCAGATTTCCAAGGCAAAGATCACAACCGCCAACTCCAGATCATGTGTTGGATAGTTTTGCTCAGGGATTTTCAACTACCTTGAGGCATAGGATATCAGTTTATCAATCTGCATTAGCACACAAACTAATCCCTTCTTGTAAGCATCACTGAATACCACAAAAAGCTCCCCACTTTTTGGTAAAGTGAGCATGGGTTCAGTTATAATCCCCCTTTTCAACTCCTTTTCAACTTTCTTCTCATTCATCACTCCAAGAAAACTTTACTCCATTTCGAGTTAGCCTGGTAAGAGGGTTGTACAATCTTGAGAAATTTCTCATAAATCGTCGATAATACCTAGCTAACCCCAAGAAGCTACGGATATCTGTTACCGATGTTGGCCTCTTCCATCCCTCAATTGAATCTGTTTTGGATGGATCCACAGATATCCCATTGCTTGTGATGATATGGCCCAATAATGAGACCTCCTTCAACCAGAACTCACACTTTCTGTACTTTTCATAGAGCTTCTCCTTGCGCAAAGTCTCTAGTACAGTTCTTAATTGCTCTTCATGGTCCTCCTTGGTTTTGGAGTTTATTAGAATATCATCTATAAATACTACCACAAATTTGTCAAGGTAATCTCTAAAGACTCTATTCATCAAGTCCATGAATATTTCTGGAGCATTGGTGAGTCCAAAAGGCATTAATATTAATTCATAGTGCCTGTATCTTATACGAAAAGTAGTCTTGGGGACATCTTGCTTCTTCAACCTTACTTGATAATATCCTAACCGCAAGTCCACCTTGGAAAAGTATTGTTCTCCACGCAGCTGGTCAAAAAAGTCATCGATTCATGGGATATGATACTTGTTCTTTATCGTGATTTTCGTAAGTTCACAATAATCGATGCTGAGCCTCATTGACTCATCCTTCTTCTTGATGAAGAGGACTGGTGCACCCCATGGTGAAGCACTTGGGCATATAAACCCTTTATCCAGATTCTCATGTAGTTGTTTCTTCATCTCTTCAAGCTCAACAACAACCATTCTATATGATGTCTTGGATATTGGTAGCACCCTAGGTTTAATTTCAATTGAGAACTCAACATCTCTTCCTAGAGGAAGACCAGGCAGTTCCTCGGGAAACTCTTCAGCGAATTCCCTCACAATAGGCATTTCTTCAAGGATGGTTTCTTCCTTGGACTCAATCATCTGAGCCAGATATGCGTGCTCATAAGGCAGTAATATCCATGCTTGAGAATATGGAGCTAAAGGAGATTCATCTTCTTCCTGACACTTGTAAAGAATCGGCGGTCGATTTTCTATATGGAGTGTGATTTCCCTCTCCCGAAAATTTATGTTAGCTCTATATAAGGAAAGCCAATCCATTCCAAGAATTTCATCAAATTCCACCAGAGGGAGTATGATGAGGTTCTCCAAGAAATTCAATCAACAGATTATAACAAGGGAAGACTTATATTCATGGGATGGAATTATTGCCCCATTTTCCATATTCACCGACGTCTTTACTTCCATGATATTTGGTGGTGCTGGGATTGTTCTACTAAACTTTTGAGATATAAAATAATGCGTAGAACCTGAATCAAAAACAATGTTCGCTATTATTGAATGAATAACTAGCGTACCTATCACCACTTCGTTGTCGGTGTTCACTTCGGAAGAAGTGATGGAAAAAGCTCTTCCTTTCTGTCTTGGAGGTTGTTGGTTGCCTCCGATAACCCTTGGATTAGGGCACTGATTTTCAAAATGACCCAGTTCTTTGCATTTATAGCATTGAACAATGCGTTAAGGTTATAACGGAGCATTCCTCTCCTCTGTCGCAGTTGTGGGTCCTTCTTGCCGACAGTTAATAGCTAGGTTCCCTTCTCTTCCACACCTGAAGCATTTTCTCATCCCCTTAAAGAAATTTCTAGGGTGCTTCTTTCCGCACTTTTGGTAAGTGGGGTTCTGGAAATTATTAGCGCCGTTGGATTTATCCATTTGCCAACCCGTACTGAAGTCCACCTTACACTTCTTATCCCAATTATACCCCTGTGATTCTCGGATCTCCATTTCGAACTTGAGGGCACATCGGACATTTTCCTCATACCTGTCGAAGTCATAGATCGTTAATTCTATCCACAAGCTAGGATTCTGCCCACCAAAGAAGAGGTCAACCTTGCATTCGGGGGTAACGACAAAGCCGGAAGCATATCATGCAAGCCTTGTGAAGTTTTCCTCATACGCTCCAATGGATTCCATATCTTTTTTCTTGAGGGAAAGAAATTCCCTTTCCATCTTAATCCGGAGGGTGCGCGGAAAATATTTATCGAAAAACATCTTCCGGAATTCCTTCCATTCCAAAGCCTCGATCTCCTCCTCAGGCTTCATATTTTTGATCAATGTCCACCATTGATCAGCATCACCCTCCATACGATAAGTATCCAGGAGAACCTTTTCTTGTTCAGAACATTGGAGGATGTAGAATATCTTTTCAATGGAGCTGATCCTTTGTTCAGCGATCATGGGATCAGATGATCCACTAAAAGAAGGAGGCCTTTTTCTCATGAAGCTCTCAATAAAGACTTGTTCTTTCATAGGGGGGGGGGGGTTGAACGTTCCTCTTAAGCTGTGTTTCTATTCAAAACATGAGTTAGCTAAGAGAGAAGTGTGACAAAGTTTGCGATTCCCACTCCCATTGGATTTGTCATCTCATTAGTACATTCATCACACTGATCCTCACAACGATTGTTAGCCCAAGTCCTCCTATTACCGGCCATTGGCTGGAATAAAAGGAATGTTAGGGGTAACACATAAAGGGTAATCCAAAGAAAAAAGTTGATGACTCAAAAATAAACATTTATTTCCTTAACTCACGAGTCTATAGGCTTCAATCTAGGCTTTTCATGATCTACATTCTAACATATATTCTTAGGGGAATTTTTCCCTTAATAAGGGTTCATACTATGATTGTGAGTTTATCAAAACATATCCCCCGAGAGTTTCGTAACCATGAGTGTAACAAGGCCCGTTGTCGTGCACCAGTTCCCGTTCGAGTCTAGCTCATAGTGGTGTTTTCGGGTTTTACCCCTAAGATACATCTATGCCAGAGCCTCCTCTACCTGATCGTATCCAGACAGGGATGTATTTGTTTGATAAACCACTTACTTAGTATTTTCCAAAACTTAGGGATGTTTTTATTATACTTAGTCTTGTATCTAAGGCTTTACTAGGGTTTCCTAATCCCAAAAATAACTAAACCTATCCTCTGATACCAACTATGACAACACTACATTTTATTACAACATAAACATGATTTATTACATAAAACTCCACTTGATGTAACAAAGAAGATCGGGAGGCTTAGTGTCTTTGGGGATTAGGATCATTAAATAAAAACATAAAACATGAAATACAACATCATTATTGAAAACTTTCGTTACATGACCACTACATTCCCTCGTACTTAGCATTGCATGGGATAACCTGAGGACATGCATAAGAAAAGGGTGAGCTATAAAGCCCAGTAAGGGTGTAAACATGGAATAAAATTAGGAGTAAAATAAATTTTAGTCAATAGGCATGTCAATCGAGCATAATATAAACATGAACATAAAGGCATGATAAAGCATGATAATCATAACATGGAAATGTGGCAACAACACTTAACATTGAAATAGCATGAGCCAAGGCACATTGCACATGGAGCATGAGTAAACCCTCATTCCACATGAAGCATGAGTAAACCCTCGTTGCACTGGAATTAGCATGAGTCAACACTCACTGCACATGACATATCATGATACTATACTTTACCCAATGCATTAGAGCATTATAAGGGCGCACCCTTCTTGAACATTTCATTTCATGCATAAGTGTGCCACATGGATCATAAAACATGAATTCATAAAACAGAATCATTAATTCCACGATAAAAGAATGTGGAATTCATACATGAAACATTAAAATAAATAAGTAAATGTGCGTATGGTGAATACCCTTGATGGAGAAATGGGTCTGGTATTCACTACACAATGACATTGGCTTAGAAAATCGGTGCGATTTCAGCAGCGTAACGACGTGACATTAGAATTCATAAAAAAAAGGTTGATGAGAGTGAAAGAGGTTCCTAATAATATTTACATGTAATGGACAGTAAGGAGGTAATATAGATACATGTCCCAATAATTGAAATGGAATTTAGATTCATGATACAAAAGTATTTCTTGAATGTAAAAGAAGAGATAGAAGTTCTTTCGGAATTTCGGCATAGTAACAGGTGTACATGGGAGGAATTAAATTAGAGAGAAAGGGGTCTCTAATCATACAAACATAAAGAGGGCAGTATGAGGGAGGTGCGAAACCATACCCCAATATTCATAATTGAAATTAAAAGGGCAATACAACTTAAAGAAAATTGACAAAAATGAGAAAGGAAGAAAAAACCCTTACATGGAAGTGTGCTTCCAAAGGATATAGAGAGGCTTGTGAGAGGCTTCCTGGGAACTTTGGGAACCTTGGGCGGATTCTAGAGAGATTAGTTCAGAGGTTGGACAAACTCCAAGGGATTTTAGTGAGGTGGAAGTCGAGCTTGGGTGGGTTTATATAGGAAAGGTGAGGGAATTCTTTATTATTTAGGTTTGGGTCCCCTTACATTAAATTAATCCAAACCACAAACCATCCCATGGTTTTTGCCCATGGATTTTGGAAAAGGGAAGAGGAAAACAGTATTTTATAAGGCCCAAGTCCGAACATCTTAAATTAATAAGGTTGCTTATGTGGAGGTGAGTCACACTCCCAAGGAAACTAATTTTAAAAAGGAAAAGTGTTGAATAATTCTTGAGGGGTCCATTAATGCTTTGAAAAATAAGTCAAAAAAAACCCAAAATCACTTTATTTTGATGGTAAAACATATATTTTCCGAACATAATGATTATTGTATTTTATTACACCACTATTGGGTAATTATGATGTCATAAAACACATTATATATTAAAATGGTATTTAATTTTTACACAAAAATTTGACTGTCTCAGAAAATTATGAAAAATTCACCATTGGATAATTTCGACATCCTGATTCCAAAAATAACATTTATTTTATCTAAATAATTTTCTAAATATATGAATTTTCACTTTTAAAATAAAAACCGACATTTATCGAAAATTAACGGGTTTTGACAGAAATGGTTTTCAATCCTTAATAAAAATAATAATTGCATTCATAAAATTTTAAGATCATTTATATTTAATAAAAATTAATTTAACATTTAAAATAATATTTTATTAAAATATTATTTAATTCAAAAATCCCACTATTTAATAAAATAGAATTCTTAATTAAATAATAACTAAAAACACCATTTGTACTTTAAAAACTATTTACAATGTATCAAAAAATGTCTAGAAGTTATATTCATTATTATATACAAAAATAATGTGCATGAACATAGTACTACTTATTTGTTACATAACCCCTTAAAACAAATGCATAGGACATAAGGGTAAGGTGTGTGATGGTGACAGACTCTTGGGGTGGCTCGGATTGCATCGCTAGAGTGATAATTTCAATCAACTTTCACTTTTCCCATAGTCAGTCACGTTCGATCTTGACATAATGAAGCTCAGCTTGGGCTCGGTCAAAGGTGAAGCTCAAGGATTCTACCTCTTTTCCGAGCTTCGACAAATGGGCTTCGTATGGGGCAATTCTACTAGATGAGGCCATCGCTTCCTTTGTCTGAGTAAAATTCGGTTCGTTAAAGCCTTATATTTATACTAATCATGTGATCAGTGTTCAACGGCTATAAAAGTAACAGTCACAACTCTTATCATAAAACCAAAAACATTTTTTAAAAAGAGACATTTAACTGGATCAAGAGGTATTTTCCATTAATGAAACTTTGGGTCATTACAAGAAACCTTTTGACAGAGTTCAATGTGGACCAGGACATGACCAAGCTTTCTGAGTTCCCTATAGCTAGAGTTGTTTCTACGGCTATGAGCAGCAGTCTTAGTACCTTTTTTGTTTTCAGGTTGGACATGGAAGTTTTCATACTTTTGTTTTTTTGGGCATGTATTGCGGCCTAGTATACATTCATTACTTTACCTTCTTTCGTACTCTCTTGGTTGGGTTTAGTTTTATGCATGAATTTTGTTCTTTAGTTGTATCTTTTACATTTCAACATTTGTGGGCTTGGATATGTGTGCGTGTTTACAGGTAATTAGGAAATTCCTACCATTTCACTAATATGCCTACTCGGTGCTAGTCAACAGCACATAGCCTATTGAAGGCGGGATTGGGGAGTTGAGGCATGGGCCCCCCCTAGGACGGGTCGTGACAGAGTGGTATCATAGGTGGTCAGTTCTACCTTGGGGAAAAGAGTTTGTGAGTATGGTTTGGGGTAATGATGTTAAGTGTTTCGAGCTTGACATTTAGTCCAGAGACTCTAGTTTTGGTGTAGCGACTGACATATCCATACACCAGGACTCTGATAACCTTCTTTTTGACTCGGTTCATGAAAACACTAGTTGCAGGGAAATAAAAGAAAGGTATATGCATCATATAGGGATGGGTTTTGTTTTCCATGCCCTTTGTTTCATCTATCCATATATAATCATTGACCATGGTACATCTTGTTTCCTTAAAGGATGCCTTCGCAACTCATACCCACTAGGATTCAGCAGCGCGATCATGAGGATGACCAGCTCAGTGACGAGGCTTTGATACAGGGACCAGTTCCCCAGGCATTGACACCAGGTGGTGCACTAGTTATACCACCACCAGTGCTGAAGATCATGGTACATATGGTACTTTCCGATAAGGAGTGCAGGATGAGAATGATCCATGAATTCCATAGACAGAGACCCCTCAGGTTCTGAGGTGTGCCTGACCCTCAGGTGGCTAAGGACTAGCTTGAGGTAGTGACAAGTGATTTCCATCTATTGAGGACACCAGCAGACCAGATGGTGAACTTAGGAGCGAGCCTTCTTTAGTGTTCGGTGGGAGGATGGTGGAGTATGACAACACAAGCTCAGGATGAGGAGACTCTTTCATGGATAGAGTTTGAGTGACTCTTCTGGGAGGAGTTCTCTCCTATTACGCTGAGAACTGTGTGCATCCAGGTGCTTCTTCAGCTTCAGTAGGGCAGTATGACAGTAGCTGACTATTCATCGAGGTTCAAAAACATCGTCCGCTACAAGATTGATATGGTGAAGGATCAGTACTTCAGATCTCCAACCTTCGAGTGAGGTCTACGAAGGAACATCTACGCCAGTGTTGTGCCTATATGAATATCAACTTATGCTGGAGTGCTCGAGCGGGCCTAGGTGATTGACAGCTTCTTGGCAGAGAAGAGAAAGCAGACGGTAGTTACCAGTAGGAAGACAGGTGCGGAGACCATGGCAGTAGGGAGCTGACGTCGTGCATAGGAATGTGGACGGGGGAGGGGCATAGGAGGACCCAGGACATAGGATCGACAGTCCAGGGCACTCATGCTATATCTAGTCGACCTACGGAGAAGCGATACTACACGTATGATGGTAGGGGCCATCTCGTTAGAGATTGCCCAACCTGTCGAGCTACTGAGAGGGATGCGGTGGATGGACCATCGAGGAAGAGGCAGAGAGTGGAGCAGACAGTCCCGCCAAGTGGAAAACATGGCAGAGGAGCAGGGAGAGCTTCGTGTGGTGGATGGATCTTTGACTTACATCCACCACCACCCCAGGAGGTCCGTACCAAGCTCAGGGAGATGGGGGACAGGGGCGGGGACAGGTTCATGTGGTTGAGGCATACTACCCTGTGGCTCCAGGGATGAATAGAGGTATGGTTTTTGTCTTTTCTTCTATAGCTGTCGTACTTTTAGACATAGGTTCTAGTCATTCCTTCATAGCCATGTGTCTTGTACAAAACCTCGATATTCTGGTAGAACCTTTGACTCGATACATATTATTGTAGACACCTATGGTAGGAGACTCAATGATCAGGAACCTTTGCAGAAAGTGTGATCTTAACCTTGGAGGTGAGAGTTTTGGTTGGAACCTCTTTGTGGTAGCATCGAGGCCTTACAAAATCATTCTCGGTATAGATTGGTTATCTTCAATCCATGCCCAAATTGACTGTTTTAGGTGAAAAGTGTGGTGTGTCCGTCGTGATGGAATGAGGTTTTCCTTTATTGGGGAAAGGGAATCCCAGGTAGCACATAATTTGATTATGCATAGGAGGGTGTATCCAATAACTCATGAGTTGGCTAGCCTTACCCTCGGACCAGTAGATGTTGTGAGCTCCTAGTTCCCAGTAGTAGTGGAGGAGTATGAGAATGTCATTCCCGAAGATGTTCCAGGATTACCTCCCAGCTGGGAAATCGACTTCTGCATCATCTTACATCCTAGGATTGCACTGATTTCCTAATCAAAATATCGGATGGCTCCTGGAGAGCTTCGGGAGCTGAGGGTGCTGTTGGAGGAATTACAGAGAAAGGGATTCGTGAGACCCAGCGTTTCACCATGGGCCGCCCCAACCTTGTTTTCTAAGAAGGAAAATGGGATTATGAGGTTGAGCGTGGATTACCAGTGCCTGAACCAGGTGACAGTGAAAAAAAGTATCCACTACCAAGGATCGATAACCTATTCGATTAGCTACGAGGGGCACAATGGTTCTTGAAGGTTGAACTTCGATCAGACTATCACCAGCTCCGAGTGCGGGATGAGGATATACCAAAGACAACTTTCAGATGCCGCTACAGTCACTTTGAGTACTTGGAGATTCCTTTCAGCTTGATGAATGCCCATATAGTGTTCATGGGACCGATTAACCGAAACTTCCAGCTGTACATGGACCGGTTAGTAGTGCTCTTCATTGATGAAATTCTTGTGTACTCGGTGTCCGAGGAGGAGTATGCGAGACACCTGTAAATGGTTCTAGACATACATTAAATGCACCATCATTATGGTATTTTCTAAAAGTTCCAGTTTTGGATTTTGTAGGTCCACATTATTGGACATGTTATCTCAATAGATAGAGTAGTTGTAGACCAAACCAAGGTGGAGGATGTGTTAGTATGGGAGCCACCTCAAAGCGTGATAGAGGTGCAGAGCTTCTTTGGGTTGGCAGGATATTACCGGAGATTGATTCCTGATTTCTCCCAGATATCAGCACTAATGAAAGCCTTGACCAGGAAGTGGCAACCCTTCATGTGGACAGAGAAGTGCCAGCAAGCATTCAAGCAGTTGAGATAGAGTTTGACGAGCACCCAAGTCTTGAGATTGCCAGAGGAGTGTGTCGAGTAAATAGTTATCTGTGACACACTAGGGATTGTGCTTGGCTATTTCGTGATTCATATGAAGGCAGTGATTGCTTATTGTTCGCGCCAGCATAGAAAACATGAGCAGAACTATGTGACCCATGATCTTGAGTTGGCTTCGGTAGTCTTCGCATTGAATATGGGGCGACACAACCATACGGGTGAGCAGTTTATCGTCTACTCTGACCAGAAAAGCCTCAAATACATCTTTTAGATGAAAGACATGATTGTAATAAAGAGGAGTTAGCTTTAGTTCATCCAGGACTACGGTTTGGAGAACATCTATACTCCTGGGAAAGGGAACACAGTTTTGGATGATCTTAGCTGAAGATCGAGCTCAGAACTATTGAGTGAGGTGGCAGAGCAGTTAGCCACGTTGAATTTTTCCTTCATGGAAAGGGAAGAGGCAGCCTACCTACAGTAGATGGTTTTCACCCCTCCACTCTTACAACAGGTGAGGGAGGCGCAACTAGGACATATCAACTTTGTGGTTTTACGTGCTCAGTTATCAACATGACATGCTCCTGATGGATATTCACATGGTGGGGTGCAAATATATATTTTTAGAGGACGCCCTGTTGTACATGTGGCATTGTAGGAGGTGGTCCTATGTGAGTCTCATACATCCCCTTTCGCTGTATATATTGGTGTGACAAAGATGTACCAGGACCTCCAAAGATAGTTCTGGTGGTCGGGCATGAAGAAGCAGTAGCATACTCCATTACTGGATGCTACACATGCCAATAGGTGAAGGCTGGGTAGAAGGTTCCAGCGGGATTAGATCACCCCTGGATGTTCTAGAGTGGAAGTGGGATGGAATATCGATGGACTTCGTGACGAGATTACCATGGACGTCCATGGGGCATGATTCCTTCTGGGTGATCGTTGACCGACTCACCAAGTCAGCCCAATTACTAGCTATCAGGGAGAAGAGTACCATAGATAGCTTTGGAGGCATCTACATGTAGGAGATAGTTTGGCTTCATGGAGTCCCCTCAAAAATAGTCTCATACCGATATGCCTGTTTAACATACCATTTGTGGAAGGGATTGTAGGAGGCTGTGGGGAATCAGTTATGCTTGAGGACAACATTTTATCCCAAGACTGAAGGTCAGACGAAGAGGATCATTCAGGTTCTGGCAGATATATTGTGAGACTGTGTCATGGACTTTGGTTGCAGATTGGAGGACTAACTACCACTGGTGGAGTTTTCATACAACAATAGCTACCCCTCCACCATTGGCATGGCACCGTTCGATTCCCATTATGGGAGACCCTACTGGTCACCGCATTCCTGGCCCAACCTCGAAGATTCAGCACTCATTGGTCCAGAGTTGGTGTGAGTTACCACCGAGATGGTGAAAATCATCTAGGAGAAGATGAATTCTATACAATGTTGTCAGAAGTCTTATGCTGACAGACAACAGAGACCTATGGAGTTCGAAGAGGGAGACCACGTCTTTCTTTGGGTCTCACCTCGACGTGGGTTAAAAATATTTTTCTGGTGTGGCAAGCTATCTCCGAGGTTCATCGGACCTTTCCAGATACTGTGCAGAGCTGGCGAGGTGGTGTATCGCCTAGCTATACCGCCACAGTTGCAACGTGTACATGATGTCTTCAACATGTCGCAGTTG
Organism: Viscum album; assembly: GCA_963277665.1. Taxonomy (NCBI): domain Eukaryota; kingdom Viridiplantae; phylum Streptophyta; class Magnoliopsida; order Santalales; family Viscaceae; genus Viscum; species Viscum album. The sequence goes on along the minus strand of OY728143.1, from coordinate 57,731,264 downwards.
ATCAGGTACGTGCATGACCCATCACACGTCATAGAATGGGGTGAGATAGACATCGAGGATGGAGTGACCTTTATTGAGTACCCAATGGAGATCAAGGATCAGCAGGAGATGATCCTTCATGGGAGATCAATTCCCTTGGTGAGTGTACGGTGGCAGGACGAGAATATTCAGTGGAGCACATGGGAGCGGGAGGCCAATATCTGTGCCCAGTACCCATATCTTTTTGAGTATCCATTGTTTCGGATTTTTGGGGACGTAAAGCCCCAAGGTGAGGAGAATATAATGTCTTGGATTTTCTGTGTATTATTTTAAATATTATAAGGAATTATTTTGAGACTGGGTGTGAATAAATCACATCATTTTGAGGCCCACTGAGCCCGGGATGATGGTTTGAACATTTTTTTAAGTTATGTGAGCCAGCACATGTGCGCAGTTGTGGCAGTTTCCAGACGTATGCTCGGATTAAAAATCTGAGGGCACCGTTGCGTCCAAGATAAAGACTATAACAATGAACGATCCTATCCTCGATTGGTGCGGGTTGATGAAAAAATTTACATTTATAACATTTTATGTAAAATAAAATAAAATAAATTCGCAAAGTTTAATTTATTTCTTTTCGGAAATATCTGATGCAACGCAACGATGGGGAAGATATTTCAGTCATTAATATAATGTCATAATGACTCAAAAACAGCAATGCTGACTCTGTAATGCCATAGCGTGATGAGATGTCAAATATGTTCCCTTTTTATTTGGATAATCGAATTTTTCTCATTGGGGATGATTGAGAGAAACCTCTGGAGAATCTGCGGAGTGTTGGAGCAAACTCTCAGCGACAAAAAATAACGGATCAAAGTTGAGATTCATTGCGCCAACGAAGTTGAAGGATCTCAACGATAATGAAAACATGACCCTTTTTCAACTGTCAATTATTTCTTAAATGTAGGGGTTTGTTATTTAATTTTTCTCTTCCCTGTTTTGATTTGAATGACGAACGCTGATTATCCACGAACACGTTGATCTGCGGATTCGTACACGCTTGATGTAGGGTTTTATTTGAAATGATTATGGGGAATTAATCCACATTGATTATTGTTGTGGATTTATGCTCCTTTTAAGACTATTAATGGAAGCGAATTGATGTCATGATGAACGACATCGAAGGTTCTTTCCTCAAATTTTCTTTATTGAATTTCATCACTTTTTTCGCGCATTCTTCGCGTTCTTTGAGGGGCGATGAACAATGGATTTTTGCACGTCTGTTTTGTGACACGAAGATCCCAAATTGATGAATAGACACCACCATGACCTTGAGGAGGTCCGCTGACGATGGTAGATGATGAATCAGGATGGATCACAAAGGGTCGTTCTTTGAGCGTTTTTCGCACGAGAAGATCAAAGCATGTTTTTGGGGACAATTGGAGGTCTGGAATGACCGGAAGAAGCTTCATGGCGTTGGGGCGACCAAAACATTGGATTTTCGTGGCGATCGGACTGCCAGATCGACGATTGGGACAGCACGGGAGGCACGCTAGCGAAGAGCATCGTTTATGGAAATTTTTAGAATACACGTTGTGTACTTCTGAAGAAAAAGCTGTGTAGTATTGGTGGTGGAGGCTAGGGTTTCGGGGGCCAGAGAAGAATCACAGGGCATGTGACCCTAGTCACAAGGCATGTTCGACTTCCCCCGAAGCATGGAGTGGACATTTGGATGTACACGGACACGGGTTGGAGTACATAGGATCAGAAGACACTGTGTGTACAGCATGGCAGTGGTGGCTATGTGGAACTCGGTGTGTATCCAGTGGGTACATGGGCACGGGATGGAGTAGACATCTGTGTACTCCATCACACGGCCAGGACAGGACATTTACGTGGGTCACCCCGTGTACCGGTTACACGAGTTAGTGTACACGAGATCATGACCATGTATAGGCACTTGACCTACATACACGTAGCCAACCCCAGTCACTCGAACATGGTGTGTACATCATACTACCCACTGTGTAATCAGTTTTTCTACACGACCAGCCTTATGACATTGGTCGTTGTACACAGGAAGTACCCAGGGTCAGACTACACGGCGTGTAACTTTTCTACATGTCATGTAATTTTTGGAAAATAGTATGGTCCTCTTGTTCACCGCATAATGGACATATATCGTTTGGGGTTAGTGCTCATTCTTTTTTTCCCCTGAAGGTCAGGCATCATTTCCTCCTACAGGAGTATGATCCCTTCAGCAGGAAATTCTGTGATAGAGTCAGGCATCCATCCAAGAGGCTCGGATCGAGATCCTCTATCCATTCTTGACCATAGCTATAGTCTGGCATTGACGTGACCAACTCCACTGGGTGTCGATCCTCAACCTATAACGTCAATTCCTGATGAGTCACAGTAACCTCCATGTCCCTAGAAGTGATCCTCATCTTTGTATAGTGATATTTCCCACTCAGGAGTGTGTCTCCCATAATGAGTGTAACTACCTCTCGTAGTGTCTCTCGATGAACAATACTTATCAGACGGACGCCATCAGTGCTATAAGACTCATAGAGTGTGTTCTCCCAGAATGAGTGCTTCATGAAATCTTTGACCTAAACCCCTAGCTGGGTGTATGCAGTTGTGTGACTTATCTTCAGACTATAGGTCTAGGTTTTGAGTATATCTGGTTTGCGGTATATGTTCTGTCGAAATATACTGTGCATATATGACTATACATTTACTCTGTGTACTGCTTTGTGGTTTTCGAAGTCCTCTACTATGTATTGTTTACTCACCCATACATGGGCTTTGCCCACACATATCATGTCTTATGAGACGAGCAGCCTTTTGACAGAGTCCAGGGTGGACCAGGACATGACTGATCTTTCTAAGTACCTACAGGACGAGGCGTTTCTATGACTACTATCAGCATCCCCAATACCTTTTGTGTTTTAAGGTTGGACTTTGCAGTTTTCAAACTTTTATTTTTGTGGGCTTGTATTCTGTCCTAGTTTACATTCAGTACATTAAATTCTGTCGTACTCTGTTGGTTGGGTTTAGTTGTATGCATGCATTTTTTTCCTTAGTTGTTTCTTTTACATTTCAGTATTTGTGGGATTGGATATGTGTCCATGTGTATGGGTACTTAGGCAATGCCTACCATGTTAGTAATATGCCTACTTGGTTCTAGTCACCATCCCCAGGACAATTGGAGGCGGGCATGGGGAGTCGCAGCGTGGGCCCCACTAGGATGGGTCATGATAGTGTAGGCCAATATGGATGTCCATTTTTTTGGTGGGGTCCATGATATCATCCTAGAACAATCTTTTACATCATTTATTTTTTATAGCCTCAAGATGATCGATTATGCCCCTGGTTTGGAAGACAAAAAATGAATTAATTTAAATAATTATTCTAACAATATTTTAATCACAAAATTGGAACATATATTTTTTGATAATGGATATAAAAACCACTATGATAATAATATGTAAAAATTGCAGAATTATCCCATTTTTGAATTTAGCGTCAAAATAACACAAAAACCTAAATATGATTCATATATGCTCAAATTAATTACATTGGATGATTAAAAAATTTGAAATTCATAAAAAAAAATTAAAATATTTTCACTATTAGTATTCCTCATAATGAATCATACATAATCAATTTATTATATACATATAGGTTACTTGTGGAAAGAATTGGGTACCACAATCCTGTCATAAAGATTAAAATATTGGTGTATCATATATGTGTCCATGAAAAAAAGAAACAAAAATATACAAGGACCTTAATAAGGAAAAATAAGAATTTCTCATGGTATGTGATGTCATGTAGAAGTGACAACATGTAAGAAGAGTATTTATGAACTTTTTCATTGAATATTTTTTGTGTGGTTTTTAAGAAGATACTATAGAGCATTTAAAATAGAAAAGGGAACAATAATATATATTCAACCAGAATAGAAACAATAATTTTTTCTTAAAAATGATTTTATAATGAAAATGGTGTCCTAAAAAAGAGTATATAGTGCACTAGAAATCAGGAAATAAATCAGGATGTTCCCTTAAAACAAGATTGCATATAGAGATGTAATAAGAAACGAATCATTTAAAAACATGTATATACCGGAAAGAGAAAGATAGAAGTGTCTTGATAATGGAAATTTTTTTAATTTAAAAAACGTATTTAGTATTCACATAAATAGATAATATAACATCATTTTGGTGAAAGGAAGATAAGGCAGCCCGAAGGAACAATGGAAGTTCGGGTAGAATCCCCTAAAAATTATCTACAGGTTATCTGGTGTGCTTAAGTGGACATAATGAGAGAGAAATGGGAGTTTCATCACACATAAATTATGAGGGATGTATGGGGTAGGTACTAAATCAAACACAATCATTATTTATTACACATAAAAGGGCATAATATAGAGGACATTGATCAATAAAAGTGAATTATAGAGGATCCCTTACACTAAGTCTGAAGGTGTTTTTCCCTTGATAGTAATGACCTGAATAGTAAAAGAAGGTTCATCAATTAATAATTATATAACTACATCTATATGTGAATGATTTATGATAACCCTTTTAAGTTGATTCAAGGAAAATATGATTGGTTATGAGGTTTAGTTAAATTGTTCGGGTCTGTTTGCATCCATCATTTTAATGATCAGTTTACATATAATCATTTTTAGACACATGTATGATGAGAGTCATTGTAAAGAATTTGATTTATTGTTTATTATTGAATATTAATATATTTTAATTGTTTTAAATTTCATTCTATTTAATAGAATTATGAATAATCCATATGTAAAACATTATTGCTATCCATTTACGCTAATTGGCAGTTTTGACCACAACGAACACGTTTTGTTTTATAAATCAAAATCATGTGTAAAAAAGGATTCCATAAACATAGATGAGAAATAATAAATATGTTATTTTTTTGGTTAATCCATGATAATTGTTTCATGAATAGAATTGAAGACAGTAACAGAAATTGAAAAGCCATCGACCACAAATGCGGAAAATTAGCACATCTCCAATGGTGACATTACTACTAATATAAAATAAGGTTAAAGGATAAATAATAATAAATTATTCCATTATCATAAAAACAATTCTAGTACATGTATGGTACTGGAGATTTCATATATGTTTTATGAGGGAAGGTATGGAGAGTGAACAAAACAATATTACATGAATGAAAAGTAAAAAAATTGAAATGATAAATTTACCTCTTCAATAAATATTCCTTGAGAGCCACTTAAAGGGATAGGATTTATTCTTTTGAAGATAATATCGTTTGTTGGAATTGGGTAGAGCTTTGCGAGATATTTGGATTGAATTTAGGAATGGAAAAAGGGATTGATTGGAGTGAATATAAGAGGATAGGATGGGTGGCATTTACAGTGGATGAGAGGATGGATTTCATACTTTTAAAATCATTAGATTATTATTTATCTATAAGATATTAAATAGGGATTATTCTACGACAAAGAATAGTAATAAATGCATGTGAGTTTTATAATTGGGTTCTTACATAACATATGAGTTCTGTAATTGCATATTTAAATTATTATGTATTTATACGGAAAATTAATGTAAATTACTATTCAACAAAAAAAGTCATGTATTTCAAAAAAATCAGAAATAATCACCCTAACCATTGATCGACATGTTATATATCAAAAATGAACTCCATTTTTCAGGAATTGTTTTATAAATATGATTAATATAATTTTTCTTTAAAATAATAATTTACATAAAAAGATGAATTTTGAAATTATAACTGATTTTAAAATACTTTTAAAAATTTAATAATGTCTTATAAAATTAACTTAAGTCATAAAATATTTAATTTTTGAACATCATTTAGGAAAATTAATTTAATTATAATTATTTATTTATCAATCACAGAAGTACCGATACATTTAATAAGGTTATATTATCACTTATAAGATTCCATGATTTTATTTATACAATCAAGGGAGAGGATTATATTATATTGGAGGATTTACTATTAATAAGGGTCATATTAATATTCATAAGGGTAGGTTATTATTCATACGGAAGGTTACTATTCACAAAAAATTATTTTTGTCTTATCAGACTCTAAACATTTTACTAATCAGAACAATGTATGTCAGGTTTTTGAAATAATTATCATAGAAGTGAGAATATTATGTTTAAAGGTCAATTTGTACTTAGTATTTCCTTTTGTAGTGATTTAAAGTGATTATATGACATTATTAAAAGAATTAAATTTCCATTTACAAACTATTGGGTCATTACATTATTCCCCCTTATAAAATATCACCCTCGAATTTTTTTTCATTCTATGACATAAACAGATGTGGGTAGTTTTATTTCATTACCTCCAAAAGTTCACATGTTTCCTCTTCATACTTATGGTTCCACCATAGAACAATGACCACATGGGTAGTCTGGTTATATATAAATTTATTACTATGATCCATGATCTTCACTAGATTCTCCTCGTAATGAATATCACAATCCAATTGTACCACCTTTGAAGGGATTACATGTGAATGATATGGTATGTACACTTTTATGGGGGATTCATGGAATAGATCATGTACTTTTATATGGTAGGTGTAAGAGCTAGTAGGTAGGCAACATCATCAATATGTTGAATATTAATTATGGGGATCATGAAAAAGGGGCATAAAATCCCTCTCATTCCAACCCTCGGGACTTCCATCCATGAAGATAAGCTTAAAAATACCAGGTTTCTATCTTTGTTCTTGAGGAATCGTTGATGATTGTATGAAAAACACTATTGTGGACTTTAGCCTACCTTTATTTACTGGTGAATTATTTTCAATATCTCCTCTAATTACTAGAAAATATTACGTTCTTCTAGCTAACTCTCATCGAATTAATCCCTACAGGTCAGTGTTTTGTACCTTTTCCCATAAAGGGATCAAATGGTTCCATTCAAATGCTCGTGTTGAAACTATTATGGTAAGAGAATTTGTCTAGTGGAGGATGTTGGATGCATCCTCCATTAAAGTCTATAGAACATTAAATTAACATATCTTCTAGTATCTGAATATTCTTCTAATATTGAACATCATTTTGAGGATGATAGGTCTTACAGAAGATCAGTTCAATGCCAAGTGCATGTTAGAGACTTTTTCTGAACATCCATGGGAATATCAAATCTTGATCAGATACTATAGATGGCGGTACTCCATGAATCCTTATAAATTATTTTATATATATATCCATTCATGTTGATCAATGATAATTGATCATTAATAGTGACAAAGTGAGATGTCTTTTTAAGACGATCAACATTGACCCACATAGCTATGTTTCCTCTAGATATAGTAGGGAGTCTACTGAAAAAGTCCTTGGTGATGTTTTCCTACATAAATGTTGGTATGAGTAGTGTTTTAATCATCTTCATAGACTATTTAAATTTATATTTATATTGTTGACATACATGGTAGTTTGATTTATATTTAGAAATATCCTTCTTCGTATTTTCCTTCCAAAAGATCTCTCGGAGATCATGATACCTCTCTGTGATCCTTGGGAGAATAGAGATGGTTGATCTATATGTGTTATTCAGAACCACCTTCTTTATCTCTAGATTTGATGGTTCACATAATCGTGATCAATATATTATATCTTATTCCACCTCAATCATGAACTCATAGGATATCCCATTTTTAACAACTTCCACCCTTTTTTAATTTCAATAACTCTTTTTAGAATCCATTACATTCTCCATGAAGGATGGATGCAGAATCAATTGTGAAATGATTGATTATGTTCTTTTCTTAATTATTTCTATGTTAATTATTTGTATATCTATAAATATTTGATCATTTTCAATTCACATAATTGATAACAATATTGGATCCTTTCTACATAGAGCATCTTCCACCTTGTTTTCCAAACTAGGATTGTAGTGTATTGAGAAGTCCTATTCGTGAAGAGCTCTATCCATAATCACTACCACATATTAATCACTTTTTTGTGTGAATATATATTTTAGACTCTTGTGATCAGTATAGATCTCACAATTATCCACATAGATATAATACCGCCATATTTTTAATGCAACGATCATAGTTGACAACTCCATATCATGCATAAAATAGTTTTGTTCATGGATTTTCAACTTCCTTATGGTGTAGGCTATCACTTTTTCATTTTTCATCAACGCACAAGCTGATCCCTTTTTTGAAGCATCACTATACACCAAAAATATTTATCCACTTCTTGGTAGTGTGAGTACTCAAAAATAGATTAGTGTAACACCCCAATGTTTCATATTACAATATCTCTTTAATGTAAGTCAATAGCTTGCAGCTTACACATCATCGAGTTCAAGCACATGATGACTTACCAAACTGGTCGTCCAAAAGCAGTTATGAATAGTAATATCTGAAATTTCAATTTTATATATTATATATAATTTTAACATCCATATCATGTGTTTATTATAAATAATATAAGATAAAATTCATTTTTTCCAGATAAAGGATGTATTTTTCAAAGAATAAAAATTTACCACCTTTTAAAGAAGAACCCTATTAAAATACAATTTTTGACACTTTTATATATTAAATTTGAGAAAATACACTTCTTATTTAAATTAGGACATAAACAGTTATTTTCAATAAAAATTTTGTGTATTTATGATAACTATAATATTTTGGGGAATAACAAAAATACTAAATTTTATTTGAAGAAAACTTTTTCAATAAGAATAATTTATAATGTTAAATTATAAATTTGAATAGTTTTGAAGAATAATTAGATTATATTTTTACAATTTAATCCAATTATGGTCATTGGAATTAATTTCAGTTTCAAATTATACATAAACGACTGTCAATCTTTTGTTAGTTATTGTTTTTTTAAAAATACACTATTTGTTTGGAAAACATTAATTAATTTTAAATTAATTAATGCAACATATATGTTTTAAATTTAGTAAAATATACATCATTTTTGAAATTATAATATCAAATATAGATTAGTCTGAATTTTTGGTATTTTTCAGAAAAACATCAATTTTTTATGAATAGTAAAACCACATAGTAGAAGTTGTAAAACTGAAGATTTCATTTAAATAAATTTTTACAACATCTGTTAAGTGAATTTAGAAAATTAGACATACATCATTATTATTAGAAAGTAAAATTTTGTTCAATGAGATAAAAATATTTTTTTATGGATAGCATATTTTGACTTTTATTTGCAGCGGTTAATGGTAAATAAGGTAATTTAAGGTAAACAGAATATTATAATAGGTACAGAATTACTATAAAACTTTTCCTAACCTTATTGGATAAGTAATTTCCGACCATATGCATCCTTGGGTCTATTTTGGGACCCCATAGAGCCACATAAGAGTGATAATGACACTTTATTTTAATTAACATAAAGTAAAGACAAAAATGACATTAACAAATATCATTTAGTATAAAAAATTTTACATTGGGTTATTTAAGTCATATTTTCAACTATAAATATTCATTATAAATATAAAATAATTTCTTCAATTATGGTATTTTTTTTATAATTTTTATACATCAATTAAATTAAATTATTTTGGACATAATAATGATGTTGTATTTACCTCATTAATAAATGATATAAATATATATGATGATTAAGATTAAAATAATTTCCAAAACCGTTCAATTTTTTTTAGATGAATTTATTTCGATCATTAGTCATCTTATCTTCAACTTTAATTAGTTTTTGACCATTATAATCCGAATATAACAATATAATAAAATAATATTTTCACACATTCCTAAAGAGCCCCTCCTCCCAATTAATAAAAGGACACCACTTAAAACCCATTCCATACTCCTCTCAAGCCCCTTACCTCATCCAAAACAATGCACAAATAAGCTCTAAGGATCCCTATCATACACGTAGAAGCCATACCTTTGGATGAATTCACTTCAATAATTCCTTTTGGTTCAAACCAACGGATCTTTCCCAAATTAAAGGTAATGGTTTCACATGAATTCTTTAGTTTTATTTTGATTTATTTTACATCTCCAACCCCCCTATACTCTTTTTATTGCTTTATTTCATAAACAAACCAGTATCCTATATATAATAGGATATTTGTATTTTAAAAATTAGAAATACACTTATACACACCTCTATCTAATGGGTGAAGAGCATACTTTTTATGTGGTTGGAAAACTAACGCCTAACGAAACGATTATTGTTCAATTATATCAAACCTCTTCTCATGGTGGGAATTAATATGGATCTATATTTATATATTATATATATTATGTCTATTTATTTCTTTTTTCTTCTATATTTTCCTTTTATATCATACCATTATGGTTTCCATTATGGGTAAAACGCGATAATTTCATTTGAGGAAGTGGGGACTACCGCCCCCTCAAAGTGATATGATTCGTTAATGACTTGTGAAGGAAGTATATAGTATGGAGTTAATGATATTATATATAATATTATACTGAAATTATAATATAGCTGTATATCTTTATGTTTTAATTCAATTAAAATAAAAAATAGAAATGAAAGTAGCGTTCAAGCGTACTTACAGATTACCCTCTCCATGAACGGTGGAATTCATTTCTTATCTCCTAATTTTATGTACTATTATAAATACATATATATAATGGATATATAATATATATAAATGATATCTAAGTCATTTATATCATTTTGGATATAATGTAATTATGACCACTTCAAAAAATTATAATTATAAAAAGTTCATTTTTGACTCAAGTTCCAAACATCAATAAAATATATAATATAAACTCAAATAATTAACTAATTGTTATAGAAAGGATGAAAGTGATATAAAAGGAATAATTAAAATTAAAAATTTCTTAATAATGTATAAATTAACTTATTCTTATAATTCTATAAGAACAAGGAACATATAAGACATGTCAGACTTGAGGTAAGGGGTTTCTTTTCTCCATGTTAATTCTGTGAGATTCCCATTATTTGTGACTTATTTACTGCATGTGGTGTATTTTATACTAAAATTTGATATATATTAACATTATTATATTCATATTCATGGTATTATGTGATTAATTTTGTTTTTATTAACTTTTTTCATACTAATCGATTGAAAACAACGAAGTAAGGCGATTTCATTTTAGTTCTTATTCTCATGAGATTAATGCTATATTGCCATTATTTCCTTTTGTGTGGGGTATGTACTGCCCATTATTTTATTCTTTGTGTAATATACATTAATTTTTGTTTATTTACATCTTCATTTTCTGATACTTCTTTCATGGGGTGTATGTTTCATAAATTATCAAATCTGTAAGGGAATTTCAAATTTGAAATTTCAATTTCCACTCATTGGGCTTTACGCATACCTCATTGATTATTTTACTCCATAATTATTTGTGGAATCACTATTTATTATTTGTGTATTAATTTTCACTCCCCTTTTTGTGGATATAATTTTGATACACATTATAATTCCATTTATAAATTCTCAAATCATCGATATGGACATGATAAGAGTAATTTTTACTCAATATCCATTTATTGAGTTAAACATCCAATTCATTGGTGAATGTTTTTACAAGAATATGTGAGAATGTAATGTAGTATATTTACACTGAATATCAAATCATATTGAGTGTATTTATATTTTTCACACATAATTATGTTGTTGATTTATCCATAATCTAAGGATATAATCTTTATAATAGATTTAATCTCAATTTAAATTCCATTGATACTTATTTGTTGTTCTACGCAACTTCACTTTTATATGGGGTATATAATGTATAAGGACATAGTATATCATGAATACCTTTCTTATCATGATATAATAATGTATTTATTACCTCAGTTATTTTTATTTAAGTGTCTCTCTTTTGGTTAGGAACTCTAACTAAAATATAATTTACAATGTTTTAAAGATATATTATTATAAATCATTCTCATTAATGTACATGTTTTAAAAATGGTTTTAAGGATTTTTTTATATAGACATTAAAGTTTATAAATTAAAATTCTATTAAAATGTTTCAATTTTGTATTGAACACTTTAATTAAATAATCTTTTTTGAACAACATCATGATAAATAGTGAGACATTTAAATGTTTTCAAGAAAAAGGGGGATATTTCTATCAAAACTTTGGAAGATTATTTTCATCGATGTCAATATCCTTCATTATTCACTTTTGAGGTTGATCTATTTTAATAAAATATTCTATATTTTATTGAATGAGTTATTTTTGAATGTGGATTTTCTATTTTTATGCCATTCATGGTTAGTGGATAATATATAGACATTTAGTATGATAATTTTAATAAGAATGTTCTGATTATTTTTCACACATTCCATGTGAGGAATGCATTGGACTTAGTATGTGATGGGTGGATCCCACTATAACTCCTCAATGGATTAGTAGGTCACATGAGACAACTAGACGTGGAATTGGATGAGGCATTTCCCAATTTTTGATATATGGTTTTGGCTGAGGCCTTAATAATTTTTAGATGTCTTGGACGAGGCGATAACAAAACGTTTCAGAATTTCCAGAATTATTCATTCCATCATTATGAGATTAGCTATTGATATTTCTTTTGGATATTCTACTAGCAGAATAATCAAGAATATATTTTATTACGACATTATTTACTCAACTCATTTTCCTTCCATAAAGTGTTTCTATTAATAATTTGTAAAACCATGTGTTTTCAATTATTCACCATGCCTAATGATTATGTTATCTGAAAATGTATTTCATACTCTTACTGAGCATTTTAGATCACCCCTTTCTTATATTTCATTTTCCCAGGATATGAAGAAGTTAGTTAGGAGTGACTTCCAGGCATTATCTAGGATTCATGGATGATTATAATGGAATAAATTAGTGATGTGGTTTTTTTATGTTGTAATGTTGAACTTATGTATGTATCTTGTTTCCATGACTACAAAACTGTTCGGTCCTTTTGGACCTGATTCCTCGTAATCATGCTAATGTAATAAAATAGTTCACATGATTCTAGATTCTGGGGAAGGGGCATTACTGTTGGTATTAGAGGAAGTTTTGTAGAAACCTTGGAAACTAGATTTAGATAAACTCTGATTAGAGCTCATTAACATAAGATAGACTTTGAGGATTAGTATATAAGAACTTACTAAATTTTGTTAATGTAAATATTTTGTGTATTTTCCATGAAATACATCACTGTCTGGATACGAGCAGGTAGAGATGGCTCTGGCATAGATGTACCTAGGAGTGAAAAATATGACAAGGACTTTCAAGTGTGACCCAGGTTATCCTGGTACACGACAACAGCCTTGCTACACTCTTGGTTATGACACTCCTGGGGGATAAGCTTTGGATAATATAAATTTTCATTATAAACTGATTTTATTTATTTTAATATGAGATGAGAATAAATGACATTGGTTAATCATATGGTGTTTCAAATTGAAAATAAGGTGTCCCAATATTCTCTAAATGATTTTATGACTATTGTTACTCACAAAATGCTTTATGGTTTATGTTAGTTGATTTATTCTAAGGGAGTCATAGTAACCTTTAGCATGATGTACAAGGTGGGAATGATGGTGGAAATAATCCACAAAATGCAATGTTGATAGGCGTAAAAGATAAAATATTCATGCCAAATTAGTTTTCCACTAATATGATCAATAAAATCTATATTAACCAACTCTCAGACTAAATAAAGAAAAGAAACGAGGTGAATGAGAGGAGCTACAAAAGTGAATACCATGGAGAGAAGAAATCTCAATTTCCATAATGCGAGAAATGTAGAAGGATCCCCTAAGGAAAATGTCTCAATGGAAAAATAAAATGATTTATGTGTTGGAATTAAGGGCATAGAGTAAGGAATTTTCAAGGAAAAAATGAAGAGTACTATGGAGGAAAAAAAATGATCCTATGAATCCAATTGCGATCATTTTTCATAAATGTAAGGGACCTTGGAATCACTAAATTAAATTCCATATTCTATAGGGTAACCTCTTGGTAATGGAAGATCCTATGTGGAAATAAATGGATGGAAAAATATTTAAAGGTATTAGTTCTCTTTGTTGATGAGATTACTATTGATGAATTTTCTCTTGTATTTGTAAACAAGAATTTTTTTTTGTGAAAATGATATTTGAGGAATAATTATCTTATCTCTTGTGGATATAGTTATAAATTACCATTTGGTTTTATATGATCCTTTTATTTGAGGGAATTACAAGTTATTAAAATTTGGGATGAAAATGTGACGTATGAGATATGATATTAGGTTAAATTATATTATGGTTATTTTAAAGAATGTATCTCATTTTGGTAATGTAATATAATATAGTTTTTAAAAAAGAAAAACACACAGACCATGTGACAACCCATCGCGTCGAACAATGTTGTGGGAATCGAACCCACAACCAGAGTGTGATGGGAATTTAATGTCTACCACAGAACATAATTATTTATTTTTAGTTAAATGATTATATTATTTTGATTTGGGACATTATTTATTATCAAATAGATATCCTTTGTTTAGGAAAATGATTTGGTGACTATGTGATAAATTTTATTTAGGAATATGTTCACTCTATCGGGAACACTATATGTCTATAGAAAATAGAATACAATGGGTTTTAATTTGAAGAGTAATGATGGATATTTTCCAATGTTTATTTTGTGGATTTTTATTTTTTTGGGTTATTTATGGAATTGATTAACCTATTATAGAGAATATATGATTTGGATAATTACTTATATGTTTGCGACTTTAAGAGTAGTAGATGTTATTTGGGGATACTATTTAAAGTGGAAGACTAGATAATCAAATTATTCCGAGTTTTGGGTTTCAATATTATTTAAGATTATATTAAAGTATTTTATGGAAAAAATTTCATTAAATGGTATGTGTTGATCTTTGGGTATTGTTTGTTTAAATTTTAGAGATTATGATTAGTATTTCTTTATATAATGGATTTTCTACTTTGGGGATCATATGATCATGTAGTATCCATTTTTATGTTGGTTATTATTAATGAAAATTGAAATATATAGTTCATCCTTTGTGGATTATTTTATTCTTTATAAGATGATTATTGTGCTTCAGGTGTAACCAAGTCATATTGAAAACAAATAATTTGGAGAAAGATGAGTTTGTTGTAGAAATTTATTTATGGATTAAACTATACTTTTGAAGTATGTATATATCCTTAAACTCTTATTCAGTCTCATAAATAAACTCATCATCATTATGAAATAGAACAAAAAACAAAAATGTTGTAAATTTACTTTTCCTATTGGGAAATCAAAGAACTTTCATTCCATCACATGTTTATAGATTTCAGATAGTCAACATTCTCTTAAGAATATTCTTGATCAATCTCCATCAGAACTTGATGAATATTTTTCTATTCCATATCCATGTTTTCCTACATGGAACCCTATTATGTGTTATGTTTGTTAAACTTCATAGTCACCTTTATTTATTTTAATATAGAGGACTCATTATTCCATTTTTTTGATGTGGGATTTCAACAAAGATATTTTGAAATGTCAAAACCCATGTTTTTATTAACAAACATTAATTGTGAGGAGTCAATTTTTTCATGGAGTTCAGAATGAAACACCCCATGGTTTCATAGTACAATATATGTTTAACGTAATTCAATAGCTTTCAGCTCTCACAACATCGAGTTCTAGTGCACGACGATTTACCAAACTAGCCGTTCAAAAGCGGTTATGAATAATATTAACTGAAATTTGAATTATATATATTCCATGTATTTTTAACATCCATATAATGTGTTTCTTAGACATTATATAAGGAAAAATTCATGTTTTCAGATAAAGGATGTATTTAAAAAAAAGTAAAATTTACCGCCTTTTAATTGAGAACCCTTATTAAATCCAACAGTTGACACTTTTATATATTCAATTTGATAGAATAAGCTTCTTATTTAGTATCGGGACATAAAATTTTGTTTCAATAAATTCTTAGTGCATTTCAGATAACATTCATATTTGGGTGAATAGTGAAAAATACTATATTTTAATTGAAAAAAACATTTTATTCAAAATAATTTATAGTGTTAAATTATAAATTTGAATGGTTATGAAGTATAATTAGATTATATTTTTACAATTTCATCCAATGTTGGTCATTGAAATTAATTTCACTTTAAAACTATACATAAAAGTGTGTCAATCTTTTGATAGTTATTGTTTCTTAAAAACAAGCTATTTGTTTTAATAATGAGAATTTATTATAAATTAATTAATGAAACATATATGTTTTGAATAAAGTAAAATAGACATCATTTATGAATTCATAATATCATGTTTATCTTAGGCTGAATTTTTGGAATTTTTCTAAAAAACATCAATTTTGGTTGAATGGTAAAACCACTTAGTAGTAGTTAAAAACCTACATTTTCATTTAAATGAAATTTTACCCCCTCTGTGAATTTATTTTCAAAAATCGGACATACATGGTTGTTATTAGTATTCAAAATTTCATTCAATAAGATGAAAATTATTTTTGATGAATAGTAACTTTAGACTTATTTACCGCGGTTAAAGGTAAATAGGGAAATTCAAGGAAAAAAAAATAATATAATAACACACAATTACCTTAACACTTATTCAAACCTTATTGGATGAGTCATGGCCGATAATGGACATCCTTGGGTCAATTTGGGGACCCCATGGAGTCACATAAGATTGATAACGACACATTATTTTAATTAACTTAAAGTAAAGTCAAAAAATAACATTAAGTGATATATATTTGTATATCATTTTTTAAATGGAGTTATATAATTCAAATTTTTGAATATAAATATTAATTGTAAATATAAATTTATTTCCTACATTATGATACTCATTTATAATATTTAAAAATAAATTATATTAAATGATTTATGAAACAATAATGATGTAGTAATTACCCCATTAATAAATGATTTAAATAAAGAAAATTATTAATATAAAAACAATATCCATTACCTTTAAAATTCATATGGGATGATTTTATTTCTACCATGAGTCATATTATCTTAGAAATTAATTAGTTTTGGACCTTTAGAAAACGAATATTACTATATAATAAAATAATATTTCCACACATTCCTAAAGAGACCCTCCACCCCCTTATAAAAGGACATGACTTATAACCCATTCCAAACACCTCTCAAGCCACTTGGATCGCCCAAACACTACCAAAATAAGCTATAAATATCCCTATATTACACCTATAAGCATTAATATAGGCGGAAGTCACTTAAAAATGTCATTTTGGTTCAAACTAAAGGAAGTTACCCAAATTAAAGGTAACAATTTCTCTTAAGTTCTTTTGTTTTATTTTGTTTTATTTTACTTCTCCAACCACCTAAACTATTTTTATTACATTATTTTATAACAATACCAGTATAATTAATATATTAGTATGTTTTTATGCTATGGATCTAACTAAACATACACACAACTCCTTCTAATGGGTGAAGAACATCTTTTTTTTGGTGGCAAACTAACGCCTCCCAAAATGAGGATTGTTATATTTTCTCCTACCGCCTCTCATGGTGTCCATTAAGATGTAAATTTATTTAAATATGATATAAATTATGTTTATGTTTTCTTTTTTGCTTCTGTATTTTCCATTTATATCATACCATTATTGTTTCCATTATGGAGAAAACACGATAATTTCGTTTGAGGAAGTGCAGACTATGACCCCCTAAAAGTGATATGACTCATTAATGACTTGTGTGGGATGTATAAATTATGGAGTTAATGATATTATATATGGAATTATAATTTAATTATAATTTAACTATGTATCATTATGTTTTAATTCCAATAATATACAAAATACAAATGAAATTGTTGTTCATGCGTACGTACGGCTTATCGTCTCCATGAATAGTGCATTTCATTTCTTATCTCCAAATGTAATGTACTATTAGAAATACATATATATATATATATACTATATATATTATATGTATATATATATATGATATCTAAATCATGTATATCATTCTTATTATAATAGTCTTTTGACCACGTTGAAAATTTTTAATTATAATAGGATCATTTTTTACTCATGTTTCAAACATCGATAAAGTATCTAATATGAACTCAAATAATTAACTAATTGTTATATCAAGGTAACAAGTTATATAAAAGTAATAATAAACTTTTTCAATGTTCTTAATCATGTATAAATTAACTTAAATTTATTATTCAGTATGATCAAGGAACATATAAGATAAGTCAAACTTGAGGTAAGGGGTTTCTTTTCCCACTTTTAATTCTGTGATATTTCCATTATTCGCTACTTATTTATTGCATGTGGTGTAGTTTATATTTCTATTTGATATATGTTAATTTTATTATATTTATATTTAATGTATTATTTGATTCATTTGGTGGTTATTATATTTTGTTCATACGACTCGATTGATTACAACGAAGTAAGGGGATTTCATCTCAATTCATATTCCTGTGAAATTCATGCTATATTTCCATTATTTCCTTTTGATTAGTGTGTGTACATCCCATGATTGTATTATTTGTGTAATATACATTAATTTATGTTTATTTACATCTTCAATGTATGATACCTTTTTTATGGGGTGTATGTTCCATAAATTACCAAATCGGTAAGGGAATTTTAAATTTCAATTTCCACTCATTGGGCATTACGCATACCTCATTGATTATTTTACTCCATGATTATTTGTGTAATAACTATTAATTATTTATTTATTATTTTCTAATCCCCATTCTTTGGATATTCTTTTGATACACATAATCAATCCATTGATAAATTCTCAAGTCATTGATATGAACTTGATAAGAGTACTTTCAACTCAATCTCCATTCATTGAGTTAATCATCCAATTCATTGGTGATTGTTTTTACAAGAATATATGTGAATGTCCCCTGATTTATTTACACTAAATATCCATTCATATTGAGTGTATTTATATTCATAAAACATAATTATGTCATTGATTTATCCTTAACCTACGAATATCATCTTTGTAAGAGATTTCATCTCAATTTACATTCCATTGATACTTCACTGTAGTTATACGCCAATTCAGTTTTATATGGTGTATATAGTGTAATTTGGCATAGTATATCATGAATCAAATTATTCTCATGATATTATAATGTTTTTATTACCTCAATTTTTTTATTCATGTGTCACTCATTTGGTTAGGAACTCTAACTAAAATATCATTTTAAATGTTTTAAATATTTATTATTCTAAATCATTATCATTAATGTCCATGTTTAAAAAATGGTTTTGAGGATTTATTTATATGGAAATTAATTTTTTAAAATTAAAATTCATTTTTAAAGTTTCAAATTAGTATGGGACATTTGATTCGAAAATCTATTTTAAACGGCTTCTTGATAAATAGTGAGACTATTAAATGTTTTCAATAAATGGGGGATATTTATATCAAATATTTTTGATGATTATTTTCATATATGTCAATATAATTCATTATTATTTATTTAGGTTTATATATTATAATAAAATCTTCCATATTGGATAGAATTAGTTATGTTTGACTGTGGATGTGCTATTTTTATACCATTCATGGTCTGTGGATGTGCTATTTTTATATGATAATTTTAATACGAATGTTCAAATTATTTTTCACCCTTTTCGTATGAGGAATTTATTGGACTTAGTATGTGATGAGTTGAGCCCGAAATGGCTCCTCAATGCATCCTCAGGTCTCATGAGACAACTAGACGTGGAACTTTCTGAGGCCTTTCACAATTTTTGACATATGGTTTTGGAAAAGGCCATAAAAGTTTTTTGATGTCTTGGTCGAGGCCTTGACAAAATGTTTCAGAATGTATGACATTTTGCATTCCATCATTATGATATTATATATTGATATTTCATGTGGTTATTAAACTAATAGAATACCTATTACAATGTTTTATTACTGGATTATTTACTCAGCGAATATTCCAGCCATAAAATGTACATATTAAATATTTTTAAATGATCGTTTTCTCTATTATTCACCATGCCAAAATTTTATCTTATTATTCCGTGTATTGATTGATCTTACTGAGAATTTTATCCAACCACTTTATTTTGGTTCATTTTCCCAGGATAAGATGAATTTAGTTATGAGAGACTTCCAGGAATAATCTAGGAAGCTTGGATGTTTATAATGGAATAATTTAATGTTGTTTTTCTTTTCAAGTTATAATGTTGAACAAATGTATGTGTATTGTTTCAAATACTACTAAACCAATCAGTCCATTGGGACTTGATTCATTGTAATCGTGCCAATGCATTAAAATAATGCATCAGCTCCTTGATTCAGGGGTTGAGGTGTTACAATTACACTTTTTATAACACAATAAAATAGTCCTCACATTCCCAATTCTAGAAAAACATTAAACCCTTCAATGTTAGCATGATTCATGGGTTTGAAAATCGTGAAACATTCATCAAAAATAATATATAATATACAGCAAGACCCAGAACACTATAAATCTCAACTATAGATTTGGAACTGGGCCACTCTTCAATCACTTTTTTCTTAGAAGGGTCCACATATATCATTTTGTAGGTGAAAACATGCCCTAATAATTATACTTCTTCCATAATGAACTCACCATTACTATAAATTTTATATTGATTGTACCTTTTTAATGTTTCTAACACAGTATTCCAATGATCTTAATGATCATGATTTCTATTGGATTATATCAAAATATCCTAAAAAAAATTCTAGAAAGTTTGTGGAGGTAATCTATAATGTGTTTATTCATTAAATAAATAGAAAGATTGGGATCATTATAGAGTCCTATGAAAATCACTATGAACTCATAGTGTCTATATCTCATTGAAAAGGAAGTCTTGGGAAAATGTAACTTCATCAGCATTAATTTGTGATATATTGATTGTGGGTCCTCCTTTGAGAAATAAATGACACCAAAAAGATAAATTAACAAGTCATATATCTGTGGAAGGGGGTTATAGTTTATTATATTGATTTTATTAAACACAAGATAATCAATTCAGATGCACATTGGTCCATACTCCTTCTTGATAAACATGACATAGACACCTGAAAGTGAATCAAAATGTCATATAAACCCCTTCTCCAAAATCACCTATAACTGGTATTTCAGCTCTTCTAGCTCTACAGTGGCCATTGAATATGATGTCATTAATAGAGGTAGTGATCCATGAATATGTTCAAATCAGAAGTCATCTTAAAAGTAAGTAGAAAGTCCATGAAACACTTCATAAAATATATTAGTATAATCCCTCAGAATGGGAATGTCTTAAAACATGATTATCTCCATTGTCCCAAAAATCTTATCTAGAAATGCTTGTTCATAATTAATTAATAACCACACGTGAGACAATTATTATAAGAACGGTTCATCTTACTCCATACACATGTAATGAATTGAAGGAATCGTTAGGAAGTAAAGAGTGATCTCTTATTCTTGACAGTTGATATTGTAATTATATAATGATTGCAAATCCATGCCCAAAATAGTATCAATCTCAACTAAAGTAAGTATGAATTTCTTTCTTGGGAGGTTCAATACATAAACATTAACTGAGGATTTATAAACCATATACCAAATAAATACCACAATCACTATTCTCAAAGAAAACATATCCTCCAAATTATGTGGTGGTGTTTGAATAGTTATACTAAACATGATAGACACAAAAGAATGCATAAAACCAGAATTGAATAGTAAGTTATTTATTCATGAATGAATAACTAGAGTAACTATCACCACAACATTTTTCATCTCAACCTCAACAGTAGTGATTGCATAATCCCTCCCTTATTGCATTGGATGTTTTTGTTGATTTCCCCTGCAATCCCTTAGCTTGTGGAAATTATTTTCATTATTCCCATATTCCTTGAAGTTGTAACACTGCACCACTGGCTGCGCATTTATATGAAACTTACTTTATTCCTCATAATTAGTGGTATTTTTCATATCTCATCAGTAGCTTTTATCCAGATGTCCCAAATTTCCACATTTGAATGAATTCCGGGATCCCATTAGACAGTTCCCATGATGATTTTTCCCACAATTTTTACACACGTCTTCATCATTCTTCATTCCATCAGGGAATTTATTTTTGGGTGTACAAAAATTTTATTTCATTTACCTCTTCTTGTCATTGGGCTCATGATACCACTGAGTGTGTCTGATCTAAATTTCAACAGTTATTGTAAAACTAATAATCTCTTCAAAGATGTTAATGTCTAAAATTTCCAATAATTTTTGTAGACTCATCTATAGTACTCTAAATAATTGATCCACCATACATTCGGTGTTAATGACAATTCCAGATGTGAACTGTTGAATTCTTGTGAAGTTTTCCTCATACACCCTGATGGACTCATCTTCCTGCTGTTTTAGCCTGAGGAACTCTATCTCCATCGTGAAAAAGAGGGTCTAGGGAAAATAATTATTGGAAAATATTCTATTTAATTTCTCTAAAAAATGGAATATATTTCATCCTAGGGATTTTTATTCTTGATCAATATCCACCACTTATTGGCCTTCCCATCAAAATGATAGACTTCGTGCACACCATTCTCTTCTACTGAGCATTGGATCACATAGAATATAATTTCAATGAAGTTAATCAACTGTTCAGCATTGATGGGATCATAAGATCCAAAAAACATTGGAGGCCTTTTACAGATTATGGATTCAATGTCCACATTCTATTTCTGTAGAGGAGGATGGTGTTCCAAATGATTCATGTTTTTATTATTATCTTGAGCCAGGTGAGAAAGTACTCTCATGATGTTTCGAGAACTCGTTCCCAACATATATGGAATATCAATAAGAAAATCATCATATTCTATACCAAATTAATTGATGAAATGTGTTCATTTATTTCCAACCGTTACCCATGAAATATAATGCACAATAAGAGGGCTTTAATACTTATTTATTTAGTATAAAAATGAAGCATTGATCTTAAGAGTATAAAATAGTAAAGGAAAAGTATATCCTAACTTGTGATTCCATATGTTTAAATATAGTTTATCCTTGATCTATTTCGTAATATGTATACTTATGGGATTTTGTTTTTTTTCATTACCTTAATAATTGTTTGACCAATGCTTCAGAATTTAACAAAGCATAACCCCCGGGAGTGTCACACCAAGAGTACAGAATGACCCATTTTCATGCAC
Organism: Viscum album; assembly: GCA_963277665.1. Classification (NCBI taxonomy): domain Eukaryota; kingdom Viridiplantae; phylum Streptophyta; class Magnoliopsida; order Santalales; family Viscaceae; genus Viscum; species Viscum album. The sequence goes on along the minus strand of OY728143.1, from coordinate 57,708,037 downwards.
TAGTTCATGATCGAGTCTATCTCAAAGCGGTGTGATCAGTTTTTAACCCTATATAAAACTATTCTAGAGAAACGTCTAGATATTTTTATCTGTAAATGGATGTATTTTTTATTAACCCCATAATCTATACTTATCAAAATATAGGGGTGTATTTTTATAATTAGTATCAACGGTATGTTTTTTTAAGAAATTCCTATATTCCTAATCATCATAAATAACTAGACAATACACCAATACCAATTATATTTACCCTATAATTTTATATATAACATTACATGATTCTAATAATAATTATACATAAGATTACTAACCAAGAATGTAAATTCCAATGTGTTGTAATACTCAATACAAAATCAATCGTTTTAAAAAAACATTAATTTAATCTCCATAATGAGATTATATCACTTATTATGCTCATACATCTTAATATAATAACCTAGGGATAACGTGAACAATGGTATGGGCTACATGCTATATAAGGGAATAACTTTATGAACAAAGAATTATCACATTATATAGAAGGGATGAAATGATGATATAAAAATGAATTTAACATATGGAATCGTAACATAGAAAAACGGAATCATATATACATGGATTCATAATAATGTGGCAGAAACATAAAACCTAACATTAGAATGATTTAAGGATAACCAAAATGATTGTAGCCCATGGTAGTAGAATCCATGGCTGACCACCAAGACCATCGCACACGGTAGCACAAGCCCAGACTAACCACCAAGACAATCTCACACAACATCTCATGTGACTCATCTTTACCCAATACAATGGAGTGCTCTCTTTGTGCACACATATTTAAATTTCATCTTTATTGTTTCACATAATTAATCAATCATATTCAATCTTAGATAATCATAATGGTTACCCATGAATGAATTTCGTACCACAATCATGTCATAAATCATAAAAAATTGGCATATCATAAATGTGTCCATGGAAAAATTGAACTAAAATATAAATATAAATTAATAAATTAATGAAGGAATTTATCATGTTATTTCATGTCAATTTGATGTGACAACAGGTTTGATGAGTATTTATGAAAATTTTTCATTAAAACAATTTTCTATGTTTTTAAGGTAGATACTATAATGCCTTTAAAATAGAAAAGTGATAATTATTTTATATAAAACCAGAAATGAACTGATGAGTTTTTTATAATAAAAATAATTATTTAATGAAGAATGTTTTGGATTAAAATAGATTATGGAGTGCACATGAATTCAGGTATGAATTCGGGACGTTCCCTCAAAATAAGTTTTCTTATCAGGATGTATTTAGAAGTGCATCATATAAATATATATATATACCTCATATAGAATTATGGAAGGGTATTGATAAATAAATTTGGTACATGTCAACATATTCTTGAATATTAAATTAAAATGATAAGATAACATCATTTGGGTGAAAATAAGATAAGGTTTCTTGAAATGCCAAAGGAGGTTCGGGTAGAATATCTTATGCATTATCGGGATGGTATCAAGTATAAATAATAGGACATAATGAGATAGAATTTCATTTATCATAACATATAAATCCTGAGGAATGTATGGGGAAGGTGAGAAATTATACCCCTTCTTTAGGGATTACACCTAAAATGGCATAACATAGAGGACATTCTAGAATAAAAGTGATGTAGGGAGGGTCCATTACCTTTAGTATGAAGGTGTTTTTCAATTTAAATTAGCGACCTGAATAATATAATTATGTCCATTAATTAAAAATTACATAACATATTACATATTTAATGATTTAGTATAAACATTTTATGTTCATTAATTAAATTTTTGATTGGTTATGTGGTTCAATTTCAATGATTGGGTCTATTTTCTTCTTTGATTTAAATGATCATTTATCTTATATTCATATTTAGACACATGTAAGATGTGAGTGGTTATGAATAATAATAGATATATATATTATTATTGAACATCCAAACATTTATTTTATTTTAAATTTCATTTGGTTACTTGGAGTGAATATTATTCATTTGGTAAAAAATTAGTGATAACATTTTGGGTTTATTTGATGTTTCAGACCATAATGAAACACTTTTTATTATAAATAAAAACCATGTGTAAAAAAGGATTAAATATCCATAGATGGAAAATAATACATATATTATTTTTTGGTTCAATTATTAAAATTGTTTTGTGACCATAATTGAAGACTATATCAAAAATTAAAATCTCATCGTCTAGGAATGTGGTAAATAAACACATCTCAAATGGTGTATTTATGTAACACCCGAGATATTTATGTGAAATATATTGTTTTTATGTTATATACATCATCAAAGGAATCATTCACAACACAAAACACTAGCTTGGATTGATTTACACGCAATTGTGACCTTCCTTGATAGCTTGTGTTGTACGCAATACCATGTTTCACTGAACAACGATATGTTATTAAAATATTATTAAAAATAGCCTTTATAAATAGTAATACCCAATTTTCGAAATTTTATAAATTTTATCTTTTAAATTGGAATTCATTTTTTGATTCGGAATTTCAAAATTATCCTAGTGTGAAATTTTGGTATTTTTATGAAAACTTTAAATTTTTTATGATTAGTGAGAACACTGGGTTAATATTTAAAAACCAACTTTTTATTTAAATAATTATTTATTTTATTTAAATTTAAATTAGGTAAAAATTGATATATAATATCTATATAAGTTAAATTTAATTCATTGAAGTCATTTTATAATAATTTTAGATATATAAAAATATTATTGAACTTTTCACCGTCTTTAACCCATCTCCTAGGAGAATTTGCAAATGTACATAAAACGTATTTTTACCACTTCTGTGAGTTGAATTTTAAAACTCTGAGAGACACAGTTGATATTACCGAGTAAATGTGGTTCAATAAGATAAAAATAATTTTCGGTGAACAGTAACTTTTAACTTTTATTTACCACGGTTAAAAGTAAATAGCGTAATTAAGGGTAAAAATGATATTATTATTACCCTAAAACATGTCCTAATTCTATTGGATAAGTGTAATTCTACCAAAAACAACCTTAGGAATAAAATATTACCCTTTAGTTCCCCTTGGATTAGATTAGTACATTTATTATTATTTTATTTAAAGAATAGTTAATATAGTTAAATTCAATGTTTAAAAACTAAAAAAATTTTAATATTGGGATATAAATAAGATAAATTGGACTATAAATATTCCTTAGAAATCAACAAAAAAACCACACATAATGGTATTTTATTTATTATTTTTAGACTTTAAATAATTTAATTTATTTATGACAAAATGGCGATGCAATCATTACCTTATTAAAGAAATATTAACATAATTTATATTATAAATGCCAAAATAAATATAATTTGAGACTTTTTATGAATTAAAATAATTTATAGGTTATAATGACATATTAGTATTTATTTTATTAACTTTTTTTAGAATTAATAATGCTGTTTTGATTTTCAGAAAAATCAATTACCAAATAGTGTCAAAATTGACATACAATATTTTTTTAAAAAATATTATATTATTAATTCTTATTTTATTACAAAAAATCTAAGGCTATGAAACATGACATAGATAAGGTTATATATATTATTAATGATTCACTTGGGTTTCTTTTATCTTGTTATAGTAATTTTATTAACCATACAATGTTAGAAAACAAGAAGACACGGTAAATGTTAAATTATTTAACTTAGAGTTAAATCTAAATGATAAGGTTAAAATAGTAACCTAAACTTGCCTGAAATCTATTTTTTGAGAGTATTTAGACCCATACCCGCCTTATATTTGAAATAAATCAATTTTTAGCTATTAAAAACCGAATATGACTTTATAATAAAATAATATTTTAGCTTTTTCCTAAGGTTCCCCTCACCTCCCTTATAAAAGGGAACCTCCTCCCTCTCTTCCTCACAACACTTTGAGCCTTCATGATTGGAAATCCCCAGACAATTTCTCTTCTACACTTCCCTAGAAACATCCTAGAGGTCCTGGTCTTCTTCAAAAACAATTTTTATTTCCCTAATAGGAGGTTAAGAAGAGGCACTTCAAAGAAGAGGTAATGTCCATTACCGATTATTTCAACTTTATTTCTTCTTCTACTTATTCTTATTTAGTTGTTTCATTATTAAATAATAACATCAGTATAAATAATATACTGATATGTTATTATAAATATGAAACAACCATATTTTACCTTCTATCAATCCTATGGAAAATGAAATCACCGCGCGTGCGTACGTACAGAATACCGTCTCCACGTCGTGGTGTAATCTGTTTTCCACCACCTCCTTACTTTGATGGGTATAATGGTGTAAAGAATAACTATATATGATTATTTTAATGTGATATTTATTATGAAATAGTATACATACACTTAAATACAATTCCACGTTCATGATAATGATATCATCGATGGTGCGTGCGTACGGTCTACCGTCTCCACGATGTGATGCGACTCGTTCTACATGATCTTCAATGCATAATGATTATATAAATTAAATTAATGAATTAATATGATATATATTACAATAATAAAATTCTGAATATTATTTATCTATAACCTAAAAAAATAATACGAATTTATTCATGAAAACAAGCATAATAACAAAAAGCAATAAACACCTGAATGACAAGTAACAATGATATATTACTAATAAAAAGCTAAGAATATGACCATATATGATATCATAGCAATTAGTACGATTATGTAATAAGTCAATAACTGTATTTAAATCATTATAAAAGTGGTTCAGACACGTACGAAGCAAATTAGACCTCAGTTAAGGGAAAATCCCTCAATGTCATTTTTAGTCGAGATTGTTTATACTTGGGTATTTATTGGGGTGAATACCTCATCCACGTCCATGTTTCTTAAATATGTAATATTATATCCTCCTAAAATTTTATAAATCCAATTTTAACCATTGGTGAGTTTTTAGTAAGAGATATGAAAGGAATCTTTTGTCATTTTCAGTACGAGGTACTTTTTGACTTTTCTGGCCAAAGAATGAGAAGAATGTTTTTAACTTATACGGCATGAATGGTTTTTTATGATTTCAGAGGACATTATTTCCATGAATATTTCATTAATATTTTTCATGTTTATTTTTAATTAACTACTTTTAGTTTAAAATATTATGACATGTGAAGAAAGAAAAAAAATTTGAATTAAAAGGGATGTTTTCCTCAAAAATGGAGTTCAAGAATTTTATCAAAAATATTTTCCATATAAGACAATATAGGGTTATGTTTCTATCCCTATTTTTACATTTATTATATTATGTTATGATGGAATTATTTTTATGATTTACTTTTATCTTATATGGATTATGTTATGATGGCATGACATTTAAGAATCCCATTTTATGTTACATGGGTTATGCTATGATGTATGATTTATGATCTTGTGGCACACATAAGAATGGTATCATTATGAGATTGGTGGGAAATATATCTCCCTGAAATGCATTGGGTAAAGATATATATCTCATGAGATAGACATGGCTATAACTGCAAGTTATACCGGTTCAATGATACAGGACTCGAACTAGGAGTGAACTCGATTCAGAAATGGACTTTTTCCACTAATATAGTCTTGGAAATGAGTCTTGACAACTAAGAAATAATTATCTATGATTATGTGTGTATGCCACAAAGTTTCATGTTTTATGTTATGATTATTGGGATTACATTTCACTACTATGATTTATCCCATGTTACGATATTATGATCTATTTTGCAGGTTATGATTTTAAAAATGTTATGTTCTTATAAATATTATATGAATGATATTCCTTTTTTTACCCTTACTGAGCATTTGGGCTCAACCTTTTGTATGTTTTATTTTCCCTAGGTCAGGAAGAAGGGTATTGAGTAGGATATTCCAAAAAGGTATTCTAAATATGAGGAAATAAATGGGAGATAATGTATATGATTTATGAAATAGTTGTTTATGTTTCCATGTTTCTAATGACACTATAACTATATGGTCCTTTCATGGTTTTGTTATATGTTGTAATATGCGTGCTTCAATTTTTATGTAATAACAATGTATGTAATGTATGGGTCTTTATAGTTTGTATCAGAGTATTTGTATAGTCAAACATTGGAAACAAGGATGTGAAAGTCTTAGTAAGAACCCTAAGGATATGTCTAAGCGTAGAACATAATCTTAGTGTTTTAGAAATGGCCATGAAAAACCTAGGATTAGACCTTAAGTGTAAAATTTTATTCTTGATTATGTGGTTTTCATATTATGATTAGTGTTTCTCACACTATTCTTCTTGGTTTTAGTCAATGGATGGATCCCAAAGGAACCGTGTTAATGCAGAATGCGATGGGAAATGCAATTATTGTCCCCCTGAGAAACCAAACATCATGGGAGCTGGAATTCAAAATATTTTAGCCATGCTCACACAACATTCTAAAGCTATGAATCATGCAGGACTTCCAAACGAGCAAAGGAAGGAGCAACATTATTTTGAATCCTTCATTAGGCAGTGTCCACCTTGATTTATCGGCTCTTTTGATCTATTAGTGGCTGAACAATGGTCAGTACCACTGAAAATATATTTCTCAGTCCTTCAATGTTCTGAGCAAGATAAAGTCGTAGTAGCAGTATATCATTTGGAAGGTGAAGCTGATCAATGGTGGAATCTTATTAAGAATACGAGGAAAAGGGATGAAGTTGATTCCATGGAATGGGATGAGTTCAAGAACATATTTTTCAATAATTACATCCCTCGTATTCTTCGAACAAAGATGGAGAAGGATTTTCTTGAACAGATGCAAAAGGATGATGAATCGGTTGGTACCAACGAAACAAATTTTACAAGACTTGCAAGGTACACATCCGGAATTATTATCCTACCTTACAGTAAGATCGATCGATTCTTTAGTGGCTTAAAACCAAGTCTTCAAAGGGCGTTAGCCATTAGAGATTTCTATAGCTACTAGGAAATCGTTCGATGTTCTCTTAAGGTTGAGATGGAGATTGGAGTAACCCATCAGTTATGTGCGTTTTATAAGAAGAGGAAAATGGAATTCAAAGGGAAATCTAAAGACCACACTGAAAAGAACATGAGTTTTCCCTTATGCTCAAAGTATGGAATGAAACATGGATGGATTTTTCTTAAAGGTATAAGTAAATGTTTCAAATGTGAAAAATAAGGTCACCGAGCATTTGAATGTAGCAATGATGGGAAGAAGATGTCCAGTGATTCGAATAAAGAAAAGGCTACACAGAGTGCACCTCCTATACCTCAATGTTACAAGTGCAAGGAAATGGGGTATTATGCTAATAAATGCCCAAATCCAAGGGTTTTTTATGATGATCGACATCAATAAACTCTTAAGACCAAAGGCAAAGGAAATTAAAATGCAATTACTATCGGCGATGTGGAGTACGATAACGAAGTGGTGAAAGTTACACATACCATACACTCTAAAGTAGAAAATATTTTATTTGATTCTCGATCCACCCACTCTATTATTTCTGAATAATTTTCTAAGGGTATCGTAGTATTACCTCAACAATTATAAGTTATGTTAGTTGTTAGAACCCGTAATGGCACAACAGTCGCATCAAATGTTTATAATTCCTCTCCGATTAACGTTTGTGGGAAAGTGATTCCTGAAAATCTTGTGATCCTTACTATAGTGGAATTTGATGTGATTCATGGCATGTATTGGCTTTCTTTATATGGAGCTCATATCAATTTTTAATGAAGGGAAGTCACATTTCATATTCCAGATCAATATATGATCGTTTATCGATACAAGGATGAACATAACCTTCCAGTGGAAATTTCTTCCATCTAATGGGTATTGATTCCACTAAATGAAGGTTATTTATCACAAATGGATGGAGAGAAACTCACAATTATGAATATTACCATTTTACAAGAGTTTGATGATGTCTTTTCAGAGGAATTTCCAGGTCTTCCACCAAATAGTGAAGTTGAGTTTTCAATGGAACTCATACCGGGTGCTATGCATATTTCAAAGACACCTTATAGGATGGCCACAATTGAGTTGCAGGAATTGAAGAAGCAACTGCAAGAGAATCTTGATAAAGGATTCATACGCCCAAGTGTGTCACCTTGGGGAGTATCAATTCTGTTTGATAAGAAGAATGACGGATCAATGAGACTATTCATTTATTATCGAGAACTTAACAAGATCACTATCATGAAAAAATATCATCTCCATTGCATTGATGACTTATTTGACCAACTATGCGGAGCTCTATACTTTTCCAAGATTGATCTTCATTCAGGGTATCATCAATTAAGGGTCAAAAGTGAGGATATAGAAAATATGGCTTTCCGTACAAGGTATGGACACCTTGAATTTATATTGATGCCATTTTTTCCTACTAATTCCCCTTCTATCTTCATGGATCTAATGAATAGAGTCTTTAGAGACCATCATGATCAGTTTGGGGTAGTATTTATAGACGGTATTCTTGTCTATTCAAAGAGCATGGAAGAACATGAAGATCACTTGAGAATTTTATTGAAGACCCTGAGAAAGGAGAATCTTTATGCAAAATTTACCACGAGTGAATTTTGGCTTCAAAAAGATTCATTTATGGGTCACATAATCTCAAAGGAGGGGATATATGTGGATCCAGCCAAGACAGAGGTTATCGAAAGATGGTCGAGACCAACAACAGTAACTGAGATCCGAAGATTTCTTGGTTTTGCTGGATATTGTCGACGTTTTGTGAAATATTTTTCACGATTATCTAATCCAATCACCAGTTTGACTCGAAAAGGAGTTAAGTTCGTTTGGACGGAGGAATGTGAAGATAATTTCAAGGAGTTAAAAAGAAGGTTATCTAGTGCACCTGTACTCACACATGCCTTATAGTGGATAATGTTTTGTGATCTATAGTGATGGAACCAATAAGTTATTGGGGTGTGTTATCTTTCAAAATGATATGGTTATAGCTTATGCCTCACGACAGTGGAAAATCCATGAGCAAAATAACCCAACTCATTATTTGGAGTTAGCTGTGGTAATCTTTGCATTAAAAATATTGATGCATTACCTTTATGGTGAATTGTGTTATATTTATTCTGATCATAAAAGTTAAAAGTATATTTTCACACAAAAGGATCTGAATATGTGCCAAAGAAGATGGTTGGATCTGATTAAGTATTATGACTGCTCAATTCATTATCACCCATGGAATGAAAACAGGGTGGCAGATGCATTAAGTCGAAAAGACCATGCTAGCTTATCCATGATGAGGATCACAAAAGATCCAATATTTATGGATTTACAAAGGATGGATCTTGTAATTATAATCGAAGGGGAGATATATTATCTTTCCCAAATGAATGTTCAACCTTCTATACAGGTGAAGATTAAAGAGGCACAAAAATAAGATGTAGAGTTACGAAATAAGGTGAGAAATGTTCCTGAATTCAACCTTGATTGTGATGGGATAATAATGTCCAGGAATCGGGGTTGTGTTCCTCCCATCCCAGAATTAAAGGATCTACTGGATGAGGCTCATAATTCTTCATTCTCTATTCATCCTAGAAGCACGAGATGTATAGAGACCTAAAAGAGTACTTCTTGTGGGATGCAATGAAAATAGATGTTACTGAATATGTCTATTGATGCTTGGTTTGTTAGCAAGTTAAAGCTGAGAGACAGAAGTCTAAGGGGATGTTATAACCATTACCCATACCTGAATGTTGATGGGAAAACATCACTATGGACTTTGTCACAGGAATTCCTAAAACATCCAAAGGCAATAATGCTATCTGGGTCATAGTTGATCGTCTTACGAAGTAAGCACACTTCATTGCTATTAGTGAATATTTATCTCTGGATCAGTTTTCCATGATATATGTAAAAGTAGTGGTAAGATTTCATAGAGTACCACCTTCCATTATATCTGATCAGGATCCGAGGTTTACCTCAATGTTTTGGCGATGTCTGTAGCAAACTCTGGATACAGAGTTGAGTTTCAGCACTGCTTATCATGCTCAGACAGACGGTTAGTCTGAGAGAACAATTCAATCTATAGAAGATTAGTTAAGAGCTTGCCCTATGGATTTCAAAGGTGGTTGGGATCAACACAATCCTTTGGAGGAATTTTCATATAATAATAGATTTCACTCTAGTATTCATATGATCCTTATCATGCTCTCTATGGAATGAAATGCAGGACTCCAACTTGTTGGGATAAAGTTGGGAAAAGAAAGCTATTAGGACCTGATCATGTTGATGAGATGGCAGAAAAGGTCATATCTATTCAGAAACACATAAGAGCATCTCAGAGTCTTCAAAAAAGTTATGCCAACAACCGAAGAAAAGACCTAGAGTTTGAAATGGATGATAAAGTGTTCTTACGAATATCTCCTTGGAAGAGAGTAATGAGATTTGGAAGTAAGGTAAAGCTGAGCCCTAGGTATATTGGTCCTTTCAAAATACTTGATCGTGTTGGGAAGGTAGCTTACCGATTGGCGCTTCCACTGAATATATCTCAAGTTCACGATGTTTTTCATGTATCTCATCTGAGAAAGTACATGCTCGATCCTTCACATGTACTGAACTCAGAATTTGTACCGCTGGAGCAAGGTCTTTCTTACGATGAACAACCGATAGAGATTCTGGATCATAGCGAATACATTCTATGGAACAAGACCACTAACATGGTGAATGTTTTATAGAGGAACCACCAATTAGAAGAAGCTAAATGGGAGATTGAAGATATGATGAGGGAGAGGTATCCTCATCTGTTTGTTATGATGTGAAGAATTTTAAGGGCTAAATTCATTTTAAGGGGTGTAGAATGTAACACCTGAGATTTTTATGAGAAATATTCTGTTTTTATGTTATATACATCATCAAAAGAATATTTTACTACACACAACACTATCTTAGCTTTCTTTACACGCCATCGCCACCTTCCATGATATCTTGCATTGTACACAATACCATGTTTCACTTGTAAAGTCCCGGAAATTTAAAGGGAATATTTTTTCCTTAATTTTCTTTGGAATTTTACAAGAACGCAGTTTCTGATAGCACCTGATTCCGAGGTTCAGTGTGCCCGGAATCATTTTAAAAAGTTTGTATTGGGTACATTTAGTGAACGAACGAGCGGGTTTTTCTAACTTTTGAATCGGTGTTCGGAATCGAATTCTGAGGGCACCGATGGAATCACAGTGCCGGTATTTGCTTAGAAACGCCTTTTTCGGAGTTGTATTTTCTCGGGTGTGGGTTTTAAGTTTTGGGGTTAAGTTAAGAAATAAAATAAAGTGGCGCGACAACTTTATTTTTATTTCACTTAAAGCCACTTAAAGCCACTTAAGCTAATTTGAAGCGGATAGGGTGAAACCCAATATATCATACCCTCTTGGTATGATATTTGTGAGGTGGGGCCCGCAGGAGCCCCACTGTTTCTTTTCCTCTAAGTAACGCACCCACGAAAACCCTTTACAAATGAATGTCAACCGGTGTGTTTCTTAAATTCTTAACGCCCCTATTAATTGGGCAGTTAAGCTGTTACCATTAATTCATTGAATTAAAGGTTCTTTTCTTAAATTTTTTTTTCAATCGTTGGCATGGGAATAAAATAAGACCAACGCATGTCTTTCTTGGGGGTGGCCTGTTGAGAGGATTTGGAGACACTCTATCTTCATCCTCCTTCGCGAATAACCCAAAGAATGTGAATAACGCTGGCCCTCGACGAAAGGTGACGAAGAATGCCGAACCCTCGACGATCGACGGCGCGACGCCGTGTACCACGACGCCGACGATTCTCCTTCCGTGATGTTCTTCTGCGACGTTTCTTCCCCGCAACAATCTTCGATCATCAACTGCTGGAGGTAGGGGATTACGGTTCCTAAATTCTTTGTGAATTATATCCTCAACATGGATTTATTTAAAGCAATTAAATCATTGTGATTTTAATCCGGAGTTTGACGGCGCGACGCCGTGTACCGCGACGACAGTGATGCCCTTCCGCGACGCGACGATCCTCTTTTTACACGATGGTCATCTCCGCGATGAACTCACGTCCGACGACTACGATGAGGTAGGGGTTGATTATTTTAAATCGTTGTGATTTATACCCGCGGCGTGTGATTAAAATTGTTGTGAGACTTTTAAACCTCTAACGTGGTGGGTGCGGACTAACGAAAAAGTCCGAACCCACCGCCCCTTTCGTTCTTGGTGTGCGAAACGGTGGACATGGAAAAAATTAGTCACACGGGTGACGTAAGGTCCTCGCAGTAAAGGACGGACCCTGGGAAGGATTTTGGTGAAGATGAAAAGGAATTCCGACCACCGGAACTCGTCCGGTGGTCCGCGGAGCAAACCGCTGACGCGCCATGCCGTCACGGAGGCGCCCGGCGCGTCGCCGAGGAGAAACGCTGCGGCGGCGGCCGGTAGACCCGCGACCGCGCGGGTCCGGCGAGGGACGGGACGTGGCTGGCTGCCGGGTCCACTGGCAAGGGCGGCCAACGCGGGTCGCGGTTCCTTCCCGCGGGGGCAGCGCGCCCCCCGCACCGCTCGGTTAGTAACCGGCCGAGCCGACCCCTGGCGGCCGGGCCCCGCCAGCGCCGGTCGGGCCGGGTCGCACCCAGGCTGGGCCGGGTCGGGCTGCGCCGGCCGGGTCAGACCCGGACAAGGGTCAGGTCGACCCGGTTCAGGCCGACACAGGGGGGGTTGGGCCGGGTCGGTCCGGGCCCAGACCCCCCGTTTTCGGACCCTTTTAGGAATTTTGCATGTATCATGAGCTACGGGACTCCGATCGATGCACCATCAGCGGCGATGCGATTCATGGACCGAGACGGTCGTTTTGACATATCGCACTCCAGGTTTTGGAATACTTTGGGTTCGACCGGGTTTGTTCGTGCACGGAATCAACCAGGCCCTCGGAGCGGAAACACTCATAACCTGAACTCCGGATGTCCGATTGACGTGTCGCCGACTTTGATGGATTCCTCTAAGTGAGACGGATCTCTTGATTACTTTGCTCGAGGTTTGGATGCCATCAGAGTGTGGTCAGGTTGGTTCGCTCACGAAACCAACTGGGCCCCTAGAACGAAACAACTAATAACTCACAGACCGGGTGTCCGATTGATGCACCGTCTGTCTCGTTGAATTTCTTTTGATGAGGTGGAACATTTGGAATACTTCTCTTGAGTTTTTGATGTAGTTGAATAGTGGTCGGGTTGGATTGCACCTGAAATCCAATCAGGCCCCTTGAACAAAGAAGCCGATAACTTTCAGATCGGACGTCCGTTTGACGAACCGTCAGCGGCGTTGGTGATCACGTGGAGAAACGGTCCCTTTGAGTATAGCCTATGAGAGTTCGGGTTACAGTTGAGATATGGCCGGGTTGGTTCGCACACGAAACCAACCGGGCCCCGGGGAAGAAAAGGCTAGTAACTCACAGACCGGGCGTCCGATTGACGCGCCATCGGTTGCATTGAGACTGATGTGACGAGGTGGTCCTTTGAGAAACTTCTTCGTGGAACTTTTTGGTACTTGTAGTATCGAACAACATCTAATGGAGCGGAACCTCCCGGAGACGAGCGAGCGGAGTACGGAGACCGTGTAGCCGGCTGAGACCTGACGACTGCTTGACCAATCGACTCGGTGTGTTTCAGATAGCCCAGTAGGGAGCGCTTGGTTGTAGCGGCAGAACCATGGTGGATGAGCGCTTGGTTGTAGCGGCAGACCCACGGTACTCAATAGAAGGAGTGCCTCTGGAGTCTATGAGGGGGAGCGCTTGGTTGTAGCGGCAGACCGACGACAAAAGAGCGCTAGGTTGTAGCGGCAAACCCGCGGTAGTCAACAGAAGCAGTACCTCTAGAGGCTATGAGGGGGATCGCGTGGTTGTAGCGGAAGACCAATGGCGGAGGAGTGCTTGGTTGTAGTGGAAGACCCGCGGTACTCAACAGAAGGAGTACCTCTGGAGGCTATGAGGGGGAGCGCTTGGTTGTAGCGGCAGACCCATGGTGGGAAGCACTTGGTTGTAGCAGCAGGCCCATAGTACTCGACAGGAGGAGTACCACAGCATTCGTAGGTTAGTGAGCAGTACCTCAGAGTCGTGATAGGACAACTGTACACTCCACAGACGGGGATCTTCAGCAGTTACGGTTTCTATAATGAAAATCCTGGTTTGAGATGAGTCTATGACCTTTGTGTTTACCTCATGATTGAGATGGGACACTTGATAACTTGGGTATATGTATGTTCATATACCTGGGTAGTATTTATCTATTGATTTCATAATCTTTTGTTTACTCATGATTGAGATGGGTTACTTGATAACTTAGGTATATGTTTGGGCATATACCTAAGTAGAGGTTATCTGTTGAGATCTTCTTTGTGGTTACCCTTGTTGGTTTTAGTGAGACCTTGAGGGTCTCGGGGTCCCTACTGAGTATCTTATACTCACCCCTGCACGGGAAATGCCCGCACTATGTTGTGTTGGTTGCAGACGACAGACAGTGCTGATCGCGGTTGAGGCTGGCGGAGCAGGTCGGTACCCGGAGGTGGACCACTGTGCGGAACATACTCGGAGCGGACGGCTGGACCCGAGGAGCTGTGGAGGCTATCTGTACTCACCCTTTAGGTGGTACTTCCAGTGGATGGCTCGACGTAGTGGATTTACTTTTAGATTCTGTTTTCCCTTTCTAGTTGTACTTAATTCAGTTTGGGGTTGTATTCTGGCCCACTTACTTTTCCGCACTTACTTTGTATCAGCTTTCACTTAGTGTTTACTTCTACTGCTTGCTTTCTATGTGGTGTTTGTTTACATTACAAAGGCAATGACTTCCCTTTTTACAGGGATTTACACCTTGTGGCTAGTCGCCATCCCCTGGCCTATGGAAGGTGGGCTTGGGGTAGTCACGGCCCGGGCCTCGAGGACGGGTCGTGACATCACTAAACAACGATATGCTATTAAAATATTATCAAAACTAGCCGTTATAAATAGTAATACACACATTTTAAAAATTTAAAATTTTTATCTTTTAAGATGGACTTCATTTTTGGATTCATAATATCGAAATTAGCTTAGGGTGAAATTCTTGTATTTTTATGAAAACATTCAATTTTTGATGAATATTGAAAACACTAAGTTACTATTTTAAAATAATCTTTTTATTTCAATATTAATTTATTTTATTTAAATTTATATTAGGTATAAATTGATTCATATTATCTATATATGTTCAATCTAATTCATTGGGGTCATTTTATAAAAAATTCAGGTATATAAAAATTTTATTGAAATTGTCACCGTGTTTTAACCACCTCCTAGGAGAATTTGCAAATGTAAATAAAACATAATTTTACCGCTTCTTTGAATTGAATTTAAAAAATCCAAGAGACATGGTTGATATTAGGGAGTAAAATGTGCCCCAAAAAGGTATAAATAATTTTTGGTGAATAGTAACTTTTTACTTTTATTTACCACGGTTAAAAGTAAATAGGGTAATTAAGGGGGAAAATGATATTATTAATACCTTAACACATGTCCTATTTCTATTGGATAAGTTTAATTCGACCAAAAACAACCTTAGGAATAATATAATACCATTTATGTTTACTGGGATTATATTAGGACATTTATTATTATTTTATTTAAAGAATAGTTATAATAGTTAAAATCAATGTTTAATAACTAACACATTTTTATTATAGGGTTATAAATAAGATATATTTGACTATAAATATTCATTAGAAAGACATAAATATTTCCTACATAATTTTATTTTATTTATAATTTTTGACTTTACATACTATAATTTGTTATGACATAATGACGATGAATTAATTACCTTATTAAATAAGTATTTGCATTATTGATATTATAAATAACCATATAATTGTAATTTGAGACTTTTAACTAATTAAACTAAATTTATATGTTAAAATATAATATTATTATTGATTTAATTAACTTTTTTCGAAGTAATAATGTTGTTTTGATTTTGACAAAAATCAATTACAAAATAGTGTCAAAATTGACATAAAATAGTTTTTAAAACAAATATTATATTATTAATTGTTATATTATTCATAAAAATCTACGGTTCGGTCAAATGACCTAGATAAGGTTATATATATTAATATTGAATAACTTGGGGATCTTTTGACATGATATTGTAAGTTTATTAACCATATAATGTAAGAAAACAAGAAGACACAGTAAAAGTTAAATTATTTAACTTAGAGTTAAATCTATATGATAAGGTTAGAATAGTAACCTAAACATGTCTAAAATCCACTGGTTTAGAGGATTGAGACCCATCCCTACCATATCTTATACATAAATCAATTTGGAGCAATTAATAACTGAATATGACTTTATAATAAAATAATATTTTATGTTTTTCCAAAGGTTCCTCTCTCCTCCCTTATAATAGGGCATCTCCTCCCTCTCTACTTCACACCACATTGAGCCTTCAATCCTGGAAAAAACCTTCCAATTTCTATTATCCACTTCCATATAACCATTTTAGAGGTCCTGGTATTCTTCAAAGAACATTTTTAGTGCCCTAAGAGGGGGTTAAGAGGAGCTGCTTCATAGAAGAGGTAATGTCTCTTACCGATTCTTTCAACTTTATTTCTTCTTCTAATTTTTCTTATTAAGTTGTTTCATTATGAATTAATAACATCATTATCACTCATATACTGATATTTTATTATAAATATGAAACAACCCTATTTTACCTTCTATCCATCCTACAGAAAACGAAATCACCGCGCGTGCATACGTACAGAATACCGTCTCCACGCCGTGGTGAAATATATTTACCACAACCACCTTACTTTGATGGGTATAATGGTGTAAATAATAACTATACATGATTATTGTAATGTGATATTGAATCTGAAATAGTATGCATACACTTCAATACAATTCTATGATCATGGGAATGATATCATCGCTCGTACGTATGTACGACCTACTGTCTCCATGATGTGATACTGCTCGTTCTACATGATCTTCGATTCATAATGATTATATAAATTAATTTAATGAATAAATATGATATATATTACACTAATACAATTATGAAAATGAGTTATCTATAACCTAAAATGAAGAACAAGAATTTATTCGACAAAACACGCATAAGAACAAAAAGCAATAAACACCCGATTAACAAGTAACAATGAAATATTACTAATAAGAAGATATGAATATGAACATATATAATATCATAACAATGATTAAGATTTTCTAATAATTCAATAACATTATTTAAATCATTATACATGAGGTTTGGACACGTACTAAGCAAATCGGACCTAAGGCAAGGGAAAATCTCACAATCTCATTTTTAGCCGAGATTGTTTATACATTGGTATTTACTAGGGTGTATTTATCATCCACATCAAAGTTTCCTCAATATGTAATATTATATCCTACTAAAAAATTTTAAATCCAATTTTTCCCATTAGTGAGATTTTCGTAAAATATATGAAATGAATCTTTTGTCTTTTTTAGTACGAGGTACATTTTGACTTTTCTAGCCAATGTACAAGAAGAATGTTTTTTAACTTATACGGCATGTATGAGTTTTTATGATTTCAGAGAACCTTATTTCCATGAAGCTTCCATTACAAGTTTTCAAGTTAATTTTTAATTAACTTCTTTTATTTTAAATTTTATGACATGTGAAGAAAGGAAAATAGTTTTTGAAGTAGAAATGATATTTTCCTCAAGAATGGAGTTCAATCATTTTATCAAAATTATTTTCCATCTATGATAATATAGGGTTCTGTTTATAACCCTATTTTTACATTGATTGGATTATGTTATGATGGAATTATTTTTCTGATTTTTTTATCTTATATGGATTATGTTATGATGGCATGACGTTTTGTTACATGGGTTATGCTATGATGTATGATTTATGATCTTGTGGAACACATAAGAATGGTATCATTATGAGATGGGTGGGACCTATATCTCACTCCAATGCATTGGGTAAAGGATTATGTCTCATGAGATAGACATGGCTATAATGGAAATTTAAACTGCTTTAGTGATACATGACTGGAATGAGGAGTGAACTTGGTTCAGAAATGGACTTTGTCCACTAAGATAGTCTTTGCAATGAGTATTGAATACTAAGAAATGATTCTATATGATTATGTGTGTATGCCATAAAGTTTCATGTTTTATGTTATTATTATTGGGATTACATTTCACTAATATGATTTATCCCATGTTATGATATTATGATCTCTTTCGTAGGTTAATATTTTCCAAATGTTATGTTCATATGAATATGATATGAATAATATTTATTTTGTTTTCCCTTACTGAGCATTTGAGCTCAAACATTTGTATGTTTTATAATCCCTAGGTCAGGAAGATGGGTATTATGTATGATATTCCAAAAAGGGATTCTAGATATGATATAATAAATGGGAGACTATGTCGATGCTTTATCAACCAGTTGTTTATGTTTCCCAGTTTCTAAAGACATTATACCTATATGGTCCTATCATGGTTTTTTTATATGTTGTACTAAGTGTGCTTCAATTTTGAAGTAATAAAAATTTATGTAATGTATGGATTGTTATAGTTGGTATTAGAGGAAAGGTATAGTCAGTTTTTGGAAACAAGGATTTGAAATCCTTAGTAAGAACCCTATGGATATGTCTAAGCATAGAACACAACCTTAGTGTTTTAGAAATGGACATGAACAACCTATGATAAGACCTTAAGTGGAAAATTTTATTCTTGATTATGTGTTATTTCTATTACGATTAGTGTTGCTCTCGCTATTATTCTTTGTTTTAGTCAATGGATGGAACCCAAAGGAACCGTGTTAATGTGGAATGTGACGGGAAATGAAATGATTGTCCCCCGGAGCAACCAAACGTTATGGGAGCTGGAATAAAAAATCTTGTAGCCATGCTCACACAACATTATCAAGCTATGAATCATACATGACTTCCAAATGAGGAAAGAAAGAAGCAACATTATGTTCAATCCTTCACGAGGTAGCATCCACCTTCATTCAGTGGGACATCTGATCCATTTGTGGCTGAACAATGGATCAGTACCACTAAAAAGATATGTTTAGTCCATCAATGTTATGAGCATGTTAATGTCATCTTAGTAGTATATCGTTTGGAAGGTGAAGCTGGTCAATGGTTGAATCTTATTAAGAATATGAGGCAAAGGGACGAAGTTGAGTCCATGGAATGGGATGAGTTCAAGAACTTATTTTTCAATAAGTACTTCCCTCATATTCTTCAAACAAATATGGAGAAAGAGTTTCTTGAACTAAAGCAAAAGGATGATGAATCAGATGGTACCTACGAAGAATATTTTAAAAAACTTGCAAGGTACGCTTCTAGAATTATTATCCAACCTAAGAGTAATATCGATCGATTCTTTTGTGGCTTAAAACCAAGTCTTCCAAGGGCATTAGCCATAAGGGATTTCAATAGCTATGAGGAAATCGTTCGATGTGCCCTCAAGGTTGAGATGGAGATTGGAGTAACCCATGAGTCATATGCGTTTGATAAGAAGAATAAAATGGAATTTAAAGAGAAATCTAAAGACCACACTGAAAATAAGATGAGTTTTCCCTTATTCTCAAACTTTGGAAAGAAACATGGAGGGAGTTGTCCTAAGGGGACAAGTAAAAGTTTAAAATGTGGAAAAGAATGTCATCGGGCATTGGAATGCCTCAATGATGGAAGAAGATGTCTAGTGATGTGAAAAAAGAAAAGGCTACACAGATTGAACCTCCAACACATCAATGTTACAAGAGAAAGGAAATGGGGAATTATGCTATTCAATGTCCAAATCCAAGGGTTCATGATGATAATCGACGTCAACAAAATCGTAAGTCCATAGACAAAGGAAATTCACATGAAATTACTATCAGCGATGTGGAGTATGACAACGAAGTGGTGAAAGGTACACTTTCCATCCCCTCTAAAGTATAAATTTATTTATTTGATTATGGATCCACCCAATCATTTATTTCTGAAGAATTGTCTAAGGGTATCTTCGTATTACCTCAACAATTAGATGTTGAGTTAGCGGTGACAACCCCTAATGGCAGAACAGTCACATCAAAAGATTATAATTCTTCTTCGATTAAAGTTTGTGGGAAAGTGCTCCATGAAAATCATGTGATCCTTCCTATAGTGGAATTTGATGTGATTCTTGGCATGGATTGGCTTTCTTTATATTGAGCTCATATCAATTTCCATATAAGGGAATAAACCTTTCATATTCCAGACCAATATATGATCGTCTATCGATGCAAGGATGAACATAACCTTCCAGTAGAAATTTATTCCATATTATGGGTCTTGATTCCACTAAATTAAGGTTATTTATCTCAAATTGTGGGAGAGAAACTAACGATTAAGTATATTCCCATTGTACGAGAGTTTGATGATGTCTTTCCAGAGGAATTTCCAGGTCTTCCACCTAATCGTGATGTTGTGTTTTCAATATAACTCATACCGGGTGTTATGCTTATTTCAAATAAACCTTATAGAATGTCCCCAATTGAGTTGCAGGAATTGAAGAAGCAACTCCAAGAGAATCTCGATAAAGGATTCATATGCCCTTGTGTGTCACCTTGGGGAGCACCTGTTTTGTTTTTTAAGAAGAAATATGGATCAATGAGACTCTACATTGATTATCGAGAACATAACAAGATCACTATCAAGAACAAATATCCTCTCCCACACATTGATGAATTATTTGACAAACTAGGCAGATCTCAATTCTTATCCAATATTGATCACCATTCAGGGTATCATAAATTAAGTGTCAAAAGGGAGGATATACCAATGACGACATTCCGTACAAGGCATGGACACTATGAATTTATAGTGGTACCATTTGGTCTTACTAATGCCCCTATTATCATCATGGATCCAATGAATAGAGCCTTTAGAGGCTATCTTGATCAGTTTGTGGTAGTCTTTATAGATGATATTCTTGTCTATTCAAAGAGAAATAAAGAACATGAAGATCACATGAGAATTTAATTGAAGACCCTGAGAAAGGATAATAATTATGACAATTTTAGCATGTGTGAATTTTGGCTTCAAAATGTTACATTTTTGGGTCACATAATCTCAAAAGAGGGGATATCTGTGGATCCAAAAAATACAGAGGTTAAAGAAATATGGTCGAGACCAAAAACAGTCACTGAGATCCGAAGTTTTCTTGGTTTGGCAGGATATTATTGAAATTTTGTGAAAGATATTTCATGATTATCTAATCCACTCACCATGTGGACTCGAAAAGGAGTTATGTTTTTTTGGACGGAGGAATGTGAAGAGAATTTCAAAGAGTTAAAAAGAAGGTTATCCAGTGCACTTGTGCTCACACTACCTTGTAGTGGAGAAATGTTTGTGACCTATAGTGATGCATCAATGAAGGTATTGGGGTGTGTTCTCATGAAAAATGATATGGTGATGGCTTATTCTTCATGACAGTTGATAATCCATGAGCAAAATTACCCAACTCAAGATTTGAAGTTAGCTGCGGTAATATTTGCATTAAAAATATGGAGGGATTAAATTTATGGTGAATGGTGTGATATTTATACTGATCGAAAAAGTTTAAAGTATATTTTCACACAAAAGGAGCTGAATATCCCCGAATTAAGATGGTTGGAGCTGATTAAGGATTACGACTACTCAATTCATTATCACCATGGGAAAGAGAACAAGGTGGCATATGCATTAGGTCGACGATACCATGCTAGCTTATCCATGATGATGATCACAAAAGATCCAATATTTATGCATTTAAAAAGGATGGATCTTGGAATTATAATGGAAGGAGAGAAATCTTATCTTTCTCAAATGAATTTTCAACCATCTATACAGGTGAATATTAGAGCCACAGAAAGAAGATGTAGAGTTACAAAGGAAGGTGAGAAATGTTCCTGAATTCAACCATGATTGTGATGGGATAATAAGGTTCATGAATCGTGTTTGTGTTCCTCCCATCCCAGTATTAATGAAGGAGCTACTGGAATAAGTCAGTAACATTATTTAAATCATTATACAGGAGGTTCGGACACGTATGAAGGAAATCATACCTAAGGTAAGGGAAAATCTCACAATCTCATTTTTAGCTGAGATTGATTATACTTTGGTATTTACTGGGATGTATTTATCATCCACAACCATGTTTCCTCAACATGTAATATTATATCCTCCTACAATTGTTTAAATCCAATTTTACCCATTGGTGAGTTTTTAGTAAAATATATTAAAGGAATCTTTGGGCATTTTTAGTACGAGGTACTTTTTGACTTTTCTGGCCAAAGTATGAGAAGAATTTTTTTTTACTTATACATCATGAATGGATTTTTAGGATTTTCGAGAACATTATTTCCATGAAGCATCCATTAAACGTTTTCAAGTTTATTTTTAATTAGCTTCTTTTAGTTTAAAATTTTATGACATGTGAAGAAAGGAAAAATGTTTTTGTAGTAGAAATGATATTTTCCTCAAGAATGGAGTTCAAGCATTTTATCAAAATTATTTTCCATCTAAGATAATATAGGGTTCTGTTTCTATCCCTATTTTTACATTGATTGGAATATTTTATGATGGAATTATTTTTATGAGGTCCTTTTATCTTATATGGATTATGTTATGATGGCATGACGCTTAAGAATCCCATTTTTGTTACATGGGTTATGATATGATGTATGATTTATAATCTTGTGGCACACAGAAGAATGATATCATTATGAGATGGGTGGGACCTATATCTCCCTCCAATGATTTGGGTAAAGATTTATATCTCATGAGATAGACATGGCTGGAACAGCATGTTAAACCTATTTAGTGATACAGGACTGGAACGAGGAGTGAACTCGGTTCAGAAATGGACTTTTTCCACTATGATAGTATTGTAAATGAGTCTTGAATACTAATAAATGATTCTTTATGATTATGTGTGTATGCCACAAAGTTTCACGTTTTATGTTATGATTATTGGGATTACGTTTCATTACTATGATTTCTCCCATGTTATGATATTATGAACTCATTTATAGGTTATGATTTTCTAAATTTTATGTTCTTCTGAATATGATATGAAGGATATTTCATTTGTTTACCCATAATAAGAATTTGAGCTCACCCCTTTGTATGTTTTATTTTCCCTAGTTTAGGAAGAAGGGTATTAAGTAGGATATTCCGAAAAGGGATTCTAAATATTATGAAATAAATGGGAGTCAATGTCGATGCTTTATGAACCAGTTGTTTAGGTTTCCCAGTTTCTAAAGACACTATACCTATATGGTCCTTTCATGGTTTTGTTATATATTGTAATAAGTGTGCTTCAAATTTCATGTAATAACAATTTATGTAAAGTATGGGTAATTATAATTTACTACTAAAATAAAAGAAGGGTAAAGGTGAGATTTTAATAACTTTATACATTATCATAAAAACATTCTAGTACATGTAATATACTAGAGTTTTCATAACATTTGGATGAGGAGAGGTAATGAGAGAAAAGGACATAAATGAACATTTAAGAAATGTAAATGAATTTAAAAGAATAATTATCCTCTTGAATAAATATTCTACAAGAGAGTCTTAAGGGGAGATGATTTGTTTTTTTTTGAGGAGAATAATGTCCGTTGGATGTGGGGGTGGATCATGGAGTGATATTTGGTCAGAATTTATACACGAAAAAGAACTATAGAGGAGTTAAGAGAATGGATAAGGATATGTGAATTTTATACAGTAAGAGATGAGGGTTTTCATAAAATTATAATCATTAGTTTCTTATTTTTCCACAAGAAATGAAATAGAGATGATTACATGACCATGAATATAGATATGATCATGTGAGTTCGATATTTGGGTTCTTACATCAAATAGGATATCAGGAATATTGGATTTAAATTATAATGTATTTATATAACAAATTATCTTACTTTAAAATTCCCAAAAAAATCATGTATTTAAAAATATCTAAATAATTTATGCATACAATTTATCTGTGTGTAAAATTAATAAATAAAAACAATTTTTCTAAAATAATTTCCTAAATAAGATTAATTTAATTTGTAATTAAAATCATACATTACATGGAAAATACTAATTTTAAAACTATAATTGATTTTACAATGCTTTTCAATGTTACATACGGTCTTATAAAATTTTCATAAGACCTAAAATAGATATTTTATGAACACCGTTTTGGAAAATATATATATTTTTTTAAATTAAGTTATTAATTGTAATTAATTAACTATGACTTAAAATATTATCAATAATTTCACTGGTCATATTATCCCTTATAAGATTCCACGATTTTACATATACAATAAAGGGCGATGTTACTATTATTTTGGAAGAGTTACTATTCATTGGGGTCGTATTATAATTCATAATGGTAGGTCAGTATTCATAAGGGTAGAATACTAATCACAAAAAATTATGTTTGTCTTATCAGACTCAAAACATCATATGGATCAAAATCGTGTATGTAAAGTTTTTGAAATTAAAAACTCAGAAGTGGATACATTATATTTAAATGTCAAATTTTACATAGTAGTTCATTGTTTTGTGAATTAATTTTATAATATGAAATAATTCTAATAAAGTGATTTACATTAATTAAACATTGTATAAATACATCACTCAACAGAGTGTTTCATCATATTTAAGAAGGAAACACTATTTTGGTGTATCTAAAGAGTTGAGTACTAGCCATGGAGCTTGTGATGGTAGTGAGGTTTTCAATAATCTGTGTGGAAGATATATCCACATAAAGATTCAGTGCCATATTGAAGATGTTGAGTGTTACGCTTGCAGCTGGATGGACCACCTATAGTGTATTTTCAAGATATATACTTCAACCGTGAGTGGTAGGGGGTCATGTCTATCTCTTGGATCATGTGTAGGTTCCTTATCTTTACGTCATTCATAGTGATGGAGTATTACAACTCAATAATATCTATGTTGAGGTGGTCATAGGAATTATAGACAATAATCATTGGTATCAAGATAAAATATTGGGCCTACTGTAGGAAGTGAGGTTGTTTGAATGGGTAGCAGTTCAGTATAGATCAATTTTTTATAGCTTAAACCTGAGGAGTTGGGTACATGATCATCTGTGGGGAGTGGTGTGATCTTGGTATCCTCAAATCCTATATCTTAACATTTTAATAATTTTTCATAACATTGCTTCATATATTTTAATGTCTTGGAAATCATCTACTTCGCAATTCAGTATTTTATGGCATTAAAATAGTAGACACTCATTTAGGGATCATATTAGAGGATGTACATAAGTGTATAGAGTTCCCCCTTGAAGTGGGTGGTTTTCAATTCATCTAGAAAATTTTTCACCAATATGACTAGTTTTTACATATTACTCAAAATTGAATTACTAGTTTCTTACTCATACTCGGTTGATTAGTATCATTGGAATGGGACTTTCACATCACAAGATGTATTATTTTATACACATAATGGTGAATGAGTTGTTTAGGTAATTTTTTGAAAGGACCAGAACATCGTTGGATTTACAGGAAGTCATCCTATATTTCTAGTTTGTATTTGGATGAGTAGGGGCACATCAATATAATTTATCTCTAGTTGTTGATAATTTAATGGATGTGTTCTAAGAAAACATTTCTAGTTACATATTGAGAGATGGTGATTTCTCTATTAAGAATATTCTACGAGCTTCAATAGGTTCCATTAGACCATATATGATAGATATGATGGAGTTATAGGAGAATAAGAGGTAGCTAGAGGAAATGGAGGAAAAGAGGTTAAAATAACCCTGAACATATCCATTGGTTTTATCCATCCTTTTTTTAATAACACGGACGTAATGCTTACGCTATGGATTGATTATCAGTAATTAAAATGTAGAATGGTTATGAACAGATATCCTTTTCCACATATAGATTTCATTTTTTATCATTATAGAAGTGGAATAGTGGTCTCGAAATATGATTTGAGATTCGGATTTTACCAACTGTGTTAGGTATGTGTTGATACACTTTGAATAGATTTTCATATACTGTTTGGTCTATATGTGTATCTGGTAAGGTTATTTAGTCTCATGAATGTGCTAGATGTTTTCATGGTGTATATGAACCATTACTTCCATCAATATTTTGGTTCGTCGATAATGGTTTTCATGGATGACATATTTGTGTATTCTCACAATCTACACGACCATGAATGGAATTTAGATATCAATTTGGATACAATAAGAGTTCATAAATTATATTCAATTATCACTATTTTCTATATCTAGATGGATAAGAACCACTTAACAGTTTATATTTTCCCAATTACAGGATATATGTATATTGATAGAATTAGTTATCTAATGATTATATGGAACATCCCCATTTCAATAATGATATACAATGTTTCTTGGGGACTACTATATATTACAAGCATTTCTTACAAGAATTATCTTTCCATAAATAAATAATTATTATCATGAATAAGAAGGGCGAGAATATTGTATGAATAGGGACCTATGAGACAACCCTTCAAGAGCATAAAATGATATTTTCCTCAGCATTATTCATGATTCCCTTAGAGGTGGGATAAATCTACACTATGTATTATGATGGATCTGGAATTGGGCTTGGAGATTATATCAATTAGTGGGATAGTGAAAGGGTGTAAAAGTGTCAACATATAAGGCCACATGAGAGGAACTACCTGAAACAATATATTGAATTACTTGTACTTGTTCATATTGAAAACCATCATTATTATTACATTACTATTACATCATCTAATATATACAAAATAAATATTTTTAAAAAAATAGTATCTTGAAGATTAGTGTCTTTGACAAATTTGGACCATACATGAAATTTTACAAAACTAAAAAACAACTTTAATTTATTTCATTATTATTTAGATTCTTATTATAACTCACGTTTTAATTATTACATGTAATCACATAAGGAAACACATCAATGAATGGGGTGAGTTACTATCCTAGTAAGAGCATGGATAAGAACATAAATCAATATAACATGAGGTGAGAATAATAATAATAATCATAACTTAATCATTGTATCATCATAAATATCATAGGATGTGGAACTAAATAATGTAATGGCATATACAAATGCCTAAAAATCGAACATCATATCTTAGTGGTAAACTACCACACAGAAATGTGGACAAAGCTATAATCATCCTCACACATAACATCTGTGCATATTCATAACATAATCATTTTGAAAAATCATTCATCATATTCACAATATTACACATTATCACATGTGATAAATCACATTTCTTAATTAATTGGAGTGATATATAATTCTAGTTTCACCCATGACATCATAACATACACTTAATCTGCCATCCCAAATAAAAAGAAAAAAATATTACAGAAATTAATCATTGATATGAAATGGGTTTCATGATAATTTAATAATTTATATATCAATAAATAAACATTGGGGTTTGATAAGTAAATATGGGATATCATCTTTGGTAATGGAATCATCAATATTTAGTGAATAAGATACAATCCAAAAAAAATAAAAGATGTGATTTTTTGAATGACGTGTTCTTTTTTAAAAATCAAATAATTTATAATAAAATCAGAGTAGAAGCATGAATATCCCATAAATAATAGGGTAATAATAGTGAAATAATATTTTATTATTATTAAATTAATATACATACTAAAATCTGTAATGAATGTGGGATATCCTAATGAAAAAAATCTGTATCGAGAATCCACTTACATTATGTATGAATGGGTACTTATCATTAATATCCTAAATAATAAAATTATTGTAATTAATTTATAAATCGAAATCCTCTTATACATTTAATTTATTAATTATAATTTTATTATGTTTTTATGTCTATTTCTATGAGTTATAGTGTTCATTTCCATTGTCTGGGAGAGTTCGTTTTCATGGTTTTGATGATCGGTTCACTTGTATATATGTATTGTTGTTATTGTAAAATGATTAAAATTATAAATAATTGAGATAATATGTTATTAATCAACTTCAGTAATATTAAATGATCCTATATTTAAATTGGATATATGGTATGAGGATGAATCATTAGATAAAACTCAAATGAAAATCATTTAGATTATTTTAGCGGTTTTTGATCATTATAAAATAGATTCATAATATTATTTAATATTATGTATATATATTGGTTCTTAAAAATTAAACATTTTATAAAATAATTTTTACAATTATTTTCAACGAGTATAATTTTTTTATGACCAGACTAAGAGGATTTATAATAAAATGAATGTGTACTGTGCATGATGGATGTATATCGTCACATAACAGAAGATGTTTTCATTTTTAGAATGAAATGGATATTAGAAGGGGTTTGATGATGGATTATTCCATAATAAAATTTAGTCATATTATATTTAATATATTTTATTTATAATTAAAATTTTATAAGGGTTGATGAGGAGAGAATAAGAAGATAAAATAAGTTGAATCAAAATTAAAAGACATGGAAGATGAATTTACCTATTGAATTATTCTATTTGAGAATTTGTTTAGAGAATTATTTTTGGAATTTAGTACAGAAAAAATGATCCAAGTACTAGGTTAGAGTTTTGGTAAGTTTAATGGGATGAAATGTTTCATACATTAAGGCTTCATATTTGTGAGTTTAATTGGAGGCGTCAGGGGTATTTATAGTGGATAAAGGATGGAGTTTCTGGATTACATAATTTATTAGTATATTATTTTGGAAAATTACAATATATTTAAGGATAATTATCACTAAATATTTTATGTTAATGATGTTGGGTTAGTTTTTTTTGGGTGATATCATCCGCACATCATCTATGAGATGATAATTCATGAATTTATTTTATTCTGTAAATTAGAGTATTTCACTACTCAACAAAAATTCAATTATTTTTATAGAATAAAAAATATTAAACCTAACCTTTTAATACTAAGTATAATTAAAAAATTAACTCCATTTTATGAAAATAACATTCTAAATAGGAGAAACATAATTATTAATTCAATTAAACATTTACGTGAAAAATAATTAATTTAAAATTATAAGCAATTTTACAATACATTGAAAATTTTATTATGGTATCATAAAAATATCATATAATATGATGTCAAAACAATATTAATTTATTAATATATTTTATTTTAATAAAAATTATTTTAAATCATTTTATTAAGTATTAAAAAAAAATTATTATTTTTCATAAAAATATGAACAATTAATTTTTAATTTTAAAACCATTTATTTTATTATACTTTTATATAATTATATTATATTCTAAATTAAAATATTTTTAAATTTTATCTCATAATTCATAGTTTGAGGATACAATTATATTTTATGGATTAAAATTCCTAATGGTCACATTACTATTCAAAATGTCAAAGTTACTATTCAAAAGGTATAGATTTCTTACCTTCTATAAATACCTCTAATTTCATTTACTATTAATTAATAATGATTGTATTATGTTCTATAATATTATTTTATATGATTTTTACTATATTATAGAATTATTTAAAGGTTTTTCCCATTAATAAAATTCATGGTTTTTATATTCATCCTCACTTATGAAATGTTTCCATTGAAATATTTCTTTCAAACTATGGTTAAATCAAGTGAGGGTACAACTCTTTAATCGCTTCCTCTCATTCCAAAGATACCTATTCGTCCATAGAATTCTTCCATTATACTTTTAAAAAGAGAGTAAACTTGATTTATAGAAAATTTCTCTATATTCAAGGATCTTCACTAGCTACTCCTCATAAGTGTAAGGACCCAGTCTTAAACCATAGATAATCCCGAATTAAATGAATAATTCACATTGATGATCTTTTCAATTTTAGTGTTTTATAGAATTAGGAGATAACTATTACATAACAACTTGAAGATTACAAGTAAACACTACTACTTAGTATTTATTTTTTCATAACATAAAAACTCTTAAAAAGAAACATGTCTAGTTCTATGTTTTAGACAACATGACATATCCTTGATCCCATCCTTGACCCTATTCATCTTTATGTCCTCTAGAATACATTTCAAAAACGTTGGATGAGCATAAAAATCTCAGT
This sequence comes from Viscum album, assembly GCA_963277665.1. Lineage (NCBI taxonomy): Eukaryota > Viridiplantae > Streptophyta > Magnoliopsida > Santalales > Viscaceae > Viscum > Viscum album. The sequence continues at coordinate 57,677,923 of OY728143.1, read as the reverse complement.
AAGGGTTATAAAATAAGGAAGGAAAACATTAGCCCATCAATAAATACAAATCATTGAAACCATACATTCCAATCATAACATACCATACAAAATCATAAGATTTATGAATAACACACACAAATCATAAATTCTAAAGGTTACATATGGAATTCATATCAAATATACATTGTAGCTATTATATCTATATAGGGATTTACACTTGGAATACCCTTCACAGTATATTCCCTAAACATCATAGGAGAAACATCACATTTACCTCCGTCACATTACCCAATGCATTGGAGAGCCATCTCAGGCTCCCCCACCCTAGGTTTTTCACAAAACCACTCGTATATGTAATCAATTCACAATAACCATACCATAATAATAACACATAACACAAGTATAAATGGAATATAACATTTTCACATTCTAATATATCAAATCAAGATATTGAAATTAACAATGATTTATCAAATCATTTTCAAAACCATTTAAAAAGAAATTTTTTGATTCCAAGTGTCCCATAACACTTTGAATATTTTAAATGAATTTAAATTTTAAAACATTAATGTACATATAAATAAATCCTAAAACCCATTTGGAAAACATGGACATTAATGAGAAACATTTAGAAGAATAAATCCTTAAAACATTTAAAATGATATTTTAGTTAAAGTGTTTTTTAAAAAAAAGAGAGATGCTTGAATACAAATAATTGAAGAATATAAATTTAATCATAACATTATAATATCATGAGAATAAATGGATTCCTAATATAATATTCCAAAGTACAGTATATACACCATATAAGTGTGAATTGGTGTATAACACCAATGCAGTCTTAATAGAAATGTAAATTGAGAAAAACTTTCTTATAAAGATGGTATCCTTAAATAAAAGATAAATCAATCACATAATTATGTGTGAGAAATATAAATACAGCCAATATAAATGTATATTATGTGTAAAACAATCATAGTCCATTAAAACATATTCATGGGATAAAATGTTCAAGAAGTACAAGTTGAACGCAAAAAAAATGAAATTGGGTTAAGAAGATCCTTTGTAAAAATTCGATAGCATAACTGCACCACATTAAAATTCTGAAAATGATTTTACTGGATAAAAATGGTATATCATCACTTTTACATAAATTTTATTTAAATTAGGATATATAAGAATATATCCCAAAATAATAATATGTAAATTAAAAGACATAACAAAAAGAAGTCTTTTAAATAGAGGAGGGTCAAAGGTTCCCGTAACGATTTGGTAACGTACAAAACATACACCACATGAAAGAAGCTTCATAAAATGAATATGTAAATACTCATGAATGAAAGTATATTACACAAAGAGTAAAATCATGGGAAGTACATACACTACACAAAAATAAATAATGGAAAATATAGAATGAATCTCACAGGAATAAAAAGTGAGATGAAACCCTTTACAACATTGTAATCAACAGAGTCATATTACCAAATATTAATAAACACAAAATGAATCAAAAAATACCATTAATATAATAATAATAATGATAATATATATAATATGTAAGTACACAATACACTACATGCAATGAATTAGTGGAAAACTATGGAAATCTCACGAAATTAAAAGTGAGATAAGAAAATCCCTTACCTCGTGTCTGACATGACTCCTTCGTTCTTTAATCTCCTGAATAATAAAATAATGTTAATATTTACTTGATTAAGAACCTTTTTCAAGATTATTATACCTTTTATATCATTTATTACCATGTTATAAACATTATGTAATCATTTAATTTAATAATGTTAATTTTGTCGACATTTGGCACTTGAATAAAAAATGAACACCTTATATTTACAAGTTGTCCATGTGGTCAATAGTAAATTATATCCAGAATGGTATTCATGATTTATATAACATGTATAATATCATTAACTCCATCCTTTATACATTCCACATAAGGAATTAACGAATTACATAACTTTGAGGGCGCGGTAGTATGCACTTCCTCAAATGAGATTATCATATTTATCCACTATGGAAACCATAAAGGCACGATATAAATGGGAATTACAGAAGCATAAGGAAATAATAAAGATTATATATATCATATATAAATATAGTTTCATCATCATGGCCACCATGAGAGGCAGTTGGAGATATTTGAACAATCATCCTTTCGTGAGGCATTAGTTTCCGATCTACAGAAACATTATGTTCTTCATCAATTAGATAGAGGTGTGTGTAAGTTTAGTTTGAATACTTATTATAACAAGCTTCTAGTATATTTAGGATACTGGTTTTGTTGCAAAATAAAGTAATAAATATTATTTAGGTGTTAGAGAAGTAAAATAAATGAAAACAATTTAAGAGAAATTGTTACCTTTAATTTGGGTAACTCCCTTTAGTTTGAAACTAATGACATATTTATGTGCATTCTTACTAAGGTAAGGCTTCTAGGAAAAGGATAGTGATGTAGGGAGCATAATTGGGCAGAGTTTGGTCGATCCAAAAGGCTTGAGAGATATGAGTAATTTGATAGAAGTGGTCTCCTTTTATAAGGGAGAGGATGGGTTCTTTAAAAATGTGTTAAAACATTATTTTATTATATAATTATATTCGGTTTCTAATGGTCCAAAAATCATTATAGTCTAATATAAGATGACTAATGGTAGAAATATAATCATATAATTGGATTTGTAAAGGTTTTGGATAATATTTTAATCATTATAATCTTATTTATTTAAATCATTTATTATTGTGGTAAATACTGCATCATTATTGTTTCTAGAATAATTTAATTTATTCGATGTATAAAAATTATAAAAAAACACTATCATGTTGGAAATATTTTTATCTTTATAATGAATATTTATAGAGAAAAATATTCCTTATATAACACCCTATAAAAATAAATTTCCTAAAATTGTTTTCTTTATATCATTTTTTCCTTTACATTAAATTAATTAATCTAAAGTGTCATTATCATTCATAAGTGGCTCCATGAGGCCCCAAAATAGACCCAAGGATATCTATGGAAAAAAATTACTCATCCAATAAGGTTAGTACAAGTGTTAAGGTAATTTTAGATTATTATAATATTCTTTTTACCTTCAATTACCCTATTGACCTTTACCCTCAGTAAAAAAAGTCAAACGTAACTATTCACCAAAAATTATTTTCATCTTATTGAACCAAATTTTACTAACTAATAACAACTATTTATGCCATATTTTTGAAATTCAATTCATAGATGTTGTAAATTTTCATTTAAATGAATATTATGTTTTTTTAACTTCTACTAAGTGGTTTCACTATTCATAAAAAATTGAGGTTTTTCAAACAAATACTAAAAATTCCGCCTAAGCTATATTTGATATTAAAAACTATAAAATTATGTCTATTTTACCAAATTCAAACATAAAAGTGACATTAATTTATTTCAAAATTAATTCTCATTGTTAAAACAAATAGTGTGTTTTTAAGAAAAAATAACTATTAAAATATTGACACTTGTTTATGTCCAATTTCAAAGTAAAATTAATTCCAATGACCAAAAATAGATTAAATGGTAAAAATATATTCTAATTAAACATGTAATACAATTAAACATATAATCTAACAATATAAATAAATTATATTAAAACATAGTTTTGAATTAAAACACAATATTTACACTATTCTTTAAAAAATGAACTATATCGGAAAAATTCCAAAAATTTACACAATGTAAATGTAAGAACCCAGTTTTTGCTGTGAAAGGATTTGGAATATTCTTGATAATATTCTAGAGCAGTGCCTTCAGACGGCGTGTGATTCCGAGCCCCGGAGTGGCCGAAATTAAATTTTCACTGCGTTCACACTGGAAACGCCAAATAAATGGTATAACTCATAAACGGAGTTCCGGATCAGAGATCCGAGTGTACGTATGGGTCCGTAATGGGGTGTTTACCCTAGGAACGACATAAAACTTGTCGGCACGGGATGTTTGGACCCCTCGCTCGCTTTCAGAAGGTTAAACGGAAAAATTAATTAAATAAATTAATTCGTTTAATGGAGAAATGCAGGTATCTCCTAAATGGTGGAACATATTAGAAAACCGAGGGCACCGTTGAGTTCGGAGCATGCCTTTTACCCTAGGAGGGGTATACGTTTTGCGGGTGCGGGCCGTCTGTGAAAAATGGTCCTAGGGGCGTTTTCGTAATTTAGCGGCTTCGAACGTTAAATTTTATAACTTTAAAACGGGGTCTCGGATTAAAATTCCGAGACCGCCGTTGTGCTCAGGAGGTGTTTTTTACCCTAGGGGAGGCTTAACCTCGACCCCGTTGGGAGTTCGGGTTCGGGCCGACAAACGGGTGATTAATCGTTTTCTATTTAAATGCTTAAGTCACCCACACCCTCTTCCTCTCCCTCACCTGGACATCAGCAAGGAGGAGTTATCCCCCCCCTCCTTCTCCACTCTGGCGAGACAGCTCCGGCGAGGCGTGGTGGCTGGCGGATCGTCGCGAAGCTTCGGGCCAAGCCCCGCGAGGTAGGAGGTTTTCATTTTGTTGCGTTTTATTTCCGAACCTCCCTTTGAGTTCGATTAAAACCATCAAACAGTTGTCGTGTCCTTGAAAAAATCCCATAATCGTGTTGTATACATTTTGAGCTTTCCATCGCCCTTTTCGGTTTGTAAATCGGAGTTCGGGGGAGGCCGGGGGCGTCTGGAGAAAGTTGCGGGTTTTGGTTTCTTGTCCGGCTGGTTTTGAGGGCGGTGGCAGGCGGTGGCGTGCGGGCGGCTTCAGCAGGGTGTCGCGGCGTGCGGGCGGCCTTAGGTGGGTGCCGCGGCGTCTGGCCAGCGCGAGGGGGGCGGCGTCCGGATGAGGTCGGGGGTGTCCCGCGGGCGTCGACGAAGCGCAGAGTGCGGGCGATGACACCCGGCCTTCCTGGCCGGGTTGACGCGGCGACGACGAGGGCGGGGTCCTCGGGACCCCGTGGCAGACAAGACCCACGCGTGGCGGGTCTTCGTGGGTGAAATGAAAGCCGGACCGGCTTGCTGCCGGTCCGGGCGTGGAAGACCGGCCCGCGACCGCGGGCCGGTTCAGGAGAGTGGGCCGACCGAACCGGTCTGGCCCACTAATGCCCTATTTTTTTTAAATGACTGTAAATGTCAGCTCGTGTGTCAGATTCGCACGCCGTCAGTGGCGACGCGTTCCTTGGGATGAGGAGAATATTTTGAGATGGTTTAATGAATTTTTAATTCCCGAAACGAGGGGCCGCGGAGGCACGACGTGTCTTTAAGTGGACGGGCGTTTCTCCCGAGATTCTTGTTTTGGACGGCGCAGACGCATCCGACGTCCGTTTTGAGCGTCGTCAGTGGAGTTGGGACCCTGGAATCGAGGTGGAGGTTTCCAGGGTGGTTTCAGGTGTTGAGTCCGAAGATGAGGTGTGGGCCCTGCGGCCCGTCTTTTGAGCTGCATGCAGCTAGTAGCGACTTTTTCCTCAGACGTCCGTTCGGGGCGCGCAAGCAGTCGATGTTGGGTGTTTTTCTGAGGGCAACGCGCTGGAGCAGTATGCCCTCTGTGATTCCACACGATGGTGCGGGGTCCCCGAGGTCCGTTTCGGGAGTTGACGGTGATTTCCAGCTTTATCACCGGGCGACCGTTTTGGACATGTGAATTGAAGGTTCCGGGTGCAGCGGAAGCACGTTGGTTGGTTTGCCCAACATAATTTTTCATTATACAATGTTCAATCCGAGATCTGTAACGATATAAAATGCTGAATATTCGGAATAGAACGAAGAACGAAAAGAAAATAAGAGTCCCAGAACCCTTGAGGAGGATCATCATATGTTGGTTAAAATTAATTTAGTTTTAATGCATAAGAATTACCTCGTTGGAATTCTTTCATCGTTGATGTGTCCAGTCACGATTCGGTGATCCGTCATTGCGTCATAGAATCCAAGTGTAGTATTCCTCTAGCGGTGATCCACACGTTTGTCACGTATCTCCGGACGTCGCCGAAGAGATCTTCGGGTGCTAGCGCGGAAGAACCTTCTCTTGCGATGTCCGCCTTCGACCGCCTTGATCCGGTGGAGGATCTTGCACTCGTAACATGAGGGTGTTCTTGGTGGAAAGGGAATTCTCTGTGGCTTGAGAGTATTTCCAAATCCGTTGTGCACAACAATGGCCCTTCAAAATGTTGGGGTTGTGAGGATATTTATAATCATGTTTGAGGTTAATAGAGTTATGACAATAAATAAACGCGTTACGCATTTTATTTATTTCATTAACTCTTATTGAAAACCCCCCCATGTCGAATTATTAATTCCTTGACATGCGCCCACGCTGATTATAATAAATATCATTTAATAAAATAATATTAAATCCTCAAAATCCCAACTGGAAAAACTACATGGCGTGTAATAATTAATACACAGCGTGTACTTGTTTTCCATAAAACTACACGGCGTGTATATTAAATATACACGCCGTGTACTTTTATTTTCCATTTTTTTTCTCCACCACATTTATTAGACCTTGATTAATGACTATTTATTTCTTAAATAAATTTAACTCCATTACTCGCTAATAAATATATTATTTCGTCCACAATGTATTCTCTCAAATAACTAGTTTCAAAATAAATGTGATCAGACATCCTTAAATAATTATTAATCCACAGTCAGGAATAATATTTATTTAACTTGTTAAATTAATATTTAATTGAGATACATGGACACACTTAATGTGTGACCCTCTTTGCCTCTTTCTCAGTGGCATTAGGCTGAGCCTGCCTAAAGTCCAAGGTTAGCGTCTAGCAACACGCCAAGGCACCCATAGAGAAAGAAGTTAACGCCGCAATGATGTGTTACCTCCTATGAATGCATACCATGTAATATAATCCATTTGTCTCGATATCTCCAATCAAGCGGGTTGCATACCAGTGCCATCAACCCATGTGATTGATTATTCTTTCTTTGACATCCCGGAATTGAACATGCCCATACCTTACCATGGCCATGGATTTATTTAGGCTATATCAATTCCATCAAAGGGCCTGAGATATCTACTTCCATTATGGAACTGAAGGGACAAATCCTTTCTCGCATTATCTATTAATGCGGTATTTCTCGTGATGCACCCAACATATCCTACCTCACTGCGAACAGTGTCTTGTCATAGTTTTCATCAATACATCTAAGTGCGCGAGTTGTAATAACCATTAATATAAATCTTAAAGTCTAAGGATCAATACACACGTCCATAGATAGGAACATCCAATGACACTATGAAATGTGGATTTCCTACTGGCGGGTCTCGTTCTCATAATATCCTCCTGGATATTACCAAGGGCGCACACCATGAGAAGGTGCCTCAATGTTTTTTGAGTCCTCACCCCTAATGACCTGTATTATTTGTGTCCCTCAAATAATATCATCCGGCCATAGAACATACATTTAAGAACAGTGTTATGGCACTTCTGGGTTCTCATCATAGCAGGGATCCTCTACGACCCTTTAATGCAGCAACTGTCCTTAGTACATTATCACATGACATGTCACATAGAAGAACAATCAAGATGTGATAAGGCTTTTATTTAATGAATAAAGTACATAGTAGTTGGTTCTAGACCACCAAATCCAACAGACTCCCACTTGGACTAGAGCCAACTGCTAACAACCTTTAACCCGCTAGCTCTCACATGATATTAATGCTTCTGCTGAGATAGGCCTTTAGTCATGGGGTCCGCCACGTTCCCTTCCATGGACACTCTTCTCACTGCAACTTCACCCCTTTGATAGAAATCCCTCAAGAGGTGATACTTCAAGAGTATGTGCATTGTCCGTTGATGTGACCTTGGTTCTTTTGCAAGAGCCACCGCTACAGTATTATCACAATAAAATTTAATGGGATCTTTAATTCTAGGCACCACATCAAGAACCTAGACAAAGTTTTGAATCCAAATGGCTTCTTTGGCTACATCAGAAGCCGCTATATACTCGGAATCCACTGTAGAATCAGCGACAACTGGCTGCTTTGAACTCTTCCAGCTCACAGCTCCTCCATTGAGATAGAAAAAATATCCAGATTGCGACTTCAGATCATTCTGATCTGTTTGAAAACCAGTATCAGCATACCCTCTGATGATAAGCTCCTCGTCTCCTCCATAAACCAGGAACATATCCTTAGTTCTTCTCAGATACTTAAGGATAGTCTTAACACAATCCAATTCTGTTCTCCTGGATCTGCTTGATATCTGCCTACCATGCTCAGTGCATAGGCAACATCAAGCCTGGTACATAACATGGCATACATGATGGATCCTATAGCCGAAGCGTATGGGATCTTAATCATCATATCTTTCTCCTGTTGTGTATGGGGACACATTTTCTTAGAAAGATGTAAGCCATGTGACACTGGAACCAATCCCCTCTTGGATTTTTCCATACTAAATCACATTAGTATCTGGTCAATGTATGTACCCTAACATAGTCCAAGCATCCTCTTGGATCTATCACGAATGATCTTCATCCCTAGAATGTAGGCTGTTTCTCCTATGTCCTTCATGGAGAAACACTTGTTCAACCAGTCCTTAACTGACTGTAAGGCTGGTACGTCATTTCCAATAATCAATATGTCAACAACATATACCACTAGGATGACAACCGCATTCAAATTAAACCACTTATAAACACATGGATCACATTCTTTCTTAATGAAACCAAATTCCTTTATGGCTTCATCAAATCGAATGTTCCATGACCTGGATTCTTTCTTCAATCCATAAATATATTTCTGCAACTTGCAAACCCGTTTGGCTTCACCTGGTGTCACAAACCCTTCTGGTTGTGTCATATAGACATCTTCCTGAAGGTTCCCATTAAGGAATGCTGTTTTGACATCCATCTGCCAAATCTCGTAGTCATGGTAAGCTACTATGGCAAATATGATTCTTATGGATTTAAACATGGAAACTGGCGAGAAGGTTTCATCATAGTCAATTCCTTGACGCTGTCTGAATCCTTTTTCCACTAGCCTTGCTTTATAGGTGCTAACTTTACCTTCCATTTGCAGCTTTCTTTTGATTACCCATTTTCATCCAACAGGCTTTACATCAACTGGCTCATCGACAAGAACCCAAACTTGGTTCTGATACATGGAATCCATCTCAGAATTCATAGCTTCTAGCCATCTTGCAGCTTCTGAGCTTTCTACTGCTTCCTTGTAGGAGAGAGGTTCATCATTGTCCAACAATAATGATTCACCATTCTCGGTGACTAGGAAACCAAATCACTATGGTTACCTTACCTCTCTTGAGCTCCTATGCAGTACTTGTGTTTCTGGAACCTCTTCCACGTGAACCTGTGGAAATTTTTCCTGTACCATCTCCTGTGTATCTTGAGCATCAACTTCGTCGAAGTCAATCTTGCTCCCACTATCCTTCTTGAGGATGTGATCCCTCTCAAGAATGATGGCTTGTCTGGCGACAGTCACTTTCTTGTCTTGGGGGTTATATAGATAATATCCTTTCGTTTCCTTGTGATATCCTATAAAGATACACTTCGTGCCCCGAGGTGCTAGTTTGTTGCCTGAGAAGGCCTTAACAAAATCCCCGCATCCCCATACACGTGTGTGCGACAAAGTGGGTTCCTTCCATTCCATAACTCGGATGGAATTCCATTTTCCGCCTTAGTTGGTACTCGGTTTAATGTGTATGCTGCAGTTTGTAATGCATATCCCCAAAAGGATAATGGATGATCCGAATGACTCATCATCGACCTCACCATGTCCAACAAGGTGCGGTTCCTCCTTTCACTAACACCATTCCACTGTGGTGTATAAGGAGGAGTGAGCTCAGATAGAATCCTAGACTCCCGTAGAAGATCGATGAACTCTTGGTTTAGATATTCTCCACCTCGATCCGATCGAAGCTTCTTTATCTTCTTACCAAGTTGATTCTCTACTTCATTCTTGAATTCCTTAAATTTTTCTAAGGACTCTGACTTATAATTCATTAAGTAGACATACCCATATCTACTCAAATCATCAGTAAAAGTAATAAAGTAAGAATATCCACCTCTAGCTTCTACTGGAAATGTTCCACACACATCTATGTGTACCAATCCTAGAAGCTCTGTGGCCCTTTCACCCTGTCCACCAAAAGGCGGCTTGGTCATTTTTCCTTGTAAACAAGTGTGACATCGATCAAGTGGTTTTAGCTTAGTAGATTCTAAATATCCATCTTGTCAGAGCTTTGTCAAGCGCTTCTCGTTCACATGACCAAGGCGGTGATGACATAACTGGGTGATGTATGAGTCATGTGAGTTTGTTTCGTTATCGATTGCCAACACTTGGATTTCGTAATTTAATACATACAAACCATTATTCAAATGTTCCATACCATAACATACGTTGTTCTTTTAAAATAGAAAACCCTTATTTCCAAACTTGAAAATAAATCCATCCATATCCTAACAAGATACAAAAATTATGATCTTGGTAACACTAGGCACAAAATAACAGTTTTGTAAAACCAAAATCATGCCAGTTGGCAATGAGAGGTGATAGTCACTAATAGCCAACGCAGCCAGCCTTGCGCCATTTGCAGCTCGAAGATCCACCTCTCCTCTGGCGATCTTTCTAAATCTACTTGGTTCCTGCATTTGAATACAGATGTGAGCCCCACAAGCTGTATCTAATACCCAATGTGTAGAAATAGAATGATTGCACTCGATAACGAATGAACCTTTAGCATCCCCACGCTTCTGTGTACAGTTCCTCTTCCAGTGGCCCTACTTGCCACATGCAAAACACACTTCTTCCTGTTCCTTGCCCTGCCTCTGGATCTTCCCCTTCTTGGAGGGACGGTTCTCGGGGGCTTCAGACCGTTTATAAGTCTTTGGCCCCTTTTCCTTGTCCTTCCTTTTCTTGTTCACCATAAGGACCGCGGTTTTGTCACGCCCCATGTCCTTATCTACCTGGAGAATCAAGGTCAGAAGCTCCGATAGACTCTTATCATTTCCGCTCATGTTATAGTTGAAAATGAAGCTAGAGAAGGTCTTGGGAAAAGATGATAGGATGATATCTGTACGCAACTCATCTGAGAATTTAATCCCTAAGATGTCCAAATGTTCAATTTAGCCAATAAGCTTGACCACATGAGGCCCAGCTGGCGCAGACTCTACAAGCTTCGTGGTAAACAAAGCATTGGAGATCTCATACCTCTCCTATATTGACTTCTCTTGGTAGAGATCTTTAAGGTGAGACATCATGCTATACGGATCCATGTTTTCATGTTGCTTCAAGAGCTTATTAGACATGGCCGATAGTATGAAACACTGGAAATCTGTGTCATCATCCATGTGTTTCATGTAGAGAGATAATTCCTCATCACTAGCCTCTTTCCTAGGCGCAACTGGAATAGGCTCTTCCAGTACATATAATTTCCTTTCGTGGCAAAGGACGACGCGTAAACGCCTCTGCCACTCTTGGAAATTGGTGCCGGTGAGATGGTTTTCTTTTTCGAGTATGGTGCGCAATGATTTGTTTGAAGTCATTTTCTTACCATTTCTACAATTTAAGATGGGAAAAGGTTTAGTACTTTATTATAGAAATTGAGACAAATAAATTAATTAATACTTATTAGTCTCCCACTATTTTATCTAAATACAGTAGCCCTCACCATTGACTTCGGAATATTCTAGTGGAAAGGATCCATATTGGCCTTCGCATTACCCCAACTAGGGTTGGTCAAGAAACTTGAAGGGTTTTAGGTAGGCATTCCAAATGCCAACTGCATTAACTCGCAGTTCCGTGATCCGCTGAGTGGACTCCCCAATCCTGAAATCCTTTTTGGATTTCCTCAACCATTGCCTCTTGGTCACACCATGTCCTGCTGTGGCAGTCAACCCTTGATGTGAACCAAGTCAAGTCAACCCAAAACCTTGAATTAGAATTCCCCGATAATTGAAAGCACCCCAACTAGGGTTGGTCATGCACTTTGAACTATGGTTCGATTCTAACCAAGATTATGGAAGGCTATGCCGACTTAATATTTATTTTGAGGGATTTTATCCTTATACGTAAATTGCCATTTTATTATCTTTGATTACATGCTTGTTAATATTAATTGGGATATACTTAAGTGATTAACCATGTCTAAGATAATATTTACGTATAAGCCAATTTTATTTTAGTTCCATCTTGCATGCTCGTTTAATTCATTAATTGTGTGATCGTGACAACACTCCCACAATAAATAATCCTTGCAACTGATAGAAATAAAATAAATGGTATGATCATGAGCTCTTCTATTGGTTAGTTTATCTAGCAGTTGATAAACTAACCCAAGACCTAGTGGAGAAACACCTTGAACCTTTCGGGTTCTTGTTTACAGCTTTCCACCTGTCCACCTTTGAATATCCTTGGATTGGTTTCACCTTGGCTCCGGACTTGAGCCGCCTCCACTAGCTTGGGATCTCTATCAATTACATATGCATTTATCTCACACACAGGTGAGGGGAAAAAGGGGGTTTTACATAAAAGAATCCTTGGGCGCGCATGCCCTACATATTAATAGGGAGATGGCTCGCAGGCCAACAAATTTAATTTAAATAAATAAATTAAAAGAAACCATTCACATACAAAGGTTTTGGTCTAGCTCATGATCATACATACAAGCAACGATATTTACACATAAATAAAACTAACATTCAATTATTTAGTCGTTCCCGTTTAAGATAAGTCACGCTCGAATAAATTAATTATCTTTAATTAATCAATCCTTTTATCTTAAATCTTATTTTTTGAATTTCCTTGAGATTCTCATCAATCATAATTTTAAACAAATAAATTCATTTAAAATTATCCTTGTACGTAACTTGTACCTTGGAGGCAACTCGTTGAATTCCCATTTATTACACAGATGTTAAATTAAACATATATATATAAACCACCTATCACGTGTTGTGTCTCAGCTTTACGCCTGCACCATGGTACACGTCTCAAGGGTTTGTATAATATAATAATAAATTTTAATAAATCTACGTAATTTGGGTGAGTACACGGTGTGTAGTTCCGACTACACGGTGTGTACTTTTTCTTCACCGTCTATCTGAAGTACACGCCTGGGGATAAGGCGTGTTAATGTACATAGGAAATTTTCGGAGTACACGACGTGTACAGTGGGACACACACCGTGTAGTTTCATCATTACACGGTTTCCAGCTGGGCAGGCCGTGTATGGAGTACACGACCCAACCCTAACCCGAAGGGACTACACACCGTGTTCATTGGACCACACGGCGTGTATTCTGGAAACCATGTGCCACCTGTTTCTGGTCAACACACGGTGTCTTAAATTCTTAGAAAGAATCCAATACACGGCCTGATTTGGCGGATCAGTTAATGCATTGATCCTAGAATACATGGTGTGTACTTCCGAATACACGCCGTGTATTCTGGTGTTATATGGCCAAAAACTTTTGGCTCTTCCGGATGAGTTCCTCTATTTTATTTTAATCAAAATTAAAAAAAACAAAACCGTTTCTGTGAGGTGAACGAGAAACGAGGGAGGAGGAACAGATCCCTAGATTCAGATTTCCAGAACGATTAAACATGAATTGAAATAACTAAATTATTAAATGCGTACATCACCAAAGAAAAACTAATTAATTATAACCAACGATATATCCTCCCTCTGATACCACTTGAAGGTTCCGGGCATAGCAGAAGCGCGTTGGTGGGTTTTCCCAACTTAATTTTTCATTAAACAATGTTCAATACGAGATCCGTCACGATATAAAAGGAAGAATCTTTGGAATAGAACGAAGAACGAAAAGAAAAGAAGAGTCCTGAAACCCTTGAGGAGGATCATAATATGTTGGTTAAAATTAATTTAGTTTTAATGAATAATAATGACCTCATTGGAATTTTTCTTCGTTGATGTGTCCGGTCATGATTCGGTGATCCGTCGTTGCGTCGTAGAAACTAAGTGTAGGATTCTTCTAGCGGTGATCCACACGTGTGTCACGTATCACTGGACATCGCCGAAGAGATATCCGGGTGCTAGCGCGGAAGAACCTTCGCTTGCGATGTACGCCTTCGACCGCCTTGATCCGGTGGAGGATCTTGCTCTCATAACTTGAGGGCGTTCTTGGTGGAAAGGGAATTCTCTCTTGGCTTGAGAGTATTTCCAAATCCGTTGTGCACAATACTGGCTCTTTAAAATGTTGGGGTTTTGAGATTATTTATAATCATGTTTGAGGTTAATAGAGTTATGAAAATAAATAAACGCGTTACGCATTTTATTTATTTCATTAACTCTTATTGAAAACCCCCCCATGTCGAATTATTAATTCCTTGACATGCGGCCACACTGATTATAATAAATATCATTTAATAAAATAATATTAAATCATCAAAATCCCAACTGGAAAAACTACACGGCGTGTAATAATTAATACACGGCGTGTACTTGTTTTCCATAAAACTACATGGCGTGTATATTTTATATACACGGCGTGTACTTTTATTTTCCGTTTTTTTCTCCACCAAATTTATTAGACCATGAGTAAAGAATATTTCTTTCTTAAATAAATTTAACTGCATTACTCGCTAATAAATATATTATTTCGTCCACAATATATTCTCTCGAATAACTAGTGTCAAAATAAATGCGATCAGACATCCTTAAATAATTATTAAACCACAGTCAGGAATAATATTTATTTAACTTGTTAAATTAATATTTAACTGAGATACATGGACACACTTAGTGTGTGACCCTCTAGGCCTCTTTCTCAGTGGCATTAGGCTGAGCCTGCCTAAAGTCCAAGGTTAGCGTCTAGCAACACGCCAAGGCACCCATAGAGAAAGAAGTTAATGCCGCAATGACGTGTTACCTCCTACGCACGCTTACCGTGTAATATAATCCCTTTTTCTCGATATCTCCAATCAAGCAGGTTGCATGCCAGTGCCATCAACCCATGTGCTTGATTATTCTTTCTTTGACTTCCCGGAATTGAACTTGCCCATACCTTACCATGGCCATGGATTTATTTAGGCTATATCAATTCCATCAAAGGGCCTCAGATATCTACTTCCGTTATGGAATGGAAGGGACAAATCATTTCTCGAATTATCTATTAATGCGGTATTACTCGTGACGCACCCAATGTATCCTACCTCGCCGCGAACAGTGTGTTGTCACAGTTTTCGTCAATACATCTAAGTGCGCGAGTTGTAATACCAATTAATAATAATCTTAAAGTCTAAGGATCAATACACACATCCGTAGATTGGAACATCCAATGACACTATGAAATGTGGATTTCCTACTGGCAGGACTCGTTCTCATAATATCCTCCTGGATATTACCAAGGGCGCACGCCATGAGAAGGTGCCTCAAAGTTTTATGAGTCCTCACCCCTAATGACCTGTATTATTTGTGTCCCTCAAATAATATCATTCGGCCATAGAACATACATTCAAGAACAGTGTTATGGCACTTCCGGGTTCTCATCATAGCAGGGATCTGCTACGACCCTTTAATGCAACAGCTATCCTTAGGACATTATCACATGACATGTCACGCAGAAGAACAGTCAAGATGTGATAAGGCTTTTATTTAATGAATAATGTACAAAGTATTTGGTTCTAGACCACCAACTCCAACATGAATAGTCCATTTCATTTACTTTTTCAAGAGGATCGCAACGGTGTGATCCGTTCGTTGAGTTTCGGGACTGGGATGCGGGTCCCACGTGGCACCGCTCGTGTGCGGTGCGCCGGGATGCACCTTTTTCTCCAGATATCTGTTGCACTCAATTGAGTAGTGATTTTGACGTGTTTTCCCTAGGGGATCGCAATGGTGTGATGCGCCCGACTGTTTTCGGGGCCGAAGCTTTGGATCACGGGACGTCGTTCGGCGGTGAGGCGGTGTTGGTGACTTTCTCGTCGAATATCCGTTTGAGGTGAGTAAGTAGTCAATCTCGAGTGTTTTTCCGCGAGGATTACAATGGTGCAATCTCTTTGGTTGTGCGGAGCCTCATGCGCAATCTTGTTAAATGTGGAAGCATGGAAGGTGCTCCAGTGGTGGTTCGCCCTACCTTGTTATAGCGGACCCTTGGCATGTGATCGCGCACTCTTGGGAGAGTGATATAATTGGTTCGCGAGATGTGGCTGGCCGTGCCTAGGCCTTGAGGTGGAGTTGTTACCTCACGCCTTTGCGTTGATGCTGGGTGTCATGTGCACGATAGACTTTGCGCTGGAATGAGGTATACTCTGGGAGTATACAGGAGCGCTTGGAGGTACGTGTGGTTGATTGTACGCGAGGATGTTTGTGCGCTCAGTTGGGGTGGACTTGGGGACACACGTCATGTG
This sequence comes from Viscum album, assembly GCA_963277665.1. Taxonomy (NCBI): domain Eukaryota; kingdom Viridiplantae; phylum Streptophyta; class Magnoliopsida; order Santalales; family Viscaceae; genus Viscum; species Viscum album. The sequence goes on along the minus strand of OY728143.1, from coordinate 57,661,580 downwards.
GGCCCCATGTGCGTGTAATGGTCTGATTTGTGTTCTTGACCTCTCGCGACAGAGAGGGTCCCTCTGCGCTCGTTTTCTTGACCAGTAGGGTGGAGTTTTTCCCCTGGCTTTGTGCTCGTTTGTTTGGAAAGCAGAGTGAAGTTTTCCCCTGGCTTTGTGCTCGTTTGTTTGGCCAGCAGGGCGGAGTTTCCCCTGGCCTGGTGCTCTTTCGTCTGACCAGTAGGGTGGAGCGGTCTCCCCCTGGTCTTGCGCTCGATGGTTTGGCTGGCAGAGATGGTTTGGTTCCTCTGCTTGTTCGGCTGTGAGGGGTTTCAGTACTATGCCCTTTCACCGGACTGCGACACCGTCTACGACTACGGGTTTTCATGCAGCGTGGGCGTTTTCCCCACTTTCTAGGATGAGATGTCTCGGTCCGCTTCGATAGTGACTCAGCGGATGGGAGCAGGATCTCCTTGTGAGGCCGGGGGAGTTTCTCTCGTTGCTCTGTGTTCCCTGGTAGAGCTAGTGGTTTCGGTGTGCCCAACACATTACGCGGGCACCGATCCTCTACCCAGGAGGTTGTTCCAGCAGGGCTGAGGTTGTTCTAGCATGGCTGAGTTTGTTCCATCAGGGCTTAGGTTGTTCCAGCAGGGCTGAGGTTGTTCCAGCAAGGCTGAGTTTGTTCGAGCAGGGATGAGGTTGTTCCAGTAGGGCTGAGGTTATTCCAGTAGGGCTGAGGTTGTTTCCAGCAGGGCTGAGGTTGGTTCGAGCAGGGCTCACTAGTGGGTTACCATCCAGTAGGGATGACCAGTACAGTGGTGTTTACCGAGCAGTACCATCCAGCAGGGATGGCCAGAGCCGTTCAAGGCTTACCTCCAGCGGGGTTGGGCAGTGGTCCCCGACGCCGGGCTTACCTCCAGCGGGGCTGGGCAGTGGTCCCCGATGTCGGGCTTACCTTCAGTTGGGCTGGGCAGTGGTCCCCATTGCCGGGTTACCTCCAGCTGGGCTGGGCAGTGGTCCCGTCGCCTACTTTAGCCGGGTCGCCCTCCAGTGGATTACCCTGTTACGGGACTGGGCAGTGAGGCACCCGTCGACTTTCCGGGTCTCCCTGTAGTGGGAACCAGTTGACTTCCAAGGATCCTCCAGCGGGGCTGGGCAGGGGGTCGCCTGTCGACTTTGAGCAGACCTCTCGACTGCGGGGTAGTGACGAGTTGTGGTTGATGTTCCCCCATAACTCTCATGTACGAGGAGTGCTTTCCCCCACCGAGACGCGTCCTTGTGACGCGACCTAAAACCGTGCGGGTGAGTCAGTGCCGCCCAAAGCAGATAGTGTCGAGGTGTGGTGATTGATCCCCTTGGCTTGCGGTTCGGGGCAGATGTGTGGGATGCTGGGCATCAATGGTGTTACCTCTAGGACTGTTGACTACTCTTTCTTGGGCTGAGCTACAGGATAGAGATCCCCTTATGAGCTTTTTCGGGTTTCTTGTTGAGCATACAGATATGTATATACCTTGTTTCCGGTACCCACTTCTTTGGTTTGGTGACTCTCCTTCCAGGAGAGGCAAAGATGTGCGGGGTATGCCACGTGCTTTCCGTGTCTAGCTTCTCATGGTTGGACGAGTCTACTCTCCTACTGTAGGCAGCAAACACTTGAAGAGAAGTGCATCTTCTCACCGTTCCTAGCTCCTTGTGTTAGGACGAGTCTTCTACGTTTCTCTTCTTTGGTTGAGCTGGAATCTTTACTTCACTTTTAGTTGTACTCCTCTACTTTTCCTGTTCGCTCTACTGCTCACCCTTCCATACCTCCTTTGTTGCTCCCTCGAGCCTTTGGGGTATCCTACTGAGTATTTTTATACTCACCCCTGCTTGGGCTTTTCCCGCACATGGTGTTCCCTTGCAGATGACGAACAGGTGGAGCGTGACATCGGTGGAGCGTAGGAGTTAGGGAGCTTGGACCGCGTGGGGTGGTCGTGGCCGGGTTATAGGTGGGAGACCCATCAGTAGTTTCTTTTGTTTACCTGTTGCCGGGTTGTGGCACTTTTCGGTTGGGCGCATGTTTTGCCCCATTTCTTTTCAGTTTGTACAATGTACTGTTAGAGGTCGATGCACATTGTGGTCTCTATATAGAAGTTTCCCTTTACTTTGCATTCCCTTTTCTTTTACTCTTCACTTTTGCATTGAGTGTGATTCGTGTGTGTGTGTGTGTGCACGTTCTTAGGCAAAGGCCTCCCCGAGTTATTGTGCCTTCGGCGCTGGTCGCCACCCCCTGGCCTATCGAGGCGGGCCTGGGGTAGTTGCGGCTCGAGCCCGGGTAGGGTCGGGTCGTGACAAAGTGGTATCATAGGTGGTTCGTTCCTTGGGACGCTATTCGGACATCCCTAAAAGAGGAATTGGTTGGGATATAGGGCAACCGTGTTAACGTGTCTCGAGAGCGGATCTCAGGCCAGGGAGTCTAGTGATGGTGCGGCGGCCGATGTATCCATTCACCAGGACCTTGATAACCCCCTTGTCGACTCGGCTTTCTGAGACACTTATTGCAGGGAAATTTGTTTGTGCATCACATAGGACTGAGTCTTGACTGTCCTTCTTGAGTCAGCTCCCCATCGTTGTTTTTGTGGTATATACATATATGCTCATCTGACTGCGACACTCCTTGATAATATTCAGGATGTCTCCACGAGGACAGCCATCCAGGATACCATCTTGGGTTCATGACGACGACCCTGTGAGCTACGAGGCCACAGTCTAGGACCCATCATGCGAGCCCCTTTCTCTTGGAGGGCCGGTAGAAGCACCCACACCTGTTGAGCAGCAGGCAGCTTCAGCAGGGCAGGCTGAGCTTGAGCGCAGGTTGAGCGCGCTCCGTGAGTTCCAGTGGCAGAGATCGCTGAGGTTTAGTGGTGAGACAGACCCTCAGGCAGCAGAGGTATGGCTCGAGGCAGTGGTTCGCCTTTTTAGGCTTGTGCAGACGCTGGCAGATCAGAGAGTGGCTTTGGCAGCCGCCCTTTTTCTTGGAGCAGCTTGGCGTTGGTAGAGTCTGGTGACTCAGTTTCTTGACAAGTCGTCACTTTTGTGGGACGACATTCAGTTGTTGTTTCGTGAGGAGTTTTTCCCCTCCTTCTTGCGCTCAATTCGGATTCAGGAGCTCCTACAGTTTCATCAGGGAGGGATGACGGTGGCCGAGTACGTGGATAGTTTTGCAGATCGTGAACGCTTTATCCCAGACTTGGTCCATGACGACAACCTTCGAGCGTGGAAGTTTTAGCAGGGTCTCCGCCGAGAGATTCTTGCTGTCATAGTACCCTTGGGAATTTCCACGTATGCCGGGGTGCTAGATCAGGCGCTGGTGACAGAGGGCTTCCTTTCATGTTTTGCGGTTGGTAGTGGCAGTGGGCGCGATGGAGCCGGGACGTCTGATGTAGCTAGCAGGCGCCGGGGGACAGGAACTCGATGTAGGTGGCCTTCCCACTACCGGTTTCGGAGGCGTGGTCGTACACCACAGTGGCGTCGGAGGGCACCGGTGCAGCCCAGACAGAGTCGGTGCTATGCTTGTGATGGCCGTGGTCACTTGGCACGAGACTGCCCGACCCGAGTTCCTGGGAGCTTCAGGCAGGCAGCAAGTGCACCACCACAGCAGAGGCAGCGCCATGATCGGAGTAGTACCTAGGGAGGTGGTGCTAGCAGAGGAGTTGGAGGAGCTAGTAGTGGTGGACGAATTTACGAGATCTCCCCATCACCACTAGGCGGTCCACGTTAGGCTCCGGGAGCTGACGGTTGGGACCACGGGCAGCCGCGAGCTTTGGATGTCTATTATCCTGCAGAGCATGGGATGGTGAGAGGTACCCCTTTCGACTCTTCTACTTCTTTCAGTAGAATTGTTGGGCTCTGCATGTGAAAGTATTTTCCACCATGCTCCTCGTTTGAGGCATTACCAGGGTGACGCAGGGCGTCAGGTGTAACCCTGTGTTGGTAAGGAAAAAGGCGTGAGACCTTTTCCTTTAGTCGATGGTGTTGACACCTTCTCCTTTTGAGTGTGTAATAGAGCATCGACTGTGGAACCTTGGATGACCGGATATCCTTGGGTGTTTCACCATATGGATATTCTGAAGGAGGGAATCATCGGGCCTTGTTCCAGGTGCGGGCGGTGATTCCAGACGCGGTGTGCGACGTAAGGGTTTGACTGGGAGGTGAGCTACCCCCGAGGGCCTTTGGGCCATTTGAGACCGTGAAAATGGATGGAGAGGTACCCTACCGCCTTGCCCTAACCCCAAAGTCTGGAGTGGGAGCACGACGTCGGAATGGGCCGACCTCGCGTGAACAGATCAATCTATTAGTCTGTGTGCGGTGACACAGAGCTGTGTGTGGGTTCTTCTAGGTATAGGGAAGCCAGAAGTGGGCTTAGTACCCTGTGTTGCTCCCTAGTTTTGCTTTTTGAGGACGAAAATCTTGAAGGAGGGAATGATGTAAGAACCCAGTTTTTTCTGTGAAAGGCTTTGGAATATTCTTGATAAGATTTTAGAGCTGTGCTTTAGACGGTGTGTGATTCCGAGCCCCGGAGTGGCCGGAATTAAATTTTCAGTGCGTTCACACTGGAAACACCAAATAAATTGTATAACTCCTAAACAGAGTTCCAAATCAAAGATCCGAGTGTACATATGGGTCCAGAATGGGGTGTTTACCATAGGAACGACATAAAACTTGTCGGGGCGGGATGTTTGGACCCCTCGCTCGCTTTCAGAAGGATAAGCGGATAAATTAATTAAATAAATTAATTCGTTTAATGGAGGAACACAAGTATCTCTTAAACGGTGGCTCGGATTGGAAAACTGAGGGCACCGTTGAGTTTGGAGCGTGCCGTTTACCCTAGGAGGGGTATAAGTTTTGCGGGCGCGAGCCGTCTTTGAAAAATGACCCCAGGGGCGTTTTCGTAATTTAGAGGCTTCAGACGTTAAATTTTATAACATTCAAATAGGGTATCAGATTAAAATTCTGAGACTGCTGTTGTGCTCGGGAGGTGTTATTTACCCTAGGGGAGGCTTAACCTCGACCCCGTCGGGAGTTCGGGTTCGGGCCGACGAGCGGGTGATTAAGCGTTTTCTATTTAAACGCTTAAGTCACCCACAACCTCTTCCTCTCCCTCACCTGGATAGCATCAAGGAGGAGTTCTCCCCCCTCCTTCTCCACTCCATCAAGGCAGCTCCGGTGAGGCGTGGTGTTCGGCGGATCGTCGCGAAGCTTCGGGTGAAGCCCCGCGAGGTAGGAGGTTTTCATTTTGTTGCATTTTATTTCTGAACCTCCCTTTGAGTTCGATTAAAATCATCAAATCGTTGTTGTATCCCTGAACAAATCCCATAATCGTGTTGTATACATTTTGAGCTTTCCATCGCCCTTTTCGGTTTGTAAATCGGATTTCGGGGGAGGCAGGGGGCGTCAGGAGAAAGTTGCGGGTTTTGGTTTCTTGTCCGGCCGGTTTTGAGGGCGATGGCAGGCGGTGGCGCGCGGGCGGCTTCAGCAGGGTGTCGTGGCGTGCGGGAGGCCTTAAGTGGGTGTCGCGGCATCTAGCCAGTGCGAGGGGGGGTGGCGTACAGACGAGGCCGGGGGTGTCCCGCAGGCGCCGGCGAAGCGCAGAGTGCGGGCGATGACACCCGGCCTTCCTAGCCGGGATGACGCGGCGACGACGAGGGCGGGGTCCTCGGGACCCCGCGGCAGACAAGACCCGAGCACGGAGGGTCTTCGTGGGCGAAAAGCAAGCCGGACTAGCTTGCTACTAGTTCGGGCGTGGAAGACCGGCCCGCCTGCCGAACCGGCCTGGCCCACTAATGCCCGTTTTTTTAAACTGTTGTAAATGTCAGCCCGGGTGTCGGATTCGCACGCCGTCAGCGGCGACGCATTCCTTGGGACTAGGAGAATATTTTGAGATGGTTTTGGGAATTTTTAATTCCCGAAACGAGGGGCCGCGGAGGCACGACGTGTCTTTATGTGGACGAGCGTTTCTCCCGAGATTCTTGTTTTGGACGGGGCGGACACGTCCGACGTCCGTTTTGAGCGTCGTCAATGGCGTTGGGACCCTGGCATCGAGGTGGAGGTTTCCAAGTTGGTTTCAGGCGTTGAGGTCGAAGATGAGGTGTGGGCCCCGCGGCCCGTCTTTTGTGCTGCGTGTAGCTAGTAGCGACTTTTTCCTCGGACGTCCGTTCGAGGCATGCGAGCAGTCGATGATGGGTGTTTTTCCGAGGGTAACGTGTTGGCGCAGTCTGCCCGCTGTGATTCCGCACGATGGTGCGGGACCTGTGAGGGCCATTTCGGGAGGTGACGGTGATTTCCAGCTTTATCACCGGGCGACCGTTTTGGACATGTGAATAGTCCATTTCATGTAGTTTTTCGAGAGGATCGCAACGGTGCGATCCGTTCGTTGAGTTTCGGGACCAGGATGCGGGTCCCACTTGGCACCGCTCGTGTGCGGTGCACCGGGATGTACCATTTTCGCTGGATATCCATTGCACTCAAGTGAGTAGTGCTTTTGACGTGTTTTCCCGAGGGGATTGCAATGGCACGATGCGCCCGACTGTTTTCGGGGCCGAGGCTCGGGATCACGGGACGCCATTCGGGCGTGAGGTGGTGTTTGTGACTTTCTCGTCGAATATCCATTTGAGGCGAGTAAGTAGTCGATCTCGCGTGTTTTTCCGAGAGGATTACAAAGGTGCTATCCTTTTGGTTGTGTGGAGCCTCGTGCATGATCTTGTTAAATGTGGAAGCATGGAAGGTGCTCTAGTGGTGGTTCGCCCTACCTTGTGTAGCGGACCCTTGGCATGTGATCGCGCACTCTTGGGAGAGTGATATAATTGGTTCACGAGATGTGGCTAGCCGTGCCTGGGCCTTGAGGTGGAGTTGTTATGTCACGCCTTTGCGTTGACGCTGGGTGCCGTGTGCACGATATCCTTTGGGCTGGAATGAGGTATACTCCGGGAGTATACGGGAGCGCTTGGAGGTACGTGTGGTTGATTGTACCTGAGGATGTTTGTGCGCTCAGTTGGGGTTGACATGGGGCCACACGTCATGTGGGCCCCACGTGCGTGTCGTGATCTAATTTGCATTCATGACCTCTCGCGACGTAGAGGGTCCCTCTACACTCGTTTGCTTGACCTGCAGGGTGGAGTTTTTCCCCTAGCTTTGTGCTCGTTTGTTTGGCTAGCAGAGTGGAGTTTTCCCCTGGCTTTGTGCTCGTTTGTTTGGCCAGTAGGGTGGAGTTTCCCCTGGCCTGGTGCTCTTTCGTCTGACCAGTAGGGTTGAGCGGTCTCCCCCTAGTCTTGCGCTCGATGGTTTGGCCGGCAGAGATGGTTTGGTTCCTCTTCTTATTCGGCTGTGACGGGTTTCAGTACTGTGCCCTTTCACCGAACTGCGACACCGTCTGCGGCTACGAGTGTTCGTGCAGCATGGGAATTTTCCCCACTTTCTAGGATGAGATTTCTCGGTCCGCTTCGACAGTGACTCAGTATATGGGAGCGGGATCGCCTTGTGAGGCCTGGGGAGTTTATCCCGTTGCTTCGTGTTCCCTGGTAGAGCTTGTGGTTTCGGTGTGCCCAACACTTTACGCAGGCACCGATCCTCTACCCAGGAGGTTGTTCCAGTAGAGCTGAGGTTGTTCCAGCATGGTAGAGTTTGTTCTAGCATGGCTGAGGTTGTTCCAGCAGGGCTAAGGTTGTTCCAGCATGGCTGAGGTTGTTCGAGCAGGGCTGAGTTTGTTCGAGCAGGGTTGAGGTTGTTCCAGCAGGGCTGAGGTTGTTTCTAGCAGGGCTGAGGTTGGTTCGAGCAGGGCTCGCCAGTGGGTTACCATCCAGTAAGGATGACTAGTACAATGGTGTTTACCGAGCAGTACTATCCATCAGGGATGACCAGAGTAGTTCCGGGCTTACCTCTAGCGGGGCTGGGCAGTGGCCCCCGATGCCGGGCTTACCTCCAGCGGGGCTGGGCAGTGGTCCCCGATGCCAGGCTTACCTCCAGCTGGGCTGGGTAGTGGTCCCCGATGTCGGGTTACCTGCAGCTAGGCTGGGCAGTGGTCCTGTCGCCGACATTAGCTGGGTCGCCCTCTAGTGGATTACCCTGTTACGAGACTGGGCAGTGAGGCACCCGTCGACTTTCCGGGTGTCCCTGTAGTGGGAACCCGTTGAATTCCAGCGATCCTCCAGCGGGGCTGGGCAGGGGGTCGCCTGTCGACTTTGAGTAGACCTTTCGACTTCGGGGCAGTGACGAGTTATGGTTGACATTCCCCCAGAACTCCCAAGTACGAGGAGCGCTTTCCCCCACCGAGACGCGTCCTTGTGACGCAACCTAAAACCATGCGGGCGAGTCAGTGCCACCCAAAGCGGATAGTGTCGAGGTGTGGTGATTGAGCTCCTTGGCTTGCGGTTTAGGGAAGACGTGCGGGATGATAGGCATCGATGGTGTTACCTCTGGGATGGTTGGCTACTATTTCTTGGGCTGAGCTACGGGATAGAGATCCCCTTACGAGCATGTTCGGGTTTCTTGTTGAGAATACAGATATGTATATACCTTGTTTCCGGTACCCATTTCATGGGTTTGGTGATTCTCCTTCCAGGAGAGGCGAAGACGCGCAGGGTATGCCACGTGCTTTCCGTGTCTAGCTTCTCATGGTTGGAAGAGTCTACTCCCCTGCTATAGGCAGCGAATGCTCGATGATAAGTGCATCTTCTCACCGTTCCTAGCTCCTTGTGTTAGGACGAGTCTTCTACGTTTCCCTTGTTGGGCTGAGCTGGACTCTTTACTTCACTTTCAGTTATACTCCTCTACTTATCCTGTTCGCTCTAATGCTCACGCTTCGGTACCTCTTTTGTTGCTCCCTCAAGCCTTTAGGGTATCCTACTGAGTATTTTTATACTCACCCCTGCTTAGGCTTTGCCTGCACTTGGTGTGCCCTTGCAGACGACAGACAGGTGGAGCGTGACTTTGGTGGAGCATAGGTGCTTGAGAGCTTGGACCGCGTGCGGTGGTCATTGTCGGGTTCTAGGTGGGAGACCCATCAGCAGTTTCTTTTGTTTAACTGTTGTCGGGGTGTGGCTCTTTTCAGTTGGGCGCATGTTTTTCCCCTTTTCTTTTCAGTTTGTACTTTGTACTGTTAGAGGTCGATGCACATTGTGGTCTCTATATAGCAGTTTCCCTTTTCTTTGCTTGCCCATTTCTTTTACTCTGCACTTTTGCATTGAGTGTGCTGCGCGTGTGTGTGTGTACAGGTGCTTACGCAAAGGCCTCCCCGAGTTATTGTGCCTTCGGTGCTGGTCGCCAGCCCCTGGCCTATGGAGGCAGGCCTGGGGTTGTTGTGGCACGAGCCCGGGTAGGGTCGGGTCGTGACAGTAAATTTTTATGTCACCATTATAAATAAAGATTCTATTTGGTCAAATAGATTGTATTAAAGTGGAAAAAAATATATTTAAAAATGTTTTGCTTTTAAAAGGCTGTAAATTTACCTTTTAATGTAAATTATGCTTAAAATTATATTCATTCACATTTTAAGCCTCTAACATTTATTGTATAAATGTAAATACATTTAAAAAACATGTATAATACTATTTTAGTTAGTTTTGATCATTCCCGCCAATACAAAAACTATAAGATAACAACCATTTAAAACAATAGTATTATATTATTAATGTGCAATGCATGATTTCAAAGAAACATGTTGTTGCATATCGAGTACGCTATCGAAAATAGCTTCCCCTTTAATGTAAAAATAATATTTTATTCACAAATATTTATAAATATGAAATGTATCTTATTCCTTATTTATCTTGGATGTTACATCCTTCGCCCCTTTTTGGAATTTCATCCTCGCAATTTTAAAAATGGGCTTGGAAACATAAATAAAATTCCCACATCGTAAAAGAGTCAACAAAACAATAACTTTAAAATAATGGAAGAGAAGTACAAAAGTCACCTGAGGTAACCCATACTAGGATTCCATGTAGGAAAAAATGGGTTTGAAAGAGAGAGAAAATGGTAATGTTCTGATGGAGCGTGATAGAAAACATGATTAGGAGAAATTTAACCACTAGAAAATCACAAACATGTGATGGGTTTAAGGTTTCTTGATTCCCCAGTAGAAAATGATTATAGAAAATGTTTTTTAAGTTAATTTTCATTGAGGAATCTATTTATGTGCTTAACTAAAAAAATAAGGAAATAAAATTACATTTCATGTAGACATTTATCCTATACTATATTTCTAACAAAAACTCATATTTCATCAATACGATGAGTATTCAGGGTGACTTGATTACATTAAAAGTGCTATAATCAGCTTCGAGAGAATCAAAAAATACATATATATTTCCTTTGTCTATAAATAATATCTGAAACCAAAACCTTTAGTACAAGATCAGATAATCCCTCAAAAGTATAAACTTTTACATAGTGAAATACTACTCTTAATCTAAAAAATTTGACTAACTAAACCCAATGTTCAACAAAGACCATTAAATAATCAATTTTCTATAAAATTCATCAAACGTAATCCAAAATGTGATTGTAACCCAAATCTCATAAGGATTTAATTACATAGACTTCCAAGATATAACTTAACATTTATATCCAAGTAACACCAGTCACTCATAAAGTCTCATATTGAAAAGTAATTACCCTAATCACATATTCTCCATGATAGGTTAATCATTTTCATAAGTAAATTAAATCATCAATTGTCCATAATAAAAACATAGATTCATCCAAACTAAAATTTCAACCATTATTCCACAATTTAAATCCCATAGTATTCTATCTTCCATAGGCATATAGTGTTTCCTCAAAAGAGAGAAAATCTTCCACAAAAACCTTTTATCACATAATCACTAAATCATTTTTCAATACTAAGTATATCCATTTGGAAAAACATAAGTTCCAAAAATCAACATATTCTTGTTCCATAAAAATAATTTACTAAAATAATAAGTCATACTAACCAGGGGAATCATGTAGGCTAGTGGTAGGAAATGCACCCTTGTCGCCCTTCGATTGTGGGTTTGATTCCTAAAACATTCTCAGATGTGACATGTTTTCACCCATACTACAGGTTTCCCTTTTTATAAAACTGAAAAATAACCCTAACATGTTTTAACCTAAATGGTTTCCTTATACCTCCCATTTTCATCCAAAATTCATTATGATCTCAACATCTTAATTGTTTATGTCCTATTTCACCATCATATGTTAAAATTAAACAATCCCCAAAATGAAGAACATCATACATTGATCATGGTGTCCTTTTGGTTTCATCGTCATCTTGTTCACATGGGTAGAATGTCCATTCATTACAACAATGATTCAAATATACATCAAAAACATTTTCTTCCTCCATACAAATACACCTTGTACAACATTGGTCATATGGGTGTTCATGGAAAAACAGTTTTGGAATATATTCATGAATGACATATAATTTCAAAACAACTGATAAAACATGATTTCTATAAAACAGTCAAAACGAATTTGAGTTGAAACATTTAATTAACTGTCCTTTTAAAATACCATATTTATGTGCTGAGATACTATATTTTAAAATCAAATATAAATAGGTTGCTCAAGGGTCTCCTTCTTCAGTACCTTTTTAAAAATCATAATATGCTTCAAAATCATGTGATAAGGTAATATATGTGAAAATGCCTTGATAATATTTACCTTTCTTGAAAATCTGAGAATATTTTGAAAATAAGATTTTTTTTTAAATACAACTCATGATCCATGATGATAATGAGGTATATTGGAGGTTTTTTATATCTCATACAACTTCTTGCAATTGATATGTATGCTAGAAAATTTTTCACAATCATCCTATCATGACTTTTCAATAATTATTGCAAGCATGTCATCAGGAAGAGATAGAAATGTCATTTGAGATCCTCCTCCTTCAATTTGTAACTAACTTTCCTTGATATGGAAAAGTAATAAGACAATGATTTAACTGAAATAATAGATAGGGACTAGCCATATGTCTAACGAAAATTCCTAATCCGTAAAGTTGTCTAAACCTACCTCTAATACCAACTATAAGGACCCAGTCTTAAACCATAAATAATTCTGAATTAAATGAATAATTATCATTGAGGATATTTTCAGGTTTAGAGTTTTAGAGAATTATGCCATAACTATTACATAACAACATGATGATTAAAAGTAGACACTACTACTCAGTATCTTATTTTTTATAATATAAAAACTCTTAAAAAGAAACATGTCTATTTCTATGATTTAGACAGCATGATATTTACTTGATCCCATATTTGACCCTCTTCATATTTATGTAATGTGGAAATCATTTCAAAAACATGGAATGAGAATAAAAATCGTAGTAAGGGTTATAAAATAATCAACGAAAACATTAGCCCATCATTAAATACAAATCAATGAAACCATACTTTTCAATCATAACATATCATATGAAATCATAATATTTATGAATAACACACACAAATCATAAATCCTAATGGTTACTTATGTCATCCATATCAAACATAAATTATAGCTATCACAGCTACGTAGGGAGTTTAACATGGATACCCTTCAAAATATATTCCCTAAATCTCATAGGAGAAACATCACTTTTACCTATGTCACATTACCCAATGCGTTGGAGAGCTCTCTCGGGCTCACCCTCCCTAGGATTATCATGGAACCGCTCGAAAACATAAACAATTTCCAATAACCATAACATAATAATAACACATAACACAAGTATAAAGGAAATATAACACTTCCATATTCCAATATATCCAATCAAGATATTGAAATTAACAATGCTTTATCAAATCATTTTGAAAACAATTTAAAAATACATTTTTGAATCAATGTGTCCCATACTATATTAAATCTTTTAAATCAATTTTCATTTGAAAACATTAATGTCCATATAAATAAATCCTAAAACCCATTTTGAAAACATGTACATTAATTAGAAATATTTCTAAGAATAAATCATTAAAACATTTAAAACGCTATTTTTGTTAATGTTTTTTAATAAAAAGATAGATGCTTGAATAAAAATAATTGAAGAATAACTATTAATAAGAACTTTATAATATAAGGAGAATAAAGGTATTTGTTATATAATATGTCAAAGGACAGTATATACACTATATAATAGTGAATTGGGGTATAACAATAATGAATCCTTAATTGAAATGTAAATTGAGATAAAATCCCTAATAAATATGCTATCCTTAAATTAAAAATAAATAAATCAAATAATTATGTTTGAGAAATATAAACACACCCAATATATGTTTATATTATTTTTAGAACAATAATAGGTCATTCAAACATATTCATAGGATTCCATGATCATGAAGTACATGTTGAACCCAAGGAATTGAAATTGGCTTAAGAAGTTCCTTTGTAAAAATTCGACATCCTAACGACGTCACTTTACAATTTTGAAAATGATTCAATGAGATAAAAATTGTATCTTATCACTTGTACATAAATTATATATCAATGTAGATATAGAAGAACATATACCAACATAATAATATGTAAATTAAAAGACATAACAAAAAAGCAGAGTTTTAAATAGAGGAGGGTCAAAGGATCCCTTACCGATTTGGTAACTTACAAAACATATGCAACATGAAAGAAATTTCATAAAATGAAGATGTAGATACTCATAAATGAAATTATATTACACAAAGAGTACAATCATGGGTAGTACATAAACCACACAAAAATAAATAGTGGCAAATATAGCATGAATCTCACGGGAATAAAAAGTGAGATGCAAACCTTTACCATGTTGTAATAAACTGAGTCATATGACCACAAGTTAATAACCACAAAATGAATCCCAGAATACCATGAATATAATAAGAATCAGGATAATATATATCAAATGGAAGTAAAAAATACACCACATGTAATTAATAAGTGGCGAACAATGGAAATCTCACCGAATTAAAATTGAGATATGAATATCCCTTACCTTGTGACCGACTTGACCAATTTGTTCATTAATCTCATGAATAATAAACTAGATTTAATTTCTACTTTCATAAGAACCTCTTTCAAGTTTATTTTTCCTTTTTTATCACTTATTTCCTTGTTATAAAAATTATGTAATCTTTTAAGTTAATAACATTCATTTTGCCGATATTTGGCACTTGAGTCAAAAATGAACACATTATAATTACAAGTTGTCCATGTGGTCAATTGTTTATTATATCCAGAATGGTATTAGGTATTTAGATATCATATATAATATTGTTAACTACATATTTTATACATCCCACATAATGCATTAACGAATCACATCACTTTGAGGGGGCGGTAGTCCACACTTCCTCAAATGAGATTATCGTATTTACCCACTATGGAAACCATAAAGAAGTTATATAAATGTGAAATACATAAGAATATGGAAGTTATAATCATGATATATATCATATATAAATACAGTACCATCATAAGGGACACCATGAGAGGCGGTTGGAGTTATTTGAACAATCATCATTTCGTGAGGCGTTAGTTTGTCATCCACAAAAACATTATGTTATTCATCCATTATATGAATGCGTGTGTAAGTGTATTTGAATAATTCTTATAACAAAATCCTAGTATATTTAAGATACTGGTGTTGTTGCAAAATAAAGGAATCAATAGAGCTTAGGGGTTGGAGAAGTAAAATAAAAGAAAACAATTTAAGAGAAACTATTACATTTAATTTGGGTTACTCCCTTTGGATTGAACCAAAGGACTTCATGAGGTGCCTTATGCCCAAGGTATGGCTTCTAAAGGGAGGATAGGGATTTAGGTAGATTAATTGGGAAGAGTTTGGACGAGCCAAAAAACTTTATAGTTGTGAGTAATTTGTTATAAGTGGTCTCATTTTATAATGAAGAGGACATGATTTTTAGGAAAGTGTGAAAACATTATTTTATTATATAATTATTTTCAGTTTATAATAGGAAAAAAATCATTATAGTCGAAGATAAAATGACTCATGGTCGAAATATAATCATCATATAGGAATTGGACAGGTTTTGGATAATATTTTAATCATTATAATCTTATTTATTTGAATCATTTATTGATGAGGTAAATACTGCATCATTATTGTGTCAAGATTAATTTAATTTATGCGATGTCTAAAAATTATAAAAAAATACTATCATGTAGGTAATATTTTTATAATTAAAATTAATATTTATAGAAAAACATATTTCTTATATAACACCATATAAAAATTAATTTACTTAAAGAGTTTTGTTTATGTCAATTTTTCCTTTACATTAAATTAATTAATCTATAGTGTCATTATCATTCATAAGTGGCTCCATGGGGTCCTAAAATAGACCCAAGGATTCCTATGATCAGAAATTACTCATAAAATAATGATAGGACATGATTTAAGGTAATTTTGAACTATTATAATATTATTTTTACCATCAATTACTCTATTTATCTTTAACTGCGTTAAAAAAATGTCAAAAGTTACTATTAAAAAAAAATTATTTTCATCTTATTATAACCCTTTTTACTAACTTATAACAACCACGTATGTCGGATTTTTGAAATTCAATTCACAGAATTTGTAAAATTTCATTTAAATGAAAAATTCAGTTTTTTTTTAATTTCAAGTAAGTGGTTTCACTATTCATCAAAAATTGAGGTTTTTCTGAAAAATACCGAAAAATAAGCCTAAGCAATATATGATATTCCAAATTAAAAAATGATTTCTATTTTACGAAATTCAAAACAAAAGTGTCATTAATTATTTTTAAAATTAATTCTCATTGTTAAAACAAATACTTTTTTTAAGAAACAATAACTTTCAAACGATTGACACTTGTTTATGTCCAATTTCAAAGTAAAATTAATTCTAATGACCACCATTGGATTAAATGGTAAAAATATATTAAAATTAAACTTTAAATACAATTACAAATATAATCTATCCATATAAATAAATTATATTAAAACATAGTTTTGAAATAAAAAACAATATTTACACTATTCAATAAAAATGAACTTTATCGGAAAAATTCCAAAATATTACACAAAGTAAATATTGATGTCCCCATTTTGAAGAAAAATTATATTTGGTCAAATAGAATGTATTTATGTGACCAAAACTATATTTAAAAAGGGTTCACCATTAAAAGGTGGTAAATTGACCTTTTAATGTAAATTATGCTTAAAATTATATTCATTCACATTTTAAGCCTCTAACATTTATTGGATAAATGTAAATACATTTAACAAACATGTATACTCATATTGTAGTCAGTTTTATTCATTTCTGCCAATAAAATGGCTAGATGTTAACAACCATTTAATTTAAAAAAATTATATTATTAGTCTACAACATCTGATTTAATGAACCATGTTGTTGCGTATCAGGTACGCTATCGAACATAGCTTCACCTTTAATGTAATATTAATATTTAATTCACAAATGTTAATAAATATGAAATGTTTCCTATTCCATATTTATCTGGGATGTTACAGTAAGAGAGTTCATTTTCCAATATTACCACCTCTATATTCACTACATGTAAAGGATATGTATATTATTTTTCCAAATGGAAACTGGGAATACATAATGTAATTGAGAGATAATTGGTGTATGTGATAGTCGATATGCCAAAGCATCGACCCGATCTAGAATATATAAGGGGAGGGTGTTAATTGAACTCAGCTTTCCTTTCATCCCTAATATCATGTTTCTCATTCGTAGACACACACATAGGAATACCATATCTCTAGTCAAAACTCAATGTATCATAGATTAATATCTTTATAGAACATCAATTTTCTGGTGTACTCTTTATTGTTTTCATACTATTTTTTACCTTTTCACCATTTCATTAACCATTTGATGTCTTAAAAGCAATTTATCAATAACTATATCTTAGAGAGATGGTGTTTTTAGAAATATCAAAAATGCATTCATATAGATCCAATTTGGATTCTAAAGTGGAACATGATGTTGTAATAGAACTCGAATAGAGTAAAGTGTATTTTCCATAATCCTCTGACGACCATATAAGATCCTTTCAATATACCTTCATGTGATTGAATAGTCAGCGCAGATTGGTAATCATTTTGAGGATGATAAGCCTTACTGAATTTCAACTTAGTGTTTAGAGAATGTTAGAGACTTTTAGGGAACATTAAATCGAATCTCAAATATCGATGAGATAATATAAAGAGTGGGTAATAAAGCTTTAATAAGACATCATAGGTTCATTTTGGTGTATTTTGATCCAATGAGAAGTCCTATAAAATTGCAATGAAGTGACCTGACATTGTAAGGGGATCCACAACAACTGAAACATCATTATTTCATATAAATGTCTTCTGAGGTCTAGTGAAAATGTCCATGGTGATGTTTTCTAATTTCCATGTTGTTATGGGTAATGATTTATAAATCTCTTGAACATAATTTCTTCCAGCCTCCACATAAATGACTTATAAGGAACATTGATGTATATATAACAATCTCATTATTCAAATTTTTCCACCAATAGATATCTTAGAGAAATGAATACATCTATTTGATCCCTTGATGATAAGAGAAGGATGAGCTATGAGAATCATTCTAATGTTCCTTTATTATGTAAAGATTTGATGGTAAACATAGTGATGACCAAATTTTGATGACTCCTTCCTTATTAATTTTGAACAATGATTATTTATAATCTCTCGTAGATTCCACATTCCCATGAATTTCCTCATCATTTATTTTATTATACATTATTTTCTCCAAGAGGCATGATTGACCAATAATTTGAGAATGGATTGATGATGATTCTAAATTAATTATTCCAATGTATATCTTTTTCAAATATGAAACTATTGGATGCTTCTCAATTCTCATCAATGATAATGTTGCTAGAACATTTATAATCATATATTCTATAACATTACTATCATTTCCATGATGGTAGTGGATTGAGTAGTCATAATACTTATGGATCTCTAACCATATTCCCTATAATTGAATAGTCTCAGTTTGAATTAATTTTTTTTGGGTTCTTATAATCATTATATATTTCAAAAATCTTCCCTATTATATAATGTGGCCGCATTTTCAATGTTAATATCAAACATTCCAACTCTATGTCATTCATGGGATAGTTTTTCTTATAAATTTTCAACTTCCTTGAGGCATGGGTTATCAATTAATATTTTCCCATTAGTAAACAACCAAAAACATTATTTGAACAATTTTTAAATAACAAAATGATTATCCCAATTTTAGGTAGTCTATTTACTAGAGAAATTATAAGTCTCTTTTCAACATTTTAATCATTCCTCAAATTCACATGACATGAAAACATATCACCCAAGTGATCCAGTTTGGTTAGTAGGTTTTATAATAACGGGATGTTTATTAGAAAGCACCAGTAAAACCCAATTAGGATAATGAATATATAGATCTCATTTACACGATTTGTTTGTGCCACCTAATGATTTCCTTTTTCATTGAAGGGTCATTATTTATTCCTTTGATTGTGGTAACATTACCCATTAATTACAAAAACTCCATTGAAAAAAAAATATTCATTACATTACAAAATGATTATCCCATCAAAATGATTTTATCATATTATTCCAATGCTCGTCATATTCCCCATACTCATGGAGTATATCATAACATCATCAATATAGACACTAAATATTTTTTCGAGGTAATCTATATAGACTATATTTATCCTTTAAATGAATATTTCATGAGGATTAGATAGTATAAAAGATTAACTATGAATAAATAGTGTCCAAAACTCATTCAAAAGGCAGTATTGGTATTATTTTCCATACTCCCCTTTAATTTATGACATCCATAGTGGTGTTATGCATTAGAGAAAAAGTTGTACCCTTGTAGTTGATGAAACAAGTCATTTATACAAGGAATTTGATACATCTTTTTAATCACGATTTTTTTGGGTAAGTGATAATCAAGATAGGTGAAAATTTATCAAACCTTCTTCTTAATTAATAAGACTATTGATCCCCATGGTTAAGCACTCAACTATATATAAACCATGTCCATATTTTCGTGTAACTAACTATTATGTTTTTATAACTCAATGTTGTACATTATATATGAGGTATTTGATATAGACAAAGATCCCTAAAAAATTTAATGGAGAGCTAAACCCTTCGGTCCAAAGAAAAACATATAAACTATTCATGGAAGAAATTACTATAGTCACCATAAAATAGGAATTCCATCATGCATGATTCACATAATTATCACAATAACTAGATCTACATATACATTAATATAATGAAAAATATCTACACTATGATTATGTCCAATATTCATCCACTATATTAAAGTTATATATAATTGTAGGATTCCTCTAAATGTGATGAGTGATCTCCCTTTAATGACATTTGATAATGGATTTTCATAAAAATAGACATTATTTCCCCAAAATTGCATCAAACTCCATAAAATTAAATAAAACAAGATTTTATATGAGATTTAGTCCAGAATAATTATTCGGGGATGATTTATATATATTTTATTTAATAATTTCACTATTTTCAATTCTCATATATAACTAAATCTCGATAGTCTGATGTGGTGTTTTAATTGTTACACTAAACATCAAGGATATTGAAAAATTCTCCACAAATTTATAAAATAGTAATTATCAGACTCATGGATGAATAATTATCATACAAATCATAAAATAATTATTGGTGTCTTCCTCCATAGTAGTGATAAAATATTCATTTCTTTTCACTTTTAGCTTCAGTGGCAGAATGTGATGATTACCCTTGAGGAATATTGGATTAATGTTATAAGGCCCCGACCTTAAATATTACTTAATCATGAAGTAAACGAATATTTCACATAGAGGATCTTTTCAGGTTTAGAGTTTTAGAGTATTAGTTCATAACTATTACATCTCAAAAGATTACATAGTAGAAACTTCTACTAAGTTTCCATGAAATAAAAAAAATGTAAAAAGAAACATGTCTAGTTCCATGTATTAGATTGAATGTCTTTCCTTGATCCCATCCCTGACCCTATTCATCTTTAAGTCCCGTGGAAAACATTTTAAAAACATGGGATGGGCATAAAAATCCCAGTAAAGGATACACAAAGACGGAAAACTGTTAGTTTTTGAAAACAACATGTAAACCATGAATACTTTACCAAAGTAATAATTTTCACCTTTATGAAGTAGTAAAAACTCATCACTGAATAAAAGACCATTACTTACCCTTTTTTAATCAAAATATTGCCATAAAACCCATATAAAGAACACAAAACATAAAATGGTAACTTGGGACATAAACATACATAAACGGAATAACCATACGGTCGACTTCCACACATACTTAATGGAATAGCCATACAGCAGAATTCCATACCCAATGCATTGGAGGTTATAACGTAACCACCCATCCTGGTATTCACGGCACCACCCGTCATATGTCTTATCACGTAACCACCCGTCAAATGTCCAAGTACCATTATAAAATCATAAGACATAAAACAAATATAATGGAAAGAAAACATTTGCACATTTCGATCACAATATATCACTTAAATATATTTTCATAAATAATCCGTTATAAAAACCATTTTCAATTCCAAAATATATAAAAGAGTATATGGTATTTATTTCATTTTAAAAACATTACGACTTTTTGAGGAAGCCAAAGACCAAATAATACTCCTGGCGGCGGAAAAGGTCGTTGCCACTACGTACGTTAAAAGAAAAATTCCTTTTTTCATTTTGTAAAACGCTTTATAGAAAAAGATTCTTTTTGTATAAAATAAAAAGACAATGGGGTTTATACACCATATAATATAAAGCCTTGTATTAGAACAAAATATTCCTGGATGAAAGGAGATTGAGATGAAGTCCCTTACAAAGACGGTATCCTTGGTTTAAGGATAAATCAATTACATAATTATGTGTGACAAACGAATACACAAAATATAAGTGGATATTAAGTGTAAAACAATCATAGGTTATTCAAACATATTCACAAAACGACATTTTCAAGGAGTACATGTTTATCCCAAAGAATCAAAATTGGGTTAAGAAGTTCCCTTGCAAAATTTTGACAGCCTAACGGCGTCACATCAAAATTCAGAAAATGAGATGATGAGAGATAAAAAGGGGTATATCATCACTTGGAAAAACTTTTATAGCAATAATGATATATAAGAACATATCCCATCATAATAAGATTAAAAGACCTAAAAAAGGTTATTTAAAATGAGGAGGGTGAATGGTTCCCTTACCAAATTGGGTAACTTCCGAAACGTACACCCCATAAAAGAAGGGTCATACAATGAAGATGTAACTAACCATATATGAGAGTATATTATACAAATAGTAAAATAATGGGTAGTACATACACAAAACAAAGGGGAATAGTGGCCAATGTAGCATGAATCTCACGGGAATAAAAAGTGAAATGAAAATCCCCTTATGAAAATTCAGCAGCCTAACAACGCCACATAAAACTTCAAAAAGGGATTTATGAGATCAAATAGGGTATCTAATCATATTAACAAAAAATTTACAGAAATTGGATTATAAAATATTATCCCACAACATAAGAAATATGAGCTTAAAAGAAATTACATAAAAGAGAGTACTTAAAAAGAAAGAGAGAGGTCAGATCCCTTACCTCGTGTCCGACATGACTCGATTACTCTTTAATCTCCTTAATAGTAAACTAGTATTAATTTATACATGATTAAGAACATTTTTCAAGTTTATTATTATTTTTTATATAACTTTTATCCATGTTATAAACGTTATGTGATTGTTTAATTTAATAATGTTCAATTTTTCGATATTTGGTACTTAAGTAAAAAAATGGACTTCATACAATTACATGTTGTTTATGTGGTCAAAGGTTCATTATAACTAGAATTATATTAATTATTTGGGTATCATATATATCATATATAACCAGAATATACATGTATTTATAATAGTACATAACCTTTAGAGGTAAGAAATGAAATGCACCGCTTATGGAGACGGTAAGCCGTACGTACGCATGAACGCTACTTTCATTTCGTTTCCATATTTAATGGGATAAAATCATAATGATATAAGGGTATATTATAATTCCAGTATAAAATAATATATAATAACATTAAATCCATCCTTTATACATACCACATATGGTATTAACGAATCAAATCATTTTGAGGGAGCAGTAGTCCGCACATCCTAAAATGAAGATATCACGTTTACCCATAATGGAAACCATAAAGTTATGCCATAAATGAAAAATACAAAAGATTAAGGAAAAAATAAAAATATTATATATCATATATAAATATAGTGACATCTTAATGGCCAGCTTTGAAGGTTTTAAAAGAATATTGAACAATCATCGTTTCGTGAGGCAGAAATTCACCATCCACAGAAACAGTATGTTCTTTAAGCATTAGATGTAGGTGTGTGTAAGTGTAGCTCTAATAAATCTTATTACAAAATCCTAGTATATTGATGATAATGATGTTGTTACAAAAGAATTGAATAAAAAGAGTGTAGGGGGTTGGAAAAGAAAAATAAAACAAAAGAGCACAAGTGAAGACGTTACCTTAAAATCGGGTAACTCCCTTTTATTTGAACCAAAAGGGTTTCTTGAAGAGATTCGTACCTAAGGTAAGGATTCTAGGATGAGGAGAGGTATGTTGAGAAACAAAATTATCATATCATGGCCGAGCTAAATGCTTGAGAGGTGTGGGTAAGTTGGTAGAGGGGTGGCCTTTTATAAGAGTAGAGGAGAGGCACTCTTGGAAAGTCAATAAAGGTTACATTATTTTCAAATGCGTTTCGGATTTTAAAGGTCCCAAATTGATATATTTCTAGGATAAGGTGACAAGGGTTATAAATAAACATATACAATAGGTGTTTTACATGTTTAGGGATTAGATTATACATTATATTTTCATTTTATTTAAATCGTTAAATAATTAGGTAATCGCTGCATCATCATGATGTCATAAATAATTAAATTTATATAATAACTAAAAATTATAAAAAAAATAATATGATGTATGAAATATTTTTATATTTCCAATGACTATTTATTGTTAAAAATCTTACATGTATAACCCCATGTATAAATTGTTTTATTAAAACAATACATGTTTGTGTCATTTTTACTTTTACTTTAAATTAAAGGCATTAATGTCATTATCTTACCCAAGTGGCTCCATGGATTCCAAAAAATCGTCCCATGGGTTTTATTGGCCAGCCAAGACTCATCCAATAGGGTTAGGACAAGTGTCAAGATATTTTCATTTTATTATAATATCATTTTTACCTTAAATCACAATGATTACCTTTAATCGCGATTAGTAAAACTTAAAAGTTAATTTTCATCAAAAATTAATTTCATCCCATTGAACCAAATTTTACATAATAATAATGATCAATTAAATTTTAATTTTTAAATTAAAATCACATAAGTGGTAAAGTTCCATTTAAACGAAAAATCAGTTTTTGTAACTACCACTTTGTGGTTTCACTATTCATCAAAAATTAAGGTTTTTCAGAAAAATACCAAAAATTCACCCTAAGCTATATTTGATATTCCAAATTAAAAAATGTTGTTTATTTTACAAAATTAATAACATATAAGTTTCATTAATTAATTTTATAAATAAATCCCGATGTCAAATCAAATAGCCTGTTTTTAAGAAACAATATCAATCAAAAGATTGACACTCGTTTATGTCCAATCTCAAAGTGATATTAATATTAATGACCACCATTGGATTAAATGGTAAAAATATATTCTAATATCACTTTAAAACCAAACAAAAAGATAATTTATTCATATAAATAAATTAGATTAAAAATAGGTTTTGAATTAAAATACGACATTTTTCACTATTCATTAAAAAATGAACTTTATCGGAAAAATACCAAAAAATTACACAAAGTAAATTTTGATGTAACGATTCTAAAGAAGATTTTTATTTTGTCAAATATAACACATAACATTGTAAAAAAGTCGATATAAAAGACGTTCTCCATCAAGAGGTGGTTAATCGACCTTTTAAATAATATTAGAATGTTTACGCTTAAAATTGGATTCATTCGCATTTTTAATCCTCTAACATTTACTCTAAAAAGTAAAAATATTTGAAAAACATATATAATCATTTTTTAGTTACATCTGTTCATTCCCGTCATTACAACGACTAGGTGTTAACTACCATTTAAAATAAAATTATTTTATTATTAGAGTGCAACATAAGATTTAAAAGGAACTCGTTGTTGCGTATTGGGTAAGACATTGAGCATAGAATTCCCTTTAAATTACTATTAAATTTTTATTCACAAATAGGGATAAAATATAAAAATGTCACATTATTTATTTACTTGGGGTGTAACATCCTTCCCCCTTTTGGAAATTGCATCCTCGTAATTTTAAAATTGGGCTCAGAAACATCATTGAAAGTCCCACATCAAATCAAGAGTCAGTAAAAAAATCACATTAAAAGAAATAAAGGGAAGTACAGAGGTCACCCTAGTTAAGCAATACTAGGATTCCATGTTGTAAAACATGGATATGGAAGAAAAAGAAAAGGGTCATGTTCTGATGGAGAGTGATAGAAAACATGTTTAAGAGAAAGTTAAGCACCAGAAAATGAAAAACTTGTGGTGGGTTAAATGGTATTACATTCCACAGTAGGAAAATATAATAGTCAACATTTTTGTTTTAAGTTACTTTTCATTGAGGAATTTAATTTTGATCATAAGTAAACATACTTACTTGTCATGTTGACTTTCAACTTTTACTAGATTCCTTACACAAACTCATACATTCCCCAAATGAGGAGTATTTAGGAAGACTTGTTCACATTAAGAGTACAATAATCAAATTCTAGAGAATCACCTAATCCGAAAAAGAGAACTATATACATCCCATGCCTTTAGAACTTAACCAAAACTAAAACCAAAAAGGTTAGTATGAGATCAGATAATACCCAAAAAGGATAATCCTTTACAAAAAGGAAATCTATTCTTAATCTCCAAACATGTCCAACAAGACCCAAAGTTCAAAGAAGACCAAATGTAATCCAAACTAGTATTGAAACCCAAATATTTGAAAGATTTAATCACATAGTCTTCCACGTTAAATAGTAACATTTATCTCCAAACAACATCAGTTCCTCTTAAAGTCTGGTATTGAAAAGTAATTAACCTAATCAAATATCCTCCATGATAGGTTAATAATTTTCATAGATAACCCAAAATAAACTTAATCTTAATTCATAAAATCATCTAACTAAAAATAATTAGTCAAACTAACCAGGGACTTCACGTAGTCCAGTGGTAGGCGATAAATACCAGTCACACTTTGGTTGTGGGTTCGATTCCCACAGTTTTGTCTGACGCGACGGGTTTCCACATGGTCTGTGTGTTTTCTGTTTTCCAAACTATATAATTCTCAAATCATTCCCCCAAAATAGATAAAATCATCAAAAATAACCATAACATAATTTAACCTCAATTTTATCTCATGCCTTTCACTTTCCATCATAACATATAGTAACCCATAATTACCTCAAAAGTAAGGATCATATAAACCCAAATGGTTCTTTATAAATATTTCCACAAAAGAACATATAACTATTCCTTGAATAAAATTTTCATATGTCAAACATCAGGGTTACAGATACTATAAAAAAGTATTCTAATGTAACCCCATCATCAAAAGAGTCTTAATATTCTTAAGAATTTCACCATAACTCTTGAATCCCTTATATGTTGACTTCTTACTCATTCAACATTTTTCAGGATCCATCAACCATTCCTTTACAACTTATTCTGAAATACTTCTTTCCTACAAACAAAATCATGACTCATATCCTAGGATTCCAAAATAAGAAAACAAAATTTAAGAAATAATCCATACCATTGATTGGTCATTGTCAGTTTCTTCATCCTCAGTCAGAATGGAATTAGGTATTGGTAAATGAATATTTATACGATCTTGGTGATCCCATTCCCGAAACTTATTCATAGGATATGTGTTTTCATAATGACCATGCACTCCAAATTTAAAAATTCAATTGATCGCTCAGAAAGATCTTCATTCCCTTTCCTCGAGTCAACTGGATGCTTCCTTTTTCCATGACAGTTTCTTTCTTTATGACCATCATTTCCACATCTATAGCATATTTTTGTCCCATTGAAACATTTTACTAGGTGTTTCTTTCCACATCTTTGACACATTGGTTTTTGAACACACTTACCTTCATGAGTATTACCTATAGTTCCGTAGGGATTTGTTTCTCATATATATGATGCCTTATAGAAATATCCAAGGTTTAGGTGGTCAATCATGACTCCAGATAGTTGGTTGAGGATAACCACAAGAGTTCTCATTGCAGATCCCATATCATTCAGTTTCTCACTCAGAAAACTGTCACAGTTTCCTTCCCATCCATTGTTACTTTGGTGCCTCCTAGATCCAGCCATTTACTAAAACCAAAAAGGTCAGTGTGAGTATATCAACAAAACCATCATGTACTAAAGAGGAAGATAAACACTAGGATATAATTACTCATTCACTTTATATAAAACTAGGACTCTTTCTGAAATCCTAACCATTATGGTAATGTCACTTATGCATAGAGAATACCCTAACCTCTAAATTTATCTAAACCTCCCTCTGATACCAACTATAAGCCCCCGGCCTTAACTTAATCATAAATTAAACGAATACTTCACATAGAGGATCTTTTCAGGTTTAGAGTTTTAGTGAATTAGGTCACAACTATTATATCTCGAAAGATTACATAGTATACACTTCTACTAAGTTTACATAAAATAAAAAAACAATTAGAAAGAAACATGTCTAGTTCCATGTTTTAGATAGAATGTATTTCCTTGATCCCATCATTGAACCTATTCATCTTTAAGTCATGTGGAAAAAATTTCAAAAACATGGGATGAGCATAAAAAGCCCAGTGAAGGATACACAAAGAAAGAAAACTGTTCGTTTTTTAAAACAACAAGTAAACCATGAATACATTACCATAGTAATACATTTCACCTTTATAAATTAGTATAAACTCTTCACTGAATAAAATACCATTAGTTACCCTTTTGTAACCAAAATATTTACATAAAACCCATATAAAGAACACATAACATAAAAAGGTAACTTGGGACATAAACATACTTAAATGGAACAACTATATGGTCGACTTCCACACATACTTAATGGAATAGCCATACGGCCGACTTCCATACCCAATGCATTGGAGGTTATAACATAACCACCCATCCGGGTATTCATGACACCACCCGTCATATGTTTTATCACGTAACCACCCATCAAATTTCCAAGTACCATTATAAAATCATAAGGCATAAAACAAATATAATGGAAAGAAATCATTTCCACATTTCGATCACAATATATCACTTAAATATATTGACATAAAAAATCCTTCATAAAAACCATTTTCAATACCAAAAATACATAAATGATTATATGGTATTTATTTCATTTTAAAAACATTACAGCTTGTTGAGGAAGCCAAAGACCAAATAATACTCGCGGCGGCGGAAAAGGTCGTTGTCATCGTATACGTTAAAAGAAACATTCATTTTTGTCGTTTTGTAAAAAACTTTGTAGAAAAAGATTCCTTTTCATTAAAATTAAAAGTAAACGGGGTTTATACACCGAATAAAATAATGCCTTGTATTAGAACAAAATATGCCTGGATGAAAGGAGATTGAGACAAAGTCCCTTACAAAGATGGTATCCTTGGATTAAGGATAAATCAATTACATAATAATGTGTGACAAATTAATACACCAAATATAAGTGGATATTAAGTGTAAAACAATCAGAGGTTATTCACACATATTCATAGAATGAAATTTTCATGGAGTTAAAGTTTTTCCCAATGAATCAAAATTGGGCTAAGAAGTTCCCTTGCAAAAAATTTGACAGCCTAACAGCGTCACTTCAAAATTTAGAAAATGAGTTGATGAGAGATAAAAAGGGGTATCTCATCAATTGGAAATAACATTTATATCAACAAGGATATATAAGAACATATCCCATCATAATATGATTAAAAGTTCTAAAAAAGTCTTTTAAATTGAGGAGGGTGAAAGGTTCCCTTACCGAATTGGGTAACTTCCGAAACGTACACCCCATGAAAGAAGGTTCATATAATGAAGATTTAACTACCCATATATGAAATTATATTATACAAATAGTAAAATATTTGGCAGTACAGACACCAATCAAAAGGGAATAGTGGCCAATGTGGCATGAATCTCACGGGAAGAAAAAGTGAAATGAAAATCCCCTTATGAAAATTCGGCAGCCTAACGGCGCCACATCAAACATCAAAAATGGATTGATGAGATCAAATAGGGTATCTCATCATATTAACATAAACATTAGATCAAGAGGAATATAAAATATCATCCCCAACATATGAAATATGGGATTAAAAGAAATGACATAAAAGAGAGTACTTAAAAAGAAAGAGAGAGTTCAGATCCCTTACCTCGTGTCCGACGTGACTCGATTGCTCTTTAATCTCCTGAATAATAAACAAGTGTTAATTTATAATTTCGTAAGAACCTTTTTCATGTTTATTATTCCATTTTATATAACTTGTTTCCATGTTATAAACGTTATTTAATTATTTAATTTAATAAAGTTCATTTTGTCGATATTTGGTACTTAAGTCAAAAAAATGGACTTCTTAAAATTACAAGTTGTTTATGTGGTCAAAGGTTCATTATATCCAAAATTATATTCATTATTTGGATATCATATATATCTTATATATCCAGCATATACTTGTATTTATTATAGTACATAACATTTAGAGGTAAGAAATGAAATGCACCGTTCATAGAGACGGTAAGCCGTACGTATGCATGAATGCTACATTCATTTCTATTTCGTATTTAATGGGGTGAAATCATAGTGATATAAGGGTATATTATAATTCCAGTATAACATCATATATAATAACATTAAATCCATCCTTTATACATACCACATATGGTATTAACGAATCAAATCACTTTGAGGGTGCCGTAGTCCGCACTTCCCAAAATGTAGATATCACATTTACCCATAATGGAAACCATAACATTATGCCATAAATGAAAAATAAATAAGCTTAAGGAAAACATAAAAATATTATATATCATATATAAATATAGTGAAATCTTAATGGACACCATTTAAGGTTTTAAAAGAATATTGAACAATCATCGTTTCGTGAGGCAGAAATTCACCATCCACAGAAACAATATGTTTTTTAACCATTAGATGTAGGTGTGTGTAAGTGTAGCTCGAATCCTTTTTATAACAAAATCCTAGTATATGTAAGATACTGGTTTTGTTACAAAAGAAATGAATAAATAGAGTTTAGGGGGTTGTAGAAGAAAAATAAAACAAAAGAGAACAAGTGAAGACGTTACCTTAAAATCTGGTAACTCCCTTTGGTTTGAACCAAAAGGGTTTTATGAAGAGCTTACTACCTAAGGTAAGGATTCTAGGATGAGTATAGGTATGTGGAGAGACAAAATGATCAGAGCTTGGCCGAGACAAAGGCTTGAGAGGTGTGGGTAAAGAGGTTGAGGTGTGGGCCTTTTATAAGAGGAGAGGAGGGGCCCTCTTGGAAAGACAAGAAAAGATACATTATTTTCAAACGAGTTTTGGATTTTAAAAGACACAAATTGATATATTTCTAGTATAAGGTGATAATGGTTCTAAATCCACCAATCCAATAGGTTTTTTAGATGTTTAGGTCTTAGATATTACATTATCTCTTCATTTTATTTAAATCGTTAAATAATGAGGTAATCGCTGCATCATCATGATGTCATAAATAATTTAATTTATTTAATGGATAGAAATTATAAAAAAAATACTATGATGTAGGAAATAATTTTAGAAATCCAATTAATATTTATAGTAAAAATTATGACTTGTATAACCCAATTAAAAAATTGTTTTATTAAAACAATACATGTTTGTGTCATTTTTACTTTAACTTTAAATAAAAGACATTAATGTTATTATCTTACCCATGTGGCTACATGGGGTCCCAAAAATAGACCCATGGGTTTTCTTGGTCGTCCATGACTCATGCAATAGGGTTAGGAAAAGTGTCATGATATTTTCATTTTATTATAATATCATTTTTACCTTAAATCACACTGATTACCTTTAATCGTGATTAATAAAACTTAAAAGGTACTTTTAATCAAAAATTATATTCATCCCATTGAAGAACATTTTACTTAATAATAAAAATAATTTAAATTAGATTTTTTATATTCAAATCACAGAAGTGGTAATGTTCCATTTAAACGAAAAATCATTTTTTGTAACTACCACATTGTGTTATCACTATTTATCAAAAATTAAGGGTTTTCAGAAAAATACCAAAAATTCACCCAAAGATATATTTGATATTCCGAATTCAAAAATGATGTCTATTTTAAAAAATTCATAAAATAGAAGTTTCATTAATTAATTTTATAATTAAATCCCACTGTCAAATCAAATAGCGTTTTTTTAAGAAACAATATCTATCAAAAGATTGACACTCGTTTATGTCCAATCTCAATGTGATATTAATTTCAATGACCACCATTGGATTAAATGGTAAAAATATATTCTAATTTCACTTTAAAAACAAATAAAAATATAATCTAATAATATAAATATATTACATTAAAAAGAGGTTTTGAATTAAAATACAACATTTTCACTATTCATTAAAAAATGATCTTTATCGGAAAAATACCAAAAATTTACAGAAAGTAAATGTTGATGTCCCGATTCTGAAGAAGAATTTTATTTTGTCAAATATAACACATAAAATTGTCAAAAGTGTATTTAAAGTGGTTCACCATCAAAAGGCATTTAATCGACCTTTAAAAAAATATTAGAATGTTTAAGCTTAAAATTGGATTTATTCAAAATTTTAATCCTCTATCATTTATTGTAAAAAGTAAAAATATTTGACAAACATATATAATCATTCTATAGTTAGTTCTATTCATTCCCATAATTACAACAGCTAGGTGTTAACTACCATTTAAAATAAATTTATTTTATTATTAGAGTGCAACGTAAGATTTCAAAGGAACTCGTTGTTGCGTACTGGGTAAGCCATCGAACATAGTGTTACCTTTAAATTAATATTAATATTTTATTCACAGATAAGGATAAATATAAAAATTTAAAATTCGTTATTCACCTGGGGTGTTGCAAATGCAGTGGTTTTCATAGTTCCCTTTCTCCATATTGTGGATGTATTGAACTATAGGTGGTCCTCTCATTTCCTCTACCAAATTATCTATCTTTCGTTTATCTCCTCCGCATTCCTGAGATTGTTTGTCATCAATCCTATTATTTAATCATTTCAATGCCCCTATGAGGAAATTAACATGTTTCTTATTCCCACATTTTGACATGTGACTGGTTTAGTTTTATTTCAATGCTTTCTATTAGATCCTCCAAATTGAAACTCCATATTTTGTTTTATAATCGACATATCCAAGGAACAACTCTCCAACTACATCTTAACATTGATAGCACAAAAAAATATATTCATTACTCTAAATGTGTAGAATTAGAAAATAGTTTCGAAGGTGTGGATATGATTCACTAATGAATATATCAAATTTTTTATTCACGTAGATAAAATACTAGAGGTTTACCATTAAAGACATTTGAAATTTTCTTCATAATTTTTGATAGATATACTCTAAATTTTTTAATACTCACAGAATAGTCTCTCCATCATTGTATAAATATTTTGAGAGAAAACATGTTAAGAAATATTTTCTTAATGAATTACCTCTCCATTAATTAAATTTCATCTTTTTTCATGGTGTTCAAAATCATCTTCCCAAATTTATTTTCCACACTAAAAAAATAATAAAATTTTATAGTCATATAATCCGTATAAGAATCATATTGAATAGAAAACAACATATCCACTAAAATAACAAACAATTCCATGAAAAGTAGACCAAATGGCCTATTAAACATTACTGGTCATTGCCTTATAAAAGGGTTGATATATAGTTCCTCCCTATAAATTGAATGAGGACATTCCATAGTAGTTAGTTTATTTTATTATATCCTAATTTAGCTGGGTAATAATCACCCTGATATTCTGAACTCCAACTCCCAAAGAATTTGGGATATCATTTAGGTAATTACTGTAATGTACCTCATATATGTTGTTGTAATGATTTATCATTGTTCCCACCATTATATAAAAGGTCTGAACAAAATATAAGTCAGGAAGTCATGAGTTAAAAATTTATTCCTTTTATCAATTAACTGTAAATTACTATCCACTATGATCCCTATATTTATCATTATGAATAAAAGATAATTGGATTATTACATACACTTATTCTCATAATAATGGTTGTAACTAATGTTCTGTAATCCTAAATCACAATTTAGGTAAACCATTCTATGATTCCAATAATATCGGTCATTCATGTTATTACATTATTATTATATTATTTTGATGATAAAAAATAATAGTGTTACAAAAAAAGATCCATAGGTTTAGTTTCATTGAAAAATTAGGACCACAAACAAATTTTACATAACAATAAAACTAAATTTATTAAAATATATCTACAATATATTATTAATTTCACTCATGTTCACTTTATTACATGTAATCGCATGGGCATATAAATATATGAAATGGGTGATCTAAAATCTTGTTAATAGAAAATATAATAACAATAATGAATATAACATGGGGTGAGAAAAATCATCATCATCATAACATAATAATATGATTTTCATCATACTAATTATAGAAAGAAATAAAAACATTCCGGGAATGTTGAAATGCAAGAAAATGAATGCTCATGTCATAGTGGCCAACTAGAACCCACAGTTTTAATGATGATAGCATCATGTTAACAACTATAATATGTGAATGATAATAAAATAATTTATGTAAAAAAACATAGCATCATTTTATGTAAATTTCACCTTCTCTCGTAATATATATTACATTACCCAAGGTGTTGGGTTGATATATAATTTTCGGTGTACCAGTCAATTCTTAACATATAAATAATCATGCATGTGACATAGAATGTATAATAATAATTCCCCCAAAATAATCTATTTAATAGAAATGTGTTTCATGAGAGTTTCAAAATTTATAAATTCATTAATAAAAAAATTTGTTTCCAAACCAAATACGTAATAACATAATTAGTATAAGATTCCTCAATCTTGAGTGAGGAAGAAATATTCTCAAAAGAAGTAAAAGATGTGTTTTCCAGCAGTTTGAGTTATTTTGGAATATTCATTGAATTTTTTATAAAATTAAATTGGAAACATATATATCAATTAAATAAAAATTAATATACTATGAAATTAAATTTTATGATTATTTATTCTCATACACATTAAAATTATGAACTGAAGAGGAATAACCCAAAGAATGAAAATTGGGTTCGAGAATCCTCTTACCTCGTGTCTAATTTATTTCATCACATTAATATCCTAGAAAATATAGTTATATACATTAACTAATAATTCAATAAACTATTTTACATGTATATTATTCATTATATTTTCTAGTTATTTTATATCCATGTTCTTTAGACATACTATTCAATTTCATCATTTAGTAGTGATTGTTTTCGGGGTTTTCTGGTTTCATTAACTTTATTACATGTGTGGATACTTATATACAATGATGATAATTTAAAAATATAAATAATATATTAAATTAGTTATCTTATATATTGTTAAATGATATTATATATCATTTTTTTTGTGGAATGAGGATGAATCATTAGATAACACATTAATGACAATCGTTTAAATTAATCTGACAGTTTTTCAATCATTAAGAACGAGGATCGTTTTGTTTTTTAATATTATGATTGAGTCAAAATGTTTTTTGAATTTCCAATTCATCATTTTTTATTTCAAATCCCCAGTTACTTTTTTTTCACATTGTAATTGCATATGGCATTTCTCTTCGTAATAAAAAATGTTGTTTCTCAATGTCATTAGAAACGTTTTTTCCCATCATAATCACATATGATTTTCCTCATCGCAATCACATATGTGGATTCCCATCATAATCAAATATGTTTTTTCTCACCATAATCACATATGTTGTTTTTCATCGTAATCACATATGTTTTTATCATCGTAATCAAATATATTATTTCTCATTATAATAATATATGTTGTTTCAAATCGTATCACATATGTTTTTTCTCATCGTAATTGCATATATTGTTTGTCATCCTAATTACATATTTTTTTCTCATCATAATTACATATTTTGTTTCACATTATAATAACATATTTTTTCCCATTGTAATTACGTATTGTGTATCTCATCGTAACCACATTATGCAGCATAATCTCTTTAATCATTGTATCCATGTTTCTCATCATAATCATGTTATACATCATATCCATGTTATATATCATACATGGGATTTACACCATAATTATATTACACATTATAATCTTGTTATGAATTGTAACTATACTGTTTTTTGTATCCATGATATACATTGTAAATAAGTTATGTATCATACTCATGTAATTTATTGTACTCATGTCTAACTGTAATACGACATACATGTTTTTCATTATAATTAATCTTACTAATAAATTCATTATTTTGTAATTTTTTTCTCTAACTAGAACGATTTCATTGAGTGAGATTTATTCTAATAAAAAGGATGTCATGTATATTGTTTTGTTTTGACATTTATTGTTCATGGTGTCCATGACCCTTTGCGTTTTTGGGTGAAATATGACAGTTGAAATCAAATTAGAATATTTGACATGAGGCCTATAAATAATAGGTTAGTAGAATCAGAGAAAATAAGTCTTCAATTATTGAACATACAAGACCATATTGTGATTCTCGAGAGGGAAGGTGTAACCGTCATCGTGGGAAAATAATTTAAGATACAAGTTATGAATGACATATTTCCCATTCACGAATATCAATAAGTTCTCTTTATTACTTTGTGTTACTGATCATTGTGATAACGATGGGGGGATTCTGGGGACAGAATGAATGTGTTTCTGATTGTTATATCCTGGGTATTTAAGTATTTGAATGACAAAGGTTCTGATTACCTTATTAATTGTGGGATTACAATGATACGATGATAGACGCATTGATCATCATATTAAGGGCTTACATGTGTGGGGGTATGACAAACCATTTATCCTAGGTGAAAGGATACCCTAATCTTTTTTATTAAATAATTGTAATACCCCATTAATCTTCCACATCTATTTGTAATATAAAGGGAATAATTTTTTTACTCTTTCTATTCATATTCATTACTATTGAAATTATTTTAATTATGATACATTCCTTCTATATTGTATTAAAATATTCTATACAATTTAAGGAATAATAATTTACCTGTGTTATTCTATGATCATTTTATTCAATTTTAATAGAATTGATTTTATGAAAATATGGTATCTTAACATACCAATTAGAACCAAGGGCTATTCGATCAATTGTATTGTTTCTGAATTGTATTAGTTTTTGATCTCTTAAACATTGTTTTCTTCTTATGAGGATACATATTAGAATTTTAATCCTACAATTCACCCCCTCCTATATTGTGCCATCTCATATACATATAAATCAATATTTAGATGCAAAAATTTGTAACAAAAGTGGTTTCCATAGATCTTTTACTTTCTTCATTTCATTCTTTAAGACAATTATATTTTTGTTAAAATCCATTTGTTTATATTTACTTAATACAATAAGGTGTAGAGTAGAGTTTTGTTGTTTTATAAGATGACATGAGTGAATATTAGATCAGTTGATAATCTAAACCAAACTAGACCACCTATTTTTGATTAGAATGATTTTGAGTACAGGGAAAATTAAATGAATACATTTTTTATTAATAATGTATTATATAATTTATTGATTCTCACTAGACATTACATCATTCAAGACAAGGATGTAACAACCTTCACCAAAAAAGAGAAACTAGAATATCAACTAAATTACATGGTATACAATACTCTATTATGTTCTATGTCTAGGAATATATGTATTCATATATCATCATGTGAAAGAATTTAATTTTGTTTAGATGAAACCGGAAGTCACACATTTTGGTACATTCAATGTTATAGAAACAAGAAGAGGCATGCTTTATTCTAAATATCATGGTTCTGTTTTTTTATATATGGAAGTAGTATGCACGATTCAACAATGATTTATGAAAATAGTCAACAGTATTCAATATACGAGATAAAAAGGTCATGATGATGAAGTTCTAAAGGGAAAATTAATTATTAAAATTCCCAATGGGTGTGACTAAAAAAGGATTGATATTTATGTGAACAAGAATCTTTCCAAAATCACTCTGGATGAATTATTTGGTACCCTCTTATTGTAATTGACTTGAATGAAAAGAGAGAAAGAATTTAATAAAAAGAAAATGGTAATGAATGTGTAGATCTTAATATTACATATAATGACAGGAAACCAAAAAGGATTACATTATACGATGAAAAAATGTTGTGGTTATATCAGAATTTAGTGATAGTGATTCAGAGAGTTAATTACCCAATATTGATCATAGAATGAATAGGATTGTGGGAATTATAGATAGAAATGAAAAATAAATACTCAAATTCAACTTTTTATGAATGAAAAAGAGAAGTTCATATTAGACTAGATTTCACATTCCCTAAAATAAAATCATGTAAAGATAAACATTATTAAAGAAATAAGAAAGAGTATTACAAGTCAAAGATTACAAAATTCCGTAATGCAAATGTATTTTGGAGTAAAAGTGGTGGTGATTCATTAGAAGAATATTTTGTATTTGAATCTTCTAATAAGAAGAATATTAGACATATATCTAGTATACATATTGAAATCCATTATCTCTTGGCTATGGTAAAAAATTTAGAATATCATAAAAATGTCTCATCAAATTCAATTTATCCAGATGAGAAATATTGTTATAATTCATAAAGATAATATTCCTCAAGAGAGGACAATTCACCTTCTTTGGACAAAATTTCCATATTTTTCAAACTACATAAGAATGATAATTTCTAACTCAAGAAATGCATGATATGGAATACTCTAGAATATATATCCATAAAAAATAAGTATTAGATCTTTCCAAAAGTATTTATGATAAAACTCTTCATTTATGAAATATTAAAAATAGCCTTATTGATGTAAATTCTGAAAAGGATAAACATTCAATGGATTTTGAAATGAAAATTTAGATAAAAATGTTTGTAAAACAAAATCAAATTTGAATATAATTTCTTTTCAGAAAGGTAATTTAGTCATTAGACTAAAATATTAATTTATTTCACATATGATACATTTATTAAATTTTAATTTTGGTAATGAAATCATTTATAGGATGTATTCTCAAATTCATCCTCTATGTAATGATTTTTTGAATAGGTTAATATTTCTCAAAACATGTTTTTTGACATAACTATTACATTCCTAAAGGGCGCCATTTTCCACCATTTTTCATAGTGGTCGACATTGGGGAAGAAATTGTTCCCCTAATAAAACCCAATATTTAAGATTTATTAATTCTCACTTTGAAAAAAATGAGGATTCTCAATTTTCTTTTATCTTAAATTTTATTATCCCATCATGTTTTGGTTATGAAAATCTTGTTGTTTTATTTTTCCTTAAATCGAAAAGTGTACCAATAAAATGAATGTTTAGTACATGAATAGTGGTTGTTCACGACATATGACTCAAAATAATGATTTCATTGAAAATTTCATTGAATTGAATGGTGAAAGTCTAACCTTCTGAGGTAATTCACAAGGAAATATCCTTGGAATAGTTAATAATTTCAATTTATGAAATGTTTTAATTTTAAATGTATTGTTTTATTAACAGTTTTTAGAACAACCTTATAAGGATAATTCTATTATGTGATGAAGGTTTCCTTGTGAATTTTATGAATGATAAATTTTTAGATCACAATTCAAAGGATGAATTTACTCTCTCTACCAATTTGAAAGAGAATATATACACAATGAACTTAATAGACCCTAAGTTTCAATACATACATTTCTTAATTGAAATGGAAGTGAAATCATGATTCTGGAATAGAAGGTTGAGACAATATATACTTAGAATCATTTTCAAAATCTCAATGAAAAGACTTTTTAAAGATCTACCTGATCTCAAAATTGATTATTCAAAAGTCAATGACCCTTTTCAATGTGTAATGCAACATAAAACTGAAATTAAATAAATTATTGATGCTTCAACTACTAATGCATTATACTTAGTGCATATTGATATTTTTTTTCCTACACCAGCTGGATGTATTGGAGAAAAATACAATGGATTTATTTTGGATTAATAAATACACTATTTTTAAATGGGTCTTTTTTCTAGAAATGAAATATAAAGCCTTTTTCTAATTTAAAAAATTTAGTGCCCAGGTTAAAATTGATATAATCCAACAACTGAAAACTAGTCGAATTGATCATGGTGGAGAATTTCAAAATTCGTATTTTGAATCATTCCATATTATAAAAGGTAATACTCCCAACTATTCATCTCTATGGACACCTTATAAAAATATTGTTTTAATGAGAAAAAATCGTATTCTTCAATAAATGGAATGAACCATATTAGGTGAATACTCAATTTCTTTGCATTTCTAGACTGAAGCTCGAAGAACTACATGTTATAACATAAATAGAGTTTTAACTAGACCTCTTCTTAACAAAAAAACTTATGAATTATGGACTGTCCGAATAGAATATGTTTCTTACTTCAAAGTATATTAAATCAATGTATTCATTTAGAATACTAAAGAAAACATACATAAATTTTCACTCAAAAACTTTGATGGAATTTTTCAAGGATAATCCACCTCATCTATGGATTATAGAGTTTTTATTAAAAAAAATTGTAAAATCGATGAAATAGTTCATGTTAAATTTTATGAAACCAATCTTTTTGTTTTTCAACATCCCCTACCTACATCAAGAGCTGTTTTTTTTTCACAAAATGATAACCTTTGATGGAAAACTTTTCTGAAATGTGAAATACTCATGAAAATGTTTCTGAAATATTTATCCCAAAGAATTAATAACTTTTGTGGATGAACATGAATTAAAAAAACCCAAAAAATGTTTCACAGTATTCATCATTTTTATAATATCATTGGTGAGATAAATCCACCATAAGGACTTGAACTTCCTTGAGAGATGAAATAAAAAATCTTTCATTTCTATCTAAATTTGAACCTAAAAAATATTTTATAGATTTTGGTGAAGAGTATTTTTATAAAGATATGCTATATGAACTAAATGAATTTGAATGGAAGATAGTCTTGGTCATGGTTTAAAAAACTAATAAAAAAACTGCAACTGGAGTATAATATGTTTTCAGAAAAAAAACTATGTGATTAAAATGGAGTCATTATAAGAGATAAAGAATGACTTATTGCTAAAGGATATAGTAATAAAGGGTGAATAAATTGTAAATAAACATTGGATTTTATTGGTAGAATTGAATGTATTTGTATTTTAATACCCCTTTAATCATTCATTAACAGCAATCTATTTCAAATATAAAATATATGCTTTCCTTATGGGATATGTTCATGAAGTAGTTTTTTAGGACAAAATCATGGTTTTTGCAGACTCAAAATATCATGATCATGTTTTTAAACATACCAAAGCAATATATTCCCTTAAATGATACCACATTACATGGTATTATTGACATACAATATTTCATTTACCAACAAATTATTCTAAAATAACTATATGTCGAAATTTTTAATAAAAATGGAAAAAATTATGAATAGTCAAATCTATGTTGATGACATTATATTCGGATCAACTCATCAATCCCTTACTGATTATCTTGCGAATCTCATGAAATCATAGTTTGAAATGAACATTATGGGTGAGTTATCATTTTTATTAGGATATTTAATCTCAATAAATCGATAAGGAACGTATATATCTATACATTAGTATATGAATGATCTTATTAAAAATTATGCAAAGGAATATAGAAAATGTATAATCAGTCTAATTAGTACAACAAATTTACATGATTTTGATGAAGCTAGGAAAGCAGTAGATCAAAAATCTTTTTGATGTATGATATAATGTTTTTTATAATTAATAACAATTCATCTTAAATTATTATTTATAGTATTCTTATTTTAATGAGACATATCTAATCCAAAATAATCTCATTTAAAATCAGTGAAATGTATTTATCTCTACTTAAATCGAACAACGGATTTTAGACTATTTTATTATTCGGGAAATTATTTTGTTTTTATATGTTTTTGAGATGTTGATTATGGAGGTTATATAATTGGTAGAAAATGTAATTCTAAAACTTTTCATTTCATAAGAGATTCATTATTTTCTTCTTCATGAAAAAACAACATTCATTAGAACTTTCCACTGCTAATGTTGAATATGTAAGAGCTAGAAGTTGTTGTGATCATGTTTTGAGGATAAAACACGCACTCAATGAAAATGGTAATAGATTTTCCAAAACATAAGTACCATGTGATAATTCTTGTTCCATTTCTTTTTTAAAAACCCTACACATCACACACAAGAAATACAAATATATATTATGAATAAATTTCTTAGTGACCACACAAAAAAATGATATTATTTTACATTTGATAAGAACTCAAAAACATATTACTGAGATCACTATAAATATTTCTAAAGTATGTCTACGGATTTCCTTAACGATTATTATATTTATAAGTTACAGTCCTAGAATAACGGTAATGATCATGAATAACCTATGATTAAAACTAATATGTTAGAGACTAAAATTAGTCCCCCTTTATTATATTGTTTCTCTTGTATGATTTTTTCCTCAATCATTATTCATTTTGGGTTTTGGAAAATTGTCAGAAAAAGGAGTATTCATGTTGATGGATAGAATGATTGACAGTGTAATGATATTCCACATAAGAAACCAAATACAATGGGAGTTGGAAGTGAAACATTTTTATTATGCCCAATAAGAAATATCAAAATACGAACAATAATCTCAACATTGGTTAGTTTCCTAAAGAAGATAATAATAGAAATATAAATTTCATGTTGATCATAGAGGAATGAATGTTCAAATTTCCTCATGTAAATCATGTGGGGAAGGACATAAATGATAATTTTTCAAAGGAATTGGTTGATTATATGGGTATTGAAAGGAAGGACACAAAGCCATTAATTATAACAGATTAGTGTTCATTAACACAATGGATAAGGATAATGGTCTTACTAAGACATCAAAAATGGTACAAATCTTTAAATGTAGAATAAACAGGGATTATACAAATCTTTTCCCAGTGGGAAAATTTAATGATGAGAATAATTATGGCCATATGGGTAGTATTTATGTTGATGATGATGAAGAGACTACAAATGATATATGATATGATAGAAGCTTTGAGAAAACAAATAATGAATCTCAGTCAATGGTTTACAAAGATATTGGAATTATTGTATGATTATCAAGATTAATGTGGTATTTGTATTTTAATTGTACTATGAACTAAAGAAACATCTATGTATTGATGCACACTTTTTTTCCTAAAGTATTATAATGTATATGTTGAATGGTACTGGTATCCATGAATGGTTATTCTGATATTTTTTACAACACATGATGTGCGTATAAGGAAGTTAAAAAGAGATAATGATATGTTTAATAGTATTAGTTTGATAAATACAGGTATAATGACTCAATAATATCATGGTTTACATATATAGAATATTTGTTATTTTGGTATATAGAATGAGTTTTGTTTTAATTGAATTAATGTTTTCACTAATGTTCTATGGTAATTAGTGTTTCATTACAATACATGATTATGGTATTCACATGTTTGGAATGTGACCAACAAGATATATCTTATGCGATATGCGGGATAAATGATGGCATTCACATGCTAGTTATATGATATTTTTAGTAATTGTTATCTTTGTACTATGATATTGAACTGAAGTATATCAGATAAGACTAATGGTTGGAATAGACTAAGTTGGACATCAGATATCATTATCTAAGCTTAATTTTTTTTCTACAATGTTATAATAGTATAGATTTAGAAAAAGGACAACCTACAAGACAAGCGACAACCCATCTCGTCGGAAAAGGATGTGGAAATCACACCCACAACTGATGTGTGGCATCCCATTATCGCCTACCACTAGCCAACAAGATGTCACAGGTTTGTATGAATTTGTTTTATTTTATTAAGCGGTATGATATATGAAATATATGTCCATTTTTGGAACCATATATTATTAATCTCACCATATATGAAATTTAGAATATTTAATTACACTATCTAACCTTTTGGGATTGGGAAAAATGGAATTACCTATCATTCAATCATATTATATGGTAACACTACAAGAATGAAACACTTACAATAATTTTTTAAATAAGTGATGTAGTATAATTTTTTCAGGGAACGACCAATAGTGATATTACATTGAAATCAAGTACGTATTTATCTTTATGAAAAAAATTATTTCACATTAGGGAAATGATCTTGGAAACCAAAATGTTATCCATGTACCCTCTTACCCAATGAATTATATAGTACCGTAATTAATTGTAGATTTATGGCCATCTGGTAGTTAACACTATCAAAACCATATTCTCTATCAATATCCATCAGAACATGATGGTTAGATTTCCCTTCCATATCCATGTTTTCACTTCCCACCTATGTCCTCCTATATAGAAACCTAGTGATGAGTTTATATTGGTAACCATTATGTTTCAAACATTCATTTTTAAATTGATGTATTGGTATTCATTTTTATGATTTGGGTTTCCAAGAATGAAACCTTCATGTAGAAAACCATTTATAACTCTGATGCATTTTGAGGGAGAAATTTTTTTAAGGGGTGTAGAATGTAAAAACCCACGATTTTATAGAATATAT
Source organism: Viscum album (assembly GCA_963277665.1). Classification (NCBI taxonomy): domain Eukaryota; kingdom Viridiplantae; phylum Streptophyta; class Magnoliopsida; order Santalales; family Viscaceae; genus Viscum; species Viscum album. The sequence continues at coordinate 57,618,576 of OY728143.1, read as the reverse complement.
TTATTTTAATTTATTTTATTTCATTTTCGGTATGCTAAAATATTATTAACTTGTGTTATACGCAAAACCATTATAACTTGTAGTATACGCAACATTATTCATGGCTTGTGTTGCCCATAATACCGAGTTCTTTTGATAGTTTTAATTTCATGAATCACTGAGTATTGATTTTTTTCATTTTATAAATTAATTAATTTTTTATTATGTTATACACAACTCAAAAGGAATCATTCACTACAAGAAACACTGACATTGCTTGCGTTACACAGAAGAGTGACCTTCCTCAATAGGTTTCATTGAATGCGATAATGAGTTCAATAAAAAACAATATATTATTAAAATATTATTATCTAATTGGATGTAAAATATCCATTATGAATAGGATTAACCAAATTATGATTATTATTTAACAATATCATTCATCTTACAAATGACATGAGAATATAAAAAAATTCGTATAAAAGAATAATGTTTAAAAAATATACATATTTACAGCCTTTTGAGGGCATACCAAAGTTAAATCTAGTATTTAAAACATTTATAAGTTCTATTTTAATAGATAAAATTTATCTTTTCTTGTGGTACATACAATTTTAATGTGGATAGATTTTTTATATTTGTCTGATAACTGTCATATTTCGATAAATAGTGAAAACACTGTAAATTTTAATTTTATTCATTTTAAATCAAAATAATATATATGTTAAAAATATATTATTGAATGATTTTAAATTATAAATAAAATATATTTTTATATATAAATACAATTTATGTCATTTTCATTATTTTAAATTGATTTCTATTGTAAAAACATTTCAATCTTTGGCGATGTTTTAAACAAAATCTTGTTTTTTGACAATGGGATTAATTTTAAATTATTTACTATACATAAAGTGTTTTTAATTTGATAAATGTATTCCATATTTTGAATAATAATGTACAATTTTTATAAATACATTCTTTTTATATTCGAAAATTGTTAATAGTTACATCAGTAATTATTTTAATTACAATAGTAAAAGGTTAATCTGGTAAATAAGGGTATAAAAATAATATTTTCATTATATTAAAATACCCAAACATAGTCCCTAATCCTATTGGATATGATGTGTCTGACCGTTTGCATCCATGGGTCAATTTTCTGACCCCATGGTGCCACTTTTAAGTGAATTTGACATTTAATTACATTTAAATTAACGTTAAGGAAAATATAATGTAAACATATATGATTTAATAAAAACAATTATATGGGTTTATATAAGTGATAACTATAACTATAAATAGGAAATGGAAATTTAATTATATTTTATACATCATGATAATTTATTTTTAATTTTTCTACATTAAATAAATAAATTTAATTACTACACAATTATTATTCAATGACTTTTTCATTAATTAAAGATTCAAATAAAATAATTTATAAATATTTAAAAAATTAAATTTGGTTATTTTGATGTCATCCAAGAAATTTATGGATTATATTGACACATTAGTTTTGAATAAATGCCTTATTTTATAAGTAATAAGGTTTTTATGAATTTTTAATAATGTCATGTATGAATAGTGTTCAAAATTGACACAATTATTAACTTAAAACATAAAATACTATATTAAATGATATTAAAGTAAAAAATATATTATATTTGAAAAATGGTTAATTTTAGTCCAATAATTTCATAAATTACTTTTAGTGTGTCGTTTGACATGACATGATAATAAAATTAACCCACAATGTGTAAATAAGATGATATCACGGTAAGATTATAAAGGAAAAAATAAGGGTACATCCAAAACGATTAGGATAAAAAAACATTCAAAAAATGAAAAATAATTATTAGATGATGGGTATTCAAAAAACATCATCGTATCATAGAATTAAATAAGTTTTCGACTTTTTTGAATCGAAATTTAATTTATTACATATTAATATTTTCAAACATTCCTAATGTTTCCCTCTCCTCTATTATAAAATCGAACATACTCTCTCTCTTCATTACTCAATTTTAAAACTTCAGGATTTTCAAAAACCCTTCCCATTTCGATTGTGAACATCCATATAAATACAATCGAGGTTATTGTATTATCAAAATACCAATTCTAGTTCCCTAATATGAACTTTAAAGGAGGTATGTAATGGAAGATGTAATCTCTTCTACCGATTCATCCAAAATTACTTTTCTTCTTCAAAATCCTATTCTATTTTTTTAAATTATTATTTAATAAAAGTAGTATAATTAATATATTTTAATTTAATTATAAATATGAAACAACCCTATTTCACCTTTATCCATCCTATTAAAAATTAAATCATCGCACATGTGTAAGTACGAATTACCATCTCCACACCATTGTGTAATCTGTTTTTTTCCACCACATGACATGGATGGTTATAATTGTTGAAATAAATAATATATAGAATTATTATAACATGATACTAATTATGAGATATTATACACCGTCCACTTTTATACCGTTCAACAACTATGGAACAATATCGTCGCTCGTGCGTACGAACGACTAACCATCTCCACGACGCGATGAGATTCATTCTCCATGTTAACAATTCAAAAGTTATTATAATGTATATATAAAAAATAATAATGAAATATATGACATATAATAGAAATGTAGTTATTTATATATATATATATGTGATATACCTACTTCCATTCAATTTAATAAGAAAACAAAAAACAACGTTCATGCGTAAGTACAACCTACGGTCTCAATGAATGGTGACTTCCATTCTCGTAATCGTTATATTATATATATTTATTTTCAGAATATATATGATATATAAATCATTTTTTACAATCTGGAAAAATTAAATCATGTTCTTTGTAATCATATGAAGAATAAGAAGTCCAATCATTTATGATAAATGAAACAATTTTTTCCCAAATCATTGCTTCATCATAGAATTGACAAATGAACATGTAATATAAAGTCATAAGTCAATAATATACGATATAATAAATATTATTATTGTTTTTTTACAAGTTAATAATATGTTTAAACCCAATACATTGGTGTTTCCGACACAAACGGAAGAAATCAGACCAAAGGTAATGCATAATTTTACAAATAACTTTTTTATTTGATACATATGTATTTTTTGGGATATATTCATTATCCATGTACATGTTTAATAAAAATGTTTTTAATAAAATATTTACTATTCCTAAATATATTCATAATATAATTTTTCCCATTTTTGACTTTTACTTCATGGTATGTATGGAATCATTCTTTAGTTGTTTATACGATGTTCTTTTTTACTTTTTCTGTAAAAGTATGAGGATATTGTTTTTTAACATATACAGAATGAAGATATTTTTATGTCATATAAATGCCTTGTTTCTCTGAAGTATCCTATAAACTATGTAATGTATATTTTCAACTACAATATTCTCTATTAAATTTGTGCGTCTTTTGGATAAAAGAAATATTTTTAATGAAGACATGATATTTTCATCAAGAATTAAGTTGAAGCGTTAAAAAAAATTATTTTCCATCTAAGAATATAATTATATATATAGTTATGTTTCAATCCCAATTAATACTATGATATGATTTCAGTAATGATAGATTAATCATTTATATTGATTATATTAAGCTGACGATATATTTAAGAAATCCATTTTATTTCAAAGGGTGTGCTATAATGAATGAATTTTGTTTTATGGAACATGTTATAATGATATAATTATGAGATGGGTGGGACCTATATATCCCTCTAATACATTGGGAAAGTATTTATATCTCATGAGTTAGACATGGCTGGAGAGGATGGTAACTCGGGTTCAGCAATATAGTGCTGAACAACAAGTAAACCCATATAATAATAGACTTCTTCAACTTTGATAGTCTTGGAAGGAATACCTTGGATACTTTATAAATCATATTATGTGATTAATGGTTCTCATGATAGTACGCATCTCATATATGATCAGAACTGGACAAACAATTCATGTCAAAAGGTTACAAGTATCTTATTCTATAAAATGCCAATGAAGATGAAATAATATTGGTTTATTGGGCATATGCACATGGATATTTACATGACAATAACACTCAATGATATGGATGTAAGATGGAATTTTTATTTTTAGGTCACTATATTAAAATTGAATGGATTAGTCTTATATCAAACATTATTTAGGTTTATATGTTTACCACTCCTTATCAAAGGAGAACTAAAAATATGAATAGTTTTAAGATCCAGATTTTTTGGATTAACAATATAGCCGAATTTAGAAATCATGAATTACAATAATTTCTTAAAAATATGTAATCATAAATTATGTATCTTCTATCATAAATCCCCAAAAATTACAATGTCGATAGAATATATTTTATAGTAAATAATATTGCATAAAATATTTTGGTTGAAAATTATATCTAGGAAAAATATTTTTGTTGAAGTAGTTCTTATAGTGGTTTAAATAACTAACAGAGCATTTCTATTAACACTAGAAGAGAGAAACCCACATGAAATTCATTAAGAAACCAAAAAAACATCACATACAACTGAGAGTTTTAGAGACAACTATTTATTATAAGAAATAAAATAAGAATAGATTTTTTTGATTTGGGAGATGAAGAAATATTTTTTAGATATTCATCGTGGATCAACAAATACCAATCATACAAAAAACTTTTAGGAAAAGTGATTGAGAGTAATGATGTAATTGTGGTTGAAGATTTATACATGAGAACACAAAATTTTATAGGTTTTTATGAAATCTTATTAATTTTAGAATACAATAGTAATGAAGAAAAGTAGGGATAAAGTGGAGTTACAATTTACAAAAATAACAAAAATGAATACTCAAATTTTGAATAATTTTAAAAGAAATTAGATGTTTTTGAGATTTATACTTATTTTTTTTTCAAATCATAGAAATAAAAATTATTTGGGAAAGACACTCCATTCTATTCCATGAGAATGATGACCCAAAAGTAAATTGTGTCTTAATTATCATGGGTTTAGTAAACAAATTTAAATATGATGCTAGTGATGATTTTTTGTTAAAGTAAATAAATGGATATATTTACTAAGTAGAGAAAAATAATACATGGTACGTTACTCCGATTTTAAAAGAAAAATATTTCAATAGAACCATGTGGCTGTTCCAAAATAATATAATTGATGATGGATCGCTGATCCAGATCCAAGCCTGAATTTAGTGAAAATTGTAATCCAAAATTGATGGCATATATTTCGAAAATATTGATTCCTCTTTTTCATATATATAGATTATTCAATTTTTTTAATCGATAGAAATTTGGAAGGGGCTAAAAAATATCAATTATAGGTGAAATATTACTATGTTAATAGTTATGTTGAACATATTTGTATATTGTGAAACATAATTCTTTTCTCATTGAATAATATTAAGGTAATGTTATTAATCAAAATAAGGATTTTTTGGAATAATGAAGTCCACATTACTATATTATTTCACATTATACCACAGAATAGTAATTCTTTGATCCCATAATGGAGTTGGTGGTACTAAAATAATTATAAATATGTAAAATAAATAGTGGATGATAATTCTTATGTATTTTCATGAAACTATATATTAAAAATAATATGATAATAAAAAGAAGAAAAGTTTACAACTCATTATGTGTGAATTTGAGATGTACATAATCATTGAAATTTCCATTATCAGTGGCCAGTATTTCAATCATATATGAGATTGGTATTTATCTTATAAACTATATGTTCCACGAAAATATTAAGATGATTTTAGTTGGATGAATCTAGGATGATTTTGACTCTGGTAGATACCAGACTATAACATTAAAAAATGATTTAGAAAATAATTTTGATGTGTTAGTTTACAAGAAAATCCTTAAGAGCATTCATTACAAGATTTACATCCAATAAGACATATTAGTGTATATATTCCATCATTTATGTCTTCAGATTTATCTTATGTAATGTCCCATTAACTATTCTATAAGTATTATCTATTATATTAATCATATAATGAAGAATATTTTATTATACAGGAATGATGCAAACCTGAATGTGGTGGGATTCAATGATACAGATTGGAATGGTATGGGTGATGATGAGGAATTATCATGTAGTCATGTTTTATTATCATGAGAGTTCATGTATCCAATAGAAAATTGAGAAGAAATTTTATATATCATTGATAACCGTTGATGAAGAATATTATTGTACCATGAAAATGGGAACCCAATTTTGATGGAAAAGGAAACAACATGATTATTTGGGTGTTTAGATGAACTATATCATTGCAATGATTTTTGACAACTATTATGAGATGAATCTCAGAAATAATCATATCCAACATTTACATTCCATGAAAAATGAGGTGATTTTTTTTAAAGAGGGGAAGGTGGATCATATATATATAACATTAGTGTTTTAGTTGAAAAATGATTAAATTGATGAAATCCTTACAAATAAACTACCAAATGTTGTGTGTGAGAAGCATTTTCTATCTCAAAGAGTCCAATAGATTCAATTAAATTATTTGGGATGAGACAAAACCCCTACTCTCCATAATTACTTTTTCATGAAATATATATTTTTAACCTATATCCATTTCATTTATATTAACATAATAAATTAGATTTTAGTGTGTTTTGTTTGTCAAAATAATGTAGTGACCTAAAATAATTCTTCTCATAGGGCAATGTCATAGCCCAAGGGTTGTACTATATCAATGTTAATAGTAACTCAAAAAACTAGGGGTTGTAATGCCTATCCATGTCAACCCCACTAATATAGGGTAATTCTCTAAAACATTAGATAATGAACTATGATGGATAGTCACTAGTTTCCATAAGGAGGTACACAAGGGCACACATATGTAAAAATCCATATTGATTATCGGTCCACAAAATAATGAATACATCACGGAGATCATGTTTCATGGAAAAGGATGTCACCATTAAGGATTTATGGAGTGGAACCTGTTACTCTATTTGGATGGTCAAAGGAATGAGTTAACTAATTGATGTGATAAAGAATGATATATTTCAAATTTCATACAATATGCTTTCATTAAATACTTCATATAAGAGCCCCAAAGTGCAGTGACTTGCTGAATGAATTCATATGCGATTAAAAAAATATGTGTGACTATGTTGTAACCATTATGGTTGTGTCATAAGAAATTGGTTTGAAGTATTTCTACACTATATCAATCCTGGCTACAACCCCCATCTTTTTGAGCATATGAAGCACTAGGATTAATCAATGCATTCAGGTGGGGAGTGCCCAAGTTTGGAAGAATCATTGTTTTTGATAATCTATTCCAATATGAGGCTATATCATCAGTGATAATTCCTTGCACTAACATTATTGTGAGAGAAGAATTTTTTTGGAGACCGTGATGCATATTGTGTGGAAATCTGAGATGTTAGTTCTCCTGAGAAGGGGGATCTTGTGAAATAGTTGTCTCCACATAGAAGTGAATTTGAGAATCCATTAGAATTTTTCAATTGTGTGATACTACCCCATAGTGTTAATAGACATGCCATATATATCATATATGAATTACATAGTATCCCCATATACACATAATTTTATGTATTATATTTTCTAAATTAATGATTTTTTACTTCAAACACACAGAAGATAATATGAAATTTATTGTTGATGATGAAAAAAATTAAATAGGGGGATTCAAATTAAAAAAAGAATATATAAGAATCCATTATAAAATTTGGTCTGATTTTAAAAGGTTGAGTGATCATAAATAATAACACAAATAAAAAAATAGATAAAAAATTAGTTAGAGGGTATGAGTAGTTTTCTATAAAATTCCAAGTGGTATTTTTCTATATTGATGAAATAAATTTGTCGGAAGAATAAAAATGTCTTATATTGTCAATATCTAAAATTATCAACATCATTCAACTGAATAGACATTCAATTGTAGTTCTATGGTTATGTTTTCATGATTTATAGAATGATGAACCAAAAAGTGATATTGTGAGTTCAATGTCACTAGAGAGTAGTGAGTTATATTTTTTTCAATCATAGTGAACTCGACGTTCTAGTGGGTCTATATTGAATTATATATCATGTAGTTATATTCATGTAAAATTGGTACACATATGAATTTATTTTGATTTAAATTTGATTCATTCCAGTGTGGGTGAAATAAGAAAAATAAATTATATCATCTACTACATTCATCAGCTATTAAGTGAAAAGAAATTGATTAATCTAATAGTACCTCAATGTGAGAGAAAAAGATCCTTATTAGATAATGAAATTCATTTACAATGTTTCAAGAACCCAATATACATGTTATCATCCCTAAATTGTAATTCGTTATGGTTTAAAAAATGTAGAAATAATATAGTTACCTTGTTAGTGGAAATATTGTATTTTCAAAATCACACATGATTTTTGTTTCTAGTAGGATTTCATTCAAGGAATAACACTAAATGATTGAAAGTTTTTTTAAAACACATTCCTATATATTATTCATTCTTATCACTACATTGTCTATGGATTATTGAACCTTAAATCCAAATTTTATTTAACCCATACAATTGGGTTACTGATAATTCATTAATTACATGACAAGAATTATAATTTGTTATTCATTGTGGTCAAATTTTTAATTTATGAATCTTCCAATATAAAGATTTAAATGGAAAATATATTCCAAATTAATATATAAGAATTAACATAAATATAATTACTTTTTCATTTGATATGATCTTCCTTAATCTATTCTTGATAGAATAAATAAAATAATAATTTTTTTATCTTTGTCATAATTTATTATTAATATCAACTAATTCATTAGAGATTCATTGACTAGTAGTTTTAACTCCTTGAAATTAAAATAATAATCTAATTTAGAAAATTTTTTAGCTGTTATATTTTAAAAAAACATTATGTGTCTTAAACTTTTTCTACTCTTCCTTCATTGAAAATTTAAGTCCATATGAACACGATCACGTTGAATCATGGCATAAAATACCACATTTAGTGAATCTTATTACTAATTTTTAGAATATTCAAACCTTTTCATATCCATCATAACATCATAAATATATAATTTTAACTACATTCCCTAATCTTTAAGATAAATACCATCCTACCCATAATCATTTTGCACTAATATACTCTATTAAAGCCAATATACTCATTTTTTACTATATATGGAAATTTATTTAGAAAGAAATGGCCTTTACTGTTTTTATAATAATTTGAAATCAAAATAATTACAATCCAGAATCTATTGAAACATTGTATAGTAATTTTTTACCATTTATGACAAAATATATTAAATTGTAAAATTCTCATGAATCATCCTATTCCAGATTCAAATTATATAGCCAAAAGTGACACAATCTAAACTCGTAAATCCTATTCATTATATTCATAATAATTTATATCATGTTAAACTATATATTTAAATTATAACTTCATGAAATATTGGATTTTCACACATTTGTAAATTACATTGATAAAAAAATATATCTAATTAATTTTTAAATCATTTAATAAATGCTCTAAACTGTACATTTGTTCAAAAACTAACACCTTTTTGTCTATATAATGTTAAATATATCCTAAAATATTTTCCAAATATATCCAAATAATAGATATCATTTCCATCTCTATGAATATATCAAAAAAAGAAATGATGTTATTGTAAAATCAATCAACATTTTCATTTATATAAAAATAAAATTCATTAATTTTTTTTAAAATATTTGAATCCTCACTGCTCCACCATTTTTGGGGATTAATATATTTTATAATACATTTCGAAAATTGATTTGGAATATATTAAAATAAATTGACATATGCATATAAATATATATATATCAGAGTTTGCTGTTTTCATATGAAATGTAATTATTGGATTGTAAAATATGTAGAAGTTAACTTTTTTGATTAGGAGAATGGGTCATTTTAAGGAAAGTGAATCGTATTGGGAATGATAAACCCTATGTTTTTATATGAAAATACAGTAATCTATAGAAAAAGGTGAATTAATAAATGGGTATATTTTATCATACACAAAATAATGATATTTTTCAATAAATATTATTTAATGAAAAAATCAGTTTATTTGTTCTATCACACAACCATTATAATTTGATGTTTTAAATAATATCCACAAACAAAACCCAACATAAACAACACGTTATATATATTACTGTTATAACATAGCTGATTGAATGGTTGGTATGAACATGACAAAAATAATTATGGGGGTATTTTTCAAACATTTATATATAATGTATTATTTTAGGAATAATTAATTAGAAAAAAATAAACACTTTTAAAATAAATGGAAATATTTTTTAAAAAACAAATTCAAAAGCATACAATTAAATTTTATAATAATGGAGTAAAAAATAACTATATTTGGATTATATTAATGAAATTTATATATTTAATATTAATTATAATTCTTTAACATTATATAATTTTTTGGCATTATATAAAAAGTAATCAAATTTCACCCTCAAAAACTGTATTTAAAAAAAAGTATCACCTTTTTATGGTGAACATAATTTAAAAATAATTTCTAAAAATTTTAATTCATTTAATAAACTCTATATCATTAAAAAGTAATATCAAAAAAATAATAGGGTAAATTCTTGATATTATCATTTTCATGAACCATGCTAGGTCGCCCCACTAACATGTTTGTGGGTCATTTTGTGGCATAGACATAAGGCTGTTTCTAATCCCTACTAAATAACACCATGTGACCAGAAATCAAAATTAATAAATTGAAACAATTTTACCTGATTTATAAACACATCGTCAAACACCAAGGTAAATAGAACTAAACTGAAAATACATTACCAAACTGGGTGTATCGATTTTTAAGATGTAATGTTTAAAACTATGAACATGAATCAAAAAAATACTACCACCAAAAGGAGACTACAAATTCATTTCATACATCCCTATAATAATATATTTATCAAATTGCATCCCCACCATCATGATCTTCATAGAATATCTCTAGATTCCCAAATTTTAATCCTAGTGCACCAAGAATTTACCTAACTCAAAGACTAGTAGGATACCCCCCAACATAACGAGATTACATGAAATTAAATAGAAGATAATTTAATACTATAATTAATGAAAACGAATTTACACCATTTATAAGAAAAAATATCTATTTTTTAGACATATTAAAAAGGATAAATTTTAATAAATTTCACTACCAAATGAATTTCGTAAAAGAAAAATTGAATTTATAAAACCCCACACACATATGATTTACACTATATTATAATAGATGGTGTAATGACCCATATAAATATATATGATAATCTATTTGAATTATATTAATACTTATAAAGAAGATATTAATTTAATGTTTAAGGGGATGATTTTTTGATAGTGTACTTGACACGCAACAACAAGCATCTCCGAAAAAATACATTTAAGACAACATTGAGTTATAATGAAAAAATAATACAATAATATTATTATTATTTTAAATTGTGGTTAATGCCTAGCCGTTAGAATGTTGGGAATGAATAGTATAAACTAAATTTGGGAATATAGTTTAACCTTATCTAAATTCTTATTCATTGGTTATAATATTTATTAGACGTGGAAATAAAAAACATTTTAATACAATGGACGTGTTTTTATGATAACCTATTTAAAAAAGAATTATTATGATTTAATATCACTATTTATGGATTTTAATTTAATTAAAAATAATAAATTTATATTAAATTTATTTTTTTATATTCATCTTATATTTTTTTATATAAGATTTAAAAATAAATTAAATTTATCGGATAAATGAAGTATATTTCTAAAAATGTAGTTTTACCACCTTCTAATGGAGAACACTTTTTAAATATATTTTGACACCATTATAATTTTTATTTTGAGAAAATAAACTTATTATTTAGAAGTGGAAAATCATAATATTATTTAGAGGATTTTTTGTGTATTTTTCTACTAATGTTCATTTTTAATGAATAGTTGAGAATAATGTATTATAATTCATAACATATTTTTAATTAAATTAATTTATATAATTATATTTTTTCATTTAATTGCTTTTAAAATTTTATTGGATAATATTTTTATTATTTATTCCAATTATGGCCATTTGATGTAATTTCACACTGAAATTGGATATAATCATATGGCTATCTTTTATTAGTTTTTACATTTTAATTTTTTTTTGTTTTGAAAACAACAATTAATTTTAAATTAATTTATAAAAATTTTTTGTTTTGAATTTGGAATATTATATTTCATATTTGGAATCAGGAGGTCCAAATTGTGTAAATATGGAAATTTTTTATTTATACATTATGAATAATAACATCAGAAATTTTTTTATTTACTGTGGTTAATGGATAAGTCCGGTAAATATGGGTATAAAATAATATTATAATTATATTTAATTACCCTAACACATGTACAACAATATTTGATTTGATATGTACAACTATGGGAATCCCTGGGATGATTTAAGGACCCCTTGGAGCCACTAGTGTGTCAAAATGACATTTACATGCTTTTAATTTACTGTTAAGGAAAATATAACATAAACATATATATTTTAATAAATTAATATTTATATGGGGTTAGATAAGTGATATTTTCTACTCTAAATAATCCTAACAAATATAAAATTATTTTCTACATCAAAGTATTTTATCTATAATTTTTATCTATTATATTAAAACCATTTATTTTTGACACAATGATGATGTACTGATTACTATATTAATTAATGATTTATATAAATGAGATTATAAATATTAAAATAAACATATTTAGAACATTTTCATGAAATCCACGAATTTAATGGATGTTTATGAACTGTTATATTTTAATTTATGATGGTTTTAAAATGTAATTATGTGGTTATGTAATTTTAATAGGTAATGATATGAATTGTGTAATAATATATATAAATGATATTTAAAATAAATACTATTTTACTAAATTATATAATAATCCTAAAAATCTAATATTCGGAAAAATGGCATAGACAATGAATTAAATGTAACTAAGGAAAAACATGAGATTCTATTGAAATTTTATGGTAAATATATTAACTATATAGTATGTATAAAAAAGAAGGAATGGTTAGAGTTGTTTTACACAAGTAATGGTTGGTGTTAAATTAGTTAACTAAAGGTTAAAGCTTAGTTATAAGGTTATCCATGAAACCAAAACATGCCTAAAACATATTAGTTGATAGTATTTTTAACTATACTTTTATTATTTTATAATTAAATTAGTTTAGTAATTTTTTAAAAATTTAAATTTAGATTATAATAAAATAAAATTTCAAGACATTCCTAAAGTACCACTCCTCCATTATATAAAATACCACCACCTCTATCCCCATACTAATATCTATCATGCCCCTTGGGTCAACAAAAATCTCCCCAAATAAAATCCCAACAACCCTCTATTTCTCATTTATCCCTTTCCATGGGAATATATAAATTTAAAAAATTCTGTTAACATAAATCTAAAGGAGTTACTGGATTTGAGGTAATGCCTTCTCTGAAGAACATTTCATTTATTTTCCTTCTCCAACCCCCAAAATTACATTATTACATTATTTTATAACAAAAATAGTATATTTAATATAATAGTATATTTTTATGATATGTATTAGAACTACACATACACAAAACTGCATCTAATTAATACAAACATACTTTTTCTGTGTACGCCGATTTACCGCCTCACGAAACGATTATTGTTAAATTTCCCCTACCGCCTCTCATGATAGTCATTACAATGAAACTCTCATTATATATGTTATATATTATATTTATATTATGTTTATTCTAATTTAATTATCATTGCAAACATATATTTATGATTTTCATGTTTTATAAATATTATAATTTCTGTTGAAGAAGTGCGGACTACACTCCCTCAAAGTGCCATGACTCGTTCATGCTATAAATGGATGATATAAAGGATGGAATTAATGATATTATGTAACATATATAAAATATTATATAATAATGGAATCATAATACATCTATTTGTCATTAATTTTTCATTTCATTTTATATGAAATAGAAATGGATGTAGTGTTTATGCTTACATACAACTTACCGTATTAATGAATGGTGCATTTAATTTCTCATATCAAAATGTTATGTACTATTATAAATACATATATACATGATATATAAGATATATATGATATAAAATTAATGATTATCATTCTGTAAATTCTGGTATTTTGACCACATGCAAAATTTTTAATTAAAACAAGTTCATTTTTTACTAAGGTAACGAATATCGACAAAACGTTCGATATGAACATAAATAATTATATAATTTTTATAATTTGGAAATAAGTGATATAAAAGGAATAATAAAAATGAAAATTTTTATGAATAAATTAGAAATTAACTTTTTATTATTATTCCAGAAATTAAAAAATGAATAAGTCAAGTTGGACATGAGGTATTGGACATCGTCACAATTTCCTTTCATTGAGGCATATTTTGATAATATACACCCTTTTTTACACTATTTATAATAAACCCCTTTAAATTTTAGATTCATTCAATGGGAATTTTTTTTCCTTCCAATATTTTTTCTAAATGATAAAAGGGATTTTTTTAACATTTTGGGTGACAATTACCTCTTCACTGTCGTAATATTTATTTGGCATACTCTATAAGCCTTATTTTTTGTAAAAGGAATAAAATCCCTTATTTATTTTTGTAATGTTATCTTATTGAAAGTGTTTTTTGAAATGGATTGATTATTTCATTATCTGGAAATGATTTCTTCTTATTACAAATGAAATGTTATTAGTGAAATATTTATATTTTAAATATTATTTGTTTAATGATGATATAATGGTACATGGACATTAGATGAGTGGTTACATGATAAACCAAATGATGGGTGATTCTAGAATAATACATGGATGTGTGGATATGTTATAACATCCAATTAATTGGGTATAGAAGTCGGCCATATGGCTATTCCATTTAATGATATGTGTGGAAGTTTACCATATGGTTATTCCATTTATGTATGTTTATGTCCCATGTTACCTTTATATGTTACATGTTGTTTTATTTGGGATTCATGGTAATATTTTGTGTATAGAAGGGTAAATAATAATCTTATATTAAGTGAAGTGTTTTTCTACTTCATTAAGGTGAAAATTATTAATTAATGATAATGTATTCAAGGTTTACAAGTTGTTTTGAAAAAATAACGGTTTTCCTCCTTTTTGCATCGATTAATGTGGTTTTTATGCTCAAAACAAGATGTGAAATGTTTCCTACAGGACATAAAGATGACTAGGATCAAGGATGGGATCAATGAAATTCCATGATGTCTAAAACATGAAACTAGACATGTTTCTTTTATTAAGAGTTTATGTTTTATGAAAAAATTGATAGTGAGTAGAAGTGTCTACTTCTAATATTCATGTTGTTATATATAAGTTATGGCCTAATTATATAATGTTCAAAACATTAAAAGTTCGTCAATTTGAATAATTATCTTAATTCACGATTATGTAATTTTTAAGACTGGGGCCTTACTATTGGTATCAATGGTTGATTAAGATAATATTATATGTTAGGGATTTATTTAAGATTACGTGACATAACCATAATTGTTAGAATATATGAAAGAGTTATAATTATTATACATAAATTGAATTAGTTTATGATAACATGAATACATATATCATTGTTTTTACCCTCTTCATATGATATTATTTGATTGTTTTACTGATATAATCACACTGACTATTTTGGTTTTATAAAATGGATGGGTCTAGTAGGAACCAATGTAACAATGGATGTAAAGAAAACTATGATGGTTTTCTGAATATTAAACTGAATGAATTATGAGATTCAATGAGTGCTCTTGTGGATATTCACAACAAACAATCTGAAGTCATGATTGACCACATAATCCTTTGTGATTATTAAAAGTCATAGTATATGAGAGAAAAAAATCCATATTAATGTTAAATGTAACAATAAAAAAGGTATTGATATTAAAAAACAATGTTTTAACGTTGTTGAAAGAAACCCTTGTGAAAATTCTTTAAAAGCGATCGGAAGATGAAATAAATGTGTTAATGAATGTCATAATGAAATAACTTGCCATGGAAAAAGCTATCATTCAGTTTACTCCAGTAAACGGAAAGAAGTTCATTCCAAGGGATCCATTGAATGTATTAATTGTATTATGCATGACCATTATACAAATAGATAACCTATGAATAAGGTTTATAAATAGGATTATAATGTCCGTACAATTATATTTTTAATAGTACCTAATGCCACTCCAATTTTGGATGAGGAAATTAATAATTACTAATTACTGGTATGAATTAATTCATTTCTGATGTTTTGAAATTATTGAATCTTAGGATATGATTCCTTATTTAGTTTTTAGGAAATAATTATTATGGAATATGTTGTATAAATGGTTAAAAGATCAGGAATAATGATTGATGATTAAATATTCTATATTTTAGATATTAGGGATATATGATAACTATCTAGGTGATAAAATGTATTATAGTATTAATGATCTTTTTTAAGGGATTCATTTGGAATACATTACTTTTTTACGTGTAACCTAGAATTTTGATTTTTGAAAATGGTATTTGAGGAAGAATTATGTTTTATTTTGTTTGTATAGTTGTAATGAACCATTTGGGTTTATATGATCCTTAAATATTGGTCAATTACAGTTTATTAGTTTTTTCAATGAAAATGAGAGGTATGAGATAAAATTTGTGGTTAAAATATTTTATTGTTATTTTTGAGGAATTTATCACATTTTTGGGAATTTTATAAGATTATATAGTTTTCCAAAAAGGTCAACATACATACCGTGTGGAAAACATTATCCATGTTGGATAATGTTATGGGAACTGAACCCAAAACCGATGTGCGGGTTGTATTTATTGCTTACCACTAACCTAAATAATGTCCATAGTTAGTATGACTTATTATTTTTTGTGAAATGATTCTATGGATCATGTATAAGTTGATTTTGGTAACATATGTTTTGTAAAATGGATATCCTTGTTATAAGAATATGATTATGTTATTATGTGATAATTTTTGTTTTGGAAGATGTTTTCTCTTTTGGGTAGCTATATGCCTATTGAAATTTGAACCATTTGGTTTTTTAATTAAGGACTAATGGTGGAATTTTATTTTGGAAAAATAATTGATTTTTATTGAAGTATAGATATTTGGGTTATTGATGGAAATGATTAAGCTATTGTAGTGAATATGGGATTAGGTTAATTATTGTTCAATATTAGACATTAAGAGTTATCTATGTTATTTTGGAAATAAATGTTACGATTTTTGTTGAATATTATGTGATCAAATTTTTCTGATATTTGAGATGTAATATTTGTTTAGTTTATATTGAATAATTTTAAGGGAAATTTATTATTGAATGGCTTATGAAGTACATTTACTATTCCTCATTTAATTATGGAGATTAATATTAGAATTTCTTTTTAAAAAAGATTATCATTTTTGGGGATTATATTATCTATTACTAACAATTTTGGTTCTGTTTAATATCTATAGATAGGGTAAATATATAGTTCATCTATTTTAGATTATGATATTCTCTACATGTTTATTATAGATATTTTAATGTGACAAAGTCATCTTGAATAATCATCATTTAAAGAAAATATGAGTTTGTGGTAGAAATTTAGTAATGATTGAAAGTCCACATGACAAGTAAGTATGTTTTATTTTGTTATTGGTCAATACAATTAATAAATTTTTCAACATTTTGAAAATTATATTTAAAAAAATAATAATATTCATTTACTTTTCGTACAACAAAATTAACGACAACTGTAACCTATTAAAAGTTTATGGTTTTTTGGTGGTTAACATTATCCCGATCAAGTTTTTTGTCACTCTCCATCAGAACATGATGGTTTTTTTTCTCTTCCATATCCATGTTTTCATGTAATACTAGTATGATTTATAACGGGTGACCTTTATACATATTTTTATTCCTTTTAAATTTGTCACGACCCGACCCTACCGGGGCTCGAGCTGCAACTACCCCAAACCCGCCTCCATAGGCCAGGGGCTGGCGACCAGCGCCGAAGGCACAATAACTCGGGGAGGCCATTGCCTAAGTACCTGTACGTACACATGCAGCACACTCAATGAAAAAGAGCAGAGTAAAAGAAAAGAAAAGTAAAGAAAAGGGCAACTGCTATATATATTCCACAAATGTGCATCGACCTCTAAACAGTACAAGTAAAGTGCTGAAATAGAAAAAGGGGCAAAACACGCGCCCAACTAGAAAAGGTGGCACAACCCGGAAACAGGTAAACAAAAAGGAAACAGCTGACGGGTATCCCACCTAGAGGCTGGCCACGACCATCGCACGCGGTCCAAGATCCCAAGCTCCTACGCTCCACTGAATTCAAGCTCCACATGTCCGTCTTATGCAAGGGCACACCAAGTGCGGGCAAAGCCCAAGCAGGGGTGAGTATAAAAATACTCATTAGGATACCCCTAAGGATCGAGGGAGCAACAAAAGAGGTACCGAAGGGTGAGTAGTAGAGCGAACAGGAAAAGTAAAGGGGTACAACAGAGAGTGCAGTAGAATACTAGTAGAGAGTCCAGCTCAACCCATCAAAAGAAAGGAAGTAGACTCGTCCAGACACAAGGAGCTGGAAACTGTGAGAAGATGAACCTCTCGTCGAGTCTTAGCTACCTATAGTCGGAGAGTAGACTCATCCAACCACGATAGGGTAGACACGGAAAGCAGGTGGCATACCACGCACGTCTTTGCCTCTCCTGGAAGGAGAGGATCCAAAACCCAAGGAGTGGGTACTGGAACAAGGTATACACATATACATATGCTCAACAAGAAGACCGGACAAGCTCATAAGGGGATCTCCATCCTGTAGCTCAGCCTAAGAAAAGAGTAGCCAACAGTCCCAGAAGTATACCATTGATGCCCAGCATCTAGTACGTCTGCCCCGAACCGCAAGCCAAGGGGCTCAATCAACGCACCTCGACACTATCCGCTTTGGACGGAACTGACTCGCCCGCACGGTTTTAGATCGTGTCACAAGAACGCATCTCGGTGGGGAATGTGCCCCTTGTACTTGAGAGATCTAGGGAAAGTCAAACAACTCCTCGTCACTGCCCTGTAGTCGAGAGGTATCCTCCAAGTCAAATCTGTTCTATCACCGACCCGTACAACCAAGGGTCTTACTCCAGCAATCACGAAGGAAAGCCACATGCTAGCCTAGTAGAATGGACGGAGCCTGAAATGCCAACAGGTGTCCCACTGCCTAGCCCTGCTGGAGGGTAATTCATAACAAGATATCGGGTGACCCACTGCCCAGCCCTACTGGAGGCTAAACCCTAATACATCATCAGGCGACCCACTACCCAGCCCCACTAGAGGGTAGACCTTAACACATCATCAGGTGACCCACTGCCCAGCCCCGCTGGAGGGTAGACCTGGAATAAGTCGATAGGTGACCCACTGCCCAGCCGTGCTGGAGGGTAGACCTGGAACTAGATGACGGGCGACCCACTACCCAGCCCTAATGGAGGGTAGACCCTAAGAGGTCCTCGAGTGACCCACTGCCTAGTCTCTGATGGAGGGTAGACCCTAATAGCGTCGGGTGATCCACTACCCTGTCTCTGCTGGAGGGTAGACCCTAATAGCGTCAGGTGACCCACTGCCCAGTCTCTGCTGGAGGGTAGACCCTAATAGTGTCGGGTGACCCACTGCCCAGTCTCAGTTGGAGGGTAGACCCTAAAAGTCGATGAGTAACCCACTGCCCAGCCCCGCTGGAGGGTAAAACTCAGAACTGCTCTGTCCATCTCTACTATAGGGTACAACACTGGACAACCGAACAAAGAGTGGGTATCATGCAACCACACAACTCCTGAACAGCCCACCCAAAAGAGGTTCAGTTCCTGCTCCATCACTCGGTGTCACTAGCACTACTACCGGCCGATCCATCGAGAATGAAACCAGTGGGAGACCTCTCAACCCAGCTGGTCAAACAAACGAGCATAGAGGGACCCTCTACGTCACAAGAGGTCGAAGTAAAAAAAGTAGAGCATGGCACACAAATAGGTCCCAAACGACGTGTAGCCCCAAGTCAACCCCAACCGAATGCACAAACGTTCTTAGGTAAAAACAACCACATGTACCTTCAAGCTCTCCCGTCTACTCCTAGAGTATACCACGTTCTAGCCCAAATGCTATCGTGCACACGGCACCCAGCGTCAACGCAAAGGCGTGACGTTACAACTCCCCCCTCAAAGCCTCAGGCACGGCCAACCACATCTTGTGAATCATTTATATCACTCTCCCAAAAGTGCGCGATCACACGCCAAGGGTCCGCTACAAACAAGGTAGGATGAACCACCACTAGAGCACCTTCCATGCTTCCACATTTAATAGGATCGAGCAAGAGGCTCCGAACAACCAAATAGATCGCACCGTTGTGATCCTCTCGATAAATTACACGAAATTGACTATTCACATGTTCAAAACGGTCGCCCGGTGATAAAGCTGGAAATCACCGTCAACTCCCGAAACGGCCCTTGTGGGGCCCGCACCATCGTGCGGAATTACAGTGGGTAGACTGCACCAACGCGATGCCCTCGAAAAATGCCCAACATCGACTGCTCGCAAGCCCTGAACGGACGACCGAGGAAAAAGTCGCTAAAAGCTGCACACAACTCAAAAGACAGGCTGCGGGGCCCACACCTCATCTTCGGCCTCAACGCAGGAAACCACCCTGGAAAGCTCTACCTCGATGTCAGGCTCCCAACGCCACTGAAGGTGCTCAAAACGGACGTTGGACGCGTCCGCGCCGACCAAAACAAGATCCGCCGAAAAAACGACTAACCCCTCGACGTATGTGTCGTGCCCCCGAGGCCCCTCGTTTCTGGAATTAAAACTTCCCTAAAACATCTCAAAAAGTCTGACTCATCGATACAGTTCAACCGCCGCAGAAATCACTTAAAACGGACACCCATAGCGGAAAATACGAGTGTTCGAACACCATGGGGGCAAGGCCCCTGGGGCTGGACCGGCCTGGACCTGCCGGTCCGTCTGGCCTGGGCCGGCCCATGGCATAGCCATGTGGGCCCGCCACGGACTCGCGGTCCACGCGCAGACCGGCCACGAGGGCCGGTTGAGGCATCCACGTGAAGACCCGCGCGGCGCGGGACTTTGTCGCCGCACGGGGGTCACGCGCCGTGACCCCGGGGGTCGCCGCTCCCTGGCGACCCGCCAGCGCGCCGAGGCGCTCCACCTGGCGCCAGCCTCCCCCGCTGCTGAAGGTCCGCTGACCCCCGGTCTCGCCTTTCCGCTCCACCAAACACCTATGCCGACACCCGAGCACCCCACTGCCGCGTCGTCCACCCTAGCTGCGCCGCCGCTCGAACCCACCAGAAACAGAAAACCCGCCAACTTTGGCGGATGATTGCGGACGCCACGGGGCTTGGAATTTGAATCCGAGAGATGCGTTGGAAATGGTATAATTTATACTATGTATTCATGGTCTTTTATCGATAATCCAACAGAAAATCAATAGTGAAAATAGAGCTCAAAATAGGTACATGAATATAAAATGCTAACGACAAATCCTACCTCATGGGGCTTCGCCTGAAGCTTCGCGACGATCTGCCAACATCACCGCACCTTGCCAGAGTCACCTCGCCGGACCATCTCACTGGAGATGGATGAGGAGAGGGTATGGGATTCACCAGGAGTAGAAGAGAGGGGAAGAATGGGGGGGTTATGTGTTTAAATAGAAACAAACTTAACCACCCGCCCGCCGGCCCGAACCTCCGACGAAGATGAGGTTAAGCATCCCCTAGGCCAAACACTACCTCCCGATCACAACGGAGGTCTAGGAATTTTAATCCGAGACCCCATACAAATGTTATTAAACTTAGCACCCAAGGCCGCCAAATTATGAAAACACCCCTGGGGCCATTTTTCACAGACGACCCGCGCTCGCGAAACTTATACCCCTCCTATGGTAAACAGCATGCTCTGAACTCAACGGTGCCCTCGATTTCCCAATCCGAGCCATTTCTTAAGAGATACCTATGTTTAAACATTAAAAGAACAAATAAATAAATTAATTAATCTGTTTAACGTTCCAGAAGCGGGCGAGGTGTCCAAACTTCCCATGCCGACAGGTTTTATGCCGTTCTTTGGGTAAACACCCCATTCCTGACCCATCCATACACTCAGATCTCTGATCTGGAACACCGTTTCGGATATATCTCATTTATTTAGTGTTTCTAGTGTGAACACACTGAAAATTTAATTCCGGCCACTCCAGTGCTTGGAATCTCACTCCGTCTGATGGCGCTGCTCTGGAATATCATCATCAATATTCCAATGTCTTTCGCAGAAAAAATAGGGTTCTTACATCATTCCCTCCATCAAGATTTTCTTCCTTGAAATGAAAAAACAGGGAACAACACAGGTTACTAAGAGCATACCTGGCATTCCCATACCCAGAAGAACCCACGCCTAGCTCTACGTCATCGCACACAGACCAAAGGATTGATCTGTTCATGCTAGGTCGGCCCTTGCCGATGTCGTGCACCCATTCAAGACTTTGGGGTTAGGGAGAGGCAGTAGACAACCTCGCCATCCCATTGCATGGTCTCAAACAACCCGAAGGCTCTCGGGGGTAGATCACATCCCCGGAAGAACCTCCACGTCACACGCCACGACTAGAATCACCGCCCGCACCTGAAACAAGGCCCGACGATTCCCTCCTTCAGATTATCAATATGGTGAAACACCCAAGGATATCTGGTCATGCAAGGTTCCACAGTCGATGCTCTCTTACACGCTCAAAATGAGAAGAAGTCGACACCATTGAGTAAAGAAAAAGGTCCCACGCCTTTTACCCTTACCAACACAGGGTTACACCCGACGCCCCACGTCACCCTGGTAACACATAAAACAAGGAGTAGGGAGGAAAGAAGTTCATACACAGAGTCTAACAATTCTACTGAAAAAAGTAGATGAGCTGTAGAGTGTACCTCTTACCACCTCATGCTCTGCAGGATAGTAGACATTCAAAGCTCGCGGCTGTCCTCGGTCCCAACTGTTAGCTCCCGGAGCCTGACGTGGACCGCCTAGTGGTGATGGGGAGATCTCGTAAAGTCGTCCCCCACTAATAGCTCCTCCCGCTCCTCTAATATCACCACCTCCCTGGGTACTACTCCGATCATGGAGCTGCATCTACCGTGGTGGTGCGCCTGCTGTCTGCCCGAAGCTCCCCACAACTCGGGTCGCACAGTCTCGTGCCATGTGACCTCTCTCGTCACGAGCATAGCACTGAATCTCTCTGGGCTGCACTGGTGCCCTCCAGCACCACTGGGGTGTACGACCACGCCCCTGAGTCCGTTTGTCAGTAATCCACCTGCGTCAAGGTTCAACTTGCCAACACCCACTAGATGCGGCAGACATCTCAGCTCCAACGTGCATGCTTCCACCACCAACACTAGAACACGACAGGAAGCCCTCTGCCACCAGTGCCTGCTCTAGCTCCCTGTCATATGTGGAAATGCTCAAGGCTACTATGATAGCACGAATCTCTCGGCAGAGACCCTGCTCAAACTTCCATGCTCGGATGTTGTCGTCATGGACCAAGTCCAGGTAAAAGCGTGCACGGTTTGCAAAACCAGCCACGTACTTGGCCACCATCATCCCTCCCTACTGAAACTGCAGAACCTCCTGAATCCGAACGGAGCGCAAGAAGGAGGGGAAAAACTCCTCACGGAATAACAATTGAAAGTCTCCCCACGAAAGCGACGACTCATCAAGAAGATGAGTCACCAGAAAGCACCAACACCAAGCTGCTACATGACGAAGGGTGGCTGTCAAATCCACTCTCTGATCTGACGGTGTATGCACAAGCCTGAAAAGGAGAACCACTACCTCGAGCCAAACCTCTGCTTCCTGAGGATCAGGCTCACCACTAAACCTCAACGGTCTCTGCCACTGGAACTCACAGAGCGCGCTCAAACTGCGCTCAAGCTCAGCATGCTCTGTTGAAACTATCTACAACTCAACAGGTGGGGGTGGTGCTACCGGCCCACTCGGAGTAAAGGGGCTCGCATGATGGGTACTGGACTTTGGCCTCGTAGCTCACAAGGTCGTCGTCACGCACCAAAGCTGGTATCTTGGCTGGATGTCTACACGGAGACATCCTGAATATTATCAAGGAGTACCACGGTCAGATGAGCATAATGTATATACCAATAACAACAACGATGGAGAGCTGACTCAATAAGGACAGTCAATACACAGTCCTATGTGATGCACAAACAAATTTCCCTGCAACAAGTGTCTCATCATGCCGATTCGACAAGCAGGTTATCAGGGTCTTGGTGAATGGATACGTCTGCCACCGCACCATCACTGGACTCCCTATCCTGAGAGCCACTCTCGATCCACATTAACACTGTTTCCCTAATTCCTAACCAATTTATTTTTAAGGATGTCTGAACAATGTCCCAAGGAACAAACCACCTTTGATACCACTTTGTCATGACCTGACCCTACATGGGCTCGAGCCGCAACTACCACAAGCCCACCTCCATAGGCCAGGGGATGGAGACCAGTGCCAAAGGCACAATAACTCTGGGAGGCCTTTGCCTAAGTACCTGTATGCACACACGCAACACACTCAATGAAAAAGTGCAGAGTAAAATAAAATAAAAGAAAAGAAAAGGGAAACTGCTATATATATGACACAAATGTGCATCGACCTCTAAACAGTACAAGTAATGTGCTGAAAAGGAAAAAGGGGAAAAACACGCACCCAACTAGAAACGGTGGCACAACCCGGAAACAGATAATCAAAAAGTAAATAGCTGACAGGTCTCCCATCAGGAACCCGACCATGACCACCGCATGTGGTCTAAGCTCCCAAGCTCCTACGCTGCACTGAATTCACGCTCCACCTATCCTTCGTCTACTAGGGCACACCAAGTGCGGGAAAAGCCCAAGCAGGGGTGAGTATAAAAATACTCAGTAGGATACCCCGAAGGCTCAAGGGAGAAAAAAAGGAGGTACTGAAGGGTGATCAGTAGAGAAAACAAGAAAAGTAATGGGGTACAACATAGAGTGGAGTAGAATACCAGTAGAGAGTCCAGCTCAACCCCACAAAAGAAAAGAAGAAGACTCGTCCAGACACAAGGAGCTGGAAACGGTGAGAAGATGAACTTCTCATCGAGTCTTCGCTACCTATAGCCAGAGAGTAGACTCGTCCAACCATGAGAAGCTAGACACGGAAAGCACGTGGCATACCCCGCACGTCTTCGCCTCTCCTGGAAGGAGAGTAGAAAAACTCCAAGGAGTGGGTACTGGAACAAAGTATACACATATACATATGCTCAACAAGAAGCCCAAAAAAGCATGTAATGGGATCTCCATCCCATAGCTCAGCCCAAGAAAAGAGTAGCCAACAGTCCCAAACGTAATCCATTGATGCCCAGCATCCCGTACATCAGCCCCGAACTGCAAGGCAAGGGTCTCAATCACCGCACCTCGACACTATCCTCTTTGGGCGGCACTGAATCGCCTGCATGGTTTTAGATCGCGTCCCAAGAACGCGTATTGGTGGGGAATGTGCCCCATGTACTTGAGAGTTCTAGGGAATGTCCAACCACACCTCGTCACTAACCTGTAGTCGAGAGGTCTCCTCAAATTAAAATCTGTTCCATCACTGACCCGTACAACCAAGGGGACAACTTCGATAATCACGGAGGAAAGCCACAGGCTAGCTTAGTAGAAAGGACAGAGCCTGGAATGCCAACAGGTGTCCCATGGCCCAGCCCTGCTGGAGGGAAATTCATAACCAGATATTGGGTGACCCACTGCCCATCCCTGCTAGAGGCTAAACCCTAACACATCAGTAGGTGACCCACTGCCCAGCCCCGCTGGAGGGTAGACCTTAACATATCATCAGGCGAACCACTGCCCAGCCCCGCTGGAGGGTAGAGCTGGAATAAGTTGACAGGCGACCCACTTCCCAGCCGTGCTAGAGGGTAGACCGGGAACTAGATGACGGGTGACCCACTGCCCAGCCCTGCTGGAGGGTAGACCCTAAGAGGTCGTCGGGTGACCCACTGCCCAGTCTCAGCTGGAGGGTAGACATTAATAGCTTCGGGTGACACACTGCCCCGTCTCTACTGGAGGGTAGACCCTAATAGATTCTGGTGACCCACTGCCCAGTCTCTGCTGGAGGGTAGACCCTAATAGCATCGGGTGACCCACTGCCCAATCTCTGCTGGAGGGTAGACCCTAAAAGTCGATGAGTAACCCACTACCCAGCCCCGCTGGAGGGTAAAACTCAGAACTGCTCTGGGAATCTCTACTAGAGGGTACAACACTGTCCAACTGAACACGAAGTGGGTATCGTGCAACCACCCAACTCCAGAACAGCCCACCCAAAAGAGATTCAGTTCTTGCTCCATCACTGGGTGACACTAGCACCGCTACCAGCCGATCCATCGAGAACGAAACCAGGGGGAGACCACTCAACCAAACTGGTCAAACAAACTAGCACAGAGGTACCCTCTACGTCGTGAGAGGTCAAAGTATGCAAAGCAGAGCATGGCATGCACATGTGGTCCACACGACGTGTGGCCCCAAGTCAACCCCAACCGAACGCACAAACGGTCTCAGGTACAAACAACCACATGTACCTCCAAGCACTCCCGTATACTCCTAGAGTATACCACGTTCCAGCCCAAAGGATATCGTGCACACGACACCCAACGTCAACACAAATGGGTGATGTAACAACTCCACCTCAAAGGCCCAGGCACGACCAACCCCATCTTGTGAATCATTTATATCACTCTCCCAAGAGTGCACGATCACACGCCAAGGTTCCGCAACAAACAAGGTATGACGAACCACCACTAGAGAACCTTCCATTCTTCCACATTTAATAGGATCACACAAGAGGCTTTGCAAAACCAAACGGATCTCACCGTTGCGATCCTCTCCAAAAAGTACACGAAATGGACTATTCACTTGTCCAAAACGGTCGCCCAGTGATAAAGCAGGAAATCACCGTCAACTCCCGAAACGGACCTCGTAAGGCCCACACCATCGTGCAGAATTACAGCGGGCAGACTGCGCCAACGCGATGCCCTCGGAAAAACACCCAACATCAACTTCTCGCACGCCCCGAACAGACGTCCGAGGAGAAAGTGGCTAAAAGCTACACGCAGCTCAAAAGACGGGCTGTGGGGCCCATGTCTCAACTTCAGCCTCAATGCTTAAAACCACACTGGAAAGCTCCGCCTCGATGCCAGGGTCCCAACTCCACTGACCGTGCTCAAAACAAACGTCGGACATGTCAGTGCCGTCCAAAACAATACCCGCCGAAGAAACGACTAACCCCTCGACGTACGTGTTGTGCCACTGAGGCCCCTCGTTTCGGGAATTAAAAATTCCCGAAACCATCTCAAAAAGTCCCCCTCATCGATATAGTTCCACCGCCACAGATGAAACTCAAAACGGACACCTGTAGCGGAAAATACGAGCGTCCGAACACCAAGGGGGCAAGGCCCATAGGGCTGGACCGGCCTGGACCGGCCGGTCTGCACGGCCTGGGCAAGCCCACGGCTTAGCCACGCAGGCCCGCCACGGACTCGTGGTCCGCATGCAGACTGGCCACGAGGGTCGGTCACGATAGCCACGTGAATACCCGCGCGGCGCGGGACTTTGTCACCGAACGGGGGTCGCGCGCCGCGACCCCGGGGTCGCCGCTCCCTGGCGACCCGCCAGCGCGCCGAGGCACTCCGCCTGGCGCTGGCCTCCCCCAATTCTGAACGTCCGCTGAGCCTCGGCCTCGCCTGGCCTCTCCACTAGACACCCACGCCAACGCCTGAGCACCCCGCTGCCGCACCGTCCGCCCTAGCCGCACCGCCGCTCGAACCCGCCGGAAACCGAAAACCCACTAACTTCGGCGGATGATTGCGGACGCCACGGGGCTCAGAAATCAAATATGAGAGATGCGTTGGAAAGGGAATAATTTCTACAGCTCATTCATGGGATTTTCTCGATAATCCAACAGAAATTCGATAGTGCAAATCGAGCTCAATATAGGTACGGGAATAGAAAATTCAAACAACAAATCCTACCTCGTGGGGCTTCGCCCGAAGCTTTGCGACGATCCGCCGGCATCACCGCATCTCGCCGGAGTCGCCTCGCCGGACCATCTCACCGGAGATGGAGGAGGAGAGGGGAGGGGTTTCTCTAAGATATGAAGAGAGGGGAAGAGCGGGGGGGGGTGTTAATTGTTTAAATAGAAACAAACTTAACCACCCGCCTAGGCCCGAACCCGAACCTCCGGCGGAGACGAGGTTAAGCATCCCCTAGGCCAAAAACCACCTCCTGATCACAATGGAAGTCTTGGAATTTTAATCCAAAACCCCGTTCTAAAGTTATTAAAAATAGCGCCCGAGGCCGCCAAATTACGAAAACGCCCCTAGGGCCATTTTTCACAGACGGCCCGCGCTCGCGAAACTTATACCCCTCATAGGGTAAACGTCATGCTCCGAAATCAACAGTGCCCTCAGTTTCCCAATCCGAGCCACCGTTTAAGAGATACCTACATTTCATCCTTAAACGAAAAAATTAATTAATTAATTAATCCTTTTAGCGTTCCAGAAGCGGGCGAGGGGTCCAAATGTCCCGCGCTGACAAGTTTTATGTCGTTCCTAGGGTAAACACCCCATTCCGGACCCATCTGTAAACTCAGATCTCTGATCTGGAACTCTGTTTAGTAGTTATCCCATTTATTTAGCGTTTCCAGTGTGAACACATTGAAAATTTAATTCTGGCCACTCCTGGGCTCAGAATCGCACACCGTCTGAAGGTGCTGCTCTGGAATATCATCAAGAATATTCCAAAGTCTTTCGCAGCAAAAATTCGGTTCACAAAAAATTGACATTTTTATTGACATTTTTTCCGATTTATTACTTTAAATTATGTTTCAGCATTTTTAAAATTGCGAGCAGAAAATTTTCAAAGAGGGGGGGGGGGAAGAATGTAATGACACATGTTTTTATAGAATTATATATTTTTTCTATTAATACTTATTATTAAGATATTATTTTAATGTTAAAGGGAATTCTTTTTCTGATAGCGTACTCAACACACAACCATGGGCTTCTCCAAAATCATACATTTCACAGAACATTGAGTTATAATGAAAAATAATACAATAGTAATATTATTGTTTAGAATTGTAGTTAACTCCTATATGATTTAATAAATAGTGTTAATGGTATCAAATAAATATTTTAATATAGATTACACATGTTTAAATTATGATTCATTGGTGACCATATTTATTAGAAACAGAAATAAAAACTAATTGAATATGGTGTATGTGATTTTATGAAAAGCTATTGAAAAGAGAAGAATTTTGAATTCATATCCCCCTTTATAGATTTTTACTTAATATAAAATATAAGATATATATTTAGTCTGATGTTTTAAATTCATATTATATGTTTTTTTAGATATGATATATGATTAAATTTATTTTTTTAGATAAAATATGTATTTTTCTATTAATACAATTTTACCATATATTGATGGAAAACCCTTTTTTACATTCTGTTTTTGAAACCATTGTATATTCTAATTTAAAATATTAACTTATAATTTGAATTGGATCATAAAAAATTTAAATTAGTGGAAATTATGGTATTTTTCTACTAATGTTTTTTAATGATTTATGGAAGATGCGGTATTTTAATTCGAAGCTTTCTTTTAATCTAATTTATTTATATAATAGATTTTACTATTAATTAGATTTAAAATTTAATGGATTATATTTTTTATCATTTAATACAATGATTGTCATTGAACGTAATTACACATTGAAATTTGACATAAACACAGGTCAATCATATTATAGTTTTCACTTATTAAGAACACGTTTTTTGGTTTTGACAACACATATTAATTTGAAATTAATTTCTTCAAAGTTTGTGATTTTTATTTGGAAAAATTTCTTCCATATTTTTAATTAGTTGGTCCATATTTTTTTAATTGGAAACTTTTACTTGTATAAATTATGAATAATAACTTCTGTAAATGGATTATTTATCATGGTTAAAATTTAAATTCAGTAAATAAGTTTAAAAATAAAATTATAATATTCTTAAATTAATCCAACACATGTCCTAACCATATTGTATGAGTTATTTCTGGTCATTGGAATCCTTTGTTCTATTTTAGGTCCCCATGGAGTGACTTGTGTGTGAAATGTCATTTAATTACTTTTAAATTAATGTTATGGAAAATATAACATAAACATATATATTTTACTAAAACAATTATAATATGGGGTTATATATGTGATATATTCAACTATAAATAGTCATTAGTAATCTAAAAAATATCTAACATCATGTTATATTATTTATAATATTTAGATATAAGACTAATTTATTTATCTATGACACAATTATGATGTAGTGATTACCTTATTAATGAAATATTTAAATAAATGAGATTATGAATAAAAAAATTATTTTGAAACTTTTTATACCATACATGAATTTTAGGGATTCATATGAATTGTAATATTTTATTTCATAATGTTCTATCAAATGAAGCTAATTGTTATGGATTTTTTAAAATTCATGATATGAATAGCATAATAATCGATATTAATGAGATTTTAAAACAAATACTTTTTTATCAAATTATATAACATTCCCAAAAATACATGATTCTGAAAGATGACTTATATAGTGTTGAAAAGGCCATTAATGAACTATTTTCGGTTATATTCAAAATTTATGGTATGTATAATAACAATATAGTATGAATACACAAGAAGATATGGTAAGAGTTAAATTAGAAAACTATTGGTCAAATCTAAATGATAAGGTTAAATTTGAACCCAAAACATTCATAAACGCTATTGGTTGAGAGGATTTTGAACAATCCATTTTTTATATTTAAATTTAATTGAGTTGAGGATATTTGGAAAATTGAAATTCAGTTTATAACTAAAAAATCATTCAAGACAATTTTAATGTACCTATCATTCAACTTATATAAGGACACCAACTCTAACACATTCATCATGCCTCTAAAGCCCCTTGGCTCATCCAAACACTTCCGAATTAGTCTCAACACATACCTCTATTCCACATAGAAGCACTAACTTTGGAAAAAGGCCATCTAAGAAAGACTTTTACTAGAAATAATAAGGAGTTACACAATATGAGGTAATTTCTTCTCTCAACCATAATTTATTTTCTTTATCCTACCCACAAAAATGTGTTTTTTCATTATTTTATTAAAAAACATGAAACTTAAATATAATAGGATTTTTTGAAATATATATATTTTAACTAAACATACACAAACCTCCATCTAATTGATACATTCATGTTGTTTCTATGTACAATGAACTATTTCCTCCTGAAGTAATAACTATTCGATTTCCCCTCCCATCTTTCATAGTGGCCATTATGATAGAAAGGTAGTTATATATGATATTTATGATATTTATTTATCACTATGATTATGTAATTTTCATTTATAACAACACATTATGCTATTTATATTGTATAAATATGATAATTTTATTTGAGGAAGTGCGGACAACCACCCCCTCAATGTGATTAGAGTCGTTCAGGCTATTCATAGATCATCTAACGAAGGGAATCAATTAACTTATGTAACATATATAAAAAATATATTATTCTGGAATTATAATATACCTCTATATCAAGAATATTTATGTCCTTTAAATATGAAATATAAATGACATTTTCATTCATCCGTATGTACAACATACCGTCTCCATTAATTGTGAAATTCATTTGTTATCATCAAATGATATGGAAAATTATAAATACATATATACTTTATATATATGATATATGTGATATTTAAATAATGAATATCATTCTAGAGATAATGTTACTTTGACTACATGGACAATTTTTAATTATAATGTGTTTATTATTGACTTGGGTACCAAATATCGATTAAACATCTGATATGAACATAAATAATAAATAAAATTTTATAATGTGGTAATAAGTTATACTAAAGGAATAATGAACATGAAAAATTATTTTTACGAATTAGAAATTAACTTACATATATTATATATGAAACTAAGGAATTAATGAGTCATGTCGGACTCGATAATGTATTCATGGTTTACATGTTGTTTTGAAAAACTAATAGTTTTCCTCCTTTATGCATCCCATAATGATATTTATATGTTCATCCCTAGATTATAAATTTTTTAAATGGATGTAGAGGGGAATATTCATCGATGGAAACCAGGAAAAGTATTTCTATAAAAAAACATAGTACTACAAATGTTTCTTTTTTAAGTGTTTTTGTTTTATGAAAAAATGGATAGTGAGGAGAAGTGTATACATGTAAAATTAAAGTTATTATGTATAAGTTATGACCTAATAATCTAATTCTCTGGTCCTAAAAAGATCATTATTGTAAAATTTAAACATAATTCAAGATTATGTGATATTTATAGGAGGGTCCTTACAAATTGCTCCACAAATTTTAAGGTAGATCACTATAGGTGAATCTGTAGGATCATTCTAGCTCATGTGGGACATTACAACATAGCACCTCAATAAAGGGTTGCTTTGAGAACAAAATCACATATTACACATGCATGAGCCAATAAGAGGCGACACGCCAATGGAATAGTGGCATCCAATAATTATAATTTTTAGATAGTGTTTTAAGTAGTAATCGTGTTTGAAAAAATTTGGATGAATGACTTCCATATCACCTAGAATAATATTTATATTCGGCTCTCCAAGATAAATGAGATTCTATTATGCTCGGGTTAATGTTAACATATCACATATGAAAAAACATTTTTAATCCAATGACTATTATTTCAATGAAATCACAAATGAAAAAAACAATTTTCCATTTTTCACACACCACAACCCATTTGTAATGCATTTATAATCACATTAAAAAATTACAAATACCCTTCTTATTAACCAAAATAAAGAATTATAATTAATAAACTAATTACATGGGATTGTCTCATTTTTATAAATCCACACGTTATCCAAATATCATTACTAAACATTACATTCATCATTTAAACAATTTTGTACTCATATTATAAAATACACAAGAGAAACAAATTCCAAATTATTACATTTACCATTGAAAACATACTCACAAACCCATTTCAACCACTTTTTCATTTGAAAACATGTCTATCCATTCAAAAAAAATCAAAAATCATTCCCATAGAACCCCCACTAAATCACACAAATAAATCCTTGTGGATTATTTTATTAAATTATTTTCCCACCACATAATCATGGAAACCTCTCTAAAATTACGCTTCACACCAAACCGTTAAAGCAAATAACATATTTAAAATTACAAAAAATATATATTAAATTCATAAAATAATGTTATGGAATAGATACACCTACATCTTATGAAGATACATCGGGCATCTAGTGAGAATCCTCAATCACTCCTCAACCACAACCTAGGGAAGTAATATGCAACCTAAAACATCAAGATCAAATCCTATATATTATGATTTTACCCTTAAACGACACCATATACATAGATAAAGTGAAACCCCAATGAGGTTAAATAAGAACCCTAGAATAGAGGAATAAATCAAGAGAGAAGAGTGTTACATGATGGCTTCTCAAAGAATCTGATCCCAGCACACCAAATAGATGAAGTCCAAGGAAAACAAGAGAAGGGGGAGGTGCAACTAGGGATAAATCTTATGTGGGGTGAGAGAGGGGTGTTTTGGGGGTGAAAATCAGGGAGATGTAACGAAACTACTAAATTTTAATGAGATGTAAGGCAGCATGATTGGTCCTCATGTTTTGTCAAATCTTGGAGTGATTGTGAAACCACCTCTTTTAAGGAAGACACCAACCACATTGTTCCTATAACAAATCACAAAACTGTGTGCTTGCTATTCAATATCCACTACCTAGAACTGTAGCTACTACAGAAGTACCTGGGTAGGGTACGGAGTTTAAAATAACCATGCACCACCCATACTCATTGAATATACATCCCATAGGTTTCCATTTTATAACAAAACCTCATGATAAACCCATGGGAAAAAGCACGACAAAAAATAGAAGGAATGAATAAAAAAATACATACATGTCAAACTTGGTTTTCACGAAAATAACCAATAACTCAACCCAAATCACAATGTATGTGAATTACAAATCACATGTGTGATAATTATCGCCACCATAATGATTTCCACCCCCAGAAATCCATACCTAGTGTTTTATTCGAGAAAAATAACTATTACTCATTCTGAGATCAAGTATATTCTTGATGAATAAAAAATGAGAAAAAAGAATTAACAGAACAATAATGAAAGTATGTTTACTAGTTGAAATCGGGAGTCAAGTTGGAGTCCTTTCTATGTGCCACCTGCCCCAATTAGTTAAAAAACCTTCATCTGATCTATGAATGTAATGGTACTCCAACAACCTACATTCCAACCAATTAAATTAAAGCACCATACAATTTACCAATCAAAACCAACACCACTTTCCGGGAATAAGTAAACAAGAACAAAACACACCTCGATGAATACTCCGCTATCCTAAAGTCAACGAACCCGTTGAGTTTGTTCTGATTCCAATGTTTTCATAAGGGAGAAGATTGGGGTCATATATCCAAAAATGACAATACCTTCTGCAAATCCAACACTAGGAATGAAACCAAAATTCTGATACAAGCCAGCCCTATCGGACTCCCCACCATAAGAATTAGGCTAACATCAATTTATTCCAGTGAAATTTCATCATAACCCATTTTGGGTCTTCCCACTATTAGAATAATCCATTCCACTGACTTGAAAATACTGACAAGAGTAATCTGACATGGTCTAACTTGGGAGCTTCTCATACACACAAATTTTTTTATTGAAAAGTACTTGACCAATAAAATTACAAACCAATGAAGAGACACTTTGTGGTTAACTATTCTCATGGTAATTAATATCCTCATATGTTATCATATCAAAACCAAAATTGAAAAGAACTTCTAAGGCCATTAGTACATAGACAACCACAAGAAGAGTTTCAATAACATGTGTTCAAGAACTATGGTTTAAGAAAACAAGACAACCAAACTTCCATATAAGAGTGGAGTAACTCTTCCACCAATATGGTTACCAATGAAGAAATAGGGTCTCCTTGTCCATTTATACGATATAGGTCTATTTGAAACAAAATAGCTACACAGTGGCCAAAACTATCTTCATATACCTCACTGAGGAATGACATTAGATAGAGATACCTCACAACCCTGGGGGTTTTAAATAACAAACCAGCATCACTTAGGGACCTATGGATGGTTATATTTTGATTGAATAATCTCATTCCCTATAGTGAGGCATCGAAAATAACCAATTGAAATGACTCATATGGTGCAATGGGAAACCACACCTCACATTTGAAAATTCCCATTGAACCCAACATGCCTCAAGACCCATTTCACCTTAGCATGGATTTTCCTTGTGATGAGAATCTAGAAGAATCACATGCATCATCCCTTTGAACCTCGATTAAGAAACACTTAAATAAAGGCCACTCAGAACAACATCTTCTTTCAGAACAATGAATTCTAGAAATCCCCAAAATACATACATGATTACATTAAATAATAATTTTATAATGGATCCAAAAAATATACATTTTCATTTATAAAAGAATATAACATTATATAAACCACCATATATATCCCTTGTAAACAGTTGAAACTTTACAAGGAGAGGGGACATAAACTGAATCCCCAGTGACACCTGATTCATAAAACGTTCTATAGCTTCTTACGAAAAAAATTTCCACACTCGTGGCCAATCATTTACCATTAATTAATTGAAACTAATGAAAGGTACAAGGTGTAATTAATACAAAAAATCGAAGCAACAAGTCATACCATAATCCTCTATACTCACTGGAATTCCCTTCACCACATCAAGGTCAGACCATCAGGCCTAAAGATGACTGGAATCATCTTTAATGACTCTTGAAACTCATGAAATTAGGATTTATTTTAAATTCTTAAACATCCAATATTCTAATAAAAGATGAATCATTTAACCGAAATAAAGGTGTGGAAAATTCATTTTCGTAAATTCTTGGAAAGATTCATTACATTGATCTACTTTTGGGTCAATAAATATTGAATAACCCATGGCCACACCTCAAATATGCATCTATTATTTATGGGGGAATTCACTAGCCCACAAGGAAACCAAGGACCCAATATATCTAGTCCATATGAAAAAACAATACAAGAAAAAACACTGAACACAATGGAGAAACTAGAAAAGAGCTTCCCAACCCATCAATATGAACTAAATAACCATTAATTCACAATACATCTTATTGTTAAAGAAGAAATTCAAATCACATTCAATGAAAAGTTTATATCAATCTCAAAATACCTCATAACAATTCTCCAAAATTAAAAAAATAAAAATCACATCATTTCAAAAAAAATTAACTTTTTAAAAATAAATGACGATGGTTGGGTTTCACATTCATGAATGTTATACCTTAGGGTCTCATAAATGCATCTCTTGTGCTAGACTGGGCACCCATCCACTTTTCCATACATAAAAAATGCATTTGGTCACCCATGATAAAAAACATTTTCTTTTTCCAAAATGAATACTTCACAAACCCTTCCATCATCTTAATCAACATGATGCTTCCAAAAATTCAAAAAACATTTCAAAATCTAACAAGTTAAAAACTCAAAATCCATTTTAAAACTCTAAGCATAAATTTCAAATGAAAATTATCTGATTCAAACCATTTTCGAAACACCAATATATCCTATTCAAAACAGATTTCAATAGTATGGAAAATACTTTTTAAATAGGATATCAAAAACCCAAATAAACATAATTTATTATTTCCAATAAATTATTTTCTACAATCCATAAGTTTAAATTATGAAAATACCATCATGATAATAACAACACCATTTACTCTAACCAATTCATAATAATCATCATTTCCATAGAATCATTTAAATAAAACTGGAAAAACCATTTTCCTCTTTTAGAAAATAAAACCATTTCCAATATTAAAAACAATTTAATAAATTTTCAAAAAAGGGGTTTAATAATATTATTCGAAAACCCAAGGAGACATAGAAAAATTCTCAAAAGGGGAATCTAGTTCTGATGTGTGACATGATCATATGGTTGTCATCCATATTTGTGTCACAATCCAATCATGAACAGTATTATATGTCCATTTCCTAACTCCACATGGCATGACCAACCATGAGATCTCACTGAGGCCACTGGAACAACTCACTTTTCATTTCCAAACTTTCACTAGTCTAAAAGAACTAAATGAACCAAATAATACATAACTTCCCAAGTAATTTGAGTCTCATCACGAGGTGTGTCGGCCTGCCACCCGAATCCTAACCAGAACATCAAGCCCTGATTATCAATTCACTACTCTACATAGACACTTCCCCAAATAACATGACCTAGAAGAGAATAATAGTCTATGATACCTTTGATTCATGGACCAATCTAGGTCGTCATTCAATCATGTTCCTAACTTGGTCTGTGGCATAGCCCAAAGGGGAATCCCAATCACCACAAGATATCATTAAGTCTATTTGATAAAAAATAACACATGTGAATTAATTTACCCGATTTATATACATGTCTACAACCAACATGATAAATAATCAAAAACTAAAAATAAATAACCAAACATGGTATACCCAATCGTCATATTTACATTTAACAACAATGAATTGTTTAAAAAATACTAAAAAAGGGGGACTAAATTTGTTTTCCCAAACATCAATGAGATATTAGGTGTGACATCCTTAATCCTCCACCACCATCATCTACATATAATACCACCACATACCCAAACTGTTATCCCGATGAACCCATCTATAACCTACATCAAACACATAGAAAGGTCTATATAAACCCAAAAGTTTATGTAGTGTGTGAGATAAACCCTGGTAGGATTCCACTCAGATAATGAGATTCCATGTGAAAATTATTAGAAGATAATATAACATGTTTATTTAAGTTAATTAAATTATAAAATTTTATGGAAAAAATATATTGGGTAAACATTTTTAAAATGAACAATTCCATGAAAACCAATTTTAGAAAAACATTCATAAATTAAAAATGTAATTTATAAAAAGACATACACACAAGGGTTACATTATATTCAATTTTATGGAACAATATCATATGATTTAGATCACCATGGGTGAATACCTAGGGTAAATCTACAGCTAGTGGGACACTAGAACCTCATAACATGGATTATGGTGTCATGGAAACCACATTCACAACATTATTGTGCACAAGAATCTAGGAGGGAAAAACCAATGGCATAGTGGTCTCCCATCATCACATTGTTTAGTTAGTGTTTTAAGCGTCAATTTAGAAAGATGAAATCATTATGAAGCACATACACATCATCTAACAAACTAGCACTAGCTAGCCCATGAAGATATCCAAGATTCATATGTGCTCAAGTTCATGTTCACATATCTCATAAAACCAAACATTCATAACAAAATACCAAAAATTTCATTAAAATCACCATCTTCCATAAAACAAATCATTTTATATTTTACTCCCACCAAAACCCCTTTTAATGGATAAATCATCTCTTTCAAAATTAAAAAATTCCCTTTATTATAAATACAATAAAAAAATATAATTAATCAACCAATTCAATGAGTGAAACCCCTTTTATGAATCCACACATAAGACAGAATCATTTCCAAACATTCGTTTCATCATATAAACAATTTACAACTCCTATTAAAAAAATTTAAAACCAGAAAAACATGCCAAGGAATTACATTTACCACTGAAAATCTTCACCAAACCCCATTCATAGATAACATTCATTTTTAAACATGTTTTGAACCATTCAAACCACTAATAAAAAAATATCATGAATCCACACACGAAATCACCGAGATAAAACATAACATCATCCTTTAGAAAAAATCATTTCCTAGTACAAAAGCTTGGTAATCCACTTGGACATTGCACCTCTCACCAAAAAATATTACCATAGATAATATATAAAATTTCAAACAAATATATTAAATTCATAGAAAAATAATATGTCATGGAACTACATAAATTATATAATGAAACATTCATAATATGATTTCAATCCTCAATCGCAAATGAACTACACCATAGGGAACCAAGATCCGACATAAAAAATTCAGGACAAAACACCAAATATTAGGATATAGCAATAAAAATGATACCCTACCCATTAGATTAGTGAATTACCAACGAGAAATTATATTAACACCATAATAAAGGAATAAATAAAGTCAGATGAGACTTAAAAGACGATTTCATGAAGAATCTGAACCAAATCTACCCAATTGATGTGGCTAATGGAAGAGGAGTGGAGGGTAGAGGCACAATGTGGTGAAAATCCTAGGTGTCGGTAAAAGAGAGGTGTTTTGGGGTTAAAATTTGTGATAGATAATGAATCCCAAAAAATTTAGTGATATGGTATTCCACATGATTATTCCACATAGTTTGTCAAACCGTGCAATGACCAAGCGGCCACTTCTTCTAAGAGGGACACCAACTGTATGATTCATGGGCCAATGCACAAGTAACTGAACTGGCCAACTGGTAGCCATTGTCACAGCCAGAAGCTACCATAGTATTATATTAACATGGTGCACTGTTACTACTAAACATGCCCAACAGTGTTCCATGGTCTAGTTTTCCCAAAATCTCATAGTTGTTTTCAAAAACCTCAATGGAAACCCCAGGAAAACAACTCGCAAAAATTGAAGGAAATGATTACCGAAAAATTAAAACCCATCAAGCCTTATTCTGATGAAAATAAAAGACAATTAAACCTGAATCAAAATGAAGTCGAATACAATAACCCAAATGTGACAATTCTGAATATTTACATTTTTTGATGAATAATGAATATATTTCATTAAATTGAAAAATACAATTACATATAAATAATTTTTAATGATAAATTAAATTATTAAATAGGTTTAATAAAAAATAGTTCCATTATACTTCTAAAAATCTAATTTATGTTACTGAACATTTTTTATATTGAATTTCTAAATAAAACTGTTTTAATCATGTGATCAATTTCACTTAGAAAAGACCCATTATTATTACATCTTTGATATTAATTTGAAATTAAAATCATCCTCATGTGTGAAGTAAATTTGGAAAAATGGGTTCCGTATTTCAAAACATAAATATTTTTATTATCTAATCATGTAATATTTTTACCCATGTTATAAGTCAAAACAAATAAAATTAATTACAGTGATTGAGGTTTAAATGAGTTTACATAGTAGGTATAATTATAATATAAAGAGTAAAAATGACCTAAAACATGTATTAAACTTATTTTATTGAACTATGTATACCCTCATGACCATTTTATAAAACTGTATCTGTTTTTAGGACACTTTTAAATGAATGTTACACATATAATATGTTAAATTAGGAAAAATACTATATATGTACCTTTGTTGTATGAAATATCAATAAATCATTGTGGATAGGAATAAAACTACATTAGTTCATTTATTCTATATATTTTGGAAGATAAACGAGTTATATTTATCATGATATATTGTTTTTTAAATAAATGAAATGATAGAATTACATCAAATTCTTATGAAACTTGAACGTGTGGTTTATTTAGTAAATAATTGAATAAAATAAATTATATGAAAACAAAATTGAATTGAGGTAAACAAAATTAATTTATTTGTTAAATTGTTTATATATAAAAATATATCATGGTACCACAGTTTTTACCTTATATATTTTTATTATATATTTTTATTGATATTTTTTATAATTTAAATTAAATAAAGAACATCCAAATTGTCATTAATTTTATTTAATAATGTTTGATATTTTATAAAATGATTTAAAAATAATAATAAACATATCAACTTAGTAGTTATTTTTAATTAATAATAATTTTAATATATATTTCAATAATTAAATAGATAATCTTTTATAATGATCATTTTGACCCCTAAATAGTAAAAACGTTGTCTACCCAATTATGATGAATGTTCTGTTTTCGTTCATTACATTCATCAATATTGAAATTATTATTCAAAAAATGATATTTTTATTAATTTATTATCTTTAATATATATAAATAATGTGTCTAATTTTAAAATATGTCTCACTTTAATTTTGTTTTATTGAAAAAAATTAGATAGGTTATAAAACTAGTTTCCATAATGAAAAACCAAAATAGTCAAACTTGGTAATCTAATAAACTATGAAATGAAATGATTAGAAAGAATTAATAATATGTGGTTTAGATTTAACTCATTCTTATAGTCCATAGAACCCATTATGTATCAATAATTGTCCTACTTGATGTTTTATTGAGAAGCCAATAATTAATACTTTTGACGATTTAGAAGAATGTCACTCTTTCTCAACTATAAATGTAACTCACTCTCCTCAATTAATCATATATATATATCCATTTTCCAAGGGAAATACCTTCAAAATTCCGTCTCCAATATTCCAAAAAATATCATAAAATTCCTAATTTTGTACCAAATACACATAACGAATTATTTTGGTCCATACCAACATAATTTAATGGAGGAATATATAATTGTAATAAACATGAACTTTTCCTTTATTTCAATATCCACATAATTAAATTATTATAATACCATGATTATATATTTTTTTAAGTATCATTAATACAGACATAGGTTTTTATAATATATTTATATACAAAAAACAACAGAATACAATAAACTGGGTAAACAATTATAGTTCTCGTTTATGGGAGACTACCTCCTCATGAACCAATGTCATTATATTTTTCATTACAACCTTTAGTTTTTGGGAAAATTTATTTTCTTACTATTTATATAATATTTATAAGATATATGTAAATTATTTTTACATAT
This sequence comes from Viscum album, assembly GCA_963277665.1. Classification (NCBI taxonomy): domain Eukaryota; kingdom Viridiplantae; phylum Streptophyta; class Magnoliopsida; order Santalales; family Viscaceae; genus Viscum; species Viscum album. The sequence goes on along the minus strand of OY728143.1, from coordinate 57,576,500 downwards.
ATTTTCATTATATCATATATACCCTTCTAACATTTCATATAATATGGGATAAAATAACATCGCTCATGTTTATGGGGGATTAATGACTTACAAGAGTGTTTTTCACTAACGTATTTCATGGAATGTAATAAGGGTAAATATAATAAATTTAAACAATATATATGGAATAATTATGATATTTTTGACTTAATTATATTTTATAAAAAATAATATTTCATTTTTTCAAACCATTTATATAACGACCCATACTTTACGTACATTGTTAATACATCAAAATTGAAGCATACTTATTACAACATATAACAAAACCACGAAAGGACCGTATAGGTATAGTGTCTTTAGAAACTGGGAAACATAAACAACTGGTTCACAAAGCATCAACTTTGCCTCCCACGTATTTCATCATATCTAGAGTCCCTTTTTGGCATATCCTACTTAATAACCTTATTCCTGACCTGGGGAAAGAAAACATACAAAAGGGCGAGGTCAAATGATTAGTAAGGGTAAATAAAAGAAATATCAATCACATCATATACACAAGCACATAACTTTTTCGAAATCTTAACCTGCAAAAGAGATCATAATTTCATAACATGGGATAAATCATGGCAGTGAAATGTAATCACAATAATCATAACATAAAACATGAAACTTTGTGGCATACACACATAATCATAGAGAATCATTTCTTGTTAGTGAAGACTCATTGCCAAGACTATCTTAGTGGACAAAGTCCCTTTCTGAACCGAGTCACCCTCGTTTCAGTCCTGTTTCACTGAACCGGTATAACCTAACGTTCCAGCCAGGTCTATCTCATGAGATATAAAATCTTTACCCAATGCATTGGAGGGAGATATAGTTCCCACCCATCTCATAATGATACCATTTTTATGTGTGCCACAAAATCATAAATCATACATCATTTCATAACCCATGTAATAAAAATGGGAATCTTAAACATAATGACATCATAAAACAATTCATATACGATAAAGGAATTTATAAAAATAATTCCATCAAAACATAATCAAATCAATGTAATAATAGGGACAAAAACAGAACCCTTTATTATCTTAGATGGAAAATAATTTTGATAAAACACTTGAACTTCATTCTTGAGGAAAATATCCTTTCTACTTCAAAACACTTTTCCTTTCTTAACATGTCATAAAATTTTAAACTAAAAGAAGTTGATTAAAAATAAACTTGAAAACTTGTAAAGGATGCTTCCTGGAAATAATGTTTTAAAAATCCATTCATGCCGTATAAGTTAAAAAAACATTCTTCTCGTACTTTTGTCGGAAAAGTCAAAAAGTACCTCGTACGAAAAATGACAATAGATTCCTTTCATATATTTTACTAAAAACTCACAAAAGGGTAAAATTGGATATAATCTATTGTAGAAGGATATAAATATTACATATTGGGGAAACATGGATGTGGGTGATAAAATACACCCCAGTAAATACCAAAGAATAAACAATCTCGGATAAAAAAAATGAGATTGTGATATTTCCCTTACCTTAGGTCCGACTTGCTTTGTAAGTGTATGAACCTCCTGTATAATGATTTAAAGAATGTTATTTAATTATTCCAGAATCATAATTATTTTTATGATATCATATATGGTCATATTCTTAGCTTCTTAGTAGTAATATTTCATTGCTACTTGTTATTCGGGTGTTTATAACTTTTTGTTCTTATGCATGTTTTGTCGAATAAATTCTTATTCTTCTCTTTAGGTTATAGATACCTCATTTCCAGAATTTTATTAGTTTAATATATATCATATTCATTCATTCAATTCATTTATATAATCATTATGAAATGAAGATCATGTAGAACGAGTCGCATCACATCGTGGAGACAGTATTCCGTACGTACGCACGAGTGATGATATCGTTCCTATGATCGTGGAATTTTATTGGAGTGTATGTACACTATTTCAGAATCAATATCACTTTATAATATTCATATATAGTCATTATTTACACCATTATACCCATCCAAGTAAGGTGGTGGTGGAAAATACATTACACCACGGCGTGGAGACGGTATTCTGTACGTATGCACGCGCGGTGATTTCTTCATCCGTTGGATGGATAGATGGTAAAATATGGTTGTTTAATACTTATAAGAACATATCAGTATATGAGTAATACTGATGTTATTACTTAATAATGAAACAACTAAATAAGAAGAAGTGGAAGAAGAAATAAAGATGAAAGAATCGGTAACAGACATTACCTCTTCTTTGAAGTGCTTCTTTGAGACCTTCTTTTAGGGTACTAAAATTGGTAATTGAAGAAGACCAGGACCTCTAGGATGTCTCTAGGGAAGTGGAGAGGAGAAAGTGTCAGGGTTTGGCCGAGCTTGATGGCTCAAAGTGGTGTGAGGAAGAGAGGGAGGAGGTGCCCTTTTATAAGGTAGGAGAGGGGCACCTTGGGAATAACAAAAAATATTATTTTATTATAAAGTCATGTTCGGTTTTAAATAGCTCCAAATTGATTTATTTCGATGCTAAGGTGGGGATGTGTCGAAATCCTCTCATCCAATAGAATTTAGACAAGTTTAGGTTCCTATTTTAACCTTATCATTTAGATTTAACATTAAGTTAAATAATTTTACTTTTACCATGTCTTCTTGTGTTCTTATACTATAAGGTTAATAAACTTACTATAAGCAGCCAAACGAACCCCAAGTTGTTTATTATTAATATATATAACCTTATCTAAGTCATTTGACCGAACCTTATATTTTTAGGAATAAAATAACAATTACCAATATAATATGTTTTTTAAAAACTCATTTATGTCAATTTTGAAACTATTTAGTAATTGATTTTTGTGAAAATTATAATAGAATTATTAGTTAGAACCAAGTTAATTAAATCAATACTAACATGTCTTATTAACCTAGAAAATTAGTGGGATTCATAAAAAGTCTCAAATTACATTTATTTTGGTGTTTATAACATCAATTATATCAATATTTCATTAATAAGATAATTACTGCATCATCATTGTGTCATAAATAAATTAAATTATTTAATGTCTAAAAATTACAAATAAACTACCATTATGTAGGAAATATTTTTAGATTTATAATGAATATTTATAGTCGAATTTATCTTATGTATAACCCCATATTAAAAATTATTTACTTATTAAACTTTGATTTTAACTATTTTAACCCTTCTTTAAATAAATTAATAATAAATGTCCTAATCTAATTCAAGTGGTCCTAAATGGTCATATTTTATTCCTAAGTTTGTTTTTGGTTGAATTACACTTATCCAATACAATTAGGACATGTGTTAGGGTAATAATAATATCATTTTTACCCTTAATTACCCTATTTACTTTTAACCGTGGTAGAAAAAGTAAAAAGTTACTATTCACCAAAAAATTATTTTCATCTCATTGAACCACATTTTACTTACTGACATCAACCGTGTCTCTCGGATTTTTGAAATTCCACTCACAGAAGCGGTAAAATTATGTTTTAGGAAAAATTCAGTTTTTTAACTACCACTTTGTGGTTTCAATATTCATCAAAAATTGAATGTTTTCAGAAAAATACCAAAATTTCACCCTAGGCTAATTTCGATATTCCGAATCTAGAAATGAACTCCATTTTGAAAAATAAAATTTCAAAAAGTGGTTATTACTATTCATAACTGCTAGTTTTAATAATATTTTAATAGCATATCGTTGTTTAGTGAAACTCGGTATTGCGTACGACACAAGCTATCGAGGAAGGTCGCGATTTTGTGTAAAGCAAGCCAAGAAAGTGTTGTGTAGAAAAAGATTCCTTTGATGATTTATATAACATAAAAGTCTCGGGTGTTACATTCTACCACCCTTAAAATGAATTTCTCCCTCGAAATTCGTCACTTTGAAACAAATAGATGAGGATACCTCTCCCTCATCATATCCTCAAGATCCCATGTAGCTTCTTCTAATTGGTGGTTCCTCCATAAAACTTTCACCAATCGAGTGGTCTTGTTTCGTAGGACTTTTTTTCTACGATCCAGAATCTCTATCGGTTGTTCTTCATAAGAAAGATCTTCCTCCAGCGGTATAACTTCTGAGCTGAGTACATGTGAAGGATCAGGTATGTACTTTCTCAGGAGAGATACATGGAACACATCGTGAACTTGAGAGAGATTCGGTGGAAGCGCCAATCGGTAAGCTACCTTCCCAACACGATCCAGTATTTCGAAAGGACCGATATATCTAGGGCTCAACTTCCCCTTATTTCCAAATCTTATAACCCTCTTCCAGGGAGATATTTGTAAGAACACTTTATCACCCACTTCAAACTCTAGGTCTTTTCTGCGGTTGTCGGCTTAACTTTTCTGTCGACTCTGAGCTGCTCTTATGTGTTGTGTAATAGATATGACCTTTTCTTCCATTTCATCAACGAGATCAGGTCCTAATAGCTTTCTTTCCCCAACTTCATCCCAGCAAGTTGGAGTCCTGCATATCTTTCCATAGAGAGCTTCATAAGGAGCCATCTGAATACTGGAGTGAAAGATATTATTATAAGAAAATTCCACCAAAGGTAGGTGTTGATCCCAACCTCCTCTGAAATCCATAGAGCAAGCTCTCAAAATATCTTCTAGGGTTTGAATTGTTCTATCAGACTGACCGTCTGTCTGAGGATGATAAGCAGTGTTGAAACTCAACTCTGTATCCAGAGTATACTGAAGACTTTCCCAGAACAATGAGGTAAATTTCGGATCCCGATCAGATATAATAGAAAGTGGTACTCCATGCAATCTTACCACTTCCTTTACATATATCCTGGCAAGCTGATCCAGAGAGAAATCCTCTCTAATAGCAATGAAGTGTGCAGACTTTGTAAGAAGATCAACTATGACCCAGATAGCATTATTGCCTTTGGATGTTTTAGGAAGTCCTGTGACTAAGTCCATAGTGATGTTTTCCCATTTCCATTCGGGTATGGGTAATGGTTGTAACATCCCCTTAGAATTCTGTCTCTCAGCTTTAACTTGTTGACAAACCAAGCATCGAGAGACAAATTCAACAACATCTCTTATCATGCCATCCCACCAGAAGTACTCTTTCAGGTCCCTATACATCTTCATGCTTCCAAGATGAATAGAGAATGAAGAACTATGAGCCTCATCCAGCAGCTCCTTCTTTAATTCGGGGATGGGAGGAACACAAACCCGATTCTTGAACTTTATTATCCCATCACAATCAAGGTTGAATTCAGGAACATTTCTCATCTTCTTTTGTAACTCTACATCTTCTTTCTGTGCCTCTTTAATCTTCACATGTATAGATGGTTGAACATTCATTTGAGAAAGATAATATTTTTCCCCTTTCATTATAATTCCAAGATACATCATTTGTAAATCCATAAATATTGGATATTTTGTGATCCTCATCATGGATAAACTGGCATTGTCTAGTCGACTTAATGCATCTACCACCTTGTTTGCTTTCCCAGGGTGGTAATGGATTGAGCAGTCATAATCCTTAATCAGCTTCAACCATCTTCATTGACGCATATTCAGCTCCTTTTGTGTGAAAAAATACTTTAAACTTTTATGATCAGTATAAATATCACACCCTTCACCATAAAGGTAATGCCTCCAAATCATTAATGCAAAGATTACCGCAGCTAACTCCAAATCATGTGTTGGGTAATTTTGCTCATGGATTTTCAACTGTCGTGAGGTATAAGCTGTCACCATATCATTTTGCATAAGAACACACCCCAATCCCTTCTTGGATGCATCACTATAGATCACAAGCCTTTCTCCACTACAAGGCAGTGTGAGCACAGGTGCACTGGATAACCTTCTTTTCAACTCCTTGAAATTCTCTTCACATTTCTCCGTCCAGACAAACATAACTCCTTTCTGAGTCAACTTGGTGAGTGGATTAGATAATCGTGAAAAATCTTTCACAAAACGTCGATAATATACAGCCAAACCAAGAAAACTTCGGATCTTAGTTACTGTTGTTGGTCTCGACCATCTTTCGATGACCTCTGTTTTTGCTGGATCCACAGATATCCCCTCTTTTGAGATTATGTGACCCAAAAATGCATCTTTTTTGAAGCCAAAATTTACACTTGGTAAATTTGGCATAAAGATTCTCCTTTCTCAGGGTCATAAATATAATTCTCAAGTGATCTTCATGTTCTACCTTGCTCTTTGAATAGACAAGAATATCGTCTGTAAAGACTACCACAAATTGAGCAAGATAGTCTCTAAAGACTCTATTCATTAGATCCATGAACATAGCAGGGGCATTAGTAAGACCAAATGGCATCACTATAAATTCATAGAGTCCATACCTTGTACGGAAATCCGTCTTTGGTATATCCTCCCTTTGAACCTTAATTGATGATACCCTAAATGAAGATCAATCTTGGAAAAGTATTGAGCTCCGCGTAGTTGGTCAAATAATTCATCAATGCATGGGAGAGGATATTTGTTCTTGATAGTGATCTTGTTAAGTTCTTGATAATCAATGAAGAGTCTCATTGATCCATCTTTCTTCTTAAAAAAAAGAAAAGGTGCTCCCCAAGGTGACACACTAGGGCGTATGAATCCGTTATCAAGATTCTCTTGGAGTTTCTTCTTCAATTCCTGCAACTCAATTGGGGTCATTCTATAAGGTGACTTTGAAATAGGCAAAGCACCCGGTACGAGTTCTATTGAAAACTCAACTTCACGATTTGGTGGAGGACATGGTAATTCCCCCAGAAAGACATCATCAAACTCTCGTACGATGGGCATATTCTTAATCATGAGTTTCTCACCAACCATTTGAGATAAATTACCTTCATTTAGTGGAATCAATACCCATAAAATGGAAGAAATTTCCACTGGAAGGTTATGTTCATCCTTGCATTGATAGACGATCATAGATTGATCTGGAATATGAAATGTGACTTACCTTCTTTGGCAATTGATATGAGCTCCATATAAAGAAATCCAATCCATGCCAAGAATCACATCAAATTATACTACAGGAAGGATCACAAGATTTGCAGGAAGCACTTTCCCACAAACTTCGATCGGAGAAGAATTATAAACTTTTGATGCGACTGTTGTGCCATTAGATGTGGTCACAGCTAACTCAACATATAATTGTTGAGGTAATACGGTGATACCCTTAGAAAAGTCTTCAGAAATAAAAGAGTGGGTGGATCTAGAATCAAATAAAACATTTTCTACTTTAGAGTGGATGGTAAGTGTACCTTTCACCACATCGTTATCGTACTCCACAGCGCTGATAGAAATTGCATGTGACTTTCCTTTGTCTTTAGCCTTAAGAGTTTGTTGACGTCGACCATCATCATCAACCCTTGGATTAGGGCATTTATTGGCATAATGCCCCATCTCCTTGCACTTGAAACATTGATGTGTAGTGGGTTAATTCTGTGTATCCCTTCCTTTGGTTGCATCATTAGACATCTTCTTCCCATCATCGCGGCATTCAAATGCCCGATGACCTACCTTTCCACATTTGAAACATTTAATTTTCCCTTTAAGACAACTCCCTCCATGTTTCATTCCACTCTTTGAGCATAAGGGAAAGCTCATCTTCTTTTCAGTGTACTCTTTAGATTTTCCTTTGAATTCCATTTTCCTCTTCTTATCAAACCCATATGGCTGATGGGTTACTCCAATCTCCGTCTTGACTTTGAGAGCACATCGAACGATTTCCTCGTAGCTATTGATGTCCCTTTTGGATAACACCCTTCGAAGACTTGGTTTTAAGCCACTAAATAATCGATCGATCTTACTCTCAGGTTGGATAATAATACCAGAAGCGTACCTTGCAAGTCTTGTAAAATTTGCTTCATAGGTACCAACAGATTCATCATCCTTTTGCTTCAGTTCAAGAAACTCTTTCTCTATCTTTGTTTGGAGAATACGAGGGAAGTACTTATTGAAAAATAAGTTCTTGAAATCGTCCCATTCCATGGACTCAATTTCATCCCTTTGCCTCGTATTCTTAATGAGATTCCACCATTGATCGGAATATCCTTCCAAATGATAAACTGCTAGGATGAAATTATCATGTTCAGAACATTGAAGAACTGAAAATATCTTTTCAGTAGTACAAATCCATTGTTCAGTAACTAATGGATCAGTAGACCCGCTGAAAGAAGGTGGACGATGCCTCATGAAGGATTCAACAGAATGTTGCTCCTTCCATTGCTCGTTTGGAAGTCCTGCATGATTCATAGCTAGAGAAAGTTGTGTGAGCATGGCTACAAGATTTTGCATTCCAGCTCCCATAACGTTTGGTTGCTCTGGGGGACAATCATTGCAATGCTCGTCGCATTCCACATTAGCACGGTTCCTTCGGGTTCCAGCCATTGACTAAAACCAAGAAGAATAGTGTGAGCAACACTAATTATAATAGGAAAACCACATAATCAAGAGTAAAATTTCACACTTAAGGTCTTATACTAGGTTATTCATGGCCATTTCTAAAACACTAAGATTGTGTTCTATGTTTAGACTTATCCTTAGGGTTCTTTCTAAGGCTTTCACATCCTAGTTTCCAAAGGTTGACTATACCTTTCCTTTGATACCAACAATAACGACCCATACTTTACATACATTTTTAATACTTCAAAATTGAATCATACTTACTACAACATATAACAAAACCACGAAAGGACCGTATAGGTATAGTGTCTTTAGAAACTGGGAAACATAAACAACTGGTTCATAAAGCATCAGCTTTGCCTCCCACTTATTTCATCATATCTAGAGTCCCTTTTTGGCATATCCTACTTAATAACATTCTTCCTGACCTAGGGAAAGAAAACATACAAAAGGGTGAGCTCAAATGCACAGTAAGGGTAAACAAAAGAAATATCAATCACATCATATACACAAGCACATAACTTTTTGGAAATCTTAACCTGCAAAAGTGATCATAATTTCATAACATGGGATAAATCATAGCAGTGAAATGTAATCACAATAATCATAACCTAAAATATGAAACTTTTTGACATACACACATAATCATAGAGAATCATTTCTTGTTAGTCAAGACTCATTGCCAAGACTATCTTAGTGGACAAAGTCCCTTTCTGAACCGAGTCACCCTCGTTTCAGTCCTGTTTCACTGAACCGGTATGACCTACCGTTCCAGCCATGTCTATCTCATGAGATATAAAATCATTACCCAATGCATTGGAGGGAGATATAGGTCCCACCCATCTCATAATGATATCATTCTTATGTGTTCCACAAAATCATAAATCATACATCATTTCATAATCCATGTAATAAAAATGGGAATATTAAACATCATGACATCATAAAAAAATTCATATACGATAAAGGAATTCATAAAAATAATTCCATCACAACATAATCAAATCAATGTAATAATAGGGACAAAAACAGAACCATTTATTATCTTAGATGGAAAATAATTTTGATAAAACACTTGAACTTCATTCTTGAGGAAAATATACTTTCTACTTCAAAACACTTTTCCTTTCTTAACATGTCATACAATTTTAATCTAAAAGAAGTTGATTAAAAATAAACTTGAAAACTTTTAATGGATTCTTCTTGGAAATAATGTTTTAAAATTCCATTCATGCCGTATAAGTTAAAAAAACATTCTTCTCGTAATTTTTTCGGAAATGTCAAAAAGTACCTCGTACGAAAAATGACAAAAGATTCCTTTCATATATTTTACTAAAAACTCACCGAAGGGTAAAATTTGATATAAACTATTGTAGAAGGATATAAATATTACATATTGGGGAAACACAGATGTTGGTGATAAAATACACTCCAGTAAATACCAAAGTATAAACAACTCGGATAAAAAAATGAGATTGTGATATTTCCCTTACCTTAGGTCCGACTTGCTTTGTAAGTGTATGAACCTCCTGTATAATGATTTAAATAATGTTATTGAATTATTACAGAATCATACTTATTTTTATGATATCATATATGGTCATATTCTTAGCTTCTTAGTAGTAATATTTCATTGCTACTTGTTATTCAGGTGTTTATAACTTTTTGTTCTTATGCGTGTTTTGTCAAATAAATTATTATTCTTCTCATTATGTTATAGATACCTCATTTCCAGAATGTTATTAGTTTAATATATATCATATTAATTCATTCAATTCATTTATATAATCATTATGAAATGAAGATCATGTAGAACGAGTCGCATCACATCGTGGAGACGGTATTCCGTGCATACGCACGAGTGATGATATCGTTCCTATGATCTTGGAATTGTATTGGAGTTTATGTACACTATTTCAGAATCAATATCACTTTATAATAGTCATATGTAGTCATTATTTACACCATTATACCCATAAAAGTAAGGTGGTGGTGGAAAATAGATTACACCACGGCGTGGAGACGGTATTCTGTACGTACGCACGCGCGGTGATTTCTTTTTCCGTAGGATGGATAGATGGTGAAATAGGGTTGTTTAATACTTATAATAACATATCATTGTATGAGAGATACTGATGTTATTACTTAATAATGAAACAACTAAAGAAGAAGAAGTGGAAGAAGAAATAAAGATGAAAGAATCGGTAACGGGCATTACCTCTTCTTTGAAGTGCTTCTTTGAGACCTTCTTTTAGGGTACTAAAATTTGTCTTTGAAGAAGACCAGGACCTCTAGGATGTCTCTAGGGAAGTGGAGAGGAGAAAGTGGTAGGGTTTGGCCGATCTTGAAGGCTCAATGTGGTGTGAGGAATAGAGGCAGGAGGTGCCCTTTTATAAGGTAGGAGAGGGGCACCTTTAGAATAACTAATAATATTACTTTATTATAAAGTTATGTTCAGTTTTAAATAGCTCCAAATTGATTTATTTCGATGCTACTGTGGGGATGAGTCGAAATCCTCTGATCCAATAGAATTTAGACAAGTTTAGGTTCCTATTTTAACCTTATCATTTAGATTTAACATTAAGTTAAATAATTTTACTTTTACCATGTCTTCTTGTGTTCTTATACTATAAGGTTAATAAACTTACTATAAGCAGCCAAACGAACCCCAAGTTGTTTATTATTAATATATATAACCTTATCTAAGCCATTTGATCGAACCATATATTTTTAGGAATAAAATAACAATTACCAATATAATATTTGTTTTAAAAACTATTTAATGTCAATTTTGACACTATTTAGTAATTGATATTTGTGAAAATTATAACAGAATTATTAATTCGAAGCAAGTTAATTAAATCAATACTAACATGTAATATTAACCTATAAAATTTGTGGGATTCATAAAAAGTCTCAAATTACATTTATTTTGGTGTTTATAACATCAATTATCTCAATATTTCATTAATAAGATAATTACTGCATCATCATTGTGTCATAAATAAATTAAAATATTTAATGTCTAAATATTACAAATAAACTATAATTATGTAGGAAATCGTTTTATCTTTCTAATTAATATTTATAGTCTAATTTATCTTATGTATAACCCCGTATTAAATTATATTTACTTATTAAACTTTGAATTTAACTATTTTAACCTTTTTTAAATAAATTAATAATAAATGTCCTAATCTAATCCAAGTGGGCCTAAATGGTCATATTTTATTCCTAAGTTTGTTTGTGGTCGAATTACACTTATCCAATAGAATTAGGACATGTGTTAGTGTAATAATAATATCATCTTTACCCTTAATTACCCTATTTACTTTAAACCGTGGTAAAAAAAAGTAAAAAGTTTCTATTCACCAAAAAATTATTTTCATCTCATTGAACCAAATTTTACTTAATGACATCAACTGTGTCTCTCGGATTTTTAAAATTCCACTCACAGAAGCGGTAAAATTAAGTTTTATAAAAAATTCAGTTTTTTAACTACCACTTAGTGGTTTCACTATTCATCAAAAATTGAAAGTTTTCAGAAAAATACCAAAATTTCACCCTAAGCTAATTTCGATATTCCGAATCCAAAAATGAAGTCCATTTTGAAAAATGAAATTTATAAAATTTCAAAAAGTGGTTATTACTATTCATAACGGCTAGTTTTAATAATATTTTAATAGCATATCGTTGTTTAGTAAAACTCGGTACTGCGTGCGATGCAAGCTATCGAGGAAGGTCGTGATTTCGTGTAAAGAAAGCCAAGAAAGTGTTGTGTAGAAAAATATTCCTTTTATGATTTATATAACATAAAAGTCTCGGGTGTTACAATTTCACACACTAAAAATGTGATAAAGTCGTTTTTGGACTTGGTGACTAAAGAATCCTAAATGAAATGAAATTATTATTTTCTCATCACCAAATCACATAAATGGTATATATATAAATATATATAATCATAAATAATTATATTTTATCGTATATGTGAAATAATAATCCTGTTGGAATGATAACTGTGACATAACTTGTTTCTATAATGATAATTGATAAATGAGAACATTACTAATGAATATATATAAACTACATTATTAATAATCATAACATTGGATCATTTTTCATAACCATATTCTATGAATGATTTTATGTAAAAAAAATTAACAATAAATTCGATAATTATTTAATTATTTTTAGTTTGGATAGGTATTTATAATGACCTCATTAACCATATTTGAACTACCAATGTCTGTTATGACACATTAGGTGAATATTTTAATAACCTTTGATATAAAAATAATTGATTATGTATATATACATAAACTATAAATAAGTAAAAAAACCTTACAATAATATTGAAATCATTCCCATGAAATTAAATAATTAATATTTTATTTATTATTCTTGATGAAAAATAACAATCATTTTGAATCAGAACTATATTGATGGGTTTTCTCATTTCACTTTTATTTCTATGAGATATATTCCATATTCACCGCTATTTTTTGTGTTTTGGTGTATATAAAAAAAAATAATTTCATTTATGAAATTAATATTATATTTATGGTTGTTTTAATATAGATTTTATTGTATATTTTTTATTTGGTTTATGGTTCTAATTATATCAAATGAATAAGGAATTTTGTTTCCCAAATATTCCTTCTTTGAGACATTTGTAATGTAATCATCTTATATTCTTTTATGAGCTATAAATAATGCCGCAATGATTGGTTGTAACATGGATATAATAATTTTATTAATAATATATTTTTATTTTTTGTAATTTAATTATGGGTATTTTTATTTAATGTTAACCATGTTTCAAAAGTATTTCTTTTAAATCTAATTATGTAATAGAATTTTATATGATTATGACTATGATTATAAAATTGTATAAGAATCATGTATTAAATTATAATATGGTTATTCATTATATTTTAATGTTATTTTATCATTTAGGGTATTTTAAATAGTATTTTTAAAATTTTCCTTTTAATAAAATGTGACAACATTTCACTATTAGCTCATAAATATTGGTTCTTTTAATGTATAGTTTTCTAAAAATGATTTAATTTTTTTAGAAATTTATTTTAGAAATATTAAAATGTATTTTCCATAAGAATAATTTATATTACTTTTAAAATATTTTTTATATTCTTTCTTGTTTATATTGAAAAAATTACATTCAATTTTTTTAATGTTTTGTAAAATGATCTTCAAAATAAAAATTGAATTTTATATAAAGTGTTTCTAATGATCATTTAACTGTACTTTTATTCATAAATTTAAAGGACCTTAATAATAATTATTTTAAAGTAGTGATATTTTATAAGGACGAAATATTTATTCATATTATGTTTTGATTATGATTGTTTCAGAGATATTGTTCTGGAAGCCATTTCATTTCCATTGGTTTATCATTTTTCTACGAGATTTTTTTGGAACCCATTTTTTAGATGGATTAACCATGTTTAAACCTGATTAATATCGATCCAATTTCTTTTTCAAAGGTGAATCATGTTTTGAAATGAATAATGTGGGTTTTAATGAGTTGTGATGAATTTAATTATCAATTTTTGTTTTTCATTACTCAATTTCTGGACATTATATATTATGGGTGCACCTAGATACCACCAAGTGAGCCCATTACAGATTATATGATGGGAGTGATATTATAAGAATCTAATGAATTTTGAAATTATTATATTTCTCTGAGAGTTAAGTTGGAATGTATTTGTATGGTTATTCCCATTATTCAGTGTTCTAAAAAGGTTTTACATGTGTTCTATAAGAGGTTTATAAGATGATGTTCTAATATACAAATATGTTTAATTTATTCTTTCTATGGGATTATGAATTTTCATTTGATATTGATTTATTTCACAATGATAATTATTTTTTATTATTATGTTTAATTAAAATTTTAAATTATTCTACCATTTTTAATTTATGATGGTCCAGTTAATGATGGGTATGAATATATTTATGATAAACTCTTGATCCTTGATTAATTATTCATAAAATTATTACCAATTTTGATAACAAATGTTATTTATTTTTTAATCAATATTTTTTCCATTATTGATTATTTTATGTATGCCTTTTTTCAGTTGTTCAATAGTTTATAAATAACAATTGTTAGTAGGGTATCTTCATCATAAAAATACATTATTCATACTTGGTGTTTAGATTGTTTGATAAAATTTTAATTAAAAAACAATTGTTAGTATGGTGTTTTATTGTGAGTCTATATTTTCTGTGGGTTTAGCTGAAATATTATTATCCTTGATATGATAACCTTTGTTATGGGATAGGTATCTTCATCATCAAAATCCATGTAGGAATTACTGGTGGATGGAATTCTTGATAAATCGTGGATAAAAGGGTTGATTTGGGAAGGTATTATGAGTCATGAGTCTGAGATGATGAGGATGGATGAAAATTTAAATTGGTTTCATGTGATACATTATTAATGTTCTGGTTAGTATATTTTAGGATATTCATGTATGGTCTCTTGATACACATTATGGGTTCTTCCATAATAGGTTCCAATGTATGGTTATGGGGTGGATTACTCCCTATCTCCCCAACTATATATACTAAGGTCATGTGGTACTTCAGAAGTTATTTCTATAATCATATATGGGTTGTGACAAATTATAATGTGATGGTAAAATGGGTTGAGAAACAGTATTTTTTAGACCAATAGGTATTATTAATATCCATTGATGTTGTATTTTTCCTTGATAATTGGATGGATTAATCTAGAGATGAATATAGGTGCTTGACTAGTGAAAACTATTTCGTTGTGATTTGAATTGTGTGTGAGATATGTTCTTGATAATATGGCAGTACAATTACCGATGGGTTGGGAAATTAAGACATGTTGAGATAGACCACAAATACAAGATATGAGATACAATCAGTCCTAAGAAATAAAATGAAGTATGATTACTATTGATACTAATGAGAATATATGGGTTTAGTAAATTACTATAATGGTTAATGAATTAGGATAATTCCATGTATATAGTGAGTGGGGGACCACACTAATCAAAATTTTCTAGTATGACTAGACGATTCTCATAAGGAGATAGAATTTGAGATTCACATGTAACGCCCCAACCCCAGTTACCCAGAGATGGTGTGTTATTACATAACATTGGAATGATCACAAGAAAGATCAAATCTCGAAAGACCGATTAGTTTAGTTGCCTTGGAAACACTAGATATATTCATAAAGATTTACATTACATCATAAAAATGAAAACTACAAAAATATAGTCTCCATAGTCCACACACTTATCCCCTCATACTATCCCTACAGGTCATTCATAAATTACATCTTCACATCCTGGGAAAAATAAAACTTAGAAAAGGGGTGAGCTCAAATGCCCAGTAAGGATAATAATATAGAGGAAACATTTATAAATAAGAATAAACATTCAAGGAAATGCATAAATAAAAAAACCTTTTAAACATGATCTTAAAAATAGTATGGAAAAAATAAAATGAAATAATTCCATTTACTTATTCACATAGATATTCTACTAATCGAATAATCACATGCAATAAAAATAACCACTTTCATAATAATGGAATGCATAATGCCAGACTATCATAACCACATAGCCAAGGCCTCGTGCCAAGACTACAAATAATATTTTGTCAAGGCCTTGTTCCAGGACACTAGTTTGTCTCATTAGACCTACCGATGCATCGAGGAGCTATAGCGGGCTCCACCCGTTACATATTAAGTCTAATGCATTCCCATATGAAAATGTTTAAACATAACATAAACATCTATATTAAAACTATCATATGAAATGTAAATACTTCATCCATAAACCATGAATGGTATAAAAATAAGACATCCACATTCAATCATATCAAAAAACCTTCAATACAATATATATGTTTTGTATCATAATAAATCAACTTCAAATAAGTGTAAAATCCATCAATGGATGTTGACATAGATGAAATCAAAACTCTTTTTAGAGAAATATCTCTTTTTATTTTGAAATAATTTAAGAGTCATATAATTATAAAATAAAACATTTTATTTTAAAAATATTCTTATAAGATTGTAAGGTAAGATTCGACGATTTTACAACGGCAGAAAATAGCCTCACCCGCCGTATAAGTTAAAAAACAGACTTATCTTAATTCTGTCAAAAAGGTTAAAAAGGTCCTTGTTTGGAAAATGACGGAAATATTCCTTTATAAACATCTTATAAAAAGTCAAACAAGGTTATAAATGACTTTATCCCATATTATATAAAATATTAAGAATGTTTTGAAATACACTTTCATGAAACATGGATGTGGATGATAAATAGGTCCCAGTAGATAATTACGTATAAACAACCTCAGATAAAGAAGAGATTGTGAAATAACCCATACCTTGTAATTTTACTTGGTTGAGGGTAGGATAACCTCCTGTATAACTGTTGAAATAATTGTTATTCAATTATATAAGAATCATATACATTAATATGATATCATATATGATATTTTAACATTGATTTGTTAATAATATCTTAGAATTATCGTCATTTGAGGTGTTAACTTACTCATTTTCTTTTATAAGTTTTGTTATGTAATCCATGTTTTTCATGGATACGTTGTAACTTATTTATATCCAGAATGATATCAAGTCCTTAAAAATTATTTTTCAATCATTATATGATAATTATACTTGAATGGATATGATGGAGAATGAATCTCATCACGTTCGTGGAGACGGTAGTCCGTACGTACGCACGAGCGACAATGTCATTCTTTTGATATTAAAATAATCTATAATTGGATGGTATATAATATATACAGAATTATTATCATGTTATATTTATTATTTACATGAATTACACAACAATATTATACCCATCCAAATAATAATTTATTGAATAACAATTACACCACGACGTGGAGACATTAAGTCGTACGTACGTACATATGGTGACATGTTATTAAAAGGAAGGATAGAATACTTAATATGATTTTTCTAGATTTATAATAACATTAAAGTATATAGGAGATACTGGATTAAATATTTTTTAATGGAAATAACAAAGAAAGAAGAAGTGGAAGAAGAAAGGAACTTGAAAAAGGGTGGTGAAATCCTTACATCTTCTTCAGGTTCTTCCTTTTGATTTGACCAAAAGGGCTCCCTAGGATGGATTTATAACTAATGGAAGGGCTCTAGGATGATGTGAGGGAAGTTTAGAGAGTATTTAGGAAGAGTTCGGCCGAGCCAAATGGCTATTAATGTATGAATTATTGAGAAGGGGGAGTGCCCTTGTATAAGAGGGGTGAGGGGAACATTTTGAAAAGCTAGAAATATTATTTTATAATAAATTTATATTCGGTTTATAATGGGTCCAAAGTGCATTATTTAAAGGTTAAGGTGGGTATGGGTCAAGAAACACTCATCAAATAGAATTTAGACTGGTTTGGGTAATTATATTAGACTTATCTTTTAGTTTTAACTCTTAGTTAACTAGTTTGACACTTACCATGTCACTTTGTATTTTTATATTATATATTTAATAAACATACTATATACCTCCAAGATACCCCCAAGTTTTCCATTAATTATACACCTATCATGATATAAGTCTCTTTTCTGAACCGTAGATTTTTAGGAATTTAATATCAAATAATAATCGAATATTTGTTTTAAAATCTCTTTTATGTAAATTTTGACACTATTTAATACTTTATTTTTGTAAAAATTAGAACATAAGGATTACTTCGAAAAGAGTTAATTAAATAATTCCTAACATGTCATATTAACATATAAAATTAGTGTAATTCATAAAAAGTATCAAATTATATTTATTTGGGTATTTGTAATATCAATTATTTTAATTTTTCACTATTATGGTAATTACTGCATCATAATTGTGTCATAAATAAATTAAATTATTTAAAGCCTAAAAATTATAAATAAAATATAATTAAGTAGGAAATAGTTTTATATTTCTAATCAATATT
The DNA here is from genome assembly GCA_963277665.1 of Viscum album. Taxonomy (NCBI): domain Eukaryota; kingdom Viridiplantae; phylum Streptophyta; class Magnoliopsida; order Santalales; family Viscaceae; genus Viscum; species Viscum album. Next base: position 57,558,115 of record OY728143.1, on the reverse strand, counting down.
TATAATTGAATTTATCTTATGTGTAAACCTATATTAAAAATGTTTTAGTAAATAAACATTGATTTTAACTCTTTTAAGACTTCTTTGAATTAAATAATAATAAATGTCCTAATCTAATCCAAGTGGACCTAAATCATAATATTTTATTCCTAAGGTTGTTTTTGATTGAGATACACTTGTCAAATAGAATTAGGACATGTGTTAGGGTAATATTAATATCATTTTTACCATTAATAACCCTATTTACTTTTAACCGTGGTAAATAAAAGTAAAAATTTATTTTTCACCAAAAATTATTTTCATCTCATTGAAGAAAATTTTACTCATTTATATTAACCGTGTCTCTAGGATTTTCAAAATTCTACTCATAGAAGCAGTAAAATTATGTTTTATGAAGAAATCAGTTTTTTTACTATCACTTAGTGGTTTCACTATTCAACAAAAATTGAAAGATTCTAGAAAAATATCTAAAAGTAGGCCTAAGGTATATTTGATATTATGAATTCAAAAATGATGTCTATTTTACCAAATTCAAAACATATCAGTTACATTAATTAATTTAAAAATTAATTCCCGTCGTCAAAACAAATAGCATATTTTTAAGATATAATAACTATCAAAAGATTGACACTTATTTATGTTCGGTTTAATTGTGAAATTATGTACAATGACAAACATTGTATTAAATGGTAAAAATGTATTCTAATTATAATTTAAAACCACTAAAATTCATAATTTACCAATATAAATTATTTCGATTAAAAAAGTTGTTTTTAATTAAAATTTAGTGATTTTCTCTATTCATCAAAATATAAATGTTATCCGAAAAGTTCCAAAATTTCACCTTAGGATAAATTAGATACACCGAATACAAAAATGAATTACATTTTGAGAGAAAAAATTTCAAAAATTCGATATTACTATTTATAACGGCTAGTTTGATTGGTTGTGGTGTGTGTTAGAACTCGAAGTTGCATACAACAAACGCTACTGTATTATTTAAAGGAAAGCGTACCATGAAAGTTTGGGATGTTTCATTGTAAATTTTTGATGTCCCCATTCTCAAAAGTAAATTTATTTAGTCAAATTGAATATATAAAAGTTTAAAATATTGGATTTAAAACGGATTCACTTTTAAATGTTGGGAAAAGTGCAATACTGAAAATGAATTTGTTCTTACATTATGTCTAAGAAACTCATAATATGGATTCTAAAATTATAAGGATTATATAATGTTTAAAATTTAGTTAATACTATTCATAACCACTTTTTAACTGCTTGTTTGTTAAGTCTTGGTGCGCTTGAACTCGGTGTTACGTGTGGTGCAAGTTGTTGAATTATTTTGAAGAAATAACACACTATGAAATCATGGAGTGTTACATTCTCCCCTCATTCAATAAATTGCATCCTCGTAATTTGAAATTGTTCTTTGAAAATAAAAGGTTGAATATTGAAAATAAATTTGTGGGAAAACCCACATCAGAAATTGGATTAATAAAATTTAGTCATAATAAGAGGAAAAGAGAAATGAAAGGGTCACCACCAAATTATGATCTGTATTCGGAGAACATTGGTTTCAATTAGAGACATATAATTGGTGGAAAAATGTAAATATTTATAGGTAGTGATTGAGGTCATCAATCACAAACAAGTGTAAAATTTAAGGCCTTAAATTCATCAATCTATATTGATTTAAAATACCATCGGTTCAGCAAAACATATGGTATTAGGATAACACATTTTTTTTTGTTTTAAGATCCCTTCACTAAAGTATAAGAATTAGTTTTTGGATCATGTGCATTTCTGGAGTTGTCATTCCTTCTACTGGGCACCATTTCTAAACAATGGAATACACTAGATTAGTTTATGAATAACAATACCTAATCCCAAACTTGTAAAAAACATAACAGAAATTAAATAGTTTATGGGTATAATCCATAATCATAAAAATTCCTCCATTGAGTAAGTATATACTCATAAACCCTTCATAATGTTTTGTATAGAAAATTTGAATTATCCTAAGCATATCTCCCGGGAGTGTCGTAACCACGAGTGCAGCAGGGCCCGTTGTCGTGCACCAGTTCCCATGCAAGCCTAGCTCAAAGCGGTGTTTTTGGGTTTTACCCCTAGGTACATCTGTGACAGAGCCACCTCTTCCTTATCGTATCCAGACTGGGATGTATTGCTTGGAAAAATCACAAAATATCTACAATACCAAAATTCTGGGATGTTATTCTACACTAATCCTCAAATATCATCATAGGTCTACATGCTCTAATCAGAGTTCATCTAAATCTAGCTTCCAAGTTTTGTACTAAACATCTTCTGATACCAACTGTAATGCCCCGACCCCAGTTAACCAGAGTCTGTGCATTATTACATAAAATTGGCATGATCACAAGAAATATCAATTCTCTAATAACCAATTAGTTTAGTAGTTTTGGAAACACTAGATATATTCATAATGTTTTACATTACATCATAAAATGAAAACTAAAACAATATAGTCTCTATAGTCTACACTCTTATCCCTTCATACTATCCCTACAGGTCATTCATAAATTACTTCTTCACATCCTGAAAAAAATAAAACATAGAAAAGGGGTGAGATCAAATTCCCAGTAAGGATAACAATATAGTTGAAACATTCATAAATAAGAATAAAAATTCAAGGAAATGTTTAACTAAAACAAAATCCTTTTAAACTTGAACTTCAACATAGTATGGCATAAATAAAATGAAATAATTTCATTTACTTATTCACATGGATATTCTACTAATCGAATAATCACATGCAATATCAATAACCACTTTCATAATAATGGAATGCATAATACCGGACTATCAAAACCACATTGCCAAGGCCTCGTGCCAAGACTACAAATTAGATTTTGTCACGACCTTGTGAAAAAAAACTAGTTTGTCTCATGAGACCTACCGATGCATCGAGGATCTATAGCGGGCTCCACCTATCACATATTAAGTCCAATGCATTCCCATATAAAAAGGTTTAAACATAACATAATCATTCGTATTAAAACTAGAATATGAAATGTAAATACTTTATCCATAAACCATGAATGGTATAAAAATAACAGATCCAGAGTCAAACATATCACAAAACCTTCAATACAATATATAATTTTTGTATCATAATAAATCAAATTCAAATAAGCGTAAAATCCATCAAATGATGTTGACATAGATGAAATCAAAACTCTTTTTAGATAAATATCTCTTTTTATTTTGAAATCATTTAAGAGTCATATATTTATAAAATAAAACATTTTCTTTGAAAATATTCTTATATGCTTTTAAGGGAAGCTTCGACGATTTTATAACGGCGGAAAATAGCCGCTCCCACCGTATATGTAAAAAAACATTCTTACCTTAATTCTGTCAAAAAGGTTAAAAAGGACCTTGTTTGAAAATGACTGAAAGATTAATTTATAAAAATCTTATAAAAAGTCAAAAAAGGAAATAAATGACTTTATCCCATATTATTTAAAATAGTAAAAAAAATTTGAAATACACTTTCAAGAAACATGGATGTGGATGATAAAGAGGTCCTAGTAGATAATTACGTTTTAACAACATCGGATAATGAAGAGATTGTGAAATAAACCTTACCTTGTACTTTTCCTTGGTTGAGGGTAGGTAAAACTCCAGTATAATGTTGAAATAATTGTTATTAAATTATTAAAGAATCTTATACATTAATATGATATCATATATGATCTTTTAACATTGCATTGTTAATAATATTTGAGAATTATCGTCGTTTCGGGTGTTAACTTACTCATTTTATTTTATATGTTTTGTTATGTAATCCATGTTTATCTGGGATAGGTTGTATATTATTAATATATATAATGATATAAAGTCCTTAATTTTTTTTAAATCATCAAATGATAATTATACTTGAATGGATACGATGGAGAATGAATCTCATCACGTTCGTGGAGACGGTAGTCCGTATGTACGCACGACCGACAATATAATTATTCTGATATTAAAATAATATATAATTAGATGGTATATCATATATACAGAGTCATTATCATGTTATATTTAATATTTACATGAATTACACATCATTATTATACCCATCTAAATAATAATTTATTGAATAACAATTACACCACAACGTGGAGACGGTAAGTCGTACATACACACCTATGGTTACATGTTATTCAGAGGATGGATAGAATACTAAATATGGTTGTAACATATTTATAATAACATTACAGTATATAGGAGATACTGGATTCAATATTTTATAGTGGGAAAAACAAATAAATAAGAAGTGGAAGAAGAGAGGAACTTGAAAAGGGTGGTGAAATCATTACCTCTTCTTCGGGTTTTTTCGTTTTTATTTGATCAAAAGGGATCCATAGGATTACTTTATGACTAAAGGAAGGCCATTAAAATGAATTGAGGGATGTTTATATAGTATTTGGGTAGAGTTTGGCCGAGCCAAATTGCTTTGAATGTGTGAATTAGTGAGAAGGGTGAGTGCCCTTTTATAAGTGGGGTGAGGGGAACCTTTGGAAAAGCTAGAAATATTATTTTATAATTAATTAATATTCGGTTTCTAATGGATAAAAAGTTGATTATTTAAAGTTTAAGGTGGGGATGAGTCTAAAACCACTCAACCAATAGAATTTAGATAGGTTTGGGTAATTATATTAACCATATCCTTTAGTTTTAACTCTTAGTTAATTAGTTTGACACTTACCTTGTCACATTGTATTTATATATTATATAGTTAATAAACATACTATATACCTCCAAGAGACACCCAAGTGGTCCATTAATGATACACCTATCATGATATAGGTCTCTTGGCCTAACCATAGATTTCTAGGAATTTTATATCAATTAATAATATAATATTTGTATTAAAAAATCTTTTTTGTCAATTTTGACACTATTCAATAATTGATTTTTGTAATAATCACAATAGAAAGATTACTTCGAAAAAAGATAATTAAATCATTCCTAACATGTCATATTAACCTAGAAAATTATTGTAATTCATAAAAAGTCTCAAATTATATTTATTTGGGTATTTATAATATTAATTGTTTTTCACTATTATGGTAATTACTGCATCATCATTGTGTCATAAATAAATTAAATTATTTAATGACTAAAAATTATAAATAAAATATCATTATTTAATAAATATTTTTGTCTTTCTAATGAATATTTATAACCAAATTTATCTTATGTGTAACTCTATATTAAAAATGTTTTAGTAAATAAACATTGATTTTAACTCTTTTAGCTGTTCTTTGAATTAAATAATAATAATTTTCCTAATCTAATCAAAGTGGACCTAAATGATAATATTTTGTTCCTAAGGATGTTTTTGGTCGATACACACTTATCCAAAAGAATTATGACGTGTGTTAGGGTAATATTAATATCATTTTTACCCTTAATTACCCAATTTACTTTTAATTGTGGTAACTAAAAGTAAAAAGTTACTATTTAAAAAAATTATTTTCATCTCATTGAACCAAACTTTACTCCTTGATATTAATCGTGTCTCTGGGATTTTCAAAATTCCACTCACAAAAGTAGTAAAATTATGTTTTATGAAAAATTCAGTTTTTAACTACCACTTAGTGGTTTCACTATTCATCAAAAAAGAAAGATTCCATAAAAAAACCAAAAATTAGGCCTAAGATATATTTCATATTGTGAATTAAAAATTATGTCTATTTTACAAAATTTGAAACATATCAGTTGCATTAATTAATTTAAAAATTAATTCCCATCGTCAAAACAAATAGTGTGTTTTTAAGAGATAATAACAATCAAAATATTCACACTTGTTTATTTCCGGTTTAATTGTGAAATTATGTAAAATGACCAAAATTGTATTAAATGGTAAAATATTATTCTAAATATACTTTAAAACCACTCAAATTCATAATTTTTCAATATAAATTATTTTTATTAAAAAAGTTGTTTTTAATTAAAATATAGTAATTTTCACTATTCATCAAAATATAAATGTTATCTGAAAAGTTCCAAAAATATACCTTAGGCTAAATTCGATACTCCGAATACAAAAATGAAGTCCATTTTGAGAGATAAATTTTAAAAAATCAAGTATTACTATTCATAACGGCTAGTTTGATTGGTTGTGGTGTGTGTTAGAACTCGATGTTGCGTACAACATACGCTACTGTATTATTCAAAGGAAGGCGTACCCTAGAATCTTGGGATGTTTAATTGTAAATTTTTGATGTCTCCATTCTAGAATGTAAATTTATTTAGTCAAATTGAATATACCAATGTTCAAAATATTGAATTTAAAAAGGTTTCACTATTAAAAGATGGTAAAAGTGCAATACTAAAAATAAATGTGTTCTTACATTATGTATAAGAAACTCATAATATGGATTCTAAAATTATAAGGATTATATAAATTTTAAAATTTATTTAATACTATTCATAACCTCTTTTTAATGGCTTGTATGGTATGTAATGGTGCACTTGAACTCGGTGTTGCGTGTAGTGCAAGTTATTGAATTATTTAAAAGAAATAACACACTATGAAATCTTGGGGTGTTACATCACACACTTGTGCTAATGTTCATTAATATAATGATACAATTTTACTAACTTATTTTTAAACATGAGATTATTTTATTGATGCAAGGTTGTTTTATGGGAAACCATATTACCATTGTACCCTATAATGTGGATTGTCATGTATAACTATTTGAGAAATATTCATGATGATCATGATTGTATGAATTAATTTAATGGAAGGTAATTGGAATGAGAGTTATCCTGGACTACTGACAAGGGTGTTTTTTGAGTAGGGACTATAATCATAAATGTATAAGAGGATGAAGCACAATTCAAGTTTTTCTACTAAATTGTGGGGGTGATGGGTCAGTGGAACCAACAAAAATCTATATACTTCTTTAAGGTGTTCTTAGATGAAAGAGTTAGTCTACTATAAATAAATAAATAATAACCAGATATTTGTATAGATTGATGAGGATAAGGTACGGTCAATAAGTTTAGTAGTTGATGAAAATGTGTGTGGGTCGTCATCTGTTGGAAGGATTGAGTATTGTTATAGAAATGGTCATGGTGGGTCACACTAACAATGACACTTATATGATCATTGAATGCATTAGGAATTGTATTAATGTTCATGTTTTAATGTAATGAGATTAGTATGGGGTAAAAGAGTTTCATTTAATTGTGAGAATAGTTATTAAGAATATATATATCATTCCATGTAGTTGATTGTCTTTTCTAGAAAATTTATTTTAGAAAATGGAGTTAGTAATCAATTCATTAAGAATTCACAAATTTTGATAGGAGGGAAAAAACATCATAGTTTTGGTGGATATATATGGTGTCATTTTTCATTAGCAATTGGATATTTTTTAGAGGTAGTTGGTGTTGTGGGTTTCTAAATGGATTATTTGATGTGTGGTAGAGTGTAATGTTTTATATATGGTTAAAAATAATTAATTGGATTGATAACCTATGTTATTATAATTCACATAAAAATAGTTTGGGATATTTTATCTACCAATAGTTGGTTTTTGTGAGGGAATGACTATGAATAGTCTATGATTACAATATCGACTGCGCATAAATATGTATTATCTACTACATGTCATGTGTTATTTGTGAGGATACATATTTGGAAATAGATAAAATATATTTTATTGTTTTTATTGGAAATATTAGGGTTTGGTGATGTTAGGGAGAATTTTATTCTTATGTATCAGTGTATGCGATATTTTAAGAATTGGAGATGAAATTAGAAATATGAAAATGGAAATTCCTATAGTTGTTTTTTCATATGTTGTTAATGGAATATGAGGTACATTAGGTGTTTGGGTTAATACAATAGAAGGGATTTGGGTCACTATAGCTGATATAATAGTGGATATAGAGAATTATATAACAAGAGGTGTTGTAAAATAGTAAGTGCCTCAAAAGATTAATTTTTAGTATGATGGGAGTGGTTTTCATAATGATGAAGGATGAACATTCCACAAAAACTCTACATATGACAAATTTTTATATTTTGAAAATGACCTTCTACATCCAAATTGGATTCTCCATGGGTTGGTCTCCCATGGGATGAATCACATTAATAATTGAGTGGAAGCTCCATGTGGGTTGTTTAAGAGTAAATTCTTGAAATATATGAAAAATGAACACCATATTTAGTTATATTATACAAATTTGGTGGTTCAAAGATCCACAAAATTAATGTGTTTAGTCTGAATGAGTTTGAATAATTTCAGTTTTTAAGAGTTGATAAAAATTCCAAAATGTATGTCCCTTAAACATGGAATTTGATACATAAAAATCTACTATCGGACTATGTGAGATTAAATATTTCTTCTCTATGTGGTTTTTTACAACATGATCCATTGGTTTTTCCAATAATGTATACCATAGACTAAAGGTGTCGTTCTATGATGTATCAGGGCTATTTCATGATTCTTGGTCTTCGAAAAGATAGTTTTCCATGAAGGATCAGGTCTACACCATGAATCAACAACAATAGTTAAATTTCCATTCTCTATTTTTCTGGATCAGGTCATAAAATGACCAAGAAATGATATTTTAGAAATTTAGATATTTTATGTTTAGGGTTCTCTACTATGGAAGGGGGTTCCATACCACAACAAAGACAATAGTGGGGGAATTGAATCACAACCATTATGGTTATACCAAATTGATTTTTCGGAATTTTTTAATATATTATATTAAAATAATATCAAAAATATTATAAAATTAAATGAAATTTCACTCATATTAAAATTATGACACATCCTTATATACTTCCAGCCTCATGTTGTCCGTTTGACATTATGGAAATTTTTATTCCAGTATAGATTGGGGCATTCTCTCATGCAGTAGGTTACCTCACTTAGGGATTTTAGTTCTCTCCATTCTATTTATTTTTTACCTCATTTTTTGGAATTTATCATTTGGAATTCCATAAATATGGTATTTTACAACTCTTGGAAAGTGCATTATTATTGTCGATTTAACGAGTGATGTTTTATATGAACTATTCAAATGGAATCATGTATGTAGTCCCAAAAAAGATAAGAATTGTACATTTTTATGTTATATTGTACATGTGATGTATGTAATCAATTTTTTGAAACCATAACATAAAACGATTTCAGTATTTATGATTCATATTAGCTATCTAGAAGTGTTTAGTGATAATACTAGAATGGCTCATACATTGATTGTTGTTTCCATGAAAAAATATGTGAGATTTCTGATTTGTGAACCCAAGAGGTATCTATAAATAGAAACATGAAACAATGTGGGTCAGGGATTTCATACCATTTATGTGATTTTTCAATAAATCCAAGTTATATTATGTGTTACTATATGGTTAGTCATAATGTAAGACATACATATAGAATGATATATTAATATTTTATAAAATCAGAAAAATTTATTTTATAATATTGGTATATTACATTAATTATATATGAGGATGTTAATTTTCACAATTTGTTTGAGATGTAGAATTATGAATCAATATTTTTTAATTATCTTTATAACACTATGACTCACATAACCATTTTAATGTTAATATGGTTACATAAAATTCTGAAACGTGTAAAAAATCATTAATATACCATATATTTTGATCAAATAGAAGAGATAGTCTGTGGAAGTGAGTAACATGAGATGTAAATGAAAGAATTTTGTTGAGTTGGAGATGTGTATTCCTAAATTCATGTACTCATAGATCATCACCATAACATATATAATAGATTCTTTGAAATTTCAATGATATGAATGATCATAAATAATTATCAAGATGATTTTAATACGCTCCCAAAGATCCCTACATATATTCTATATAGATCTATGAAATAATTTAATATAATATAGCTCTAGAAGAACATTCATCATGTTAATTTGTGATTCTTTTTTCCAATGGATACACCTCAAATGGAAGATCCACTTGACTATTCATTAGACATAATTCTCATGTAATGGATGATAGAAATGGTATTAGTGTACTTTAGCATAATTTTACAATTCATTATATATTTGATTCAATTTTTTTAATGTTGTGGTTTTATTGGATTTCTTGTTATCAAAAATTTTCATATACATTAACTAATTGTTACTCCTATATTAAAAATCATTGAATAATATTAATTCTTTCTAGGATTTGTTGATTAATAAAGTCATACTTATATTAAATGATTTTTATGAAATGTATTCATTTTAATATTATTTTCCCCCTAATTTGATTTTAATAATATTATGAACAATTGAATGATGAACTCGGATTTGGGACATCATATTAAAATACATAGTTCTAATCCAACATTTCAATATAATAATAGAGTATAATAGTGAGATATAGAATTTGATGGTAATGTTGTGACATGTGTTCAAAACATAGCATCATTTCTCTATAGTGATATTGATGTGGATCATTAATCATGATTGATATATAAAGGGAAAAATATGATATAATACATACATTAATATATTTTTATGGGTTACACCATATTAATCATTTTTTCTATGATTCATTAATTTTTCGTGGAAGCTAAAAATATTACTCTTCTCACTTATCATAACCATTTCATGGGTAATTTGATTATAAGTATATCTAGAAGGCTATAAATTTCTTAATATCTAAAACCCAATCTATCATATTCTATTATTACACCTATATTGTTACATAAAATTTTATAATACTTTTTGGCATTAAATTTTTTTGAATTTAACTATGTAATTTATTTCTTTAATAATAAGAAAAAGTATTTTGTGATGTATTAATGTATATTAAATAGTTTATAGATAAATATATTTTTATTTATTTATAATAAATAAAATAAATTATTTCGAATAATTTTTTATATAATATTCTATAATATTATAAAATAATTAAAAATAAATTATTAATTACATGACATGGAATATAATATTGATATAAACTGGAGGCATAGAAATTATATGTGTATTATAGAAATGGTATATAAACTAAACAATAATAAAATATATAATGTTCTTATATTTAAAATTTAGAGTTATTTTATAAGGAAATGTTTTTAATTTTTAGGTTAAATTGTCATATATATAAATATATTATTTAAAACATACTAATGTTTTTAATTAATTACGTTATAAAAGGTTCAAACAATATTATTAAATTATAGTTTCTTTATAAAAATAGTTTATGTAATATATATTTTCATATATAATATTTTTATTCCTTAAAATAAAATATATTTTATGAAAATTCTATTCTGTGAGTAAAATGTTGTTTTTCATTTTCTTAAATAAAAATAATGTGTTGATATTTATCAATATTCCTAATGTATATAATGAATTAAATATTTATTATAATTAATAATTTTTGAATTTTTTAGCTGTAGTTCTTCTCATGTTGAAATAGAAGTACTTATACTTTAAATATTATTCCCTATTTATTCATATATGTAATTGTGTTGTTATAAACTATGATATATTATTTAGTTTCATAGGAATACAAAATCTAGAAATCAACCTCATATATCATATTAGTTAACCTCTTGGAATGATATTGGGATTAGTATTCTTATATTCGTATTTTGTCTTATATTGTTTTGTGATCATAAATTAAGTAGTCAATTATGATTTATACAAATTTGGTTTTAGTCTTATGATCAAATTGATAGAACTCATTCTTATGGTGTATCATTGTGTTATATCCTTGGGTCATACTTCCCACTAGTCTCGTGTCTTAAACCATTGTCTATAGAAAATGTTTTCTATATATATGTAAATATGATTACACATATAGATATAGTTTGATTCGGCAAATTATATGACATTATATTAAATGGTTTTATACAACATAAGCATTGTACAAATTAAAGAATGTGAAGATATATTTTGATTTTAATTTTGGATAGTATTACAAAATATTACTTCTGTAATGTATTACACATAAATATATTTTTGACATTGTGGATTGGTTGAAGGAGTATGATTTCAAACAGCACAACCATGTTCATGTTGCTTGCAATGAAAATCATGTGTATTTTTCCAAAAAGTTGATTTTATGGTAAATAATTCATGTATAATCATTTATGTTGTGATCACCGATATCATATTTAATGAAAAATCATAATGGTTCCTACATCCATAACTAACTAGAGATCTTCCATACAAAGGAAGGAATTAATTTGGTGTTTCTAAACCAATAACTCTTAAGAACTCACATTGGATTAGAGGATTTGGGTGCGATATCATAAATCTCTATTTGGGGAAATTTTATCCCACATCATGTCCCTCAAATATATTTTACATATTTCTGTGAATCTCTGCCAAACCCTGATATGAGATAGAATACCCTAAAAAATTGATCATTGGTTGAATCTTTTGTGTGTTAATGGAGATATTTTAACAAGGAATTATGTATGTATCAATGTTTAATCAAAAAAGTTTCATCTCATAATAGAAATGGGTATCATCCTATATTATAAATCCAAATAAATAGGAAATGTAATATTTTACTCTAATATAGGGAGGTGGATTATATTTCAAGGATTGGATTCAACATTAATGAAGTGTCTAATATGTGATATTTTAAATGGAATAAAAAACAAGGTAGTTATTTGAAACCATGAATCTTAACAACATGAATAATGGATATCCATGAGTTAACATAATGGATGGGTTTTGATCTTGAACCTAAGGGAGGTGTCCTACCTATCATATCCTTTTTTGGAATCAATGTAACCATTGATCTACATCTCCCTTTGGATGTTCTACATGGTGGATTCCAATATATCAAGGAAGTCATATCATATTGTTCAATGGGTCATAGAAAGATTTGATTCCCTATATTATGGAGAATAATTTATCATGTTATATGATCATTATGAATCCCAAATCCCATGAGATCAAAACTCATTGTAAAAAAAAAAGTATAGGAACGGATTAGTCTTATTTCATATTAGTGCATGAATTATCTATAGGGGAATCCCTATGATATATTTTATTTTCACCTCATTACATATGAAGAATTCCTATATATAATATTTATATAAGTAATATTATATATCAGAGTATATTTGGGTTTATGGCCCAATTTTTCAACACGACAATGTTATCATGTCCGATGATGTCTGCCTGATATATCCAAATTTTATGATAGATAAATTATGTTTGTCTATTTGAAATATTTTAGGATGTCATAATGACTTATCCAAGGTGTTTTTTGGCTTGTCTATGGATTTATAGAATTTCTTTCTTGTCAAATCGACATGTCCAATGATAATTTCGTTATCTATTTGACATGTCTAGAGGTTATCACGAGACCATCATAATGATTCTAGAGGAATTTCATGACCCATTATTCAATCATGGAGGATATCTCATGATCATGGTGACATTTAAAAAATTAATCTTCAATACATTTGTGACATTCCTCGTGGATGTCACATGATCTTGGTGACATGTACAGAGGGTGTCATGTGAATTAGATGGAACATCTTGGATGATATCATATGATCAATATTCCATGCTTATAGAACATCACATAATCAATATTAATTTTAAATAAGGTTATGAAAGGCCTTTATGACATGTCTGATGGATATTGAATGATCTGGTTGGGAGGTTTAGTGGACATCGTTTGAATTGGGTGACATGTCTTGGTGCCACAATTGGATTTTTACGTCATGTATTGGAGGACGCCATTAAACATATGTTCCTTGTCGAAAGGACATCATGATAAATATGTGATATAACTATTTACATCACCATGACATGGGAATAATTTCTAGAAGATGTCACTAGATTTGGATAGAATGTTTTGAGGACATCTTAAGACATGGGTGACATGTCCTAGTTCTACAGTATGTGTTTCTAAACATGTGTAATGGAAATATCATGATCCAAAAGGCATATCAATAGTGTGTCACATGACCTATTGAATAAGTCCATATGTTATTGCATGGCATATGAGGGTTATGATAAGAATATTGAGATTATTTTATGAGTATTCACATAATACTTCTTCTATTTTCGTTTTTTTGTTAATTATTTCATTGGTTCATCAAGGATAATCAACTAGTTGATTATTTGAGGGTTTCTGTGACCTAGTAGGCATGTGGAACCTCTTACATAAATTCCTACAAACTCATATAATATCCCATTAATTATATATATACTAATCAAATAAAGAAAAAAAGAATTCCACGTTATCTATTAGGACTTTCGCTAGGATTTAACATGAGGAATTCCTTCAGGATTTCATGAATTTATGATCTGAGAAATGTAGTCATATAATACGTGTAGTAATTGGAATTATCTAACTATGTATACCTTTGTATGATTATGGTTATGGATTTAAACGACTCAAATTCTTGGTTATACAACAACATGTTTTATTCATATCTTGTGAGTATAATATGGAGTCGAGGGATGGATATTTGAAGCTCACAATTCGTATGATCCTTCCATGTTCCATCCCTGGCACCACATGATGATAGTGAACATGAGATTATTCATCAATTTTCATGATTATTTGGACCCTATATGTTCAATTATATTTTTCCAAATCATTTTACTTGAAAAATAGCATTCAGAATTCTGGTCCGACTAGTTTAGAAGTATTTCCGAGATTAATATTCCCCTAGAAATACATTTTTGTGATCAAAGATGACTGGTATTGAATCCTTCATGATAGAAAGGAATCTTTTCATAGGCTTCTCATGGAATCATTATATCGTTTCAGGTAGTCTTAATGAGACTGATACAACATATTAAAGGAAATTAATAAAAACAACATTAATTACATTGGTCAAATAAACCATTCCTCATGAGGATCTACATATCTAACTTTAACGAAAAGAAATTTATTTTCTCATTTTATATCATTAATTATTTCACATGGAAATAATATAACATGATCTACTACAATTTTTTTATTCGAAAATCACAATGATTATTAGTGATGCACCACATGACCAATAATGGGTATCACAATGAAACAAAACATTTAAATGGGAAATTCATCAATATGTATATTTAGCTTAGTTGTCAATATTTGATATCATTATTCTATATGATAATTGTGAGGGAAAATAATTCCATTTGTTTGTAGATGTGAAGAGATATCCCTGAATCAAATTAAAATATCAGAGATCTCTTACAAGATGAAGGTGACTTGCCAACAAGCTATTTCGAGACAATGTAGATGCTCTATTAGTGGCTCCACTATGTCTTCTGAATCATATAACCACATATCATGACGAAAAATCTCAGTCTCTTTCTTATGAGTCTATAACTATTATTTTATAATGCATTATTGTATTATTATAAAAATAATTATGATTGGATGATTTGATTGTCATATGAGCTCATCTAGAAGATTTCTCATGATCACCATTACTTCTCTATATATCTTTGAATAAATAGCAGGGCCTTTCAATGTGGATTCACATGATCATAAATAGATCATTCGATGTGCATGACCCATTCACATGATCTTATTATGGTCATTAAATCACATTCCCAACTACTGCTTATACGATCATAGTGATTTTGACCAAATATCTTATTTTTTTGGGTAAATAACATCCATGATTAAGCTATTTCGTCTATTCATGATTTTCAGATTATCATTTCATTGGTGCCAAAAAATTACCCCCTCAATAGCTACATCCACAATTAATATTAATCAGTTCTATTAACATTAAATACCCTCTTCATTCTTTTTTCATTCCACTAATTGTTGTCATTAGGGACTTGTGGTCTCATGGGTGGCCATTTGTATTTCAATGAATTTTCTATAAATATGGAGGTGATTGGTTGATCATTTTATTAGGGAAATCAAATTTCTACATATCTCATGAATTTTTATATAATGTCTTCCCTTATCAACACCCCATCTAAAGATCATATTCCCAAAATCACTCCATGAAAACTATTTCAAAAGAACTCAATATGTACTTATAATACGTGGATAATTTCTATGTTTAATTTTTCAAACCACTACAGAATCTATTCTCTTTAATTTCATTGTTCATTCCTTGGTCGTTGGTTGTTTTGAAATCATGTGAGTGTCACATGATTTATTGTTTTTGTTTTGTGATCACTTGATCATAATGTGGTTCCCTTTACATTCTAAGGTTCATGAAATCACCAGTATTATGACTAGTATCATGGTGTAGAGATTCCCATAGGTCATGTGATCCATGTGATCTCAATGGGTCATGATGTTTATGAGACCAGTATCATGTCTTATTTTTGTCATTCAATTAATCATTCTTATGATTTTCTTGATTCATTCAGAAGCCTTGAATTATTTTGATGATATTTTTCTCTAGTATGATATATACATCAGTCTTTTTAAAAATATTCCTTCAACATCCCATATATCATGCACCACAAAAAGGACAAGGGATATAATTTCAAAGAATAAAAATAATGATGCTTGATGTCTCTTTCCACTTGAACATTATTACTATCATCATTCATACTAGATTCCGTTATATAGATTTTGTCTATTGGATGATGCATTCAATCCATCCCTTGACAATAACATTTTATATAATAGGTTTTCATCCTCATATGATTATTTTCATATGATGAGTTCGATTATGTTAAATTGGTTATGGAATAGGTCCAAGTTAATCCTATAGGTTTTATAACTCCCATCATTGTCCAAATTTTTGTGAATATTCCCACTAACACATTCTTCAAAGTAATTGGAGTATATTTTCTCCCCCAAAAATAATCTAAGACGTGGTTGGAGATAATAATGGGAATGAGTCCTTGTATAATTTTCAAGTATAAATGGTTGTGAATTTTTTAAGTAAGACAATGCTACTCATAATTAATCAATCATCAATACCCTAATCACCTATATAAGGCCATATGGATTTATTAGTTTATATAAATTCATCAGTCAGATGTTATGAATTAAATAATTATCCATTTTTTCTATATCAAAAATCCATTAAATCAAACTTATAGGGTAGTAGATGCATCCTTTGAGATAACATCCAATTTGGTATGATATCTCAACATAGGTAGATGCCTGATGTGTTCATTTCTACAATAGACATATGAGATTTCCATGCCAAAATAACATTCATAGAAATTGAATTTTTAACATTGTTAGAGTGTATTTAATTAATGATATTAATATATACACACTCATTTACATTATATTTGGTATCATTATCGTTCTATACCATGGTTGATCATCAAATACCACTATAATCCATCTTTAATGTCTTCCTTATAAGGTCCACGAAAAAAATTCCATTATTTTAATATTTTTTTGGATGACGATTATACAACATAGAGAAACAAGGTGAGACCATATTTAACCTTTATCTTAAGGATGTATTGTTTTCTATCCATGCTTTTTACTGGAGGTATTTTCTCATATTCTGATTCTCACTATATAATTCAAATGATCAAACAAGAAATGGTACATTAATTAGTATAGAGGATGACCTGGAATTTATCCATATAATTATGGAATTCCTCTACCAACCACTAAAATAAATTCAACATGGGAACAATCCATGAAGGATTATGAAACTATTCCAGTTTTATTTAGATTGATATGGAACAATTTCTTATTCTGTGAATAAAATAAAATAACTAAATCCATAAAACCATATTCTATACCTGGTTGATATAGATTTAAAGGGTTGAGGAGATTCCTATTGACCATAATGGGGTCTTTTTTTATTCATTATAATTGGTTTATCTTTTTCTACATATCCCACATTATTTAGGACAATTATTTTAAATAAAAGTGGTTAATTGGAGGAATTTTCATTTGAGATATCAATAGGAGATGGTGTTCTCACATACCACATTTATGAGATTATTATTTGAAATCCATATAATATTTAATTATTTTCTATCTAATTTAGTTTAATTTGAATTGTTTCACCCCTACCATTAGCTGTAATTTGAAGAGAATGGAATCATTGTAAAATCTGCTAAATTTGGAATACATTTTCCAATGAAGACAAAAAATGTCGTTATTATCCTTCCTCATTTTTCAATAATTATTATAAATTTATGAGTATGGTATAACATTGGTGGATCCCAATAGGGGAGGTGTTCTAGATCTGATGATTCATTGGGTATATAATTAATATTCTTCACTGATCCCCTTGACATTACCATGAAAGGAATTTATTCATGATATGGGAAAGCCATAGAGGAAGAATCGTAACCCTAGTGATAACTATCCTTTTAGTGGGGAAGTTTTTTTTAATTTTTGTGGTCTAAAAATATGATTAATTGAAGATAAATCACTTTGGATAAGTTCACTTGATACTTCCTATCTTACATCTTCATCAGCTCAATAATTTTTCAATTTTGATGTACTTACCCAAGTAGTTTTAGAGGGCCAAAATTACAAGGGATAATCATGTAGAATAATAAAATTTTTGTTAAGTATACTCCCTTGGATGAAACATTTTACTAAGACTACAACCTTTTCCTTCTCTTCCATGATTTTGTGGTCATATTATTTAACTACCAACCATATTATGATATCACGATACAAATCTTCCATAACTAAAAAGAACAATTTAATAGTGAGAATGGATTGTTCTATTTTTCTAGTTAATTTAATATATTCATGTCATTGAGGGAAGCGTCAGAGGCTCTTACGAAGAAAAATAACACATCCATTGACATATGAACCAAAATAGAACAATTAAATGTTGAAATAAAAGAGTTTGAATCACACATGTATGTCTATATATCACATATTTGGATTTTGTGGTTTTTACTAACTAATAAAAAATTATATCATGTGCTATCCTCTTTTATTATGACACTTCATCCTAATGTGGTGACAAATGTGGTAGAGTGAGAATCCCTTCATCATTCCATTAATAGCTCTTAGCAGGCACTAGCTAATCTAAAAAATTCAACTTATTAAATCTTACTATAGTCAGATTACCAGTCATTCAATTTTGATAGAATCCATTCTGTGGATCTAAAATGAGTATATTAGTGATTTTTTATATCCTATCAAGGAATAAATTATATATAATTTAACAGTCATGGTACAATATTTTTCAGTCATACTATACATGACATTGTATTGATTGGCTTCTATATGATTCATCAAAACTACATATCCATTGTATTAATTCAATTTAACAAAATTCAGAGATATGAATGTTTAAATTAGAACATATTTTTATTAAAAAATGATGGTGAATTCCCACCAACATTAGATTCCTCATTAAATTACCTGCACTAATTTACATATGATTAGATTATTTCAGATGAATAATTTGTTTAGAAGATGAATTTACCATGGGCATACTGATCTATATTTTGACGATGTACGTGGCCATAGTGCGAATAGATGAACTTTTTCATGGGGAATATGATAATCCCAACAATATTTCCATATACTTAATTTTATTTCTATAGTATTTTTCCTAAGATTCATTAATGGAAATAATCACTGGACAAGGAGTCATCTTTTAATTTAGATACACTCTTATGGGTTTTTGACATTATATGTTTTTTTCATTCTATTTTATGAGTTCCCAATATTTCTTGTATCACACAAAGTGCATAACTATAATGTAGTGACTCATTTTTCTCATATAATTTAATTATTTAGGATTCAACAAAAATAAGATTGTGTGCCTTTTAGTTGGATAATTTATGTTATTTCAATCTCGACCATTAATTTGATATAGGTTAGAATATTTTAACAGAGACATTATTTATCTATATTTTATGATCTTTTGGTTTGGACCTCATATTGTTTGAAATAATCCTTCTGAAAATTAGCATCCTCAATGAATTAAATGTTATTAAGAAAAGATAACATTTGTGAAATTTAACATATTTTGGTAAGGATGTATATATGACATGTTGATTATTGTATTACCACCAGTACATGATTGATATATATTGACAAGTGTAGAGATACGAGTGATGAAAGTAAAACACCCAAAGTTATTTAGTTATTCTACATTCTTTTTAAGGCTCATGAAGATTGATGATTCTTTAAAATAATGGTAAGATGCCTATAGAGAGTAGGGAAAATACCTTATGAATAATTATCAATGTAAATTAGAGGTATATTGTCACACTTACATGGGTCTTGTAATATTTATAATGATAGTATGGGTTATGGTAAAATGTTAGGGATGTAAATTCCATCCGGATAGTTGGAAAATGTGTTGTGAAATTTTAAATCCAAAATATTGAGCTAATTTATATAGTGTCGAAAACAATGTATGGTATAACCTAATACACTCTATGGTTTTTTGTTTTTCTGTACTGTCATTAGGCCTCACAAGGATAAGATATAATTTCCTAAATGGAGAATAATCCTATCATTGGTAGGTTTGAGCCCTTATGAATGATCTAGTTGGACTTTATGATTGATTAAATATGGTTATACCCACTCTATAAGAGGTCCATGAATGATTTTTAGAGACTCATACTTCTTGGTGATGAATTTGGTATAGTGAAAAAGAATTTTCACAAGGGTTATGGAACACTATTGTAGTTTAGATGTTAAATGAAAATATTATAACATGCACAATTTGGTTTTGTGTCACTTACTATAGTCCATCAGAAGTATTTAGAATGTATTTTATAATTCATAGTTTTAGATAGATTATAATTCCATGTGACATAAGGTTGAGGATATTGAATGTACATGATTTTTTTGGTCACACGGATTGTCAATAATTTACAAATGTGTTTTGTATATGAGGATGATATCCAAAAATCATGTTGGGGATTAACCAATACCCTATAAGGTGCTGATTAACACTATAGTGCCAACACAGCGGATAAAGACATGAATTCCATTTTTTCAACATAACAATGGAATTTCATAATAAATATTTGATCTCATAAGTGGGATACATATTAATACATGCATAGTGAAATGGGTCTCTTGAGGAAATGTATCGTAGTAAAAGTTACATGGAATGATTTTAGCACCATGATGTTCTCAAATCATGAAGTGATATGAATTTAAAATTTAATATTAAATATTTGTTTTCTAAAACTAAACATTTTGCTTTCACCCATTTAACATGTTATTTCAAAAGAAGAGATGTTATAAATCATCACTCCAATGTTTTTAGGTATTGTAGGTTCTAGAAAGAATGGATTAAATATTGTTAGGGCCACATATTTGGATGAATAGATATGTTCCTAATTTATTTATAATCTAAATATTTACTAATCTACATAGATTGATATTTTATAATGTAATAATATGAATTTTATTCAGACTACCCTTTTCATAACTGAAATGTTTTTTCCAAATAACTAATAGTTTTGGAACTTTTTATTTGTAAAATCAAAGGCCAAATTGAATGTTTATACAATTTTTAGTAGGTGAATTCATTTCATGGTAGTGATTCAAATTGAACAGTTATTAGGTGAATGATAAAAATCTTCCGCATTAGGATCCCTAGGGATAAAAGTACTCTAAAATAAGTTTATGTGAGAGATGGAAATAATATAGATCATGGTTCATTGTTCTCAAACCCTAAGTTGTTATATAGAAAAATCATGTTAGGGGTGGATCAGAACACAATATATTGGTGAGTTCTTGCATTATGATGTTGTCCTAAAAAAGATTTGAAATCCCATAATTTTTGGAAATGGTGTATCTGGATTGTTAGTCAATGACCATATGCATTGATAGGATGGTAAGAAATAAAAATCCATTTTACTTTCAATGTTCCATGAATTGTTTGTGATAACCGGAGGTTATAATGAATTGATGTGTGATTTATGGGGTTTTCGAATTAAAATATGAGGATAACACCACATATGATGGTTTATCGGGGAATGTATATTTTTTTCCACTAATAAAGAATAATGATCGATGGTAGTCTATAAATTTTAACGTCACATAGTGTGGAATATTTTTATTAAAGTTTAATTTCTAATGAAAATGTATTTTTTTTTAAAAATGATGTTTAATGTCATGAGATATTGATTATAGAATAATATATATAAATTATGATAGATGTACATATTAACCCTATTCATTTTTCATAGGAATTTGAAGTTACAATGAAACTTTTATCTGGGAATAGGTTTATTGGTGGATATATATATTCTGGATAGCTTAATTCATAGATATATCACATGTTAAAGAAATGTATACAATTATCTTATGCATGAATAAGAAAAATTAATATTTATGACTTATCCTTCTTTGAAAAGTTGTTTATAATAAATTTATTGTTTTTGATTCATATTTATACACACATTCATGTATTCTAACAACATGAATCAAGGAAAATAAAATTTCCATGCACATATATGACTTTTACACAAGGAGGGGGATGTTTTTTGATGTAGTTGGACCTTGTAGTTGATATCTACATGTTTCTACATATCCTATAGTAATAGAGACTAATCAATATGTCATCCTTGAATGGGATGATGTGCAACAATTTTTACCCATACATATAGGGTTAATGTTCTAGTATATTTTTGTAGTTTAACCCATGATTGGAGATGCCAATGTTAATATGTATCGTGTGAATATCAAAATCATGCCACATATATACATTAAATGGGAAACTATCCATGGAGGTCTAACCCAAATTAAATGTGGCTGATTATTCCCATTTATCTTCATACCTATACCCAATATTTATGATCAGGGTGTCACTATGTATATTGTGATGATAGGAATAAAGCCTAAAAAAATTCATGAGTTACCATGAGGTTTATTATCGTATTTAATGGATGTAGGATCCATGATGCGAAAAATAAGTATTGTCACCTAACAAAATACAATAGATCTAGATGTAACTACATAACCTATAATTTTCATAATCAAGAAACATGTAGTTCTTGAATGATGGTGTGGGGGGATACCAAAACCAATATTGTGGTTCTCCCTATCATGGTCCATTGAAATGTGTAGTTTTATATCATACTAGAGATATCATATCTGAACATTAACAAAATAATTAATGTATACGTGGGATGCCTTTTGAGGTCATCAACCTAGGTCCATGCTATCGATATCACAAACTAACATGTCTTGATCATGCGAGGAAGCCTTCACCAAAATTACTATGACCATGTAAGATATTTGCATTGTGAGAAACAAGGAATTGAAAAGTTTTCTATCACATATTAATGGATATTAAATGAAATGAAATGGGAATTTTGTATCATGAGTTTATTTTTTGGAAAAGATACTAGATTTAGGAGTTTCTACACATCTCATATGAATTAAAATCAATCATTATATAGTTCTATTAATCTATATAGTTTAATTTCATGCATAATGGATGTAAGTTGTGGATTTTAACATAGTTTAGTAAGGGATAAGGGTACATGTGTTGAATAAGAATGATTGAAAATTTGCATGTACTCTAATGAATTGTGAGCATAATGAATAAAATATATCTAGACACAAAATTTGAGATATATAAGTCATTATGATTCTTATAATTTTAGAAATCAATTCATGTGTAGTTATGTAATGGGGAATTACCTATGTGTATTTCACTCACATGATCATATGGGGAAACAATATTTCATTATTCGTAGATCAAGCATATGTTTGTTGAGTCATTACTGAGACTATGCTTCCCAGGTCGTTTAATTTCAGGAGGTTAAGATGTAATACATTGTGGTGTTTATGTCTGCATTATAGGACCTATTCTATATAGTTTAATGTCATATAGTTCAGAATTATTTTATTGTTTAATATAGAATAAGACAAAAAGGAGAGGATTTAAATGGTGCATAAACTATGTATATCTTACCAAGTCTCAAAGTGTTGGTGTGTGTCACACATCCCAATCAATTGTGGACAATGTGTAGTCTCCATTAGAGAGGTATGTTTTTTGTGATGCATGAACTATCCCATTTGGGTAATTCCATTTGAGTCTTCTATCATGGTATCAAAGGTTTTCTTATAGACAATACCAATTCTGATTGAATTATTGAATGAAATATATACATTTTAATGAAGGATAATGTGATCTGATTCTGATGGACATAAAGGTTGTGTTTTTTTCAAAACCATTTCTCATAAACCATTCCAATTCAACCAACTTATATTTAAATTGATCATCATGTAAGAGTTTTTGGAATATAACTATTTAAAGTGGAATAAAATATACCTGTTTTGGTAACACTACCTCAGTCATGAATTAGAATAAGTATGGTGTTTCTTGTAAAACAATGTTCATGGATGTATGTTAGGTCTATATATCAAGGAGGTGACTTTCTATCCATGAATTGTTGTCAATTTCCAACACCATTGGGTTTATATTCAATTGATTTTTTTGATTGTGTCAAAATATCCATTTTCCAATGCATTATAGTAGGAAGAGTGGTTGGACTCAATGTATTTTTTGGGATACAATTTCTTAAAATATGTTGAGTAGAAGTTCGTAACATTTTCCATCAAAATAATTAGATGGACTACAAATCCAATGTTGATGTTATACTTAAAAAATAAGAATATTATTCATCCATAATTACTTGGGGGGTATTTCCTCAACAAATTTGAAATGATGTTTTTAATGTCTATGTGGTTCATAAATTAATTAGTTATTATTGGGGTAATGGACACATTAAATCCATTACAGATTCAAAAAATATCAAGGGATATTTATAAATATGTATAAATTATAGGGTTTATAGATTAATGTCTTCATGAATCTGGAATCCTAGATATTTTCCAGTGAAATTCAAATAGTTAGGTATCATTGGATTCTACTAGTAACAATTCCTGTTGAATTTTTGGGAGATCATGTCCTTATATTGATGAGTGCATCTTGATCATGTATGTACTTATTCAATTATGGTTGGAGTATCTTTTTTTATAAGAACCTATGGATGATTCCATTTAATCATCAATTATAGAGGGTTTTTTCCTTTTTTTCACATGTTGAATTTTGAAGATCATTGCCTGATAAATAATATATTTTCTTCTAGATTGGTCTATTGAGTGGTTCCCATTTTGTGGATAATAAAATATAAGCTCCATTAAATCATGGATGGTTATCGTATCATCGTTATTTTGTGTGGTGTTGAAATAATTGATTTCATGAATGCCAAAGATGACGAACAATTAGAGAATCCTTCATTGCATGATGATGTAGATTACTTCCTCCTAATCAAGGTTTTCCAGAACCATGATTTTATTAGACAATGCATTATTACATGCATTCAGTGAATGTGGGGAATGATGAAACATGGATTCAAAAGGGAACAACATCATTATAAATATGATACAACTTGTGATAGGTTCCAATTATTCTGTTATTATGGTGTATTCAACATTGATATGTTTTATCACTAGATCTAAATCTCTATTGATGATCATGTAGGATATATGAAACTATATGAATATTTAAAAATTAGGAACAAGGAATTTTTATTTGTCCAGATTATTCATTCATCATATAGACATTGATAAAGAGTAGGGTAACATTTATTTTTCGGAATACACATATATAATATCTATACCACCATGATTGAGATTTATTTTTTCCAATGTTTTGCAGATATGAATGTATAAGGATCCAAAAAAAATCATCTCCCATTTCAAGGAGTTTCTTGGGGAAAAAAGACCTCTTGTTTTTTATTTCTAGTTTCCACTGTTTTAATTTATGCACTATGATTTAATATAAGGAAATAATTTAGGGAATGTGATTTTACAACATTCTATGACACAAACAATATGTTGTATTATTGTAGAATAAAATCCCAAATTTCCAACCACATAGTAAAGATAATTAAGTCATCAGTGTGTACAAGTAGGTGATGAAAATAGACCTTGTAAATTTCATGATTCAATAAGTAATATATCATCATTTCCTCCACAAGGAGGTGTGAAAGGTAGTTATTCTCGAGATCAGAATATTAGAACTCATTTCCTACAAATTTTATCCTAATGAGGTAGAGGATGTTCTCATTGACTTTCTCATTTCTTATATTCATACAGAGTTAAATGTAATCTATATGTTACAAGAATATATGAGATTATTGTATTTATTTATATATGATGTATTATGATTATTAGTTATAAAAGGTTTTACTTCATAATCTTAAATTATTCCTTAATGTCCTCATCCCATAGATATGCGACTACCATAACTATTATATTGATGATGAAGTGAGATTTTATGGACATCATCTCTATAAAATGCCAAATGTAAGTGAGGTTCCCTTCACACCCCTCCGAACATTGAGATTTGATGTGTGTTACATTTCTAGGATAAGATTAGTCTTATTTTTACCCATAGGCCTTAGTGGTGGAATAAATTCAATGAAATTTTATTAATTTGATTTAGAAAGAACTCTTCAGGGTGTAAATCATCAATCTATGCTTCCTTAACATATCTATTATTATATACCACTCTATTATCTGATAATTCACTAATAATATTTGAACACCATTTAATTGATATGACATTATTTTATTCATCACGCGAAGGGATGAAAATATGATTCATGGAGAACTGGTGGGTAGATCTTGAATTGTTTAATCCAAAGGGAATAACCTGATAAAAAATACCCCCTTAGGTTCTATGAATGAATTTTCTTCCATGTGTTCAGTAGACATCATAATTTTTTTTACCCAAAATGTACATCCATGATGGAAAGGGATTGTAAACCAATATTTTCATCAATTATGAGTTATGTGACCAGCAACATAAAGTAATACTCTTTTAACTTCTAATTATGGTATCTATAATGGATGCCAACTCTAATCATCCCACTCTTTTTTCATTATATGGATGATGTTTATGAGCCATCATGGATATTAGAACTCTAAGATAAATTATGATTTGATCAAAATTTCAGCATCAAATTATAGTTTTATTGCATTAATATGGTGCATTATCTTGGTCAACTTTTTAAAATATTTATGTTTTTAGATAATCCTTGACGGTATATTGAAACAAATGTGTTTTTTCTGATAATTTCAATATAATTTAAATAAAAAACATATCAATGTCGATTTTGAAATTCAATTTAAATATTTTCTCCTAAATAATAATGGAAGAATTAATCAATATAGTTTTCGTGCAATCTTATATTCCATGATTTACCCACCTAAGACCATAAATGATGTAGGATACACCTTCCACAAATGTTGGAGGTGAATTCTTAATGTCATAATCTTTTTCATAAATATGTCAATATGTCATGGTATTTTTATGAGAGGTAAAAAATATGGGGTTATCAATGTCGCTGTCAAAATTATATAGTATATGGGAAGGGATATCACCATCTTGAAATGGTATTAGGTTTCTAGATATATTTTAAGTCTGATGGATTCCATTTACACATTCACTTGGTATTGGTGATTCCAATATTTCTTGGATTATGTCTATTTACTCAATTCGATTTATTGGATTCACATAATCGCCATTGAGCATGATCCATGTAATCATAGGTGAATTTCCTATGCCATTCAATGCTATAGCATCAATATTTTCATCCACCATTGGTTTTTTCCATCCCCTAGGTATAAATATGTTTCAAAATATGACTCTTATGAAAACATTATGTGGAACTATATCCATGTAGAATGCAAAATTTCCCATCTATGTGGAATTTATAGAATTGATGTAATGATTAATGTACCATTATGTCACTATAAAGAAATGTTATTCTCTTAATGACATTATTTTTTATGTCTTATTAGATTACCATTTACATGATATTAGATATGAGTTCCCCAAATTGGTCTTTTTGACTCATCTTATTTTAATGACCTTGATATCTATTATCATTATTTTGAATGGTTATCATTGAACTATATAAATATTCATCACTATATCTTAAACATAGATGATTCTTATCCATGAGGTGGTTGATTCCGGAACCATTTTCAACCATAAGCTATTAGATTTCAATGTCGTCAGGATTTACTTTATCATATAGTGGTCTTTTATGTCCCTAGATGATATATTGTTGTTGGTTTTGAAGGGATTAAATTTGTGCTTCTCCCAGTTATTTTTAAATATAGAGAGCACAATAGATTTATTGTTTTCATAGGACAAACCACAACTGATTTAGTATATTGAACTATTCAGACATAGGTCAATGCATTCAATGGTGGTGTGTATCTATTACAATTTTTAGGGGATTAGGTTGATTAGATAGATCATACAAGTGCATGTTCAGTGGTAAAGGGTGAATCTTTTTCTTGCAGCAAATCATTCACTTATCTTGCATATTTTCTGATTTTAACAAACAATGAGGCCCCCTATAGTAGTTCATGTATGATAAATAGGCTTGGATTATAACAAATCAAAATTTTATCAATCTGAATTCACTTATTATAATTATTTCATATAGTTTAAATCTTATAAAATCTTTTATAGGAATCAATAATATCATTTTAAATGAAGAATGCATGAGATAAGAGGACTTTATCGAAATTAATGAACCAATACCAATAGAACAATAACATGCCATTTGGAATAGTATAGATACCACTAGGAATATTAAACTAGTCAGTAAAATATTAACCTCATATAAAAAATTATATATAAAAAATATGCATATTATAAATAAAAATATGATATAATTTTTCCAGCTTATAATTAAATATTTTTTTTTATAATTGTTGATTTATTATTGGTATTTTTTTAAAATATAAATGATTATCTATATTTTTATCATTATTATATTTATATAAACTAATAATTCTTTTCAAAAAATATAATAAAAAATAATAGTATTTTATAACTGTAAGATAATTTGATGCTACCTGGCTTAATATTTCAATTTGTTAGAATATCATTTATAATATTAAAATTAGTATTTTCATAGTAAATTTTGATTTTAATTTAAAAACATAACGTATCAAAGTTGTAAAATTATTTTTCTATAATGATTTTTTTCAATTAAATATATCAAAAATTGTTTTGGGAGAATATTTCAAATGTTATAAAAAGAATAGAATTTTCAGTGAATAGTAAAATACAACAATTTACAAAATAAGATAAATACATGAATTATTGAGTAATAGATGATATATGGATTATGATATCCAATAATATAAAACACACCATCATTATTTTTATATATTTATTAATAATGATTAAATTAATCATATCCATGATTGAAAATAGATAATAAATGAAACAAATAATGAGAAAACACACCTATCCTCTCTTATAAATACCATCCCCACCACCACTTCTCCTCCCACAATCCATACATCTAGACTTGTACAAGATATTAAAAAATACTCTTATAAACCACATAATCTATGTATTCAATCCCATACTCTCATCAAATTACCAATCCCCTGTATCTAAGGAGGTTCTCATTAAGGAGATTTTCAAGAGGTTAAATTAACATTCTTTTTAAATTATTTTCTAATCATTTTTATTTAATTTTTATAATCTCCTAAAATAAATATATCCAAGTGGAATGATAATTCTAGAAGCATATATATATTCTATTTTTATTATGTTAATAAAATAATTAACCTTCATTTCTCTTCCTTTTTTGTCTTATTTTATAAATGAAAATATCATCTGTGTTCTGTCAATTTATTGCCACCATAGACACTAGATTTTCATTATCAATTAACAACTTCATGACTAGACATAAAAACATTAAATGGAAAAAATTGTTTTTAATGTCAATTTTATAACTATTTTTATGTTCTTTAACTAACTTATATAAAGAATATTAAATATTTAAACAAAACTATTATATGGTGATTGAAAAATCACAGCAGTAATCAAAAAAAATATGATTAATGTATTGTATAATGACTAATCTTAATGAAATAAAACAATATGATATATATATATATATATATATAAATTTAGTATTATTTATGATCATTATTATCATATAATATAAATTCGTTGGAATTATTAAAAATTTACATGAACTTCATTACTCCTAATCTTGTGGACCGAACATGATATCCAAGAAAAAGCCCTCCTCGGTGTTGAAATTCATCTCTATAACTCACTAGAAAATCCTTAAATGAAATTAATAAAATATAATTAATCAAATACATTTATAGGTGTTTTTTTATTTTTGAATTGATTAATTTAAATTTATTATCCAATATATTAACATGAATAATGAATTCTGGAATAAGGTAAGGGGATCCTCAAACCCAACTACGTTTCCTTAAGATTTACCTCATTCAAAACAATTTAACTATGTATATTTAATTAGTATTCCATAAAAATAATTTATTTATTCTATATTTATCTTTTCTATGATATAAATTTTTTCCTACTTGAGTTTATGAATATCATATTGTTTTCAAAATGAAAACTTTATTCTAGAAACACACCTTTTACTTCTCTTGAGATTACATCTTCTTCACTAAATATTTATTATTATTTTACCGTGTATGGTATTTTTTATTTTGTTTGGGAATCCCGTTTGTTATTCATGAATGTATGATTTTAGAAATGACACCAATTTAATTCCAAGTGTTATTTTATGTCCATTATTAGTATGCATTGTATGTGGAAGCCTTGATAATGAAAATTTTATGATGTGGTAGGTGAGAAAAGAATTATATAGCTCATAAAAATGATAGAATGTGATGGGTGTTCCAATAATTATTCAACACTCTAATGAATTATGTAATGAGATGGATCTCTATAGAAAATGTTAAATATGAGTATGCATGATTCTATCGTTATTCACATCTATGTGTGGTATTTGACTACTACATCACAATGTTTCATTTTATGCATGTCCATATTCAATGCCTTTATTTAATGTTTAATCTCGTTATTATTATTGAAATCCTTTTCATATATTATTATAGTTCTGATTATTATATCCCATGTTTCTTGTCCCTTATTCATCCAATTATTATGCTTTTATATGAACTCTTAATGTGATATTTATCCTTAACTAAATACATATAATAAGAAGAACATGATGACCAATATGAATATAATGAAGAAGGAATTAAATAGTTGTTAATGTTATATTATGTTTAAAATATGCGTGGTACTAACATTCACAAGGAACTCAATCTTTAGATCATTGTTGTATAATGATTTTATATTATTTATCTTTAAAATGATGTTATATATATATTACATAACCTATGGTCTCTATAGTGGATATCATAGTATGGTTTATTTCATATGGTAAATAATATTATAGAACCATAGTGAAAACCCTTAGTATGAGACTATGTATATGTATGC
Source organism: Viscum album (assembly GCA_963277665.1). NCBI lineage: Eukaryota > Viridiplantae > Streptophyta > Magnoliopsida > Santalales > Viscaceae > Viscum > Viscum album. The sequence goes on along the minus strand of OY728143.1, from coordinate 57,526,898 downwards.
ACATAAGAAGCATTGCTTTAGTAAAATGATAAGCCAAGGGATCACAAAAAATTAACTTTATAATTAATTGAACATAGAAATCAAAGAATAATGAAATATTGAATTTTAATTTGTTATGTCCTTTTCTATTTTAGGAAATGGTGTGATGCAGGAGAAAACAGACCAACAACTCGTGCAACAGACAATTTAGAGATTTCATGAATGACACCCCGAATGATTTTGGTGATGAAGTTCAAAATTTATAGTGATTAATTCCCATAATTATATGTTATTGAATAATAAATTGAATAATTTGGAATATCATTTATATCCTATGGGGGAGAAACAGACTATTGTGTCATTTATATGACAACAACCACCTTCATTTAATGGATATTCTGATACACTCATCATGAAACTCTGTGTAAACACAGTGGAAAAAATCATTTTTGTTTTTCAATCTTATGGGCTTGAGAATGCGAATCTAGTAATTTACCTTTTATATATAGAATCTGATTAATGGTGGGTAATGATTAAGAAAATCAATACAAACAATGATATTTAATATACGATGTGGGAATTCATTAAGACAATGTTTATTAAAAATCATTTCCAATGAAATCATTATACATAGAAGGAAAAAAATTATAAATGAAGAAAAATGATGAAGATTTTTCTGGGCCTATGAAGAAAATTTCACAAGGATTTAATGTTAGACATGTTGTTATGTTATATAAAATTATTGCACATTAGATATGTTTATTAGTTCTTTAAAACAATTCAATCGAAAGGATATTGAAATTCAATACATTCGGAGTAGAGAAGATATTGTTCGATGTAATATCAAAGAGGAGATGTTGTTTGGGGAATAGTCAAATAACTATGGTGATAAAGAATGAATAATGGAGTTTCAAGATGGGGGATCTAATGAAAATAGTTGAAGGAAAAAACCACCACCCCCATGTCAAAAATATAGTATTAAGGATCATCGAAACATCCTCCAATGGATAGGGAATTGAAATATGTGTATGATTGAAGGATATTGGTATCATAAATGTTTATGAGACATGAGGAAGTAGGACAATGTGTTTGTATAATTTATTGCACTACCCAGAGACCAATGCATAAACTGTAAGTCGGAAGGGAACTCAGAAATCTAGAAAACTATACATCGATTCATGATGGTAAATTAGTTTCATCACCCAATAAATTCATAGAATAAATGGAAGTCATAATACATCACTACAGCTGTAGTGGAGTATAAAAATGATAATGTGACATGTACCATTCTTATTGATTCAATAATAATGACAATAATTTTTTATTTTTTTTCTACTCATTCTTTAATATCATGAATTTTTATAAAATTCAATCACCTCCTCAAAATATAGATGTTGTGATATCTATGTGAATATAAAATTTGTAAATTATTACATCCAATATATATAACTATTCTTGAGTTATTTATGGGGACCCATCCACCAGTAAAATCATTTCCTACTTTTTTTGTAGAGTTATTTCTATTTTGGGAACACATTGGGTATCTTAATATAATTCCAAAAATCTACTTTTTGGAATTGGAGCTCACTCTACTAACCTAATGCAACCTATAATTCAAAAATGGTGTATGGAGTAGGATGTGTCTTATTTAGATCCATTGAATTATGGTATGGATATTATTTTCATATGAGAAATCATACCTTGAACCAATGTTTGGGACAAAGGAGATATTCATTTTCGAATAAATTCTCATTATGAGGGACTACACTGATGTGTTCCCTGCTGAAATTTTTGGTCTTCCTCTTGACTGAGTGGTTTCTTTCTCAATTGAATATATTTTTGGATCTCATAATATATTAATGGAAATTTAGATAATTTCAGCCATTAAATGTTTGGAAATGAAGAAGTTGTTACATGATAATATTGAAAAGAGTTTGATTTACACATGTGCTTCACCAAGGGAATTAAAATTAATTTTCCTCATAAAGTATAATGGAACAGTGTTCCTCTGTACTAATTAACATGTTCTGATGAAAACAATGACAAAGAACAAGTATCCCCTTCCAAAGGTAATGGACATGTAAGATAAACTATGTAGGGACAATTGCTTCTTTCTGTTGGGCCTTTGATCAGGATATCACCAACTGATGGTGTGGAAGGATGATATTCCCAATTCATCCATTTGAATGAGGTATAGAAACTAAGATTTTATAGTGATTTCTTTCATAATAAAAAATTCTATAGAAATATTCAAGGAAATAATGAATAATGTTTTAGATATATGTTTGAAAAAATTATGGTAGTATTTATCAATGATATTATGATATACTCCATCATAAAAAAGGAATATTACGATACTTTCAATAAGATGTTAAAGTCATAGAAAATGGAGAATCATTATGAAAAGTGCAGTAAATTTGAGTTCCACATAGTGGAAGTATCATTTTTTGTGCATTTTATAACCATGAAAATAATATCTATGAACCCTTCTATATAAAGTTAATCTAAGAGTTTTCAAGGAAAATATATGTAATGGAGATACGTAGTATCAATGGTTTATCTTAGAAATAATTTTTATTTTAAAATAACTAATGAATATAGTAAAACACAATAACAATCCATAATCGGGAGGGCAAAATTATTTTTGGACAAATGAATGTGAAGACTGCTTCAGAGAGTAAAAAATTGTCTTATCACTCTTCCAGTGCTCAGACATTGAATATGTGGGGAACTCTTTGTAGCATAAAAGGATTTTTTGAATATGGTATTTTATGTGTACTAATGGAAAATGGTAATGTGATATCCAAAAAGTCAAGGATGTAGACAATTCAAGAGAAAGCTATCCCAGACCTGAAATTTATTTTTCGACTCAGACCATTTCATTGAAAATATTGAGGTATTATATATATGGGGATAAGTGTAAAATATAAATTAATCATAAGAGATTCTTATATATATGAACAAATAAGAACCTTAATATGTGCATGTTAATTTTTTAGAGCACATAAAGGACTATGAATTATCAATGCACTACCAACCTGTAAAAGTGAATAATGAGTGGGTGCTCTGAGTTGAATGAGTCCTATAACATTATTAAGGATGGGAAATGATAGTGATCCAATAATGTAAAATATTTAATGGTTATACATGGGAATAATTGATGAAGAAACATCATCAATCATTTCCCAAAAGATATCTCAACAATACCCTATTTAGAAAATAAATAAAGCTCTATGAAATGGTATCGAAATTCAGAAGAAGGTAGAATATATAATAATGTGGAAATAATTAGAGTATAAAATTTATGAGGAAGAATTTGTATGATTTTTATTATGACTATGTACACCATATCATCTAGAAAAACAGAAGGTGATTTTGAATAAGACACACCACTAAACCATATATATTCCTCCGATGGGATCACAAATATATATCAAGATCATCAATAAAAAAATTAGTTAATGAAGATGAAGGATATACAATAAATATTCATCAAGGATCCTAGTATTTATTCAAGTGAAGGTTGAATGAAAAAATTCTAAATGGATCACGAAACCACTTCTTATAACAACATGTTAATGGGAAACATCACAATGTGTTTGTCGCCGGATATTTGATGACATGTAGATGATACAATGCTACATGGTTTTTTGTTGATCAGATTATAAGACATCTCACTTCATAACAATTTGTGAGCTCTTCTCACTTTATCAACATTTCTGGCTATAAATTAATTATGAGGTAAGGATTAATGGAATACCACTATCGACTGAGTCTCATCGAGATCTAATATTCACCTCCTCATTCTGAAAAGGTCTCAAAGATTCTCTAATTATTGAACATAAATATATTACATCTTCTCATCATCAAACTGATGGACACTCTAAGAGAACTATTCACAAATAGGAATATATATTGATGGAATGTTATATAGACATAAACGGATGATGGGACTAGCTTATACATCAATTAGAGTACTCTTACAACAAAATATTCCACTAAATCAACAAAATGGATCCATATGAATCCATTTGTGGGAAATGTTATAGAATATTGGTGTGGTCAGATGAAGTTACGAAACGTATGTTTCTAGAACAAAAAATGCTCATATAAATGATGGAAATGGTGAAAACCATTCAGAAACACATCATGGAAAACCTAGTACACCATGATATTTTATGATATATATTATTTTTAATTTCATTGAATTATTTTGTTGTACACTACACCAAGATTGGCTTGATCTATATGAAACACTGTATTAGTTTGCAGTATACACATCAATATTCATGGCATATGTTGAATAAATTTTCCTGTAAGTTTTATATAATTATCTTCACAGAATAATTAGTATATAATTTTTTAAATTTATAATTGAAATAATTTTGAATTATGTTATACACAACCCCAAAAGGTGATTTCACTACACGAAACAGTAACATTTGTTGTGTTACATGTGAGAGAAACCTTCTTCAATAGCTTGTGTTGTACGCAATACCTAGTTTCACTAAAAAATGATATATTATTAAAATATTATATATACTATCACTTTTGTATAGTATGAACAACATTTTGAATCATCTATATATACCAATACTAGATTTCAAAAATCTACATGTCTGAACCATGTTCTTCCACGATAGTTATTCCAGATGTGTTGCTCCTCCGTATGTCCACTTCAGTCAACCCCGTGGGATCTTCTTTTTTTCTTTGGTTCCCTATCCCAATCCCGCTGAGATTATCATGGGTCTACACCATGTATACCCTCGACCCCTATATCATCCTCCCTCTCCGAGTATACCAGCCTTATGTAGCCATCTATCTTCGACAACCTTCTTCTACCAATTTCCATTATAGTCTCCATGTTTTTACATTAGCTGGGCGCAGTCGGGATTATGTTCCTGTGACCAAGGGTTCCAAAAAACTCCCCACATCAACATCCTCCTCCTCCAAGGTTACATGTAGTTCACCGTGCTTGCATATCCTCTTCATCCTTCTCCCATTTTCATCATACCTCTCAATCATGTTCAATATCACCCTCATATTTCCATTTACAGTTTCTCTGTCGCTCGTGTTCTCCAACTGACGCTCACGTTTTTGCTTCCCTCCACTGCAACATGTATTTTCCTTTGAAAATTCTTTGCCTAAAATGATCCAATACACTCCACAAAAATTCTTGATCCTTGTCCCAAATCCCCTATCATCTAAACTATCATCTCTATCCTCAAAAACCCTATCTTAATTGATTAATAAAATTATTTTAAGAAACCAATCTTCTCACTATAACAACATTTCATCTCGCGACACCCAAGATCAAATATTTACTCATCCATCTCCAGAATAAGGTTATTTTCTCTTTCAATCAACCCTGAAACATTAATCATATACATTCACTCTATCATCTTTTTATATTTATACAAAATTTCCCTACTATATTAAACAATCTTCCTTCTAGGATCTATAATTAGGGATCCCCTTCATTATGTTTCTATTAGAAACAAAGTAATATAAATTATTTCATGGTTGTTTATTTGTTTACCACTATGTGCCCTCACCAACCCTAAATTTCTACTACACTGTATAAGTTGTGTTATACATTCCTCCTGACAGAATTGTCTCTATAATCTACAATATCAATATTTAGTTTCTCTTATGAATTATTCATATGTTATTTTAATACACATTCTATTATGAATCAAAAATTGTTCTTTGTTTATATGCATACTCTTAATCTAGAATAAAAACTATTCAATTTTCACATTTTATCTGTATTATATTTTCCAATCCTTTTAGTTTTCTTTTAGTTTCAGTAATTTTTTCACTTTATTTTGAATTTTGTTTCACTACATGCACTATTCAAATTTCTAACTTATAAAATCCTTTATATCAGATTTTTTTATATATGAATTAAATTTTTGGTTTCATTAACACTATATCATTGGGTATTATGTTTACTAAATTTCTCCCATCAGCTTTGAATCCTATGTCTGCTCAACCTATTTTTTTATCGTCATGTTACAGTTCTTAAAATGTCTCTTATCTAACATAATTTTCATGTAATGTTTTTTAATATAAACATGTAGTTTTCAATAATGATAATATGTATGACATATTTATTGATAAGGGCATTATTTGAATTTTATGAGTTGTGTTCACATTGAGGAACACCTATTTCTATTGGAAGGTGTCGGTTTTGATGAAGTTGGTACCTTAGAAATCTACACTTCTTTTTGTGTAAGCTTATTAAACATAATAATATAATTATTATATTGACATTCATCTATCTCTATATTTTATTCATTAATGAAATTCATGCCTAGGAAAGTGGGATAGAACTCTTATTATTTGATTGAACATTTTATGATAGAAACGACAATTGACATTGTTCCTAGTTTTATGTGTATCTGTATGTTAGAGTTTTCAATATATTTGTCATCCGGTGGAAATTTACTGAGATTTGCTCATCATGAGTGTATTTTAATGGTATGTCACTCTTAAAGAAATGTTGAAATTTACTCTTCACGTAGATTGAACTGTTTCTAGATGCAAACAGAATATGGTTTGTATTCCTTCATAACAGCTCTGTACAATTAATCTTCTGTATTATTTATTCTATTTAACATAATGTGTTGATGAGGTCTCACTACTATACATAGAGGTATGTTCTTGAATTTCATTGTTTTCTAGGTTAGAATTCATTTAGTGTTTTATTCAACACCGTGTCAATTTAACCATCTATTTATTGATTCCTAGATGCTGAAATGATGGTCATTCGCATTATGGTATGTTCTCTTCATGCCATTTAGGTACTTTGTAATTAACCTGTTTGAGCAGTAATGAAAGGGTTTTTGTTGCATCATTCTGTAATTTTATTAAAGTTGTTTCAATGTTTTATTCATCATTGTGTCAATTTAAGAAAATATTTTTTGATTCATAGATGCTGAAATGGTGGTCATTCACATTATGATATGTTCTTCTCATTAGATTTAGGTAATGTTTAATTAACATATTTAATTAGTAATGATATGGTTTTTGTTGCATCATTATTTAATTTTATTGAAGATATTTTAGGGATATATTTCTTCATATTTATTAAATATAAAAATTAATATTCTACTTCTCTGTTAATCTCTATTAAAATTTTTAATGTTGAATATATTGGTTTATATTATTTATATGAAAATTTATTTTTCATTTTTTATTGCACATTATATTGAACTTTATATTATTTTATGTTGTACCAAAATTTCAGTTTACATTCCTATGTTTATAGTTGTTTCAATATAACATCATATTTCAGTTTATATTGAATTTTAAATTAAATTATCATTTTTTGATATTTCTTTTCTTTGGTAGATTATATTATCATGAATGTTGTTTCATTATGAAGAATACAATTTCATTCGACAAGCATGCATTATCATGCATGCTCATATTTGAGTTTGGTTGATAATCTTGATTTCTGTATTTCTATTGATTAATTTTTTTAATCCTTATATGTAGTTGATTCCATTGGTTTTATTAGTTCTTCATGAAACCGAATCAATGTAGCAGAACACACGGTTCTTTTATTTAATTGAATCATGTGTTTCCTTATATTTTGTAATAACTTATAGAAATTAATTACTCAAATATTTTCCCTAGTGTTTTTAACAACGTTCTTACGATGAATGCTTTTATGTAGATATTGAGGCTTTTTTAGGTAGTGTCTCATTTTATGTCCATCTAATGTTATTATAGGAGGAGTGACTCCAACAATATCAGTACATTATTTCTTCATTTTAATTACATTAGTGCAACATTTCAGATTTGTAAAAATTATTATCCTAATAAAAATAATGACTATAGTTATCTTTTTGAGGTTTTTTTAAAAAAATTATTTATTGTGAATGATGTATTTCTACAGTGAAAATACCTAGACCAACAATATGGGATGAAAAATATGACTCGGAATGAATATGTTTCCTTGCTTTAGGTGATAAATGAATTCAATATGACATATAATGTATGGAAAATCGTCTTGTAATCATATTTGATTTTTAGTGACATTAATTCTCCTTGTGTTCATATATTCACCACTCATGAATTTGTACCCTACTCTTTTTAGATTCCAATGCTTAAAAGGATTCAGTAGGAACTAAAGTATCCCATTCATGTGAAATTTAAATAAATTGTCTGACTTTTTTAGCTATATTTGCAATGTAATACTACAGTTTGAACCTTTAATTTAGTTTAATATTTGATTTCTACATTATGTTTTTCAGTAAAAATTGTATTATACTGCTATTTACATAAGGTTTTATGAAATATGTTTACACTATTTTCTGAATGATCCTATTTCATGGATATTTTATGATATATGTTCCCTTTTTATTTGTTTTCTATGATCCTAATATTGTTTAAAAAAAATTTTCTTGTATTTACATCACATTATTTTTCATCATGTTTCAACATCTATTTTCTAGATATTGTATTTATCTAATGGACCTAATCTGTCAAGGAGAGTGACAGAGATGAATTTTTTTTGTAGGCGATGTCCACCTTTTGGCTAGGTATCTGTCCAATTGTTAATCTAATTCCATCCATCACTATCTCTCAAATTGAAAACTAGATTTCCATGAAGTGTGAGCATAGAAGGAAAGGATTATGTCTGAAAAATTTCTGAAGGTCAAGATGATGAAGATAAACATAAAATTAAAGGAAAAATTGTAACTTCTCTTGAAATATTAGGAGATGACGATTCAATTCATCCATGAATTTGTTGGAATTACCACAATCTGGTAGATGTGTGCTTTATAATTTAAGGCTTGATCTCTTCTCCCCTTTTGCATGATTGTGGGAAGCCTGTAGATTGGAAAAATGAATCAGGTTACACTCAAGACTCTCAATTTTTTAGTTATACAAAATAAAAAATATTTCATATAGGAAGTTCTTGAAGTTGCAATAGGAAATCTGACATAATAATTGACAATACAAAAGTGGGAAAAGGTGAATCCTTCTCTACTGATGAACCTCGGAAATGGCCAGTTGGACTGATTAATGGGGTCCAATTTGATGGAAAACATGATGGTGAAGTAACCGATCTCTCAACCTGCCAGTGGATGACATCATGCCTGATATTTACTTCAATGGATGGCATGGTATGTACTTTACCTTTTTTTTATCTGCAGGTCACTATTGATTATATTTAAAACTGGTATGTGAATATCAATGTGATTTCATCCATTGCATGTGTGGGTGATGTGAATATCCCAAATTTGTTAAATATATATGCTTAATGTAGCTTCAATTACCCTAAGAAATTTCTTATCCGGGTTTTACATAGCCAACTGTAAACATTTGATAACAAGGTATGTCTGTTGTTGATGTTGTCAAATGGTCATTGTTTTATTTGGGAGGGATTTTATATTGTCATGATGCATGTTATCGATTCACCATTCATACCCAAGACATGTTCCTATATTATTATTGTACTAAAATTTAGTATGAAGAACCCCATTATCAACAGCATTAAATACATAGAAATAATTTGAAGTCAACACCAGAATGGTCAAAAAATGGAACTAAAAGTATATGGTGGTTCTAAAATATGACATCATAGAGGAGCTCATAAATGATTCGAATAAAGGGGAGGTGGACACATGACATAGTGATGACAAGGAGGAGTTATAAAGAAGATTCATATTCCATTTAATTTCATGAAATTTAGTGAATAAAAGTTTTTAATGGTAACATTTTTTGAATTATGGGCCGAAAATCATATGTTCTGTTTTCATAAATTATAACATGATATTCACAAGGATATCTTGCTTTATCTATTGATGATGCTATTTATTTCTCGAACTGATTAATATCTACTACAGTTTCTTGATGAAGCTTCATCAACATGTGATGTTGATTTGGATTCTCCTACTCGATATGTGATGTTTAATGATATGTTTCTTGATTACATATTATTAGTTTTTTAGTCGGTGTTATACTCTACTATCAAAAAGAAGTGCTCTTTCTTTGTGTTATATAACTCAATTCTCAAAATTTTTATCATTTTGTGAATGAATTTGATAGTTATATCTATATCATGTTTTCCCTCAACTGAAATACATTTGTGGTTTACACCACCTTATACTTCTTTAAAAAGGTTTCTCAATGTCCATTTTCATAGGGAATTTCAACATTCCTTTAGATACCAATTTATCCTGCAGAACATATTCCATCATATAGGCATATTATCTTTTCTATATAATATTATTTCTTTTTAAATTAAAACACCTTATTTTGTGAAAATACATACAATTCATTATATATTCATCAAAAAGTGCATTTACAGTAGAAATTTAATTTCTCTATAATTGTAATTTTTATTGGTTGGTATTCTCATGAGTCTCTATAACATATCAAAAACCTATTTGCTTCATAACATGCAGAAAACCTATTTTAATTAAAGAAAATGTTTAAATTTTTATGTTATGTATTATTGTATGGTATACAGGGATTACACTTCATAGGTTGTGGGGTAAAATACATGTGTGATCTTTCTATAATAAATCATTCCATAATTTATTTATGTGAAAAAATCACTCTTCTATTTTCTATGATTAAAAATAAAATTTCAAGGAATATCATGGTGTTCATACTACTGAAACTATCTTTTTTTGGTTTCTAAATATTTAATTTATGTTAACATTCATTTTTTGGATTATGAAAATACCGGTATTCTTATTTTAAACATTCTTTTCTATGAATAAATGTTTATTCCATGATTTTGGAGATGGATATTTTTATATTGTGACCTAATTTATGGGTGACATCATACCACTTCAACATATATTTAATGATTAATATAGTTCTAAAATTAAAAACATTAATACTTAAGTTCTATATTTTGAATTTCCAATGTACATTTGAATATTCTATTCCTCCATGTATTCTCTCAACTAAAAATATTTTTTTATTCTCTATATATTCTCGTATATGTTTTAAATGTATTTATCCAAAATGTTTTCTAATATAATAATGATGTATCTATATTTCGTATAATTATTTTCTAATATTAAGTATCACTATTTTTTAATTTCAATATATTAAATATTTATGTTATTTATTTTCCTTTTATATACATCAATATGATTTCCATATATTCTCTGTCATGCATTTTTATGTTTTATTTTGTACAATGTTGGTATACTTATGTTTTATTTTCTTTATATATTATATTATATTCTTCAATATGTTATCAATATTCTCCTACATATTCTCCTATGTTATTTTCTTTTCCTTATATGTTTTCAACTCTATATTTTGTCGAATTGTATTCCAATATTATTTATCACTAATATTTGTTTTCAATATATTCAAAATTCATGTTCATTATTGACTTTGAAATATAGGTTTGTCTTCTTGAAAATAAGAATTGAATGTATATGCATGAAAAGTCAAGGGTGAGTACTAATATTATATAAAATTCTCATTCATCATACACATGATATAAGAACAATATCTATTTTTTGGATAAAAGTAGTATTTTTTAAAAAATTACATTTTTACCACCTTTTGATGGTGCATACATTTTAAATATAGTTTTTTTACAATTATATAATATATATTTTGAAAGATAAACTATTTATTTGGAGGATGGAAATAAAATATTACATTGGATCAATTTATGATATTTTGTTAATAAGTTTTATATTATAATGAATATTGAAAATACGCTAAATTTAAATTTATTTTTTTAATTGAAATATTTAATATGGTTAAAATATATTATTGAATGGTTTAATGTATAAATAGAATTTATTTTTAAATTTTAAGATAAATTTTGTCATTTTAATAAATTTTACATTAAATTCATATGTTAATACTTTTCAATTTTGGTAATGTTTTAAACAAAAACCCATTTTTTTCGACAACGTGATTAATTTTAAACTAATTATTGCATCATCTGTATTTTGAATATAGAAAAATTGATTCCATATTTAGAATAATAAGGTTCAAATTGTGTAAATAGGAACTTTTTTTGAACACTATGAATAGTACTTCAGTAATTATTTTATATACCATGGTTAAAGGGTAAATCTTGTAAATAAGGGTAACAAATAATATTACAATAATATTGAATTACCCTAACACATTATCTAATCATACTGAATGAGATATTTCTGACCATAGGCATCCATGGTTAGAATTTTTAACACTATGGATAGACATGGATTTGAAAATGACAATTTATAAGAATTATTTTAAAGTAAAGATAATTATAACCTAAACATATATATTTAAATAAATCGATTTTAATATGTGTTATATAATATTTATATATGTCTATAAATTTTTATTATAAAGATAAAAATTTTTCCTATATAATTTTATTCTATTTATAATTTGTATAAATTAGATTAATATTTTTAATTTTGAAAAAATTATGATGTAGTGATTACCTCATAAATGAAAGATTCATATAAATGAATTTATAAGTTTTAAAATAAGATTAATTTGAATATTTTCATGCCATCCATGGATATTTTGGTATAAATTGACAAATTATCACTGTGTTAATTCCATTAGATTAAAATAATAAGGTTGTTAAGATATTATTAAAAAATTCAAGTATGAATATTATCCAAAATTGACATTATTCATAACTTTAAAATAAAATAGTTTATTAAATTATATTAAATACCTAAAAAACAATAATTCATCAAAATAGTTAATATAGTTCAAAATATGTCATAAATAAATTTATTTGTTACATTTTACAAGATATGGGAATTACATTAACCCACAATGTATAAATAACATTATATCTCAGAATGATTAAAAAAATGTAAAATAAGGTTAAAACCACAAAGATATGGATAAAAAAATATTCAAAACCTATCAAAAAATTATTGGATTATTGGTATTTGAACAAAAATCATCTTATTATATAATTAAATATGTTTATGAATTTATTAAATGGATATTGAATTTAAATTAAATTAATATTTTGGAACTTTCCTAAAGTGCCACAGTAATCTCTTTTAAAAGTGAACCTACTCCCTCATCTATAAACTTCAATTTAACCCTCACATATCTACAAAAACCTTCTCATTACCCTTTTAATCTTCACTATTTAGGTTATAGTTGTACTGGTCTTCAAAAAAGTCTAACTCTAATCATTAATAGTAAATTTAAAGGATGAACGTTGAGGAAGAGGTAATCTCTTCTACCGATTCATTCAAATATATTTCGTCATCTACTTACTTTTATTCAGTTGTTAAATGATAATGTAATAAAATAATTACCACTAATATAATAATTTTTTATTATAAATATTAAGGAATCCTTTTTCACCTTCTATCAATCCCACGAAAAAAAAATCACCACGTGTTCATACGTACGGATTACCACCTCCGCGCCGTGGTGTAATTAGTTTTTCACCACCACTGTACATGGATTGGTATAATTGTGGAAATAAAAACTACAAATAATTATTATATTATGATAAAAATTATGAGATATTATACACCATCCACTTCAATACCATTCAACAATTATGGGAATGCTATTATCCCTTATGCGTATGTAAGCATTACTGTCTCTATGACGCAATGAGATTCATTCTCCATGTTAACCATTAATTAATGACTATAAAGTATATATAATAACTTATGATGAAATATATGAAATAATAATGCAAATTTATTTATTTATATATAATTATATCTTATTTACATTTATCAATCCTATTTAATAAGGAAATGAAAACAACTTTACTGCGTACGTACATCCTACTGTCTCCATGGATGGTATCTCCCAATTAATTTAACTATCAATTATATATATTAATATAATGAATATATAAGGTATATAAAATTAATTTTTACAATATATTTGTAATTAAATCATTATCTATGTAATCATATGAAGGATAACAATTCCAAACACATACGATTTTTTCCCCAAACGTTGATCTAACATGGAATTTAAAAGTGAATGGGAAATATAAAGTCCTAAGTGAATCATATATGATATCATTAATATTATTAAGGATATTTTAACAGTTAATAATATTTTTATACCCACTATATATGAGTTTTAAACATATATGGAAGAAATAATTCCTTAGGTATGTGATAATTTTTCCTTCTCATTTTTATCTGACACTGTTTATACGTAAGTATTTTCTGATTATATATTCATCATCCATGTCCATGTATTATAAAAATGTTTCCATAAAATTTTTACCATTATTATATGTATTTTTAATTTCAATTTTACCAATTCTAACTTTTACTACATGGTGTGGAAAGAATCATTCTTTTGTAAACCATACAAGGTACTTTTTAACTTTTCTGTTAAAAGTATGAGGAGACTATTTTTTAATATATACAACATGAAAATATTTTTACACTTTCATAAATAATTATGTACATTAATATTGTATTACAATTTATCATAATTATTTTCAATTAATATATAATGTTTTAAAATTTCATGACATTTTGAGAATCAGAATATTTTTAGAAGAACAAAGGATATTTTCTGCAAGAATTGAGTTCAAGTGTTGTATCAAAATTATTTTATCCATCATTGATTAAATATTTTTATGTTTCTATCCGTATTAATTATTTATATGGAATTATTTAATGATGGAATTATTTTTATGATGTCCATTTATCATATATTGGTAATTTTATTATGACATGATGTTTAAGAATATCATTTTATTTGATGGGTTATGCTATGATGAATGATTTATGTTTTTGTGTCACGTTTAAGAATGATATTATTATTAGATGGGTGAGACCAATATCTCAATGCAATGAATTGGTTAAATATTTATATCTCATGAGATAGACATAAATTGAATTAATGGTTAAAATTGTTCAGTAAACTTGGCTGGAACGACAAGTAAACAGGTTCACCAATGGAATTTTTTCCACTATGATGGTCTGGAAAAAATTCCATGGATACTATGGAAATAATATTATATTTTTAATAGGTTTCCACAATTACATGTTTTATTCCCATACTATTTTATCATGATTAATATTTCTTTATGATCCATGCCTTAGGTACTGCCATTATTTTTGTAATTGTTCAATATTTTTTAAATTATTAAAATTTATGTCCATATATTTACATTAAAATGATTATGGTTTTTCTTTTGTTCACCATGTTTACTTTTCTGAGCATTTGAGCACACACCTTTTATGTTTCTTCCCCAGTATATAAAGAATGTTTTTAGGAAAGAATACAAAAGGTAATGAAAATTATGGGAGATGTTGAAGATCATTCATAATGATTAGAAGATATTGTTCCGAGTTTCCAAAGGAAGTAAAATTATACGGTCTTTTGGATTTTATTTGTCTCATTTATTAGGTAATACGAAAAATAAATGTAATGTCTATGAAGATTAATATTGGATCTCTAAAGTAGTTAACAGAGCCAACGATTAGTCAATATTTAGGAATAGGGATGTGAAAACATTAGTGAGATCCCTAGAGATATTTCTATGGTGCGTCTGGGGATGTACCTAAGGTTAAGTATAAGTATAGGATACGGTCCTAAAATTATGTTAACAATCATAAAACTTCTAGGATTAAGCTAATGATGTTATAGATTTAATGTACCCCCTTATTATGTAGTTTTATTAAAATGATTCTTTATCTCAAACTATTATTTTGGTGTTTCAATCGATGGATGGAGCCATAAGTAGTGGGTAAACATTGAATCTGATGAACATATTTGTGGCTTTATGATATGAAATTATATAATCCCTAGAGTGATGTGTATTATGATTATCCTTAATTTTTGATTTTAGTATATGATTAACAAGGTTAACATTAGTGGTATTCCTATGTCATGAAATAAGAGGAAGATGGATATTAAAGAATGTTACCAAGGTGAGGAACATAGAAGAAAGAAGATTAAGATTCCTTCATATCAAGAAGATGGGGAGAAGAACCTTGAGGTATACCTAAAATAGATGCTAAAATGTTATCTGTGTGTGGAAAAGGGTCATATAGTGACAAATTTTTTTTGGATTTCAATGTCTCATCTATGGAAAACATAGGCATTACCCAAATCAATGACCAGACATAAGGACCCACATTTATCACTAGGAAGGAATTATATGATTCCTACCATTAAAGTACAACGATTTATTTATTTATTTATTTCTTTACAATAATGATAAAAGGTGTATTATATAATAGCTATTAGTTAATGTTTTTTTCTATGTGTTTTGAAGAATATTCACAATTGTTACAATGGATAATAATAATTATTTAATGATAAGGTTGTATTATTGTAAAATGAATGATTAAGGGAAAGATAACTCTTAATATGATCATGATGTTAATGATATTTCTATAAAGATAGGATGGAAGATATAAGTTACATTGGAACTGGTTCGGATTTTTTGAAATGTGGAATAGGTTGTCACGAATGAATTATACAACTTTTCCACAATTAATAACCATATTCAATATTTTTTGGAATAAAGAAACATGCATGTTTTCAATAAGGATATTTGTTTATTTAGGTAAATTTCCAGACTGAAGAGAATACATAATGAACTCCTTCAGAATTTAGGAATTTGACCAAAAAGTTATATCTTATGATATATTTGGAAAAAATGATGGTATCCCCATGGTAGTTATATGAAATTTCAGGTAATTGTTTTCTTTTTACTATGGGATTGGACAAATCTATTTTAGATAAGACTAATGAATGGAATTGATTAGGTCGAACAATAGATATTATTGTATAAGGATATAAAATTATTCATTATTTCTGAATGAAATAATTGTATAGTTTTAGAAAAAGGATAACTCACAGGATGGGTGACAACCCATCAAATCAGATAAAGGTGTGGGAATCAAACCCACAATAGAAGTTTGACATTCCATTATCGCCTGCCACAAGCCTACAAGAAATCCCATGATAGTATAAATTTGTTTTATTTTATTAAGTGGCAGGATATATAAAGTATATTCCCATTTTTTAACCATATATGTTAAATCTCAAAATATATTGACTTCTGTATATTTAAGAATGTGTTATAAACTTATTATGATTGAGAAAAGTTGAATGACATTTCATTCTATCTCATGATCTACCAACACTTCAATAATGAAAAATTCTACTTCATTTCTTTAAATAAGAGATGAACTGTAATTTGGTCATGGAACGAACAACTAGGAGATTCTACAAAAATAAATTAAGTATTTATTGTAATGAATAATTTATCAAATTTAGTGAAAATTTCTTGAATAAAAAAAAATGGTATCCTAGTAACATATTATCTGATGAATCAGATGGTCCCTTAAATCATCACATATATATTGCCTTTTGGTAGTTAACTTTCTCCAATCTATATTCACTATCACTATCCATCAAAACATGATGGTCATATTTATCTTTAATATACAAGTTTTCTTGCCCCAACAATTTTCTTCTATATGGAATCCCATTTATAGGATATATTTGGTAACTATTATGTTTCTATCCTACCTTTTTAAAATTATGTTTTAGTATTCCATTTTAAGATGTGGGTTTTTTGGATTAAACAATCAAGTAGAAAACAATCTATAACCCCGATGAATTTTGAGCGTGAAATTAATTTTAATGGAGTTATAATGTAACCCCATTATATTTTATGAGATTAATTTTTTTTTAATTTCATTGATGCCTTTGGTTGTACACTACACGAAATTTTGCATGCACTATATGCAACACTGTATGAGTTTGTAGTATACGCAACACTATTCTTTTCTTGTGTTGCATGCTATTGGAAGTTCATTTGTTGGAATTCATTTCCTACAACATTGAGTATATATTTTTATCAATTTATAAATTATATAATCTGGGATTATGTTATAAACTACAAAAAAGTAAGCTTTCACTACGTGCAACATTGACATGGCTTGCGTTACATGCTAAAGCGACCTTCCACAATAGCTTGCATGTTATGCAATAATGAGTTTTCTTAAACAATGATATATTATTAAAATATTATATAAACTATAATTTATGAATAGTATTAACCACATATTTTATTTAATTTAACATTATCAATCACATTAAACATGTTATGATAACAAAATCAGTTTTTCAAAAAACTGAAGTATTTTTCCAAAAAAAATGTAGTTTTACCACATTTCGATGGTGCACCCATTTTATATATAGTTTTGACACTCTTAATATGTTATATATGATAATATAAACATCTTATTTGGATAAATTACAGAAAATATTACTTTGGATATTTTTTTTTGTATTTTTCTGTTAACATTTATATTTTGATGAATAGTGAAAATATGCTAAATTTTAATTTTAAATTTTTTTATCGAAAAAATTAAAATGGTTAAAAATATTACTGAATGGTATTAAATTATATATATAATTTTTTTACAGTTTAAAAAAATTTAATTAATTTTCATTAATTTTATATTGAATTAATATGTAAAAAATTTCAATCTTTTGTAATACTGTAAACCAAAAACCCAATTTTTTAAACAATTAGATTAATTATAAATTAATTACCGAAATATCTATGTTATGAATTTGGAAAAATAAATTCAATATATGGAATCAGATGTGGTGAATTTTGAAAAAATTTACATATTATTTTTCGTCATTATGAATAGTAACTTGAGTAATTATTTTATTTACCATGGTTAATGTGTATATCTGAAAAACAAGAGTAAAAAATTAGTATTATAATAATATTTCACTGCCAAAAAACATGCCCAATTCCTATTTGATAAGATATTTCTGACTGTGGGCATCCTTGGGTGGATTTGGGGACCCAATGGATTCACTTGAATTGAAAATGAAAAATTATAAAATTATTTTAAAGTAAAAAATAATTATAATAGAAACATATATCTTTTACAAAATTGATTTTAATATGGGGTTATATAACAAATATCTATGACTATAAATATTAAATATAATTCAAAAAAAAATTCCAACATCATATTAATTTATTTATAATTTTTAGAAATTAAATAAATTTATTTATTTTTGACACATTTATAATGTAATTATTACATCATTAATGAAAGATTCAAATAAATAAACCCATAAATATAAAAATAAGCTTAATTTTTATATTTTTATGAAATCGAGAACTTTTCTGGATTACAATGACATATTATGGATGATTAAATTCGTTTTTTTATAATAAGAATGTAATGATGTTTTTAAAAATTTCACGTTTGAATAGATTCCAAAATAGACATAATTCAAAACATAAAACAAAAAATATTTTATTAAATGATATTAATTTCAAAAAAATATATGATTCATAATAATGCTTAATATATTTCCTAATATGTCACAAATAAATTTCTTTTGGTTATTTGACATGATATTATAATTACATTAACCAACAATGTGTAAATAACATGATATCATAGTAAGATTAAAAAGGGTAAAATAAATGTAAAACAAAAAATATAAGTATACAAAAATATTCAAAACATTTAAAAAAATTATTAGATTTTCGGAATTAAAAAAATCAATATCTTATCATAGAATTAAATAAGTTTTGTACTATTTTTAAAGGCAATTTTATTTATAATAAATTAATATTTTAGAACATTCTTAAAGTGCCCCTCTCTTCTGTTATAAAAGGGCCTCTCCTCCATGTCAAATTCACTCTATTTTAAGACTTCAAGATTATCCATACCCTACCCTTTTCACAAATTAAATTCCTTAGTTATATTATAGAGGTGTTGGTCTTCTAAAAAGTCTAACTCTAGTGCTCGATGATTAAAATAAAAGGTGGCACGTCGAGGTAGAGAGAGTATTATCGCCCATGCGTACATACTAATTACCATCTCCACGACACAATTAGATTCATTCTCTATGTTAACCATTAAAGAATTATTATAAAGTATATATAAAAAATAATCATGAAATATATGAAATAATAATTCTACTTGGTTTATGTATATATATTTATATGTCATTTACATACTTCTATCCAATTCAATAAGCAATCAAAAACATTGTTCATGTGTACATACGACCTATCGACACCATTAAAGTTGTATTCCATTTCATTTTTGTATCTATTATATTTATAATTGTATAATGAATATATTAGATATATATATGTCATGTATTACAATATTGAAGAAATTAAATCATGATCTAAATAATTATATAAAGAATAACAAGTCCAAACACGTACAATTTTTACCCAAAACATTGATTTTACAAGTAATTGAAAAATGAACAGGTAAGATAATGTCATAAGTGAATAACAAATGATATCATAAATACTATTATTTTTCTGTTAAAAGTTAATAATATGTTTAAACACCCTATAAATGAGTTTCAGGCACATATTAAATAAACATGACCTAGGATAAGGGATAATTTTGCAATCTCATTTTTATATAAGATTGTTTATACGGAAGTATTTTCAACGTATATATTCATCACCCATGTACATGTTTTAAAAAATGTTTTAAAAAAATGTTTACCATTAATCAATGTATTTTTAACGTTATTTTTACACATTTTATCTTTTACTACATGTCATACAAATAATCCTTCTTTTTTTTACCATACGAAGCACTTTTGGACATTACCTTTAAAAGTACGAGGAGAATGTTTTTTTAACTTATACAACATAAACTGATTTTTATGATTTTATAAATCATTATTTAAATAAATCAATATTTAAAATTTATAATGTTTATTTTCAATTAACTAATTTTCTTTTTCTAAATTGAATGTCATTTTGAAAAAATAAAATGTATTTGAAGAAGAAAGTATACTTTCCTCTAGAAATGAGTTCAAGTGTCTTACCAAAATTACTTTGTTCCATCAATGATGACATAAGGTTATGATTCTATCCCTATTATTTATTTGTTTTATTGATTTTAGGTTAGAAATATTTATATTATGTCTATTTATATTATATGGATTATGTTATGCTGACATGATGTTTAAGAATCCCATTTTATTTCATGGGATTTTCTATGATGAACAATTTATGATTTTTTGGCACATGTAAGAATGATTTTATTAGGAGATGGGTGATAAATATATCTACCTCCAATGCATTGGGTAATGAATTATGTCACATGAGATATACATGACCTGAATGGCCTGTAAATCTGGTCCAGTAATACATGGCTGGAATGGCAAGATATCCTCGTTCAGTAATGTTCTTTGACCACTATGATGGTTTTGGAAAAAAGGCCTTGGATACTATATAAATCATATTGTATTCATAATATTTTGACACAATTACATGTTTTTCCCATGCTATTTTTTCTTGATTTATGTACCATTATGATACATGCATTATGTAATTACATGATTTATATCATTTCTCAAGATTATGATGATTAGAATTTATTTTCATTTTTTTTACATTCAAATGTTTATGGATTGTTTATGTTCTTCATGATTACCATTACCTTGTATTTTATCTCACCCTTTATATGGTTCCCTTTCCATATCTTATAAAGAAAGATTTTAGGAAGGAAAACAAAAGGGGAAGACCATAATGGCAGATGGTGATGATCTTTCACAATGATTAGAAGATTTTTCTCGGAGATTCCAAACACACTACACTAATAAGGTCTAGGCTTTTGTTTGTGACATGTATTAAGTATTATAAAAAAGAAATTAAATGTATGTGTATGTCAATATTGGGTCTCTACAACACAAAACTCTATATTAGATATATGATGAAAATAATATACATGATGTATAATTTCAGGTTGGTTACATGGTATTTCTCAATATATATCCATATAAGATGATTATGATATTTGGGATGAATGGAAACCTGTGTTCCACGAATATTTTCCCCTTTGATATCATTGGTCCTATTAGAGTTGTGTTATATCGACATGAACAGAAAACTACCATGTCTTATGTAAATGATGTATCCCATATACCCCTGCTGAGGTGGTAAAAATCATATCCCTCACAAGTATTGAATCCTGAAGAGATAGAATTGGAGGTTTATATATAGTGTGAGGAGAATCAATGGAATATATCCAACTATAGAAACACTTTCCTATATGAAAAGACTACAAACATGATCAGAGAACAATGGAGGAACAATAAGTATGAAGTGGAAACAAGGGAAACAATGGATTTGATGAAGTTGAAGTATCACCACATGTTTTCACCATATCATATAAAATGAAATTAAGAGTGAGAAATTTCATAAGGGGGAAGAATGTAATAACCAAAAAATTTTCCAATGGAAATTAACATTTTATAAACATTTCATTTAGTATAAATGTCATAAAATCACAGAATGATTATAATAAAAAAACATCCAAATGAGGAATGAATGAAATAAAAAAAAAATCTAGAAATTAAGGAAAATATACTAGTAGAATAGTCACATGAAATTTAGAGTAGTATTATGAATATTAGGAATAGTAAAATTTCCAATATAATATTATCCTCTATAACAATTGATAAAAAAAATAGGCATATAATAAATGAAAATATGATATAATTATATCATAGTATATGTAAATTAATACTTTAAATTTTTTTATGAAGTTTTTTTATGATTTATACAATATAAGGGATTATTTATGTTATTATAATTATTATAAATAGTGAAAATAAATTTTATTTTCATAAAGTATACTGATAAATTATAATTTTGGTGTCTTATGATTATAATATAATTTTATGATACCTTTCTTAAAATGTCAATGTGTTATGAAATTAGTTATCTCTATAAAAGTTATATTTTCAAGGAAACAATGACATTAATTAAAAAAATATATCCTTTAAACGAATATATTTTTGGAATTATGACTATTGAAAATGGTTATGGATAATTTTTTAGGTTTTTTTAATATTCATTAATTTTCGGTGAACTATAAAATTCTATAATTTAAAATTTAATCTAAATACATTACTTATTTAGTCTTAGATAATATATGGACAATGTAACCCCATTATATCAAAATAATCTTCATTATTTTAATATATTTACTGAATATTATAAAATCATTCATATTCTTCATCCAAAATAATGAACTAATGAATAAAACGGTGCAAAAACAGTTATCTTGTCCCCAATTATATCACCCCACTCCACCTCTTATCTGCACACCTTCCAAGATTGGAGACATATTTTTGTACTTATCAATATTATTCCAATTCACCTACCCACGTCTAAGAGACATGGTCTCATAAATATTCCAATCCCCATTCCCTATAGAGGTTATCAAGGAGGATAAATTCAAGAGTTAAAATCCTCATTGTTTTCTAATTAATTTCCATTCAATTTCATTTCATTCGAATTCACTCCCTACCTATAATTATGTAAGTCTCATGATAAACCAATATTTTTGATATAATATAATTTTGTTATGTTAATGTAATTGATCATCATCAATTCTCTTCAATTTTTATTTTATACTATGATGGAAAATATCATTCATTGTCAATTGATTTACCACCACCATGGAAAATACAGTTTTATTTTCATTTGATGAATATGAGGCTGGACATAAAACCAATATATGGTTTAAAAAAGATTTTAAATTGTACGAAATATCCATTTTTATTATCTAAAACTATCATATATGCATAATAATTAATAATGAAAATAAACTAGTTTGTGATGATTGAAAATTTTCAGTAATAATCTAAATGATTATCACTAATGTCATATTTAATCAACCATCATCATTCCATACAACCAAATGATATATATATATATACATTTAAAGAGACATATAATTATTTGTGACCAATATTTTCTATCATAGAGACTTACTAAAATTTAATATGAACATCTTTACCTATATTCATGTGCACTGTTCATGAAATCCAAGTAAATGAGCATGCCCAACTGATGAAATTAAACTTTCTAGCTCATTAAAAATGAAACAAATCAACATTATAAAACTCTAATATAGAAAATACGTGTAGAAGATGATATATAATTTATAGTTAATATATTTTAATTTATTATATAATATATTAAATATAAGAAATCATTCAGACATAAGGTATGTGGACTCTCTATCAAAAATCAATTTCATTAGAGATTCCCTATTTCATTAATATTTTAGTTTTAAATTTATTTATTGATTCTTAAGTATCATTTTTATATTCTTAATTTTCATTTTTTAGGATATACATGTTTTATTCATGAGTTTATAAAAATCCAAATTTTATTCAAAAGAACACTTCGTTCTAGAATCAGACAATTTATTTTTCTTAAGATTGATTATTCTTCTCTCAAGATTAACGATTCTTATAAGACTTATGTTATTACCTATTTATTTTGATAACACTAATGTTTATAAATGAATATATTATTTCAATAATGAATCAAATTTCAGTATCTGGGTTATTTTATGTCCATGATTGACATATGTTCAATGATGCATTCATGATAAGGAATATGGTTTAATGTGATAGTTGTACCTGGAAGTATTTAGCGCATAAAAATGTTATGATGTCATAGGTGTACCAAAAAATACATAGAACATTAATTCATTGGTAATGTGATGGATATACTGATATAATGTTTTATATGTGTGAACATGATGCTATAGTTGTTCAGAACTATATAGGGTATTTAACTAATATGACATGATGTGTCATCTTTATTTATTTCCACATTACATTATTTTTTCTATTGTTTATTCTAATAATTATTATTATAATACATTTCTTATATTTTGACAATGAGGATTATTCAAACCCATGTTTCATGTCTCTTATTCATCATCTTATAGAGCTTTTAGCTCACCCCTTCTATTGATATATATCATCCTGTCAATGGCTGATGTATAGTGACCCACACAGTACATACATACATATTACATTACAATTACAAAATAAATTAATCATTTAAAAATCAAAATCCCAAAAAATAAATTATTTTATATAGTTTTGAAAATTTTAATCACAAACAATGCTACACAAGTGATCTACATTATCATTAAAAAAGTTTATCATGACTAACACCATTCTGATACATAGAAAACATAATATTTTTTTCACAACCGTTGAAAGGAAACATAAAATAGTGTAAGAAAAGATTTATAATAAGTGTAAACAAGGGATATTTATATTAATAATCACAATAAAAAATTATGTGAACATGATCATGAAAATAAAATATCATCCACTATATATCAATGATCATTTACATGAATCACTGAATAAGTATTGTTAGTTAATTAATCACAAGGAAATAAAGAACATAATCCATGAATTTAAAACATAGGAATAAAGCATAGAATCATGAAAAATAATACGATTAAAATATGAAATAAATATTAGTTAAGGAATTACATACATAACCATCTTAGTAGTAGTGATTCAGACCCTATGTCATCTTTAGAGGAATGATTCACTCCCATTACCATCTTTATAGCATGAGATCAATACTCATACCATATTATCAGTCATGTCTCACTCTCAAGGGCATATTATTTTTAAAGGTTCACTCTTTATACCATCTTAGTCTATCTCATAACATATAAATAATTGATAAATTTATTGGAGGGAAATATAGGTCCCACCCACCTCATAATGAAATCATACTTTTATGTTCTGATAGATCATTAGAAATATTATCATAAACCATGAAATGAAATGGGTAGAATTATTATATAATCATATCATAACATATGGAAAATGAAATAAGTTTTAAAATCATTTCATGAAATCAACCCCCATGAAAATAAGTAGGTATCAAAATCATATAACCCATTAAAGAGAAACGAGTTACATAAACATCATGCCATAAAAAAATAAATCATTTTGAGAAAGAATATTATTGGAAAAATTAAAACATTTTCCCAGAAGGGGATGACTAACTCTAATGTATGAATCATAGAGGGGAAATAATTTGAAATTTTATTTAAATTATTTATTAGGGAAAATAGACTTTATATATTGAAAAATAATTTTTCAAACATAATGCATATTGGAGAATTTTTTTCATTTAAAATATATTTGAGATCTTATAGAGTTATAATTGAAAAAAGAAGATATTTCTCAAGTACTTTTTTATTTAAAATGATCTTCAAGGATCATTTTAAATAATTTTACAATTATTTAAAATATCATTTTTGAAATGAGGTAAATTTTCTAAATGGGGGAAATATATTTATATTTTTTTCAAAAACAATTTCATAATTATATGATGTTATAAAGAGTGTAAATTGGTACTTATACATGGATATGCCTTTAATAAATATAGGATAAGGAAAATATTGTTTGTTATTGAGGGAAGGATCATAATATTTTATCAAAGGAAGCATAATCATCAACAACCATAATGTCATATGAGACTGTTTCAATAAACTCTTACCACATGGTAACATTGATCCACATTCCCCGTGTATGAAAATGAATTGAAATGATTCTTGAAACAACATTGAAGTAAATAGTGATGTGATATAAAATTTAAAAGGACTATATATACCTCATTGAGAAATATTTGAGCATTATATTTCTTGAGTCTTATAGAACGAAAATTGAGACAAATTAAATTATGGATTTGGAAATTTTGGGAACCTAATAACCTTGATATAATGATAATATAAATATTATGTAAATATGGATAGAATATGTATAATAATCGTAAAATACAATCATGGGTTGTATATAAATCACAAGCGTGAAATGAGTGGTGAGCATGGCGTGGATCCCAAAGATATGAAAATAGTGAGATAAAACTCCTTTACCTAGTGTGTGACATCCCATTCTATAGTGATTCTATTCCCTAATTACAGTTTTCCATGACACCATATAATTATAAACAATTCTAAAAAGATGAATAAACAAGTAAACAAAATTAAAATCGTAATGATACACAGATAAAAATATTTTAAATTACTAGAATAATATACAATATATGATGATGACATGCTTTGTGTCAATAAATAGCTGTAACTCAAGGATACAAAGTAAAGGGAATGCATGAACAACCCAATGTAGTAAATTGAATACACAAACTATCCTATGCATCCCATGCTATTTCTCGGAAATCTTCTACCATATCGATCATAGAAAAATAATAAATCAATTCTCTTATATATTAGCTTCAACTTATCATCACATTAATTCAAGTAATTTTCCATGATTAAAAAATGAAACACATAGAGCGAGTGATATAAATCATAGGGGGAACCACAATTGATGTTTATAACATCTGGTCCATGTAATGGAAATTTAAAAGTGTTTGGGAAATGAATTTAAAAAGTACACCTTCTCAGTATAACTAAATATCCATGTACCATCTTCCTCCCTTGGATGGTGTCTGGACATGGGACTTGTTCATTAATTAACTGATTTACATTTTCAATTAATGTGCCACGTGTGTCATATCCTACACTAAAATCACACCGTGAGAGTGTAAATAGTTAATTTTCCGAGATGTATTGAGAAAACCATAATTGATAATTAATATTAAGTGGTTCAATGGTATTCATTGTGGAAAAATAGACCTTAAGGGACACTATCTCAGTTGTAATTGAGACTAGATAAGGTGAAAGAGGTAAATCCATGTATCATAATCCATGTAATTTCTATAGTAATAAATCTTACCAAATACAGGGAATACATCCATGTTAAAAAGGGAGATAAGTATGGTTTGGTCCCATAAATGTAACCAAGAACTCTCGATCACAGGATTGTATCTGGGGAATATTTTAATAATATTGAATGGATCATAAAATATCATACTTGTCATACAATTGTAGACAATGATTCATATTCCTAAGAATGTATCAACTAAGTCAAATTCTATCCATGAATTAGAATGATGTCCTTGAGTATCTAGGAATTTATTTAAGATTCCAAGACTCCAGATGAGTGAATCCTTCATATAGAGATTTCATGGACGATTTGTATAAATGGTCCCCTTGAATTTAATTAAATACAAAAAATTTGTTCATATGATAATTATTCTAATAACAAATTCACATGGTTTATGCCTTTCCTTTGATTATATTGACAAGGACATGTATCGTGAAACCTTTAACGTAAAACAATGTAATTCATGTCCTCTAAATATGGTTCACTCTACTACCTTCCACGACCATTGAACAATGTCCTATGAATATTAAACCTATAATTCATTAAATATTTATAATGAAAATTCGAATAAATAAGTAATATTTCCTTAATATCATTTAAATGAATTACTTATATTTTAGAACATACCTTAGGTGGAGTCTTGTTGAATTAATAAGGCACATGATATTCTCAATTTCTTGATTCAATAAGAAATTTATATAAAGAGGCTTACCTCTAGTGTTTCTACAGTCATGAGTACACAAATAATGTTATAAAAATATTAGAACAATAAAAACTAAATTATATAATGACTCCCAACATGGAATTTTTGGAGTCGTGGACATAACCACCAACAACCAATCACATTTATGGAAAGTTTGTAACCCTAAGGTTATAATTAATATCAACACTCCATAAAAAATTAATAAATGGAACCTAATGAAATTGGTTGTCGACACATGTCATTTACAAAATCAATGACCTCGAGGGATGAGTTGTATACTGGCCATCATAGGATTGTACGACTCTACAATTTAGTAATTACTACAAATTTCTCATGGAATAGTTTATGGTTGGTAATGAATAAAAATGATTACTCAATGGTATGAAGGTTGAGAGAATGAGAGACAATGAATTGATTGAAATTACTCATGTTCATACTGTTGCATATCAAAAGCGACCAGTGGAAGCATGAATGAATCCCATTTGAAATAGATATATTGTTCCCTAGTTTATGCCTTCTAAAAATACAAAATTGGAGAACATGCAGTTCATCACATTTGAAAATTCTATTAGATGTTGGTGGGGGGTATAATTTGATAAATAAGGTAAAAAATGTAAAAGTACCCACAATTTAACCTGTTCAGGTTTTGGAAACATGGTTTCCAAAACCATGCCCAAAACATCCAAAATTACCAAGAGAAAATATGGTACTCACACCAACATGCCACTCGGTTTGAGAAAACATGCTCTAACCATGTCATATATATATTCTAAAAAATTAAGAGCATACACACTATTTAAACTAACTATGATTCCTCCATGGAAAATTTACTCTAACCATACTGTAGGGATGATTTTTCCAAAAACATTTGTATCATGATCTAAAAAAGACTAATAAACCCATGTTTCATTTTTAAACTCATTTCAAATCTATAGAATGTCAATAAAAGTGAATTAGACCAAAATATTTAGGATTGATACCAATTTTAAAAACGTGTTTCATATAATGTTCCACCATTAATGGAACTTGTCGCTTGAGTTCACCTTCAAAGGGAGGTGAAAAATGTTCTTATAATTAATCTGGCCACTAAACACGTGAATAGGCCTCCCAATCCCATGTCCAATCTTTTACACAGGCATGCTACTATAAATCATATATAGGAGGAAAATTCTAGATATGGAGAGCCTTAATTCTACTTTGGATGATTAGTATAGGAATCTCCTCAAAATAATCTTTTAACATAATCTCTACTTCATCAAGATCTAGATAATGAGAAGTGTTAGTGTGATAATGATAAAGCTTTGAAACATGGTAGAAGTCTTACATATCACAGTACCATTGTGGTAGTAAGAACCGAATGGCTTCCGTACTGACTCTTTTTATGATCTCAAATTACTCTAAAACTTTTGGTGATAGGTTCCCTTTCTTATGAAAATGTATATTCACTAGGATGAGAGATACCCATCGGAAAACATGATCCCCATTCTCAAACTCTATAGGTCTTCAATGGTGATCAAAATATGATTTCTATGAAGATAGAGTATTATTCTTGTACTTCCTAATCAATTTAACATACTGCAAATTCTCTTGTAAGAAATGTTGACCTAGTAGAAAATCTTATACTACCTCTAGCCAACACATGGGTGAAAAAAACAACCTACCATACCATGCCTCAAATGGAGAAAAATGAATTTTCACCTAAAGGATAATATTATAGAAGAACACATAGAGAGGGATGTTCTTATCCCAAGAACCTCATAAATTAAGGACACAAGATCCAACCATTTCCTTTAGAACCTATATAATCTGTAACAAATATTCATCATCATGAGGGTGAAAATTTTTTTGGGAAGCATCTGTGTACCCATATATTTCTACCATCCCAAATAGAACCATTTCATGAAACGAGTTTCCCAATCTAAAATGATATCACATGGTATCCCATATAGTAAAATAATTTCACATTCCTTTATTCATTTCATCTCATACATTGAAAATGCATCCTGAATAAGAATATGTGGGCTTCTTTCGTTGGACTATCAAAAACTGTCCATACTACGTCACTTCCCCTTAAAAACCATGGTATAATGACTAAAAAATTCATATAAATATATATCCATTTCAATTCATAGACATGAAACATCTAAAAAAATCAAATAGGTCTCTAGAGTTCTTCCTTCAAATATTTAATGGATGAATACCAAGTTATAAAGACTATAATCTAATGATTCATCCCATGCCACCATTAAAAGCATCACATATCATGATACATTTTGGAGATTCCTGTATGAACCACCACCTATGATTCTTGGGACACATGCATCAATTCCCGTCTCATTTCTATGGGAACCCAGATAGGAATATTAATATATAGGATATCATCTCT
This sequence comes from Viscum album, assembly GCA_963277665.1. Lineage (NCBI taxonomy): Eukaryota > Viridiplantae > Streptophyta > Magnoliopsida > Santalales > Viscaceae > Viscum > Viscum album. The sequence continues at coordinate 57,496,275 of OY728143.1, read as the reverse complement.
ATTGAAAGACTCATTTAAATGTAGGTCAGCTATTAATATACTCTCATGGAGAACCAAGCCATTATGATCGAAAAATTGTATAAACATCATCTTCTCAAGGAGGTATGATGTATCTATCGAGGATGATAGGTAATGCTACTTCTGGCTATCATGAAACACCACATATCGCTGAGAAAATATTTCCATCAACTTCAATTCATCATGGACTTTCCACATGATTATTGTTTATGATTTATAACATAGCACATCTATGACTATATTTCCCTTTCTATACATATATGAACATTAAAATTAACAGAATGAAGATATTGAGACCATATTCAGTCTCTATTGTTCATGTCATGTTGTAAAAATAAATATTTAAGGATCTTATGGTCCTTATACACCACAATGTGTTGTCCCAATAGAATTTTTTTCCATGTAATGAAAGGTGTGGACAACTGTTGTTCTCTCAAGGTCTTACATGTGGTAATTATTCCCTTGAGGCATCAACTATCAGGATCCTAACGAGACAACTCTATCTTCATGCATCATCACTTATGCTTTGAAGATTCCTAATGCATCCCATAAGTTGATATGACCTCTATAAAGATCTAGTAGATTCAAAATATGTGTCGACACATGCACCCATTTCATCTCCATAAAGAATTTCATGCATGCATCTGACCATAAAATGGTAAAACCCTTCTTAATAAAGCCGGTAGGAGGTGATGAAAGGTTGAACTGTTTTATGGAGATTCTTGTAATTTCAATCCATCCCCATGAAACTCCATTTTTAAATCGTGTTCTTAGGTTTATCTAAGGAAACTACTTCATTGATCTTCTCTAGGTCATAAGATACTTCATATTATGAGATAATATGACCCATTATGTGAGAATTTTCAATTTAGATGTGGCACATAGAAAGATTGGCATTAATTTGATGCTCTCTCATTGTTCTCAGAATAATTTCAAGCTACATTTCATGGTCTCTATGAGGGTTAGAATACACCAATATGCCTTCTAAAAAGTCCATGCCATTATAATCCAAATTGTGTTGGAACATCCTATTCATAAAATTGATGAAAATAGTGGGATTATTGATAATATTTAACGTCATAATGTGTTACTCATACAGATCATACTTACTAAAAAATGATTTATGAGGTATGTCTGATGGATATACCTCGAGATGATGATTTCTCCATCTCTGGACGATCGTAGAGAATACCCTATCACTCAGATGTGGTCCATGAGATCATTTATTTGAGGTAGTGAATATTTTTCCATAAACATAAGAAGTTCTAACCATATATGATTCAAACGATGTTGAATGGTCCCAACCTCTTTCATGGTGAACGATATAAGTGAACCTTATGAGGATGTCTTTGGACATAAGAAACCATTGGTATATAGATGCTCTAACTACATCCTGATATCCTAGTGCTCTATAGGTTACATCCTACAAGGAAGTATTGACAATGGTGATTCTCCATGAATGATATAAATCATAATGTCGACCTCCCTCTATGAACATACTCCAAAAATGATATAAAAACTTTTTTCCCTAAAATGATATACTGCTGGATTGGATTCATTCAGGCCTAAGCCCTTACCATCTATGAAGATATTGGGAATCTGGTAGGTTACCCCACCAAGCCCATGATGATCTATTCAAGATCTAATAACCTTGACATCACACCCACAATTATATAGTTAATTTATTCCCTATGGTGATGTAAACGATACCGTTTAATAAAAGGAGTCTCTGAAGACATAATATTTAACTAAACCTTCCATCCCTAGAGTGAAATTAGACCCCATAATATCATGAAAAAGGGGTGAAATGAGAAAGGGTAACAACTACTAAAGGGGATAGTCCCTACACTGGAATATTCCTTCTATCCATACTCAAAATGATGTATCAAGAGTTATAACACACTAACAAACAATTATTTAAAACCAATAAATGTAAATGATATATAACGAGAAGAATGAGTGTGAAATGCCTATATCAAATAATAAAGATAATATAGTAAAGGATACTTAAAGAATACCTCATACTATAGATGTTACCACATCCTGATCATCATGTATCATATGTAATGAATAAATGTATAATGATCAATGATCCTATGATAAATCTGGGGTACCTTGATCCAATTTTTTTGATGGAACTATTTGTGATAATGGGTAATTTTACCACGAAGATAACCTCCTCCTCATCCATTCTTGCTAGTGCTAGACCAACTTCCTATGTGATGGATTGTTAAAGAACCTACTATTTATGCTTTAGCCCCTGCAGATCCTTCTACAGTGGATGGTGAGGAAATATTTGTCATAATCTATCAAGATCCCCCACATGAATGCATGATCAACACTCTGGTGGGTTTCTATCCCACATGTGATTTAGATTTTCCCTACATATGCACTAGAGAAAAAAAAATACAGCTACCTACATGGGTACCATAGATGCTAATTCCTTATCGAGGAACATAGTGTAAACCCTTCCTCCCACAAGAATAACTAGTGGTCTGACACAAAACTCTTTCTCTATGGCTAATACTATCACCCTCCGTCATAATTTTCCCTGTTAGTAGGGCCGAATTTACAATTACATTGAATTTAGGCATGTTTAAAACATTCACTTGAATATGGATAGCACACTAGAGCCCACCCTCTAAGCATCTAGCACACGAGATATCTTCAATGGCTAGAAGTGGTGAAAAGTGCATAATCATTAATAAATCATTCGATTATACCATAACTGACAGAGAACCATGATCAAGATTCATGAAAACATTTTCAATAATAGGTCACATAAACTTTTTAATTAATAGATCATAGAAGGCAGCCTAGAAAACAAACCACAACATGCCCTAACGATGAATAGCCTGTGTAATCACATCCCACTAGTTCTTGTCTATATCAAAATGATTTTAAGAAGAACGATTAACCCTCTACATCACATTTTTAATGATATACATGGTGGCCTCCATCGATGAAACAGTAGAAGGTAGGCCAACATCCCCTAAAAAGGAGGTAGGATTCTGCAGCTTGTAATCATGAGTCAGATCAGCCGTCGTAGTTGAATCATTTAAAGAAACATGCATGGACATCATTATATGAATGAGATTGTCACAAAAATTTGAATACTATCTTGTATCAGGTACAATTTATAGTTCCAAAAGTTGTACTACTAAGGGTAAGATAGTAAAATAAAGTACCACATTGTCTAGACAATGGTTTTCACCACCTTATTGGCATACGACTCGATGAATTCCTTGCATCATTTGTCTAAAAATGACACGAACATGCCTTATAATAAACATATAACAAAATGGATAGAATCACTAGTGGAAGATTAAAACTTGAAAACACACTATCTAAGGAATAGTACCCAATCTAACTGCCTCAAAGGATATGAAAATTTATGTTCTTTATTATATGTATCAGGGGTTCCATTAGAAAAAGGGTCAATAATATTGTGCCTTATCATCCATTGGAAACAATTTCATTTCATTTCATGTTTAATTACCAGAATCCCTCCTTTAAAATTCATAAACATGAAAAGGTGTGACACAGAAATAAAACCAGTGCACTTTTATGTTTTAATTTTATAATGACATGTATAATGGATCACATAAAATTGACTATTATTTAATGTAAATCAGCGCTCTTACTTTTTTTCAATGAAAACAAAACCCTTAAGAATTTATAATTAAAGGCTACATTTGGTAAATTACTCATTCCAACCCCTGTTTTCCTATAATACCTTATCAATTAAAATAAAAAAACATCTTATAAATATCTCATAGTAGCCAAAGAAGTATATAATAAACACAAGTCTCTCTCATCAGTCAAATGAATAACATGTAAAGAAAAGTAGTGAAACACACCAATATGGAGCAGAAATATGCATGTAATGAGATTTATAATGTCGTGTATGATGAAAGAAACAATTATTCAATCCCTCATATCATTGATCCTAGCATAAAAGGGGATATCAATAATAAGAATAATAAAAAAACCACACAACATGGGGGTCTCACAATGGGGAAATATTATCAACTACAATTGGAAAGAAAAAAATAACAATTATAATTCAAGAATCTAGGATTTAACCACAAACATGGATTCACAGAAACCATGCATGACATATAAACATGTCCCATTTATTCCTAATCTTGAATATATAATCTATAAATAGAATGTGACGAATTAAAACACATCTAATACCACTTTGTGATGGCCTGAACACCCTAATCCACAAATGATGTACCTTGAGCCGAGTGGGCCACTTGGAATCATGTGCATCACCCCAAACTCCATATGATGCTGACTAGTAGTGAGGACCTAGGCTGTGTCCATGCGGAGACGATTCCCACATTTCCAAAGTGTTTCAAGATGGATAATTATTAATAGAGGCAAATAAAAGAGGATATATGTGAACAAAATTCACATTAGAAAGATTAAATTATAACAATAACTGAAATAAAATGAATAACAAACAATAGATAATGATGATATGTGTCATTTCAAATGAATACTGGAATACAAGGATAAAATTTTGTATAAAATAATGAAAACCCCAATTTAGTAATGGAAATACACAAACTATCACATGAATCGCATGTTACTTCATTGTCATATGAATCGACGTCCATCCCAAAAAATAAACAATCATGTGTAATCATTAAACATATCATTTTCAAAACATGCATATATGTAATCTGCATTGGGTAAAAACTGATGCCTAGAGAGTGTGTGAGATAAAACTTAGTGGGAAACCACCATTAGTTTCAATAACAGCTATCCCATGTAATGGATATGTAATATCTTGAAGGCATGAATATATAATGTAAATTTGTAAAATGTAACTACATAACCATTTTCCAGCATCATCCCTTGGATGGTATATAAACTACTAAACAATTTGTTAATTAAGTGATTACTTGTTTATATAAACAAGCTATGTGAGTTATATATAACACTAACTTCACCTCGTGATAGTGTAAATAAGGAAGATTCTATGATGGAAAAAGGAAACCACAATTCATAATTATTATGAAGTTGTTCCATTGTATTCACCAATGAAACCTAGATCTCAGGATATGCTAACATTGTATTGACTATGTCTATCTAAGGGGTAAGAGTGTAATACTAGGAGAACCATCAAAGGAATTCCCATTATAAATATTCAAATTTAGCCCATATATTACATCCGCGGTAAATGTGGTGATAATTAGGGTCCATGACCATTTATTTTACCAAGAAACCTATTTTCAAACTAGATTCAAGAACTGTGTCTGGAGAATCCTGTAATAATAATGGAGGTATCCTATAGTGTCATACAAGGCATCCAAAGGTAGATAAGGTTTGGTTTCCCAGGTAGGACTGACCCTAGGAAACTGACATCCATGCATTGGAATGACATCCTTATGTACCCGAGTAATTCTCTTAGGAATCCAAGATAAAACACTAATCAAGAATTCCTATAACAATGTCTAGGCCCATGTGCATAAATATTCAATGTACATTAAAATCACTACAATTAGTTTCGTCATCTGGTAACTATTCCATTACAAAATTCACATTGTTAAAGCTTTTAATTTCATTATTATTAAATATATAAGTAAAATGAAACCTCTTTATTAATACCATTTAAGTCATGTTCCATTAAAAGGGTTCACTCTTCTTCCTTCAATGAATATGGTATTTTGTGCTACATACATGAATCCAAACATTCCCCTTCATTTAATAAGTAGACGGATATACTTATGTATTCTCCCCAAAGTATAATTTGAATGAATTAAATACCTATAGGAATTTACCGTATGTAGGTCAAGTGAAAGTTACAATGTACAAGTTATTCCTATTTTTAGTACTCAAAAGGAAATTGATGAACAGATGATTACCATTAGTGTCACCAAGCTCAAGGACATCTAAAGAATGGATCAAAACGGATCAAACCATAAAAAAATATTTATCTCATATCACTCTATATGGGGTGTTAAGAGTTATGTTAAAAACTATCAATATCTAATCATATTTGTGGAATGAGCGTAACCATATAGTTCTAATGAACTTAAGCATGGTATATAAATTCTATAAATAGAACTCGATGAAATTGTCTGCCTATATGAACCCTATTTTTTGATCTCATTTGGATCCTAAATATTTTTTTTCTCACTCACTTTTATAAACCTAAAGTGGATTCTTAGTGAGTTCACGAATGGGTATGGGGTGTCCATGGGTTGTTTGGTACCCTGAACCTATGTTTTTGTGAAAATGGTTATATTTCATGGTCTGAGTGACCATGTCGAAATGATTCACAATTAGTTTAAAACATATAGATGGTCTTCATTTTCGATTAGAGCTATATTGTATGGTTGGAGGATGGATAATCAAACAATGCAACATAAATATACAAGTACATGCTTTTATCAAGGGTTTCATGTAGGGTTTTTGTGCAGTTTGGAAATTCATTCAGCCAAACTGTGTGAAGACAATTTTTTTTGTAATTTTACATTTTATCACCATAATAGTCTAATTATTATATCTTGTTTCTTCTAAATGTCATTTTAGTAGGTTGAAATTCATTTTGAACCAGTTTGGATCTTTTAAAAGGCCTAACCACGAGAAAATGATATCTCCATAATCAGGAATCCATTAAATGTATGTTAATGAGTACATTTGATTTGATCCTAATCTATCATTCTATCGACATAGTAATGGTGGTGTAAGAATTTTTAAAATTTTATAAAATATAATAAATTCCATTCTAAAACAGAGTCTAATAATTGTTGAGGAAATTCATACAAGACTATGGGGGTTTTTTAAAACTCATACATCCAGTTTTTTGATTGTGAATATTTCATGTGGGAACGACGATTTACTTGGGTTTCATTAATTGAATTTATATTCCATTATTATATTCATTTGAACCATATGGTTCTAAACATTCGATATGTGTGAATATTTATTGTATTTTATATCCCAATCACTAAATAACCCTTGTAGGTTATTATTCCATAATTGAGGTTTTACTGCATTAACACTTTTGATCCATCAATCGGGTGTTCACGATATTGATGACACTAATGTTAAGCCTACTTATATCAATTTCTTATTGAATCGTGATATTTTGAATTGATTGTACTTTTTCACTTCCTCTTGACCCACCTATTGTATGTTTATAAATTTAATTAATTTATTCAAATGATATTATGGGAAGTTACATAAGTATATGACTCAACATTATTAATTGTTAATAAATTATTGATTGCACACCCTTCACATTTAATTCCATGTTCATGGTTAGAAGAAGAGTGAAACTAATTAATTGAACATTAATTAAATGGATTTAATTGAAAGGATTCATGTTTCTAGAATTTAACAAACTATCATAATGAAAGTATCGAACCAATTGAATTTGATAATGGCATAATTTTCATATAAATAAATTAATTTTAGTGAATTAAATTTAAGGTGACACTTCTTTCACATGTACATGAACATATTTATAGGAAGGACGGACTCATGTTAACTCTTGGATTACAAAGGGGATGCCTTGGGTACTCAATGAAGTTATTCAAATTCGTGGATGCCAGTTTCCTTGTGTGGCACCTTACCGAGATACTGATACTTGTCTACCATTGGATGCAAATTTGGTAACCATAGGGTCCCTTAATTATTATTATAGGAAACCTAAGATTCACTCCTTAGATCTAATGTGACTAGAGGTGCATTGGATACATCCATGGGCCTGACCACATATTTCATCCCATTTTACCTTGGATGTATTCCTCAAGCTTGATTTGAATTATTATTGTGTGAATTCCTTGGATGATGATCCTTGTATTACACTCTTACCCCTTATATAGACTCAAGTACTTCTGAGTTAGAGGCCCATAATCCACTGGATTCATTCATGAATAACATGTATAAAGTTAATATTAATTATCAGTTATGTTTTCCTTGATACATCATTGAACCATCAATGTTTTTAAAATCATGAGGTGTGCTCATTGCTATATAACCTCACATGGTGCGTATATATAATATTATTATCATTTAACTAATGAATTGTTCAAATTTATAGACACCTGCCAAGGGATAAAGTATGTATATGAGTATTTAGATATGTTTCACTTCTTTAATTTATTTACGAATTCAAGCACAATATTAAGATACAATTACAAGGGATAGGCGTTATAGAAATCATTAGTCGTGGCCCACTAATATTACTCTCACAGCCTATCCGAGAGGCTTTTGGTACCCTAAAAAGATTACATGTATGTAGGTGTTGAGAAATGGATGTTAAATGGATTAGACACTTAAATTTCATGATGTACCTGGATAGAGCAGGAAGAAGATGAATTAGTGGTAGATGAGGATGCTTTGGGTAGTTTTTGTATTACTTTTGAAAAATTTGGTTTTGTATGTATGTCATTTATTTTTATTCATGTTTTTTAGATTTCTAGTGAAATTAAATATATAATTTTATAATATTATAAGGTATTACATTTATTTTAGTTATTATTATCCTTTTATAATTCCACTATTCAATTATTTTGCTTATTTTTTCTCCTATTCTGCTCTATTTATAATAAATTGATGTGGTATACTCCGGTAAAAAGTGAATAGTCTCAACACAAATACACCATAGGCCCTAGAGTCTAGTTGGAATTCTCTGATATTCTAGGAAATGCACTAGAGGCCATGTGGCCCACCGGGAATGTGGAAGATAATATGTGGAATAAGATTTTGGGATGACTCGTAGTGGTATCCAAAGATTTTCCTTTAATGGATTATGGACTACAAAAAACTGATTGGATGTTATGAATTCTTGAGACTTGGTCATTAGTCTCCCATGGGTTTCTTGAAACAATATAATGGGTAAAATTTGAGTTTTCGGAATTGTAATTACTATTTATGTTTTTCCTATTAAAGTTGATATCAGTTCACCATTGGGTGACACATATAGTATTTTTAGTTACTCAATTTTCTTATGCTTAATATTTCAATTAATCCTTGGACCAATGATATAGGGGGAAAATAAAACTATTACATTATTTATATATACACCTAGAATTATAATTTCATTAATATATTTTTAACATTTTGTTGCATTTCACTACATTTATTTTCTTATTATTCTTATGATTGAATATGGATATTTTACTTGTTTATATATTTCATGTCCAGCTATGAGCTATGATTGAGTGGTTTAATGTATCATTTGATGCGGTTTTATGGGACCTCTTAGGTTGGAATGTGTAATTTAAATAACCAATTCATTATATATGAATTCAAATGGGAATATTTTTCAATGATAAGTATTGTGTGAAATAATTCACCAGTGATAAAAATCCATTTCATGGGAATATTGATACATTTCTTAAGAAAATTCAAACATAAATGTTGGATGGTTGCACATCCTTATCCCAAACATTCATTATTATAAAATTTAAAGAGTGGTCCTTGTAATTAAATATAAAATTAAATAAAATACCTTCCAAAATATGATGAGGTAAGGTATTATTAACCCATCATCTATTGGAATAACTAAAACTAATAAATGAGAACATACCTATGATTAGACTTCAAAGAAGGTAGTGGGGGTATTATGCCACAGACAATGAATTTTCATAGATTTATCATTTAATAGTGATGCTATCATTAGGATTCTATGTTTTTTCTATGTTTTGTTCATAGTGTTTTTATACCAATGCTGCCACAACATCCTCATATCGAATTCCATGAAGGTAGCGATAACCAAGCTCGATATGTGGTGGGTCCTGAGCGGCCATATTACTTCTGGAGTGCCACATGAGGCAACACCTATAATAATTGATCATGGATATATTCCCATGTCTTTTATAGTTTATTAAGTCTCATTAATGTCCATTCATTATTCTACATGAGATGTACATTCAATTCTTGAACAGACTCATGAGTTCAAGCTACAAAGTCCTCCAATCTTTTTAGTGTTGGGCAGTATGTAAGCTACCGATTCTTAGCTAGACAAAAAAGTATCTATCATGGAGCATATGTAGAGTCCTAAAATGTGTTGGTTAAAATATTCTTCATACATTCTACAAGATTTTTCCATGTGATAGTGGGATGTTATTACCCAAGATGTTCCTCATCAGATAATGCTATTTGCTAATTTATAGAATACGTACCATGATCAATTAGTTCCATAGACGATGTGAGATGTTAATGCAAGAGAGTTAATCCATATCAATTATTTTAATAGGTGATTAACATATTATATTTCCCATTTCATGCGTTTTTAAAACAATCCACTACTTCGATCTAGTTTTGATCTTTCTCGTGCATGACGCTTCAAAGATGTGATTAATTATTCCATCCCCACATAGGTGACTATTTAACCCCTTCAATCATTCTCTAAAAATGTATATCAGGATCTTATCACTATGATAATTTTAAGGTTCAGTTATAGTACTAGGAATATAGTACCAATGTCGTGCAAAGATATTAGTTCTTTTAGTGGGTGGAAGTGTCCCCCTGACATTTATCGATAGGGATGTGTCATCTAGTGTAACCGTTTTGGTAGCTCTATAGTGTATCACCAGTGATATGCATGGGGAATCTAATACATCGGTGTGATAGAGACCCACTAGAGTGTCTAGATTTTAACCATATGGGTTATATTCATAATTTCTGTTGGAAAATTACTTTATCTTCTAGGTAAATAGAAACATAACCCTCCACTGTCTGGGGTAGGCTCTTCTATGTCTGATTTGGTGAGGAGTTTGAGCTGGACTAGATGGAGATGAAAATGTTGAGGTTGTGGAAATGGTATTCAGACCCCTAATCAATAGCAGTGTTAGTAGATATGATTTGACCATGGTAGTATCAATATTTATTAAGGATATGAATAATGATAGTGGAATTATTTACAACCAATGCACAAGGATTATTCTTCAAGACCACATACAAAATGACTATGAATTCTTGTTTCATGCCCTGGAGTATCTTCTTTATTTAATATAAGAGCTTCATGTTCTACTTTTCATTATCTATCATCCAATTCTAGGGGCTTTAAATATAGTGCTACAATGTTAAAATGACCCATGATACTCTAGTAGAGGTATGACCAATGTGCATGATCCAGGGTAGGGATTGTCCCATTCAGGTGGGTAGTTACCCACCCTTGTGGGACCAAAATGTTCTTGAGATGAAAGTGTTTTATTTCATCCTTTATATGGATTGGTTGGTTCTGTTTCATACCTTTGTAGACTATTATCATCAATGGGTATCATTCACATCATCATAGGGAAAAACGTTTCAACATAATGATCATTGTGTTTTCCAATATAGTAGAGTTGGACCCGATCATTGTTGGATGGGTGGAGTAACTACCATGATTTTGAATATCTTCATGGAGGGTTATGATTTAAGATAGGTTGAATTCCAACTAGTGGTAGATCGTTTATTGTATGTATATCTCAATGAATTTTATGAATTACCTCATGAGATGGAGGTATTTTTTACGATAGATCATGTTACATGTGCAGACTCAGTGCCTATTCCTCTATATAGGATGCCACATACATATCTATATGAGCTCATGAAGTAGTTAAAATATCTAGTGGACAATGGTTTCATATATCCCGACATATTCTCTTGGGGATTACCTATTCTTTTTTCAACAAAGGTGAAAGGGACCCTTCTTCGTTACATGGATTATATTTGGTTTATCCATATTACATTCATAAAAATGATATCCATTATCTCAAATAGATGTTCTCTTTGACCATCATTATGGAGCTAGAGTATTGTATATGTTCGACCTGATATCGGGACACCATCATGTTATTTTCAGACCAACATAGATAACTCAAAAAACATTTCATACTAGGTATGGTCTATATGATAACCACTATATGAAATTAAATATTATGAATGTTCCCACTGTTTTCTTAGCTTTGATGGTGTGGGTGTTCAACACCTATTTGGATTCATTGGTCACAATCTTCATGGATGAAATCTTCATGTGGTCTCAAGCTCATATATAGGATTCAAAGAACCTTGATGACGTTATGTGTACCCTGAGGGAGCACCATATTTATACCATAATGGGTATGTGCCACTTTAGGATTAAAAAATATCACCTTAAGTGTCATATTATCATTGAATTTGGATTTGTCTATTGAACCAAATATGGTGAGTGTAGTGGTTTCCAAGGATAAACCCAATAATGTGTTTGAAATAAATATTTTATTGGGGTTGGAAGGATACTATATGAGTTTCTTATAAGAATTTTCACTCATTGCTTCACATATTACTAGAATTAAAAATAAGTGTGTTGTGTTCATGTGGTTAGAAGCATGCAGGAAAGCCTTGGACGATCTGGAAGGGAGTCTTGTCTTGACCCATATTGAAATTTATCTACAGCCTAGAAAAAGTAATATCATATTATGTTATGAATCATGAATCAGCCTAGTATATTTTTTGATGTAGGATTATAGAGACTATTCATTTAGATCATTATAGTTGATGCATCATGAGAAAAATTACCCGATGCATGACATTGAGCTTAAATCAGTTTCCCATGCCTTACATTGATGGAGGCATATCTCTTGGGTGATCACTTTGTTGTTAAACAAACCAAAAGAGCCTCAAATATATCTTTTAATTTAGTGAAATGATCATTATAATGTGAATAGGTGTCGAAAAACATATATTCATCGATTTAAAGGTTTCTTATAAATATATAAAGGTATAAGTAGTCATCGATGAACAATTTCAGAACCCTTTAACACATGTCCTATAAGAAGGCAATGATGAATATAAGATAATATACCTCTTTTTTAAGATGCATCTTGAGTTTCATGAATATCATAAGAATTCTTTTATATAATCCTTGACAATTACATCATCCCTCTATGAGATGGTGAAAGGAACCCAATTTTCAGATCTTGAGGTCTTGGTTCTCTGTGTGATTATATCAATAGCTAAACTGCCTCAAAATTGGTCTGAGGAAATAGAAAACATCCTATATATTCATTGGAATATATGGGTTCCCACATATATTATACTTGATTAAAATAAAGTGTCCCACACATCTCTATGCGTTGTTCATCCTGAAATCTTCAAAATGTATCAAGATATTTGATGCAAGTATATGTTGGCTTGGAATGAATCATCAGATTGGAGGCTTTATCCCATGTTTTTCTACCGGTTATTTGGTAAAGGAGTGGCACTATAGTATTGTAGGATTTTTACAACTCCTTCCTTTCATGGATTGGAAATATGATGATATTTCAATGGATTTAGAAGTGTCCTTACATATGTCACCATGGGGTAGTGACATAGTACGGGTTTTTAGTCACCGATTAATGGATATAGCACACATAATAAAAAATTTGGGGGACTTTTTAGTGGATGAGATGGGACAAATTTATATCTTTGGTATCATATGAGTATATGGGATACCTCAATATATCGTTTTATATTGGGTTGCTCATTTCAAATAATTATTCAAGCGAGGGTTATGTAAAGGTATGGGTACACAGGATCATCTATACAATGAAATTCACAAATAGACTAATGGATAGTCAAGAAATACACTAAAATTTTTATTGAAAATTATCAAAGGATGTTTCGATGATTTCAGTGATTATTAGGTGAATTATATCCCAATATTCGTGTTCCCCTATAATAATAGAATTCAGAAAACAATTCTAGTGTCTCCTGTTGACACCATGTATGGTAGGTAGTGACGTTCGCCCCTATGATTGATATATGTATGATAGGTTTCCCTACGATTTCCTCATCTCATACATGATTATTTGTAATAGTTTCATCTAAGTAAGAATCATCTGATGAGTTTTTTGTCTATAGAAAAATTTTGTGCCAATCATCGTCAATGAACTATAGAGGTTAAGGCTAGAGACCGTGTTTTTATATATCTATTGAACTAGATGTTCAATAGAAGATTATAGAATCATGGGAAACTATCACCTCATTATGTATGAATTTTTCAGAACTGCGTGTGAGCCGGGACAACAGACTATCGATTGTTACATCCTCATAGGCTCCATGGTATGAACGTCGTCTACAAGGTTTCACAACTTTGTCTCTATCATGCCGACATGTCTTATAATTTTGTTGCTGATGAGGTGGGCCTTGATGCTAATTATTCTTTTGAGGAGTATTGTATACAATTGTAGATAAGAAAATAATGACATTATGATGCAGTTATGTCCCTCTTGTATGAGTGTTATGGTATCATGGTCATGTTCCCGATGAGAGTTTGGAGCGGGAGGTCGATGCACATGCTAAAGGGCCAGAGTAATTCATAGGTAGTGTTTCACCGCCATTTAATGGTGAACTTATTTAAGAGTTATTTTAAGGGGGGAAGACTATAAGAACTGAGTTTTTGAATAATGTACCTATCATCATAATTTTGGACTATTTGAAATTTTATGGACAAAAAGAGGATGTGAATTGTGTTATAAAGGTTGTAGTGGTGTCGGGGGATCATTCAAATCCCAAAACAAATATGTTTGTAAAAAATAGACCTATTATAGAGTAAGAGTAAATTGTGCAGGTTGGATGTATCGTTATTCTATGCCATGTATATGGTGTTCATTTTCAAGAAGATCCAATAACATTGTTGGCACCTAGTTTCTGAAACAGTGCGGCCAAATTGTGAGACATCCCTCCTTTCTATTGTGACTTGTGCATAGTTTTTTTCATGGTTTGGAAAACCAAGCATCCAAACCAGGAACATGATAAATTTTGGGTACATTTAAATAATAACTTAATGATCTATCTTATCCACTTCTTCCTATTATATGATTTCAAAATGTGATTAACTCCATTTTATCTGATTTTGGATCTTTTTTAAGGTCTAACAAAGGGATCAATAGATATCCATTATCTGATATTTGTTCGTGCATATTTCTGTGATGTTGGATGTGCAGGAGTATGTACTCAGGTCATCATTTTCTATTCATCATCTCTATTTATCTCATCCTTGTTATAATGGTGTAATTTTTTTAAATTTTTTTAGTAATACTTAGTTTAATGTTGAATTAGAGGCTAATACTAGATGGGGAGAGTAATAAAATCTAATGGTTGGTGGCCTATAACTCATCCATCATGTTCATTGATTTTGGAATTGACATGTATGGACCATATATTTCATTAGGTGTCATTTATTTAATTATTTGGAAGACATTTAATCATTATAAATTTATCATCAAGTTCTTTCCAACAAAGTGATTGGTTGTTGGTGGTTACATCAACAACCCCTAGCACCCCTTGTAGGGTGATATTCATAAATTTATGTTTTAGTGTTAAAACACTTTTGAGACTTCGTTTGGGAGTTCTAGAGCTTGAAAACACTAATTGTAAGACTCATTATATCATTCTCAAATTGATTACTGAAATTGATAATATCATGAGTTAGGTCACATCCACATTACCCACCTAAGATAAGAAACAAATGTATGTAATTTATTCAAATTTTATGATGGAAAGCATACCTAAATATAGTAATTGGCCTTAATAACTGTAAAAGAATGTTTTATTACACGTTTTTAGCACACCTTTCCATGTTAATGGAACAAAGAGGAGTGATATTTATTAATTGAACGTGACATAGATGGCATGAATTAAAAGGATTTATGCTAGTTTTCGTTTTCAAAATAATGAATGGAAAGGGTTGTACCATGTGATTTTCATAATGGAATAGTTATAATATGAACAAATTAAATCTTTTTGATTTTAATGTAAGGTTACACATTCTGAACATGTACCAAGAAATTTTTATAGTATGTATTGACTAGTGTTATCTCATGGATTCCTAAGGGAATTCATTCAGTACATGCAAACATCATTCCAATTAAAGGATGATGGTTTCCTTGGGTGATACTTGACCGAGAACTCGATCCCCATATACTTTTGGGTGCCTAGTATGAAACTATAGGATCCCTTAAATATTATAATAGGATTCCTGGGTTCCAGTGTGACTAGAGATGCCCTATTTACATCCCTGGACCCGATAATTTCAATCCTCCGATTTTACCTTGTATGTATTCCTTAAAGTAGATTAGAAATATTATTATGTGAATTCCTTGGATAAATCTCCTTGTATTTTACTATTTACCCTTAGCTGGTTTCTGTTATAACTAAGTTAGAGGCCCCTGAGTTCATGGTTGCATTTGAAAAAATTACACAGCTCATCAATGTTGATCAAACAAGCCATCAATATGGGGAAAAATATTTTTTCATGATTATAATCACTTTCAAATCCCAATAATATATGTAGTGTGACATTTTTCCATATTTTATTTTCCCAAAAAGAGTAGGTTCTCCCCATGGTGACACATATGGACAATAAAATCCTTTTCAAGTATCTCATAGAGTTGTTTCTTCAATTCATGCAACTAAATTAAAGGCATTCTATAAGGAATTTAGGAAATTGGTGTGGAACCAGGTATGATATTGGTAGAGATCATGACATTAGGGTTTGGTTGATGGCTATGTAACACTCTGGGAAAGGCATGAACATATTCTTAAAAAATAGGCACATTAGTAATTTTGATTTTCTATGTAACCATTTGAGATAAAAATCCATCATGAATGAGAATTATGATCAATACATTGGATGTAATATCAAAAGTTAGTTTGTACATATCATCCGATTAATTGAGAATAAAAGGATTTATTTAAAAATCCTTCATAAAATCCCTTACTTGACAATTGTAGTGGGATTTATGCAGAGAAATCCAATCCATAATAATGATGACATCAAATTCAACTAATTGAATAATGAAAATATTTATTAGAAGCACATGCCCACCAACATCAACTAGAATATGGGTCAAAGAATCAATATAAAATAATCATTCCATTAGGTAGTTCCCTCTCTCGGGATGCAGTGTGTTAACTCTCTAATGGCTCAACCCCTCTCCCCCAAGTTCTAGGATATACGTTCAGTGGATGTGGTGTCTTCCTCAAGTGGATGATTTCAAGCTAGACATGGACAAATCTTGCAAATATGGCATCAAATATAGAGTAGGAGTCGTGCAAGATGAGAGTGGGAGTGTTGTGCATGCTTTCAAGGATCCCAATGGATGTGGTAATTACTTATAGATTTTGGAAAATTATGTTTTGACAAGGATCAATCTGTTAATCCTGAAGAATGTCCACATTTCCATATTGGAAAAAGACTCTATGATCATTCATGACTCATTACAGGGTAAAGGACTCACTCCATTGTTGATCTCATAAATCATCTAAAAATATAGTTCTATTTTATAAAATAATATAACGGAAACCCACACCTAGTGAAAAGGTAATAATGTAGAAGACCACCTAGATTCCCAAGATGATTAGGCCTTGGAAGTCACATGTATTCCCAAAATATCTTGCTTTAAACCTGATGTAGAGTCATTGATATGAAGGCATTCCCTTAACATTCATTATGTCTGGCCTCATAAGGCCCTTGGTGGACATCTTTCCTTGTACCTTTTCCCATTAAATAAATATCAAACTATGAAGATAATGACATTTTGATTTGGGTTTTTCACTTCTAATTCCACGTCAAATTATTTTGGAGAAATTGTAACACCCATAGAAAATTTTGTATAATGAATGAGTTAGTAGATTGAAATTCATATACAAAATTAGAAGTTATAAATTAAATTTTATGTGTACCTTTGTCCGGATAATTATAGAACCCCTCTACGAAAATACTAATTTATTGAGATTTCCACTTTTCCGTCATCTTAATAGGTTATTGACATCAATTATCATCAACAGACAATGGGTTTGGGAACTGGTTATCATAATTCTAATTATCCTTATAAATTATTCAATGACGAAGGAGAGGTGCATTTTATGTATGTTTTTCTCCAGTCACAAAATTTTTTAGATTTATCCCATCAAATCAAAAATAAAATGTTGGATGGCCTTCCTAACAAAAATTCTAACATTTTTATATCGCTTAATTCAATTTCCTCCATGATTTGTCCTATACATAGAGAATAAAGTAAAAAACATATTCTTATCTTCATGGTTTATAGATTTTTCATTAAACTCGATCGTTGTTTTCATATAAAAACAATGAAATTGATACAAGATTCCACACTCAATTTCAACCATGATTTCACAAAATACAATGTCTTCATAAAAAATAATTTATCCAATGGAAAAATACAATGTGTGATTTGAATTTATGCCATAAAAACATATCAAATGTACATTATGTTTTCAATATAATCCCTAAACCATACATCACATGTCTGGGGAATTTATCCTTGAAAGGTAAACACTTATTCATCATCATTTTTTTCAAATCAGGATACTCTTTTCAATCCTAGTAAAATGAATTCGAGGAATCTAGTTATTTAAAAATTTTAATATTAAAATTACATCAATCTATGGATTACATATCATCATAATGCCTTGTAATATTTATTAT
This sequence comes from Viscum album, assembly GCA_963277665.1. Classification (NCBI taxonomy): domain Eukaryota; kingdom Viridiplantae; phylum Streptophyta; class Magnoliopsida; order Santalales; family Viscaceae; genus Viscum; species Viscum album. The sequence goes on along the minus strand of OY728143.1, from coordinate 57,477,827 downwards.
AGTCAACCACTAGTCTGTTGTCCCATCTAATCAGTAAACATATAGAATTACATTATCATGCACTATATAATATAGATCATAGAATATATATTGTATATTAATAATTCCTTTTTTATATAATAGGATAAAAAGATACATGGAACGATGTCCGTTGTTTCCTCGTGATCAACTCAAAAAATGTTATTCCACCATTTTCTCATTTGGATGTCCACCGCGATTCAAAGATTTATAGATTTAGATGATCATAATAACCATATATTCCTTACGTATCATAGATTTTTGGATAATTAGAAAGAAAATGTTTCATTTTCCATCTCAATCACCATTTTTATGGTTTCTACATGTTCTAGCCACTGAATAAAACAAAAAACAATAGGGTAAATATAATTATCAAATTTAAGTACCACATAATCATGAAATTTAACCTATAATATGTCTAAATAAATACACATTCATTAATTTATTACACCTTTTAAATATAATAGGTTATTCATAGAAAGATTATTTGAAAATTCTTTATGATTTTTTATTAAGATTTTATTAATTCCCTATGCATATTCCATGATTGTTTCAAACTGGGTGTGGAGAAAGCCAATCATTCATTTAACAACATATGTCGAGTTAGGCCTGAAAGACCATATCATTGTTGTTACTCTATGAAACATATGTTCTAGAGCCACATATACCTGAAGTATTTAGACCAAGATGAATTTCAGTGAAACCACTAACTATATCCATTACCAAAATACCATGATATTTTCATATACTTTTCATTGTCATTTTATTTATCTTTAGAGAGTCCACATGGTTATTTTTATGTGTTTCTTATCATATATTCCAATGGATAAATAAACCTTTCCCTGGTAAAATCTATATATATCATAACTATAAATACTTAAACACAATATTACTGTTCCATAATACTTAAAACATTACACAAATATAGGCCGAATGACCGTAATAGTTTAGTGCCTTTTATAAATGGAAACAAAAACACATGTACATAAGTGAGGTACATTATATCACACTAGGTTTTTCATTACTTGAACCTTTCTTATACATATGAAATATAATACATATCTTTGTAACCTCTGGAAGGAATCATATATTTAGGTGATCTCAGATACCCATTAAGGGTTAAAAAGTGATATATATATATATATATAAGCATTATCATGATAATAGTAGTATGATAATATGATTATTAAAAAATAAGTCCCTATCTTTCATATAAAATATCATATAAATTAATCGTGGAATTATCACTGTTGGTTAATAAGATATAAATCATAAAGAGATAGATAAAATAATCCATGAAATCATAACGTGGTTATAATAAAAGGAATTGTGGAAAACACATAAGAATATAATATTATTTTCATATTATTTGAGTAATTACATCCATGAACAACATTATAGTATGGGATCTCTCCCTATACCATCTTGGATGTCATGGATAACTTACATATTTAACTTAGTAGCATGGGTTCACTCCTCATACCATCCTGGTAGTCATGGTTCACCCCATGAAAATATTAGTAGTCATGATTCACTCAAATACCAATCCATTTCCACAATATTATTAATAATAGTTGTTAACATATATTATATCTCATAATGAATTCATACATACATGTTCCTCAATATCATTAAAAACATATCATAACCCCTGAAATGAAATGTTTCTTATAAAAATGTTAGCATATCATAACTTGTGGAAAATGTTTAGGTTTAATAATCATTTCATAAATATATATCCAATGAAATGAAGAAGGTTTCAAAATCATATGATAGTTTAAGGGAAATTGGTATCATTAAAATTGTTCCATCCAAACTAAGACCATTCAAAGATTGAATATGAAAATAAACATTGAATAATTTTTCCATAAAATAATGAGTAACACTAATGGATTTCATCATTGATTGGAATTAATTTTTATATATCTTGAAAATTATTTGTTGAGTGAAATATGCACTTGGTACTGAAAACAAATTTTAAAAATGAAAACATTTTTATTAACCTTTTTCCCAAAAAATAGTTTTGTAAACATTTTATAGATTCATTGAAACAAATAAAACAATTTTTAAATCCATTATCCATGAAAATCATCTTCAATGATCATTTGAAAGCATTTTATAATACATTTTTGAAAACATGGTTTTTAAAATTCAATATATTTCTGACTGAAGTGGGAAATACAATATTATTTTTCTAAAAAAGCATAATTTTTTAATTTTTCATAGACTAGAACAATGGTATTAATACATATATATACCATGAATAAATAGTGTATAAGGAATATAATGAGTTTTTTGGATTGATGGATCATTAAATTTCTTCAATGGAAGCATAATAATAAACAAACTCGAAAGGTGATGACATTGATTCAATAAACTATTTCCACAATGTAATGTAAAAACATAATACCCATGAAATAAAATGAATTTAACTGATATATATAGTATTATTAAAATAAAAATAATCATCATATATAAATTCAATGTATGTATATACTCATTGTGAAAATTTATAGGTTCATAACATGGAATTGGTCTCAATGATGGAAAATTGAAACAATATTACTTTACAGATTTGGTATCATTTGTAACATAAAAACCATTAAATAAAGATTATATAATGGATATAAAAATAAAAATATATTTAATATGAATAATTTAATGATAAATTAAATTTTAGTATTGACATAATTCATAATACAAGAGTGGTGATCATGGGATGTATCTCATGGATATAAAAACGTTTGATGAAATTCCCTTACCTTGTGTATTAAATCTGGTCATACTCATAAACAAATCCAATATATTAAAAATATATTTATTATTAATATATCAATGAAATATAGACTTATATCTTATATGGTTTGATTATGAATTTTTATTACATACTTCTTATCATTTTTTATATTAAGGTTTCACTTTCAATAATATCAGCATCATTCTGCGAATGTGTCTTAATTTTTTATATCATTCATCCTTATTATTAGATAATTATTCCCATAATTATAACATGATATAAATATTTTTTTTATTAAATAAATTTTATTTATAACAATTTAAATAATATTAATTTATAAATGGGAATACATCATTGATGGAGAAAATAATCCATCTGCATGCTTGAACATTTTTCCCCTTTTGTATTCGTATTTATAGAAATAAAAAATTAAAAAAATATATATAATATCATTAAATTAGAATTAGTTTTACATATATATATATATATATATCATATAATATATCTAATCACATACTTAATACATTCCCTGTGTTGTGCAAATTAATCACATCACTTCGAGGGGGTTGTAGTGTGCACTTCCTAAAATGATATTATCATATTTTGACAAGATGTTATGTAAAATGGAAGGAATTATAAAATGAATTCAGAAGATTATAGAAACGGTAAATTTAATTTATATGATATATAAATATTTTTTCTATCATATTTCCAACCATGATTGGTGGTAAAGGATCAATAAACAATATTCATTTCCTGAGTATGTAGTTCACTATACTCATAAATGGTACGTTTGTTACAAATTAGATAGAAATGTGTGTATGTATTGACATATAGTTAATAAAAATAATTATATTTATATTTATTATAAAGGCTTATATTTAGATTAAATGAAAGTGTATATTTCATGAGGAGGACAATGAAAATAAAATAATGGATCTTGATCATAGTGGATACCTCTTCTTGGGTTAACTACTTTCGGTTTGAACAAATAAGGTCATGTGGATTTATAACAAACAAAATGGAGACTTGTGGAGGAATTTAGGTATTTTGGAAGTGGTTTGGTCAGATATTTTTTGAACCTATTAGATTTTAGAGGTTTTAGGTATGAGGAGAGGTGTTGACCTTTTATAGGGGAGGAATATGGCTAACTATTTATTTTTGACATCGTATTAGGTGTACTAATAATTTTACATATATAATATCATCCAAAACAAACCGTACACAATGACAAAAGGTTCATGGAAGAATTACATCCAAAACATTGGTTTCTTACAAGTTTATAGTTCATTTTGGATCATAAGTTTATGGTATAATCTCTTGTTATGCATCATATACATTAATTATTGTAATTAATTGTTACTAAATTCACCAATTCGTTTGGTAAAAAACAATGTTCACTATATTATAAGTTAATAACTACTATTTTTCAAATATTAAATCCATTATTCCAAATTACTATAAAATAAGAGAAAATTATTAATTTAAATTTAACCCCATATATGGGACAAAAATTTGGGTTTTAAAAGTAAAAATTATTTGATGTTTTCTACGGTTTTAAATCATATTTTGTGGTGAAATCAGTTAAAATAACCTAATTTATAATAATTGAAAAAATATTATTATCTAATTTATAATTAAAAAATATAAATTATAATTTATCCTTAAAGATAAATAATATGAAAAATAATTTTTGAATTAAAATACAGTATTATTCAATATTCATCAAAAAACGATGTTTCTCTAAAAAATCCCAAAAACTACAATAGGAGAATTTTGACATTATAAATTTAATAATTAATTTTTTTTAACATATTGAATTTCTAAATGTGAAAAAAATTTCATTTTTCTAATAACAGTACATGAAAATATGATTATATAACTATATATTAATTTTAAACATATAAATACTATAGAAAAATTATTGTTCTTATTTTCATTATGTTTTATTTTTATAAAACCAATATGATCAATATCTTAAAGTTGTTGTTACATTTCATATCACTAGTTTTAACATCTATTTTATAAATACATCCTTTAGATAAATATAATAATTAAAATGTGTTTTATAGAAACATAGTGTTTCGTGTATCATACGCCAAGTGGTTGTTGGATGTAATGTATGGAATGTTAGTGTTGCATGAAAGGAATTCTTGATTACTGAAATGAATGTCACAAATAAAATAATATCATTCAAAAAAGTTCCATTACAATACATGGTGTTACATGTAATAAGGAAAGAAAGGTGGCTAACAAGAATCAAGATAATAATGAATTATATAAATGATAATTTTTCATTATGTAAATGTTTTTTATGGTGGTAATTTTCGCATGAAATTAAAACACTGGATATTGGTTTTGTAAATATTGTATGTTATTCTCTTTAAAATGATGCAATTGATATATATGAAAAACAAGGTTCTCTATGTGGGTAGCCCCTTGAAGGATATGAGGTAACATCGTGTTTCCTTTGGGGTATCTTGTGGGATTTAACCAGAGTCTCAGTAGCATATATATCATATGTGGGAATGTGAAAGAGTTATTGGGACTGACCACCCCCATACAATCCACTATATCATCAGCTCATATTCCTATTGACATCAGATCCCTTGTCATGTGTGGTCAACATATACATGGAGTCATATTCATCATCATAGTAGTGGTCTTCTATGTTTATTATTTAAATAGTCCCAAATATGAAAACATCTTTTGATGAGGGTTCCATTTGTTATGGTAGTTATCATGACTCAGACGTCACCATAAGGAAGTCTACAAGAGTCTGATATTCTGTAGTAGATGAATATTACCCTTCCCATTTTGTGAAATCCATTTTATGATAATTACATCCACCTTAGGAAGGTTAATTTTATGTAACCTCCCTCAATGTAGGATCTATTATGGGGTTTTTATTATTTTCTCTCATGGTAGCCTAAGCTCGAAGAAAAAATATATATGTCAACAATTAATCAAAATAATGACTATTACTAGAATGTGCATTATAGAATGACCCTCCTCCTTTTAACTGGGAGACAATTACATAATTAATCTATGATAGTGATTTTTTCACCATCGCCTCTCCATATATTGTCATGATTGGAATGAAACATTTTATGATGTCTCATTCTTGGACTGTGTGACCAAGCCATCTATAGATAGTAAAATACATCGGCTAATAATTGAGTTTGACCTCATTAGTTTTTTTTGGAAAAAAAAGATTAATAGGATATTTTCTGTGGATGTAATGAAATAACTAAGGACGTACTCATTTCATAAGGTTTATTCTGTGGTCATCCATTCCTCAAATCATCGGTGACATTGATATATTTTTTCATATGGCCTATGGTGATATTTTTGTTACTACTACTTGAAATGATGTAATTGGAGATTTAAGACATGGATATTTGATTTTATGCGAAAATTACTAGTATATGGTTATCATAGACAATATCAAACATTATAAAACTTCTCCCATATGATGATTACATGTAATAAAAATTATCTAGGGTCCATTAACTATAATATAAAAAATAATTTGAGGATTTAGATAAACTGATTGAATATACTTGGATAATTATTTTGATCAAGGGTATCAATATAATATCACTTATATTATCAACATATAGTATAAAAAATTCAACTACCAAAGATGGATATTGAGTGAGTAAGATAAAACATTCCTTCCTTGCAAGATTAATAATATCCACATATTTATAATTATCATACAGTGTGTTAGGTTGAAAATTTTGGTTTTCCTAGTTCACATATGAATAGATAATGGAAATGATGATGAAGTTATCCACATCCTATAATAGATGCTGCCAAAATTCTATTGTACCAAATGAAGGTGGGCACTATCAGAGATTGTACAAGGAAATATAGCTTGGTAATCTCCTTTTGATATTGAGGTAACATCATCAGTCTAAATGGTGACATGATGTTCATGGGATGCTATTATTTTCCTATTGTTCTATCCAAGATGCATAAGGGTTGATTTTTAATGTGGGGGGGGGGAATTTTCATCCACCCACACGGGACTTTCCCTCATCTCTTGATTCATAATAGTGCATAACCCTTCATTTTCGTCCATTTGAGAAACTATGGATCTAGATACATATTTCTTGTTATAACTAGTAGGGTTCCTATAGAGTGATAAAAAGTTAATATTCCAAGGTGAAATGATTTAGATTATCATGTTATTCCTTGTATGTGTATCATTGTTTTTGAATCAAGATCTCCCTCTTCTTGGGGAATGTTATTGATATTGTATCTCTATGAATTTGAAACATGATACAAATTAACAATTGTATTGATAGTGGGGAAATTTACTAAGATATTTCAACTAATCATAGTATTTACCATTAATCTTATCAAAATAGATTGAATATTCATTAATTGAAATGGGGTTACTTTTCTAAACACAGTCCATATTAGACCATTTTATATTATGAACCCTATGTGGGTTGGTATCCTTCATTGTATGTTCCATCCATATCCATTTATGACTAATGTAATTAAGGGAGTTTCCAACCATTTTATTTTGTGAAATGGACTCAAATAGAAAAAGGATCATCTATGGGAAGGAGGAATAGATGAGGCGAAAACCATTATTATTTACATCCCAAATAGCAGATGCTTGATTACCTCTATGGAGATTAATATGAATTAATTTCCCTCATCCCAATCAAAATGGGATCATTTGAGAACACCATTGGTTCTTTCTCACCCATTTATTCAGGATTTTTTGATTCTACATTTGGGTTTGTTTATTCATAGGACATGAATGGAGACATAAATTCCCCTATCCCTTTGGGATGGGGTTTGTCTTGAACCACTACTAAATTATCCTAGAATATATAGGGATGTGAATGAATTTGTGGTGGAGACGGACTTAAAAATTATCCAACATAAATGGGTTGGTTTTATTTTTAACTTCATCTTGTATATATGATATCCTCTCAAGATTTTGTGATAGTAGAGGTCGACGCAGTTGAAATATTTCGTCAGCTGGGTGGGTTAGGTTTCATTATAGATGGACACTATAATACAAGATATTATAACCCATTTGATTATTTACAAATATTCTCATACATGAGAAGGGATTGATGGTATACCATGATATGTAAAAATTCTATATGGGATATTTTAATTATGTTCCCAACATCATGTTATATTTCATAAATGCAGTTTCATTTCACCAATTGTCATAGTTTGATGCTCTATTGGTTTTCCTCTCCATCCATTCAATATGTCTTGGTATCATTAATGCAGCGAAATTTCATTGTAGTGACCTACTGGATCATGAATTATACAGTTCACATATCCCAATGAATGTTATAATGTTAGATGATTCCATATCTAGATGGAACCTCTAATCATATGGTGATGTAATGTGAAATGCTCAATACATTTCCCAACCTTGAATATAGACTCATTGATGAGGATTTGATAATTATTTTGGAAGATTCGTCATGAAATATTGACAATCATGCTGTCAATTTGAACTATTCTTTTCCAGTTTCATACCATTTTACCTGGATATAGTTCTAAATCGTTCCAAAAATAGTGTATATTAAATGTATGAAGGTGAAACTCAAACCATATATATGGGAGGTGTCTATCCTTTAATCTATAATATCTCTCCAATATATTTTGATGTTTTTGAGGCATTAAATCCTTCTCTATACCCTCTTGGATCTCAAAGATAGAAGTAATGAGGGGCCAAAACATTCTAGAGAGGTCATTTCTGGAAAACTCTATCTATATTTCAATGTTATCTTCTTCATCATCGGGCTTATGTTCCATAAAATAGTAAGACCATAAAGGTATCCTATCTAGGAAGCATGCAATAAAATGGTGAAGATTTGCAGGTTGTTGATGGGAAACTATATATGGTCAACTGTGGGTTTTTAGTCACCTAAATATATATATAGGTTTCTTGGTAAGGGAAAAAAAATTTCCTGAAGGAGATATCTCTTCATAGGCCATACCGTGGAGGATATGAGGATTATGTTTCTAGTCATCCATAACCACAATAATATTAGGATAACAATCTTGGAAACAAACAGCAAATGATTTTTTTGAAAAGAAAATAAACCCTTGATATGTTGTGGATATGCATAAAATATCCTTATAGATAATGTAATTGATTAGTTTTCGGATACGAGACCCATTCTGTGACTTGGAGAGAATAAGTTATCCTTTCGTTTTTAGGTTGATAAGGTATTCAAGACTACAATATTATGGATTCTGAATCAGGTTGATATCCTCATGGTGATGTTGGAATATTATCTCACAACTAATATGTTATTGGAGTATGCTAGTGAGATTCATTATTATTTATAGGTATATGACCCAACATGTGTGGGTTCCAAAATGTGTTGATCATCATTAGATGATGTTGGGATATGGACCAAGTCCAAATTTTTATTTTCCCATTTGAATATTCAAACAGCCCTTCAGAATGGGAGAATTCTAATGAGCCTCCACATTTATAGCCTCTGAATGATTTTTGTGTCGTCCTTAATCAGTGGAATATTGAATCAGAGCCCAAATTTTGTGAAATGATAAAACATGAGAAGTAGAATCATAGATAGGTATATGAGATTTCCCAAGGCATTTTCCACACTAACCAAGTGAGCCTCAGTTGATATGGGATTATGTGCCCGATCCTTTGGCTTAGGCATGATCTGATGGTCTTCTTTGATGATTTTATGATCTAGTCCTAAAGTATGTTCCCCTTTCCCTTGGTAAGGCGTAGATAGAAGTGGAATATGATCCTAGATATGTTATTTAAGAGTATTTTAATGGTAATTTTACAATGAATATGGATCATTTTTGTGGTATATTCAACACCATAACTGTGATAACTAATTGGAATGGGTATATAATTTCAATCTGGCGTTTTGTATTTTATTGGAATATAATGATAATTTTCATGGATTGTAGAAAAATGTGAGATTTCTCTGTCATGGGCTCTATTTTTTACTCATCATGATTTTTTCTATATTGTATATAGTGATAGAGACATTTCCATATCAATTCATCAATTCTAGTTCTGAAAATTTTTGGGGGAGTTCTTTAGCTTGGTATGGAGTATATTTACATTTTAAAAATGTGTGAAACAGAATGCTTGCTTCAAATTTTATTCATGAAATATGTACTGTAAGATATCTTAGATTTAAGTGTGGATATAATATCACACTTTTAAATTGATTTCTATAAGATATTAAAATGGGTATCATGGGGGATGTGGGGATATGCACCTCAAATAGGCTTGTTATATAAATATTTAATATAGTGGATTCGAGTGCATAAAAATACGAGACTACTCATTAGATACCATCAAAATGTGCTGATTCACATCAACATTATCAGATAGGGGTATGATAACACAATAGGTTTTCTAGATCTTCAAAGAATGTTAAGGATTGATTGTAGCCGTGGATGAGCATTTTAGGTGGAAAAATTTCATGGTTTCCCAGACTAATTGACTATGTGGTAATGGTTCGATATCGATGATGAATGCGGATGACATGATCCCTCCTCAATATTTCAATGAACATAATGGATTTATAATTGAATCCTTTAGCTACATTCATCATATACTAATGGGTGCGATTGTATCTCTTCAGGGATATTCTTCTATTGTGATTAGTTGTGGTAATGTGGGAATAAGGTTTCACTGCAACATTTTCTAGATGATGAGTACTCATCAGTTTTAGTACATGCAGACCATTTCCATTTTCCACGAGGGTTCGTTTCATGCCACATTGATAGAATTGTTTAAAAATTGTGTTTTTAAACTAATGATAATGGAATCAGGTTGGTGAGGTCTTTATGTTACTCATAAGGGTTGTATTAATAGTAGATCATACAGAACTCTATGTAGATCTAGACGTGGCTTTTAATCAGGTGTTGTTTTTATGGTGAGTATGTGTAGTAAGTTTGAAATAAATGAATAAGACCACATAATAAAAAACCATCACAAGCAAGGTACAATCTCAAAAAGATGGGCACAATCAATAAAATTTTATTTTGAATTCATTGTTAATCAATTTCACTTGCATTGAATTTTCAGAGTGATGATGTATATATTTCGAAATATCAAACATTTCTTATGAGAAACCAATCATTATAATAATTGATATTTTCAAATTGTGTTCACAATTTTTCGTTCTAATTAAAATAATGTGGGTTTTTTTGAAATACTATATTGGTGGTGATTTAATTTATTCACAATCATTATCATTAGGATTAACACTTTATTATCCAATTGAATCCCCAATGGTTCCCAGATCCCAAATCAAGTACAATCTATATTTCCAATAGAATGCATTCATCTAGGATTTTGGACCAAATAGTCTTTAAGAAGTATCACTGGTTAAGATGATGTGATATCGGGGTCACCACAGAATTTTGGGGGGAATTATTAATTCCTCTTGAAATATATTAATGATTTTAAATATGATCATATATATCATAAAAAACCATAAATTACTGTGGTTACCTTCCCAAAATGACAATGTTTTAATTCATCTACTTAGAATGGATTATATATTAACTGGACTATTTTTTTTATTCAATGTTATTCATATCATTACTTTTATTAACTAAATAATGGTAAGTATTTATATATTGAATCCAAATAACACGGAACTCAGGAGCTTGATTATTATTTAGGGAGGTGGTTGACATTTTGAGGATATTATTGAACCTTTATGAGGCCTACAATATATCATGTTTAAAAAATGAGTAAACCCTTGTATTTTGTTTAAAAAAATAAATTTAAAAGAACACAAAAAAGTCATATAAGTGTTAACATAGGAAATAAGTGTTGAAATAATATATTGGGGTTGAATCACATTTATCTTTGCTATAGTATAAATCTTAGTCACTATAGTTTGATCATGCCCTTGGGAAACTCCCAAATGTGGATAAACACATAAGGGGGAGTCATTTCGTGCTACTAAGTGGGTAATAGACATAAATGATTCTTGAGAAAAGGGATAATCATGACGTATATTTTAGGATCATTTCTAAACTATTTTCCAAGGTATACAAGCTTGATGTGAAGATCTATGAATATAAAGTGACCAATATCATTGCATATGGGCATGGGACTTATGTATTGGGGTGGCCCTATGGGATTTTTGATATGAATCTAGATCCACACAATGAAATTCATAAAATCCTATTTATTGGACGAATTGATTTTCCAGTTATTCTATTGGTGGTATTCACAAATAAGTCCATAAGAAAAGGTCTTCACTTTCCAAGATGTCTTTTTTACTATGTTATAATATATTACATGACATGTCCAAATTATATATCCGGGATGTGTGAGTTTTTCCACCTAATATGTCAGATATGTTTTTTGAAATGTCATAAAATATAAAAAGATTTCCTAGTTGTCCAATTTATATGTTCAAATAAAATTTCCTAATACAGTTGAATTTTATAGAGGATGCCACATGACCTGGATAGTGTTTTCAGACATTGTCACATATCCTAGTTTTTATGGTTGGAGGACATCTTATGATCAGGGTGACATGTACAAAGGAATTCATAATACCTGGATGAAGTATCCAGGTGATATGCCATGATGTTGGTGACATTTTCAAAGGGGGTAATTGAACATTGATGGAACATCTGTGAGGATATCATATGAGATTGCTTCCATGATTGGATGATGTCACATGATTTAGATGTATTTCATGGAGGGTATCATAAGACATAAATAGATTTTTTGGTGGAAATCACACGATCTAGTTGATAATTACAATTTAGTTTGCAAGACCTAGGTTAAATTTCAGGGTACCAAATCATGATTTTATTAGAATCTCATAGAAGACATCCTATGACATAGGTGGTATGTCTAAAGAAATTCATGAGACCATGGTGATATGCTCTGATGTTGCTTTATGACTTGAGAGACATGTATGGGGATGTAACGATATCTTGATGGAATGTCTAGTGGAATTAGCATGGTTTGGATTATATTATCAAGTGATGTCAGATGATGTTCTTGAAATGTCCATGGGACATCCAAATATCCAAATGGCATGTTCAGTGGGGGGGCACCAGAATTGGATAATAATTTACGAGGCATTCATATTATATTGGGATGTCATGGGATGCATATGAAGATTGGATTATCTACCTTTTTGTAATACTTGTATGTTTTTATTATATTTCTAATTTTTATTTCATTGGATCCCTATGGATTTTCAGTGATTAGATTATATTAGGTTTCATGTTTCCTACATAACATGTTAGATTCACTTATTTTAACATGTATGAGACACCAAATGATTATCATTTTATTGTTATAGTGATCACATGAAGAAAATATTCATGTATTGTTACCCCACTGCCTTTGTTTTATTTTTCCATACATGGAATGAATCTAGTTAAAAAATATAGATTCAATGGAGGTATCATTGTATTATATGGTTCAATTTTTCCAAACTCAGGTTATCCATGAAATTGCATAATGAATGTTATGGTGAGAATGTTCTTCTATCACAATGTTTATTGGACCCTGGATGATCATAGGTATACCACCTTCAAATATTTACATGTTAAAAAATATATTATACTGTCTATATGATATTTTTTGATGTCTTGTAGAGATTTGGATTCCCATTGAGTAGCTTTCACGTGACTAAAGATGACTTTTTTGGGGTCCCTCTGTGGACTAAGGAAGTTTGTTAGATGACACTCATGAGATCACATTGGCTTGTCTTGAGGTATTCATGAGACCATGTTGAACTTTGAAGGTACTTTACATGACTGATGATGACTCCCTATGATATATAACCACTTCATTATGAACATCTATGTATCTCACTTTCGTGAGAAGAATCCCCCTTTTATCATTATATTTACTTTCTTATTTCACAAGGAAAAAGGGATCTAATAATGTCGCGTGTAAATTTTCATGGAGAATCACCCTTCATTTACAAGATTCTACACATGACAAATGATGAATCATTGGATGAAAGGAAATTATTTTAATATTTAATCATGCTGCCTATCATTGGAGCCATGTGATCAATGGGGGATATTATGATGCTATACGGGAATTATAATAGAAAATCTATCCATTTTTTCCAAGAAGAAAACTAGAATCACATTATTGAATGGAAATTTCTACGGTACAGCAGATGATGAAGGTATCATGACACCATTCTCTTTCATGGGAAGGTGGACTTTTCTTTAGGTAAAATATGTGGGGGTCTTAAGACTGACAATCACGATAGATGAATATTAATGAAAATCTATTTTTTATGGGGATTCATACATTCTCCATAATTATTATATAATGTGTTTTTTTAATTATTTTCAAGAATAATTGGATGCACCTTCCTCATGATCATATGATATCATATTTCTTCATTAATAGCATCATTATTGACTTTTAGAATTACATTAATAGGTCTGGTCAATTTTTCATAACATGACAATAAATAGACCATGTGATTCAATTGAATACTTGCAGTGACCTTATAATGTTCTTATGATCATTGTCATTATGATGTTTTAAAAATTTTCATTATTCAGATAATAGTTGGTTGTTATAGAATAATTTTTGTATGGATTTTTTGTGTATTCTATTTTTATTAATATATAATGATTTTATAAACACAAATTAAACTAACTTTTTAATTAATTCCAGGTATGATGGATTTCTATTGGTTTTTAAATTTTGAATTGTCCTATTTTGAAGGAATATTGAGAATAATAATGATCTTTTTGTCTTGTGTAATGTCTTCCAAAAATTGATTTCTGTTCAGACATAATGGCCACTATGAAAAAATATTACTCAAATATATGTTTTTCTTTATATATAATAGACGCTATCTACAATTTTTACTCTTAAGTAAGAGTTTATTCATAAATAATGGAATCCATACATAATTATTACTTTTATGCATGGTTACCCCCACATATTAGTGTCCTCCCCCCTTTATTAAAAATGAATATTTCCTAGAGAAAATGTATTTAATATTATTAAATGAATCCCAACTACAAAAGGATAAACTATGTAATGTTAATATTAATTTGATGAAAGTATATGTATTTTATTTCATTTTGATACCCAGTGATAATCCCAATGTGTTACATAAATTGCAAACTAAAATAAAATGATCATAGAATTGTAATGTCCCATATAGAGATGTTCATACCGAGTGAAACATAATGCAATTCTAGGGTGATATTTATGGTTCAACCAATTTGTAATGGTTATCAACATAGGATATAAATCAGGTTGATTTGTGGATATTGGGACAAATATTGTAAATCACGAATAAGAGTTACTTATATATACATGAAACCCCATAGGTATGTTCTTTCCTCTTATTTAAAATTAGGATAAGGATTAGAAAAGATTGCATATATATGATATTTTTGTGGATTTTTAAGGCTAATGTGGATGGGTTTTACTATTGTGTATGGATAACCTCCTACATAATGGTTGGGAACTTTTTCAAAATTTTGTATAAATCATATTTATACAGTTTTTATAAAATATTAATAAATTGGTTATACTGAAATTTTAAAAGGGTTGTTCTCCATTTGATCCTAAAATATAGAATATATTCAATAGTTTTCCAATATACCACATTAATTCTATAGTAATATGATATCATATTTGATAATTATCATTTTTAAATTCAATTCATTACATAATCTTTTATATGGTAATTATAAATCCATCCATATCACCAGTGCACCTTATTCATCTTGTTTCCTGAATTTATATTTAAATCCCTGATTATGGTATTAATGGATAATTTAAGGATTTCAACCTGGTAGTCTGAAATAATAGAACATTAATTGGAATATGGGATCAATGAATATTGAGTATGAATTTCTTACCATTTTATAAACTTCTTAACTGTTGTAATGTTTTGGTTTTAATGCGATATTGTGAGTTACCAATGCAATGTTTCTCTCTCGTAACTATGTTTCTAGGAAATTATAGAATAATTTAAATATCAATTTTGTTATTTAAATTTGATAAATTGTGTATTGGTTATTAATCAATGCCTTTCTGGGAAGATTGATCCATGTTATTCTTCTTGTATTGTTTATCTTAGTGTGGGATTTATTGTTTATGTAATTCTTGGATGGAATTGTGGATTAGAGTATAGTTTAGGATTGTGGAATCTACATATGATAAATTATTTGGATTATCTTTTATTGAACTGAAGGGATTATAATATTAATTTAGTGATATATCCCCGCATATCATTTTCCTATAAGCATTTATTATATGACTCAGAGAGTTTTTCACCCAAATATATCATAATTTTTTATGATTCAATACATCGTATTGATTATGATTGTTTTATTGTGATTTTTTTATAGAACATGTCCCTAATAATATGTTCTAATTATCATTAATTATCAACCTTATGATTCTTTCCAAAAACATATTCATTGAGATTGGATATGTGAGAAGTGATAATTGAACCTTAATCTGATTGTTTAGTTTGAATTTCATTGTAGTTTAATCATGGAGTTTCAATCAATAAATTTCATTCATGAATTTTTATATCTTTGTATTATCCCATTTTTCTTGTCCCTAATTCTATTTTTTATCTTTTATAAGTTTTTGTCTCATATGATTCCCTCCTCAGACCACTTTAGTATTGATCATTCGATTTCTTTCTCAACAAAAATGCATTTCCTAAAGGGGTAGTTTTGTTTATAGAAGAGATTATTTATTTTGATTAAATTTATATATTACAATATTATTACTATAAGTGGTTCAAATTATGATTTTAAACCTCCTTCTAGGATGGATCTAATACATTTATGGTTTGGGTTCATTTCTCAATTGCTAGTTTATGATTATTGAATAGAGTTTTTTTTGTTTTTCACCTATATATTTATCTTAGTGATTACATGTTTTCATATCTTGTACATATATAATATGAGATCATTGGGTTTTTCATAATATATAATTTTCTCACACAATATATGGGAACCCCTATTCATGTGATGATTTTATTTTTAAAAACCACACCAAGTGAAATTCACTTACAATGGGTTGTTGTGAAGGAAGAGTTGGTTGGGGATTTGATATGATGTGAAAAAATAACTGTTGATCACATTCACTTATTGTATAATAAAATTATTTTATTGTTGTTCATAAATTATGTTTCACTATAAAAAATGAGGGGATCAACTTAAAAATATATATTTGAAATGTTAAAAATCTCATTTTTTTCATTTCATTTTATGTTTTAGTTATTGTGATTCTTTAATTTTCTCTATGGATATATATTAATATTACATATTTCACAATATTAATAATTTCTAGATATTAATTATATTGGTAATAGTTCCCTTATATTTTAAGTAGGACCCCACTGCTGCCACAGAGTCCCTTCTAAATGGAGACATGAATTTAAGATAATATTATCCTTTTCATATAACCTCATGAACAAGGTATGGATGTTACAATTGGGATGATTCCATATCTAAAAACTACATGGTATATTAAATTATATATTTTACTCCTTTCATAGTATAAATTTGATATTATCATACTAATGTGATAAATGAATATAAATGGGGTGATGTTTTGGTTTGAGAAAACTAAATAAAATTCCTTATTAAATGAATGTCAAAAATGATACTCATATCTTAAATGAGTCAGTTTTCATATATAGATTGTAGACCCTGAAATTCCATGGATTTTTTTAAATGAATGGGAGTTTTATATGTCCGCCAAAATTTACAGTTCATGATATTGAGGCCCAGTGTGCCTAGAATCAAATTCTAATGTTTTTTTTGGGTATGTTCAGTAATCATACAAGAAATTTTTTAAAATTTTGAACAGGTGATCGGAACTGAAATCTGAGGGCACGGTTGAACTCGCACAGCTATTATTTTATTAAAAGACGTTCACTTCGATGATAGTGAGTCGGGAATACAAGATTATTTTTGGGTTTTTGTTGAATGTTATAAAATAATGTGAGCTTCACATTATTTTATTTGAGCCACCATGTGGGTGATTGGTGGTTAAAGCCACCTCATGGAAGTTGGAGGTGGGACCGCTGCACCTTAACCTCCCATGTGAGGTTATGGTGGTGCATCCCATGCGAACATCACCTCCCATGAGAGGTTACTATGTGGGAATCACACGTGGCTGAACCCCATATTGATGGAGGAGAGTAAAACCACTCAACTCTCCATCATTAATGAGGGAGAGCCTCTTGACCTTCCCTTTGATTTTTTCCAACCCTTCACATTAATTAGGTGGAGCCAAGTAATTAAATTCATTCTTTTTGAATTCGTACCAACGAATTAATAGATACTACTATTTAATATTAGGTATAACTTTGGAATTTTCATGGATGTTAGGGAAGAGGAGAGCTTGGGGGGATTAGAATTCTTCAAATGAAGAACGAAGAACAAAGAACGAGTTCTTCCAACGAAGAACGCCACTGACGATCCTTATTCAACTTCCTCTCTCAGATCCTACTGATGTGGAGCATCTTCCACAGCCTATGCAACATGGTATTGGAAGCGTGCGGTGGACACAATGAACGATGAACTCCTTCGTCTTCT
The DNA here is from genome assembly GCA_963277665.1 of Viscum album. Lineage (NCBI taxonomy): Eukaryota > Viridiplantae > Streptophyta > Magnoliopsida > Santalales > Viscaceae > Viscum > Viscum album. Next base: position 57,459,487 of record OY728143.1, on the reverse strand, counting down.
TCCCATGAATTTAACATCAATGACTGACAATCAAATGTAGGGGGATTTTTTTCTGAATTAATTTTTTATTTTCTTATCTTCGGTTGGAATGGAACCGATGTGGAGATTGAAAAATAATTTGTGTTCATCATACTTCTTTGATGAACCAAATGATATAACCCTAAATGTGGATGGTGAGGGCCAAACCAAAATGGCTCGACCCCTCTGCTGATCCTATTTATGATGAAATTCGGCATGGTGATGAGGCGACAGAACGATGAAAGCAACAATGACATAGGTCGCAATATCCGGGGCCTCCGCAAACCGTGCTGCCCCCATGGCGCTTCGGTGCACCCAGCTGAACGCCATTGTCCCGCACCGGCCCGAGCCTTTCTGAACCCGCCTTCCCGGCTTCCTCCATTCTAACGTCCTGCTTGGCAACGCCCATCCGGGCTGAATGCCATCGGCCCGCCTTCTGGCCACCGCGCGTGCCCCGTGCGCTGCCCAAAACCGGCTCACATTCTAGCCTCTGGGCACCCCACGTGCCTCACTGATCCGGCCACCTCTCGGCCTCCTGGACAAGTCGGCATCCAGACTCCCTCACGGCCACCCGGCTGAGCCAGTGTCTCAGCCTCCTCGCGGCCTTCCAGTCGAGCCGACGTCCCGGTACCCTGGTGGCCACCTGGCCGAGCCAGCGTCCCGGCTACCTCGCGGCCACCCGGCAGCCTCGGTGTCTCGGCCTCCTTGCGGCCTCCCGACCGAGCCAGTGTCTCCGCCTCCTTGTGGCCTCTCGACCGAGCCGGTGTCTCGTCCCCCTCGTGATTCCATGGTCGAACTGGACCGGTTGCGCCCTGTAGGCCGAGCAACACCGGGCCGCGCCCTCGTTACGCTCCGAGCCTGACCGCCCTCGCGGCCCGCTTGGCGGGGCCCAGCGGGGTAGGCCAAACCTTACAGGTTGGCCCACTAAATGGGTTGGGTGAGACCCAACAGGTCAGACTGGGGCGACCCATACCGGGTCAGCCCAGACTGGATTAGGCTAGACGGGGTTGGGCCAGTTCGGTCTGACCGGGTCGGACTAAACCAGGGCCCACCACGACCCTTTACATTATCGGCCATATCATTGGCAAGAGATGATAGTTTCACAAACCGTCAGTGGTGGTGGTATTTTAGGAGCAGGACAATCCTTTTTAGTATACCCCACTAAAGTTTGATATAATTTTGAGAAATGGGCAGGTTGGATCATGCACAAATCCAACTGGGCCCTAGGACTAAAATGCTAATAACTCATAGAGCAGGCATCAGATTGACGCGCCGTAAGTTGCATTGATAACTCTATGTCGTGGCAGACCATTGATTTACTTCATCGTGGGACATCATGGTAGTTGGAGCAGTGACCAGTAGCATGTGGTGTGGATCTATCGGGATCGAGTGAGCATTTTTGTGGGAACCTAGTAGATAGCTGAGACGTGACGACTACAAACTACTTGTTTCGGAATGATTCTACTAGCCCAGCATGAAGCACCATGGTGTCGCGGAAGACCTGCATTGGGGAGTGCCTTGGTGTCACATCAGACCCACAGTGCATGATAGGAGGAGTACCTCAGCAGGATACGAAAGGGAGTTCCTTTATGTGAGCTCGACATATCCTAATGGGGAGCGTCTTTATGTCAACACGACAGACCCACGGTACTCGACATGACAAGTACCTCAGCAGTTCAGGGATAGTGGGAAGTGTCTCCATGTGACATGGCAGGCCCACTGTACACGATAGGGGATGGGTTCTCCAGCAGCTGGGGGATCAAATTGATATTATCACTAGAATAAAATCATCGATGATCCGAGTAAGTAACTTTTGTTTTTACATCATGATTGAGATGGATTACTTAGTAACATAGGTATATGTATGGGAATATAGCTATGTGAGGTTATCTATTGATTTAATTCATTGTGGTTTATCCATGTTGGATTTTGTGAGACCTTGAGGGTCTCGGGTTCCCTACTGAGTATTGTTATCCTCACCCCTTCACGGGCTATGCCCAAAACTCGTTGTGTTTGTTGCACACAATAGACAACACGGACTAAGGATCAGTGTAGCAGGATGGGATGGTACCTGTTGGTGGACCTTACAATGAGTGGGTACATGGAGGAGACTGACGGACATGGAGTTATGAGAAGGATATCGGTACCAACCCTTTAGGTAGGAATCCACAGGGGATGACCCAATAGTTGCTTTACCATTTCCTCATTTTTAATTTTTTCATTTGTAATAATACATTGATGTTGGACTTGTATTTCCAGCCCCTTTTACTTTTCGACACTAATTTTTATAGAGTTTTGCGTAGTGTTTTACTTCTAGCTCATACTCTATTGTTTTTTTTACACTTTATAAAGGAAATGACTTCACATTTTTTGAGATTTTGGCCTTTGGTGTTAGTCGCTAGCCTGTAGGCTATGAAAGGAGGGCTTGGGGTAGTCACACCATGGGCCCTAGGGGACGAGTCTTCACAAATTGGTATCAGGGTAGTCGGTTTGATCACAGAACATAAAAATCTGATATTTCTTTTCGGTGAAGAAATAATGATAAGGGTACCATGTGCGGTTTACAATTCAGGGAGTCTAGTGATGGTTAGGTGGATGAAGAATCTATACAAAAGGACCCTGACTACTGATTTTCGACTAAGTGCATGAAAAAAATGATTGAATTTGTGTTTTCAATGATTTTTCTTTGTGCCAGGTCAACCATGTCATCTCAGCAGGTCTAATATTTGATCGTGTCACATCTATTTATTTCAGGAAGCCTCCATGCGGACAACCATCGAGATTCCCGAGAGTTGAATGCATAGATATCCCACTAATAGACAAGGCCTCAGTGCATTGCTCTTTTCTAGAGGAGGAACCAGAGATACCAGTCCTTGTAGGGCCACTAATGCCACCAGCCCCAAAAGAAGATGATTCACACCACATGAGTGCATTACACGCGTTCCACTGCCAGAGGCCACCCAATTTAAGGGGAGAGATGGACCCACATGCGTTTGAGGATTGGCTGGAGGCTATGGTGAGAGTCCTTCGACTGGTAGGGACACCAACAGATATCATGGTGATTCTTGTTTCAAGCCTTCTACAGGCTGTAGTGGGAAGATAGTGGAGCATGATGCTCCAGGTTCATGATGAGATGGCGCTACTATGGACAGACATCGAGAGCCTATTTCGTGTGGATTTTTTCCGAGCCATCCTATCTGCAGTACGGATACATGAGCTACTAATCTACAGTAGGGTAGCATGAAAGTGGCACAATACTCAAAGAGGTTCGCTGAACTCTCATGCTACTCCACTGATATGGTGCGATACCCATTCTTCAGGGCCCAATCCTTGGAGCAGGGGCACATGCAAGAGATCATGACTTCGATGATATCCCTCAGCATCCCAACGCAGCTGGGGGTGTTGGAGTGAGCCCTCATTGTAGGTAGATTTCTTACTGAGCAGTCTCCAGCAGCAAGACCAACTAGTAGCGGACATCTAGTGGAGTATTCTGCATCTGGTAGTAGACAAATCTCGTAGAGGTTCAAGGGGACCAGACCCATTGGAGGACGACCGCCTAACTCAGGATTGGTTGTAAGAGTCACCCATGGTAGAGACACACATGCTAGGAGTGGGAAAAGTTACCCATGGGGTGTGAATTGTCAAATGGCTCGTGACTATATGAAATGACATTCAGATGATTAGCAGACGGCCAAAGGACCGCCCAGACAGAGACATAGATTTGATTGAGGCGGTCTGCAAGGAGTAGTCGGACATGGAAGAGGAGTTGGTCATGAAGCTGGAAATGGGTGAAGTTTCAATGTCTTACCGCCTACACCACTAGGATGTCCACCCCAACCACAGGGAGCAGGTGTAAATTTTATGTCTAGAGACTTCTACAAGAGAAGACTCGACGATTACACACTAGTTCCAGCAGTGTGAGATTACTTTAGGAGGCGAGAGCTTCGGCTTGGATCTCCTCATAGCGACTTTGTGGCCTTGCAACATCATCATTGGTATGGACTAGTTTTATATAGTCCATGTTGATATAGACTGTATTAGGAATAATGTTTAGTGTGTTCTAATGTATCGGACTAGTTTTACCTTCACCGGTGATAAGGGAGACTTTGCAACACATGACAGACTTACTCGGAGAAGGGTGAAGCCAATAACTGATCAGTTGGCCTGCCTTACCACAGAGCAGTTGATGTGGAGAGTCCGAGATATCTTGTAGTGGTGGACCAGTACGCAGATGCTTTCCCTGATGAAGTTCCAAGAATACATCCTCATAGAGAGGTGGACTTATACATTGACCTATACACCGGGATGACACCGATATATACACCAGCATATCGGATGGCTCCCACTGAGCATCGTGAGGTACACGTACAGCTAGAGGACATGTAGGGGAAACTATTCATTCGGCCTAGTGTTTCTGCATGGGTGTCCCTAATTCTATTCTCCAAGAAGCTGGATGGGTGCTCGAGGATTTCTTTCAACTACTGTTGCCTAAACCAAAAGACTGTGAAGAACAAGTATCCACTCCTGAGGATTGACGACCACTTTTTTCACCTAAATGGAGCACGACGGTTCTTGAAGATACCCCTCAGATCTGGTTATCACTAGATTAGAGTTCGATACGAGGATGTGCAGAATACAGCTTTGAGATGTTGGCACGACAACTATAATTTTTTTGTTATTCCTTACAGAGTAACAAAAACTCTGACAGTGTTCATGGGACTCATGAACAGGATCATCCATCCATACCTAGATCTCTTTGTCATAGTCTTCATTAATGACATTCTGATCTACTCAACTATGAAGGAGGAACATGGCAATAATTTGCAGGTAGTATTGGACACAATCCAAGAGCACCAGCTTTATGGTAATCTCTTGAATTGCCAGTTTTGGATACAAGAGGTTCACTTTATGGGAAATGTAATCTCAGAGACTGGAGTTGTAGTGGATCCACCGAATATTGAGGATGTACTTTCTTGGGATCCACCCATGAGTGTGATAGAGGTTTGAAGTTTCTTGGGATAGGCTGCTACTTCTGAATATTTGTGACTGGCTTTTCCAGAGTTACTTCACCACTATCAGACATAAAAACTAAGGGGAAAACCTTCATGTGGTCAGAGAGATTCCAACAGATATTTCAGTAGATGAGATAGAGGATGACTAGTTCCCCAATCTTGCGGATTCCAGAGAAGTCGTAGGGTACGTTGTATACTACGATGAATTAGGGACTAGACTCTGGTGAGTCCTGATGCGGCAGTGAGAAGTGAACTCATATGGTTCTCAGCAGCTGAGACAACATGAGCAGAACTACACTACCCATGAACTAGAGTTTTCAGCAGTGGCCCTTTCCTTGATTATGTGGTGACACAATCTGATGGGCGAGCATTTTACCTTGTACTCTGATCACAATAATTGTAGGTATATATTCTCTCAGAAGGACCTCAACATGAGATAGCGACGATGGATTGATTTCAACCAGGACTATTACTTAGATATATTCTATACTCCTGGGAATGGGAATGTTGTAGTCGATGAACTCAACATGAGATATAGTATACAACTGCTAAGAGAGGTGACAGAGCAGTTTGATAGCTTACAGATATCCTTTGTGGATAGAGACGGCGTGTCCTTTCTACAGTCTCTTACTGTCACTCCCCCACTTTTTCAACGATTCCGGAAGGCACAACATGGAGTCACTGACTGCAAGATATGACGTGATTAGATATCCATAGGGTAGGCACCTGATAGCTTTTCTGAAGGTGGGGATCACATCATTCTCTTTAGATAACGTACTATGGTGCCAGTTTCACATCATGAGGTAATGTGGAGGTAGTTCCACACACCCCCTTTAGTGGTACATCCAGAAGGGGCGATGATGTACTTGGACCATCGACAAAAGCACTGGTGTCCAGTTATGAAGAAGGAAGTAGCAGAGTTTGTCTCTTGATGCCTCACCTGTCAGCAAGTGAAGGCGGAGCACCATGTACCAGCAGTCTTGGATCAGCCTTTAGAGGTACCAATGTAAAAGTGGTATGGTATATCCATGGAATTTGTGAAAGGACATACACGTACATCCAAGGGTCATGACTAGATTTGGGTGATCCTTGACCGACTCACCATGTCTCCCCACTTCCAACCGATCATAGATAAGGGTTCAGTAGAGATATTGACACACCTCTACATGTAAGATTTTGTGAGGATACATGGAGTACCTTCTTATATTGTCTCTGATCGGGACACATGGTATACATCCCAGCTATGGAAGGGTTTATAGGAGGCTTTTGGGATGCAACTTTGTCTTAGCACCACCTTCCTTGCGTCCTCGACTTTGGTCACATCTTGAAGGACCACATAACATTGGTGGAGTTTTCATACAACAATAGTTATCACTCCACCATTGGGATGGAACCTTTAGAGGAATTATACATATGACCTTGCAGACCACCTTTGTTTTGGATTGACCCAGGGGAGTCAGTACTCGTGGGACTAGAGATTGTACGAGCTACAATAGAAAAGGTACAGATCATCCAGGAGCGGATGAAGACTACACATAGCAGGTAGAAGTCGTATGGTGATAGGAGATGGAGACCTCTAGACATCGAGGATGGAGACCACGTCTTCCCATGGGTCTCACCTCAATGAGGTCTAAGTCGATTTGGCCTATGCGACAAGTTATCTCTATGATTCATCAGGCCTTTTTAGGTCCTTAGCAGAGTTGGCGAGATGGATTACCGTATAGCTCTTCCACCCCAGTTGCACCGGGTGTACACCATCTTCCACGTATCTCAGCTGAGGAGATTCGTGCACGACCCTTCTCAAATCATCAAGCATAGAGAGTTGGACGTCGATGATGGGGTGACTTTTAAGAAGGTTTAAGTGGAGATTGTGGATTGAAAAGTGCGGGTCCAACATGGATGGTCGATACCTCTGGTGTGCATTCACTTGTAGCACAGGAACCTCCATGAGAGCACATGGGAGAGGGAGGCTCAGATGCATGCTCAGTACCCCCACTTGTTCCCTTAGTTCAAGTTGTAGCTTACGAGGATGTAAAGTCTTGAAGAAAGTAGAATTTAAAGATCTGGAAATTTCGTGGATTTTTTTTACATACATGGTAATTTTATGAGTCCATGAAAATTTACCGCTCATGATTCCGAGGCCTGGTGTGCCTGAAATCAAATTCTGATGTTTTGATTAGGTATGTTCAGTAGAAATACGTGCATGTTTTTATAACTATTTAACCAGTTCTCAGAACTGAAATCTGAGGGCACCGATATTCTATTAAGAAGACTTTCACTTCAATGATAGTGAGTCGAGAATAAAATATTATTTTTGGGTTTTCAGGGAAAGTAATAAAATAAAGTGAGCTTCACTTTACTTTATTTGTGCCTCCATGTGGGTGATTGGTGGTTAAAACCTCCTCATGGAAGTTGGAGGTGGGACCATCACACCATAACGTCCCCTGAGAGGTTATGTAGGTGGGGCCCACCCAAATATAACCTCCCGTGAGAGGATATGACGTGGGAAACACACGGGGCTTAACCCCTATTGATGGAAGAGTGTAAAACCTCTCAACTCTCACTCATTAATTAGGGAGAGCCTCTTGACCTTCCATTTAATTTTTTTCCAACCCTTCACATTAATTATGTGGAGACATGTAATTAAAATCATTCTTTATGAATTCTTTCCAATGAGTTAATATATACTATAATCTATTATTTGGCACAACATTGGCATTTGGGTGGAATTTGGGGAAGAGGAGAGCTTGGGAGGATTAGAATTCTCCCAACGAAGAACGAAGAACGAAGAACACGTTCTTCAAATGAAGAATGCCAACTATGATACGTCTTCGACTAACTCCCTCAGATACTTCCAACATGGATCGTCTTCCACAACCGATGCAACATGGGATTGGAAGCATGTGGAGGATGCAATGAATGATGAACTCCTTCGTCTTCTTCCTGTGACTTCAACATTTATGACCAACAATCAGTGGTAGGAGTTTTTTATGAATTAATCCTATTCTTTTCTCATTTTTGGTTGGAAAGGAATTGATGCATATATTGTAAAATAATAGTTGTTCATCTTACATCTTTGATGAACCAAATTATACCACCCTAAACGCAGAGGTTTTGGGATAAACTAACATGGCCTAGCCTCTCTTCCGATCTTGTTTATGATGAACTTTGTCATGGCGATGAGGTGAAGAAACTATGAAGGTTGCAGCAAAAAAAGGCCGCACTACCCACGGCCTCTGAGAACCTTGTCGTCCCCACGACTATCTGGTGCTCTCGGTCGAACCTCGTCGGCCCGCGCCAGCCTGAGACGCACCAAATCGACCTGCCCGGCCGCCTCCCAGCCACCAGCCCACCTTATTGTGCCATGCCCGACCAAACACCGCCGACCACCCTACCAGCCTCCGCATGCGCCCCGCGCACCTCCCCGAATAGGCCCGCCTTCCAGCCTCTGTGCACCCCACGCATCTCCCCGAGCCAGCCCACTCGTGGCCTCCCAGCCAAGTCGGCACCACAGCTCCCTTGTGGCCACCCGGTTGAGACAACGTCCCGGCCTCCCCACTTCCTCCCAGATGCGTCAACGTCCCGACTCCCTCCCGGCATCCCGGCTGAGCTGGAATCCCGGCTCTCTTGCGGACACACAGTCGAGCCGGTGTCACGATATCCTAGAAGCCTCATGGGAAAGCCGGTATCCCGGCCCCCTCACCCTACCATGGACGAACCGGTCCATCCATGCCCACCAGGCTGAGCCATGCCAGGCTACACCCTCGTGATGCTCTGGGCCGCACCGACCTCTAGCCCATGTCGAACCACCCTCGCAGCCTGCTTGGATGGGCCCTGCAGGCCATGCCGATCCTAACAGGATGGCCCCCTCAATGTGTCGGGCCAGACCCATTAGGTTTGAATGGGTTGACCCTGACTCAGTTGGGCCTATTCGGTCTGAACGGGATGTACTAGACCTGGGCCCACAATTACCCTTTATTTTATAGAGGCCATATCATTGGCCCCAAACAACTATTTGAAGAACCGTCAGTGGCACTATTATTCTTGGAGGAGGATGGTCCCTTTGAGTATACCCCACTAGAGTTCGAGGTAATGTTGAGATACGGTCTGGTTGGATCATGCACAAATCCAACCGAGCCCCAAAGACTAAAAAACTAATAACACATAGACCGGTTGGATCATCGACCAGTATCATGTGGGAGAGATCTGCTGGGAACGAGCAAGATTTTGTGCCGGAACCTAGTAGCTGGAAAAGACTTGAAGGCTGATGACCGTTTGACTCAGAGTGATTCTAATAGCCTATGGGGAGCTTCATGGTGTCATGGAAGACCCGCAGTGGGGAGCGCCTTGGTGTCATGGCAGACCCATGGTACTTGACAGCAGGATTACCTCAGCAGGCTTCGAGGGGGAGCACCTCTGCCTGAGCGCGACAAACCCATGGTGGGAAGTGCCTCTATGTGGGTGTGACAGACCCAAGGTACTCAACAGTTGGAGTACCTCAGCAGTCCAAGGATAGTGGGAAGCACGTCTATGTGACACCGTAGGCCCACTGTACTCGATAAATAAGGAGGTCTCCAGTAGCTAAGGGTTCAGATTGATATTATCCCTAGAATAAAATCCTGGTTGAGATGAGTCAGTTACATTTGTGTTTACCTCGTGATGTACAAAAATTACTTTATATCATAGGTATATGTATGGGAATATACATAAGTGAGGTTATTTGTTGATTACATACTTTTTGGTTTATCCTTGTTGGATTTTGTGAGACCTTGAGGGTTTCAGGGTCCCTAGTGAGTATCGTTATACTTACACCTGCACAGGTTATGCTTGCATGTCGTTGTGTTGGTTGCAGACGACGGACAACACTGACTGAGGATCAGAGTATCAGGACTGGATGGTACCCGGAGGAGGACCTTATTACAAGTTGGTACATAGAGGATACAGATAGACGTGGAGTTCTGAAGTGGATATCTATTTCTACCCTTTAGGTATGACTCCTCGGAGGACGATCCAGTAACTGCTATACCTTTTCTTCAGTGGTACTTGTTTTTCAGTTGTACTCTTACTTCCTTGTTGGGTTTGTATTTCCAGTCCCTTTTACTTTCCATCAGTCCTTTATATACAATATTTCATAGTGCTTAACTTCCGTCTCATACTCTGTTGTGTGTGTTTAAACATTATGATGGAACTTCCTTCCTACTTTTAGGGATTTCGGCCTTTGGTGAAAGTCGCCCGCCCCTGGCCTATGGGAGGAGGGCATGGGGTACTCAATACATGAGCCCCATGGGACCAGTCGTGACAAGGATAGAATCATAATTATCATTTATAAAATTGATATCTATAATTCACTAGTAAATAATTAATGATTTTAATTTTTGTTATTTGTACTAGAGTAGAGTAATAATTCATAAAGAATAATTAATAATGTATATGTTGATTAGATATCATCATTAGAAACATTTTGATTGATTATTCCAAAAAATGATATATATGAACAAAATAATTATATTAAGGATTCAATAGATGAATATATACTTGTTTTTATGTCTATTTATCTAACATTTTTAGGAAACATGATAACATTGATTCTTAGAAGACAATATATAACATTAATAAATCCCTATAAGTATCATATAGGATACAATAGTGTAATGTATTAAATTGAATATTTTGGGGATATATAGAAGATTGATTATATTAATTTAGTAATTTCTCAATATTATAGGGTATTTTAATGACACAGAGTGATCATGTTCTCCACATTGTTTTGAATTGAACCCAAAATTCATTATGAAATCATTTTCAGAAATTATATAATAGTTCCCTATGATATATTACAAGATTATAATAAATAAATGATTAAATAATTACATAAATATGTTTAGTATAATTGATAAGGAAAATTTAGGCACAAAATAAAATTATGTAATGTTGGAGGAAAAGGATATGGGTATATAATTTTTCAATATTGATAAAAATAATTTAATGGGAATTCCACAACTCTAACTAAAATTAATAAAATGAATGAAGGGTATTTATTTTATTATGGAAACCCAAAAATATTATAGAAGTAAAATTCATTGAAAATATATGGCTTCTAGGTTTCCCCAGAGAGTCCACCTAAATTATTATATATATATTTATATAACTCAATTCATTTATTCTAAATTTTATATATTAAAACTGTATGTTACACAAGTGTTTTAGGTATAAATCATTTATGATATTCTGATGAATTTTTAATGAGATGTTAAATTATTTACTCAACTTATGATGTATGTCATAGAAATATTATAGTGTTGGATGTATTGTATTACTCAATGATCTTTTGGATCAAATAAATATTTTATTATTATAAAAACATTTATTTATAAGAATTGTTTTTTGAAAAGGTATTATTATCAATAAAATAAGATGGTTTTTTATACACATTTTTTGAATAATCTATAACTATAATATTTTTTAAAATCAAGTAACAATAAATGTAGTTTCACATTTTCTAATTTCAATACCCATGAATATAAGGGAATATGATTCCACCAATAATAATGTAATATTTGATAATGTCTTCATTTTCGGAAAATTATTAACACATAAAAATAAATAAACAATATAGATTTTGTTTATATATTGACATCAAAATGATATAATATTCATTTCAAAATACAATGGATTTTTTTTCATATAATGATATTCCAGAAATAATTTTTTATCCATGATATTAGTGAGGGTTTTTTGGTAAATTTAAATATTAAAAGAGTAATATTAATAGAAAATTCATGTGATGGTTGTAATGGATTTTCACATGTTCTAATGATGTGCATTGTGTATAAAGATAATGGGAAATTTAATATTTAATGTTTAGTTATTTTAGATACCATGGATTTTCACTCTAAAAAATTGGAATAATTATAAGTATATTCTCTGATCTAGGTGCTAAAATGGAGTGCGATTACAAGGAAATGTGTTCCTAGAAGTAAATTGTATAAAAAAAATTTCTATATTGTACTATTCACGAAATGGATGCATGGTAACACCCAAAAATGAAAATTGGATCAGAGATATATGGCCATGGATGAGTCCATAAAGTGGGGTTTACCCATGTTGGGACTTATCATTGGTCATTGTAGGAATTATTTATAAAAATACATAATAAACCCAATCAAAAATAAATTAATTAAATTAAACCATTTTATTTTGGATTTCATTTCACATAACCATTATATGAGGACTCAAATTAGAAATTTGAGACCACTGTTGAGTTTGTAAAGTAACTTTTTCACTAACCGCAACTGAAATTGAAATGGTGTGGAATTTTTGGATACTATAAAAGTTTCCATGTATAGTAAGGAAGTTTTATTACCATATATAAATAAATTTTTATGGGTATCTAATTACATGTTCCTCAAAACCTATCCACCAGTGGTGAGACATCCTTCTCACATCCATTTGATGATTCATTAATGATGCATTGAAAGAGAAAAACAATCGTTCATATACGTGGTTGTCTGTGATGAGCGAATCCAAATACATGTATGATTTTGAATCATTTAATGAAATTTAGGAATATTAATATCATTGTTGTTGAATTTAGCATACATGATCATAAAATGAGATGGAAAAAATAACATGATGATCAATAAGTCCCTCTTTTCATTTGTTCTTTATAGAGTCTTCTTTATCTACTTTTTGATATGAAGAAGAAAAATGGATAGACTATTGGTGAATGGGTCTATGATGATCCATGTCCAATGATAGCATATCTGTGGTGTTACATCATATAAACATAGATCGATGATAATATAGTGTGTGGAATGATAATATGGACTGTGCATGTTGCACCGGTAAAATGATGGACGTTAAGTGATTTGGTGGGTGTGTTTCGTCTGAGGTGGCTGGGAGAAGGTTCAGTTTAAGATGTCTAAGGTGGAAAGAAGCTCGAATAAAGGTCCATTGAAGTGGATAATATGGATGATGCCCAATAATAGGGGTCAACACACATGGTCATAAATTTAGGCGGGGATGACAACAAGACGAGGTGACGTAGGTGGAAACGAATGTAAGATGATCTATTGAGGTAGCTTTAGATGTGGCCATAGGTGTCATAGAAGGCGGCTGATAGAGGTGGTCAAAGGTTGCTACTAGGGTGCGTAGCAGGGTGGCAGCCCGAATTAGAATCAGGTGTGGAAAAGAAAACCTAGGAGAAGAATATACATAAAAATAATGTCTATTTTAATAAAATTAATAAGATAATAATTATTTAATAATTTAAAACCCCCATTACTATCGTTTGCGGAGTCAAATTCATGCACTATCTACAAGGACATGAACTATTTAAGAAATAATGATTTCAAGACCATTTCATATTGCTTTCCCCTACCAAAAAATAGCCCCCAAAATTCCCTTGATGTATTAGATTTAATAGTATTAATAATCCTATAACCCATTATAACTCCCACATGGGATGTCCAAACGATGTGTTTTCTTTGACTATGTGACCATATTTTCTACGTGGGTCTTTTAATAAAAATGATGTATACATAATCTGTAGTTGTGAATCAGATGTATGAAATTCCAAAAATTATTATAATAATAATATCATTATTACTAATGTTGTGATTGTTTATCTAAAATAGATTCTCGATACAAAATTTTACTAAAGAACTATTAGTTTCATTTTTTACTATATGTTTTTTAAGGAAATTATTAAACATGTATCAATATTTTAATTCAGTATAATGTTGTCAGCACAACGAGACACCATTTAAACCAAAGTTGATAAATGTGACAATTTAATTAGTTGTGTTACTGAGGAAAATGAATACATAATCCCATGAATCATTTACCAAGGATATCAATGGTTTGATCCATATATTTTATTTTTATGATGGAGATATTGATCCGTGAGGATCTATTCATGTAAAATATAGTGTAATTCATCTTCCTCAATGGTATTTGATTAGGGTAAATAAAGAGTCGATCCTATGAAATTTTCCTCAAGGATCACAACAATTTCATCTATTTGGTTTTCTGGGGACTTTGGAGGTGGCATGTTAGTGAAACTACATTTTTTTCATTCAGACCAATGATTAGAATCAAACACTCATCAACCTTATGGAACGGTGTTTCATGTACAATGGGAGTACACGGAAAGGCCTATGTGTTCCTATTCATAGTTTAGTACTCGAGTACGGATTGTTAATTGGGAAAGCAACAATGTGGTGTCACACTTCATGGGGTCTACATACGTATAATGTATCACTTTTAAATCATCTAACCATTGAATCTACTTATTTTTATCTCGAATTTTGTCACATGACTAGCCTATCCTATGTGTTTTTTTCATATATAATGTGATGATTCCATCTTATGTGTATTTTGAGATATGATTTGAGATTTTCTGGTCATTACGCATATACAAGGTGATGCTCGATGATGGTTGTGATCCCGAAAATTCACCATATGATACTTCTAGAGTTAAATCCCCCATCAGAATGGAAGTGGGTCCTCTATAGTTACTTCGTAGTGAAACCCCTTACAAATTAGGGTGCATGTTCTTGATAGCCTAGAGTGGAACCCACTTTTTATACTATGTTTTGGGTCCTCTACCTTCTGGGTGTAACCTTTCTAAAGAACTCATGTGTGGGTCCTCGATGACGAGGGTAGAACCCACTATTGTACAATGGTGCGGCTCACATGATACTAGAGTGCAACCCCCATCTGCATGGGTGCAGGTCTCATATTCGTACTATAATAGTTTAACCCCCATAATTAATTATGACACGAGTCCTATACTATAAAATTATGATCCCTTGAATGTGTATCAAAGATACGAAAAAGGTTCATTGATCCTTTATACTCATAATAATGAGGGGAACCTTCCCCACTGAGATGTATCATTCTGACATGACCTTAAACTGTGCGATCAAGTTAGTAACACCCAATAAAAATAATATCAATTTGTCGGTAATGATCTCATTTGACATTATTGTTCAGGGAACACATGTTTCTTGTTGGGAATCATTAAAGGATACTTCTGGTACTATAGGAGACTCTTCATCTTGGACTGATATATGAGATGAATATCCCCATACACTTATTTGGGAATCATTTTCTGATAATGCATATATATATATATATATTCACTCACTTTATACTTGGGTACTCAAATCCAAGTAGATTCAATGACACAAGACGTTTACCATATGATTTCCATGTCTATCTTATTGTGTTTGGATGAGGGTAATCACCCTCTATATATAGATAATACTGAATGAGTATTTTATCCCTTCATCATCTTGAGATCCTTGTATTTGTATGATTTTACATTCACTATGTTGTTTGGATAAATTGCACTCTTTTACCAACCATTGTTCTATCCATTGATTTCTTTTTCAGTTTATCTCTTACCAGCCCCAATTCAGCCTTTGGGAATCCTACTGGGTAATCATATAACCACCCACACTTTGGTATTTCCAAAACATATTTTCATTTATTTAGATTATAGACAGGTTGATGATAAATTCATTTGTGCATAGGGATATGGGTGTTGTTACCTCTAACAGTGGTCATTGCTTGTGATTCGGGACTGGGGCTCTGTCGGTTATGTTAAAAAAATTTTGTCATGTGGGGACATGTTTCTGGTTGGGAATTTGTTTTATCCCTTCTCATTTTTGATTAAAATATCATATTTACTCTATTTAGATGTCGTTTCACAATTTGTTTATTTATATTAGTGTTTCATCTATTTTGTTTCATTTTCCATCTAAACATTTTCATCAATTTGGATGTGTGAATATGAATATCTGCATTGAAAAAGGATTCCCTAAGTTTATTGTGCCTTCAAAACATTTTCCACTCATTTTCCTATGATGGTGGTCTTTGGGGAGTTGCAGCTTGAACCCATATACGAGATTCTTCATTAAAAATTGGAATCAAAGCTGGTTTGTTCTTCCGTACATTGTTCAGAAATTTCCCAAGAAAGAAATGGTTGGGATTTTGGTCTATAATGTCAATGTTTTATGAGTGAGGATATCAGGCCAGGAATTCTAAATGTTGTATGGGTGGTCCATATATCTATACACTATGAATCTTATTTACCACATTTCAACTCTGTCTACAATGATTATTGATGCATGGTTCAATGGTACATGCATCATATTTGATTGAATCATGGACTATCCATCTGTAGTCATATCCCCATTATGGTTGATATATATATATATTATCATGTAATTATGGTACTCTTGGATAACATTCTGGATGCCCCTATGATGAAAAATATCATGGATACCATATTATTTTCGTGATGAAGACCAATTAGTTATGAGGCCTCATTTAATGGTCCATCATGTGAGTTGTTCCTCATGGTGGATAGGATACAACAACTCCACTAATTGTGAGACATATTTTCTCAAGAGAGTAGACTTGTGATGTGTATAGGCTGCTCACACTCTGTGAGTACTAGTTCTAGACACTACTGAGGATCCATATTGAGATAGATCCTCATCATAAATTGTATTGGCTAGTGTCAGTGGATCACCTATTCATGTATGTTTGGGAAATGAATGATCCCATGGGGGATTTATCAACCATAATTTTCCATTAAGCGACTGGACATTGGAGGAGATGGGTTGATTAGGTGATTGATGAGTTATCACTCTAATGGGATGACTTCTAGTAGTTTTATTATGAGGATTACTTCCCATCCAGATTATGATCCATTCAAAATAAAGATATTCTAGAGATTTAGCATGGATGGATGATGGTGGTGGAGTAAACTTCTAGGTTCACACACCCCACTTGGTACACAATATGAATGATACATGATTCTTAGTTATGAGCAAGGATGTTTGAGAAAGGAAATCCTAGAGATATTTTCTCCATCATAGTGCCATTTTGCATCCCCACCTACGCCTGGGTACAACAGTGGGCACTAGAGACAGAGTGAATCTGTAAGAGGGAAACTAGATAGCTAGTTTTGGACATGGGAAAAACTATGATAATATATCAACCATTTCCAAAAAATGTAAGTTGTAAGGGCATCGATGTCAGGGTCTCTCCATGATTAGAACTAGGAACATTTTCAGGTACAATGTAGAGCATTATGAAAACCCATGGAGGGATGATAATATACTTGTGAAAGATTAAATCAAATTGCATGAGACTGCCTAACCCGTTGTGATGATACTCTCAGAGATATAGTAGATAAACCTCCATAATAGAGACCACAATGTGATTAGGGATCCTCTAGGTGGGGACGAGGTTGTCCCAAGGAAGGTAGTTCTGGATAAGAGTTGGAGGATCTTCAGGTAGTGAGTGACAGTACGAGATTCTTCAATAACCACCACAAGGTGGACCACATCAGGATCTGGGAGCTTGTGGCTTGGTCTACGAGCAATTTTATTCTTTGTATTTATATGAACTGAGTTCATTAGAATATAAGAGGTATTATCTATGTGTATTATACTTATCCTAGTAGTGATTGCTGGATATAATGTGAGGAAATATTTTTTCATTGCTTCTTGTTCAAGGTTTTTATGTGCTGACACAAGCCATCAGTGTAACCCAGTGTTACTATTGTTCAATATATCTTCGAATTCACAAGGAACATGGGTTCTTCCCCCACCAAGATGCTTATTTCAAATGTGAGAAAATTTCTCATGGATATTCAGTTCCATCCAAAGTAGATAATATCACGGTATGTTGGATGAGTCCAATTGACATGTTCATCGATCGATCAATGTTTTCAACCATTTTTTATGCATTCATCATATGATATTTTTTCATACGATGAAACATCAACAAATCATCATGTGGTGAATGGATTTTTGGGGCTATATGTTGTAGTATTGATGAAATTTATTCATTACATTAGTTACAATTGGATCAATGGTGAAACAGTGAGTAATAGGGGAAGTCAGACTGCATAGATTGGACGGGCCTATCTGCAGTGGTCTAGTGTGATGTTGGTAGTGCACCATGCGAGGTGGCTGATAGAGGCATCAGGTGAGGTGGTCCAATGTGGTAGGACTATTTAATGACCTTTGGTTTGGGATGTTGGGTCAGATTTGTTTCATTTAGTAGGATCATCATGTGTTAGTGTGGCTCCATGAATGGAAAACGACATGCCAAGGAAGCGTAGGGTGGATCAACTCTAGATATTGATCCGGAAGCGATAGGGTGAGGTGGTTGAAGTCTACAAAACACGTGGTTGATGGTGGGTCTCAGAGGCTGTGGCTTGGGTGAGAAATAGGGCAGTGACACGTGATTGACTAAATCATAGGGGGAAACAACCAAAAAAATAAAATAAAATTATTCTTAATTATAAAAATAAAATTAGTATTATTAATAACTAATTTAAAAATCACATAACTCCTATTTAGGGAGTCCGATTCATGCACCATATGCGAAGATGAGACCATCTTATGGTACAATTCTTTTAATAAAATTGTGGATATTTTTTCCCAACACAAAACATGGTCCCCCAAAATTACAATAAAGTATTAGATTTTATAGTGTTATAAATCATTTGAACCATCATATCTTCCACATGGGATTTGTAAAAAACATGTCATCATCAAAATGGTGACCCTAAATTTGATTTGGTACATTGAAGACCAATTTTGGATACTTAATCCGAGCATGTTGTTGGGATTCACAATATTCCCAAGAATAATAATAATAATAACGATAATAATATTACTGTTAATGTTTTAAAATAATATACCTAACATAGAAAATATGTATGATGTCTGATTGACCAAATATTACTGGCATCATCACCCTGAGCTTGAGGATGAAGTTTTGATACTAGTTTTGAGAGACAAATTCTTAGTCATAGTGTGGGCCACATGACACAAAATTAATTCGCAGTGAAACAATAAGAAGGAAATTTAATTGGGTTTTGGATTAATAAAAATGAATAGTAGATCATGTTCATTTATTCATTTGAATCTAAATGGTTTGATTTATATATATATATATATATTCAATAATGAGACATGGAACCATCGAGGAACTATACAAGAGAAATGCGTTGAAATGAATCTTTTTCATAGGATGTACGATTAAGGAAAATGAATGGATTATTTACAATGATTTTTCACATGCATCACAATAGGGTGATCTATTTTGTTATCCAAGGATGTTTGAAGGGGAATGTAAGTGTAATATTATTTTTTCCCTTCGTACCAACGATGGGAATCGTGCACTCATCAACATTTTGAAAAGATGTTCTATGTCCTCTGGGAGTACAATGGCATGCCTATGGGTACTTTTTCACATTTTAGTTCCTGATAATGGCTAGGTACATGAACAAGCAACAATCTAAAGTCAAGCATCATTGGTGACCCATACAAATTGTTTATCACATTATTAATCTTCCACCTTTAATTTCCCATTCTATTTAGGCTTAGATTTTGGATAATTGGTAGCCTATAATGATTGTTTTCCACATATAATGTGATAATTACATCATATAGATGATTTCAATATACGATTTGAGATATTTCAGGTGTGAGGACTATCCAAGGGAATTATTGATGATTTTTGTGTGTAGGAAGATTTTCCAAAAGCTCCTACAATAGTGGAATCCCCCAACCCCATGGGTATGAGACCCCTAAAGATACTTCATAATGGAGCGCCATAATGGTTATGGTGATGATCATCAATGGTGTAGATTGGTACCCCATTGTGATACCATGGTGTATGTCCCCTACCTTTCATGTGGAACCCCAATTCTGCATTAGGGAATGGATCCTCGATTACCAGTGTGGAAACCACTATTGTACCACGGTGTGGGTCCCCATAGTACTAGTGTGGAACACCCATTATCATGGAAGAAGTTATTATAAATATAATATTATAGATGATACCTCTAACAAATTAGGGCAGTAGTCCTCTTCAAATAAATTTTTATCCCTCAACTATGTGGCACAATGAGACAATGTGGTTTGATGTATCATTGGACTCCATTGAAAGAACACTTTCCCCCACCGAGACACATCATTGAGACATGAACTAAAACAATGTGATTGGGATATTACACCCATAGATTATAGTATCTTGATGTGGTGAATGATCCCCTTTGACATTCATGTACAGGGTATCCATGTGGGGTATGGGAATCATTGATGGATACATCTAGAAATATTAGTAAATTATCTTCATGGTCTAATCTATGAGTGGAATATCCCCATAATCTATCGTTTGGGTTCTTTAACTGATAACACGTACACACAGATATATATTTTCATTATCCTTGGAATTGGTTACCCTCCTTTGAATAAAGGGAAATACGTGCGGGGTATGTCATGGGCTTTCTATGTATTGATTATTGTGGTTAGATGAGTCTACTATCCCTGTATATGTAGAAAATACTTGATGAGGTATTCACCTCTTAAACATGTTGATATCTATGTGTATGGATGAGTTTACATTCATTATAATGTAGGTTTGAGATATAACACCTTAATTTAACTTGTGTTTCCTACTACATTCCACTTTAGTTTATCACTTACTGGCCCCCATTCAGCTTTTAGGTCACCCTTCAGGGTATTTTTATACTCATCCCAAAATGGGATATGCATACACATATTGTGAAATATGAAAACAATGAATAGGTTAATCATGACTTCATATGATCTTCGGTATATATATTCTTGAAAATCTTATAGTGGTCATATCATGGGATCTAGGAGTGAGGATCTCTCAACAATTTTACTTTTCCTGTTTCTGTCAGGTTGGAAATTTTTCTAGTTTGGTGTGTATTTTTCCACTTTTCATTTCAGTTTACATTACCATACATTTAGTGTTTCAAATTCCATTTATGCGTGGTTTATCTATATTAGTATTCATATTTGATTCTTTTTTCCCTATCTTACTTTTCACGAGTTTAATTTGTATATGTGTGTATAGGTTCTTAGGAAAATGCCTCCCTATGTTTTGTGTCACATCCTTACATTTCTCCATTTCCAGGCCTATGGATGAGGGATTGGGGTAGTTGTAGCTTGGGTCATAACATTGATTGAGTCCTGATTTATATCATAAGAAAATTTATGTCACTATTTTTCATAAATGATTTTTTTTAATTTTGATAATGAAATAATGTTATGGGTAAAAATATTTAGTATATGATTTCACACAATTTTATTTACAAAAATTGTTACTAGAATGATGATAATAAACATAGATAGTATTTTTTAAAATGGAAAATTAATATAGAATCATAACATTAGATTTTTTTGATCTAAGATGATATTACATGTTTTTTTATGATAAACATGGGGAATTTTATTAAAAGGCCTAAAAAATATTCAAAATTTCCTACTTCATCGATGTTGTTCCCTAATTTTTTTTATTGTGGGGTGATATAAGTGGTCACATTGGAATTCTATATGAATGAAATAGTTAATTATTATTTGTAACCAAACCAATGAATTTGATACTATAATTTGGATAGTCTATTATAATTTTATATATGATATGTTGGACATGTGATTATTATACTTATTTTAGAATATTCGAAAATATTTTAAAAATATAAAAAGTATAATGTAATATAAATAATTAATCTTTACATTATCATTCATTAAAATTTTATGAAGAGGTGTATATCTTAATACTCAAATAATGAATTTTAAGGAATGTTAAACTCAAAAAGAATGAGTTTCAGTTATTCGTAATTATTTTTCATCATAAATTTTTAAATTTTAGTTGATATAGTATTTTTTGAGTTAGGTTCATTTATAAAGATTAAAAATATTGTAATGATGCATAAAAATAGTTTTATGCTCTGAATGCCTGGGATGTATACCACATGGAGTGCCATACAGAATATTTTTTTATTGTTATATGTTTATGGTACATATTTTCTACACACAATACATGAGGGTTTCTATATACATAAAATGATATCATTTAAACATTGATACATTAATTATAAAATACATTAGTAATTAAAAATTTGGGGTGGTAACGTTTGTTTCAAAAAACATTCATTTGTTAATGATGTACTAAAAAATTATTTTTATTCTCATATGATATGTATGAAATATTAACCCTTGATTAAGATGGATTTATTACATGTATAATGAAACATTGAATTTATATATGTCATGATTTTTTATATGGATTATCGATAAGTGCTTTGTATTTCTTTTAAGTTAATGACATGTGATGTGCTCAATAACATATTTAATATATATTCATAGAGTTGGGAAGTGAATAGAGTTTATAAGGGACATACATAGCCTATGCCTCATATTACCTTGATGTCTATGATAAAGGTATAAAATTAAAATTCATAAATTTATATAATATTGTATTTTTGAAAATTTATTAAAGTAGATGTGTGTGGTCATGATCACAAAACCCCCTATGAATCTTGGGTAACACTAAATCATTGATTGAGGTTTTTTCGGTATATATATTAAACTTGAAATTAACTTTTCTTTTAAATTCTACCACATTATATTGTTTCAATCATTATGGTTTACTTATTATGAATTTATATTTAATTATATAGTTTCTCTAATTTATTAGAGTTTTATGAAAAAAAAAATTTTGTGTTGTTTTTTCATAATGTATTTCATTAGATTTAAAACATGTTGGAGTTATTGATAGATTTATAATGGTGATTTGGAAGAAATCTAGTTCTGTTTTTTGATTTTATTCTAGGGGTAACAGATATTATTTTATATAATTTGAAATTGAATAAAAATATTTTATAATTTTTTGTAGATGAGGGACAGGAGGGAATGTTCCACGAATCTATGAGACATGAAATGTTATGATTAATTTATTCATTGAAAAAAATATACTATCAGAGATATAAATATTTAATCATTTGTTTATATTATAGTTTAGGATATTTGGATATTGATGTCTGTTTTATTGTCAATGTTTTATTGCACAACAGGGTTGATTCCTATTATCTTGAATTGAACTTTTATATTCATTTTTTGTACTATTTCTCACAAATACATCTAAAAATTATGTAGTTATTGTTCACACATTTTTATTTAGGATTTATTTAATCGCAATATTATTAGATTAAATGGATATGTGAGTGTGTGGTTGAATGTCACTTGAAATGTAATGAATGAAAACAATTATTTCCTTCATGGAACGAATAAGTAAATTAATGGAATTTTAGGTAATAATTTTAGATTAAATAAATTATATTTGATATGAGTTTGATATGTTTTTCCTCTTGTAATAATATATTCAATAAACTATCCCTCTAAGTACTACCTTTATCCATCCACCCATGAACCATTAGAGATTACAATATCATTGGGATAAGAAGATCCATCACAAAATGTATGGTCTATTTTGGGATACCAATGTATATACAACTAAGGGAAAATTCATTCATCTAATTATTAAAAATATTCATCCATCAATGGACGAATTAATCATAAAGATAATATCTCACTGTATTGGACAAATTATACAAATATAGTTTACATTTCTAAAATTCCAAATAAATTATATTTTCCGGTTTTATATTTTTTAAATAATTATGAAACAAGTATAATATTTAATAAAAAATTATTATACTTACACCCTTATAATTATCCACATCGATGATATAAAACATGATGATTTTCCAAAATATAATCTCTTAGTTCAGAAATATATGTTAAATTCGTAATTAGTATTAGAGGTAAGAGATCCACTATCCTGGAATATATTAATTCAATGAGTATTCCATGTAAAGAGATTTAATAATATTTTAGGAATGATAAGACTAACATATTTAGAGAATTTTGGAATTATATGGTTATTAGGTCATCCTTATTATGATATCCAAAATCTATGTAGTTATCAACTCCTATTAAATTTTACATTGAACGTGGGTATATCTGAGAAATGTTATTCCCGCAATGTAAGGGTCTGTGACTCGTGTGTATAGATATATACCAAGGGAACCCATGTGAAGAGTCTTGATTATGATGTGGTAGAATTGAATAAACAGATTTTGTTAAATGTTTTATTCCTGAGAGTCCAACATGGTCTGAAAATTATTTATGGGGTTTGTATGGTTTTGATGCATTTGGCCCACATGAAATGTGTGGTTATTTTCCACATATCTAATTATGTGGGTAAATATAAATTATTTATGTTAAATTAATGAAAATTATTTTTAATCTAAATGATTTAGATTGCAATATGGTTTGTTTACATGGAAGCCAAAGATGGATGATGATATTTGTTGCTTTAGAAATCAAACCATTGTGATGTGGGATGATACAAGATGCATTATTTGTATTGGTTTGGGTGGGATTTACAACAATTAATTATCATGTGTCATGGAATGGACAATTTCATAATGGTGGTGTAATTTTTCAAAACATTAATTTTTAATGGTTGATAGAGGATTCATGCAAGTTACACCCTGATATGTTTATTGATTTTGGATTTCATACCAAAAATGTATAATTATTTATTGTGGATTGAAGTGTGTTTTGGGATGGTGATTCCATCCTACATTGGACGTGTGTGACAAGGATGTAAATGTGTCTCTATTGGGAATCATGCTAAATGAAAATATATGATTATATGTTCATGGGTTTTATATGTATATATGGACTAGTTAACTCCCAATATAGTTGTTATGTGTCATTCTATACACGATTCTACCAATGGTTAAGGTGATGTTCTTTGATGGACATGATCCATCCTAAGGTGGTATCTTGAGGAAATATTCTAGAAAGTTGGATATATGATAATTATGTTTGGAAATGGTTCCTTCTGAAATAATGGTATAATTAAATTGATGATATTATTTTTGATGTTAATTTTGGTGACATAAAATGTCGAAATTCATATAAAATGATTATAAAATAATTTAAATTGGATGAAGGTGGCATGATAACTCCAATGGGGCATGGGTTTCACTTCTTTCAACCAATTTTATTGTTTTATAGTTTTAATTGTTTTTTTGAACACATCACATTTTATAGGCTTTATATATAATTTTTATGGTATGTGCATCATAAGTGGGGTCCAATTGAGTTATACTAACACTAATTTAAAAAATCCCTGAATTATTTTAAATAATGGATAAAATTTGATTCTTTTAAATGTTTGGGTAGAGTCCCAAGATATGTTTTTTTGCTGGTTAACTTAGTAAGAGTCATATGACTTGTCCAATTTGGTACATGAGACTATGATTTAGTATGAATCCATTAATTATTTTCTCAATTATAATATTATCATTAAAAGAGTAAACATTAATTTATCATCTATAATTATATGAAATATATACATGTTACTCTCTTATGGTTGTGAAATTTTATTTGTATTATGTTATTATGATTTTCAATGATCATTTATCATATAGGTCACATTGATTCCTTAATATTTATTAGAAACACCATTTTTCATATTTTATTAAATGAGATATTTTTGTGTCTTAAATAAATTATATTAATCCCATGCAACAAGATCAAAACATATGGAATATATGGAGTCCTTCAGGATTTCATGTAGTGGTCCAATAAAGTTACTATCACATGATCACTTCTAGGACATTACAATATGATTCTGACTATGTCATTTATTATAGTTTCATTAGTTTTGTGAATCATATTTCTAAATTAGGTCATTGAAAATATAATATGATTTCTATTTTTTAATGTATGATCAATAGTTGAGAACACATTTATCCAAGGAGGTGGAAAATTTAATTTAACTATGCTTCTCTAGAGCTGTATATTTCACCCATAAAACTATTCAATTCCTCATTCATTCTCAATGTTAAAAGAATAAATGTTATTTATTATATATATATATATTATAATAATTGATTTGAAGTAATACTAATAGTAGGATGAAATGATCCCATGAAACTATAATTGGATTTTTTGTGAATTAGGATGTTAATTTTTAGTCTCATCCAAAAATAGATATTGTTCCCATGACATAAAAAACACACTAATAAAATAATTATCATCCAAAAAACCATTGTTTCTATATATTATTCAATAAATATAATAACATATTAGATATTAATAGATCACAACTATGGGATATAACAATGTGGAATGGACCTTGTGATGTGTTTATTATCGGAAAATAACTACCTACAAATCAAAGATAAATTATTACATAATTTACCAATACCAAACCATGTTAAACTACCATTATCAATCGACCCATGCACTTATTGAATATTGATAATAAGAATATATAACACACAAGTTAATATTAAAAAATATAATTATGATTTAGATCATTAATCCAACAATAGGGTAATAAATTCTACATCATGCCTTTTGATCTCATAAATATCATCGATGAAAATTCCCACAGCACACTCTCGTAGTAATCAATATATTATACTAATATATCTAATTATATTTAATTAATAATGTAAAAAATCTTTACTTATCATTATGAATTTATAAAATTGATCATCTATATTTATGTCTATAAATTACCACAACAGAACTATACATTTCACCCCATATAAATTTATTATAAATAAACTAATATCACAATAAAATATAAAT
Organism: Viscum album; assembly: GCA_963277665.1. Taxonomy (NCBI): domain Eukaryota; kingdom Viridiplantae; phylum Streptophyta; class Magnoliopsida; order Santalales; family Viscaceae; genus Viscum; species Viscum album. Next base: position 57,432,936 of record OY728143.1, on the reverse strand, counting down.
CTGATAAATTATTAAAAATATGTCAAATATTCACATTTTAATGAAATCACCAATGTTGTACCCCTGGTTTCTGGTAAGTAACCCTTGTTTTATGCTTTTTAAGTACATAAAGCATATGAGAAGTGGTTGGGGAAAGATTGGAGACATTTAAAGCATAAAAGGGAAAAATGTGGGGACGTAGAGGCTGCGTACGGTTTTTCCAAACTGTGCGGAAGCCATGCAGGTGGTGGTCATATGGAATTAGGACAAGGCACAGTGTGCAAATAGTTAGGGAAGAATATTTGAGGAGGTCATGTAGAGCGCCTCTTCCAAGCAGTGACTACCGCACGATTAGTGCACGATTTGACTAACCGTGCAGACTAACCTTGCACAAACTCATATGAGATCCTATTTTTAAGGATCTAATCCATTTTATCCTTAAAACCACTCGTTTTTGCTCCTAAATTGCCATAACTTGGGTTTTCTCTCTTCTGAAGGTGGTATAAGACTTACCAGGCATTTTGGAAGTGATCTGGAGGTTTGCCTTGGCGTTTAGAGGTTGGTTGATCGAGGTAAGTCTCGTTTCCTTTAGTTTTCTTAGATCTCCTTCTTCTATCTTGATGGATCCATATATCATCACCTATGATGGGTAGATATAAGGTAGTTTATGACATTTAAGTCGGGTTTTGGTCTTTTTTGTGATAGGGGATGTAATCTAATGAGGTTTCGTGGTGTTTCGTCCTGGTTCTTATTCAGTTTAGCCTATGTTTTTGAGGTAGGTGGCTTCACTCTCGATTACTCTCTCTTAGAACTTGAAGGCTTAGTTTCAAATTTTTTTTCCTTGATTGAAATGGTTTTTTTATCTGTTGTGAAATAATGGTTGAAACCCCTTTTAGTAATGGGTGATGTAATATGTGTGTTTTTGGAAAGTGGTTGTTGAAGTAAATTTAAAATGGTGAATTTAAATTGGCTATGTTTTTGTTTATTGAAAGGAATGGTTATCAACAAATGGGTGATTCTTTATCGAAAGGTTTTGAACACACTTGGATTTGAGCATGGACTTTCATGGGTTGTGGTGTGTGTTCATATGCATTGGGATGGATAAGGGTGAGAAGTACCCCATCAAAAAGGTTGGGATGGATAAGGGCGAGAAGTACACTCATCAAAAGGGACAGATAAAGTTGTGAAGTACCCCTGTCAAGGTAGTTCACTAAGTGACGTCTTAGTGGATGGATAAATCACCACTCACGAGTAAATGGAGGTCTATGTTGCATGCATGGTTGGTTGTGTGGATTTGTGAAATGGAATGAATGTACCAAATTGGAAATGTGAATTTTAATGGAAACATTGCTTGGTTGTTTTTCTTGGGAAAGATAGGTGTTGTTGGAAATTGGTTTTGAAATGGAACTTGTTATATTGTGCACTATTTTGGTATTTTTTTAAATAAATTGTTTTATATAAATGTCCTAACATGTTTTATCATGGAGGCATGGGTTTGGAAGTCATCAGCGAAAACCTACTGAGTTTCATTACTCAACCCCAGCTTTGGAACATTGGTACTTTTGCGGATGTCATTTACCGGGATGTTGGAAAAGGTAATGTCTTGCATACTACTTCATTATGCTTGGGATGGTTCGTGAAGTTGGAGTTTGGAGCTTGTGGATCATGGAGTTGGGTTGTATTCTTGTAGTCTTTGAGTTTTTTTTCCACTATTTACTCTGATTTAGTGCTGGTTTCCATTGTTTACTCTTAGTTGTTTATGGTAATATAAATGGTTGAGTTTCCTTAGCTGTTATCATGAATCATTTGGTTGATTATTTTTGATATGGTTGTTGGCTCTATGGTATGTTATAAAAAGGTTAAATTGTCCCCCGATGTTTTGAAACCCTTCGGCATTTATTTTTATCCTTTGGTGACATGGGGATGTCGCTTAAGGCATAGTAATGACCCATTGATCTCTCAAGCCAATGAGAATTTGCGAGTCATTACAAATGGTATCAGCTCATTTGGTCCTTTCCTAACAAGTGGTCATCGATGTTCTCAGTCATGGAATTGAATTTCCATTTTATCTATTCCTATGGTAGGAATCATAGATAGGAGTAGGATTGTCAAAACATGAAATATATAGCATAAAAGGACGTAGCTAAACCATTTATGCTAAAACTCAAGTTACCAGGGTGTTGGGTACATAAGTGTTTTGGATACACTTCTAGAATCGTGGAAATATCATTGTCATGGGTTTATCCAATGAGATGAGAATGATATGCATTGTAGAGGAATTAATTCCCACTAGTATTACATATCTCATTGTGAGAAATTAGTAAGGATTTCGGGCCAGGTGCGAATTTTTAAAAAATGCAGAAATTTCTTTCAACTAAAATGATTTTGAAAACATGATGTTTGGTGTATTTTTAAATTGGTCATATTTTCAAAAATCATGTGGGATGTTTTCAAAAACGGTTGAACATGTGAAAAAGATTTTTTTTAAAACAATGTGGTGATAGTTGATGTGATAGAATTTGAAATGATAAGCCTCCAGTTTATAGGATGTGAGACTAATTAGATGAATTGTTTGTACAGAAAATGGCACCCATTAGGCGTCGTAGAAACCAACACAAAGAAGCTATGGAGAATGTGGTTGCACCTGAAACACATGTGAAACAAGAGCTTGTTCATAGTATAGTTCAAGAGTTCTAGGCTATGGACACGGGGAATTAGTGGGATGAGTCAAGGAATGTAGACCATTTTGTCCAGTTATTGAAGCAGAATCCACCCATCATTCGGGTTGATTCTGAACCAAAAAGGGTGGAGGTGTGGCTGAGTAGGATGAATCGTATCTTAGATTTAATCGGCACACCAGAAGAACTAAATGTATAGATGGTGACATATATGCTGGAGGATCTTGCATGATAGTTGTGGGAGTTAGTGGTGCCGGCTAAGGTGGATCAAGGCATGGGCTAGGAGGAATTTAAGGAGATATTCAATAAAAACTTCTATCCTCACACGTTCACGATCCAGAGGACGAGGGAATTTTTCAGCCTGAAGCAGGAGAATCTCTCTGTCACGGAGTATGAGAATAAATTCCTGAATTTAGTGCGCATTTCACCCGATGTTGCTCCAAGTGTGTCACTGAAGGCACGCATCATTGAATTCGGGTTGCCACAAGAGATTCGCTCGAACATAGTTGTGCTCTATATTACAGATTATACAAGAATGGTAAATATAGAAACAATAGATGAAAGATACATCTCTAGAGTTATTGGAAGGGTAAGTATGTTGATACCCACAGGAACAGTTGGGATCTCTAATGCTGGGAGCAAGCGGAAGAGGGACACCTACTTCCAAGGTGGGAGTGCGAATCAGAATCAGACGGCTGGATAGGTGAATCTTTCTCCATGATCCATGATGAAAACTGGGTGTTTTCAATGCGGCTCGACTAATCACATAATACGAGAGTGTCCGACGCAACCTAGACAATACCACAATTTCAAGAAGATGGGGCATCTACAATGCTATTGTGGAAATAATCCGAGGTCGTGTGCACGTGACACTTACCAGGCATCGTAAGCATTGTATGATTCGACAGGAAGAGTAAAATAGAGTCAGTATCGTAAGCATAATAGAGCTAGCCATGGTGATTCTCAAAATACCATGACTCTTCAACCAGGGCAATCTCAGCAAGGCAATAAGTATAATAGTGCAGCGATGAAGCAATTGTATGGAGCTGAGCAGAAGATGGTCGACGATCAAGTCGAACCATCTATAGTAAGAGGTACAGTTTTTTTGAATTAGACCTTTGTGAAAGTGATGTTTTATAATTCTGCATCACATTCCTTCATTTCTTCTTATGTTGTTGACTTGATATATTTAAAATTGGAAATGATGCCTTCTATCAAGAAAGTGCAAACTCGTCTTGGTGAAAGAGAATGTCAAGTCATCGTGTGTCGAGCATGTGTTATAACTGTAGATCGAGCTGAGCTGAAATGGGTCTTCTCCATGTTGGATATGGATTTCTATGATGTAATACTATGTATAGATCAGTTATCAAGGTTTAAGGATCACATCGTCTGTGATAGGAGAACGATTAGTTTCACAACTAAGGATGACATCGACCATCTCTTTAGAGGAGAAATGATAGTAAATAAAGGTGAAAAGAGCTTGTTGGCACCAATGTTGGGAAAAATCTCTCACTAATTGTCATCATTGACATTGGTATCAATTGAAGATATTGAGGAAAATAGTTTTCCAACTGTGGTGGATCAATTTCATGATGTCTTTCCCATGAATTCTCAGGGTTACCACCTCTAAGGGAACTGGAGTTTATGATTGATCTCTTTACATGGAGCAGTCCTATTTCCATTCTATCTTATAGGATGGCACCAAAAGAGTTACAAGAATTGAATGTGTATTTAGAAGAGCTAGAAATCAAGGGTTTCATTCGACTATGTACTTTTCCATGGGCAACAGCGGGGTTGTTTGTGAAGAAGGTAGATGAAACTCTTCAACATTGTGTGGATTTTTATAATCATAACCAAGTAACGATAAAGAATATATATCCAATACCATGAATTGATGACATGTTAGATCAATTTAGGGGAGCTCAGTAGTTCTCTAAGATCGAATTGCGGTCAAGATATCACCAGTAGCGAGTTCAGAAGGAGGATATTATGAAGACAACCTTTCGATACAGATATGGACACTACGAATATGTAGTCATAACTTTTGGTCTTACGAATGCAACAATAGACTTTCCTCCATTGATGAATCAGATATTTTAGTGAAATCTGGATTCTTTTGTTGTGGTGTTTGTGGAAGACATATTGGTGTGTTCAAGAACAAGGGATGAGCATGAGAAACATTTTGTGATAGTGTTGAAAATCATGAGAGACCATCAATTGTATGCCAAATTAGGAAAATGATATTTTTGGACACAAGAGGTAGCTTTATAGTCCTTGTTGTTTCTGAGAAAGGTGTTTCAGCAGATCTAGAAAATATAGAAGCTATTCTTTCTTGTAAACCTCCGAAGAATGTCTTGGAAATACAATTTTTTATTAGTCTAGCTAGTTATTACTGACGTTTCGTGCGTTACTTCTCAGGACTAGCTTCACCTATGACAACATTTATACAGAAAAACAATGCATTTTGATGGATTGAATAATGTCAGAGATCTTCCCAAGAGTGGAATGTTCTCCTTACATCAGCACCCATCTTTATTTTTCCTGAATCAAGATATGGGTATGTGGTGTATTGTGATGCTTCGGTAATAGGTTTGGGTTGTGTTCTCGTTAAAGGAGACAATGTGGTCGCTTATGTCTCAAGGGAGTTGAGAGTGCATGAGAAAAATTACCCAACACATGATTTGGAGTTGGTTTCAGTCGTCCATGCTATGAAAACATGGAGACATTATCTCTTCTGTGGGAAATTTACTATGTTTACGGATCACAAAAGCTTGAAACACATTTTCTCAAATTGAGATTTGAATCTGAGGTAGAAGAGATTGATGGAGTGTCTCCCAATGTTCGACTTTGACTTTATGTATACACCGGGTAAGGGAAATTTGGTGGCTGATGCATTAAGCTAGAAGTTGTATACTCAGTCGGTGAAAGAAGCTTCAGATGAGTGGTAGTTGATGTCGGTCCAAGCTGAAATGCATATGGAATGTGAAGATAGAGATGATGTTGCAGTTTTCTTTCTAGTTGTGCATGTTCCTTATTTGGTGGAGATAATAAAGGAGGCATAGGCATCTGATGTAGACTGTGTGGAAATGAGTTCAAAACTCAATGTTGGGGAGACCATTGATGAATGGAAGCTGGATGAGAGTTCAATTTGGCGATTTTGAGATTGGATAGTTGTAACTTTAACCAATTAGGATCTAATCCTTCATTATTACCACCATTCAAGATGGGTTTTACGTCCGAGTACAAAGAAGATGTATCAGGCGTTGAAGGCGATGTTTTGGTGGAGAAGCATTAAACAGAAGGTAGCTTAATTTTTTTCAAGGTGTTTAACATTCCATTAAGTTAAAGTTGAACATCAGCGGCCAACTGGTATGATACAATCTTTACATATACCAGTGTGGAAATGGGATCAGAGAGCAATGTATTTTGTTATAGGTCTTCCAAGTATGGTCCAGAAACACAATGCCATTAAGCTGATAGTGGATCGTCTAACCAAGTCTGCTCATTTCATCCCGATTTGTGAAACTCATAGGGTGTATGATCTTTCAAAAATCTATTTCCGAGAACTGTTAAAGAGGCATGGTGAACCAGTGTCCATAGTCTCAGATAGAGATCCAAGGTTCACATCTTGTTTCTAGAAATTAGTACAGCAAGACCTTGGGACTCGGTTTACGATGAGCATGGCGTATCATCCTAAGACGGATGGGAAATCCAAGCAGATGATACAAACTTTAGAAGACATGTTGTGGGAAAACCATGCACGAAGTCAACTTAGATTGTATTTTTAAGCATCTAATCCTTTTTATCCTTAAACCCACTCGTTTTTTCTCCTAAACAGCCCTAACATAGAATTTCACTCTGGTGATGCTGGGAGAACACTTACCAGACTCTTTAGAAGCGATCTATAGGTTTTCCTTGCCGTTTAGAGGCCGGTTTATCTATATAAGTCTCGCTTCCTTGAGATTTCTTAGATCGTATTCTTCCTTCTTGATGGATCATTAGATCTACACCCAAGGTGGGTAGATCTAAGGTAATGTATGACTTTTAAGTTGGTTTTTGGTCTTGTTGGTAATAGGGGAAGGAATATAAGGAGGTTTCGTGGTGTTTCAACCTGGTTCATGGTCGGTTTGGCCTATTCTGTTGAGGTAGGTGGCTTCACTCTAGACTCCTCTCTCTTAGAACTTGAATGCTTAGTTTGTAATTGTATTCTTTGATTGAAATGGTTTGTATATATTTTTTGAATGAATGGTTGAAAGCCCTTTTTATTAATGGGTGATAGAATTTGTGTGATTTTTGAAAGTGGTTGTAGAAGTAAATTTAAAATTGTGATTTTAAATATTCTATGGTTTTGGTGCTTTAAAGGAAGTTTTTTCAAAAAAATGGTGATTCTTTATTGAAAGGTTTTGAACATAAATTGTTATTTTGTATTGAATTTTATGGGATTTATTGTGTGTTCATATGCATTGGGATTGATAAGGGCGAGAAGTACCTCCATCAAAAAGGTTAGGATAGATAAGGGCAAGAAGTACCCCTGTCAAAAGGGGTAGATATGGTCGTGATGTACACACGTCAATGTAGTTCACTTTGTGACAATGTAGAGGAAGGATAACTCACCACTTGTGAGTATAGGGTTATCCAGGTTGCATGCATGGTTGGCTGTGTGGATTTGTGAAATAGAATAAATGTACTAAAGTGGAAATGTGAATTTGATTAGAAACATTGCTTGGTTGTTTTTCATGGGAATCAAGGGTGTCATTGGAAATGGTTTTGACATGGAACATGTCATATTGTGAACTATTTTGGTATTTTTTTTATATAAATTGTTTTATATAAATGTTCTAACATGTGTTATCCTTGAAGAATGGGTTGAAAATTAATCTGGGAAAACCTACTAAGTTTCATTACTCACCCCCTACGTTAGAACATTGGTGCTTTTGCAGATGTCAATTACCAGGATGTTGGAAAAGATAATGTGTTTCATACTGCTTCGTGATGATTGGGCTGGTTTGCGATGTTGGAGTTTGGAGCGTGTGAATCATGGAGTTGGGTTGTTGTCTTGTAGTCTTTGTGTTTGTATTTCCACTGTTTAATCTGATTTAGTGTTGGTTTCCATTGTGGTACTCTTGGTTGGTTATGGTAATATAAATGGTTGAGTTTCCTTATCGGTTATCATGCATCATTTAGTTGAATTTTGGTTATGGATGTTGGCTCTGTGGTATGTTCTATAATGGGTAAATTGTCCCCCACTTGTTTTGAAACCCTTTGGCATTTATTGCCAGCCTTTGGCACCTTGGGGATGTCGCTTAAGGGCAAGTAATGACTAGTTGAGCCCTCAGGACAATGAGAATTTGTGGTTCATTACAACTAAACTATTACATGTAGATGTCCCAAAATAGTTATTTATACAATTTAAACCACAATAACAAAAACCATGGCATGCACATGCAAAATTCAAAATATTTATAATTTTTTCCCTTAAAAAATCTATATTTATCCACCATGATGTGGTGGTCATCAGTAATAATGTGTGTAAGATAAACCTCATTTGTGAAGTAATATCTAGAAAAAAAACAATCATCTTCTATGTAAACATAAAAATATAGCACTTATCCACAAATTTATCACTTCAAAATTATGTTTTTTCATTCATGCCCATTTTATTAATAATCACTTGAAATAATATAGGTATGAAATGACTAAAAAAATACTTTGAAATATAACCTTATTTTCCCTTAGTCATGTATAAATTATGGAAATATAATCCATAATTTGTTATTGTCTTCCTATTATTTAATTTAACCATTATATAATCCAAGATGTATGTGTTATTCAATATTTAAACATTCATTAATACATATTGAGTAAAAATATCATCAAATATAGTTTAATGATCTCCAATGTAATTCAAGAATCACAACCTTTGATATGAAATCTATTTAACTTAAAGTTTATCCATATATTAATAGAAGATATAACCCATAAAAATGTAAAATTTTAAACACTTTCAATGAAACAATCTCTACTAAAAAACACTAATTATTTAATTAGTAGAAAAAAGTTCACTACATGAAATGAATCAGAATTTTACAACATATAACCATGATGCACCTGAAAATCTCCATTTCTCCCATAAATGTCTAGTAACTATGAACATTTTTAATCAAAAATTATTTAATAATATTTTTAAAATAACCATATAAATAATATTAAAGTAAAAATTTTAATAATATACGTTTCTATTAATTTTGACAAAATGTATATTTAACATTGAATTTTAAAAATGAATATATATAAATATATTAATGATAATATTAAAAAATTATTTTATTTTTTAAATGACATTGAATACAAATTATTATATTTGACAAAATAAATGATATAATTTTTAATTTATTTATATAAATGATACATTATTATTATTTAATTAAAAAATAAATGAATAATTAATATTATTAAAATAATTAAATTTTTGTAAAATATTTACATGAAAACTAATACAACCAATATAATATATATCATATAATTTTCATTTTTATAGAAAATAAATTAGATTAATAAGTTGAATTTATATATAATAGATCGAATTTAACTAATTTTTTTATAATAAATTGACATTATTATATGAATATATAACATAATATTATGATTTTGTTTTATTATTAATATAATGAAAGGGATTGTTTTATTTTATTTAGGATAAACTATTATATCAACAAATTAATTAATAGAGTATTGTTTTTATTATAAATGTTCATCCTAAAAATCATTAAATATGACCTGTGAGTTATAATAAATATATTTATCCATCAAATATAATTACAATTTATTTAAATGTTTTTGAATTAAACAAAAAATGGTAATTAACTATAAATAATATTTTATAACTAAATACATCTCATTTGAACGACTCACATTATTCCATCACACAGATATGATTTATGAACAAAATGTTTTTTTAATATGAAGATAATCTCTGAGGATGAGGAAATTGTTAAATGAATTCGAGATATATTTTTTTATATAAGTAAACCTCATAGTCCATGTGATGTTATGGATATGATTTATATTTAATAGTGGTAGATTAAAACAATAATTAATTCGAGAAGAGGAATATTGGGGTGAAGAGGGCTAGAAAATGATATGGATTAGGGGGTGGAGGAAAATATAAAGAATGGGGGTTTATATATATATATGGATTCAATGATGATCTTGATTATGGAAATGATGAAAATGAATGAATATGAATATGGTACAACAAGAAATATTTGAATCAAGTGAAAATATAATAAGTGAAAAGGATAGGGAATTTTAATCAATAATATGATTATTAAAGTAATACAAGAGAATATTTTTTAAAATATATTCACACTCAAATTTGTATTTCATATTTTTATTAAAATATTACTATTGGATTACTAATATTCATGGATAACTATAATAATTTATAAAAGATAAAATTCTTTAAATATATGTTATTTACAATATATTATAAAAATTTTATAGTGATGTACTATCATATTATAATAATTATATTAACTATAAATTTATAGCCTGAAAATTATTATAATATTTATTATAAATTATATAGATAAATATGAATAAAAAACTAAGTTCCATATAATTGTATATTATTTTTTTTCAATATATTTAAATCTAAATATGGTGAAATTATAAAAATTTAGAACTATACTATAATAAATATCTTAAATCAACTTATTAATTGATATATAGTTATATATAATGTTAACATTTAAATAAATAATAATAATTTTACAATCACCCATGATTAAATGAAAACTAAATTTTCTCCTATCAAGTTATTTTTAATTTTACTAGGTTTTAACAATAGTGATTCTAAAAAAATCATATTAAAACATATGAGAAAACATCACGTAATGAAAATTTTCGATATGGGTTCATGAATATTAGTGAAAAATTGAATTTTTTTCCTGTATTTTGATATATTTGAATAATTTGGATATGAAATAGGATTTATGTAGTTGGAATAAATTTTTTTGGTGTTTTAATCTATGATCAGTGGCTTAAGTGGTTAATTGAAATCCATGTTGGGCATTGAGGTATGGTATGGATAATGAGTGTTGGTTTTTTCTGTAATGATTGATCATCATAAAATAACATATATGGTTTACTCCATGCAAACGTTTAATTGAGTAGTGAATAGATATATTTGGATTGTTACATGACATTGATTTTTTAGGTCACTATAAAACCCCCTTTATATAATGGGTCACACCATGAAGAGGAGTGTCACAAAATGAATGAATATTAAATATTAGAAATTGAGTTGATTTTACATCTTGTAAATGAATGAAAATTTTTTATGAGTGGCACTATGTCATGATAATAACCCCCGTGTTTTTATGGGAATGAATTTTTTAGTATATTTGGGTTTCACGTAATGGTTGTGGTAGCCACACCATGATCAGTTCTCATATGTAATAAATTTACTACGCCATAATTTTATTCTTTTAATAAATTACTAAAAAATGATTTCATGGAAGGATTCCTATATAACTTCCTAATGACTATTCATTGGAGATGTGTCATTACATGAGGCACATATTACATAGTTATAAAAAAGAGGCCCCATCATGAATGTTTGAGGAAATTCCATAGAGTATAGGCTTTGATATTTTCCTATATATGATTAGGGTGTTTTGTAGTGTGGCCTAATGGATCACATCATGTTTTGGAGGACACATGTAAAGGGTTATTCTAGAAGGGGTGTCTTTGGGGTTGCTTAAATTAGATTCCCCTCAGGTATCCCATACCTAGGAAATGGGTTGGCACACCAATCAAAAATTCAGAGGGATATAATATGATATTACAATTCTGTATTTTTTATTATGGGTAATATTAGTTTTTATACATAAAATCCATAAATTTATTGTATAACATGGAGGCCGAAGGAGTAAATGTGTATCTTATTCCCTATATTTTACTATCAATTCCCCTTGATCATGAGTGTTTCTAGGAATATTACATCAAAAATTTATGTTGACCTCCCCATTCCCATTAATTTTTCTTTATTATTCCAATTCATTTGATGTGGGTATAGTTTCCATGGTTATGGATTCAGTGGTTATATAACTAGAAAAAGGATGAAATTATTCCAATTTATGGGGATTTTTCTTGCGATGTATGGATGTCCTCCTTAAGAAGATGATTTCATAAAGTATGACATGATTTTCATAGAAGAAATTAACTAAATTTAGTTTTTATATCATTTTCATCATTTTAAAATAGAATTGGATCCCAGATAGTCATTTTATGGTCTGGATTTAATAATTTAATATTCATTGAACATTCAATGAGACCATGGATGTCCTTCTAAAAAAGATTCAATTTGTGGAAATAAACAGGTGCGTAATTAGATTTTATTCCTCATGGTTTTATATCTAATAATTCATTATAATTTTTTATAATTTTTGGATTTGGATTGTGTATTGAGGATTAGGTTTATCATGGGTAAAGATTGGAAGAGATTAAAAATTTGTAACTAATATATTCTTAACAGGAAAAATTTTTGTTGATGTATGTGTTCCTTAAATTTAGTTATCAGGGTTACTAATTTTTTTTTCTGAAGAAGATATATGTTCTATCCATGTGTGTATGACTGAACATGAAATTAAAATTGAATTATTTACCTTCAACTGTGATGTAAAATGTGAAGACAAAGGTGAATTCCAAATAAAATTATTACCCTTGGACACCAGATTGAGGTCCACATCATTGATAAGAACACAATTAACATTCAATAATTTTATATATATACATTTAACATTGAAGTGTGTAAAAAATAGATTTAATTTAGTGAATGTGAAGATAAGTTCCCTCAAGTCACTTCAAACTAGGCGGGGATATGAATTGATTATTTTTACTGGTTTTAGCCCTTTGTAATCCGAAGTCACCAATGTCATCTTTGGGATATGTGATTAAAGTTTGGGGTGACTATTCCACCATCCATAACATGTGTGTTCCTTTGGGGAATTATTTTAGGGAAAAAATTTCTTCCCCACGACATTTATTATGAAATTATACATTCAATGTTATGGTGTGGGTTTTCTTTCCGCGTTTTATTGTCTTGTTCTTGTTACGAGGAATGAAATATAAGCTCCACTGTGGGGTTTCTAGATTTTTTTTATTACCAAGGGCCATTGTGGTATACAATAGTTTTTCTTTCAGTCAAACAGATTTCTGTACTTATGGTCTAGAAATTATAATTACAAGAATATATTAAATGTTCTTTCCAAGTTCTATGCATTGGAAGAAAACCAAACACATGTGTGTGGGATTCTGAAAATTATAAAACTCATTGGCAATGATATATGATATATGATATCTCGGAGAGTGTGTTTACCCCATGTTTGTGTTATATGATCCTTATTGGAGATAGTATTCCCATTGATGTATGATATATGTGGACTCATATTTGTTTTATGCCTATATGGGATAGCGATATGTTATTTAAGAGAGATATTGTAACCATATATGCATGATATGATGAGATTCCATGGTGGGATAATGTTAAACCATGATAGGAAACACCATTCTTCAAATGGATACCAATCTCCCATACTATGATATATCATTCTCTAAAAAGGAACAATTATAAATAATAATTATTATTGATAGGGTGGGGCCCCATTATTCTCCATAATTATACTAATGAAATATTGTTGTGTGGGCTAATCTTCCCCCATGTGTTATATATGTTATATATCTATGTGGTTCAATATTAATTCATATTGTAAAAATTAATGATATTTTTAAGTAGGATACCCTTACCCTTGACGATTTATATATGAGAATTTTCTAGGTGGGAACTTATTCCCACGAAGTGTTATATATGATATATTTCATGGTGAGAGACTTTTTGCACTGAGTTTTTACCTAGAAGAGTAATTTGTATGTTGAATTTCACTTAGTGGCCCCCCCCACAAGTTCATCTTTAAAATTTCCAGAATCATTTTAATATTCTACACTAAATAATTAAATATAGAAATAAGTTTTTTGAAATTTATCAAAATGGTCAAAATGGAATATTTTTTAAATGTCTAATGGGATAATTTTGTTAATTTTATTGAAAATATGAATGGAATCACTTTTTACATATAAATAATGATTGGAATTTCCACCATCATGATCACTGAATGATTTTCATCATCTATAATAAGATTCCATGGTTCATTAAGAATATATTTATTAACATATTTTGAATGATTATTTGTATAAAAAGAATATTTTAAAATATAAATTACTACATACCATAGTAATGTTTAAATTATCTTTTTATCGAATTTCTATTCCTCAATGACAACCACCCATGATGGTTATAACGACCTAGAACTTTCTAACAATAATATTACATAATTTTAAAAACAAAAAACATTATAGTATTATACATAGATGATATAAAGGTTTAGTGTCTTGGTAAAAATTGGACTGTACATAACAATTACAACATCAAGCATAAACATTTTTTTAATTTCTTCATCCCATGCTTCTTATTAGCACATGACCCCTCCTTTGTACATGTAGTCACCTGTGGATACACATGAAAAGGGGTGATATAAAATCCCAATATGGGGATATATAAGATCAATATAAAAATGGGTGATCATAATCATAACATAGGCAAAAGATCACGAACGTGAGGGGAATCATTAATAAAAGAATTGTAATGTGGAAATGCTTAAAAATGAAACACCATGTATTAGTGGATAACTACAACACATATATGTGAAACTGATAGAATTTTTTTCACACAACATTTCACATTTACTCATGAGATTCATCACTTTAACCAATGCATTGGAGTGCTACATAATTCTGGGTGCCCCCGTCACATTGAAACATTCATATTACACAATATAATTCTGGGCGCACCCATCACATCATAACATTATCATTTATTATTAATTAAAAATATAAGAAACTTTAAAATAACAATCCCATGAAAATGAATGGGTTTCATCTCAAAATAACACATTCATAATCATTGGGTTCCCAAATGAATGAGGGAATAACATACATGTTTCCAGAACAGTCAATCATGAATGAGAAGTAAAATGTGTATTCTTAAAAGAGGAGTTCTATTGGAAAACAATTGGTTGAACATGAATACCAGTGAAATTTTTTTTTCTGATATATTAAATAAAATGATGAAAAAAAGAATTTTTTTTAGTAACCATGTCAAAATTTAGTGAAAGAGGGAGAACACGAAGGATGAAAATTGGGTTCGAGAATTTCCCCTTACCTTATATCTGAATGCTTCCTTCAATTTAATGTCATATATAATGACATTATATTCATATATTATGAATTCCAAAACCATTAATATATGAATAAGGGTAATTTTGGTATCATTATGTTATTTTATGGGCCTTTTGATAAGTAATAGAGTTTGAAAACATTGTTTGG
This sequence comes from Viscum album, assembly GCA_963277665.1. Taxonomy (NCBI): domain Eukaryota; kingdom Viridiplantae; phylum Streptophyta; class Magnoliopsida; order Santalales; family Viscaceae; genus Viscum; species Viscum album. Next base: position 57,417,835 of record OY728143.1, on the reverse strand, counting down.
GAATGTTCGTTTTATAGTATTCTTGAGCGTTTCACATTTAGTCAAGAATTGGAGATCATGTAGAACATGGATAAACATCAAGAACATAATTTCCATGTTAAAAGTTATATTATAGAAGTCAGAAAGATCATATAATGAATAAATATTATTCCATGTGGACAAACAATTAGATAAAAAATAAATGGTGATTGTATGTGTTAATTTTGGCGGGTATTCAAACAGAACACAAGTGTTTGGATTAATCATTTAGTAATATGTACATAAGCTAGTCCCAGAACATTAAATATTACTTAATACATAATAAATATTCTTTTTCAACAAAAAAAATGGTTGCAGGACCTAATTGTAATGTATAAATGAGAAAAGAAAACATGTAATTCGTGAAGGTGATAGATTAACACCTCACGAACAATGCTTTCTTTTATAAAATAAAAGGAACATGAGAAGGGGTTTGGATGGTATAATATCACATTAGTATCATAACATTTTATTATATGTATTATACGGGAGTTACCATACCATTTGGATAATTATATGTGGGAAGAGAATGTGAAATGTACCCCAATTATAATGGGAATTAAAGGAGAAGTGGGAGAGAAATTACCTCTTGAATCCTCCCCTTTAGATCTTCCTGAAGGGGAATAGGATTGTACTTTTTATGAGACCAGAATCTCTTGAATGTGGTGCAAAGGCTATGGAAGATTATTGGGTAGAGTTTAGACAAGTCATGATGCTTGAGAGGTGTGGGGAAATTAAGGTGTGATGGGTGGTATTTATAGTTGAGGGGAGAGAGGTTTTCACAATATAAAATTAATTAGTTTATTATTTCCCCAAAATTAAAGGAATTGAGAGTCTTTTAGGACCAAGAATATTAATTTTATCATGTTATCCCACTGCAAGTGGTATTACATCAGCAGAACATCATACATGACTCTTCAATTTTCTTATTTAGCTAATTTAGTAAATTATGGTATTTCACAATTCATCAAAAATTATAGTATTCCATAAAAAGCCCAAAAACTCACTCCATCTATTTTATTGTGTAGAATCCAAAAATGATGTCCATTTTTCAAAAAATAAATTTCAAAATATTATAAATTTAATATTTAATTAATATCATATATTACAAGAAAAAAATAATCTAAAATTAAAACTGATTTTATAATGCTTTCAAAAATTACATATGGTGATATAAAATTATCATAAATAAATAATACAAAGATATGTTAATTTATGATCAATTTTTATGAAAATAAATTTTCTATTAATTTAAATAATTATTTACATTTAATTATTAATGGCTTACAAAAATACCTTCTCTTAGAAGATGCCTATATTTTATTTAATTATTCATGGGTGAGGTGACTATTATTTTGGGTGATTTACTATTTATAAGGGTCATATTACTATTCATATGTGTTGGTTACTATTCATATGTGTATGTTACTATTCACCAAAAATTATGTTTATTTTTTTAGACTCCAAAAATCTTCTTGAACACAACTGTGTATGTCAGATTTCCGAAATTCCAAACATAGACGTGACAAACATATGTTTAAAGGTCTCTAAGCACTAAGATGTTCAATATATTGTGTTGTCATTTGATTTTATGACATATTTATAGTAAGGTAATTTACATTAAAAACTTTGGCTTGTTACATTCTTCTCCCTTATGAAAATTCCCACTCGAAAATATGATTTACACAAACCGGTGATGGTACTTCTCAATCGTCACCACCTCTAGTCCCCATGTTTCTTAATCAAACTTATGGTTCATCCACAACAATTTGACAAGGTGGGTTGAATTTTTTTGTAGAACCTTATCTCTCCAGTCCAGAATCCTTACTAGATGCTTCTCATAGGAGAGATCATATTCCAATTGTACCACCTATGAGTTGAGTACATGGGATGTATCAGGTAAGTACTTCCTTATGAGTGATACGTGAAAACATCATGAACATGAACAATATTTGGTGGATGTGCTAGCTGATAGTCCAAGACTTCTAATTTTTGAAGGATCTCAAAAGGGGCAATGTACCATGGGTTTAACTTCTATTTAATTCAAAACAACTTGACATTCTTCCATGGTGATATTTGAAGGAAGACTTTATCTCCCACATTGGACTCCATGCCTCTTCGATGGTTGTCAGTTTAGCTCATTTTCCAAATCTATGCTACTTTTATTTGTTTCTGGATGACATGAACATTCTCTATTATCTCTTCCACTAGTTCGGGTCGAATTACCTCTATTTTTCCAAAATCATACCAAAATATTGGAGTTCTACATCTCATTCTATACAAAGCTTCATTTAGAGCCATATGAATACTTGAGTGAGAGATATTGTTATATGAGAACACAACCAATGGGATATACCTATCCCATCCAACTTTAAATTATAGAGAGAAGGTTTTTATCATATCCTCAATCGTCTGAATAGTACATTCAGATTGACCATCATTTTGAAGGTGATAAGTTGTGATGAAATATAATTCAGTAATCAAATATTATTGAAGGCCCTTCTAGAATTTAGATTTTAACATTTGATAATGGTCACAAACAATTGAGAGTTGAACAACATACAGTCACAACACTTGCTTCTCATATAACATTGCAAGTTGTTCAAGTGAGCGTTCTTCCTAAATAGCGATAAAAAGGGTAGTCTTGGTGAGCTTCTCTATTACAACCCATATTACATTATTTCCCTTTGAAATCTTTGGGAGACATGAGACAATTTCCATACTAACATTCTCCCATTTCCACATGGGTATAGGAAATGGCTGCATCAACCTTTTGGAATTTTTTTGCTCTGCTTTAACATGCTGTCATACCAAGCACCATGATATATATTCTACATTATCCTTCTTCGTTTTATCGCCCCATAACTGTTCCTAGAGATCATGGTACATCATGGTGTTACCAGTATGGATAGATAATGATGAGCTATGGGAATTGTCCAATACCTCCTTATTTATCCATGGTGATGAAGGCACATAAAGCCTTGTTCCAAACTGAATCACACAATCATCGTTCATATGGAACTCAAGCAGCATACCTTCCATTACTGCATTCACCCTCTTTTGTATAACCACATAATCCTTTTGTGCTTCATTAATATTTTCTTTGATGGATGGTTTCTCAATAATTTAGAAAATTTATGATGTATCCCCTTCCCTTATGTTTTCTAAATTCATCCTTCACATATCCAAGAATATAGGGTCATTATTAATCCATAAAATGTATAGAGAAGTTGGTTCTTTTCTACTGAGAGCATTAGAAAACTTGTTCGCCTTTCTAGGATAATATTGAATAGAGAAATCGTAATCCTTTATAAGCTCTAACCATATCCTTTGACACATGTTCAGCTTTTTTGTGTTAATATATACATTAGCCTTTTGCGATCATTGTATATGTCACACTTCGCACCATAAATTATTGCCAGCAGTTTTTCAAAGCACAAGTCACTGCTACCAGATCTAGGTCCTGCATCTGGTAGTTCTACTCATGGATATTCAACTGTCGTGAGGCGTAGGTTATCACATTTTTTTTTCAAGAGTACACAACCCATGAATGTTTATGCATACAAGTGTATGTATGATTGAAATATTGATGTAGATGCTCAATATATAAGTGGGGGTGAATTGTACACATTAAAAATTCCTTTGGAACCTTTAAAGTTGGTTACAGATAATTATGTTTTCCTTAGACAGGGAAAGTTCTAAGTTTAACAATGTTAAACTAAGCAGATTCACAACACCTCTAACACAAATTGGAGAATTGTAACTATGGTTTACAAAATGAGATTCTACCTTAAAGCATATAGAATCTAAACTTATCAGAGTACTAGTGTAAAAAAATATAAGAAGGTTACACTTTCCTTAAAATACAATATGAAGCGGAAACAAACTAGTAGTAAAAGTACAAGTAACAAGATATAAGTCTTTTAACCCAAAGAAAAGGGAATCCAACAACCTTGGATAAAGGTCCCTTGATTTATATTTTCAAGAAAGTCTATCTTACCCACACTAGGGTAAGCCCTCGATACGAAGATTGGTGTCTCTGTCTTGCTATCCCTGTAAGTCCTCAACTTCAATGTAGTTGGATCCTATGTCTTCCTCAGTAAGGAAGCCCTCTAACTTTAAGATAGTCGGCATCTCTGTCTTCCTATCCCCAGAAGTCCTCGAATGTAATCACCAACATTCAGAGTCGCATGAAGCAATCTGAACGAGTAGTTTAGTAGGCACAAGGCATGAAAAGCCTCACTATCTAGAAATCACCTTAACAACGTGTGGTCTCTAGATCGATCAACTTCACTTTCATATAGAGCTCTTTCAAATGAGCTACTATTTATAGGAAAATTTCCAATAGTCGACTCCCTCCTCCAACGGTCATATTTTCCATGAAATTTGGAGTGACCTGTACACGTGTAACTCAACCAACGGTTAATTAGAAACAGAATAGACGACATCGTTTAATAATAAATCATGTATAACTGAATGCACGACACAGTTTTGAAGTGGAGAAAAAGTATGAAAGATCCATATAAAATTTCAGAGTGTAAGAAAATTAAATGTTCTAAGTCTAACCAAGCTGAAATTCGGATTCTATATTAAGAAATGTTCATATTCTATTTTATAGGAATTCGGAGTCTGGTTTCTCCAGTGATCGGAATATGAATGTGCAGAGTTCGAAGTCGATCTAGTAAAACTTTGGAGTTGAACTTAATAAGAGTTCGGAGTCGAACTACATAAGAGTTCGTAGTCGAACTTCATAAGAGTTCAGAGTCGAACTACTGAAGAGCTCAGAGTCTAACTACTGATGATTTCGGAGTTGAACTGCTTAACAGTTTGGAGTCGAACTACTTAAGAGTTCAGAGTCGAACGACTTAAGAGTTCAGAGTCCTGAATTCGTACTGGAACATCAAAACAGTTCACATCCAGAATTTGGATCCTAAAAGCAGAATGCTCCAAATCATTACATTATATGATTCCAGGATTTTCGTTAAGAATCTGATTTTTGTACTTAATAATAATATTGCTATGTATAAGAAAATTTAGGTGAGGGTAAATTTCCTTAAAGAATAAAATTTTCATTATGGAGGTAAAACATAAATTTTCTTAAGTATAAGGTGTTTGTGATTTTCAAAACAAGAAGGAATGGACAAGTCATAAGGAAAACCTTATTGAATTAACAATCTACCCCTTTTTGGAAATCACAAAAATCCTATCGAAAAAGCATATAAGTAGTTTGAAAAATTTCATTAGACTTTGAAATTAAAACTTATCTCCCTTTGTTCATGGATTATAGTGAATAAAACTAACTCCCACTTAGGAATTGAAAATATAAGGATTGTATTTATAATTTCAAGAGTGTAGTTCTCATTATCATGTGAATGAAAAACATCAAAGTGAGAAATGCCCCCTTAATTTAAGAATATTTCACTTAGATATTTTTATTTCTCCTCCTTAGGAGTAGTTATTTTTCCTTATCCCACTTTGTGATTTTCAAAAAGAATTAAAGGGTATGGAAAATAAAATATGATACCTAAAACATTAGTATATTCCATGATACAACGAACCAAATAACATTTTATTAGAGCTGGGAAAAAAATTACAATGAAAGACAACTACAACAAAAGATCAGAGTGGGTTCATTTGTCTTCCTTTTCCTTCGGAATGATATTATTTAACAAGGTTTTGAGCTTATTTAGGTCTCTTTGGTCTTCCTAGACATTCCTCTCCAAGGATTTTGTCTTTTCTTCTTGGACTTTTAAAGCTTCTGCCTAAGCCTCCATGGCTTCTTTCTAAAAATTTATTATTTCATCTTGCTGAACGAATCTTTTTTCAAGATAAATCCAGATATTTCTATCATTTATAAGATTTTGAGCCAGAAAATTTGCCTTTTCATTTAGTTCCTTCACTTGTTAACTCCGGTAACTCTGCTCAATAATCAGCTCTTCTTGAAGATTCTTCATCTTTTTATCTGCTGTGTCAAAGGGATTTTGAAATTCATCCTAAATACATTCAAACTGATCTAAATCTTCATAAACACTCTTAGAACACTTTGTTATCTTAGTGTAGGACCTTCTATTCACATCATAATCGATAAGATAAACTTTTTTTCAGCTTTGAGCTTCACAAACTTATCCATAACCATGGATAGGGAATCCTATTTCTGATTCAAACTTTGTTGCAGCATCTGGCATCTGTAGTGTATTGTTGGAAAAATCAGAATGGTGTCCACCAACTTCCTCAGAGATTTAATGACAAAATCATGCCCATGAGATGATGATTCCGAATCAGATACATCTCTTTGAGATTTATCTTCTTCAACTTGCACCAGCTTCCTTCTAGAGGTACCACCAAACTCTTTTCTCCTGCTGAAATATTTTATAGGAGTATCCATGAGAACTTTCTTCCCCTTATCAGATTTCGGAATGAGTTCCTCATTAGGTGATACTTCCTCTGATTCAGAAACATGAATATTCTGGTCTTCATCTGGTTTATGTTTTTCTTGTCCTTCTTCAAGAAAATTCCTCTGATAGGATTATTCCTCATCATATAAGACATTTCCTTCTTCTTCTTCTTGCTGTTTCTTTCTAGCTTACTCATCTCCCTTTCCTGGAGATAGTAACTTTTTAGATTCATTCTTATTTTTATATTACTGTACTTGATTGATTAGGGTATCCAAATCTTCACTTCCCTCCTCCTCCTCGTCTTCTTCTTCTTTTTCTTCTTCCTCTACCTCTTCAGCAACTTCTTTTTCAGCTTCTTCAACTACTTTTTCACCCTTGACTTTTTTCGGAGTGACATAGTTCTTGGCTGGAGTTTCTGGTAAATAAGGCTCTGTTAGGAATGATTTCGGAACTGGAATCATCTTAGACCCTAACTCTATAGCTCTCAGCAAAGATTGCACCACTTCAGCTTCAGACACATTTTTTTTTCATTTTCTTCTCTTTCGCCTGCTTCTCCAACTCTTCCGAAACTTTTTCTTTTAAGGATTTAGCCTCTGCAGGGTCCAATCCGAATTGTGGATCCCCTTCTTTCCTCTTCTCTTTATCTTCTCTCTGCTTGGCTGACACTTCATCTGTATATGTTTTCTGCTTCTTCGGCTTGGGAGGAGCAGAATGAGTTTCCTTAGCATTAGGTTTTTCTTCATCAGGAACCACTTCCATAACCTTTCTCTTCTTCCTTTGCTTTTTGGATGGTTCTAGAGAGTGTGTTTCTTTCTGAGCTGCTTCATCCTCTTCCACAGATAGAGGGTAAATTCTCCAGATTCACTGGAAAAAACCATCTTCATCCTCTTCAAGGTATCATCACTAACCACCATAATCTTGCAATTCCGATCTTTTGATTCACATGCCACCTAGAAGGATTCTATGCACCAAAATATCAGCATAGATAGTAAGGCCATGAACATGACTATATGAGCTCTTAAATTGTCTTCTTTGATGTTCTTGATCGTAACCAAGACATGCCTCATCATATTTATCTTTTTTAGATTTACCAATAAATCTAAGACATAGATATCACTTTTATTCAAATTGTCCTTATCAACTCTTCTTGGAACCAGAAATAATTGTACCCAAAGCTAATGGATTATATTGTTTACAGTGAGACGATCAATCTTAATGGTTGAATCATCCTTAAGTCCAAGACACTTCAGTGCCTTCTCTGTGACGAAACATCCTTGTACATCAGGAAGTTTGTGTGAGAAAAATTCAGCTTCTCCTGCATAGGATAAACCCACCATGCTCATGGCCTTTGTTTACGATAGCTTATAATTCATCCCATTAGAGTTGAAAGAAAACCACTCTCTCCCATCATCCATCTAGAATGAAACATACTCATAGAACTCGATCAGAAAATCAGTATAAATCAGATCCTTTTTATCTGACTTTGCTACGCAGACATCTTCCAATCCATACAATCTTATATTCTTTGGAATAATGGAATCAATCTTATAGAAATCTAGATGGACTAACCATTCCGTAAATACTAACCACATAGATATTGGTTTTTAAGTTGACATATCTTGAGATGTTGCTTCAGCAGACATTCGGAGTGAAGAATTATGAAAGATTTAGAACGGATTTGGAAAGTTCAGAACCCATCTTAAGAAGAGCAGCAGGGCTTCGAGACGTGAAATATTTCAAAACCGATGTGGGACGAGTCTTTGGGGTCCCCTTCATATAGTGATGGATGTGATCGTTGGTCTTCCAAAAGCCATCAAACGGTTGAAAAAAAACATTGATCTGATCTGACGGTTGAAAACACTCCCGCAAGGAAAAATATCACTCCAATCTTTTGAGGTTTTAAAGAAAACATTCGAATTTGAAGAATACTAGAATCTGAACTTTTAAAAATTCAGGAAAATACCTTCAAGAAAAATATGATTACAAAACTATAAGTAAGAAAATGATAGCTTTTATATTGGCTAGATAGATTGTTCATAATTGGTAATATTCTTCTTGATGAAATAAATTTAAAAACAAACTCATTACGAAAATTCCAGTACTAAAATATCGTTACGAAAGATCTAGTATGAAAAAATCCATTTTGAATGTTTTTAGTACAAAATTCTCCATTCCAGAAGTTTTCATTCCAAGAATTTTAATACTGAAAATTTCAGTTCCAAAAATTTCCATTCCGAATATTTTTGTTTCAGAAATTTCCATTCTAGAAACATCAGTTCCGAAAAGTTTGAAAAACTAACTAGGAAAAATTTTAGTTGCACTATGTTTGAAAAAAATTGATTACGAAAATTTTATTGACTCCCCCTATGAAATGGAGTTTATTACTATTTGGATAATTGTTCAACAAGAATTTAATAAAGAATTATTACCTTATGGTTATCCTTCCTACCTTTTTTTAATGTATTCATATCTCTCAGAGGGTAATGATTTCCTGAAAATATCATCAAGTTGATCTTGCATTCTGATAAATTGAAGAATGATATCTCCTTTAAGTGTGTGATCCCTAAGAAAGTGATGCCTAATATCTATGTGTTTTTCATGACAGTGATGTGCAGGGTTCTTACTTAGGGAAATGGCACTTGTGTTATCACACAAAATTTGAGTCTTAGTAAAATTCAGGCTATAATCTATGAGTGTGTGTTGCATCCACAACACATGAGCAGAACAACTTCCAGCTGCTACATATTCAGCTTCAGGAGTGGAAAGTGCTACATAATGTTGCTTCTTGCATGACCAAGAAACTAATGAATCTCTTAAGAAATGATAAGTTTTGGATGTACTTTTTCTATACATTCTACATCCACCAATGTTAGCATCAAAAAATCTTTTTAGAACAAAATAATTTCCCTAATTATAAAATAGTCCAAGATCCATGGTTACCATAAGGTAGCGAAAAAATTCTTTTTACTGCCTTTAAGTGAGATTCCATAGGATTGGATTGATATCTTGCACATAACCATACTGAAAACATTAAGTCTGGTCAACTAGATGTTAAGTAATGTAAACTTCCTATCATACCTCTAAAAGATGTTTGATCTACTGGTTTCCCAGCATCATCATGATCTAAGGAGTTTGAGGTACTGATGGGAGTACTTATACGCTTAGTGTTGTCATAACCATACTTTTTGTGAAGATATTTAATATAATTATGTTGAGATATATAGGTTCCTTCTGGTTTTTGATAAATTTGAAAACCAAGTAAAAAAGTTTACTCACACATCATACTCATTTCAAACTCATATTTCATTAGTCTTGCAAAAGAATTAGTTAAATATTGCTGAGTTAAACCAAATATGATGTCCTCAACATAAATTTGAACAATCAAAACATTTTTCTTATCATTCTTTATAAAAATAATTGGATCTGCATTTCCCTTAAAATAGTTATTTTGAAGTAAAAATCATGTGAGTCTATTATACCAGGCTTGTGGGGCTTTTTTAAGACCATACAAAGCTTTGGTAAGTCTAAAAACATGATCAGGATGTTTTGTATCATCAAAGTCATTAGGTTGTTCAACAAAAAACTTCCTCTTGAACATAACCTTTAAGAAAAGAACATTTCACATCCATTTGAAACAGTTTAAAATTTATGAATGCTGCAAAGGAAAGTAGAATACGAATAGATTCAAGTCTAGCTATTGGAGCATAGGTTTCTTCATAGTCTATTCCCTCTTGCCAGTTATAGCCTTTAGCAATGAGTCTAGATTTATTTCTTACTATGACTCTATTTTCATAACACTTATTTCTGAAAACCCATTTTACTCTAATGAAAGAAGTTTCCTCAGGTCTTTCAACCAAGGTCCAGACTTTATTCCTCTCAAATTCATTTAGTTCATCTTGCATGGCTTGGATCCAATCATCATTACCTAAAGCATCATCAGTGGTTTTTGATTCTAATTGGGAAAGAAAATCTAGATGTTATACTTCATTTCTTAAAGAACTTCTAGTCCATACAGGTTGATTCAAATCACCAATGATGCTATCACAGGGATGATTCTTAAGAAACACCAGATCTGGGTTTTGTAAAGCCTGTTCATCAACATATGGCAGAAATTCTTCTAGGGTAAATGTTTCATAAATATCATCCTGAACATTTTCCTTATCAGAAGTATCTACTATCAAAGGTTTAAAATCAGTTTTTGAAAACACATCTGAGGATGTAGGTTTGGATGGTTTAAAAACAAAATGATCAGATCCATCATATTTTACATGCACTGTTTCTTCAACAGTAAAAATATTTTTATAGAAAACTCTATTAGCTTTAGAAGTTGTGGAGTAGCCTAAGAAAATTCCTTCATCAGATTTTGGTGTGAATATTTGTAAATTATCATTAGTATTCAGAATGAATACTTTACAACCAGAAACCTTGAAGTAGGAAAGTCTTGGTTTTCTATCGTTCCATAACTCATAAAGAGTTTTATTAAGAAAAGGTCTAATCAAAACTCGATTTATAGTATAACAAGCAGTACTTACAGCCTCAGCCCAGAAATGTCAAGCTATATAATATACACTCAACATGGTTCTAGTTATCTCTTGAATAATTCTATTTCTTCATTCAACTAATCCATTTTGTTGAGGATTTCTAGGTGTTGAATAATTGTAAGTAATGCCTTTTCTACTACAAAAAGTTTCAAAATCGGAATTTTGAAATTCTCCTCCATGATCACTATGGATAGTTTTTAGTGGAATATTTTTATCATTTTTAACTTGTGCTCTAAACTTTTTAAATAATAGAAAGCTTCATACATCTTTTCTAGAAAATAGACCCAAGAAAATATAGTGTAATCTTCAACTAGAACAAACACAAAGTATTTTCCTCTAATGCTTCCAGTTTGTGTTGGATCAAAAAAATCCATGTGCACTAACTATAATGCATCAGTTGTTGATACTTCACTTATTGATTTAAAACTAGATTTATATTTCTTTCTTTATTGACATGGATCACAGACTTTAGAAGAACCAGATCTAAGCATCGGTAGATACTTAACTAGTTTCTTCATAGAATGTTCACATAAGTTTCTAAGGTTACTTTGACCTAGTTTTCTATGCCACAACAAGGAAAGATCTTCCATTTCACTTAAGCAAGGTAGGTCCTATCTCCTGAGGTCTTCTAGGTTCAAAGTGTAAACATTCTCATGCCTATTGCCTGAGAGAATAAATTCTTCCTTGGAATTTTGAACTATGAATTTATCATTCCTAAAATTCACAAGGTATCCTTAATCACATAACTGACCTATGCTAATGAGGTTGTGATTAAGAACCTTAACAAATAAAACATTTGAAATCAAGGTTTTACCAAGAAGAACAATATTACATATACCAACAATTTATCCCTGAGCATTATCTCCGAATGTGACCTTTCCACCTTTCGTTTTGATAATCGTTTCAAAATAGCTTTTGTTACCAGTCATGTTCTGAGAACATCCACTATCCATGTACCATGTATTTTTGTTGGTACTCCCTTTATCATCCTAAAATAAAGCAAAAAATTAGACTTTCGGAATCCATACTTTTTTGGATCTGAGATTTCCAGACAACAAAATTTTAGGCACCCACATCTTCATTGAAAAATATGCCTTATGAAAACCTAAAGTTTGGGTTTTGTTTAAAGAACAATTAATTGCCCAGTGACCCCCACATTGACACTTGGTACAAAATGGGGTACATTTTGGAACAATGTAGTTGTTACTAAAAGTTGGTTTTGCACGGGTATATCCAAATCAAGATTTATTTCTTAATGGTCGAATTTTTTAATACATTTTTTCAATATTTTCTTTACCATGGGTAAATTTTGATAAACACATCATTAGGGAATAAAATTCAGAATTGAGTTTTATAACCAAGTTTTATCATCAAAATCATTTGATTTAGAAATAAAGCTAGGATCGAAAACACATTTCTTAGAAATTACTTTTTATAACTCTTTAGAAAGTTTAATTTTCTTAGAACATACTTCCTCAAGATTTTTGGAAATATTTATAAAATCAGAATTTTTCCTATCAAGATCTTTAGAACGATATGATATTTATTTTGTAAGAATAGAATTCCTAGAGTTTTCCTTATCTTGTTTTTTATTGAGTTTGTAATTATCAATTTCAAAAAGTTCAGTAAACCTAGAAACCTCTTCATAGGTTTGTAAACTATTTTCTTCATCGGAAGAGGATTCTTCATCAGATGTGTAATAATATTCTCTATAATGAGAATTTAAAGAAAATTCGTCAATGATTCATCATTTCGTACCTTATCCATAAAACAATGATTTTTAATGGGTAATCTGGCTATAAGACCCAGATTCTTCTGTTCTGAAGATTCATAATCAAAATATTCATCTGAAGAGTCACCACCACTGGCACTCCAGGTTTCATTTGATTTCAGAACATTCTTAGCTTTGATTTTGTAGTAATTCTTTCAATTCATTTCAGAATGAATTTCTTTCCTTTCTTTCTTTTTGATCAAAGAAAAATCTGGTCTAATATGTCCATCTCTCTTGCATTCATAACAAGTAACTTATCCATCTTTTCCATCTTTCCATACCTTTATCTTATACTTGGATTGGATATTTCTCTAGCCAGCTATCTTCTTCATCCTTTAAGAAATATTTGCTAACTAATTTTCTGAGATTTTACTCTCACTAGATTATGATTGAATAACAACTTTCATAGACTTGGATCTGGTTACTCTATCAAAATTCATAGCTTTCATATGATTTGATGTTGTTGTAAAAGCAACAGTACCACTTCCATTCTTATTTTTGATGTTGTCAGCATCTCTCTTCATTCTTGTTTCAGGTTGGAGAAGAGTTCCAAATTGATCATCAAGTGAAATTTGAGTGACCATCTAGTTCTCATCAATAGTTCTTTTTTATTCCCACTCATTTGGCATAATATCAATTATTTTATCCACAAGAGCTTCATCTTCCATACCATTCTCTCCCATAGACTGAAGACTGTTTACTATGGTCATAAATCTCTGTTGAACTTTACAGAGCAGTTCTCCGTAAGGAAAATTGAATCCATGGTATTCAGCTATAAGCATAGCTCTCCTAGTTTCAATCACATTAGAAGTACTAAAGTTTGTAACTTCTATATTCTTCCAGATACAATTAGATGCTTCACAAAAAGAAATTTGGCTATATATATTTGCAGTCATAGAAAAAAGTAAGTTATTGTGTACCTTATAATTTAGTTGATACTCTTGCTTTTCCTAGTTAGTGAAAGTTCTAACTACTTTATCAGGAATTTTATAATCACCAGTAAGCATAACGAAATTATCCACTCCAGTATTGATAACGAAAGTCTTCATTCGATCTCTCTAGTAATCATAGTCATTACCATCAAAGATTGGTGGTCTTTTAGTATTTATATTGTTAATAGAACCATCAGTGATTCCTGCCATTCATAAAAAAACTTGGCAACCAAACTAGTTAGTAGAAAGATTTCGTAACCACAAAGTTCGGAATGTAAACATGGAATGAAAATTTTTGGAATGACAATGTTCGGAAGGACAAAGTTCGGAATGACAATTTCGGAATGACAATGTTCGGAATGAAAGAATAACATTCTAGGAAAAGAGAAAGAACAATGAAAAAGTGAGCATGAAAAACTTATATGTGAGTATAAGTATTTCAGATACCTCCTCTGATACCAGTTGTAGGATTGAAATGATGATGTAGATTCTCAGTATACAAGAGGGGGGGTTAATTGTACAATTTAAAATTTTCTTTGGAACCTTTATTATTGGCTACAGATAACTATGTTTTCCTTAGACAAGGAATGTTCTATGTTTTACAAAGTTAAACTAAGCAGATTAACAACACCTCTAACACCAATTGGAGAATTGGAACTAAGGTTTACAAAATGAGATTCTACCTTAAAGCGTATAGAATCTAAACTTATCATAGTACTAGTGTATGGAATTATAAGAAGTTTATACCTTCCTTAAAATACAATATGAAGCAGAAACAAAGTAGTAAAACTACAAGTAACAAGATATAAGTCTTCTAACCCAACGAGAAGGGTATCAAACAACCTTGGTTAAAGGTCCCTTGAATTATAATTTCAAGCAAGTCTGTCTTATCCACACCAGGGTAAGACATCGGTATAAAGATTGGTGTCTCTATCTTCCTATCCCCGCAAGCCCTCCACTTCAAGGTAGTTTGAACCTGTCTCTTCCTCATCAAGGAAGCCCTCGAACATCAAGGTAGTCGGCACCTCTGACTTCCTATCACTGGAAGTCCTCGTATGTAATCACCAACATTTGGAGTCGCACGAAGCAATCTGAATGAGTAGTTCAGTACGCACAAGGCATGAAAAGATTCTCTCTCTAGAAATCACCTTAACAGCGTGTGTTCTCTTGATCGATCAACTTAACTTTAATATCGAGCTCTTTTAAATGAGCTCCTATTTATTGGAAAATTTCTAACGGTCGGCACTCTCCTCCAATGATCATATTTTCCATGAAATTATGAGGGACCTGTACATGTGTAACTCAACCAACTATTAATTAGAAATAGAATATATGACATCATTTAATAATAAATCATGTATAACTGAATGCAAGACACCATTTTGAAATGGGGAAAAATTACGTAAGAGCCATATAAAATTTCAAAGTGTAATCAAATTAAAAGTTCAGAGTCTAACCGAAGTGAAATTCGGAGTCTATTTTAAGAAATGTTCAGATTCTGTTTTATAGAAATTTAGTGTCTGGATTCACCAGAGATCGTAATCTGAACATGCAAAGTTCGAAGTCGAACTAGTAAAAGTTCAGAGTCGAACTTCATAAGAGTTCGGAGTCGAACTACTTAAGATTTCGGAATCGAACTTCATAAGAGTTCGGAGTCAAACTACTGAAGAGTTCAGATTCGAACTACTCAAGAGTTCGGAGTCGAAATGCTTAAGAGTTCATAGTTGAACACCTTAAGAGTTCGGAGTCGAACAACATAAGAGTTCAGAGTCCAGAATTCGGACTGGAACTTCATAACAGTTCACATCCAGAATTTGAATCCTAAAAATATAATGCTCCCAATCATTACATTATATGATTCTGGGATTTTGGTTAAGAATCTGGTTTTTTTACATAAGAATAATATTGCATGTACAATAAAATTTAGGTTAGGGTAAATTTCCTTAAAGAATAAAATTTTCCTTATGGAGGTAAAACATACATTTGCCTAAGTATAAGGTGTTTGTGATTTTCCAAACAAGAAGGAATAGAAATGTCATAAGGAAAACCTTATTGACTCAACATTGTAGTGATCAGTATTCACAGTAGCACCTTTACTTTTCCCTCACATTCTTCCGTCCAGACATACTTTACCTCATTCATTGTTAACATAGTTAGCGGCCATGAAAATCATGATAATTTTCTAACTAAACATCATTAGTACCTAGATAATCCATGAAATATATGGATTTCTATGACACTAGAGTTCTTGGTCCATTCCTCAATTGCTTTTGTCTTTGAAGGATCCACAGAAATTATATCACTTGTGATAACATGTCCAAATAAGATGACTTTCTTTATCCAAAAGTCCCTCATGAGGAATTTGGCGTACAACTTCTCCATTCTCATTATCACAAATACAATTCTTATATGTTATTCATTTTAAATACCTGTAAATTTCAAAAAATTGTTATTCAATACATTGGAATTTTACGAGTCTGTGGCTTCTAATGGCACTTGAATACGTGGCCCGGTGTGCCCAGAATCAATTTCCGAAGATTAGCTCGAGTACGTTCAATAAACAAACGAGTGGGTTTTTCTATCCTTTGAACTGGTGCTTGGAATTGAAATCTGAGGGCATCGATAAACTCGCAACGCCGGTAATTGATTAAGGGGACCTTTACTATAATTGAGTTTGTGCGGGAGGAGAAGTTAATTATTGGTGTTTAATTCAGAAGTGAACAAAATTTCTGGAACAATTTTATTTTATATCTAAGAAGGTTAATTCCTCCCATGGGTAGTTAAGGGTGGGACCCACAACCACCTAACTACCCAAGTGTGGATGTTAGATAGGTGGGGCCCACATGGGCCCCAACCATTTATTTTACTCTAAACTCCTTAAACCCCTTCATTAATTTGGAAACCCCCTTTTAATTGCCAATCTTTCCTCCTCCCTCTCTCCTTTAATCCATGACAACCCCTCAAATTTATGAGGATATTTCCTCTCCCTCTCCTTAATTAAATGCCAATGCATTTAATTAATGAGGATATTTCCTCTCCCTCTGCTTAATTAAAATCCAACCATTTACTTAATAAGGATCTTTCCTCTCACCCTCTTTAATTTATTGTCAACGCATTTAATTAATGAGGTGATTTGAATTTTGATAGTTAAATAGCATGTGAAATAAAATAATAGGAGGAGACTATTGTTTTATTTTGTGGGATAACTTTTGTTGTGCTAAGTATGACTAGGTGAGCTCTTCAGATTTTGGAAGAACACTAGCCTCTGAGGAAGAAAGATGTATCCTTCAATGAAGAACGCCGGTTCCACGTAGAACGACAACGTGCTGCCCATTTTCTTCTCCGGCACAAGTGTGGAGACGCTGCTTCCTCCTCTGACGCACTTCGTCAATGTCTACAAATCCTCACCTCATGACGCCATCTACCGTGACAATGATGTTCATCATCAATTGTTGAGGTAGGGGGTTTGATTAATTTATTTTAATTAAATTACTCCCTCGTTCTCATGTATTCTAGTGAATACATTGGACAATTTCTATCGGTTACATGGAGGTTGCGGGATGAACGAACACAACCCGATGATCCTCCGTTTGATCCTGTTATTATTTTTAGGATCGACAATCGAAGGCAGAGGAGGTACGATGCCATTGCACTGTGCCAGAAAGTCGGTGAAGGAAACTAGCAACGTCATGCCGGTTGTGCGGAAGGAACTGTGGCCCGCATCGTGGGCCGCTTTGGCGGAAGAACCGGCCGGCCCGTTGGCTGGCCAGGCAAAGTGAAGTCGCAACCCGCCATGCGGGCCGCATTCACCAAAAGACTGGACGACCTAGTTGACCAGTTTGGAAAGAGCGGCACTGCTTAGCGCCGCCAGTTCGGGTAGCCTGGGGCCGCGCCCCCACCTCAGAACTGGTCATCCTTCAGGCCGAGCTCCTCGTGCAGCAGGTCCAGCAAGCCGGGTTGGGCTACACCCCGCCGGGACGGGCCACACCCCGCGAGGTCGGGCTGCATTTTTTTTCGGACTAGTTCGACACCCCTGTCGGGTCGGTCCCGTCAAGCTGGGTTAACCCGACCCGTGGTCCCACTGGGCTAAATGGGTTGGTCCTGTTTTTCACTTAAACATGAATAACATAAAGACTGCACGTCTGATCGACACACTGTCTGCAGCACTGAGACCCTTTCAACGATACGGTCCTTTTGCAATACTCTAAGTGAGTTTTATATAACATTGGTCAGTGGCCGGGTTTGGAATGAGGATATTTCCAACTGGGCCCCTGGAACGGAAAAGCCAATATCTCTTAGATCGGTTGTTTGTTTGACACATCGTCTATCGCGTTGCATTCCTTTTTTAGAGAAGTAACATCGAGATACATCAACTCCAGACTTTGTGACAGTTAATGTATCGACCCCCTTTACTCGTGAAGTGGACCCTCCCAGAATCAAGTACGTTGTGTGCAGAAACCCTAGAGCTGGCTGCAACTGCGATGACGATGATGACTGTGCTTGGATCATTCATGGGTTTGACAGCGATGACTATCGTACATGAATCATACATTGGTTGGAAGACAATGACTACTGTTCTTGTATCTTGTGTGGATTTGTCACTATTGACCTCTGTACATGTATCCTGTGTGGGCCGGGTAGAGTAGCTGGTCTTGTATCCTGTGTGGGTCAGACTGCTTAGCTGGTCTTGTATCCTGTGTGGGTCCGACAGCTTAGATGAATCAGTTACTACATCTGATACTCTCCATCGCTATATGAAAGATGTATGCCTGTGTGAGCTGAGTATTGACTTTCTATTATTATCTTTTGAATGATTGACTTATTTTATGTGTATATTGATTTTTCTTGGACTCAGAAGTTGGAGTTGTACTGAGATTGATGACTTAGGTATATGTGTGGTAAAATACCTATGTGGAGTTGGTTGATACTTCGTGTTTGTAACTTTCATTTGTGGTTTATCATTTGTGGATTCTAAGAGACCTTCGGGGGTCTCAGGGTTCCTACTGAGTATCTTTATACTCACTCATGCATGAGTATTTCCCGCACTACATTGTGTTGGTTGTAGACAATAGACAACGCTGATCATGGTCGAGGCTTGTGGAGCTGGATGGTATCCGAAGGTAGACCACCTAGTGGGACATATACGGAGTAGACAGATGGATCTGAGGTACCGACATGACTATCTATACCGACCCTTAATGTGGGATTCTAAGAGGACGCCATGGTGGTTGATGCTTTATTTTACAGCTGTTGTACTTTCTTTCTCAGTTGTACGGTACATTGAGTTGGGTTTGTATACTGGCCCATTTACTTTCCAGCAGATACTTTTGTACTCAGAATACATTGTGTTTACTATGGCATGTGTACTCTGTTGTGTTTGTTTACATATATAAAGGCAATGCATTCCCTTTTTGTTGGGATTCACGCCTTTGGTGCTAGTCACGATCCCCTGGCCTATGGAAGACGGGCTTGGGTTAGTCACGACACAGGCCCCGAGGACAGGTCATGACATTAGTGTCCATACTTACTGTGGAGTAGATGATTAGATCATATATAAACAATACAATTTTTTTGAGGTAATGTCTAAAGACATTATTCATCAAATCCATGAAGATTGCATGAGCATTACTATGTCCGACAGGCATCACCAGAATCTCATAGTGCCCATACCATGTACGGAAGGCAGTCTTATGAATATGTTCCTTGTCCACCATTAGTTGATGATATCCTTGACGAAGATCCACTGTTGAGAATTATTGAGCTCCACCTAACTGGTCAAACAAATCATCAATCCTAGGAAGAGGATACTTCTTCTTTATTGTGATCTTATTGATTTTCCAATGATCAATACACAGACTAATTGTTTCATCCTTTATCTTTACAAAGAGCAGTGGTTTACCACCAAGGTGATTATCTAGGTTGTATGAACACTTTGACAAGATGACATTTTAGTAGTTTCATTAACTCCTCTAGTTCGATAGGATCCATCATATAGGGTCACATTGAGATTAGAGTAGCTATGGGTATGAATTCAATTAAGAACTCAACCTCATGATACATGGGAATTCTTGGATACTCTTCAAGAAATACATCACTATATTCTCTCAAGATTGGCATATCCACATGAATAGAACATTCCTTTGACCCAACCATTTGAGAGAAGTATTCATCTTCATAGGGAATCTACACCCACACGGTTGACGTATTTTTCAAAGGAGATTCATGATCATCCTTGCATTTGTAGAGGAGCATGTGATGCTTTAGAATGTGAAAAGATATTTCCTTTTTCAGACAGTTGATATGTGCTCTATATAACGAGAGCCAATCCATTCATATTATAACATCGAATTCCACCATGGGATGTATTACATGATTCGATGGAAGAGTCATCCCGCATACACTAACAGGTGATTATTTGAACACTTTGGTTGAAATGATTTTACCACTTGGTGTTTTCACATATATTATTAATTTAAGGATTCAGGGATTCGATTATATAGTTCTAGAAAACATACATGTTCTGAAGGAATACTTACAACTAGAATCAAATAAATATTTTTCCATTCTTAAGGGAATAGGAAGTGTACGTTGTATGACTTCATTATCTTTCTCCACTTCTGTAGTAGAGATAGAATAATCCATCCCTTTTTTCCTTTGGCTATGGTGGCCTCTGATGCTGATTACCCTCGAGTAATCGTGGTTTAGAGCACTAGCCTGCATTGTTCCCTATCTCTTTACAGTTATAGCATCGAACCATTTATTGTTCTCTCAATTTATTTTCTACATTATTCTTCTATTTCATGTCTTTTTGACACTCTTGAGCATGGTTTCCTTCATTACCAGCCATGAATCACGTCCCCATCCCTTTGAGGTAGTTCCCATGGTGCATCATCGCACATTTATGGAACGTCCGTCATTGAGTTTTCTTCCCACAAATGTAATTAGATCCTATCGCTTGAAACTCCATCTTTCATTTCGTATCACCATAACTGTGGGAACTTTATATAAACTCCATATCTACATTGACAGTTCATTGAAAAACTTCTTCATAAATCCCAATGTCTCAAATTGCAGGATCCTTTCGAAGAGTGGTTTTAATCCACTAATGAATCCATTAATTTTTCTATCATTATTGATAAAAAAACCTGAATCATGCCTTGCAATCTGGGTTAAATTATCTTCATAGGTTGTGACATATTCTCCTCCTTTTTACATGATATCTATTAATTATATCACTATATTTGTGTGAAGAGTTCTTGGAAAGTATTTATTATGAAACATGATCTTAATGTATTCCCATTCCATCTATTTAATTTCCTCCCATGGCATGATGTTCTTAATCAATGGCCACTATTGATCAGCTTTTCATCTAGACAATAAACATCTTGAGTCACCTTCTCTACCTCAGAATAGTGATTTATAGAAAATAACTTTTACATATAGTTGACCCACTACTTCGAAACTAGTGGATCAGAAGATCCACTAAACGTCGGGGGTCGTTGCATCATAAAACATTCGATAGCCAATTGATCTCTCTATGGGGAACGAGGGTGTTAACCATTATTATGGTTATTTTTCACAACTTGAGATAGTTGGGTTATCATCTCCATGATGTTCAGAACTCCTCCCCGCAATTCATTGAGGAAGTCATTCGGGAAATTGTGGCATTTTCCCACACACGAGTTGTTGGCTAGTTTCTCCTGGTTCCCACAATTTTCTAAAATAGTGAATGGTAGAACTAAACATAATTCAAAATTTCATGAGTAAAATATTCATTTACACAATTTATACTAAAATTAAAACATATTGGATCCCTATTTAATGATTCTTGTGTGCATATTTGTACTTAGTCTCATACTAGAGGTTTTCTCTAGGGTTTTCTAATCCTAATTACCAAATTAACTAAACCATGCCTCTGATACCAACTATAGAAACTCATACATTTCTTACATTAATATTATATCATTATAAAGATAAAAAACATAATAGTATTACACATAAAGGATTCAATGTTTATTTTCATGGGAAAACTAGGACTGTACACAACAATTACAACATCAGCATAACCATTTTTTTAATTTCTTCTTCCCAATATTTTTATTGGATCTTGAACCTTCCTTAGTACATGTAGTCACCTGAGGATATACATGAAAAGGGGTGATCTAAAATCACATTAATAATATATTTAAGAACAATATAACAATGGTTGATCATAATCATAACATATCCAAAAGATCATGAATGTGAGGGGAATCATTAATAAAAGACATGAAATGGGGTAATGCATAAAAATTAAACATCATGTCTTAGTGGTAAACTACAACACATACATGTAACCAAAATTATAATCTTGTTCATACATCATTTCACATTTAATAATGGTATTAATCACTTTAACCAATGCATTAGAGTGCTGTATAATTCTTGGTGCACCCGTCACATTGATACATTCATATTGCACTATATAATTCGGACGCACTCTTCAGAACATAAAATTATCATTTATCTTGCATACAACATAAAACAAAAATGAAAATAACTAACCCATGTAATGGAATGGGTTTCATATCATAAGAACACATTCATAATAAATAGGTTCCCAATAGAATGTGTGAATATCATACATGTTACAAGAACCACCAATCATGAGTGAGAAGTAAAAGGTGTGTTCTTAAAAGAATAGTTCTTTTTGATAACATTTGGTTTCACATAAATAACAATGAAAAAAATTTATATCCCATAAAAGGAAAGAAAATTATGAAAAAGATATTTTTATGGAGCAACCCTATCTAAATGGAGTGAAAGGGGGAGAACTCGAAGGATGAATGTTGGGTATGAGAATTTCCCCTTACCATACATCTGAATGCATCATTCCCTTCCATGTCATGTATAATGAAATTATATTAAATAATTATAAATTAATGAACCTTTTATACAATAATAGGGATCATTTTTTTTCTCATTTTGTTATTTTATGGGCCATTAGATATGTTATATTGTTTAAAAACATAGTTTGGGAATGTTTTTATGGTATTCTTGAATGTTTCACATGTACTCATGAATTGATTTTCATATAGAACATGGATAAAAATATCTAACAAATATTCCATGTTACCAGTGATATTAAATTAGTTAAAAATAAATTATTATTAATGAAAATGTATTCCAAGTGGATGAATCATTAGATAAAAATGCAATGATGATTGTTTGAGTTATTTTGGGCAGTTTTTCGACCACAACAAACATGTTTTGATTAATCATTTAGTAATATGGACATATGAAACATATAGAACATTAAATAGGACATAATACATATAATATATTATGGTTCAACCATAAAAAAGGGTTTCACTACCATATATGAAGGTTTAAATGAAAAAATAAATCATATCACTCTTGAAGATGATAGATTAACACCCCGAAAACTACATTTTCATTTATAAAATGAAAGGAAGAGTAGAAGGAGGTTGGATGGTATAATATCGCACTAGTATCATAACATCCCATTATATGAATTATATTAGAGTTTCCATACCATTTGTACAATGATTTATGGGGAGAGAATGAGAAACAAACAAGAAATTGAAAGGGAATTAAAGGGGAAGAGGGATAGAAATTACCGCTTGAATCCTCATCTTGAGATCCACCTTATGGGGCATAGGGTAGGTATTTTCATGAGACCAGAAGCCCTATGGCATGGGGGCGGGGCTATGTATGCTTATTTGGTAGAGTGTAGAAAATTATTGAATCTTGATAGGTGAGAGAATATGAGGGTGTGATGGGTGGTATTTATAGTGGATGTGAGATGGGTTTTCTCAATATAAAATTATTTATTTTATAATAGCGAATATCCATTGACCAAGAATAGTTATTTTTTCATGTAACCCCAATATAAGTGGTATTACATCAGCAGTACATCATAAATGACTCTATAATTCTCTTATTTAGCTTATTTTGTAAATTATTGTATTTCACTATTCATCAAAAATTTAAGTATTTCAGAAAAATATCAAAAATTTACCCCAACCATTTTTTTATGTGTAGAATCCAAAAATAATTTCCATGTTTCATAAACAAATATTTATATATTATTAATTTAAAATTTAATTAAAATCATAATTTACTTGAAAATAATGTTTTCAAAATTAATACTAATTTCATAATGAATTCAAAAATTTAAATCAGGTCGTATAAAATTATCTTAAATCCACAATACATATATATGATAATTTATGAACAATTTTTAAGCAAATAAATTTTCTTTTAAATTAAATATTTAATTATAAATAATTATTTATGGCATAAAAAATACCATTGCTAATAAGATGCCAAAATTTTATTTAAATATTCATGGCTGAGGTTACTATTTTTTTGGGTGATTTACATTTCATAAGGGTCATATTACTATTCATAAGAGTATGTTACAATTTATAAGGGAATGTTAATATTCACCAAAAATTATGTTGGCTTTAATAGACTCCCAAAATCATATTGAACCCAACTTAGTATTTTGGATTTTCTAAATTCCAATCACAGAAGTAACAAACATATGTGTAAAGGTCACTAAGCACATTATTTTTCATTATATGGTGTTTTCATGATATTTGATGAAATATGTATAATATGGGAATTTCCATTGAAAAACATTCGGCCATTACAATGGTTCATATATATTAATATTGTTATGACCAAATGGTAGAATTCAAATTATTTCTATAGATTGTTTATGATTAATGATGATGGGACTTTCTTGTGGCCCATTTAATTTCAATTTCACAACCCTAATTTATTAATGAAATTCCAATGAACATTATTTAATTTAAAATGGATTTTTTATAAAGATATTATGGATGATTAATGATACTATGTCACATATAAATATGGTTTTCATTAAGTGATAGGTGTAATTGGAATTATTTAAATATCCAATTAATAAATTAATATTTTATATATCATTAGATAACTATGGGAATGATGTAAATTATCTTGATGCACTATATGAAACATATATAAGAGCATGAAACAATAAGGGATTTATGTTGGATCCCTAATTCATTATAATATGGAAAATAGATATGGGTTCTTTATCCCCTATGATATTATAGCCTTGATAGTTATCCAAGAAATATTAAAGGGCTATATACATATACTGGTTTCAGACATTTCATACATGATATTCTGGTGGATGAATGTTTATGATTTCCATTTTTATAATTATATCCTTTTAAAAAGAATAATTGTAATGCCATAAATCATTTTTTTACCCATGGTAGATTGGTAATGTATGTATAAATTTCTTTTCATGATATCATTCCCGAATTGTTTTCATATGATTTTATATAACCAATTACTGATATATAGAATTTTTTCCCTTAGTAATCATTAGTTCTATCCATTTATTAATTTCATCATTTCCTTATTCCATGAATTAAGGGTTATGTAGTGTTTTTAAAATATTGTACATCATTGAGTGATATCATTGAGATTTTGAATAAAATTTCCTGAAATAAAATGATTTTGTATTATTTATAAATAAATTATTCCATTATTATTCTTGATCATTAATTTGAAAAATGATGTAAATTTTTTTCTATTATTATGTTATATTCATATATTACATGTTGGGGTACCAATATTTTGTTTCTGAAGATAGGTTTAATCAATATTTGTGAATTATGATTAGAATTATTTGGTTAAAAACCTTGGGTTATAGAAATGTATAAGATAATATCGTAACATTATAGGTAATGAAAATAGTTAACATATGGTGAAAATTAGGTCCCACCAATTAAAAATATGTTGTCCAGATTTTGACATCTTAGGAATAAAAATTCATTATTATTTGATATTTCCCTAAAAATATTATATATTGATGTTTACAGTATTCTTTTAAGACTCAGTCAATGGTTAAACGTAGGAAAAATAGTTTTTACATTTATTATTATGAAAAATTTGGTGATTATGATAAACAATAAAATGAATATCAATGTTAAGGATATTTTGATTATGCCTAATTAATTTTCATGATATATGACAAACAACCAATAAATTAATGAACTATCTATCTCAAAAATGAAAATAATATTATTATTTAATGATAGAAAATGTCATGGAGGTTATGGAGGAATAGAGTATAAATATCATTCATGATAGAAATTTTGAATGTGACACCAAGGATAATGTCACAAAGAAAAAAAATAATGATTTTGTGTGTGGAAATTAATATAATAAATAAATGAATTCATGAGGAAAAGGAAATTATTTGTATAGATATATGGGATATTTATTAATAGGTACCATTCATATTTCATTATATTAAATGTCGGTAAACTGAGAATTATTGGAGTCAACTCCCTATTTAAATTATCATGTCATAAAACATGGAAGAACCTATGTTAATACACTATTTGAAGTGAATGGATTTATTTGTTAATTGGTTGGAATTTAACAATGATATAAATTATATTTTGTATATAATAATATTATTACCATTATTGTTTTTACGTATTTTAATAAAAAAATTTAATGGTTCTGATACCACTGGTATCTCATAATGTTTTCTTGGTAACGAGATGATTGAAATTAATGGGATCGAATTTGTGACTAGTAAACTAGACAATTATTTGATGAAAACATTTTTTTTCATATTTGATGATTTTTATCCCATTTTTGGATTGATGAAAAATATTAAACAACATAAAATATTAATTGAGGAATAAGAATAGTGTTAATTTTTTAAGTATATATGTTTTCATTGAGGATTAATATGAGTAAAGGATTCCATTATTAGTATAGAGGATTATGGGTATTGACAACACTTTCATGTATTTATGTGATCTTATTTTGACATAATTTTTACATTTAATATGGGGTTCTGATATATTTTTATGGAGGTTTCTATATCCCTTTTTCGATAATATGATTTAATTTTAATTTATCTGTGATATATTAGATAATTGAAAATCGAAATGTTTGATGGTTAAATAGTTATTTATCAATAAGGAATTAATTTCAATTATATTTATGGTTAGGATAAGGATTACATTGAATGTAATAATTCGAATTTTATTCATGATTTTTTTGAAGATCACTATATTATAGGACTTATGGTTGTACGTAGTGATATTTTTGGGAGTTGAAGCCATAGGATAAGGTATATGTAAAAAATATGAATAATATGTGATTTAATTTTTTGATTCTTTGGGATAAATATAGTTCAAAATTTTGTGATGTATGATGGATGGAATGTGGTCACATTTGCGTTTAAAAAGTCCTTAATATTGATCCTTGTGAGGTTATATAAGATGTATAATTAATTTTTAAATGATAACATTGGAACCATTTATGTTATTATGGAAATTTTAGAATTTAATATGCTTATAAATTTTTTTGATTATATGTTATGTAATTATAACTATTCATTTTTTGTTTATATTTAATGGAATGATGAATATCCTAATAACCTTTAATGGATTGAGATGTTGATTATATTCAACTAGAAGACTCATCATTTGTATTGAAATGATAGATATTGGTTGAAATATATTAAATTATGAAATAATAATATTTATGAAATTATATATCCTTATATTATTTGCATATATGTTCAATAAATTCCATAAATAATAGAAAATTATTTTGAAAAAAACTTCATAATTACATTCATTTCTAAGGCATTGATTGTCTTTTTACTAATCAATGATTTATGTTTTCATTGTTTATAACAATATATTGGAAAAGCTCACTATCCCTATTGGTTAGTCATGTGTCATTAGGTTTCCCTTAATGGTCTATATTTTCAATTCTCAATAATTTTATCCATTTTTGAATCATTATTTTTTGTTATTATAGATGAAATTTCTATTCCACATTCGATATTTTTTAGAGGATGTTTTTTAACCCTTCTGAATTTGCATGGTTTTATCAGTAGAATTAATAATTATCAAACACATGACCACAATTCATGAGTTACAATTTAGAAGAATAAATTTTTTAATGGGGGGATAAAGCAACACCAAGAAATTTTAAATGAAAGTTATGTTTAAAAACATATATGACACACAACACCGGGTTTATATGAACAATGAAGTATTACAGATGACAATCATAACATAGGTACCGAACTAGAGGGTATGAAATGGAATTAAGTCATTTGAAAATATATATATATAAATATTATACAAAATATAAATGTATTTATTAATTATTTTGAAATAATAATTAAATTATTAAGTGAAGCTATATTATTCGTAAAAATCATAATTCCTATAATAGTGTTTTTTAATTTTTATGGAATAAAATATTAAACTTAATATTTTATAGTAATAAATGTTTTTTTAAATTATATTTTTGTAATTCATCATATCAATATTATCTTATGGTAAATATTTTTTGATTTTTCTAATACGGATTATTTTCCAAAAAATAATGAAAAATACTAATTTTTATAAGAAATAGTATTTTTGAGTCGGAAATGTAAAAAAATTTATTTAGTTTTAAAATTTATAAAATCTATGTTCAGTTATAGTATATTTTAAATAGTCTAATTATTTTCATTAGAATAAATTTTATGTTTTAAATATTTATAGGAACCTAGTAACATAAAAAATTGCATTTTTCTAAAATATTATTTTTTATGTGTGCCAAGTGTTTTTATCTTAATAAATTATATTTATCACAAATTGTGAATTATTTTAACAAAATTGAAATATAATATTTTCACTTAAATTTTTTTACATTAATATAATATTTTTTATATTAATTGGATAAAAATAAATCCATTTATATTCATGGAAAAATAATTTTCTAAAAATCAGATTTCATTGTTTTTTTACGCTCATATAACAAGTTATTTATATAGCTGATTGGAAAATAATTATATAAGATATATTCTATATTATAAAATTTGATTTTAATATTTTGTAAATGGGGTCTTATATTTTATGTGATTGTATTTTTTTACAATGGTTAAATTTATCTCCATGGTAAAGGGTAAAATATCTTAAATTGTAATTGATATAATTAGTATGGTAAATATTTTTCATTATAAATATTAATGTATGAATTTAATATGAGGCATATCACCTGAGGATAAAAAATTTTTGTAAGGGGAACTATTCCATTATAATTACTTGTATTATATTTAACAAAAATAGAAATAAAAAATCCCACTCTCTAAAATCTCAATATATATTGTGTTTCCAGATACAGTAAATGACAACTATTAGTGTATTGAAGTATCAATTTATAGAATAATTTAAAAAAATTTCCCTGATATAAAGTTATTATTCATATTTATTAATTTTATTATTTCTCTAAATTCTTATAACACCCCACACAATATTTCATAAATTAATTGCTCAAAAAAGTAATAATTTTTTATAATAGTAATAGTCATAAAATATATAATCTTTAATATTATATTAAAATTTAACAGATTATTATGTTAAAAGAGTATTATTTTTAAGGATTATTTTAAAATTACAACATTTTCATTTTTCCTTTTAAAAAAGTTTAATACATACTTTCATAATTTAAATGAATGATACTTTAGAAAAATAATAATTTATTACATTATTTTAATGTAATAGAAACAATGAAATTGAAAAATGTAGATTTATATATGGTTTATAATGACATCTATTGTAAATTTATTAGCTAATTATTAACTCATATATAAAATGGTAACCCTTTAGGAATGAAAAAATAGCTGTTACTTTTTATTCCCACTCATTTAGCATAATATCAATTATTTTATCCACAAGAGCTTCATCATCCAGACCTTTCTCTCCCATAGACTGAAGACTGTTCACTATGGTCATAAATCTCTATTGAACATTACATATCGGTTCTCCATAAGGAAAATTGAATCCAAGGTATTAATCTCTAAGCATAGCTCTCCTAGTTTCAATCAATTTAGAAGTACCAAGTGTGTAAATTTTAACTTCTTCCAGATACAATTAGCGGCTTCACAAGAAAAAATTTGGCTATATATATTTCTAGTCATAGAACAGAGTAAGGTATTGCGCAACTTATAATTAAGTTGATACTCTTGCTTTTCCTGGTTAGTGAAAGATCTAACTTCCTTATCAGAAATTTTATAGTCACCAGTAAGCATAACGAAATTATCCACTCTAGTATTGATAACAAAATCCTTCATTCGATATCTCTAGTACTCATATTCATTACAATCAAAGATTGGTGGTCTTGTACGATTTAGAGTGTCAATAGAACCAACATTAATTCCTGCCATTCTTAAAAAAAACATGGCAACCAAACTAGTTAGTAGAATGAGTTCGTAACCACAAAGTTCGTAATGTCAACTTGGAATGAAAATGTTTGGAATTACAAAGTTCGGGAGGACAAAGTTCATAACAACAATGTTCGTAACGACAAAGTTCGGAATGAAATAAAAACATTCTAAGAAAAGAGGAAGAACAATGAAAAAGTGAGCAAGAAGAACTTATATGTGACTATAAGTATTTCAGAGACCTCCTCTGATACAACTTTTACGATTCAAATGATGATGTAGATGCTAAATATACAAGAGGGGGGTGAATATTACACTTTAAAAATTACATTGGAACCTTTAATGTTGGTTACAGATAACTATGTTTTCCTTAGACAAGGAAAGTTATAAGTTTAACAAAGTTGTACAAAGCAGATTCACAAAACCTCTAACACCAATTAGAGAATTGGAACTAAGGTTTACAAAATGAGATTCTACCTTAAAGCATATAGAATCTAAACTTATCAGAGTACTAGTGTAAGGAAATATAATAATGTTATACTTTCCTTACAATATAATATACAGCGGAAACAAACAAGTGTTAAAACTACAAGTAACAAGATATAAGTATTTTAACCCAACGAGAATGGTGTCCAACAACCTTGGATAAAGGTCCCTTGATTTATAATTTCTAGAAAGTCTATCTTACCCACACCAGGGTAAGCCCTCGATACGACGATTGGTGTCTCGGTCGTCCTATCCCTACAATCCCTCAACTTCAAGGTAGTTGGAACTTCTATCTTCCTTAGCATGGAAGCCCTCGAACTTCAAGGTAGTCGGCACCTCTGTCTTCCTATCCCCGGAAGTCCTCGAATGTAATCACCAAAATTTGGAGTCGCACGAAGCAATCTGAACAAGCAGTTTAGTACGCACAAGGAATGAAAAGCTTCTCTCTCTAGAAACCACCTTAACAGCGTGTGGTCACTAGATAGATCAACTTCACTTTCATATCGAGCTCTTTCAAATGAGCTCCTATTTATAGGCAAATTTCCAACGGTCGGCTCCCTCCTCTAATGGTCATAATTTACATGAAATTTGGAGGGACCTGTACACGTGTAACTCAACCAATAGTTAATTAGAAATAGAATATATGACATAATTTAATAATAAATCATGTATAACCGAATGCACGACACCGTTTTGAAATGGAGCAAAAGTACGTAAGATCCATATAAAATTTCACAGTGTAATCAAATTAAATTTTCAGAGTCTAACCAAAGTGAAATTAGGAGTCTATGTTAAGAAGTCTTCGGATCATGTTTTATAGGAATTCGTAGTATGGGTTCACTAAGATCGGAATCTGAACATGAAAAGTTTGAAGTCGAACTAGTAAAAGTTTGGGGTCGAACTTCATAAGTGTTCGGAGTCGAACTACTTAAGAGTTCGGAGTCGAACTTCATAAGAGTTCAGAGTTGAACTACTGAAGAGTTCGGAGTCTAACTACTCAAGAGTTCGGAGTCAAACTACTTAAGAGTTCGTAGTCTAACTCCTCAAGAGTTTTGAGTCGAACGACTTAAGAGTTCGGAGTCAAGAATTCGGACTGGAACATCATAACAGTTCACATCCATAATTCAAATCCTAAAAATAGAACGCTCCAAATCAATAAATTATATGATTCCAGGATTTTGGTTAAGAATCCAGTTTTTTACTTATGAATAATATTTCTATGTATAAGAAAATTTCGGTTAGGGTAAATTTCATTAATGAAGAAAATTTTCCTTATGGAGGTAAAACATACATTTTCTTAAGTATAAGGTGTTTGTGATTTTGAAAATAAGAAATAATGGAAAGGACATAAGGGAAACCTTATTGACTTAATAGTGTAGTGATCAATATTCACATTAGCACCTTTACTTTTCCCTCACATTCTTCCGTCCAGACATACATTACCTCTTTCATTGTAAACATAGTTAGCTAGCATGAAAATCATGAAAAGTTTTTAACTAAATATCTGTGGTACCTAGCTAATCCATGAAATCTATGGATTTCTATGACACTAGAGTGCTTGGTCGATTCCTCAATTTCTTTTTTCTTTGAAGGATCCACAGAAATTCTCTCACTTTTGATAACATGTCCCATGAAGATGACTTTCTTCATCCAAAAGTCCCTCATGAGGAATTTGGCACACAACTTCTCCTTTCTCATTATCACAAATAAAATTCTTAGATGTTCTTCATTTTAAATACCCAGAAATTTCAAGAATTTTTTTTTCAATACATTGTTATTTTACGTGTTTGTGGCTTCTGATGGCACTTGATTCCGAGGCTCGGTGTGCCCGGAATCAATTTCCGATTTTTAGCTCGAGTACGTTCAATAAACGAACGAGCAGGTTTTTTTATCCTTTGAACTGGTGCTCGAAATTGAAATCCAAGGGCACCGATGAACTCTCAACACCAGTAATTGATTCAAGGGACCTTTACTGTAATTTTGTTTGTGCGGGAGGAGAAGTTAATTATTGGTGTTTAATTTAGAAGTGAATAAAATTGTTGGAACAATTTTATTTTATATCTAAGGTGGTTAATTCCTCCCTTGGGTAGTTAAGGGTGGGACCCACAACCACCTAACTACCCAAGTGTAGATGTTAGAGAGGTGGGGCCTACACTAGCCCCAACCATTTCTTTTCCTCTAGAATCCATAAACACCTTCATTAATTTGGAACCACCCCCCTTTAATTTCCAATCTTTCCACCTCCCTATCTCCTTTAATCCATGACAACCCCTCAAATTAATGAGGATATTTCCTCTCCCTCTCCTTAATTAAATTCCTATGCATTTAATTAATGAGGATCTTTCCTCTCCCTCTACTTAATTAAAAGCCAAAGCATTTACATAATGAGGATCTTTCCTCTCACTCTCTTTAATTAATTGTCAATGCATTTAATTAATGAGGTGATTTGAATTTTGATAGTTAAATTGCATGTGAAATAAAATAATAGGAGGAGACTATTGTTTTATTTTCCAGGACAACTTTCGTTATGATAAGGATGACTGGGAGAGCTCTTGAGATTTAGGAAGAACACCAGCCTCCGATGAAGAAACATGTATCCTTTGACGAAGAATGTCGGTTCCACGTAGAATGACTATGTGCTGCCCATTTTCCACTACGGGACAAGTGAGGAGACGTTGCTTCCTCCTCGGACACACTCCGTCAACGTCTATGAATCCTCACCCCGTGACACCATCTATCGTGACATAGATGTTCATCATCAATTGTTCAGGTAGGGGGTTTGATTAATTTATTTTAAATAAATTACTCCCTCGTTCTCGTGTATTCAAGTGAATACCTTGGAAAATTTCTATCGCTTACGCGGAGGGTATGGGACGAACAAACACAACTCGATGATCCTCCATTTGATCCTGTTATTTATTTTTAGAATCAGCAATCAAAGGCATAGGAGGAACGACGCCATTGCACCTTTCCAGAAACTCGGAGAAGGAAACCGGCAGCGTCGGGCCTGTTGTGCGGAAGGATCCGTGGCCCATATCCTGGGCCGCATTGGTGGAAGAACCGGCCGGCCCATTGGTTGGACAGGCGAAGGGAAGCCGCGACCCGCCGTGCAGGCCGCTTTCACCCGAAGGTTGGCCGACCTAACTGACCGGTTTGGAAAGAGCGGCGTTGCTCAGCGCCGCCGGTTCGGGTAGCCCGGGGCCGCGCCCCCGCCTCGTAACTGGTCATCCTTCGGGGTGAGCCGCTCGTGCAGCTGGTCGAGAAAACCAGGTCGGGCCGCTCCCCACCGGGCCAGGCCGCATTTTAGTTCGTACCTGTATGACACCCATGTCGGGTCGGTCCTATCAAGATGGGTTAACCCGACCCGTGGGACCACTGGGACAAACAGGTTGGGCCAATTTTTCACTTAAACATGAATAACATAATGACCGCACGTTCGATCGACGCGCTGTCTGCGACACTGGGACCCTTTCAACGATACAGTCATTTTTCAATACTCTAAGTGAGTTTTGGATAACATTGGTAAATGACCAGGTTTGGAATGAGGATATTTCTAACCGGGCCCCTGGAACGGAAAAGCCAATATCTCCTAGATCGGTCGTCCGTTTGACACACCATCTATCGCATTGCATTCCTTTTTACGATAAGGAATTTCAGGATACATCAACTCTAGACTTTGTGACAGTTGATTTATTTACCCCCTTTACTCATGGAGTGGACCCTCCCAGAATCAAGTACGTTGTGTGCAGAAACCCTAGAGCTGCTGCAACTGCGATGACAGTGACTACTCTTCTTGGATCCTTCGTGGGTTCAACAGTGACGACTATCATACTGGAATCATCCATTGGTTCGACGAAAATGGCTATTATTCTTGTATCTTGTGTGGGTCTGTCACTATTGACCTCTGTACATGTATCCTGTGTGGGCCGGGTAGAGTATCTGGTATTGTATCCTGTGTGGGTTAGACAGCTTAGCTGTTCTTGTATCCTGTGTGGGTCCGACAACTTAGATGAATCGGTGACTACATCTAATCATCTCCATCGCTATATGAATGATGTATTCCTGTGTGAGATGATTATTGACTTTCAATCATTATCTTTCGAATTATGGACTTCTTTTCTATGTGGAATGGTTGTGCTTGGGCTTGGAAGTTGGAGCTGTAATGAGATTGATGACTTATGTATATGTGTTGTAAAATACCTAAGTGGAGTTGGTTGATACTTCATGTTTGTAACATTCATTTCTAGTTTATCCTTTCTAAATTCTAGGAGACCTTCGGGGGTCTCAGTGTTCCAACTGAGCATCTTTATACTCATCCCTCCATGAGCATTTCCCGCACTACGTTGTGTTGGTTGTAGACAACGGAAAACACTGATCTTGGTCGAGGATTGTGGAGCTGGATGGTATCCAAAGGTGGACCACCTGGTGGGACATATACGGAGCAGACAGATGGATATGAGGTATAGACAATACTATCTGTACCCACCCTTCAAGTGGGATTCCAGGAGGAGACATAGTGGTTTCTCCATTACATTACAGCTGTTGTACTTTATTTCGCAGTTGTACTGTACTTTCAGTTGGGTTTGTATATTGGCCCATTTTCTTTCCAAAAATTACTTTTTAACTCATTTTACATTGTTTTTACTCTGGATTTTGTACTCTGTTGTGTTTGTTTACACATATAAAGTCAATGCCTTCCCTTTTTGTTGGGATTCACGCCTTTGGTGCTAGTCACGAGCCCCTGGCCTATGGAAGACGGGTTTGGGGTAGTCACGACACAGGCCCCGAGGATAGGTCATGACATTCATTTCCTTACATACCGTGGAGTAGATGATAAGATCATATATAAAAACTACCAATTTTTAGGTAATGTCTAAAGACATTATTCATCAAATCCCTGAAGATTACATGAGCATTACTATGTCTGATAGGCATCACAGGAATATCATAGTGCCCATACCATGTACGGAAGGCATTCTTCTGAATATGTTCCTTGTCCACCATTAGCTGATGATATCCTGGATGAAGATCCACTGCTGAGAATTATTGAGCTCCACTTAACTGGTCAAAAAAGTCATCAATCCTTGGAAGAGGATACTTCTTATTTATCGTGATCTTATTGAGTTTCCAATAATCAATACACAGACTCATTATTTCATCCTTTATATTTACAAAGAGCACTGGTTTACCGCCAAGGTGATATTCTAGGGTGTATAAACCCTTTGACAAGATGCTCTTTTAGTAGCTTCTTTAACTCCTCCAGTTCTATAGGAGCCATCCTATAGGGTCACATTGAGATTAGAGTATCTCTGAGTATGAATTCAATTAAGAACTCTACCTCATGATATAGGGGAATTCCAAGCTACTCTTCATGGAATACATCACTATATTCTCTCACGATTGTAATATACACATGGATGAAACTTTCCTTTGACCCAACCATTTGAGAGAATTATTCATCTTCATTGGGAATCAACACCCACACGGTTGATGTATTTTTTCAAGGAGATTCATGATCATCCTTGCATTTGTTGAGGATCATGTGATTCTTTAGAATATGAAAAGATATTTTCTTTTTCAGACAGTTGATATGTGCTCTATATAACGATAGCCCATCCATTCATATTATAACATCGAATTCCACCAAGGGATGTATTACATGATTCACTGGAAGAGTCATCCCACATATACTAACATGTGATGATTTGAACACTTTGGTTGTAATGATTTCACCACTTGGTGTTTTCACATATATCTCTACTTTATGGATTCTGGGAATTGATTATATAGTTCTAAAAAACATACATGTTATAAAGGAATGCTTACAACTAGAATCAAATAAATATTTTTCCATTATTAAGAGAATAGGAAGTGTACCTTGTATGACTTCATAATCAGGCTCCACTTCTACATTAGAGATAGCATAATCCTTCCCTTTTTTCCTTTAGCTATGGTGGCCTCTGATGCTGATTACCCTCATGTAATTGAGGTTTAGAGCACGAGATGGCATAGTTCCCTATCCCTTTACAGTTATAGCATTGAATCATTTATTGTTCTCTCAGTTTATTTTCTACATTATTCTTCTATTTCATGTATTTTCGGCACTCTTGAGCATGGTTTCCATCATTCCCACCCATGAATTACTTCCCCATCCCTTAGAGGTAGTTCCCATGGTGCAACATCGCACATTTATGGCACTTCGGTCATTGAGTTTTCTTCCCACAATTGTCATTAGATCCTATCGCTTAAAACTCCATATTTCATTTCTTATCACCATAACTGTGGGAATATTCTATAAACTCCATATCAACGATGACAGTTCATTGAAAAACTTCTTCTTAAATCCTAATGTCTCAAATTGCAGTAGCCTTTTGAATAGTCGTTTTAATCCACTAATGAATCCATCAATTTTTCTATCATTATTGATAAAAAACATAAAGCATGCCTTGAAATCATGGATAAATTCTTTTCATATGTTGTGACATATTCTCCTCCTTTTTACAAGATATCTATTAATTATCTATCTATATTTGTGTGAAGAGTTCTTGGAAAGTATTTATTATGAAACATGATCTTAATGTATTCTCATTCCATCTATTCAATTTCCTCCCATGGCATGATGTTCTTAATCAATGGACACCATTGATCAAATATTCATCTAGAAAATAAACTGATTGAGTCACATTCTCTACCTCATAATAGTGAGTTACAGAAAATATCTTTTCCATATAGTTGACCCACTACTTCAAAACTAGTTGATCAGAAGATCCACTAAACGTCGGGGGTCATTGCCTCATAAAACATTCGATAGCCAATTTATCTCTCTATGGGAAGGAGGTTGTTACCCATTATTAATGTTATTTTTCATAACCTGAGATAGATGGTTAATCATCTCCATGATGTTCATAACTCCACCTCAGAAATCATTGAGGATGTCATTCGGGAAATTGTGGCATTTTCCCACACACGAATTGTTGGCCTAGTTTCTCCGGGTTCCAACCGTTTTCTAAAATAGTGAAGGGTAGAACTAAACATAAGTCAACATTTCATGAGTAAAATATTGATTTAAACAATTTATACTAAATGTAAACCATATTGGATCCATATTTAATGATTCTTGTGTGCATATTTGTACTTAGACTCATATTATAGGTTTTCTCTAGGGTTCTCTAATCCTAATTACCAAATTAACTTATCCATGCCTCTGATACCAACTATAGAAACTCATCCATTTCATACATTAATATTACATCATTATAAAGATAAAAACCATAATAGTATTACACACAAAGGATTCAAAGGTTATTTTCTTGGGAAAACTAGGACTGTACACAACAATTACAACATCAATATAAACATTTTTTTAATTTCTTCATCCCAAGATTCTTATTGGAACATGACCCTTCCTTAGTACATGTAGTCACCTGAGGAAATACATGAAAAATAGTGATATAAAATCACATTAATAGGATATGTAAGAAAAATATTACAATGGATGATCATAATCACAACATATCCAAAAGATAATGAATGTGAGGGGAATCATTAATAAAAGACTTGAAATGGGGAAATTCATAAAAATGAAACATCATGTCTTAGTGGTAAACTACCACACATACATGTCAACATAAATATCATCTTTTTCATACATCATTCCACATTTACTAATGGGATTCATCACTTTAACCAATTCATTAGAGTGCAGTATAATTCTTGGTGCACCCATCACATTGATACATTCATATTGCACTATATAATTCAGACGCACCCGTCACATCATAAAATTATCATTTATCTTGCATACCACATATAAAAAAATGAAAATAACTAACCCATGTAATGGAATGGGTTTCATATCATAATAGCACATTCATAATCAATAGGTTCCCAATAGAAAGTGTGAATATCATACATGTTACAAGAAACACCAATCATGAGTGAGAAGTAAAAGGTGTGTTCTTAAAATAATAGTTCATTTGGATAAAATTTGGTTTCAAATAAATAACAATGAAAAAAATTTATATCCCATAAAAGGAAAGAAAATTATGAAGAAAATAATTTTATGGAGCAACCCTATCTAAATGGAGTGAAAGGGGGAGAACTCGAAGGATGAATGTTTGTTACGAGAATTTCCCCTTACCAGACATCTGAATGCATCCTTCCGTTTAATGTCCAGTATAATGAAATTATATTAAATAATTATAAATTAATGAACCTTTTATAGATTAATAGGGATCATTTTTTGTTTCATTATGTTATTTTATGGGCTATTAGATTAGTTATAATGTTTAAAAAGATTGTTGGGGAATGTTTTTATGGTATTCTTGAGTGTTTCACATGTACTCATGAATTGATGTTCATGTAGAACATGGATAAACATATCTAACAAATATTCCATGTTACTAATGATATTAAATTAGTTAAAAATAACTTATTATTAAATAAAATGTATTCCATGTGGATGAATCATTAGATAAAAATGCAATGATCATTGTTTGAGTTATTTTGGGCGGTTTTTCGACCACAACAAACATGTTTTGATTAATCATTTAGTAATATGTACATATGATACATAAAAAACATTAAATAGGACATAATACATATAATATATTCTAGTTCACCCATAAAAAGGGTTTCACTACCATATCTGACGGTTTAAATGAAAAAATAAATCATATCACTCTTGAAGATAATAGATCAACACCCCGAAAACAACGTTTTCATTTATAAAATGAATGGACGAGGAGAAGGAGGTTGGATGGTATAATATCACACTAGTATCATATCATTCCGTTATATGAATTATATTGGAATTTCCATAACATTTTTACAATGATAGGCGGGGAGAGAATGAGAAAGAAACATGAAATTGAAATGGAATTAAAGGGGAATAGGGAGAGAAATTACCTTTGGAATCCTCATCTTGAGATCCACCTTATGGGGCATAGGATTGGTATTTTCAGGAGACCAGAAGCTCTAGGACGTGGGGGAGGTGATATGTAAGCTTCTATGGTAGATTTTAGAAAATTATTGAAGCTTTATAGTTGTGAGGATATGAGGGTGTGATGGGTGGTATTTATAGTGGAGGTGAGATGGGTTTTCTCAATATAAAATTCTTTAGTTTATAATAGCGAATATCCATTGAACAAGAATAGTTATTTTTTCATGTGACCCCAATCCAAGTGGTATTACATCATCAGTACATCATACATGACTCCATAATTCTCTTATTTAGCTTATTTTGTAAATTATGGTATGCCACTATTCATCCAAAATTGATGTATTTCAGAAAAATATCAAAAATTCACCCCAACCATTTTTTATCTGTAGAATCCAAAAATCATTTACATTTTCCATAAATAAATATCTATATATTATTAAATTAAAATTTAATTAAAATCATAATTTACTTGAAAAAAATGTTTTAAAAATTAACAATAATTTTATAATGCATTCAAAACTTTAAATGAGGTCTTATCAAATTATCTTAAATCCAAATTACATATATATGATAATTTATGAACACTTTTTAAGAAAATAAATTTTCTTTTAAATTAAATATTTATTTATAAATAATTATTTATGGCATAAAAAATACAATTTCTTATAAGATGCCAAAATTTTATTTAAATATTCATGGGTGAGATTACTATTTTTTGGGTGATTTACATTTCCTAATGGTCATATTACTATTCATAAGAGTAGGTTACTATTCATAAGGGAATGTTACTATTCACCAAAAATTATGTTGGTTTTAATAGACTCCCCAAATCATATTGAACCCAACTTTGTATGTTGGATTTTCGAAATTCCAATCATAGAAGTGACAAATATATGTGTAAAGGTAACTAAGAACTTATTTGTTCATTATGTTGTGTTTTCATGAGATTTGATGACATATGTATAAGATGGGAATTTCAATTGAAAAACATTGGGCCATTACAATGGTTATTATATTTTAATATTGTTATGATCAAATGGTAGAATTAATATTATTTATCTAGATTCTTTAAGATTAATGATGATGAGATTTTCATGTGGCCCTTTTAATTTCAATTTCACTACCATAATTTATTAATGACATTCTAATGAACCTTATTTAATTTGAAAGGGGTTTTTTATAATGAAATTATGGATGATTAATGATATTATGTGACACATAAATATGGGTTTCATTAAGTGATAGGTGTCATTGGAATTATTTAAATATCCAATTAATAAATTAATATTTTATATATCATTAGATAACTATGGGAAAGATGTAAATGCTCTTGATGCACTATATGAAAAATATATAAGAGCATGAAACACTAAGGGATCTATGTGGGATTCCTAATTCATTATAATATGGAAAATAGATATGGGTTCTTTATCCCCTAAGATATTATGGGCTTGATTGTTATCCAAGAAATATTAAAGGTCCATATACTTATACTGGTTTCAAAAATTTCATACATGTTCTTATGGTTGATGAATGTTTATGATTTCCACTGTTATAATTATATACTTTTAAAAATAATAATGTTAATTCCATAAATCATTTTTTTACCCATGGTATATTGGTAATGTACGTATAATTTTCTTTTCATGATATAATATCTGAATAGTTTTCATATGATTTTATATGACCAATTACTGATATATAGCATTTTTACACTTACTAATCATCCTTTATCACCATTTATTAATTTCATCATTTCTTTATTCCATTAATTAACCGTTATGTAGTGTTTCTAAAAGTATTGTACATCATCGAGTGATATCATTGAGATTTTGAAGACAATTTCCAGAAATAAAATTATTTTGTATTATTTATAAATAAATTATTCGATTATTATTCTTGATCATTAATTTGAAAAATGTAGTAAATTGTTTTCTATAATTATGTTATATTCATATATCAAATGTTGGGGTACCAATATTTTGTTTCTGATGATAGGTTTAATCAATATTTTTGAATTATTATTATAATTATTTGGTTAAAAACCTTGGGTTATAGAAATGTAAAGGATAATATCCTAACATTATAGGTAATGAAAATAGTTAACATATTGTGAACATTAGGTCCCACCAATTAAAAATATGTTGTCTGTATTTTGACATCCTAGGAATAAGAATTCATTATTATTTGATAGTTCCCTTAGAATATTATATATTCATTTTTACACTATACTTTTAATCCTCAGTCAATGGTTAAATGTTGGAAAAATAGTTTTTACATTTATTATTATGAAAAATTTGGAGATTATGATAAAAAAATAAAATGAATATCAATGTTAATGATATTGTGATTATGCATAATTAATTTTCTTGATATATGAAAAACAACCAATAAATTAATGAACTATCTATCTCAAAAATTAAAATAATATTATTATTTAATGAAAGAAAATGTGGTGGAGGTTATGAAGGAATGGAGGATAAATATCATTCATGTCAAAAAATTTGAATGTTACACCAGGGATAATGTCACAAAAAAGATAATGATTTGTGTGTGGAAATTAATAGAATAAAGAAATGATTTCATGAGGAAAAGGAAATGATTTGTATAGATGTATGGGATATTTATTAATAGGTACCATTCATATTTCATTATATTAAATGTGGATAAATTGAGAATTATTGGAGTCAACTACCTATTTAAATTATCATGTCATAAAATATGGAAGATCATATGTTATTCCACTATTTGATGTGAATGGATTTATTTGTTAATTGGTTGTAATTTAACAATGATATCAATTATATTTTGTATATAATAATAATTTTACCATTATTGTTTTTATGGATTTTAAAACAAATTTTTAATGGTTCTGATACCACTGGAATCTCATATTGTTTTCTTGGTAATGAGATGATTGAAATTAATTGGATAGAATTTGCTTCTGGTAAACTGGACAATTATTTAATGAATTTTTTTTCGTATTTGATGATTTTTATCCCATTTTTGGATTGATGAAAAATATTCAACAATATAAAATATTAATTGAGGAATAAGAATATTGTTAATTTTTTAAGTATATATGTTTTCATTGAGGATTACTATGAGTAATGGATACCATTATTAGTATAGAGGATTAAGGGTATTGAAAACACTTTCATGTATTTATGTGATCTTATGTTGACATAATTTTTACATTTAATATCGGTTTCTGATATGTTTTTTATGGAGGTTTATATATCCCTTTTTTTGATAATATGATTTAATTTTAATTTATATGTGATATATTAGATAATTGAAAATCATTATGTTTGATGGTTAAATAGTTATTTATCAATAAGGAATTAATTTCAATTATATTTCTGGTTATGATAAGGATTACATTGAATGTAATAATTCGAATTTTATTCATGATTTTTTGTTGAAGATCGCTATATTATAAGACATATGGTTGTGCGTAGTGATATTTTTGGGAGTTGAAGCATTGGGATAAGGTATATGTAAAAAATATGATTAATATGTGATTTAATTTTTTGATTCTTTGGGAAAAATATAGTTCAAATTTTTTTGATGTATGATGGATGGAATGAGATCACATTTTCATTTAAAAAGTCCTTAATATTGATCCTAGTGAGGTTATATAAGATGTATAATTATTTTTAAATGATAACAGTGGAACCATTTATGTTATTATGGAAATTTTAGAATTTAATATGCTTATAAATTTTTTTGATAATATGTTAGGTAATTATAACTATTCATTTTTGGTTTATATTTAATGGAATGATGAATATCCTAATAAACATTAATGGATTGGAATGTTGATTATATTCAACTAGAAGACTCATCATTTGTATTGAAATGTTAGATATTGGCTGAAATATATTAAATTATGAAATAATAATATTTAAGAAATTATATATCATTATATTTTTTTCATATATGTTCAATAAATACCATAAATAATAGAAAATGATATTAAAAAAAACTTCATAATTAAATTCATTTCGAAGGAATTGATTGTGTTTTTACTAATCAATGATTTATGTTTTCATTTTTTATAACAATATATTGGAAAAGCTCACTATCCCTATCGGTTAGTCAGGTGTCATTAGTTTTCCCCTAATGTTTTATATTTTCAATTATCAATATTTTTATCCATTTTTGAATCATTATTTATTGTTATTATAGATGAAATTTCTATTCCACATTCGATATTTTTTAGAGGATGTTTTGTTAACCCTTCTAAATTTGCAAGGTTTTATCAGTAGAATTAATAATTATCATCCACATGACTACAATTCATGAGTTACA
Source organism: Viscum album (assembly GCA_963277665.1). Classification (NCBI taxonomy): domain Eukaryota; kingdom Viridiplantae; phylum Streptophyta; class Magnoliopsida; order Santalales; family Viscaceae; genus Viscum; species Viscum album. Next base: position 57,374,188 of record OY728143.1, on the reverse strand, counting down.
ATTTAGAAGAATAAATTTTTTAATGGGGGGATAAAGCGACACCAAGATATTTTAAATGAAAATTATGTTTAAAAACATATATGAAACACAAATCAGAGCTTATATGAATAATGAAATATTTCTGATGACCATCATAACATATGTACAGAACTTGAGGGTATAAACTGGAATTAAGTCATTTTCAAATATATATATAAATATTATACTACATATAAATTTAATCATTAATTATTTTGAAATAATAATGAAATTATTAAGTGAAGCTATGTTATTCTTAAAATTTATAATTCCTATAATATTGTTTTCTAATTTTTATGAAATAAAATATTAAAAATAATATTTTATAGTAATAAATGTTTTTTCAAAATATCTTTTTTTAATTATTCATATCAATATTATCTTATGGTAAATATTTTTTGATTTTTCTAATACAGATTATTTTCCAATAAATAATGAAAAATACTAATTTTTACAAGAAATAGTATTTTTGAGTTCGGAATGTAAAAAGTTTTATTTTGTTTTAAATTTTATAAAATCTATGTTGAGTTATAGTATATTTTAAATAGTCTGATTATTTTCATTAGAATAAATTTTATTTTATAAATATTTATAGGAACCAAATTATATAAAAATTGAATTTTTCTAAAATATTATTTTTTATGTGTGCCTAGTGTTTTTATCTGAATAAATTATATTTATCACAAATTATGAATTATTTTAACAAAAGTTAAATATAATATTTTTAATTAAATTTTTTACATTAATATAATATTTTTTATATTAATTGGGTAAAAATAAATCCATTTATATTCATAGAAAAATAATTTTCTAAAAATCGTATTTCATTGTGTTTTTCACACTCATATATAATGTAATTTATATAGATGATTGGAAAATAATTATATAAGATATATTCTATATTATTAAATTTGATTTTAATATTTTGTATATGGTGTCTTATATTTTATGTGATTGTATTTTTTTACCATGGTTAAATTTATCTCCATGGTAAAGGGTAAAATATCTTAAATTTTAATTGAAATAATTAGTATGGTAAGTATTTTTCATTATAATTATTAATGTATGGATTTAGTATGAGGCATATCACCTGAGGATAGAAATTTTTTTAAGGGGAACTATTCCATTATAATTACTTGTATTATATTTAACAAAAATAGAAATACAAAATGCCACTCTCTAACATCTCAATATCTATTATGTTTCCAGATACAGTAAATGAAAACTATTAGTGTATTGATGTTTCAATTTATAGAATAATTAATAAAAATTCCTTGATATAAATTTATTAGTCATATTTATTAATTTTATTATTTCTTTAAATTCTTATGACACCCCACACAATATTTCATAAATTAATTGATGAAAAAGGTAATAGTTTTTTACAATAGTAATAGTCATAAAATATATAATCTTCAATATTTTTTTAAAAATTAATATGTTTTTATGTTAAAAGAGTATTATTTTTAAGGATTATTTTCAAATTACATCATTTTCATTTTTCCTTTTAAGAAAAATTAAATACATACTCTCATAATTTAAATGAATGATACTTTAGAAAAATAAAAATTTATTACATTATTTTAAATTAATAAAAACAATGAAATTGAAAAAATTAGGTTTATATATAATGTATAATGTAATCTATTGTAAATTCATTAGCTAATTATTAACTCATATATAAAATGGTAACCCTTTAGGACTGAAAAATACATTATAATGGTTAAGAATATAAAAGGTGAAAAAAGGAGTTATTCCAAATGATAAGGTCAAAAACACCATTGAAACCAATAAAAAATTTATTGGATAATTGTATATCATCTAAATACTACCATAAAAAATAACTATTCATTTTAACTATTTATAAATATAATGAATTTATTATATTTAATATATTTGGCAATCCCATGAGTGTCCTTCCACTCAATTATAAAAGTTCACTCAACATTTCTTATCTTCAGAACACATTGAAGATTATAACATGTTAAAAACAATCAATATTATCCAATACAACACCCTATAAATTTTTTAGGTTCTAATATTCTTAAAATACCAAATCAATTATCCATAATAGGTGACAAAATGGTATGGATTCAAAGAACAGGTAAAAACATTAACTGATCAATAATTTTTTTTACCTCATATAGATTATTTATATTTCAAATTAAATAATATATTTATTATCTTTCATATACTTTAATTTTATTATTATTCGTAAAAGACCTTTATTTAACATCTATTCCATGAAATTGGATGTTTTTATATCTCTCGTGCGTACGTACCACATACTTTCTCCACATAGTGATACAATTCATTTTCCACCACCATTTTCCATATATTATTATTAATATGTTTTCTAATGATTGTATATTATATTAGTGACTAAAGTATTCATCTTAATTGATTCAATGATATTTTAATTTTTATATTCAAAACATTTGGAAAATGGTATTGTTGCTCTTGTGTATTTGTAGACAACCACCTCCATGAAGGGATGTGATTCATATTTTGTCTCTACATTCCATGGAATGTTATAATTAAGGATTTCATGAATTTATAAATAATATATGATATATTAATTATTTGATAAATGTGAATTATTATTCAATATTCTATAATTCCTTCTTTCAAAAAGTGGAAATAATGATCATGTGTACGTACAACCCACAATGCCCATGAAGAATGAAATTCAATTTTCAATTTTTAATTTTTTTGTAGGAGTATAAATAAATAATTAATGTTAATTATTATTTATTATATTTATATCATTATTAAAATTCATTAAATTGTTGATTGATTATCAATGTTCAATGATTGATAATTTTAAACTAAAACTTGATTGAAAATAAAAAATTAATCCCCAAAAAAATTGATTTTAATTACAAATTGTTATAAATGGGTCATAATTAATCATTAATTAGTCATACATGATATGATATATTAGAATACTATTGTAGAAAAAACTTATAATAACTACACATTTACAAATATATATTGTTCGAATGACAATGAATAATTATAACACTTGATGTAAGAAAGTTTCCTCTTACATTTATTTTTATGAGATACATGCCATATTAACGAATTGATTCATTTATATAGGGTATATACTAACCATGGATTTATTTTTATAATAATAATAATTAATTTTATTTTTATTCACATATCCATAAACGATTCACTCCTCTATAGGTCATATGCTTTATTGGACACCAATGATATGTGGGATTTATGTTACATTCTCAATGATCATTGGGATTAATGTGATTTTTCTGCTGATGATTAAATTTATTGATTTTCCACTATAGAATATCAAGAATTTTCCTATCCTAGATTTTATTATGTTAAATAAATTTGTACATTTCATTTTTATCAATTTAACAACTAATGAGATAATAATAATGTTTTATTGAAAATATACATTATATAAACCTTTAGTTGAAATTATATACATTTCCATACCCATATATTCAAAAAATTGTTAAAATAATGTATTTAATATAAAAATTAATTACTAATGATGTTTTTAGCAACATTTTATTTATACAAAATGTTATAAATGAAATATTCTTTTAATTTTCTGAATAACATTATTTTGATCTCTTTAATAAAAAGGTAGAAGGATTATTACATTTAGCATACAAGAATTGAAAATAATTCACAACCATAATTACCAATGAATTATTTGAATATTATATTATAATATTCTATGTTATTTTAAAATAAAATATATTTTAAAAACTATTTTCAAAATAATAAGAAAATGTTGTTTTTTTCAAAATGGAATGGTTGTTTCCGTTAACAATGTGTCAATGATATTATTGGGGAATTTATAATCATCAACAAAAAAACCATTGGGTGTGATTAATATTTACTGTCTATATAGTCGTATTGTATAGTCATTAACCATTGTCTATATTTTATATTATTATCGATGTTGAGATACTTATAACGTATAATTTCTATATACGGGTTATTAAAGGATGGATTGACAATATGTTTCTGAACCCCATTTACTTTTCATGTGTATAGATATGATGAAATAATTAATGTTTAATGACATTATAGAACACTTATTAATGGTTTTATTTCTGTTATTAGGAATCATGACATTATGTACCACTTTTATATTGTAAAATCAAAGATTTTTTATTAATCTTTTAATATGTTATATAGATTATTTTATAAATTCGAAACATAGAAGGTTTGTGATTTCGGGGACCGATGTTCCAATAAAATATGTTTAAAAAATATTAATATATTTTATTGTACGCATGTGAGGTTTCCAAGAAAAATATGAATAAATCATAATGAATTGTCTGTATCTGAAATTTGAGGGCACTGTTGAGTTCAGAATAGTGGAATTACCTTAGATACGACCTTACATTGGTCAGTGCAGGTACATTGTATAATGTTATCTCGAGCATTTTAAAGATATAAAATAAATTAATAAAAGTTATTTTTTTCGTCAATGCACCAACATGTTTTTTTAAATAACCATTATTTTAGAGATCCATGTTTATCTTAATAATCCTAGATTTCTCTAGAGACACTGGGAAGAAATGAATAAATGATCCATTCAGTCATTGAAGATTAATACTCAAATCGACGTTTTGAACACACTGATCATTGTTGATCTCACCAACGATTATGTTATAGTGACCATTCATCATTTATGAATGATCTAAATTATGGTAGAGATGTTTATCCATTTGGTTTATTTCTTATCAGATATTTTTATGATCAACATGGAGAAATAAGAAAATGTATTGATTCAGGGATCATGCATATTGTGAATTGGGAATTATTTAATCATCAATTCTATACCAAATCCATTGATCATGATGATTGGTCAACAACACATGGAAAACTATAATAAACCTTTGATATTGTGAAATAATATCTCCATATTTCACTTTCTTCTATTTTGGACCCCCTTGGTCGCAGATAAATGTTTCATAGTGGTTCAAAACATGATTAGACCCCTAGAATTATGATAGGTTCAATTATCGAGTTCTTTTTAAGTATTCGATGCTTTTGAATTTGGAGGAAGAAGTGGATTTAAAAGGTTTAAATGCATATAGGTGAACAACGTATCATGACTGAAACATATACAGGAGTAACAACAGAAAATGCACTTAAAGGCATGGGAATGGTGGTGGATGCGTAGTGGGTTTGGTCAGGTGCATCAGATCTGGTTGGGGATAGTGGGTCAAATCCAGGTCAAGAAAATGGGAATGATCTGGGTCATGAGGTATGATTTCAGTTTAGGTAATCCAAGGAAGAACTATCTGTGGTCAACCATACATTGTGGTCTACTGTGCAGGTGGTTGATTATGAGGTGTGTAACTCATGAAGCTACCACATGAGAAATAAATGTGTGACATGAGCGACAATGGAATTCTACTGTGATCCATGGAAGCTTTAGAATTAACATGTTTTGTGAACACATGGTTAGATGATATGTGGTTAACCACATCGGTCAGTTGGTGCCATAGGTGGATCGACTGTGGGATTTGGTTCATGGGAAGTAAGACCGCTCTAGTTTCAAATGGTCATAACTCCTAGTTGGAGTGTCAAATCAAAGATCCGTCAATGGTGTTGAGACCCTAAAATAGAGAATTTAATTTAAAGACCAATGGTGAGTTTTTAGTATGGACAAATAGAGGATAAGTTTACTCACTTCGTCGTATCCTTGATAGTGAATTGCAACTTTACTTCCACAACACTGAATTGTAATCCCCTCTAGATTCCATGTCCAAATTTAGTGTCTCTAATGATTTCATTACACCTCGAGTGAGTTACCATATAATCAGCATTCCATAATCATAATATTGTGACTTGCAGTCAATTATGACTGCTTGATGGAATTATATATAACTTATTTGTATCAGGGGTTTTTTATATAATTCTAATATCTATTATATATTTTTATTTATTATTTTGATATGACTATACAAGTAGTATCTAGTTTAGTGTTTTTGATGTATATTACCAAGTATTATTATTCTCACCCATGTACAGACTTTTTACACATATTTCTTGTCTTTTGTAGATGAAAACCCTTTTGACTATGTATTATGCGGACTAAGGGTGGTTTGAGAGTGGATGGATTTGGGAGTACTGAGGTGTGTTTTGAGAGCATACCTCATAATTATTACCCTCCAATATAGTAGGTTTGAATAATTATAGTATCAATTTGAATTGTGTTCTATATACTTGTGGGGAGCTTCTATTTGACCATGATTACATTTTAGTACTTTTAATATCATACTCTGTCAAGGGTAAAGAGATGTATTCATTCATCCTTTTAGTTGTTTTACATTTCATCATTTTGTATCTTTTAGATGTGTGCTTGTGTATATACACTTTAGGATAATGCATCCCATTACTGTGATATGTGTACTTGGAACTAGTCTTCAACCACTATCCTATCAGAGGTTTACATGGGGTATTCATGGCCAATGAACCAATATTATGGGACAAGATATAGTTGTTCCTAGACGTTCAGTTCTACATTAGGACAGAAAGTCGTTGATGTTGTTCTGGGAAAACAATATCACTTTTTTGTGTTGGCTTTTAGTCTAGGGAGTGCAGTGTTGGTGTGGTAACCAATGTATATATACAACAGAACTATGATCACCTACTCTCTATCATAGTAAATGAGAATATTAGTTTCAGGTAATAAAATGGTGTATGCCTAATATAGGAATGTCTGGTTTTTTCATGTATTTATTATGTTATCTCTCCATATATACTCTATTAAAAGTGGTACATATTGTTTAATTTTAGGATGAATCCATGTAGATAGAAATCCAGGATTCCATCACATGATCATAAGTAGGATCTTCCTATTGACGAGGAATTAGTACAAGGATTGTATCAAAGTTATAACCTCCAGGTGTTACTCATGTAATGGTCAAAAAATGTGGTATTAGATTTCTCCAACCATTGTATAACTGAACAAGAGATGTTTCAGTAACCAGCTAAACAGAGAAAGATACAGGATAAGGGTGTTCAACTTGGTAGATGAAAAGGTAGAGGGGCTGAGAGAGTATTTGGAGGTGGGTGGCATTTTGATATGTTTCCAACACCACCCATAGTAGGTCCATGTGAGACTCAGGGAACTAGTGGGAAGGGATGAGGATACCTACATGCTATGGAGGCTAGTGACCCCGAGACTCTTGAGAGGATACAAGGTACGATCTGTGTCTTATAAACATTAACTTTTGGTTTGAAAGAGGCATGATCTATTCATTATTTTATTTCCTAGAATCTTGTTCGAGACTAAAATATTCTGATTGAACTATTGCCTCATCCCTTGCACGTGGAGACTCCTACTAGATGTTTATTGATAATAACACAATAGTGCGATTAATGTGAACATACACACTAGGGTGAGTGTTTTAGTTGGGACCTCTTGGAAGCGGTGTCAAATCAATTTCACATAATTCGTGATATGGAATGGTTGTCCATAGATCATGCTAAAATTATATATTTTAGGTATATATTGTGGTGCTCCAACAATTATTGCACCTGTTTTTTCTTTTTTTAGTGAAAACGAAACAAATAAAGCATAAGATGGAATCACATATAGGTGAGTGGAACTGATTTTTCATTAGTTGGATAGCTTCACCCTTAGTGTACTGGATTATATGAGTCCTCATTTTCTTGAACTAGTGGGATTGTATTGGTATGTCATTCAAAAGGATGATCCTTATTTTCTTCCTCTCCGGGATACTAACTCCTAAATTGATCTGCATCTCAGGATGACTTCGATATCTACACATGGATATCAGATGGATCATACTTACATAATTGATATGTTGACATAGTTTGAGGAATTCCATGGTTTGGAATTTGTGAGACTCAATGTTTAATCCTAGGTAGCCCTTGTTCTATTTTACCAAGAAGGAAGACATGTTCACTATGTAATGTGTTACTTATTTAAACCTAAAAGAGGTAATTGTGATGAAAAAGTATCCAAAACTAAGGATCAATGGCATATTTGATTATTTAAAAAGAGTGTGATGGTTCAAAATGGTTGAACATATATCATGCTATCATTATCTACATTATGGAAAAAGGATATACTGAAGATAGCCTTCAGATGTCATTATGGCCATTATGAGTTTAGAGTAATGTCGTTTACTAAGTCAAATTCCAATTTTGTGTTATTGAGGATCATGAAATTTATTATTAATCATTAAATAGATCAATTTATAGTTGTTTTAAATGATAAAATACTACTGTATTTGGTGTCTGAGGAGGATCATGCGATACACATAAGGATAGACTTGGACAGAACCCGAGATCACCATATTTATGGGATTCTCTCGAAGATATAGTGTTGGATTCAATATGTTTATTTTTTGGGAAATGTTATCTCAGTGGGTAGACTTTCAGTAGTTACAAATAAGGATGATGTAGTTCATTCTTGGAATCCACACAAAATTGTTACCAAGGAGGGAGTTTCATTTGACTAATGTGTACTATCAATGGTTTTAACCCAACTTCTCCAGAGTTGTAGTACCATTGATTAATATGACACATAAAAAAAGACCTTTTGTGTGGAAATATATATTACACCAGTGATTTCATGAGGTAATGATGAGGTATGTGAGCACTCCAATTTTGACGTTACCAATGGAATGGATCACGTTTGTGGTGTTCTGTGATGAATCCAAAATCAAGCTTATTTTTTCATGAAATATAGGAAAGCAGTGATTGCATGTGGTTTAGTTTAGTCGATAGTACCGGATTAGAACTATGTGACCCAAGATCATGAGATAGTAGTGATAGTCTTCCCATTGAGTTATTGAGGACACTACCTAATGGGAAAGATGTTCATCATATACTTTGGTCACAAGAGTCTCAGATATATATTCCCTCTAAAGGGTATGGACATCATATTTAGGTGATGGATAGAATTCCTCTAGGACTATGAATTTGATATTTTCTATAATCATAGGATGGGAAACATGGTGGGAGATGCTGTTAGTAGGGTATCTACTTTTCATTTTTCCAATCTATGAAAAAGACCAGTTGGTCTCATTGACGATATCCTTTAGGGATGGATACATAGAATCATACCTCCAATCAATGGTTTTTAAACCTCCATTATTATTTGGAGTTAAGGTGGCATATCTTGGGGATACTCACTATGAGACCCTACATTATCAAATTCCCACATGGCATGCACCTGATGGATATTCAAATAGTACAGATCAAGTCATTATATTCTAATGACATAGAGTAGTATTAGTGGAGTTGTGGGAGGATGTTCTGAAGAATTTTCTTAAATCCCCTATAGAGGTACGTCTAAGTGTGGAGATAATGTTTAAGGACCTTTTAAATTAGATTAGATGGCCAAATATGATGAAAGGAGTTTTAAGGATCATATCTATATAGCTTACTTTTCTACAAGTAAAAAAACGAGAAATGGGATCTAATGGGTTTAACTCCACAACTTATGTTTCTAGAATAGAAGTGTGATGGGATATCAATTGAATTTTTGATGGGTTTTCCATGCAAGTCCATGGGAAATATATCCATCTATGTGATCATTCAGGGAATCACCAGGTCATCCCACTTCCTACCTATCTAATTGTAGAGTTTAGGTGAGATATTAGGGTGCATTTACGTGTAAGAGATAGTTTGACACCCTGTAGTTCAATTAATGATTATTTCTGATCCTGATGGTCACATTACATCAATCTTATGGAAGGAATTTAATGTTTAATTTGAGACCACATTATTCTAGAGAACAAAATTTCTCCCATAGATGGATTACCAGACAGAGAAAATAATTATGGATATAGAGGACATGTTTCAAACTTGAATGGTAGATGTTGCTCATAGTTGGGAAGACCACCTACCACAGGTGGGGTTTTCATCCAACAGTATCAGCCACACCACCATTGGTATGAAGCCATTCAAGGTTTCATATGGGCAACCTTATAGTTCACCAATTTGAACGACTGACCTAAGAAAGTCATCACTCATGGCCTAGGAGATTGAGAAAGATACAATAGAGAAGGTTCAGATCATCCAATATAATATGATGAATGCATTAAGATATCATAAGACTTGTACTGATATGCTACTAAGGCTTTTGGATTTTAGGTATTCGGACAATGGGTTTTTATGGATTCACATAGACTAGGATTATAGATGTTTGGACTAGGAGATAAGATATCTCCATGGTTTATCAAACCATTCTAGATTATATGTATAGATGGAGAGGTGGCATATTACATGGACCTACCTCCATAGTAAGATTTGGTACACGACATCTCCAACATGTCATAGATGTGGAGGTACGTCCATGACCCATCACACATCATCGACTGGGGTGATATAGACATAGAGGATATAGAGACATTATATATGTACCTATATGTGATCAAGGGTCAATAAGAGATGATGCATTGTGGGAGATCGATTCCTTTATGGATTTTTTGGTGGAATCCCATTAATCTCTAGGAGAGAACATGGGAACGAAGCTCAAATTCATTCTCAGTACCATCATTTGTTTAATAAGGCATTGTCTGGGATGAATTTGGACATAAATTTCCAAGGTGGGGATATTTTTATGTATTTTATTTTCATAGAATTATTTTTAAATATTATATAGATTATTTTCATGGCTAGGTGATTAAATGATGTTAGATTCTGAGGCTCAATGTTCTAATAATAGATTATTAAAAAATATTAATATATTTAATATTACTTCAGCAAGGTTTCTATGAATAAAATAATAATAACTCTTAAAAAGGTAACCAGATCTGAAATATGAGGGCATTGATGAGATTAGAATACTGGGTTTAACCTCATTGTGATATAAATTTGATATCCATGGGATGATCGTGAAAAGCCATTTTTGGCATTTTAATGGTATCAAATATATTCTAAAAATATTTATTTCATTCATCGACATAATGACAAATTTATTAAAATAAATCATAGCTAGAGATCAAGTTTCAGTCACATAAACCTAAAATTATATGGACACATTAGGTATAAACCACTAGAGGATCCTTATGTATAATGACGATGAAACCTAAAATCAATGATCGTTGCACACTGATCGTGAAGGATCTTGCCACCTCCAACGACGCAATGGCCATAATTCATTAAATAATGATCCAAATTGAGGTAGGGATATTTATTTAATTTTTTATTCCATTTAAATTATTTCAATGATGGACTTGGATCATTCAATGAATGTATTTGTTAATGGATCATGCATATACTGAGTTGGGATTTATCAAATACTTTTTTCTTCCCTAAATATCTTGTAATTGGTTTTTGGAAAGGATGTTTGGAAAATTATGATAAACCTTAGTTCATGGGAATTACTCCCACCCTACATTGTGTTCATCAATTTTGGATCCCTATTGTCTTAGTTCAACAATTTTGGGTGCTTCCAAACATGATCAGACCAAAAAATTTGATGCGAATCAACAATAGAGGTTTGATCAGAGAATATCAGGACCCAATGAGCTATGATGGATGATCATATAATTTTTATGGTTTTAGTTTTGGTTTCGGTGAATTTGGAAGGGTATTTGGAGGTGAATGATGATACATGATAAAACACATCTGTCGGGATCGACTATGGATGACTTAGAAGTGGTTGATGCGGGAGGTAGTGGTGGATGTGATGAAAAATAATAAAGGTTGAGAAAGAAGAGATGATTGATCTGGGAGAGGCAGAAGATGCTTAGTGGGTCAAATTCGTATAGGGATAATGAGTTATATTTGGGGTGGGTGTAACCAATCCATATTGGGTCATCCTTGGCAGATCCATGGGCGGTAACCATGTAGGCGGTTGACCATATTGTGTGTGGTTGGTGGAGGGTTTGTATGCAATGAGACCTCATAGCACGAGTAACCACAGTGGTCGACCATGAGACACTCTAATTTTATCTTCTGTTGTTATAGCAACAACATGGATAGAACATGGATAGTCAACCAGAGAAGTTGAATACATAAGTGGACCATGACAGTCAATCTTTGTGGTTGGTTAATGACCGCGGAGGTTAGTCCACATGAACAAGGTCCTCTCCAATTTAAAATGATCATAAATCCTAAATAGAATTTCCAATTGATGATCCATCTATATTGATGATACCAGAATTTTGAGAAAAGTCAATTTTAATCTAATGATTGTTTTTTAGTTTTTACCAGTATTGGTTGAGTATGTTCACGTCATCCTTTATTTGAGGGTTCAATGTGGAATTACATCCACATCACTAGATTATATTCATTTCTATATGGTCAGTCTTAGAAGAAGTATGATATCCCTCATTGAGACTAGGGTGTGATCCTATATCACACATAGTGGTGTTTTTGTATTTTTCATTACCTCTTTGAGAAGGTAATTTATTAACTGTCAAGAAGGCCACGTTGGTTGGGATTGTTGAGTAATTGGAATATAATACCCTATAAAATAGGTTGATCCATATTGGTATTGTGGTATCCCCCAGCAATTATGGGAATGATCCCTTCTATGTTTTACATAGTATTCCTAGAACAATTATTTTAATTTTGATGGATCTCTAAAGATTAATAAATCATCATCATGTGTCTTTAATGATATCATGTCTCGGAGAGTGAGTTCTCTTTAAAAAAGTGAACTTCAAGCATAATCCTATGGCTAGTAGTTGTTTATGACCACCAGATAGAATGGTCTCTATGTCATGAATATTTTTTATTTTCTATACTTATTATATCATATATACCATTTTACATTTTTTATTGATCTGTTTATACAATGTGCTTCAAGATTATTGTTTTCATGATTCCCTACTAAATATTGTTTTAATCACCCATGCATAGATATTTCCCACAAATGTCTTGTCTTATAGAGACAAGAAACCATTTGATTGTGTCTTAAGGGGACCATAAGTAGGTGGATCATAAATAGATTTTGGTAGACATAAGTGTTTTCTAAGAGCATAGAATTAACATAGTACTCACCATTAAAAAAGGATAGACTCTTTACATAATCAGATAGACTTGTGTCGTGACTCTTGGTGGGGGGCCTATTTTTGGCCCTCTTTTATTAATAGTTACTTCACCTTCATGCTCTACTATGGGATCATAAATGTATGCATGAATCCTTTTATTTGTTTATAATTTTAATATTTTTGTGGCTTGGAGAAGTGTGTGTGTTTGTGTGTGTTCATGTACACTTGGAAAATGCATCGTATTTTTGGTATATGCCTACTTAGAGAAAGTCACCAGTCCCTTACATATCAGAGTCAGGCTTGAGGTAGTCATTTCATCGGCCTCTCTGACAGGATAATTATTTATATTTTGTTAAAATATTTATATCTAATGAGATATCAATTATAATAATGGGAATTATCTTGATGGACTAAGGGAGAATTTTTTTTATGATTAATCCACAATGAAATGAACATTTTCATTACCAATTTTATATGATATTTTAATCAAGATAAGAATCTAGGTACCATATTAGCTTATAGGCTTTGTGTTGAGTTCATCTATATGAAATTTTTCTATAAAAATGATGGAATCATTCTTTTATGACCTTATGTTATAATTTAATATTGAAGAGGATTTCTAACCCTTATGATATATGTGTTTGGAAATGATAATGTTCATTCCAAAACTCATGTTTTTGGTCCATGATATTTTTGTTATCTATTTTTCATGTCATGTTCATGATCTCATTCCAATATATCTATATTATTATTCCATATGATCAATGATTCATATCATCAATATATTCTTATAATGAGTATCATAGCCTATCCTTTAATATGATTCTATTCCATAGGTTTGGAAAACTAATTTTTTGGTAGTGTCTATAAAGCGAACTAAAAGAAATTATCTTATAGAGATTATAAATAAAATAGAGGAAATAAATGGGTTGTATATATAATCAACATAAACATTAATGATATTGTATATTATATAGTGTATTTATAAGAATGTATCAAATATTTATCTATTATGATATAATATTTATATAAAAAAATATGGGACCACTGTAAAATATATTTGATGAAATTGATGAAAAATTAAAAAAAAAAATAATAAACATTTATCTATTTCTTATATGTAACTCCACAAATATGTGCAAGAAAAAAATGACATTAATTCAAAAAAAAACAATTCTAATGTTTATACTTCATATAATTTTTCTAAAAAACCATAAATGATTAAAAAATTTATTTATAAAGAAATATATTGTAAAAATACAGAAAAAAATGTAATTATAGAGAAATTAGATGTTTATTTGGATATTGATAAATTATATAATGAAACAAAATATAAACAAAGAGAATATTTCTTTATGATGTATGAAATTATTTCATATGATCATATCAAGAGATAATTTACACTTATAGTTTGATTGTGAAATAGAATTAAATAAAATCATGCTAGTGTAAAGTTTTTACATAGTAGAGAAAAATGGTTGAAATGGATTAAAAAAATGGGGAATAGAATTATATAGAGGAACATAGAATAATTAAATATGTTATGAAGATAAATTCATCATAGTTTGTTATATATATCCTTATAAGAGTGTTTATAAAAGATAATGTTTTTCCCAACGATCAATTTAAAATATTGATATTTATGTGGAAAGGGTAAAGATATTACATTTAGTGGTTCTAAAAAATTTTCATCACTATCGTTACCCCAACGGTTAATGAGATGCTAAAATAAAAATAGATCTTCTCATAAACTAATATTTTTTCAATCATCTAGTTTTTTAAAATATCAATATTAATGAATATGTATTCTTCCATAATCATTTCAATGTTACATTACAAAAAAGTTGTTGAAGTGATGATATTACAATAACATTGGTCCACAAACAACTAAATTTTTTTTCATGTTCATTAAAATATTGTACTTGTATAATATTTAATACCTTGAGAATCATCATTGAATAAATTTACAAAAGTTATACCTTATCCAACAAAGAATAATTTCCTAGAGTTACTCAAATATAATGATAGCAGTAGTTCCAATATTTATTTTTCATTAGATAGAACTATTAATGATAAAATTTTCTTAAATATGATAACACATATATATAATATTCCATTCATAATAATTATATTAAATCAAAAGCTCTTTTTATTATTTTTAAATAGAGGTATAATTAATTTTCATCAGAAATCAAATCTTTATTTACCCCTAAATATTTTGAAAGAAATTTAGATAATATTTTAAACATGCATATGTGGATGGATTATGGTATTAATATGATATATGAGATTCTTAATGTAATGGGAGTTCATAAAAAAATTACTTCTTGTCCAAAATCATGAATATCAAATTTAGCTGATCAGATTAATTATTTATGTAAAATATTATATGAGTGGAGTAACTTTAAACATAGAACTATGTCGACTAAAATTAAAAAAAAAATAAATTTGATTTAAGTCCCATGTAAATGATGTGATAGATTTTTGAAACCAAATAATTTCGCAGCATTAATATTGTGATATCCTTTGTTATTATAGATAAATAATTCATGATCTTAAAAAATGATAAATTTAAAATGGTCATATTTATTTTATCATTATTTTATGATATTAAAGATCAAGTTTTTATTTAGAATGAAATATTATAAATTAAGAAAATGAAATTCATCAAGAAGATTTCAATCTGAGATGAACATGAAAAAATATATACTTTAAATTAAATTCTATAGAGAAAAATTACACATCAAATGATTTAAATATGATATATATTGAATTTTTTTACATAGAATATATTTTTCTTGAATTAATATTAGATTTATATAGTGAAATAGAATAAACTTAGTATTATAACGAATTATATAACAAAAAACATGAAGAATATTTTAAAAAAAACATTGAATTTTTTTACATTTTAAAACTCATTATATAAAAAAAATCAAAATATAATTTTTTAATATTTTTAATTTGATTAATTATCATTATTATCTATATTTTTATTTTTATTTTCATCTGTATGATTTATAGTTAATGTAATAATATTGAACTTTTTTATCCTACTACTACAAAAGGGTTTTTTAATATTAATAATAAATAAATTATTTTCATATCACATTATTTTTACAAACCATGAAGGTAGAGAATGTTTGGGAAATATAATATTTTGAAGGAAAAAATAATATAAACATTTATTGGGGGAATTATTTCCTTCACATTGGGGGAATTTTTCTTCAAAGGGTGAGGATGATTTTATGATGGAGATTTGTTTTAGAAGAAAAATTAGGATTTATTTTAGAAAGGGAAAACATTTAAAATGAACCCTATAACGAATCATCAAATAATGATATCCATGTAGTATGTATGTATATTAATTTTATTTTAGTTTTTTCACTTTGATTTTGTGCTTAAAATATTGGGATTATTAGAGACCTTCTCTGAAATCAGTTATTTGGATAACCACAAAATAGATTATTAAATCTATGGTATATTTTATGTTATTTGATATAGCATCGATTACTTAAATATATAATACCATTAAATGGAAACATTGTATCTTTTGGTTTAATGAAAAACCTATGTTACCAAATTATAAAAATCAGATAACATTATTAATTTAATAATAAAAAATATCTTAAGTTTTCATCAGAATAACTATTGTGGTACTAAATCAACCAATTTGAATCTATGGAAAAAACCAAGTACATAATTATATGAATAGCGGTGTTCGTCTTAAACTATTCAAACTGAACCTATGATTTGGGGTACCCAAACACTAAAGGGTTCCAAATATATTTAACAATCTCATAAATCATAATATATAAACAAATGAGAGAATTATAAACTTTATTAGCAGTTTTTACGATTTTTAATTTAATAAACTCTATGAAAATTATTTCAATAATATTTTTTTCAGTTTCACTTATAAGATATATAATTTTGGGAGTATATCTTTATAAAAATATCAGTATTTATATTGTATTCATTCTATTATGGTATACTATTAATGTTGTGAGATACTGAGAAACCTGTTATGTGACATTTATAAAGAGCTATTGGTTTTACTTGAAGATGTTCCATATCACATATATATGATCTAGAATAATCAAGCTTCCAATACATAAAACTATTTAAATCAAGGATATTGTAATATAAAGCTCAAACTAAGTATAAGGATGTTTTATTGGGTGTAAATTCTAATTAGGATAATCGAGGGTGTCCATGGTATGGATGAATGAGAAAAGATTTATCATTAAGAATAATATAATGTTTGATAATGATATTGTTGAGGATATCATATGGTAGTTTGGCTAATTTTCATTCTTTTTTGACTAATTGACAAATAATATTATATTTGTTAAATGAATTATACTAATTCTAAATGCTACCCAATTTTTTCTATTATAAATGTATTTTCAAATATTGATTCTCTAATACTATTTGATTAATTTTTTTTACTTTGTTAAATAAATTATCTATATATTTTAAAAATAAAATTTATTTATATTTAACTATTTATGAAAGGTTTATCGTTAAAATAATCTATTGAAACATAATATTTGTTAATATAAATCTATTTTTTAGGTTTATCACATATTTGTCGCACCAATACATTTATTTTAAGCCTATTATAATTTGAAAAGTTTTATACAATTTACAATTTTATGTGGATAAAAATATATAGTTTTATTAAAATATAATTCACCAATATTATCTTACTATTACAATATTATTCTAATACTCTATATTCTATGAGGATTTTATATAAATTTCTTATTCAATGTTTTTACACGTACATTAATTATTATTTATGATAAAATGTTATATCTCATGAATCAATAATCATACTATATTTTTATTTTTATTCCATTAATAGTAATTCATACTGAATCACATTCTTATATATTTTCTTAAGGGATTCCTTTTCAGTTTTAGAATTTTTATGGTAGTTAGATGATGTATGCGGTGTTTAAAATGTATATATTACATCTATTTTTCATATTTTGATTTGTTTCTGTGGATCAAAATTTTCTTGACATAAAAATCACTGATTATAATTTTTTTAAATGTATCATCAACATGATAGAAAAAAATGAATGTCAATATTATCTAGAAAATGCATTAGATTGGTATAATGGATGCACTAATCACCAAATCATATTAAATTTATATATGAGATTTTATTATGAATATATTTATCATTTCATCATCGCTTAACCAATAAAAAATAATAGTGGATTATTTGAAATTATATCATCAAAATTATAAACCATAGAGATAATGAATAATGATTTACTAGTGGATTATATCCTTAGGTAATAATTTTTAAAATAAAGGGATGTTATCATAAAAGAAAATAAATTTAAATTAAAACTAGAAAAATCCTTGAAGAAAATATAATATCTATATTTAGTGAAATAATTAAAAACAAAAAAAATGAATTGAATATTTTGGATAAATTATCTTTGAAAAATCAATGGATACATATATATGAATAATCATGAAGAAAGGTCATTTATAACACCCTTCAAATTTTGACATATGAGCATCATATTCAATAACACGTGTGACTTGAAACAAAAAATTAAATGAAAATATATCCCCCTCATACTTTATTATAAATTTATTTTTAAATAAATTCAAAAACTCTTATATGTTTAATTACACATACATATGAGTCAGTTTATTTTGTGATAAAAGAAACACTTATTTTCTCTTTTTTCACACACAACCCTGAGTTTAGCTTGGATTACACGCAGTGCCATGTTTAAATTAATCATGTCATATTATTAATTTATTATCAAATAATAAGGTATTTATCACATATCAATCTGAATATCTGGGTATGAATATTAATTGATAAATTATAAAAATTAACATTATCTATTGATTAAAATAAATTAGAATGATTTAAAAGATTTTTTTTCAAAAAACATTATTACATTCTAGAAGATAGTGTAGTAATGATTTGGAAATATAATTTAAAAATAATTTCACCAACTAGTAGAAAACATATTTTATAAAAGTAATTTTAATTTTTAAATAATACCACTAATATTTTCTGTGGGTTATTTCTTGGGATTATTTGGATATTTTACATTTTTTTGAATTTTAAAAAATACTAAATTTTAATTTTAAAATTTTAATGTAGATAAATTTTTTTTTCAGGATAGATTTTATTTAGAATTTGTTTTAAGGTAAAATTCGATGAATTTTATACCAATTAATAAAAATTAGGTCATTTTAATCATTTTCATATTTAATTTGGATATAAAAACACTGTATACTTCTAAACATTTTATTTTAATAAATTTCCTTTCTAATCGTGTATAATAGATTAATTTCAAATTATATTTTCCAACATTTTTTTATTGTAATTTCATAAAATTGACATCATATTTGGAAGTATAATAATAACTATTATCTAATAAGGTCAAAATATATTACTGACCAAAAAGAATAGTGTAAACTTTAGAAATTATTTTTTATAGTTATGGTAGAAATCAATTTACTATATGTTAATATAACATGATATACCTTAAAAATACCAACCAATTTGTTCAAAAAAATTTTATGTCCATATTTTTACGTTATCCATATTAGGATATAATTTTATGTTTTTTGGGACACTATTATAATAATGTGTCATATATAATAGGTTATGTAAAGAAAAGGACAAAAAGGATCATTACTTTATTTTAATATATATTTCATTTGGATAAGGGAAAATGAAATATGTATAGTTATAAATAATATTTTGAAATATAAATGTGTTTATTTATTATGATAATTTATTTCCAATTTTGAGGGATGTATTTATTACATTAAATGGTTAGAAAATAACAATATAGTTAGTATTTAGATTATTGAAAAATGAAATATATAGTTCTAAAAATAATTAATGTAAATTTAATTGAAAAAAATTAAGGTTCAATTAGATTTTTAGTGATATATATATTATTGTTATTATTTTAAAATAATATATTACAAATATATCAGTTTATTCGTATATTTTAATTTAGTTCTTTTAATAATGTTTAAATTGGAATTAATGTTATTTTATATAAAATTTTATTTAATTAAATGATTTATCGTTCATAAAAATAAGATAGTTTATCTAGTAAATTTTAATTTCTTATAATTTAAATTATTTTCCATTCATGAAACAATTGTTCTTTCATTATTACTATTTTGAACCTATGTTGTAAAATCACTATTAGTGATGTTAATGATAAAACAATGTATTTGGGTATTTACTACACTTATGTTAAAATTTATTTTCAATAGACATATGATTTTTATATGATAAACTATATTTAATATATATATATATATATATATGTATTTCCATGTTATCTGACTATAATCATTTTACTTTTTCTATAATAAATTAATAAAAAAGTTATAGAAAATAATTACAATCGCTGAAACTAAATTGATTATAATTGAGTAAACTTAAAGGCTATAGAATAACATGTTTAAAAACTATTCCTTTTTTAAGGCTGATATGTTTCATGAAAATTACATATTTTAACCCATATAATTTTCAATTTTTGAGCAACATGGGTTTAGAATGACATCCAATTACATAATAGTTTCGGGAATATAAAAAAATCGTACTGTGAGATTTTAGAAATGTATTCAATAAATTCACATAATAAAATAAAGAAACGCAATTTTATCAAAAATTATGTACCAAAATGAAATCCCTAGTTACATACAACATTCCTATATTTTATAGTTTGGGATAAAATCCTGCCATGGATCTCTTTGGTGAAACATTATGGGCGATACATGAATTAGAGGTCTCATTCATCATCCAGATTCATTATTTTGTTTCGACTTCAACCCCAATAAATTATTAATAAAACTATTTGATATCAATTTATGTTTATATTATATATAATTATATTTTTTTCTTGTTTTATTTACATAATTCCATCCAAATACCATTAATTGTTTTACAAAATTATCACTCATGTGTATGAGGGATTACCAACACATGAACTGATGCCATTCATTTTTTCCATTACCACTTATCATGGTTGTGTATGGTGATGATTATAAAGTATATATATGATATTTATAAAATAATTACACCTCTAGACTAATTATGTCATCTATACATATTTAATTTATATTATGTGTCCTGATAATGTCCTTTATATGTTTGGACTACAACCGCCTCACAATGCGATGTGATTCGTCTTTCAAACACTCAGTACATGGATAGGGATAGAGATAGTGGTAATGGTTATATGTGATATTAAAGTAATATTATATTAATGGAATATGTAACATTATTATATTATATTATATAATATTTAATATCATAATAGTTCCCTAAAGAAAAAATGATCACACTGATTGTGTAATTGTGGACTACCCCTTCATGAAATGTAGTGACACTATTTTAATAACCGAACCATATAGAATATATATATAAGTATAAATAATAATTAAAATATTATTTTTTATTTAGTTATCATTACTAAATGATAAAATATAACTTACCATTTTTCAATAATGATCATTGATAAATGGAAATATTCCACAAGTTCACTTACAACCTACCATCGTCATGATCACAACAAATAACATTTCTATAAAATAAATTTTAGGATTAGTATTAAATGAATAATATATATATATATATATATATATGATAACTATTTTATGATTATTATTTTATAGGTGATGAAAATACATAATAATCAAAATAACTTAAATAATATTGACAGAGAATGAACGAGAAAAGTAGTAAATTAACACAGAAAACAGTGAAAATAATGATAGATTAATAATGGAAAGGTGATAGGATGTTATTATAGGGTCATATCACATGTTATAAATATTAATATGGTTCTTTAGTATTATAGTATCGTGTTTAAAACAACTATTTATGTAGATAAATCATTTTGAACAAAAATTATTTGTTGGGTATTGAATTTCCTTAAAATATATATTCAATTAAGACATCATTTTATAAAACACCAATTTAGTTTTATGTGATGTATATACATACAATTTGACATGTAATATAGTTTTTAATTCATATTTCTATGTATTTTATGTTAATATTTTAATCATTTAATTATTTTGGATTTGACTTGTAAATTACTATGTGCTAAAAAAGATTCCACATTGTCACATTGGTTTTATGTTTGTTAAATGTATCTTCAAACAATCACATTCCTGCAATATTTTTCATTAGAAATAAATTTTATATCAAATAGAGATATTATTTAATGTTTTTTTGGATTATTTATTAAACCATTTAATATTTTTAAATTGGCATGATCATTGAAAATTAATCGATTAACATTTGAAAAATTGATAAATTTGTTTCCATTACTCAATTTAGATATATAATGAAATGAAATATTTATTCATGAAATAAAAAATTACTAGAAATTTTAGGAATTATTTGGTCTTATAGTAATGTGTTGGGACTAGTATTATATAAATCCCTAATTCATTGGTATGTATCATCAGAAAAAAAAATTTGGTTAAATTTAATAGGGTTATAATGTTATTTTAAATTTCCTTTTGAATAGTCTAGAAAATAAATCTATCATGTTGAATCTGACCATGTTGACCATTAATTTAACATTATCATCATTGAATGTTCTTTTAATATTATTATCTATTATATCTTAAAAATTAAATAAGTTATATATGTGTTTCACCCTCAATTTCATTATAAAATGGCATACATTTTCAATTATTTAAATTTCACTATTGAATTTTTCTTACAATATCTTGAAAGTCATGTTTTTTAAAGAGAATATGTGTTTATTTATTTATTATTAATTTATTATTATTATTATTTATTAATAATAACATTCATTTTTGTAACTATTACTGAGCATTTGAGATCCCCATTATTTGTTCCCTTCACCAGGATATGATGATGAGATATTTGAATGAGTTCTTAAGGATGCAATTCAATTGTATTTGTTATGTTTTATTTTCAAAATAAAGAATTGGTGTCACATATGTATAATTTTAACAAATATTATTAAATTATTGGTCTATTAAAGATAATATTCATTATTAAAAATGAAAAAGTAAAAAATGTAGACATCAAATG
This sequence comes from Viscum album, assembly GCA_963277665.1. NCBI lineage: Eukaryota > Viridiplantae > Streptophyta > Magnoliopsida > Santalales > Viscaceae > Viscum > Viscum album. The sequence continues at coordinate 57,351,109 of OY728143.1, read as the reverse complement.
GTGGCCAATACAGCCGGAGTTAACATTGTCTGAATCAGTGGTAGTATAGTTGCAACCATGGGAACTTGATTTAGGGAAACATTAATTATATAACAGAATATTATTATATTATTTTATGATATATGATTAATATTATCTTATATATTTGTTAATAAATATATTAAATGTTTTTTTTCTATAAAATTCATCATAGTATGGACTCCAAAACCGGGTGAGGGTCTAGAGAAAATGTTACTAGGGGTAATAACTCTAAAAAGTGTTCATTGATATTGACCTATTAATTAACTAGAGAATGAAAATAAGCATTATTAATCACATGGATGGAATCTCATGGACTATATTCTTTGTGTAATTTACATTTTTATTAAAAACTATTAAGATGTTTTAGGAAATGAGGATATCTCACATGATACGATTGTTATGATTATGAGAATATCTGTGCGAAAAAATTTAATATATGTAATTCATTTCTATTGATTTGTTTTTAGAAATTATTGTTCATTTTTATTTGATCAAATTGGTTTTATTACATAATTCATAAATTGTGCATTGCTGATGTAATCATAACCACATCAATTCACATAATACCATGAGTAATAAGGATAATTTATTTAATGGGATTGAACCAATATTTCTATGTGGACTTTTCTATATAACATTCTCATCACATGAGGACATACTTTCATGTGTATAATATATATATATATATATGTAATTATAAAAATATTTTTGATTTGAAGGAATGTTACAAATGAAGTGTAGGACTTTGAAAAATATGGAAATAAGTAATATGGGAAAGAATAATTTTCCCATATGTGATAATTGTAAAAGAAACATATATGGTATATGAATAAAAGTAAAGAAACTTTTCATTTTGTGTGTAGAAATTTAAACCATTATCATTATTTATAGGTTTATAAAAAATTATTCAACATTTATTTATTCATATTTATAGATATGAAAAACTACATAGGTGAATTCTCCATGTATCAACAGAATTTGCTTCGAATTTGGTAGCCAAATCATGATCGAGAATATTCTATTATAACAAATAAATTGGAATTATTAATGATAATGAATTTTGATTCCATAATTAATTTAATTTATTATTCTAGCAAATATTTTCTTATTATAATTAATTTTAAATGTATAAGGATTTTATTATCACAATTTTTCATTAAGGATTAGAAATCACATTGTGAACAGTGATGATGACAAAGAAATGTGAGTTTATTGAAATATAAAACATTTGGTAAACATTTCTCTCAATGAGATAAAACCCTCAATATGATAATAATGTATATAAAAAGATATATGGATCAATATTTTAATTATATGTATAATATAAATTTGATAGTACATGCTTCCTTGTAATAAATTTGTTTGTACTAACTACCATGTAAATGAATATTGATTTGAGGAAAAAGTTTTTCATTATATCATTTATGTAGTAAAAATGATTTCATGGTGTTAGTAATATATTAAATAAATTGTGTATAATTTAAATAATATTTCACCATTTATTTTTCAAATAAGGTTTAATGAAATATCTTTTAACAGCCCTATTTGAAGAGAATATGTGTCAAGGTATTCACCTGTTTGGTATGCGATGAATAAAAAATGCATCATGTTCTTGGAGATATGAATTATAATTTTATTTTGTAAATATAAAAATATTTTTTTATAAATTTATGGATCATAATCCTTTAAAGGACCATATGGTAATCCATTTATGAAATTATATAAGTTTAATATCGGATGAGTTTTTAGAGAATAATCTATAACATAACTATATAAGGATTTGTACATATTTGATAACATGTTCTCACAATTTAATATAATATAAAATATATATAGATATAGTATAATATTATTAAATTATCGATATTATGATTTGTTAAAATATAATTTTAACATGATGTGACTAAAAAATTAATTTTCGGATATTCATTTCATTGAGTATGGGACGATGATGAAATTTAATAAATCACAACCACAAGATATAATTATGCCTATGAAAAAAAGTATCATGTATGTATATATCCATAAATTCTTTGAGAGTGATATAATTCCATAACAATTGTAAATATTTCTTGAAAAAAAATTATTATCCTATAATCTATTATTGAGGATATAAATTACCCTTTTCAAACATATGATTTATTGTTTTATGATCATTAATTTCATCCTTTAAATGTTTTTTAAGACTATCCATCAACATTTGGGTTTTATTTTTCCATTTTATGTCCAATTATTCAATTCTAACCTATGTACAATTATTTTATATCGTAGAATGTGTTATTTCCCACAACCATTGTATTTATAATACCACATTTACATTCTATTTGGACTATTTTATGATTTCCTCTTGTTCTAATTTTACTCAATAGAGTAATGAATATAATAAATGTGTATAATTCCCGTAATTGTGAATGAAGGTATTTTTTTTCAATGATGAACATAAAATCTACTGTTTAAGTTGCCATCTAGTTATTTAGAAATCATGTCATTGAGATATATGACCTATATTCTTCACCTGATATATTTCATGAAAATGGTTTACAACATGAATTGATATAATCTAGGTATATTTTATATGAAAAGTAAATATTAAAAATATAATTTTAATAAATGGATAGGTATTTTCAACGTGTATATAGTTCGGTAATTTACATTAAATGATCTTGGGTTGCATAACGTGTAAGTATTAGGGTAGGAAATTTTAAATGTTCTACAAAACAGATTTATTTTCCAATCCACTTGCATCACATCCTTATATGACCCAATGAATTACTTGGGTTATTTTGATCATTTTTATAGATCTCCAATCCCTCTATATAATCCATTTAGTGATTTTCCACCATTTTCGTTCTATTTTATCTCGTAGGTTAAGCGGACTCCCCAACTATTTTATCACCCTCTCTTTCCCCCTTGTATTTAGATATATCATCTTGGCATTGAAGGATCTAAACTCACTATTGTTGAATCTTGTTTATAGGTTTAGTTTTTAAATGTTCTAACCCTATTATATTTTTTGATGTATAATTTTGGGTCTTTTATTCTCTGAAAATTTTTGGTGGATCAATTTTTAATTTTTTAATTTCATTATCATTGAATTTATTATTTTTTGAAATGTAATTAAATTTATTTTTAAAATAAAATATTATGTGAAATCAAATTGTTATTTTATTTATATGATTTTTCAAAAACCTTGTCATTCAAATGGAATATTTCTTTTTGGGTGTGCATAATAATTGAAGGAAATTGTGAAGTGATTTTATAATTTAATTTCATTAAAATTTATTAAATTAATTTGATAATAACTAAAGATTGGTTTTATTTTAAAATGTATTATATGATTAAAAATATATTTATTGCTTTTGAAATGAATTTTTAATGTTGAAACTAAATATAGGGAATTTTTATTTTTAAATAATTTGAAATAATAATCCCATTGTTCATTCATTGATTGAGAACATGTTAGCCTCGATAGTTATTGAGATAATTGGGATAATCATGACTGGAAGATAATTACCTAGAAATGGATGTATTGTAAGAAATATAATTTAATCTCGGTTTGGTAGATCTTATCCCTGGGGTATATTGATGGGTCATATTTTATATGAGTTGGATGTACATATGGAAGCTTATTTGTTTTTATCACTTATTTGAGATGTGAGGGGATCCAAAAATGAAAAATTATTGTACCATGGGATATATAAAAATGGTGCCTATTTGAATTTTATTGACTATAATACCAATGTCTATGACAATACATTAGTCATTACTAGTGATTTATGTAAACATTTTTATATAAAATGTATATTTAGGCCATGATTGGAATGTTTTCCATTAATCTGAATTGAAAATAATGTTATGATTTTAATTTTTTTTTCATAACTAAGTCCTATTTTATTTAAATTAAAATCATGATTTGTTTTATGATTACATTATATTGTTATTGAATACATGGTGAGACCATAATAGTATATTAACTTAAACCCTTCCTTTTTCATTGGGTGTTTTTAGTATTTCTCCATCTATGTCTGGGTAAAGGGAATGTTCCTAAAGGTATTGGAGGATTTCACTAATCCTTTATGTCTTGGAGTGATGATTCTATTGGGATGTTGAGTTATCTACTCTATTTTTTATTATTTTTAGGATATAATGTTATGGATTATTATATACCAAATTAGATTTTGGTTTTGTCTCTTTATAGTGTTTTTTATTATAATTATATGTTTTTTATCCTCTATCGTGTTTGTGGATAATTATGTTTAACATTATTTTTAAATGATTCTAGGTGCTATTCTCAATTCCATTGGGAGTAAGAATACCCTTCTGTCTATGTTGGGGCATAATTGGGAATTTGTGTACTAGTGTATCCTAGAATTTTCATGAAAAGTTGTTTTAGAGGTGAGATTATAGAATATTACATTTATTTCTATATAATGGTTATAAATAGTTTAGTTATATATTGCATTGTAGCATGTCAGTGCTTGGATAAATAATATCATAAAAATTATTAAAGTCACCATGCGTGGTTTGGGAAAATAATAATGAATTTTATTTATAGAATTTTCAATTCTTTTGATTTGTATTGTTAATTTACAACTATATATTCTTTATATAAAGGGGTTTATATACCTATTTGTTGTATATTTTGTGGATCTCAGTAATACTTATATGCATTCAATGTTGTTTCCTGGTGATTGGTAGAAACATGCCTCCAATAAAGAGTGTGAATATGTTCTAGAGGGAATAAATTTGTGAACAAAAATCAGAAAATCCTCTTATAGACTATGATTTGGATATTTTTTTCATACCGTCTATGCTCTATGATAGTTTCTCACACCCCATTCCAATTCAACTTCATAAAATAGAACCTTAGGGGGATAAATCTCAAAATCACTAATAGGAGATCCTATATCATAAAGATAACACATTCTAAATAATTTACGATCTATAAGAGGCTGATGAATGGGTGAGGATGATATGGATTTTATATTATTTTCAAGAATCTTTGGAAGCTAATAATTAATGTGTTCTACCTTTAAGGTTTTCCAACCTATAAGAATCTGTTTGTATTAAATCCATTCAACGATGAACCATGAGGTTTTAGAGGAGATGGAATGTAACGATATTTTAATTGATCAGATCTATCAAGAGTCTATCATGATAGAAAAGGATTTGATGTTTTTAAAACATTAGTAGGCTGACATGATGATGACATTATATATAAACTAATGAACTGATCTTATGTGGTTTCCACCTGAGATTGTATTGTATCAAAAGATGATGAATTGATGGTTTTAATTGGGTCTTCGATTATATATTCATTTTTTTCATCCTAAATAGATAATATTATGATGATGGTGTGGAAAGTGTATAAATGGTCTACCATGACTGAGATGGTAGGTCAATGTTTGTGGTAGATCCTTTTCATTATAGCAGATTTTATATGTGTTAATATATAGGAAATAGATAGGGTGATGATTCTCATTTAGGATCTTAACAAACAAGGTTTTTCGTAACCTCTTATACTTCTTGGTCGAGGTTGTACAACCCAAAGTTTCATTAATGGAAAATCCCTCTTGATCTAGTTATATGTATCTTTATAAAAAATGTTTTTGGTTTTATGATAAGAGCTCTGATTGTTACTTTTATAGACTTTGAACAGTTATCACATGATTAGTATAAATATAAGGCTTTAGCAAACCCAATTTTACTCAGACAAAGGAAGAAATGGCCTCATCCAGTAGAATTGCCCCATACGAAGACCATTTGTCGGAGCATGGAAAAGAGGTAGCATCCTTGGGCTTCTCCCTTGACCAAGCCCAAGCTGAGCATCATTGTATCAAGATCAAACGTGACCTTCTACGGGAAAAGTGGAAGTTGTTTGAAATTACCACTCGAGCGATGCTATCCGAGCCACCCCAAGAGTCTATCAACATCGCACACCTTAACCTTAGGTCTTATGCAGCTATTTTAAGGGGTAATGTAACAAATAAGTAGTAATATGTTCATGCACATTATTTATGTATATAATAATGAATATAACTTCTAGTCATTTTTGATACATTGTAAATAGTTTTTAAAGTTCAAATGGTGTTTTTAGTTATTATTTAATTAAGAATTATATTTTCTTTAATTAAGGGATTTTTGAAATAAATAATATTTTAATAAAATATTATTATTAATGTTAAATTAATTTTTATTAAATATAAATGATCTTATAATTTTATGAATGCAATTATAATTTTTATTAAGGTTTGAAATCCATTTCTGTCAAAACCCGTGAATTTTTGATAAATGTCCGTTTTTATTTTAACAGTGAAAATTAACATATTTAGAAAATTATTTAGATAAAATAAATTTTATTTTTGGAATCAGGATGTCGAAATTTTCCAACGGTGAATTTTTCATAATTTTCTGAGACAGTCAAATGTTTGGGTAAAAATTAAATACCGTTTAAATATATAATGTGTTTTATGACATTATAATGACTCAATAGTGATGTAATAAAATAATATAATATTTATCATCATCCAATATATGTTTTCCATTAAAATAAAGTGATTTTGGGTTTGTTTGACTTATTTTTCAAAGCATTAATGGACCCCTCAGGACTTATTCATCACTTTGCCATTTTAAAATTAATTTCCATGGGAGTGTGACTCATCTCCACATAACCAACCTTATTATTTTAAGAATTTCGGACATGGGACTTATAAAATATTTTTTTCTTCTTCCCTTTCCCAAAAACCATGGGCAAAAACAATGGGATGGTTTGTGGTTTGTAATAATTTAATGTAAGGGGACCCAAACCAAAATAATAAAGAATTCCGTCACCTTTCTTATATAAACCCACCCATGCTCCCAATTCCTCCTCACTAAAATCCCTTTTAGTTCTTCCAACCTCTGACCTACTCTCTCTAGAATCCTCCCAAGGTTACCCAAGCTCCCAAGAAGCCGCTCACAAGCCTATCTATAGCCTTTGGAAGCACACTTTCAAGTAAGGGTTTTTTCTTCCTTTCTCATTTTTTTCAATATTCGTTAAGTTGTAATGCCCTTTTAATTTCAATTATGAATATTGGGGTATGGATTCACACCTCCCTCATACTTCCCTATTTATGTTTGAATTATGAGAGACCCCTTTCTCTCTCATTTAAAGCCTCCCATGTACACCCGTTACTATGCTAAAATTCCGAAAGGAACTTCTCTCTCTTCTTTTACATTCAAGAAATACTTTTGTATCATGAATCTAAATTCCACTTCAATTGTTGGGACACGTATCTATATGACTTCCTTACTGTCCATTACGTGTAAATATAATGAGTAACCACTTTCTCTCTCATCAACCTTTTTTATGAATTCTTATGTCACGTCGTTACGCTGCCGAAATGGAACTGATTTTCTAAGCCAATGTCATTGTGTAGTGAATACCATGCCCATTTCTCCATCAAGGGTATTCACCTTTATTCACATTTACTTATTGATTGTAAAGTTTCATGTAAGAATTCCACATTCCTTTATCGTGGAATAAATGATTATGTTTTATGAATCCATGTTTTATGATCCATGTGGCACACTTATGCATGAAATGAAATGTTTAAGAAGGGTGCGCCCTTATAGCGCTCAAATGCATTGGGTAAAGTATAGTATCATGATACGTCATGTTTAATGAGTGTTGACTCATGCTAATTCAAGTGAAACGAGTGTTTACTCATGCTTCATGTGCAATGAGGGTTTACTCATGCTCCATGTGCAATGATCCTTGGCTCATGCTAATTCAATGTTAAGTGTTGTTGCCACATTTCCATGTTATAATTATCATGATTTATCATGCCTTTATGTTCATGTTTATCTTATGATCGATTGTCATGCCTATTGACTAACATGTATTGTACTCCTCATGTCATTCCATGTTTACACCCTTATTGGGCTATATAGCTCACCCTTTTCTTATGGATGTCCTCAGGTTATCCCATGCAATTCTAAGTACGAGGGAATGTAGTGGTCATGTAAAGCATGTTTTCAATAAAGATGTTGTATTTCATGTATTGAGTTTTTATGTAATGATCCTAATCCCCAAAGACAGTAAACCTCTCGATCTTCATTGTCGTATCAAGTAATGTTTTATGTAATAAATCATGTTTAAGTTGTAATAAAAATCATGGTTTTCATAGTTGGTATCAGAGGATAGGTTTAGTTATATTTGGGATTAGGAAACCTAGTAAAGCCTTACATACACAACTAAGTATAATAAAAACATCACTAGGTTTTGGTAAATACTATGTAAGTGGTTTATCAAACAAATACATCCCTGTCTGGATACGAGCAGGTAGAGGGGGCTCTGGCACAGATGTATCATAGGGGTAAAACCCGAAAACACCGCTTTGAGCTAGACTCGAACGGGAACTGCTTCCCGACAAAGGGCCTTGCTACACCCTTGGTTATGACACTCCCGGGGGATATGTTTTGATAAATTCACAATCTTAGTATGAACCCTTATTAAGGGAAAAATTCCCCTAAGAATATATGATAGAAAGTAGATCATTAAAATCCTAGATTGAAGCTTATAGACTTGTGAGTTAAGGAAATAAAAGTTTATTTTTGAGTCATCAACTTTTGCCTTTGGATTAACCTTTATGTGTTACCCCTAACATTCCTTTTATTCCAGCCAATGGCTTGCAATAGGAGGACTCGGGCTAACAACTGTTGTGATGATCAGTGTGATGACTATACTAATGTGATGCCAAATCCAATGGGAGCGGGAATCAAGAACTATTTCATGCTTCTCTCTCAGCTAACTCAAGTTTTGAATAGAAACATGGGTTAAGAGGAATGTTCAACCCCCCCCCCCTAAGAAAGAAGAAGTTGCTATCGAGAGCTTTATGAGACAAAGGCCTCCTATATTTAGTGGATCATCTGATCCCATGATCGCTGAACAATGGATCAACTCCATTGAAAAGATCTTCACCATCCTCCAATGTTCTGAACAAGAGAAGGTTCTCCTGGATACTTATCGTACGGAGGGTGAAGATAATAAATGGTGGATGTAGATCAAAAAATTAAATCTTGAGGAGGAGATCGAGGCTTTGGAATGGAACGAATTATGGAAGATTTTTTCGATAAATATTTTCGGTGCACCCTCTGGCTTAAGATGGAAAGGGACTTCCTTTCCCTCATGCAAAAATATGAGGAATCCATTGGAGAGTACGATGAAAACTTCACAAGGCTTGCACGATACGCTTCTAGATTTGTCGTTACTCTTGAATGCAAGGTTGACCACTTCTTTGGTGGGATGAAGCCTAGCTTGCGGAGAGCATTAGCGATCCGTGACTTCGACAGCTATGAGGAAATTTTCTGATATTCCCTCAATGTCGAAATGGAGATCGGAGAATCACATGGGTATCATGAAGATAAGAAGCATAAGGTGGACTTCAATACTGGTGGGCCAATGGATAAATCCAACGATGCTAAGATGTTCTAGAACCCCACTTTCCAAATGTGCGGAAAGAAGTACCCTGGAAATTGCCTTAAGTGGACGAGAAAATGCTTCAGGTGTGGAAGAGAAGGGAACCTAGCTATTAACTATCGGAAAGAAGGACTCACGGCTGCGAAAGAGGAGAGGAACTCTCAATTCGAACCTCAACGCATTGTTCAATGCTATAAATGAAAAGAACCGGGTCATTTTGAAAATCAGTTCCCTAATCCAAGGGTTATCAGAGGCAACCAACAACCTCCAAGACAGCAAGGAAGACCTTTTTCCATCACTTCTGCCGAAGTGAACCTCGACAACGAAGTGGTGACAGGTACACTAGTTATTCATTCACGAATAGTGAACATACTTTTTGATTCAGGTTCTATGCATTCTTTTATATCTCGAAAGTTTAGTAGAACAATCCCAGCACCACCACAAATCATGGAAGTAAAGATGTCGGTGAGTACAGAAAATGGGGCAATCATTGCATCCCATGAATATAAGTCTACCCCTATTATAATCTGTGGATTGAATTTCCTGGAGAAACTCATCATACTCCCTCTGGTGGAATTTGATGCAATTCTTGACATGGATTGGATTTCCTTATATAGTGCCAACATAAATTTTCGGGAGAGGGAAATCAAATTCCATATAGAGAATTGACCCCCGATTCTTTCCAAGTGTCAGGAGGAAGATGAATCTCCTTTAGCACCACCATCTCAAGCATAGATATTACTGCCTTATAAGCACACATATCTGGCTTAGATGATTGAGTCCAAGGAAGAAACCATCCTTGAAGAAATGCCTATTGTGAGGGAATTCGCTGAAGTGTTTCCCGAGGAACTGCCTGGTGTTCCTCCAAGAAGAGATGTTGAGTTCTCAATTGAACTTATTCCTATGGATCTACCAATATCCAAGACACCATATAGAATGGTTGTTGTTGAGCATGAAGAGATGAAGAAACAACTACAGGAGAATCTGGATAAAGGTTTTATACGCCCATGTGTTTCACCATGGGGTGCACTAGTCCTCGTCGTCAAGAAGAAGGATGGGTCAATGCGGCTCTACATCAATTATCATGAACTTAAAAAATTCACGATAAAGAACAAGTATCCTCTCCCAAGAATCGATGACTTGTTTGACCAGCTGCATGGCGAACAATACTTCTCCATGGTGGACTTGCGGTCGGGATATTATCAAGTAAGGGTGAAGAAGTAAGATATCCCCAAAACTGCTTTTCGTACAAGATACGGGCAATATGAATTCATAGTAATACCTTTCGGACTCACCAATTCTCCAGAAATATTCATGGACTTGATGAATAGTTTCTTTATAGACTACCTTGAAAAATTTTGTGGTAGTCTTTATAGATGATATTCTAATACACTCCAAAACCAAGGAGGAACATGAGGAGCATTTAAGAACTATACTAGAGACTTTTCTCCAGGAGAAGCTCTATGAAAAGTACAGGATGTGTGAGTTCTGGTTGAAAGAGATCTCATTCTTGGTCCATATCATCACAAGAAATCAGATATCTATGGATCCCTCCAAAACAGATGCAATTGATGGATGGCCGAGGCCAACATCGGTAACCGATATCTATAGCTTCTTGGGGTTAGTTGGGTATTATCGACGATTTGTGAGAAAATTTTTCACGATTGTCCAACCCTCTTACCATGCTAAATCGAAAGGGAGTAAAGTTTTCTTGGAGTGATGAATGCGAAGAATGTTCCAAGGAGTTGAAATGGAGGATTATCCCTGCACCCGTGCTCACATTACCCACAAGTGGAGAGCTTTTTGTGGTATTCAGTGATGCTTCGAAGAAGTGATTAGGATGTGTGCTGATGCAGAATGATAAAGTGATATCCTATGCCTCAAGATAGTTGAAAATCCATGAGTGAAACTGTCCAACGCATGATCTGGAGTTGGTGGCTGTGATCTTTTCCCTGAAAATCAGGCGGCATTATCTCTATGGAGAGAAATGTGAGAGATATACTGACCACAAGGGTCTTAAATATATATTTGCACAGAAAGAGCATAATATGCGCCAGAGAAGATGGATAGAGGTCATCATAGATTATGAATGTTCAATACATTACCACACTGGGAAAGCGAACAAGGTGGCGGATTCCTTAAGTAGAAAGGATCCAGCGATTCTATCAATGATGAGAATTGAGAAGGATCCAATCTTCTTAGACATGATGAATATGAATGTGGGAATCATAAATAAGGGAACGTCATCAATCCTTTCACAAATGATTACTCAACCATCTCTTTTGGAAAGGTTAGAGGATTTTGAAAAGGATGATGTGGGAATTCAAGAAAAAAGTAGAAGCTATCAAAAAAGGAAAATCCTCAGAGTTTTATGTTAATGAAGAAGGAACTGTGCGGTTTGGGAATAGACTATGTGTTCCATCATGTCCGAAGCTGAAAAAGGAACTCTTAAATGATGCACATAGTTCAAATTTCACTATTCACCTAGGGGGCACAAAGATGTATCGAGATCTCTGAGAAAACTTTTGGTGGGATAATATGAAGAAGGAGATCGCCGAATATACATCAACGTGCCTGATGTGTCAGCAAGTGAAGGCAAATAGGAAGAATTCAAAGGGGATGATGCAACCATTGCCCATACAAGAATGGAAATGGGAAAACATCAACATGGACTTTGTCACCAGACTTCCAAGGACATCCAATGGCAACAATGCAATCTGGATTGTTGTGGATCGTCTTCCAAAGACTGCACACTTCATTTCTATTCAGGAGAATTTCTCAATGGATCAACTGGAACAGATATATATCAGGGAAGTGGTAAGGTTGCATGGAGTACCATTATCTATTGTGTCTGATTGAGATCCAAGATTCACCTCTACATTTTGGAAGAGTCTTTAACATGCTCTGAATACTGAACTAAACTTCAGTACGACCTATCATCCTCAAACTGATGGCCAATCCTAGCAGACTATCCAAACACTTGAGGATATGTTGAAAGCGTGCTCAATGGACTTTAAAGGAGGATGGGATCAACTTCTTCCTCTGGTTGAATTCTCATATAATAACAGTTTCCACTCGAGCATCCAAATGGCACCATATAAAACCCTTTATGGGAAAAGGTGCAGAACACCGGCATGTTGGGATGAGGTCGGTGAACGTAAGCTGCTTGGACCAGAAATGGTCGAAGAAATAGTGGAGAAGATGAAAACCATTTAGTATCATATCAAGGCAGCCCAGAGTCGACAGATGAGTTATGCAGATAATCATCGACGAGACCTTGAGTTTATAGTTGGAGACATGGTGTTTTTACACATATCTCCGTGGAAGAAGGTCATGAGGTATGGAAAGAAAGGGAAGTTATGTCCAAGGTACATCAACCTCTTCGATATTCTTGATCGTGTTGGGGCTGTGGCCTATCGACTAGAACTTCCACCTACTATGGCCAAGGTGCATGATGTCTTTCATGTATCCCTCTTAAGGAAGTACATACCAGACCCTTCACATGTACTCTCATCTGAGGTGGTACAATTGGAAGATGATCTTTCTTATGAGGAGAAACCATTGAAGATCTTGGATCATAGAGAAAAAGTTCTACAAAATAAGACAATGCCCCTTGCCAAGGTGTTGTGGAGAAACCACAAGTTTGAAGAAGCAACTTGGGAGTTGGAGGATATGATGAAGCTGAGTTACCCACATTTGATTTAGTGTGGGAAAAGGAAAATTTCAAGGGCGAAATTTCTTAAGGGGGGAATATTGTAACGACCCAAAGTCTAATTAATGGAAAATCTGTCTTGATCTAGTTAAATGTATCTTTATAATTTTTTTGGTTTTATGATAAGAGCTATGACCATTACTTTTATAGCCATTGAACAGTTATCACATGATTTGTATAAATATAAGGCTTTAACAAACCCAATTTAACTCAGAAAAAGGACGTGATGGCCTCATCCAGTAGAATTGCCCCATACGAAGCCCATTTGTCAGAGCTCGGAAAAGAAGTAGCATCCTTGGGCTTCGACCTTGACCAAGCCCATGCTGAGCTTCATTATGTCAAGATCGAACGTGACCATCTACGGGAAAAGTGGAAGTTGATTGAAATTACCACTCAAGCGATGTTATCCGATCCACATCAAGAGTATGTCACCATCACACACCTTACCCTTAGGTCTTATGTAGGAGTTTTAAGGGGTTATGTAACAAATAAGTAGTACTATGTTCATGCACATTATTTTTGTATATAATAATTATTATAACTTCTAGTCATTTTTGATACATTGTAAATAGTTTTTAAAGTACAAATGGTCTTTTTGTTATTATTTAATTAAGAATTATATTTTATTAAATAAAGGGATTTTTGAATTAAATAATATTTTAATAAAATATTATTATTAATTTTTAATTAATTTTTATTAAATATAAATTTTCTTATAATTTTATGAATGCAATTATAATTATTATTAAGGTTTGAAAACCATTTCTGTCAAAACTCGTGAATTTTTGATAAATGTCAGTTTTTATTATAAAAGTGAAAATTTACATATATAGAAAATTATTTAGATAAAATAAATTTTATTTTAGGAATCAGGATGATGAAATTATCCAATGGTGAATTTTTCATAATTTTATGAGACAGTCAAATTTTTGGGTAAAAATTAAATACCGTTTAAATATATAATGTGTTTTATGACATCATAATGACCCAATAGTGATGTAATAAAATACTATAATCTTTATGTTCTTCCAATATATGTTTTAACATTAAAATAAAGTGATTTTGGGTTTGTTTGACTTATTTTTCAAAGCATTAATGGACCCCTCAAGACTTATTCAACACTTTGCCTTTTTAAAATTAATTTCCATGGGAGTGTGACTCACCTCCACCTAAGCAACCTTATTATTTTAAGAACTTCGGACTTGGGCATTATAAAATATTGGTTTCTTCTTCCATTTTCCAAAAACCATGGGCAAAAACCATGGGATGGTTTGTGGTTTTGATGAAATTAATGTAAGGGGACCCAAACCTAAATAATAAAGAATTCCCTCACCGTTCCTATATAAATCCACCCAAGATCCCAGTTCCTCCTCACTAAAATCCCTTTGGGTTCTTCCAACCTCTTCCCTACTCTCTCTATAATCCTCTCAGGGTTCCCTAAGCTCCCAAGAAGCCTCTCATAAGCCTCTCTATAGCCTTTGGAAGCACACATCCATGTAAGGGTTTTTTCATCCTTTCTCATTTTTGTCAATTTTTATTTAGATGTATTGCCCTTTTAATTTCAATTATGAATATTGTGGTATGGTTTCACACCTCCCTCATAATGCCCTTTTTATTTTTGAATGATGACAGACCCCTTTCTCTCTCATTTAATGCCTCCCATGTACACCTGTTACTATGCCGAAATTCCGAAAGGAACTTCTCTCTCTTCTTTTACATTCAAGAAATACTTTTGTATCATGAATCTAAATTCCATTTCAATTGTTGGGATATATATCTATATGTCCTCTTTACTATAAATTACATGTAAATATGATGAGGAACCCCTTTCTCTCTCATCAACCATTTTTATGAATTCTTATGTCACACTGTTACACTGCCGAAATCGCACTGATTTTCTAAGCTAATGTCATTGTGTAGTGAATACCATTCCCATTTCTCCATCAAGGGTATTAACCTTAATGTACATTTACTTATTGATTGTAATGTTTCATGTATGAATTCCACATTCCTTTATCGTGGAATAAATGATTATGTTTTATGAATCCATGTTTTGTGATCCATATTTTATGATCCATGTGGCACACTTATGCATGAAATGAAATGTTTAAGAAGGGTGCGCCCTTATAGCGCTCCAGTACATTAGGTAAAGAATTGTATCATGATATGTCATGTGCAATGAGTGTTTACTCATGGTAATTCAATTGAAAAGAGGGTTTACTTGTGCTTCATGTGCAATGAGGGTTTACTCATGCTCCATGTGCAATGAGCCTTGGCTCATGCTAATTCAATGTTAAGTGTTGTTGCCACATTTCCATGTTATGATTATCATGATTTATCATCCCTTTATGTTCATGTTTATCTTATGCTCGATTGACATGCCTATTGATTATCATGTATTGTACTCCTCATGTCATTCCATGTGTACACCCTTACTGGGCTTTATAGCTCACCCTTTTCTTATGCATGTCCTCAGGTTATCTCATGCAATGCTAAGTACGAGGGAATGTAGTGGTCATGTAAAGGAAGTTTTCAATAATGATGTTGTATTTCATGTTTTATGTTTTTATGTAATGATCCTAAACCCCAAATAAACTAATCCTCTTGATATTCATTATTGTATCAAGTGATGTTTTATGTAATAAAGCATGTTTAAGTTGTAATAAAAAGCAGGGTTGTCATAGAGGCACTTTAAATTAATAATAGATTGGAATGTCTGAGTATTCATAATCTGTTTTCACTAAGGCACCGCAGATATACTATTACTAAAGCAATTCAGGAAAATTATAAAATATATAATAGATATTTAAACCACCATGTAGTTTAACGGGCCCATCATCACCAAAATATAAAATGGTATAATCAGATGATTTATGATATAATAGGTTCTAGCTAAATGAATTCATAATTATGCATCATCATAATATGGGAGAATCTACCTAGGATGTATAAATTGATCACATTAAAATGAGAGATACTATAACTATAGAAAAATCATTAAGTACTTATTTAATTTATAACGGCTACTCATACACATTTTTTTCAACTATTTTTATGTATCTACAAAACCATAAAATTTATATTTTATATTATGTTATAGATTTAACTAAACCCCTAAGAATGAATAGTGAGTATGTTCTTTATTGTCTAGTTTTTGTTTTAACATTACCATTTCTTATGCTTGCGTGGAATTCTCAAGTTCATGATATGAAACATCTGGATTTCATTGTTTGGACGGATTGGATCTCTTGTCATCATCAACTATACTATTTTATAGCGCCCAATGGGGAGTTCCATGTCATTCAGGGAGAATTGGACTCAAGTTTGAATACAGTCAGGCTTTCTTATATAGGTTCAAGGAATGTAATTTATTTTTTATAATTTTAACTATAATTATAATCATTAAGCGGTGTTCTTCCTCTATTTACCATTTATTTTCATGATATTTTCTTTCTTAAATCAATTTTATTAGACTGGTATTGGAGGTAGATTTATCTATTTATTTATTTCTTATGATGGAAGAAATATCGACTAATTCATAGCACATGGAATAAGCTAAAATGAGATAATTAAATACTCAATTGGATGATCTTTTTTAGAGATGTTATATATGCCTGAGTGTCTCACCTTAGGTGGTTCATGTTTTCATTGAAAAGATATATAATGCAGCATTTTTCTAGGTATTTATTAATGAATGAATAATCGAGTCATGATTAAAACCCATTAACAAATTACTAATGATCGTTGATATTTTTTTATAGTTTACATGGGAATAAGTAGTTCTCGATTATAGATCTTATATTGGGTGATCACTAGTAAAATTTAAATTAATTGGATGTTTAGAAAACCAGCTTTTATTGTCTATATATCTGGTAAGAGTGCAGTTATATTATAATTTGACTAACCAATGAACTTGAAATATTTATGGAATTATCAAATAGGTATCTCCATGAGAATCATTTAATGTTCATGGTTCTCACTATAGATGAAATCCAAGTTTACTCAATGAATGAGGTGTATAATGTTAGTTATTTGAGAGTAGTTCTAGATTTTTTTCAAAATATAATAGTTTCTGAGAAGTTATCCAAATGCAATTTTTTAATTTTGGAACTGATGATCATGGAATATGATGTCTGAAAATAAGGTATTCTAATAGGTCGTAATAAGGTGAATGTTGTTATGACATTTGGGAAAAAAATTAATGGTGTTGAAATAATAATATTCATGGTTATAAAAAGATATTATCATTAATTGAAAACTATTTCTTGATGATAGATTCAATAATGAATACTCTATCATAGAAGGGGTAAATTTATATTTGGGTGAGAAATATCAAAGTTACATTTTTTATGTTGAAATATCTTTGAACTTATGTTCTTGTGTTGAATCTTCCAGAAGCTGGACATTGCTATGTGTTCTTGTATTAGGAATGTGGTTTAGGTTTTGGTGGTGTTCTTACAGAGCGTGGTCATGTCGTTTCCTATGGAACATCGAAGCATTAACTATATGAGATGAATGAACTAACCCATGAAAAATAATATGTATTTTTGATGATACTCATTAGATTCTGTATAATTAATTTATCCTATAACGGGTTACCATGTATTTTTTCCAATTTATATTAATCTATATATTCCTTTAAAAATAATAATTCTCTACCAGAGGCTTTAGGTAGAGTTCCTAGTATATTCTTACTTTGATATTTCTTATACCCATGGGAAAGGTAATTTTATTTCTAATTCATTGAATATGAGTAACATGACCAGGGATGTGAATTAATAATTGGAATGTTCTACTAGATGTCCCTTTTCCATCATTGGATATTGCATTATTGAAAATTATTGACGAGGTTGTCTTGGACATGTCATATTTTACGTATTTTCTTCTCAAAAATATTCTTCTTGAAAAAAATTATAATGACGAATTATATGGAATTAGGTATGCTTTTATAGTTGGGAGACTATTGTAGAGTGGTCATTATTACGGGAGGCTATACTATGTCTCAATAAATTGTAAACTGTTCCTTTTCCTATGAGAACCATTTTGGTGGTTAGATTTCTATAACTCATGGTTGGTTGTGATCATATAAAAAATTATGTGCTATAATATGTGGTGATAATTCTATTTTCCAAGTATGAATAAAGACATCTATGTCATTATTTCTAACAATTACACTTGAAAATATTCCAATTGGTGATCATCAAAAGACATCTTATTTTCATGAGCTACATCCAGTTCCATCATAGATGTGGTATTCTATTTATATGGAAATTGTGGTTGGGTTATTAATTTCACAGGAAAAAACAAATTGATATAGGTTGTGAAAAATAAAATGACCAAATAAGAACTAATTATACCCACTCTTTACACAAAAAATGTCTGGGATATGATTAATATCAATTTGAGAGATATTTTTTGATTTTATGGAGTTATATATGAAAAATATCTAATATAGATAACTATTTGAAATCTATCTTTCGGAGATGCCTCAAGGAGGATATGGGATCTTAGGTTTTTTAATATTATATACCATATGTATAAGGATGGAATTATTGAGAAGTCTATATATATTTTGGAGGATAATATTCATGCATAAATTTTTAATTTTGGAGGAGCACAAAAAAAAAATTCAGAAAAGTTGAGTTTCCTTATGAAAATACATACTAGTCTGTGATTAGAATGGATCATTTTGAAATAATATATTATTGGATTTATAAATCATCATTTTATTTGACAATGATTTATGAATGAAACATGGTTGGAAGAAGATTTTTTTCATGATAAGTCATCAAAGATTCAGTTTATTTGAATATAATATTGATGTCATAGTGCTGATTTAAATATTATGCTGATCGAAATCATAGACCATGGAACTATTTAGTTAGGAATTAAGTGTTCTTGAATGTTTCAACATTTTTTTTCAATTGATGGATTGAGACTTTGGGGATGCTAGCTCTAAATTGGGTTGGACCATTTCATATTTTTAAAAATTTGGGGAATGTTGATTACCATTTAGAACTTCCATTTTAGTGGATATCAAAAAAACATTTTCCATGTATCAATGATATGGATGTATCATTTTGTTCATCTCATGATTTGTGGTGGATTTATCTTTATGGAGTCTAGGAATTTTCAGTGATTAAGCATTCAATTATGAGAGTTTATTATGTGACCAAGGTAGATCAAGGGATAATGATACCTTTTGTCAGTTATCTATAGATGCATGGTAATGATTCTCATGAGATATGGGAGGATGAGAAACTATAGATAGAGTTCCAGAATCAATTTTTGCATATTGTATTTTATTTTTAAGATTTATTTGGGATAGAATGTTTTATGTTGGGTAGGTTGTAACCCTCATTGACATTTTTTCAATATGCGTTAAAACATTCAATGGTTATAATTTTTGTCGGCTAAGAAATTTAATAAAATAACAGGGTGGATGTCATTAATGGTATTGTTATGGTATTATGGTAAAATTTACCATAAAATATATGGTTTTTAACATTTACAAGAGATTGACACAATTTGTAATAGGTTTAAACAATTAGTAATATTCACCGATTTGATTCAGCAAAACCCATACACAACATGAAAGGATACATGCCATGTACAATTTATATTCAATATGAATATTATAAATATGATTTTAATGAAAAGTTCCACCATTTTTGGATTATATTCCATCTAGTAATTTAAAAAACTTGAACTGAGGTTACAAATCTATATTTATTAGGGAAATAAATTTCAAATGTGATGCATGTAAGATTTATTTCCCACTGGACCTGAAGAGATTCCTTGTGTGACCAAAAGCCTACATCAACAATTTGTTTTTATTTTTGGGTGATCTGTAATCCCTCCAAATCAAACATTAATTGATTAATCATAATATTGGTTTCAATTCATCTATCAAGGTAAATAGTCAACATTTCTATTGAATATTGGTCTCAATAACACTTTGATGTGACATATATAATGATTGGAGTGATAGATTTTTATTTCATTTGGTTAATTATTGTTTTTGTAGATTATGTCAATGAACTTTTTCTCCTTTTCTAATATGTAGGTAAGCACCACATTAGGTTTTTATTTCCATAAAAAATTCATGTGAGTCCATTAATGATTTTATCATTGATGAAATAATGAAATTTTTTGCTGATAACAATTGTATTTATATTATTTGATACTAACAAATTTTATACGAATTGGAATTTTCATTTAATTGGTATATATTTCTGGGGGAAACCCCTATTTAAAATGGTATATTAAATTTGAGGTACTTTTTACAATTAATGGGAATTTTAAAATGATATGAGAATTTAGGATGAAAAAAATGGATTTGATAGATATAGTAAAAACTATTACTATTTTTAGTAGGAAAATGAATGAAATGATTAAAATATTATATATTATAGTTTTGAAATGAAATTTAAGTGATGAAAATAAAAATGGTGAAATTTTTTTTTTGAATTGATTAAAAATAACTTTTCATTATTAATTAATTGATTGAGAATATGAAAGTCAATATAGATAGTGGGTTATTTGGGAAAATTAAACTAGGATGTTAATTCCCAAGAAACAGATTGATGATATAATATCTAAAAAACGTAATACTGATTTTTTTCTCCTTATTGGGATGGGTATGTTTCCTATTTGGCCTCATCCTGAGGGATGTGTTTACACATATTAGATGTGATCAATGATTTTAGATGTGAAAGGATAACAAAGCTAGACACTATTATATCATAGTGATGATGATCATTGTTATTATATTGATTTATTTGATAAAAATTTCTATGAATTTGAAACTAATTTATTCATTCATAGAGATATATATTATGTTTTCATATAATGTGTTTATTTATTCCCTGTTTGAAATGATTTTTATAAATCTAATGATAAAAATAATGAATTTTTTTTAAATATGGAGTTTTATTGCCATGATCAATTTCATTCAAATTGGAATATATTTTTTTGTTCTTTAGAATGTAATATTATTCTAAAGAACATTTTGAGTCCCTGTTGAGGATTTAGCTCACATCCTACCTTTTCTTTCAAGCAGTGTTACATTTTTATGTTCCAGTCCGAGTAAAGGGAAATATCCACTTGGAGGAAGTTTACTCTCTAGAACCCTTAGGACGTGGATTGTTTTTTATAGTTTGGTATTTGGTTATCTTTAATAATTTTAGTTATTTTGAGGACTTATTACTCAGGTTTTCGATATATATATTTTTGGATTCTGGTATAGTCTCTCAATAGTGTTTATCTGGAAAAACATATATTTATCATTATGTTAAATTTTGTTTGTGGTATATTTTTTCCCATTATTGGGACAAGATTCATGAAGATAGTCAAAAACCAATGGGGATCAGGAATTCCAATCTTACTAGGCGTGGATCAGCTTAGGTTTTAGCATACCATGGTATCCAAGCTAGTTCATAACAATAATTTCCTTTCTTGATTATTATGAATATGTTTTGATAACCAACATCCTGATGTGGTGTTTAAAAAGATTTCATTTAAAACGAAAATAATATTTATTTACAAGATCAACTGTATGTTTTTTAGAAGTAATTCAATTTATTTAGATAGAATATGATAGATGGTGGTTTTGAAATGGTAACATATAATTCAGTATCCTATATGAAATACTACATGATGAATATTAGAAAATATAACACCATGATAATTTTTGATATATTCAATATCAATAATATAATTAACTAAAAACAAAAATAATATGAGTTTTAAATTAAAAACAACACTAATTTTATCTTTCATTACACAAAACACTAATATTAGCTTTCATTACACGCAATACTGAGATTAAACAAAATATAATATATTATTAAAATATTATAATTTGTTATGATAGTTGTCATAAGGCAATAATAATTGTTGAGTGTGAATATTAATAACAAAATTTGGAATATTATATTTGTATATTTATTAAAAACTAATGAAAGATAATTTATCTGAAAAATAGAAATGTTTTGCGAAAAATGTATTTTCTCTAAAAGTTAGTTTAGTCACGATTTACACAAATTCATTAAAACCTATTTTTGAAAATATTATAAAATTTAATTTATCATAATACAAAAAAATTCAAATCATACCAAAAAAATATTCTTAGGCTTAATTTTTTGGTTTTTTAAAATGTTTCATTTTTTGATAAATAGTGAAAACTACTAGATTTTAATTGAAAAATTACATATCATTTAAATTATTTATAATGTAATATTATATTTTAAATTATTTAAAAAATATATTTATTACAGTTGTATATATCAAATAATATGACTTATCTCAATTTAATAATTTTTTATTTTTATTTTGCATTAAAAAAATTGGGTAAGATTTGTACATTTTCCATTTAAAAACTATATTTCTTATCGTATCTACATGATTAATTTTAAATTAAAATATTCCACTTATTTTAATAGAATTTTAAAATAAAAATTACAACATATTTTGAAACAGTATTACATAAATTATCTAATAGGATCATATTATTTTTTGAAAATAAAGTATAGTAAAAAAATTAAATTTATTTACATCAATCAAGGTAAAAGAATGTCTATCGAGGACATGAACAAAGATGATAAGGTATAAAATTAGGGAAACAATTATCCAACAACCATTAGATGGCCATTTTTCGACCATATATTCCTTAGGTTATTATTTTTTTGATTTTGGGACTTCATTTACATTAATGTGAGATATATAATAAGTGATGTAATGAAAAAGACAACAGATGAACCTTCCTTTCTTTTAATATACATAAATATTTGGGATATAGGAAAAAAATATTTTCATTTATAAATATTATTCTAAGTAAATTGAGTTATATATAATAATATTTTATATTTATTTCTCATGTATGAAAATATTTTTCTATGTAGTTTAGGAGCACCAACAAATTAATAATTTATTTTGATGGAAAATAATATAAATGATACTAAAAATATTAAATGTAATATAAATTTAGTAAATTATTTTGTTCAATTTATTTTTTATGAGTGTAAATAATATTATACATATGTTTATATAAGATAGTCTAATTATATCATTATATTTATATTTTTTGAAATTTAAATTAAATGTGTAATGTTAAAATTATGATGAATGATATTTTATAAAAAATATATTCTATTAGATGTTTTAAAATATTTAAATAATTTATTATTCAAATAGAATTTATATGAATTAAAATATGTACAATTGTTCATTCAATGACCACTTTTCATTTATAATTACCATATTAAGATCACAATTTTAAAAACAATGATAGAGGAGTTACAGATAAAACAAGGTTGTCCAAGTTAAAAGTTCTTATGGTAAAATTAATTTTCAATTCACCAGATATGTTTATTTCATAAAAGTTATTTTATATCTATAATAAGTAGTATCTAATATTACTAATTTTATATTATCCTTATATATTTAATTAACCTGGATAAAAATATAATTATCATATTGGAAAAAAAGTTCTAAAATAGAGTAAACATAAATTATAGCGAATGAAATGATTAAAAAATGAAATTTTGTGTTTAGCTATTTATATTGACTATATAATCCAATTTTTGGATTCACATGTTGTAAAAATTATATCCAATTATAGAATAGTTTTGATCATTTACAAAAATAAATCTCCTCCTAAATTAAAAATGGGAAATCAATCCCCTAACATCTTCCCAATGTTGAATCCTTCTGGATTTGAATTCCTATACAAAATCACATCTTAAAATAACACCCATCATAATAAAATCCTTATTTATGAATTAAATCCAACCTTTAAAGCATGGGTTCAATCCTAGGGAAGATACCCAGAGAAGATATAAATTTCTTCAATGAGAATCTTTATATATTTTATTCATCTACCGCCATAAATTATTATTAAACTATGATTACATAATAATATTACTAAATTCAATTAAATAATTGGATTTTATGTTAAAATAAATGAACTAAATCCATACCCACTTCCATTAAATGTGTTAATAATTTATTATTCTTGTGTATAACTACTACCGACTCATGAGCAGATGCCATTTTTCTCCATTAAAACATAACATCGTTTGATATAATGATAGATATATATTATATCTATGATACTTAATTTCACGACCCATCCTCGGGGACCATGTCGTGACTACCCCATGCCCTCCTTCCATAGGCCAGGGGCTGGCGACTAGCACCAAAGGCGTAAATCCCGATAACTGGGAAGGCATTGCCTTTGTAAAAGTAAAAAAAACACCACAGAGTACAAGAGGAAGTAAAACACTAAGTACAAAGAGAAGTTTTGAATGGTAAATGGGCCAGAATACAAACCCAAATGAAAGTACAACTACAAATGAACGATAGTACAACAGAAAAAGCCAAACAGCTGGAAGAAAGGAACCAACTCCTGGGTCGTCCTCCTCAGATCCTACCTGAAGGGTAGGTACAGATGGCGCAGCTCATGGATCGTCCACCACGGATCCTAACTCTTCATGTGGTCCACCTCTGGGTACCGTCCAGTCCTTGAACACTCGGCCTCTGTCAGCACTGTCCGTCATTTGCAACCAACACAATGAGGTGCCGGCATAGCCCGTGCAGGGGTGAGTATAACAATACTCAGTAGGGACCCCAAGACCCTCAAGGTCTCACTAAAACCAACATGGTGACCACAAATAAGATCTCAACAGATAACCTCTACTTAGGTATATGCCGGTACAT
Source organism: Viscum album (assembly GCA_963277665.1). Lineage (NCBI taxonomy): Eukaryota > Viridiplantae > Streptophyta > Magnoliopsida > Santalales > Viscaceae > Viscum > Viscum album. The sequence goes on along the minus strand of OY728143.1, from coordinate 57,326,198 downwards.
ACACCTAAGTTATCAAGTAACCCATCTCAATCATGAGGAAACACAAAGATTATGAAATCAACGGATAACCACTACCCAGGTATATGCCCATACATATACCTAAGTTATCAACTGACCCATCTTAATCATGAGGTAAACAAAAAGGTCATAGTCTTAGCTCAAACCAGGATTTTCATTATCGAAACCATTACTGCTGAAGAGCTCTTTCTCTGGAGTGTACAGTGGTCCTATCACGACTCCGAGATACTTCTCACTAACCTAAGACTGCTGAGGTACTTCTCTTGTCGAGTACCACAGGTCAGCGGCCAACTACCGGGTGGTCCATCCGCTGTGGGTCTGTCTCCAAATACCGGGTGCTCCCCCTAATAGCCTATAGAGGTACTCCTCCTATCGAGTACCGTGGGTCTGCGGCCAACTACCGGGCGCTCCGTCCGCCGTGGGTCAGTCGCCAAATACCGGATGCTCCGTCCACTGGGTTGGCCGACTCACTCCAAGTCGAGTTGGTCCAGCAGTCGTCAAGTCTCAGCTGGCTACACGGTCTCTGTACTCCTCACACTCATCTCTGAGAGGGTCCGCTCCATGAGCTATAGGTCGATACTCCACGTATCTCAAAAGGACCTCCACGTCATAGGGGTCTCAACGCAACAGACGGCGCATCAATCGGATGCCTGATCTATGAGTTATTAGCCTTTTCGTCCAAGGGGCCCAGTTGGTTTCGTGAGCGAACCGTCCCGACTATATCTCAATTGTACCCCGAACTCTCATAGGGTATACTCAAAGGAACCATTTCTCAATATTATTACCAACGCCGCTGGCAGTTCGTCAAACGGACGTCCGGTCTGAAAGATATCAGTTGTTCCGTTCCAGGGGCCTGGTTGGATTTTCGGTACAATCCAACCCGACCACTATCCAACCCCGACACTATCCAAAAACAACCAAAACTCGGGCGAAGTATGCCAAAAGTTCCATCCCATCAAGAGGAATTCAACGAGACAGACGGCGCGTCAATCGGACGGCCGGTCTGTGAGTTATTGACATTTTCGTCCCTAGGGCCCGGTTGGTTTCGTGAGCGAACCCACCTAACCGTAATCCGACGACATCCAAACCTCGAGCGGAGTAATCCAAACGATCCGTCTCACTTAGAGGAATCCATCAAAGTCGACGACACGTCAATCGAACGTCTGTAGCTCAAGATATAAGTGTTTCCGCTCCGAGGGCCCTGTTGGTTTCGTATCCGAACCAACCCGGCCGAACCACAGTATTCTGAAACATTGAGTGCGATATACCAAAATGACTGCCTCGATCCAAGGATCGCATCACCGCTAAAGGTGCATCAATCGGAGGTCCGTAGCCCATGATATGGGCAAAAGAACAAAGAGGGTCCGAAAACGGTGGTTTCGGGCCCGGGCCGACCCTGCCCGAGACCCCCCGGTCAGCCCGAACAGGGATGACCCGACCAGGGTCGAGGTCGGCCCGGACCGGCCTGGGCATAGCGCGCCCAGTGCGCTGGCAAGGTATTCGGCCAACCGGTCGAGCTGTTTGGTAGGGGGTGCCTGCACCCTTGGTGTAACCGCAGCCCCCCTTTAATGGGGGCCGTTTTTGTTGGTCGGCCAGGGGTTTGAACCCCCGCATGTCCTCATGTCCGGCAGGCCCGCCCCGGCCAGCCAGATTCTGCCACCACTGGACGAGTGACAGCCGGTCCCCTTCCTGCTCCGACACCGGCGGCCCGGAACAAGCCGCCGGTCACCCTGCTCCGCCGCGGCCCGGAACCGGCTGTGGTTTTGGTTCGTCAGGCACGGCACGACGGCACCACGCCCCTCCTCCGCGGCCCTGCTCTGGCGGCGGTGTCTTCAGTTTTCTTCGACACGGTGTGATGGTGTCGCGTCCTTGTTCAACTTCATGGCGCTGTGCGAAGACGCCTTGAATTACTTGCCGTACGATCCCGTGTGGTGCGACGACACCACACCATTCTGTCCCGGCCAAATTAGAAACAACATCCAATTTGGAGGAGGGTCGGCCGTGTTTTTGTGGTCCGGCCCCCTCTCGTTAATTGATAGCAAATGGTCATAAAATTCATGATGGATGACAATGTATAATTTACGAATGGAAATAATTAAATAAACCCTACATGAGCAAAGCTAGAACGGGGGTTCACCGCGGAAAATGACGTCATGAGGTGAAGCTCCTTAAGTTGATGGAGAACGCCTGAGGAGGAAGTAGCATCTCCTTTTTTGTTGAAACGGGAAGAAGATTGAAAGAGGGTGCGATGTCGATGTTCGGAAACACACTAGCTGCGAAGAGAAGAAGAGATGGCACGTCGATATCTTCTTACGGTGACGACGTTCTTCGTCGAAGTCTTGGTGTTCTTCGTCGAAGATGAAGATGAAGAGATCTCTCCTCAATTTCCACACACAACATCCAACCAAAATGAATTAAGGCTCACCCATATATTATTAACATAAGCCACAATTCAAAAATTCAAAACTTAAATTAAATAATTGAATTGGGTGTTGGCATACTTAATGAGAGGAGAGGTAAAGTCACCCAATTAATGGGATGTTAAAAAGTTATAAGAGTTACACAACTTAAGTGGGGGTTTATAGGGGTTAGGGAGTTAAGGGATTTGAAATGGTGGGGGCTCGTGTGGGCCCACCTCACCTTAAATCCACTCAAGGAAAAAAATACAAATAGTGGGTCCCACCTTAACTCCTACACTTAGGTTCTAACTCATAGAAAGGGAAATAAAATTCTTAACGAAAATTTTATTTCACCAACACTTAAACCACAAATTTAAACAATTCAAAATGAGCAAACACAACTCCAGAAAAGGCGTTCCTAAGCAATTATTGGCGCTACGGTTCCATCGGTGCCCTCGGAATTTTATTCCAAGCACCGGTTCTAATGTTAGAAATTCACGCCCGTTTTTTCACTGAACGTACCCGAACTAAACTTTGGAAAATGATTCCGGGCACACTGGGCCTCGGAATCAGGCGCTGTCAGAAATTGCGTTCTTGTAAATTCTAAATAAAATTAAGAAAAAAATTTCCATGAAATTTCCGGGTCTTTACATTACTCCCACCTCAGGGATTTACGTCCTTGTAAAGCTTCAACACAATCTAGGGTCACAAAAGCGGTATTGAGCACACACCTGAGCCTTCCGCTCCCATGTGCTTACCTGGAGATTCCATACTGCCAAAGAAAGTGCACCCGAGGAATCGACCATCCTCATAGGATCTGATCCTGTCGATTCTCGATCCCTACTTGAACCTCCGTGGAAGTAACCCCATCGCCATCGTCCTGCTCTTCATGGTCGATGATATGCGAAGGGTCGAGTGTGTATCTCCTCAGTTGAGATACCTGGAAAATGTCATGCACCTGGTGCAACTGAGGTGGATGGGTCAACCGGTAAACCACCTCGCCTACCCAGGTGAGGAACTAGAATGGTCTGTTGAACCTCAGAGATAACTTGTCGCCCTGGCCACATCTCCATAAACCTCGTCGAGGTGAGACCCGTATAAGGACGTGACCGTCATCCTCGAACACTAGAGGTCTCCAATTCCTGTTAGATCTGAAACTCAAACGACTGATGCCATGAGGGTATGGTTGACTGACTCAAGTGTGATCAGTCGCACCCTCCTATGAAAGAGTTTAACCTATGCTTCCTGGGATTTCCTTTTCGCCAACCAAGGAATACCCATCCCGACGATTGCCTAATACTGTCAATTTGAGTATGAACAATGATTGCCCAATCCATACTCAAACTAATGCCGTAAGGCCTCGACGGTTCCACCAAGATATTAGAACTGAAACTCTCACCTCGAGGGTCTGACCACATCATCGGCGTAAGTGTGATTATCGAGTCTCCTCTCAAGTTATCTCCAGACATTAGGGTCAAGTCCACGGATTCCAGAAACTATAGGTATGGAACAAGATTTTCGAAAGCAAGGAATGGTTCATATCGACGTTTGTTACTATAGCAGCTAGTAGTGGACACAGACTATCCCTTGAATCATTTTTAGAGCCATTGGGTCACACTCTTTGACCACATGCAGCCGCACTCTTCCTCCGCCCTTCAGCTCCCAGAGCCTGGCGTGGATAACTAAGGCTGGTGGTTGTAGCATGTTAAGATGTACACCACCTCATGCTGCTCTCCTAACTCTGACTCCACGTCTGCTGCTCCGCAGACTCATCTCTCCTTAAAGCTTCCTCTTCTTTAAACATTTAACACGCTTGAGTCTCTAAGACTGGAGCCGATTTCCTTATTCTTACTGCACTGTGCAGTCTTCATCCGCTCCTAGATGATATGTACCTTCTTCTCATATGATCTGAAAGAGCAGCTAAAATTTATCCTTTTCCGAAAAGAGAAACTCAGTCTCATCCCCTGGATGAACCACGCCCATTGCCTAATAAAGTCAATCCTAACAAGAATGACACATTCATTCCATGTATGATGTCATAAGGCCTCGACGTAACTACTAAGAGATCCAACTGTCACTCTCGCCTCCAAGGGTCTAGTCACACTATCGGCATCAGTGTGAGGTCACTGGGTCTCCTCCAGTAGAAATCTCGAAATTGAGGGTTAAGTCAACATTTTTAACTAGGACCACTCAGTATCAAACAAACAAAAGGACAGGAAAGAAAACAAAGATAAGTGTATTTTTATTATTGCAGCTCATAGTACAAAGACACGAATACAACAACTACATGGAATTAGAAGTACAAGGTACGTATCCACTAGTTCTGCTCCTGTCTACCTGCTCCCGGAGCTCTACTGCCTTGTCCACTGCTCGGTTGTTGCTCAAGCAACCGCCGCTGCTTCTGCCTTGGTGGCTCCTCCAAAGCCTCCGGATCAACTGTACGAGGAGTCAGACAGTCACGTGCCAGGTGACCCCTTCCACCGCATGAGTAACACTGTCTGTTTCTGGCACGCCTAGCTCTGTCCCCACCCCAGGTGCCCCACACCACCGATCCTAAAACCCGAGATCGCCCAACTGCTGGTCTGGGCCTCTTGGACCTTTGCATCATCTTTCTACTGCCCACAAATGACTCGGCTACTGATCAAAAAACACGCGGCAAAGGCAGCAGCTCCTGAACACGCTCGGGGTGTAGAGCTACTGGCACAAACTCCACCCTGAAGAAGGTCTCGAAGTCATCCCATATAATGGTCATCCTGAAAGAAACAACGTGACACAGTCAAACGATTATACCAGGTGAGCTGACCTGGTTTGAGATGATATTTAAAAACTTCTAGAAACACACACACAATTAGTGTTTTCATGCACAAAGTCGGAAATCAGTTGTCAGGGTCCGGGTGTATGGATACGTCGGCCGCCCGCACCTACACTGGACTCCCTGAACTGATAACCACACTCGGTACTCTTAACACTATTGCTTCACAGAATGAAAATTTCAGAATTATAAGTTCTGCGGTAGAACCGACTCCACTGATACCAATTTGTCACGACCCATCCTCGGGGCCCGTGCCGTGACTACCCCATGCCCGCCTTCCATAGGCCAGGGGCTGGCGACTAGAACCAAAGGCGTAAATCCCGATAACTGGGAAGGAATTGCCTTTATAAAAGTAAACAAAACACCACAGAGTACAAGAGGAAGTAAAACAGTAAGTACATAGAGAAGTATTGAAAGGTAAATGGGCCAGAATACAAACCCAAATGAAAGTACAACTACAACAGAACGATAGTACAACAGAAATAGACAAACAGATGGAAGAAAGGAAGCAACTCCTGGGTCGCCTCCTTGGATACTACCTGATGTGTAGGTAAAGATGGCGTAGCTCATGGATCGTCCACCACGGATACTAACTCGTCGTGTGGTCCACCTCCGGGTACCGTCCAGTCCTCGAATACTCGGCCTCCGTCAGCACTGTCCATCATCTCCAACCAACATAATGAGGTGCGGGCATAGCCCGTGCAGGGGTGAGTATAACGATACTCAGTAGGGACCCCGAGACCCTCAAGGTCTCACTAAAACCAACATGGTAACCAAAAAGAAGATCTCAACAGATAACCTCTACATAGGTGTATGCCCATACACACACCTAAGATATCAAGTAACCCATCTCAATCATGAGGAAACACAAATATTATGAAATCAACGGATAACCACTACCCAGGTATATGCCCATACATATACCTAAATTATCAAGTTATCCATCTCAATCATGAGGTAAACAAAAAGGTCATAGACTCAGCTCAAACCAGGATTTTCATTATCGTTACCGTAACTGCTAAAGAGATCCGTCTCTGGAGTGTGCAGTGGTCCTTTCATGACTCCGAGGTACTGCTCACTAACCTAAGACCTTGGAGGTACTCATTATATCGAGTACTGTAGGTCTGCGGCCAACTACCGGGCGCTCCGTCTGTTGTTGGTCTATCTCCAAATACCGGGCGCTCCCCCTAATAGCCTATAGAGGTACTCCTCCTATCGAGTACCACGGGTCTGCGGCCAACTACCAGGTGCTCCGTCCACCGTGGGTCAGTCGCCAAATACCGGGCGCTCCGTCCACTGGGCTAGTCGACTCACACCAAGTCGATTCGGTCAAGCAGTCGTTAGGTCTCAGCAGGCTACACGGTCTCCGTACTCAGCACACTCGTCTACAGGAGGATCCACTCCACGAGCTATAGGTCGATACTCCGCGTATCTCAAAGGACCGCCTCATCATAGGGGTCTCAACGCAATAGACATCGCGTCAATCGGACGCCCGGTCTATGAGTTATTAGCCATTTCGTCCCAGGGGCCCGGTTGGTTTCGTGAGCGAACCAACCCGGCCGTATATGAACTGTACCCCGAACTCTTATAGGGTATACTCAAAGGAATAGTTTCTCATCGTGAATACCAACGCCGCTGACGGTTCGTCAAACGGACGTCTGGTATGAAAGATATCAACTTTTCCGTTCTAGGGGCCCGGTTGGATTTCAGGTACAATCCAAATCGGCCACTATACAACAGCAACCAACACTCGAGCGAATTATGCCAAAAGTTCCGTCTCATCAAGAGGAATTCAACGACACAGACGGCGCGTCAATCGGATGCCCGATCTGTGAGTTATTGACTTTTTCGTTCCTAGGGCCCGGTTGGTTTTGTGAGCGAACCAACCTGACTGTACTCTGACGACATCCAAACCTCAAGCGGAGTAATCCAAAAGATCCCTCTCACTTAGAGGAATCCATCAAAGTCGACGGCACATCAATCAGACATCCAGATCTCAAGATATAAGCATTTTCGCTCCGAGGGCCCGGTTGGTTTCGTATCCGAACCAACCCGGCCGAACCCAAAGTATTCCGTAACCTTGAGTGCGATATATCTAGATGAACGTCTCGATCCAAGAATCGCATCGCCGCCAAAGGTGTGTCGATTGGAGGTCTGTAGCCCATGATATGGGCAAAAGAACAAAGAGGGTCCGAAAACGGGGGTTTCGGTCCCGGGCCGACCCAGCCCAAGACCCCCCGGTCGGCCCGAACCGGTTCGACCCGACCCGGGTCTGGGTCAGCCCAGCCCGGCCCGGCCCGGCCCGACACGGCCCGGCCTGGGCACAGCGCGCTGGCCAGGCGCTCGGCCAACCGGCCCGGCCGTTTGGCAGGGGGGCACCTTCCCCCTGGTGTAACCACGACCCCCCTTTAATGGGGGCCATTTTTGTTGGCTGGCCAGGGGTTTGAACCCCCGACTGTCCTCCTGTCCGGCTGGCCTGCCCCAGCCGGCCGGTTTCTGCCACCACGGGACCGGCGATGGACGGTCCCCTTCCTGCTCTGACACCGGCGGCCCGGAACCGGCCGTCGGTCACCATGCTACGTCGTGGCCCGGAACCGGCCGCGGTTTTGGTTCGTCTGGCATGGAACAACGGCGCCGCGCCCCTCCGCCGCACCCCGCTCCGGCTGTGGTGTCTTCGGTTTTCATTGACACGGCGCGACGGCGTCGTGTCCTTATTCAACTTCACAACGCGGCGCGACGGCGCCGCGCATTACTTGCCGTACGATCCCGCGTGGTGCGACGACACCATGCCATTCCGTCCCGACCAAATTAGAAACAACATCCAAATTGGAGAAGGGTCGGCCGTGTTTGTGCTGTCCGGCCCCCTCTCGTTAATCGATTGCAAATGGTCGTAAATTAACCATGGAAGACAAAGTAGAATTTACAAATAGAAATAATTAAATAAACCCCTACATGAGCATAGCTAGAACGGGGGTTCGCCGCGGAAAATGACATCGTGAGGTGAAGCTCCGTAAGTTGACGGAGAACGCCCGAAGAGGAAGTGGCATCTCCTTTTCGTTGACACAGGAAGAAGATCGAAAGAGGGTGCGTCGTCGATCTTTGGAAACACACCGACTGTGAAGAGGAGAAGAGACAACACGTCGATCTCTTCTTACGGTGATGACGTTCTTCGTCGAAGTCTTGGTGTTCTTCGTCAAAGATGAAGATGAAGAGCTCTCTCCTCAATTGCCACACACAACATCCAACCAAACTAAAATAAGTCTCACCCTTATTTTATTAACAAAATCCACAATTCAAAAATTCAAAACACAAAATAAATAATTGAATTGGGTGTTGGCATAGTTAATGAGAGGAGAGGTAAAGTCACCCAATTAATGGGAAGTTAAAAGTCATAAGAGTTACACAACATAAGTGGGGGGTTAAGAGGAGTTAGGGAGTTATGGGATTTTAAAAGTTGGGGGCTCGTGTGGGCCCCACATCACCTTTAATCCACTCAAGAAAAACTAACAAACAGTGGGTCCCACCCTAACTCCTACACTTAGGTTCTAACTCATGGAAAGGGAAATAAAATTCTTATCAAAAATTTTATTTCATAACACTTAGACCACAAATTTAAACAATTCAAAACGAGCAAGTGCAACTCTAGAAAAGGCATTCCTAAGCAATTACCGGCGCTACAGTTACATCGGTGCCCGCAGAATTCCATTCCGAGCACCGGTTCAAAAGTTAGAAATTCATGCCCGTTCGTTCACTGAACGTACCCGAGCTAAACTTTGGAAATTGATTCTGGGCACACCGGGCCTCAGAATCAGGCGCCGTCAGAAATTGCGTTCTTGTAAAATTCCAAAGAAAATTAAGAAAAAAATTTCCTTGAAATTTCCAGGTCTTTACACTTAAAATATAATTATACATATTGTGTAGTTACATCATATATATAAGTCATTTCAATCCATTTTTTATGGGACATGACAACATCACTAATGTGTTTTGTGGACAACAACATTACAGAGCGATGTGATTCATCATTCAATAACAGTATACATGGATGATGAAAAGAATAAATTTATTGATTATATGTGATAAAAATTAAATAATAATGATATTAAGGGGATATATGTAATTTTATAATGATAATATAAATCATTGTTTATTACATTTTTATATTAATGAAAAATGTTATCATTATTCATATATGTTTGAACAAACTCATTTTTGAAATCATGTGACTCTTTTCATCACTACTATTCATCGATGATATATACAAGTAAAATTAAATAAAAAATTGAATTTATGGAATTATTTATTATTATTTAATGATAAAATTTTACAATACCCTTTCTATAATGATTATTATAAATTGGAATCATTACTCATGCATATGTACCACCTATCCTTTATTTGATCGTATCACAATTCATTCAAAAAAACATTCATTATTGGTCTTAACATAAATTTTATGTATAAATGTTTTTATTATTTTTTTATTCTTATGTTGGAGGAGATGCAACTATATAATAAGATTAAAAACTAGAATATTCATTAAAATATAATGAATGAAAAAATCTGGAAAATAACACCCAATACAATGAAAATAATGAAAATTTATTAACAAATATAATATAAGAATGTATAAAAGGATCATATATGATATTAAAAGTGATGATATGTTTTAGGGTAATATAAAGAAGTTTATAAAAACACTATATTGGTTTTAAATCACATTGACCAAAAATTAATAATGATGTAAGGGAATTATTTTAAATATACATTACATTGATACCTATTTGTTATTATGAACCAATTCATTTAAATTGTGCATATAAATAAACTTTTTTAGTTAATATTATTTAGAATTCACAGTTCATCTAATATAATGCATCACATTGAATCAATTCATCCATGTGTATTTTACTTGAAAATTACCATGTGGTAAAAGTTACTACTAAATCACTCATTTTTATGTGATTGTTAACATTATCTTGGTATTATTTTTTTGAAATAATTAATTTTTAGGGCAGATATAATTTCTATTAAATATCCTTATTATTTTATGATGGATATGAATATTTCCTAAATAATATTAATTTTTTTACATATAGTATTAAATTTGAATCTAATTTGATTAATTGTGGAAATATTTGTAAATATATATCATTTACATCATATAGATAATTGATGATAAGGTATATTTAATCATTAATGAAATCAATATTCAATGTGTGAGAAATCTTTTGGAACTCTATTTATTGATGTGGTCCTTTATTATATATCACCTTGATGCATCAGCATATGTCATGACAAAAAAAGTAGGCAAAATAAATGTGGTTTTAAATGTATTTTAAATAATATTTGTACATTTCATGAATGTGGATGTATCATAATTCGTATTACCATGGAATCGAATAATTTATCATTTCCTTTATTGGGTATTTACTTATTATTTTCTTCCATGATATTTTCATAATGATATTTTCCCTCAATACATTTCATTCTCAATTTACTAATTAAGTGGGATGTGTTTTCAATAATTTACCATAGAATATTGATTTTTCCTTAACATATTATTATTTTTAGGATATTTGAACGGATTTTTTGTCTAGTAATTTTAATAGTCCAATTTGATTATGTTTGTCAATTTAATATAGATTTAGTAATATTAAATACGTAATAAGTATTTAAACTCTAATTTATATTGTTTATCATACCTACGATATTACGATGAAATAATTTATTTAGTTTTCCAAGGAGAATTTCAATTTTTTCATTTATCTATTATATTACAAATATAAAATGGATTCAATTCATGTATCTAGTTTACCATGAAAAAAATGGTTCATTCGATTATGATTTGATTCCATGTATCTTATTCAATATTAATATATATACACCAGCTCAAGACTACTAGGAATTTGGTATCTACAACATAAAAATGTGATAATATGTAGATACGGATAATGTTATAAAATGTTTCCTATCATACCTATGATAACAATATACTTATTTGGAAAAAAAATCACGAATATTCCTTTTATATATTTTAATATAAATTAAAATTTAGTTGAAAATTACATATATATATTATTAAATAATATTAGAAATAATATTGAGAACATTTACTATAATATATATATACAAGAGTAAAAAAATACGGAGAAACGATAGAAAAAAAGTTAATTGTCGATGTTTTTTTTTAACATTTTAGTACATCTATTGAGAAAAATTAAAGGAAAAAAATTATTATATTAAAATTAATAGTGAATAAAAAGTTAAATGGATTTTTTTAGCAAAGGATCTAATAATTTATTCATTCAATATTTAAGATAAATCAATCTTTGTAAACAAAGAATTTTTTATAATGGAGCCAAAAACAATTATGACAACTATCATAAGTGACATTAAGCTGATATATAATATTTTTTCATTGAGTCATAAAATACTATTTAATCTTATAAACCCCAAAAAATTTATATATAACATATTAATATCTATTCAGTATCGATCACTAATGATCATAATCATTTCTAGAGTCAACTACTATGTTTTACTTATTTGATCAATTTACAATTTTTTATAATTTTTTATTGATTATTATTACATCATCTCCATACATTTTAACATTTTATAAATATAATTATTTTTTATATTATAAATATATATAATAATATATAAATGTAATATATATATAAATAAATTACTCTCTTCAAGGATATGCTATTCTGTATGTGTGAATGAATATTATGATCATTATCTTAGAAAATTAGCAATGTAATTTAAAGAACTGAGTATAATTTTTTTTGATACTTCATAAATAATATATAAATACTTTTAAAACCCATAATTATATATATATCAATGCTATTATGAGATTTATAAATAAATTAATCACAATATTGAGGCATTAATCTACACAGTCACACAAGAAATATTTCAAAAACCCATTTGATGGAATGGATGAGGAAAATGGTTTTCCTATAATAAAAAAAACAGGTAATTATATTTATGATACTAGAGTAATTAGTTTTCCATGATATTATATATTTATAATATTTAGAATTAAATATTAACATTAAAAGATTAAAGTAATCTGATAAAAATTTCTTAGAGAGACCACATTGGGATTATACCGTAACCCCTCATAAGATAGTTTAAGTGTATGAAAAAGAGAATTGAAATGATGAAAAAAAATAGTATGGTTTTGGGACATGTATTTCCTGATCTAGAGGGATTGAATTTTTTTAATACCAGTAGTGAGGAGGTTCGCCTTTATACATTGGGGGAGGGATACACATTGAACCACATAAAATATATAAATAATTTAATAGAGATTTAATGTAAAAGTTGTAACAAATTGGTTAATATTTAATTTTTTGGAAATGATATAGTTAAAATAAAGTTTACATACATGGTTTGAAAAATATTTAAGATGTATTTTGGTTATGTTTTTTTTATTATTTAACACCCATTATTAACCGATTTTGACCATAACAATCAATGAATACATTGAACATTTTTTCCATTTATTGTGGAAATTGAAATTTTCATTATTATTTAATTTTGAAATAATGATTCCTAAATAGGGAATCCATTTTTTGTAATCTATTTTTTTAAAATGGTATAAATTAAATTAAAATTAAGTTTGAAAAATATATTACAAAACATTGACAGAAATGATAATGAATTTATAAGAATAAAATTGAATTCATTTAACTCGTTCCTAACAAATCATTTAAATGTATATTAAAATTTTTATTTTATTTTAGATGAAAAATATAATATGTTTCTAATTATAAAATATATAGTTTATTAAATTATTATTATTAAAAACCATTCACATATAAAAATAGGTTTTTGACGTATATCACTTTTGACATTAAATGATTATATATTTATGCATGACCATTAGATATCTATTGTATGAATTATTTTTTGTTCTATTCATTAATATAATTATTTTTTATAGATAAATTAATTGGTTTATATAAAAATTCGTAACACATAGAAAAATTTATTTCTTCATAAAAACATTTTTGGGAATAATTAAATAATAGTATTGAAAAGACAATATATATATACATATTTGCAAATAAATTTAAAATAAGGGAATGGTTTATATATATATATACTAATGTTTATAGTTTTATACATACCCACCCATCTAAGATCTCGGTATTTAATGTTATCATATATCATGTAAATTTTTAACATGAGGTTGTGTGTTAGTAAAACATTTAAAAACGACAAATTTGATAGAAAAGAATAAATAGAAAATATTTTGGTTTTATAATCAACCCCATTTAATTTTTTTTCATATTAATTAATTTTATACGATAATAAAAGATAGTATACATCTACATTTCCACATCATTGGGTTACCATGTTACTTCCTCATATTTCTGATAGCTCCAATGTTCATTAACCTAATGTGTAATCTTATTTTATAGTTATTTATCTCAATGATCAAAAATTTATATTAGTTATTATTTATTAGAAAGATCCACCTCCTGTGATATAATCTATGTGATTAGAACATATAATGTTTCATCTATTTACTTCCCTAAAAATAAATTTATGTGACACATCATTAAATTAGGATATGTACAATGCATTCAACATGTGATAATCTAACCTCTTTACTCGATCAAGAATCCCAAAGAGACTAGTATAATGAGGTATCAACAATATATTTCATGATAATCACTTAACATTATTCTTTAGATAAATTCATATATATAAATTCTCAAGATATTTGAATTGAAGACTACTTTTTTGATTTTCATTAAACTCTCCTATCATCTCCAAGCTACGTTATTATGTTATTATTATATCTGTGTTTCTTAGTAATTTACTCAACTAGAGTAGTTCTATATACTTCTATTTCTCAAATATTATCCAATTTAATTTTGTTTTCTATATTTACATCAATAGTTGTTTAAAAACACAAGTTTACAAAACGTTATTTTCGTCAGTTATTTTTCATTTTTTACGTTTGTTTTTAGCCGGCGTTAATACAGACGACATTATAAAAAAAAATTTACGTCGGTTATTTAAAAACCGACGTAAGATACATTACATCGTGGTTTTATCACATAGATAACTAAATAACCGTTGTGAAAACCCTGGGGGAGGGTTTATCACGTCGGCTATTTAATAACCAATGTGATAAAGCAGTGCGAGGGTGTTTATCACGTCAATTATTAAATAAATGATGTGAAAAACAAGGGGGGAGGGTTTATTAAATCGGTTATTTATTAACCGATGTGATAAACTCGTGTTTACCCCGTCAGTTATTTAATAACCGACGTGATAAAACATTCCTCCAGAGTTTATCACGGCGTTTATTCAAATAAACGACATGATAAACCCTTCCCCATTCCATTATCACATCGGTTATAAATTTACCGATGTGAAAAACATTTTTTTAAACTAGAATAAAGTCGTCTGATATCCCGAGAAACAATAAGAAACCAAACCAAGAATTCATACCAGAAAAACAGAATAAGACCATAACAATAACCAAAGAAAAATTAAAAATTCACATATATAACATTCAAAACATACACTATCAAATTAAAAAAAACTAAATCCAACCTAAATGACTACCAAACACACAATTACAACGACAATAATCAAAATTACATTTTACACTACAAACAACTAAAATTCAATCAAACCTGTGAAATAATATGACAATTCCACTTGTTTTTGTTTGATTTCTTGAGTAGTATAGGGTTGAGCATCATCAAATAGATACAAATTAAAGGGATAATAGTTGACGTGTATAATGAATAAACCAAATTGAAATATTATGGCAATGTTTAAAGGAAATCTTACCCGGTCAATGTTTACAACTGTCCCAATTCTTATTATTTGACACATAAATCTTAACATATAGTATCTGCATTCGAGGACGCCTTATTGTTCATGACAATTCTATTTGATTGAGTGTAAATTCAATATATTAATTTTATGTAATAAATCAAAAAGTACAAATAATAAATGGATATTTACCTTCTCATCTACATATTTGATCTTTGCACTCTTTTTCGTTATGTTTTTTCGAAAGTAGACCCATCCCCTGATAACAAATAATTCAAATGGGGAAAATTTAAAATTCATTATAATATTTAAACCTATTGAGAAATTAAAACATACTTCTACATCATTTTCATAAAACTTTCCCACACATCACCATGGACAGATCATATCCAACAATGTGTTTTATCCCATGGGAAAAAAACTCCTACATACAATGATCATTGATACAAGAAAATTTAAGGTTAGTGGGTTTTTATGTTAAATTAAAATGAAATCTTTGTGAGAGATGTGTTTTATACATCTCACAAAAAGAATCATCCAACATTTTGTAAATATATTATGTTCAATTATTTCTGCAATATAAAGCATTTTTTATTCCTCATCCAATGCACATGATTCTAGGGAAATCAATTGTAGGTCCATGATTCCATATACATTGGTCTGATCACTCTTATCACAAATGTTATAAATATACCTAATAAAAAACAAATATAAGTATAGATTTTTAATAAATATATCACAGGTAAAAGTTTTTAAGACATACATGGAAAACATTTTCACCACGATGATTCCCAACTTATCCCTAGTAACAAGATCCATGATATCAATTTTCAAAATCCCCACAGTTATTCCACAACCAAAAACATTATCTTTCATTGGATACTCATAATGACCCACTAAAAAATTTGAATATCTTGACAATCTGTCCAGAATATTAGAATCTATATCTGATGTCATAACCATTTGTCTTTGATGTTTTCTATAAATAATTTCTTTACCTTTGAAATATTCATGTAAAAATAAATAGAAAAATATATTAGTTTTCAAATTATAAAACAACATTAATAACAAAATATAGAAGATATAACATACACGACTCTATGGTAATGGGTCAAATAAGTCTTGAAGGCCAAATTAAAAAATGGACGACACTATGTCCAACTGTCATCACTTCATCTTTAGGTAATGGTACTCGAGATGATCTATCTATAATATCATGTACACTGACACTCTGATTATCTACCTCTAATTGTTGATGATGAATTGTATCTCCTATATAATATACCAACAAATATTTAACTATATGATGTTGAGGATCATCAACATACAAATCATAATAAGTAGGAAGATGTAGTAGATGAGTAGGATAAAAAATGGGGTCCACAGGCTCAGGTGGCGGAGTGGGAGCTACTGGCGGAGGTGGAGGATAAATAATGGGGTCTCCATGGGGAGGTGGGGGATTGGAAGCTGCATTCTGAAATTGTCTTTGCGTGTTTGCAAACATAGTCTGTATCGATGCTCTAATCTTTTCCACCATCATAACATTAATATTTTTAACTTCAACTTCCTGGGATTCTATTTTTTTTATAAACACTCTCATTGTTCGAAGTTGAAGAACGTGGAAAAACTTTTCTTACCGATACACCGGACAAATATCCTTGTACACAACCAGGATGTTCGGGCTTTCCAAATGCTATAGATAAAATATCTTTCCTTTCAGCAGCTGTAAATACCCTATGTCAGCTTTGCTCTTCAAAAGAGTCATATATTAATTAATTGAACATTTCTGTAATGATTGAAATTATATGAAGAAAATTGTTAAATAAATAAAATAGATATCTTACAATCCTCTCAGCTGCGATTCTTGATTCTTTCGAATGATATTTCCCTTTTTCCCATCTAAGATCTCTTCTATTTTTCAGGTCTAGATGGAGGGGATGGAGGGGCCACCTCTCCAGAGCATGAAGACTATGCTCTTAGCTATTGTAATGTTTCTTCCATAATTTATTCTTCCAAAAATGCATACCCTCTATATGATAAACTATGTTTGTATACATTTCTTGATTGGATATCTGGATGATCTTTCATTGTTTTATGTAAATTTACAATAATAAATAATTAACAAATCATTAGTAAGATCATTTATATAATAAAGATTATAAAAGTTTACATTTCCCTTACTAGAAATGAGTCTTTTATTCTACTTTCAACAAAATGTCTCCATGTGTCTTCATCTAGAAAATGATATATACAACATGGATTGTCATGACTCATATGACCAAAAATGAAATCATTTGAGAGGTTTTATTTGAAATCCCTCCATCTCCTGGAAAACGTCGATAATAATTTCTTCTTTACTCCTCCAGTGTCAGGAATATCTAATGTCATCTGAAAAAATAAGAGTTTCAATATATAATATATACTAGAAAAATTTAAAGAATAGGAAAACAATAGCCAATGATCTTACCAAAATCATCTCCCACAACTGAGATATTATCTCTTTATCCTCACTTCTCTAATCATCATACAAAATACTTACTTTTATCATATGGGAATGTGATAATTTTGGTAAACGTGTGCACCCATGTTTACCAACTCTTGAACTCTTTGTCATAATAGGAGCACATGAGGAAGAATGGGGAACATCTAGAGGAGCATGTGAATGTTCTTCCCCAGAGTTATGAAGAATATGCTCATCTCCAGAATCAAGTGGCAGATCAACTGATTGATCTTCCATTATCGTTCAAATTAAAAAAACACACATTACTTAACAAATACAGAAATTCAAATATTTTAACACAATTGTAATCAGAAAATGGAAGATTGTACTATGTTACGTAATATTAAACATGGTTAATATGGTAATCATGTTAATCTATGGTAAATATGGTCAAGAAGGTCAAGATGCTAATCATGGTAAACATCGTAAACCTAGTGAACCTAGTAAGCATGGTAATGATATTTTTTTTGAACTTAATTAATAGATATATAATTTTGGTAACGGTAAAGATGATAATTTAAACTAAACAAACATAAAACAAACAAAAACTTATACTTATTTTATTTTAATAAATGTTTTAATAATGAAAAAACATACAATATCTGACATTTTATAAAAAAAATAAATGTAAACATGAAATAAACAAACGTTACCTGTAATTTTAGGAATGTATAAATGGATTGTTTTCCCAAATTCCTTCATCGTGATCATTCCTTATGGAACAAACCATGTCCTCAACATTCTCGTCATTATATTCTGTTAATCATTCCATGGAATTAGGTATGTCACATAAATCAACATATTCATCATGTTCATCCTCACAAATATATTGTTTTTTTCTTGTAAAACAACAACCCAATGCATATCTGATTGATATACTACATTGAAAATTTGTTTTCCATGTGATGCCATTATAAAATAATCAGATGTGTCATCCAATCTATTAAGATTAACAAGTGTCATTAAAAATTCATCGTGTTTGACACTGTTGTTACCAATAAACCATTTATAGTTAAAAAGAGGAACTTTAATTTTAAATTAATCAACCTCCCATATGTCTTCAATTACTCCATAATATGCACTTGATGAAGAAATTAGGTGTTTGTCCATAGCACTCAAAAAATGCATTGCATCTGCAAACACCAATACACTACTATTTTGAACATCAATTCTATTATCCAGAGAATTCGTATGAAATGTATAGCCATTAATTTTATAACTAAACCATATTAACACATTTAAATATGGACCACCCACTATCCATTTTAATGTCTCTAATACATCTGATCTACAAAGCAAGGTCTTTTTAAACCATGACAAAAATCTTTTTTTGTGCTCATTAAAAATCCTCATTTCTGTCTACTTTGGATGACATTGTTTCAACTCATTAACATGAAATGTGATATACTGTTGAGTACCAGCTATGTTATTCATGATATATGACTCTAACTTCTTTATCTATTCAACTGAAAACGATTTGACTTTCAAGCCACGGATCTCATTTCCCTCATTATTATCTCATTCATGGAAAGATGGAGGCAAACCTATGTGCTGCGCCACAACCATGTAGCTCGTACAAAACTCTGCAACCTCTTCAGAAATATACTTTTCAATAATGGAGGCATCAGGTCGATATAGATTATTAACATCCCCCTTCAATATTTTCACATATACCTTTCAAAAGGATACATCCAACGAAAATATACATGTCCAGGAAGCATTATATATAAAACTAGATGAATCATTAAATGAACCATTATATCAATAAAAGATGGAGGAAAATATATTTCCAATTAACAAAGTATAAAATTGTATAGTTTTCCAAAATATTCAAAGCATTCATATCAATCTCCTTATTACAAATTTATTTGAAAAAATAGTAAAACATCCTTATAGTCTTTCTGACATGTAATGGAAATATTCCACGCAATGCAAATCGTAGAAGTTGTTGTATCACGGCGTGAAAATCATGTTATTTCATACCTATTAACATCATGTCCTTCAATGAGACAAAATTTTTTACATTTGAACAATAACCTTGAGGCACTTTGATATCATGAAGACCCTCACAAAAGATAATTTTATCCCTCTTCGGTAATGTATGACAAGCTGCGGGAAGAAATTATAATCTTCCATTAGGAGTTGGAGCTAACTCCAAACGTATTCCCATTAATAGTAAGTTTAATCTTGAATTAAACCCATCTTTTTTTATTTCCTTTAATATCAAACAATATTCCAATCAAACTATCACATATATTCTTCTCCACGTGCATGACATAAATGTTATGTATAACTTCAGGATATATCCAATATGGTATCTCAAAAAATATATACCTTTTCTTCCAAATGTGTCTATCATTAACATATGTTTCTGTCTTTCCCAATGTCACATCACGGTTTTCAACCATTCAAAATATAGATCCGGGGATAATGGTTTTGGAGAAATATAACATTCTTGTGAGCCATTGAATGCATTTTTTAGTCTTCTATAAGAGTGATTCATAGGCAAAAACATTCCATGACCCATGTACACTGTTTTTCCGCCCATGATGAAATTGACAATATGGCATCTGTTTTTTGCAAATTGGATATGATTTATGCCCTTTAACACTGTATCGAGACAAATTTACACATGCTGGGAAGTCATTTATAGTGAAAAAGAACTGCTTCCAGTTGAAAATATTCCATTTTATAAGAATCATACACCCTAATACCATCCACCCATAAATGTTTGAAATCATCAATCAACGGTGACAAGTAAACATCAATATCATTGTCGGGTTGCTTCAGACCAGAGATCATTATACTCAACATGACATATTTTCACTTCAAACAAACATCAAGAGAGAGGTTGTTAATTTCCAATAATACAAGCCATGAACGATGTGTTCTACTAAGGGTTTGGTATAGATTAATTCTTTCTGTACACAACCCTAGTCTGAGATTTATAATTTCATTTCCAAATGTAGTATACTGCTCATCAATTTTCATATATTGTGGACAATCAGCTAGATGGCTTATTTTTCCATCACATAATCGCTCATCAACATTCCATCTTAACCTTTTTACATCATTTTATTTAGAAAATAAACCTTTGAAATGATGAATTATAGGAAGATACCAAAATAGCTTTGTAGAGATCTTTGTAATATCTATATCAGCCTATGATTTTTCATTCACCTTATACCATGATGTCCCACATTTAGGACAATTTGACAGAAATTCATATTCATTTCTTCATATCATACTATCATTTAGACATGCATGTATTTTCTTGTATCCCAAAACCATTTGGCATAATATTTTCATGGCCTTATAATGTGAATCTGGAAGATCGTTATCTTTTCGAAGAATGTCTTTCATCAATTGTAGCATCTCTGTAAATCTTTTGTCACTCCATCCATGTTTTACCTCCAAGTTAATCAATTGTAACCCCGCAGAAAAAATCGTAAAATTTTTACAACCAGGATATAATGGTTTTTCAGCATCGCCATATAGACATGTGACTTCCAGTTCATTCTCAATTTGTTCTTCTATAATATCGCGAATCATTTCATCAATTCCATCGGAGTTACCATATTGTTAATCATCATCATCAGTGACATTCAGTCCAGTTTCACCATGCCAAATCCAAGGTTTGTAACTTAGATTAAAACCATGAAAATCAGAAGATCTTTTACCTCTCTACTTTTCAAGTTATTCATATTAAATCATTTCAGGCATGTACAGAAAAAAATGTCACTACATGTAATATTTCGATTAGCAAATTCCAAAAAAGGAATCAACACCTTACTCATATTACTTGCTCATTCGATGTGCCATAATCCATCATCGACTCATTATTACCTATAAAAAATATCAAAATTATATATCTTTTTAAGATAAGGCATATATATGTTTATATGAAAAAAATCATAATTTGAATGTAAAACAATTTTAATATATAAAACAAATCTATGCGTACTTTAAAAAATAAGCTTGAATATGATTTTAAAATAAAAATATTGTTAGATATAAAAGTTTTATATTCCATGGAATCAAATAAAACCATGTGGCCTCCAATGTTTGATAGAAAATTGGAGAAAATTTCATAAACCTGAGAATCAAATAAATTTAAAAAAAACATGGATGGAGAAAATCACAATGTAAAGCCAATCATCACGGCACAATGGGGTCTTGATAACTATGAATATTTGAAAACCACGATATGTATCTCATAATAGTCTAAAATGATCTATTGTTCAATGAATAGGGTTTTAATATCATATGAAGACTTATAATAGTCCATGAAAATAACCGATGTAAATAGTTTATGGAACAACAAAAAGTGATACCCAAAATAGAAACAACAAATGATTCAAATGAAACATTCTAACATGAAAAACCATATATACATATAAAATCAATCACACAGGTACATGGAATTGGTGTATCATAATGGTTTAGATATAAATTTCTGTAATATAGGTGAATGAGATCATTATTTGTCAATAACAACAAATATTACCATAAATGTAGGGCATCCGCGAAACAGAAACAAATGTAATAGAAGAAGGTGAGGCTTACTTAAATATTGAGAGTCGATCTTATATATTTGATGATAATAAATAATATTATGATGCTAGAACGAGGTAATAGGGTTTGAAATTGATGAATATTACTTCATTTAAACAAAAAAAAATGTAAAACGTAAATATAGACTATCCGAGAAAAAACGAATGAAATAAAGTCGTGGGAGGATAACCTGAGTGAAGCGGGTGGAGATGATGGATCCGAGGAGTGTAAAGATGATAAATGATGATTGAAAAATGAGTTTAATGAAATGAGAATGAAGAGTCGATTCTAGTTTTTCCACGCAATAGAGATGAGTCGCAGGTCTGTTGATCGAAAAATCAGATATCACAATCCACAGAGGATGATAAAATTTTTAAATGTTTTATAATGTTAGTTATTTAATAACCGATGTTATAAAATATTTTTATTATATTTATAACATTGGTTATTATAATAACTATCATTCTAAATTTATAAGATATCTCTTTTTTATGTCGTTTATTTTATAAATGACGTAAAAAAAGACGCGTGTTGGTTTTTTACGATGGTTATTTTGTAACCGACTTAAAAAACACATCAGAAACCACAGTTTTTACATCGGTTATTTGATAACCATCATAAAAAATACTGTGTGTTGGTGTTTTCCATCTGTTATAATATAACCGATACACAAAATTATATTTGTTGGGTTTTTATGTCCGTTATCAAATAACCGACGTAAAAAATTTATTCTTAGTATTTTTTACAGTGGTTATAAAATAACCAATATAAAAAACCACAGATCACATATTTTCACATCGGTTATATATATCCGATACAAAAAATGGCGACGTTAAAAAAATTTTATGCACTAATGGAATAATAAAACTAAATAACAAAGTAATGTTTTTTCACAAAAACAGATAAATGAAATTTATTTTTCCAATCGATAACTAAAAAGCATTGAAAACAACTTTATTATTCCCACTATGATTCTTAATTTCCATTTAGACTGGCTATATATAAGGGAATTATTGGAAATACATAAAACCAACATTATATCTATAACGTGATGAGAACATTGTATGAAGATTGATGTAAATAAAAAATCATGATTAAACAAAATTGAATTTTGAATCCCATGCAATCATACCCCATACTTAATGTATATTTTTCTATGATGATTAATAGATAAATATAATATGATTGTAATAAAATTTTCCAATTTCATAACAAAATCAATGACACGGTTCTCAATCCTTTAGTGGTAACTTATTTATTCGAATTAATATTTAATCAAATCTTTCCATCTTCTTTGGAATACTCTGAACACTTAATAAAGAAGTATATACATTAAAAATATATATATATATATATATATATATATCACAAAATTTTGTATAATAAATATTCCATCAAATAATTAATTAAAAATTACCATTTCATAATACATTTCACGTTTGATGTTATTTTACTCATGAACTAATATATTACAAGTGCCATGACCTTCAACTATGTTGATCTATATATGAAAAAATATTTGTTCCTTTCAATGATGCATCACTGAAAATAAAAAACACATCTACACTATTGGGTAATTTTTGTATATCTACACAGTATAAATATATCTATGGTTTGTTGAAATTATTACCCCATTAATCAATCAAAAATAACATGACACCCTCCAATGGTAACTTTGTTATTGTAAAAGAAAGAAGTGAAAAATTATTCACAAATCATCGATATTATCCATCGTATCCACGACATCAATGGATTTTATTATTAAGGTTTCTCATGGAATAATGTTAAATGAAATCCATTATAGAAGGATGTACTAATATACCATAACTTAATATCACAAATCCCATGAATGATACATTATATTAATACAATTAACACATGGTGTAGTTAGATTATAGTTTTTCTGTTCATAGGGTCTTCATCCTAATCCTCTAGTATTCATCACACTCTTCCTTTCTTGTGGAATATATTAGATATATATATATATATATATAACACCAGTTCACTGATATAATATATATAGTATAATCATGAAATCAATGAAGATCATGTAGTAATATATATGTCCAAATGGAATCACTATAAATTTATAGTGTTTATAAAAAATGCAAAATGATATCATATGTGTTTTATTTTTTGGAAAATAGTTGATAGTGTCTATAAGGAATTTCAATCATTTTGATAAGTATTTATAACATTAAAATTAATAAAACACATAATCAATATATTGAAACTAATACTTAGCATTGTTCATGATCTGATTAAGTATTTGATAAACAATTCATAGTCTCATTGATAAATATCTACTTTAATAATTATAATATGGTCAACCCATAGTGATGGACTTGGATCAACGAATCTCGAATCACGATTAAATAGAGTTACTTTTTGAATTATTTCGACTCAACTGATTCTATTCTATATATATTCAATGAAAATATTTAATAACCAAATTTGTGTTATAGTGAAAATTAATCATTAAAATTCATAGGAATACAAATAATAAATTATTTATTGAAATCAATAAACTATCATCAAATAAAATTAATTTCTATTTTGATTTTCGACCCAAAATTATTAGTTAATTACCAATTGTGAATAAGTATCCCTACCAATAAAATAGAAAACCAATCTATTAGAACATCATTCAACCTCATAGAAATAATTTATTATATATATTTTTGTAAATTTTAAAAATATTTTTTCCATTTTATAGAAAAAATATGTTATCTATATATAGATATAAAATTCAATCAAAAAATAAAATAAAAATGAACTATAAGGAGAATAAAAATATTTTCTGGATACACATTCAAAAAAAATTATTCATATATGATTCATAGAACCCAATTTTGGTAATCATGACTTATATTTTTATCATTAAATTTGACAAAAATTCATTGATGAAACATCCTACCTTACCATAATGCATTTTCCTTTTAAATTGGTGTTTCTTCCAAAGTCAATGTTTTTTTGAAATAATTTCAGATCATTATAAATTGATTTTAGGTATACTATTGTGGGAGGAATACTTTGGGGGATGTTTACATGATGTAGAAGGCCACAATACAACCTATAGAACAATGTAATAATTTTATTAAATTAGAAAATATAAAGTAGTGTAAGTGGAATTACATCATTAGACTAATGGTATATCTACTAGTACAAGCTCAATGCTTGATACCATAGGCTTTATGGATGTATATGTCCTCATACTAGGAAAATTAGCATGTGATTTATTAGTATTTTTTCCCATATATTTGTTTTTAACAACACTTAGCATCCCCTACGACCCAAATCAAATGTGTAAAAATCCATGGGATCCCAAGGGTTGGAATGGAATATATCCATCATATTTACATAGATAATTGATACATTGTTGATTAGTAATTACTAATTTAGTATTCATTATCATCCCATTTAATTTTATCTAATAATAATGGTTTTTTGAGAGGTAATAGGGAATATTATTGTAATATACTATTCATGTTATTATATCCCTTAGACAATAACATATTTCTAATTTTTTTGTCACCAGGAGGATATATCTATTATTAATTGTGGTATTCCACATCAAATCATTGAGGTATGTGACAATATGACTTATCAACTAATTTTTTAAAAATTTAATCATAGTTTTAATATGAAATAATTTATATTTTGATACTAGTCTTATTTCATCTAGTGTTTATATTAATTTTTAGTTTTTATGGTAATGGTTTATGTTAACCATCTGTGAGGTAGATGGTTCTTTGTTATCCTAAATATGATGAAAAAAAAGTTATATTGGTTTTATGAATTGGGTTTTAATCAGTAATAAAGATTATGATATGTCTTTTTTGATATTCATGTCTTTTTATGATAAATCATGATTTTTGCCTATTTTCTGTAAAGACCATAATTTTCAAAACATTTGGAAATGGTTTATGAGAAAGGGTTTAAACAAATGTTGATTTAAAATATATTTTATTTTGTAAATTTTCTATACAAATTTCAAATACTTTTTTGAAATAAAATGACATGTACCACACATGGGTTCATAAGGTACTAGGGTGTGCATCTAAAGTTAGGCCTTTTATGTTGACACTAAAAGGGGGTTCACTTACTGTTTTGTTTATCCATTTCAAAATCATAGCATTATTATATATATGAGTTTGAACATAACACTACAAAATGATCAAATTATATAGTGTTTCTCAATTCAATGATCATAGATTCATTGGATCTTGAAATTTTATATCCAAGCTATAATGGAGTCACTACATAGGTTGTTCATATGTCCCAGGATAGTATATATTTTGGATCTATTCACATGATGTGCCTAATTTTATTGATCATTTATTAGGGTTTGAGAGATCCACCTCGCCCATACCTATGTTATCAAATAAATGATCACTATTATTTATTTGTTTGTTTTTTTCTATATTTGATATGATTTATGAATCATCCATATGTAAAATGATTTCTTTGAACTATTATTTTAAATTATTTTTTTAGAATTTTTAATGAACTTTAGAAAGTGAAATATTTTTACCATTATTTTTATATAATTGTGAAATCGATTTACCACGACATTTTTTTCCTTATTTGGAGAATGTTGGGAGTAATTGAAAATTATTATTTTTGAGTAGCTGTGTGTGATATTACTACACCTGTTGATCTAACACCCTAAACACTCCATGGGTTTGTGTAGATTTTTTTAACTTGATGCCATAAAGGGTATGGAATGATATGTTTAGTTTTTATTTTTATGTGTAATATTCATATATATATATATATATGGTGATGACAAGATAGTATTATTCACATATATCAAACATAATATTATATTTCATTTAGTTATATCCATTATAGTTTTTATATGTATATATTCATTTGTTTTGGTAATTCTACAATAATTTTTTCAACTATAGTTAATCTTTATAATAAGAAATATTTCATTCTTATTTATTTTTCACATTTTTATTCCATGTATCATTATTTATATTTTGAAAATCCATCTCTTTGGTTTTTTTGTAGATGAATTGTGTCTTATCACCAGCCAGGGGGATTGGTAATTATCTTTAGGATAAGCTATTCTCCACATTGGAGCCTATTTTGATGGGATATATAGACTTATTCCTGAAAATATTCTATTAGGGAACATTAGTTCTTAATATTGGGAATTTCTTTTACATGAGAGTAGATATTAATGTCATTTTTTCATTTTGGTGTGTTCCTGAATAAATCATTTCCTACTGAATCTCAAGTCACCAAAAGATATTGGGATGTATATCCCATTTATAAGATTTATTCCCAGACCTCACCATTGTAAATTATTTTACATATAAATTAACATTGTTCTATTTTTTGATCATTTACACCAATATTTATATATAAATAACAAATCATCTATGTTGAAATATAAGGGTTCATTTGTCGGGTATAGAATGAAATTATCATTATAGGAATCCTTATATGGATGAAAAGATAATAGATATTATCATGTACAGATTCTATACCATGGAACAAAATACAAAACCTATATAGAAACATGATACTGAGATGAAAAAATGATATATTGGGGAAAATATCAGGTGATAGAGTAGTTATACAAGACGTACCCATATTTTAAGTGTACTAATGGCCCTTAAAAATGAATGGAATACCAATAAAATCTTGACATTTTCTTTTATTTCATGGTGAATAATTATTATATCAAGATTATATAATCAAATTTTAATCTCAAGGGCCATAATAATATGTTGGAGGATTCTATGATTTATAAAAGTCAGCATGTAGTCATGAAATGGAAATTTATAGAGACCCATTTCATTAATTAGTTCGTATAAGAATTCCTGAAATTGGATGATTCTATGGAGTTCCAATCATTTTAATTGTGATATAATTCAATTATAGTTTATAACAAACTTTTTATTTAGTTAATTTGTTTTTGATCTAAAGGTATAGATAAATGGTATCCTTAAATCTAAAATATTAGTTCATATATCAGACAGTAACACTTAAATACTGTCATCTATATTGAATCTGAACAATATTAAATTGTAAGATGGAATTTATTTTGTGGATGAAATTATCATTGTAGGTATGACATACTTGTTCGGGTATTCTATTCCACTAAATGGATCTTCTAGTGGCACAGAATGAAAGTGGAGGAAAAGAAATGATTCTTACAATGATAGAAGAAGTAGTTGTTAATGGGTTTATTTTTTTACTCAATAATAAGTTTCCAATAGTATATGTTTGACTTTCTTCCAAATTATAATTTTAATCCACAACTGATTATCATTACCTATACATCTAGAGAACTATAGTTCATATTGGCCAAATGATCATCAAAAGTTATTCCCCCATGTATAATTTTTTCCTCATTTTGTTTATAGTTCATTATATCCAAATGAAATATAGAAATGTTCAAAAGAATTTTATTTCATTGATATCCATCCCGAAACCTCCAAAGTAAATTAATGTCATATATTTGTGGTGTTTCTAGAAGAGTACAAGGTAGGTCTATAAATAGTGAATGGTACTATATTTGTTTCATCACATGTATAAAATTCTATGATTGATACATATTCCCCACCAAATCTTACATCAAAAACTATATTGATGCGGAGGAAATTATAATGGGAGATAAGTTATCTTTTGGGATGGAACACCCTCTATACAAAAGAAAATATTCATGCTTCACACTTCCTCTTATATTTTATTGGTGGATGATGTAGTGTCAGAATTTGAATGTTTAGATCATGATTTGTATTAATTTGATGTCATAATTATATCTAATCGGTTTCCCTATCCACATGTAATTATCTATTATTATCATTGTAATGATACATAATTTTATATTAATGTTATAAGTAATGTGTTTTAGGGAATGTTGGGCCAATAATTTACTCACCCATTACCTTCACACTTAGAACATGTGATACTATTGTTTTCAACTACCATTGAGAATAATAAATTTTTAAATTTATTTTATATTCCTTGGGATATGTAGGATTTATCCTTGTTCATCCAATATTACTCATTTTGGTCATAATTTAGAGAGGGATTTTGGGTTCTAACATAATCATGTTCATGGTACATTGTCAATTTATATACCCTGTAATTGTATGGATTTTATTGAGTTAAAATATTTTATTATTCTATTGAATGAAAAAAGTAAAATGAACCTGTTATCCTTAGTGTTTTCAAAAAATAATTCTAAACTCCCTTCTCATTGATGACTTTTGGTCCTCCTCATCTCCAATTTGACTACTATAAGACGAATCATTACGTTGTAACAAATAATAACCACTTTCCCTGTATCAATTACATATCTTGGTTGCGATAATATACATTATAAAATATCTTTATTTCATTCATATTTTGGTCATATCCATATATAATGATATGTAAAACATATATATAAATATCACAATGGGAGGTTTTCAAGGGTCCTATTCAATGATCACTGACATTGATCCTTGGATAACCTTTCAATTCTTGAAAACTCTGCATGATCTAATAAGGAATTCAATTAGGTTGTGTAAATCTTATCACCCACTGAAGATAGCCAAGAAGAGAGTGTTAATCAGATTCAAGAGGATATTATACATGACCGTATATTGGGGTTTTGTGGATATTATTATATACTTATATGAAACTTTAGATATTAATGGAAAAATTATTATTATTCATTAATTATAATAAATCAGTTCAAGGACTTTCATGGTTTCTTATATAAGAAACATCACTGTTATTTAGAGGTTCGATAGGGATATCTTGGTGACCAAGAGCTATTTAAAATATTTTTTAGGATGTAAAACATTTTTTGATCAATGGTTATAAGTCAATTTTGGTAGAAATAATATATTAAAAAATATTTTATGAATTTGATTTTAGTATTAGAGATAGGACCACCCTGATTGTTTAATGGTTGTTTATTACCCTCTAGTCTGATAATTGTAAATGTTTGATTTGACATATTTCAATCCATCAACGATCACTAAGTTTGTTATATTAGTTACATATATATTGAATTTAACAGTAGAGTTGATTATTATTAATTATTTTTTAATATATAACCTAAATATGTTTAGTCATGATACTTCACATGATTTTTTTTCTTATAGGATATTGAGTTAAATATAGAAGGTTTATTTGTTGAATGAAAAATGGAGATAATTTAATTCAATATGATTAAATTTTTTAAAATATATACACCATTGTTCAACCAATTTTGGATACATATATAACCTTCAATAGATTAATGGGTTCATAAATCATATATGAGTGAGTAGAGTCCTCACAAACTTTAAAATAATTCATCAATTTCATGATTTTTAGGGATACAAATTCCAATATATTGGATAATTTTAAAATCCTTTATTACCCAATGGTTATATTGAATTAATGTGTAAATAATTACCATTCCATGTTTTGTTCACTTATTATGGGGGTTGATTTTAGGTACATAGAAGAGGATCAAAACTATTAAGGGATGGTAGGTGGTTTTAGGAGGAAACCAATAGACTAGTGTTTCACATTAATAATATAGATCTAGCATTACCTCCACCATTTGGATGGTAGAAGACCACCATATAAGAGGCATGAAATCCAATAGTTTATTTTCAATACTTAACACCATCATATATATAGAATTATCATTCATGTTTCTGTAGGTATTATTATGGGATGAATATTTATGGTTTCGATAAGTCTAATTTTCCCTCAGAACTAATTATTTCTTCTTCTAATATCCCATTGGACCATAATTAACATGTTATGACTCCACTAACTCTCTTGGTATTTCATGGACACCTTTTATATCAATACATTGAAAATTTGAGTTATGTCGCATGTTTTAAATCTTCTTGTAATTCTAATCAGTCTCACGTATTTTCCTCTATTTATAAATTAATTGGAAGCAGTTCATGAAAGTGTTGATGGAATCTATTGAACACGTTATCATCCCTCTAAACCCTTTATAGCCTCATCATTTGTTATTATCATGGATCATAGATCTTTGTTTCATATAGCATGTCATGCATGACCAATATGTAATGTGATGATATGTCATCTACTGCAACTATTTTTGTAGGAAAATACTCTAAGATATGAAAATATCATTTTGGGTTCTAAAATATTTTCACTAGTGTTTCCATTCATTCTTGTTTGTGTTTATACAATTGTGGCTTGTGTGTGTCCCATGTAGGATATAGGTGGTTCCTAATATACCATATGTCTGATGAATTGTGAATGATCATGGATTATTAAACGTGTTTATAAATCATAAATTGAATGAACCCTTATATTTATAATATTAATTAATAAATAGATTTTGTTTATAATAATGGGGTTACATAAATCATTAAATTTAAAATATGATTTCAATAAATTATGAAAATTGATAAGGAATTTTTCAATAAAGCATAATTTTATATGGAAAATTGGTTTTTAACCTCTGTTATGAAATATGATAATTCATTTTGATGTTATTGTTAATATGAAACATGTGGGAGAATTTTATGACTCGATGGGGTTCTAGAGTTGGACCATATCGTTGAAATTATAAGGGTATTATCCATATGTGTTGTTTTTAATTTATTGTATCTTTGATTAATTGGATCTACAAATGTTATATTGACACTATAAGCAGGTTAAAATTCATAAACATACTTCAATTTTATTATCATTGACACATTAGATCTTGTAATATGATATCAACACATTATAGGGGTTCACACTCTTGTGCATCCCTCTACCATAATATAATATAATATTAGCATCAAGGGGATCAGTGTGTTAACTAGTACTGAATTTTATTAGATAAAGAGTGAACACTCTATCTAGAACCTATGTTATTCATGGTGAAGTCTATATTACAAGAAAAACATTTTAATAATAAAAAATTGTTTATCTAAAATATACATTCAAACTTTATGATCTATATTTTGTGTAAAAACAATAAAAAGTGGAATACTATTACCATACTTTTTATATAACTATTAAAATATTTTTGGCATTTATTTCTTTTCTTGATTATATTGGGGTTATCTAATATATAAATGTTATCGGACACCATGACTTTATACTATAAATCATGAATATGGTACACATATTATTATCCCTCGGGGTGTGTACAAAGATTATTTGCCCCAATATATGAATGAGAATTGCACTGTAGGGAGAAATTTTTTTTCCGATGGTCAGGAATTTCATGTGGTGATAAGCAAGGATTTCTCTCACATATGATGAGGTGTAACTATCTTCATTTTGTTATAAGAATTTTGGTCAGATTTTTGGACATGTACCCTATATTTTGACTTATTACAATTGATTTTTTAACACTGTTACTCTTTTAGATATTTTTTTTTAATTTTTTTATTTTTTTCATTTTATTCCATATATATTATTCCATTTCGGAAAATTCATTCCATCTTCTCATTGTGAAATGCTTGTGTTTTCTTCGTCAACCTGTGGGGATTAGGACTTCCCTTTGAGTCTTTCAGTTGTATTGATCATGGTTCATTTTTTGGTCCATCCTAGATGTTTCAAAATAGATGATCTTGTAAAATGATTCCATTAAATAAATCATTAACCATAAATTAGAGGGTGGAAACACAATCCAAAAATTCATTAATAATTATATAGTTTATGGTAATTGTATATTTAAATTCATTACTCTCATAACCCACCTTATAAATAGTGATATTATGACATTTAATATTGTGATTAAACATAATATGTTTACA
The DNA here is from genome assembly GCA_963277665.1 of Viscum album. Lineage (NCBI taxonomy): Eukaryota > Viridiplantae > Streptophyta > Magnoliopsida > Santalales > Viscaceae > Viscum > Viscum album. The sequence continues at coordinate 57,293,360 of OY728143.1, read as the reverse complement.
ATATAGATCCTATCTATTAACCATTATATTGGAGAACTATAATAATCCACATTCTCTATGAATATGAAGCATTATATTGGGGTGGTATGTTTTTAAGAGCCTTTTCTATGTTTGAATCAATAGTACACATATTCCTATAACATTATCATTTTATTTTAATCTAAAACATGATATTAAAAATTGATAATTTACTTTTATGATTTATATAATTTACATAATGTTTCCTTTTATTCATTTTTAATAAATTGTGTATCATGTTATTCATTGATTTTTTTTATTTTTAGAATTTTTTTCATTTCAATATTCAGTTTCACCTAAAAATAATGATATTGAAGGGTGGATAAAATATCTATTTCTATAATGATATCTCATGGAATGATTTTTCAATATCTATTCAAGTCCCTTATATATTATTACACTTAGCTAATTGGTTTTTTCCCATTAATTAATTGATAAATATTAATTTTAGTTTTGTTGATATCTGTAGAACTGTTACTCCAATATCTTGAAAAATATCAATCATTGGTTGTAATGGATCTATTATATCTTGAATTTATCAAAATGAATTCGTTATCCAATATTTTTTTATTAATTTGAGGAATATACTTCTTAAGAAAACTGAAAAACTATAACCACTTGATACAATACATTTAATTATATATTCTATTATGCTTCATAATATTATAGGGGTTACTTTCTTCTCCATCCTAATTATACAAAAACCAAAATATGTTTTTCATGGTTGGAGTACTAGAAAATGGAAAATATCATTTCAGAAGAATTAATCAATTTCCCATCAATTATTGTATGACTAAACCCACTAAAATAAGTTTTATGTTTCCTCGTGATGAAATCTATAATACTTTATTCCCTCGATTTCACATATAATTGATCATTATTATTTAATGATTCATAATGTATTAGAATCATTAAAGCAATATAATGAATTTTAGTCCCCTAAAAACTCGAGTACATATGGTTAAAATTATTACATTACCCAACACATTTAGAAAATAACATGATATCTCTTTGTTAAAACATTTGACTAAAACCAAATATCATACTGTGAGAAATTATATTCATTTTGATAATTCTAAAAATAATTATAATAAATACAATGAAAATATTATGACACATTATTTAAAATATATGAAACAATTTTTTTACCTATGATCATTAAATATTTCTATAAATCCTTCACAATGTGTCATAATGAAAAATTGAATTAACCCATGAATATCACCTAAGAGTGTCTAACAATTTTTTGTAGTAATTTCCACACAAATAATGCACAAATGATGAATGTGTAAGTTCCCATTATATTCCTTTATGTGTAGTTACCCCCATGGTGCATATGTGTTATTTCCTCATCCACATTCCTTTGTTCACATTAGAACTTATTTTTTATAAAAACCATGGATTCTATAATGTACATTTATTTTTGTTATTAGCATAAACATAGAAATATCCCTATGTGTTTTTAATGAACAACTCAAATTATAATATTTAAAAATAAAAAATCCTCTATATTATATAATCTGATGAGATTTCAAAATTAAAAAAAATGCTACATATTTTTTAATAAATAATTAATTTCAATTGCATTCCACAATATAGTAAATGTTTAGTTTCACTAAATAATAAATACTAAATATTATTATTTAATAATGTTGTTAAAAAAATTAAATAATGTTATTCATAAATAGATAATTTCTTTGTTATACCATAATTATGACCATTATTCATAACTCAAGGATTCATACATAGATAATGGTGATATTAGATTAATAGTAAGGTTAATGAATTGAGATTTTTATCACTAGACAAATATAATCATAACATTGGTATGAGGATATGGAAATATTAAATGAACATATGAAATTAATACCCAATATTCCAATTATAAAAGACACGACATGTTGATTTGGATGTTGGAATGATATTATTCATAGATGAACCCATTTACAAGATAAATATGATAATACCATATTCTCATGATCGTGTTATATAATATTTTATAGATATTCAATAAGAAAATAATTAAATAAATTTTATTTAATATCCCATTACATATTTTAGTTAGTTATAAAAAATTATCATGATTTGGGTGAACCATTTCTAGTGTTCGTTCAAGTGATATTTACATAATTTTGTTTCCATAAGATGGTGTGTATAATTTCAACACAATTTGTGAAATCCTTGTGGTTTGTACCGCCAAATAATAAACCCATTAATAGTGTTCTAGAGATAGTGTTCAGATTTTCCAAATGATGTTCCTAGAGTATAAAAAAATATAAAACCTTAGGATTTGAATGTATTCATAGATGGATCATAGTTTTATAACCCATGCACCCAAAAAGTGGAGACTATTCAAAATAGATAGTAGGGGTTCATGACTAGGATGAATGGTTTGTGAAAACACGAGTCTTATCTAGAAAATTGATAGAGTAAGATTAAATATTATGAATTCCTATTTTTATAATTGAAAACAAAATTTATTATGAATAACATAATATATCAAACCTAATTCTATTGATATTTCATTATAGGCTTGGTTGCGCCCAAATTTACCCTACGGGTAAAAGCGATCGATGTAGTACATGTAGGGGTCGAGTCCACAGGGACCGAAGAAGTAACCTTGAGACGCTATGATTTGGTGAAGGATGGGCTATGAAGTAGCCAACTTTGGTTTTGATTTAGATGTTTTAAATAACACTAAGACACCTACGTGAATTCAATTTAATGAAAATGGGTTGATCTAGGATTATGCTTGGGGTGGATTGAATGAATTTTACTTCTTTAAACAATTTTGGTTTTATTAATTCTTGATGAATCCATTCTTCAAAAATAACACTACCTTCATCATTTTCTGGTTTGGTGCTTACTAAACACAATTACTAATCCCCTATACACTTAGAGAACCAAATTCATGATCTCTCCGAGGTATATGGTCATCTAGTAATTGAATTTATTTTGCTCAAACACAGTAAAGATGAAGAGTAGAAATAACTGAAGAATGGATATCTTAAATTAATTATCCATTTAACAACAATTCGTTCATAAAATAACATTCAACCCAGCCTTTTCATCCTCCTAAGATCAACCCATTAATGGTTTAGCCCTCCATTGATGGTATACTCTCAATGGTGGGCGGAAGATGACTAACAAGAATTGGATTGAAGAAATTAAAACCGCGGAAATAACGAGCACTCCTCCGTGTGTGTGAATGAAATTCACACCTATGTGTGAAATAATTCACAAAAACACAGAGATATCACTGTGCTTTGTGATTATAAAGTTTTAATAAATGAAATGGAAAATATATAAGAGAATAAGTTGATTAAGAACAAAAAGAAAAACTTACATGGAAATGGAAAACATTACAAATGAAATTTGGAAGCAAAACATTACAATGAAACAAAGCATCCAAGATGATAAGAAAAAATTCCACCCCCATTCCCTTCACCAATAGCTCCTTATATAGGCATATTAGGAGCCTTTGGTACATCCCCCAACAATTAATTCACCCCCAACAATTAATAGAGTCAAATGGAGGGTGAATAATCAAAAGGAAATTGATGTTTTGAATTTGACCCGGAAAACTGTCCAGATTCGTCCACCATATTGACGTGTGAATTCTAAATTGAAGAAGGCCGAATCCGGAGGAGTTGTAGAATAGAAATATCTTCTTTAATGTGTCTTCTAGAATGCACCAAAATTTCAGGACATTTGGCGCATCCTTTTGGAAGTTATGGTCGAAATGGTGGGACGGATTTCTGTGCATTAATGACGACTCCACCATTTAAATCTCAACTTCAGATCCCTTTATCATCATGAAAACATCCGAATTAGCTCCGGCCACAGTTGAATAAAATGATCCTCATATTGTTATATTTCTACTGTATAAATTTGAGCTTTATTGGGATTGGTGTCTGGGCCCCACATTTGTTTGATGGGCCTTAGGCCCATTATGCTTTTTCCAGCAAGTTTCTGACTTCATGCGCAAAATTCTCCATCTTCCTTTGGGATTCATCCATCGGACATAAAAGATAAAATGTTCCAAACAAAGTGATAAATCATATCCCAAAATTTCAAATTAAAATGATGAATATTGTAATTTCCACAAGCAAATTATTGAGTGGGCCCAAATTGACATTTTAAGCATGAATTGCACAATGATGGGAAATGAAGTTCAATTTCTGAATTGGACTAAAATTGATGTTTGTAAACTTTTAAACAAATTAATATTAAGAACTTAACAATGAATATTAGCCACTTTAAGTGACTAATCAAGGCTCTTAATGAGTGACTTTTCCCCTTTGAACCACTTTATTGGGGTACTCAAATTGTGTTGATCTCATTAAATTTCACATGAGTATGTGAATATCCTTTTATGATGGTTCATCCAACATATTGTTTTTTACTCATTTGGGGGTTTTAAATACCAATTTAACTGATATATCATATCCCTTTTTTATTTTACTTTGATTCCATGATTGATTTCATGGTCACTGATGCCTTCGTTATTCATTTGAGTATCTCTTTATACCTATTGAATCATGATATTATATTAATCATCAGTGGATCTATAAATATTTTCTCTACGAATTTTAAAATTATTTTATTAATTAAATAGAAATGAATTTTTAATTTATTCAAAAATATTAAATTGTGATTACTTGATTCTTGATTTTATGTCGTTATGGAATTTGAAAAAACCACCATTTTCAATGTTATTGAATTTTTTTGGATTTTTAAATATTTATGTATTATTATTTAATAACTTTTTACTAAATTTTTTTATTTTTATTTAACCAAAAATATTTATCATGAAATATGATTATAAATAGAATGAAATTATGAAAACCAATGATTTATTTTTGAATAGATAAATGAATTTTGAAAATATAAATTATGAAATTGTAGTTAAAAATATTTAAGTATGATTGATTGAAAATTTGAACAATTGATGTATTGAAAGATGAAAATGGGTTCCTAGGTTGATATTTTATTGTTGGCAGCGAAAATTAGGTTATATTTCCCCCAACAATGGATGTTTGATTAAATCTATAACTAAATAATGTTCATATTGTAATTATCCCTTTAGTGGAAATGAATGATTTTAATTTTCACTTATATAAGAGTAGATGTTTTTTATTATTCCATTTGTGGGAGTTTATTTTTCGGTATGACCAATGAAGATATATTTAAGGATTATTGAGCTATAATATAATGTACTATAAGGCAGTTGACTAGAGTTCTATGAGATGATTGATTTGATATAAATGGTATTTTTATAAGACATTTTTTTCATACCAATTTTCTTAAATATTCTTTTTATATGAAATATTTATATAATATAATTGAAATTTGTATTGATATATCTTTATCTATTTTAATTGAATACATGTTTGTTTTAATTATGAAAATGGAACATTATTCCATTCCATATTTTATTAAAATTAATTTCTTAACTAATAAATTATTATTAAATTTATATAGAATGCAAAATGAGAACTTACTAGGATTTATAGATCCCGCACTATATATTCCTTCATGTGTTTTTATAATATCTTTTTACATGTATGATAAATGTGACAGATCCACTTAGAGGTGATGGATGTTCTTGACACCTTGGATGTAGTGTCCTATAGGTGATATTGGAGATGTCATTCTCTAGTGTTCTCGATGATTGAGTCATTATTTGGAATGATATTTAGAAAATTGATAATGTACTACTCTATATATTTTTATTCGATTTTCATTTATGATACATTTTCCCATTAATGTACTGATTATACTATCTTGTAATCTTTTTCATCCAATGTTATTTTGAAAAATAATTTCCAATTGATATTTCATGACACAAGGTTATAGTTATCAAAAAATGGGTATTGGGAATTCAGATTTGTTTGTTTTAGTTCCACCATCGGTATTATGGTACCAGTGTATCCTGAATGGTTAATTACACAATAGAAATAATTAGTAAAAAATATTTTCAAGGTGTCATTACATAGTTTGGAATGACTCATCAAGAATTAAAATGTAATTATGAGTGACCTGCTAGAAATATATCATCGTAATAAGCCCGATGTCACCATGGGTGTTTTGGGAAATGATTCTTGAGGAATTATTTGATCATATTCTAGTCATTTTTATCATTATTTGGTTATGATGAAATAAAAATCATATAATTATATACAATGGAATTGATATTCCCATATTTATATCTCATGTTGTTGATCAGTATAATCATATGATGTCTTCTGTATTACCTATTGATATTGTGTAGCATCATGCATCTGAGAAAGTGTTTTAATATGAATCATGGGGATGCTATTCATGAACCAAAGTGAGTAAATACTCCCATGGACTAGAATATTGTTGTGATTGTTATGTATGATATCTATGATCATGAAGAACAACCTCAAACCATTCACATTTAGGATCCAGTTCTGGAATCTCAATGTGATGAATCTTAGAATTGTTCTCTCAATTTTAATAACCATATACAACTAGATTTACAATTACCTAATAAACCTCAAGAGGATGAGAACAATTTAAGAATGATAGAGCTTCTCTCAGATTTAGAATAAACAATCTAATATATTAAAATAATTTTATTCTTCTGTAATTTGATGAAGGTCCTAGATGGTGTTTGTGGAATACAATGGTATGTCAATTAATTATGACTGTTTGGAGGTGAATGAATTTAGAGGTATTTTAATAGATCAGTTATATAGAAGGTATATGTTGTTGGGTTAGGCTGTATTTTTTTTTAAAATCAAATATGTTGACGGAATTTGATTGAGTGTGATAACTACATTAGTGAGCTCATTTATTATTCACCTAAGTTGAATGAGAAGATTAAGACATGATGGTTTGATATGTGTAATTTACCTAATATTCTTTCTTAGGATTTATTCCAAAAGAACTCTTATTATAGTCACATTTTGGAAAATAAATTTATGTGCAGGCTTGTTAGGGATGATATGTTTGGTTTGATGGGATTATCATTTTCTATGTGTGCTAGTTATGTGAGTTTAATTAACAGAAATATAATTCCTAATGTGACATATGGTGGATATAGATAGTGATTATTTAAGACTCGTATTATGCATTGAATTATTCTTTTTGAAATGTTTATGTTATTTCATTGATGGTTATTAAAATATGTTTTTCCAAGAGAAAACTAATAACTTCAGTTCATGTGGTAGTTTTAGCCACCAATATAAGTTTTTTTATATGTTCTCTTCTCTTTGTAGAGAATCAATCTCTAAAAAACTAACATGTAGTGTAGTGAAATCTGATGATTCATGCACAAATGGAATCCTTTCAAGGGAATTTGGAAAAATCGTAATCACATAGTGGAAGAGACACCAATACTAGTTGATATTGGTCCAAAGACTATGAGAGGTACCATAAATAAAGATTCATCTTTTTTGATGGATTCTTTTGTAACAGTGTAACAAATTTATTTATATGAAAATATATTATTATCCTTATCATTTTTTTTAAAAGATTGGCGCCGAAGCCTCATTTTTATTATTAAATCAAAGCAAAGACCTCTTTTAACTGGGTAGAGGGAAACCAATTACATAGCCTGAAGGCCCAGTGGGCTTGTAGCCCATTACATAGCCCGTAGGCCCAAATTCTAAGGCCAATTCACATTCTGTGAATAGTAACCTGCTGCTACAGTACCACACAGTATCGCTGCCGCTACAGTGCCATGCCGCCGCTACAGTACCTGCTGATAAATAGTACTATCGCTGCTACAGTCCCTCTACAGTAACCTGCGCCCCATGGGTTTTGAACCCCCATTTTCCATGTAGTATTATGGGGTGCTTACCACTAATCCAAACCCCAACTACATTATTAACCATATCATTGATATTAGGAATATTTTTGTAATTTTATGGATATTATTAGACCCCTTGAAATAAAGGAAAAAAAGGGAACATATTTTCATTATTGGGTTTTCTCTTTATCATGGTATTTTGTATTTACAGAAATGATACAGCATGATTTAATTTTTAGGATGGTTTGGATCCCCAATAAATGCTCTCAAATTGACTAAAATCATTAATGGGATTTAGTTATCATGAAAGATATGGCTTAACATGTTTTAATGGATAATGGTTCTTGAGGGTGAGTAGAGATGTATCTTTTTATCCATATATGGGGATATTAATATCAGGGTTCACTTTTTATCTAGAGTATGAATCGTTGTGTGATGATCTCCCACTGGTTTTCATTATGCTTCGTAATGTGTTTCCATCTAATTTCAATATCCTAAAGCATGTATGATAGGTATTATTTTCTCTTTATTCAGTTCCTACTATTCAACTAGTATCCATTTATTATTACCACAAGAAATGAACTAAAATTAAAAAGTATACAGGATAGTAGAATGATTTACATGAGAATGGAATAAAACACCCATGTGTGTCACATTGGGAATAAATTTTAGTCATTTCTAATAAATATGATACGTCACTTCTAATTTTTTTTATTAATAGAAAATTAACTATGATATAGTGAATAAAAAGTATGAGTTAGCAAAAAAATATTGTTCTTTTTTATGCAATTCAATAGGATAAGTTGTTCTCAATGATTATCCATCTATTTGGATTCCACATGTAAAGAGTAATAAAGTCTATATTTTATAAAACCACCTTATAAAGTATGTATAGAAATTATAACTATCATTTCATAAAATTTTGATTAAAAAATTATTATACATACTTTATCGATTGATGAACATGATATTAAAAGAGTATCAGGACACAATCATGGTAGTATTTTGAATGAAATTATAGTTTACTCTATGATTTCAAATGAACATGGGTCTCTTTTGAGGAAAATATTTTATATTTTTAGGGATCACTATCATTATTACAAGCCTTATATATGTGCTTCTAGATTCAGGAAGGGATCCCCTTCGAAACATGTGGTTTTAGAAAACATTTTCTATATTAAACCTAAATTTGTTAATGATCTCATGAAATTTGATTAAAAATGTTGCGTTTTACTGATTCATAACATCTTAGGTTTGGATGGGTATTATAGACTATTTTTAACGTATTTCACATTATAGGATTATTTGATGGTAGATCTTACATGGAAGGGAGTGAAGATAATTTGGGAATATAATTGTTAGTTTTTTATTTTAGAGATGAAATATATTTTAAAATATAAACTAGAATTTTCACTTAAATATATTGGAAGGATATGCAGTCATTTAGATGCATCATTATTGTGGTTTAGAGTTGTTATTTTTTTAGTGATCCCATTACTACCTATGTGTCTAGGTATATTTGGTCAAAATATAACAACTATCTAACCCAGTTTTTTCAACTCAATCCTATGACTCGTTCTCTGAGAAGTGTGTTGAATTACCTTTTTGGAGATGTTATTACTATGTATATTGACAAAAAGATCCCGAGTTATATATTTTAATAGAAATATTTTATTATCCATCCGATTATTTGGGTGGAGTACTTGTAATATTTTTTTAAACAATTCTATACCAAAAAATAGTTATTTTGTAACTAATAATTAGACCATCAATCTTTCGACTATGGAAATGAATGTATAATTATAATATATTAATTTGAAAGAACATTTGTAATTTTTTTATTATAGATTCTAGAATTAATGACCCAACTTTTTATTTTCATGTGTTCATATAAGCTATTATCTTAATGATATCATTTATCAGGGTTGTGAGATTGGTGATGAATTTTATGAAAAATGGGAATATATTCATGTTGGGGAGACCATTGGTCTGCGTTAATTCCATTCTGTGGTTATCATGTGTTTTAAAAAAATATATTTTGTGTCTTATAATGGTTGAAAATCAATGATGGAGTATTTCCATAATTCTCATTGGGAAGTGCACCCATGAGCCACCATGATGTTAAATGACATGCAGTGATGGTTGTGGTGGCCTGGTATATGACAAGACATTGATAACATTTATTTAAATTATTATACATACCAATAGGTCAAGGCATATACAAGACACCTTCAGGTTTACTTCTACCACATCTATTGCTGGTATTGATATGGGATGGGATTTTGAAGGACCTTGTGGTTGGTTTTCCACATAGTCGTCGATTGAGGAATGAAATTTGTGTTTGAATATATACATCCTTATGAAACCTATTAACATTATATCCATTAATTACAAAATGAAATTTGGTAATTTGGAATCCAATTTGGGAAATTGATTATTATTTTACCTCGAATTCCATCTACTATAATATCTGATGTGGATTAAAATTTAATACTGGCTTTTGGGGAGGACCCCAAGAGGGATTGCAATTTTAGGTTCGTTTGAGTATCTCATACTATCTTTAGACGGATGAACATTTATATAAAAATACATTGATTATTTAGGATATGATACATGCTTGCATTTACGGCTTTGTTTGGAAATGGGATGACCACCTGGGAGAGGTTGAGTTTTCTTCTAAAAAATGATAGCAGTCAACAATCACAATGGATCTTTTTGAAGTCATATATGGATGATAGTGTCAATCTATTTTTTGTGCAAATATTGGTAAATATTCTGTATTTAAACAAATATTGGTCAATGAGTAAATAAAAAGGATTCTATGAATTTTCTATTGAATTTGAAATGTATATATATAGTATAAATCCCTTAGTGGTAATTAGTGTACACCATTGTAGTTCTTTGTTGGTTGATGACTGTTTTTCATTGTTTTACCTCCATTGGGATCTTGATTATATTGGAATAAAGAGATGATTTCTCCTCATTTTACGGGACCATTTTATTTTATTTTTCGTGTGGAGAATGTGTCTTATTATTTCCCAATTCAATCTAATTTATCTTATTTGGACAATATTTAACATGAATTTCATCTTTTAAATTATCATTCAGATCCATATCAATTTTTGTGATGAATTTACCTTAATGATGTTAATAATTTATCTGTGACTAATCGTCCATTTAGGATAGTAAATACGGATATATGTGTACCTAATAGGAGGAAGATACCATCATCTATATTTTATGAATATATGTTTCTGAATCTAATGTTATATAGGAGTGTCAGGAACTTATTAAGGTGTTGGGGCCTTAGTTATTAAATATGTAAATCACATGATAGGATTTATAGAGGAGTTATTTTATATTATGGAAATATTGTTACATCCTATTGCATATCTTCATGTACACATCAACACTTTATTTGATCATTAATTGGTTATGTTTTGTCTTTAGTTTGTTTGGGTGAAATTTAGAGAATTTGGGTGGCCATTATTTTTGTTCATGGTTATATATAGTTTTCAAAAAATAATGAGGATTGGAACACAAAATAGTGTTCTCTTTTATTATTCTATAGATGGGGCACACAATTTGTCCAATGTGTGTAGCCAAGACCTCCAATCATTGAAACCTAATGGAGTAATGGTATGTAAAGAGATAACTGCATTTGAAAAATCATGTTCCCAACATGTAGAATTATTGTTCCCCTAAAATGTAGGGGCACATAACTAGTGGAACAACATTCTTAACCCAACTTCCCAATCTTGAAAATCGTTCATAAAATATTTAATTATTCAAATATTTCATTTTTAATTCCCAAACCCAATTAAAATGATTCCAATCATACCCATTCTTTTGTATAAACATTTATATGAAATTTGAGGCTCTCCTAAGACATATTGACCCCTCCAAACAATTATCTTATTGGATATAAGTGAATTGATCTTTTCTAATATCTATTGTGTATGTTAATATCGAATTATCCAGATTATTCTAGTCTGTTTTTGTATCCACTATAGAGTTTTATACATCATCATGTACTTTGAGGATCTAATTTCATTATTATTTTATCGTGATTCTATGTTTTATTTCCTGGTATCTTCTTCCATTGTTCATCATTCAAGGATACCATTACAAGTGTTAATTATTGATATATGATGAATGGTATGTGGTTCTATATTTTTTCCCTTAGGATTTCAACCTTGCTTTTCATGGTTTAAATTTAAATGTAATTTAACTGATTTTTAAAACATGGAATTGTAATGATATTATTAGTTATTTTAAATGGTAATTTAATTTAATAAAAACATCAATTTTAATAGAAATTACAATTTTATTGTATTTATTAATATTTTTTGGATAATATAAATTATATGGATTAATTAATTTAATTTTTATGTTACGAATATTGATTAAAATTAAATGTTATCTGAAATCTCATTAAATTATGAAACCCTAGGTGTTTTTTGTGAATATAATTTTATGTTCAAAATTTGAATTGGGATATTGTATTTTAACATGTATTAAAATTATTTATAATAAATATGGTTATCTTATTGATTGATTGAAAAACATGGGATCTTATGATGTTAGTATGTTTATGGAAAAATCACACTATGTCATTGATCCCCCATCACTAGATATATGATGAAAACACTAACTAAAACTTCTTTGGCTAATAATTGTCACTTACATGGGAGTGAATGATTGCAATTTTCACATTTTTGGGGGTGAAAAAGTCTTATTTTCTATAGAGTGAGGTTGGATATTTATTCATGATCACTAATAATATGTGTGAGGATCAAATATCTATATATTATCATACCACATGGTGTATTCCAAGGTGCTATGCATTATTATATTAGATATACATGTGACTATTTTATTTAAACACTATAATCATGCTAATTGATTTATTGAAACCACTTTCTAAAAAATATTCATTTAAACAATTGAAAAGTCATTTTGATATCTCATCCAATTATTTTAGATGAATTATTTTTTTTAAATTTATAAGGGATATATTATTCCATGTCTAGTTATATTCAAACATATACAAAGAATGGAAAATTATTATGGAATTGATTGTGGAAAAATTGATGAGATATTAATGGAATTCATAATTCCCACCCTTCCTATAACATTGGGTCCATTAAGATTATATTTTACCTGATCTATGAAAATGGAATGTGCCACATGGAGATGGTGAATGTTTTTTAGTCGTTAGACTATATGTCTTGTAAGTTACTAAGTGAGGTTTCATCATATTGTGTTATGGAACTTTGATCATTCAAATTGATATATTATATAAAATTGGATTATGTTATTCATTAATTATGATTATACATTTTTGGTTTTTCGTTATTTGTCTATTTAAATTGTTGAGTATATCATAATGTAATATTTTTCAATATGGTTTTTGTGGAAATTTGATCCCTCTTGATCTTTTATAGATCTATGTACAGGTCTTTAACCCTTGGGGATAATGAATTCACATTAGAAATGTAATTTTCATATTTGGTATTAGGGTAAAAGTGAATTTTAGATGGGATGTGACATTTTTTATAACATATTCTATATAAAGAAATCGTCATCAGATAGGAATGGTTTAACCACTTATGTACCTCCATTGGGTATATGATAACTTCCTGTTTACCAATATTTGGTATTGGGAAAAACTCATTTTTACCCACTAATCTAGTAAAAATCAAACATTAAATAATGCATTGGGTGTCAATAATGGATACACATTTCAAATAATCGCAATATTTTTATAAACATTCCCTATAATTATGAAATCATTTTTCACCACATTAAAGCTCAAATTAGGGAATACGAAATGGGAATCATAAATAATTGATCTTCATAATGATATACCTTAAAAGGAATGATGAAAGAAAATATATTATGGTTATATACCTTGTTATGTATAGGTAATATCAACTTTTTTTGTCATTGATATGTTATTCATTAAAAAATCACTAGAAATTGTTTTGAGAAAAACAACTAATTAATTTAGATATTAGAAATTCTAAATATTAAAATTTATATAATTTTTGGAAAATAAAATTATTTGAAAATATTTTTTTATAAATTCTGTTTCATGGAAATTAATACTCAAGATATTAGGAAATGTAGTTCGTATGGTAAATGTTAAAATAATACATATGTTTACATTTATGCTATGAAAAATGTTCTTCTTTAGAAAAAGAATAGAAAATTTATTTTAACACATCATTAAAAAATGTAAAAGAGGATAATAAATAATTTAGAAAACCATTAGAGATTAATAAAAACAATTTCGAATTAATTTTAATATGAACATTTACATAGAATAAAAGTATTCACAAATGAATAGAATGAAAATAAATAATTTACTTTAAATAATAATTTATAATTTTTATTACATGGATGGAAAAATGAATGAAATAAATTTTTAATGTTTAAATAAATACTGTAGAACTAAATTAATTAGATTTATTATATAGAGATCTTATAATTTCATTATAATTTTATTAAGAATACACAATCCCAAAAAAACAGGGATATTGCATTATAAAACCCTTCTCTCAGGTACGACCTGACATTTATGTTCCTTAAAACAATTATAGAAAAAAAAATTAAATTTAATATATATTTATATACATGAAACATATTCATTTAATAATACAATAAAATGGTCACCTATAACAGCTCTTCACCTATTCATTGATTATCATTCATTATCTTCCTCTTTTATTTTTTTATCAACTTCACTCATCATATATATTTTGATTCGATTGTTTTGTCCCATACATATTAATCATGGTCATATCATATTCATTAATTATATTCACAATAATATCTAATATAATATTTATATACATTTTTATAAATTTAATAAAATTAGAGATATTGAAAAATAAGTTGTTGCGATTGTGGAGATGATAGTATATAGATACATGTGAATGTTATTATAAAATTATAACAAAAAGAAGGAAATAAAGATAATAAATATTTTATCAAATAATAATAATAAATATAAGATTAAAATCATATATATTATCAAATATTATAAATATACTAATTAATTTATGGAAATGATGTAAAATGATTCATATCATTATGTCAAGAAGGTAGTCCACTTGTACACTTGGGTGAAACATTCAATTCCCATTTAATTGAAATGGGGAAGAAAATTATTTTTTAATTATTTTAATAAAATATGTTGGTAATAAATAAAATGATTTCATTATGTTTGTTAAAACAAAATAAATTTATTATACCTAGAATAAGAAATAAACTTTTAAAATTTTATATATGGCTATTAGCTCTTCATTTTCAGATCTCCTTTGGAATATATAATATTCATTCATTAAGAAAGTCTTTTAAGACCATTAGATAAATAATGAATGAAACTAATCTAGGAATTTCATTATCTTTTTCTAGGACAGTCTATATAGCACAATTTTTTGGAATAATGGTGAATATGATCGGTACTTTTATATGTGATAGATGGACATAAATGAAATTAATCAAATGACATAACAACTACAATGATTCTTTATTTAATGTGTATCCAAATGGAATATCCAGTGTAGGCATGATAGGATAGGGTAAGATTATTTTATTACAATAATATTTTCAAGGTTTTTTTATCATCTCTTAGTTTGTCATCATTTTTTAAACCTTTTGTACCCTACATTGGGTAAATATTGTTTAATATTGTCACTAGTCATTAGGAATTAATTTAAGGTGGATTTTTTTTAAAAAAATGGACAATAACAAATATTGAATATATATCACTAAATTGAATTTCTATATGTTTCATTAATTATAGTTTAAATAAAGATTAAAAATAGAGTTAAATCCATTTTAAAATATATAATTATTTAGGTAAAAACAAAATATTATTTTATTTTATGCCTAAAAAAATATGGTGAATTTTTAAATATTTTAGTAAATATATAATGTAATTATTTCATTAACAGAACTTATAATTATTGATTTAATTAATTAATCATTATTAACTCAAATTTCACAAACATAATTGTCTCCTTGAAAATTAATTTATTTTTCATTCATGGAAATTCATTTTCATATAGTACAATTAGATAACTAACGTATGAATGATTATTCATACATTAAATATTCAATCATTAGTATATTTTTAAAAAACAGGTTAGTATACTGGTATATATATCCATTAATTTCACATAGAAAAATATTAATTTCTTTTGAAACTTATTTCTTTTAATAATTAAATGATTTTAATAAAAAATAATTATTAATTACCTGAAATTAGTAAATACATTTTAATTATAAAAATACTACATAATTTATTTTATATTGTTTCAAAAAATATTTATACAACGAAATACATAATCTATGATATCAATTTTATAATATGACTGGGTTCATTTAGACATGATGTGGTATGTAAAAGAATATATCAAATACATGAAATTTATTTCAAATAATTACATGGAATATATTATGGGGTTATAGTTCATGTCAAGGGGTTATATATAATATATATTTTATATAATCCATCATTCATCCTTCGTGGTAAAAAATGTTTTATATCATTATTTTAGTAATATCATACTAGATTATACTAGAATAGTCAACCTCTGGGTTTACCGTAGACTCTAACGATCAAGGGTGATTATTTAATTATAGTTTTATGATTCATTTTATTATTTCTTTTATATCATGTTACATAAGTATTTGTTATATGTTATGAACAATGTTTCGAGTGGACTAATTAGTTATAATCCCACATTACATAGGAATCAATAGAATATTTGTAAATAAAAAGGACCCTTATATTGTAAATAAATGTAAGATAGAGTGCCAATGTTGGATTTATAGACTTGATATCATTGGATAGAGTAACAATATGGGACTTTGTAGTGACTTAATACAATGTTTTGGTTGTATTTATATTATATAATTCTTTCAAGAAATATATGATCTTACTCTGATCTATCTTTTATATATCAATAATTCTAATTTAAAATTAGAGGTAACTAATTTTTTAAAAAAAATACATTATTTATTTTTGATATATATGGGTATTAAATTAATATTATAATTATTCAAATTTTGATGAATAATTTTAATGTTTATTGATTAATATTATATATCGGTATATTCACTCAACGGTAAAATCATAGAATCTCTCTACTAGTAAACAAACACTATATTAAGGGTAAAACTATTTCTGGTCCTGTGATGAAGTAGTTTAGTAAATTTTGAGTGATATAAAAAAACATTATAATGGATAATGGAAGATTGGTTTTAGTTGACTAATGATTTTGGATGTGGTATAATTGAGATAGTACTAGAAAAAAATTGATATACTATATTAACTATATGTGGTCTATGCTAATTTGATATTATGTAGAAGTTTATAGGGGTTTTGGATATTATTGTTTGTTTTAATAGGAGATGTAGACATTTTTATTCGGAAATGTGATGTTTTTTATTGTTTATTAATGGTTTATAGTTCTACCTCTTAGTTAATTTTGGAGGGATACATGATTTAATTCATTATAAATGCCATATTGAATTGGTATATATGTTTATGATTTGGTGTTATTGTGATATTGGTTGTAGACAAGAAAATACGATCAATCACTAATTGTTTTAAAAGTCACATATACATAGTATTCCCATATAGATTAATGTTCAAATTCTACATAAGTGTAATAGATATTTATTTTTTGAAGAAATTTCTTATAAATTCTGAATAACAAACATTATTAATTAAATAAAAATATAATGGAAAATTATGTTATGTTTATTATATAAAAAGTTTGAACGTTTTTTATTTTATAAGATCTTTGGGTTTTATCTTTTTTAATAAGAACCTTTATAGGGTGATGTTGTAATATCTACTGGGATGAAACTATGACAATAAAGGGAATCATCTGGTATATAGATCCCATGTGAGGATTTTCTCAAAAGGGCTAGTAGTTGATTAAACGATCATATTCACAATTTATAAATTAATTAGTTCAATTGACTTGTAATGTTAAAATGTGAGTTTTATAGTGAAATGAGATATATAAACTTGTATATTCCTCCACGAGATGTGTTATATGTTGTATGTGACCTATGGGAATGGTGATAGGGATTATTTACATTTAGATGATAAATATGATAATAGTGATATATTTTTAATATGGATGATCATATTTCATTAAAGATATCTATTATGGTATGTTTTGATATTAAAGGAAACCCCTAATAGGGTTTATCCTATACATTTGAGTTTAATTAGATATTTAAATACAATGTGAAATCATTTTTTAACCATGATTCACATGTATTTATATCATTTATGTGATAAAGGTACAATGATTGTATATGTATGCTGGAAGAGAAAGTATTAGTGGTTCAATTGTAATATAATGTTGAAAAGAACAAGACGCATAGTCATCTAGTTATTTATATGGGAGATCATATAAGTAATGATATGAAAATTATTTTAATGTGTAGTTATATAGGGGATTAGGTCTGTGAGAAAATGATAGAAGGGGTCCTAATTTTTATGGAATTTGTAGTATTGTATAGAAGGATATCAGGATATATTCATGTTCTATGATGTTGGGTTAGAAATAAAAATTTTAAGAAACAATGTAAGTGTTGGATTACTTATAAATTTTATCCATGGAATAAAAGTGTCAATATTTATCTACTATTTGATGTAGTAATATTGATGAGACATATACATGAAATGAGGAATGTGGTATTGTAGCTTGATTGTCCCTGTCTTTTATTATAATACATGTTGGACTTGTTGAATAATGTATTTTGGTATATATTTTGTCATTAATAATAAATTTGGTAAGTTACATGACTCTATTGGTGAAATAGTAATGATGGATTAAATTCATTGTGGTTTATTTACATTCACCCATCTTGTGTGTTTACACATTTTATATAATGTACATGCTCAATTCCATGGGACATGTTTTTGTGTAAGACTCTATGATTTGTGTATTCCTTATAGATGCTGTAGAAGAGTCTATAAATCATTCTATATAATGAGTTATGTATAGATTTTATTGATTTTCATGAATGATCAAACACATACGATAATATGATGTTAGACGAAAATGAAATGGTGTTGGGAACCTTTTAAAAGAAATGGATGTTGGCTAATGATGCAGTTACGTATAATGTTTTGATCGTGGGATTATTTGGGAAATGTTCTGGTGTGATAGACATGCGGTAAATGGTATATCAAAATAGTGTGTGAGATGATATATCTTCTATATGATAAAGGAATGACCCATGTTTTATTAGATTTTAGATATGTATATTTAAGAATATAATCTGATAGATGGGTAGCGATATAAATTTAATTTCAAAATAACTACCACTATGAAATATAAAACAATGAGAGTCTCAGTTTATTGATGTGTCGAATATCGAATCATAAGGCTTAATCAGCTATGATAAGTGGGGTAATAGACGATTTTGATTTTCTAGTAGAACTATTTCAACTCTATAGGAAGACCCAAAAACTCATTTCATTGATGGGGAGTATGGTTTTAGACCCATAGCTGGATATATTTGGACATGATGTTGAGTAATAGTTTATCATAATTTAAAAATGGATTTTCTGGAGAATCATAACTGTCATTATTCCCTAGATAAAGACACAATATGTGTCACTATTTTAGATTAATGAATGGGGATAATTTTTGATATATGATATTTTTGTAATTTTTCATTAATCTGATATTGAATTTAGGTAGATAAGGGATAGATACTGTAATACAACTAATGGCATAGGGGAATTATTTTCCGATTGGGATAGATAGTGTCCCATTATTTCGAAACGACACATCAAAAATTGATCATTGTGCCATGGTATAGATCAATCGAGCTTGTTCTTATATAGGATTTTCTAGGATGGGATGGGTACATATTGTGAAGAGTAAAATGAAATTATTATAATAAATTATATGTTTTGTGACAATGGAGTGGTGTAACTGTGTCGTTATGCTGATGAGGGGGCCATGACTATTGGAGGGTGGTACTATCATTATGAGTGAACATAGGTGAACATAGTGTAATACCTTCTAGTTTTGTAAAATTATAGTAGTAGAGTGTGTTTCATGTTATGGATTGTGTATTTTGTATTTTTTTCATTTATAGTCATTACATTTTTTGACAAAACAGCTCATAATTTCTAAATTTTATTATTTATTTAATTTAAAGGATAGGGTACTTTCCATTCTTCACTAGGCATAGAAAATATATGACATTATATTATTAATTTAATATGACAATTATAATCCATAGGCTATTATGAAAGGTATAAATTTCAATAATATTGTCATAAAAAATAGATTGAATGTTTTTTTAATTTATTAATAAAAAATAATGTATTTATTTTCAATTATTTTGAAATAAACCCAAAATAATATGATGGTAAGATATATGTTTTTCGTATAAATATTTTCATGGGCATAATGTATTTTTACTTATGTTGATTAATTTTTTTACAATAGATAAATACATCTTTTGGTAATTTTATTTTTCATATATATTTAAATTAAATTAAAATCATTTAATCATAGTCATTTGGGATGTAATGGGAATAAAATCACTTAACACATTATAAATACATTTTATTTAAAAAATATATTAATTAATTTTTTTACATTTAAATTATAATTAATTATTGAAAAATTTATAATTATTTTTAAAAATTGATTTATTATCTAAAATCGTTATTTAATCATATTTAATGTTACATTTCGGTATTTTTAAAAAAATATTTCTTTTCGTTGAATAGTGAATGTGACCCATTTTATATAAAACTACCTTATAATTTCATGTATTTAAATAGATATATTTAGTTTTAGATTGGTTTTTAAATTCATTAGTTCCTATTGAGTTTTCATTATCCAAAAAATATTATTATAAAAAATATTAAACATTATTTTCCTGAAAAAAATCATACTTAAAAATGTATTATTCATGAAAACTAGTTTTCATCGTAGATCATTTTTTTAACTTATAGGTAATTCCATCAACGTATAAAATTTATTTTGATAAAATAGAAGCAATATTTTATATATTAATTATTCAAATGTTTTTATAATTCTGCATTAAATTTGGTTCAATAGGAATTGTAACATTATAAAAATATTAATAATATTGGTATGAGTATTAAAGGGTTTAAAAGGGTTAAAAATAAAATAATATTTAATAAGATGATAAGAAACGTTTGTAAATCCTATTCAATGTAAATACTTCACCTATATATATTATAATTTCTTCAAATACGAGTAAAATTTTATCCATTCTTAAGTGTAAATACATAATATGATTAATATTTTGAAAAATTCATAGGGTGTCCTCTACCCACTAATAAAAGGATGCAACATGTATAGTATTATACTAACATTAAGTGAAAATATTCATAGTGAGTCAACTACATGTTATCTTTTAAAATCCTCATAATTTCTCCGGAGGTCCTAGTTTTATTAGAAAACAATCCTATGATGTCATTAGTTATAAACATGTTGATGATGAATAAATATTTTTATAGTTTTAAGATTATCATGTTTGTATTACATCTTCTTTTACATCTATAAAATGTATTCCATTTTCATCATAACCATTAAATAAATATATAATATATAATATAAGGTTTTTATGTTTATAGTATAACCCTTTTATCCTCTTAACAAATCACAGAAAAATAAAAAATTGATCATGTGTATGTGAAATGTATTGCTTCTTGAGATTATGTTTTATAATTTCCCCACCAAATGTAATAATTGGTCGAAAATATGTATCCAAATGAAATAATATTATTTATATTATTTTACATCATTTTTTCATGGAAAATAAATATTTGATATCATTTTTACCATGACGTGAAAACTAAAAATGAATCTCTTCAATATGTGTATTCTCTCTCCTCTTAAACCTATGTATTGATATTTTATAACATCTCCACATGGATTTTATATAGATAAATTTTACAAAGTTTTATAATATTTATGACAAAATTATAAATTTTAATTTATAATATAATAGTTATATTACTTCCAACACAATATTTGAAAAATTGATAAGTTTGTTAGAAATTTGTAAAACATAATATCTGCATGAGTGTAACATCAATAATTTTTCATAATCCCATTACATAGATTACTATAATAGTGTAATTATTGTTAGATAATTATAATCATCACTTTATTAATATTATATATGTGACACAATCACGATCTATTTAACATATATGATCTAAATAGTGTAAATTTGGACTAATAATACAGGCATCCCAGAAACAACCAACGTCAACAGGATTTAAATGAAATTATTTATATCTATGATACAAGTAAAATAGTAAAAAAAATATCAAATAATATATTATTATTCATAAAAACAATTATTAAAAATTTCATATTCAATATATTTATATTGTTCCTCACAAGGAGGACTCGAGTTTTGGTACATTTTATATTAAAAAATAAATTTAAATTTCTTAAATAATGACTTTATATATCATTTAAATCCATGTGAATATTAATTAAATCATTATATAGATGTATATATAAGAATATTATTATATAATAAAACAAAAATTTATGTACCTTTTCAGTTTCTTTCAATGGTTTTCAATTTGAATCAACTCATACATTTTATGGGGAATGTTTTATTGAAAGGAATATGGAATATTTTATTTTAACATATATTGATTTGATAACTGTTCCCATCCTCATTATAATTATTTTATTTCATGATTACTTTATAAACATCTTTTTCTCCAAAAAAGAACTGGAATCCTAATTTTTTATGTATTTTAGTTTTGAAAAAATATCTTTTAATTGAATAGATTATATAAATATTTAACAAATTTATTTATTATCCTAAAAAATTTATATTAAATGATATTTATGATAGAAATAAATTATTATATGTGGTCTATGAATATAATAATCCATTTAAATTTTTTATGTAGACATGTAATCCAGATATATATCTCCAAATCCAAGGTTTAATGATTAATTTTAGAATGTTATTATGTGGGATTTGATCTTATATATAATTCTATTTTAAGGATTATAATCAGGTTTTGATGTATATTTTTCCCTGAGGATCCTACTTAAATTTTATGGGCTTAATGATTAGTTTATATATAAATCCATTGGATTTAAAAATTCAATTTAGTTATAATTTTTAGATAAATAATTATTATATATTTGAAGAAAATTCATGTTTTTAAGAAAATATTATTAGTGGGCCTTCAGCTTTTTTAATTAAAAAATGATTATTCCTTTTAAATTATACTTTATATTTAAATATTTTATTAAAAAACTTTCCATTAAACATGATTTAATGTTTATGTTAATTAATATTATACAAAAAATTTTATTTTTTAATGTAAATATATATTTTGAGTTTTAATAATTTTGAAATGTATTTACTTGATTTTTTAAAATATTTATAGGTAACTCTCTAATCATTGTGTTCTTCATCCCAAAAATGAAACTATATTTCACAGGGTTTATGGATGCGATGTAATAATTGGGATGATTTATTTAAAATCATGAAGATTCTTAATTGAAAAGAAAAATGTATTTTATTATAATTATACAATATTTTTGTGAAAATTGATACTAAGTGGAAGTGTTACTTTCATAATAATGGGTTTTTATGTATGACTTATGACCTAATTATATAAAACAATAACAATGAAATGATATTTCAGAATTTAAGAAAATGATTTCTATATCTTAAAATATATATTATATAATTTTTTAATACTCTTCCCCTATAGTATGTATCTGGAAAATGGTTAAAAAAATTTATGGTTAAGATGTTATTTGAGATTAATATTTATGTAATTTACAACCACAAATGTTAATATGTTAGGGTGGATAATAGTTATATTGGATGAATAGAAAAAGTTGAATAATAGATTACGTGGTTAAGAATATCATAGTGTTCACTAACATCATAAGATGGTTTATTGAATTTTTTATTTTATATAATAAAAATAATAACTGTTTTTAGTAAATATATTCAACCATAGGGATTGAAATTAGATATTGATGAGAAATATAATATGTTGTTTGTATGAAGATGGAAAATCATTGAATTGGGAAATACTAGAAGCATAAATAGATATTCATCACTTGATTAAATTATTAAAAATTAACTACATGAGAAAATGCACGTTTCCAGATTCACTATGGAAGAAAAAAATGTTTTTCAATTAATGGTTATGGTATAAATATGATGCAGGTAAAATGAGTCATATTCAATATGTGAGATGATTTTGGTAAAAAAAACTAAGGAAATTTTATAACGGAATGAGTGAATGTTTTTTATATTGTAATATAAGGAAGAAATAAAAATAACTCTTATGAAAAAATGAATAGATTAGTTAACACCATAAAGGGTATTGTCAGGACCATAAATATAATTGTTTCAAAATGTCTAATTATATTGTAGTAGAAGATGAAAATAATATTAATGACAAATAATATGTGTAGATTATATTGGATAATACTTTTTTTGATATTGACTATTAATAGGAATTGATTAATTTAAATGGTGTTATGAATGAGGAATAAATGAAAAATACTAACACATTATTATGGGATTATAAATTACTTTATAAAATTTAATTTTCTATATTTAGGGGTTTTTGATTTATAATGCACATATAAATTTTAAGATGATCATATTTTTATAAGCATTCATTCAATATTTATGTCTCATTTGATGAGTGTTATTTGAAGGAAATTTGTAATATTTTACTAAATGTTTTTTTATATGTATCACTTATGATTAACTTGGGTATTAGTAAGGAGAAAATGTGATGATAATCACTTAATAGTTTTGGTCATAATTTTAATGGTATAGTTAACCACCATGGTTAATAAATTTTCTAATGAAAACATAATTATGTTTAACTAGGATAAAATGTTTCTTACATATGAGGAACTTTGGTTTAATATTATATATATCCATGGAATTGAGACGTGATTTGGTGAATATGTGATTCATGTTGTTTTCATATAAATTCACTATTTATGATACATTATATGATTAAGGTAAATTGAAATAATTTAGGCTACTAGGGGATATTTTATTTGGAAAAATGGAAGAATTTTCATCTTGAAATATATATGAATTTATATTTTATTAAGTGTTTTTCATGTTAATTACTAAATAAATTAGATTATTTTCTATATTAAATATTTTTTGGAAATATATTTTTTGTTAAATGAAATTTTGAGTTTTTTTTTGACAAAAAATTTGAAATGATCTCAAACAATTATGTGATCAACCCATTAAAATATATGGGTTTTGGGTAATTTCTAAAAAAATTTAATTAATATTAACTACATTTGTTTTTTGAATTTTTATGTTAAATATTTTGTGCTGATATTGATATTTTAGATATTAGTGTTTAATTTTTAATTCATATTAGACATTAACTTCCATTATGAAAAATATTTTTTATTTTTTTATTAGCGGTTAAAAGTGGGATAAATTAATTTTCACACCATTAATAATCTTATTATCCATTAAATTTAATTATTTCCTCACTAGGTTGAATACACATATAGGTTGTAATTCTGGGTTAGTGAGTTTAAAAATACACCCCTTCAAATATTTTTTCATCATTAAAAAAATATTTTATATATTTTCTATTGAAATATATAAACTGAAATTAAATCAGGAAAGGGGTACAATAATTCTATTTTTTTCACCCTCACCAGCTACATCCTCAGTAAATACAAATGCAATGCTACTTTGTGAAAAATCCATTTTAGTGATATTCTATTACATAGTCCGGTGTTGACATCATGATCCTCTAGGATTACAACTAATCACAACATGAAAGATCACTAATCTATCAACTAATAAGTGTTGAATCCTCATTCAGATGATTATCCATATACTCACATAAATCAATATTCTATATGCCTCATTTTGTGAAATATTAATTTTAACAGTCATCCATTAGATGAATTATACATTAACACAGCTTTACAAAAAAAATTACTTTTGAACATTCATGTTGATCACTAGTTTAGTAAAGCACAACAATACTTCATAAACAAACCATTTCATCATAATAAAATATTTCATTCAGAAAACCTAAATCTTTTTAAAATGTCACTACATTCTCAAAGCTGAATTTTTTTCATAAATTACCATCCTTTAATGAAGCTCACCTAGCCACCATGAATCTCCGTAATTTCATAAATCTTACTTACCCTTCGTAAAGGTCAACACCTTCATGATTATTACAAATTTCAGTTTTTTATATCCATTAAAAACATCCTTTATTTGATAACATTTCCTCATAAAAAATCATTGAAAATTCAGATTCTTTTGATTTTCATTAATTATTTCACACTCAAAATAATGGTGTGATGGTGGTAGAGGTCTATTTATAGAAATTTCCCCCATTACTAAAGATTACAAACATTCCTTCAGAATCTCACTATGTTCTCCAATATTTGTTGTGAGGCTCTAAATTTTCACTGAGAACCAATGCATATGATTGTTGACGATTCTTCTCATAGTCACAAACATTTATGATCCTTCCATAGGGTATTAATTATACTCAAAAGATTCATAAAATCCATCTTTTATGACACTAAATGGCATCACAATGCCCCATACATTCATAAAAATCCTATATTCATAAAATCAATGCATTTACATAATAATTTGTGACAATATTGGAAGGAAACATTTTTTATGATGGAGCCGTTCTGTAAATTTTGGACCAAAAAATTATAATTAAAAAGAAATGACACCACCTTGGATTGAAATTCTTCGGTCATTCTTTCGATTCATTCAATGAATTTTCATGGAAATATTTCAATATTGTTAGTAAAAAACAACAATTTATTTCTAAAATGTATCTTAAGATCCGTCAATCTAAAGGAAAAAATAAACCAATAACCATTAAAATGTTATCTTTATGGATTTATTCCCAGTAAGAAAATTTTTGTTGTTCTGATAAAATATCATTTTGAGTTTATTTTTCACAGGGTTATAGATGAGATCAAAAGTGACTTTGATTATAGATATTTAAAAAGATATAAAATTATAATTAAATAGATTGAATTTGAGTAAGTATATTTATATCATTTTATCTGTCATAATAATTAAATAATACCTCAAAACTAATAAAAATATCTTGAAATTTTTTTTATCATACATTTATGAATAATGAGTTATGGTCTTCTATATCACATAATGAATTTTTTTCTCATCGTTAACATACTTTTAAAAATATTTTTTATCACTCCTTATTCTTCCATAGATGATTATATTTTCTCCATGAACATATTCTCTATTCCCTCTAATGATATATTTATTTTGAATCTAAATAATGTGATATTTTAAGAAATATTAATATTTACCTTCTCACATCCTTATAATATGTCTTTATTATCCCATTATATAATTTTTGTTTTATAAAATGGTATGTTTTAATAAATATTATTATTAATATAGTGATCAAATTTATTTTCCTCATGTCCATTGAATTGAATCATAAAATCATTTAAACTCTTTACATCAAAAAATAGGTAATATTCCAAAGATGAAATTGATTTTATGCTGTGAATATGACACCCAAATATTTTATATTTTATGTTTTAAAAATTCATATACATTGTAGCATGTATTATATGGATTGATGATATAATGATGGGCCATATTATAATATAATTTTATAAATATGATGGTTATGAATTAGAAATTGGTTTGGTGAGAATAAATA
This sequence comes from Viscum album, assembly GCA_963277665.1. Classification (NCBI taxonomy): domain Eukaryota; kingdom Viridiplantae; phylum Streptophyta; class Magnoliopsida; order Santalales; family Viscaceae; genus Viscum; species Viscum album. The sequence continues at coordinate 57,265,794 of OY728143.1, read as the reverse complement.
GGAAAGACATTTAATGAAATATAAATATTTATTTTTTTAAAAAAATAAATGATATATCCTATATTGATTATTAATTTAATTGAAATAATTATAAATTCATTAGAGTTAATATAATTTATTATTATAAAATATATTTTATTTTGGATGTGTACTTTATCTTAGTATATTATATTTATAAAAATTGATATGTGAATCATATTTTATAATTTTATTATATTTCTAGTCAAATTGAATAACTTTTTTTATTGGGATCATACGGGAGGAAATGTGAACAATGCCATTTTATGATTCAAAAATAATTTCTCATCGTAACAATGTTTTTTTTTATTTTATAGAATGGATTTTAAAATTAATTTCTGAATTGTATATAATATTTATTTTGAATAATGAATATATATTTTTTAAATAAGAATATAAATACTATATTATGGTGAAATTTTAAATTTATTTCAAAAGATTAATTTTTTATTCAATCATGAAAAAATACATATTTTATAGAAACCTATTTATTATTTATAGTATTTACAGTGTCTTTTTTTTTTTGATATTCTCAAAAGGATTTATTATGTTACTTGTTATTAAATATATACAAAAATATTCATCTTAATCAATATTGTGCATGAATTCTGTATAAAATAATTTTATAAAAAAATAACATTTTTCTGGAAATCCGATTTCATCTTGCTTTGTGGGATATTTTTAATTTAATTCCTTCCATTGAATGAATTCATATGTGTTAAAATGAAATTGAAATTATGAATCCAAATTTATAAATTTGATAATGAGTTCCAATTAGTATATGTAACTTTCAATATCAACATTGGTAAAAAATTAAATTACCACAACACTAGTTAATTCATGGTAAATGGGATAAAATGTAATAAAATATACATTTTAATGACATAAATAATATTATAAATAACATTTGTATTCCATATTTCAACACTATATTATCTATTATTCAAATATGAGTCATTTTGAACCCATTTTTCCTGAGTTATCCATTATTATTTTAGGTCATGTCTGTGGGGCTATATGATCTTTTACAATATATAGTTTTTTATACATATTATCACATTACTTTTATAGAGGTATATTTTTTAAAAACATAAAGGCAGAGAAGATATGATCATTTTTAGTTCATGGTCATCTAATTTATGTTTAGAAATAGAGAAACTGTATTTATGGAACTCATGAAATGAGTTCCCCCTATATATTGATCCATTTCATTGTATTAATGTATGAAATATGAGACTATTATAGGAATAAGGACGATCTTCAGAATCACCTAATAAATGTGATGGGAACCCTTCAGGATCACCATCTCTTTGCCTAATTCTAATGACCCATACTTTACATACATGGTTATTACTTCAAAATTGAAGTAAACTAATTAGAACATATAACAAAACCATGAAAGGACTATATAGGTATAGTGTCTCTAGAATCTAGGAAACATAAACAACTAGTTCATAAAGCATTTATATTGTCTCCCATTTACTTCATCATATCTAGAGTCCCTATTTGGAATATCCTAATTAATAACCTTCTTCCTAACCTGGGGAAAGAAAACATACAAAATGGTGAGCTCAAATGCTCAGTAAGGGTAAACAAAAGAAATATAAATTACATCGTATTCATAAAAACAAAACATTTTGGAAATCTTAACCTGAAAAGAGATCATAATTTAATAATCATGGGATAAATCATAATATTGAAATGTAATCCCAATAATCATAACATAAAACATGAAACCTTGTGTCATACACACATAATCATAGAGAATCATTTCTTAGTAGTCAAGACTCATTTCGAAGACATTCTTAGCTGACAAAGTCCATTTCTGAACCGACTTCACTCCTCGTTTCTGTCCTATTTCACTGAACCGGATTAACCATCCCTTGCATCCATGTCTATCTCATGATATATAAATCTTTACCCAATTCATTAAAGGTAGATATATCTCCCACGCATCTCATAATGATACCATTCTTATGTATACCACAAAATCAAAAAAATCATACATCATTGCATTACCCATGTAATAAAAATGGGATTCTTAAACATCGTGACATCATAAAATAATTCATATAAGATACAGGAATTCATAAAAATAAATCAATCATAACATAATCAAATCAATGTAATAATAGGGATGGAAATAGAAACCTATATTATCTTACATGGAAAATAATTTTGATAAAACACTTGAACTCCATTCATGAGGAAAATATCCTTTCTACATCAAAAATATTTTTCCTTTCTTAACATGTCATACAATTTTAAACTAAAATTATTTGATTAAAAATAATCTTGAAAACTTGTAAAGTATTCTTCTTTGAAATAATGTTTTAATAACCCATTCATACCGTATAAGTTAAGAAAAAATTCTTCTCGTACTTATGTCAGAAAAGTCAAAAAGTACCTCGTATGGAAAAAGAAAAAAGATTCCTTTCATATATTTTACTAAAAACTCACAGAAGGGTAAAATTGGATTTAAATAATTGTATGAGGATGTAAATAATATTAAATATTGAGGAAACATGGATCTGGATGATAAATATTCCCCTGTAAATTCTGAAGTATAAACAATCTCGGATAAAAATTGAGATTGTGAGATTATCCCTTACCTTAGGTCTGATTTGCTTTGTAAGTGTTTGAACCTCCTGTATAATGATTTAAATAATGTTATTTACTTATTCCAGAATCATACTTATTTTCATCAGATATGGTAATATTCTTAGCTTCTTATTAGTAATATTTCATTACTACTTGTTATTCTGGTGTTTGTTACCTTTTGTTCTTATGCGCGTTTTGTCAAATAAATTCTTATTATTTATTTTAGGTTATAGATAAATCATTTACAGAATGTTATTAGTGTAATATATATCATATTCAATCATTAAATTCATTTATATAATCATTACGCAATGAATATCTTGTAGAACGAGTCGCATCACATCGTGGAGATGGTATTCTGTACGTTCGCACGAGCGATGATATCGTTCCCTTGATCGTGGCATTGTATTGGAGTGTATGTATACTATTTAAGAATCATTATCACATTAAAATAATCATATATAGTTATTCTTTACACCATTATACCCATCCAAGTAATGTGGTGGTGGAAAATAGATTACACCACGGCGTGGAGATGATATTCTGTACGTACGCACGCACGATGATTTCGTTTTCCGTAGGATGGATAGATGGTGAAATTGGTTTGTTTCATACTTATAATAACATATAAGTATATGAGTGATACTTATGTTATTACTTTATAATGAAACTACTAATAAAGAAGAAATGGAAGAAGAAATAAAGTTGAAAAAATCGGTAACGGACATTACCTCTTCTTTGAAGCGCCTCTATGAGACCTCCTTTTAGGGCAGTAAAACTGGTCATTGTAGAATACAAGGACCTATATGATGTTTCTAGGGAAGTGGAGAAGAGAATTTGTCAGGGTTTGGAAGAGATTTAAGGCTCAAAGTGATGTGAGGAAGAGACGGAGGAGGATCCCTTTTATAAGGGAGGAGAGGGGTACCTTTGGAAAAACTAAAAATATTATTTTATTATAAAGTCATATTCGGTTATTAATATCTCCAAATTGATTTATTTCTAAGATAAGTTTGGGATAGTTTTAAATCCTCTCAACCAATATAATTTAGACAATTTTAGGTATCTATTTTAACCTTATAATTTAGATTTAATTTTAATTTAGAAAATTTAACTTTTACCATGTCTTCTTGTATTCATACACTATAAGGTGAATAAACATACAATAACAATCCAAAAGAACCCCAAGTTGTTTATTATTAATATATATAACTTTGTATATGTCATTTTTCCTAACCTTAGATTTTTAGGAATAAAATAACAATTAATAATATAATATTTGTTTTAAAAACAATTATATGTCAATTTTGACACTATTTGGTAATTGATTTTTGTGAAAATCATAACAGAATGATTAGTTCTAAAAAGGTTAATTAAATCAACACTAACATGTCATATTAACATATTAAATTATTTTAATTCATAAAAAGTCTAAAATTACATTTATTTGGGTATTTATAAGATCAATTATGTTAATATTTCATTAATGAAATAACTACTGCATCATCATTGTGTCATAAATAAATAAACTTATTTAATTTCTAGAAATTATAAATAAAATACAATTTTGTAGGATATCTTTTTATATTTATAATAAATATTTATAGTCAAATTTCACTTATGTATAACCCAATATTAAAAATGTTTTAGTTATAAAACTTTGATTTTAACTATTTTAACAATTCTTTAAATAAAATAATATTAAATATCCTAATCTAATCAAAGTGAACCTAAGTGGTCATATTTTATTAATATGGTTTCTTTTTTTTAAACTAAACTTATCCAATATAATTAGGACATGTGTTAGGGAAATAATAATATCATTTTTACCCTTAATTTCCATATTTACTTTTAACCGTGGTAAAGAAAACTAAAAAGTTACTATTCACCAAAAATTATTTTCATCACATTGAACCACATTTTTGTCCTTGATATTAACCTTGTCGCTAGGATTTTAAAAATTCCACTCACAAAAGAGGTAAAATTATGTTTTATGTAAATTTGAAAATTCTCCTAGGAGGTGGGGAAAAGATGGTAAAAAGTTCAATAAAATTATTATATATCTAAAATTATTATAAAATGACTCCAATGAATTGAATTGAACATATATAGGTATTATGGATCAATTTTGACCTAAAATAAATTTAAATAAAATAAATAATTATTTAAATAAAAAGTAGGTTTTTTAAATAGTAACCTAGTGTTTTCACTATTCATCATAAATTGAAAGTTTTCAGAAAAATACCAAAATTTTACCCTAGGGTAATTTCGATATTCCAAATCCAAAAATGAAGTCCAATTTGAAAAATAAAATTTACAAAATTTCAAAAAGTGTGTATTACTATTCATAATGGCTATTTTTAATAATATTTAAATAACATATAGTTTTTTAGTGAATCTCGGTATTGCGTACGACGCAAGCTATCGGGGAAGGTTGTGATTGTGTGTAAAGCAAGACAAGATAATGTTGTGTGTAGTGAATGATTTCTTTGATGATTTATATAACATAAAAACAAAATATGTCTCATAAAAGTCTCGGGTGTCACATTCTACCCCCCTTAAAATGAATTTCACCCTCGAAATTCATAACTTTGTAACAAATAGATGAGGATACCTCTCCTTCATCATATCCTCAAGCTCCCATGTAGATTCTTCTAATGGGTGGTTCCTCTATAAAACATTCACCAAGCTAGTGGTCTTGTTCTGTAGGACTTTTTCGCTACGATCCAGAATCTCTATCGGCTGTTCTTCATATGAAAGATCTTAGTCCAGCGGTATAACTTCTGAGCTGAGTACATGTGAATGATCAGGTACGTACTTTCTCAAGAGAGATATATGGAACACATCATGAATGTGGGAGATATTCGGTGGAAGCATCAATCGGTAAGCTACCTTCCCAACACGATCCAGTATTTCGAAAGAACCGATATATATAGGGCTCATGTTTCCCTTCTTTCCAAATCTCATTACTCTCTTTTATGGAGATATTCATAAGAACACTTTATCACCCACTTCGAACTCTATTTATTTTCTTTGATTTCCTGCATAACTTTTTTTTTCGACTCTGAGCAGCTCGAATGTGTTTTTGAAAAGATCTGACCTTTTCTGCCATCTCATCAACAAGATTGGGTCCTAATAGATTTTTTACCCCACTTTCATCCCAACAAGTTGGAGTCCTGCATTTATTTCCATAGAGAGCTTCATAAAGATCCATCTGAATACTGGAGTGAAAGCTATTATTATAAGAAAATCCCACCAAATGTAGGTGTTGATCACAACCACCTTTGAAATCCATAGAGAAAGCTATCAACATATCTTCTAGAGTTTGAATTTTCATCTCAGACTGAACGTCTATCTAAGGATAATAACCAGTGCAGAAACTCAACTCTGTATCTAGAGTATGCTGAAGACTTTGCCAGAACATCGAGGTAAATCTCGGATCCCGATCAGATATAATGGAAAGTGGTACTCCATGGAATCTTACCGCTTCCTTTACATATATCCTAGTAATCTGATCCAGAGATAAATCTTCTCTAAATGCAATGAAGTGTGAAGACATTGTAAGATGATAAACTATGAACCAGATAGCATTATTGCCTTTGGATGTATTAGGATGTTCAGTGACAAAGTCCATAGTGATGTTTTCTCATTTCCATTCTGGTATGGCTAATGGTTGTAACACCCCCATAGACTTCTGTCGCTCAGCTTTAACTTTCTAACACACCAAGCATCGAGAGACATATTTAACAACATCTATTTTCATTTCATCCCACCAGAAGTACTCTTTCAGGTCCCAATACATCTTCGTGCTTCCAGGATGAATAGAGAATAAAGAACTATGAGCCTCATCCAGCAGCTCCTTCTTTAATTCTAGGATGGGAGGAACACAAACTCGATTCCTGAACCTTATTATCCCATCACAATCAAGGTTGAATTCCGGAACATTTCTCACCATCTTTTGTAACTCTACATCTTTTTTCTATGCCTCTTTAATCATCACATGTATAGATGGTTGAAACATCATTTGAGAAAGATATGATTTTTCCCTTCCATTATAATTCCAAGATCCATCCTTTGTAAATCCAGAAATATTGGAACTTTTGTGATCCTCATCATGGATAATCTAGCATGGTCTTGTCGACTTAATGCATCTACCGCCTTGTGTGCTTTCCCAGGGTGGTAATGAATTGAGCAGTCGTAATCCATAATCATCTCCAACCATATTCTTTGGCGCATATTCAACTCCTTTTGTGTGATAGTATACTTTAAACTTTTATGATCAGTATAAATATCACACTTTTCTCCATAAAGATAATGCCTCCATATCTTTAATGCAATGATTACCACAGCTAACACCAAATCATGAGTTGGGTAATTTTGCTCATGGATTTTCAACTGTCGTGAAGCATAAGCTATCACCATATCATTTTTCATAAGAACACACCCTATCCCCTTCTTGGTTGCATCACTGTAGATCATTAACTTTTCCCCACTACAAGGAAGTATGAGTACAGGTGCACTGGATAACCTTATTTTCAACTCCTTCAAATTATCTTCACATTCCTCTGTCCAAACAAACTTAACTCCTTTCCGAGTCAACATGGTGAGTGGATTAGATAATCATGAAAAATCTTTCACAAAATATTGATAATATACAGCCAAACAAAGAAAACTTTGGTTCTCAATTACTATTGTTGGTCTCGACCATCTTTCGATAACCTCTGTTTTTGCTGGATCCACAGATATCCCCTCTTTTGAGATTATGTGACCCAAAAATGAAATTTTTTTAAGCCAAAATTCACACTTGGTAAATTTGGAATAAAGCTTCTCCTTTCCTAGGGTCTTAAATATAATTCTCAAGTAATCTTCATGATCTTCCTTGCTCTTTGAATAGAACAGAATGTCATCTATAAAGACTACCACAAACTGATCAAGATAGTCTCTAAAGACTCTATTAATCAGATCCATGAAGATAGAGAGGGCATTAGTAAGACCAAATGGAATCACCATAAATTCATAGTGTCCATACCTTGTAGGGAAAGCCGTATTTGGTATATCCTCCTTTTTAACCCTAAATTGATGATACCCTGAATGAAGATCAATTTTGGAAAAGTATTATGCTCCATGTAGTTGGTCAAATAGGTCATCAATGCATGGGAGAGGATATTTGTTCTTGATAGTGATCTTGTTATGTTCTCGATAATCAATGCAGAGTCTCATTGTTCCATCTTTCTTCTTAACAAACAGTACAGGTGATCCCCATGGTGACACACTTGGGAATATGAATCCTTTATCAGGATTCTCTTGGAGTTTCTTCTTCAATTCCTGCAACTCAATTGGGGCCATTCAATAAGGTGTATTTGAAATATGTAAAGCACCCGGTACGAGTTCTATTGAAAACCCAAATTCAAGATTTGGTGGAAGACCCGGTAATTCCTTTGGAAAGACATCGTCAAACTACTGTACAATGAGAATATTCTTAATAGTAAGTTTCTCTCCAACCATTTGAGATAAATAACATTCATATAGTGGAATCAAGACCCATAATATGGAAGAAATTTCCACTAGAAGGTTATGTTCATCCTTGCATCGATAGACGATTATAGATTGATATGTAATATGAAATGTGACTTCCCTTCTTTGGTAATTGATATGAGATCCATATAAAGAAAGCCAATCCATGCCATGAATCACATCCATTCCACTATAGGAAGAATCACAAGATTTGCAGGAAGAACTTTCCCACAAACTTCAATCGGAGAAGAATTATAAACTTTTGATGCAACTGTTGTTCCATTAAGAGTTGTCACAGCCAACTCAATATTTAATTGTTGAGGTAATATGACAATACCCTTAGAAAATTCTTCAGAAATAAAAGAGTGGGTGGATCCAGAATCAAATAAAACATTTTCTACTTTAGAGTGGATGGTATGTGTACCTCTCACCACTTCATTGTCGTACTCTACATCACTGATAGTAATTGCATGTGACATTCCTTTGTATTTGGCCTTAAGAGTTTGTTGACGTCGATCATTATCATCAACCCTTGGATTTGATCATTGATTAGCATAATGTCCCATCTCCTTGAACATGAAACATTGAAGTGTAGTAGGTCCATTTTGTGCATCCCTTCTTTTGTTTGCATTATTAGACATTTTCTTCTCATTATTTCGACATTCAATTTCCCGGTGACCTTCTTTTCCACACATATAACATTTTCTTGTCCCCTTAAGACAATTTTCTCCATGTTTCTTTCCGCACATTGTGAATAAGGGAAAAAACATCTTTTTTTTTCAGTGTGCTCTTTAGATTTTCCTTTGAATTCCATTTTCCTCTTCTTATAAAACCCATATGGTTGATGTGTTACTCCAATATCCATCTCAACATTTAGATCACATCAAATGATTTCCTCATAGATATTGGAGTCTCTAATGGATAACGCCCTTAGAAGAATTAGTTTTATGCCACTAAAGAATAGATCGATCTTACTCTCTGGTTGGATAATAATAACAGAAGTATACCTTGAAAGTCTTGTAAAATTTTTTTCATAGGTACCAATAGATTCATCATTCTTTTTTTTAGTTCAAGAAACTCATTTTCTATCTTTTTTCGAATAATACGAGGGAAGTAATTTTTGAAATATAAGTTCTTGAACTCATCCCATTCCTTGGACTCAATTTCATTTCTCTAGCTCATATTCTTAATAAGATTCCACCATTTATCAACTTCACCTTCCAAACGATAAACTGCTAAAATGACTTTATCATGTTCAGAACATTGAAGAACTGAAAATATCTTTTCATTGGTAATGATCCATTGTTCAGCCACTAATGGATCAGAAGACCCACTAAATGAAGGTGGACGCTGCCTCATTAAGGATTCAACAGAATTTTGCTCCGTCCTTTGCTCGTTTGGAAGTCCTGCATGATTCATAGCTTGAGAAATTTGTGTGATCATGGCTACAAGATTTTTCATTACAACTCCCATATCATTTGGTTGCTAAGGGGGAAAATCATTGCATTACCTGTCACATTCCATATTAACACGGTTCATTCGGGTTCCAGCCATTGACTAAAACCAAGAAGAATTGTGTGAGAAACACTAATTATAATAGGAAAACAACATAATCAAGAATAAAATTTAACACTTAAGGTTTTATCATAGGTTATTCATGTCCATTTCTAAAATACATAGATTGTGTTCTATACATAGACATATCATTAGGTTTCTTCCTAAGGCTTTTACATCCTAGTTTCCAAAGGATGATTATACCTTTCCTCTGATACCAAATATAACGACCCATACATTACATACATGGTTATTACTTCAAAAATTATGTACACTTATTATAACATATAACAAAACCATGAAATTACCGTATAGGTATAGTGTCTTTAGAATCTGGGAAACATAAACAACTGGTTCATAAAGAATCTACATTGTCTCCCATTTATTTCATCATATCTGGAGTCCCTTTTTGTAATATTCTACTTAATAACCTTCTTCCTGACCTAGGGAAAGAAAACATATAAATGGGTGAGCTCAAATGCTCAGTAAGGGTAAAAAAAGAAATATCAATTACATCATATTCATAAGAACATAACATTTAGGAAATCATAACCTACAAAGAGATCATAATTTCATAATCATGGGATAAATCATATTAGTGAAATTTAATCCCAATTATCATAACATAAAACAAAAAACGTTGTGGCATACACACATAATCATATAGAATCATTTCTTATTAGTCAAGACTCATTTACAAGACTATCATAGCGGACAAAGTCCATTTCTAAACCGAGATCACTCTTCATTTAAGTCTTGTTTCACTGAACCATATTAACCTGCTATTTCACCCATGTCTATCTAATGAGATATAAATCTTTACCCAATGAATTGGAGGGAGATATAGGTCCCACCCATCTGATAATGATACCATTCTTATATGTTCCACAAAATCAAAAAAATAATACATCATTGCATAACTGATGTAATAAAAATGGGATTCATAAACATCGTGACATTATAAAACAATTCATATAAGATAATGGAATTCATAAAAACAATTCTATCACAGCATAATCAAATCAATGTAATAATAGTGATAGAAAAAGAACCCTATATTATATTATATGTAAAATAATTTTGATAAAACACTTGAACTCCATTCTTGAATAAAATATCCTTTCTACTTCAAAAATATTTTTCCTTTCTTAACATGTCATACAATTTTAAACTAAAAGAAGTTGATTAAAAATTAATGTGAAAACATGAAAAGGACTATTCTGAGAAATAATGTTTTAAAACCCCATTCTTTATGTATAAGTTAAAAAACATTCTTCTTGTACTTAGGTCGAAAAAGTCAAAAAGTACCTCGTACGAAAAATGAGAAAAGATTCCTTTCATATCATTTACTAAAAACTCACCGAAGGGTAAAATTGGATTTAAAAAATTTTAGGAGGATATAAATAATATTACATATTTATGAAACATGTATGTGGATGATAAATATTCCCCCATAAATTTTTTATTATAAACAATCTCAGATAAAAATTGAGATTGCGAGATTGTCCCTTACCTTAGGTCCGATTTGCTTCGTAAGTGTCTGAACCTCCTTTATAATGATTTAAATAATTTTATTGAATTATTCCAGAATCATACTTATTTTTATAATATATGGTTATATTATTATATTTTTATTAGTAATATTTCATTACTACTTGTTATTCGGGTGTTAATTACTTTTTGTTCTTATGCGTGTTTTGTCGAATAAATTCATGTTCTTATTTTTAGGTTATAGATACTTCATTTCAAGAATGGTATTAGGGTAATATATGTCATATTCATTCATTCAATTCAATTATATAATGATTATGAAATGAAGATCATGTAGAACGAGTCGCATCACATCGTGGAGACAGTATTCCGTACGTACGCACGAGCGATGATATCGTTCCCATGATCGTGGAATTGTATTGGAGTGTATGTATACTATTTAAGAATAAATATCACTTTACAATAATCATATATAGTTATTATTTACACCATTATACCCACCCACGTAAGGTGGTGGTGGAAAATAGATTACCCCATGGTGTGGAGACGGTATTCCGTACGTACGCACGCACAGTGATTTCATTTTTCGTAGGATGGATAGATGGTGAAATAGGGTTGTTTCATACTTATAATAACATATCAGTATATGAGTGATTCTGATTTTATTACTTCATAATGAAAAAACTAACGAAGAAGAAGTGGAAGAAGAAATAAAGTTGAAAGAATCGGTAACATACATTACCTCTTCTTTGAATTGCCTCTTTGAGAACTCCTTTTAGGGAACAATAATTGGTCTTTGAAGAAGACCAGGACCTCTAGGATGTTTCTAGGGAAGTTTAGAAGATAATTTGGTAGGGGTTTTCCGAGCTTGAAGGCTCAATGTTATGTGAGGAAGAGAGGGAGGAGGTGCCCTTTTATAAGGGAGGAGAGGGGCACCTTTGGAAAAACAAAATATATTATTTTATTATAAAGTCATATTTGGTTTTTAATAGCTCCAAATTGATTTATTTCGAAGCTAAGGTGGGTATGGGTATAAAGCCTCTCATCCAATAGAATTCTGACAAGTTTATGTATCTATTTTAACCTTATCATTTAGATTTATCTTTAAGATAGATAATTTAACTTTTCTGTGTCTTCTTGTTTTCATACAGTATAAGGTTAATAAACTTAATATAACAAGCCAAAAGAATTCCAAGTTGTTTATTATTAATATATATAACCATATATAAGTCATTGTTCTTAACCTTAGATTTTTAGTAATAACATAACAATTAATAATATAATATTTGTTTTAAAAACAATTTTATGTCAATTTGACACTATTTGGTAATTGATTATTGTGAAAATCATAACACAAATATTAGTTCAAAAAAAGTAAATTAAATCAATACTAACATGTCATATTATAATAAAAAATTAGTTTAATTCATAAAAAGTCTCAAATTACATTTATTTGTGTATTTATAAAATCAATTATGTTAATATTTAATTAATAAGATAATTACTGCATCATCATTGTGTCATAAATAAATTAAATTATATAATGTCTAAAAATTATAAATATAATACCATTATGTAGGAATTATTTTTATCTTTCTAATTAATATTTATATTCAAATTTATCTTATGTATAACCCTATATTAAAAATGTTTTAGTTATAAAACATTTATTTTAACTCTTTTAACTATTCTTTAAATAAAATAATATTAAACGTCCTAATCTAATCCAAGTGGACCGAAATGGTCATATTTTATTCCTAAGGTTTTTTTGTCGAATTTAACTTATCCAATAGAATTAGGAGATGTTTAAGGGTAATAATAATATAATTTTTAACTTTAATTACCCAATTTACTTTTAACCATGGTAAAAAAAAGTAAAAAGTTACTTTTCACCAAAAATTATTTTCATATCATTGAACCAAATTTTAGTCCTTTATATTAACCATGTCTCTCCGATTTTCAGAATTCGACTCACAGATGCGGTAAAATTATGTTTTATGTAAATTGGCAAATTCTCCTAGGAGGTGGGTAAAAGACGGTGAAAAGTTCAATAAAATTTTTATATATCTAAAATTATTATAAAATGAATACAATGAATTTAATTGAACCTATATAAGTATTATGTATCAATTCTTCCATAAAATAAATTTAAATAAACTAAATAATTATTTAAATAAAAAGCTTTTTTTTAATAGTAATCTAGTGTTTTCACTATTCATCAAAAATTGAAAGTTTTCAGAAAAATACCAAAATTTCACCCTAGGCTAATTTCGATATTCCAAATCCAAAAAATGAAGTCCATTTTGAAAAATAAAATTTAAAAAATATCAAAAATTGGGTATTACTATCCATAATGGCTACTTTTAATAATATTTTAATAGCATATCGTTGTTTAGAGAAACTCGGTATTGCGTACGACACATGCTATCGAGGAAGGTCATGATTGTGTGTAAAGCAATCCAAGCTAGTGTTGTGTGTAGTGAAAGATTCCTTTCATTATTTAAATAACATAAAAACAAAATATTTCTCATAAAATTCTCTGGTGTTTCAATAATTTTCTATGTGATCCTTCTGGATTAGGGATTTGAAGATTCTAGGTAACATGATCTCAGAGCTAGGGGATTATTTGGATATATAGTATATCAGTATTCTGATTTCATAAGAATGGCCAATGAATGTTTCTAAAATTATAATATTTTTTTTCATAACAGGGTATTATATACAAATTTTTAAAATTTATCTTAGCTTCACCTATCCAATATCGTGCTAATTTTTATAGGGGTAATGTAAAATTTTTTCTAGAGTGCCACGAGTACATAAGGGTTAAAAAGAATTGTGTGACCATATCCCATGTTTTGGTCATTCCAAAATCTAGATTGTGATATTTATTTTATAAATATGCCTCATATATGAGTCATTTTTGGGTACTGGTGTACGGTTACCATGTCATGGTTTGTGGTTCAACCCAGCACTATCCAAATGAAAATAATTTTAAAACTCATGACCTAGACATTGCAGGAGTGAATCATGATTTGGAGATGTGGAACCATAATCATATTTGGGATAATGTTTTTGTATATTCATATCATAGAAGATTGTCCTAAATTTTTTCCTTCAAGTATTTGAGCTTGAGGATGCCTTGTTGGGTTGAATTCCTTCATAGGATAATTTTCAACATAGTCTATCCCTCAAGAAATAGTAATTTGGTAATCGATTCTTTGAGTAGGAAGGTGATAGTGAAATCATTGAAAGAGTTGAGGTAATAGTGTGATTTAATGGTGATCTATGAAAAAATAAATCTAGAAAAAGATGATCATATTAGATATCATTTGTTGAAAATTGTTCAACTAACACCATCTCATCAATAGTTGATTTAGTAAGAGTAGTCGAGGGATGATCTGTGCATGAATTCAATAGAGTTATTAAATGGTGGAGAGACTTATTTTGATATGTCGGTGTCTCATGAGGTATTTTTGTAAATTAGATCTAACAATGTGGTTTATTTGTCAGTGAGGAAGGTGTTGATATAGAATGTTCAATATTCTCAATGTGATATTTATCCCAATACCACCCACATGTTTTATGACATTCATTGGCAGTTCTGGGGGCCAGGTATGAGGGGTGATGTTGATGCCTTTTTATACAAATGTAACATGCGTTAGTATGTTAAATTAGTACACCAATGTAAATTTTATTCTCTTTATCAAGTACTTATTACTAAAAATATATGTGAATAGATCACTATGGATTTTTTTCACTTCTCGTACAACATGGGGGAGTAGTTTCATTTGGGATGTGATTGAATATTTTTTTAAATAACCCCATTTCATTCTAAACATGGAATCAAACAAAGTGGATATGTTGGGATTATTTTATAATCACGAGGTAGTGAGGTTTATAGGTCATTCATTGAGAATATTTTCAATTATAGACCACAATTTTATATCTATTTTATGGGGTGGAATTTAAAATGAAATATGGTCATAGTTCTAGTTGAACACAACATAACACTGTCAAATTGGTAGTTAAACAGTGCTGGCTAATCATATTTTGATTGAATGCTCCAACATTGTGTGTTTTATTCCATAGGATAGTGGGATATACATTTGGGGATGTTGAAATTTTCATATAAAAAAAGATACAAATATTTAATTATGAATGGATTCTTTTCTGGTTCATTATATTCAGTCATTTTAGATTCCTTTGTGTTGTAGTGCGGTGGGTTAAACCACATTTTATGGAATGAGTACTGTTCCAGATACTTTTACTAAATGTACATTGATTAGGATGTGTTTGTGGTTAGTACAATGTCACTACATGCCTTCTCCCGATATAAGGTACCATGATTTGAAGTTTACTATGGGTGACTTTGTGTTTCTGAATGTGGCGCCTTGATTGAGTCTCCATCATTTGAGAAAGCATGAAATAATAACACTAAGGAATGCCAAACCATTTGAAATTACTGAGATAGATGGTAATTTGGAATATAGGTTTGATTTACCATCATTATTTATGTCAATTCATGACATGTTCCATGTATCTCCGATGAAAAATATAACACATATCTATCTCATCAGTTCAATTGGGATGATTTCAAATTTGAGCCTGATTTGTCATTTTTTTGAATTACCATTATAAATTATGGAATCAAAAGTGAATGTGAATAATGAGAAGTATATTATTATAGTCAATGTTTATTATATTATGTTAATTACATTAATGAGATGTGGGAGTGGAAGCCTTTTGTTGAGAAGAAGTATAATTTTTTTTCTCATATCATTATGTGGATGGACATTCAAGTGTTGGAAAAATTCATTGTGGGATGAATTTTATCATCATTGATTTTAATTTTAGCTATAAAATTGTTTATTTTAATTATTTTATTTTTAAATTGGGTTACTCAAGCTATTTTTTGAAATATATATATATTGGAATGTTTATAAGGTGAAACATGGTTGGCTCAATGTTAGGAGAAACAATGAACCTTTTCCAAATAATATTTATAAAAAAAAAATTATACATTGATTACCACATGGGTATTGCATTAGTTGTAAACCCATGCGGCCAATAATATATCCCATTCCTATTGAATGTGATGGATGTATAGTTGCTACATGGTTTGTAAAGCCATGCGAACTAACTGTGGGACTATTCCATGTCATTAAAAAAATATCTTTGTGACCTCAACATATTTTCCACCCATGTCACCACTAATCTTCTCCATTTGGGATTTTTAGCCATATGATCACACAATTATCCTCTGTGGACTGTAGTACAAAAATATTGTGTGTGGTTTTGGTGTGGAAACTTTCAATAATTCTTAATAAAGTATATTTTATCATGATTTTTCCCTTCTTCTAGGGTATCACTTCCCTTTTTCTTGAGGAAATATTTTCTATCACATTTTTTGGGAAAAAAGGTTTTTATCTAGTGTCATTTTTTATTATCATGATGTTTATTGTTATATCTTTCCCTTATTTTGTTTTTTGGTGTCATGGTTGTGGTTTCCTACCATATTTTAGAATTTTCCATTTGTACAGTAGGTGGTTCCATGATTTTACTTTATTAGTTTAGTATCCCATTCTAACATGAGTGTTCAAATGTGTTCTTTATATTATTTGTGTGATATGTAAATAATTCGGAAAATGTATTTTGATGTTGATGTGTTTAAAAATTGTTTTCTAATGTAATGTTATTGTACGTAATGTGTGATTATTTATTTTATTTCATTAATATGTTTTAAGACTTTCTTGAAAGGATTAAAATGTGTTTTTATAGTATTTATTTTATCAAATATGATGAAATTGGATTTTCCAACTGAATGAGATTTTTTTCATGTTGGATTCATTATTGTTCTCTTTAAATGTGTCTTTGGATAGTGAAACAATCTTGGTGTTTGTTATAATATTGGTTTGATGTCAGTATGGCTTTTCTTGGGGATATTCCCAAGAAAATGGTTATGTTACATTTGATTGCATTCTTTTTGTAATTCCAAATAGTGTTTTTGAACAGTGAAATTAGAGGGAAATGTATTTTCAATGGTTTGGATGTATGTGTGAAATTTAATCATTTTTTTATAAAATGATTGTTATTTCCTTTTGTGCATATGATTCATTGCACTTGTATGAGAATGTTATGGTTATTGTGATGTATGAAATGGAATTTCCGCACAAAGGGCGTCCCATGCATTATTAGTGGGAAAACAAGAACTAATATTATATTTGATTCATATGTGGATGAGTTCTAGATTTATATTGTAGGATTAAAAATTTAAACACTAACTATAAATTTTCAACTGATCAGGGAACACTTGAATTTTGGAATGGGATCCCTCAAGTGGCTTGTCCATGGGAACATTTTTCATATTGGATAATTATTTGGAGACCACTGTTATTTTTGGATGGGATCCCTTCTAGGGTATTGTGCATAGGAACACCAATGGTAGATTTTAGGAGGACTTTGATAACTATGGTAGGAGGTTAAAAAGGCCGCACTCATTCTATTAACTAATAAAAATTTATTAATGGTTCTCTATTGTGACATGAAGCTTATTCTATGTGGTTTTAAAAAATATTGCATGGTAGAACATTTTTTCATTTTTATTTACAAAAATATTACTAATAAAAATGGGATTACATAAAAAGGATTTCATGATATTTTTTCCATTATAAGTATTATTAGAAATGATTCAAATATTCTGATGGAAACATTCTTCTTGATTTTTAATCTAATGTAACATCACCAATCATTCTCATGGGTCGAATCCTAATGGGCTTTGAATCATTCCCTATATATCCATTTTGATGTATATAGTTTTTTTATGGGTGAACCCTGTTGAGTCATGATATATCATGGATGTGGTGGTGGATTAGGTTTCAAGTGTTATATTTCATGTAGGTGTTGATGGTGGTGTCCTGAGGGTGATTTCCATCTTATTGTGTGGAGTTTTCTGTGATATTTTTTTATCCCCAATATGTCATTGTAATTTTGGTTTTAGTTAACATTATAAACATTGAATCTGAAAATTATTCTACCTACTAAGAATATGATTATTATTTATGTAATTGTTACTTTTTTATGGGTTTTCAGGGTCATAAAAATTTGTGAATTCATTCCAAAATTATATTTATTATTTCAGTAAAATATATTCTACCCCATGGGGATCAGGTATGTGAATTGTCCCATTCCATGAATCAGGCTGAGTGTTTCATTGGATGGAACCCCTACATGGTTCATGGACAAAATTATTACAAATAAAAAAATATATTTTGTTAGAAGTATTTCTATTATTACCTACCAATCACTAATAAAAATATACTAAACAAATAATATAATTCCATAAAATGTCACTAGGGAATTGTGTAATACAAGAATTAATAAATTATAAATGACAATAATATCAAAACATATGTGTCACTCAGTTTTAATTCAGATTATCTCATGTAGTTTTTATGATATTGTTTTCTAACATCAATTATTTATATTTCTTCATATTTTTTCTTAAAGAGTTGTGTAATTCCAAATGATATCCCCTGGGAGCATCAAACTAGTCGTTCGGGAAGGAATACTTCCATGTACCTGGTGAATATTGATAAAATATCAATGTGAAATTTTTGGATTTATTACCTATTGCTATAACTATTTTATTAACACATTTACATGTATTTTCAATAATTGGATTTAATATATCAAAACTTACTCACTCAATAATTTATAAATATTTAAGGATATTTTCTTATACATTTTTTAATTATACTTAGTGTTTTCACTAATCTTTTATCAACCATTATTCTACTTGATAACTAATCAACTGTACTGATACAATCTATATTGACCAAAATCTTATACACATACAATTGGATGATTTTTAATATAAAAATACATTAATTACAGACATATTATTATAATTACATCATTTTTTTTATGAAATGGATCAAAATACATAAATTTAGGGTAAATTAAATATTAACTATTATATTATCAATAATGAGTTCATAAATAATTTGGATTACATAAAACTTCATGGGATATCTATAAGGCCTAATCCTTAAACATTACACAATCTTGAGTTATTACAATATTACACCTTGAGGATCTTTTCAGGTTTAGAGTTTTAGAGAATTAGATCATAAAACATGCATTACATTCCACATATAAACAAAGTGGTTACATAAAGATAGTATTCATTTTTACCATCAATGGAAACATATTTAAAATAAAACATGGATTCATTTTTGACACTTCCTTGACACTATCATTATATCATGTACCTTTCCCTTGACCTGTGAAAAACATTTCAAAAAAACATGGGATGAGCATAAAAATCTCAGTATGGGTTATAAAAATATGGAAAGGAAAAATGGGTACATATATACATAAGAAGGAATTCATACTTTACCCATAAAACATAAGCACTTTAACATACCTCATCAAATAATGAATAAATCATAGATATCATAAGACATATAGGTAACTTGAGGCATTCATAACATTTTTACGTAGGGAGTAACCCTCTTGGTTACGTTTGGAATACCCATCATAGTATATTCTATAAATCTCTTTGGAGAAACCTTAACGTTTCACTCATTCGCGTTACCCAATGCATTGGAGATCTATATCGGGCTCACCCACCCTTAGTTTATCACGGAACCACCCGTCTTAATAATTATTCCCAAGAACCTCAACATAATCGTATCACATAAAACATGCATAAAGGATACATAAAATTTCCACCTTTAAATCACAATACATCAATACAACACATTAATATAAAAACATTATGGAAACCATTTTCAATATCAAAATAAAAGAAAATTAAAACATGGTATTTATTTTTCCTTTAAAAAAAGTTATGGCTTGTAGAGGAAGCCAAAACTCAAATAATGGTCACGGCGGCGGAGAAGTCGTTGTCGCCGCATACGTACGACAAAAACATTCCCTTTTATCATTTAGTAAAATGATTTTTATAAAACAGATTCCTTTTGGAAAAACATAAAATTCAAATGGGTTTATACACCGTATAAAAGAAGGTTGTGTATAAAATAAAATATGCGTCAATGAAAGGAGATTGAGACGAAGTCCCATAACTCGGGTCTGACTTGACTCGGTCGTTCTTTAATCTCCTGATTAATAAACATGAGTTAATTTATACTTGTTTATGAACCTTTTTCAAGTTCAATATTCCTTTTATATCACTTATTTGCATGTCATTAACACTATGCAATTATTTAAGTTAATAACGGCCGTTTTAACGATCATTGGTACTTGAGTCAAAAATAAACCCTTTATAATTACAAGTTGTTCATGTATCCTTTATATCCAGAATTATAATCATGATTTATATATCATATATATCATATATATCCATTATATACATGCATTTATAATATTACATAATCATTTAGAGGTTAGAAATGAAATGCACCGTTAATGGAGACGGTAAGCCGTACGTACGCATGAATGCTACTTTCATTTATATTTCGTATTTTATAGAATGGAATCATAATTATATAAAGTTATATCATAAATATAGTTTAATATCATATATAATATCATAACTCTATCCTTTATACGTCCCACATATGGTTTTTAACGAATCAAATCATTTAGAGGGGGCGGTAGTCCGCACGTCCTTAAATGAAGATATCGCGTTTACACATAATGAAAACCATAAAGGTATGCACAAAATTAAAAACAAAGAAGCTTATGGAAAACATAAACATATTATATATAATATATAAATATAGTTTCATCTTAATGGCCACCTTTTAAGGTGTTAAAAGAATGTTGAACAATCATCGTTTCGGGAGGCCGAAATTCGCCATCCACGGAAACAGTATGTTTTTTAACCATTAGATGTAGTTGTGTAAGTGTAGCTCGAATCCTTATTATAAAAACATCATATTATATTTAATATACTGGAGTTGTTACAAAATAAATGATTAAAAAGAGTTTAGGGGGTTGGAGAAGCAAAATAAAACAAAATGACTCAAGTGAAGACATTACCATAAAATCGGATAACTCCCTTTGGTTTGAGCTCAAAGGCTTCCTTGGATAGACTTCTGCCCAATGTGAGGCTTCAAGGAGTAATAAAGGGATGTGGAGAGACAAAATGGGCAGGTTTTGGCCGATCCAAAGGCTTTGGATGTGTGGGTAAGGAGGTAGAGGTGGGGGCCTTTTATAAGAGGAGAGGTGGGGCACTCTTGGAAAGTAAAGAAATGTTACATTATTTTAAAATGAGTTTCGGATTCAAAAGGTCCCACATTGATATAATTCGAGGTAATGGTGATAGGGGTTGTAAATCCACCCATAAAATAGGTTTTGGACATGTTTAGGTCATATATTTTACATTATCATTTCATTTTATTTAAATCCTTTATTAATGAGGTAATCGCTGCATCATCATGATGTCATAAATAATTTAATTTATGTAATGTCTAAAAATTAAATAAAAATATCATGATGTAGGAAATAGTTTTATCTTTATAATGAATATTTATAATCAGAAATCTGACTTGTATAACCCAATGTAATAATTTATTTAGAAAAACAACTCATGTTTGTGTCATTTTTACTTTTACATTAAATAAAAATTTATTTATGTCATTTCCCAGCCAAGGTGGCTCCATGGGGTCCCCAAGTTGATCCATGGATTTTCTTGGTCGGCCATGACACATCCAATAAGGGTAGGACATGTTTCTAGGTATTTTCATTTTATTATAATACCATTTTTTCCTTAAATTGCAGAAATTACCTCTAATCGCGATTAAAAACATAAAAGTTACTATTCACCAAAAAAATATTTTAATCTCATTGAACAACATTTTACTTCTTAATGACAACCATGTATGTCGGATTTTTAAAAATCAAATCACAGAAGTGGCAAAGTTTCATTTAAACGAAAAATCAGTTTCTTTAACTACCACTTAGTGGTTTCCCTAATCATCAGAAATTGGAGTTTTTCAGAAAGATACCAAAACCTCACCCTAAGCTATATTTGATATTCCGAATTCTAAAATATTGTCTATTTTTTCAAAATTCAAAAAATATAAGTTGCATTAATTAATTTAATAACTAATTCCCGCTGTCAGAGCAAATACTGTGTTTTTATGAAAAAATAAGTATCAAAAGATTGACACTAGTTTAAGTCCAATTTCAAAGTGAAATTAATTCCAATGACCACTATTTGATTAAATGGTAAAAATATATTCTCATTTCACTATAAAACAAATTCAAAAAATAATTTAATCATATAAATAAATTAGATTAAAAAGCATTTTTTGATGTAAAATGATGTATTTTTTACCATTCATTAAAAAATTAACATTGTTAGAAAAATACCAAAAATTCACAAAAAGTAAATTTTGATGTCACAATCATTAAGATATGTTTATTTTGACAAACAAAGCTTATAAAATTGTCAAAAGATAGATTTAAAAATCGTTTTCCATCAATAGGTAGTAAAACAATCTTTTAAAAATATTAGTGTATTCCATGCTTAAGATTGGATTTATTTTCATTTTAAGCCTCTAAAACACTATATAATTCATTAATAGACATAGATAAAAATATCTATTATTCATTACTTACTTGTGATGTTACATCCTTCCCCCCTTTAGAAAATTGCATCCCCGCAATTTATTTACTTATCGAATAAATGGGGGTACTTATCCCTCATTACATTTTCAGATTCCCATGATGCCTCTTCCATCATGTGTTTTTTCCACAAAACCTTTACCTGATTAATCACCTTATTCCGTAACACTTTCTCCCTGTGGTCAAGAATCTAGACCGGTTCTTCCTCATAAGATAGGTTCTCTTCCATCTGAACTACCACTGGACTCAAAACATGAGATGGATCTGGCATATACTTTATCAACATCAAAACATGAAAAATATTGTGTACCTGAGATAAACTCGGAGGTAAAGCCACTCGGTAATAAACTGATCCAAATCTCTCCAGAATTTCATATGGTCCAATGAACATTGGACTCAGCTTTCCTTTCTTACCAAATCGCATCACACTTTTCCATGGTGATACTTTGAGAAAAACATGATCACCTACCTCAAAAGAGAGATCCTTCCTCATGTTGTCCACATAACTCTTCTGCCTACTCTAAGCTGTTCTC
This sequence comes from Viscum album, assembly GCA_963277665.1. Classification (NCBI taxonomy): domain Eukaryota; kingdom Viridiplantae; phylum Streptophyta; class Magnoliopsida; order Santalales; family Viscaceae; genus Viscum; species Viscum album. Next base: position 57,242,491 of record OY728143.1, on the reverse strand, counting down.
CTGTGTTTCTGAATCATCTAAACTTTTTCTGCCATCTCTTCTACCAATTCTGGTCCCATCAACTTCCTTTCACCCACTTCATCCCAAAATGCTGGAGTTTGACACTGCTTCCCATATAATGCCTCAAATTGTGACATCTGTATACTGGAATGAAAACTGTTATTATAAAAAAACTCAACCAAAGAAAGATGTTGGTCCCAACTTCCCTGATAATCCATTGAACAAGCTCGTAGCATTTCCTCCATGGTCTCAATTATTTGTTCTAACTGCCCATTTGATTGGGGATGAAAAGTTGTACTAAAATTTAATTCAGTACCCAACAACTTCTAAAGGCCTTTCCAAAAGTTATAAGTAATCCTAGGATCACGGTCTGATACAATGGAGAGGGGAACTCCATGTAACCTGACTATCTCATTAAGATACAAACGGGAAAGTTTATCTAGGGAAAGAGTATCTCGTATAGCAAGGAAATGAGCAGACTTGGTCAAGCGATCAACAATAACCTAGATTGCATTATTACCTCGAGGGGTTTTCGGCAATCCCACAATGAAGTGCATGGATATATTCTCCCATTTCCACTTTGTCACTGGTAAAGGATGAAGCATCCCTTTTGGTAACTGCCGCTCTTCTTTAACATATTGACATGTCAAATACTTCACAGTAAAATCAGTAATATCTCATTTCATTTCATCCCACCAGTAATACCCCCACAGATCGTTGTACATCTTAGTACTGCCAGGATGAACTGAAAACGGAGACCTATGAGCTTCACATAACAACTATCTCTTCAACTGTAAATCACAAGGCACACACAATCTCTTCCCAAATCTCAAAACACAATCATTATCAGTGTTGAATTCAGGAAAATTACCTTTCTGAACCAGCTCTACCTTTTTCTGCAACTCACTGTCTTGCTTCTGTGTTTTCTTGATTATGTCTGATAGATAATATTTCACTGATACCTGAAACAAAACAGAAGAACATCATGCACAAAAAACTTCTATGCCAGAGTTCATCAAATCCTTAACCAAAGGATCACGTTACCAACGCAACATTGCTAATGAAGCATTACTTTTTCGACTCAAAGCATCTGCCACTTTATTTTCTTTTCCCGGATGGTAATGAATTGTAAAATCATAATCCTTGATTAATTCCAACCATCTACTCTGTCTCATGTTTAACTCTTTCTAAGTGAATATATACTTTAAAATTTTGTGATCGGTATATATTTCACACTTTACTCCATACAAATGATCCCTCCAAATTTTAAAAGAGAAAACAATAGAAGCTAATTCGAAATCATATGTAGGGTAATTTACCTCATGAGTTTTCAACTGTCGTGAAACATAAGCAATTACCTGATCATTCTGCATTAGGACATAACCAAGTACTTTCAATGAAGCATCACTGTATATAACAAACTCACCATTCCTGGAAGGTAGTACCAAAACTGGAGCATTCACCAATCTTCTTTTCAGTTCCTGAAAACAATCATCACATTATTTTGTCCAGATAAACTTAACACCCTTCCGAGTTAGCTTAGTCATTGGAATAGATAACCGTGAAAAATTTCAAACAAACCTTCGGTAATAGCCTGCCAAACCAAGGAAGCTACGAATCTCTGTTACATTTGTGGGTCTTGGCAATTCTTCAACAACCTTTGTTTTTGCAGGATCAACAGTTATCCCATCTTTAGAAACAATGTGACCAAGGAATGAAATTTGTTGCAACCAAAACTCACACTTTCTTAATTTACCACATAATTTCTTTTCTTTTAAGGTTTGCAAAATAACCCTTAAATGTCTTTCATGCTCCTCTTTACTTTTAGAAAACACCAAAATATCATCAATGAAAACCACCACAAACTTATCCAAGAACTCATGGAAAATTCTATTCATTAAGTCCATAAATACTGCAAGTGCATTTGTTAGCCCAAAATGCATTACTACAAATTCATAATGGCCATATCTTGTACAAAACGCAGTCTTCGGAACATCTTCCTCCTTTACCTTTAGCTGATGGTACCCCGATCTCAGGTCAATCTTTGAAAAAAACTGAGCTCCCTGGAGATGATCAAACAAATCATCGATATGAGGCAAAGGATATTTGTTCTTAACAATGATGTTACTCAAGGCTCTATAATCAATGCAATGTCTCATAGAACCATCTTTCTTTTTAACAAATAAAACAGGATCACCCCATGGTGATGTTCTAGGTCGAATGAAACATTTCTCTAATAAATCATTCAATTTCTCCTTCAACTCTAAAAGTTCAATTTGAGCCATTCGATAAGGGGGTTTTGAAATTGGCTTAGCATCAAGAACTAAGTCAACAGTAAATTAAACTTCCCGGTCTAGTATTATTCCAGGAAACTCATCAAGAAAAACATTAGGATACTCATTTACCACTGGCACATCATTAATATGAACAGTTCTTTTATTCTCAATGATGTGTGAAAGGTAACATTCATTCCATCTTTTACACGTTTATCGGCCTCTTGATATATTATCATCAGTAAGGGTTCATTATTCTACACAAACTGAATGTATTTCTGAAAAGAAACTACTTTTGCTCTACAGTCAATCTTCGCATGGTAAATAGAGATCCAATCCATACCCAGGATATCATCAAACTCTACTAGTGGTAGAAAAATAAGGTTTGAAAGTAGGTTCTTCCCACAGATAAGGATAGGAAGATTTTTATAAATTATTTTTACCTCAAAATTTCCCCCATGTATTTTTACCAAAAGTTCATGAGTCATTTCTTGAGATGGTATTCCCATTTTACTAGAATGGTTTTCAGAGATGAAAGAATGTGTAGACCCCGAATCAAATAACACACTGGCATAATCTAAAAAAACAAACAAAGTACCTGATATAACTTCATTTGATGGCCCGACATCTTCTGAAGTAGTTGCGAAGGATTTCACCACCCCTTTCTGCTTGTAGTCTAACTGCTTCACATCACTCGAGCTCTTTGTCGGATACTCATTTTCATATTGACCCATCTCATTGCACTTAAAACATTTCACTAACTGTGAATCAAATTTGGACTTATAGTCACCTTGATCTTTTTCAGTGCAATCACGAGCCTTATGTCCCATCTTACCACATCAGTAGCACTTTCTAGAATTCAGAAGACATTCCCCAGCATGCCTTTTTCCACATTTATCACAAATCAGAAACTTAGTTTTCTTACCATTAGACCTTCTTGAAGAATTCTTCCCTTTCTCCTGCCACCTCGGTCTCTTCTTCTGTTGGTTGTTATAGAACACTTGATCATCGACAAACTCCATTTCCACCTTCTCAGCACATCAAACAAGCTTTTCATAACTTTTAAACTCACGAGAAGCTAATGACCTTCGATATTTTGGCTTTAATCCTGAGTAAAAACGATTTATTTTTCTATCAAGGTATCTGATAAAATTTGGAGCATTACTTACCAATCGAGTGAACCTTTCTTCATAGGTGGCCACTGAGTCTTCCTCTTGCCTCAATTCCATGAATTGTTTTCCATCCTAAGTCGAACAGCCTTAGGAAAATACTTTTCAAGAAACATATATTTTAATTCATCCCAATCGAGAGCATCATTCTCATCAGCGTCCCTGATATTTTTAACCATCGACCACCACTGATCTGCTTCACCCTCCAAACGGTAAATAGAAAGACTAACCTTTTGATTGTCTGAACACCCCATGACATCGAAAATCTTCACCAGTGCTTTATTCCACCATTCAGCTAACGCAGGGTCATATGATCCTCTGAATTATGGGGGATGTTGCCTCATGAAATGTTCCACCACTGACATGTTCCTCTGCGGTTGATCTAGATGATCTCATGCATGGATACCACTACCATTTATCGCTTGAGTCAACTACGCCATTACTGCAACAAACTATTTAGTTCCAATTCCGACCATCTCAAGATGCTGATTCGGAAGGTTATTTCCTTCTGTATGCCTTCATAGCACTGCTTCCCTGTTTCCTCTGCGGAAAACCATTCTGATCAAACATGTCTTAGATGAAGCAACATGGTAATCTTCCAATTCTATATCATTTCAATTTGACCATAAAAAAATATTTTTGGATAATCATTTAACAAAATTATAACTCCTAAAGTTATCTAAACCGACCTTTGATACCAACTATAAGGCCATGAACTTAAACATTACTTAATCTTGAGTTATTACAAGATTACACCTTGAGGATCTTTTCAGGATTAGAGTTTTAGATAATTAGATCATAAAACATGCATTACATTCCACATATAAACAAAGTGGTTACATAAAGATAGTATTCATTTTTCCCATCAATGGAAACATATTTAAAATAAAAAATGGATTCATTCTTGACACTTCCTTGACACTATCATCATATCATGTACCATTCCCTTGACCTGTGAAAAACATTTCAAAAAAACATGGGATGAGCATAAAAATCTCAGTACGGGTTATAAAAATATGGAAAGGAAACATGGGTACATATATACATAATAATGAAATCATACTTTACCCATAAAACATAAGCACTTTAACATATCTCATCAAATCATGAATAAATCATAGATATCATAAGACATAAAGGTAACTTGAGGCATTCATAACATTCTTACGTAGGGAGTAACCCTCTTGGTTACGTTTGGAATACCCATCATAGTATATTCCCTAAATCTCTTCGGAGAAACCTTTACGTTTCACTACTTCGCGTTACCCAATGCATTGGAGAGCTATATCGGGCTCACCCTCCCTTAGTTTATCATGGAACCACCCGTCTTCATAATAATTCCCATGAACCTCAACATAATCGTATCACAAAAAAAAATTCATAAAGGAAACATAACATTTCCACATTTCAATCACAAGATATCAATACAACACATTGATATAAAAACATTATGAAAACCATTTTCAATACCAAAATAAAAGAAAAGTAATACAGGGTATTTATTTTTCCTTTAAAAAAATGGTATGGCTTGTAGAGGAATCTGAAACTCAAATAATGGTCACGGCGGCAGAGAAGTTGTTGTCGCCGCATACGTACGACAAAAACATTCCCTTTTGTCATTTAGTAAAATGATTCATATAAAAAAGATTCCTTTTGTATAAACGTAAAAGTAAAAGGGGTTTATACACCGTATAAAAGAAGTTTGTGCATAAAATAAAATATGCCTCAATGAAAGGAGATTGAGACGAAGTCCCATACCTCGGGTCCAACATGACTCGGTTGTTCTTTAATCTCCCGAATAATAAACATGAGTTAATTTCTACTTGTTTAAGAACCTTTTTCAAGTTCATTATACCTTTTATATCACTTATTTCCATGTCATGAACACTATGTAATTATTTAAGTTAATAACGGTCATTTTAACGTTCATTGGTACTTGAGTCAAAAAAAACCACTTTATAATTACAAGTTGTTCATGTATCCATTATATCCAGAATTATAATCATGATTTATATATCATATATATCATATATATCCATTATATACATGCATTTATAATATTACATAATCATTTAGAGGTAATAAATGAAATGCATCGTTCATGGAGACGGTAAGCCGTACGTACGCATGAACGCTACTTTCATTTCTATTTCGTATTTTATAGAATGTAATCATAATGATATAAAGGTATATCATAATTCCAGTTTAATATCATATATTATATCATAACACCATCCTTTATACGTCCCACATATGATATTTAATGAATCAAATCATTTTGAGGGGACGGTAGTCTGCACTTCCTTAAATAAAGATATCATGTTTACCCATAATGGAAACCACAAAGGTATGCAAAATATGAAACATAAATAAGCTTAAGGAAAACATAAACATATTATATATCATATATAAATATATTGTCATCTTAATGGCCACCTTTGAAGGTGTTAAAAGAATGTTGAACAATCATCTTTTCGGGAGGCCGAAATTCCCCATCCACGGAAACAATATGTTCTTTAACCCTTAGATGTTGGTGTGTGTAAGTGTAGCTAGAATCCTTATTATAAAAAAAATCCTATTATATTGAATATACTTGAGTTGTTATAAAAGAAATTAATAAAAAGAGTTTAGGGGGTTGGAGAAGCAAAATAAAACAAAAGGACATAAGTGAAGACATTACCTTAAAATCGGGTAACTCCCTTTGGTATGAGCTCAAAGGCTTCCTTGGGAAGGCTTCTGACCAAATTGAGGCATCAAGGAGTAATAGAGGGATGTGGAGAGACAAAATGGGTAGGGGTTGGCCGAGCTAAAGGCTTTGGATGTGTGGGTAAGGAGGTAGTGGTGGGGGCCTTTTATAAGAGGAGAGGAGGGGCACTCTTGGAAAGTAAAGAAATGTTACTTTATTTTAAAATGAGTTTCGGATTCAAAAGGTCCCAAATTGATATAATTCTAGGGTAAGGTGATTAGGGTTCTAAATCCACCCATACAACAGGTTTTGGACATGTGTAGGTCATAGATTTTACATTATCATTTCATTTTAATTAAATCCTTTATTAATGAGGTAATCACTGCATCATCATGATGTCATAAATAATTTAATTTATTTAATGTATAAAAATTATAAAAGAAATATCATGATGGAGGAAATAGTTTTATCTTTCTAATGGATATTTATAGTCTAAAATCTGACTTGTATAACCCCATGTAAAAATTGTATTCGTAAAACAAATCATGTTTGTGTCATTTTTACTTTTACATTAAATAAAAAGTTATATATGTCATTTCCCAACCAAAGTAGCTCCATGGGGTCCCCAAGTTTTCACATGGATTTTCTTGGTCAGCCATGACACATACAATAAGGGTAGGACATGTGTCTAGGTGTTTTCATTTTATTATAATATCATTTTTGCCTAAAATTGCACTAATTACCTCTAATTGCGATTAAAAACTTAAAAGTTACTATTCACCAAAAAATTATTTTAATATCATTGAACTAAATTTTACTTCTTAATGAAAACCATTTATGTCGGATATTTGAAAATCAAATCACAGAAGTGGCAAAGTTTCATTTAAACGAAAAATCAGTTTCTTTAACTACCACTTAGTGGTTTCACTATTCATCAAAAATTGAAGTTTTTCAGAAAGATACCAAAACCTCACCCTAAGATATATTTGATATTAAACATTCAAAAAATGATGTCTATTTTACAAAATTCAAAACATATAAGTTTCATTAATTAATTTAATAACTAATTCCCGCTGTCAGGGCAAATATGGTGTTTTTATAAAACAATAAGTATCAAAAGATTTACACTAGTTTAAATCCAATTTCAAAGTAAAATTAATTCCAATGACCACTATTGGATTAAATGGTAAACATATATTCTAATTTCACTTTAAAACCAATTCAAAAGATAATATAATCATATAAATAAATTAGATTAAAAATCAGTTTTAATGTAAAATGTTGTATTTTTCACTATTCATTAAAAAATTAACATTGTCAGAAAAATACCAAAAATTCACACAAAGTAAATTTTGATGTCCCAATCATAAAGAATTAGTTTATTTTGAAAAACATAGATTATAAAATTTTCAAAAGATAGATTTAAAAATGGTTTGCCATCAAAATGCAGTAAAACATTATTTTAAAAAATATTAGTGTATTCCATGCTTAAGATTGGATATATTTTCATTTTATGCCTCTAAAACACTCTCTAATTCATTAATAGAAATAGATAAAAATATCTATTATTCATTACTTACTTGGGATGTTACAATATCCTTGGAAATACATAATCAATGAGTGGTTTCATGGATCACAGTAAGGGAATAAGACTAATATGGAATCATATCATATATATCAATGGTATAAAATTGTATCAAAAAAGAGAGGAATCATGAGTAATCACATGGGAGCATTACAAAAAGAATATGGATTCCTAAGAACATGGTAAAATAAGAAATGTTACGGAAATATATATCATTACATAGGATTTATCCAATGATAATTTTCATGAAAATATACCATGGTTTACAACATCCATCATAAATATCAGGTCCACTCCGTAATCCTATCCATGTCTCCATATGAAACTATAACATTTACCACTGAAATTGATGACTATCTGGGCACACAATCACTACATGACCATTATTATGTATTCAAAAAATGAAAATCAACCATAATGAATTAATATAAAAATTATTAAAGTAATTATAATGTGTCCATAATCATGTTTCATATCTTAATCAAAGAAAATTTCATAATTATATCATTTGAGAGATTGATTTAATGAACTTATAAACCCACATTATAAAGGAGGAATAATAATGATATATATGTGAGAGAGATATACATACATAATTTAGAATCAATCCAAAAAATTAAGGGTTTTCCTTGTTAATGAAAATGTATTTAAAATGTTACATTAAATATTTATGCTAATTTCAACCTTTTTCTCTTAGAAATAACATCTTTAATATCTAATATATATCAAAATTTTTGTAATATAATTTTAATTAATATTAACCATTAAAAAATATTAATAATGATTATCTAAATTGATTTTTCTTGACATTCAATAATTATGTGCTTGTTTTATATGTTAATAAATTACACTCACAGTATTTAAAAAAATTTAAAAAATTTATATTTCTTAAAATATTATGAATAATACGTCAAACTATTTTAAAAAAGAAAAAAATGGGTTAATCTGACATTATGATGTCATTTTCATAATTGTAATAACATTAATTATTTTTTAAAAAAACATGGATATGGATGAAAATATATTTTCATCCAAAGAGAGAGATAATTATATATTCTCCTAAAAAACATTTTCAAAATAATTTTACGTATAATAGTGATAATAATATTACAATCACATAAATTTTTATCAATAATAGGAGTACATGAAATTTTATTTTTTGGAATAAAATAAATAAAAAAATCATCGAGTGGATGCTTAAACATAATGAAGTTATAATAATAACTAGATTGTTGAAAAAAACTGTAACATATTGTTATCTATTGAATCATAACCCATATTAGAGATGTTTTATAAATGTAACATTAAATTACAAAAATAAATATTTGATTCATAATATTATGTTTAAAGGGTCAACATATTCACCATATAATTAATAAATATGTTTTGGATATGATACTTGAATCATAGAAGTAAAACTGAGATGAGGAGTCTCTTAACTCAATTGTAGACATGTTGTGTGTTTCATTTAATATATTTGTAATAATCTTTTATAAAATAGTTATTTTAAAAAATTTCAATAATATTTTTAATAATTTATTCACAAACCATTTCCATCATTTCATTTTAAAAGAATATTTAATTACATCTTTAGTTATATTCATATCAGGTGTTTTGAAGATTTTCAGTTCATAATTTCAAAATGATATTGATGAGTCAAATTTTTTAAAAGGGGTAATTAAAAATTCATATAAAAAATAATTAACTTGTAAAAATTATATTTTTATACTCAAATTTTATTTTTAATACCAAATATGTAAAATGGTTTTGATAAATGAAATATTTTATAAACATGGAGATGGTCGGTTGTATGTATAAATTAGTAACATTTATATTAATCAATGAGTAGGATGGGGGGATGGTAAACGCTATTTTATATATACATAATTATTATATTATTGTTTTCTTTTACACATTCCCATACCACCAATGTGATGTAGTAATAAAACAATGATATAGCATCACGAGGTGGTATTCTTCCATACTCATGAGGGGTGTAATCATTCTTCAATAAATGGATTGGTATAATGGTATAAGATATTTTAATTTTAAATAATTATTATTATTTAAAGAATTAAATATATAAAAATTAGAAATATCATCATGAAAATTCATGTTCATAGATGATGAAAAATTAATTACATTGGTTCGCATAGAGGTGGACTTTTATATAGTTGAATGATGGTTTTGTTTCCCATTTGATTGAATTTGAGATTGGTATATATTACTCAATAAACACAATAAAATAATAATATGTGGTAGAAAATTCTATTATTATATTTTCATTTGTAACAAATAATTGATTATGAAAATACTCTAATTAAATAGAAGGCCCTCGTGGTAGATGATTAGATTTTTATTATGAAACTTCATTGGATCTATTATTATTGACAATGATGAATTTATTTTTTGATGAAAAAAATATATTGAATAAAGAAAATAATTTTACAGAGCTATTCTGTATTGTTTTGGTCATGTAAAATAAATTTATTAATTGTGTTACACCATTATATTTTTTTATCAACCTAGTAAATTTCTTTTAACATTATTGTGGTAATATATTTTGTAATATTTTTACTATTCATTACGATTGAAAACAAATTTTACCATATAATATAATTGTATAATTATTTTATCAATGTATTGAATTTATTTTCCAAAACTCAATCCCCATAAGTGTTAAATTTTAATTTAAAAATAATCTGGAAAACTATGTCAAAATAATTATTTCAAATAATGAATTTTTCATCCAATAAATAATCTAATATTAATTTTATGACTAACAATATAAATTATAGAAATTTAAATACCAATGAAAAGTTGAATAATTTTTTAATTTGTTATAAATATTTATTTTGGTGGTTAGTTTAACTAATTAATATTCATAAACATTCTTCATTTAATTTTTTTATAAAAATCCGTGTTTTTATGAAGAAAAATCATATACCAAAATCATGAATGTTGATGATTATGAGAATTTATTTTTATTATTATAACATAAATGGTCCATATTTCACCTTATTTTTAAATAAAAAATTTACTACAAATACCAAATTACCTGAATTAATAATTTAAAATTTTAGGATTCAAAAAATATGTAATGTTCACTATTTAATGAAATGTCAATCATTTTAGAAAAAATAGAAAAATTTCACTCCTACATAATATTCATAATATTATTTGATAATTTATTTTAATTTTATAACATATATATTCAAATATTCCCTAAATTAATTATAATATTTGGACAAATAATATAATAAAATTTATTTTAGGAGGAAACATATTTAAAATAGATTTATATATCTATTTTTTATTATGTTTTAATCATTTAAAAATTTAAAAAAATAATGATATTGAGAATTAAATAAATATATATATATATATAATAATTTAGTTAAAACTATTCATACCTCGTAATTTATTTGTATTTATATAATGGAGATATATTTCACGGGTCATTTAATCATGATGTTTCATTCTGTATACACTATTGAAAATTATATTATTCTATTAGCATATTAGGCTGATAGAAACTGATCACCATGGGAAAAAATGTGTTCATGATGAATTATGGAATGTTAGTGCAGCCTTAAGCGATAAGACTAGAATGAAACACTATGTTACACTCCTAATAAGGAATAATATTTAGTGATTTGTTTGGACGAAAGTTATATAATGATTATAATTGTAATGTAGATAAAGAATCCACTACTTTATAGTTTATTAACTATATTGATATAGGGAATTACTCATACAATTTATCCATATATAATGTTGACATTTATTTGAATAATATCATTTTAATGTCAAAATTGGGCAATTTTTGCAATTTCCACATATGTAGATGAATTTACTAATGATAGTATTATAGGTACACTGATCTCAATATCAATGCTAGAAAATTAATTATTTGACTCTCTATATTAAAACTCTTTTATTACATAAATATTTTTTGAGATTACAAAATCATTTCTAATAACCTTGTGAAAATTTTTATTAATCAAGAAACCTGATAGAAATTATATTTCATTTTTGGAATTTCATTCAGTCCCCATTATGATGCAAGGACATAACCAACATGAATTGTGGATTACCATATTTATGGTATGAAATGACATAATCCTAGATATGTATTGTATTTTTAAATATAAAGGATGTGTATATTTCCAAAATATTAAGATTATTATATAATAATTGTATGAGATGTTTTTGTATTTATAGGAGTGACCACATTGTTAGTGTTATTACTGGATCTGCCATGGGTATCCCACCCTAAAAAATTCTTGTATAGAAAACCAAGATGTAAAATTTTTTTTGTAATATCCACATATTAATGGTGTATTTTGCGGTAGTCCATAATTACTTTGATGTGTTTCTAATAGAGTGATATGGATATCTATATGTTCATGATGTATTGTTTTCAATTAAAATCTCTGTAGATAAAAATCCGACATTACTGAATAACTATTAAATGTACCTAATAATATTAGTAGACTAAATAAGTAACTATAGGCATGGTGTGATAAGGGATTAATCCAACATATTGATTCCATTAGAGAATACCCTATTATTTTAAGCACGAAAATGGATGGTTCTATGATTTTAGGAATAAATTATGTTGAGGTAAATTCAAATACTATAATAAATTATTATCAAATACCTTGAATTGATGAATTAAATGATCTAACATTTAGATCCCAATATATTTTAAATGTTAATATTCCCCCTGGTTACCTACAATTAAGGGTAAAAAATGATTTTATATGAAATAAAACATTTCATATGAGGTATATACATTATGATCTTTAAATAATTACTAATTTATTGATAAATAAAGACTCATTGTTTATGAAAATGATAAACATATTATTCATGTACTGTTTTTATATTTTTATAGTGAGGATCTTTGGCGATAGATTAGAATAATATAAAAGATATGAGGATCATGATAATTACTATCTATATTTTTGTTCATATATTAATGGTTTTTTAATTTATAAGTTTTGGTTTTTCAATAATTTGGTTATGATACATGATTGATTTACTTTATTTTTGGGTTTTCATATAAGGATGGTAATTATTGTTGAATTAGGAATAATGAAATTGAAATATAGGAAATCTATAATGATGGTGATGGTTAATTCCTTGCCATTATAGGAAATTATACAATATTGAGAAAATGAATATGATGATGTGATAGTAGACTAATGATTTAATAAATATTAAATCTATTTAAGGGTAGAAGAATAATGGAATCATGTAAAATATATATTACCCTAATAATTACCATTTACTCTATTAAGAAAAACTTAATCTGAATATGGAATCACTAAAGAATGTTGTAAATGGTTATTTGATGTGTTTTATAGTGTTGAAGAAAAGGAAATAATGGTGAAAATTCAATATAAGTTACATGTATTTTGATGAATAACGGATTACACACATGTATCATTTCATTAATTTCATTATCTATGTAAATTTTTCAAATCATTAAACTTATATAACTGAAGCCCCTCCTTATATGATTTTAACTATTTTTCTAATTTTTAAACATGTAGAAATAACTTGAATTATGTATCCAATAAGGTGTATTTTCATGTGATTAAAAATTGTTTGATTGGAATACCTCATATGTGATTTGTACACCTCTAAATTATAGATCAGTCAATATGGAATGGGATCATTCAGCCACTGTACGAGGGGTTCTCTCTGAGGTTTAACCTTGGGATCATTCAATAATGTTCGGTTAGATATTATTCATTGATATTTTATATTTTATTAAAATCTTGGATGTATTATAATTTAATTACATTATCATTTTTAGGGTATCATCAATTTTTTTTCCTTTATCCCTATAATGTGTATTGCTTAATCCACCACTGGTGATCATGTGATGATGATTTGAAATACCCTATAGATGTGTGAGGAATCGATCATAGTTCATGATTAACAGTTTTATCAAATTATTTCATCTTGTTTTGATAGTTTGATAAAATTATTATAGTTTTATTAATCATATTTGTTATAATTTTTTATTAATTCATCGATCTATTGCATTTGATATCTCCAAAAACACAAAAACAACAATGTAAATAAATATAAATTATTGATGTGGAATATTCTTCTATAATTTAAATATGATATTATTTCTTTTTAGAAATATTAATTCATTAGGGAAATATGACATGATATTATAGATTATATTTATTGAGATTTAATATTTCTCTTCATTAAAATTGGTTGATTGTGTTACTAATTGATATTATTAACAATGAATTGTAGTTTTATTTTTTCTCAAATATCCAATTCAATCAAATTATTATATCATATTTTTTGAATATTGGAAAAATTCATAAAATTGACATAATAAATTAAGAATAAATAATTTTATGATGTTTTGGTAACAAAATATTTAGTCCATGGTTAATATTAGGCTCATCACTTTCTATTGGACGAACCATGTACAACCATTATTTATTACCATTATTATTAGTGTGGTTTATGATAAAATATGAAATTATAATTTGATCTATCATTGAAATTAATTAAATTTCATGGGAAAGTAATTGTTTTTCTTCAATTATATGTAAAAGATCAGCATATCAGACAATTTGTGACACATTTATTTGTTTGAATACATATCATATTACTTTAATGTTTACTGAATAAATATAATTTGATGTTTTCATGTTTTCATTTAAATATTTTCTCTATTATCTACCTTTTGGATGTTTGGGTGTTAAAGTATGAAGTTCACATCATTCTAGTCCTATGTAAATCCTTTATAAGTATACATCTAATATCCAGAGTATCTCACCAGATGTAGAAAAGTAAAATTACTATGGGGTCACATCATTATGTGTGAATTTTTTTTCTAATTAATATGAATATTTCTAACTATAATTGTAAATTGGTAATAGTTATCAAAAAAATAGTGGATACACTAATTTTACTGACAATTATGGCTGATACAGGGCTATTATGTACAATCATAAAGAACCATATATAGGTTCGAGGCCTAGTGATACCATGTGATGGCAAAAAAATTTTTTATCATTTTCATCAGTGATGATCATTATTAGATATACATAAGGATAATTGTTTGGATCAATTGAATTGAATAAACAATATTAGATAATAGAAATTAAGCTAGAACCCATGAGTGGAGCATCACATGTTCTGTATAAATAATTTAATCAATTAATGAGGTACCTATTTAAAATTCCTTCATCCTTGATTGATTTGAAAACACATCTATTATGTTAGTCTTTTCATTTTAGTAATCAATATCATATTCCCACTATTAATGATCCAAATGTGTTCACAAATCTATAAACATTACCATATTAATATCAAGTTTCTAGAATAGAATATACATTTGCTTGAATTGTTTTCCATTGATCAAATAATAAAACCAATTCCATTAAATTTCTATGTGATCCCTATTATCATGAAAGAATGAGGTGGTAGATGATTAGTTTCCTTTTCATGGAGAATTCATGGACAATGGAGTTCCTTAGTCGATGAATGGAATATATAGATCTATTGTGCACAACCAAAAAAACAAATTGGCTCTATGAGAAAATAAAATAAGTCAGATTATATATTTACAGGGTTAAAAATAAGTGATTTCATAGGTTACCCTAATTAATTATTTAATCTCTTAATGAATCCCATCTCTTTAATAATAATAACATTATTTTTTCTGAGCATATAATGAACATGAAAATAATAATTAAATATTTTTTATTCAAATAATATTAAATATAAACTATTTATCACTAGACCATTAAACTCAGTTCCCCATTCCTCCACAATATTTATCGGTCCATGAATATAGATTTTTTTCTGTTAAATAAATTTTACTCCATTATTCATCAAAAAAAAATTTATTCAATATAAATAATTTATATATATTTTAAATATTTTACGTTGATTATATTCTCTTGAAAAAAAGGTGACAAAATATATGGTATCAGTAAAACATGAATCATTATTATACCATGTTTGGGAATAATATTTATTCAACTTGTTAAAGTATAAATAATAATCTATATATTTTTAAAACAATTATCGATAAACATAGTATGTAGACCCTTATTCCACATTCTTAATTGCATTATGTTAACTAGTAGAAAGTCCTTTATTAGTATCTAACAACATTCCAAAGAAAATTGAGGGAAATTAGTTGGTTTTCTAATGACATACTACCTCATACATATTCTCATGGTGTATTATAATTCCTTTATCAAGATATCTACAATCAAGAAGATTACATGTCGGCTCCATCATCCCATGTGCTCAATTTCTCCTTCATTGATATCCTGAAAATTGAACTTACATATAGAGCACCTAATTCATGAATTTATTTAGTATATTTCATTATTATCTAAGGGTCTATGATCAATTATTTCATTATTCATTAATACATTATTAATCATGAATTACCCCAGGTATCCTACAAATCTATGAACATCTATCGTCACAGTTTTTATAAATACATCAATTTACATGACTCATAATACTGATTAATAATAATCATGAAATATAAGGATCATTACACATTTTTCTATAGATGGAAATACCCAAATGAAACATGTAAATGTATATTTAATTCTAGTGGGTATTGTTATCACAATATAACACAATTGATATTACCATAGTTGTAAAACAGGATAAGGTGACTCAATTTACAATTAGTATCATCCCTTGATATATTTTATCATTAGTTTCTTCAAATGATATCATCTATCTGATGAAAAAATATCTATAAATTATTTCATTACACTTCTGGGTGCTCATCATAGCGGGGAACAATTAAGTCATATTATTGTGACACATACTCTTATAAAATTGACACAAACTATGTTATGAAGAACAACAATAATGATGTGTTGGTAAGGTTATTAATATTTGAATCTATAAATTCATGTTATCATTATGTACAATGATGTTGCTTCTTTAGATCCAACAATAATAAAATCAATCATTTACTAGATTTATATTTAAACAACCTCCATTTCACTGGCTCTAATATGATACTCATAATTTTGTAGAGATATTCATTTAGTCAAGGCATCCTCCCTAATCTATTTAGTGGTTACTCTTATTTTTTCAACATCAACCATTTGATAAAAATCCAACACTATGTGATACTTCTAATGAATATTATGTTTCTGATTTTATGACCTTGGCTCTTTTACATGAGCCACAACAATATTATTTTCACAATAAAATGTTATATAGTACTTACCACATTTTTTCACATCATGATACAATGCAGGATTTTTTATCCAAATGGATTCCATCATTTCATCAGAAGCCAATATATACTCAGACAATTTTGTATAATCATATAAAACTAGATACTTGGACATCATCATAATCAAAACATCATCACGAAGAAAAAAAATACTATATGTGACATCATATCATTTTGGTATTTCTAAAAACTATCACCAGTATAACCCTTGATGATAATCACTTCATCTACCATATACACCTAGAACATTTCCTATTTCATTTCAATTAGATAAGGAGAGCCTTAATAGTTGACCAAAGTTATTCTCAAATTTTTTATTATATCTTCTTACCATGATCAATGTATATAAATCATAATACCTATTATACAACACAGTACTAATGATTGATTATATTGTAGAATCATATGGGATAGTACTCGATCATTTTTTTCCTATTGTATCAGATGAATTATAACCTTAGAATGATGTTAGACTCTTAAAAATGGAACCAATCTCCTAATGGATTGTTCATTATGAAATATAGTCAGTATATGGCCAATATATGTTCATTAATATAGCCCAAACACCCTCCTGCTTATATCAAAAATGATCTTGATCCATTTAATAAAGGCTTATTCCCCTATTTTCCATCATAGAGAAGCACTTGTTTAACTAGTCATTGACAAGCAATAATATTGGTCAGTAATTTTTAGTAAATAATATATCATCAAGATATATGACTAGGATAACAACTGTATTCCCACTAAACCACTTGTAAACACACAACAAATATCGATTTTAAATGAAACCATAAACTTATATGGATTCTTCTGTTATAGGGTTCCATGAACTGGTTTATTACATCAATAAATAAATAGATCTATATAGCATTCAAATGATTTTGGGATCAAATGGAGTCACAATAAAATATATTTGTGTAATAAATAAATATTTCATATGGTTCTCATTAAAGAATTTTGTTTTTACACCCACCTAAAAAATATATTATTCACGGTAAGCTGATACAAAAAAATTATAATTCTGATGGATTTAAAAATTGTAACTGGTGAAAAGGATCCATCCTAGTCAATTCCACTTTACTTTTTAAAAACGTCATCGAGTATCCTTTACTTATAGGTTTGTATTTTAATCTCCATGTCCCATTTTATCCTAAATTTCCATTTTCATTAAATGATCGTTACATCAACTATTGCATCGACCAAAACCCAGACATGCTTTTGATACAGGGAATATGTTTCAGAATTCATGGATTTATTCTCTGTTTTTGTTTTTTGTCTGTATAATGAATCATTATATTCGAGAGGATAATATTTTTCCAAAAATAATGATTCACCGTCTTTGATGACTATAAAACCATATAAATTTATTTCTCTAACATCCCTCTTTCTCCAACACAACAATAGTGTTTCAGGAAATACATATTCTAGAGATACCTATAAAATATATTCATGTACCAACTCTCATGTATCTACTGGATAAAATTCGTTGAATTTAATATTTTCCCCACTATTCTTTTGAGGATGTTCTTCCTATCATGAAATATGAATCATTTGGTGACAGTATATTTATTTTCTGAGGAGATTTATTTGAATTATTCTTTTATTTCATAGAGATACTATCTTGTTATACACATTGTACCTAATGTCCATGTTTAAGGGATGGAAAGGACTTAACAAATAAATCTAAAACTTTTACATGAGTATATAAATATATGGGTTTATTTTCACTTCAAAAATCAATGAGAATTTCATTTTCCTCTTTATTCTGTACTCTGTTTAATTTTTATGCCAATTGTTTCAATTTATTTCCCAAAAAAATAATCAAATATCTTTACAATAGATCGCCAAACATACCATGTCCAAAAAGGTATTTTTTTCATTCACTAATACCATTTCACTATGTATTGTAATGTAGAGAGTTTTGAGACAATATTTCAAAATCCCACATAATTTGGAAATAAATTTTAATAAGATATTCACAAACTAGATCTTGTAATATTTGATTTATCATATTTCAAAGATGATTTTCGATACAACCATATATAAACTAGCCATTAGTGAGTGTTAATAAATAAGAATATAATTATATAATATCTACTAGAAATGATTCTAAAAAAATCATTTTCTACCATTCCTAGAAGCTAGGTGGCCCATTCTGCCTATATACTGAGTAATGGTTTGGAAATATTAAATTGTAAAAATGTATTACATAATTCATGTGGTTTTAGTTCAAATGATTCAAAATAACCATTTCTATTGATCCGTGTAAAAATTATTCATGTTTACATTACCAAGAAAGTGATTCTATAGATTTCTGTAATATGATTCATGTGAAAGAGATCTATAATCAATTCTCAATACATAGTTATTTTTATATAATTAATATAATAATGTTAAATAAATAATTCGTACAATAATATATTTTACCCTTATTAAAAAACAATTTTCATATCCAAACATATAAATAAACCCATCTGTATAAATGCGTGTTAAAAAAAGAATGGTCTCGGAAACTGTTAGTATATAATAAGATAATTTAAACGAAAAAAAATTCCTATTAATAATAAATGGTGGTCATCACCAATGTCTAGAGAATCCAACCATCAAATATCAATATCTCTCAGATCTTCCATTCATTTAGAAATAATTTGAAATATGCTTGTTTCCTTCATTTGGATAAAGATTTGAGAAACAAAATCTCCATCTAATACACAATGTGTAGATATTGAGAAATCTCACTTTATAATGGACACAAAATTAAATTTTTTATATTTATATGTGCAGTTCTGCATCCAATATCATGTATTTCCGCAAAAAAATATAATTCCTCTAATTCATTGTCCTACCCTCCGTAACTATACTTCGTATATGGATGGTTCATGGCAGATTTAGACTTATTACCGGTCTTTGGAATGTTTTAATTTTTTTACAATACATGTTCATAATAAGGACTGTTGGTTTATCATGCCCCATGTCATATACACTAGGAGAATCAATGTATGATAATACAAAAAAATCTGCGTATTATTTAACATATTTCAATTACCAATAAATCCCGAGATGATCTTGGGTAGTGATGAATGTATGAGATAGGCATTAAAATCGTATAGGAATTTAAAATATATTATGTATATGCATTTAATGTAGCCGATAAGCTTGACTAAATGAGGCCTAGATACTACATACTCTCAACCATATATTATAACTATTCAAATATATATCACATACCTTTATTGTCTCACATTATCTTGATAAAGATCCCAAAGGCGAGACATCAATCTATATGTGTCAATGTCCTCATGTTTCTTTAAAATCTCATTAGTGATGGATGTTATCATGAAACATTCTACATCTATAAGACCATATATATTTTTCTCATAGAGAGATAAATCATCATGAGGTTCATATTTACTGCTCCTATATGAACTGGTTCTTCCATCACATATAATTTTAATTCTTATAGAAGGATTACTAGATGTATTCATTTCCATTCATTGATTTACTTATCGATGAGATGTTTATCCTTCTCATGTATGGATCACCATGGTATGTTTGAATTATTTTTAATATTGTTTCGTTAAATATGATTAGAAATTTTTTATTAAATTATTTTATAAAATATTTTAAAAATAAATAAATGTAACAATTACTAGTCTCCAACTAATTTATCATAACCTAGTATTCATATCCATTGTGTTAAAAAATAATATATTAATTAGACATTATTGTGGTCAGTATTCTCAAAACACAAACATTGGTTAGTCAATTCACAAGAATGGGTATTGGTCATCATTCCAAATTTCAATATAATTATCTCAAAAGTGCAACAACTATTGAGTTTACTCCAAAATCCTTATAATATTATATTGAATAAAAAATATCCATTTCTTCTTAGTTAAATAAAGTGATTATTTCAAAGTCAACCATTGATGTGAGCAATGCATTGTCAATACAAATATTCATGTTTGAATTTAAGGATTATTTTATGCTCCCCAAAAATATTTTTTATTTCTCATTAAACTATTGTTATATATTAAATGATTTATTTGAAGAATATAAAATCTAAAAATATTATATTTAGGTATTTTTTCCATTAATGCATAAGATTCCCATTATTATCATTATAACATGTATGTTACAAGTAAGTGTATTAACTATCTATGGCTTAAACAATGTACATGTGTTGTACATGAATGTCATATCATGTATTATAGGCCACCATTCCCCAGGATGGACTGGTCAACACATCGTGTAGGTAATAAATACACTGATTTCCCTCAATACACATTTTTTGAAAAATTTTTTGAATTATTTCTTGATGCATTGAAAAAAATTAAACCCAATTGTACTCTAGAATCATAGTAATTAATCCACTATTATATAGAAAAAAATCCACGGAATTGTCTTATGAATTACACAATATTAATTTATTTATACAATTAACCAATATGAATAGATATATGGGAATATATGAAGAATTATATCTTGAAATTTAGTTTAAATTAATGATTAAAGTATAGTTCAACAATAAATGAAACATTAATAAATCAATAAAAAATCATTAAATAATTATATATATTAATATGACCCATGTGATACTACTTATAGGTTCTGGGCATAGTGGAATCATGTGATGGGTAATTCCAAAAAAAATCAATATTGATGACCAATCCGTGTACTTGTTGATAGAAAATTTTAGTATCAATGATTGTGGAAATTGACAAAACACTAAAACCAGAGGGAGGATCATCACATAATATTTATAAATAAATAAATTAAATAAATAAATAATTTTCCGAATAATTACTTCATTGATGGATCTGATCATATATTTGTGTTGTTATGTCATTAAATTGTATGAATTAAATAAAAATTCACCCTTGAGTTTATCCACACATGATTCAAAAATCTCCGAACAACCTTTTTGGAATCTCTCGATGATAGCACAACAGATCCAATTACATGGTTCATTAACCAATGATCTCCTTGAGAACCAATTCCAAATAATTCTCCTACATCTCTAATAGATTAATAGTTAGATTTGGAGGAAGAACTCATTATATTATTAAGTGAGATTAAAGATATGTGATCCTTATATGGATTGAGAATATTATTTATATCATTTTACACAACAAATTAAATGAATTAAGTCTATGAAGTAATAATATAGTTTAGGTTATATATATATGGTTAGGAATAAAAAATTATATAGTTGCACATATTTTTTATTTATTTCAAGCGAAAATCAATGTCTATAACTATAATATTATTATTATTTATCAATATATGATTAACAGTAGATTTAAAATTAAATATTATTTAATCCAATAATATTAAATATTTTTTATTTCTCACAGAAACATTATACTACATACTCCATTCAAAAATAATATTTAGTAGGCTTTAGATATTGACTATTTATTTATTAAAAAACATAACTACATTATTAGACAATACATAAATAAAAATTATATTCTCTAAAAAGAAAATCAACATTATCTAAATATTTTTCTCACATTCTTTTGTCTTGAACAATTAGTGACAAATTTTATTCAATCTATTAAATAATAAATAATAATATGTATAATTTATCTATGATTCTAGAAACACTTAGGTTGTTACCATTTTGGCATGTATCTTAGTGGCATTAGGTGAACTAGCTGGAAGTCCTATGTTAGCATCTACAAACATATCAAGGAAACCATACAAGAACTTATTTAATAATGAAATAAAAAAAATAAAAAATATGGATATTGACTTTGTAATAAAATCGCTTAATCCTGATATCTCTAATCAGTCACTTTGAATTCTAATGACATCAACCTATAGGCTAGACGTCTCTTTCTTGGAATTCTGGGAAATTTAACTCCACTATAAAACATGGTGGAGATGAATTTGTTTAGGACATATAATTTCCATCAATGAAAATTTTATATTAACTATTTATAATGAATAAAATTGATATATCATTTTCCACATTATTCGTTAATGAAATATTACTCAAGAGTCGCCCATAATTCCCTACCTCATCATGAAAATTTATCATCAGATTTTTTATCAAAAAATCAATGTACATGGATCATAACAATAATTTTTAATATCCATAAATTTAATAGATAAATATACACTACTTCATATTGGAACATCTAATGACACCAATAGATATTGACTTCTTATTGGTGGGACTCATTCAAAAAATATATAACAATAGATATTACTAGTAGAATTCACCATGAGAAGGATTCTCTATATAAAATATATATCTACCCCGGATAACTTGTATCATTTGTGTCCATCATATTATATCACTGGGCAATGTAATATATATTTATGAACAGTCTCATAACACTTCTAGGATCCCATCATAGTAGAGAACTGTGATGAAATGTAGTGTGAAAAGTACTCTTAGCATAGAATCAAATACTCTGTTATAAAGTATAACCATCATGGCATGGTGAGATTCTTATTATTATTCAAAACTAGGAATATATGTTAACATAAATGATAGATAAATAGTTTTTATGAAATCTAATACAATATACTAATTCAAGTAATCTCGAGTGTAGAATGTAGAACATAGAATAGATATGTACCTAAAAATGTACATTGAAGTGATAGGTTATAAGGTCAATGAAAATGATGCATGAATCAGTGAACATGTAGTTTTGACCATTCACCGATCTCGAATTATTTTAAATTTAAATTCTATTTTCAAATAATACATATATATGATATTATGTTAAATAAAAATATCATGATGTGGAATAAGTAAAATAAAATGTTGGTATGGAAGAAAATATGGAGGATGATATCAAATAATTAACCATGGAGAAACAATATCCATTAGATTAAAACCTAGGGTTTTTATGTAAAAAAACTAACCCCATGCATCTATTATATTATTACAAGAAGAAACATAACAAAAAATAAAATTCCATTTTTAAATTGATGATAAATAAGTGAAAAATTTATTTTATTTATTTATTTGATGGTTATGATGAAATTGGATTGGAAGGTTAAATCTATGTAACAAAATTAATTGAAAAACAAGGAAGAAAATTTGAAGTAATTGGAAGTCTAGCGGAAACACATTGTCATCATTGATATTCCAGAAATAGATATAAAATAGTAATATATTATGAGAATTTTTTTAGATCTAAACACATGGATTATTTCATCAATGATAATCCATACTGAACGAAGACAATTTTCTTTGTGATGGAAGCCATATTTTATGATGTTATATATGAATTACTACAAAATATTGATGTAGAAGAAGAAAAAATGGTGTTGGGGGGAAATAAATACAAAATCTATTTATATTTTTATTTCATCAAATTTTCCTATAATATTTCAGCATCTTGAAATACATTACATAAACTTGTGATGAAAAACCAAATGGGGATAAAATTAAGAAGTTGGAGAGATGAAAAATGAATTAAAATAATTGTAAATAAAACACTATAATGTCTATATCATTATCCAATTATATAACCTAAGTAAAATATCGATCTATATAAATTAAAGAAAAATACCTATAGGAAACACATATTATAAAATTGATTTCCATGAAGTTGTTATATTTTTTAGATTGTTTTAAATAATTATAATTTTGTTCAATATATTTTTTGTCTAAATGTATTAGATCCTATACATTCCCTTGTTTTTTTGATTTATCTGGACCAATGGGAGATGTATATGATGAAAAAGTAGTAGAAAAATAAATATCAATAGAAAAAAATCATGGAATGGGAGGCCTATTCTTATATATATAGACAACCATTTTTACCATCACATTTTTTAAACAATATATTTTTTATGAAAGTAATTATTTATTCTACCCCATAAATTGTTTATTTTTTTGTATAATCTAAACTAGAAACCATCCTCACATTAGAAACAATATTTAAACATGTTGAAAAATATGATTTATCATTCCCAGAAATGGTAGAGATATAAGCGGGATGTCTGAATGTCACATTCGTACATCAATTTTCAAATCTATAAAAATTATTATTGATATGATTTCATTTCCAAATGATTATCCCTAGATGTTTTCATTGAATATACTTATTCTTAAATTTCATTTTCAATCGTGATTTATAAAAATTACATTCCCATTCAAAAGAATATTACAGACTAAATATTTCATTTTTTCTAAAAAAGATTTATAATTCACAATTTATTCATGTCAATAGATTAGAACATGAAACGATAACTTTTAAAAGATTCAACCGATAAATTTTTTTTATTAAGATGATTGAGGAATTTTTTGATGATATATTTTATCATTTAAGACAAAAAGTGAAGATATTCTTTATAGATATTAGAATATATGGATGACATTGAAATTGTTGAGAATTATTATGAAACATTATTTTCATTTCCAATATTACACTTTTTATTTTATATTATAATAAAATATAATAGTTTATGGGAAATGTAATTCATAGTATATATGGTATTCTATTTCATAATAGTATATTGTTGGGTGTATTAATGGGATATTTACTAAGGATCATGATTTTGTTCATTTTAATTCATTCTGGATCCTTACTCAAAAAAATGAAGTGAAAAAATCATCCAAAAATAATGAAAAATGAAATATGGGTAGTTCATTGTTAGGTCAAAAATAATGATTTCGTTACCAGGGTTCTAAAAATAATATTTGGATTAATGGTGGATACGAAATTTATCCTACACATATATTTTTAAAATATAATTAAATATGAAAATAAAAAATATTCGAAAATAAATAATTTTTTTCATAGTAATTATATCATTCAGGATCCATTACTTTTCACTTTTTCGGTTGGTTAAAATGATATATAATTTTTGTGTGGTGTCTATTAAATAGATATTTATTTGTGTATGATGCATTGAACTCTTCATTATATCTTATTTCATGATATTTTTTTGATTTTAAATATTATAACCCACTTATGCTTGTCCTCAGAGACATTTAATCACAATTTAAAATAATTCCAAATTAAATGTTTTGATTTTATTTTACTCTACTGTAGAATGTCAATTAAATAATATTTTATAGTTCTTAACATTTACTTTATATATAGGAATATATCCATTAGATATATATAATTTAGTTTTTAAACATGAAAATGACTATGTAATTTATAAATATAAATGATGTTGGTGAATTGTTTAAATAAGTAGTTGAATGTGAAAGCTTCCATGGGGTTAAAATAATAAATGAACCATAATTTTTTAATTTTAGTTAATTATTTATTCCTTTTCATAAAGGATAAAATATTATAAATTTTTTAATGGAAATCATTATTTATAAATTCCCCAGCAAAATATATAGATCCTTTCTCTATTAATATTGAAATATTTTTAAGGAATAATAGAAGATTGAGTGTAGGGGTATTTTATAACTATTATTTATCTTTCTTATTATAAGGGATTATATTTGTGTTTGTATTGGGTATCAAGTAATTTAATTCACATTCATGCATGATTTTTTTGTCCATGGATGGATGGTCATTATAGTGAAATGAGGAATAACATGAAGGAAAATGTTGAAATTTATGAAGATGATGACTATTTGTATCAGGACTCTATACAGCATGGTGTGGAACCTAAAAAATGTTGATGAAGGTCTAATAAAGGATTTAGTCATGATCAAATACTAAATCTAAATTCATGGAGAGACTAATTGTTGAATCTTTGAAAAAAATGTGTCTACATTGTTGTTATAATTTATATAGTTGTGGAAGAAAAATCAGAAAAAAGGAATCTACCCTACGCACTATAAAATATTTTTTCACTACATATATATGTAATGATATATGTAATTAACAATGAAAATTCCATTTATGATATAGGTTTATTAAAAAAATTGATTCAACACTTTTTTTGAATCTTAAATTCTATTTACGACGTCAATAGTTCAATAGATCGATATCAAAAATCTAGAACTCATCATTTTCAATTTTAATTTTCATTGAATATTTTAATATTTTAGGCATAAACAATATTATGAGAAAATTTAATAAATTTTTAGGGATTAAAAATGACTATAATGAAATTAATATCACACAAGTTTTATGCATTTATGTAGAATATCAGGCCTTGGGTAATGGGATTGTCTGGACACTATATTAGAATTTCTAATATGGTTCCAAATTGAGGATGATTCAATATAGAAAGGTATTTCATTATATTTTTCTATTCTATATTTTTAATTAATATTATATATTTTTAATTTATTTTTAATTTATTTTATACATTATCTGTTCATTTTATTAATATTCTTGTGTATCATCTATGGGTGTTTGTTTATTCCTCATAATTAATCACCTGATATTGATTGGATAAACCCCTTGGGGGAGTAATGAATATTTCAAAGCTGATTCATAACAATTTTTTTTATTTCATTCATTACTTGATTGAATGTTTAATACAATGGGTATTTTGTTTAGATTCATATTTATGAATTTTTATTAAATCACTGGACTAGTTGTTTTCATAGAATATAAAAATGGACCTGACAATGATAATTAATTCATGACTATTGAGTTGGATTATTTTTCTATCATTTAAATCTATTTATAATGAAACCTAGATATTATAATTTTCAGACCAATATAAATTAAAATTATGGTGTACTTTGATATGGATTTCTATTTCCTATATTGATAATTTTATCAATGCTCAACAAGTGGATATCGTAGTTTTTCACGTGTATTTGGAATTAATAACATGTAAAACCACACATGGAAAAAACTTCAATAAATAGTATTTTTCATTTGAATTTATTAATTTAATTTGAAAAAATAATTTTGATTAAATAAAAAATTTATATTTTTTTGAGCTAACCATTGGTCAAGGTTTGTCCCATTTTTTGTAAATCATCATGGGATCGACCATACACAAATACTATGATAGGCCATTGTATTTATTGAAGTTCAATATCAAAATTTATTTATAATTTTAATTCCT
Organism: Viscum album; assembly: GCA_963277665.1. Classification (NCBI taxonomy): domain Eukaryota; kingdom Viridiplantae; phylum Streptophyta; class Magnoliopsida; order Santalales; family Viscaceae; genus Viscum; species Viscum album. Next base: position 57,214,551 of record OY728143.1, on the reverse strand, counting down.
ACATATGAATATCAATGTTTGATAGTAGCATCCATAATCCATTAAAATCCTTCTTTGTTCTCAAAATTATATGAAAGTTTTTATAAATTTCAGAAGCTATGAAATATGAATCCAAGAAAATTATTTTATTTCTTGTATTATCTATAAGGATATAATATGTGTTGATCCTTCAATGAATAAGGCATTCAATGAATGACCCACAATAAATAATATATATGAGTTACATAGATTCCTTTTATTACCTAGTTAATATTTTCAATTTGATCTAAAATTTTCATGGTCATTTATCCCTCTAACAAAAATAACATGTAAAAGTATGAAATGGACATGGTCAGAGTAATTTGAGATTTTTTTAAGAGATATTGTGGATATTTGTAAATGGGACTTTTTTACATTGCCATATGGAATAGAATGATTTAACATATAAAATGATTTATATGATAATATATTGGGTGGTATAAAAATGAAAAATCATATAGTAGATTCTCATGTATCAGGAAATACTAAAATTCATTAAAAATTATAACTTATAATCTTAAATTAAAAATTAGAATCTTTTTCATAACGATAGCAACGAACAATATTTATGTCAATATATGGGCGAATTTATAGATTTTAAAGGTTTGAAATTCATTTAAAAAGGGCTCATCATGACACAGAAATTCTGACAAACCGACCCGAGTTACCCTAAAAAATGGATCCCAACCTTATTCATCACTTATATGAAGGTTGTTTTCGATCCCCACAGGATGGTGACAAGCACCCAAGCATTGAACAACACAACAAATGAAATGATTTCTAAAAACATGAAGAACCACATGGAATATATATATATATATATATATATATTTCAAGAAAATATAATGGATGATTTATATAATATATATTCCATAACTGTATGAAAAAACAAATACACACTACTGAAATAATAACTAAAACTCCATGACGTGTCTAACTACAAAGGATAAAAATCAACTACTCCAATCGATGAAATGGAATGACACACACCATTTATCCTCTAGTTACCCAACCAGATAACATGAAACTCATGGCCTCACTGAGACCCCTTGTGTTTCTTAACACTAAAAGAAAAAAAATGTCAATGCACCACCTAAGAGGTGTGTAGGGTGTGAAATAAGAGGATCATTAGGATCCCACCCAGGTGGTCTATAATATGAATCAGTGTAAAAATTATTTTATTCCAATATTATTTAAATCATTTCAAGATAAAAAACAAACATGTTTTTATGAACCCAATGTAGACTTCTCCCTTTTCGAACAGTTCTAAAAAATAAGGTATATATAATTTAATGCACATTTTTAATATAATTTTCCCATGCATAGACATGAATACGATGTAATACATAGTAATACGTTCAATAAAAATTAATTAATATGTATCACAACACCATGGAATATTACATGTCCCAACTGTAGACTACACATAGCATAATAAATAAGTGCACAAATCAGATCGCAGAACAAATGCCTAGAAAGCGTCGGAACAACCCCTGATTGAACCCCTAAAATGTTAATAGCAGTCAACATGAATAATGAGCCTTTGAAACAAATAAATCCCCCAAGGAAAACTTCCATGATAATCATAGAATAATGGATGATATCTTCAATCTAAACCCTTCTTCTTATTACCCATGGTTACTGTGTTCACTTTTTCACAATTAATTATGATGATTTAAAAAAAATTAAAACAATTTTCAAAAAAATATATTATATTCATTGAAAATACCAATTTTCACTCCATTTATTGATATCTAGGAAGAAATAATGTTTCAATAAAAACCATTTTCAACCATAAATGATCAATTGTTCCTTTTTTCAATATGAATCAGTTGGTAATGAAAAAAACCAAGATCAATTATCATATCCTTAAGATGAAACCGCAATCCTAACAAATCATTTTACACACACCCCTAATTTAATCCCAAATCAATGAATCCCAACAATCTCTATGATGGACCAAGAATCAATTCAACATCAGGATTTATTCAATTTAGATGACTAGGGGTCGACAGAAGAGAAGAAGTCTATATACCATAAAGGTGAATGCATGTAGCAGTGCAACCAATGGTGGAATAGGACTTCAAAACAATATCACAAAATATATCTAGTAAAAAACTATGATTAATCCCAATACATAGTCCAATAGATCCAATGAATCCAACCAAACAAATTACCATGACCAACATTAATGAAATAATGAAAGGTTTACTCACTCTGATAGACACAGCACAACTGTAACAAAGATCATGTGTTGAACAAATCTATCTAGGTCGAGAGGAGTGTCAAACTCATCACTTGGTATGGGTTTCAATTAGAGATATAATATTTATAGACCATGATTCATGAAAAACGTTTTCAATAGACATTTTTAAAATAGTGTGTGGTCCATTTTATGACATGTTATATAGTTACATGCTATGAAATCCATGTTGAAAAAGTGCAACAAAAAATATGCGACCTATGAATAAAAATAATAATTTTGAAAAATTATGTCATGTAAGTTAAAATCATGATGTGTTGATTTATCAGTATGAATTTTCCGTTCAAGACTTTCGAACAATTTCTATTACAAGATTTTTTACTTATTTACATATAATTTAACTTATCTGCAACCTATTGAAACAAAAAATTATTATTTAACGCCAAGAAAATCTCTACATTTACAATTATAGGTGTCCTACCAATTTCATTGTAGTCAGAAAATGATGAGGATAAGGGATTACCAAATGAAATTGAAATGGGGTATTAAAAACTCCCCACCTGAAATGATTTTCATCATTAATAGATCATGTAAAATATATAATCATGGAAATGAGATGAGGAAACCACTCCATCAATGGATCACATTACCGTATCTAATGAGAATCCATTAATTGTTTCCAATGAACATTGAACAAAATAAATGTCTTCCAATGCATCAATTTCTCATGAGAGTCGATGTTCTCGACCTATTTCTACAAAATAGAATCATCTAAATCTAACATAATTTCATCCATGTGTATTATGTGAGTGGGATCAGGGAGGTATTACGTGATCATTTATATATGGAACAAATCATGAACACCTATCAATGAAACTGAAAATTATTATGGATAAGAATCTTTTTTGAACATCTCAGTGATCTCAAATGGTCTAACACATCTTGAAGCCAACATTCTTTATTTTCTAAGTCGATAGTCAACCAATAGAGGTGAAACTTCATGAAAACCTATTCACAAGAGAAAAAACTAAAAATTTCAATGATGTTGATCCAAATATTATTTCTTTAAATATTTAGCTATAATAATTTGTCGGCGTATATCTTTAATCATTTTAGACATTTCCTAAACCAAACATGGAAAAACTAATGTTACCTCACCAACATCTTCCCCAATAAATAAGGTGACCCACATGATTGTCCATATAATACCATTAAGGGAGTCATTATTATTGACACCTGATAAATATTTTTATAAGAGACTCAACCATTCCAAGATTATTTTCAAATAAATTTTCGAAATCCAAGACACATGAAATTGATTAAATCCTCAAAAATCTAAATTTATCTCTCTGTTTGACTGTCTGTCTATGGACGGTGAGAAATTATCAATTTGAAATGATTTCCCATTGCCTCTAAAATACACCTCTAGAACCGTGAGTTATAAATAGTATTACTATCTAAAACAATGCCAGATGGACTTCCATATAATCTAAAAATATCATATATATATATATATATATACATCTTATCAAGATGTTCAACCGTTGTGGTGTCTTTGATAGGAATGAAACAAAAAGAATGTGTCAACTTACCAAAATCCACCCTAAAATATTTCTTTTCCTAAGGTGTTTGTGGAAATGAAAACAAATTCCGTGTATATAAAAATGAATTTAATTAGTGGTAATTTTTAAAACAAACGGTGTGGAAATTAAAAAATAGAAGTTTAAAACCCATTTTAAGAAAATTAATCATCTATATAATCTATTTTAAAATAAATATTGGATTATTTGGGACACATGATATTATGGATACATCAGAAAAAAATTTAATTATTGGAATTTTGATGAACTCCACTAATCCTTCACTATAAATTGGAACTCACTCCCCTCACATATTCACACCTCACAAAAACATTTATCATCAAAAAGCATAATAGATTAATCCCAAATTTTTATCACATAATCATAGACGCCACATAATGGGATATGATTCATATTAGAAATGATTTAGTGAAAACCAAATAAATATTTCCAAAAAAGTGGTAATGATTATTAAATGTGTTCTTATTTTATTTTATTCCCCATTAAATTATTTTTATATAATTATAACATAATAAAACCAATTTCATAAATATAATAATTTGTTTTTATTTAAATGTTTTTTCAGAATATTTTTCACACATCAATTAAATGAGTTACAAAATCTGCGTTCGTGTGTTTGACAGACTACCGAATTACGATCTAATGTTTGTTTTCATTACCACATTTATGGTTTAGAATAATAACAGACACACACTATATATATATTATATGGAAATTTATGTATTATTAATTCTTTTAAAATAATTATATATCAGATAACATCTTACATTGTATATTGTTGGAATACATTAACTGTTGTGGATGTGTTTGATCGACTGAAGCCTTGCAAAATGTTGTGATTTATTTACACATTAAGCCCAATGTATTAATGATTGTTTTAGTAAAATAATTAATATATATGAAATATATATAATAATAATAGGGTAATAAAAATATATCACAATTAAAAGTATTTCTATAATATAACAAAAAAATGGAAGAATCGTTTATGAGTACGTATGACCGAAGGTCTATAAACATAGTATTTGATTTAATATCACTAAATTGTAGAGAATAATCTAAATAAAAATATATTTAATATATGTGATATCATAATCATTATTTAAACTATATAAATGTATTATTCAATATTTTAGTATGAGGATCAAAAATTAAAACACTAAATATACCTGGTGAACCAGTTAACTAACACCCAAATTTGTTAAAATAATTAATGATTATTAAAAAACTTGTGATAATATTTTATAAAAGAATAATATATTATAATATAAATATAAATATTGATCTTTGTTTAATAATATTCCAAAAACCATTATATATTCTTATAATATGCAATATTCTAAATAGATATGTAATGTAAAATGTTATTAATCAATTTACATCCATTATGACTTATTTTTAATAATGAAAAAATTCAAATTAGTGTATTGAATATACTTATACAATTAAATATAATATCATGTACACATTATGTTGAAAGATATGTTATGTTTAAATTTTACATTAATTATACAAGGGAATTTTACATGGAAATTATGAAATGTTAAAAGTAATTATACAATATCACTTTATTTGAGATTTCATAATTAGTATTAGACCAATATCATTATTGTAGTCATTTTTTATTATAATAATCATTTCTTTTAAATATAAATATTTTGGTTTAATTCATATTTTTATTCCTTGATCCTTATTCTATATTATACATATGTATTTTCCTATAAACTTTATTTGATAAACTGTGATCAAATTAATAATTCTATATCATTTACTATATAGGGATTTATGATAATGAACATTTTTTATGAGTTAAATAAAGTTATTCTATATAAAAATAATTTTCTTGATTAGTATGACATAAGATGCTGAACATTTAACCTAATTCCATTGATGCCTCCATAGTCTCATTATACATCGCAGTTGGTAAAATCAAATTGGTTTTATTCATAATGTATTAAATTTTAAAATAAAAGATTATTAATGTAAAGAATATATGGGAATGAGAAACATGGAATCACATATTTATTAATTTACTTAAATGGTTATTCAAATATTTTAATTATACATATTATTTTTTCTGTAAAAAATATATGGTTCTATTTTGTTATTGTTTATTTTTATTCCAAAAAAAATTATTTTAATGGAATATGTATTTATATATTTATTTTTATATGTTATTTACAAACATCCATCATAGTGTATTAATTACATGGACAATGACTTCAATTATTTACCATTCTATATGTAGTATTATATTATATTAATGATAGATTATTATGTACATATCCCTTTATGAGAGTTACAACTCTCACTGCGTTTGATTCCATTTTCAAGGATTTGATGACGATTTCATGGAATTAGGTTCAATGGTTTCTAATATTTTTACAAAATTATAATTTAATTAAATTTTAAATTATAATATGTCAATCAGGTACACAATATATGTAACACCCCAGGTAAATAAGGAATATGACATTTTCATATTTATCCATATTTGTGAATAAAATATAAATATGACTTTAAAGGGGATGCTATGCTCGATGGCGTACCCAACACGCAATAACGAGTTTCTTGGGAATCTTACGTTGCACTCTAATAATAAAATAATATTATTTCAAATGGTAGTTAACATGTAGCCATTGTATTGGTGGGAATGGATAGAAATAACTAAAATATGATTATATATGTTTTTTAATGTTTTTACATTTATCCAATAAAAGCTAAAGGCTTAAAATACGGAAAGAATTAAATTTTAGGTGTATATGCCCTAGTTTTCACTAAAGGTTCACGTATCACCTTTTAATGGAGAACTTTAATTAAATATAGTTTTGATCACTCTTATACATTCTTTTGGACCAAATAAAACTCTTATTAAGAATCGGGACATCAAATTTTACGTTGTGTAATTTTTTCGTATTTTTCCGAAAAAGTTCATTTTTTAATGAATAGTGTAGAATGTTGTGTTTTAATTCAAAACCAATTTTTAATCTAATTTATTTATATGATTATATAATATTTTGAATTGGTTTTCAAGTGAAATTAGAAAATATTTTTACCATTAAATCTAATAGTGGTCGTTGGAATTAATTTCACTTTGAAATCAGACTTAAACTAGTGTCAATCTTTTGATACTTATTGTTTTATAAAAACACGCTATTTGCTCTGACAGCGGGAATTAATTATTAAATTAATTAATGTGACTGACATGTTTTGAATTTTGTAAAGCGGACTTAATTTTTGAATTCGGAATATCAAATATATCTTAGGGTGAATTTTTGGGATTTTTCTGAAAAACTTCAATTTTTGATGAATAGTGAAACCACTAAGTGGTACTTGTAAAAGCTGATTTTTGTTTAAATGAAATTTTCCCACTTATGTGTTTTGAATTTCAAAAATCCGACATACATGGTTGTCATTAAGAAGTAAAATGTCGTTCAATAGGATAAAAATAATTTTTTGGTGAATAGTAACTTATTAAGTTTTTAATCGCGATTAGTGGTAATTAGTGTAGTTTAAGGTAAAAATAATGCTTTAATAATATAAGATGAGCTTGACACATGTCCTACCCTCATTGGTTGTGTCATGGACGACCAAGAAAATCCATGGGTCAACTTGGGGACCCCATGGAGACACTTTGGTTGGGAAATGACATAAATAACTTTTTATTTAATGTAAAAGTCAAAATGACACAAACATCATATGTTTTACAAAAACAATTTTTACATGGGGTTATAATGATTAGATTTTTGATTATAAATAATCATTGGAAAGATAAAAAGATTTCCTACATCATAGTATTTTTTTATAATTTTTAGACATTAAATAAATTAAATTATTTATGACATAATAATGATGCAGCGATGACATCATTATTTGACGATTTAAATAAAATGGAAAGATAATGTAAAATCTATGAACTACACATGTCCAAAAGTTATTAGATGGGTGGATTTAGAACCCTTATCACATTATCCATGAATTAAATCAATGTGGGACCTTTTAAAACAGAAACACATTTTCAAATAAAGTAATATTTCTTTACTTTCCAAAAGTACCCCACCTCTCCTCTTATAAAAGGCCCCCACCTCTACCTCATTTCACACACTCCTAAAGCCTTTGGCTCGGCCAACCCCTACCCATTTACTCTCTCCAAATCCCTTTACTCATCCTAGAGGATTTCCTTTGGGCATAATCCTTTCTAAGGAAGCCTTTAGGCTCAAATCAATAAGAGTTACACTTTTAAAGGAGATTAAAGAACGATCGAGTCAAGTCGGACCTAAGGTAAGGGATCATACTCCTCTCTTTATTTTTAAGTACAAACATTTATGTCGTTCCTTTTAAAGCTCTTCTTTCTTGTTATTGGTATGATATTTTATATTACATTTACTGTAATTATTATGTTCAAGTGATTAGAGACCCTATTCTCTCTCATCAATCTATTTTGGAAGTTTTAAGAGGCGCAGAGAGGCTGCCGAATTTTCGTAAGAGATCTAACCTCTCTCTTTCACTTTAAGTACTCCCCTTTATTTCACTTCTTTTAAGATCCTATTTTTTATGATGGGGGATGTTATTTAATATTCCTCTTTCTGTACATTTTTTTGTAATGTGATGGGATACCCTATTTGATCTCATCAATCCATTTTTGGAAGTTCTATGTGGCGCTGTTAGGATGCCGAGTTTTCGTAAGGGATTTTTCATCTCACATTTATTCCCATGAGATTTATGCTACATTTTTCCACAATTTCGTTTATTGGTGTATGTCCTTCCATTATTCTACACTTTGTGTAATATACTTTCCTTTATGAGTATTTACATCAATGATTTATTGTCCTTCTTTCATGGGGTGTATGTTTTGAAAGATACCCAAGTCGGTAAGGGAACCTTTCACCCTCCACTTCTTAAAAGACTTCTTTATTGTGTCCTTTAATTTACATATTGTTATGTTGGGATATGTTCTCATATATCCTTATTGATGTAAATTTTAGGTCCAAGTGATGAGATACACTTTTTTATCTCTCATCAACTCATTTTGATGTGATGCCGTTAGGCTGTCAAGGGAACTTTTAAATCCAATTTCGATTTCATTGGGTTAAACATGTAGTCATTGAATATGTCATCCATTGAATATGTGTGAATGACATTTTATTGTTTTACACTTAATATCCACTTATATTGGGTGTATTTATATTTTTCACACATATTTTTGAGATTGATTTGTCCTTAATTTAAGGATACCTTCTTTATAAGGGATTTCATCACATTTGACATTTCTATTGAGGGGTCATTGTTGTTATGCACCAATTCACTCTTATATGGTGTATATACTGTCCTTTGGAGTATTATATCATGAATCCATTTATTCTCATGATATTATAAAGTTCTGACGAAATGTTATTCCTCAATTATTTTATTCAAGTGTCACTAATTTTGGTAAAACCCCTTTAACCAAAATATCATTTTAATTGTTTTAATTATTTGTTCTTATTAATATCCATGTTTTCAAAATGGTTTTAAGGATTTATTTATATGGATATTAATGGTTTAAAATTTTAAGCTTCAAGGTGGTATGGGACACTTTGATTCAAAAATCTCTTTTAAATGTTTTAAATAGTTTTGAAAATGGTTTTTTTATGGATTCATTATTTAAATATCCAAAAATGTTATATTGTGACTGAAATGTGGAAATGTTATATTTCCTTTATGCATGTTTTATGTGATACATTTATGTTATGGTTCTTGGGCATTGTTATGAAAACAGGTGGTTCCGTGATAAACTAAGGGCGGGTGAGCCCGATATAGCTCTCCAATGCATTGGGTAACGCGAAGGAGTGAAACGATAAGGTTTCTCTGAAGAGATTTAGGGAATATACTGTGATGGGTATTCCAAACGTAACCAAGAGGGTTACTCCCTACGTAAGAATGTTATGAATGCCTCAAGTTACCTTTATGTCATATGATTTCTTTGATTTTATGAGGTATGTTAAAGTGCCTATGTTTTATGGGTAAAGTATGATTTCATTCTTATGTATACATGTACTCATGATTCCTTTCCATATTTTTATATCCCTTATTGAGCTTTTTATGCTCATCCCAAGTTTTTTAAATGTTTTTCACAGTTCAAGGGAAGGGTACATGATGTGATGACAGTGTCAAGGATGTGTCAAGAAAGAATCCATGTTTTATTTTAAATCTGTTTCTGTTGATGGGAAGAATGAATACTGTCTTTCATTTAACCACTTTGTCTAAATATGGAATGTAATGAAAGTTTCATGATCTAATTCTCTAAAACTCTAAACCTGAAAAGATCCTCAATGTGTAATCTTGTAATAACTCAAGATTAAGTAAGGTTTAAGGCTGGGGCCTTATAGTTGGTATCAAAGGTCGGTTTAGATAACTTTAGAGGCTAGGGTATTCTTTAAGCATAAGTGAAATTACCATAATGGTTAGGATTTCAGAAAGAGTCCCAGTTTTAGATAAATTGAATGAGTAAGTATATATTAGTTTTTATCTTACTCATTAGTACATGATGGTTTTATAGATATAATCACACTGACCTTTTTGGTTTTAGTAAATGGCTGGATCTAGCAGGCACCAAAGTGACAATGGGTTTGAAGGAAACTGTGGTGGTTCTATGATTAAGATACTGGATGAGATGGGGGATTCAATGAGGAATATCATAGTTGTTCTAAACCAACTATCAAGGAGTCATGATCAATCACTTCAACCTTGGTGAGTTCTCTAATGGATCATGTACGAGATGGCCAACTCGATGTGGAAATTCAGGTAATAATTATTAAGGTAACCATTAGGGTTTATATGATCATTACTTTTGAGGTAATTATGGGTTATTATATGATATGATGGAAAATGAAGGGCATGAGATAAACTTGAGGTTAAAATATGTTATGATTATTCTTGAAGATTTTATCTCATTTTGGGGAATTTTTTAAGAATTATATAGTTTTGGAAAAAGGACAACACGTAGACCGTGTGACTACCCGTCGCGTCGGACAAAGCTGCGGGAATCGAACCCACAACCAAAGTGCGGCTGGTATTTATCGCCTACCACTGGACTACGTGAATTCCCTGGTTAGTTTGACTGATTCATTCTAGTTATATGATTTTATGAATTAAGAGTAAGTTGATTTTGGGTTATTTATGAAAATGATTAACCTATCTTGGAGGATATGTGATTATGTTAATTACTTTTCAATACGAGACTTTAGGGGCAACTGATGTTGTTTGGAGATAAATGTTACGATTTAACTTGGAAGACTATGTGACTAAATCCTTCAAATATTTGGGTTTCAATCTTATATTGGTTTAATTTGAAGAATTTTATGGACAAATTGATTATAGAATGGTCCTCGTTGAACTTTGGGTTTTGTTGGACAAATTTTGGAGGTTAAGAATAGATTTTCTTTTTATAAAGGGTTATCCTTTTCTGGATTATCTGACCTTGTACTAAACTTTTTGGTTTTGGTTTTGGTTAAATCCTAAAGACATGGGATGTATATAGTTCTATTTGGTGGATTAGGTGATTCTCTAGAAGTTGATTATAGTACTCTTAATGTGAACAAGTCTCCCTAACTACTCATCTTTTGGAAAAAAAATATGAGTTTGATTAAGGAATCTAGTAAAAGTTGAGAGTCAACATGATAAGTGATTATGTTTCCTTATGAATAAATTCCTCAATAAAAAGTAACTTAAAAAAAAAATGTTGTCTATTAACTTTTCCTACTAGGGAATCGAATACCGTTTAACCCATCGCAAGTTTGTGATTTTCTTATAGTTAACTATCTCCTAAACATGTTTTCTATCACTCTCCATCAGAACATGACCCTATGTTTTCTCCTCCATGTCCATGTTTTCCTACATGGAATCCTAGTATGGGTTAACTTGGGTGACCTCTGTACTTAACTTCCTTTATTTTAAAGTGATTGTTTTACCGACTCTTGTTCCGACGTGGGACTTTCAAGGATGTTTCCAAGCTCAATTTTAAAATTGCGAGGACGCAATTCCCAAAAGGGGGGAAGGATGTAACACCCCAGGTAAATAAAGAATATGACATTTTCATATTTATCCATATTTATGAATAAAATATTAATATGACTTTAAAGGGGACTCTATGCTCGATGGCGTACCCAACACGCAACAACGAGTTTCTTGGGAATCTTACATTTCACTCTAATAATAAAATAATATTATTTCAAATGGTAGTTAACATGTAGCCGTTGTATTGGTGGGAATGGATAGAAATAACTAAAATATGATTATATATGTTTTTTAATGTTTTTACATTTATCCAATAAAAGCTAAAGGCTTAAAATACAGAAATAATTAAATTTTAGGTGTATATGCCCTAGTTTTCACTAAAGGTTCACTTATCACCTTTTAATGGAGAACTGTCATTAAATATAGTTTTGATAACTCTTATAAATTCTTTTGGACCAAATAAAACTCTTATTAAGAACCGGGACATCAAATTTTACTTTGTGTAATTTTTTGGTATTTTTCTGATAAAGTTCATTTTTTAATGAATACTGTAGAATGTTGTGTTTTAATTCAAAACCACTTTTTAATCTAATTTATTTATATGATTAGATAATATTTTGAATTGGTTTTAAAGTGAAATTAGAAAATATTTTTACCATTAAATCTAATAGTGGTCGTTGGAATTAATTTCACTTTGAAATCAGACTTAAACTAGTGTCAATCTTTTGATACTTATTGTTTTATAAAAACACGCTATTTGCTCTAACAGTGGGAATTAATTATTAAATTATTTAATGTGACTAATATGTTTTGAATTTTTTAAAGCGGACTTAATTTTTGAATTCGGAATATCAAATATAGCTTAGGGTGAATTTTTGGGATTTTTCTGAAAAACTTCAATTTTTGATGAATAGTGAAACCAGTAAGTGGTACTTATAAAAGCTGATTTTTTGTTTAAATGAAATTTTACCACTTATGTGTTTTGAATTTCAAAAATCCGACATAAATTGTTGTCATTAAGAAGTAAAATTTGGTTCAATGGGATAAAAATAATTTTTTTATGAATATTAACTTATTAAGTTTTTAATCGCGATTAGTGGTAATTAGTGTAGTTTAAGGTAAAAATAATGCTTTAATAATATAAGATGAGCTTGACACATGTCCTACCCTCATTGGTTGTGTCATGTCCGACCAAGACAAGCCATGGGTCAACTTGGGGACCCCATGGAGACACTTTGGTTGGGAAATGACATAAATAACTTTTTATTTAATGTAAAAGTCAAAATTTCACAAACATCATATGTTTTACAAAAACAATTTTTACATGGGGTTATAATGATCAGATTTTTGATTATAAATAATAATTGGAAAGATAAAAAGATTTCCTACATTATAGTATTTTTTTTATAATTTTTATACATTATATTAATTAAATTATTTATGACATAATAATGATGCAGCGATGACATCATTATTTGACGATTTAAATAAAATGGAAAGATAATGTAAAATCTATGAACTAAACATGTCCAAAACATATTGAATGGGTGGATTTCGAACCCTTATCAGATTATCCATGAATTAAATCTATGTGGGACCTTATAAAACCGAAACACATTTTCAAATAAAGTAATATTTCTTTACTTTCCAAAAGTACCCCTCCTCTCCTCTTATAAAAGGCCCCCACCTCTACCTCATTTCACACTCTCCTCAAGACTTTGGATCGGACAACCCCTACCAATTTACTCTCTCCACATCCCTTTACTCATCCTAGAGGATTATTTTTGGGCAGAATCCTTTCAAAGGAAGCCTTTAGGCTCAAATCAATAAGAGTTACACTTTTAAAGGAGATTAAAGAACGATCGAGTGAAGTCGGACCCGAGGTAAGGGATCCTACTCCTCTCTTTCTTTTTAAGTACACACTTTTATGTCGTTACTTTTAAAGCTCATCTTTCTTGTTATTGGTATGATATTTTATATTACATTTACTGTAATTATTATGTTCATGTGATTAGAGACCCTATTCTCTCTCATCAATCTATTTTGGAAGTTTTAAGTGGCGCCGATAGGCTGCCGAATTTTCGTAAGAGATCTAACCTCTCTCTTTCCCTTTAAGTACTCCCCTTTTTAGAGACCCGAAGCCTGACGTACATAGACTTTACATTACTTTTGTGGAATACTTAGTACATAACAAAAACACACACACACAAGGATCGTAATAGTTTAGTGTCTTTGGAAACTCGGATCGTAATCTTCTAATCGTGGTGAAAGATCTTCAAAATCTCCCATAAATATCTTCCTTTTTTTTACCTAAAACCTTTCTTTATATCCTGGGGAAAAGAAAACATAAAAGGGTGATCTCAAATGCTCAGTAAGGGTAAACAAAAGAAATATCAATCACATCATATACATAAGCACATAACTTTTGGAAATCTTAACCTGCAAAAGAGATCATATAACATGGGGTAAATAATGGCAGTGAAATGTAATCACAATAATCATAACATAAAACATGAAACTTTGTGTCATTCACACATAATCATAGAGAATCATTTCTTGTTAGTCAAGACTCATTGCCAAGACTATCTTAGTGGACAAAGTCCCTTTCTGAACCGAGTTCACTCCTCGTTTCAGTCCTGTATCACTGAACCGAAATAACCTTCCGTTCCAGCCATGTCTATCTCATGAGATATAAAATCTTTACCCAATGCATTGGAGGGAGATATAGGTCCCACCCATCTTATAATGAATCCTTTCTTATGTGTTCCACATAATCATAAAACATACATCATCGCATAACACATGTAACAAAAATGGGATTCTTGAAACATCATGACATCATAAATCAATTCATATAAGATAAAGGAATTCATAAAAATAATTCCATCACAACATGAACAAATCAATTTAATAATAGGGATAAAAACAGAACCCTTTATTATCTTAGATGGAAAATAATTTTGATAAAACACTTGAACTCCATTCTTGAGGAAAATATCCTTTCTTCTTCAAAAACATTTTTCCTTTCATAACATGTCATACAACTTTAAAATAAAAGAAGTTGATTAAAAATAAACTTGAAAACTTGTAAAGGAAGCTTCTTGGAAACAATGTTTTAAAAATACATTCATGCCGTATAAGTTAAAAAAAAACATTCTTCGTACTTTTGTCGGAAAAGTCAAAAAGTACCTCGTATGACAAAAGATTCCTTTCATAGATATTACTAAAAACTCACCGAAGGGTAAAAATGGATTTAAACAATTGTAGGTGGATGAAAATAATATTACATATTGATGAAACATGGATGTGGATGATAAAATACACCCCAGTAAATACTTATGAATAAACAATCACGGATAAAAATGAGATTGTGATATTTCCCTTACCTTAGGCTCGATTTGCTTCGTAAGTGTCTGAACCTCCTGTATAATGATTTAAATAATGTCATTTACTTATTACAGAATCATATTCATTGTTATTATATCATATATGGTTCACTTATGACATTATATTACCCGTTCTTTTATAAATTCCATGTTAAAGAAGCGTTTTGGGTAAAATCGTTTCATTTATCGTAGGTGTTCTGACTTGTTGTTCTTGACATTATTATTACTTATATCATGATTTACATACTTCCAGAATATAAAATATGATTTATATATCATATATATTCAGTATATATATATATATATAATAGATAGATAAATGAAATGAAAAACACCGTTCATGGAGGCGGTAGTCCGTACGTACGCATGAACACTGTTTTCCTTTCCTTATTGTCTTGAATGGAAGTAAGTAGATGACATTAATATATATACATAAATCCAGTAGCTTTATAATGTCATATATTTCATTATTATTTCTTATATATACCTTATAATCATTCTTTAATGGTTAACATGGAGAATGAATCTCATCGCGTCGTGGAGACGGTAGTCCGTACGTACGCACGAGCGATGATATCATTTCCATAAATATTGAATTGAATTGGAGTGGATTATACAATATATCAGAATCAATATGATGTTTTAATAACTATTTATAGTTATTCTTTACACCATTATATCCATCCATGTAAGGTGGTGGTGGAAAAATAGATTACACCACGGCGTGGAGACGGTATTCCGTACGTACGCACGCGCGGTGATTTCTTTTTCCGTAGGATGGATAGATGGTGAAATAGGGTTGTTTCATACTTATAATAACATATCAGTATATGAGTGATACTGATGTTATTACTTCATAATGAAACATCCTAAGAAGAAGAAGTGGAAGAAGAAATAAAGATGAAAGAATTGGTAACGGTAATTACCTCTTCTTTGAAGCGCCTTTTGGAGACCTCCTCTTAGGGAACTAAAATTGGTCTTTGAGGAAGACCAGAACCTCTAGGATGTTTCTAGGGAAGTGAAGAAGAGATTTTGGTAGAGGTTGTCCGAGATTGAGTGCTCAAATTGGTGTGAGGAGGAAGGGGAGGAGGTGTCCTTTTATAAGGGAGGAGAGGGGCACCTTAGGAATATCTCAAAATATTATTTTATATTAAAGTCAAAATCGGTTTATAATGGTTCCAAAGGGTCTTATTTCGAAGATAAAGTGGGGATGGGTCGAAATCCTATCAACCAATAAGATTTAGACAAGTTTAGGGTATTATTTTAACCTTATCAATTAGATTTAACTCTAAGTTAAATAATTTAACTTTTACCGTGTCTTTTTGTTTTCTTTCACTATATGGTTAATACACTTACTATAACATGCCAAACGAACCCCAAATTGTTTATTATTAATATATATATCCTTATCTAAGTCATTTGGCCGAACCTTAGATTTTTAGGAATAAAATAACAATTAATAATATAATATTTGATTTAAAAACTATTTTGTGTCAATTTTGACACTATTTGATATATGATTTTTGTAAAAGTCATAACAGAATTATATGTTCGAACCAAGTTAATTAAATCCACACTAATATATCATAGTAACCTAGAAAATTAGTGGAATTCATAAAAAGTCTCAAATTATATTTAGTTTGGTGTTTATAACATCAATTATGTCAATATTTCATTAATAAGATTATTACTGCATCATCTTTGTGTCATAAATACATTAACTTATTTGATGTCTAAAAATTACAAATAAAATACCATTATGTGGGAAATCTTTTTAGATTTCTAATGAATATTTATAGTCTAATTTATCTTATGTATAACCCTATATTAGAAATGTTTTAGTAAATAAACTTTGATTTTAACTCTTTTAACTCTTCTTTGAATTAAATAATAATAAATGTCCTAATCTAATCCAAGTGGGCCTAAATGGTCATATTTTATTCATAAGGTTGTTTTTGGTCGAATTAAACTTATCCAATAGAATTAGGAAATGTTTTAGGGTAATATTAATATCATTCTTACCCTTAATTACCCTATTTACTTTTAACCGTGGTAAATAAAAGTAAAAAGTTACTATTCACCAAAAATTATTTTCATCTCATTGAACCACATTTTACTTACTGACATCAACCGTGTCTCTCGGATTTTTGAAATTCCATTCACAGAAGCGGTAAAATTATGTTTTATGAAAAATTCAGTTTTTTTAACTACCACTTAGTAGTTTCACTATTCATCAAAAATTGATGTTTTTCAGAACAATGCCAAAATTTCATCCTAAGCTATATTTCATATTCCGAACTCAAAAATGAAGTCTATTTTTCCAAATTCATAACATAGAGGTTGCATTAATTAATTTTATAATTAAATCCCGCTGTTAAAACAAATAGCGTGTTTTTAAGAAACAATATCTATCAAAAGATTGACACTAGTTTATAACTGGTTTAAATGTGAAATTACATCCAATGACCAACATTGTATTAAATTGTAAAAATATATTCTAAATATACTTTAAAACCACTCAAATTAATAATTTATCACTATTAATTATTTCGATTAAAAAAGTTGTTTTTAATTAAAATTTAGTAATTTTCACTATTCATCAGAATATGAAAGTTATCCGAAATGTACCAAAATTTCACCTTAGGCTAAATTCGATATTCCTAATCCAAAAATGAAATCCATTTTGAAAAATAAAATTTACAAAATTTCAAAAAGTGGTTATTACTATTCATAACGGCTAGTTTTAATAACATTTTAATAGCATATCGCTGTTTAGTGAAACTCGTTATTGCGTACTACACACGCTATCGAGGAAGGTCGCGATTGCGTGTAATGCAAGGAAAGTCAAGGATGCGTGTTGTGAAAGCTCCTTTTTGTGTTGCGTACAACACAAGACATTAGTGAAATTAAGAAGAATATTTTTCATAAAATCTTGGGCTCTTACATTCTACCACCCTTAAAATGAATTTCGCCCTCGAAATTCGTCGGGGTTATAAATGGTTTACTATTCGAAAGATTATTTAATAGAAACCCACATCGTAAAATGGAATACCAAAACCAATATTTTAAAACAAAAGTATGAAACTTAACGGTTACCCAAATAAACTAATCACTGGGTTTCCACATAGGTGAAAATATGGATATGGAAGAAAAATCTAACCATCATGTTCTGATGGAGAGTGGTAGAGAACATGGCTATGGAAAAGCCAGTAATCAAAAAGCCATAAATTTGTGACGATCTAAGGTACCATCTGATTCATCAGATATAAGATCACTAGGACAACATTTTTGGTTTTCAAGATCGTTTCCCTAAAGTTAAAGAATTTGAATTAGAATAAATACTTACTTTATGTTGGTACAACCTCATTATTGTTCGTTACTTTAACAATTTCAACTTCATCTCTTAAATAAATGAAGTTGAATTTGTTATTTGTGAAGTGTTAGCAGATCATGTGATAGAATGATGGGTCATTCCATCTGTCTCAAACAAAAGGTTAGCAAAAATTATATACATAAGTCGATCTATAGTGAGATTAATCATATATTGTTCCTAAAATGGACTTATACTTCATATATCATACAGCTTAATATAATAAAACTAGTTTCTACTAAACAGGGACTTCCTGTAGGCCAGTGGTAGGCGATAAAGGCCAGTCGCACTTCGGTTGTGGGTTCGATTCCTACAGCCTTGTCCGACGCGATGGGCTGTCGCCCGTCCTGCAGGTTGTCCTTTTTCTAAAACTATATTACTATAACATCCCATCAATAATATCGAAAAAAACTTCTATCCTTAAACAATACTAACTTATGTCCAACATAATCCATTCCAATCTTTAGGCTTACCCATAATACTGCAGTCCACTCTCATATTATAGTGAAAACGATTACCAGAGATTTAATACTATCGTTAATCCCCATATATATGTCTTGTTGGTCACATTCCAAACATTCAAAGGCCTTAATCATGTATTCTCTTGAATACCTTAGTGAAAACATGAATGCAGTTAAAATTTAACACTTTCCACATACCAAAATCCTCAAAATTCTATATACTCAAACAATGATATCACTTAGTCCTTATATCAATCATGAGCTCATGAATACTATCAAACATATTAGATTCTCTTTATCCCTTCATTATGCGCATATCATCCACTTTCCAAAAAAAAATATCTGAATAACCTTTCATTGTTACTCATACCATTCATCATAAACTTTCAAAACTTAAGGAAAGACAACAGTGTAACAATCCTTAGATGTCTTTTTATTCTATAGTACAACATTACACTTGATAAACATGTAATCATTCCACTACCTTCTTAAACCATTGACCGAGCTTCAATAATTCTTTCATCTCACATATCATTTGTAGCCTCTTCATCATCATCAACATAAATACTTCCCATACGACCATACTGGTTATCTTCATGAGACTTTCCCTTAGGGCATTGGTTTGCATAATGCCCGTACATTCCACATTTAAAACATTTAACCATTGTTGATGTCGTAGCAATACCATTATCCTCATCCATGGTGTTAACTGAACCTTTTCCTTTGCACTTACTTGATTTGTGTCCTTCTTTTCCACACCCAAAGCATCTTCCAGTTCCTTTGAAACATTCTCCTTGATGCCTCTTCCCACATGATTTACATAGGGGAAATTGAACTTTCTTTCTTCTATGATCATCATAAAACTCCATCTTTCTCTTGTTAGCCGAGTCAGGAAACTTACCAAATTTTACTTTATTGATCATATTATGAGATTGCTGATTCGGCATAATAATGATGTTTGGACTTCCAAATCCCATTTCACTATGAAGAATATCATTCCATTGTCCATCATATCCTCCATTATCGTGAATCATCTTGTTTCCAGCCATTTTCTAAAACCCAAAAAAGAATAGTGTGAGAGGCAAAAATAATTCTAGGGAAAACAACATAGTAAAGGGGGAGTACCCTTAATATCTAACATCTTAGGTTAAATTCTATGATCGTTAGCATAGTTCTAGTACTATAACCTATACGTATACTTAACCTTAGGGACATCCCTAGACATACCGTAGAAATATCTCTAGGGATCTCACTAATGTTTTCGCATCCTAGTTTCCAAAGGTTGACTAAACCTTTCCTCTGATACCAAATGTAGAGACCCGAATCCTGACGTACATAGACTTTACATTACTTTTGCGGAATACTTAGTACATAACAAAAACACACACACACAAGGTTCGTAATAGTTTAGTGTCTTTGGAAACTCGGATCGTAATCTTCTAATCGTGGTGAAAGATCTTCCAAATCTCCCATAATGATCTTCCTTTTTTTTACCTAAAACCTTTCTTTATATCCTGGGGAAAAGAAAACATAAAAGGGTGAGCTCAAATGCTCAGTAAGGGTAAACAAAAGAAATATCAATCACATCATATACATAAGCACATAACTTTTGGAAATCTTAACCTGCAAAAGAGATCATATAACATGGGGTAAATCATGGCAGTGAAATGTAATCATAATAATCATAACATAAAACATGAAACTTTGTGGCATTCACACATAATCATAGAGAATCATTTCTTGTTAGTCAAGACTCATTGCCAAGACTATCTTAGTGGACAAAGTCCCTTTCTGAACCGAGTTCACTCCTCGTTTCAGTCCTGTATCACTGAACCGAAATAACCTTCCGTTCCAGCCATGTCTATCTCATGAGATATAAAATCTTTACCCAATGCATTGGAGGGAGATATAGGTCCCACCCATCTTATAATGAATCGTTTCTTATGTGTGCCACATAATCATAAAACATACATCATCGCATAACACATGTAACAAAAATGGGATTCTTGAAACATCATGACATCATAAATCAATTCATATAAGATAAAGGAATTCATAAAAATAATTCCATCACAACATGAAAAGATAAATTTAATAATAGGGATAAAAACAGAACCCTTTATTATCTTAGATGGAAAATAATTTTGATAAAACACTTGAACTCCATTCTTGAGGAAAATATCCTTTCTTCTTCAAAAACATTTTTCCTTTCATAACATGTCATACAACTTTAAAATAAAAGAAGTTGATTAAAAATAAACTTGAAAACTTGTAAAGGAAGATTCTTGGAAACAATGTTTTAAAAATCCATTCATGCCGTATAAGTTAAAAAAAACATTTTTCATACTTTTGTCGGAAAAGTCAAAAAGTACCTCGTATGACAAAAGATTCCTTTCATAGATATTAATAAAAACTCACCGAAGGGTAAAAATGGATTTAAACAATTGTAGGTGGATGGAAATAATATTACATATTGATGAAACATGGATGTGGATGATAAAATACACCCCAGTAAATACTTATGAATAAACAATCTCGGATAAAAATGAGATTGTGATATTTCCCTTACCTTAGGTCCGATTTGCTTCGTAAGTGTCCGAACCTCCTGTATAATGATTTAAATAATGTCATTTACTTATTACAGAATCATATTCATTGTTATTATATCATATATGGTTCACTTATGACATTATATTACTCGTTCTTTTGTAAATTCCATGTTAAAGAAGCGTTTTGGGTAAAATCGTTTCATTTATCATAGGTGTTCTGACTTGTTGTTCTTGACATTATTATTACTTATATCATGATTTACATACTTCCAGAATATAAAATATGATTTATATATCATATATATTCAGTATATATATATATATAATAGATAGATAAATGAAATGAAAAACACCGTTCATGGAGACGGTAGTCCGTACGTACGCATGAACGCTGTTTTCCTTTCCTTATTGTCTTGAATGGAAGTATGTAGATGACATTAATATATATACATAAATCCAGTAGCTTTATAATGTCATATATTTCATTATTATTTCTTATATATACCTTATAATCATTCTTTAATGGTTAACATGGAGAATGAATCTCATCGCGTCGTGGAGACGGTAGTCCGTACGTACGCACGAGCGATGATATCATTTCCATAAATATTGAATTGAATTGGAGTGGATTATACAATATATCAGAATCAATATTATGTTGTAATAACTATTTATAGTTATTCTTTACACCATTATATCCATCCATGTAAGGTGGTGGTGGAAAAATAGATTACACCACGGCGTGGAGACGATATTCCGTACGTACGCACGCGCGGTGATTTCTTTTTCCGTAGGATGAATAGATGGTGAAATAGGGTTGTTTCATACTTATAATAACATATCAGTATATGAGTGATACTGATGTTATTACTTCATAATGAAACATTCTAAGAAGAAGAAGTGGAAGAAGAAATGAAGATGAAAGAATTGGTAACGGTAATTACCTCTTCTTTGAAGCGCCTTTTGGAGACCTCCTCTTAGGGAACTAAAATTGGTCTTTGAGGAAGACAAGAACCTATAGTATGTTTCTAGAGAAGTGAAGAAGATATTTTGGCAGAGGTTGGCCGAGCTTGAGTGCTCAAATTGGTGTGAGGAGGAAGGGGAGGAGGTGTCCTTTTATAAGGGAGGAGAGGGGCACCTTAGGAATATCTCAAAATATTATTTTATATTAAAGTCAAAATCGGTTTATAATGGTTCCAAAGGGTCTTATTTCGAAGCTAAAGTGGGTATGGGTCGAAATCCTATCAACCAATAAGATTTAGACAAGTTTAGGGTATTATTTTAATCTTATCAATTAGATTTAACTCTAAGTTAAATAATTTAACTTTTACCGTGTCTTTTTGTTTTCTTTCACTATATGGTTAATACACTTACAATAACATGCCAAACGAACCCCAAATTGTTTATTATTAATATATATATCCTTATCTAAGTCATTTGGCCGAACCTTAGATTTTTAGGAATAAAATAACAATTAATAATATAATATTTTATTTAAAAACTATTTTGTGTCAATTTTGACACTATTTGATATATGATTTTTGTAAAAGTCATAACAGAATTATATATTCGAACCAAGTTGATTAAATCCACACTAATATATCATAGTAACCTAGAAAATTAGTGGAATTCATAAAAAGTCTCAAATTATATTTAGTTTGGTGTTTATAACATCAATTATGTCAATATTTCATTAATAAGATTATTACTGCATCATCTTTGTGTCATAAATAAATTAACTTATTTGATGTCTAAAAATTACAAATAAAATACCATTATGTGGTAAATCTTTTTATCTTTCTAATGAATATTTATAGTCTAATTTATGTTATGTATAACCCTATATTAGAAATGTTTTAGTAAATAAACTTTGATTTTAACTCTTTTAACTCTTCTTTGAATTAAATAATAATAAATGTCCTAATCTA
This sequence comes from Viscum album, assembly GCA_963277665.1. Classification (NCBI taxonomy): domain Eukaryota; kingdom Viridiplantae; phylum Streptophyta; class Magnoliopsida; order Santalales; family Viscaceae; genus Viscum; species Viscum album. The sequence goes on along the minus strand of OY728143.1, from coordinate 57,191,040 downwards.
ATCCAAGTGGGCCTAAATGGTCATATTTTATTCATAAGGTTGTTTTTGGTCGAATTACACTTATCCAATAGAATTAGGACATGTTTTAGGGTAATATTAATATCATTCTTACCCTTGATTACCCTATTTACTTTTAACCGTGGTAAATAAAAGTAAAAAGTTACTATTCACCAAAAATTATTTTCATCTCATTGAACCACATTTTACTTACTGACATCAACCGTGTCTCTCGGATTTTTGAAATTCCATTCACAGAAGCGGTAAAATTATGTTTTATGAAAAAGTCAGTTTTTTTAACTACCACTTAGTAGTTTCACTATTCATCAAAAATTGATGTTTTTCAGAACAATGCCAAAATTTCATCCTAAGCTATATTTCATATTCCGAACTCAAAAATGAAGTCCATTTTTCCAAATTCATAACATAGAGGTTGCATTAATTAATTTTATAATTAAATCCCGCTGTTAAAACAAATAGCGTGTTTTTAAGAAACAATATCTATCAAAAGATTGACACTAGTTTATAACTGGTTTAAATGTGAAATTACATCCAATGACCAACATTGTATTAAATTGTAAAAATATATTCTAAATATACTTTAAAACCACTCAAATTAATAATTTATCACTATTAATTATTTCGATTAAAAAAGTTGTTTTTAATTAAAATTTAGTAATTTTCACTATTCATCAGAATATGAAAGTTATCCGAAATGTACCAAAATTTCACCTTAGGCTAAATTCGATATTCCTAATCCAAAAATTAAATCCATTTTGAAAAATAAAATTTACAAAATTTCAAAAAGTGGTTATTACTATTCATAACGGCTAGTTTTAATAACATTTTAATAGCATATCGCTGTTTAGTGAAACTCGTTATTGCGTACTACACACGCTATCGAGGAAGGTCGCGATTGCGTGTAATGAAAGGCACGTCAAGGATGCGTGTTGTGCAAGCTCCTTTTTGTGTTGCGTACAACACAAGACATTAGTGAAATTAAAAAGAATATTTTTCATAAAATCTTGGGTTGTTACACCCCTTTATGTCACTTCTTTTAAGCTCCTATTTGTTATCATAGGGGATGTTATTTCATATTCCTCTTTCTGTACATTTTTTTGTAATGTGATGGGATACCCTATTTGATCTCATCAATCCATTTTTGGAAGTTCTATGTGGCACCGTTAGGATGCCGAGTTTTCGTAAGGGATTTTTCATATCACATTTATTCCCATGAGATTTATGCTACATTTTGCCACAATTTCGTTGAGTGGTGTATGTACTGCCATTATTCTACACTTTTTGTAATATACTTTCCTTTATGAGTATTTACATCAATGATTTATTGTCCTTCTTTCATGGGGTGTATGTTTTGATAGATACCAAAGTCGGTAAGGGAACCTTTCATCCTCCTCTTCTTAAAAGACTTCTTTGTTGTGTCTTTTAATTTACATATTGTTATGTTGGGATATGTTATCATATATCCTAATTGATGTAAATTTTATGTCCAAGTGATGAGATACACTTTTTTATCTCTCATCAACTCATTTTGATGTGATGCTGTTAGGCTGTCAAGGGAACTTTTTAATCCAATTTCGATTTCATTGGGTTCAACATGTAGTCATTGAATATGTCATCCATTGAATATGTGTGAATGACATTTTATTGTTTTACACTTAATATCCACTTATATTTGGTGTATTTATATTTGTCACACATATTTTTGAGATTGATTTGTTTTTAATTTAAGGATACCTTCTTTATAAGGGATTTCATCACATTTGACATTTATATTGAGGGGTCATTGTTGTTATGCACCAATTCACTCTTATATGGTGTATATACTATCCTTTGGAGTATTATATCATGAATCCATTTATTCTCATGATATTATAAAGTTCTGACTAAATGTTATTCCTCAATTATTGTATTCAAGTGTCACTAATTTTGGTACAACCCCTTTAACAAAAATATCGTTTTAAATGTTTTAATTATTTTTTCTTATTAATATACATGTTTTCAAAATGGTTTTAAGGATTTATTTATATGGATATTAATGGTTTAAAATTTTAAGCTTCAAGGTGGTATGGGACACTTTGATTCAAAAATCTCTTTTAAATTTTTTAAATGGTTTTGAAAATGGTTTTTTTATGGATTCATTATTTAAATATCCAAAAATGTTATATTGTGACTGAAATGTGGAAATGTTATATTTCATTTATGCATGTTTTATGTGATACATTTATGTTATGGTTCTTGGGAATTGTTATGAAAATGGGTCGTTCCGTGATAAACTAAGGGCAGGTGAGCCCGATATAGCTCTCCAATGCATTGGGTAACGTGAAGGAGTGAAACGATAAGGTTTCTCCGAAGAGATTTAGGGAATATACTGTGATGGGTATTCCTAACGTAACCAAGAGGGTTACTCCCTATGTAAGAATTTTATGAATGCCTCAAGTTACCTTTATGTCATATGATTTCTATGATTTTATGAGGTATGTTAAAGTGCCTATGTTTTATAGGTAAAGTATGATGTCATTATTATGTATACATGTACTCATGATTCCTTTCCATATTTTTATATCCCTTACTGAGCTTTTTATGCTCATCCCAAGTTTTTGAAATATTTTTCACAGGTCAAGGGAAGGGTACATGATGTGATGAAAGTGTCAAGGATGTGTCAAGAAAGAATCCATGTTTTATTTTAAATATGTTTCCGTTGATGGGAAGAATGAATACTGTCTTTCATGTAACCACTTTGTCTAAATATGGAATGTAATGCAAGTTTCATGATCTAATTCTCTAAAACTCTAACCCTGAAAAGATCCTCAATGTGTAATCTTGTATTAACTCAAGATTAAGTAAGGTTTAAGGCTGGGGCCTTATAATATATCATCCATAAAAACTACAAAACTATTTAATACATTGTTATTTAAATCATTTATCTATTCTAATGTAATTATGTAAGGCATCAACTCTAGGATACAGTATTCAAGTTTGTAACAAACTAGCATCACTATTATTTCACCTCCTATATCATCTAACAATCCTAACATTCATTATATAACATTTTTTATCATTCTCTACTATTAGATTCCATGTAAATGATAATATTTTTACCAATAAATATACACTAGTCACAGTAATTCTCTCATACCTCTACACCCATGTGGAAATGAACATGAATATGTATTCTGTATACATCTCTAAATCCATCCCAATGAGTTCATTAGCTTATTTTGATTCATAACATTCTATAAGAGTTCCAATTATAATATGAGGTGTTTATATCCACCATCCTCCAAATTATTGGAAATTATTTTATCACAATATTATTTTCAATTTTTTTATTTATATTAATTCAACTAAATTTTCATCATCATGATTTTTTTAAAGAGTACATATCCCTTCTCATTATAGTATCTTTAATATTTTGATTTTATTCCAAAAAGGGGTTCTTATTCTACAACATCAATTTCATATTAAATAAAATTATTATAATTTACTCTTGTATGTAAATAAATGGAACCATCACCCATTTGATATACTAAAAATTACATTTCCACTCATTGTGGAATTATCGTGTTCATTCATAATTAATAAAAAACCTAATGTTTTTAAAGATAATGTTTAGTTTTATTCTATTAATGACAAACATGTCTATATAATAATAAGTTGATGTTTACTTGACTTCATTTCTCTTATAGGTAATTTGACTAAAAATGGATGATCCAATTTCTAATAAATACATGATTTTGTTCATGATGAGTGGGTATAATACTTAACACATGTATATGAACACTCATGAATAATTATATAAAATATTCATATTCATTTGAAGACAATAATTAATTATTTTCTTATAAACATTATGGAAACTATTTAGTTAAAATTATTTCAATCCATTACATTAATTAATTGATAATCCTATATAGTTAATATATCCATCACAACATCATTTATTAATTTCAATTATAATGTTATTTCCTTCTTATATTGAGATTATCTCATGGTTTCTATGTTCATAATGTTTTGTTTAACAATCCATCATCATTGTGTAGATAACAATTCTCTATGTTAACAATATTTTGTATTGGTATTTTAATGATGTTTTACATGATTCCATGTGAATATATAAATTTTTATTATTAATGATATTTTATTTGTTATAGTATTGTTATTAATTTAGTTTCTATTGTGAATGAATTATACATATTGTTGTGATGGGGCCCCAAAAGTATATATCACAACCATTTGTTAGGTAGTCTCAGGAGATTTATTTATGGGGTTTTGGTGTATTCCAGAAAATAATATCATTAAACATCCAATTATTTAAGTTTTGAAATTTAAATTATAGTATAATTATCATCCATTGTCATATAAAATTATGATTTTGTGGTTTATAATGTGTCTTTAAATCATGTTTAAAAAAATGGATTTGGGGATAGATTTCAAATGATTTAATTTATGAATTTCTTATTTTTAAATGGGTGTGTATTTTTAGAATGGTGAGAGATGAAGGAAATATAAAACTTTGAATAAATTTGTGATAGATTATTGCAATGAAAATATTATATGTTTAAATTAAATAATTTGGGTATGTTTAATAATGATCTAAATCCCTATAAATAAATTTAAAATGAAACATAGAAAACTAACCCATAGAAAAATATTGCTTCCAATTATTTTACCAAATGAAAAAATTGACAACTATGAAATATTACTAACATATTAGAATGTGCATCTGTAAATGGTTAATTTTGTTCTCCAATATAAATAATAAATTATTTTTAGATTAAATAACAAATTAATTGGAATAGAAATTAAATTTTTTCTCTTTATTATTCAATTAACAATTCAATAAAATGAGAAAATTATTATGATAAAAAATTGATGAAATGATTAAAATAGAAATTAAACTATGCTAATATAATAAAAATAACATGAACTCCCATAATAAGTGTGTTTCCTCCAATGAAATGACTCCTCACCATTTATCTCATCACTGAGAGGTGGATAGAGAATATATGGATCATCACTATCATACTTTATATCTCTTTGAGGATTGGTTCCTCTATAAACTGTAGAGTGACGTGTATATTCCTTCAAATATTCCAAATTTTAAAACATGTTACCCTCAAAGAACATAAAAATGGAATTACTATGGTGATAATTGATTGGTATTGTTATAAGTGGTTTTTTTACATCTACTTTGAAATACCATTTTTCTAATAGATTTGTGATGGAATAAATATTTCTATCAATTTATCAAACAAAATTATGTTTCACTCTTATTGATGACTATATTAGTCAATTTTTTGAACAATTTGGATGCCAATGATATGAGATATTGATAAATAAAGAATGTTTCATTGATATAGTGAGTATTGAATATACTATATATTAATGGATCATTTGGGAAATTAATTAGATTAGTTATGCTATCTTGTATTAATGTGAATTTCATCTGTCATATTTTTAAATTATATTTCCTTATATCATACTAATCTTATGACTGTATTACAGTCACTGTAAATTTTATTCCAAATTTGTACTTGAGATCATGCGTAGTATTGAATTTTTTTCTTTAATTTAGTTTATAGATCATAATATTACACCAAAAAAAATTTCATCACAAAAATAAGTGTATATTAATTTTTTAATAGTTATACAATTAAATTATATTTATAAAATTTATTGTTAATTTGCATTTTATATTTCTAATTAAAAATTAAAATTAATTTAATATTTTTTATAGGGGTTGGAATGTATAGTACATTACTATAGGATCAGACATCCATACATCAAAATGTTCAATATTGGAATAAAAAAAATTTGGAATGTACTCCATGATGAAATTGTTGAGATCAAAATTTTTTATTATTCATCATACATTCATTTCACAATAGAATAATAACTAAATGAAGAATCTATCTCATGATTTAAATTTATTAATTATGGAAACTATTGTCTCATAAATTATATCTGATTAAAATGATACGAGATATATGATTCAGTTTTTAACAGGGGCATTACATGTGAATTGTGTCACTAAATATTCATATGTCAATGAACGTCCAATTTTATATTATTCTATATAGTATCATTCCAATAATTTTATGAGATGGTGTCCTAGAACAAACTGATTTTACTTTTTTAGAAAGATATTTAATATATTATTACATATTGTTCATTGTTCTTCATGACTATGATGTAATAATGTCCTAGTGTATTTGTCGCATAGATAAGGTCCAGGTAGTTCCCAAATATGATGAGAACCTTGAAATTCAATAACAATATTTTTAAATATATTTATATGGTTGGATGACATTCTATGATGGTACACACAACATACATACCATTACGTGTGAGTACTTGTAAGCATATGAGACTTCCTCTCATGAATTTCACAGTTGGAAATCTTCTAGATTGGAGATTATGATAAGAGACATACTACTAGTAATTCTACATGTTTTTGTGTCATTTTATATTTATTTTTGTGAGCTTTTTTAATGATATTTATACTTTAACATTATCAATAATACGTGTCACGTATTACACAAATTGATTTACTAAAAAACCATCACACAGATAGTTGGAAAGATGTAGGGTACATTGGGTGCATCTCGATCATCATGATATTAATGGATATATAATTGAAGGATTTTTACCTACAATTTATTGAAATTTATTTCTGGGCCCTTTGATTCAAATTGAACCATCATGCAAAATTCCATGGACATTGCGTAACAACGGGTTATTTTATGTTATTCATAGAACTACATATCAAGCATAAAATTTGATGACACAATCTTCAACCCTGCGTGATGAGATATTCTGACCAAGGGATTATATCACATAGTGAGCGTTTGTGTGTTTATGTTTATGTTTCGAATTTACATTCTTTCTCTCGAGTGCCTTGACCCGTTACTAGACAGTATATTTGGACTTTAGGAAAGCACACCTAATTCCAACGAGAAAGAATCCTAATGGGTCACACAGTAGGTGTTTTTGGTGGTCTCGGTTAAATTCTATTTGAATATAATTATTGAAAAAATATTATTATCAAGACTGTGGAAAAATATTATTCAAGTTAAAATTATCTCATAAATTAAAAAATTATTTATTTATTTTATTGAACATTTAATAAATTTTTATTTACTAGTTTGTGAATATAATATTTTTTTAATAGAATAAATTATGTATTTATTTATTTGAGTGTTAGATAAATGGTATTGGTGTTTTAGAGGGCCATTCTCGGTAGAGTAGTAAAATAGTTATTTTCAAGAGAGTTAATAATTATTTAACTAGTTGGAAAAAATATAAATAACACTACTATTGTTTTTTGATGTTGAATTTATCATTCCATTTTGTGAAAGATTACACACCATAAATAATTACTCAGTATTATTATTAAATTCATGGTTATTCTGTAATTTCAAGAATGTATTTAATTTTTGCAATGCAATGATATATTTTAACTAAAATTCCCAGTATATAAATAGACAAATATGTCTATTGTGCAAAACACCACCCCACTCTCCTGGTGAATTGGGATTTTTTATCCGAACAATCTCTCTCTCAAATCCTCTTTTATCCTATCTCTTGAATGAGAGGCATTCATCAAGGCTGAAGAACAAGTTATCATTAGTGGATGACACAAAACACATGCTTCACTACGCTATGACCTGGAGAAAGAGTTGTGTCAATCGAAGGACATCGGATTACATGTGGATCACCACATGATGGATTCTATTTTGGATCCTTAAAAGTGCAACAAGATAATACAGAAGGGACATTCCATATGATTATTGTCATCAATGAAGAAAAATACCAATGATACAGGTATTATTTTTCTTCATGAAATTAATTAAATTACTTATAAGAATGTTGTGCATGATCTTATCTATGGTATTGGGTATTATTCATCTTTATTGAAATCATTCATTATATTCTATGGATACTGGTATTCATCATCGTATTGATCCCGGAATAATCATTGATAATTGTAAAAATCATTTTTGTTTCTCATCCCAACTACAATTTTGATGTTCTCGGAAACATCATGTTTTATCAGTGGGGTTACATCATATTATATAAATATATAAATATTTTGATTCTGATTTACGCATTTAATTTATTTTTTTGTTTCAATTAAATTTAATCATTCTACAAATCAGAATCTCAAAATCTATCCCTCCTCTTTCATTTCTTGTTCACCTTACAAAAACAATTTTTTTTAATTGAAATTAAATAAAATGAAGGATCTCATCCAGAGGTGCCAAACAATCATGGCCTTACGACACAAGAACACCCAGTGTGTATTCAGCATTACACTCCATGTTGTCAAGATTCGATGCATCAAATCGATCCACAAAACAAAGTCATGTGTTGGAGTCTTTCTGTGTCTTAAATGACTTTGTGTGTTCACCAGGAACATGTGGCACATGATTTCCGGATTACACACCATGTGGTCCAATAGAAACGACAAGTAGTCCCTTTGGGATAAGGTGAGATGGCGTACCCCATACACGGCATGCCTGACTAGAGACAATTTAATGAAGAACTACAAGGCGTGTGGTCGACTAGACACGCAGTGTAATGCAATTATTTATGAAAAATACTCAAACACCATTTCTCTATGCGTGTACATTAGAGAGACTGTGAAAAATAATACATGTCTTGTAGTCAGAACAACATTTTTTTAGTTATCTAAATTATATAGATTTATTAAAATTTAATATTATATTATAAAAACCCTTATGACATGTACCATCATGCCGAAATAATGCTGAGGCACAACACATTATAGGTGTTATATATATATGTGTTTAATTTATCATATGTCTAATGTTTATTTCAACTCATTGGGTAGTTATGATAGGAATTAACTAGGTTCCCACTAAGTTACATGTTATGTACAAAGATTATTTTAAATGAATTTATTATTTTAAAATTAAGATGGATGATAATCTCATGAAAATTTATAAAAGGGTTTAAGATAAAACAATTGATTAATTAAAGATAATAATTAATTGATTTGAGTGTGATTTATCTTATACCAGAAAAATTAATGAAATGTTTTTTAGTTTTATATTTGCATAAATAAAACTTCATGTATAGATGATCATGATCTAGACCAAGACCGTTGAGTATGGACGGATTCATTTAATTAATTTATTGGAATTAAATCTGTTGGATTGTGTGCCTTCTACTCGTTAATAAGTGGGGCCTACGGGCCCAAGGTTCAATTATGTAAAACTACGTTTTACCCCACAAATACATGTGGGATTAAAAAAGGCATTGGTAATGATTGGAAATCCCAATATTGTAGAGTTTTTTCATGATAGAGTAGAGACGAATCTAATCCCAAGAGATACAGAGGTTGATAGGTGGAAGCTATAAACACGATCCAAAAGGTACATGGATTTTCTCCCCTTTACCAGGGGTAGTTTGTCTACCACTAGATAAACTAACCATTAGAATTTCTCATGATCACGTCGTTTACATTATTTTATTTTTTTCAGTTGCATGGTTTTCATTATGGATGAGTGGTCACAATCACATAATTAATTAATTAAATAAGCATGAAAGATGGATCAAAAATAATCTAGACTTATGCGTAAATATTATAAAGACATTTTCAATCAATTCAGTAAGTTCCAAAAAAAATACTAACAATCACGTGATAATGATTATATGGAAATTATGAATAAGGGATACAAATCCCTCCAATAAAATATTATGTTAGAACAAGCCTTTTTTATATTATTATGGTTAAAACTAAACAAATCTATGTCTATGACCATATCTTGATGGGACACCTACTTTTATAGAGGATTCCCATTTGAAAGTTTTCAGGTTTACATAAATATATTATATAATGAGGAGTATCCCTTTCTAGACTAGATGGAGTATTGGAGACTAGAGATGAGGATATCCAATGTCATGATATCATGATTGCGGAGTCCACTCAATTTATCAAGGAGCTGCAATCCCACAATAATAAAAGACCTACCTACCAAAACAACTTCCAATAGCTTGACCTACCCTTGTAGGGGTAATTAAATGTGGTATATGGATCCTTGAAACTAAAATCTCTTGGCAACTAGACTTTCTTAGTTCAATGGTGGGGGATATCGGGACTTTCAAAAATAGTGGGAGGCATAATAAAATTTATTATTTCTTATAAAATGAAATAAGGAGTGTAATAATTATCTTAATTTTTAATTGTAGAATAAAAATGAAAAAGTCATCAACCACACTATCCCTACTATGAATTCTAGATAAAGAAAACATCCACACATGTAGTAAATTAGAGGAATGGCATAGATGCATTCAGTTTATCCTGCACCATGAATGGAAGTCTCAAATGCTGGAGTAAGCATTACCTAATAATCATGCCAAAGAGGAGAGTGATGAGGATTTCCTTGTATTTGAGAAACACCTGAATGACGCAGAAAATGTTCAATTTCTGATGTTGTCATCAATTTCTCGTGAACACATTAAGAGACATAAAAACAACTATATATGTTGTATGATTGAGCCCCATTGTGGTCTCCACTATGAGAGATCAATATTAGAATTGTTCAAGATCTCTAAGGTACTCTTTCAACGTATGCATGGAGAAGGTGCCCTAGTTGGCTATCTTGTAATCAAGATACTTGGCTAAAATGAGTGCCAGGAGGTTTTAGGGTTAAAACTCCCGGAAGAACTAGGCATTGATCTCAATATCACATCACTATCTCAGAGAAACTATAAAATTGTTGTAAATTTCAATAGGAAAAACATTGAGAATTCTCAATCTGATATTATTATCCTCAATAGCCATGTAGACATAGATATGAAGTATGAAACTCCTTCTATCATTATTATTAATAAAAGGAAAGGGAAGGTGAATACATTTAGGCCCAAAGATTCTTCACGACCATTCAAGAAAAGGAAGATAAAAGGAGAGGCAAGGGAACATGAGGCACTTGGTTTCAGATGCGTAAAGAATGGCCATTGGAAGAAGAACTACACCTAGCCAAAGAAGCAAGGGGAAGCTTCAGGGGCATTTTTTATCTAATGCAATATATCTGTTTCTACATATTTTGTTTTAGATACTGCTTGTGGCAGTCACATATGTATCCAACTATTGGAACCAAGTTGATTCAAGAAGAATGATCGAGGGGAGGTAGATTTATGAGCATCCAATGGATCCAGACCAGCTGTTGTATCTATTGGGGAATACCACCTTAAATTTCAAACTAGGATGATAATGGTGTTAAAGGGTTATTATTGTGTTCCTTCTATTAATAAAATCATTATTTCAGTATCTAGATTTGATACATATGTATTTTTATTCATGTTTGGAAATGAATTTTTCTTCTTTTACAAATATATCATTTTTTATCATAGTGTGCATTTAAATAATGGACATTAAGTGTTGGATTACACAAACCATGTAATGGAAATCAATAACAATGATACTTTACATGACATTCACCACACCCATCTTTTTCATCACCGTCTAGGTCATGAAAAAAAGAAACACTTGATAATGTAATATCAAGATGGATATTTAGATTCATTCAATCTAAAACAACATGGTGTTTGTCATGATTGTTTACAAGAAAAAATGACCAAATCCCCATTTAGTGGGAAAGGTGAAAGGGCTGAAGAACTTCTTGAATTAATTCATACTGATGTGTGTGGACAATTTCTAGTTGAATGAAGTGGTGGGTACTCATACCACATAACTTTTTGTGATGATTTTAGCAGATATGGATATATGTACATAAAGAGGTATAAGTCAAATTCATTTGATAAGTTCATAGAATACAAGAAAGAAGTTGAGAACCTAGTTCGTAAGAAGATTATGAAACTCCACTCCGACCGAGGTAAAGAATATCCTAATCAAGACTTCATTGATTACTTATGAGAGTTTGGTATACTATCCCAACGGAAACCTCTAAATATACCTTAGTGGAATTGTATTAGTGAAAGGAGTAACCACACCATATTGTACATGAGGAGATCAATGATGTGTCTTGAAAGTATTCCATTATCATCTAGTAGATATTCGTTACAAACAAAAACTCACATACTAAAATCAAGTATCAACTAAATCGATAAATGTTATTGTATACGAGTTGTGGAGTGGTAGAAAATCCATGTTATAGAATTTACAAGTGTGGGGTAGCGAAGCATTTGTTAATGCATCATCAGGTAACAAACACACTCCCTGAGGTACAAAGTGTACCATGATGGATACCCTATGAAAAAAAGGTGATATTACTTATACAACCCCTTAGAAAAAAATGGTATCGTGGAAAGACATGAAATTTTCCTTGAGAGTGTTAACACTTCAAAAAGAGATTGTGGGAGTGATATAGAATTCAATAAAGTCGAGTCTCAGGGTACACAAGAGATTGAACAATAACTGATTCCTCAAAGCCCCGTGGATGAAGAATTTGTTCTAGAGACACCAGTACTATATAGGAGAACAAGAGACGTAATAGAACTAGAATGATACGTTTTTCTAGTTATATAGGATGGTGAAACCTTTTTAATTGGTAATAATAATCCTCTATCCCATATAGTAGCAGGAAGTGGCATATGCGTTTCCATGTGGAAAAATTCCAGGAATTATAAAATGGATTCCATGTAAAAAACCCACATCTAGATTATGGTAGATCCTCCAGTTGATATAATGCTTGTTGGTTGAAAATGGGTATTCAAGAAGTAATTGGAAATGGATGGACAAGTCAGCACCTATAAGGCATGATTGGTTGAAAAAGGTTTTAAACAACCTCAAGGGATTGAATACGAGGAATCATTATCACCTTTTGCAATGCTCAAATGCATCAGAATTCAACATTCCATTGCATCTTTCCATGACTATGATATTTGGTATATCGATTTCAAAAAAACATTCCTTAATGGTAATCATTGAGAAGTTTTCTACATGACACAACCTGAAGGGTTTGTGAAATTAAAATATGACAATAAGGTATACAAGTTGCTGGAACCCATTTATGGATTAATGCAAGAATCTATGTCAGGGAACATTCATTTTGATGAAGCCATAATAGAATTTGGTTTTACATGAATGAATGTGAGCCTTGGGTCTACAAATGGTTTAGTGGTAGTGTAGTTGTTATATTAATATTATATGTTGATGACATATTACTTATTGGAAACGAGATGCCTATCTTACAGTCTGTTCAGAAATTGTTGAATCAATTATTATCCATGAAAGACATGTGCGAGGAACCATATATTATAGGGATCAATATTCATCATGATAGATGGAAGATATTTTTGAGCCGAAGTCAATGTTGGTTCATTGATAAGAAACTGAAGAGATATTTTATGGAACAATCCAAGAGGGAATTGTTGCTTGTTTCCCATGGAAATATTTTTTCCTTGAAAATGTGTCTTCACAGACATGAGGAAAGAAATATAATGGAAAGGACACCATACACATTGACAAATTGGGTCAGTCTTGTATGTCATGAAATGTAGTAATCCAGATGTCACGTATGCATTGAGTGCGGTAGGCATATATCAAGATGACCCATGGGACTGCCAGAGGATGGCAGTAAAGACTATCCTAAAGTATTTGATGTTTATTAAGGATATGTTACTAGTTTATGGGATAGATAAGGAACTAGTATTCTATGGATATGCATATTCTTTTTTCAAGACTCATCAAGATGACATGAAGTCACAAACGGGATACATCATCACATTGAATCGAGGTGTAGTGAGTTAGAAGAGATCAAAGAAGAGTTTGGTCACAAATTTTATAGTAGAGTCCGAGTATATCTCATCTTTTGAGGCAGCTAAAGAAGTAGTTTTGATGTGAAGATTTCTCTAGGAGATATATGTGATACCCAGCAGTAATGAACCTATCACATCGAACTGTGATAATATAGTAGCAGTGGCTCTCACACAATACCGAAGGTAACATCTGCAAATGAAGAACAAACTTCAGATGTTTCATCTCTTGTGAGATTTTTCTCAGAGTGGTGAAGTTTCAGTGAGCAGTATTTCCATGGATGACATCATGTCGTACCCCTTGACTAAAGCCTTGACTCAGTTGAAACATGATAATCATGTGAGGTCTAGCGAACTAAAATTCATAACCAGTTGGTTATAGTCCACGTGAGAGTTGGTATGATTTGGTGTCCTAGAACCAACATGTTTTACTTTGATTACATGTATATTACATTTATTAATACATAAGATTTCTTATTGTACAATACAATGATTTAATAATTTCATAGAGTTTTTTTCATTGAAAATGTCATCGAAGTTCCCCACTATGATGAGAACCATGAAATGCTATAACAATATTCATAAAAATTGTTTTTTGGTTGGTTGTCATGCTATGATTGGACAAATAACACGATGACCATCAACTGTGAGTACTCGTAAGGAGATGCGATTTCCTCTCATGAAGTTTGCAATAGGTAATCTCCAAGATAAGAGATTATTAGAATAGAACCGCAAGTAGGAATTATTCATGTTTTAGTGTCATTGGTTATTTCTATACATGAGGATTTGTAATGATCCATAGACATTAAGATTATCATTAATACATGTCAGAACAAACTAACATTGATTTACTGATGAAAAACTATCATGCAGATAGTTGGAGTGAAGTAGGGTACAATGGGTGCATCATAAGTGGCATGTTATTAATAGATAATTTGATAAAGGATTTGTCCCTTCCATTTATGAAAGTAGATATCTCATCCCATTGATTGAAATAGAACTGTCACATGAAATTAAAATCCAAAGGTGTAACGATGAGTTTATTTCTGGTAGTCAATGAGCGACATATCAATCATAAAAGATGAAGAGACAATCATGAAACTAGATTAATGATATATTGTAAAAAATGGATTATATTACACTATGAGAGTTCGCATGTGGATGACATTGATGTGATATGACGTTCATTATTCTGGGCGACTTGACGCATTTCTAGACTGTACTCATAGACTTTAAGAAAGCCCGCCTAATACCTATGAGAATGAATCCTAGAGGGTCACACATTATGTGTTTTTTGTGGTTTCAGATAAATTCTATTTGAATTTAATTAATGACATAAATACTAATCTCATGATCGAGGAATAATTTTATTCAGGCTAAAATGATTGCATAAATTAAATATTAAATATTTATTTTTTATTTAACATTTAATAAATAAATATTTACTAGTTTTATGTAAAATATTTATTTATGAGAATAAATAATTTATTTAAATATTCATGTTTTCAATAAATGGAGGGGAAATTTGAGCGCACCACAGTCGGTCCGGTTGCAAAATAATTATTTGCAATACAGTAAATAATTATTTACCTATTTGGATAAAATAAAAATAACGCTTCTATTATTTTGTGACGCAAAAATTATCATTCCGTTTTACACATGTTGGCACAACATAAATTATGAAAAGATAATATTATAAATTTCATAGGTTTCCACTAAGATCATTAATGTTTTTAAATGTTTCTTGTAATTTAATATTTTAACTAAAATTATAGTTATTTAAATAAAATAGTACGTCTATTGTTAAAGACACCACATCATTTTCCTGTTGAATTGAGAATTGTTGATACAAACAGCTTCTCTATTGAATCCTCTTATATCCTCCCTCAATAATGAGAGGTTTTCTTCAAGGCTGAAGAACATGCGATCAAGAACGACTGACACAAGACACTCGCTTCACCATGTTAGCACCTAGAGAATGTGTTGTCTCGATCGAAGTCCATCAGAGTACATTTGGATCACCTCTAGAGGTATACTAGTTTGGATCATTACAGGTTATACGAGATAGTCAAGAAGGGTAATTCTATATGATAAACATCATAAATGATGAAAAATATTGAATATAAATTTATTAATTTTCATTATAAAATTAATTAAATAAAATTAAAACCTGATATAAAAGATCATCTCTGAGTTTTCTCACCTCTTTCATCACTATCTAAATATTTTGTTATATTCTATGGTGACTAGTGTTCATCATCATATTAATCCTTGAATAATCATTGATCATAGTAAAATTAAAATTTCGGCCCCGTCCCTACCATGCATTCACTATGCCTGGAACCGTAAATAAGTTCATTTTATTATTAATATTTAATACTTATATACTTCATTCATATAATCCATCAGCATTTCCTTTATATTCAAATTTTATATCATAGAAATTAATTCATTAAGGTAATAAGAACCATATTCTCTTGATATTAATATAGCCATATGTTGAACATTTCAAAATAACCTTAATTATTTCGAAGTATTGTGTTTTAATTGTTATTATATATTATTGGATAATAATAATAATATAATAGGTTCATATGTACATTCATATCTATTATAGTAATAAAATAAATTGAATAAGGAATAAATATAAAGAAAAAATAATTTCTAAATGCTGCGAATATTTAACAAAACCTAATCATGAATTCAATTAATTAATAAATTTTCGTATTTATTTTTTATTGGAAATGATCTACGGAGAGGTTAAATGAAATTACTATCACTTGTGAAACTGTCACTAAATGGAAAAGAATAACGGTGATTATATTAAGATACAATAATTTATATTAATTTTTGAAAAACAAATTTACAAAAAATACCTTGGTAAATTATATTTCAATATTTAATGTCACATGAAAATATTAAAAAATCATGAATTATAAAAAATAATAAAAAATAAGTATCCAATAAGGAATGATAAATAACTACCAAGATTTTATGGGGATTTAAAATTTATTTTCAACTAAAAATAGAAAAAATGAAGAATAGAGATAAGAATTTTAAAATATAATTCAATAATAAAAAATTAAAATAAAATATCGTAGCTTCACAAAATTCTAACTCAGATTAGTAATCTATGTAATGTTAATATTTTATATAAAAAATAATTTAAAGGAAAATTTTACAACTAAAAAGATTAATAATTTCTCTAGAATTATTATCCCACCACTAACACAAACACATATCGAGTGAGATATATACTAAAGTTGATAAAACAGAACATGAGAATAATATATATAACCTCATGACTGTTACTGATAAGTCACATCATGAAGGTGAATTTCCTTCGCTAGGGACCCCAAATGGGTTTTTTGGTAGTGACTGAATGTGTACATGTTGATAGTAAAGGTGTTTTGGGTTATTTGTAAATTTTAATCCTACAAAACCTTAAATTTATAACAATTAGTGTCAATATTTATGCCAAACATGTGTAAAAAATATTAATATTGTGTAACCTAATCCAAAAAATATATACAATGAATATCTTCCCAATTTGGAACCGACGGTAGAGGAATATATGGTAATGTTTATCCTTAGGTCATTATATATATGTATTTATCATATTTATCCCTTTATATTAACAAAATATTTGGCACCTACAAACACTTCATTTTTTATATTTTTAAAATACTAATATTACATTGTTTAAAATCAAAATAAAATTGTTGGTCCACCACCAGATTGATATGAAAATGCTTTTAAAATAGATTCTTATTGGTTAGAATTTTGATTGGTGGTTTTAAAAAAGTTTGGTATGACCAAATTGAATCATTCAAATGTAAAATCTAATTTTTCATATTGTGGTATAATATTTATTCCAAGATTCACTTAACATATATATATATAATTTCTATAATCCAATTTTTTTTCATGGTGATATTTAATATCAAATGTTTGAAAAACCGCATATATATAGTGGATGGTTTTTGTGTTATGATTTCGAAATTTTGAATCCCAATATCTAATATTGATTCTTGATTAAAAATCATGTTTGAAATATATTCCAATGTAAATGAAAACCCCATCATAATGATTGTGCCTACTAGAGTTTTCATACAACAATTTAGATACATTTTTAACTATCAATTTCTACTAGAAAAGATATATTAATTTGGAAAATGAAATATGAATTTAATTACCCTATATCCAAGTTCTCCAAATTCATCATTTGTTTTGGAATTTCATTCCTCGTTGAGATATTCCATTATAATGGAAATCTTATTCCTGGATAAAAAATACGATTTAAAACTATATAATATGTTATAAAATAAATTCAATATAGTGGTACCATTTTTTGTATATTTAGTGACACTGTCAACTCCATTTGAATTTGGGTTCTATGAGATTAAAACTAAGAAGGATTCAATAACGAAGTTATATTGACAATCATAATGGTCACTAAAAGTCCCCCACTAGTATGTGTCGTCGGAAATCCATCATCTCGATTCATTAACTTGTCCCCATGACTGTTAGTTTTTAAAATCCATGTTTACCGAAGTTGCTACCAAAAAAATTCAAAACCTATCATACCGATGGATAAAGTCCATTACATAACATAGGTTCTCATCACAGAAGAAATCTATAATAGGAGATTATTATTCAACATGGTGGTCTGATGGAGTGAAATTATACTAAAATTGTTATCTACCTCTTTCTACAGACTACACTAATCCTAGATAACAAGTTAAAACACCTAGTGGATGAGAATACATTGTATGATGTTGTCCTAGAATTGGGTTACATAATTAGAACATGAAGGTTAGTGTGATTTAGAAATATTGTATTTGTTGAATTTTAGAGATATGAATTAAATTTTGAGAAGTAAAAACTTAATATAAAGTAGTTAATTTTTAATGGTCATGGATTTTTCATTCCATGAATAAATTTTATGAAGGATTTACAAAATGATACGATGATTTTAATCAGACTTGTTGTGATTGGAATATACTTATTTCAATGTTACTTATATCATACATAAGAACAAATGGTATATACCATAATTTTGGAGGGATACCTTAGTTGATATGAGACCCATATTAGTGGGATATATGAATCCCCAAAGTTAATATCAAATCAAACTCAGAATAATTTATTATTAATTAATTTATGAGAAGCATGTTGTTACATAATCTGATAATTAATAATATGTAAAACCCACCATTATAATTAATGATCAAACCATGAGAACTCGTTTTTCATTTAAAACCGAATAGATTAGTTTACTAATTAGATCATCACCATGAATTATGGTAACCATAATAATATGCATAAGAATTAATCCTCTATACACCATAAAGTAAATTTTTTCTTTATTTAAAAAAAGAGATTTTCAAAGAATCGGTTGAACAGAGAATATAGTATAATTTTTTTTTCATAAAATAGGGAACCATTAATGAGAATTCATATATAAATATTTCCATAAAATTCTCTTCTATTTAAATGAATATTATATCGCTGAAATAATCGAGATTACAAAGTACATTACATAAGCCAATTGTGAATATATTATTTATAATATATTAAACTTCGACAATTAAATGTTTACATCAATGTATCCTCATGTGATATTTTAATATGAAGTTATCTGGGAAATCAATTTTTGTAATAGTATTTAGACATACCCACTATCCTTTTTAATATTAGGTTAATAAATGAAAATAGAAAATGATCGCCTTGCATAAAATTTTTAGGTTTGTAATAATTTATTAATTTTATATAGATTATTTAATATTTTTGATTAAAATAAATAATTATTATCAAAATGAATAAAGATAAAACGGGTCTATTTATAATATTATATATTAGACTAACTCGTTTTCTATCTATGATGGGATATAAGATCTGAGCTGATAAATGTTTCATTACATCACATTTGAATACATCATGGAAGGTGGGGTTTATTCTAAATTATGGATACCTTATTGGAATAACCTATACCATAATGATAATTCTATTAGTTAATATTTATGGGATAATTCCATGTATTTACACAAATATCCACCTAATATCAATTTTAAACACTTTTAAAAGGTCATCAAATTGTGTTTCATGCTCTTAAGTGGGGTAACAAGAACATATAACAGTTAATCTATCACAAAACATATGGAAACTAGTATTTTAGTTTCATGGAAGAGGTTTAAATTCATTATATCTTTTTTTGAATGGAAAATAATTTTATAATTGGATAATATCATGAATACCATCTATACACTATCTCTTTATATACTTGATGCGAATATGTATATGAATTGTCATTAAAGAATCATCTTTGGTTTCAAAACATAAATTATGTATGAGATCACCTATATACTTATATGAATGTTGTTTTTTAAAACTAATGCAAAAATATACAGTGGATTCTACAATAAAATTTCAATATGTTGAAACATATAAGAGAAGGTTTTTGATGTGGATATTGTAATGACCCAACCCAATGGATAAAATACTTTTCAAAATATATGGATATTGAAAAACTCCTGAATTTTTTCGTTGAATCAAGGTTATAAAATCATAATTTTTCCAATGATAAACATGAAAATTATTAATAATTTATGTTAATGACTATATTTTCATGTCGTAAAATGGTTACTTGATTATTGAAATAATGAATTTATTTACCATTGCAAATGGTTATGGGACATAATATAACATTACCTTTGGGATTGTAAACATGTTCAGAATGTAGTTCTGGAAAACGCAACATAATTATCTCTGCAATAATAATTTCCTAATTTCCCACATCTGTTTTTATATAATAAATTTTTAATTGGGTGTTCTATTATAATTGGATGTTATGGGATTTTCTATACTTCATTAAACCCTTGATAATTAGTTTTGGTTTTGTGTATGTTGTTGGAGATCACTTTTTGGTGGTTGAGGATTCTTTTATAGTGGAAGAGGAATATAATCCTTACCTAGGTTGTTCCTAGATTGTTTCCATATTGTATGAAACACTCCTTGCATAGATGATTGGTTTTGTTTCATTAAATAGTAAGATGATTTGTATGGTTCCTAGATAATGGGTTGGTTGTATGTATAATCTAGTAATGTTTCGTCACAAATATCATACATTTTTCTATAGTTTTCAATTGTTTAAAATGGATGGCTTCCATTGCATAAATTATTGAATAAAATTGTAGTTGTGTGTTGGATTTATCTTAAGAAAGATAAATTTTTCAATGTAGTGTACATACCTTACAAAATATAATTCCAACATATTCTAAAATTCATAAATTTGATCCTTATTGACACATATTTTGGGTATACTGATTATTTTAATAATTTTTTATATTTTTTGACATCATTCTAATTGGTGACATTGGATTCATTTCTTTATTGTCAACTAGAGCTCCACATGAAGTACCATCTAAGAAATTCCCATTAATAGGAAACAATATATCATTATAATAATTTATTAATTTTTTCACATATTTTGTTGTGTAGAAAAATTTACTATATAATTTTAAATCATTAACAATATTCATATTGAATTACCCAATTAGAATTAATTATTCCAGAAAATGTATTTCTTTATTTTTTATAGTTTAATAAAGTATAAAATATTTTTTAAAAAAATATTTTCTTATTTTTCCACCCTCAAATAATAGAGAAAAAATATTATACCCATTATTATTTTGTTACTTATAAAGTAAATTGATAATATATATGTTCTTCATGTTCTTCATAAACATTTAATGTTTTATTATTTAACAGAAAATATGAAATTCATTTAAATACATATTTGGGTCTTCTTTGAAAAGTACATGAATTTTAGGTGATAACTGAATTAGAATAGATTTTAGTTAAATGATTAGATATTTCACTTGTTCTTTAATCTATTCATATTTAAAATGATAATAGATCAAATATAGTTCCCTTAGGGTTCTATTATTTTATCCCATGTCATATGTGTTATATCAGGTTTATATTTTTAGATGATAATATTTTCTATAGGTGTCTAATGGTGTGACACATCCTTCTTCAATGGATATGCAACACCCAAGACTTTTAAGAGAAATATTTTTTTTATGTTATATAAATCATCAAAGGATTCTTTCACTGCACGCAATCGCGACCTTCCTCGATAGTGTGTGTAGTACGCAATATCGAGTTCCCCTAAACAACGATATATTATTATAATATTATAAACTAGCCGTTATGAATATTATTAACTGAATTTTAAATTTTACAACATTATTATTCATCTTACACATTTTCTAGAACATGGTAGGAGAAAAAAAAATTTGGGTAAAATATGTATTTATAATAAAATGCAGTTTTTCCATCTTTTGATGATGCACCCACATTAAATCTAGTTTTTGACACATTTATAAGTTCAATTTGACAAAATAAAATTCTAATTTTGAATCAGGATATAAAAATTTACTTTGGATAAATTTTTTATATTTTTATGATAACATTCATATTTTGATAAATAGTAAAAATAGGCTAATTTTTAATTAAAAACAACTTTTTTCATTGAGATAATTTATATGTTTAAATTATAATATTGAATGGTTTTAAAGTATAGATAGAATATATTTTTACTATTTAATATAATGTTTGTCATCAGCATTAATTTCACATTGAATTCATAGGTAAAAACTTTTCAATCTTTGGCAATGTTTTAACTTCGAAAACCCGTTTTCTTAACAACGGGATTTATATTAAATTAATTACTGCAACTTATATGTTTTGAATTTTGAAAAATGGATTCCATATTCAGAATCAGTGGGTCAAAATTATGTTAATTGGCTACTTTTTATTTTTGGGCATTATGAATAGTAACTACGGTAAATTTTATTTACTATAGTTGAAGGTAAATTGGGTAATTAAGGGTAAATATAAGATTATAAAATTACCATAAAACCTGGAAAAATCATATTTGATGACTAAAAGTCGACCCATATCACATAAGGGTCGGATTAGATTCATTTAATAGACTTTTTTTCCATGAACATAATTTAATTATTATTAAAACCAAAGACTGTGACAACATGTCACTTTCATAAATCTTATAAGTATAATAATTTTAATTTGGTGATAAACATAATACACTTCGAACATGAATAGTATCGAGAAATCTAATACAATTATCTACATCATAAGAATTTATTTATAATTTTTAGGGATTAAAAAATTATCATTAATTATGACACAATAGTGATGTTGAAATTATTTTATTAATTAAAATATCAAATAAATGGTTTTAAAATATTAAAATAATTATTATATGCACTATTTAATGTGCTCCACTATTTTTCTAGATACATATGACATTTTATTAATCTATTAATTCTTTTAGTTCGAAAATATACTCTGTATATATTTTATTAAAATTCAAATAAATGAATAGTGTTAAAATTGACACTACTGTTTTTTTATAAAAATAACATATTATAAAATTGTTTAAAAATCACAAAAATATTTAAAAATTATAAATTAAAATTTATATGGTCTAAATTGTCATAAAGTTTCAAATTATGGAAAATTCACAACACATATGTAATTATTAATAATAATTTAAAATTTAGAATATTATTACCACAAATAAAATAAAATTGATAAATAAGGATAAATCAAGTTGGTAATGTTTAAAATAAATTCCTAACATTTCAAATTTTTATTGGTTGATGAGATTACAACCCTATTTCATCTAATATTCGGATATGAGTCATTTTGGAAGTTTTTAAGTGGGGTTGGGATTTAATATAAACTAATATTTCTTATATTTCCATAGGTGCCCCTCTCCTCCCTTATAAAAGGGCACCTCCTCCCTCTCTTCCTCACACCAATTTGAGCCTTCAAGCTCGGCCAAACCCTGACCATTTCACTTCCCCACTTCCCTAAAATCATCCTAAAGGTTCTGGTCTTCTTCAAAGACCAACCCTAGTGCCCTAAGAGGAGGTTAAGAAGAGGCCCGTCAAAAAGAGGTAATATCCATTACCGATCCTTTCCAAATTCTTTCTTCTTCAACATCTTCTTCATTGGTTGTTTCGTTATTAAGTAATAAAATCAGTATCACTCATATAATGATATGTTTTTATAAGTATGAAAAAAACCTATTTCAACATCTATCCATCCTATGGAAAACGAAATCACCGCGCGTGCGTACGTACGAAATACCGTCTCCACGCCGTGGTGTAATCTATTTTCCCCCACCACCTTACTTGGATTGGTATAATGATGTAAATAATTACTATATATTATTATTGTAAAGTTATATTGATTCTGAAATAGTATACATACACTCCAATACAATTCCACGATCATGGGAATGATATCATCGCTCGTGCGTACGTACGAAATACCATCTCCATGATGTGATGTGATTCGTTCTACATGATCCTCATTGCATAATGATTGTATAAATGAATTGAATGAATAAATATGATATATAGTACAATAATACCATTCTGGAAATGATGTATCTATAACCTAAAGAGAATAATAAGAATTTATACGACAAATAACGCATAAGAACAAAAAGTAATAAACACCCGAATAACAAGTTGTAATGAAATATTACTAATAAGAAGCTTAGAATATGACCATATGTGATATCATAAAAATGATTATGATTCTGGAATTAGTCAATAAATTTATTTAAATCATTATACAGGAGGTTCGGACACGTAAAAAGAATATCAGACCTAAGGTAAGGGAAATATCACAATTTCATTTTTATCTGATATTATTTATACTTTGGAATTTACTGGGGTGTATTTTATCATCCACATCTATGTTTCCAAAATATGTAATATTTATATCCTTCTACAGTAGTTTATATCCAATTTTACCCTTCGGTGAGTTTTTAGTAAAAGATATGAAAGGAATCTTTTTTCATTTTTCGTACGAGGTACTTTTTGACTTTTCCGAAAAAAGTATGACAAGAATGTTTTTTTAACTTATACAGCATGAATGGATTTTTAAAACATTATTTCCAAGAAGCTTCCATTACATGTTTTCATGTTTATTTTTAATCAACTTCTTTTAGTTTAGAATTTTATGACATATTAAAAAAGGAAAAGTGTTTTTGAAGTAGAAAGGACATTTTCCTCAAGAATGGAGTTCAAGTGTTTTATCAAAATTACATTCCATCTTAGATAATAAAGGGTTCTGTTTCCATACCTATTATTACATTGATTTGATTATGTTGTGATGGAATTATTTTTATGAATTCCTTTATCTCATATGAATTTTTTTATGATGTCATGATGTTTATGATTCCCATTTTTATTACATGGGTTATGCTATGATGTATGGTTTATGGTTTTGTGGCACACATAAGAATGGTATCATTATGATATGGGTGGGACCTATATCTCCCTCCAATTCATTGGGTAAATATTTTATATCTCATGAGATAGAGATGGCTGGAACGGCAAGTTAAACTGGTTTCGTGAAACATGACTGAATTGAGGAGTGAACTCGGTTCAGAAATGGACTTTGTCCACTAAGATAGTCTTGGAAATGAGCCTTGACTAATAAGAAATGATTATCTATGATTATGTGTGTATGTAAAAATGTTTCATGTCATAAGTTATGATTATTGGGATTGCAATTCACTACTATGATTTATCCCATGTTTGGAAATTATGATTTTTTTTTGTAGGTTAAGATTTCCAAAAGTTATGTTCTTATTAATATGATGTGATTGATATTTCTTTTGTTTACCCTTACTGAGCATTTGAGCTCACCCTTATTTATGTTTTATTTCCCCAGGTCAGGAAGAAGGTTATTATGTAGGATATGCCAAAAAGGGACTCTTGATACGATGAAATAAATGAGAGGAAAATTAGATCTTTTATGAACTAGTTGTTTATGTTTCCCAGTTTCTAAAGGCACTATACCTATACGGTCCTTTACTGGTTTTGTTTTATGTTGTAATAAGTGTGCTTCAATTATGAATTCATAACAATTTATGTAATGAATGGGTCGTTATAGTTGGTATCAGAGGAAAGGTATAGTCAACCTTTGGAAACTAGTATGTGAAAGCCTTAGTATGAGTCCTAAGGATATGTCTAAACATAGAACACAATCTTAGTGTTTTAGAAATGGCCATGAACAACATATGATAATACCTTAGGTGTGAAATTTTATTCTTGATTATGTGGTTTTCCTATTATAATTAGTGTTGCTCACACTATTCGTCTTGGTTTTTGTTAATGGCTGGAACCCGAAGGAACCGTGTTTTATGCGGAATGCGACGAGCAATGAAATGATTGTCCCCCTGAGAAACCAAACGTTATGGGAGCTGGAATGCAAAATCTTGTATCCATGCTCACATAACTTTCTCAAGATATGAATCATGCAAGAATTCCAAACTAGCAAAGGACGGAGCAACATTCTGTTGAATCCTTCATGAGGCAGCGTCCACCTTCTTTCAACGGGTCAACTTGTCCATTAGTTTCTGAAAATTGGACTAGTACTACTGAAAAGTTATTTTCAGTTCATCAATGTTCTGAACATGATAAAGTCATCCTAGCAGTGTATCGTTTGGAAGGAGATGCTGATCAATGGTGGAATCTTATTAAGAATACGAGTCAAAGGGATGAAATTGAGTCCATGGACTGGGAAGAGTTCAAGAACTTATTTTTCAATAAGTACATCCCTCATATTCTACGAACAAAGATGGTTAAAGAGTTTCTTGAACTGAAGCAAAAGGATGATGAATCTGTTGGTACCTATGAATTAAATTTTACAACACTTTCAAGGTATGCTTCTGGTATTATTATCTAACCTGAGAGTAAGATCGATCGATTCTTTAGTGGCTTAAAACCAAGTCTTCGAAGGGTGTTATCCATAAGGGACTTCAATAGCTACGAGGAAATTGTTCGATGTGCTCTCAATGTAGAGATGGAGATTGGAGTAACCCATCAGTCATATGGGTTTCATAAGAAGATGAAAATGGAATTCAAAGGAAAATCTAAAGGGCACACTGAAAAGAAGATGAGCTTTCCCTTATGCTCAATGTGAGGAAAGAAACATGGAGGGAGATGTCTTAAAGGGACAAGTAAATGTTTCAAATATGGAAAGGATGGTCATCGGGCATTTGAATGCCGCAATGATGGGAAGAAGATGTCTAATGATGCAAACAAAGGAAGGGACACACTGAATGAACCTACTACACTTCAATGTTTCAAGTGAAAGGAGATGGTGCATTATGCCAATCAATGCCCAAATCAAAGGGTTGACGATGATGGTCGATGTCAACAAACTCTTAAAGCTAAAGACAAAGGAATGTCACATGCAATTTCTATCAGCGATGAGGAGTATGATAACGATGTGGTGAAAGGTACACTTACCATCCACTCTAAAGTAGCAAATTTTTTATTTGATTCTGGATCCACCCACTCCTTTATTTCTGAATAATTTTTAAGGATATCACCGTATTATGTCAACAGTTAGATGTTGAGTAATCTGTGACAACCCCTAATGGCACAACAGTCGCATGATAAGTTTATAATTCTTCTCCGATCGAAGTTTGTGGGAAATTGCTTCCTACAAATCTTGTGATCTTTCATATAGTGGAATTTGATGTGATTCATGGCATGTATTGGCTTTCTTTATATGGAGCTCATATCAATTTCCAAATAAGGGAAGTCACATTTCATATTCCAGATCAATCTATGATCTTCTATCAATGCAAGGATTAACATAACCTTCCAGTGTAAATTTCTTCCATATTATGGGTCTTGATTCCACTAAATGAACGTTATTTATCTCAAATGGTTGGTGAGAAACTCATGTTTAAGTATATGCCCATTGTACTGGAGTGTGATGATGTCTTTCCAGAGGAATTACATGGTCTCCCACCAAATCGTGAAGTTGTGTTTTCAATAGAACTTGTACTAGGTGCTTTACCTATTTCAAAGACACCTTATAGAATGGCCCCAATTGAGTTGTAGGAAATGAAGAAGCAACTCCAAGAGAATCTTGATAACCGGTTCATACACCCTAGTGCATCACCTTGGGGAGCACCTGTTCTATTTTTTAAGATGAAAGATGGATCAATGAGACTCTGCATTGATTATCGAGAACATAACAAGATCACTATCAAGAAAAAATATCCTCTCCCACGCATTGATGAATTATTTGACCAACTACGAGGAGCTCAATAATTTTCCAAGATTGATCTTCGTTCAGGGTATCACCAATTAAGGGTCAAAAGGGAGGATATACCAAATACGGCTTTCCGTACAAGGTATGGACACTATGAATTTATAGTGATTCCATTTGGTTTTACTAATGGCCCTGCTATCTTCATGGATCTGATGAATAGAGTCTTTAGAGACTATCATGATCAGTTTGTGGTAGTCTTTATAGACGATATTATTGTATATTCAAAGAGCAAGGAATAACATGAAGATCACTTGAGAATTATATTGAAGACACTAAGAAAGGAGAAGCTTTATGCCATATTTACCATGTGTGAATTTTGGCTTCAAAGAGTTTCATTTTTGGGTCACATAATCTCAAATGAGGGGAAATCTGTGGATCCAGCAAAAACAGAGGTTATTGAAAGATGGTCGAGACCAACAACAGTGACTGAGATCCGAAGTTTTCTTGGTTTGGTAGGATATTATCGACGTTTTGTGAATGATTTTTCATGATTATATAATCCACTCACCAAGTTGACTCGGAAAGGAGTTAAGTTTGTTTGGACGGAGGAATGTGAAGAGAATTTCAAGGAGTTGAAAAGACGGTTATCCAGTACACCTGTGCTCACACTGCCTTGTAGTGGAAAATTCTTTGTGATCTACAATGATGCATCTAAGAAGGGTTTGGGGTGTGTTCTTATGAAAAATGATATGGTGATAGCTTATGCCTCACGATAGTTGAAAATACTTTAGAAAAATTACCCAACTCATGATTTGGAATTAGCTGCAGTAATCTTTTCATTAAATATTTGGAGGCATTACCTTTATAGTGAAAGGTGTGATATTTATACTGATCATAAAAGTTTAAAGTATATTTTCACACAAAAGGAGCTGAATATGCGCCAAATAAGATGGTTGGAGCTGATTAAGGATTACGACTGCCCAATTCATTACCACCCTGGGAAAGAAAGCAAGGTGGCAGATGCATTAAGTCGACAAGACCATGCCAGTTTATCCATGATGAGGATCAAAAAAGATCCAATATTTATGGATTTACAAAGGATGGATCTTGTAATTATAATGAAAGGGGAAAAATTGTATCTTTCTCAAATGAATGTTCAACCATCTATACATGTGAAGATTAAAGAGGCACAGAAAGAAGATGTCAAGTTACAAAAGAAGTTGAGAAATGTTCCTGAATTCAACCTTGATTGTGATGCGATAACAATGTTTAGGAATCGGGTTTGTGTTCCTCCTATCCCCGAATTAAATAAGGAGCTGCTAGATGAGGCTCATAGTTCTTCATTCTCTATTTATCATGGAAGCAAGAAGATGTATAGGGACCTGAAAGAGTAATTATGGTGGGATGGCATGAAATAAGATGTTGCTGAATATGTCTCTCGATGCTTGGTTTGTCAGCAAGTTAAAGCTGAGAGACAGAAGTCTAAGGGGATGTTACAACCATTACCCATACTCGAATGGAAATGCGAAAACATCACTATGGACTTTGTCACAGGACTTCCTAAAACATCCAAATGCAATAATGCTATCTGGGTCATAGTTGATCATCTTACAACGTCTGCACACTTCATCGCTATTAGAGAGGATTTATCTCTAGATCAGC
Organism: Viscum album; assembly: GCA_963277665.1. Lineage (NCBI taxonomy): Eukaryota > Viridiplantae > Streptophyta > Magnoliopsida > Santalales > Viscaceae > Viscum > Viscum album. The sequence continues at coordinate 57,161,496 of OY728143.1, read as the reverse complement.
TTGCCAGGATATATGTGAAGGTAGTGGTACGATGGCATGGAGTACCACTTTCTATTATATCTAATCGGGATCTGAGGTTTACCTCAATGTCCTAGGGAAGTCTTCAGCATACTCTGGATACAGAGTTGAGTTTCAGCACTGCTTATCATCCTCAAACAGACGGTCAGTCTAAGAGAACAATTCAAACTCTAGAAGATATGTTGAGTGTTTGCTCTATTGATTTCAAAGGTGGTTGGGATCAACACCTTCCTTTGGTGTATTTTTCTTATAATAATGGCTTTCACTCCAATATTCAGATGGCTCTTTATGAAGCTCTCTATGGAAAGAAATGCAGGACTCCAACTTGCTGGGATGAAGTTGGGGAAAGAAAGATATTAGGACCTGATATTGTTGATGAGATGGTAGAAAAGGTCCGATCTATTCAAAAACACATAAGATCATCTCAGAGTCGACAAAAAAGTTATGCCGACAACCGAAGAAAAGACCTAGAGTTTGAAGTGGGTGATAAAGTGTTCCTACGAATATCTCCCTGGAAGAGGGTCATGAGATTTGGAAAGAAGGGGATGTTGAGCCCTAGATATATCGGTCCTTTCGAAATATTGGATCGTGTTGGGAAGGTAGCTTACTGATTGGAGCTTCCACCGAATCTCTCTTAAGTTCACGATGTATTCCATGTATCTCTCCTGAGAAAGTACATACCTGATCCTTCACATGTACTCAGCTCAGATGTTGTACCGCTGAAGCAAGATCTTTCTTATGATGAACAACCGATAGAGATTCTGGATCGTAGTGAAAAAATTCCTACGAAACAAGACCACTCGCTTGGTGAATGTTTTATGGAGGAACCACCAATTAAATGAAGCTACATGGGAGCTTGAGGACATGATGAGGGAGAGGTATCCTAATATGTTTGTTACAAAGTGATGAATTTCGAGGGCGAAATTCATTTTAAGGGGGGAAGAATGTAACACCTGAGACTTTTATGAGAAATATTTTGTTTTTATGTTACATAAATCATTAAAGGAATCTTTTGCTGCACGCAATCACGACCTTCCTTGATAGCGTGTGTAGTACGCAATAACGAGTTCCAATAAACAACAATATATTATAATAATATTATAAACTAGCAGTTAAGAATAATATAAACTGAATTTTAAATTTTACAACATTATTATTAATCAGACACATTTTCTAGGACATGGTAAGGGAAAAAATAATTTTTTTTTCAGGAAAATAAGTATTTATCAAAAAATGTAGTTTTTCCACCTTTTGATGGTGCACCCACATTAAATATAGTTTTTGACAAATTTATAAGTTCAATTTGACAAAATAAAATTCTTATTTTGAATCAGGTTATAAAAATTTACTTTGGATAAATTTTTTATATTTTTCTGATAACTTTAATATTTTGATGACTAGTAAAAATACGCTAATTTTTAATTAAAAACAACTTTTTTCATAGAGATAATTTATAATGTTAAATTACAATATTGAATTGTTTTAAAGTATAGATAGAATATATTTTTACCATTTAATATAGTTTATGTCATTAGCATTAATTTCACATTGAATTCATTGGTAAAAACATTTCAATCTTTGGCAATGTTTTAACTTCTAAAACCAGTTTTCTTAACAACAAGATTTATTTTAAATTAATTACTGCAACTTATATTTTTTGAATTTTGAAAAATGGATTCCATATTCATAATCAGTGGGTCCAAATTATGTTAATAGGATACTTTTTATTTTTGGGCATTATGAATAGTAACTACGGTAAATTTTATTTACCATAGTTGAAGGTAAATCGGGTAATTAAGGGTAAATATAAGATTATAAAATTACTCTAACACCTGGAAAAATCCTATTGGATGAGTAAAAGTCGACCCATATCACATAAGGGTCGAATTAAATTCATTTAATAGACTTTTGTCCAGGAAAATAATTTAATTATTATTAAAACCAAAGAATGTGATAACATGTCACTTTCTTAAATCTTATAAATATAATAATTTTAATTTGGTGATAAACTTAATGAAACATCGAACATGAATAGTCTCCAGAAATCTAATACAATTATCTAAATTATAGAAATTTATTTATAATTTTTAGGGATTAAATAATTATCATTAATTATGACACAATAGTGATGTTGAAATTATTTTATTAATTAAAATAACAAATAAATGGTTTAAAATATTAAAATAATTATTATATGCACTATATAATGTGCTCCACTAATTTTATAGATATATATGACATTTTATTAATCTATTAAAGATTCTATTTCGAACATATCCTTTGTATATATTTTATTTAAATTCAAATAAATGAATAGTGTCAAAATTGACACAATTGTTATTCTATAAAAATAACATATTATAAAATTGTTTTAAAATCACAAAAATATTTACAAATTATAAATTAAAATTTATATGATCGACAATGTCATAAAGTGTCAAATTATGGAAAATTCAAAATACATATGTAATTATTAATAATAATTTAAAATTTAGAATATTATTACAACAAATAAAATTAAATTGATAAATAAGGATAAATCAAGTTGGTAATGTTTAAAATAAATTCCTAACATGTATAAATTTTATTTTTTGATGATATTACAACCCTATCTCATCTAATCTTCAGATATGAGTCATTTTGGATGTTTTTATGTGGGGTTGGGATTTAATATAAACTAATATTTTTTATATTTCCAAAGGTGCCCCTCTCATCCCTTATAAAAGGGCACCTCCCCCCCTCTCCTCCTCACACCAATTTGAGCCTTCATGTTCGGCCAAACCCTAACCATTTCACTTCCCCACTTCCCTAAAATCATCCTAGAGGATCTGGTCTTCTTCAAAGACCAACCGTAGTGCCCTAAGAGGAGGTTAAGAAGAGGCGCATCAAAAAGAGGTAATATCCATTACAGATCCTTTCCAAATTCTATCTTCTTCAACATCTACTTCATTAGTTTTTTCATTATGAAGTAATAAAATCCGTATCACTCATATAATGAATTGTTATTATAAGTATGAAACAAACCTATTTCAACATCTATTCATCCTATGGAAAACGAAATCACCGCGCGTGCATACGTACAGAATACCGTCTCCACGCCGTGGTGTAATCTATTTTCCCCCACCACCTTACTTGGATGGGTATAATGGTGTAAATAATTACTATATATGATTATTGTAAAGTTATATTGATTCTGAAATAGTATACATACACTCCAATACAATTCCACGATCATGGGAACGATATCATCGCTCGTGCGTACGTACGGAATACCGTCTCCACGATGTGATGCGATTCGTTCTACATGATCTTCATAGAAAAATGATTATATAAATGAATTTAATTAATAAATATGATATATATTACATTAATACCATTCTGGAAATGATTTATCTATAACCTAAAGAGAATAATAAGAATTTATTCGACAAAACACGGATAAGAACAAAAAGTAATAAACACCCGAATAACAAGTTGTAATGAAATATTACTAATAAGAAGCTAAGAATATGACCATATGTGATATCATAACAATGAATATGATTCTGGAATAAGTCAATAACATTATTTAAATCATTATACAGTAGGTTTGGACACATACAAAGCATATCAGACCTAAGGTAAGGGAAATATCACAATAACATTTTTATACGAGATTGTTTATACTTTGGTATTTACTGGGGTGTATTTCATCATCCACATCCATTTTTCCACAATATGTAATATTTATATCCTTCTACAATAGTTTATATCCAATTATACCCTTTGGTGAGTTTTTAGTAAAAGATATGAAAGGAATCTTTTGTCGTTTTTCGTACAAGGTACTTTTTGACTTTTCCGACAAAAGTACGACAATAATATTTTTTTAACTTATACGACATGAATAGATTTTTAACACATTATTTCCAAGAAGCTTACTTTACATGTTTTCAAGTTTATTTTTAATCAACTTCTTTTAGTTTAGAATTATATGACATGTTAAGAAAGGAAAAGTGTTTTTGAAGTAGAAAGCATATTTTCCTCAAGAATGGGGTTCAAGTGTTTTATCAAAATTATTTTCCATCTAAGATAATAAAGGGTTATATATCCATACCTATTATTACATTGATTTGATTATGTTGTGATGGAATTATATTTATGAATTTCTTTATCTTATATGAATTGTTTTATGATGTCATGATGTTTAAGATTTCCATTTTTATTACATGGGTTATGCTATGATGTATGGTTTATAGTTTTGTGGCACACATAAGAATTGTATCATTATGAGATGGGTGGGACCTATATATCCCTTCAATTCATTGGGTAATGATTTTATATCTCATGAGATAGACATGGCTGGAACGGCAAGTTAAACCGGTTCAGTGAAATAGGACTGAAACGAGGAGTGAACTCGGTTCAGAAATGGACTTTGTCCACTAAGATAGTCTTGGAAATGAGCCTTGACTAATAAGAAATGAATATCTATGATTATGTGTGTATGCCAAAAATTTCATGTTTTATGTTATGATTATTGGGATTACATTTCACTACTATGATTTATCCCATGTTATGATATTATGATTTCTTTTGCAGGTTATGATTTCCAAAAGTTATGTTCTTGTGTATATGATGTGATTGATATTTCTTTTGCTTACCCTTACTGAGCATTTGAGCTCACCCTTTTGTATTTTTTATTTCCTTAGGTCAGGAAGAAGGTTATTAAGTAGGATATTCCAAAAAGGGACTCTATATATGATGAAATAAATGGGAGGTAAAGTAGATGCTTTTTGAACTAGTTGTTTATGTTTCCCAGTTTCTAAAGACACTATACCTATACGGTACTTTCCTGGTTTTGTTATATGTTGTAATAAGTGTGCTTCAATTCTGAAGTCATAACAATGTATGTAATTTATGGGTCGTTATAGGATAGTCTTTTATTTATTAGTCTTGAAGATATAGAATGCTCATTGGATCTAGTTTGGTAGGAGGTAGTTTATTATATATATTATATTTAATATGTATAATATATAAAAAATCTGATTTAAAAAAATTATATAAAAAATATAAAATGAAAAGTAAATAAATATTTAATCAATATATTATGATTATATAATAAATAGACACTAAAAATATTATTACTCATTAGAAATAGTTCAAAAATATTCCAAAGCATCTATATTAATCAAATTTATAATGTTATAAATATAATTTATAGTTTATAAATAACCTTAGGTTAAATTTCAAGGAGTGGTAGTGATTTATTGTGTATATGAAAAATAGGTTTTTTGATGAATTAAATAAAAAATATTGTAATTTTTTAATAGTTTTTATTAAATGATATAAATAAATAGAATAATATTTAGAAATAGACAGACTTTTTCAGATTTTGAAGAATGGTTTTTATTCCAATTTCACTACACATAATTATTTGTTCATTGAGAAAACAATCACCAATGAATTATCAAAATTCGTTGATTTTGGGTAATAAGGATATCAATTCCCATCGCTCCTTTTAAAATTATTCAACAATAAACAGCCCAGGGTACATTAATCTTATTATCACTGTCTGGAACTCAAGAATATAATGATGGCTATAACCAAATACTATATTCTCAATCTATATAATTGATAATGGATACAATTTTTCTCTAGAAGAAATAATAAGCGATTATTACATAAAATATCAACATAATCAATATATAAATGTAAATTGGATCATATTATTATAAAAAAATCATTCAAAAAAATCATCTTATTAATATAAATTTTTAAAATGTTTCTTAATAAAATTACATTAACTTGTTCAATTATAAATTTATGGAAACCCCTTCTCCATGTTTTAGTAGCTCTTTAGAAATTTATAAAATCAGGTTAGATCACCATTGGTAGTATGAAAAATATTGTACATTAATACACTTAAATAGTTAATATCCACATAAGAATGTTGGTCTCTATAATTCTATGATGACCAGAGGAATACATTGGATGTAAAAAATGGAAGAACATTTTGACCTGGTAAAATATGAAAATGTTGTGTCAAGGGTTCCCATTTAGAAAAAACGTGGGAGATAGTTTTGGGAATCATTGATTTCAAAAAACAATGTTCTCAATGACATGTCATTATATATATACATATTACTTTTTAAAAAATACATTGTTATTTCCTGACAACATTAATCTTTTAAATACCATTTTTTCATGATTCGGTGGCCTACATCCCACAATATGTCTTAATTTTTGATGTTTCATTGATATTGTGAATAGTGAATAATCTCTCATATTATGGGATATTATATGAGCTCAAAATTGATTAATTAGTAACCATGAACTTGTATATAATTTTATCACACATATTGTTTAATTCATCAATCAATTTTCATCCAATTTGGATGTTATTATCAGTTAATGTTTGATTTATATTACAAAATTATAATTTGTATCAGGTAATTGTTATAATTTTTTTAATGAATTTTATATTGGGATATATAAATTACATTCACCTATAATGTAAAAATGAAAAAATAAAATATGAATATTTTATATTGATAATCATTTACATAAAATGTGATGTGAAATTATTATAATTATTTGAGTTTAAAATTAAAAATATTCCAAAAATTTAGGTATGTGGTGTAAATTAATGGAGAATCAGTATGTAATCAATTTCTTACCCAATAAAAAAATTAGATATTAGATATGTATTTAATACAAATAATGATTTATTTATAGGATCCATGGCCAAAATAATTGTTAATTATCTCTTACATTGATATTAATGATCATGATTTCCAACATTATAGATTAAATCCCCATGAATTATCATATTGTAATCAGTGAAATTATTTTCAAAATAATTATATCCTTGGATATTATTCATGTTCAATAAATTTATAATGGGGAATCTGAATTTGATAATCAAATTGAATTTTTTTTCCTGATTATAACAACATAAAATATTGTTTTACCCTTATAGAGTGTTTAATCATATAAATTTTATTTTTAAATTTACATAGGGTACCATGAATCCATCTAAAATGAAATTCAATGACATACCAAATTGAATATGAATGATTCTGTATGTTTTAAACAGTATTTTGATATTACATTGTAAAATATAAATAATATAAGTATCTATTATAATATGATTTATAAACTATCTAATTATTTATATTTATTTTCTTTTATTTTTAACTAATGTGATAATGTAACCTTTAACTTTAAATTAATTTTTAAAAGTCATTATTTTTTTCTAAACACATGGGTTCATTTTTGAAACCACAATATTTTAAAATAGTTACATTATGTTACATATAGAGAATGATTCAAAACAACAGGGGTATAAAAAAATATACAAAATTCAATATTTACAATACATTTCTTTATAAATCTATATACTATAATCTATAGATTGTGAATCATGAAACTTTATGTATAAATAAAAGATGATACTTTATTCATATATTGTTATTTTCACATGTATACTATAACAAATATGTTAACTTGGAGATAATGAATAATAATAAATAAATTCTGAAATTAATATGTGTTACACAAGTATTTAATAAATAAAATGTTTATGTATTTATTAGTGATAAAATTTTATAAATTTAAATGAAACATAAATGTTTTCCGAAAAATTGTAGTTCTTATAAATTCCAGTTTAATTACTATTTTCATGCATAATTTATAATAATATTTCATATCTTTTAATATATTCATTTTCAAAAAAATCATTGGTTTAGTATTAATCATATAAAAATTATATTTGGGTTATTTTTTTATTTTTCTATGAGAAGATTAATTTTTTTAAGTTTAAACAATATTTTTTTAGAAAAAATACATTTATTTTTATATAATGTTTATTATATATTTCATATAAAATAATTAATATTACAATTAGTTAATATGTATTTATAAGCGATTTAGTAAATTTAAATTCCATTTAAATTTAATATATTTGTAAAACAATTGCATAATTTGAACATTTTTTCATATAAAACCATCATTATCATTACATTTGCAAAATTAATTTTAAATTATAAATATATATTTTTGTGAATGACATTTTAAAATATAATTCTATATTTTTGTTATAAATTATTTAAAATAACTAATATGGTCAAATTAATTTTTTTTAGCATAATTGAAAGTAAAAATAGGAAAAATTATTTTTTGTGGTTAAGGTAAAAATGTGTTTACCTAGGGTTTAAACTAATAAGATAACGGTGAAAAATGAGACAAAACATTTCATAAATAAATTATAATGACATATTTCGTCCTTATCATTTTTATGACTTAGTATGTTTCCATTTTTCAAATTGTGCAAAGTTAAAATTTTGGGACACCATTTTATATACAATAATTTTTTGTGTGTCACTCGCCTATAGTATAAAAGTCCAGCCCATATCTTCTCTAAATTACCCCATAAAACAATTTACCATTAAATAATTAGTAAAATAAATTAACTACAACAAAAAATTAATACGAAAATCCTTTCATAGTCATAAATCCATTATTAGAATAATTTCAATAAAATATAATTGAGATATTTTGGTTATTGTAAAATTTTCAAATGTTGCATTTTATTTAATTTATTATTAAATATTTTTAAATAATGTTAAATTATTATAACCTAATAATAAATTATTTCTAATAAAATTATATTATATTAAATTATGTTAAAAACCTTCATCTATATCCTTTTTACCGAATTGAAAATGATAATGTCTTCATGTGTCCTATGGATTATCGCCTCACGAACTGAGTTACACAATTTTCCATCATCTCCTATAACTTTTGGGTATCATGTTTGGTAATATTTTTATATTATATACATATCAAAAAATTATACCTATAAATTCATTATAACATATATACATTTTTTTAAATTGTATTACATAGGGTATATTACAATGTCCCTCATATGTATGATAGACTACCTCCACAAAAATCGAAACAATTATTTTTGTCCTAATGCATTACATGGATGGGTATAGGGAAAATATAAAAAAGAATTTGTTATACTGACGAAAATAATATTATATTCAGGAAATATTTATCATCACAGGATGATAATATTTCCTTTTCCTTGAGTCTATTTCTTTAATTGAAATTTGATAATATCATTATTCTATTTGTGGACTATGGCCTTTACAATGTAATTTCATTCTCATTTAATCACAAAAACAAATGGATGATATAAAGTAGTATAACTAAATAAATAATGTTGTACTTATGATATTACTTTCATTCTTGAGAGATAAAATATTATTCTACTTCTTCTCATAATGATCATTGAAAAATGTAAACATTTATCAGGCTTTTATATCTCCTACCATTTCATTGATTGCAACATACATATTTTCCAATTCCATATTTCTATATTTTTCACCAACATAAACTACAGGTATTAATATGATAATTATTTGATGGAATATATTTTAATTATACTGAAATAATTACCACTTTGACCTATTTCCAACTTAACAAAGATATTTTTACATAAATTCCAAATATCATGAAAACTGCAGTTGAGAAATTAATAGAGTATGTAAATTAATTTTATATGATAATAAGTTCAATAAAGTTAATAATAAACATAAAAAGGTTCTAAATAAGTCAAATAACATGCATATGAGTATTATTCTGGATCATATTGAATGTACATGACAAGTCATATTCAAGGCAAGGGTTTCTCCTCTCATGTTTAATTTAGTATGACCTGATCCATATTCACCACTTATGTCTTTGTCTATTATATACATAACTAATTTGATATATTATAACAAGAATCTATTTATATTCCTTATTTTTATTAGTTTATATCATGTAATTTCTTTCATGGGTCTAATGATTCCCAACATTTCAATGGGAAATGGGTATATTTCAAAATGTCATCATCATTCAATATTTTTTATAATTAAATCTACAATGGGAAATTGTTTTTATCACTATCTTCAAATTAATATAAATTCTTTAATATTTGTAATTTGTAATTTTTTCTATTTATATTTTATAATATTTATTAATGAATTTGATTTGAAAATTATTTTAAAAAATATATATCATTATTTCTATCATTATTCGAAAACTCCTTTTCATCAACATAATTATCTGAATAATTTTTTTATAAATAGTATTTACCCATATAAAATGACTTAATAATGAAAATTTTACCATTATGATTGTTTAAAAAAAATTAGTGTTATCATCATGTCAATTTAAAAGAAATATATATTCTTGTTTTATTTAATTTTTGGAAAGAATTATTTTCTTAATATGCACAACATAAATATAATATTCTACTATAAAGAATAATCAATATTTTAATGATTATGTTACATGTTTAAAATGATAGATTCAATGCAATTTACTCACAAAAATGAATCTTATTTTTTTGTAATTTGGGATTTCCAAATTGAAATGATTATGTTCCATTAAAATTTTATTATGATATTTTTATGGTATTTCAAATTATCATTAATATAGAACCAATACATTACATAAGATACATTAGGGATATTTTGTATTTAAATAATCCTAATTCTTTCATTTGATAGTTTATGATCAGTTTGACAGGGGTTTCACAACATTATTTCCTGAAACAATTTTACTCTAGATGTATTAGGATTATGTTTATTTATTAGGGTATCTATTAACAATTCATAAGTTAGCATTTCAATATTAATGTTTATGTCAATTATGATTTTCCCCATTAATGTTAGGAATTAGTTAATGTTAGTATGTGATGTTTGGGCCCTACTATGTCCCCATTATAAATTTTTAGGATTTATGGGGAATAGTATATTGGGTTTTGACTGAATTATTACCAATTTCATTATATTTCATGTAATTAGTCCTATATGATATTTTTTATATTTTTTTAATTATTCTCTAAATTATAATGAATTAATTTATTATTATTCTATGTTGTTTTTTAATTTTTTAATGTCCATTTTTATGTGTTCATGATCATGTGATAATTTACATTGAATTATATGATCATAATTTATTCCTATAATATTATAATAATGATATTGATCATGTGAAATTTGATTAGATATATATCAATTAAATATTTATAATTCCTTATTATTTCATATCATATATTCTTTCATTATCCTTATAAAGTATCTCACCTAACCCTATTCATAAATTTTATTTTTCTTATGATACTTGGATGTGTCTTATGTTTGATATATAGAGATATTCAAAGGGGAATAATTTTTTTATCAAAAAATAAAATTTTCATATTTTATGTATTCAGATATACATAACTTTACTATGAATATGAGATTAATCCTTTATTATATAATATTTTCGAAAGGATAGTAGGATGTTCTTAATGTTTGATATGTTTGGATAATATTATGGGAATAATGATGTTCTCAATAGAAATACATTATATAATTTATTGATTAAATTGTGATTACCCTTATATAGAAACTGACATCGCCCATATATTATGTTTTTATATCCCTAATATATAATAACGTGTACTGTGGTTAATATATAGAGATACACTGTGTGAAAAAATTATTTTCTCAAATAAAAGACTTTATATATCTATGTTTTATTTTGTAATGTGAAATGGTATAACCATATAGTATACCAAGAATACTATATTATTTAGACATTTTGGATTCAATTATAATTGTCTAATTTCAATTTAATAAATTATACTCTTTCTCAAAACAATATGGTTTGCCTCGCTATAGTTAATATCAACGGAGGTTTAATGTAATCCATGGGAACCAGATTTTGGAAATAATAGATTAGCTAAAATTTTCCTATAATAGACTATGTATATTTATAAATAATATCATTCTAATGCTTTTCAATGAAGTTGTTATGTGGGTTTTCCAATAAATTCATTTATTTAAAATTATTAATAATGGGAGTGGTTATGAAACAGATATCCAAAGGAGAGAATACTCAAAAATGTAATTTAATTGTTGAATCTATGATCACTAGGTGTAGACAACTGGAAATAAAATTGTCATGGTTTTACCCGCCAAGGATATATTTTCTGGATAATTCAATTATTAATTACAACCCATTATTAATGGTTAGAATATAAATGTATATCCAAATATTTTATATTTATGATTATGTGATTATTAATTTCTAAATATAAAAATTTATATTACTTTTTAAGATGTTTTTGGAATCGATTTTATGTGTTAAAATGTTATTATTTATTTTTTATTATTCAAATTTTTATAAATTTCTCAAATTGGATGGAATGGGATCCAAATTAATTTATATAATTTAAAGAGTGATATTGATTGATTCTTTGATGATATGAAGTGAATATTTTGATGAAACCGATAATCCCAATAACTCTTATCCTATGATGACATAATATCATTTACTATCCTAAATGAGATAAAATTAAATTTGTATTATTAAATTAAAACCAAGAAAATTTAGAATATTATGTCATTTAAAATAGAAAAATTTAAGAATGGAATGATGAATTTTAAAACATATGATTCTTGAGAAAATAAAATACCATAGTACTTATTTTAATGTATAATTATCTTTTATCATGTGTGTAGAAATAAGAAATTAGGAACATTATTTCATTGAAATTATGAAATATTCCAATGTGTTATTATTCAATAGTATATATTTTGGGGAGATATGAAATTGAATTCCCTAGGTTTTAAGGGAACATAAATAAAATTTTGTTATTTATGAAGGTCATGGAGATTCTATTACCATATACTATGTCGAAATATTAACTATATTGTGTTTGAATTTTTTAATTTTATTATAGTATATTTTTAATAAATAAAATTATAGTAATTAGAGTTATGAAATATATATTTAATATACTATAATAATATTTAATTATGTATTTGAATTAATGTATTGAATATTTCTTAGAAATGTGATTCAGTTAAAAGTTAATCCTCATGGAAAATATATGATTGAGGAAGGATAACAAGTAATACGTTTCCTACGATGAGATAAAAATAATATTATTACGATATTTTGTTCCTCACACTAAATTTTTTTAGTGTGTTGATGTGTTATGTTTTCATTACATAATATTAATATATGTATTAATATAAAGAATATATTCCAAAACATGGGATGTTATATTGGAATCATGCAAGTTTCAGTTATGGTTTAAAGGTGATATAGGTATAAAAATATTTTGAATGTGGTAACAATAAACACTATATACTTTATTGTTAATATTAACATAACTCAATGAACTTACTCCAAAAAATGTGGACTTTATATTTGGACAAATAAATGTTGGAAGAGTCTTCAGTTTAACTAATTATTGATTGGATTCGGATGATCATTAGATATTATATGATACCAATTTTAATACATTTTGTTCTAGTATAATATCTACATATTGGGGAAATTATATGTCATTATCTTATCTGTTTAATTATCTATTTATAGTTAGTTGTAGTGATGAATGAATATGATTTCTAATCGGATATTCATTGTATGGAATAAGAAGTTATGTTTTAATTGATTAAACCAAATTCAATGGATTTAATTGTTCATATAGAAAGATATAGAGTGAATATAATTTATTTTATTACTAGTATATAAGGTAATGTATTTTCTAAACCTTAGTGAACCGATCTTGAAACAAAACTGTTATCAATATTCTCTAATTTTGGTGAAAAAATATTCCACTAACACATTAAAATTTAATTCTATTATTATTCTTAACCGTATATGGATAATCCACATTAATGTTATCAATGATATCAATCTTCCATTATTTATGTTTTGAAATTATTATTCACTCCAAAGTCCATGTTTTCATTTCAAAAATTTATCCTTCAATATATAAACATAAATTTTTCTTATATTACCTTAATTATTCACACCATTCATTAATAGTATGTTGTTTTATTAAAAAAAATTATGATGTATGACATTGAAAATGAAATTTTGAAATTTAAAACCATTAATTACCAAGATCAGGATAAAATTGAGAGGAACTGATTTATTTATTTTGTTATTTTGTTAAACCCATAGATTTTAAAATAAGAACATAATGTTTTATAGTGTTAATGGAATAAGATAAAAATCATAGAAGAATAAATAACACCCCTATTATTTTTGATATATTTTTTAATATAAATTCAATATGTCTTGTATCATGACATGAACACAACATTAGGGATAATAAAAACATGATAAACTATTTAAATAATATTATTTAATCGATACCATTATAAATTAGATTTCAATTATCCATTAATGAATTATATGATTTGAATTGGAAATATTTTATGGTATAAACATTTCTAAAAAAATAAAATTTATGCTTGTTTCTTATATATAAAATAATAACCATTGAAATGAAAAAGAAATGATTTTGGAAAACTCTATTTTTCTAAAAGGCGGTTATGTCATACATTTCAAAAATAAAATATAAATTTTTTTACCATTTAAAAAATTAAATAGAAGAATTATACACTATTTTTTAAATTATTATATCATTATTATATTAGGTGTAATGTTGAATATTTTTTATAAATGATATATTTTTTGATGAATAGATAATAAATTGATTGTTGTAGAACTATTAATACTATATTAAAATATTTATAAAGTTAAATTATAATATAAATTTTTAAGGTAAATGTAGTTAACTAATAATTCTCTTAATCCAATGTATTTCATTTAATCCATTTAAAATAAAATATCTATATAAATTCAATGCAATCTATTGGACATCTTCTCTTCAAAAGTAATCTTTCTCTTCCCACAAATTCAATTAATATTAAATAATATTTTTAAACATTTATGAATTGGACATATGAAAATGGATCCCATATTTTTAATGATCATAATTTCTATTATTTAATAATAAAAACATAGTTTTTATGATAATCAACTGTAAAAATGGTATGAAAAATTTACAATGGGGATGGTAACATAGTGTTTTAAATGAGGATAAACTAAGATGATAAGAGGTAAACAGTATAAATAATATCCAAAAATGTTATATATCTATATATATCCAACATTTAATGACTATGAAAATAAATTAATCATATATTTTACCCATATACAATTTTAATAACATTGGTGGACCAATTTATTTTAAAAAAAATACAAGTTTTCCACTAACATAACATATAAATGGATAATCATATCCACTTTCATTCACATATGAATCCCATTTGGAATTGGAAAATTTCGACCCAAATCATTTATCCAAATCTATATATTCATCTTAGAAATAGGTTTTTGTTCCTAAATCGTTTATAATATCACATAGGCATAATCTTAATCATGTTGTATGAGAATAAGTAATCTCAAACTATGAATGTTTTTGTCTTCTTCTGCCAAATACTAATAATAATAATAATTTATGAATATATAATAAAAAAGAACCATCCATATAATGGGATAATATTATGTTATTTTGATGACCTACTTCAATATCATATTCTCTCAAATAGGAAATAATAATGTTTTTTATGTTTATGTTATATTACGACCTCAAAAATCGATGTAACACACTTTCTGTCAATAACAATCACTATTAGTTATTGTATTCTATATAAAGTCTGTAATGGTTATTTATAAAATAATAATACCTCAGGAGTAATTATTATATATATAAATTCTCAATTTTCATTTCTTATTTGATACAACAACATCATTAGCTTCTACAATCTACTGTTGGCCAGTGAAGTGATGCAATTTTATTAAGTAACTCTTTACATTGAAAGTAAGAATTATACATTTGATGAATATAATTGTCAGAAATGACATAATTATAATACTAATGGCCCATCTTTCAATATTATATTATAATATATATTTATTTCATACCTTTTTACCCACTTATATATGTAAATGTCATTCACGTATATATGGAATACCATCTTCAAGAAAAAGTGTAACACTCATTTGATCACCAAACAGGAAAATGATTTCTATAAGTATATTTATTGAAATAATATAGTATTTTTTTGATCATATCTATATCAAAATACAAAATATTACTTACCTTCATTATATAATTATTATTAAAATATTGTAAATGTTATATTTGTATGTACGACATACCTTCTCTAGGATCATAACATTCTTCATTTCTCAATAAAAAATCATGATTTGTATTAATAGTATTTTTTGTATAAATATGATAACTATTTATGGATAATTATTGTTTATATGATTATATAATTACATATTTGATTAATATTAAACGACCAATGAAATTGTTTACACAGAAGTCAATTATTGTCAAAACAAATGATGTAAAATTAAATGATTTTAGAAATTCCAAGTAACATGAAAAGAATTGAAATAAAAAGAATAATAAACATAAAAATAGTTCTTAATCATGTAAATAATTTCCATATGTTTACTATTTAGGATGATAATGAACATACATGAGGATTCTGACTTAGGTTATGGGATTCCCATATCGCTTTTACTTCTATGAGACATATACCATATTCACTAATTATTCCATTATATTGTTTATATATTACCCATATTATTATTTTATAACATGAATCTATTTTTTACAGTTTATTTACTTTCTCAATTAATTATATTTCATTCATGGGTTTCATAATTTTTTAATGTAACAATATGATATGGGCTTATTTTTCAATCTCAATTTTATATGAGAATTTTCATGTTTATGCATTCCATGATGAATTATATTATATTTATAGAAAAAATTAAATTTATTTGTCACATATATTTATTCATGAAATTTTACATGTAATAGTACCACCTCCAAAAATAGTGGTTCATAAAATTTATTATAATAGATTTTTTAAAACCATAATTTTATCTCTTTTGTCAAAAAAAATTTTTCATAAAAACTTATGTTATCTAAAAATTGTAATAATTATCTTACCATTAAATATATTTTTATTAATTAAATTTTTTCCCTTTTGGAATTTTTTATTTTTTTAAGTAATCATTATGACATTTTAATAATAATTTTTATTTGGATTTTACCGTAATGGTGAATGGATCCATTTTTAATATTTTTGTTTTATAAATTTGGTGGCATGAATTGGTTTCCCAATTCATTCCATAATTTAATTTATTAAAAAAAAGTTACAATATAAAAATGATGTGTAAAAATTTTTTTTCATTAAGGGATTGAGGGGAAAACTAAATTAGACTTCAAGAGAAACCAAAAGAGTTTTGATTTAATAAAACCTATCCTAGGCATCTTGTTATCAGATTGTTAAGAATATATTTCTATAAGGGTATTAGTAGCACAAATCCATCATTGTGCTATGCTATGTATTAGAAGAAAAATCCCATAGAATTCTAAAACCACAGATGAACCAAAAAAGGGAAACTACTAATCATGTAGATGGCATCTATAGACATCCCATATTTAATATTTAAATCCACTTCATACACATTATTCCTGGACACAATAATACAACCTCTAGCATGAAAAAGAGATGACTAAAGGACAAGTAGGAAATTCTAAGACATTACTACCTCAAAAATAACTGAAATTTGAAAAATCAAGAGCATATAAAAGAATCTATCACTATCCCAAATCCGACTAACATTTGATTCCAAAAATATGTTTCATGAACTCATTATAAAATAATATTATCAAATAAAATAGTTATGTTCATCAATAATGTTTTTAATGAAATTTTATTGTATTTATATTCATTAATGGAATAAAACAATTATTGTTCATATGATCCACTAAATGTTTATGTATTTAAATCATCTATATTCATTTGATGGATGGTTTGCGATTAGTTTTATAGGTTATGAAAAATTTAATTATCATTCACCGTTTTTACCAGATGGTTTATAATTTTGTTTGTTGATTGGCATAAGAGTTAACATTTCTTTAAATATTTTTTCAATTATAATGTTTATATTTATTATGTTTCAACCCTTTAACATAATGAAGTAATTTTATTTAATATGAGATGTGTGGGCCCCAATATATCTATTTGAATCAATTTTTAGAATCATATGAAAAAAATTGGTTTTTTTCTAAGGCATTAACCATTAATTTAGAGGTTATTGGACAATGAGTTAATGGAATTTTATTGATATATTGAATTTTGTATTATATAAATTTTATTACAATTATAGAAATTACATGTGATAATTAAATGACATAGAATATCCATTTTTAGGTTTTAAATATCTTGTTAATATTTATATGGCATTATTTGATCAAACGTTTAATACTTCCAAATAATTATAATTATATATAATAAAATGTAATGTGTTTAAATTATTTATATTTCCATATTCATTGATCATTCTTTATTTACTAAGTACAAATTGTTATTACACATAGTGGGGTGAGGATATCACCCATTTCTTAGGATTTGTTTTCCATAGGATAATATGAAATGATTTATGATTGATATGAATTGATATTGTACGGGGAAGAGTTGTAGGGCTCCTCTAGGTGGATCGTGGGGAATGAAGAGACAAACATCTGAGTGGTGAACTGGGTTGGGGAGAATATGTACTTCCTTGTTTTCCCAGCTACATGTAGTTCATTCAGTGAAGCGAGTAGTTAACTGAATGTGGTAAGGTTTTTATTCATGGTGGATTATTGGAAGGTATTTAGTGACATATCCTTGAATGATGAGGCGTATAGATACTATTTCACTGGGTCTAGTTTGAGGTCCTTCTAGATGCACGACTATATAAATCTACACCGTGAAGTGTGGAGCACAAAATGTAGAGTATTACACTCACTGTCATCTTTTATACCATTTGGGAAGAAAACAATCATGTCTGTTTGGGTAATAAAATCTCCCTTAACTTCATCCTGTTGAGGATTTGGTTGCTATTGGGGTTGTGGGGTTCTCACCTGAAGGGGATCATGAATTATTTCTAGAATCTAGGTTGATGAGCAGAGCTGGATTGGGTGAAATATGTATTGTTCTATGGATAAAATGGAATATCCTGGTGAATAGAATAAAGCTTAATGTTGACGGTTATTGGTTGAATATCCAAATGCATGGTCAGGGCATTCTTACAGACTTGGTGGATTCTATACAGTTCCCTTTCAGCAAATTTTTGGCCCAGGCATTTCATGGGGGTGGAATTTAGGGTGCTCCATTCTGGAATCAGGCTATATAAAGGCTTTGGACTTCAAGTGATATAGATAGTTTCTGAATCTAATGTTCTAGTCTGGATTCATCAGGGGAAATGCAGGGCTATATGGGATTTAGTGTATGATGCTAAAAGTTTCTCCTGGAACACAAATGATGGGAAATGGGTAAAGAATGTTTTTATATAAGATAATGGTTCTGATGATGCCCTTGCTACTTTGGGGGACCTGAATGACATACTTATTATTTCTTAGATTTTGGGGTCTCTTCCTATGGAATGTAGATTTTTCATTCCAAGGGATTTCCTATGACTACTCCGTTTCCACCCTCCTTGTGGATATCTCTATTTTTCTGGGGATATTTCCCCTCTTTTTCTATTTTTGAATAAATAAATTAACCATCAGTCAAAAAATTGAACACACAATTAATGGGAAAACGATCTTAAAAAATTATTATATTTCATTTTCCCCATGATATGAGGATATTTGTTAGGATTAGTATGTATGGATATTATAAGGTGAATAATGGTTATCTCATGGAAAATACATTGTGCATTTTATTTATTCAATTGTTGATAACATTATTTTGAATCTAATATCGTAACATTATTTTATTTTTTCACATGATACTTGGAATTTGTTTTTTGATAATATTAAGGGAACCAATAAGGGGAATTTTTGAAATATTAATGAAAATAATTTCAGTATCATATGTTCAAAAAATTTAATCAGGATTCAAGTATGTATCCAGTTTACCATTAATAATAATGTATAAATCATTTCGAGATGAAATTCCTTATAACACACTCCAATGATATAATGTAGAAATATACTAACGAATATTAGGGTTGGGTTCTCTAAATAAATTAATCCATCGTGTTTCCTTACCTCACACAGTAAGAATAATTTGACAAACCAACAAAATTTATAAAATTTATAGATGTTTAAAAATAATAGAAAGTGACATAAAAGAAAAAATGAATATTATAATACTATATAAGAGAAATATTTCAAGGAGGACCACTGTTATTGTGTATTATAATTCTAATATGTTCTTCTTCATAGATTACAACATACAACTACCCTAATTGAAGAATTATTATCCTTATTCTCTCTAGAATAGTGGATACTCAATTTTTGAGATTTATTATTGTATTTTATTGATAAAAAACATAATGACTTCATGTCACTACACATTCTTTTACTCCAACCAGAATTTACAAACCTGATACTAGTTTTTACATTGACAAATACATCTCTACCCAATCCATATTGGATGAAATCATTGAGTTCCATTTGGACTCCATAGTAAGATTATAATCTTCCATCATCTTACACCACACATTTCATCCATCCAGCAGATCCAAATGATTATATATATTAAAGGAAGGTTAGATCTTCATTTGGTGAGTAATATTCTATATACTACTATCTTATGGATTAAACATCTTATTGAGATGTTGAGTAATATTCAAGAGGATTCTAGGGTTGAATTCGAATGTATCCCATGATTAGATTCCCTATATTAACTATGTTGTGTGATGTATAGTCTCTTCCTCAATTCGATAGATGATAAACCATGTTAATTGTGAACATTCCCCAAATCCCACATTTCACATAACTAGTATCCTTACCCTTACTGCTGAGACACTATACATAGTTTTTTAGATTTCAAAAACCATTCGTAGGGTGTTTGAGGGAGGGAAATATTTTTTTATTGAGTGAATGACTTTCTCTATGAACCCTAATATAGATTCAGTATATAGAAGTATATAGGAATAATATTCCCTAAACCATATAGTATCCATAAGATTCTGTACAATAGATATACAATCTATATCTCTTTTCTCCTTTACATATCAATTTCTCTCAGATTAAGAATACATATCAGTTTTAGTTTTATATTTATATTTGAATCTATTATATGTCTAATTAATATTTAGAGAGAGGATTCCAATAAAAATTCAAGTGGAGTGGTATGAATTGAGAATGATACTTATAAGATTTGATGATGGTGGGTTCTTATTCAAATTATTTTCTTCTTATCAATGAATGTATCAACAGTGTTTGAAGAGAATAAAATTGATAGTAGTAAGAAAACAAAGAATTCTCATCATGTTCTCCTATTTTTATGGTCATTTCATTTATAATATTTCGATCATAGTTTTTATTTTTCCTATACATAATTTATTTTGGATATGATTGTATATAATTTATTCAATTATTTTTTGTAAATCATGGAATTATAATTTTTAACATCATATTTTATTTAATTGTATTAATATAACATTTTTACATATTTGATACATAGTGAATAATTAATTGTTTATGAAAAATTTGAATAAATCACTCCACCAATACATTATCAATTAATAAAATAAATCCATTGAAATAGATAAATAGTGAATTTATTAATAAATAAATGATGTGATGTAATTATACAATACTATCACGAATATATTTTTGTGGTTTAAAATACATTTTATTCATCCTTTGGATACACTTCAGTGTGTTGAGTATCACAAAACAATTATCATTTTCAGGTTTTTCGTCACATTATGTGATTAAAGATAGTATTGAAATTATATCATATGATATATACCATATAGAAGTTATAATAATCATTAGATAATCATTTTGGGATTCTAAATATATATAATAATTATTCAAATGATAAATTATTATTTGGGTAATTTCACTGTATGTTACATAAAATTATATAGTCTAAGTGTTTTTGATAATCTTAATCAATATATTCTAATTTTTTAGATATAAAAATAAAATGGAATGGATTCATAAAATTTCCAATCTATATAAAAGATGGATGATATATACCACCAAAACAAGTCAACAAATATTATCTCAGGATTTAAAATTATTCATAGTTTTAAATGAATTGTTAATAGAAAAAGTCATGATAGTGTTCTAACCAATGAATAATATTATTTATATGAACCCTATAAACTACCATGGAAATGATATATTTTTTAACATCAAACTCATATCGATCAAATTATTAATAAAATTATTAATATTTGAGATTAATAAGTTTCAAGTACACCATTCATTTTCTTCATTTTATTCACTCAAAAACATATAGATATATTTTTGTAACATAAGCGTATTAGATTTATATATTTTTATGATTTTATATATGTTAAATTATAATAATACCCTAATGTAAATTTAACAATTTAATTAATATATTTAAAATATTTTATTATCTATAATATTTTTTCCTTTCTTATATACAATAATATTTTTAGTAGTATTTTAAATGGTTGAGACAAAAACTGATATTATAAATGAGGTATGGTTTTTTAGAAAAAAACAAAAAAAAAGATAAATCATTATTTATATAGATTTTTGGACGTAACACATTTCATGAAATGATATTATTTACTAAAATCATCAATATAAATGTAAACTTTTTAGTGAAAATATTGTAAAATTAATTATTCGATTGGCATTTGGATGAAATCCTATAAGATTGCTACATTTATTATTTAATGTTATTTATTTGTTGAATATATTATATATTATGTGATAGGATAATATTCACATTATGATAAACTATACAAAATTAAATTTACATCCAAAAGAAGTATTCTAGGAATTGTAATTATTTTAATAATAATACTTTCCATAAAAAACATGAGAAATTATTTAATAATAACACATACACCATGATCTTTTAAAAAAACATGATGAATTTTAAAACCACATTATATTCATTAGGTGAATTTATTTTACTCATTAACATCTAAAACAAACAAATATATAGCTATATATTAAGCCCATTATTGACATTTAAATATTGAATTGGAAATAAACATTATAATATGAATTAAAATTCCTACCATATATTATTTAGTATAATTAAATTTCAATATTATTGAGTTTCATTGAGATAATGGAAATTCAAGTAAACACGAAGTGGAATTATATGGAATGAGATGATGTGGACATGTCATTGACTATAAAATTTTATTCCTTTAGATATACATCATAATTAATATGGGTTTATCTCTAATTTTTGAACAGAAAATTGAAATAAAAAACTATATCATGGGTATGAAGAATAAAACATTTACACATCCAATGATATGGGTATAAGTATTAAAATTAGTTTTATGATCACATATTATAATGATAATATTAATTATATAGTTGTTTTTCTTATGATATTCCCATACAAATAAATATAAAAAAATAAAAATAATTATTTGAAGAATACTCAATCCATCAAATTATAATATTAATTATTACTATCAATAAGAGATAGATGATATATAAGAGTTTTTGGAATTTGATTAGTATAAATTAGATTGTACATTATTTATAATAAATTTAATTTAATTCATTATAAAAAATAACCGATCAACCATTTAATGAATAATATTAAAATATATTGTATTGTTGACTTATCACCAAAAATCTCCAAATAAACATATTTCATTGTAATATTTAATGGTGATGTTTTATTTATCTAATGTTTTAACTGAGATATTTATATAGTCTATATAAAAAATCTTCTCACATATGAATGAATGAAACATTTTAAAAGCGCTCATTAGGGTTTTGTGTAAAATTTTATAGAAATTTATTTCAGAATATTTGAAAACATTTATATGGAATATTGTAAATTTTTTATAAAATTGATGTGAAAATGGAGTGATTATTTAATAATGATGCATGAATGGATACAATGTTAAGATAATAATGGTAAAATTTGGTAAATTTCAAAATAAAAATAATTTTAGTTACATTATTTTGTAATATTTTCTTTTGTTGATTGATATATCTCATTTGGAATCAAAGTTTAGATTGTTTTATAGGGGAAACGAAAATGTTTATATGTGGGAAAATTTGAGTGATTCAATTTACAGAAGGGTTTTATCAGGTTTGAAATAATATTTCATATTAATAACATATAATTTCAGTTTTATTGATAAATATATGGATGAAAAATAATAATTCATTAATGTTTTTTGAAATCTTTTTGATGATAATAATTGTGGACTAACCTCGCAACTATCCCCATCAGAGATTATGTTTTTACCAAAAAGATGACACTGGAAATAATAAAGGACATTATGCCACAAATAATTCACTCATGACATAATATGTTTTAAATAGAGATACATATAATTAATAAGAATTAATTAAAACTAAAAAATATGTTCTCTTCCTATATGTATATTATAAAAAAATTTGATAGAATAAATTTGAAAAATATGTTTCATATATCCTTTCGATATATTCCCACACATCGAGTCCACAACCACTCTACTGATTCTATCATGATCCATAAGGGCACGATATTGTTAAATGTAGACATTTGTATCATATATTAACACAATGACATTGATTGAGTAATAGATGAAAGCATATTGTGTAGTGTGAAACCATGGGATCTTTAGACCAATGGAAAATAACATGTTTATATGATGGAAGGATTATTGTATATGGATGAAGAATAAGGGACATATTTTAATGGTATAAACTAAATAATTATACATTCAAAATCACCATAACATGGTGCCCTTTTGTGATAATTAAATAATTGAATGAAAATAACGTGAACCTCAGAACCAATTCTTATCGATACGGATTGGATGATATAAGAATATATATAAAAAAAATTATTTCAAATCTATTATTTACATAAATATGAATATTACATTTTTATGATATTTTAAATGTATATCACAATTGTAATTATCAAAATATACACTATCATTCTGAGGAGTTTTCTTTTTTGAAGAGAATAAATATATAATTTTTATGAGAGATGAAATTATTTCACCATGTTGTATCCCAACCAATGAGAAATTAAATGAATTGTTATATTAGATATATCAAATCACTCAATAATTATATTATTTTAACTATAATGATTTCATTTTTTATAAATTGTATGTGGTTTTTTAATTTAAATGATAAAATGAGTAACATGTATCTATTGCACCATAATTTCCAGAATTATAATTAAAATTTTAGGATATTTTGGACTATAAGAAATTATTTTTCCTAATAATTCATCATGTCATGTAATTTTCGTAATTTTCATTACATTTTAATTTTATTTTTTGTGCTTAGTTAATTTTATGATCTTGTAATATATGATGTAATTTAAATTCATAATGAGTGGTTCATCACATATGGTTTGGGAGAATAATAATAGATGAATGTTTGTTGAATTATTCTATAAAATCTAATCATTAAGAGGTTTTCGAATTAAAAATGAATATATATTTCATTCATCATGTTATTCTCAAGTAATGAAATGACAAAATTTGTTATATGGGGAGTTTTTACTAATAACCTATTTGAATTTAATAAAAAATAATGGTCTGTAATTTTTTTTATAATAGGGATAAATTAATTAAACATTGTTATTTTACCTAGTAGGCCAAGAGATGTTTAATACAAGAATTAGAATCAATAGATATGGCCATAAGGATCTCTGTAAACATTGAAAAATTATTCACAAACATTATTTAACAAATTGATTTATAAAATAGGTACACATCATTTATTAATTTTTATATATTGTTCTATTACTTTTAATTTAATTTTTTTTTGCAACCACACACATTATATAATAATTCTCATTAGATTATTTTAGTTTCATAATTTTTTTATCCATCAGATAAAAAAACATAGGGTTCACTTACCTTTATTTATGAAGTCATCTTATATCATACATTAATATATGCACATAGAATAATAAATTTGTTTTCTCTTCTCATAAATTTTCTATGTCTCCATTAACTAACACATAGATGATTATATGTATTCCAAAAACAAAATTTTATAGGAATGAAATCAATGGTAAATTGAATAATTGATCAATTTATCCATCATTAAAATATTTCTTTAATAATTTAACATGATTTTGTTTATTTCACACCAAATTCAATAATATTTAAATGATTCTATTCTAATTGATTCTAAATTACATTACTATAGAAATCATCAAAAATGAGTATTTTATGTAGTGATTGAAGGACTAAATAGTAAAAAACAAATATTTTATCTCAAGAGGTTAGTGGAATTATTTTACAAAATTTATCCTATAAAGATACATTCCTTTAGCGGATCTAAAAGAAGTCATAGTGAACCACAATTACAAATCAGGATTTATAGATGAACCCATCTCTGAGAAATGAATATTTTTTATAATGAATATATTTTATTTATCTGTATGAAATATTATCTAGTACACGTCACTATAGATGATATTTTAATAAGTATTCAATAATGAAAATAATTTTATATAATAGAATGGAATTGAATTTTTATATTTTGGAAATTATTTTATGTGAGGAATGGTTTGGGAATACAAATTAATTATAAAAATAATATTTATAATTAATTTATAAAAAATATTATTATTTTTATTTTGGAGTTTAACTACGTAAACCCATATAGACATATGATATTATATCATACATTTTACTCACATACATGAGAATATAAAAATTGTCATTAGATATCATACCCCTTAATATAAAAAAATCATTTTTTTTCTGAATCTTTTGACTTATTTAATTTTTTTCCCACTCATTGGTATCTATCACAACAAACTAATAAACATCATTTATTTATAATGATGTTGTTATAGAATAAATGATCTTTTAGAATATTTTGGAATTAATTTCACCCATTGTTGTACATTACATAGAGTACAGTGGAATAATTCATCAATGGATGGATTTTATTCCTCAGTGATAGAACTTCTCATAATACCATCAATAACCCTTCTATATCATAGATAGTAATGTTAAAATTATTAATTATAGAATTATATTAATACATTTATCTATCTTATATTGAATCTAAGATGATTCTTCATTAAAACTGTAAATTTTTAATCATTAAAATATAAAAATTTATTTATCTTGTGTATTTAATTTTAGTATTGGTTATCCTTGATCATTTTTTAGGAAATATTTTTTCCAATCTATTTATATATACAATTTAAAATTATAGTTATTATAATAATATAAATTACCTTATCGTTATTCCTAATGAATAAATATTTTTTCAAAATGTACTCTGAGGCAGTATGGTCAATAATAAATATGTCACTAAATATAATTATTTACATCCTATACTTAAAATGGTAATTAATGTAACAAAAAAATGCTTTATTAATGGTATATTAATTTACTTGAAATTCATATTTTTAGCTACTAGAAAATTTCACATCATATAACCCATTATCATTCTATTTCCCAAAATCATCACTCAATAACAATTTGAAGTATAATACATTAATTTTAAGGGGTTTCTATTGTATAAGGATGCGATGATCAGTTGTGATGTTAGTTTATCAATGAATATATTGAATTAATACATACTCTTTTAAAAACAATGAAATAGAAAACAATGGGAATAACAAGAAATTTTTAATCTATTGATCTAGTAAACATTAGTTAATAATATTTGGATGAATCTACTTAAAAAAACACTACAACGATGATATAATTTATAGAATGGGATGTATTTTAATTACAACTATCTTAGAATTTGAAACCTCTCATACCCTTTATGAAAAGTATAAAAAAAATTCAGTTCACAAGGTGAACATAAATTGGGTGTTTTTTAATTAATAAACATTTCTATCTCTCAAAATCAGTTGAAAATACTTCTATAGAATATAAATAATTCTAAAAATACCATCTAAAATATTTACCTATTAATCCATCATTAATAATCTCAATCATATTTTATAAAACTTACATACTACAAATTTTTAATTTAACTAGAGACTACACAATCCAAAGGTATGCCGTCAGTTTAATAATCCCCCAATGGGGTATTGAAATCTTTTTTCAATAAAAAAATTTTGTTTTATAGGAATTTGGATGATACAAGGACAACTATATAAAACATTTAAGAATTTATTCCCAAAAATTCTATCATAAAATAGATTAAAAATGGAATATAAAAATTATAAAATATATTAAAAGAAATTTGATGTATAAAATCCATTAAAAATCCTCTCATAATAACACTATAATAAAAATATAATTATCTTTTTCAATATTGAGAAAAGTAAAACCTCCTTCCCTAGAACCTCATTGATAGGGCTATACCAATGTGTTTAATAAATTTGATAGTAAATAATGTCATCGAGGATCCTTATCCCTTATTATCAAAAAATCATTTATGAAGGTTATGAGTATTCATATTTCCTCATAACTAGGGTTATATTATTTTTCCATTGGGAACCTATAATTGTTGAATAAATTGATAAACATTTGAATATTTTATATTGATAATCTAATGATGGGTTTTGGTCAGTTAAATTTGTAAAAAAAATTTATTCTTGAATTTTTACAAATTAACTATGTTTCAATATGTAAATGAATAGTTACAATCAAAAAATCGTATTTATGTTGAGAATGAAGAGATATAAAATTAAAATGATTCTATTCATATCGTGAATAAAAAATCATGAGACTAGTTTTAAAGGGGCATAAATTTCATTCTTCATTAATCAATGAGAGATATAAAAAACATAATCATCAATTATATCAAGATTGTAAATATCCATAAATTCTGATTCCATGGTTAGTTTTAAGATGTACAGTATAATTTTTTTTCAAAATGGATAAATCAATCATCATCATATGCATCAAATGGATCCACCTCCATATAATAGCTATTTATTATGAAAGATTTAATAGTGGTGGGTTTATAATGGTATTTAATAATAATACTAATTTATTTTTATCCTTCCACGTCTATTGTTTCGTCATGTTAAAATATATTAATTCAATATAAATATTATTCTGTCGAATTACATTAACCTTATAAAAATTATTAAATAATACACCTTGGACAAATATTTTGAATATTAATTTTTCTTCAGAAATATATATGAATACTCTATTAGTGGATAGGAATGTCATATCAACAATGCTAATGACATTCCTATAATAATCCAAATCAAGTATATTTAAATTTATTGGAAGAAAAAAATTTCCTTCCATATATATATTTTTTTAAACTCTCTCCAAGGGGTGTGTAATGGATGCATGCAACAAGTAAATGGAAATAGTGGTGGGTCATAGTAATGTTAAACTAAATTCTTGAAATAATGATCAATGGGAAAAATATAATAATAACTCAAATTTCATCTATGAAATTTAGCACTATAGTTTTTCCTATCTAGATCATCAATATTAATATATATCTCATCATAATACTATATTAATACACATGTTTCATGATTTTTCTATATAATTACTCAATGTCATTTTTATTGAGAACGTTTTCAAAAATGAATTGAAATTTGATGGTATCTAAAACAAATCTAAACCAAAAATATATTAATTTAGAGCTTCATGAAAACCACATCAAACATAAAAAATTTAGTTTTAATATTTCTTGTTTTCACTATGTGATGGATAAAGATATTTACGAAATATTAATTAAAATTGTATGCATCGCCTCACATTATTCATCAGCATTTTATATGAAATTATTTTTCATAACATTACAATGATTTTTTCATTATTTTTAATATTGAATAGTGAGGTTTATTTTATTTTATCAATGGTTTTAATGAAATATAGTTTCAATTTTTTTGGTTATTAATTTATTTATTCAATTAAGATTACATTTTTGACACCATATGATCATTTATTTCTTCATGATGTGTATTTAAGATGCTCTATTTTGAGACATCACTGGAATTACCAAATTATTTATTTCACATATTCTATGAATAATTTAATTGTCACTTGTATTCATGTACATAACTGTATTGTATATTCTTAAATCTATTTTATTATTCATAATGTTATTTATGAAAATAATGAATTAATTTGATATATGTATGTATAAAATTATTATTTCATGAATAAAACCATTTAATCAAAAAAATTACACATCACATAAATCATGTTGATAATTATTTTACTCAACATTATGTCTGTATTAAATCATGGTCTCATTTTAGCTAGTAATCTAGGATCCAATAGTATTATCAATTCATTCTCTGTCGATTATAAGATATGGAGATTCTTCATGATTTTATTTTCTAAGAGATAAAATGTTTTATATCTATCCAATGGTCTGAAACCACACCCAATGAAATATATTTTTTTCTAAATTTTCAGTTTATACATAGACATTTTGATTGTATTTGTTATAGTGGCTGGGCATGACACATTTATGGTATTAATATTTAGATGGTTGGTTCATTCAATTGATATTAAATATTGTTATGACTATGTCTAAACATATGTTTTATATGATATTGAACATGTTCTATCATTAAATCACTATGTTAACTCAGTTCATACTTGAATCAATGGTGAACACACACATATTAACTATTAATATATAATAATATATTTAATATTAATTTACTATAGATTATTAATATTTATCATAGTTATTAAATAGATTTTTATCTAGAGTATACTGTAGATGATTAGTAATATGAATTATACCATGAAGATAAATCTATTTCTTAAAATTATTCCATACATAGGTGGGTGGAGTAATGGTGGTGGATATATTTCATGAGAAGGATCCATAATCTATCAGATTCCTCATATATGGCTTCTCTATAATCTTGGTAAAATCTAGTAATTCATTTCTAAAATTAGTTCATTAATCTATTTTTGTAAGGGATACTAATTGATAATAAATATAATTCCTTCAATGATTCAAAAATGTTTTAATATAATTATAGAAAATTTATAATTAAATATCGCATTATATGGAAACAAATCCTGTTATATATAAATAAATTTAGGTAATCCCATGATGAGGAAGTTGTATCATTATATAATGAAATTCTATAAGGAATGATAGATAGTGCACATTATGTAGTCAATCAATTGTGAAAGGAATGAAAATATTGACACCTTCCATTTACAAATTTTATACCCATGAGTTAACATAGATTATGAAGGGAAATTTTACAATTCATAGTGTTCATACTCCCCCAAATGAGTAATTTATATATTTTTGTGTACTGTATTTTCTTATTGTTTTATCAATCCCTAAAATTGGGTCCCTCCATTAGTTCATACTATTAATATTTTCTTTTACTATGAGATATAAGGTGTTATTAAGTTTCAGGGATTTGAATTCCTAGGTTGTTAGTTTTTATTCTTGTGTAAACTGAAAAAAACTACATTCTAAAAATATTTTAAAAATAGATATGCCATTTTAGTTTTTTAGAAATATTTAATTTTTTAGGTAGTTGGATTTTTATAGTTGTATGAAAACATTTATTATAATAGATAAAAATATTATATTATTTTAATTGATTAATATATAAATTTATTTTTATTATCTACGTAAAAATAGTAAAGAATTATATTATTGTTTAAACAATAAATAAGATTCTACAAAAAAAAATAATGATACAAAAATACTATATCAAAAGAAACTACATAACAATTGTTTGTGGTGGTATGTTTAAAATGAATATATAATGACATGATAATGATGTTATGTAAAAATATTAAATTTTTTATGTCGTATTTGAATTTCAACTATCATGTAAAAGGTAAAAAATTATACATGTATAATATATTTTGATAATTATCTACGTAATTGATTTTCCATTCTTCTTAGAAAACTCCAATATAGATATCTGAAAGTCAATGAAGAACAAAAGAAATATTGGAAAGTATAACGATTATATATTGGGGGAAATAAGTATTCTTTCTACCACTAAAAACCAAAATATTTATAATTATTAACATTTGTCCTAACAAGATCAAAATTTCCATTGATCATGAGTAACAAAAACCCAACAGAACAAATTTTAAATTGGCTATGTCAATTATGAATAATAGATATTCATGTATCATAGAATATAAGTAATATACAACCATTTTTATAGAAAAACTATATATTCATATTAATAAATAATAGAATGTACATTCGAGAAATTTAGTCTTCTCTATTGACTAATATCTTGTTTGAATAATCTATAACTCAATATCATTATTAATCAATATTATTCATCAAAGATAAATACTAAACTCCAAATTGATGAATTCTCAATTTTGTGTTATTTATTATTATTATTGGAATTATATACCAGATTCATATCTCAAAATCATTTTAATAGGATGAATCAAAAAAAATGTTTCAAAAGACACTGTTTATCTTTCTTGTTATGATATGCGAGATGAACCCTTCTAATAGATACAGACAGAGCCATACAAAAAAAATTTACTTCAAATTTTGAAACACATCACGGAACACCTTTTTGAATGTTATGACATCTCATGGATTCCAAGTTCATCCTATTAAGGATTCCATAATATGATTCATAATATTAACATTGTTTTCCCTTATATGATATACATTGATCCCACCTTAAATTACAAAGTGATTTGTGAAATTAGCGATCCCCCTATTTAGTTGATCCTTTTCCCTAAAAATATTATTTGTAAATCTATGGTACCTTAATACATGTTCCATAAATGGTATTTATATATCAATATCATTCAAATTTGAGTTTTACATTTACTTATAATCTTATATAAACATGATTATACCTATGTGAGAGGTATCTTAATGTTATACTTGTTTTTAAGGTGTTTAATGACCACAATGTTGTACACATGTGATATTATTCCATTATAAATGTCATAAAGAACCATTAAACTTCAAAACAAATGTTCTTGGGTACCCTTATTCAAAGGTTATCCATGCCTTGATATCATCGTTTTATCCACTATAAGGAGTTAGACTATTCTAAAATCCCTTCAAGATAAGATGAAATTGATGCTCCTCATTCATAGTAATGTACATTTACATGTGGGTTTTGTTTTATATAATGTCATTATATATGTAGTTATATTAATATCAACACTATATTTACTTATTTCTTGGGTTTTGTGGAATGAGCATAACATAACATATCTATATCTATAATAGAAATTAAAGTTGTAGTCGTACCCTCATTTTGAACATTCATCCCATTGTTAACTTTACATACTAAAAAATAAAAAACTAAATTCCATTAATCAAATAAAAATAGATAAATATTTTTAATAGATTATAATAAATATAAAATCAAAAAAAATTTATTATATAGTTTCTAGAACCAAAAAAAATCCATATTTTTTCTTATATTATTTTTCAATTTTTATTTCATCAATATAACAACAAAAATTAATTCCCAAACCATATTATAATTTCTGAAAAGAAAATCATAAATATTAATAAGCCTAAAATTCAATTTTAAATAATTACCCTATGAAAGAATATTTTCATAAATATTTTCATAATTAACTAATAACTCATTAAATAAAAATTTCCATATAAATTATAATTTTATAAAAACAATTGGAAAAATATCTATCAAATAAATACACAGAAAAATTCCCTATCATAGAAATATAGTCATGTAAATAATCAATCATTTTATCAAACTTAAATGATTTAATTTTTTTTCTTAAATATGAGAATGTTTGTTGGAAAATTAAGATGGAATTATGAAACCTTATTCCCATATGAACACATTCATTTATGTATGAATGAAATTTCACGATAAAAAAATCACCAAAATATTATAACTACTAAAAAAATTATTTTATGTAAATAAATTTATAAGACCATGAAAAAAATCAATATTTTCATTAAATATACTTCCTAACAACGCTTTTTATATATTTTAATAATGTAACATTATTAGTAGAATATAAAATTAATCAAAACAGGTGGATGAGTGAGTTTAGTAATTTAAATTGAGAAAAATTATCTATCCCAAAACTTTAGATTGATGAAAAAAGTCAAATAGTATTATGATATAAATTAAAAAAATTATATTTTTAGAAAGATGTTTAATTAAAAATAAATATTTTCAAAATAATAATTATTTTAAATTAGACTTTTAATGCATGAAAACAATTATTATTTCTATATATTTGAATATAATCATTCATCAAATATAAATATATTGAATGAAAAATAATATAAATATTAAAAATTATTAACAATATCCTTGATATTCAATAAATATCATTTTTAAATATAACGTTTTTTGATGATACAAAATAATCAATTTTGGAAAACAATTTATTGATTTTTTTTTCATTTAAATGGTTTTTATTTTATTATAAAAAGTGCCAAATTCCAATCACCTGAAAATTAAATTAGATATAAATTTGAAATATTATGATATAAAGAAAAAAATAAAATTTTAAAAATAATATGTATTTTTATTTTAGAAACATCAAATTCATGTCGAAATGAAAAATGATTTCATGAAATTTGATTTTCATTAAACTATTGATTGAACAAAATAATAAATTTATTTTTCTATGTTGTTTATAAATGAATAATTTAGTTTAAAAGAATGATTATTAATAAAAAAATCATTTCAAAATTGAATTTTACTATGATTTTCATTTTTTAAAATCATGTATTGCATAACATAGCATTAGTTTTAAAATATCATCAATCTAGTAGCAATAATTAATATTAAATAAAAAATATTTCAAAAAAACATTCCAGATTAAATTAATTATTTTTTTATTTTGAAAATGGTTACATTAGATTTTATCCATCAATAAATTTGGATGAAATGTTTTAAAATAAAAAAATATTTATTATAATAAGAATCATTTATTTATTATGTTTAACGAAAGACAATAAATTATAAATTGAATTATTTCAAGGACATGTGGGTTGTGTGGGGTGTGAATTAGGTGTTACCATTTTTAATAGCATTACAGTGACACTTGTAATTATTTACCCCATTGGAATCTATTTAGAATTTTGTTTTATATCGATCAACTATATTATTTTATTAAACAATCATAATTCACAATCTTTAATTTATATGCATTAAAAGTACTAAAAAAATTCACATGTTTTATTAGAAATACATATTCCATTCCTTAATTTCATAGTCTTATTAATCAAGGAATTCCTAATACATTTATATTCTCATTACACCAGAGGGTGTTTCACAGAACTATTCTGAATTCCATTGTATGTAAAAATATTTTATCTAACAAGAAATCTTTTTTCAAATTTAATTAGACAAATCTCTTAATCTGCTAACTATTTTTAGATCATCACACCATTATTTCTTAGAATACATTGGCACAAATTTTTTCTAAAATCCCCACTATATATATGCATCTTTTTATAAGATTTTCATATGGAAATAATATCAATATATTTGAATAGATGATTATTTTTCGAATTATATAGATATATATTTGCAAATAAAATAATCATTGAATACAAATATATCTCAATAATGTAAGTCAAATCAATATATTCTTGAATCTCAACATCATCAGCAATCCTAATATACTTACACAACCTTTTATCCTTTTCTGATATCCTATGATATTTATTATGAGGTTTCTCATTACATATTTAAATGAAATATTATTGATTGACCAAATACAAACCAGGTCTACATATGACTCTACATTTGTTATTTGATACTACTTTTTCTGAATCATCAAATAATGCTTGACTTCATCTTGTTCTTCAGATTTGATTCCAGAATGATGTAAAAAAAGAACATAGGATAAGATCCACTATATTATTTTTCATCATTAAGTGCTATTTTATTTTTTCTATACTAATTTATCTCTAATAAAATCATGATCTAATAAAATATAAAACATAATATTCATATTTTGATTATCATAGTTTGGTTCTTATGATGATAAATTATTCAATTAAAAATAATGAAAATTCCCAAAAATTATATTTTTTTCACACGATCACTAAATAATTTCTCATAATTTTTTCATTCATGTGTTTCCCGAATAAAATAAATTTTATACTTATATCAAATGATGAAATAAATGGAATTTATTGGACTAATATCACTTCATCCTTTCAGATTACATTATAATTTTTATCATATCTAAATTTTATATAATAGAATTTTCCATTTGCCTATATAATAGTGTGTATTGATTTTTCAAATTAAAAATGATTGACATAATCCTCTTCAATGTTTTGTCACAATAATGATTATTATCATATATTATTATAGTTTGATCAACTGAATATTATTTCAGGATTCATTCACATATATTCACATAGTATATTATACAAAACTATATTATATATCATAAAAAATTATTCATGGTTTGACACATATTTTTAAGCAATGAAATAATTTAAATTTAAATATATTATCTTTAATATAGAATAAATTCAAAATCCACATCACAAAATATATACAGGCAACTAATAATCAATATCCCCATTTGTATAAAAATAATATGTAATTTTAATTTTTTTATCAACACTTTCTCTGTTATCTTGAGATATTCTATGAATATAATCGTTTCCATGTTTATGATGTCTAAATTCAAAAAATAGTTAATACCGACTCGTCTTAGACAGATAAAATATTGAATTAATAACATTACGATTCCTGAAAAAAAAATTAATAACAAAATCAACTTCTTGTTTCATTGCATTTCTTGTTTTAAACATGTTATGATGAATACAATGTCATATAATTTATTTCATATTAATTCATCACAAGGATTTGTTATATTCAATCCATATTCAATCATAATTCATAAAATAATATGGTTATTTGGAATATTTTAAAATTGTTCCAACATCAACATATATTTATCAACACTATAATTTATAATTTCATTATTTAACATCATTAAAAATATTCTATAAATTCTCCATTACATAGTTACTTTTCTAATAGATTATAGAGAATCTTATTGTGTTATAATTTTTAATCACACATTCATTTTCTTTATTGTGAAATTTTAATCCATGAGTAATAGTTTTTACATTATTACAATTAAGTGAAATATTTATGATTATAATATAAAAATAATTGATTTATTGTATACATATGTTTTCTAATTTGTTTTTATTAATTGGAGATATATAATGATTAAGAAAGATAATTAACCTCGATATGAATACAAAAAATTACCAATAAAATTTATAGTTTTGAAAAGGAAATAAATAAATAATATTTCAATGAATATTATAACCCAATAACTAATCTAGAAAATAGATCAAGTAGATCATGCACAAAAACAAATATCTTATCAATCCTTTGACCATTTATTGAATACATGACTACGAGGACAAACTGGATTAATAAAAATCTTTATCAGGACATGAATAAAGTATAATTAACCACATATTCGGATGAATGATAGATAAATATGTATTGGATTACCCGAATATAGTGTATCAACTATGAAAATTAGATCAAAACAAAAACAACATGATTTATTTATTAAACTCCATGACCCAATCAGATAATATAAAAAAATTATTTAGCAAATATAGACATAAAAAATCACCCATATGACGTTATGGAATATACTCAAACACATTGAGACTATTCCCATGGACTTATATCTTATATAATCAACCTTTTTTATCAATGACATTTCTCAATAGTTAATACATCAAACATCTTCCAATATTATAAAAAACAATTATCCATGTGATGGTTAGTTTTATTACAATAATCACATAAAAAATAAAACAAGTATGGATTATTAATACTTATATGTCCTCAATACCTCAAATTAAAAAGCCTTTAACTCAATTTTCAAATTCCCTTGAAGTTATCCACTCTTTCTAACACTTCCCATATTCAAAACAATTGTTGTTGGTATTATATCCCCTCTATCATTAATTTTGATATTAATTAATAATTTTTTTCAATTTAATAATATTATATATATGTGCATACCCTTTTACATATCCAACTATATATAAAAGGAATCCAATACATACAACTTCATCACAAAAAAAAAGATTATTTCATTTTTAACTCCAATGGTTATAAAAAAATTATTCCATACTAAAACCATAGTGGTAAAACCTTTAATCTAAATTAAAATTGTGGATTATAAAAAGATCATCAAATTTAAATTTTATATTGATTCCACTTTATACATTTATATTTTTAAAAAATACATGATATGATTCAATAAGAAAACTGGCACATCATTACAACCCCTTTGATATGTTGTAAATAATAATAATTAAAAAAATATTTTATGCTTCTAAATTTAATAATAAAATTAATGTGGGGATGTATTTCCCCTCCTTAATATATGTGTTTTCTTTTGTATGTTAAATCATGACATATTCTAACCATTAGCATCTAGTACAGTTATAGATTGAATTAAACACTAGTTCTTTAATAATAAAAATGTGTAATTAATGTCTACATATACAAGTTCTTGTCTAATGTAGAATTAATAAATATAAATTTTTTTTATATGAAAATATACCAATTTGGAAAAAAATAAAAACAAATTCATTAGTGTTATAATTTATATCATTATATGTATATTTTTGGAGTGGAAATGGTACAAAAAATCATGAAGTAAGGATGGAAGCAAAAAAAATAGACCATACGAAGACCGTCAAAATATGTTTTTAAAATGATTATTAAACCAACATTTTTCTTCAGAGAATAGACTAATATTTTTAGGTGAATGATGAATTATTTCATTATTTTAAATTAAAAAACACCAACTATAATAAAATTAAAATAATATTCTATGATAGGGTATTAATGTGGGTTATATAGCTCCAACATCAACCTATGTTAATGTAGACCATAATATACTTCTATATAAAATTATGGATTTCTTGAATCCATCAATTTTTTCAGTATCACATCTCAATTTATCAAATGATTATATTAACAAAATTCAAATATTCTTCCTAAAAAATACAATATGTTATAGATCCATTTGAAGCCATAATAAAAATAAAAAACAATTTTAATTATAACTCGGAATAATTTTTATCAAATATATTTACATTTAATTTCATTTTCTATGAATTAGTACAAAATATTATTTAATTTGGTTGTAATTAATCATTTATTTTGTTATATATCCTATGATAAGACATTATTCATAACCCAATTCCATTTTTAATTAAATCTATAAACATTCATTTCATCTTCATTGTATCACCACCTGTCTGTTTTTAGATTTCATTTCTTCTGGAATCATGGGATCTTAGTCTTCCTAAACATTTTTACTTTTTTATTCTTTTATATTTTATACATTCTTCAAGGATGATTTATCTTTTCTATCATACCCTAAATTTATTTCTATATTCAGTGTATTAGGTCATGTGGTCAATTTATCATTAGGAATAGGCTCTTTCTTAACAATTGTTGTGAAAATATTCATTACATTAGTTTTAGACGATTCAAAAATTTTGACTCACCCATATTCATAAGAAATAACATAATTTCTGGTAGGGATGACATTATGTTTTTTAGTATTTCCAATCAAATTTAAATTACATAAAAAATTATTTTATCATTGACTAACCACTTGTCGTAAATTTCTCATCTATATTATTTGATATCTTCATTGGATTCCATCCCTTGGTGGGATTTATTTTTTACATCCCATGAAATGATAGAATAATTCATTTTTTTATTTATAAAAATTAATTATTTAGGTAATAATTTTTCATTATATGTTTTGATGTTTAGAACAGTTTACTTAACATATAACAACATCTTTCCCCAAAATCATATGACGCATACAACACTGAGTTATATCAAAAAAATTATATCGCTAATATTATTATATCAATTTGTTGGTGTTTCATAGTAGTTCAATTAGAGTGAATGATAATGGAAAACTTTATTATGTTAACACATGTTTATTGATTTCATTAGATTAATACAATAAATTTTATGGTATAAAAATATCATTTAAACCATTTTTTGCGTAAAGGATCTATAATTTTTAAATGTAGTTTTGATGACATTTAATAGATAACCCATTATAAGTTAATCGTTGCAAAATTCAAAATTTCTATATAAAATAAAAAAAAATTATATTAGGAGATCATAATATACATTGGGTGTATAATTTTTGAACTAAGAATCACATTTTGTCAAATAAAAAAGAATAATGAAATTTAGTTAATAAATAATTATTCATCATATTTATTAATATAGTTAAATTATGTTTTAATATTGATTTAATGTCTAATTAGAAAAATTATATATAATTTAAACCAATATATTTCATTGGAACCAATATTTCATTAAATTTTTATATATGAACATTGGATGCTTTTGAACATATTAAATTTAACATAACATGCTTTGTCGACCAATTCGGGAGATTAAATTTCAAAACAAATCTACCAATACTTTTCATGGAAATTAGGAAAATGTATTCTAAATTACAAAAAAAATAATTTATATTATTTATATTGGTCAAAATAGTTTTTAAAAAATTATTTGTAAATGTAATTATAATTAATTATTGTGGTTAAGTTGAAATTGTTTTTTACAGGGGACTAAACCATAAACATAAAAGCCAAAATGACAAATAAAATGGTAAGAAATAAATTTGAATGTTCATATATAAACCATATACTAAATTTTATTTAATTTTCACCATTACTAATGCCACAATAAATAGTAATAATATTGTTTGAATTCCCTTATAAACCATATATAAGATAGCTACACCCCTCTACAATAAAATAGCACTCAAACATTCCAATTATTCTCACAAATAAAGCCCATTTCACTTTTTAATTGCATTATAATAGAATCTCAATACAACCCAATGGTCACCATATAGAAATAACATTGTGAAAAAATCCTACCATGTTGTCTTTGGGGGAAAACCAAAATGAGTAACCTGAAAAAGGAGGTGACATTCTTCAATAAGCATATATTTGTTATTTATTTTTATAACTATAAATTTCTTATTATTTTATGATTATATGTAACAGAATTAGTAGCATAAATATTCTGATATTTTTTTGTTGTTTCTTTTACCTACACTAGAACACAAATCCATCAAATGTGTAATCAAATTGTTGTTCGTGTACGGAGAACTACTACTTTAGGTAATCATATAGTAATTTTTTTCCGTCGCCACTTCTCATTGTTAGGAATTGTGATGGGAATAAATTATTTAGATGATATGTACATGATTATTGTGATGTATTAATAATTATGGAATTAATATATAAATATACATTCATGATTTCCATTTTATGATAACACTATAATGTCTTGTTTGGATGTGTGGACTACCTCCTTCTCAAAGAAATGTGAATTGTTCACAAATTAATTAAATATATTATGTATGAGTAAAATTAAGAATAAGATAAATAAATAAAATCCATATTAATATAGGAAAAATTTATCTTTTTGTAAATATAAAATATCATTTTATTTATTAAAACATTATCTAATTTATAATGATTAATCATCATTCATGGTCACGTGTAGTACTAGCTCCTCTACGTGATGTGATTCCTTTTAAATGATAAGAATTTTATATATAATTAAATATGATTAAATAATATTTTATATATGAAATAAATTAATTATTTAGAGATAAATTTAAATTACCACTTTTTCATAATTATCATTGAAAAAATGGGATCATTATTCAACCATACGAAATTCTTAACATCACATTGATTGAAATGTTTGTTCGTTTTTCAAAACAATATTTTATGATTGGTTTGAAAAGCATAATTTTTATATAAATATAAAATTTTTTGAGATCATAATTTTATATATGTTTATTTTAGGACACCATTGACTATATTTTACCTTCCATGGTCGTTTTTTATAGAGTAAATGAATATTTTCAAAAACACCAAATGTATACAAAATTGTATAAATAGTTGTTTACGAAATTTTAATATGTGTAATAAAATTAATTATAAAAATGTAAAATTATCAAAAAACTGTAAATAATTAACCCAATTTCATTATTTATTAATATAAAGTAACATGTGACATGTCAGACTCATGGTAAGGTATTTCATCTCAATATCAATTCATTGAAAATTTCAAAATGATATGAAACTTTATTCATTAGTATATTGTATATACAACACATTTAAAATTATGTTTCTATATTTTATCAATAAACATTTTACTAATTTTTTCTTTAAATTATATTCATTCATGGTATAAATGATTTTAATTTTTAATATGATATTGAACACATTTAATGTTTCATGATTTAATATTTTTATTTCTATTATATTGAAATTATTGTAAATATTTATTTAAAAGGATATAAATGGTTTAAAAAATGAATTTAATGTCTATTTTTAGTTCCATTTAAATTTATTTAAATATTTTTTGCATCTTTATAGGAAATGATTTTACAACCCAAATAATGAAGTATCTCTTCATAATATACATATTTAAAATGACATTTCTACCATCATGGGGATTATATTAATTTCAGATTAATTTATGAGATGTAATACATTATATAATAAAACAAATATCCCTTTAATGGGGAGATTTTGTATTTAATGTGGGTTTTCAAATGAAATTTGTATATTTTTTGAAAATTATTTTTTAAAAGTAATATGTTATTATATTATTTGAGATATTTTTATACGATTTTAAATGGGTTTTTAATATTATGTGATGTTTTATTTCATGTTGTGGTTATTGGATATTTTAAATTATTTTTTTTCTCATGTATCATTGGGATATCCCTTTATATTATAATTGATGGTTGGACAAAGATTGTGCTCCATTGATTTGGGTAATGAATATATTCTCCATATAATTATATTGGATGTTAGTTGAATGGTTATCCATTTCAACATGTGTTCTTTACTGGTTATGTAATGATTCAATGTGATGATGTCCATAGTTAAATACAAATTTTTTATAGGATTTATATTGTTTTTTAATGAAAATAATATGTTTTAAAATTGTAAAATAATTGATACTAATAAAACAATGATACTTCCATTTTTGGTAAAATGTTACATTTTCAAAAATTATTTCTTATGAATTTATTTTTTTATCAATGGGAGAAAGGCTTCCATACATTTATATATATTATTGATTTTTTTATACTTAGACACAACTTTTAATGAAATTTCACATGACCTAAGGATTGGGGGACTGGAAGAATTCATTTTAATATCTATTAATTGTTTCAGAAAATTGATCATTATTATTTATCAATGTTTCTTTTATTGGAAAATGGATATTTTTTTTAAGTTCACACTTTCTGTTTTATATTTCATTTATTTATATGATTCGGAACAATTATATAAATCTGTAATCCTAAAAATATTCTCAATGTGAAAGAAATAAACATTCCTGAAATAACATGGGATTTTTTAATGTTTAAGGATGAGGTCTTATAGTTTTCTTCAATGGTCTGTTTAGATATCATTAGAAGTTAATGTAATATTAAACACAATCATGTTTAATATTTTACCTTATTTAAAAGTTAAAATGATGTCGGATTTGATGATTATCATGTTTCTTTATTAAAAAAAAATCAGTTTATATTGGGTTTCCATATATGAAACAATTAAGTGATATTAGAATAGCACGAAGAATAATATATAATTCCAAATCATTATCATGAGATAGAAAAAATAGTGTAGAATATTGTTTCAACTTGATGGATTAGTTGACATAGGTTATAAATGTTGGTGGTTTTTATTCTAGAGAGGAAACTAATATACAATCTTTGAACAATCCTTTTGTTTAGATTTTCAGAGGGAATCATACCCGATCATTATGAAAATTCATATACACAGTCTTAGATAAATGATTAACCAATTCAATGGAAACGATATTTGATTTCATGGGATGATAGAAATATCCAATGTGACCCCCTTCCATTTAATGTTATGAAGTTGAATCTGATCAGTTGTGGTATTTTTATTTGATATCCCAATTAAAATTTTATCATGATTCCATGAAATAGAAAACATTAAAAGAACGTTACATAGTGAAATACCACCTTGGGAAATCTAACAATGGGAATAAGGAATTAAGTAGTAAATATCATGGTTTTATAAATAAGGTGAGGAGTTAAAAATATCTTATAATCAAGTTGTTGGCAATGTTGGATATTGGAATAATTAATACATGAGTAAAACCATTCCTTATTAAAATTATTTCCAAACTAAATGTACCAAATAATAGAATTATATTTGAACATTAAAATTAGGTTTTACATAAGTATATCAATTCCATCAATGACAAAAGATTAACAAATATCTCAAATGAATAATGTGTCTTAATTGTTTGAAAAAAAAATTGGTATGTTCACCCTTGAGTTGAAATAGGAACTAATATATGATGTACATAACCCATATTACATAATAGAACATGTAATATGATATTGTATATATATTTTATAGAATATATCTAATGTGATTCTATAATGTGATAAATTGAATACAATGTGTTCAGATGATTATGATGATAGATTGTAATGGTTAAAACATAACATCCTCATTCATTCATGAAAATAATTATTATACCAATGTATATGTGGTACAATTTAATAATTGTAATTCTCATTGGACATCCAATGATAATCAAAATGAAAAATGTTATCTTGTTCATGACGTATCAAGTAACCAAGCTAGTATATTTCATAATAAAATGAAGG
This sequence comes from Viscum album, assembly GCA_963277665.1. NCBI lineage: Eukaryota > Viridiplantae > Streptophyta > Magnoliopsida > Santalales > Viscaceae > Viscum > Viscum album. The sequence goes on along the minus strand of OY728143.1, from coordinate 57,116,988 downwards.
AATTACAACACTATCTTATTCCATGAATCAATATCTTTGATGCAATAAAAATTAATGATCCACATATATAAATATAAAAATGTAATGATACAAATTTAATATAAAAATATTGGAGGATCCTTTAGAGTCTTACTAATCCTAGTCAAATATTAGCACCACATATCACCCTCAAATCAAAGGGTTGTATGAAATAGAAATTTATAAATTATAATACATGATAATGTTGGGTTTTCTTTACTTACATAATACATGGTATTCTAATATAAATCATTTAGAATTCAAATATAATAATTTTCTATATTTGAATATCCATAAGGAACCGTATGAGGCACTATATTAGAAGAGAAGTTCATGTGTAATTATTCATGTATAATGGTTTAAAAAAATGTGTAAAAAATAAATTATCAAGGATAAAAAATTAATTTAACAAATATTCATATACATATACTTTTGGATCAATATTTAAAATAAATATAAATGAAGATAAATATGTAATATATATGAAATTTTACTAAGAGTATAATGTCTCCATAAAGGATTACCTTTAGAAAGTAGTCAGAAGGTTTTTAAACAATTAGATACATAATACTAAGTAATTTTAACCTTCTAAAACATTAAAATGATATAGATTTGGGAAATACAAAATTTATTTTACACTTTTTGAAGAGAAGCAGAAAATATTTTCCATGATTTATGTCTGAGAAATTTCCTGGTATACCCAACAGATTTAATAACTACTAAAAGTGTAAAATAAAAAATCTCTTATTATATATTAAATAGCCTATCGAATATACTAATAATATACAGTATGTTTGGTAGAACTGGGAAATTTTGCTAGTGATAGTGCATGGGAGAAATCCATAGTCAGAGGAGGCATTATGAGAACTAAAACAATAAATGATGAATAAATAAACTCATTTTTTAATAAAATATCATATATTGAATTAAAATGAATAAATTATTTTTGGATTGTAGAATATGATACACATATCTCATATAAATTAGATTAACCATTTATCTATAAATTTATCACACAATGATAAATCTAAAAAAAATATAATTTTCTTTTATTTAGGTTAATAAGTAAACATCTAAATACTATTATTTATAATGAATAAAAATATTATTATTTATGATAAAAAATTGAAAAATTATCTTATCAATATTATTGTGATTTTTCTAAATGTTATAATTTTAAATGAAGAATGAAAAAATATTAAATTTACCAAAAATATAAATTTTAAAAAAATACCTATAAATTTATTATGCGTTTTGATTTAGAAATTAATAATTATGTAAAACTAAATCTTTTCATAATACTGTTTTAAAATTTGACTACTTGTGATTTAAAATTTTACTAATGACGTAATAACATCCAATAAAAACTATTTTGGACTATTATTTGAATTAAATATTATTTTGGTAGAATTTAATTTTCAATAGTATTTAAAGACACATAATATTTACATTTTTATTTGTAAAACAATTTATGTTAATAAAATAAATTTAATTCACAAAACAATAATATAATAACATTTTAAGGTTAAAAATTTACAATTTACTAAGCATGAATTTTCGTGTTTCATTTATTGATGTTAATTGTTTTCATTATATATGTAATTTATATAAAATAATGTTGATTTCCAATTTGGAATTTGTATTTCTAAATTCTGTAATAATTTTAATTTTAGTATTATTTAAAAAAATAATTTACACTAAAAAATATTAGTTTACATAGTAAAATGAATATTTTTTAAAGAACGATAGGTTTAAAAATATTATGTATTTTTAAAATATATTTATTAATTTTACCTTAAGAGACTAATATTATGTTTATAAATATATATAAATAAACTTACACTCACTTAATAGATAAATAATTTTAAGAATTATATAATGGGACTAATAATTAAAACATCATTCTCTATAATAATCTATATCATGCACATTATAAATTCTAAATTAAATATAAATTTTGAAATATATATATATAGAATGTTGATAATGGATAGAAATTTACGATTCCACTAAATATTCATTTTTTTAGTTATTAAAGAACACATTTTGATTATATGGGATCCATATATATATATATATCAAATTTCTATTTTCAAATGAATTAAAACATCACAATTTTCAAAAATAAAATTCATTGGACCAAGACTTCACCCAAAACAAAAACAAATTAAAACCCGATAAAATGAACATTAGAACAATAATGATATAATTGAATGAGAGTAAATCATATAATCAACGAAACAAAAATTTTGAGATCCTCTAAGAATCACAATCAAATCAAATGAATTGGAATGAAACCCATATAACTATCATAATTATTATCAACAAAACAAAATATAGCATCATCATCAAGATTAACCAACATCCATATGTGCCACTATATTCACCGATAGGAAAAAATACCAAAAACCAAACTAAAACTAAATCAATATGAAATCATAGAAAAATGTCCCACCAATTAAATTATATCCAAAATAAATGAAAACTATTAATTTTTAAAAACCCCAATTTTAGAATACTTTAGAACCCATCACATAATAATCCAAAACCTTATCCAGCAAAACCGGTAGTAGAATGGATTATCAAAGAATGATATCACACCAACTCATATACCTGATAAGATTTCAAAATGAAAACATGGTCACCCTCATGCCAAAGGTGAAAAATTGATACATCTTTGTGTTGGAAGGGGTTCCATGAAAACTAGAAGGAACCACTAAGGATAACAGATGAGAAGACCTTGATCTAGATTCACCTCTTATTTTTTCACCCTAATGAAAAAAATGATACGAGAAAATGTGGTTGATTAATGAAATAATATGATGAAAATTATGGGGTAAGAAGAATATTTTAAGAGGAATGAGAGGAATTAGCAATGTGACACATCAAATCATGATGGAAGACTTAGAAGAGGATCATGAAAAGAAACATATGAATGAAATCATGAAAAGACTCTAGAACATCAATAAATGGACATAAAGGTGCCAGAAAATGATAATGTGGGGAAATAAACCATTATATTAATATGGTATCAATATGGTCAGAATGAAACTGACCAACCTTTCATCAGAATTAGAATATTGGAAATTATTCATAGTGTTTACATAATATTTATAGTTGTATAATAAATACATTGAATAGTATTTAATATAAATTAATAAGAGTTCAAAAGCATAATATAATGTTGATAAAATATTAAAATTTCATTGTAAATATTATAAATTATAGAGAACAATTTTTAGTATGGAAAATAATTTAAAATTTTTAACTCCCTAATATTAAAAAAACGTTTTATTCAGTAGTGTATTTGAATTAGGACACCCTGAGTAGAACGAAATATGGAATCAAAGACATTACAATATTCTTACTATTTTAAATAATTATTTTCAATTATTTATATTACAATTTATTAATTATTGAGTATTATTTCATTATAAGCAACATGGAGTATTATCTTTACTATTCACTACAAATAATACATGGTTTTACTAAAAAAAAAATATACTATTATTAAAATCATTTTATAAGAATGTTATCTCCAAGCCATTAATATATTTATTATAAAATGGATAAAAAAAATATTAAAGTACATGATTTATTTCAATAGTTACCAAATAATTATAAATTAATATAAAAACCAACGGAATATAAATGGTACAATTTTTATCAAAAAAAAATTTATGTACCAAAATGGTTTTATCCATATAAAATAAATTAAATAATATTTGATTATGATCTCAATTAAATTTACATAATATATATTAATTGATATTTTTGGACATTAATACAATGTATTTGATTGTCACGTCCCTTCCCCCGGGGCCCATGCCATGACTACCCCAAACCCTGTTTCCATAGGCCAGGGGCTAGAGAATAGCACCAGAAAGCAATATCATAAAACTGGTAAGGCATTGACTTTTATATGAAAAACTCACACAATCTATGCACACAAAATGATACAATAACAAGGTAAACATTATAGTAAATAGAGTGTGTACATTTTTTAAAGGGGCTGAAATTCAAGCCCAACTGGAGAGTAAAATTAAAACTGAGAACAAATCCTGTTAACACCAACCATGGATCCTACCTGAGTTGTTGGTACCTATCTCAAACTGTCATCTCAATGGGTCATTTTTTCTAATGGTCCACCTTCGAGCAGCCTCCATTATAGGTACCCTTATTCTTGACATATGTTTTCTATTACCTGTACAAGACACAACAAGGTGCGGGCATAACCCAGGTAGGGATGAGTATACCAATACTCAGTAATGACCCTGAGACACCCTAAGGACTCTCATAATCCCCAAAAGATAATCCACAAAACAAGATTTCAATTATAATGAATGATGCGGCAATCAACCATACATTTGTATATTCCCATATATATACCTATGTTATCAAGTAAACTCGTCTCGTTCATGAGGAAATACAAGGCCCAAATCATTATCCAAAAGTACAAATGTTCAAAGATGGATTGAATACCACAAAGGTGACACCACGGTGTAATGTACCCCAAAGCTAATGCCACAAATAATAATTACATGGGGGAATCACTACAGAAAATTATACCACAAAGGTAATGACTCAGCTCGCAACAGTTATAACATAAGTATGTATGAATTGATGATTCGATATATTTCTAGATAATAATACTTTGTTGGAAGGCTTTGTAGTTTTCACACACCGGATCGAAGATGATCCACAAGGGATCTGATGATGACCCACATAGAATATGAAGATTACCTACACAGGATATGAAGTTGACCAATATACGATCTATAGATGACCCACACGAGATCTAGAGATACTTCATGTAAAACCACTCATGGGGATCTCTCACTGAGAATTATTGATTCATTCATGGTATTTTCTGCAAGAAATCCTTCGATACTTATAATTCCACAAATTACCATGATGATGTATCATGTAGGTCTATCATGTCTTAAGGGACCCAACTTGATGGAAGGAGAGTCAATCAGATGCCTGATCTGTATGTTATTAGCGTTTCTGTTTAGAGGTCCTGTTTTGGTTCATGTTCGATACAACATTTACATACACAAAATTTACCCCAAACCCATTTAGAGTATACCAAATTGACGGCCTAGATCTTAATATTCAGGTACCATAAACGGTTCGTCAAATGAATTCCAGGTTCTTATAGTATTTACAAAAGGGGGTATCTCAGTCTAGATGGGCCTGAGTCCAATCCTAACCAATTAGACCAACCCAGCCCGACCCTACCTGCGCCGACACAACCCAGTTCGGGTTGAGCAGACCCGTTCCAGGTTCAGCTCCTGTCTGTGAGACCATGGAGGGCTAGGCCCACTGGGCCGAAGTCCGGCCCTACCTGCAAAGCGGGTGGCGTGTCCCGCTCGGTGTGGCTCATCGGGCCCCCACTACGTGGCCCACTGTGTGGCCCACACATGAGGCGTCCTACCATAGAGAGGCCACCACTAGCCGAAAGATGGGGGTGGCACACCCCAGATTCCTAAACGGCCCACAGGCAATTCAGGTTTGGCCAACACGGCAGCACCATGTTGCGCCTCCCGCTGGAACATGGGACCTACTGAGCGAGTCACGCTCGGTGTGATGCGGCAGGATGGAAATCTGGCAAGCTGCCCTTCCGGTGGTGTTATGGTGACGCTGTCCTCCCATGGCTGGCCAATTACCATCCACCTTGGTGTGCTACCGCGGCTCGACAACTGCAGCCTCTTCCTATACCGGCAGCCCGAACGCACGACGCCAAGCCTCCTCATGGCTGGTTGGGGAGGCGACCACCACCTAGTTCCCTACCTGTATTGGTCACAGGCGCCAATCACCATGTGAATTCCTCGGGTCAATAGGTGAGCTCTAGTGGCCGATTCATCAATTCGTAGAGATCATAGTTTGTCTCAGACATCGTCATTGATTCTATCTCGATGTTGTATGGTTCCTCTCAACCCGATGATCCACCAAATAAGAAAACCTCAATCCATGATGTTTCGGAGGGATGGGGTCCTATAGATTTGTCCCGCACCTTCCATGTTAATCTGATAACATGAAACTCGAGAATAATGATATGATTTAAATTAATGGCTAACAATAATAAACAACCCCAACTTTTATCGTTTTTTGAGGATTGTGTGAGGAATAAGATGATGACAATAATGGTGACGCTGGTGCTTATAACTTCTGCAACATGCATCTGATATGAGCTCGAGCGTTGGATCCTCGTTCTTGATCCATAGGATCATTTTTTGTTTGAGGATGTTATTTTACTATTAGTTCTCAGAAGGCTCTCATATGTTCTCTCCTCCCCACATACTTTCATTGATAATGATTTCTCCAACTAAAAGATGTGAGGAGATAATTTAACTAAGTTTAATTTAATAAGATCAATTAATGTTACCTCGTAAATTGGGGTGGTTATAAGAGTTAAACCAAATTAATAGAAAGTGTTAAAGGTTGGTTGGTCCCCAAAAACTTGAATCAAATTAGAGGATTCAAATAAATAAAATAAAAGTTAATTGTTAAATTTTATTAATTTTTTAACTCACTGAAAATAATCCAAAAATCAAACTTCCACATTCATCCTTCTAATTTCGAGGTAAATTATCCCTTAAATGAATATCGGTGTTGTGAGTTCAAACGTGTCCTTATATATCATTTTTGAGTAGTGGTTCAAATGAAAAAAAAACTTTTCTGACGCGTTTACTGGATGTACCATAAAAAAGATCAGAAATTCATTCTGGGAACTCCGGGTTTCGAAATCACGTGTCATTAATTTTCACAGACATGAAATATTTCCATATAAATTAAAATATTTACATGGAAAATTTCAAGAATTTACATTGATAACCATATCATAAGAAAAAAATCAATTTTGACTAATAAAAGTTTTATTTTGTTGAATATTGTTATGACTTCATTCAATAGAGAAGTTGTTTTTAAAAAAATATTAAAATTGTATATTTTTAATTTAAAAAATAAAATTCATTGTGGAAATATGAATTTAAAAAGTATATGAGGAATTGTTTTTGGTTTTTATCAATGATATTTTATTTAAAGATGAATTTGTAAAAAAATGAATTTTAAATGAAAATTGACATTTCATCTAAATAATTTATAATAATAAAATTTACTTGGATTTTTTATAGTAAAAATCATTATTTAATATTTTTTTAATACAATTTATTTCATTTTAATCATTTTGAAGTGGAATATAGTGGTAAAAACATCGTAAACATTTGAACAATATCACTTTAAATGGAAACCTTACTGTCTCATCCTCATGATTAATTTTAATTTAACTTCTTAAAAATATTTGATTTTAATTTGGAAATATGTATTAAATATTCAAAATAAAAATATTGAGAGTGTATTATATGTTAAAATATATTTTTTCAAAAATAATATTATCAAAATTATTTAAAGTTAATCATTGTGATTAATGTATCAATGAGTATACATAGTGGTGATATTGTAAATAAATTGTCTGAAAATTATCCAAAAAACATGTCTAGAAGTCATTTTATTTACTTATGTCAACCATATACACTATTTTATTAAATTTTTGTCAAGATTTTGGCATTTTAGGTAAGGTAGACTACCCGATAGTGTTTACATTTTATTAATTACAATAATTCCACTTCTATTTCGATATAAAAGTGATATCACTACCAAAAATAGTGATACTCTTGATGACATTATTCTCATCAAATATCTTAAAAAATAATTGATACAATTCCCTAAACATTTTCAATAATCTAGATATTTTTCTAAAATTTTAATTATTATTAGATTAGTAAAAACATAATGAAGAAACCCAAATAAGTGGTAATGGTTTCATAAAAGAAGGATTATTTATTTCCCACTCCCTCTACAGATAATATATTTATATCTTAGTTATATAATATAATTATTAAAATAAAATATTATTATATGTTTTAATGTCATGGTTATTACATTAAACATCACACACTTCCATCAAATGGGATATATAACCATTTTCCATGTTTATGATAGACTACCACCTCGTAAACCGATGTTGTTCCATTATTACATACCACCATTCAAGAATGGTCATAATTATGAAAATAATTTTTTTTATATAAATTTTATTATTTTTTAATTATTAATTAATTATTATATAATGCATACCTCATCAAATTCCATTTTAATGGAATATAATAACATCGTTCATGTCTACGATAGACTACCTCCTCATGAAACAATGTTCATTGTTCACAAATTACATGGGATGTATTATGGATGATTTTAATAAATATGTGTAATAGATACAACATAAATATGAATATATATTTATAATATATATATATAACATTTTTCATTAATGCGGCAAGAAATTGGATGTAACGTTCATGTGTACGTAAAACCTACCTTCTCTATGAGATATTAATTTCATTTATATTCCCTAAATATTTTGATTTAATTTAAATACACATATACTGAATTTAAATTGTATATAAATTAGTATTTATCTTAAGGAGATGATATGTTAATTATTTAAATAATACGAACACAAAATGTAAAAACATGCTGAAAATATGGGAATTAACATCTATAATTGTAATAATAATTAAAATTAATAAAAATTGTGTCATAATATTTTAGAAATGAAATATATATGTTATATAAAATATTAAAATAATTTTTTTTATATTACTAACAGTCATAAAAATATTATAAAGGAGGTTATAATTTATTCAAACAAAAGGATACAGAAGGTAATGAATTTCATATAAATTTACATTTCATTGTGAAGTATTTTTTATGAAGCACCAATAAAAATTTATCTCATATACACAATACCCATTAATCATATAATATCATGAATAAATTTTTCTTATTTTCATTTTATGATTCTATTTGAAATATCTCATAAACTAGGATTTGAAATGAAAATTAGAATGTGGTAAAAGTAGTCTTAAAATCTCATCTTATTTTATGATTGTAAACATACTATTAAAACAATCACATTTTAATAATAATTTTTCATTTGACATTGTATTTATCTTAAATATAAATTATTTTTTTTTACTTTATATTATTATTTTAAAAAACCTATACCATTTTTAAATATGGTTTTTAATTTGAATTTTATTAGATCCATTGGGTAAAATTTGTGCATATTATTCAAACTATATGTTAGATAAGGCACATTATTTACGAGTTAAATCAATTGATTTGATATATGATTAGTGATATGGATTTTTATGAGATGTTTTCAGAACATTTATTTTATTTCCATCAATACATCATTTTTCTCAACTGATGAATCACTTCAACAAATAAAATTGGTTTCTACCAATTATTTTTATTTAATCATTTTAATTGTGTTGATAGTTATGCTTCATATTTAGGGGAATAATGAAACCCAATATTTAGGAATTTTCATTATTCATAATTTAATTTTATTATCCATTATATTATTAGTCTGAAAAAATCTTTCGATATATTTAGTTATAATTTCATTTATTATGTTATATCTAGTTATTTAAATAGAATTTGTTTTCATGTATTCACTGTACCATATTATTTTCACATTTCATTATTTGGATATTGATTTCATGGAATTTGTGTTTACATATTTACGTTTCCATATATTATTATTATTATTTATTCATGTTATATTCATCTATAAATAACCCTTAATGATCATTTTATATCAGCCTTACTTTGGTTTTCTTCCCTTATATATAAAGATGAAATATTAGAATGATATTCATGGATTTGGAGTTTTAAATTTAATTCTAATTTAATTTTATTCCAAATACAATGTGGGTATAATTTATTTAATGTTGTTTTTGAATGATAATAAATTGTTTTTTACTTTTCAATTTAAATCCTATTTCAATGACAATCTAATAAATTAAGGCACCATATATCTGATATTGTGGTGTGGGTCATTATAGTTTGTATTATTGAAATTTTAGTTCATTCCTTGGAAAATATATTCACAAAATGTTTTAGAGTACATAACTCCATAATAGAAGTTGATTATATATATAAATAAATTTTTTAATAAAATCATATTTCTATTTTTAGATTATTTATGCATGGAATTTTTAATTTTTGTTCATTATTTAATTATTTTTTATATTATTCATAGTGATCTATGATAATATAACATAATATAGTGTAAATCATAATTTAAAAATGATTCCCAAATTAAAGAATGTGAACCTCTACCAACAACATGATCCAACATGTGTAAATAATCATATAATTCATCTACATAATCTAGTCCTTTGAAGGGAAGTAGTCTTCAAACAATAATTCTCAAATGGGGACATAGTATCAAGTCCTAACAAGATAGAAAAATAATTATATAACTACTATGGTTTCTGAGATAATGATGAGAAAAAAGGTCATGATGTAAAAAATTTAAAATAGGAAAGAAGATGTATAATTGTTTTCCAATATGTGATAATTGTGATAATAAACACCCAGGTACTTACATAAAGGAAAATAAGTTGCTATAAGTGTAGAGAGAAAAAGAAGTTATTCATAATATTTGAAGGTTAATTTTTTTTTCATTGTTCAATGCTTCTACTACAATGGTATGGTACACTACTAAAATAAACTTATCAATCATCAAAGGAATATAACCCAAATTAGGATAATATTAAATAAAAAATTTTATAATAATTCCACATGTGAAGAGTAATGAGTAATATGGATGTGTTTTTATTCTTGAATTAGGTCATTTGAATATATAATAGAGATATAATAGTTATAATAATTATGAAATATATTAAAATTTTATTTATGTAATTTTAATTAATGATTCTAATGTGTGTATAGAATAGTACCAGTGAGAAAGAAATATTCATTCTATAGAAAGATCAAATTACAGAAAAAATATGATCATGCGAGTTGAATACCTTAATATATATATTGTGTTTATATAATGATGTTTGGAAAAATATATGATTGAAATATAATAATTAAATTTTATAATATTAAGTACCAAGGAACTGATTTTTGTTTTTTTTAAATTGGTAATTGAATAACTGATTGATTTAACAGTCATTTTTTAGTTAAGGAATATATCCGATAATCTATTATTATCATAAGTAAAAAAAACAAATAATTCATGTTATCAATATGGTTTTATGGAAATTCCTAATGTTACCATGTTTGATGATATTTCATGAATAAGGTATTCATTTGTTTGGTACGTGATTTTATGGAGATACTTCTGGGTTTTATGATTAACGAAATGTTAATTTTCCAAACTCAGTGATCACATAATGTTTAGTGTCATGAAAATTTGTAGGTGTAAAATGGATTAACATTTATGAGATGGTTTATTTTGATCATTGAGAATGTTTTTTTGTGATTAATGTATTATTACACCAAATAATTCAACATGTTCAATTTGTTAAAGTAGAAATAATTCAAGGAAAATCTTAACGATATGATTTCACTTATTATATTTAAATTGAACTTTTATGTATATTTATTTATAGTATTTTATTTTGAAATAATTCATCATAACATGGTAAAATTGTCCTGAAGAAAATTATTATCATATTATCATCATTTTTTTGATATCAATAAACTTCTTCCCATATATGATTTATGGATTTACAGTCATTACCATATTTTTACTCATGTATTCTATCATTATACCTTATAATTTTATTTTTATTTTTCTCTTTCATGTCCATTTTTTCCTTTCCCACCTATGTTATCATATATGGAAACATAATTATTTATTTATTACAAATGAATTTTTTATTTCTTTGTCTCTCATATTAACAATATATTATAATAACAATACATCTATTTTGTTTTTATTAAAAAACAATTTTCATAAATCCAACTTAATATTTTCAATACTATGACTTAATTTAAAATATGCAATTTACCCATAGTGGTGACATTTTAACTCCCCAAAATAATAAATGAATATCAATTTAGACAATATCATGTATCTAAAAACCCCAAATAGGATATATAAATATAAATTATAGATAAATAAGATATATTTAGTATTTTTGGAAAATAAAAAATATAATATATATTTAATTGCATAAAATATTGGGGATATATCCCTACTACCAACCATGGCATTCATCTATAGCTTGTGATACCCAAAATATAGTGTTTTACTGAAATAATATATATTATTAATGTAATTATTCAATATTGTATTTACCTCTTATATGATAAATTGGATGTTTCAAATATAATTATAAAATATATTGATTTACATATTATAATTAATTTGATAAAAATTAATGATAAATGTATATACAAACCTATCGAATATAAACGATGTTTTTTGAAAAACTATATTTAAGGGACAATGGTTTTTAATAATATTAAATTAAAATAATTATAAATATATTATTATATTAATTAAATTAATATATTATATATTAAATATTGTTTTTGAGATTCATCCAATCTATTTGATATTCATATGATAATATAATTATCATTTTTACAAAAAAAAAAGTCTTCTCTTTTTCAGAAGGTAGTTTTTCTACTTTATAATGCCATAATTGATTGATATTTTATTAAATGAAGTAAAAATATAATGAAAAAAATTATGTTGAAAAGTATAAAAGTAATCATTGATTTATTTTTTGGTAGGTTTTTAAGTAGTCTCATTTTTTTAATGAATAGTAAAAAACATAGGATTTTTTTGGGCAAATGACTGATCATATAAATAATTTATAATGTAAAATTATATTATTATTATTATTATTTAAACAAAAAAATATAAATTATTCAAATATATATAAAATTTAGTCCATTTTTATGATTCATTTTGTTGAATTAAGATATAAAATCATAGTAAACATTTGATAATTTTCTATTTAAAAACCTGATATTTCATCATATCTCTATGATTAATTTTAAATTAATGTCTACCTATTCTAAAAAGTGAATTTCTAAAAATGGATTCCATATTTAGAATTATAATAATTTATAATTTTTAATATTCTCAAAATAGTTTTGACCAATGTGGTTATTGAAAATTTTTACTATTAATAATAATGAATAATGTAAAAATGAATTTTCTTAATAGATTTTGATAGAACATAATGTGTGGAAATTACCCAAGTTAAGTTTAAACAACATTTAATGAAAATATTTCAACCATATACCATATATTATAGAAATTATTTTTTAATTTGGTAAATATGATGTATGTGATATTCCACTATAGTTTTTAATATTTTAAATTTATAAGAACACTACTCCACCATTACTATAAAACAGAACTCACTCCCCTCAAATACTATTACCACTAAAGAAATTGGTATTATAAAAACACATAAAAAATAACTCATAAAATTCCTTCAAATAATACTATAAGTAATTTTAGGTTCTGAAATCCATATGATAATGGTATTATTTCAAACGTAAGGAAGATACAGAAAAAAGTGGTAATGTATTATTATATTTGTTTTTATTTCATTTAAATTTTACCACCATATATTATTTATATATCATGATGATCTGATAACTGTGTTATATTTAATATAATATTATGTTTTAATTTATGGGTTATTTCATAATAATCCTCACACATCATTAAAATGGCTTTCAAAATAATCGTTCATGTGTACGACAGACTAATGTATCACAAATTATGGTTGTTCATTTTTACATTAACAATTATCTAGGTTGGGAATAATGATTGAAAACTATATATAATATTTATGATACTTATAATGTATTCATGATTCATAAATAAATATATAACACACACCATTATACACGTAATTTTTTGGAATATAATAAGCATTGTGCATGTGTATGATGGACTGAAGCATCAAAAAATGATGTCATCTGTTCACACTTTACATGGAGTGTATTAATGATGGTTTTTGTAAGAAAATCTAATATATATGATATAAATTGTATAATATATACGTATTATAAATATATATCATTTTATTTTATTTTTTCAATACAATATGAAAATGGAATCATCGTTCACGTGTACGTAAGACCTGTTATCTCCATGAACGATTGATTTCATTTCATATCACTAAATTTAATATGTTACTAAAAATTCATCTATAATTAATATATCTAATATTTATATCACTATTTAAAATCCATAAATAGAAATTTAAATATTTCAAATTTAGGTTCAAAAAATAAAAGCAGCAAATATATTCGATAGACAATGAAATTAACACACAAAATAGTGAAAATAATGAATGATTATTAAATAAATTTTGATAATATTTAATAAAAAAATATTATATAATATTAAAAATATTAATATTATACTTTTTTGTTAATAAAATCACTAAACCCATTATTTATGTGTATAATTATAATTTTAAAAACAAAAAGATTGTAATGTAAGGGATTTTTTTCAATTTATGTATGATTTAGACTTATTTATTATGATAAATAGTCACATTTATAAGGTGTATATGATTACTTTTTTACAATTAATATTATGAATAATTTATTTTGGATGTTATATTATATTTAAATTTTTAGTTAATATTTTTTGGGGATTTTTAATTGAAATTAACAACTGGTTAAAATTATATTACAATCTCGCTTTCTTTTTTGATTGTTAAATTTCATTTTGACCAATCATTTTTTATAAGAAAATTTTCATTGTAAAATATATATCAATCAATGATAAGTATTATTGTATAATTAATATAATTATTCTTTCATATTTATACAGTTTTCTGCATACTATTTTTCTCTTAATGTTATTTGATTAGTAGGGAAAAATTAATAATTCTATATAATTTACTCAATATTGTTAGTAGATAAACAAAATTTTTTTTATATAAAAAACTTTATTCTATATATGATTAATTCTCAACATTGGTATGCATGGGATGCTAAATATTTAAACTAATCCCCTTATTTATTTAATATAATCATTATATAAATTGGTTTGTGAAATCATATGGGATTTTACCCAGAATGTATGAAACATTCTTATGAATTGTCCAGATAAAAAAGAATCCATGTGCTTGAGGAACATGGCGACATTTTTTTAGAATTATATTCCCTAATAGATAATATATTACTATTATCCATGATATTTTTACTATGAAAAAAATATATTGATTTATTTTATTAATTTTTTTATTTTTTATTGATTATTCCATATACATTCATTTAAATGGAACATGTAATTTTCTTTTTACCTCTATCTGTTATTTACACCCTTCAATTTTAGTTTATTGGTTAAATGGATTGTGTGTTCAATTATTTATGATTATATATGTATTATTATAATTTATTTATGATCGCTTATGATGTATATTTCCCCAATAAGAATCTGATATCTACCATGTTTTTATTATCATATATAGTATATGAAGATGAATTCTTTGAATTAGATTAAACATTGATGATATTTTAATTAAATTTCAATTTATTTTATTTTCCCAACCTAATATGGGTATCATGTATACAAATTGTTTTTAAAAAAACGGTAAACTATTTTATACATTGTTATTTTAATTTTATATCTATTCTAATCCAATGATGTAGGGCACTTGCTCCAAGAAATTGGGTTCAGGTTTTCTAAAAACATGTTTCATAATTATTTCGCCAAATAAAATATATAAACCACCTAACATCAATTTTATTCCATTCAGTACCCATAACCAATGTTAATTACCCTGTAAATTATAATCTATTTGATAATAAATAAATACTATTCACAGTTATTCCCATATAACTCTGCACCCCAATGGCATTTATCATGGACACCCATTCCATATAACTCCTTTAATACCTCCTTATTAGTTAATTAGGTAATAATGATTCATACCTTATTATAAAAATATATATTATTAAGTGAAGAGTTTAAATCCATATTTCAGATATTTTTTTCTAATTATTTTTAATATGAATATTTTTACATATTTCATTGATTTTATTTTCATTGATTTTTTCTATCATGATTTTTTAAGGAACATATCCCCAATTATTATATCAACTTTCATACATAGTTTTTATTTCATCCATGGGTTCTCATTCGACAACCCCCATTTTATATTACATAACCTTATTATAGTTTCCTCATGTATGTTAACCAATGGAACCATCACCACTTTGATATAATAAAAATGAATTTTTCTCTCATTGTTACAATTTCTGGTAGATTGAAAATTCCCAAAAATACAAAAAAATTAAATTTAATTAAAAGTTTATTTTTTAGTAACAAATTCAATGTCAATATAATAGTAAGTTACTGTTTATATTACAGAGTTTCATTTATCGGTAATCACACAAAAAATGGATGGTCAGACTTTTAATAAATCTATAATTTTGTTCATGATGAGTGGGTATAATACTAAATATATATATATACAACTCATGAATGTTTTGTAGAATATCAATATTCTTTTAATGGCCATATTGAATTATTTTCCTACCAACATTATAGTAATTTAAGTATGAAAATTATTTCACTCCATTACATTCATTAACTAAAAATAGTATAAATTGAATATACCCTCAATCATGCCATCTATTTAATACATTTATAATGGTAGTTGCATCTATATTGAGAGTATCTCAAGGTTTATATGGTTTCTATGAATTATTTAACCATAAATTATATTTCTCTAGATAACTTATGTCCCTATAAAAAATAGTTCTATTGGTAATGTATTGATGTTTCATATGATTTCATGTGAATATATATTTTTTGTTACTATGAAAATTTGACATTTTATTGTATAGAAATTAATATATTTTTTATGGTGAATAAATTGTATAAAAGAATGTGATATGTAGGGCCAGATATTATATATCACAGTGATGAAAAAGTTGGTAACATGTGATTAATTTATTCGGAATTTGTTTTATTCTGTACAACTAAATGATTCAAAATAAAAATATTTATATATATATATTAAATAAGTGTATAGTTAACATCACATGTCATATATCCTGATGAGTCCCTGGTTTATAATGTGTCTTACTGACATGATTTTTTTAAATAAAATTGAATTGGGAGGGATTTAAAAAATATATAATTTATAAATTTATTCATATTAAATGGTTGTCTATTATTAGAATTATTAGAGATGGATTAAATTTAAAACTCAATATACATATGGGATACATCATGGTTACTTTTTTTATTTTAATGATATTATATTTTTTTGTTTAATCATGATCCATATTCCTCTCATTAAATTTTAATTGAAACATAATGAACTATTAATAAAAACTATTATCTCCCATGTTTTACCTTTGATAAAAACTAAAGACCATGATCGTATACTAACATATTAGAATTTTCCCTTAAAAAGTTATGTTCTTAAACTATCCAATTAATCAATGATATTTAGTTGAAATATCAACCAAAATAGTATTGAAATGAAATTTCTTTCACATGAATATTGAAAAAAATGAAATAAAAAGTGAAAAATATTATGAAAAAAATGGATAAGATGATTCAAATAGAAACTGATCCACACTAATTGAACATCATTGTTCCAATTTATTGGTAATGTCAATGACAGTTTAATCAACAATGAATTTAAAATACTAATTGGATATTCTATTTGGAATGTAATAATGATTTATATCACTTTATCAAATAATATTATTTTATTCTCTTACTCATAACTATCATTAATAATTTTTTTTATATATTTAGATGCCAAAAATATGATTTTTTGATAAATCAGTAAAGTGTTCTTGAGATAATGAATAATTAATATACGCTATATTAATTTTTCATTAGTGAAACTAAATTCATTAATTATGCAATCTGTTCTAATATAGAATTACATCCCCCATATATTTTAATTCTCTAAACTAATATCATACTATTATGATGTAATTAATACAATAATTGTAAATTTGATCCCACATTTGAACTTGAGATCATGTATAATATTACATGTTTTTCTTGATCCTCAATTTGGGATCTTAAAATTACCAATAATAAAAATTTAATTTCCAAAATATGTAAAATTTAGTATTTTAATAGTTATAAAATTTAAATATACTTATAAAAATTGATGTTCATTTTTATATTATATTTTAAATTTATAAAACAATATCAGTTTAACATTATGCTATAAGGGAAAAAATTTATAGTTTATGTATATAGGAAAAAACACATAAAAATGTTTACTTTGAGGGTAAATCATATTTTATAAAATACACCATGAACATATTATCGAAGTCATTTTTTAACATTCATGTTACATTCATTTCCTTATAGTGTAATTTTATAAGGATGAATCAAACTAAAGAGTTTATTTTAGTAATCTTGGAAATGAGTGCATTATAACTTTTATTTGGTCAAATTTTAATGCAATATATAATTCTATTTTTAATATAAAAAATACAAGTGCACAATGTCACTAAATATCAACATGGTTGTGTGAATCCCATTTGATTTTATTCTTTACAGTTTCATTCCTATAATTTTATTTTGTTTTAAAACGTTTTAATTACCTATTGCATACATCTATTCCAGGACTACGTCCATTATATTGAAATTTTATGAACATGATAGTAACTAATTCATGGAAAAAAACATTGTCTCTAGATATAAATATTCTCATATTTTGTACATTTAAAAACACCACACAATGTTTATTTTTATTGTGTTTTATTTTATTTTTGTATTTTTATGGATTACAAAAATTAGATAATTGGATCAATTTCAAATTTATATATATTATAATAATGATATAAATTGAATAAGTGTTGATCAAAGGGAAATTTATATTTCTCTACAGAGAAACATTTACCTAACATATATATTCAATCAATTATGGAATAAATATTGAAATTTAATGGTTGAGTGAAATTATTTATGGAGATATTAAATGAAAAAAGTTCCACTTGATAACTAACATAAAATGATGTGTCATATCATGGACTATATATAGATACAATAATTTATATATTTAAAAAACCTAATTAACATAATAAATTTATATATCTAAAAATTAAATGTTCAAAGTAACATTACAATATTAAATATATAATTAAATCATAAAATAATATGAAATAATAAAAAAATAAAAAATATATATAATTAAAATGATTATAAGTGGTTTTCAAATATGTTTTCTGAAAATATAAGAAGAAAATTAATAAGAGTAATGGGAATATAAAAATTCAGTGGAATATGAAGAAATATAACAAAATAAATCATTTAAAAACACTAAAAATAGTTTTAAATATGATAAAAAAATTTATATATATAAAATAAAATGTGAAAAAATTAAATGTATAAAAAATTATATTTTTTGGAGGAATATTTTTCCACCACCAATACACACACATCAAGGGTGATATGTAATCACATTACTAAAATATAACATATAAATAATGTATATAACCAGGTGATTTTTAAAAATAGGTCACTTAATTAAGGTGGATATCCCAAACTAAGGACCCCAAAAGAGTTTCTTAGAAGTGACACAGAAACACCATGATGATTGTAAATTTTTTATATATTTTATTTATTAATTGATACTAACCACAAAAATTATAACAATAATTCAAAATATTTCGACTAATGTAAGGGAAAAAATTATTATTCTACTATAACCTAATCCTAAATTAGTAAATAATGATCGTCTCTAAATTTTCCACTGATGATGATGGATGATATCGTTCATGTGTATATTTTATTCTATTATTATTGATTTAGGATTTATCAGATATGTATCTTAACGTTAAACCCATAATGAATATCGAAAACTTTTTATTTTTACATATTTTTTTGAGATTCACGCTATATTTTTAAATTGACAATATAAATGTTTGTTCACCCCATAGGGAAAGGATTATCCATTTAAGGTATTCGTATAGGTTGAAATTCTTATTGGGGATTGAAATGAATTTTAGTATGACTAAAGTGAATCATAAATTTACAAATTCAATTTTTACGTATTAGTGTATACTAGTTCTTCCTGATTCTCTTTATATATAAATTTAATTTTTCAATATTCTGATATTTTCAAGGTAATATTTAAGGAATAATATTTGACCTACCACATACATATAAGGGATGGTTTTCAGGTTCTGATTAAATTTTTTTTGTCCTAATATCTAATGATGAAACTTGATTAAAAAACAAGTTGAAATTATATGGGTGTTAAAAAATCTGAGTACAACTTCTTAATGACTATCACTTGTATAATTTCCTTATAACCTTTTAGATACATTTCCAACCATCAAAAAGATCTTTGAAAATAATTATGAATATTTAAAATTCATTATGAAGTCAATTATCATATAAAAATGTTCACCAAAAATAAAATCACATTAATGAGAATTTCATTCCTCAGAGATAATTTACATTTTAAATGAAATCTTATTCCTAAATAACAAATATGACTGAAATGTATATAATATTTTATCCAATATGGTGTATATTGATGTACATTTTTATTTTTATATTTAGATACAATATTGGATCTTCTTTTTATTATGGGATATCATATCAAAATCAAGTTGGATTAAAGAAAAATCATATATCGATGAAAAACCTAGTCATTAAACCCCCATATGTATATTTCTACCAAAATGTTTCACCTTGATTAATTGAAATATTTGTTAGATTTTTGAATTTTTAAATTCTTTTTTTACTACTGGTGATACAAGAAAACTCACATCCTATCGTAGAAATTTATAAGTTCCACAATGTCACATAGGTGTTCATTAAGGATGAAATATCAAATTGGGGATGATGATCCTTTAAGGTGGTCTGATGTAGTGGAATTATAATAATGTGGTTATCTACAATGGTTTCCACACTACTCAGAAACTTTATGAATTTTTCAAATGAAATGAATATGACAATACATTATATCACATATTCATGGGTTTTGTTAACACAATGATAACCTAAATGGTAGTGTTATCGGAAAAACAATATATTTTGAACCATGGAGATATGAAATAATTTTTTCTAAGGAAAACATAACAGAAATAAGTTCATTTGTAATAGCCATGGTATTCTCCTAGGATATATAAATATTAACTACGGTTAATAGAATGAAATTATGGTTAATCTCAAAACACTTTTGATAATATTATCCCCATTTCCATTTTAGTGATATCATATATATGTTCAAAGGGGATATACCATAATTCTGGGGGGATATTAGAGTTGATGTGTGACCCCAGTTAGTTGGTTATATGAATCCTTAAAAATTATATCATAACATACTCAGAATAATTTAATTATAATTTATATAAGGGAAGAATGATGTTAATAAATCCAATGAATAATCATTTCTAAAAACCACAGTTATAATGAAATATCAAAACTCAAAAACACATTTTATAATTTAATTGGATGATATTAGTAAAATAATACGATTATAAACAAGAATTATCTTAATCAAAATAATATACACAAGAACTAATATTATGTACACAAAGAAGTAAAATATTTCATAATATAATACATATGTTTTTTTAAAGAATCATTTGATCATATGATATATATTAAAACCATTGATTAAAGGATTAAGAATTATTAATATCTAATATACAATTACGTCCATACAATTTTATAGGATCTAAATCAAATTTATTAACATTAAATTATTGAAATTAAATATAGAATAACGTAAGCAAATTGTGAATATATTATTTATAAATTTATCAAATTTAAAATCAAATGTTTAAATAAATAGATCCTAAAGTGCTAATTTAATTTGATGTTACTTGGGAAATAGATTAATGTAATATGAAAGAGACATACCAACAATCCATTTTAATATCTGGTTATTAAATTCTAATGGACGATGGTCACTTAGAGTCAAATATTTATGTTTGTAATAATATATGATTTATAACAAGATTTTGTTAAACTAGATAGAACTAATTAATTATTATCACATTGAATACCCATAATTTTTTTTTCCTTTTAGGAAAATTTTTTATTGGGATAACACATTTACTATAAGTGATGAGATATATTGTCTGAGAAACTAATTCTTTCATTGACCTACTTTTGAAAAAATAATGGAGGGTGGGGTTTAGTCGTAAATGTGGATACCTTATTGAATTAATATCAGCCATAATGATAATTTTATTCATGCATATAGATGGGATAATTCCATATTTTTCAACCAATCTCCATATAATTTCTATTTTACTAATTTTGAAAAGTTCATGAAATTGTATATCATGAACATAAGAGGCCTTATTAGAACATATAATTCTATATTATTCAACAATATAATAGAATAAATAATTATAGTTACATAGAATTGGATTAAATACACTGTATTTTATTTTAATTTGGAAAATAGTTATTTTAATTGGACAATATAAATTACAATATCATACAATCTTACACTTTCTATCCCTGATGTAAAAATTTATATTAATAGTCATTACAAAATTATCAATGGTTTCAACAATTCAAATATGAATGAAATCATTAATGTACATACATGCTTGCTATTTTTTAATACTAATGTAAAGATATACTGAGGAATCCTAAATAAAATGTCAATAAGATGAGAAATATAAGAGAGTTTATTAGAGGAGAATATTTTAATGACACAACCAATGGGATAAAATTCCATTGAATAAATATGAATATTGATTTACTCCTCAATTTTTTGTTTCATTACGTCAAGGATATAAAATCATAATTTCTTTTAAAAATCAATAAAAATGTTCTATTATTAATGATTATGATTTTTTCATGTAAATAAATGTACAATTGATTATGAGAGGAGATGCCTTTGGGTTTAGGGTTCTTTAATCTCAATCATAATGAAGTATAAATTTCATGAAATATTTTTATATTTAATATGGATGTTCATGATTAATTTGGTAGAGAATGATATGATCATAGGGGAATCATTCATTGTGACCCATATTTCATAATTCTTTGAAATGTGTAAATCATTATAATCCAAGTGAATTTAGACATTATTAAAATAATTAAAATTTGGCATTTCATCTGAAAATATTTTCTACCCTATGTGGAATTAGATTCACAGTATGAATTGATCATTATATTTATTTTTAATTACAAATTTTGTCGAGTCATATACAACAATTCATTATTATACAATCCAATTATTCTTCACCCCCTCCTGTGGGTGTAAATACCATTACAGAATTTACAATATTCATGAATTTTTATAACATCTTACAGGAGAGGAATGTTAACTTGTACTTTTTTAAATGAATCAAATATATCCAAATCTATATCATTATTAAATGTTTTCATGGATTATTATATATGGTTGGGTAAATGAGTGGAATGTAAATATTAGAGGAATACTGGAATATAATATTTTTACTTTTATTAATCTTCTTATCATTACATTAATATATTTCTTATAAAGAATAAAAATTCTCAAGATAAGGATATAGGTGTTAATAAGAATTATTGGGAGATGAATATATTTTTACATTATATAGTGTGATGGGACATAAATTAAATTTTTATTCATGGTTGAAAAATTATCAGGAAGGCAGTTCTGTAGAACGTAACATAATTATATCAGTGAAAGAAATTTCTTTTTTTCTCACTTCTGTTCTTATATCTTGAATTTTGAATTGTGTACCATATCTAAATTAGATGTTCTATGATTCCATATACTATATTATATCATCCAGAATTGGTATATTTTTTTGGATATTAATGGGAATCCATTTGTTGATTTTGAGGACTCATGGATAGTGGTATAGAATTATTTTCCAACCCTAAGTTGTTTCATAGTAGTTATCATGTGGTAGGATACTTTCCTTGCCTAAATAATAGGTTATATTTCTTTAGATTGTAAGATGTTTGGTGTGTTTCTTAGATGAGGGGTTGATTTTATAGATTATATAGTAATGTTTCCTCATAAATTTTATAAGGTTCTCTATATTTAGAAAATTGGCCAGAATAGTTGGTTTCCCTCGCACAAATACTAGAATGAATTAGAATACATGGATTTGTTATTCCATAGGAAAGATTAATATGTCATAGTTGGGTACAAAACTCTGAAACATCAATTGCAAATTATTCTAAAATTCATAAATTTGAACCTTATGAAAAAAAAATTATGGATATATTAAAGATTTTACAAAAAAAAATCAATTTTTTATTCTTCAAAATTAGTGACACAACAGAAATTTGTGTCTTGTTCACTAGGGTTCCACATGTAACATCATCAAACCCATTACCAATAATAACAAATAAATAAACCATAAAAATATTTAATTAAATGATATTCTATTATTTTATAGTGTGGAAAATATTATTGAATACATTTAAAACATTCCCAATATTCACGAATAGTTTCCCCATTAAATTTTCATATTGAAATAATATGTTTTTAATTTAAATGTTTGATAATTAGAGAAATATTTTTTAAAAAATTATTATTTATCAGGTTCCCCCAGACTCAAATTATACTGAAAAAATATTATACACATTCTTTTGTAGTCACGTCTAAAGAAAATGGATAATAGAAATGTTTTTCGTGTTCATCATCTACATTTGATGTTTTAATATTGAATATAATATTTGTAATTCATTTAAATACTTATGTTAATATTCTATACAAAGTACATAAATTAAATTTATGGGTGAGTTAGAATATCTTTTAGTTCAATGTTTATATCATTCACTTATTGGTGAATATATTAATGTTTAAAATTAAAATAAATCAAATATAGTTCCCTTTGGGTTCTATTTTTTGTCCATGTAATATATGTTATGTACAGTTTGTATTTTTTTAGTAGAATAGGGTTCAATAATAATCTAAAGGTGTGCTCATTCTCCATCGAATGATAGTCCCATGTTTGTCGGTTTACTAAATGTAAAATGATATTTAGTTCATGTCTGAATGTAGGTGGTTCACTCCATATATAATCTTTCTTTGTAAAATCTAGAATAAATGTTTCAAAATATATTTATAATATAAATAAAAAAATATTTATTTATTTAATATATTATCTTCATATAATAAAAAACAAAAAAAGATATTATCACTCCCCCACGATAGTTCTAAATTTGGAAAACAATTCCATTTTAATTGAATTTATTAAATTATGAAACATAATTTATACTTAATTAAAAACCCAATGTTATTTTTCAATGAGTGTTAATGATTCGTAGTTTATATCTAAAATATGTTTTTGGAAAATAAAATTAATAACATAGGAATTTTGATAACAGCTTTTTTTAAATTAAATAATGATATAGTATACTATTTTTAAAAAGATATGGTTTTTGGAATTTAAGGGAATTCCTTCATTCGAGTTTTACTACACAACATTATCTGTTCATTTAGAAAATAATTAAAAATGTATTTTTTCGAATTCTTGACATAGGATAATCATGATATTAATTACCCTGTTTATTTTATAAATGATTCAAAAATAAACATCCAATGATACAAAAATATTGTTTTCAATGTTTGGATCTCAATCATATACTGATGAAAATGACTGAATAATATATTCTCAAAATGAGTAATTAAAAATGGACACATTTCAATTCACATTGAAAAAATATGTTATTTGAATAAAAATATCAATATAATCATTAGGAAATGAAAAATATTTCACATTATAATAAAAAAATCATTCGATATAAAATTGTATTATCACTATTATTAAATTTAAATTTTCATATAATAATTACAATAATCAAGTTGGGTAAACATGTGCCCATCTCCATGTGTGAGTAACTCAATAAAAATCTAAAAACTATGTTTAGATCACCATTGGGTGTAAGAAATGTACATTACAATATACCACCATCATATTTGATATCCATATAAGGGTATGGGCCTCTACAATTCTATGATGAATGTTAGAGTACTATGGTTGTTGAAAATTGAAGAACATTTTGACCAACTCAATAATGAAAATGTGGTGTCGGGGGAACCCATTTATATTAAAAGTGGAATGAAAATTAGGGAAGAATTAATTCCAAAAACCAATATGATCATAGATTTTTAATATTAGAAAAACATATTACATAATAAGAACATAGTTTTTATTCCACACTACATTAATATTTTAATAAACAATTTCAATTCATTTGGAATCCTATATTCTATGATATGGTATAATTATTTATGTATCTTTGTGAATTTGAATAGAAAAGATTATCTCAAATGATGGAATAATATTTGGCCTCAATACTAAATATTTGGTCTCCATGACCTTATATTGAATTGTATAACACAAATTTCTTAATTTACACATCATATTTTATCCCAGATAGATGATTTAATTAGTTTATATTATTATTATAATCCACAATTTTAATTGGTATCATGTCTTTTTTTTGGTTTTTTTGTTTATTTCATCGGGTTCTCTCTATATCACCTTCACCTATAGTGTAATAATAAAAAAATTAAATATTAAATATTAATAAAATATTAAATAAAATGTGATGTGAATGTTTTTATTATGATTTGAGTTTAAAAACAATATTATTTATATATTTGTATGGGGTGTAAATATTATTTAATAATCATGAAACTAATTCCTATACAATGCCAGAATTATATCTTCAATGTGGATTTAATAATATGAATATATTATTAGTGGATCCATGATAAAAATACTTATTGTTTTCTCTAGAACTGTAATTAATGATCATGATTAAGAAAATAATATATCATATCTCCATGAATTAATCAATTGTAATCAATGGGATTATATTCACTATTATTCAATCCTTGGGTATTATTCATATTCAATAAACATATTTTGTGGCATGTGAATTGATTAATCCCATTAAAATTATGAGTATCTTAATTATGATAGAATGAAATTTTATTTATCAATTATGTAGTGTTTAACCTCATGCATTGTTTGGTTAAATTTACTAATGGTACCATGAATACATCTAAAATGATATTTATGTATGTACCAAATTGAATAAGAATGGTAAATACAATTTAAACCGCATTTTGATCATCCAATGTAATAAAAGAGTAATATAATTATCTGGTATCATAGGATCACCAAATTTTCTTGTCCATTATAATGATTACATTTTATATTAAATTAGTATAATAAAATAACTTCTGACTCCAGGTACATTATCGAATGTCATCTGAGATATCTAAACACATTGGTTCATTTGTGAAACAAAAATATTTTAGAATAGTAACACTTTATTCTATATAGTCAACGATAGAAAACAACTAATAATTATATAAATCTATACAGCCATCATAAATTACTATATATTTATTTAAAAATAAAATCTATATATTCAATAGATTGCGATGCAGGACACATAAGCTTTATAAAAAATACGATACAGTTAAAAAATATTATTATTTTAACTTATAAATTATAACCATGATGTTAATTTAGAGTTTATTGACAATACTAAATAAATTATTAAATTAATATGTGTTATACATGTATAAAATAAATTAAATGAATATATATTTATTAGTTACAAATTAAATTCCATATGAATTAAATAGAAAATATTTTAGAAAAAAATGTGTTGGTATAAAAGGTTATTAGTTTCACTTTAAACAAATAATTAATGATTATTTTTTCATCTTTTATAAAAATTAAGAAATTAAATATTTCCATGGTAATATATTTTTGAAAATTATATTACGGTAAATTTTTGGAAATTTTATTATAAGGTTCTATTTTTAATGGTTAATTTAAATTAGAATATTATTATAAAATTTATTTTTTTAATAAATTATTATCTATTATAAATATATTTAATAAAAATTTAAAATTAAATAAATATATATATATATTTATATTTATATATTAAATTTAGTGTAGAAATATTGTTTTTATATTTGGTTATCATAAGAAAATAGGAGATACTTTTTGAACAAGTTCTCTTTGAATACTCTCTTTCACATTATGTCTGCCGAATTATTTTTAAATTAAAAAAAATTACTTATGTCAAAATTATATTAAAATTCAATTCTAAATTTTTATTATTAAATTATTATTATAAATAAATATGTTCAAATAAATTATTTACTATAATTTATATTAAATAAAAAAATTATTTACTTTGGTTATTGTAAAATGTGGTATAACTGAAGGTTAAACTAAGAATAAAATTGTGAAAAATGATCCAAAACGTTTCTATAATAAATTATCATGTGATATATATTTTTTATCATTTATATGACATAGTAAGTTTCCATTTTTTCAATTTTTTAATGCTAAAATTTCTATACAAAATTTTCCTTAATAAAATTGATGTTTTGAGTTCCCCAAACTTATAAAAAGCCACACCATATCCTCTAGTATTTACGTAATGAAAACATTTATGTTCATTAATTAATTACCAAAATAAATTATATAGTTCAATTAAATAATCCAAAAATAATTTTTGTGTTATAAATACGTTATTCGAATAATTTATTTATATTTAGATTTAGATGTTCTCAGAATGGGTAAAATACATATTTATGAAATTTAGTTTAATGTATTCTTATGGATTATTAAAATAGTAATAATTTATTATCATATAGTAATAAATTATTTTAAATATAAATCTATTTCATATATCCATATCCTCTTCCCCAAATTGGAAATCACGATGT
Organism: Viscum album; assembly: GCA_963277665.1. Taxonomy (NCBI): domain Eukaryota; kingdom Viridiplantae; phylum Streptophyta; class Magnoliopsida; order Santalales; family Viscaceae; genus Viscum; species Viscum album. The sequence goes on along the minus strand of OY728143.1, from coordinate 57,088,453 downwards.
CACTCATGTTTATCATGGTCAATCACCTCAAAAACAGATTTGAAACATTTTCCATCAACACCTATCACTATTCGTTAAAATGATCGATATAATGTATATCTATGATATTTATAAAATAATTATACATATAAATTCATTATATCACATATACAATTTTTTACATTCCATTCTGTATGGGATATGATATTGTTGATCATGTGTTAAACAGACTACTGACACACAAAGTGATGTTATTCATATTACCTTAATTCATTACATGGATGGTAATAAGGATAATGTTAAAAATAAATTTATGTTTTAATAGAAAATTTAATATTATATTCTGGAAGTATTTATCATACTAGAAAGATAATTTTTAATTTTCATTCATACCATTTCACTAACAAAAATAGGATAACATTATTTGTATACATGTGAACTATGGCCTTCACAAAGTGGTTTCATTCATTATTCATCACCACAACACATTGAAGATATTTACAAGTATATTTAAATAAATAATATGTTATTTATTATATTATTTTAATTCATTATAGATAAAATATTAAACTACAACTTTAATTAATGATCATTAACAAATGGAAACATTACTTAGGATATTGTGTCGCCTACAATCTCCATGATTGTAATCTAGTTCATATATAGAGATTATATTTCTATATATGTGATAAAATTTTACTAATTGAATAATTATTAAAAGTGTATGATTAAATTTATTATAAACATGTAATAATAATTACCACATTGAAAAATATCCAACCAACCGGATATATTTTTGACATATATGTCAAACATCATTGAAACTCCCAAAAATTTAACTTTTTATGTAATTATATATATATCATGATAATATTTTCTATGAAATGAATTATATACATCAAAAATATTCTTAAGAAATTATATAACTTGAATATGAGTATTATTTTGGAGGATAATAAATGTACCTTACGTTTCTGATTCAAGGTAAGGGTTTCTGGCCTCACATTTACTTCTGTGAGACAAGAACCATATTAAGTACATAAGACAATATTCAGTATATAACATACCTCATTTTATATATTATAACATTAATATAATTATATTCATGATATTTATTGGTTCATGTTATGTTATTTCTATTATGAGAATTATGATTGAGAATATAGACATGTGGTAAGGGAGTATATCAAAATCTCATTATTATTCAGGATTTTTTTATTACATCTATCGTGGGGGAATTTCATTAAATCTAAATATTAAAATCAATATAAAATATTTTAAACTGGTAATTTATGAACATTTTTAATTAATATTTCTAATTTTATACTTATTTGTAATGAAAATGATTAAGACAATGTTTTTTATGAAAAAATTTCATTATTTATCCCATTATTTAAAAATTATTTTTCATCAACTTCATTTTCAATAAAAGTGTTTTCAAAAAAACAATAACCAATAAAAATTATTTATTAATGGAACATTAAATAATTATTATAGTTAAAAAACAATAATTGAATCTTCATATCATTTAAAAAAATGCTTGATCTTATTTCATTAAAAATATGAAATGAATTTTTATATTAATATGTACAACATCAATATAATATCACTTATTAATGAACTATAAAGGTTTTAAATCTTATGTTCCATGATTAAAATGTTATTTTCAATTAAATTTACACATATAAATATTGTGTATTTTTTTTGTAAAATGTGATGTTTCAATTTAAAAGTTTATTTTCCATTAAAATGTTTTTATCCCATTTTTACTATATTTAATATTTTTAAATGACATCCATAATTTATTATGATTTCCATTACTCCGAATCTAAGCTCACCCATATTTTTTGTTTTATTTTCCCCAACATATCAGATTGTTTTTTGTGATTAATATTAATGGATACACCAAGGGAAAAATGAAATTATCATAGAAAATACAATATGTATATAATTTTATTAACACGTAAGGTAAAATCATTTTTTCATATAGTTTACTGAGACTACTATTAGGTCATTGGGATTTAATTCCATTTATCTAATTGAAATTTAATAAATTATACATTCTCTTCAGACTTCAGGGTTTGGGGTCACTATAGTTTTTATCAATGGGATTTTAATTGAATCGTTTATAATTAGATGTTGGAAATCATTAATTAGTTAATATATATACATATAATATACATTGGAAATATGTATATAATAACCACAAAATTTTCACATAAATAATATATTATGTGAATTTTCTTAGAAATACTTCTATTTCAACATATTATTAGTTGAACTAGTTAGGTAATAAATATTCCATGTGGTATTATCTCAAAAAGGGAACATTTATAGTGACCCTATGATCACAGGGTGTAGACAACATTCCATAAATTTCACTTGTATTTACATGCCTTAGGGATATTCGTAGGGTAAATCTGTGTTTATTAAAAACAATTATAAATCATTTTAAAATAATGATATTTATAAAAAAATTAACGTTAATGATTATGTGATTACTTATTCATAAATATATCAATTTAAATTGTTTATCACAATTTTTGGGATTCAACATTACGATCCCAAATTTTATGATCAAAAATTGATTATTCCATATTTTAAATATTCTTTATATTGGATGGAATTGGAATAATATTTATTTACATAATCTAATGTTAATTAATGAAGTGTTTTTTATGAGATAAATATAATATTTTTTTGAAACTAGTAATCCAGTAATACATATCATATAAGGTTTAAGTATCATGTGCAATCATGAAATAGGAAAACATCAATAAGTCTTATGAAATAATAGCGAAGATAATGTATAATTGGAATAAAATAATATCGATAAACTGATGAAGGGGATGAATTATGTTCCAATATATGAAACATGTGAAAAAAAACACAAATCACAATATTTAAATGGAAAATTATCAATCATTATGATTATATAAAAATTAATAAATGATCATAATTTTATTATAATTAATAAAAAATCCACTCTACAATTATTCAAATATATTGGAAAATTTGGTTGTATGAAATTTAATTACCCATAATTTAAAGTGATATGACACAAATTAATCTAATTAGTGATGGTAAAAGTGATTCAATTACCATAGAAAATGTTTTTTATTATTGTTATTGATTATTGATTTATTAATTATTTTATAGGTTTATATTAATAAATATTATTATAGTTATAAGAGGTGTGAAATATATTATAATTTTACTATCATATTAGTTAATTGTTTATATGAAAGAATGTATTGATTAATACATATAAATTTGATTTAGTGGAATGATGATCCTCTTGGAAGACACATGATTTATGTAATAAAAAATTTATTATGACTTCTATGATAATAATAATAATAATAATAATAATAATTTTATTAAATAGAGTTTCTGGAAATGAAATTTATTAGTTACTAGGTGTTTCATGTTTTTATATCCTGAGTTGATTGTATTTATTAATAAAAAGAATATATTCAACAACATGAGATGTTATATTATAATAATCAATTGTGAAATTTATGATTAATGAGGATCAAGGAATAAAAATATTTAGAATGGGATCATAAGAGACAATATATATTTTCATGAAATTAATAATTTAATATACATAACTTGATAAATTGGAAATCAAATTTAGATAGATATATTTTGGATGTGTCATTTTTTTAACTAAATATTGATTGGATTATGTTAAAAATTATCAATTATTTAATATCTATTGAAATATATTATAGTCGTGATGATATATAGTTAGAGAATGATTTTTAAATATTTTTTTATCAGGATAATGATAAATGATTTCTTAATTGTAGTGTTTCAAGAATTAAAAGATATCAAGTAAAAATGTTTTCTTTTATTCATAGTACAAATGTTAATAAATTTCAAAAACCATAGGTAAAGGATCTTGAAATAAAAATGTAATCCAAAATCAATCATTTAAGATGAATACATCCCATTAACACATCAAAAATTAATGCTTTCATTTTCATTAACTTTATTTGGATCAGCCTCAATAATGTGATCAATGATATCTATCATTCTCTCTGATGTCCATTTTTAATTTCCCACAAATATTATTCCACGTTGAATCATAGAGTCGTTTTATTCTCGACACCATCATTATTCCATCCATCCCACCCTATGATGATGTTTTAATGAATAGTTTTTAAATGTGGGACTTTTAAATGGATATTTTTCAAATTACAATCCCTTTACTTCTACGATTATGATAAAATTGAGAGGAACCAAATTATTTATGTGGGTATTATGTAAAACTATGAGATTTTAAAACATGAAAATCATGTTCTATAGTGTTTATGATATAATATAGAAATCATAAAAGAAAATAAAAAAACCCTAGACTTTTATACATTTTTAAAATTAATTCATCATCATTAATATGTTAACATTCACACATCAGTAGAGTTTTGAAACAACGTACTCTATTAAAATGATATTATTAAAACCACACTATTATAACAAAGAACTTATATCCACATGAATGAATCAAATGAATTGAATTATGAATATATTATGGTATACACTATAATAAAGTAAATAATATTTTCATTTATTTTTTAAATATATATTAATACCCATTTAAAATAATATGAAATGTTTTCGAAAAAACTCAATTGTTTAAATGATGTTATGTCATGAATTTGAAAAATAATTATGGAATTATTTACCAATTTCACAAAATTAATTTTAAACCAAATATATAATAAATTAAATTATTAAATCAGAATTAAATTATGGTTAATATTTTTGATTTTTTTAAATTATATTTTTAGATGAATAAGGAAAAATTGATTTAAATTAAGAAGAAACATTTAGATTAAAATATTTATAATGTAATATTATATTTTGAATTTGTTTTAAAAACATATTAATTAAGTAAAATATCCATTAATGAAATTTAATTCATTTGATTAAATTTAAAAACATATTTTCATATAAAGTCTATTTACATTATTGACCATTTTCTCTATTTAAGACAAACTTAAAAACCTCTCACCATGGCTATAAAATGAGTTCCTAGATATCATTCCACTATCATCAGACCTGATCCAAGTGTACTCCTTTTTTTAGTAGATAACCTTGACATATATCATACATTTATGGTCTATGACTCGAAATTAATCAATCCATAAGCCCTTATATTAGGTTAATAACATGGGTATTATTTCTAATTTTAAAAAATATATATGTGTTAAACTCACATCACAGATAAATTGTAATTATAGCCGTAATTTATTCTCATATTAAGGCCATATTGGTTCAGAAACTCACTGGCCAAATCATTAAGAAAAATATATACTCATCCTAGAAATATTTTATTGGTCATTATTCGATTATACAAACACTTTATATATAATATTAATGAGGTTTTCTAAGAATAGTAAAATTTATAACTATGAATTTTTACTTTATTTATTCTAAAAAATCTAAATAATATTATTCATTAATAAATATATAAATAAAAGAATTTACCTTATAATTAGATTTTATTATTATATGGTCATGAACTACATCCATCTCCCTTACTATCAAATGGGAAACGATAATTTTGTTCATGTGATTAGTATGAAATGATCTCACAAATTGATGTGACACACATTACCTTTTTTTACATATCACAGTTGGTTATTATAATGTATATATATTAAAAATAATATATTTATAACATAAAAATTTCCATGGAGGAATGGTAAAATATATAAATTATTATTTTCCATTTCATATTTGATATAACTAAATCATTAGTTTATACAGTGGACTTGTGTCTTGTGAAGTGATTCCATTCTCTTAGTAATGCTTTACATTGAAGTTAATATGTAAAAATTTAAAAGTTGTAATTGATATAAATTACATATTTAATATAATTGTGTCCCATTTTTCATTATTAATGGATAAAATAATTTTATTTCTTATCATTTCACTCTATGAAATATAAAAATGTCATTACATTATATGGGGACTTGCATTGTAAATAAATAATGTGAGAATCATTTGATCACAAAAAAACATGAAATATTTAAATAAATATATTTAATTAAATATTATATTATTTTTTATATTATATTTCATGAAATATAAAATTTTACATACCACTATTCCATAATTATGGTTGAAAAGGTGGAAATGTCACTTATGCATATGTATGACCTACCATCTCCATGATCATAACATTATAAATTTACAAAAAAATATATATCATGATTTTTTAAAAGTAATAGTTATGTATAAATTTGATAATTAATTCCTAATAATTATAGTGTAGATGTTTATATTTTAACCATTTAGACCAATAGTTAACATACCATTGTAACTTTTTACACAGAAGAAACTTATTATCAAAACACCTGATGTAAAATTAAATGATAATGTAATTTCATGTACCATTAATTGAATTTTAAAATATTTAATTATAAACATTGTAATGGTTCTTATACATGAAAAAAATTTCAATCAATTTAGTATTCGGGATGATAAATATCAATCATGATGATTTTGACTTGTTTCATGGGATTCTCATCTAACTTTTACATCAACATGACATAAACCATATTCCCCATGCATTCCTCTATGTAATGTATATACTAGGCAATATATTATTTTATAACAAAAATATATTGCATTAAATGGTATTTTATATCTCATTTTATGATTTTTATTTCATGTGTATTTTCATAAGGATGATTCCAATGTGATAAGGGTTTATTTTAGAATCATATCATTATTTGATATTATTTTATGTATATCCCTCACATGTGAGGTTTATATTATATTTATATACAAAAATAAATCTACATTTTCGCATATAGGTGTTCAAGATATTTTACAAATAATATTACTACTTTCTCAAGCTTTGAAAGTTAAAATTATTGACAATTGTTTTTGGAAAACAAGGCATTATTTATCCCTTTGGTTGAAAATTATTTTTCATAAAAATTAATGTTTTTAAAAAATTATTATATTTTCATACCTTTTAAAAAAATTTAATACTAAGTGTTTTATATGTTTTAAATTTTTAATTGTTATTAAATATAATCTCCCTCTCGTTTTCATAAAAATTATCATTTGAATTTTTTCCAATTATGTGAGTAGAATCATAATTTTCAATGTGTGTGGCATGAAAATAATTTTATTTCATCATGATCACTGAATGTTTTATTCATACATTATATTATTTATAGGGTAAATTTCAATTATTTTTTTATAATGTTTCATGGTATATTTTTGAAAGGTCATTGTCAAATAAAAAGTTTTATTTTTTACATAAATGTTATTAATGTATTTTTATGGTATTTATATTAATTAATATTTTAAAAAAATTCTATGCATATGATACACGAGGTATTTTTTCAATTTTAATCATAATTATTATTTATTTAAATGTTTTATGATTGGTTTTATTTTTTATGTAAAATTTTATTAATGTTCACCATTTTTCTTTAGATGCATTATGTTTTTTTATTTTCTAGGGTGAGAGTTAACATTTTATAATTTATCTTTTCCATAAAAATTTTTTGTTGTATTATATTTCATCCCTCTAATATGATGAATTATTTTGATTGAGTATGATATTGGAGGGGCCCCCTTTATCTCTTCAATTCATTGGTAGGTATCATGAGACAATTACGATTGGGTTTTTACTAAGACATATACATTAATTCAGATGTCTTGGAACAAGGAATTGATGATATTGTTTATATGTATTGAATTTTTTATTACATGATGTTTAATATAGATAGAAAAATTACATTATACTATTGAATTACTTAGAATATTCATTATTATGTTTTCAATATCATTTTACAATTTATGTGAATTATTTCTTCAAAACATATTACATCGACATTGTAATGGCCCGGACCTCTCCGTTCCATTACTTTGTGGAATTTTGGTGTTAGAGGTGTTCTGGGAGGCCAAGGGGACTTATTCCCAACACTTTTCCAATTTTCCAGTTCTGTGAACAGTGTTTCCAGTTTTATGAATAGTAACAGATCGGTCTCACCGATCAGTTTCACAGATCGGTGTGACAGATCGGTTTCACAGATCGTTCTGACAGATCGGTGTCACAGATCGGTCTGACAGATCGGTCTCACCGATCGATCTGACAGATCGGTCTCACCGATCAGTTTCACAGATCGGTGTGACAGATCGGTTTCACAGATCGGTCTGACATATCGGTTTCACAGATCGGTGTCACAGATCGGTTTCACAAATCGGTTTCACAGATCGGTTTCACAGATCGGTGTGACAGATCGGTTTCACAGATCGGTGTGACAGATCGGTTTCACAGATCGGTTTCACAGATCGGTCTCACAGATCGGTTTCACAGATCGGTTTCGGTTTCATGTACAGTAACGGTGGGTGAACAGTGTTTCCAAACTCCTACAGTTTTGTCCCTTTTGACGTTTCTTTTGACGTAAAATACATTTAAAGCCTTATTTTAATAGCTCTTAAGGCCGTTTCAAATGCCATAAATCCTATATTAATTATTCCTAAAGCTTGGAATGTTTTACATGGTCAAACCGTGTGGGATAATGCGATCCTTTTTTAATGGAGAATTAACCGGATCTTAAACTGTCGCCCCATTAAATCTTAAAAAGGGACGAGATATCATTCTCCCTTGTTCTTTCCATTTTTTCTCAGCTAATAGACACTAGAAACTTTCAATCCTTTCTGTAGGAGTTGCACAATAAATCTTTACCCTTAGGATTGGTTCTGTTCTGTTTTGGATACAACTGAACTGTGTCGATCAATCTTCGATATAAGGTATGTTGTATCGTCGTTCTTTTGGGGTTCATCTTCTCTTATCCTCTTTTCCATTATTTTACCATGAATTCTCCAAGATTCTAATGGGTTTTCTTGGGTTTGGTTGGTACTGTCGTACCGCAGCATCCTCCGGTGGATGCAGTTGTCGCGAGGGGAGGATCGTGACCTTTTGTGTGGATAAAGAACGTGAGGAACTATTTGAGGTAGGGGATTCATGGCTTCTCTAATGGTATATGTGCAATCGTAGAATTAGCATGATTTATCCCTTTGGATCACAATGAAATTGACCTAATTAAATTCTTAAACCGGATTAAGAGAATTGTTTGATCGCATGTTGTTTCTTTATACCGTGATAACGGTTGCCTCATGTTGTGCTAGATAGAATTTTATCTATGTTTTATTTGACTTGTTGTTAGTTTATGATAGAAATTGATAATGAACATAAAGCCGGAATGAATTGTTAATTAATTGGCTAAAGATAAAGAGGCATGTAAATTAATCTGGTTTTTGCCGTTGTTGTAGTTATTCTAATATGAGGATAATCAAATTAGGGAAGTAAGCATGGTTATTTAATTGTGATAGCTTGCTGATTAGGTATCCATGATTGGAACCTACGAATAACAAATCTGTTAATTCAATATGGATTAGAGAACAGATATATGTGGGAATTTCAAAAGGGTTCTGAGTTACCCGCTTGCTTGTAAGGCTGAATGCCTTGTGGTTTGGAGCTCTGAGTGCTCATTTTTTTATGTAGGCTAAATGCCTTGTTAAAGGGCCGAGAGCCCATTTTGTGATCTTTGATTTCCTGCTACTTGTAATTTGATGTCAGCCTAGATGGCTATTGTGATATGTGGAGGTATGGGGACTTGTGGTTGTGGCAGCGTATGACGCCTAGTGTGGTGAGATGGATCAGTTTATGCATGTGGGTGTCGGGGAGGACACCAGGGGTGATGGAATGGGATGGATGTGGTTGCTGGTTGCTTGCGGTTTTCATGAATGTTAATCTACTTTGCTTTTCCCCACTGCTCAAGGCAGCTGGTCTTGCTACCCTTCTTCCGAAGGAGGTATAGACGCGTGGGGTATGCCACGTACTTTCCGGGTTTAGCCTCTCGAAGGAGAAGGGGTATATGCTCTTTCTATAGGCGTCAAAGACTCAACAGGTAGTATATCTACTCACCGTGTTGAGCCTCCTTTGTGTTTAGAAGCATAGGATGTTTTTCTAGAATGCCTGGGAATGTGGAAAAGTAATTATGTAATGAATGATTGATTAAATGCTGAAAATCCACGGGGATGGAGATGCTGGAATTTAAAGGTGATGTTAATCTTAAAAAGGAGCAATTGTTTTTTGAATGTGATGTCAATTCAGTTTAATGTGGAATTGTTCATTCTTAATTAATGTTTAAATGATTAATTAATGTACAGTGGAACTGATAAAATGAGAACGGAGTAATCTAATAAATCTCTTCAAATGGTTGTGTGCTTATAGGATACCTAGTCTTAGAAGTAGCAGCCTGGAGTCTGAGAGACGTTAGCTGCAGTTGTATCTAAGACTAGGTAATTCCCATAGTGTGGATGTGAGTTACTAATATATTCTGTAATTTTTGTGTTTCTATACGCTACTCCACCCTGTCGGTAAGGGCAACTAACACCCCGGGGATTCTGAGACCTGGAGGGGTGTTTTCCCCAACATTCTGATGGGAGGTTGAATGGCTGACTACCCCCTTTGGCCCCGCTCTCTTCTCTTGGTAGATACTTGTGCCATGAGGCACAACGGTTAGTTACCCCATATATGTGTGTAGAGGGCTGTAATGGCTTGTGGTTATTCACACACATATATTCTGGATATAGTATCCTATGGACTACTATAGGTGTAACGTGTATAGGCTATTATGGATTGAGGATCCTTACTCTGCGTATGGAATGTAATGGCTTGAGGTATTATACCCGACGTATGATACACATTATGCGAGATGTGGTGGATCCCGGAAATTACCTGGTTACTTTTGGTTGTGAGGACGGTGTGGTGCTTCACCCAGGTGTCTGCGGGCAAGCCTATGTGGTGCACGAGGTGCAGATTGGGGAGCTTAGCCCAGGTGTCTACGAGCAAGCCTTTGGAGAGAGATGCACAGGACGTATGTCGTTGGGGTAAAGCGGAAAACTCTTGGGGATGTAGTAGTGGGGTACCCTTGATATTCTTTACTATATGCTATATTCTTGTATGCGTTACTTGGTGAGAGTAGCCATGGTGAGGTTGGGAACATAGTATACCTGTTTAGGTGACGAGTTAGTTTCACTTGTTGTTCACTGGGCTTTAGCATGCTTTCTTTACCTTTGCACGAGAGGCTTGGGGAGGATCCTACTGAGTATACTATTATACTCACCCTATGTACATATAAACTGTTTTTCAGGTCACTTAGAGCAAGTTGGAGATCAAGCGGGTTACTACTAGCTTGTGGTTGGAGGAGGAGCAGTTCGGGCTCGTGGTCGCTGCCGTTTTTCTTTCTTTTGGATACTTTTAGTTTTCCCTTTCAGTTGTAGTACTTTTGCATGACATTTCGTATATGTACTTGGCTTCCTTTTATATCTCAGTTCTAAGTTGGAGTTGATTGGAGTCTATTCTATCTCTCTCTCTTCTGCATGTGTTCTCTTAGAGGGTAATGCCTCCCATTTGTATGTTATTAAACCCTCGGTGCTAGTCGCCAACTCGGGGCCTACTGGAGGCGGGACTCGGGGGTCATTATCTCCTTTTTCACATTGCCATCCCAGGAGGGGTACACTTTGTGCGGAGGGGGTCGTGACAGTGTGGTATCAAAGGTCTAGTTGAGGGATAGGATGGAGTTTGGAGTTAGGCACAGGTGAGGATGCATGGGATGGTAGGGCAACGGTGTCATTCATGTTTAGCAAGTGGGGTAAACACTGGAGACCGGCAGATACATAGGCGTTCAGGGCCCCCTATGATCTGTTGCACGGACCATTAAGTTTACGATGGCTACTAAACAAAGTGATACTGGTTGCAGGGTAGAGACCTAGGAAAGGATCATGCATCATTATTCTTTGCGCCTGTGTTTGAATGGGTAGACCATGGGATAGGTAACCTAAAATTAATACAACAAAATAATTAATTAATTAATGTTGAGTCTTCCATATTCCAGGATTAGGAGCTCTAACGGTTGTTATTTTACAGGTATGGCTCCAGGTCGACGTCCTCGTCAGGTTTGCATAGAAGGTGCCCAGCAGGCTTTTCCAGCAGATCGCCACCGGGTAGAGGTTGAGGACGAAGACACTTGGAGGAAGACACTCCGAGAGTTTCAGCACCAGAGTCTACAGAAGTACGAGGGCTCCGTTTCAGATGCAATCACAGAAGACTGGTTGGAGGAGGTCGAGATAGGCTTCAGTTCGATTCGTGCTCGGAAGGAACACTGGGTGTCCTTGGTTGTGACGATGTTTCATGGAGTAGCGAGACAGTGGTGGTTCTTGTTCCTCAGGGATCGTGAGGAGTCAACGATCTCATGGGAGGAGTTTCGAGACAGGTTTAGAGTCGAGTTTCTTTCTTCGACTGCGAAGGCGTCCAGTCGCCAGGAGCTTCTTACCCTTCGACAGGGGAGCTCCAGTGTTCGAGATTTTGGAATTCATTTCAGGAACCTTCTACGATATGCTTCAGACCTGTTACCAGATGAGGAGGCCAGGGCGAGGCATTTTGAGGAGGCTTTGCATCCAGAGATCCAGCACCAGGTCACCCTATTTATGCTGAAGACATATCTTGAGGTGCTGGAGAGGGAAGAGGTTGTTGAGAGGACTTTGGCTAGGACCGGATCGTCACGAGAGGGGAATCGTCATGATTCCTCACGAAGTAGAGCTGTGGTCCGGGGTTCCCGGTTTTCAGGACATAAGAGTTTCCGTTCACCTGGGTGTAGGTCCCAGCCCTTCCCATCTCGTTTCTACAGAGGCAGCAACTCTCAGGCCTATGCCAAGGGATCAGGCGCTTGTTTTTCTTATGGTGGTCGTGGTCATCAGCAGCGGGAGTGCCCGACTTTTCAGAGCAGTCATCGTGCACCAGGCACTCCACTCCAGGTTCCTCCGTTGAGGCAGTTCCAGCCGAGGCAGCAGCCGCAGGTTGCACCAGTTTTAGATCACCAGAGGGTAGATGGAGCAGGCAGGGGACTGCCCCACGATGCTCCCCGTCCTCCGAGAGCAGAGCACGGCCGTGGTGGTGGTCGTCATCAGGGTCAGAGATGCCGTGGAGGTGGTCATGGTCAGCTTCATGCTCTAGCGTTTCCAGCTCCAGGCGATCCAGACATCGTCTAAGGTACCCTTTTCTTGTTTTCTACCTTGGTGTATGCCTTGTTTGATTCAGGAGAAACACACTCCTTTATATCCCCTACCCTTGTCCACGCTTTGGGACTTGAGGTAGAGAGGCTTCCAGTGCCCTTGGCGTTGACTACGCCAGTTGGAGGTCGAGCTAGCTTGTTTGAAGTATGTAGAGACTGTGAGCTAGTGTTGGGGAAACACCGCTCTTGGGGAGATTTCCTATGTTTACGAATACAACCATATGATGGCATCCTCAGCATGGATTGGTTGTATTCGGTGCAGGCTATTGTGGATTTCTACGAGAAGAAGGTCGTTTTCTTTGATGAAGATAGAGAGGAAGTGGTGTTTGTTGGTGAGAGAGATCCTTGAATGAGTCATAGACGAGTTCCTTCCTTATCATCCATGATGGCTGGGTTGATGTTATGTTCTTCAGAGGTTGAGCAGTTGGCATTTCCTAGGGTTGTGGAGGAGTACCCTGATGTATTTCCCGAAGAGGTTGTAGCCTTACCCCCTCGACGAGAGATCGATTTTGGGATCGAGCTACAGCCGGGAACATATCCTATCTCTATGTCTCCGTATAGAATGGCCCCTTCTGAATTACCAGAGCTACGTATTCAGCTTGATGGTCTGTTGAAGTGCGGTTTTGTTCGGCCAAGTGTGTCTCCATGGGGTGCACCAGTCTTGTTTGTGAAGAAGACCGACGGCATTTTAAGGTTGTGTGTTGATTATCGTCGCTTAAAGAATGTGACAATAAAGAACCGTTATCCTCTTCCGCGGATTGATGACGTATTCGATCAATATAAGGGTGCAAGTTGGTTCTCAAAGATCGACTTGCGGTCAGGATATCATCAAATGCGTGTAAAGGGTGAGGATATCCCGAAGACTGCATTATGTTGCCGTCATGGGCATTATGAGTTTGTTGTATTGCCATTTGGCGTGACGAATGCTCCAGCTGTTTTCATGGGGTTGATGAATGCTGTGTTCCGTGAATTCCTGGACAAGTTTGTTGTGGTTTTCATCAATGACATCCTTATGTACTCCACATCTGAATAAGAGCATGCAGAGCATCTACGAGCCGTTTTGGGAGTTCTTCGCCAACATCGACTGTTTGGGATGTTGTCCAAGTGTGAGTTCTGGGCTCGAGAAGTTCGTTTCATAGGGCATGTTGTGTCCCAACAGGGAGTAGCTGTGGATCCTTCGAAGATAGAAGTAGTAGTGTCTTGGTCAGCCCCCAAGACCGTGTCAGAGGTGCGAAGTTTCCTTAGTCTCGCAGGATATTATAGGAGGTTTGTAGCCAATTTCTCCCGAGTCGCGACTCCTCTGACAGCTTTGACCAAGAAAGATCAAGCGTTCATATGGACTGATCAGTGTCAGGAAGCTTTCGAATATCTAAAAGAGATGTTGGTAAGTGCTCCAGTCCTTTGTCTTCCAGCGGAGGGAGTCCAGTTTGATGTTTTCTGTGATGCTTCACATCTGGGGCTAGGCTGTGTTCTCATGCAGCAAAGGTCAGTTGTTTCTTATGGGTCTCTACAATTGCGTCCCCATGAACACAACTATGCCACCCATGATCTTGAGTTGGCAGTCGTGGTGTTTGCTCTGATGTTGTGGAGACATTACCTCATTGGTGAGCACTTTGTGGTTTTCACCGATCATAAGAGTTTGAGGTATGCTTTCTCCCAACGTGACTTGAACTTGAGGCAGCGTCGGTGGATGGAGTTCTTGTAGGAATACGACTTTGAAATATCGTATACACCTGGAAAAGGGAACGTTGTAGCTGATTCACTAAGTCGAAAGTCACGTAATGATGTTGTGCGTGAATCTGGTGATTCTTGGAGAGTCACTACTGGAAAATGGACCTATCCCCACGGTTTTGGAGAAAACCTTGGGGATAGACCCCCCCCCCTATACCCACGGTTTTGGAAAACCGTGGGTATAGGTGAATTTTAAAGACCTACCCCCACTGTTTTCCAAAACCGTGGGTATAGGGGGGTCTATCCCCACGGTTTTCCAAAACCGTGGGGATAGGTCTTTAAAAGTCACCTATACCCACGGTTTCCCAAAACCATGGGTATAGGGGTAACTATCCCCATAGTTTTGGGGATAACCGTTGGGATTGGTCTGGGATAAAATACCTATACCCACGGTTATGAAAAACCATGGGTATAGGTAAATTTTGTGTGCGCGGGAAATTTTTTTTTCCGCGGGAATGAAATTTTTTTGGCGGGAACCCTATACCCACGGTTCTTCCCTCTATAACCACGGTTTTTATAACTATATTTAACTAAATATATATATATATATACATATAGGTGATGTTAGGTTAGTGGTTAGATGCAGTGTTTGCAGCGAAGAGGTTGCGGGATCGAAACTCAGCGCCTGCATTATTTTAGGACCTATACCCACGGTTTTGAAACCGTAGGTCTAGGCCGTTGACATCGTGGAAATTGACTATATTTCGGTGACATGGTGGCATGACACCTATACCCACGGTTTTGTAAAACCGTAGGTATAGGCTGGGGACCTATCTCGACGCCGTTCCATCCCACGGTTCCCAAAACCGTGGGTATAGCCTATAACCACGGTTTTGGGGGCTATACCCACGGTTTTGAACCGTGGGTATAGGCTGTTTTTCCAGTAGTGAGTAATGGATGAACTATCAGCATTACATCTTGATATGGGAGAAGTTAGGGGTAGAGGTTGTCTTTTCCAGATGACGGTGTAGTCATCCCTGATGCAGATGGTGGAAGAGTCTCAGTTGGGTGATCTAGAGGTGGATGTTTGGAGAGATAGAGTTGTTTGTGGGAAGGCCCCTGATGGTTGGTCGGAGGATGAACAACACTGAGTGTTGTATCATGGCAGGATTTTTGTTCCCTTGAGGATGCGCGAGACAGTTTCCGAGAGTTCCATAGTTCACCCTTGGCAGTACATCCTTGTGTGACGAAGATGTACCGATCCTTAAGGAGTCAGTTCTGGTGGCCTGGGCTGAAACGTATGGTTGCAGAGTGTGTGTCTCGATGTTTAGTCTGCCAGAAGGTGAAGGCCGAACACCGTGTTCCTGGTGGTCTTCTCCAAGACAAAGAGATTCCTCAGTGGAAGTGGGAGGACATCTCAATGGACATTGTTACAGGTTTACCTCGAGCTCCGGGAGGACATGATGCTATATGGGTGGTAGTGGATCGTTTAACTAAATCGGCCCACTTCATAGCAATCAAGGACTCAAGCTCCGTGGAGGTTTTGTCGAGGCAGTATCTCTAGGAGGTGGTGAGGCTTCACGGAGTTCCTAAGACGATCATTTCTGATCGAGATCCTCGTTTTACCTCTAGGGTGTGGAGAGGTCTCCAGCATGCTTTTGGCTCTCAACTCTGCCTTAGCACTGCTTTTCATCCTCAAATGGATGGTCAGACAGAGCGAACCATCCAGACTCTTGAAGACATGCTGCGCTCTTCTGTTCTTGATATTGGAGGTTCATGGGTGAAGCACTTACCCTTGGTAGAGTTCGCTTACAATAATAGTTTTCACTCTACCATCGATATGGTGCCGTTTGAAGCCTTGTATGGCCGGCCATGCCGTTCTCCGTTGTGCTGGACTGGGGTCGGAGAGTCAGCAATTCTCGGACCAGAACTAGTGCAGAATACAACAGAGATGGTTCAGGTGATTCGTGAGAGAATGAAGACAGCACATGATCGTCAGAAATCATATGCTAGTCAAATAAGGAGACCGTTAGAGTTTAATGTTGGGGGTCATGTGTTTCTAAAGGTGACTCCCCGTCGTGGGATGCGAAGGTTTGGTCGTGGAAGTAAGCTTTCTCCCCAGTTTGTTGGGCCTTTCGAGGTGTTAGATCGTGTTGGAGCTGTGGCGTATCAAGTAGCACTTCCCCCTCAGATGAGTCAGATACATGATGTTTTCCATGTATCGCAGCTCCGTCGTTATCTTCATGATGAATCTCATGTTATCGATTGGGGAGAGATCGATATTGACGATGATGCAACCATCGAGGAGTGACTTGTGGAGATCCAAGACCGCAAGGAGAAAGTGTTGCGTGGGCATTCTATCCCCTTAGTTCGTGTCTTGTGGCGACACGGTGGCATGGAGGAGAGTACCTGGGAGCGTGAGTCACAGATACGTGCTCAGTACCCAGAGTTGATTAATGTTTAACTACTTTCATGTAATGATGTTTCCTCTCTAGTTAGATCTTTCATGTTTTATTTATGTACCATTGATGTGATGTTATGAATAAATTGTTTGGGTATGGATTGTTTGTTCCCGGATGTCGTAGTTTTGTTCCAGCTTTCGAACAACTCATGGTGGTTTTCCCCTGAGAGGTATCTTATGGGGTGGTTGTTCGGACCCCTCTTTTCTTCTGGGTTGGTTTTTAATTCTCGAGGACGAGAATGTTTTGGGAGGTATCTAATGTAATGGCCCGGACCTCTCCGGTCCATTACTTTGTGGAATTTTGGTCTTGGAGGTGTTCCGGGAGGCCAAGGGGACTTATTCCCAACACTTTGCCAATTTTCCAGTTCTGTGAACAGTGTTTCCAGTTTTATGAACAGTAACAGATCGGTCTCACCGATCGGTCTAACAGATCGGTCTCACCGATCAGTTTCACAGATCGGTGTGACAGATCGGTTTCACAGATCGGTCTGATAGATCGGTTTCACAGATCGGTCTGACAGATTGGTCTCACCGATCGGTCTGACAGATCGGTCTCACCGATTAGTTTCACAGATCGGTGTGACAGATCGGTTTCACAGATCGGTCTGACATATCGGTTTCATAGATCGGTGTCACAGATCTGTTCCATAGATCGGTTTCACAGATCAGTTTCACAGATCGGTGTCACAGATCGGTTTCACAGATCGGTGTGACAGATCAGTTTCACAGATCGGTTTCAGAGATCGGTTTCACAGATCGGTTTCGGTTTCATGTACAGTAATGGTGGGTGAACATTGTTTCCAGACTCCTACAGTTTTTCCCCTTATGACATTTCTTTTGACGTAAAATACATTTAAAGCCTTATTTTAAGGGCTCTTAAGGCCGTTTCAAATGCCATAAATCCTATATTAAATATTCCTAAGGCTTGGAATGTTTTACTTGGTCAAACTGTGTGGGTTAATGCGATCCGTTTTTAATGGAGAGTTAACTGGATCTTAAACCGTCACCCCATTAAATCTTAAAAAGGGACGAGATATCATTCTCCCTTGTTCTTTCCATTTGTTCTCAGCTAAGAGACAATATAACCTTTCAATCCTTTCCGTAGGAGTTTCACAATCAATCTTTACCCCGAGGATTGGTTCTATTCTATTTTGGATGCAACTAAGCCGTGTCGATCAATATTCGATATAAGGTATGTTGTATCGTCGTTCTCTTGGGGTTCATCTTCTCCTATCCTCTTTTCCATAATTATACCATGTATTCTCCAAGATTCTAATGGGTTTTCTTGGGGTTGGTTGGTACTGTCGTACCGCAACTTCCTCTGGTGGATGCAGTTGTCGTGAGGGGAGGATCGTGACCTGTTGTGTGGATAATGAATGTGAGGAACTGTTTGAGGTAGGGGATTCATGGCTTCTCTAATGGTATTTGTGCAATCGTAGAATTTGCATGATTTATCCCATTGGATCACAATGAAATTGACCTAATTAAATACTTGAACCGGATTAAGATAATTGGTTGATCGCATGTTGTTTCTTTATACCGTGATAACGGTTGCCTCATGTTGTGCTAGATATAATGTTATCTATGTTTTCTTTGACTTGTTGTTCATTCATGATAGAAATTGATAATGAACGTAAATATGGAATTAATTGTTAATTAATTGGAGAAAGATAAAGAGGCATGTAAATTAATTTGGTTTTTCCATTGTTGTAGTTGTTCTAATTTGAGGATAATCGAATTAGGGAAGTATGCATGGTTATTTAATTGTGATAGCTTGCTGATTAGGTATCCATGATTGGAACCTACGAATAACAAATCTGTTAATTCAATATCGATTAGAGAACAGATTATGTGGGAATTTCAAAAGGGTTCTGAGTTACCCGCTTTCTTGTAAGGATGAATGCCTTGTGGTTTGGAGCTATGAGTGCTCATTTTTGTATGAAGACTAAATTCCTTGTTAAAGGGCCGAGAGCCCATTTTGTGATCTTTGATTTACTGCTGCTTGTGATTTGATGTGAGCCTGGATGGCTGTTGTGATATGTGGGGGTTTGGGGACTTGTGGTTGTGGCAGCGAATGATAGTGTGGCGAGATGCATCAGTTTATGCATGTGGGTGTCGGGGAGGACACCAGGGGTGATGGAATGGGATGGATGTGGTTGCTGGTTGCTTGCGTTTTTCTTGAATGTTAATCTACTTTGTTTTTTCCCACTACTCAAGGCAGCTGGTCTTGCTACCCTTCTTCCGAAGGAGGTGAAGACGCGCGGGGTATGCCACGTGCTTTCCCTGTTTAGCCTCTCGAGGGAGAAGGGGTATATCATCTTTCTATAGGCAGAAAAGACTCGATGGGTAGTATATCTACTCACCATGTTGAGCCTCCTTTGTGTTCAGAAGCATATGATGTTTTTCTAGAATGCCTAGGAATGTGGAAAAGTAATTCTTTAATGATTGTTTGATTAAATGCTGAAAATCCACGGGGATGGAGATGCTGGAATTTAAAGGTGATGTGAATCTTAAAAAGGAGCTTTTGTTTTTTTGAATGTGATGTCAATTCAGTTTAATGTGGAATTGTTCATTCTTAATTAATGTTTAAAGAATTAATTAATGTACAGTGGAACTGATAAAATGAGAACGGAGTAATCTAATAAATCTCTTCAAATGTTTGTGTGCTTATAGGATACCTTGTCTTAGAAGTAGCATCCTGGAGTCTGAGAGACGTTAGCTGCAGTTGTATCTAAGACTAGGTAATGCCCATAGTGTGGATGTGAGTTACTTATATATTCTGTACTTTTTGTGTTTCTATACGCTACTCCACCCTTTCGGTAAGGGCAACTGACACCCCGGGGATTCTGAGCCCTAGGGGGGTGTTTTCCCCAACATTCTGATGGGAGGTTGAATGGATGACTACCCCCTTTGGCCCCGCTCTCTTCTCTTGGTAGATACTTGTGCCATGAGGCACAGTGGTTAGATACCCCATATATGTGTGTAGAGGGCTGTAATGGCTTGTGGTTATTCACACGCATATATTCTGGATATAGTATCCTATGTACTACTATAGGTGTAACGTGTATAGGCTATGATGGCTTGAGGATCCTTACTCGGCGTATGGGCTGTAATGGCTTGAGGTATTATACCCGACGTATGATACACGTTATGCGAGCTGTGGTGGATCCCGGAAATTACCTGGTTACTTTTGGTTGTGAGGACGGTGTGGTGCTTCGCCCAGGTGTCTGCGGGCAAGCCTATGTGGTTCACGAGGTGCAGATTGTGGAGCTTAGCCCAGGTGTCTGCGGGCAAGCCTTTGGAGAGAGATGCACAGGACGTATGTCGTTGGGGCAAAGTGGAAAACCAGTGGGGAAGTAGTAGCGGGGTGCCCTTGATATTCTTTACTATATGATATATTCTTGTATGCGTTACCTGGTGAGAGTAGCCATGGTGAGGTTGGGAACATAGTATACCTGTTTAGGTGACGAGTTAGTTTCACTTGTTGTTCACTGGGCTTTAGCATGCTTTCATTACCTTTTCATGAGAGGCTTAGGGAGGATCCTACTGAGTATACTGTTATACTCACCCTATGTACATATAAACTGTTTTCCAGGTCACTTGGAGAAAGTAGGAGATCAAGCGGGTTACTACTAGCTTGTGGTTGGAGGAGGAGCTGTTTGGGCACGTGGTCCCTGCCGTTTTTCTTTCTTTTGGGTACTTTTTGTTTTCTCTTTCAGTTGTAGTACTTTTGCATGACATTTCATATATTTACTTGGTTTCCTTTTATATCTTAGTTCTAAGTTGGAGTTGATTGGAGTCTATTCTATCTCTCTCTCTTCTGCATGTGTTCTCTTAGAGGGTAATGCCTCCCATTTGTATGTTATTATACCCTCGGTGCTAGTCGCCAACCCAGGGCCTACTGGAGGCGGGACTCGGGGGTCATTATCTCCCTTTTCACATTGCCGGCCCAGGAGGGGTACACTTTGTGGGGAGGGGGTCTTGACAGAAATTATTATAATGTTATTAAATAAATTTAATTTGATTCGATTATTTAATTTTTCATATTGATTAATCCTTATTTGTTGACTAATTCCACATTATTCTTACACTTATTGAGAATATTATATCATCAATTTCTTTTGTTTTATTATCAGTAGTATATTGTAATGTGATATTCAATTAATATGAATTGATGTTATAAGATTGATAGTGGTGTTTTCAAAGAATATACTTTGTGTATTTTATATTTTCAATTAATTTCTTTATTGTTAGGGATATGATCTCACCAATTTCTTATTTTCTATTTTCCCAATGATATTGTGAAGGCTTTTAGGATTTATATGTTGCACTGTTCTAAGGTGAATAATGGTGTTATCAAATAAAATACATTTTGTATTTTATGGTTTCGATTATTCTTACCCTTATTGGGAATCAGATATCACTAAATTAGTATATTTTAATTTATCTATGATACTAGTAAGTGTTTTATAATAAATATTAAGGAATACCGTAAGTGAAAATTTTAAATTCTAAAAGAAAATAATTTCCTTATCATATATAAAAAAATATAATTTCAATTCATGTATTTATCTATTTTTTCATGAATATTAATCTATAAAGCCGTTCTAGATTTAATTTTGTACACCTTCATCTAATGTTATAATGTAGTTATATTCTCAATACTATTAGGTTTGTGGTCTCTATATTATTTTGTCAGTCATGGTTCCCTGTATCAGAGAGTGAGATTCATTAGATAAACATATAATTTCCTGAAAAAATAGATAGGTTGAAAATTAATGGAATGTTATAGAAATTATAAATTAGTATTATAATACTATAGTGGAGATATATTTCAACGAGGAACAAAATTATTATATATTATAACTCTATATAGGTATTATTCATAGAACACAACATGTATCTTCCCTAATTGACAAACTATCACCCTTAGGCAATCCAAAAGAGTGGAACCACTATTTTATAGTTTAATTTTAAAATGTATATTAGATATAACATAATAAATTTATGTCACTACACATTCTACTTTTCCAACAACATTATATACACAATTAAATAGTTTTTACATCAATAGAACCATCTTTACCCAATCCACATTAGTGGAAATCATTGAGTTTAATCGTGACTCCTTAGTAAGATTCTACTCATCCATTTTAATACACCACACATTTCATTCATCAACTAACTCTATATGATTGTACATATTAGAGGACAGTGATATATTCAATGGGACTATTATAATCTATACACTATTATCTTATGGTTTCTAATACCTATAGATATGTTGAGTAATATTTATACTTTGGTCGGCTGATTATAACGACACCGTTATTATGGTTTCGTTTATCATTAAATTACGAGATTACACATAGTATATCCACTATATACTATAAAATATATCATATGGATGTTATAATCATCATTATATTATTCTTTTTTTGATATTGAATATCAATAATAATTATTCAATTGTAAAATTATTATTTTGGTAATTTTGATATATGTTTCATGGAATTGTAATGTCTGGATGTTTTTTATAATTTTCCTTAATATATTAAAATTGATGAGTTATAAAATAAAATACAAGAGATATATAAAAATCCCAATCCATATAAATGTGGGATTATCTCAATCACAAAATCTATTTACTGAATATTATCTCTAGATTTAGCTTTTTTCATAATAAAAAATCAATTATTGTTAATAGAAGTGTTGAAAGTCATCCTACTAATGAATAATATTATTTATATGATCCCTCTATAGAACCCTGGGAATTATTCTTTGGGCTACATAAAATTCATATAAATAATATTCATAGAAAAATACATGACTCATGATTGACAGTTTTCAAGTACACCATTCATTTCCATAATTATATTCATTTAAAACATATTGATTGATTATGGTAACCTATGTGTATTTGATTTTTATCAATTTTTCTGTTTATATGTGTTAAATTGAAATAAAAACATATTATTAAGTTTACTAAATAATAAATATTTTTCAAACATTACTTTAACTAAAGTATATATTTTCTTATGTAACCTAATTTTTATGTTATATTTAAAATAGTTTGGACACAAATTACTATTTTTGATGGTATTTTTTTAATCAAAAAAATTTATTTTAAATAATTTTTATTGTAGTTATTTTCAGACAAAAAAACTAATTAAATTATATTATTTAATATAAAAATTAATTTATCATAAAATTTTTTAAATGAATATCATTTATAATCAATAATTCTTTTGAATTTAGATTGAAAACCTAGAAGAATACTATTATTATTCTTTTATATAATTAATTTTTTTATTGGATAGAGGATTACATACCATTAATATAATGATTAACTATACAAATAGAAATTTAAATTCTATGATGATTTCAATGGCATTTTATCCTATTCATTATAATATAGTCCTTGAGAAAACATGAGACATGCATTACAAACTAAACATGTACCCTAACCTTTTAAAAAACATGATGAATTTTAAAACCAAATTATTATAATTTATATAATTATTTTAATCATTTAATACAAAACCAACCTTATATCTAGAAATATTTTAAGCCCATTATTTTACATTAATGACTGAATAAGAAATACATGTTATAATATGAATTAATATTACTGACATATATTTTTTGGTATTATAAAATGACTATTATTCTTCGTTTTATGGGGACATTGGACATTCAAGTAACCATGCAGTGAAATTCCATGAAACGTGTTGATGCGGAAATATAATGATCCATTAAATTTTTTTGAAAAAATGCATTATGAATACATGTTCATCATTAATTCTTGGAATGAAAATTTAATTAATAGACATTTTCATGTGTATTTATAACAAAACATATAATCATCTAATGTTATTATGATAAATATTACAATAAATTTTAAGAAAATATAAAAAATTCTAATTTGATGGGTATTATTGTGTTCTTCAAGTATTTCTTATTTAAATAAATATGATAAAGAAAAATTGTTTTTGAAGAATAATCAAACTCTGAAATTAATATTTTAATCATGATAATCAATGAGAGATATAATATTTATGGAAGATGGTGTCTTTTGAAGAACATATTTTAGTCTTTACATCTGTTATTATAAATAGGATTTAATGAATTATAATAAAATAAATAATCCACCTTTTGGAGAATAACATTTCAAATATTTTATTTTGGTGTGAACACCATAAATAAAAGAAGCATATTTCAATGTTATCATAAATAGTAATGTTTGATTTATCTAATGTATATCTTCATATATTATTAAATTCTATATATAAAATCATGAAACTTATGAATTAATCTAACTCTAGTTTTTATAAGAACATTAGAGTTTTGTGTATAATTTTGTATAAATTTTACTATCAGTATTTGAAATGTAGTTAGTGTAATAGTTGAAAATATACATTATAAGAGTAGTGAAATTAGAGTTATAACATAATAATGTTTCATGATTGGATACCAAGTGAGGATGGTAATTGTAAAATTTGATAAATTTAAAACTATATATTATATTATTGACATGATTTTATAATATTTTTTATTATTTATGGTTTTATCTTATTTGGGTTCATTAATTTGTTATTTGGAGAGGAAAATAAAATGATCATGTATTGCCTAATTTGAATGATTCAATTTGTGGAATGGTTTGATCAGAGTTTAAACTAATATTTGGGATTAATACCACATAATATCATGTTTTTAATGACGAATAAATGGATGAGATCTAAATCATTAGTTATAATGTTTTGAAATATATTCAATGATAATTGTTGTATAATCACAACAAAACAATCCCCGTCCTTGTTTATGTTGTTTAAAAATATGATACTGGAAGGATTAATTAAAATTACACTACTGATAATTCCCTCTTTTAATAATATTTTTTTAATATTGACACTTGTGATTAATTATAATTAATTAAAATTACAAAATAATTAGGGTTACTGTATAGATTTTATGAAAATAATAATGTTAAAATAAAGAAGAAGATGATGTATCATATTCCCCTTCAATGTATTCCTAGACATCGAGGCCACACCATTCAATAAATTCTATCTTGATTCATGAATGAAGGATATAGCTAAATGGAATCATATGTATCATTGGGTATTACATGAGATAGTATGAGTAATAGAGGAAT
Source organism: Viscum album (assembly GCA_963277665.1). Classification (NCBI taxonomy): domain Eukaryota; kingdom Viridiplantae; phylum Streptophyta; class Magnoliopsida; order Santalales; family Viscaceae; genus Viscum; species Viscum album. Next base: position 57,063,072 of record OY728143.1, on the reverse strand, counting down.
GCAGGTGGTTTATAGAAAAACAATGAGATATTCATTCAACTGGGAAATAATTTGTTAATATGAAAGAACTATAATATTATATTGAATAACATTGAAATCCTTGTTTTATTGGGGTAAAAAAAATTTATGATATGTTATTATATCTCCAAAATCACTATAGCATGGTTGAATTTTGTGATAATTTATTTAGTGAATCCAAATAACTTAAATCATTTCCCCATGACCTACCCCTATGATTAGAAGGATATCAATTTATCAATACAAACCAAAGAATAATTTCAAATCCCAGATCCCGTTATAGAGGAAATATACCTAAATAGGTTATTTGAAATTTATATCAAAAATTTATTTTCAAGAGATACACTATGATTCCAAGGTGATTTGATATTTTAAGGGAATAGATATAACATTCTTATATGATTTGAAATTGTTTCTCCATGTTCAATAAAACCCAAGGAGAAAGTATATGAATTTTTATATTACATATAAATAAACTCAAGAATGATAAGTATTATCAAATGATAATTTCCTTGTTTTTAAATTGTAAGTGGTTTTTGAATTTCAAATAGATAATGATTAAAATTTGGACATTGAAACATATTTTATAGTGTTATTATTACCATTTCATGCATTTTTTCACTCTATAATCTCATTTTTTTCCAACATATTTATTAATCCATGTATTTTTTTCATTTATATTTATTTTTATTTTTATTATAATTTTATTATTTTTTGATATCATTTCATTTGATGACCATGTCATTGATTATATAATGCTCATTAATTATAAGTGGTTCTTCACATATGGTGTGGGAGAATGATAATAGATGAATGGTTGTGGAATTTTTCAGTAAAATTCAATCTATTAGTTGTTTTTTGAATTTTAAATGAATATTTTCAATCATTCATCATGTTATTTTATACAATAATAATGATAATATTTCTTATATGTGGATGATATAATAAATTATTAGGTGAATTGAATAAAAAATCACAGTATCTATATTTATATTTCTAATAAGGATGAATGAAATATACTGAGTTATTTTAAATCATAGACTACGACATCTAGAATGAGATAATTAGAATTAATGGATCTGAATGAAAAGATGATTGTAAACATATAATTATTGTAAAAAAATTTATTTAACTAATTAATCAAAAAAATATATAAATCAATTATAAAAACTTATTATTGTAAATTAATATATCACATTTAATTTAATATTCATGGATTTCATGAACATTATATTATATTTCTTCTATGTTTCTCTTAGGTTTATATTCTTTTGTTATCCATCAGATAAAAAGAAACACTTATTATTCTCTTAATTTTGGTTTAAAATGTCATCACTGATCTTATAATATTCTATTATTATAGACTAATAATAATGAATTTTTTTCTTCTACATTCTCAAGGTCTCTATTTTCTAACACTCAACTGATTTTATGTATTTAATAAATATTTTTTTCTAAGAATAACGTCAACATAAAATTTAATAATTGATTACTTTATCCATTATTAAATTTTATTAATGAATAAAACATGAATTTTATTATATATTTCACTATGAAACTGATAGTTTTTAAATGATTCTGTTCCAAATTCTCATAAATAACATATCTCTAAAAATCATCAATTTGAAAAGGGATTTAATTCCAGATTCATTGGATTAATAGGAAAAAATAAAATATATTTTATCTAAATAGGGGTGTGGATGGAAATTCCATAATGTATCCCCTAATGATAATTTCTTTTAAGTGTTTTAATGGAATTCATAGAGGACAATAGATTCAAATAAATATTCATAGATAATCCCTTCTTTATGCTACAAGCAGCAGAATAAAAAATATGTTCAATTTTTCTATTTTAAATTGTATATTTTCGTAATCACTATAGGTTATATGTTTTATAATTAATCTATATAGGAAAATAAATTTCTATTAAAGACATTAATTTAATTATCTTAATGTGCAAATTAATTTATGTGTTGAAGGATTTGGGCATCAAATTTCATTATTGAAATAAAAATGAAAATTTATTTACCAATAGTATTAGCGTGTTTTTTTGGGAGTTCCACTACCTACACCCAAAAGGAGATATGTTCTAAAAAATTTAATTTTTACTCATTTACAAAGGAATACTTAAATTTTATGGATATATCCACACCATAGATATCAATAAAAATTATTTTTTCTCTAGCAATTCCCTCATTATTTTTTTTCAATTCATTGGTATTTGTCGCCAATAGATACTAATCAACATTAATTCATGAAGAGTATACTCTTGGATAACCCAACATTTATCATAATATTTCCTTACATTCACCCATGTGCTGTCCATTAAAAAATGTACAATGGAATAATTCATCAACAGATGTCGTATATTCCACAGGGATAGAAATTCTCATAATAACATCCATAAACCATCTATATAAAACGGAGTAATGTTTAAAATATTGATTATTGAATTAGATTAACATATTTCTCTAATTTATTGTGTGAATCCATGGGCAACATTATTTTTGAAATTAATGCTGAAAATATTGAAAACGAATTTTCTTCTACAAGGAAACTAAAATAGTTATTCATTTGAAACATAATTTTTTCTATTATGTATTTTAAATATTAGTATTGGTTAGCTGAGATAAGTGGTTAGTGATTATTTTTACCACTCTATCAAAATATATAAATTAAATTTTTTGATATCAATATAGTATTATATACCCCATTATTATTTCATATGCATAATTATTTATTGAAAACAAATTTTTAGGAAGTATGGTCAATAAAAAATATAACCCAAGATTTAATTATTTAATAGATAAACTTCGATAGGGAAAAAATTATATCACAAAATTTATTTTTATTGGTAGTTAAATTGTCTCATGATTCATATTGTTACTTAATAAAAAAACTGACATTATATAACCATTTCTCTGTCTATGTCTCTAAAACATCCCCAAACAAAATATCAATAGTATAAAACTTTATCTCAAATTGATTCCACTGGTATAAAGATTTATTTATGGGTGTTATTGTTAATTTATAATTGAGTATATTTAATGAATTAATAACTTTTTAAAAAAATAAATTGGCCACAATAGAAATATTACGAAAAATTCAATATAAAGATCATGTAAAAATTAGCTTACAATATTTTTTTGAAACTAATTCAACATATAAATCTCTGAAAACCAATTACATTTTATGGAATCCGGGAATTTAAATTACATCTATCATAGAATTTACAAACTCTATTAACCTCTGGGAATCATTATAAACAATCACTATTAACATTGTCACTTTGAATTGGGTGTTTTTTTTGAAATAATATACATGTTATTCTATTTAAATCATAACAAATTTATATCTATAGTATCTATGTAGATTTAAAAATACCATCATAGAATCGAACTCTTATCTAAAAAACATCATTAATCCACTCTATCATATTTGAGAAAATATACATTTTATAACATTAAATTTACTTGTATACCATGGAAACAAAAGGGAATTCATTGGTATGAAAATCCCAAACTGGTGGTATTGTAATATAGTTTCATTCTAAGGATTTGGTTTAATATGAAAATAGATGTAGATAAAATAACTATATATAAATTGTAGTATTTATTCCTAACAATCCTCTAGTTAATTTTATCAAAAAATAGATTTTGAAAAGTGTACACTATATAAAATTAAATATGATTTATAATATCAATTAAAAAATACAAACATAGAAACATTTTAAGAATAATATTTTTATAATTTATAATTGTGATAATCACAATACATCTTTCTCACGAACCGCATAGATTGTTCTACACCAATTTCTATCATAAATATGATAGTTAATCATGTTATCAATGATTCTTATATCTTATTATCAAAATATAATTGAAGTTAGTTTTTAGTATCCACTTTTCCACATCTCATATAGTATATTTTATCCATTAGAGCCATATACCTATGGAACAAAGGGACAAACCATATGATATTTTATATGAGAAATATTATTGGGTTCTATTGTTTGTTAGTTTTTTCAAAAAAAAAATTATTTATAGTATTTTTCATAGTTTATCTGAGTTTAAATGTGTAAATGAAGGGTTATCATCGAGAAATAGTATTTATGTTGATAACTATGTGATTTAAGATCAATATGTTGTGAATATTCTCATCAATATAGAATATCGATCCTTGGTGGAGAATGTCATGAAGATTATTTCCTATTTTATAAATTAGGGATATAGAAAACATATTCTTCAATCATATATAGATTATAAATATCCATAAATTTTGATTCCATGGTTATTTTTAAGATGTATCCATTATTTTTTTCTATATTAATAAATTACTCACCATCATATGAAAAAAATAGATCTACCACTTAATTAGAGATAATTCCCATGAATGATTCAATAGTGGATGGTTTATAATAATTATAATGGCATTCCAATAATTATAATGGCATTCCAATAATAATACATATCATGTATAATGACAAATATTATAATAAAAAAATTCTACCATACATATAGGGTCACACAATCTCTCCATGGGATGTTTGATGGATGGTTCCAACAAATAATGGAGAAATAGTGTTGGGATATAGCAATGTAATAATACATTGATGAAATAGTGTGAAAGGGAACATGTTAAAAATAACAAAAATGTCAGTTAACATATTTAGTTTTATACCTCTTCCTAATAATCATATGATGAATACTTTAACTAAAGAATCAATATTGAGATATATTCCATTCCAAATAGTATGTCTACACACCTATGTTAGGAATTATCTATAAAATTACACATTTTCATTTTTATTTGACATTTTTATAAAAATTGATATATGATGGTATCTTAAAAAATCATAAAAATATATAATAATTAAGAGTATCTTAAAAAACCAAAAAACCAAAACAAATTTACCATTATAATTTATTTTATCACCCAGTGATGGAATAAGATATTTTTTTGAATGATTATATAAAATATGATGCATCACATTAGCTTATTCCATAATAATTTTCTAAAATTTATTTATCATAACATTAAAACTATTTTTTCATGTTTTTAAAATAAAAAACTATAGTTAATCTTGTTTAATCCATAGTTTTAATTAAATATAAATTCCAATATTTTTTATTTTTAGTTTATAAATCCAATTAATATTACATTTTTGATATCGTATTATCATTTCATTCTTATTAATGTGTTTTTAAACCACTATTGGTGGTGACATCCATTGAATATCCAAATGTATTGTTTCACTTATTATAGTAAATTTTAAATTGGAATTTATATTAATATACTATAAACATATTCATATTTTTAACTCCAATTTATTTTTAATTGAAGTTTTTTTATAAAATCATGAATTATATTGAGATATTAATGTGTAAAATTATTGTTTTTTTCAATATTTTCAATAATAAATTTTCACACATCACATATATTAAAATGAGATTTATATTTGTCAACATTATGTTGGTTGACATTTTGGGCCTCAGTCGTGCTAGTAATCTTTGGAAAAATAGTTCTATCTATAACACCCAAATATTTTATTGTTATTCATATTTAATAGTTTACATTGCATGCAACACTGACTAGGCTTGTGTAACATGCATGGTAGAGATTCTATAAATCAAAAACTTTATTGATAAAATTATTTCTATGATATTTTTATAACTTATACATTAAATATATTAATATAAATAATAATAAATAATATTAAAAATGTTATTTATATTGTTTACATGTTAATAAAACATATTTATAATGAAATTTAGATGTTTTTTTAAATTAGTTACATGTTTTAATATAATATTTTCATAAAAGAACTAAATTTTCAGTCATTTTAGGATAATTAATAATATTAATATTAGAAACCCATAGAAACTAAATTTTGTAAAATAATATTCATTTTTTATTTTTAAATATCTAAATTTACATTGAGTTTATTTTTTATATTTATTATAGAACAATCAATTATATATAATATAATTAGATATAAAAATTCATTGATCTTTTTAATTTCTTTTTTACCTTTCTTCTAGCCACATTTTTATATTAGACTGAAATGTGATTTTACCGCTCCTGGTAATTTAATTTTGAAAAATTAATTTAAATCGTTGTAGTATGTATAAAAAATGTAGATCAATATGATGAAATTCAATTTCGTTGAATAGTAATATTTAAATTTTATTCAACACGAGTAAAGGTAAATAGTGTAAAAAGGTATAAATAATATTATAAAAATATAAAATTACCATAAACCTTTTCGTAATTTCATTCAATATGTTTTTTTGCCAATAATATTCAAAGGTAAAAAAATATGTTCATTTTTTGCAACATGTGTAAAATTAACCTATTTATTATATTTTATTTAAATAATATTTAAAAGAAACTTTTTAAATATAAAATATTAAAATATTTTTTTACTATTTCAACCAAAAGCTAAATTTATCTATATATAATTATCACAATGATATTAAATTTTTCTACATAATGATAATTTATTTATAATTTGTAGACATTACTTAATTATATTTAATTGTTTCACAATGATGATTCAATAATTAATTTCTAAAAGGATGAATCAAATAATACATTATTATATTGTTACAATAAATATATCTTTACTAAAATAATTAAATAGACTAATTTTATATAAAACATATACATGTTAGTAAGATTTTGGATGTATTGGTTCCAAGTTTTCATGTACTTATGATATTTTTAAAAATCATAAAAAATTTAAGTAGTGCTAAAATTTACAGAAAAGATATTTTAAAATACATACTAATTTATTAAATTATATAAAACAAAAAAAACTAAATATTGTCTAACTGGCTTGTATAATGTCAATGTTTTAATAAGATATCCATTTCTAGTTATTTTATCGTTTAATTGTAAGTATATTAACCATTTTTTGTAAAAAATAAAAGAAGACATGATAATAGTTAAACCATTCAAAAATGGTTAATTATAAAAGATAATGTTATTTTTATTAAATAAATAAATATATATTCTATTACAAGAGATTATTTATTCCCGTTTTCATATTATCCTCTAAATAAATTACTTTGTAACTAATATAAAAATAAATTAATTTATAATAAATTAATTTTTCAACACATTCATTAAGTGCCCCCTCACCTCCATTATGAAATGGGGCACTTCCATATCATTAAATCTCATGCCAAATCCATTTTAATTGACCAAAACATATCCATTTCATATACAAACTTCCCCTGATACTTCTTGTAGGCCTTTTTTAGATATCCATCACAAGGAGTCCTATTTTTCCAATTAATAGGAGATACCCATAAAAGAGGTAATCATTTTATAAGAAATAATTCATGTTCATTTCTTCCTGTACATCCATTTAATATGTTTTATTGATAGTAAAATATTAAATCATTAATATAATATATTCTATGATGTTGTTATGATAATGGGACTACCATATTATTCATTCTCCCATCCAACAAAAAAACAATATCATCAGGGTTGTGTGTGTATGTATTATAGACTCAATATGGTGGTGTTAACATTTTTCATGTACATTTTATTTATATAGATATAAGGATGAATATAAGGGATGTAATAAAGAATATAACATTATATTATTTCTATAAAATTCATACTCCATCTAATTTCATAACATTTAACCATTAAGAATGTGATACGGTCGCTCGTGAGTATGTACGACATACCGTCTCCATGATGCAATGTGGTTCATCTTCTACTTTCACCTTCCAATAATGATTATGGAAATATTTATTATTAATAAGTAAAAAATATATCTATTAATAATTCTACACTAATAATGTGTATATTTGTATGTACATGTATTTAATTCACATACTTCCATTAAATATGATAAGAAAATGGAGACAAAGTTATGGATTATGTATGGAATGTCATCACCTTGAACAGTGAATTGAATTTCATATAGATAACTATTATATATAATTATATTCTCAATATATATGATATATAAATTATTTCATACATATTTTAATCAATTAAATCTCATTCAAAGTAATATGATCATGAATAAAATGTAAAAACACAAGTGATAATGAAAACGATTATAACATGAAATGTTGATTTAACATGAGATTTATTAATATGATGGTAATATTAAGTAATAAATTAATCATTTATTATATCATATATATTATTAAAATTAATTTTAATTTTAATAATATATCTAAAACCATTATAAAATAGTATCATATGTGTACAAAGATTATGAGAACTTATTTAGGGGAATTCAATCTCACATTTAATTTTGGAGTGATTTATTCCAAATTCCACACCTTATTCATGTGTGTGTGGTGTAGGTACTCCAGAAAATATTTTACATATCATGAATAAATTCTATTATTGGTATTTAAATATTCATTTTAATCTATCTAGATTATGATTTAAATTCTTAGTTAGTAATGGGATGCTTTGAATGTTTTCTAAATTAATACTTTCTTACTTTCAATATTCTTAATTTTATATTATATAACTCTTTATATGGATTTAAAAGGATAATAAAAAATTTATTATTTTTATTTGGAATTTCATTAAAATGATTTCAAATGAATATTTTTATGTTTTTATTAAATGAACTATAACTAAAACATTATTTGAAATGTTTTAGAAAATTATTTTTATTAATGTTTATAATTAATGTAAATGTATTCAAGATGGTTCTCGTTATATATTTATTTTGACCTAATTTTTTTAAATGATAATTCATTCAATAATTTCATTGTTGTAAGGAGTACATTAATTCATACGTCTATTTTTAAATAATTTCTTTTATAAGTGTGCGATTTGGGAATAAATGATTTCATAGAAAAATGATGTATTTGTCTCATGATATTTTCATGATTTCAATAGATTATTTTCTCATATGACAACATCATTTGTTGTATCTTATTCCTAATTGTGGTTAATATCGTAGGATATTATTTCTTTGTTGTATTGAATGGTTTATAATCAGTTCGATTGTGGATGTGTTATTTAGATAACATTCATAGGCTATAGTTAATGTATCATATGTCATATAATAATTTTTAATACAAATGATTTTTTCTATGATTCTTCAATTTTATATGAATAATGAATTGGAAATAACAAATGATGGTGAAGGCCCACTATAACCCCTTGAAGAATAAGTAGGTCTCATAATAAAAACTACTTACAGACTTGGCTGAGGCCTTGGCCATTTATTTTCAAATATGGATTTGGATGAGGCCTTATGATTTTATTTTTAGATGTCTTGGCTAAGTCCTCAATGGTATGTTTAAAATGTCCAAAATTATGCATTACCTCATTATGAGATTATTTTTTGATATTATATGTGATTATTCTACTTGTATAATATCTATGTGAATGCTTAAATGGGTTTATTTGATTTATTATTACTATATTATATGGACAATATTGTTTAAATAGATTGTGTTATAATTTTATTCAATCAATTAAATGTTTATAATTGTTTATGAAGGTATTTGTGGTATTATTTAATCGTAAGGAGCATCCATATCACCCCTTTCTTTTATATTATTTTTCCAAGACTCTAATAAGTTAATTATGATTTATATGATTGTTTATTCAAGGATAGTAATGAAATTATAAATATATTATCATTGTTTTATTTTATGTTTTTAATTATAATTTATTTTTATTTTATGAAATCTATTTTCTAGGAAAACTAAAGTGATTAGTATTTCATGAAATTATTCATTTTAATCATGCCAATGTATTAAAATAATTCATCGGCTCCATGATTCTGGGGTCTTCTCATTACAGTTGTTACCGAAGAATGTTTAGCAACAATCTTATAAAAAATATAAAAACATAAATTATGTATGATAACCATAAGATAGACATTGGGGATATGTATAGATAAACATCTGAGAGTTTTGGTAAAATATATATTTTGTGGGAATTCCATGAAAAAAATCCACATCTTTATACTATAGGAGGATGTTATAATATCAAAAATTTAACTAGGAGTGAAAACTCTGACAAGGTGTTTCATGCATGATTGGGTAACCTAGTATATGAAAACTTGCCTTATTTCCCACCCAGTTTGACACCCCTATGGGATATACTTTAAATTATTCTCATTTTTATTACAACCCATTATGACAGACATTTATGTAAAAATACACCTGAAAGATTAATTATTATAATAATGAGACTAGATATGTATAAATCATCAATTAATTATTATAATTTCACCCATTTTTCAATTAAACATTATAATATGATATATTCTAGTGTATCTCAGCATATTTAAATGAATTTCGGAAGAAGGAATTAGATCTCCACCAATAAAAATGATCCATTGAATAAAAAGAATCTTATCCTTCATGGTCTTAAAAAAATATTCAAGGGAAATAGTCTCCAATGTATTATCATTATATGAAGAAGTAGTATCATGTATTAATTATATAAGTAAATAATTACCCAAGTACTATTTCGTTGAAGGGATAATGGGATAAAGATAGTGACAGAAAAAACGTTGATAATGGTTAGAAGGGAAAGATGTATTTTTTAAAAAGTGATTATTGTGGAATGAATCACCCTAGTATATGATTTATTTGAATTTGAGTTTGGTATAAGTGTGTTGAAAATGGACACCATGTTCATAAATTCAAGGGTAATAAAAAGGATTGGAATGTAAAATTTTTCATCTCCAATGATATGAGATACTAAGTGAATCAATGTCCCAATCATCAGAGTCTATGCCAAATTATTATATTAAATAATAATGATGTTACAATATTGAAACCTATGAAGAGAAATAATTAATATGGTAATTTTATTATGGAATAATTATGTCATTTGAGTATTGTATCCTTGATTCTATGGTTATATGATTTATAAAAATAAATAAGGCCTATACTCTATTACTATTTCATTAGGGATTTGTGGATTAATGGTTAAATGTAATATGACACAATTGTAAGTTAATAATTTTTCAGAATATATAGTTGAAAGAATGATATACATAAATTTTTCTATGATAATGATATTAGAATAAATAGATGATTGATTTATATAAATTATATAATGGATATTATTGAGATACTAGGAACTGAATAATTGTCTATTTATTCTATCATTGTTGTATTTCACAGCATTTTTTTGATTTAAGGAGTATATCTAGTAATATATGCTTTAAAATGGTATTAGGGAAGTACAAATGTATTCTGATAGGGTTTTGTACGAATTTTGGGTATTACCACGTTTTTTATAATACAAGATGAAGGTATTCATATGCTTGTTATATGAAAAAAAATTGAGTCATGTTATGAGACCTCCCATCTAAATGATTGGATAGTGAGTTTGGACAGATATATTTTGGATAAGTCTAATGGTTTGAATAGTTTATTTTGTCCATTGGGTTTAAATTATTATGTATAAAACATTTCATAATATAATTTTTGGAGTTATATAAAAATATAGATTTTTGAAAAGGAAAACATGTGGGTCGGGTGTCAAACCATCTCATCAGACAAGGCTTCAAGAATCAAACCCCAACCAATGTACAACAAGGCTTTATCACCTTCCACCGTCATACATGATTTATTATTTTGTATAAAATAGTTTTTTTAAATGGTATGAATGATTTTTAGTTTCAGGAAATTTTTACCGCCAATATTTCCTGGTTTGTATAACTCGAAAGGTATTTGAACAATGTTCATACCAGTTAAAATAATAATATTAATTATTAATCGTTCATTACATTTAATGTAATAATAAATTGTGTCCTTTCAACATTATATCTTCAAACCTTTCTTGTTGATAACATTTTGATTATAATTATCTCTATCACTCTTTAATAGAACATGATAGTAAAATATTCGTTCATTTATATATTTTCCTACATGGAATACTATTTTTATTATATTTGGTTATTGTCATACTACCCATTCTCTATTTTAAAATGGAAGAATCATTAATCTTTTTACAATATGGTATTTTAATAAGGATATTTTGAAACTTTAACACATTGTTTTTGATTTCGAGTTTTAATTGAAATGAAACAATTTATTTGATGAGGTGAGAGTGTAACACCCTAATATTTCATGGTACATTATCATTAATAGCTTGTGCTACACCCAATGCAGACTTTTCTTTTGTAACAAGGATGATGTAGTCTTTGCCAAAAAATAGTGTTATATTTATTTAAATGATATATTTATACGTATATACTAAATATAGTAACAATAATAATAATAATAACATTTTAAATTCTATTTATAACGTTTTCATGTTATTAAAAAAAACAATGAATTTTATATGTTTAGGTTAAAAAGTTATATGTGTAGAAATACTATTTTCATAAAGAAAATAATTATTATGTCCTGTTTTGGAAAAAATTAAAACTAACATTAGGCACTCCTGGAAGTTTAATATTGTAAAATAAGCATCATTTTGAATTATGAATATCAATATTAAATTATAGTTATTTTTTGTGATTTTTCTAATGAATTTTAATTTTTGATGAATAGTACTAACGCATCATTATTGTTAAACGACCAAATTTTACATTTAAATAAATATTTTAGTATAAATTGATATATATATATCACAATAGATAAATAATACCAATTTTATTCTAATGTTGGCCATTTTACTCATTTTTATAATTGAAATATATATATAAAAAATATCTTTTTTAAAAGTCTTTTTACCAACTTTCTAGCAACATTTATTGATTAGAATTAAATACAAATTTAACACCTATGTAAATTGAATTCCAAAAAAAATCATACATGGTTGGAATAAGGGAATAATTGTTTATCAATATGATAAAAATAATTTTTTATGAATAGTAACTTTTAAATATTATTTACCATAATTAATATTAAATTGTGTAATTAAAGGTCGAAATAATATTATAATAATATAAAATTTCCCTATAACATGTATTAATTTCATTGGATATGTGTATTTTGACCAACATCAATCATAGGTAAAAAAATATGATCATTATTAAGAAACATGTGTTCAATTAAGAAATTTATTAAATTTTATTTAAAGAATATTCTAAAGTGTATTATTTAAATTTTAATAAATAAATGATTTTTAATATAGGGTTATAAACATGATAAGTTATACTATAAAATTAATTATTAAATTAAGAAATTTATTTAAATAAGGAAACTATATTCATAATATTTTGACTTAGAATAATTAAATTTAACTATGACACAATGATGATATAGAAATCGAGTTTGTAAGTGAAGAATCAAATAAATAATTTTAACAATTCTAAAATAAATATAACCTTACGTAATTAATGACATAAAATATATTTATAGATAACATATACTTGTTAGTGATATATTATATACATTTTTTAAAAGTTATAATATTTTTTTTGATATTTTAATAAATCCAAATATTGAATAGTATTAAAATTGACATATATGATATTTTAAAGTAAATACTATTTTATTCAATGATAAAAAATTCATAATAATTTAATGATATAAAAACTAATACAGATAATGTCAAATATGTCTGAATTTATCTACTAGATAGATTTTTTTTAAATTTATAGTTACTATATTAACTATGTAGTGTAAATATACATGAAGACCTTGTATGAGTGAAACTATTCAGTAGAGGTTAATTCTAAAAAATAATATTAATTTTACAACCAAAAAAAGACTAAAATGTATTGGTTGAGATTATTTATACCCATATTCATCTTATCCGAGAAATAAATAGAATATTAACTATTACAAACTAAAAATAAATTTATTCTAAATTAATATTCTTTGACTTTCCTAAAGTTACTATCATAGCCCTTATAAATGGAAACTTCACCTTTTCTTTATTTCAAATCTCCAAATACCTTTTTTCTCAACCTATACATGATCGTTTCTTCTCCCAAACTTCCTCAAATCATCGTACATGCCTTATTTTTTTAAAATCGAACCTATGAAGTCATGTTGTGAAAATTTATTTGAGAAATCATAGAAATATGTAATCATTTTATAAAACTCTTTCTAGTTATTTTCTTATTATTAATCCAATTAATATTTTTTTTCTATCATAAATAATAAAAATGTCATCGAAATTATTCTAATATGTTGTTATGGTTACGGTATAACCATATTCCACTCTGTGACCATCCAACTGAAAACAATATCTCCATGTGTGCATATGTACGACTTACATTTTTGACATAGTGGTGTAACTTATTTTAAATTTACAATTTATTTATAAGGGTATAAATATTAATTTAAAATATGTAAATAATAAATATAACATGAAAATGTTTATATAAAATTATTAATCCATCCAATTATACAACAATTAACCATTATGTAAATGATATCGTTGAAAATTCATACTTAAAAATTATCATCTCCATGACGCAATGAGATTAACGATCCATGTTCAACATCCAATAATTATTATACAATCTAAATATTATTAATATTTATGATATATATGAAATAATAATTCTACTATAATAATATATATGTGCATACATATACGTTATACACTTACTTCAATTCAATATGATAATAAAACAGAATCAATGTTCATTCATACAAAAGTCCTTCCTCCACCATGAATTATGTAGTCCACTTCATATGTCTATCTATTGTATATTTTTAATATCTTAATATTATATATATATATATATAATGTTGTACACTCAAGCTGTAAGTATATCATGATCTAAGTATTACAATCTAGAATAACAAGATATGATACATGGGATAAGGTATGGGATTATTACCATAAATGTTTTTTATCATTGAAATTAGTAATAAATGGTTTATATAAAGGAATAAATGAATAATAAATGAAATAATAAATATTATTATAATTCTATTAGAAGATAACAATATTTTAAAAACCATTATACATGAGTTTTAGATACGTATAGAGAGTATCATAAATAATGTAATGGGATCCCGTCTCACGTGTAATTTTCCTGAGATCTAAGACAATATCAAAACCTAATTATTATATGTTGTGTATGTACTTTCTCTAGTATATTTCGTATCCTAATAAATTGTTTTAGGGTATTTGAAGATAAATTTTAATATATCTGGATTATTATTTTAAATTTTAATGTGGTATGAGATACTTTTAATGCTTAAAGAATTAATCCTTACTTCATTTAAATATTCATTATCGTATACTACATGCTTGTTTATATAGATTTAAAAGAACTATAAACAAAATAGTATCTTAAATAAAATTTCAATAATATTTTTTCTAATAGAATATTTTATTGTTTTGTGTAATATACTCTAACTAAAATATTGTTCAAATGAATTAAAAACTATTTTTATAAATCATTTTCCTTAATTTCCATGTTTTCAAAATGGATTTAAGGATTTATTTATATGGACATGAATGTCTTAAAATGTTAATTTCATTCATAATTTTAAAAGTGGTATGGGACACTTGAACTAAAAAATATATTTTTAAATGAATCCTTTTATAATTTCATGACTTTTGGAATAAATGGTTTCTTGAAAAAGGATGTATTTAACTCAAGATAGTGTTAATGATTTTAATAAATTATTTTAATCTATATAAACATTATTTTTTATATATTATTTTTAATTGAGTCTGATCTCTAATTATTTAATATAACATTTTTAATCTAAGTATATGGATCATTTTGATTGGGGATGTGATGTTTAGATACCATTATTGGTTTATGGTTAAAGTATTCATAGTTTTTATAATACCATTTTGATAAAAATGATTTTTTTGTTAATGTTCAAAAAAATTTATCTAAAGAATGTAACAGACCTAGTATGTGATAGTTATGGACCATTACAGCCCCCGAATTAATTGGTAGGTCTCATGAGACAAACTAGACAGTGAATTGGTCGAGGATTTTCACATATATTTTAAGATATGTATTTCTTCAATGCCTTATTTATTTATAGATTTACTGGCCGAGGCCTCGATGATATGATTCATATGTATGGAATTTTGAATTCCCTTATTAGGATATTATTTATTAATATTACATGCAATAATTTGACTAGTAGAATATTTATGTGAATGTTAAAATGGAATTATTTTATTTATTATAGCTGTATTATTATAGATTTTATGATTAAAAGGATTTTGCTATAATTTTATACCTTTCCATAAATTTTTATTCAGGTTTATAAAAGATTTTACATTATTGTTTAACCTTATTTAGACTCTGAGCTCACCCCATTATTTTGTTCTATTTTATTAGGATTCCTGAAAGTGAAATAAGATTTATATGTAGGGTTATAATAGGAGAATAATGGCATACTCAAAGGATTATCATTTTTTGTTTTATGTTTATAAATTTTAATATAATATTCATGTATGTAATCTATTTTTCATGATTTCTTAATTGATTGGACATTTATGATTTTAATTCTTATAATCATTCTAATTTATTAAAATAATAAACCATCTCTATGATTTTATGGTCAGGGAAATACATTATTAATCATTAATCTCTCGAATATAGGATGGGGTGATAATTTTGGCATGGGTTTTCTTTTTTGTAAAATGATTCATCTCAATCCAATGGACTTAAAGAATACCCAATGAAATAGAATTTTTCTAATAGTTTGGAATCCATTTATATGTTTTGATTGTATATGATAGAGTGGATGGGCATGACTCATTTTTGGTATGTATCTGTAAGTGTTTGGTTTGATCCTTTAACATTATGTATGATTATGATTTTGACTAGACGTATGGATCATTATGTATTCAACATTTTCTATAATTAAAGCATGATTTTAATTTACCTCAAACATGAATGAATGGTGAACACACACATATTAACTCTCCTTCTCAGAGAATCTAGTTATTAAAATTTTTATAGCCTAATAAATATTTGACATGGTTTTTATTTAGATATTTATATTTAGATAACTATATATGATTTGTAATATAATTTACACCATAATAATGAATCCTCGTCATAAAATTCATTCAATTGGTTTAGGGTGGCATATAGGTTGTGGAAACACTACTTCAGAAGGATTCATAATCTATTAGAGGCATCATATAAGGCCTCTCATTACTCTTAGTAATATATATATATATATATAGTTCCTAAATTAATTCATAAATATATTTTGGTAAAATTTTTTAAAATATGATTAAAATAATTCCCCCATGTTATAATATCGTTTCAAAAAAATTGTAAGAAATACATAATTTAATTTCTCTTAAGATTGAAAGGCAAGACAATTATTTATATTTTATTTTTTGTAATCCCTTTAAGATAAAACTAAAAAATTATATTATTAATGTCCGTATTGAAGGATAGATTGTCCCCATTACATTGTCACATAAATGTGGAATGAAGGAAAAAAAACTAACTCTTTCCGTTAACAAATTTGATCCACATGTGATATCTTACTTAAAGATAAAATTTTTAGACAATCGATAATGTTGAAACACCCCCGCATTAGTATATTATATATTTTCTTGGATTATATATAGTTTGTTGTTTGTTCATCTCAAACATTTGGTCCCTCCAAAAGTTCATACTATAAAATCATTTCTTCCTTATGATCTAAAAGCTCTAATTAAATTTATAGATTTATATGTCCATGTTATTTGTTTTTATTCATTATTATGTTGAATAAATTATAATATATAAATATTAAAAAAAATTAATATTCTAGAAATATTTAATTTTTTTAAGTTGTTTGATTTTATAGATGCATGAACTCTTCATTTATAATATAAGAAAATAATGTATGGTTTAATTTATAAATATAAAATTATTATTTTTTATCTATATAATACAAATATAACATTAAATTTCAATTGGACCCATATGGAATTATTTTTTAAAAAAAACACAAAAATCCCATACCAAAAAGAAACAAAAAAACCAATGCTGGTGGTGTAATGTGTAAAATGTATATATGATGAAATAAAAACGAGGATATGTAATATGTTTGAAATTATTATGACATATGATATATATAACCTGCATTTAGAAGGTAAATATGAAATATAAATTGAGTAAATTTTGATAATTTTCTACATAAATGATTTTCCATTCTTCTAAAAAAATGAAAAAATAGGTATCTAAGAGTCAATGGTGCCGAAAACCTCTCTTGGTAATCAAAATTATTTTATATTGGGGGATCCAATGTTTAATTTCTAAAAATTAATGACAAAACCTTGATATTAATTAATTAGTATTTGTTTTTTGATGACAACACTTTTAATTGATCATGACAGACAAAAAAATAGAATAAATTTAAAATATGAAATGAAAAATATGAGCGATATAATTTCATATTTCATAGAAAATAATTTATATAAAAGAAAATTTATAGCAAAAAAATACAATATATTCATATTAATGAAGAACAAAATATACATTAAGAAATGGTAGTCTTCTCTATCGATCTAGTTATAGTTTAAATTATCTAGAACACAATATCATTGTATATAACATTGAATCATTAAATATAAATAATGACATCCAAAATGATGACTACTAAATTATGAATGGATTATAATGACTATTGGAATTAAATACTATATTTAGAGCTCAAAATCATCTCACCGTGTTGAATCTATACACTCTATGTTTCATAGGATACTTTTTATCTATAAATTGTCGAGTTGAGAGATGAACCCTTATCATAGATAATGAAATATCCATACGAGATTATTCCTTCTAAATTTTTACCTCATCATGAAACACCCTTTTCAATGTTATGACATAACATGGGTTCCCAGTTCACCATATTAAGGATTCCTTATCATATATCAGAATCATGAAACAAAATTTCCCTTATAGGATTTATCATGATCCCTTATTGAATTAAATTTTATTTGCGATATTATGGATCCCTTTATTTAGATGATCCTTTTACTTGAGAATATCAATTGAATGTCTATGGAAGCATTATATAGGTTCCAAAATAGTAAGGTATCATTATATATCCAATAAAATATAGGAATAAAATTTATGTAGGATTTCAGAGCCAATCGAATATCCTAATGTGATGGGGATTTTACCATTTTACTTGTTTTTAAGGTGAATAATGACAACAATGTAGTACTGAAATAATCTGATACAATTTGAAAACTCCTTGATAACCATTACACATTACTCATATGAGATTTGGTACATATAATCAAATGTTATAAATCCATGGATGATGTAATGTACCAGACCTCTCTAGTATATTACATTGTGAAAATGTGGTGTTTGAGGTGTTCCGAGAGATCAAGGTGGCTTATACCCCATAGTTTGCCAAATATCCAATTCTATGAACATTAATGGAGGGCGTACAGTGTTTCCAGAATGGTGAGCTCTATCGATAACATCTATCAGTAACCTCTAACGGTAGGTGTACAGTAACAGTAGGTGTATAGTAATGGTAGGTGTACTATGTTTCCAGAATAGTAAGGCCTATAGGTATCCTCTTCTTGTAACCACTAACAGTAGGTGTGCAGTAACGGTAGGTGTAATGTAACTGTAGGTGTACAATAACAGTTGGTTTACAATGTTTGCAGAACAGTGAGGTCTATCTGTAACCTTGATCAGTAACCTCTAAGTGTTGGTGTACAGTAAAGGTAGGTGTACAGTAAGGATAGATGTACAGTTTTACAGGAACGGTGAGTTCTATCAGTAACCTCTACCATTAACCTCTACTGGTAGGATCATAGTAACGGTAGGTGTAAAGTAATGGTGGGTGTACAATGTTTCAAGAATTGTGAGGTCTATTGGTAACCTATATCAGTAACCTCTAATTTTTGGTGTACAGTAATGGTAGGTGTATAGTAACAATAGGTGTACGGTGTTTCTAGAATGGTGAGGTCTATCGGTATTCTCTATTGGTACCCTCTAATGGTTGTTGTACAATAGCGTTTGGTGTATAGTGTTTCCAGAATGGTGAGGTCTATCAGTAACCTCTATTAGTAACCTCTAATGGTATGTGTACAGTAACAGTAGGTGTATAGTAACAATAGGTGTATAGTAACTGTAGTTGTACAATGTTTCCAGAATGGTGAGTTCTATCGGTATCCTCTATCAGTAACCTCTAACGGTAGGTGTATAGTAACGGTAGGGATACAGTAATGGTAGGAGTACAGTTTTTCCAGAATGGTGAGATCTATCGATAACCTCTATCAGTAACCTCTAATGTTAGGTGCATAGTAACAGTAGGTGTACAGTCACGGTAGGTGTATAGTGTTTCTAGAATGATGAGGCCTATCAGTAACTGCTTCTGGTAACCTCTAACGGTAGGTGTACAGTAACGGTAGGTGTACAGTAATGGTAAGTTTACAGTGTTTCCAAACTCCTACAGTTTCTCCCCTTTGACATTTCCTTTGATGAAAAATATATTTAAAGCCTTATGTTAATGACTCTTAAGGCCGATTCAAAGGTCATAAATCCTATATTAATTATTCATATGTCACGGGATGTTTTTACTTTTTAAATCCATGTGGTTTAATGTGATCCAGTGTTAATGGCGAATTAAGCGTATCATAAAATGCCGCCTCATAAAATCATAAAAAGGGACTAGATATCTTCCCCCTTTGTTCTTCTTCTTTATTCTCAACAATGAGATGCTAGAACCATTCAATATTCCCCATAGGAGTTTCACAATAATACTTTATTCCTCAGATTGGTTCCACTCTATTTTGATGCAACCAAGCTATATTGATTAATCTACGATATAAGGAATGTTTTATCATTGTTACTTTAGGGACCATCTTCTTATGTTTCTCCTTTCCATATCACAGCATGTATTCTCCATGATTCTAATGGGATTTTTTCTTGGTGATTGAATGGTGTTGATGTACTGTAGCATCCTCAGGTGGATACAGTTGACACGAGAAGAGGATCCTGACCCGTTCTATGGATAAAAAACGCAAGGAACTGTTTGAGGTAGGGGATTCATTTCTTATCTTTCATTTATATGCAACTATATTTTTAGCATGTTTTATACCAATGGATTAAAATGGAATTGAAATAATAAATATTTGAACCAGATAAAGAAATTGATATTGATGATATGTTATTTCCTCTTATTTTTGATAGATTTTGTGAAATTTATGCTGGTTTATGATGGAAATTTATAAACAATGTAAATTGGGATTACTTTATAATTGTTTGGATAAAGATAATGAGTCATGTTAACGAATCTGGTTCTTGATGTAATTTTATGTTAATCAAATTGTTGCAGTAAGAATGTACATTTATTTATGATGGCACAATGTTAGGTTCCCAAAATTTAGAACCAACGAATAATAAGTCAGAAAATCCATGATTGATTAAATAGTTGTTGGTTGTTAAAAAATAATTACTTGCAGGGTTCTGAGTTATCATCTTGAGTTTTTTTAGGGCCAAGAGCCCAATATTGAATATATAAGTTTTACTTCTTCTTGTGTTTTGATGTGAACATGGATGGTTGTGGTAATATGTGGAGGCATGGAGTCCTTTTTTTGTTGTGGCAACAGATGATGCCTAGAGTGGCGAGATGCATCAGTTTATGTATTTCGGTGTCGGGGAGGACACTAGAGATGTTGGAATGGGATGGATGTGATTGTTGGATACTTTATGTTTCTTTTGTTGTTTAACTGCTTTACTTTTCCCACTTATCATTGCAGCTGGTATTACATAGCCTTCTTCTAAAAGAGGAAAAGACACGCGGGTTATGCCACGAGCGTTATGTGTTTAGATTCTCAAGGAAGGATGGGTATATGGTGTTTCTATATGTGGAAAAGAATCAAAAGGTAGTACATATACTCACCCTGTTGATCCCCCTTGTGTTTAGTTGCATAGAATTTTCTTCAAGAATGCATAGAAATGTGGGGAAGTATTTATGTTACGAATAATTGAATAAATTGTGTTAACCCATGGAGATGGAGTTGCTGGAACATAATGATGAGGTTGTAATTTTGAAGGAACAGTGGACTTGGGTGTGATGCTAATTAACATTAATGTGGAATAGATCATGGTTAACTAATATTTAAAGAATAAATTATCATAAAGTGTAACTGATCTAAAAAGGAATGAAGTAATCTAATAAATATCTTTGAATGTAAGTGTGCCTATAGGATACCTTGTCTTAGAAGTAGTAGCCTAGATTCTGAGAGACGTTAGCTGCAGTTGTGTCTATGAAAAAGTTATGCCCATAGTGTTGTCGTGAGATATAGTATATCCTGTACATTTTGTGTTTCTATATGCTACTCCACTCTGTATGTAAGGGGAACAGACACCCCATGGATTTTGTGCCCTGGGGGTGTTTTCCCCAACATTTTGGTGGGAGGATGAATGGCTTACTACCCCCTTTGGCCCCACTCTCTTCTCTTGGTAGCAACTTTTGATGGTAGGCACATTGGTTAGTTTTTCCCATATATGTGTGTCGAGGGCTGTAATGGCTTGTGGTTGTTCACACACATATATTCTGGATATATTATCCTATAGACTACTATAGGTGTAATATGTATAGGATGTGATGGGTTTAGGATCCTTACTCGGTGTATGGGCTATAATGGATTGAGGTATAATACCCGACATATGATTTACATTATGTGAGCTTTGGTGGCACCCAGAAACTACAATGTTACTTGGGTGTGTGGACGGGGCGGTTTTTTGCACGAGGTGCATATTGTGGTGCTTCACCCAAGTGTCTGAAGGTAAGCCTTTTTGGAGAGTGATTCTCAGGACGTGCGATGTTGGGGAAAAGCATTAAACCAATGAGAAAGAAGTATCAGGGTACCCTTGATATTATTTATTATATTATATAATATTGTATAAGTTACATATTGAGAGTAGCCATGGTGAGGTTGAAAACATAGTATACATATTAAGGGGTCGAGTTAGTTTCACTTGTTGTTCACTATGCTTTATCATGCATTGTTTAATTCTACACAGGATTCTTCAGAGAGTATCCTACTGAGTATACTGTTATTATCACCCTATGTATATACAAATAGGTTTTTAGGTCACCTGGACCAGGTTGGAGGTCAGGATGGTGTTTACTATCTTGGGTTGCATGAGCTATTCGGGCTAGCGGTTGCTGCTGTTTTACTTTCTGTTCGGTACTTGTAGTTTCCCCCCCTTTCAGTTGTAGTACTTTTTCATATAATATCATGTGTGTACATGGGTTTCATTTATATTTCAGTTATGAGATGGATTTGATTGCTGTCTATGATATCTCTCTCTTCTGCATGTGTTCTCTTAGAGGGTAATGACCCACATTTGTGTGTTTATTATACCCTCGGTGCTAGTCGACAACCTGGGGCCTACTGGCGGTGGGACTCGACGGTCATTATATCCCTTCTCACATTGCCAACCCAGGAGGGGTAAACTTTCTAGGAAGGTGGTCATGACAGAGTGGTATCAAATGGTGGATGAGGGATAAGAAGGATTTTAGAGTTAGGCACAGGTGAGGTTGCATGGGTTGTTTGGGAAACTGTGTCATTAATGTTTAGAAAGTCAGGTAAACATTGGATATCGGCAGGTAAATTGGAATTTAGGGTCCCCTAGGATCTGATGTATGTTCATTTATGTTTTCAATGTCTACTAAACAAGTTAGAAGTAGTTGTAGGTCAGAGACCTCAGAATTAATCATGAATTATTATTCTTTATTCCTGTATTCAAATGGGTAGACCATGGGATAAGATAACCTAAAATTTATAAAGGGAAATAATTAATTAATTAATGTTGGGTCTTCCATATTCTAGTTTTAGGAGCTCTAATGGTTTGTTATTTTATAGGTACGGCTCCAGGTAAACGTCCTTGTCAGGTTTGCACAGAAAATGTCCCGCAGTTTGTTCCAGCAGATCATCGCAGTGTAGAGGATGACGATGACAACAATTGGAGGAAGATACTCCGAGAGTTTCAATTCCACAGTCTATAGAAGTACGAGGGCTCCGTTTCAGATACAGTCATGAACGACTTTTTAGAGGAGGATGAGATCAGCTTCAGTTTGATTCATGCTCAGAAGTAACACTGGGTGTCCTTGGTTGTGAGGATGATGTGTGGAGAAATGAGGTAGTGGTAATTCTTCTTCCTCGTGGATCATGGGGAGTCAACGATCTCATGGGAGGAGTTCTGAGATAGGTTTAGAGTAGTGTTTCTTTCTCCGACTGCGAAAGAGTCCAGTTGTCGGGAGCTTCTTACCCTTTAATAGGGGAGCTCTAGTGTTCAAGAGTTTGGAATCCGTTTCAGGAACCTTTTATGATATGCTTCATACCTACTGCCAGATGAGGAGGCCAGGGCGATCCATTTCAAGGAGGATTTGCTTCCAGAGATCCAGCACCAGGTCACCCCATTTAAGCAAAAATCATTTTTCGAGGTGCTGGTTAGGGTAGTGGTTGTTGAGAGGACTTTGGCCAGGACCGGATCATCAGGAGAGGGGAATCAACCTGATTCCTCACAAAGCAGAGATGTGGTCCAGGTTTCTCTGTTTTCGGGGAAGAAGAGTTTTTGTTCATCTGGGGGTTGGTCCCAACCCTTCACATCTCGTTTCCCTAGAGGAAGCAACTCTAATGCTTATGCAAAGGGATCATGAACTTCTTTTTCTTGTGGTGGTCGTGATCATTGGGAGCGTTAGTGCCTGACATTTCAAAGTGGACATCATGCATCATGTATTACACTTCATGTTTCTTCATTGAGGTAGTTCCAGCCGAGGCAGGAACAGCTGGTTGCCACAACTCTAGATTATTAGATGGTATATGTGGTATGTATAGGATGGCCCCATGACTATCCTCGTCCTTATAGAGTAGAGTGTGGTTTTGATGGTGGTCATCATCAGGGTCAGAGAGTCCATGAAGGAGGTCTTGGTCAGCTTTATTCTCTAGCATTACCAGCTCTAGGAAATCTAGACGTCGTTCGAGGTACCCATTTCATGTTTTTTACCATGGTGTATGCCTTGTTTTATTCAGGAGTGACATCATCATTCAAATCACCTATCCTTGTCCATGCTTTCGGAATTGAGGTACAGAGGCATCCGGTGACCATGGAATTGATAACGCTAGTTGGAGGTCGAGCTTACTTGTATGAAGAATGTAGAGACTTTGATCTACTATTGGTGAACACCGCTCTTGGGGATATTTCCAATTTTTACAAATAAAATCATATGATGTCATCCTCGGTAAGGATTGGCTGTATTTGGTGCAGGCTATCATGGATTGCTTCCAGAAGAAGTTCTTTTTCATTGGTTTGGATAGAGAGAAAGGGGTGTTTGATGGAGACCAAGATCCTCGAATGGGTAATAGGAGTGTTCCATCATATCAACCATGATGGATGAGATGATGGTGAGTTCTACAGTGGTTCAATAGTTGGAGTATCCTAGGGTCGTAGAGGAGTACCCTGAGGTCTTTCCAAAAGAGGTTGTAGCATTACCCCCTCGACGAGAGATTGATTTTGGGATCGAGCTACATCCAAGAGAATATTCTATCTATATGTCTCTATATAGGATTTCCCCTTCTATGTTATGAGAGAAATGTATATAGCTTGACGTTCTGTTATAGTTCATCTTTTTGGCAATTGTGTCACCGTGGAGTGCACCAGTTTTGTTCGTGAAGAAGTTCGATGGCAGTTTTCGGTAGTGTGTCTATTAGTGTCTCATAAACAAGCTGACAATAAATAATCGATATCCTCTTCGGTGGATTGATGATTTATTCAATCAACTGAATGGTGAAAGTTGTATATCAAAGATCTACTTGCAGGCAGGATATCATCAGATGCATGTGAAGGGTGAGGATATCCCAAAGACTGCTTTCCATCATCGTCATGGGAATTATGAGTTCGTTGTATTGCCATTTGGTGTGACGAATGCTACAGGTGTATTCAAGGGGTTAATGAATTAAATGTTCTATGATTTCATGGGCATGTTCGTGATAGTTTTCACTGATGACATCCTTGTGTACTCCACATCTCAGGAGGAGCATGCAGATCATTTACAAGCCATTTTGGGAGTTCTTCGCCAGCATCAGCTATTTGGGAAATAGTCAAAGTGTGAGTTTTGGGCTCGACAAGTCTTTTTCTTGAGGAATATTGTGTCCCAACAGGGAGTAGATGTGGATCCATAAATGATATAGGTAGTTGGGTTTTTGGAATCGTCCAGGATAGTTTCATAGGTGCGATGTTTCCATGGTCTCGCAGGCTACCATAGAAGGTTCGTAGAAAATTTCTCAGGAAGTGTGACTCCACTGAAAACTTGACTAGGAAGGATCAGGCATACATATGGACTGATCAGTGTTAGAAGGATTTAGATTATCTAAAGAATTTACTTGTAAGTGATCCAGTCCTTTGTCTTCGAGTTGAGCGAGTTCAGTTTTATGTTTTCTGCAATGCATCACATCTGGGGTTAGGCTGTGTTCTCATGTAATAGAGGTCAGTTGATTCCTTTGGGTCTCCGAAGTTGCATCCCCATGAATTTAACTATGCCACCAATGATCTTCAGTTGGAATTCATGGTGTTTTATGTCATGTTTTGGAGACATTACCTCATTGTTGAGTGCTTTTTAGTTTTAACCGATCATAAGAGGTTGAGGTATGTTTTCTCCCAGCATGACTTGAAGATATGAAAGTGTCGGTAGATGGATTTCGTACATGAATACGACTTCGAAATATCATATACACCTGGAAAGGGTAATGTTCTAGCTGATGCATTGAGTCAAAAGTCTTATTGTGAGGTTGTACGTGAATCCGGTGATTTTTGGAGAGTAATTGAGGAACTTTCTACATTACACCTTTATATAGAAGAAGTTGGGGGTAGATATTGTCTTGTTCAGATGATGGTATAGTCATCCCTGATGCAAATAGTGGAAGAGTCCCAATTAGGATATCTAGATGTGGAGTTATGGAGTGACTGAGTTGTTTGTGGTGAGGCCCCTGACGGTTGGTTGGAGGATGAACAACATCATGGAAGGATTTTTGTTCCCGTGAAAATGCACGATATAGTTCTTATATAGTTCCATAGATTTCATTTATGAGTACATCCTAGTGTGACAAATATGTATCGATCCTTAAGGAGTTGATTTTGATGGACTTGGTTGATGCGTGTAGTTGCGGAGTTTGTGTCTTGATGTCTAGTCTCCCAGAAGGTGAAGGTCGAACACCGTGTTCCTGGTGGTCTTCACCAGCCAGTAGCGATTCCTCAGTGGAAGTGGGAGGATATCTCAATGGACATTTTTACTAGTTTACTTAGAGATCCAGGAGGACATGATGTTATTTGGGTGATAGTGGATCATTTAAATAAATCATCCCATTTCATAGTGATCAAGGAGTTAAGATCAGGGAATGTTTTGTCTAGGCAATATATAGAGGAGGTGGTGAGACTTCATGGAGTCTATAGGATGATCATTTCTGATAGATCCTCATTTTACCTATAGGGTGTGGAGAGGACTCCAACATTCTTTCGGTTCTCAACTGTGCCTTAACACAACTTTCATCCTCAAACGAATGGTTACACATAGAAAACCATCTAGACTCTTGAAGTCATGTTATGCTCTTGATGTTCTTGATTTTGGAGGCTTATGGAAAAGTAACATACCCTTGGTGGAGTTCTCTTACAATAATTGTTTTCACTCCACCATCGGTATGGAACCATTTGCAGCTTTGTATGGTCAACCATGTCATTCTCCATTGTCCCGGACTGGGGTCGGAGAGTTAGTAATTCTCATACTGGAACTATTATAGAAGACAATAGAGATGGTTCATGTGATTTTTGAGAGGATGAATATAGAGCTAGATCATCAAGAAATTATATTCTAATCAAAGACAGAGACCCATAGAGTATAATTTTGGGGATCATGTGTTTCTGAAGGTGACTCCCCATAGTGGGAAGTGATGGTTTGGTAATGGAAGTAATCTTTCTCCCCGTTTTTTGGGCCTTTCGAGGTGTTAGCTCGTGTTGGAGTTGCGGCGTAATGAGTATCACTTCCCCATAGATTAGTCAGATATATGATGTTTTCCATGTATCACAGCTCCTTAATAATCTTCATGATGATTATCACATCATCGATTGGGGATAGGTCGATGTTGATGATGATGCAACTTTCAAAGAGCCCCCTATGGGGATCCAAGACCGCAAGGAGAAGGTGTTGTGTGCGCATTCTATCCCCTTAGTTCGTGTCTTGTGGTGACATAGTGGCATGGAAGAGAGTACCAGGGAACATGAGTCAAAAATTAGTGATCCGTACCCAGAGTTGATAAATTTTTAACTCTTTTCATGTAATTATGTTCCCATTATAGTTATACCTTTCTTGTTTTATTTATTAATTTCTTTTGTTTCTTTTGCGTCTTTCTCTATTTTGAGAGGTATCTAGATGGGTGGTTGCTCGAACACCATTTCATTTTTTTCTCTTTAAGTGGTTTTTAAATCCTCGAGGACAAGAATGTTTTAATAGGAATCTGATGTAATGGCCCAGACCACTCTAGTCCATTAGTTTGTGAAAATGTGGTGTTTGAGGTGCTCGGAGAGGTCAAGGTGGATTATCCCCAACACTTTGAAAAATTTCCAATTCTGTAAACAGTAACGGTAGGTTTAATGTGTTTCCAGAATGGTGAGGTCTATCAGTAACCTATATTGGTAACATCTAATTGTAGGTGTACAGTAATGGTAGGTGTACAGTAACTATAGTTGTACAGTAATGGTTGGTGTATTGTTATTCTAGAATGGTGAGGTCTATCGGTAACCTCTAATGGTAGGTGTACAGTAACAATCGGTGTACAGTAATGGTTGGTGTACAGTGTTTCTAGAACAATGTGGTCTATCAGTAACCTCTATCGGTAGCCTCTAATGGTAGGTGTAAAGTAACTTTAGGTGTACAGTGATGGTAGGTGTACAATGTTTCCAAAATGGTGAGGTCTATCGGTAACCTCTAACGGCAGGTGCAATGTAATGGTAGGTGTACAGTAACAGTTGGGGACAATGTTTCCAGAATGGTGAGGTCTATCAGTAACCTCTATCGGTAAACTCTAATGGTAGGTGTACAATAACAGTAGGTGTATAGTGTTTCCATAATGGTGAGGTCTATCGGTAATCTCTATCGGTAACCTCTAACTGTAGGTGTACAATAACGGTAAGTGTACAGTGTTTCCAGAATGGTGAGATCTATCAGAAACCTCTATCTTTAACCTCTAATTGTAGGTGTATTGTAATGGCAGTTGTACAATGTTTTTATAATGGTGAGGTCTATCATTAACCTCTAATGGGAGGCGTACTATAATGGTAGGCATACAGTAATGGTAGGTGTACAGTGTTTCCAGAACGGCGAGATATATCGGTAACCTCTAACGGTAGGTGCATAGTAACGGTAGATATACAGTAACGGTAGGTGTACAGTGTTTCTAGAATGGCGAGGTCTATTGGTAACCTCTACTGGTACCCTCTAACGGTAGGAGTATAGTAACGGTAGGTGTACAATGTTTCCATCTTCCTACAGTTTCACACCTTGGACGTTTCCTAGGATGTAAAATACATTTAAAGCTTTATTTTGAAGACTCTTAAGGACGATTCAAAGGCCATAAATCCTATTTTAATTATTCCTATTGCTAAGGATTCTTTTACTTGGTCAAACCTTGTGGTTTAATGTGATCCTCTTTTAATGGGTAATTAAGCGTATCTTAAACCATCGCTATATTAAATCTTCATAAGGGACAAGATATCTTCCTCCTTTGTTATTCCTATTTGTTCTCGGCTATGAGATGTTATGACCATCCAATAAATCCCATAGGATTTTCACAATAAAACTTTACTCCTTAGATTGGTTCCACTCTGTTTTGATGCAACTGAGCTGTATCGATCTATCTTCGATATACGGTATGTTTTATCATCATTACATTAGGGACCATCTTCTCTTGTTTCTCCTTTCCATATTATAGCATGTAATCTTCATGATTCTAATAGGGTTTTTCCTTGGGGTTTGGTTGGTGCGGTCGTACTATGGAATCCTCGGGTTGATTCAATTTTCGTGAGAGGAGGATCGTGACACATTGTGTGGATAAAGAACACGAGGAGATGTTTGAGGTAGGGGATTCATTGCTTCTATTAATTTTATGTGCTACTGTATCTTTATCATGTTTTTCCCACTTGATGACAATAGAATTGAAATAATAAATATTTAAACAAGTTAAATAAATTCATATCATCATATGTTATTGCCTATTGATTTTACTAGATTTTGTGATATTTATGCTTGTTCTTGATGGAAATCGGTAAAGAACATAAACCAAGATTAATTTATAATTGTATGGATAAAGATAAAGAGGCATGTAAATGAATCTAGTTATTTTTGTAATTTGATGTTAATAAAATTGGTACAGTAAGCATGTTCATTTATTTTTGATAGATTACTGTTTGGTTTCCAAAATTAAGAACTAAAGAATAATAAATCGGTAAATACAAGATGGATTAATGAACTGTTGGTTGTTAAAAGATAATATATTGTAGGGTTCTTAGTTACACTCTTGTTTTTTTAAGGGCCGAGAGCCCAATTGTGAAGATTTTTATTTACTATTGCTTGTGTTTTGATGTGAGCCTGGATAGGTGTTCTAATATGTGGAGGCATTGACCCCTTTTTGGTTGTGGAAGCATATGACGCCTAGAGTAGAAAGATGTATCAGTTTATGCACGTGGGTGTTGGGGATGACACTAGGGATGTTGGAATGGGATGGATGTGATTTTTGGATGCTTATTGTTTCTTCGGATTTTTAACTCCTTCACTTTTCCCACTGTTAATGCAGCTAGACTTATATACCATTATTCTAAAAGAGGAAAAGACACGCGGGGTATGCCACATTCTTTCTGTGTTTATCTTTTCAACGAATGATTGTTATATGCACTTTATATAAGTGGAAAAGTCTCAACAGGTAGTACATGTACTCACTGTGTTGATCCCCCTTGTGTCTAGTAGCATAGAATGTTTTTCTAGAATTCCTAGGAATGTGGGAAAGTATTTCTGTAATGAATAATTGAATAAATGGTGTTAACCCATGGGGTTGTAGTTACTGGATCATAATGATGAGGTGGTAATTTTTAAGGAACAATGTACTTGCGTGTGATGCTAATGAACGTTAATGTTTTATTGTTCATAGTTTATTAATGTTTAAAGAATTAATTAACCTAAAGTAGTGCTGATAAAAGAGGAATGAAGTAATCTAATAATAATCTTTAAATGGTAGTGTTATTATAGGATACCTAGTCTTAGAAGTAGCTTGTAAGAATCCAGATCTTCTTTTATGGTATGTTTTCCTTTTTCTGGAGTTTTTTTTGAGAAAAATGAATTTTCTGGAAATTTCAGAAGTACACGCTGTGAACTTACCGAGTACACGCCGTGTACTCTTCCTCGGCTCGAATCCATCTGATGGCCATGTCTGGGCCACACACACGGTGTGTAAGGCTGAGGTGGTGGCCGGTTATTTCGGAGTACGGAAAAATTTGAAGTACACGTCGTGGAATTTCTTTTTTTCATTAAACGGACTGGGGTCATGCCTATCCCCCAAATACGTCTTCTTCTTCAGTTTTCGACCGTACTGATGTAACCATATGACCAGATCTTTGACGGGCTCCTGCCTCACCGTCCGTTCTCCGATTCAAGCATGGTCGATTGCTTTGGAAGCGCAGCGGTGAGTTCTTCCTTCCGCATGTGCCTTGTTTATTGATTTCTCCTTGTTTTCAAGTTATTGTGGGATGAATATTTTGTGAATTTTCTCAGATCTACATCATTATAAGGGTAATCTATCGTCAAGGTTCACGTATATCGATCTCCTAGGATCGAGGTAGGTGGTTTGTTCATTTTCGTAGAACGTGGATGGATATATTGTGTAATTTAAACCAATACCCCTGAATGGGGTATTATGTGTTTACTGTTTTTCCCTTGTTACTTGCCTGCTTTTCTTGATTTCTTTAGTAGAGGTTATTTCTTGTGATTAGAGTATTTTGTATGTGCTTAGTTTTCTTGCCTTTCTTGTTCTGCATGTTTGGCGTTTTGCCAGTTGCCATTCCTAGTTGTAGGATTGTGGACTATTGCCTTGTTTTGTTGTTGAGCCTTAGTTGATAGGAAAGTAGTTCTTTTGAATACGTGGATGATATATATACACACGCTGCGCCTGTTTAGTTATACTCAGGACTGTGAGAACCTAGAGTAGTAGACCAAAGGGAGAATTGACGGAAGGGCTTCTCCAGAGTGTCTTTTAATTATGATGCGATACCAAGGGGAGAATTGACGGAAGGGCTTCTCCAGAGTGTCTTTTAACTACGATGTGGGCCACATGGGGAAGTGACATTGAGTGCATCCCTAGAGATCTTTAACACGATACGAGACTATAGGGGGAATTGACGGTGAGTGCTTCCCCAAATATTCTGCTTAGTTACTTAGCTGAACCCGAGGGGTTAGACTGTGTGTGCCTCCCAGAGGGTTTCTAGTACTACAGGTTGAAACATAGTGGTTAGACTATGAGAGCTACCCATAGGGTTACCTGTTTTCTTCTTGTTGCTGGTTGCTTGTTTGTGTACTTTACTTCTTGGAACTGTGGATTGTATCTGCTTGTGCTTTTATATTTAGAGCATCTTATTTGTTTACTTCCATGTATTCATTGACTGTTAAGAACAAATAATTGGGTGATTGCCTACTGGGATTGTATCTCACACCCTGTTTGGGCCATTCTTTTAGGCCCAAGCAGACTATGTTGCTGTAGGTATAGATAAGGGCAAGCTCCCTTCTAGTTCAGGATGTTGACTACATCAGGAGATGGGGAGCATGGGACCGAGCCATGGCTCGTGATGCTGAGGAGATTACTATGTTTTCTTTTTCACATGGTTTCAGTTTTACTTTAGCACGTTGTTGTGTTTGCTGTTTTCCTTTGATACTAGTACCTACTGCATCATTTTCATCATTGTTGTATATCTACATTGCTTCTGCTGTTTGGTTTCTGTTGTTATGCATGTTGGTTTTTTCTTCTTTTGTTTATTGTGGTTTTTTACCTTGTATACCTTACCGAATGAGGACATAGTTTACCCACTAACTCACCAAGGCCCTCTCTGCTAGTTGGAAGCCTCTGTCGTTCTAGGAAACACACTTGAGGTCATGTGGCGAACTGGGTATGGGGCACCAGTGGAGGGGCTCCAAACTCGGGACGTTACAAAGTGGAATTAGAGGAGTTATTTTCTCTTTTCTTACTGTTTGGAGACCTTAGCCAGGGATAGGATGGATTCAGTACTTGGCATTAAGTTGTTCTCGTTAGTAGCTAACCCGTGTACAGGGAAAAGCCATACTACCTCGTTAATTGCAGTTTTTTGGTTTTGAGATTTTATGGTTGGTATGTTTTCACCTAGATTGATTCTTATGACTTGTGCAGTTAATTTTTAGATATTTCGGTTCTATATATGTTGCAAACCTATGAGATGAGGGTATTCCTTCTCAAGCATTATATAGGGACTTGTAGAAATCACATGCCATGCATTCTTGCCATGAAATCTAGGGTGCATTAGCAATTGCATACTGTTGTTATAGGCTCTATGTAAATTATGCATGCTGCTGTGATAGATGATTGATAGATTCTCTTCTGTTATGTTAGAAAACTTTTTGTTTTGTTCCTTTAATAAAAATGAATGCCGAATTTTGGGTTCTTGAGGTGTTCTGGGCCCTCAAAGATCAGAATTTGGTACCTTTTCCCTTGTTTTAGTGTTTCTGGAATTCTGTGCAGTTTCTGAGCTATTGCCCAGAAAAACCCAAAATACACGGCGCGTACTTTTTAGAAACACACTATGTAGTTTTAGGCCATGTCACTGACTGTGTGGGCAGAACACAGTGTCGTGGGGGTAACATTGGGAACACGTCGTGTACTAGTGGTACACACCGTGTGAGTTTGGGGCCGTGTACCTGGCTGTGTCACTAACAACACGGGCCAAGGAAGCTCGGGTAAGAACATGTCGTGTATATAAGAAACACACCATGTAGTGCTACCCAGGTACACGGTCGTGTCACGAACAACACGGGCTGGGGTGACCTTCTTTTCCACACGTTGTGTTTGTTCGAAACACGCCGTGTAGTCTTGCCCAGGTACCCGGCCGTGTCACGAGCAACACGGGACGGTGTCACCTTCTTCTTTACATGATCTGTTTGTTCGGAGCACGCCGTGTAAGGTTCATCCATGTAGACGACTGTGTACTCAACAACACGGACCACCAAAGCCTTGTCTAGTGCACGCCGTGTTTGTTTTGAACACATCGTGTAGTCTCGGGTTGAGTCGGACCATGTGGGTTAACCATGTAAGGAGACTTTGCAGAGGAATAGTTTTCAAGTACACGTCGTGTGTGGGGTCCAACACGCCGTGTAGTTTTTAGTGTACACGACATGTAGGGTAGGAGTATACACCCATGTCAGCGGTTTAAGAAGACACGACATGTAGTTTTATACACGTCGTGTAGTCGTGTTTTTCAATCTTGTGTGTTTTTCATCCCTTTTACCTGTTTTTGTACTCTTGTGTTCTCTATCCTTGTTTTCGTGATATAATGAGTGCTTTTGATCTTTCAAAGCTATGTCTCCGAAATGTCCTTCGGTTGTACGTTTTTCGTCATGCAGTGATCGGATTCCAGACAAGGGTGATCAGGGACTTTTTGTCGATCCCCCAGCCGAGCCAGCCTTGGCACCGGTTGTTGTGCCAGTTGTGAGCGCTGATGCGCATTTCCGAGAGGGTTTCATGAGGATGATGCAGGCCTTACAGGGAGCATCGCCGCATGCCTCGTCTATGGCAGACTTGACACGGGTCTTTCAGCAGCATCATCCTCCCACGTTCTCGGAGGGGGGAGGACCTCAGACTGCAGAGTCATGGCTGGAAGCCATGCTGACTACATTCAAGAATCTGGAGACACCTCTAGAGAGGCGGGGTCAAACTTGCCACCTACATGCTCCGAGACTCCGCCAAGAGGTGGTGGGACGTGATCTCACAGGCGGGTCAATAGCAGGCTATGTCTTGGGAGGAGTTCCAGTGCGTGTTCTACAACTACTTCTACCCCGGAGTCTCTGAGGGACGATCGAGCCCGGGAGTTCTTGAGCATAGAGCAGGGTACTCTATCTGTCATGGATTATTCCTCTCGTTTCACTGAGCTGTAGATTTTAACACCCCTACGGGATGGGATTGGGGTGTTCTTGGAGAGGAAGTTTGAGGATGGACTCAGGGAGGAGATCCGCTCGCAGGTGAACATCATCGAGCTGACTTCCATTACTTCCATCATCAACCTGGAACTGATTGCGGAGCGCAATATGAGAGACTCTGGAGCTGCGAGACAGGGTGGTTCTGCTTCCAGAGCTAGCATCCCTTCAAATGATAGCATGAAGCGCTGTAGGGAGCCTACACGCGGCGATGGAAGGATGAGAGATACATCATGAGGAATCCAGGTGACATGCTATCAGTGTGGCCGAATAGGGCACACGAGGCCGCTGTGCCAGAGGGACCCCATGGAGTGTCGATATTGCGGAAAGATGGGTCACCCTCAGCATTTCTTCCAGGCTTTCTCACCAGCAGCAGGTGACCGGGGTTCTTCCATGACTCCTCGTTCAGGAGCAGCCCCACCAGTCTCTCACCAGTCATGGAACTGGTGAAATTCCAGCCATTCGGGCCGAGGTGGAGGTCGAGGTCATGGCGGTCAGCCACCAGTACCTCAGCACCAATAGGGAGGTTCAGCTCAGAGTGGTTAGTCAGGGGCGCAGGGCTGTGGTGCAGGCCAGTCTTTCGCCATGGATCAGTCTTATCATGAGGAGGATCCCTGTCATTCTACAGTTTGAGCTATGATTTTAGTAGCCCTAGTTTTATCATCATCCCTTTTCGATACTGATGCTACGCATAGCTTTATCCCTAATGCTGTTGTGGAGAGCCCTGGACTCTGCATCTTTTCTTCTGTCGACTCGTTGACACTAGACACACCTTTGGGAATGAAGACATCTAGTGTACGCCAGTGTAGAGAGTTCCCTCTCGAGGTCACATGGTATCACTTCTTAGGGGATCTCTATGTCCTAGATATGACATTTAAGGATGTCATTCTCGGCATGGACTGGTTGATTCCATTCCAGGCAGTCGTTGACTGTTATCACCGCAGAGTCAGTTTCATTTCACCAGAAGCTGAATCTTTCCTTCATAATGGCGAATGGATCGTTCGGGCGAGTCGGTAGGACTCAAGCCTCATGGGATAGGAGGAGTGACGACCCAGACTGCTATTATTTATCTATAAGATCAGGGGACTCCACAGTTGGACTTTCCTCTAGTGGTGGATCTCTTCAGGGATGTCTTTCAAAAATACTTTTCCGGGTTGCCTCCAGAGCGTGAGGTAGAATTCTCTATTGAGCTCATTCGAGGAGTGGAACTAGTGTCCATTCCTCTTTATAGGATGGCCACACCTGAGTTGCAGGATCACAAGAAGCAGTTGAAGGAGCTACAGGCTAAGGGTTTCATCCGACCCAGTACTTCTCCTTGGGGTTCGCCTGTTCTGTTTGCAAAAAAGGCAGACGGTACCCTTCAGCTTTGTGTGGATTATTAGATGCTGAACCAGTTGACGGTCAAGAACTGATATCCTTTGTTGAGGATTGATGGATTTTTCAATGAGCTTCAAGGATCCCAGATGTTATTGAAGAATGAATTAAGTTGTGGTTATCATCAGTTGCGCATTAGACCATCAGATATACCTATGACAGCCTTCAAGAGCAGGTATGGTCTATACGAGTATACAGTCATGTCGTTCGGTCTCACGAACACACCTGTAGATTTCATGGAACTGAGGAACTGAGTGTTCCACCCTTACTTGGACTCCTTCATCATGGTCTTCATGGATGATATCTTGGTGTACTCTCACACTCGACACGACCATGCCACACATCTTGAGATAATTCTTAGTACACTGAGAGAGAATCGTCTTTATGATAAACTCTCCAAGTGCCACTTCTGGATGGATCAGATTCACTTGTTGGGTCACGTCATCTCAGAAGCCAGAGTATCTGTGGACCCAGAGAAAGTGAAAGATGTAGTTTCCTGGGAGCAGCCGAAGAACGTTTTTGAGGTACGAAGCTTCATAGTGCTTTCTGGATACTGCATATGCTTTATTTAAGACTTTTCTCATCTAGAAGCACCTTTTACAGGTCTGACCAATAAGGGGGTGAAGTTCTTCTGGTACAATTCTTGTGAGTCATCCTTTCAGGAGATGAAAGGGAGGTTGACATAAACACTGATACTAGTCTTTCCAGATCCAGGAAAGAGCTAAAATTTTTACTGTGATGCTTCGGGTATCGGGGTAGAAGCTGTGCTTATGCAGGAAGATGGAGTCGTTGCATAAGGGTCTTGGAAGTTGAGGCCACACGAGAGGAACTACCTACGCACGATCTTGAGTTGGCAGTTGTTGTTCATGCCTTGCGCTGTTGGAGGCACTATCTTCTGAGAGAGCACTTTGTGGTCTTTAATGACCACAAGAGTATCAAGTATATCTTCACTCAGCATGATCTAAATCTGAGGCAGTGCAGGTTGTTCAAGTGTCTTCAGTGTTTTGATTTCGAGCATGCCTATACGCAGGGAAAGGGAAACAACGTGGCTGATGTGTTGAGCAGGAGAGCTCAAATTCAGGAAGTTTTGGAGGCCAATAGAGAGTGGAAACTGATGGATATGTTCTTGGAGATGCATCAGGAGGTGCACGACAGACGGGGACAGATTTTTCTATCTTTTGTAGCTGTTACCTCCACGCTACTTGATCAGGTATGGATGAGGCAGCTATTAGACATGGAATGCTTAGTCCTACAGAAGAGTGTGTCCGGAGAGGACTCTCTTCCTGGATGGACAGTGGGCGAGGATGAGATCTTGTGTTTCCAAGGACGCGTATGGGTGCCAGCAGACATACATGAGGAGATGATGTGGGATTTCCATTCCTCAATTTGGGAAGTTCATCCTGGCGTCACCAAGATGTATCGGGATCTTCATCACTAGTACTGGTGGCCAGGTATGAGGAAGGATGTTGCTGGTTTTGTCATGATATATTCTACTTGTCATCAGGTGAAAGCAGAGCATCAGTGACCAACATGTCTTTTTCAGTAGTTACCCATTCCTGAGTGTAAGTGGAACTATGTCGCGATGGACTTCGTGACCGGGTTGCCGAGATCACCTCGAGGGAATGATGTTGTTTGGGTTATCGTCGACAGACTTACGAAGGGTTCTCACTTCTTGCCGATCAATGATAACTTCAGTGTTGGTGATCTGGACGACTTTACATCAGAGAGATTGTGAGTCTTCATGGAGTTTCGTGCTCTATTTTTTCAGACAGAGATTCGCGCTTTACCTCTCGGTTCAGGCAGGGACTTCAGAAGGCCTTGGGTACAAAGGTACTTTTGAGTATAGCATACCATCCCCAGATTGTTGGCCAGTCCGAGCTCACGATCCAGGTGCTTGAGGATATGCTCCGAGTTTACATCCTTGACATTGGCGGTTTGTGGGAGAATCGTATTTCTCTAGTGGAGTTTTTCTACAACAACATTTTCCAGGCGACCATTCAAATGGAACCATACGAGGCTTTTTATGGTAGGCTATGCCAATCACCCTTATGCTAGCTGGAGGTAGGAGAGGCAACATTGATGGGACATCATCTTGTTCCGGATACTTCAGAGAAGATAGAGCTGATTCGGAAAAGGATGGGTATAGCGCAGTCTCGATAAAAGTCGTATGCTGATTAGCGGAGGCGACCACTGGAGTACGAGGTCAATGATCAGGTTTTCCTACGTGTCGCACTGAGGTTGGGAAACAAAAGGATTCAAAGACATGGTATGCTTTCACCGCAGTACGTCGGGCCGTTTGTGGTCTTGGAGAGAGTGGGACTGGTCGCCTATCAGTTGCAGCTACCTCAGAGGTATCGGGCCACGCACGACGTCTTCCACGTCTCTCAACTCCGACGTTACTTTTCATACCCTTCTCACATAATTCAGCCTGAGGAAGTCTAGCTTGAAGCGGATGTGTCGTTCGAGGAGCATCCTATCCAGATTTTTGATCGTAGTATGAAGATTCTCCGCGGGTGGTCTGTTCCTTTGGTACGAGTGATATGGCAGCACATGCATGTACAGGATAAGACCTGGGAGAGGGAGGCCGATGGACGATCGTAGTGGCCAGAGCTATTCGGGGTCTCTTCTTCTCCAACTCATTAGGGAAATTCTGTGTCGAATTTCTTTAAGGGGGAAGTTTGTAAGAACCTCGTTCTTCTTTTCAGGAACGTTTTCCTTTTTCTGGAGTTTGTTTTTGAGAAAGATGAATTTTATGGAAATTTCAGAAGTACACACCGTGTAATTTCTGAGTACACGCTGTGTACTCTTCCCCGGCTCGAAGCTGTGTGTTGGACGTGTCCGGGCCACACACACGGTGTGTAAGGCTGAGGAGGAGGCCAGTTATTTCATAGTATGGAAAAATTAGAAGTACATTCCGTGTACTAAAAAAGTACATGCCGTGTACTTTCTTTTTTTTTCATTAAACGGACCGGGGTCACACTTAACCCCCAAATACGTCATATTCTTCCGTTGTCGACCGTCTGGAAGTGACCGTACGACTAGATCTTCGGCAGGCTCCCGCCTCGCCATCCGTTCTCCGATTCGAGCACAGTCGATTACATTGGAAGCGCAGCGGTGATTTCTTCCTTTTTCTTGAGCCTTGTTTCTTGATTTCTCCTTGTTTTCAAGTTATCGTGGGATGAACGTTTTGTGCGTTTTCTCAGTTCTACATCATTATAAGGGGAATCTGCCGTTGAGGTTCACGTATATCGATCTCCTAGGATCGAGGAATGTGGTTTGTGCCTTTACGTAGAAAGTGGATGGATATTTTGTGCAATTTCATCCAATACGCTTGAACGGGGTATTGTGTGTTTTTTTCCCTTGTTACTTGCCTTCTTTGCTTGATTGCTTTAGTTGAGGTTATTGCTTGTGAATAGAGTATTTTTTTGTGCTCATTTTTCTTTCCATGCTTGTTCTTCCTATTTGGCATTTTTTCAGTTGCCATGCCTAGTTGTAGGATTATGGACTGTTGCCTTGTTTTTCTGTTGAGCCTTAGTTGATAGCCAAGTAGTTCTTGAGGTTTACTTGGAGGATATATATACATGCACTGAGCATGTTTAGTTATACTCAATACTCTGAGAACCTAGAGTAGTAGACCAAAGGGATAATTGACAGAAGGGATTCTACATAGTGTCTTTTAATTTCGATGTGAGGCCAAGGGGAGAATTGATGGAAGGGCTCCTCCAGAGTGTCATTTAACTACGATGCGGGACATAGGGGGAATTTATTTTTAGTGATTCCCCAGATATCCTTTAACACAATACGAGACTATAGGGGGAATAGACGGTGAGTGCTTCCCCAGAGAGTCTGCTTAGTTACGTAGCTGAACCAGAGGGGTGAGACTGTGTGTGCCTCCCAGAGGGTTTCTAGTACTATTGGTTGACCCATAGGGGTTAGACTGTGAGAGCTACCCAGAGGGTTACCTATTTTCTTCTTGTAGCTTGTTGCTTTCTTGTGTACTTTACTAGTTGGGATAGTGGATTGTAGTTGCTTGTGCTTTTCTGTTTACTACTTCTTGTTTATTTACTGCCATGTATTCATTGACTGTTACAAACAAATATTTGGGTGATTGCCTACTAGGATTGTATCTCACACCTTATTCGGGCCATGCTTTTGGGAACAAGAAGACTATGTTCATGCATGTATAGATAATGGAAAGTGCCCTTCTACATCAGGATCTTGACTGCATCAGGAGCTGGGGATCATGGCACCGAGCTGTGGCTCGCGTTGCTGAGGAGATTACTTTGTTTTCTTTTGTACTTGGTTTCAGTTGTACTTCAGTGCGTTGTTTTTTTGCTGTTTTCCATTGATACTTGTACCTGCTGCATCATTTTCATCATAGTTATATATATACATTGCTTTCGCTGTTTGCTTTCTGTTTCTATGCATGTTGGTTGCCACTTCTGCTGTTTATTTTGGTTTTCTTACCTTGTATACCTTACTGAATGAGGTCATAGTTTCCCCACCGACTCACCAAGTCCCACGCTGCAAGTTAGCTGCCTCTAGTATTCGTGGAATCCCACTTGAGGTCATGTGGCGAACCAGGTACAGTGCACCAGTGGAGGGGCTCTGGACTCGGGACGTTACATTGCTGGATGGATTCATAGAGACGTTAGCTGCTGTTGTGTCTATGACTAGGTTCTCCCCATAGTATGGTTGTGATATATAGTATATCATGTACTTTTTGTGTTTCTATATGCTACTCCACACTTTCAGTAAGGGAAATTGACACCCCGAGGATTCTGAGCCCTGGGGGTGTTTTCCCAATCATTCTGGTGGGAGGATGAATGGCTGACTAACCCCTTCGGCCCCGCTCTCTTATCTTGGTAGTTACTTGTGCTGGAATGCACATTGGTTAGTTTCCCCCAAATATGTGTGGAGAGGGTTGTAATGGCTTATGGTTATTCGCACACATATATTCTAGATATTGTATCTTATGGACTACTATAGGTGTAACATGTATAGGCTGTGATGGCTTGAGGATCCTTACTTGATGTAAGGGTTGTAATGGCTTAAGTTATAATACCTGATGTATGATACATGTTATGAGATCCATGGTGGATCCCAGAAACTACTAGGTCACTTTGGAGTGTGGACGTGTTGGTTTGAGGCACGAGGTGTATATTGTGGTTCTTTTCCCATGTGTCTTCGGGCAAGCCTTTTTAGAGAGAGATGCTCAGGACATTCGACATTGGGGAAAAGTGCAAAACCAGTGGGGAAGTTATAGCGTGGAACCCATGATATTATTTATTATATGATATATTCATGTATCTGTTACTTTTTGAGAGTATTCATGGTGAGTATGGGATCATAATATACATATTTAGGTGATGAGTTAGTTTCACTTATTATTCACTGTGCTTTAGCATGCTTTCTTTACTTTTGCATGATAGGCTTCAGGGATGATCCTACTGAGTATACTGCTATACTCACCCTATGTATATACAAACTGTTTTTCAGGTCACATGGAAAAATATGGAGGTCAGGATGGTGTTTACTAGCTTGGGGTTGCAGGAGCTGTTCGGGCCAGTGGTTGCTGCAGTTTTACATTCTTTTGGTTACTTGTAGTTTTACCCTTTCAGTTGTTGTACTGTTTCATGGCATTACATATGTACACATGGGTTTCTATTATAATTTAGTTATGAGATGGAGTTGGTTGGCCTCTACCTTATCTCTCTCTTCAAGATGTGTTCTATTTGAGGGTAATGCCTCCCATTTTGTGTTTATTATACCCTCGATGCTAGTCTCCATCCCAAGCCCTACTCGAGGTGGGACTCAGGGGTCATTATCCCCCTTTTCACATTACTGGCCAAGGAGGGGTACACATTGTGGGGAGGGGTCGTGACATGTGACCTTTTTTTATCCACTATGTGGAGGTGGAGTTTTCACAAACCTCTTCCTAAGAAGTTGAACTTAATATTCCCCATTCACAATGATGTACATTGAGTTGTGGCTTTTTTTGTATTGAATGTCAGAATTTATGTATGTATATTAATATAGAGACTATATTTCAATTTTTTTAAGTTATTGAGAATAATAATCACATAATAGAGCCGCAACCCTAATAAAATTTGTAGTTGTAGTGGTACCATCATTTTGAATACTTATAATGGTGTTATCATTACATATAATATAAAATAGAATTCCATAAATCAAATAACATTAAAAAAATTCAATATATGCTAATAAATATAATATTATAAATCATTATAATTTTAGTTTCAACTACCAAATAACTCTCTCAATTTTTTATAAAACAACTTTTCAATTTATATTTCATCTATATATGTAATGAAATTATTTTTAAAAAATATGACAATTTCAAAAAGGGACATTATAATATTAATTTTTTAAAAAATTTAAATAAATACCCTATTAATTCAATATTCCAAAATGAAATTCAATAAATCTATATATAATCATTAAATAAAAATTTATGAATAAAATATTGTAATTTTATAAAAATTTCACTTGAAAACATCTATCAATACAAATAAACCTTGAATTACAAAAACACATAAATATTTTTCTGCCATTAAACAATCAATTTTTCAAATTTAATGGATTAAAAATATTCATTTAAATGATTGAGTTTCTAGGACAACTGAAGGGGAATTATGAAAGCATTTTACCAATTACATTTCATATCAAAACAATATTCACAAAATTTCTGATTCTATTATTAAAAATGTATTGAATTTAAATAATTTTATAAATCCTTGAAATATACCAATTTTACATTAAATTATAATCCAAAAAAACATTTTTTTATATTATAATTGTCTAACATAATTAGTAGAAAATACAATACGCCAAATTGGGTGGATGAATGAGTTTAGTAGTTAAAATGTATAAAAATTAAAATATCTTATAATTTAGAATGATGCAAAAAAGTTCAAATGTATTAGGTGTCTTATTAATAAATAATTTTATTGCAAGAAAACATGTTTGAAAACTAAAAATATTTCAAAAAATAATAATTATTCTAAATAAAAATCATAATTTCAAAACAATGGAATTTATTTTATATATTTAAATGTAATCATTCTTTTTAAATTTATATTTTTTAAGAATAGTAATAATTAATATGATAATGCTTTAAAAATATCCATGATACTCAAGAAAAAATTTCTAAAATAGAAAAAGTAATTTGTAGAAAAAAATAATCTGATTTTGAAAAATATATATATTTTTTGTTTTCAAATGATATCCTTATCAATATAAATAGGTACATCTTCAAAACCCATGAAATTATAATTCTCCCCAAATATCAAATATTATGTTGGAAGAATAATTTCAAATATTTTATCTAAAAATTATATTCATATCAATAGATTCAATGTCACAATAAAATTCATAATGACATCAACATATAAGATTTATATTAAAAAATATGATTATTAAAAACACGAAAATAGTTGTTTTATCTAGTTACTTTATGGATAATATGGCTCTAAATACTAATTTTAGGATATTAAATCATTCCAAAATTGGATATTTCTATGATAATAACATTTTAGAAACAAAAATTATATTACATATCATTATTTTAAATGTATCCAAAAAATAGTTGTAAT
The DNA here is from genome assembly GCA_963277665.1 of Viscum album. Taxonomy (NCBI): domain Eukaryota; kingdom Viridiplantae; phylum Streptophyta; class Magnoliopsida; order Santalales; family Viscaceae; genus Viscum; species Viscum album. Next base: position 57,018,929 of record OY728143.1, on the reverse strand, counting down.
AAATAAAGTGGTTTAAAAAATTATTCTATGAAAAAAATATTGGAAATAAATTTAAAATTATTTATTACCTATAAAAACAATTACCTTATATTTTATCCAGATATAAATTTGGAAGAAATGTGTACAAATAAACATATATATCGTATAACATTAATCTTTTACTTTTTATGTTATATTAGAAATTTTATTAGTTTAGACACATGTAGGTTGGGTGGGGTGTGAATCAGGTGTTAGCCATTATTAATAGAATTATAAAGCCTCTGGTAATTATTTAACACATTGGAATCAATTAGGCTTGTTATTTCATATATATCAACTAAATAATTTTATGAAACAAACATAATTTACATGCAAAAATGTATACAAATTAGAGGACCCGACATATATTTTTACTTGTTTTAGTATAAATTAAAACTCAATTCCTTAATTTATTATTCTTCGTATACAAGGATATCTAATATACATTTATTGTCCTTAAAATTTATGGTGTTTTAGAGAACTATTCTATGTCTCATAGTATGTATTTTTTTCAAACGATGCTTATTTTTACAAAATTAATTTAGGCCAATCTCTAATGCTTCTCACTATTTCTAGAGCTTCATATCATGATATATTATCATATGTTGGCTCATATATGTTTTTAAATTCCCATTATACATATGCATGGGTTTATTTTATCTTCCTATGTGAAAAATATCATTATCTGTAAATTAGATTCTTCTTTTTTAATAATGTAGACATCTATTTCTAAAGAAAATATTCTTTTAATTCCAATATATCTCTATAATGTTATACAAATAAGTATATTATTTAATATCAACATAATTTTTCATCAAAACCTATTTATCTATCATCCAAACCCAATATGATATCATATGATATTAATTATGAGGTTTCCCCTAATATATTTTAATTAAAAATTAATATATTATAAAATACAAAGCATTTTTATATATTACTGTATGTTTGTTCATTTAAATTCAGTGCACGAATCGCAGAATAATAAAGTATTCCTTCGTGATATTCAGCTTTTATTCTCGAATGAAATAACTGTAGAACATAGAATAATATATTATTTCTAATTTTCCGTCTTTCTTAGCATTGTATTATTTATATAATCCATAATTTCTAATAAATTTGGGAACAAGAATACTTTAAAAACTAATATTCATATTTTTCTTTTTCATACGTTTGTCACAGTGATGTCAAATTATTTAATATAAAATAATGAAAAATCTAAAAAAAAAAATTTATTTCCCAAAACAATCTATATAAATAATCTTTTAGTATTTATTGAAGTGTTTCCCCCAAAGAATCAGTATTAAAATTATATCTAATGATAGAATTAGAAGAAATTATTTGATTTTTATTAGTTTTTCCATTCAGATTACATTTTAATTTTTTTATCTAAATAAAAGAGTCTAGACACTTCCATGTTCCTTGATAATTATAGGTCATTGAAATTATCATTAAGAAATATCAATATAATCTTCAATAATCATATCTTTCAACATAGATTATATTTCATATACATTATTGTATGATTAGCTGAATATTATTTCAAGATTCTATCCAGTATATCCACATTATAAATTTGACATAACAATATCATAAATCATAAAAAAATTAATTCATGGTATTTCTTATCTTTTTATGGAATGGATTCATTTAAATTTCAATATATTCTCTTGATAATAAAATAAATAGAGAATCCATATCATAAAACCCATAAGGACTAATACATGTCAATATACCCAAATGTATAGAAATTATAGAGAATTTCATTTTTCTTTTCAGCAAGATCTTTATTATCAAGAGAGGTTTAGTGAAAAAAACTTTTGGCATGATTATGATGTCTATATTCAGAAAATATATCCTATTGACTCTTCTTAGATAACACAAATTTTTAATTTTTAATTCATTATGTTTTCTAGAATATTTTAGATTAACATAATTATCATATATGTTAATTTTATTTCTTGTTTTTCCATTATTTTTAATAACAATATATGGTATAATTTATTTATTATAAATTCATCATAATTATTATTTCTATTAAATCACTATTAAATCAAGGAACATAAAATAATCATGATATTTTGATTATTTTATAATTATTCAAACATCAACATTAGTTAAGATACAATATATAGTTTCATTATTTATCTTCATTAAAAAATTTCTATAAATTCTCCTGTTTTGATATCCATTTCTAATAGATTCTATATCATCTTATCTAGTTTTCATTTTTTAATCACATGTCAATTTTTGTTCATACGAACTTTATGTCCATGAGGAACAGTTAGTATATGAATACAATTCAATGTAATATTTATGATTAAAATAATGAATGAATCTATTTTTTATATACATATTTATTCAATTTTTTTCAGTGAGTTAGATCAATGTTGAGCATAATGAAGAAAAGTGACAATGATATGAATAAAAATAATTACAATTAAAATTGAAAATGTTTTAATGGAAATAAGTAAATTATATTTCAATGGAGGATATAAACCAATAACTTACAAGGAAAGAAAACCATGTTGATCAATAGGATCAAAATTTAACTTATCGATTATCAGACCATTAATCGAGTACATGACTACAAGGATAAAATGGATTACGGAAAATTATTCTCATGAAATTAGTAAATACTAATCAATAACATATATTGATAACTCAAAGATGAATATTTATTTTATCAACCACACATAGAGTTTCGAATGTGATGTTTCACGAATAAAAAACAATATGATTTATTCAATAAACTCCATGACTCATTAAAAAAATATCCAAACATTTGAATTCCCATATAAACAATTGAAATCACATTTATGACTTTATCTAACTTACTCAATATCATTGTTAGTATTCCCATAGACTTCTATAATATATAATCATCCATTTTATCAATGATATTTCTCAACACCTAATACATAATATTTTTTCCAATCTTATAAAAATATTTATCTATGTTATGGTTACATTTATTTCTACCATCCTATAAAAAATCACTCAATTATGGATTCCAAAAACTCATATTTCTTCAGTTCCTCCAAATAAAAATGTTTTAAATCAATTCTCAACTTCTCTTAAAGATACTGACTAATCACAACACTTATTCTATTATAAAAAATTTTATAAGGTATTTGAACCACACAATCATAAATTATAATATTAATTCATAATATTAATTTCATATAATATTTAGTTTTATATAATCCTCCCTCCAAAAATATCCAAACTATATAGTACATGGAATCCAATATGTACAACATTATCCCTGAATGGAAATGATTTTTCAGTGGTAACTCTAATGATAATCACTGAAATTTTTTGTTAGCCAAACCATAGAGGTAAAACTATTAACCAAAATGATTATTATAGACACAAAATCCATCATTAAAATTAAAATTATATATTGATTCCACTTTATACAATTATAATTAAAAAATAAAAGATATTATTCCAAAAAAACCAAGGTCACATCAGTCTCCCCCTTTTGAAATGTTGGAAACACCACATTATGAAAAAATATATTTGTTACCATCTACTTTTAAATATAACATTAATGTGGTAATGGATATTTCCCAATTTATATATGGGTTCTCTCTTATACTTTAAATTATGACATATTATAACAATGAACATAAATTATTGTCATATATGGTATTAAACATCACGTTTTTAACAATGAAAAATGTGTAATAATTTTTTATGTCTAAATGTATAAGTAAATTGTAAAAAATGATTAATTTTAGAAAATATTAAAACATATCGATTAAAATATCACCATTTGGTGCCATAGATGAATAAAATTATATATTGATGGAGTGTAAAACGTACATAACATTATCATGAATGTAGGAAACCAATCAAAACAGACCATCCATATATATTTCAAGATTAGTACTAAACTAGAATTCTTCATCACAGAATAAAGTTGTATGTACAATAAAATTAGTATTATATCATCATATTTATTAAATATACACCATCATTAATAATATGAATACAATACACCATGATAAGGAAATTAATGTGGGTGTCATAGATCAAACATCATCCTATGTTAAAGTGGTCCATATTCTATATTTTTGAGAAACTGTGAATTTCAATAGGGCTTTACATTTTTTGAAAGAACCTCTAAAATTTTTCTCCCAATAAATTATGAAAATATATAATTTTATCCAAAAATTTCATGATGTTATGATATCATTTGAAAACATAATACCAATTAAAAAACCAATTGAAATTACAACTATGATTTATTTCTATAATATATCTCCACATTTAATAGAATTTTCAATGAAAATAAACTATGTATGTGGCAATAATTTGGTAATATATCTTTTATTGTGTTATAGAACATGTGATAATACTATTTTCATAACCAAAATTTATTATTAATTGAATATTTAAACTAAATTTTCATCATTATACTCACAACACCAGTTGGATTGTAGATTTCATTTCTTGTTGTAATAATGAGACCTCTTTCCTTTGGGACATTACACCTTTTTAGAATGAATATATTTTGGGTATAAATAAAGGAACATTTATCTTTTCCTATCATACCCTAATTGTTTTCACAATTTTCATACGAGTAGTCTATAAGGTCAATATATTATTATGCACATGCTCATTCTAATTCATTGAAGTTAAATTCTTCATTACATTAATTTTTATCCAAGAGAAAAATTATGATTCACTAATATTCATAAAACATGAATTCTTTTAGGTAGTTAACAGAAATTGTTTTTTAGTGTTTCTAATTATATTTTACATTACAATACAAAAAATATTTCATTATTGATTCACAAATCATTGAAAATTATATGCTATATTCTTTGATATCGTAATGGGATTCTATCCCTTGGTTGGATTTCTTGTAAAATACCAAGAAATGATAGAATATTTATTTTTCACATTTATTAACAATATTGATTTAAATTATTAATTTTTAAATAATTTTAATGATATTTATGATAGCTTACCTGACACTGAACAATGTGTTTTTGGAAAATCATAGGATGCACGCAAGATAGAGTCTTTTCGAAAATAATATATTCATAATATAATTATTTTATGTTGAATATTTTGAACTGTTTTTATATATGTGGTAATGAATTAGGATAATTATATTAGGTTTAAAAGGGACTCTTATAACTTTATACATATATATGATATGTTATATTGGACTAATATATCAATAAATCTAATTTTATGAATAAAGAGATATATAGTTTTATAAATTAGTATTATATTATTTTAAGGGATAACCCATTTTTAATGAAATATTCTAAAAATTTATAACATTTATATAAAATAAAAATTGTTAATTTTGATATAAGGAGAATAAAATATACATTGGGGGTATTTTTGGTATTTTACTATGAACATTATCATTTTAATGAATACTAAATAATAATGAATTTTAATTCAAAAATTATTTTTCTTATTATTTATTAATATAGTTAATTTTTGTTTAATATAAGTTTAAAATATAATTAGATAGATTTTATATCATTTAAACTAATATATTTAATTGGAAAAAATTTTAAATTATATTTTGATTTATAATCATATCATGATTTTGAAAATTTTTAATTAAAAAAACATAGTTAGTCATCCAATTTGTTATATTAATTTTCAATTAATTTCTACCACATCTTCTAATAGATTTATTAAATAATCCTTCGAAATTTTTAATAGAAATTTTTTTTTTCTAATAAAGTAAAAAAAAAATTTAAAAAATATTAGTTAGTGTTTTAGTAATTAATTACAGCAATTAATAGGAAAATTAGTTTGGTAGGTGACTAGTCCTTAAACAGAAGAGTCAAAATAACATATAAAATGGAAAAAATATTCATATTTAAACCCCGTATTACATTTTATTAAAATTATAAATATACTTAATCCAAATTATATGCTAAAAATGAGGGTTGAATTCCATTATAATTATTTTACATGAATTCCTCAATCCCTCCATTATAAAAAGTCCATCAACCATCCCATTTATTCACACCAATAAAGAACATTTGTATTTTCAAAACAATTGAAATTAAATATCAATAAAACTGTTACTTCCCCTTATAGGCGTTACCTTGTGAATATGTCCTACAAAGTATTCTTTTAGTGTAAACAAAAAGGAGTTACCTGAAAAATTAGGTAATATTATTCAATATGATTTTCTATGTTATTTATTTCTCTTAAAATTCATTTAATATTATTCATTGATTATATATAATATATTCAGTATAATTAATAAATAGATATGTTTTTATGATAATTTTTTTACCTACACCTACACACACATCCATCAAATGGGTAATGAAAATATTGTTTATGTACGACAAACTACCACCTCAAGTAAATATATCATTAATTTTGTTTTAATTTTCCACCACAAATGTTTATGATCTATAATGGGAAAAAATGTTAATATGATATATTTATATATGATATTTTTTGTTTATTAATACTTAAGTAATTATTATATATAGATACATTCATGATTTACATTTTATGTAAATACAATAATGCTGTCTGAGGATTGGTAGACTACCACATCCTCAAAGCGATGTGATGTGTTCACAAGTTAATGAAATATATTACGTGTTAGAATAATTATACATGAATGAAAGAAATAATATAAATATGATATAGTTACATAATTATATTTATGTAAATATAATATAATATTTTCATTGTTACCCTATTACACACTGAAAAAGATAAAACATCGTTTGTGGACACGTTGACTAATTACACCATGAAAGGCTATGATTTCATTTACATAAAAATAATAATACATATAATTAAATATGATAAAATAATATTGTATATATGACACAAATATATTTTTTTAAATTTCACATACCTTCTTTTAATATTGATCTTTGAAAAATGGGAATGTTACTCAAGCGTGTGTACATCCATCCATCTCCCTGATTTAAAAGTTTGTTCATTTTTCAAAACCACAATTCATGATTACATTTAATAATTTAATTATGTATAAATATAATAATTATGTTGTGATTATAATACTATATATGTTTATATAGTGACCCCTTTGACCATCTTTCACTTACTAAATATGTTTTTAACATAGTAATTGAACACGATCAAAACACCAAACATTAACATAATTATTTAAATAGTATATAATAAATTTTTAAATAGTGAAGACAAATTTTTGATAAAATGAAAAATTATATAAAACATTTAATAATTATCATTATTTAATTATTTTGGAAGATAATAGAATATGTAAAAAGTCACACTCTAGGTAAGGTATTTCTCTTATTGTCCATTCACTGAGAAATTTTTCAAAGATATGCATATTTATTATTTTATAGGGTGTATATATAAAAACATTTACATTATATATCCATATTTTATCTATTTTCATTTTATTTTTTGTTTTTAAATATTATTCTTTCATTGTTAAAATTATTTTATTTTTTAAAGTAGTATTATACACATTGAATTTTTAATGATTTAATCTGTTCCTTTCAAAATTATGGAAAATATTTTAACTATTTATTTATAAGGATATTAAATGGTTAAAAATTGATTTTTAAGCCTTTTTAGTATCATCTAAATGTTTTCAAAATATAATATTTTTATTTCTTTATTACGAAATGATTTTTCAAAAATGAAAAATTATTTTGTATTCATATCGTACAAGATGTTTGTGAAATTTATGCCACGAGGAGAATATATAATATTGGAATTCCAGGTAAATATTTAATACATTTTAAAATGAAAAATTATCCCTTTATTATGTATTTGAAACTTAAAATTGTAATTTTATTTTATATATAATTATAATATTTGAAGGTATTTTCATTTGAGTTTAAAAGTGATGTTCAAATGGTGTGATGTTTTATTTGATATTGTGGTTATTAGATATTATAAATGATTGGTGTTCCCATGTATGGTTGGGTGAGATATTTATTTCATAAATATTGCTAGGACAAAGATAAAAATCCATTTAATTGGGTAATGATTATATTCTCCAGAAAATTATAATTAAAATTCTTCGTATGGTTATATATATCTATATGTGTTCTGTATGGGTGTTTTAAGGATTCAATGTGACGTTGTCCCTAGTTAAGATCATATATTTTATATTTTTTCTATTCATTTTCATGAAAATTATATGTATTCCGATGGTAAAATACATGATAAATATTAAAAAAATGATATTTCTATTTCTGGGAATAATGTTCTGTTTTAAAAAAATGGTTTTTAATGATAATTTTTATTAATGGAATAATGGTTTACGTGTTTCATATCTGTTTGAAATATTTTAATTCACATTCCACAATTCTTAAAAAAAATCACATCACATTAGGATTATGGAATACAATAATACATGTTAATATCCATGAAGAGATTAATAAAAATAATCATTATTATTTTTTTAATGATTTTAATTATTGAAAAATGGATATTTTATTGAATTTCCCACTTGTTATTTTATGGTTTTAATATTTATATGTTATATAAAAATTCATTAAATATATAATCCTGTAAAAATTATAAATGTGAAAGAATGTAAAAATCATGAAATAACTCATGATTTTTTACTGGTTAAGGATATACCCTTATTGATGGCATCAATGGTGATGTTAGATATGTTTAATGGTAAGAGGAATATTAAAAACAATTTTATATAGTATTTTACTATATTGTCAATTTAAAATGATAATGTATTAGAATATTAACCTGTCTTTCTGTCTAACAAAATTTGGTTTATAATGTTTCTCTAGATAGGAAACAGGGAAGTAATATATGGAAGGACACATGAAGAAGATATCGATCAAAAGAATTATTATTATACGGTTATAATTAGAATAGAATAGTGTTTTATAGTGATGGTTTGATTGAATAAGGATATAAAGTGTGGTGGTATCCATCATATATTGGAACCCTATATAATGTCAATGAACATGTATTCTATGTAGAACATCCCAAGGAAACATCCCCATCATTATGAGAATCTATATACATAGTGGTAGCTTATGGATTAATCAATACTATGGAAAAGATATTTGATTTTAATGATGTATTGATATGTCAAAAGAAATCCCAATCTATTTATCATTGTGATTGTGAAGATGATTGATTTTGGCTTTTCAAAATGATTTCTTGAGAAAAGTTTTATATTGATTCCATAAAATAGTCTACATTAAATCAATATACCATTGAGAAATATTTCCATAAGGTTGTTTGACTCTGAAAATAATATCATTTACTAGAATTGTTGAAAGTATTGAGGATTCAATAGTTGAATATGAAGGTAACATCCCTTGAAATGTTAGGAAAGTGATAGATTATATTGAGGTCGGTGATATAGAAATTAATTATTTTAACTCGGGATTGAATCCAAATCTAAATTTTTTTTGTTGGCCATGATTTTTTATAGAATGAGATAGTTTTTAATTATGCTAAAACGGTTGATATGGAGTTTTTTATGCATATTTTACATGTGATGATAATTATATGAAATGATAAAAATGTACGGGGAATGTTAAACATATTAAAAATAAATATGGATGTATGCAAATGATTTTACAGTAATTTAGTATGTGTGGTAACAACCACATTGGATAGTGTTTTATGAAGACCATGAAGTGTCACATATGTTGATTGATTTTCCACATGGCCCACTAATCCATGGAAATTATCCTAAAGAATCAATTTATTTTGTAACTAATATATATCCAATGGTATTTTGTTTTAACTTCAATAATATGGTTAATTATGATATTTAATGTCTGATGTTATTTATAGAGGATAGAAATATTCATTATTAGAAACTAAAAGGTGTAGTTGGGATATTTTACACTACAATAGTTAATGTTGGGATGTCAAATGATGTTATGATAGGTATTTTGTTGGAGATGGTTCTGTAGAAAATAAATCTTTTTACTTTATGATAAACATGTATTCACTAGATGTATATTAATAAACATAGTATCACGTCATCATTGTTCTTAAGCATTCCAGTTTATTTGATAATGTCATCATAGTATTTGTCATACTAAAAGGTCATACGGGATTCCTAATATTATGAGAACCTATATGATCGGTGAAAATATTCATGAATATATATTCTATATCTGCATGATGTTATTTTAAGGGACTCAAATGATACATGCTATCTGGGATGGAGACTCAGATGTCATTGAGGCACCTTCTCATGGAGTACTACCTTGGTTATGTCGCAAAGGATATTATGAGAACTAGTCCTTTTAGTAAGAAATCCATATTCGTAAGGGTCACCGGAATTTCTTATCTAAGGATGAATGAATTGGTCCATAGACATTAATAATATTATTAATTTGAATTATTTCTCTGGCACATAGATATATTGTTAAAAAATGATGATATATGTTCACGGTGAGGTATGATATTTAGGGAGTGTCACAAGTAATACTACATTAATGAATTATGTAAGAAAGAATTTTATTTTTGATTTTTCTCCAAAACAGAATTTGATATCTTCGGCCCTTTGATGTTTATTATATTTCATAATTATATCCTTGTCCATGTATTTATATAGGAAAATTCCATTTCATATATGTAATAGAATGATAAATCAAAATCATTCATTAATTTAACCAATATGAACACCACTTTATTAGTCATATAGAGAGACAAAGTGATTAAAATACACGATATGGATTCGTATGACATAACATGTCTTTGCATAATTACATTCTTTTTTATGTGTTCCTTGAATGGTTTGTATATGCTAACTATTAACATTTTTCCACTCTTCCTTCTTCCACATAGAAATTGGTATTGAAGGTAACTCACTATGTGTATTCAGTGCCACAATTAAATATTATATTATTATATAAATTTCGGGTATGAAGACTCATTTTTATTGTTAATAAAATGTCCTCTTTCTGAATGGGTTGTGGGCTACCCATAATATAGCTTAATGGCCCAATTGTCCATTTAGAGAATAGTACTGCTACAACAACCAGTCTGCTTGTCACGACCCGCCCTAGGGGTCCGTGCCGTGACTACCCCAAGCCCGCCTTCCATAGGCCAGGGGTTGGCGACTAGCACCAAGGCGTAAATCCCGGTAAAAAGGGAAGGCATTGCCTTTGTAAAGTAAACAAACACCACAGAGTAAGCATGTGAAAAGTAAACACTAAACAAAAGCAGAGTACAACTGAAAGTGTGGAAAAGTAAATGGGCCAGTATACAAACCCAATCTGAAAGTAAAGTACAACTCGAAAGGGAAAACAACAACTGAAAAGTAAAAGCCGCTACACCGAGCTGTCCACTGGAAATCCCACCTGAAGGGTGGGTACAGATAGCTCCACTGCTCCACGGGTCCCGTCGTCCGCTCCGAGCACGTCCCGCCCAGTGGTCCATCTCCAGGTACCGTCCTGCTCTACAAGCCTCAGCTAAGATCAACACTGTCCGTCGTCTGCAACGAACACAACGTAGTGCGGGCAAAGCCCGTGCAGGGGTGAGTATAAGCTACTCAGTAGGGACCCCGAGACCCCTGAAGGTCTCTCAAATCCACAACGGATAAACCACGAAGAAAGGTACAATCACGAAGTAACAACCGACACTGCTTAGGTATATGCCCATACATATACCTAAGTCATCAATTCAAAAACGCTCCAACCTCCGAGCCCAAGTATAACTCAGTCCACACAGGAAAGTAAATGTTTTCCACACAGGAAAGCAAAACGTAATCCACACAGGATAGCACAACACAATCCACACAGGAAAGTAACAGGATTCATCTCACACAGGATTTTCATTATCAAAAACGTAACTACTGAAGAGCCCCATCTCTGAAGTGTACAGTGTCCTGTCATGTCTCTGAGATACTGCTCACTAACCTAAGACTACTGAGGTACTTCTCCTGTCGAGTACTGCAGGTCTGCCGCCAACTACCGGGCGCTACGTCCGTTGAGGGTCTGCTGCCAAATACCGGGAGCTCACCCAAATAGCCTACAGAGGTACTCCTCCAGTCGAGTACCGCGGGTCTGCTGCCAACTACTAGGCGCTCTGTCCGCCGTGGGTCTGCCGCCAAATACCGGGCGCTCCGTCCACTGGGCTAGTCGACTCACTCCAAGTCGAGTCGGTCGAGCAGTCTTTAGGTCTCAGCCGGCTACACGGTCTCTGTACTCCGTACGCTCGTTTCCAGTATCGCGGGTCTGCCGCTACAACCATGCGCACCACCTCTATCGAGTAAAATAGAAGATTCAGCTCACATAGGTATACTTCTTCGGATGACGATAAAGATGATCACTGAACCATCTAAGTCGTCAGACCCACGAAGGATCGATAGGTACTAACCCCCGCAGTGACCTACACAGCATCGGACCCACACAGGATCGGGCCTACGCAGGACCTGTAGCACTGATCCACGTAGGATCGCTGAGTGCAGTAGTCGTCGTCGTCGAATCCACACAGGATCTCTGTACTGTCGTCGTCGCAGTCACAGTAGCAGTAGCAGTAGCAGTCGCAGTCGCAGCCAGCACTAGGGTTCCTGCACACAGCAAGCTCGTTCGGAGGGTCCGCTCCACGAGCTGAGAGGCTGATACATCAACTGTCACAAAGTCCAGAGTTGATGTATCCAAAAGTTCTGTATCGTCAACAGGAACTCAACACAACAGACGGCGCGTCGATCGGACGCCCGGTCTGAGAGTTATTGGCATTTTCGTCCCCGGGGCCCGGTTGGTTTTAAAGGAAAAACCAACCCGACCGTACTCCACCTACGTCCAAACCTCGGGCGGAGTATTCCAAAAGATCCGTCTCACTAAGATGAACACAACACAGCTGACGGCACGTCAATAGGACGTCTGTAGCTCAAGATATGAGCGTTTCCGCTCCGAAGGCCCGGTTGGTTTCGTGAACAAACCAACCCGGCCAAACTCAAAGTAATCCGAAACCTTGAGTGCGATATACTGAAACGACCGTCTCGATCCAAGGATCGCGTTTCCGCAGACGCTTCGTCGATCGGAGGTCTGTGGCTCAAGTTATGGCCAAAAGAGCGAAACTGATTCGAAACGGGGGGTTCGGGTCCGGGCCGACCCGGCCCGACCCCCCCCCCCCCCACCCCCTGGGTCGGTCCGAACCGGGTCGACCCGGCCCGGCCGGCCGACCGGCGGCGCGACAATCAGCCGCGCCCCTATGTTTTAAAAACGCCCCCCCCACGTGGGGGCCCTGCTTGAGCGGAAACCGGGGGGCCGCCTGCCCCCCCCCCCCCCTCAAGAAACCGCCTCCCCCAATTAAATGGGGGGGGGGATTTATTGCTGGCCGGGGGATTAATTTCCCCCGGATTTGACCATCCGGCCGGCCAGCTGGCCGGCCGGTTTTCTCCAACGGGACCGGAAAATCCGGTCCCCTTTCCGGCTTCCGACGCCGGCGGCCCGGCCGCCGGTCATCTCGTCTCGCCGCAGCCCGGAACCGGCCGTGGTGTTCGTCGTTTGGCGCGGTGCGATGGCACCGCGCCCCTCCACCGTGCCTCTGATTCCTCTTGATGCGGCGCGACAGCGTTGCGTTCTTGATGATTCTTCCATGGCGCGGAGCGACGGCGCCACGCAAGATAATTGGACGATTAACCGCGTGGTGTGACGGCACCACGCCACCTTGTTTCCACCCGCAGGGTAAATCAACAAGAACGATGGAGGGGGTTTGGCCGTGTTCATGCGGTCCGGCCCCCTCACGTTAAATGATAACATAACTTAAATAATCCTTTCGTTAATCATACTAGAACCACGAACAAGAATAATAATTTTAAAAAAATCAACAACCCCTACCTTGGGTATAGGTTCGAAGATTTGTCAACGTCCCACGGAAGACAACGTCGTGGAGGTCGGGCGTCGCGGTAGTCGTTCGTCAAATCCGTTGACGAAGAGATACGCCCGAAGAGATACGTCGTTGGCGAATCTTCGTATGCCGACGAAGAAGGTCTGAGGAGGAAGCGGCGTTCCCTCTTGTTGACACGGATGACGAAGAAGAGAGGAGCGGCATTCTTCGTCGGAGTTTGAGCGTTCTTCGTCAAAGTTGAAGAAGAAGGAGGAGGAGCTCTCAAAAAAATCCTCACAAGTTGGCTAAATAATTCTAACCCAACAAAATAAGCTAAGAGCTTATTTTATTAAGTCAATCAAAACCATTTGAATTTCAAAGGTTTGAATTAAGGCAACTCAAGCCATTAATTAACCAACTTGCCATCTTAAATTAAAAGGGGAGTTTAAGGGAGAAGATGAGAGGTTTAGGTTCGTGTGGGTCCCACCACACTTAATCCTCTCAAGGGAGGTTAAGTGGGTGTGGGTCCCACCCCTAACTCCCTTTGAGAGGAGTTAACCTACAAAAGTAAAATAAAAAGAATTCCACATTTTTTTATTCAACTTTTTATAATTCTCCCAAAAACTAACTTTCGTCCCGCAACAAACGCAACTTCCGTAAAGGTCTCCTTAAGAGAATATCGGCGCTGCGAGTTCATCGGTGCCCTCGGATTTCAATTCCGAGAACCGGATCAAAAGTTAGGAATTCTCGCTCGTTCGTTCACTGAACGTACCCGAGCCAAACTTCGGAAATTGATTCCGGGCACTCCGGGCCTCGGAATCAGGTGCCGTCAAAAACGGCGTTCTTGTAAAATTCCAAAGAAAATTAAGAAAAAAAAATTTCCCTTGAATTTTACGGGTCTTTACATTACTCCCACCTCAGGGCTTTACGTCCCCGTAAAGATACATCAAAAACTAGGGAAACAAATGAGAGTACTGAGCACGCATCAGAGCCTACCGCTCCCATGTTCTCTCTTGGAGATTCCCATGCTGCCATCTGATGCGCACAAGAGGAATTGATTGCCCACGCAGGACCCGCTCTTGTCGATCCTCTATCTCCACCGGGACCTCCGTAAAAGTCGCCCCATCGTCAACGTCAAGCTCCCCATGGTCGATGATGTGCGTCGGGTCATGCACGTATCTCCTCAGCTGGGATACGTGGAAGACGTCGTGCACCCGGTGCAACTGAGGTGGCAGAGCCAGGCGATAAGCCACCTCGCCAACCCTGCTGAGGACCTGGAAGGGTCTGATGAAGCGCGGAGATAACTTGCCGCCTCGGCCAAATCTCCGAATACCACGTCGAGGTGAGTCCCGCAAGAAGACGTGGTCGCCATACTCGAACTCTAGTGGCCTCCGCCTCCTGTCAGCGTATGACTTCTGCCGGTTCTGTGCTGTCGTCATCCGCTCCTGGATGACCTGGACCTTCTCTGTCGTGGTCTGGACCATCTCCAGTCCCACCAGAGCTGCAAGATTTCTTCTTTGCCGATAAGAGAAATCTGGTCCCATCCCCTGGATGAACCACATTCTTTGCCTAATACAGTCAATCCTAACATGGATGATACTAATCCATACCAAGGATGAGGTCGTATGGCCTCGACGCTACTACTAAGAGATTCAACCGTTACTCTCGCCTCCAAGGGTTGAGTCACACTGTCGGCATCAGTGTGTGGTAACTGGGTCTCCTCCAGTAGATGTCTCACAAGTGAGGGTCAAGTCAACAACCAAAACTGGAACCTCTTAGTTACATCACGAAAGAGGACAGGAACGAAAATATCACAAAGGTCTGCGTCTTTTATTATTGCAGCTCATAATACAAGACGCTACACAAAGCAACAAGGAACCAGAAGTACGAAGGACGTATCCACTAGTTCTGCTCCTGTCCATCGGCTCCCAGAGCTCCATGATCGAAGGCCTCGGCTGCCTGAAGGTGAGCTCTCGCATGTTCACCTACTCCCTGTGGTCGGGGTGGACCTCCTGGTGGTGGTGGTGGCAGAGCCTCAAAGCGTCGCCCACCACCGGCTTCTCGTCCAGCTCCTCTGCCTCGTCCGCCTCCTCCCTGCGGACCGCCACGGTCGAACCTCTGCCTCTGCCTGGGAGGTTCTTCACTTAACTGATGATCATCAGCATGGCGGGTCGGACAGTCACGAGCCATGTGACCAATCCTGCCACAAGAGTAACACTGCCCACTCTCGGCACGCCTGGCTCTGACTCCACCCCAGCTTCCCCGCACAACTGAGCCTGAGTCGTGCAGTCGGCCACTGGTAGGTCTGGTCTGCTTGGAACCCTGAGTCATCCGTCGGCTGCCTGTTGCCGAAGACTCCGCAATCTGTCGCCCTGCGGTGGGTCGCTGCGCTGGTGTAGACTCAGCAAGGAAGCTCTCAATCAGAAGGGCCCGCTCCAGTACTCCTGTCTGAGTCGGTACGCTGAGGGAGATCAGTGATGCCCTGATCTCATGTCTCAAACCCTGCTCGAAGGTCCGAGCCTGGAAAAATGGGTCCTGTACCATGTCGGTCGAGTAGCGCGAGAGATCGGTAAATCTCGCCGAGTACTGAGCGACCGTCATGCTGCCCTGCCGCAGCTGTAGAAGCTCCTGGATACGCACCGCACGACGGGTGGCTGGGACGAACTCCGAGCGGAAGATGCTCTCAAAGTCCATCCAAAGAAGAGATTCCTCATCGTGCAACTAGAGCATCAAGCTCCACCATCGTCCTCCTGCTGCGTGTAGTAGGCTCGCAGCGAGGATCACCATGAGGTCTGCTGGTGTCCTCACTAGCCTAAACACTCGTACCACTGCCTCCAGCCAGTCCTCGGGTGCCTGGGGATCCGTCTCCCCGCGAAACATGGGCGGTCGCTGGCGCTGAAACTCATGCAGTGCGCTGAGGCGACGTGCATCGTCAGCGGCTGGTGCTGGAAGTATCGGGGGCTCGGTGGGTAGAGCTACCGCCGGGGCCACTGCTGACAAATGGCCCTGCACTGAGGCCTCATCGCTCGGTGGGCTGTCGTCACGCTCGACTCTTGGAACCCTAGCTGGCTGCCGTCGTGGGGCCATCCTTGAAAAGGAAACAGGTGTGCCACGGTCAGAACAGTATACCTAGTGAGCTTATTTAAGTAATCACAAAGAAAACTTTGAAACACACACGTAATCAATGTTTTCGTGCATTAAGTCGGAAATCAGAAGTCAGGGTCCTGGTGTACGGATACGTCGGCCGCCGCACCAACACTGGACTCCCTGGACTGATAACCACACTCAATACGCTAAACATTATTGCTTCACATAGAAAAGATTAGAGTTCGCGGTAGAACCGAACTCCTTTGATACCAATTTGTCACGACCCGCCCTCGGGGTCCGTGCCGTGACTACCCCAAGCCCGCCTTCCATAGGCCATGGGCTGGCGACTAGCACCAAGGCGTAAATCCCGGTAAAAAGGGAAGGCATTGCCTTTGTAAAGTAAACAAACACCACAGTGTAAGAAAACGGAAAGTAAACACTAAACAAAAGCAGAGTACAACTGAAATTACGGAAAAGTAAATGGGCCAGTATACAAACCCAATCTGAAAGTAAAGTACAACTCGAAAGGGAAAACAGCAACTGAAAAGTAAATGCCGCTACACCGAGCTGTCCACTGGAAATCCCACCTGAATGGTAGGTACAGATAGCTCCACTGCTCCACGGGTCCCGCCGTCCGCTCCGAGCACGTCCCGCCCAGTGGTCCACCTCCAGGTACCATCCTGCTCTGCAAACCTCAGCTAAGATCAACGTTGTCCGTCGTCTGCAACCAACACAACGTAGTGCGGGCAAAGCCCGTGTAGGGGTGAGTATAAGCTACTCAGTAGGGACCCCGAGACCCCTGAAGGTCTCTCAAATCCACAATGGATAAACCACGATGAAAGGTACAATCACGAAGTAACAACCGACACTGCTTAGGTATATGCCCATACATATACCTAAGTCATCAATTCAAAAACGCTCCAACCTCCGAGCCCAAGTATAACTCAGTCCACACAGGAAAGTAAACGTTTTCCACACAGGAAAGCAAAACGTAATCCACACAGGATAGCACAACACAATCCACACAGGAAAGTAACAGGATTCAGCTCACACATGATTTTCATTATCAAAAACGTAACTACTGAAGTGCCCCATCTCTGAAGTGTATAGTGTCCTGTCACGTCTCTGAGATACTGCTCACTAACCTAAGACTGCTGAGGTACTCCTCCTGTCGAGTACTGCGGGTCTGCCGCCAACTACCGAGCGCTCCGTCTGCTGAGGGTCTGCTGCCAAATACCGGGCGCTCACCCAAATAGCCTACAGAGGTACTCCTCCAGTCGAGTACCGCGGGTCTGCTGCCAACTACCAGGCGCTCCGTCTGCCGTGGGTCTGCCGCCAAATACCGGGCGCTCCGTCCACTGGGCTAGTCGACTCACTCCAAGTCGAGTCGGTCGAGCAGTCTTCAGGTCTCAGCCGGCTACACGGTCTCCGTACTCCGTACGCTCGTTTCCAGTATCGCGGGTCTGCCGCTACAACCAAGCGCACCACCTCTATCGTGTAAAACAGAAGATTCAGCTCACACAGGTATACTTCTTCGGATGACGATAAAGATGATCACTGAACCATCTAAGTCGTCGGACCCACGAAGGATCGATAGGTACTAACCCCCGCAGTGACCTACACAGCATCGGACCCATACAGGATCGGGCCCACGGAGGACCTGTAGCACTGATCCACGTAGGATCGCTGAGTGCAGTAGTCGTCGTCGTCGAATCCACACAGGATCTCTGTACTATCGTCGTCGCAGTCACAGTAGCAGTAGCAGTAGCAGTCGCAGTCGCAGCCAACACTATGGTTCCCGCACACAGCAAGCTCGTTCGGAGGGTCCGCTCCACGAGCTGAGAGGCTGATACATCAACTGTCACAAAGTCCAGAGTTGATGTATCCAAAAGTTCTGTATCGTCAACAGGAACTCAACGCAACAGACGGCGCGTCGATCGGACGCCCGGTCTGAGAGTTATTGGCATTTTCGTTCCCGGGGCCCGGTTTGTTTTAAAGGCAAAACCAACCCGACAGTACTCCACCTGCGTCCAAACCTCGGGCGGAGTATGCCAAAAGATCCGTCTCACTAAGAGGAACACAACACAGCTGATGGCACGTCAATCGGACGTCCGTAGCTCAAGATATGAGCGTTTCCGCTCCGAAGGCCCGGTTGGTTTCGTGAACGAACCAACCCGGCCGAACTCAATGTAATCCGAAACCTTGAGTGCGATATACCGAAACGACCGTCTCGAACAAAGGATCACGTTTCTGCAGACGGTTCGTCGATCGGAAGTCCGTGGCTCATGTTATGGCCAAAAACCGAAACTGATTCGAAACGGGGGGTCCGGGTCCGGGCCGACCCGGCCCGACCCCCCCTGGGTCGGTCCGAACCGGGTCGACCCGGCCCGGCCGGCCGGCCGGCCGGCGGCGCGGCGGCGCGCGGCTTGGCGCCGCACGGAGGCAGCACGCCGGGGGGCAAAGCCCCCCGCTTGATTGGGATGGCGGCGCGGCAATCAGCCGCACCCCTATGTTTTAAAAACGCCCCCCCCCCCCCCACGTGGGGGGCCTGGTTGAGCGGAAACCGGGGGGCCGCCTGCCCCCCCTCAGGAAACCGCCTCCCCCAATTAAATGGGGGGGGGGCTTTATTGCTGACCAAAGGATTAATTTCCCCCGGATTTGACCATCCGGCCGGCCAGCTGGCCGGCCGGTTTTCTCCAACGGGACCGGAAAATCCGGTCCCCTTTCCGGCTTCCGACGCCGGCGGCCCGACCGCCGGTCTTCTCGTCCCGCCGCGGCCCGGAACCGGCCGCGGTGTTCGTCGTCCGGCGCGGTGCGACGGCACCGCGCCCCTCCACCGTGCCTCCGATTCCTCTTGACGCGGCACGACGACGTCGCGTTCTTGATGATTCTTCCACGGCGCGGCGCGACGGCACCGCACAAGATAATCGCACGATTAACCGCGTGGTGTGATGGCACCACGCCACCTTGTTTCCACCCGCAAGGTAAATCAACAAGAACGATGGAGGGGGTTCGGCCGTGTTCATGCGGTCCGGCCCCCTCACGTTATATGATAACATAACTTAAATAATCCTTTCGTTAATCATACTAGAACCACGAACAAGAATAATAATTTAACAAAAATCAACAACCCCTACCTTGGGTATAGGTTCGAAGATTTGTCAACGTCCCGCGGAAGACAACGTCGCGGAGGTCGGGCGTCGCGGTAGTCGTTCGTCAAATCCGTTGACGAAGAGATACGCCCGAAGAGATACGTCGTTGGCGAATCTTCGTATGCCGACGAAGAAGGTCCGAGGAGGAAGCGGTGTTCCCTCTTGTTGACACGGAAGACGAAGAAGAGAGGAGCGGCGTTCTTCATCGGAGTTTGAGCGTTCTTCATCAAAGTTGAAGTAGAAGGAGGAGGAGCTCTCAAAAAAATCCTCACAAGTTGGCTAAATAATTCTAACCCAACAAAATAAGCTAAGAGCTTATTTTATTATGTCAATCCAAACCATTTGAATTTCAAAGGTTTGAATTAAGACAACTCAAGCCATTAATTAACCAACTTGCCATCTTAAATTAAAAGGGGAGTTTAAGGGAGAAGATGAGAGGTTTAGGTTCGTGTGGGTCCCACCACACTTAATCCTCTCAAGGGAGGTAAAGTGGGTGTGGGTCCCACCCCTAACTCCCTTTGAGAGGAGTTAACCTACAAAAGTAAAATAAAAAGAATTCCACATTTTTTTATTCAACTTTTTATAATTATCCCAAAAACTAACTTTCGTCCCGCAACAAACGCAACTTTCGTAAAGGTCTCCTTAAGCGAATATCGGCGTTGCGAGTTCATCGGTGTCCTCAGATTTCAATTCCGAGCACCGGATCAAAAGTTAGGAATTCCCGCTCGTTCGTTCACTGAACGTACCCGAGCCAAACTTCGGAAATTGATTCCGGGCACTCCGGGCTTCGGAATCAGGTGCCGTCAAAAACCGCGTTCTTGTAAAATTCCAAAGAAAATTAAGAAAAAAAATTTCCCTTGAATTTTACGGGTCTTTACACTGCTACTATTCCTACTAAAGCACCAATGCCACTACAGTACTACTACAGTACTCTGGGATTTTTCTGGTATAGTACTCAAGAATTTCTACCATGTTTGAATTTGATCCTATGTCTTTTGAATGCCAAGCAGGAGCCTCTACCACTATGTTAAAAGCTCGGTGAAATTGCATTATTAACTATTTAAAAAGATAAATAAAGATTATTCATTTTCTTGGTTTTGAATGTCTTGACTAATGTCTAATAATATTTATTTCGACAGTAGTTATTCAATACAATATATTTTGGGTTGAATAATTAAGAAATATTTATCTATTAATAATTGACTAAAATATTTAAATATTTATTCGGAAATAATGAAGTGATATTTAATTATCAATTAAATAGTCATTATTCAGGTTTTAATAAATATGTTGGATGATTGGAGGACAAAGTTAACTGTGTTTGGAGGAATAATAATATTGAATATTATTTGATGAAATATAATTAAATTATAACTCACCTAATAAAAACATTTTATGAAATTGTAATTTTTTTGATATTATTAGACATGGGGGTTTTTGAAAAGATTATAAAAATAATTAATGAACTTGTGACAATTATTTATTTTTACCCGAGTGAATTAAATACCCGATTATACTCTTATTTAATTAACATAGCACTTTTCAAGAGTACATGTTTTTTGTTTTGCGCACAATGAATTAGAGAATATCTCTCAACCCTAGAGAGTTTATCCCTCTCTAAGAACACTCTCATGATCAAGATTGAGGCTCCTTCAATGGATCCTAGAAATTGGTTTGGGAGAATTTTTCAAGGTAATTGATGCAAGACATCACAACCATATGAATCATCCGTGGTAACACACAGATAATCCTTCAGTGACATATAAATATATGTGGAACACTTTTGGATCACTTTTAGAGGAGATCTACCATTGATCTCACCAATTCAATAATGATACACATGTAGATTTGTGGTTGAATGCATTAATGATGAAAGAATCCCATTTTAGGTAATTATTATATTAATTAATTAATTATTAAAAAAATGATTATCCACTATCATGGTTCCATGATTCATTTCCGTTGTCTGAATCTGTGATTTAATTATGTTGATATTAGAATTTAACATGATAAGGATCCTAGATTTTTCATTGAATATGGAAGAAATTAATGATGGGCATTGCACTCTCACACTTCGGATAAACCTAGATCCTACAAGTGGTATCAGAGTGGGCATATTATTGATTATAATTATTGAAATAATTATTTGATGATTTAAACTTTTTTAATTTTTTACGTCCATTCATGTTTAATAATTCATTCAATCTAAATTTCAACACATGTTTCTCCACTATAATTTCTCAAATATCTAATAGAAAAAATTAATTTATGGATTAAAATTAAAATGATGAACTTATTTGTAGGTGCCATGGGTACTAGCTATGTAACACAACAACATGTGCTATATAGTCTAATATACAAACCAAGTATTTGTGATCAATAAATCATGAGAATTTCAAAAAAAACTCAACGTGTGGTCATTAAGGACACATGGTGTAGTTTATTTTTGCACCACATATTGACCATGAGAGACCATCAAATAGTAAGCCGGACTACATACATTGTGTCACAATATACATGGCGTGTTTCCCTTTTAGGCCAGGGTCGGGCCATGTTTTACATACACCACCTACCAAACTAGTGATTATATATCAAAATGTATACATGATGTTTGTACAACTAAACATGTTGTGTAGTCCAATATTCCTGATTTAAGCCTCACATGTCGAGTCCCTGGGTGTTTACATCTAATACATGGGGAAGAATGCACACACTGTGTAGATTAGATCTAAACCCAGTGTACCTTTACTAGTTATGCATATATAAAAATGTATAATATTATGTTACCCTTGAGAGATGTACTTGTGTGTTGGTTTAAAGCCGGTATACACTGTGTGATAGGCTTTAATATATATATATATATATATATATATATATATATATGTATATCTCTCTCGGTGTGTGTGGGGGGGGGTTCTTAACATCTTTTTAATATTCAAGATCTTCGCATCATGTATGAGTTGTATTAATGTTTATATTCAACGAGCATCATATCTGTCACAAAAAATAATGTATATTCTTGTGTAATACACATTGGGTAATTTTGGGCGGGTATTCACCGAGTTACCTATAAGGAACATTTTATATACATATTTAATTTTAAATGAATTTATTAATTTTGTAAAAATTATAATAGAAGATAATATAAAAGAAACTCAGAAAGGGATTGAGATATAAGGATTCTATAACTAAATAATTCTATTATTATATTTTATTTTGATTTATCCTAAATAAGTGAATCAAAATAATTGAACGATAGTTTTATTAATTTTGTAATTCATTTCATCCATGTGGATGATCATGGTCTAGTCCGTACAATTGATAGTGATTGGTTTCCCTTATAATTTATTATTTAAAAAAATTTGGAATGTGTTCATTTTCATTTCATTAATTTTTAGGGCCTTGGTTCACATGGTTTATTTTATATAAACCCCATTTTACCCTCACCAGTGTGTGATTAAGAAAATATTTAATGGAAGTATAACCCATGCAAGTGGAGGTAGAAAAATTTAGGTGGAAGGGAGAAACCAAACCAAGGAGATACAAAGGTGGAAATGTGGAACGCTGTAAACACGAACATAATTGGTTCAAGGTTTTTCTCACCTTGGCCAGGGATTAGATTATCATCCACTAGATAAATTAACCATTTGAAAAATCCCATTTGTATACGATTTTTTTCATTAAGTTGTATGGTTTTTTTGATGACCCGGAATTTCTTTGGAATTTTTTTTCTTAAATGCATGGGAATTTCACGTGACTGCGAAAACTTGCGGTGAGTGATTCCATGTGCTGGTGTGCAATGAATCCATTTCTGATTTTTTGTTCAGGTAGATTCAGTAAACATACATACAGGATTGTATAACTTTTGAACCGGTTCCAGGAATTGAAATATGAGGGCACCGCTGATCTCTTCACGCTGGTAATCACTTAAAAAGGCTTTCACCTCAACGACAGATGGTCGGGGATAAAAGATAGATTTTGGGTTTTAGGTGGAATATTAAAATAATATATTTTCATGTTTTATTTTATATTATTTTTTGTAACCACCAAGTGGAGGTTGGGGGTGGGGACTGCCACACATTAACCTCCCATAAAAGGTTATGGTAGTGGGGCCCACCCGAACTCAAACTCCCATGTGAGGATTAATTTGGTGGGGACCACCCGAGTTGGAAGCCTCTTGAGCTTCCCATTAAGTGGAGAGAGCCGCTTGAGCTCCCTTCTATATTGTGCCAATTGACATAAATTAATTAATGAATCATTAATTAATCAATATTGATCATTTTTTGAATATTTGGGCAAAAAATTAAATAATGGATTAACTTAATCCATTATTTTTGTTTTTCATTTTCATCTGTGGTGGATCTTGGTAAAAGGGGAGCTTGGGAGAAAACGAATCCTCCAAAGAAGAATGATCTTCAACCGAAACAAAAGAGAAAGTGCCATCCTTGAAAAATGATGACTATATCATCCTTGACTACTTCATATTCTTTCGCGACATCAACGAATCGGCGTCCACCTTTCCATGACATCGTCAATGAACAAAGAATCATAGGTAGGGGTTCAAACTTGTTAATTGTTGTGTGTTCTTCATTTTCTGTCATGGTTTTGAATTCGAAGCAGCTTTATATAACAGTAACGTGAAGGGAACTTGCCGAAAAGACATGGCCCAACCCCTCAACCTTTATTATGGAATTTAACGAACAAATAGTCATGAGTCTGAGTTGAGAATCTCTCGACAAATTTGTTTGCGGATCGAAGGTGACGACCCGAGGAGTGTGGGGATTCTTCCGGAATGAGAATTGGGCCACCAGAACTCATCCACTGCCCATGGATAGTTCATGAAGAATGGTATGACAATCGACACCGCATGGATGGGGGTGGAACAACCATTCCTTTGGTGGAGTATCCCACGGCTGAAGGACTACATCGGTGTATCAGTGACCGACGACCTGTGGTGGTGTAGTAGCAGCTGGTGCAAGTCAGGCCATGAAGGATGCCAGCGGCCCATGCTGTCGGGCTGCCGGAGAAGGCGCGGCGCAACCGCACTGTGCGGCGGATCAAAGGAGCTTCTCAGCCCAAAACCATGAAAATGAAGTGGCAGCCAGCACAAGGCCGACTGCGAGGATGACCAGCGGTCTGAGCCACTGGCTGCTCATCCAACTGGGAGGAGCAGGACCCAGTGGGTCCCGCGTGATGCGGACCAACACGATGTGGAGTCAGTGTAAACTAACTCATTCGGTTAAGGCCGTTTGGGAATCCAGGAGCGCGACCTCCACTTGGATGCGGCTAGGGATGACCCCATGGGCCGTCCGGCCGAACCCAGTGTGGGTTGGGCACCCCCTGTGGGCCGGATGCCTGCTGGCCACCCTCGTGGGCAGGGCCGCCCTCGCCGGCAGGGCTTCCTCTGCCGGTCGTGTCGGGCCCTTTGGGCAGGTCCTACCCGTGGAGCGGGAGGGACCCACGGACCAGTCCGGACCCCAGTCCGAACCCAGGTCAGGCCGGGACGGTCCGCCTGGGCCGAACCGGACGTTGACCCGTTTGATCAGATTTTACCTTTTCTCCCATAACCTGGGCTATGAGTGTCTGATTGAAAAACCGTATGTGGCGATAGAAAAATTAGAGTGAGATAGTTATTTTGGAAAACACCAATTGTGGTTTGGATGCAGTTGGGGTACGTTCAAGTTTGATTGAATCTAAATCCAACCGGGCCCTCGGAATGGAAATTCCAATACCTCTCATTTAGTGCATCTGATTGACGTGCCGTCTAGAACATTGGGTTTCTTTGTAAAAGACTGATATTTTGGATATATCAACATAGATCTTCGTTATAGTTGATTTATCGATATTTGGCATGAAGATTAGACTCTCTTGGAATCAAGAATTATTTGTGTGGAACCCTGTGGCTGGTTGTGCACTAACGACTGTCCCTGGATCCTGTGTGGGTTCGATAGCACTGACGACTATTCCTGGATCATGAGTGGGTTTGACAACACTGACGATTATTCCAAGATTCCGTATAGATCTGACAGCTCTGACTACTGTTCCTAGATCTGGTGTGGGTCCGACAGTTCTGACTTCTATTCTTGGATCCTGTGTGGGTTCGACAGAATAGCTGGTCGAGGATCCTATGTGGGTCCGACAGCTCCAACTACAGTTCCTGGATCTTGTGCGATTCTGACAGTTCTAATTTATAGTATAAGATCTTGTGTGGGTATGACTGATTATATGATTCATTGGATTTATCTAATCATATCTATTTCTATACATAAGTTTTATACCTGTGTTGGATGAGTCAGTGGCTTCAGTGATTTCCTCATGATTGAGATGAGATACTTGATAACATAACTATATGTATGTTCATATACCTATGTAATGGCTATCCATTGATTTCAAACTCTATGGTTTATCCTTGGTGGATTTTGAGAGACCTTTGTGGTATTGGGGTCCCGAATGAGTATCGTTATACTCACCCCTGCACGGGCTATGCCCGCACCTCATTGTGTTGGATTCAGACAACAGAGAGTGTTGATCGAGGCTCTGGGTACAAGGACTGGATAGTACCCTAAGGTGGACCTCATGACGAGATGGTAGCCAGAGGATACTGAAAAAGGTAGAGTGCTAAGGAGTCTGTTTGTACCTACCCTTCAATTAGAATCTGTGTTGTATGATCCATGAGATAATTTTCACCTCTCAATTGTTTTTCCGTTTTTCAGTTGTACTTGTACTTTACAGTTGGTCTTGTATTTCTGACACCCTATAATTTTCAGCATCCTTTTGTTATACAGTTTTACATAGTGGTTTTCTTCCAACTTATACTCTGTTATGTGTGTTTACAGTTATAAAATCAATGCCTTCCTAGATTTATGAAATTATGCTTTTGGTGCTTGTCACCAGCCCCGGGACAATTTAAGGCGAGTTTGGGGTAGTCACGACAAGGGCCCCATGGGACTTCTTGTGACTAATTGGTATTAGAGGAGTCGGTTTAACCACATAACTTTGGACTCTAATATTTTCTATGAAGTAATATTGTTAAGTGTAGTGAGTGTGGTTTTCACTTCAGGGAGTCCAGTGTTGGTTTGGTGGCCAACACATCCATACACCAGGGCCCTGGCTTCTGATTTCTGACTCAGTGCATGAAAACACTGATTCGTGTGTGATTTAATAGATTTCATAGTGATCTATTTTGATTCAGTTAACAAGGTATAACTTATTGACTGTGGAACACCTGTTTCATTTAGGATGGCCCGAAGTAGACAGCCAGCCAGGTTTACAGGTTTTGTACGAGATGCCATCCCACCGACCAACAAGGCCTCGCTATAGGGCAATATAAAGGCGGAGGCACCCGTGGTATCACTACCCATTGGGCTACTAATTCCACCAGCCCAAACAAAAGAGATTTCACACCTCCTGATCACTTTTTACGAGTTCTATAACTAGTGGACTCCCAGGTACATTGGCGAGACGGATCCGCAGGTAGCTGAGGATTGGCTGGAGGTTATGGTGAGAGTTTTCAGGCTGGTAAGGACACCAGCAGACCTTATAGTGATCCTTGTCGCAAGTCACCTTTAGGAAGTAGTAGGTAGATGGTTGAGCATGATGCTTCTGGTTCCTGACGAGGTGACACTACTGTGGGCAGACTTCGAGAGCCTCTTTTGGGTGGATTCTGTCCCTGCCACCCTACCTACCATGCTAATAATGGAGCTACTTCATCTGCAGTAGGGTAACATGACGATGGCACAGTACATAACGAGGTTCACCGACCACTCGCGCTACACCACAGATATGGTATGGGACCCATTCTTTATGGCCCGGACCTTTGAGTAGGGGCTCATTCAAGAGATCAAGGCTTCAAAGATCCCCCTCAGCATTCCGATGTAGGAAGGGGTGTTGGGGCAAGCTCTCTTAGTGAATAGTTTCCTTGATTATCTGTAACTAGTAGAAAGACCAGCCATCGGGCGTCATGTAGCAAAGTCTTATGCAGCTGGCGGTAGATAGATGTCGTAGAGGTCCAGGAAGACTAGACCATTTGTTGTACATCCTCAGGACAGGGGTTCGGTTGTGCGAGTCACATGAGATAGAGCCAGTCATTTGAGGAGAAGTAAGTGTTTCACATGCGGTGGGGATGGTTACATGGCTCATGACTGTCTGACCCACTGTTCGAATGATCAGAATATAGTTGAGGGACCTCCTAGTTAGAGGGAGAGGATTGGGAGATCAGTTGGGTGCATGAGGACATTTCGGAGGAGCTAGTCGTGCATCTCATAGTGGACGACATTATGAGGTGTTACCACCACCAGCACTAGGAGGTCCACCCCGGTCGCATGGTGCATGTGGACAGGGGAGAGATCAACTCAAATTCTTATAGACACAGGTGCTAGTAAATATTTCATTTCCACTAACCTCGTTTAGAGATCGAAGATTATGACATAGATGTTGGCTCGATCCATACAGCTATAGACTCCCACAAGAGAAGACTCAACGACCACACATTGGTTCCAGCAGTGCGAGCATACTCTAGGATGATAGAGCTTTAGCTGGGATCTCCTCGTAGTGATGTCGAGGCCTTACAATGTAATCATTTGTATGGATTGGTTATCTATAGACCATGCCCATATCGACTGTATTATGGGAAAAGTGGGTTGTGTCCACACGGATGGGACCAAGTTCACTGTCACCGGTGAAAATGTATCCTTTGAAGCACATGATATACTTACCCATAGGAGGGTGCATCTGATCACTCAACAGTTGGCATGCCTTACCCTCTGAGCGGTAGATGTGGGGAGTTTGAGCTATCATGTAGTGGTGGAATAGTATGTGGATGTTTTATATGGCTATGTTTTAAGACTACCTCCTCGTAGAGAGGTGGAATTTTTCATTAACTTATACCCCTAGAAGGCACCGATATCTACACCAGCATATCGGATGGATCCCGCTATGCTTTGTGAGTTGTAGGTACATATGGAGGACTTTTAGGGGAAGGGATTCATTTGGCCCAGTGCTTCTCCCTAGGAATCTCTGATTCTGTTTACCAAGATGGTGTATGGATGCTTGAGGATTTGTGTTGACTATCGTCGATTGAACTAGGTGACCATGAATAACAAGTACCAACTCTTGAGGATTGAATGACTCTTTAATCAGGTGAATGGAGTGTGGTGGTTCTCAGACACAAACCTCAGATCAGGCTACCCCCAGCATAGATTTTGAGATGATGATGTGAAAAAGACGACCTTCATATGTTGATACAACCACTATGAGTTATTGGTTATTCCTTTAGGCTTAAACAAAGCTTCTGCAGTGTTCATGGGACTCATGTACAAGATTTTACATCCATACCTCAATAACTTTTTCATGGTCTCCATCAACAGAATTTTGATAGACTCAACTACTGAATAGAAGCATTCCTACCGTTTACGGGTATTACTGGACGTAGTCAATTTGCACCAGCTTTATGGTAAGCTCTCGATGTGCCAGTTCTGGATTCGAGTGGTTCACTTTATGGGTCATTTCATCTCAATGGCCAGATTTACAATGGATCCTGCAATGATGGAGGGGGTAATTGCTTGGGAGACACCTAGGAGTGTGACGGAGGTACGAAGTTTCCTGGGTTTGGATGGTTACTACCAGAGGATCGTACTAGACATCTCCTAAGTTGCAGCACCACTATCACCCTTGACGATGAAGGGGAAACACTTCATGTGGTTGTAGAGATACTAGTAGAGCATTCATAATTTGAGGTAGAGGATGACTAGTTCCCACATCTTGAGGCTTCTAGAGAAAGGTATTGGGTTCGAAGATTACTGTGACACATCAGGGACTGGACTGTGATATATGTTGATGCAGGAGTGAGTAGTGATCGAATATGGCTCTCGGTATCTCAGATATCACTTGTAGAACTACACTACACATGACATTGTGTTAGCTGTAGTTTTCTTCCACTTGAAGATGCAGGAGAACTATATGATGGATGAGCATTTCACAGTCTACTCTATCCACCAGAGTCTCAGGTATATCTTCTCTCAGAAGGACCTAAACCAGAGACAATAACAATTTCTTAAGTTCCTCCTGGACTAGGACATCGAGAAATTCTATACTACTGGGAAGGGGAAAGTTGTACCATATTCACTCAGTAGGATATCTTTTATACAGCTCCTAGGTGAGGCGATAGAGCAGCTAGATGCCTTACAGATATCTTTTGTGGATAGAGACTGAGCAACCTTTCTACAATCTCTTACAATCACACCTCTATATCTTCAGCGAGTCAGGGAGGCACCACGTGGAGACGCTGACTGTGAGACATGATGTGTTCAGATATCCACATGTCAGGCACCTGATGGATTTTTTGAATGTCGGGAGCATGTCATCTTCTTCAAGAAACATACTATGGTGCCAGAGTCACTTTAGGGAGAAGTGCTGAGGGAGTTCCACACTTCTCCTCTAGCGGTACATCCAGGAGTGGCGATTATGTACTAGGACCATCCATGACAATAGTAGTGGCCAGGTATGAAGAATGTTGTAGCAATGTTTTCTTCATGATGCCTCAATTGTCAGCAAATGAAGGAGGTGCATCATGTACTAGCAGGCTTGGTACAACATTTAGAGGTCCCAGAGTATATGTGGGATGGGATATCTATGGACTTTGTGACGATTCCTCCATGTATGTCTAGTGGAAATGACTCTATCCGGGTGATCGTCGACTGACTCACCATGTCAGCCCACTACCTACTGATTAGAGAGCAAGGTTCTGTAGAGAGCTTGGGACGCCTCTACATGAAAGAGTTTTTTGGCAACATCAAGTACCTTATTCTGTTATCTACGACCGTGATGCACGGTTTACATATCCACTATGGAATGGGTTGCAGGAGGATTTCATGACATAGCTTCATCTGAGAACCACCATCCATCCTCAGACATATGGTCAAACCGAGAAGACCATTTAGACACTCGATGACATGTTACGTGCTTGTGTCCTTGACTTCGGTCACAGTTGGGGGGACCATTTACCTTTGGGGGAGTTTTCATACAACAACAGCTATCAATCCACCATCATGATGGAGCTTTTTCTGTCCATGTATGGTCGACCTTGAAGATCACTACTATGCAGGAAAGACCTAGTGGAGTCAGCACTAGTGGGACCAAAGGTGGTACGAGGTACAATAGATAAGGATTAGATCATCTTAGAGTGAATTAAGAATGCACATAGAAGGATGAAGTCATATTCTAACAGGAGACAGAGACCACTGGAGTATGAGGATGGATTCCACATCATTCTACGGGTCTCACCCTGACGAGGTTTACGAATATTTGGCTGAGGTGGAAAGTTATCTCTGAATTTTATCAGACCTTTTCAGGTCTTCACCAGAGTTGGCGAGGTGGCATACCTCTTAGCTCTTCTACCACAATTTCACTGGTTTCATGACGTTTTTCATGTATTCCTACTGAGGAGATACGTTCACATAATCAACCATGGAGAGATGGATCTCGAAGATGGGGTTCCATTTATGGAGGTTCCAATGGAGATTTACGATGGATAGGAGCGGTTCCCTCGTGGATGGTGGATACCTCTAGTGCACGTTCATTGTCAAGGTGAGAACCTCCAGGAGAGCACATAGGAGTTAAAGGCTCACATGCATGCTCAATACCACCATCTAATACCTTAGTTTTATTTGTAGCTTATAGGGACATAAATCCCTGCTATAGGGAGAATTTAAAGTCATGTAATTTTCATGGAAATTATTTTCTTAAAAGAATGGGAATTTTACAAGACCATGAAAACTAACGACGCGTGATTCCAAGGCCCGGTGTGCCAAGAATAAATTTCTGATGTTTTGTTCGGGTAAGTTCTGTAAACATATGAATAATATTTTATAACATTTGAACCAGTTCCTAGAATTTAAATCTAAGGTCACCGTTGATTTCACAACAGTAGTATTCTCTTATAAAATCGTTCACCTCGATGGAAGATGGCCGGGAATAAAAGATATATTTTGTGTAATAATTGGAATTTTAAAATAAAAAAAGTTCATGGCTTATTTTATTTTCATTGTTACAACCACCAAGTGGTGGTTTAAGGAGGGAACCGCCACACCATATCCTCCCATGAGAGGTTATGGAGGTGGGTCCCACTCAAACTCAACCTCCCATATGAGGATTAATTTGGTTGGGACCACCCGAGTTTGAAGCCTCTTGAATATCCAATTAAGTGGGGAGAGCCTCTTGAGCTCCCCACATTATGGTGAAAATTAACTCAAATTAATTAATGGAGCATTAGTTATTTAATTTTGAATATTTTTTAATATTTGAGCCAACAATTACATAATGGATTAACATAATCCATTTTTTTATGGAATTTTCATTAGGGGTGGAGCTTTGGAAAAGGAGAGCATGGGAGAAAAAAGAATTCTCCAATGAAGAACGATCTTCAACCAGAATAAGGGAGTAAGCGTCGTCCTTGAAGAACGCCGATGAAGTCATCCTTGACTTTTTCATCTTCTTTTCCGATCTCAACGAATCGACGTATACCTTTCAACGACATTTTCAACGAACAAAAAAATCCGAGTTAGGGGTTCAAGCTTGTTAATTATTGTGTGTTCGCTCCTTTCTACCATGGTTTAGAATTTGAAGCCACTTGATATTACCCTAACATGGAGGGCATGGTCCGAACAAACACTGCCTGACCCCTCTACCTTTGTTATGGATTTTGACGCCCAATGCAGCCTGAGTCCATGTTGATCCTATCTCGACAACTATGTTTTTGGATCAAAAGGTGATGACCCGCGGAGTGCATAGCTTCTACCGAAATGAGAATCGGGCCACCGGAACTCGACTGGTGCCCCGTGGACTATTCGCGGGGAATGGTATGACAATTGACACCACATGGATGGCGGTGGGGCAACCTCGCCTCCGGAAGAATTACCCATGGCTGATGGACCGCGGGGGTGAAACGATGGCTATCATAAGGCCGAATGCGATGGAAGCCAGTGGCTCGAGCCTCTAGGATCCCGGAGAAGGCACAACACAACCATGCCATGCGGTGGCTCTAAGGAGTTCCACAACCTCTGGCCACAACGATACAGTGGAGGCCAGCACAAAGTTGGCCATAAATAAGACTGGCGGCATGAGCCACCGAGAGGCCGGAGGCGGTGCCGTGCAACGACACCGCATTGGATCAGCTGGCTGCTCGACCAGCCTGGAGGATCGAGACCGAGTGGTCTCGCATGACATAGACCAGTGCCATGTGGTGCCGGTTTGAACTGCCTCGAACGACAGAGGCCTTTCGAGAATCTAGGGGGTACAGACTCTCCATGGATGTAGCTAGGGCAGACCCCAAGGGCCACTAAACCGGACCTAGTGTGGCCCCGAAACCACTCGGGTTAGGTCGCCCACACAGGTCGGGCTCCCTCTACGGGCCGGGTCGGTCCGACTGGGCTAGACCGGACCGAGACCTGTTTGATCTGATTTCACCTTTTCACCCATAACATATTCAATAGGTGCCCGATTGAAGAATCATCTACGGAATCTGAATACTTAGAGCGAGACGATTATTTTTTCATACCTCACTTGAGGTTTGAACACAGTTTGGGTATGGTCAGGTTGGATTGAACCTAAATCAAACCGGGCCCTCAGAACGTAAATTCCAATAACTCTTAGACCGATCGTATGATTGACGCGCCATCTGTCGAATTGGATTTAAATGGGAAAGAGGAATCATTTGGATACATCAACATGGGACATCGTGGATGTTGATGTATCGATACTTGGTTTGAGGATAGGACCCTCACGGAATCATTAAATCTTCGTGGGAACCGAGTGGTAGGCAATGAACTGGCGATTATTCGTGTATCTAGTGTGGATTCAACAACACCTACGATTGTTCCTGGATCCTGTGTGGGTTCGATAGCATTGATGACTCTTCTTGGATTCCATAAGGATCCAAAAACATTGACTGTGGTTCCTAGATCATGTATGGGACTGACTGTTCTGACTTCTATTCCTTGATCCTGTGTGGGTTCGACAGAATAGCTTGTCCTGGATCATGTGTTGGTCCGACAACTCCAACTACTGTTCCTGGATCCTATGTGGGTCCGAAAGTTCTAACAGCTGGTCCTAGATCCTATGTGGGTCTGACAGCTTATATGATTCTGTGGCTATATCGGATCATCTCTGTCTCTCTACAGAATTTGTATACATGTGTTAGCTGAGTCAATGGCTTCTTTGTTTTCCAAATGATTGAGATGGGTTACTTGTTAACTTAGGTATATGTATGGGAATATATCGATGTAATTGTTATCTGTTGATTTCATACTCGGTGGTTTATCCTTGGTAGATTTTGAGTGACCATGGTGGTCTCGAGGTCCATACTGAGTATCGTTATACTCACCCCTGCACGAGCTATGCCCACACCACATTGTGTTGGATGCAAACGATGGATAACACTGACCGAGGATGAGTGTATGAGGGTTGGACGTTACCTAGAAGTGTACCTCATGGCGAGATGGTACCTGAACGAGATAGAAAAATGTGGAGTGATGAGTAGGATATTTGTACCTACCCATCAGGTAGGATCAGTGGTGGACGTTCTAGGAGCTGCTTTTAACCATTCAGTTGTTTGTCCCTTTTTCAATTGTACTTGTACATTATAGTTGGGATTTTATTTCTGGCCCCATATACATTTAAGCATTCTTTTTTATATAGTTTTACTTAGTTTTTTTCTTAGAGCTTGTACTCTATTGTGTGTGTTTAGAGTTATAAAGGAAATGCCTTCCTAGAATTAGTGAATTACACCTTTGGTGATAGTCGCCAGCCCCAGGCCTTCGGAAGGCAGGCTTGGGGTAGTTACGCACTACCACAAAACTGTGTAAGGCCAGCACCACCCATTTATCAGGGCTAATGAAAAAGCACATATAAAGGGGGCCCCTTTATCAGTTCTTTTTTAGTAGCGCTGATAATGGGGGGCTTTAACAGCACTTTTTTTAAAATCACTGATAAAGGGTTCGACTTCAAAAAAAGTTAATTAAAAATAGTATATTAATATATAATTATATACATATTTTCATATTGATGTAAATATAATAAATAATTTTTAAATATATTTTAGATAAGTATAAATATACATTTACACTTATTATACTTAATATATATGATATTTAGTTAAAATGGCTTATAATTTTTTTTAATTAATAATTTTCTAATTATTATGGAGTAATAGTAATTTAATAACAATTTGAAGCCTAAAAAAATTAAAAAAATAAAAAAGATCCAAAATATGTTGAAAACGAAACTCAAACTTCAAACGGTCATAACTTCTTATCCGGAAGTCCGTTTGAGCTCTAACACATATCAAATCGAACCATGCGACGAGCTCTACATCGCTATGACCGGGATTGCCCGGTCAAGGGTTTTTCGAGGCCAAAAGAGGCCCAAAATTCCTCCAAAACATTGTTTTTAGTCATGGTACCTAGATTTTTTAACATTTTATGGATTTCAGCCTCGTTTAAGGGGATGTTATTGGCTTTTTTTGGTAAGGACTGAATATATTCCAAGGTATTACATTCATATTGATATTATGTCTTTGAAATTTTAACTTTTTTTATAATGCACTGCTATTTATAATCAAATATATAAAAATATGTACATATTTTTTATATATTCATGCCTAAAAATTAAATTTTTTAAAATAAATAATTAAACATATTTACATATAAAATATATTAGCTTTATCTAAAAAATAACTAATATCCATTTTATTTAAAATAACAATATATGAATATTTATATAACTGTATAATAATATAACTATATATATATTAATATATCTATATATATATATTAATATTACTATATATATATATTAATATAACTATATATATATATAGTAATATAAATATATATATATTAATATAAATATGTATTACTATATGAATATATATATATATATATATATTAAATAAGAGAACAAATCAATTCAGGGGAGTGGTAAACTCTTTAGGTGCCCAGGGGGGGAGGTCTCAATATCAAATCTTATTGGAGGCAGGGGCGCACGCCTAAGGGTGATTTAGAGGGGCTATCGATGATAAAGGGTGTAGGAGGTGCGTGCAGCCGCTGGAGGGTGCGGGAATGCACTTATAAATGGGGGATCAAGCGCTGTAAAAAGCCACCCCCCTGAGATTGACATCATTTTTTAATTTTTTTTTAAATGTTTTTTATTTTTATCAGCATTACAATCAAGCACTGATAAAGGGGGTCTTTATCAGTGCTTTTTGGAGTGCAGATAAACCCCCCCCCCCATTATATTCACCGACAGTAATAAAACTTTTTCTAGCGCTGTTAATGGAAAATTTTAGCGCTGATAAAATCCATATTTTTAGTAGTGATGACACGGGCCCTGGGGGATAGGTCGTTATAGTTATTCAATATAGATATTTTTTCCAAATCATAGGATTAATGAATTAACAAGAATTTAAGTTGAAAATAAAATTAACTGGATTATGTGTACATATTATCTTATATACAGTTAATAACATAAGTTTATCTCACATAATATTATAAATAATATGAGAATATAATAAATTGATATATTATGAATACATGATAAAAATTCCACTATAATAATATTAAGTTTGTATATCCCCACATTACCTTGGTAATATTCAAACTACAGTTCAATGTTCATGAATTGAAAAATTTGTGGTGCTTTAAAATATCGGGGAATTCTAATTTGAGTTTTTGGTTAGAATTTAATTACTTTTCATAAAGGGTTGATTGCAAAAATACAAATTTCTGTTCCTAGGACGTAAAAGATGATGGAATAAAAAATTATGGATTTTAGAATGGGGGAGTCCACCTAACATATCAAGGACCTGCAAGACAATCTTTTTTAAATTATAAGGCCTACATAAAACCATAAAAATGTCATGACAAAACAAATTTGTGGTAATGTTATTAGAAATATAGATCATTACTGCTATAATGTGCAAGCAACATGATATTCTAAAGGAAATTTTGAGGGAAATTTTGCTTCAAAAAAAAAGTGGGAGTCTATGGAATATTTAATTATTTTCTTGACATATTTTTATCAGAAAATGTACTAAAACTATATTAATATAAATTTTGGAAACAATATTATAGTGAAATCAAAAATATCATTTCAATAGACACTCGATATGAAAATCCAACTCACTGGCAGTAATTTCATTGAATGAAAATTTTGCATTTAGGTCATCCATATACATGATATGAATGTCTATGTGATGGGAGAAACATTACCACTTGCACCTATAAATGGGTCAAGTAATGATTGGCTCCTTATGTATACAAATATCAGAACGATCCTTCAGTTGTTTAGTTTCTCATTGTATCACCCATGACCAATGATCTCAAGAAAGAACATGAAGAAATTGATACTTATTACATGATGTATCACCTTCAAAATTTCTATAAAGATATTGAGAGAAAAGAGGAGTGTGAAATCTCAAATTCATTGTTCTCCACAGTGTTTAGAGAGTCTATGACAATTGGGCCAACTTGCTGGGATGAAGTTGGGGGACGAAAGCTATTAGGACCTGATCCTGTTGATGAGATGGCAGAAATTGTCTGATCTATTCAACAACACATAAGAGCAGCTCAGAGTCGACAAAAAAGTTATGTCGACAACCGAAGAAAAGACTTAGAGTTTGAAGTGGGTGATAAAGTGTTCCTACGAATATCTCATAGGAAGAGAGTAATGAGATTTGGAAGGAAGGGAAAGATGGCCCCTAGGTATATCGGTCCTTTCGAAATACTGGATCGTGTTGGGAAGGTAGCTTACCGATTGGCGCTTCCACCAAATCTCTCTCAAGTTCACGATGTGTTCCATGTATCTCTCCTGAGAAAGTACATACCTGATCCTTCACATGTACTCAGCTCATAAGTTGTACCGCTGGAACAAGATATTTCTTATGAAGAACAACCGATAGAGATTCTCGATCGTAGTGAAAAAGTCATATGGAACAAGACCACTCGCTTGGTGAAAGTTTTATGGGGGAACCACCAATTCGAAGAAGCTACATGGGAGCTTGAGGATATGATGAGGGAAAGGTATCCTCATCTGTTTGTTACAAGTGACGAATTTCGAGGGTGAAATTAATTTTAAGGGGGGTTAAATGTAACACCCAAGACTTTTATAAGAAATATTTTGTTTTTATGTTATATAAATCATCAAAGTAATCTTTCACTACACACAACACTGTCTTGTCTTTATTTACACGCAACTGCGACCTTCCTTGATAGCCTGCATCGTACGCAATACCGAGTTTCACTAAAAAATGATACGCTATTATTAAAACTAGCTTTTATGAATAGTAATAACCACTTTTTGAAATTTTTGAAATTTTATTTTTCAAAATGGACTTCATTTTTGGATTTGTAATATCGAAATTATCCTAGGGTAAAATTTTGGTATTTTTCTAAAGACTTCCAATTTTTTATGAATAGTGAAAACACTAGGTTACTATTTAAAGACCGAAATTTTATGTCAATAATTATTTATTTTAATTAAATTTATTTTAGGTTAATATTTATACATAATAACTATATATGTTGAATACAATTCATTGGATTCATTTTATAATAATTTTAGATATATAGAAATTTTATTGAACTTTTCACCGTCTTTTACCCACCTCCTAGGAGAATTTGCAAATTTACATAAAACATAATTTTACCACTTTTGTGAATGGAATTTCAAAAATCCGAGAGACGCGGTTGAATTAATTAAGTAAAATGTGGTTCAATGGGATGAAAATAATTTTTTGTTAATAGTATCATTTTACTTTTATTTACCACGGTTAAAAGTAAATATTGTAATTAAGGGTAAAAATGATATTATTATTATCCTAACACATGTCCTAATTCTATTGGATAAGTTTAATTAGACAAAAAAACCTTATAAATAATATATGAACATTTAGTCCCACATGGATTAGATTAGGACATTTATTATTAATTTATTTAAAGAAGGGTTAAAATAGATAAAATCAATGTTTATTAAGTAAATCATTTTTAATATAGGGTTATACATAATATAAATTCGAATATAAATATTCATTAGAAAGCTAAAACGATTTCCTACATAATGGTATTTTATTTATAATTTTTAGACATTAAATAATATAATTTATTTATTACACAATGATGATGCGGTAATTAT
Source organism: Viscum album (assembly GCA_963277665.1). Taxonomy (NCBI): domain Eukaryota; kingdom Viridiplantae; phylum Streptophyta; class Magnoliopsida; order Santalales; family Viscaceae; genus Viscum; species Viscum album. The sequence continues at coordinate 56,979,708 of OY728143.1, read as the reverse complement.
CTCATTAATAAAATATTGACATAATTGATGTTATAAATACCCAAATAAATGTAATTTTAGACTTTTTATGAATTAAACTGATTTTATAGGTTAATATGACATGTTAGTATTGATTTAATTCACTTTTTGAGAACTAATAATTCTGTTATAAGTTCAACAAAAATCAATTACTAAATAGTGTTAAAATTTACATAAAATTGTTTTTAAAACAAATATTATATTATTAATTGTTATTTTATTCATAAAAATATAATGTTCGGCAAAATGACTTATATAAGGTTATATATATTAATAATAAACATCTTGGGGTTCTTTTGGATTTTTATAGTATGTTTATTATCCTTATAGTGTAAGAACACAAAAAGACACGGTAAAAGTAAAATTATCTAACTTAAAGTTAAATCTAAATGATAAGGTTAAAATAGTAAACTAAACTTGTCCAAATTCTATTTGATGAGAGGATTTAGACCCATCCCCACCTTTGCTTCGAAATAAATCAATTTGGAGCCATTTAATACCGAATATTGCTTTATAATAAAATAATATTTTTAGTTTTTCCAAAGGTGCCCCTCTCCTCACTTATAATATTTTTAGTTATTTCAAAGGTGCCCCTCTCCTCCCTTATACATTTTAAATATACACATATATACAGTAATCGAATTTCCATTAATTTTTTTTAATGTTTTTTCACGATTAATATCATTGGAATTCTGAAATAAATTATAATAACATAATTAAATATTGATTCAAATTTGTAACATATATTATCTATATAGAAAATAATTTTAAAAACAATATAGAAATAATTTAAATAGTATATTAGTAAACACATAAAATAAATTTACATTTAACCATTTATTAATATTAATTAAGACAATACTATAAATTTACTTGGTGAAATCCTAAAAATCATATTTCTATATTATAAAAAATTAATATTTTCACTGATATCACAAATGCTCTAACTCAACAAGAGATTCCATATGTCTTACAAAAAATTGGGGATTGAATTAGAATAAGGAACTATCAATTCTAAAATGAAACCCTTTTCCACCTAATGTAATCAAACATAAATTCAATAAGAAGTTACATTATCCATAGACCAATATAATATCATTAACTAAATCACACATAGTGAGATAACTAGGAAGGAATATAGGGGAATTATGAAAGTTGTACTTTAGAATATGAGATCCCTATTATAAAAATAAAAGGACCAATACTGATAAAAGGATTTAGAATGATTCACCATGTAAATCCATAATATAAAATTGTTTATAGTGTATGTAATTAAATTGGATAAAATCCATTAATTCATTAAATTTTTATAAAAAAATATTAAAAAATAAAAATCATCATGATATGTTTGGAGACACAACAATTTAGGTGAAATTTAAAATATCATAAGTCCATCTTGCCAAAATATATACGAATAAAAATATTAAAAATAATTTGATCCAATATAGATAGTGGCACAACTATAGGTATCATGGAACAATTCATTAACTCCTATGAATCACAAAAAACCATATAAATCTCTTTTAAACTTATTCAACCTAATAAACACATCACTGTGTAATCAAAATCACAATGTATCAATAATCCCATAAAAAATAACTACATAAAAATTCCAACATTCAATATTGGAGGGAATGATTAAATTAAACTCAGATAATAATTAAAAAAATCATGTCAAAATGAAATTCCACACACACAAAAAAGAATTCAAAATATTTTTAAAATGGAACTAATATTTTTAGATTATTTCCAATGATATAATAACCAACTTATCCTACAACTATCCATGTAATGACCCAATGTTTTATAAATATAATTATAATTTAAATGAAAAAGTTCAATTTTAAGTAATGATGATATAGATAACACATGAAATACAATTGTTACTTATTATATTTATAATTTATATCTTGTAGATTTAAAATTCATTTAACTATTAAAATCATTGATAATATATCCACTAAAAGAAAAGGTAAAGATTATTATATATTATAGATTATGGAAAAATCAAATTGAAACAGGAAAAATAAAAGATTGTTTCAACCAATATAATTTTTGTATATGGACCTCGCTTATCATAGAATCCCTGAGAGATCGAATCACTATTCTTTTCCAATAAACAACACTAATTCATGATTTAATTACTATTTTATGAGGGAAAATATTTGTGAGATATATTCTTGTATATTAGTATCAAATCCCAAACAATTTCTACCTAAATACCCTAAGAAAGAGTAACCAATAAAAAATATAACCCTATGGTGCATTTTTTGGGTAATGAGTGGTTTTGTTCTGAGATGTTACATGTAAGAAATTATATATTTAAAATTTAACAAAATAATCATAATATTTATTTATGTAATTAATGAAACTGATTCTATTTTCATTTTTTTATAATGAAATATAAAATGAATTTTCAGGTAAATATATATATTTTGATGAATTTGAGAAAACATTTTTGCATGAATTGAATAATTTTAGGAATAAATTATATTTTAAAGATATTTTTAAAAATAATAATTATTTGAATATAAATGATACTAAAATATAATGAATTATAAGATAATTTTTGTTCAATTCCTAAATAATGTAACTTATTTAAAAAGTAGTAGTTTTCGATAAATTTAAATTTTATAATTAAATGTGTAAGATCATATTATAGAGAATTATTTTGATAATATTTTTTTTTGAAATTACCACATAAGAATTTATTAAATGTAATTTTATTACAATATCCTAGTTCAATTAACTTTTTTGGTTAATATTACATAACATATAAATATTGGTTATATATTATGAAATCATAAAAAATGTGATGTAACAAATTATATAAATCTTATCCACAACCTAAATAATTTTTTCTATTTAAAATAATTAGTTTTTTATGTCATCTTATGATTAATTTTTTAACCTCATGGGATCCCCAAAGACGTATACATTAAATTATGGTTTTCCAATATCAACTCTAGGAAAATTAATCACGTCAACATTGAAAAAATATTATTTTAATGTGTTCTTTTATTACACAAATATATAATTGAGAAAAATATTATTGAAAAATTAGACGAAAAATCAATGGGAATGATTGTGTTTTTCAATATGTTATATGTATAGACCAAAATAATTGTATATATATTTATATTGACTTCCACACACTTTTTCTATAAATACCCACCCATACTCTCACTCAAGTACACTAAAACCCATGGATCATACATCATATATCCATTAAACTGTCTATAGTAATCTCAATGACTTATTAGGTTATTATTAAGCTCTTATATAGCACATAGAAATACCCTTTCAAGGTACATGACACTCTCCACATTTTTTAGTTTAGGTAAATTAATTTTATGGATTTTTATTACTAATTTCCCATGTGATTATTTTTTTATATTTTCACCTAGGGATACAATTCAGAAAAACAAGAAGCACTCTATGAACAATTATAATGGTAATAAAAATTCCCAAAAAAATGGATATGAAATAGACCATGGAAATTTGAAATTGAAACCTAGAATTTTTTATGTATAGTACTTTATTCATTTTATTAATTACCCTAATATATCACAATATCATTTATAGTTGTCTAATATATTAGATATTAACATCCATATTTTTTGGTTGATTTCAATGATTTGAACTAAAATAAAACATTCAATGGTTGTACTATCATATATTCATGAACTTTATGTTTATATGATGATAAAATTTTTTGTATTCATTAATATCATGAATTTTTAGTAAAAAGATTCCAAAAAATCCTAAAATACTTCATGTTGATTTATTAATAAAGAAATATAATGGGTTACCTAATTCATCCATTTCAAAATACTCATGATTGGATAAAATTATGGGGATTCATTTCATTGAAATAATTTTTATAGTGACCTTAGGGGAATTAAATAATATTCTAGTCAGGGATTGAATTTCCTATTATAGATAACAACCCATTATATCATATACCACTATTAGATTGAAGATAAGTTTACAATTGATGATAAATATGTTTCAGCATAATAATGAACTATGTGTATATTATTTACATATAAGAAATCATATCACGCTCAAATTATTGTGAATTCTCAAAAGGCCATTATTAATGACATTCCAATTGAAAGGGTATTGACTAATGTGTTTACCAATGAATTGTATTGTATTCACAATGGTATAGTGGTTGATTTCATCATCAACCAAATACCATATGATTTGATAAAAAATTTTATAAAATTTTTATAATGAAAATAAATGATGAAAACCTGATGAATAATATATAGTATAATTTTTATAATGCTTTTATAATCCCATATTCTTAATCATGGGGTGACCAATCATTTTTGCAGATGAGTGATGGGTTAGTGGGCCTCTAAATTGATTATCATAAGCTCATTAAGATCATGATATGGAAAATATATTATCTTCTATGGATAGAAGGAATATTCAATTTGATACATGGATCCTAATATATATACATGGTGTATCTTCATTCAGGATATCATCAAGAAATAGGAAAGAAGGATTATATCCTTCGGGATACATTTCATATAAGGAAAATGATCTGGGAGTTTATTGTGATTCCCTTTTGAATCAATATTTCAATATCTACCATCATGGAAACGACGAATGTAGTAATCAGAGATTATTTCAATTATTTTTAGTTTCCATTAACAATTATATTTTAATATATTCTAGAATGATGGATAAACATGAGGAGAGTTTTAATATGGAAATGAAATCCTTGTGAAAGTAATAGTATATCTTATGTATAGTAAATGAGTGTTTTTAGTGGAGAAAGTAATTTTCATAAAAATGATATTACACAAAATGGAATATATGTGTATCCCAAAAAAATAGATTCATTTTATGGATGGACTAGACTGCCACCGATAGCGGAAAACAATCAATTATTTAGATTAGCTAGGTATTGTCATCACATTGAGTGAAGTTTCTCATGCCATTCAATCCCAATTACTATGAATACTCAGAAGGTAGTCTGGTTTTACTAAATTTATGATTGTTTCTACAGCATAAAATAGTTACTGATTTGGATAATCACTACAATGGTAGTCATAGTACCTAGACGCGGTGAAGGGTTTTAGATCTATTATAATTTTTATAAAAAGGGAATGGGTTGTGTACTCATGGAAGATTAAAATAAGATACTCTATATTAATTACTCAAGTTCATAAAATTTATTATAATTAATAAATATATATATATATATATCCCTATATTTTTTAACTTAATTTGATCTATTTTTTAGTATGACATGTCCACAGAATTAATATTTTACAAATATTTATATAAATATACAAAATCAGTAAATATTTTAAGAATGAAAAGTTTTACAATTGTATAGGAAAAGATATTTTAAATATTATACCACGTGAGACTAATTAATTTGAGTTTAACCATGGATGTGTCATAGATTACTTCGTGTTGATCATTTCGAGTTGGGCAGACATAAGTCATAGAATAAAATATATATACCTTTTTAATTTTTTTATTAACCTAAAACCCTAAATCTCTATATAAATTTGGTATAATATATAAAATGTAAAAAGATTGATTCATGAACCATGTATACAAATGAGGAGTATGGAGTGTTTTTCAATGATTAGTTAGTATCAATGATTAATGATAATTGGATCGAGTTGAATTGAGTGGTAGGAGTTAAATTTAGAGAAACTTCTTTTTCATCCCCAGAAAAAAAGTTCTTCTATATGATAAATTCCAAATTGATAGATTCATTATTTTTTATTCCCCACACTTGATATAATTTTATTATATATTATTTATTCTTAATTACATTGATTTTCATTCTTTGAGTACGCTAGTTCATTTGGTATTCTGTAAACCAATATATGATGTCATGTTCATTGGTGTCCTTCTATCCATATTTATTTTCATGATTATTGTTTTTTGGCCCAGATCACTTGTTCCAATGATGGTGTCATATTTTTCCTGTGATTTCACTATTTATTCATTAATTTCTTCACTGTTGGACCACACCGTTATTTTTTTTGAATTTTTCAAACTGCGATCAACCAATATTGAACCCCTAGATTCATTGTGGTTGTGTAAAATATGAGAGGAATGATTTTTTGGTTATGGATTATTGTTATATGCGTTGTGTAAGGGGTTTTATATATGTACTTGAGATACAATGAAATGAAAAAAGTTATCAATTCCACAATCTAAAATAGAATTTTTTTAATTATAGTCGACAAAAAAATGTACAATGATGTTTATCTCAAATTTAAAGATATTTTTATTGAAATAGGCAATAAATTTTGAAGGTACACTTCATCTAGGATATTCATTATGAAACACAATTTCTAAATATTTATATATAACATTCCATGTATCCTTAAGGAAAAACTGATGTATAGTACACAAGATAAAATATATAGGTTTTCATATAGGGACAAGTATCATATGTCTTGTCTCTTAGTAAACACATTTCCTGAAATGATGGAGGTCGGTCAATGTGTATACTATTAGAAAAAAATCATAATGATAGCTCAGGATAGTAGTATAACTAAATTATATTCATATATACATGTACTCAAACATGTCCATAGTACAAGGTCATGATCAGTATATGTCTTCATGGGAAATGTGGACATGAGTATGCCCCTAGGGCACTTAACAGTACAAGCACCACTTGTAAATGTCAAGTAGTATGAAATAAATCCTCTATAAAAGTCTAGTAAAGAACATGGCCTTTGAATTATGGGATTTAACAAACCCTATGACCTCATGTACATGATATGTACTTATCATTGGAAAATCAACCTTCCAAATCTCTTCTATATTGAATCATATTTTGGCTCTTGAATATCCTATCGATATTATTTTTTCACACTGTACATGATTCTACCATATTATAAGAAATTATCTATAATCTCATTTGATTCAATATTGATTGTTCTTATGATTATTCCTCCTAAAATAGAGCAAAAATTACAATGAGATAAAGTATTGAATTAAAATTAAAAAAATAATGATTCTTAATTAAAATATTCACTACGGAGAACATAATGGGAAATGATGCCCAAGATATGATATCACATTGGGTTTCATTAAACTCAAACATTGATTCAAGGATTTAATAAATAAAAAAACATATAAAACATAATAAAAAATTTGGGTATAAGAAATATCTATGTTTCGAACCCATTGGAATGATCTGAATTCCATTAATTATTTAAAAGAGTTAAAAAAGATTGAATAAATTTTTCGATAAAGAGAAATAAGAATTAAATGATAATGTTTGATATTATGAGAATATGAATACTAGTATCATGGAAACATGTGTTCGTTTGGTGGGGATTCACATGATTCTGGATTTATTCTTTTTTGTTGTCATATTTGGCTAAAATAGGATCCTTGGTCTCGTTAAACTATAAAAATAAATTTATTTCAAAATTGCAATGGATATCTACTATGTTCAATAAATAACTAGGCACCCAAAAATACCATATAAATATAAAAGACCAAGATTCTGTAATAATGATACACAAATTTAAGAATTTTTTTGTGGAAATAAAATAAAAGTTCAAAATTTTCAACACATTGGTAATTCAATTGGCAAACTAATATAATTGGTATTGATTAAATGGCATTTTGTAATTCAAAACATATAGAAAAATAGATATAATCTATATCAACACATAGCCCCAAATCACATAACTCTGCAAAATGAAACAAAAAATCTCATTCTAATCATGATGAAAATGAGTGATATAGATACTTGAGAATGAATAATGTTGATGAACAAAAGCGATATTGGGATCCACAATGGTGCATCATCATCTGAAATTAGTCATCCCACATCCAATCTCCTAATAAGATTTACAACCATAATTATTAAGCTATCTTTTTATAATACTTATCATCAAACCCTCATAAAATTATATCTAATTTTTTGTTTCTTAAAACCTTTACAATATTTAATTAGAACAAGATGTTTTATTTGATGTGTGGTGGATCATGTGGTCCATCTACTTCTCAATGTAAAAAATAACATGTAATATTTACATTCCATTTAATGGTAATACTCTTTGTCTATAAAATGTTATTAATTCTGGTAATGGTATAATTTTAATTCAAAACGTTAGAGTTCTTCCATGAGAGAAGCCCACTATGAATATTGTATATTAGCAAAAAAAAATCATAACAATTGATTCCCTTTTTAAAATACTAGTGGTATACTACTATAAAACACACAAGTATTTAAACAATAATTTTAGTGTAAATATTAAAAATCAAAATAATGTAAAAATACATAAAATACCCATATATATATATAGGTATTAGTTACACATATAACATTCTCTTTGGACATGTATGATTAGGATCATAAGTGAGATTTCCGGGCTAGTACTCCCCTGTTGAAATACTACATGAGTCTACTATAAAATCAATAGTGGTCGATTATTTACTCACCCATACTAATGTAGGGTATGATTCCTATATCTATATAGATTAACTCTCACATCACCCAACTCCAATAGTGAGTTCTTCCTCTATTGGATAGAGTGCTCCCTCAAATGTGGAGAATATTAGTGGGGAGTATGTAGCTAAAATTAGATAATTATGATGTTATGAGTGATGTTGTACAACATAGATGGACCATTTTAGATTCATGTAGGCTCATTATTTATACATGTGCTAGAGATATGTATATCCTCTTTCTATCTCACTTCAGATTCATTATATTTATATATGTTGGATTATCATTTCCATCTAATTAAAGTTTGATATTCTTTTTATATATCATTGAGTTTCATAATTTATGGATTTCATAGCATCTAGTTGGGTATGTATATAAGATTCACTACATGTGGTTTTCGTACACATTTTTGGACTAATAATGTTGATTGGTAGATCGACGGCGACCTACATGTATAATATTAGTACTTTCGTTCATTTAATATCCATTATTTTTAGACAAGGAGATTAGTATTTTGGGTCTCCCAATTTTCATTGTTTTCTAATTATTGGCCATTTTGGACATTATTTATGGTTGTACATGCATTATTCCTTTTTTTTCTTTTTTCATTATATTTTGGTACTATAATGTATTCCCTAATAGTTATTAATGCATGGTTATTATCTAGATATTTCATACAAATTATTTTTTATATTCACATATTCAAGTTTTTGGTTGTGTCTGGGAATAATGGTACATTTGGAAGAGGCACCACATTGTTTTATATGAATTCTCATTGATTTCCCCCAACCCCATTCCAATTATAGGTTGTATTTGAGGTTACACATCCAACATGTCACTAGCTAGGGGGATAAAATGGGTCATTTCATGATTGAGTTGTATCATAGAATACCATTCATGGGTTTTAGTGGGACTCAAGAAAAGGATTTATTTGTGAATAATGACAACATTATTGGAGTGTATTGAGTGTGGTTTCATTCTAGGAATTCTTATATTTGTGTTTTAGTATACATATCTATAAACAAAAATACTGACTACCTGATTTTTGAATAGTAATACCAATACATTTTTATTAGGGATGAATTGGTACATATGTCCTATATGGTTGAGTCCATTGATTTTTTTAAATTTATATTCATATATACTCTCATCTGTAAATGGTATGTATTAAAAACATTTAAAAAATCTCTTTAATGAAAATCATCTAGAATACCGATATAAATTCCTGATAATGCTTTTCTATTTTCTGAGGCCTATGTTATGAGGTCAACTATAGAGGTGTTTTCTCCATGCAGGATGAGATTAGTCCCATCACCCAAAGAGTAGTGTATAATAACAATATGTCTTGATGAAATTTGACGATGTTTTTAGGGGGCTACTCAATTTAATGTGATAGTTATCACTATGAAATATTTAGGTGATAAATCCTATGGAATTGGTGCATTTCCATAAAATAGTGTTTAGTGTATTTAAGCACCATCAATCTCCAATTAAATAGATAGTTGTTGTTATAGTGATCCTTCTTTATGAAGTAGTGATGTTCGGGTCTTGTCTACTTATGAAAACCCATTATGTGATGAGTATATCATGGTTAGAATCCTAGTATCTATTTTTACTATGTATTACACTTTTTCACAAATTATTTTTAAATATTCAGATTCTTCTTAAGATATAGTGTAGGGATATTATAAATTTTGAGTACTTCATGGAGTTTAGTTACCTAATAGGTTACAATATTGATTATCATAATGGGATAGATAGATTATATCAAATATATGAGATGAGATTCTCCATTTCAAGTGGGAGATATATCTTGATTTAGTGGGATTGTGGAGAAAGAATTTCCCTTCCAATTACCTATTTGATGGATATTGTTTTTTGTGGCTCTGTGGGAACATTAGGTATCTTGATTCCTTAAATAATCAATGATTATATTTATGTATTCAGGAGGATGTTCTTGGAATACCTACAATGTTTGATATGGTTTTATGCATTAAACATCCACACATGACCACACTGTTTTCTTCTATGAAATATATAATATATCTTATTGAGCTATAAATGATGAAGGTGTGGATTTATGACTATTTTTTGTAATATTTTTTTGAACCAGTGTGTCCCTCTAGAGAGATTTTGTTTTTTCATGAAAAATATGATGATTTCATCTTTACTCATGGTGTGGATTATCATCTAATTAATCTGGTAATGATGAAGAACAATTAAACCATTATAATGTTGTATGATATATTCATCTAGCTGATAGGTGTCATTTTGTGATAAAATATATATCTTATGTTTGGATACCACCAGTTGAGGGTTACCATGTGTGATATTTTGAATTTGATATTCTGTGTTCACTACATACACTATGTGATCTTGATGATTATATTGAGGTTGAAAATTCCACCAATTTTGTTCATAGATATCATGAACATGATTTTATAGGTATACATTGGCCTATTCATAGTCATATTCATTGAGGAAACACTCATATATTCGATACGGGAAGATAATCTTTTTGATTAGTGGAGGATTTTCCTAGACTTACTCAAGGACAACCATCTTTATTACAAGCACTGAAATATCCCATTGGGAATAATTGAGGATCACTTTCTAGTGAATTAAATCTATGATCATGGTTTATCTATGAAATTAGAGGAGATTCATACAATGGTTTATTAGAAGACACCTATGATCAATATGGAGTTATAATGTTTTTTTGGATTGGAAGGGTATTATAGGATAATTGAGGAATATTTCTTAATCATAGGATCACTATTCCCCTCGTTGACATGAAAGGGAGAGATATTTATTAAAAATAAGTATTGTAGGATATCCCTTAGTATGGTTGGTTATATGAGTAATAGTGCTACACTATTGAGACTACCTGAGAAGGGCATTGAGCACATTATATTTTTTGATGGATTTGGAGATGGTTTAAGTATTGTTTTCATGAGATGTTATGAAATGATCAATTATGTGTGATGAGTTCCATACCACATGAGCCTAATTACATAAATAATGACCATGAATTTGCATTGGTATCCATTCCTCTGAAGATGTGGAGGATCTATGTTCTCGATGAGAATTTTGTTTGTTACCAAAATCCATAGATTCAAAAGTATATATATACATAGAGAGTCATTATCTTGATATGTTGTAATTGGTTGGAGTTCATAAAGGAATATTAGTCCAAGATTTTATGTAATCTTACAATGGTATATTTGGCCAAAAAATACCCTTAATAATAATTCTCATTCTCGTTTCGAGGAAGATGAAACTAATTAGTGGGAATTGTTACTGCTATAATTGTTGTAGGAGAGTGGTGTAGTTTTAATTTAGTATAGGTTGGTAACTCATTATCTTCTCTAGTGTGTTATATAAGATTATATTGAACACATCACATTTGAGATTCTATTGTGACAAGATATTCTAAAGAAATATACTAGTTTTATTTTCTAATGGGTTGGGAAATTTCATCTTTGTTTAGTTATAGATGGTGGTTCAAATAAAATTTTTCGATGAGGTTTCATTGTTATTCCACAAATAACACAAGGATTCAATTTATATACACAGACCTTCAATTGTATTTTTTTATGAAATATTGTGGATAATTTCTTAGTTAATATCTTAGTGTCTCCCTTGTCAATAGGTAATTTCAATGCACCTCTTTTTGGAATGTCTGAAATATCCAATTTGGATCTCTATGTAGAAATGGGATGGAATATATATTGTCTTTGTGAAAAGGGTTTCAACTGAAATTTAGTGGACATGATTCTATATGTTTATTTTTTATCATCATATAATATTAATGAACATTTATTCCATCATTGAGCCAGGATAAATTATGTGTTTGTGGTAGTTACATGTACACTATATAACTTTTATCCATGGGGTGTCATTGATTATTATCCCTCACCTTGGCTCCCAGCTCAGTTTATAGTCATGTATTGGATTTATTGATTCTTCTAAAACCATTATAAGGATGAGAACAATTTTTTTCCATTAGTGAGATGGGTAGAGAATCAAAATCATCTTGGTGTTGGAATATATGTTTTGTACACGTGTGATGAACTTAAAAAGAGATGGAGGATCACATTCAAATTATATAATTTTATGATCATAACATCAATCAAACTACTATCATTATATTACCACTATATGATTATTATGGGCGAAACTTGTAGGTCACTCACATAATTTTCATATTTGAGAATGAGATCCCTTATTTGTCTAATTGTGATCCATGTGACAATATGAGTGTCTAACAGAGTCTACGAGCACTTGAGGATAACACAGATCAGATTGAAAAAATAAAGATATTGATAGTCCATTGGTGTTCAGTGTTTGGAGACCATTATTACATGGGATAATCTCTATGATGATCATTTAATTAGATTATTGGAATTTAGACATTATAATTTTTCAATAGGTTGTTTGAGATCCTATAGGGGGTTGGGGAGGTTGAATACTGGTTATCCATTCCCCACAGTTAGATTCAGTGCATGATATATTCTATGTATCAATTCTAAGGTTACATGTCTATGACCCTTGACACCTTATTGACAATAGTTATATAGAGATTGAGGATGAAGCTACCTTTATAGAGTACCTAGTGGTGTTCTTGGATTTAAATGAAAAGTTATTTTATGTATGAACCACCCATTTTCTTCATGTTATCTGGATGAATAAGAGCATGCATTTGAGATACCTATGGAATGGGATAAATAGGTCATCATAGAACCAACACCATTTTTTGTGTCATGGTATTTTTGGTGGGAAAAATCATAAGGGATTGGAATATGTAATGAATCAGGTTTTTTCGACGTATTCCATTAAATATAGGAATATACATATATAAATATATAAAAATATGACTACATGTTCAAATTGATATGCCCAGAAATGTATTCATTCTACAAGCATGTTTTTGGTTTTTGGGTGTAACATGATCATGATAATGTGGGATTACATTAAATTAATAATTTCATGATTTGGGTTCCCTTATAGGTTGACATGATCAAGAAATTTTCTTATTCTCCCTACATCTACAACAGATCATATTTACTTCATTTTTTGGCATTCCCTCAACATTTACATGAATTGTGATGTCCCAACAATGGGAATTTGGGGTAGTCTCTATGAACATCAATTATCATTTCAATATACATAAATATTACATAGATTAAGAAATATGTTTTGAAGATATATGTGTTTAGACAGTAGAACTATGATTGATTTTCCTCTTATCTCTCCTTGAATTTTTGTGGAATTTATCTTATCTGGAAGGATGGATGATTTATTTGTATTAATGGTGGGGAAGAATTCAACATGAAATAACATATTGGTTTCATATCGTAGAATTATTTCTTCCCTATGTGAATGAAATCTAGTCATGCTAGGATGGTCTATAGGCATGGGAGTTGAATGAATGTTGTATCTAGAGGAAGAGATAAAAGATTGGATTTTGGATCAGGTGATAGTCTGATGGAGAAAACAATCTGTGGTGGATTTATGGATCATCATAATGTGGATATGATACTTGATACGAGAATATAGGTTCACCTGAAAGAGGAATGTGTTTTCAATCACTTGGGAAAGGATCAAGATACCAAATTTTTCTAAATAAGCCCCTTATGTCATTGTGGGAAATATTGATGTTAGTGATAATGGCACATTGAAATCAATTCCATGAAATTATGCACTGGTTGTACAGGTAGGTAGTGGTATCAACTATGAAGGGGTGAAATAGGCAAAAGGTGAATAAATATAGCAAGATGGTCAGGACAAGGAGGAATTAAAGAATGATCTTGATAGTTTATTGAATTCTAATTAGGTTTCCAATATGATAGAGTCATTGTTATGTCTCAAAATAAACAACCTTTTCGATATCCTTGGTGATGATGGTTCGGTAGAGAGCATCATTAAATGTATCTCTAGAGTAGAGTCGCAAATTGAAATAAATTCCAAGGATGAATATGAAATGAGGGTATATTGTAAGGGTCCGCACAACCAAATGATGAAATGTGCAAATAACAAAAATAAGGACCCATGGAGTTTCATTGTCTATAATAGGATTAAATAATAGGTTCTTAAATATTGCTAATGAAATCATAGACTAATGGATACATGTTAAGAAAAAAATTTGGTACCTCCCATGTATCAGTGCTCCAAGAAGAGGAATGTATAAAGGAGGATCAATATAAATGATTTCTTGGGTCAACAAGAGAAGACAAAGAGTTTACACAACGGATATATATTTCAGAAATCTTGGTTATCTCATAAGATGATTCAGAAGAGAATGAAGGGGAACTACATGGGGAATCCCCACTACAATATGGCAATGTGCGAATAGAGGAGGAGGCAACATCAATCACTAATAAAAATCAACAAGATTTTTTTGTATATCCCAACAAATATTTATAATTTATTATTCACTCAAGACAATAATTAATTTAAAAAGTTAATATGATTATTTCCACAAAAGAGAAATCAGAGAAGATGTTTAAAATAAGGACACACATGAGAACAACTAGTATTCACATTGCATCTACTAAAAACTTGTATATTAAATTGATCAGTGTCACGAACCGAATCTAGTCACCGCCAAAACCGGCACCAAACCCAGCCCGTGTCATGACCCGAAGGGCGTTCCCTATCCCCACGGGCTGGCACAAGTGCCCGGGTATCATTAATATAGGTTTGGGAACGATTTACCCGAGTATGAAAGCATAAAACATTAAAAACATTCCATAATATAAATCTGAAATTTTTGAGCCAAACAAGACTTAATTGAAAACCAGAACCGATTACATTGGTTTAAAGATTATCCAAGTGGTCCAAATAAAAATAATTATAGAATTAAGACAGCCCCAAGGACTCCACACGACAAGGGTTCATCGCCCCCAAGCTATCTCCACAACTCCGCACCAAGAATGGGAACTAACACCATGAACCACCATCACCCTTAGCCTTTCCTTTACCTGAATCAAACATAACCAAGTCTACTTACACCCAAGGGGTGTAAGTAGGGTGTGAGCCTAAGCCCAGTAGGATACCACCCAATGATTCCAAAGAGTAAGAAATACAATGTGAAAAAGAAAGCAGTTTTCAAACGCAAGGAAAAGTAGTGTTCAAATTTCATGAAATGAATCCTCTAATTGAAAATAGTTTTCAATCCAAAATTTTTAGAATACGAACAAATTAAAATAGAAATGTTAGATACTGTAATTTACTTCCAAACACACCTTAATACATGGGTAGATACTACAAATCCAATGAGAAACAACATTGGGAACACCCCTAGGCACTAGGTTGTCTTGGGCCCTATGTACCTCGTACCTCGGTGTAATGTAATCATAGAAAAATCCTTTCTCGTTCACGAGCCACTAGTAGGGAACACACCCATAACTTATTGGTCCCCAATAATAATACAAATAGTTTAGTTAGAGTTGTCGTTATCCAAATGCTAAGTGAAACAGGGACAAAACCCATCCGGTCCACTAGCCATACTAGTACAAATCCGCCCCACCTAGGTACCCGGGCTTCCCCTTTTGTACTCAATCAATTTCAGCATGCAACATAAATAAATTTTCATATAAAACATCATTACTGGTCAATCATAACCAATACAGTAGCTATCACATTTTATACCACTTAAAACACGCAACAAAACACTTAGATTTTTCATAAAACAATTCCTCAAAAATCTCGTAGTGTTTCGGATACAAAACACCTTATAAAACTCACTTGCATACTATGTGCACATATTTAAGTTTCCAAAACATAAAGAAGATCCCAATACATTTCATTTAAAACACAAAATTATTTTTAGGGCAACCCTATATAGTTCAAGAAACGACATCATTGCAAAGTCTCCATTTTTACACAACACAACTCTTAGAATTTCATGTGGTTCACAAACACCATTAAAACCAGATTTTTCAGCAACAAACACAAGGGACAATCATTAAAAACAGTATTTTTATCCCTATTATACTTCAATAAAATCAACTAGTTACTTATAGGGTAGCCCCAATTAAACTAAGAATACATTTCTATGAAAAACCCCCAATTTCACATGAAATTGGCCTTTAGGATTCATTTTAAATACAAACACCACTAAAACTATATTTTTCAGAAATAATAAAATTTAGTAAGCATGAAAATACCATAAAAACAATAGCCAATTCACAAAGATTTCATACACAATGGAATCACTTACCAAAACCAAGGAAACCCTTGAATCCTTTGTGCGAAAACTCAAACGCACCACCGCCGCACCTCAAGAAAGCTAAACCAGACCTAAAACCAGAATTTCAGACCATAAAACACAATATAAAACCTTAAATTTTAAACCCTATTTCATGGACATTAGGAACCTCAATTATAATGGAATAAACCCTAACTAAATTGGATGTAACCCTAAACAAATTGAAAGAAGAAAGGAGGAGAACAACTTACATGAAATATCTTGTAGAAATCACCCCCCAAAATACCAGTATCTGATTTCACAAATACTCAAACCTTCAAGGTCGGTTCGAAAAAGAATAGGTATATCATTTAGGAATTTGAATGGGGAAAAAAGAGTAAGAATCGAAGGAGTTATGAAGGAAACAAATTACCTTTATAAATCTGCCCGAAATTTGAGTTCTTAAGAACTTTCGGCCTAAACCGAGATGCAAAGGAGCTGAAACGAGTGTGGGAGGATATTGGACGCGCGGCTGGGTTCAAGGGTCGTGTTTGGGTCTTGGAAGCACCGAAATCCACTTAATAATGAATAAGTTATTAACTAATCAAATTTTATTTTTAAAACTGGAATTGGGCTTTCGGGCAGGCCCAATACCTTAAATAAAAACCCATATACACCTTGGTTATGGATTTCCAAAGGCTCCAAATTTTAATTTCGGTATTAATATATTAGGGGAGGACATTTAGGAGTTGGAATGAGTGAAAAATATTAAAAAATGAATAAGTTATTAAAGAAACGAAATTTATTTTTAAATCTGTAATTGGGCTCACGGTTTGGCCCAATTCATGAAAACTCACCTATTCTCCATAAAAACTTTGGAAACCCCCCAAAACAAAGAATTAATGGAAAGTAAAATAAAAATACATTTAAAATAAGCTATGTATGTGAAAATTCTCCCCACCATGAAAACATTCCGTCCCGGAAAGTCACAGTAAGGCCAAAGCAACAACCAAACTCAACTGAGAAACCAAGAGGTATTCTCTTGCCAGGTTTCTCCCCCAAAGGCCATAACACCTCCAGTGATCAATGAAGGAAGGAATACTCTAAAAAACATGACTTACACCACATTCCAAAAAGAACCAAGCACAATCAGGCTTTATCCCAAATGAAAACTCCTCAGACATAATCTGAACAATACTCAATCAATTTACCCAAATAAACAACAACATCGAACAAGGTTACACTTGCCCTTCTATAACTAAAACATTTGTCACTCTCAAATATCAATGTTTACCAAAGTAAGATGTAGGTAGTTAGATATCTACAAATTATAATACCTACTTCCCATACAAAACAAAGGAAAAATATGAGTTACTCGTATGAAGAGACACAAATGGGCTCCCCACCGTAAGAGACAACTTAATGAATTTTTTTTGAGACAGAATCAAGACACTAATAGGGGGAGGCCCAAACTGACTCCCTAGTACAAGGGGTATACATAAATTAGAAATTTACAAAATAATATACATGATACCCACATTGGGTCTTCCCACCAAAAGAACCAATCATCTTAACTGACCAGCATGGGCCAACACAGAATGACCCGTTTTTTTTAAGATTTGGGAAGGGTGCAGGGTTAGTCCGCACGGTTTGGGAAACCGTGCACTAACTATGCTGATAATTCATTCCACTTGGATTCCAAGCACACTGCCACTACTAATCATGCACAAAATGTGTGCTCAAACTTTATAGCCAAATTTCCAACCATTCTCCAATGACTCAATGGAAACCAATGTGGGAGGGAAAGACATTAGGCGATGACATGGGTACAAGGCCCTCTACCTATTTCAACCGAACGAGAACAACAGAAGGAAGATGATGAAACCATATGATTAAACTGTTCCTATCTTTCATACTGATGATAGGACTTTGTACAAGTGTTTAAACGACACTGGTGTTTCCCCTGACTACGCGCCAGCTTCTCTCCGGGACCTATGGATTGAGCTCAAAATATTGAAGCATCTTCGGCCACGTAGTTAGGCTATTGAAACCCCTATGTGGAGCTTCTTCTTTCGGTGCCACAAACAACTACACTGCATACCCTGATGGGTTTATCAAGACATAACACACTCCATAACCCACTTTACCAAAACCAAACATTTCATTGAAACAAGGGATCAGAAGATGCACACACATCACACCTTGTTTCTTTGGGTGAGAATCAATAGAAGGGAAAGACACATATAAACACCTTCCTCTAAGATAGAGGATTTTATGTTTTCCCCAAGGGAGACACAATCCCAACATAACATAGAACCTTAAAGGATTGTGTGACCTTCACCTTTATGGTCAAAAGAGAACACAACATCACAATGCGTCACCGAACATGACCCTGACGATTGATAGAAACAATACATGGAACGGGACCATATTCAAAGTCCCTAAACAACAGATAAGTCCAAAAAGTGGACACAATATCATATCATGACCTAAATCTCAAAATTGGTTGTTTAATAATAACTCTTTCTTCAAAGAAACTATAGAGAACCCAGAGGCCCTCTTAGACACCATCAAGACACTCATCCATTCTAACAACGAAAGAACACTCCCACCTTTGATGAATCAGGAAACTTAATAAACTAAGGTCCCTTTCAACCTTCCACAAGCACTATCCCACTACAAGAGGATCCAAAAATCAGAGAAATGAATGGGTGTAGACTCAATAAAAAAAAAATTTGATAAATTTTTCTTTATATTGATTAACTGGAGGATTTTCCAATGGCGAAACAAAACGGGTTGCACTTCAGTTGTGCATTAACCCTTAATGGGGGCGTACCTTATCCAATGAGAGAACCCAAGGACCCAACCATGATGGTCCATTGGTCAAAACATGCCACAAACTAGATCCAAACACATAAAGGGAACCACCGTAAAGACATCCCAAATTTTTTTTTCAAAAGAGACCACTAACCGTCCCCACAACACAGCTTACCGACCAAACAAAAACCCAAAACACAGTTCAAACAGAAGGGGTTCTTGAACTCAAAAAATCCCAAAACATCAACATTTTCAAAAACCCATAATACAAACCATACAAAACTATTCATCAAGACATCATGTTTTTCTTTAAAACCAATTTTTTTTTAAAACAAACAGTTTAGCAGTAACCGTATCCACCAATGGTACCCCATGGGCCTCAAACATGCATGATTTTGTGCCACACCGGGCACCCTCCTCATATCCATCCCAGCACTCATCCAGTCGTTCCATCAACCATCCATCATCCCATATAACCCCATGCATGTGGTCACTCAGGGAAATACCAAAGGTTAAAACAAAACTTCCTTCCACTTTTCAAAAACAAAATGGTCAACCAACCCAACCTTTTTCTCAAAACTGCTAACAATGAGATTGAAATCCCAATTCACATCTTACAAAACATTTCATAAGGACACAACCATTTATAAAAGAACTAAATTTCAAGTTATTCACATCAATTTAGAAACATATCATCCCATTAAAACACACTCTAATTGATTAGAAAACTCTATTGGAAACGCTTTTCAAAACCAAATTTAATATAGTTCCTGCTTTCAAAGAGGTGTAAGCGCACCATTTTACATTTCAAAACAATTCTGAAAATTCAGTTCTGCCATTTCATAAACCAAACCATTCCCTCTTTATTTGAAAATCATTTCATAAAAACGTTACGCTTCTTAAAACCAAGTCACCTTAAAACCAAAGTGCTAAGATTTCAAAACTAAAGCACAAAACAATGCAAGAGGAAACTAGTTTCGGTGGGTGACTTGCACATATGGTTGGCAGCCATATTCCAATCACTTCGCCGTCACAGAGAGTATTCTAGGGAAATATCCATGACTCCACATGGCTTGCCAGGACCTACGAGCTCACTGAGATTATTCTCCCAACTCTCTTTTCATTTCCCATAGTAATCATTAAACCAAGAAAACCAGAGGACTCAGATAAATCTATACTCCCCATGGTGACTTGAATCCCTTAATGAGGTGTGCTGGCCAGGCACACTACCCATGACTGAATTTTCAAGTCCCAAAAATCCTAGCTCCAGACATTGCTGACTCTTCCCCAAATAACATGACCCAAGGAGCGAACCTACTCTGATACCATTTTGTCACGAACCGAATCTGGTCACCGCCAAAACTGGCACCAAACCCAGCCCGTGACATGACCCGAAGGGTGTTCCCTATCCCCACGGGCTGGCACAAGTTCCTGGGTATCATTAATATAGGTTTGGGAACGATTTACCCGTGTATGAAAGCATAAAACATTAAAAACATTCCATAATATAAATCTGAAATTTTTGAGCCAAACAAGACTGAAGTGAAAACCAGAACTGAGTACATTGGTTGAAAGATTATACAAGTGGTCCAAATAAAAATAATTATAGCATTATGACATCCCCAAGGACTCCACATGACAAGGGGTCATCGCCCCCAAGCTATCTCCACAACTCCGCACCAAGAATGGGAACTAACACCATGAACCACCATCACCCTTAGCCTTTCCTTTACCTGAATCAAACATAACCAAGTCTACTTACACCCAAGGGGTGTAAGTAGGGTGTGAGCCTAAGCCCAGTAGGATACCACCCAATGATTCCAAAGAGTAAGAAATACAATGTGAAAAATAAAGTAGTTTTCAAACGCAAGGAAAAGTAGTGTTCAAATTTCAAGAAATGAAACCTCTAATTGAAAATAGTTTTCAATCCAAAATTTTTAGAATACTAACACATTAAAATAGAAATGTTAGATACTGTAATTTACTTCCAAACACACCTTAATACATGGGTAGATACTACAAATCCAATGAGCAACAACATTGGGAACACCCCTAGGAACTAGGTTGTCTTGGGCCCTATGTACCTCGTACCTCGGTGTAAAGTAATCATAGAAAAATCCTTTCTCGTGCACGAGCCACTAGTAGGTAACACACCCATAACCTAGTGGTCCCCAATAATCATCCACATAGTTTAGTTAGAGTTGTCGTTATCCAAATGCAAAGTGAAACATGGACAAAACTCATCCGGTCCACTAGCCGTACTAGTACAAATCCGCCCCACCTAGGTACCCGGGCTTCCCCTTTTATGCTCAATCAATTTCAGCATGAAACATAAATAAATTTTCATATAAAACATCATTACTGGTCAATCATAACCAATACAGTATCTATCACATTTTATACCACTTAAAACACGCAACAAAACACTTAGATTTTTCATAAAACAATTCCTCAAAAATCTCGTAGTGTTTCGGATACAATACACCTTATAAACCTCACTTGCATACTATGTGCACATATTTATGTTTCCAAAACATAAAGGAGATCCCAATACATTTCATTTAAAACACAAAATCATTTTTAGGGAAACCCTATATAGTTCAAGAAACGACATCATTGCAAAGTCTCCATTTTTACACAACACAACTCTTAAAATTTCATGTGGTTCACAAACACCATTAAAACCAGATTTTTCAGCAACAAACACAAGGGACAATCATTAAAAACAGTATTTTTATCCCTATTATACTTCAATAAAATCGACTAGTTACTTATAGGGTAGCCCCAATTAAACTAATAATACATTTCTATGAAAAACCCCCAATTTCACATGAAATTGGCCTTTAGGATTCATTTTAAATACAAACACCACTAAAACTATATTTTTCAGAAATAATAAAATTTAATAAGCATGAAAATACCATAAAAACAGTAGCCAATTCATAAAGATTTCATACATAATGGAATCACCTACCAAAACCAAGGAAACCTTTGAATCCTTTGTGCGAAAACTCAAACGCACCACCGCCGCACCTCAAGAAAGCAAAACCAGACCTAAAACCAGAATTTCAGACCATAAAACACAATATAAAACCTTAAATTTTAAACCCTACTTCCTGTAAATTAGGAACCTCAATTATAATGGAATAAACCCTAACTAAATTGGATGTTACCCTAAACAAATTGAAAGAAGAAAGGAAGAGAAAAACTTACATGAAATATCTTGTATAAATCACCCCCCAAAATACCAGTATCTGATTTCACAAATACTCAAAACTTCAAGGTCGGTTCGAACAAGAATAGGTAGATCATTTAGGAATTTGAATGGGGGAAAAAGAGTAAGAATCGAAGAAGTTATGAAGGAAACAAATTACCTTTATAAATCTGCCCGAAATTTGAGTTCTTAATAACTTTCGACCTAAACCGTGATGAAAAGGAGCTGAAACGAGTGTGGGATGATATTGGACGCGCGGCTGGGTTCCAGGGGCGTGTTTGGGTCTTGGAATCACCGAAAACCCCTTAAAAATGAATAAGTTATTAACTAATCAAATTTTATTTTTAAAACTGTAATTGGGCTTTCGGGCAGGCCCAATCCCTTAAATAAAAACCCATATACACCTTGGTTATGTATTTCCAAAGGATCCAAATTTTAATTTCGGTGTTAATATATTAGGGGAGGACATTTAGGAGTTGGAATGAGTGAAAAATATTAAAAAATGAATATGTTATAAAAGAAACAAAATTTATTTTTAAATCTGGAATTGGGCTCACGGTTTGGCCCAATTCATGAAAACTCACCTATTCTCCATAAAAACATTGGAAACCCCCCAAAAAAAGAATTAATGGAAAGTAAAATAAAAATAAATTTAAAATAATCTATGTATGTGACAATCAGAAGATTCAATGAATGGAAGATTAATTAAGATGAGTACATTAATACATGGGATAATATTACAGAACACATTAATGACCTTATAAAAGATGATACTGACTTATAAGTAAAAACCCTTTTCCTATAAATAATTTCTGGAAAATGATTCTAGTATGCTTAAGGTAAATTTATATAATTATGATCTCTATTTTAGTATTGTACTTTTATGAACATTTTTGGATTCTCACCTTTCCCATAAGATTATTCTTATAGTAAAAAATTTAATTTTCGGTCACATAACCATGGGATATTATAGTGGTGAGGGATCCTTTTTCATTGGTTGATCGGGATCGGTGATTGGTGACAATCACATTGGTTAGATTTGAGAGGTAGACATCAAATGTATCATATATACTTAATAAAAATTTGTGAATAATTTCATCACAAGATATTTACCTTTTATCATTATTGGAATAATTTTATTGGAAATTTCACTACATTAATGGAATTTTTAATTCATGGGGTTTTTTCAATCAATCACCGATTAATTTTTTTTTGGTCCTGTTCATTTGGTATTTCAATAAACAATTAGTTTTTATCTGGATTCTAGACATGGATCACACCCCATATATTTCAATGACTAAGGGTTGTTGTCTATAATCACATTGGCCAATGCTGTTCTTACATAAAGTATGTGGTTTTCCCAAGTAATTAATTTTTTTCCTCATAATTAACCAACCAGGTTTACTTTTGACGTATTTATAGAAGTTCCTAGTGAATTTAATCTCCATGATTTTAGGTGGATTCATGAATAAAAAAGGATTTATGACATGTTGTTTGATTTATGATATATATGATATATTGGTATTTTCATCATGTATTTGAGATTTTGAGTGGTGGAAAATTCATGATTGATTCCATTCCAGGAATCATAATTGAAATTAATAATCATTGGAGTCTGAGACATACTACAACATGATGTTTCCCTCAATTTTGAATGATTCATGCGGTCAAATAGTTTTAAACATTAATCTAAATATCATATTTAGTTAATTTTTAAATAAAAAAGTTTTCGTAAATCTTTTTAACTATACACAATGTTTCCACTTGAAAAAAATATAGTTTCATTCATATATGGTATAGTTAATTTAGTGGAAGTGAATGTATAACATTGTGTTTGGTGATATAAATGTAGTGTGACCCAATTCAAGAAGAACTTCTCGAACACATTCAGTACATGTTCATGGATATGGAATGGAATATAGGCATTGTCAATAAATATGGGATAACCATATAAGATGAAATTTCTATGGAATATATACATGTTATGGGTACACGGTCATAGGCCATGAGGCCACAGGGGGACCCCTTGTAGCCAAGACATGATACATACCCGATGTACATATAATGAAGTATTACAGAGCTTCAAAATCTATTCCAAATGTAAAACAATACTTGGAAAGGAAAATATTCTTCACACATGGTAATCTCACATATAGGTCAAATTCTTCTCCCTAGAACATGTATCTTATATATAACCTTCTGCAAAACTAGGATTTTTCCCCACACGTATCACATTTATAGATGTTTACCCCGTTGGGAGTGATGGTAACATTCATTTGGGAATACCGAAAATTATGTGATGTTTTTAATTCATGGCTCATCATTAGGAAATGAATTATAGATTCAACTGATTAGTTTGGTTCTTATGACAGAATGCTGGGATGGTTCCCCAATCACAATAGACATAGATCGCCTATAATCTTTTAATAGGTAGATTTGGTATCCCAAATATTATAATAGGGAGATGGTAATTGATCTATGGAGTGGAACTCCCCCATAATCATGCAATGTTGGGGTGTAGGTCCCCAGTGAGATAGAGTTCACCCTAGGATTTTTTTTAGTTCCCTAGAGTTGGTGCCTCTACTAAGATACATTTTTATTTACCTATGATGCGGGGAATTAGAGATGGTCATCTGATGTAGTAGGATGAATAATTTCTCATGCCTAGTTTTTGGAGATGGTGAACTATTTTATCTCTCTCATTTGTTTATTATTCATCATGTATATTGGGTGTTTTCCATCTTTCTATGTATTTAATGTACTATAATTTTATCATTTTATTGATCCCTTGATGGTTTTTAGTCATACTATTAAATATATAAATACTAATAAATGATTTGTAATTCTCAACACATGTGATAACTTATGTAGTTGACAGGAAGATCAATTATCCAATTTTTTGATCATAGAAATACTTCAGTGCATTTACTATGTATAGTTATTGAATATTATGATCTGAAGACAAGATAACAAATTATTCCTCTAATTCCAATTTTTTTCAGGTGGTGATATGATTTCTAGGTGGGAATGTATTATACAACGTTTATGAAATATGTATATATCATTACAACTCTCAAGTAATCCTTATATATTTTTCATGCATTGTTATAATCTGGATGTTTGTTTCCGTATATTATTCCTTAATAAAAATTCAATGATATGGTTGTATTTCACAATAAATTTACATTAGAAAAATGATTTATATTTCGTAATATTCATTCGCAACATGTCTATATATATTTTATCCAATTTTAGGTGCACTAGGATTTGTCAAAAATGGATTACCACCCACGATGTATCCACCCAATGAATGGTTCATAGTTGTTATGATGCCCTCCAATTATGTATCTCTGAACCAAAATTCCAAACACAAGATCTATTATTAGAATAAAGGTATTCATATTGTCGATTTTGATATATTATCTATATAGGAATATGAGTGATGTATAAATGGATCATAACATCATAATGTGGGGTTTCCAAAAAAAGAACTTAAATATAAATAATGAATTTAGTAAAAGAAGATCAAGGATTAGGACATTTCAACCCATTACCACAATGGATATTTTATTAAATTGTAATATTGTCTCTACTATAAATACTTTCCAACCCAATACATATGAATTATTGATAGGGATTAAGAAATTATATACATGTAAAGGATGGACATTGTTATAATAAAATTATCATCATCATCCATGAATAAATTACTAAAAAAACATCCATTCTGTATAGGATCATGGAGGCCTAAATAGATAAAGATGTGATAATGGAATATGTATTTAGTATTCTAGAGTGAATCATTGAAAAACATTGAGTTATATGGTTTGAAACTCAAATATTTTCACCATAAAAACTAGATATGGATAAATATCTTTAGAATGATATTTATATCTCATCCTTCTATATGAATCCATGAAGAACTATTATGTAATGGGATGAAATAATAAAAATATCTAGTTTGATACGATAAATAGTGGGTTTGAAAACTCATTATCTTGATTCTTTGTATACTAAAAATAAAATATTGAGAACATATTTATATTGAAATGCCACAGCCAATAAATATACCATTATAGAAATGTGAAAGCATAATCACAAGCTTCTTCCCAGTGCTCCATTAGGTTTTTAATGAAAAAACACCAACAGGATGGTAATCAGTCTCCTTATTAATTTAGTATATTTTCTTGTTATCGAACTATATTTATCTAGTTACATAATAGATTATATATACATAATGTATTTGTTATATATTCACTATGTTCCAAACTCCTTTTTATTTAGATCCCCATGTATTATCTCATTGTTTTGGAGAATCCCTTAGCAACCACAGTATATTAATATTAGTTCACGTACTTACAGTCACACTCATTTGATAATTTATCATCACTTTTTTTGGGATGTTATTTAACTACTAAATCATGAGATAGACCTTTTATTGTATATGTTGAAGCTTATTTATATCAAGGATCAAACAATGTCATCCAATCCACCTCAGGAATGTGTTATCATCTTATACCACACCCTTAGGGCATCTGATGGTGTGATAAGGGATTATGTATGTAAACCCAATATTTTAGTATTTATATATTCTTATTATTGGTAAAATAATGATTATATTTATCGCATAAACTAATGTACGTTAATAAAATATTTTTATATAATGAAATCAAAATTTAATTTTTAGGAATATATTTTTTTTTTGTATATAGACACATAAATTGGATAAATTAAATTTTTTTAAAATTAATGTTATCATAATAATATATTATTATTTAGTAATATTTGTTTTAATATAAATTCTATGATGATTTAATGAATTCCAATATAATCTTTATTATGTTGTGAGAAATATTACCATCAAAATAACCACTATTTTTAAATAAATAGTCGTTCTATAATTAAATTTGTAATTTTTTATATTTTATAATTTATTTCGAAATGTTTAATATCAATTTTGAAATTAGAAAGTAAATATTATACATTAAGTATTCTTATTTATTATTTGAGACATGTTTTTTTGTAAATATTTATTACATTATAATATTGAAATGCACGACCAATTTTTTCATATAGACCAGTCAATGTTTTGATGCTCTACTAATGTGTATAGCAGCACTCGGGCCGAATCCTCGGTGATAAAATTTTTTATTAGACATTTGTTTTTGGTTTATTGTATTCTGATTGGGGGGTTATATTGCAGAGCTTATGAAATGATTGATTTATTATGACTGATTTTACAAATTTATAATGAATGGGTTGAGTTCATCTATAGGTTGTTAAGCTTATGATATCCTTGATCTTTGATTTATATTGCATTAAATTAACAGTCATGTCACATGTTGACGTTGATTGGAATTTATAAGTGTTAAATCTTTAATCCATGCCTTAATATAACTAGGATTATAACCTCAATCAGTACTTGATTTTGGTAGTTTAATTATGGATCTAATAATCCATGGAATCCATATGTTAAACAAAAAAAATCATTAATCCATGACATGCTAAGTTCAACATACACAATATTAATAGGAACAATATTCATTGAGAAAAAGCTCTCAATCACTTAACATACCTAAATTATAACTCACCCAAATGAGGTATTTACTCCACAATTAAAATGATTACAAATCTGGTTATAATAATTATTATGATAAATTCATAAGATAAGAAAAATAATGGGATAAGAAAAGAGTTTTTCATCGAACACACACATATGAACGTTGATGAGAATTAAAAATGACCATTACATTGAATGAGAAAGAAAAAAGAAGGGAAGGGGATTAAACTGTATTTAAAAATTTTTAAGAACATTAATATTAAACTATAGAAGGTGAATGATAATAATAGATATTAAAGAAAAACCATGAATTATAACGGAACTACAAAGAAAGAGACTTACAAGATTACCAAAATGAAGAACACATAAGTAAATGAAAACAAAGAGAGGGGGAAAGGTCTCTAAAGTGAAAACATTTGTATAAAAGGTCCTCCCAGGCCCTTGGAAAATCTTTTTTCATGCCAATATGTGCTCCTATATTCTGAAATGAAAACTCATTTGAAGGAGAGGAGGGGGATGTTTTTAAAGCCCAAGGAAGTGGACTGTTGGCATTCCAAATATGTCCCTTCCACATGCCTTGATGATTTGGACATCCTGAGTGTCGGATATAGACATATATCCTTATTAAAAGTTGTAAGTAATATTGTTTTTCGACTTCTCTCAAAATTCGGAGTCATTTCAAACTATGGATCCAACGTTATGTCGGTTTGATTAAAAAAAATTAAACTGTCCATTTCAATCCATGTTTTTTCAATGTCCAAAATGCGAATGGATTTTGGAATAGGAAGATTCCTTCAAATCTAAATGCTTTATTAAACAAATTCGGCCACCTATATCTCTTATTTGACAAAAAAACCACATCTTGATTTGAGGAATAGATCATGAGACATGTCGCGAATACTGTTCTAATTTTCATTCCTGGCCAGAATGGTGGTATGCGTATAAATTAATCATTTGGGACCATTTTATTTGGATTTGGGCCTTTATATTTTTATTCAATAATACTTATACTGTCCCCCAGAACTTTGATGTTAATTCAAGAATTTTAACTTCTAGATGGGGCCCTGTAATTCAATATTCATGGATGGTTCAGTTTTTTCATAGATTAATTACGGCTTCTTGAGTGGTCCATATATTCCATCAAATGGAAGAATTGGATCAAGATACATTCTAATAAAATGTTGGATATTGAGTTAGGAATCAAACAAAAAAAGAACAAAAAAATTCGGATCAGTAAAGTGATATTTACAAATACAATAGTAAACTGAATTAATTGGAATACTACTAAAAATGCTCAAAAATTATACATAGTATTAAAATATTAATATTTCACACAAATTATGCACATTACATATAAAATAAGTAATAAGAGTATATAATATGTCATGAAAATATTATTAAAAGAAACTTCCCACACATAGTCTTTATCATTTCATCTTGTTCAACAAATATAAAAATACGACAAAATAATTTTCACTCACCAAAAAATATTAAAATGTTGTTTTCTCCAACTAGGGGAGGTTAGGACTATTTCACTCATCTATATTGAATTACACCTCAAATTTTTACATAAATTGTTTTCTAAAAACAACTCTTCTTTTCATAGTCAAATTTAGAACTAGAAAATGGTGGCACACAATACTCAGACCTCTCAAGATGATAAAATTAATTTATGCAGATTGTCTCATTCAAAAACAAAAAAGTGAAAATATTAGAGTTTATAAGAGCTCTCAGCTTCCAATCTCTATCCAAATATCAAAATAATCAAGAGGTCATTTGAAGGGGTTTTTCCATGGATATGGTATGGTAGGAATATAATTTCCAAGGGAGATAATAAGAGGGGTAAAATACCAACATGGAAAATGAAATGAATGGTTTTTTTGAAGAGACATGAATGGAAATAGAAACACATATTTCTGAGGGAATGAAAATGTGAAATAAGACAAAAAATTGGAATTATATATGAAGGAAATGATAATATGGAATATTTACAAAACATAAAACTTCTACCAATGACATAAGAATATAATTCAAGTGTACTTTTTTCTATTTTTATTATTTCTTTGAAAAGTTAAAATTGAAACTGATCTCACACTAATATCCCAACCCATGATTGATCCTATCACAACAGTACATGTAATAGTTATAACAAGAAAAATGGATATGAAATAGTGATTTTTGATCAACCCAAGACAAAACCCATTCTTATTTTCATTTTTAATTTTATTTTTGTTGATATTTTTTAGTGATTTTTTAACACTTTTCAATTATACAAGATACAATTATATACATTACCAAACCCCACTAATGGACTACCTATCCCCCACACTTAAAAGGATTCATTACTTCAAGAATATGATAACATGGTGAAATCAAAAAAAAAGGGTACTGGAAAATATATTCATTCCCCACACTCGTAAATTTCTAAAAAATTAATCAATGAAAATCCATGTTGATAACGGGTGAGAAAAGGTATAGGGCTTGTAATTTGTCTAAAAAAAGGTTTTCATAGGCTCATTGTGGATTTAAAAAGGAGGATTAATGTAAGGAAATGGGTGGTTATTTGGCTAATGTGATTATCATGTTGTTTAGAAAATGCCTCTATCATAATAATGCACTCTAAAGTTGGAAATTCAGCACCAAGGTCCCCAAACTCAAGAATCAAAAATTGGGGTAAAAATCATTTCTAAAAGATGTCCAAAGGTGGACTTGGCATGAAAGCTAATTTTGTTCCTCACGGTTGGGGGAAATCAGTTTCCCAATCAAAAAGTGAGAATTCAAAATTTGTTGGTTTTGACACAGTATTCTCTATCCAATGTCATGATGAAAATACAAAATTTTTTAGATGAAAAATTGTCCGTTGACTCCCCATAATGTTTGAACAAAGATTCAAATCATGATGGTGAGTATGCTTTACTGTTGATTTTTTTTATTTTTTTTATGATGTTTTTTTGTTTTTATTTGTTAAGGAATTTTTAATAAAGACACACCCACACAAAAGAGAATGGGAAAAGAAACGGGTTTGATAATAAATGTGGTAAAAAAATGAATGATAGAGGAAGATGAAAAATACCTATAGAGAGGAATAGAGACAAAGAGAGTTTAAGGGAAAAAGGTTCCCCTGCATTGGATTTGGTGGGTTTCAATCTCCATCTAGTGGTGGGTAAACTACAGAAGTTGGGGATCAAGTGTAATTAAATTTTGTTCTAGGATTGTGTGTCCTCTCATGGTGATGCTTCAACCATTGTCCATTAACTGTAAATGACCTTTTAGAAGAGGGGTCGTGTACTTGCACACACCAAACGGGTAAACATTAGTAATAATAAAAGGACCATCCCAACAATAATTAATCTTACATGGGTGAAGCTGAAATCGTGAATTCAAGAGCATTACCTTTTCACCTTCATAATCATTCTCAGGATGTGTTTTTCATGGAGTGCATGGGATTTTTATTTTTAGAGATTAGAATTCTCGTAAGAATCATTTCAAAGATCATCTAGTTCAGCAAATTGAAAAAATCATTCTTCACCAAAATTTTCACACTCAAAATTACAGGTTTTCACAGCCCAAATAGACTTCAGTTGGATTCCAACTGGTAAATTACATTCATTAACAAAAACTAGCATAATGTGAGACATCCCAATGGTTGTTTTATAGGCATTTCGATAAGCCCAAAGTGCTTCACCATGTATTTTAGGCCATTTTTTTCTGGTGGGTTTTAAAATTCTCTCAAGCACTCTTTTCACATCACTATTATAAAGTTAATCCTTGCCATTTTTTTGGTTCGGGATATTCATATGAAGTTTTATGTACAACCACATTGTTTTTCAAAAGAGATTTCATGGTTCTATTACTAAAATGGTTTCATAAGTCACTGATCAAGGCATGTGTTGTGACAAATCGATGGAAGATGTGTGTCTTTAGGAACTCACTAACAGTATGTTTATTACCTTTTATAGTGGGTTTCTCATCAACCCACCTGGAAACATAATAAAATTCAATAATAATGTATGAGATTCCATTGTAAGGGGAGAATGGTCCCATGAAATCAATACCCCAAACATCGAATACCTCACATAAAATTAAATGATTTTGTGGAATTTAATTTTTCTTTGAAATTGTGCAAGACTTTTGGAAAGTGAGACATGATTGACATAACCATATGTGTCCTTGAAGAGTAAAGGCTAGAAGAATCTAGAGTCTAGGACCATTCAGGATGTCCTTTGTGGTCCAAAGTGGCAACCACAAGGCATTGAGTGATAGAATTCTAAGAAGGAATAATGTTCATTTTAATCTACACTTCTCTTTATTACCATGTCAGCCCCATTTTTCCAACATTTATTTTTTCCCAAAAATAGTATTTTAAATCCCTTTTCAACATCATTTTTTGTTATTTTGAATAATTTTCAATAAAAACACCAGAACCCATGTAATTTACAATTGGGGCACACCCTGGTATTTTTGGAGTGAGATATGAAAGGTGTTTAGTTGGGAATTCAGGATCGATTATTTTAGAATGTGGAGAATTATAAATTCTAATCAAGTGATCAATCACATGGTTTTCATATCTAGGTCTATCTTTGATTTCAAGGTCAAACTCTTGGGGCATTAGGATACACCTTATTAGCCTTCACTTGGATCACTTTTCTTGAGTATGAACTTTATAGTAGAATGGTCTGTAAAGTTAATTATTTTGGAAAATAAGAGATATGGCCGGAATTTATATAAGGCATACACAACTGGTAAATGTTTTTTTCAATGACAATGTATTGAGATTGAGTTGCATCCAATGTTATGAGGAATAATAGATGACATGAGGAATTGTTTCTATTCGTTGACCAAGAACATCCCCAACAAATCTATCTAAAGCATCACACATCAACTCATAGTGTATAGACCAATCTGGGGTTTGGATTATCATGGCAGATATAAGAGCAGTTTTGAGTTCAATGAATGCTATCTTGCAAACAATATCTAAATGGAAAGTGTTATCATTTTGGAGAAACCAAGTTACTGGGAGGTAAATTTTACTAAATTTAAGGATGAATCACCAATAGAAACCAGCATTACCATGGAATGAATGGATGTCTCAAAAAGAAGTGGGTTCAGGAAGTGGTTGGATCACGTCAATTTTGGCAGGATCGACTTCAATAACATCTTTTGCAATTATGTTCCCTAGAAAAATCTCATTTTCCACCATGATGTGACATTTTTCAAAATTTAACAGAAGGATAAACTTGAAACACTTTGGAAGGACTACAGAGAGTGAATTCAAGGAAAATTTAAATGACTCACAATAAATGGTAAAGTCATCCATGAATACCTCCATGCAATGTTCAATGAATTTTGAAAATATACACATCAATCACCTATGGAATATTGAAGGATCATTGCAAATGACAAAAGGAATTCTCCTATATGAATATGTTCCAATGGATAAGTTAAAGTAGACTTTTCTTGGTCCTGATGTGTGATTGTTATTTTGAAGTAGCCAGTGTATCCATCAAGAAATAAATATTGTGACTTTCCAGCTAATCATTCTAGAATTTGATCAAGGAATGGAACAGGGTAGTGGTCTTTTCATGTTTCAACAATGAATTTCCTATAGTCTATGCACACACTCCATTTGTTTTTCACATGATTTTTAACTAACTTACCATCTTTATTTGGTACAATAGTTATCCCACACTTCTTAGTTACAACATGAATTGGACTAACACATTCAATATCTGAAATTGGGTAGATAATACTAGC
Organism: Viscum album; assembly: GCA_963277665.1. Classification (NCBI taxonomy): domain Eukaryota; kingdom Viridiplantae; phylum Streptophyta; class Magnoliopsida; order Santalales; family Viscaceae; genus Viscum; species Viscum album. Next base: position 56,945,696 of record OY728143.1, on the reverse strand, counting down.
TTGAATAAGCTTGGTGATATCTTCCCTAACTACCTCAAGGATGAGTGGATTGAGTCTTATTTGTGGCTATCTAATTGGTTTGGATTATTCCTCAAGATGGATGTGATGCATGCAAAGGGAAGAGTTGATTCCTGGAATGTCATCTAGGTTCAACCCTAATGCCTTGTTGTATTCCTCTAACACATGAACAAGTTTTGACTCCTCGGTTTCTGTATGTGAAGAAGAGATAATTAAATTATAAGTGTGATCATGGAAAAGGAATTAATATTTCAGGTGTTCATGATGAGGTTTCAGATCAGTCTCCTCCTTCATTTGTGGGTATAAAAACTCGGGAATGGAGGAAGGTAATTCAGTTTCTTCATATTAATTCTCCTTAATATTTTCCCTGGTTGAGGAGTAGATATTAGAGTTGATGTGGGATTTAATATAGTTTCGAAGCTCCTCTAGATTAATGGAGTATATGAATTAGAGGTTCACATAAACATCACCATTTCTGACATGGTTAATCATGGTGTAGATTTCACAAGTTCCTTTCCCATTAGAACATGATGAACATGATGGAATGGGTTTCAATTTACTCATAGAAGTGTACTCAGATTCCTGGATTGAGAATGTAGAGTGATCCTCATATGGGTATCACATGGCATGGAAAATGTTGAACATGACCAGTTGGTCACCAAATTATATGGATAAGATGCCTGAATGGGCATCAGTTTTGGTTCTTTCTATGATTAGGAATGGTCTTCCTAGAATTAAATGAGATCGAGAAGAGTTTGTCTCACCTTCCATGTCAAGGACATAAAAATCGACTGGGATGATAAGATCATTGACATGAACAAGGACATCCTCGATTATTCCCTGAGGACTATTTGTGGTTCAATTGGCTAACTGAATGAAAACAGCTGTTGGATGTAAGGGACCTAGACCAGGTTTGTAGAAGATATAGTTGGGCATGAAATTAATTGGGGATCCTAGGTCTATGAGTGCATTATCAAAGATGGAACATCCAATTTGGCATGGAACTGTAATGGTCCCAATAACTTTGTACATTATGGGAGTAGACTATTGGGTGGAAACATTTTCAATTGTCCTAAGTTGCCTCTTGTGGGTTCATAATTCTCTAAGAAACATGGCATACATAGGGATTTGTTTAATGGAACCTACGAGGGGTATGTTGACATCAACACATCTAAACATGTCACGCATTTTAGGATCGGGTTCAAAGGACTTATTTGGCATAAAAATAGATTGAGGAATAGTAATTGGACTCTTAAGTGGAATGGAAGGAGGTGAGGTAATTTCTTTAGGTACCTTTTCATATTTCATTTTTTTTTCTAATTTTCTAGGTCAAAATTCAAATGAGGATTAGATGACTTATCTTGAGGAATAGAAATTTTCATTCCCAATCTAAGTGAAATTGAACATACATTACCCTTGGAGTTGGGTAATGGTAGAGATAAATTTTGGGATGAATTGAATGGTTGTTGCTGACTATGTTGGGATTCAAGTTAACGAAATTTAGTTTTAATGTTCTTGTGGCTGGAATGGTTGAAGGAGGCAAGATCTTCCACTGCACATTTCCATGTTTTCTAGGAAGAAGAAGCTTTTCCCTAATTGGGATTACCTTGATTTTGGTTCGTAGTAATGAGATTTTATTGGTTTTGTAATTGGTAAGGCTCACTAGGATATTGGAATCCATGAGGAGGATTTTTCCATTGAGGATGAGGAATAAAAGGATAAGGTTGTTAGAAGTTACCTACACCTTGACCATATTGGAATTGGTTTTGGTTTTGATGAGGGAATTAAGGGGAATGAGAGACATAATTAGCATACCTCATGCCTTGGTTATTAGAAGAAGACAAGGGCTCAGATAGAGGTTGGTTGAAGTTTCTAATGAAATGACCTAATTATTGAGGGTCAGGATTCTACTGAGCATATTTTTCATTGAGCTCCATTGGTCCAAATGCATCAGATTGATCCTCTAGAAGTTGTGGAAAGGTGTCTATTGGATGAGCTGGTGAGTTTCAGATTCAATAGTTTTTTATAGGTTCATGAAACATTGATTGTGTATAAGATGGGGTTGGGGTTTTAGATGACACCGCTAGTTGTCGCACAAGACCTCTAAGTTCACTCATCCACTAGGTCATCTTTCTTGGCTCTATGGATATATTTTCATGTACTTGTTTTACACAAGCATTTTCTTGAGTATAGAATTGTTGTCTGTTTGTAGCCGTGTTTCTTATTATATCTATTGCAGTTGTAGGAGTTCTATCAACAAGTGCACCGCCACTTGCGGCATCAATGAGGATTCTCTCCATATCTAATAACCCATCATATAAGTATTGGATCAATAGTTGGTTAAATATTTGGTGGTGAGGGTAGGTTGAAACAAGATTTTTGAACCTCTCCCAGAACTCATGGAGTGATTTATTTGGGAATTGAAGAATATCACTTATTTCCATTCAGATAGAAGCAATACAAGATGCATGAAAAAAATTATCTGAGAAGATTCGCTACATGTCATTCAATGTGGTTATGGAGCCTGCTGGGAGGTAGTAGATCCATGACTTGGCGGATTCAGCTAGAGAGAAATGGAATGATAAATGTTTTATTTGTTCCTCAAAAACCCCTTGAGACTTCATCTTAGAGAACACAACTCAAACTATTTAAGGTGGAGTTGTGGATTCTCACTAGTTAGACCATGGAAATGAAGTAGAAGATGAATCATACATGATTTGAATTCAAAATCTGAAACTATGTTTGGAAATTGAAAACAAAGGGTTTGTTAATTCATATCAGGGGTAGAATGTTCTTTAAGGGTTGGTTCCCTATGATTTTCCATTTCTAATTCAACTGGTGGGACAAGTACTGGTTCATGAATGAGTTAATTATATCTTATGTTCCTCTTATGTAGGGGAAGTTTTCACTCAATTTAAGTGTCCAAAAATCTGAGAGATTGTTTGGGGGCTATGGGGCATTCAAATATATCTTTGAATAAAGGGGAAGAAGGGTTTTTCTTTGTATGTTTTCTGTTTATTAATTTTATGAGAAGCTGGGTTTTTATTTGTGTTTTTTATTTTTTTAAATTATTTTTTCTTTATTTACAATAACAAGAAACTGATTACTACTTAAATAACCATCCATGACAATGGATCCATTTAAAATGTGCTTTAAATTGTCTCATATTGACTAGTCAATGTTTTGATTATCTCCTAATGTGTATTGCAGCACTCGGGTCAAATCATCGGTGATGATACTTTTTAATAGCCGATTGTTTTTATTTGATTGTATTATGATAGGGGGGATTGTTTTCAAAGAATATGAAATTATTGATTGATTATGATTGATTTAAAAAAATTATAATTATTCGGGTGAGTTCATCATTAGGTTTTTTATCATGTGATAACCTTGAGCTTTGCTTTATATTGAATTAAATTAACACCCATGTCACAAGTTGACATTGATTGGAATTTCGAAATGTTAATTCGTTAAACCAAAACATAAATTAACAAGGATTGTAACCTTAATTAGTATTTTATTTTGGTATTGTATTAATGGATACAATAATCCATGGAATCAATATGTTAAGAAAAACAAGTCATTAATCAATGACATGCAATGTTCAACATACACAATGTTAATTTGAATAATATTCATCGAAAAAAGCCCTCAATAAATTAACATACCTAAATTATTACACACCCAAATAAAATATTTACTCAGCCATTGAAATTATTATAAATCTAGTTATAATGATTACAATGATAAATTATGAAGATATGAATAAAAAGGGATAATAAATGATTTTTTCATCGAACACACACACACGCACACAAGAATGCTGATGAGAATTAAAAACGATCTATAGACTGAATGAGAAAGAAAAAAGACGAGAAGGTGATTAAATAGTATTTAAACTATTTTAAGAAAATTAATATTAAACTAAATAAGGTTAATGATAATAATATATATTAATGAAAAAACATTCCTCAAAGCAGAATTACAATGAAAGAGACATACAAGATTACAAAAATGAAGAACACAAAAGTAAATTAAAAAAATGAGATGAGGAAATGTCTCACAAGTGAAAAAATGAGTTTTATAAGTCCTACAAAGCCCTTGATAAAGATTTGTTTGTGCCAATATGTTCTCATATCTTCTTAAATGCCAACTCTTTTGAAGGAGAGGATGGGAATGAATTTATATACCAATGAAGTGGACTATTAGAATTTCAAATCTATCCCTCCACTTTGCTCGATGATTTGGACATCCATGAGGCTGAATATCAAGTTATCTTAATCTTAAAATTTTTATATAATAATGTTGGCTGACCTCTAAAAATATTTTGTGTCATTTGGACATATGGAGCCAAAGTTATGGTGGTTTGATTGAACAATGTTAAACTGTCCATTTCAGTCCATGCTTTTTCGATGGACAAAATGTAAATGGATTTTGGAATATGCAAATGGATTCAAATATGAATTATATATTCAACAATGAAGGCCACATATATCTATTATTTCACACTGAAAAATATCATCTTGTTTGATGAATCGATCAAGTGACATGTCATGAATATTTATTTGATTTTAATTCCCAGACAGAATGGTGGGTTGAGTTTAAATGAATCAGTTAGGGCCCCTTGTTTTTGAATTTAGGCCTTGAAATTTTTATACAAGACTCCTTACATCCCCCCCCCCCGAGGCTTTGTGGATAATGATGAAATTTATATTTTAAGATTTATCCTTTTAAAGAAGTGTTCATAGATGGTTCAGTTTCTTCATAGATTCTCTAGGCCTTCTTGTGTGGTCCATATGGGCCTTCAAATGGAAGAATTGGCCCCTAATCCCTTCTAATGAAATGTTTGATATTGAATTAGGAATCCTAAAAAATAAGAACCACACAATTTGGTTCATCAGGGTAATATTTATAAATTAAATAGTAAACTGACTCAATTGGACTACTTCAAAAAATGCTCAAAAATTATAATTAGTATTAAAAGTTTAATATTTTACAGAAATTATTCACATTTCATATAAAATAAATAAATTGAATATATAATAAGTCATAAAAATATTAATGAAATAAAATAAAAATTATTTATAATGACATCATACTATTATAAATGCGTTGAAATAAATAATATAAAGAGAATACATTAATAAAATATGATTCTAATTTACATAAATTTATTTATAATACTGTTTTACTAATTTTATAAACAACTAATGAAGCCTCGAGAAACATTATTATAATTCAATAATTTATAAATAATTTATTTTGAACATTAAACTCTTCCTTGTCACTAATTTTATTATTTTAATTTTATTTTTTGATTTCATAATAAATCATTTTGGAGAACTCTTATTTGGTCGAAACCATGGGAAAAACCCTGGAAATGTTTGACTTTTTTATTATTTTATCATTTCTTGTAAAAAACCAATTTTTTTAAATTAATATGAAATATCTATATTGGTTTATAAAAATACCCACCAATCCACAAAATAATCAGTACAGAAAACTGATTTTGAATGTATTTACACCCCTCCCCATGTAATTCCTCGATATTTTATGAACATTATTTGAAATTAATTTAATATTTTTTCTATATTTTTTTATTTATTTTCCAGAAACACAAAATTATTTTTTCTTGAATTATACAAAACACAATGTAAATCATGTGATATGGGGAAAAATAGATTAGCATGTGGTAGAAGCAATACTATGTTTTGACGATAGTTAACAGGACAACTATTTTTAAAATTAAATTCTGACACTTATATGAATATTATTTGTAAAAATAAACTTTATTTTTTAATTCATCATGTTAATATAAGTTTGGTGTTATTTTTACGTTTTTTCAACAAAACATCATTTTTGGTTCAATAGTGAAAAATACAATATGTTAGTTAAAACCCCTCTCATTGTTTAAATCGTTATTAGTGAAAATTAATATTTTATTTTGTACTAAAAAGTAAAAATAAATAAGGAATACACATATTACTCCATTTTATATCATTTTAAACATTTATATATTTTTATTAGTAGTAAAAACTAATAAAACTAATATACATTTTATATTAAAAGCCTACTTTCTCACAACATCAATGGCATTGGTGTTAATCATAATTTTCCCACTTATGTGATTTGAATTTTGAAAAAATATAATACACCATTTTAATCGGTATATTATTATCTTATAATATAAAATTATTTTTTAATAGATATATTATTAAACGTGGTATAAATTAATTAGGGTGAATAAGCTGAAAGAAATCTTAAAAAGTCACTAAAACATACTCTTAAGGACCTAAAATAACTGGAAACCTATAGAAAGGTAATTAGATTCCAATAAATCCTCCATATACTCTATTAGGTGTAATGCTATGGTTTATTGAGATTTTATTACGTAGATGTTACCTATATATAATATTATGTAAGGAAAATGACAACAATAGAAAATTTATAACCTTTAACTTTTTAAAAGCACTTGGATATGAAAATAACCTCATATTTTTTGATATACATATAATTTTGAATGATAAAAGTTTTATTATTATCATAATAATTTAATAATAAATTTTAACGAAGAATTATTTACATAAAATGATTAAAAAACAACATAGTGAATATTAAGTTAATAATTAACTAAAATAAATGATACTATAAATTTTAAAATTGAAGTATATTGATTGAATTATTATATATAGTTATTATTTCTGATTAATATTTCATGCTAAAATAATATATATTCAATATATTTGAAATGAAATATTTTATTAATATTTTAAAATAAGAATTAAATAAATAATTTCAAAATTGTCATTAAGGATGTTTTAAAATAAATCATATTTTATTAAATTAAAATAAATTTAATTACAATAATATGTTATGAAAATTGTCTTTTAAGTGATAAAAATTATTAAATATGGTCTATTTATGGACCATCTTATATGTAATAACTAAAAAATGATTCATTGATAGTAAAAACATTTTTATCCAGATTCGGGTGTGAACATTGATTATGTGTGTCACACTAGCTTCTTTTAAAAATAATTTTGGAAAAATATGAGATTTTTATTTTAAAGAGTATATATAATAATGATAATAATTTGTATAAATATATTCAAATAAATTTAACTTTATTTAACACATAATTACAAAATTACTTCTGTTATATATCTTGATTCTCGAATAAAAACCTAAATTATAATATTACAGAATCATTGATGTAATAGAAACACATTATTAAAATGTAAATATTTTTTTATTGGATGTTTTAACAATAATTTATACCATTTAATCAATTATTTTTACATTTTTTTGGCACATTTTGTTAGTTATACTTCCCATTAATGAATACCTTTTGGTATTTACAAAAATGACACTCCCCTTTCCATATAAAAATAAAAACACTCTCCCACATCCTCACACCTCTCAAACCACATTGGAATGTATATTATCCTACGATTAATCTTAATGAAAATAAAATATTACACCTTTAGGACTTACATTGGAAAAACATACTTCTACGGAATCCCATTGGTGCAAACCAAAAATAGTTACAAAATTAAGATGTAATACCCTCCATCAAGTTCCATTATTTTGATTCCATTTTCAACCCCATAAATTATTCTTTTTCCATTTTTTTTTAAAAAATATTAAATATACTTGGAATTTTTTATTTAATTTTTTTATGTAAAATTAAAATAATTTCAGTCTGATCGTAAACAAACATTCTCATTACATATACATTGAACTAACACATCATTAAAATAATTATTGATCATTATTTTGATAATTATTATAATTGTGGATTATGATAGAAAATATATTTATATATAATATATATAATATTTTTTTTCTTTAGTCTTCTGTTATAATTTTAAAATTCATATCGTTATACTTACAAAATTGTGTAAAAACAATAATTTAGTTTTAGGAAGAGTGGACTACTGCCCCCTCAAACTGATGTAATTCATTCTAACCATACATCAAATGTATTAAAGATTATTTTAGTGAATATATATGTTATATATTAATGAATAATTCCACTTTAATTAATATATATATATATATATATCATTTTTATATTTTCTCCATACACAAACAAAACTGAAGCAACGTTAATCCATATTTACGGCATATCGTCTCCATAAACAATGAATTCAATTCTATAATTATATATTATATATATAATAAAGAAACAAATACACATAATATACATGATATTTTCATCATGCTTTAAATTCTTCAAATCATTAAAAATGTATAAATTCCAAAGATATAACAAATTAAGACACATTTGAAAAAACCAGAGAATATTATCTGAAGCGTAAATATAACATGATATTGATAATGAGATGTTAAAATAAAGTCATAATACATAATTATATATACGATATTGGAAATTAAAAATATTTATAATAAACATACATTTATTATTAATGAGTTTTGAATGAGTACGGTGAGTGTCAATACACAAGGTAATGGAATTCCACCTCACATTTTATTTCCATTACATACATGATTTATTCATTCCACATTTATTTTTTGTGGGTGTATACATCCAATTGAATTATTCTTATATATTATTATAGTAAAAATTATATTTTTTACATATAAATTATATGATCATTAATTCTTGGAGTTTATGTTGGAAAACATACTAAATTGGTAATGTAATTCTTCCTCAACTATCTTCCATTAGGACACATGTCATACATGGGGTGTATATTTCAAGATATCTAGTGGTATGTGTTTAATGGAATAATCTTTTTTAATTTCTATAATTTTTATATTTATGAGTCCTTCTATTAAATATTACGACCCTTATCTCATGAAAATTACTGAATTTACTTCTCCTATTGTTATTCATAGTCTTTTAATGTATTTATTCAATTTTTTACTCTTTGGATCACTTGATATTTAAGGAAGTTATTTTATGAAATTCCTACATTACACTATTTTCAGCCAAATATATTTCATTCAATAGACCAACGTTTTCTAATAAAATTTCCTATAATAATATTGAACCATCCTATAATATTTAAAAAATAATTTTTTTCATCCTTCCAATTTACTGATTTTTTCAAAGGATCCTCGTTGTCACTTTCTGAACAATTAAATTTTCTAGTCCTTTGATATAGAAAAAAATGGAATGTTCTTCATAAATCACATTACATATATTTATTTTCCCAATACAATTATAGAAATTTAGTTGGGGCTTCATTGACATTATTAAGAAGTTATTATTTTTTAAGTGATAAAATTTTCATAAAATTTTCTGTATACATTAATTTAAATGTATTTTTAAATAAATTTTTTTTTTGATTTTTTTTATAGTTATCATTGATTCCATTAAAATATTTCAATGATATTTTTAATTAAAAAGTATTCTAAAATGTTATATTATTTAAAATATAATTAAAATGACTTAAATATTATATATTAGTTGTAAATTTATTTTCCATGAAAATTGTTTCATAATGTTTTCATGAATCATTTATAAGACATCTTGGAAAATGATTTCAAAATTATTTCATAAATTCACTAAATGTTTTCAAGGAATTATTTATGAGGTATTTTTAAAAAAAAATTTAAAATTATTTTATACATTATCACAGAAAATGTTTTTTAAATGATTTTACATTTTTTATAAATACTTTTTTATTTAGGATATTTTCTATAGGAAATATTTAGATAATATCATTCGATTTTATTTTTAAATCATTGATGATAGTTTGTGATATTATTGATTTCCATGTACAAAATTATCAAAATTACCCATTCAAATTTTTTTCTTGAATGGTTTATGTTTTGAATGAATGATGATTATGACACCCATTTCCCTACAATGGGTTATATGATTTTTAAACGACATTTTTTTCATATGTTATTAATTTTATTAAATGATTATGAAATTTGTATATTCTTACATGGGTTATGTTATCATTACATAAATATGATACCCCATTAATTTCATGTCTTATGACATTATTTTTATTTATATTGTGGAGAATTTATATATGATTTTATATTGAGAAGGTTTGGACCTATATGTCATTCAATGTATTTTGGGTATTGATTTATATATCGTCACATAGATAGAGCTAGAATGAGAAATGATCAAGGTTTATTATTATATTTAAGGATTAAAGATTTATCATTATTAAGTAATACATGGAAGGAATGGTGTGTGAACACTGTTTAGTAATTGACATTATCCACTAAGATGTCCTCTACTTTAATTCCTTTAATAATATAGACGTCATTATATATTCCTATGTGTTGTCCATAATTCCATGTTTTATTTCTATGATATGATTTCCTAAATTATGATCGTTATTTTCTTATGAATCATTCATTATATGATTCCATTATTTTTTCAATTATTCAAGTTTATTATATTTTATAAGTTGGGAATGACCTTCTTTTTTCTGGATTATCTTCTCATCCACTTTTTTGTTGATTATGATTTCATATCTCCCTTGTTTACCAGTATTAAGAATGTGAGATCATCCATTTTAATATTTTCATGTTCCTAATGGCTCTAGAATAGTACGATCTGTGGGTGTCTATTTTTATAAGGTTTTATGTATTCTAAAAGGTTGTGATGTGTTAATGTATGTCAAGACAAAGTAAATATATTCTCTTTAAATGATAATTTTTATGTAACCATTAGAATCTTGGTTGATAATAACATTGATATAACCCTATGATAATGTTTAAAGATATGTGTTAGTATAAAAGAAAGTGTAAGAAGAAGTTTTTAATTTTAGTAATGGATATAGTTATTGGTATCCATGAAATACATCCTTGTCTAGATAGTACATGGGTATGTATCTCTAGAAAATATGTACCTATAAGTAACAACATGATAAAAACATTCTTTTCATGACTCAGTGTTATCTATTACACAATGATTAGCCTAGCAACACAACAATATTGGCACACCATGGGAATAAAAATTGGGAATTCAAAAACTCATCACTACTTATCATGGTGGATTTATATAAATTTTATATGAATATCTTAGGATGAACCTGGGGTTTCATAGAGTAAATAATGTTTCATGATATATACATAGTATAAATATATATTTTCAAATCTATGTGGTTTTATACTATTATAATTTCTACCAAAAACTATACTAATTCATTTAATTAATGGTCGTATGTGGATGAATTTGATTAACATTGAATATGAAGGATGATTTTTAAATGATTAGTCATGTGGGATAATAACTACTGTTAAGGATGTTCTGATCATTCCTAATTAGTTTTCATTGAATAATATTACCAACGTGTACCTTAAAAAACTATCTCACTCCCCAATGAGAAGAAGATAGGATTCTTCTAAAATTTCAGGAAATGGAGACTATGTAGGACTGATGATTTGGTTTCCATTGTGTCATCAATGTGGAAATAATCATCTATGTTAATATCTTATAAGAATAATGAGATAATTTGATAGTGTAAAATATGGTCCCTGAGTAAGTGATTTTAAGGAAAAAATGTAAACTTTTGTTAATGAAATGGATGATAATGTTTTATTCCCTTAAAAATTATTGATTTTTATGAGTTTTTAGTGTGAAGTAAATGGTAAATATGATAATCAATATCCATGGAGAAACCATCTGTATGAGAATTAGAAATGTAGTATTATTAAGGTGTTTTCTACTGATAATGAAGATACAACAAATTAAATATGAATGACATGTGTTGTTTTAATATTATTACTGATAATAATAATTTAATTGAGTTTGATAAATTTTAATACATGATTACTATATCATATTCATAGTAAGTGTTATTGTGGAATAAGTTAATAAATAATGAGTAATTTTTTATGTATAAATTTTGTATTATTGCACTATATGTGTTATGGAATTAAATTATTTTATTATATGAATCATGAACTATATGTGTATTTTTGAATAAGTTAATTTTTAATTTTTAAGTGATATATTCTATGATGTTGGTGCAGTAGAAATGTGATTCCATGGAAATGTGATAATTCGATTATGGGATGTTAACCATTAATTAATTCCGAATTTTGGGAAGTTTATGTTTGAATAAAGATATGTATGATATTACTAATTACATTGGAAGGATGAAATTACCATGGAACAAATTTTTTAAAAGTGCTCGATGTTATACAGGATAATGTTTCAACATGTTGGAATTATATAATGTATCCAGTAATAATTAGATTAAGGATGAATTCATGTTTTCCCGATGAATTTATGGTAAATTAGGTAATTACCACATTTCAAGGGAATATATGATTTGTATAACAACAAGATTGAGATAATACATCCATGTTGTACATTGTGATATATTTGGGATCAATGTTCTTTATATTTTTTATCCTTATTTATAAATTATTTTATTTTAATATTTTGGAAGGCTTAAATAGAAAAACATTTATAGAATTAGTATTTTGAAATGTTGGTGATGTTTTTGGGAATAATGTATTGTCTCAGCACTTGAGGGCTTCTAAAAAATAGATCATCATATCTAGAAATTTTTAGTTTATTGAAATTAATGGGAAATGGGATGACATATCATAGATATCATGAACATTTAATTCCTTCGGAATAAAATATTCACCTTCATTTCAAGGAATGAGTTGTGAAGTGAATGTGGATCGATGCATAGTGAAGGTTTGGTTTGTCCAGAGAACCTGTAATTATATCTTCTCCTCAAAATTCTTCATTGTTAGGGGAAGTATTTTGAATCAAAAAAGGATATCACAATAACTTCTATTTAAATGATTCAAATTGTCCCATGATATTATATGATTTATGGTTGTGTGATTGTAATATTTTCCCTAACCATGTTCTATATTACTATCCACTGTAACATGTTAGTTATATTAATCTTTCATTCTCATGTATTCCCTTTCCACCTATGTTTTACTGCAAGAAAACCCTTCAACGTGTTACTTTCATTGTCAATATTTTTTCAAAAACATTATTAAAGGAATTTTAAATTTTCATTTCTATGATCTGGGTTTCTATTGATTTAAAATAAAATTAAAATACATTTGGTAACCAAGAAGGATTTCAAAGGTGAAATCCATTTTTGGGGAGTAGAATGTTGCACCCATATATTTTTTAATATGTCTGATTTTTTAACTTTTTAATATTTTCGTATTCTTTATATACATGAATAAAAAAATTTGATTTTGATTTAATTATACAAAACTTCATGTTAATATTGAGCTAAAAGAAACACATATATTAGCTTATAGTACACCCAAGACCATGTTTTCTCACCTTTTTAATGGCACACATATTTCTAAAACTAAATTTTGGAACTTTAATAAATTATACAAGTAAATATAATCATCATTTTTTAGTTCATAATGTTGAAATTTGATTATAGTGAATAACTTGGATTTTTTATGAAACATCATTTTGTGATAAATAGTAAAAAATAATGTGTTTTAGTTCAAAAAAATCTATTCATTAGAATAATTATTAATTATAAATTATATTTGAAATTGGTTTCTAAAGTCACATTTGTTATATTATATATATATTAATTAATGTTTGGTAAATAGAATCATTTCTATAATGTAATTAGTTATAAAATCTTATTGAACTTTTTGAACATTTTACAATAAAAAACCATTTTGACCCCATGTCTTATAAATTAGCATAAAACATAATTTTCCCACATCATTTATTAGAATATTGAAAAAAATATTTAATATTTCAATACCTGACTAATGCATGGATCAATCTGTACCAACACTGAGCCAACCTCCATAGTCTAGAGGTGGAAACTAGCACCAAATTCACAAAAACTCAGGGAGCCCTTTTCCAAAAAACCTGTACACACAACATACCCAACTCAATGAAAAGTGAAGTTGAAAAGGAAAAAATGATACCGAAGTAACATAAAAAGGAAAGAAAATATTCATGAACCACTAAATAGTAAATGTAGGTTATACTAAACTGAAAGGGAAAAGAGAAAAAATGAACTCGCAACCACAAAAGTGAAAAAACCTAGTAGTAACTAAAAAGGGAAATAACTAAATGATTCCCTCTCTAGGATCCCAAGCTACAACCATAGTGTGTTTTCCATTCACATGAATCATGATTCTCCTATGTCTCCATGATCAACCTGTTCATTTTCTACATAAGGCACATCATGTGTGGTAAAAGACCTTGTAGGGGTGAGTATAAAAATACTCAATAGGATGCCCAAAAAATGTGTTGGGGATCGATAAGAGATTCTCTGAAAAGGAATGAAGTAGTTAGAGAATGTTTTTGTTAAATAGATCAACTCAATATAAAAAAGTGTGAATTAACATTATAAAACATAAGGAGCTATAGACTGTGAGAACATAATCTTCTCACTGATACATCACTAAATATTGCAGGAGAGTTGAAACATCTAGCTACTAGAATGTAGACATGGAAAGCATGTGGAATACGAGACTAATCATAGAATCTCTTAAAGAAGAGTAGCCAAAACCCAAGGGCTGGGAACTAAAAATAGATAATATATAAATATTTATGTGTGTGTTTTTGTGCTCAACGATGAAACCCATAATAGAGAGTAAGGGGATATACATCTCAATGATCATACCAACAAATTGAGTAGCCAATAAATCATGAAGTATCCACAAATCAATGCCCAAAATCACACACGGCTTCCCTGAACTACAATTCAATGGATCTCCATAACTACACCTTGATATGATATCATTTGGGTGGCACTGTCTCGCCTGTGTAGGGTTGGTTCATCTCACAAGATCATATCATTGTGGGAAACGTTACCCTATTATTTGAGAGTCTAAAGGCACACCAAAGCATTCCCCATCACTACCGCACTGCTAAGAGGTTGGGTCACAAGGTAGAGGACCAAGGCCTAGCCATTCTGGAGGGTTTAACTCAAATCACTATATATTTGGGACACAATAATTTATGTGGGATCATCACCCATAAGTTGACGGGGACCCACTACCTAGCCTTTAGAAGGGTGCTACCCTGAATGTGTTGTCGAAGGGACCCAAAGAAAAACTCAAATTGAGGAAATCCCATCACTGCTATCTGAGACCATATCCTATCCTAGATGGAGTTAAAATCAAACCTTTAATTAGAAACCACTTCTAAGACCAACTGGAGGTATACCCATAACTTCTCTGGACACCCATACTAGATGGTACATCAAGAAAAATAATCAAGGAAATCATGTTATCCCTGAGGGATGGTACCATTTTGAAAACATATAGGAACACACTGTCCATCCCCACTGCATTTTACCGCATGGATGAATGTTGTGGCATTCATCAGGTATCACACCAGAAAACCTCACATCGTATCATTGATCCCCTTACAGAGGGTACTATTGTTTTCCACAAAGAATAACACATTGTAAAAAATACACGTGATACAGAATTAGAGTCAAAATTAAGGAGATAATAGGGATCTATGATTCTTAATGTGGTTCATGGTGTGTTTTGAGACAACATGACATGTTACCCCACTTCATCACCAAGCCATTAACCAAGCCATTTTTGTGTAGTAAATTGTGATCATGAACCCTTAATAATAAAGGTGTAATCTCAGAGTACATGGGAAATCTATTCAAAAGTTTGATGACTAGACAATGACCATCATTAATTTGAATTGTCAAAAAAGTTACATGGCAGAAACACGTCCACATGATGCACTAGAACATTTGATTGAATCATTTCATACATTTTCTCCACTCTCAGAAGTGTTGTAGATGACTAAAGCCATGTGTTCTCTCCCCAACATAAAATAAATATCATCCACTAATATACCAATCATGTTTTAATAATTACTAATATCATGAAAAATGATCTGTACACACATATGGATCAAACGGTTTTGATACTTGTGAATAAAACATGCCAGATGGGCTATATACTCGCTCTAATTGAGAATCCAATGGAAAAGTTATTTACCTTTTCCCCATGATAGAAAATCATCACATGGGGCCCATATCATGGTCTAGAAAATATATAAAGACCACTACATTTGTTATTTTCCTGAAAAAAACACATGATATTGACCGTTAATTTGACTAAATTGGAAAACATAAGAAGAAATCGTATTTCACAGCATTACGTTCAAACCGAGCTTCATAGGGTCCACACCATGATCATTATTTAAACACCCAAATTTTTTTACAAATTGACCGTATTAAAGACAAGATCATGTCACCGCTGATTGGTCATGATTCAATCATTTTATAAAGGAAATAGGTCAAAAATAATGATTCATGACTCCAAATAATAATAGAATTATTTTATACTATTATTAATACATACAAACCACCCAAATCCAAGAATCACCAACCACATGAGGTTCCCTTTTTTAAAATTTCTATATTAATTGGTTTTATATTATTATTATTATATTTGAACCTATGAGATTATGGGTGGCTTTCTCTCCCTTTTTCACTCATGTAGATTGCACCTCAATATCCCATATACACACATTTGTCCCTTTTTCATTTTATCTATAGTTTTATATTTCTTTATGATTCCACTTCTATTACAATTTTCACCCCAATAGCCCTAATTTGAAGATTCCGAACACCATTTCTTGCCTAACCACTTCCTAGAATCACATTTCCCCCCACTAAAAACCCTATCTATATCATTAAATCCCAGATCTATGGTGAATGAGTCTCACCATAAACCAATATCATGGGACACTACCTCCACAATGAACTAGAATCTGCTCATCCTAAACCATAAAAAACCACTCACTCCAACCAATTGATACCACTGTTTTCTTATCCGGATAGGATCCATTTCTCACCATTGCACACTAGGGGTTGCTGAACACCACCAGGGAAGGAGGGTCACACCAAATATGATTTCTGATCATCATCTGCATTACGACTAGCATCAATAAACTCAGATCATGGACTTAAAACACCATATTCAGTCTCCCTGTCAAACTATATCACTACCCAACTGGTTTTTTGATAATGAATCTATATTCATAGAATCATTTTTTTTCAATGATATATTTATCAATGATTTATTACCATTTATTTGTTTAAACATTGGTCAAATGAAACACTGATAATGAATTCCCAAAGGGAGGAGATATAAAATTATGAATGAACAACAAAAATTGATCCATGGACATGTTTATTTGATAGTAACCAATGAGATTCAATAATGAGAGTAGTTATAAAATAAATTAAATATCTATTGAAAAAGAATCACATTTCATGAATAAGAAATTAGAAAATATTAGTAATCAATTAAATATCTATCAACGAATTAATTATTTTGTGGATTAATTCGTGTTCAGCTTGGGAAAATAAAATGGGGGAAAACCCTCAATGAAAAGACCAACTTGGATTGGGTCAAACATTTTTAACCCAAAAAATTCATTCTATATTGCGTTTTGTTTGTAACGCTTTGATTCTCCTTGGTCTGATGTTTCATTTTTTTTCTGTCATTGTTTATCACTGTTTTTCAATGGAAATGAAAGGAGAGGCTTCTATTGACTATCCTAGGTTTGTGAGGATTACCTTGGAAAAAATTCCATAACAACTTTTTTATAAAGAAAACTATGTCATGTTCAATTAATAAAATAAATAAATAAATTATTTATATTAACTAAATGAAATTACCAATAGCTGGATTTACCAAACATCCTACGCCAACTAATTTTTGGT
This sequence comes from Viscum album, assembly GCA_963277665.1. Lineage (NCBI taxonomy): Eukaryota > Viridiplantae > Streptophyta > Magnoliopsida > Santalales > Viscaceae > Viscum > Viscum album. Next base: position 56,928,012 of record OY728143.1, on the reverse strand, counting down.
CATGCCTAGATAATACACCACATTAAAAACTCAATGACTGAATCAAATTTCCAACATGGGTCTCAATCTGTTAGTTAATTTGATTAAATTAAAAATAAAATAACTTTATTTAATAATATTATTTATGGTTATATCCTTGGTTAATTTCTATGAAGATTACCCAGACTGACAATTGTAATGTACAGCCTAGGGTAAACGTTACATTTGGGACTCAACCATGTTAGTGTATTTTTTATCTGATATTCCATTTAGGAGATCATTGTGTTTGACCTAATTAATGAATGAATTAATGAATTAAATAATCCATTTAAAAACCTCTAATTATCAAGGGGTCCAATAATCCCATACTGGAATATTTTTTATCATTTCAAGGGTAAATCACACATTCCTAACCCAACTGTGGTATTGAATTTCTAAATCGATCAACTTCATAAGAGATAAAATATTTTTTTAGATATTTCTCATGGAATATAAAATATATTAAATAGTTTTATAAAATTATTTCCGTTCCCATTGGGCTTCAAAATTAAATATCATCTCTACACCCGGCACCAAAATTATTCATATAAATTTTCAAATGTATTATACTAAAAAAAGGGGATCTCTACATTATTCGATTAGTAAAAAAATTTAATCCCGTGAAAGAACAAATGAAAAAAATAAGAGATGGAGACACTGAAACAAAACCTGGAACATCCCTACATCTAAATGTATGGCCGAATAAGTAGTGTGAAACTCCCCCATCACTACTCCTTGTGATGTGACTGGAATCATCATTCATCCAAGAATGATTTTATTCCCTTCATCTGAAAAATACATCGTGTGGAACTCAAAATGATATATGTTCACTCAATACATCATAATTGATATCTCCATGTTGTGAATCTCACAAAAGCTCATGAATATAAGGATTCAATGCCATTTCCTTTCTAGAAAACATACCCTCCTACACTACCACACTATCAATGATAATTCCATGCATACAAGAGTACCAATGAACAATTCTGGTGAGTAAACTCATCTATCCATGGGAATATAGGCATGGAAAACATGTGGAATTCCTCATGTGTCATTACCTAATTGGGAATGAGAGTAACCCCCAAACAAATAAAATCACCACACATAATAGTGACATTCCAATAAAAAGGGTAATGCTGAAAAATCAATGGGAAATGCCCAGAACTACTTCGATAATCCATCTCACAACACTGGCATAGGTTTACACTAATTCCCCAGTCACCATGGTTGATCCTCTAGAAATTAGAAGAATGAAAATATTACCACACAAAAATGTCTACTAAAGCTGGTAGAATAGACAAAGAGCGTATCTCTTATTATCTTCTTTGTTGTTGGATCACGGACATCCAAATATTGTAGCTATCAGTGGCCCCTTTCGCTAGCACCCTGAACAATACATGGGAAACCATGTGGTGGTGGTAGAATCTTCTAATGTTTTCCAACACCTATAGCTCCTCCTGCTCCTCTCCCAACACAACCTCTATGGTGACCACCCTATCCTTGCATGGGTGGTCCCTGAGTATGACAATGTCTCTACCTTGGTTTTCCATCATCTATATATATACGCTTCTCAACATGTATCATTATTAATTCACACACCATGTGGCCACCCCAATCAAAAAAATAGAACCAAACCTCTATTTTATTTATTAGTTATTTATGTTTTCCATGATCGACAACACCACCTGCTAAAGACTGCTCATGGAAGGGTCTCTTTTTCTAAGATTATTGGAAACTTCCAGCTATTGCGAATGAATCAAATCTCTTGCACCCACTACTATTTTCAACTACATTTTTTCTCTCTGATATAAATATCCCTATCAAATGTTCCCACTCAATAATCATGGAATCGGTAGAGATTCACATGGGCACTATGGTATCTTAGATCTCTTGGTATCTCAAACTTCTTTACATGGAAATAGCCATATATGAACATGTTGAGACAGTAGCATGTACGGTATGTGAACGCATAAAATACCATTTAATTATCACATCTCATTATTGATACTCTATAATATATTGTATCCGAATGGATCATACATTGGAGGTTGTAGTAATCCTCCCGGAATAGATATTACAAGATTTCTAATGAGAGTGTCGACTCATCAAGCATCTGAATAACTAAGTTCCATCAATTCCCAGATGATCCATAGAAAGGACTTCTTTCCAAAGCCACTATATGATCTATCAGGTTTAAAATATCAAGAAAATTTAGGCCAACTACTCTAGCCAATACTCTGATTCCTGAGAGTCTGGCTATTTGCAAAAACCAAGCAGTCTCTCTCATTGGAACTCACAATGTTGGCTTAGTCGACGCACGTCCACAACCTTCTCTATTGGGGATTCCTATAGCTCAATAAGTGGAGGTTCATAGTCCTACCCTCCTAGAGGAAGGGAATCACATGGTGGATCCTGATTTGATACATCATTGCTCACATGACAATATTTTGGAACTAGAACTTCTATCCTGGCTAGCTTTCGTCGTAGATACATCTTGAATGTTATCAATGAGTGTCACAGGGAGATCAGAATATATATATATAATGATGGGGATCTAACTCGAAACGAAAACTCAAAGACTCTATCCTATATGATGCATGTACCATTGTCCAATTCCATAAGTGTCTTAGTGTGTAGAGTTGACATGATAATAATTAGGGTAATGTTGAATGCATAAATCAACTGCAAGTACGATCATTAAAATCCATAGACATAGATCCTCTCTTGAGGCAATTCAACATTGATTCCCTAATACCAAACAAGACCTTTTTAGGTAAATTAATGAATAATATCCCAGGGGTCGAAACACCCATTATACAACATTTTCACATCACGGACTATGCTGGGCTCGATCTGGAACTACCCCAAGCCCTCCTTCAAATTAAAAGGGTGGCAACTAGAACTAGAGGCACAACAACTTTTAGATCCATTTTCATAAGAACATAATACACACACACAACCATCTACAAAAAAAAATGAAGTGGATAATGAGAAAAAGATACAACACTACATTAAAAATGGAATCCAATCATGCATGAACCACTAAATAATACATGTATGAAACAATGAAAATGAAGATAAAAGTGAAAAATTACATGCCCTACCAGAAAATTGGAACAACCTTGTAGTAACTGAGAAATTGAAACACAAGAGATATACCTTCTATGAGATATACAACTACAACCATTATACACATTATAAGAACCTATATCCATATAATCCTCACTACCACAAAATAGGGCAAGGGAAGTGATTCCCTTTATCAGTGCTAAATAGAAATCGCTGATAAAGGGGTATGCCTTAATCGGTGCTTTTTTAGTGCTGATTAAGGGATATCATTATCAGTGCTAAAAAAGCGCTGATAAATGAGTGGTTTATCAGTGCTTTTTTTATCTCTGATAAAACATACCTTTATCACCACTATTAACGAGGTCTGATTAAGGATCCATCGGTTTTTATTTAATAACCCCAATAGGCCATCCTCGCTGGTATGCAGTCATGATTTCACAAAAGCAAAACCAGGCCCCTCGTCCACCGTGACCTCGTCCTCCTCCTCCTCGTCCTCTTCCTTCTCATCCTTCCTCTTCCTCTACCTCCTCCTCCTCTGCTGCCGCTGCCACCTCCTCCCCTGCTGCCACTACTACCATTATTGATATTCATTTTCAGGAAATTTTGTTTATACCCCCTGAATTGAATGTGTGATTTGGGTATTTATTATGTAATTAGTTATGAAACACTTGGTGAAACCCACAAGGATTTGTCAGTTCCAAATCAGGCATATATGAATCAAGGTATCAGAGCTATTTTATTACAAATTTTTAATAGAGGTGTAGGTTCAGCATCATACATTAAAGTTAGAACACAATTTTGGATATCTGGTAGGGGCATATGAGGTAATTTTTAGCAACTATTTATCCAGTTTTCATCATAATGATCCTTAATTGACTAGGGTGGTTTGGGAAAATAAACTATAGAAATAATATGATATAATTTTATATATTTCCATTATTTTTTTACTTTGATAGATTAATAATCCAAATCTAGTTTTTTTATGTAATGTGATTTATTTTACCATTTCTCTAGTCTGAGTTGTCAATCTGAGTAATATTTTGATGTCACCAATGATTTTTGTAATGTTTTTTTGCATCATTCCTCTATAATGACCCATTAATATGCTCTGTGAATAATATTTTGATGTAACACAATGGGATAATAATCATATGGGCCGTCATCATATTTATATTATTATATGTGTTGTCTAAACATAGGTATAAGCAACTTCAATCCATCACAATGATTCACCAATTTTGGAACATTGAAGGGATGAATCATGGAATATTTTCTATGAGTTAATCTTCCAGAAGACAATGTTGACACAATTATAATGATCCTCAACTTAATGTATATTTTTGTAGAATGTTAAAGCTTTTTTATGAATACTTGTAGATTCACGATTTTCTTAAGGTGAAATTTTCCCCCTCCATGATAGAAGGCCCTAACAGTAGATGGTGGGAGTCAGTTGTTATGAAAAAGTAGCATGCGAGATTTGAGTGGTAGGATCATAGATTCATTTTTAAAAGAAAAAAACCCTTAGAAAATTTTTAGAGATGGAAAAGGATATGGATATTTGGAATGTTAAATATGATAATAGGACCATTATGATGTAGATCAACAATTTTTCTATGCTTTTTTAGTTTTCACCTATGTTTGGGTCCAATGAGAAGATGAATATATTATGGTTTAATATTTGTATTCGATATGATTTTTTTCGTAGGTTTTAATACTGAATCTATCTTTTTTATGATGATGTGATGAATAGGATTATGATGTTTGAGCATGACCGGACTAGTATGTCAGGGTTGATGGGAGTTTATTTTAATCCCATTATTTGTTGTCTGAGTTCCTTTAATGTTATTGTAATGGTTTATGCTTGATTCCCTTTCATGATGTTATTTCTTGTAAGATTGTGAGAATACCTTGAAAATAATTCATTAAATATGATATAATGGTTAGTTTGTATCCCCTTGTGAACTATTCTTGATATTCTATATTATTCCTTCATGGAGTGTATATTTTTTATGCTATTGAGTTACCTGTAAGACATGAATGGGTCAAGAATCCATCAGATATAGGATGAGGTGGGAGAATTTCATGCAAGGGTGATGTGTTATCTGATTATGTCAAACAATTTGGTTGGGACATTCCATCATCTAAGGATAACAACCACAATCAGGGTGATATTGTGGTTATCTTAATAATGACCATCATTAGTATAAGGAATTTCATGAAAAGTGTGATAATAGAGGATTGATCAGGGCTTACTCATTTGGGATATTCTATCAAGAATAATCATGGGGATTATACTTAGTAAGGATGACCTATTGGTCAGGGCATACCCATTTTATGTTCATCTTTTATATTTAAAAATTCTGATGAACTCATTCTTTCGAAGGTGGGTTCTATAATTTCTTGTTATCATAAGGTTTGTTTATCCATGATGTGGGTTGATTTCGGTTTTAGTGGGTTCTTGGGGTATGTGGGATGTGGTAAATGGTGTACTCGTTTTAGATTATTTTATTCTAATGGGATTCCCCTATTGTATGTTTTCTTTTCAATTGGAAATCTCCTCTACTGTGTGACTCTCCTCTTCCACGAACGCACCTCTACCGTGTGCATAACGACACCTTCGCGGTGAGTTTTCTCATTTTACTCATTGGTTTCCTATTTCTCACATGTTATTAATGTTTTATATTGATGGTTATAATGTGAATTGTATGGGCTAAACACCCCTCTGAAAATTGTGGTCGTTGGTGGTCCATGTTTGCTCACTAAATGAATTGAATGTTGGTTGGTTCTTGTAGAACATTAGAATATAGAAATTGGTAATTTACATATACATGACTTATTAATGAACACCCCAGGATGATAAAACTTCTTCGATAACCCCTGAATTAACAAAAAAAATTGAATATGGGATGCTTTATAAAATCATAAATTTTGATTGGTTTGTTTGTATGGTGTTGCGTTTGTGACCACGATTGTGTTTTTGTATGGCGTTGCGGTTTTTAGAAGGATTGGTATGCCGGTTTTCCATGTTGTAGATTTTTCACCATTAAATATCAATCCAAACATTACCCATTTCAATGGCACCACCACATTGATACTAGTGAAATTCCATTGAATCTTAGAAAACCACTTCTAGAGGACTCTATGGGACACTTTGAAAAACATGGTATGTAGTATTGTTAAATGGAACATGCTTCACCATAAATGGATTTCATATAGATTGTAATTCCACACAACATTTATCTCCAAAATTTACACCACATGACTAATCTTCTCACTCAAACATACAAAAAGTTTCATTTTAAATGTTACATGTAATGTGAACCTAGGTCACAAAAAATGTATCTCCAAGACATATAATTTAGCATAAAACCATGTACATGCCATGCAATAATGGTAGAACCATATGAAATGTGTTTTACATCATTCACACCATGTATAGATAACATAGAAACTTGATGTGTATAGACTATACACCCCTAGTGGTCATGTAAGGACTACACACCGTGTATTCTACAAAAATGTGATTCATAGCTGGTGAGGTGACTCAATATGTATGTAAAGTACATACCATTAGCTCAAGTTGTTCTAATGTCATGTATTTTTAAAGTCATCATTCAGTCTTTGTAAGACTAACATGGAATAGATTTGATATATTTCGTATTAAATCAGGTATCTTACCTATACACGATGTTCACCCTACTGGACACACCATGTATATGGATTTAACATGAGCTTAGATGAATTTGTACCATGATTTGTTTTTATAAAAACCCAAACAATGCTACCTGATTAATGAAAACATAATATTAGGCAAGTTTGAGATCAAAACCATAAACGCCATGAGTATGAATAATGAATGGATTAATGTTAGTCGGTTGAAAAAATAGTATGAAGATGGCGTGAAAGGGATTATCAATTTTGCAGAAGATCATGCATGTGACCCTTCTCATATCCATTTTCCGTGTTTACGCTATTGTTATTCAAGAAAAATTAGTCCAGAGGAGTTGGAAGAACACCTGATCTGTCATGAGATAGATTGAAGTTATACATGTGTGAATAAACACGGGAAAAAACGAATGTATGTTGTGGCTCATATAACAGAACATTTTATAGATCATATGATATGATTAGAAGTGTGAACAGTGAAGACGACCATATGTAGGGTGTGATTACATATGTGAATGATGATAATTATTGTATTGAGGAAATGATAAGGACTGATGAAGATGATCTTTGTGATTTCCCAAAATTGTTTGAGAAGATAAAGAGTTATGAAAAAATGCCATTGTATACTGGTTGCACTAAATATATAGCATTGTCAGCCGTATTGATGATGTATAATTTTAAAGTAGGAAACAGGTGGTGTGATGTCAGTTTTACAGAACTACTTGCTATCCTGAATGACATGCTCCCAGAAGATAATGAACTCCCAAGATGATCATACGATGAAAAACGAATGCTATGATTGATGGGCATGATCTCTGAAAGAATACATGCCTTCCTGAAGGACAGTATATTGTTTCGCAAGGACAAAAAATCACATAAATAATTACCAATGTGTGGTTCATCTAGATAAGAGAAACACGATTATAGTCTTATGAATGTTGTATGGTAAATTCCAACCATTCCTAGGTTTACGCAGCTATATGGAAGTGAGTAGACTTCCAGAAAATTGACATGGCATGCAGATACAAGAATTAATGATGGGAAACTATGTCACCCGACAGACTCTCCTCAGTAAAATAGAATTGACCACGAGTATCCTGAATGTGGGAACGAGCCGAGAAAACTTCGTCTGGTGTTATCTACAGATGGGGTAAATCGTTTTGGTTTTCAAAGAAAAAGTCACAGTACATGGCCAGTTACATTGGTAAACTATAACATAACACCGTGGTTGTACATGAAACAAAATTACATCAGGTTATCTATGCTAATATCAAGAGAAAGACAACCAGGTAATGATATTGTTGTATAGTTGGCCATATTGGTTGAGGATTTGAAAATATTGTGGGATTCAGGTGTTACGTTGTATGATGCTTACAAAAATTAATATTTCACATTGAAAGCCATGTTGTACGTGATGATAACTGACAATCCTGGTTATGGAATTTTGTCTGGATATATCATTAAACGAACTCAAGGGTGTCCCGTTTTCAAACAAGGTACACAGTCTATTAGGTTGAAACATTTATCGAAAATCGTGATTCTAGGACATCACAGATTTCTACCACAACAACATAAGTACCGATGTTAGATGACATCATTAGACAGAAGTTCAGAAGAACGTAAAACACTGTCTCCAATAATAGGTGATCAATTGTTTGAGAAAGTAAAATATTTGGACCCTACTTTTGGTAAACCATTTTCGAAAAACCTTTTGAAAACTAGTTGGAAAAAGAGATCAGTTTTTTTAAATTACCAAATTGGAATAGTCAGTATGTCAATAATTTTAGTGATGATATGCATGTTTAATATATGTATGTGATAGTGAGATCGGAATGTTACTAAATGCATCCGGAAAAACAAAGGATGGAATTAAGGGTAGATTGGACATGGTTGAGATGGGAATACGAGAAGTTTTGGTACTAGTGAAGGGGGAAAATAACATTTCTTCCTCTTGCTACTTACACACTTTCCAGGATGGAGAGATATCAGTTTTGAAACTTCAGGAATGACATAATGGTTCCAGAGGGGTATTCATCAAATATCAAGAACATCGTGTCAATGGGAGATTTATTTTTAAAGGGTCTAAAATCACATGAATTCCATGTTTTTAGGAAATATCTAATTCTATAGATTTACATTTCATTTTGCCCCAGAATCTCTGCCATACATTAAAGAAGCTCTGTTTCTTCTTCCAATGTATATACAACAAAGTTATAGACCCCATGAAATTTCCAACTATGGAATGTGAAATTTCCATCATATTATGTGAATTTTAAATGTTCTTCCCGCTGACATTTTTCGATATAATGGTTCATTTGATGGTTCATTTGTTGAGAGAGATTTGAGTATGTGGTCTTGTACATTATAGATGGATGTACCCCATTGAATGGAATATGAATATTTTGAAAGGGTATGTCAAAAGATGAAGTCAGCCATAGGGTCGTATTTAGGAGCAATATATTGTTGAGGAATCCATTGAATTTTATAACAAATACCTGTCTGGTGTGGAAATCGTTGGCCTACATAAATCTCGTCACACTGAGCGGCTTGAGGGTGAACGAATTTCTGGAAGAGAGGTTGTCACAATCAATATTACAGATGAGGAGAAATCCCACCTTTACGTATTGTATATAAGTTTCGACGTTGACCCATATGTTCAAACCCACAATGAAATTATTAGGCGTTTGAATCCTTATAGGGATGAAAAATGGATATTAGATACACATAATCGACAGTTTATAGGATGGTTTAGAGACCATATTTTTAAGCAGTTTGATGAATATCCAGACTAAATTTCAGAACAACTTTGATGGAAAGCCGGAGGAGCATGTTTGTATGTATTATCTTACCATTGTTATGCAGTTAATGGTTATACATTCTATACTAATAAAAATGATGAAGAAAGTACCATGAAGAATAGTGGGGTTACACATGTGGATGAGGTGATTCATGTTTCTGGTGCAAAGGAAAAAAATCCAATTTATGTGAATATTTCATACTTTGGCATCATCAAACGAATATGGGAGTTGGATTATACGAAATTCAAAGTGATGTTATTTCAATTAATGTGGGTCGATAATAATAGTACTGTGAAAATAGATGAATTAGGATTCATGAATGTTGATTTCCGTAATGTATGGGAGAAAGACAAACCATTTATAATGGCTTCACAGGCAGTACAATTATTTTATGTTCCAACCCCCATAAACCGAAATTGGTCAATTGTTCTATTATCAACGAAAACAACTAAATGGTTAAATGAATGTTCAACAGTGGTTGAACCTTTTGTAGAGACTTCACAATCACTTCTAAGTGGTCCCAATGTATAAGAAATTTTGTATTTTAGGGGAGACCAAAATGAAGGGATTTATATAGTCAATAGAGGAGTCAAATATCATCAGACTTTAATGAAAAAATAGAGTAAAATAATCAGGTAATTTGGTGATTGTAATATACAATGTGTTACGTTATGTTATTATCTGTTCGTTGATGTTTTAATGTCATCTAAATTAAATATTAAACCACTTCGGCAGATAATGACTTATGCACCTGCTAATGCGCCCAATCTCGAGGAACAAAAGGTCTCTCAACCAGCAGATGGTGGTCCCACTGCAGAGAAACAATAGGTTTCTTAACTAGATGATGGTGGTCCTAGTGCCAAGAAACAAGACTTTTCTCAACCTATTGTTGCTAGTCCCATTTTTGAGGTACAACAGGATTATGAGGAAATGGAAGGAAATAAAACCTTGAAAGCACAAAAAAAAACAAGAGCGTCGTAGTTTGACAGTGTTAGCCAAAATCCTAAAGGCAAAAGCAAAAGGAAACAAATTTAAGGTGGGATGGAATAAGTGAGGCCATCATGTTAACCCCAACATAGCTATCTTTAGTAGCTACATTAGAAACTTCACTCGTCAACACGTGCCGATTGATGTACAGTCGTGGTACGATGTTTTCACTGGTCTGAAAACACTAATGTGGGAAGAGATTACATTAACATTATGATATCATTTTCTTAATTTATTTAAATAAAATAAAATACCAAAACATTAACTTACTCTTCATCATCCATTGAAGAGTGCATTCATAGTATATGCCTCCCACAAGGAATATGTATTAAGAGTTGCAAGAAGGATTCATAGAGGTTTCTGCACAATTTTAACAAAATATCATCTTAAAGTGAAGAAGGGAAAATCAAGCTGCACCCACCTCCTCTTTATGAACACTTGATATCCCAGGGAGAGTGAGATGCATTTAGCAACCGTCGTGGGGTGAATACATTTTAGGTACATTGTGTGGGGTAATATGTTGTTTGATGTTTTCTTGTATTCATCACTCTGACTAAAAGTTTTTTATTTTTGAAACAGTAACTGAGTGCTCAAAATAAAAAAGCCACAATAGAACTAGCGTACCCTTACAATAAAGCAAGGATGGGGTATGCTGCACTTGAGAAAAAAATTTGTACGTCTATTAAATCTACCCTACTACTTGTATGTGACATAAAAAAACACCATAACAATGTTTAACTATATATATGAAGATTGATGAATCAAAATCGAAATCCATATCCATCCCACGCCATGTGCTATGAAAGGAGTCTCATGTAAATAAATAGGGGATACTGATAGATGAAAACACACAAAAAGTGTGGGAAACATGTTCAAGTATGACATAATATAAATTTGATTTGCTTTAAAACGCTATTGCATTACAATAACTACTTATTTTTCTATATTTTCTATCTAACATAGTCACAAGAATCAATAACAGCCACACTAGATTCAGACATACTTTCAGTAGCCTTGATGAAGCAAGAATAGTATGGCCACATCAGAGGTGCGGGTTTTAGGGCGACACCCCGAACATATATTCAATAACAAAAACAAGTGGAGGATCAAAATGAAAAAATAGAAAAGCTACAAGAACAATTATCTATTTTTCAAGAATAATTACAATACCGGAGAGATATGATAAAAAAATTTATGTGGGAGAGGAAAATAGAAGAATCAACCCAACAACAATATGTGTGTGACGATCACGCCCCCCGCCCCCCACCAGCTTTGAGGAGATCCATTCCTCTAAGAAACATGAATTTGGTGAGGAAATCAATGTTTTAATAATTGTTTCTGTGAAATTTTATTTACATAGACACAGATACCTTCCCTGTACTAATATTACACAAGGTGAAAATGACTTTGATTTATATCTATCAACTCCCACCTATCACCTTGTAGCGAGGGCTACGATGTTCAATATGCAAAACGACATGCTACACAAAAGACAGCATCCAAAATATCGCCTTAGAGTGTCAATTAACGTAGCTAATGTGCCAAGTTCCGAGATACCTGTTCCAAATGACAACTAAGAAATTCATATGGTTGAACAAGTTGTTGGAACATTCATCGTATGGGCGATAGTTCTTGTAAAAAAACATGTCGACAAAATGTAATCCATTTCAAATTTATTTTTCAAGTTGGACCATTAAGATTTACTGAAAAAACATATGAACCGATGAATGTTATTACAGAATGACAAAGATTGTGGGGTGAGACGAAATATCAGCTCAAAACTATCTCAAGGATCAACCAATCGATTGAAACAGTCTATTGAGAGGACCTTCACCCCACCCATTCTATATCCATAGTTAATATCATTACCGGTTCATGTGGATAATAGGTTGAAAGACGGAAATACTCACACAATTGATTTTGAATAAAATATGTATGGAGAGGTAACACCATATTTAATTAGTGTTGAAAATTTAAATGAACTCCTCATGTATGAATGGTTAGGCGCCTCAGTTGTAAATGTATACATGCGGTATGTTTTCATGATTTTATTTTACAATAGCTGATATACTCTGATAATTATGACTAAATACATTTTAAATTTGTAAAAGGTGTATATATGAATAACAATTGAAGGGATTTCCCCATGAAAAAAAATTGGACTCGTTTTTCCTCACATCACCTCTTCAAAAGATGAAATAGATTCTGATAGAGGCAGCAATAATGTCATCCCTGCTCAAATCGTTTGAAAACAAAATTACAGATGCCAGACTCTTTTTAATACCAATGATGCAGGGGTAAAACTCTAAAATTTAATCATATCAACTATATTTTCATTTCATTCTTTACTTAATCCTTTTTTTATTTTTAGGATCCATTGGATGCTGATTGCAGTCAATTTGGATACTCCAAAGATTTACTTTCTGGATTCAATACATGGATATCCAACAAACTGACCATGCATGATGGAATTTGTTAATTTGTAATACACTAGATTCAAAATTTTAAAAATAAACATCTAGTAATAAAATATATGTTATATTCTAATTAAGATTCTGTAATGATAGGGCGGTTCATCAATATCATCTAATGCATGGAATAAATCTAGGGCCTACGGATAAGAACGCCTACAAGATCTACAACTGGAAAAGTATCATGGTATATTTAATAAAATTGCACTATACAAACACTTATCAAAACAAATTACTAATTCTTGTCAATGTTTATATAGTGTAAAAAATAAACAAATGGAAAGGACTGTGGTCATTATCTTTGTAATGTTATGAATGAAATCGTATTTCATCAACAAAAAAGCATCCCTGAAGAGGTATTTTTGAAAATAATTATGAGTTCATTTAAAATATTTATTAATCCTTTGTGTATATATATTTTGTTATTACTACCATTACTGTTGCAAAAACTCATTTTCAAAAGATGATATAGATGTGTTTAGAAACGAATGGGAATCATACATGATGGAAGATTGTACACAAATAGGATAAAGGTGAATTCCTACTACTTATGTAATCGATATATAATCATTGATTATCCTCCAACCTTCCCTGGTGAATAACCTTGGATGATGAAGAAATGACATATTAGAGCAGATCGAGATACAATGAACACAATGACTTCCATCAATCAGTAGATAACATGATTTTTGATGAAAAATGATCCAATATCTGAGTAGGAATCATATATTTTATGTTTACACCCTTGTTGATTAAATAGCTGGAGAAGATTGATCCCTTAGATGGATATGTACCAATTCTGGATTGAAAATTCTCTAATGTATTGAAATCTTAATTTATTAGTCAACGTTTTCTATCCCCGGATTCATATTCTTGATCTTTGAACAAATCAAAATTGAAGTAAGGCATGATGGTGTGCAGTGTGTATGGGGTGAACGACGAAACCACCGAGGATCAAAAAAATCAATTTTCCCAGAAACGATGGATGGAAACAACAAATATGGTCTATATCCACCATTATCAGTTATATAGAGGGTCTAAATTTAAATATTTCTAAAATTAAAGTAGAGGGATCAGATTCAACATGTAGAGATATTATATGAGAATCTGGAGAAAACACGACTACACACTGTTTACAAGGATGAACACACGGTGTGTAGTTGGGTCTATGAAGCCCCATGGACAGGGTCTATAGGTGGAGTGGTACCAGACACTGTTTGGCTCTTCTCACACATCGTGTACCCCTTGGTTGATTTTTATGAAATTTCAAAGTTATGTATCTCGTTTGTTTGAAATTGTATTTGAGAACATGTGTTATTGTTTGACTTGCATAATTATTTCTAGGTAGATGCATGAGATAATGGGTATCATTAAGGGGATTTTGGAACTTATTGTTACTTTGATTACGTGATTGAGATGTATGATGGATATCCCCTTACCCATTTTTGTCAAAGGTGTGTGGTGCAATAAGGTGCAAAGGCCGCTTGAGGATGTGTGCGCCTTTAACAACACTACCCTTACCATCTCATTTGGGATTATTATAACTATGTATATATATATATATATATGTTATCTGTATCCATATATTGGATTTGGTTACTCTCTTACCATTGGAGGTGAATATGTGTGGGGTATTCCACTGCCTTTTCAGAATCTGGCTGTTATTCACATGCTAGGTAATCTCGGGGGAAGGTATTTATGTTCTGATTCTTGAACGGAAGCTCTATGTCACCTAGTTAATCCCCAAGATTGTTTAGAATTGGATGCTTCCCGGATACCTTTTGATCATGTATGGATTACAATTGGAGGAGTATAGGTGAAAACAACAGGTCGTTTATGAAAAATGGATGGAATATTGTTATGTTTTTCACCGCTTGGGTCATACAGTGGTGGTTCGAAATAAGGGAGGGACATGGAACAAAAACTGGTTGAGGACAATATAATGAAGGTTGTGGCTGTTCTTAGCCCTGTTCGAGGAGAAGGTGATGCCCTGAGTAAGGCATTGGAGGTTGGTGTAAGGGTAGTACCTATTCTAGAGGAATAAAGACCAGAAGGAAGTCGCAGGGAGTCTCAACATATAGTGATGGCTGATCAAACGGATGAGAGAAGGTCAGTAGAGAGTTGGTCGAGGATGGCCAGGGAACTGTGGTGATTTTTAGCTAGGTGAATGCCTTGGAAGGGCCGGGGCTGGTTGTTGAAGGGGATCGCTTTGAGGAACACAATGGGGGGGGGGATGTGACTCATGTTCAACTACAGACAGGGGATAGAGGTATAGATATATCGTCCATGCCTTTTATCCCTTTAAGATATAGGTTTGAACCATCAAAAATAACTTATTATGATCGAGGTGGTTCACTTCCTAAATATCTCAGGGAGTTTCTTCCCCTGGGAGATGATCTCCTAATAGGGATACCCATGTCACTCCGCACTTACATATGGCCTGTATAGATAGATAGACACACAAGAAAGAAAGGACATTAAACTCTTACATAGTGTAAAACCCCTATTTGAGCACCTGTTGATGGAAGGCGAGGATGATAGGTTGCTATTGTTGACCTTCAGGATGATCCTATTGTTGCTCAAAATAAGATTCCAAACAAAATCTTGACCTAGATGATTATGTTATGCCTTAGAGTGTTAGTAAACACTCACCTATGTTTTTGTTGATGAAGTGACAATTAAAATAAACTAAGTCACTAAATAATAACTTTTTTAAACAAATTACGATTGAGGGGTAATGTATATATATTTAACCAGATTTAAGAATATGATATTGAGTACCCTATTTAAAATAATTGAAATTGAGACAGGATTTCATTCACTAGTTTTCTCATGCATTAGATTTAATGTGAGGTGGATATGATACTCTGTAGAACTATGGATAAAAGAACATTCTTGTTTATATCCCAAGTGTGTAATAACCCACATCATTGTGGGATAGAAATTGCCAAGGAAAATTGATATTTAATATATTTATTGTTTAATTTTTTGAAATAGGTCTCAGGATGGGTTATTATGAGTTTTACTGTATTTAAAAGGGGTTTCCGACATGTATTGAGGCTAGATGGATGTCACTAGATTATGGGAGGATATCAAGGATGATTTGGGTAGTCGTTCAATTGAAATGTAGTATCATTAGGCTACTCATAGTGATAAAGGGTAATTAACAACATGAATGCATTTAATAGGTTGATAATGGTCGTGAATGGGAAAAAGGGGTGAAGTAAGGTTTTGGACCCAAAATATAGTGATTTTACCATTTGGCTCATTTCATGTAACATGATTTATAACATATTTTTATGTGGTTGATGGGTTTATAATGTATAAACCTCATCAGGATTCTTTATTTGGGATCCAACTTCTTAGGGGTTGGCCAAACCCCATTCCCCTCCTTCCTTCCCCTTATACCTGAGTGGATTGTCATTTGTTCATCATTTCAAATCAATGTGGTATCTTCTCCTACATCTTCCTTGATTCTATAACATCTTTCTCAATGATTTACATTCAGTTTTTAGGGTTTTAGGTGTAATTATTATACCATAGTATGGATAAATCATTGTTCTTGATGGGACTTTTATATATGACTCTTAGAGCATATCTCAAAATTTAAGAAACTCATAATCAATCATTATTTCATGAAGATTATATTTTTTGGAAGATTTATTTATGTGTTTTCAAAAATTTAGTCTTAATTTTTAATTTATTTAGTAATATATATTGTGGATTTAGTGTTTTCTAGTCTTAGGGGTGCGTTAGGAGTGGATCACACTTAGTTTCTCAGAACTCTGGCTTTGTTGGATTACACGATGAGTTTGGAGCCTATTATACCATGCTGGATTTTTGGTTAAAATTAACTAATAATGTAATTTAATATTGTTGGACATTAATACATGTGATCATGGGCTCAGTTGTGGATGGTATGAACTGAAAATAGTTTATTGGATATCTGGTTGAGGTATGGGCATTGACCTAATTGTGTCTCTTGGTTAATGGGTTGTTTTATGTTTTTTGCTTCACTAGTATAATTCCATTTTGTTACCCCATTCGTTAACACATGTTATTAGATTATTTTAAATATAAAAAACTACATTATTTAAAACCAAAATATCTTGATGCATAGTTTCTTTGTGTAATTTTATACCTAGAAGATATCAACAACAACAACCTATCATCCTCCCTCTGGTCGCCTTCTCTTTTATAGTTCCTGATGGTCTCTCTTAAAAATTGAAAATATAATTTTTTATATCCTCATTATGTTAGTTAGTTTTTATGCACTGTGTAACACCCCAGGTGAATAAAGAATATGAAATTTTCACATTTATCCATATTTGTGAATAAAATATTAATATAACTTTAAAGGGGACGCTATGCTTGATGGCGTACCCAATACGCAACAACTAGTTTCTTGGGAATCTTACGTTGTACTCTAATAATAAAATAATATTATTTTAAATTGTAGTTAATGCCTAGCTGTTTTAATGGAGAGAATGAACAG
Organism: Viscum album; assembly: GCA_963277665.1. Lineage (NCBI taxonomy): Eukaryota > Viridiplantae > Streptophyta > Magnoliopsida > Santalales > Viscaceae > Viscum > Viscum album. Next base: position 56,910,508 of record OY728143.1, on the reverse strand, counting down.
TACTAACTACAAAATTATTATATATCTCTGTCAAATATTTTTACTTTTACAATAAATGTTAGAGGATTAAAAATGTGAATGAATACAATTTTAAGCGTAAACATTCTAATATTTTTTAAAAGGTGGATTAACTGCCTTTTGTTGACGAACCTCTTTTAAATCCACATTTTGACAATTTTATGTGTTATATTTGAAAAAATTAAATTCTTCTTTAGAATCGGGACTTCAAAATTTACATAGTGTACATTTTTGGTATTTTTCAGATAAAGTTCATTTTTTAATGAATAATGAAAAATGTTGTATTTTAATTCAAAACTTATTTTTAATCTAATTTATTTATATGATTACATTATCTATTGAATTGTTTTTAAAGTTAAATTAGAATATATTTTTACCATTTAATTCAATAGTGGTCGTTGGAATTAATTTCATCTTGAAATTGGACTTAAACTAGTGTCAATCTTTTGATACTTATTGTTTCATAAAAACACGCTATTTGCTCTGACAGCGGGAATTAATTATTTAATTAATTAATGTAACTTATATTTTTTGAATTTTGTAAAATAGAGATAATTTTTGAATTCTAAATATCAAATATAGCTTAGGGTGAATTTTTGGAATTTTTCTGGAAAACTTCAGTTTTTGATGAATAGTGAAACCACTAAGTGGTACTTAAAAAATTGATTTTTCATTTAAATGAAATTTTACCTCCTCTGTGTTTTGAATTTCAAAAATCCTACATACATGGTGGTCATTAAGAAGTAAAATGTGGTTCAATGGGATTAAAATATTTTTTTGGTGAATAGTAACTTTTAAGTTTTAATCTCGATTAGAGGAAATTACTGTTTCTAAGGTAAAAATAATGTTTTAATAATATGAAATGACCTAGAAACATGTCCTACCCTATTTGGATGAGTCATGGACTACCAAGACAATCCATGGGACAACTTGGGGACCCCATGGAGCCACTTTTCTGGGAAAATGACATTAATACCTTTTTATTTAAAGTTAAAATTAAAATGTCACAAACATATGTTGTTTTACTAAAACAGTTTTTATACGGGGTTATAGAAGTCATATTTTTTCCTATAAATATTAATTATAAAGATAAATATATTTCCTACATCATGATATTTGTTTTTTAATTATTATAAATTAAGTTAATTATGTTATTCATGACACTGTGATGATGCAGTGATTACCTCATAAATGAACAATTTAAGTAAAAAGAGAATATAGAGTGAAATCTAAGTCTTACACCTGTCAAAAACCTATTGTATGGGTGGCTTTAGAAACCTTGTCACCTTATCCTCGAAATATATCCTTTGGGACCTTTTAAAGCCTAAAATCATTTTATAATAAAGTAATATTTTATAACTTTCCAAGAGTGTCCCTCCTCTCCTCTTATAAAAGGCCCCCACCTCTACCACCTTACACACACCTCTAAAGCCATTGGCTCAGACAAACCCTGCCCATTTCATCTATCTACATCCCTCTCTTCATCATTGAAGACTCACTTTGGGCAGAATCCATTCCAAGGAAGCCTTTGAGCTCAAATCAAAGTGAGTTACCCGATTTAATGGTAATGTCTTCTCTTGTGTTCTTTTGTTTTATTTTTTTTTTCTCCAAACACTAAACACTATTTATTACATTTTTTTAACAACACATTTATCTTAAATATACTAGTATTTTGTTATAAGATGTATTCAAGCTACACTTTCACACACCTCCGTATAATGGTTAAAGAAAATATTGATTCTATGGATGGCGAATTACTGCCTCACAAAACGATGATTGTTCAATATTATTTTTACAGCTTCAAAGGTGGATATTAAGATGTCACTATATTTATATTTGAAATATAATATGTTTATGTTTTCCTTAAGCTTCTGTATTTTTAATTTATTTCATACCTTTATGGTTTCCATTATGGGTAAACGCGATATCTTCATTTTAGGAAGTGCGGACTACCGCCCCCTCAAAGTGATTTGATTCGTTAATGCCATATGTGGGATGTATAAAGGATGGAATTAATGGTATTAAATATGATATACTACTGGAATTATAATATACCTTTATATTATTATTATTTAATTCCATTGAATACAAAAAAAAGAAATAAATGAATGTAGCGTTCATGCATACATACAGCCTACCGTCTCCATGAACGGTGCTTTTAATTTTTTTTTATCTCCAAATGCTATGGAATAGTATAAAATGAATATATAATAGATATATATTATATTTAAAACATTAATACTATTCTGGATATGATGTACCTATAACTAAAAGGAAAATTCTTTTCCAACATGTTCGATTTTTACACATGTACCGAACAACGACAAAAACGTCTAATATGAACTCACGTTATTAACCAATTATTATAAAATTATAATATGTTATATTAACTGAATAAAAATCATTAAATTAGGTCCTTATGAAATTATAAATTAACAAAATTTTATTATTCAGGAGATTAAACAACGATCGAGTCATGTCAGACATGAGGTAAGGGATCCTACCCCTCTCTTTCTTTTTAAGTACACTCTTTTATGGAATTCCTTTTAAGCTCATATTTGTTATGATTGGGATGTTATTTTATATTAATCTTACTTTAATTTTTATGTACACATGATAAGAGACCCTATTTTCTCTCATCAGTCCATTTTGGAAGTTTTAATTGGCACTGTTAGGCTACCGAAATTTCGTAAGGGGATTTTATCTCACTTTGTTTTTTTGTGAGATTCGTGCTACATTTTCCAATATTTCCTTTTGAGTGGTGTATGTACTTTCAATTATTCTACTATTTGTGTAACATAATTTCGTTTATGAGTATTTACATTAATGTGGTATAGTCCTTCTTTCATGGGGTGTAGGTTTTCAATGTTACCCAAGTCGGTAAGGGAACCATTCACCCACCTCTTTTTAAAAGACATCTTTTGTTATGTCATTTAATTTTCATATTATTATGTGGAGATATGTTATTATATACCACTATTGTCGTAAATTTTATGTCCAAGTGATGAGATAACCATTTTCTATCTCATCAACTCTTTTTCTAAAATTTGATGTGACGTCGTTATGCTATCAAGGGAACTTCTTAACCTAATGTCGATTTCTTTGGTTTCAACATGTAGTTATTGAATATGTAATCCTTTTTATATGTGTGAATGACCATTGATTATTTTACACTTAATAACCACTTATATTGTGTGTATTTATATTTTTCCCACATAATTATGAGATTGATTTATCCTTAATTTAAGGATACCATCTTTATAATGGATTTCATCTCAATTTACATTTCCATTGAGACTTCATTGTTGTTATTCAACAATTCACGCTTATATGGTGTATATACTGTCATTTGGAATATTATATCAAGATTCCCTTTATTCTCATGATATTATAAATTTTTGATTAAATGTTATTCTTTAATTATTGTATTCACGTGTCTCTTATTTTTTTAAAAACCATTTAACTAAAATATCGTTTTAAATGTTTCAATGATTTAATCTTATAAAAATTTCTCATTAATATCCATGTTTGCAAAATGGTTTTAAGGATTTATTTATATGTATATGAATGTTATAAAATGATAAATGATTCAATTAGGTATGAGACACTTTGATTTAAAAATATATTTATTAAATGTTTTAAAGGGTTTTGAAATTGGTTTTTAGAATGGATTCATTATTTCAATATCATAAAATGTTATATTTTTATTGCAATGTGGAAATGTTATCTTTACTTTATGCTTAAGTTATGTGCTATGATTATGTTATGGTTCATGGGAATTGTTATGAATACAGGTGGTTCTGTGAAAAACTAAGGGTGGGTTAGCCCGATATAGCTCTCCAATGCATTGGGTAACGCGAAGGAGTTAAACGTTAAGGTTTCTCCGAAGAGATTTATGGAATATACTGTGATGGGTATTCTAAACATAACCAAGAGGGTTACTCCCTACGTAAGAATGTTATGAATGCCTCAAGTTACCTTTATGCATTATGATTTCTATGATTCATTCATGATTTGATGAGGTATGTTGAAATGCTTATGTTTTATGAGTAATGTATGATTTCATACATGGACTAATGTTTTCTTTACATACTTTTATATCCCTTACTGAGCTTTTTATGCTCATCACATGTTTTTGAAATGTTTTTCACAGGTCAGGGAAAGGTGCTTGATATTTTGATAGCATCAAGGAAGTTCCAAGAAAGAATCCATGTTTTATTTTAAATATGTTTCTGTTGATGGGAAAAACGATTACTATCATTTATGTAACCACTTTGTTTAAATGTGGAATGTAATTCATGATTTATTATATAATTCTCTAAAACACTAAACCTGAAAAGATCCTCAATGTGAATTGTTCATTTTATTCAATATTAAGTAAGTTTTATGGTCAGGCCTTATAGTTGGTATTAAAGGTCAGTTTAGATAACTTTAGAGGTTAGGGTATTCTCTAGGCATAAGGGAAATTACCATAATGGTTAGGATTTCAGAAAGAGTCCTCGTATTAGATAAAGTGAATGAGTAAGTATATCTTAGTGTTTATCTTCCTCATTATTACATGATGGTTTTTTTGATATACTCACACTGACATTTCTGTTTTTAGTGAATAGATGGATCTAGAAGGAACCAAAGTGACAATAGGTATGAAGGAAACTGTGGTGGATCTCTGATTAAGAGACTAGATGAAATGGGGGATTCAATGAGGAAACTTGTGGTTGTTCTAAACCAACTACCAATGAGTAATGATCAACCACTTGTACCTTGGTATGTTATGTAATGCATCATGTACGATATGACCAATCAATGTGGATGTTCAGGTAATAATTATAAAGGTAACCATTAGGGTTTATATGATCCTTACTTTTGAGTTAATTATGAGTTATTATATATTAAGCTGTAAAATCAAAGGCATGAGATAAACTTGATTTTAAAATATGTTATGATTATTTTTGAAGATGTTATCTCATTTTGGGGAATGTTTTAAGAATTATATAGCTTTGGAAAAAGGACAACATGCAGACCGTGTGACCACCCGTCGCGTCGGACAAAGTTGCGGGAATCGAACCCACAACCAAGGTGCAACTGGTATTTATGGCCTACCACTGGACTACGTGAAGTCCCTAGTTAGTTTGAATAATTATTTTTTATTTATATGATTTTAGGAATCAATAGTAAGTTTATTTTGGGTTATCTATTGAAATTATTAACCTATCATCAAGGATATGTGATTATGTTAATTACTTTTCAATATGAGAATTTAAGAGCAACTGATGTTATTTGGAGATAAGAGTTAATTTGTACCTTGGAAGACTATGTCATTAAATCCTTCAAATATTTGGGTTTCAATCCTAGTTTGGTTTAATTTGATGAAATTTATGGAAAATTGTTTATTGAATGGTCTTCATTGAACTTTGGGTTTTTTTGGACAAATTTTGGAGATTATGAATAGATTTTCATTTTATAAAGGATTATACTTTTCTGGATTATCTGATCTCATACTATCAATTTTGGTTTTGGATTTTCTCTAAAGGCATGGGAAATATATAGTTTTCTTTTGTGGAATAGGTTATTTTCAATAAGTTGATTATAGTACTCTTAATGTGATCAAGTCTTCCTAGAAACTCATCTTTTGGAGAAAATATGAGTTTGATTAAGGAATCTAGTAAAATTTGAAAGTCTACATGACAAGTAAGGTTGTTTCATTACGATTTAGTTAAGCTCAAAAATAAATTCCTCAATGAAGAGTAACTTAAAACAAAAATGTTGTATGTTAACTTTTCCTACTGGGGAATCGAATATCGTCTATCCCATCACAAGTTTCTGATTTTCTTATGGTTAACTTTCTCCTAGACATGTTTTCTATCACTCTCCCTTAGAACATGACCCTTTGTTTTTTCCTCCATATCAATGTTTTCTTACATGGAATCCTAGTATGGGTTAACTCAGGTGACCTTTGTAATTATCTTTCTTTATTTTTAAGTGATTGTTTTACTAACTCTTGTTTCGAAGTGGGATTTTCATTGAAGTTTCCAAGGCCAATTTTAAAAATGCGAGGACGTAATTTCCAAAAGAGAGGAACAATGTAACACCCCAGGTAAATAAAGAATATGACATTTTCACATTTATCCATATTTGTGAATAAAATATTAATATAACTTTAAAGCGGACGGTATGCTTGATGGCGTACCCAATACCCAACAATGAGTTTCTTGGGAATCTTATGTTGCACTCTAATAATAAAATTATATTATTTTAAATTGTAGTTAACGCCTAGAAGCTGTAATGGAGGGAATGCATATAAATAACTACAAAATGATTATATATGTTTTTCAAATATTATTACTTTTTCCAATAAATGATAGAGGATTAAAAATGCGAATGAATCCAATTTTAAGAGTAAACATTCTAATATTCATTAAAAGGTCGATTAACCGCCTTTGGATGAAGAACCTCTTTTAAATCATCTTTTTGGCAATATTATGAGTTATATTTGAGAAAATAAAATTCTTCTTTAGAATCATGACATCAAAATTTACATTGTGTAAAATTTTGGTATTTTTTCGATAAAGTTCATTTTGTTAATGAATAGTGAAAAATGTTGTATTTTAATTCAAAACCTCTTTTTAATCTAATATATTTATATGATTAAGTTATCTTTTGAATTTGTTTTAATGTTAAATTAGAATATATTTTTACCATTTAATCCAATAGTGGTCATTGGAATTAATTTCATCTTGAAATTGGACTTAAGCAACTGTCAATCTTTTGATACTTATTGTTTCATAAAAACACGCTATTTGCTCTGACAGCGGGAATTAATTATTATATTAATTAATGTAACATATATGTTTTGAATTTTCTAAAATAGACATCATTTTTGAATTCAGAATATCAAATACAGCTTAGGGTGAATTTTTGGTATTTTTCTGGAAATCTTCTGTTTTTGATGAATAGTGAAACCACTAAGTGGTACTTAAAAAACTGATTTTTTGTTTAAATAAAATTTTACCCTCTCTGTGTTTTGAATTTAAAAAATCCGACATACATGGTTGTCATTACGATGTAAAATTTGGTTCAATTGGATTAAAATAATTTTTTTGGTGAATACTAACTTTTATGTTTTAATCGCGATTAGAGGTAATTAGTGTAGTTTAAGGTAAAAATAATGTTTTAATAATATGAAATGACCTAGAAACATGTCCTAACCTCATTGTATGAGTCATGGACGACCAATAGAATCCATGGGTCAACTTGGGGACCCCATGGAGCCACTTTTCTATGAAAATGACATTAATACCATTTTATTTAAAGTTAAAATTAAAATGTCACAAACATGTGTTGTTTTACTAAAAAAAATTTATGTGGGGTTATACAAGTAATATTTTTTACTATAAATATTAATTATAAATATAAAAATATTTCCTACATCATTATATTTTTTTTATAATTTTTAGATATTAAATAAAATAATTTATTTATGACACCGTGATGATGCAGTGATTACCTCATAAATGAACGATTTAAATAATATGAGAAGATGGGGTAAAATATAAGTCTTACACTTGTCACAAACTGATTGGATGGGTGTATTTCGAATCCTTATCACCTTATCCTCAAAATATATCCTTTTGGGACCTTTTAAATCCGAAAAGCATTTTATAATAAAATAATATTTTATAACATTCCAAGAGTGCCCCTCCTCCCCTCTTATAAAAGCCCCCACCTCTACCACTATACACACAACTCTCAAGCCTTTGGCTTGGCCAACCCCTGCCCATTTTATCTCTCCACATCCCTCTATTCATCATTGAAGCCTCACTTTGCGTAGAATCCTTTCCAAGGAAGCCTTTGAGCTCAAATCAAAGAGATTCACCCGATTTAAAGGTAATGTCTTCCCTTGTGTTCTTTTGTTTTTTTTTTCTCCAAACCCCTAAAATATTTTTATCTTATTTTTTGTAAAAACACCAGTATCAAAAATATACTAGGATATTGTTATAAGAAGTATTGGAGATACGCTTTCACACACCTCAGTCTAATGGTTAATGAACATACTGTTTCTGTGGATGGCGAATTACAACCTCACGAAACGATGATTGTTCAATATTATTTTAACACCATCAAAGGTGGCCATTAATATGTCACTATATTTATATATGATATATAATATTTTTATTTTTTCCTTAAGCTTCTATGTTTTTCATTTATATCATACCTTTATGGTTTCCATTATCGGTAAACGCGATATCTTCATTTTAGGAAATGCGGACTACTGCCACCTCAAAGTGATTTGATTCATTAATGCCATATGTGGGACATATAAAGGATGGAATTAGTGGTATTACATATGATATCCTACAGGAATTGTAATATATCTTTATATTATTATTATTTAAATCCATTGAATACAAAAAAAAAAGAAATGAAAGTAGGGTTCATGAGTAAGTACAGCCTACCATCTCCATGAACGGTGCTTTTAATTTTTTTATCTCCAAATGATATAGAATAGTATAAAATGAATATAAAATGGATATATATGATATTTAAAACATCAAAACTATTCTGGATATGATTTACCTATAACTACATGGAAAATTCTTTTCCAACAAGTTCGATTTTTACTCATGTACCGAACATCAACAAAAACATCTGATATGAACTCACTTTATTAACCAATTATTATAACATTATAATATGTGATATTAACTGAATAATAATAATTAAAGAATATCCTTAAGAAATTATAAATTGACAAAATTTTATTATTCATGACATTAAAGAACGATCGAGTCATGTCGGACACGAGGTAAGGGATCCTACCCCTCTCTTTTTTTAAGTAAACTCTTTTATGTCATTCCTTTTAAGATCATATTTCTTATTATAGTGATGTTATTTTATATTACTATTACTGTAATTTTAATGTTCATATGATGAGAGACCCTATTTTCTCTCATCAGTCCATTTTTAATGTTTTAATTGTCACCGTTAGACTGCTGAAATTTCGTACGGGGCTTTTATCTCACTTTGTGTTTTTGTGAGATTCATGCTACATTTGCCAATATTTCCTTTTGAGTGGTGTATTTACTGTCCATTATTCTACTCATTGTGTAGCATACTTTCGATTATGAGTATTTACATCAATGTTGTATAGTCCTTCTTTCATGGGGTGTACGTTTCAAAAGTTACCCAAATCGGTAAGGGAACCTTTCACCCGTCTCTTTTTAAAAGACTTATATTGTTTTGTCTTTTAATTTTCAACTTATTATGTGGAGATATGTTCTTATATATCCTTATTGCCATAAATATTATGTCCAAGTGATTAGTTACCCTTTATCTCTCTCATCAACTCTTTTTCAAAAATTTGATGTGATGCCGTTAGGCTGTCAAGGGAACTTCTTAACCCAATTACGATTTCTTTGGGTTCAACATGTAGTTATTGAATATGTCAACCTTTTTATATGTCTGAATGAACTTTGATTATTTTACACTTAATAACCACTTATATTGGGTTTATTTATATTTTTTCTCACATAATTATGAGATTGATTTGTCCTTAATTTAAGGATACCATCTTTATAATGGATTTCATCTCAATTTACATTTCCATTGAGACTTCATTGTAATTATGCACCAATTCACTCTTATATGGTGTATATAATATCATTTGGAATATTATATCATGAATCCCTTTATTCTCATGATATTATAAAGTATTGATTAAATGTTATTCCTCAATTATTTTATTCAAGTGTGTCTCATTTTGTTAAAAAACCTTTAACTAAAATATCGTTTTAAATGTTTTCATGATTTAATCTTATAAATATTTCTCATTAATATCCATGTTTTCAAAATGGTTTTAAGGATTTATTAATATGGATATGAATGGTTTAAAATATTAAAATCTTCAATGAGGTATGGGACACTTTGATTTAAAAATATCTTTATTAAATGTTTTAAATGGTTTTGAAAATGGTTTTTAGAATGGATTAATTATTTTAATATCTTAAAATGTTATATTGTTATTGCAATGTAGGAATGTTATCTTTTCTTTATGCTTAAGTTATGTGCTATGATTATGTTATGGTTATTGGGAATTGTTATGAATACAGGTGGTTCCGTGATAAACTATGGGCGGGTGATCCCGATATAGCTCTCCAATGCATTGGGTAACACGAAGGAGTTAAACGTTAAGGTTTCTCCGAAGAGATTTAGGGAATATATTGTGATGGGTATTCCAAACGTAACCAAGAGGGTTACTCCCTACGTATGAATGTTATGAATGCCTCAAGTTACCTTTATGCATTATGTTTTCTATGATTTATTCATGATTTGATGAGGTATGTTAAAATGTTTATGTTTTATGAGTAAAGTATGATTTCATACATGGACTAATGTTTTCTTTTCATACTTTTATATCCCTTAATGAGCTTTTTATGCTCATCGAAAGTTTTTGAAATGTTTTTCACAAGTCGAGGGAAAGGTGCATGATATGTTGATAGTGTCACGGAAGTGTCAAGAAAGAATCCATGTTTTATTTTAAACATGATTCCGTTGATGGGAAAAAACGAATACTATCTTTTATGTAACCACTTTGTTTAAATGTGGAATGTAATTCATGAGTTATGATCTAGTTCTCTAAATATCTATACCTGAAAAGATCCTCAATGTTAATTATTCATTTAATTTAATATTAAGTAAGGTTTAAGGTTGTGGAATTATATCTTATATGATGATTATAAAGGTTGGTATCATTCAGACCCTCCTATGGTTGGTCTACAATCATGTGCTGAAAGACTTCTTCCCTCTGATTCCAACTGAGCTTCCCAAGTCCTCCCTCTCATGCCGCTAGTCAGGAATAGAGTAAGGCGAATCCTATATGTGTGCTATGTTCTCACCTTTCTATTATCTATGTATCTGGATATGGAGTTCATTCCCTACCCACAGATCTGAGTACTGACATAATTAAGTAAGATGCCTGCTGCTTTTTCACTATACTATCTTTTATAGGCATTTATTAGTTCATTTCATTTGTAGGACTTCTCCACTAGTATCCACCACTCTTTTTATACAATCTCTTTTGCAATAGAATCTTTTTTTCAATCTAATAGGATGTACATATCCCAAATTTAGCTAAATGAAGGATGAACCCATCGTCTAGGTTTTACTATAGTGAGTCCTCTTCTACTATCTAGGCATCCTGGTAGTTTTCTACAAATCTGAGTAAATAAGGGTCACGTTTCCTGAGTGTTATTCATTTAATATATAGTCTAACTTGAGATCATATACCTTGGGAGTGTTCATGGGTCCTATATGTGTCTTCATAGAGTGAAGTCCTCCTGAAAGTACCCGAAATCCACAAACCATCCCACAAATATTTACCTACCCAGGACATCACAACACAATGGGGAAGGAACTCTCGCTCATTAGTCATCTCTCCTAGACATATGAACTAATGAAAATAAATGTTGTAATGGGTAAAAAATGAGATTTTATTAATCTATTCTTTCTTATTAATGTTTAATTTATTTCATTGTTGTATTACTAACATAATATTTTTTTTCATATATAGGTGAAATCTTTTTCATGAGTTCAAATGCTTTGTTCGGAAACCGCCACCATGGACGAAAATTTTTTAGAGCGGATGGATGCAAAAAGGATGGAACATCAATGTTTTTAACTATTTGTTGGATAATTGTAATTGTAACCAAATTAAACATTGTTTGAAATGTCTATAGCAGTGCGTTATTTTGTATTCATCATTTCATGTAAATGTATGTAGCATTTTTATTCTTCTGTTCTTTGTGTGTGGGTGTTGTTTGTGCTGTGTGCAGGTGCTATAATGTGTGGAGGATCTGTGCAGGTCTTGTGAAGGGTTTGGTTTTTCACAGGATTGTTGGCCTTTATCAGCGCGAGTTAAGCACTGATAAATGGATAATATATCAGTTCTATTTGGAGAGCTGATAAAGGTATTTTTTATCAGCGTTCAAAATTGCACTGATAAAGGTAGTGTTTATCACCACTATTTTGAGAGCTGATATATTATACATTTATCAAAACTGAAAATAGCACTAAATAATACTACCTTTATCAGTTATTTATGTGCACTAATAAAGGGGAACTTTTATTAGTGCTTTTTTTAGCACTAATAAAGGGGACCCCCCTTTTTCTTCGTCGAGATTAACAGTTTTTTATCACTGTTAAAGGCAGTTTTTTGTGGTATTATACTCCATAATGGTAGTAGTTCCTCTAAAGTCATGATCAACTATTTCATATTCTGCATAAGGGACAACACATCTTAGAAAATCCTGTGCATGGGTGAGTATGAAAACATTGTATCAGACACTCCCAAATGTGGACAAGGAATCCATAAGAGATACTCTAATGAGGATAACAATAGATACAAAAATGTAAATTAATAGGAGTGCATCACAACCCAAAAAATAGAGGGATGTAAATTGATACAAACACAATGTTATTGAAATGGTGAGAACATTAACTTCTCCTAGAGTCTTCGCTCCCCAGAGTTGGTGAGTATGATTGTCCAACCACCATAAGTTAGAAATAGAAATCACTTACTATACCCCACAAAACATCGCCTCTCAGAGATGGAGATTATCCAAAACACAATGAGTGGGAAATGTAAAAATAATATATATATATATATATATATATATATGTGTGTGTGTGTCTGTGTGTGTGTGCTCAATAATGAAACCCAAATGATAAAGTAATTGGATATATATCTCATAGATCCGCCCATGAAATTGAGTATCCAAAATTACTATATATAATCAAAAATCAATTCCTGACATCCCACATGTCTTCACTGAACTGTATGTCATAGAGACTCAATCACTACACCTTGATATTATCATCTTTGGGCATCACTATCTCTCTTGCATGATTCTGGGTCATGTCACAAGGACAAGGACAGGTATTGGTGGTAAATATAAGGCCCGAGCCTTAAACATTACTTAATCTTGAGATATTTCAAGAATAAACCTTGAGGATCTTTTAAGGTTTAGAGTTTTATAGAATTAGATCATAAAACATGCATTACATACCACATTTAAACAAAGTGGTTACATAAAATATAGTACTCATTTTTCCCATCAACAGAAATATCTTTAAAATAAATCATGGATTATTTATTGACACTTCCTTTACACTATCATCATATCATGTACCCTTCCCTTTACCTGTGAAAAACATTTCAAAAACTTGGGATGAGCATCAAAAGCTCAGTAAGGGATACAAAAATATGGAAACAAACCATGAGTACATATATACATAAGAATGAAATCATACTTTACCCATAAAACATAAGCACTATAACATACCTCATCAAATCATGAATAAATCATAGAAATCATAAGACATAAAGGTAACTTGAGGCATTCATAACATTCTTACGTAGGGAGTAACCCTCTTGGTTACGTTTGGAATACCCATTACAGTATATTCCCGAAATCTCTTCGGAGAAACCTCAACATTTAACCCCTTCGCATTACCCAATGAATTGGAGAGCTATAACGGGCTCACCCACCCTTAATTTATCATGGAACCACCCATCTTCATAACAATGCCCAAGAACCATAACATAATCGTACCACATAATACATGCATAAAGGAAACATAACATTTCCACATTTCAATCATAAGAAATCAATAAAACACATTGATATAAAAAAACATTATGAAAACCATTTTCAATACCAAAATAAATGAAAAATAAACATGGTATTTATTTTTCTTTAAAAAACGGTATGGCTTGTAGAGGAAGCCGAAACTCAAATAATGGTCGTAGAGGCGGAGAAGTCATTGTCGCCGCATATGTACGACAAAAACATTCCCTTTTGTCATATAGTAGACACTTCGTATAAAAAAGTTTCTTTTTGAATAAACATAAAAGTAAAAGGTGTTTATACACCGTATAAAATAAGGTTGTGTATAAAACAAAATATCCCTCAATGAAAGGAGATTGAGATGAAGTCCCATTCCTTGAGTCGGACTTGACTCGATCGTTCTTTAATGACCTGAATAATAAACTTGAGTTAATTTCAACTTGATTAGGAACATTTTTCAAGTTCATTATTCCTTTTATATCACATATTACCATTTTATGAACACTATGTAATTATTTATGTTAATAAAGGTCGTTTTTCGATCATTGGTACATGAGTCAAAAATATGATCTTTATAATTACAAGTTGTTCATGTATCCTTTATATCCAGAGTTATACTCATGATGTAGATATCATATATATCATATATATCCAGTATATACATGGATATATAATATTACATAACATTTAGTGGTAATAAATGAAATGCACCGTTCATGGAGACGGTAAGTCGTACGTACGCATGAACGCTACTTTAATTTCTATGTCATATTAATGGAATTAAAAATAAATGAGAGATATGTATATTTTATTACCATAATTATATTCATCATTTAGATGTAACATAAATCATATATATCCACTATATATATGTACTTATAATAGTACATTATATTAGTTGATAAGAAATAAAATGCACCGTTCATGGAGACGGTATGCCGTACGTACGCATGAACGCTACTTTCATTTCTATCTCATAATTTAATGGAATTAAAACATAATGATAAATTATAGTATTATAATTACACTATGGTATCATATATAATATCATTAAATCTATCCTTTATACATACCATATATGGTATTAACGAATCAAATCACTTTGAGGGGCGGTAGTCCGCACTTCCTAAAATGAAGATATCATGTATACCCATAATGGAAGCCATAAAGGCATGACATAAATGAAAAATACTGAATCTTAAGGAAAACATAAACATATCATATATCATATATAAATATAGTGACATCTTAATGGCCACCTTTGAATGTGTTAGAAGAATATTGAACAATAATCGTTTCGTGAGGCAGAAATTCGACATCCATAGAAACAGTATGTTCTTTAACCATTAGATGTAGGTGTGTGTAAGTGTAGCTCGAATTATTATTATACAAACATCCTATTATATTGAATATACTGGAGTTGTTACAAAAGAAATTAATAAAAAGAGTTTAGGGAGTTGGAGAAGCAAAATAAAACATAAGAACACAAGAGAAAACACTACCTTTAAAACGGGTAACTCTTTTTGATTTGAGCTCAAAGGCTTTCTTGGGAAGACATCTGCCCAAAGTGAGGCTTCTAAGAGTTATATAGGGATGTGTAGAGACAAAATGGGAAGGGGTTGGCCAATCCAAAGGCTTTGGAAGTGTGTGTAAGGAGGTAGACGTGGGGGCCTTTTATAAGAGGAGAGGAGAGGCACTCTTGGAAAGGTATAAATGGTTACTTTATTTTCAAATGAGTTTCGGATTTTAAAGGTCCCACATTGATTTATTTCGAGTATAAGGTGATAAGGGTTCGAAATATTCTCATCCAATAGGTCTTTGACATGTGTAAGTTATAGTTTTAACATTATCATTTCATTTTATTTAAATCCTTTATTAATGAGGTAATCGCTGCATTATCATGATGTCATATATAATTATGTTTATTTAATGTCTAAAAATTATAAATAAATTATCATGATGTATGAAATATTTTTATCTTTCCAATTAATATTTATAGTCCAAAATAACATATATTTAGACAAAATTAAAAATGTTTTACTTAGGTGATACATTCTTTGTTATATTTAACTTTCTTTAAAAATAAAAAGATAAAAAGTCACTTTCACACAAAAGTGATTCCATGGGGTCCCCAAGTTTGGCACAAGGCATCCCATGGTTGGACATGATACAAACAGTAACATTAGGACACATTTTGGTGTCTTTTTTTATTATTATGATATTATTTTATTAGCTTTAACTACCCGATTACTCATTAATAAAGATAATTAAAGATAATTCCTGTCGTTAAAAATCATAATATCCAAAAACAAAAGAGTCTTGATTACATAATTTGGAACTTCTGATTAAAAATTTGTAATCCATTTTACCAAATTCCAAACACCGAAATTGTAATAATT
The DNA here is from genome assembly GCA_963277665.1 of Viscum album. Taxonomy (NCBI): domain Eukaryota; kingdom Viridiplantae; phylum Streptophyta; class Magnoliopsida; order Santalales; family Viscaceae; genus Viscum; species Viscum album. The sequence goes on along the minus strand of OY728143.1, from coordinate 56,894,469 downwards.
TATTTAAAAAATAATTCTCGTTGTCAAAACAAATAGCGGGTTTTTTTAAACAATATCTATGAAAAGCATGGCACTTGTTTATGCCCAATTCCAATGTGAAACTAATCCCAATGACCACCATTGGATTTAATCGTAAAAATATATTCTTATTTACACTTTAAAACCAATTAATAAGATAATATAACCATATAATTAAATTCGATGAAAAAGTAGTTTTGATGTTAAATGCAGTATTTCTAACTGTTCATTAAAAAAATAAACATTGTCAGAAAAATACCAAAAAATTATCCATTGTAAATTTCAATGTCCCAATCATAAATAATAAGCATATTTTGTCAAATATAGCTTATAAAATTCTCAAAAGTTTTATTTAAAAATGGTTTTCCATCAAAAGGAAGTAAACCAATCTTTTAAGAATATTAGTGTATTCCATGCTTAAGATTGGATTTATTCTCAATTTAAGCCTCTAAAACACTATCTAATTCATAAATAGAAATTGATAAAAATATTTATTATTCATTACATACATGGGATGTTATATCCTTCTGCCCTTTTTAAAATTGAATCCCCGCAATTTATTTACTTATCGACTATGTGGGGGTATTTAGCCCTCATTGCATTTTCAGATTCCCATGTTGCCTCTTCAATCACGTGGTTTTTCCACAAAACCATTACCCGATGAATCACCTTATTCCGTAACACTTGATCCCAGTGGTCAAGAATCTAGACCGGTTTTTCCTCAAATGATAGGTTCTCTTCCAGCTGAACTACCTCTGGACACAAAACATGAGATGGATCTGGCATGTACTTCGTTAACATGGAAACATGAAAAACATTGAATACCTGAGAGAAACTCAGAGGTAAAGCCACTCGGTATGCAACTGATCCAGTTCTCTCCAGAATTTCATATGATCCAATGAACCTTGGACTTAGCTTTCCTTTCTTACCAAATCGCATCACACTTTTCCATGGTGATACTTTGGAAAAAACATGATCACCTACCTCAAAAAAGAGATCCTTACTCCTATTGTCCGCATAACTCTTATGCCTGCTCTCAGCAGTTCTCATGTGTTTCTGTATCAGCTGAAATTTTTCTGCCAACTCTTCTACCAATTCTGGTCCCATCAACTTCCTTTCACCCACTTCATCTCAGAAAGCTGGAGTTCGACACCGCTTCCCATATAATGCCTCAAATGGTGTCATCTGTATACTGGAATGAAAACTGTTATTATAAGAACATTCAACCAAATAAATATGTAGGTCCCAACTTCCCTGATAATCCATCGAACAAGCACATAGCATATCTTCCAAAGTCTTAAGTGTTCGTTCTGACTGCCAATCTGATTGGGGATGAAAAGCTGTACTGAAATTTAATTTAGTACCCAACGACTTCTGAAGGCCCTTCAAAAAGTTAGAAGTAAACCTGGGATAACGATTGGATACAATGAATAGAGGAACTCAATGCAAGCTGACTATCTCTTTAATATAAATACGGGAAAGTTGATCTAGGGAAAAAGTATCTCGTATAGTAAGAAAATTATCATATTTGGTCAAGCGATCAACAATAACCTAGATTGCATTATTGCCTCGGGGTGTCTTCGGAAATCCCACAACGAAGTCCATGGATATATTCTCTCATATCCACTCTGGAACTAGTAAAGGTTGAAGCATCCCTTTCGGTAACTTCAGCTCTTCTTTAACCTGTTGACATGTCAAACACTTCACAGTAAAATCAGCAATATCTCTTTGCATTCCATCACATCAGTAATACTCCCACAGATCTCTATACATCTTAGTACTGCCATGATGAACTGAAAATGGAGAACTATGAGCTTCACATAACAATTATCTCTTCAACTATGAATCACAAGGCACGCACAATTTCTTCCCAAATATCCAAACACAATCATTATCAATGTTGAATTCAGGAAACTTACCCTTCTGAACTAGATCTACCTTTTTTTGTAACTCACTGTCTTGCTTCTATGCTTTCTTGATTCTGTCTGATAAAGAAGATTTCACTGATACCTGAAACAAAATAGAAGGAAATCCTACACCAAAAACTTCTATGCCAAAGTTCATCAAATCCTTAACTGAAGGATCATGTTCCAAACACAACATTGTTAATGAAGGATTACTTTTTCGACTCAAAGCATCTGCCACTTTATTTTCTTTTCCCGGATGGTAATGAATTGTACAATCATAATCCTTGATTAATTCTAGCCATCTCCTCTGTCTCATGTTCAATTCTTTCTGAGTGAATATATACTTTAATCTTTTGCGATCGGTATATATTTCACACTTTACTCCATCAAAATGATGCCTCCAAATTTTTAAAGAGAAAACAACAATAGCTAATTTAAAGTCATGTGTAGGGTAATATACCTCATGAGTTTTCAACTGACGTGAAGCATAAGCAATTACCTAATCATTCTTCATTAGGACACAACCAAGTCCTTTTAATGAAGCATCACTGTAGATAACAAACTCACCAATCCTGGAAGGTAGTGCCGAAACTGGACCATTCACCAATATTCTATTCAGTTCCTAAAAACAATCATCACATTCATTTGTCCAGATAAACTTAACACCCTTCCGCGTTAGATTAGTCATTGGGCTAGATAACCGTGAAAAATTTCTAACAAACATTCGATAATAGCCTGCCAAACCAAGGAAACTAAGAATGTATGTTACATTTGAGGGACTTTTCCATTCTTCAACAACATTTGTTTTTGCAGGATCAACAGTTATCCCATCTTAAGAAACAATGTGACCAAGGAAAGAAATTTGTTGCAACCAAAACTCACACTTGCTGAATATCCCATACAATTTATTTTCTTTAAAGTTTTGAAAAATAACCCTTAAATGTATTTCAGGATCCTCTTTACTTTTAGAAAACACCAATATATCATCAATAAAAACAACCAACATTTTTCACCTGAGTCAAATGAGCCATCACTGCAACAAACTGTTCAGTTCTGATTCTGACCATCTCAGGATATTGATTTGAAAGGTCATTTCCCTTTGTATGCCTTCCAAGAAAAGTTGTTCTGTTTCCTCAATAAAAAACCATTCTTAACAAACATGTCTTAGATGAAGCAACATGGTAATCTTCAAAATCTATATCATTTCAATTTGACCATAACAACTTTTTTTGGATAATCATTTAATAGAATTATGACTCCTAATGTTATCTAATCTGACCTCTGATACCATCTATAAGGCCCCAGTCTTAAAAATTACTTTATCTTAAGATATTTCAAGAATACACCTTGAGGATCTTTTCAGGTTTAGAGTTTTAGAGAATTAGATCATAAAACATTCATTACATACCACATTTAAAAAAAGTGGTTACATAAAATATAGTACTCATTTTTACCATCAGCAGAAACATATTTAAAATAAAACATGGATTCTTTCTTGACACTTCCTTGACACTATCATCATATCATGTACACATCCCTTGAACTGTGAAAAACATTTCAAAAACTTGGGATGAGCATAAAAAGCTTAGTAAGGGATATAGAAATATGGAAACGAAACATGAGTACATATATACATAAGAATGAAATCATAATTTACCCATAAAACATAAGCACTTTAACATACCTCATAAAATCATGAATAAATCATAGAAATCATAAGACATAAAGGTATTTGAGGAATTCATAACATTCTTATGTAGGCAGTAACCCTCTTGGTTACGTTTGAAATACCCATCACAATATATTCCCGATATCTCATCGGAAAAACCTCAACATTTAACCCCTTCGTGTTACCCAATGAATTGGAGAGCTATAACGGGCTCACCTGCACTTAGTTTATCTCAGAACCACCCGTCTTCATAACAATTCCCAAGAACCATAACATAATCGTACCATATAATACATTCATAAAGGGAGAATATCATTTCCACATTTCAATCACAAGATATAAATAAAACACATTGATATAAAAAACATTATGAAAACCATTTTCAATACCAAAATAAATGAAAAGTAAAACATGGTATTTATTTTTCTTAAAAAAAACGTCATGGCTTGTAGAGGAAGCTGAAACTCAAATAATGGTCACTGCAGTAGAGAAGTCATTGTCACCACATTAGTGTGACAAAAACATTCCCTTTTGTCATTTAGTAAATGCTTCGTATAAAAAACATTTCTTTTGAATAAACGTAAAAGTCAAAGGGGTTTATACACCGTATAAAAGAAGGTTGTGTGTAAAACAAAATATGCCTCAATGAAAGGAGATTGAGACGAAGTCACATTCCTCGGGTCCGACTTGACTCGATCGTTCTTTAATTTCCTAAATAATAAACTTGAGTTAATTTATACTTTATTAAGAACCTTTTTCAATTTCATTATTCTTTTATATCACTTATTACCATGTTATGAACACTATGTAATTATTTAAGTTAATAATGGTCATTTTGTCGATCATTGGTACTTGAGTCAAAAATATGCTCTTTATAATTAAAAGTTGTTCATGCATCCATTATATCCAGAGTTATACTCATGATGTAGATATAATATATAACATATATATCCAGTATATACATGCATTTATAATATTACATAACATTTAGTGGTAATAAGTGAAATGCACCGTTCATGGAGATGGTAAGCCGTACGTAAGCATGAACACTACTTTCATTTCTATGTCATATTAATTGAATTAAAACTAAATGAGAGATATGTATATTTTAATTCCAGAATTATATTAATCATTTAGATGTAAAATAAATCATATATATCCATTATATATATATTTACTTATAATAGTACATTATATTAGGGGATAAGAAATGAACTGCACCGTTCCTGGAGACGGTAAGCCATACGTACGCATGAACGCTAATTTCATTTATATATCATACATTAATGGAATTAAAACATAATGCTACATAATATTATTATAATTCCAGTATGTTATCATATATAATATCATTAAATATATCATTTATACATACCACATATTGTATTAACGAATCAAATCACTTTGAGGGTTGCGGTAGTCCGCACTTCCTAAAATGAAGATATCATGATTACCCATAATGGAAGCCATAAACGTATGCCATAAATGAAAAATATAGAAGAATAAAGAAAAAATAAACATATTATATATCATATATAAATATAGTGACATCTTAATGGCCACCTTTGAAGGTGTTAGAAGAATATTGAACAATCATCGTTTCGGGAGGCAGAAATTCGCCGTCCACAGGAAAAGTATGTTCTTTAACCATTAGATGTAGGTGTGTATAAGGGTAGATCGAATTATTCTTATAACAACATCCTAGTATATTGAAGATACTGTAGTTGTTACAAAAGAAATGAATAAAAAGAGTTTAGGGGGTTGGAGAAGCAAAATAAAACAGAAGAACACAAGAGAAAACACTACCTTTAAAATGGGTAACTCTTTTTTATTTGAGTTCAAAGGCTTCCTTGGGAAGACTTCTTCCCAAAGTGAGGCTTCTATAAGTTATAGAGGGATGTGGATAGACAAAATGGGAAGGGTTTGTCTGAGTCAAAGTCTTTGGATGTGAGGGTAAGGAGGTAGAGGTGGGGGCCTTTTATAAGAGGAGATGAGGGGCACTCTTGGAAAGGTATAAAAGGTTACTTTATTTTCAAATGAGTTTCGGATTTTAAAGGTCCCACATTGATGTATTTCTAGTATAAGGTGATAAGGGTTCGAAATATACTCATCCAATTGGTCTTTGAAAAGTGTATGTTATAGTTTTAACATTATCGTTTCATTTTATTTAAATACTTTATTAATGAGGTAATCGCTGCATCATCATGATGTCATAAATAATTTATTATATTTAATGTCTAAAAATTATAAAAAAAATATCATGATATAGGAAATCTTTTTAGATTTCCAATCAATATTTACAGTCCAAAATATCATTTATGTAGACAAAATTTAAAATTCTTTACTCAGGTGATACATTCTTTGTTATATTTAACTATCTTTAAAAATAAAATGATAAAAAGTCACTTTTACACAAAAGTGATTCCATGGGGTCTCCATTTTTGGCACAAGGAATCCCATGGTTGGCCATGAGACAACCAGTAGAATTAAGACACATTTTGGTGTCTTTATTTATTATTATGATATTATTTTATTATCCTTAACTACCTGATTACTCATTAATCAAGATAATTAAAGATAATTACAGTCGTTACTATTCATAATGTCCAAAAACAAAAGAGTCTTAATTACATAATTTGGACCTTCTGATTCAAAATATGTAATCCATTTTACCCAATTCCAAACAGAGAAATTGTAATAATATATTTAAAATATAATTCTCGTTGTCAAAACAAATAGAAGGTTTTTTAAAAAAAATATCTATGAAAAGATTGGCACTTGTTTATGCCCAATTCCAAAGTGAAATTAATCCCAATGACCACCATTGGATTACATGGTAAAAATATATTATATTTACACTTTAAATCCAATTAATAAGATAATCTAACCATATAATTAAATTAGATGAAAAAGCAGTTTTGATGTAAAATGCAGTATTTTTGACTATTCATTAAAAAAATGAACATTGTCAGGAAAATACCAAAAAATTATCCATTTTAAATTTCAATGTCCCAATCACAAATAATATGTTTATGTTTTCTACTTGAGCTTATAAAATTGTCAATAGTTTGATTTAAAAATGGTTTGCCATTAAAAGGCAGTAAAATAATCTTTTAAGAATATTATTGTATTTCTTGCTTAAGATTGGATTTATTCTAATATTAATCCTCTAAAACACTATCTAATTCCTAAATAGACAGGGATAAAAATATTTATTATTCATTACTTACATGGGATGTTACAGAAAAATTTTCCCTCTTACTTGAGATTCCAATGGTACATCAAATCACTCGTCATTAGTATCACATAGTCCAGGTGATGTGTCACAAGGTCAAGGTCCCATGCCCTACTATGATGGAGGGTTCCACACTACTAATCAAGTTTCTATGACAATATTTTTCATGGGAATCATCTCCCGGATGATGGAGGGGACCCACTACCCTACATAGCTTCAGGCTATGTCCCAGAATTTTCTTTTGTTGGGACCTACTTCTGTGAACTATTGGAGGGATTCATGGAACTTCCATTATAGACCACATCCCATTAATGCTGGTGGTAATCCCATAACTATCTTTAGGGACCATTTCCTAGCCTTGTCGAAGGAAATCCCATAACTAAACTATAAACCCCTGCTTGATAGTACATCTCGAAAAAGCATTGAGGAAATGTGGACATTCTTATTGGATGGTACCTCTATGAAATCTACGAAGAACACAATGGTCATCACTATTGGATGGTAAAAATATGAATAAAATCACTACAAACATCATAGATCACCAAAGGATATCACTCATCATATCACAATATCCACTATGGAGAGCACCATTTTGTTCATTAATATGAATAAAACTCAGGATATGATACCCGTGATCCAGATTCTATTTCCAAAAAATGAGACATGGGGGTTAAATGATTCATATAGTGGAGTATAGTGAATTTGGGGTGCACAAGACATGTTACCCATCCTCATTGCAAGGACATCTAACTATTTATTCTTTGGTACTAAATAGTTAACAAGTACCCCTAGGCATACAAGTGTACTCCTAGAGTTCATGTAATGTTTATCCAAATGACTATCGATTTCACAATGATCTTTGTTAATCTAAATGGTAAAAAAATTAACTTCACTGACATACCTCCTCATGTGGCCCTTGATTATTTGACTAGATCTCTTCATACATATTTTCCACACTCACAAGATTTGAAGCAGACCTAAGCTCTAGGTTCTCTTCAAACACGATAGAAGGATCTTCAACAATATTTTTTTCATGTTCCATTAAAAAATGTTATCAAGAACAAGGATTTATACACCCAAATTGGTCACATCATTTTGATACTTGTATAAATACCTGAAATATAGTGAATTTACTCTCTATAAATTCACATCCTATGGAAATGTAGTGTAACATCACACCACACTCAAAAGGTGTATCATAGGTCCCACACTGAGATCCTAAAACCAAATTTATGGATCACACCATTACGATCCTCACAAAATAATACTTGATATTCACTATTCATATTCCTCAATCGGACACTCTATTAAAAAGAAATATTTCGAAGTATTATGCTCGAACAAGGCAATGTAGGGCCCACACCTCGATCTTGATTTAAATACCTAAAATTGGCATTGAATCGACCGTATTATAGAATAGCTAATGTCACTGCTAATAGATCATCATTCTTTCATTGAATGGAGGACTTGTATCAAAAATATGGTTCCATGACCTAAAAAATAATAACATTATATTATACTATTATTAATACATATAAACCACCCAAATCCAAGGATATCCCCATAGAAATGTTTCCCCATTTTAATTTTTTTAAATATATTTTATATTATTGATATTATATCTTAAGTAGTACGATAATGGGTGGATTTATCCCCCTTTCTCTACCATGTTCAGTGCAATGCAATGGCCCCCATCGCAACATTTTTTCCTTTTTATTAATTTTATCCTATATTTTATTTTTCATCCCTCTTATCCTTTATGTTTCACCCCTTTTACCCTATTTTGAAGAAACCACACACTATTTCAATCTTAGCTGAATCCCTAAAATCGCGTCGTCCCCACCAGAAACCCTATTTCACCAGTAAATACTCTATTAATGGTGACCATGTCTCTCCGTCAACCTAGATCATCAACATCGTCACCCCCAGCTGCCAGAAACCACTCATCTAAATCCATCGGAAACCAGTCACCTCGACCATTCATGCTATTTTTTTTCTAGGTTGATGGGATCCCCTTCTCACTACTATGCACCTGTGGCCACCGGTCACCACCAGGGATGGGGGGTCGCACCACCTATGATTACTCATCACCGTATACACCACATTTTTTGACAAGAAACTCAGATTCTGGACTGAACACACGATACATTGTCTCCTCTCAAACTGTCTTCCCAAAATGTTATCTTGATCCCAAATATGTATATGTAGAGTTGTTATTTTATTTCAATGATCATATTTTCTATGATTTATTATCATGTATTTATCCAATCTTCAGTCAAAAAATCCACCCATGATAGACTCGTGAAGTTATAAGACATAAAATTACAACATAACAAAATAATCAATCCCATTCTGTGATTGTTTTGCCATCATCGATGAGATTCAATAATAATAAAGGGTATGTAAAACAATTCATCACACAAACCAAAAATTACGCAATAATAAATTAGAAAAATGGATTAAGGAATGAAATTTCGATCTATGAATATTTTCTTGAGGATTAATTTACATTTTTCATGGAAAAAACGAATTGGGATTAGAATAAAAATTGGGTACAACCACGAAAGAGGTACACGGCGCAAGGAAAAAAATTAAATTAAATTTCAAGCCCGGGACTTGACCCCACGACCTGCCCCTCACCCCCCAAACCCTTACCTCCCCACCACCAACGGTGGGGCACAAATTGGGATTAAAATACAAAGAGAAAAGTATTACATGAATTGGATTGATCATTTATATTGTGTAACATGATCACCAAGATCCATTGTGTTCTTCATGCTTCAAATTTTCTCGGCCTAAGGTTCTATAGTTTTCTGCCGCCATTCATTGTTGGTTTTCATTGGAATGAAGAGAATAAGATTACCTTGATGATCCCAGGGTTGTGAAGATAACCCTAGAAAAATATTCATAACATCATATTTATATGGAGGCTAGGTGTAGGTCATTTAATAATATAAATAAATTATTTATATATTTTATCTATAAGTTGTAGCCAACATTTGCCTTTACCAGACATCTCTTACTGACCAACATTAGGTTGGGCATAGAGAAATCACTATATAAAAACTCAACGGTGGAATATGGTTTCCAATCCTAGTATTCATCTCTGAGTTATTTTAGTAAAACAAAAACAAAAATTATTTAAATATAATTTTTTTACATGCAGTTATGTCCTTAGTTTATTTTTCTACTGATGACGCACACCAAAATATGTTACGTCTTGACTATGGTGAAGGTCACATCATATACTCAATAGTTCCCTCAGATTATTTATCTGATCATTATTTTATTATTTATAATGGTTTGAGGTATTTATTGATTGAATAAATAAATTACATAACCCATTGAACATACCTTCAATGACAGTGTGGTCTGAAAGTCTTGTGCCATCATATTTTCTACCGTTCCTTGGGTAAACCCCACATTCAAGACCCATCTATGGTTTTGGATTTCTAATATGATAAATTGATTATATGATATTCCATTTTCTGTATGAAGTTAGTCACATGCAATATAAAATATATTTAATATTTTTATTCTATTACATTTGAGAACACAAGGCCTCATCATCACCATTTGTCTCTACGTCTGGCTCAGAAATTATTCCTAGGAAAATCCCATAATATTACATGATAATAATGCAGTCTCTACACAATTCCCTTCTTGAAATATTTTCTTCAACGAAAATAAAATACTAATAAAAGCGGTGGGGAAACTAAACCTTCACTTATCACTTCCCAACACTGAGATGTACATCAAAATAACAATGGAAACACTCCCCCATCACTACTCTTCAGGACATTACAGATATCACTGTTCTTCATAGAATGATGAGATTACCGTCTTCAAAAAAATAAAATAGGGTAAACTCTTAAGGATATCTGATCATTCATGAATTAATTGTATATTTTTCCCAGTTAAGTCTCTCTCGCATGCTTGAGAAACGATGGAGTGAACAACATCGATTGGCATGAAAACATATCATAATACTCTACCAGTGCATCAAGGTTGTTTTCAAGCACAAAATATTATCAAGGAACAAAGATGGTGTGTAAACTCATCCAACCATGAGAAGAAATACTTCGAAATCATGGGGCTTACCCCCCGTGTCATTGTCTCTTTTCTATGGAGAGTAAACCCTTAACCATAAAATTCACCATAGTTACTTGGGGAATCCCATCCAAAAATTGTATACCAAAAAAAAAACTCCACATGATACTACAAGACCATCTCGAACACTCCATCACACTACACTAAAAAATGGATACACAATTACCCCATTCCGCCCTCGGTGATCCTCGAGTTATGAGCATATGGAAAAGTATACCTCACAACAATGTCTAAAATAGACGGTATAACATTCCAAGAGCATACTTACTATCATCTTGTTTGGTGTTAAATCATATATATCAAAAGACAGTAGCTATTTGTGTCACATGACACTATAATGCCCCGACCCCAGTTAAACAAAGTCGGACCAATATTTTAATAAAATGGCATGATTACAATGAATCAAGTCCTGAAGGACCAGTCAGTTTAGTAATATTGGAAAATTGATTACATACATGATGTTGAAAATTACAACATGAAAAGAAAAACAACAGTAATTTATTCCATTTGAAATTTCCAAGCCTCCTATATTATGCCTGAAATTCACTCAAAACCATCATCTTCATATCCTTGGAAAATAAAACGTAAGAAAAGGGTGAGCTGAGATTCTCAGTAAGGGTAAATAATTTTGTAGAAGCTATAATCTGTTAATGCAAGATGTGTAATAAAAATAACAGCCTCTAAAACATAAACATGAACATAATATGGATGAAATAAATCATACATTACTATATAAACATGAAAATTGATATTATACTAGTCGAATAATAACAAGTAATAACTAATTTCCTAATGAGATAATGTGTAATGATGAACATTTTGAAACATCTTGTCAAGTCCTCATCTAAGACGCCTAAAATGATTTTGCCCTTGGCAAAAATCCATAAATTAAATTTGGACAGTCCTCTCCCTATTCCACTTATAATTGATTCATGAGACATACTGATGAATCATGGAGCTATATCGGGCTCCACCCATTACTTACTAGGTCTTGTGCATTCCTCAAATTAGAAGGATTAAACATAACATAAACATTCATATTATAACTTGTATATGAAATGTCAATAAATTATCTATAAACCATGAAAGGTATAAAAATAACACATCCGTAGTAAAAAAATATCACAAAACCTTAAATACAATATAGAATATTTGTATCAACTTCCAACAAGTTTAAAATCCATTAAAGAATGTTGACATAGATGAAAATGGTCGGTAAAATGCATTGAGAGTAGTACACATTTTTCATGAAAACAATTAAAATTAACACAAATTTTGAATAGAATACATTTAAAGATATTTTTTAATCAATGTGTGACATACCACTTGGAATCCTTTTAAAGGAATTAAAATTTTAAAACATTCATATCCATATAAATAAATCCATAAAAACCAATTTGAAAATATGGACATTAATTAAAATGATTTTGAAGAATAAAAATTTAAAACATAAAAAAAGATTTTTTAGTTAAAGGGAACCTTAAAATAATGATAGTGAAATTCCTTTTATGAAACATGGACATGGATAATAAACGTGTCCTATAAAATACTTACACATAATCAATCTCAGATAGTAATGAGATTGTGGAATGAACCCTTACCTAGCACTATCCTTTGGTAGATGGTACATTTACCCTCTTGTATAATGACCATTATCTGTTATTAGATTATAGAAGAACAATATTCATATTTACTATATCATACAAGATTAATTTATGACTCTATACTACCTATTTAATACTGATACTCATGTTAAATAAGCATTTCGGGTAATAATCGCTTTCTTTATCATACATATTTTAAATTTTTATTCTTGATCATATCATTTAGATCATGATTTAAATACTTCTATAATATAAACCATGATTTATATATCATACATATTTAGAATATAAATATTTATAATATATAGATGTATAAAATGGAAGACATTGTTTATGGAGACGGTAGGTCTTACGTACGCATAAACATTGTATTGGTTTTCATAATGTATTGAATAGAATTAAGTGAATAAGATATATGAAAGTACATAAATACATATATGTAAATATATATATATCTCCAGTAGCATTATTATTTCATAAATTACATTCTTATTAGTAATAAATATTTTTATAATTGTTGATGAATGTGGAACGTGGAAATGAATCTCATTGCGTTGTGGAGATGGTAATTCGTACATATGCACAAGCGACAACACCATTTCCTTAAAATAGTAGAATAAGATGGAATATTAATTTTAAAGAGACATTATAATGATATTTTAGGTATTTATATACATATTACTCATCATTATATCCATCCAAATATCGTAGTGTTGAATAAAAAATTACACCACGGCGTGGAGACGGTAAGTCGTACGTATGCACAAATGGTGACATTATAATTAATTGTTGGGATAGAATAATGATTATGGTTGTGGAATATTTATAATAACATAACATTATATATAAGGTTCTTTATTTATTATTTTGTTATGGTAATAACAAAGAAAGAGTAAGTGGAAGAAGAAAAGAACTTGAAAGAGGGTGGTGAAATCATTACCTCTTCTTCAGGGTTATTCCATTGGATTTGATCAAAAGAGCTCCATATATTAGCTCTATGACCAATATAAGGAATCCATGATGAAGGTAGGATATATTGGAGTATAATTTGGCATGACTTCTCTGAGCCAAATGGATTCGGGGGTTTTAATTTGAGAGAAGGGGATGTTCCCTTTTATAAGAGAGGTGAGGGTCACTTTTGGAAAAGCTTGAAATATTATTTTATAATAAAATTATTTTAGCTTTCTAATGCGTCCAAAATGATTTATTAAGAAGATAAGGTGGTTTTTGTTCGAAATAATCTTAACCAGTAGGTTTTATACATGTTTAGGATACCATTTTGACCTTATCTTTTAGATTTAACTCGTAGTTAAATAGTTTAACTTTTACAGTGTCTTCTTCTGTAATTAAACATTATGGATAATAAAAATACTATAAACTTCCATGTGAACCACATGAGGTTCATTAATGACATATAAAATATTATTTAATTCCTTTTTCTGACCCTTATTTTTTTAGGAATATTATATCAACCAATAATGTAGTGTTGTTTTAAAAATTATTTTATATCAATTTTGATACTATTTGTTATTTGGTTTTTTTGAAAGTCATCACAAGTTGATTACTTTTAAAAAGATACTTTTAATCAACCCTAACATGTATAATTCACCTATAAAATTCGTGGATTTCATAAAAACATTGACATTATATTTATTTTAATATTTATAATACCATTTAATTGATTCTATCGTTAATATGGTAATTACTAAATCTTCATTGTGCCATAAATAAATTAAATTATATAACGTCTAAATATTATAAATAAAATACCATGATGTAGGAAATAATTTTAACATTCTATTTAATATTCATAGTCGAATTTATATTGTGTATAACCCTATATTAAAAACAGTTTAGTTATTATACATTAATTTTTACTCATTTAAATCTTCTTCAATTAAAATAATAATAAATGTCCTAATCTAATACATGTGGACCTAAAGGATCATATATTATACTAAGGATATTTTTGGCCTAATTACAGTAATCCAATAGAATTAGTACATGTGTTAGGGTATGAATAATATCATTTTTACCCTTAATAGCCAGATTTAATTTTAATCATGGTAAGTAAAAGTAAAAACGTTATTATTCACCAAATATTTTTTTCATCTTATTGAACCAAATAATATTACTGATATCAATCATGTCTCTATTATTTTTTAAATTACACTCACAGAAGCATTAAAATTAATTTTTATGCGAATTAGAAATTTCTACTAGGAGGTGGGTAATAACGGTGAAATGTTCAATAAAATGTTATATATCTAATATTTTTAAAAAATAACACCAATGAATAAAATTTAATATTTATAGGTATTTTTCATATATTTTGACCTAAATTAAATTTATATAAAATAAATTAATATTTAAATGAAAAGTATGGTTTAACCAATAACGTAGTGTTTTTCACTATTTATCAAAAATGTTTGTTTTTAGAAACATACCAAATATTTACACTAATATAATTTTGATATTACTAATTGAAAAATAAATTATATTTTACCAAATTCAAAACATTGAAATTTCATTTGTTTAATTAAAAATTATTTCTCATTGTCAAAACCAAAAAGCGTATTTTTTAGAAATAAAAACTTTCAAAGGATTGACATTTGGTTATTTCTAATTTCAATGTTAAATTACTTCTTATTACCAAAATTGTATTAAATGGTAAAAATATAATTAAATTATCTTTCCAAACAATTAATTTTTATAGTTGAGCACTATAAATTATTTTGATTAAAAAAATTTGTTTTCGGTTTAAATTCAGTATTTTCCATTATTCTCCCAAATATGAAAGTTATCTGAAAAACACCAAAAATTAATCAAAACCGAATTTTTATGTCCCAATTCTAAATAAGAAGTTTATTTTGTCAAATTTAATATATAAAAGTTTCAAATATTGAATTAAAAAGGGTACTCTATTAAAAGGAGGTAAATGTGTATTTTTTTAAAAATACTTCATTTATCCAAAAAATTGATTTTGTTCTTATATTATGTTTAAAAACTCGTAATATGGATTCTAAAATTTAAGGATTATATAAAATTCAAAATTCAGTTAGTACTATTCATAACTGCTTTTGAACGACTAGTTTTGTAAGTCGTGGTGCTCTTGAACCCAGTATTGGGTGTAGTGAATGTTATTGAATTACAATGATGAAATAACATAATATGAAATCGTGGGGTGTAACATTCTCCCCACCATAAAAAAATTGTTTCCATACAATTTGAAATTTTTCTTTGAAAATAAAAGTTTAAAAATAGAAAAATACCATTGTGGTGAAGCCCATCAAGAAATTGGGTTAATAAAATGTTGTCTTAATAAGAGGGAAATGGAAATGATAATGTCACCAATAAATTACGATCTAGATTAAGAGAACATTCATGGAAATTATAGACACATAATTAGAGGAAAAAATTAAATAATTATTTTAATTGATTGAGGTTTTCAATCAAAAACATGTGCAATATTAAGGGCGTCAATGCCATCGATCTATGATGAATTAAAATATCATTGGTTCTACAATAAATAAGGTATTAGGACAACACATTTTTGGTTTTAAGATTCCTTAACTAATGTTGAAGACTTAATTTCTTCATATAATAAGAAAAAAAGATATATACTTGACATGTAATGTTCCATCCTTTAACTAATTTCTACGACAAACACATATTTCACTATAAAAGATAATAAAAATACTCTATTTATCCTAATTTTATATGGTTCCAAAAAAATGAATTAATAATTCATCTATCAGGACTTTTAAAAAACTACATTATATAATCTAGGCCATCACATAGGCCAGTGGTAGGTAATGCACCTTTGTCACCCTTCAGTTGTGGGTTCAAGTCTCAAGGCATTGTCGTACGCGACTGGTGGTCAGCCGAACTCCGAGTTATCCATTTATATATAATCCAAAAAAAATCATAAGAAATTATTTCACCTAAACAATAGAATCCATTATCAAACATAATCCATTATATACTTATGAATTATTCAAAATACTTCATTCCAGACTCACAGGGAAAAATTTATAATGATGTAATACACAATTAAGTTCCTTTTTTCCATGTAAAAACATGTGAATACCATCATCATGTATTCTTTTAAAGGACAGTGACACCCTGAATTTCCATAGAACATTATTTATTACATTCAAGCTCCCTTATTACTTATATAATACTACATATATTCCTTATATCCAAAAAAATTTAATACCTCAACAATGATGGATTAAAAAAACCATTAATCAGTTCCAAGATATTCATGAATATCCCATATAATTTATCCAAATCAACCATCTCTTATTCCAAAATCAATACCTTGGTATCAAGACCATAATAAAAGTTTTGTTGTTCCTTCAACCATGTATTTTCCAAAAAAGATTAACTTTCCATTGAGTAACTTTTCTTTGTTCCACACAATCTCAAGTCTTAATAAAATAGTACATCAGTACAATAATTTTATACTCTAAAATGTTATAACATGTACATAATTATTAAAATATTCAAATGACACAATAATTTAACAACAAAATATGAACTCTTAATCATTATTCTCCATCATTGACAGTATCATAACATGATTATTATCCAATATCATCATTCGGGGTATAATATGATGATTTGTACATTGATTCGCGTAGTGTCCCATCTCCATGAAGATGAAGCATTGTACATTTGAAACATTTTTCTCACCTATTAAATCACGAACGTTGTTTCCTTTTTCTCCAAACATATAACAATCTCACATTCCCTTCAAGATTTTACCAAGGCGAATCCTTCCACATTTATCACTTATTGGAATATCCATCATTCCCTTATTCCCTTTATCGATATTTGACTATAAAAACATTTCTTATCTATCTTCCATTCAAATCCATAAGACTCATAAAATACTTTACTTATCTTATAAACACATGATACTATTTCTTCATATGATAACAACATATGTGAGACAATTTACATTCTAAATTTTTTCTTAATACCATGAAATATATTATACTTCTTACTCTTTGGATCATGCATATTGTTGGAGGTCTCATTCAATCTACTGGGAACCATTCCTAAACAATTTCATACACTATGTTAGTTTATGAATCACATTGTATAATTCCAAACATGTAAAACAGTTAACATAAATTGAACAGTTAATGGATATAATCCATAATCATAAAAATGATTTCATTGGGGAAGTATATACCCAAAAAACCTTTATAGTTGTTTTTAAAGAAAATGAGAATTATCCTAAGCATATCCCCTGGGAGTGATGTAACCAAGAGTGCAGAAAGGCCCATTGTCGTGCACGAGTTCATATTCGAGTTTACCTAAAAGTGGTGTTTTCAGGTTTTTCCCATAGGTACATCTATGCCAAAGCTACCTCTACCTGCTCGTATCCAGAAAATGATGTATTGTTTGGAATACTAGCAAAATCTATACAGTACAAAAATTCTAATATGTTCATCTATAATTATTCTCAAAGTCTATCTAATGATAATGTGCTCTAATCGGAGTTTATCTAAATATCTTTACCAATGTTTTTACTAAACTTCCTCTGATACCAACTATATCGCCCTGGCCCGAGTAATCTAGATTCGGTGCATTATTTTAATACATCAGCATGATTACATGGAATCAAGTCCCGATGGAATGATCAATTTAGTAGTCTTTGAAAATAGATTACAAACATGATGTTCAACATTACAAAATGAAAATAAAAAAAATAGTAATTTATTCCATTAGAAACATCCAAGGCTTCTAGAATATGCCGTAAAATCACTCATAACTAAATTCTTCATATCCTAGTTAAATAAAACATAATAATGGGTGATCTCAGATGCTCGGTAAGGGAAAATAATTTTGTGGAAGCTATAAAATCATAAGGAAAGATGTGTAATAAAAAAAACTCCTTTAAAACATAAAAATGAAAATAATAAGGAAAATATAAATCAAACAATACCATATAAACATGCACATGAATATTCTTCTAGTCTAATAAAAACATGTAATAACTAATATCATAATGAGGGAATGCAAAATGCTGGACATTTTGAAACATCTTTTCAAGGCCACGACAAGACGTCTAAAAATGATTAAGGCATTGACCAGAACCATATATCAAATTGGGAAAGGCCTCATCCAATTACACATATAAATGTCTCATGAAACCTACTAATGAATCGAGGAGCTATAGTAGACTCCACCCATCAGATTCTATGTCTAATGCATTCCTCAAATGAAAAGGTTTAAACATAACATAAACATTCATATTAAAACTAGTATACGAAATGTCAATACATTATCCATTAACCATGAATGGTATAAAAATAACAAATCCATAGTAAAACATATCACATAACCTTCAATAATATATGGAATATCTCTATAAACTTCCAACAAGTTTAAAATCCATCAAATCATGTCGACATTTTTGAAAATGATCGGTAAATTGCATTGAGATAAATACCCCTTTTCTGGAAATCATTTCAAAGTAACAAAATTTTGAAAATAATACATTTCAAGTAATTTTTGAATCAAATTTTCACATACCCCATTAATAATTTCAAATGTAATTTACATTTTAAAACATTCATGTCCATATAAATAAGTCCATAAAAACATTTTGAAAACATGGCCATTAATGAGAACAATTTAGAAGAATAAATATTTAAAACATTTAAAATTATTTTTTAGTTAAATATTACCATAAAAGAATCATTTTTAAATTTATTTTATGAAACATGGACATGGATAATAATAATTTTGCAAAAAATACTTACACATAAACAATCTCGGATAATGACGAGATTAAGGAATTAACACTTACCTTGCACATTCCTTTGGTCAAGGGTACGTTTAACCTTCTGTATAAGGAAAATTGTATGTTATTAGATTATACCAGAACCATATTTATATTTATTATATCACACATTATTCATTTATGACTTTATACTACCCATTTAATAACGATTTTAATGTTAAATTAACATTTCGGGTAATAATCGCTTTCTTTATCGTTCGTATTTTAACATGTTATTCTTGATCGTATCGTTTAGATAATGATATAAATACTTCCATAAAATTAAACATTATGTATATATCATACATATTTAGAATATAAATATTTATTATAGATAGATATATGAAATGGAAAACACTATTTATGGAGACGGTAGGTTGTATATACGCATAAACGCAGTTTCTGTTTTCATATTGTATTGGACGGATGTAATTGAATAAGATATATGTAAGTAACAAAATACATATATATAAATATATATATCTCTAGTATAATTATTATGTCCTATATTACATACGTATTAGTAATATATATTCTTATAATCTCCGATTAATGGTGAATGTGTAAATGAATCCCATCGCGTCGTGGAGACAGAAATCCGTACGTATGCACGAGAGACAATATCATTTCCATAAAGGTGTGGAATTTGATGGTATATTATTTTTACATATACATTATCATGTTATTTTCATTATTTATATACATATTAATCATCATTATATACATCCATGTAACATAGTGTTGAATAAAAAATTACATCACGTCATGGAGAGGGTATGTCGTACGTACGCACGCATGGTGACATTATCATTCATAGGATGGTTAGATTAATGAATATGGTTGTCCCATTTTCATTATAACATGAAATTATATATAAGGTACTAGAGATATTATTTTGGAATGGAAATTATAAATAAAGAGTAAGTGGAAGATGAAGAGAACTTGAAAGAGGGTGGTGAAATCATTACCTCTTCTTCGGGTTCTTCATATTTATTTGGTCCAATGGGCTCCATAAGTTGGATTTATAACCATGTAATGGAATCTAGGATTAATTTAGGATTTTTGGGAGGATATTTGGGTAGGGTTTTTCCGAGGATAATGGCTTTGGAGATGTGAAATTGAGAGAAGTGTTCGTTCCCTTTTATTAAAGAGGTGACAGTTACTTTTGAAAAAGCTTGAAATATTATTTTATAATAAAATCATATTCTATTTATAATCGATCAAAAATAGATTATATCTAATATAAGGTGGTTATGGGTCTAAATAATCTAAACCAATAGGTTTTAGACATATTTAGGTTACCATTTTAACATTATCATTTAGATTTATCTCTTAGTTAAATAGTTTAACTTTTACTATGTCTTCTAGTATTCTTACACGATATGGTTAATAAATATACACAAAACATCCAAGAGAACCTCAAGTGGTCCATTAATGAAATAAGTAATATTATTTTATCCCTTTTTCTGAAACATATATTTTTATGAATATTATATCAACCAATAATATAGTATTTGTTTAAAATATTAATTTAGGTCAATTTTGACACTATATGGTATTTTGTTTTCTGTTAAAGTCATCACAACTTGATTTCTTAAAACAAGATACAATTAATCAACCATTACATATCATATTAACCTATAAAAATTGTGGATGTCCTAAAAATGTTTATATAATATTTATTTTAATAGTTATAATACCATTTATTTGATACCTTCATTAATAGAGTAATTACTAAATCATCATTGAGTCATAAATAAATTTAATTATTTAATGTCTAAAAATAATAAATAAAATACCATGATTTAGGAAATCTGTTTATATTTCTAGTTAATATTTATAGTCGAATTTATTTTTTGTGTAGCCCTATATTAAAAATAGTTTTTTTATTAAAAATTGATTTTATCTCTTTTAACTCTTCATTAAATTAAATAATAATAAAATTCCTAATCTAATCCATTTGGACCTAAAGAATAATATTTTATTTCTAAGGTTATTTTTGGTCTATTTACACTTATCCAATAGAATTAGGACATGTGTTTGGGTATGAATAATATCATTTTTACCATTAATTACTCCATTTTCTTTTAACCGTGGTAAATAAATGTAAAAAGATAATATTCACCAAAAATAATTTTCAGCTTATTGGACAACATTTTTCTTACTAATATCAACTTTTTTTCTTTGATTTTTGAAATTCCACTCACAGAATCCGTAAAATTTAGTTTTATGCGAATCTACAAATTTTCCTAAGAGGTCGGTAAAAGTCGGTGAAAAGTTCAATAAAATTTTATATATCTAATATAATTACAATATGACCCCATTAAATTAAATTTAAAATATACATGTATTATGTATCTATTTTGACCTATAATAAATTGAAATTAAATAAATAATTATTTAAATGAAAATTCAGTTTAAACCAATAATGAAGTGTTTTTCACTATTCATCAAAAATTGAATGTTTTAAGAAACATACCTAAAATTCACCATAAGATAATTTTGATATTTCTAATTAAAAAAAAGACTATTTTAACAAATTAAAAACTTTTAAATTTCATTTATTTATTTAAAAATAATTCTTGCTGTCAATACCAAAAAGCGTATTTTTAAGAAATAATAACTACCAAAAGATTGAAACTTCTTTATGTCCAATTTCAAATTGAAATTACTTCCAATGATCAAAATTGGATAAAATGGTAAAAATATAATCAAAATATACTTCCAAACCATTCATATGTATATTTTAACATAATAAATTATTTTTATTAAAAAGGTTGTTTTCAGATAATATTTAGTTTTTTTCACTATTCCACCAAATAGGAAAGTTATTAGAAAAAACACAAAAAATATATCAAAAAAAAGTATGTCCCGATTATAATAGAGAAGTTTATTTTGTAAATTTTAGTATATAAATGTTTCATATATTGGGTTTAAAAAGAGTTCACCGTTAAAAGGCGTTAAAATTGCATTTAAAAAGGACTTCTTTTATCTGAAAAAATGATTTGGTTCTTAAATTAGGTCTATGAAACTCATAATATAGATTCTAAAATTATAAGAATTATATAAAATTTAAAATTCAATTAATACTATTCATAACCTCTTTTGAACTGCTAGTTTGCTAATTCATGGTGCAATTGAACTCAGTGTTGTGTGTAATGAAAGTTATTAAATTACATTGAAGAAATAACATACTATGAAATCATGGTGTGTTACAGACACCATCTCCCATAACCTAATGTTGGCAGCCTGGTTGTGGGGGAAGGATCCCATATTTGCATCCACAACCCATATATCCTCTTTCTCCTTTGCATGATCCGCCTCCATGGGGAACACCATGTCCCCAACTCGGAGGTCCCGAGTCATGATGTTGTCTCTACCATGGTAGTCTATTAGTAATCTTCATATGTGTCTTAGCACATAGAATTTGTATGTCACACACCATGTGACCTCACCCATCAACAACATAGAAAAAAAATTCTCTGATAATCCTTGTATCTCTGAATTACCATTGATCTTCAAGACCACTTACCTACACCTTCTCACTGAAGGGTCTCATGCTTTGAGATCTCTGGCTCCTTCTAGCTGTTGTAGATGACTCCACACTCTAGATCTCACTACTATATCAATATACATAGTGTCCCATGATAGAAATATCTATTTCACATGTTCCTAATCTAGAACCCTAACATTGGTGGAGATACACATTGGTACTGCAATAGCTCGAATCTCATTGTGGATTCCCTGCTAAAACTTATATTATGGGAAGTTTCCATCAATGATTAGATCGAGAGAGTAGTAGGTAAGGTTTTTGAACAATTCTGCATACTCAGCCACAATCATCCCTCTCTACTGAATCTCTAAAATCTCATTTATCTGAATTGTACCAAGGAAGAAAGTTAGTACTCCTGTAAAACCTACTAGAAATTGATCAATGAAAGGTTTTTCTCATTGTGCATCTTAATAACTAAGATCCACAAATTCCCATCTACTCCGTTGTAAAAATTAAATTAAAAGGCCCCAATATGTTATGTTTGGGACAAAAAAATATTGAAAAAGTGGTCCATTGACTCTATCCAATCCTATGCACCTTAAGGTACTAACTCACCGTGAAACATCAATTGTCCCTATCGCTAGAACTTGTGAACTGATATCAGAATTCTCTCAAGTTGTCATCCAACATTGGTGTTGTTTTCTACTTCTCAAAAATTAGAGGGGCTTCATCCTTCTCATCTAGAGGTAATGGATCGCATGGTGGATCCTGAACTAAGGCCTCATTGCGCTATAGATCGTTTTCATGAAACCAATGCGTTTCCATGGGTAGATTTCATCAAGGAGAAAACTGGAATGTTATCAAGGATAACCATTGATATATAAGAATATATATATATATATATATATAAATATACATATATATATATATCAACAACAATTGGTAGCATAATCTATAAGGACCAGAAAATGCTCAATCATATATGATGTAATTACCATTGTTCCCTTCATCACGTGTCATAGAGTATTGAGTCGAAATGTGGGTAATCATGGTCCTATTGAATGGATACATTGGCCGCTAATACTATCATTGAACAATCTATCCTAAGAAATTCTCTTAAGACACATAGATTATGTTTCCCTATCTCTAACCAAATTCCTTTTATAGAAATTTAGGACCAAAATCCCAAGGGTTGAACCACCTCTGATACCACTTTTTGATGACCTAATCCCTGGTAGGAATGAGATTAAACTACCATAATACTTACATCACCAGCCACCAGTAGAGACTAGTGTCGAAGTCACAAAAAATCTGGTAGGCCTTTGCTTCTGAACCAATAAACAAACACAAACCCAAATCAATGAAAAAGAGAAAAGGAAAAGTAACATATGATACTAAACAACTATAAAAAATAAACCCAAATTCTAAATAACCACATAATATTACAAGTACAATGCAATAAAATTAAATTTAAAGGGAAAAAAATACACACCCAACCAAATACGTGTCACAAACAATATGTAACAGAAACATGAAAATAGATGAGAGAGAGCCCCACTTCTGTATCCCAACCCACATCCACTATAACTTGTCCAAGAACCCATATCTCGATGATCCTTTTATGTAACGATCTACCAATTCATTTTTTAATAAATCATGAAACGTGCGAGCAATGAACATGTAGGGTTGAGTATAAAAATACATAGTAGGACACCATGAAAAGGTGAAGGGCGAGTTGTATGATATACTTTGAAAGGGAATGGACTAGATAAGTAATGATATAGAAAAAAGAGTGCATCTCATCCTAAAAAAAGAGTGGTGTAAGACAATCCTAGCACAAGGAGTTATAATTTTTTAGAAGACGAACATCTCGTCAAGTCTTAGCAACCTATTAAAGGATATTAGACTCATCTAGCCCTGAGATATAAGACACAAAAAGCATATAGAGTACCACATACATTTTCACCTATACTGGAAGGAGAGTATCCAAAATTCAAGGAGAGGGAACTAGAAATAGAATATATATTATATATATATATTCAAAAAATAAACTAAAATAAGCGATTAATGGGGTATCCATCTCACAACTTATCCTAAGAATGTGAGTAGCCAATAAATCTAGAAGAAAGCACAAATTGATGTCCAACATCCCACATGACTACCCTGAACTTCTAGTAAAGGGGAATCATTCACCAAACCATGACATAATATGTGTTTGGTAGCATCCTCTCACCATATTGGTTTTAGGTAACATCATAATGATGTTTCTTGGTGGTAAAAGTGTCCATCTATCATGAGAGTCCAAAGGTACTACAAAGAATGCCTCTTCACTGTCACAATGTGGATAGGTCATGTCAAAAGGTCTAGGACCCATTCCTATCCAGGATGGGTGGTTCAAATCTAGTCATCTGATATTCATTCCTATGTACTTCATGGGGAATCATCACCATGAAGTTGATGGGTATCCAATTTCATACCCATCTAAAGGGTACTACCCAAATAGTTTCATCGATGGGACCCACTACCCAGCCCCACAGGAGGGAAGCCCAAAACAACTAGCAAAGTCCACTTCCCATAATAACGGGTGGTAAACATCAACATATAATCTAGAAGAACTTTACAGACCATATGTAGCTAAACTAAAAAATTCTCTGGATACCCCTGCAAAATGTACATCATAGAAAAGTATTGAGGATCTCTGACCATCCCTATTAGATGGTAACTCCCAGCATATCTTTATTTCAATAATCATGTATCACCCCAAAACATCTCACATTATTTCATAGAAGACACTATGTGGAGAAAAGTCAAATTTTACACGAAATAACACCGTGGATAGGATATTCACCATTTTGGATTTTATTCCCTATGCAGCAAATATGTTTGATCAATTATTCATATAGAGGTGCACATCACATGTCGGGACCAAATGATGTGTCAGTCCACTTCATCACTAGGTCATGTCTTTTCAAAATGTTGTGGAGTTGCCAATGCTCACCGTTAATTTGGAGGGTCAAAAACATAACTTCTCCAACATGCCTCCTCAAGCACCTTAGAACATTTTACCGAATCAATTCATATATTATGTTCACTCTCATAGGAGTGGATGATGACCTAAGACATGGGTTCTCCTAAAACACAAGAGAAGGATCATCCAAGGATATTCCTTTCTGGTTGAAATAATTAATGAGAAAATGAAAAAGGATCCATACATCCAAATGGATCACAATATTGTGATCGTTAAACAAAAACTTTCATGATTGTCTATTTAAATACTATAATACAACATTTGATAGAAATGTTGTTTATCACCGCACCACACTCAAAAAACTTCTCATAGGACTTGCACCATAGTCCAAAAAATATATACATATTTTGCCATTATGATCCTCATATAAATACACATAATATTAACTATTCATTTAACTAGATCATTCACCTAATGAATATGTCCTATTTCACTGCATAACACTCGAACCGTGCTTCATAGGGTCGACACCTCGATCTTGATTTGAAAAATAGAAATTGAACATGAATCAACTGTATTAAATACATGGTCATGTTTCCACTAATGGTTCTTCATTCCATCATGCTATTATGTACTTATATAAATAATAATCATTCATGACTAAACAAAATAATTACAGTATTTTATACTATTATTAACAAATACAAACCACCCAAATCCTTGAATATTAAGCAAAAAGAGGTTCCCCTTTTTAAAATTTCCATTTTAATTGATTTTATATTATTATATATATATATAATATTATGGGTGAATTTATCCAAATATTCCCGTGTTTTACAACACTCCTCAATATCCCCCATCCCAACATTTATGTTTTTTTCATTTTATCTCTTGTTTTATTTTCTTTCACTTCGCTCATATTCTATAGTTTTAACCCTTGTATCCCTAATCTGCAGTTTGTGTACACCATTTACATTGGGATGGAATCCAAGAAATCACACCACCCCCAACAGAATTCTTATCTACACTCATAAATACCAGATCTATGGTGACCGAGTCTTATAGTCAACCAAGATCGTGGGATGCTACTGCCCAAGACATTTTGAATCCAAACATCTCGAACCATTATAAACCACTAACCCAACCACTAATACAGGATATTTTCCTATGCTTCTGGGATCCATCACTCACCACTATGCTCCATGGTCCCCTGGACGACGCTTGGGATAGAGGGTCCAACCACCTCTAATCACTGTTCATCGCCTCTATCGCATCCTGTGTCAAGAATCTCATATCACGGACTTAACACATCATATATGGTATCCATTCAAACTGCATGGCCACCCAAATGGAATATTGATCCAAAATCTCTATCCACATAATTGTTTCATGATTTCAATGATCAATTGTTAATTCATTTGTTATCATGTATTTCTCTAAACTTCAATCAAACGAGACACAGTTATTGGATGCACGAAGGGAGGAGATGGAAAATTACGATTTAATAACAAAAATTGATCCATGGTTATGTTTATATGACTTTTATTAATGATATTCTATAATGAGACATGTTATCAAAAAATCATTTATATTTAAGAAACACTGATTTCAAAAAAATAGATAAATGGACTTATCAACAAAATTCCGATCCATGCATTGATTTATTTGTTAATTAATTCATGTTTGTCAAGGGAAAATGAAATCAAAATAAAAATACCAAAAAATGCCCTACTTGGATTGGTCTGATTGTAGTTGATGTAGAAAGTTATCTCCACGATCCGTTGTATTTTTCGGGCTTCAAAACGCCTTTGTATGATGTTTTTCATCATCTTTCGTCATTCGTTGTTATTTTCAAATGGAAAAAAGGAGAGGTTCCTCTGGATGATACCAGGTTTTTGAGGATAAACCTAGTAAAAATTTCATAGTATTATATTAATTAGAAAGTCTTGGTCTACGAAATTTAACACAACAATTAAATCACATATTTAGTTTAACTAAATGCAACTTGCAATAGATGCCTTAACCATATATCCCTCACCAGCCAACTATAGGTCTCATCTCGAGAAAATAACACATTACAAAAACAATGGTGGAATCAGATTTCTAATTCCAATATTTTTATGTGATTTATTTTTAGTAATGTTAAAAATAAAATAATTTTATTTAACTATTTTATTTATTGTTTTGTCATCATTAACTTTTTCAACATATAACCGTTTCAAAAAAAATTTATGTCGTGCCTATAGTAAATGTCACATCCTAGACTAAATAGTACCATCATATTTCTATTCTGAATTTTCCTTTATGATCTATCTTGGGTTGGTCTATTGGATGAATGAAAAAATTAATTAATTCATCCATTTTACATACCACCATTGAGCGATGTTACTAAATGACTTGTGTTGACATATTTTATGTCGATCATATGGTAAACTCGGCCTTCTATGACTACCTGTTGTCTCATATTTCTGATTTCATTAGGTTATTAAGAGATATATCTTTATCTTTTAGATTATTTGTATTCCCAATATAAAATATTTTTAATATTTTTTTTAAAATTAATTTAGGAACGTTGGGCCTCGGAATCATGCATTGTCTCTGTTCTAGGATCTAAATTTATTCAAAACAAAATTTTTATATTTTTACTCAACTAAGTGTCTCTACATAATATGTATAATACTTATGTCCAAATAAGATAACTTTATTTATTTGAAAAAAAATATTAGTGACATTGAATAAAATTAAATACGGTGAATAATGTAAAATTAATCTTAATAAGGGATAAAAACATAATCCTAAGGGCCTAAATGACATATAAAATATTCCAATGGTCATTGGATTCCAATAATTCAACCATATAACATCATAAATATAAATTTATGGGTTATTTTGATATTATTAAACAGAATTTCCCAATATTATAGTTTATATATGGAAATGAAAAAAAAGAATTTTCAAAACCTTTATATTTTATAAAACAGTGACATATGTACATAACATCATTGATTAGGTTATACAAATAATTTTGATATATTAATGTGTTATTTTTATCTTAATAATTTATCATTAATCTCTATATCTTATTATTTATATAAAATCCATTTGATATAAAAACATGGTGATAATTTAGTTATTAATTAAAAAGAATAAATAATACTACAAATATTAAAAGTGATGTATATTGATTGAAATATTAATATGAAATTAATTTTTTATAATAATAAATCTTATTAAAATGTTTTAATACTGATATATTTTAATTAAGACCATCGTTAGATATTTAAATTTAAAATTAAACAAATAATTTAATAATTTAAATTATTTTTATTTAACAATTTATTATATTTCATAAAATGGTTAAAAAATGATAGAAACCTATAAACATATAAGTGACTTTTATGTGATAAAAATATAAAATGTGGTCCAGAAAATGATTAATTATACTTTTTAAAATTGATATATTGGCACATATAATTCCAAAAAATTATTTTTAAATTTTATAAATTTGAAAATATTAGAAATTCAAGGCCTATATATTTTATAAAAAAAATCTCAATATATTAATGTGGAAATTGTTAATTTTATAAATATAGTAAAATATAAACTTTACTACAAACTAACTGATAAAATTCAGGAATACTAGATGTTATGGTACCAAATTGTTTAGAATCATATATTTTTGTGTGTTGGATATTTTTAATGCCCAAGATTGATTTTAAAATTATTATTTTTTAATTCTGGAGACACATTAAGTATGGTATACCATACATTATTAAATAAAATGTGTTATTTTCAAGAGTGTCACTCCGCTTCTATGAAAAAATGGAATGTACTCACCCACAAACACACACCTCTCAAACTACCTAGGTTCAGCCATGATATGACTAATAAAAATCCAAAAACACTCAACCAGTCCTTTAATCCTACAGGTTTATGAAATTATTCTATATAATACATTCGTTGAAATAAAAAACAAGCTACCCGATTTATAGGAAACCCTCAACCTAATGCAGATTTCTGTTATTTTCCAATCTCAACTCTATAAAAACTTCATATTCATTTCTTGCATTGAAACTATAGTATCCTCAATATAAGAAGATGTTTTTAAGAAATATTTTATTTCTATACTTATACACACATTAATATAATTGGTAATAAACATACTATTTATGTGTTTGGACATCTACCGCCTTACAAAATAATGATTGTTCATTTTTCATTTACCACCTCCCACGATGGAAATTATGATGGAAACTATATTTATATATGTTATATATTATATATATTATGTATTTAATCTTATGTAATAATTTTACCAAAAAATAACTTTATACATTCAAATTTTTTAATAAATAATATTTTCATTTGAGGATGTGTGGACTACAGTCCCCTCAATTCAATGTTATTAATTCACACTATAATAAGAATTTATTGAGGATAATTTTATTGTAATTTTGTGAAATATATGAAAAAATAAATTTAAATTAAATATAACACATACATATATATTTATATTTAATTTTTGTTCATTATTTAAACAAATTAATAAAACGGAAGCAGCGTTCATGCATACATACGACCTTCGGTATCCATAAATAGTGTATTCCATTTCATAATTATATATTCTATAGATTATTATAATAATAATATAATGAAAATAATTGAAATTTATTTCATGGTTTAAATTCTAAAAATCATCATATAATTATGCGAACTAAATATATAACAAATTAACATATATGTGAAAAAAAAATCAAATATTACTCAACGCAAAACCAAAACATGAAATTTTTATCAAGATCTTATTATAAAAAAATAATAAAACCATAATTGGAATTATATATAATAATAAGGTTACCTGAAATATTTATTAAAATCATAAATTCATAACATTGGATTATTTATTTTGAATGATTAGTATCAACACACCTAGTAGGGTAGTTTCATCTCTCTTTTTATTTCCAGGAGATACATGATTTTTTCACCATTAATTCATTTTTAGGTGTTCATATACTTCAAATGTATGTATTATATTAATCATAAACATAATATAATAAATATTTACATATCAATTGTATGACCTCTATTTCAAGGGGTTTATATTTCAAATGTTACAAATTCAGTAAATTACTTTTTTCTCAATTTTCAACCCTTGATACATATTCCATGTTTTGCAGTTATATTTTTCCATGAGCTGTATATACTGAATTTTTAATATTGTAACATGAATCCATTAATTTTCAGGATATTTTATTCTTCACTAAATTTTATTTTCTAAAATAGGTAGTAAGGATAAATTTTACCATGTTGTAAGAGTATGTTTAAATTATTTCATCTCTTTTCAATATTGTATATTTTTATACATTCTTTGATGTTATATTAAAATCCACATCTCATGAAATATAACGAATAAATTTAAACTACGATTATTCATAATATATTCACATCCTGGGATGAGCATTATAAAATTTTGGGATCGATGTTTCCCCAACAGACTCTCAAGGACCACTAAAAGTGATTGCTTCCAGTGGGACGTAACCCCCAAGACTTTAAGGAAACGAGATGAACACGCCTCCACATGGTCACGAAAACCTTAGGCAACCAGACGGTTCGTTCGGAGCAGAACAACCATGGAAGACAATTTAAGCAGATTTCACTTTCAACACCGATGACAGAAATAAAGTCGGGTCTCATACACTCTCGGGGTTCCTGACCACGCGCCAGCTTCACTCCGAGGCCTATGGATGGAGCCCTGATGTTTGAAGCATCTTCTGCCTCGTAGTCAGGCATGGAAGACTCCCGAACGGAGCTTCTCCTTTTGGTGTCACACCCAATCCTACTGCACCTGAGGAAACACCATCATATTCCTGGTTGTAATGAATTTTTTCATATGACATTATCAATCAATATGATTTACAAATAATTACTGGACAAATTTCAATTTCATTCACTCATTCTAAAAACATTATATACATCGTTTATACAATGAAAAATATCATACAATTTTCCATTAAAATCATTTTTATTGTGAAAACCCATCCCCATTTCCACTGAAGGGAGCTCAACTAGTTTAACTCATCCTTTAATGATATCTGCATGCATTTAAGATAACCCACATTTCATAATGATGTGGATAAAATTGATCAATTAAATTTTTATGTTGTATGATTTATGTGGCGCCCAAATGTTTATAATTGATACGAATGTGATGGGATAGTCTAGAATTTTATACACTTCTAACGCATCTGAGTAATGTATTTATCTAATGATATGTCATGTATGGTACATTTGGGTATATCCATGAAACATTGTGTCATTGTTTTTTATTGGTTATCCTTGGTATAATATTATGATGTAATGTTTTATATTATTTCCATGTTGCATATGTCCATTGATGTCATCATATTATGTCAAAATTCAATATTAATGTTTGTGATTCTCACCCCTTTATATCAATTCGATATTACTCTAGAATCCCAATTATTATATTGATTATGTTTAGCCTTGATTGTTAACATATTTGTATATATATACATAACAACTTTTTTTTGTAATTACCCAACATATCCCATGTATTTTTAGTTGATAAATGGAATATTGTGGCTTGTTTTAATGTTTTTAAATAATGTTTATGTACCCATGTTTCATGTTATTTTCTTATGTGCCCAATTATTCATTAAAACTTGGAATCATGAATTTATTGGAATATATTATGATTAATATTATATAACAAATCATTAATGACTATGTATTAAAATATGTGGTGACATATTCTATTCCATAGTGAATCCTAGAAGACTGTATAAACTCTTCCCCTAACCATCAAATTCTGGATCTATTCATTTTTTAAAAAGATCAATCAATGGATCATAAATTTATAATTAAAACTCAAATCACCCTTAATCACTGGAATAAAATATTCGACAATATTACCCTACCAAAAAATCATTTTAATGGTTTGAGAATGTCTTTGAAATTAAATACAATTTACATTCGATCCAGATCAAGAAGACATCATTTTGAAAAATAATAATTATTAATCATAATTGAGAGGTGAAAAATAATATAATTTAAATTATTTTTGAAATGTAAAATATAATAACGAAGTTAGAAAAATAATATATTTTGCGAAATAGGATCATCAGAATGATGGAGGAAGAATAATATTTCATTAAATGGTGGTGAAGCCTAATGGATTAGTATTAATACTCCAGTTAAACTCTTTCATAATCCTCTATTATTATTTATATATGATATCCATGAAATTATCATAGTGTAATATTATTTGTATAGGTATTGTGTAATCTTAATGTGGGTAATAATATAAGTAGGATGGATAAATACATGTAATTATGTATAATAATTACTACATAAATTTATGAAATATAATAAATTAATAGATTAAAAAATGAATGAGTATTAATTTTCGATTGCTATGAAGCGTAGAAGGGAGAATCACAATTCATAAACTACGTTTAAAAATAAGAAACATTAATGGATGGTGATTTATTAGAATATAAAGACAAAATTGGAATATTAGGTTCTAATACCAAAATTCGAAACCATTTGGGAATGATGGAAATTGATGGATTTTTCCGAACCATTTAAATATATATTTAATGATTTTTTTAGTTTTATTATATTGAATTTTTTGTAATATATTTGGGAAATGAAACCAAATGATCATAAATTTAAAATTAAATCACATGAATTCACACATTTTATAAAAATGATTTATTCTGTATATTGATAGTTTGTACATATTTTGTAATCATTAAGAAAATTTATGATAATAAATATTTTCAAAATATGTTATATTTTCATTTACAATTATGAATCACACATGAAGACACATACATTCCCAACAGTGTTATCCATCACAACAATTTACTTATTTAATCTATAATACATCTTTGGGAAAAATTTTGATGGGTGTGAATAATATAAATTACATTTTCTGAAGATGCATTCGATTTTTACTATGACTTATATATTAAAACAAAAGACATAAAATTATATCAATAAAAAATATATAAATATATACATTAAATAAATAAAATATCTATATTTTATTTCATATAAAATTTTATTAATATTAATTCCAATTATTATAATATTTTCAAATGATACCATATGGTTACACTAACAAAATCCCCTAAAATATCCATAAATAAAATAATTAGATATAATTGTTAAAATAAAAAAAATTAAACGGCTAACTATTTTATATCTAGTTAGATCATATATTCTATATAAGGGGCGTCAAAATAATAATTTTATTTTATGATAAAATTTATTATATAAATTTTTTCTTATATAAAATTATAAATTTGTTTTGAATATAAAATAACATTAAAAATTCTATTTCCAAAAAAAGGTATGTGATAATTATTTCACACTCATTCTCGGTATGATTTTTAAAATTTAACAGAAATATAAATTATTAATATGTATCTCATTAAGAATGTACATTTATATAATATTTATACTGAATAAATTTAATTAATGGAAATGTATAATATTAGGATGCAAGGATTTCACTATTTTAAGAGAATCAATTTCTAAATTGGTAATTTAAGAATAATGAGAATTCATTTGTTTAGTTGAAAAATATTTAATATATAATGATGTAATTTTTTATCCACTCTACCAAATAATGAAAAATCAGAAAAAAAATTCAGGCCTAACATAGAAATATGGAATATAATATCTAGAATCATGTTAAATAATTTTGAGTTATTGAGGAAATTCGTACCCCATCAATACTCAATATATTTATTGAAGAAATTATTATGTGAAGTATTTATAATTTCATATAAATTCAGTTCAAAATTATCATGAGACTCTATTATATAGATTGGATTGAATATTTGACTATGGAAACATTTATATATTCTATTATATACATATAAATGTATAATATAATATTCTTTTATGATGAAGAAAATTTATTAATGATGGACAATCTTAATAACACATAGATTTTTTATTTGAATTTAATAAAACTATAATATAATATATAATGTGTATAATCCATAAAAACAATGAGAAATTATTTTTTATTTAATTTGTAGAAATTGTTTGTTTGATATCATTAATTTTTACATGCTACGAAAAATACATGCAATTAAATAAAATGAATATAATGGAAAATTTGAAATGAATTCGGATATGGATCCAAATTCTTACAATCTAGGATATAAAATTAGTACCAATTTATATTCAACAGACAATAGTGTTTATATATTATCATGATCACAAATATTACGTCATTGAATGAATTATCTATATCATAATGTGTTGAACTGTCCATTAATAGAATTATAATAGAGAAAATATTGGAATTATTTTTTATTATCATAGATGATAAAATTAAGAATGTATTATAATTTATTCATTATACATAACACTGTAGACAATAAAAAATCAATAGTATTGATTTTTATGTGTTATAAAAAATATTATTTTAAAAATTTAATGGATAAATTCAATAGAAATAATATTTTTTAGAGGTTAATAAAGTATAGTGAGATACAATAGTGTCGTATAACTAAAAATAACTTCATTGATTCAAAAAAACATTATTTTCCTATGGATATTGGGATATCATATAAACAAACAATAAAATGACTAATTTAATAATAGATAGTTATTCAGAAATAGGTATCTTAAAAAATAATATGGACAAAATTGAACCTCATAAATTTCAAAATATTGAATGCATGTTCCTTCTTTTTTATGTCCATAATTATAGATTAATATAATAAATAAATAATTATTGGTAGTTTTTTTTTGGTTTTTTTGGATATGAACAACTGATCTCATTAAGTAAATATTAAATTTTATATTAATAAATATTAATAGAATTTTTTTATTGTCTTACATGAATTAATATTATTCTATAAGTCTTACTCTAACAATATAGAATCAATGAACCAAATCCATCAATAAATTCCATATTACATAATTATCACTATATTATACATTCAATGATTTTATTTTGATATTTATTTATATGAGTTGTGTAATTCCACATTACAACAAAATTTATTACTTCTGTACATGAATAAATGAAATTTTTTATAAATTATTTTAGTAATACCAATTTCGAAATTAATAAGTACTATATTCAATACTGAAAAAGGTATCACAATTTTAAATATTTGAGGTGAAAAAAAATTTATATTTTTGGGGTAATCATATTTTATATAAAAGTTAACATTCTCATTCCATGGGTAAATAGTGTAATAAAATCAATTATAATACAATTCTACAATATGTAAAATAAATTCATCCAAATTATAATATACAAAGTACTCTATTTATGAGAACATATAAAAATAAGACTCATTGGTACATTATACAAATCTAACTCATAATGAAAATGTTCTCTCTACGGTTGACCAATAATGTGAGAAAAACTGATATTCATGAAAAATAAAAAAAACATAATTTATATATACATAGAGGAACAAATATTGGTGATGGGTATATTAACATAAAAGGTATGTATTTCGGAAAACAACTACCACATAAAAAAATGAATTTCTAAATACACAATTATTATGTAATTAATTAATAATGAATAATGATAATTTACAAAATAATGACATTAACTTCAATATGAATATATAAAAAGTTATATATTTTGAAATATATTTTATTCTTTTCAAAATATACATTGACAAAACTACTCACCTAGGACTCTACCCAACAATGATTATTAAAAATTCATCCAAATTATAAATAACACCCATTACATAATATTATTCATGGGAATTAATACTAATTTTTTTTATAAAATTTGAAATTCATTAATAAATACTTTTAATGTAAATAATGTTGATGAAATGGGTGAATTATATAGAACACGTGATGAATAAAATAGTAAAAAAGAAAAATAATGAATCTAAAATGTTTTTGGTCCCTCCAAAGATCACACTACAACCACCATTACCCTTTCTATCACACAATGGAAATTAGTTCATTCCAATATGATTGAAATCTATAAATTATACATTGAACAGATATGGTCCAACCAAAAGTATAAACAATATTATTTTTTTGTTTCTTAGCACATTTCACATCAAATCATAGTGATGTAGAAAAATCATTATTTTTAAAAAAATGTCCACATAAATCAATATCTCATCATTTAAAGTCCCTAAATAAAAGCACATTCCATTTAATAAAATAGAATTACAAATAATAATAATAAAAATAAAAACAATCCAACACCATAAACATCATATGACCATTATTAGAAAAATTAAAAAAAATGTGCAATATTATAAAATCCATCATAAAAAATACATTCATACCTGGAAATATATTAATTAAAAATTCAATATCTAATCAATTTTTTTTAAAATCATTTTTATGAATCCCAATTCCAAAATGAAACAATTTCATCTAAATATTATTTTTCTCTATTGGATAAAAGTAAATTTATTCTTTAAATCACATGAAATTACACTCAAATGTGAAAAGTGAATAAATAATTAAAAGTGGGGAAAAATATAATATTTTACTCGTAATAAATTTATGAGACATCACAAAAAAATATAATGAACAATAAAAAATTAAATAAAATAATCATTTAGTCTATAAGAAAAATAATAATATGGAAACCACAAAAACATTCAACTGATTCCACTTATCTAGATAAAATGGGTTAATAAAAATCCTTTTCAATTCAAGAGACGTCCTTTTATCTAAAACAATATCAAATCGAATGTTTTTGAACATTTTAAAAATATTTCAAAATTCATATTACTTAACTAATATATCCATGAAAAATTGGTATTTACAAACGTCTACCTCATAAAATAATCTGAAACATCATAATATTGAACACTTATTACTGTAGGCAAGGTCCATGAATTATGAACTATAATAAAAGAAAATTATATTATATAGAAGATCAATTCCTATAGTGAAAGGATTTCAATTAAATATATAACATAGTTTTTTATTTCAATTCCACATATAAATTTTTTAAAAGGATGTATGTCAATTGGTGAGATAATTTTTATTCAATTAATAATAAGATACTGATTTATCACTAATATTAAATCTCTATTAATTGTTGTTTTTCCCATATATTTAAAATAAAGTAAATAGTATATATTTTTTATGAAAATAAAACTTTTACCTTATTATGAAATGAAATAAAACATATAATGAATATTAATTAATCATAATTGCCGAAAAAACAGAACTAAGCCCACTATATGATGAAATAAGAATTAATCTGTCATTGTATAAAGTGAATAAAAATAGGATACATAACCAATATTGCAAAGTCAAACTATTATTAAATACACTCAATTAGTGTTTGAACAATACCATGAGAAAACTCCAATGCCAAGCATGGAACAAAATAACATTATACACATGTGAACTAATTTTGAAATGTCGTGGGTTAGAATATCAACATCCACGGTACTATTTCCCCAAAAAATCCATTAACATATCATAAAATTAATAATAGAAACACATTTCCTAATAATAAATCATGATTGAAGAAAATAATTTATACCAAATTCATTTGCAATAACAATTTTGATAACATATTTAATTTTGAAATTATTATATTATTTTATTATAAAAATTTGAAAAAATACTTCCTCAATAACGGATACAATTTTATATCATTAATAACATTCCATTAACAGTTAAAAATTTAATCTCAATTTCTATACATGAGAAACATAAAAATAAATGAAATCATTTTATTTAATAAAATGTTCATATATACAATCTTATGAATCCATTCAAATTGTATATAATAGCAATTCTATATTAATCTTGAATAACTAAAATATGGTAATATAAAGAAGCAATTATTCTAAAAATGAATTATAAACCAAATGATAACAGATTGCAGCCCCACAGTCTAAAGAGTAACACTCTCAAAAAATTTATATTATATATAAATGGAAAACCAAACTAATACGATGACACCACCTAGGTTCGTCTAATAGAAAAAATACTCCCCAACGGTCAAGTAATTTCTCATTCCCAAAAATTCTCACATATGTTATTAATAGTTTTTTTAAAACAAATTCATAAATATACATTTCAATATGATAATATAAGGATTTATTTTATTCTATTTAATGAAAAAAACATTTATTCTAAAAAATATAATCAATAAATATTACCATGAATTTACACAACTATCATTTTTTTTAAATTAACTATTTATAAAATACATGATACATATATAAAATAACACTACATTTATAATAATAATTTTAAAATCACTTCGAATAAACAATCATAACTTATTTAATTATAATAACAAATAGTAAAAAATTTTAAATATTAAAAATAATTTCTTAATTATCATTCAATATTAAAAAAATCAATATAATTGCGACAAAAAATATAAAATAAATATATTTTTATGAAATAAAATAAATCACCAAAATATTATAATAAATAATTTTCATAACACAATTAAAGATAAATAAATTTTTTAATTATGTACAATCTAAAGAGAAAAAAAGGATTAATAAATAATTAATTATTGGATCCATCTTCTTATTATGATGTATACAAATTGAAATAAAAACATCATGAAATTATAATAATTTTTTAATAATTTCTATAGATGAATGACTTATATCTATGTTGTAACAAAAAAATGAATGACACAAAATATAACAACCTAAATAAAATTCACATTGAATAAACTATGACATAAAATCCAATTCAATGGTGATATAGAATCATCATTCAAAATTATTTTTCCAACTTTATTAATCACTCAATGTAAATATTTTTTCATTTAATTCCTCAATAATATATAATGATTCAATATTAATAACACCTAAAATGATTGAATGGAGATAATTGAATAGGTGGAAGAAAAATATATTTTTATAAAATCAATGGAAGAAACCAAACTACTTATAATGAATTTGTTAATTATATATTCCGGTTAAGTTTCATTTAAAATTAATGATGAAGGTGATCCCATTATCAGTGGTCTTATAAGGGTTACTATATTTATATTGTTGTAAGATGTCGACATTGAATTTAAATAATTATATAAATTATTAATCGAATTATTATTATTTCATGAGGTATGAATGTTGTTTTACGAGTGGTTATCACAATTTAATGATGACTGTTTATTTCATAATGAAATTTTTTTTAGGGTTTTTTTATAATTTAACAATAATAGTTATTATATTTATATTTTCAATTCCAATAATGTTTATATATATAAATTTCACATTTAAAATAGCATATTGATATATTAAATTATCATTTAATATTAATGCGTAATTTATACATACGAAATGTTACTTATAGTTTTTTTTTGGATTTTAATTGATAGACATGTTTTGTTTATTTTTATATCATTTACTAATATATTTTTTATTCATCACAAATTTATAACAAATAATCGACCATAATGATGATTATGTTTTGTCAAAATGTAAATGGTGACATGTATCGTTCAATTTAAATGATTCATTATAGAAGAAAATGTGACAACTAATGGACTTGTTTTTTGGAAAACATGTATATTTTACTCAAATGTCTTCATTTTTATACCATTCATTTTTTCTAATTCTGTAAAAATCCATTATTTAAAAAATATGAAAATTATTTAAAGTAAAACCATTAGTATTAATCCTAATTTATATTTTGAAAATTTTATATACTTTTATATATTGTATCATATAAATTTTTAGATAACTATATTTTTTATGATAATTTCAAAAGAAGGAATTTTTTTTAAATATTATCATAAGACATACATTAAGGGAATTTGTGGGGATTAATATGTTCCATTTCTTTTCACTATTGATTTCTATAATGGAATTGGGAAAATTTAAGTAAGAAGGATGCATGAGAATTATATCCTTATGTATCATTAACCAATAATA
Source organism: Viscum album (assembly GCA_963277665.1). Classification (NCBI taxonomy): domain Eukaryota; kingdom Viridiplantae; phylum Streptophyta; class Magnoliopsida; order Santalales; family Viscaceae; genus Viscum; species Viscum album. The sequence continues at coordinate 56,853,760 of OY728143.1, read as the reverse complement.
ATAGGAATTAAAACAAAATATATAGTGACTGATATAACATAGGTTTTAATAAGTATTAAAGACAGTATATTGAATCTTGAATGAATGAATTATCTATAATGTAAAATATATATAGTGGAATATTTCATTGAATAACACCCTCTAGATTTATATGAATATTATGAACTTTTGGTAGATTAAGAATGTATGAAATTAACTCGAATCCAAACTCTTAGATTCATTGCTACAAATTTAAAAATTATATTAATTAATATTATATCAAAACATATGACCCAATTAGTTCCATCCAATCCTCACATAAAATAAAGGATTTATAACACAACATACATAAAAAAAATATCATTACATTTTTAGATAATTTAGGAAAACTCTAGCATAAAAAATAGTTGATTTCCTATGATTACATTTTCTACTATTCTGATATTTTCATACTTTTTATTATGTTTATTAAATCTTTAAAAATTTTCTACTAAAATTAAAAAATTAATAACAGATATTGTTTTTCATAATTATTTATAACCTCTGTAAATTATTATATACGAAACATGAAATAACATTCTCAATAAAGTAAATATAAAAATTTAAATTTATTGTCAATATTGAGAGTAAAATGGGAAAATGGGCATGTTGGCATAATTAATGTGAATTAAATAATATAAATCATACTCACCATCATCAATATCATCAATAAAAAATGTTTCATAAATCTTTAACAAATGCATGATACATTGGGATCAATAGTGATGATCCATGTGATGTACTTTCCGATCCGTTAAATCATTTAAAACATATATATTTTTACCCATAATATATTTCATATAATATTAATTATCCATAAACTCAGTAAAATATCTTGTGAAATATATATTTTTCAATAATTCCATAGAATTATTAGATAAAAAATATAGGTAAATTTGTTTATTCATTCCATTTCACAATTACAATCACTTATAAAATGAAATTTTCATATAGTTGACATAAATACACAATGCATTAGAAGGATGGCTTGGACCAACCCATCATTGGTTAATAACGGAACCGGCCATATGAGGTTTATAATAGAACCACTCATCCATGGTTTCTAATGGAACTTCCAATGTTCTTAAATAATTTAAAAAAAACATAACAAGAATAAAGTATATATCACATTAATATAATTATTAAAATAAAAGAAACATATATTATTATATATATAACATTAATATTATTTGGAAATTAAATGATTTCCATGAATATATATTTAAAACAATTATAATCCATAGAGATAATTAATTAGTATAAAAAATAATAAAAAATATTCCACATGGATCAAAAATAATATCAATGGTCATCGGAAATGATGAATAAAAATACCATAATAATATCCTGAAAATATTACTTTTAAAAACCCCAATTGCACCTTGAAAATAACATTTAAAAACCAAAACATAATAAACAACTAATAAAAACTAATTCATTTAAAATATACTTTCTAAATTATAAAGTATAATTTATATTAAATAATGTCGAATATGGATGCAAAATCTACTCATGTAGTAAATGCGTACAATGAAAATTATTTTCAAGCATATTATCTAAGTGAATAAAAGGTCACAAATTTAGATAATGATATGAATTTTTTTAGAAAATATTTACTTAAGTTAGTTGACCAAGTCAAATATGTCGATGAAATAATTTATATTTCAAAAAAGGGATTTTTTGAAATACTTTAAAAAAATGATATTGAAGAAAAGGTATCTTGATCTAGAAAATATTCAGGATCAATATAACATATGAATGAATTTCTAGATTTTTCATTAATTAATAATGGTAGAAATGAAAAATAATTATTTACAAACATTTATAACAAAAAGAGAATAATATTTATGTAATTTAAGATTATAATTGCATATTATATCCCACAAATGAACCATTAAATATGTAGTCTCAAATGGAATGTATATTGTAACATATAGGCATCACCACTTTGGTAAAATTTTAGTAATACAACCAATGACAGAATGAAATCAACTGAAAAACTAAACATTACTAATATAATGAGACATAAGATATAAAATATTATGGTGTAGTATTTAAATCTAAAAAACATGGATGTTGTAATATCATATTCATATGCCAGAATAAAGCGGTTTTTGAAATGAATAAACCTTAAAAAATTGAAATGACACCAAATAAATGAAGTGATTATCTGTAACATATTTGGATTTAAAAAATAGAAAATTCATAAAAAATAATTTAATTTTAATTTTATATATAATCATAGAATATTATAATTAATATTAAATGAATATATAGCTGAAATTAAAATTGAGTTTAGAATCATGTACCACTGGGTGACATTCAACTCAAATAAAAAATGGATGGGATATTATTAATTAAAACATAACAATCATTGAATAATGTCAGGACCAGTCCTCAGGGCCCATGCCGTGACTACCCCAAGCCCGCCTTCCATTTGAAAGGGGCTGGCGACTAGCTCCAAAGGCGTAATTCCCAATAAAAGGGAATGCATTGTCTTTATAAAGTAAACAAACACCAGAGAGTACGCTAGCTGAGTAAACACTAAGTAAACTGAGTACAAAAGTAAGTGCTGGAAGGTAAATGGGCTAAAATACAAACCCAACTGAAAGTAAAGTACAACTGAAATGAAAGTACATCAACTGGAATGTAAAGCATCGAGTCCGAGTCGTCCTCTAGAAAACCCACCTGAAGGGTGGGTACAGATAATCCCCACTACTCCTCGACTCCAGTCGTCCGCTCTGAGCACGTCCCGTCTAGTGATCTACATCCAGGTACCGTCCAGCTCCACGTGCTCCCACCTCAATCAGCGTTGTCCATCGTCTGCATCCAACATAACGTAGTTCGGACATAGCCCGTGCAGGGGTGAGTATATGCTACATAGTAGGGACCCCGAGACCCCCGACGGTCTCCCAGAATCGATGTAGGATAAACCATAAAGGAAATTTACAGTCATTACGTAACAACCAACTCTACATAGGTATATTCCCATACATATACCTAAGTCATCAATTCTAGTTCGGCTCCAACATCAGATCACATGTTCGATCTAGTCCACATAGGATAGTACAACCCAATCCACTCAAAAAAGCACAACCCAATACACACAAGAAAGCAAGTCAATCTTATCGAAGATAATGATTTAAAATCATGACTCAGCTCACACAGGTATACTTCTCGTAAGGCGATAGAGATTATCAGATATATCCCCTGATTCATCTAAGCTGTCGGACCCACATAGGATACAAGACCAGCTAAGCTGTCGGACCCACAATGGATACAAGACCAAATACTCTAAAGGACCCAAATGGGATACACGTACACAATCAAATATTGTCAGACCCACAGAGGATACAAGAACAGTAGTCGATTATGGCCAGACCCACATAGGTTACAAGAAAAGTAGTCATCACCGTCGAACCCATAGAGGATTCTAGTACGGTCGTCGTCGCTGCCAAACCCACGGAGGATCCCAGTACAATCGTCATCGTCGTCGCAGTCGGAGCCAGCTCTAGGGTTCCCACACATAGCATGCTCGATTCTGGGAGGGTCCACTCCACGAGCCAAGGGGTTTGATACATCAACTGACATGATGTCTGGAGTTGATGTATCTCAATGTTCTGTCCCGTCAATAGGAACTCAACGCGGCAGATGACGAGTCAATCAGACGCCCGGTCTGAGAGTAATTGGCTTTTTCATCCCAGAGGCCGGGTTGATTTTTAAGCTAAAACCAACCCGACCATACTCCAGCTACGTTCAGACCTCGAGTGGAGTAAGCCAAAAGAACAGTTTCACTAAGAGGAAACCAAAAAAGTTGACGACACATCAATCGGACGTCCAGAGCTCAAATTATAAGCATTTCTGCTCCAAGGGCCCGGTTGGTTTCGTGTTCGAACCAACCCCGTCATACTCAATGTTCACCAAAACCTTGAGTGTAATATATCGAAACGAATGTCTCAATCCAAGGATCACTACGCAAATGATGGTGCGTCAATCGGAGGTACATATCCCATGTTATGAGCATTTGAATGGATCTGTCCGGAAACCGGAGGTTTGGGCCCGGGCCGACCCGACCCAATACCCCCCGGGTCGGCCCGAACCGGGTCGACCCGACCCGGGTCTGGGTCCGGCCCGGTTGGGAGTGGCTCAGTCCAACTGGCGCAGCACAGACCGGCTCGCGCAGCCCGGCCCGACGCGGGGGTCCGGGCCAGCATGGCAGGCCCCACCCGGGACGGGCGGTCCTGCTCGGCGCGGGAAGCCCGACCTGGTGCAGTCGGTCCCGCCCTCTGCGGGCGCCCGTGGGCTGAGCGGACGTGGAAGGGGGGGCGCTGCCCCCCTGTTTTCCCAAAACGGTGGACCCCTGTGGGGTCCGCCGTAGTTGCCCGCCGGGGGTTACTAACCCCCGGTCTTCAGGAAACGGTCGGCCAATCTGGCCTGTCAGTCGTGCCATGTGGGACCCACGGGGGGGCCCGCCTCCTTGGTTGCCAGGGGACGGCAAGGCCGACCGCCTTCTACTACTCCACGGCGGCCAAAGGCCGCGACCCTTCACAGACCGGCACGGCGCGACAGCGTTGCGCCCCTCCACCGCGTCCCTCCCTTGGCAGCAGCTTTCATCGGCTTCACCAGCACCGCATGACGGCGCCGCGCTCCTTCACCGCGGCCCGCGCCGGCCGCGGTTCTTCTTTTCCCGCGCAGTGCTACGACCCCGCGTCGTCACCGTTCCAAGCCATGAAGAAATTCAATAACAAAGGGGAGGAGGGTTGGCCGTGTTTGTGCGGTCCGACCTCCTCCTAATATATTGATAACAGGTGGCCAAAGAACGAGTAATATCATCGACAAACAAAGAAAAAATTTAATTTATTAAATTTGTAAATAACCCCTTCCTCAAAGAAGTTGTTGAACGATGATCATCGCGGAAAACAGCGTCGCGAGGTGAAGCTCTGTATATATTGACGGAGAACATCCGAGGAGGAGCGACATCTCCCTTCCTTTGACACGGAAAGAAGATCGAAAGAGGGAGTGTTGTCATTCTTAGAGAAAGGCGTCACACACCGGCTACAGAGAGGAGAAGAGATGGCACATCGATCTCTCCTTGCGGTGACAGCGTTCTTCATCGAAGTGATGGCGTTCTTCGCAAAGAAGATGAAGTTCTTCAGAATTAGTGTTTTCTTCTCCCAATCCCATTAACCACAATCCAACCTAATAAAATAAAATCCCTCTCATTTTATTATCTTATGTCATGCCTTTCAAAATTACAAATTTCAAAATAAAAAACTCACTTAATTAAATTAAAGAGTTGGCATTGAATAAATGTGGGGAGAGGGAAGGTCAAAAATTAATATGAAGTTATAAGGGTTACATGCTTAAGAACGAGATTAGAGGAGTTTGGGAATATCAAAATTTGGGGGCTCATGTGGGCCCCACATCCCTCATAACCTCCCATGGGAAGTTGGTTGGTTTTGGGCCCCACCAACAACTGCACAAGAGAGAATTAAACTACCATTTGTAAAATACATTTGCACACAATTTATTTTACCTAACATTTAATTCCCTAGATTTTAACAACTCCTCCCGAGGAAATTCAACTCCAGTAAAGGTCTTCCTAATTAATTACCGGCGCTGCGGTTTCATCGGTGCCCTCAGATTTCAATTCTAAGCAATGGTTCAAAAGTTAGAAAAAAAAACGCTCGTTCGTTCACTGAACGTACCCGAGCAACACTTCGGAAAATGATTTCGGGCACACCGGGTATCAGAATTGTTAGTTCGGAGAGTGATGGCAAGAGGGGGGTGAATTGCCTTTTTAAAAATAATTAAGAATTTAAAACAAAGTTAAAGGTGCAGCGGAAATAAAAGAGGCAAGACACAAAACTTGATAATGGAGTTCGGCTTAAACCAAAGCCTACGTCTCCGCTCCCAACTCAACCATTGAGGGATTTACTACCGCTTGCTTTTTAATGGTTTTAGCAAGAAACCTACTAGACTTTAAGGTAGTCTAGAACCTATTACAGCTTACTTTTAATGGTTGAGCAAGAACCCACTAGCCTTCTTACAGGTGAAGGCTAGCTCACCTATGACTCAATCCTTTTAAAGGGAAGGCTTGACTAACCTCTTCACACCTTGAAGGTGGTTTGAAAACCCAAACAAAAGGAAGATAAAATAAAGAGGGGTTTGTAGGAACAAACCCAAAATAAAGCTCAAAATGATAAAACGATAAAAACCGTAAAGAGGAGAAGTCTTGGGCGCCAATGGGTTGATTGGTGAGGATGAAGAGCGCTCCCAAGCTTCTATGGTGGTGCTCCTTGGTTGTGGAAGTGAGTTGGAGCAAGTGGGGATCCTTGAAGTAATGCGCAGGAGGTTCTCCAAATGATTGAAAAATGTTCCCGTGGGCTTACTTGTGTTTCCGGGGCTTCCTAGTCCTTTATTTATAGGAGAGGAACACTTAAATGGCCTTTGGGGGTCTTCGGAGCCGTTGGAGAGGTCTTCGGAGACATTGGGAGTCAAAAGTATAGGTCTGGTCAAAGCCCAACAGCTAGTTTGACTGGGCCTACCAGATGACTGGTGCTTGGCCACCGGTTGGCCGGTGCTTTGGAAAATGGAGAGGCCTTCTGCCCAGGCACCACAGGCTGGCCGGTGAGGAGGCCACCGGTTGGCCGGCGGTGATACAGTAGGTGTCCCTTCTGTCTGGGTTCCACCGGCTGGCCGGTGATGGGACACCGGTTGGCCGGTGGTCTGGACAGAGGGGATGCCTTCTGTCAAGATTCCCCCGGCTGGCCGGTGGTCATCCACCGGTTGGCCGGTGGACTGAAATCAGTCCACTTTTGCCTTCTGGCTTTCTTGACCCAATTCCTTGGCAACCTTAAATCATGCCTATCATCCAAAAACACTTAAAACAAGATTAGATAAATAAGAGAGTGATTGTGATCATGAAAACTAAACTACGAGGGGTATGAGAGGTACAACAATCTCCCCCTATTCTGATGATCACAATCACCAAAACAAGTAATGTAAAAGACTGAAATGAAAGTCATGATTTAAAGGATAAATTGAAAAGTAAAGAAAAGCATGAGAGAAAGATTTCTCCCCCAATCAACCAAGAATTTCTCCCCCTTTGTGATTATCAAAATAGCACGGGGCATAAAACTTGATTGAGGGAAAGGATTGAAAAACAAGATAGAGATTTTAAACCAATTGAAATTTTTGAAATTTGAATTGAAAGTTTTGAATTGAAAGTTTTGAATTGAAAGTTTTGATAAAACGCAAAAAGGTTTGAACGATCCTAACTCCCCCTAAATAAAAACAACAAATCACCGGGGAGAGGATTTTAGAACCGAGACAAATTTTTGTCCGGAGAGACTCGCTAAAAGGGATTTTTCAATCCAAACTTGTCTTGTGGCGGGTCTTCTCCAATGAAATTCATCGTTAAAGGAAATGGTTTTGGGCATTCCATACCGGGCATTTTTGAAGTCGCACTCGTAAATTAAGTGCCCGATCTTTTTACAATAGTTGCAAAATTTATATTGGGAGCTCCCCATTACAAAAATACTAGGAGCATTGGAAGAGGAAGCTTTCTTGGAATAGCCAAGCCCTTGGGTGGTTCTAGATATGCATTGGGAACCAAGGAGCTTCGAAAGGTTATGTTCAACTTCGGTGAACTTAGCTAGGGATTCCATTAAATCCTTGATTGTTGATTCTATAGAATCAATATCGGGAAGGTTTTGGATCTTGAGGGACAAGTCTTCCTTCTCTTTGAGAAGTTGATCCTTTTCGGAAGAAAGAATTTTGAATTTCTTTTTTAAAGCAATAAATTTGGAAGAAAGTTCGTGAAAACCTTCCTCCAATTGATCTCTTGCATGTTGGAGATCCTCATAAGATAAATGATTGAAAGAATTGGAAGAACAAGAGGAAGAGGAGTCGGAAGAGGTTACCTCATGAAATGCCATTAGGCATTTTTTACCGTTGTCACTTGAGGAGGAGGAGGAGGAGAATGTGGAGCTATCACTCCAGGTGGCCTTGAATGCCTTTTTCTTTTCCTTTTTCTTGGCCCTTGTTTTGTGGAGTGGGAAATCGGGCTTATAATGGCCTTTCTTGCCGCACCCATAGTATATTACCTCGGGCTCGGATTTTTCGTTGGGTTGAGCCTTGCAGGATTTCTTCTTTTTGTTATTCTTCATGAATTTGTGCATCTTGCGGGAAAGGTTCTCGATTTCTGAATCGCCGCTTGAAGAGGAAGAAGATGAGGAGGAGGAGCTTTCTTCTTTTTGAACTTTGAAGGCGTTGTTCTTTGGAGTTTTGATGAGTTGTCCTTCCTTTTCAGCTTGCCTCCTCATGGTGATCTCGTAGGTCATGAGGGATCCGATGAGCTCTTCGACCGACATGTTCTTGATATCTTTTGCTTCTTGAATTGCCATGAATTTCGGTGCCCATGAACTTGGTAAGAACCAAAGAATCTTCTTGACCATCATCTCTGCAGAAACATCATCTCCAAGAGATTTTCTTCCATTACAAACATCAGTAAAACGAGTAAACATTTCAGTAATATTTTCAGATGGATGCATGGTAAAAGACTCAAAATCTTGACGGTACATATCCAATCGAGTATCCTTAACGTTGTTGGTCCCCTCATGGGTAACCTCCAATAGTTTCCAGATTTAATGAGATGAAGTGCATGTGGAAACTCGATTGAATTCATTACGATCAAGGCCGCAATGAAGAGAGTTCATGGCTTTGCCATCAAGCTCGAAATTTTTAATATCGGCTTGAGTCCATTTGGATTCATCGGGAGAAGAGAGAGAGTAACCATGCATGACAATTCTATAAATAGGATAACCTATACTTCTATGAAAAGTGTTCATGCGGGTTTTCCAATAAGTATAGTCTGTTCCATCAATGAATGGAGCACGACCCAAAGAATAGCCTTCGGGGGCGAAAGAAGCTGAATCCATCACAAAGGATCTTGAATTCGAAACCGGTTAGGGTATTACTCAAATTTTTCCTTTGATACCAATTGTTAGGTCGGAGAGTGATGGCAAGAGGGGGGGTGAATTGCCTTTTTAATAATAATTAAGAATTTAAAACAAAGTTAAAGGTGCAGCAGAAATAAAAAAGGCAAGACACAAAACTTGATAACGGAGTTCGGATTAAACCAAAGCCTACGTCTCCGCTCCCAACTCAACCGTTGAGAGATTTACAACCGCTTGCTTTTTAATGGTTTTAGTAAGAAACCCACTAGACTTTAAGGTAGTCTAGAACCTATTACATCTTGCTTTTAATGGTTGAGCAAGAACCCACTAGCCTTCTTACAGGTGAAGGCTAGCTCACCTATGACTCAAGCCTTTTAAAGGGAAGGATTGACTAACCTCTTCACACCTTGAAGGTGGTGTGAAAACCTAAACAAAAGGAATATAAAAGAAAGAGGGGTTTATAGGAACATACCCAAAATAAATCTCAAAATGATAAAACGATAAAAACCGTAAAGAGGAGAAGTCTTGGGCGCCAATGGATTGATTGGTGATGATGAAGAGCGCTCCCAAGATTCTATGGTGGTGCTCCTTGGTTGTGGAAGTGAGTTGGAGCAAGTGGGGATCCTTGAAGGAATGCGCCGGAGGTTCGCCAAATGATTGAAAAATGTTCCCGTGGGCTTACATGTGTTTCCGGGGCTTCCTAGTCCTTTATTTATAGGAGAGGAACACTTAAATGGCTGTTGGGGGTCTTCGGAGCCGTTGGAGAGGTCTTCGGAGCCGTTGGGAGTCAAAAGTATAGGTCTGGTCAAAGCCCAACGGCTAGTTTGACTGGGCCTACCGGCTGACCGGTGGTTGGCCACCGGTTGGCCGGTGCTTTGGAAAAGGGAGAGGCCTTCTGCCCAGGCACCACCGGCTGGCCGGTGAGGAGGCCACCGGTTGGCCGGTGGTGAGACAGTAGGTGTCCCTTCTTTCTGGGTTCCACCGGCTGGCCGGTGATGGGACACCGGTTGGCCGGTGGTCTGGACAGAGGGGATGCCTTCTGTCAAGATTCCACCGGCTGGCCGGTGGTCATCCACCGGTTGGCCGGTGGACTGAAATCAGTCCACTTTTGCCTTTTGGCTTTCTTGACCCAATTCCTTGGCAACCTGAAATCATGCCTATCATCCAAAAACACTTAAAACAAGATTAGATAAATAAGAGAGTGATTGTGATCATGAAAATTAAACTATGAGGGGTACGAGAGGTACAACAAGAATCGTGTTCCATTATAAATTGTGTACTAATAATATCCCAAAGAAATTAAGAGAAACCTTTCCTTGAAATTTACGAATCTGTTAATTACTCCCACCGCAGAGATTTACATTCCCGTAAAGATACATCACAAACTAGGGGAATAAATAAGCGTACTGAGCATGCATCTGAGACTCCCACTCCCAAATTCTCTCATGGAAGTTCCGGAGCCTACACCTGATGTGCACTAGAGGAATCGACTGCCCATGTAGGACCTTCTCCTGTCGATCCTCAATCTCCACCAGGACCTCCACAAAAGTCACCCCGTCATTGATGTCTAGCTCTCCATGGTCGATGATATGCATCGGGTCATGCACGTATCTCCTCAGCTGGGATACGTGGAAGCCGTCGTTCACTTGGTGCAACTGAGGTGGTAGTGCCAGGAATTAAGCCACCTCGCCTATCCTGCAGAGAACCTGGAATAGACCGATGAAGCGCGGTGATAACCTGTCGCCCCGACCAAATCTCCGTAATCCATATCGAGGTGAGACCCATAAGAAAACATGGTTTCTGTCCCCAAACTCTAGTGGTCTCCACCTCCTGTCAGCATAAGACTTTTTTTGGCTCTGAGCTGTCCTCATCCACTCCAGGATGACCTAGACCTTCTCTATCGTGGCCTGGACCATCTCTGGTCCCACAAGTGCTGACTCCCCAAGGTCTGTCCGGCACAGAGGTGATCTTCAAGGTCGGTCGTACAATGCCTCTTATGGTGCCATCCCGATGGTGGAGTGGTATCTGTTGTTGTACGAAAACTCCATAAAGGGTAGGTGATCCTCCCAGTTGAGACCAAAGTCCAGGACACATGCACGGAGCATGTCCTCGAGAGTCTGAATTATCCTCTCCATCTGACCATCCTTTTGAGGGTGAACAGTGGTGCTCAGGTGTAACTGCGTCCTGGATGCCTCCTGCAACCCCTTCCAAAGCTGGGAAGTAAAGAAAGCATCTCGATCAGAGAAGATAGATGATGGAACACCATGAATTCGAACAATCTACTGAACGTAGATGCGTCCCCAGCTCTCCACTGAGACCTGCTCTCTGATGGGTAAGAACTGGGACGACAAGGAGAGTCGGTAGACTATCACCCAAATGGAGTCATTTCCTCTGGAAGTACGTGGAAGTCCAGTCATGAAATCCATAGATATCTCATCCCACTTCCACTCCGGGACCTCTAAGGGATATTCCAATCCTGCAGGTACCTGGTGCTCTGCCTTCACTTGCTGGCAGGTGAGGCATCTTGAAACTAACTCTTCTGCAACCTTCTTCATACCCGGCCACTAGTGTTGTTGTCTAAGATCCTGGTACATCTTCACCACTCCTAGATGTACCGCTAATAGAAAAGGATAAAGCTCTATGAGCACCTCCTCTTGAAAAGCAGCTGGTACCATGGTACGTCTTCTAAAAAGGAAGACGTGCTCTCCTCCTACAAAGAATCCATCAGGTGGCTGTCCCGAGGCTATATGTGCACGTCACGTCTCACAGTTAACGTCCCCATCTTGTGCCTCTCTGACCCGCTGATGATGTGAAGGAGTGACTGTGAGTGACTGAAGAAAGGCTGCTCCATCTCTATCCACAAAGAAAATCTGCAAAGCAGCTAGCTACTCTGTAGCCTCTCCAAGTACCTGAATGCACGTCCTCCTGCCGAGATCATCGGCTACTACATTATCCTTTACAGGTGTATATACTATCTCAAAGTCAAAGTCTAGGGGAACTCGGGCCATCACCTCCATCTCAGGTTTAGGTCCTTCTGTGAGAAGATTTTCCCGAGACTCTAGTGGTCAGAGTAGACTATAAAACGCTCGCACAACAGATAGTGATGCCACATCTTCATAGAGAAGACCACTACTGCTAACTCCATGTCATGGGAGTGTTGTTTTTCTCATGTCACCTCAACTGTCGTGATACATAGGCGATCACTGCCTACTCCTGCATCAGAAAACACCCGAATCTGGTCCCCGATTCATCGCAGTAGACTACGTACCCTACTCCCTCCTCTGGTAGCCTCAAGATAGGTGCGCTGGTCAATCTCTGTCTCAGCTCATGGAAGCTCTTCTGACATCTATCTGACCACACAAAGGGTTTCCCCATCTTTTTAAAAGCTGAAAGCGGTGCCGCAACTCTGGAGATGCCTCGCACAAATCGCTGATATTACCCATCAAGACATGTGAAAATCCGCACCTCCATCACGCTCCTAGGTGGATCCCAATCTATAACTCTCTTGATCTTCACAGGATCCACCACCACTCCCTCTTCAGAGATGAAATTTCCCAAGAAGTGGACCTCACGTATCAAGAACTGACACTTTGAGAGCTTAACACAATGCTGGTGCTCTTAGAGTGTGTCCAGTACAACCCGCATGTGGTAGGCGTACTTCTCCTCAGTGGTCAAGTATATCAATATGTCATCAATGAACACTACGACAAATCAATCGAGGTAATTCTGAAAGATCATGTTCATGAGACTCATGAACATAGATGGAGCATTGGTTATGCCAAAAGGCATAACCAAGAACTCATAGTGTCCATACCGACATCTGAAGGTCGTTTTCTACACATCCTCGTTTCAAACTCTGAGATGATGATAGCCTGAGCAGTGGTCTATCTTCAATAACCATCGTGCTTCCTTGAGCTGATCAAAGAGGTCATCAATCCTTGGAAGTGGATACATGTTCTTAACGTTCACCTTGTTCAGGCGACGGAAATCGACACACAATCGAAAGCTCTAGACTGCATTTTTGGCGAACACAATCGGGGAAGCCCAGGGTGAAACACTAGGTCGAATGAATCCCTTTCCCTACAAGTCCTCAAGCTATACCCATAGCTCTAGAAGCTCTGTAGGAGCCATCTGATATGATAGAGTAGATATCGGGGTTGTCCCAGGGTATAGGTCAGTATATAAGTCTACCTCTCTGCAAGGAGGTAGTCCCGGAACGTCGTCAAGAAAAATGTCTGCATACTGATCCACCATAATAGGGAAAATCAGACTCTGCACATCGACTACTCCTAGGATGAGTCTATCCAATGGATGAGTGATTGGTTGTCCCCTCCACTACGTGAGTCCATCCTGCACTGCAAAGGATCCCATATCGCCGGTGAAGGTGAACCTGCTCCCATCGGTGCGGAAAAACTGCACCTTGCGCCTCATACAATCTATCTGAGGATAAACCGTAGATAACCAATCCATGCCCAAGATGACGACATATGGAATCGACACCACTTCAAGAAGATCCCAGCCGAAGATCTATCCTCCTATAGTAAGCTCACATTGTCTTCACCAGTGTGTAATCATCGAGTCTGCTCTCTTCGGAGTCTGTAGCCGTAAGTATCAAGCCAACAGCTCTGTCGGAGTCTCCGAGCTCTGAACAACGACAGTGGAAATGAAATAATTACTCGGTCATGTGTCTATAAGAATAGCAGAAAGGGTGGAGTAGACACATATCGTACCTCAAATCAACTCAAGTGCACTGTGGTTGTAGGCCACCGCTACCCGAAATGGAGCCCACCTCTGTTCGCCAGCTCCCTGTGGTCGGGGTGGACCTCTTGGTAGTGGTTGTGGTGGAGCCTCAAAGCGTCGCCCACCACCTGCTACTCGTTCATCTCCTCTACCTCATCTGTCTACTCCATGGAAACCGCCACGGTCAAAACTCTGCTTCTACCTGGATGGTCCCTCAACTGTATACTACTCCACTACATGGCGGTTCGGGCAGTCACGAGCCATGTGGCCTTGCCGACCGCATGCATAGCATTGTCTTCTCCTCGTAGGACTGGCTCTATGTCGTTTTCCCCGCACCTCTGAGCCAGTGTCGTGAGGTCGTTCGCTTGATGTTCTGGTCCGCTTGGACCCCTGTGACATCTGTCAACAGCCAGCTACAGAAGACTCTGGTACGTGTTCCCCTACGGTAGGTCTCGCTGCTGGTGTAGGCTCAGCAAGAAAGCTCTCTATAATAAGGGCTCGGTCTAGTACTCCTGCATGTATTGGAATGCTGAGGGAGATCATCAATGCCCTGATCTCATGCCTCAGTCCCTGGTCGAAAGTCTGGGCCTGAAATAATGGGTCATGTTCCATGCATGTGGAATAGTGTGAGAGATTGGTAAATCTCATTGAGTACTAGGCTGCTGTCATGCAGTCGTGCCACAGCTGTAGTAACTCCTGAATACGCACCGCAAAGAAGGTTGCTGGAATGAACCCTAAGCGGAAGAGGCACTCAATCTCTATCCAAAGTAGAGATTCCTCATCATGTACCTAGAGCATCAGGCTCCACTATCTACCTATTTCCGCATACAGGAGGCTCATTACAAGGATTAGCAGGAGGTCTGCTAGTGTCCCCACTAACTAGAAAACTCGGAAAACAGCCTCCAGCCAATCCCCGGCTGCCGGAGGGTTCGTCTCCCCACGGAACCTGGGTGCTCTCTCACGCTGAATTTCATGCAGTGCACTAAGGCGATGTGCACTCTCATCTACTGGGGGTGGTGGCATCGGTGGCTTGGCGGGTAGAGGTACCGCCTGTGCCTCCACTGTAATAGGGCTCTGCACCGAGGCCTCATCGCTCGGTGGGTTTTCATCACGCACAAAGCTCAGAACGCTAGCTGGCTGCCTTCATGGGGCCATATTGAAAAGATACAGGTGCGCCATGGCCAATACACTATACTAGGGGAGCTGACACACGTAATCACTATGAAAACATTGAAACACACATGCAATCAATGTTTTCGTGCATTGAGTCAGAAATCAGAAGTCAAGGTCCTGGTGTATAGATACGTTAGCTGCCGCACCAACACTGGACTCCATGGACTGATAACCACACTCAATACCCATAACATTATTTCTTCCATAGAAGAAGATCAGAGTCCTGAGTTCTGCGGTCGAACCGAACTCCTCTGATACCAATTTTTCATGACCTGTAAGGACCCAAATCATGACGTACATGAACATTAAATTACGTTTTTGGAATACTTAATAAATAATAAGAACCAAAACTCAAGGACCGTAATATATTAGTGTCTTTGGAAACATGTAATATAATCTTCTAATCATGGTGAACGATCTTCAACATCTCCCATAAAGATCATCCCCTTTTTTTCTTACCTAAAACCATTCTTAAAATCCTGGGGAAAAAACATATAAAGGGTGATCTCAAATTTACAGTAATGGTAAGCCTAGATAATATAAAACAATCCCTAAAACATTGAATGAAAAAACATGAACATAAAAATCTAAACATCAAAATCACGAGCAACGACATAAATCATGGATGTAAATAAGGAATAGATCATAAAGGAACCATAATCATGATAAACTAACATGGGAATAAAACATGTTATTTTGGCATCCATTAAGCACATGTTATGATTTCCATAGTAGCCAAGGCATTTTTTCCAAGACCATCTTGGTGGACAAAGTCCCATTCTGAATCGAGTTCACTCCTCATTCCAATCTTGTAACACTGAACCAGATTAACTTATCGTTCCAGCCATGTCTATCTCATGAGATATAAATCGTTACCCAATGCATTGGAGGGAGATATAGGTCTCACCCATCTCATAATGAAATCATTATTACTTGTTCCCCAACATAAACATAAACCATTCATCATAACCTAAAGAATAAAAATGGGTTTCATAAACATCATCACATCATAACATAATCCATATAAAACAAATGGATATCATTTCATCATAAAAATATTGAAACCATATAAATCATAGATACATTATACATGAATCATACACATATCTAATAATGTCATCTTTGATGGAAAATGGTTTTTGATAAAGCACTTGAAATGAACTATAAGGAAAATATACTATCATCTTGAAAATAATTTTATTTACACAAAATGCCATTCAATATTATAAGAAAGGGATTTTTTTTGAAAATATTCATGAAATCGTATAGAGGATGCTTCCTGAAAAAAAGGCATTATAAAAACTTAAAAAATATGATAATGTCGTATAAGTTAAAAAAACATTATCCTCATACTTTTTCCGGAAAAGTTAAAAAGTACCTTGTAGGGTAAATAAAAGAAAGATTCATACCATACCATGGGGTAAAAGAAAAAATCGGTAAAAAAGGGATTTAAACATACATTAATACACTTTTATAAAACATGGACATGGATGATAACAATAACCACAGTAAATACTTATGAATAAGCAATCTCAGATAAAATGAGATTTGCAAAATTATCCCTTACCATAGGTCCGATATGCTTCGTATGTATCCGAAACACCTGTATAATGATTGAAAAAATTTCATTGACTTATTACAGAATCATATTAATTGTTATGATAACATTTATGGTTCACTAATGACTTTATATTAACCGTTCATAGGTAAATTCCACGTTAAAGTAATATTTTGGTTAAAATCGTTACATTTATCGTACATGATTTGACTTGTGGTTCTTGATATTATTACAGATATACTGATTTACATAATTCTAGAATGTATAACATGATTTATATATAATATATATTCAACATATACATATATATATGATAGATCGATAAATGGAATAAAATACACCGTTCATGGAGACGGTAGGCCGTAAGTACTCATGGACGCAGTTTTCATTTCCGTATTGATTTTAATGGAATTAGGTATATTAAATACATATATATATATATATAAGTATAGTATAATAATTATGTCATATATTTCATTATTATTAATTATATAAACTTTATAATGATTCATGAAACGTTAACATGGAGAATGAATCTCATCGCATCGTGGAGACAGTAGTCTGTACGTACGCATGAGCGATGATTTAATTACCATGATTGTGGAATTGTATTGATGTGTATGTATAATATTTCAGAATCAATATAACATTTCAATAATCATATATAGTTATTTATTTACACCATTATACCCATCCAAGTAAGGTGTTGGTCGAAAACAGATTACACCACGACGTAGAGATGGTAATCCTTATGTACGCACGCACGATGATTTCATTTCCCGTAGGATGAATAGAAAGTGAAATAGGGTTGTTTAATATTTATAATAACATATCATTATATGATTGATACTGATGTTATTACTTCATAATTAAACAACTAAAGAAGAATAAGTATAAGAAGAAATAAAATTGAAAGAATATGTAATGGACATTACCTCTTCTTTGAAGCGCATCTTCTTAACCTCCTCTTTTGGCGCAAAATATGTTCTTGGAAGAAGACCAGAACCTCTAGTATATTTCTAGGGAAGTGTAGAAGATAAACTGGCAGGGTTTGGCAGAGATTGAATTTTCAAAAGGGTGTGAAGAGAAGCGGGAAGGGGTTCCCTTTTTATAAGGGAGGAGAGGGGCACCTTTGGAAATCTTAAAAATATTAATTTATAATAAATGTAATACTACTTAAAAACCTCAAAAAATGGATCATATTTGAATATTAGATGGTATAGGGTTGAAATATTATCAGCCAATAAAATGTAGACTTGTAGGGAATTTATATTAAACAATATCAACTTGATTTATCCTTATTTAATCTATTAAATTTTATTTGTTGTAATAAGATTCTAAATATTAAATTGTTATAAATAATTACTTATGTGCTGTGAATTATCAATAATTAGATTTTTTAGGACATTTTCGACCATTTAAATTTAAATTTATAATTTTTAAATACTATTGTTATTTTTAAACAATTTAATAATATGTTATTTTTAAAAAATAACAATAGTTCCAATTTTGACAGTATTCATTTATTTGAATTTAAATAAAATACACACATAGGATATATTCAAAATAAAATATTTAATAGGTTCATAACATTTAATATTAATATATAAAATTAGATAAGAACATTAAATAGTTAATATAATATTTATTTTACTATTTCTTAAACCATTTATTTGATATTTGTATTAATAAAATAATTACTAAATCATTTTTTTTATAATTATTAAATATACTTATTTGTTGTATAAAAATTAAAAATAAAATACTAAGATGAAGATAAATATTATATCTTTCATAATAATATATATAGTCGGATGTATCATCTACAAGTCCCAAATTTTAAAATGTTATCTTTATTAAATTATGAAGGTGACAACATTGACATCATATAAAATAAAATAATATAAGTGTCATAATCACTTTTATAAGACCCCAAACAGTCCAATATTCTATCATTGGATGATTATGGTGTATATTTAAACTACCAATAAGTTTTTTTATGGTTTTTGAGCCCTTTAATATGTATTACTATATCAATAAAAACAATATTATTGATTTTTTTTCTAAATAAATAATTTTTGCATCATTAATGTATAAGCCAATAAGGTAATTAAATAACTATTAAAAATAACAAATAAATTACCATGATAAATAAAAACATTTTTTATTTCAAATGATTATTTATAACCGAATTTATATTTTGTATATCCTAATATTAAAAATACATTAATTATTAATGTTTGAGTGAGACATATTTCACTTTCCTTTAAATAAAATAAACTATTGGTCTTAATCACCTCCATGTGTGTTCTAATGGATTCCATTTCGACCCAAATATTACTTAGGATGAAATATAATCATCCAATTGTATTAAGACAAGTGGTAGATTAATTTTATAATATTATATTTTCCTTTAATTACAGGATTAAACTTTTACTATAGTAAATAAAATTTTCCGTAGTTACTATTCATAATGCCCAAAAATAGAAAGTAGTCTATTAATATAATTTGGACCCACATATTCCAAATATGGAATCCATTTTTCCAAATTCAATAAATAGAATTTGCAGAAATTAAATTAAAATTTATCCTGTTTTCGGAAGAAAACGAGTTTTCGTTTAAAACATTGCAAAAGATTGAATTGATTTAACCTACAAATTTAATGTAAAATAAATGCTAATGACATAAATTATATTAAATGGTAAATATATATTATATTTATACTTTAAAACCATTCAACATTATAATTTAACCACATAAATTATTTGGATGAAAAAAGTTGTTTTTAATTAAAATATAACGTCTTTTTACTATTCATTTAAATATGAAAGTTATCAGAATAATATAAAAAATTTATCTAAAGTAAATTTTTATATCTTGATTCCAAAGAATAATTTAATTTTGTAAAATTGAACTTATAAACATGTCAAAAATTAGATATAATGTGGGTGCGCCATCAAAAGGCGGCAAAACTGCATTTTTTGAAAAATAATTATTTTACCTGAAAAATTTAATTTGTTTATATACCATGTTCTATAAAATGTGTAAGATTAATAATAATGTTATAAAATTAAAATTTTAGTTAATTATATTCATAACAGCTAGTTCATAATAATATTATAATAATATATCATTGTTTGGTAAAACTCGGTATTGCGTACAACAAATGCTATCGAGGAAGGTCGTGATTGTGTGTAATGCAAGCCAAGTCAGGGTTGCGTGTAGTGCATGACTCATTTTTTGTAGCGTATAATAAAATCAAACCATATTTCATTAATAACATAAATAAATAAATAAATAAATATATATATATATACTCAATGTTGCGTAGAATAACTAGTATCAAAAAAACATGAAATTATCTGTAACACGATCCAAGATTAGTGTTGTATATACTGCAAGCTAATACGGTGTTGTGTATAGTGCAAGATAATATTGGTGTAGCGTACAACAAGAGATATGAAAGAAATTAAAAAGAATATATCTTATAAAATCTCGGTTTGTTACATTCTATCCCCCTTAAAATGAATTTCTCCCTTGAAATTCGTCGGTGTTATAAATCGTTTACTATTCATATAAACCCACATCGTAAAAAGGAATACTAAAACATAATTTTTAGAAACTAAATTATGAAACGTAACGGTTACCCAAATTAATTAATCACTAGGATTCCATATAGGAGAAAATAGGTGAAAATATGGATATTGAAGCGAAATCTACCTATCATGTTCTGATGGAGAGAGGTAGAGAACATGGCTATGAAAAATCCAACAATCACAAAGCCATAAATTTGTGATGATCTAAGGTACCATCTGATTCATCAGATATAAGGGCACTAAGACAACATTTTTGGTTTCGAAGATCATTTCCCTAAAGTTGATGAATTAAAAGAAATACTTACATGATTTTGGTTCAATCTCACTGTTGTTCGTGCCTTGAACAATTTCCACTTCATCTCTTAATGAAATGAAGTTGAATTTTTTATTCGTGAAGTGTTAGCAGATCATGTGATAGAATGACGGGTCATTCCATCTGTCTCAAACAAAAGGTTAGCACATGTTATTAAATATACATAAGTCTATTAATCATATATGGTTCATAAAATGGATTTATACTTCATATCTCATACCACTGAAAAAATATAAAACTAATTTATGCTAACTACGGACATCCTGTAGGCCAGTGGTAGGTGATAAAGGCCTGTCACACATCGGTTGTGGGTTCGATTCCCACAGCCTTGTCCAACGCGATGGTCTGTCGCCCGTCCTGCAGGTTGTCCTTTTTTCTAAATCTATACTATTATTTTATCAAAAAGATCTATCCATAAACAATACTAGCTGATGTCCAACTTAATCCATTCCAACCTTTAGGCTTTTCGAAAATACTTATGTCTAATCATACAGTATAAATAGAATGATTACTAAAAAGGTCATATAAAAAGCACGTGAATACAATCATTTATCCCGCATATATCAGAAGATATATTTTTTTTGACCGCATTCCAAACATGTGAATACCTTAATCGCGTATTCTATGAAAAAATGAATACCCATTGAAACTTAATGAAAACATGAATACTGTCATAAGTTAACACTTTCCACATACGAAAATACCAAAATTTCGATACACTCAAACCATGGTATCACTTTGTCCTTATATTAGTCATGAGCTCATGAATACTGTCAAACATATTATTTTCACCTTATCCGTTCATTATGTGCATATCATCTGCTTTCCAAAAATATTTCAGTCACTTTTCATGGTTACCACTACCATATTCTTATTGAAAAACACAATTGACCAATACATAGATATTCCAATATACCATGAAAGTACATCAACAACATTATTATTTAATACCAATACATAAACACTTCAATCCATCCTCTTAATTGATTGACATGGAATAAGTCCATTCTTGATTTAGAGGTAACCAATTAGGTCTGCGAATTGAGTTGGGTAATGCCCATGTTCTCTATAGATAAGACATTGAACTCCATAACAGTCGGTCACTCTATGACCCTTCTGTCCACATAGATAACATCTTCCCCTCCATTTGATGTATTCATCATGGTTCTTCTTACCTTATTTATAAATCTCAATCTTCCTTTCTTTATGCTCCTCAACATGCCTACTTGCATAAAATTCTATCTTCCACTTATTTTATGAATTAGGAATAGCACTAAATTTCACCTTGTTAATCATATATCACGATGACTGATTCAGTATAATCACAATATCATTCTCTCTAGGCATTACGCAATTTCGTTGCACATAGTCACAACTTTTTCCATTGGAATCAATGTTAACCGAATTCCATCTGGTTCCCTCCATTGACTAAAACACAAAAAGAATTTTGTGAGAGGAAAAAATCATACAAGGAAAATAACATAATCAAGGGGGAGTACCTTCGACATATAATCATCTTAGGTTTTATTCTACTATCATTACCTTAATTCTAGGACTATAACCTATACATATTCTTAACCTCAGGGACATCCCTAGAAATACCATAGAAATATCACTAGGGATCTCACTAATTTTTTTGCATCCTAGTTTCCAAAGGTTGACTAATCCTTTCCTCTAATACCAATTGTAAGGACTCAAAGCATGACGTACATGAACATTACATTACTTTTGCAGAATACTTAATACATTATAAGAACCAACACTCAAGGACCGTAATAGTTTAGTGTATTTTGATACTCGGAAAATAATCTTCTAATCGTGGTGAAGGATCTTCAACATCTCCCATTAAGATAATCCCCTTTTCATTCATACCTAAAACCTTTCTTTAAATCTAGGGGAATGGAAAAAATATAAAGGGTCAAATTCTCAGTAAGGGTAAGCATAGAAAACAGAAAACAGTCCACAAACATTTGAATGAAAAAACATGAACAAAAAATATAAACATCAAAATCTTGAGCAAATACATAAATCATGGAAGTACATAAGGCATAGATCATAAAGGAACCTTAATCATGATAAAATAGGATGGTAATAAAACATGTAATTGTTGTATCCATTAGGAACATGTTATAATTTCCATAGTAGCCAAGGCATTTCTACCAAGACCATCTTAGTGGACAATGTCCCATTTTGAATCGAGTTCACTCTTTGTTCCAGTCCTATAACACTAAACCGGATTAACTTACCATTCCAGCCATGTCTATATCATGAGATATAAATCTTTACCCAATTATTTATAGGTATATATAGGTCCCACACATCACATAGTGAAATCATTCTTACTTGTCCCACAACATAACCATAAACCATTCATTATAACCCAAAGAATTAAAATGGGTTTCATTAACATCATCACATCATAACATAATCCATATAAAACAAATGGATATCATTTCATCATAAGAAAACTGAAACCATATAAATCATAGAGACGTTATACTTGAAAAATAAACATATGAAATAATGTCATCTTAGATGGAAAATGGTTTTGATAAAGCACTTGAAATGAATTTTTGAGGAAAATATCATTTCGTCTTGAAAATCATTTTATTTACACAAAATGCCATTTAATGTTAAAAAAATGATTTTTTTGAAAAAATTCATGAAATATTGTAGAGGATTTTTCATGAAAATTAGGCGTATGAAAACATAAAAATCCGTTCATGTCGTATAAGTTAAAAAAACATTTTCCTCGTACTCTTTCCAGAAAAGTCAAAAATTATCTCGTAGGGTAAACAAAAGAATGATTCCTTCCATACCATGGGGTAAAAGTAAAAATGGTTAAAAACGGAATTTAAAAATACATGAAAACACTTTTATAGAACATTTACATAGATGATAATAATAACCCTAGTAAATACTTACGAATAAGTAATCTCTAATAAAAATGAGATTTTCAAAATTATCACTTACTTTAGGTCTGATATGCTTTGTACATATCCAAAATTCCTGTATAATGATTTAAATAATGTCACTGACTTATTAAATAATCATATTCATTGTTATGATATGATATATGGTTCACTTATGACTTTATATTACCCGTTCTTTTGTAAATTCCATGTTAAAGCAGTATTTTGGGTAAAATCGTTACATTTATCGTAAGTGTTTCGACTTGTTTTTATTGATATTATTACTTATATACTGATTTAAATAATTCAAGAATGTAAAACATGATTTATATATATTATATATTCATCATATACACATATATATGATCGATTGATAAATGGAATGAAATACATCGTTCATGGAGACAGTAGGTCGTACGTATGCATGAACACTCTTTTCGTTTCCTTATTGAATTAAATGGAATTAAGTAGATGAAATAAATATATATATACATAAATATAGTATCATTATTATTTCATATATTTCATTATTATTTATTATATATACTTTATAATCATTCATGAATGGTTAACATGGAGAATGAATCTCATCGAATCGTGGGGACGATAGTCCGTACATACGCACGTGCGATGATATCATTTCCATGATCGTGGAATTGTATTGAAGTATATTTATAATATTTCAGAATCAATATAACTTTAAAATAATCATATATAGTTATTTATTTACACCATTATACCAATCGAAGTATGGTGGTGGTCGAAAAAAGATTACAACACGACGTGGAGACGGTTTTCATTACATACGCACGCGCGGTGATTTCATTTTCCATAGGATGGATAGAAGGTGAAATAGGGTTTTTTAATATTTATAATAACATATCAGTATATGAGTGATACTGATTATATTACTTCATAATGAAACAACTAAAGAATAAGATGTCGAAAAATAAATAAAGTTGAAAGAATCGGTAAGAGACATTACCTCTTCTTTGAAGGGCCTATTCTTAACCTCCTATTTGGGTACTAAAGATGGTATTTGAAGAAGACCAGAACCTCTAAGATGTTTCTAGGGAAGCGTAGAAGATAAATTGGTAGGTTTTTTCCAAGAATTAAGGATCAATAGGGTGTGAAGAGATGTGGGAAGGGGTTCCATTTTTATAAGGGAGGAGAGGGGCACCATTGGAAATCTTAAAAATATTAATTCATAATAAATCTAATCCTACATAAAAACCTCAAAAAATCACTCATATTATAAGATTAGATGAGATAGGGTTGTAATCGCATCAACCAAAAATATTTTGACATGTAGGGAATTTATTTTAAACATTATCAACTTGATTTATCCTTATTTAATCTATTAAATTTTATTTGTGGTAATAATATTCTAAATTTTAAATTGTTATAAATAATTACTTATGTGCTGTGAATTATCCATAATTAGATATTTTATTAATTTTTTGACTATATAAATTTAAAATTATAATTTTTAAATATTTTTGTGCTTTTTTAAAAATTTAATAATATGTAATTTGTATAAAATAACAATAGTGTCAATTTTGACACTATTCATTTATTTGAATTTAAATAAAATCCAAACAGAAATTATATTCAAAATAAAATATTAAATATGTTCCTAAAATGTTATAGTAATATTTAAAATTTGTTAAGAACATTAAATAGTTCATATAATATTTATTTTACTATTTCTAAAACCATAGATTTGATATTTTTCTTAATAAAATAATTACTACAACATTTTTGTATAATTATTAAATATACATATTTATTGTATAAAAAATAAAAATAAAATACTAGGATGAAGATAAATCTTATTTATTTCATAATAATACATCTAGTCTGATTTATCTTCTAAAAGTCGCAAATTTTAAAATGTTATATTTATTAAATTGTGAAGGTGAAAACTTTGACATCATTTAAAATAAAATAATATAAGTGTCATAATCACTATTATAAGGCACAAAACGGTCAAAAATTCGGTCATTGGATTCTTATGGTTTATATATACACTACTAATAAGTTTTGGTCTGGTTTGTGAGAACTTTAATATGTATTACTATATCAATAATAACAATATTATTGATTTTTTTACTAAATAAAAATTTCTGCATCGTTAATGTATAAGCTAATAGGGTAATTAAATAACTCTTAAAAATTACAAATAGACTTCCATGATAAAGAAAAAAGAATTAGATTTCATATGAGTAGTTATAACCGAATTTATATTCTATATAACCTTATATTAAAAATACATTAATTATTAATGTTTGAGTGAGACATATTTCACTTTCCTTTAAATAAAAATAAACTAATGGTCTTAATCACCTCCAAGTGGGTTCTAATGGATTCCATTTCGACCCAAATATGACTTAGGATGAGAAATAATAATCCAATTGTATGAAGACAAGTGTTAGTTTAATTTTATAATATTATATTTACCCTTAATTACCCGATTTACCTTTTACTATGGTAAATATAATTTACCGATGTTACTATTAATAATGCCAAATAATAAAAAGTAGTCTATTAATATAATTTGGACCCACTGATTCCATATATGGAATAAATTTTTCCAAATTTGATACATAGAAGTTTCAGAAATTAAATTAAAATTAATCCCATTATCGAAGGAAAACAGGTTTTTGTTTAAAACATTGCAAAAGATTGAATTGATATAACTTATGAATTCAATGAAAAATCAGTGTTAATGACATACATTATGATAAATGGTAAAAATATATTCTATTTATATATAAAAAACATTCAATATTATAATTTATCCACATAAATTATTACGATGAAAACAGTAGTTTTTAATTAAAATATATCGTGTTTTTTCTATTCATTAAAATATGAAAGTTATCAGAATAATATGAAAAAATTATCCAAAGTAAATTTTTATATCTTGATTCCAAATAAGAATTTTATTTTTTCATATTGAACTTATAAACATGTCAAAAACTAGATTTAATGTGGGTGCACCATCAAAAGGCGGCAAAACTGCATTTTTTGAAAAATAATTATTGTACCTGAAAAATTTATTTTGTTCTTATACCATGTTCTAGAAAATGTGTAAGATGAATAATAATATTATAAAATTCAAATTTTAGTTAATACAATTCATAATGGCTAGTTCATAATAATATTATCATAATATATCATTGTTTATTAAAACCTAGTATTGCGTACAACACATGATATCGAGGATGGTCACGATTGCGTGTAATGAAATCCAAGTCAGGGTTGTGTGTAGTGCACAACTACATTGTTATTGCATATAACAAAATCCAACAATATTTCATTAATTCATTGAATATATATATATACTCAATGTTGTGTAGAATAACTACTATCGAAAAAACATGAAATTGTGTGTAACACGATCAAAGATTAGTGTTGCATATATTACAAGCAAATACAGTGTTGCGTATAGCGCAATATAATCTTGGTGTAGCGTAAACTGAAAATATGAAAGATATTAAAAATAATATATCTTATTAAATCTCGGGATATTACACGACCCGTCATCGGTGCCCATGACGTGACTACCCCAAGCCCGCCTTCGCTAGGCCTGGGGATGGTGACTATCACCTTAGGCATAATTACCGATAAAAGGGAAGGAATTACTTTTATAAAGTAAACAAACACCACAGAGTACACAACGTGAGTAAACACTAAGTAAACTGAGTACAAAATTAAGTGCTGGAAAGTAAATGGGCCAGAATACAAACCCAACTGAAAGTAAAGTACAACTGAAATGAAAGTATAGAAACTGGAAAGTAAAGCAGCGAGTTCGAGTCATCCTTTGGAAATCCCACCTGAAGGGTGGGTACAAATAATCTTCTCTGCTCCTTGGCTCCAGCCGTCAGCTCTGATCACGTCCCGTCCAGTGATATACATCTAGGTACCGTCCAGCTCCACGTGCTCCCACATCAATCAGCGATGTCCTTCATCTGCATCTAACACAACGTGGTGTGGGCATAGCCCGTGCATGGGTGAGTATACGCTACACAGTAGGGGCCCCGAGACCTCCAAAGATCTCCCAAAATCCATGTAGGATAAACCACAAAAGAAAGTTACAATCACGAAGTAACAAACAACTCAACTTAAGTATATTCCCATATATATACCTAAGTCATCAATTCCAGTTCAGATCTGACATCCGAGCCCAAGTTCGATCTAGTCCACACAGTATAGTACAAACCAATACACACAAGAAAGCACAACACAATCAACACAGGAAATCAAGTTAATCTTATCGACGATAATGATTGAAAGTCAAGACTCAACTCACACAGGTATACTTCTCGTAAGGTGATAGAGATGATCAGATGTCGCCACTGATTCATCTATGCTGTCAGACCCAAATAGGATACAAGATCAGCTATAATGTCGGACCTATAAAGGATACAAGACTAGCTACTCTGCCGACCCAGATAGGATACAAGTACATAGACAAATTCTTCCGGACCCACATAGGATACAAGAACAGTAGTCATGTACGGCCGAACCCATATAGTATACAAGAACAGCAGTCATCTCCATCGAACCCACGAAGGATTCTAGTACGTTTGTCATCACTGCCGAACCCATGGAGTATCCCAGTACAGTTGTCATCGTCGTCGCAGTCGCAGCCAGCTCTAGGGTTCTAGCACACATCATGCTCGATTCTGGAAGGGTCTGCTCCATGAGCCAAGGGTGTCAATACATCAACTAAAACGAAGTCTGGAGCTGATGTATCCCAACATTCCATCTCGTCAATAGGAACTCAACGCGACAAAGGGTGCATCAATCGGATGCCCGGTCTGAGAGTTATTGGATTTTTCGTCCCAGGGGCACCGTTGGTTTTTAAGCTAAAACCATCCCAACCGCAATCCAGAAGCATATAGACCTTGAGTGTAGTAATCCAAAAGAACCATATCACTAAGAGGAAACCAAAAAAGTCAACATCATGTTAATCGGACGTCTGTAGATCAAGTTATAAGCGTTTCCGCTCCAAGGGGCCGGTTGGTTTCGTGTTCGAACCAACCCAGCTATTCTCAAAGTTCTCTGAAACCTTGAGTGTAAAATACCGAAACGACTGAAATGATCAATGGATCGCTACGCAACTGACGGTGCGTTAATCGGAGGTTCGTAGCCCATGTTTATGGGGGTTTGAATGGATCTGTCCGAAAATAGGTGGTTTGGGCCCGGTTCGACCCGGCCCAATACCCCCCAGGTCGACCCAACCCGGGTCCGGGTCCGGCCCGGTTAGGCACGTCTCGGCCCGGCTGGTGGGGCCCGGCCCAACGCGGGGGTCCAGCCCAGTGCCGGTGGCCTGACCCGGCGCAGGCGGTCTGACCCATTGCGGCCGGTCCGGCCCTATGCGAGCGCCCACGCACTGAGTGGACGCGGAAGGGGGGACGCTGCCCCCCTTTTTTCCCGAAATGGAGGACCCCTATGGGGTCCCCCCTAGTTAACCGTTGGGGGTTACTAACCCTCGGTCTTCCGGAAACGTCCATCCAATCTGGCCGGCCGGTCGTGCCATGCGGGACCTGTGGGGGGTCCCTCCTCCTTGGTTGTCAGTGGCCGGCGAGGCTGGACGCCTTCTATTGCTCCGCCACGGCCAAATGCGGTGGCTCTTCCCCGATCGGCGCTGCACAATTGTGCCGCGCCCCTCTGCCGTGGCCCGCCACAGCTGCAGCCATCCAAGGTGTTCCGGTGCGGCGCGCTGGCACCGCGCCCCTCCACCACGGCCCGCCCTTAGCCACGGCTTCCTTCGGCTTCACAGGCGCGGCATGACGGTGCCACGCTTCCTCTTCGTGGCCCACTCCGGCCGTGGTTCTTTTGTTTTTGTGCGGTGCTACGACACCATGTCGTCCCCATTCGAATCCATGAAGAAATTCAACAACAATGGGGAGGAGGGTCGGCCGTGTTTGTGCTGTCTAACCTCATCCTATTATATTGATAACAAGAGGCCAAAGAATGAGTAATCTCAACAAAAAACAAAGCGAAAATTTAATTGATTAAATTTGAACTTACCCTCTACCTCAAAGAAGTTGTCGAACGATGATCATCGCAGAAAATGGCATCGCGTGGTGAAGCTCCGTATTTATTGATGGAGAACATCCGAGGAGTAGATGTGTCTCCATTCCATTGAAGTGGATAGAAGATCGAAACAGGGCGTGTCGTCATTCTTCGGGAAAGGCATCACACACTGGCTTCAGAGAGGAGAATAGACTGAACATCTATCTCTCCTTGCAGTGACGACGTTCTTCGTCGAAGTCTTGGCATTCTTCGCAACGAAGATGATGTTCTTCAGACATAGTGTTTTCTTCTCCCAATCCCACTACACTACAAGCCAACCTAATAAAATAAGTTCCCTCTCATATTATTATCTTAATTCATGCCTTTCGAAATTAAAAATTTCAAAATATATAACTCACTTAATTAAATTAAAGAGTTAGCATTGAATAAATGTGGGGAGAGGGAAGGTCACAAAATAATGGGATGTTTTAAGGGTTACACACATAAGAGGTAGATTAGAGGAGTTAAAGAATATGATAAGATGGGGGCTCGTGTGGGCTCCACCGCCCTCATAACCTCACATGGGAAGTTGGGTGGTTGTGGCCCCACCAAAAACTTCCCATGAGAGACTTAAACTACCATGGGTAAAGTAAATTGGCACACAATTTATTTTACCCAACATTTAATTCCCTAATTTTTAACAACACCTCCCGAGATAATGCAACTCCATTAATGGTCTTCTTATGCAATTACCGGAATTACGGTTTCATCAGTGCCCTCAAATTTTAATTCTGAGCACCAGTTAAAATGTTAGAATAACCAACTCGTTCTTTCACTGAATGTACCAGAGCTAAACATCTGAAAATGATCCCGGGCACACCAGGCCTTGAAATCAGGTGCCATCTGAAACTGCGTACTCATAATTTCCCAAAGAATTTAAGAAAAAATTTTCCTTGAAATTTACTGGTCTTTACAAATAATGATTAATTTGTGATATTAATGAATATAATCTAGGTATTTAAACTATATAAAATTAATCAATTTTAAAAAAAATAATCCTAAATTAAAGGAAATTTAGATGAAATCTCTTATATTGAGTCATCAAATTAAAATTATTTATTTTAACTCCTATATACAAAAAATATTTTAACTATTTATAGTTTTAAGAACCATATTCCAGGTTTATTACATTATCGTTAAACCATCCTATCATTTTATAATATTAAAATATTTATGTTCCTAATTAGTTATGTCTATGTCACATGTTTTTCGGGAAATACGGTTCATAATTTCAATGTGATTTGGATTTTTTATCATGATAAAATTGGTTATTGTTAGATTGTATATAGAATATTAATAATTTCAAAATTTTAATTATTTTTTAAATTATAATTTAGTCATAAATATTGAAAATTTTGTCACGACCTTCCCCCCCATCCAACCCACAACGTGAACACATCTTGGGCCTCAAAGGGGATTAGATAGATAGGGAACTGCCGATCCTTGCCGCTCCTAGGCCCTAGGTTAGTGACTATCACCAAGGGTTTAATAAACATGTATATGGGAGGCGTTACACTCTAAGAGAACGAAATTATGAAAAAAGATATATGTTATACACCAACTAACTCTTTCTCAGAATAAATTTCAAAAGAATCATAAGTACAAAAATCTATTTTCATTTAAAAACTAATAAAAATGAATGGAGAAACTAAAACTACAAAAAAAGGTAAATATGGAGCGACCATAAAGCTGTAGGATCCCTTACAACCCCCAATCTAGTAGAAACAATAGTTATCTACATCATGTTCCAACACACCTGAAAAATAGTTTATATATTCATAGTGTGAGAATAACAGTATAATAAGTATTATCCACTCTAGGGTCTCTCATGAAAATGTAAACAAATCATGCTAAAGTATTGGGAGAAACATGTGAACCATACTCATCCCAAAACATGCATACTATGTTCCCAGTATCACCATGGATACTCTCTCCATGTATCACATTTAAGAGAATGTTATATAATAAATAATATCATCATTACCCTACTAACAATACCTAATTAGGTTTCCACTTTTCCCCAAGGTCGAACATCCTGAGCATCTCTCTCCAAAATGGCTATCCTAAATACACTTGTGCGACTCACCAAAAAAAGCACCTTGTGAAGTACAACAACATGTGTACTTAAATCAATATAACTTGTTGTTTTCGGAGATCCAACATATATCGTGCTACATAAATAAAATATCGCGTATTTACCTCAAACCATCACCACTCATACACTCTGTAAGGATCCATAAGCCATCATATGCCATACACAATGTACCTAGATTTTCCATTAAAAAAATATATCCACAATATATGTTTGTGAACTAACCACATGACATTATATCCCTCAACACACATATATGGGTATAAATAACCATTATGCATACCAACCTAAGTGACGTTCAAGATATGAAATTAGGGGAAAAGGTGGAGTCATTAATCCATCCCACCGCAATGATGTTGGGACCCCCCATGGCTCAGAATAATCAAGGTGTTAGTTTCCTTAACTGAAAGGGTCGAGTAACATATAGTGACACAAAAATTACAAGCTATAATAATTCTCACAACCACACTATGGGAACAACAAAGTCTTATATTCAACAGTAGATATTGTTTCTCAGACTCCCGACATCCCCTATAAAGACTACATATCCATTAAGAAAAATATCATTTAAATAATTATATTAAAATAAATATTCACTTCTATCAGTTTCACATTACAATATTTAATTATATAAAAAATACTTAACCATTATAAACATCCTCATTTCATTATATCAGCATCATAATAATTTACCCTTCTTTCCAAACATATCCAAATTGTGTCCACAGTTTATCAAAAATATAACGTCAGTATTGCATTTCTGAAAAACACAACCCCATGGGTTAATTATTTAATAATTAATTTAACAACATTAACAATTTTCTTATTTCTAGACATTCAATGAAAAATTATAAGGTAACTCTAAGATGGGGTTCAACAATGGGTGTAAAGTAACTACACATCAAGCATTTTCCACATATAGTAGGAATGTAGACCCATCCAACCATGAAAATACAGACATAGAAACCATGTGATATACCCCACAAATCATTTCCTCCATTGGAAGTATTTTATGAAAAAATAGATCCCTCAAGAAGTGGGGAAAATAATGAAGATAAAAAACAATTGATCGATAATCATTCAACATTCACATAAATATATATGACCATATTCATCCTATTACATCATCTCTTCTGTACTCCCCAACAAAACATGCAAAAAATGATTCATCTCACCACTCTAAGCAACATTTGCTGCCCTAAAAATCACTCCTCCCTTCCACATATACCACAACATCCCTCCAAGAATAGCCATCACTGGCTCACATCACTACCATTCCTCCCTACAAATCAGTCCACAAGTCTAATATCCAAAGCACATCACAAGAGCAAGGAACAAACATATAAATTCTGTCTCATCCATAAAATAAGGAATTCAACAATTTCACACAATGAGATCGCATGGCCCTAAACTATTATGCCCTTGGGATCTATAGGCTTCTAAGAAACTCAGGTCTTACAAAGGAATTATCCTTCCCACACAAAAAGTTCTCATTTAATCATGAATTAACTAATTCATTATTCATAGTTTCCGACAATGTGAAACCCTAGAAACAAGGTATCACAAATTAATTAAATAATTAATTTAACTTGCATTTTCTTATTTTCACAACAAAGAGAAACATGTTTCTTGTTTGTTAATGAATTCAATTAAACATCCATATTTCTTTCAATTAGATATAAAACATATTACAACGACAACCAAATTCATTACGCATTCTTTTTTATCGTTTATCCAATTAATTATTAGTTAATTCCATCTTTACGTTCTTTACCAATTATCATCAATAAAAATTTTCTAAACTATGAAAATCAAATATATAAAACAATCTAAAAATCAAGGTGATAATTATTATCATATTATAAATCAATAACATCACTATGAAATAGATATTAATTAATTAGACAAGTTTATCTATAAAATATTATCTTTTCAATTTTTGGTCCAAGGGTATAAGCCATGATAACTCAAAAATTTCATGTAATTAAATTTGGAAGCATCGAATCCCAAAATTTAAAAAATCATTGTGGTTCATCAACCAAGAATGGATCAAAGAAACTAATCATGATCACCTCTCCTGTAATAACTATATCCACTCGAGGACAGTATGGAACTTCCATACCAACTAGATATCAAGAAAGATCTATTAAAAACATGGAGATAATGATCCATTACATGGAAGCGAGAAATGAGAGTAAATGAATTTATGAAAGAAAAATAAATGATGCATGTCATACATTATATCACACAATGATTTCTAAATATTGACGGATAGTTGTACGGGATTCTCATTGATGATGGAATTCTAAAAACACTAAACAGAGTGTCATTGGATCGACTAGAGTTCATAGAGATCTATTAAACCCATAGCTTTTAATGAAAATTAAGTGAAAAGAAAACACATAAAACATAATATGTCAATATATTACATGGTGGGAATACCCCTTTCATGTCTGGGTACTCTTAGGTTTGGGTTTTTCAAAAAAATTAATCACTTTGTAACATTATTTTTTTAGACCGCAAATTATATAAAGTCTTAAATCCCACATTCACATGTTTTCATGTCTGTTTGTTGTGGATCATTGTTGGAAAACATATGAAAAATGATTTCATATTGTGTAATTCAGATAAATGATGTTTAATCCACACATTACACCTTTGACATTATATAAATTTTCAAATCTTTTTTCTAGCCTATGCTAGGCACATCGATTGTAGAAAACATGCCAAAGATCAATCCATACGAATCTGATATGTTACATCATAAACCACTCAGAACATTATTTTCCTTGAAAATCCTATGAATCAACCTCCAGACTAAACAAAAAGGGGTCATCTGAACATCAACCCTGTGAGATACCTATCAATGATTTCACCACAACATGAGATCAACCATCTCACTAGAGGAAGAGTGAAAAAGTCATGCAGTAACAACAATCATGTCTTAAACACTATCCCATGGGGAGATACCTCTCAAAATAGAGATATCGATATTAGTAAACATGATAAATCCTTCTCATAAACATAAATGTTCTAAAAAATTTATAAAATGATGTTAAACTAAAAAAATTAAACATAACAAATATCATGGTACTAAGAATGTACAAATGAATCTTGTTCCTACATACTCTAAGGAACACCACCATACTTCCAAAATACTCGAATCAATTAGATATCATGCTCACGCAACACCATCTCTGGGTGGTACAAAATCTCTACATTCCACTCCTTAAGGTCTCATCAACATCAATATCAATATTCCCCCAATATATTATATGAGAGTATTACGGAAGACAATAATGGTGCAATGAAATGTGAAAACATCGTATATTGGGCTCATCCTTGGGGATTTTCTACCTGATACACTACAAATCCAACATGATCTAACACATTAAGAGGGAAAAACGGGAGACATATTACTCCCATGAAAATACCATCACTTCCCACGACAGGGTATCACCTTTATTAATGTATGATATCAAACATTGAATACTATAGGTCACCTCCTATGATCGAAAAATGACTTCTAGCGATCTGGTGAAACCTTTATCCTCACCCGAATCATGTGATCCAATTCTATCTAATTTTGTACCATTTTCATCCCATGAATTTATGAATCTCCAACCCATGTTTAGTAAAATATATAATTGAATGGTCTACCATACATGACTTCTAGTGAATCAATTCTAATGTTGGAGTGGAAACTATCATTCTAGCCACACCACCTCTTCTTGAGGTAACATGAGGACATAAATTATAAATGATCTTCCATGGGACTCTATGTAGCAACACCACCTCCTCTTGATACTGTCTTGGAAAATCATCCACCTACCTCGACTCATTGATCAGTATAAAGTAGGATGATTTCATTAGTTGTACCCTACCATCCATATAGTATAATAACCTGCATAATTTCAAGATAAATAAGTATCATATTCCATTGATATGTCCTCTCACTTGCACTGAGGATCACATAACAGCTATAGAAACCCACCAAAACTACGATTCATGGCCTTCCCCTTATGGCATACCAAAAATCGATACAAAGACTCTGAAACTGCATGCTTCAACCCAGGCCATCAAAACTGACCACTACAAGCTCAGTACATCCTTGATACAGCAGGATGTCAAACTATTGGAGAACTATAGAACTCCCACAGAACCGCCTCATGTATATCCAACTGAATAAAAATCCTTCCATGACCCAACACACACTATTGTTGATCCTCATACCAACCATCATAGGGCATTAACACAAAAAAATCAATCCCTTTAAATGTCAACCTCATGATCCCCAAACATGGACTCTTCCACCTACTTCAGCAAAGATAAATACACTGTTTTCTAAGAAAGCAACCTCCTGCCCACTTCTCTCATATGCTAATGTAATTATAAAATATATTCAATTACTCTATACGAATCAATGGATATGAACACATCATTATAGAATGACATCCTACGAAATGCATCGGTGAAAGAATTTCTCTTCATAGTTGTATATGAAATATTGATTTCAAAATCCTATATAAAGTCATTCCCTGACGTTGGAAGAAGTTTATTTCACACTAAGGGAAATAATACGTCATGATTTTATGATTGATAAATAAAACAATGCACAATCAGATGTGGTAATGTCTCCAAAACATTATGGAAAACCCAAATGACTCCAAATAATGATCATTGGTGGTATAGTTTTGTTTGTTGGGATGCAACAATCGATACCCATAATAAAAGACTGATCTCTAATACTAGAGGGAACAACCTATCCCCATATAAGAAGTTTCACATAAAACGTCAAACTCAACAACTTCTACTAGACAAAAATGAACCGAAGCACTAACCAACATCTCCATTGTATACTTAAAATGATATAATCAAATATCAGTCCATAATAATGAAAGATTAAATTTTGTTAATGTTGTCGAAGGACTTGTAAACCAAGATATATTTTCTACATTCCTATTATAGTAGCCCTTAAGAAAAAGGAATATTCACACCCCTACCATTACCTTTGGGGCTTTGGAAACACACAACTACTTATATCATTGACAGATCCCCAACTATTAGAAACTGTGATACAACATTCCCCAATAAACCGACTTCTCGAGCCAAAACCACACACTTCCAAAACATTCCAAACATATTCTCATGGAAGAGTACCCCCGAAAAAGCAGGCATATGCTATACATTTACTTCCTTGTGCACAGAGTACTCATGTATGTTGTAGAAGAAAACAACTATGTACTTATCTGGGATCTCATAGAACACATCATTCATTAACACCACAAACAAGGATAGAGAAATTTTTACATCTATTGAGATTGAAACAAACTCATAATACACATGAAGATAATATAATATAGTTTTAGGAATATTCTCATTCTTCACTCGCATATGATGATATACTTACCACAAATAAATCTTCATGGGGGAGTGATGTGGAACCCTCTATCTCTAATCAAGCAGCAGTTTAGGGTTTCTGGCATTGGCTCTGTAAAGGGTGGCGTCCGGAGAAGATGTAAATAACGTTTCTAAGGATAATATGGACAATGTGTTATATATAATTATTTCCGACGATGTTGGGAACATTATTGACATAGTGTTCAAGGATATGTCTGATGGGGGATTATCCCATATGGATTTGAGTGGGTGACGTCCGATGTTTTTGACCATGCTTCTTCTGAGATTGGTGTGAGCCATTTGTGAGGGATGGCTTCTGATAGATGATGAGAAATAGTGAACACCTGAACCCACTTGTGGTCAGTGAGAAGTAAACTGATAAGCATGTACTGAAAGATTTTCTTGGACTGGGGATGGATGTAGTTCTATATGGTGAACCTAATAAGGGTACTCTACTAGTCGTTCATTCACCCATTTTAATGGTTTTATGGATTCCTTCATTAGAAGAGATGGAATCGTTTCTCACTTTAAATTAGTCCCCAATGATTTATCATATTGACTAATAATAGAAGAACATTCAATCATTTTTAGGTTTTGTTTTTACAAATAGGCTATAGTCCCATGAAAATGGATGAACTCAATTATTGAATTTCATCTTGTTGGGGATTTTTATCTTGGAAACGTGTCTCATTGGAAAAATAGGATACTTTAATGTTCTATTTTCCACATAAGACCTTAAAATCAGTGATTGGGGATTTTCTTCCATTTCCCTAAAACTCAGAATTATTCACCTTCATGAATAGAATAAAAAACTTAATCCTTTGGATGTTGCAAACTCTACAACTATAGATTTTTCTAGGTTATATGGCTTAAATTAGATTTTGTGGAACCATAAAAATTTATAAGATATTGTGGTGTTTATTGGGATTCCAATTAAAATAGACATGGAAACAGAAGTTTCCCACATTGAACACTTTTCCATATTTTTGGTTGAGATTAAACTGTGTTCTACTCTAGTAGATAAAGTAATGCTAGAAACTAAGGATGGCATGGTTGATTTGATGATCATTTTTGAAAAAAATGACAAATTCATTCTAGGAATGTATTGTTATCGGTAATTATCAACCTACAAGTAGGTGCTTCATAGTTCTCATTTTCTACGCATTGTGAGGACCTGATGAAAGTATTGTTTTTCAGAAACACAAAAACAAAGATACCAGAGTACAACAAGATGTTGGAAGGATTATAGGATTTTTTGCCTAAGGATTCTGTACATGTGAATGAGAAAAACTCAATAACTGATGATAAGGGAGGCGGTCCCTTGAAATATTGGGATATCATCTTCCCTGTAGAAACAAAGTCTTGAAATGACAATTTTGAAACAAACAATTCTAATGAATTTAAAACTAATCAAATGGTGGATGATAATCTTAAAAAAGTTGTTTATCAACATATTTCACATGAATTAATTGTTACTTCAGGTATCAAAAGGGTAAAAAAAATTAGAGTCTAACTCCCCTGTCATTTTCAAAAATCACCATGACTACTCAATGACATTTTTGGATGATAATGGATTACAAATTTTGTCATATAAAAATAAAAGAGCCTCTAGATGCTGCCCTAATGTTGACTGATCAAGCTCATGTAGGTAATATTCCTAACCATTACCAAGATATCAATGATGGCACTAAGTCGTTGATCTCAATCGTTGGATCACCTGATGAATTGATGAAATAAAAGGAAACTAAAGAAAAGATGAATTTTGTTTTAATAGGAATATCTCCTAAAAAAGATCATCATTAGGAAGACATCTCTGATGATAGAACTGATGTTGAAACATTATTGGAAAGGCTTAAATTTTTACCCTCAAGAAGAGGGATATCAAGAGGTCATGGGCGTGGTTGTGAATGTGTGGAATGTATAGTTATTCAAGAGGAGGAAAGAAAACTCACTAAAATACTGATGAAAAATATATTCATGTAACTCTTTAATGTAGGTTTTCACCATTTTATTAATGTATTCTTTCGGATTCCATTGGATTACATTTTTTTTAATAAAACAAGCATTACCTTCATTTTATTTTTTATTGATATTTATGGTCCGAATTTCAGACATAATTTAATTGATCGAGTCTTCAATTGCTGGATGATGATATTGAATCATCACATTCACTTGGTTCAAGGGATGATAATGGATAAAAAACCACAATATATAATCAGCCTTTATGATAAATAGAACTAGTCCACTCAATGATGAGACAATTGGCTGAACAAAACCGCATTGCAATAGATGGTTGAGCAGTATACACATCTTTTAGAACTCAGTAGGCACCGTCTTATATGGATATATTGAGATAGGAGACACTCTAGGCTATAGAGAAATTCCAAAATCGATATATCATTATGGGGGTAATGCTAAAACCTCTACTGGAATAACATCAGGGTACTCTTCTGCGTCCCTAGAAAACACCAACTACTAATCATTTCATTAACATAGAACCAGCTCATCCATTAATGATTCAAATTAAGGAACACATCTCTGACGCATATGAGCATATCTATCTACCAAAAACACTAGTGGATCTATATCTGTATCAAAGAACATGAATGTCTTCTTGAATCATCCATGATATTGTGCCCAGTATACCAACAATCCATAGCGAGTGTGAATTAATATAGTTGTATTTTTAAACATATGTAATATACCAAATATCAGTGCTACCCATGTAGTATCTAAAAGTTTTTACATACGTCAAACATGTTAACTTGACCTCCACCTAGAATTGTCATATATTGTGGCCCTAGTAGTCTCTATATATAATGTTCCAATGAATGGACAAGGGAAGATGATATTAAGGAATTTTTACACTATGGAATCAAACAAAGAAGGCATCTATGTAGAAAACAAGTACATGGTGCCTAGATCAATGTATGGCTCCCTCAACGCTTGATGTTCTAATGAATGAAGATGACCAAGAACTGATCTATAACCTCTCTAAACCTAATAATGAACACATCCATTATTGTTCTATATACTCAGTGGATGGAGAGAATCTCGGGGCTATCTTCTTCCGACCATATATGCTATCTATACATCCCAAATTGGTGAAAACTATTATTGATTCATCAGGAACTATCTCAATGGGGGAACCTGGAGTGGAAAACCTATCATACATTGACTACTAAAAAATTATTGGTACTCATGCAGCATTTGACTTGAACTATACATAAAAAAGGAATGATAACTTATTATAGGCCTTTGAGCAGCTGGCCAAAGTGAAACAAGATTGTCAGGGATGGGACCTACCCACAGCTGATTATAATCCCTTCTTACCTATAACCAAGGAACCTCATACCATAAAACTTTTTCGTGAGGTATCCTAAAAGCTCCCCAATCTTGATTATATGGTTCTACATAACGTTCTCTTGATGAACTATGTGCTCACAAGAACATTGAGAAAAATCCTTATAGTTTATGGGTTGACCTATAATAGGTTATTTAGATGAAAATCCTTCACAAAATGCCTCACCCTTGCCTCCTCATCTTGATATAGATTCGATGTGTATCACAAGAAGATTATAGAAGTAGATTATAATCTACCGCACACATGATCTTCCCTGCCAAAGTGTAAGAATCTCCTAACGAATAGAAAAATTATCCTTTAAAGAAATTAACTCATCTCTAAACTAGTCTTGCAACTCCTACCACTAGAATACTGACTCGTCACATTATCTATTGAACAATAACCTCCACTACTTCATTTCCCCATGCAGCTTCCTCACAACCAATGATACCTTGTAATTCTTCCAAGCATGGAACGATAAAAGGATATCTCATCCTCCTTTAACTATTATTCTCTGACTACTTGTGAAATGTATCCCTCATACCTCTATATATTATTTCATTGAAACTCTCAGAGTCTCCACATATAGGATTCATCAACGTCATCATATAAATTTTGGAAATCTATTGGTGCAACCTACTAAACATCATTCTATCAAACCCGAAGAGGATGCCGACCTGGATTCATACATTTAAAAGAACAAAGAATTAGAGATCCTAATCCTATATTATGGATGAATTTAACATTTATTATTCTTTAATTTTTTTTCATTTCAGGTTATCCTGTCACAAGGTATAACCAATTAACAACTTCTTCAATGAATAATGATATAATATCCTTTCCAAATTCATTACCGTACAACCATTTTCT
Organism: Viscum album; assembly: GCA_963277665.1. Classification (NCBI taxonomy): domain Eukaryota; kingdom Viridiplantae; phylum Streptophyta; class Magnoliopsida; order Santalales; family Viscaceae; genus Viscum; species Viscum album. Next base: position 56,812,698 of record OY728143.1, on the reverse strand, counting down.
CTTCATTCAGTAGGAATTGTAAGTATAACAGTCCCTAAAAAATATCATAGGGGCCCTAAATACAGATGTCTCATCCTATCTCCCATGTATAATGTTCATGATAATCTATGAAAACTTCATTTTCATTCCAATCAATGCAACAACATATGTGAAAAACTCCAAAATCCATTCTATACCTCAACAAAACCATTGATACCACATTTTCACTACCACCTCCCCACAGTGAGTTCCCTTATTTGGTCGACAATATGATAAGAGAGATGGTGACACCCCAAGGCCCAATTCATGTATGCCCCAGGTTGGTTACTAACACCGATGGAATAATATACATTTAGATGTGATTAATTAACCTTTAAGAGAATAAAATGTGTAATAGAGGGATAGAATATAAAATGACCTGCTCCCACTCAATCTTCTTTATAAATTAATCCCATGAACAGAAATTTATTTTCATGAATGAACTACTATAGTTGAAAGTATAAACTATAATTACAAAAACAAAGGTTATGAAGATAGTGATCATGATGACCAAACATATCCCACTTCCACAAGCTAGTAGTAACTAGTGTGATCTCCAAACTACTCCAACTAAAATGAAAAATAATTTATATATACCTAGGGTGATTATCAGAGTATACTCAGTAGGATCATCCCTTGAGCCTCCTGCTAATATGTAATGAGAGCATGACAGAGCGTAGTGAAAAACTAGTGAAACATACTCCATACCAACGATGTGTAAAAACTTACTGGACTCACTATGGATACTCTCTCCAACCATCTCATAAATGGGAATATTATATAATAATAAATATCATGGGTACCCCACTACAACATCACTATTATTTTTCCACATTTCTCTAATGATTAACATCATATGAACCTCTCTCCAAAAAGGTTATCCCAAATACATGTGTGAAAAGAACCATAATATGACCATTGTGCTACACCCCAACACGTACACATACACCAATGCAACTTGGTATTTTATGGGATACCCCACATCTCGTATAATGTATATCAAACATTATGTAGTATCACATAATCCATCTAAAATTATACATCTAGTAAAGATACTAAAGCCATCACAACCCATACATGGTTTACCTATAGTATCCATTAGGAAACTATATTAAGAATATAGGTGTGTGAAATAACTAACATCTATTACATCACTCTACACATATATATGGGAAATAATAACTTTATTTCATACCATCGGATGTAATTTCCATGAAATGGTAGTCGACACAAATATGGTAGTCATCCATCAACCCACCCACTATGATGTTAGGGAAATCACCCCTTAGGGCTCATAATTCCTAGGATATAGTTATTAAAACCAACATGGTCTAGTAGTATATAGATTCATAAAATGTATTGTATATTGTATAGATCACAACCACATAATAGAAACAACCTACTCTTAGACTCATCTGTAGATAATTTCTTCTAGTATCTAGGATGAAACTGAAAGAACATGATATCATATAATCATAGAACCATTTAAAAATTATTTTATATGTCATCCATGTGATTCAGTGATATAAAATTTATCACATCACTAAATTAATCTGGTATTCCACACATAAACATGTACTAAAGTTATCATTTTCAATGAATGGAATGTTATTAAATTATATGATATTTTATCTTTTAATAAATAAATAAATGTTCTTAATCTAATTTTATAACATCAAATCCCTCATAATAATAAATCATGATAGTTTTGAGGGAAAATGATTTACATCTGTTTGTGATGTGGTAATCTGTCTCACAAATGAACAAAGGATTATTTTCTCATTTGTTAGAGGATGGAGATGGATATATGTCATTACATTATCAAAATAAAGAGTTAATTTAATTTAGATAAATATATAATATTATTATCATTATTAATTTTCTTATGTACATGTAAGAAGAAAAATAAAAAAAGTTACTGGTTAATATCAATACCTCTTCTTCTAACAACCTCTTTCCCATTCACTTTATGTCATATAAGGATTGTATAATTCATTAAAAATCATTGTTGAATATACTTTGGTATGTACATAATGTATTTAAACATGGATTCACTGATCCATTTATAGTTTTATATTTCACTATGGGTGAAGAAGAGGGTGCTTTTTTAGAGTATGGAGGGGTGTTCTTGGTATTTCCTAAAATTTGAAATTAATATAAATGAAATATTAATTTAAAAATGGAACCAAATTAAAAAAAATCAATTATTATTTGATTATGAATATAAATTAAATAATCCATTGTTAATTTTTCATGTTTTTATCACAATATTAACCTTGTAGTTTTGTATTAAACCTTCCTTAACTATTTGACAACTGTTGTGATATCATTAGATTTTTAAATAATGTTTTTATTCAGAAACCATAAATGTAATAACAACCCTTAAATAAGAAATGGATGATGTAATAGAACATTTGATGAATAATTGGTCAATGATAATATTATTAATAATTTTGAACCATTTAATAACATTTTATATTTTATAACATAACATTAATGACAATTTTGTACATATTCAATTAACACAAATTTTTGAATGACTAATACACTATTTAAATCAATTTACATTAATATAGAACTTAATATTATGTCTTTTAAATATATATTATTATTGGATCATAATAAAATAACTCATCAAATATTATTTATGTGTTTTATAGTAATTTTATTTATTTTTATTAAATGTTCATGAAATGTGGTAGCTATGCATATTCATTTATGAAAATTATTTACAAACTAAAAATAAAAAGTAAAATTTATCATGATGAATAAAATAATTTATATTTAAAATTAATTTTTAAAACATAACATATTATTTTTTATCCATATTTCAAAACATTAATGTTATTAAATCCTATAGAATTAGAGTTTGTACTTTTCTTTATGTAAAATAAAACAAACATTAAAATCATGAAAAATTAAAATAAAAGATCATATATTAAAAATATGAATCATTAAATAAGATATATAACAATTAAATAAAATAAATTATAGTTTTAGGGTCATTCATTAGTCATTATAATTTTCAATGGGCACTTAATTACTAGAATGAGCATTTTTTGTGGTAAAAAATATTATCGTGACTATTTATAATGTTAAAAAATAAAAGGGTACAATATAAAAAAATTGGACCCAATAATTAAAAATAATTCATAAATCATTCCATATGAATTATTTTAAGTGGAATAATATAATTTTAATATAAATGCATTAATCATAAACATTAACATTCTTTTTTTAAAATACCTTTTTTGGAATAAATGAACCTATTCCAAAATCATGTATAATGATCATTAGAATAATGATATTTAATGTATATATTATCAAATAATAATTATGTTACATGAAGATGAAATTAATAGAATAAATGACTTTTTAAGGAAAAGGTAATGAAAACATTACCAAAATCAGTATTCTACATTATTAAATGAAATTCCAATATTTTTATGAAGAAATAAGAATTTCACAAAATGTTAATTTTGATATGTCAACTATAAAATTATTTAATCATTTCAAATAATATTTATAAATTTTCAATAAATTATTTTAAATTATTTTCTTCAAAAATAATACATATCATTTTTGTTGATAACATACTTTTGATTATTAAAATGGATTTAATAAAAATTGAGTATGTATTTCTGATTAATTAATTAACAATCCTTTATTTATTAGTATCATATTATATATTTCATAATGTGGTGCATATAATTCATTCCTTCTAATTCAATTGTTAGGTTATGCAGTTCATATTTAAATAATAATATTTTCAACACATTTAGATCATTTTCTCATGCATAAATGTTATTTCTTTTGAAAATATTGTTTTTGAAATACCACATCATAAAAATGATAAATAATAAATCTTCTATAAATGATAGAAAGTGATGTACGATGTTAATCTAGAAATAGCTCATAAAATATTTCAAAATAAAAAAAAATTATTGGTAATTAAACATATTCAGATGGAAAAAAGGATATTTTTTATATAATGATGATGACTGACAGATATCATTGATCACAAGAAAATGAATCATCATATGACTAAAACAGTCAATTTTTTTTATCCAAAGTGGCCTAAAAATGATTCTATTTATGTAGAAGGATTATAATTTGATAAAAATATAGATTTAAAGTAATTTTAAACGTGATTCTTAGGACCCAACAATTATTGAAGCTCGATCCAAAACTACTCCATGCCCATCTCCATGGTCCGGGGTATGTGACAAGTACCAAATTCCATGTCCTAAATGGGAGGCCTCCTCCTAATTTACATGGATGAAATATCCTAACCATATCAATGAGGATGTTCTGTGGAATAATAATAAAAAATTGATACATCATGAAATTAAACTGATCACGAAAATAATTTATGGTTTACAACGGTAAAATAATGAAAAATAAAAATTAAAGTGGTAAAATGCATAAACAACCATAAAGATTTATCATCATGAAAAAACTGGTAAAAACACAGAGGGATCCCAACTCCAAATTTCAAGGATACAACCACCATATGTTGTCCAACGAACTAGTAACCCAAAGGTCTTTTGATAAAACCACATAAATATCCATTATATATATATAATACATGATATATAAGATAAAATCACATGCAGGGGTGTGTGTATACATACACAAAAAGGAACCCCAGATGCTGAAAGAGGTAACAATAAGGGACACAATTATAATGGAATTATAGTATATACTATAAAGTGAATAACTCAAATCAAACAAGGAGTGAAAGCTTATAAAAATAGAATTGGATTTACATTGTGTGTAGGTAGACTAAAAATGATGTCTTGGCCACCCATAGTAGAATAGGTACTTTATAAAACCACAAGGATCTAAACATTGTGAATTGGTGGACTAGCTCATTAATCTCTTCAACCCATGAATGGAGAGTAAACCAATCCAAAAACCTGGATAATGAAATATATGAATATATATATATTCTATTTAAAAAAATTCCCAAACTAGAGAGAAATAAGGAATTCATCTCACATACCATCATATAACAATAGTCTATAGTATATCCAGAATTAAATCAACACTTCATATAATACTGTAAATATACCCATAAGTAACTGTGTGGAAGACTACTCCTCTCCACCAAGACACATTGTCATGGGGGAGCAATATCAATTTCAAGGACACACACAATAGTTCTTCAGGGGTATACCACTAAATAAGTATTTGTATTGGACCCACACCATAAGGTGTTAAGGGGGTTCCACTGTTTAGATAGTGTAATAAGGGCTAATATTATTGGGGTTTGACTCTATATGATAAGTACCGATTCCATTGTGTTAAAGGAGTTACCACTATTGTGTCACAAGGACTCATGGACAATATAATATTGGGTTCCAATAGGTATGTAGATGATCCAATCCCAAACTGATGGGTGGTTCCACAAGTTTAGCAAAGGACCTCCAACTTGTTAGGTCATGGAGGATTATCTATGATGTCTCGAGGAAAAACTCCCTATCTTCGAGGTGGGTTCCACTCAATATGTTGAGTACCCATGAACACATTGATAATATTTCACACTATATAGTTTGCGGACCTCTTCCATGGAGTGTGATGGGCTATCATTCATGATTTCATGAGAATCATATCCCTATCTAATAGAAGGATTCCAATCAGTAGTTGTAGGCAGTTTGAACATGTTGATAGTGGCATCCCACTATAATTTCCATTGGGGGCCTTTTATGATCACTAGAATTATTGAGAATATCGTAAAAAAAAGTAATGAATATAAAATATCACATCTCATCCAAAGAAAACAAAAGAGGTCACCATAAAATTATATGTAGAAATTTTTTTTGATGGGATATACTAGGTCTAATATACACATCCAAAATTGATATATGAGGGGTTTAGGTTCTCCCAAAACAATACAAGGGGTATATCATGTGGGGGGAGACCAAAATAACATGTTCATTGATTACACATAATAGATGTTTCATTGAAGGTACAAGGACTTCATCCCATGGAGGGATACACAACTTATAGGGGGTATACATGGAAGTTCTAAGCTACCTATTATTTTTCCCTTTCCCCATGTCCATGTATGTATACCCATCCATTGTTTATATACATTATTAAATTTCATATCCATCTCCATGGGTTTCCATCCATGTTTATGTTCATTTATGTGTAATCTAGTATAATACATGTTCATGACTATTCCCATGTCTATGTAATATCATTGTACATGTCAGTTTTTCAATAAAAGTTTACATGTTGTGTGGGGATCCTATATAGTTTGTGATACTAATAAATTATTGAAACCAAATCCCCATTACACAGGGGATAAACTTTATGTGTTCATCGTGATACACAATGTGTAGTTGTGTTTTCACTTAATATATCCTCTAGGCTTAAGCATCCAGACATGGTTAGTATACCTTTATAAATATCCTAATTTTCAGCCGAGATTGATGGATCTATAATCCAGTCTACGATTTGGTTCCATCGATGGCTAAAAATTGGGATCTCGTTTCTAATAATGAATCCAAATGGAACATCATCTTTTTATGTACCTCACACCTAATATATTGGATTTATTAAAAAATATAGGACAATATAAAAACATGTTATATTACAAATCATCTCAAAATCCATATATTATTTCAAATTCATTCGTCACTTGTGAAATTGTTGTGAATCTAAATGTACAATCGATCTACCTCCAACTCATCAATGTCGAATCATGACACTGTGTTCAAATAATTACAATAATGATTAATTTATGGGATAAAATTAGATAAAAACTAATTAAAAAATAATTATACAAGAATTATTGGCCAAATAACACAATTGGGAGAACCAGTTAAGAAAAAAATTGAAAAACAATTAAATATCAATACACCAACGCATGAAATGTATGTCATTTGGAATAGATAAAATAATGATTTATTCTAAATAATTGATTATATCAAAAATGGGATAAACCATAAATTTATTATTACCACCATGATTTGGATTTTTCTTTATAAAAAACTAACACTGCAATGATTGATGTTTTTCATTTCATTCCATATATCCTTATATTCCCTGATCATGTGTTTCATCATCGTCGATTGTGATTTTTGAATTGAAGGGGGAAGAATGATATAGATTCTTCATTATTTTTATACATATAAAGCTTGATAATTATCCATGGTCCATGATTTATATATAAATGGATTATTTTAATTTAAATAAAATAAATAAAATACATTTTTTATTTGAACTAAACACACTAAGCAATTGATTTAATTTTTGAACGCCTCTATCGACCAATTTGATGGTGCGCCTAGGTTAAGAACCACATTCTGGAATCAAACATGTTATTTAATTAATTATATGAGCTTCTATGTAAGATTAATCCCAATTTAATTAATAAACAGAATGCACATATTAGAAAATAATTTTTAGTATTTTTATAAAATTAATCATGGGCACATCAGGACTCAAAATCACAAGCAGTATTAGTTTCTAGCTCCTAATATAAATTTAATATTATGTCACTACATTATGAGGAAATAATTAGGTCCTTACAAAATTCCATAACTAAATATAATTTTCTATGAAAATATAAACTACACAAGAAACTCATAATTTTGTGTTAGCATCTAGATCTCCCACTCTCAAATGAACTCCTACACACTCTTGTGCTGCCACAACCCATGATCCAAGGGGAATATCCCTCCTATATCTCTACCAGGTTATCCAAAAAATGTGAGCTTTTTCTCTATTTCAATCTCTCCCATTCTAATGACATACACGAGGTTATTCACGTATCTCTTCAGCTTCCACACATGGAATACATCATGCACCTACTCCAAATATGGGGTTAGATAGAGGGGTAAGAGAACTCAACAACCCTATATATGATCAAGAACATTTTTATGAATTTTTATTATAAACTTATTCATCAGTTGAATCACTGAAATATTGATCATGTGAAGTCTATCAAAGAAATATATTATCCCTTCTCAAACTCAATGTGCAACAACATCAATATGTATAAGATTTATTCTTGTTATAGGTCATCATCATCTACTTGTAAAATGAAATGGACATTCTCTGTCATTTCATATACCATATATGGACCAACAAAATATGTCTCACTAATCTATGTCCAACAAAAGGGTGACTTATAGGGTCTTCTATAAACATCCTCAATATGTTGCAAATCATTTTTCGAGTGGGAGAATTTTTTTTTACCCAAACCCTACCACGGAAAGTGATCCACCCTACTCTCTCTTTAGTCCAAAAAAACACTTAAACATATCCTCTAGAATATGGATAATCTTATCATTAAACTGATCTATAATAGGGTTAAATTCTATAGTCATCCTTTACTAGGTTTCAAATTCATCATGATAGACTCTACAAAATAAAGATGCAAACCAATCATCATGATTTGCAATAATAATAATAATGGGTAAATCATTATGAAAAATGATTTTCATTACCTATAGATTCCCAAAACTGTCCACTAAAATCTACTCCCTAATAGAAAAGATGTTTTTTTTCTTCACGAAATTATCAACTATCTTCCAGATGGAATACGGAACCTTAACTATTCATGAAATCTTAGTCACAATGTCTATGGATTCTATATTCCATTTAGAATCATGAAGCTCAGGGAACAACAAAAATCATATCAAAAACTAGTGCTCATCATTCACCTATAGATATGGGAGGAACCTGATATGTACTCATCGATGCTCGGTATCATGAAATTCCACAAAAAAAAGTGTTGAATTCATTTATACATCTTCCCCACAATAGAATTTAATTCCATGGGAGAACAGAAGAACTCTCACATCACCTCCGCTCATAACTGAATTGAACCATTTTTCATCAATAGATATGTATGAAATGATTACCTCCATTAGTTTATCCATTAGGGAATATCCTATGGATTTCAAGTCATAATGAACCTCATAGTCGAGCTTTCCCCACTACAACTCTCTCACACACATGAGAAGAGGGGGAGACCACAACATTAAATAAAGAAAAATGGAACCCCCTTGTACCAATAGGGATGGATACAAGGAATACATCATATCTAATGGCTCATTCACTATGAATTCTGGGTAATTCGTACTAAGGGAATCTACTATCATGTCTTCACCATGGACTATATTCTCTCTTTATGTCATCTCCATACAGTAACTCGAACATGTGGTGTTGTCTAATGATCATGTTTCAGTATGTCTAGACCTACCTAAGACAATAATTTGTTGAGTAAACAAAATGATCACTAAGAAAATTTAGAACCTCCAAAACATTAGATAAAATAATATTGATTACCTATTTAGGTCAATATTCATGTATTTCAGCACACATGATGTTAAATGCCTTGACCCGTATGCAACAACTGCCTTATGCTACATCAACACACATATGATCCCATCTCTAGAGTCATCACAATACAATACCTACTCAATGTCCACTTATGTTGTCTCTAAATAGGATCACTCATCAGCATTATCCTCATCTCCTACAATGCCATCTAGCAATGATCAATCATGGTAAATCACTTACCGTTCTCCAACAGGTTGGTCAATGGTGCTATATCTCTGAAAAATTCATCCACAATCCTCATGTATTACCCCACCATGGCATGAAATATATAAACAACTTCCACGTTTTTTGGTGGATCCCTTAACGGCATAGTATTGATCTATGATGGGTCCCTAGATAATCCATTATCAAAAATGACATTCCCTAATATGTGAACGTCTTGAATCTAGAATTGTAACTTAATGACAATACTATTAGTTGTTTATCCCAAATAAAATCTATATCCACCCTCAATTCAATACATGATCCTCCTATGATGATAATTAGTTGAGTATTTCATCGATTAACACAAACACACACCAGTCCACACATGGTTGGGTTATACGACAGAAAAATTATTAAATATGTAGTTGGAATTCATTACAATAAAGCATATTATTATAAACTCATATTGTCCATATTGACATCATGTTTATATAATCAGAATATCATCCTTGCGAACTCTCATATTTTGGTAGGTAGAATAGATATCGATCTTCATGAACAACCTCACAAATCACAATTGTTCAATGATTTCAACAATCTATATCAAGGGGTCCATTTGATTTATAGTTTCCTTCTTTTATAAATGATAATCCCTAAAAATCCATAAGATCTTATAATACTTATTTATTAACATCATAAGAGATTCTTATGGGGAAACTCTAGGTCGAATAAATATATTTTCTTGATGGTCCTCGAAAAACAACAATATATCCTAGAGCTTGGTAGGGGCCATTCGATATGCCTGAGTAGTTATTGGAGTGGCCCTATGATTAATTTCAATACCAAAAAACATCTCATGCCTTATAGGTATTCCTTAAACATATTCAAGGAAGAAATACATATAATCCTCAATGACTGAAGGAATAAAAATTCCTCATTAACCTACTAAACATAGTGAAATAATCACACTAATGGGTGATTGGATTCTTATTTTGTATCACAACACTCACATAGCCTTCAACAGTATCACTCCCACAGAAAATGTTGAATATCATCTCATACGGGTTAAGGCATATGACATTACTACATTGATATTAAATCCATCTTCATTCCGTTTTTGTAGTTTCATTCATAGGACCTACTATTTCCACATTGACTACTTAAATATTCATTGTATTGAATATTAATGAAACTTCTTATTACATTTTTTTTTCTTCATGAATCCAATGTAATAGTTTTCTAGAATATATGTCACATTAATAATTTCATGGAAGTTTCCCACTATGATAAGAACCTTCACGTTCTATGGAGATATTCTCAAATAATGTTATGTAGTTGGAAATCATACTATGATTGGAGGCACTATACAAAGAATTTTAGGTGAGATTACTCATAAGAAGATGAGGTTTCATCCCATGATGTTCTCAAATGGTAAACTCAATGATGATAGATTATGAGAACCGTCCTTACAATTGGAATTCCACACATTTTGGAGACATCATATAATCGTATCTATTAGACTGACTCACGGTCTATAAACTTTATGATTAGTATTAATGTGGGTTGCAACTTACATACATAGACATATTTTGTATACCATTACGATTACATTTCAAGTAGATGTTGGATATGATGGGAAAATCATGAGTGACAGTTCATTAATGAATAATTTCTGGAAGGATGGGTCCCATCCTTATTGACGAATTATAATAAGTAAACCTTTTTAATAGAATATAAAAATCACATTAAATTTTAGTGCCAAGGTGTAACATCTTGTTTTTTTCTGATAGTCAAAGAAACATATATCAATAATATTGGCTGGTGACATAGAAGTGCATCCTGGATGATTAGATATTGTGACAAAGGGATTATGCTATATAGTGAGAATTCATCTTTTGTTTTCAATTTTTTGATATTATGGTATTTTTCTTGGGTTCCACCAATTATTTATAGACAATAATCTTCAACAATAAGAAATACCACCTAATGCCAATGAGAAAGAATTATAGAGGGACCCACCCTAAGTTTTTCTATTTATCTTGATTAAATTACATTATTTTAACTAGTTGAATAAATTTTATTCACAATTCTGTAGAGTAATAATAATCAATCTACTATAATCACAAAAATTGATAAAATATTTATTATTATTTGAATATTTATAAAAAAATAATTTTTAGATTGTGAAATAAATATCTATTTATCAATAAAACATTTATTTGATTATTCATTTAATTATGGGGGAGTTAGAACATACCTTCACTAGGTCATGTGATAAGTATAAATTAACATAACCAATATATAATAAATTTTATTGCAAAAGATTACACTTGCCACAAAATAAGAATGATATAATTTTTATTATGTAGAATGGGGTATATTGAAGTTAATATATGTTATTTAATGGTCAGTATGAAATTTAATAATATTTTAACTTAATTACTAACACTATAACTAGACATATATGGATATTGTATAGATCAACCAATTATTTAAAATAGATAATTTTCACACACAATGAAATATCTCTCAACTCCTCTTTCTATCTCTCTTTGAATAATTAGAAGTGCAATATATATTTCATCAAGACCAATGAATGGATGATTATGAATGAACAAAACAATGCATTGGACATGCCACACTACAACATGGTGATCAATTATTGTTTATTGGGGATCATAAGAGAATGTGGGTATCACCTCTAGATAGATTCTAACATTGGATTCTCATAATGTAATGAAGGTAATTTTAAAGGGTATTTTTGAACGTACAAAATTCACTAAGGAATAATGATCATATGACTAGGAATTTATGTTTTCAAATATAAAATAAACTAATTATAAAAAATAATTGAAAGATCCACACTCTTGGTTTTGGTTAATGATTATTAAAAACAATTTAATATATCACTCACCTATATAGTATTCTGATGATCCTGGAACCATCATTATTGGAAACCAACACATACAAAATATTACATAATAGGGTTCCAGTATGGTGACAAAAAGGTCCCATGTGAATATATCTCCATCTAAACATATCATACACTACTGGAAAATTAAAGATAAATTATACCTGAGGGAACCACAATATAATTCTACTAGAATAAATCCTTTACTTGGAGCTCCCACTCTTTAAAAATATGTATATAGGAAAATGAATGACTCAAAACTATGTTTATTAATATAGAGTAAATAGTATAAATCCAATAAAATGTTCCTCTTGATGTCTCATGTGAAAAAATGTCCTAGGCCTCCATAGTGTCCATTTTTTCACTTACATGGACTCTATATTTTTCATCCATGTGTGGTCCACCTAGTGATGATAGTTAAATGATATCATAATTTATTCAACCACCCAAATCACCTCCTACTCTTCAGCCAAATCTGCCACCAAATCGGCCTCAATGACCTCTCCTAGGAGAGCCCTATTCATGGAGATTCCACTATCATGGTGGTCCTTCAATTATATTCCTACAATCTTCAGAATGTCTAGCTTGTATTTCTTGTTCTTTTATTTTTCTCTAATTATATGTATATAAAAACCACTCTCCACAAAACATTAGTACTCTAAAATGGCATAACCATGTGTGTGAGTCTGATCATAGGGAGGTATCATGTACTAATATCAAATTTAAAAGTGACTACTAACTACTAAATTTAAATCAGACTTTTAAAACCAATTTTTTTCTCTGACGTCATATAATACCACATAAAAGAATCAATATATCGCATTTTCCTACTCCATCACCATGGAATGGGTTGGGATACTCAATGGAATCACGATTTCATGAATCTCTCTATGATGTCAATGCGCAAAATTATGTTCTCATAAGAAGACATCCCTAATCATTTAAATGGTGTATCATGTATGTTATGCGAACCTTGATTTATAATCATCCCCCGTAATATCTCACTAATGTTACTATTGATGTTCATTAATCTAAATTGAGAATAAGGAGATGTATTTCATCTCACAAAACAACTAACAAATTTCATTCGAAAGTAGTTTAAACTCATTATTCATCATTTTTAAAAGACTCTAATAGCACCCATCTACCCTATGAAAAGGGATAGTTTACATCGAAGTCACATGATCCATCCTTTCTGATATAAGTCTAATCATACTAACCACCAACTCTATTTGATCAACTACTTCCTAGGGTTATGACTCGCTATAAAACCATGGAGGACACTAGTATGGGAACACATATAGTGTTATAATACTGAAGACATCCTTCTCCAGCTCTATTGGGATAAACTACTACTAGATATATGGGGATTCAACTACTCATCTACATCATGGAAGGACATAATGGTATTTAACATGATCTTAGGCCTCATGGATCATTGGATAACCTTCATGATCCAGAAACGGATGCCTATATTTATGTAATAAATTTTTAATATTAAAATATCAATCACGTCATAACATGATCATATAAGAATATATATATATATACAATGGTGAGATGAATCAAAAAAAATATTCCAATATTAAATCATTTGTGATTCATGTTCAATTTATCTCTGTGACCAATGTATAAGAATTCATTGTTGATGATCAGGTAGTCATTGTCATAGTTAATATATATTTTTATAACACATGTCATCATTGGGTTTATTTCATTGAGAGATGCACTCGATACACTTTGAAACTGTTTCCCGAATCCCAATGAATCCCATGTCAGTGGTATACTATAAACCCCACCTAGTGATATGAAAATTTTTTATACCAGTTTCTCATGATTTTACACTATAAGAGGGTTTATCTACATCTACAAGTAGACCACATCCGTAGCCCATGGGGTAATGATATGTATTAAAATGAATATCTTAAATGGGAGGACTTTTCCAAATGTAGTTGTACCCACAAGAAAAACCATATCAATGAATACGTTTCGAGGAATAGATTTAATATAAATGAAATGTCTAGAATGTATACCAGGCAATTTAAAACTATATGATACACAAGAGTAAAATAGTGAAAACATTTATTTAAAGAGGAAAAAAAACCCACCCATCCTGAATGATGCACTGACCTAATAAAGTGGTATTTAAAACAATAAGAAATCCTAGATCCCGATATCAAAGTAATGACCACAACATGTTTTGAAATGAACATCATATTCCAAATCTCCTCTAAGGTCACTATTGACCACTTCATCCTCCCCATAACACACAAAATGTGTAGGAAAATCTCACACATGAGTGAGTCGTTAAATAAGCAGTAGGATTCCTCAAATGTTGAAAGGGGCGGGGCATTACGAGACATAATAATTATTTAATGATAGTATATAGAAAATATTGATTAGATCAACCCATGATATGAGAGTATGCACATCCATACAGAAGGGGATCTTCACTGAGTGTTGGTAGAAAACACATAGGATCTTTTCAACTAATAGTATAATAGTAATATACTATAACAATTAGGTTATGAAATATGGAAACTAGGAGGAGTAATGTGCATATATTTTTAAACTATAGAATGTTAGTAACAAAAATACAACTACATGGATAAAAATATATTTTTATTCTAATTAAAAATCTCATATCAAAAGAGAAAGGATGAATCTATTTCCGTAACCTCCTATGAAAGAGTTTAAATTTTTACCATATGTCATTCAAGAATGCCCAAATTCATGCACATCATCCCATAATTAACATTGAGGAGGACCAATACTCACCAATATACTGCATAGTCTGAGGTTCAATATCACTATGTTACGAACACAAACCATAGTGTATTAGTCAAGTGACACATCATAAGTATATTTAGAGGACTCATGCCCGGATGAATCATTGGAGTTCCTATCAGATAGTATCTGACCCATTTCGATGATGATAAGGGGTGTTACTCTATAGGTTATAGACCCCTAAACCAAGTGGGAGATAGTTATTTAACACTATTTTCAAGAGGAAATGTGCCCAATCTGGTTGGGGATTCCACACAGTAGGTAGAAGACATGTACTAAATGTTATGGGGTTTCTATAATCTAGGTTGAGGACCCACTTCCATTGATTGAAAGGCATATTCTACATTGAGGCCACAATTAACTTCTCCCTATAAAACTGGTTGTTTCCACTCATACGATAGAGGACCTACTCCTATGTTATTGCGGGGGGGGGGGGGGGGGGGGGTCTTCCCCATAGGTGGAGGACCCATGCCATGTTGTGTTAGGGGTTTCCACTCTATTGTAATAAGGGCGTGAACTCTATCTGATAGGGGGTTCCAATCGATATGTTTAGTATTTACTCCCATGCTGATAGAGGTTTCACTAAATAAGAATCAAATGATCTTTCTAGAACACTGTAAACATCATGAATTTGCAAAAGAAATCATCATAGGAAGAACATTTCCAAATTATCCAAATCCACAACAGAGGGTTCTATGTTGTTCTATGATTAAAATTTGTAATGATTGTCAAATAATGTGCCAAAATACATTTCCAAATGAATGTGATTGATGATTTTAAATATTTCATAAAATTTTCCAAGGGTTACATTTAATGTGATGGGACCCACATTGTGTGATATACAATACCATAGATTGGTTGTGTCCATGATTGTACATGGATCACTACCCATGTAGTGGTACACAATCTATAAGTTGGTAAACAAGGTTTGTCAATGACACCCATAGTCGTACATGTGCCCCTTCATCCTATCAATGTACCAATTCCATGTCGGTGTGTATCAATACATGGCATGTCCATATAAGTTTGGTTTTCATCCATATTTGTGGCAATAGACTTGTACTCTAACACATTGCGTGTGCCTAAACATACTTCTATCCATGTAGTCTCAAATTTCAGATCAGGCATCTGACATATGGTCAACTTCATTATGGGTGTTTGCTAATTGTGTGATACTGATAAACCCCTAAAACCATAGCCTCAATACCATAGCGGCTACACGCCATCTGTTCATCATGACACACTTTGTGTAATCATGTTTTTCATATATCTTCATATATATGCTCTGAAGTCAAAATTTAGTTTTTCAACATTGAGATCATAGATATTCTTCTACTAAAATAGGTTAACATAATATCTAGCTTGATATTTTGAAACTCCAATGGTCAAAATTTGCAATCATGTTTCTATACACAAATGTTGCATGAAATTTCATCATCGTGCACACCACCCGCCACTGTTATTTATCTTTCATCAGGAATATAGGAATAACATAACTTGTTATACAATGACTAATCTTGAAATTCATTCATTATTTCTGATCCTTTCATAATGTGAGTAACCATTTTTAATCTTGGGGTCCAATCAGGTTTTATCCTATATGACAATATCTAATGTCAACCTCATGGAAAAAAAATTAAAACTATGATGTTTTTGATAATTGAATAATAACAAGTGTTAACAAATCACTAGAAAAGTATTATTGGACAAAAAATCAATTAGAAAATTTAGGTTATAAGAAATAAAAAATAAATAAATTTCATCAGACAGGTGCATGAAATGTATGGATATTTATGTAGATTATATTTGGGATTTTTAATAATAAACATTTTAATAAAAATATTTGAATATAATTTGGGTTTCCTACCTAGATATTTGTTAATTTTTTGTCATTAAAATGTAACACTAATTATTGAATGAAAAAATTACATTTAAGGCATCATACTTTTCCCTCATACTGATTATCATTAACTTATGATGAGATTTCCAATAAAAGTAGTTGTAATGCTCAATAATGATTCTAGGGATTATGCAGCTTAACATTGATTTTTCTCTATAGTCGTGGATTTAATTATAAATGTAATAGGTTAATTAAATTAAAGTAAATAAATTTTAGTGTTTATTTTTTAGAATGGTTATTATATTGATTTTTATTTCTAAATTCCGTACACTTTCAAATTTTATGTCATATCTTGGGGGAAAACCACATTCCTAACACAACCATAGTCTTAGATATCTTATAGAACATTAAATTTATAATATATGATTTTATAAAAAAACAACAAATGATTAAAATAATATATTCTATATAATTTCATACAATTAATTAGGTGCACATGGGGATAAAATATCCAACATTGTCTCAACCTAAGGCTCTGAAAATATATGAAGAAATATTTTAAGAATATAAAAATAATAAAAAATTTCGAAATTGATATGAATATAAAAATTATAATATAAGTGAATAAAAAAGGTAATATATATTCATTACTTGTTGATTTTCATCAAATAGTAAATGTCCACCCCAATCACATCATTACCACAAAATTATAAGTATTAAAATATTACTTTGTTATAACTGAAGCACTAGAACAAAAATATAATAGATCACACACATCAAAAAATGAATAAAAATATATTTTTCCTATAATTTGATATTAATCAAACCCAAAATGGTTCACCTAATGAATGGTAATTCAATATAGTTATAATTGATGATATGAATAAATTAAATAATAATCACCGATGTGTCAAAAAAATTACCCTTATTTTAAATTAGATCATTTCATAACCATATATCCAAAATATACATAATATTCTCAAAATTATATAACATTTAAATACCCAATTTTAATAACATATATTTTAGATTATATATCATATAAATTATTATTATTATTTTCCAAATAATAAATTTTGATAATCCTAAGTGTTACGTATATCATTCCAAGTAAAACATGCCTCAATATATAATTAGTTATATAAAAATAAAATCACATAAACACAAAAAGGGTTTTACATGAATTTGAATTCACTATTAAAATTAGACATAGAAATATTAGATGGTGTCTTTTACATTCATGATACCCTTTCATTAACACATCATGATATCACAAAATATCAAAACCATATACTAATTTAATCTATAACATCCTTGAACCCATACTTTTGGATTTGTCCTAAAAATATTAACATTACATTTAGGGATTTCATTCTGATAAATTTTTAATAATATGATACATCAATACCATTAAACATAAAATGGTTTTAAATTTCACTTACAAACATAATAACAATTTATGTTTAGGGTTTTATAAAATTAGAAAAATATATTTTCATAATCTACACTCAGAACCTCTATAGAGTATTTTATCCAATGTACATAAATTTACATATTTCATATTATGTCACAAACACCTTCTAAAAATGTAATCACATATTTAACTATTCTAGACTAAAATAATTTTTCATAATTATTTTTAAAAAAGGAAAATTGAATAATAAGAATAGAGATATCAAATTTTATGTAATGGTAACAATAAAAAGTAACAATAAAAAATTTTATTGATTGAAAAATTATCATAAATGAACAATTTTATAATCATTGATAATTACATATTTTAATTCATACACTTAAATTCATAGATTATAAATATTCAAAAAATTATAATAAATCGTTAGTAATGGTAGGAGTCACGTGATTATTTAACAATGAATAATGTGATGTCAATATTTATATGAATTATTAGTAAAAATATATAAATTTTAAACTAAAATTATTATTAAATACATCTCATCAATCAAAACCACATTATATTACCTTTATAAAACATTGGATTCACATAAAAACACATTGGATTAATAGTTATAATAATTATGTATAATGGGAAATTATTGACTTATAACTCTTAAAATAACTCTTACCAACAGAATAACCTTATTTTCAACATTCATACCAATTCATTGGATGTTTATCATATACCCACCATTCCTAGGTTTATTATAGAACAATAAATCCATGTTATATAATAGGAGATCATATCATTGGTTTATAACGGAACGACCCATAACTATAATCCATTTTCAAGAACAATATAATTAATAAATTAAATAAATCATGTATCTCATTATAAAAACCATAGAGACATCCAATATTTCATTCATAACCTAGTTAAATTATCTAAAATGAACGAGTCCCGTGATAATATATTTGAAACCAAAATAATCAATCCAAATAACATATTATGATGGAGTAATTATAAATTTTTTGTTGTGAATCATTGTAAAATTCATCTTTTTGTGTAGAATAAGGTGAATGCTATTAAAATATCATCTAAACCATTCTGGAGGAAAATTAACTTTTCACATAGATTTTCACAGTTAGAATAATAAATTAATAAAATATTCTAAAACAATTTTCAGGGAAAATATACATTGAAATATTTAATGTATCATCAATGAAATTTTTTTCAATGAATGAATAAAAATACTTTCTCATTTTGAACATTATAAATAAACCTTATTTTTAGACATTTTGTATGATAGAATCAAAAGTGACCCATGGACAAAAAATAATGAAATTTTATTTTTAATACATCTTAAAATAAGGTAAAAGACCATATGAAATATTATTATGAAATAATTTATAGTTAAAGAAGATCATTTTTACCACTTTTGTTAAACAATAGATATAGAATAAATGTTTCCAAATATAAAAGAAAATAGAAGATTAGTATCAAATACAAATAGAATTATTTATGTTTATTTATATTGTTTTTGATATAGATGATATTTAAATTTATTAACATGTTAATAACCATGGAATAATAAAATATATATTCTCTAATAATAAAAGAGAATATAATTTACAATAATGGAAACATCAAAAAAACAATCCTGAAAATAATAATGATTATAACCCAATGCATTGTACTATTTGGTAACATTTCAGTATAATGAAACATGAAAGAATAACATCATATAAAAATTTACACATCAATAATATAATTATAGGGAAAATATTACATGCCAATGTTTCCATATAAACTTATAATAAATGAATATAGAATTATATCTTAAGCATGTGACCCAACAAAAGGGAATTTGAGATGAATAAAACATAGAAATATCATAGAATTGATTAGAGAGTTTATGAAATGAAAGATTATGTGTAACTAATTTAGAACAAAAAAATGTGGAAATATATCCTAAATCAATCTATTTTTATTTCACACATTATCCGTGAATGATAAATATTTATGAATAATTTATATAAAAATTGAATTTAAATATGAAACACTTACATCAAGAAAATATCCAATTAAAATACACAAGTGAAGAATTCCATTAATAAAAATAGAAAATATGATTATTTATTATATATTAATTGTATAACATTTAAAATGGGAATTATATATATTATATAAAATAATTTTGGTACCTAACTATAAAATATGACTTAATAACATGAAATCAAGATTTAATCCCTTAATTTGAGTTGAGATATTCTAGGTATGTCCCTCAATATCCCAAATAATATAAAATATTAAAATTTAAATTGTTCAATTAATTATTTAAGAATTTATGAAATTAAAATTAATCTGTTTGTAAATACCCTTTAGTGTAATTTATTGTTAATTAATCAGTTTATCCCCATCTAGTGCTTTATGGACTCTGAATTCAAATTTTCAAAAACAACATCATTATGTGGTATGTGGTTAATTTTGCCTTAATTACATCATGTATATAATAAAAATAAAAACATATTTAGAATTTTTTATACAAATAAAATAAATTGGAATCCAATCTTGAATGATGGTTATAGATTATGAACTATGTTTTAATCATGGAGACAGTATGTCATACACACATATTATAATTGTTTCCATTATTTTACAATCATTTCGGAAAGAAGGTAAGTATTATTTTTATGTTAAATAAGGATAATTATATCATAAATTATATATTTATTCTTTATTCCTACATATATATATCCTCAATGTGACGTTGTGATGAAAAAGGCATCACATCTCTTCGTAGTGGTGGTAATCAACTGGTAACTACGATCAATGTTTTTATTTTTCAGTTAATAGAATTTTAAAAAGGTAAATAATATATATTACCTATTTTGGAATAAAAATATTTCATGAATATAATATATATATGTTATTCAATAATTAGCTATAACCATGATATGTTGTGTTGTAAAACAAATTACATTGGTTCGTGAGATGTTTGTCCATCGTACACATGAATAAAGGATTCCATTAAAATTTGATAGATAATGGAGATGAACATATTCAATTAAATTAAAATAAAAAAATCTCATTAAATAAAATATTTTTATTTAATAAACATTTATAGGGATGACTTTAATAATATGGAATAAGAAATAAAATAAAAATCTAGTTTATGAAATATGCATATTCTCTAGAAAACCTCCTCAGCATTAAGTCTTAATACCTCAATGGTTTGTAATTTTCCGAAAGTAATCATCTCTTATTTGAATAACGTGGTAATAAATGGATTTATCATTTATATTACGGGTAAAACATAATAACAATTATTATTAAATGATAAAAAATAATCTCTTTCATAAAAGAGTAGATGGGTTCTCAATGAATATCATAAAATTACAAACTAAGATCAATTTTTTGATATCTAAATGTCAAAAAATTAATTCAAATGATATGTAATAACATTTCTAATTTAATTTCTCAATTCAAATAAAATGTGGAATTTTTTTATGACATATTAAACGTTAATATTTGGTTTTAAACCATCTTTAACAATTTTTACTATTATAGTGTTATCGTTATTTTTTCACATATTAGGTTGATATCATTACTAAACACTGCACATTTCACACCGATTTACCCTAGATTATTTATAGAACCATATTCCATTCATATGGATGAATTTTTTATATTCATAAATTTTAAATCGTTTAAAATGATATTTCTAGTTTTTAAATAAAATTAATGTCAATTTAGGAATAATTAATTTAATTTAAAATTTTAAACTAGACGTCAATAATGAGAATATAAAAAATTTAATTGAAATCAACCTAATATTTATTGTTTGTCTTAAAAAATTTGAAAAAAATATCACTCAAATAATACTATTTTTATATTTTTTCAAAATTATTTTATGGATTTATCACAAATGGAACAAGAACTATGCTAATGTTTCTTAATTATTTAAGGCAATTATGACTTCACAAAAATTAACAATACATTACCATGGTTATAAACTATTTTATAAAGATATAGTTTTTTATACAACAACATATCCTTTGTTCTTCCCTATTTCAAAAAATTAAATTTAGTATAACAAGAGAATGAAATATTGGACTATTCATAATATAAAAAAGTAAAAAGTCTTAAAGTAATGAACATAGAGGGATAAATAATTATTCAACTTTTGGATCAACATAGAAAATAAATAATAAGATGGTAAAATTATGGACAATTTTATTGTTCTTCGTTCTTCCATATAATTTTAGATCTAACCTAAGATACTATATGAAACAATACAATTATAACACAAATATGGAAGTAAATGTTTTCAAATATCAAAAAATAAAAGTGACCTATATACAAATTTTATTACCACTGATTCTAAAAATAAAATCAACTTTTCCAATGTTTTCTTACTATAAGTGGTGTTAAATATTTATAATATAAATTCGTAAAAATGAAATAAAAAATAATTTTTACCTAAATGTGTTTTTATAAAAACAATTATACTTAATGAAATAACATATAATCATTGTCTAAGTGATTATTATTAGATAAAATCTAATTAAATAATAATTATCTTATATTAAAATGAAATTAGAATAATAATGATAATGATTATTCAATATGACATGAAAAATATTTAAAAAATGGAAATTTTCACCATTCAAATAAATATAATTTTTTAATTAAGATACATGATATATTAATAAAATTTAATCATTATATAATAAATTCAAATTTTATATCCTATATATGATGTAAAATATATTATTAGTCATCAAATTAAATTAAATTAGTTCTCAATAAAAAATTAGTTTATGTTGAAATCATGTTTTTGATGAATAAAATGGATTTGGTAAATAAATGATTGATTATTTAAAAATAATTAGTATATTTTTTTCCTTTTTAGAGACATTAATACTTATTTTAATAATCTGGAAAATCATATTAATACAATCAAAATTAAATTTCTTGGATATAACTGTCATAGTATTATAATGAATATTTTTTTAATCTATTTTCATTTAATGATTTACATGATTTCACACATTTTTTAATTATTTTAAAATTCCATGGTGTAACAATGAAAAATTAGTTGGGGATGCTATTAAACATTTTCTATTATTTAGAATATTACAAAGTTACACATTCTATTTATCATTATGAATTTGAATCTAAATTGTGGTTTTCAGTAATTATTAATTTCATAGAATTGAATTATATTGATTCCAAAAATTGGAGAAATATCTTATATCTATTAGTTAAGGAACATTTTTCATATATTATAAAATTACAATATCTTCTCATTATGTGATAAATATTAATCATAATTATGATTGTAAAATTTTTATATTTAATTTATGATTGAAACTAATATAATTATTTACCTTATTATTTCAATAGTATAGTAGTTTTGATGACATTATTTGATGTGATGATATGGTAATGGTGGAGTTAATTTTTATATCAAAATTAATATGATTTTTTCTTAGTGGAATTTAATTAGAATAATTCAAAAGATGAAATATTTATTAATGAGAATGAAAATTCCTCCTTGATATAATTGTATGAAAAGCTACCCGTGATAATTTATTATGTAATCTAGAAAAGAGTTACTAGCATCATAAGATGGTAATATTATTTCATGATAATAAATAAAATAAATATTTTATAGGAATGATCATTAATGAAAACATAGAATAAGAATATTTTATTGAATATTATATAAATAAATATGTAGTTTAATATTTAATAAATATTATGAAGAATTGATATAAAAATTATCTGTTTGAGAAGGACATGGAACTATCATTTTTCACAATAACCGAAAATAATAGACAATAAAATGAGTTATTGTAGAATATATTTATTGGTTTTTTTATTATTCAATTATCTGATTTTATTCACATATTGTCTAATTTTTTATCTATGAATTTATATACTAAAATAGAAATATGAACCCATGTATTTGAGAAATTGATATTTATAAGAACCTTAATAATATCATTTTTGAGAAAAAAATCATCTTTTTAACAAACCCATAGTGTAGATTGATATTATTATTGGTATGAATTCTATTTCAGTTTATCATGAAAAAGTATATTTCAGTCCTAAATAATTCAAATTCGACTCCTAGGATGGATCAATATTTTTATAAAAGTATTATTACAAAATTTTTATAATATATGATAATTCATATATATTGATAATAGATGTTAGATAATGTATTATTTTTTAAGTTATTGAAGGGAATGGAATTATTTAAAATACTATTGAGTTCCTAGTCCATTATTTTTTGAATTATATTTTATTTACATTCTAGTTGACATTCAATATATATAAGAAGATTTAACAATGGAAATATGTGATGATTAAAATACAATTAAAAACATTCTTAGAGAATGTATTCTGTAGAGATATTGAAATAGAAAACTAATTTAAATGAATTATTTGATATGTGTTCTATATATAGATGATTATCTCCCTTCATTGGCATTATTTTGTTAGTTAAAATCAACGAATACACCATGATTATTTGAATTGATTATATAGAAAATAATAAGATCTCTATTTTCAAAAAAATTAAATTGCTTCATATCAATGTCTTGTCTGATTAGCTCTAGGGTATATTAAAGTTTTCAAAGATTGAACTAAAATATGGATTCCATAAAATTAATTTAATAGAGTATGAAATTATTAGGGATGAATTTAAAACTAGTTAAGGCCATTTTGAGTTTCATTTTATTCCTTTTGTGTTAAAATATACAAAAAATTTATTTAATGAACATTTGAAAATTATTTCCCATTAATAATTTGAAAAAAATATATAATTGAATTCATTTGTGTGATTCCAATATATCGTAAAATTATTGAAAATAATGTGAGAATATAAATATTATTGTTTCAACTTAAATGAAAATTCTATGTATGAATTTTTTTAAGAAAATATTTTTTTCTAAAAGGAACATATTAATTTAAGATCGTTGTCAACACTTATTGTATTAATATAATACATGCAAAAAAAATATTATTGTGTATGTATTTCATTTACAAATAAAGGATATCGTGATTTGATGGTTCCATGGATTAATGTGATACAATATATGGTTTTTTGGAATCATTCCAAGATTCTCCATTACAATAACAATGTTAATATAAAACAGAGTTAAATTTATCTAATCATTTGAGTGTGATGATTGGATTTAGGATTTGAAGAAAATATTTTCTAATATAACATTATTTGATATAGAATCAATAATTTACGAATTTTAATCTTATAATAATGATTGATTGAAGGGTATTTTTAGTGTATTGATGTAACAATATTCTATTTTCTCCCATTATTATTGGATTTTTTCAATGTAATCACATCCATAAAATCCCTTTGTAATATTAATCAATTTAATAATTAATTTAATATAAAAAGAAATTACAAATACAATTCATAGTGAATATATATCACAAATAATTTTATTTTAGATGAATATTTATTCTCATAACCAGGTTATATTCAAAAATATTTATATACATAATTGCGACGGATTGAATTTTTTTCAAAATTATATAAATATTAAAAATTATACAAAAAATAACATAATAATATATATATAATAAATAATTTTAAAAAAATCAATCTAAAAAATTCAATACATAATTACACCCTTTCAAACATAATATGATTATAAAAAAATTTACCATAATGTACACAAAAAATAAATTAATATTAGCTCATACTAGGAGGATGGGGATAACATGTACGGTCGATGGGAGGAATCTATAACGACACCACACAAACAGAATCTAGATATTCAATAAATATTTTCTTCTATATGATATGATATCTCATTACCATCCACCCATTCCATCCACATGTATAGTATATTATCATCATGAACATGAATCCAATCATTATTCCATATTTTATATGACATAAAATATACATTATATAATTTAAGACATACTAATGTACTCATAGAATTACTGTAATAAATATTTTGTCTCTACTGTGAACAACTTTTGGTCACCTGACCTTTATCAAGACCATTCATTGTTGTTTGTATCCTAGCCCCACATCAAAACCTTACTAGTACGAGACATCTGATTTGGTATTTACATGGAACAATTGTGAAATAGAAGTTAGTTTCTTACATTTTTACATTAAATAGAAAAATAATTTTTAAATAAAAATAAAATATGAGAATATTTAATAAAAAAATTCTAACCACTATCGAGAACATCCATTCAAAGGAATGTTGTCTAGTATATGGATCACTATTACTATTATTTTAATTTTATATCTCTATACAAGATAGTATGTTGGTTTCATATAAAATACTTAAAAATATGACAATAAAAGCTAATATACGTTAATAAATAGTATTACAAATAAATTTCATTTATTTTAACTAAATGTATAAATTATACAATTTGGGAAACCTCAATAAACCCTTAGTTTTGACATCCAGAATGATACCTCCTCCTAAAAGTTTCAAATACATTGAAGGTGAACAATCCCCCCCCATAAATGTTCATGTATATAGGATAGTTTATTAGTGAATAAAGGCTTTTTAAAAACAATAATGTAATCCCTACACATGGATCCCATTATTATATTGTGAAAAAATTATAAAAATTTTATCTTAAAAAAATATTTTAAGCCTTATAGATCTGTTCTCTCATTATATCATTGATCTGATATATTTTTCACTACAAGTATATAAAAATAAATTTTAATAATTAAATTTATTTAAAATGAATTATATTTTTCATTAATATACAATATATTGTATGAGCATATGTTATCGAACAACAATGGGAAGCTCATCCCACTAGAAAAATGTATATGAAAAATAATATCATAAAATCATACCAACCACCACAATAGCTAAATGAAATAAATTATTCAAATATAAACCAATATTTTTAATATTAGATGGGAAATTTTTTTTAAAAAAAATATATAAATTAAATAACAATAAAAATTGAACAAACCTCTATAAATGGTGAAGAACATAAAAGGACAAATTTATTACTATATTAGACTCTAGAATCATTAGTTTGTGAAGTTATATCCCCTCCCAATAGTCGTTGTTATAGATTTCTTAAATGAGTTTGATAAATGGAAATTATGCTGATCATTAGTTATACCCACATCAATTAGATTGTGGAAAAGATTTTTTTGGCCATATCTATTAATCTAAAACAAATTATCTTAACATGAACTAAATATTATAACATATATCAAATTTTAAAAACAAATAAGAACAATAATATAACAATATTACCTGCAAGTCCTTATTAATACATTTATAAATTTAAAATTATTGAAAAATACTATAATATAAAAATCATACATGTACAGAAATACAAAAATATACATAAATTACATATACAAAGTTATTTATTATTATATAAATATATTAACTAATATCATAATTTTAAAATGATACATGTAATTGATTTTTATTACTAATTTAAAATAAAAATAGAAAATCAATCACATAAAGATACAACAATCATAACTATAAATAGTGAATTAAAATATCAAATGTAAAAATATAATAATTATCAGCATCCAAAAAGGAACAAAATATATTGCCGGGACTATCCCAATCCATCAAAAACAAATTATAAGTCATGTAATCAAATAATTAATAAGGATATCAAATATAATAAATCAAGAATATATATAATTTAAAAAAACCTTTATTTTCATAATCTCTATATTTTTCAATGAAATTCTATTTATATTCACCTTTAACATTTTCATATTTTAATTGGATTTTTGTTTAAATATCTCATATTATTGCATCAACATTATCAATTTCGTTGTCCCTCAACTGGTGGGGGATTTTTATCATCAATATTAATATATACCTGATTAAGATATGTATTTATAATTGATTCTTTATAATTTTAAATATGTATTACATTCATAATAACCTATTAATTTATAAGAATCTAACAGCCATGATATTTCACTTTTTTACAGTCCAATTGTCATTTTAATGTCAAAAAATTACTCTATAATTTTCATAATAAAAAATATTTTCTTGAGGATCCACCATAAATGGTTTATTTATCGAATGAGAACTATTATATATAATGCCAATGAAATCATGTCTTGGGTAAACTCGTAACCCTTGACCAGTATAACACAAGTGAAATTTATACATTATTACATAATTAATTCTTATATTACAGAAATAAATTATTTCACCCAACATAACATAATTTTGAATAAAACTTTATTTATGATGTAGTCCATTCAAACCAAGACCACTATTCCATGATTTATTTTAATAAAATATATAAATGTTTGAAATCAAAATCCATCAACCAAATACTGATAATCTTTTTTACAATTTTTTATGGATGAAAAATTGTAAAATATTTTACAATAACAATTTTACATTCATTTTGCCTTTTATAAAATAATTATTTTAAATAATAAAAATCAGAAACAATTTATTTAATATTATATCCTAAAATAATTAATATACAATTCTGATTATCTATTTTAAAAATAATTACGTTGATATTCATTAATAAAATCTAGGGTAATATGTATAATTTTTTTGATATGGTCAAAAATATCTAAAAACATTATAAATAAATATTCTTTTTTAAATATTATAAATATAAAAACAATGTGGTTCTTAGTGAATACATTATGTAATCTCATAAAAATTTAGTGGAATATATATATATATATACAAGTTATCATTGCATAGTTCTTCATATGAATATTATCATTAATCATAACTAATTGACTCATGAACATTCTAATTAAAAATTAAAACATTATAGTCCATGGGATAGTCAACATATTTATCATTAAAAAAAGGAAATTTCATTTTAAAGAATATTCATATTGAAAAAAATAAGAGTATAAGTTTGAAATTTCCTCCAACTATTACACTTCTACAATTAAACGATCGTCAAATTGTTAGATACATATTTTATTCATTAATTCTTTCATACATATCTAAAATTTGTTTATCCATATTTTTTTTAATTACTCCACATTTATCTGTATAAGTTTATTGAAAAATTAAATTATTCAATGCTTCATAGAAGGCTAATCAAAATATTTGCTTTTATATAAACAAAATTAAAAAATTGTCTTTTTTTAGAAATCTCATTGTGTAAATGTCTATTACTGATAGAAAAATATCATGGGATAAACATGATATTTAATTCATTGCATATTCTATTGATGAATTAAATAGCCTTGTAATAACAATTGTATTATACATTCTTTTATGATAAGTGAATCTAGTCTTTTTAACGGGAAAATATATCATTTAATGGTGCAATTAAAAACATGAAACATTGTGATATTTTAAAAGGAATAATTTTATATTAGATATAATAAAATACAAAAACACTATTTTTAACTTTCTATACATACAACCCACATTTTATCTTGTGTTACTAGAAATTCTAAGATTTTAATGTTCAAGGGTGCATTCATCATGCAACATAGAACATAAACCAACCTTGATATATATTACTACTATAACATAGATATTAAATTGTTGGGTATAATTAGTATTAAATAAGATAATATAATCATATTTATGTGTGTGTTAGTTAATAAAAATTATTGATATTTTTCAATAATTAATCCAACATTAGTAAAGTATGTTTATTGATCAAATATATGTTTTCTACAAAAAATAATTTTATTTTATTTTATTGATACAATATTATGATATATTTGTAGTTAATTTTAAAATAATATTATATAAAATTAACTTCATTTTTAATATAAAAATATGAAATATATCTTATGGTGATTTATTTATTAATCTACAAAGATTAAATTTTTGTTGAATAATTAATGAAATTGATATTTATTGAAAATAATATAATTTTTAATATAATTTTAATTCTAAACAATATTTTATATATTTGAAGTAGTAAAAATTTCAAAATTATACATCTATTCATAAAATTTAGGATATTAGAATCAATTTTATATTGAAAATGCACATAAAAACATTGGGAAATTTTTAAATTTTTTCATTGATACCTTAATTTCTCATTGCATCTTGGATATTAATATTAAAATAAATGCTCCCTTATCTATCAATTCAATTTGTAGAAATGGATTAAATATTTGGAAGAATCATAATTTATAGTCTCAAATGAGGCCAAAATATTGAAATCCTACACACAGATTACATATAATGTGTGACCCAAGCCCTATGAGCCACATGGGCTCAAGCACATCTCCGATAATTCCAGAGGCTGATGACTATCAGTGTGGGAATAGGGTGTGTCCATGGGGAGACAATTCCCTCATTAAAAATATTTAGGGCATAAGTTGATTAGAGATATAGGTAAATATAAGAATAATATTATTAAACAAAATGAACAAAAGAAAACAGAGACAGTAGTAAAAATAGCTGAAAAATCTAGAATAGTAGTCAACAAGTAAAAATATGTCATTTCACTATAATATTGGAAGACATAGATACATGATAGAAGACAAAAAATATTCCACATATGTATAAATTAAATCAAAGACAATCCCAATCATTTCAAGCTCTGACATGGTAATATACAATCAAACTACATTCTAAAATGAAAGCTATCAATTATTTGAATCCATATGATTCCATTTGTAAAAACATGCAACCATGTTATCTATAACAGTTACGATATGATTCTAGAAGAGGGTGTGAGATAAATCATAATGGAATGCCACAAATTGTGTCTATAATAACCAGTCTGTTTAAGGGAAATTTAATAGTGTTCCATCAAGAATTTATATTGTAAAGAATTAAAATGTATCTAAATAAAAATGCACCAACTTTATCCATTGGATAGAAATAGAACATAATCAGTATATTAATTGATTATTACTAGTTTATAAATAAGTCACATCTTACTAATAGTGAAGGATCTAGGTTATGATAAGGCAACCTATAATGGAATTTAATCATTACGTTCCAAAGTAATACTCACTAAAATATTAACCTCAAGGGTCACTAAAAATGTAACTAATGCTGCCTAGCTATGGTTAACAATGTAATCCAAGGATCATAGTCCAAGGAATTCAACAATGAGATGCATTTTGAGTCCATGGTGTACATCTAAGGTATAAAGGGGCTAATAAGTGACAGGGATCAATGGGAATTAACCATGGAACACAAATGTTATTGATGGATTAATGGATTGTGTCCTATGAATCCTATAATAAAATTGAATGGATCAAAATATGTCAGATCGAGATTCCAATAAAGAGACAATTGTCAGGATCTAGGTCGGTATCAACTACAGCAAGCCATATTCTTGAATCAAAATGGGTTTCATGAGTGCTCATGGCATTCATGGATAAAAATTGTGATCTCAAGTTAGGACAATAATAATTGATTATGAATTGATGTAATATTTCATTTGGTTAAAGCCTTTAAATTCATTTATGTGATAAATAAAAGTAGCATGAATCTTTTTAATCAATTTCTAACTAATCAATATGTCCATTTCATCCAAGACATTCCTTTTATGTAATAATTATCATTTCCATGGTTTCATCCGACCTAGGATGAATGAATTTTATCAAATAGAGTAATTATCAACAAAACCATAGTACATATGAATCATCCATAGGTGAAATAATCCAACTGTAATTGGAAAAATCAGAACAAATTTTTTTAGGGTAACTTATATTTTACCCCGAACATGGGTTCAAAATGCCCAATACCATCATATGACCAAATTCCCATAATTCATTATCTCCAATAAATTCTCTCCATATAGGAGACCAAGAAAGGAATCACTATGATAAATCATTTTAACGTGATGGGCCCAGATCCCACTTAATGGGTTTCCCATGTCTTGTGAACTATATATCATTAAGAATATATCCATGAATTCCATAGGCAACTGACTAATCGTGATGGCCTAGGGAATGGGTGTGGTATTACTATCCCCTAATTACCCAAAGAATAACACAATTGATGCTTATAATCAAAAGTATGTAGCATAAGGATTATTAATTAAAAAAAAGAGACATTGTAAACAAGTTAAAATACAAAGTAATAACTAAAATGGAATAATATTAATCATCTGATGACATGTCATGTCACCTGAAAACATGATAACATGGATACATGATAGAAAGAATAACATGTTCTACATAAGTATATAAGAGAAAAAAATTACCCGAATCATCCTGATATCGGACTCTTCCAACTATTATCAATATCAACACTAAACTGCAAAAAATAATATGTTTGAAGTTGTATGCCTCCTTTTATCAACACCTCCAACCTTGAAATCTACTCCAGGTACCAAATGGATCACAGAGAGGGTTGGAGATATATCTGAGTAGGAAACCACCAAAGACGTCTATAAAATATATCCCATTTAATGGAAATGTAATATTTTGGATTCATGCATATATAAATTAAATCAACACAACGTAACTAAATACCCATGTACTTTCTTCATCCCTCAACTGGATTCTGATCATAACCAGTCCATTAATGGATTACTACTAGATTATAAACAATTCACATGTTTACAATATTTATGGTTCTATTTTATGAGAATCCAACCTATAAATATCATTAAAAATGAATATCCATTTTAATAACTAATGAAATGTTGACATCATGGGTTCCCAACTTAGTAATAACTATATCCTGGCTATGGGTAACAATGTAATACAAGGAGCATAGTCCCAGGAATTCCAAAATGAGATGCTTAACGAGTCCAATGAGTTCATCAAAAGTAAAACGTAGATAAAAATGTTTGTCCCCGATGGTATTTAACCCTGAAACCAACTTATCAATGCTGGATCCATAGAGTGTATCCCAGAAATCATGTAATAATATTGAAGGTGTCTTATGGTGTCATTATTGGAATCCAGAAATAGTTAAGAATAGAGATATCGGTGGATCTAATCCTAATAAAGTTGTATCCCAAAATCGAAATAGTGTTCTCTAGTGCTTATGGAATTCACCGAAATAATATAAGGCGATCTTGAGTCTATCCACTCTTATTTGACTGTAATGTCATGTAATATTTAATTTTGTTTAATATTAAATTTCATTAGTGTGATATAGTCATGTTGATTTCAACCTTTAATCATTCCATTGTCAGTCAGTAAATCTATTTCGTCCAAGCCTTTCCTTTAATTAGTGTGACAAGGTCTATTAGATTGAAACCTTCATTAATTCAATGTAAATAATATTATATAATTAAGTTTCATTTATCTAACTTTCATTAATGTAGTAAATGGTTCTATGGACATTAAACCTATTAATCATCCACAATTAATCCGGTCAAGTCATATACATGGTATACATGCCAATTTTCATTTCACATTTAAATATAAATTGATGCATCTAACATCTCTTAGTAATTAGATGATCATACATGGTACATTATGTTATAAAATTCAAAATATAAATCAAGTCATTTAACATAGAAAATATTACCCATAGATGTGTCAATCAATGTCACACCTGGCCACGAGCTCAAACATGTCAAATTCTAAAAAACGAATTCATGCATGACCTCCTACTTGTGATAGATATAGTATTGGGAATATTCACTAATAATTAATCAAATATATGGAAATTGAATATCCATATGGTTCTATTTACAATAGTAATGAAATATAAATTCTATTAATAGATGTCGATGAATATGGTGGGTCCCACACATAAATTATTAAACCAACGAACTTGATGTATGTGTTATGGACCACCCACCATTTGTTTGTACTCCTCTTAACCTTTTCTATCATCCTTTGATTTGGCATAGAATGGAGTGAATATAAGAAAAAGGTAAAACCATTCAATCCTCGATAAATTTGATGAGAGAAAGAGAGGAGAATAATGCCTTAAACATACTCTTGTACATATTGATGAAAATCAAACATGATTAATATATGCTCGATCGGATCTGGGATGTATGTGATATTACAATATTTAAATGTGGACATCAAAAAAATTATCCATAATGAGATCTAACGAGGTAAATCCTATTTGAAATCAAAATTAGATGTAGGAGGGGACATAATAGATCATTAAGGGAAAATCAATAAGATTACCCCTAAAAATAGAATGTGTATGGTTTGTCCTCACGATTAGATGGGATAAAAGGTATCTTTCCCCCTTAGGATGCATGGCCATGTGAAATAGAGAGAGATGGTTATTTCTGAAAATATTCATCTACATGGTTAGTCCAAACGTGAAAGAACCATGTGACATGTCTAATTTTCAACAAAAGACGTGATTCAGGATACATACATCCCTCGGACACCATAGGGAACATAGAAAACCCAAATCGCATAAAAAATATCCAATATAAAAAACGAGACTAGAATTTAATAGATCCATTCCTGATTGAAAAACTGATTTCATACAAAAATAAATTATTTAGAATAATATTATTGAAATTATGTAAAACTAATCGTAGTGATGAATGTAAGAATGTGTTTAAAAATGTATTTAACTAAAAACATAATGTAAAATGATAAATAAAATTGTACAATCGTATTTTAATGGAACAATTTCT
Organism: Viscum album; assembly: GCA_963277665.1. NCBI lineage: Eukaryota > Viridiplantae > Streptophyta > Magnoliopsida > Santalales > Viscaceae > Viscum > Viscum album. Next base: position 56,777,697 of record OY728143.1, on the reverse strand, counting down.
TCCACAATGTCATAATGTTTTTTTATTGATGAGTTTTTTAGATCATTTTTAATTAAGTTGACATATAAAATAATATTTGAAATGAAAATAATAAAAAAGAATCATTTTTCATTATATTTTATTTAATGCATTGGGATAGGGAAGAAATATGGCTTTGGATACAAATATTATATTTATAGATAAATTAGTTTTGGATACCTTGATGATTTTTTTTACATTTTACTAATGAATTTATTACCTTAAATAATTAAGAAACTCTAATAGAATAATTATTTGCGAAATAATTTACTGAAATAAATGATAAAAATAATTCTATTTGAATTATATTGAGAGAATATTTGCCTTCAATTAATTGTTTAGATGAATATATAATTTACAATAGTTGTGAGAATAATATATTCAAATTATTTCAATTTCATAATATTTTATAAAAATTCAAATTATATTAATATTTTATAGATAGATAGTAATGTTAATTTATGAAAAATTATATTTTTATAAAATATTTTAAAAAATCAGAAATCATATATTCTACATTGTAGTTATTATGTTTTAATAATTATAAACTACATCAAAATAATGTACCAACATTTATTTTATATTGAATATAATGACCGTTGATTAGTAAAATCACGATTGGCATGGTGAAAGATAAATATATTGTTTTTTCATGTTATGTGAAGTTGTGTTAAAAAAATCAACACACATATGATTTATATTTGTTAGATTGATTTAATATTTATAAAAAATGGGTTTAACTTATATTATATGTATCACTATGGTTTATTATTAAGGGATAAATAATTTTTTTTCGAAAACAACCTAACGTAATTAAAAACCAAAACGAAAAAAATCAAGGAAACTTATGTGTCCAAGAAAAAAAATTCAAAAAATGTGATTTATTTTAATTTTGATGTATATATATAACTAATATCCAATTACATTTATTTATAAATTCTATATCTTCTTTATGTAATATTGACCTCAATATAGTTAATATGATTAAGTATTTACAACAATGCCACTCCACCCCAACTATTAAAAAACTGACTTCTTACACATCTTCACTTCTATCAATCCATTTAGATCCCCAAAAAACAACCAGAATTATTCACCAAAACTTATAACCTCCTTAAAAATAATTATTTAATGATTAAATACATCCTCTAATGTATTTAATGCAAACCTATGGACGATTCCTGATGAAGGGGTATTGTTCTTCTACAAGCATCTTTATTTAATTGTTTCTACAACTCAATTAATTCTTATTATACAATGATAATATTATCATCCTAGTATATTAAAAATAATAATACATATTTATGTAATTTATATTAGTTTAAATAACACATATATATGTATCAAATGGATTATGAAAGAAACATTCATGTGTATAGTAGACTACCACATTGTGAAATGTTGTCTTTCATTTGTCCATTACTAATCGCATTGATGGGTGAGATGATTTATAAAATATATATATATAATATTGATAATATAATTAAAAATATGGAGGAATTATATTATATATATTCTTTTACATTCATTTCCAAATGGGTTACAATAATGAATCAGTTGTGTACGGGGACTACAACCTCACAAAAAGAAGTGATTAGTTGTTCACTAACGGGTCACATGTGTGGTAAAAATTGTAATGATAATAAATATATTTGAGTAAAATGAAATATTTATTGTATTAATGACATATATATAATTATTTTAAAAATATATATCATTTTTATTTTACTATTTCACTCACTAGAAAAAATGATATCCTTATTCGTGCTCATGTGGGCTACATCCTCATCAATTTGATGTGGCTCCATTATTCATCTTTTCATAAAAATAATTATATATATATATATAATTTAATTATATGTTATTTATCTTATTATCATAATTTTTAATAATAAATTTTAATTTTTTCATTCCATTATTATCATTTGAAAATTCAACATTACACATAGTAAGCATGACCTACCCTCTACTTGATTCTAATGTTAGATAATTTTTTATAACCATATTCATTATTGGGTTAAAAATGTATAATTAAAAAATATATATATATATGATAATTTTTATCATTTTAATTTTTTTATTTGTAAATTATCACCCCTTTGGAAACAAACAACCCACCAAAGTTGTATTTTAAAATAAAGAATAATATGGTCAAAACATCTGACATAAATCTAACATATTAGGTAATTATATATAACACATTAATAAATAAAATAAAACTAATAATAATAATAATAAATTTTCATTGTTATTTATAAAGATAGTATGTTTTAATTTTTTTTGGATGATGATGTTAGACGTGACATGCTGGTCTAAAAGTAATGTTTTTTCTAATCTCGCGATTATATTTTGAGATTTATTCTATATTATCCTATTATTTTAGTTTTTTGGTAAATATAATTCCCATCAATATATTTTTTTATAAATATACATTAATTTATTGTAAATAATATTTCCATTATATTATCTCCCCATCATGGGTATGGAGATTTAAATGTTACTAAAGCTGTGAGAAATTTTGGTCACAATATTTTTTCTTATAGGTTTGTAATGTTGTATACCTATCTTCTTCTATAAAATGAATATGAATCCACTTTAACATGATATATAATGAATAAATTTATTTTTAGGATATTAAATGTTTAATGAAGTGTTAATATTTGATCTATATTATTTTTCATTGTAATAATAGATGTATGAATATTTTTTTACAATATCATCACTTATCAGGATTGTGTATGACTAAGTCTCGAATGTTGAATTTATATTATTTTTATGGTTTATATTTTATTATATTTATTTGCGACATTATAATGTAACAAAAACTTTTTACCACTCTTTTTAAATTATAATAATTCTTTTTAAGATCACAATTTGTTTCTCACATTAATAAGAAATCTACTTTCGTCCAAAAGAATTTCAATTATTTTTTTTAAAAATTGAATTTTTTAATGGATGTATGAAATAAATTATTTCAAATATTATCATTAAAACGGATTTCAAATGAATATTCTTTTCTATCTTAGATCATGGTACTTTTCCACTTTTTTCGTATGAAAAACATATATTATTTATAGAATGTATGAAATTAATCGCTGACATAATCACCATTTCATTGAAGATTCCACTCTATGATTAGATGAGTATTTATATAGATTTTTTTTTAAAATTATAGAAATTTTATTTTTTTTATTAAAAGTTAAATGATAATCAAAATATTTTTTTCTATAAAATGTTAATTTAAAAATTAAAACTATATTTTAATAAAGAATTATTTTTTATGATATATTAATGGTATTTACATTATTAAATGTCAATAAACCTCATCGGTACTAATCCTATAGAAAGTATATTTTGATTGGATACAATTGTATATCATATTTTTATGTATTAGTATTGGTTTAAATTTATTTTTACAGAACTATATTAAATTCAAATCAGATAATCATGTTTTAAGGAGATTGTTATAGAACTATTTTCTTTTACATAGGTTAGAAATGTTTTAAATAGCTTGACCTATGTTATGTTTATTTTATATTCTTAAGAATGTTATTAATGAATAATTATTTTAATATGATTTTAATGATGATATTAAATCTTTATTTACATTATTCTTGTTTTGTTTCTTGTAAATTACATATTATGTGGTGGCCCTGATAAACCCGAGTTACCCCATTAATAATTATTTGATGGGGTCCTAGGAAGTCATGGGTGTGATAATTATAGTGTATATGAAAGGATGACCCAGACATCACTAACTAATCCTGTTAAACCTCAAATTATTAGAGATCCCTTATAGCACTCCATTTCATTAGTTGATGTACCTTTCATTAGAGGGACGAAGGATGGATTTATCTAAGGTTTATCCTTTGGATTTAACAAAGATCTAATTCATTATAGCATGGGTTAAACATCAGTTATCCAAAACAATTCCTAATATATAATAAATTTTTTTTCTGCATTATATACATTTAAAATTCTTTTTATGATCTACATTTATATAACACAGTTCATGAATATTGATTATGATGATGCTTTCCGAATCAATTTTTTAATATTTTAAGATCCATGTATGGATTGGTATGATTTCTTTTATGATATATCTCTTGTATAATGATTATGTCAACAAACTCTTATTTGCTGATTATGTTCATTGATTACATTCATTTTTCAATGCTTACATTTTCCCTTACTGAAAATTTTCGCTCACAGATATTATGTTTACTTTTCCTCAAGTTATAAAGATTTTTTTAATGATTTATTAGTTGATGATATTTAATATAAATTATTATGGAAAAATACTGTGATATAATAATAGATAGGTTAATATGGAGACATGATATTTTGATTCAATGCGCATTTATTATAGTAGATATTGTGATATGTATCAAAAAATCACTATATGTTATTGAAGTATATTAGTGATCTTATTACTCATTTGATATTTCAGTATATTGGATGGAATAAAATGGGTCCCAATTATTTGGAAAAAATCCATAAATTTATGTTTTATGATTTAAACACCATATTTGATAGTACTGTTCTAGGGATGTTGTAGTTTTCATCAAAGGTTGGTTTAAATGTATTTGGAAATTTGGGTGATCTCATGTTAGAATATCTTATTAGATATAGATATAATAACAGGTATAACTTTGTAAGGTTGATTAAAACGCTAATGTCTTAGAGACCTCTTTGAGTATAAGAATGATGATCTCATAATGTGATTAATTACAATTTGGGGGATGTTTTTTTTAATTTGATGTATTTTTAAATATTTGGCATCTATTTAATTGTGAATTTAGTTATTTTTTAATGGAATTTATGGAATTAAGAACATTTAGTTTTATTATAGTATTGGATATCATGAAAAAATGTTTTATCAAATAGATTAATATAACATTGAAAATATATTTTTTCGATATAAGATTATCATAATATCTACATAAGATCAATAATTGTTTTTGGGATTTATATCAGGATGATATATGACAACTGTTGAAGTTAAAAAAATTAAATATTTATATTACTGAGTATATTTTGGATATTGGTTTTTGGAAAAATCTATTTTCAACATTGGGTATTACTATTTATTTTTAAAGACTACTATATCATATAGAGATTTATTACTTTTAATAATTATCTTACCATTTATTATATATATTGGTTTTAAATAATATTAAAATAATTGAAGAATATATTGTTATGATTTTTGAAATATTATGGTATTTTAAAATATTATTTTACGGATTTTTAATATATTAAATCAACCAAAAAACTATTTTATTGCCGATAATGATGAGGATGTGGTGGAAATTAATTCATATAAGAAACTATACATATAAATAATTATATTTACTTGTTATCATATTCTATATGGTATGTGAATTCGTAAAATATAAAAGAAGGATACTGAAAAAAAATATTATTTAAGTACCTTCAATTGTAATGAATTGTTGGTATTTTCCATTATTACAGATTTACAGTTTTGAGGCCCATAATTTTTAATTTATCAATCACATTCTTTTGATCGATAACTTAAATCACTCGCTTTTATTATTTATACTCTTCTTACACTTCCACAATTGTTCTACTATTTCTAAAGGTTTTAATGTTTGTTGATATAAACATTATAAATCCATGTCTGTATTATTATGTTAATATATTATTTATCCTTTTTATGTTTTGGAGTTATAGAAAATTTATTTTAGAATTTTTATTCATTAATTATAGATTTAATGATCAAATAGTGAGGATATAATTTATTTCAGTGTGTGGTTGTAACACCACAATATATATTAATATGAAAATTTTGTTAGATTTCATAATGGAAAAATTATAGTGATTTCATCATTCAGTAAATGAAATGATCAGTTTATTAGGCAATACATTCACCCAAATATTTTTTTTCTATTTCTGTACATTATTCAATACAGAAAACCATACAATTATGGTCCATGAAATATATAATCATTATAAACTAGAAATTAAATTGGATAGAATTAATAGTATAAACCAAATTAATAAATAAATATATAATTATATATATATATATATATATATTTATTAATCAAAATAAATAATGTAGTCATTTTTTATAAATAATCAGTCAATTTTTTTTGTAATGTGATTTTATTCTTCAAAAATATGTTCTCATGACATATTAATTTTATTTATTTTCCTAAAAATTATTTTATATAATTTTTTAGAACATTTATAAAGTATACATGGTAAAATTAATATCATTTTTTACAATGAATGAGAATAATTATCTTAGGAATATTTTTTGGTATTTTTCGGAAAGATTCAATTATTTCAAATAGTTAGATCTACTAAATTTTCATTAAAAATTGTGTTTTTGATTAATTTATTTATCAATAAAAAATAAATGTTCTATTGGTGTTGAAGAAAAAATAGTCTAGTTATATATCTATTAATTTAATTTATGTAATTTAAATCAATTTCATATTTAAAATTGATATAAAATCTTTGTAAACATTCTAACATTATAACATTGAAAACCAACATTTTATTTCCCATATGAGATCAATATTAAAAAAAATTATTCAACATATGGTAATTTAAATTAAATAAATATATTCAATATTAAGAATAAGTGTAATTTATAATTTCTAAATTGTATGAATTATTTTTTAACCATAATGATTAGTTAAAATTGATAAACATAGTTACAATGAATTTGGTAAAATCATGTTTATTGTGGGATTAAACATTAATATTACATAGTAAAATGACCATGAAGCATGATAAAAATCCCATTTTATGGAAATATATAATCACATAAGAATATTCGGTCTATTTTATTGTGTTTTTTAGAAAAATTTAAATGAATGAACCCTATATATTAAGTTAATTAAAAATAGACAAAATAGAGCCTTTTTCCTATTAATATATATCAAGCATTAAGATAGAGACAAAGCTAATATATGTTTGTTTATAACTATTATTTTTTAATAATGATTTTTTATATCATTATAATTTACATTATTTTTTTATACATGATTTAAGTACATTAAATACTGAAGAAGCACTAACTCATTAATTATTAAACTAATAATTAAATAATATTACTAATAAAATAAACATTAAATGTGATGTCTATTGAGTGGATATATATGATCAATTTGTTTTTTATATTTATAAATCACAACATATAGGTATTAAAATAATATTATCATGTTCCATAATTTTCTCTAGTTTTTATTAAATTCAAACTTAATGGATATTTTGTAAATTTTTATTAATTATATTTTACCAAAATATATAATTTGTTAAATTATTTTAAATTTATAAAAATCTATATTGCACTAACTTATTTTGAAAAGATAATAGTTATATAAAAGTCCCCATCACTATTAATATTATTATTTTATAAATAATATAGTGACCCCTAAATATTAAAAGAAAATATTAGTATGGTTAAAGTTAATTTTCTGTTTTGTACATTCCATGCACTTGATTTAAACAAAATATTCAAAACACATAGTTCTTTATTAATAAATTGTATATAACTTTTATAATCTGTGGTTATAAAGTACCTAATAAATTTCACTATACTATTTTATTAATGGATAAATTTTATAGATTGGAAAACTAGTTACCATAATGAAAAAACAAAATGAAAACATTAAGAAAACATAGGGGTTATGAAAACATGTTTAAAATACATTATTTTATATTTTTTTATGTTTATATTGACAATATCCTGACTAAAAATCAGTATTTAGAATTTTTTTATGATTTCATTAATATTGACCTCTAAATGGTGAATAAATTGGATTATTTACATGAATTCCACTAATCCTCAACTATAAATGGTTACTCACTCCCCAAAAATATTTACAAAAAAATTTTATATGTGTCATACAAACCCTTCTAAAATCACTTATAAAATACTCTACCCACTTTCTATATGACATAGTATGGGAATAATTCATTACATTCAAGGATTTAGTAAAAACATATAGAGGAAACATGGTGAAGTGGTAATGTTCCCCATTGAGAATCATTATAAAAAATCTTTCTCCACCTCCATCTGTTTTTGTTATATAATTATGATATAATTACACATGTATCTTCTATCATCTTCATGTAAATTTTTATTCATAGGAAATTGAATATACAAGGTAGCCAAGGATAGAAAAAGTAGGCCAATTAAAGGAAAAGACTAAGGGGGTCTGAAATAGTAGAGATCGAGGGAATAACATATAATAATATTAACCCCTTCCTGATTTAGGATATTAAGTTCATGAATAACTAATAATTCTAGTACCATAATATCCATTGAGAATAAGTATTATTCCATCTTATTTCCTTCCCTTCTAGTATGAGATACCTTGATATTATCCCCCCGAAATACACGATTGTTTATAATGGTGTAAATAATAGACCAAGGAACCTTTACCACAACATGAAGTGCGTTGTGAAAGAGCGTTAAGTCGGTTTATGCTTCCCTGATGACCAAACATCTCTCCATGAAAATTTATAGACCGTTAAACATAGCCATGGATTCGGCCTGAAGTATCAATATCTAACCAAGCCTAATTGAAAATGCCAAAATGATTGATCCACTAACATCACGCACAACCCCACCAACACGAATGATACCTATAACACAAGACCTGTTTGTATTGAGCTTCTAGCTTTCAGAATGGGAGCACAAGCGTACTGTGTTTCCCAAGAGATTGCATTTCTATTGAAGGGATTAGCGATAGAAATATTTTTTCCATATCCACATCACATGGATGATATTTATATGTAAAATTATATAATATTATGCATAAAGTGTTGATATAATTTTCAAAAGATAATTTTTAGTTTCATTTTTTTCCAAAATGATCACTGAAAAAGCGATATGTCACTCAAGTGTATGTAATACCTACTATCTCCAAGATTGTAATGTTAGATCATTTTTTGAAACTATATTTCATGATTTGTATTAAAATTATTTTTTTTAAATATAGTAATTATATAATGATTATTAATCTATATAAATTTAAATAATGAAATATTTGACAATTTTGAACCCACCTATGTTGTTTTTGAATCATATGGCGAATATGGTCAAAAAACATGATGTTAACATAATCAATTAAGTTTTTTAGTTTAATATTTGAATATGTTAAATAAAATATTATATAAAAATAAATTATTTCACAACTAAATTACACTACTAACATGGGTATATTTTTTATGAATATAATGACCCATTATACATTCCAGACTCAAGGATATTAATTTTATAATCTCACATTTATTTCTATGAGATATATTACATATTTAGCACTTATTTTTTTGTTCAGTGAATATAGTACACATGAATGTATTTTATATTATTAGTAATAATTTTATTTTGATTTATATATTAATTGGATGATATTTATATCATGGAGTTTAATGATTCAAATTTATCAGAGGAATTTGATATTTTTGTCACACTTACCCTTCTATGAGATATTTGTTATGTTATACACCTACCTTTTTTATGACATGTATATAATTAAAAATGGACATGTAATAGTATTAATATCATTAATATCATTACATTATAAGTTTTATTTAATGTAGTTCGTTAATATGAATTTGGACATAATTATATATAATTCATAATTGTTATATGTTAAAATATCACTGTTCTCCATGATTATGTATAATTATGTCATCGATTTGGAAATAATTTAATTTCTACGAAAAATCTTATCCTTTTTGAATTAATTATTTTATCATATAATATTACAATTTTCCCACTATTTGGTACGTACAATTAATTGAAAAAATGTTTTCATTAAAATCATACATTGTTTCTTTCTTAGGTAGTACACTTCTTTTCTACCTATACAATATTTCAATAAAAATTTTAATGATATAAACATTATTAAAATTATTTATTTATGTAAAATTAATCCATTTTTTATACAACTTTTTTAAATGATTATTATTATTTCTTTCTAGTCAAGGAAATTTTATAACCAATTTACCATGAAAAATATATATTCATTAGGGAATGAATGACATAACCTACATACATAACTATAATTTAATTGATTTTAAGATGGTCTTAATTGGAATATGTTACTTTAATTTTATTTTATACTGAATTTAAATTCGTGAATCAATACATAAAAATAGAATACAATATTAGAATACTATGATATTTACTATCTCTAAAATGTATCTAATTTTTTATCCTTTCAACAAAATTAATTTAATGGATCAAATATAGGTAATATAACATGGTTTGAATTATGATTTTTTTCATCGTTAAATGATTATTGACTTTTCTAATTAAATTTTAATTCTTATGATGATAGATCATTGAACCCTTAATTGTGAAATGAGTTTATATGCCATAATATTCGTTGATGTTGACATTGATTTAAATATTATGGTTGATATTAACATTACTAAAAAAATTCCAATTGATAATGTTAAGGGTTGAGTATGTGTTTGTAAATACATTTTTTCATTTCTATATAAATAATGGGAAATTTCCAAAATATAAATAGTTATATATAAGAAAGTGAATCCCACATCAGATATTAGTTGATGAGGAGGAATGGGGGCATGTTTTATCTGGGATAACATAAGATGTATTTCTCTATGGATATTTTAGACCCCTTATGAAAATTAGTTGTTTATAATTGATGATATTAATGGAATTTACAATTATATTTCTCATGATAAATTGATTCACCTATCTTCATTTTAGGATATTCACCATTATATATCTTAAAATAAGTTGGGAGATGTTGAATCTTATCAACTGGATAGTAATTTCCCTTCTCATGCTTCTTAATGTAATAAAAACTCTATTTAAAATATTATAGAAACAAATATGAGATCTATAAATGGTTTATCCATGGTAATTAAGAATAATTAAAATACCAGATTTCCTACACATCCTCAGCATTAACAAGAATATCTAAATATTACCATGAGAAATATAAAACATCTATAGCATGATTGGACACACTCATCTAGACATTTTAAATTTGGTAAAATGTCTTCTCAATAAACCATTATAATGGATATTCTAGAAATGAAGGACCTGAAGATTAGAGATAATATCATGAACACATCAAACCCCTTGTTAATGTGACTAACATTACTGGGAATTCATCTGCAGATGATGTTTTCATAGAAGCATTGCAATACATGGTATAGTGTTAAATCAAAATAGTAAAAAAGATATTAGTCTAGATATAGTCCATGTAATGAATAATGTGGTAAAGTGTAAAGCATCATGTAGGGATTTTTCAGATCATATAATTGACTTTCCTAGTTTAACTCTGTAACAAGTGGATAATGTTGGAAGTAAAAAAAATACATTATAGGAGTCATTATAAAAATAAAAATGTTTTGAAGTATTCAATTACACATGGAAATACTTATTAATTATCCAATTTTGATGTATACATTCATGTTATCCATTCAATATCAAATCAAACAGTGAAGATTGGTAATTCCTTAAGAATAATCAATTCTATTATTAAATGTCACATTGATATCTAATATAAATTGTTAGCTGGAGTCAAATTTGTTAAAGTTCCTGAAATAATTATTTAATTAGACTTTATCACAACAAATCTACATTACACTATGAAAATAAAAATAGGTATTGGATGTATGAAGGAATTTCCAAGACCATTACAGTGGATGCTCATTTCCCTTCTCTATCCATCTCCTATGATAAAATTTATTTAGTGGGATGTTGTAGTCCAAATACCCAAAATGAGAGAAGACGATTTTACTCTTCCTAAAGGGTATGAATACATTAGAATTAGGAAACCGACAACAAATTAGTATTCTGGTGAAAATAAAAAATTGAGTTCTTATTCCAAATAGTATTTTATGTAAAGAACATCATTTTGGGAATTATCATGGTCTACCATCCCTAATATAACTATTTCCATCATATTTTTTAAAAATAGTCATAATAATATTATCAATATCCTTTTATAACCTTCATGAATTTGTTATATTCGTATTTTGTCTCTTTATAACAATGGTTACAAATTCATTAGCACAATTCTTTCATGTAACAACTTTAAAATAAATAGTGTATTTTCTCACTACTGAAGGCATTGTATCTAAAATATCATTTATATAATGAAAATGGTCACTCTTAGTAACTTTTTTTGGTATAAAACAATTATTCTCATTGATCTATACATAAAATGGAAATTATGAGTGATCTTACTTATGATAAAATATCATGATTTTGATTATATTATAAAATAATTTATATACTCTTATTACAATAAATAATTTTATTCATAATTTTGATGAGAGTCATGTACTGACCAATTCCTCCACCTCAAATATAATTATTAGGGAATTTATTTAGAATATTATTCATCTTGATCCCAACTATTTTGGTTTAAATTACACTTGGAATATGTTATATATTAACTAAATGGTGGTGAAAAAACTAGAAATGATTTATTTCAATGATTCTGCCTTGATTTCATTAGCCTCAGTTTCAATCACTTATAAAAAAAAATTAACATTGATCATCAATTTATTTATGATTTTATTGTTGATATTAAGGTGAAAACACTATTTTCTTTTAGATTTAATATTCTTTGGATTTTACAGCAATGTTGTATGAATCTAGTAAAAGAAAAAAGTACTTATATAAATTATAATGATTATTCTATTGAATGTGTTCTCAAGAATAATGTTTATAAATTAAATCTGAATGTTTATAATGAGTAGTTTTTAATTAAAATGTATGATATTATTTTCTTGTTGGAATCCTTTCCTCACACCATACAAGAGATTTACAGTAGATGTGATTTTTCTAAAAGGATTGTGTTGGAAAATTTGATCCCATGTTATATGAATACCCTTATAAATATGAAATAATTTATTGAATGATTAGTATATAAAATTAAACGACTTAAATCTGGTAATATAAAAATGATGTTTTACAATATTCCTCAAGCGGTCCGAAAAATATTTAAGACATTTGATATTATCAATGATAAAAGGTAGATTTTTTAGAATCGAGACGATCATGATGATGATTTTTTTCAAATCGAATATGAAAATTTTTTATAAGAAACTCAATGATATTGAGATAATGATATAAATTTTTACATGGTTTTTAATAATGAGAAAATTTTAATTCATACGACTAATTCCCTTGAACTCAAGATTATTGATTCAATTAATGGAAAAATTATGGAGGTTATCCTGGTCTACATCGATTCACAAACTACATCTTATAATGAATTTTAGATATTATATATTCTGTTCAATTTAGTATTATCCAATAAAAATTGAATGTTTGTACTCTGATAGAAGGAAACAATTTTATATTTATTGCACAATTTGTAGAAGTTGAAAATGAGAATGAAATTATACACTTAAAATCCTATATCTCATGGGATCAAAAAATTCCTTGGAAAAATTAATTCTAAAAAAATTGGATAATATTTATATTAGGATACTATCTTAGTATCTATTTTGTTTTATAAAGGGTTGATCTATCAAGCATTAGACTCTCACTACATATGAATGTGTCACTATTATCAAGAAATTAACTAGGGGATGTAAAATATCTCTTAATCTAGATGCAATTTTTGTTCATTCTGTTGACCAGTGAATCATTTGTAAGGTTCTAATTAGTTTTGGATTTTATTATGTTTTTATTAAATGAGGAAAAAATATCATAGTATTTGCAATTTTTCTAGTCCACATATATTGATATATAGAGGGATACATAAAATATACTTGGGGTGTGAGGAAATTTTATCCCCAATAATTCATTATTATCTTTATCACTGAATATTATTTATGTATACATTTTTACATCTTCATTGATAAAAAAATAGAAACAAATAAAATTTGTTATTGGATGTTCCACTCTCACAAGTGTTTTTTTGTTGTTTATATTATTCTACTTACTCAATAAGATAATAAAATAATATAAGAATCAACAATGATAAACATCATTATGAAAAAGTTTCAGGTTATGATATATGATTGAATAAATGACATGATTACATTTGAAAAAGTATTCCTACTTATGGAAAAGTGTATATAATTATTGATTTTGGGATTTGGGATTTAGTGATTCACATTATTTATCATGGTGTTTATATTTTTGGGTAAAACAATGTATTTTTCATTTTTATCACATATTTGGAATGATTAGAAATCAGTTGTCTTCCTAGATGAGAATAACCCTTTTAATGGTTGCTCGAAATAGGACATTTAAATATGTTATTATTTAAAAATGTGTTTACTCATTAATGGATTGTAAAAATATTTATAATCTCTTCATGAATGTTAATAACTAAATAAGAAGTTTTTTCCCAATTGAATCCTCTTAAATTGGAATCTTTCTATTGATCCATGAAAAAAATGTTTTCTATCTGATTATTATCATGTTCTTGGTATCAAAAATCAATTCATATTTAATTATTATTTATATACCAACTTCATTTGGATTACTATAAATGTAAATTGGATGGACATACATTTTCATGAATTAGATTCTTGACTAAAGATAAATATGTTATATTAAATTATATAAAATCATTAGTATGACCTATAGTCAAACAATCATATTATTTAATTTCAATTTATTTTCACTGGATTGATAACAGATAATAAACTCTGAAGTTTTAGTTATAAATGTAGGTAGGTTTTCCACTAATTAATACCATTAACTCACTATGACCATCTACATGACAGAAATGTATCAATCAAAGATAATATGAATAATCCAATGGAATCTCATCCCTCTAATATAAAAGATAATATGATGATCTATGACTTCATAAAAGCTTATGAATTAGTATTTTAATCATCATATAATGAAGCACACTCCATAGAATCTTTTAAATAGAACTATTTATATGGGAATAAGTGTAGTGGTTCTATGAAATTAAATTAAAGTTGGAACCTCCCATACATATTCTAATCTCTATGGTGATCTCTAATATATTACACACTTGAAATTTTCAATAATATATTTTAATTTTCATTTATTCAATTTGTGTTTTATTTATTAATCATAGATATTGTAATCA
Organism: Viscum album; assembly: GCA_963277665.1. Classification (NCBI taxonomy): domain Eukaryota; kingdom Viridiplantae; phylum Streptophyta; class Magnoliopsida; order Santalales; family Viscaceae; genus Viscum; species Viscum album. The sequence continues at coordinate 56,762,620 of OY728143.1, read as the reverse complement.
TCAATTTTTTATTGTTGTTCCATTTATTCATATCTATGGAATTCATTACTTCATTATTTTAGTTGGTAATCCCATAAAAAACTAATATACAGTAGAAACTTCATTCTAATATCTTGATACAATCTTGGAAGATGAACCTGAACATACACTCTATGGATTTTTCTGAAATTATATATGTCCTTTTGTCCAACTCAAACAACTAGTTTTTTTTTGAAAATATTGTTTTTTATAATGGTTAAACAACATTAAGGTGATCATTTATGTGAAAAAACTTTCATTCCACTAAAATAGTAATTAGGGTAAATCCATTCATGATCTTATTGTTCTTATCCCTTTTTCAATATATTTAATAATCCTCATTCTTCTAGAACCATTCAATTCATGTGGCTACCCTCAATCCAAGTCCAGATTAATTTTATTATATTTGGGGCTTCGAGACATAATCCCTGAATTTTTTTATGGTGAAATTATCATAAATTACAATAGAGATGATATAGTTATGCTCTATGTATCCGAGGGAATAATTATATACAATTACTCTAAAATGCCTTATATAATCACTTTCTTTAAAAATTAAAAGGCATCATGGATGGCTCACCATGTGGTTGGATTGTTATTCCACCATTGTATTTCGTGCTATCAGAAAGAAAACCATTTATCTAAAAAATTATATGGGTGATAAATGCATCAAATTAATTTTATATGTCATGTCAATTAATTTTATCCTACCACATACTAATTATGATGCAAATTATCTGGGTGTATGGCATGATTATAAGTGGGTTGATGCTGCAAAGTTGACTTGGATAAATGATGCTCATAAGTATATGTTTACTTTTTCCAAATGATATTACCTAACTAGTATTATTTTGATTTTAATAACATTTATTTTATTTAATAAATAAGGACATTTGTTTCTGGTTATTTTCCCATTATTTTAAATGAAATGAAATTTAAAAGAAACACATTTTTCCACTTTTTAATTTAGAGGTTAATGAACACTGATTATTTCTATTATTATAATTATAGAGTAGAGTCCTTATATACACTAATCATGTTGTGTGTCTTGGAAATTATATTTCATCTGGTGGTCCAGATAAAAATGGGTATTCCTACTATATCTTATAAAATGTGGTGGCCTATAGAGTGATGTATGAGATCCTTACATATTATATGAAAGGGATGAAAAAATTATGATCTGTGAGCTCATTATATCATAAATGATAGTTTTTCCCATATAGAGCTGTAATGAATTATTTAATGTACCTTACCATGTGAGGCATGTTGTTAGAAATTTCCTGGCGGTTTTTTTTCATTTTTCCAGACCCAAATTTATATTTACTCATGTTTAACAACAGTTGTGAAGATAAATTTACCATGATACCAAAAAAAAATTATTATTATTATTATTATAGGTTTATAATTATCATTATTATCCATATTTATATCACATTTTTCATGAATATTGATTCAAATTAATCTTTCACTTCCATATTTTCATATTTGATGATTTATATATTTATGTGTATGAGTTTTATAAGAATTATACTCACGTAGATTGATTTTATCCACATACTATCTCTCTCTTCTCATGTTCACTAATGATATTAATTTTATAATACTAATTATTTGTCTTACTTATCACTTAAAAATACACATAATTTTTTTCCATATCACATGGTTAAAAATAATGATTTCTATGAAGTATTTGTAGAATGTATTTCTTATGGTTGATGATGATGACTTAATGTGAATTAAGAAATACTATGTTAAGAGGTATAAAATATCATATGATGAAAATTATTTTTCATGTAGTTTTTTTGTTTTAATTATCATAATTGTAATAAAAAAATTCACCCTAAACATATGTATTATAATTTTTCATTTTGATGTTGTATGGTTTCGAAAGAAAATATTTTTCATGACTATTTTTATCAATGCAACAAATGTAGTGTATATGATTTTGACACCATATATAAGAGTGTGGCTCTAAGTATATTATAGAAATTAGGATAATAAAAATATGATAACATCAAATATATGATCTATTAATAAATTAATTAAAGAAATTATTTATATAATGTTGAAAATTCATTTGGCATCAATATGCTATTTGATATGTTATTTTCAAAAACATATAGTATAACATTCCTTCATGGGTGTTTCCAAGATGATATAAAAGATGTTATCATAAAGTTTATTCTAATTATTCCTTAAATATCACATCGAAAATAATATACCAATATTGCAGGTACATACAAATATTACTTTAATTCAATTATATTCTCTCCAAAAACAATATATATATATATATATATTGTTTATAGTTTCTCCAAATATTATAGAGGTTAATAATTTAATAATATATTTTCCATGACTACTTGAGAGAACTATTATAGGTTAATATATTTAAAGAGAAAATTCTTTTATTAAATTATATTATTTTGAAAATGCGTTTATTATGAATTAATATCCAATTAAATTAAAAAAAATATTATTTCATCCAATTTAAAAAATATTTGTTATCTACGATGCATTATGAATATGTTTTTTTGAAAATTTTTACACCATCTATATAACATTCCATACAAAATAACTAACTAGCATTCCATAAAAAAGCAACATTAAATGTAAAATTATAATAAAAAACAATTCTATAGGTTATTAGACAATAAGTCTATAATGAATTTTAATATTTAAATATGGTCCTCCAATAAACATTCATATTCCATTGTAAGATGTTTTGGATTTATTAGTGTAGTATATATATATATATATATATATTATTTTTAATAGAAATAAAACGAGGAATATTATTTGGATTAATAAAAATAGTCCCCATAAACTATATATTTTCATAAAAAAACAGAGAAACCCCATCAGTAGATTGTCATTCCTCTATGTTAAGATGTTATGATGAAAAAGAAGGTTGCAACTGGTCTATCTATTTACATGAATCACTATAACATGGATAATTTATTCTCGTAATAATGTAAAAATTTTATTTATTCTACATAATCAATGAATCTATCTTAGAAAAGATATTTATACACTATAAATGATGAATAATATGAAAAAACATTAACTGTTTCATAAGAAAGAAGAAAATTCATTTTTTTCATTTTCTATATATCAATTCATAATATGTCAAAGACATAAATAAAAATTCATAACCACAATAACATGTTATATAGTCAACTAAACCCACATTACTCATCTGATATATATGGCCAATACAAATGAAATGTTTTTACTTTTATATGAAATTTATCCAACGTATTTCCAAAATGAAACAACTGTTTTAAATATAAATAATTTTCGGATGATTTTTTTTAATTCCATAATATGATTTCATACTCATAAATTATATAATGAAATCATGTTTTCTTATTTGGAATATCATATATAAGGAATCTTTATCATATTTTAAATAATTATAAAATTTATATGGTTCAAATTCTAGATTTGGATTATCTAAATGCTTTGATATCTCTTGAATAGACATGAAAAAAAAGTTAACTAAAATATTATAAAATTTTTGATCTAGAAAAACAATTATTTTTTATTACTATATTTTCTTCATTGTGATGATATAAAAAACAGTCCTTCTAAAAACCAAAATTAATAAGATAATGTCTAATATTATCAAATGTTTTGAATCTTATGAGGTCGCATATCATTCAATGAAATTATTTCATCTTTTTGATTAAATGATGAATTTGGGGATACTAATGATATAAATTCTTTAACATTCTCAGTGTAGATATAATTTATAGAATATCCATTAGTATTTTTGAGATGATTTATTCAATCATTATCATGTAATGGTAACATTATTCTACATATTGAGTCTACAATTATTTTTAAAATTTAAGAAATATATCATTACATATTAAAAAATATAACTCATTACTAAATATTATACTTACATTTTATTCATGAAAAATTATATCGAAATATCGCGAGTTATTACTATTTATTAGATATTTTAACAAATAATGAATAACAATAAGTAATTATTAAAAATATTTATTCATTAATATTGCATTTTTATAAAATAAATTTGATTTTTAAATAACTATTAGTAATAAATTATTTAATTTTATATATATAATTATACATGTTATTAAAAATTAATGTATTTTAAAAATTATTTACTATTTAAAAATATTAATTAATAAATATTATTATTATTTACAAATTATTGTTATCATTGACTGATTATTTATTTATTATTCAAATTTATTTATTAATTAATAATTTTTTTTACAAAAAATATTTGTTTACTAATAATAATTATTTCTTTCTATTAATTATTATATATTATATTTTATTAAAATTTTTTATTAAAATTTATATGTTATTAATATTTATAAATTATTAATAATGTTTAGAAATTAATATTAACATTTAATAATTATAATTAATATTTCATAATTATTAATTAATTATTACTAATATTATAAATATGATTTCTAATTTTATTTATTATTAAAACACTTTTATACGTTTTTTTTATTTTTTAGTTATTGTTAGTATTATTATATTTTATACATGTTCTTATATATTTTGAACTTGTTATTAGTATTATTTACTTATATTTTATCATTATTACAATTATTTTCCAAGTAGTTCTAATTATTTATTAACTATAAAAGAATTTTATAAAAATAATAACGAAATTTAATAATTTTAAATTTTTCATATATATCTTCTAAAATTTATTACATAATAATTTCATTTATTATTATTTTAAAATTAATAAAAATGATTATTAATAAATATTAATAGTTAATAATTATAATAAATATGGACAAATATTTAATTTATGCTTCAAAACAATTAAATTATTAATATTAATTAATTTTTTATATTACATCATTTTATTTAATTAATTGAAATATTATGTATTGTTTAGTATTTTTAATAATCATTTAACAATTGGCTAAAAAACTAAAAAATAAATATTAATTACTAGATGGTTGGTAAGTATTATTTATTTTTAATTGTTATCTGTATTTTAGGTAATTCAAAAAAATTTCTCACAAAATATAATAATTTACTAATACATACTAATATTTTCTAGTTTGTTAATTTTATTTATTAAATATTGATAAAATTCTATAATTAATACATAGATTTTAAATTATTATGAAATTTATACTAATTATTTTAAACTTTTATTAATAATTTTTATTTCACACATTTAAAATATAATTAATTACAAAAAATAAATTTATATTACAAAATATTTATTATGTGATTTTAGTAAGTTATTATTTATTAATATAATTTTATAAATATTATTAAGACATTTTATCTAACCCCAAACATGGGAAATGATGTAATATTATTAGATTAAAAGTCGAATATCATTGGTGAATAATTGGTCACAATTAATTTATTAATATAATCAATAATAATAAAGAGATTTTTATAAATTATAATAGTACATTCTGGGGTATATAATGTTAAAAAATACTGAAACGCAATGTAATACAACATTAGGCACCCACTAGGCTGAACATACACATGAGAGTATATAAAGGTAACTGAATTCTAGGTATAATTCTCTAGTACTAACTCAATGATATGCCACTTACATTGTCTCCATGAAAATATTGAACTACACTTTCTCGTACATAATAATCCATTTGAGTGGCTTGACCCATCTATTTAACTTTATACCTGAACCCATTATAACATGCACATTGGCTCAATATGTAAAGTAAAAATAACGTCCTCAAAAACACTGAGGTTCATGTATAAGGGTGGGAAAATAATCTTATTTTGACAAGCCAATATTTGAACTAAAAATATTATATCATAAGGGCATGCTCACGTAATATTATCATGTTATACAAGTCACAAACTCTTTGATAAATCAAATAAAATCATATGGTCCACTTTCAATCCTAGGGCCATAACATCAGAAAAATATCTATGTTTCTTCTTGTATATCGACCTTAATATGTCAATATATATATACCCCCCAAAAAATACATGTATACAAAAACATGAATATACTTGAGTAAAGATAAATATATAACATCAAGTCGAATCAATTTAATCCTAGGGTCTGCCATCCCAATCACATACACATCATGTGCAATTAGTAGTGAGTTAGACATAAAACCACTCAAGTCATGTATAATTTAGTTGATCTATATTTCTATAATCTCAATTAAAAATACTTGATTTTTCTCGCACCAAAATGACATCGAGCATTTTAAATCATCATAGGGGATGTTTTCCCTAAACTAATGTTCGCCCTCATTCGCGACCAATCATACACTGAAAAAAATGTGTCTTGATTTCATATCTAATAAATTATTTTCATGATTTTTGGTTTTTGAAAAATTATTACTGTTTCTAAAATTATAATTTCTATTTATAGTAAATTGAATCAACCAAACGAAATTTAATAATGACGAATGTGGTGGAATTTTAAATTAATGTTCACCATGGGAGGTAATTGTTATCACATCAAGGATGAAAATAATGTAGTAATCTTAGACAACATTCTCTACCAATGTACCATGTAGAGAATCCAAATTATCAATGTATAGAACAAAATAATATTGACACATTTAGTAAGAAAATCAAATTTCATTTGGATTATCTACCAAAATCGTAATTTCTTACTAATATATCATCATGATGGGGAAATTATTTTACATTTCCCATTTGATAGAACATAAAATAAATTCACACAGTTTAGCTACCAGTACGTAATTAAAATCAAAGGTTGGATCTTTTTATGATTACTAGCTAAGATGATGAAATTTAATCCATGGAATGGTTTGATTATAAGATTTTATTTTTTAGTAAGTAATTCAGAAATAATATTCATACAAGTATGAAAAATTAATTTCTATTACATAAGCAGATGGATGGTGAATCTATCAGTACCTATTGATATTATTTTACAATATATGAAAGGTATTATTATCCATTTATATTCAATAATAAATAAAAAGATAATCTATTTTTGTCTCAGAAAACCATTTCATTGAATGTTGATTGATTCAAGTGACTATAGTTGTTATGGATAAAAAATTTCATGTGAAAAAAATGTAGAAATTAAAATTTGATATTCCCACCATTTCCATGTTTATAATATGAAATCAATGAACATGTCTCATAGAAAATTGAATATATAAAATCAATAAAATAAATTAATTCCTATGTATAAATTAAAATTGAGAAGAAAAAATATTCTAATTTGTTGAGAGGAAGTGAGATGTAATTTCAATGGTGTAAGGTTTCTTGATGATACATTGAATCTAAAAATGTGGTGAAAATATTATTTACTAAAATGAAGTAAATAATATTGTTGAATAATGTACACAAAATTCTAAAATTTATAATAATAATGTTTTATGTGTTGTATTCAAACAATTTAAACAATCCTAATTTTTTCATGGTAATATATAGTATTTTACTAAGCCCAAAAACAAATGGACATCGAATGAAACCACAACTCCCCAAGTGGATTATCAAATTGATGTAGTAAAAATCAAATTTATCATCCAAAATATAGAGTCTATTAAATTTTTTGATTATTGATTTTCCCAATATTATATATATATGTATAGTATAATGTATATACAATAACAAATTTTTTTACTCAATTATGATGTTATATTTGTTTATTTTGGTTATATTTAATAATAATTTTATTTATGAAAATATTGCTAATATTATCATACCATAATATTTATATTTTTAATTTATATATTATTATATTTTTATTATATTTTAAAATGTTATATAAGTACAATGATGTGTTCATATAAAGAAAACTCATTTGATACCTTAAAATTTCATTTTTCGTATCCCAAAAAAAATGGTAATATTTAAAAATTAAAAATTCAAAAAACGTACGGAAATTGTTGTGTCTATAGATAGCGTCAATTAACCATGTCACCTAACCACATCACCAGACATTTTCAACTAACTATATTAGCTGACCTTGGCAAGAGTCCATGGTTCTAAAATTATGAACAAAAAAATGACCATGGAAACTATGACATGGAAAAAATGAACTAGCTGTTGAACCTAACACATGAACAAAAATTTATTCATAATATAACCTACAATATGAAAAAAATAACAATGGATCCTATGATATATATAAATAGTAATTACTATTACTAAAATTATCATTTTTTATTTCTTAAATAAAATGATCTTCAAAACTAAAAGTTCTGTTATTCTTATTGAATTATGTATTAAAAAATTATTTACATTTAATTTCAATAATATAAACTCCAAATAGATCTTTATGAATCTATAAGAATGATTTAATTTATTTAATTTATTCATTTTTAATAATATAGTTTTCTAGAATAATTTTTCTACTATATTTTTATTATAAAATTACGTATAAATGTCCAATTATACTGATTCATCGTCATTTTAAAATAAAATAAAATAATAAAAAATATTCACTCAAGAAAAATATACATTTTTTCATTTTGAAGGTTTGTTTTTGGTCTGAAATATAATTATTCAATCAATTTTAGAATTCCTGAATCTCTTACATGTATTCGGCTATGTGTGTAATTAGATAGTGTGTGAATCATATATGTAGAGTTTTTGACTCCTGAAAATTGATTATTACTATAATAAATATAATATATTGTGGGAAATTGTTGTGAAAATTTCCCTACGTTAAAAGCACACCTAAATTTCCCCCCGAAAATCTAATATGTAGAATCCATTTCACAAATTTTATTTCATGAAATTATCCTATATGAATTTGTGAAAGAAAATATACTTATGTTGTGAGATTTGGATACATAGATGAAATAGATAGGTGAATATAATCTATTTTAATTTTATGTTGTGGTTTTGAAAACATTTCTACATTTTTGAAAATCATGAAACATTCTTTGTTTTATTTTATTATTCACATATCTATTTACTAGATGTTCATTATAATTATGTTCAGTTTATTGTAATTCAAAAACTACTCATTCATTATCCAGAATAAAGGTGAATATGTTTTAAATTTTTTTTCCATGGATTAACTATGATTCTTATGGGGTTGATTATATATGAATATTATCAATGTATTTTTAAAAATTGATATATTTATGCTCAAATCAGTTGAATAAAATAGATTTTATCCTAAATATTACATGGGGGTTCTTCAAGAATATTAATTTTCATTATAACATATTTTATTGATATAATTTCTAACAAATTCACATGGATATTAATAATATGTATTTTCTATAAATAAATTTTTATCATTTATATAGAATATATGTATGAGTAGTATAAATATATTTAATGTAAAAATAATAAATTACAATTAATTTAAAATATGATAAATTCATCTTTCATGAATAATTGGAGAATTAAAATGAATTAATAATCATAATTTATGTAAATATTTACTATTGTGTTACTTTTTTATTAATATAGTGATTATTTTTGTATAACCTAATTTTTATTCGCACATTAGAATTAAAATTTATTTCCAGGTGAATATTTTATCATTGGAATTTATGATGGAGGTTCATGTATATTATTGTAGAGAAATTAATTGTTAATATTTATTTGGTTGACATGTTAAAATCATAAAATGTGGAGAATATATATTTTAATCCCCTTTTAACATTCAATACAACATAATTCAAAACTATGTCTTGATTCCTCATTATTAATCTCCTCACTCACATAAACAACTATTTTCCCAATATTTAATGTTCCAATGTCTTAAATGGATAATTCCCTACTTGATACATTTATAAAAATCATAATTGAAAATTATTCATTGTGTTAAACTATTTTAATTATTAATTTTTTATTAAATTTTCTTATATTATGGTCTCAATTAGTTCATCATGCACATGGTTATACTACCATAAAATAGATACGTTTGGGTTTTATTATCCCTTTATAGGACTAGTTTTATGGTATCCCCTTAGAAGACTCACTTCCATTAACACATAAAATGTTTGTGGAAAGGGTTGACCATATAAAATTTTGGTTTTCATGTATTAATGTAAGAGATTTGGTAGTTCATAAATTATAATATTGAATAAGTTATGTCAAGGGATTGTAATGTATCAGTTATGTATACACAAATTAATGGATTTGTTTGGTTGTCACCATTATAAAACTCAGTTCCACGTAAACCTATAATTATGAATTGTTTAAGATTGATCCTGTAAATTTATATGTTGTGTCTTATCATATAAATTAATGGGTTCTTTATGAACTCATAAAGTAAAAGGGAATTGGATTGACCCTATGGAATGAAAAAGGTATTTCAAGAAATATATCAGTCCCCAAAAAATGTTATATACAATAGTGTGTTACATCTCTCTCAGTTACGAGAGGGTGAAGAGTGTAGTTGTATCATTTATATTTTAACAACTATTAAATTCATGAGAGATCTTTTAATTTTTTTAAATTTTATTATATCTATACATAATTATAAATATTATTTTGAATTGTTTAATATTTGAAACAATCCACATTTCTACATAAATTTTATACAATGAGTAATTTTTATTGAAATAAAATACACCCTCAATATTTTTCATTTTTATCACTTGTATGTGATGTAACAATTTGTCTTAGAATGTTGATATAATAATGATATATATATACAATAAGTTAATATATCTATTTTCTAAAATATGGTATCGGTGTAGTATCCTTTGAGAATAAATTATATTGTTACATTATATAAGAGATAATACAATATATTTGAGGTTAGTTCTCTTAAGGATGTAATTTTCATTATTTTGGTATCATTTTATCCTTGTCCAATATAGGGATAAGGGAAAGATCATTTTCACTAAAAAATGAATTAATTACAAAAAACAAAATATTGAATCTAACATTAGGACCATTTTTTTTAAATTAAATTTCATCATTGGAATATCACAATGAATGATTATATAATTTGTATTAATGTTATATATTGGGATATTGTGTTTAAATATTATGGTATCCCCTTAGAAGACTTGGTTCCATCATCACCTAAAATGTTTGTGGAAAGGGTTGACCCTATAAAATTTATGTTTTCATGTATTCATACAAATGATTTAGTAGTCCATAAATTATAATATTGGAGAGGTTATGTCTAGGGATTGTAATGTCTCGGTTTCATATGCACAAGAAATCGATTTGTTTGGTTGTCACCCATAGAAAACTAAGTTCCACATAATCCTAAAATTAGAAATTATTTATGATTTATCCTATAAAATTAAATGTTGTGTCTTATCTTATAAATGCATGGGTTTTTTATGAACGCATAAAGTAAAAAAGGAATTGGACTGACCCTCTAGGAATGAAAAAGGTATATCAAGAAATATATCAGTCTCTATAAAATGTTATATACAATAGTGTGTTACATCTCTCTCAGTTTATGAGAGGGTGAAGAGTATAGTGGTATCATTTAGATTTTAACAACTATTAAATTCATGTTTGATCATTAATTTTTTTGATTTTAGTTTATCCATATATTATTATAAATATCATTTTTAATTTTTAATATTTTAAACAATCTACATTTTTACATAAATTTTATACAATAAGAAATTTGTATTCAAATTCAATACTCCCTCAATATTTTTTATTTTTATCACTTTCCTGTGATGTAGGAATTCGTCTTATAGGGTGGATATAATATTGATATATATATATAATAAGTTGATATATCTATTTCCTAACATTTGGTATTAGTGTATTATCCTTTGAATATAAATTATTTTGTTACATTATATAATAGATAATACAAGATATTTGAAGTTAGTTCTCTTAAGGATATCATTTTTTCATTTTGCTATCTTTTTATCCTAGTCCATAACAGTGATAATGGAAATATAATTTTCACTAATGAATGAATTAATTTCAAAACATATATTGAATATAACATTAGAACCATTTTTTTAAATTAAATATAATCAGAGGAATATCACAATGAATTCTTATTTAATGTGTATTAATGTTATATATTAGGATTTTGTGTACAAATATAATGGTTTATATAAATTTAATATGTTTGAATTTAATATTGGTGATATTGTTAAATTAATTATTTTCTTAATAGGAATATAATTCAAAGTAAATAACATTTTAATATATATTATTCAATTATACTTTTTTATGCTTGCAGCTAGAGAAGACATAGTAATTAGAATTTTCAAATGCACAAAAATTAGATGATGTTCAAGAAGAAATAAATTTAATTTCTGACTACATAGAATGATTCTGAATTACTAGGAGACATGCATTAATTTCCACCGTAATTTGGAAATTTTCCATTTATGGAAAAGTATTATAAGGTAACATTTTATAGGCTATATGTTTTAGAGTGACCCTGGATCCAATTCTAGAAAATTTGGAAATAACCATTTAATATTTATAACCATAAATATTGAGTATAGTGATGATTCCCATGCTTTTATCAATTCAATAAATGATGATTCGCAAATTAAGGATATATATTAAATTTGTAATATGATCATAAAATATTGTAATCAACATAAATACCTGTATCCCATAATGATATATTTTAAATGATTCATGAAAATAAAATAAACCTATATTATAAATTTATGAATGTTTTTGAAGATAAAAATGAATTATCCCTTAAAATTAATAAATTGATAAACATGAATACGGATTCACTAATTTTGAATTTTTATTTTTTAAAATGATATGATATATTATATTCATTCAACTAATAATGATGATTAATAAATAAATTCTAATTTATTAATTGATGATAAGACTCATGTTGAGGATCAATGATGTAATCATAATAATGAAAACTAAAATCATATGAAAACATATTATTCTTCATATGGAATGTTTTCTAAAGAATTGGAATTCATAAAAACATAGAATAAAATGATGAATAATTAATTAGATAATTTTTTAAATGAAATATTTTTCTTTATAAGTACAATTTATAATAAATAGTATGAAAACTCAAAAATTCATCAGACTATTAATTCATGAAATGTAAATATAGAAGGATTCATCTTAATTGTGAGGATATTATTTTTATTAGGTTTAAATTTAATTTTTTGAAATGTATATGTAATGATATTTTTCAATTTAATTTTATTAAATGATAATCATATGGTTATTTTGAAGTTGGTTTCCCTTTCTAGTTCACTCACTCATTTAGTAATAAATTGAATTTTATGTCTAAATCTGATTTCAATGCCAAACTTTCTAAAACCATATTTTACATGGGTGATTATAGTTATGTATTCTAATTTATGTGATACTTATCAATTATTTTAATATATTTAATGTGAAATTAAACCATTTTTTAAAACCATGTAATATAAAATTAATTAATCGTATGTTCAACATATTTATCATTATTTTTTTAGTCTTATAATGTTTATAGGATCATTATAAGCATTGATGATTATATTTCAATATGCTAGAATAATCTATGTAAATTTGAGATAATATCATTTCATTAATGGTTGATTTCACTTAATCTATTAAATAAATAATTATCTTTGAATACTTGTTTACATCACTGAAACTATAATATAGTTACATTAAAAATTCACTGAGTAGCATATCACATGTTTCATGGATGATTCGAATATTAAATTTTCATGTGTAGGATTTTATATTAATGGTATTAAAATTATACTCATTATGATTTGAAATTTTCATTACAAAGACAAATAGTTTTTTTGTGGAGAAACTACTATTTATAAATTTAATTTAATAATTTGAATGTGTACTGAAATTGTATATTGAGTAATTTATCGAAGATTGGATTCAATATTAATATAATAATAATTTATTTATTAAAGGTAAAATAATTCATAAATTAGATTTTATTTTTTATTTATAAGTTATTTTTTTAACTGATATATATTTATATTATTCTATAATTAAGTTGGATACATAATTATTTTAATTATAAAATTTTTTCCATGAAAATCATAATTGTTATGATATTATAGTTTATGTATGTTGTGTGTGTAATGAAAACTTATTTTTATAAATTGAAAATAATATTATTTAGTTATACATATATATATTCATATTTATTATATAATTATGGGGGACAAAGAGCTTGTTTATATTCATAAATATTCTATTTTATAATTGAATCTTTGAAATTGGGAAATTGTTTTCATATTTACTTTTGATAATTTTCTGTACATAATGGTTTTTCATTATTTTGGTCATCACATATATACCATATAATATTATCTTAATTTAAAATATTTATTTCACATAAAATATTATTTTATATTGTTTTTCACATTAATTTTCCCAAACTATTTTTAAAATTGTGGTTGATGAAAAATTGTGTTCTGGATAAATTTTTTGAAAATAGAGTGATTAATAATGACCCCAGATACATTTTTTAAAGGAGAATAATTATAAAAATTGTGTAATAAAATGATATTTTCATATAGATATATAAAGAGAATTGAATTTTTAAGTATGAATTTTAAATAGATATTTATACTTTTAATATTATACCACTCTGAAAATTTAAAAATGGTGGAAATGTTTTTTAAATTATTATTTATTTTTTTATTGCCAAAATGGGTTATAATGTTGAGTGGAACCTTTAAACACTTTATTTTATGATAATAAAAATATCATATTTTATAACATTAAATGTATTAATATTTTGTATTATTTAGAGTACAATTAATCACTGTCATATGATAATATTTATATAAAGAAAATGTTATTGGTTTTTTAGTTATTATAGTTAAAAATATGTAGTAAATGATTTATAATGCATTCCTATGCTAAATAAGTCATTATAGACCTTAATATATAATTTTTTTTCTATAACTAAAATGTTACAATTTATAGAAATTGGATATTTGGAAAAGTGTGTAAACTAATTTGTAAACTAACAATGTCAACTGATTTTTTCTCATAACCATGTCACCAAATAGTGTCAAATGAATATGGAACCTTCTGGATGTACAAAATAAAGATGATATTGAACCTACCACGTGAAAAAATTTATAGAAATTGAATACTTTTATATATATAAATGTGTAGGCTATGGAACCTACATTAAGAAAAACAAATCCTATCATGGAACCAACTATTTAAAAGAAATGCACCAACCATGGGACCTAAACAATGATAATAATGTACTGAATGTAGAAGCGATCATGATTACGGACTATTCATGAAATTTTCTTCAACATTGATTTTATAACATGAACTAGAAAAATAAAAATTTATTAGATTATTGTTTAATTGGAATGAAATATATTATATATATTTAGATAGAAAAAGATAAACTCTAGATCTATATCTATATCAATAGATATTTTATTTACATATCTTTCAGTTTTCTATTAGAAATATAGAGTATTAAATATACTATTTAATCTATATTTTTAAAACCAAATTTGGTATATAAGGACTATTAAGTTAATTTAGAATAATTTACAAAGATAATGAAATTATAAAAATATAATTAACCAATACCCGATGTTATTTCCTCCGTTTTTATAGTCATTTTTTGTCATTAATTCGTTGTATTTGTCAGTTTTTTAACATTTCACAACACCTTGCATGAATTAAGATGCATGAATAATTTTCTTATATTATAAATAGATACATTGATATAAATTAGTGTAATATTTATTTCTAATGTATATAAATTATAAGCGTAGTGGGAAATGCATACATTAATATTCTAATTTGAATTGGCGGTAAATTCCCTTTATATGTATCAATAAGAAGCTTCTCTTATATAAATACAATTATAATACCTTCGTCTGAGTGAATTCTACTATATAGAATTCTTTATATTTTAATATTTGGATATGTGGAGTCAAACATGTATACATAAATAATATATGTGAATTTTTCAACATTGATCTATAAGATTCAATTTTTAAAAAAAATACTAGAAATATATTATTTGTTAAATTATTTTTCAATTTTCCATTAACTAGATATTTACTGTAAACATTTTAGGTTTATTATTAGTTATATAATTACACATTGATTTTATTGAAACCATGATAAGAATATTCAAATTGTTCTAAGATGGGTTAATTATGATATATATTGGATTATTTTTATATGTATATTCAGAACAAATTTTTAGATCTTGATATTTTCAAATTCAATGAATTTGGAATGTATGGAGTTCCTTCCAAAAAAATTAATTTAATATTTTATAAATGTTAATATTTAATATTAACAACACTATTTAAGGAATTTCAAGAAATTGTTCATGTCAATCATAATTAATTATCTCTTATTTTAAATACACTTGAACCCTCTAACTAGAAAACATGCATGGATAATAGAAAAAAAATAAAATTTTAAATTTTAAATTGGAATTGTTATAACATATGTATTGTAATTATCATATCAATTATGGATCTTTTCTATAGAATTTTGATACCAAATTTATCGAAATTTTTAATAAATTATTATTTTTAAATTATTATTATAATTAATTAGTTATAGAATTACGATCAATAATAAAAAATTATTTAATTTTTCCTCCAGTTTCTGTTTTTATTAGTGGAATTGACAATAGGTATTAGTGGGATTTTTACTATAGAAATAGAAATATATATATTGATTTATAGTATTAAAAAACTGTGTAGTGAAGCGAAGATAGATGTGACTATTCTTTTACTCATTCATACATCATGTCACAAAACTATATCATAGAACATCATTATTTAACTTCTTGATGAATTAAACTTCTGGTTGCATAATATTAACTGTTTCAACATCAAGTTAGGTAGGAAAAAAACATTTTTCATGTTACAAAATCATCATTTTTAATCAGTTTATTTGATGATAAAATTAATTCATTTATTATACTATAAAAAAATATATTATAATGTTTCACTGTGTGAATCATTCATAGGGTTATACTACACTAATAAAGTGTAATTCTTGATTTGGAATGTCCCCTTAAAATGCTGGGTTTCATTTATCCCATAGATGATTGGGTTCTGCAAAACCTATACAATACCGGATGAAATGAATGTTTTGTATGAGTCATGGATTAATTTATTCCATTAGGGGAATGTGATGATGATCACTTCATTGAAATTTATTTGTTATAACAGAGCCTATGGATATATATTTTGGGTCATTTTCTAAAAAAATGTTATAATTTGTACTATAAAAATTTTGTTCTATATAATCATGAATATAGAAAAAGATAATGAATGATCCTATAAAATTCGATGTTAGGTACTCATATATAATTAGATTATACTTTTTTTTGAACCCTTAAGGAAAATGTATCATGGATGAGCCAATGAGTGTTTAAATGATGGAATGAATGTATTTACACTATCTTTCAAGAGTGATATACAATAGTGGGTTCTATATCTCTCATTATTGGGCAATTTAAGAAGTGACTATTTTTTATTTATATTTGAACCACTATAAAATTCATTTTTTCATATTTTAATTTAATATATGATAATTTCCATACATTATTTATACATTTGTGGTTGTATTGGTTAATATATAAACAAACCAATTTAATATAAAAAAATATAATTTGATTTACATTTAAAGAAAATAAAATTAGTCCCATATATTCACTATGATCACCTCTTCATGGCATAACTGAATAGGCATGGGATAATGAAAAACATAATCAATGATTAGTTACAGGGTAAGAATTGAAAACATATTATTGTACAATGGGTACATTTAATATCTATAGTTCATATTTGATAGAATATTGTAGGAATTTTCATCATGAAAAACATTTTATTCTCCATTTAGTTGTATTTAATGTTATTATAAAAATTCATAAAATTGATTTATATTAATACCACATCAATATCGTAGGATGGAAAGTCCCATTTTTCATTTAGGATGAATGCATTGTAATTAATATATGTTATGAAAATGAAAAACATCCACTGTAAATTACATCTACCTCTTGGGTCTTAATGCATAACCACATAGGCTATTTGTCGTATATTTTTTGGTAAAAATTATTATTTTAATGATGTAAATTCTTCGTTTTATTTTTTTATTACGGGAGGACATACATTATCTTCTACCAAATCAAAAATTTGATTACCCAACAGAACACATACTTGGGTCAATACCCATTCCAATTTTTTATAGAGAATGGCCTCATTGGAGTTTCTGGAATAAGCGATTCATTTCTCCATGTGAATCACCTTGGGTTAAACCTATTGTTTATGTTAAACAAAAATTATGTATCAATTGGATGTTGTTATGAAAATTACAAACATAACGAGATCATGATCCTGAAAAAAATTATCATTTATCACATATTTTTTACTTCATAGAACAACTATGTAGACCTCAATACATTATTAAGATTCACATTCATTATATAAATATCCAATTGATATTTAATAGGAATGATATACTGAAAAAACCTTTTTACTTGTTTTGGATACTCTTCCTTTACAGTGATTCCATTTTAGTAATGATCATCCTTCATTTATCTTCATGGATTTATTTTATGGAGTCTCTATATATTACCTTGAACATTTTATGGTAGTCTTCATTTATAATATTATTATATATTCTTTTTTAAAGTTAGATCATGATGATCATCAGTTTATTGTGATAAAATTATTATTAAAATTGAATCACCTTTCAAAATTTAGAAAATATTTAATTTTTCATCAAAATGTAAAATTATTGTATAATATATTATCGTGTGTGGATATATCAATAAATCAATTAATGATAAAAGTTATTATAAATTTATATATATACTACAAATGAATGATATGTACATCATTATTATTATGGATTGATATTGTAATCTGTTAAGGGTGAATATTCCATTGATTTTTTATCCACTCCACTAGATCACTCAAAGTGGAGCAAATTCTGTTATATGGAAGCATGTGATGGAATTTTTAGGTAGCTATAGTGATGGTTCATCGGTGGACTCTTCATATACAACCTTGTAGTAAGGAATGGACTTAAATCTATTTTAATGCATTTAAGAAGGGAATTTGGTATATTCTGATGTAGAAATATATGATGATAGACTATGCCTCATATAAATTGAGTTTTAATGAGAAAATTTTCATAAATAATTATTTGGAGATAGCATTAGTAATTTTGAAAAAAATTTGGAATTAAATATACGGACATATGTGAGATATATATACAAAATATAAATGTTTCAGTAGTATTTTAACATAAAATGATTGGAATATATTCCATAGATGATGTTTTGATATTATTAAATATTATTAAGGATAATTATATTTCCACCATATAGATAAAACATGTTGAAAAATTATTATAGTGAAGAGGATCATTCTATAAAATTTATAATCATGATCCCAAAATATGTAATATTTTTAGTTATTGAATCGAAGGATATCAAATTATTGAGGGAATGATGAAATATTATTTTACTCAAAAGGATATTTTAGAATCAATCCATGGGTTTATTAATGTTTTGTTTCATTAATATATTTAACAATAGATTATTTTGATAAATATTCATTATATTAACCATGATTTTGATGGATTGTTATTGTTCATAAAATGTATTTGTATCCTATCTAGGCCAGATTTGAAGACAGAGCTGTCAGGGGGAGCTTAGAGTTACTCATTCTATAATCAACCTGGTTATAAAAATAATTATTGAGATATATGTGATTATGTATAGTGTTATAAAAATATTATAGATATTGTGTTGTATGTTTCTCATTTATGTATATCTCAATTTATTATGGATGAAAGGAAAAAATTATAATTGGATTTTAAAAGCATTAACCACAGTAGATGAAAAATATTAAAACCTCACCTGGGATTTCATTATTATAATTCAAATATAACCTAAAGGGAATGATTATTTATTGATAATAGTTCATCACGTTACGAATTTATCACACATCATTTCCATTAACGTGGATTTTTTTCCTTTCAAACTCAACGGATTATACAATAAGGATGTAGAAAGAACATGGAGTAAAAATCTCAATCATATGTGATTGGGATCATAGGTTTTCGAAAATTATTTCATTGAATCCATTGTTTTCGTCTAGATATAGATATTAATTTTATTACAATATATATTAATCTAACAGAAGTTCACTCAAGTAAAAAGTTCACTCTAGTGGATATTTTGAGGTCATGTTCAATGTAATCCAGTCGTTGATGGGATCAACAAAACCAGCTTGTCTAGTATTTTTAAAACAAAAGACATCATTATAGATATCAAATATACCATTATTAATCCCTATATATATTTCATTTTATAACTCCAACATTATTGAATGAGGTTGTAAAAAGGAAAATGTTGGGCCATGATCTTACTTAGGAAATAGAAGTGAAATTAATTGTTATTCAGTACCACATCAAAGAAAATTAGTGTCGATATAAATGTTTTTCGGATAATCATTAATGAGATCTAGAGTATGAAGTCAGTGAGAAATTGGTTATATGAATTCATCTAAGGAATAATAGTAACATATTCTGAAGAAAAAGAAGGTAACTGATCCTTTGGTATATTGGCCCATTGTAGAATATTGATCATAGTAGTATGACATCTAATTGTATTGAAATTCCAATGAACCTCACTAATGATCATGATGTGTTCCATGAATCTCTGTTATGTAATAAGGTCTGTAATAAATAATGTGTATTAAATTCATAGTTCATACAATTGTGGAAGGATTTTTAAAATAATGAATATCTATTAGAAATTTTGGATCATATAGATAATGTTAAATGAAAAAAACATCTAACCATGTAAATTTTTTATGGTGGAAAAAAGATTAAATATTCTTGACAGGAAACTAAGGAGGTGATTATATAAGGGTACCACTTTTTTATTTCATATTAATAAAATTTAAATTTCAAATTCCTTTTCATGGATTCTAATGTAACATTGAAATATTTTATCAGCTAGATGATTTTATCACACATTACACCCAACATGGTATCTTAGGATTAATATACCTAATAATGACTTAACGATTCATCATAAATCTTATTAGATTATGGAAAATATAACTTCATCAACATTTTATTGATATTTAAATATTGAAGGGAAATATATCAATGAATATAAAATATATAATATTTCATTTAATAAATGATAAAAAATGTCACTCTCTTAGTATTAAGTAACACATATGGTTCCATATCGTGAGAAAATCATGTTATGAAGGAATATACATTTATATTATGAATTTAAGTATATATATTTCTTGATAGTAATTTACTTGTAATTTCTAGTTTTTTAAAAATGGAAATAAATTCATCTGCAACTCTGTTAAAATAATTATCGAATTAATAAAACATATAATAAAATATTTTAAAAATATTTTAATTAATATAATATTTGTGATATAATATGTGTCCCCAATTTTTTATATTAATAAATAAATATTATATTAATTTATTAAATTCTAATTTTGACTTTGAATTTTTTTTATTCTAATTATAAATATTTCTATACAGTCTAAATGTCATATAATTATATTTTTGGTAAATAATATTTTATTATATTAATATATATAAAAAGATGAAAAAAATAATAAATGGGGATAACATATGGTTGATAATGTAATCCATTCCCCATTTATATTTCATTTGGAATTATTTTTATTAAGAATGAAATTAATATATTTTATCATTTTAGAAAATTCAATTAGTATTCCAACACTCAATTATGAAAGGGAACCCTCATTCAACTTACTCACAACATAATAATAATTATAACTCATAAAAAATATCAAAAATTAGCTTATAATCTCCCCTACACATTAAATTTATTTTCGTTTTCTCAAAATACATACCCTATAGACAATAATTGGATATCTAAATGGGTTGTTTCATGAATGATGTAATCACCTTAACCGATCACTTTCATTTTATGTATTTTATTACCACCTCAAAATATATTATATTCATAACTAAAAAAATAAAAACACTGATATAGATATTCTATAATGTTTGTATTATTTTTAAACATGGTTATTTACATTAATTTTCATCATATTATAATTTAATGTATTACTTTGGCGTATGAACGACTTATCGTTTCCACATAGTGTTAAATATAATTTTTCATTAAACATTGATAATGATAAATATTATGATATGGAATATTATAGGTATTTTATTTAATGGATAATGAATATTTTTAAATTATTACATCATTTCAACAATCTTTCTTGATAAACTGAAAAAATGATAATATTATTCAGGCATATATATGGAATACTACCTCTATGAATTGATGTAAACTTGTTAAAATTTCCATTGTAATTGTATTTTAATAAGGATGAATTTAATGAATATATATGATATATATGATATAATTTTTATTATTTAAATGTTATTTATTATTTTGTTTTCTCTCATTCCAATCGTTGACAAATTGAAACATCTTTTATGGGGGCATAAATTTTACTATCACCTAGAATAGTTCAATTTTTTTTCAATTTTTTTATAATTATAAATATTTATATAATGTATATGCATGATACATATGAAATACATTTCATTAGTGAGATTATAAAACCCTGATGAATGTAAATGGATCAAAACTCCAGAACCGATTAATACACGAAAAATTAATCAATTAACAACAAAAATAGTGATTTCAATAACGATTTATTTATGAACATGTTAATAATGATTATAAATATACCATATATAGTATGATATATATTATGGGGTTTATTTTATAAATTTATAGTCATCTATATGTTTTATAATTTAAGGAATAACACGTTTGAAGGATGATAGTCCATCGGTAAGGGATTTATGTTTCAATAATATTTTCATTGGGATTATTTGTGGTTGAACTTCCGTTAGTATTAATTAAACACAAAATATTTGATTAATTACATTAAATTTTAATCACCATTTGTTATTTAATAATAATAAGTGATTATTTTCATTTCTCATAGTTTATATATAATAAATACAAAATGAATATTTTTATACAAAAATGAATATTCAATCAGGAACCATTTATTCAATATAAATATATTATTAAAATGATTTAAATTTTTTTTTACTATTATCCGATTAATTATTAAATTAATTTATACCCACGGGTAAATGTTTTTAAGAAATTGTCTAATTTGAATCTTATATAGGTTTTCTGAAGTGGGAACTCTTTATGTCATTACAAAAAATATAAAATGAATGACATCTTTTAGCTTATAAGAAACGAACATATATTCCCTCAATCATAACTTCTCAATTTTTTAAATATTGAGTATCATTTATTTATAATTATTTAGAAATATATAATATTTATATTTTTTGATGATTTAAAATAGTGAATGTATTTCATTCTCATTAATTATTTTTCTAATATTTTAAATAAAATTTTGTTTATAATATCATATTTTTATAATATTTTTATTTTATTGGTGATATGATCCAATTATGACATTAATTCACATTATATAGATGGATACCATCAATATATTTTATTTTATTAGGTAACCCTTTTATTTTTCATGTGTTATTCCCTAAAAATGGATGAAATATTTATGAAACCCATTTTCATTGCTTGTGTTATGGTGAGATGATATCATTATTTTTTTATGATCTTATTGATAATATATGCATGGTTTTTATTAAGTGAGGGTGGTTACATTATATCCATATAATTTGGTTAGATTATAAATATGGACTTATGGTCTTAGTATTATATATAAATACAATGATTTGGGAATTTATTGATATCATATGATCCAATCTTGAATGAAATGGTGAGAAAACCATTTTCCATAAGGTACTAATTACAATATGATTGTCTTTAGAGTGATCCATGAAAACTACTATAGTATTTTATTAGACCATATTATACTATTATAGTCCAAAAAAATCCTTGAATTCAAAAGGAATTATTTTTATGCTTTTTTGTATGAAGAAATACATGTCTTATGCCAATTATATTTTATAATGGATAAATTTCATCCATCCCATTCGAAATCAATTCTTATATGAATTCAAGAATTTATCAATTAACCAAGATTATGATCTTCAATATACATGATATATTTCTGAAATGTGATTATCATGTTCTAAATCACTTTTTCTCATGTAATATTTACATGATAGTTGATATCTCGCTTGTTTTATTGTACAGAGCTTCCAAGATCACCATTTAATATTTTTTTTAAATGGTGTTGTTCTAGTCAACAATTTAATATGATTACCATTCTCTAATAATTAGTGAATAAATTGAATACTATATATATAGACGAAGGGTTCTACTTATGATGAAAATTGTGGGAGACTTGCATGACCCCATTTTTTATGTGACCATTTTTTCTTAGATATTATAACTATATGATTATTACCTATATAATAATGTTATGTAATGAATATTCACATAATATAATTTTCCAACGATTTATGGAAAATATATTCCTTTATATAAAAAGAAATAAATTTGATCAATGTGTCACTAGAATATACACAGACAATTTGGAATATTATTAGTGGGATAGACTGAAGAAATATATTATTGATTTTATAATGAAATGTGTGATCTTTTCCTGGAAAAATAATTTCAATTATTACTAAATGTGATTTCTAAATTGTTATCAATTCATAATGGGTAATATGAGAATATATATATGAATTTTGTGGATTTATAACCATATAAATTTAATGGTATTAATGCATGTTCATTTATTATTTTTCATTTCATTTAAAACATGAATTTTAAAAAATATATAGAAATTTTTTATTTGGATCAGGTTTTATGATATTTTGTTTAATATATAATCAGGTTATTTAGAGTACCTCCATTTATTGAATATGATCATGACACTAAAATAGAATTATTTTTTAAATGAATAACACAAGTATTTTTTGTATTGAATTAAATTTAATAACTTTTCATCAACAATATGAATGATATTTGAGAGAGAAAAATTCATTCACTAGAGAAATTCCATTGATTATAAAAATGAATTTATAATGATTTTGTTATTAATATCATTCATTGGTAGAATTTTCATATAATATCAACTATTATTATTGTATAATGAGAACCATATGAGGCATTAAATTGAATTTTATAATTAACTCTACTAATTTGGGATGATGATGATGTGACAATGTTTATTAGAATTCAATTTTTATATCTTATGATTATAAATGTAATGTTGATTATACACCATATGATTATTACATAGATATGGAAGATGAGGTATGTATATCATTGGAGGAATATCATTCATTTGGGTTAGGGGTTTATGGGTTTTGTAATTGATATCATTTGTATTATATTATTCGTTGTCTCAATTGGTGAACATTTCTTATATGGTATATTGTTTCATAAGAAATTATTGGGAATGATTTATTTTTTTATTACTGTGAAAACATTTCTCAGTGTTTATATATGTTAAATGATTTTTTACAATAATGTAATAATTGAAATATATACCTGATGAATCTCATTCGTTGATCCCTAATGTGGTTTAATTATAAGAGAATGTCAGTAATGTAGAAAATCCTATTTATATTCTTAATTATTTAGAGTATTTGTTTCATAATTAGGAAAATCACTTGGTAATTTTTTAGAGAAGAACCATATAATGAATAAAATATATTATACTCTAAAAAAGTAAGTTTTGAAAAATATACTCAATTGATTAATTTATGAATAAATTTCAATGAAATGATTTCTTTTAGGGAAGAGGAATGTAAAATATCATGAAAAGTTAATAAATAAATATCTATTGTCCTTGGTACATTAAAAATAATATTTTATATTAAAATATTTTATATATTTATCTTATTTTATTTTATGTTTAAGATAAAAGATTTATTCAAAGTATATTATTTTCATTATTAATTTAGTTTGCTATATTTATTAAATTTATAAGTATTATAATTATAATTTTATATAATTTACATATACATTAATATTAGTAAATGAATATTACTATCAATGTATTTTTTGTTTTTTTATAATGTAGTATGATTTTGGTTTAATAATAAAATATCCATTCCACAAATACCATGAAATTTATGAAAACATAATGATGTAAAAATAAAATAAATATCAATAAAACCATTACAATAAAATAATGTGTGATAAACTAGTATCATGAACAATTCAAAAACAATTATGTTTAATTTTTTGACACATGTATAGCTTTTTGGATCATATGTTATATTTAAATATTACAAAAAACATTTTGTGGATTAATTCACATAAATTTATGGAGGGAGGGACCGATTATGTTTTTAATGGTTCTAATGTATATGAAAAAATATTTTTAAAAATATTCTCCCCTTAAATTTTTATTATTCACCACTATTATATAATATTGGATAAAAGATGAATAACTTCATATTTTTGGAAAAAAATTATTTTTCATAAAAAATTATTATATTAAATATGAGACATTATGTTATAAAAATATATACAACATCATTAAATTTAAAAATTAAATACAGTTTCATAATATTGGATAAATTGTTTTTAATTTCATAATGGATTTTTTTTCATATTTTGTTGTAATTTCTATTACGATGTTAAAAAGAATCTCTACGATATTGGTAAATATTATTATCATGTTTTTAAAAATGGTATAAGTTATAAAATAATGTCTTAAAATTAATAATTTCGATTGTGTGATAATGTGTTAACATTAAATCATCTCATATTGACATTTATGTTACATTGGAAACACATTGAAATGTTTATGAATTTATATTATTTTTATACAATAGATATTTACAAGAGTTCCACTCAAATCCATTATAAAATGGATCTCATCTACTCACTTATCCCCTCATTTTTTGTATCCATTATCTATGATGATATTGAAAATTGCACCCCAATAAATACTCCCCATATCCATGTGATATTGATGTCTCCAAATATAGATCCTATGAGGCTTCATATATAATCTAATAAAAGATATCTATTTTAGAGGTATAAGTTTTCACCATATTCTGTTATGTTCATTTTTTTCTTATGCCTCCATTAAATTTAATGAATAAAAACTAAAATTATTTTATCATTACATATTCTATAATGAAATGGTATAATTTTGATTTAATAACTACATTATGGCCACTATTTTATCATATGGGAAATGCAATCTTCATTCATGTTTACATGTTTTTTTCCACCATCATGAACTTATGCATGTCAATATTCAAAAATTCTTCAAATTGATTGTCATAAATGTGACGTTAATGGATGTATATATTTTTATTGAATAATCATGACAATATTAAATTTTGATTATATCTATCTTATTAACCTCTCAGCACTTGAAAAATTGAAAATTTATTTATGCATACATGTGCACTACAACCTCTAGAATGTGGTTAAATTTATTTCTTCCTTTATACATTGTATGTCCAATAAGAAATATGGATTTCGTGAATAAATATGATATTTACATGGTTATTATGATATTTTAACAGAAACCAATACTATGATTTGTTTTAATTATCATCTATAAAAAAGATTGAGGCATCACTCATGATAATATCAAAACGGATTCTATTAAGAATCTATATGTATAATCATAATACAAATTTAATTATAAAGGTCACTATAATTTTTTAACTTTGTATATATATATATGGTAAATTTAGATCATCAATGGTGTAATAATAATTGTATTTAAGGATCAATTTCTATATTCTAACAAACCATTGTACGAATTAATGATATACTTTAGGGTATATTAATATATTATGAATATTCTAATGAATTAATTGACTTTTTAATTAGTGAATTAATGTATATCTTGGATAAATTTCTTTTATAATTAATATCTCCCCACATAAAATTATGAATGGTTGTTTTTTTAATAAATTAGATTAGAAATATTAATGTAATATTGATTTATCCTAATTATCCCATTTTAATTTGATGGGTGGTTTTTCAATATTTTTTTTTGCTTAACCATATTGATGGTTTATATTATTCTAGGTATACATTATAATTAATTACATAATTATATTATAGGTAGGATATAAAAACATTTTATATTCAATTGTTATATTAATATTCAAATTTTATATATAAATGTTTTTATATATATGATAATATATTAACAATAAGAAAAAATAGAATAAATATTCTGATAAACAATATCCTTAACATATCTTAGAATATATATAAATTATTCATCATTGTGATCTAGATATATTAAATGAGAATTTTTTATGATATTCAAGGTGTTATTCCAGAAGAGGGGGTGGAATTTTCAATTTTTTACTGTTTCATATATTTTATTTTCTTAAAATCTATATCAATTTGACCCTATTGATCTTCTGGAATTGAAAAGGTTATTACAAGTATCAATATATAATGGTTCTCCTTCCCCATTATATAGCCTTCAGGTTCATCTATTTTGTTTTTTATTATTGTGATATATAGTAATTTTTCAAATTTCATTGATTATAGATAACTCAATTTCATTACTATTTAGAAGAAGTGTTTATTTCCTTATATTTATTACAAGTTTGATCAGATCTGTGGTGCTCAATAATTTTACATGATTAAGATAATATATGAAAATAATCTGACAAATATGGATATTGAAATGATGAAGACAAATATTGTATTTGGTATATCCATTGTGTGTTTTTAGTTTTATGTTATTCATTCTAAAATGAGTCCATTGTATTTACAGGTCTTATGAATAAATATTTCGAAGAGTATTATAATATATTTTCACTACTATTTATGAATTAAATTATTATATATATTATAAAATTTATGAATAATATGATATGTATAGTTTTTTTAATATAAAAGTAATTAAGATGTGTGGGAAGTTTTTAAAATGTTAAATTTTTTAATAAGTAATTTCAATACATAGTGACATTTTAACTAAATATGGAATTTCAGTTGATCCTACCAAATATATTGTTTTAAATGATGAATAGAGAAAAATATTCACAAATATTTTCAATTTTCATAGATTATAATCTAAAATTAAATTCATTATCTAAAACATTTATTTGTTGTCAATCCCCCTAAACTCAGTTTCTCATATGGAATTTCAATTGAAAATGAAAATTTAGTGGGATGAATTTTTTTTGGAAAAATATTAAGATTATATTATAACTGGTATTATATCATTACATATTAAAATATAAATATATTCTTCAATGATATTCATTATTTGAGGGGTTTAGTTGTGTATTGATGCAAGATTATTATGTAATTTTACACACTTTAGTCTAATAAATACTCTAATAAAATAATTAAACAATAAAAGATATGGAGGTTAATATTTTTCTTTTCTACATTAAATATATTCAGGCATCTATAATATAATTATAAATGTTAAATATATACTAATCATAAAGTTATAATGTAAATCATTACACAAAATTAAGTGATGATGTAACAAAGAAGGTTATAAGAATAGAGAAATTATTATGAATTTAAAATTTGTTCCCATCATGGTGAAGATTAAAATTTAGTTATTTATTTTTATAAAATTATAACACCTAAATAGTAATTATTTTTGAGAATATTATAATCTATTTTTTTGAATAAATTAATATTGTTTTTTATGCACATAGAAAAAACCACTCAGGGGATATAATTGTCAATGAATTAATATTTTTTGAAATAATTAAGTGTTCAACAAAGGAATATCATAGATTAAAAATAACATTTAATTATTTATAAATGTTATATATTAATATTTTATCCTTAATTGAGAATTTTTTATAATTTTTAGAATAATTTATTGTTTAATGAATTATTATCAATTTAAAAAATAATAATTATTAAGTGAGGGTCACAAATATTCCTTTTCAATTTATCCAGGTAAATATATGTATATCTATATATATATAGGTAATGTCATTAGTATTATTGATTGGAAGTAATTAAGTGATATATTACAAATTTTACATAGAAATACATGCCATTCTAACTGGTTGAAGATGGGATAAAATTAATGTTATGGGTACATAATCCATTGTGGCTATATATGTGGAAATAGGTAAATATATCCATTAATTTTATTGTGGGATTAACAATCACATCTCAAAAAAAGTATTTAATTTTTTTTAATATTATTAATTTAAACATTTTTATTTCATTTGTTACTATAAGAAAAAAAAAATATTTGAGATATATTTCAATATATCATGTAAATGAGATAGTCATTTTATATGTATTTCCAATGACTAGACAATTTTATTATGGTAAAATATTTTTTATTCATTTATAATGGACTCTAGAAGATTATTTTATTGAATTTATTCTCATTAGAAATTTTAATCATCATTATGATTGATGGTCAAAGAAGGAAACTCATATTTTTTAAGATATTTCATGGTTAAGATAACTATATTACCATGGTAGTTTGGTTTTATCATATATTACTGTTTTAATTAAATTATAATATTAGTTTTTATTCTATAGAACAATTCGAATCAGCATTTATAATATTTTTTCAATGTACAAAATTTTGGGAAATGTTTTTAAGGAATCTATTTGTTACAATTTTTAAATTAATATAAATTTGAAATAGCGATGAAGATTTATCAATGAATGAGTGTATCTCATAATCAGATTGAAAATATTGTGATTATTTTGAGGATGATCATTCACTAAAAGGACAAGGCCATGTTGTTTTTAAGGTTGGTGCTAAAGCATCATTTAATAATTAAAGGAAATGGATCTTTTTGTCTCGATAGAGGGAGTCCCATTACATAGCCCAATGGTCCAATGTCAAATGGCCCAAATACAAAGATTAAAATCCCATTTATTGTCCCAAAGTTCCTTTCAGTGAATAATAATTCTATTGTAACCGGGATGCCACCATACATGTTTTTATACCACCACAACTATAGTCCGCCCTATTGTACCTCATAAGCTACAGTGCCACAACTGTTATATTCCCTACTACAGTGTAGCTAAATTTACACTACAGTAATATGGAATCCCCCCTCTACCCATATTTGATACATGGTCATTGGGATTCCAAGAAAAAACCTCTACTACTTGGGCACATGATTATTGGCATGAAAAGACCATTTTCTTCATAATGAATCTCCAAGGAACAGTGTTATAATTTTTTCAATAATTTAATATGAAGTCTTTGGTTATAAAAATAAATCTTCCTCAAAATGGGGGATCATTTTTGTATCATGTTTCTTTGCATTCTAGTTTTCATTTCATGTATTTTGTATTCTATTTCATTTTGTTACGAAAATATTAACAAGATGAATCTAATGTTTTTTTCCAAAAAATGGTACACAAAGATGAGGATAAATCATTTTAAAGGGAAATTTAGATTCCAAATCCTAGTGTTTTGGTGTTTTTTAATTAGGTTAGACACCTAGTTATTGGTTTATAGATGAACCTTTTGCAATTAATTTCTATAGTTCTATTTAACATGTCTATTAAGAAATTATTGATTTCATTAACAAATATGATATTTAAAATATTATTATTGTATTATAATTTGAAATAATGTTATTCATTATTTTCTATTCATCCATTAGTAAATATTAACATAACTAATTATAATATGAAAACAATTTTGAGTAATAATTTTTTTGTTTAGTTATAAGTCAATGTTAATTTTATATTGCACTCAAAACATCATATCTGAAGAGATTTTTGATAAATTAATATCATCAAGATTAAAAAAAATAGTTCATTGAACGTTTATATTTCCCCACATTGAAAATTGTTTTACTATAAAATGTTGTTGTCTCAGATATATTTAATTTTTAGGAATATGCAAATAAATTGTTTGTTTTGGGTACTACAAATTATATTATTTATTGGATGATATCTATTAAAATAAATATATCACTTAATAAATAGATTAATGAACTTTTGTAATCAATCTTTGTGGAAATATTAATTTAATAATGATTTATGGTAAAAATCAAATTATAATTTTTATACTATATTTTCAAAAAAATAATATTTGCATATCAATAGTGAAGGGTGATATTCTTATAGGTATATATTGGATAAAATTAAATATAACAGAGAAAAAAATAATTTTCAATTAATAAATTTATTTATGAAATGTATATATATTTGAGTTTATACCGGTGATAATATATTTAGAAGATGGGAAATTGAATAATTATTTCAATGGAATTTATTTGTTACATTTAGTTGGGAATAAAATATTCTTTATTAGTTATTTATGTGTGATAAAATAAAATTTCCTTAAAAAATGATTTTTTTTTCAATATGGTGGATTAAATTTTCAATTGACTATGTTATTGATTGTAATTAAATTTCAAAACATCCTTATCAAATTGTTCTAGTTGATATAATGTGAATGAAAATATAGTGACATGAATTACATGATAAGGGTTTTATCCACCCGTTTACGTTACCTTGTTGTTCCCCTATTTACTTTTTATTATTTTGAATTTTTTTTTAATTTAATTACTTATAGATCACTCAAAATCATTTGTACAGTGAAAATTATTTGATACCTAAAATTGATATCTTCTTTTACTATCACTATAGTACTCAACATTTTTACATAATTAAGTTATAATATTGATATAAACTACTTAAAGAGATGGAGGATGACATTATGTGGCAGATATTTTTATCTGGTTTATTGATTATGTGGTTTATTCTTGTTTTTGATCTAAAATGTACATATTGTATTTATGTATCTTATTAATAGTAATTTCTAATGGTATTTTAAAATATTTTGTTTTTTCTAATTCATTAAATTATTATATATAATCGAGAATTTTCAAAAAAATGGGATTTTCATTGTTTTTTCATAATATAATAGAAATGACTCTTTGTAAAAAACATAGAAATTGATAATTTTATAAAAATGGAATTATTTTATAGGAGATAATATAACTAAATTGGGAATAAAATTTTATATTGATAATTTTATTATTGTTAAATATTTCTTATGAATAAAAATAATAATGTATATTTTAATTTTCCTTGGATTTGCATTTGATAATGTGTTGGTTGATGATGGGAAAAATACATCAACAATGAATTAAATCCTTTTTTTAGTTTATTGTGTTTGTTGAAAAAGTGGTTTTTATTGTTGACAAATATAGTTTCCAATGCGAGTTGTCGATTTCCAGAGATATTTTTTACATCTTATGTCGACAAAGAACAAGGAAAATTTAATTGTTAGTCTAGAGGTGTTACAAAAATATTAAATACATTATGGAACCATATTCTAGTGTTTTCTAAATTTTTTGGCCTGAAAATCAGAAAATTGAGTAATATGTTTTTGGAAATGGATATTACACACAAGATTGATGGTGGTTTAAAAACATAGGTATGAGGAAAGTTTCTGGATAAGAATGTGAAAAACTGTTAATATCCTAAAGTGTGAGAATGATTTGGAAAATTTCATGAAAGATGAGGTTTCTTGGATAAAACATGTACAATCAATATAATGTAAAATTGGATTTTGCACGCACATAGCTGATCTTGCGTGACGTACAGAATCATCGGTGTCGGGGTCAGTGACACCGATAAATAAGAGGTGACCCAACTCATTTAAGGTATCTCTACACATAATGAGAATTAGAGCTCTAGATCGTGTAAGAATATAGTGTCAAGGGTGTTTGAAAAAATATTTTTTATTGCACAAAAGATAAATATGTTGTGCGTATACTTTTAGATTAGGGTAATATTGAAGTTGCACACAAGAGAAATTTTGCAACAAAAGTGAAATCATTTGCATATGGGATTATTGTTTCATTCCAGACGTAGTAAAGGTTGCACAAAATTTATTTAGTTGTCGAGTACATATCTTATATAGTTGTGTTAATCATTTGATTAATGTGGGACTTTAATAGAGCATTTAGTTACATTGGAAGATTCATTTGTTTGAGATTATGACAGAACCTACATGTTTAAACTCTATGAGTGCATCTTCTGAATAATCAGTGAGCCCATATTCATTGAGAGAGAAGTGATATTTTAACATGTGATTGGTTTTAATCCAGGTTGGACAGTGAGCCTAATCCAAATTTTATAAATAGCTATACAATATTAGTATATGTGGGACATCGACGCATTGTTATTGTATGCTCCTTGGATGTATCCTAGTGAGGGTTAACCATGTAAAAATGGTTGTGTCTCAATAATTCATTAATTTATATTGATACATAGTTACCAGGAATATAGAGATGGTAGTTTTTTAAACAAAAAAACATGATCAGAAAAGGAAGTTGTTTTAATCTATCATACTATGATTCCCTCCCCTCCATTGTATTTTACCAAGTAGACACACGAGATAATGAAAAAAATTTAATTTGTGATGGCCCTAAATGGTTTTAATTTTAGTATAGTTAAATTGACCATGTAAATTGAATGTGATGAATGTTCTTATAAAATGGCAATGATATTAGTAGGAAAAAGTATTATCCCTTCATTCATTAAATTATAAATAATAAATTTGATTTGATGATTCATTGGTGTGGTATGCATGTTTTTTTTGAATAAATATCATATAATTTTATACCTATTAGTTCAATAAAAATACCGCACAAGGAATATTAAAAAATAATATATAGAGAATACAATGGTGATTTTTTCCTTTAGATGTATTAAGGTATTCTCAAAATACTAATAAATGTGAAATATATTTTAATGATAAAAATATGAAATATACTTTCATCAAAAATTATACTTTGATTCCAAAAAAGGTGATAGTAATATAAATATGAATATGACATCAAAATTCACTATCCTCATGGTACTGTTAATGATATAGTTTTTATTTTATTCATAATGTTAATATATAATTTGTAATTATTAATTAGTAAAATGATTGTCTAGTTTGAGAATATATAAATATGGTTATTATGTTATGCATGTAGAAACACCCTCATTATGGTTTTATGTTTTCGTGCAGTCATATTGGTTACCAAGAATTATTTATACTCTAATTGAAGATAAAGGATAAAAGGAAAAAATTATTATTATGAATTTATATATTTATTTTTAAAATTTGACAGAGGAGGTTTAATGTTTATTATAATAAGGCAATTTCTATTGAGTTATTTTCAGTTGAATAAATAATTACTACATGAGACTAAAACTATTCATTTTATATTCATCCTATTAAAAATATAATACATATGGAATATAATTAATATTTTTTTTTCAATTATTGATGAAATATAATCTGGATTTTCTCTCGAATTGTCTATGTAATCAACTGGTTGAATATGTATGACAATTACTGAATGGTTAAATCATACATTTTTGGTTTCTATGTGGAAATATGATAATATATGAATGGATTTTTTAGTGGTAATAACAATAGCATAAAATTTTTGTTATGATATTTTGATAATATTAATAGCTTGAATAAATTTATTAATCTTGATATTATTAATGATATTATGAATTTGTTATATTTATGGATATTATGTAAATGATATTTTAAATTAAAATTGAATATCACTCTCTTTTCAACGTGATTGGGGTCCCAGATTGATTTTTTTAATAAAAATCAGAATTCCTTAATACTGACATAGATTTTAGTTAAATATTTAATCATTAATATGATGGATGATAGGAGCTCAAAACTAAAATTCATGATTATATACTCTAGTTTTGATAACAAGAATACTATGTAAGGTCGGATCATCATAATATTATGGTTTAACTGTATTATAATAATTGATTTAATTATATGGAACCATTTTACTTATTATAGATAATATGGTTTCAAAATATTCTATGTTAGAAAAATGTTTGTGAGGTAATGATTTTTGAAATATAGTTAATATAATATATTAATTATATGGTAATTGTGATTCAAAAATATATGAGGGAACCCCATAATTGGATGAATAATTATGACAATAACCCATGTAAGGATCATTCATTTGAAATATATGATCATGTTATTTTTAAAACAAATCCATGGAAATGTGTTACACATTTTTTCAATAATGGAATATAATGTCTACTATTTATTGACCACTTTGAAATTCAAAGTAATGTGGGACAATTTATGTATCTAGTATCATTTGGTCCACGATATCCTCAATTTGATGTTAATATTAATTTAATATTTCTAAGTAAAGATTTTCTATATTAATATCATGAATGAATTAAAATGTTATACATGTTGATGAGAAAATGAAATTTTAATTATATGAAATCAAAATTGTGAATCATTCAGAACTTTTATTTTTATAATTGTGTAAAACGCGTAGTTATTTTTTTATAGAATAACCATATGTATAAAGAAGGAACCTGAGAATCATAAAAATTTATGTGGGGAAAATAACATCAATTGATTTTTTAATGGGTAATATAATAGGAGTATATTTTACATTATGTCAATAAATATTAAAAACTATTATTATTAATAATTACTCAACAATTTTTCATACTAATATTAATTTTATATAATTCTATTTAATCTATCATAATACCAAAATGTTGTTCCTACTCATTTGTATACATCTGCGTCTGAGAATGATATATCTCTATTTTCATTACAATATAAAATGGATGGTTTTAATGTTATATTCCTTATAAAATAATGTTAATTATAACATGTTTTAGACTCATTGGATAAGGGAAAAAATACACCCTTTTCCATAGTAAATGTTGTAGTATTATTTAAGGATTTAAAATAAAACACCCTCAAAAAATTAGTCGTAAGCCAAATTTTTTTTATTTAATACATGAGCATGAAAATAAAAGAAATAAAAATGAAAATGATAATATATTCTTTAAGAAAATTCATTTATAAATAATTAATGAATTAATATTATTTAGATATTCATGAAATTAGATATTGAAGAATATATCATATTAACTAAGGGAGAGCGTATATCAGGAAAACATTTTCTTAAAATATTTAGTCACAATATCTTCCATAACCTTGATATATTAAATTTTTCATGATTTTTGTCATTTATAAATTAATTATTCTTAATATAAATTGTCATATACTTTTAAACATGTTAAAAAAAATTATATCTTTTTCAACATTTTTAGTAAAAATTGTTTTTGATATAATTTAAAGAATGAGTGAAATTAATTATATTTATTATATATTATATATTTAAAATTTCCCCCTAAATTAGAATTATGTATTTGACATTTTCATTTCTATGTTTTCTTGGGTTTCAAAACATTTTCATATCGACATTTTACTATAACAATATTGGTTTTTAATTATATCTTTGTTAAATTCATATTGTTTTCGATGTTATTATAAAATATAAAATTATTTATAATTGGGATTGATAGATAAATTTTAAGACAATTATCAATGAAATATAATAATTTTATGTTTTACTAGTGATATGGTTTTGGATCAATATATATTATTATTGTATCATATGATATATTTCACCAATACATTGTGTAATTATATGTTCTTGATAAGAGTCATATTTAATTAACAGTAATGGATAATCAATAGTAATTTTTTTTAAGGGTGATTGTTATGAAAATATTTAAATAAGACTACATGGTTACTTAAATATTTAAATTAGTTTAAAATAGAAATATTCAATTCCAAGATGTAATTAAATTTTTATTGACTATTTTTCTACTTAACAATTATGTGACTATTTTTAATGGATAATTATTCCATGATATCATATTTCCTCAAAAGAAAATATTATTGATTTTATTTTTTCATTAGACATTATAATAACTATTTTATAAAAATATTGTGAAATAGGGAAAAATTCACTGTTCAAAAATTATAAAATTTACCAAAATTATTATTTTTCAATAAGAAAAATACCTTATATAATTCTTTATTATTTGAATAGACTAATGAGTCTCCTACTTTATATATCCATTATGGATCTTCATTTTTTTCATACTATGTTTGGATTTTATTTTACATGGACAAAAATACATTTTATGTTTATATCAAGATAAATGGTGTCATATTAAAAATGAAACAAAATCAGGAATAAATGCTGATTTTAAACATAATAATCTATTTTGGGTGAAAAATAAACTTAATGAAAATTCCCAATTTATTATTTAATACTTATTAAAATTTTCTTAAAATTAAATTTTCAAAGGATGGGTAATTTATGAAACTAAAAATAATATTAAAATTCACAAATTTATCGTCTAATTAGGTTATATTGTGTCATGACGAAAATAAATTAAAATTGTGTATTATTACACATAAACTATTTTATATTCATATTTAAGTATATTCTATATAAAAAATCATTATAATGACATATGATAAATTTTATTCCAATTTATGATCACTGAAATAAATTTTTAAAATTATGAGACTCTTCAAATAAAATATTTTCATTCGTATATATTCAATTAATCATATTTTATTAAATTTTTCAACAAAATTATTTTACCAAGTAAGTCATTTGGGAACTAATTTTTTATGTAAATGTTAATTATTCTAGACAACATAAAATTTATATGGACCATGATAAGTTAGAAAATTTAATTAATTAAAAATAAATTATTCTACTATATTATTAAATAAATTAATGTAATAAATTTTTGAAAACAAATTATAGGCATGAACTAAACGGGAAATAATAAATTATAATTTACATTATCAAATAGTTGTTGACGAATTCCTTTAAAAAACTCTAATAGTGAAATAAAATTAAGAAAAATTAAAAATATGTGTACTAATTTTTAGATTGTGGGTTCAGATATATCTGTATATATAGTACTTTTTCCTGAACAATTCATCAAAAGAATAGAATTTAATGCATAACTAAAAATTATTATCCAATAATGATGTATATATTAATTACAATATAAATGTGGTAATATGTTATTTAATATTAATATCCTTTGAAAATTTTATTTTCCAAAAAATTATATTTTAAAAAATTAATCATTTTAATAAATGTCCAATAACTTATAACCACATTCAAAATTGAGAAAATTCATCCCCAATAATTAATAATATAATTAACTTAAAATCAATCCTTGTATAAAATTAATATACTAATTTTATTTTCATTAAAGTTTAGATCAATATTTGAAATTTTTAAAATCAATAAAAAAAATAATTTTAAATTTTTTATGATGATCATACATTATGTAACATATAGATACATTAATTCATGTAATAATTTGAGTTCTTTTGTGTGGATCACTATATATACCAAATTTATAGAAATAAATCTATGTCAAATACAAAATCATGCATGAAATGTGTACCAATCCTAAATAATGTTTACAAATGTTTCTAAAAATTGTTATACGTACAACCATGAGGTCATGTAGTTTCAAATTCAACTTTAATCACAATGATGTGACATCTATTCATTTTAAAATATGTTAATATAAGAGGAATGTCAATACCATATTCACATTCCAATATTACAATGTGTTAAAAACCAAACCATCTATTTTAATGAGAAATTTTTTTCAATAACAATGAATAACTATTTAATCATGTATCCAATTATATAATTAGAAATAGTTTTACATACTACTTTTCTAATGAATTAATATTACCTAAAACACCCCACTAGACACGAATATTGAACTATCATATGTCTTTAATATAAATTCTGACACATAATGATTTTCCCACAATAACACATCAGATTATCTTAACTACGTGATAAATATTTTTTTGGGAAAATATTTGTGTCTAAATAATATAACACAATTAAAAACATTAAAAACAATAGAAAATATATTTTATTATAAATAATAG
Organism: Viscum album; assembly: GCA_963277665.1. NCBI lineage: Eukaryota > Viridiplantae > Streptophyta > Magnoliopsida > Santalales > Viscaceae > Viscum > Viscum album. The sequence continues at coordinate 56,722,985 of OY728143.1, read as the reverse complement.
TTTAAAAATAATATCATATTTCAAAAAAATTAAATAAATTTGATTAATAACATTGTTTTACAAGATCTGAACTATTATATAATTATACTACAAGATATTCAAATTGGATTCCTGAATAATGAGGGAAAATAATCTATCCAAATACAATATATAGCATATAAAATTATTTTTCAAAACAACCCAACATCGTAAAAATGATTTCACCATTCCTATATTTAAAAATATAATTTCTTAAAGATCTATTATAATAATAATTACACAATATAATATAATCACTAAAAAAACTAAAAACTGATATTCATAAGATCAATGATGCTCTTACTATATAATGTAATCCCACTCTAGTCATTTTATATCTGAAAAACAAATCCCCCTAAATATAAAATTTTATTTATTACATTTAAATATATGGTCAAATTTCATATAAATTGCACCTTATATATAAAAATGGAATATGATTATGATGGATTTGAAATATAAAATATATTTACCATTATTAAATGCATGAATAAACAAACATACTCTTATTATTGACTAATAATTAACATAAATCTAACCATGTGGTTTTAATGGTTGACTGATAATAGGATGAAAAATAAATTTGAGGAAAATTTATAAAACATTATTTTAATCCCATTAAGAACATTAATAATGTTTGGGATTTTTAGTTTAATAACATTAAGACTATCAATCAACGATCTACTATAAAATCTATCGAGGATATTATGATTTCGCAAATAACTAAAAAATGATGTCTATAATTTTGTATAATATTGAAAAGAAAATGTTTACTTTCAATTTATTCTCAAATCCAACATAATCCTCATAATTTTAAAAAAAACCAATGTAAATTATAAAAATTAGCGAAATAAAAATGAAATAGTTTTCATTAAATAAGGTACAAGTTCAGAATGATATTTGGTCAAATATAATTATATCACCCCCATTATGATTTATATTATAATTTATATTTCTAAAATGATTTTCATTATATATGTTTTCTATATATACTCATATAATAAATATATATACTATAGTTTTTATAAATAACCCATTAATAATATATTTTATGGTCTTATTATATCAATAAAAACAAAAAGTTGTAAATCTTATAAAATAACATAATATATTCCCTTGTTATGAAATGTTCTAATCATATTTTAAATAAATGTAAATTTTCTAAAACTAATTTTAATTAATATGAATCATACTAATTTTGAAATAATTTTAATTGAATAAAATTATTTCATCGAAAAATTGTGATTAATAAAAAACAAAAATAAAAATTGTGAAATATTTGTGAAATTGTTAATATAGAATTCCCTAACATGAAATAATATATATAAATTTGGATGTTCAATACTATTAGAAAGCCCCAACATTAAACTATAAGATAAAAAAAGTCTTATGTGGAATAGTTTACACATATTTTGGGATTGTATATATATATAACCTATATGATTATCCCAAACCAACACTATAATATTCTCTAAAATTCATAACAAATAATGTCTAATAATGTATTAAAAAATCATAGCAATTATTAAAAGTAATATAATATATATTAAACCTGAGAATCCTATAAAACATATAATTTCAAGTGGATTGTATTTTATTTTAATAGTTTCATGAAAAAAAGGAACATTTTAACAATATACTATATTAAATAATTATATAAATTCCACCATACTTTTTTGTAAAATCAATTCTATATAATAAAAATATTATAAAACATATATAATATAATAACTTCAATATATATATCCTCAATTTATAAATATATTATTAATTGCATAATGTTGAAAAAAAAACTGATATAATGTATCAAGTATGGGGAAAACCCTAGGAAACATAGAAAAACACTAAAAAATGTATTCAAACCCTATAATGGTAGCACTAAAAAAGCCAAAATCAATGTTGTAATGATATGGAAAGTTAGACTATTATATAAAAAACATAACCAATAATTGGACACCACAAATTCCAAACTAAAATCATATATCCACACATGCAGTTTAATCATTTCAAATTTCCTATTAGAGACAAATGATTTAAAAATATTCTTTAAAAAGTTTTCTTCCAATATGTTTTTAAATTATAAATTATAATTACATATCGATTCCCATGAAATCAAATCTTTTTTATATAATCAACATTGGTATAACCAAAAATCCTTTTTAGTATGTATAATAATTGGAAATCAACCATTTTCAATGAAGAACATATTTTTCCCTAGTGTATATTTTATTAAAAACCACATAATTAAAATATAATACATAAATTAATTAATTATAATTATTATCTAGTATGTATAATGTCCAAACATAATAAATTATATTTTCCTAATAATAAAAATATATATTTTAATTCCAAATTATAGTTTTACAATAAAAAAATTCATATAAATTCAGAACAATTTTCAAAATAATCCAAAATAAATATATTCCCTTATTGAAAATATTGTATCCAAAATTCATAAAAAAGTATTTAAACAATGTTATTTAAATTAATATAAACATATATCTTATGACATCATAATTAATATACTGAGTATACAAAACAAACGTGAAAAATATTTATTGACACTTACCTTATATGAATATTAGAAATTTAAATCCACACACCCCAAATCTATAAACATCTTATGTACCTACCTATCGGGGAATTATTAATTTTACTAAGGACTTGTTTACGATATCATATTTTTATAATATAGCCATTATGACATTGAAGATGGTTTGGTGGTCATAAATTGAGGTAACCATATTAGTAGAAACACACACAGATATATATATATATATATGTGTGAAATATCGAATAAATGACATCATTTTTAAAAAGTATTCTTCATGATAATACCCTTTAAATGCCTGGAAAAATTAAAAACAAAAATATTGTTACCCAGTAACATGACTAATATATTCTTTCACAAACGAGACATGAGAAAAATCAACTTATAAATAAATGAAAGAATATGGAAATAACGGTGAAATCCATATTTTCTTAATCACCTCCCTTTACATCTATCATTTCATGTCTCACCCTTATATTTTATTTGTATTTGTTAATGGTTTTGTATGTATTTGTATGAATGGTAAATATTATCAATTATTAATACTATAAATTATTTATAAATATATAAAAATTATTATGTTTTTTATTTTTTCCACAATAATTAGGAAAACTATTAGAAATATGTTATATTGGTTATTTTTTATGATTTTTTATAGAAAAATGTTAATTGTATTCCATTAATGATCAATTTTAAATAATTATAAAAATTATTTGTAAAGGTAACCATTTCAATAATTCATTTTTAGGTTTTTAATATAATATATTCTTAATAATTTATAAAATACAATATTAATAAATTTTATAATTAAATTTGTTAGCTTATATATAAATATAAAAAAATTATTTCCAAAAAAAATTATTACCATTAAGTAGTTATGATTAAAATTAATTTTCATAATAAAATAATTAAATTTTTACTCTTTGTATGTTAAAAAAATTAATAGATTTATAAAATTAGTCATATAAAATGGAATCCAAATTTAGAAATATCCACTAAAAATTAGTTTTGATGTTTTATGTCATAAAAAATAATAATTAAAGTTATAATTAATTGAATAAGTAAAATTATATTGGAATCTGTAAAATTGTTACAGAATTAATTTTGATTATTATATATATATATAATCATTATAACAGACTTGTTTAGGATTTAGATTCGATATTACTCATATCATTTCCCTTCTATTTTAAAAATTTAAACTCATTCAAGTTATTCTATATTATCCATTGTCATAACTAAAGTTTACAACTTTTTTTTCAAAGTCAATATCTTCTATATTTTTTAATTTTTTTGAATGATAAATAATTTATAACAAAATGAAATGTATATTTTACTCATCTAATATTCTGAGTTGTCTCTTAAATAAGTATACATTTATGATATCATCATTTTTAATTTTTTATTGTTTATATAGGATATGATACAAGGATACAACAATTTTTCATTTCCTAGATGGTTTGTTATTATGATTATAATATTTGTATGGATAAATATAACATTCCATGAATTATGCTATTCTTAAATAAAGAACTTTTTAAGAAAAAAATTTCAATTTTACATGTTATGATATAGAGATATGATTTATTATATTTTGAAACCCATATGAATGGAAATTAATTATGTTATTGGTGGACCTAGACATACATAAATTTATAAATGATGGTATAAATAAATATATACCATGAGATAATAATGAGTAGAATATGGAGTGAACCAAATTCAATTAGGTACATTGTCCACTATGGTAATAATTAGAGTGAATTGTTACTGAAGATGAAATTTTTTAGGGGGTTAAATCAATACTCGGTTATGGACGTACCGATTTCCCTTGATTTGGGAAATTATTTCCATTCTTATTTAAATTCCCCAAACTTATGTTTCCTATAAATCATAGGCTAAATGGTGCATTTTCTCTGATTTTTTTATGATTCATGTCTTTTAAGGTTCTCTGTCTTATTCCATGATTCTAGATTAGTATTTTAATATACATGGTATGGGATTAAATTTATATGACTAAGTAATTATACCATTATTTTCATGTTATCATTTTTTGATAATTTATAAATCCATTTTTTAACTTTATTTAGAATTTTAGCATAAACAATCTTATGTTTTCTTTCCCAATATTATAAAGAAATTTTTTACATTTTCTATGCCTATGAAGATTGTTAGTTATAGTAGAATTATTTTTAGATGATATATTTCCCATGTGAAATATTGGATTATATATCCATGTTTTTAAATACACTAAATTTATATGGTTCTAATGTGGTTCTTATTGTTATATATAGAATATTTGATTGGTAAGATGAATTATATATGTATGAAATATATGGTTTTTTATAAATAATATGAGTTTAATGTTTAGATACCTTTGGAAATTAGAATGTCAAAACATTACTAAGAACCCTTAGGACAATCATCTATATATTAGAATGCCCAATGTAATTTTAATGAAATTAGTTTTTTTTCCTATCAAAAAATATATGTATTGGATATACATGTAGAAGAGGTATTAGAATTGAGTAATATTGTGGTATTAAACCTAAAAAGTGTTGGTCTACTATGTCTACTCCCATATTCTGGTGCATGGTCGGTGTTCTATTATTATGCACCTATTTCGGAATACCACGAGGATATTCAGGGTTTAATTTACATTTTATGTAGAAAGAACTATGAATTACTTAAATAAATAAGGATTATTTATGTACAAGGATAAAAATAAGGATTAAAATAATAAAATGAAGCTATAATTATTTAGACATCCCATAAAAAAGTATTCATTATTATATTGTTTCCCTATAACATTATTTTTTCCCAAAGTATGATTTCTGTTTTTAGTTATTGGATGGAATATATTTGAAAAAAATAACAGAAAAATTTATACGTATTTTTAATGAATTTAGTCATGAGAAAACAAATGTTATGGGATTTTTAATGAATAAAATTGTAGGTATGGTTTTGCAGGTTTATCAACATATGAATTATACAGATATTGTGCATGATAACTAGTGGGAATAATGTTATGTTGTGTCCATCATGGGGTAATATCCACATTCTCATTGTGGGTTGATTTATTTATATGTTTATGAGATATATATCATATCCACATAAAATAAATTTTCAATTCCCAAGTCTTCACAACATTAATAAATAATTTTGAAAATTTATCATCTAAAATGTGATTTAGATCAACAATGGATCATATCAATAAATTAAGGATACAATCATAAATTTAAATCCTATAGTTGCATGAGTTTATAAAATTTTTTAATAATTAAATTCCTTGAATTATTTTAATGTACATAATTAATTAATTGCCTAATATTATGTAAAATAGTGGTGAATTAGTTAATTATTATGAGGAATATTTTTCATAGCGTGGGAGATATGGTTATATTATTATCATCAACTCTGAATGTATGATTGGTCTACTCATTATTATTTTAAAACTATTTAAAGTAATTGTATTAACATATAATACATCAATAGTTGTGGGGAAACTTTTATTTCTCACATCATAGTGGATATTGAGATTGAATTATCCCCCAAATAGAATTATTTTGATAAGAAAGGCGACATAGAATTTAAAAGATTAAAATAAATAGGGTGAAATGTTGTTAATCATCCATGGATGATCAATGTGTGGAATGAAACATAGATGATATTATATTAAGGGGATTGGTAAATTTAATATACATGGAAATTGTGGACATTATAAAATTGAATATTAATAGAATGTGGAGAATTTTTTTGGAAATGATGGGGAAAACACCCCTAATTCTCCATGCACACTATAGTGAATCAAATGCACAGAGTATTGAAATTATGAAAAATAGTGGTAAAATATAATCTATAATTCAATTGATTGATATTAATAACCATTTAGTAATAGAGAAAATCAAAAATAGAATTTGACAACAATTATTTATGAAGGGTATGAAAATGAAGTGGTAAAGGATACACTTATAATCTATTCTAGATTGTAAAATTCCTTATTTTGATTTTGATCAACCCACTGATATATATCTAAAATGGTTTTTTTGTATGTAAACAATATATGAATGATTATATTTTGAATTACTAATCAAAACATATACGATTTTTATGATCACACTTCATTAATATGATACAGATCATAATTATGATTAAGGGAATGTGTCCCTATTACTTTTATTATTCAAATATCATTTACATATATGATTTATTTTCAATGTACATTCATTACATACATAAATCCCAAATTAATTTCCATTGAATTTATGTTACATTTTATATTTAAAAAATTGATAAACTATAATTTTTATGATATATACGAATTTGGATTGAAATCACATATGTTGAATAGGTTTTGATTCCAATTGAAAATTAGTATTTCTCCTAGTTGGATAGGGATAAAATCCACATTGATGAAATGATTATTTGTTGGAATTTTTATTTTATTATGGATTATAATCTTAGTCACCCATATAATCATGAAATAAAATTTTCAATGAATCAAATAAATGGGTATAGTAGTATTTGAAGGACTCCTTATGGAATAGAGCATATTACGATACAAGTATTGATGAAGAAACTATATCAAAATCATGACAACAGATTCCTTTGGTAATTCACTCATCCCATATCATAACCTGTTCTTTATGATATAAATTAAAATGGATTAATCTGACACCACATTTATTATTCATAATTTTACTTGATTTCATAAAATGAAATGATTCATATACCTTATATAAATGAAATTTTGGACCATGTTTTCTAATATAAATACTTTTACAATATATACATTCACTATAGATGTCAGTAACATGGTCTCTAAAAGGATTATATATCCTGTAACAAATTCAATACAAGGTATATATTTTAGGAATTTGGGGTTATTCTATTTTATCTTTCTAATACCCCTAAAATATAAATTGATTTGATAAATAATACTATTATATATTACTGTGATTAGTATATGTTTGTAAAAACTAGAATCTTCTTTTTAGGTATGTTTTTCTCTTCTCTAGTGTATTTGAGGAAAAGAGGTGTTTCAGGAAAATTTTTTACTCCACACCATGTGCTTATATATACATGTCGTGAACTCTTTTTTTGCACATAGCCATGTGCTTTCCATGTAATAGCTGAGCACAAAGCTGTTTGTGGTGACCATGAGACCACCTTAAGCGGGGGCTGAATAAGGTGAGTACATGCCATGTACATCAAAAGTACATGTCTTGTACTTTTTATTTTCTCACTAATCATACTAGGATCGTGTTTGATGGACAGAAGGACTCTCTTATCAACCTAGTTCATCTGAGAGCATCTATACGACATGGATATTGCTCAAGAACCTGATCGAGCATCCAATCTCTAAATCGACCTTCGTCGGTTGCATTGGAATCAAATCACTGAGTTCACTCTTCTCCTTGAGAAATTCTTCTGATTCCTTCTCTGTCATTAGATATTTTGGTACGATTATTTTAGATGTTTTTTGTAAATATTCAGCGATATAGGGAGATTCATCGATTGAGGTTCGTGTATAATGATCCTAAAACACCAAGGTATGTGGTTAGTGCCTTTTCGTAGTTACTCATTATGTTATATGTGAAAAATGACCAATATCATTGAATGGGGTATTTCATGTATTTGTTTTCAGACCTAATGTTTTCCTTCTATGCATTGGTTTTTTGGATAGAGGATATCTATTGTGAATAAGTTTTATTTTTCCATGTTGTGGAGGTTATTCGAATGTTTTCATGTTTTGAATGTTTGGTCTAGTTTTTCCTGTTAGACTGCTTCTTTTTTTCAATTCCTAGTATTGTTTAGAAGGAGTATTTTATATGACATGTTGTTATGCTGAAGATTTTTTAGCCAAGTTGTTTTTTGCGGTTTATGTTGGATGCCATGTATTGTAGAGCTCATTTACTTACACTAGGCTGTGAGAACCTGATGTAGTAGACCATCATGAGAATCACTGTGTGGGCTTCTCCTGAGGGTATGTTTTTACTATTATGATGCGATACGATATGGGGAATTTCTATAAGTGCTTCATTATAATGTTTGTAGTTAATCAATGAAGGACACATGGGAAATGAGACGTATGTACTTCCCTAGAGAGCCTTTTAGTTACTGATACAAGACTATAGGGGGAATTGATGAGTCTATGCAAAAGGTGAACCATAGGGGCTAGATTGTGTCTACTCCCCATAGGGTTTCTTATGTTTCTACGTAGGACTAGAGGGGTTTAGGCATTGAGAACATCCCATAGGGTTACATATTTTTTATTATAGGCTTACATGGTATGTGGAGTATTAGTGCTTTAAAACTGTAGTAATGATTACTATTGTGTATTTCCTTGTTTACTTCTTCTTTTTCTATGGCCTTCCATATATATCCATGGACCGTTATGAACATATCTCTTAGTGTTGGCCTTATAGGATTTTGTCTCACCCAATGTTTGGGTTTTTCTTTTTGGCCCACATAGATTATATTATTCTTGGTATATATTAGGGAAAGCGCCCTTCTACTTCAAGTATTTCTTTACATTGGTGCTGGAGAGAATAGAACCAAGCTGAGGTATGTGATGTTGAGGTTTTATTTACTATATTCTTTGGTACTTTAGTTTAGTATTTTATTTAATCACATTGACGTGTTTGGCTATTTTCCTAAACATATGAATGATGCATCATTATATATGTGCTCCAACTTCTTATTAATTTCAATCATTCACGGTTTACCGTTGTATGCCATTATTGTTTCTTCTAATATAGTTATCTAATTATCTGTCATTGTGTTACTCTACAAAATATGAAATAGTTTCTCCATTATCATACCCAAGGCCCTCACTACTAGTCAGCAGCCTCTGTCATTAGGGGTTATACGATTGAGGCCATGTGACCAACTGGGTACGGGGATCCTCTAGGTGGATTTCGGAACTAGGACATTACAAAGTGGTATCAGAGGAGTTCTTTTCTTCTTGACATACATTAGGGAGCCTATATCTAGGGATAAGATGGAATTGGTACTTTGTAATAAGATTTTCCCGGGAGTAGCTAACCCATTTACAGGGTAAAGCCAATATACCTCATTTATTTCTATTTTTCTTTTTTCGATTTTACAGTTGATTTGATTTTCACTGTTGGATGATTCACATATTGTGTGAAGTTATTATTGATGTTATTGAGGTTCTATTTCTATTGAAACCCGTTTATATGAGGGTGTTCCATCTCATGAATCTTATTGGAAATTGATATAAATCACGTGTCATACATTCTTACAATACCATTTAGGGTGCATTAGAAATTTCTTGTTGTTGTTATATATGTTGTGGAAGTTATTCATTATGTTGTGATATATGAGTTAATATAATTCATTATTTTGATAGAGGATTAAATTTTGAATGTTTTGGTTTGAATGAAATCCAATCATTGGTTCTTGAGGTGTTATGGGCCCTCACGGACCGGAATATGGTGAATCATTACACTGTTATCCTTATTTATGACATGTATCAGAGTAAAATCAATTATTCGTGGGGATAATTGGACCTCATGGATAATCATTTGTAACATTAATGTTTGTTTCAGTCTTTTTCTTGGTTCTAGAGGGTGTTCTGAGGCATAATTCACGGAAAACTATAGAATACAGGCTTTGTAATGATGAATACACGTCCTATGTTCTTCTGTTCAGGAAGAAATATTTTTTCTTATGTACATACCGTGTACTATATGTATAGGCCGTGTAATAGATAACCATGTCTTATACTGAGTGGGAAGGGAGACGAGTTTTGGAATCTTTGGTAGACCATGTCGTGTACTGAATGTACACGCTGTGTTGGAGAACCATGTAACTGGTCATGTCACTAACATCATGGTTCAGTTGGGAATTTTCTAAAACACAACGTGTCCATATGGTACATACCATGTACTGTAACCCATGTACCCAATCGTGTAACGAACAACATGGGTTGTCAAAATCTTATTAAAACACGTCAGGTCCATCTAGAACATGACGTGCAGTGCGTGCTGTGTATTCGGCTGTGTCACTGACAACACGGGTCGGTGAAGCTCGTCTAGTACACACCATGTCAGGCACTAACATGTTGTGTAGTTTCGTTCAATGTGAACCGTGTGGAATAACCGAGTAGAAGAACTCAGGTGGGAAAGAGGATTCATGTACACGTCGTGTATTAGTAAAACACACAATGTGTATGGGGTGCGGCATGACCTGGGATGGAAAAAGTACATTCCCATGTGAAGGAATAAGGGAACACTTCATATAGACATTATACACACCATGTATCCATGTTCTGAAAAAACATGAATGCATTCTTTCTCATGTTCCCTACATATAATTATAAGTTTCAGTCCCTGTTAATCTTGATCTAAGGTGTGTTCGTGACCTTGCAGTGTAACGCCACCAAGACTTACTCCGGTTTTATGCTAGTTTCAAGGTGATGAACAGACACCAGAGACAACTAATTAGGGACTACCAGTAGATCCATCAGTAGTTCCAGTCATGGAACCAGCTATAATTCCAGACACAGGTGTTGATTCATAGATCTAATACGGCTTTATGTGGTTAATGAAGACCATATGATGAGTACCACATCCTTCCCCATATATGGAAGAGTTGACACTGGTTTTCATGTAGCAATATCCTCCCACATTCACCAAGGAAGGAGGACATCATGCTGCATAGTGATAGTTAGAATCCATTCCTTCCATCATCGATCATCTAGAGACGCTTCTAGAGTGGAGGCTCAACCTCGCTATGTACATGCTTCGGGACTCTTCCAAGATATGGTGGGATGTGATCACATATGCAGGATGCCAGTAGTATATGGAATGTGGTGTGTTACTACATACCTTCTAAAATTAATTCAATCCAGAATCCTTGAGGGCTGATCGAGCCTGAGAATTCATTAGTCTAGAGTAGTGAATTCATTACGTCACAGAGTATTATTCTCACTTCCCTGAGCTGCAGCGCTTCACACCTATTGCAATAGGTGATGAGTTATTCCTTGCATAGAAGTTTGAGGATGGTGTGAGGAATGACAATGGATCACATGTGAACATCATCGGGTGGACATCTATAACTTCTATTGTATACCAGAAGATATTAACTTAAAGCAATTCAAGGGATTCTAGAGTAGTGAGCCAGGGCGGTTCGACATCCGAATTTAGTATCCCTCATAATGATAGTAGCAAGCGCCACAGGGGATCTTCACTTAGTGATTCAAGGAGTGGAGACCCTTATTTTGGTAGCAAGGTGATGTGATACCAGTGCGAGGAGGGCGAGTATATGAGGCCACATTTCCAGAGAGACCCAGTGGAGTGCTGATCATGTGGAAAAAGGGGTCTTCTTCAACATTTTTATTATATCATCTCACTAGCATCTAGTGACATAGGATATTATACGACTCAACTTTTATAAGTAGAGCCACCAATTTCTCATATTTATGGGAAGTTGAGTTCTTCCGACCGTTCAAGATGAGGTCGAGGTTTCGATCATGGTAGTCAGTCACCCTACTTTCAGCGACAACCTGGTGGATCAGCTCAGTGTGGTTATGCAGGTTCATAGGGCCACAATGCAGGTCAGACTATTGTAGTGGAGCCGACCCAACATGACCAGGATCCCAGACACACTACAGATCGAGGTATGATCCTAGTTGGCACATTTTTAGCTTCCCCTCTTTTCGATATAAGGGATTCCCATAGAATTATATCTGTTGCTATTGTGGATATCCTTGGGCTCCCTATCTTAACATATTTTGGTGTCTTGATAGTAGACACACTATTGGGGACAAGAAAAGCTAGTGTACATTAGTGAAAGGACTTCCCTCTTGTGGTTATTGGGTGTCACATCTTATGGGAATTCTATGTCTTAGAGATGATAGTCTATGATGTCATTATTGTAATAGAATGATTAGTTCCCTTCTGGGTAGTTGTCAATTTCTATCACCATAGGGTGAGTTTCACGTCAACAAAGGGAAGATCGTTTTTTATAAGGGTGAATGGGATATCTAGGGGAGTAGAGAAAGGCCTGGGATTCATTGGTTTGGAGGAGTTACTGGCCAGATTACTAGTGTATATCTTGATAACCAGGGGACATCACAGATGGACTTCCCCCAATGGTAGATTGTTTTAGGGACATATTTCTAGACGACTTTTCATGTTTTTCTCTGAAGCGATAGGTGGAATTTTATATTGAGCATGTGCTTGGAGCGTCCCCGATTTCCATTACTCGTTATAGGATGGATACTCCAGTGTTTCAATAGCTCAATAAGATGTTAGAGGAGTTTCAAGAAAAGAGATTGATTAGACCCAATACTTCTCCTTGGGGTTCACCAGTCATGTTTGTGAAGAAGGATGATGGTACTCTCCGGAATTGTGTGGACTATCAGAGGTTGAACCAATTGACAGTCATGAACTGATATCCCTTGATGAGGATTGATGATATCATTGATCAAGTACAAGGATCTCGAATGTTCTCAAATATTGTCTTGAGTTCCAGATACCATCAGTTGCGTGTTAGACCATATAAAAAACCCCTTACAACCTTTCCAATTTGGTATGGTCTATACGAGTATGTGCTTATGACATATGGTTACCATTAGTTGTGGGTTAAAGACATTCGGTCTAATGAACACATATGATGTTTTCATGGAACTGATGAACCGAGTGTTCCATCCGTACATTGATTCCATCGTGGTGGTCTTTGCGGATGATATTAGGGTGTACTCTCACACTCGAAATGAATATGATACCCATCTTGATATCGTTCAGAGTACACTGAGGGGAGAGAAGTTATCTGATTATCTCACAAAATGCTGCTTTTGGATGGACAAAATTCACTTCATAGGTCATGTTATCTCAGAGGCATGAGTATCGGTAGAACCAAAGAAAGTTTGAGTAGTAGTTTCATGGGAGCATCTGAAGAACATCATTGAGATATTGAGTTTTCTATGGCTGGCTGGATACTAGAGACGTTTCATAAAGAAATTTTCACTCTTAGTAGTGCCACAGAAGGGATAGGCTAAGAAGGGTAAAATGTTCAATTGGTTAGATTCATAGGAGTCAACCATTCAGGTGTTGAAAGGGAGGTGGACTTCAGCACCAACACAAGTTTTTCCAAAGCTTGGAATCAGCTAAACTGATTTCTATGATGCATCAGGTATCTTTCTATGAGTGGTGATTATGCAGGGGGAATGGGTCACTACATAAATAACTCAATAGTTGAGGCCACATGAGAGGAATTACCTAAAAAATGATCCTAAATTGGATACATTTGTCAATGCATTATGTTGTCGGATACCTTATCTTCTTGGAGAGAATTTCATGGTTTTCACTGACCAAAAAAGACTCAAGTAAATCTTCAATCAGTGTAACCAGAATATTAGATAGGAAAGGTGGGTTGAGTACCTCCAGTCCTTCCCATGGATCTTGCTTAAACACTTGGAAATGGTAAAGTTTTAGCTGATTAATTGAGTAGGAGGACACAGATACATGTCGTTCAGGAGGCCAATAAGTGGTGGAAGCTTATGACTCTTTTCTCCGAGATGAACATGGAGGTGTACGAAAGATATGGGACATGTTTCTTTCTTCTGTAGTTTTTACCTCTAATCCTCTTGATTGAGTGTGAATGAGGAATCTATCTGATTCCTAAGGCCTAGACCTAATAGAAAGTGTGTCATGAGAGGATTGTATTCTAGGATGGACCATATGCCAGGATGAGATCTTGAGTTATCATGGGTGTGTATCGGTGTCAGCAAACATACGTGAGGAGAATATGTAGGACTTTCACTCCTCAGTATGGGAAGTTCATCCTGGCGTCCCAATGAGGTATCATTATCTACACCATCATTATTGGTAGACATGTATGAATAGGGAAGTTTCATGTCTTGTCATAAGGTGTTCTACCTGTCAGTGGGTGAAGGTGGAGCATTAGCGACCCACGAGGCTTTTGTAACAGTTACCCATTCCCTAATGGAAGTTGAATGATGTCACGATGGATTTCGTGATAGGTTTACCGAGGTTTCCTCCAGGGAATGATGAAGTGTGGGTTGAGATTGACAGACTCTGGAAGGATTCTCACTTCATTCCAATCAAGGTGGATTTTAGTGTTGATGATATGGGAATGATGTATATCCAAGAGATTATATGTTTACACGGGGATCAACACAAAATTGTATCAAACAGGGATGCATGTTTTACTTCTCATGTCTGGTGGGGATAACAGAAGGCTTTCATGTACACCATTACTTTTGAGTCCTGCTTTCCATCCTCATACAGATGGATAGTCTGAATATACGATTATAATGCTTGAGGACATGCTACGAGCATACATCTTTGATATTAGATATTCTTGGGAGAAGCACATACATCTTGTAGAGTTTTCCGACAATAATTATTTTCAAGAAACTATTTAAGTAGAACCTTATGAGGATTTGTGTGGTAGGCTATGTCGATCAACCATATGTAGGATGGATGCAGGAGAGGCAGCTATGCTGGGAACTCATTTAATCCAAGAGACCACATAGTAGATAAAGTTGATTCAGAAGTTGTTGACTGCAACACAATCTCTTCAGAAGTTTTATAATGATCGTGAGATATGACCTCTAGAGTTCGAAGATGAAGATTAGGTTTTCCTACATGCACCCTGAGGATGGGGCACAAAAGGATTAATATATAGGGTCAGCTTTCGGTGAGGTACATCAGGCTGTTTGAGGTTTTAGAGAGGGTCGGTCCTATTGGCTATCAGTTACAGTTACATCAGTAGTACCAGGCTATTCAAATCTTTATCCACGTGTCTCTACTTCGATGTTACTTATCATACTCGTCTCACATTTTTTAACCTATGGAAGTTGAGTTAGAGGCAGAAACCTAATTTAAGGGACATCCTATTCGGATTGTTTATCAAAGTGCTATGGTTATCAGTGGATAGTCTATTCCACTGGTACGAGTGTTATGGCAGCACGAGCGAGTACTAGACGAGACCTTAGAGAGGGAGGCCGATGTACGATCTCAGGGGTTGGATCATTTCAAGGACTCTTATTCTATACAGCCTTGCTAGTGAAATTATTTGACAAAATTCATTATGGGGGGAAGTTTGTAAGAACCCGTATATTCATGTTAGGTATGTTTTTCAGTTCTCTGGTGTTTTTTAGGAAAAGAGGAGTCTCTAAAGTTTTTAAAGTACACGCCGTGTACTTATATTTTCATGTTCTATACTCGTTTTCTGCACGTAGCCGTGTGCTAGCTGTGTAATGGCCGAGCACACATCCGTGTGTGGTGACCTGGAGACAACCATATGTAGGGGTCAAATAAGGACGGTACAAGTTGTGTACTTCAAATGTACCCACCGTGTACATTTTTTATAAAACGTACCGAGATCACGTATAACGGACAAAACACATCTCTTCTCTATCTAGTTCATTCGAGAGTGTCTGTACGATGTGGATATTTTTTAAGCCCCCAATCCAGCGTCTGTTCTTCGAATTGAACATTTTCGGTAGCGTTGTAATAACATTTGTGAGTTCTCTCTTCTTATTGAGCACCTTTTTTTGAATCTTTCTCTCCCGTGAGAAATATTTTCTTGATCGTTTTAGACATTATTGTATATCTTCAACATTCAAGGGAGATTCAAGGCTTGAGGTTCATGTATATCAATCCTACAACACCTAGGTAAGAGGTTTGATCATTTCCATTTTTATTCTTTGAGTAATATGTGAAAAAGTTCCCAATACCCTTGAATGGTGTAACATCCCAGGTAAATAATGAATATGAAATATTCATATTTAGTAATTTTTATTAATTAATTTTTATTTTACATTAAATGGGATTCGATTTTTGATGGAATACCCGACACACAACAACATGTCTCTTTGAAATCTTATTTTTCACACAATGCTGAATTATACTAAAAAAATAATAATATTATATTATTTAAAATGGTAGTTAACACATAGTCGTTGTATTGGTGGAAAAGAACCAAACTAAATAAAATATAAATACACATCTCTGTTAAATGTTTTTACGTTTATCTATTAAATCTTAGTGTCATAAAAAATGAAAGAAACTGATTTTAAGCTTAAATACTCTAATATTCATTAAAGGGTCGATTTAACACCTTTTGATGGTGAACCCCCATTAAAACTAGTTCCGGTAACATTTATATGTTCTACCTGAAAAAATAAAATTCTTTTTTATAATCGGGACATCAAAATTTACTTTTGAAATATTTTTTTTATTTTCCTGAAAAAATTCATTTTGTATGAATATTTTAAAATATAGTATTTTAATTGAAAACTGCCTTTTAATATAAATTATTTAGTTATTATGATTAGGATATTAATGTTCTAAGTATAATTAGATTATATTTTTACGATTTCATCCAATTTTGTTCATTTTAATTAATTTCACTTTAATGTTGGACATAAACAACAATCAATATTTTCATAGTTATTGTATCATGAAAACACACTGCTTGTTTTGAAAAGGATAATTAATTTTAAATTAATTAATGCAATGATTGTGTTTTGAATTTGGTAAAATAGAAATTGTTTTTTAATTTTTAATATCATATATATATTAGGATTATCTTTTGGTATTTTTCTGAAAAACATCAATTTTTGATGAATAGTGAAACTAGTATGTAGTTAAATAAACTAACATTTTTGTTTAAATTAAATTTTACAAATTTTGTGAATTGGATTTATAAAATCCAACATATATTTTTGTTATTAGTATGTAATATTTGGTTCAATAAGATGAAAATAATTTTTAGTATATAGTAACTTTTTACTTTTATTTACCTCGGTTAAAGGTATATAGGGTAATTTAAGGTAACAATAATATCATCAAAATATGAAATTACCTTAACATTTGTTCTAAAAAATTGGATTAGTCATGGACGACCATTTCCATCATTGGGTTGATTTTGGGACCCCATGGAGCAACTTGAGAGTGTTAATGACACTTTAGATTAATTAACATAAAGTAAAGGCAGAAATGACATAAACAAATATCATTTTGTAAATTTATTTTTAAAAAGAGTTATATATGTTTTATTTTAGACTATAAATATTTAAGGGAAAGATAAAAATATTTCTTAAATTATGGAATTTTTTATAATTATTAGAGATCAAATAAATTAAATTATTTGTGACAGAATAATGATGTAGTAATTACCTCATTAATAAATGATTTAAATAAATAAAATTATAAATATTTTTAAATATCCAAAACATGTAAAATTATTATTGGATGATTTTATATTGATAATTAGTCAGATATTATTTATCTTTGGATTTTTAGAATCTGAATATCATTATATAATAAAATAATATTTGCACACTTTTTTAAAGATACCATCCTCCCCCTTATAAAAATCCCTCACTTCTAACAGATTAATCACACCTCTCAAGCCCATTTAATCGTCCAATAAATGCCCAAATAACCTTTAATGATTCTTCTCCTCCCCCTAGAACCCTTAAATTAGGTATAAGGTACTTCATGAAGTCCTTTTGGATCAAACCAAATGGATTTACCCAAATTAATGGTCATGGTTTCTAATAAATTAATTTCTATAATTTTAAATCTCCAACCCCTAAAAACATTTTATTAATTTATTTTATAAATAAAACAGTATACCCAATATACTAGGATGTATTTATGCGATGGATTCTATCTACACTTACACACACCTCCATCTAATGGGTGAAAACATAATGTTTCTGTGAATGGAAATCAAACGCCTCACGAAACGATAGTTGTTCGATTATCTCCTACCACCTCTCATGGTGGCCATTAAGATAGAACTATACTTATATATGATATTTATTATTTTTATGTTTTCTTTATTCTTCTGTATTTTCCATTTATATCATACCTTTATGGTTTCCATTATGGGTAAACGCGATAATTTCATTTAAGGAAGTGCGTACTACTGCCCCCTAAAAGTGATATGACTCGTTAATGCCATATGTGGGATGTATAAAGGATTGAGTTAATGATATTATATATTATATTATATATTATTTATAATATACCTATGTATAATTATGTTTCATCCCATTAAAATATTAAATAGAAATGAATGTTGTGTTTTGTGTATGTACGGCTTACCGTCTCCATGAACGGTGAATTTTATTTCTTACCTCCGAATGTAATTTAATATGATAAATACATGTATATACTAGATATATATGATATATGTGTTATCTAAATAATGAATATAATTCTGTATATAATGAAATTTAGACCATGAGAACAACTTGTAATTATAAGAAATCCATTTTTTGACTCAAATACAGATATTGACAAAAATAACTTTTTTAATATAAATGATTACATAATGTTTATAATATGGAAATAGGTGATATAAAAGGAATAATAAAAATGAAAAATTTTCTTAAGAATTTATATATTATCCTTATTTTTTTATTCAAGAGATTGAATAACGAACGAGTCTTATTGGACACAAGGTAATGTATTTCTTATCTCACTTTTAATTCTGTGAGACTTCCATTGATCGCCACTAAATTATTGCATGTGTTGAATTATGTACTACAATTTGATACATATTATCATGAACCATTTTATATTCATGTGATTCGGTGATTTATTTGGTGTTTATTAACTTTTTGTCAAACGTATTGACTGATTACAACGAGGTGAAGGTTTTTCATCTCACTTTTTATTCCTGTCAGATTAATGCTATATTTTCCAGTATTTCAATTTTTTGGTGTATATACTGCACATGATTTTATTAATTGTGTAATATACTTAAATTTATGGTTATTTACATCTCCATTTTATGATACTTCCTTCACCGGTTATATGTTTCGTAAGTTACCACATCGGTACGAGAACATATTAACTCAATTTCAATTCCTTGGGTTAATCTTCTAATTCTTAATTATGTAATTCATTGATTATGTGTGGAATGACAATTATATATTTATGTTTTAATTTTCATTTCCATTTGTGTGGATATACCTTTGATACACATAATCACTCCATTGATAAATTCACATATCATCGATATGAACATGGTAAGAGTAATTTTAACTCAATTTCTATTCATTGAGATAAACATCCATGTCATTGGATTTTTAAGAAAAATATCATGTGTGAATTTTACGATGATTGATTTAAAATTAAAATCCAATAATATTGACTGTATAAATACTTTCCACACATTATTAGGTAATTGATTTATCTTTAATCTAACGATACCATTTTTTATAAGGGATTTTGTCTCAATTTTCATTCTATTGAGACTTAATCATCATTATGAACCAATTCAAATTTATACAGTGTATATAATATTCTTTGGCATATTATATCAAGAATACCTTTATTCTCATGATATTATAATGGTTTTATTTAATTTTATTCCTCAATTATTTTTATTCAAGAATATCTCATTTGGTTAAGAACTCTTTTACTAAAATATTGTTTTAATGATTTATTCTTATGAATCATTATAATTAATTTACATGTTTTAAAAATGGTTTTTAGGATTTATTTATATGGAAATACGTTTTGTAAAATTAAAATTCATTAAAATCATAATTTTGTTATGGGAAACATTGATTAAAAAATAACATTATTAAATATTTTAAAAGGATTTGAAAATGGTTTGATAAAGCATTGTTTATTTTAGTGTCTTGATTTCATATATTTTGATTGTATTGTTGAAACATTAACATTATTTTATTATTTTTTTATTTTTTATGAATATGTTATTGTTATTGGGAATGGTTTATGTATATGGGTGGTTCTGTGATAAACCTAGGGCAGGTGAGCCCGAGATAGCTCTCTAATGCATTAGGTAACATGAAGGAGGTTAACATTAATGATTCTCCTAAGAGATTTATAGAATATACTATTATGGGTATTCCAAATGGGACTCCCTATGTAGCTTTGATTGCTACAATGTAAGTATGTTAAGAATTCCATAAGTTACCTTTATGATTTCTTATTTTTGTATGTTATTCATAAATCTTACGATTTCACGAGGTATGTTATGATTGAAATGTATGGTTTCATTGATTTGTATTTATTGATGGATTAATGTTTCTTTTTATTATTTTATAACACTTACAGAGCTTTTTATGCGCATACCATGTTTTGAAATGTTTTTTCATAGGAAAAAATGATGAATAGGATCAAGGAAGAGATGAAATAAAAGTCATGCTGTATAGAACATGGGACTAGAAATGCTTCTTTTTTTAGAGAGTTTTTATTTTATGAAAAATGGATACTGGGTAGTAGTGTTTATATGTAATATTCATGTTGTTATGTAATAGTTATGGCCTAATTCTCTAATACAATAATCCTAAAAATTTCCTCAATGAGAACTCTTGACAAAATTAAAGATTATGTGAAGTTTAATGTCAGGTCCTTATAGTTGGTATCCGAGGTCAGTTTAGATATCTTTAGATGTTAGGGTGTTCTTTAAACATAAGTGACATTACCATAATGGTTAGGATTTTAGAAGATTCATAGTTATTTTTGACAAAGTGAATGAGTTTAAAATAACATGAATTAGTATATCTTAGTATGTACCCTCCTCATAAGATATTATATGATGATTTTACTGATACAATCACACATACCTTTTTGGTTTTAGTAAATGGATGGATCTATTGGGATCCAATGTAACAGTGGATGTGAAGAAAACAATGATTATTTTCTAAATGAGAAACTGAATAAATTGGGATCTGTTTCGAGAACTCTTGTTGTTATTATCAAACTACTATCTATAGTCCTAATTGACCACCTGAACCAAGGTATTTTTTATAAGGCATCATATATGCGGGAAACAAATCCCCATAGATTTACATGTAATAATCCTAAAGATAAGTATATTCAAAAACCTATGTGTCAAGGATGTGGAAAGAAACACATAGAAAAATGTTTCAAATGTATGGGAAGGTGCTATATATGTTCAAGTGAAGGATATAATGTAAGAACCTATAATGGAAAAAACAAATCATTTAGTTGAATATATTAAAGGGAAATACATTCTCTCTGAGGGATCAGTTAAATGTTTTATATGAGGGTTTCATCGTCATTATACAAATAGATGTCTTACGAAGAAGTTTCTGGAATGATATCACTAGGATCATACAATGTTTTGTTCATCAATACCTAAAGACATTCCGATTGAGGATATAGAAACTAACAATTAACAATGAAAGGTACAGATTATTTCTTATCATAGGTTTTAATATTATTATGTCTTAGGATATGATTCATTGTTTTGTTTTTAGGAAACAATTATTTCAAAGAAAGATATTAAATAATGTTTAATGGATCATGAAGAACGTTGAATGAGTAATAAGTCATAATTTATGGGATTAAAGAGTTATGGTATATTTTAAGATGATGAAATTCTTTGAAGTATTAAAGCTCTTTTGATGATGGGATTACTTTGTAAGACTCATTATAGTATGTTTAACCCTGAAGATTGATATATAAAAATGTTAATCAAGGAATAATTATCTTTTCATCGGATTAGTAATGGTGGAATTTAATTTTGGAAGAATCTATGTTTTTATTATGGACATATGGTGATTTGGGTTATTTATGGAAATAATTAACCTATCATAGAAAATATGTTATTTGGAAAATTACACTCCAGAATGAGACTTTAAGAGTAGTCGATGTTTTGGAGATAAATGTTAAGATTTTCTGTGGAAGACTAAGTAATAAAATCCTTCCTAGTTATGGGTTTCAATCTTATTATAGATTATTTTGAATAATATTAGAGACAATTGAAAATTGAATGGTATTTTTTACCTTTGGATAATTTTTGTTGAATTTTGGAGATTTAGAGTAGTACTTCTGTTTATAACGGATTATCCTTTTCGGGATTATATGGTCAAATACTAACCAATTTTGGTTTTGTATAATGTATAAAGATAAAGGAAATATATGGTTCAAATTTTGTGGATCATGTTATTATATAGAAGTTGATTATAGTGTTTTAAATGTGAACAAGTCATCTTGAATACATACCGTTTGTAGAATAGATGAGTTTTTTGGTAGAATTTTATTAATGGATGACATTTTATATGACAAGTAATTATATTCTCCTATGATCATAGTCAAGTTATTAATAAAATTATTCAACTCTATGAAAATGATCTAGAAGAAAAAATGTTAAAAGCTCTCTTTTATCATCATATTTTTACCCAACCACAAATTTATGTTATTATGGGGGTTAACATTCAGTGATCAAGCTCTCTATCAATCTCTATTAATATATGAGAGTTATTTTCTCTTCCATATCCATGTTTTCATGGAATCCTAGCATCTGTTGTCTTGGAAAACCTTGGTACATCTCTTCATTTATTTTAAAGTGATAGTTTTATTGACACTTTTTCCGATGTGTAAAATTAAATGAAGTTTGCAATTCCAATTTTAAAATTTTTAGGATGCAATTTCAAAAAGGGGGGAAGGATTTAACATCTCAGGTAAATAAAGAATATGATATTTTCATATTTATTAATATTTCTGAATTAATGATTATTTTTACATTAATGGGGATGCTATGTTGGATGGCATAACTGATATACAATAACGTGTTTCTTTGAAGTCTTATGTTGCACATAATGTTGAGTCATTCTGAAAAATAAGATTATAATATTAATTTCAATGGTAGTTAATACCTTGCCATTTTATTGATGGGAATGGACTGAAATAACTAAAATATGAATATACATGTCTGTTAAATGATTCTAAAATTATCCAAAAAAATTTAGAGGATTAAAATAAGAAATAATATGATTTTAAGCATAAATACTCTAATATTTTTTAAAAGGCCAATTTACCAACTTTTTATGGAAATCCCCCATTAAATAAAATTATGGTCACTTTAATATGTTCTATTTGACAAAATAAAATTATTCTTTAGAATCAGGAAATCAAAATTTACATTGGGAATATTTTTGGTATTTTTCTAATAAAATTCATTTTTTTATGAATAGTGAGAAATACTGTATTTGAATTCAAAACTGCCTTTTAAATCTAACTAATTTATAATATTAGATTATATTTTTAAATGGTTTTAATGTGTAATTAGATTTTATTTTTTCCATTTAATCCAATGTCGGTCGTTGGAATTAATTTTACTTTGAAATTGGACATAAACAAGTATCAATCTTTGGATAGTTATTGTTTCTTAAAAACACGCTAATTGTTTTGAGAACGAGAATGAATTTTAAATAAATTAATGGAATAATAATATTTTGAATTTGTTATAATAGACATCATTTTTTATTTCAAAATAGAAAATATATCTAAGGTGATATTTTTTGTATTTTTTTGAAAAACATAAATTTTTGATTAATAGTGGAACCACTATGTAGTATTTAAAAAACTAACTTTTTCATTTAAATGAAACATTACTACATTTGTGAACTTGATTTTTAAAATCAAACAAACATGGTTTTTCTTAATAAGTAAAATTTGGTTCAATAAGAAGAAAATATGTTCTTGTGAATAGTTACTTTTGACTTTTATTTACTGAGATTAAAGGTAAATAGGGTATTTCAAAGTAATAATATTATCATAATAGTACAGAATTAAATTAACATTTTCCTTAACTTATTGGATGTTTCAAGGCCGACCATGTTCTTCCATGGGGTGATTTTTGGACACCATGGAGCCACATTGGAGTGATAATGACACTTTAGATTAATTAACTTAAAGTAAAGACAAAGAGAACATAAACAAATATCATTTTGTAAATTAATTTTTACAAGGGGTTATATAAGTTAGAATTCGGACTATAAATATTCATTGGAAATATAAATTGATTGCCAATATTATGGTATTATTTTTAGAATTTTTAAACATCAAATAAATTAAATTATTTATGACACAACAATGATGCTTTAATTCCTTATTAATAAATGATTCAAATTAATAAGATTACAAATATTGAATCCAAATATCCAATACTTATACAATTCTTATTATATTAAATTATTTAGACCATTAGTTATATTAGTTTTTACTTTAATTAGTTTTGGACCTTTAGAAACAGAATATCATTATATATAAAATAATATTTTCTTACATTCCTAAAGAGCCCTTCCTCCCCGTTATAAATAGACCTCAATTATAAATCATTCCAAACAACTATCAAGCCCCATGACTCGTTCAAACCCAGCCCAAATAGTCCCTCATAGTCTTTCTCCTCCTCCTTGAAGCCTCTCCATAAACCAAAGGCACTTCAAGAAATCTTTTTGGTTCAAATCAAAGGGAGTTACCCAAATTAAATGTAATTGTTTCTCTTAAATTCATTTATATTATTTTACTTCTCCAAATCATAAACTCTTTTTATTCTTATATTTTATTACAACACTACTATCCTAAATATACTATGATTTTTTTATGAAAAGTATTCAAACTACATTTACACACACCTCTATCTAATGGGTTGATGAACATAATGTTTCATTGAATGGCAAACTAACGCCTCACGAAACGATGATTGTTCGATTATCTCCTACCACCTCTTATGGTGGAAATTTTGATGGAACTATATATTTATATGATATATATTATTATTATTTTTTATTTTTTATTATTTATTTTACTTTTATATAATACTCTTATGGTTTCCATTATTGGTAAACGTGATAATTTCATTTATAGAAGTATAGTCTAACGCCCCCTCAAAGTGATTTGACTCGTTAATGAAATTTGTGAGACGTTTAAAGGATGTAGTTAATGATATTATTTATTATATTGTACTATAATTACAATATACCATATATCATTATGTTTTCATTCTATTAAAATATTAAATAGAAATGAAAGTAGTGTTCATGCGTTCATTCGACTTACTGTATCCTTGAATAGTGCATTTCATTTTTAACCTCCAAATGATATGTAAAATTATAAATGCATGTTTATACTGGATATATATGATATATATGATATATAAATCATTGATATAATTTTTTACATAATCAAATTTGGACCATGTGAACAACTTGTAATTATAAGAAGTCCATATTTGACTCAAGTACCAAATATCGACAAAATGAACGTTATTAACTTAAATGATTACCTAATTATTATAACATGTTAATAAATGATATAAAAATAATAATAAACATGAAAACGGTTACTAATCATGTTTAAATTATATTTAGTTTATTATTTTGTAGATTAAATAAGGAATGGGTCAAGTCGGGGTGAGGTAAGGGATTTCATATCTCACTTTTAATTTGTGAGTTTTGCATTGTTCACCACAAATTTATTCCCATTGGTGTATTCTATATATCCATTTGATATATATTATCATGAATATTTTTATATTCATGTTATTCTGTGAATCATATGTTAGTTATTATCTTTTGGTCATATGACACGATTGATTACAACGTGGTAAGGGATTTTCAACTCACTTTTTATTTCCAGGAGATTCATGCTATATTTTCCACTATTCTCTTTTTCTGTTGCTTGAACTTCTCAAGATAGTTTTAATTGTTTAATATAATTCAATTTATGGGTATTTAAATCCCCATTTTATGATCCTTCATTCATGGTTTGTATGTTTCGTAAGTTACCAAATTGTTATGGGAACCTTTTAACCCAATTTCCATTCCTTGGGTTAATCTTTTAATTCTAAATTATGTAATGATCTGAATAAGTGTGGAATCATTATTTATTTATTTATATTGTAATTTACACTCCAATTTATGTGGATATACCTTTTATAATCATAATCACTCTATTGATATATTCTGAAGTCATCGATATGAACTTGATAAGAGTAATTTTAACTCAATTTCCATTCATTAAGTTAGACATCCAATTCATTGGTTTTGTATTAAAAAAACATGTGTGAATTTCCAATTATTGATAGACAAATAAGATCCAATCATATTGAGTGTATCAATATTTTTCACACATTATTATGTAATTTATTTATCCTTAATCTAATGATGCTGTTTTTATTTGGGATTTCGCCTCAATTTACATTCCATTGAGACTTCATCGTCGTTATGCACCAATTCACATTTATAATGTGTATATAATATCATTGGGTATATTGTATCATGAATATTTTTATTCTCATGATATTATAAAGTTTTGATTTAATTTTATTACTTAATTATTTTTATTTAATCATATCTCATTTGGTTAAGAACTCTTTAACTAAAATATTTTTTTAATTATTCATTCTTATAAATCATTATGATTAATGTCAGAATTTTAAAAATGGTTGTTAGGATATATTTATATAGATATTAATGTTTTGAAATTGTAATTCATAAAATTAATTAAATTGGAATAGGAAACTTTGATTCAAAAATATCATTATTAAATGTTTTAAATGGTTTTGAAAATGGTTTGATAAAGAATTGTTTATTTCAATATATTTATTTGATATATTGTGATTGGAATGTAGAAATTTTATCTTTACTATATTCTTGTTTTGTGTGTAATGAATATTTTATTTTCATTGGGATTTTTTTACATATATGGGTGGATTTTTTGATAAAACTATGGTATGTGATCCCGAGATAGCTCTCCAATACATTGGGTAACATGACAGAGGTAAACGTCAATGTTCCTACTAAGAGATTTGGGGAATATACTCTAATTCATATATCAAATGTGACTCCCCTTGTAGCTATGAGAGAAAAAATATATGTATGTTATGAATTCCCTAAGTTTCCTTTATGATTTTTGATTTCTATATGTTATTAATAAAACTTACAATTTCATGAGGATTGTTATGATTGAAAAGTATGGATCAATTTATTTGTATTTATTGATGGGTTAATGTTTCATTTCATTATTTTATAACTGTTACTAATATTTTTACTCTCATCCCAGATTTTAAAATTTTTTTCACATGAAATAAAGATGAATAAGGTTATGAAAGAGATCATGGTAAATTCATGTTGTCTAAAACATGGAACTAGACATGTAACTTTTTTTCAAGAGTTTTTTATTTTATGAAAATTGAATATTGTGTAGTAGTGTCTACATGTAATATTCAAGTTGTTATGGAATAGTTATGGCTTAATTTGCAAAAAATATTAACCTAAAAAGATCATCAAGGTGAATTCTTGACATAATTCATGATTATGTAATGTTTATTGTCGGGTCCTTATAGTTGGTATAAAATAATGGTTTAGATAACTATAGAGGTTTGGGTGTTGTTTAAGGATAAGTAAAATTACCAAAATGGATAGTATTTTTGAATGAGGCATTGTTATTATTGATAATGTGAATGAGTATAAGATAACATTAAAAAGTATATCTTAGTATTTACCGTCCTAATAGAATAATATATGATGATTTTACTAATATATTCAGACATACGTTTTTTGTTATAGTAAATGGTTGGATCTAGCAAGAAACAATGTAATGGTGGATTTGAAGAAAACATTTATGGTTTTATGAATAATAAAATGAATGAAATGGGATCTACAATGAGAAATCTTGGGGTTATTCTCAACCAACAATCTAGAGTCATGATTGACCACCAAAACCTTGTTGATTTTTATAAGGCAATATATATTCGAGAGAAAAATCCCCATGGAAGTACATGAAAAAATACTAATGGTATTCAAATTCAATAACATATATTTCAGTTATGTGGAAAGAAAAACATAGGAAAATGGTTCAAAGGGATGGAAAGATTCTATATATCTAGAAGTGAAGGTCATAAAGCAGGAACCTGTCATTGAAAAAGGAAGCATCCAGTTGTCTCTATGAAATGGGATAATATTTTCTGAGGGATCAATTGAATGTTTTAAATTTGATGTTAATATTAATTATACAAAAAGATGTCTTATGTTGATGTTTTGAGAATTGGATCACCAGGATCGTATTTTTTTTTAATAATACCTAATTCCATTCCAATTGAGAATTAAGAAATTGATAATGACCAATAAAAGGTATGGATTATTTCTTTACATATGTTTTGATATTATTATGTCATAGGATATGATTCAAGATTTTTTGTTGGAAAGATGTATTTCAGAATAAGTTGGCACAAAATGGATAATAGATCATGAAGAAAATTGAATGAGGAAGAAGTCAACATGTAAGGGATTCATGAGTTATGGTTCATTATAAAATGATGAAATTCGTAAAAGTATTAAAAATATTTTGATGATGGGATTACATTGGAATATTTTTATTGTATGTGTAACCCTGATGATTGATATATGAAAATGTTATTCAAGGAACAATTAACTTTTCTTCTATTGAGTAATTGTGGAATTTTACTTTCTAATAATCAATGTTATTAGTATGGATATATGGTGATTTGGGTAATTTATGGAAATGATCAACCTACCATAGAGAATATTTTATTAAGTTAATTACACTTCAGAATGAGACTTTAAGAGTAGTCGATGTTTTTAGAGATAAATGTTAATATTTAGTGGGGAAGACTGTGTGATAAAATACTTCTGAGTTTTGGGTTTCAACCTTATTTTTAATTTTTTTTCAATATTTTTAAAGACAACAAAATATTGAATTATCTTTCGTGAACTTTCGGTACTTTTGGTTGAATTTTCAACATTTAGAGTAATACTTCTTTTTAGAATAGATTTTAAATTTGGGTATTATCTGATCACGTACTATCCAATTTTGGTATCTGATAATGTATTAAGATAGGGGAAATATATGGTTCATATTTTTTGAATCATGTTATTCTATAGATTTTGATGATAGTGCTTTCAATGTGAACAAGTAATCTTGAAAACATACCATTTGGGGAAAAGATGTGTTCTTGGTAGAATTTTATTAAAGGATGACATTCTACCTGAAAAGTATGTATATTTCTTTATAATCATAGTATAGTTATTAATAAAATTACTTCAACTCTAAAAAAAGGATCATGAACCAGAAATTTTTTAATTTATCATTTATCATTAGTCTTTTTTCCAACCACAAATTTATTGTATTGTGGTGGTTAAATTTCCGTGATCAATTTCTCTATCACTCTATTAATTTATGAGAGTTAGTTCCTCTTCCATATCCATGTTTTCATGGAATCCGAGCACCTATTTTGTTTGTAAATTTTTGTACATCTAATCCTTTATTTTATATGATAGTTTTATTGAATCTTTTTTTCTAATGTGGGACATTAAATGATCTTTTTGATCCCAATTTAAAAATTTTGAGGAAGGAAATCCCAAAAGGGGGGAAGTATGTAACATCCTAGGTAAATAAAGAATGTGAAATTCTCATATTTATTAATATTTTTAAATTATTTATTAATTTTATTTTAAAGGGGATGATATGTATGTTGGTGTACCAGATACACAACAACATGTTTCTTTGACATCTTCTATTGCACACAATGCTGAGTAATACTGAAAAATAATAATATAATATTAATTTTAATGGTATTTAAAGCCTAGTAGTTGTATTTGTGAGAATGGAACGAACTAACTACAATATTAATATACATGTGTTTTAAATGTTTTTACATTTATCTAATATGTTTTAGAGTCTAAAAATAAAAATGAATCTGATTTAAAGCATAAGTAATCTAATATTCTTTAAAAGGTCGATTACTACCTTTTTATGGAGAACCTTCATTAAATAAATTTTTCGACACCTTTATATATTCTATTTCACAAAATAAAATTATTCATTAAATCAGGAAATCAAAATTTACATTGGGAAATATTTTGGTATTTTTCTGACAAAGTTCATTCTTTATGAATAGTGAAAAATGATGTATTTTAATTCAAAACTTCCTTTTAATTTAACTTATTCATATGTTTTTATTATCTTATTAAATGGATTTAAAGTGTAATTATATTATATATTAACGATTTTCTTCAATGTTGGTCATTGAAATTAATTTTACTTTAAATTGGACATAAACAAGTATCAATCATTTGATAGTTATTGTTTCTTAAAAAGACGCTATTTGTTTTGACAACCAGAAATAATTTTAAATTAATTAATGAAAAATTTATGTTTTTAATTTGATAAAATAGACATAATTTTTGAATTCAGAATATCAAATATATCTTTGGATGATTTTTTTGAATTTTTCTATAAAACATCAATTTTTTTGAATAGTGAAACCACTAAGTAGTAGTTAAAAAACTATCATTGTTCATTGAAATGAAATTTTAATACTTCTGTGAAATGGATTTACAAAATCCAAAATAAATTATTTTTATTTGTAAGTATAATTTTGTTCAATAATATGAAAATAATTTTTGGTGATTAGTATCTTTTGACTTTTATTTACGACGATTAAAGATAAATAAGGTAATCCAATGTAAAAATAATTTCATAATAATACAAAATTTCCATAAAACCTATATTAATCTTATTTAATGAATCATGGTAGACCATGGGCAACCTTGGGACGATTTGAGGACCCCATGGAGTCACTTGGAAGTGATAATTAATCTTTAGATTAATTAACATAAAGTAAAGGAAACAATGACATAAACAAATATATTTTTTGTAAATTAATTTTAATAAAGGGATATACAAGTTATATTTTCTACTATAAATATTCACTGGAAATATAATAATATTTACAACATTATGGTAATTTTTTATAATTTTTAGACATCAATTTAATTGAATTATTTGTGACACAATAATGATGAACTTATTACCTCATTAATAAATGATTTAAATAAATGCGATTATAAATATTAAAACACTATCAATAACCAATCCAATTCATATTGGATGATTTTATTTCGACTTTTAGTAATCTTATCTTCGACTTTAATTTGTTTTGGACCTTTAGAAACCGAATATATTTATATAATAAATTAATATTTTCACACTTTTCTAAAGAGCATCTCCCCCCCTTATAAAAAGCCATCATTTATAACTCATTACTCACATATCTCAAACTTCATGGCTCGTCCACATCCTTCCAAAAAACGATATCATGATCCAGATCCTCCTCCTAGAAGCCTTACCTTACGAATAAGGCATTTGATGATGTCCTTTTGGTTCAATCCAATGGGAGTTACCCAAATTAAAGGTAATCATTTCGCTTAAATTCATTTCGTTTATTTTACCTCTCCTACTCCTAAACACTTTTTATTATATTCTTTTATAAAAACACCAATATCCTCAATATATTAGTAATTTTTTATGGGATTGATTCGAAATACACTTACACACACCTCCATCTAATGGGTGAAGAACATAATGTTTCTGTGAATGGCGAACTAATGTCTCACGAAACGAGGATTGTTCGATTATATCTTACCACCTCTAATGGTTGACATTAAGATGGAACTATATTTATATATTATTTATATTTTTTATATTTTTTTTCTTCTGCATATTCCTTATATATCATACCTTTATGATTTCCATTATGGGTAAATGCGATAATTTCAATTAAGGAAGTGCAGACTACCGCCCCCTCAATGTGATATGACTAGTTAATTCCATATGTGGGACATATATAGGATAGAGATAATGATATTATATATTATATTATAATTTATTTATAATATACCTATGTATTTTTATGTTTGTCATTCCACTATAATTCAAAATAGAAATGAAATTAGCGTTCATGCGTACGTCCGGTTCAGCGTCTCCATGACCGGTGCATTTAATTTCTTACCTCAAAATGCTATGTATGATTATAAATACATGTATATACTGGATATAGATGATATATATGATATATAAGTCATGAATACCATTCTGGATATAATGAACTTTTGACCATGTGAGAAACATGAAATTATAAGAAGTCCATTTTTTACTCAAGTACCAAATATCGGCAAAATGAATGTTATTAACTTATATGATTACATAATGTTAATATAATGGTAATAAGTTACAAAAAATGAATAATAAACATGAAAAATGTTCTTTAGAATGTAAAAATTATCTGTATTGTATTATTCAAAAGATTAAATAACGAACGGGTCTAGTCGGACATGAGGTAAGGGATTTCTTATCTCACTTTTAGTTCTGGGAGATTTACATTGTTTGCCATTAATTTATTTCTTGTGGTATATTTTGTACTACCTTTTGATATATATTATCCTGATACTTTTTATATTCTTGTAATTATGTGAATCATTTGGTGGTAATTAACTTTTGTTCATACGACTCGATTGATTACAACGTGGTAATGAATTTTTATCTCACTTCTTATCCTTGTGAGATTCATGATATATTTTCCACTATATCATTTCATTGGTGTATGTAATGACCATGATTGTATTCATTATGTAATATAATTTAATCTATGGGTAATTACATCTTCATTGTATGATCTTTCTTTCGTTGGTTGTATGTTTTGTATGCTGCCAATTCAGTACGAGAACCTTTTAACCCAATTTCCATTCAATGGGTTAATCTTCTCATTCTTAATTATGTAATTCTCAGATTTTTTGTGTAATCACTATTTATTTATTTTTTAATGTCCACTCCTTGTGTGGATATAATTTTGATACGCATAATTACTCTATTGATAAATTCTCAAGTCATCGATATAAACGTGATAAGAGTAATTTTAACTCAGTTTCTATTCATTGAGTAAAACATACACGTCAATGGTTTTGTTTAAAAAGAACATGTGTGAATTTATTATGGATAATTTACACTGAATATAGAATAATATTGAGGGTTTATATATTTTTTACACATTATTATGTAATTGATTTATCCATAATATTATGATACAGTTTTATAAGGGATTTCGTCTCAATTTACATTCCATTGAGACTTCATCATCGTTATTCACCAATTCACTTTTATATGGTGTATATACTGTCCTTTGGCATTTTATATCACTAATACCTTTATTCTCATGATATTATACTGTAGTGAATGAATTTCATACCTCAATTATTTGTATTCAATCATATTTAATTTGGTTAAAAACTCTTTAACTAAAATATTATTTTAATGATTTATTCTTCTAAATCATTTTCTTTAATTTCCATGTTTAAAAAAAATATGATTTATTTATATGAACATTAATGTTTTCAAATTATAATTCATAAAAAGCGTCAATGTTGTATGAAACACTTTGATTCAAAATTCTCTTAATTAAATGTCTTAAATGGTTTCGAAAATGGTTTGATAAGCATTGTTTATTTCAATATCTTGATTTGTTATATTTCTATTGGAATGTAGAAATGTTATCATTACATTATTCTTGTTTTATGTGTTATGAATATGTTTGGGTTATTGGGCATTGTTTACATATATGGGTGGTTCTGTGATAAACCTCGGGTTGGTGAGCCCGAGATAGCTCTCCAATGCATTGGGTAACGTGAGGGAGACAAACATTAATATTTCTCCTAAGAGATTTAGAGAATATACTATGATGGGTTTTTCAAATGGTACTCTCTATTTAGATGTGATAGATACAATTTATGTATGTTATGAATTCCATAAGATACCATTATTATTTATGATTTTTGTATGTTATTCACAAATCATACGATATCATGAGGTATGTTATGATCGAAATGTTTGGTTTCATTGATTTTTATTTAATGATGGGTTAATGTTTCTTTTCAATATTTTATAACCCTTACTACGCTTTTATAGGCTTGTCTGATGTTTTGAAAAGTTTTTTTACAGGACACATAGAATAATAGGGTCAAGAAAGAGATCTAGGAAAAGTCATGTTATCTAAACCATGGAACTAGACATGTATCTTTTTTCAAGAGTTTTGTTTAAGAAAAATGGATACAGGGTAGTAGTGTATACATGTAATATTCATTTTGTTATGTAATATTTATGGCCTAATTCTCTAAAACTATACACCTGAAAAGATCCTCAATGATAATTCTTCACATAATTCAAGATTATGTAATGTTTAACACTGGGTCCTTATTATTAGTATTAGGGGTCTATTTAGATAACATTAGAGGTAAGGGTGTTCTTCAATCATGAGTGACGTTACCATAATGGTTAGGATTTTAAAATGATTCATAGTTATTTTAGACAATGTTAATGAGTTTAAGATAACATGAATAAGTTTATCTTAGTATTTAACCTCCTCATAAGATATTATATGATTATTTTATTGATACACTCACAGATAAATTTTTGGTTTTAGTAAATGGATGGATCTGGTAGGCACCAATGTAACAATGGTTGTGGACAAAACTGTGATGGTTTTCTAAATGAAAATCTAAATGAAAATGGAGATACAATTAGAACCCTTGTGGTTACTCTTAAAAAACTATCTGGAGTAATGATTGACCACCTAAACATTGGTGATTTTTATAAGGCATCATATATGAAATGAACAAATCCCCATAGATGTACATTTAATAATCCTAAAGGTTATTATATTCAAAAACCTATGTGTTGAGGATGTGGAAAGAAACAAATTGGAAAATATTTCATAGGGGCAGGAAGATACTATATATGTGGAAGTTAAGGTCATAAAGAAAGAACCTACCATAAAAAGGAAGCATTCATTTGACTCTAATAAAGGAAATGTAGTTCTTTATAATGGATCAATTGAATGTTTTAAATGTGGTGTGCATTGTTATTATACTAACAGATGTTGTACGTAGAAGTTTCGGGAATCGGACCCCCAAGATCGTACAAATTTTTGTTTAACAATACCTTATGCCATTCTGATTAAGGATAAATAAACTGACAATGACCAATGAAAGGTATGGATTATTTCTTAACATATTTTTTTTATATTATTATGTCTTAGGATATGATTCATGATTTTTTTTGTAGGATAGAAGTATTTCAGAATAAATTGGTAAAAATGGTTACTGGATCATGAAGAACATTGAATTAGAAAGAAGTCAACATATAAAGGATTCAAGAGTTATGGTATATTTTAAGAAGATGAAATGCTTATAAGTATTTAGTCTCTTTTGATGATGGTATTACATTGGAAGACTTTTTATAGTATATGTATCCCTAATGATTGATATATGAAAATGTTATTCATGGAATGACTATCTGTTCTTTTGATGTGTAATGGTTGAATTTTATTTTGAATAAATAATTTTTTTTATTACGAACAAATGTTGATTTGGGTTATTTATTGAAATGATTAACTTATCATAGAGAATATGTGATTGGATTAATTACACTTCAGAATGAGACTTTAAGTGTAGTAGATGTTTTTGGAGATAAATGTTAATATTTACTATGGAAGACTATGTGATAAAATCCTTCTGAGTTGTTGGTTTCAATATTATTTTGGATTATTTTTATTAATTTTTTGTACAATTGAATATTGAATGGTCTTTCTTGAACATTGGGTATTTTTGGTGGAATTTTGGAGATTTATAGTAGTACTTCTTTTAATAATGGATTATCCTTTTAGAGATTATCTGATCACATACAAACCGATTTTGGTATTGGATAATGATCAAAGATAAAGGAAATGTATGGTTTATATTTTATAGATCATGTTATTCTCTAGAAGTTTATTATAGTTCTGTCAATGTGAAAAGCCATCATGAATACGTACTGTTTGGAGAAAATATGAGTTTGTGGTAGAATTTTATTAAAGGACAACACTCTATATGGTAAGTAATTATATTTCCATACGATCTTATTCTACTTATTAATAAAATTATTCCACTCTATGAAAAGTATGTTGAAGTAGAAATTTTATAGTCTCTCTTTTATTATCAGACTTTTATCCAAACACAAATTTATGGTTTTATGGTGCTCCACATTCCGTGATCAAGTTTTCTATCGCTCTCTATTAGTAGATGAGAGTTACTTTCTCTTCCATGTAAATTTTTTTCAGGAAATATTATAATTTTTTGTCTTGGGTAACCATTTTACATATCTTATTTTATTTTAATGTGATTTTTTTATTGACTCATTTTCCAATATGAGACATTAAAAGAAGTTTCTGATCCCAATTTTAAAATTGCAAGGATGCAATTACCAAAAGAGAGAAAGATGTAACATACCAAGTAAATAAAGAAAATAAAATTTTCATATTTATTAATATTTTTAAATTAATTATTAATTTCAATTTAAAGGGTACACTCTGTTTGATGGCGTACCTGATACACAACAACGCCTTTCTTTGAAATCTAATGGTGCACACAACGTTGAGTCATAATGAAAAATTAAAATATAATATTATTTTAAATGGTAGTTAATTCCTAGCCATTGTATTGGTGGGAATGGTCCGAACTAACTATAATATGAATATAAATGTTTTGTAAATGTTTTTACATTTATCCAATAAAATTTCGAGGAATAAAATAAGAATGAATCTCATTATAAAAAATAAATACTCTAAGATTCATTAAAAAGTCGATTTACCGCCTTTTGATGGCGAACCCTCATTAAAACTAGTTTTGGTCACTTTTAAATGTAATATTTTACAAAATAAAATTATTCTTTAGAATCGGGACATCAAAATTTACTTTGGGAAAA
Source organism: Viscum album (assembly GCA_963277665.1). NCBI lineage: Eukaryota > Viridiplantae > Streptophyta > Magnoliopsida > Santalales > Viscaceae > Viscum > Viscum album. Next base: position 56,686,022 of record OY728143.1, on the reverse strand, counting down.
CGTTTGGTGTTTTTATGATAAAATTCTTTTTTTATGAATAGTTAAAAATACTATATTTTATTTAAAAACTCCCTCTTGATATAACATATTTATATGTTTAGATTATATTTTTAAATGTTTTTAAATTGTAATTATATTATTTTTCTACCAATTAATCTAATGTTGGACATTGGAATTAATTTCACTGTGAAATTGGACATAGACAAGTATCGATCATTTGAAATTTATTGTTTCTTAAAAACACGATATTTGTTTTGACAATGAGAAATAATTTTAAATTAAATAATGAAAAATATGTGTTATGAAATTTAAAAAAAGGCATCATTTTTTATTTTGTAATATCAAATATAGATTAGGATTAATTTTTGGTACTTTTCTAAAAAACATAAGTTTTTGATGAATAGTGAAACCACTAATTAGCAGTTAAAAAACAAAAATTTTCATTTAAATAAAATTTTAAAACTTCTGTGAATATAATTTCAAAATTCCTACATACATGGTAGTTATTATTAAGAAGACTTTGGTTCAATAAGATGAAAATAATTTCTGGTGAATAGTAACTATTGACTTTTATTTACCACCGTTAAAGGTGAATAGGGAAATTCGTGATAAAACAATTATCATAATACTAAAAACATCCCTAACACTAGTCCTAACCTTATTGGATGAGTCATGGCCGACCATGGTAATCCTTGGGTCTATTTGGGGACCCCATGGAGCCACGTGGGAGTGATAATGACACTTTAGATTAATTAACTTAATGTAAAGGCAAATATGACATAAACAAATATCTTTTTGTAAAATAATTTCTAAAAGAGATTATATAAGATATAATTTCTACTGTAAATATTCATTGGAAATAAAAAACTATTTCCTATAATATGGTATTTTTTATAATTTTTAGACATCAAATAATTTAAATTATTTATAACACAATAATGATTCAGTAGTTACCTCATTTATAAATGATTTAAATAAATATGATTATAAATATTACAAAAATATCCAAAAAAATATCCAATTATTATGGGATGATTTTATTTCTACCATTACTCATCTTATATTTGAACTTAATTAGTTTTGGTCCTTTAGAAACAGAATAGTATTATATAATAAAATAATAATTACCCACTTTCCCAAAGAGCCCCTCCTCCCTATTATAAAAATCACTCACTTCAAAATCATTTTTCCCACCTCTCAAGAACCTCGGCTCATCTAACCCCTGACCAAATAATCTATCAAGATCACTCTCCTCCTCATAGAAAACATTACTTAGGCATAAGTCACTTCAAGATGTTTTTTTTGGTTCAATCAAAATAGAGTTACCCAAATAAAAGGTAACAATTTCTCTTAAAATCATTTATTTTTTTTACTACACCAACCCCTTAATTATTTTTATTCTTTCATTTATAACAAAACCAGTATACGCAATACACTATGATTTTTTATGATAAGTATTCAAACTACACTTACACACACCACCATCTAATGGGTGAATAACATAATGTTTCTGTAAATGGGAAACTAATGCCACCTGAAACGATGCTTATTCGATTATCTCCTACAGCCTCTCCTGGTGGCCATTAAGATGGAAATGTATTTATATATAATATCTATTAGGTTTATGTTTTCTTTATGCTTATGTATTTTTCTTTTATATCATACATTTATGGTTTCCATTACGGGTAAACGTGATAAGTTCATTTAAGGAAGTGTGGACTACTGCCCCCTCAAAGTGATATAACTCATCAATTCCATATATGGGATGTATAAAGGATTGGTATAATGATACTATATATGAGATTTTAATGAAATTAATATATTCCAATGTATCTTTGTTTTCATTCAATTAAAATATGAAATAGCAATGAAAGTAGCATTCATGCGTATATATGAATTATTGTCTCCATGAAAGGAGCATTTAATTTCGTACCACCTAATGGTATGTACTATTATAAATATATGTATATAATGGTGATATATGATATATATGATATCTAAATCAAGAATATCATACTTTGTATAATGAACTTTTGACCATGTGAAGAACATGTAATTATAAGATGTTCTTTTTTGCCTCAAGTACCAAATACTAACAAAATGAACGTTATTAACATAAATGATTACATAATGTTTATAACATGGTATTAAGAGATATAAAAGGAATAATAAACTTGAAAAAGTTTCTTATGCTTTTAAGAATGAAATTTAGTTTATTATTCATAAGATTAAACAATGAACGTGTCAAGTCGGACATGAGATAAGAGATTTCTTATCTCACTTTTATTTCTATGAGATATCCATTGTTCGCCACTAATTTATTCCATGTAGTTTATTTTTTAATGCTATTTGATATATTTTTTACTGATGCTTTTTATATTCATGTTATTTTGTGAATCATTTGGTGGTTATTAACTTTTATTCATATGACTCGATTGATTACAACGTGTTAAGTGATTTTTATGTTACTTTTTATTCCCATGAGATTCATGCTATATTTGTCACAATTTTTTTTGTTGTATGTACTTCCCATGATTGTATTAATTGTGTAATATACTAAAATTTATGGGCATTTACATCTTCATTTTATAAACCCTCATTCATGGGTTTTATGTTTCGTAAGATACCTGTAAGAACCTGGTTCTTATTCTTGAAGTACGAGTTTCTTATTTTCCTTTTTTCCTTTAACGTTTTTGAGAAAATTAAAAAAATGGAGAAAAATCCCAAACTTTTTGGGTTCACGGAATGTGATTTTGAACACACTGTATACTTTGGACATGTGGGATGAGTACACTGGGCATGTTGGCCTGTTGACGAAGAAGGGTGTTAAACTGGACAACACATCATGTACTGGGTATTTACACAATGTGAAATCAGTCGGAAGGTGAACAGTAAGGAAGTGGTATTAGCCACCAGCTGAGAGACAATACACGTCATGTATTCATAAATAGATTCCCTATAATCATGTCGACAGATGAACAATGTGGCAGTGAAATGTAGCTGCTAGAGGAACAGTTAAATGATGAAAATTACACACCATGTACTTGAGAGTACACGCAGTGTAGTTTGAATTTTTTCATAAAATGGTTTTTAGCCTCCTCAGTTGGCAGATGAGGCAGTGGACACATTTGGAGAATCGGGAGGAGAGGTCGGAGATTATAGGAGCTATCGATAGCACACTTGGAATCTGTTTCTTCCTTCACCGATCTTGTTTGAACCATGTGGGTAAGACCTTCCTTCTCCTTGAGCTCTTCTTACCAATTCTTTCCTGAGATGATGTTATTTTTGTTTGAATGGGTTATAATTTTTCCTAGATCTATGTCATTCTGGGACGTTTTGGAATTCACCGTTCATGTATATTGATCAGGGTTGATCAAGGTAGGTGTTCTGATGTTTAATTCCAACTATCTTGTGGTTTGTATGTACCATTGGTCTACGCGCCCATGATTGGGGTGTCATATGGAAGAGGCGTTTATTAATTAAATACCTAGATTTGTTTATGTAATTTAATTAATATGTACAACTTTTGTTTGTGATCATTGCTTGGATCTAGGGCCATTCCGTGTGCGTGTTCCCCTATTTAGTCATTTGGCCATGATTCCCGAGGGTATGTCGTGATTAAGAAATCTTAGAGTTTTCTTGAGATAAAATTTATATAATTTCATGCTTATGTGTTGGACTCATCCCAGTTACTTGTTTAGCTGGTGGTAAGTGTTTCTCATGCCTAAGGGCAAGTGTTTTGTTTAGCATGATTTCAACTTTTCTTATTCCTATGGAAGTTTCTTCTATTCCTCAGGTAATTATCTCGTACTCTTTTGGGAAATATTATTTATGCATGTGGGAAATCACCTGAGGGTTTAGATTTTGATTACCTGAGGTTATGTTTTTTCATGTCGGAGGATTTTGTTTACATTGTATATTTAGTACAGTGATTTGACATGTTATACCTGCCAAAATAAAGCAAATTCTTGGTATTGTTTTACATTGTACTTCTTAGATAGCTTGTAGTAGTTTTGAAGTGTCACTATTTAAGAGATTGTCAGCTAAAGATGAGTCTCAAGAACTTATAATTTGATTATCTTTAATTGTTAATTAACAGTTAAATGGAAATGTAATTTGTATGAGTAGATTCATTTTAGTACATCATAGTTTACATCTTTTCCATTACTACACATTGTTGTTGCACAAATTCACAGATAGTTTGGGCATTGGCCTTTGGTGGTTTCCTACTGGGATTTATTTCACACACCCTATTTGTGTCATGACTTGGGCCCAAACAGATTATATTGTTGCAGGTGTAGATAAAGGTATGAGTCCCTATACAGGTAATTGATTATTGTAGAAGAGTTGGAGAGAGTGAGACCATGCTTAGGATTGAGATGGTGATGACTTCCTACTACGGTGTTTTCATTTTTGTTTTTGTATTGTATCTTGTATTTTATTGTTTCAGCTTATAGTGTATCCTGTTTTGGATGCTTTCTTAGAAGTGCGGGAATATTGTATCATTATATATGACTTTTGTTCTTTTCGTTCCTTTAATTCCCTATCTATTTCAGCATTGTTATTGTTTACTGCTTCTACTTTTGTATGTTTATATATTCTCAACTTCACTACACATTGAAAAATGAGGGATCAATTTACCCACAAATAGACATGGGCCTTCACTGCTGTTCGGCAGCATTTGGCGTTTGGGGAAATGCACTTGAGGTCATGTGACCAACTGGTTTCGGGGCACCAGTTGAGTGGCATACGGATCCAAGATGTTAAAAAGTGGTATCAGAGGTGGAAAGCTTCATTTCATGGACATACAGTTTGGAGCCTATTGTTAGAGATAGCACAGAATAGGTACTTGGTAATATGTTGTGTCTGTGAGTAGCTAACCCGTGTACAGGGAAAAGCCAATTTACCTCGTGTTGCAATTTTTCTGATTTTTCACTTTTATAGTTGATTTGTTTTTCACCATTGGGTGATGAACTTGTGGTGTGCTATTATATTTTTATAGATGATTTCTATTTATTTTCAACTTGATGATATGAGTGTATGCCATCACATGCATCATTTTAGTCACATGATAGAATCACATGTCGTGCATAGTTTCCATGTCATTTAGGTGCATTAGAAATTGAATGTTGTTGTGATTGATGTTGTCCTAGTAAATGCGTGTTGTTGTGATAGTTACCTTGATAGATACGCCTGCTATAGATAGGGTATTGGTACATGTTATGTTTGGATTTATGGACGCTAATCTTGGGTTCTTGAGAAGTATGGGCTCTCTTGGACTAGAATTTAGCGGATCATGATCCGGCCTATTATTATGATGGTGGGGTGCTAAAATTTGATTTGTGGGGAGTATGTGCCCCAAAAATAGGAATTTGGCATACCGACGATTGAAATTTAAGAAAAAAGGGGCTCCAGAGTAGTTTCTGAGGTCTACTGTCAGGAAACCCAGACAACACGGCGTGTGGTTCTGTGAATACATGCCATGTACTCTTCTGTTCCTAAGGAAACAAAACAAATTTATGTACATGCCGTGTAAACTAAGTACAGGCTTTGTAGTCTCTAACCATTTAATAGAATGTGTGGGGAGAGACTCGGGTTGGGAATGTTCTATAAGGAACACGTCGTGTACCAATTGTACATGCCTTTTCATTTTGACCCTGTGTTCGCCCATGTAACTAAATACATAGAAGGATGATATCTTAGTTTATAAATTTTGTGTCAATGTCGATCATGATGTGTAGTTTAACCTGGGCATCATTCTATTTAACTAACAACACAGGTCGATTTAGTCCATCCTTTTACATTTTGTGTCCATATAGAACACGCTGTGTAGTTTGAGTTTTATGTCCGAACGTGTAACTAACCACACAGGTAGGCAGAGGTCGTCTTGTACATGTTCTATGCTAGTGGGAAATGCCATTTAGTCTTGAATAGTGAGAGACCGTGTTGACGTGGCAATGTGTCCAAGGAAATGGGGTGGTGTACACACTGTGTGCAGGTGTAAAATTCCATGTAGTATCAACCGAGTAGTCAGGTGTGTGACTAAGAACACAGACAGTTGGAATTTAAGTCGTACATGACGTGTCTATATGGAACACGTCGTGTAGTGTGAGCTATGTACCTGGCCATGTTGTGGGCAACAAGGGTCCGTGAAGCTCATCTAGTACACACCATGTAGATCTTATACACGTCATGTAGTCTCATTTAAAGGATAGTCGTGTGGCTATGCATTGTAGAAGGACTCGGGAATGGGATGAAAATTCAAGTACATGTCGTGTGTGTGGACAACATGTTGTGTGTTTGGGGAGATAGACAACTAGTTTTGGAAGAAGTACGCAACCCTGTGAAATACATGAACGAACATGTTGTGTAGTTATAATAAATGTTGTATAGTCATGTATGGTAAAACATGAATGTTTTCTTTCTCCAGTTCTATTCTTACAATCCTTATTTTTCAATCCATGAAGATCTTAATCTAAGGCATGTGTTTGACCATGTAGATTCATTCCACTGAGATGACCACATGTTGTTCACCAAGAGAGAAAAAAAGAGTACACTTTAGAGATGGTAGAACATGGGCTACCGATGGATCCTCCAGTAGAGCCAGATGTGGCACCACCTGTTATACCGAACATAGGTGCGGAGGAGCAGTTCCGTGAAGGCTTTGTGCGGTTCATGCAGACCTTCTAGGGAGCACTGCCGACTGCCACATCTTTGGAAGAGCGGACTCGAATATTCGAGTAGCATCATTAGCCTACGTTTTTTGGGGATTGAGTACCATAGGATACAGAGTCTTGGATGTGTTTGATGTAGAATATCATCGAGCATCTACAGACTCCTCCTGGGTGGAGGGTAAAGCTTGCTACATACATGTTGTGTGATTCCTCCAAGAGGTGGTGGGATGTTAACACTTAGACCGAGCATCACAGAGACATAGCGTGAGAATATTTTCAGGTGGTCTTTTCGGACATTTTCATTCCGGAGACATTGAGGGTATATAGAGCTTGAGAGTTCATGAATCTGCAGTAAGGCACCATGTCAGTGATGGACTACCCTTCTCGCTTTACCGAGATATAGTTTTTTTCACCTGTTCTAGTGGGTGACAAGACATAGAGGGACAGACTCATTGAGTATGATCTTTGATATGGAATCCGAGTGCTGGTGAATGTTAATAGGTTGCCAAAGTTCATGATATTGTGAACCAGGCAATGATTACCAAGCAGAACCTGCGGGAATCCAGTGGTGCAGGCCATGGCGGTTCGGCACGAGCTTCTGGTACTATTTCTATCGGCATGAGGAAGAGGCGTATGGATTTCTATCATGGTGGTTGTACTATCCAGATAAATTCTTTAGGTGTCCAGGTGATGTGATACCATTTCTAAAAAGAGGGGCACAATATACCTCAATGTCCAAGTGACCCAGTGGAGTATCGAGCTTGCAGCAGGAGGGGTCATATTCGTCATATTTGCAGGGAGCTTCCACTAATGGATAGTGAGAGGAGTTTTGTGAAGATTCCATGTGTAGGAGAAATCCCAACAGCTTTTTATGAGTCAGAGAATTGGAATACATCCAGACGTTCAGGACGAGGTGGTGTTCGTGGTCATGGTATCCAGACACAAGGATCTCAGAGACAGTAGGGCGGGTCAGATCAGGGTAGCCATATGACAACCCTGCTTTTATTACAAACTTAAAAATGATTTATTACATAAAGCATCACTTGATAAAAAAATAAAGATCGGGAGGTTTTATGTCTTTGGGGCATAGGATCATTACATAAAAACTTAAAACATGAAATACAACATCTTTATTGAAAACTTCCTTTACATGGCCACTACATTTCTTCGTACTTAGCATTGCATGGGATAACCTGAGGACATGCATAAGAAAAGGGTGAACAATAAATCCCATTAAGGGATTACACATGGAATAACATGAGGAGTACAATACATGTTAGAAAATAGGCATATCAATAGTTCATAATAAAAACATAAACATAAAGGCACGATAACGCATGATAATCATAACATGGAAATGTGGCGAGAACAATAAACATGGAATTAGCATGAGCCAAGTCTCATTGCACATGGGGCATGAGTAAATCCTCATTGCACAGAAAGCAAGATTAAACCCTCATTTCAGTTGAATTATAATGAGTTAAAACTCATTTCACATGACGTATCATGATACTATACTTTACCAAATGCATTGGAGTGCTATGAGGGCACACCCTTCTTAAACATTTCATTTCATGCATAAGTGTGCCACATGGATCATAAAACATGGATTCAAAAAACATAAACATTTATTCCATGATAAAGTAATGTTGAATAATACATGAAACTTTAAAATCAATAATTAAATGTTCATAAAGGTGAATACCGTTGATGTTGAAATGGGCATGGTATTCACTTCACAATGACATTGGCATAGAAAATTGGTGCGATTTCGGCATCGTAACGGCGTGACATGTGAATTTATAAAAATGGATGATGAGAGAGAAAGGGGTTACTCATCATATTTTCATGTAATGGATAGTAATGAGGTCATATATATACATGTCCCAACAATTGTAATGGAATTTAGATTCATGATACAAAAGTATTTCTTGAATGTAAAAGAGGAGAGAGAAGTTCCATTCGGAATTGCGGCATAGTAATGGGTGTACATGGGAGGAATTTAATGATAGAGAAAGGGTCTCCCATTATTCAAAAATAAAGAGGGCAGTATGAGGGAGGTGTGAAAACATACCCCAATATTAATAATTGAAATTAAAAGGGAAAAACAACTTAATGAAAATTGGACAAAAATGAGAAAGGAAGAAAAAAACTTTACTTGGAAGTGTTCTTCCAAAGGCTAGAGAGAGGCTTTTGAGAGGCTTCTTGGGAGATTGGGGAACCTTGGGAGGATTATAGAGAGAGTAGGGAAGAGGTTGGACGAACTCCAAAGGCTTTGAGTGATGAGGAAATGGGAGCCTTGGAGGATTTTTATAGGAAAGGTGAGGGAATTCATTATTATTTAGGTTTGGGACCCCTTATATTAAATTTACCCAAACCCCAAACCATCCCATTGTTTTTGCCAATGGATTTTGGAAATGGGAAGAGGAAAAAATTATTTTATAAGGAAAAAGTCCTAGATTCTTAGAATATTAGGGTTGTTTATGTGGAGGTGAGTCACACTCGCATGGAAATTAATTTAAAAAGACAAGGTGGTTAATAAGTCTTGAGGGGTCCATTAATGCTCTGAAAAGTAAGCCAAACAAACCCCAAATAAAATTATTTTAATGGTAAAACATATATTGTCCGAACATAAAGATTATTTTATTTTATTACATCACTATTGGTTCATTATGATGTCATAAAACACATTATATATTTAAATGGTATTTAATTTTTACCCAAAAATTTGATTGTCTCAGAAAATTATGAAAATTTCACCGTTGGGTAATTTCAACATCCTGATTCCAGAAATAAAATTTATTTTATCTAAAATATTTTTTTAATATGTTAATTTTCACTTTTAAAATAAAAACAAACATTTATAAAAAAAATTCGGTTTTGACAAAAATGGCTTTCAACCCTTAATAAAAATTATAATTGCATTTGTAAAATTATATGATCATTTATATATAATAAAATTAATCTAATAATAATAATAATAATTTATTAAAATATTATTTAATTTCAAATTCCCTTAATTTAAAAAAATATATTTCTTAATTAAAAAATAACTAAAAACACCATTTGTACTATAAATACTATTTACAATGCATCTAAAATGACAAGAAATTATATTCATTATTATATATAAAAATAATAATTTACATGAACATTGTATTATTTATTAGTTACATAACCCCTTAAAACAGCTGCATAAGACCTAAGGGTAAGGTGTGCGATGGTAACAGACTCTTGTTGTGGCTGAGATAAAATCGCTCGAGTAGTAAATTCTATCAACATCCACTTTTCCCGTGGACAGTTATGTTCGAGCATGACATGATAAAGCTCGGCTTGGACTTATTCAAGAGCGAAGACCAAGGATGCCACCTATTTTCCGAGATCTAACAAATGGGCTTCATATGGAGAAATTCTACAGGATGAGGCCATCACTTCTTTTGTCTGAGTAAATTTGGATTGGTTAAGGCCCTATATTTATACTAATCATGTGATCATGATTAAACTACAATATTAGGAACTGTAAAAATTCATAACATAAAACCAATGGAGTTGAAATTTTATATAAAAATAAATAGACATTTAATTAGATCAAGAGGGATTTTCATTAATGAATCTTTGGGTCGCTACAAGCCAGACTATGTCGTAGGGCCACGAAACTGGGTAGGAATTTCATTGTAAAAGACCAAACATGAGCAGGATCTGAGACCTTCCATAGTCAGATGTACTATTCTGGTAGCTTCTTTCTTTTCAACAGTACTTTTTGATACTGGTGCTTCACATATCATTATATATGTGCCTGTTGTTGAGATCCTTGGGCCATATGTTTCTTCTTCATCTGATGTTATGACTCTAGAAACATAGTTGGGGATTAGAATAGTCGGTGTGCATCATTTCAAGGAGTTACCCTAGAGGTAGTTGGGTGTCAAATTCTTTTGGACCTCTATCCCATAGATATGACAAGCTATGACATCATTTTCAGGATGGATTGGTTTGTACCCTTTCGATCCTTTTTGGATTTCTATCATCATAGGGTGAGTTTCACATCACCAGAGGATGTAGAGTTTCTATATAAGGGCAAATGAGATGTCCATGAAATCCGAGCTAGACCTGGGAATCATGGGTAGGGTGGTGTGACAATACATATTGCAAGTTTATAACTGGATAACCAGAGAACATGTCAGAAAGATTTCTTCCAGTAGTTTCTCATTTATGGGATGTCTTCTCGGACATCTTTTCAGGACTTCCTCTGGATTGAGAGGTGGATTTCTCTATTGATATTGTTCCAATAGTAGCACTAGTGTCCATTTCTCCTTATAGGATGGTGACACCAGAGTTACAGGTGCTCAAGAGGTAGTTGGAGAAGTTGTAGGAAAGTTGTTTCATCCAATGTGGTACATCTCCTTGGGGTTCGTCTATCCTGTTTGCTAAGAAGGAAAACTGTACCCTTAGACATTATGGGGATTTTCTGAATCTAAACCATTTTATGGTCATTAATTGATATCATTTGCCAAGGATTGATGATTTTTTTGATCAACATCAATGAGCACGAGTTTTCCTGAAGATTTACATTATATCTTGATATCATCAATTATGCATTAGACCATTGGACATACAACATACAGCTTTTCAGAGAAGATATGGTCTATAAAAGTACATGGTCATTCCATTCAGACTCACGAATGCACCATCAGTTTTCCTGGCATTGATGAATCATGTGTTCCACCCATATCTAGATTCTTTTGTAGTAGTCTTCATGGATGATATCATAGTGTACTCTCACACTCGACATGACCATGCTAACCATCTTGAGATAATTTTGATTACACTGAGAGATAATCAACTATATGATAAGCTCAAAATGTGACACTTATGGATGGACCAGATACACTTCCTGGGTCATGTTATCTTAGAGGATGGAGTTTCTATAGACCTAGAGAAGGTGAGAGAAATATTTTCCATAGAGAATCCTAAGAAAGTGTTTGGAATACAGAGTTTCATGACGTTGTCTGGTTCTTAATGGCACTTTATATAGGACTTATCCCTCTGAGAATTGTCGTTGACGATTTTGACTAAGAATGATGTGATGTTTGTTTGGTCAGAAACATGAAAGAAAACCTTTCCATAGCTGGAGGGAAGGTTGACCCCAGCACCAGTCCTGATACTTCCAGAGCAAGGGAACAACTATTCAGTTTTCTGTGATGCATCGGGTATTGGTTTGGGAGCAGTGTTGATGCAGGGTGATCGAGTAGTTGCATACTGGTCCCAGCAGTTGAGGCCACATAAGAGGAATTACCTGACACATGATCTTAAGATGGCTACATTTGTTCATTTGATACACTGTTAGAGACATTATCTCTTGGGAGAAAATATTGTGGTGTTCCTAGATCACAAAATTCTCTAATACATCTTTAACCAACATGACATAAATTGGAGATAGCGAAGGAGGGTGGAATACCTTCAGTCCATTGACTTAGATCATTTTTATACATCTGGTAAGGGAAACATAGTAGATTATGCACTGAGTAGGAAGACTTAGTTATAGGTAGTGCCTGAGGCTAGCAGAGAGTGGAAGCTTATGGATTTGTTTTCTAAGATTCATTTGGAAGGGCGCAATAGTCAGGGGCGAGTCAATCTTTATTCATTATTCGAGTGTTCTACCCTCCTGGATAGAGTGAGGATGAGAAAACTATCAGATTCGGAAGGCCTGGTTCTATGGGAGTCAGTGTCAAGTGAGGACACTCCTCCCGGTTGGATGTTAAGAGATGATGAGGGGATGTGTTTCTAGGGAAGAGTGTGGGTTACAGGGGTTATTCGAGAGGAACTAATGTGGGAGATTCATGATTTGGCTTGGAAAGTGCATCTAGGAGTTACCCAAAATAACCGTGACTTGAGACGTCAATATTGGTGGCTGCGTATGAAACAAGATGTATCTGGTTTTGTTACGATATGTTCCACCTATCACTAGGTGAAGGAAGAGCATCAAATGGTAGCCGGACTGTTACAGCAGTTTCCAATCACAGAGTGGAAATTGGATGATGTTGCAATGGATTTCATCACTGGGTTGTCGAGGTCACCTCAAGGTAGTGATGTCATGTGGGTTTTTGTGTACAGACATACAAAGGTAGCTCACATTTTGTCGATCAAGGAGACCTTCAGTGTTGATGAGCTAAGAATGTTGTATATCTGAGAGGTGGTACATCTTCATGGGGTTACTAGTCCTATCGTATTAGATAGGGACACTCTTTTTAGTTCTTTTTTCTTGAAGAGTTTTCAGTGATCAGTAGGAAAAATGGTGATTCTAAGAACAAATTACCACCCTCAGATTGATGGCCAGTTAGTGAATACATTATAGGTGCAAGAGGACATGTTGCATGCATGCGTCCTAAACATTGGGGGTTCTTGGGAGAAGCACATACCACTGGTATATTTTTCTTACAATAATAGTTTTCAGGAAACTATTGGGATAACACCTTACAAGTCATTATATGGTAGGCTATGTCGATCACCTTTGTGCTGGTTGGAGGCAGGTGAGGCAGAATTATTGTGACTATGTATCATGTAGGAGACTTCAGAGCAGGTCTAGTTAATTCAGAAGTGGATGGCTACTACACAATCACATAAAAATGTTATGATGATCGCCGCAAATGACCCTTGTAGTTCATGGTTGGGGATCATGTGTTCTAATGTGTTTCACTGAGGTTGGGACACTGATAGAACTAGAGACTGGGTAAAAATTCACTGAGGTATGTCTGGTCGTTTGAGATTTTGGAGAGATTTAGGTCGGTTTCCTATCAGTTGAATTTTCCAAAGAGGTATCAAGGCATGCACGGTGTATTCCTTGTATCCTAGATGTGTCGTTATCACTCAGATTTGTCCCACGTCTTTCAACCCCAAGAGGTTGAGCTTCAGGCTGATGTTTCCTTTGAGGATCATCTGATTTGTATTTTTGATAGGAGCATGATGGTTTTCTGAAGCCTGTTAGTTCCCCTCATACGAGTGTTATGGAAGAATGGCCAAGTGTAGGATTAATCCTTGGAGCGGGATACCAATATACGGGCTCAGTCGCTAGAGTTGTTCTGAGCATTATCATCACCACCATTGAAAGGGAAATTCGAGGACGAATTTTTTTATGGGGGGAAGTTTGTAAGAACCCAATTTTTATTCTTGAGGTACGAGTTTCTTTTTTTCCTTTTTTTCTTTATAGTTTTCTGAAAATAAGTAAAATGGGGAATAAAACCAAATATTGTGGGTACACGTCATGTACCTTTCCACACACCATGTAATTTGGCCGTGTGGGATGAGTACACTAGTTGTATAGGCCTGTCTCTGATTAAGGGTGAAAAAACTGACTACACTCTCTGTACTGTGTATTTATAGTTCATGTAATCTGTCAGTAGGTGAATAGTAAGGTGGTGGGAGTAGCCACTAGCGGAGCAACAATACATGCTGTGTATTCAAAAATACACACCCTATAATCTTGTCGACAAATGAATATTGTGGCAGTGAAAAGTTTCCTCTAGAGGAACAATTAAATGATGAAAAGTACACTCCATGTACTTGAGAGTAAAAACCATGTATTTTGTTTTTTTCGATTTAAAATTTTAGTAGCCTCCTAATTTGGTAGAGCAGGTAGTGGATGTGTAGGGAGAATCTGGAGGAGAGGCATGAGCTTGGAGGAGCTCCCAATCGCATGCAGGTAATCTGTTCTTCCTCCGTCGATCTTGTTTGAACAGTGTGGGTATGAACTTCCTTCTCCATGAGCCATTCTTACCAATACGTTCATTTGGGGTAGTTATTTGGGCTTGAATGGGTTATGATTTTTACCAGATTGACATCATTCTCGGATGTTTCAGATGGTGTTGTTCACGTATATTTATTAGGGGAGTTCATGGTTGTTGGTCTGATGTTTAATTCCCACTATCATGTTGTTTTATTATACCTTTGTGCAACGCTCCCATGATTGGCGTGTCATACGGCTAAGGCCTTGATTAATTAAATATCTAGAATTTCATAGGTAATTTTATGAATATTTACAACTGCTGTTTGGGATCATTTCTTGGATCCAGGGCAACCTTGTGGATGTGTTCCCTTATTTAGCTATTTGGATAGGTTACCTGAGTGTATGCCATGATTTAGCATGTTTTGAGTTTTCTTGAGAGAAAATGTATATAATTTCGTTCTTATGTGTCGGTATAGTCCTAGTTGTTTTATTATCCTGATGGTAGTGTTTCTCATGCCCGAGGGAAAGTGTTTTGTTTAGAATGGGGGAAACATTTATAATGCCTATGGGCAGTTGCTTTCGTGCCTGAGGGAAATATTCGTAATGCGTGTGGGAAATCACCTAAGGCATTTGATTCTAATTACCTAAGGGTAAGGTTTTTCATGGATGGGGACTCTTTTTACTTTGCATATTCACTGTTGTGATTTCACATTTTATACCAATGAAGCTAAATCCCATTCTTGGTTTAGTTTTACCTTGTACTTGTTAGATAGCATGTTGTAGTTTTGATGCTGCATTGTTTCAGATATTGTTGGCTAGGCTGAGTCTCGAGAACATATAATTTCATTATCTTTAATTTTTAAATAATAATTAAATTGAAATGTAATTGGTTGGAGTAGCTGCTTTTGAGTACTTCCTAATTTACTTGTTTTCCATTACTGCAAACTATTGTTTCATAAATTCACTGACAGTTGGGCACATACATTTAGTGGTTGCCTATTGGGAATTATTTCTCACAACCTGTTTGGGTCATGTCATGGGCCCAAAGAGATTATATTTATGTATCTGTAGATAATTTTAATAGTCCCTATACAGGCACTTGTTGTTGCAGAGGAGTAGGAGAGAATGGGACCGAGCTTTGGCTTGCGATACTGATGAGATTTTGCTGGGCTATTTTCATTTTCTTTGTTGTGTTGTCCCTTGTTTTGTATTGTTTCAGATTGGAGTGTATCCGGTTTTGGATGCTTACTTATACGTGGAGAAATATTGCATCATTATATATGATTGTTGGTGTTTTCTTTACTTCAGTTCACTGTCAATTTCTTCATTGGTAATGTTTACTGTTTCTGCTTTTGTATGTTTATATTTTCTCCACTATGCTACACTTAAAAAAATGAGCGCATAGTTTCCACACTATTAGAAATGGGACCTCACTACTAGTCGATAGCCTCAGGAGTTTGGGAAATTTTCTTGATGTCGTGTGACCAACCGGGTTTGGGGCACCCGTTGAGTGGCATCTGGATCCACAACGTTAAATTAGAAAATCGGTACAGGAAACGTTATCCCAATTTCCATTCATTGTGTTAATCTTCTAATTATTAATTATGTAATTATATGATTATGTGTAGAATCGCTATTTATTTAGTTATGTTGCAATTTCCATTCCCCTTTGCTTGGATATAATTTTGATACACATAATCACTCCATTGATAAATTATCAAGTCATCGATATGAACTTGATAAGAGTAATTTTAACTCAATTTCCATTCATTGAGTTAAACAACCATGTCAGGGATTTTTTTATTAAAAAGAACATGTGGGAATTTCTTATTATAGATTTACACTCAATATCCAATCATATTGACTATATCTATATTATTCCCACATTATTATGTGATTGATTTATCCTTAATCTAAGGGTACCATTTTTTATAAGGGATTTCATCTCAATTTACATTCCATTGAGACTTCATCATTTTTGTGCACCAATTCACTTTTATATGGTTTATATACTATCCTTTGGCATATTATATAATGAATCCATTTATTCTCATGATATTATAATGTTATGATTTAATTTTATTCATCAATTATTTGTATTCAAGGATATCAAATTTGGTTAAGAACTCTTTAACTAAAATATTGTTTTAAAGATTTATTCTTATAAATCGTTTTCTTTAATGTGCATGTAATAAAAATGATTTTTAGGATTTATTTAAATGGTCATTAATGTTTTAAAATTATAATTCATTAATATCATCAAAGTGGTATGTGACACTTGGATTACAAAATCTATTTATTTAATGTTTTAAATGGTTTTAAAAATGGTTTGATAAAGAATTGTTTTTTTTAATATATTGATTTCATATATTGGGATTTGAATTTAGAAATTTTATCTTTAGTTATCCTTGTTTTATGTGTTTTCAATATCTTATGGTTATTGTGAATTTTTTAAGTATATGGGTGGTTCTGTAATAAACATGCGGCGGGTGAGCCGGAGATAGCTCTCCAATGCATTAGGTAACATGGCGGAGGTAAACATTAATGTTTCTCCTGAGAGATTAGGGGAATATACTATGATGGGTATTCTAAATGTGGAACCCTATGTTGATGTGATAGCATCAATGTACGTATGTTATGAATTCCATAGGTTACCTTTATGATTTTTGATTTCTATATGTTATTCAGAAATCATACGATTTCTTGAGGTATGTTATGATTGAAAATTATGAATTCACTAATTTTATTTATTGAGGGGTTAATATTTATTATAATTATTTTATAACACTTACTGAGATTTTTATGCACATCCCATGTTTTGAAATGGTTATTCATATGACATAAAGATGAATAGGGTCAAGGAAGAGATTAAGGAAAAGACATGTTGTCTAAAACATGGAACTAGACATGTCTCTTTTTTCAAGAGTTTTAATTTTATGAAAAATGGATACTAGGTAGTAGTGTCAACATGAAATATTCAATTTTTTACGTAATATTTATGTCCTAATTCTCTAAAACTATAAACATGAAGATATCCTAAATGTGAATTCTTGAAATAATTCAAGATTATTTAATGATTCAGGTCGATTCCCTATAAATGGGGAATTACGTGTTTCTTTTTTTAGCTCAAATGTATGCCTTCTATGCCATGGTTGTTTGGATAGAGGTTATATGTTGTGAGTAGGGTTTATTTTTCCATTCTAGGGTGGTTTTTCAAATGTTTTCTTGTTTGGTCCATTTGGTCTGGTTTTTGAACTTAGGTCACTGCTTTGTTTTACATTCCCATTATTGTAAGGATTGAGTGTTTTATATGACATGTTGTTATGTTATAGATTTTTTATCCAAGTAGTTTCTTGAAGATTATGTTGGCATCCATGTATTTCTATGATCGTTGAGTTACAAAGGGCCGTGAGAACCTTTTGTAGTAGGCCACATGGAAAATTGATGTGAGGGCTTCTCCAGAGGGTCTATTTTTATTATTACGATACAAGACCATAAGGGGAATTGACGTAAACACTTCCTCAGAGTGTATGTAATTCGTCAACATAGGGAACAAGTAGAATGAGACATATGTTCTTCCCTAGGGAACCTTTTTATCACCGATAAGAGACTATAGGGGGATTGATGGTAAGTTCATTCCCAGAGAGTCTGTGATAATGTTGAACTAGATGGGTAAGATTGTGTGTATTTCACATAGGGTTGCTTGAGCATGCTAGGTGGGACCAAAGGGGCTTAGGCTATGAGAACATCCCAGAGAGTTACCTATTTTTGTTTATCTTCTTACATTGTATGTGGTGTTTGGATGACTAGAAACTGTAGGAATGTTTACTGTTGAGTACTTCCTTGTTTACTGCTTATTTTTCTTATTGGTTTCCATATATATTCACTGACTGTTAGGAATATATTTCTTGGAAGTTTCCTACTAGGATATAGTCTCACCCCCTATCTAGGTCATGCTTTTTGGAAAAAAAAATTATATTGCGGAAGGTATAGAAAAGGGAAAGCACCCTTCTACATCAGGTACTTGACTGCTTTATATTTGGAGAGCATTGGACCAAGTCGAGGCTTGCGATGCTGAAGAGTATTTTACTGTTCTCTATCATACATTGGAATAGTAATATATTTCATAATTGTGACATGTGTGGATTATTTCTTAGAGATATGTATCATATATCATTATTTATGTGCTCTAGCTAGTTATTACTATCTGTCTTCCGTTGTTTACTGTTGTATGCCATTATTTCTGCTTCCACTATTGTTAGCTTTTTCTCTTCTGATGTGTTACTCTAGTAATGAGAGAATAGTTTCTCCTCTATCACACCCAAGGACCTAGAATCTAGTTGGAATCCTCTGGCATTAAGGTAAATATGCTTCAGGCCATGTGACCAATCAGGTACAGGGCGCCTCTCAGCGGTTTCCTGAACCGGGATGTTACTAGGATAATCTTCATAGAGGGTATTATTATTTTCCCTCTACAAAGAGATATAATACAGATCATGTGATGATTCTACTAAAGACCCTAAGGAAGGAAAATAATTATAAAATATTTTCCATGTGATAATATTGTTTAATCATGTTTCATCTATTTGAAATATAAAATATTATAAGGTTATAACTATTGATGAATCATAGATTGATGTTATTGAACAATGGACCATATAACCAAGGGAAATGAGAAGTGTATCTTTCATAGAATATATTATAATTAATAAAAAAATATTACATTTATCTCAATAATAAAAACAAATCACTATATTAACTCGAAGTGGAGACATGATACCCTAAATAATTGAATGTGAGGAAAATTTAATGGAAAATAAATGATGTTTATTAAGAACACATGTCCTTAAAATACACTATTATGGAGACGGGAATATGATATTAATGGATTTATTAATGAAGTTACAAGGATGAATCCTTTAGAAAAAATATACGGTGATATTTAATTCTTGATGAAAATAGAATATTACTAAGACAACGTATGCATTTAATTATTTAGAGAATGTTATGGTAATTTGTGACTTAAATATAAAAACAGAACATAATTTTAGTGAAATTTCTGAAATATATATTGATCAGAAGGTATTAATGTATATATGCACTAATAATGTGTTTAAGATTTTCCAATGAAGATGGTTATAGTTGAATAATGAAAACGGCTGGTCAATACATTAGCAGAATTGGAATGTGGAAGAGGAAGCTGCTGCTTTAGTTGATAGGATCAGTCTTGAATATATACGAATATAATGAAAAGAGATCCATTATTTATATATTTTCAAGGATGAATATGAATATTATTATGAATGGGAAAATTTATTAAGTTGATCAAATTTGTTTCCATACATCTATCTATGTGAAGACAAAAGATTTAATAAATATGATACTGATGTATAATGTTGAATATATATTTAAATAGTATATTGGGTTGAACATTCTGATGAAAGATATTGTAGAGTATTTATATTAGTAATGTTAAAATAAGAATGTTAAAGCTATGAGAAAGAATACTTGTTGAATGTTAAACCCTTATCCATAGTAGAATGGAAGCCTGGAAAAAAATCCAAGGATTAGGTCATTAGAATCCTCATATTTTATATGGGCCATTATAATATTTTAACTGTAGTCGATTATTAGATATTAATGTATATATTCACTAATGAAGAGATGGAAATGTTCCAATGAAGAAGGATTTAATTGAGTATAATTAATGTTTTCGTGTTGTCTTTAACATGAACATAATTCATTTTATTTATTATAATGATTATAGTCCTATAAATGATGGGTTGTCTATTAGAACATTTCAAATGATAGAAAATACATTGTGGTCTAGTTATATGGATTTCAAATATTATTGGGATCAACCCCTTAATGTGGAAATGTTTTTATTAAATAGTAACTTCCACTCGTGAAATTTGATATTTACTTATAAATACTTATAAGGAATGAAGTCGAAAAATTCATTATTGTCTTATAAATTTGGATAATGAATTATATTAGGACCTCAGAATGCAATGTTAATTTTAGAGAATTTAAATTCCATTCATCATCACATTACATTAACTCAAATATTATAGAAACTATATACAAAAAATCATCAGTGAAATACATAATTTGATGTTAGTGAGTACGTATTAATGAAAATCAATAGTTAATCAATTTGATGATATTTGGAATAAAGGGAATGTTGAGGACAATGCATGTTGTCACCTTTAAAATTCATGACCATTTATGAATGATATATTATCACATAGTGCTTTTATAAATCCACATTCATGTTCATAATGTCTTCTTTATATCTCTCCTAAGAAAGAACATACATGATACATTACATATATAAAATTTTGAGGTCATGTACCTGTTTCATGATCTAAAATGATGAATTTTTTTTAGAAATTCAATATTATGTAGATCAAGTACTATGACACTTGACTAATCTTCTTGTTAGTGCTTCATAGATGAATCAAATATTTAATGAAGATATATTTGAACCCAAGTAATTAATGAAATATATATATACTCATTTCATTTGTCAAATTGATAAAAATTTTGTGTGTGGTAAATTTAATTATTTGATCTTATATGATATATTTATATTCAAATAAATTTAATTTTTTTGACAGATTGTGTATTTGAAAACTCATGTCGAAATGAACAATAATATAGAAATTAATTTTAATCTAGACATTTTATTTTTATAATTAATATAAAAATAATAATAATGAATTTAGATAAATAAATTTTATTGATAAATAAATTTTCAAATTTTATATATATTTATTATATGCATAAAAAATAGTTTCCATGAAAAAGATATTTTTTATTTTTGTGAACATGTAATGAAATTAATATGATTTATTTTTATAAATATTATTTAAAAATTAACTGTGTTTTTCAAATAATCATGTATAAATTATTTTTGAGTGTATTTTTTTGAATTTTATGAGAAGATGTTTTTTATGAATAGTTTATAGTTATGATTGAAATTTAAAAACAATAGTTTTATTACGAAATTTAAAAAAATAGTTTTTTACAGTAAAATAATAATAATTATATTATTAATAATCCAATTTTTTACTATTGAATAAATTTTATTTTGAATTATTATAAATAAAATTCTTCATATGAAATTTTTTAAAATATGTGTATTCCTCACATTTCACATTAATTATAAATTAAAATCCTTATTTTATCTGAATTCAATTTCATTAAAATGAATCCAATTTTTGAATCATATATATTTATATTATATAATCATTTTGAATAAATTTTTGGTCAATATAAGGTTTAAAAATATTTAAAAATTTTGTATTAAGGTTAATGTTAAAACAAGATTATGAATGCTTTGTAAAATGATCTGATATGGGTATGATTTAAAAAAAAACCTATACTAATAACATTAGGTAGCTATATTACAACATTTTCATATCAAACCACCATGTATCTGTCCATTTTTAATCATTAATATGGAATATGATTTTATATATTTTTAATATATTATGAAAATGCAAGGGTAAACTCTCCCAAAATTAGAAAAGGACATGCCTAATTTGTTATATACACTCCACATTGAGGCCTAAATATCTATTAAACCCTACCTAATTCTAATATCAATATACATATACAAGACCTATAGGTTTATTTAATCTTATGTAACCCTATAAGGGTACTTAATGGAGGATCTAATATAGGCCTACCAATGAAGAGGTAATACCCCCTAACAACATAAAATTTTATCTTGTTATGCATCAACTATATAATTTTTATTAATCATTAAATAATATCATAAATATTTTATAATTATTAATATTTTATTTTAATAACATTTCTACAAATATTCACCCACCATCCTATAACATTTCATGTAAAATTATCAATCATGAAAACATATGGAATATTGCCTCCATGTTTTTGATACATATAATTTTCTATCACCATATATAATGGATGGTTATTATCATGTGTCAACCTTTATTGTAAAACCCTAAAAATTATGAAATAATATCTTCTTATTTGATAGTGTGTGCAACACACAACACCATGAATAGAAATGAAAATAATATATTGGGACTTGATGATATAAATAATATTTTAAATAAATTAAATAAATTAAATATAAACCAATAGAAACAATAATTATTTGACTTATGTTTCTAGAAAAAACTATTTTCATCGATATCTTGAGTTATATGCATGCCAAGGTTTTTTCCCATTAAAGTTAATATCATTACATAAATATAAAATTTTCACCAAACTATTAAATTTGGTATTTTGAATATGATTAAATAACTCTGGGAAATATATGATTTAATTCATTGGTTAAAAATTTATTTCAAATGAATAATAAATCCTATATAATATATAGGAATTTTTTTAAAAAATTATTTGTATATGAAAATGGTGTTTCATTTTAATAAATTCAATAAATTCATATTATTCAATTATCCAAGTAAAGTAAATACGTTATTCATTATCCAAAAAAATTCAATCAACAACGTGGATTGACATAAAATGTGATAAGACCAATACCAATTTTGTGCAAAAAAACTATAGATATAAAAAATGATGTTGTGCCTACTTTGAATGGTGAAATGTTTTAAAAAATAACTTTTCAATATTTTAGAATTTAGTTTTGAAAAAATAATAGTAAAATTTGAATGATAAATTTCCCAATTTTTTATGGTTAATTTTTAAAATTATTCTGAGAAGAATCCTTTTTTGTATAAATAGTGAAAAAATAAATTTAATTAAAAACTGAAATTTCATTGAAAAAATTTATAATGTTAAATTATATTTAAAATTGTACTAAAGTTAAATTATATAAAATATACCTCAATTAATTCAATATATTTAATTTTATAAAATTTTGTTGTGAATTAGTATATAATATCATCTAAAAATATTAACATTTTCACTTTAAAAACATTCATTGTTACCATGTCTACGGAAAAATTTTTAAAAACAAATTTGAAATATGTGATTTTATATTGGATATATTTATTAAATATATGGGATTATAATATTTTATTTTTTATAATAAGTGAATCTATATTCTATACCAAATCAGCTAGAGAAAACACTTTAATGCAAATCATGATGACTTAGGTAAAAATTTGTTTTCTTAATGGTTAATCAAATCAAGTTAAGGGGTTGAAATGACCCAAAACATTTCCCAAATAAATTATCTTGAAATATTTCTTCCATATAACCTACATTAAATAAAATGATTCACTATTTTAATTACATTATGGAAGTGATATTTCCTAATATTATTGACTTTTTGTTTTTAGAAGAATTACACTCTGACAATATAAAAGGGAACACACTCCCATAACATATTGATTCCTCTAAATAAATTTGAATCATACATACCAAAACCAATTAAATTTATATATTCCATCCTATAAAACTATTATCCCAATAATGATCATAAAGAAAACATTGGAAATTATTATTCCAAACCTAAGGAGGATATAAAAGCAGAGGTCCTGTTTTTTAAAAGGTATTTTTATTCCATTTCCTTATCCAACACCATAAATTATTATTATATAATATTTATATGATATCCTAATTATGATAAATATAATGATATATCATTATGTTACTGTTATTCCCTATAACATCACAAACATGCATCTAATGGGTTATTAATCAACATTCTTGTGTATGGTGGACTAACACCCACTGAGCTGATGTCATTCGTTTTTTATTTCCACTTATAAATGATGTTAATAATGAAATATGGGATATTTATATATGATATTAATGATATTTGTTATTTAAATATGACTCATTACTTAAAATATAACTCCTACCTTCATTATTTCTATTTCAAATAAGATAATAACATCGTTTGTGTCTACAATGGACTACTACAATTCGAAGTGATGAGATTTGTTAAAAAATTTCATGAAATTTAACAAGGATTTGTTTAATAAATATATATTTAATATAGAAGAAAATATGATGTTGGAATGCTAATATAAATATTTTTCATTCTCATTTAATTTTTTAATATGACATTTAATTAGAATCATCATTTATGCATACATAGAACTATCTTTCTCAAGGAATTATTTATTTCATTTCCTATAACCAATTTTTTTGGATTACTCTAAATACATATATAATTAATATATAATATATTAAAATAATTTTTTTACATCTTATATATGATTGTAAATTTTTATTTATAATAGGAATAATAAATTACAATAAAAAACATTCATGAAAGATGTCACTTAACATGAGAAATAGTGAAAAATAATGATTGATTATTAATAAATGGTTATTAATTTGTAATAAAAAGATCATATATCCCCGTAAATATTAATGTTGTTTTTGAGTAAGTTTATACCATTTTTAAAATCATTATAATGATGATAAAATAAATTCAAAATGGTGTATAAGGTACTTGATTTCATTAGACATTACATTATATCAAGACATGTTTTGTTATTAAGGACCAATTCAATTTTAACTGATTCATATACTACCCCGTTTAAATTAAATAACATGTATACATAAATATTCATTGTTTTTTATGTTTCAATATTAATTTTTTCATATAAGGGAATTCTAAGTAAGTTTCTACTTGTTGTAGTGAATTCCATACCTCAATTTATTTACTTTGGGCTATATTACTTCTTCGTTGTCATTAATATAGATAGATTATGTGTGTAAGAAATTTTAACTTTATATTTTTTTATTTTAACTTATTTGTTGTGTATTTATAGTCAAACCCATTAATAGATCCATTATATTTACTGGAACAACAAAATTATAATATGTGCACGGGTTTACATAACAATGTCATATTATTTAGGATTATGTACACATATATTTACAATGAAGGAAAATATTTTATCACTTTTTAACAAACCCATTATTTTTATTCAGTTATATTTAGTCAAGAATATCTTAAATTAATAAAATTATATTTCCACACTTTGGTACATAAAATTTATCACAAATGTTTCTAAAAAACCAGATTTTTTATCTCTTATTCCATAAACCAATTTTCTTACAAAAACATTTTAAATAGAAAAATATTTATAAATGATTTTCACTATTTCAAAATGCTGGTAATAAATATATTTATACAATTTTTTACTTGTTACTAAATGTCATGGAATTTTTCATCTAACCATTTTTATGTACAATAAACCATTCTAACACTATTATCACAATAAAATGGAATATTAAATTTACCTTATAAAACATGTATAGAATTATCCACTTCCATTTCATTGACCAATCCATTACAGTGTAATGAGAATACTATATTAGATTTTTTTTGAAAATGATTTTCAATATATATTTTTTTCAAAATTAAAATGATATTTTTCTCAATAATTTTTTGTAATGGTCTAGAACTCTCTAATCCATTCCATTGTGAAAATCTGGTGTTTGAGGTGTTCTGGGAGGTCATGGTGACTTATCCTCAACATTTTTCCCAATTTTAAATCCAATGAATAGTTCCGAAAGTATCCTTGTGAACAGTTCCATTGGTAGACCACTATGAATAGATACAATGGTTACCTTAGTAGAATAGTGCATCGATAGCCATAGGTGAACAGTGTCATTGGTAGCCTTTGGTGAATAGTGTCATCGGTAGCCTTAGGTGAACAGTTAAACGGTGAGGTTCCAGAATGATGAGGTTCCAACGGTGACCTCCTTTATTTCCAAAATTTTGAGTTCAGGATAGTGTTTCCAGAACCGTAACATTCCAATGGTGACCTTCTTCCTTTTCCAAATTTTGAGTACATGAACAGTGTTTCCTGAATGGTGAAGTTCCTACTATGACCACATTCCATTATAAAATTTTGAGTTCATGAATAGTGTTTCTAGAATGGTGAGATCCCAATGGTGACCACTTTCCATTGGAAAATGTTGAGTTCATGAATATTGTTTCCAAAACTGTGAGGTTCCAATGGTGACCTCTTTCAATTTCCAAATTTTATGTTAATGAAGAGTGTTTTTACAACGGTGAGGTTCAAATGGTGGCCTCTTTCCTTTTCCCATTTTCTAATTCATGAACATGGATTCTAGAATGTGAGGTTCCAATGGTGAACTCATTCCTTTTCCAAATTTAGTGTTCATGAAAAGTGTTTCTATAATGGTGAGGTTACAATAGTGACCACATTCATTGGCCAAATATTGACTTCATGAGCAGTGTTTCCAGAATAGTGAGGTTTCAACAGTGACATCTTTCCATTGCCAGATTTAGAGTACATGAACAGTGTTTCAAGAATAGTGAGGTTATGACGACAACCTCCTTTCTTTTCCAAATATTGAGTACAAGAACATTGTTTCCAGAATGGTGAGGTTTTAATGGTGACCCCTTTTCATTGCCAAATTGTTAGTTCATGAACAGTTTTTCTAGACCAGTGAGATTCCAACAGTGACCTCTTTCCTTTAACAAATTTTGAGTCCGAGAATAGTGTTTCTCAGACGGTGAGGTTCCAACAGTGACCTCTTTCTTTTGACAAATTTTGAGTCCATGATCAATGTTTCCTGAATAGTGATGTTCCAACAGTGAACTCATTCCATTGACAAATTTTGGGTTCATGAACTATGCTTCCAGAATGATGAGGTTCCAATGTTACCCTCCTTCCTTTTCCAAATTTTGAGTTCATAAACAATGTTTCTTTAATGGTGAGATTCCAACAGTGAGGTATCAACGGTAAAGTCTATGAACAATGTTTTTTCTTTTCCAAATTTTGTGGTCATGAATAGTGTTCCCACCATCCAACAGTATCAACACTTAAATGATTCCATTGACATAAAATTATTTTTAAGCCTTGTTTTAAGAACTCTATGGTTGATTAAATGGTCATAACTCCTATATTAATTTATCCAAAGGCCAAGTAAAATTTTACTCGGTCAAACAGAGTTGTTTAATGCGATCACCATTTAATTGAAAATCCAATCTATCTTAAAACACTACTCTGTTAAATCTTTTAAAGGGATGAGATATCTCCCTCCTAATCATTCCTCCTTGTTCTCAGCTGTGAGATGCTCGAACCATTAAATCCTTGTTAAAGGAGTTTCAAAATCAAATATTCATCCCAGCATTAGTTCCGCTAAAATTGTTTATGCAACCAAGCAGTATCGATCAATCTTTGATATAAGGTATGATCAATCGTCATTCATTCGGGTTCATATCCTACTATTTCTCCATACCCTTTTATGGAATTCGATATCCATGTTCATAATGGGATTTTCATGGGTGTTGACTAGTGTGGTAGTGTCTCTGTATCCACATGTGGATACAGTTTTCACGGGGGGAGGATATCATAACCCGTTATATGGATCGTTGTCATATAAAGAACATCAAGAACCACTTAAGGTAGGGGATTCATTGCTTATCATTTATTTTATGTGAAACTATATAGTTATCATTATTTATCCTACATGATAACAATGGAAATTAAATTTTATATATTTTAACTGGATAAATAAATTGATATCAACCATATGTCATAGCCTCTTGTTCTGCTAAGTAGTGTGATATCTATGATTTCTTTGTTTAAATTTTCATTATTAATGGAAATTGTAAAATAATGTAAAGCCAAAAATTAATTGATAATTGTTTGGATAAAGATAAAGAGGCATGTTAATGAATCAGGTTCTTTTTGTTGTAATTTAATGTTAATCAAATTGGTGCAGTAAGAATGTTTAATTTTTTTGATAGCGTACTAGTTAGGCTTCCTGAATTTGGAACCCAAGGTAATAATTCTATTAATTCAACATGGATTAAAAACTTGTTTTTTTATAATAGATAATTCATGGTTGGGTTCTGAGATATGCTTTTGTTCGTTTAAGTTCCAGGATCCCAATTAGTATGATGTTTGTTTTCCTGCAACTTGTTTTATGATGTGATCCTGGATGGCTATTGTGATATGTGGGGGCATGGAGACCTAATGTTTTTGCATAAGTTGACTCGTAGAGTGGCGAGATGCATCCGTTTATTCATGTGGTGTCAGCAAGGACACCTGCAATGATGAAATGGGTTGTATATTAATGTTTGGATACTTGTTGATTCTTATTGGTTTTTTATCTTCATTAAATTTTCCACTGCACAAGGAATATAGTTTTTCATAACCTTGTTTCAAAATGGGTTAAGACATCTGTGTATGCCATGTGATTTCTGTGTTTTTCTTCTCTTGGGAGGATAAGTCTAGGCTCTTGCTATAGGTGGCAAAGACTCTACGGATAGTTCATCTACTCAACTGGTTGAGACCCATTATGATTAGTATAAAATAATATTTTTTATAGAATGCAAGGGATTATGACAATAAAATATTATAAATATATAATTTAATGAATGATATTAACCCATGTGGTTGGATCTTGCTGGGTTGCAATGTTGAGGTTAGAATTTAAAGGGACAATAGACATTCGGTGTGATGCTAATGAAATAAAAAGTTGAAATTGATAATGGTTAGTCAGTGGATGAGGAAATTATTAACGTATAGGGAAACTAAACAAAAGGTAATGATGTAATGTAATTAATCTCTATAAAAGGTTGTGTGCATATAGGATACCAAGACATAGAAGTGGCATTTAGTAGTCCGAGAGACATTAGCTATAGCTGAGTATAATACTAGGTTTTTTCCATAGAGTGGTTCTGAGATATTGTCTATTTTGTACATTTTTTTTAATACACTACTCCACCCTGTCTGTTAGGGCAACTAACACCATAGGGATTATAATCCCAGGCATTGTGTGCTTTACCCAACATTTCTATGGGAGTATGGATGGATGAATACCCCCTTTGGCCCTACTCTCTTCTCATGGTAGATTATAGTGCTACTAGGCCCAGTGGTTAGTTTACCCTATATATGTTTGTAGAGGGATATAATGGCATGTGGTTATTCAGTCACAAATATTCTTGATATAGTATCCTATATACTACTATATGTGTAATGTGTATTTACTATGATAGCTTGAGGATCCTTACTTAGTATATAGGTTGTAATGGGTTGAGGTATAATATGTGACATATGATACACATTATATGAGTTTTGTTTTCACCCATAAACTACATGGTTACTTTCAGGCATGGACATGGTGGTTTTTTTGCCGGAGGTTCATGTTTTGGTGCTTTGACCAGGTTTCTGCGAGTAATCCTTTTTGGGGAGTGATGCTTAGGACGTGCGATGTTGGGCAAAGAGGAAAACTAGTGGGGATGTAGTAGAAGGGTACCCTTGATATTTGATATTATATTATATACTATTGTATTCATTATGTGGTGAGATTATCCATGCTTTGGTTGGGAACATAGAATACATTATTAGGTGATAAGTTAGTTTCACTTTTTGTTCAGGGTGATTTACAATCATTCTTTAATTTTGCATGGGAGGCTTCAGGGAGGATCCGACTAATTATACTACTATAATCACCCTATGTTTATATACTGTGTTTTTAGGTCACATGGAATAGGTTGGAGATCAGAATGGTTTCTACTAGCATGGGGTTGCAAGGGCTATTAGGGATTCGTGGTTTCTATTATTTTTACTTTCATTTGGGTACATGAATTGTCCCCTTTAGGTTGTAGAAGTTTTTAATCACATTACATATGTGTACATGGTTTTTATTTTATATTTCAGTAAGAGTTAGAGTTGGTTGGTGTCTACATTATCTCTCCCTTTTTCATGTGTTCTCTTATAGGGTAATGCCTCCCATCTTTGTGTTTACAATACCCTTGCTACTAGTCACCAACCCAGAGCCTACTAGAGGAAGGACTCGGAGGTCATTATCTCCCTTCAGAAATTACCGACCCAGGAGGGGTACACATTGTGGTGATGTGGTCATGACATTGTGGTATCAGTGTTCATGTTGACAGATATGATAGAGTTTGCTGTTTGGAACATGTGAGGTTTCATGGGTTTATTGGGAAACAATATCAGTCATGTTTAGGATGTGATTTAAACAATGGAAAACGGCTGCGACATTTGCATTTAGGGCCCCCTATGAAGTGATTTGTGGAAATCTAACTATACAATGGCTACTAGAAGAGGTGATATTAGTGGAAGGGTAGAGACATAGGAAAGTATCATGAAACATTCTTTTTGGTTCCTATGTTTGAATGGGTAGACATTGGGATAGGTTAAACTAAAATTAATAAAAGAAAACAATTAATAAATTAATTAATGTTGATTCATCCATATTATATGTCTAGGAGCTATAATTGTTTGTTATTTTGTAGGTATTTCTCTAGGTCGACATCCTCATCAGGATCTCATAGAAGATATTCAGCAGGTTGTGCATGTAGATCTTCATCGGGTAGAGTGTGACAATGACGACACTGAAATGAGGACACTCCCAGAGGTTCAGTGCCGGAGTCCACAGTACAATGGGGGATTAATTTTAGATGCATTCAAATAAGACTAGTTATAGGAAATTTATATAGGATTTAGTTCGATCCATTCTTGGAAAGTGCACTGGGTTTCCATGGTTGTTATGATGTAGTGTGGAGCAGCGAGGCTGTAACAGCCCGAGATTTTATGAAAAATATTCTTTTTATTTCACTAATGTCTTGTGTTGTACGCTACACCAAAAGGAGCTTGCACAACACGCATCCTTGACTTGCCTTGCATACACGCAATCGCGACCTTCCTCGATAGCGTGTGTAGTACGCAATAACGAGTTTCACTAAACAACGATATACTATTAAAATATTATTAAAACTAGCTGTTATGAATAGTAATAACCACTTTTTAAAATTCTGTAAATATTATATTTCAAAATGAACTTCATTTTTGGATTCGGAGTATCGAATTTAGCCTAAGGTGAAATTTTGGTACTTTTCGGATAACTTTCATATTCTGATGAATAGTGAAAATTACTAAATTATAATTAAAAACAACTTTTTTAATCGAAATAATTAAGAGTGATAAATTATTAATTTTAGTGGTTTTAAAGTATATTTAGAATATATTTTTACAATTTAATACAATTTTGGTCATTGGATGTAATTTCACATTTAAACCAGACATAATCAAGTGTCAATCTTTTGATAGATATTGTTTCTTAAAAACACGTTATTTGTTTTAACAGCGGGATTTAATTATAAAATTAATTAATGCAAATTCTATGATATGAATTTGGTAAAATAGACTTCATTTTTGAATTCGGAATATGAAATATAGCTTAGGATGAAATTTTGGCATTGTTCTGAAAAACATCAATTTTTGATGAATAGTGAAACTACTAAGTGGTAGTTAAAAAATTAATTTCTTCATAAATCTTAATTTTACCGCTTCTGTGAATGGAATTTCAAAAATCCGAGAGACACGGTTGATGTCAGTAAGTAAAATGTGGTTCAATGAGATGAAAATAATTTTTGGTGAATAGTAACTTTTTACTTTTTTTACCACGGTTAATAGTAAATAGGGTAACTAAGGGTAAATATGATATTACTATTACCCTAACACATGTCCTAATTCTATTGGATAAGTGTAATTCGACCAAAAACAACCTTATGAATATAATATGACCATTTAGGTCCACTTGGATTAGATTATGACATTTAATATTATATTATTTAATGAATAGTTAAAATAGTTAAAATCAAAGTTTAATAACTAAAACATTTTTAATATGGGGTTATACATTAGATAAATTCGACTATAAATATTCATTAGAAATCTAAAAAGATTTCCTAAATAATGATATTTTATTTATAATTTTTAGACTTTAAATAAATTAATTTATTTATGACACAACGATGATGCAGTAATTGCCCTTTTAAGGAAATATTAACATAATTGATGTTATAAATGCTCAAATGAATGTAATTTGAGACTTTTTATGACTTAAACTAATTTTCTAGGTTAATATGATATATTAGTGTTGATGTAATCAACTTGGTTCGAACATATAATTCTGTTATGACTTTCACAAAAATCATATATCAAATAGTGTCAAAATTGACACAAAATAGTTTTTAAATCAAATATTATATTATTAATTGTTATTTTATTCCTAAAAATCTAAGGTTCGGCCAAATGACTTAGATAAGAATATATTTTTTAATAATATAAAATTTGGGGTTCGTTTGGCATGTTATAGTAAGTTTATTAACCATATAGTGAAAGAAAACAAAAAGACACGGTAAAAGTTAAATTATTTAACTTAGAGTTAAATCTAATTGATAAGGTTAAAATAATAACCTAAACTTGTCTAAATCCTATTGGTTGATAGGATTTAGACCCATCCCCACTTTATCTTCGAAATAAGACCCTTTGGAACCATTATAAACCGATTTTGACTTTAATATAAAATAATATTTTGTGATATTCCTAAGGTGCCCCTCTCCTCCCTTATAAAAGGACACCTCCTCCCCCTCTTCCTCACACCAATTTGAGCACTCAAGATCGGCCAACCCCTGCCAATTTCTCCTCTCCACTTCCCTAGCAACATCCTAGAGGTTCTGGTCTTCCTCAAAGACCAATTTTAGTGCCCTAAGAGGAGGTCTCAAAGAGGCACTTCAAAGAAGAGGTAATTACCGTTACCAATTCTTTCATCTTTATTTCATCTTCCACTTCTTCTTCTTAGGTTGTTTCATTATGAAGTAATAATATCAGTATCACTCATATACTGATATGTTATTATAAGTGTGAAACAACCCTATTTCACCATCTATCCATCCTACGGAAAAAGAAATCACCGCGCGTGCGTACGTACGGAATACCGTCTCCACGCCGTGGTGTAATCTATTTTCCACCACTACCTTACATGGATGGGTATAATGGTGTAAAGAATAACTATAAATAGTTATTACAACATAATATTGATTCTGATATATTGTATAACCACTACAATTCAATTCAATATTTATAGAAATGATATCATCGCTCGTGCGTACGTATGGAATACCATCTCCACGACGCGATGAGATTCATTCTCCATGTTAACCATTTAAGAATGATTATAATGTATATATAAGAAATAATAATGAAATATATGACATTATAAAGCTACTGGATTTATGTATATATATACATATGTATGTCATCTACTTACTTCCATTTCAAGACAATAAGGAAAGGAAAACAGCGTTAATGCGTACGTACGGACTACCGTCTCCATGAACGGTGTTTTTCATTTTATTTATCTACCTATAATATATATATATATACTGAATATATATGATATATAAATCATATTTTATATTCTGGAAGTAAGTAAATCATGATATAAGTAATAATGATGTCAAGAACAACAAGTCAAAACACCTACGATAAATGAAACGATTTTACCCAAAATGCTTCTTTAACATGGAATTTACAAAAGAACGGGTAATATAATGTCATAAGTGAACCATATATGATATCATAACAATGAATATGATTCTGTAATAAGTCAATAACATGATTTAAATCATTATACAGGAGGTTGTGACACTTACAAAGCAAGTCGGACCTAAGGTAAGGGAAATATCACAATCTCATTTTTATCCGAGATTGTTTATTCGTAAGTATTTACTGGGGTGTATTTTATCATCCACATCCATGTTTACTCAATATGTAATATTATTTCCATCCACCTAAAATTGTTTAAATCCATTTTTACCCTTCGGTGAGTTTTTAGTAATACGTATGAAAGGAATCTTTTGTCGTTTTTCGTACGAGGTGCTTTTTGACTTTTCCGACAAAAGTACGAAGAATGTTTTTTTTATACGGCACGAACAGATTTCTACTGTTTTATAAAGCCTTATTTTCATGAAGCTTCCTCTAAAATATTTCATGACTATTTTCAATAAAATCTCTTTCTTTTAAAATTGCATGATGTTTTGTGAAAAGAAATTGATTTTGAAGAAGAAAGGATATTTTCCTCAAAAATTCAATTCAAGTGTTTTATCAAAATTATTTTCCATCTAAGATAATAAAGGGTTCTGTTTCTATCCCTATTTTTACATTGATTTTACTATGTTGTGATGGAATTATGTTTATGAATTCCTTTATCTTATATGAATTGATTTATGATGTCATGATGTTTCAAGAATCCCATTTTTGTTACATGTGTTATGCGATGATGTATGTTTTATGATTATGTGGCACACATAAGAAAGGATTCATTATAAGATGGGTGGGACCTATATCTCCCTCCAATGCATTGGGTAAAGATTTTATATCTCATGAGATAGACAGGGCTGGAACGGTAGGTTATACCGGTTCAGTGAAATAGGACTGAAACGAGGGTTACTCGATTCAGAAAGGGACTTTGTCCACTAAGATAGTCTTGGCAATAAGTCATGACTAACAAGAAATGATTTTCCATGATTATGTGTGCATGCCACAAAGTTTCAAGTTTCATGTTATGATTATGGTGATCTCATTTTCACTTCTATGATTTGTTCCATGTTACGATATTATGATCTCTTTTGCAGGTTATGATTTTCAAAAAGATATGATATGATTTTTATTTCTTTTGTATACCCTTACTGAGCATTTGAGCTCACCCTTTTATGTTTTCTTTTCCCCAGGATATAAAGAAAGGTTTTAGGTAAAAAAAAATGAAGATCTTTATGGGAGATTTTGAAGATCTTTCACCACGATTAGAAGATTATATTCCGAGTTTCCAAAGACACTAAACTATTACGATCCTTGTGTGTGTGTTTTTGTTATGTGCTAAGTATTCCGCAAAAGTCATGTAATGTCAATGTACGTCAGGCTTCGGGTCTCTACAGTTGGTATCAGAGGAAAGGTTTAGTCAACATTTGGAAACTAGGATGCGAAAACGTTAGTGAGATCCCTAGAGATATTTCTACGGTATGTCTAGGGATGTCCCTAAGGTTAAGTATACGTATAGGTTATAGTACTAGAACTACGCTAACGATCATAGAATTAAACCTAAGATGTTAGATATTGAAGGTACTCCCCCTTTATTATGTTGTTTTCCCTAGCATGACTTTTGCCTCTCACACTATTCTTTTTGGGTTTTAGAAAATGGCTGGAAACAAGATAATTCACGATAATGGAAAATATGATGGACAATGGAATGATATTTTTCATAATGAAATGGGATTTGGAAGTCCAAACATCATTATTATGCCGAATCAGCAATCTCATAATATGATCAATAAAGTAAAATTTGGTAAGTTTCCTGACTCG
The DNA here is from genome assembly GCA_963277665.1 of Viscum album. Classification (NCBI taxonomy): domain Eukaryota; kingdom Viridiplantae; phylum Streptophyta; class Magnoliopsida; order Santalales; family Viscaceae; genus Viscum; species Viscum album. Next base: position 56,650,509 of record OY728143.1, on the reverse strand, counting down.
GCTAATAAGAGAAAGATGGAGTTTCATGATGATCATAGAGGAAAGAAAGTTCAATTTCCCCTATGTAAATCATGTGGGAAGAGGCATCAAGGAAAATGTTTCAAAGGAACTAGAAGATGCTTTGGGTGTGGAAAAGAAGGACACAAAGCAAGTAAATGCAAAGGAAAAGGTTCAGTTAACAACATGGATGAGGAAAATGGTATTGCTACGACATCAACAATGGTTAAATGTTTTAAATGTGGAATGTGCGGGCATTATGCAAACCAATGACCTAAGGGAAAGTCTCATGAAGATAATCAGTATGGTCATATGGGAAGTATTTATGTGGATGATGATGAAGAGACTACAAATGATATGTGAGATGAAAGAATTGTTGAAGCTCGGTCAATGGTTTATGAATGTAGTGGAATGATTACATGTTTATCATGTGTAATGTTGTATAAGTAATCTCATGGTTCTGTAGAATAAAGAGACATGTAAGGATTGTTACACTGTTGTCTGATTAATGTTACCAGTACCCATGAAAGGTTATTCAGATATTTTTGGAATGTAGATGATATGCGCATAATGAAGGGATAAGGAGAAAATTAAATGTTTGATAGTATTCATGAGCTCATGATCGATATAAGGACTAAGTGATATCATGGTTTGAGTATATAGAATTTTGAGGATTTTGGTATGTGGAGAGTGTTAACTTTTAACTGCATTCATGTTTTCACTAAGGTATTCAAGCGAATACATGATTAAGGACTTTGAATGTTTGGAATGTGACCAACAAAACATATCTTATGATATATGGGGATCAACGATGGTGTTAAATCTCTGGTAATCGTTTTCACTTTGTTATGAGAGTGGACTGCAGTATTATGGATATGCCTAAAGATTGGAATGAATTATGTTGGACATAAGTTAGTATTGTTTAAGGATAGAAGTTTTGTGATATTATTGATTGGATGTTACAGTAATGTAGTTTTAGAAAAAGGACAACCTGCAGGACGGGCGACAGCCCATCGCTTCGGACAAGGCTGTAGGAATCGAACCCACAACCGAAGTGCGACTGGCCTTTATCGCCTACCACTGGCCTACAGGAAGTCCCTGTTTAGTAGAAACTAGTTTTATTATATTAAGCAGTATGATATATGAAGTATAATTCCATTTTAGGAACCATATATGATTAATCTCACTATAGATCGACTTATGCATATAATTTTTACAAACCTTTTGTTTGAGACAGATGGAATGACTCGTCATTCTATCACATGATCTACTAACACTTCACGAATAACAAATTCAACTTCATTTATTTAAGAAGTGGAAATTGTTCAAGGCACGAACAATAGTGAGATTGTACCAAAATAAAGTAAGTATTTATTCTAATTCAAATTTTCAACTTTAGGGAAATGATCTTGAAAACCAAAAATGTTGTCCTAGTGATCTTATACCTGATGAATCAGATGGTACCTTATATCATCACAAATCTATGGATTTGTGATTACTGGCTTTTCCATAGCCATGTTCTATACCACTCTCCATCAGAACATGATGGTTAGATTTCTCTTCCATATCCATATTTTTACCTATGTGGAAACCCAGCGATTAGTTTATTTGGGCAATCGTTTCATTTCATACTTTAGTTTTTAAAGCCATGTTTTTGTATTCCTTTTTACGATATGGGATTCTATTAAAGAATCTTTCGAATAGTAAACCATTTATAACCCCGACGAATTTCGAGGGCGAAATTCATTTTAAGGGGGGTATAATGTAACAGCCCGAGATTTTATGAAAAATATTCTTTTTATTTCACTAATGTCTTATGGTGTACGCTACACCAAAAGGAGCTTGCACAACACGCATCCTTGACTTGCCTTGCATACACGCAATCGCGACCTTCCTCGATAGCGTGTGTAGTACGCAATAACGAGTTTTACTAAACAACGATATGCTATTAAAATATTATTAAAACTAGCTGTTATGAATAGTAATAACCACTTTTTAAAATTCTGTAAATCTTATATTTCAAAATGAACTTCATTTTTGGATTCGGAGTATCGAATTTATCCTAAGGTGAAATTTTGGTACTTTTCGGATAACTTTCATATTCTGATGAATAGTGAAAATTACTAAATTATAATTAAAAACAAATTTTTTAATCGAAATAATTAATAGTGATAAATTATTAATTTGAGTGGTTTTAAAGTATATTTAGAATATATTTTTACAATTTAATACAATTTTGGTCATTGGATGTAATTTCACATTTAAACCAGACATAATCAAGTGTCAATCTTTTGATAGATATTGTTTCTTAAAAACACGCTATTTGTTTTAACAGCGGGATTTAATTATAAAATTAATAAATGCAAATTCTATGATATAAATTTGGTAAAATAGACTTCATTTTTGAATTCGGAATATGAAATATAGCTTAGGTTGAAATTTTGGCATTGTTCTGAAAAACATCAATTTTTGATGAATAGTGAAACTACTAAGTGGTAGTTAAAAAATTAATTTCTTCATAAATCTTAATTTTACCGCTTCTGTGAATGGAATTTCAAAAATCCGAGAGACACGGTTGATGTCAGTAAGTAAAATGTGGTTCAATGAGATGAAAATAATTTTTGGTGAATAGTAACTTTTTACTTTTTTTACCACGGTTAATAGTAAATAGGGTAACTAAGGGTAAATATGATATTACTATTACCCTAACACATGTCCTAATTCTATTGGATAAGTGTAATTCGAACAAAAACTACCTTATGAATATAATATGACCATTTAGGTCCACATGGATTAGATTATGACATTTAATATTATATTATTTAATGAATAGTTAAAATAGTTAAAATCAAAGTTTAATAACTAAAACATTTTTAATATGGGGTTATACATAAGATAAATTCGACTATAAATATTTATTAGAAATCTAAAAAGATTTCCTAAATAATGATATTTTATTTATAATTTTTAGACTTTAAATAAATTAATTTATTTATGACACAACGATGATGCAGTAATTACCCTTTTAAGGAAATATTAACATAATTGATGTTATAAATGCTCAAATGAATGTAATTTGAGACTTTTTATGACTTAAACTAATTTTCTAGGTTACTATGATATATTAGTGTTGATTTAATCAACTTGGTTCGAACATATAATTCTGTTATGACTTTCACAAAAATCATATATCAAATAGTGTCAAAATTGACACAAAATAGTTTTTAAATCAAATATTATATTATTAATTGTTATTTTATTCCTAAAAATCTAAGGTTCGGCAAAATGACTTAGATAAGAATATATTTATTAATAATATACAATTTGGGGTTCTTTTGGCATGTTATAGTAAGTTTGTAACCATATAGTGAAAGAAAACAAAAAGACATGGTAAAAGTTAAATTATTTAACTTAGAGTTAAATCTAATTGATAAGGTTAAAATAATAACCTAAACTTGTCTAAATCCTATTGGTTGATAGGATTTTGACCCATACCCACTTTATCTTCTAAATAAGACCCTTGGGAACCATTATAAACCGATTTTGACTTTAATATAAAATAATATTTTGAGATATTCCTAAGGTGCCCCTCTCCTCCCTTATAAAAGGACACCTCCTCCCCCTCTTCCTCACACCAATTTGAGCACTCAAGCTCGGCCAAACCCTGCCAATTTCTCTTCTCCACTTCCCTAGCAACATCCTAGAGGTTCTGGTCTTCCTCAAAGACCAATTTTAGTGCCCTAAGAGGAGGTCTCAAAGAGGCACTTCAAAGAAGAGGTAATTACCGTTACCAATTCTTTCATCTTTATTTCTTCTTCCACTTCTTCTTCTTAGGTTGTTTCATTATGAAGTAATAACATCAGTATCACTCATATACTGATATGTTATTATAATTATGAAACAACCCTATTTCACCATCTATCCATCCTACGGAAAAAGAAATCACCGCGCGTGCGTACGTACGGAATACCGTCTCCACGCCGTGGTGTAATCTATTTTCCACCACCACCTTACATGGATGGGTATAATGGTGTAAAGAATAACTATACATAGTTATTACAACATAATATTGATTCTGATATATTGTATAATCCACTACAATTCAATTCAATATTTATAGAAATGATATCATCGCTCGTGCGTACGTATGGAATACCATCTCCACGATGCGATTAGATTCATTCTCCATGTTAACCATTTAAGAATGATTATAATGTATATATAAGAAATAATAATGAAATATATGACATTATAAAGCTACTGGATTTATGTATATATATACATATGTATGTCGTCTACTTACTTCCATTTCAAGACAATAAGGAAAGGAAAACATCGTTCATGCGTACGTACGGACTACCGTCTCCATGAACGGTGTTTTTCATTTTATTTATCTACCTATAATATATATATATATACTGAATATATATGATATATAAATCATATTTTATATTCTGGAAGTAAGTAAATCATGATATAAGTAATAATGATGTCAAGAACAACAAGTCAAAACACCTACGATAAATGAAACGATTTTACCCAAAACGCTTCTTTAACATGGAATTTACAAAAGAACGGGTAATATAATGTCATAAGTGAACCATATATGATATCATAAAAATGAATATGATTCTGTAATAAGTCAATAACATGATTTAAATCATTATACAGGAGGTTCGGACACTTACAAAGCAAGTCGGACCTAAGGTAAGGGAAATATCACAATCTCATTTTTATCCGAGATTGTTTATTCGTAAGTATTTACTGGGGTGTATTTTATCATCCACATCCATGTTTACTCAATATGTAATATTATTTCCATCCACCTAAAATTGTTTAAATCCATTTTTACCCTTCTGTGAGTTTTTAGTAATACGTATGAAAGGAATCTTTTGTCGTTTTTCGTACGAGGTGCTTTTTGACTTTTCCGACAAAAGTACAAAGAATGTTTTTTTTATACGGCACGAACGGATTTCTACTGTTTTATAAAGCCTTATTTTCATGAAGCTTCCTCTAAAATATTTCATGACTATTTTCAATAAAATCTCTTTCTTTTAAAATTGCATGATGTTTTGTGAAAAGAAATTGATTTTGAAGAAGAAAGGATATTTTCCTCAAAAATTCAATTCAAGTGTTTTATCAAAATTATTTTCCATCTAAGATAATAAAGGGTTCTGTTTCTATCCATATTTTTACATTGATTTGACTATGTTGTAATGGAATTATGTTTATGAATTCCTTTATCTTATATGAATTGATTTATGATGTCATGATGTTTCAAGAATCCCATTTTTGTTACATGTGTTATGCGATGATGTATGTTTTATGATTATGTGGCACACATAAGAAAGGATTCATTATAAGATGGGTGGGACCTATATCTCCCTCCAATGCATTGGGTAAAGATTTTATATCTCATGAGATAGACAGGGCTGGAACGGTAGGTTATACCGGTTCAGTGAAACAGGACTGAAACGAGGGTTACTCGATTCAGAAAGGGACTTTGTCCACTAAGATAGTCTTGGCAATGAGTCATGACTAACAAGAAATGATTTTCCATGATTATGTGTGCATGCCACAAAGTTTCAAGTTTCATGTTATGATTATGGTGATCTCATTTTCACTTCTATGATTTGTTCCATGTTAAGATATTATGATCTCTTTTGCAGGTTATGATTTTCAAAAAGATATGATATGATTTTTATTTCTTTTGTATACCCTTACTGAGCATTTGAGCTCACCCTTTTATGTTTTCTTTTCCCCAGGATATAAAGAAAGGTTTTAGGTAAAAAAAAGGAAGATCTTTATGGGAGATTTTGAAGATCTTTCACCACGATTAGAAGATTATATTCCGAGTTTCCAAAGACACTAAACTATTACGATCCTTGTGTGTGTGTTTTTGTTATGTGCTAAGTATTCCGCAAAAGTAATGTAATGTCAATGTACGTCAGGCTTCGGGTCTCTACAGTTGGTATCAGAGGAAAGGTTTAGTCAACATTTGGAAACTAGGATGCGAAAACGTTAGTGAGATCCCTAGAGATATTTCTACGGTATGTCTAGGGATGTCCCTAAGGTTAAGTATACGTATAGGTTATAGTACTAGAACTACGCTAACGATCATAGAATTAAACCTAAGATGTTAGATATTGAAGGTACTCCCCCTTTATTATGTTGTTTTCCCTAGCATGATTTTTTCCTCTCACAATATTCTTTTTGGGTTTTAGAAAATGGATGGAAACAAGATAATTTACGATAATGGAGAATATGATGGACAATGGAATGATATTCTTCATAATGAAATGGGATTTGGAAGTCCAAACATCATTATTATGCCGAATCAGCAATCTCATAATATGATCAATAAAGTAAAATTTGGTAAGTTTCCTGACTCGGCTAATAAGAGAAAGATGGAGTTTCATGATGATCATAGAGGAAAGAAAGTTCAATTTCCCCTATCTAAATCATGTGGGAAGAGGCATCAAGGAGAATGTTTCAAAGGAACTGGAAGATGCTTTGGGTGTGGAAAAGAAGGACACAAAGCAAGTAAATTCAAAGTAAAAGGTTCAGTTAACAACATGGATGAGGATAATGGTATTGCTACGACATCAACAATGGTTAAATGTTTTAAATGTGGAATGTGCGGGCATTATGCAAACCAATGCCCTAAGGGAAAGTCTCATGAAGATAATCAGTATGGTCGTATGGGAAGTATTTATGTGGATGATGATGAAGAGACTACAAATTATATGTGAGATGAAAGAATTGTTGAAGCTCGGTCAATGGTTTAAGAATGTAGTGGAATGATTACATGTTTATCATGTGTAATGTTGTATAAGTAATCTCATGGTACTGTAGAATAAAGAGACATGTAAGGATTGTTACACTGTTGTCTGATTAATGTTACCAGTATCCATGAAAGGTTATTCAGATATTTTTGGAATGTAGATGATATGCGCATAATGAAGGGATAAGGAGAAAATTAAATGTTTGATAGTATTCATGAGCTCATGATCGATATAAGGACTAAGTGATATCATGGTTTGAGTATATAGAATTTTGAGGATTTTGGTATGTGGAGAGTGTTAACTTTTAACTGCATTCATGTTTTCACTAAGGTATTCAAGCGAATACATGATTAAGGACTTTGAATGTTTGGAATTTGACCAACAAAACATATCTTATGATATATGGGGATCGACGATGGTGTTAAATCTCTGGTAATCGTTTTCACTTTGTTATGAGAGTGGACTGCAGTATTATGGATATGCCTAAAGATTGGAATGAATTATGTTGGACATAAGTTAGTATTGTTTAAGGATAGAAGTATTGTTATATTATTGATGGGATGTTACAGTAATGTAGTTTTAGAAAAAGGACAACCTGCAGGACGGGCGATAGCCCATCGCTTCGGACAAGGCTGTAGGAATCGAACCCACAACCGAAGTGCGACTAGCCTTTATCGCCTACCACTAGCCTACAGGAAGTCCCTGTTTAGTAGAAACTAGTTTTATTATATTAAGCAGTATGATATATGAAGTATAAGTCCATTTTAGGAACCATATATGATTAATCTCACTATAGATCGACTTATGCATATAATTTTTACTAACCTTTTGTTTGAGACAGATGGAATGACTCGTCATTCTATCACATGATCTGCTAACACTTCATGAATAACAAATTCAACTTCATTTATTTAAGAAGTGGAAATTGTTCAAGGCACGAACAATAGTGAGATTGTACCAAAATAAAGTAAGTATTTATTCTAATTCAAATTTTCAACTTTAGGGAAATGATCTTGAAAACCAAAAATGTTGTCCTAGTGATCTTATACCTGATGAATCAGATGGTACCTTATATCAACACAAATCTATGGATTTGTGATTACTGGCTTTTCCATAGCCATGTTCTCTACCACTCTCCATCAGAACATGATGGTTAGATTTCTCTTCCATATCCATATTTTTACCTATGTGGAAACCCAGCGATTAGTTTATTTGGGTAATCGTTTCATTTAATACTTTAGTTTTTAAAGCCAAGTTTTTGTATTCCTTTTTACGATGTGGGATTCTATTAAAGAATCTTTCGAATAGTAAACCATTTATAACCCCGACGAATTTCGAGGGAGAAATTCATTTTAAGGGGGGTAGAATGTAACAGCCCGAGATTTTATGAAAAATATTCTTTTTATTTCACTAATGTCTTGTGGTGTACGCTACACCAAAAGGAGCTTGCACAACACGCATCCTTGACTTGCCTTGCGTACACGCAATCGCGACCTTCCTCGATAGCGTGTGTAGTACGCAATAACGAGTTTCACTAAACAACGATATGCTATTAAAATATTATTAAAACTAGCTGTTATGAATAGTAATAACCACTTTTTAAAATTCTGTAAATCTTATATTTCAAAATGAACTTCATTTTTGGATTCGGAGTATCGAATTTAGCCTAAGGTGAAATTTTGGTACTTTTCGGATAACTTTCATATTCTGATGAATAGTGAAAATTACTAAATTATAATTAAAAACAACTTTTTTAATCGAAATAATTAATAGTGATAAATTATTAATTTGAGTGGTTTTAAAGTATATTTAGAATATATTTTTACAATTTAATACAATTTTGGTCATTGGATGTAATTTCACATTTAAACCAGACATAATCAAGTGTCAATCTTTTGATAGATATTGTTTCTTAAAAACACGCTATTTGTTTTAACAGCGGGATTTAATTATAAAATTAATTAATGCAAATTCTATGATATGAATTTGGTAAAATAGACTTCGTTTTTGAATTCGGAATATGAAATATAGCTTAGGATGAAATTTTGGCATTGTTCTGAAAAACATCAATTTTTGATGAATAGTGAAACTACTAAGTGGTAGTTAAAAAATTAATTTCTTTATAAATCTTAATTTTACCGCTTCTGTGAATGGAATTTCAAAAATCTGAGAGACACGGTTGATGTCAGTAAGTAAAATGTGGTTCAATTAGATGAAAATAATTTTTGGTGAATAGTAACTTTTTACTTTTTTTACCACGATTAATAGTAAATAGGGTAACTAAGGGTAAATATGATATTACTATTACCCTAACACATGTCCTAATTCTATTGGATAAGTGTAATTCGACCAAAAACAACCTTATGAATATAATATGACCATTTAGGTCAACTTGGATTAGATTATGACATTTAATATTATATTATTTAATGAATAGTTAAAATAGTTAAAATCAAAGTTTAATAACTAAAACATTTTTAATATGGGGTTATACATAAGATAAATTAGACTATAAATATTCATTAGAAAGCTAAAAAGATTTCCTAAATAATGATATTTTATTTATAATTTTTAGACTTTAAATAAATTAATTTATAAATGACACAACGATGATGCAGTAATTTCCCTTTTAAGGAAATATTAACATAATTGATGTTATAAATGCTCAAATGAATGTAATTTGAGACTTTTTATGACTTAAACTAATTTTCTAGGTTACTATGATATATTAGTGTTGATTTAATCAACTTGGTTCGAACATATAATTCTGTTATGACTTTCACAAAAATCATATATCAAATAGTGTCAAAATTGACACAAAATAGTTTTTAAATCAAATATTATATTATTAATTGTTATTTTATTCCTAAAAATCTAAGGTTCGGCCAAATGACTTAGATAAGAATATATTTATTAATAATATACAATTTGGGGTTCGTTTGGCATGTTATAGTAAGTTTATTAACCATATAGTGAAAGAAAACAAAAAGACACGGTAAAAGTTAAATTATTTAACTTAGAGTTAAATCTAATTGATAAGGTTAAAATAATAACCTAAACTTGTCTAAATCCTATTGGTTGATAGGATTTCGACCCATCCCCACTTTAGCTTCGAAATAAGACCCTTTGGTACCATTATAAACCGATTTTGACTTTAATATAAAATAATATTTTGAGATATTCCTAAGGTGCCCCTCTCCTCCCTTATAAAAGGACACCTCCTCCCCCTCTTCCTCACACCAATTTGAGCACTCAAGCTCGGCCAACCCCTGCCAATTTCTCCTCTCCACTTCCCTAGAAACATCCTAGAGGTTCTGGTCTTCCTCAAAGACCAATTTTAGTGCCCTAAGAAGAGGTCTCAAAGAGGCACTTCAAAGAAGAGGTAATTACCGTTACCAATTCTTTCATCTTTATTTCTTCTTCCACTTCTTCTTCTTAGGTTGTTTCATTATGAAGTAATAACATCAGTATCACTCATATACGGATATGTTATTATAAGTATGAAACAACCCTATTTCACCATCTATCCATCCTACGGAAAAAGAAATCACCGCGCGTGCGTACGTACGGAATACCGTCTCCACGCCGTGCTGTAATCTATTTTCCACCACCACCTTACATGGATGGGTATAATGGTGTAAAGAATAACTATACATAGTTATTACAACATAATATTGATTCTGATATATTGTATAATCCACTACAATTCAATTCAATATTTATATAAATGATATCATCGCTCGTGCGTACGTATGGAATACCATCTCCACGACGCGATGAGATTCATTCTCCATGTTAACCATTTAAGAATGATTATAATGTATATATAAGAAATAATAATGAAATATATGACATTATAAAGCTACTGGATTTATATATATATATACATATGTATGTCATCTACTTACTTCCATTTCAAGACAATAAGGAAAGGAAAACAGCGTTCATGCGTACGTACGGACTACCGTCTCCATGAACGGTGTTTTTCATTTTATTTATCTACCTATAATATATATATATATACTGAATATATATGATATATAAATCATATTTTATATTCTGGAAGTAAGTAAATCATGATATAAGTAATAATGATGTCAAGAACAACAAGTCAAAACACCTACGATAAATGAAACGATTTTACCCAAAACGCTTCTTTAACATGGAATTTACAAAAGAACGGGTAATATAATGTCATAAGTGAACCATATATGATATCATAACAATGAATATGATTCTGTAATAAGTCAATAACATGATTTAAATCATTATACAGGAGGTTCGGACACTTACAAAGCAAGTCGGACCTAAGGTAAGGGAAATATCACAATCTCATTTTTATCCGAGATTGTTTATTCGTAAGTATTTACTGGGGTGTATTTTATCATCCACATCCATGTTTACTCAATATGTAATATTATTTCCATCCACCTAAAATTGTTTAAATCCATTTTTACCCTTCGGTGGGTTTTTAGTAATACGTATGAAAGGAATCTTTTGTCGTTTTTCGTACGAGGTGCTTTTTGACTTTTCCGACAAAAGTACGAAGAATGTTTTTTTTATACGGCACGAACGGATTTCTACTGTTTTATAAAGCCTTATTTTCATGAAGCTTCCTCTAAAATATTTCGTGACTATTTTCAATAAAATCTCTTTCTTTTAAAATTGCATGTTGTTTTGTGAAAAGAAATTGATTTTGAAGAAGAAAGGATATTTTCCTCAAAAATTCAATTCAAGTGTTTTATCAAAATTATTTTCCATCTAAGATAATAAAGGGTTCTGTTTCTATCCATATTTTTACATTGATTTGACTATGTTGTGATGGAATTATGTTTATGAATTCCTTTATCTTATATTAATTGATTTATGATGTCATGATGTTTCAAGAATCCCATTTTTTGTTACATGTGTTATGCGATGATGTATGTTTTATGATTATGTGGCACACATAAGAAAGGATTCATTATAAGATGGGTGGGACCTATATCTACCTCCAATGCATTGGGTAAAGATTTTATATCTCATGAGATAGACAGGGCTAGAACGGTAGGTTATACCGGTTCAGTGAAACAGGACTGAAACGAGGGTTACTCGATTCAGAAAGGGACTTTGTCCACTAAGATAGTCTTGGCAATGAGTCATGACTAACAAGAAATGATTTTCCATGATTATGTGTGCATGCCACAAAGTTTCAAGTTTCATGTTATGATTATGGTGATCTCATTTTCACTTCTATGATTTCTTCCATGTTAAGATATTATGATCTCTTTTGCAGGTTATGATTTTCAAAAAGACATGATATGATTTTTATTTCTTTTGTATACCCTTACTGAGCATTTGAGCTCACCTTTTTATGTTTTCTTTTCCCCAGGATATAAAGAAAGGTTTTAGGTAAAAAAAAAGGAAGATCTTTATGGGAGATTTTGAAGATCTTTCACCACGATTAGAAGATTATATTCCGAGTTTCCAAAGACACTAAACTATTACGATCCTTGTGTGTGTGTTTTTGTTATGTTCTATGTATTCCGCAAAAGTAATGTAATGTCAATGTACGTCAAGATACGGGTCTTTATAGAGGCAGTGGTGGTTCTTGTTCCTCTAAGATCATGAGGAGTCAGCGATCTCATGGGAGGACTTCCAAGATATTTTAAGAGTCGATTTTCTTTCTGTGACTACGAAGGTGTATGGTCTCTAGGAGCTTCTTACCCTTTGAATGGAGTGTTCCAGTGTGCGAGAGTTTGGAATCCATTTCATGAACCATTCACGACATGCTTTAGACATGTTTCTAGATGAGGAGACACATGCGAGACATTTTGAGGAGGCCTTACATCCAATGATTTAGTTCTAGGTAACCCAATTTATGCTGATGATATATCTTGATGTATTGGTGAGGGGAGAGGTCATTGAGTGGACATTAGCCAAAACCAAATCATCATTAGAGGGGAGTCTTCATGATTCCTCACGATGCAAAGCTGTGGTCTGGGGTTCTTGATTTTCAAGACAGAAGTGTTTTGTTCATCTAGGGGTAGGTCCCAACCGTCAGCATCTCATTTCTCAGGGGGCAGAAACTCCCAATCCTATGCCATGTCATCAAATGCTTATTTTTTTATGGTGCTCAAGTGCATTTGAATCAAGAGTGCCTGACCATTCAGATTATTCATCGTGCCCCAGGTTTTTTACTCCATGTTGCTCCACTGAGGTTGTTATAGCCTAGGAAGCCGTAGTAATTTTCACCAAATTTAGATCAATAGATGGTAGACGGGTATGGAAGTGGAAAACCCCATGAATCTCCTCGTATTAATATTGTAGAGTGTATCTATGGTGGTGGTCATCATTAGGGTATGAGATTCCAATGGAGGAGGTTGTGATCAGCCTCATGCTTTAGTGTTTATAGCGCCAGGTGAGCATTACGACATTCACGGTACCAATTTCTCGTTTTCTACCATGGGGTATGCCTTTTTTGTTTCAGGAGTGACACACTCTTTCCAATCATCTTCCCTTGTCATTGCTTTGGGACTTTAGGTAATGAGGCTTCCATTTCCCTGTGCATTGACTACTCTTGTTGGAGGTCAAGCAGACTTGTTTGATGTATTTGGAGACTCTAATATAGTGTTATGGTAGCACCACTATTGGGGAGATTTTCTATTTTTACGAATACAACCATATGATGTCATCATCATCATGGATATTTTGTATTCGGTGTAGTCTATCATGGATTGTTTTCAGAGTTTGGTTGTTTTCTTCGATGTATATGGAGATCCAATGGTGTTTGTTGGTGATTGAGACCCATGGATGCGTCATAGGCGTGTTCAATCCTTATCATTGATAATGGCTGATTTGATGCTGAGTTCTTTATAGTTTTTGTAGATGGAATTCCATAGTGTCATTGAAGAGTACCTTGATGTTTTTTCAGAAGAGTTTGTATCATTACCCCCTTGAAGGAAATCAAGTTTGAGATCAAGCTACAACCAGGAGTGTCTCCTATCTATATGTCTCAATATCACATGGCCTATTCTATGTTACTAGAGCTACATATATAGCTTGATGGTCTATTACAGTTTGGTTTTTTTCGGCCTAGTGTGTCACCATGGGGTGCACTAGTTTTGTTCGTGAGGATGGAAGATGAAAATTTCCAGATGTGTTTAGATTATCATCACATTAAAAAAGTGAAAATGAAGAATCACTATCCTCTTCAATGTATTTATGTATTATTTGATCAACTATTGGGTTCAGGTTGGTTCTCATAGATAGATCTTAGGTCAGGATATCATCAGATTCGTGTGATGTATGAGGATATCCAGAATAATTCTTTTATTTGTCATCATGGGCATTATGAGTTAGTTATATTATCATTAGGTGTCATTAATTCTCTAGCTGTGTTAATGGGATTTATGAATGATGTGTTCTGTTAGTTCCTGGAAATGTTCTTTGGAGGTTTTCATTAATGAAATCCTTCTGTAGTCCACGTATGTGAAGGAGCATGAGGAGAATATAAAATCCATTTTGGGAGTTCTTTGTCAATATAAGCTATCATAGATGTTTTCAAAGTGTGATTATTGGGCTCGAGAAGTCTGTCTCTTGGGGCATGTAGTTTCCTAGCCTGTTGTAGTATTGGATCCTTCGAAGAATGAAGCACTCGTGTCTTGGGAATCCTCGAAGACAGTGTCAGAGGTTCGAAGTTTCATTTGTGTTGAATGCTACTACATGAGGTTTGAACCAAATTTCTATGGACTTACAACTCCTCTAACTACTTTTAATAGAAAGGATCTGGAATTTATATGGACAGATCAGTGTCTGGAAGCGTTCGATTATCTAAAGGTGAAGTTAGTAAGTACTCTATTTCTTTATCTTCATGCTGAGGGAGATCAGTTTGATGTTTTCTTTGATTCTTGGAATATGGGGTTAGGATGTGATATGATGTAGTAGAGATCGGTTGTTTTTTATGGGTCTCAGTAGTTTCATCCCCATGATCATAACTATTCCACCCATTATCTTATGTTGGCAGCATTGATGTTTGCTCTGAATTTTTAGAGACCTTACCTCATTGGTGAGTGCTTTTTGGTTTTCACTGATCATATGATCCCATGGTATGTTTTATCACTGTGTGACTTAATGTTATGACAACATCGATGGATGGAGATATTATAGGAATAATACATTGAAATATCATATACACATGGATAGAGGAATTTTGTAGCTGATGTACTCAGTTGAAAGTCAGGCAGTGGTGCAATATGTGAATTTGGTGATTCCTGAAGAGAAATGGAAGAACTATCTATATTACATCTTGATAAAAGAGAAGTTGGGACTAGAGTTTGTCTTTTTCAGATGACAGTGCAGTCATCTCTGGTGGAGCAGGTGGAAGAGTCATAGTTGGGGGAAATAGAGGTTGATGTCTGGAGAGATTGTGTTGTATGCAGTGAGGCCCATGATGGTTGGTCTAATGAAGAACAACACAGAGAGTTATATCAGATAAGGGTTTTTTTCTATTGGAGATTCTTGATATGGGTCTGAGAGAGTTCCCTAGTTATCCTTTATACGTTCATCCAGGTGTGGAAAATTTGTACATATCCTTGAGGAGCCAGTTTTTGTTGCCTGGGAGAATTAGTGTGGTTGTAGAGCTTGTGTGTCGATGTTTGGTTTTCAAGAAGGTAAAGGCCGAAGACTATGCTTTTTGTGGTATTCTCTAGCTATTAGATGTTTCTCAGTGGAAGTGGGATGGCATCTCAATGAACATTGTTACTAGTTTAGCTTGAGCTCAGGGGGACATGATGATATTTGGGTGGTAGTGGATCATTTAACAAAATCAGCCCACTTCATAACAATCATGGAGTCATGCTCAGTAGATGTTTTTTCAAGGTTGTATCTGGATGAGGTAGTGAGACTTCATGGAGTTCCAAGGACGATCATTTCGGATCGAGATCCCTACTTTACCTCATGGGTGTAGACAGGTCTCCATCATTCTTTTGTTTCTTAGTTATACCACTATAACTGATTTTCATCCTTTGACAGATAGTCATATAGAGCTGACCATCTAGACTGTGGAATACATGTTACACTCTTGGGTCCTGGATTTTCGAGGTTTGTGGATAACTAACATTCCCATGGTATACTTCTCAAACAACAATAGTCTCTACTCCACCATCAGTATGGCGCCATATGAATCCTTGTATAGCCGGCCTTTCCATTCTCTGTTGTTCTAGACTGGGGTCCGAGAGTTAGCAATTTACAATCCGAAACAATTAAATTATACAGCAGAGATGGTTCATGTGATTCATGAGAGGATGAAGAAAGTGCAAGATCATCAAAAATCTTATGCCGATCAAAGGAAAAGACCCATATACATTGATGTTGGGGATCACATGTTTCTAAAGGAGACTCCCCATTATTGGCATCGATGTTTTGTTCATGGGAGTAATCTTACACCCTAGTTTTTTGGGCTTTTAGAGGTGTTAGCTCATGTTGGAGATGTAGCGTATCGAGTAGAAAATCCCACGCAGATGATTCGGATAGACGATGTTTTTCATGTATCGCAACTTCATCGTTATCTTCATGATGACTCTCATGTCATTGACTGAGGAAAGTTCGAAGTTGATGATGATGTGGCCTTTGAGTTGAGACATGTGGATATCTAAGACCATAAAGAGAAGGTTTTTTGTAGGTGTTTTATCCCCGTGGTTCGTGTCTTATGGCCACACGATGGCATGTAGGAGATTACCTAGGAACGTGGGTCACAGATTTGTGCTCAGTACCCCGAGTTGTTTGTTGTTTAGATTTTTTCAAGTAATGGTATCCCCTATATGGTTATATACCATTTGTGTTTATGAGATGGCCTTCTTTGGTTGCTTCTTCTGATTTCACTCTTTTGAGAGGAATCTTGATGGGTGGTTTTTCAGGCATATTTTCTCTTTCTTTTTTAGGTTGGTATTAAATTCTGGAGGACATGAAAGTTTAGAGTGGTATATGATGTAATGGCCCAGAAATCTTTCCTCCATGTCATTGAAAAAATCTAGTGTTTGAGGTGTTCTGGGAGGTCAAGGTGACTTATCCCCATCACTTTTCTAAATTTCCAATTCAGTAAACAGTTCCAACGGTAGCCTATTGAACAGTTCCAATGGTAAACCACTATGAATAGTTCCAGTGGTAACCATATTTGAAAAGTGAATCAGTAGCCTTAGGTGAATAGTTTCATTTGTACCATTAGGTGAATAGTGCCAATGGTTGCCTTAGGTGAACTGTGGAATAGTGATGTTCTAGAACGATGAGCTTCCAATATTGATAACATTACTTTTCCAAATATTGTGTTCTTAAATAGTGTTTCTCAAATGTTTAGGTTCTAATGGTAACCTTTTTCCTTTTCCAACTTTTGAGATCATGAACAGTGAATCCAGAACGGTGAGCATCCAATGGTGACAACTTCCCATTGCCAATTATTGTGGTCCTGGATAGTGTTTACAGAACTATGAGGTTCCAGTGGTGAGCACTTCCTATTTCCAAATTCTGAGTTCATGAACAATGTTTCTAGAATAGTGAGGTTCAAATGTTTTACTCATTCCGTTGAAAAATTTTGAGTTCATGAACAGTGTTTCTAGATCAGTGAGGTTCCAACTATAACCTCTATCCTTTACCAAATTTCGAGTTCATTAACAGTGCTTCCAGAATTGAGGGGTTCAACGGTGACCTCTTTCTAATGCCAAATTTTGAGTTTATGAATAGTGTTTCTAGAACGGTGAGGTTCCAATAGTGACCTCTTTCCTTTGAAAAATATTGATTTCATGAAATCTGTTTCTAGAAAGATGAGGTTTCAATAGTGACCATTTTCCTTTTGCAAATTTTGATTACATGAAAAGTGTTTCAAGAATGGTGAGGTTACAATGTTGATCTATTTCGTTTTCCAAATTTTGTGTTCATTAACAGTGTTTCCAGAATAGTGAGCTTCCAACAGTGACCTCTTTCCTCTGCCAAATTTTGAGTTCATGAATAGTTTATCCAGAACGGTGAAGTTCCAATGTGACCTCTTTCATTTGAAAAATTTTAAGTCCATGAATAGTGTTTCTAGAATGTTGAGGTTCTAATGGGGACCTTGTTCCTTGGACAAATTTTTATTCCTAAACTATGTTTCCAGAATGGTGTGGTTCAAACGGTGAACTCTTTCCTCTGACAAATATAATTACATGATCAATTTATCTAGAACAGTGTGGTTCCAATAGTGACCTCTTTCCTATTCCAAATTTTGAGATCATGAATAGTGATTCCAGAATGGTGAGGTTACAGTATTGAGGTTTCAACAGTGAGGATCATGAATAGTGTTTTTCTTTTGCCAAATTTCGTGTGCATGAACAATGTTGTCAACTTCCTATAGTTCACCCCATTAACGTTTCATATGATGTAAAATGACATTAAACCCTTATAGAAAATAAAATATGGATGATTCAAATGTCATAACTCTTATATTAATTTCTCCAAAGGCTCAGGATACTTTTACATGGTCAAACGATATGGTTTATGGTGATCCTCTATTAATGGAAAATCCAGTGTATCTAAAACCACTACTACATTAAATATTATAATGGAATGTGATAACTTCCTACCAAATTCTTCCTCCATGTTATCAGCTGAGAGATTCTAAAACATTTAATTCCTTCCCATAGTAGTTTAAAAATCATACATTCCTCCGATGATTGGTTCCGCTCTATTTTTCTTTTGAGACCAAGAAGTTTTGATAATTCATCGATATAAGGTATGATCTATCGTCATTATTTTGAGTTCATCTCCTTCTCTTTCTCCATTCCCTTTTATGGAATTATATATACATGTTCTTAATGGTATTTTATTGTTTGTTTACCAGTGTGGTGATGTCTCTACATCCTCATGTGGATACACTTGTCACTAGGGGAGGAGATCATAATCTGTTGTGTGGATCGTAATAATATAAAGAATGTCATGAACCGTTTGATGTGAGGGATACATTGCATCTCTTTTATTTTAAATTCAACTATATTTTTATCATGTTTTATCCCACTAGATCACAATAGAATTGAAAATATAAATATTTTAACTAGATAAATAAATTGATTTCGATGATAAGATATTTTATCTAGTTCTTCTAGAAATTTATATATATATGCTTACTTTGATTAGATTTTCGTTCTTGATAGACATTGGTAATGAATGTAAACCGGAATTAATCAATCAGTCTTTTCCAAAATATAAAAGGCATGAAAATGAATCTGGTTATTCTTGTTGTAATTTGATGTAAATCATATTGGTGCAGAATGCTTGTTTAATAATTTGTGACAGCTTACTGGTTAGTTTTTTTTGATTTTGGAACAAACAAATACTAAATTGGTTAATTTGATTTGGATTAAAAGAATTGGTTATTTAATAAAAGATAATTATTTTTTGGTTTTTATGTTACCCTCTAGATTGTTTAAGGGCCAGGAGACCAATTGGTATGATGTTTGATTTCTTGCTACTTGTGTTGTGAAATGAGTTGAATACTTGAGTGGCGAGATGCATTGGTTTATGCATGTGGGTGTGAGGGCGGGAATTTGGGATGATGAAATGGGTTCGATGTGAATGTGTGAATGATTTATGATTCTTATTGTTTGGTTATATTCTTTACATTTCCCATTATTTAAGGCAGTTATTTTTTCATACCCTTCCTCCGAAAGGGGAGAAGACACGCGGGGTCTTCCACGTGCTTTACGTGTTTAGCTACTCAAGGGTGGATGGGTCTACACTCATGCTTTAGGTGACAATGACTCAAACGGTGGTTCATCTACTCACCGGGTTGATCCCCCATGTGATTCGTAGCATAGATTATTTTTCTATAATTTCTGGGATTATGGGAATGTAATGTTGTAAATAAATAATTTAATAAATGATGTTAACCCATGGGGTTGAATCTAGCTGGGATGCAATGCTGAGTTTACATTTTAAATGCACAATAGACTTTGGTTGTGATGATAATGAAATATAAGGTTGAAATTGATAATGGTTAATAAATGTATAATGAATAGATTAATGTAAAGTGCCACTAAAAAGATGGGAATTATGTACTATAATAAATCTATATCAATGGTTTTGTGCTTATAGGATACATAGTCAAATAAGTAAAGTCATGAGTCCTATAGGAGGTATATTTTTTTTGTATAATAATAGGTTATGTCCCTAGTGTGGACGTGAGATATAGTCTATTCTGTACTTTTGGTGTTTCTATATGCTAGTCCACCCAGTCATTTATGGAAACTGACACCCAAGGGATTCTAAGCCCTGTGGGTGTTATCCCCAATATTCTGGTGGGAGGATGGATGGATGACTACCACTTTTGGCCCCACACTCTTCTCTTGGAAGGTACATATGCTCGTAGGAACAGTGGTTATATTTCCCTATAGATGTGTGTAGAGGGATATAATGGATTGTGGTTATTCACACACATATATTCTGGATACAGTATCCTATGAACTACTATAGGTGTAACATGTACAGGATGTGATGTCTTGAGGATCCTTACTCATTGTATTGGCCGTAATGGATTGAGGTATAATACCTGACGTATGATACTCATTATACGAGCTGTGGTGGCTTCCAGAAACTACCTAGTCACTAGTTTACACAAACAAGGTTTTTTTGTAGCATGAGGTGCATGTTGTGGTGCTTCACCCAGGTGTTTACAAGAAATCCTTTTTAGAGATAGCTACATAGGATGTGTGACGTTGGGCCAAAGCTTGAAAACAAGTGAGGAAGTAGTAGTAGAGTAACCTTGATAATATTTATTATATTATATACTCTTGTACGCATTACGCGGTGAGAGTAGCCATGGTGAGTCCATGAGAATATAATAACTGTTTAGGTTACTAGTCAGTTTCACTTGTTGTTCACTGTGCTTTATCATGCTTTATTTATTTTTTTCACGATAGGCTTTAGGGAAGATCCAACTAAGTGTGATGTTATACTCACCCTATGTTTATATAAACTATTTTTTTCAGGTCACATGGATTATATTGGAGATCAGGCTGGTTTATATGATCATTGGGTTTATGGAGCTATTTTGGCTTCATGGTTACTATATTTATTACTTTTTGGGTGGGTACTTGCAGTTTTCCCCCTTTCAGTTGTAGATGTTTTTCATGACATTACATATGTGTACATTGGTTTTATTTTATATTTCAGTCTGATAAGGAATTTCTTCATGTCTATCTTATCTCTATCTTTTGGATGTGTTCTCTTAGAGGTTAATGCCTCTTATCTGTTTGTTTACTATACCATTGGTGCAGGTATCCAACCCAGGCCCTACTGGAGGAGGGACTCAGGGGTCATTATCTTCTTTCTCACATTGCTGGGCTAGTAGGGAGGGTGTCAGGACATATTTTAGTGATATTTTTGTTTCTCCAATAGAAAAACCCTTTTTATTACACCAGGATGTACACATCATATTAAAACCAACACTATTATTTATGTGCAGTGGATATAATTATTTGATCAAATAATTCTATTTAAATTCATTTCATTGAATTATTTTTTTGTATTCTTTAACATCCCATTGAGTTATTCACATTAATGTCCCATTGGAAATTTAATTTACCATAAATATCCACATTATTTATCATTATTATTATTATCTCCAAACCATTTCTCTATATTATCAACATTGCTTAAAATTAAAATTTATATTTTTATATAGACAAATTTTGAAAAATAATTATTTTTTTCTCAGTATAGATACCTCATTATGAACCTTGTTTTTTAAATTAAATTTATTATTCTTTCTAAAATAATTTCATTGGAGATGTATAAAATGTGTTGGCGACCATTTAATGTAATCCCCTTGATGGTGCAGTTGTCTAATGACATGAATAAGTTTGGTTTTCCCAAATTATTGGATTTTTACTAATCCATTTTAAACATTCCAGTTAATGTTCATGATGGTTATTATTAAATGTAAAATAAAAACATGTAATATAAAAATTATTCATTATTTAATTAAATACACATATATTATTACCCATGAGGTTTTAACTATAAAAAAACAATGGAATCATTTCATTATAATATTATTGATTTAGTGGAATGGGTGTTGAGTTATTAAGGCTACAATATTGATTATGCCTTATCATGTTATTTAAATGGAATGTTATTTCTGACCATTTCTTGATTATTCACGGATTATTCATGATATCTTCTATTGTACATAAATATTATAGATAATATGAGTTCTTGATTATTTTTCCCCTTCCAAGAGAATCCATAATGATATTCAGGATGGGTAATTTTGAAATATGATGATGGGAATAATATTACAAAAGATAATAATTTGTGATTTGAAATTATATTTTATGACTCGTGTATATACCGAGTTTACCAAAACTAATAAACAGACTTTTTATTTTGGATATGATTGTTATATCTTGTTCCAATGTAATGGTAAAAAGAATCCCCTTTGTGCATCATGTGTCTATGTTACTATAGCTGGCATCACAACAAGTTTTGTAGAAACTGTGGGAAAGAGATTTTTGAAAACATAGACTTGGGAATATAAAATTATGATAGAATTTGAGTATTTTGATAGAAAAATTTCAAATTATTTGTCATGGTTGAGATTATGTGGGTTGATCACGAAATAAATCATTGTAGAGATACTACAAGTGGATTTGGTTCAAGAATATATGTATATATGTTTATGAACTATATAAATTGAGGGATGTCCTTGAGACTCTAATAACCTAGAACACCATAATATCCCTTACTATGAACTATTTTTCACACTCCCAAGGGGTTTTCATAAGATTAATTACATTTTTCTTCAAAGAGATTATAATTAATTTGAATTGTCAATGACAATGAATGACATATGATAAAACCAAGGTGTCTTAGATTGAAAATAATGATTCACGATTTAATCATTATATAAATAATTATATAGAATTCCCATGATTATAATAGTTTCTCGCACAATAGTGTTCTGTTTTAGTCAGTGGTTGAAACCCAATGGAATCATTATAACATTAAACATGATGGAGAAGTTGGTTTTAATGAGTAACAAAAAGTGATGTTGATAAGATAAAATGATATAATGTTTATTCCTAGTCATTTTTCCCGAAACATGATTATCAACATATTCCATATCCCTCTCCTTTCCTCAAAATGAATGAGATGTACATTTTTCTAATTGATTGAGTGTTATAGACCATGGAAAATATAAGGCTCGATTTTTATCACATAATGAATCATAGAGGAGACACAATGAAAAATATCTCAATAGAACAAATAAAATACTTATATGTTGAAAAGAAGGGAATAAATAAAATAATTGTGCAGGAAAAAGAACAGTATCATCGAAGGAAAAAAATATATCATACTGAGGGTCCATTTATAGTTTTTTCCACTAAATGAGGGAACCTAGGCATTACATAAGTCAAAGAACTCCTCTGAAGGGTAACCCATATACCATTCATGGATATAAATGGAAATAAAATAGATGATGTAAATATATATTTTTGATTAATGAAATAATTTTTTTATGTTTTTCATTAATAGTATATTTGGTAAAATAATCATGAAATATCTATGGATTCTATAAAATATTAGATTCAAATGTGTAGTCAATAACATTAATGTTATGTATATAATCATGAGATATTTTTTATGATTTTATAAAATTTTATTTACTTAATTAGTGTTTCAGGTTTTATCTGATTGAATTCCAAGAAGATTAAGGATATTTTGGATGGAATTTATTACAATAAATCACATTAATTTAGGACATGTTTATTAAAAAAAATTATTAAAGAAATAATGTCATTCAATTTTTTAAACCCATGTTTAAGGGTTTCAATAAAAATTAGTGATAATATGATCATTGACGATGTTTTAATAACTTTTAAAAAATAATATTTGATATTGTAAAACAAATAATTGTTTTATAAAACATATTAAAAATATTATTTAATGATTAATTTTATTTGAAGTATATTTATCTGGTTACATCCCATAATATTTATAAATTTCATACTGATTGGACCCACAACCAATGTATTATAATGGTTTACCACCAACCATTAACTTATACAGTGTCTTAGAAAATATTTCTTTGTTTTTAGTTTATCATTTTGAAAATGAAATGATAATGGTGAATTGGTTGTGTTATTTTTTTGTAAAAGATATAAATCATAATAGTGGATAAATTATGAAAAAAATATTTGTTTTTTAAAATATGAATAGATTGATGTAATAAATTTTCACACGTTATGGATCTCATTATCTATAAAATGTGAATTCTAATGACTCAATAGTAAAAAACAATAATTTATGAAAAATTATTTCATGGAATAATAGATGACATTAAAATAGAAAAAATCACATACAAAGGAAGAATTTTTGTATATTACTTTATATTATTAGTCATTAAACCAATTACTTAATAATAGGAATATGATCTAAAATATGTAATCATAATACATAAATTTTGTTAAATAGATAATTTTTTTATAATCAATTTTTTTTAATTGAGTCCCAAACCATTCCATTAATAATTTACATGTTTTAAATCCATGAAAACAATTACTCTCTATCAATATGAAACCATTATTCCATGTTCATGGATTAAATTTCTATTAATGTTCCCTAACACATAATCCCTGTTATAACTTCTTCAATTTCACCATTGAGTTGATATTTATATCTTATTTATGGTATATTAAATTAACACTATTATGATATAGTTTTTTCATTATATTAAATTTTAGTTATCATTGATTATATTACTCTAATAATGATTAAATATTAAATATGATTTTAATTTGAGGTGGGGAGAATGTAAATTCTTGTGAATCCTTAAAGAAGATATTTTTATTGGACAACTTGTATTAAACATAACACAAAATAAGAAGAAGAAATATAATATCAAGGGAATGTGTGATATATATAATAAATTTATTAAATTATATCCATGATATATATTGAAATTCATGTATTACTGGGTCATCATGTGTTTTACACAAATAATAATATACATTGATGGTATGTGATATAATAATATTTTTGTTTTACATAATGATATTAATATTAATATGTAAAAATGAAAATCGTCTCATAGTTAGTAAATAGGTTTTTATGAATTTCATTTTATAACTTATATAAGTTTTTCATTTAATTCATTGACAACCAATTAAATACAAGTGAATATAAAATACAATTGAATATATATTAAATATTTTTATAAGAAAACAATTTTTTCCCCGAAGTGTTTTCATCATTATAATTTATATTAACTACTGTTGCAATTTGATATGAAAAAATTAATATATAATATTCCCAAATAGTTTTTGTAAATTTCATCATATATGATTTATATGAAAAAAATTTAAACAAAATCAAATTTTATGAGTAAGAAGTTGCCTTTTTCTAAAATGACTTACTGGCACATTTTAATGGGGTTCTTATTTTAAAAATAAATAATGACGCATTTATAAATATTATATGAATAAATAAACAGAATTTTGTAAATGATAAATTCAAAATTATTTTTATGTTATTTTTGGTATTTTTTGGAGAATTTTTATTTATTTGATAGAGAGTGAAAAATATTGAAATTTGAAATATAAAACTTATAATGTTGTTCTATTATTAATTTTAAAAAAATTAATTTATATTGATTATAATATTTATTAATCAAATATAGATCATTGGAATCAAATTCATATTGAATTTCTATATAAATGTTTTCAATACCTTCATCATTTTCACATCAAAACCCATCTTTTTCATCACATCTACACTATAAATTTTATAATAAATCCATCACGTTAAATGGGTTGAATTTAGGAAAAAAATTATTTATATATTGAAAATCCAAATTTTATAATGTATAATAAGATCAAATTAATTTCAGAACAAATGTATTACTGAAAATAGTAAATTTAAATCATATTGATTAACATATAAATTAGTCTAGTTAATGGTTAATCTTAATAGATAAGTGCCATAAATGACACAAACCAGGTAAAGAACCCATTATATGATTATATTTTGACATTATAACCTACTTAACCAAAATTGTTTCAATATAGGTGTCACATGAGGTAATGGATACTTCCAAATTGAGTTTACATTTTAATATTTGAGAAAACTCTAGTACTCCTCCAAATTAAACAGTCTCTCACTATCCAAATATATTGACACTTATAATTCACATATTGTCATAAAAAACTTGTCTGATATGATTCATAAAATCCCTAACCGCATCCTATATTCCTTATCATGGATATGAATCAATTATAGGCAGGAATTCGTGATTACCTACGTACCATACCTAAATAAGAGTTAAAGATTTACTAGTGGTTTTTTTATTTTATTATCTTTCCCACTTAATAAAATTATAATATTATCTTTAATACACAATAATATAAGTATAATATGTATATTTATATTTTTTATTCCAATATTATGTCTTAAAACATAAAAAAATACCTAAAATGGTCTTTGAATTCAATGTTTTTCTAGAGAGTGAAATTCCACCTTGACAATAGATGTCGTTTGATTTTCAATTACAGCATATAATGGTTGAGAATAATGATGTAAATTATATTTATATATGATATTTATAAAATTTATTATTTATTTCTGATTCCCAAATTATTATATAACACATACCTTAATGAATTACAATTTTTGGGAATATAATAATTATGTTTGGGTGTATGGTGGACTACCTCCTCACTATGTGATGTTATTCATTCAATCATTACCTATATTATTTTAATCAGGGTTTTAAAAAAAATGTGTAATATATGTATAATAATTATGATAATGAAATGATTATATAAATATATTGTAATTTTTATTGTTTCTTCTATTATGATAGGAAAATTGATGCAACGTTCATGTGTACATATGATCTACCATCTCAATAAATGATGTCTTTCATTTCATATTACCAATTTTTCTTGAATAAAATAAAAAATAATATACTAAAATATATTATATTTATATCATTTATTATATCATTTATATGATTAAATAATGATATATGTAATAGGATCCAAAAATAACATGTCAATCATAATAAAAAACAACACAATGAACCCTCAAAATATTGAAATTTATGAAAGATTATTTTAAAATAGGAAAAAACATGTTGTTAAAGGGTAATATATGATATAATAAATTCTAGTAATTTTATAAAATAAGTTAATATCATGCTTATGAAAATTATTTAGGAAGAGAAAACATGATCTATGAAAATGGATCATAAATAAAGAGATTTAATCTCAGTTTAAATTCCATTTAACCTTATTTGATATCATTCACCAATTTTATTTTATGTGTGTATATACAGTCCCATTATAATATTAAATAATACAAAATTAGACCATTATGTAATTTTAATTTTAATTTTATATTATTATACATATGTTGACTTTAATTATGTGTTACCATGTAGGGAATCATTTAATAATTCAAGAACTTTTCCATTAGGATATATTACATCCTTGTTTTCCTTAATATTATATGATTATGTGTTTAGTGATTTAAAATATCAATTATTGTATTTACAAACATTAAATGTGTATTTATATTATAAACACATAATCAATTATTCATATTGATTCAAACATAAATTTTATTATCTTTCAAAGTGCTTACATCCCAAAATCAATCTATTTTAGATTATTTACACATGCATTTCCATTAAATCAAATTATTTGATAATTCTTTAATAAAAAAATTTATTTTTTTAAGTTGGATATTAATGGTAATATTCATGTAATAGTACCATTTTTCTCTATTTTATATTTTAAATGTGTTAGAAATGTTTTCAAGAAAAACCTAATACATTCCCTCTTCGATCAGAAACCTATTTTATTCCAAAATAATTATTTCATGAAAAAATTTTCAGAAATGATATTAATATTTTCAAAATGATTTAATAAATACATTATTAAAAAACTATAATATTTAAAAAAATACTTGAATGGAATATTCCAGTCATTTGTTTAAAAAAGAAAATTTTTAACACTTTTTAACGATAATAATAAAATATTTTTTTCACCTATACACCATGTATAGAATTATCCATTGTCATTTCATTAATAACATTTTGTAAATTAAAACATTTTTTTTAAATTAATTTTTTGAATTATATTTTCAATTAATTTTTTTTCAAATTATTTTAAAAAATTAAATATTTTCTTCAATAATGTTTTTAATCATCATTGTATTTCATCATTACCAATAATTGTTAATCATAAACAAATTGGTATACATAATATTGATATTGTACATATTATTACTCTAAATAGAATATAATTATTTTTACCAAGGAATATCTTAAAATTCACTTCTTTTCTTAATTTTTTTCAATAACATCTCATTGAGTTATTAAATATAAAGTGACCATGGAATAATAAATTTATCCAAGATATCTACATTATTTATCATGGATATGATTGTATATTAAATCATATTCCATATTTACATATTGTGTATACATTGATAGTGATTTCACTGTGTAATAGAATATTAAAAATGTTTTATTCATTACTAAATAATGATATTTTATTTGTCATAATTTTTATGAATTAAATAGAATTTTTGATATATGAGGAATTATTTTCTCTAGTATTTCATGGGGTTTGTACATTTTTATATTTGACTCTAGATTCATCAATATTGTATTGATACATATCGGGTGGAAAGCCTCAGCTAATGGGTTTCAATACTTTATTTTAAACAATATATTGAAATATATTTATAGTAATGGTTCATTAAAATAAAAAAAAGGCATCCACTAATTAAATGTTTCTTCATTTAGTATACATTAAATATTATCCATACTGTAATTAATTTGAAAAAAACCCACTGATTCATATCATCATCATCTTAATGATTAAATTAAATGTGTATTAAATTATTAATCATCAATTATTAATTATTAATTATCAAGATATTTAAATGGAATGTGTGATCAAATTTATACAATCATTATTTATTATTTATTATTTATTCATAATAGCTTCAAATGTAGTTTACCATAACAAAGAATTTGATCACATATTTATTTTGTTTCCTTTTCCTGAAAATCCAAGATGTTTAAAATTATAATATGAAGATATTTTTTGATGGAATAATGTTATTTTATGAAAATTAGGTTATAATTTTTTCATTACCAAAGTAATGTATGACTGATGTGTGTATCAAGTTTCTTATGACTATAAAACTGATCGTTCCTTTGAGATGTGATTCCTTATATCTTATGCCAATGTAATTATTGTTGGATCTAGATTTAGGATCATGAGTTACACGATACTACATTTATATTAATTATATATTATATAATTATTCATCAATATTTAATATACTAAATATTAATTATTACCTTACAAAAATTAGTTTAATAATAATGTAACTTTTGCGTTTATGTAGACTACCATTACTAAAAAAGTGACTATTTTTAAATTTACTACATGCATGGATGGTAACAATGATAGATTTATTGAATACATATGACATAATAATGATTCATTGAATGGGATTTATTATTTAATTTAATTTAATTCCCTCTATCAAAGTGTCAAAACAAAAATCATGAATTTGTACATCCTACTATCTCAATGAATGGTGAAACTAATTTTCAAATATTTATATTTTAGGGATATTTTTAATCATATATGAAATTATTATATATGATGTTTATATCAGGATTAACATTATAGGGATTATGTAATCATGGTTCATCTAGATGTATAAGAACTACGTAACCAAATTTATCAAAAAAAATAGTAAACATCCAAAAATGATTATTTTAATAAGGAATTATTGAGAAATTGTTGTTGACATATAATATGTAGATCATAAATGATATTTTATGCATGTAAATGATTCTGTAATAGAACTATAATTAATTTATATTTATTATATTGTATTTAAGATCATTTAAATTTTTTTTAATATCCGAGGTAGGGGATTTATGGTTCCAAACTCATTTTTTATCTATTTTGTTTATCAATATGTATCAAAGAAGATACATCATGATTTTCCCCTAAATAATATCATGAAATTATTTATCCACTTTTTTATGCATGTTACATGATTTCCTTTCTTTTTAATATCCTTACAGACTCATTAAAATAAAATATTATTTGAATAGGAAATCAACATTATATCTCTATTATTCCACAAATCCATATTCATCAATGTCCTTTTTTATAAAAATTCAATCATAAATATTTTAAATATTCCTCATTGGTTTTTCAAATTTATTTATATAATGAATTACATTATTACATATAATCATTAATGAGAATAGTCTTTTAATTTAAATAATTTGGTTAGTTTTTAATTTTATCAAAAATATGAATGGAATCGTTATTTTAAAATAAATGAAATGAATATATTTTCACACCATTATAACAACTCAATTATTTGAAGTATCATTTAAAAGATCCAATTTTTTCATTAGAGACTTTTTTTTCCGTAATATATTTGAAAATTTTCAATTTTAAGGATTTTTTTCACAATGATGATGCTATTTTCATCAAGGAATACATAAAATGATCGTTCAAATAAATTTTAATTTATGATAATATCCTTGATTATTTCCAATTATTTACTATAGATAAGATATAAGGATTCCATCAATTCCCCCATTCGTGATGTTTTTTAATGATTATGATAACATGTTTATGAAAAGTTTTTGTTTTTAATTTATTACATTGTCCCAAAATGTTGATCTTTTAAGGAAACTATTTTTATGTCATCGGGATATGATATATAATGAATTATTTATGATAATGTGGAAGAAAAATGATTATTATTTTTTTATGTGGTTAGTGGGACTAGAATTATATAGTTCATAAATTTGATGGGTAAAGAGGGATATGACATGGTATAATATGGGATAGAAGAAGAAGTAAACCCAATTATGTAAGGGGATCTATCATCTATGATAGTATTTTGTGGAAACCTTGATAAATAATATTATTTAAGGGGCTTTGAACACAATAAACTATTATAGTCTTGTATATAAGAATTTACTATGTAAATTATTTTATATGTAAATTTATATTCCAAGAACATATTTATTATATTAATTTTTTTAATGAATTATATATTAGTCAAAAAACTCATTATTATGATCCTATATATGAGTGGTATGGTCATAAAATGTTATATTAGTGTTATAAAATCATTATTATAATGATAAAATTAAGTGATCAATGATATTACCGAGGTTTTTCATTACAACACATCTCTGTTCACCCATTCTTATTTTTCCATTCCTCACAATTCGAATAATGGTTTTAAGTATGATATATATATATATATCAATGGTTCTCTTTGTGTATAACATGGTGATAGATTATGTAGATCTTCTATGAAAATTTTGATAAATTATACATTTGATTGAATACATCAATCATATATAGTAATGTAATAGATCAAAATTTTATGCCATGAATATTATTATAATGACATGAAATTGAAATTTTTTAAATATATTAGAATATATATACTTCTTAAATTTATCATCCATCTAAAGGTGACACACCATTTATGAAATAAAAAAAATGGCTGTTTATTTTATAATATTATTGTAAAATATGGTGGTAATTAGGGGAAGATGGATACATTTGAGTAGTTGGAATTTCTATATCTAACAAGATCACTTTTATGTTTTACTCTTAAAAAATATTTTTATAGAAAATATAAGTTACAACTATGTCTACCAATCTAAATGTAGAGAAAAATGATCTACTATATAGATCCTTATATTTAGAAATCATAATATATTATTATCATCAAGTATTTTTAAAATTCTACCAAGAAATTTATTTCCTACCAAAATCGAATAATTTTGACAACACAAGGTTTGATTATATATTCTAAAATCACAATGGCCTTCTTAGTTTATCTATTAGTTTGTGTGTAAATGACATTAAAAAAATTTAATATATACACTATTACATATTGATGAACATATTAAAACTAATATGTGAACCACATATCAATATTATAGAAGTTAACATATGTAATGTTTAGCTGATTTAGAACCTCTTTGACAAATTTTTTATTCAGAACACAATTTAATGAAAAAAATAGAGGTAATGTGATCTATCTTGATAAATAAATTTAACATTGCCTAAAAAACCTAATTATGTATACAATATTTTAATATGCAGATGATGAAACATATATTCATTTTATTATATTTTTATAAATGTATATAATTTTAATAGATTGTATATGGAGGCGTAGTTGGGTTTTGGATTAGTGGTAAGCACACAGTAATGCTAAATGAAAAATGGTGGTTCAAAACCCATGGGGTGTAGGGTGATGTAGTAGTACTGCTGCGTACTATAGTAGCAGCGAGGACTATAGAAATTACGGGCACTATAGCGGTGACAGGATAATGTACATGTGGTGGGTACTATGTGGTATTGTAAGAGGGGGGTACTTTAGAATTACTATTCACAAAATGGGCTTTTGGGCAAAATATTTTTTCCAAGGGGCTGTGATATGGGATAAATGCCCACTAGGCCTTCGGGCTATGTAATGGGCTTTCCTATGACCAGTTAAAAGAGGTATTTTATTTTATTTAACAATAATTAAGGCTTCAGCCCAAACATGTAAAAAATGGATGGTACATGAAGGAGTTAAATGTACATATACCACCCAATGAATGGTATAACACAGAGTGAATGATCGAATTTGTTTTTATTATTTTCAATATACAAAAACATGTTTTTTATTCCATGTTATATTATTGTAATCCCTGTGTGAATCACCCATATTTGTGAATTAATGTCATATATAATAACACTAGTATTTATGTGGTTTGTGATAGAATAATTCAATGAATGTGTATCATATATAAAATAATAAATGATTTCCCCTCCATGGAGCATCACTTAAATAATTCTACAATCTATGATGAAATATAGAATTTCTATAATCTTACTGAAATACATAATTATTGAATAATGTTACATAGATTAATCCTTTTCATATCATATTTCCCAAAAAAATGATTCTAAAAAATATGTGAATATAATCACTATATTTAATTTGATTACTGTATTTTCTAAATTTTATCGTTATATCCTAGAACAAGAATAAAAACATTTCCATTACAAAGTTTATAAAATATTTTGAAATCAAAAGGATGGGGTTATTATAGAAAGTGATATTTCATCATATTTATAACGTGATCTAAAAATTAGTACATTGGAACATATGATTTATAAAAATTACAATGACCTATATTCAATTGTAATCAATCATTCAATTATGAAAATTCAAAAAATAATGATACCATATTTCATGTGTAGGATTATTTTTTCTATATTATATATATTTCTAGAACCATATAGAACTAGTAATAATATTTCATAAGATCACATTTGTTTAAAATATTTATAGAGGCATAGTATATTTTAATCCCCACATAATTGATAATAACTATATTAACGTTTGATTATGTAGATCTATGTTTCAATTCAAAAAATACTAAATTACAGTATTTTTTAGATCATGATTTTCCCAATAAAATATCAAAATTGATATATGAGTATTTATATGTGGGAAATGATGACTGGGGTAGAAATAATATTCCATAACTCAAAGATGTATCTTTCTCTTGAATATACTACAAGAAATTTATAATTATATTTCTGGAATTTCTTTCCTTTGATCAACTAGTATAAATTATTTAAAAATATGGAAACAATAAAATTTTCTAAATTACTACCTAAAGGAGTCTTTAGATAAAAAAATGTAATTCAAATGATTGTATAGATTCAATTAATAATTTTAAGGTGATGACAATTCTCATTTTTTGAACTAAAGTAGACCCAATTTTCATTCATATTAACCATGAAAAAATATTTAAAAAATTAATGAATTATACTATTCATCATGATTATAAAAATATAATATTTTTTGTTCAAAATAAATGGATATAAAAGATAATGATAGTTCATATACTCACGTTAAATATTTTCATCTATAATATCATCTTATTTGTCCTATCATTAATGATATCTTGAACATAGATAAATATTTTTGAACAAACACTCATATTATTGTTGATCAAATAAAACATAAAAATTATACAATGCAAAGATGTTTTCTATTTTTAATTTATCTGGATTATTTTTTAAAAAAAAAATTTATACATACACATAATATAAAAAAGAAAAAATAAAAAGGCCATCTCAAGGAGATGTTATTGTATTATTAAATTCTTTTACAATGATCATCTAATGCTTTAATGTTTATTACATTACATTAGATGTAGGTATATAATATATATGAATTGAAAAATATTTGGAAACCATGCTAGAGATCTATTATAAAATCAACATATTCCTGTATATAAATCCCAACATTGAATCCTAGAATACCATCTTTGTATTAATCTACCAATGGAGTGAACCCCAATCAATTTAGATTCTAAATATCATCATATATGACCATTGAAATTAATATTAATTTTTTCACATAATGTAATATCATATTACTAAACTATCAAATAACACCCATAAACAAAGAAATATATAATGGACCCAACTATTGGTATTGATTTAATATACCTTGTGGGGGAATTGATTCTTGATCATGACTATATCATCAAATCAATTACAAGAATCAAATCAATCTGTTTCATGATGAGTACAAAAATAACGGAATGATTATAGAAGGAATATAACACCTATTTATATGATTAATAAACTCATACTAGCATTATTTTGTTTATTATAGGTGCTGATTCTTATATATGATGACAAAATGTATTATTTCAAACAAAAAAAGATAAAATAGTTTCTCTAAAATAATGTAGTATATAAAAATGATATCTAAAGGGTACTAGATTATTATGAGGATATATAAATAATAAAATAATTTTATAATTTCCTATATAATCTATGTAGTAGTGTAAAATTTGATATAATCCTCACATGATCTCTATTACATAATTAAATATTAAACAATTTTAACACTTTATAACTATTAAAAATTTACCAAATTTCTTGTAACACCCCGAGATTTTATGATAATTATTCTTTTAATTTCATTTATGTCTTTTGTTTTATGCTACACCCGGATTATCTTGCGCTATTTTCAACAATGTAATAGCGTGCAGTATACGCATCACTATTCTTGGAAAGTGTTACACACAATTTTATGTTTGTTTTATAGAAATTACTATACGCAACATTAAGTATAGATTTTGCTCAATGAAAAAATGTAATAATTTTTGATTATGTTATATGCAACACCAAAGGGAGATGACACTACTTGCAGCCCTGAATTTTCTTACATTACACGCAATCGCGACCTTCCTCGATAGCGTGTGTAGTATACAATACCAGGTTTCACTAAACAACGAAATATTATTAAAATATTATATAAACTAGCCATTATGAATATTAATAACCACTTTTTTAAATTTTATAAATTTTATCATTCAAAAGGGACTTCATTTTTGGTTTCAGATTACCGAAATTAGTTTAGGGTTAATTTTTTTTATTTTTCTGAAAACAATCAATTTTTTATGAATACTGAAAATAGTAGGTTACTATTTAAAAACCAAATTTTTATTTAAATTTTTATTTATTTTTTTTATAATTATTTTAGCT
This sequence comes from Viscum album, assembly GCA_963277665.1. Taxonomy (NCBI): domain Eukaryota; kingdom Viridiplantae; phylum Streptophyta; class Magnoliopsida; order Santalales; family Viscaceae; genus Viscum; species Viscum album. Next base: position 56,615,087 of record OY728143.1, on the reverse strand, counting down.
CAAAATAGATACATAAAATCAATATATGTTCAATGTAATTCATTGGAGTCATTTTAGAATAATTTTAGATATATAAAAATTTTATTTAACTTTTCACCGTCTTTTACCCACCTCCAAAGAGATTTAGCAAATTTACATAAAACATAATTTTACCGCTATTCTGAGTGGAATTTTAAAAATCCGAGAGACACGATTGATATCAGTAAGTAAAATTTGGTTCAATGAGATGAAAATAATTTTTGATGAATAGAAAATTTTTACTTTTATTTACCCCGATTAAAAGTAAATAGGGTAATTAAGGGTAAAAATGATATTATTATTACTTTAACACATGATCTAATTCTACTGAATAAGTGTAATTTGACCAAAAAAGCCTTTGAAATATAATATTATCATTTAGGTCGACATGGATTAGATTAGGAAATTTATTATTATTTAATTCAAAGAATAGTCAAAAGAGTTAAAATCAATGTTTATTAACTAAAAAATTTTAATATAAGGTTATACATAACATAAATTTGACTATAAATATTAATTAGAAAGATAAATATATTTCCTACATAATTGTATTTTATTTATTATTTTTAGACATTATATAATTTAATTTATGTATGTGACAATGATGATACATTAATTACCTTATAAATGAAATATTAACATAATTCATGTTATAAATAATAAAATAAATGTACATTAAGACTTTTTATGAATTCCACTAATTTTATAGGATAATATGACATGTTAGTAATGATTAATTTATCTTTTTTCAATCAAATTATGCTTTTATGATTTTAAAAAAAATAAATTACCAAATAGTGTCAAAATTGACATAAAATAGTTTTTAAAATAAATATTATATTATTATTTGATATTCTATTCCTAAAAATCTAGGGTTCAGAAAAATGACTTAGATAAGGTTATATATATTAATAATGAAATACATGGGTTTAGTTTGGCTAGTTATAGTATGTTTGTTAACCATATAGTGTAAGAAAACAAAAAGACACGGTCAAAGAGAAATTATTTAACATAGAGTTAAATCTAAATGATAAGGTTGAAATAGTAACCTAAAATTGTCTAAAACCTATTGGTTGAGAGGATATCGACCCATAACCACATTATCTTAGAAAAAAATAATTTTTGAGCTATTATAAACCGAATATGACTTTATTATAAAATAATATTTTATGTTTTTTCAAAGGTGCCCCCTCTCCTCCCTTATAAAAGGGAACCTCCTCCCTCTTCTCTTTACACAATTTTGAGCCTTCATGCTCTGCCAAACCCTACTCATTTACCATCTCAACTTCTATAGAAACATTATAGAGGTTCTTGTCTCTCTAAAATACCCAATCCAGTTCTTTAAGATGTAGCTTAAAGGAGGTGCGTCGAAGAAGAGGTAATCTCTTCTACTAATTCATTCAAGATTCTTTCATCTTCATCTTCCTCTTCTATAGTTGTTTAAATTTAAAGTAACACAATATGTATCAATAATATACTGATATGATATTATAAATATGAAACAACCCCATTTCACCTTCTATCCATCCTACGGAAATTGAAATCACCTCGTGTGCGTACGTACGGAATACCGTCTCCACGCCGTTGTGTAATCTATTTTTCCAACACCACCATACATTGACGTGTATAATTGTGTAAATATTAACTATATATAGTTATTTTAAAATCATATTGATTCTGAGATATTATATCATTTACTCCAATTCAATTCAATAATTATGGGAATGATATCATCGCTCATGTGTACGTACGGATTACTGTCTCCACGACGCGATGAGATTCATTCTCAATGTGAACCATTCAAGAATGATTATAAAGTATATATAATGAATAATAATGAAATATATGACATGATAAAGCCACTTTATTTATGTATATATATATTCCATCTGCTTAATTCCAATATATATTCACTAAGGAATGGAAAACAACGTTCATGCGTATGTACGACCTACCATCTCCATGAACGGAGTGTTAAATTTAATTTATCTATCTATTATATATATATGTAATATAAGGAATATATATGATATATAAATCATGTTTTGAATTATTTAATTAATTAAATTATGACATAAGTAATAATAATATCATGAACAACATGTCCAAACACGTACGATAAACGAAACGATTTTACCCAAAATTCTACTTTATCATGGAATTGACAAATGTATGGGTAATATAGATACCTAAGTGGACCATATATGATATAATAACAATGAATATAATTCTTTAATAATTCAATGAAATATTTTAAATCATTATACAGGAGGTTTGGATACATACAAAGCATATCGGACATAAGTTAAGAGATAATTATGAAATCACATTTTTATCTTAGATTGCTTATACGAACGTATTTATTGGGGTTATATTATTCATCCATGTCCATAGAAATGTTTTTATAAAGTGATTAATATTATTACATGTGTGTTTAAATTAATTTTTACCACTCTTTGACTTTTACTTTGTGTTATAGAAGGAATCATTCTTTTGCATACCATACGAGGAACTTTTTGACTTTTTCGGCAAAAGTACGAGAAGAGTTTTTTTACTTATACGACATGAATAAATTTTTTCAGTTTCATAAATTCTTTTTTCATGTAGATTCCTCCCTCAGATTTCTGGACTATTTTTAAAAAAATCCTTTTCTTTTAAAATTGCATAGTATTTTCTGAAAAAAAAAATGATTCTAAAGAAGAAAGGATATCTTCCTCAAGAATTTATTTCAAGTGTTTTGTCAAAACTATTTTCCATATATGATATCACTATTTCATATGTGTATGTTTCAAGTATAATGTCTCTATGATTTTTTATGGTTTCAATTTTCTTATGAGGATATTATATACATTTTTTTATAAGGATTATATTATGATGGCATGATATTAATGAAACCCATTTTATTCTTTGGGTTATGATGAATGATTTATGTTTATTTTGTGGCACAAGTAAGAATTATTTCATTATGAGATGGATGAGACCTATATATCCTTCCAATGCATTGTGTAACAATTTATATCTCATGAGATAGACATGGCTAAAATCGCAAGTTAATCTGTTTCAGTGATACAGGACTGGAACGAGGACTGAACTCCATTCAGAAAGGGACTTTGTCATCTAAGACGGTCTTAGCAGTAATGCCATGGCTACATTGGAAATCATAAAAGTGCTTAATGGTTTCCACTATTACATGTTTTATTACCATGCTATTTTATCATGATTAATGTTTCTTTATGATATATTCCTTACGTTCTGCCATGTTTTATGTCATTGCTAAATATTTTGATGTTTAAACATTATGTTCATGTTTTTTTAAGTTCAAATGTATAATATTTGTTTTATTTTCTCCATGCTTACCCTTAATGAGAATTTGAGCTCACCCTTTATATGATTTCTTTTCACTAGGATTTAATGAAAGTTTTTAGGTAAGAAAATAAAAAGGGGAAGATCTTTATGGGATAAGTGGAAGATATTTCACCATGATTAAGAAGATTATATTATGAGTTTCCAAAGACACTAAACTATTACCGTACTTGCGTGTCTGTTTTTGTTATGTATTAATTATTTGGCCAAATTAATGTAATGTCCATGAACATCATGCTTTGGGTCCCTAGAGTTGGTATTAGAGGAAAGGATTAGTCAACCTTTAGAAAATAGGCTGTGAGAACTTCAGTGAGATCCCTAGAGATATTTGTATGGTATGTCTAGTGATGTCCCTAAGATTAAGTATACGTGTTGTTAATAGTCCTAGAATTACAGTAATGATATTATAATTAATCCTAAGATGTTAAATTTTGAAGGTACTTCCCCTTTATTAAGTTGTTTTCCTATCTTGATTTTTTCCTCTCACACTATTCATTTTGGGTTTTAGATGATGGCTGGAACCCGGAGGAACCGTGCTGATCAATGTAATGGAAACTACAATGATTGTCCTCTAGAACAAAGCAATTTTATGGGATATGGATTGAAAAATATAATTTCTATACTTACACAAGATATGAATCATTCGGGACTTCCAAATGAGAAGAGAAGGGAACAATATTCTATTGATTCCTTCATGAGGCAACGTCCACATTCTTTTAGTGGGTCTTCAAATCCACTTGTAGCTGAACAATGGATCAGTACCATTGAAAAGATATTTTCCATACATCGCTGTTCAAAACATGAAAATTTCATTCTGGCTGTTTACCATTTATAAGGTGAAGCAGACCAGTGGTGGACTCTAATTATGAATACAATGCCCCAAGATAAAGTTGAATCAATGGAATGGGATGAGTTCAAGAACTTATTTTTCAATAAGTACTTCCCTCATAATGTTCAAAGAAAGATGGAAAAGTAGTTCCTTGAGTATAAGAAAAAGGATGATGAATCTGTTGTTATATACGAAGCGAATTTTACAAGGCTTTCAAGGTATGCATCTGGGTTTATCATCCAAACTGAAAGTTAAGTTGATCGATTCATCAGTAGCTTAAAACCAAGTAATTGAATGACATTATCAATGAGATAATTTTTTAGCTATGAAGAAATTTTGTGTTGTGCTATCAAGGTAGAACAAGAAGTTGGTGTTACATATCCATCTCTTTGTTTCGAAAAAAACAAAAGATGGAGTTCAAGGAGAAATCTCAGAACAATGGTGAAAAGAAGATAAATGTTTCTTTATTCTGAAGGTGTGGAAAAGAACCATGGCAGAGATTGCCTAGAATGTACTAGAAAATGATTTAAGTATGGGAATGAAGTTCATCGAGCAGTTGAGTGTCGAAGTAAAGGGAAAAAGTTAGCTAATGATGTGAATAGTGAAAAGACTATAGAGAATGCTCCACCAACACTTCAAAGCTTCAAGTGCAATGAAATAGGGCATTATGCTAATCAATTACCTAATCCAAGGGTTAATGATGATCAACTTGAGCAACCTCTTTAGACAAAGGATAAATGGAAGTCACATGCGATCACTATTAGTGATGTGGAGTATGAAAATGATGTTGTGGAATGATTAAGTGTTTATGTAATGGGATTTGAAAATAGTATCTCGGAATCTCATTTATGGTATCGTGGAATTTTGGAATATCAATATTTTGGTTTTCAATAATTATATGGTATCGGTAACCATGAAAATTGATTGTAATATTTTGGAAAAGATGATGATATGCGCATAATGAAGGGATAAGGAGAAAATAATATGTTTGATAGTATTAATGTGGTCATGATTGATATAAGGACAAGTGATATCATGGTTTTAGTATATATAAATTATGAGATTTTGGTATGTGGAAAGAGTTAACTTTTGAAAACATTTATGTTTTCACTAACGTTCAATGGGTATTTATTTTTCAATAGAATACATGATTAAGGTATTCACATGTTTGGAATGTGACCCACAGGATATATCGTATGATATATGGGGAATAAATGATAGTATTCACATGCTTGGTTGATGAAATTTCTAGTAATTGTTTTCCTTATATGATAATATTGGACTTAAGTATTTTTGATAAGCCTAAAGGTTGGAATGGATTATGTTGGAAATCAGATAATATTGTTTAAGGATAGAGCCTTTTGATATTATGATAGTATAGTTTTAGAAAAAGGACAACCATCAAGATGGGCGACAACTCGTCACATCAGACAAGTTTGCGGGAATCGAACCCACAACCAAAGTGCAACAGGCCTTCATCACCTACTGTTGGCCTACAGAAAGTGCATGTTTAGTAGAAGTTAGTTTTATTTTATTATGTGGTATGATAGATGAAGTATAATTCTATTTTTGGAACCATATATGATTAATCTAACAGTAAATGGTCTTATGAATATAACTATTTCTAACATTATGTTTGAGACAGATGGAATGACCTATCATTCTATCTCATACATCACTAACACTTATCAAAAGACAAATTCAACTTCATCTCTTTAAGAGATGAAGTGGAAATTGTTGAAGGCATGAACAATAGTGAAATTGTACCAAAATCATGTATGTTTTTCTTTTAATTCAAAAATTATTCAACATTAGGGAAATGATCTTGAAAACCAAAAATGTTGTCATATTTCCCTCATATCTGATGAATCATATGGTACCTTAGATCATCCAAAAGTTATGGCTTTTTGATTGTTGTCTTTTTCATAGGCATGTTCTCTACCACTCTCTATCAGAACATGATTGTTGGTTTTTCTTCCATATCCATATTTTCACCGATGTTCTCCTTTGCGGAAACCAAGTGATTAATTAGTTTGGGTAACCGTTACGTTTCGTGATTTAGTATTTATAGTTACGTTTTGGTATTCCTTTTGATGATGTTGGTTTCTATTAAAAACATTCAAGTAGTAAACAATTTATACCCCCAATGAATTTTGAGGGAGAAATTAATTTTAAGTGTTGTAAAATGTAACACCCTGAGATTTTATGAAAAATATTCTTTTAATTTTATTTATGTATTGTGTTTTATACTACACCAAGATTATTATACATTATACACAACACTGTATTAGCTTGCAGTATACACAACACTATTCTTGAAAAGTGTTACACAGAATTTCAAGTTTGTTTTGTAGAAATTACTCTACGCAACATTAAGTATAGATTTTGTTTAATGGGTAAATGAAATAAATTTTGATTATGATATACGCAACATGAAAGGGAGCTTGCAATACACAAAACCGTAACTTGTCTTGCATTACATGCAATCACGACATTGCTCGACAGCGTGTGTTGTACGCAATACCGGGTTTCACTAAACAAAGATATATTATTATAGTATTATATAAACTAGCCGTTATGAATAGTAATATCCAATTTTTGAAATTTTATAAATATTATCTTTCAGAATGGACTTCATTTTTGGATTCAGAATATCGAAATTTGCCTCGGGTTAATTTTTGGTATTTTTCTGAAAACATTTAATTTTTGATGAATAGTTAACTCATTGGGTTACAATTTAAAAACAAGAATTTTTTTATATAATTATTTATTTTATTTAAATTTATTTTAGGTCAAAATAGAAACATAATACCAATATAAGTTCAATGTAATTCATTGGAGTCATTTTATAATAATTTTAGATATATAAAAATATTATTGAACTTTTCACCGTCTTTTACCCACCTCCTATGATAATTTGCAAATTTACAGAAAACTTAATTTTATTGCTTCTATGAGTGGAATTTCAAAAATATGAGACAAACAGTTGATATCAGTATGTAAATTTTTTTTCAATGAGTTGATGATTATTTTTGGTGAATAGTAACTTTTTACTTTTTTTACCACGGTTTAAAGTAAATAGGGTAATTAAGGGTTAAAATTATATTATTATTACCTTAACACATGTCCTAATTCTATTTTAAAAGTTTAATTATAAAAAAAATCCTTAGGAATATAATATTACATTAGGTACACTTTTAATAGATTAGGACATTTATTATTATTTATTTCAAAGAAGCGTAAAAAGAGTTAAAATCAATCTTTAATAACAAAAACATTTTAAATATAGGGATATACCTAACATAAATGCGACAATAAATATTCATTAAAAAGATAAAAATATTCCATAAGTAATGGTATTTTAATTATAATTTTTAGACATTAAATAATGTAATTTATTTATTACACAATGATGATGTAGTAATTACCTTATTAATGAAATATTAACATAATTGATGTTTTAAATACCAAAATAAATGTAATTTGAGAGTTTTTATGAATTACACTAATTTTAATGGTTACTATTACATGTTATTATTGATTAAATTAATTTTTTAGACATAATAAAGTTGTTACGACTTTTTTAAAAATTAATTACCAAACAGTGTAAAAATTGACATAAAATAGTTCTAAAAACAAGTATTATATTATTAATTTATATTCAATTCATAAAAATCTAAGGGGAATACAAATGATTTATATAAGGTTATATATATTAATAATGAACCAATTGGGGTTCGTTTGTCTTGTTATATTATGTTTATTAACAATATAGTGTAAGAAAACAAGAAGACACGGTAAAAGATAAATTATTTAACTTAGAGTTAAATCTAAATGATAAGGTTAAAATAGAAACCTAAACTTTTCTAAAACCTATGGGATGAAAGGATATAGACCCATTACCACTTTATATTATAAATAAATCAATTTGGAGCTATTATAAACCTAATATGAATTTATTATGAAATAATATTTTAGGTTTTTCCTATGGTGCCCCCTCTCCTCCCTTATAAAAGGGCACCACCTCCCTCTTCTCTTTACACAATTTTGAGCCTTCAAGCTTGGACAAACCTTTAAATTTTTCGTCTCAACATCCCTAGAAACATTATAGTGGTTCGGTTCACCTAAAAACACTAACTCTAGTTCCTTAAGAGGAAGCTTAATGTTGGTGTGTCGAAGAAGATGTAATCTCTTCTACCAATTCTTTCAAGTTCATTCTTCTTCATCTTCCACTTCGTTAGTTGTTTCATTGTAAAGTAATAAAATTAGTATTACTAATATACTGATATGATATTATAAATATAAAACAACCCCATTCACCTTCTATCCATCCTATATAGATAGAAATCATTGTTCGTGCGCACATACGGAATACCGTCTCCAGGCCGTGGTGTTATCTGTTTTTCCAACACCACCATACATGGATGGATATAATGGTGTAATGAATAACTATATATAGTTATTATAACATCATACTGATTCTTAAATATTATAGCATCCAATCCAATTCAATTCAATAATTATAGGAACGATATCATTGCTCGTGCGTACGTACGGATTACCATCTCCACAATGTGATGAGATTCATTCTCCATGTTAACCATTAAAGAATGATTATAACGTATATATAATGAATAATAATGAAATATATGACATTATAAATCTATTATATATATAGGTCATCTACTTACTTCCATTAAATTCAATAAGGAATGGAAAACAGCTTTCATGCGTACGTACGACCTACCGTCTGCATGAATAGTGTGTTTTATTTCATTTATCTATCTATTATATATATATACAGAATATATATGATATATAAATTATATTTTAAATTCAGGAATTAATTAAATAATGATATAATTAATAATAATATCATGAAAAAATTCCAAACAAGTACGATAAATTAAACGCTTTTACCCAAAACGCTACTTTAACATTGAATTGACAAATGAACGGGTAATATAGATACCTAAGTGAACCATATTTGATATAATAACAATTTATATTATTATTTAATAAGTCACTAACATTATTTAAATCATTATACATGAGGTTTAGATACATACAAAGCATATCAGACATAAGGTAAGGGATATTTTGAAATATCATTTTTATCAGAGATTTCTTATACGTAAGTATTTACTGGGGTTATATTTTTCATCCATGTCCATAAAATGTTATTCATAAAGTGTTTAATATTATTCCATGTATATTTAATGTCTTGTTTACCCCTATTTGACTTTTACTTTTTGTTATGGAAGGAATGTTTCTTTTGTTTACCATACGAGGAACTTTTTGACTTTTCCGGCAAAAGAATGAGAAAAATGTTTTTTAACTTATACGGCATGAAAGGATTTTTACAGTTTCATAAAGCATAATTTTCATGAAGCTTCCTCCATAATATTTGATGACTATTTTTAACAAAATCCTTTTATTTTAAAATTTCATGCCATTTTGTGAAAAAAAATGATTCTAAAGAATAAAGCATATTTTCCTCAAAAATTCATTTAGAGTGATTTGTCAAAACTATTTTCTTTCTAAGATGACATTATATCATATGTGTATGTTTCAAGTATAATGTCTCTATGATTTTCCATGGTTTCACTCTTCTTATGATGTAATTATATCCATTTTTTATATGGATTATGTTATGATGCCATGATGTTTAAGAAACACATTTTATTCTTTGAGTTATGATGAATGATTTATGATTATTTTCTGGAACATGTAAGAATGATTTCATTATGAGATGGGTGGGACCTATATCTCCCTCCAATTAATTGGGTAAATATTTATATCTCATGAGATAGACATGGTTGGAAGGAAAGTTAATCCCTTTCTGTGATACAGGACCGGAACGAGAGTGAACTCGATTCAGAAAGGGACTTTGTCTGCTAAGATGGCCTTGGCAACAATGCGTTGGCTACTATTGAAATCATAAAAAGTTCTTAATGGTTTCCACAATTTCATGTTTTATTCCAATGATATTTTTCATTATTAATGTTTCTTTATTATCCATTCCTTACGTACTTCCATGTTTTATGTCATTGCTCATGATTTTGATGTTTAAAAATTATGTTCATGTTTTTTAGGTTCAAATGTATATTATTTGTTTTATTTTCACCATGCATTCCCTTACTAATCATTTGAGATCACCCTGTATATGTTTTACATTCCCCAGGATTTAAAGAATGGTTTTAGGTTAGAAAAAAAAGGATAAGATCTTTACGAGAGATGTTGAACGTCTTTCACCATTATTAAGAAGATTATATTCCGAGTTTCCAAAGAAACTAAACTATTACGGTCCATGCGTGTCTGTTTTTGTTTTGTATAAATTATTCCGGAAAATTAATGTAATGTCCATGTCCATTAATATTTGGGTCTCTACACTCCCCCTATAACAAATATCTCATACGAAGGTTGACTAACAAAAATAAACAATGTATTCTACTGAGTTTTGTAACCCAAAATCTTATGGATTATTCTCAAAACCTCTCTAATAACGTTTAGTGGGAAAAACATAGTAGTTGACTAAACTATCCACAATATTGAAAATACTTATATTGAGTGTTGAAAATAATTATTAAATTCCATGTTATTCTACATTGATAACACCACAATATATATCTCTATAATCCTAAAGACAAAGAAATTGCAATTACTTATATATCCAAGCAATGAGAACACCTTCTTGGTGGTTATCAAAATTTTTAATTTGTATTTTAATGTAAAATAATTAATTTTTTTCAGTAAATTTTTAATAATTTAGGTAGTTTAATTGTGTTTTATTTTATAGAATGATTTAATGATTTACAAAATATGAGCATAAAAGTAATGAATTGATTATTCACGATATGTCTCAGGAAATTCAAAAATTCAAGACCCATGATCGAAGCTCAAAATTGAGGAATAAGGTGAAAATAGTGAGGAATTTTTTATAAAATAATAATATATATAATAAGTAATATTTGGATATGAATAGTTACCATGGAATAAATTCATGTCGTAAAAACAATTTATGTTACAAAATTGGGGCCAATTTTTTTTTCATGGACTTACTTTAGAATGTATGAAGTTTTCATAGGTATGATCTAGGATGTGATATGTTTTTATGGCATCTATTCACAACCTAAAAATCACCTCCCAGATTAGTATATTACACTTTCACCTTGAGAGACACATATTTATATTTTTAATCTATCTTCCCAAGGCTTATTTTTTTAATATTAAATTTTGTATGTGTCTCTACACCCTATCCCCATTTTACCCAGAATGGATCTTACTGCACCAATATCATTTGAGAGGGATTTTATTATCATATTTTAGGGAAATTAATGATTCCCAAAATGGAAATTTTCATAAAAATATAACGTCATGTTGGATTGAGTATTTTTCAAATATGAGGAGAATATAATATTTTTTTTGATTTTCGATTATATATCTTCAGAATTTTATGTTTTATATTATTTATTATTACTTGTTTAAATTAACATATATTAATTTTTTATTAATGTGTTTTAATTCTTGATATAGACTTATTTCAATCTCACTCATTCTTCATTTCCTCTTTTTTTGTTATCTCTTAATCTGATTTTGATGAGAAACTGACATGAGGATTTTCTTTTGGGGGAGGTTTCACATCATTTTTAAATTATCTTTCTTTTATTCACTAATATTATAATATATCTTTTTGAGTTAGTGATATGTATAAGGGTGCAGAAAACATCCAACATTACATGACACTAAAAAAATTTATTCATAAATATGGATTATTTACCTCCTATATATCATTCAAAATAATAATATGATGGCGGTGATGATATAAAAATGAAAAAATTTCTTTATTACCTAATGAGGTCTAGTATGAAATCAAAAACATGATCACGAAGATGAAATTTTGTTGGCTATTTTAGAAGATCAATATTAGTGCATAGATGTGATATTATAGGGAAGTTAAAATCAATAAATCGATGAAATAATGAAAAATAAATAAATAATTAATTTTTAAAGAAGAATTGTCAAATTTAATATAAAATATTAATGAAACAGAAAATGACACATATAAAAAATCATTAATGGAAAATGTTATTTTTTATAATTAAATATATCTTTCATATTTATGTAAGGATATATTGTTTTTCTCATAAGTACATTTTTTTAAAACCCAGTATTATTTTTTTCTAATAAATATAAAAATATGAAATATAAAAACATAATAAAATTTAGTGATTTATGAAATGAATGTATCCTCTATTAAGATGGCCCTTATCATCCATTATGCTTCACTATATAAGATAATTAGCTTCTGTTCTACCATATTATAATAGTTACAAAACTGGTACCATTATTTGGGAAGTAATAATATTTAATTTACCATTTTTTATTTTGATAATAGATAAATATTAAATTTCAAAAAATAATAAAAATTTTATTTTAATGATGTTTCCAAAATTATTTTTTCTATGGATTATTACCCATAGGTAAATGAATTTTTTTTGGAAAAGATATAATATCATACCACAACGTTTTAATTATATTATATTTATTGTTAATATAACATTCAATAGATAAGATACTATTTCATAACATCATAAACTAATGGTCATGATCAATTGATGTCAAATTGATATTCAATAACCAAATTCCATTGGGGAGGTTTTATAGGATGTCCATAAATTCAATTTAGAATTTTAATTTCACTAATGATGTCCTTGTAGTGGAGGTTTTATAGGATGTCCATAAATATCCTAACAATAATAATATATAGATAAAAAGATACTAAGATGATATGGAAATAAAAAATTAAGGCTCACATTATTATATATATTTAATATATTTGTATCTTCCAGATAAATATTGAGGTTATTATTAAGATGATAAAATGTATATTCCTCTCCTTATTTATATGGTAGACAAATAAACACCTATGTACCAATACATCGACATGGAATATTATGAAACCACCAAATATGTATAAATATATGAAATGATATAAAATCATGATCACTTTATAACACCATCTAACATTAAACTCCTAGAGGCACATTCCACCCAAAGGGATATTGATTTCAAAACAACCAATGGATATAATCCATTATTGATCTTTATATCTATAATTTTAATTAAATCTAAATTAATCAAAACCATTGATTTTTATTATTTAATGATGCATTTGAAACAGGGATGGCCCTTGAGGATGGTGGCAAAAAATAAGTCACGCCTTTTGAGTAACATTTTTAGATACTAAAATATTTATAATTTACTAGAAGAAGAAAAGGTGGCGATTCAATTTTCCCATAAAGAGAAAACAAAAATTTATGAATCTTATATTAATGTTAAATGTTATTATTTTAAATTTTATAATTAAAATTTTTGTCCAAATATATCAATCATCTATCATTCTTTTTTATTATTAAATTTATATAGCACATATAGAGTAGATAGTAGACATTAACGAACAAAATTCACATGTTTATGATGTTGTGGAAGTGTAAATTAACATTATCATACCCCCATTATGAAATAGGTATAAAATTATAATGGGGATGATTGAGTTTACTTTATCCATGAATCTTATTAAAATGAAAATTGAATGAATGATTGGAATTCCAATGAGTGGTTGGTCAAATAAATAAAACTAAGCCCATAAAGAGACTATGGTTAATAGCTGGTATAATCCTTCTAAGGGAAGTAAAAACTAGCATCCCACTTTGGGGATTAGAACAATAACTATCCATCTATTCATTATCTTCACTATAGTAGTATATATTACAATATATTTTCCAATAAATATTTTATTGAATATGTTAATATGAATCCTTATTTTTCTCTATTATTATTTAAATAATTTGAAATTTTTGTTTTATGATAATTAGTAATTCAATTTTTTAGGTCCACAATGGTGATCACCTATATGAAATCCTAAATTTTATTATAGATGTTCTCATTACATGGTATAAATACAAGATCATTTCCTTTGTAGATTTTTTGAAATCGTGTCAATAATACATGAAAACATGAAAATGTCTATTAATACACATGTAATAATTCTTCATGGGATTATATTTTTTATATTTACAGCATCTCACCACATGGGTACATTAATCAAAGAAATGGAATGAGAATGTATCCTAGTGTTTCTATATATTAATAGGAAAAATAGTCAATGGTAGCTCTAGTTCATGGGTAATATAATTCTTCTCTTAATGATTTAACATTCTAGTTATATAATAAATCACCATATCATTTTTCTTGAGGATTCACCCATGTACATTCACAAATTCATCACTATAAATAATAAATCCATCATCAATATAAGGTAGTGTATACATTGGTGTAGTTACCAATATTTTTGTTATCTCTTGGAAACATTCTTCAGATTATTTAACCTAGATTAACAGAACCACTTTTGATATAACATAGTACATGAATTAGAATGTCAAGAAATATTTTTCACAAAACTATTATAATATCCTACTAAAATAAGGAAACAAATAATATTAGATATTTTTTTGGATGAGTACAACCCTCTATAAAATTTTTATAGGATGTTTTATATGATATTCATTTATTTGTTATAATGTAGCATATGAAAAATGTTTGAAACCAAAATTCACATTTATTGAATTTTCTGAATATCTAATCATTCCCCCAATATTTTCAATATATCCCATAGAATATCATTATTTTCCATATGAATTTTGTAATATATTTTAATATCATCAATAACTACAATGATAAATTTACCAAGGTATTCCCAATAAATACTATTCATCGTATCATTTAACATAGTAGTAGTTTTAGTCATGATGAAGGTCATATAAAAAAATAATGCCCATATCATTATTAGAATGAAATGTTTTTAATATATTTTTTTATAAATGTAAATTGATGATAACACGATCGATGATCATTAATTGAGAATAATTAAGCCCAATGAATCCAGTCTTGTTAATCATTGACCATTGGGAGAGATTAATAATTTTTAATATTTTTCACATTAATTACTCTAAATTAATTTCATAACAACATTGATAAAATATTTTTCGTTACAAAGATAAAATTTGATCACCATGGATAGAAACAAGGTATGATAAATCCCTTCTCCAAAATATATTTATGTTCTATCATAATTTCTTATACTTCATCATTTTCAATTCTATATGGTATCTTTTATATTTTTATAGAACCATGTATGAGTTCAATGAAGAACTATACACCTCTTTATATGGGTGGTCGATGAAACTCTTCAGGAAATACATAAATTTATTAAAAATTTATAAGGAAATTTTCTATTACTATACTATCATTATATTCTTATTTATCACCCATCATCACTATAAATAATGCAATGGGATGTGTTTATAGACAAATCATTGGTTGTGATATCTATCCATTGAAAATAAATTTAGGTTTCCATTAATGACTACTGATATATTCTTGTTTCTATAATTTATCATAGCATCATACATTGAGAAGTAGCCCATCCCCAATATAGTGTCAAATTCCAACCAAGGAATGACTACATGATTTTTGTTGATATTGTGCTCCCTAAAAGACAATTTTAAAATTTCAATAATTTTTTATTCTTAGATAATCCAATTTGGATTACTGAATATTAACAATAAATCTAGAATCTCGTGGATTTATCCTAATTTGTTTTGTAATAATAATGGAAATAATGTAATACATAGAACCAGAATAAAAAAAAGAACATTCATATCATCAATAAAAAAGTTATAGTACCTTCCACCACATCATTAGGAGCATCTAATTCAACCATATTGATAGGGAAATCTTGACTTTGATCCCTTGTCATATGCTGAGTTAAACGGTGATTCCCCTCCATTATCATCTAATATCGACAGGGATATTAATATTGTCCAAGATGTCTACACTAAAAGGATTAAATATAAGGATGTTCTTGAACCATGATCCCTTTTTTGTCAGGGTTGTGAAGTTGAGGCTTCACCCAACCATGACAGTTCCATTATCTATGGACATTAGTTCCACATATTTAACATTTACCACCCCCTTGAAATCAGTTTGAATAATGATTCTTTGCTAATTTTATATATGTTGGATGTTTAACATTCATTCCCCCATTTATATGATCAGTGTTCCTCCAGAAAATTTTACTTATATATCTCTTATTTTAATATAAAATCATTAACTATTTCATTTCCCAAAACACCAATTCAACATTCAGAGTTGTATGAATTATCTTCTCATAGATATCATAGTCATAATTTTTGAGATTCCTCCAATGATGGAGTATTTTTTTCATAGAATTATATTTCACCTTTACATTTGGCTCAATAAATAAACAATAGGTATAACAAGAATTTATCATTATTTTTATCTCACATATTCCCACATATTCATATACATTATACATTATAATGGGGAACTCTTTCTCTATATTTGATCTCAACCAACAGGAAAATATTTTTTCAAAAATAATATCATAAATACTTAACTCCCCATTGAATCTATCTACATTCATAGATTGGTGAATATAATAAGTTCCAACCACTAATGAGATTCTTTATCTGGGTGGTATACATCCAAGGGGACTTACCCTTATTTTGAATAATGGATTATATAAAAAACGTTTCAATAGAGCTTATTAATTGTTTATACATCAATTCTTTAGTAGATCACATAAAATATGGTGGTAATTAACTCATAATGATCTCAATTCATTTTTTTCATTAATGGCGAAAATAGTCTCACAACATGATTCATGTTTTTATTCATAACTTGTGCTATTTTTTCATCAACTCCATATGGTTTTCTATTCTGCAATCCATTAGTGGGTGATTAGGGCATTTCCCATTGTTCTAATCATTTATGTAGTCCCTCATAGTTCTCATCATATACTAAAATTAGGAAACTAAAGTGAGAAATGAATTTCTTTTATGAATTATATAATTAAATCACAACTTTATGTCATAAAACATCATGCTTAAATATTTTATTCCTTCAAAAATGTTCCATTTTAAATATTTCCTTCATAATGGTTCATTAAAATCATGTGATTTGATAAAAATATCTCATTAGAGTGTAAAATCTAGAGTTAAATAATGAAAATTATCATTCCACATATTTATATTGAGTCTATATCAATGTTTTAATTTTTAGTTAGACCCATATCAACATTTGTTCTAGATCCACTTTCACATGTTCATATCCAGATTGGTATTTCATTGATCAGAAACCAAATACATAATACATCCCTAAAATACAAAGATGTTTTCTTGTATTTGGACTTGTCTCTAGGGTTCATACTATGGATATATATTCCTAATTATCTCAGATGACAAATATGTCATTTGATACAAACTATATTACCCATAAATTGTATTAGAATACTTTTCATTACATGGTGAAAATAGAGTGTCTATTAATTTTTAGATTCTTGGAAATATGGTACATAATAAATGGAGACATAAAACATTCTACTGATCATCATATAAGGTTTCAACAAATTATCATTTTACGTACATTAAAAATATCTCATATCCAAGTTAAAAAAATCAAATAAAAGGGTGAGCCTAAGTCATAGTAAGTGAATAAGAATGGGAGACTATCACGACCCATCCTCGGGGCCCATGCCGCGACTACCCCAATCCTGCCTTCCATAGGCCGGGGGCTGGCGACTAGCACCAAAGGTGTAAATCCCTAAGCTGGGAAGGAATTTCCTTTAAAAAAGTAAACAAACACAACAGACTACGATACAGGAAGTAAACAATAAGTAAATTGAATACAAAAGAGTGTGTTGGAAAGTAAATGGGCTAGTATAAAAACCCACCTAAACAACAAGTACAAGTAAAAAGGGAAAAACAACTGGAAGTAATGAGATTCTATTGTATTTTCCTACGGGGTTCCTACCTAATGGGTAGGTACAGATGGCCACCTCTGCACTCTCATCCGTTAGTCTCCACCATGTGCTGACTCATCCCAAGGTCCACCTCTTGGTATTGTCCTATCGTGGTGCTCTCTGTCACGACCCGTCCTCGGGGCCCATGCTGTGACTACCCCAAGCCCGCCTTCCATATGCTAGGGGCTGGCGACTAGCACCAAGGCATAAATCCCGATAAACAGGGAAGGAATTGCCTTTTAAAGTAAACAACCATCACAGAGTAAGCAGGAGGAAAGAGTAAACACTAAGTAAAACTGTAACAAGCTGTGCTGAAAGTAAAAGGGGGCCGGAAATACAAGCCCAACTGTAAAGTACAACTGAATGGGAAAACAAAAACTGAAAAGAAAAGCCACAGTGTTGAGCCTTCCTCTGGAAGACCCACCTGAAGGGTGAGCATAGATAGCCTCCACAGCTCCTCGATCCAGCCATCCGCTCCGAGTATATCCCGCCTAGTGGTCCACCTCCAGGTATCGTCCTGCTCCGCAAGCCTCCACCACGATCAGCGTTGTCCGTCGTCTGCAACCAACACAACGAAATGTGGGCATATCCCATGCAGGGGTGAGTATAAGCTACTCAGTAGGGACCCCGAGACCCCCGAAGGTCTCCCAAAATCCACAAAGGGTAAACCACAAAGGAAAGATACAATAACGAAGTAACAACTGACACTGCTTAGGTATATGCCCATACATATACCTAAGTCATCAATTCTCGCTCGGCTCCAACATCCGAGCTCAAGTACAACCCAGTCCACACAGGAAAGAAAAATGTAAAATCCACACAGGATTGGTCATCACAATCCACAAAAAATGGTAAAACGTAAATCCACACAGGATAGCTCAAGAAAATCCACAAAGAAAAGTAAAACAGAGTTTCAGCTCACATAGGTATATACTTCTTCGGATGACGATAAAGAGGATCACTGATCCATCTAAGTCGTCAGTTTCACAAAGGATCGATAGGTAATAACCCCCGCAATGACCCACACAGGATCGGACCCACACAGGATCAATTGGTAACTAACCCCCGCAAAGACCCACACGGGATCGGGCCCACATAGGACCTGTAGGCACTGGCTCACACAGAACTGCTGAGCGCTGACCCACACAGGATCAGATCCACACAGGATCTGTACCACTGATCCACATAGGATCACTGAGTGCAGTAGTCATCGTAGCCCACTGAGGATCTCTGCACAGTCATCGTCGCAGTCCACTGAGGATCTCTGCACACTCTTCGTCGTCGAAGTCGCAGCCAGCACTAGGGTTCCCGCACACAACAAGCTTGTTCAGAGGGTCCGCTCTATGAGCCGAGAGGCTGATACATCAACTGGCACAAAGTCCAGAGTTTATGTATCCAAAAGTCCTGTATCGACAGCAGGAACTCAACGTCGCAGACGGCGTGTCAATCGGACGCCCGGTCTGAGAGATATTGGCTTTTTTCATTCCAGAGGCCCGGTTGGTTTTTAAGGCAAACCAACCCGACCATACTACACCTACATCCAAACCTCGAGAGGAGTGAGAAAAAATATCCATCTCAGTTAGAGGAATCCACCAAAGTCGATGGCACGTCAATCTGACGTCCGGAGCTCAAGATATGAGCGTTTCTGCTCTGAGGTCCCGGTTGGTTTCGTGGACGAACCAACCCGGCCGAACCCAAAGTATTCCGAAACCTTGAGTGTAATATACCTAAATGACCATCTCGATTCAAGGATCGTTTTTCCGCTGATGGTGCGTCAATCGGAGGCCTGTAGCTCATGTTACGGGAAAAAGACCGAAAAGGTCCGGAAACGGGGGGGTCTGGGCCCGGACCAACCCGGCCCGACCCCCCTGGGTCGACCCGAACCGGATCCGACCTAGCTGGACCCGGTCTGGCCCAGCCAGGGCGCGGCCCGGCTCGGCCGGCCGGCCCGGCTCAGGTCGACCGAGCGACCGAGCAACGCGGGGGGCGCGCTGCCCCCGCGTGACAACACATTGGCCCCCACGGGGGGCCGCCCTAAGGTCAGCGGATGCGGCAATGCTGTGTCCCGAGTAGGCCGGACCCGCGCGGCCGCAGGTCCGCTGGCACCGGACCCACGCGGCCAAAGGTCCGCTGGTGCCACTGCTGCCGTCGCGGCGGCTCCTTCCGGCGGCGCCGCCGGTGGCTTCCACAAGCCACCGGAGTCGCTCCAGTGGTCCGATTCCGTTCCCGCCTACGCCGCTGTTCCTCCCGGGTTCCGTTCTTCACTGTGGAATCATCCAATCGCCTATGCGGCACGCTTTGTCACCGCCCGCCAAATCCTCACAACAACGAAGAACGACGGAGGGTTGTCAGGCCGTGTTTGTTTGGCCCGCACCCTCTGCATTAGATGATAACAATCGAGAGAAATAATCAATACATAGAAAACAATACAAATAAAAAATTTAATAAATTAAAATTGTTCTTATGAAACCGGGTTCTTTGTTTTGAACGGAAACAAACACGGGGTAAAATTATTCCCAATAAAACCCCTACCTCATCAAGTCGTCGCATGCGCATTCTTCGCGGAATTGATCGTCGTGGAAGGAGGGGACCGTCATGTCATCGCGGTATCCGGCGTTGCGTCGACGAACTCCGAGGACCAAGAAACAAAAGATTTAATTATATCGATTAAATTCATGTGTTTTTATAAACCACAAAGAAGATTTAAAAGAAACCTGAAATCTCCTACCTCAAGAAGTTGGTGATCGGAAATCGTGGCAGGGAAGAACATCTCGGATGAAGCGTCGTCAATCTCCAAGGGTGAAGGCGTTCTTCTCTTCTTCGCATTCTTCACGTTCTTCACGTTCTTCGCGAAGGAGGATGAAGGCACAAAATTCTATCAAAAACCTCTCAACGAGCAATCCTCAAGAAGTCGTGCGTTGGTCTTATTTTATTATTACGCCAACGGATTGTAGCAGGTTATGAAACAATTAAATTAATTCATAGAATTAATTTAATGAAGTTAACCTCCCAATTAATTTGTGCGTTATGAATTTACGAAAATGCATCAGTTGACTTTCATAAAAACGGGTTTTCGCGGGTGTGTTACTTATGGGAAAAGAAATGGTGGGGCTCATGTGGGCCCCACCTCCCAAATATCCTACCATGTGGGAAGGATATTTTGGATTGCACCCTATCCATTTCAACTGAGCTTAAGCAGCTTAAAGTGGTCTTTAAGCGGCTTTAAATGAAATAAAAATAAAATTATTGCACAACTTTATTTTATTTCATAACTTAAAACCCAAAAATTAAAAACCATAACCGAGCAAACACAACTCCGGAAGAGGCGTTTCTAAGAAAATACTGGCGCTGCGATTCCATCGGTGCCCTCAGAATTTGATTCCAAGCACCGGTTCAAAAGTTAGAAAACCGCGCTCATCCGTTCACTAAACATACCCAAGCCAAACATCAGAAAGTGATTCCGGGAACAGCGGGCCTCGGAATTCGGTGCCGTCAGAAACTGCGTTCATGTAAAATTCCAAAGAAAATTAAGGAAAAACATTCCTTGAAATTTACGTTTCTTTACATTACTCCCACGTCAGGGCTTTACATCCCCGTAAAGATACACCATAAACTAGGGAAACAAAAGTGGGTACTGAGCATGCATCTGAGCCTACCGCACCCAAGTGCTCTCCTGGAGGTTCCCGTGCTGTCATCTGATGCGCAATAGAGGAATCGACCGTCCACGTAGGACCCGCTCCTATAAATCCTCGATCTCCACTGAGACCTCCGCAAAAGTTTCCCCATCATCAATGTATAGCTCCCCATAGTCAATGATATGCGTCGGGTCATCCACGTATCTCCTCAGCTGAGATACGTGGAAGACGTCGTGCACCAGGTGCAACTGAGGTGGTAGAGCTATGTGATAAGACACCTCGCCAATCTTGATGAGGACCTGGAAGGGCCCGATTAAGCATGGAGATAACTTTCCGCCTCGGCCAAATCTCCGTAATCCACGTCGAGGTGAGACACACAAGAAGGCGTGGTCACCATCCTCGAACTCTAGTGGCCTCCACCTCCTGTCAGCATAAGAATTTTACCGGCTCTGAGCTGTCCTCATCCACTCCTGGAAGACCTGGACCTTCTCTGTCGTGGCCCAGACCATCTCTGGTCCCACAAGTGCTGACTCCCCAGGGTCTGTCCAGCTCAAAGGAGATATGCATGGTCTGCCGTACAATGCCTCGTATGGTGCCATCCTGATGGTGGAGTGGTAGTTGTTGTTGTACACGAACTCCATCAAGGGTAGGTGGTCCTCCCAGCTGCGACCAAAGTCGAGGACACATGCGCGGAGCATGTCCTCAAGAGTCTGAATGGTCCCCTCCTTCTGACCATCCGTCTGAGGGTGAAAGGCGGTGCTCAGACATAGCTGCGTCCCGAACGCCTCCTGCAACCCCTTCCAAAGCCGGGAAGTAAAGCGAGAACCTTGATCGGAGACGATAGATAATGGCACACCATGAATCCGTACAATCTCCTAAACATAGATACGCCCCAAGATCTCCACTGAGCCCTGCTCTCGGAAGGGTAAGAAGTGTGCCGACTTGGTGAGTCGGTCAACAATCACCCAAATGGAGTCGTGACCTCTGGATTTGCATGGAAGTCCAGTCACGAAGTCCATAGATATCCCATCCCACTTCCACTCCGGGACCTCCAAGGGCTGTACCAAGCCTACTGGTACCTGATGCTCTGCCTTCACCTGCTTGTAGGTGAGGCATTGAGAAACAAACTCTGCCACAGCCTTCTTCATGCCCGACCACCAGTGCTGTCGTCTGACATCCTGGTACATCTTCGCCACTCCAGGATGTACCGCCATAGGAGAAGTGTGAAACTCTCTTAGCACCTCCTCTCGTATAGCGTCTGGTACCAATGTATGTCCTCTGAAAAGGACGTCGTGCTCTGCTCCGAGGGAGAAACTATCAGGTACCTGACCTGAGGATATTTGTACACGCTGCGTCTCACAGTCAGTGACCCACGTTGTGCCTCTCTAACCTGCTGCAGTAGTGGAGGAGTGACTGTGAGAGACTGAAGGAAGGGTACTCCATCTCTATCCACAAAGGATATCTTCAAGGTGGCTAGCTGCTCTGTCGCCTCCTCAAGTAGCTGAACTCCCGTCCTCCTGCTGAGGGAATCGACTACTACGTTCCCCTTCCCAGGACTATAGACTATCTCAAAGTCATAGTCCTGGAGGAACTCGAGCCATCGTCGCTGTCTCAGGTTCAGTTCCTTCTGCGAGAAGATGTACCTGAGACTCTGGTGGTCAGAAAAGACTGTAAAGCGCTCGCCCATCAGATAATGTCGCCATGTCTTCAGAGCGAAGACCACTGCTACTAACTCCAGGTCATGTGTGGCGTAGTTCTGCTCATGAGGCCTCACCTGACGTAATCTGTAGGCAATCACGGCCCGCTCCTACAACATGACACATCTGAGTCCGGTCCCTGATGCATCATAGTAGACTACGTATCCAACTCCCTCCTCAGGAAACCTCAAGATAGGTGCGCTAGTCAATCTCTGTCTCAGCTCTTGAAAGCTCTACTGACATCTGCCTGACCACACAAAGGGTTTCCCCTTCTTAGTCAAAGCTGAGAGTGGTGCTGCAACTCTGGAAAAGTCTGGCACAAATATCCGATAGTATCCAGCTAGACCCAAGAAACTCCGCACCTCTGTCACAATCCTAGGTTGCTCCCAAGCTAGCACTGCCTCGATCTTCGCGGGATCCACCACAACTCCCACCTCAGAAATGACATTCCCCAAGAAGTGGACCTCACGTAACCAGAACTGGCACTTTGAGAGAATTCCATAAATCTGGTGCTCTTGGAGTGTTTCTAGTACAACCTGTAAGTGGTAGGCGTGCTCCTCCTCAGTCGTCGAGTAAGTCAAAATGTCGTCGATGAAGACCATGAAAAATCGATCGAGGTATGGCTGGAAGATCCTGTTCATGAGGATCAAGAACATTGCTGGAGCATTGGTTACGCCGAAAGGAATAACCAAGAACTCATAGTGGCCATACCGACACCTGAAGGTCGTCTTCTGCACATCCTCGTCTTGAACTCTGAGTTGATGATAGCTTGACCTGAGGTCTATCTTCGAGAACCACCATGCTCCCTTGAGCTGATCGAAGAGGTCGTCAATCCTCAATAGCGGATACTTGTTCCTCACTGTCACCTGGTTTAGGCGACGATAGTCGACACACAGTCGCAATCTCCCGTTCGCCTTCTTGGTAAACAATATTGGGGAAGCCCAGGGTGAAACACTGGGTCGGATGAATCCCTTGCCCTGCAAGTCCTCCAACTATACCCGTAGCTCTCGAAGCTCAGCGGGGGCCATCCAATACGCTGGAGTGGATATCAGGGATGTCCCGGGGTATAGATCAATATAAAAGTCTACGAATCTGCGAGGAGGTAGTCCTGGAACGTTGTCAGGAAAGACGTCCGCATACTGATCCACCACTACAAGAAAACTAGGACTCTGCACGTCCACTGCTCCTAGGATGAGGCTTGCCAACTAATGAGTAATAGGTTTCCCTCTCCTCTGCGGAAGTCCATCCTGTGCTGCAAAGGCTCCCTCCTCGCCGGTGAAGGTGAACCTGCTGCCGTCAGTGCGTACACATCGCACCTTACGCCTAATACAGTCAATCTGAGCATGGACTGTAGACAACCAATCCATGCCCAAGATGACGTCGTAAGGCCTCGACGCCGCTACCAGAAGATCCCAGCCGAAGCTATCACCTCATAGAGTAAGCTCACACTGCCGGCACCATTGCGTAATCGTCGAGTCTACTCCCGTAGGGGTCTCTAGCTGTAAGGATCGAGCCAACGTCTCTGTCGGAATCTCCGAGCTCCGAACAAGGGTAGTGGCTATGAAAGAGTGACTCGCTCTTGTGTCTATAAGAACTGCAGCAAGGTTGTAATAGACAGAGATAATACCTCGAATCATCTCAGGCGGGCCGTGGTCGTAGGCCTCCGCTGCCTGGAGTTGTGCCTGTCTTTGCCCGCCATCTCCCGGTGGTCGGGGTGGCCCTCCTAGTGGTGGTGGGGGTAGAGCCTCAAAGCTTCTCCCACCACCCGCTGCACGGCCAGCTCTTCTCCTCTGCCTCGTCCGCCTCCTCCCTGCGTACCACCACGGTCGACCCTCTACCTCTTCCTGGGTTTCCCCTCCACCATCTGCTGCTCCTCGACTCCGCGGGTCGGGCAGTCACGAGCCATGTGGCCCTGCCCGCCGCATGCGTAGCACTGCCTGCCTCTCGAAAGACTCGCTCCGCGCTGTGTGCCCCGCACTGCTGAGCCAGTGTCCCGAAGTCATCTGCCAGAAGGTATTTTCTGCCTGGACCCATGAGTCATCCGTCGTCTGCCAGCTGTAGAAGTCTCTGCTATGTGCCGCCCCGCGGTAGGTCTCGCTGCTGAAGCAGACTCAGCAAGAAAGCTCTCGATCAGAAGGGCTCGCTCCAGTACTCCTTCCTGAGTCGGAATACTGAGGGAGATCAGTGATGACCTGATCTCATTTCTCAAACCCTACTCAATGGTATGATCCCGGAAGAAGGGGTCCCGTACCATATATGTCGAGTAGCGAGAAAGATCGGTAAATCTCGCCGAGTACTGGGCGACCGTCAAGATGCCCTGCCGTAGATGAAGAAGCTCCTAGATGCGCACCACACGGAGGGTGGCCGGGACAAACTCTGAGCGGAAGAGTCCCTCAATGTACGACCAAAGGAGAGATGCCTCATCATGCACCTGGAGCATCAAGTTCCACCATCGGCCCGCTACTATGTGCAGTAGGCTCACCGCGAGGATCACCATGAGGTCTGCTAGTTTCCTCACTAGCCTGAAAGCTCATACGACCGCCTCCAGCCAGTTCTCGGCTGTCTGGGGGTCCGTCTCCCCACAAAACTGGGGTGGTCGCTGGCGCTGGAACTCGTGCAGAGCTCTGAGGCTACGCGCATCGTCAGCAGTCGTGGCGGGGAGCATCGGTGGCTCGGCGGGTAGAGGTACCGCCGGTGCCTCTGCTGTCAAAGGGCCCTGTACCGAGGCCTCGTCACTCGGCGGGCTGTCGTCACACTCAACTCTCGAAACCCTAGCTGGCTGCCATCTTGGGGCCATCTTGAAAAGTAAACAAGTGCGCCACGGTCAGAACAGTATGCCTGGTGAGCTGATACAAAGTAATCACAAAGAAAACATGAAACACACATGCAATCAATGTTATCGTGCATTAAGTTGAAAATCAGAAGTCAGGGTCCTGGTGTATGGATACGTCAGCTGCCGCACCAACACTGGGCTCCCTAGACTGATAACTACACTCAATAAAATTAACATTCTTGCTTCACAAAGAAGAAAGATCAGATTCTGCGGTAGAACCAAACTCCTCTGATACCAATTTGTCACA
Organism: Viscum album; assembly: GCA_963277665.1. NCBI lineage: Eukaryota > Viridiplantae > Streptophyta > Magnoliopsida > Santalales > Viscaceae > Viscum > Viscum album. The sequence goes on along the minus strand of OY728143.1, from coordinate 56,588,580 downwards.
ACCCGTCCTCGGGGCCCGTGCCGTGACTTCCCCAAGCCCGCCTTCTATAGGCTATGGGCTGGCGACTAGCACCAAGGCGTAAATCCCGATAAGCAGGGAAGGCATTGCCTTTGTAAAGTAAACAACCATCACAGAGTAAGCAAGCAGAAAGAGTAAACACTAAGTAAAAACTGTAACAAGTTGTGCTGAAAGTAAAAAGGGGCCGAAAATACAATCCCAACTGTAAAGTACAACTGAAGGGGAAAACAACAACTGAAAAGAAAAGTCACAGCGTCGAGCCATCCTCTGGAAGTCCCACCTGAAGGGTGAGAATATATATCCTCCACATCTCCTCGATCTAGCCATCCGCTCCGAGTACGTCCCGCCCAGTGGTCCACCTCCAGGTACCGTCCTGCTCTGCAAGCCTCCACCACGTTCAGCGCTGTCCGTCGTCTGCAACCAACACAATGAAGTGCGGGCATAGCCCATGAAAGGGTTAGTATAAGCTACTCAGTAGGGACCCTGAGACCCCCGTAGGTCTCCCGAAATCCACAAAGGTTAAACCACAAAGGAAATATACAATCACGAAGTAACAACCGACACTGCTTAGGTATATTCCCATACATATACCTAAGTCATCAATTCTTGCTCGGCTCCAACATTCGTGCTCAAGTACAACCCAGTCCACACAAGAAAGAAAAATGTAAAATCGACACAGGATAGCTCAACACAATCCACAAAGGATGGTAAAATGTAAATCCACACAGAATAGCTCAACAAAATCCACAAAGGAAAGTAAAACGGAGTTTCAGCTCACACAGGTATATACTTCTTCAGATGACGATAAAGATGATCATTGATCCATCTAAGTCATCGGACCCACAAAGGATCGATATGTACTAACCCCCGCAATGACCCACACAGGACCGTACCCACACAGGATCAATAGGTAACGAAACCCCACAAAGACCCACACAGGATCGTGCCCACACAGGACCTGTAGGCGCTGGCTCACACAGAACCACTGAGAACTGACCCACACAGGACCGAATCCACACAGGATCTGTAGCATTGATCCACGTAGGATCGCTGAGTGCAGTAGTCATCGCAGTCCAATGAGGATCTCTGCACAGTCGTCGTCGCAGTCCACTGAGGATCTCTGCAAAGTCGTCGTCATCGATGTCACAGCCAGCACTAGGGTTCTCGCACACAGCAAGTTCGTTCCGAGGGTCCGCTCCACGAGCTGAGAGGCTGATACATCAACTGACACAAAGTCCAGAGTTGATGTATCCAAAAGTCCCGTATCTACAGCCGAAACACAACGTCGCAAACGGCGCGTCAATCGGACGCCCGGTCGGAGAGATATTGGATTTTTTCGTTCTAGGGGCCTGGTTGGTTTTTAAGGCAAACAAACCCGACCATACTCCACCTGCGTCCAAACCTCAGTTAGAGTGAGCCAGAAGATCCGTCTCACTTAGAGGAATCCAACAAAGTCGACGGCACGTCAATCGGACATCCGGAGCTCAAGATATGAGCGTTTCTGCTCCGAGGGCCCGGTTGGTTTCGTGGATGAACCAACCCGGCCGAACACAAAGTATTCTAAAACCTTGAGTGTAATATACCGAAATGACCTTCTCGATTCAAGGATCGTGTTTCCGCAGACGACACGTCGATCTGAGGACCGTATCTCACGTTACTGGAAAAAGACCAAAAAGGTCCGGAAACGGGGGGGGGGGTCTGGGCCTGGACCGACCCGGCCCGACCCCCTAGGTCCGGCGAACCGGGTCGACCCGACCTGGGTCCGAACCAGCTAGACCCGGTCCGGCCCGACCAGGGCGCGGCCCGGCTCGACCGAGCGGTCGAGCAACGCGGGGGGCACGCTGCTCCTGCGTGACAACACTGCGGCCCCCGCGGGGGGCCGCCCTGCGGTCAGCGGACGCGACAATGCCGTGTCCCAAGTGCGCCGGACCCCCGCGGCCGCGGGACCGCTGGCTCTGCTGCCGCTGTCGCGACCTCAGCCGCGTCGGCTCCTTCCGGAGGCGCGTCGGGGTGCCGCCGCCTCCGGCCACCTGCGCCGCCGCCCCGGCGACCCGCGCCGCCGGTGGCTTATGCGGGCCACCGGGGTCGCTCCGGTGGTCCGATTCTGTTCCTGCCTGCGCCGTTGTTCCTCCCGGGTTCCGTTCTTCACTGCGGAATCATCCAATCACCTCTGTGGCACGCTTTGTCTTTGCCCGCCAAATCCGCACAACAACGAAGAACGACGGAGGGTTGTCGGGCCATGTTTGTTTGGCCCGCACCCTCCGCGTTAGATGATAACAATCGAGAGAAATAATCAATACATAGAAAAAATAACAAATAACAATTTTAATAAATTAAAATTGTTCTTATGAAACTGGGTTCTTTGTTTTGAACGTAAACAACCACAAAGTAAAATTATTCCCAATAAAACCCATACCTCGTCAAGTCGTCACATGCACGTTCTTCGCGGAATTGATCATCGCAGATGTAGGGGACCGTCACCTCATCGCGGTATCCGGAGTTTCGTCGACAAACTCTGAGGACCAAGAAACAAAATATTTAATTATATCAATTAAATCCATGTTTTGTTATAAACCAAAAAAAAAAGATTTAAAAGAAACCTGAAATCTTCTACCTCAAGCAGTTGGTGATCGGAAATCGTGGCGGGGAAAAACGTCTTAGATGAAGCGTCGTCAATCTCTGAGGGTGACGGCGTTCTTCACGTTCTTCATGTTCTTCGCGTTCCTCGTGAAGGAGGATGAAGGCACAAAATTCTGTCAAAAACCTCTCAACGAGCAATCATCATGAAGTCGCGCGTTGGTCTTATTTTATTATTACACAAACGGATTGTAACAGGTTAAGAAACGATTATATTAATTCATAGAATTAATTTAAGTAATTTAACCGCGCAATTAATTGGTGCGTTAAGAATTTAAGAAAACGCGTCAGTTGACATTCATAAAAATGGGTTTTCACGGGTGCGTTACTTAGGGGAAAAGAAACGGTGGGGCTCATGCGGGCCCCACCTCACAAATATCCTACCAAGTGGGTAGAATATTTTGGATTGCACCCTATCCGTTTCGACTGAGATTAAGCTGCTTAAAGTGGTCTTTAAGCGGCTTTAAGTGAAATAAAAATAAAATTGTCGCACAACTTTATTTTATTTCATAACTTAAAACCCAAAAATTAAAAACCACAACTGAGAAAACGCAACTCCGGAAGAGGCGTTTCTAAAAAAATTCAGGTGTGGTGATTCCATCAGTGCCCTCGGAATTCTATTCCAAGCACCGGTTTAATGTTAGAAAAACCCGCTCGTCCGTTCACTGAACGTACCCAAGACAAACTTCGGAAAGTGATTCCGGGCACCCCGGGCCTCCGAATCAGGTGCCGTCAGAAACTACGTTCTTGTAAAATTCCAAAGAAAATTAAGAAAAAAATTTCCTTGAATTTTACGGGTCTTTACACTCTCGGCGTCAGCATTGTCCGTAGTCTGTATCCAACACAACAAGGTGCGGGCATAGCCCGTGCAGGGGTGAGTATAACGATACTCCATAGGGACCTCAAGAACCATAAGGTCTCACTATATCCACCATGAATAAATAAAGAGAAAGATATAATCACGAAGTATCAACCAACCCTACATAGGTATATTCCCATACATATACCGTAGTCACCAATCTCAGTGTAGCTCCAACTATAGAGCCCAAGGACAGACCAATTACACAAAGGAAGTAAAGTCAATCCCCATGATTAAAATGGTTTATTGACTGGACTCAAATCACACTGGTATTCCACAATAGTATAGAGATTAGATGTTCAGATGTAGCCACAGAATAGTCTATGCTGTCAGACCCACACATGATACAGGACCAGCTAAGCCATCAGACCCACACAAGACACAAGACCGACTATCTCATCCATGTTGTCAGACCCACACGGGATAGAGGACCAGCTAAGCCATCAGACCCACAGAGGATACATGACCAACTATGATTTGTTTGAGCTGTCGGACCCACACTGGATATCGGACCGGCTATTCTGTCGGACCCACACAGGATATAGAAATAGAAATCAGAACTGTCAATCCCACACAAGATTCCAGTATAGTAGTCATCATCGTTGAACCCACAGAGGATTCAAGTATAGTAGTCTTCGATGTCGAACCCATACATGATTCTGGTATAGAAGTCATCATCGTTGAATTCATTATGGATTCCAGTACAATAGTCTTCACTGTCGAACCCACACAGGATTCCGATACAGATTTCATCGCACCTAGCTCTAGGGTTCCTGCACAGAGCTCTCTCGATTCCAGAAGGGTCTTCTCCTCGAGTCATGAATCGATACAATTATGAAGTACTGAGTTGATTTATCCCTAAGTTCCGTATCATCAATAAAACCCAAACATTATAGATGACACGTCAATCGAACACCCAGTATGAGAGTTATTGACATTTCCATTTTAGGGACCCGGTTGGTTTTTAGGCTCAAACCAACCTGACCATACTCCAACTGCATCCAAACCTCATGTGGAGTATGCAAATGTATTGTTCTTCTCTATTACTTCTGTCACCGCAGACAGTTCGTCAACCAGACACCCGTAGCCTTAGTTACAGATGAAAAAATAATTTTGGGTTAAACGGTCCGGACAGGGGTCCAACCAGGTCCGCGAGTCTACCCCGATCCGTAGGTCCAACCTGACCTGATTGGGCCGCCCGACTAGGTGACGGCCTGGCCCGAAGTGGCGGCCTGGTCCGCATGGGCATCCCGACCCAAAGTGGTGGTCTGGCCCGCATGGGTGGCCCAGCCCGAAGGTTATGTGGCGCCCGACTGGCTGGCTGTGTGGCGCCCGACCTGGCTGGATGTGTGGTGCACGACAGGTGGGTCGTGTGGGGCCCGGTCGGCCGGTCGTGTGGCACCCTGCCTGGAAGGTGGGCCCAGCTGGCCAGCTGGCTACGTAAATGTAGGGGGGACTGCCCCCCCCCCTTGTGGTCCATAACGGCTGGTACGAGGCACCAGTGTTTGGTAACCGAGGGACCCGAAGGGTCTCGCCTTGTGGAGCGCTGGAGGTGGCCGGCTCAGCCGGACTCGCTCCTTCATCTTCTGAGGCCCTTTGGTCACGATCCTCTCCAGCTCCACGGTAGCCGGCCTGATCGGACGCCTCGCACCTCCACCACTGCGCGACGACGCCGTGGTCCTACTGCCCTCCGCTTGGCATGACAACACCGTGCATCTCATCCATCGCGGCCCTCGGGGCCTCGGTTCTTCTCTGACGCGGTGTGACAATGCCGCTCCCCTTCGGTGACCCGGTGGCCCTGGCACCACCTATTCCTCTCACAGCCAACCCGCCGCCGACCGCTGAGGCTCCAACGTTTTCCCCTCTTCTGGGGGCATCATTTCACCACCACCTTCTTCAGCCATCCATGAACCGACGGAGGGTCCTTGGGCCATGTTAGTTCGGCCCGCACCCTACGCATTATGTGATAACAAATGGCCGACATCATACCACAATAAATGATGAGGAACAAAGATTTAATTCAATAAAAAAACACCTACCTCGGTTTTCGTTTGTAGATGAAGCCACAGAGAAAACGATGTTGATTCTTCTTCGACATCATAAAGAAGGAAGAAGTCGAGGAACGGAGTGTTTCCGGCATTCGATGATGCTTCCCTTTCTTGAACTAGATAAAGAACGAAAAAGATGGTGTTCTTCACGTTCTTTGCTAGAGAGATATCCAAATTCTCCTCCTCTCATTAATTCTACCAACCCAAGTTTATGCCAACCCTAAAAATAATAATATATACATCTCATTATAGTTTTTCCATAATTAATTAAAATAAATTCAAAAGGTTTTTATTTAATTAATTTTTCGAGCTAAATTAATTAATATAGGGGAGTTGTAACTTTAATGATGAATGTCCAAGAGCCTTTACCCACATAAATAGAGTTACATTAGAGATTATGCACATGTGGGTCCCACCTAATAATATCCTCCCATGAAAGGTAATGTGTGGGTCGGCCCCACCTCTAACCTCCACTTGAAGGATTAAACCTCCAAAAAATAAAAATATGTTGAACATATTTTCATCTAATTTATTTAGAAAACCGCCAAAAATTAATATTCAATCTCAATAAAATGCAACTGCAGTGAATGTCTCCTTATGCAAATACTGGAACTGCATGTTGAACGGTGCCCTCAGATTTCTGTTTGGAGCACTGGTTCAAAAGATATATAATTCCGAACGTACGTTTACTGAACGTATCCTGAAAAACAGATTGAAAATTTATTAATAGCCACCATCATCCCACTGAGGTCGAGGATAGGCTCTGCATAGGTGAAACTCACACAAAAGAATCCAACGATATCCTCAGATTTCCAATCGGAGTTACTATTTAAATGTTAATAATTTTACAATAAAATAAGTGTCACATAATTATTTTATTTTCCACCAAAAACTAACTTTCTCTAGTAGCCCTCACTGAACCAAGTTATTATCTACTTATAGAAAAAATACCCTCACATGTTCAGCGGTGGTCTCATATTTTTAATCCAAGATACCATTTCTGAGTTATAATCATTTGAAAAATAAAATAACTGTATTTAATAATTTTATTTACGATTAAGCCATTTTCAGGTTTTTGTTCACAGAAGGCCGGCACCGACTAAACAGAAGACATGCCTGGGGTAAACCCTCCATCCTGAGCGCAATGGTGACCTCGGGTATCTGATCCAATTAACCTTTAAATAGTTATTCTAATTTTTCAGGAAAACTGCATACAGCCAATAATTTAAGCTTAATAAAACATTAATGGATAATTCGAGGCACTCTGGGTCTCAGAATCGCACACCGTCAAAAACTGCGGACTCATGAAATTCCCAATAATTTATGAAAAAAATTACCACATATTTTTAGGGTCTTTAAATTCTCCCCACATCAGGGCTTTACGTCCCCATAAACTACACTCAATATAATGAAACAAATGAGGGTACTGATTACCCATCTGATCCTCCCGCTCCCATGTGCTCTCCTGGAGGTTCTCTTGCTGCCAACGAACATGCACCCCATGATCAATAAAGTGGGAAGGTTCATGATTGTATCTCCTCAACTGAGATACATGGAAAACGTTGTGGACCCGGTGCAACTGAGGAGGAAGGGACAAGCAGTACGCCACCTCACCTACCCTGCTGATGACCCTAAAAGGTCTGGTGAATCACGGAGATAACTTGCCAACTCGGCAAAATATCTATAGACCTTGTCGAGGTGATACCCATAGAATGATGTGGTCCCCATCCTCAAACTTTAGAGGTATTTTTCTTCTGGATGTATGTGGAATAACTTCATGAAGTCCACAAATATCTGATCTTACATCCACTCTGGGACCTCTAAATGCTGAACCAAGCATGCTGGTACTTGGTGCTATGCCTTTACTTGCTAAATAATAAGGCATCGACAGACAAACTCTTCTACTGCATTCTTCATAACTAGCCACTAGTTTTGGCATCTAATGTCCAGATATATCTTCGCCACTCCTGAATGTACCGCTAAAGGGGATGTGTGAAACTCCCTCACCACCTCCTACTATAGTGAAACTGGTACCATGGTGTGTCCTATTAAGAGAATGATGTTCTACCCACCATCGGAAAACCCATCAGGTGCTTTCCCTGAGAATATATGAGCATGTAGCACCTCACTGTCAATGTCCCCACACTGCACCTCTCTGACTCGCTGAGGATGTGGAGGAGTGGCAGTGAGAGACTGCAGAAACGCGGCTCCATCTCTATCCATAGAGGATATATGCAACATGTCCATCAGCTTTGTCGCCTCTCCAAGTAGCTAAATGCTTGATATCCTACTGAGAGCATCTTCTACAACGTTCCCCTTACCAGGAGTATAGACTATCACAAACTCATATTACTAGAGAACTCAACCATCGTCGCTGTCTCAGGTTCTAGTCCTTATGTGAGAAGATATACCTGAGACTCTAGTGGCCAGCGTAGACTGTAAAGAATTCTAAAATAAGATAGTGTTTCCACATCATCAAAGCGAAGACCACTACAGCTAACTCCAGGTCATGGGTATCATAGATTAGCTCGTTCTATCTCAACTGCTGAGAACCATACGCGATCACTGCTCACTCCTACATCAGGACACACTCGATTATGGTCCCTAATTTGTCGTAGTAAACTTCTTTCCCTACGATTTCCACTGGATTCCTCAAGATTGGGGCACTATTCACCCTCTGTCTCAGCTCCTGAAAGCTCTGTTGGCATCTCTTCGACCACACATAGGGTTTCCCCTTCTTCGCCAAAGCTGATAGTGGTGCTGCAACTCTGAAGAAGTCTGTCACAAAGGTTTGTCTAGCTGACTCACGAGTGATCATCCACAAAATCTTATGCATGATTCATCTTGTGCTGCCAGTGTTTTCCTTTTCTCCGACTGAGGAATACTCCATCCTAACATTGTAGATAAACTACAACATTTTTTCCAAATACAGTCAATCTGTTTATGAACTATGGTTGACTATTCTATACCCAAAATAATGTCGTGAGGCCTCGATGCTGGCACCAAGAAGATCCAACCGAAACTCTCGCCTGAAGGGTCAGATCACACCACAGGCATATGTGTGATTATCGAGTCTCCTCCCAATGGTATCTCTAGACATGAGGATCTAGTCAATAGCTTAACTGGAAACTCTAGGTCTAGGACAAAATTCGTGTAAGAAAGTAATTATTGGTTCCTATGTATATTGATATGGAAGCTAGTAGTATACACAGACCGCACCTCAAATCATTCCTAGAACCATTGGTTCACACAACCTGACCACATGGAACTACTCTCTTCCCCTTCCCCTCAGCTCCCTTAACATAGCAGGGACGAAAAAGGTAGGTGGTTGTAACATGTCGAAATGTTCACCACCTCATACTTATCTCCTAGATCTACTTCCATGTATGTTGCTCTTATGATTCATCTGTCCTTAATATTTCCTCTTCCTAAAACATCTCTCACACCCATGTCTCTGAGACTGGTGCCAGTTCACAGCTTCCCACTACTAACATTCACTGGCTGTATCCGCTCAGCCAAAGAACATTCAATCACAAAGTTTCTCTCTATCACTCTAACATAAGTAGGAATGCATAGAGGAAAAAGTGTTGGCTCGGCTGTCCTTAATCACATCTCGCTCAGATGTCCAAGAATTAAAGCATTGTTCGCATCATATTCATCAAGTACCAGGAATGGTTGGTACGCCTCGATGAATACCCAACTACTGACACGTCGTCCTGCCGAATTTGTATAAGCTCTAGAAACTCTCAACCACCCCCTCAAGCCAACCCTCAGCCGCCTGTGGGTCGGGCTTGCCTCAGAACATGAGGGATATCTGGTACTGAAACACATGTAAGACACTAATCCTAAAAGTGTCCTCTAGTAGTACCACCGGTAGTGTCCGCGGATCAATGGGCAGTGATATAGTAGGCACACTTCCTGAAGGTACAATCTCGGAAAACGGTCCTAGTACCGAAACCTCATCACTATGCGGACCATTTTCATGGTCTCTCACTGAAAAATATCAGTAGCTAAGATTAACATATTCTCTACAAGTATCACAACTAGGCAGAAAACTCCAGTAATCACCTCCATCCATTCTTTACTGCCTGGGAATCTCTCTTGCCTCGAAACCTCGGATGCCTCTACCGAATGCGCTCAGTCGGCGTGCAATGTACCCCAATGAGGCTGGTGGCATCTGCTTCCAATGGTTGGTGGTGCTGCTGGTACACCACCCAAAGGTGACAATGTAGAAAGAGGGCCCTAAACTGGAGCATCGTTGCTCGGTGGGCCGTCATCCTGTACACTCTCAGAAACCCTAGCTGGATGTATATGCAGTGGCATACTGATAATATATAGGTGCTCCACAGACAATAAGTTATACCTAGAGAGCTAACTCAAAGAGTACATAAAGAATAATCTTTAAAACACACTCGCAATGAGTGTTTTTGTGCACTGAGTCAGAAATCAGATGTCAGGGTCCTGGTGTATGGATACGTCGGCCGCCGCACCAACAATGGACTCCCTAGACTGAAAACCACACTCAATACTCTAAAAAATATTGCTTCATAGTAAGATATATCAGAGTCCTATGTTTTTTTGTAGAACTGACTCCTCTGATACCAATTTGTCACGACCCATCCTCGGGGCCCGTGCCGTGACTACCCCAAGCCCTCCATCCATAGGCCAGGGGCTGGAAACTAGCACCAAATGCGTAAATCCCAAAGCTGGGAGGGAATTGACTTTACAAAAGTAATCAAACACAACATAGTATGCAACATGATGTAAACACTATGAAAACTGAATACAAAAGAGTGTGCTAGAATGTAAATGGGCCAGTATAAAAATACAACTGAATAACGAGTACATGTAAAAAGGGACAAAGAAGTGGAAGTAAAGAGAAACACCTGGATCGTCCTCCAGGGTTCCTACCTGAACGGTAGGTACAGATGTCCACCTCAACAATCACATCTGTCAGTCTCCTCCATGTTCTGAATCGTCGCAAGGTACACCTCTAGGTACTGTCCTGTTGTGGCACTTTCGGCCTCCGTCAGCGCTATCCATCATTTGCATCCAACAGAAAGAGGTGCGGGCAAATCCCGTGCAGGGGTGAGTATTAAGATACTCCGTTGGTACCCCGAGACCCGCAAGGTTCATAATATCCTCCAAGGATAACCAAAAGGAGATAGATAAAACCACATATTATCAACCAACCCTACTTAGGTATATGCCCATATATGTACCTAATCCACCAATCTCAGTGTCACTCCAACTCTCAAGCCCAAGAACAAACCAATTACACAAAATAAGTAATGTCAATCACCACGATGAAAATGGTTGATAGACATGACTTAGCTCACAAAGGTATTACAAAATATTAGAGAGATTAGATGATCAGATTTAGCCACTGGAACATCTAATGTGTTGGACCCACACAGGATACAGGACCAGCTAAGCCATCAGACCCACACAGGATACAAGAACGAGTATCTCATCCAAGCTGTCGGACCCTCATAGGATACAGGAACAGTTAAACCATCAGACCCACAAATGATATTGGATCGACTATGATTCGTCTGAGATGTCAGACCCACAAAGGATACATGACAAGCTATTATATCAGACCCACAATGGATACAGGAACAGAAATCAGAACTGTCAAACCCTCACCGGATTCTGGTACAGTAGTTGTCGTCTTCAAACCCATGAAGGATTCTAGTATAGTAGTCTTCGCTATCGAACCCACGTAGGATTATGGTACTGAAGTCCCCATCGTCGAACCCACAGAGGATTCACATACAGTAGTCTTCAGTATAGAACCAACATAGGATTCTGGTACAAAAATCATCACAGCCAGCTCTAGGTTTCCCGCATAAAGAACACTCGATTCCTGGAGGGTGCACTCCTTGAGTCAAGAATCGATACATCAATGAAGCCATGTGTTGATGTATCCCGAAGTTCCGTCCCATCAAAAGAAACCCAATGAGACAGACAACACGTTAATCGGACACCCGATCTGAGAGTTATTGACATTCCCGTTTCAGGGGCCCGGTTAGTTTTTATGCTCAAACCAACCTTGATGTACTCTGACTGTGTCCAAACCACAAGTGTAGTATACCAAAACTATTGTTCTACTCTATGCCTTCAATCTCCGTAGACAATTCGTCGATCGGACACCCCTATCCCCTGTTACAGATGAAAAAATTAATTTTGGGTTAAACGGTCCGAACCGAGGTCCGACCCGGTCCGTGGATCCCACCCGATCTGAGGGTCCCACCCAACCCGATGGGGCGGCCTGGCTCGGTGACATCCTGGCCCGTATGGGCGGCCCGTCCCGAAGGGTGTGGCACCAGGCCCGGCTTTCTAGCTGTCTGCATAAAGGGAGGGGGAACCCTGCCTTGTGGTCCGTAACGGCCGGCGCGAGGGGCCGTCATTGGTAAAAATGGAACCCGAAGGGTCCTGCTTTGTGGAGCGCCGCTGGCGGCCTGCTCAACTGGCCACCCTCCTTCATCCGCTGTGGCCCTTTGGTCTCGGTCCTCTCCAGCTCCACTATGGTCGGTCCGACCTGCCACCTCCGCACCTCCAACGCAGTGCGACGACATCGCGGTTCTGCAACCCTCCACTCGGCGCGACAACGCCGCACCTCTCATCTGCCACGGCATTCCTGGCCCCGGTTCTTCTCGGGCACGGTGTGACAGCACCGCTCCCCTTCGACGACGTGGTGTCCCTTGTGCCACCGGTTCCTCTTGCGGCAGACCTGCCGTCAACCGCCGATGATCAACTTCATTCCTCTCTTCCGGTGGCGCGGTTGTTCCACTGCCATCGTCACCCATCCATGAACCAACGGAGGGTTTTCGAGCCATGTTAGTTCGTCCCGCACCCTCTGCATTATGTGATATCAAATGGCCGACATCATACCACAATAAACAATGAAGAACGAAGATTTAATTCAATCGAAACAAAACCCTACCTCGTTTGTCGTTCATAGAAGAAGTCGCAGAAAATACGATGTTGATTCATCGTCGACGTCAGAAAGAAGGAAGAAGTCGAGGAACGAAGCGTTTCCAGCATTGGGTGACGCTTCTCTTTCTTTTCCCCGATGATGAATTAATAAGACGGTGTTCTGAGCATTCTTTGCTGGAGAGTTCTACAAAAGCTCATCCTCTACTTAATTCTCCAAACCCATGTTTCTGCCAAACCTCACAATAATAATATACACATATTATTATAGTGTTGGAATAATAAATTAAAAATAATTCAAAAGGATTTTAATCAATAAATTTTAGGAGATAAATTAATTAATATAGGGGAGTTTTAACTTTAATGAGGGAAGTCCAAGAGCCTTCCCAGACATATATAGAGTTACATTGGGGTTTATGCTCATGTTGTTATCTCCTAATAATATCCTCCCTAGGGAGGTTATATGCGGGTGGGCCCCTCCTGCAAACTCCGATTGGTGGATTAAACCGCCACAAATAAAAAAACTATTGAACATATTTTTATTTAATATATTTAGAAAACCCCCTAAAATCAACATCCAATATCGATAAAACGCATTTATTGTGAAGGTATAATTAAGAGAATACTGGCGTTCCGAGTTCAACAGTGCCCTCATATTTCAGTTACGAGCACCGGTTCAAAAGATATAAAATTCTGAACATATTTTTACTAAACGTACCCGATTTTTTTTTGGAAAATTATTAACACCAACCCTCAACCCACTAAGGTCAAGGTTAGTCTCTTCCAAGGTGAAACTCGCCTCAACAAACCCAACGGTACACTTGGATTTTAAATCTGATATATCATTTAAAGGTTATTAATTTTACAATAAAGTAATTGTCACTTAATTAATTTAATTGAGGCCAAAAACTAACTTTCTCTGGTGGCCCTCGCCGACCCAAGTTACTATCTTCCTAAAGAAAGCATACCCTCAAAAGTTCATCGGTGGTCTCAGATTTTTAATCAGAGATACCGTTTGTCAGTTATATGCATTTGAAAAATAATATAACTTTATTTAATTATTTTATTTATGTTTATTCCATTTTCTGGTTTTCTCACAGGAGGCGCGTGCCAACAAGACATAAGTCACGACTAGGGTAAACCTGCCATCCTGAGCGCAAAGGGGTCCGCAGATTTCTTATCTGTGTACCTGTTTAAGATTTATTTCACTTTTTTAGGAAAACTACATATGTGCATTAATTTATGTTTAACAAAACATCGACTGAACATTCCGAGCACTCCGAGCCTCAGAATCCCACACCGTCAGTAACTACGGGATTGAAAATTTTCCAGGAATTTATGAAAAACATTTCCACGGAATTTTCGGGTCTTTCCAAAAACATTTACATCTTATCATGAAAAATATCAATGAAAACATGAGAAATAAAATTATGGAATGATAAATTGAAGATGAGTAATAAAATAATAAATATAACATGAATAATAACATTAAAAGGTGAAAAAACATTTAAATGAAGTGTTATGAAGTATATCTCCAATTTCTGCAACCATGGTTCAATAATTAATCATTTATGAGGATATTCACCGTGTTATCTTAATAAATATCATCTCAATAGATTCGATAATTTACCAAATTCATTAGATTCAAATAATGGTGCATCCTTTATTTATCTTAATTAATATGATTCAAATAGATAATAATAAATAATTTCAAAAATAACCAATGGATAAAAATGATTGGGTTTCATTTCCAAATGCAGAAATTTTAAAAGTTATTAAAGTCGTGATCATTATCTCATTTTTTTACCATAGCGATGGAATGTGAGTTTCAAGTATGTCAATCACCACACATATTAAATCATTTTTACATATAGGTAAATACAATTGGGTAAGAAAAGTGTTATTGTATTCATAAATGAAAATAATATATAATTTATTAACTAGAGAGAGAAATTTTGAGAAATAAATTGAACAACATGATGGGTATAAAGTGGGTGCATAGAAATAAGAAAAAAATAGTGGGGAAAAGGGTATCCAATTGAAAAAAATACTTTTTTAGTAAAAATAATATAAAATTGAAGTAAAATTGACTATTCATATCAATTATAAGACACATACAAATATATGTTTTTTAATTGATGTGAATAGAAGTGTAATTCATATATCGTGAACTTCTACTCATGAATTTTGAGGAATGTTACCATGGGTGATTGAGCACACATTAAGGGGACACCATGGGAGGGAAAAAAATTTAAAACATAATGAATGATATGTTGGGGGTTATTTTAAATGGAGAAATGAATCTATATTTTTAGAAAAAGTGGTCGATTTATTAAATAATTCAAAAATATGGGACATAGACATTAGAGTTTTAGAAAATGAAAAATCATTGGCTTTACAATGGGGTTTCCCCTATGTTTTTTGAATAATTGTGTCATATTTTTACATTATTTTGACCTAAATGAATCTAGAACCATTTTATATCTCAAATTTTGGCTGTAAAAATTTATGATTTCACTAGGTAATGTTTTTAAATCTAAATTCCCATTTTAGACATTATAATGTCATTTATTGGTATTGAAATTGATTAAAATCCATTAAAATAAATAATATTATTAAAATAAATTATATTTGTTCTCAAATTGTGTTTTACTCATTATTATTTCATTATTCTATAATTAAAAAATAATTAATCATTCCAAAAACCCAATACTCTATTTTTAATATTCATTATAATAAAGGTATTTTAGAAAGATATCATAAATACAACCAAACATAACATCAAAAATTCGATTTCCAAAAATATGATTATTTTTTCAAAATTTTCCAATTAATATGATAATTATTTTCGTTGAAATATTAAAATATGTATTTATTTAAAAAAATAGCAGGTTATAAGGCATGGTGAATTTTCTATCCCATTTAAATTTCTCAAGTTATCATAAATATTTTTTCACTTTTATATATAAATAATAGTTTTCTATCAATATTTTTAATAATAATAATAATACACATAATTCCATTTTTTATTATAATGATTTTTTTTCAAAAGGTGAAATTTGTGTCTAATAATTTGATCTTCCATATTCATCTCAATAAAACCGATAATTTATAATGAAAAACTATTATTAAAAATCAATTGTTGGAATAAAATTTTTAAATTCAAAATGATTAGAGATAGAGTTGGTTACCCTACTAAGTTCCCTATAATTTATTAACTGAAGAGGTTGTAACAAAGTGATGACATGAGGTTCAATGTATTTTCACTAGCATGAAATATATAGAATATAAAATGAGAGGGAAAAAAATTAAAAATCATTTTGTTCATCATCCTAATTAGTGAAATACAGATGTTTGGATACTTGTCCCGACTGATCAGATGTATTGATTAATTCTATTCCAATTACACCAAATATGTTCTCCTATATGACAGAAAATTCATCCATACATTCAATTGTAAGTTGTGTTTGGTGATATATTCATGGGATAGATCAGATATTATCGACCTCGTGATAATCTCTACTATCCTGATCATCCCATGTAGGTGATTTTGTCCAAGCTTCACCTGTTGAACCTCTTCATGGTATTGGACTTGGGAAGACCCCAATGATGATCCAGCCTACAATTTTCTGACATATAGTATACAAATAGAATTATACTCCTATTTTATTCCATATATTATACTTTCTGTTACAATAATCATTTTTCATTACTACTTATAAACACTAATTAAAATGGTATAATTATTCACAAATGGTATAGATATAAATATTGAAATTTTCTAGATGTCACATTTCCCTTTTTCTCTATAAATAAAACTTCATTATTAATGAGATATGTTATATTTGGGAATAATATAACATCACAAAATTTTTTATTGGAAACAAATATAATTAAAAATAAACATGGGTCCTTAAAACCTAAGAAGAAGAATTTTATGTTAATGTATTAAAACAAATTTCATTTCATGAAAATAGATTTCATGATTTGAAAATATCTTGACAGAAATAATATTAAAAGAATTTCATGTTGTAAATAACACACATCATGTAAATTAATTCATATCATGAATATTATCAGGAGAGAAACAGTACAAATAGAACTTGTGTAACACAACTGATGAATCAATGAAAGGGAGTATGTATAAAAATTATTCATATTAAAATATTTAATAAATAATAATATCTATTTTTATGTTTTCAATTAGACAACACACAACAAAATAGACCATTGTAAATTTTTATTAATATTGGGGACATTTTTTTCTTAGGATAGTCATTAAAAAATGTATCAATTTATATAGTTGACCTGAATAGATGAGTTTAATTGTAATATGTATTATTAGTTTTATGAATGAGGGGAATTTATTTTGAGATAATGAATCATAGGAATGTATTAATATTCTATATGAATTTTATTATAATATTTTCCTTCTTTTAAAATTATTTAGTAAATATTATAATGTTTATTGTTATTTTTTGTATAGAAATTATTATTCTTCCCAACCAATATTTTATAATCTAAAAAATCAGTAACCTATACTTCCTATTTTTGATACAATATATTTATTAAGAAGATGAGGCATGTTGTTCTTCTAGAATATTCCTTTCATCATAATTAATCTTTAAATAAACATAATCACATTTTATATGATTGTTTATTTTTATTATTTATACAATTATAATTTGAACCCTCATGGTTTTAAATCAATTATTAAAGTAGAATCCTTGAATTAATGTTTTATAGAATGATATATACTACATGTTGATTTTATAAATTCCTAAATTTCATGATGTTTGGTAGATGATATCAAAAAGGCTGTTGGTGTGGGAGATGTTATCCATGGTGTATGAGGATGCATTTCATTTTGGAGACTATTACTATGGTTTTTAATTTTTTATGATTATCCATTCTATATTAATTATATTATATTTTTCACCAATCTTGATAAATTTACATTTTTTATTATTAAAGGAAAAAATATAAAAAATTGGGTTTTGAAATTTGAGGATATAATATTCTCATTTCTAGAATAACGATCTTTTGATATAATTTAATCAAATGGTGGATATTAGAAACTATTAATTTATTTTCCAATATATGAGTGATTTAACAATATTTAGATTTAACTATTCAAATAATTGTATTATAGATGGGGATTGAATTACCAACAGTTGGATGAAGAGGAAAATTATCTACACTAATGTTAAAATTCATGTTGATTTTTTATTATTTTAATTTTTTATTACATGTTTTAAATATATCACAAGTCCATGATCTATTAATGTTTATCCCCATTATTAATTTACTCATCCATTAATAACTTTATTTTTAGCCTCTTTGTTTCTTCCAAGATAACATATACTCATGATAACTAGTGACTAACATGAGGCATGTCATTGGAAACGGCTTCAAATAATTAAAATTATTTATATATCAGTTCATTATGACCTAAATAAATTTATAGTGGGAATCATGGTTATTTTTTGATGTGGTGATATTCAACCCTGACATGAATCTCATACTAATTTTTACTACTAAATTTAGATTTGTTTTATCCCTTCTATAGTGAAAATATTCATATGAGGTATATACTAATGTTGAAATGGTTTAAATTCTATATAATGAATAATAGAAAGGTTACAAGTTCCACACTAAATCAAGGAGTATATCATTTCATGGCTATTGGTGGAGGGTTGATTTAGTGTGATAAGGAGATATCCTTGGGAAGATATAATTTAACAATAAATTAATTAGAGAATACAAATAAAATAATGAGTCTTTATAAATCAATTATCATATTAAATTCAAAAAAATAATATACAATGAAAGAACGTGAATAACTAACCCCTTTAGACTAAGACAATTCATTCTATCATCTCCCTATTTTGAATTTCAATGTTATGATAGTTTTAGTATTCCATTTAAAATTAATCTTTTAAAAATCCAAAAAATTTATTGTCCTCATTTAAAAAAAATGAATTAGATGTCATCATTAAACCACTTCAAGGATCCTCATGTTAGATGATCCTAATATTCCACAATATTTATCATAAAATATAATATGTTTTTACTATATGAAAGGAATTTTCATTCCATATTACAACTATCACTTATATGGGTGAATATTTTTTGGATTCCTGGCATAATTATGTGATTCCCACACTCGTACTTCTCATAATACTTATCATAGAATGAACATAATTTATGATTTTTTTATTAAATGTATGATATATGAATGATAATACAACAATGTTCAGTATAAATTACAATCACATCACATCTCTCATTGTGTGGAATTATTATCCCCACATAGGTATGGATAAAATAATTGAAAAATATAAAATCTTTGATTTTTTCTCTATCATGTTAATAGATCCCCCATTTGAATTCTTTATATAATTTTTCATCACATGCTGTAGTGAATTAGTGATGAATTTCTATTGGATTAGATAATAGTAATTCTTACAAGTGCATAATTGATCATTTGATATCTCAAGAATAATGTAACACTGCTAATGGACTATCACCACTAGTATGAATGTTATAATCCAAACATAATGTTTTTATAGGGTCGAAATTCTCTTAAATATTCAACTGATACTAAACAACCACTAAAAATCATCCAATAAAGACACATTATCATGATGTACATGTGAATGGGGGAAATAGATTATATTTTTAACATTTTGATATAGTTATTCTTAGAAATAATGTTTTTTTTTCAACAACGTATTACAATTTAATTGTCAACATGAGGAATTATAGGTTCACTATAGGTCATGTGTGTATATCTAATTCATTTGATCTCTCCCACTAAAAATTATTGGATATATTTTGTGATAAAATATATAATAAATTTGTTAACAACATCATTAAATCCTATATTAATATTTACAATTTTCTATATCTATTGTAGCATAACTACATATTACAATATTATTTATCTCACTACTATTATGTAACTACAAAAACCTTATTATTTATACTAATAAATTTTTAATAAATATAAATTGAATCAACCAATATTTATGAACATATAAATGGAATAAAAAAATACATCATACATAATTTAAAGATAAATAAATTTTATTTTAATACAATATTGTCAAAAAAACATTTTAATATATCTATAATAAATGGATAATTATCAACATGACATGTCTGAGATTTACTTTTGTAACTATAGAATAATTTTTGTTCATAATAACCTGTAAATTTACAATAAATATATAATTAATCACTATTTCATCAAAAAAATGTTGAACAATGTCTTGTAGTTGATCCCAAATATATCATACACATTTATATTAAATCATGTGAATTGTGATGTTCTACAACTAGTGATTACCCATAATGGTTTAATATGATTCATAAGTCTCATATACCTATGGTGAAAGAAATGGAAAATAATGGAATGTGGAATTCATAAACTAATACTTGTAATGAGAGTCCAACATAATCATGTTGGATTGTAATAAGTGTGGTTCACCTCCTATTTCATGATGATATTAACATTATACTACTCTCAAGTCACAAAACCAAGAACGCTAAAGGTGTTCTCTTATAATATTCTGTGAAAAAAATATCATTCCTATATCTAGAAAAACACCTATTTTACTCACTAAGTAGCCTTTGTAACATCTAAAAAAATCCATATATAAGTGAATAAACCATAATTTAGAAAAAACCAATATTAGAGGTGGTTCACCCTAATATTTTTAAATCATATAACCAATTGAAACATGGATTAACGATCTAGTATTATTGTTGGGGTTTATGAACTATCAATTTAAAATTTTGATGGATTGTTCCTTGAGTAAATACATGAGATGAATCATAAATAATTTATGTTTTAAAAATTATTTGAAACACTCAAATATACAAACCCATAAAATTTAAATACATAGAAAACCAGGTGTCTCTCAAATTATAAATCACGACATTTAATAGACCTACAATTCTAACGTATCAAAAGGGGTTAAATGGTGTGAATGTATATTTTGATTCCACAGACTATAAATACTGGGACTCCCATCTATATTAATTTTTGGAATGCACTGAATGGTCATAAAGGGATTAATTGTATATGTTGACCACAAAGAGTCTCAACCCTCATTATCTAGTGGGTTCCCATTAACATATGACATAAATTATGGCCTTCATATGACCTATAATGCCAAGTGTAATAAATTTGTAAGGTAACTCAATAGGTGGTACGAATCCAACCCATAATAATCTAATATAATAATATGTGTTTTTAGGAAACCTTATATAACTAGTAAGAAATAAAACATAAAAGATATTTAAAAATTATTCAAAGAGTATTATTTACATAAGTATTTTTATCTAATAAAAATAACTAAAAATACCATGAGGTCCCATTCTTTAACAATCATTATTTGGGAGGTCCTGATATTTGGTCCATGATATATATATATAAGTAAATATCCATATTAAATTTTTTATATATTCAGCACAAACAAATCCACCATGTAAACATGGCCCACGGAAAGGGGATGTTTTACACCAACTCATGCCATTTTTTCATCTTTTAGAATATGGTAATGTTTATGAATCATTATGTTTTTGTAAAAATTACCAATTATCATCGTCCATTTATAATGAAAATTTCAAATATTAAAATATATGAAAACCAAATAACACTTCAAAACATATTCTAATCATCTTGTTTATTTTTTGAGATTTATCATTTTATAATATATATAATAAAAATATTAATTCTACCAAACATCAAGATAATATATAATATATTCCAAGATTTATTTCTATAATGTTAATAATAAATGATTTAATGATTTACATGGTGTAAATTTACAATAAAAAATTATAAAATAACAAAATATTAGTTAATTATTTAAATCTTATATATGAGTAAATTTAATATTAATTCAATAGTGATTTATTCACAAAAATATAATTCAAGCAAACCATTAATAACAAAATAATTATTCTTTATGTAATGTATATTGACATATACTAAATCATTCCCAACCATTAGGAGTATGATCGAGAAGATATTTATACCAAATAATTATATTTTCATTATAGTTTATGTGCATTTTGAGTGACATGTACACCACCATATGAAGTCTAAAATAACCCCACCACTATGATATAAATTGGGACTTAATTAAAATTTATTTTGTAAGAAAATATAATACTTCATGATTAATCTTTTAGAAAATTTAAGAGAAACACCCATTACACTTTGAGGGGAATAAATCTAAAAGTGGTATGTTCATATAAAATCCTCGGAATTTTCGTAATGGAAAACACAATGTAATCTATCATTAATAGATGACACATTAGATGATTAGGGAATAAAGGGAATTAAAATGAAGAATCTAAGGATTAAAGATCAATTAGAATACATAGACACAAAAATGATGGTGTATTAAATTATGTAGTAGGAAATATTTACCTTCCATAAGCTAAACATGAAAATAGATTTATTATTTATTCTAATATTCATATGTTTTTAGGCAATTTATTTGTATTAAATTTACCAACATTTCAATCATTTAGAAGAATTTATTAAAAAATTCTTTGTTTTTTCTACTATAATGTACCAATTGCCTAGTTGTTTAAATTGTAAATCATATAATCCCTATGTTCATAATATATATTTATTAAGATACTATTCTATAACCAGTTTCTCTGGTGAAAAATAATCCATCTATTTATTCTTCCAATTTGAATAAATTTTATCCTCTTTTCTACCTTCCTACAATCCCACCTCAAATACACCAAAAAATATTAATATTTAAATTTAAATGTTTTCAATGGTTTATTTTGGAATTTATGTAGACTAAATATTTTTATGTCATAATGTATATATATTTTTATCTCTATTGTTCCATTCTTGATATTTTATTACTTAATGAATTAAACAAAAAATGAAAAATATCATTATCTTATTAAATTCAATTCACAATTTTTTAAGAAACAATTTCCATTTATATAGTAAATTATTTATTATCTTTGAAAATAATTAGTCCTTTGGTTACGTTGTTTCATCATTAATGATACAATAAATGACATTGAAAAAATGTATTATATGGATTAATAATATGATTTACATGTATTGTTCCTAAATGAAAATAATTATATTCAAATTTTATGTGAAATTAAAATTTCTTCTTTTAGTTTTGTATGACATATATTAAAACATTATATGGATGTGGGTTTTGGGGATTTATCATACGAAGTCACATTAGATAATTCATTGATTATACATGTGATATATTTAATTGAGGTTGAATTCATTTCAATGTAATATTCCATTACAATAAATATTTCCTTTATAAAATTTCATCAAATCATTTTAATGTTGATGATAATTATTCAATGACTAAATGATTGGTGATATATAGATCTTCAGTATGTTATTTTCAATGTTACATTCTTAATATTATGGTCTAATTGATATATATAAGTATATATATACATATATAATTTAGTTTCTTTTTGTATAGGTAATTAATTTTTTAATCTAAAAAAGGATTATGGGTTTGTAATGTTGTCGTAAAGGGTTTAGATAAATTCGTAGTGTGATTCCAAATGTTGTTTAGGAGTTAGTATTATGTGTTTATTATGATAATATAACGTTTGTCTTCATTTTCTAAAAATCTTATTTTTTTCAATTGTTTTGGGATATTCGGATACACATTTTCGATTGTGTCATTATGTAGATAAAATAACAAAAATTTCGTCATGTTAATTTCAATTTCATTGTCCCACATTAATACCCTTAGAAAAAAGATTAGATTCTCCTTAACATGAATAGTTCATTTTTTTTTCTGGATTAATTCTATATCACACACATATATATATATTCATATATATATATACATGTATATGTTTTTGACATATAATTTTATACATATGTTTGGAGAACTAGAAATCGATATGAATAGTTTAATTTATGGTAGACATGTATGTTGTCTAAACATATACAATGTTGTTGATTTTACTACAAAATATTAATATTTGATTTATAATTACTAATTGTTCATAATTACTTTTATTATAAATTATATAACTTTAGATTATATTATATATACATGTGTTGGATGAATTTTTTTAAATTATGGAAAATTGGTTATATGATAGTTTTTTGGGATAATATGACTCAACGAATAATGGTAACCAATCCATGAATCTTGTATATATTTCGTTGTATTCATGGGATGGCTAGTTAACTATCGAAACTCATGATCACATGTTAATAATTTTTAACAGAATGTAATTTTGATTTGTTTCTTCATATACATATAAATTATATATTATGTAATATTGTCAAAAAATATATACTTTAACTCTAATAATTTCTCAAAAAAATTGGATCTTCTTAAAATTGTGACAATTAACCATTTATTTAATCGTTCAATAATGTAAAAATTTCATCATCTATGGAAATATTTATTTAATTATTTGTGTAATTTTCTAATTTGTTTTATATTTTAATCATTCAGAATATATCATAGGTATACACCATACTATTATATGTGTCAATTGATCTCTATTGGTGGTTCCATCTAAATCAATGTACTTGTTTCGTCCTGGACCCATATGCCACCCAAAATAGTGCCCCAAGACCCACAGGCCACATGGATGCAAGTGCATCTCCGAAACAACCAGAGGCTTCTCACTAGTATTGAGGGCCTAGGTGAGTTAGTAGGTGTACAATTCCCTATTTAACAGAGTATCACAATGGATTTCATACATACAATAAATTGTGGAAGTGAAGTAACCAACATACAACTTAAAGTTGAACAAGAATATATATATATATATATATATCAATAAAAATAAGTGTCTCATTTTAAAAATGATGTAGATGGTACACGTATCTAGAACACAACCAAAATAGTACATGGAAATACAATGTAGTAAAAGTATACCATAAAAACAAAGAGACCGAAAAGACCATAAACATATCCTAGCAACGTAAGGTTCAATGTGGTCATATTTACCCCATTTCTAAATCTACAGTCAATAACCATTACTAAGGAAATTTCCACTATCATCACATGAGACCATATAATCTATTGGGATCCCTAATAAGGACCTAATATGGTGTGAGATAAAAATCCCATTTGGCAACCACAATGGTCTATATATTTCTAATATCATTTCTCAGAAAATTATAAAATGTTTAATCAAATATTAATTAAGTTAACATGGACATGGTATAAGTCTACTATAACTAGTGAAAGAAAACAACCCTTAATTATACCTACATAAGAGTGTCAATCCCTTAAAATGATACTATAATAATGAAAATGTAAAAGTCACATTGCAACGTCGTACATTAATCATTATTGAGCAACAACAAATACACTATATAGACAAGTCTAGTATCCCATGACCACACTATATATTGATGTGTAGAATTCAATGTTAAAAAAAAGGTGTTTTTAGAGCATGTAATCCATGAAATAGTTGTCTAACAATGAAGGGATGGATCTAAGGAGCTTGTCCATGTAATCCCATAAATTCCCATGGGAATTCATGGTGGAAACTCTATTAGGAATTTGTTTGGGACATGGAGAATGGAAATATTAAATCTTATTAGAGACAACTAAATGTGGATCCATTTGATAAAATGGCTTGAATAATCCCACAAAATCAAGACCCAAGGGCTAGAGTTCACCCAAGGTGTACACAACTGTATTCTAGTTCCATGGAGTGTTGTCAAAGGCATCTATAAAACCATTCAATCAAGCATTCAAGCATTCAAATTATTCATTCTTATCCCATGCATATATCCTCTCACAACATCAATCACAATCCATGAGTATACCAACTCACGAAAACCAATTTACCCAATCAAGCTATGGTCTTAACCTCCCATATATTCCATTTAAAATTCCATCTGTAATTTCATATTGGTTTACCCACCTATATTAACTTATTTCATATAAGAAAATATATCAGAACAGTTAAGGAATAACATGATATTAACTAATAAAGGAAGAATTACATATTCTTAACTACATACACATTATATCAAGTCTTATAAGGTATTAAACTAACTAGGAATGTAAATGAACACACCACCTGGATGGATCAAACATGCATAAACAATCTATGTTTTAATCTTCACCACTTGGGTAACCTCAAAATGAGTAATGTGTGCCAACACACCTAAACATAACATATGGTCAACCTCAATAGGTCTAACTACAGTAACTAAAAGCTAATAACACAAAAACAATACCACACTAGAATGTGTGATGAATGGCGTAATGTCAGAACACCCGTAAAACACCAAAGAAAAGCTAAAAGAAGGAATATAACACCTACCTCTCCTCAGTATTAGAAAAATCATCCAGTATCAAGTCTTCATTAATCCTGGTTTGGGTAAATTATGAAGAAGGGAAAATGAATGGATTATCAGGGAAAATGATCCAATATCTAAATACCATTGTCATTGTTATGAAAAATTAAGAACAACTAAAAAGGAATCAAGGACTTGCTGTTGTGGATCAGATGAGACAATCAGTGATAAAAATGGAGATCAGACTGAGGAATATGCTCAAATATTATATTAGGTGCTAAAGGAGAGGTCCATGAGGTGCTATTGTGCATATAGCAGAATCCCCACATTAGGAGTGAAAGGAAAAAATTAATTTAAAATAAAAAATAAAAAAACCATAGAGAAGGGTCACATGGATTACCCGCACTGTTTCCCAAGCCATTCCAAAACTATGAGAACCTCTCTTCCTAAGAGTGGATGTTCACATAGCTACCATTAATGTTGTTCCAAACTATTAAAAATCCATGAAAAAGTGATCTTCCCAAAAATCATCACTTTTCAGACCGCTCGCATGGTTCAGAATAATCATGCGCAGGCCGTGCACAAACCGTGCCCCTGATTATTTTCAGCAAAAAACCAGGTTCCAAACTCTGAACAAATCCCGAACCCATCCAAAACACCCTTTATTAAAATAATAATTCATGTAAGGCAAAATCATGGATTTTAATAAAAAATGAAAAGGACTAGAATCTCATTCAAAGCCCAATATTCCTAAAATACTATCCTTTTATAGTAAATCATCCCTGAATTGTTTTCTAAAGTGTTGCCATGATTCGTATGAGATCAACTCTGGCCACTGATCATGTACATTGGCCACCCTCTCCCATGTCATATATTGAAAATGACTATAATTTTGTAGAATCCATACAATAGGAACATGCTGGCCATAAAAAACAATTATGCTCATGTCTATAATACGAAACCAATGCAGCTTAAATGAGGAATCAACCTGAGGCTCAGCCTCCTTAGGCCAAACAATTGAGATGGTTATGAGTGATTGTGGAACAAATAATATACATGGATGAAATCGTGCATGGATTGAAACCTTTTATATAACAAAATCATATAGGAAACTGAACCGACTCACTCCAGAATCTCAAACAGCCTGACATATCTCGGTGAAATTTTACCCTATCTTTTGATCCTAACTTGTCCATACATCGGTGAAACATGAATGTAAACCTGATCCCTTTCCTCTAACTATAATAGTCATTTTTAGTGATCCTCCTATGACTTCCAATGAGACTGTGCTATAGAAAACCACTTCTTAATCAATTTGTCCATCTTAGATGTCTCCTTCCTGAGACAAAGTCCATGTAAAGATGCCCCTCACATGTCTAAACAACACATGGGAGAACTACATGGACTACCGTAAAACGACTAAAATGATTCCATATGTATCGTCCCTTAGTAACTGTTATTGTAGGGGAACCCCACCATTGGAATGTTCCTCTCCCAAGTGCTAGTAAAATCTTGGATGTAACCTCACAACTTGTCCTCTATCACCTATATCATACGCTCTAGCTGGTCATCAGTCTGAGGGTGTTATGATGTGATAAGAATCAATTGTTTACCCTGAAACCTCTAAAAACACTTCTAGAAATGATACATAAGGTGGGAATCACTATCTGAAATGATATTTCATGGGGCCCAATGATGATTTACCACCTCTCAGATGTACAACATTCCAAGATCATCAATACTAATGGTATCCGTGATTTTAAAGAGGTGATCATATTTTGAATGATTATAAATAGAAACCAAAATTGAATATTTATATCAAGGATAATTCATTAAAACCCATCAATAAATCCATCATGACATCATCATATTTCTAGTATGGGATAGGAAGCTTCTGTAAAATACCAACTATTTTATGATGTTCCTCCATCACATGCTGACAGGTGGAATAGATAGTAAATGGGTTACTAATGTTCCTATATAACAATATATATAAATTGTTTTATATAAAATTTCATATTTAACCAATTTTGAGAAAATTTACATTTTTTTAAAAAATAAATTTATTAATGCTAAATTCAATCTTTTGAAATGTATTTCAATTAATTGAGATGTGAAGAGTGATTTAATAATTTTTTTCAATATCATAAATTTTAAATAATTATTTCTTTACATATTTTCATGTAAATATAATGCCTATTTGTTTTAGAAATTTAATGAAAAATATTGGTTTCATTGATATTGGGATCTTGTTAGAGAATCAATGGTTAAATTCTATTAGTCCTGAGCTCACAACCAACATGTGCCTGTGATTTTCTGTAGATTTTCTCCTTCGAGGTTCATGAAATGTGTGTGCATATCTAAGATGTGGATCGATCAATTGAACCGTGGACTAGGTAAGTTATTTAAATATGGTCCATGGTATTGTCTCCATTTTTTAGACATTGATTTTAGTACATTGGTATTAATTTCCAATTTTACTTATGGTACATTTTTCTTAGTGGATTCTCTTTTGTTATGTGTGCTATATTATCTCTATTGTTTCCAAAATTTATTGTGGTAAATTTATTACAACTTCTCATTCTTATGATTCCTAGTACTAATCACCGAATGATAGGTATTAAAAAAATCCCTATGAGTTTTGTTGGGACCAGATCAGTAATCAGGTTACCGGGTTACCCAGGCTAGTTCATGACTTTATGGTATCTTAGTCATGTTGAGAATTTTTCTTGAATTATGTATACATATTTCATAGAAAATTACAACATAAGAGGTCGTTACAATTGAGTTTCTAGACATCTCTCATCGAAATGAACCATATATTGATAGGGGTGTTCAGGGAAATACATATTTTTTATTAGATATTGTATTTTACCTACTTTGATATAAATATAATGAATTCCACATTTGGTGGTCCTATATATTGGGATTTATTTTCCCATGATGCTCTGTTTGAGTTTATATATATTGTCTTCCTTTTTTCTTATTTATGTTGTGTAGAAACTTGTCTCTGAGAAGACATTTGAATCAGATATAGGAGGGAGATTCTACTAAACCATATTGATAAAATCCTTTTGTCGACCCATTTTTGATTGAGCTGATTGTGTGCAATATTAGTGATCTCAGATTGGAAACACCTCTAGTTCTTGTTCATGTAGTAGTTTTGAAACCTCAAAGGGACATGCTGAAATATATTTCTCATGATTTTATTCACCATGAGCCCTCACCATTTAATGGAATGAAATATCGTCAACTGGATAAGGAGTTGTAGAATTGTATGGATCATTTGTCTAGGTTCTTGGAGATGGCTAATGAAATCAATGTGAATTGGTCCACCTTAGTGGTGGAAGGACCAATAATAATATGGTGGGACACTATTATGATGGTGTAAAAGCATGAATTATTGGTGTGGAAGTAATTCATTATAAATTTAACCAAAAAAATTTATCCATCTTCAATTTTCATGGGTAGGTATTTAGAGTTTTTCAATCACGAGTATTCTAACATGACCATGATAGAGTTTGAAAATTGGTTTGTAGAGCTCATACAATTCACACTTGAGATAAGGTCAAAAGAGAGGATGATGTCTTGAAGGATAGATTTGGGAAATTACCAAGAATATTTTCTGAACTTTTCTAGAAAAAGTTTTCTTTCCATGATGTTTTATTGGATAGATCACTTATGTTTGAAATGGACATTCCAAGAAAGTATGTCTTATCAGGTGTTTTATTTCTCCTAGTGGAATCATGAGTTCCTTCAAATTAATTAGGAAGTGTGTTGATTCTCATTGATTTCCTCCATTGAAAACTCATTATAGACCTTTACCAATTCCAAGAATAGGTCCCATGGTTTTCTCAAAATGTGGAAAGTAGGATATTCAAATAATTTTTTCATTAGGGCACCCATTAAATGTTAATTTTAAGGACTTTCAGTTCACTTATAGAAATGTTTCTATATTTATTCCACTTTATATAGTGGAATTGGATCATTAAATCCCATTAAAAATGCAAGTAAATCATATTCACTATATGGAAGAGGGTTCTTGCAATAGGCATCTAGAATGAAGCTTCATCACATAGTTGAAGAGTCTCTGGCGTCAGTATATAGTTCTATTGACTATGAGATGTACAATTACAATATATCCATCATTATTGTCTACTCTTTTTGAAAATTATTCATTGCATTCATTCATTTTTACTTGTGTTGATAATCATCTTAATCATCACATGGAGCTTTTAACATCTAAAACGGATAATAATACACCAGTTGGTATTAAGAGATAATAGGGTATTCATAGTCTTTATTTTGTTTTCTATCATTATATGTTGATAATATTTTACATATATTCTTTTAATGTTGAAACCTCTAAACATTATTTTTGGATTGGATGGGATCATCGCTAATAAAGACCAGATTGATTGTTATTGTCAGTGGGTCGCCTATACGACAACTTGTTGTGAGTCACGTGTCATTGATGATGAATGGGACCCACATTCATGAAGGGACATGACTTCTAATCTAGTGTTTGGTAATATAAGATCACTGTTTTCATTTAATCATGAGTGAGAGTCATCATGGGGTGAGCTCTATCCAATAGTCTTCTAGTTTTTCGATGTGGTTCCTTTGGATTTCTCTTGTTTTTCATCGGTAAGGGAGGGTGATTATTTCATTGACTTAATTCATAGTACCCATTTGGTTTTTATACCCACTTAAATAATTGAACAATGACAATAGATAGAATTAATGTAAAAATTTGTTGATTTTCTTGAGAAAGGATTCATAAACTCGAGTGAGTCTCTATTGGCAGTGCCAGTAATCTTTGCTAAGAAGGATGATGGCTCAAATCGCATAAGTGTTTATTACGGGAACATCAATCAAGTTACAATAATGTAAAAGTATTAATTCCCTGTATTGATGCTATGTTTGATTTGTTAAAAAGGGGACAATGGTCCAACAATATTAATGTTCACTCTAGTTATAATCAGTTGAGAATAATGAAATCTAACAATCAGAAAACTGCCTTTCAGAGATGGAATAGTCATTATGAGTCCCTTGTTATGAATCTTTTTCTGATTAATGCTCTAATAGTTTTCATGACACTAATGTGAATTATTTTAAATGGGTATATTTATACTTTAATGTCAGTGTTTCATGATTATATCTTCATATACTCTATGTTCGATGTGGATCATGTGCATCATTTTAGAATTGTTCTGGGATTGAAGAGAAATCAATTACATTATTCTATGTTATCAAAATATGATTTTTGGATTTATGATGTTTAATTCATGGGAAAATTGATTTTTGAACAAGTAATTTCAGTTTATTTAGATAAGTTGATGTCTTTTATTACTTATTAACAACCATGAAATTTCATCAAGATTCAGAGCTTCATATGATTAGCAGGATATTATCACCGGTCCATAGTAGACTTCTCGAAGTTGGATTCTCCGATGATGGAACTGACTCAGAAAGGGGAAAATTTTTCATGGGATGATAAATGTCATAATTACTTTGTTGAGATAAAATGTATTTTTAAATCTTATCTAGTGATGACACTTTTATTGTCTGAGAAGGGATATGGGGTCTTTTTTGGTTCATTGGGTTTAGTTTTGGGATTCCTTTTAATGCTAGGTGATCAGGTTGTCACTTATGGTTATCATTAGGTTAGGACACATAATAAGAAATGACCAACCCACTACCTTGATCATGAATCTATTATACATGTGCATATGATATAGATATATTACCTTTATAGGGAATGGTTTATTGTTATTCCAAACTAAAAAAATCACGAGTAATATCATCAATCAAAATGAATTAATTCTTTTACATAGATGTTTGGTACATTTAATGCATTCATTTTATAATGACATCACCAATACCTCATGTAATGGAGAATCATTGAAGATGATTCTACACGGGATAATCAGACCCAAGTAGTAAAATAATCATCTAATGAGTATTACTAGATACTTCTCTTTTCACAATTCCATTTTGAAGTATATGATAAATGGGATTAGGTTTCGTTGGCCAATTTTCAAATGAAATATACACAGATGGAATTGATTCTATTGGAAA
Organism: Viscum album; assembly: GCA_963277665.1. Taxonomy (NCBI): domain Eukaryota; kingdom Viridiplantae; phylum Streptophyta; class Magnoliopsida; order Santalales; family Viscaceae; genus Viscum; species Viscum album. The sequence goes on along the minus strand of OY728143.1, from coordinate 56,556,692 downwards.
ACAACATTATTGTGAGTTTAGTATAATTAGATACTCGCTTCATGGTGGGGAGGCAGTGACCAATTTGTCATTCTCCAATGAACTCATTTTATGATATCAATATTTTTTGTGGTACTATATTCGTTAATGAATGATGTTATGGGGTATTTACATAGTTCATAGTGGGATGTGCACCAATGAATCTAAAAAATGTTCTATAACATGCATATTAAATTCTAGTTCCATGGTGTGAGACGAGGAATTGATGAGTTAGTTTCTAGTTATTATACACGACAGCAGGTTAATTTTGGTCACTAGAAACCATCATAATTCATCAAGAACATAAAGTACAAACATGTATGTTGGATGAGATCTCTATATACATTGTTGTTGTATTTACATGTTCCTAGTAGAAGAATAATTCTATATGGGGTGTGATCGAGTGGCTGACGAAATTGGATCACTTGTTAACCTTTTTTGAAATCCCTATTTTTGAAAATGGCATTAAATGTTTATATAGGGTCCTTAGTGTTTCATCATGGGGAAAAGTGATGTTTTTTTATTGAAAACACATTATTTTTTTTAAAAAGGAAATTGGAATATTTTAAATACTAGATAAGATTTAAATGTATTTTTTGTTGACATGAAATTACTTTAACATCACTATATGAACCTGATAAAAAAATGTGTAGGTAGTTATTGAGTTATCTTAGGTGAAACATTAGAATTTACAGCAGTCTAGAACCAAATATCATCAAATCATATTTTTTGGACATGGTGATGAGTTCCCTTTATAATTGGCCCAATGGGCCATATGTACGAACATACCATTTCAAATGTTTGAATGCCTATTGACTTGAACAATGTTATCTATTTTTCATATGACCATGTTTCTCCCTTGTTTTAATTTCAAAAGGATATATTCCATTGGTTTAAACTCTTATACATTCCATGAGAATTTATATAAACCGTTTTATATAAACATGTTTATTTAATACGTTTTGTGAAATGATTCATTTCTTTATAGTATCCTTTAATTAAATTTAAATTTCATATTTTTAAATGTAGTTACATCAATTGAAATGTGAATCATGATTTTCTAAATTGTTTCCATATATTAAATTTAAAATCCTTACATTTAAATTTTTTTATTTTATATTCAATACAAGTTTTAAAAAAATTGAAATCACATTATTGGTTAAATTTATATTCGCATGTTGTAATGGAATCATTGGTGTAATGCTACTGGTATTTGTCCCATACCCTACTTGTCCCTTTGATTTCTTTAGACTATCTTTTTCAAGGATTGATTAACGTGAAAGGATCTCTTGGTGGTGGATCTATCTGCTGAACATTGAAATGGTGAGTTGTGTCCATAGGGACCTAGGGAAACGATTCCATATCTTGGTACATTGGTTTTTGTACTTTGGGTTTAATTTACCATTTGACTACTTGTACATTACTCCTAGTGGAGTTCCTTTTGTTCTTCATACTATCTCATTTCTTTTGTTTCTTCAACTATTACTGGAAAAATCATTCCCACTACCTATTTTTATGAGGTGAGGTATGAACCAAAAACACATGGGGATCAGGAATGACCTTCATGATAGGTCATGATCAGCTCATTTATCTTGTTACTAGGGTACCTGAGCCAATTCATTACATCTAAAATACCAATAACCTACCATAAAAACAATTTATTTCATTAAATATATTTCAATTTCTTCACAGAGGTTAAAATTATTATAGTCTATTCACAATCCATGGTCATTCACAATTATTATAAATAAATAAACATAGAGTCAAAATTTATTTTAATAGAGGTATCAATGAAAATTTACAAGAAAGCCCTCTTAACAATTCTCAATATGAAATAATTTTATAAAATACCACAAATTAAATTAAAACCGGATTTATCTATAGAATAATGACATAATGTATTTCCCGTCTTTATTGCATATAAACAAACCATTAATGGTTAATAACTATTTTTATCCCCTATATGTAACATGGAAAAATAATATATCTCCATAAAAATATCCAAATCTATCAATATAAGCATTAAGGATAATAAACCTTCATCTTTAGATGTTTCCGGAACTATAGGATAAAATGATTCATCGCCCACTAAACAAACATTTCAAATTACTTGTCAATTTAACTATGTGTATTATTTACTTTCTTTAGAACAACTATTATCACCCCTATTTGTATAATAAAAATACAATTAAAAAATATGATTGTTATAAGACCCTATTGGGGTCCACCGTGTATAAATTGTTCTCATAAAATTAAGATACATCAGACCATGTTGTTCTAAAATCATAAAATATATATTTTGGAACACATAATATGAAATGAAAACACTCTAATAATTCATTTATTCATGTTCACTAATTTCTACCATTATTTCTGTCAAGACCTAAATCCCTAGTAATTCATAAACAATTCAATTACATATACATGATATATTTGACATTATAAATGATATCATAAAACTGATTTTTATTTTTTAAAAACATATAGTATCACAGAATAAAATCATTATCAATTAACTAGAATAAAAAAACTAATAATAGCCGGAAAATGGTGGGTTACCAATGAATAGTGGAATGGTGAGGGAAAATTGGTAAGATTAATGGGGAATTATAAAGGCCTCTTTTATTAGGAATACCATATCTAGAAAATAGAACACTAAAAAATAGTAAATGATCACTCTAATGTAAATTTTGAGATTATGAAGAAGTAAATAATTAGATGATGATGATATTTGGTTGGGGTTGTGTGGATTTGAATATAAATTAAATGATATAATTATATATTAAAATGTATTAAAAGTTTCAAATAATATTAAATAATACATTGTGTAGTAAGTACCATGTGAGAACCACTATATATCCAATCGGATGCTAAATCCCTATTGGTTTTCCCCAAACCACTCAGTGGAAAACATGATATTACTAAACCAAAGTTAAATCCCTGAAAAACCTAGTAATACCATAAATTATTCTTGATGAAAACAAACTATTTTAGCACTGAACCACTATAATGTTTCAACTCCAATTTTTTTCTAAATGTTAAATATATCAACATGTTAATTTACTCCCAAAGAATTACATATTTTTGAATTACGATATAACAAATAAAAATAGTTTATAATGATATATGATAAAATTCTAATTGAATCAACATGATATATTTTATTACTCTCAGTTTTGAAATATAATAAATTATTTGATTTAATCAAGATACACTAACCCTTAACTACACAAGTCCATAATATAATTTAATTATATGAATTATAAACTTGTAAAACCAATTATTAAAATATATTTATATAACATTTATAAATTATATTATACTATTTTATTAAAATGTCATTTTTATCTAAATACCACTACGTTTTTGTATAATCTATTTACACAATCATGATTTTAACTGAAAAATTCCATTATAATCATGTCTAAATATAATTATATATTGAATTGTAGATAAATGGTTTTTCAATCGTATAATTCATGACCATGTATAATAGAATAATCTAATATTCCATTTCACGATGTGCCTCTAAGACCATTATGGCATACTATTAATTATACTACCATTCTTTAAAATTATAGTAATAAAAAATTCTTTCATCAAATTCAACAATACATTTTTTATATAACTGATAATTCAAAAAAACACAAATATTAAATCCCAAATTAATATATCTACTAATAAATATATGTTATTCAAAAGAACTATATATCCAAATTGTTAATAATCTCCCTTCACTCAAATTTTTGAATCACTATACATATAAACTCAAACCTGGACACTAAGAAATTTGTCTCATGAAAAAATATTCTGAAAAATATATAGGGTACGCAACAATTATATATTATCTATATCATATAAATTTAATAAATCCAATGTAAAAATTCATTAAAAATTTAAAATCATCACCACTTGTGATCCTAATTTAATTTATCATGATGTTTTCTCATAAAATAAAACCTAAATATTTTATTAAATGTCAAACTATATCCTCATGGAAATCATTGAAGAGGATGAATTAGAAACCTTATTGTGAACAAATTCTCTAACACGAACAATTAACCAATTTTAAATATAATATCTATTAAAAATAATGCATGCATTATGAATCAATCTGTCTTTGGATAACTATATTTATAATACATAAAAATGTGAAAAATACAAATCTATTTTCATTTTAAATAATATGATCCAAAATCTCATCACCCTCCTAAAATATTATAGGTTATCCTAAGAAGTGCATAATGAAAATTGGAGAGTTATATAGTCTATTAATTAAATAAATGTGGTAAAGATCATACAATTTGAGACATAAGTCATAACATGTCTCATAAAAAGACATTATCATTAAAATATAATATTGGAAAATTACATAAAGAATAGTGAATAATATTTTAAAGGAAACATAATAATGTGATAGAAAAATAGAATATGAAACAACTATAAGGGGGATTATATTTTTGAAAAACTCATATGTTGGATAGTGTTCCGACATGGATTTTGTTTTCTCCCTAATTTAATTCATAACACCTTATGAGTATAAAAATTTCCAAATTCAATGGGGAACATTATGGACATACCGATAATAAAATGCGGATTAATATTTTTTCTATGATTGGAATTCATACCTAAGGCATATGAAACAGAAAAATACATTGAAGTGAAATTGGTTATATAATAATTTCTTACAACATATCCAAAATTAATATTGAATTAAATTATATGAAATAAATTATTAAAATATTCAAGGATATTTTTTGATAACTAAACTATTATTGGATAATAACATTACCTGACTCAGATTTGATTATATGAAACTGAGTGTTGAATTTTTTTGGAAGTGTCCATTTTAAGTTAGATTTTTATAAAAATTTTAAAACACAATTATAAAGTTTAAGGGAATAATAAAATATAAATAACATAAAATGAACTATATTGGATTTACATAAATAAATTGTATACTTTTAGAAATAATGGAATATTAAAAAACATTACATTGATATTTTAAAAAACTAGATATGAACAAAAATAGTTCTACTTTATTAGCCATGCTAAATGAATGAAATTGTGAAAGAAACATTCAGTACATGTATTTTAATCTCATGGAATGATTTATTATATAATGTATATTTTTGGGATATATATTAATTAGATGAATTATTTTAGATTAATAGATAGATAACGTGAATTATGAAATGGAAATTCATAAACTAAGAAAACTATGATCATTTAAAGGGATCCCTTACTTTAGTTCAATAATCAATATGCACATTCAATAAAAACATTTTTAGTATATTCTAATTCATAAAATTGATAATCAATAATCCCTTTACATCTAATATTTATTTTATTTAATTTTTTTATTCCCACTTACATAAATTTTAATAAGATATAATGTTTCATATTGATATTATGAGGTTTTTTGTTTCATAGTTTAATGGTTGGATTCATTGTTGATAATTAATGATGATCAAATAAGAAATGACAACAACTCCATAAGTGAACTGAAATGAATTTTTTTCTCTAAAAATTTGAATTATCCCAAATATCAAAAAAAATTCATTCATAACATTGATTTATTTGGTATAAAAATGATTTTTATGGTTAGTTTATTTATTCAGTATTAATGATCCTCATTAACTATATTTAGTTATTATAATTCCTTTTATATTAAAATATTCATTGAAATGAAATAAGTTATAATATTCTAATTAAAAAAATATAAAACTATTATATGATTTCTATAACTAGCCTTCTTGGAAGTGGAAAACAATAAAGCATTTTATTCATGGTGGTGGTAATCCCATTATAATATGGAAAAAAATTTCAACATCATGAATGAGAGGATAAGAAAAATTTATGGATGAGAAATTTTATTTGTTGAAAATAAAATTATTATATATTTATGATATTGGATTAATTCTTTCATGTTGGATGGAATTATTTTGGCACATGGGGTTGATGAAAATTTTAAATTTATAATTTATGGGTATTTTATTCTATATTTGATTTATTATCTTGTGAATCCACTTAATGAACCTTGGAGTTGGTTTTCTAAGGAGAAAAGTTATTTTAAAGTTTTGATGACATAATCCTCTTCACTCAAGGTGATAAAGGTAATTTCAAGAATATAAAGAGAGCCCTTTTCACTATGGAATGGTATCTGGACATGAGATAAGTTGGATCAAGCCTTTTGAATAATTTGGAATCCACTTATCTCTTCACAGAAAAATGACATCATTAGAGAATTGGGCATTCATGAGGGACATCTTCCCTTCACTTATTTGGGGGTGCGCATGTTTTGGGGGAGGCTGAAGGTATGTCATCAATCTATCATTGTTGGAATGATTAGAAGACAACTCTCTACATGGAAGGGAAAATATATCTCAATGGCTGGTAGGGTTTGTTTGGTGAAGTCAATCATCACTTCCAAATTTTGTGTACTCATTGATGGTGTATATATTCCCAATTTCATTGATCAAGGGAATTATAATTTCTATTTTAAATTTTACTTGGAGTGGTAGAATTTTGGAATGGCAGCTGGCAACGGTCCCATGGAATTTTATTTGCAAGCCTTATGTTGGTGGGGGTCTGGGCATCAAAAATTTTAGGGGCATTAATAATTCTTTAAAGGTTTTGTTTATCTGGAGGCTTATAAATATGCAATCTAAGGCTCTTTGTTTTCTTCGATCCAGATTTACTCATAGGATCAAGACAATAAACATCAACTATTTCAACTCCTCTATGTGGTCAGCCTTCAAAGGTATTTTCACTAAAATTGATGTTGACTCTCGGTGGTTGGTTTCCAGGGACTCATATCGTCCATTTTGGAAATGTAATTGGACTGGTAGTCATATGATTAACTTGGTTCTGGAAGAGTAGTTGAATATGGATTTTGACATGCCAATCAAAGATCAGCATGAGAGTAAGAAGATCCTTCCGGATCACATCACCTCTTTAGTGGAAAATTATTTATGGTCTTATAGATGTGATTTTTGGGCAGGGGAACGTATTTTCGATGGTATCCTCACACCTAAAAGATTTTATAATCACTCTTTCTACAGTTCATCTGATTTGAAATGGATTGGAAATGTTCACAAGAAGTTCTTGAGGCCATTCAGATCCATTCTAGCATGGAGGTTGGCTCATAAAAAATTACCAATAGATGCCTTTTTGTAGGTCTATGGAATCTCCATTTGGTCTACTTTTTCTTTATTCTCTCATCATAGGGAAGATGTGGATCATCTCTTTCTTATTTTTTCAGCACCTTCGGTGTTGTGGAGGGCAGTTGCTGATATTTTTGATGTTATTATGCCTCAAACCAACTCAATATGTGAATTCATTAAGAGATGGAATTTTAAGAAATTGTCACCGCAAATATGGAATTTTTTTCATGTTGCGGCGGAGGAAACTATTCATTTTATATGGTCTTTTATGAACAAGTTCAGACATGACTCACAACCTTTTCGGGTTGGTGCTTCTCTTGCAGGTATCCTTGCTGCTGTGCGTGAGGTGGAAACACCTAAATGTGTGTTTTTCTATAATTCAATTCATGATTTATCTGTTTTGAATCGGATCATGATTAAAGGTAATTTTTGGTCTCCTATTGGGACAATTGAAGTCATCTGTTAGGCACCATTATGTGGTTGGATTAAAGTTAACTCTGATGGTGCTTCAAGGGGAAATTCAGGCCCCTCTAGTTTTGGTGCTATCGTTAGGGATTTTCAGGGGAATGCTCTTGGATGTATTCAGGGCTCATGTTTTATTGCCTCAACTCTTGAAGCAGAGATGCTTGGTGTTATTGTGGCTGTGGAGAAAACAGAAGCACGTGGTTGGGACAAGATTTGGATTGAATGTGACTCTATGGCTATTTTTTTTTTGCTTTACGAACTGGGTCCATTCACCTTTCATGGAAGATCAATAATAGCTTGATTAGATTCTAGGATTCTCTTAACTCAAAGGATCACTTTGTTAATCATGTTTACAGAGAGGCAAATGCATTGGAAGATGGGATTGCTAATAAGGGCGTGAATGGTAGTGATTATATTAGGTTGGATCATGTGCTAGATGATCTCCTTCCTCTCTATAGGAAGGATCTATTTAAATCTTCTTCTTTCAGACTTGTGTAAGTTTTCTTTTCTACTAATATAGTGGTCCTGCTCATCTTAGCAGGATCTCATTTTTTTTAAGAAAAACATGTGTTATTAATTTTTATATTTTTTTATAAATTTTTAAATTATGAAGGAAGATGTCATGGATTCACTCAAATTATGTGTGTATTTATGGTACTTAGGTGCAGTAAAGAGGCAAACTAATGAATTCTCTCAAAGAGGTGATAATAAAAACAGTGTAATAATGGAATTATGGAAATCAATATTACATAAATGTAGATCATAGAAGGTTGGGGTTTTCTTGAATTATATTCAATATGAAAATAATTATACTGGAATAATATTGTATCTTTTATAAGACGGTTGAGAAAATGAGATGAGAATATGTTTTTTATAAATATATTTTTAGAAGTCATAATTGATCTATAAAAACCACTTAAAATTATTATTAATCATTTTCATATATATTAATATACATTTAAATTTTTTCCTTAGTAATTTAACCCTCAAACCCTAAAAGAGCTAACTTAAACACAATGATGAAATGAATTGAACACCTAGATGTAATCTTAATATTCAATTATAATTCCCTACGGTGATTTCCAATCCAATTATAGCTTATGCTATGTTATAAATTATATAATATAACCATTATAGAAATGAAGGTGATTTATTTTTAGGGATTATATTATTACTATAAAAAATGATCTAGTGTTTTTTTTACTGATTGAGATTGCGCTATCATAATTTACACATTATTCAACCATGTGATATTTTTGAAAATTGTTCATTTTTAGGATTATTTTAATTTAATAAAAATATAAAATCATGTATCATATAATTTAAATTTCAGTAGTTCGTTGATTCAAAAAAATCTATGATCTTTACTAAAGTTGTCTTCTTCTTGTTTATGTGTCACCTTACAACGCACCCACATTTCCATCCAAACAAATTCCACCCTCCAAAATCAAGAAGCTGTCGTCTACTTTCCAATTAACCATGTGCATCCTCAGTTCCCTCCTCCATGTTAGGGTTTCATTACATCTGTCATAGAAAATTATCCACCGCCTCCACCTCCACCTTCATCAATGTTCCCATTTCCCCCATATACACTTCTATTCTCTGCCAGCTGATTCTATAATCATTAACAAAAAAACCAATCATTGAATCATGTTGAACCATATCACCCTCCTCTTTGTGGAATCGTAGCTCTCATAGTACATCACACCTATAAACATGGATTTCACCTCCGTGGACAATCGATCATTCACAAACGATGTTTGTCCCAAAAAGTGTGAATATGGAAACACTCAATGAAAAAAAAAACTACGCCAGTGCCTCCACAGCTCTTACATCCATCTTTGGGCCTCCCTACATCTGTCGTGACCCATTCGGCTTGGACTCCATCTCAGCCTCTGCCTACTTCGGTTCCATACTCGCGGTCTATTCAAACTCCTCTGCCTCCAACTCATCCACACCTCGGACGGTTTCTTTCTCCACTATGGGGTCGTTATTATCACTACATGTATCTATGTTACTTTTATTTACATTGTCCTAACCTCAACGCCTAGAAAATCCACCATAGTATTGTTATTTTGGATCCCTCTACCTACTGTAACCAATTATTTTTCTTTGGTAACCCCACAAGCTATCTATTTATATATTCTCTTCATATTTCTCATAAGAATATCTGATTTCACTATAGATGATGTAGGGTGACTTTATTTTCTTTTCATCCTTCGTTATTTCGCCTTAAACCCCAATTTCTCTTTTTATTTTGTCAGCTATTCAAGAAGTTTCATTTTTTAAACTGTTATTTTATGGAATGATGAATCATTAAGATTTTATTCCAAATCAAAAATGATATTTAACCATTGATTTAGAGGTTTATTGGTCTCAAATTATCAATGAAATTGATGGAGAATGATGGAACTACTGAATGAAATCTATCCAATTACTTTGATTAGAGCCCTGATTGAGGTAAATCATGCACTGATTAGAGCCATGGGTGATGAGGTAATCTTTTCATTGATCAGAGCCCTAAATATTTATTTGACCCTTTATTATGATGTTTTATATGACATTTCTGGTTTTAGGTGTGTCTATTTTTAGGCAGTATAGAGTAATCTTACTTTCTAAGTTATAGTAATCAGAATTACATCTGCTTCTTTGGGATCTCCATTATACAAAGTACATAATTGAAGATAATGTTTCAGTAATATTATTTTTTGATATTCAAATTTCTATAACTATTGTCAACTTACTATTTTACTATTTATTTTGTATATATTAACCAGAATTAAAACTGTTTCTATGAGAGGTACAATAATCATAAATGCGATGAAATTTGGTGAAGTACACCACCACATGAATGTTATTTTTGTTTCAGATGCATTTTTTAATAATATTTTTTTATCATATATGTATCAGTTTTATACATATTAATGTTTTAATGATATTTTTGTAACTTATATGTATTCATAATTAAAACATACATGTTTATATAGATTTTAGAACTGAAATATGTAGGATCAGAATTGAAATATGCAAGTTCATATTAATTTCAGAATTGAAATATTGTAGGTTCATAATAATTTCAGGTTTATAGATATTAATGTATGAATATTATTTGTGTAAAATTTATGTATTCAAATTTTACCTATGTAAGTTCATATTTATTACAGAATTTAAATATGTAGGTACATTATATAAATATTCACTTTCATATTTATAGAAATCAACAGGTTCATAATTTTCTCTGCCCTAATATCTGGATCCTCCGTACCTTCAATGGTTTCCACCTCCTCCTTGGGGTAAGTATTTTCATCACCAGTATCTACATGTTATATTTATTTACACTGTTGTAATTTCAATGCACTAAAAATCCTCCTCTGTCTATCTTTTTTGGTTTTTTCTACCTACAATAATGCCTTATTTCTTATTATGGTATACCCTACTTTTTAGGCATGTTTTTATTTATTCCAGAATTCAAATATCAAGGTTCGTATTAATTTACAATTCCATGATTTTATTTTTCACCGATATTTTCTAATTAATCTTCCTACTATTTTCTCTATATATAAAAAAATGTCATGCACATTGATAGTTTGTAGGGGTAAATCTTAATCTATAATTGTCTCGAGACATCGTGGCCACAACAATCCCTACCACTGAACTGCACACCTGAAAAAATGGATACATTTACAAGAAGAACAAAAAAGTGACTTACATTTCCTTCTAAAATGGAAAGGTTATACTCCATGTTAACTATTTTTAAATTTTATGATTTCTTTCTAATTCGTAGTTTACCATAAGAAGTGTATTAGAGTTTACAGTTTATAATTTAAATGTAGTAATGAATCGTGATTGTTTTATTATCAATCTAAATATATGTAACTACGGTGTTTTTGATAGAATAATTTTTATGTTCATACCATAATCTGGTAGGATCTTAGGTAATAGGAATATAATCATTCTGAAAGAATTAAATTATTATACTAAAAATAGGTTAAAAAATCATTTTAGAAGTAGATGGAATTATGAATCATATGGTAATGCAATGGGAATTGTAAACATAAAAGAACATAAATGTTATGAAATATATATAATTTTTTAAGAAAAAACAGGTCACATATGATTCATTAGAAGTATATGTGATTCATGTTAAAAAATATATGGTTTCATACTTGCTGAATATTTATAAAATTTCAGTATCACCAGTTAATGCATTCATCCATAATCAAATATTAGTGATTTAAATTTCATTGGTTTTTATATATTATATGTTTAAGGTATATAAATATTTAGGTTTGATTTATTTTTGAAAAAATATATATTAAGGACCCACAATTCGATTCTTTTCATCCTTGAGATGAATGAAAAAAAATAATATAAATCACATGCCACTAAAAAATGGAGTCCTTTGGGTAATTTTCATGCAAGAAAAATCACTAGATAACATTGTTAGTGATCCAGAGATTTTGATTTTGATGAGGTTTGATTCATATTGTGATTTTTAGTATGTTTTTTCTTTTATGTGACTACATATTATCACATGCAATGGGTACTACTGTGATATATATTCCCTAGAAAAAGGTTAAAACCCTATATTTCTGATCCAAATAAAGAAAGAGGTGTAAATTATGCTATTTTATTCGATTGGTCATTTTTATTTGAATATTAACAAAGTTCGCTTGTAGATAAATTTTTATGATGAATAATGTGAGGTGAAATGGTAGAAGCATCTAAGTGGGAAAATTTTAATTCCATTATTCTGGACATTTTAGGTTGAACTTCTATTTTAGTAGGAACAATTAAATAAATTTCTTCTTCTTCTACAATAGTCAACTGATCTCGTGGGTCATGTGCATGATTTATGGTACCTCTAATCCCATTTTTTTGTTCGAGTGGTTGTGATTTTGATGATCAATGTGTTTTCTCTTTAGAAGTTTCTGATTTTTTTTTCTTTTATGAGAATTCAAATTAACAAATTTAATAGTTTCAACTATGATAACATACCCCCCAATATGAAACCATATGCTCTTGACTGAATCCTTGAGTGGATGTAACATTAATAATATTGAATTTTCATGAGCTGATGAAGTTATCATAAAAAAATTTTCATTTTGTTTTTTTCATCATATGTTAACACATGATCCTATCCATATTATTCATTTAGTTGAAATGTATAATTATTTTAGAGGGGATATTCAATTCAAGATTGTTGGAGACTTGGTATCTCAAAATAGATCAAATGAGAAGATTAGGGAGTTGATATGGAATATGATGTTTGGAATGAATAGAGTAAAGGGTTGTGCAAGGGGGATTCAAAGTATCGTCATTCACTGACTACATCATTTATAATGAATCAAAATCCTCATGTTATGTCTATCAGTTGTTTTAATGTATGTTTCTACTAAGTAAATTGAATTTTTTAACTTAGTCAATTATTTTGGATTATAAGAAGTAATAATAGTTTTTGGTTGCACACTTTATACCACATTTTAGTATAAAAATATTTTATTCCAAATGTTTTGTTACACAGTTTTTTACATTGGATTGTGTATTTTATATTAACATCAAACATTCCAGTTTCTTGACCATTTTTTTCAACATTTTTATGTACATCCAACATAAACAATTATGCATTGTATATGTTAAGATACATGAATCACTATTTATAGCACATTAATCACTTTTTATAGCACATATAAACTATTATACTGCTTTCAAATCAGTCACCCTTGTCCATTGGTTGTAAATATTCCTAAAAAAACAAACATATTCTTATATTCAACATCACAGTTATTCCCTAGACCATGAAGAAAATTGATTCAATCTTATAATTTCACTTTGCATCATCCTTTTTTATCATCATTCTTCCATTTTCCTCTACAGGTTCTCACTTCTTCAAACATTTTCTTCTATATTAATTTAAATATTATCCAATTAACATCATACTTCATTGTGAAATATTTAACTATCATTGAGAATTAAATATTTATATCTATACCATGTTTTCCATTAGCTGAAATACATTCACAGTATTGACCAAATTATTTTGGTCAAAAACATTTCTCCATTTGTAACATATTAAAGCATCTCAGCATTCTTTGATATCCAAAATTAGCATTCATTAAAAATATTCCATATTATAGGAATATTTTTCATAGATATTTTTTATTAATTCTTTTTAAAATAATACAGCTTATTCTGTTGTCGAAACATACTCTATTACATATTCATCAAAAAATTAATTTAAAACAAGAATATTGTTTCTATATATAGAATTTTGTTCATTATTGGAATTCTTATTTTTTATTAAAACTTGTGACCTTTTTTCAATGTGAAACATGGAAGAACTTATTTAATTAATGTTTATTCTTAAATTTAAATGTATATTATTATAATATGGTATATCATTATGAAAATTATTAGTTTGTAGTGTATGAAACATGTTTGATCAATTCAATATTAAACCATTAAAGTAAAAAAATTCACATCATCTATTTTAAATTATTAAAACATAATGATTCCAGGAATATCATGGTTTATATACTGTTGACATTATTTACATTATGAATGGGGTAATATCTTCCCCCATTTTTCAATGAAGAGTGTTGTTGCATTGGATTCTGGTGTCTGCGATTAATAATCTTCTAGAAATAAAGACATCAGTATTTTTGTCATCGCCTTTTAAATAACTCTATGATCCAATGTATTTGTGCCAACTATTTGAAATTTAAATTCATTCATTATATTCAATTCTACATTATCATGTTATATCCTCTATCCATTAATGTTTTCTATGACGTTTTATACTATATTAATGTGGTCTCAATTGTTTATCCACCTGTATTCTTATACAGTGTACCATATTATTTTCAATTAAATAAATTCAATATTAATGTTCATTATTATCTTTAAAAACCGTTATTTTCTTATTTAATATAATAATTCATAGAAAATGTCATGAAAATGCACTGGTGAGTACTAGTAATTCATTATGGGATAATTTGATCATTTCTCTTCTATTGGTGGTGTAGTCGTCATAGAAACATTTAACATTCGTGATGTTCATGGAAAGGGAACAACCAAATTTATTTTCTGATTTTTATTTATTAGGAAAATATGATTTGTTGAGAAGAATAATATTTAATAAAATATATTAAATTTAATAAGATAAAATTTTTATAATGAATGAAATATTACAACATGAGAAGGTGATGAATGCATTGATTAAGTGCTTATTACTTAAAGATCACTTCCTATGATTATATGAAGCTCTAGAACATCCAATGTGATAATAAAATCCAATAAAACTCTGAAATATTAGCACCTCACTCCTTTTTTGATCTCCCAAATTAGGGTCTCATGGTTCCCTTTTATTTTAAAAAATGGGAAGTGGATTTGGGAACCTATATATTGATAGAGCACTTGTGTCGTTGTTTTGGATTTTTTAATGCAACCATATAGAGTTTAAAAATATATGATAGTTTTTTTCCAATATCATGAACCTTAGAATGTGATAATTAATAGAAATTAGATATATGGAAGGAGATATATATTCAAAATTCCATAACTAAATTCTTATATCATGCAGATTCGGTTCTATTGGAAGATCAGTTTTTTTCGATAATAGATGGATGAATTGGGATTGTGTGTCTTGGGATGAGTAGTATCCAAATGACATATGTATCAAAACTAAAATTATAAACCAATTTTAACTCATATATTTTCTGGTTATTTATAAAAGCAATCATATTTAATAGCGATTTAATGCAGTTTTTCCCATTTTTCTTCTCATAAAATTCCAACCCTCCAAATCACCTCCTCCTCCAAAGAAATCGTTATAAAAATTAAAAATTTAGATTTTTAACAATTATAAAAACTGAATAATTAAATAAAATAGGATGATAAACTTGTTATTATATTTAAATTCAAAGAAAACTCGTTTAAAAAAGTGACGTATGGGCCATAAAAACTAGTGAATCATGTTCTGATCACACCCCCACATCAGAACATTTGGCATCTAAGAAAAAAACATAATAAAATGTAATCTATAAACAAAATTATGAAAATATTTTTCAGTTCATATTTCTCAATATAAATTATAAATATTTCAAATTTAAAAATCTCACCAGGAGTTTATCTCAATATATTTTTAATTTGTTATCTCATAATTTGAATAAGAAAAAAATCCAGTGATATCAATGACATAAAAAATAGTAAAAATGTATTCAGAAAACCATTCTATTAATAACACAAATGTGTTTGGTAAAATAATTTCATGATCCAATCTCACCCATTTTTTGATTATATTCAGGTCATATTAAAGAATTATTCTAACCATGGTTAATTTACAAAACATGTTCTATATTATATTGAAACAATATTTTATGACCCATTCACTTATGAATTATTCAAACTAAATCTCTTACAAGATAACATTTATTTCACCATGTTGTGAATATTTCATTCATGACATCCTTAGAAGGATTTTTGTATTTGAAATTTGAAAATTTTATTTTTCATTTTGTAGGAAATACAACTGTAGAAATTCTTGTACATATGCATTGGAAAATTTGGTACTATAATTAAATATATCAAATGTTATGTGAATTTATGTATTAACAATTTTTATATTATAATTTTTTTCCCTATCTTGGCTGTACATTCAATTGATTTAGAAATTTTTCTCAATTCATAGATATTTTAAATGTTATTTAGATCAATTAATGACACAGTTATCTATTAATGAATATCAAACTGAATGGTGTAATAATAATAATGGTTTTATAATGAAAACATAAATCACGTCTTTAAGGAAATATATTTTTAAATAAAATAAACCCTTAATAATTAAAACATTATTATTCATATCTTGATACAAATGAATTTTGAAAATATGAATTATACTTAAGTAGAACTTGTAAATGAGAATGTTACATGGAGTTTTTTTTAACAATTTTATTTTTTTATTTATTAATTTACAAAAAAAAAACACCAACAATCACACAAAACAATAAATAAGATACCTAAAAATCCCCCCCCCCCACCTCAAAATATTTACTTTTTCTTAATATTATCCTATTAAATGACTTTTCCACATGAGATAAATAATTGTAAAAAGAAAATTAATTTAACGATGAATGGGTAATGAACAACCTGATAATTTCACGTGATGATGGAGTCATGCAGCGTAATAAAATCAACTACATTAGTAGTAATTCCCTAAATGTATAGTATGATATCCTTCCCATTGAATTTAAATCACATCTATGTATACACTTTTTTAACCTCTATTTTTCTATTATAAAAGAAATAAGATAAGATATAAGGGCCAAATTATCTAGAACATAGATCACCAAACATCAACATTAACCATTAATTTTATTATAAGAATTTATCTCCAATATGAAACTCCATTTTTTGGATAATTATTTCAATATCATATTTTTATCATTAATTTTAGATCAATGAGTTGTTATACATTGATAATAATATATCCTCAATATCTAGAATTTCCAGCTTCTATTAAATTATATATTGGTGTAAATACATGTTTAACAAAATTATAGATAGATATTGCTAATTCTCCACACCCATAGGGTGATTATAGTATTTCACTAAAAATGACATGGGACCCTACTGATGGGAGTATTTTATTTCATCCTATAATTTTACAATGAATCCTTTAATCACAAGCTCCAACAATTCCAATTTGACTACATAGACATATCCAAAATTTGGTTGATCTACCTATTTTGGACCATGGATTAACCATTTTGGGGATGTTATGATGTGGATGTTTTCTATGTCACCCAATACAACTGATGTATGTAATACAATTTTTTATTTCAATAATTTTTCCCTTGATCACTATAGATATCCTTTGTTATTAAAAATCTACAAAAATGATACCTACAATACAATATACTTCTTTCCTAGTGGAATTCACCTCAACACATTTTATAATTTTATTAATTGAAATATATATATATATATAATTAATTTTGAAATCTACACATAAAATATATTCTCTATACATAAAAAATATCAAAGAACAATATTGGTTGTTTAAGCATCTCGTGTCTCATTGAACTTTTTCTAGTGTGTTATCAGTTTGACAATGACTTAAAATACACATGAAAATCAAGGAATAATATATGATTATATAATAATGATTAAAATTCATATTTAGCTTTCTGTTGGGTTCAATATTTTCTTCCACATGAAATTTTATGGGAGAAATAGAAAAAATTCTCATACTCGTGATCAGGAACCCAACCCCAAGTAACATAATCACCAATCATTATCCAAAGGTAGATATCATCCAAGTGAACTAGATCCAATCATAAATTTTTGGACATGATGTTTCATTAAAATTTCATGAATTTCATATAAATTAATGTATCTAACAAAATCAGTAAAAAAATGATGTGTTCCTAAGATTGCATTAAAATTTTAACTATGAAAGGTATACTGAAGTTGCAACTATTTCCATGTTTTAACCTCTAGTGTGTTAGTAATCCTACTCATCTGGTCCTCCACTATGTTTTCTAACTAATTCGAGTACTTTATATCAATAATTTATTCTTAAGTAAGGAGCACCCTACAAATATGCTTGGGCTTTGCATCTTTATTATTCATAATGTACCTCAATGCTGCATGGTCCAAAAAAACTACTATAGTGACCAATAATTATAATCATTATTATCGAAATCGTATATGATAATAAAAAACTTATTTTTTTGTTTGGTTTTATTATATTTGAAGGAATCTAAATTCATCAACACATAAGCATCACTAGGGAATTCCCTTCCACCCACTGAGGTCAAATATCTCCAACTACAAAGATGGATGAAACACAAATAATCTCAAAATGAAGCGCCAACAGTGGAGGTTATAGGATAAATGGAGTTTCCAAACTCTACTTCAGATCATCAAATGATACCATTCATGAATCAATTATAAATGAAACCAATATCGTTTTTAAAAAATCAATATGAAGTTAGAACGATCATAGTAAAATATATATTGAATTATTTATAAAAGCATGTATTCTCTAGAAATGATCTAACATCTCACACACATGAATGATATAGAAAGGATGGTATAATATATAACATATATTTATCTACATCTATTCAATTTTTTTCTATACATTCCTTACAAAATGACATTATCTACCTTTAAGTTGCATTTTTGATGTTAAAACCTCTATTATCCATAATACAGTGATTCAACACATTTCCCAAAATAATAATACGTATATAAAATGAATATAAATACATTGTAATATTATCTGTAAATACCTTTTTGTAGACCCCAGTAAATATGAAAAAATACTCACCATACATCTATTGAATGATCATAGAGAATAACAATGTCAAAATGGCATCCACATGTAGTTACATGTACCAATTGGATAGGTCATTGTTTTATTATACTGATCCTATGTTGCTATAGGAACATGAAAATAGCCAGCGAATCCATCCTATAAAATATAATATTTCTTCTCAGTTAGTATCAGAAAAGATATTAATAAATGTGAGGGGTTAATAATCTTTTCGAGTGGATTGATTTAGTTTCCAATTATCAAAACACACCTTCATTTTTTTTACCCTCTTTGGAACAAACTCCCCTATCTAATTTCTAACAATAGTGACACCACTTTTTTGGGAATTACCTCAATAGGAATTTTTGACTAGAAATCATAAATGGCTAAAATGGTAACTTCATAGAGAAATATTATGACTTATGTTTTATAAACATAAATACTAGTAGGATTTTTTATCTATCATGGATTACTAACTAGTTTATCCACATCATCTAAAATAATGATATACAAGAAAATGTGGGGGCTAATATTAGATAATTCATCCATGCTTTATCTGGTTTTACAAATATTTTACCTTGAATGAATAATATTTTTATTTATGTTCAAATGGGAAATTTTATGTAATGATAGTAGTAAATCCCTCACCACTCAACAATTATGATTATTTGATATTAGGTAGTAATGTATTTAGTGCCAATAAGGGGGGGGGGGTTTATGGATGTATACATTAATGAAACTAAAATATGTTAATAATGATCTTCATTATATTTATTGAAATAATTTAAATTAGATAATAATGAATCAAATCCATTAGAATGATCAACATCCTTATAATAATAATAGCGAACAAGATCAAAATCAAACTGAAAATCCACATTAAAATAAAATCCATGAGATTTTTTTTCATTTGAGACATGTTAAGAAGTTATAATAGGAATAAAAATATATAAATTTCTCTTATTATATTAAATAATAAGAAAATAAAAATTTCTAACGGTTTTATATGTTAGTTTAAAATTGGAGAAAAAAATTTATTCTGGTCCTATGAGGGGTACATCATAGAGTGGATTACATGATATATCCCAAATTCATCTACAAACCCCCATGGAATGTATGCCCCGTTACAAATTTAGGATATAATTTCAAGTTTTCTACAAGGTACCACCCAATGTAATATTATCATAGTAGTTTACCTAATCAAAATTCATGGTATGAACTTATAAATTTCTGGGAAATATCATTTCTCGCACAATAAAAAGTACATACTCAACGACTCCTAGTGGATATATTCTATATATAGTCCCAAACTGAACAACTAATCTTGTTGACATTAACTCGCCAATCTATGGTGAAGAGAACACAATTTTAGGTGTCACGTTTATGGATTCCCTAAAATTCAATAAATAATAAGAAAAGTGTAACTCTCCAATGGTTAATGGTATTGTGAATGTCCCTAGATCCTTTCACATTATTGGAATTTCTTGAGTTTTTTAATGTATTCTGAAACATTAATTTCAATATTGATCCATTCATTTCCCTATGGCCTCATAATTTGGTAGAGATTTATTTTAGGAAATCGGATTACCATTGTATTTTTCTTAATGTATTAATGTAGAGTGATGTTGATCTCAACATACATAAATGTATCCAAAACAACATTTTAAACACCATTTAATATATAATCGTTTTTTATAACACATTATTCTAAAAACAAAGTGCATTGTGCTGATCCTAATCAATATTTTTCATACATTGTTCTTTCTCCTCATGTTTCTCATCTACTAGTCTTGAATGGGTATTATCTAGTGTTGAGGTGATTCTCATTATAATGTTAGGTGAATATGTATCAGTCATTTTCATACCACATATCAATGTGATATAAATAACATTCCTATTTATAGTTTTAATGGGATGTAAATCTAGATTTTCGGAGTTATTACTTATTAGTTATGGGAGGGTGGTGTCAATCTGAATCACTTGTGACATTAACTCCATAAACACTGAATTATGACTCTTCATCTCAATCTGCTGATTAATAACAAATTTTCATAAAAGGTTCATCAGTATTAAAATACACATTAGGGTGATAATTCCATATTTTATTGTCTTGTTAATTCCTGAGATTCAAATATCTTTTAGGGATGTATAAATTCATTTTATTAATGTGAATGTTTCTAGAATATTTGTTGACATGGCGGAATTTATTGTCTAATAGAGATACACCTCATGCCTCATGGTTCCATCAACCCATATTTTTATTTTGGAAAAAACAAATCATTATTTTTTATTGGAATGTATCTATTGTTGTTGTTGATATGATATCATATGGAATATAGCTATACAATATTATATCTCATGTAATTGGGGGAATCAGTTAGTTTGTGCGATATTTCATTGAAAAATCCATAAGGCATTATTAGAGTGGGTTATTATGTCTTTTATTCCAATTAATTCTCTGTCACTATTTTTTTCAATTGTAATAACATTGTATTAAATAAAATATTTTAAAGAGAATAAGGACCTAGCCTACATGCTTTGTTATCACTAGGCACACCACCAACAAAGAATTATTTTGTGGTTTAGTCTATTTCTCTAATAAATTCATGTTCATCTACTTTCCTTTTGTCTAATAATTCCCCACTAGTCATATAATCCGCTATAATCCTCTCTATAGTAGTGATTCCTTCATAGAAGTATTATTTGAAGAGTATTTCACTAATTTTGTGATGTGGTAATCTTGTACAATGCATTATGAATCACACAATGTGCTCATAAATTAACTCCCCTTTGTATTTTCATGTTCCTGATATCACATTTCTTATAGGAGTTGTCCTTGACGTTTGAAAAATTGCATGAAACAAAAGAAATTTGAAATAATTTTAACAATTTAAATCTTTATGTTTTAAATAATAAATATATTATTTTTCTTTTACATCAATTGATAATGGAAATTCTCATAGTTTATTTAATCATTAGAGATATATCATGGTTTTATGACTAGGAAACCCTCATTAAATTCTCTTAAATGTTTATTTGGATCCTCACTAGATGATACATAAAATTTTGAAAGAAGATGAGTTAACCGTGAATTTAGTTCAATGTTTAAATCAAAATCTAGTTTTTAAAGGAAATTTGGTTGATAGTGAATATATATTTTATATAAATCTAAATTTTTACATTTTTTCCTTATTTTTGTCATCAATTGGTTCTGGTTTTAGGTTTGATTCAGATGTGTATCAAATTTTATTATTCCTAGAATTGAGTAATTCACCAACTGGGTAAATGATGAAATGTCCCGTATACCAAGACTATCAAATTCTTAATCTATGGTTTCTTTAAATCATAGTGTAATGATGAAATTGAACATTTGGATTTATTCCTACCATTAATCCAATTAAAATTAAATTAATAAAATCGAACCATAATTAAAAAAAATATACAAATTTTAATTTCATGGTCCATAAATGAATAAGAAAAATAGTAATATTTGATAAAAGTAAAAGAGAATTGAAATAATAGATGAAGGTAATAAAATGAAAAAAAATGAAATATGTCTAATTGGATGAAAAAAATTCCCCCCAAGAGATGGTTGAAATTTTAAAGGACTTGTTACATTCCCTCTGAAATGATGTGTGGTTTTTAAGTACATAGGTGCATCAAAATGGCATACCAAATTCTTCCCTCAATGAGTCAGCATTAAAAAAACATCATAATGGTTTTATAAAATTAAATATAAATTAAATAAACTGCATAAGAGTATGTGGTGTTGTTTTTTATGTTTATAAAATAATAGTAATATGTGTTCTAGATCTATAACACAACTTTTTTTAATGGGATTGATAAAACCCAAATGTAATAAGTTTTTTTTAAACTATTTTTATAAAGAGAATATATTTTAAACTATCCTCTTCACATACTTACTGAAAATTAATTTTTATTTAAAATATCCATTTTATTTTTATCCCTTAATTTTTTAACCATGGAACCCTATTAGAATTATCTAAACCACAAAGATGAATTGAATTAAGAAATATGCTAGCTTCATAACATTAAATCATATAACCCTGTATTGGTTATATTACCATGTCTATTTATGGTAAGATGTAAATTAATTCCACATATCCATTTTATAATTTAAAATGAATTATGTTTTGGAATTTTATTTTACGTCTACATATCGATCATATGTAGTTGTTTTACTTATTACGATCGCACTATCACAATTAACATATTACTTGACCACGAGAGTTTTTTGTAAATTAACCTATTTATGATTTATTTTTTTTAATTCAAAAATATAACTCATGGGTAATATTATATGAAATAATGTATATAATTAACATGAGAAAAATATGTGATGAATGTGAGAATTAGATCATTTACTATGAAAACTACTCATCATTGGGTGGTGTCGTCATTATAGAAACATTTTCAATTTGTGATGTTTTTGGAAAGGGAAAACCTCAATATAATTTCCACTCAAGATTTCTAGCTAATAAATTGTAAGTATATAATAATAAAATAAATTAATATAGATGAAATAGAATATAAATAATTTAGATAATAATGAAAATCCAAATATTACAACATGAGAATGATATAAAGGCTTTGAATTTGGGATCATTTCTTTATGAGATCTCCCTATGGTAATTGGTAGTTAAAAAACCACTTGTGTTTTTCTATGAAAATAATATAACCACGAAAAGGATTTAAATCAAACTTTGTTTGACATATTAAAAATTGGTTCCCCTGGACCAGTTTTATAAAAAATACGGGAATTGGTTTGGGGAACCAAAAATTGTCAGATAACAATTGCATCTTAGTTATTGGTTGGAAAAAGTAATTATTTGTACATGGAAAAAATATGTAATTTATTATTCATCATCCAAAATATCCCCATGTGAAATTTTATAGAAATTTTAATATTTAAAGAGAGATATAGAAAAGAATGTATCTTTTCACATCATGGAAATTCTGTTCTTTAGATTTGTCAGCTTGTTGGGCCACTAAATGTACTTATTATTCAGTGGAGTCATGAGATGACTTTTATACAACTGAGTTATTGATAATTGAATAGAAGTTTAGCCCACATGGAGGAATTTAATTCAAGCGACATGTAAAGGAGAAGAAACATGGGCTTGGGATTACATGTAGTTTTCCACATTTTCCTTCTACTACATCTTTGACAATCAAAATCCCCTCCTACAATAATGAAATCCCAAAAAAATGAAAATTTTACCTTTTTAATAGTGATAAAATATAGTAATTATATTAAATTATTGGCGAAATCTGTTATTAATAGTTTAATTTGAAATATGAATCCAATTGAAAATAGTGATGTATGGGTGAAATAAAGCAGTGAATTGAGGTTCCATCAAATTAAATCATTTTTTCATATTTACATATTCCCTAACAGTTGATCTATTTTTTAAAAATTACAATAATTCAACATAAACATTATTTAATTTATATATTCAAAAAAATGAAATTTAGTTTTTACGACTAATTTTCTATATATGATAAATTTACAAAAATAACGTAATAATTTGAAAAATGATATATTTCAATATTAGGATCTATTTATTTATCATTTTTTTAAAAACATACATTATAATGAAAATATTTTTCCATCATAATGGTAAATTATATATTATTACAAAATCATTTTTGAAGAATATAATTTTATTTGAAACTTTAATTTTTGTTAAAATAATAAAATAAAACATAAATTTTGTATAAAAACATTAACACTTTTTTTATCATTTTTTTAAATTTAATTGCATTTATCACCTTATAAATATGTAAAAAATTAATTGAAAAAGATTATGATATTTTACTAACAATTAATGACATAATTTTACTATTATAATCCTAATAATTATATTACTATACCAATTGCCGTATTACCATTTAAACTATCAATTTTGTAATTTCCATATATATTACCTACATTCTATAAATATATTATATTTCATTCATTCATCATTAAATTATATTTTCACATATGGGTAAAAATATTTTAAATATAACGAAATGACATTTCATTAATAATATTTTTATTTATTTACTTGAAAATTAATTTTTGTTAAATTATTCTAAGGGATCATCAAGATCTATGTTTTTAAAATAAAAAAATACTTTTTTCTATTTTTATCCCATAAATTTTTTTATAATCAGTACAATTATTTTCTATATAAAACATTAATATTAATTTGAAATAATTATTTTGGTACAATGATCTATTAAATCCGAATTAAATAGCACAATATTACTAAATAAAAAATAATTATTTAAAATGAGAATTTATATTAATAATTGTTTTTTAGATAATATTCTTCTACCATAATGATATTTCATCTTGAAAATATTTATTTTCAAAATAATATTAAAATTTTAATATACATAAACTACATGGATTCATCTTTGTTTTTATATCACCTCCGTGTACATTTGGTTCCCACATATTAATTTTATATGTTCTCTAATATTATTTCATGTAACGTTTCCTATAATTTCAAATATTTCCTTTAATTTATCATTATATGATATATTATTTTCAATATGTTCCACCTCTTTATGAAGACATATGTTATATTTGTCAGATACTTCCTCAAAAGGGATACATGGAATATATTTAGAAAACTATTCAGGGATAGTAGTTTTTTGGTCGATAGGTAATAGCTTTGTTGCAATCATGAATCTATAAGTGGAAGAAATAAGTGGGAATAAGATTTGTAATCTTCAAGATTCTCATAAATCTTTTACATGGATATATGTGGTGGATTAAATTAAATATAAACACAAAAATCTTTTTCTCTCCCACTATTATCATCATATTATTTGTTTTCTCTAACTTTCCATGATATTTTATAAAATCATCGTATCATTTTCTTCCATTTTAAAGACCATATAAATTCATAGAAGTATTGTTTTCACTAGATTAAACACATAAAATATGTGTTCCCTATCTATTTCCATAATTAAATTTATATTTGTGCTCTTTAATGGTTATTTTTGAATGAAATGTTCTTTAGAACCCAACGAGATGAAGATGTTGATCACATCCTCCATTATTTCCTTTTAAGAAATCCCACTACTTGTTATTCGGTGGAGAAATTATCATCTCATATTTTCAATATATTTAGAGGATAAAAGACATTAAAATGGTTATCTGGGTGTTTAAATTATTATGGATAGATTTATAGACACATGAGGTTAACCATGGGTCTCAGTAATATAAAACTGGTAATTATTTTCTATACGACCTCTCCACTCTGCTGATATATTTCCTCAAAGGTTGATTGTGTTAAATATCATATAAAATTGTAATGAATTCTATATTATTTAAATGAAATCCACTATAAAAAATGTTCTATCATTTCTTATAGATTTATTGTGAAATCAATTGATAAATTTTATAGTAATTTTTTAGAATATCTACATAGTTAATGATAATGGATTCATCATCCTCATGTATAATTTCATTACTACATTCCATTATACAAATACCAAGAACATTTTGGTATATTTAAATATCTATATAATTATATTTCCCCAAAAAAATGTATATATTTCACTACATGTATTTATCCATTAGGTTGATATATCTGGGATAGCTTTTTTCCACATTCTATAACTCATACGTGATTTGTAACGTCCCAATATTTTCAATAGAAATTTATTTCTTATAATTATGTTATATAATAACAATAAATTACAATGAAATAAACTACAAGGTACTATGTGAACATTAATCTTATGTTTTCCTCTTCTGTTATTTCTATTTCGAAAATATGGTACCCATAATTGTGGTTAGTACATTCTTTTGAGTCTAATATGGCCAACATAATTTTTTTAGTCAATAGAACCATACCCTTATTAATATAAATGTAATATAATATTGGTACACTAATGGGAAAATTCATTATTAAATATCCATTCCATTATTTTATTGGAATGAAATGAAAACACAATTTAGGACGTGTTAATTTAGAACATTCAAGGATAATGAGTTATCAATTTCTATTACTATCTTCAATTGTGGTCATGAATGAATATTTATTATTCCAAATGACAATTAAATGGTTATTTAATCTTATTTAATGTGTTTTAATCATTATTCGATCATGATTAAAAATTATAATACACAAAAAATTAATTGTGAGAAAAATTGCGAAAATTAATTCATGCGTTTATAATTTGTGGTTTATATAATGATTCACCTTCAATATAAATAAAAAATTAATTTTATAACCATTTATACATACTGATGTTCAATAATGACATAAACTACAATTTTGGAAAAACATTCTCATTTCATATGATTATCCATTCATGAACATAAGTCAACCAATCGTAAAAACCAAGAAAATAAACGGACCCAAACGATGAAATTAAATCACTTAACACGTTAAAAATGCTAGGAATGAGCACCAAAAGGTAATAATAAATAAATATAATATATAATAGGTTCAATAATTATTAATTAAAATTCCTAATTTGTTTTTTCAGGACATTAATAACAGGTGGAGAACACCATCAGACATAAGGTATGAGACCCTCTCAATTTAACTTTTATTAATGAATTTCCTCTATGATATTTCATTTTATGTGTAATCCATAATGTTGGAGTATTATTGCACACCCACCCCATAAATCACACATTATTTATATGTGATGACAAATACCTTAATATCTCATTAATCCTTCATAAGTACACTATATACCATACTAGAAATCTTTACGAAATTCTACCCAAATCAATATTATTCCACTGGGTTCCCTATCATTCATTGTACACAAATGAAGTTATATTATATATTTATTTGAAACATTTAAATATTGTTAAGATTTATATAATTCATTTATCATGACAATTCCATTGTTCTATATTGTGATATAAATGTTTTTAATTAATCCCCTCCTCAATACTTCTCGATAAGTAAACCTCTTTTATGGAAACAACCATAATTCATAATCGATTACAATTGCACTCTATATTTTATTTAGGCCACCATTGTATTTATAAAATCAGTCCGGTTTATCGTGGAAATATTCATGGTTCACATCTTGGTTTTTATAATTTACTGTTCCATTTTCCATTTTAACGGCTGCATAGTATTTTTCACTAAACCTCTCCAAAAACAATTAATGCTAAAATTTCCTAAATACATTTCATATATGTTTTCAAATATACATGACATAAATTGACATGATACAATCCTATTTCACCGTTTAAATTATGATGCAATTTTTAACTCCTTTCGCTCATGGACACTATTATGATACACCCATTTGATATGATTTATGTCTTAATTATGGTACCCAATCATTTCAATTGGTAACCCTAATGTTTATTTATGATTGATTATGTATGATTAATTATGAGGAAAATATATTCATTGAATGTTATGATGGGTAAACCTAGATAGTTCTTCAATGCATTTTGTAAATGGGGGTCTCTAAATGTGTAATATGTTGCAGTCATGGCGGTTATCCACGGCTTGTGCTACTATGTGCAATGCACATGGATGTTTTCCA
Source organism: Viscum album (assembly GCA_963277665.1). Taxonomy (NCBI): domain Eukaryota; kingdom Viridiplantae; phylum Streptophyta; class Magnoliopsida; order Santalales; family Viscaceae; genus Viscum; species Viscum album. Next base: position 56,528,180 of record OY728143.1, on the reverse strand, counting down.
TGGATTGTGATACTATACAAAACAGTCTTGGCAGTTAGCCTTGAATCTTACTAAATTTAGGATTTATTTTTGTTCCACATTTATATAGTTTCATGTTTATATTATCCAATATTTATCTGTTCTGATTCCTTATGTTACGAGCCATTTAATATATTTATGTCATGTCCTCTAACCAATTTTCTGAGGTTTTATTCTTATTATTTTCCACTTAAATGGATTTTTATCTCACACCATATTAATGTAATTTGTAGGTTATATAATAAATATTTGTGAGCATAATTGATGTTAGGAGCCAAATATGAATAATAAATAAGTAAACAATTTTTAGTTCCATTCTTTTAGTTTTATATACATGGTCTTTCAAGACACTATATATAACGATACATAGCATGTACTATAATGTATAATTATTCTTAAATTCATGTAATTTTATTTTTGAATGTCTAGGGTCACTATAGTTGGTATCATAAGATGGTCTATTAATTTTGGGATATAAGGAATAGAGCACTATAGTGAGAACCTTAAGGATGATACAATGTAATAAAAAACATTCTTTAACAATGGTATGTATTTATTAAGTTGATTATCAATAAAATACATCCTTGTCTAGATAAAAACTGGTATTGGTTGATCTAGAATAGATTTACCAAGAAGTGAAAACATTGACAAAGAGTTTAAATCCTAACATAGGGTATCCTCGTACACAAAAACATGCTTTTCTGTACTCTGTGATTGACACTCCCAAGGGATATTCTTTGGTAAATGCATGAGATTAGTACCAACCATTATTATGGAAATAAAAAATCCTATAATAATATTATTTATGAAATGATAGGGTATAACCTAGATTTATTCCTAAGGAATCACATGTTAGGATATACTTCTGCTTTTGACATTTATCAACATATGTTCCATGTTACCCTTATTATAGTCAATATCTAAGTATTAAATCCCTATATTTTATGTTCTTTTTCTTAATTAGTGATTGGAAATAGAAGAACATTTTCCATCAACCAATGTGATAGTTAATGTGTTGATTTACATAATTGTATGCCTAATATTAATGGAATGGCTACTCAAAACATCCTGACAATAATTTATTAGCTGTCTCATGATATGAATAATATCATGAATCTTGTAGAACATCCTCCTCCTACATGGAAAAAGCATGTTGTCGTAGAATCCATCATTTGGAAAAGGCCACCCATGTCTCACAGATCTTATGATCCCCTCATGATGGAATAGTATATTGACTCCATTGAAAATACAATCTTCATCTTCCAGTGTTCAGAAGAAGTGAATTAAGGGGTTTTGGTCTATTATTTTGATGGAGAATCTAATCTGTGGTGGACACTGATCAAAAATACAAAGCCCTCAGAGGAAATTGATTCCATGGTTTGGGTAGAAATAAATGGAAATATTTTCAATAAATATAATCCAAAAACCCTCTATCTCAAGATGGATAGAGAGTTACTCAGACTCAATGAGGAGAGAAATAAGTCAATCAGGGTGTATGAAGAAATTATTACATGTCTTACAGGGCAGGCCTATGGATTTATCATTAACACCAAATGTAAGGTGGATTGCTTATTTAGTAGACTAAATTCGAGTCTACAAAAAGAATTGGTGATTCAATACATCAACAGTTATTATGAAATTATCAGTGGTACCCTAAAGGATAAAATAATTATTGGAGACTCCCATTGATATCGTGGGCCTAGTGAAAAGAAGTGGAAAAAGGAGAACCACATGGGTGGATCAACAAAAAAACATTATGGGAAGAATCCTTAATATCTATTTGGTAAAAGTTATTATAAGAATAATATTGGGAATTATCTAATGGGAACCAATAATTGCTTCAAATGATGAAGAATAGGAAATCTAGAACGAACTTATAAAGGGATTTGAAGAAGCTTGAAAATGTGGAAGAAGAAATTAAGGTTAAGATGATCTCTCATACTATAAAGCAATGTTACAACTACAAGGATCAGGGGTATTATGCTTACAATTTCACTATGACAAGGGTTTTTAGTGGAAATTAACAACAACCTCCAAGGAAACAATGAAGGGATTATGCTATCACTACTTCATAGTAGGAGACAGAAAACAATTTGGGGACATTTATGATACATATTCATTAAATAATAGTGAACGTAATTTTTTTCTCAAGTTCTACAAATTTTCTAATATCATTCATGTTTAGAATAACTATTCAAGCACCACCTCAAATTTTAGAGGATAAGATATATGTGAGAAAAACTAATCTAGAATAAATTATATCCATGGTTTATAACTCCTCCACTATTAACATTTTTGGAAAAAAACAACCCCGAAAATATCATCCTACTTCTATTAGTGGGGTTTGATTCTATCTTGAGTATGGACTAGCTATCTTTATAGAAATCCAACATCAACTATCGAAAAAGGGATATCAATATTCCCATCCGGAGTCATATTTCAATTATTTACATGTTTAAAGAGGCTGATGAGTATATTTTCTAATTAGTTTCACAATTTTGGATACTAATTCCTTGAGAGAAATCATACCAAGATCAAATGACTGAGACAATGTAGAGAATAATGATTGAATACATGCCCATAATGAGGGATTCCCCTGATGTATTTCCTAAAGAGTATTCATGTCTTATTCCTGATCAAGTGGTTGTGTTCTCAGTTTAATTTAATCTTGAATCTCTACCTATATCAGGAACACTTTATAGAATGGACATCGTTGTCCAAAATGGTCCAATGAAGCAGTTAGAGGAGAATCTGGAGAAGGGGTTTATATGCATGTGTGCTTCACCATTTTGTGATCTAGTCTTCTTCATCATCAAAATTTATTATTCAATGTGCCTCTTAATTTATGATCATTAGCTCAATAAAATAAAATTATATATCAAATATTGTTTACCATGGATATATTACTTGTTCAATCATCATCATGGGGCAAGATATTTCTATAATGTGGACATTTGGTCAGGATGTAACCATTTAATGTTGAGGAAGGAATATATTCCGAAGAATATCCTTTCAAAAAAGGTATGGAATATATGATTTCATAGTGATTACTTTTTGTTCCACTAATGAAAAATAAATTTTCATGGATTCAATTAATAGAGTCGTTAGAGAACACCTCGACAAATTTGTGGTAGTCTTTATTGATGACATTCTGGTATACTCTAAGAGAAAGGAGAATCATAATGAAAAGTTTAATATTATTTTAAATATTTTTTTAAGGGATAAGCTATATGAAATTTATTGAAAATGAGGGTTCTGGAAGGAGGATGTATCATTATTGGGGCATGTTATCAACAATAAAGGGATATATGTGGACTCTTCCAAGATAAAGAAATTTATAGAGTGGTAGAAGACAACATTTTTAATAGAGATCTGTAGCTTTTTAGGACTATCTAGGTATTACTGACAATTTGTGAATAACATTCATGATTTTCAAACCCAATAACCAAGATGACATTGAAACGAGTAATGTTTGTGTGGTCTTAGAAATATGAGTAATGTTTTAAGGAGTTGAAAAGAGGCTTATCACTACACCGGTACTCACCATCCCAACATGATAAGTGTTATTTTTGGTGTACATTGATGCTTCGAAGAAGTGATTAGGTTGTGTGATCAAAAAAATGATATAGTGATTGCCTACACCTCAAGGCAGCAGAAAATCCATTATCAAAACTATCCCATGCATGATCTGGAGTTAGAGACTTTGATCTTTGCATTCAAAATTAGGCAGTATTGTCTCTATGGAGAGAACTATTAGATATATAAGGATCATAAGTGTCCAAAATTTATATTCCCATAGAAAGAGATTAATATGAACCTAAAACGAAATTTTGAAATCATCAAGGATTATGATTAATCAATTCACTACGATCCCTTTAAGGAAAAAATGGTGGCATATGATCTAAATATAATGGATCCCTCATTTTTATAAACGAGGATAATTGAATAGGATCCTATCGTCATAGATTTATAGATGATGTGCATGGGAATCATTAAGGGAGATACGTTATATATCCTTTCTCAAATGATCTTCCAACCATATATCATGGTGAAAATAAATGATGATCAATGAAAATATTTGGAAATTTAGAAAAGAGTTGAAGCCATTATAAATCGTAAGTCGTCTATGTTCATGATTTTTTTGAGTAAGGAGTGGCATAATATTTTCATGATTATGTGTACCATTTGATATATAGATAAACAATGAGCTTATTAATTAGTCACATAGTGTGGCCTTCTATATCAACCCATGGAGTACTATTATGTATCGATATCTCTGAGAGAACGTTTTTGGGAAAATATGATGTAGGATATTGGTGAATATACATCAAAGTGTCTGGTATGGAAATAAGTGAAGGCTTAAATATGCAGTCTATGGGGATGATGAAACCACTAACCATTACAAAATGGAAGTGGTAGAACATCACCATGGACTTTTTCATTGAACATTCATGGAAATATAAAGAAAACTATAGTATATGGTAAATTTTGGATCCTCTTACAAAGTGATCTCCCATTATCGTGACTAGATAAGACATATCATTAGATCAAATTGCACGAATATATATCAAATATGTTGTATGGCTACATTGAGTAGCACTATCATTGTATCTGATAGAGATTAGATATTCACCTTGATGTTCTAGAAAAGTCCCCAACATTATATAATCATTGAAATGAAATTTAGTACAACCTATAATCCTCTAACTGATGGCCAATCAAATTAGACTATTCAAACACTAGATGATATGTTGAGAGAATATCTTTGGACTTCAAAGTAGTATGGGACCAAAATCTCCAACTGGTTGAATTATTCTAAAACAATAGTTTCTATTCGATGATCTTTATGACACCATATGATGCCCATTATAGGAAAAAGTGAAGAACATCAACATGTTGTCATGAATTCGGTGAGTGTAAGCTACTAAGAACTGAAATTGTTGATGAAATGGTGGATAAGTTTAAAACCATTCAGTAGAACGTTACGACATTCCAATATTGACAGAAAATTTATGCATACATTCATCAATGATAACATTAGTTTAATGTTGGAGACATGGTATATCTACGCATATCTCTCAGCAAGAAGGTCATGAGGTTTGGGAAGAAAGGAATTTTAAGTCACATGTACATCACCCCCTTTGAGATTCTTGATCATTTCAGAAAGGGGTATATCTCATGGAAAATCCATATACATGGTCCAATGTACATGATTTATTTCATGTATCCCTCTTATATTAGTACATAATAGGCCCTTCACATGTACACTCTTCAAAGGGGGAAGAACTTGATAATGATCTTTCTTATGAGGAGAAGCAAGTGAAGATCTTGGATTATAGAGATAATGTTTTACATAATGGGACTAATCCCCAGGTAAAGGTACTATGGATGATCCAAAAGTACTAAGAGGGAACATGAGAACTCTAGGAGGCAATGATGGAAAAGTACCCACACCGGTTTATGGTTCATAATTTAAAAATGAAATTTTGAGGGTTAAATTTTTTATGGGGGGGATAATGTAACTACCTAAATATTCCAATATAATTTCCATTTTATATATATGTCATATAATCACATTAAACAACAACAAAATTAACTACTATGTACCATGTGACCTTTAATAATATAATTGTAACTTATGTGATTTGAATTTCAAAAATAAGACATACAGGGTTGAGATCAGTAAGTTATTTATTGTATAATATCACAAACATAATTTTTTGTTGATAGTTTCATACACTTATGAATAATGATGTAACCCTTATGAATATTGAAATTATCTAATGAATAGTAATATCACTAATGATAGTATATAAATATGATACCATTGGATGTATAATATACCTATATCTCGGAATAAGTAAATTAATTTGATAGAATTTTTTTTTCAAGTAAATTTTGATTTTGATTAAATATTAAGTTAATAATGATTGGATTATTTTTAAAACAATTGGAGTTTATTTTGAGATTCTCGAGGTATAAAAAATTTTTAGGTTGTATTTTGGGGATTTTTCTAAAATACATAAATTTTTTATGATTAGTAAAATACGATAATTTAAGATAATTGTTAAATAATGGATTTATTGAGTCATTAATGAAGTTATGATGATTTAAGCCCAACTGGTTAGAACTCACAAGCTATTTTTACAATTTTTGGTCTAGGAATAATTAAAATATCGGGTCATGAAGGAAAATAATAAACTAAGGAATTAAATATTATGAAAACCCTCCTCTCCAATATAAATACCACCCCCTCATTACCTCATCTCATAACTCCCCTAATGCTTTTTCCATGGATATATTCTATCCAAATGACTTCTCAATACAATCCCCAACATCTAGTGGCCCTTAGTCGCTGCAAAATTACAAATCCTCTCCCATTAAGTTTCTCTCAAGGAAGGTTGATTTAATAGGAAAATTCCTCTTTTCGTTCCTTTCATTTATATGTTCCTTTATTCAATTTTATTTCCAAAACACTACTCATACATATGGTATGAAAACTACAATAAAAAACATATACTTTAATTCTTTTTTGATAATAGGATAATTCCTTATCCCTTATACATTCCCTATAACTTATTTAAAGGAAATTAAAACACCATTTCAGATGAGTTAATTTATCACATTCAAGGATGACAGGTTATCGATTTATAATATTATAATAAATTTGGGTCATGATTCTTTTTTTATATTTGAACAAAACTATGTTGGGTGTATTTTATTTTATTTAATTTTTTTTAATTATGATTAACTCATGATGTAAAATAATAATAAAAAACAAGACAATTGTGAGAAAAAACACTAAAATTAATTAAAGTGTTTATCATTAATGTTTTATATAATGATTACTATTTACTCAAAATAAAAAAATTAATTTTATAACCATGTAATATTTTGTACGTTAACTAAAGAAATATATTTTCAATTCATTGAAAACATTCTCATTTATAATGATTCTTTGTTCATGAAAATAAGTAAACCGGTCGTAAAAACCAAGAAAACAAACGAACCCAAACAATAAAATTAGACAACTTATCCCCTGAAAAAGGGCATGAATAAAATAAAAAAGTGTATGATAAATAATTTACATAGATAATACGTTCTATAATTATTATTTAATCGTTTTAATGTGTTCATTCATGTCATAAATAAAATGTAGTGAACACCATCAGACTTACGGTAAGGGATCCTCTCCATTTCACATTTATTCAATAATTTCCTCTTTTCTATTCCTTTTAATGTGTAATACCTAATGATGGGGTATGATTTACCACCTAACCAGTACTATAATCATGTTATATATGTTATAATGAAACCCTTTATATCTCATTAATACTTCTTAATTACACATGATACTATTCCCATAATATGTAAGGAATTCTACCCAAATATCATTTATTCATTCAGGTTGCCATATCATTCCTTCTACTATAATTAAGTTATATTATCAATTTATGTTTATATTATAAATTTTTTGTACATATAAAATACTCAATTATTAATAACCCTAAATCATTCACTTATTTGGGATACACATGTTTTTACGTGATTCCCTCCCCAATACACCCTGATAAGAAATCATTTTTAAGGGAACATCCCAAATTTTTACCTGATTTAATGTGCACTATATCATCTATTTTAATCCCAAATTTTCTTAATAAAATAATTCCTATTTTTTTTATGTTCATATAGGTTAACTTCTGGTTTTGAATAATGTATTTTTTCCTTTTCTATTTTAATCACTCTATAGTTTTTTCCATAAAACCTCTCAAAATTTATTTAATGATAATATTTTATAAATAATTTTCATACTATGTGAAATGGTCTTCAGAGTTAGCCTTGAAACATACTAAATTCATGTATTATGTTTCATCCACATTTTTATGATTCAAGGATTATATGATCTAATGCTTATATGTATTGATTTTTTATATTATATTGCTTTTTTATATATTAATTTCATGTCTTCAAACCCTTGTGATGTAGATTTATTCTTATGATTATTCCCTTACTTGGATTTTTAGCACCCCCAATATTCTTGATATACCTAGGTTATCCTAGAAATATGTATGATAAAAAGGGTATTTAGGATCCCAATATGATGAGTATATAACATAATGTTTTTTATTTCCATGTTTTTAGTTTTATGTACCTTGTCTTCCAGGACACTAGACTTAACGATACATGTCTTTTAGTTTGATGAATAATTATTATTAAATTCTTGTAATATTATGTCTAAAATTATTAGGTCACCATATTATTTCCTGATTATATGGTACACATTTTCATTTCTAATATAATTCCAATACTTATAAATAAATAATATATTATATGAATTTCAATTTTCACAATAATTCTACAATATTGTGTATTTAAACATATTCAACTTTAGAACACTTTATCACATCTTCATTGAAATGTAATGATGATTTTATTTCATTTATAACATTAATGTCCCTAATTTCTATATATAATAATATTGGATCCTTCTTAATTCTCATAATGGATGTGATTATGGGATCCTTTCTATTTATTTCATCTGAATCATTATTTTCATTCACAATAAGATATTTGAATTAGATTTCATAATACATTATAATCTTGTTCCATATTAATTGGTTATAAAAAAAATCAATCCATGTGAATATTAATTTTAGGATATTATTTTTGGTATTCATTTAACTACTCACCTTATAGGGATAATGAAAACAAATTATCATTTAAAATATTATTGCAACCAATGACTAATAGTATTTTATGTAATAATTATCATGTAATTTCACCCCCCTTAAAATGTAGGCTTTCCCACTATCATTTTGAATCAATCCTATTCCAATTACATGATCTCAATGAAGACTTTATACCATGAATATTTCCCAATGTGTGGGTTGTGTATGTGCTAGCATTGTGATATTACAAAAGTTTTCTTCCATAAATCTATCTTCATGTTAATTGTTTATAAAAATAATCACTCCATTAATAGTGTAATTTAAAGGTGGATTTTAATGAAACATGAATATAAAAATAAATCATAGATGGTAGATATTTTTTATACGGAAAATATTGTTTAATATCAATTATATTGGACTTGGCCATTCCTTAAAGTCGAGATTAATTAATGGAACCATATATATCCCATTGTCTTTTATAAAATTCTTGAAAATTATACATCCATAATACATAAAATTTCATATAATATATCATTTTCAAAAAATAATTACATTATTCAAATATTTCTCATGATCTACCACACTTTTGGATTATAGCCGAATATCATCAAAAATGGCTAGCACAAATTTTTAGATGCAATATATTAAGACTGTGTTCATCAACTATATGAATAGTTTTTGGGGAATTAGTATGTATAAATGGAATCTCAATGAACTCATGGGGTCAATGAATTATTTTAATGTTATATGTGGGAACATATTCCATCATTAACATTGATTTCAGAAATCATGACCAATAGTCCACCATACAGGAAATTTGGCCCTCCATAGTTGTTTCAATATGTCATCAATATATTGTAGTGGATACATGTACATTACCATGATTTTATTTTTTTACGATAATTAGTAAATAATAATATTTTAATAAAATTCTTATTGAATATTATTATAAAGTCCCCCCATAGTAGATCACTTGGGTATATAAACCTATTTTCTAGATTCTATTTTAACAACTTATTCAGATACTCCATCACAATAGTGGTCATTATATTGGGATTGATGGATTCATGAATAAATCTCTGTATAAGATCTATTTTTATCTCATCCTCTTCATCATGAGGAATATTATGAAAATATTTAGGGAATATATGATAATAGTTCCTTGAAATGGGAATGTATATAAAAATGTTATTTCCTTTTTCTTAATAATTAATTCTATAAATGATTCCTCATAAAGAAATAATATACATGATTGAATATATCATTAAAATTTATATTTATTCTCATCATTAAATTTTTAAATAAACATATGGTGACTAGGGATGTGGTGATTGATTTCACATTAATGATGTTTTATGATTCGTTTCTATTACTGGAATAAATATGTGCCCAATATAACATCAACAACGACTAAAGTATGTGCAGAACGAATCTTTGGGAGGTTTATTCCATCATTATTTATTGGGTAAGAGTTATGTACATATGGTATAATATTTTCACTATTATATATTCTCAAGGGTAATTAAATATCCATTATTTGGGGTGGGAATTATATAGTTAAACTAGTATTTCTTGAAAATAATGAATTTTTAGAATCTGAAAAAAAAAATTCTATACATGAATGAATATGTACACTACTGATAAATTCATAATTATATTTATCCAAATCATCACTAGTGATAAAATATTACCCACATTTAACTCTACGAAATATAAGTTATTATCTGTTATTATCATAAAATCCAATTAGATTACGGAATTATATATTATAATTTCCATGTTACAAGATGTTGAAATATGGGAATAAAAGATGATTGTTGATAATAATTATATTTTCATACATGTTGTTATCTGTATTATTTATCTCAATTTATCATTTATTAGACTGAAGAACAAATTATTCACAATGAAAAACCCACCACATTCACTTGAGATTATCTAAATGTTGCTTCATATCAAATTTTTGATATATTAGAAGATGGGTTTTCAAACCACCATGAGATTCATCTACTGATCATCCAGGATTAAACTATGTTTTCCAATTTTTGTCTTATTCTCTACATAAACCATGGGATTTCCTAAATTGTATCACATCGTTTAGTGAAATAATAAAAATATCAATTCATTATTAACAATTTAAAAAAATCTCCAAATCCTTTATTATACATCCATTTACCCATTAAAGAAGTGGTCAAAATTACGTCTAGTGTAAATGAAAAATATTGAATCATACTATTGATTCCTCAAGATGGTTTCCTCATATTCAACGATTGATCAAGTTTTTTTTCTATCAATGGAAGTCCATATCTATTTTAGGATGGTTTTATTATGCATGATATTTATTGATAACTATATTCTTATATTCTTAAAATTACATGGAATAATTTCTTTTTTGGGATTCATGTTCTTTGTCGACTCCCATTAGTGATCAAATTACCCCTCCCATGTGAAAAATATCCAGTATAAATTTTTCTTATTTTTATCATTAATGGAATGGGAAAATATTTCAAATGGAGTTGATATATTATATAATGATGATGGAATTTTATGATACACTAAATTTTGGTGTCCTTTATCTCATAATGGAAAAAACAATAAGATTCTATTTATAAGGATATTGTTCCACACAATTCAAGTAAACATTATTAAATATGGACATTTGAACTAGTAATTACATTATTTTATCAACATTGTCATTAATTGGGTTAGGTATCTCTATTTTGAAATCATAAAATTTCATATCACAATGGTTTTTGGAATGATTACATCAATATTTTATCTGTTCTTAAAAAAATTAATGGTTAGAAATATTTTATAAATATGAACATAGACATGTATATAGTCACTATAAAATTAATATCAACTAAATGAAATTTATATTATAACTATTATAACTCCAAGTTTCAATCGTTGTTATCAATGGAAATTTCCCTTTAATTTATATAATAATTTAATTCTATTGAAACCCGTTATAATTGTTTATAAATATTTAGAGAATATTTGAAATCATATCTCCATTTATTGTCAGGCCAGGTCTCTAGCTAGGACTATTATTCATGAAAAATTTATATATCCATTTAATAATCAATTACAAGAAAACTTTCATTAACCCTTGGTAGACAAATTTCTGATCGACATACAATTTTAGAATTTATTCAGGGATGTAATTTATTAAACACAACACTCTTATTACATTAGAATAATATAATTATGTTTTCCAGTTTTTTTAGTTATCTTTAGGTTTTTACATATATATTCTGATGATAATTCCAAAAAATAACTAGACCTTGAAATGATAACCACTATAGAGACTCTTATCTATAACACATATTATTACATTTTATTAGCATAAAACAAAATAATAACTCCCAAAAAATACATTAAATTATTGATATTGGTATAAAATGTTGACAATATATCAAATTGAGTCTTAAAATAAATATTAATTTCATAATATTAATAATGAGATCTTAAATTCATTTTAGGGCCATGAACTACATAGGATAAACTAGGTAACACATAAATAAATGGGTTATCTATAAATACTTTATGAAAACAAAAATGGTGAAAAAATTCAGCTTTTGAGTTAAAAGGACAAACATGATATCGTAAAAGATATCAATAATGAATATTTATATGAGTGTTTCAAATAATAAAAATGAAATAATAAGATCTTGGAAATATAGGAATGGGGATCAAAAAAACATTGAATATTCATAAGTAATGGCTTGGTGCAATGAATACATCACATAAAGAAAAGAGACACACCATTTATTGTGTTTACACCTTAACCCCATGTATATCATATCCTGAGACACTATTTTTACCCAATAAATTTGTGTACTATCTCAATTTAATCATCATATAATCCATATGAATATATGTTCTATGATATAAAATCTTACATAATTATTTTGCATCATAAACCCCTTGGAATGTAAAAACGTTACTACATGATGTTATATAACATATCCAACTGACATATAATAATCAATTCCTGTAATAAAGGAATAAACAATACCATATATATTTATAGATAAAAAATATTTCAATGTACTTGAAAATTATGTCTATGTAAATTTATGAAATAAAAATACTCCGAGAAGTAATTTAGGAAGCATTTTTATTATATGGGGTTTTTTTAGGGTAATCAAATATTAAAGATAGAATATTATAACAATAACCTTAAATCCATAAATAAATAAAAAATAATAATGAATAAAATATTTTTTTATGGAATTTTAATGTTTTAAAAATCTCCTTGAGTGGTATTCTAAATCAGGGAAGAATATATCGATGTTTCTTTTATTCAACTCTGAAAAATGAATGATATTCATAAAGGAATAGCAAAGACATGTTTATCTCCAACACATAAATCCTAACTAGAAGGTATAAATTTTTTTGTGTCATATACAAGGATTAATAAATAATTAAAATATAATAATACAATGGAAAATTTATATGAATGGGTAAACATTTAACCTAATGAAAATATGGTAGTATGTAGAGATATGATAGCTTAGGTATCAAAAAATTCTAGAATAGTACTTAACATCCAGTATTATCAAATTACAGTAATTAAATTAAAAAATTATGAACCTCTTAAATTTATATTCGATCAGCGATAATTATATTATTTTTATTTAAAACTATTTCAATGTGATATAATTTTTAATTAATTTGTTCAGGGGATATTTGATTCATAGTTCCAAGGTCAGATCGCATATAAATAAATATTTTTGTTAGTTTAAAAATGTATTGTAACTATATAATAGAAATTTAATGGATATTAGGTTGTTTTAAAATTTAAAATTTTCCAAAATATCAAATTTTTTCTAACAAATATATAAACTATTTAGTATATGTGTTGTCATTATATTGTTAATTCATTCAAAAAATTTCATAGAAATTAATAAAAATGAATCATTTTATTATTATTTTTTATATTATTTATATATTTAGAAACATTAAATATGTCATAATATACCTATTATAATCATATTTACCAATAATATTATATATATTACTATCCTTGAAAGAGGTAGTTGAAAAATTATGTTATTCATGATGTAGTCGAACCCACAACATTTAAAAAATGATTACCCTTTTAAAGTGACAACAGAGTAGGATTTTTTGGATGGTATATTGTTTTAAATTAATTAAATTAAATAATATTTATGATAATGGAGTAAATATTTGTTGTTGGATTTAATTTTTTTGAATGGTGATTATGAGGATATCATTAAATTGCTCGGTTGAGTGTATTACATAATAAAATGAATGTATCCTAATGGAATTAAATACAAATTAGATTTCGATTTATTACTTTTTAAAGGAAGATGATTCTAGGGATTTTTGGGATAGATTATGATAAATTTTATAAGACCTTTGTTTAGTCAAGGATGTTTTCATGTGTGAGGTGATGGGGATATGATGGGTTTTAATTATAAGTTAAATAGTGTCCTTCTATTTTTATATTTTATTCATTATTTTATTTTTTTGTTAAGATAGAAAAAATGTGATGAATATTGTGACTATATATTGTAATGATTTGATGTTTTTCCATGAAAATGGACACATATATTAGTAACTCCCCATTTCAAATTTTTTTCTCAACCATTATCACCATGTTTCTAACATATGTGACTCATAAAATGTAATGATTCATCATATCTAACAATATCCTCTTGGTATAAAGAAGTATGTATATCAATTACATATTATATATTTTACACTACAGATTTGATGATGAATTAGAAGTTCCCTAAAATACATATATTTAATACATGAGTTTCATGACAATGTAAGATGACATTATAATCTAATTCTATTTTTGGATAGTACATTTGAATAACTACTTATATTATGTTGTATTATCAATAATAGATATTATATAATAAATTTTTAGAATAAATATCTAAAAACATATTGTGTAATGGTTATGGTATGAATTTTATATAAAAAAATTAATGGAAATCAATATTTAGAAACTAATAAATATATCCAATAAGACCAATGGTATTCAATATTACATTAAAATTCAAATTTAACTTTTAAATAATAGGTAACCCTTATATATCAAAAATGGTAAAAAATATTATCAAAAATGAATATAATAATATCTATCTAGTTTGGCACTATCTATGACCATAATTAATCACTACAAATAATGAAATATTACCAATAGTTCCTCTAAATATCATCATTACCCATCATATTTTTATTTCATAAGTCTCAATTTGAAAGGCTATATATATCTATATATTTCATTCTATAAATGTAGAAATCACCTGAGTACACACTTTAATATAAATCCCTCTCAAGATTAGAAAATTCTCTACAAATTATGGTTTTTTGAAATAATTGTAAAAAACAAAAACAGTGGGTAATTGTTTTCCAACAATAAAATTTTTATAGTATCAATAGATACATAATAACAATTGTATTCCCTATTTCCATATAACAATTATATTATGTTTATACATAATCCATATTTCCTTAAAAACATTATATTATAATATACTAATATGAGATCTTTGTAAGGAAATCTTACCATACAATTCATGAATAATTATAAAACAATTAATTACCCATGAATTTCTATCATTAATAATTAAAATAATAGAACCAAAATAACATGTTACTCTCAATTAATCTCATAAAATGTATAGTAAAAATTCTAACCATGAATAAAACAAAAATCATTGTTTGGACAGTCATGTCTTTTAATCCCATTGAAATAACACCTCCCAACAGATAGACCCCTGGATCTAAAAAAATTAAATTATCCCATTCTATTATAAACTATGTCATATGTACATCATATATTCCAAAAAATACCCACAATATATAATTCCCAAATATATCTTGTATTTTCCTATAATTCACTATAGAAGAATATAGGTGACATAAAAAGAGTAACATACTTACATGAAAAAACAATATTTGAGTTTCATTTTAATTTTAATATTTGACTATATTATTTTGTGAAAGAAACCTGTATATTATTATCTATTTTTTAATATTGTTATAATATTTATACGAATAAAATAATAATGACTCACATTAAAATACTACATTTGAATAATAACAGTAGAAATATATAACAATAGTCTCTTATTCTAGGAAACAAATACATTCAACTTATTGGATTTCATGAATTACATGGATCGATTCAATCGTATGATTCTTCTACACATATCTTCCTCAAAAAAGTTTTAAATTGATAAAAAATAATAAATACTTAATAACACTTTAAAAATCCATTGATAAACTCACCCAATTTTATTTGTACAATAGATTATATCTGACCTCATTCATGACACCTCATATTTTATTTGTCTTTTTCTAGTTAAAAGTTTTTTTACCATAATTGGGGAGACAATAATATCAGCATCACAGTATAAAATATAAGTAAATTTCTAAAACCAAAAATAATATTTGAGTTGGTAAAAATAATTATTTTAAAAATATAACCCAAAAATAATAAATAATAATAATTTGAAATTAAAAATATACCCCTATTGATCAAACAAATATACATTAAAATTTATCCCCCTTTATGATGATAATTAGTACGTGTAACCGAAAAAATAAAAATTAAAAAAAAGATAGATAAGAAAACTGAGACTCTCCTTAGTATAATATGCACTATCCAACAAGAAAAAACCACTTCAAAAACATTACGTCCTTTTTCCTACCCATAATAATTTAAATCATGTTTGAATTCTTAAAAAAATTCGCATTCATTATTTGATAAGAAATTAGTATGAGATAACATATGGCTCATCTAATATATTCTATTATCCATTAGGATGATATATTTTATTGAAAATAAATAAATTGTATCCCCCAACATGGTTAAAATAATGTTTTTATATTGTTATTTCAATGAAAACATTAATCAACACCATCATACATTAGAAAATTCTTATGAATCATTGTTGACATATCTTTCAAAGGGATATAGAATTTTTTTAGAGAATCCCATTCACATATGTACAAATTCAAAAAGATAGCGAAATATAGAAAGTCACATTGGTTGAAAATAATTATATGAATGAAATTTACAAGTCATATAGTCTCATAAGAAGTATTAATTATATCATGTAATTTTATTATGTAGTTAGTACCATTAGAATGATCTTATAGTGTTTATATTTCAAAAATTCCATACCACAAAAATAATTGAAAAATATCCCATGGTATGTGATGCACAAGGCCTTTATATCATTGATTTATATAAAAAAATAGCAGTATATTATATGACATCTCATATTTTAAACTAGACATTAGGACCACCCAGATTGTTGAGTCTCTATCATATTAATAATGTATGACAACCCTGCTTTTTATTACAACTTAAGCATGCTTTATTACATAAAACTTCACTTGATACAACAAAGAAGATCGATAGGTTTAGTGTCTTTGGGCCTAGGATCATTACATAAAAACTTTAAACTTGAAATACAACATCTTTATTGAAAACTTCCTTTACATGACCACTACATTCCTTCGTACTTAGCATTGCATGGGATAACCCAAGGACATGCATATGAAAAGGGTGAGCTATAAAGCCCAGTAAGGGAGTACACAATGAATAACATGAGGAGTATAATACATGTTAGGCAATAGGAACATCAATAGAGCATAAGAGTAACATGAACATAAATGCATGATAAAGCATGATAATCATAACATGGAAATGTGGCAACAACACTTAATATTGAATTAGCATGAGCCAATAATCATTGCACATGGAGCATGTGTAAACCCTCATTGCACATGAAGAACGAGTAAACCCTTGTTTCACTTGAATTACCATGAGTCAAAACTCATTGCACATGACGTATCATGATACTATACTTTACCCAATGCATTTGAGCTCTATAAAGGGCGCACCCTTCATAAACATTTCATTTCATTTATAAGTGTGCCACATGGATCATAAAACATGGATTCATAAAACATAATCATTTATTCCACGATAAAGGAATGCGAAATTCATACATGAAACTTTATAATCAATTAGTAAATGTGAATAAAGGTGAATACCCTTGAAGGAGAAATGGGCATGGTATTCACTACACAATGATAATGTCTTAGAAAATCGGTGTGATTTCGGCAGTGTAACGGCGTGACATAAAAATTCATAAAAATGGTTGATGAGAGAGAAAGGGGTTCCTCATCATATTTACATGTAATGTACAGTAAGAAGGTCATATAGATACATGTCCCAGCAATTGAAAAGAAATTTAGATTCATGATACAAAAGTATTGCTTGAATATAGAAGGGGAGAAAAAGGTTCCTTTCGGAATTTCGGCATAGTAACGGGTGTACATGGGAGGCATTTAATGAGAGATAAAGGGGTCTCTCATCATTCAAACAATAATAGAGAAGTATGGGAGAGGTGCAAAACCATACCCCAACATTCAAAATTGAAATTAAAAGGGCAATACAACTTAAAGAAAATTGACAAAAATGAGAAAGGAAGAAAAAAACCCTTACTTGGAAGTGTGCTTCCAAAGGCTAGAGAGAGGCTTGTGAGAGGCTTCTTGGGAGCTTGGGGCACCTTGAGAGGATTCTAGAGAGAGTAGGGCAGAGGTTGGACGAACTGCAAGGGCTTTGAGTGAGGAGGAAGTGGGAGCTTGGGTGGGTTTATATAGGAAAGGTTAGGGAATTCTTTATTATTTAGGTTTGGGACCCCTTATATTAAAATAATCCAAACCACAAACCATCCCATGGTATTTGCCCATGGTTTCTGGAAAAGGAAATAGGAAAACAATATTTTACAAGGCCAATCTCCGAACATATTAAAAAATCAGGGTTGCTTATGTGGAGGTGAGTCACACTCCCATGGAAATTAATTTAAATAGGCAAAGTGTTGAATAAGTCTTGAGGGCTCCATTAATGCTTTGAAAAGTAAGTCAAACAAACCCAAAACCTCATTATTTTAATGATAAAACACATATTGGCCCAACATAAGGTTTATGGTATTTTATTACATCACCATTGGGTCATTATGATGTCATGAAACACATTATATATTTAAATGGTATTTAATTTTTACCCAAAAATTTGACTGTCTCTGAAAATTAAGAAAAATTCACCGTTGGATAATTTCGACGTCCTGATTCCAAAAATAATATTTATTTTATCTAAATAATTTTCTAAATATGTGAATTTTCACTTTTAAAAAAAACAGACATTTATAACAAATTCCTGGGTTTTTACAGAAATGGCTTTCAAACCTTAATAAAAAATTTAATTGCATTCATAAAATTATAAGATCATTTATATTTAATAAATATTAATTTAATATTAATAATAGTATTTTATTAAAATATTATTTAATTCAAAAATCCTTTAATTTAATAAAATATAATTCATAATTAAATAATAACTAAAAACACCATTTGTATTTTAAAAACTAATTACAATGTATCAAAAATGACTAGAAATTATATTCATTATTATATACAGAAATAATGTACATGAACACGGTGATACTTATTTGTTACATAACCCCTTAAAATAGCCGCATAAGACCTAAGGGTAAGGTGTGTGATGGTGACAGACTCCTTGGGTGGCTCGGATAACATCGCTCGAGTGGTAATTTCAATCAACTTCCACTTTTCCTGTAGACGATCACGTTCGAGCTTGACTTGATGATGCTCATCTTGGTCTTGGTCAAGGGAAAAGGCCAAAGACGCCACCTCTTTTCCGAGCTCTAACAAATGGGTTTCGTAAGGGGAAATTCTACTGGATGAGGCCATCGCTTCCTTTGTCTGGGTAGAAATGGGTTCGTTAAAGCCTTATATTTATACTACTCAGATGATCACTGTTCAATGGCTATAAAAGTAACAGTCACAAATCTTAACGTAAAACTAAAGAGGTTGAAATCTTATAAGAACATTTTTCATGAAGAAACATTTAACTGGATTAAGAGGTATTTTTCATTAATGAAACTTTGGGTCGTTACAATATTTCCCCCTTAAGAAATTTCGCCCGTGAAATTTTCCTTTTCCCACACTAAAACAAATGTGGGTAACTCAGCTTCATCATATCCTCCGACTCCCAAGTTTCTTCTTCAAACTTGTGGTTTCTCCACAACACCTTGACGAGGGGCATTGTCTTATTTCGTAGAACTTTTTCTCTACGATATAAGATCTTCACTGGTTTCTCCTCATAAGAAAGATCATCTTCCAATTGTACCACCTCAGAAGAGAGTACATGTGAAGGGTCCGGTATGTACTTCCTTAATAGGGATACATGATAGACATCATGCACCTTGGCCATAGTAGGTGGAAGTTCTAGTCGATAGTCCATAGCCCCAACACGATCAAGAATCTCGAAGGGGCCGATGTACCTTGGACTTAACTTCCCTTTCTTTCCAAACCTCACGACCTTCATCCACGGAGATATGCGTAAAAACACCATGTCTCCGACTTTAAACTCACGGTCTCATCGACGATTATCTGCATAACTCTTCTGTCGACTTTGGGCTGCCTTGATATGCTACTGAATGGTTTTCACCTTCTCCACCATTTCTTCGACCATTTCTGGTCCAAGCAGCTTACGTTCACCGACCTCATCCCAACATGTCGGTGTTCTACACCTTTTCCCATACATGGCTTCATATGGTTCCATTTGGATACTCGAGTGGAAACTATTATTATAAGAGAACTCAACCAGAGGAATATATTGATCTCATCCTCCTTTAAAGTCCATTGAGCATGATCTCAATATATTTTCATGTGTTTGGATAGTCCACTCGGATTGGCCATCAGTTTGAGGATGATAGGCCGTACTGAAGTTCAGTTCAGTATTCAGAGCATGTTGAAGACTCTTCCAAAACATAGAGGTAAATCTTGGATCTCGGTCAGAAACAATAGATAGTGGTACTCCATGAAACCGTACCACATCCCTGATATATATCCGTGCCAGTTGATCCAAAGAGAAATCCTCTCGAATAGCAATGAAGTGTGCAGTCTTTGTAAGACGATCCACAACAACCCAGATTGCATTGTTTCCTTTGGATGCCCTTGGAAGTCCGGTGACAAAGTCCATGGTGATGTTCTCCCATTCCCATTATGGTATGAGCAATGGTTGCATCATCCCCTTAGACTTCTGCCTCTCTGCCTTCACTTGCTGACACACCAGGAATTTTGATGTATATTCGGCGATCTCCTTCTTCATATTATCCCACCAAACGTTTTCTCGGAGATCTCGATACATCTTTGTGCTCCCTGGGTTGATAGAGAAATATGAACTATGTGAATCATCCAAAAGTTCCTTCTTCAGCTCCGAACTTGATGAAACACATAGTCTTTTCCCAAACCGCACAATTCCTTCTTCATTAACATTAAACTCTGAGGATTTTCCCTTTTTGATAGCTTCCACTTTTTTGTGGATTCCCGCATCATCCTTTTGAGCATCCTTTAACCTTTTAAAAAGAGATGGTTGAGCAATCATTTGTGAAAGGATTGATGATGTTCCCTTATTTATGAACCCCACATCCATCTTCATTAAGTCTAAGAAGATTGGATCCTTCTCAATTCTCATCATTGATAGAATCGCTGGATCCTTTCTACTTAGGGCATCTGCCACCTTGTTCGCTTTCCCAGGGTGGTAATGTATTGAATAGTCAAAATCCTTGATGAGCTCTATCCATCTTCTCTGGCGTATATTAAGCTCTTTCTGTGTGAATATATATTTAAGACTCTTTTGGTCAGTATATATCTCACATTTCTCTTCAAAGAGATAATGCGGCCAGATTTTCAAGGCAAAGATCACCGCCTCCCACTCCAGATCATGCGTTGGATAGTTTCGCTCATTGATTTTCAACTGCCTTGAGGCATAGGATATCACTTTATCATTCTGCATCAGCACACATCCTAAGCCCTTCTTCGAAGCAGCACTGAATACCACAAAAAGCTCCCCACTTGTGGGTAAAGTGAGCACGGGTGCAGTGATAAGCCTCCTTTTCAACTCCTTGAAGCTTTCTTCGCATTCATCACTCCAATCAAACTTTACTCCCTTTCGAGTTAGCTTGGTAAGACGGTAGGACAATCGTGAGAAATTTATCACAAATCGTCGATAATATAAAGCTAACTCCAAGAAGCTACAAGTATCAGTTACCGATGTTGGCCTCGGCCATCCCTCATTTGCATCTGTTTTGGAGGGGTCCACAGATATCCCATTACTTGTGATGATATGGCCTAAGAATGAGACCTCCTTCAACCAGAACTCACACTTGTTGTACTTGGCATAGAGCTTCTCCTTGCGCAAAGTCTCCAGTACAGTTCTTAAATGCTCCTCATGGTCCTCCTTGGTTTTGGAGTATATTAGAATATCATCTATAAAGACTACCAAAAATTTGTCTAGGTAATCTCTAAAGACTCTATTCATCAAGTCCATGAATATTTATGGAGCATTGGTGAGTCTGAAAGGCATTACTATGAATTCATAGTGCCCGTACCTTGTACAAAAAGCAGTCTTAGGGATATCTTCCTTCTTCACCCTTACATGATAATATCCCGACCGCAGGTCCACCATGGAGAAGTATTGTGCTCCACACAGCTGATCAAACAAGTCATCAATTCTTGGGATAGGATACGTGTTCTTTATCGTGATTTTTTTATGTTCACAATTATCGATGCAAAGCCGCATTGACCCATCCTTCTTCTTGATGAAGAGGACTGGTGCACCCCATGGTGATGCACTTGGGCGTATAAACCCTTTATCCATATTCTCCTGTAGTTGTTTCTTCAGCTCTTCAAGCTCAACAACATCCATTCTATATGGAGTCTAGGATATTGGTAGCACCCCAGGTATAAGTTCAATTGAGAACTCAACATCTCTTCTTGGAGGAAGACCAGTAAGTTCCTCGGGAAATACTTCAGCGAATTCCCTCACAATAGGCATTTTTTCAAGGGTGGTTTTTTCCTTGGACACAATCATCTGAGCCAGATATGCGTGCTCATAAGGCAGTAATATCCATGCTTGAGATGATGGAGATAAAGGAGATTCATCTTCCTCCTGACACTTGTAAAGAATCGGGGGTCGATTCACCATATGGAGTATGATTTCCCTCTCCCAACAATTTATGTTGGCTCTATATAAGGAAAGCCAATCCATGCCAAGAATTGCATCAAATTCCACCAGAGGGAGTATGATGAAGTTCACCAGGAAATTCAATCCACAGATTATAACAGGGGAGGACTTATACTCATGGTATGCAATGATTGCTCCATTTGCCGTACTCACCGACATTTCTACTTCCATGATTTGTGGTGGTGCAGGAATTGTTCTACTAAACGTTTGAGATATAAAAGAATGCGTAGAACCTGAATCAAAAAGTAGTTTCGCTATTATTGAATGAATAACTACAGTACGTGTCACCACTTCGTTGTTGGGGTTCACTTCGGCAGAAGTGATGGAAAAAGTTATTCCTTGCTGTCTTGGAGGTTGTTGGTTGCCTCCGATAACCCTTGGATTAGGGCACTGATTTTCAAAATGACCCGGTTCTTTGCATTTGTAGCATTGAACAACGCGTTGAGGTTTGAACGGAGCGTTCCTCTCCTCTGTCGCAGCCGCGGGTCCTTCTTGCTGACAGTTAACAGCTAGGTGCCCTTCTCTTCCACACTTGAATCATTTTCTTGTCCCCCTAAGGCAATTTCTAGGGTTCTTCTTTCCACACTTTTGGCAATGGGGTGTTGGAACTTCTTAGCGCCGTTGGATTTATCCATCGGACCACCAGCATTGAAGTCCACCTTACGTTTCTTGTCCCCATGATACCCCTGTGATTCTTCGATCTCCATTTCAACCTTAAGGGCACATCGGACAATTTCCTCATAGCTGTCGAAGTCATAGATCGCTAATGCATTCCGCAAGCTAGGCTTCAGCCCACCAAAGAAGCGGTCAACCTTGCATTTGGGGGTAACGGCAAAGCCGAAAGCTTATCATGTGAGCCTTTTGAAGTTTTCCTCGTACACTCCCCCAGATTCTTCATCTTTCTGCTTTAGGGAATGGAAGTCCCTTTCCATCTTAAGATGGAGGGTGCGCAGAAAATATTTATCGAAAAACATCTTCCGGAATTCCTTCCATTCCAAAGCCTCGATCTCCTCCTCAGGCTTCGTATTTTTGAATTATGATTAACTCATGATGTAAAATAATAATAAAAAACAAGACAATTGTGAGAAAAAACACTAAAATTAATTAAAGTGTTTATCATTAATGTTTTATATAATGATTAATATTTACTCAAAATAAAAAAATTAATTTTATAA
Source organism: Viscum album (assembly GCA_963277665.1). Classification (NCBI taxonomy): domain Eukaryota; kingdom Viridiplantae; phylum Streptophyta; class Magnoliopsida; order Santalales; family Viscaceae; genus Viscum; species Viscum album. Next base: position 56,504,202 of record OY728143.1, on the reverse strand, counting down.
CCATGTAATATTTTGTACATTAACTAAAGACATATATTTTCAATTCATTGAAAACATTCTCATTTCTAATGATTCTTTGTTCATGAAAATAAGTAAACCGATCGTAAAAACCAAGAAAACAAACGAACCCAAACAATAAAATTAGACAACTTATCCCCTGAAAAAGGGCATGAATAAAATAAAAAAGTGTATGATAAATAATTTACATAGATAATACGTTCTATAATTATTATTTAATAGTTTTAATGTGTTTATTCATGTCATAAATAAAATGTAGTGAACACCATCAGACTTACGGTAAGGGATCCTCTCCATTTCACATTTATTCAATAATTTCCTCTTTTCTATTCCTTTTAATGTGTAATACCTAATGATGGGGTATGATTTACCACCTAACCAGTACTATAATCATGTTATATATGTTATAATGAAACCCTTTATATCTCATTAATACTTCTTAATTACACATGATATTATTCACATAATATGTAAGGAATTCTACCCAAATATCATTTATTCATTCAAGTTGCCATATCATTCCTTCTACTATAATTAAGTTATATTATCAATTTATGTTTATATTATAAATTTTTTGTACATATAAAATACTCAATTATTAATAACCCTAAATCATTCACTTATTTGGGATACACATGTTTTTACGTGATTCCCTCCTCAATACACCCTGATAAGAAATCATTTTTAAGGGAACATCCCAAATTTTTACCTGATTTAATGTGCACTATATCATCTATTTTAATCCCAAATTTTCTTAATAAAATAATTCCTATTTTTTTATGTTCATATAGGTTAACTTCTAGTTTTGAATAATGTATTTTTTCCTTTTCTATTTTAATCACTCTATAGTTTTTTCCATAAAACCTCTCAAAATTTATTTAATGATAATATTTTATAAATAATTTTCATACTATGTGAAATGGTCTTCAGAGTTAGCCTTGAAACATACTAAATTCATGTATTATGTTTCATCCACATTTTTATGATTCAAGGATTATATGATCTAATGCTTATATGTATTGATTTTTTATATTATATTGCTTTTTTATATATTAATTTCATGTCTTCAAACCCTTGTGATGTAGATTTATTCTTATGATTATTCCCTTACTTGGATTTTTAGCACCCCCAATATTCTTGATATACCTAGGTTATCCTAGAAATATGTATGATAAAAAGGGTATTTAGGATCCCAATATGATGAATATATAACGTAATGTTTTTTATTTCCATGTTTTTAGTTTTATGTGCCTTGTCTTCTAAGACACTAGACTTAACGATACATGTCTTTTAGTTTGATGAATAATTATTATTAAATTCTTGTAATATTATGTCTAAAATTATTAGGTCACCATATTATTTCCTGATTATATGGTACACATTTTCATTTCTAATATAATTCCAATACTTATAAATAAATAATATATTATAAGAATTTCAATTTTCACAATAATTCTACAATATTGTGTATTTAAACATATTCAACTTTAGAACACTTTATCACATCTTCATTGAAATGTAATGATTATTTTATTTCATTTATAACATTAATGTCCCTAATTTCTATATATAATAATATTGGATCCTTCTTAATTCTCATAATGGATGTGATTATGGGATCCTTTCTATTTATTTCATCTGAATCATTATTTTCATTCACAATAAGATATTTGAATTAGATTTCATAATAAATTATAATCTTGTTCCATATTAATTGGTTATAAAAAAAAATCAATCCATGTGAATATTAATTTTAGGATATTATTTTTGGTATTCATTTAACTACTCACCTTATAGGGATAATGAAAACAAATTATCATTTAAAATATTATTGCAACCAATGACTGATAGTATTTTATGTAATAATTATCATGTAATTTCACCCCCCTTAAAATGTAGTCTTTCCGACTATCATTTTGAATCAATCCTATTCCAATTACATGATCTCAATGAAGACTTTATACCATGAATATTTCCCAATGTGTGGGTTGTGCATGTGCTAGCATTGTGATATTACAAAAGTTTTCTTCCATAAATCTATCTTCATGTTAATTGTTTATAAAAATAATCACTCCATTAATAGTGTAATTTAAAGGTGGATTTTAATGAAACATGAATATAAAAATAAATCATAGATGGTAGATATTTTTTATACGGAAAATATTGTTTAATATCAATTATATTGGACTTGGCCATTCCTTAAAGTTGAGATTAATTAATGGAACCATATATATGCCATTGTCTTTTATAAAATTCTTGAAAATTATACATCCATAATACATAAAATTTCATATAATATATCATTTTCAAAAAATAATTACATTATTCAAATATTTCTCATGATCTACCACACTTTTGGATTATAGCTGAATATCATCAAAAATGGCTAGCACAAATTTTTAGATGCAATATATTAAGACTATGTTCATCAACTATATGAATAGTTTTTGGGGAATTAGTATGTATAAATGGAATCTCAATGAACTCATGGGGTCAATGAATTATTTTAATGTTATATGTGGGAACATATTCCATCATTAACATTGATTTCAGAAATCATGACCAATAGTCCACCATACAGGAAATTTGGCCCTCCATAGTTGTTTCAATATGTCATCAATATATTGTAGTGGATACATGTACATTACCATGATTTTATTTTTTTACGATAATTAGTAAATAATAATATTTTAATAAAATTCTTATTGAATATTATTATAAAGTCCCCCCATAGTAGATCACTTGGGTATATAAACCTATTTTCTAGATTCTATTTTAACAACTTATTCAGATACTCCATCACAATAGTGGTCATTATATTGGGAGTGATGGATTCATGAATAAATCTCTGTATAAGATCTATTTTTATCTCATCCTCTTCATCACGAGGAATATTATGAAAATATTTAGGGAATATATGATAATAGTTCCTTGAAATGGGAATGTATATAAAAATGTTATTTCCTTTTTCTTAATAATTAATTCTATAAATGATTCCTCATAAAGAAATAATATACATGATTGAATATATCATTAAAATTTATATTTATTCTCATCATTAAATTTTTAAATAAACATATGGTGACTAGGGATGTGGTGATTGATTTCACATTAATGATGTTTTATGATTCGTTTCTATTACTGGAATAAATATGTGCCCAATATAACATCAACAATGACTAAAGTATGTGCAGAACGAATCTTTGGGAGGTTTATTCCATCATTATTTATTGGGTAAGAGTTATGTACATATGGTATAATATTTTCACTATTATATATTCTCAAGGGTAATTAAATATCCATTATTTGGGGTGGGAATTATATAGTTAAACTAGTATTTCTTGAAAATAATGAATTTTTAGAATCTGAAAAAAAAAATTCTATACATGAATGAATATGTACACTACTGATAAATGCATAATTATATTTATCCAAATCATCACTAGTGATAAAATTTTACCCACATTTAACTCTATGAAATATAAGTTATTATCTGTTATTATCATAAAATCCAATTAGATTACGGAATTATATATTATAATTTCCATGTTACAAGATGTTGAAATATGGGAATACAAGATGATTGTTGATAATAATTATATTTTCATACATGTTGTTATCGGTATTATTTATCTCAATTTATCATTTATTAGACTGAAGAACAAATTATTCACAATGAAAAAACCACCACATTCACTTGAGATTATCTAAATGTTGCTTCATATCAAATTTTTGATTTATTAGAAGATGGGTTTTCAAACCACCATGAGATTCATCTACTGATCATCCAGGATTAAACTACGTTTTCCAATTTTTGTCTTATTCTCTACATAAACCATGGGATTTCCTAAATTGTATCACATCGTTTAGTGAAATAATAAAAATATCAATTCATTATTAACAATTTAAAAAAATCTCCAAATCCTTTATTATACATCCGTTTACCCATTAAAGAAGTGGTCAAAATTACGTCTAGTGTAAATGAAAAATATTGAATCATACTATTGATTCCTCAAGATGGTTTCCTCATATTCAACGATTGATCAAGTTTTCTTTCTATCAATGGAAATCCATATCTATTTTAGGATGGTTTTATTATGCATGATATTTATTGACAACTATATTCTTATATTCTTAAAATTACATGGAATAATTTCTTTTTTGGGATTCATGTTCTTTGCCGATTCCCATTACTGATCAAATTACCCCTCCCATGTGAAAAATATCCAGTATAAATTTTTCTTATTTTTATCATTAATGGAATGGGAAAATATTTCCAATGGAGTTGATATATTATATAATGATGATGGAATTTTATGATACACTAAATTTTGGTGTCCTTTATCTCATAATGGAAAAAACAATAAGATTCTATTTATAAGGATATTGTTCCACACAATTCAAGTAAACATTATTAAATATGGACATTTGAACTAGTAATTACATTATTTTATCAACATCGTCATTAATTGGGTTAGGTATCTCTATTTTGAAATCATAAAATTTCATATCACAATGGTTTTTGGAATGATTACATCAATATTTTCTCTGTTCTTAAAAAAATTAATGGTTAGAAATATTTTATAAATATGAACATAGATATGTATATAGTCACTATAAAATTAATATCAACTAAATGAAATTTATATTATAACTATTATAACTCCAAGTTTCAATCGTTGTTATCAATGTAAATTTCCCTTTAATTTATATAATAATTTAATTCTATTGAAACCCGTTATAATTGTTTATAAATATTTAGAGAATATTTGAAATCATATCTCCATTTATTGTCAGACCAGGTCTCTAGCTAGGACTATTATTCATGAAAAATTTATATATCCAGTTAATAATCAATTACAAGTAAACTTTCATTAACCCTTGGTAGACAAATTTTTGATCGACATACAATTTTAGAATTTATTCAGGGATGTAATTTATTAAACACAACACTCTTATTACATTAGAATAATATAATTATGTTTTCCAGTTTTTTTAGTTATCTTTAGGTTTTTACATATATATTCTGATGATAATTCCAAAAAATAACTAGACCTTGAAATGATAACCACTATAGAGACTCTTATCTATAACACATATTATTACATTTTATTAGCATAAAACAAAATAATAACTCCCAAAAAATACATTAAATTATTGATATTGGTATAAAATGTTGACTATATATCAAATTGAGTCTTAAAATAAATATTAATTTCATAATATTAATAATGAGATCTTAAATTCATTTTAGGGCCATGAACTACATAGGATAAACTAGGTAACACATAAATAAATGGGTTATCTATAAATACTTTATGAAAACAAAAATGGTGAAAAAATTCAGCTTTTGAGTTAAAAGGACAAACATGATATCGTAAAAGATATCAATAATGAATATTTATATGAGTGTTTCAAATAATAAAAATGAAATAATAAGATCTTGGAAATATAGGAATGGGGATCAAAAAAACATTGAATATTCATAAGTAATGGCTTGGTGCAATGAATACATCACATAAAGAAAAGAGACACACCATTTATTGTGTTTACACCTTAACCCCATGTATATCATATCCTGAGACACTATTTTTACCCAATAAATTTGTGTACTATCTCAATTTAATCATCATATAATCTATATGAATATATGTTCTATGACATAAAATCTTACATAATTATTTTGCATCATAAACCCCTTGGAATGTAAAAACGTTACTACATGATGTTATATAACATATCCAACTGACATATAATAATCAATTCCTGTAATAAAGGAATAAACAATACCATATATATTTATAGATAAAAAATATTTCAATGTACTTGAAAATTATGTCTATGTAAATTTATGAAATAAAAATGCTCCGAGAAGTAATTTAGGAAGCATTTTTATTATATGGGGTTTTTTTAGGGTAATCAAATATTAAAGATAGAATGTTATAACAATAACCTTAAATCCATAAATAAATAAAAAATAATAATGAATAAAATATTTTTTTATGGAATTTTAATGTTTTAAAAATCTCCTTGAGTGGTATTCTAAATCAGGGAAGAATATATCGATGTTTCTTTTATTCAACTCTGAAAAATGAATGATATTCATAAAGGAATAGCAAAGACATGTTTATCTCCAACACATAAATCCTAACTAGAAGGTATAAATTTTTTTGTGTCATATACAAAGATTAATAAATAATTAAAATATAATAATACAATGGAAAATTTATATGAATGGGTAAACATTTAACCTAATGAAAATATGGTAGTATGTAGAGATCTGATAGCTTAGGTATCAAAAAATTCTAGAATAGTACTTAACATCCGGTATTATCAAATTACAGTAATTAAATTAAAAAATTATGAACCTCTTAAATTTATATTCGATCAGCGATAATTATATTATTTTTATTTAAAACTATTTCAATGTGATATAATTTTTAATTAATTTGTTCAGAGGATATTTGATTCATAGTTCCAAGGTCAGATCGCATATAAATAAATATTTTTGTTAGTTTAAAAATGTATTGTAACTATATAATAGAAATTTAATGGATTTTAGGTTGTTTTAAAATTTAAAATTTTCCAAAATATCAAATTGTTTCTAACAAATATATAAACTATTTAGTATATGTGTTGTCATTATATTGTTAATTCATTCAGAAAATTTCATAGAAATTAATAAAAATGAATCATTTTATTATTATTTTTTATATTATTTATATATTTAGAAACATTAAATATGTCATAATATACCTATTATAATCATATTTACCAATAATATTATATATATTACTATCCTTGAAAGAGGTAGTTGAAAAATTATGTTATTCATGATGTAGTCGAACCCACAACATTTAAAAAATGATTACCCTTTTAAAGTGACAACAGAGTAGGATTTTTTGGATGGTATATTGTTTTAAATTAATTAAATTAAATAATATTTATGATAATGGAGTAAATATTTGTTGTTGGATTTAATTTTTTTTGAATGGTGATTATGAGGATATCATTAAATTGCTCGGTTGAGTGTATTACATAATAAAATGAATGTATCCTAATGGAATTAAATACAAATTAGATTTCGATTTATTACTTTTTAAAGGAAGATGATTCTAGGTATTTTTGGGATAGATTATGATAAATTTTATAAGACCTTTGTTTAGTCAAGGATGTTTTCATGTGTGAGGTGATGGGGATATGATGGGTTTTAATTATAAGTTAAATAGTGTCCTTCTATTTTTATATTTTATTCATTATTTTATTTTTTTGTTAAAATCGAAAAAATGTGATGAATATTGTGACTATATATTGTAATGATTTGATGTTTGTCCATGAAAATGGACACATATATTAGTAACTCCCCATTTCAAATTTTTTTCTCAACCATTATCACCATGTTTCTAACATATGTGACTCATAAAATGTAATGATTCATCATATCTAACAATATCCTCTTGGTATAAAGAAGTATGTATATCAATTACATATTATATATTTTACACTACAGATTTGATGATGAATTAGAAGTTCCCTAAAATACATATATTTAATACATGAGTTTCATGACAATGTAAGATGACATTATAATCTAATTCTATTTTTGGATAGTACATTTGAATAACTACTTATATTATGTTGTATTATCAATAATAGATATTATATAATAAATTTTTAGAATAAATATCTAAAAACATATTGTGTAATGGTTATGGTATGAATTTTATATAAAAAAATTAATGGAAATCAATATTTAGAAACTAATAAATATATCCAATAAGACCAATGGTATTCAATATTACATTAAAATTCAAATTTAACTTTTAAATAATAGGTAACCCTTATATATCAAAAATGGTAAAAAATATTATCAAAAATGAATATAATAATATCTATCTAGTTTGGCACTATCTATGACCATAATTAATCACTACAAATAATGAAATATTACCAATAGTTCCTCTAAATATCATCATTACCCATCATATTTTTATTTCATAAGTCTCAATTTGAAAGGATATATATATCTATATATTTCATTCTATAAATGTAGAAATCACCTGAGTACACAATTTAATATAAATCCCTCTCAAGATTAGAAAATTCTCTACAAATTATGGTTTTTTGAAATAATTGTAAAAAACAAAAACAGTGGGTAATTGTTTTCCAACAATAAAATTTTTATAGTATCAATAGATACATAATAACAATTGTATTCCCTATTTCCATATAACAATTATATTATGTTTATACATAATCCATATTTCCTTAAAAACATTATATTATAATATACTAATATGAGATCTTTGTAAGGAAATCTTACCATACAATTCATGAATAATTATAAAACAATTAATTACCCATGAATTTCTATCATTAATAATTAAAATAATAGAACCAAAATAACATGTTACTCTCAATTAATCTCATAAAATGTATAGTAAAAATTCTAACCATGAATCAAACAAAAATCATTTTTTGGAAAGTCATGTATTTTAATCCCATTGAAATAACACCTCCCAACAGATAGACCCCTGGATCTAAAAAAATTAAATTATCCCATTCTATTATAAACTATGTCATATGTACATCATATATTCCAAAAAATACCCACAATATATAATTCCCAAATATATCTTGTATTTTCCTATAATTCACTATAGAAGAATATAGGTGACATAAAAAGAGTAACATACTTACATGAAAAAACAATATTTGAGTTTCATTTTAATTTTAATATTCGACTATATTATTTTTTGAAAGAAACTTGTATATTATTGTCTATTTTTTAATATTGTTATAATATTTATACGAATAAAATAATAATGACTCACTTTAAAATACTACATTTGAATAATAACAGTAGAAATATATAACAATAGTCTCTTATTCTAGGAAACAAATACATTCAACTTATTGGATTTCATGAATTACATGGATGGATTCAATCGTATGATTCTTCTACACATATCTTCCTCAAAAAAGTTTTAAATTGATAAGAAATAATAAATACTTAATAACACTTTATAAATCCATTGATAAACTCACCCAATTTTATTTGTACAATAGATTATATCTGACCTCATTCATGACACCTCATATTTTATTTGTCTTTTTCTAGTTAAAAGTTTTTTTACCATAATTGGGGAGACAATAATATCAGCATCACAGTATAAAATATAAGTAAATTTCTAAAACCAAAAATAATATTTGAGTTGGTAAAAATAATTATTTTAAAAATATAACCCAAAAATAATAAATAATAATAATTTGAAATTAAAAATATACCCCTATTGATCAAACAAATATATATTAAAATATATCCCCCTTTATGATGATAATTAGTACGTGTAACCAAAAAAATAAAAATTAAAAAAAAGATAGATAAGAAAACTGAGACTCTCCTTAGTATAATATGCACTATCCAACAAGAAAAAACCACTTCAAAAACATTACGTCCTTTTTCCTACCCATAATAATTTAAATCATGTTTGAATTCTTAAAAAAATTCGCATTCATTATTTGATAAGAAATTAGTATGAGATAACATATGGCTCATCTAATATATTCTATTATCCATTAGGATGATATATTTTATTGAAAATAAATAAAGTGTATCCCCCAACATGGTTAAAATAATGTTTTTATATTGTTATTTCAATGAAAACATTAATCAACAGCATCATACATTAGAAAATTCTTATGAATCATTGTTGACATATCTTTCAAAGGGATATAGAATTTTTTTAGAGAATCCCATTCACATATGTACAAATTCAAAAAGATAGCGAAATATAGAAAGTCACATTGGTTGAAAATAATTATATGAATGAAATTTACAAGTCATATAGTCTCATAAGAAGTATTAATTATATCATGTAATTTTATTATGTAGTTAGTACCATTAGAATGATCTTATAGTGTTTACATTTCAAAAATTCCATACCACAAAAATAATTGAAAAATATCCCATGGTATGTGATGCACAAGGCCTTTATATCATTGATTTATATAAAAAAATAGCAGTATATTATATGACATCTCATATTTTAAACTAGACATTAGGACCACCCAGATTGTTGAGTCTCTATCATATTAATAATGTATGACAACCCTGCTTTTTATTACAACTTAAGCATGCTTTATTACATAAAACTTCACTTGATACAACAAATAAGATCGATAGGTTTAGTGTCTTTGGGCCTAGGATCATTACATAAAAACTTTAAACTTGAAATACAACATCTTTATTGAAAACTTCCTTTACATGACCACTACATTCCTTCGTACTTAGCATTGCATGGGATAACCCGAGGACATGCATATGAAAAGGGTGAGCTATAAAGCCCAGTAAGGGAGTACACAATGAATAACATGAGGAGTATAATACATGTTAGGCAATAGGAACATCAATAGAGCATAAGAGTAACAGGAACATAAATGCATGATAAAGCATGATAATCATAACATGGAAATGTGGCAACAACACTTAATATTGAATTAGCATGAGCCAATAATCATTGCACATGGAGCATGTGTAAACCCTCATTGCACATGAAGAACGAGTAAACCCTTGTTTCACTTGAATTACCATGAGTCAAAACTCATTTCACATGACGTATCATGATACTATACTTTACCCAATGCATTTGAGCTCTATAAAGGGCGCACCCTTCATAAACATTTCATTTCATTTATAAGTGTGCCACATGGATCATAAAACATGGATTCATAAAACATAATCATTTATTCCACGATAAAGGAATGCGAAATTCATACATGAAACTTTATAATCAATTAGTAAATGTGAATAAAGGTGAATACCCTTGAAGGAGAAATGGGCATGGTATTCACTACACAATGATAATGTCTTAGAAAATCGGTGTGATTTCGGCAGTGTAACAGCGTGACATAAAAATTCATAAAAATGGTTGATGAGAGAGAAAGGGGTTCCTCATCATATTTACATGTAATGTACAGTAAGAAGGTCATATAGATACATGTCCCAGCAATTGAAAAGAAATTTAGATTCATGATACAAAAGTATTGCTTGAATATAGAAGGGAGAAAAAGGTTCCTTTCGGAATTTCGGCATAGTAACGGGTGTACATGGGAGGCATTTAATGAGAGATAAAGGGGTCTCTCATCATTAAAACAATAATAGAGAAGTATGGGAGAGGTGCAAAACCATACCCCAAAATTCAAAATTGAAATTAAAAGGGCAATACAACTTAAAGAAAATTGACAAAAATGAGAAAGGAAGAAAAAAACCCTTACTTGGAAGTGTGCTTCCAAAGGCTAGAGAGAGGCTTGTGAGAGGCTTCTTGGGAGCTTGGGGCACCTTGAGAGGATTCTAGAGAGAGTAGGGCAGAGGTTGGACGAACTGCAAGGGCTTTGAGTGAGGAGGAAGTGCGAGCTTGGGTGGGTTTATATAGGAAAGGTTAGGGAATTCTTTATTATTTAGGTTTGGGACCCCTTATATTAAAATAATCCAAACCACAAACCATCCCATGGTATTTTCCCATGGTTTCTGGAAAAGGAAATAGGAAGACAATATTTTACAAGGCCACTCTCCGAACATATTAAAAAATCAGGGTTGCTTATGTGGAGGTGAGTCACACTCCCATGGAAATTAATTTAAATAGGCAAAGTGTTGAATAAGTCTTGAGGGCTCCATTAATGCTTTGAAAAGTAAGTCAAACAAACCCAAAACCTCATTATTTTAATGATAAAACACATATTGGCCCAATATAAGGTTTATGGTATTTTATTACATCACCATTGGGTCATTATGATGTCATGAAACACATTATATATTTAAATGGTATTTAATTTTTACCCAAAAATTTGACTGTCTCTGAAAATTAAGAAAACTTCACTGTTGGATAATTTCGACGTCCTGATTCCAAAAATAATATTAATTTTATCTAAATAATTTTCTAAATATGTGAATTTTCACTTTTAAAAAAAAAAGACATTTATAACAAATTCCTGGGTTTTTACAGAAATGGCTTTCAAACCTTAATAAAAATTTAATTGCATTCATAAAATTATAAGATCATTTATATTTAATAAATATTAATTTAATATTAATAATAGTATTTTATTAAAATATTATTTAATTCAAAAATCCTTTAATTTAATAAAATATAATTCATAATTAAATAATAACTAAAAACACCATTTGTATTTTAAAAACTAATTACAATGTATCAAAAATTACTAGAAATTATATTCATTATTATATACAGAAATAATGTACATGAACACGGTGATACTTATTTGTTACATAACCCCTTAAAATAGCCGCATAAGACCTAAGGGTAAGGTGTGTGATGGTGACAGACTCCTTGGGTGGCTCGGATAACATCGCTCGAGTGGTAATTTCAATCAACTTCCACTTTTCCCGTAGACGATCACGTTCGAGCTTGACTTGATGTTGCTCAGCTTGGTCTTGGTCAAGGGAAAAGGCCAAAGACGCCACCTCTTTTCCGAGCTCTAACAAATGGGTTTCGTAAGGGGAAATTCTACTGGATGAGGCCATCGCTTCCTTTGTCTGGGTAGAAATGGGTTCGTTAAAGCCTTATATTTATACTACTCAGATGATCACTGTTCAATGGCTATAAAAGTAACGGTCACAAATCTTAACGTAAAACTAAAGAGGTTGAAATCTTATAAGAACATTTTTCATGAAGAAACATTTAACTGGATTAAGAGGTATTTTTCATTAATGAAACTTTGGGTCGTTACAATATTCCCCCCTTAAGAAATTTCGCCCTTGAAATTTTCCTTTTCCCACACTAAAACAAATGTGGGTAACTCAGCTTCATCATATCCTCCGACTCCCAAGTTTCTTCTTCAAACTTGTGGTTTCTCCACAACACCTTGACGAGGGGCATTGTCTTATTTCGTAGAACTTTTTCTCTACGATCTAAGATCTTCACTGGTTTCTCCTCATAAGAAAGATCATCTTCCAATTGTACCACCTCAGAAGAGAGTACATGTGAAGGGTCCGGTATGTACTTCCTTAAGAGGGATACATGATAGACATCATGCACCTTGGCCATAGTAGGTGGAAGTTCTAGTCGATAGTCCATAGCCCCAACACGATCAAGAATCTCGAAGGGGCCGATGTACCTTGGACTTAACTTCCCTTTCTTTCCAAACCTCACGACCTTCATCCACGGAGATATGCGTAAAAACACCATGTCTCCGACTTTAATCTCAAGGTCTCATCGACGATTATCTGCATAACTCTTCTGTCGACTTTGGGCTGCCTTGATATGCTACTGAATGGTTTTCACCTTCTCCACCATTTCTTCGACCATTTCTGGTCCAAGCAGCTTACGTTCACCGACCTCATCCCAACATGTTGGTGTTCTACACCTTTTCCCATACATGGCTTCATATGGTTCCATTTGGATACTCGAGTGGAAACTATTATTATAAGAGAACTCAACCAGAGGAATATGTTGATCTCATCCTCCTTTAAAGTCCATTGAGCATGCTCTCAATATATTTTCATGTGTTTGGATAGTCCGCTCGTATTGGCCATCAGTTTGAGGATGATAGGCCGTACTGAAGTTCAGTTCAGTATTCAGAGCATGTTGAAGACTCTTCCAAAACATAGAGGTAAATCTTGGATCTCGGTCAGAAACAATAGATAGTGGTACTCCATGCAACTGTACCACATCCCTGATATATATCCGTGCTAGTTGATCCAAAGAGAAATCCTCTCGAATAGCAATGAAGTGTGCAGTCTTTGTAAGACGATCCACAACAACCCAGATTGCATTGTTTCCTTTGGATGCCCTTGGAAGTCCAGTGACAAAGTCCATGGTGATGTTCTCCCATTTCCATTATGGTATGAGCAATGGTTGCATCATCCCCTTAGACTTCTGCCTCTCTGCCTTCACTTGCTGACACACCAGGAATTTTGATGTATATTCGGCGATCTCCTTCTTCATATTATCCCACCAAACGTTTTCTCGGAGATCTCGATACATCTTTGTGCTCCCTGGGTTCATAGAGAAATATGAACTATGTGAATCATCCAAAAGTTCCTTCTTCAGCTCCGAACTTGATGAAACACATAGTCTTTTCCCAAACCGCACAATTCCTTCTTCATTAACATTAAACTCTGAGGATTTTCCCTTTTTGATAGCTTCCATTTTTTTGTGGATTCCCACATCATCCTTTTGAGCATCCTTTAACCTTTTAAAAAGAGATGGTTGAGCAATCATTTGTGAAAGGATTGATGATGTTCCCTTATTTATGAACCCCACATCCATCTTCATTAAGTCTAAGAAGATTGGATCCTTCTCAATTCTCATCATTGATAGAATCGCTGGATCCTTTCTACTTAGGGCATCTGCCACCTTGTTCGCTTTCCCAGGGTGGTAATGTATTGAATAGTCAAAATCCTTGATGAGCTCTATCCATCTTCTCTGGCGTATATTAAGCTCTTTCTGTGTGAATATATATTTAAGACTCTTTTGGTCAGTATATATCTCACATTTCACTTCAAAGAGATAATGCGGCCAGATTTTCAAGGCAAAGATCACCGCCTCCCACACCAGATCATGCGTTGGATAGTTTCGCTCATTGATTTTAAACTGCCTTGAGGCATAGGATATCACTTTATCATTCTGCATCAGCACACATCCTAAGCCCTTCTTCGAAGCAGCACTGAATACCACAAAAAGCTCCCCACTTGTGGGTAAAGTGAGCACGGGTGCAGTGATAAGCCTCCTTTTCAACTCCTTGAAGCTTTCTTCGCATTCATCACTCCAATCAAACTTTACTCCCTTTCGAGTTAGCTTGGTAAGACGGTAGGACAATCGTGAGAAATTTCTCACAAATCGTCGATAATATAAAGCTAACTCCAAGAAGCTACAAGTATCAGTTACCGATGTTGGCCTCGGCCATCCCTCATTTGCATCTGTTTTGGAGGGGTCCACAGATATCCCATTACTTGTGATGATATGGCCTAAGAATGAGACCTCCTTCAACCAGAACTCACACTTGTTGTACTTGGCATAGAGCTTCTCCTTGCGCAAAGTCTCCAGTACAGTTCTTAAATGCTCCTCATGGTCCTCCTTGGTTTTGGAGTATATTAGAATATCATCTATAAAGACTACCAAAAATTTGTCTAGGTAATCTCTAAAGACTCTATTCATCAAGTCCATGAATATTTATGGAGCATTGGTGAGTCTGAAAGGCATTACTATGAATTCATAGTGCCCGTACCTTGTACAAAAAGCAGTCTTAGGGATATCTTCCTTCTTCACCCTTACATGATAATATCCCGACCGCAGGTCCACCATGGAGAAGTATTGTGCTCCACGCAGCTGATCAAACAAGTCATCAATTCTTGGGAGAGGATACGTGTTCTTTATCGTGATTTTTTTATGTTCACAATTATCGATGCAAAGCCGCATTGACCCATCCTTCTTCTTGATGAAGAGGACTGGTGCACCCCATGGTGATGCACTTGGGCGTATAAACCCTTTATCCAGATTCTCCTGTAGTTGTTTCTTCAGCTCTTCAAGCTCAACAACAGCCATTCTATATGGAGTCTTGGATATTGGTAGCACCCCAGGTATAAGTTCAATTGAGAACTCAACATCTCTTCTTGGAGGAAGACCAGTAAGTTCCTCGGGAAATACTTCAGCGAATTCCCTCACAATAGGCATTTTTGCAAGGGTGGTTTTTTCCTTGGACACAATCATCTGAGCCAGATATGCGTGCTCATAAGGCAGTAATATCCATGCTTGAGATGATGGAGATAAAGGAGATTCATCTTCCTCCTGACACTTGTAAATAATCGGGGGTCGATTCACCATATGGAGTATGATTTCCCTCTCCCAACAATTTATGTTGGCTCTATATAAGGAAAGCCAATCCATGCCAAGAATTGCATCAAATTCCACCAGAGGGAGTATGATGAAGTTCACCAGGAAATTCAATCCACAGATTATAACAGGGGAGGACTTATACTCATGGTATGCAATGATTTCTCCATTTGCCGTACTCACCGACATTTTTACTTCCATGATTTGTGGTGGTGCAGGAATTGTTATACTAAACGTTTGAGATATAAAAGAATGCGTAGAACCTGAATCAAAAAGTAGGTTCTCTATTATTGAATGAATAACTACAGTACGTGTCACCACTTCGTTGTTGGGTTTCACTTCGGCAGAAGTGATGGAAAAAGTTATTCCTTGCTGTCTTGGAGGTTGCTGGTTGCCTCCGATAACCCTTGGATTAGGGCACTGATTTTCAAAATGACCCGGTTCTTTGCATTTGTAGCATTGAACAACGCGTTGAGGTTTGAACGGAGCGTTCCTCTCCTCTGTCGCAGCCGCGGGTCCTTCTTGCTGACAGTTAACAGCTAGGTGCCCTTCTCTTCCACACTTGAATCATTTTCTTGTCCCCCTAAGGCAATTTCTAGGGTTCTTCTTTCCACACTTTTGGCAATGGGGTGTTGGAACTTCTTAGCGCCGTTGGATTTATCCATCGGACCACCAGCATTGAAGTCCACCTTACGTTTCTTGTCCCCATGATAACCCTGTGATTCTTCGATCTCCATTTCAACCTTAAGGTCACATCGGACAATTTCCTCATAGCTGTCGAAGTCATAGATCGCTAATGCATTCCGCAAGCTAGGCTTCAGCCCACCAAAGAAGCGGTCAACCTTGCATTTGGGGGTAACAGCAAAGCCGGAAGCTTATCATGTGAGCCTTTTGAAGTTTGCCTCGTACACTCCCCCAGATTCTTCATCTTTCTGCTAGAGGGAATGGAAGTCCCTTTCCATCTTAAGATGGAGGGTGCGCAGAAAATATTTATTGAAAAACATCTTCCGGAATTCCTTCCATTCCAAAGCCTCGATCTCCTCCTCAGGCTTCGTATTTTTGATCAACGTCCACCATTGATCAGCTTCACCCACCATACGATAAGCCGTCAGGATAACCTTCTCTTTTTCAGAGCATTGGAGGATAGATAATATCTTTTCAATGGAGTTGATCCATTGTTCAGCGATCGTGGGATAAGATGATCCACTAAAAGTAGGAGGCCTTTGTCTCATGAAGCTCTCGATAGCGACTTGTTCTTTCTTAGGGGGGTTTGAACGTTCCTCTTGACTAGTGTTTCTATTCAAAACTTGAGTTAGCTGAGAGAGAAGCGTGACAAAGTTCGTGATTCCCTGTCCCATTGGATTGGGCATCTCATTAGTACAATCATCACACTGATCTTCACAACGGTTGTTATCCCGAGTTCTCCTATTACTGGCCATTGGCTGGAATAAATTGAAAGTTAGGGGTAACACATAATGGTTAATCCAAAGACAAAAGTTGATGACTTATAAATAAACTTTAATATCATTAACTCATGAGTCTATAGGATTCAATCCAGGATTTTCATGATCTTCCTTCTAACATATTTTCTTAGGGGCATTTTTCCCTCAATAAGGGTTCATACTAAGATTGTGAATTTATCAAAACATATCCCCCGGGAGTGTCGTAACCAAGATTGCAGCAAGGCCCATTATCGTGCACCAGTTCCCGTTCGAGTCTAGCTCAAAGTGGTGTTTTCGGGTTTTACCCCTAGGATACATCTGTGCCAGATCCGCCTCTACCTGCTCGTATCCAGATAGGGATGTATTTTTTTGATAAACCACTTACTTAGTATTTACCAAAACTTAGGGATGTTTTTATTATGCTTAGTCTTGTATCTAAGGCTTTAATAGGGTTTCCTAATCCCAAAAATAACTAAACCTATCCTCTGATACCAACTATGACAACCCTGCTTTTTATTACAACTTAAGCATGCATTATTACATAAAACTTCACTTGATACAACAAAGAAGATCGATAGGTTTAGTGTATCTGGGACTTAGGATCATTACATAAAAACATTAAACATGAAATACAACATCTTTATTGAAAACTTCCTTTACATGACCACTGCATTCCTTCGTACTTAGCATTTCATGGGATAACCTGAGGACATGCATAAGAAAAGGGTGAGCTATAAAGCCCAGTAAGGGAGTACACAATGAATAACATGAGGAGTAAAATACATGTTAGGCAATAGGAACATCAATAGAGCATAATATTAGCATGAACATAAAGGCATGATAAAGCATGATAATCATAACATGGAAATGTGGCAACAACACTTAACATTGAATTAGCATGAGCCAAGGCTCATTGCACATGGAGCATGAGTAAACCCTCATTGCACTTGAAGCACGAGTAAACCCTCATTGCACTTGAATTATCATGAGTCAACACTCATTACACATGATGTATCATGATACTATACTTTACCCAATGCATTGGAGCGCTATAAAGGGTGCACCCTTCATAAACAATTCATTTCGTGAATAAGTGTGCCACATGGATCATAAAACATGGATTCATAAAACATAATCATTTGTTCCACGATAAAGGATGTGGAATTCATACATGAAACTTTATAATCAATTATTAAATGTGCATAAAGTTGAATACCCTTGAAGGATAAATGGGCATGGTATTCACTATACAATGATATTGGCTTAGAAAATCGATGTGATTTCGGCAGTGTAACAGCGTGACATAAGAATTCATAAAAATGGTTGATGAGAGAGAAAGGGGTTCCTCATCATATTTAAATGTAATGGAAAGTAAGGAGGTCATATAGATACATGTCCCAGCAATTGAAAAGGAATTTAGATTCATGATACAAAAGTATTGCTTGAATATAGAAGGGGAGAAAAAGGTTCTTTTCGGAATTTCGGCATAGTAACGGGTGTACATGGGAGGCATTTAATGAGAGAGAAAGAGGTGTCTCATCATTAAAAAATAAGAGGGCAGTATAGGAGAGGTGCGAAACCATACCCCAACATTCAAAATTGAAATTAAAAGGGCAATACAACTGAATGAAAATTGACAAAAATGAGAAAGGAAGAAAAAAACCCTTACTTGGAAGTGTGCTTCCAAAGGCTAGAGAGACGGTTGTGAGTGGCTTATTGGGAGATTGGGGCACCTTGAGAGGATTCAAGAGAAAGTAGGGAAGAGGTTGGACGAACTAAAAGGGCTTTGAGTGAGGATGAAGTGGGATATTTGGTGGATTTATATAGGAAAGGTGAGGGAATTCTTTATTATTTAGGTTTGGGACCCCTTATATTAAAATAATCCAAACCACAAACCATCGCATGGTATTTGCCCATGGTTTCTGGAAAAGGAAAGAGGAAAACAATATTTTATAAGGCCAAGGTCCGAACTTATTAAAAAATTAGTGTTTCTTATGTGGAGGTGAGTCACACTCCCATGGAAATTAATTTAAAAAGGCAAAGTGTTGAATTAGTCTTGAGGGCTCCATTAATGCTTTGAAAAGTAAGTCAAACAAACCCAAAACCTCATTATTTTAATGATAAAATACATATTGGCCGAACATAAGGATTATGGTATTTTATTACATCACCATTGGGTCATTATGATGTCATAAAACACATTATATATTTAAATGGTATTTAATTTTTACCCAAAAATTTGACTGTCTCAGAAAATTATGAAAAATTCACCATTGGATAATTTCGACGTCCTGATTCAAAAAATAATATTTATTTTATCTAAATAATTTTCTAAATATGCGAATATTTTCTTTTAAAATAAAAACTGACATTTATAAAAAATTCGCGGGTTTTTAGAGAAATGGCTTTCAAACCTTAATAAAAATTTTAATTGCATTCATAAAATTATAAGATCATTTATATTTAATAAAAATTAATTTAATATTAAGAATAGTATTTTATTAAAATATTATTTAATTCAAAAATCCTTTAATTTAATAAAATATAATTCTTAATTAAATAATAACTAAAAACACCATTTGTACTTTAAAAACTAATTACAATGTATCAAAAATGACTAGAAATTATATTCATTATTATATACAGAAATAATTTACATGAACATGGTGATACATATTTGTTACATAAACCCTTAAAATAGCCGCATAAGACCTAAGGGTAAGGTGTGCGATGGTGACAGACTCTTGGGGTGCCTCGGATAACATCGCTCGAGTGGTAATTTCAATCAACTTCCACTTTTCCCGTAGACGATCACGTTCGAGCTTGACTTGATGAAGCTCATCTTGGGCTTGGTCAAGGGCAACGCCCAAAGACGCCACCTCTTTTTTCGAGCTCTGACAAATGGGCTTCTTAAGGGGAAATTCTACTGGATGAGTTCATCGCTTCCTTTTTCTGAGTAGAAATGGGTTCGTTAAAGCCTTATGTTTATACTACTCAGATGATCACTGTTCAACGGCTATAAAAGTAACGGTCACAAATCTTAACATAAAACTAAAAAAGGTGACATCTTATAAGAACATTTTTCTTGAAGAAACATTTAACTGGATCAAGAGGGATTTTTCATTAATGAATCTTTGGGTCGTTACATAATGTCTTCCCATGAGCATGCTACATCTGTACAATCTCAAAATATATTAAAACATGATGGTAGACATGGCCCCAATCCATGTTATTAACCGTCCAAAAATAATTCCAAAATCACTACTACATGATCACATCCTATTAAAACCCAATCATGGGACATAAAATTGGTATTATGCCATATATATGTCACCCATCCTCAAAACCACATTTATTTTAAATTTTTATTCCAAAAATTTTTATTC
This sequence comes from Viscum album, assembly GCA_963277665.1. Lineage (NCBI taxonomy): Eukaryota > Viridiplantae > Streptophyta > Magnoliopsida > Santalales > Viscaceae > Viscum > Viscum album. The sequence continues at coordinate 56,483,502 of OY728143.1, read as the reverse complement.
CCATATTATAATTTTATGACCATATTAACTAATATATGTTACCCTACTATATGAAATTTATTTATCCATATTCAATGTATTGATGTAACCATTAATGGAAATTATTTTGTAGAAAACCTTTTATGCACTTAACTAAATTATGTATGAAATGTCCATTATGTTATAAAGGATACCTACCCATCCATTAATTTGTGTTTACCATGTAATAAACCAATGTATATTTATTATGTAGAACCCCCATTAATTCACACACACCACCATTATATTATTATAAAGTATTTCCTTACAATAACAGGACATGAAACATCATGCTTATTAGAGTTAACCCATCTTCCATAACCACATGATTCCCCACATTCCTATAGAATATAATATTATTTTATCTAAATTGTAAATACATGTTTATTCAATAATAATGACATAATGAGATAAATAAAGATAAATTTTAGATTCATTATCTAATCCTTATATAGATAATTCTGAACTTATGAGATCATGTTGATTATGTGATTGGTGATGATCTAATAGGTGTTGAAATAGAGGATGTGTATATTAATAATAGAGGTAGAATAAGGTATATAATGTTCATGTGAGTAAGAATTTAATTTTGAGTGGATAATTTTTTATTTTTATTTATAAATAAATAATAATTAAAAAACCCATTACAATTACTAATTCGGACCAAGGGGAAAACACTAGAAACTTGTTCAACATTATAAAACTTATTTGTTTCCATTAAATAACTGCATTAAAATCGTGAATTTTTTCTACAATTAAACTCTAAAATGAATATGATGACCCCAAATTGATTACTCAATTCAATTATATTTTATATGAGGTAAATCATACATGATTAATTTTACCCTATGAACTAATAGAATTTAATTACGACCTCTCATTCCTTGAAAAAAATTCCAATGTAATCAATAGGAGTCAAAAAAATTAAAATTTATCACTATTAAATTGAACTAAATTAAATATAATAGTGGGATAACAGTTCAAAAAATATTATTAAACTAATATGATTTGGGTTTTTATATAAATTAATATATAAAGAAAATATTATTTATAATACATTTAATATGAGATGTCCTAAAAATTATAGGATCATAAAAGAGTTTATTAAACATCAGGAACACCAATATTGGATTACTAAATTCTTACTCAATATAAAAATTCGTTTCACTATATTATCATGAAAATTACCTATATGATGTGACAAAAAAATATCTTTTGAAAAATGGTCGAAAAAAATAGAATGATGCAAAATCAAATCAAATTGTGTTACAATGTAATCAATAGATCATATATAATATTATTTCTAATTTAAAACAATTTATAGGAAACTTATTGAAAATGTATAATTGAATAGTCCAAAGTGATGTAGATAAAATGAACGAAAAAATTCATGGAATTTAGTAATTGAGGTTGATTACATTCTATTTAAACATATATGGTGAGAGCATAATATAGCAGGATTATATTGATTTTTTTTAAAAAAATAGATACATGAATGTATAGATTTTGTAACATGGATATAATAAGTGTGAAATAAAAATAATAAGGTAAAAATGTGTACAATCTAACATAAAATTTTTCAAAATTATTTGTACAGTTTCCTTTGATTTTGATCCATCAATTACCTGAAAAGCATCTTGAAGAATGAAAATATTTTATGTATTTATAAATTTAAATTTAAAATATTATTTATTAATGGTTTCAGAAATGATAATAAATATTTGATATTTGTTATGGTTTTTTTCTACAATAGTAATATTATATTGGACTTTTCTATTTTCTTTCTCATTAGTGAATTTAATACAATGTTATTATTTAATGTTCAAAAACAATTTGAGGATTAAAAAAATATTTCTAATATTCTTTAACATGATAATATAAAATGTTCAAAAATTCATGATGTATATTCAATTTTTTAAATATCAATCATTTATAGATGTTCTATAAACAAATAATTGATGAATTGATTCCTATAATTGTTTTCATTTATTGTGTTATGTTTACAATTATATATACCATTGATAGATTTGTGTATATATGATATTGTACAGGTAAATTATGAATTCATAGAGAATTATTAATGGCATTCAAGGAAGATAATTTGAAATTTTCAATTATTTTTGGAAAATTATATATAAAATATTGTAATAATTTTTTTGTGGAAAATTGAAGTGTAACTTTTAATGAGGGAAATAAAAAGTTTAAAGTTAGTTTATATATTTCATATAATTTCGGGAAATTCTATAGATAATATTTTTTAGAGTTTATCAATGAGAACTATATTTAAATTAATAATTTTAATTTCATTATATATGGATTATTTATATTTAAAAGGATGGAATCAATAATATTCATGATAATATTTACATTTTTCATTATAATAAAAGGAAAAAAATATTTTTATCACTAATATATAGAAGGTTTTTTACGTACCCAAAACATTTACTAAAGGTTAGGAAGCCTCAAAAATTGGATCTCACAACATTACAAACAAATTAGTCAAATTCATATAGTATTGAGGATAATAATTTTAACTTTTTTTCATTAGAATTTATATAAATATCATGATCAGGAAAATATTAGGTTATATTATGTAGATACAATATTTTATAGTGTATTTAATTGGAATATATCAAAAATTATTTTCTAAGATATGCACTGAGATATTATGAAATTCCATTGAAGGGTCTACCCATATATAATTTAAAAACAATAATTTGTATCATGGGAACACATTTTTTTAGAAATGATGTAATATAATATAAATGGTTTCTTGAGTCCGAAATATTTGGCCGTGGTAGAATCTCAACTCTGTGATATTAACATAAGTGTGACCTAATGTCTATCTGTGCCAACCATTTGGATAAATTGATCATCGGTGAGTATGTTTAGTGAATTAATTAGTTAATTCAATTAATTATTTCATCTAGGAACCCTAAATGTATTCCCTCAATAAATATGATGTTACTGAGAATTTATAGGGTTAGTTGGAAAACCATGTGACTGTTGAGAGGAGTAATACACAGTTCGTGATTTGAAAATCATGTTTAGAGGACATCTATAGTCCCGATCAAAATCAATCATGCAATATTGAATCCAATGGTTTTCACATTCATTGGTGACTTTGTTCTTCACTGAATATCAATCTGAATTAAGATAGGAAAATGCATTTGTTTATTTTTTCATTCTAATTAATATATTGATCATGATAAAAATATTATACCTTTGTCATTGATTATCTTAATACATTTAAAAATCATATTTACATAAATAAATAATTCTATTAATTTATTACATTATTATTCCATGAAATCACACCTAACAATCCTAAAATCTGTAACTCTCAGCTAAAAAACAGTCCCCATTAAGAAATCCCCATTATTTTTGTTTTTATCCCCCTCTCGTTCATCGTGATATCCATCATTGGACATTAGGGTTACAATTTGACTATTTACTGTTGAGTCTAAGGATAATTGAACCCCTATATTTGTAGTGGATATTTACACAACAACCTGGTTAGAGCATCGAGGATAAATATGAGAGGAATCTAGTTACTGTTGAAAAATATTTCGATTCATCAGATGATTATGTGTTTGGAGTGGAATAATATTTGTGTGCGGAAGATCATGGATTTTTAGGGACCCATATATATCTGATTTCTATCCATTTGAGGGCCTAATATGTTATAGTGATGTAACGTCCCGGTTCTGGAAGCCGACTAGAGGTGCCCCGTACCTGATTGGTCACATGACTTCAATCACATTTCCCCAAACACCAGAGGCTGCTGACTCACAGTAATGGAATTGGGTGTGATTTTTGGGAAACCATTCCATCATTGGTAGAGTAAAGTAGCATAAATAAAAATATAACAATAGAGTAAGTAGTAATAATACCATAAAATAATGAACAACAAATGATTAAAATAAAGAAACATCTAGAAAATATATATACCTGATGCATGATACATTTGTCTAGGAAAGAATCCAGACAAGTCACAATGCTAAAATACATTACTGAACAAATTTAAAATGAAAACAAATAAACTCCAACATAATCAAAAGCCTCAGCTTGGTCCCATACTCTCTGGCTCTATAGAAATCATGTACTTGAAGTAAAAGGGATATTTCCCTTATCTAGACCTTCAATGATATAATCTATTGGGGACCAAAAGAATTACCTAAATACGGTGCGAGGCGAATCCTAGTTTGAAACCACACAAATATTTGTGCCTATTTTCAGTTAATATATATGGATGGCAATAAGAAAATAGATTCATTAAAAAATATTTACTCAAAAGTAAACAATCATATAGTTCAATTTCATTCTTGTTCACATATCATGTAAGCATCTCATCACAAACAGTTAACCCTTTAGGAAGTACCCACAACCTAGCCCCTTTGGTTAAATCAAACAACACAAGAAACCCTATTGGTTGTACACAAAGTCTATCCCATATGTCTTAGATTTTGAAAAGACACTCTACGGAAGCACTCGACATCAATTCCCCTAGTGGTGTCATCTCAGTATCTATAGAAACTTTGTGGAAGCACAAAACGTCCAATTCCCCATGTGGTCCAATAATAAGAAACTAAAGACAATCTAAGGTAGCACTTACATCAATCCCACATAAGGTAGTGCAACTTAAGGTATACAGACACCCAAGAGAATCCCACATTGCCAATTCACTCTACGGTCTACTACACTAGGTTCTCACAGCGTTGTGTGAGTCACTCATGCACAAAACATTATGGTAGCCAAAGGAATCCTCAACATCTACATGGATAAGCAGTCTAAAACATATCACATAATGTCAAATAAAGCCAATCCATCCTAATAGTACAAGGAATGGAAAAACAAAATAACCTAATAAGAAATGCTAGACCAAACAATCATTATCAAGAAAACATCGACAAAACAACCATATCATGGAAAAGATAACACAATTCACAAAAGATTATCCTTTATCCAACCATACAAGGAAAATAAGGAAATATCACGACTAAAAACAATAGACATCCAACACCTCTTTCATTGGTATTGGGCACTATTTTACATAGAATAAAATGACTATTCATGTAAAGGCACAAACTAGCTACCTCGTCGTGGTACGGATGATATATTTGAACCTCAGTCCTTGAATCACCAAATAATGATGTATATCAATAAAAAATTTAAAAACTTTCATCAAAGGGTATATTGTGATAGAGGATGAATCATGAGATGAAGTTCAAAAATAATTGAGTAATCACCAATGTGATTCCAATGCAACTGACAGATGTCTAATCAGAGAACATATGGCGAGTCGAGGGTTCAGTGAAGATTCATGACATATGATTGATTTTGAACGAGGTAGTGATGAAGAAGATGGTTCTATCAATTATATGGAACTCATGTTTTTTAATGTGAAAATAATTAAGTACACATTGTCTCTTTTAAAAGTACACGATGTGTACTTTCCTTATCCATGTTCTGTTTTAAGCAGTTTCTAGGTCACCCCACCTATCCAGGTGTTCGACCGTTACATGGTCAACACATGTCTACCTGAAGAAACCATGTACACGATGTGTAAATATAAGTACATAGTGTTTACTCTTGGAATTCCAAAATCTCATATTTTTTCTAAAAACACCAGATAACAAGATTCATAACTAAATAGATTATCCTGGTTTTTTAAAATGTCCCCACATAAAAAAGTTGTCCCCGAATTTCACTAGAAAAACGGTGTGGAAGAATAATCCCTCAACAGCTCCGACCACTACGATTTCACATCTGTCTCCCTCTCCCAAGTATCATCATGTACTTTCCCGTTCTGCTATAACACCCTTACTTTAGTAATTGATCGTCTATAGAGAAACATTGTTTTTTGATCAACAATTTGGATAGGATTATTCTTGAACAAGGTGTCCACCTCTAGATCAACCTATTCTTGTTTAAAAACATGAGATGTGTCTGAGAAGTAACCTTGAAACTAAGAAACATGAAATACTTCATGCATATCCTAGTAACTATGTGATAACATCAACCGATAGGAAACCCGCCTGACCCTTTCAAAAACCTTGAACGGTCTGATGTACCATTGCAAAATCTTACCCAATATCTTAATACCCTCGTGACCCAACCTCAGTGTGACACGTAGAAAAACCTGATCTCTGACCTCAAACCCCTGATGTTCTCTCTATCGATTGAAATATGATTTTTTTCATGACTTTGCAGCATCTACCCTCTTCTGAATCAACTCCACCAACTTCGTAGTCTCTTAAAGTAGGCGAGGTCCCAACCTAGCGGCCTCTCCTTCCTCCAGCCAACATAATGGGGGTAGATGTAGAGACCCAATCTTTTCAAAAATGTACATTACATTAATTTTTATAAATAATTAATACATAACAAGAACCAACACTCAAGAACCATAATAGTTTAGTTTCATTGGAAACTCAGAACATAATCTCCAAATCATGGTGAAATATCTTCAAGAACTCCCATAAAGATATTCCCCTCTTGTTTTCTTACCTAAACCCATTATTTTAATCCTGGAAAAAAGAAAACATATAAAGGGTGAGATAAAAGTCTCATTAAGGTTAAGCATGGAGAAAATAAAAAAATCATATACATTTGAACTTAAAAACCCATGAACATAATGTTTAAACATAAAAATCTTGAGAAATAAATCTTGGCAGTACATAAGGAATTGATCATAAAGGAACAACAATCATGATAAAATAGCATGGGTATAAAATATGTAATTGTGGAAAATAATTAAGCACATGATATTATTTCCATAGTAGACAAGGCATTGCTGCCAAGACCATCTTAGTGGACAAAGTCCCTTACTGAATCGAGTTCACTCATCGTTCCAGTCGTGTAACACTGAACCAGAATAACTTTCCATTCCAGCCATGTCTATCTCATGAGATATAATTCGTTACCCAATGCAATGGAGAGAGATATTAGTCCCACCCATCTCATAATGAATCCATTATTATGTCTGCCACAAAATCATATTTCATATATCATATCATAACCCATGTAATAAAAATGGGATTCTTAAATATCATTCCATCATAACATAATTCATATAAGATAAGAGGACTTCATAAAAATAATTCCATCATAACATAATAAAATCAATGTAAAAATAGGGATAGATACATAACCCTATATTATAATAGATGGAAAATAATGTTGATAAGATACTTGAACTCCATTCTTGAGGAAAATATCATTTCTACTTGAAAAACATTTTTCATATCATAACATGTCATACAATTTTAATCTAAAATAAGTTAAATAAAAATAATCATGAAAACATGCAAAGGAAGTTTCATGGAAATAATTTTCTATGAAATCATAAAGATCTATTCATTCCGTATAAGTTAAAAAAAATTGCCCTTGTACTTATGCTGGTAAAGTCAAAAATTTCCTCGTATGGTAAACAAAAGAATGATTCCTTCCATAACACAATGTAAAAGTCAAAGAGGGGAAAATGACTTTAAAAATACATGAATTAATATAAAAAACTTTATGAAAAACATTTTTATGGACATGGATGAAAAATATAACCCAATTAAATACTTACATATAAGCAATCTCGGGAAAAAAATGCGATTTGAAAAATTATCCCTTACCTTAGGTCGAATTTCTTATGTACTTGTCAGAAACATCTATATAGTGGATTTAGAAATGTTATTAACTTCTAAAAGAACATAATAATATTTATTATAACATATATTATTAACTTATGACTTTATATTACTCATTCTTTTGTCAATTCCATGTTAAAGCAATGTTTTGGGTAAATCGTTTCATTTATCGTATGTGTTTGGACTTGTTGTTATTGAAATTATTATTACGTATATCATGATTTACTTACTTCCAAAATGTAAAAAATGATTTATATATATATTCAGTATATATATATAATAGATAGAAAAATGAAATGAAACACACCGTTCATGGAGACGGTAGGCCGTACGTACGCATGAATCCTGTTTTCCTTTCCTTATTGAAGTAAGTATGTTAAATACATACATATATATATATATATATACAGAAATCCAGTAGCATTATTATGTCATATATATCATTATTATTCAATATATATACTTTATAATCATTCTTTAATGGTTGACATGGAGAATGAATCTCATCACGTTTTGGAGACGGTAATCCATACGTACGCACGAGTGATGATATCATTCCCATATTTGTTAAATAGAATTGGATTGGATGATATAATATCTCATAATAATTATGATTGTATAATAACCATATATAGTAATTATTTACGCCATTATACCTTTCCAATTAAGGTGGTGGTGAAAAAACAGATTACACCACGGCGTGGAGACGGTATTCCATACGTACGCACTCGCTGTGATTTCGTTTTCCGTAGGATGGATAGAAGGTGAAATGGGTTTGTTTCATATTTATAATAACATATATTTATACTAATGATACTTATGTTATTAAAATATTATTAAAAAATTAAATATGAAGAAGTTGAAGAAGAAAGATACTTGAAATAATTGGTAAAAGAGATTATCTCTTCTTCAACGAACCTCTTTTAACCTTCCCCTTAAGGCACTAGAGTTGGACTTTTGAGAAGTACCAAACCTCTATAATATAAATATAGAGGTTGAGAAGAGAAATTTTCAGGGTTTGTAAGAGCTTTAAGTATCAAAATTTAGTGAAGAGGATAGGGAAAGAGGTTCCCTCATATAGATGAGGAGAGGGGCAATTTTGGAAATCTAAGATATATTAATTAATAACAAAATGAAACCCCACATAAAAACCTCCAAAAATGACTCAATACGAATATTATATGATATAGTGTTGTAATATCTTCAACTAATAATATTTAGACATGTTTTATGTTTATTTTAAACCTTATCAACTTGATTTATCATTATTTAATCTATTTAATTTTATTTGTGGTAATAGAATTATTAATTTAAAATTGTTATAAATACATACTTCAATGTATTAAATTACACATAATTGGATAGTTTATAATATTTTAGACCTTATTATTTTCAATTTTTTGTTGTTAAATCTTTCTGATATTTTTAAATAATTTAATAATATGTTATTTTTATAAAATATCAATAGTGTAAATTTGGAAACTATTGATTATCTGAATTTAAATAAAAACTAAATAGAAGATATATTCTAAACAAAATATTTAATAGATTTATAACATGTCATATGCATCAAATAAATTCATGGGGCACATTAATTTGTTCATATATTATTTATTTTAAATTTTTTAAAACCATTTATTTGGTATTTCTCTTAATAAAATAATTACTTAAACATTTTTGTATAATTATTTAATATACAAGTTTTTGTATAAAAATTAAAAATAAAATCTTATGATTAATATATATATTATAAATTTCATAATAATATTTTCACTAGAATTTATCATCTATAAATCATAATATTTAAATTGTTAAATTTATTAAATTATGAATGTGACATCTTTGACAACATTTAAAATAATATAATATAAATGTATTAATCAGTTTTATAAGGCTCCAAATGGTCCCCAAATAGACCCTTAGATGATTATGGTATATATATACTCTAAAAATAATGTTTGGTAATGTTTATGGTCATTTTGATAGGTATTGTTATTTTAATAAAAACTATATTATTGATTTTTCACTAAATTAATAATTTCTACATCATTAATATATAAGCTATTAACGTAATTAAATTTTTCATAAAAATTACAAATAAATTACGATGACAAAGAGAAACATTTTATCTTTCAAATTAATATTTATAATAGATATTATATTCTTTATAAAATTATATTAAAATTAAAATAATTATGAATGTTTAAGTGAGACATATTTCACTTTATATAAAATAAAATAAAGTAAAGGTCTTAATCACATCCAAGTAGGTTCCAATGGATTCCATTTCGACCCAAATATTCCTTATAATGAAATATAATCATCTCTTTATATTAATACAAGTGTTAGGGTAATTTTATAATATTATTTTTACCCTTAATTACCTAATTTACCTTTACCTGTAGTAAATAAAATTTACAGTAGTTACTATTTATAATGACCATAAATAAAAATTATCCTATTAACATAATTTGGACTTACTAATTCCAAATATGGTATCAATTTTTCCACATTAAAAACACAGAATATGGAGTAATTAATTTAAAATTAATCTCGTTGTCGAAAAAATGGGTTTTGGTTTAAAACAATGCAAAAGATTGAATTGATTTAACTAACGAAATCAATGTTAAATCAATACTAATGAATTAAATTATATTAAGTAGTAAAAATATATTCTATATATACATTAAAAAATTTTACTATTATAATTTAACCATATAAATTATCTCGATGAAAAATATTTGTTTTTAAGTACAATTAGCTTGTTTTTACTATTCATCAAAATAAGAAAGTTGTCAGAAAAATATCAAAATGTTATCCAATGTAAATTTTTATATCCTGATTCAAAAGAATAAGTTTATTTTGTAATATTAAACTTATAAACATGTGAAAAATTATATTTCAAATGGGTGCGCCATCAAAAGGCGGCTAAACAACATTTATTGAAAAATAATTATGTTACTTGAAAAATTTATTTTGTTCGCATAACATGTTAAATAAAATAATTAAGATGAATTATAATGTCATAAAATTAAAAATTTAGTTAATACTATTCATAAAGTCTAGTTCATAACAATATTATAACCATATAACATTGTTTAGTGAAACCTGGTATTGTGTACAACACCCGCTATCGAGGAAGGTTGTGATTGCGTGTAATGTAATGCAAGTCAGGGTTACATGTAGTGAAAGACTCCTTTTTTTGTTGCGTATAATAGAATCAAACCATATTTCATTTATACATTGAATATATATATATATAAACTCAATTTTTCGTAGAATAACTGCTATCAAATGACCTTGAAATTGTGTGTAACACGATCCAAGAATAGTGTTGTGTATACTGAAATCTAATACGGTGTTGCGTATAGTGCAAGATAATCTTGGTGTAGCATACAACAGAAGATATGAATGAAATTAAAAAGAATATATCACATAAAATCTCAGGGTGTTACAGTCGACATGGTGTACCATACAAAACCTCATAAGTTTCCATCATAATAGTTTCCTGAAAACTATTATTACTAGAAAACTCCAAAAAAGTTATGTGTTTCCCCAATGAACCTCCAATGTCTATGACGCATGCTCGAAGCATGTCCTCTAGCACCAAAATCGTATGCTCATACATTCCATCTGTCAGGGGGTGTAAAGCTATACTCAGAATTACCTGTGTACCAAAATCCTTATGTAATCACTACCAGACCTAAGAAGTAAAACATTTATCCCTGTCTGAAACAATGGAGTGTGGAACCCCAAGTAAACGTACAATATATTGGATATACAAGCTTCACAGCTCATTAATACTGAAGTTATCCTTGATCGGAAAGAAGAGAGAATATGTCGCCAGTCTATCAATGACAACCCAAATGACATCATGCCCTCATAGTGATATCAGTAAACCTATCTTAAAATCCATCGCGACATCATTACACTTCCTATTGAGAATGGGTAACTGCCACAAAGGCCCTACTAGTCGATGATGCATTGCATTCACCTGCTGATAGGTAGAACACCTCAAGAAAAAACCAGCATCAATTCTATTCATACCTAGCCACCAATACTGAATGTGCAGATCTCGCTATATCTTGGTGGCACTAGGATGAACTGTCTAAACTGAGGAATGAATGTCTTGTATCATCTTCTTCACCACACATTAGCACACCTCCCATCCCTATACCTGACGAGTCACAATACACTTTATAGCTCTTTACAGGCTTTGGAAATACCATAATTGGTGCTAAATTCAACCATTGTTTCAACATCTGAAAGGCTGACTGAAAATAATACGACCAAAAGTATTTGCAACATTCACATTCATGCCTGAAAGTGTCTCTACTAAGCTTGAGAAGTCCTTTATGAAAAGTATGTAGTAACCAGCCATCCCTAGAAAACATTACACCATAAAGACGTTCTTCGGCTACTCCAAGAAAACTACTGCTCTCACAATCTTTGGGTCTATTAATACTCCTTTATCTAAGATAACTAGTCCCATGAAGTGAATCTGGTCCATCTAAAAGTATCAATTTGATAGCTTACCATATAACTGATTCTCTATCAGTATACAGAAAACTATCTCATAATGTGTGTCATGGTCATGTCAAGTATGAGAGTACACCAAGATATCATCCACAAACTAAAGAGTACAAGTGTGGATGGAACACTCATTTGATCTATTCAATGAAATCTTCATGTGTGTTTGTGAAACCGAATGACATAAACACAAACTCTTATAGACCATAACTTCTCCTAAAGGCTGTATGGGGTACATTTGATTGTCTAATGTGCAACTGATTATAACCGAGTCTCAAGTCAATATTTGAGAACACCTGTGATCCTTTAAGATAATCAACGAGATCATCAATCCTCATCAAGGGATATTTATTTTTGATCATCAACTCATTCAACTTCTGATAATCAACACAAAGTCTTAAGGTATCATCCACCTTCTTCGCAAATAGGAAAGGTGTACCATATGGAGAAGTAGTATGTTGGATGAACTTTATATCCTATAACATTTCGTGCTACTGTATCAGCTCATGTAACTCTAGTTTAGAAATCCTTTATGCAGGAATGACCCCTAGTGCCACTCATGCCACATGCTTAATAGAAGATTTTACCTCTCACTTCAGAGTAAAACATGAAAAAGTCCTCAAGAATGGCTTCCCAGAAATGATCCACCACTGAAGGAATGTACAACTATGATGTCTCCTGGTCATCTAGTTATATACTAGCAATCTAGGATCTATATCTACTAAACCCATGATGCTAGGGTCATGCTCTACTCACCTAGACATCCCATTTGCCCTTATGAAGGAACGACTTTACCTCTTTTGATGTGAAACTCACCGTACGACAATAGCAGTTGACAAATGCCTGGAAGGGAACATACAAGTCCATTATGAGAATGACATCATAACATGTCATCTATAAGATATAAAGGTCAAATAAGATGTGAAACCTACCAACCTAGTGAGGTCACTCCATTCACTAACGTACACTATCCATTCTAGTCCCCAACAGAGTGTCTAGCATCAATATATTAGCAGGAGAAAAGATATAGAGCCCAAGGATCTCCAAAAATAAAACAGTTATAAATCTATGGGAATTCCATGTATCAAAAAATAAAAAAGATAAAACTGAGGCAATTAAGATTGGACCTCATACTCGAGAGGGTCTAAGATCTTGTTCGTGCTGGATCTACTCCACCGTAAATTCATGACCTGCACCATGGCCCTTTAAATATCACCATGATACCTGAGCAAATCCACCTAGTGGATATCAAGAACTCAATGTCTTAACACCATGGCCACGACCTCCACCATGGTCAAAACGGCCAGTAGAACTCCAATTCCTCGTCTGATAAGAAAATGATGGTGATGATCAGGAACTTGGAGTTGTAGCATAACTTTTATCAGTATCTGATGGTGAGAATAATAAAAATAAGTGCTGAATATGAACCATTTTTCGGCAATATTGGCACTCAACATGGTCTCTCGGGCAATGTGGCCTCGTATGCCCACTCATCCCACACTGCTAGCACACCACCTGGCAACTAGATGAAGAATCATGATTCCTTGGGTCACCACGCGTAGACTCTATATAGTGCTTCCTTCTATTAGTAAGAGGGAGAACAAATCCAGATTTCGAGCCGCCCAAGCTCAGAACCCTAGAGTCCCTCAGATTACGCTCTGTGATCAGCGCCTACTTGACAATAGAAGTGATGGAAGTCAACCTGAAGATGTTCACCTGAGATCAGATGTCATTCCTTAGACCATCCACAAACATCTTCAACAAAAATAACTCATCACTTATTAGAAAAGGAATGAAGCATTGCAACTATGTGAACAAAAAATAGTACTCTATAATTGATATAGAACCCTACTCCAGACTCATGAACATTCAGGCTCGATCAACCCTCAATATCACCAGGCAGAACTAGTCATAGAAGGCAAGCTGGATGTCTTCCCATGTCATAACCTACTGGCGTCCTTCCTGTGAGATCACATCACACAATCTCTTGGAATAATTATGAAGCATATAAATAGAAATCATCATCCTCATCTATCGAGGGGTTCCTAGTTTCTCGAAGATTGTTAGCATGGATTCTAACCATGACTCTCCAGCTTGATGTCCTCCCTCCCTTGTAAGTTTGGGAAGATGTGGTACTGGAAATACCACATCAACTATGCCATAGAAGAGGCAGGATGTGGTACTCCTCGGATAGTCTGCGTGCACCTCTTGAAGCCCTCATGGAACTATTCATCGACACCTATACTAAGGATAACATATGGTTCCAAGACGGGCATGACTAGAAGATCTACTGGAAGTTCTGGATCTGCCATGTTCACTGTCTGATCACTACAATGCAACTGGCGTAAAATTGGAGGATGTCACGGTGGCATGACTCTGCAAGGTCATGTTTACACCTTAGGATCATAATTATCAAGAATAGAAAATTAGAAGTGTAAGAATGAAACAGGTAAAGGATAACATTCATGTTATTTAAAACATGGATACATGGCCTGTATGTTTTCTACACAGCGTGTTCCATTATGCCTTCCCATGGGCGTGTACTTCTACCAAAACTAGTCGTGTAACACCACATAAACACAACGAGTTCTCCCACGACACGACGTGTACTTGATTCGTTTCTCCAGTCTGATTTTTTATACATGACTAACCCACCTGGTTCTCCTAGGAAAGAACTACAGGACGTGTTTGTACAAGACACAGTGTGTACCGATTAGGTTTCAACTGACCGTGTTATTAGTCACAAAGGTGGACACATGGTTGACTCTACAGAACGTTTTTATTCCTGACATGGAATTTAATAGATGGATTTCCACCGCCCAATGGTGTTTGTTACATGAAAAAATAAAAGGATCACTCTACATGGTGTGTACTTATGGAATTTTCATCCACACGTGTCATTAGTCACATGGCAGGATACAATGTTTTTAAAACACTGTCTGTACAATGGTTACACATTGTGTCTGCCCACATATTTTCTCGACCCTGTTTCTCTTCCCACAAATCTAGTGACACCATTACAGACTACTCAGTGTTTACATATAGTACATGGAATGTAAATATTAAAAATAGTTCCTTCCTGAATAGAAGGACACATGGCATGTATTTATCATTACACGCTGTGTATTCTCAGTTTTTCGTGATAGTATGCCTCAGAAACTACACTGGAACCAAGAATTATTGAAACAAACATTCAAGTGCCACATCCCGATCTTTGACGTCCTGTACTTTCCAGGAATCAATTCTTGTAATTGTATACATGTTATATACAATGAATTACAAGTAAATAATCTACTAAATTTTGGTCCATGAGGGACTATAACACCTAAAGAACCAATATTTGGTGTTCATTTATGAAAAACATATACAAATATTTCCCAATCAAAAATCAAGTATTCTATTAAGGTATCTATCACAACATTATGCATATTTTCACAACATTTATCACAACAAACTGAAATATGTAATGCACCCTAAATGTCATGGAAATGATGCATGTCATGTGGTCTCTAGAAAGTGGATATATGAGGCATGAGATGGAATACCCTCATCTAATTGGGACGAAATAGAAATAAAACATTAATAATAACAATAATAATGGCACAAAACTTGTGAATCACCCACAGGTAAAATCAATTTAACTTTATTAATTGAAAAACTATAAAAATTGTAATAACGAGGTAAATTTTCTTTTCCTTGTACAAGGGAACATCTTATTAGCATGTTCCTATTTCTTTCCTATCCCTGGATATTGGATACATATAGTTTGTCAAGAAGAAACAAATCCATTGATATCCATTTTTAATTCCCAGGTTGTAGAAGCCGCCTAGAGGTGCCCAGTACCCGGTTGGTCACATAGAATCAAACACATTTCCCCAAACAATAGAGGCTGCTGTCTAGAAGTGAGGGCCTTGGGTGTGATAGTGGGGAATCTAAGCCCCCATTTGAAGAGTAACGTAGAAGAAATAAGTAGATAACAAATTTCGGAAGTAGTAATAATACCATAAATTAATGAACATCAGAAGACTTATATAAATAAATAACTAGAGCACATATAAAAATGATGCATAATACAAATGTCTATGAAAGAAGCCAAACAAGTCACTATCCTAGAATACAATAATAAAACAATGTACAAAGTAAAATATTGAACTCCAGTAGCATCAAAACTCCCAGTTTGGTCCCATGATCTCCTGCTCCACAATAATCAAGAACCTGATGTTGATGGGAAATTTCCCTTATCTAGACCTGAAATAATATAATTTTTATGGGCCCAAAAGCATGACCCAAATAGAGTGTGATACTAATCCTTGTAAGAAACAACCTAATGATCTATGTATAACAGTCAATGAATATATATGTAAGGAAATAAGAAAAAAAAATTATCATTAAACAAGGAAGTACTAAAAAGATAAAAAATCATATAGTTTTATTACATTCAATTTCACATATCAAGTAATAATATAATAAAAAATAGGACACCTTACGGGATGTTCCAACATCCTAACCCCTCTGGTTAAATCAAATAACAAAAAAAACTTGAAGAAGTAGACATAATCTAACCCCTCAGGAAAATCCTTAGCACATACACTCTGAGGATCCACACATCATCAATTCCCCCTTTAGTCTTGTATGAGTAACTATAGACACTCTGGTGAAGCAATCAATGTATAGTTCCCCATGTGGTATCATAACGAGGAACTGTAGACACATTGAGGGATTACTTATGTCCATCCCCACTGTGGCCCCACAACGTAAAGAAAAGTGACACTCTAGAGAAGTCGTCAACGTCCACTCTGCCAATGGTCTACTAGACCTGGTTCTCACTGACCTGTGTATGTGAGTCGTTAATAATGATATATGGAAGCCAAATTAATCCTCATGAACTACGTGGCTAAAGATTCTACTGCATATCACAACATGTCATATAAATTCACTACTTTCTAACAATACTAGGCATAGAAAACAAAACAGCCTAATATGTAATGCTAGAAAAACTGGTCATTATCAAGAAAACATAGGCAAAACATCCATTTCAATGAAATAAAAACCCAATTTACAAAAAATTACCAATTATCCAACAAAACAAGGAATAAAAGGAAACAAAAATGATAAAAACAATAAAAATGAAACACACTGCTCACGGGATTGGGTCACTTCTTAACATAGAATTCAATTACTATTTACAAAAAGGTACAAACCAACTACGTCAACATTTAATGGCTGATAAATGAGAACCTACAGCCTTGAATCACCCTAGAACGCCAATGATCTATGAAAATTCTAAAACCATTCAACCAATGATATCTTGTGAAAGAATAGTAATCAAGGGATCAAGTTAAAGAAGACCACATAACTCACTGATGTGATTACAACCCAACCGATAGAGGTCGAATCACAGAACAGACTTCGAGTTTGGGGATCAGAAAATATTCACATCATACAATAGCCCATTGATGAGATGAATAAGAAGATGATGGTTTTGTCAAGTAGAAGAGACCTCAGTATGATTAATGAAAAAAATAAAGTACATGGAATGTATTTTAAATGTACACAACATGTACTTGTTCTTACCAAGCTTTTCTTTATGCTGTCTCAAGGACATACAGAAAGACCGTGTGTTCTTCCATTACATGACATGCACATGGATTCCTGTGATAACCGATTAGACGGTGTGTATGTATAAGTACATGGTGGGTACTCATGAAATTTCTAGAAATGCCTCTTTTTCTAAAAAACACTACAAAAGAAGATTCCTACCTGAATAAAATATCTGGGTTCATAAATGTGGGGCCTCCCAATTAATTTTGGATAACCATTAGGTGTGATTTTCTGAGGGGAGTATTAGTCCTAGTATCCATGGAGTTGATCATTTATTATTTGAAAAAACATAATATACGAAATGTTATATAGTGAACATGTTGATTGTTGACCCCTAGAACTGTGGGTTTGAGAATCTAGGTGATTTAAATATCACATTCAATATAGGACACCCATATTCCATGTGAATCTATATTGGCTGCCCAATGTGTATTATGGGATTACACAATCACTGAAATGACCATGATCATGAAGATTACTAAAACATGGTAGGTACACTATCATGTCTTGATGGACATGGTTAGGACATTGTTGGTAGGGGTTGAGTGGTTGTGTCACGACGTATACAACCCATATTCACCATGTAGTACTAGATAGACATAGATCCAAGTTATAGAGAGGACACATAATAAAATATTATCAGGGTCAGACAACATGTGGACCCTATAAACATCATCTAAACCAATTTTATAGATCATTATCCTCTGGTATCTCTTTCAATTGGACTAGTATTTTCACTAGGGAGTATGCAATCCGGATTTTTTAATGTATAGAACATGATTCTAGGATTTATAATGGATTTTGAGATAATATATGATATTTTAGTTGTGGGAAACTTCTTTAGGTTGTTCATGACAATTATTTTGACCATAGAGGATCATTATAGAGTATAACCCTCCTAATGGGAGAGGGAATGTGTCTTATATCTAACCAATAGAGTATATCCTTACACATAGGACATGAAATGGACCCTCTATCATTATATATAGTGGAAAAATACCACTGGGACAAGGAATTGTTCATCTATCTATCATATAGTAGAACCCTCATGCATGTAAATTGAATGGATCCACTATATATTATTCTTAGTTGAACACTATTACTAGGATAGGTAATGGTCCTTTATATATGTATAGTGGGAACCATATTTATGACATATCTAAATGTCCCTTTATCTTTACACAAAGTAGAACCATTCCAATGATAATGGGTATGGGTCCTCTCTCTATCTACATAGTGTAACCCTCCTACTTGGACTATTCATGGGTCCTCTATATACCCCAAAAGATGAAACCTTCTTCATGGATTGGGAATGGTTAAACAATATTACTACACAAGGGAACCCTGCAGTCATATCAGGGAATGGTTCATTTTTATATCAAGTGTACAACCCCAAACTTAATATAATTTTTTCTCAGTCCTCTATTTATCAATTTAGTGGAATGATCTTATCATAACTGGGTGTAGTCCAATTCTTCCTTAGTGGAAACCTCATTTTATTACTAGTGAATGGATCCTTTTTTATTTGTTATTACCCAATAACTATTCATAAATGTGGTGATGTGTGTCTTCACACAATTACTCATTAGAATAACACAAGAGGTTCATGTAATCATTCATAGACCCCATAAAATAGATGCATACTCATTTGCTGTGTTGGGATTTGAGAAGGAGATATCCTTCATTTCTCTTATCAGATTCCTTTAGGTATATATATATATATACCTATGAATTGGATTTCCATTCAATGGTCCGAGTTTTGTACTTCAATTTTCCTCATATTTCTCCCCCTCTATCTTTTATTTATCTTACTATGTTTTTATATACTCAACCATGCATGGGATTTTACCATATGTTTCATAAATTATTCACATACTGTGCAGTTCAATATTGATTGTATTGTAGAGTAGGAATACCTGAGCGAATCTTTCCTCATTCAGTTGCCAATGATTGGAGTCCTAGATCCAAGCTCTCTCAGCATTTTCATTTCCTATTATTATCAATTTGGTACATCTATCTATTCTAGAGTGTGTTCCCCCATAAATTTTCATATTATGTTTTCATAAACATTATATTCATTATATGTTGATACATTATTGGATATTACATAATATGTTACAATGTTATCAATAATTGTTATACATTTTTCGTTGATATTTTTGGGTTAATGTTTAATGGTTAATAATAAAAGGCCAATCATTTTAGTTATGGCCCTCAATTCTAGTCACACATCCCTTTCCTGTAGATGTGGAATTAGGGTATTTGTTTCTTGATCACTATTAGTGTGAGCTGTGATAGGTTGCTATTAATGTTTTTTTGATCTTGTGAAGATTTTTATAGTTTTTAAAACTTGTAATGTTTGGTTTAGAACCTAGGTAAATATGTATACATGAATTCAATGTTGAATTAATTCAATATAACCTATTTGTGTGGTGGAAGAAATATACTTTCACCTGGAATCTTACCACCATTGGGTAGACTCGAAATACTACCACATTGGTTGCAATGATATTTTCTACATGAATCGTATAATATTGAGTCCATTGATATCAATTCTTGATTATTCTCCCCACATATATGTATATTATCACCTATCCATGGTACATCTTGATTATATTTAGAGAATACCTCCATGAATACAGTTATCTAGGTTGTTAACTCAATACTGCGAGAAAGATATGATGAGTGATGAGTTCTCAATTTAGTGTATATATTGGTAGATATTTTTTTCTTCATGATAAGGTATCAACATCCACGTATATTGAAATGAATATTATACTAGTAGAGTGGGATGATGATACATAATGGGTTAAAAATTTAGTGAGTTTTATTTCTAGGGGCTACTGAGGTTACATAGTGATCTAGATCACCATGTAGAGGAGAACTGGCTAGATTTAGTTATCCTAGTTTTCATATTTATCTATACACTAAGTAATCAATTATTTTTTCTGGAAGCCATCATTTTACATAGCGTATCTATGAACTAGTGGAGTATAGCCACAAAAACACATGATTATTACATATTCACATTGCCTAACTTCCATCTGAGGTTTTGTGAGGGCTACAACCATTCGTATTGACGATATATTTTGATTTAGAAGATTTTGGAGATAAATTTTAAAGGGATTGGAATTTCTGATCTATTCATGATGTCCACGGATTATATACGATACACTCTTGACATGATTCAAGGTGTTTACTTAAATGAGAGGATGATTTTTAATATTATTAAAGAGATATCAATGCTATTTGGGAACCCATATACATATCAACATATGCTTGAGTATTAGAGCGGGAAAATTTGATGACGATTTTCCCATCCAAGGGAGACTATGAATATAGAAGATTCAATGGTTTTCATTGGGTTTATTCATCTAAATTAGATAATAATTTCTATTAGGTAGGGTATTAGTATATGATATTTTATTATCATCATAATTTTACATGTGGTCATCTTTCACAGTGACTATCTAACATACCTAGTAAGATCAAAGCAGGATGGAATTTTTTATCTGTTGTGTGACATCACAGACCATAATATTTATCAACCTAACTTTTTGAAAAGGTTAGTAGATAGACGGTGGATCGTAATGGATGAGGAAGGACTGAAAACATTTATTTCCTGAGAGAGGCCAGGGTGACCTCTAGGTAGGAGTATTTGACAAAGGAGAAGATTGGGATCCTATAAGAGGAGAAATATGTTGTGTAATATATTATGATCTTCTATATCCACAACCAGTAGGCTTCCATGTACATCCTGAGTGAGCTAGTTATTTGGGACCTGGATATCTACCTAATATTTTAAAATGTTAACTAGAATATCCTGATATGATATTAGGTATGATTAGTGTTTATTCTACAATTATATCAGTACTAGTAGACACAAGATGGATTATTCTGTCATCTCATTTCTCATACTAAAATATATTGATCTGTATGTTGAGATATTATCCCCCACATATATTCCTTATGGTTCATAATATGAACAAATATTTAATATAATTTATATACTTTTAGTGTGAGCAATCAATTTGTAAGTGGTTTCCTAAATATAAACCTTTCTAATCATTATTTGAACATACGATAACATCTTAGGTATGTTCTTGATATTCTTGGTATGTTTCCAGACTGGATTTTAACAGCTAAAATTTAGATTCCTTCTAATTGATGGTATGATTTTATTTTTTATGGGGATGATATATCTTATTTGAGTAATATTGGGTAGTGTGATTTAGAAACTAAAACCCATCAAACATCAGTTATAGAGTATATTTCATTGAAAATTTGGATCTTTAGGAATATATTATGTGTCAGTCATTGAGTATTATATTTATTTATGACCCACATATATTCTAAGACAACCATCATGGGGGGAGATATGGTTTTTTCGGATATATCCACCATGTGTAAACAATTATATATTTTTTATATTGAATGTCAACTTCCATGATTCAGGAGCTGCGGTTGTAGTTAGAGGACCTTCGAGAGAATGGTTTTATTAGACATAGTATGTCACTCTAGGTTTCTCTAGTGTTGTTCATTAAAAATATGGATTAGTGATTATGGGTTAGGTGTATTTTTGTAATTACTACATTTCCATGACAAAGAATAATTTATCCTTTTGATGAATGATAACAAATTTTAAATTTTGATAAGTAATATATTGTTGTCAACGTTATTTATCATATATTTATACCTCCAGATGAGAGTTCACATGGATGATATTTTTAACATGGGATTATATTGTCTCTATACACAGTATGAGATCCTAGTGATTCCCTTCAGTGTGATTAATTCCATATTTGTGTTAAGGTTTCTTATGATTCAAATATTCCATCCATTCTTCAAATGATTTTTTTAATCCAATGATTAAATACATTTATACTCTATGTTGGTGGAGGATCATTCAATAAAAATGATGATAGATATAGAATTTATTTAGTATCAGTAAATTCATGCTAATATATCAAGGTTCTTATTCTAGATCCTTAAGGATAAATTTTTATATAATGAAATATCCTTGAATAAATTATGTTATAACCCAATGAATATTGATGCAATGATTTTTGATAATACACCAAATAACATGTCTTTTATGCATTATTTTCTTGGAAAATAGGTGTACTAAAAGAGGCTTGTGAAATAATTCCCCTATATTTTAGCACATTTGACCATCATCAAATGGAACGAGAATCCATTTACCAAGACTCAATAGTTCGAGATAGCCTTTGAGGAGTTTAGAATGAGGATGATGTGTGATCCTATATTGAATCAACCATAGGAGAACATGGATTATAATTTATATTACAATTCCATTACACATGGTCATGAAGAAAATTAGTTAAACATACGTAAAAGTCGCATATGTGATGAAATAGCTGGGATCCCATGAGTAAAACTATGAGACATGGTACCAAGTGATTGAAGTGGAATTATTTTCTCAGATGATGTGGATTCACTTTATTTAGGGAGAGGTAAATGTTAACTACTCATAAAATTTAATTCTAATGTATGTCATTATGTAGAGAGACTTAAACAGAAGACATATGACATAAATATAATCATATAAAAACTTTTACATTGAGATATTCTATAATCCTACTATGAGAAATAAGTTGCACGATGTAATTAGAAGTAAGTTCTGGAATCCACTAATTGAGGAGGAATTTGAGTAGCCATCTTTTTCCTAGTCGACTATAGTAGAGAAATATGGTTTGGATTTTCTATATTCGAGAGTATTGAATCATAAACATATGCATCACGTTAGGGAGTCTCAGTTTGGATTTTTTTTATTGTAAGGTCCAAGATGACCCGATATTCTGAAGATATTCACCATATAGATTATCAAAAGGATGTTAGAACATAATATTTTGTAGGAATGGGTTATTGTTCGAGTTATATTTCAAGAGGAGGTAATGTGTTAGATTCACACATCACTTTTGAATATACATCCTATTTTCAGAAATATATTTTAATACCATTTGTAGACGTTTTGGTTGAAGAAAATTAGGAAATGTGTTACTATGATATTTTCTATTTTTGTTCCATGATCAATGGTGTATGATGGGAACCAAGATCTAATTGGATTTTTTCAGCCTCTTTATATGTCATAGCTGAAATTGATAGCATGTTCATGTAATTCATGATAGAGATTCCCTGGACATTGAGAGGAATTGATTTCATATTATTGATAGTTAACTAACTTATGATTTTGGAAGACTTCCATTCCATTAGGTATTGTAGTTTTGAGGATATTTTTCGATGGTTTTATGTATAGGATATCATAATCCTTCGTAGGGTTCCCATATCAATTGTCTTTAATCAGGATATGTGACTTATATCATGATTGTAGAGATGCCATCATGATGAATTTGGGACCCATAGGGGAATGATTACATATTTTCACCCCTATAAGGATAGATATATCAATCTCACTATCAAGGTGCTAGATGATATTATAAGGGATTTAATGTTAGAATTTGGATAAATCTATGGGGATCACTTACTTGTTGTGGAGATATCATATAATACCATATATAAATCAATTTCAAGAATAGAAAATTTTGAGGCCTTGTTTGAGAGATGCAAAAGGTCACAATTATGGTAACATGTGATTAGTGAGTATTATTTTTTATGAAATAGATGGTACATATGATAATTGAGAATGAATAGGTTATCAACTGGGGGATGATGATAGATATGATCTGGAATTATTCTTATGTACATCAATGTAATAGTGAGTTGGAGTCTACATTAGGAGATGAATTTTTTTAGAGTCTCTAAAAAATAAGGATTGTAGATATTCGACTAGAGTGGCATGATAACCCCAAGGATCATCAGACTATATGATATAATTAAAAGGTTTGGGTTTTTTTCTTACCTTAACCTCTTACCCCCATTGTTAGTGTTGGTGCATTAATTCATCCCTTTTTAAAATATAACGAGATACATAAATGACCTAATGAACAATATTGACTAGAGTGAAATAGAAATTGAGTTTGGAGCCACCATCAATGTGAACTCTACAAAATACAATGATTTATATGATATTATCTTACATCAACAAATCATTCCCTTGTTTGGGGTGTTATCATATATAGGGAGAATGTAGGAGTGCGCCTAGAAGTTGGAGAGCCACATGTAGGTTCAATATCCCCATCACATCAGTTAGTTTTGTATTTTCAAGGACAGAAATCATTTAGGTAATAATAAAAAGTCCCTGTTTTTCCCTGAATGATATTTGAATAAATTGATGAATATTTTCCTTGCCAGATGCTGAGATGTAATTTTATTTTCAAGAATAGTGTTCGAGGAATTAATTTTAATAAAATTCTAAATATATTTTATATCATGAGATAATCATTTTTTATAAAATATATAATATCTCATAGATAGAGTCTCTATTCACAAATCTATTACTATGGTTTAAATAGTTGTGTGTGATTTATCGTAGACATGACCAAAAGACTATCAGCGCCTTACATTTCAATAAAAAGCATGTTGGTAGGGTATGTTTAGTGAATTAGTTGACTTATTCCATTACTAAATTTTCTCTATAAAACAAAAATGTATTCCATCTATAAATAGGTTGTAATATTGAATCATTTGGGTTACACACAATACATGGTGACAAATGGGTGGGGGATTCAACCATGAATTGTTCGAATATCATGATCAGACAATGATTGACAACCAAATCCAATTGAATCGAGGCATAATAAACACAACTAGTCATCTCTTTTATTGTATTGTTTATTCATATGAATAGATCTATGTAAATGGATTTAGTAATATACCATTTTATAATTTTCCTTTACGATTAATATATGAATAATGATAAAAAATTGTAACATGATCTAAATTTAAATCAATATCTTACATGACACTTTGTACGAAAATAAATTTTTGATTTGATCATTATTAGGATTATTACATGAAATCACACCTTCAAATACTATATTATATGATTTTTGTCTATGATGTCTAGTCTTAAGAAAAAATAACATTTTTTATGTGATTTTACCCAATAGTTCTTCCCTTTCATTATCAGTAAACCATGGGGCCATTATTCATATATTTTCGAGAGATTCCAACCATGTTCATACCTCAGAATTCATGGTGGATGTAGACAAAATTTATTTATTTCAGTTAGAGGATTATGTGTATATTTTATTTTTATTATTGATGCATTCATAAATCTAGGATATGGGGAAGTTTTGGAAGTATCAAAGGGACATGCAAGGTGTGTGATAGATTTGATAAGGCAAATGGAAATCTAATTTTTGAACATTAGAGGTATAAGCATTGATATATTCAATTCATTTTCAGGTGAACATAATAAATGATATGGTGGTGTGAATTGAAGATTTGAGATCCATGGTGAAGAATAGACATTCTAAAAAACCCCAACTACATTTCATATATTAAAATGAACACATGGATTGTAAAATTATTGTCACGGCATCAGGGCTTTCTGGGAGGAAAAAATCTCATAATCTATGTGGTACCCACACAATCATTGTGTCATAGTGGTGGAGACCTGACAAGTTCTTTGATATTATAATTACATGGGAACATCCATGCACACACAATGTACTAAAACAAAACTAGGTACTCTAACACGACTTGATAGTCATGGTCATGATAGAATTGGTGGGGCCTGGGAGGTTGAGACACATCATGTAATACATATTACTAAATTTTATTAATTCATGTTCATTGATTCTTTCATAGATGAATAAAAAACCATGATGAGGAGGAGGGCCACCTAGAGAGTTAACAATATACATTTTATGTACCTCCCTTTTGATGAAACTTTAACCGCTCATATATCCTTTATTTAGACTCATAATTTGGCCTACAAGTGTAATATAAAATTTTTTCCATTTATTTAATGATGGTGGGATTTGAATAGGATTTTCATATATGATACGAGATTATATATGAATGATTCCTCTTTAGGCGATGCACAAATATGGTCATGATCTAGAAATATCTTCACAAAATGGAATCCTCCTGCTGTGAGATGGAATGAATCATCTTTGAATCATAGAGTATAACCCTCCATCCGAGACACAAATATTGTACACTCTATCATGTAGAGTAGAACACTTTTATTTGAGAAGACAATCAGTCCTCTATAGATCTATATAGTATAACCCTCTTACAAACACATGGCATTGGTCATTTATCTATCAATTTTGTGGAACCCTAATGATGGAATATGGCATGTGTTCTTATTCAATCAATATATTCGAACCACTAAATGGAAAAAGACATGGGTCATTTTTTTCCACATAGTGGGACCCTTATGATGGTATAGGTCTTCGTTCATATATCTAACAATAGTGATGGAACCTCCTACTATAGCATGTAATGATTCATCTATCTATCTATAGAGTGGGACCCTCTTATTAAAATTGGAAAAGGTCTCTATTTCTACTAAAAAAGTGGAACTATCTGATAATATCATGGATTGGGTCTCTTATCTAAAGAGTGGAAACTCTGCTAATGAATTTGGGAATGGGTGCTCTATCAATAAATTGAGTGAAAACCACTATTCATTACAGGTCATTGTTATTATAAATATCGACTAGAACCCTATAGTATTAACATAAAATGTGTTCTCTATCATGAAATTTGGATTCACTTAATGTTTAACATAATTGCTAGGTGTTGATTTACACAGATACTTATCAACCATAAAAATGAGATACTTGACATCATTGATGGACACATTTACTAATGAATGTAGGATTTTTGTGGTTTGATCTATGAGATGCATATCCTATTACACCCTTTTAATGGATTCATTTAGAAGAATATATATATATATATATATGTATTGGGATTTTATTCTAATGGTTGAGCTATCTACATATATTGTGCCTAATATTTCTAAAACTCCATATTTTTGGTTATCTTACTAGGTATTTATATAATCATACTTTCTTGGGTAATTACTACACAAATATAGTCTAATGAAAAATGTGGATTGGATACTTGGGACTACATAGGACAATAGAAATAACTAGGGCTTTTTTACCACATGTGGTGTTTAGGGATGTGATATTTAGATCCATGAAATCTCAAAATTTAATTTTCAAATAATTATAATGTTTGGACATCTATCTTGTATAGGGTGTATTTACCTCTGAATATTCAATATTATGATGTATAAATTTTTTTATAACTTATAGGTTGTAAAATGCATGGATTTTACCATATATCTTACTCTAATTTCACTAATTCCTCTATATTTCATCAAGGATAATTAATGTTGAATTTATACGGATACTTGTAAAAAGGAATCCAATTTTAGTTATCCCTTTTCAATGGTACTCACCAGCCCTGATCCTGTGGAGGTGGTCTTTTCATAGATCTTATTCAAGACACATATAGTTGGATCATGATATAAACTTTGGATGGATTTTAATATCTGGGGTTATTGGTAACATTATGGGTGTTGGTATTTCCAGATTCATGAACAAACATATTATATAAGTGAATAAAAACCCAATTATTAATGGAAATAAAAAGTTTAATCCATAATTTTTTTTATTGGGGGATTTATTTATAAAATGATATTATTAAAAAACATAATCCATCATAGATAATTAATTGTTGATGTAACAACCCATGCATCCACGGTACACTTGTCTTTAAATAATACAATAGTGCGTGTTGTATGCAACTTCGAGTCCTAACACACTCCACAACCAATCAAACTAGCCGTTATGAATTGTAATACACACTTTTTTTCAATTTTATACATTTTATCTTTCAAAATGGACTCCATTTTTGGATTCAGAATATCTAAATTAGCTTAGAGAGAATTTTTTTGTACTTTTCGGATAACATTCATAATTTGATGAATAGTGAAAATTACGAAATTTTAATTAAAATCATCTTTTTTAATATAAATAATAACTAGTGATAAGTTATGAAAATGAGGGATTTTAGAGTATAATTAGATTATATTGTTACTACTTAATCCCATGTTGTACATTAGACATAAGTTCACATTTAAACTAGACATAAGTAAGTCCCAATCTTTTGATAGTTATTATTTCTTAAAAACACACTATTTGTTTTGACAAGGGGAATTAATTTTAACTTAATTTCTACCACTTTTGTGTTTTGAATTTAGAAAAATGGATTCCATATTTATAATCAAGAGGTTCAAATTTTTTAAATTGGTATCCATTATTTTTAGACATTTTGAATAATTAATTCTGTAAAAATTTTATTTACCATGGTTAAAGAGTAAATCCGGTAAAAAGGGTAAAAATTAATATCATAATAATATTAATTTACCATAAAACATGTCCTAACCCTATTGGTAGACACATGTCCGACCATGGGCATCTTCGGATTGATTTTGTGACCCCATGGAGCCACTTGTAAGTGACAAGGACACTTTATGTTAATTAAGTTAATGTAAAGACAAAAATTACATAAAAATATTTTTTAAAAAAAAATTTACATAGTGTTATATATGTTATACATTGGACTATAAATATTCATTTGAAAGATATCATGATTTCCTATATAATTGTATTTTATTTATAATTTTTATATATTTAATAATTAAATTTATTTATGACACAATAATGATGCATTATTTTCCATATTAATAAAAGAATCAAATAATTGGTATTATAAATGTTAAAATAAATATAATTTTAATGTTTTGATGACATAAACGAATTTTATTGGTTAATATGACATTTTAGGATGTAATAATTTAATTTGTTTCGAATAAATAATGTTTTTCTATCTTTAAAAAAATCAATTATTTAATAGTGTGAAAATTGACATAAAAGAGTTTTTAAAACAAATATTATATTATTAATTCATATTTTATTCCTAAAAATATAGGGTTCGGAAAAAGGACATATATCATTATAGTTGAATCATTAATGGACCACATGGGGGACTCTGGGATGTATATAGTATGTTTAATGACCATATAATATAAAAATACAAAGATACATGGTAAATATCAAACTAATTGACTAAGAGTTAAAACTAAATGATAAGGTTAATAAAGTGACCCAAATATTTCTAAAACCTATTGGTTGAGTTTGTTTCGAACCATAACACCCTTAACCTTTAAATAATATTATTTGGAGGCATTAGAATACAAATATGAATTTATTATAAAATAATATTTCTAGCTTTTCCTAAGGTTCCCCTCACCACTCTTATAAAAGGGCACTCCCCCATATCACATATTCATACCTTCAATTCCATTTGGCTCAACCAGACCCTGCCCAAATATCCTCCCAATTTCCCTCACTTCATCCAAGAGGCCTTATTTTTTATCATAAAGCCATCCTATGGATCCCTTTTCATCAAATCAAAAGGAAGAACCCGAAGAAGAGGTTAGGTTTTCACCACCCACTTTGAAGTTCCTTTCTTCTTCAACTTCTTCTTTCTTTTTTATTTCCATTATAAAATAATAAATCTGGTATCTTCTATATAATTTTATGTTCTTATAAATATGTTACCACCATATTCAATATTCTATCTATCCTTTGAATGACATGTCACTATACGTGCATACGTACGGCTTACCGTCTCCACGAAGTGGTGTAATTGTTATTCAAAACATTATTATTTTGATGGGTATGATAATGATGTGTAATTGATTTAAATAAAAAATATAACATGATAATGATTCTTTATATATGATATACCATCCAATTATATATTATTATAGTATCAAAATAATGATATTGTCGCTCGTGCGTACATACAGACTATCGTCTCCACGAACCTGATATGATTCATTCTCCAGTGTATCCATTCAAAGATAATTTTAATTTTATGATTAAAAATAATGTTTAAGTACTTGATATCATTCTAGATAGGAATAATATAAAACCTATGGATAACAAACATGACCTATGTATCAAAACATATAAAATAAAACGAGTAAGTGAACACCTAAAACGACGATAATACTAAAATATTATTAACAAAGAAATATTAAAATATCATATATGATATCATATTTATGTATGTGATTATTGTATAATTTAAAAAAATGATTGAACTATTATACAG
Source organism: Viscum album (assembly GCA_963277665.1). Taxonomy (NCBI): domain Eukaryota; kingdom Viridiplantae; phylum Streptophyta; class Magnoliopsida; order Santalales; family Viscaceae; genus Viscum; species Viscum album. The sequence goes on along the minus strand of OY728143.1, from coordinate 56,452,645 downwards.
GAGGTTAAACTACCCTCTACAATGGAAAATTACAAGTTAAGGGGTTTTCATCTCAGTCCTTATTCTCGTGAGATTCATGCCAGATTCCCACTATTACGTTTTGTGTGGTGTATGTACTACCCATATTTGTATTCTTTGTGTAATACACTTTAATTTATGTGCATTTACATATTCATTGTTGGATACCTCTTTCATTGGGTGTATGTTTTGTAAGTTACCAAATTGTTAAGGGTTTATTTCAAAATATCTTCATTATCTGTGGTTATTTATACGTAATTATCTACTGGGACCTCTTTATCATCCACATCAATGTATCTTAAAAATGTATTTCAAATCATTCATACTATTCTATAGACTATGGGTTAAATTCATTTATACCCTTGTTTAATTTGTATAAGTTGTTTATAAATGAATATTTCTGTCGTTTTCCAAACAAGGTCCTTTTTAATCTTTTTGAAAAAATTATGGCAAGAATTTCATTTTTATAAATTATAAGGCGGGTACAACTTTTTTCCACCATTATAAAAATATTCACAGCTTCTATTACACTATTATTAGAATATTTTTAGAGTAAATGTTTTATTTTATAAAAATGTGACTTTTAAATGATTTCAAAATGAATATTTTAAGAATTTGTGAAAGGTACTCTTTATCAATATCAGAATTTTAAATGTTTTAATGATTTATCTTTCTAAATATTTTTAATTACTGTCCATGTTTTCAAAATGATTTTAAGGATTTATTTATATGGACATGAATGTTTGGAAATGATTTGTCTTTTAAAAAGTTTCAAAGTGGTATGGAACACCTTGATTCTAAAATATATTTTATATTACTTCCTTTATAAATGTGTGACTTCTCACTGATTCTAGAAAAATGAGATATTTCTGTCAAATAGTTTTGATTTCATCTCTATCAACATCCTTTTATGGATTTTAATATTATTTGAAGTTGATTTATTATGATACAAAACATTAATATTTTTTTGAAGGTTGTGTGATATGTTTGAATGTGGATGTGTTATTTTTATAACATTCATGGTTTATGGAAGAAGTATTGACATTTCGTATTCTAGTTTTAATACGAATGTTTATGTTATGTTTAAACCTATTTATATGAGGAATGAATTGGACGTAATAAGTGACGGGTGGAGCCCGCTATAGATCCTCAATGCATCGGTAGGTCTCCTGAGACAAAATAGCTTCTTGGAACAAGGCCTTGAAGAAATCTTATTTTTAGTCGTGGCATGAGGCCTTGACTATGTTGTTATGATAGTATGGAATTATGCATTCCATCATTATGAATGTGGTTATTGATATTTCATTTGATTATTCTACTAGAAGTATATCCATGTGAATAAGTAAATAGAATTATTTCATTTCATTTTCCCATATATTGTTGTAGTTCTTGTTTAAAAGGCTTTTGCCTTAAATGTTTATGCTCATTTATGAATGTTTCTACTATATTGTTATCCTTACTGAGCATATGTGCTCACCTATTTCTATGTTTTATTTTTACTAGGATGTGAAGAAGTATTTTATGAATGACCTGTAGGGATAATATAAGGGGATATGAGTGTGGTCTATGGAGACAAGATGTTGTTGTACTTTTCACTATGTGATGTAATGTATGACTGATTAATATATCTGGTGTTTCCAAGGCTACTAAACTAATCATTCATTTGAGACATAGTGTTTTTTGATCAAGCCAATGTTATGTAACAATGCACCAACTCTGGGTAACTGGGGTCGGAGCGTTACAGTTTCTATCAGAGGATGTTTAGTACAAAATTGGAATTCAGATTTAGATAAACTCTTATTAGAGCACAGATCTCTAAGATTGAATTTGTGGATTAGTATAGAAGAACTTCATAGAAATTTTGGTATTGTAGAGATTTTTTGAGTTTTCCGAGCAATACATCCATGTCTAGATACGAGCAGGTAGAGGCGGCTCTGACATAGATGTACCTTGGGGTGACACCTGAAAACACTACTTTGAGATACACTCGAACTGGAACTGAAGCATGCCAACGGACCTTGCTGCACTCTTGGTTACGACACTCCTAGGGGATATTCTTTGGATAATTCTCGTTTTCTTTACAAACCATTATGCAGGGTTTATGAGTATACACTTCCTCAATTAAAACATATTTATTATTATGGATTATGTCCATAAATCATTCAATTTATATTAGGTATTTTACATGTTATGAATTATTCATTGCAATTCATAAACGTAACTAATTTATTACATTGTATTGAAATGGCTCCTAGTAGAAGGAATGTGAACTCTATAAATACATATGATCCAAAGTGTAAGATGGATCATATCTTTCACAGTATTAAGCCAACATTTTGAAGGAAAATATTCTCCCATATATTCTCAACATATGAAGAAATAGTATCATGTGTTAATAAGATAGGTAAATAGTTCATTGAGTCCTATGGATATGAAGGGAAGAAAGTGAATGACATGATGGAAGAGTGAATGATAGATAAAGGGGAGAGGAAAAAAATAATTTTCCCATATGTGATAACGGTGGTAAGAAACTCCCTATAACATCACATAAAGGCATGAGAGTTTGTTATAAGTGTAGAGAAAAAGGACACCAAGTACGTGACTACATGGGTAAGAAAAAGGTTTCAAATGTACAATGCTTCGTCTGTAAGGAGTTGGGAAACTACACAAACAAATATTCAAATAATCAGAGTATTCCTCAAATGATGTTATTAGATAATAATCATGTTATGATACTACCACAGATGAGGAGGAATTATTAGAGTTATTATGTAGTTATTAAAGAATTATTTATTTTGAGTGTTGTATCAACATTGTACTGGTTATTATAATTATGAAGTATATAAGGATTGTACCACAGTACTATTTCATTAAGGACTCGAGATTGTATGGAACCCTGAAAAGTGACTCAATAGTAGGTTAAATATTTGGATAATATATGATGAGATAAGGATAAACCTTAATATGGTTCTGATACCGAGGTAGTGATTTTGCAATAATATACATGATTGATTTGTATAAATTATATTGGATATTCTTGACTACCTTGAATCTGATTAATGATTTGTATATTCCATCATTGTGTGAGTTTACAACATATTTTGATAGAAAGCGTATATCCCATATTCTATAAGGAATAAGGGATCATGAATGTAATCAATATGGTTTTATTGTAATTCAGGATGTTGCAGTGTTTTAAAAGAATGCCTGATTAGGTGTTCACATGTTATTATATGGAAAAAAGGATTTTCATTATGTTTACCTTCCTTATAAATTTTGGACTGTGAGTTTGGACAGATTTATATTGAATAATTCTAGTTTGGGATTATTTTTGGTTTTCTATAAAAGGACAACCCTGAGGTCGGGTGGCAACTCGTCGCGTCCAACAAGGTCGTGGGATATGTACCTGCAACCGAAGGGCGACAAGGATGTATCACCTACCACTGGCCCATGTAATGTCCTGGATTGAATAATGTAGTTTTTTTAAGAATTTATGGTAGATGAATTATAATTTCTTTTTTATTGAACCCCAAAAAAATAAGATAAATATAATATTTTTTTATGTTCTATTATCGTTTAGAGTGAAATATTAGCTTGTGGTAGAAATTAGTTAAATGATGTATCTCTACTTTTCAAGTATATATTTTTCTTCTTCTCTTATTCTATGAAGAAATTAATTCTTATAATTTATTGAAGAGGTCTTAAAACCAAAAATGTATTATCCTAATTCCATATGTTTTGTTGAACTGCTGGTATATTAAATATTCATAGATTGATGGCTTTGAGGCCCTAAATTCTACAATTGTTTGTGACTGATGACCACAATCACTCTCTATAAATACTTACCATTTTACTCTAATTATGTGTCTCTAATTTCCACCAATTTTCTCTTAATCGAGATCATAATTTGGTGGTGACCCTTTCATTTCACTTTTCCTCTTATTAAGACTAAATTTTATTAACCCAATTTCTGATGTGGGTTTTCCCACAATGATATTTTCTATTTTCAACCTTTTTTAAGAAAACATTAAAATTTAGAGACTCATTTTATTGAAGGAGGGATGAATGTAACACCCCATGCTTCCAAGGTACTCTTCTCTTTAAATAATACCATACTTCTTGTTGTACGCAACTTCTATTCCTAACACACACCACAACCAATCAAACTAGACATTATGAATAGTAAAACCCACTTTTCGAAATATTATACATTTTATCTTTAGAAATTGACTTAATTTTTGGATTCGTAATATCAAAATTTTCTTAGGGAGATATTTTGGTAGTTTTGGATAACTTTCATATTTTGATGAATAGTGAAAGATAATAAATTTTATTTAAAAATAGATATTTAAATCGGAAAAATTAATAGTTATAAATTATGATTTTTAGTGATATAGGGTATAATTAGATAATATATTTACCATTTAATCCAATGATGGACATTGTACGTAATTTTACATTTCAACTAGACATAAGCAAGTACCAAATCTTTTGATAGATATTATTTCCTAAAAACACGCTTTTTGTTTTGAAAACGGGTATTAATTTTAAATTAATTTTTGAATCTTATGCATTTTGAATTTATAAAAACGGATTCCATATTTATAATCAGGGGGTACCAAATGTGTAAATAGGTAACATTTATTTTTAGACATTTTGAATAATTACTTCGGTAAATATTTTATTTAACATTGTTGAAAGGTAAATCCGGTAAATAAGGGTAAAAATAATATTATAATAATGTTAATTTACCCTAAAACGTGTCCTAACCATATTGGATGATATATTTCCAACCATGGGCATATATGGGATTATTTTCGGACCCCATGGAGCCACTTGTATGTGATAAGGACACTTTATATTAATTAAGTTAATGTAAATACAAAAATGAAAAAAGCATATATCTTTTAGAATTTTTTTAAATGGGGTTATATATGTTATATGTTCGACTATAAATATTAATTGAAATATAAAAAGATTTCATAAATAATGGTATTTTAATTATAATTTTTTTACATTTAATAATTTAATTTATTTATGAAACAATAATGATGTATTATTTTCCTTATTAATAGAAGAATCAAATAATTGGTATTATAAATGTTAAAATAAATATAATTTGAACGTTTTGATGACATGCAAGAATTTTATTGGTTAATATGACATGTTAGGATTTCTTAAAGGAATTTTTTTCTAATTAATAAAGTTTTAATGACTATAACAAAAATCAACTATTAAATAGTATTAAAATTGACATAAAAGAGTTTTTAAATAAAATATTATATTATTAATTCATATTCTATTCATAAAAATCTAAGGTTCACCAAAAAGACTTATATCATGATAGGTGAATCATTAAGGGAAAACATGGGGGTTTCTTGGATGAATATAGTAGGTTTGTTAACCATGTAATATAAAAATAAAAGAGACATGGTAAATGTCAAACAGATTAACTAAGAGTTTAAACTAAATGATACGGTTAATAATGTGACCCAAACATGTCTAAAACCTGTTGGTTGAGTTTTTTTCAACCAATACCTACCTTAAAATTTAAATAATAAACTTTCTAGCCATTACAAACCGAATATATATTTATTATAAAATAAAATTTCTTTCTTTCCCTAAGGTGGCCCTCACCCCTTTTATAAAACAGTACCCCCCCTTCTCTCAAATTCATACCATCAAAGCCATTTGTATAGACCAAAACCTATCCAAATATCCTCCCAATGTCCCTTAATTAAATCTAAAGGTCATATTTGTATCATAGAACCATCCTATGGAGCCGTTTTGATCAAATCAAAAGAGAGAACCCGAAGAAGAGGTAATGTTTTTACCAACCTCTTTCAAGTTCCATTCTTCTTCAACATCTTCATTCATTGTTATTTTCATTCTAAAATAATAAATCCAGTGTCATATATATACTATGATTCGATTATAAATATGGTATAACCATATTCAGTATTCTATCCATCCTTTGAATGGCATGTCACAATACGTGCGTACATACGGCATACCGTCTCTACGTCATGGTGTAATTGTTATTCAAAACGTTATAAGTTGGATGGGCATGATAATGATGTGTAATTTATTTAACTAAAAAATATAACATGATAATTATTCTGTATATATGATATACCATCCTATTATATATTAGTTTGAAATAAAATGAATGATATTGTCGCTAGTGCGTATGTACGAACTACCGTCTCCACAAACGTGATAAGATTCATTCCCCAGCGTATCCATTCACGTCTGATTTTCATTTGATGATTAATAATTATTTTTAAGTACTTGATATCATTTTTTATATGAATAAGATACAACATATGGATAAAAGACAAGACTTATGTTACAAAAAAATAAAAGAAAACGAGTAAGTGAACACCCGAAATGACTATAATACTAAAATATTATTAACAAGGCCATATTAAAAGGTCAAATATGAAATAATATTTATGTATATGATTATTGTATATTTTTATAACAAATATTTAACTATTATATAGGAGTTTAACCTACCCTCGATCAAGGAAAAGTAAAGGTAAGGTGTTTTTATCTCACTCCTTATTCCCGTGAGATTCATGCCATATTGCCACTATTACATTTTGTGTTGTATATGTACTGCCCATAATTGTATTCATTGTATAATACACTTTAATTTATTAGTATTTAAATATTGATTTTAGGATACCATTTTCATGGGGTGTATTTTTCATAATTTACCAAATTGGTCAGGGTTTATTTCACAATCAGTTCATTATCTGAAGTTGTTTATACTTAATTATATACTGGGACCTCTTTATCACCCACACTCATGTTTCTTAAAAATGTATTTAAAATCATTCTTACTATTTTATAGACTATGGGTTAATGTCATTGATACCCTTTTTGAATTTTTATAAGATTTTTATAAAGTAATATTTCTGTCGTTTTCCAAACAATGTCCTTTTTAACCTTTTCGAAAAAATTATTGTAAGAATGTCTTTTTTTAACTTATACGGGGGGTGAGGCTATTTTCTACCATTATAAAAATTGTTGAAGAGCCCATTACATTATTAAAAGAATATTTTGAAATTAATTGTTTTTTTAATTATGTGACTTTTAAATGATTTGAAAATGAATATTTTAATAACTTGTGAAAGGTACTATTTATCAAGATCATAATTTTAAATATTTTAATGATTTATCATTCTAAATCATTCTCATTAATGTCCATGTTTTCAAAATGATTTTAAGGATTTATTTATATGGACATGAATGTTTTGAAATTCTATTTCTTTTCAAATGTTTTAAAGTGGTATGAGACACATTGATTCAAAAATCTCTTTTAAATTACTTCCTTTATAAATGTGTGACCTTTCAATGATTTAAAAAATAGAGATATTTCTCTGAAATAGTTGTGATTTATTCTATTTCAACATCCTTTGATGGATTTTAATCTTATTTGAAGTTGATTTATTATGATACAAAACTTCAATATTTTATTGAAGGGTTTGTGATATATTTGACTGTGGATGTTCTATTTTTATACCATTCATGGTTTATAGTGAAAGTATCGACATTACGTATGCTATTTTTACTACAAATGATTATGTTATGTTTAAACCTATTCATTTGAGTAATACATTGGTCTTAATAAGTGACAGGTGGAGCCCGCTATAGCTCCTCGATGCATGAGTAGGTCTCATGAGACATTATAGTTTCTTTGCCCAAGGACTTGACAAAATCTTATTTGTAGTCTTGGCTTGAGGCCTTGACTATGTGGTTATGATAGTATGGAAATATTCACTCCATCATTATGAAAGTGTTTATTGATATTCCATGTGATTATTTTACTATTATAATATTAATGTGAATAAGTAAATGGCATTATTTTACTTCATTTTTTCCTTATTATGCTTATGTTCATGTTTAAAAGACTTTTGCCTTAAATGTTTATTCTCATTTATGAATGTTTCCACTATATCTTTATCCTTTCTGAGCATCTGAGCTCACCCCTTTCTATGTTTTATTTTTCCCAGCATGCGAAGAAGTACTTTATGATTGACCTGTATGGATATTATAAGGGGATATGAGGGTGGTCTATGGAGACAAGATGTTGTGGTATTTTGCACTTTATAATGTAATGTATGACTTATGAATATATCTAGTGTTTCCAAGGCTACTAAACTAATCAGTCTTTCGATACATGATCTTTTGTGATCATGCCAATGTTATGTAATAATGCACCAACTTTCGGAAACTGGGTTTGGGGCATTACATTTGAGATGATTTATGTATCTTCCAAAAAAAGGAAGGATTAATATGAAAAATATTATCTTCTACCTATAAGAACAATTTATTAGTTGAATTTTTATATTACTTATTATAGTTCTAAAATATAAAACAGAATTTATAACATGATGCATTATTTAATTGATCAATTCATTTATCACAATTAGAGTGATGATTTCTATTAACTACATGATGGATTTCTATTTAAAATATTATTATAATTTCATCTAATTAATAGGGGAGGAATCCATTCAAATATATGTTTTTGTTCATTTTTTTATCAAAATTATTGATATGTTTATATTATAATCAATAAACGTTTCATTTTTTTTTCTTTTTATATGAATTATAAAAATTAAAGGTGTAATATGATGAAACTTTTTTGTCAATGAAATTAGTTATCCTTATAAAAATGACGATGATGAAAACATATTTTGTCACAGGAATTGTCAACTACTAAATGTTTTTTAAGTAATTGTAATATTGAATGATAATTTAATAATATTATATAATATTTAATCATTGATAATAAAAAATTATAATCCACATATTATAATTATAAAATAGACAATGCACATTTATTTTTATTTGAATATGTTCTCAAACATCAGGTTTATGATTATTAAGACACTTTCTAAAGAATTTATTTTATAATAATTTTAGATTATTCTATTTTATGTCATTTTTATGAAATTTATATTATTATTGGATAATGTTCAATGCATTGAATTCATAAAAACATAATTTAATGTACAATGCTTTTAGAAATCCAATGTAATGTTAAGGAATGAAATAACAATTCATAATCATATTTTTCACATTTAATCCCATAATAATTTCAAATCCTAAATTTTTTTGGGTTTAACATAACTATTTATATAAATGATGAAATAAAAAATACTCTTATTAAATTATAAATATTTTGGTCCAATACTCACCTTTAAATTTGACTATTATTAATGAATAAAATATAATATTGTTATATGATGGAAAAATAATACATTTTCACCAACTATAATTAAAATGTTTTCTATCAGGAATATAGATTATAAATTGTGTATATGTATAGAAATTAAATTTTACATATTTAATAGATTTTTTTAATTCCTTTAAATAAATAGTTTAACATCATGATTTTTTACATCACAAAAATTAACAATTTAAAATGTACATAAAAAAGTAATCATGTGGGGAACATTTAATATTTTAATGTAATGATGGTGTAATTATTCAATGATGTAAAAACTGAGATGAAAAAGTTTCAATTTAACTTCATTTTTGTTAATCTCAATATAGATTATCTGATACAATTGATGAAATTATAATACAAATTTATATGGTGTGCTTAAAACAGTAGAAAATTGATTTTTTTTAAAAATATTATTCAAATAGATTTGTATTTTAAAAATGTAATTATATATAACCCTAATTTTCATCAAATAATAGAATAATGATTCATAAAATAGTCAATATGATCCTCTATTTCCAACTGAGGTTTGTATAGATTTTTCACAATATTAGAGATGATGTCTCATGCTCTCCATCTATTTGGTATGAATCTCAATGTGATCATTATCTCCATTAAACACCATATAAAATTCCACTACACCACAACACATTAAACGATTATAATCTCATTAATATATATTTTATCTGAGCCATACCAGTTGATTATTCTCTATAATAGTTGATACATGGTTTCCTATTAAATCATTATGTGGCCCTTCCACCATAATTATGCTTCACCCATACATTGTGACCAATCAAATTACCCCACCCGCCATATTAGGCCCATGGTTATTGATTTTTATAAACAAATATAAGTGGAAACTAATTTAATTTATTTTATACTTATAATATCAATGAATTTCATTATTCCAAATTTCTGAATAAATAATATAATTAAATGGAATCATAATTATATTTTAATTTTCCTTTAAATTACTCTTCCACATTAAATAATTTCTATTTCCACTTGATATGAAATGTATAAAATACAAAAATCATGATTTTTTCACCAGTAACATTTTAAGGAAATAATTTTTTATATTATAGAATTTTATTACTAAAATTATATTGCTTATTTTTGTACAATATATATATTTTAGTAAAATAGAATACATTATGGTGAAATATTTTTTATTTATTTATTTTATTTCAGATATAAATTTCTAATAAGGTTTTTTAAATGAATGTATTCCCATTACACAATATTATTTCTTTGAATGGGTTTTAGAAATTAAGGGATGCTAGAATAAGTGTTTAATTTTTTGGAATTATTCATTTAATAAGTCATTACAAGCACTATATTTATCATGAATATAAATACAGATAAATTATGTTATTTATTGAATTGAATTTCATATTATAAATGATGATATACATTTATATATAACAAACTATAGATAATAATTTCTATAATATAATTAGAGGTTTTGTAGAGGATTCAATTTATGAAATTAATTTGTTTATATAAAATATTTTTATTTCATATTAAATGTATTTATTGAAGAATATTGAAATTGGTTTGTATTAATAAAAATGTGATGTAATAAACTCATTTATATCTATATTTATCAGTTAAAATTTTATAAATTATTTCATTTATCTCTGTATATCTAACAAAATTAATATTATACCAATATTTCACAAATTGATGATATCATAAGATCCTTGGGAGAAATAATCTTCAAATAATTATTCCACAGTATATTTAAATGGGGTTTTTAGAATCACTAGGAATAAAAACATAAATGAAAAAAAATTATGATATAACAATGATGTTTAAATAAATAATATAATAAATATTATTTTATTATTTTATTCATGACTAAATATATTCTAATGATAATGATTTTAGTGTTTTCTAGACAATTCAAAATCAAAAAGCATGTTCTAAAATTATTGATTGATGTTTTTGGGATATATAATAGAACATTTTAAGGGAATGAAAATAATTTTTCCATATATATGATGGGGAGAAAACATGAAAATGTTTTTATATATCATTAAATATTTTTTAAGATGTATTTTATGAATGTGATGTTGTAAAATTTAGCAATTTTTTAGATAATATGAAATATGGAAAGGATTTCTTATAAAATAATTATATTTTATTGTTTTTTAATATTTTTTATAAAACCCCATATTTTGTATATTATTAATATGTTTCAAGTATGTATACATTTAAAAAATATTCAATTGAATGAGCCAACTATATTATATGAGTTTTCATGTATAAATTTTTTATGTATAGTATTTTCATTCGTTTTCCATTATAAATAATCTAAGTATTGAGAGGTAAATTATAAATTTAATATATTTAATATCCATGTCCATGTTAATATTATATTTCTAGTGTGATGATTTCTATTTATTATGGGGAGTTTTTGTGTGGTTTATGTTGGAAATTTTAATATTTTTCATTAGATATGAGTGATGTTAGGTTTATTGAACACTTATTATAGGGGTTTATGTTTTAGTCATGTACTATAATAAGTGATGAATAACTAGTTACCAATATAAAAATTTAATTATTTTTAAATTTCATTAATATATATTTTTAAAATTTATTCTAATGTAAATAATTTGTGATATTGATGATTATTCCATTTAAACTATATTATTTAGAAATAATGAACAATGAAATAGTTTCTAATTTACAATTATACCAGTTTATAATTTTTTTAGAAAATATAAAATGTAAATATAACAAGGGTAATTATTTAATACACCCACCCAATTCTATTCATCACTAAAAAAAATAATGAAATTAGCATATTATTTTTCAGTTTCATTATCCATATCATTTTTTAATAATCAGATTTCATTTGATTGTGAAATAACTAGTATACTAATATAATTTAGGTACTAACTATAAAAATTAAATATTTTAATAAAATAAAGGTTAAAACTATACGTTACTTTAGGATTTAATTTCTCCACAATAAAAAATAAAACAAATGTAAAATGATTGATAGATGAAGGGTGGAAATATTTTCGAAAATTTATATGTGTTTTAGTTCAAAAATATTTGTTGGAGAATAAATCTATGTTTATGTATTTTTATTCAAAAATTATAACGATTATGTTTGTTTATTTATATTATATTGTAAATATAAAATATTAACATAATACATGGAAAAATAAATTTACACAATATGTAAAAAAACACTTTTCATTAAATATATATTATATTATCAATATAAAATTGATAATCATTATCATCGATGTATGATATCATTTACGTGGAACTTAAAATAATATATTTACTAACAATTATTGTTGTTTATTTATATGGAAAATAAAATATAAAATTAGAGGTTAATTGATTTAGATAAATTATCATTTTATGTATTTCATTGTATTTTAGATATATTTTATACCGTTTATAATCATTTTTTGAATAAATTGTAATATTAATTGCATATTTATATATTTAGTCAATGTGAGTTGTTTTTAAAATTCTATATCAATTCAAATAATTTTACTGATTTATATATTAAATTTATTTTAATAATTTATGATTTCATTCATTTATTATGTTCATATAATATTTGGATATAAATTTGGTAAATACTATATGAGAAATATAAATTTTTTATATAATATTATATATCAATCATATTGAAAACTAGGATAAAAATGGTCATAATCTTGATTAATTTATTGGACTACGAATAATGATATCGTTGTAATATTTTTTTTATATTAGTGTTGTACATAAAAAATTATTTCAATTGAAATATTATAAATGATTATATAGATGTTAAATAATTTGATAATTCAACTCAATTATAGAATTGATTCATTTAATTATAAAATATTATTGAAAAATATCAAAATAGGAAGCTCAATGAATATAATGAATGTTTTTGGATAAATAGAGACATTGAAAAATAGAGGAATAACCATTCACAAAAATTGAGTAATTTCCTACTAGATCATCCATCTAACAACACAAATGATCACTTAAATTCATGTTTATTATTGTAAAATTTTTGTTCACTTAATTTATTTTTAGGTTTATAATGGTTGGGTTATCATAAATGTTTTAAGGATATATATAGCTTGAATAATTTATTTTGTTAAGGATTTATTATTCAAATGTTTATCATACTATTTTTAGATAATGATATCAATAGAATTGTGTGACAAATTTTGATTATTAATATTTAAGATATTAATTGGATAAATAAAAATATGTGGGTACATTTAAGTATATTTCATATGTATTTCAATACATTAAGGATTTTTTTTAAATATTAGCATTGTCATTGTTTATAAGAACAATGAGAATGTTTCACAAAATTAGTGTATAATCCACATGATAAAATATACATCACCATCAATATTAAAACGATCATTTTCAAATGATTATATGTTCGAATTTTTTAAATTTACATCTATTTTATAAAAATAAATATATTTTTTACACTATTTTTTATTTTATATTTGAAAATAAAACACACATTTAAATACATACAACTTCGTTGGACTAATCTTACAACCCTTTCAACCTAGTTAGTGTATATGGTATATTTTTGAATGTTAATAAAATGGGGTGAATGAAATTTTTATTTACATATGAAAATAATATTCCATTTTAAACAAAAACTTATTATGATTCATTTTTCTACAAAAAAAAATTAGGACTAATAAATTATTGAAAATTTATAAAAAAGAATAGTGGCATAATTATTTATCCTTGATATTGAGTTTATATAATTTTATATTTTTAGGGGTTTTATTTTCCCATAAATGAATAATAATTTTTTAATTTAAAAATAAGTAATTTAAATATTATAATTTATTGCATCTAAAATACATATATTTACTGAGGGAAAATGGAAATGGAAAATAATTTAACCGTGGATTGGATTTGAAATGCTTTATAAGGGGACTAAGCACAAAACATTATAATATTATGATTATGATTCTAGATTTCTGAATCTGTTTATACATCTTTATTTATTTAATTATTAATATCGTCCTATCATATATGATGTTTTCACATGATTCATTATATTATAATGATTTAGGATTTTGTTTTCACAGGAGGCATTACAAAATTCTATAGAACTAGAACAAATTATTTATGTTGTTTTATAATATACCAAAAATATAGATTAGATATATGACAATAATAACAGTCTATTTTATATTAATTCTACATTATGTGTTCAAAAATAAGTTTCTATATAATTGAATATAAGGATATGATTTATGTAAATTTATATACATTTATATTATAAGTTTTTATTCAACATTATTGTTTTTCTAAAATAATGTTTTTTCATCAGTAATAACGACTCACCAATTTTGAGCCTAAAATGATACCAAGAGATCAAAAATATGTTCTACCAGGAGAGGAAATCATATTATTCATTATTCATTAACCAACATTAAATGATGATTTGGAATAATATGAAATATGGGTTTTAAAAAATGTAATATAGTGGTCACATGGAAGATTGAAAATATCAATAATATGTAAAAAATTATAGATTCATATAGTTAAAATGGAATTGAATAGTATGTTTATTAATGAAGGTTTGTGAATTATTACTCATTAAAAAATGATTTTTTGATTAACCAGAATTATATAGCAAGTGTATATCAATGGTATATTGAAATTGTTCTTATCGATTTTCATACATAAAATGGAATAATAATAATTTACCAATTATTAATTTAAATTATTAATTGAATTTATAATTCATATGAAATTCATGATTCCTAATATTTTAATAAAAATTAAAATTTTTACATTAATTTTCTAGTTTAAACTATATAACCATAAAAAACTATATTTATGTAACTATATGACATATATTAACAGAATTATATTCCACTTATGTTATTTAAAAACTAAATAAAAATAAAATTATTCATGACATTTTTTTAATTGAAGAATGTTTTAATGAAAATAGATGTTTTTTTGGTCCAATTATTCAATATATGGTATTGATAAGTACATTTCAAATAAAAAATTTATTTAAAAAATTTATTAATGAAATTATATCATAAAATTTTTAAATTCATTGAGAATAAAAAGTATTTTAAAAATATCATGTTGAAAGCATATCACAAATGTAGAAGATTATATGCATTATAATTTTATATTGTGAAATATATGATTTTTATGATATTATATTATTG
Source organism: Viscum album (assembly GCA_963277665.1). NCBI lineage: Eukaryota > Viridiplantae > Streptophyta > Magnoliopsida > Santalales > Viscaceae > Viscum > Viscum album. Next base: position 56,437,192 of record OY728143.1, on the reverse strand, counting down.
TAAATAATCTTCTTAATGAATATTATAATATCATATCATATTATTATGATTATTTATTTGAATTCTATATTAAATGTTACCATTGAATCCTGTTATCAAACACTGGATTTACATTATCTAAAGTACAAGTACCTAAAAATTATTTTTAATAACTATTAATGAAAATACCATATGAATTATTAATATAATTACATTAAAACCAATAAATATGTTCATTCAATCGAAATTTTAAAGGGAGTCTCTAATTGTTACTTTTTATGGTGGAATGTGATTTTCTTATAAATCATAATCAATTGAATTTAATTTTTTATACGATAGTGGATGAAAATTTTGTATGATATGTAACAGTGTAGAAATATTTTTAATTCTAAATTAATAAACTCATTATTTTTCTCTTCAAGAAAGAATAAATTTTCCATTATCACACACAATTTTATAATTCAATGGGTAAATTCAATTAATGTGATCATTAATAACCTATAATAACATATGGAGGAAATGAAATGATAATAAAATATAAAACTAAATAAGTAAATTTTTTTATAATTGGTATGGGAAATAAAGAGAATATTAATAATATTTATTAGATATAAAGACAATTTTAATAGTGTATATTTTCATTATATTCATTGATAAATATGAATATTGAAAAAAAAAATAATAATTTAAAAAACAATTGAACACATTTGTACATTCATTGTACTTCCAGAGGCCATATAATTTTATAAAGGATTTTTTATCATAATAAACAATTTAATTTCAAATTATAGGTTAATTTTTGAAATTAATAAATAGATAACATTATTCTCCAAAGTGAGGTGGTTATGCTAAGGATTGTAATCATGAAATAATGTTTTCTATAAAAATAAATTTAATTCTATAGGAAATTTAATTTTAGAAATCGTGATGATTTTTAATTGGTCTATAGAATGAAATTCAAGGATCCTATAGATTTTTTTCTTATATTACTTTTTTTATATCACTATTATTTTACCAATGGAGGTAATGAATAATACACCTAGGAAAATTATGTAACTATATTTTTTTCATAAAAATAAAAATAAAAATTGATTCTTAATTTAAATAATCTTTTTGAGATTCATTCCAAATATTTTAAGAGTACTCAAATTTTTTAGAATAATATTAGTAATTTTCGTGGTCAATATATTTAAGAACATGAATAATATGAATGTAAAATTTAGTCATTCATTTCATTATTGATAATATTTCTTAATATATTTTTGTCCTTATAGAATGGACTACTCGAAATCAACAAGGTTCATCCACAATGACTAGTGAACATTACCAAGGGAAATGAGGAAGAAAATATGAGGGAATTGAGAGTTATTGAAGCTATCAATGAATGGGAATATATATGAAAATGTTTTTATTATTCATTTTTGAAATTAATTAAAAGGAATTTTAACTGGATGAATACATAAATTGACATATTTTATTGGAAACCCAATCATTAATGGTTTTTTAAAAAACATTAGTGCATTATAAAATTATTTAGATTAACAAATCACGAAAATTCAGTGCGATAGCTAATATTTTAAACATCAATTCGGTTTATTTAATATATTTTAGAGAGAATTACAACCACATAATATTTAATGATTAGTCATGTAATTATGAGGGTGTATTTGAAACCATTAATTTAAATGGCAGTGTTTAATTTAAATGGATATAAAATATAATTTTTATTTTTTAAATTATATTAAACCTTATCATTATATATTGTTGAATAATATGACTTTTTTGACATAAATTCTTTATTTTTATATAATTTATATTTTAATCGTATTAAAATCCTTGAAGACAAGTTTGGATATAATATATTTTAATTGGCGTATTATGAGTCAGGTTTTATGGTAGTATGTGAGTAAAAATGTAATTTAATGTCTATAATATGATGATTCTAATTATTTATGAATATTTAAATTCATAATAATTTATGATTATGTGATTTTCAAGAGTTAATTCCCAATTTTTTAATGAGAGTATGATATTTTTGGAGAATCAATTCAGAAATAATAAATGATTTATCATTATTTTAATGAGTGAATATTATATAAATGTTTATTTAAGTACATCTATATAAAAAAATAATGATAATGAAAAGAAAATATTAATATTATATAATCCAATAATTTTTAAAACTCCCATTTTCATCTCGATACTATAACAAATGGTTATAGGATATGAATGATGGTGGAGTATTACAGTAATTATTATTAGTACTTTTAATTAGAATATACAATTACTGTTGTTTTGATTACTCTACAAATTAAAATTTTATGAAATAGAAGGAATTATTGTGTATTATACTATTATTGACTACATCTTCATTTAAAAAATAAATTATAAATAAAATAAAATTGAATAAAATAATATACTATAACATAAATAATTTGATTGTAGAGAAGGGTGGTAATTTTTGACTATATGTGTTTATTAGGGTGTTAAATCATAGAATGAGGTGAATTTCAATTGTTTTCATCTTTAATATTTTGTAAAAATAGAAATTATTACATACTATTTTATGTTTTAGTATGAAAATTTTAATTGGATTCTTGATATAACATACTTTTAAATTATTATCAAATGAATGATAAAACATATCAACTCAACGTATTGGTGAAAAAAATTCAAATTTTAAAATAATTTACCTTTTTTGATAAATATTTTCTACAAATTAGATATGAATATTTTTAATAAACTTTTAAGGTATTTTCTTATAGACAACAAAATGATCATGTGGGTGTGTGTTTTTTATCCTAAATAAATACTATATATTTAACTATGATATGTTTTATTCTTATTATAAAGAAGTATTATGTTAATCTATTACACTAAATGAGTTTTGATAAAATTGTTCAGAGTTAGTTCGGATTCTACTATCAAAGGTAACACTATCATAGAAACACATTGATGAGACTATTTTTATAACATTAATGGATATAAAATTTTCAATATATTTTTGTGGGTAATGGAATACATTTTTAAAAACTATATCATGAGGTAAGCCCATGATAAGAAGAACATATAATCCATGCATCATAAAAAAATAGGATATTTGGAAATGATCTAAACACAATGATGGGGGATATAATTATAAAATACAAGTGTTTTTATCATTTTAATATCATACTAAAAATAGAAATAAAATAACACATGAAATGAAATAAAATTCAGTAATTATAGCTATCAAATATGATATGAAAATTAATTCATCAATTTCATATATTGAAATGTGAGTTGTCTTAGTGAAATAAAATAATATTATAAACATTATGAAATATATAATGGTCAGTGTGATTTTCAATGTAATAAATATGGATTTTTAAATTATTTATAAATTTTTAGTAAAGTCATTCTATTGTTTAAGAATTTATTTTCTATTCATTTTGTGAGTGAATATTACAAATTATATTGGAAAATTATATAAAATTTCTTTTAAAAAAATAATTTCATTTATGAAATAGTAATATTAGAAATTATTTAGTGATTATTATTTGTTAATTTCCAAGAAATATTTTTTAGTAATTGGTGAAAAATATTGATTTTATTATTGAATAATGTATTTATTTTTAAGTATTTACAATGTAAAATCGTATTATTAGTGTGTTTAAAAATGTAAATAATTTTTTTTATAATTATTCAAATTATGGTTTTTATAACTACAGTTTTTTACATGAATTTAATAAAAAATTAATTATGAGGCTAATGTATAGGATAAATTGATTTACACTACTTTTTTTAGTTTAATATAAATTAAAATACAAAAAATATTTGTTACAATTTTTGAAAATTTTATTCCATATATGGAATATGTTTTTCAATATTTGGTAAATAGGCCCCTTTTTATTTTAATCAGTATGAATAGTTACCTTAGCAATTTTTAACTTAGTAAAGGATAAATCTGGTAATTAATGTAAAAAATAAACTAATAAGGACTAGAAACTTACTTGAATACAAGATTTAAAATTTATTGGATACCATCACATCCATAATTATTGTTGATTTTTTTATATATATAACTTTTTTACATTTGGATTTGATTGTATCCTCTAAAATATTTTATTTAATGAAAAGTAAAAAATGGGAAACTATTGATATAAATAACTATAAAATTTTTAGATTGGGATTAACATGATATTTTTTATCTATAAATATCATTTGGAAATTTAAATTATTTATTTTCCTAATAGGGATTTATTTTTTATTACTAGTGATGACATAATTACCACTAAAATTTAATCAACTCAAATAGAGTAATTATACAAATAATTTAGAAATTTAGTAAATGATATTAAAAATATAAAAAACAATATAATATCAAATAATTTATGTGATCCGTGATTTTAAAATAATAAAAACTAATTGAAGTAATATATTAAAATATTATGGTCAATTTTTTTGTTTTATAAATTATGTTAATAATTAATTGTAATAAATAGCTATAAGTGGTTAGGTGCTTCACTAGATCCAGGTAACTGAGATGAATCTTTATACGCATGCGGGGTCAGGCCGATGATCCTTCTTCCCTCATTCACATCGGACATGCTGTGACATCATCCTACACTTTTTTCAGTGCTTCCACATATTCCAGTGGTTTTCTCGATCCAGATCTCACAAAATGATCCACCTTAATTCAAAGGATCTCCTGCAATTTGTCTGTCTGCTACAGAGTTTTAGGATGATGACACCTTCCACTCACGAACGATGGTGGCCAGATTTGGTGTTTATTGACAATCACAAAATTTGTTTGAGGGTTTCATCAACTCGACAGGGGTATTCATTTCCAGGTGGTAGTGGGGGTTTTGAATCTCCAACATTTGAGAATTCATCTTGTTTTCTGAAGATGATTTTTCATGTTCCTGGTCGTGGGAACCACAGATGTGTGGTAATAGACGGTTTATTCTCATCTGTTGGATAGTGTACAACTATCTCGGTCTTAGTTTCTTGCGTGTGGTGGTGTGGATTCGCATACCCCATCCTCCACTACCCTTTTAGAACGCAACCATCCTCAAAGGTATCAGTGACATAATTAGTTGTTTTTTTCGAATTGATGATGATACTCTTTTCATGAAGCATCGCATCTTTGCTCACCTCTGGGATGATTTGGACATCTTGTTTCCCCTACCTAATCACCTTCAACTCGAGGTTGAAGGTGAGTTTTTTTTTGGCATTGTATCCAATATGAAGAAACATTTGGTTTTTGTTCATTTTGTTGTCCTCAAGGGTATTGGAATTATTTCTGCTCTCGAAGTGGGAGGATTCGACACAAGGGAGCAGTAGCGCAGACCCAAAAACCCATCAACCCAATGGTTTCTGGTGGAATTCCTCCTACTAATGTTCTTATGAGTCCAAGATCGTCACTAGGTGGTCAGAGATCCCCTATGAACCTCCAACGGGGTCCGACCATTGTGAGCCCTAAAAAATATTTCCCTTCTGGCCTACCTGGTTTTGCTTCTCATGCACCTCCCTTTTTTCTGACTACATTTGAGACATAGTGTGAAAAGAAGGGTAAGGGAATAATTTATGTGGCTTAAGTGGGTTTTGTCCCTTCATATGCCAATGTTGTCTATGGTGTGGTGGTTAAGCCTACCGGGTGTGACCCAGTTTTGTAGTGTTCCCCCATGATCAATCGTTCCAACAATTCTGATGTTGGTTTGTCTAGGGAACAAGTGGTAACTATTAATATGACCCACTACACACCTTAGTTGGGGATGATTGGTCCCATGGGGGTTCAAGCTGAACTGGATTCCCTAGTGGTCACCCAAAACTAGTTTCATATTATTGGAGGTGACAATCATCCAAAAAGGAAGGAAAAAATATGGGTGATGGAAAGAGATTTATTCAAGATGAGTGTTCCCCCTATGGTCATTGGCAGATAAGAGGTGGCCAACAGGCTGGGTAGGATGCATAATCACTCCATCAGTTGTCAATCTGGTATCACATCTAAGGATTCAATGCTTGACTCTGAGAGAAAACATGATGGTCCTAATGGTATGTATGAGGATGATCTGTGGGTTTGACTTTTGTCTCATGGTTTTTCATTGCAATATGTGTTCCCATTGGTTTCTCACTTTTTTATAAAAGTAATGTTTTAATAAAAATGATTAATTTTAGTCAGATATGGTTGATAATATCAACCACAGTTTATTTGTTGTCTTTTATGACCATGAATAGTAAATATATTTACCCACAATGTGTAAAAATAATTATTTTCATGGTAAGTTTGAATGTGGAAAATGAGGGTATAAAAACACAAGATAATAGTTTAAACATAGAAAAAACATGATTATGTTCTATTAAATGATAGTATTTCAACCCATCCTCGTCATTTTTTTGATTTAAATTTGTTCCATTAGAAATTGATACTTTCATTATATTATTTTAATATTTTTAGAAATTCCAAGAGTATCCCCCTATAGGTTATAAAAGGGGATCTCATCATCACATTATTTAATAATATCATTCCTAATACCATTATAAAATTACATAGAACAATATACTGTCTTATATTATGAAATAAAACCCACCATATTTTTTGATATCTCTTATTCAAAGGAGATTGTCCAAATAAGATGTATCATTTTTTAATTAATCACTTCCAATTTATTTTATCTTTGAAATTAATAATTTTCTCAAAATATTTTTATATAATAATACTAGTTTATTAAATATAACAATGTTTTTTATGTCAACGGTATAACCAGTAACCATCTTCTCTAACATCAAATGGGAATGGAAATAATCATTCATTTGTAAATGATACTACTATATTGTGAAATGATTTAATTATATTTCAATCATTTCCATTCATGGATGTATTATAATGAATAAATAAATTATGATATATTTTATATATTAATAATTAATCATTATAAAAACATAATATATCATCAAATAAATTCCCTTCTATTCGCCAAAAATTATTATTCCGTTCGTGTATGCATTTGAACTACCACCTTCAGGAAGTATTGATAATCTGTTTTCTACACAACATCACATAGAAGATATTTATAAGATTATAAAATTTATTATTATTATAGTTATGATATTATGATCATTAATAATTTTTAACATAATACATACCATTATACCATACTTATCAGTTAATAATGGAAATGTTAGTCATGTCTACGTATGAGAATGTTCTCTCAATTGTTATAACATAGTTCATATTTTTATTACCAGTATTCATGATTTATTTTAATAGAATAAAAATATTCTACAAATAAAATAGTTAAAGATGTTAATATTTTATATATGTTGGAATAATTACCTCACTAACCATAGTCACCCTTTAAAAGTCAATTATAACATAGTAGTTGAATATCATCAAGACACCTCCATGAATTGAATTGATTACGTAATTGAATATAGCAAGGTAAAAATTGATATAATATGAATAATAATAATTAAATATGTTTTAAATCATGTAAATAATTAACCTATGTTTAACATTAATGAAAATAAATAATTCATACAATGAGTTATACTCAAGGTAATGTTGTTTCATTAAATAAATAATCTATTAATTTTTCATATAAAAATAACTATTGTACATATTCTTATATTTAATTTTATTTTATAGAATTTTATATATTGAGATAAAATATCTATAATGGAAATGTAATGTTTCTTTTGGAATTATTTCAGTATTTTTATAATTTAATTTTTTAGTATAATATTTTGACATTATTTAAAAAATGATTAGAAGAATTTTCTAATTTAACATATATGGAGACCAAACATTTCCCATCATTATAACCATTTTATTATTGTTGAATTCCATTATAATATTTCATTTTTGTTTTTAAATAACTATATTCCAATATAGGTACTTTTTTTAATTTCTTTTTTTAAAATGAAAAGGTATTTTTTAAAACAGAAAGTGTTTTACATATGGGGTTAAATGATATATTGAAGGGGTTTTATTAGATACCACCTTTTTAGATGTGTTTCACTATATTAATTTTTTTATTAATTATATTTTCATTTTCTTCTTCTTGAATTTCTATAATTTGAATTAAAACATTCATTGGTAGCATGGAAACATGAGGAAACCTGAGATGATTTTTGTGGAGGGATTTTGTTGGAAAATATGACATAATGTATGGGGATAAAATATTTTTAATATTAATTGATTATATGTAAAAATGGATTAAAATTATAATGGATTTTTTGAATGTGTTGAATATTTAAAGAGTTTTGTGTTGTTTAATTGGATATTTGAATGAAAATACTCATTCAGATAATTTACATGTTTTGTAAAGTGGTTACACAACATGTAATTGTTCGAGTGTAATAATAAAATAAAAATGAGACAATATATTTTTCAGTGTAACCCAATTAATTTTTTACAATGATCAATATCTATATTAAATGTTGAATAATTTCCCATCATAATGTTTTTAAGTATTCTATATAGATGAAATTGATTATATTCTATGGACAACTTCTCTTCTCGACCAATGACATCCTTTAGGTATTTTTTTCATTTTAACATCCCTTCTAGACATCCAAATAACGAGTAAGATATCTTGTAAGTGTTTTTAATCAAAACATTTATTCATTCCCATATTTTACCAAGAGTTGTAGGTAAATCCATGGACCATATGCACTGTGGTTTTGATCTTGATCTGATTTGATCTTTTATTTTATTGGCGATCATCTGTATCATCTTCCTCATGTGAATTTTCCATTTGAAGTGATGTTGGGTAATCGGATAAAGGTGGGGATCTAAACCTTCACCTTGTAGTTTGAAAATGTAGACATTTTTAAAATATTTTGATTGCACAAAATTAGAATGCAACCAAATTAATTAGTAATTAATGGTATTATTCCTTGATTTCCATTGGATTTAATTGCCTTTTGATCAGGATAATGTATTTCCATGGCGTGACCGAACCATGAATATAAATGAATTTCATATTGCCTTAAAGTGAGATTATCATTAGATGATAACTTTGGATTTATACTAGTATAAGATACATAAATTGTGTCTTATTTATTATTGATATGATGGTTAAAAAGTTAATATTTAATTAAATGTTTTATATGAAATAAAAATGATAATTCAGATAATTATCCATTGTAAATAATGATGTGATATTTTGATATCTATATTGTATAATGGGAGTTGTGTTCCATGTTAAAATGCTTATGTATCGTCCTTCAGCATGCAACATGAAAACATATTTTTTGTAATGAAGGAATTTAATGGCCATATCCCTATGTTATGTGGTAATTCATACAGAGAAGATTGCTTTTTCATATCCTATGTTTTATTAATTTTTGGGATTTGATCCAGATATTGTAATTATTTTAATGAGTTAACGCAAATTGTTGTGGTTATTCAATGGTTATATGGTTATTGTTTGCATGGTCATAAGACAATCTCATATATATTCAATCATAGAGTCTTGGAAGGTTATTTTACCATGGTTTTGTGGTTGTTGATGGTATTTTTATACTACATGATTAGTGATATTCTGAAATAGAGATGAATAATGTTGTTTTTTTATTTTATTAAATCACGAATTAATTATTACATATATTTTTTGATTTATTTCATACAATCCATACTAAAATGATTAGATTTTACTTATTGGAGTTGACCTACTACGTTACACTCATCACCTATTTGTTCCTGTGTTTGTTACCAATACGTATTGTGTGGATGCATGTATAGATAATTTAAAAGGACCATGCAGTTGATTGCATACATTTTGGATGGGATTGTGTTTTCGTTGGGACCCACATGGGGTTTGAGACCATGAACATTTTAGTATTTATTTGAGAGTAAATTTATTTTATATTAATTGATTTAGGAATTTCATTTAGTTACATTTAATAACATCAATACATTATTCCATTATGATTTCATAGATAATAGAGTTTTCTATTATTTTTATCTTTCTCTAGGAATATACTATGATTTCAAAATTTATATTGGTTATTCCACTATAATGAAACTCCATAAAATGGGTTATATTATCCCCACTATAATATTTACACCCTAATAAATAGTAAGTAACCACTTGTGTATGGGGAGGCACACTTGTGGTCTCATTACAATTTCTTTCTAGAAATGTGTGGTAGTACCAGATCAGGGAACATTAAGAAGATTTCTTAGTGGATCATAACTTGATTTTATTCTTTTTTTTAAAATTTCGTAAGGAAGAATGGATACAATGATGTGTTAGCACATGGTAATGAGCTTGGTTATGTAGAGTAGATATCCTAGGTATTGGGGAAAATCTAAGTTCCTTTGTTTTAGATTTCTATTTGGGGTATGTGTTTATTTCCATTTAAATTTTATAACCTTGGTTGATTCATATTTTTTTGTGGTTATTGTTTTTTAATTTTTTTTATTTCTTGTGGTTATTACTCATGGGTGATTATGGTACAAGATGATAATACATGAATCATAATAGGCATATAAAGATATATTAACATTAATTTTTCACGATTTTGGAATATCTATAATTTCATATGATATATACTTTGAAATTGAGAAGTTAATTACAATGGATTAATATAATGAGTTGATGTGTCAATCTAAAAAACATGTTTTCATGTTTAGAGAGAGATAATAAGAGTGAGTGGATATCTGTTGTTGTCACATGGTGTGGCTGAAATTTTTACTAGCCTATTAACTAAGGTTTTACTTTATCATATATTGAAAATGAATCCTCATGAGAATTAGGATATATGAAATTTACATTCTCCTAACACACATGAATTAAAGCATTTTATAGTTCCTAACGAGATGAATAATTTTTAGCATCGCAATTGGTTCATGATAATAATGAGTTCCATGGAAATGGATAATATTTGTATTGTTGATATGATATATGTGGTGAAATGAGAGTTTCAACAATAGCACCATCAAATGTGTACTTGGGATAGAAGATCCCATTATACAAATTTTTGAATTGATTCATTCAATATGATCTTCAAGCATTAGGTGAACCCCATGTTTAAAAGAGAAAATATTACATTAATCATGCTATGTGGACCTAAAAATCATTGTAATTATATTTTAGATGTTTCTAGATAGATGTGTAAGCACTCTTTTATTGACATTTAGCAGACTTTATGAATTAATTTCTCTATCAAGACATTGAGGGATAAAAAAATATCTTATGGTCATGGATATAATTCATGAGGGAATGTTAGTGATAGAATATGATTGAAATTTCACTAACTTTCACCACATTTTATAATTTTTTACAGCTGATGATATCTCTAGGGTGATACATTATCATGAAGATATTAACTCTGTGAACATGTCATAGTTAAAAGTATTTTCTTGAGTATATTTGAAGGTGTGATGAGCTTGGAACTCATTATTAATGGTAATATAAGTGAGGCCAAGAGAAGTGGTGAAGATGTTCTCACATGTAGTACAAGTAGCTATTCATTGAGTAGAAAGAATATTTTTTTTCTAAAATTTTCATCAATGGAAGCACTGGGCCTGGAATTTAATGTATTAAAACCCATATTCGGTGATGTACTATTTCAATGCTATTAACGTGGACTATTAAGACATTAGACCCCACAATTTCAATATCCCATAGTATAGTAAATTGTCTCTTGTATATATAGAAATTTTATGTTTTTATATGTGAACTATAAATAGAAGATGAGTGGAAGTGGATCAAGAGATGGATTTGAGTCATTAAGGGACATAGATACCCCTCAGTAGAATGGTAGCTAGAGGTATAGTGACCATTTAGGCTAAGGCAGGGGACCTAGTATCCCAATAAATGATTATAGGAACCAGGAAATTTTAAAAGATTATGGTAGTCATAATGGAGCCTAAGGTAGAGGTAAAAATATGATGCATGTTTTGCAGATAACTCCAACAATCTGGGGGAAGGACCATCTAGTATCAGAGATACAATTATTGTATCATCTACCTAACTTTGAGTTCTCTTTCTATACAACTAAATAACCTTATTTTCTACCTTATCTTATTTCAAATGGTTTGTAATTGGATGTGGAATTATTGGATTCTGGTTTTACCATCGACATAGTCTTGGGAGTTTAGTTAGATAATATCAAATGTTTGGAGGAATGTTCTTTATATATTGGTCATTGAATTTTATGGGAATTATTCATTTTTGAAATGAATATATTTGATCTCATTCTAGGAATGGATTAGTTATTTATATACTATGATCATATTGACTATTATATTATGATATTTAGCTATATTTCTCATGATGGAGGATGTAATCCTCCCCATGGTGAGTGGGAACTTCTAACTAGTTGTGTGGGACCAATTGAGTGCATATTGGATTGTCTCATGACATTGAGAACCAGACATTTTATATTTAATGGTACAATGTATCAAGATTATTTACCATAGTGGTATACCATCATTATTATCTTTTCCCAGATTAGTGATATGGAATAATTCTTTAAAGAGGGAACAAGTTTATGATCGAGATGGGGCCAGAGGAAGAGCTACTCTCTATTCTACATTTTAAAATGGAACTGGTTGATCATCGATTGTTGAAACATAAATTGGTAGATCTAACCTCTAAATATTTCATACTACCTAGTATAACTCTTTTCTTATCATGATCTCTTGACCAGTAATGATGATGCATATTTGCACTAATGTTTGGATTATCATAGGTTGAACCATATGATGGTAAAAAAACATTATCATCTTCCACTCATTAATGGATTTTTCACTCAGTTGAAAATTTCTATGATATTCTCTAATATTGAATTCATATCTTGATAGAATCAATTTATGATGAGAACAGCGTACATTCCATAGTCCACTTTTTTGAGTACTTGTTTATTATATAATTTTTTGATGTCACTTGGTTAGACTAATATACTGTAAGAATTCATTTATTTAAATAATATGATCACTCATCTATTTCAAGATTAGATGGTGGTTGTTCCTGATGATGATATTTAATTCTAGTAACATTTATCAAACAATCACACCCAGAATCATTACATAATTTTGAATATACTGAAAGTTCATCATCATTATGGGATTTGGGCCAAATTTGTTTTCTATATTAATAATGAAATTTTCTATTGGTTTGTAAATTTATAGGTAATAGTATTGGTGGACCCAGATAAATTCACATCCATTTTAAAATGGAAATATCGTAAAAAACAATTTGAGATTTGTATATTTCTAGGTTTATTAGGTTAATATCATCACATTTTCTATAACATGTTCTCATTAGAAGAAATGATTCTTAAGCTTACGAGGACAGTGAATTTTTTTGGTTTGATACTTTTGAGATATCATGTCATGAAGTGAATGGATGGTTGGCCTCTGCACCTATCCAAATATTACATATTTCAGGTAAATAATATTCAGGGTAGTGTGATGTATTCTGATTTGGGCTATGGGTATTTCTAATATAGGAGGTCCGAGTATTTTTTTTTATCGATTAAGGTAGCTATAACCTCATGAAATGATCTACATTAATCAATTACTGGGATAATATCTAGTAATACATGCCCTATGATATGGGATACAATTTCCCAAGGGTGAGAGGATATTAGAATAGCTAGACCACAAGTTCCTCATGTAAATATTTTCACGTAATGACTTGATCCTTAGGTAGAGGATATGGGTGTAGTATATATTGGCATTCAATATTGAATTCATAAATATGCTAGGAAATAAAAAAGTTGTTTCAAATGATTTGATCCATGTGAAATATAAAAAGGAAGTATATGTTTCTTTTGATGATTGGATATTAATTTACCATTTTTGAACATGAATCTATATCTTCATGAGTCTTAGGGTCATGCACCTCAGACTTTGAAATCTGTTATACCCATGGTTTTTGGACTAGATTAAGATTGAGTAGTATTCTAATCTTTAGGGCTCAATTCTGAATGAAATATTATAATTTGGGGATACACTAGAAAGTTTTTATCATGATAGTTGACATTATATTTTATTCTGTGGTCCAATATGGGTTCCTATGGTCTTACACGATAATCTCGTGAGGGAGTATCATGATTCTAGATGGTAAGTGCATCCTGGATTAAAAAATATGAATTGCTGTCCCCCAAGATAGTAATGGTTAATATAAAAAAAATATTATGTTGATGTATTAGTGGCTAGGTGATTCACTATTTAGCATGTGAAATATGAGCATCAAAGGAAATATTCTCTTATTTAGACATCTCCCATTCCTAAGTGAAAAATAAAAGATGTCATAATGGATATTGTGACAACATTTCCCAATAAAACCTATTGTAATGATGCTTTATGGGTTATTTGGGATTAAATAATGATGGTTTCCAACTTCATACCTCTTAGAGAAAACATCAAATTTGATTCCATAAAGATTTATTTCTGTGTAACGGGTGGTTTGTTAGCGAGATGTTCGAGTGAGTTTCGTTAGCGATAGGGATCCTTATTTCACATCATGTTTTTTACATGGTCTTTTAATGGCTCTGAAATCATATTTTATTTTTAGACCAACCTATCACCCACATACTAGTGGTTAATATAAATGATATATTAAGATTTAGTTTGATATGGTATGATCCTGTGTTTTTTATTTTGGTGGTTCAAGGGAGTAACATATGGAACTATTGGAGTTTTTATATAATTATATATAAATGTTAATATTCCAAATGAATCCTATTGAAGCTTCAAATATTTGGAAATTCCATTTTCCACATAACTGGTTGGAGGAAAGTGAGTAAGAAGTTGTTGGGCCTAGTCTCAGGTAGAGTACATCAGGGAAGGTTTAGTTGACTAGAAAGAGGATTTTGACCAATAAAAAGAGGCATAAGTCAAATGTTGACCACATTAGATGACCTAGTACATTTGAATTTGGTCATGATTTTTTCCTTCTCATGACTCATAGGTTAGGGGGACACCATATGTGGAAATTGTTAATGATTGTGACTTGGGATTTCAGTTCATTTGAGATAGTCGCATGGTTCGTTCTAGTGTCTTACCTTTTAGCCATTCCAAAATACAATAGTTCCATAAACCACATATTCAATGTCTAATATCATTAGATATATTTTACATACCATTAAATTGTGATATACATGGAAGACAACATGATTAGTGATAAAAAATACTCTAAGGACCATCAAATAAGAGTATTGGATCATCGTGAGAAATATCATCACGATTGGACAATAATGATTGTTCCAATTTAGAGGAATCATGGGTGAGTTCTGAAAGATACCTAGGATTTGGATTCCGATATGTGTAAATAGTGTCCAAACATGTTCTCTTAGACCACATAGTGACACATAGAGCATCTTGAGGATGAGATGTTATATAGTAGGGTGGTTATAAGGCCCCTTATTTTTTCATATATGTATCTCACTATGTATTATGATCACTTTTCATTTATATTTGATGTTTACATTGATGTTTTTTATTTGAATAAACACAATATTATGTTTTTATGATACATTAGGTTACTGGAGAGGATCCACATTGAAATAATTTGTTAAGAAAAATGAATAATGCATAGAGATGTGTTCTTGTTCTTGAGAGTGGAGTTCATGTATAAATTGGATAAGTATTTAACTAGTACATTATATGTTGACAATATTTAATAGAGGTCTGGGTAGACTAAAGGGAATATGGTAGAAAAATCCATCTTCAAAAATTTTACACTCTTTGTAATGGTATTACACATTTTGTAACTGTTTGGGTATTTTAATAAAATAGATCCTAGGTGATGGGGTTTTTTAGTGTATCCTATTAAAATTATTTAAAAGACATGTAACTTTATTACACATTGTGTAATTCCGAAAACCCCTATTTTAAATTATTTTGATTGGATTAATTTCCTACAATTTCATTATATCCTTCTCCTCTCAACCCTAGGAAAACATGAACGATATTTTGGAGTGATAAAATACCTTTTTGACATCCAGATCACATCATCAGTCCTTGTTAAGTGGTTTAATCGTATTATTCCATCTATCCTTTATTATTATTATTGTTTTAGTGATATCCATGGACATCATTCATTTATGGTTATGTTGTAGATCAATTTTTTGGAAAAATTTTATAGGAAATCATCAACACCCATTTCCTCATGGGTGTTTTCCATTAGAAGCATCGTTGGATAATTAATTAATGGTAGGGGTCGAAATCATAACCCGATGTTCTAAATATTTCAAAGTTTATTCAAAATTGTGATTATTCCTTTTTATAATGAACCCAAATAAAAAAATTATGTATTGGATCATTGAATTAATTCATTATGTTTCAATAAGATTATGACTTATGATATGGTATCCCATGGGGTGAGGGAACCATCAATATAATTTAACTGGTAATGGATTGATGTTTTTTAGCATAATATGAGTATCTAGGTTAATTTTTAATAATTAATTATTATAATGTGTTTTATTTATTATTTTTATGATTATTTATAAATTATTATTTATTAGTAGTTGTATAATAACAATAAATTGTCACTCACGTAATTATTTGTTATGATTTATGATGTGATATTGTGGTATTGGTTCCATGGGTTAATCGTTATATATCAATATTTTCCATGGTACATGAACACTTATAATCCATAATATTGATAAGAAGTAGAATTTTCCAATTCCAATTATGTAATTATTGTAGATCATAGGCTTTTCCTAGTTTAATGTTGTAATGCTTACAGGGATTTGACCTAGATTTTGTAATGATATGTGGATTTGACTCAAATTGATGTGATTTTACATTGGTTATATAGTATGGGGTCGGCATGGTTGTAAAACGTTCTTTGAGATATTAAGTAATAGTGTTGATGAACGATATTTTACCTTGTTAATATTGTCATGGTGTTCTTAGTTCTAAGATAGTCATAGAAATTTTCAAGCCCAGATCTGATGGCGGTTGTATTTTTATATTTTTTAAAAAATTTATTTAAATTGTACGCATATATTTCACTTTATTTCATATAATCCATATCATACTAGTTAGTTTATACATGGTGGTGTCTAACTATTGAGTTATACTCACACCATATTTGTTCCTCTATTTGGTTGTTGATCATATTACATGGAAATAAGTATGGACAAGGGAAAAATATTGTGTAGTTGATTTCTAACTTTATTGATGGGGTGGTGTTTAGATAAGGTACTGACTTGGGGATAAGGAATGCGGAATTTTGAGAATTTTTATTTGTATCCTAGTCAAATATATTTATTTTTTAGAGCATAAAATTTTGTTACATTGAAGAATGTAAATATATTATTCCCTTATGATTTATTGGATTATCCAATTGGATATTATTGTTAGTTTTCTCTATTTCAATAATCTTGTTTATTTTTTATATATTATTTTCCACTTTTATGACACAACATACCAGAGGGTATAGTCTCCCAACTATATATTTCACACCAAAATTTCTAATTAGTATCCTCTAGTGTATGGGGAGAAACACATTAGATCTCATAACTAACACATTTTTCTATATGAGAGGGTTCCATATTAGGGGTAAGTATATATTTATTCATGATATGTTCATTAAATATTTTTATATTATGGGTACACCCAAATATCATAGGGTGATCCCAATATAGCTTATAATATGGGTTCACCTAGATTGTGATCTACTGCATAAGGTGATCGTATAATCTCCTAAAAATTCTATTATATTGTAGTTGTATATCTATTCAAATTGTATGACTTATAGAAGTGTTTAATAATGATGATGAACAAATGATCCTATAAATATTTAATATAATTTTAAATGAGTTTTAATTCAATTTTTTAAAATGGAAATAAATGATATATTTAAATGATAGATTTCCATTTTTTGTTAAAGGGATGTTTTTAATAAAAACATATAATAGTTTTTATCAACGGGATAAATATTTTATTACATTCATATCTCATAGTGGTCTATTTATTCATATCTCACATTTTATACTATTTTAATAGGATTTAAAGGATGAGTGAGGATAAGGATGAGGTTATGATGATGTTTGTGAGTACATATCATGATATTAAATATTGTTTTTATTAAAGAATTATATTTTGAGAATATGGATACTGATTTCACCATTAAAATCACTATAATATGTTCAAATTTGATAGATTTATTACAAAATTCATTATATATCTAAAAATAATATATCATTTTGAATTAAATAAATTGTATTCATTTTAAATGATAATAGAATTTGTGATATTTTAATTCAAGTCCTTAATGTTTGTATTAGAGTAGGTTATAAAAATATTTGGATATTAATATGTTTTCATGTGGTTTTAACTCAAGTGTAATGGATTGCATAATAGATTTATTTATTATAAGGATAATTATAAGATGATGATTCTAAATACACAATTTTATGTTAGTATTATATGAAAAATTTTGATGTGATTAATTATGTTTATGGATATTGGATTTAGAAGGGTAATTGACTAAGGTAAATATGATTAGAATTTTAATGTATTACATGTCATCAAAGTGTATTAAATATAGAAGGATCATTTTATTTTTCACATGAAATAACTGTTAATGATATTCATAATTATTGATTAATTATCATTCATATAGATGAAAGAGAATAGTTCTCACAAAATATTTATCTAACTTCTAGATGATTTAATAATTAATAACATGGAAAATTATTATATAATTATTTAAAAATATTATTGAACATAAAAATTTTCTGTAATAATCTATTTGAACTATTGAATATCTTTTTAGTGGAAAACAATTCTTCTAGATCATGATGTCTGTTTAATATAATATATAAAATTCAATTTATCTATTTTACATAAAAATAATAATACCACTATGGACATGAATATTTCTTTTTTTGAGATATGGACATAAATAATGTATATTATTAGGATACAAAAATATAAAAATAAAGAAATCATATTCGAATTTAATGTATGAATTAATTATATATGTATTATGTATGAAACAAGATTTATTTAAAATTTATAAGAAAAAATTTCAATAATTTACATTATTGATATAATTTATTAATAATTAATAATTTAAATCATGGTTATAGGATTAATAAGTGAGTTGATTGAATGATGAGTTTGTCACATATATTTAAATATAATATATGTTTTGAGAGGATAATTATAAACATAAGGAATAACTTATAATAGTTTTTGTTTTCAAAATATCGGGAATCTTAATAAATGAAATAAATCCCTATGAAATATTATTTATTGGAATGTTAATTATTTTTTGAAACATATATTTATTATTTATAAATTTTTATGGGGCATGTAACCATTATGTGTATAATTTAAAAAAAGGCTTTTTTATGAAGCATTGTTTTAATCTTAGTGGACATATTTTAAATGGAATTGATTACCATTAGGGTTAATATGATATTTTAATGATTATTATTTCTTTGTATATTGATTTCAGTTTTTATGAATTTTATAGGAATAATATTTATATAGTTTTAATAACATATAATCAAAAGGTCGGTTGATGACCTATAATATTAGGCAACATTGTTGGGTTTGACCACACAACGAATGGAAAATAAGGGTTTAAAATCTATAGATGACCTCAATGATGTAATTAGTAGCCTGTAATATTTTTTACTTATTTTTATAATGTCAATTATGATGATGATTTTGGGTATGATAATTTATTTGGTGATTAGATAGTTTTTTTAATTAAAAAGATGTTCACTTTTTTGGGAATATTTTTTTATTAAGTTAAACATAATCTTATATGATTTTTAGGATAAAATATTGAATTATTTCATTAGGAATCTATGATTTTATGGTTTATTTATGAAAATTAATTCCATTTATGGAATGATCATCAAATCTCAAATTATATAATACAAGTTCATATATATATATATATATATTATGGGACTCTAAAAATGAATGAAATGTTTTTTTGGTATAAATGATTAATTTTTATTGGAAGAATATATGGACAAAATATTCTTATCATTATGTTTCGAGCATGGTTTGGAATATATTGAGAAATATTTTATCTGGATTGATTTTATATATATTTTGGGATTTATGATTTAATTTTGGAGATTAATTTTCTATTTATTCATAAAAATGATTCTTTATTTGGGGAATAATCAATTAAAAATAAAAAAATTCTATTCGGATTAATGCTTAATGATGGGAGTGATATATTTTGTTCCTTATTTTCATTTTAATTATTTTAAAGTATTAGATAAAATATTTGAAAATTTTAATTAGAAAAAATTATTATCTATTCCAATTCCATGACAATAAATCAGTTGACTTTTATCCCATTGTGGTATTGTGGGATTAAAATGGATATCATTCTCAAAATCATGTTAACTGTCACTTCCAATTAGTCCTTCATTGTTTTTTATTCGTCAACATCCAGGATTTTGTTTCTCACAAATATAATCAAAAACTAAAACCTATTTATGTGTTATTTTAGATAAATTTCATATACCACATTCCTGTCATATCAGATAAATTTTTATTATCCCATCCTATGATGTGTGCTTTTTTGAATGATATTTTCAAAATTCAGTCCTATGTTTTATTATACCATGGTCAAATTTCGATTATATAATAGCTCATGTGAGAGAGAATATAATATCCCAATAAATTAAAAGTAATGGATAGTTCTGTTATGAGATAAAATATAGAACACCATTATTAAAGAAATACCAATATATTATTATTTAAATAATACCATTATAAAAAAGTCATTAAAATGGTGGGATGAATGAATAACATTATGACATATATAATGGTCTTACTCATTTCAAATTTATTAATTATTTACTTTTAAATTATCACCAATTTTTATGTAATTCCATTTTATTCATTAAAATCTAGTTTTTATTTTTTTATGAATGAATATTATAGTTATTTTATTGATATTTTATAAAATAAATTTAAGAAAATAATTTTTATTTTATAAAAAACAATTTCAAAATTAGCTTCTGATTATATTCTATTAATTTTCAAAAATTATTGACTATGATTGGATAGCAAAAATACTTTTTTATATAATATTTCCATTCAAATCTATTTTTTATAATGTAAAATCATATTTTTTTTGTATTTTAATATTTAATTTAATAATTTTGATTTATAATAAATTTAATATGGTTTTCAAAATAAAATTAATTAATTAGTTAGACAAAAAAATATATTTAGATAAAAATATCATATTTTAAAAAACCATTCTTCATCTTGTTTTATGGGATAACCATTTAATTAATATTTTCTGAATATATGTTTATCCTTTTTATATTTGGATTCTGTATTTAGAATCAATTTTTCCATATTAGGTAAATATTTTGCATTTATTTTTTGTCAATATTTATAGCAACCCTTGTAGTTTTTGTTACCCTGGGAAAGGGTAAATTAGTTATTTAATGTTTAAAACAAAATGCTGATGATTATAAAATGATCCTAAAACATGACTTAAATATATTATATTAGTCAATTTCAACCATACTATTCATTTATTTGGTTATGTGAACATTTTTCCACTTTTATCGGATTATATCCATTATAATATATTATTTAATGAAATATAAAAACTACCACAATACTATTTTAAATTAATATAATATTTATAACATATATTTACCTATAGGATATATTCAGTCCTAAATATTAAATGAAAATATATATTCATTATCTAAACAATGGTAATTTGTTTTTAATTTTTTGGAAATAAATATGTAAATTAATAATTTATAAAATAATAGCTCAGTAATTATTTAATTAATGGAAAAAATAAATGCTATCAATTATAGTAAATTTATTATAATATAAAACAATTAATATTTTCATTAAATTATATATATGATCATAACATATTATGGATGTATTGAAATAATTTTTTTCCAAATATTACTTTTTTCTTGATGTTATTATGATCAATGTAATGCATAATTCATAAAATTCTAATTAATAATATATTATAATACATTCAAAAAATAAAATGACATAATATTATTAAGATTCTAACATTATTCCAAATTATAATTTTATGAATGATAATGACAACCATTGGTTCTTTATTTTTATCCATTAATTTTAAGAGTATTGACCCTCAGTCAGTAAAAATATTACTTTTTTTGGTAACTGTAAAACAAGATACCATGGACTTAATACCAAAATATAACAAAAAAATATATAATTCATGATAAATTTTTGTAAATTGAGTTTGTTTATACCTTTCATTATTATATATTTGAAATAATTTAGATTGGATCCCTAAATAATTGGAAATTAATTTATATTAAGTTATTGTAATGATACATTGTAAAAGTGACCATCCCCACTCTTTTTAGTGAAAATATATTATTACTCATACATTATAATAAATATAAAAAAAGATTCATATATTCTATAATTATATCCCTTCCTAGTATTAATACATAGATTATAGAGGCACTAGATGAGGAAGAATACCAATCTTAGTTTCCATAAAATTATATGCAATGAAGATTGTCCAAAAAATATGCTTCATTTTTATTTTAATGTTTCGATTTGGTTTCTTCTTTAACCTCCTAAAAATATTACATAACCATGAATTTATAATAAACATTAGTATAATACATATAATAAATTTATTGTTTTTAAATTCCAAAACATATATCTATCCCTTCTTCGATCAAATGGGGAACACATACATCATTCAACTGTATAGTGGACTACTTCCTTGTGAATTATTGTAATTCAATTTCAATGATCATCTATTATATATAGATAATATTGATGGGATTAATTTTAATATATGAAATTAATTACGTATAAATCATTATAGTAAGGCCATATGTCATTAACCTCAGTCATTTCAATTAAATTAATAGTCATAACATCAGTCTTGTGTTGGTGTTGACTACCACTTCAACGAACCAATGTGATTCATTTTTTATCACAAAACACATGAATAAAAATATATATACATAAATATAAGTGTATTTAAAGTTGAATTATGATATTTATGGTTACATGGTAAATATTAAATGTTAAAATAGTACTTACCTGCATTCTATATTGAACATTCAAAATCGGAAATATTACTCAAGCATGCAGATGGACTACCTTCTCCATGATTGTATCATAGATAATTTTTCAAAGAAAACATCCATTATTGGTTTTAAAGTTTTTAATTATGTATAAATTTGTAATTATTTAATTATTTTTATTCAAATTAATATTTTATAATAATGTGTTTTACAATAGTAATTTTATTGAATTAATTTAAAACATATGAGTCAAATATCTACAAAACACCCAATGTGAGTTTTATTGATTTTGTAACTATATTTAACATTTTAATATGTTATAAAAATATTAGTAAATTTGAAAATGTTTTTAATGAATATAAATAATTATAAAATGTTAATATATCATGAATACGAATAAATTCAATGATAATTCCGACTCAATATATGGTATTTTAATTTAAAACCCAACTTTTAAAAAATCCCATTAAACTATGTATTTCAATTATATCAATATTATAATGTTTTTTTTAGAATGTTTTTTTTATTTTTTTAAATATCTATAAATTAAATTGTATTTACCTTTTTAAAATATTTTTACAATTTCTAAAAAAGAATATTTTATTTGAATATATTGAATTTGATTACAAAAAGATAAAATGAAAAGTCGGTTTTAGATATTACAGTGGAAAGAAATTTCGAGATTCAAAAAACATTATTTTATTTATTTATTACATTCCAAGGTTAACATTTTTTTCAATAAAAACCTAATATAATTTATCTAGTAATTAATTAGAACTAAAAAAATATTTTAAATAAAATGTCCTTTTAATGTCAGAAAATGTTTTTTATAATGATTTAAATGTGTTTTTTAAGAGAATTATTCCTGAGTCAATCTCATAAAAAATTTATATGATATGTATTCACAGATAATGTTGCCTAATATTGATATATTTTTGATGTTCGGTATTCCTATATTATGCTCAAAATAATTTTTTAGGGATTAGATTATCTGTAATATTAAATAGGATGTCAACTATATGGTTATTCCAATTTTTATGATTATATAGTTATTCTATATTGATTGTTTATGAAGGAAGATACATGAATTTTCTATGAATTTGGATGAATTATACAGGAAATATTTTATAGTATAATTTTATGTAAAATTATTTTTTTAAAATAATAATGATTCCCATTCTATATACAAAATTTATGTTTGAACGAAAATATTTTTCACTAACTTTATTTTATTCACTGGATTGATTATTTCCTTAGTTTTAACTCACTTAAAGAGTATTTTATGGTAATAAAATTAATAAATATGTTTTCATAATATTTCAAGTATTAATATGGATAATAATAAGGTAATCATGTATGTTGTGATGATTTTTCCTTAAAAGTAATTATGTTTTTTATTAAAGATTTATATATTCAAAAAAATTATACTTATCAAATATTTCCACTTTGTAAGAAACAATTCCATATACATGATTGAATAACTATGTTTAGTTATATTTAAATATTTCAACAACATCATGAAAAAAAGGAACTAAAAATAAAATCACTACATCTAAACAATCTTTAAATTCCCTGGAAAATTTGTTTTAGACTGACATAATCAACCACACATTTGAATTTTCTTTTGGTAAATGAGAATATGAATTTATTCTTAATTATTCTTAAAATATGTTTCCATTTACTAGTGTATAAATTACATAAAAGTAGAAAAAATATACTTTATGCTCTTTTATTGTCAGTGGTTTAAATTTATTTGTGTGAAAATATGTTTCAAGATCAAACAATCTATAAAAATGTAATGTTATCACCAAATTGGTAACGACACCATATCTCCATAGAATGGACTGTAGAATCTAAAAATAAATCATGTGTCAGTTAATTTGTCATATTCACCCATAAATTCAATGATCCACAATCTACAACATAGTCTTCTAACATGGGATCACATCCCAACGCATATCATGAAGCATAAAAATACACCATGCACTCTTGTCTTGATTCTTGAATAAATATAGAATGGTGTTGATATAAGGAGAACTTTAAGATCTAAAATAGAATTCTGACAGTCCTAATTCAATTTTAATGGAACATATTTCCTTTTATATTATTTAATTACTAATTCAAGTCATGAAAATTCACAAACAAAGCATTTTTAATATCTAACTATTTAAGGAAATATTGTATCTAAAATAAGTTATTTGGCAGTCTATAAGTGAAAAAACCTCAAATATTCTGTTTTCACAGAAACACATCCTCCAGAGAATAAATTCTAATGACAACATACTTATTGAATACAAATAAACACACTTTGATAAGTGGGTATATAGATAATGGTCCCTCAAGATTCTGAATGATGTATCCATGTGTATATGATGATTAACCTTTTCTTCATGAACACACCTATATATAATCAACAAACACATCCAAAAGATAATCTAGATTCCTATGAAATATCTAATTCATCATATCTATAAATAATTGTGGATCATTATTATTAATTAAAGGAATTACCTCACTCTCTTAAGTTATATATATACTTATTTAATTCTTCATTGAATTCCATCTTCCTGAACACACAATTGGTGATATCCTTGTTAAAAGACAATTCAAGAGAACGTGTGAGCTCCCATTAATTGGTTGAATAAATAAAAAAGGCTTGGATATAAATAATGATTCAATATCATTACTAGATTAAACTTAAAATAATGAACACACAATTGAATAGTTCTATCTTACTTTTTGACTAAAATAGCAGGGCTTCCCATAATGGTGTGCTTGGCCAAATGATCCCTTTTCATTATATCTACTCCAACATCAAATTATGATCAATTAATTATATTGCTGACATTCTATAAGATGGTATGAAAATATTATTGGTCCCCAAAAGTAGATCATTTGTAAAATCCACTCCTCATATGGGTGAAAACCCCGATAAATATTTGGGAAAAACAATGTAAATTAATCAAAAACCAATATAAAATTATTATTCTCAATCTATTCAACCATTTAAAAGAATAACACTTTCAACTTGTATGAGATCATTCTGAATACCAGTTCCAAAAATCCTATTTTTCTTTCTATTCCATTGGAATCTCCTCTAAAGATATTCATGAAGATGTCATTAGTCGTAAAACAAACCCACTGAGTATATCGGTCGATATGAGCCTTAAATGTTGTAAAACATTCCATATCGAATATTATATCAATGAAATATGTAACACCTGAGACTTTTATGTGAAATATTTTGTTTTTATGTTATATAAATCATCATAGGAATATTTCACTACACACAACAATAGCTTGTCTTGCTTTACACGCAACTGCGGCTTTCCTCGATAGCTTGCGTCGTACGTAATACCGAGTTTCACTAAACAATGATATGCTATTAAAATATTATTAAAACTTGCCGTTATGAATAGTAACAACCACTTTTTTAAATTTTATAAATTTTATTTTTCAAAATGGACTTCATTTTTGGATTTGGAATATCGAAATTAGCCTATGGTAAAATTTTGGTATTTTTCTAGAAACTTTCATTTTTTGATGAATAGTGAAACCACTAAGTGGTAGTAAAGAAAAATGAATTTTTCTTAAAACATAATTTTACCACTTATATGAGTGGAATTTCAAAAATCTGAGAGACACGGTTAATGTCAGTAAGTAAAATGTGGTTCAATGAGATGAAAATAATTTTTGGTGAATAGTAACTTTTTACTTTTTTTACCACAGTTAAAAGTAAATAGGGTAATTAAGGGTAAAAATGATATTATTATTACCCTAACACATGTCCTAATTCTATTGGATAAGTGTAATTCGACCAAAAAAAACCTTAGGAATAACATATGACCATTTAGGCCCACTTGGATTAGATTAGGACATTTATTATTATTTAATTCAAAGAAGAGTTAAAAGAGTTAAAATCAATGTTTATTTACTAAAGAATTTTTAATATGGGGTTATACATAAGATACATTATAATATAAATATTCATTAGAAAGAAAAAAATATTTACTACATATTTATATTTTATTTGTAATTTTTAGACTTTAAATAATTTATTTTATTTATGACACAAAGATGATGCAGTAATTATCTTATTAATGAAATATTGACATAATTGATGTTATACACACCAAAATAAATGTAATTTGAGACTTTTTATGAATTCCACTAATTTTCTAGATTAATATGACATGTTATTATTGATTAAATTAACTTTTTTCGAACTAATAATTCTGTAATAATTTTCACAAAAATTAATTACTAAATAGTGTCAAAATTGACATAAAATTGATTTTAAAATAAATATTATATTATTAATTGTTATTTTATTCCTAAAAATCTATGGTTCGGCCAAATGACTTAGATAAGGATATATATATTAATAATAAACAACTTGGGGTTCTTTTGGGTGCTTATAGTATGTTTATTAACCTTATAGTATAAGAACACAAGAAGACAAGGTAAAAGTAAAATTATTTAACATAATGTTAAATCTAAATGATAATGATAAAATGGAAACCTAAACTTGTCTAAATTCTATTGGATTAGAGGATTTAGACCCATCCCCTCCTTATCTTCGAAATATATCAATTTGGATCTATTTAAAACTTTACATGACTTTATAATAAAATAATATTTTTAGTTTTTCCAAAGGTGCCCCTCTCCTCCCTTATAAAAGGGAACCTCCTCCCCCTCTTCCTAACACAACTTTGAGCCTTCAAGCTCGTCCAAACCCTGCCAATTTCTTCTCTCCAATTCCCAAGAAACAACCTAGAGGTTCTGGTCTTCTTCAAAGACCTATTTTAGTTCAGTAAAAGAAGGTCTCAAAGAAGCACTTCAAAGAAGAGTTAATGTCTGTTACCGATTCTTTCATTATTATTTATTCTTCCACTTCTTATTATTTAGTTGTTTCATTATTAAGTAATAACATCAGTATCATTCATATACTGATATGTTATTATAAGTATGAAACAACCCTATTTCACCATCTATCCATCCTACAGAAAAAGAAATCACCGCGCGTGTGTACGTACGGAATACCGTCTCCACATCGTGGTGTAATCTATTTTCCACCACCACCTTAATTGGATGGGTATAATGGTGTAAATAATGACTATATATGACTATTATAAAGTGATACTGATTTTGAAATAGTATACATACACTCCAATACAATTCCATGATCATAGGAACGATATCATCACTCGTGCGTACGTACGGAATACCGTCTCCACAATGTGATGCGACTCGTTCTACATGATCTTCATTTCATAATGATTATATAAATGAATTTAATGAATTAATATGATATATATTACACTAATACCATTCTGGAAATGAGGTATCTATAACATAAAAAGAATAATAAGAATTTCTTCAACAAACACGCATAAGAACAAAAAGTAATAAACGCCCAAATAACAAGTAGTAATGAAATATTACTAATAATAAGCTAAGAATATGACCATATATGATATCATAAAAATAAGTATGATTCATTAATAAGTCAATAACATTATCTAAATCGTTATACATGAGGTTTGGACACGTACAAAGCATATCGGACCAAATGTAAGGGAAATATCACAATCTCATTTTTATCTGAGATTGTTTATACTTTAGTATTTACTGGGGTGTACTTTATCATCCACATCCATGTTTCCTCAATATGTAATATTTATATCCTTCTACAATATTTTATATCCAATTTTACCCTTCGGTGAGTTTTTAGTAAAGGATATGAAAGGAATCTTTTGAGGTTTTTTGTACGAGGTACTTTTTGACTTTTCCGACAAAAGTACGAAGAATGTTTTTTAACTTATACAGCATGAATGAATTTTTAAAACATTATTTACAAGAAGCTTCCTTTACAAGTTTCCATGTTTATTTGTAATCAACTTCTTTTAGTTTAAAATTGTATGACATGTTAAGAAAGGAAAATTGTTTTTGAATTAGAAAGGATATTTTCCTCAAGAATGGAGTTCAAG
The DNA here is from genome assembly GCA_963277665.1 of Viscum album. Classification (NCBI taxonomy): domain Eukaryota; kingdom Viridiplantae; phylum Streptophyta; class Magnoliopsida; order Santalales; family Viscaceae; genus Viscum; species Viscum album. Next base: position 56,408,222 of record OY728143.1, on the reverse strand, counting down.
TGTTTTATCAAAATTATTTTCCATATATGATAATATAGGGTTCTGATTCTATCCCAATCATTACATTGATTTGATTACGTTGTTATGGAATTATTTTTATGAATTCATTTATCTTATATGAATTGTTTTATGATGTCACGATGTTTAAGAATTCCATTTTTATTACATGGGTTATGCAATATGTATGATTTATGATTTTTGTGGCACACATAAGAATGGTTTCATTAGGAGATGGGTGGGACCTATATCTCCCTCCAATTCGTTGGGTAAAGATTTTATATCTCATGAGATAGACATGGATGGAACAGTAGGTTATACCAGTTCAGTGAAACAGAACTGAAACGAGGAGTGAACTCGGTTCAGAAATGGACTTTTTCCACTAAGATAGTATTGGAAATGAGTTTTGACTAATAAGAAATGATTATATATGATTATGTGTGTAAGACACAAAGTTTAATGTTTTATGTTATGATTTTTGGGATTACTTTTCACTACTAGGATTTATCCCATGTTATGAAATTATGATCTCTTTTGCAGGTTAAGATTTCCAAAAGTTATGTGCTTATGTATATGATGTGATTGATATTTCTTTTGTTTACCCTTACTGAGCATTTGAGCTCACCCTTTTATATGTTTTATTTCCCCAGGTCAGGAAGAAGGTTATTACGTAGAATATTCCAAAAAGGGACTCTAGATATAATGAAATAAATGGGAGGCAAAGTAGATGCTTTATAAACCAGTTGTTTATGTTTCCCAGTTTCTAAAGACACTATACCTATACGATCTTTTCTTGGTTTTGTTATATGTTGTAATAAGTGTGATTCAATTATGAAGTAATAATAATGTATGTAAAGTATGGGTCGTTACAGTTGGTATCAGAGGAAAAGTTTAGTCAACCTTTGGAAACTAGGATGCGAAAACGTTAGTGAGATCCCTAGAGATATTTCTAAGGTATGTCTAGGGATGTCCCTAAGGATAAGTATACGTATAGGATATAGTCCTAGAACTATGGTAATGATATTAGATTAAACCAAAGATGTTAGATATTAAAGTTACTCCCCCTTTATTATGATTTTTTCCTCTCACACTATTCTTTTTGGGTTTTAGAAAATGGGTAGAAACAAGATGATTCACAATAATGGAGGATATGATGGACAATGGAATGATATTCTTCATGAGCAACCAAATGAAATGGGATTTGGAAGTCCAAAAATCATTATTATGCCGAATCAGCAATCTCATAATATGATCAATAATGTAAAATTTGATAAGTCTCCTCACTCGGCTAATAAGAGAAAGATGGAGTTTCATGATGATCATAGAGGAAAGAAAGTTCAATTTCCCCTATGTAAATCATGTGGGAAGAGGCATCAAGAAGAATGTTTCAAAGGAACTGGAAGATGATTTGGGTGTGGAAAAGAAAGACACTAAGCCAGTAAGTGTAGGGGAAAAGGTTCAGTTAACACTAGGGATGAGGATAATGGAATTGCAACAACATCAACAATGGTTAAATGTTTTAAATGTGGAATGTACGGGAATTATGGAAACCAATTCCCTAAGGGAATGTCTCATGAAGAGAATCAGTATGGTCGTATGGGTAGTATTTACGTGGATGATGATAAAGAGACTACAAATGATATGTGAGATGAAATAATTGTTGAAGCTCGGTCAATTGTTTAAGAATATAGTGGAATGATTACATGTTTATCATGTGTAATGTTGTATAAGTAATCTCATAGTACTATGGAATAAAGAGACATATAAGGATTGTTACACTGTTCCCTTTCCTAGAGTTTTGAATGTGTATGATTAATGTTACTAGTATCCATGAAAGGTTATTCAGATATTTTTGGAAAGCATATGATGTGCACATAATGAAGTGATAAAGAGAATCTAATATCTTTGATAGTATTCATGAGCTCATGATTGATATAAGGACTAAGTGATATCATGGTTTGAGGATATAGAATTTTGAGGATTTTGGTATGTGGGAAGTGTTAACTTTTAACTCCATTAATGTTTTCACTAAGGTTCAATGGATATTAATTCTTCAAGAGAATACATGATTAAGGTATTCGCTTGTTTGTAATGTGACCAACAAGATATATCTTATGATATATGGGGGATAAATTATGGCATTCACGTGATCATTTTCTTTATACTATGAGCTTGGACCGAAGTATTTTAGATAAGCCTAAATATTGGAATTGATTATAAGTTAGTATTGTTTAAGGATAAAACTTTTTTGATATTGTTGATGGGATGTTATAGTAATATAGGTTTAGAAAATGGACAACCTGCAAGACGGGAGACAACACATCACGTCGGACAAGGCTATGGGAATCAAACCCACAACCGAAGTGCGACTGGCCTTTATCGCCTACCACTGGCCTACAAGAAGTCCTTGTTTAGTAGAAACTAGTTTTATTATATTAAGCAATATGATATATGAAGTATAAGTCCATTTATGAACTATATATGATTAATCTCACTATAGATGGACTTATGTATTTTTTGATAACTTTTCTAACCTTTTGTTTGAGACAGATGGAATGACACATCATTCTATTTAATGATATGCTAACACATCACGAATGACAAATTCAACATCATTTCTTTAAGAGATGAAGTGGAAATTGTCCAAAGAACGAAAAATGGTGAGACTATACCAAAATCATGAAAGTATTTCTTATAATTCCAATTTCATCAACTTTAGGGAAATGATATTGAAAACCAAAAATGTTGTCCTAGTGCTCTTATATCTGATGAATCAGACGGTACCTTAGATCGTCACAAATTTATGGCTTTGTGATTGCTGGCTTTTCCATAGACATGTTCTCTACCACTCTCCATCATAACATGATGGTTAGATTTCTCTTCCATATCCATATTTTCACCTATGTGGAACCCCAGTGATTAGTTTATTTGGGTAATTGTTACGTTTCATACTTTTGTTTTTAAAGATTGTATTTTTTATTTCTTTTTATGATGTGGTTTTCTATTAAAGAAACTTTCGAATAGTATATCATTTATAACCCCGATGAATTTCGAGGGCGAAATTCATTTTAAGGGGCGTAGAATGTAACACCCGAGACTTTTGTGTGAAATATTTTGTTTTTATGTTATATAAATCATCAAAGGAATCTTTCACTACACACAACACTAGCTTGGCTTGCTTTACACGCAACCGCGACCTTCCTCGATAGCTTGCGTCGTACGCAATACCGAGTTTCACTAAACAATGATATGCTATTAAAATATTATTAAAACTAGCCGTTATGAATAGTAATAACCACTTTTTGAAATTTTATAAATTTTCATTTTCAAAATGTATTTCGTTTTTGGAATCTGAATATCGAAATTAGCCTAGCGTGAAATTTTGTTATTTTTCTGGAAACTTTTATTTTTTAATGAATAGTGAATCCACTAAGTGGTAGTTAAGAAAAATGAATTTTTCATAAAACATAATTTTACCGCTTCTGTAAGTGGAATTTCAAAAATCCGAGAGACTCGGTTGATGTCAGTATGTAAAATGTAGTTCAATGAGATGAAAATAATTTTTGGTGAATAGTAACTTTTAGCTTTTTTTTCCACGGTTAAAAGTAAATAGGGTAATTAAGGGTAAAATGATATTATTATTACCCTAACACATGTCCTAATTCTATTGGATAAGTTTAATTCGACCAAAAACAACATTAGGAATAAAATATTACCATTTAGGCCCATATGGATTAGATTAGGACATTTATTATTATTTAATTCAAAGAAGAGTTAAAAGCGTTAAAATCAATGATTATTTACTAAATCATTTTTAATATTGGGTTATACATAAGATAAATTAGACTATAAATATTCATTAGAAAGCTAATAAGATTTCCTAAATAATGATATTTTATTTATAATTTTTAGACATTAAATAATTTAATTTATTTATGACACAAAGATAATGCAGTAATTATCCTATTAATGATATATTGACTTAATTGATGTTATAAACACCAAAATAAATGTAATTTGAGACTTTTTATGAAATAAACTAATTTTATAGATTAATATCACATGTTAGTATTGATTAAATTAACTTTTTCGAACTAATGATTCTGTTATGATTTTCACAAAAATTAATTACTAAATAGTGTCAAAATTGACATAAAATAGTTTTTAAAACAAATATTATATTATTAATTGTTATTTTATTTCTAAAAATATAAGGTTCGTCCAAATGACTTAGATAAGGTCATATATATTAATAATAATCAACTTGGGGTTCGTTTGGCTGTTTATAGTATGTTTATTAACCTTATAGTATAAGAACACAAGAAGACACGATAAAAGTAAAATTATTTAACTTAATGTTAAATCTAAATGATAAGGTTAAAATAGGAACCTAAACTTGTCTAAATTATATTGTATGAGAGGATTTCAACCCATACCCACCTTAGCTTCGAAATAAATCAATTTGGAGCTATTTAAAACCGAACATGACTTTATAATAAAATAATATTTTTTGTTTTTCCAAAGGAGTCCCTCTCCTCCCATATAAAAGGGCACCTCCTCCCCCTCTTCCTCACACCACTTTGAGCCTTAAAGCTCGGCCAACCCCTGCCAATTTCTTCTCTCCACTTCCATAGAAACAACCTAAAGGTTCTGGTCTTCTTCAAAGACCTATTTTAGTGCCCTAAAAGATGGTCTCAAACAAGCACTTCAAAGAAGAGGTAATGTCCGTTACCGATTCATTCATTTTATTTCTTCTTCCACTTTTCTTATTTAGTAGTTTCATTATGAAGTAATAACATCAGTATCACTCATATACTGATATTTTATTATAAGTATGAAACAACCCTATTTCACCATATATCCATCCTAAGGAAAAAAGAAATCACCGCGCGTGCGTACGTATGGAATACAGTGTCCACGCCGTGGTGTAATCTATTTTTCACCACCACCTTACTTGGAAGGGTATAGTGGTGTAAATAATGACTATATATGACTATTAAAAAGTGATACTAATTCTGAAATAGTATATATACACTACAATACAATTCCGTGATCATAGGAACGATATCATCACTCGTGCGTACGTACGGAATACCGTCTCCACAATGTGATGCGACTCGTTCTACATGATCTTCATATCATAATGATTATATAAATGAATTGAATGAATTAATATGATATATATTACAATAATACCATTCTGGAAATGAGGTATCTATAACCTAAAGATAAGAATAAGAATTTATTCAACAAACACGCATAAGAACAAAAAGTAATAAACACCTGAATAACAAGTAGTAATGAAATATTACTAATAATAAGCTAAGAATATGGCCATATATGATATCATAAAAATAAGTATGATTCTGTAATAAGTCAATAACATTTCTTAAATCCTTATACAGGAGGTTCGGACACGTACAAAGCATATCAGGCCAAAGCTAAGGGAAATATCACAATCTCATTTTTATCCAAGATTGTTTATACTTTGGTATTTACTGGGGTGTATTTTATCATCCACGTCCATGTTTCCTCAATATGTAATATTTATATCATTCTACAATAGTTTATATCCAATTTTACCCTTCGGGGAGTTTTTAGTAAAGGATATGAAAGGAATCTTTTGTCGTTTTTCATACGAGGTACTTTTTGACTTTTCCAACAAAAGTACGAAGAATGTTTTTTAACTTATACGGCATGAATGGATTTTTAAAACATTATTTCCATGAAGCTTCCTTTATAAGTTTCCATGTTTATTTTTAATCAACTTCTTTTAGTTTAAAATTGTATGACATGTTAAGAAAGGATAAATGTTTTTGAAGTAGAAAGGATATTTTCCTCAAGAATGGAGTTCAAGTGTTTTATCAAAATTATTTTCCATCTAAGATAATATAGGGTTTTGATTCTATCCCTATCATTACATTGATCTGATTATGTTGTGATGGAATTATTTTTATGAATTTATTTTCTTATATGAATTGTTTTATGATGTCACAATGTTTAAGAATTTCATTTTTATTACATGGGTTATGCAATGATGTATGATTTATGATTTTTGTGGCACACATAAAAATGGTTTCATTATGAGATGGGTGGGACCTATATCTCCCTCCAATTCATTGGGTAAAGATTTTATATCTGATGAGATAGACATGGCTGGAATGGTAGGTTACACCGGTTTAGTGAAACAGGACTGAAACGAGGAGTGAACTCGGTTCAGAAATGGACTTTGTCCACTAAGATAGTCCTGGAAATGAGTCTTGACTAATAAGAAATGATTATCTATGATTATTTGTGTATTCCACAAAGTATAATGTTTTATGTTATGATTATTGGGATTACATTTCACTACTATGATTTATCCCATGTTATGAAATTATGATCTCTTTTGCAGGTTAAGATTTCCAAAAGTTATGTGCTTATGTATATGATGTGATTGATATTTATTTTGTTTACCCTTACAGAGCATTTGAGCTCACACTTTTGTATGTTATATTTCCCCAGGACAGGAATAAGGTTATTAAGTAGAATATTCCAAAAAGGGACTCTAGATATGATGAAATAAATGGGAGGCAAAGTAGATGCTTTATGAACTAATTGTTTATGTTTCTCAGTTTCTAAATACATTATACCTATACGATCCTTTCTTGGTTTTGTTATATGTTGTAATAAGTGTGCTTCAATTCTGATGTAATAATAATGTATGTAATGTATGGGTCGTTATAAAATACATATCATATTTTATTAAATTAAATATAATCTCTGATCCAACAACAATTATATAACATGATATACACAAAAGGCTCGACATTCTCTTTGACTAAGGGGGGTTTGTAGTTTTGGAACATGTGGTATCATATAAAATTGTATAGTTACAAAACAAACATAAATAGATTATATAAAACAATGACATGCACCAATATCAAAAAATAATCTCATAAGGGTATAATTAAAAATAATCACACCACTCACATTCAATGTTCAAGATTGATCATCAATAATAACATGCAGTGCCCCATAAAATTTCATTATTGAAGTTCTTTGTTCATTAATTATTTATTTATATATCCCAAGATATAGAGTCATGGTATTTCTAAAAAAACCTTGTCTATGTCTATTTTTATTATGTGTATTTTTCAACTTCCCTCATCCTATCGAATCATACAATGTTTGTGACACATGATATGTTTCATGAAAATACACATTAGGGCACTAGTAAAATAGCACATATGATTCATTATATGGTTCTATTTATGGCATGCTCAAGGTGGTGTCATACACTCTCACTTCATGCGGTAAAATTGAATACATTGGAATCATCTAGTTGTATTCATTGTTCTTGGAGTAGGATTCACTGATACCATTTTATTATTCTAAGACATCACCAACCCTTGGAAATAGATGACCATCATCCTCTTGCTCTAAACATTAGAGATCCCATCCTTCCCCATGATTGTCAAAATTATCCCTCTTCTCATAGCTCCTGATATGTAACATTATATCCTTGTCTCTTTATTGACCATATCTATATAGACCATTATATTTAGGAGATTAATCTTCAAATGAATCTCTTACTTAAGTCCTGGATTAGTGATATGGGCCTCCGTGGATGAACTAAAAGTAACATCTATTTATAAAAGTGCTAAATTCTCCCTATGTACTATATCACTTTTAAGATCTCATGTTTAAATATTAATACATTATTCAATTTTCCAATCTTGAAGATACATGGATATTATAGTATGTTATCCAATTATTAAAAATCCTCCCATGCAATGCATTGGTCTAATTTATCCAAAAACACTGAATCACCTCATTGGAATTCAAGATTATCCAACATTCATTTCTACAACATGAATTTTATCTCTACTCTAGTTGAATGGAAATTTAATATTTGATTCATCCTATTCATCCATATTTCTTCCTTCTTTAGTTTTGAGTCACCTAGAATTATGGGTGGGTTATGATTTTGGAACATAAAGGAAGGATACACATTCCTTGGTTTTTCCTATTCCCTTTGTATATAGCCTCGAAATCATGGTATATAGTGTGAAGTAGAAATCGGTTCACTTGTTCGTTATGTGAAACCACATTCTGAATAGCATACTCAGCTTGAATTCTACAACACCTACTAGGTGCCAATATTTATATATACATCAAATGACATAAATATCACTCTCTATATACATTACTCCTAAACATTTCCAATTCAGTAACAAGAAACATTACATTTTATTCAAAACACATCATTTCAATGTATGATGTTTTTTTTAATATTTCACCATTGTTTTGAAAATAAACACAGTTCCAAAATATCCATTTTTGCCATTTCAAAATCTCACATTTATTAACAACTTTAACCATTTTCATAACATTAAAAGTTTATTCCAAATAATAAATAATTACTTAAAATTAGTTATCCACTCTTAGTATTAATTCATTGATCTAATTCATTTCATGATCATCTCATTATCTAAAAACATGAAAATGTGATTCTAATTCCAATATGTTTCTCCAAAACAATTATTTAAATACACCATGGAAATGTGATGTTCAACATAAAAAGAAAATATACATAATTTTTTTCTCTACATTTCATGTCCTGACAATCCTATTCCTTTATAAATATCCAACATTAGGGATAGACCATAATGAATTTCAATTCCAACACAGAGTAATGATACCCATGTAAAAGACCAACCATGAAAAATACCACTTGCATGTTAAGGACCAAATATGATGTTACATGTTGTAACATCGTGAAATTCCTCATTCACTTGTGTTGAATAGTAATTTCTACTTGGAAGTATGCTAAATAACTAAGATTCCAAATACTAGAAATAAATGACAATGTCTTCATTAATATAAAGTGGATGATTTTATATTTTGAAATAAAACAAACCATCTAAACATCCCATAACTAAATGACCACTACATGATGAATGATAACAATATAAATAACTCAATCTAATACCATTGATACCAAAACCAAACTACTATATATTACCACATCATAAGACAACTAACATCAAAGTAGAATGGAGAAGAAAACCCAAAAAACAATTACACCATACATAACTCCAAATCTCCAAACATCCTCCATGTTTCAACTTCATAAAAGTGACAAATACTCGATAAAGACCAATAAATATGTGACCAAAATTACCATTTCTAGTGTCCCAATAAACAATATCTACATAAACCACAATGTTATTTTTTATGGATGAGTAATGAAACTCATTAGGTTTTCCAAAATTAAATTCCCTACAGAGATAAAGAGTATATAACACATTGACACACATATATAATTTTGTTTACGAAACAATTTTTATTAGTTAAAAATTAATATTTAAGAAAAATAGTATCATTCCAAATAATTTACAATGACAAAAAACAAACAATTCTCTAAAACATTTCATGTTCATTTTTATAATACTCATTCCATTATTCACACACACACACCTACACATGCATGATTATCTAATAGTTCAATACTCAAGATTTTATTCCCATCAATCAAACAATCATCAAATTTTGGATAATATCATTACTACCTAAATAAATAACCAACATATATAGGGAACCATCCATTTTTTACTCTAATGGCACACACTTATTAATATTGATCACATTGAATGCATAAACACCAAAAAACAATGCATTTCTAAACCATTTAAAATCATCCATTCTAAGACAATTCAAGAAAACATTATTTTTTTAATGAACATTACAATAAAAAAATAAATTAAAAATTCCATAATTTAAAATCAATAATTTAAAATCAATAAAACCAAAATCATCTCCCAAAAAAAGATGCAGAATTACAAAATTCCCAAAACCATTAAAAAAATGCTTTCTGCCATTTTTTTGCACCAATATTACAACATAATTTGTTCAATAAATACAATTTGAAACAAATATTCCATGTTATGGTATGTGGTTATGATAGTGAATCCATGTACCATATTAATTGTTGAAGAAATGATTAATGATATGAAAACACCCACAAAACTAGGTTAAATATCCAAAAACCCACCTTTGATCTCTTCCCCTAATATAACAATGAAAAAATCTAACAATAATTGGAATTAAACACCTTTTATATGTCTTTAACATACAACATATTAGAAACAAATATAGGGATGAATTATGATCAATGAAAAATCATTAAAAGGTACCACAAAAGGATACATATCAACGGAATTTGGTTTCAATGAACCATGAAACACCGCCGAATTTCTTCTGATTCATTTGGAAAATGTTCGACTGGCCTTAGGAGAAAGACATTTCAAGTTAGGTACGAAATGGTGGAAACAAGAGGTTAATGGTTAACTCATCCTAGATCCATTTTTAGGATCTTTTTTTAAATCGTGAATGTATTATCTAATGGTTAGGTAAATTGTGCACTAACCATGTGTTAGAATATGACTCAAGGGGAACCTTGCATTATTAGTAGACATGGTTAGACTTCCCACAATGAAAAACCTCTATATCACACATTTCATAGCTTCTCCTAAGTGGCCTAATGGTTTTCAACAACTGTGAACATAACCATGTGGCCTTCCTTTAGTCTATGTCTCACTATGAATGGTTTCTAATAAGGTTTTCTAGGTTTTCACAAACCATTATCAAATCATGATTTATATTAAATTCCCAAAAAAATAAAAAAATCTACTAAATATAACCAAACATCACCAAAAAAATTTAATTATTAAATGGGAATAATAAAATTGTTATATATTTAAAACTAGGGGTGCAACATTTTCCTCACAATTGTTATTTATGACCCTAGGAATAAAAAATCCATTGTTATCTCTAAATAGTTTAGTCCATTTCTCAACCATTTATATATCATGTTCTTTTTTATCTTCTAGAATAAGTCTATGTTTCCATATAACACATAATAGATCAATGTGTCTCCCCATAAAGACATTCTCTTAACAATACACAATCCTCACTATAACATCCACAAATGAATAATATGGATGTAGGTCAAAATGATCACATTGATTCACATGGTCAAGATCCCGATGATACATTTTCCATCCATCAATATGAAATTTTATTGACAGGGAAAATCCTTGAAAAAAGAAATAAGGTGTCAAAATTTGTTAATCTTTAAAGAATCATGAATCATAGGATTTAAAAAATGTAGGGGAAGGGATCCGATGGAATTAATGGTGATACATAAGTTCATAGTGGTGTCCTTAGGGTTATGGATGTCTAGAACCATATTATACAAATTCCATAGTAATCTCTATGTGGAAATATTAGAGACTCCTGTATCTATATACAAGAAATTTCATAATTCACAATTTCGATATAAACACTGTGATGTATAATTGATGAATGGATGAATTTTTTTCCACCCTTATCAGTGATATATCTTGAGGGAAGCTCAATTTGTGTCCCTTGATTATGGGAAAAGGTTCAGAAAGAAAATACTCACCATGGGAAAAAGAATAAATGAATAAAAGGATGACATGGGAATATTAGTTGGGAAGAACCCCCCCCCCCCTCATGTTACCATATATACAGGATCCATCAATATTCATTTTAACAACTCAATCAGGTAGAATCTATAAAACCTATTTTCCTAAAAAATGAGTACTATGATATTTGATTTCATAATCCATGCCAGTAGTAGTAATATGATGTAAATGGTATGCCTCCTAATACTTAACACAAGGGTCTCGTTCATCTTCCATGGTATATGATCTAACCATAACTACCAAATTCGATCTTAGAATCCCTTCGTTCGAACTCCGGTTGAAAGTGTTCAAGATTGACCAGTATCCAGGGTTTTAGAAAAATTCACTTTGTTTTTCATTCATATATATTTTCCAATGAAATGGGTAAATAGGAATTAAGAAATTTGTTAATGCTAAGTAGCGAACCGATCTTCCCATACTAAGTGTTGAGTTTATTCCACACATAAATCTCTAGATACCCTTTGAATAATTAATTCCTAGTGGTCTCCAATTTAGGTTAAAAACATCTCATACACAGGGATACAATTGAAACACCACTATGTTTCACCTTCACATCTATAGAAAATTAATGATTATGAATATTTCATAGAACAAAATTGAGTTTAGATGGTATTTCCTTATACCGCATTGTTACTCCCAATGCTTCATGAATATATACACCTTGTTATATTCATCTATAGTCTTTCAATTAGAATAATCTATATGAGGATATAGTAAAAACCATAGGATCTATAATTTTAATAATATTTTTCTACGATTCCAACTATTGATGATTGATTGTTTCGGGAATATATAATAGAAACATTCTAGCATTGTTCAATGAAATAACTAGTAATGGGCATCTCTGAAAATCTAAAACCCTCTATATCCAGCTGTTATTCTAGTACTTAATATATCTACACCCAACAATACAGTGGGAATGAAGATGAATAATATGTTAGTGAAACCGAATTGAGTTCCACATATTAGAACTCCTACCACATGTTCTAACCAAAACCTCATTATATTTTTTGTAAATATATATTGTCCAAATTGATGTTCCATCCTTAATATATAATTCTTACTTATCATGGAGACTATCCATTGTTCGAATAAAACATCTTATGACAATGCCACCACACTCAGTATCACGAGATATCCAATTACATGAAGCCCAATGGTATTTAAAATATCCTGGCATATCCCAAATGATGCTTGAAGATGTTATTTAAAAACTCTATAGAAAAAACATGGGTTTAATGAGATAAGACAATATATTTGTTGAAATGGATGATATAAAACTATTTAACATTATAATATGACAACCAAAAGAGAAGAATAAAATTTTCCAATAGAGAATGTATTTGGAGATTTTATCATAAATACAATCATTGTGGTGTATCTGATCTCCACATGGAGAGATTGGATGATTATTTGTGAAAATAGATACATGAAACACATTATTTATTACACTAAAGCATGGTTCCAAAACTAATCAGTATTCAACATCACCAATCTATAAATTTATCATAAAAGGGATAATAATTAATGATATAACATTACACACATCCCAAAAAAAATGATGTTTATTCCTTAGAGAGATCCTAAAAAAACTTTTTCATTAACCTAGAATGGTAATGACCATCGATGAATATTTTTATATGATTTATAGATAGTATGAGTCTTCTCCATATGTTTCCTAATAAATTGAATTTTTACCATTTTTTCTTGGATATTTTTTCCAAACTATTGATTTCAAACCAATTTCTATCCAAAAAACCTGGAGAACTACATGGAAACGAATTCAATAAATAAAGACATATGTATAATGGATTGATGAATACTATTGTATTTGAACACTAGTAGGGGTTCATGCTCTTTACATGAGCCCCCAAAATCTATTAAAAATATCCTACAACATATTTTACAAAGTTTGTTTCTATTCGGATTGTCCATCCATTTGATGATGATAGAACATTCTCATAGTCAACCATGTACCGGGGGATTATACTAAAATACTTCCAGAAACAATATATAAACCTCATATCACATTATATCACTATACATAATGGTACATTATTCCCCTTTACCACTTCATGGATACATATTTTCGACATTTTCTCCCCTATATGAGATTTATTTATAGGGATAAAACTGTCCAAAATTATGACATGATCCACAATCAACCATATGAAATCATGTTTCTAATCATTTCTAGGGAGACCTATCAAAAAATAAATGGTTATCTAGTACCATTTCTATAAAAAGAATATGAAAATTCTAAAAAAACTATATTGGTTGTTGATTCTCTACATTCGCCAGATTACATGTTAATCATCTTGAAACAAAACTAAACCACCATACTTTTCATAGAAACTCCACAAAAATAATCTTTCAATATTGTATTAATCTTTGGTATACCTAGATGTACAACCGATCTCAAATGATGTTAATAATGACAGATTTGATCTTTATAATATATAAATACGACCATCGAATTTTGAAACCTCAAAACCATACTTAAATATAGACTCTAGTGCTCGATGTTCTCCATACCATTAATTTTTTTTTCCTCATTGTACTACATTCTGAATTACGAATCTATTAATATTTAACTATCTTAACCAAATTAGTTATTAAATAAACTGGAATGAAAATTGAAACATCACCATGGTCTTGTATTATATGTTCATGTCGGCTATGACCATCATCAGATGTAACTCATCTGAAGATTTTGTATCCATCTGACCAAATGAAATTCATCTGAATTAATCTTCAACTAGATTTCCTTTAACTAATGTATGCATAAAATCGTGGTAGCGCATTTGAAGATACTCTATCCACTTTCTTGGTCTCAGTTTCAAATATATTTGTGAAAAAAATATTGTTCAAGCTCTTATGGTCGGAAAACACTATAAACTAATCACCCAAAAGGTAATGAAGTGATGTCTTAAAATAATGGAGTACAAAAACATTATCCAAATTGTGTTTTGGTTTTTTTCCCATTCTCCCATTACATCATTGAGTCATTGGGAAAACATAGTTTTCATTACCAATAACACATGCCATCCTAGATCTTAGAGATTCATTGAACACCAAATATTGTTGTCCTGATTATAGAAAAATAAATATTTGTGTTGAGGTTAGATAAACATTAATGTCTTGAAAAGGCTTTTGGCATTCCTCATTTAATTTTAAGGGAAATTCTTCTGTGCTATAGTTTTCAATGTTGAATATAGTTATGAAAATTCAGGAAAATGGTTCAGTAATATGCACATAAAATATTGAAATTACATACATGAAAGGCATTTTTTGGGCATTTCAAGAGATAATAGGCTCTAACTTTTCTTGATACGTAGAAACACCTATTTAAGTGAAAAATTTCCCATTAAAACAAGTATCTTTTATCCAAAAATCATTGTTTCATAATTTTATAGATAGATGATGATCTTACAAGATTCATGACACAATATCTAAGTGTTGATGATTCTCATCACTTGTCATGTAAGAAATGAATATTTCAACCCCAAACACCACCAAAAAATATTTTGGTTTCCTATGAAATATCTAAATCATAGTTTCTATAAAACTGTTGCTACATTTAGAAGAGTAAAATTTTGTTACCAAATTATCACAATGGATATATATACTTTTGGAATCATTCATTATATATCCAGCTTTTGAACCTAAAATTAGTGACAACCCAATATAATTTCATTTTTTGGGAACTACTGATATCACATTAATTGGTCGAATAGCTCATCAATCAGTGGAAGTGTATATAAATTATTTATCATTAATTTTTTAGAATAATGATAATATGTAGAGGATAGATTAGTTACATCCTCCATTTAATAAATAAGAATGGTAATATCCATAGATATATTCTAGGATGAATGATTCTTTTTCATTCTAACACATCGAACAACACATACAGTTTCATTAAGTATATTAGTTTCATATAATAAGTATAAATGTAAGTATGACTATACCATATAAGGATTTCAATAAAAAAAATCCACTTCTATTATGGGTAGAAACTCTAATAAATATATAAGATATAGATCTTGAAACATATCAATAACCACTGTAAAACTCTTATTTTTAGTTTCTTGTATCTATTCCAATGAAAACAATTACAACATGTATGACATCATTCTATATTATCGTTAAAAATAGCATGATGTAATTTAATTTACATTGATATCTCCTTTAAGGATATTCACGAGGACATCATTAGTCGAAAAACTAACCCTTCGAGTATAATAGTATGTGTCAGACTTGAATATTTTCAACCAATAAATACAAAATATTATACAAAATATATCTATCTCAAGAATAATATAATAGCATATACTCTTAGCATCATTAACTCTTATAGAACATGATCTATAGAAAAATGCTCGACAATTTCATTATCCAAGAACTGTTTTCAGTTTAAATAAAGTAGGCATCATATAAATATTTAATCATATAAAATCAGCAGAAACAGATAATATAAAGGAATTAGATGAACCCATATCAAACCAAGATTTCAGAAGTGTAGAATTCTGATTAATTATACATGTCACCATTGCTTTTCCAAATTGATCATCAATAATAACTTTCTATTCTCAATATAATTTTCTATTGGAATAACATTTTTCTTTTCTTCAAAGTTGAGATTTTCCTTTCTCTAGAGTCATGGTATTCTAAGAGTCACCATGTCAAGATCTATAATTATTCCCTCATTTCGCTGAAGCATATGATGTCTATGATACATGAGAAGTGTCTCAATCACCTAGACATATAACAAAGTGAAATTAGTACTGATGTTGGACCCTTTGGTTTCAATTGTGTATTTCTCTCGGTGGAATCATACACTCTTTCTTCATGTGGCTAAAAAAACCACATTGGAAATATAAAACATAACTATTACACCTTGGAGGAAGATTCATTGATATTATTATCTAATTTTGAGAAATCCTCATACCGTGGAAATAGGTGTCCCTCTACATCGTTCACTAAAATTAATAATTACCACCATTTCCCAAATGTATCAAAATTATCACCCCATCTATCTATTTTTTATGTTTATTTATTCCATCACTTCTCTATTAATAATCTCAATATTATCCATTATATAGAGGATGAATTTGATCGATAAAATCTCTAAAATTATCCCTAATTCATAAATAGATGCCATTAAGGATGCACTAGCAGCATCATCAGTTTAAAAGAGGGAAAATCATAAATTTATCCATGTATTCTCTCACTGTAAGGCTCTCAGGTTTCAAGATGTAGAACTAATTTTTTTTTGAAATCCGAATAATATAAGGATAGAAATACTTTTTGAAATATTCATCAAAATAATATAATTCCATTCCATTGTAAAATATTATATGAACCACTATATACCACCATTGGCATGAATTATCCCCTAATATATATGTAACCATCTTGAAATTCAACTCTACATGCATCCAAGAATTCTAAAATTTTATTCATCTTGTTCAACCACAACTCTTCCATATTTGGTTCTGAATCATTTCAAATGAAGGGAAGGTTCAACAAATTGAACTGAATCAATTGATCCACATACCTTGGGTAAGCCCTTTCATTCCCTCAGTCCACTACATTAATATGTTGCACTATACAGTGAGTTAGTTTTTGGTTTACTTGTGGCTCAGGTGAAACAACATTCTTAATATCCTCCACTAGTTTGTTTCTATAATTCCTACAGGGTTCCATTATCTATAAAAATATTTCAATAAATATATCCCATTATCAAATAAAAGCTTAAATAATTTATATTCTATTTCATCACACATATCACATAATTTTTTCCAAAAAACCTCTTTTTAATGAACAACGTTTCTTTATTATTTCACTGTGATTTTGAAAATCATTCTATTTTCAAAATAAATATTTTATAAATTATCATATTCACACATTTTAAAAAAACATTAACAGTTTTAAAAAATATACACATTTATACTAAATCTGAAATCATTACTCAAAATGAAGTATGATCACCTATTTAAAGTTCATTTCTCTAATTTATTTCATGCTCATCTCTTTTGGTTAACCCATGATAATGAAATTCTTATTCTTATAGGTGTATTCATTATAAATATGTACAGAACAGATTGGTAACATGATGTCCAACATAAAAATGATAGATATATGTTTTTACGCTCTACATTTTATGTATCCAAAATCCAACTTCTTTATAATAACACAACACATGGAATATACCAGAATAAATTTCAACTATAGGAATAAAAAAATTTACATGATTCAAAAACTGTATAGAACTAATACCACTTGAAACTCAAGGAATGGTTATCCTGATACTAGTTTTAACATCCCTCCCTTCTTCATTGGCTTGAGTCAAGGAAATATTTCTACTTTCCTGAAAGTAACATCCGAATGATGCCAAAGATTGGTATTAAATTATAAAGTCTTCAATAAAATATGGGGGGTTGATTTTCCATTTGATAATAAAACAACTCAACAAAACATTAAAAAGTCAAATAACAACTACATAAAGCATGATTAAAAGAGTTAAAACAACTACAATTAATTATATTGATATGAAAACCAACATAAAATAGAGTACATCAATGAAAAAAAAATTACATAAATGTAAAAATATGAAGAAAAAAACAACACTCAATGACACAAAACATAACTCCAAATATTCCAACATACTCGATGATGATACTCCAAAAAATAGAGAAAATATAAAAAAATATCCACTAAATAAATGTTATAATTTTCCTTTTCTTATATATCGATAAAACATATCTACAAAATCAAAAAAGTTTGAATGTATGGTTATGTAATGAATGTTAGTAGGTTTTCCACAAATGAAATTTATACACGTGTAACTAATATAGAACAAGTTAACATATTTATATTAATCAATTTATATAAAAATATTTTAAAAAATATATACAATTTATTAAATTTCTAAATAACATCATAAGAAATAGTTTCCAAGGAAAAGGGGAAAAATTATTTAAACCCTTTCAATTTATATATTCCATACCCATTCTTTGTTCTACACACACACACACATGAATGCTTCTCTGATAGTTCCAAACTCATGAGCAGTTTACCATCCATAGACTATGTTTTCTAAAAGATCACAATATCATTGTTGCACAATGAAACAAAACCCTTATCCATGTCCATGTAACCTGGTACACTAATGGTACCGACCCTTTATTTAGTGTCACATGTAAATAATGAACACAAATAATCAATGTATGCCAAATAAATTGCAATTCAACCATAAAAATACATTTCAAAAAAGTAATTCTTTTTTAAAAAATCATTCTGAGAAACAATATTCATAAATAAAACAATGAAATATTTTAATGACATCATTTTAAAATCATAAAAACCAACTACATTTCACTAACAATTTCTATATGTCATCAAGTCCATATGTCATCAATAATATAGTTTTCTACAATGATTTTCACACCACATTCATAACCAAATTTATAAAATGTAACTGATTTGAAAATATTATTTTATTTTATAATAATAGGACATGAGATTGAATACACCTACTTGAGTAATTATGGTGAAAATGAGGAAAAAAATGAAAATTCCCACAAAACATGGTTGAATATCAATTAAATAATTGTCTTAGATCTCAGATCCTAACATCATGAAGGTTAAATATATCCATGATTGTCCTGAACTATCTTAGATCTATCTATAATAGACTTGATATTAGAATTAGTAGGAGAGATGAATTAATATCTAATAAAACCAATGAAAAAATAAAATACATAGAGACTTACCATAGTAATAAGGCCTCGACGCACCAAGAAGAACCTTCAGCTCACTTCATAATCAATGGGGAATGGGTCCACATTTAGTATGAGGATGAATGTTAGAGTATGTTTTTAAATGGAAGAAAAAAGGTGTTATAGGTTAATAAAAACATATATCCACATTTTTCAGATCCAGTTTTTAAACGTTTCATGATTTCTGGATGGTTTTGGTAAACCATGTACTAATCGTGCATCAGCCTCTTCCTTAATGGGAACCTCATATAGTTAGCCATAACTGATATAAATATTGTACACTAACCTTACAAAATATCATTATCCCGCTTTTCATGGTTTCTCCTTGGTCTTAAAGATTACATTCATTAATACCGGGGTACTATAGAATTCATTTCTAATGAAACCAAAATATGTTATATTCAATGTACTATCCACACAATTGCTATCTGAGTATGGTTTAGATAAATTTTGTTATTATGATGTTTTCAATTGACGTTAACAAATGTTTTATGGATATGATAATGGGTTTTCATGCTTAACATCGAAAGGATGTCCAATGACCTAGAAGAAATTATTTATAAATTTATGTGAGGTATGATTATGTGATCATTGATTTTTTAGATAATGAATTTAAAAATATATTTAACATATTTTTAGTGGATTTTAATGTTAATTTATTTTGTATATTTTAATGGTACATTATTCATAATTACAATTTTCATATTAATATGATATAATTAATTTAATGTTTTAATGATGTTAATTTACACTAAATAAATTTATTTTTACCATGATAAATGGAAAGAGATTTATCACATCTTTATTAACCCTTCACAATGATTTAATTACCAATAATGTAAAAAAACATGTATATTTTATTTTTAAATATATTTAAAATGAAAAATAACAATTAAGAAACTATTGGGTATATCTAAGAAAAATTCATTTCACCAAATATTTTATTAGTCACATTGTCTCATTTATCTGATTTCAAAATTCCTATATATCCTTTTCATTAGATAATAGAGACATCAACATGGAATTGACTGTTTATTTTATTGATATATGGACATCATGACAAATGTTAAATGGGTTAATAATATTAAAAATGTAAAAAGAAATACCTAAATTTAAGGTATGTGTTTTTATGATATATATATATATATAATAATTTAGTTGAAATTTAATTATCATATGGATATGATTTCTATATTTTATTTATAAAAAAAATTTATTAAGGAATAATATAAAAAAATTTGTAAATGCATTAAGAAGAAAGATGAGGGATTAATAATTTTCAATGATGATATTTTTATATATTATAAATGTAATTATGATTATGAAACTTGTAATTTATATTCAATAGTTGATTTTTATTACAAAATATTGAAACATATGTAGGATGGAATTGATTCCTCTGAAATTTCATTTGGGAAAATTGTTATATTTTTTAGTGTCATTTATTGATTGTTGTCAAATGTTTCAGGTACATGTAATTCATATGTTTAAAATATGTAAATTATTATTTGATGAATAATAAATTTAATTTTAGTTGAAATATGTTTTTAGGTATTTATTAACATTATAGTTTAAATGATTATTGATGATTAATGTTATTTTCTTTCTATTTACTCAAAATAATTGGAATTCTTTAGTAATTAAACTGATAATGTTTAAATAAATGTTATAATTACTTTCTAGATTTCAACCTATCAAATTTAGATAGTTTGGGGGGGCTTTGAACCATAATCAAAGGAAGATTATGGTATACCACATACCACAAGCCTATATGATGTCATGGTCAAAGATAAATCGTTTTTTAATTAAATTAATTGAATGGAAGTGATTAAATTTTGTTAAGAGAAAAAAGTTACTTGGTAAATATATGATAAATGTTATTTCCTATAAATTTCTTGATTGTGGGACATTATTTGATTATGGTACAACAAGTATTATTATATTATAGGTTATTAAAGATTGAATTCAATTTGGGTAAATATTTTATTTCAAAGACAACTAATGGAAATTTAGATCATTTATGGAATTAATATAATATATTTTATGTCATATCAATATTCCATATATATATTTTTGTAATGATACATTAAGAGTGATTTATATGAGTTACAGACCAATTTTATATTTATATTAGAAGAATATACGATCAAATATTTCTTTTATTAAGTTTTGGTATTTGTTTTGAATGTCTGGATGAATTTTATTTAAGGAATTATTTAATATTAAAATTGGCTATTATTTTTAAATTTGAGAGAAAAATGTTTCATTTCGTAATATAAATTTTTATTTATTTTTTGAATTATTTTTTCGTTTCCTAAAAATTACAATTTTCATAATATTTATGATAGGTTGAATGCAATGTAATCCTTATATTCATAATAAATATGGTAATGGAATTAAACATTTAAAGGAAAAGGATAAAAAATAATAAATTTAATCCATTTAATTTTGTTATAGAATAATTAATTTTCATTTAAACAATCATAGATTTTCAATTTTGTCGTAGTCAAAATTATCCAAGACATATTCTTTATGAATCTCAATCAGTTATTTATATTTATATTTTCACTAATATCAAGGTTTCCACTTACCTATAAATAATTTCTATATTTAATCCTTGATTTTTGTTATTCATTATAACCTGTATTCATAACTAATCTATATTTTCATGTATAAGTTTTATTATAACTTTTTAATATGATGGATATCAAAAATGATATTTTTATAACTGAAACACCTTTTTTCCAATCCATAGTATGAATTTTGAGGAAATAATTTCTCAAATATTAGGAAAATGTAATATATTGATATTGTAAAATGGAATTACATGTTCATAAACATTTGAGTTTCACAACACTTTGCTTAAATGAATAAAATTCATTATATTTTAATTCTGAACATTATCACATATAAATAAAATTTATTCTAATTAATATTAATAACCAAATTATGATATATATATATATATAATTTCCCTACTAATTACTAATGTGTTAAATAAGTAATAATAATTGAGCACATTAATTTTAATGATGTACTTTTATTCATTAAAAATTGGGTATTTTTATCATTTTTATGTTACTAATCTTTTTAATTTACAAAAAATATTATATAATTTTTTGTCTTAATTATTTTTATTTTATAAATCATCTTCCCAATGATATTATATGATTTAATTTTTAAAATTTTATGGGAATATTTAATTTTAGGGTATACAGGAAAATAATGATTTTTTTAAAAAAATTGTGTTTCATTTATATAATATTAAAATTAAATCAAATTAATATTGATTTAAAAAATTTTATTAGTTCATTTTACATTAAAATACACTATTTATTGATTATAAAAATTAAATTTATGTAAAGACCCAAAAATTTCATGGAATTTTTTTTCATAAATAAATGTGAATTTTTTGAGTCCGTGAAAATTAACAGTGTCTGATTCCAAGGCCAGGTGTGCCTGGAATCAATTCCTGAAATTTTGTTTTGGTACCTTCAGTAAACGTATCAGCGGGTTTTAATAAGTTTTTCACCGGTGGTCAGAATTAAAATTTGAGTACACCATTGAACTCACAACACCTGTATTCTTCTAATGAGACATTCACATTGATGACAGTGGGATGTGAATAAAATTTAGTTTTTGGGTTTTGTGGAAAATAATAAAATTAAGTGAGAATCACTTTATTTTTATTTTATCCGCTATGTGGGTGTTTGTAGGTGGGTCCCCCTGAATCTATAACCTCTTTGTGGAGGTTAGAAGTGGGGAACACCAGCCCATAACCTCCCATGAGAGGTTATGGTGGTTGGGACCACCATGACTCAACTTCCAAAGAGGGGTTTATGTGGTGGGGGCCACCCAAGACCACATAACCTCCCAATTTGAATAATAGGGGTGGGGACCACATGACCCCTATTAATGGCAGGAGAGGAAAATCTCTCAACTCCTTTCACTAGTGAGTGGGAGCCCCTTGAACCCCTCTACATTTTATGGTGCCCCACCTCTCCTTTAATTATTTGAGCCAAAACATAATTTAATATGTCAAATCCTACCCATTAATTAATTACTCCATCTATTTTAATTAAATTATACAATTTGAATTTAAACCTAACGATCTAAAATAATAGAAAATCTATTATTTGGAGTGGCTATCTATTCACTTGTGGCTTTTGGGAGGAATATTGGTGAGAGGATAGATTGGGAGAATTATAATTCTCTAACAAAGAACACCGACATAGACCATCTTCGATTTCTTCCTCAGAGCCAAACAACTAGAGACGTCTTCGATGACCGACCTTCCCTTTGCATCATCATCAATGAGCCAGCACACGAGCTTAGGATTAGAAGTATGTGGCATACATGATGAATGTCGATCACATTCATTTTATTCCTGCGACTTCATTGGCGATCAAAAAAAAGGTAGGGGTTGTTTTCATTTATGTGCCATGTTCTTCTTTTCTTTCAGAATGAAGAATGAGGATATGTTTCATTTGATGGTTGAGTTGTTGTTCATTGTTCTCCTACCTTGATTAAGTGATTGCTATTGCCCTAATCACGGACGTTGTGGGCCAAACTAACATGGCCTGACTCCCTCAGTCGATCTCTTTTGTGAAATCCTTCAGCATGGATAGATCACCAAGGCAACGAAGGCGGCAAAGACAAAGGTTGCTCTAATCGCGACCTCTGTGATCTGTGATGCCCCCGTGTTATCCCACACATCCACTAGCTGAACCGGCCCTGGTTGAGACCCCTGTCGACCGCGCCGCTCGTAGAGCTGACCATCATCCCCGAGCCGGCCCGCATCGTACCAGCTGGCCCGGCCACCATCCAGCCTGGCTGGCACCCTGTCCGGCCCCCTGACGGCCTGGATGCACTTTGATCGGCCACCCGATGGCCTTCCTGGCACCCTGCCCGGCCGCCTGCTGGCCTGGTCGTGCCCTGGCCAGCCTGGCCGCGCCCCGCCGACCTGCCCGGCCACCTCCCGTGCGCCCAGCAAAACCACACCAGCACGCGTGCCCCGCATGCCCCGCGGACCTCGTGCTACCCGAGCTATGCCCCATGCGGCGTTGGTTTTCTCGGTCTCGGCCATCTGGGCTGAGCTGGCCATCTGCTCCCCTCACAGCGCCTCTAGGACAAACTTCCATTACACAAACGCGTGACCTGTCCGCACACTGACGACCGATTTACACCCCCGCTCTACTCACAAACTTCATAGCCTACTATGCCAGGCCCGGAGGGATAGGGAAAATCCAATGTGTCAGACCAAACTATATTGGGTCAGGTTGGTCCGACCGGGTCGGACAAGACCCAAGCCCGCTGTGACCCCCCTTTATATTATTTGGCCATATCATTAGAACCAGACGACCATTTGACGAACCATCAGTGGCAATGGTATATTTCGAGCGCATTGGTCCCCTTGAGTATACCCCACTAGAGTTCTGGGTAAAGTTGAGATACAGTCAGGTTGAATCGTTCACGAATCCCACTGGGCCCCCGGGACATCAAAGATATTAACTTACACACCGTGCATCCTATTGATGCATCGTCTATTGCATTGAGACCCATAAGAAAAAATCCGACCTTTGTGATACTTCTATGTGGGTCTTCGTGATAGTAGTATCGACCTGTAGCTCGTGAATCAAATCGTCTCAGAGATGAGCGAGCATAGTGCAGAGACCTAGTAGCTGGGTAAGACCTGATGATTGATGACCGATTTGACTTGATGAGATTCGACTAGACCAGTGGAGAGTGCCTTGGTATCACAACAGACCCCCAGTGCGGAGCACCTTGGTGTCATGATAGACCCATGGTACTCGATAGGAGAAGTACATCAGCATGCTATGAGGGGGATCACCTTGGTGATGCTGCATAACCATGGTGGGGAGCGCCTTGGTGACACAGAAGACCCAAGGTACTCGATAGGAGGAGTACCTCAGCAGTCCAAGGTTAGTGGGAAGGGCTTTGGTGATGTGGTATGCCCACTATACTCAATAGAGGAAGTGTTCTCCAGTAGCCGATGTTTCGATAGTGTGACAGGGGATGTTACTTGATACTACCCGTAGAATAAAATGCTTGTTTGAGCTGATTCAATAACGTTTTTGATTATCTCACGATTGAGATGGATTACTTGATAACATTGGTATATGAATGGACATATACCTAAGTAGGGTTATCTGTTTATTACATATTTTTTGTTTTATCAATGTTGGATTAATGAGACCTTGAGGGTCTTAGGATCACTACTGAGTATCATTATACTCACCCATGCATGGGATATGCTCAGAGATCGTTGTTTTGGATGCAGACGACGCACACCACTAACCGAGTTTGAGTGTACCAGGACTGGACGATTCATGGAGATGGACTACACTTTGTGATGGTACACGGAGGATATAGATGGATGTGGAGTGCTGTTGAGGCTATCTGTACCTACCCTTCAGGTAGGATTTCTTGGTGGATGATCCAGGAGCTGTTTTCCCTTTTTCCAGTACTTGTAATTTGAGTTTCCTTCTACTTTACAGTTGGGCTTGTATATCTAGACCCTTTTTTACTTTTCATCAATCCGTGTGTATATAGTTTTTTGTAGTGTTTTGTTTCCAAATCGTACCCTGTTGTGTGCGTTTTCATGTTGTAAAGGCAATGACTTCCCATGTTATGGATTTACGCCTTTGGTGCTAGTCACCAACCCCAAGCCTATGGATGGCGGGATTGGGGTGGTCCGGGCACGGGCCCCGTGGGATGGGTCATGACACATTATACGTTAATTTAGTATGAAAATATTTTTTCCTTAAAATGGAAACTATATAAAACTATATTTCACCAGGATACTCCAATTTAATTTAAATTAAATAATTTTACATCTATGTTTTCAATTAAGAAAAATTTATTCCATATTTAGAATTAGAAGGACTCAATTTGTTATAGATTTCAAATTTATTTTTGATAAATATATATATTAATTTTAGTAATTTTATTATATTTGTTAATGGTGAATTAGGTAATTATATTTGAAAATAAAAAGATAAATATTATAAAAATAACATAATAGATTTATTAATTTAATTTGTTGATTATATTTCTTACATTATCATCAAATATTTGTTTTTATATATTTTTTTTGAAGTGAATAAAACCATTGTAATATATTATTTATTCAAAAGGAATGAATGCCACTCATTCGTTTTGAATTACAATAATATTATAAGATCACAGTTAAAAAAGAAATATTCAGTTATAAATATTATTTTCAAAGATAAATAATTCATACTCATAATATTAATTTAAATTTTATTAGTTACGAAATTTAAACTTCATATATATTCAGCACTAATGTCGTAATTAATTAATTTATTGAAATCTAAGAGATATGATATTAATTTTTTTTAATGTAAAATAATATGAGATAATAAATGTGATTGAAGAATTTTATAGAATTTTTTTTATTTAATGGACTATATAAAATAAATGGTTTAATTTATACTTGTTTTAATGATGTTATTAAAATCAATGAAATGAGTAGTTCTAAGAACATTACATACATTTCATATTATATTAAATTTTTATTTATTCAATGATATAAAATTCCTAAAAATATATATTATTCAATCATGTTGAAATTAAATGTACTATATTATCCTCCATGGATCATTTATTTAATGATTTTACATTTATATTAAATATATCTACCCTCATAGAGTAAAAATCCATGTTGATCTCGTATGTGTTAATAATGTCAATGAGGGGTTAAATATTTATAAGTGTAAAATCAAAGTAAATCATTTTATAATATTTATTTTGTTAAATTATTGTTAACCGTAAACATAGAATTATATATAAATAAATTTTTATCCATTTTTACATGAAAGTTAATTTATATTAATTTATTATTATGAAAAATTCGAATTGTGTATCCCCCCTCTATTAATAAAGGGATTCACTTATTCCATTTAATTAAAACATAAAAATCCATTTCTCTCATCCAATATTATCCAATATACTCTATTATAATTACTAAAAAATTATAGAGTGGAATTATTTTTCTATTAATTCCATCTTTAATACTCATAATGCCTAATGGGAAAAAGTTTTTCTGAAGAATATATATCATTTTAAATCAAGCATTTATTTTTTAATTTTTTTCAAATTCATTAGATATTTCTAAATAATAACTACATAATAAAACCAATATCATAAATATAATGTGGTATTTTAAATTTAATTGATTATCCATTATTCGTCTTTTCTCTTATCAAATTGGAAACAAAACCATCATCCCTATGTACTGAAGACTGACATATGATGAACTAATATTATTCATTTTCTGTAATTTACTTTCATGAATGGATTAAAATGATGGAATTAATGTGTATATATGATATTCATGACCTATTTATCAATTTTTTATATAATATATCATTCTCTAAATTCGTATTAATTAAATGAAAAATGATAACATTAGTCTTGCATATGTGTGGATTACCACCACTATGAACAGATATAAAAAATGAATCATAATCAATTAACATGAATTATACATAATAGTTTTTTATGTATTAATATTAAATTTATGATATTAATATCATTACAATAAACATAAATTAATACTTACATTCATCCCATATTTATCATTGAAAAATGATAATGTAAGTCATTCTTATATACAGTGTATCATCACAGTAATATAATGATAGTTCATTTTGATAAACTACATTAAGTATTTGTATGAAAAGTATGATTAATTTATAAAATGAAATTTATATCATATTTATAATTATTATATGCTCTAGATAATCATTTCATTGATCATATTTAGTATACTGATTTCATTTCAAACATATGTGTTGAATATCACAAAAAACACCTGATGTGAATTTAAATTTTTTAGTAATTATACATGAGTTTCTAATAACTAATATAAATGGAATAATATATATGAAAATTTGTATTGACAAGTTAAATAATTTCACTAATTTTATTATTCTTGTTGATAAATAACAAATTTGATGTGTTTAACATTTGGTAATAATTTTTCTTTTAAAAATAGTCATTCATTGATTCCATTTAAGAATTCCCTTTCATCGATATCCATATATTAATGATATATTATGGATTTTTATTGATACATTAGATTAATAAAGGAAATTTGAAATCAGAATCAACATTATTATAATGAATTTTTAAAAAAATATTTCAAACCATTATTTATCTTTCAAATAAAATTGAAAAAACAAATGTTTTATTTTAATTTATATAATGAAAATTAATTTCCCCACCTCTATATCTACTATTTTATGTATGGATTCATTTTAAACATTCCAATTATTCAAAAAAACACATTTATCCTTCTTCAGGGAATTTTTTCCTTTAAAAACATCCATTAATAAAAGTTGTATTTTAAAATCTGAAAGATTTTTTCATATCGGTATAAAGAGTTTTTCAAGGGATTAATTAATCATAATGTCCAAGAACATTATTTATTTTATAGGTGAGCTGTAATATCATTGGATGAGACCGATCTAGATAATATAATGGGAGGAAATTGATAATTATTCATTCAATTGGGTCTGAAATATTTATTTATAAAATAATAATAAAATTAATAAATGTGGTAATTTAAATAACAAGGGGAATTTAAATTTTTTATCACAATGATTTTCCTTGGAACCTACAAGTGTTTTATATAATCGAAAATAATTTATCATATAATTTTATATTTTAAAAATAACTGATATAATTTCTTTTTATAAAAAAAATTATTCCATTTATAATTAAAAACCCGATCTTTTTTTGAAATAGATTTCATGGGTTTCCTTCATTTTTACTAGACTAACAAATTTTTATGTATCTTATTAATATTTTCGATCCAATTCAATGTATAAAAATAATAATTACTTTTTAGGATGTTAAGGGATAGGGATGAGGTCAATATGAATGGTGTGCTATCATTTCCTGAAAAAAAAACAATAATTTGTTTCAAATTTTTATATTTTAAAAAAAATGGATACTTATAAAACGTGCCCACTTTCTAATATAATTATCCACAAGTAAGAGTTCTGCCATAACTCTCTAAATACCTTAATAAATATGAATATTTATAAAGGGAGTGAATTATAGTGTAATTTAATAATAATATATTATATTAAGGATTGATCCAAACAATTTGTATATGATAAGGGTTTATACATTTTTGAATATTATGATTATTTTTTTGTGGTTTTATTATTATTAATGGAGAAAATAAATGATTTAAAAATTTAAGTATGATTATAAGATAAATTTATTAGACATTACCTTTTTTAATGGTGCTATTATGTAATATATATTGAGGTGAATCATGAAATTATTGGTAATTTGATTTAGAATATTAATCAAATTAGTTATAGATGATTTTAAGGATAATGGTTTTTTTATTTTATTCGGGTATTTCCTTTATAAGGACAACATTTATTTTGACATCTAATAATTCATTTCAAGTTTTAATGATAATTTTTTAAAAATATTATAGATCCCCCATCATCATAAATGGAAAATAATATCAAAAAATCATATTATCCCTTCATAAATATTTAATAATCAATATCATAGAAAAATATTTTTCAGCTGATTTATAATGCTTTTGAACATCTAAATCACTTTAAATAAAATATTTAATTAATTTAAAAAAATTATTTCTTAAATTTTATTAGGGATAATAGCTTCACTTTGTAATTATCTCAAACTAATAATTTTTAAATAACATTTTATTAGAGAAATAACACCATGTACATGATTATATATTTTATTTAAATTTTAACATATTCATTGGAAATAATTGGGATATTTATATAACAAAAGAAACACTGATGTCTAAATTTATGGAATGAAATATATTCATGCATTCATAGTAATAAAAATGATTTAGTTTCTATATTTAAATAATATACAAATAATATTATAATTAATTTTTATTAATTATGTTTAATGGAATAAGACCACAAATCATGGGGATATTTTTATGACATATGTTGAGTGAAGGATGTTCTTATGTCTGATATTTTGAAACATTAATAATATTATGATATCATGAATCACCTATGAAATATTCCATAGTATGATTTGTATTAAAAATTAGGAATAATATGTTATATGCATTCCATACTTTGGAAAATTGGTGTAGTGAAAAGGTAATAATTTTTTAAGAAATTTATAGAATTTTGATAAATGTATGACAAAAACATAACTGTTATTTTCTACATATGAGATTTGTGTATAAGGAAATATTCATTTTATTTTTGATGAAATAATATTAAATGTGTTTATACCCTTTATAATTTATTCAATAATTGATTTTTAATATTAGTTTTGAGGATTTTAATCATATTAGGAATATTTTAGGTTTAATATTGATATACTTGCATTATAAGAAAAAACAATAATCTAGATGATTACATATCGCATCAGGAAAGGCCATAGGGCTTGAACCCAGAACAAAATGGTGACAAAGGTATAACAACTTCCTATAGACTATATGATATAGAATTTAGTAGGAAAGAATTTTTCTCACATAAACCATTTGAATGATAATTATTAGGTCAAATCTATGGTTAAAACCGATTTGGTGATTAATGATTAATGTTATTTAAGAAAAATTTCAATATTTCAGAACCGTATTTGATAATGGTAAAAACATAAGGGATTTGTGTGGATTAAGTATTAAATAATCTAAATGATGAGTAAATTATTTTACGGGTTCTTAACAGAAAATAATATCATTTATGGTATGATTTGAATATATTCATGATTATATGACTAGGTCATATTAATTTTTGGTATCATACTTTAAGATTCATTGAAAAATCTTTAGGATAATTTTTCAATTTATCAAGGAAAAATATGTGATAAAATTCTTATTATCATTAGGTTTTAATCTTATTCTTGAAATATTAGATTAATTTTATTTATGGTATTTTTAATTTAAACATTTGGTATATTTAAATAATTTTCATGAATGATGATATTTGGCTTCATAAAAAAAATATTCATTTAGGTAATTATCATTTCTAGTACTTATTTTCATTTTTTATTTATATATAATGATAGGATGGGTAGATTATTTTCTTTATTTTATTATTTTTGATGGTAATGGAATCCATCAACTCTCCAAAATAAATATCCTTTAAACACATCAATGATTTATAGTTTTTTAATGGTTACCATTCCCTAGAGTATGCTCTCAATCACCATTTATATGTCATTAGATTTAGTATTTTCATATATATGCATATTTTAAATTCCAAACAATGCTTTACAATATGGAAGCCTAGTTACATTTTATTATAGGTGACCATTATACTTTCCATTTATCTCTTTTCAAGAGAATTTTTATTTTCAATTTTTTTAATAAGGGATTTAAACATAGGTTTTTTTAATTCAAACCTAGTTTCTCTTATCCTAAGATAAAATTAAAGGGAATTAATTTCTAAAAAGTGTATATATTGTAATATCTAGAGAATTTTAAACAAAACTCTATGTTCAATAGCATTCAATATAAAATACACCATGATTAACTGAAGAAAAAAATAATTTAATTTAAATATAACTTCTATATCTATGCCATTATATTTCAGGGAATGATTGGAAATGAGGGAATTTGGAAATATATATTGGTTCTACTCATTAAAAATGTATAAATAATTCTGTACAAAAGAGCACTTGATTTTAATTATATTAATTTTAATCTAAAAAATTATTTTAATTGTTTATATTAGTGAACAATATAAAAATTTTCTAAATAGTGAATAAAATATTATGATTTTTTATATTTTTGAAATCATCATGTAATATTTTTCTTATTATGATTTTTTGGGATTTATTATAAGAATCTATTTTTTGAATAGTGAAACACAATGATATTTTATTCAAAATATAAATTTAATTTTTTTCACAAAAATAAATCAAATTTTTATTGAGTTCTAAAATTTAAATAATCCAATATTATTTTAAGTACTCTAATTATTGGTTTTAAAATGAGCATTACTCTTTAATTTATTATAGAATCATTTTTTATTCAAAAGGGAATTTTTATGAAAACATATTTTTCCTTTCATTTTACAACCTATAGTTTAATCTAAGTACTATCATATTTAGTTTTAATTTATAAAAAATGGGAAGAATATTATGAATAAATGTGGTTAAATTTAAAAAATTTGTCACTTGTTTTTGGAAAACACGAATTGTTTCTCTAAAAATCATTATTTCAATAATAAACTGATTATCATGTAAATAATGTTAATATAAAAATTATAAGGTTAGTAAAATGAAAATAAATTTTGACATAAATTTATTTTAATGATTTCATTTAGACCATAATAATCTATGATTTGGATTTTTGATATTTCCACATTTTATTTAGATTATATCCATTATAATATTTTATTTCAGGAAAAGTCAAAATTATAAAAATTTTGTTTTTAAAAAATATATTATTCTCATCATAGGGATAACCGAAATATATTTTATAATATAAATATTATTTTGAAATTTAAATGATTTATTTTCATAAACATAATTTATTATTTAATTTTTAGTTAAAAATAGACAACTTAAAAATTTACACAACATTGACGTAGTATTTATTAATACAATTGGAGAATAAAATTAATGATATTAATATAGTAAAAAAATAACATTGGAAATAATTATCATGATACCCTAATTTGATTGATTAAATTTAACGTTTATAGATGTATAGAAATATTTTCATTAAATATTGGTTTTTAACTCAAAGTTTTTAAATTCAATTTAAATAATAGTTATAAAAATTAACATTAATAAAATATAATAATAAATAATATTTTATGATATTATATACAATTATTAAAAATATTATATTGATCTCAAAATGTATTAAATAGTTTATAATATAATCCATGGTGAATTTATGTGCATTTTTTCAATTTATATATTGTATATTTACACTCAATGTTTAATAAACGTAATTATAATGGAATGTGTCAAATGAGTTAATAACAATTTAAAAACAAATAATATGTATAAAACATGACTAATTATTCTTGTAAAAAAATTAGTTTCAAGAATAAAATTTTTTATATTTTAAATAATTTTTTTGGGATAATTTTTAATTCAGAATTAAATTATATCAGTTTAGTAATTTGAGAAACTACAAGAGTTCCACTCCCCTCCCATATAAAACAGAATATCTACATGCCACTAATTATAATTAAAACCCCCATTTCTAACCAAAATTATCTTTTATAATACCATCATCTTATACTAGTAAATATTCATGATATACTAGTTATGTAATTATACAAACCATATTGTACATAAGGTGTTAAGGAATATAGGTTTTCTTGAAAAGTTGTTTTATTTTTAGTCCTCCATTTTGGTATAATTTAATTTTTCTCCCCTTCAAATACCCCATAACAATTATTTTATTATAACACTAGTATATTCGATATTCAAAATTTTTATAATGATAAAGGAAACACTACTTTCTGCGCCATCTTCTAATAAATGGGAAAACAAACTGCCATTAATTCGTAAAGTGGACTACTGCCTCAAAGAACAATGTAATTTATTTTCCATCATCATCATCTGTAATTAATGAATTAAAAGAATGGTATTTATATTTTTTTATTCTAATCATAATGTTTTCTTTTTGAATGTTATATATATATATATATTCATTAAATTCCATTCACTAGAAAATGAAAACATCATTTATGTGTACATGTGGGCAACCAACTCCATGAAGTGATATGATTTTATTTTCCTCACTGCATCACGTCGATAAAATATTTAAGTATAATTAATAGTGTGATATAATAATTACCATTTAATTATCATTCATATATGCTAAAATAATACATACATTCATTCCAAAATGATAATTTAAAAGTAGAAAAGTTACTCATGTGTATATATGTACTACCATATATATGACTGTAACATAGTTCATTTTTCAATACCATACATCAAAATTCATATTAATATTATGAATTATCTATTGAAATCATTATTATGTAATGATTATTATTCATTATATTTTCTAATAATGACCTCGTTAAACATAATCAACCTACCAAAGCCATGTTCATCATGAGAGATAAATATCATCAGAATACCCAATATGAATTTAATTGATTAATACATTGTAAACAACATTATAATAAGAAATATAGTACTAATGATAATCATGAATAAAGTTCATACACAATTAAATAAATAATATAATTTATTATTCCATAATATAAATAATATATGTGATGATTCTATCTTAAATTAAATGATTTTATTCGAAAAGTCATATTTTAATGTTTCTATTAAAAATTTATTTTTAATGGATATCAATATTTCAAATATAAGAATATTGATTTTTTATATAGAAATAATATACTTATATTGAATAATATATATATATATATATATATTCATTATTTAAAAATTATTAAAATTAAATCTTTTAATGGACTATTTTTACTTTCATTAATAAAATACAAATTAAATATTCTATTCTAAAATATATGGTAAAAATGTCGTTTTCCTATACAAAAACCGTTATTCAATTTTTTTATTTCATAAATTTATTTCATGTTCTTTAAAAAACAAACTTTTACTTCTTTTTTGAATTTTATTGTTGAATATGGGGTTTTAATGAATATAGTATTTCGATATATGAAATTTTTTCCATATGATTTCAAAAGATTATTTTTGTTTTTATTTTTCAAATAGATCTTGGAAATTCATTAACCTATGTGGGCTTCCAGATTGCACTAGTTTCGATTGATATATCTTATTTGATTGGTCTTCCTAAAAAGTACATTAATGTTTTCTGTCATTTTTATGTTGTGTAGAAAATTATATTGGAAATTGGATATATGTTTATTTAAATTGAAGGGTTCTTTAATGGTTCTATAATTATTTGTTTAATACCCAAAACATTAATTTATTATGATCTCAAATTATTTTAATTGATATTGTTTCTTTTAAAAATTTATAAAAATGAATAAGTTTAATTTATTGTTTATAGTATTCTTGGAAAATGTATTTTTCATAAAATTGTTCTTAAAGATTTTTCTATTTTTCAATCTAATGATGATTTTATTTTATATATATTATTTAATGAGTGTTTTCATTATCATCCTTTGTTTTAAAATATTTTCATAGGATTTCATAGATGATTACAGAAAAATATTTTGTCAGTATAACAGTTTTGTAGAAATGTCATGAAGATAAACAATGTTTTTATTAATTGATTATATGGTGAGGAAAATTTTTAATAATCAAAAGTATCAAATTGTAAATATGATTCCATATATAATAGTTATGAACATTTTTTATAAAATTTTATTCCTATGTAATCATTGGAAATGAAATCATAAGTTCCCACCCTTATGCATTACATAATATTGAGCTATATCCAAAATTCACATTGATGATATTTTCATGTTTTGAGATTTATTCAATTAGTACAAAACTCATTCATGAAAACTGAAATATTAAAATATATAAACTTCTTCTAACTATCCAATTTTTCATAAAACAAAATATTTTAAAAAGAAACATTTCTTTATTTCATGTTTAAAAATCACATCATTAACCTCGATATTATCCCTCTCTCTATCATCCCTTAAATTCTGTGTTTTTTTTGGTAGGGATGATCATAATATTCGAAGTAAGCGATTCACATAGAAGGGAAACTATTAGTCTTGAAAAACATAAAAACCCTGAATACTTTATCATAAAGTAATAAATTTCACCTTTAAGAAGTAGTAAATACACTTCACTAAATATAGACTCATTTCTTTCCATTTTTTGTAATAAAATTTTTACCATAAAACTAATAAAAAGAACATATATCATATAATGGTAACTTCAAACACTTAAATGGAATAATCATACGGTCGACTTTTATACATATCACTCATTCAAATTGAATAGCCACACAAAAGACATCTATTCCCCATGCATTAGAGGTTATAACGTAACCACCCATCCATAGAAAATTACATAAACACCCATATTAGATTTATCACATAACCATCCTTATTTTCATAATAACATAACTACCATTTAAATTTCCATGTACCATTATATAATCATAAGACAGAAAATATTGCAATTATAATCATTTCAACCAAAAAATATCATTTTTAATTAGATGAAATAAATTATATAAATTAAAATAGTAAACCCAATTTAAAAAAAATTAAATTTCAAAACACCCAAAATTTGAATAAGTTATGTCCCTCTTTAAAAGAGTATGTTTTGTCGCCACATATGTTAAAAAACATTCATTTTTTTATTTTTCATTTTAAGTAAAGAACTTTATATAAAAATAATACTTTTGAAATCTATTAAAATATAAACATAAAATGTCATTTATAATACTTTTATATAATTCTAAATAAATTATTGAATTAATATCTAGAAGAAATTATATGATTATTAAATATCTAAACGTAAAAGGTGTCCCATACGACTTTGAACATTTAAATATTGATATTAATGAAATAATAAATTTTCCAAAACAATAATTAAAATTAGTATTAATAATTTATGTATATGAAATTTAATAGTGTCTATATAAACTCATAATAATAGAAATTTTTATATATTATCAATAATTGCCTCTAAAAAAGAAGAATGATACGAAGTCCCTTACCTTGAGTGTGATTTTCCACTTGTGTTGTTTGTCTTCAGGAGTAATAAAAATAGTTTAATATGTACTTTATTGGTAATATTTTAAATTTTTATTATTTTATTCATGTCACTTA
Source organism: Viscum album (assembly GCA_963277665.1). Classification (NCBI taxonomy): domain Eukaryota; kingdom Viridiplantae; phylum Streptophyta; class Magnoliopsida; order Santalales; family Viscaceae; genus Viscum; species Viscum album. Next base: position 56,371,175 of record OY728143.1, on the reverse strand, counting down.
TTACCATGTTATAAAAATTTATGATTATTTATGTTTATATTAGACGTTTGGTCAATATTTGTTTCTTGAGTCGAATATGTACAAATTGTGATTTCAATAGTCCATGTGGCCATTATTCCATAATCTATAGAATTAAAAAGAGATATAAATATATTATATATTAATTATTTATCTATTTATAAAAAAACTGGAATAAAAACTAAAAACTGCATTCATTGAGATGGTAGGTCGTATGTACGCATGACAATATTTTTTTATTTTTTATATAGAAGGAACAAACATTAAATAAAATGTATGTAAATATGTATAAATATGGAATATAAATATAGTAGAATTAATATTCCATTTATCTATTATATATTCACTAAAAATCATTAATATATTCCATGTGATGTGCGAGTAAATTATATCATTTTAAAGAGATGGTAGTCCACAAGTCCCCAAACGAAGTTACTGTAGGAAAATAATTTTGAGGAAGCACAAATGTATGTTTAATATAAAATTTCCAAAATATTAAGTATTATATAATTTACATTTTAATATATAATATTTCTATAATAATTTTTTTAATATCATAAATGAATTTTGTAATGTAAAAAAGAACAAAAATATTATTCACATAGGAGATTAACCGATATAAAAAAAAAATTCCTTGAATTAGTGGATGTGAGGAATGAAATGGATATGAAATTTAAAAATAGAAACATAAAAACAATGTAAATATATATTTCTATATTTATCTTGAATTTATGATTGAAAGATGAAAAGATAACATAGAAAAAGAAAATAAATTAATATAGGTAATTAGAGAATATAACCTCTTGAATATCCCCTCCTTGAAAGAATTTTAAGATGATTGATTTGTTATTTCAATTATAACAGTAGCACTTGGGATATGGGAGATTGAGTGTGATATGTTTCAACATATATTTAATGATCTAAATGTATTTTTTGGATTCAATGGGGAGGTTTGGATTGTTATTTAGACTTGAGGAGAGGTGGGTTCATGTGATTAATTCATTGATTGTTTTTTATTAAAAGCTAACTATATAGAGGTGGAATTAAATATCATGACTGTGTCTTATAATTAATGTTTTATATCCTAGTTAGGGTCGAGAAACACATAAAACACCCTTTAAATGTCATTATTTTTAATTATGTTAATCTTGTCACATTAAATTTTAACCATTGTCAAAAGTTTAGTTTTTCTGAGGAAGATATTTTTTTACAATAGTAACTTTTTTATATAAAAAAGAAATTTACCTTAAAAACTATTTTTTAAATTTTTATTAAAAATATTTTTTACATTTTACTTGATTAATTTAACATAATTTATAAAACTATATTTAAAATTTATTTGGTATATAACAATAAAAATATGTTTTTTTAATGTAAAACGTTGTAATGTTAGAAAATTTATGATATCTAATTTCATTTTGAAATTAATTCAAATGAACCAAATTAGATTATATGATAAAAACGTAATGTTAATATAATTTATAACATATTAAGATAAACTTCTAAAAATAGAAATATATTATATGAAAAATCATTTATGAATTAAAACATAGTATTTACCAGTATTCAACCAAATATTTATTTTATTAGAAAAATACGAAAATTTAATCAAAAGTAAAATTTTATTTCTCTAATAAAAATAATAAGTTTTTTTAAAATAAATGTATTATAAAAATTTTAAAACTACATTTTAAATGGGTTCTCCTCTAATATTCGATAAAATGCTTTTTGTAGAAAATCAATGTTTTTAACCATTAATTTTGACTAATCGTATATTTTGTTGAAAATATTACATTATAACTAATTAATATATATATATATATATATTATATAAATCAAATTAAATAACATTAAACCATTTTGGAAATTACTTCCTCACAATTTCTATTTACTTATCTAATATGTGGTGGTATTTCTCCTTCATAGAATTTTCAGATTCCCATATAGCCTCTTTAACCATATGGGGTTTTCAGAAAACATAACCCGAGGAATCACATTATTTCACTAAATATTCTACCTATAGTCAAATAACTAGACTAATTATTCCTCATATGAAATATTCTTATCCAAATGAACTTCTTCTGAAATAAAAACATCAGGCGAATCTAGAATATACATTATTTACATTGAAACATGGAAAACAATTAATACCTAGGATAAACTCAGGGGAAAATACAATAGATAATGAATTGATACAACCTTCTATAGGATTTCAAAGGGTCCAATAATATATGTATTAATCTTCCCTTCCATCAAAAATGCATTACACTTTTCCATGGAGAAACATTTAGAAAAACATGATTACCAACCTTGAAAGAAATATCATTTCTCAGATTTTATGTGTAACTTTTCTACCTAATTTGTGTTGTCCTCTTGTGTTACTGAATTCACAAAATTTTCACTACAATTTATTCTATGAATTATAGTCCCAACAATATGATTTTACCTATATTATCCTAAAAAGATGGAGTTCGACACCGCTTTCCACATAATTCCTCAAATTGTGCCATATATACACATGAATGAAAACTGTTATTATAAGAAAACATAACCAATGAATGATGTTAATACCAACTTCCCCGGTAATCATTTGAACACTCACATAGCATATCACTTAACATTATAATTTTTGGTTTATTCTACACACCTTATTTAAAATGTAATCATGTATTGAAATTTAATTTTGTTCACAATGACTTCTGAAGGACTTTACAAAAGTTAAAAGTAAACATAATACCACAATCAAATACAGTAGAGAGGGGAAACCCATGTATCATAACTATATATTTAATATACAATCGATATATTTTTTCTAGATCATCAGTATCTCAAATTGGAAAAATTTAGGATGATTTTTTAATTCTATCAACAATAACCCTAATCACATTGTTACCTTGATATGTCATTGATAATAGCACAAACAAACCATGGATATATTTCTCCATTTCTACTATGGAACTACCGAGAGCCTAATCAACCCTTTTGTAAACTTTTTTATGCTTTAATCTATTGATAAATCAAACATATCATGGTATAATAAGAAAAAAATCTTTTTATCCATGCCCCACTAAAACTCCCCATGCTCTTTATACATTTTAGTGCTACTAGGGTGAACATAAAATGGAGAACTATGAGCTTCACATAACAACTCTTTATTTATCGTTTCATAATAATGCATGTGTAATATCTTCCCAAATATCAAAAAACATAATTTAGAAATTTTATATTTAGGTGACTTACCCTTCTGATCAAATTCTACATTTTATTACAACTCACATTCTTCCTTTCACGCATGCTTAATTCTATCTGATAGAGATAATTTCTTTGACACTTGGAACAAAACAAATTAATTTATTACAGAAATAACATCCCTGCCAAATTTCATAAAATCATTAACCAAAGATATCATTCCAAATATAGCATGGTCAATATAGAATAACTTTTTAAACTCAATGCATCATCAACATTATTTGATTTTCCTAGATAGTTATCAATCATGAAATCAAAATCATTTATTAATTAGATCCAACTCCTCCATCTCATGTTATATTATTTATGATAGAATATATACATCAATATTATGTGATCAATATATAATTCACAATTTACACAAATAAATTATGACTCCAAATTTTTAATGCAAAAAATCATCATAGAATTCCAAATCATATGTAGGGTATTTTAACTAAGGAGGATTCAATATATGTCATGCATATAAAATTAACCTTTCATTATACATTAGGAAACAACCATGTCCAGTCAATAAAGTATCATTATTGATTACAAATCAACCATGCATACCAAGTAGTTCCAAAATAGAATCATCTACCAATCATATCCTCAATTTCTGAAAACAATCCTCACATTCTTTAGTATAGATGAACATAACTCCCTTTGGTGCTAACATAGTTACATGAATAAATAAATAAAAAATGTTTTCCATAAATCTAGGGAAATTAATCACAATTACAATAAAACTAAAAATAATCTTTATACTAGTAGGTCTGGTCCACTCTTTAATAGATTTTATTTTACAGATGTCAATAGATAATCCATATTTAAGAAAAATTTAACAAGTTAATGAATTTTTTTATCCAAAATTCAATCTTTACTAAACATAAAAAGGATTATTTAATTTTAAGGTTTAAAAAACAATATTTTTGTGAGTTTCATGTTCTTTATATATTTTAGAACATTCCAAGATATATTTTATTAATATAGATAGAAAAAGAACCAAAAACTATTGAAAAAATCAATATATAAGATTCATAAATATTAATGTCACCTTAGTATACATAATATGAATAAATACTAACTCTTAATTCCAATATCTCATTTGGAACACTGTCTATGGAATGTAATCATCCTTCACCTTTAGCTGATGGGACCAGAACCTCCAATAAGTCTTCCAAAAATTCTGAGATTCATGAATTTGATCAAAATAATTAGCAATATTAGGTAAAATATACATATTATTAACAGTGATATTATTGAAGGCTCTATAATCAATACAAAGACTCATGGAACCAGCATTATTATTCACAAATAAAATCGGTTTACACCATAGTGATTTTCAAAGTTGAATGAATACATTATGAAGTAATATTTTCATCTTTTTCCCCATTCTACCAGTTCAACAATATCAATTTGATTAGGGGGTTTTGAAATAATTTTAAAAATATAAACTAAATCAATAAAAAATTCAACCTTCTAATAATGAACAATACGAGGAAATTCATCTGAAAAAAAATCATTATGTTCATTCACTATAAGAATTTCACTAATCAAAACAATTTAATTCTTATAAATGTATATAAATATATAACATTCAACACCATATTTAATTAATCTCTCAGCATTTTGATATATTATCAAATTAATGAAATCACTGTCAAAAACATTCTTGGATTTGGAATATTTTCTTGCATAATAAACTGAAATCCAATCCACAGTAAAAATTACATTATATTACACTATAGGAAGTTCGAAAACATTTTCAAAAAAGAACGTCCCACTAATTATAAATGTGAGATTCCTCTAAGATATGGTTTCCTTAATAGTTCCACCTAGATTTTTTACAAAATATTCTGCATCAAACCCATGAGATGACAATTCCAATTTACTTGAAATTGTCTCAGAATGAATGAATGTGAAGTTCCAGAGTCAAATAAAGTAATATTATATTTACAAAAACCCAATGCATACATACCAACACATCATTTTATGGTCCCACATCAATCGTAGTAGTAGGAAATTATTTTCATAGTCCCTCTAATGTCGATCTTGATGGTTTCTCCTTGGTAATCAACTTTGGACACAAATTGGCATTATTCCCTAATTCATTATGTCTAAAATAACATACCATTTTATTTTCATTGATTTTATGATCATATACATTATATTCATATGCAATATGACTAGTCATACCACATTAGAAGTACTCGTCATTTTATGAGATACATTCTCTAGGATTCTTTTTGACATAATTTTCATAAGATTAAAATTTAGATTTCTTACTACCAATCATATTTGATGAATGATTTATGATTACATAATAACTGTATTGCTTATTTTACATACTATCATGGAACATATGATCATAAAAAAACACTATTTTTACCTTCCTAGAAGATCGCAATATTTTTTCACATATACTAAACTCACTAGAAGGCAATTCCCTTCGTTATTTCATCTTCAATCCTGAGTAAAACAGATTTATAGTATAATCTATATACCAGATAAAATTTCAGATGTTTCTTGAAGTTTTTATGAAATGTTCGTCATATACAGCAATCGAATATTCCTCATTTTGTCACAATTGAAATAATTTATTTTCCATCAAATTTCAAATATTCTTTCAAAAATATATCTCATGGAAGAAATTCCAAAATTCATCTCATTCTATGGAATCAACCAATTTACATACTGAGATATATTTTACCATTAACCACCTATAGATACCGTAAATTCAAAATTATATATATAAAGTCAAAAAATTGCATTTTATGCATACCCAATTACATCAAAAAAGTATTTCTAGTTCTTTAGTCAACCCTTTAGCATGAACATGTTGAAATGATCCGCTGCATGATGGGGGGAATTACCTCATGAAATGATCCACTAACAACATATTCTGTTTTTGTTGATGTAATTGATCTCTTTTATAGAAACCACCTTTATTTATTGCATGAGTCAACTGATCCATAACTACAAAAAAAACATTTAGTTCCAATTCTAACAATTTTAGATCCTTCTTTGGATGGTTGTTTTCCTTCTTATGACATTCCAGCATAGATTCCCTATTTCCTCTATTGATAATCATTCTGAATAGACATATCATCGATGAAGAAACATTGTAATGTTACAATGTTATATCCTTTGAATTTTATCATAAGTTATGATCTTCCAAATAAATGTTATAAATATTACTCTAACCTCTATTGATATCCAAATAGGCCTATGATACCAACTACAAGGTAGCAACCATAGAAATTAAAAAATCATGAGTTATGTCAAGAATTATCATTGAGGATATTTTTTAGGTTTAGAGCATTAAATGATTATAACATAACACATACATGACATCTGAAATATTATAAAGAACACACTTATACTCAAAATACATTTTTCTATAAAAAAATGTTTTAAAATGAATCATGTTTTCATTTCATGTTTAAACTGTAAAGACCAAAAATTTCCATGTATTTTTTTTTTAAAAATTATTTGTGATTTTTAATAACCCACGAAAATTGGTCAAACATAATTATGAGACTTGGTATTCCCAGAATAATTTTTTGAACATTTTTATGGGAACATTCAGTAAATGCATGGGTGGATTTTCTATTTTTTGAACTAGTTCTTGGATAAAAAATCTGCGGGCACTGGTAAATGTGTAATGACAGTATTTGTGTAATGGAAGCACCACTTTAACTATATTAGGTCGGGAAAAAAATATAAATTTTGGACTTTTAAAAGATAATTAAAATAATAGCTAATTATTAGTTTATTTCCTTTTCTTTTTTATAACACCTGTTGAGTGGTGGTGGCTGGGACCACGAAGGCGGTCAGACCTTTTAATATATGGTTTTTATTTAACGATTACACTTTTATTGTGTAAACACCCCTTACGTAAAATAATGAGGAACTTTAATGATGTCAATTAATGAGGCACATTAATTACATCACTTAATAAACATCATTAATTTCTAAACGTGTTACTCAAATTTCCCCCTCCTATTTAATTTAATCTCATGGTGGGGGATTGGTACAACTTCTTCATGTGAGGAGCTCTGGAAATGTTCTATAGTAAAATCCACCGATGGAGGAAATAAACATATTTAGAAATGTTCCAGGATCGACGAAGGTCGATGACACCATCCAACGTTGATGCACCTCCTACCGTAATCGCAGCACCTCCATTGGATCTTGAGGTTGGGGGTATATGTTCTTGGATGTTTCCTCTCACCCAATTCTAGAAAAATAAAATGAACACGGACCAACTGATGAACAATTTGATCCACGTCTCATCCAAACATTCAGGTGGTTTTTGTGGGGTCTGAAATTCAAATATTAATCTTCCTTTTTATTATTATTATTTTACCTCTAGTTTAAAATTCTAATGCGGAGGACATGGACCGAGACCCACATGGCCCACACCCTCCTATAAACTTTTCCATTGTTTGTTCATTGTGGCAGAACAATGAACACTACTACGAGGTGTATTTAAGGGATGTGAAATGACAGCGATATCCCAAGAGGACAATAGGCACATTCGGATGGAAGAACAGACCATCAGGGCTCACCTAGTGGCCCACGGAAGAAATTTTGGTGTGGCACCGGTGTTGTGGGTCTGCATCCATGTGCCGACGGACGGAGGTGGTAGACAACAGCCACTGAACGTAGTGGAAGAGCGGAGCCGCTCGGTGACGCATTGGTATAATGGGCGGCCGACAGCGGCCAGCTGTGGAGACAGAAGTGGTGCACCATCGGACACCACATTGAAGGGATTTTGTGGTGGAGAGTTGCATATGAACCACATCTTATGGGTCGTCTAGAGACATGGTGGCACCACTTCGAGCAACCCTTAATTATTTTGAATGGATCCTTTGAGTCATTTGGGAACCAGTGATCGCGCGACCTCAGTGCGGGTCATGTTAAAGAGTGGGCTGATCCTGCCACTGCATGACCCAACCGTGCCTGACCATGCCAATTTTGGGAAAATACGGGCTAGACCCGGACCATGTTGAGTCGACCCGAACCGGTTTGGGATACCCTTGATCGGGTCGGACTGGCCCTTGACCCCTCTTGGGCCCATAGACACATAAATGTTGTGACATTCGAATCAGAGGTCCGTTTGAAGAATTGTCTCTAGCGCTAGGGTTATGGGACCAAGATGGTCCTTTTGAGATACTCTTGAAATGTTTTGGAGAATGTTGTAGTATTGCTGGGTGGGATGGACTCCAAATCCAATCAGGCCCATAACACTAATATGATAATAACTAATAGACCAACCATCTGATTGACACGTTGTCCAAGGAATAATGACCCTTTTTTAAGGAAGTACTTTGGTGATACACTATGTGAGTTTTGATAGAGTTTGACATGTGAACTAGGTTGTATCAGACTTGAATCCAACTGTGGCCTTTTTACAAAAGTGCCCATGTCCCACAGGTCGGGCATCTGATCAATGCGCCATCTGTCACTTAGTGACCCCCATGATAGGGTGGTACCTTGGGTATGATTTTTGTGGGACATAGTACCAGTTAAAATATTACCAATGGCGTAAGGAGTAGATTCTTCTAGATATCAGGCTTTCTCTGTGGGAGAATATAGTGTATTTCTGTGACACAAAGATGAAGAGCGACTAATACGGGTCAGCATCAGAAACTCAATAATGGAATGATCTACCCATACAACTAATCATCCTTACATTAGAACCTACGACCAATACGAGTAACCACCAGCAACCAATATGGGTCTGCACCAGTGACCAATACAGGTCAGTACATATGGCCATTATGGGTCTGTATCTAGTAACCAATGTGGGTTAGCTTGCAGTGACCTATATTGGTTAGTAGTAGAGTTACTAAAGATATGATGATATGGAATTACGACTAGTCATACATATCCATGTAACTTGGAAGTTATACCATTAGAGTGAGCTGTCTCACATTCTTGTGCTTCCGGATTTAGATCACATTTGTGATATTACCTTTGTGGTAATTATGGTGACGTTTTTCATTTTTGATTTCTAAGAGGCCTTTGGGGAGTTTAGGGTCCCCTACTGTGTTGTTATACACACCCTTTCATGGGCTACACCCACATTTTTGTGTCTGGTGTAGACTACTGATGCTCCAAGGCAGACTTTGGGGTTTCGGGACTTGGTGGACCTTGGTAAAATATAAGCATCCTAGATCCTCTTCTTCGACATCAGACTTACATCACCTACCCTAAAGGTAGATCTCCAAGGTAGACGTGATTGCGGTTTATTAGTTGTTTACATCATTTTCCATTTTTGAGTGTGTACAGAACTCTATGGAAATGCCTTCCATGTTCGGGGAAAGCCTTCAAGTGATATTCACCAACCCCTGGCCTATGGAAGCCTGGCTTGTGGTTCTCACGTGCGGGCCTCTTTGGACCGGTCATGACAAAATGGTATCAGAGGGAGGTGGGTTCAACCAGAATAAATAAGAGTATGTTTTTAATGAGGTAATAGTATAATGTTCCTTGTGTTCGATTTTCAGTTTAGGGAGCCTAGTGTTGGTGTTTCATTCAATGTATCCATACTCTAGGACCCAAAATTCTCTTTTATGACTAAGTACATGAAAACAACTTTTTATAGTGTTTTGAGAAGTTTTCTTGATCTTTCGTGATTCAGATCACCAGGTATAACATATTGATCGTGGTACATCTATTTCTTGCAGGTATCCTCCACAAATATAGACATCCAGGAATCCAATTAGAGATCATGACAATGGACCATAGATCAATGAGGAGTCTGTACAAGGACCACTCACCCCGATGGAACCTTCTGGTGGTGTACTGGCCGTACTGCCACCTATTGAGCAGTTGATGCTACATGTGGATCATGCACACTAGATGAGTGCATTGCATGAGTTTAATAGAGAGAGGCCTATGATTTTCCAAGGTTAGATGGACCCCCGGGCTTTAGAGGACTATCATGAGGTGGTTTCGAGGGACTTTCTCTTAGTACAGACTCCCTCCTTGTAGATGGTGATCTTGACCATTACCCTTCTTCATGGATTGGTAGGACGATGCTGTAGCTCGACGCTCAAGGTGTACGAGGACACAACCCCCACCTGGTCGGACATTGAGAGCCTTTTCATGGAGGATTTTATGCTAGTGACACTATGCTCTATGAAAATACAGGAGCTACTGCATCTGCAGTAGGGTTTCTAGAACATGGCTCAATACTCGGTGAGATTTACTCACCTTTCTTGAATCTCTATTGACTTGGTACTGTACCCTTATTTTTGGGCACACACAAATGATCCGATGATCTAAAAAGAGATCATATATGTGAATGTTTCTCTCTAAATCTCGACGCTTCCTAGGGTTCTAAAGATAAAATTGCGGATTAATATCTTCCTAGCTGAGTAGGCACTGAAAGTGAGTGCCCCAAATAGAAGACAGTTAGTTGGGTAATCTCCAACTAAAATAAGACAGATGACACAAAACCCAAGTGAGCTCGACCTTTTAATGAGAGAACCTAGGATGTCAGGTCGGAGGTGCGAGTATTGAGAGGCCTAGGGAGCCACCACTAATTCATGATCAATTTTTTATATAGGGGATAGGGTAAAAGAGATCATGACAATTTTACTCCTGGTGCGGATGACCGACAGACGGTGTTGGGGCCACCGGGGCCGTATTAGTGGCAGAAGAATGAGTGTTGTCTAGGTAGCAGACGAGGCATGGGAGCAGGACATGCAACAGGAGGTGGTCGGGGTCCCTAGGCACTACCACATCCTCCCCTAAGCATTCCACCATGAGCATAGGGAGCAGGTGGATGGGGACAGGCCCAACTACAAGCATTATAAGCTAATGATCCTAACATCCCTGAGATGATATGTTTTACGATCTCTATCTTCTATACATTAGTGGCAATGCTTATCGAAATAGGTTCTAGTCATTCAATCCTTGCGAGAGACTTAGTTCAAGACTCTATGATTATCATGGTTCTTTTATCTCGACCATTGCATTTGAATAATTTTATGAGAGAAGATTCATCTATCACACACTAGTCCCGATAGTGTGATCTTACTCTCGAATGACAGAGTTTCTTATGGGATATTCTAGTAGAGGCGTTGAAGACCTACCACATAATTCATGGCATGGACATGCTATCAATATATCATTCACATATTGACTACTTGAGACGTACAGTATGATTTCTGTGTAGATATAGATGCTATTTTTCTATTGTAGGTTATAAGGGACACATAGAATCACGAGATAGACTAGCACTAAGGAGGGTGCATATGATTACAAATTAGTTGGCGTGTGTGACCATCGACTTGGTGGACGATCGGGTCCACAGTTTCCAGTAGTAATGGATGATTATAAAGATGTCTTTCAAAAATATGTCCCATTACCACCTCATCTTAGATATTTAGACTTCTACATTGATTTATACAAAGGAAGGGCACCAATATCCACACAAGAATATCAGGTGGCCACTACGGAGCTCTACGTGATGAGGGTATAGTTGGAGAACTTATCGAGGAAGGGATTTGTAGGGCCTAGTGATTCTCTGTGGGCATCCCTGGTTTTCTTTTACAAAAAGGCAGACAGAAGTTTGAGGTTATGCATGGAATTCATGTTCCTAAACCAGGTGAACTTGAAGAAAATGTATCCTCTACCAAGGATTGTTGATCTGTTTGATCAGTTGAAAAGAGTGAATTGGTTCTACAATATAGAACTCAGATCATGGAATCATCTACACAGGGTATGGGACCAGGACATACTAAAGACAACCTTTAGATGTTGATATGTCCATTACAAGTTCTTAGTGATTCCTTTTGGCATGAACAATGATCAAGCAGTGTTCAAGGGGCTCTTGAACTAGATCATTAAGCCATACCTCGATCCCTTTGTGGCAGTCTTCACCAGTGACATCTTGGTGTACTCAGCATCTAAGTAAGAGCACACTATACACTTCAGGATAGTTCTGGACACACTTATGGAGCACCAATTATATGGGAATCTCTCGATGTGTGAGTTTTGGATATGGAAGCTCCACATATCGAGACATGACATCTCATAGGCTAGAGTTAGATTTTATCTAGGGATGATTGAGGTAATTTTAGCTAGGGATCCACCCAGGAGTGTAATTGAGGTGTAGAGTTTCCATGGATTAGTAGGCTATTATGGGATGTTTGAACCCGAATTCTCCAGAGTAGCAGCACCTATGTGTGCCTTTACAATGAAGGGTAAACCATTCCTATGGTTAGAAACATATCAGATGAGCTTTCAACAGCTGAGCTAGAGCTTGACCAGTGCTCCCATCATGAGGTTTCTGGAGGAGGGAACAAACTATGTGGTTTACTCTGATGCATCAGCGAACAGACATAGTTGTGTATTGTTTTTGGATAATGCATTGATTTCTTATTTCCCACGACAACTAAGACCTCAGTAGATGAATTATGTGACCCATGACAAAGAGTGGGAATCATTATTCATCACACTGAAGATGTGGTGACACATTTAAATGGGCATGTGGTTAATATATTACTCTAACCACAAGAGACTCATATATATCTTCACTTAGAATGATCTTAATCTGAGATATTGACGTTGGCTAGAGTTCTTCTAGGACTTTGAATACGAGATAGTCTATACTCTTGGGAAGGGGAAAATAATGGTAGATTCACTTTGTCATGGATCATGTTTGAAGCAACATAATGAGGTTTCAGATTAGTTAGCCCTGCATCAGATAACCTACATTGATAGATATGAGATATTCTACCTGCATTTGATGGTAGTTTCCCCTCCACTAATTCAATGTGTGAGGGAGGTGATACTTAGAGACATCAACTGCAAGACTACAATTTCTCATATATCCTCAGGCGATGCATCAGATGTATATTATGATGTTGGGGAGAACACTATCTTTTTGAGAGGACGTACATTTGTACCAGTGTCAGTATGAGAGATGGTGTTGAGGAAGTTACAAACTTCTCCCATGTATGTACATCTAGTCATGATGAAGATGTACCAAGACCACCAGCGTCAGTACTTGTGTCTAGTGATGATGAAAGTGTAGGATGAGTTTGTTTCTAGATGCCACACATGATAGATAATGAAGGCCGAGAACTAGGTACTAGTATGATTGACACAACCCCTCGGGATAACAAAGTGACAGTGGGAATGGATATTAATGGATTTCGTGATAGATTTACCACGTACATCTAGAAATAATGATACCATCAGGGATATTATTAACCGACTCACGAGGTTGTCCCACTTCCGTGCTATTCGAGGGTAGGGTTCGGTAAAGGCATAGGGATGGATCTATTTTCAAAAGATCATGTGACTTCATGGGGTTCCATCGACGATAGACTCAGACCATGAATCATGATTCACATCCTTGTTGTGGAAAGGATTGTAGGAGGAATTTAGGACACATCTTTGCTTAAGCGCAACTTTTTACCCACTGATTGATGGTCAGACTGAGCGAACCATTCGGACAATGGAGTACATTATTCTTTCATATGTCCTAGATTTTTGTCACAGATGGGAGGACCACCTAACATTTTTGGAGTTCATATAACATAATATTTATCACATCAACGATGGTATGAACTCTTTTAAGGCATTATACACATGAAAATGCAAATCACCATTGTTCTAGACAAGTCTAGGCGATCCATCACTCATGGGACCTTTATTGGCACAAGATATCACTGTGAAGGTTCTGGTTATCTAAGAGTGGATGAAGACTGCACATAGCCGATAGAAGTCCTATGCTGATATGAGATAGACACCTCTAGAGATTATGGAGGGGGCCACATATTATTACAAGTCTCCCCTGGATGGAGATGGTGATGATTTGGTCGAGGAAAAAAACTCTCACCACGGATTATAATACAATTCCTAGGGTTTTGGCATGACTTCTTCAAGCGAGGAATCTCTGGTGAAGTTCTATTGCAACATCTACCAATAAAGGATGAAAGCTTGAGCGGCAACGATACGAGATCGACAAAAACCTATGACTCCATCCAACGTGGACTTTTCTCCTGCTGTAACCATGACACCCCAAGATTATATTGTGGTAGAGGGAATACATTCTTTGATGTTTCCTCTATTCTAATTCTTGAAAAATATAATGAACACAGACCAACTGAGTAACGGGTTGATCTGTGTCTTAAAAAACATGCGGGTAATTGTTGTTGGGTCTTAAATTCATGGCCTACTCTTCCTTTTGATTATTATTAATTTTAATCATGTATAATACGCTAACACAGAGGGAGAAATCCAAAACCAAAAAGTCTTGGATCCTCTTCTAAATTTTTCCTTGGTGTGTTCTTCATGGTGGAACAATGACTGCGGCAGTAACGCATATTTGAGGTCAGTGAAATGACGGTTCCATCCCGGGAGGAACATAAGTGCATTTAGAAGGAATAACATAACACCAAGGCTCACCAAAAGGCCCTTAAAATAAAATTTGGTGCAGAACCAGCACGACAGCATTGACAAACAGCGTCATCAGATGAGGGCAGCAGCCGGCAACTGTCAGCTTTTGTGAATGAGTGGCGCAGCGGCGGTCGGACGGGATGCCAACCACGGAGGAGGGGGCCATGTGTCATTGAATGGTGTCTTGAAGGGAGAAGCTTGATGGTGTGGCGGTGGCAAGACATGGAGGACCTGACTCCTACGGGTCCATGGGCCACAATGGAGCGCCACCTGGCACCACCATTAACTAATCAAAATGGATCCTTTGAGCCATTTGGGAGTCGGTGATCAGCCGAACCCGGTGTGGGTCGCCCCCATGAGCGGGTCGAGCGCATCGTGGAACAGATCAACTGGGATGGACCATGCCACTTTGGGTTATGCTGGGTCAGACCCAGACGAGGTAGGGTCATCCCAACCAGAGTTGGGTCAGCCTAGACTGGGTCAGACCTTACATGGACCCCTCACGGGCCCAACAACTCATAAAAGGTCGTAACATGCGAACCAGAAGTCTATTTGATGAACTATCTATGGAACTGTGATCCATAGAGAGATATGGTATTTTTGAGATACTCCACAGTAGTTTTGATGAATGATGGAGTATGGATAAGTTTGATCATCTTAGAATCCAACCTAGCCTACATCACTTAAATTCTAATAACTAATAGACAGGGCGTCCGATTGAGGCGTCTTCTGTGGCATAAGGACCCTTGTGTCATGTCAGCCCATTGGTGATACTCTATATGGGTTTTAATGTATTTTGACATGCTACTGGGGTTGGATAAGTCATTAATCCAATCGGTTCCTTTTTTGAAATTCGCCCATATCTCACAGACCTGGCATCTGATCGACGCACTGTCATTCATGTTGGGATCCCCATGAAGGGGAAGTCCCTTATGTATGATTTTTGTGGGACTTTTTATAGGTTAAAATATGAATGACAGCTTGAGGAGAAGACTCTATCAGAGAATAGGTGTCATTCGTGTAGGAATCCAGAGGAAAACTATGACAGGAACAAGAAGAGTGACCAATAAGGGTCAACTTGAGAATCTCTAGAGTGGGATGATCTATCTTTAAGACTAATCATCCATAGCTTTGTACCAGGGACAAATACGGGTCATCACATGCGACCTATACAAGTCAGCACCAATGACCAATATAGGGTACACTATCGACCAATACAGGTTAGCACCAATAACCAATACAGGTCAGTATCTTGCGACCAATACATGTCAGCATGCAGTGAACTATATAGGTCAGCAGTGGAGTTACTATGGAGAGGATGATCTATCATTACAACAAGATATCCATATCCCAATAACCTTGAAGTTATACCGTTAGAGTGATCTATCTCATTTTCTTCATAGTTCAAGATTTAGATAAAGCTTCTGATATTAAGTTTGTGTCAAATCATGTGATGTTTTCCATTGTCGATTACTGAGAGGCCATTGATGGTCTTGGGGTCCCCTAATGAGTTATTATACCCACCCCTACATAGGCTCTTCCCGCACATGTGTGCCTCGTGTAGACTACTACCATTACGGGGTATACATTGGAGGTTCAAGAACATTGTGAAGCTTGGTGCGATATGAACATTCGAGATCCCCTTCTTCACCATCAGATTTATAAACACTACCATTCATGTTGAGGTCCATGGAAGATGTGACCACTATTTATTTTATTTTCAGATCTAGTTCTTGTATTCCGGCAAAATATTTTTAGTTAATTTTTGTACTTGTAGTTATACATTACATTCGTGGTTATACATTAAATTTTTGGTTGTTTACTTCAGTTCACCTTTTTTACTATGTACAGACCTTTAAGGCATTTCCTTCCCTATTAGGGGAATTCCTTCAGATGCTAGTCACCAACCCCTGGCCTATGGAAGGCAAGCATGTGGTAGTCATGTCTGGACCCCGTGGGACGGGTCGTGATATATACACCACAATTTTTTCCCTGGATTCCATCTTTGTCTTTATCCTCCATTTAATACTATGATGAAAAATTAAAACATGGGATGAGAATGAAAATCTCATCTTGGGATATAATATTACGTAAAACTTTTAGACTTCCAAAAACATTTAAACCATGAATAATTTATAATGTAATACTTTTAACTATTAAGAATTAGTAAATACTCTTCAATGAATAGAATATTATTCCATTAAATTTTTTTAATAAAAATATTATATACAACCCATAAAAATATAAAATAACATATAATGGTAACATAAAAATAATCATAAAAAAATTGAATAACTATATAATCAACTTCCACAAATATCACTTTTACAATTTGAATAGCCATACATCTGGCTTCCATACCCAATTTGTTATAGATTATAACGTAACCAACCATCCTTTGTTTCTCACAGAACCACCTTCCATGGTTTATCATGTATCCACCGATCGTTGGGTTATCACATAACCACCCATCAAATTTCTATCTTCCACTATATACTCATAATAACTGAAATATTATAATTATAAGAATTTCACTCATTTAATTTCATTTTCAATAACATGAAATCCTTTCAAGATATTGAGATAGTCAATATTATTTTGAAACCATAATCAATAAATAACACTTAAAATTGAATAATGGGTTGATTTTCCTTTAAAAACATTAATTCTTATATAGAATTCAAATATCAAATAATGTTTACAGTGATGGATAAGTCATTGTCATTTCATTTCATAAAAAATTCAATTTTTCAATTTTAAAGAAAGATACAAACATCATAAAAAATATTCCTTTTAAAAACAAATAATATATCGACATAAAATATATTTTATTCAATATCCATATTAATAAATATGAGAATTAATATTTTGAAGAAAATATTTTATAATTAAATCTTTAAATATTCATGTTGTATAATACCACAATAATAATTCAATTCACAATATACATGAATTAATACATTTTCCAAAACATTTAATGAAATTTTGATTAATAAAATATGGATATAAAATTTCATAGTGTCTGTATATACACATAATAAAAGAATGATGGTTTTTATTCTCAAGAAATGCCTCAATGAAAAATGATTGTGATAAACTCTTTTACCTCATGTCTGATTAGTCATGTGTGTTCATTATCATCATGAATAATAATCCATGGCTTATTTATACAGTATTGATAAGCCTTTTCTTGTTTATTATTGCTTTGGTACAAATTATTTCAATGTTTTAATAATCACACAATTTTTTATGTTCATATCAGATGATTTGTCGATATTTGATTCCTGAGTCAAAAATCAACTCGAAACGATATCAATAGTCCGTGTGTTCATATGCCCATCATCTATAGAATATAAAACATGATATAAATATATTATACATTAATTATATATTTATTTATAATAATATATTAATAAATAATATAAAACATTTTTCGTGTTGATGATGGGTCCTACTTATGCTTTGACATTATTAATTCATATCCTATAGAAAGAATGTAGATTAAATTAATATATGTAAATATTTTTACAAATATAATATCATTACAGTAGCATTAATATTTCATTTATATCATATATTTTTTCTAAAAAACCATTAATATACTCCATGTGATGTATGAAATAATCACATCATTTTGAGCAGGCAGTAATCCACGCATCCCCAAATGAAGTTATTGTGTAACCACAATTTAGAAATAATGAAGTAATGATTATTCAAAAAATGATTTATTATTAAATAGGTTGTAATATACAAATTAAAATTTTATTTGACCACAATAGTGGATTTAATACCATCCATGATTGTGGTAATGGAAAAAAAAAGGAAAAAATTATTCACGGAGGCGATTCACTAACATATCATGGACAACAATTTTGTTTCATTGAATAAGATTTGATGAGAAATGATATGGATGTGATATATTACCTTAGAAACATAACACTCTAATATTTACATTATTTTTAGTAGTAATTCTTTTATTAACGAATTAGGTGTGGATAATGTATAAACATAAAAGAAATTAATAGTGGTACTTTGAAAAAGTTACCTCTTCAATATCACCTCCTTTAAATACCAATGTGGACAGTGGATTTAAACCTTGGGTAAGACCATAAAAACATGGAAGTGTGGAGAGTGATTAAGAGTTATTATGGAAGATATTTCAGGAGGTAAACGTCTTTTGGGTGGAAATCAAGAGGTGAGGGTTATAATTTATACTTGAGGTGAGGTGGGTTCAATTGATTAGTTTTTTGACTAATTTATATTAAAATATAATCATATGGAGGAGTTATTAAATTCCCCAACACTAGATATTATATTATGTTGAATAGTATTATTGGGGTCAATCCACACTTCAAATACCCTTTAAATGTTGTATTGAGTATGTATGTTATGATTAAAACTTTTAAATTTAACCATTTCAAAAAATTTACTTTTACTATGGTAAATAATTTTTTTACCCTGGTAGAGTTTCTATATAAAATAATTTAATGTCCCTTAAAACCAAAATTTTACCTTCTATTTCCAAATATAAAATCAATTATTCATAATTCAATTCATAGAATTTGTTAAATTATATTTAAAATTAATTCTACAGACCAAACTTTAATGTGGTGCTTTTTAAAGGGAAATGTTCACATAATTGAAATGTTTTTATATATAAGATCAATTAGAAAATATTTCACATGAAAAATATTTGATTAAATGATTAAAAATTTAAATATAATTTAAATCGGATTCAATTTATATTTTAAAAATCGATATAAATTTGATGAAATGTGTTTTATAAAATAAAACATAATATTTCACAGTATTCATTAAAATATTAATTTTATCTGAAAAATACCAAAAATTAATCCATTTTAAATTTTTATTCCCACTCCAAAATAAGATTGTTTTTTCAAAAAGAACATATAAATTTGATAAAAACTACATTTGAAATGTTTTCTCCATCAAAATAGGTAAAACTATATTTTAGAAAAATAAAATTTAGAAAATTTTTTTTAATGAAAAATATAGAGTTTTCACAAAAGTTGGTGAAAATATATTTTCCATTATATTATATCAATATACTAAATATTGATATATATGAAAATGAAATATTATGTTGGTTCCTTGTATGTTATAAAATGTAACTAATCTCTATTAAGTAGACACATGAATATGTGATGTTTTTGGTTGGTTTCTTATTAATTGAATCAAAGATAGGTTTAGAGAAATTATAACATATAGACGTTTTCAAGTCAATATTACTGAAGACTAATGGATTCCATAATGTTTTAGCATGTTTAATGTTCATTATAAATTCATTTTATTACACCCAAATAACGTTTTTGGTTATAAATGATGAATTTTGAGGAGATTAATGATATTTTTGGAAATTGGATTTATTATATGAATGAAAATAGTTATAGTTGATATTGGTGTATAAATTTTATTTAGTATCATGGGTAAATGACTATACAATGAAATTTCTGTAATGTAACATTTAAAAATACATTTCTTGTTTTAATGATTTTTTTGTAGATAATACATCGTTCAACAAGATGAATTGTAAAGGATCTCACACAACATTATCTTCCCTTCTATATGATCTCATCACCAGTAACATGAAAAAATATTCCATGAATGATTCTGAATTTCTTTTTAACTTCCATATCACATAAAGAAATCGATTTTATCTTTCTAATGGCTTTTGTTTCTCCAAAACGGTTCTGAACCATAGAACCACATTTACATGGTATAAAAATATCAATTTTTCGATCTCATTTTATAGGGGAAATACTACCAAGGACTTGAATATTTTATTTTTATTGATATATGAAATTCATAAATGATGTTTTAGAGGATATCAAAAACCAAATAGAAATAAATTATTTTTGAATTTATGGAATTAATTATTTTATTGTACATTATTTATGAAACAAGAATTCATTGACATTAAAAAAACATAATGAGATTTTCATATCCTTTATTTATGTTAATATTTTAATATGTAATAATACTACATATCACATTTAAATGATTTAGGGGGAATATGAGTTATGGATGTATTGATCAATGATATTCTGATATATTATAAAAATTATGAGAATCATGAAACCCTAAAGTAATATTGTATAGTATTTTTTCTAATTTTAGAATCAAATGATAGATAGAATTTATACCAATGAAATTGAATGTAGTTTAAACGAAATTTTTTTTATATATTTATTGTGATTTCATAAATTTTTAGGTATATATAACCATTAAGTTTAATATATGAAAATGGTTATTTAAGGAATAATTTCATTACATTTTGTGTACATTAGTTTAACATTAATGATAAAAATTAGGTTTTAAAATAAATTTGATGATTAAGGTTATTTTTAGGATGTTTTTTCATATATTTGGGAATTTTATTATAATAATATTGATATATATTAAGTAAATTTTCATACTATATTTAATAAACATCACAAAAAATTTGGAAATGATGTTTAAAATGGACCCACAAATAAATTGAGAAAGGGTATAAGGACTAACAATGGTCTACGTGATGGACACATTATTTTTAAATCTCATTTTTCATTTAACTAGGTTGAAAAAATAGATTTTGTCGATTCATGGTCAAAAAAGTGATTCAGATATTATATTATTAAATATATTTTTAAAAATGTTCACTATTTAGAAATTATATTTAATTAAGGTAAGAAATATATTTAGGATTTGTATGTATTAAATATTGAGTTATTATTTTGTGTAATATATGATTTAATGGGTGATTTAGGAAAATTTAGGTAATTTATTGAATTATTAGAATATTATAATGATTATCTGAATACTATATATACATTTAATGAGATGTTAAGATATATTTACATGAATCAAAGAAAAATGGTTTATTTTCCATCTATGGATATTTTATGAAATCATTTTTACCTTTTTTTAATCATTTTTGTGGATATTTTAGTGATATTTATTAATAAATTAATTTTATTAGAACATTGGTAATTAATATTTAGTTTTTCATATTAATCATATATTTATTATTACAGATGTTAATTTATATTATGAATTACCTTATATGGTTTTATGCATTTGGGTTTTTGTTAATATCTATTGATATGAGGAATAGATTCTTATCATTATGTTATTAGTATAGAATTTAAAGGAATTACTCAACACTAGTAAAAGAATCCTAAAAATATTTGATATTTACATTTATTATAAATAAATCAATTAGGCTTTATCCCATATTATATTTATGGTTAATTGATGGTGAACACTCTCCATACCTTGTTCTATATCACGTTCAATCAGACTTATGGAGTTATTTTCTTCTCTACACCCATTTTTGACTTCCCACTAATTTTTTACTTCATAGAATCCTAGTTATGTGATACTATAGATGACCATCATACATTCTATTAGCTATTCTCAAATTTAAGTTTTATAACTTATTTTTTTGATAAATCACTTCAAAACAATTATTTTGAAAGGTCAAACCCCCGGTTTCCATTCCAAAATAAAAAATTCAAAATTCAAAGACAATATTTATAAATGTTTGGGGTAGATAATGAAAATATATAAATTTTTAAAGTAAATACTCTGTGTGATATGTTACAACACACACAAAACCATATATAAAAGAACAAAAAACATAATTATTTAAATATGGCCTTTATTACACAGGGACTAAATAGGTGGAAATAAATAGTATTAATAAATTTATGAAATATATATTTGTCATGTTCATTTATAACGTATTATATAATGTTTTTTGAATGGGAACACAATTTTATTAAAAGGCATTTTATTCTTTAAAATGTACGTTTTCTTTCATTAATGATTTAATATTACAACTACTTTCTTGAAAATTTAGATACATTATAGGGAAATAATAATTGAATTATTTAAACAATCCTTCCAAAAAATCATAAGGTAAATTTTTATAAATTTTACATAATGGTTATATTTTTTATAAATCATCATATACACTTATTAAGTTATTGGAAAATGTTTTTATTTTCGAATATATACAAAGAAAAATCCATTTTTGGATTATTTTAAAATTTTACATATTTGATTTCGTTTTTAAATAATAAAATATTGGTTAATAAAATTTACATTACATGTGATTTTTTTGTAAAAATAATTTCATTGAAAGGGAATTTATATGAATAACATGTTTCGGGTATATTTTTTCATAATTTAAATTTAAATTTGTTTCCTATATATATTGATTTTTGGAAATTTCAATCCATATATAGAGTTAGTGGGTATTAATTTTTCATATTGGAACCTTATATGATTTTTCATAAATATGATTATGAATGTAAATGTTTTTAAACGCAACAATTGGAAATTCCAGAAATTAATGTTAAAATATGTTGATATGGATAACAAAATGAAACTATAAATATATTTTAATGTAATGGAAAATTAAATTTAATCCATAATAATAGTAGATTCAATTATATGGCCTATTTTATTTTAATTTTATAATAACTTTTATATTATTTTATATAATAAAAACTCAAAAATAAAATACTCTTATTTTTGATAAAAATAATATTTCTATCCCATGGTTATCTAGTAGAAATATTCAATAATAAATACTATTTTTAGTTCTAAATTATTCATCTTGATCATTAAAATTTAATTTTTATTAGTGTGGTAATAATTTATTTATAAATGTTCACAATGTTGATGCAGGAATTAATCACTTAATGAAAATATCATATTAAAGATATTAAATGTCTTGAAAGTAATATAATTTTTCATAATAATTTTGATCCAAGAATTTTGTTAATTATAATGTAATGTTAGGTATGTGTTAAAATAATTAGATTTAATTTTACTTATATTCATTATATTATTTCTGTTTAATTGTATAATGGTTCCCAAAATAGTTATTAATAATATATTACAACAAATAAAAATTTATTAAATGAATTAAAATTACCAAAAAATTTCATATTATGAAAATTAATTTTTTTATGGTTTAATATATCATCCTTGATCTATTTATGAGAAATTTTAACATTTATTATTATAATATGGACCCTTAAAGGATAAACATTCTTTTCATTAATGATAGTGTTAAGGGGGTTAATCAGATATTATAAATAATAGACAATGCTAATGAAAATTCAAAACAACATAAAATGTTATTATATGAAAATATTGAAACCAATATTCATCCTATATTCAATATAAAATTTCCTTCATCGATTTTTAAATGATAACTATTGTATTGTGATTTCTTATTTTAAGAAATTCATAGATTGTTTGTCTCAACACTTATTAATGGTTGAATATTATTCCCAATAATTCCCACTTAATAATGTTTCTTATTCCACCAATCACTAGACAATTAAATTCCACACATACATCCCTATGTTTTGTAGTCCTATTATTGTATTTTAATAAACATTACAGGTTATAATGTGTTATGAAATAATAGATTTCCAAAAAAGAGCTATCATTTTTATTAGATCATTTCTATTTTATTTCTTCTTCATCCTCCATAAAATATTTCATTACATTTATTCATAATAAAATTATTATTTTTCCAATATATAGGTTTTTTATGTTAATTTATCAATCTAGACCTAAATACTCATCCATAAAATGGAAAACAAACCATTATTTTTGTGTATTGTGGACTACGTCCTAAAAACCAATGAAATTAATATTCCATCACCATCTCTCATAGATCTATTATAATATTTGAACTAATTAATAAACATGATATTAATTTACAAATTTGAGATTCTTAAAATGAAATTTTTTATTAGCTTTTTACATTTTCTATTCACTAGAAAATGATAATTTTGTCCATTTGTACATTTCGACTTCCGCCAATTAGTAGTGATGGGATGCATTTTTCGACCCATACCACATAAAATGATATATGTAATTATATTTAAGTTAGTAATATTATATTTTCTATTTTATGATCATACATAATAAATAATACCTACCTTCATTACATAATAATGATCTAAAAATGTAAATGTTACTCATGGATACATAATGACCATCATCCCCATTATTGTAATATAATTTATTTTTCATTACCATTATTCATGAATGGTTATGAAATTATTATTCAATTATAAAAAATATAATTATTTCAATGTTAACATTTTCTATATGGTTCAATGATGAGCACTTTGATCATAGTCAACCTTCTAGTGTCATATATGACATAAAAGCTGATTGTTATCAAAATACCCCACATGAATATAATTGAGTAAGTAGTTATTTATATCCATATAATCAGTTATATAAAAGGAATTATAAACACATAAAATGTTCATAATATGTTAAATAAGATATTTAATTTTTTAATTCAAAAAGATAATTTAAAAAAAATTGAGATTCAAGGTTGTGATTTTTTATTCAAAATAATATTTTCATGATTCCCTTAGAACATTAATTTTCATATATGGTCTTAATTTTAATATTAATTTATCGAATTTTTATATGAAAATTATATATATAAATATAATATCATGTCTATTTTTTAATTTATTCCATATTTTTTACAATGGATTATTTTGATGTTATGATTCGATATTCTATAAAAATAAATACAAATTCTTTTATATGTTATCATCTTCCATGAAAATAAAATTTACCACTACCATTAATATAATTTTATGTATCTATTTCACTAAAATATTTCAGGATTTTTAAATAAAAAATCTTCCATATATTTTCTGACATTTTTATGAAATTTTATGTTTATGTAAAATGTTATTTTGTTATCAAAGATTGTTTTTCGTTGGATTTTAAATGGGGGTGTAAAGAGTATTATTCATGATATAGTCATTGGAATTTGTAAATATGATGGGTGAACAAAGATAACACTAGGAGAACTCAATATATTTTATATGATGGCTTCACCAAAATAGAGATCCAATGATTTGGTTAATGATTATATTCTCTATAAAATTATATTGGATGTTTTCAATATGTTTATACTAATTGTAATAGTTATATAATCGTTCTTTGAGGATGATGTCTAGATGCACCAACATAATCTTTCTATTCATCAGATATATAATTAGATGAAATATATTTTATAATAAATATGATTAATGATCTTTTTAACATAAAAATAATTCCAGTTCTAGGTGAAATGGATTATTTCTTGAAAAAATTGTTCTCAAGTGTTTTCTTATTTTTCACAGCACTAAGAGTTTTCATTTTTTGTCCCAAACTATGATTTTTATTCTCATTGAATATATAATAATGTTTTTCATAGATTTTCATGGATGTGTATGGATAATAATGAGGTCACGATTAATGTTCTAAAAAGGTGTCATGAAAGGAAATAATATTTTCTTTTGATTGTTTATACGGGGAAAAAATTGTAGTCAAATTATAATTTTTTAAATTTATAAAATATTTTTCTAAAATTGTTGAGTTAATACCTATTTATATAAAATTAAAAAAATAAAGTATATTTTGGAATGATACAATTTGAATTACAGTAAATATAAATAATAATATGTGATGTTTAAATCCAGGCACATACAATGAGATAGTAATTCATATATGAATCACCAACCAACTCCTAAAAACAAGAAAATATTTTGTATGTAGGTAGTATTATCATAATTTTATACTTATTAGGATCCACACTGAATGCTCTCATATAAAATTATAGTATTAAATAATAAATCCTAGTGAATATAAAAAAGGATAATACTTTTCCTATCTGTGTGAAAGTATTTCTCATCCTAATCAAGCCTTTCTCATCATGTGATTGAATTGTTATTGTCCAAAACCCCCAATAAAAATATTCCTATTAATTTTTTGGTAAAATTGTGACCAATGGTTTGTCTCCCATGGAGGATGTGTACCTTGTAATCAAACTACATCTTTATTTATTTAATTTTGATAATATATGAGTTAAAACATAAAATTTTCTAGAACAAAAATATAAATATAATACATATTCTAAGGAATAGTATATATTACATATAGTTCTATGAAATCATAAATAATTTGAGTGAAATTTTATATGATAAAGATAACATTAGTAAAAAATATTAGTCCCTTAAACATTCCATTTATCACTGTCTAATTTTAAACAATGTAAATTTCTATACCAAAATATATAGAAACAATAAAAATATTATATATAGAGACATCATATAGGTATTTTTTTCTCTTATGATAGTTTTTCAACTACCAAAAAATCTAAGAAATCTAAAG
Source organism: Viscum album (assembly GCA_963277665.1). NCBI lineage: Eukaryota > Viridiplantae > Streptophyta > Magnoliopsida > Santalales > Viscaceae > Viscum > Viscum album. The sequence goes on along the minus strand of OY728143.1, from coordinate 56,344,295 downwards.
AAGTTGAATTTTTTGTGTTCGATGTGGAGACCACACCCAAATAAGTTTAAATAAAAGAAAATTATTTTTTTGTCATAGCAAGTAATGAAATCATGGAAAAAATATATTGAAGTTTAAATAAGATAAAATGATACCTAATTAAATATAACAAACATTTATTGAAAATTTATAATGAAAAATGTTAGCATTAGAAAGAAAAAAATATAAATGGGAATACCTTTAGATTATTAATAACAAATTCCAATTGGTGTTCCGATCAATATAGCTTCAAATAATCATTAGAACTAATTTTTTTCAATCTAATACTCTCATAAAATAATACATACTACTTATTATAAACATCATAATTGGACAAAGACATTTAAATTTATATGAAGCTGGTGTGGACAATCTCTTGTTCTATTTATATGTACAATAATTTATCCCTCTTGTTTCCTTGTTGATGGATGTGTATCATAAAAGATACTTCATAAATTTTTTGACCATATCTTAATTAATCACCAATGACAAATGAGATACATTATCCATGTTATGAAAATATATGCTTTTATTAATGATTTATTTATTTAAGGTAGATATATTTCTTCACATTCCTTCAATTTGTAGAATTAAATAACTTCATTAATTATATAATGTATCCATGAAATACAATGTAAAAGTAGGTCACAGACTAACCATTAATATAAATTCATAATAACCAAATTTTTTTGTTTTACCTCATGTTAATCCTGATTTATTGAATTTTGATGAATTTTTTTCTAAATATTCAACTTCATAAATTGAATTATTTGTTTCATCTTCATAATGATGGATTAAGAACTTGGTCCTTTAAGAATAAACATTCCCCATTCTAAAAGGGCCTAAAAGTTTTTTGTAATTCTTTTTTATTGAGATCATTATGTCCAAAATAAAAAATTTAGAAAAACATGTTGAAATTATAAAATTAAAGGGGATTTTATAATATAGATCATAGTCATAGAAATTATATAAATGATGTAAATTGAATTAAAAAGACAAAATGGTTGTGATATATTAATTGAATTACATATAAAGAATTCTAAATATATTAATTCTATAAATTACCACTCAATGAAACATAAACTCTTAATAATTTTAGATGTATATTTAAATGGAATGTTAGAAAATAAAAGCCATTCAAATTTAATTAACAATTATTAAAATCATGGAACCATGATTATCATCATACTTTAGCATCTTAACTTAAAATTTTGACACAGTTTTCATTCATTCAATTCATATTATATTCATTCTATTGAAAAATAGATTGATATGCCACATATTTTCTCATTGAAAATATTATTAATGATTTGGATAAATTTTTCCTCTTATAAATAATGAAATGGTTTCCATAATGTTGTAAATTTTCACAATTTCATTACAATTTATTTTAATAAATTTATCTATCATGATGAATTATATATGGTCTTTCAGAGCATTAGAGGATGGTGGGTTTTTGGTAAAAACAATTCAGTGGAAAAAAGGGAAATATTGTAAATTTTATGATGATTAATAACATAATTATAGACTCCAAACAAGGAGGGTGATCTTGTATTACGTCAAGTAAAACAATCATCTATAATAAAACAAAAGAATATTTCATATAATTCCCTCCCATTCACTAAATTAGTAAATATATAAAAAAAATTACCAATATTTATTATTTTATATAATTTCTATTCAAACACAAAAATTGTATTTTTTGGATCCTCTAATAAATTTCTTTTGAATGCTCTAGAAATGAACAAAATAAATTATAAACAATTTTATATTTATCCCCATATTTATTAGTAACCCATATAATAAAATACAAATTATTACCCACATGTATTATTTTACAAAATCCAAAAATGTTCATGATTATAATGTTTTATGGGAAAATGGATAATAATTATTATAAAATAAATATCCATTTCTAGGAAACAAATGTCCCAAAAAATAAAATGTAAATGGTAGAATATATATATATAATTTCTAAAAATGGTATATAATCATAAAAAATTTCTAAAATCATATTAAACACAAATTCCATAAATGTGACGTGTTCTTATAGAAACATAGATTCTTTTAGTTGAAACAAGGATAATTGTTTCACTCATAAAGTGGGTATACAATAAATGTAATGTAAAATTTTGTTTAAACTCCTCACAGTCATGTTATTTTTAGCATGGTATATCTTTTATGTCATAAAATTCAGAAAAAATGTTCTTTTCATGGATTTCTACAATTGTAGTCAATAAATTAACACATTTTGAAAATTATATAAGGTTATTTTGATCAATAATTTTATTTTTTTACATGAAAAAATTTTCAAATAAAAATGGTAAATATTTTTAATTTTAAAAAATTAAAAAAAATATTATAAAAAATAATACAAAAAATTCAAAAAATTTGAAATAGAAATTTAAAGAAACTCGCAATATACATTATTTTTATATGAACATGGATAATTGATTAAAATACATAACTATATATAAATATTATGACTGTGAAGTGAAAATCAAGAAGATTTGAAAAGATTATCTTGGGGGAAGGAATATGAAAACATGGCGTTTAATATAAAACATGATCCATATATTATTTTAAAAAAAGATAAAACATGGAATCCTACCTGAAAATAAAAAAAATTGGATTAGTTAATAATTAAATTTTTTTAATTATAGTGGATTAGTAAAGGAAAATATCCTTTTCATAACCCTCACCCTCTGACTATGTGGGTGGAAGTATTTCACTAAACATAAATATTTCAATGTGATCATCCCCATTCAAAGGGGCGGGGGTGATTTTTATCTCATGAACCACCAAAATAAAATTTATAAAATAATTTTAATCTGAAAAATGATATAAATGATCAAATTGTAATATTTAATTTTTATCTCTTTGTCTTTATAATTCAATTTATCATCCTTTGGAGGAAATAAAATGTAAAAGAACATAACTGTAATATTATATATTTTAGTGACCTTCATTGTTTATTGAAAAATACTTTTAGGATGTGGATCATCATCAATTTAATCTTCAATTTACATCCCTTCATTTAAAAATATCTTATTACAAATATTCCTCTTATATATTATTGTACTCTTAAATTGGTAATACCACACTTCCTATGAATTTTCGCTTTAATTCCATTTTAGATAAAAAATATTTCTTTTCAAAATTATTTGGAATAAAATATTATCAATTATATTTAGCGAAAAATTTAATATTGAAAAAATATTTTCAAAACATGTTAAAAACATTAGTATTCATCAATTGACATTTTAGGATTCATATATTTTTTACATGGAAAATAGTTTTATAGAATATATGAAGAATCTCATTTTTGTCCAAATATTATTCAAATATGAATGGCCTTATATTTTATTCTTATTAAAGAAAATTTTTAATTCAACTATCTAATTTTTAAAATCAAAATATCTTAATTCATTTAGAACATAATTTTATATAATTTAATCCCAAAAATATTCTAACTAATTTGATTTCCCATTATTAAAATCAATTGGAATGTCAATGTTTTTGTTTTAATTTTTTCAAAAAATGAAAAATGAAATGTCCAATTCCTCTCACAATTCATCCACATAATGATATTTTTTATAAAACAAATACACATAATATTTTCATTTACATGAGTTTCTCTTTTAGCATTAATTTTATTAATTCATTTAATCATTTTTTTAATAATAAAAATTTGTTTTTTTCTATGGAATAATTAATTCATTTTTTGTAATAATTAAATAATTTATGGACCGTGAAATTGTTTAAAAAAATTGTGAATATAAGTTTTTGGATTTTGAAATAATTTTTTTGAATTGTGAATTTAATATTTCTTAATTACAAGATTACTCAAGTTATTAGTAATAATAAATATTATAAAATTTTTTACATTTTTGGTATATTTTTTCATGTAACTAAATTATTGAATAAAATTATAGAAAATTACTAAAAGTTAATATACAATATATAAAACCTCACATTAAATGTATCTAATTGACATAAGTGTTTGTTTCGAAACCCCAATCAAATATTCCTCATTTAATATTAGAATTGTAGTATCTTTATGGTTCAGTCATGAATAGGTTGTGAAATAAGTGATAATTTTTCAAAATTGTTATAAGATAAATGATAATATTAATTGTATTGATTATTGTTTTGAATCAATGTAAATTACTTAAATTTCATAGATATAAAATATATTAATGAAATAAATTAAAAATAATAAATAATAAGTATTGATAAATTACTCTTTAAAGGTAGTACAAGTGGACAAGCATTGAATAAAATAAAACAACTTCATTGTTTTCTTAAAATGTTTTCCAATTGCATCACCTAATTAATACAGTAATAACTCGTTTTGTACCACTATGTTAACTATAAATTGAATTGAGACACCCAATATGGGGTTTTTCCCTCATATAAATGTGATTTGATGCCCTAAAAACCATCGACAATCTCAAACAAGTTGAAATTTTATTCACAAAGGAGAGAACTCACCCAATGAACATTAATTAAAAAAAATTATTTGTATAGTTACATTTGGATATAAATTATTTTCTAACATATACTAAATTTAAAATAAGAAATAAAGTGATATCCTACAATCCAGAATGAATTTTTTTATAAAAATTCAAAATAAAATAGTTTATTTTGAAAAAAAAATCTAAAAAGAGGAAAACCATTACATGTTAACATTCAATAAAATCATGATGTTCATCCCAAAATTGTTATGTTAACTCAATTAAGAATCATTTCCCCTAGTACAAAATAACAATCTCAACGAACTTCTTCCTTCTAATAATATTCTAAAATTGATATAGATATATAAATTTATAGGAAAGGGGAGTGTAAAATCATATATTATTTTTATAGCTGATGAAACGATTCTAAATCTCAACCTTGTTGGATTTCTAATCAGGAAAATGGATCTTCTCAAAATATTGTAAATTTTTTTCATAGTTCCTCACACACAAAATATGAGATGCATTGGACACATGGTGAAAAAGTTATTCCACGATTAATGAAATATGTATTTTCAATATAAATTATATCATAAGCTTTATTCTCATTAGTTTACTAAAAAAATCATTAAATGAAGATTTCTTACATTATATTTACTGATGATGGGAAAATAGAGTTATCTTCCTTTTATAGTTGCAACCACCTCACATTGAGCTATATGGATCATGTTATTAAATTATTTAATGATGTTAGTTTATTTATGTATTTTTATTCAATATACAATCGTCAGTGATTCTTTTTTTCGTAATTATGACAGATTCATTGTTTTTCAAATTAGATGAAATGAATCCTGCATTAAATTGGTACCTAATAAAAGGAAATTATAAAAAAAAATTGTATTATAATATTAATCCCCAAAAAACCAATGATATAATACAATATAAAAACAACCATTGTCACACTCTAACATCACACATTGGTAATGATTTATAATTATTACCTTTATATGATAATTTTATTTGATTTAATTATTCATTGAGGTGTGGGTCGAGTCTAGCCTGAGTTTTTATAGTTTGCTGATAAATGATTTTTTGGATTTTCTGTGTCTGACACTCAGAAAATGATCAGTTGAAGCTGCGATACATTACTAAATCACCATACGCCCCGCTCGTTACATGGTTAATAAATTAATCAACGAATTAAACAATAAAGTGCTCATAAAATAAATTAACAAACAAATAAAATAATATTTTTAATGATTTTTCTTCATAATAATGATAGTAATAATAATTATAAAAATAATATTGTTGGGCATTGTTATTATTTCAAAGAATATTTTAATTTGGTCATGGATGTTAAATTAATGTTATGATTATATAATTATTAACTTATTATTATTATTATTTTAAAATTGATTAAGTTTCATTTTATGGTTTTATTTTTCATTCAGTTTATTTTTATTCTCTTTCTATTTTATTCAATTTCTTTTTTTATTTCCATTTTAATTTTACTTTCATTTTTCTTTCCCATCACCATGAAATCCCAACAGCCTCCTCGGAGCTTCATCAAACCTCCCGCACCCTCTTTGTACGTTCGGTCCCCTCTGACTAGGTTGTTATTCCAGTTTGGGAAATTTTTTGGTTAGGTTTTGGTTTGTGTTTGGTTCGTTTATGGTGTAATTGATCTAATTTCGTGATTTTTGGGCTAAATTGTTTTGTAGGATGTGCGACTGATGTTATTGGAAATTTTAAAAAAAATATATGAGCTTTATCTACTATTAGGTAGGTGGTTATAGGTATAACTATTGCTTGATGGATTAATTTTCTTATTAGAATAATTTATTATGTCCTTTCATTAGTTACATAACTATGAACATAGTTTTTGAAATTAATATAACTTCAGTTTATTGAATTTGAAGCATGTCAATAAAGTGAGTAGTGTGTTTTTTTGAAAACCCTTATTGAGTCATTTGATTATGTCATATGAGTTGTGAAATAAGTTTATTTAATTTGGGAAGAGATATGAATTGGATTTTGATGTGGTGATGGTTTTTATTTTGTAATAAAAGAATTTTTTGTGTGAGTTTTGTGTGGGAAAAATCATGTGACATCTCTTCGAATTGTTTTATATAATTTCATCATGGATTATGAAATGATATGGTAGTTAAGAATTAGTTTTTGAAAACTTTCTAGGGGTGAACATCATTCAAGAATGAAAATTTTTCATTTATTTACTAGTAGAATGTTTATGCCATATGACTTTGAATATTCTGTGAAAAAACCATGATGATCTATTTACTATTTTATAATCTCTGTTTCTACTTTGATTAAAATTTGAAGGGCTACAGTGGTGTTTTGGGTGTGTTTTTCATGTAATCCCATGTGGTACTTCATGGGTCCATTTTTATAAATTAAAAAAAGATTATTTAGATGATATTGTTGGTGAAAACCTTATTTTTATAACATTATACTATGTGTATGGTAATGAAAGAGGGTTTGGGTCGAACTACTGTGTAAATTGGTATTCTGATCTTTTAAATTTATTTATAAAAATTTGAATTTTTTTATTAAATAATTATTAAGGGTGAATTTTTTTTTGGTTAAATGGATTAAATGTTTCTTGTAAAAAAATTCATGCGACGTCTGTGGAAATTGTTTAATAAATTATATTAATGATTTTTTTTGAGAATGTAAGTGATTGATTTTACTATGCAGTAGTTAATTTGTTGTGTAAGTGGTGTAGATTTTGTTTTGGGATATTTTTAGTGGGTGTATAATTTTTAAATGGTTTTGTGTGTGTGTGAGTATAGTGTTGGGTAAATATAACACCTCATTTGTTTTGTTTCTTTGTTTTTGACATAGGAAATGAACTCTAAACTACATCATCTCAAATGGGAAGCTTGGGTACTAGGGTGGAAGACTAGGACTAGTGCACTAGTTATACAGATGTGGCATTGGCCCATTTTCACTTATCTAGATTAGCGATTGCAACACTATCTAAAAATTTAGATGATGTTTGGAATCCACTAGGTTATGGATGACTTGCCCTACTTTAGGGTCTTGCATCAGAACATATTTTAACGGGTTTCTATATCATTTCTCACTAAGGCATGGAATTATAGGGGCCCACATATCACTATTATCTTTAGGGCCTCTCCCATGTTTTTTGCTCCTCTTTTGCATTGAACTCACGGTCAGCACATGATGTGACGTTGGGGTTACCATAAAAGTGTGTGTGTGTGTGTGTGTGTTTTAATTTATGTTGTTTTTCTTTAAATTATTTTTTCATAAAACGTTTTTCATTTAAAAAATTTGAACATTTATTTATTTTTCATTTATTAAACTGAAAATGTTTTTTTCATTAAAAAATTATGCGTGGAAACTTTTCTCGGTGTCATCCTACTGTTCTATTAGTTCAAATCGTACATAAACCTTTGGGATTATGTAGAATCATTTTCTTCTGCATTCCAGGTTGAGGCATCAATAATAGAATCTGGGGTTATGGTTCTCAGTGGAACCCTTGTGTTGGTTTGGTTGTGGTGGCATGGGGATGTGACTCCCCATGTTGCACGAAGGTTTGAGTTGGAGTTTCAGTTTTCCATTGATGTAGTCTCTTTTGGGTTTTTAGTTCAAGTTGTAAACATTAAATCTGAACATGGTCTAAGGGTATATTTGTTTTTCTGATTTCTATTTCAATTTATTCAGTTTATTGTTATTTATATTTATTTATTCTGGTAAATAGTTATCGTGTTTTATTTTTGATATCGGGGCACTTGGGCCAGCCTGTGGGGATCGGGAACACCCATCGAGCATTTCTGCAAATTGGGTCGGGCATCGTATTGATGGAGACCCGATATGGTTCGTTATAAAATGGTATTATAGGAGTTTTGTTCTTGTAATTTGGGTTGTTAGGTTGATCCGAGATAGGACTGTCGGTACTCTAGTGGTAGGTGTGAGAAGAGCACCATGAACTCTTACTCATCACAATCCACAAGTAAATAGGGATAGATTTGGCTTTATGTTTTCTCTTTGGTAATTATAGATGGGGGATGATGATTTGAGTAAACTGGTACTGTGAGTGGTCTCACATGGAGGAGTGACCCATGTGATGCCTGAGAGTATGGTTCAACACACTTAGTGGTTGGTGCTTGTCTATGGCATAGTCTGCTGTCGGGTTAGACAAAAAAACTAGTCCTCCATCTAGGTTCTTTAATTTCTATGATGTGTTTCTTTAGATTAGGGATGGCATGAAAGTGTTTTTTTAAGGAAATAGGATTTTTTAGTTTGCTGTTATTTTATTTTTGTGTATGTTTGGAATGATTCTTGGGGATTTTTTTCTTTTGGAACTTGTTTTTGGAATTTGGCATTTTATTTGTCGAAGTTGAATTTCTAAAATAACACCTTTGGTTATTTGAAATCGCTGTGAGTTTTTTTTTGGAAAATGGGATGCATTTTGAAAAATTGTCCTAAAATTTTGAAATGGTTTTGAAAAAAGGTATTTTTGGATATTGAGAATGTTTTGTTTAGAAAGTAGAGTAGCCTTGTTTTTTCAGTGGTATTCATATGGGTGCTCACATGTGCATGTGGATGTGATTAATGGATAGTTAGTGGATCATGTGGATGGGTTCCTGGGTGGCATGAAAATTCATATAATCTAGGAAACATAGAATATGATTGGTGATTGATTGATTTCTACGACTAGTTTTTGTTTTCTATAAAGTGGGATTTTTTAAAATGGGTTTTTGTTCTTAAATGGATTTGGATATTTCAAAAAAAACATTTGAGTTTAGAGTGAAGATGGAATTTTCAATAGAGCACTTAGGCTTCATGGTGCAGTGTTTGGTTATTCAAGTGGGTGTTTTTTCATGAAGAAAAAAATTATGTTTTAAATTGGAATTATTGGAATTGTGTTTGAGGTGTGGAAGTTTGTTTTGAGATGTGTTTGGATTTGTGGAAGGTTGTTTTGTGTTCGTGTTTGGGATATAACCCCTAGAAAGGTCACATGGGTTTCCAGTAGGTCTCTCTGTTGTTGGCACAACCCGGACTCCCAATGGAGTGGCAGAGTTGGGTTCTTCTCAGTTGTGTAGACTATTTGTAGATGTCAAGGTCAGTTGGATATCATTGAGTTCTTTGAGAATTTTAGGAATGTTTCCATTTTTCGAGGGACTCGAAATGTTGTTCATGCGTATGTTGTCTCGAGTATGTTTTGAGGAGAGATACTACAATAGAAAATTATGATTGTTTCCTTTTTTGTGAGTGGGGATATCTTGAACGATCCTCAAGACTATCCTCATCTCGTGGTTGTACCTATGGAAGTGAAGGTTCCTCATCTGATGAGGACTGTGAAAGAAAGGGGAAGGTTCTTGGATTTCTCCATCCATCATTTTGTGATGCATGTTGGTCCAAACACTCAATATATTATCTCTAGTGTGATCATTTTGGAACTCTATGTTGTTCATTGCAATTCTCAATGGGTATGATAACGGAGAGGCAACTTGGGAGACGAGGAGATGTTTGTAGATTGCTTTTATAGAAGAAGAAGTTCCAGTTAGAGGTTGTCAGCTTATGAATGCAAGGTAGTAGTTGCTTCCGACATTAGAGCCCCGACCATAGGTCCTGGGGTGATGATTGAATATAGTCAAAACATATAGAACGTGGGATGGGCTTGGTCTAACATAATTCTCCAGTTTCTAGATGAGGACAACATAAATTTCCCAATTGAGGTATCATCTTTGAAGGCTTCATTTTCATTGTGAGGTGAAAAAAGCCCAAGTCTCCTCGTAGTGGTCTTAATTTGTGGGAGTTTCTATTCGACCTCAATGAGTTTCGTAGAATCTTCATTCTTGTAATTCCAGTGGGCGTGCTCTGTGAACCTTATTGTGATTAGTTATAGATAAAAACTATACTCATTATAGAGATTCTGAAGTCTTGTGGGATTAACATGTGCCTGTCCAGTTTTCCGCTAGGTATGGGGATTCTACTATCAAAGCGATCTCTTGTGGTGAAGTTTTTTCTAGTGTAGGAGTCATCCTTGAAGGTCATCTTGTGTTGGTTGGTGTGTGATGAGGAGTTCTGTCCGTATCGATAAATGTAAACTGGGAATACCCGTGTGGGTGTGGTGGTGTTTGGAAAATTTTAAAATGGTGGGGAGACCCATTGCAGGTCTCATCAACATCTTCTCTTATGTTGGTTTTGATCATCATTGTAATCTTAGAGGGTCATGTCAGTGTTAGAGGTAGTCTTAAGAACCAATATTTGATAAGAATCATAATATTTTGGGGATACCACTATTGTATGAACTTTTGGAAGACTCTATTTTCAAGGTTCACTTGGAGAGGCATCCCCTTACTTCTGCTCCGCCCAACATCGTCCATGATAATTGGTTAGCTCGGGTAGTGGGTCGTTGGACGAGTATTCGTGGATATATATTGTGGCCCAATGATCCCTATGTCAGGGGATGCAGTGCTCCATTTTGTAGTTTTGTTTGAGGTGAATTTGTGGTTGATGGTTATTTTTCTTGGTGATTCTGGTTTTGAGTTCATGGAAGCTTCAAGTCATGGGTGTTTTGAGTGCCCAATATTCGGGTCTTTGTATTTTTTTAGGTGTATTAATGGTCTCTTGTGGATCCCTTGGTTGACCTAGTACTTAGGATATTCTAGGGGTAGAAATTGTCAGGGTGGGGAGAATTGTAACACCAAAAAATCGCACATCGTTAATGATTTTTAATTTTTACCTATATATTTATTTATTTTATTTTATTTTATTATTTTGATGAGGTGTGGGATGATTCCAACATGAGTTTATCTAGTTTGCAAACAAATGAATGTTTGTCCTAGCAGATTCTGACACTCGAACAAAGCTTGTTGAAATCTGCAGCACTTCGCTAAATCACCATGCGCCCAACCCGGTATGCTGTTAATTAATTAATCTATGAGGTAAACCCTAAGGTGTTCATAAAATAAAACAACGATCAAATAAAATAATATTATTTATGATTTGTCATAATAATAATAATAATAATATTATTATTATTATTATTATTAATTTTGGGGATTATTATTATTTCAATAATTATTTTAATTTGGTCATGGATGTTAAATTTATGTTATAAATATAGATTTATTAAATTATTATTATTATTATTATTATTAAATGGATTGAGTTTCTTTTTTGGGTTTTATTTGGTTTTAAATTTCTCCTTATTCTCTTTCTATTTTATTCATTTCATTTTTACATAATTCCCTTTTTTATTATACTATCACTTTTTTCAGCACCGCACAATCCCAATATCCCCCGTGAAGCTTCGGCCGACCTCCCGCTGCCTCAACAAAGGGGCTTTACCCTCTGACCAGGTTGTTATTCCATTTTGGGTAATTTTTTGGTTTGGGTTTGTTTTTGATTTTTTCGTTTATGGTTTAATTGATATGGTTGATTGATTTTAGGGATTAATAGTTTTGTTTGCGGTGCAATTGAAGTTTGGTGGACTTTGCGCACAAAATCTATGAATTGGTCTACACTGATGTAAGTGGTTCCCCATATAACTATTTCTTGATGGATTATTTTTCATTTTTGATTATTTTAGTATATCATTTCATTAATTACTTGGTTGTGAATTTATTATTTAAAAATAATTCAACATGCATTGATTTATTTTGTAGCATGTTAGTATAGTGTGTACTGTGTTTTTGTGAAAACCTTTATTGTGTAATTTGATTGTGTTATATGAGTTGTGAAATATGTTTATTTAATTTGGGAAAAGCTATAAATTGGATTATGAAGTGGTAGTGATGCTCATTTTGTAATAAAAAAAGTTTTTTGTGAGTTTAGTGTGTGAGAAAATCATGTGGCGTCGCTAGGAATTGTTTTATATATTTTCTTAATGGTTTAGGAAATGATATGGAATTTGAGAATTTGATTTTTAAAATAGTATTGGGATACACTTCATTCAAGAATGGTCATTTTTCATTTATTTACTAATAGCATGTTTTTTCCATATGAGATTGACTTTTCTTTGAAAAAAACCATGCCGAGCTATTTACTATTTTATAAACTCTATTGATACAATAATAAGATGTTTACTATTTAATGTGGTGTTTTTGGAGTGTTTTTATGTAATCCCATGTGGTGATTCATGGGTATATTTATATAAATTGTAAAATGTTTAATTAAATGACATTGGTGGAGAAAACCAGGTTTTTATAAGATTATACTGTGTGTTTGGCAAGATAGAGGGTTTGGGTTGGTCTATTGTGTAAAGCAGTGTTTTTCTCTTTATAATTTATTTATGAAAAGTTTAATTGTTTTAATAAATAACTATTAAGGGTGAAAAATTATTTTGGTTAAATGGTGTAAATGTTTCTGGTGTGTAAAGTCTTGCGATGTTTGTTGAATTTGACTAATAAAATCTTTTAATGGACTGTTTTAGCATGTAAGTGCTTTCTTTGACTATGCAGTGGTTAATTTGTTGTATATGTGATGAAGATTTGGTATTGGGATATTTTTATTGTGCGTCTTTTTTTAAATGGTTTTCAATGTGTGTGAGTGTAGTGTTGGGTAGAGATAACACCTCATTTGTTTTGTTTGTTTGTGCTTGACAAATGAAAGGAACTCTAAACTACTGGAGCAGAAATGGGATTCCCGAGTACTGTGTGGGAAGACTAGGACTATTTCTCTAGTGATATGGAAGTGGCATTAGACCTATTTCACATAGTTGGATTGACTACTACAACACTAAAAAAATTTTGGATAATGTTCAGAGATAACAAGGTTATGGACGTGTTTCCCTAATAGTGGGTTGTGTAAGAAAACATATATAGTTATGTTCCTAAACCATTTCTCACTTAGACATGATGTTCTAGGGTCTCACTTATTTCTAGTATATTTAGTGCCCCACCCATGTTTTGTTCTCCTCTTTTGCATTACGCTCACCATCAACACACAGTGATATGTTGGGGTTTCTATTAAAGATTGTGTGTTTTGGTGTGTTTTAATTTATGTTGTTTTTCTTTAAATAAGTTTTCCATAAAACATTTGTAATTAAAATTTATTTATCATTTATTTATTTTAAATATGTTATATTTCAAATGTATTTGTCAATTCAAAATTATGCATGGAACCTTTTCTTGGTGTCATCCTTCTCGGATTTTAGCTCACACCCTGCAAAAACCATTGGGTGTATGTATTCTCTATTTCATCTGCATTCTAGTTTGAGGCATCAAGCATAGCATTGTTGGTTCGGGTTGTCAGTGGAACCCTCGTATTGGTTTGGTGGTGGTGGCTTGGGAATGTGACCCCTCATGTTACATAGAGGTTTAAGTTGGAGTATTTGTTTTCTATTGATGTAGTCCATTTTGTGTTTTTAGTTAATGATTTAAACATTAAATATAAACATGGTGTAATGGTCTGTTTGGTTGTCTGATTTTAGTTTCAATTTATTCATATTGTTGTTTATTTATATTTATTTTTTCAGGTAAATTATTCCCATGTTTTATTATTGATACCCAATTAATTGTACCAGCCCGTGGGGATCGATAATTCCCTTTGGGCCTCGCCACGGTCGGGGGTGGGTGTCGGTTTGATGGCAAACCAACTTGGTTCGTCACATCCATTGTTATGGAATATTCATATTTTATAAACAAAAATCATCCATATTCTATAATTATTTAATTTTCATATAAGGGGATTATGTTTTTTGTATATATTAATATAAATTCAAAAAAAAAATTAATATACCAATTACCTCAATCTCAACACTTGAACTCATGGACAAGTGAGAACTAAAAAAAATTATAGTTAAAATAAAAATAACTTTCAATGAAATTAATGAAGTGTAAAATATATGAACCTTTATTATTATTCATCTAAAAAAGCATAAATTAAAAATATTATATTCTTTTACTTTTGTTGCATTATTATTTTTTCATTCCTCAATGCACAATGATTCCTACCTTATTCATTTCCCCCTCAAGAAATTATTTGGATTCTGAATAATGTTTTCTATATCATTATAAATTCATGTGTCATTGTAATATTTAAAAATATATTAATCTATACAAAATTAACCTAATAAATATAATATATACAAATTACATACAACGTTTTTTTATAGATTTTTGATTGTTGGTGAATTTCATATATAAAAATTCATGGATAATAGCATAAGTTTTGGAATTGTTTTAAAAAAATATTGTATGATTAAGCATTCCAATCAGGAATGGCATTATACACTTTATTCAAGGACTAAAAACATCTCTAAAACAATTTCATAATTTATTTCATTGAATTAAAAACTATCACAAATCAGTCCCATTTTGTATAATTGTTTTTCCCAAAACATTCATATATTTGGAAATAGATCATGAAAGAAACTATTAATTTCAAAAAATCTATACAATGGAAAAGATTTTTTCTTGAATGTTATATAATAGAAAAATGTTTTGTATCAACAATTTTCTCTCCTACCAATGATTTAAATCTACCACATTTATGAAAACACAATGTTACCCCACACATAAGCATAACAAATATCTGCGGTTGTACATCAAGAGAGTGTTTGAAAGAGAGATTTTTCTCTAATGTGTGTAACTAAATAGATAGTCAATGGAATAAAAGGTATTACAACTATAAAATTTAAATGGTAGTATTAATAAGTAGAATTAAATATTTTCAAATAGAATTTAAATAATAAAAACTTTATCTTAGTCCTTTGGAATGCATGCTCATTAATGATTATAAGGTTTTACATAAACACAAACTATTTTAGTTATGAAAAAAATTATTTGGTTCTATCTTGATATGGGGTTATCATGAATATTTTGTTATAATTATACTATACAACACTCATAGATGTAGTTTTATAATTTAGGTAACATTCATGAAATGGAATTTTGAATAAAATGAACTATTAAATAATTTTATCAATTTTCGTCTGGAAGAAAAAAAATTCCCACAGTCAATTAACATTAGTTCTATGATTGATGTTTCATATTTCATAGACAATAATTTTCAATAACTGTATTAATTTTTCTCATAGTCAACTTTTTTATAAAAACGTATGAAAAAATATGAAAAACTAAAATCATATATCTTTAAATTAAAAATAAACATACTCTATTGATGTTCCACCACAATAGTTATATTTTACAGTTTACTCATTTATTAGAATATTAGATTTTTATATGGGAATAACGAAGTTATGGAACTATAAATAAAAGTGGTTTGGAAATAAAAATAATTTTTTTATTCTAAAAAATAGATTTAAGGTATTTTTATAAAGGATATAGTATGGATAACTACCTAATAAATAAAAAAATGACAGAAAAATGTAAATGAATAAATATAAATAAAATTAAATGGGATCTTAAGAGAGAATATCAATGGATTTAACCCTATTGTGGCTAAAAATGTTTCACATCCCATTTTATATAAGTTCTAGCTAGTCAACCCCAAACAGATTGTGGGATTGGATTCATTATCATAAACTAAAAAATTGTGATTTCTCTAATCTATTCAATATCAGAAAACTTATAGAAGCTATCAATGAATATTTATTTAGGTATCTATGTGATTAAAATTTATTCCAATAATATAGTGTAAGATAATGTTAATAGTAAAGACAATATCCAATGAAAAAATCATCAAAAATGACCTCCATAGGTAGCTAAAATTTAAATCTAGGATCAATTCATGTAGTTCCTTTATATTTTAAAAAGTATTTTTTTTTCAAAAAAAATTTATTTTTGTGAAAGTGTATGTTATAAAGCAAATTAAATATTAATAAACTCTAAAATAGTATACTTTTACAACCTAGAAATTAAATTAGAGGGTATTGATATGAAAATTTAAATGATGAGAAGGTTATGGTTTACACATGTATAAATAATTTTTTATTATCTTTTTAGATATGAAAATAATAATATTTTTAATGTAAAATAAATAGTTATTCTGGAAAAACAATTTTTTTGTGTATAATGTGTTTTTATCATAATAAAATAAGTAAATATGTAATTGAAAAGGGTTTAATGGAATTTATATATTATATATTTCATAAAATTATTTCTCTATCATGTAATGTTTTTTCAATGAACTGGATTCAAATTATAATGTTTAATTCTTAAAAAGTTATTTTTTTCTAAAAACTGGTTTATTCAGGTTCTATAAAAATTGATTTAAATTTTTTTACCCTATTTTGGAGAATGATTTTATAAAAAACGAAATAAATTTTTTTTAAAACAAATATTAAATATCATATAATTATTTTTCTTTATTTTTCTAATAATTTTAGTTTTTCAAGTAATTGTGAACTATATAAATTCTTATAGAAAACTACCTCTATTGTTAAAAAAAATTTATTAGTTAATTATTGTATTATAATATTTTAAAATTAAAATAATTTCAAATATATTGTTATAGATCCTATTTAACCCACTGGAATCTTATTCATTATTAATTTTCATATGAAAACATTTTTTACTTATAAAAACATTTATCGGAA
Organism: Viscum album; assembly: GCA_963277665.1. Taxonomy (NCBI): domain Eukaryota; kingdom Viridiplantae; phylum Streptophyta; class Magnoliopsida; order Santalales; family Viscaceae; genus Viscum; species Viscum album. The sequence continues at coordinate 56,327,327 of OY728143.1, read as the reverse complement.
TGTCTCATTTTTATTGAATCTTTGTGTTTAATAATAAATTGAATTATACGACATCAATAAATCAAATATGAAAAAATGGATTCCATATTTTGAAATATAATTATTAATATTTGATAAAAATTCCATGTAAATTTCTGATCAAAATTAATAGTAAGAATATAATAATTATTTATCGAAGTTATGGTTAAAAAATTGATTATATGTTTGTAAAACAAAACAGAAAATTGTTAAAAAGATATTAAATTATTTTTGATTTTTTTATGAACATATTTTTACCTAATATGGTATAATAATATATAATGATTCACTTTGGTTCTTCTTTGGTTTTTGTAAAATGTGTTTATGTTCTGTTTGATTTAAAAATTCCAGGTGTATTTTCTTCCCCACTTATAATTGTCCATAACCTATCCTCTCATGTTCACACATCAAATTTATTTTTTGACCAATAAAATTATATTTTCTAAGATTTATTCACTTAACATTTCATAGTGGTATTTTATTGAATATTAATCACTCAAATTAATGAATTTTGTGTCAACCAAGTGATTTTTTCGGATGATGAGGCATTGTTTCAGAAGGAACATTTGTAATCTATTTCAACATCCTCCTTCTAAAAAATATTATTAAAATATGAACAAATAGTAAATATAGAATATTAATGTCACGAACCATCCTCAGGGCCTGTGCCGTGACTACCCCAAGCCCACCTTCTATAGGCCAGGGGCAGGCGACTAGCACAAAAGGCGTAAATCCCAAAAAAAGGGAAGGCATTGCCTTTATGAAATGAAAGCACACACAAACAGAGTACAAGAAAGAGTAATACACTAAGCACAAAAGAAAGTGCTGAAAAATAATGGGCCAGAATAAAAACCCAACTAAAATTACAGCTACAACGGACAAAAAAAGTACAACAGAAAGGACAAGCATCTGGAAGATAGCACACATCTCCTGGATTGTCCACCATGGATCCTAACTGATGGGTATGTACAGATGTCCTCCTCAGCACTCCACGTCTGATCGTCCATCCGTCTGTCTCCTCCAGGTACCTACTCATCGTGAGATCTACCTCCGGTTACCGACTCGTCGTGAGATCCACCTCTGGGTACCGTCCAGTCCTCGAATGCTCGGCATCCGTCAGTGATGTCCGTCATCTGCATCCAACACAATGAGGTGCGGGCATAGCCTGTGCAGGGGTGAGTATAACGATACTTAGTAGAGACCCCGAGACCCTCAAGGTCTCAAAAAATCCAAATATGATGACTACAAACAAAGATCCCAATAGATAACCTCTACTTAGGTATATGCCCATACATATAACTAAGTTATCAAGTAACCCATTTCAACCATGAGATAAAAACAAAGGTCATTGACTCAGCTCAATCCAGGATTTTATTAATGATGTCGAAACCATGACTGCTCGAGAACTCCTCCTATATCGAGTACAGTGGCCCTGCTGCTACAACCAAGTGCACCCCACTAACCTTGGACTGCTGAAGTACTCCGCCTATCGAGTACTATGGGCCTACCGCTGCAACCAAGCGCATCCCACCATGGGTCTGCCACTATAACCAAGCGCACCCCCCTCATAGCCTACAGAGGTACTCCTTATGTCGAGTATCGTGGGTATTCCACTACAACCAAGCACACCTCCATCGTGGGTCTGCTGCTACAACCACGCACACCCCACTGGACTATCCGAATCACTCTGAGGCGATCGATCAGCAGTCGTCAAGACTCATCCATCTACTAGTTCTCTGCACTCTGCTAGCTTGTCACCCGGAGGGTCCGCTCCACGAGCTAATGTTTGATACTCGAAGTATCACAATGTCCCATGAAAAAGTATCACAAAAGTCCGACTCGTCATAGGGGTCTCAACGCAACAGATGACGCGTTAATCGTACACCCGGTCCGTGTGTTATCAACCTTTTCATCCCGGGGGCCCGGTTAGTTTCGTGTATGAACCAACCCGACCGTATATCAACTATACCCCGAACTCTCATAGGGTATACTCAATGGGACCGTTTCTCGATGTGATCACCAATGCCGCTGACGGTTCATCAAACGGAAGTCCGGTCTGAAAGTTATCAGCTTTTTCGTTCTAGGGGCCCGGTTGGATTTCGGGTTCAATCCAACCCGGACACTATCCAAATGCGTCTAAAACTCAGGCGAAGTATGCCAAAAGTTTTGTCTTATCAAGAGGAATCCAACAAAGTCGATGGCGTGTCTATTGGACATCTGGAGCTCAAGTTATAGGTGTTTCCGCTCTGAGGGTCCGGTTGGTTTCGTGTTCGAACCATCCCAGCCATACTCAATGTTCTCCAAAACCATGATTGTAATATATCGAAACGCCTATCTCGATCCAAGGATCACTACCCAATAGAAGGTGCATCGATCAGAGGTCTGTAGCCTATGATATGGGAAAAAGACCGAATGTGATCCGAAAATGGGGGGTCTGGGCCCGGTCCGACCCGGCCCAAAACCTCTGGGTCGGCCCAAACCGGTTTGACCCGACCTGGGTCCGAGTCCGACCTAGTAGAGCATGACCCGGCCTAGATGGGTGCGGCCAGACCCGGTCCGCGCAACCCGGCCCAATCGGCTGGGTGGCACGCTGGCTCGGCCAGCGAGCCGAGTAGGGGATGCGGTCCCCTGCGGCCTTTGCGCTCCGCGGACATGGCGTGTGCCGCGTCCTGCTCCCCCGGATCCCGCGTGGCCACGGGATCCAGCCGCCTGCCATCGCAGCTTCAACCGCAGCGGCTCCTCTTGGCGGCGCACCGGGGCGCCACCGCCTCCGTGCTGTCGGCCGGTGTCGGCCGCCGCCTCCGGCAGCCGGTGCCGCCGCACCGCCGGTGATGTCCGCGGGCCACCGGAGTTGCTCCGGTGGACCATTTTCAATTCTGTATGCACCAATGTTCATCTTGGGTCTCGTACTTTACTGTGAATGCCTCAAATTATCTTTGCGGCCCATTCCTTCATCGCCTGTCGATTCGCACACCAAAAAAACCTGCGGAGGGTTGTCGGGCCGTGTTTGTTTGGCCCGCGCCCTCCGCGTTAGGTGTTATCAAATGGAAAACATTTAAACCCATTCTTTTAATCATTGAAGAGGGTTTAATTCACATAAACACAAACCCCCCCCCCCCCCTTACATGGATATTTGACGTCGCACGTCGGGCGTCGCGGAGAACATCGTCACGGGGGTCGGACGTAGATTACATGGACGTCGGGGTGCGTCTGAAGAGGAAACGACATCTCCTCACTTGTTACGGAGATGAAGAAGGAAGTTACGTTGTCGTTGGTGAAGTTTACCATGGTCCCCGACTTCTCCCTTGTCATGGAGGAAGAAGAGGATGGAGAACCGTGATTTCCGAGTCGGTGTTCTTCATCGGAGCCTTGGCATTCTTCATTATGAAGATGAAGTTCTTCAATTGTGAAGAACACTCCCTCTCTCAACACAACAAAGAAACAAAAAAATAAGGCCTTTTCCTTATTTTATTACTTTTTCATACATTTTTAAAATTCAAAAACATTAACTCACTTAATTAATTAGTCTTAAATTGACAAAATTAATGGTGAGATAGGTTGGCATGAATTTATGAGGAAGAGAGGTAGCCACATCATTTATTACATGGGAGGTTTAGAGGGTTTAGAGAATTTGAATAGGTGGGGAATCGTGTGGGCCCCACCTCACTAATATCCTACCAAGAGTTATGATTTTAGTGGGTCCCACCCCAACTCCATCACATGGAATTTAAACCACAATGATGTGAAATAAAAATTGTAACACAATTTTTATCTCACTTTAAACTTTTCCCATTATTTTTAACAACTCTTCCCGAGAAATCGCAACTCCAGAAATGGTCATCCTAAGAAATTACCGGCACTTCTATTTCATCGGTGCCCTCAGATTTCGATTCCGAGCACCGGATTAAAATTTAGAAAAATCTGCTCGTTCGTTCACTGAACGTACCCGAGCCTATCTTCGGAAATTGATTCCGAGAACACCGGGCCACGGAATCAGGCACCGTCAGAAACTGTGTACTCATAAAATTCCAAAGAAATTAAGAAAAAAAATTTCGCCTGAAATTTCTGAGTCTTTACATTACTCCCACCTCAGGGCTTTACGTCCCTGTAAAGCATTAACACAAAATAGGGATACAAAAGTGGTACTGAGCACGCATCTGAGAATTCTTCTCTCATGTGCTCTCGTGGAGGTTCCCGTGCTGCCAAGGAAAGCGAACTTGAGGAATCGACCATCCTTGTAGGACCCGCTCCTATCGATCTTAAACCTATACTGGAACCCCAAAAATGTCACCCCATCGCCAAAGTCCAGCTCCCCATGGTCGATGATATGCATCGGGTCAAGCACGTATATCCTCTGTTGAGATACGTGGAAGTCGTCATGCACCTGGTGCAACTGAGGTGGATGGTTCAAGTGGTAAGCCACCTTGCCTACCCTGTTGAGGACCTAGAAGGGTCCGATGAAGCGCAAAGATAACGTGTCACCTCGGCAAAATCTCCGTAATTCCACTTCGAGGTGAGTCCCGTAAGAAAACATGGTCGTCATCCTTGAACTCTAGTGGTCTCTACCTCCTGTCAGCATAAGACTTCTGTCGGCTCTGAGCTATACTCATCTACTCCTAGATGACCTGGACCTTCTCTGTCTGGCCTGTACCATCTCTTGTCCCACAAGAGCTACTAAGATTTCTTCTTTTCCGAAAAGAGAACTCTGGTCTCATCCCCTAGATGAACCACGTTCTTTGCCTAATATAGTCAATGCAGACATGAATGATGCATTCATGCCATGGACGACGTTGTAAGCCCTCGAAGTTACTACCAAGAGATCCAACCTTCACTCTCGCCTCTAAGGGTCGAGTCACACTGTCGGCATCAGTGTGAGGCCCCTGGGTCTTCTCCAGTAAAAATCTAGAAACTGAGGGTCAAGTCAACAGTTTTAACCGGAACCTCTTAGTACACAAAAAGGAAGGAAGAAAATGTCACAAGGACAAGTGTCTTTTATTACTACATCTCGAAGTATAGAGACACATAACAATAACAACAAAGAAACTAGAAGCACCAAGATCAAAGGTCCCATGCCTGGAACTAGTCCCGCTCTTGCCCGCCAGCTTCCGTAGCTCTGTAGTCGTATGATTCTGTTGCCTGAAGTTGAGCTCTCCCATGTCCACATTTTCCCTGCAGTCAGGGTGGACCTCCTAGTGGTGGTGGTGGCAACACCTCGAAGGGTCATCCTCCTCCAGCTGCATGGCCAGCTCCGCTGTCTCAGTCTCCTGTTCCTTGCGGTCTGCCTTGATCGAACCTATGCCTCTGCCTGGGAGGTCCTTCGTTTATCTAATGGTCATATGTATGGTCGGTCGGACATTCACGTGCCATGGGACAAATCCCTCCGCAGGAGTAACACTGTCTATTCTGGGTAAGTCGCTCTCTACCCCGGGTGGCTCTCACACACGATCTTGTGACATGTGTTCGACCACCTGTATGTCTGGTCCTCTTGGACATCTGCGTCACCTCTCTACTGCCCACTGTAGAAGACTCTGCCGCATGCTGGCTAGTGGTGGGTCCTGCTACTGGAAACTGTTTAGGAAATAAACTCTCCACTAAGAGGGCTTGCTCCAACACCCCTGTCTGCGTTGGGATGCAGGGAGAAATAACAGAAGCTCTAATCTCTCACCTGATCCCCTACTCAAAGGTTCGGGCCCTAAAGAACGGGTCTCAAACCATATCTGTGGAGTAGCATGAGAGGTCTGTGAAACTCGCTGAGTACTGAGCCACCATCATGCTACGATGCTGTAGATGTAGTAGCTCTTGTATACGCACCACTCAAAGGGCGGCTGGAACAAACTCCGCCTGAAACAGGATCTCGATGTCTGCCTACAGAAGTGTCACCTCGTCATGCATCTGGAGCATCAGGCACCACCATCTATCTGCTGCTACATGAAGGAGGCTGGCAGCAAGGATCACCATGAAGTCTGTTGGCGTCCCTACTAGCCTGAAGACTCTCATCACAGCCTCCAGCCAATCCTCAACCGCCTGTGGATCCGTCTCTCCCCTAAACCTGGGTGGCCTCTGGTGCTGGAACTTGTGCAGTGCGCTGAAGAGACGTGCACTCTCTTTTGATGGGGCTGGTGGCATTGGTGTCCCAACGGGTGGTAGTACTGCTGGTGCCTCCGCTGGTGCCTCAACTTGAAGAGGTCCATGTACTGAGGCCTCGTCGCTCACCGGGCTGTCAGTACATAAAACTCTCAGGGCTCTAGCTGGTCGTCTGCAGGGAGGCAACCTGATAGAAACAAACCTCACACAGTCAAATGATTATACTGGGTGAGTTTACCAGGTTTGATCTGACTTTTAAACACTTTTGGAAACACACACGCAATCAATGTTTTCGTGCACAATGTCAGAAATCAGTTGTCAGGGTCCTGGTGTATGGATATATTGGCCGCCCGCACCAACACTGGACTCCCTAAACTGAAAAACACACTAGGTACCCATAACACTATTTCTTCACAAAAAGAAAATATCAGAGTTATAAGTTCTGCATTAGAACAGACTCCTCTGATACCAATTTTTCATGACCCATCCTCGGGGCCCGTGTCGTGACTACCCCAAGCCTGCCTTCCATAGGCCAGGGGTTGGCGACTAGCACCAAAGGTGTAAATACCAAAAAAAGGGAAATCATTGTGTTTACGAAATGAAAGCACACACAAACAGAGTACATGAAGAAGTAATACACTAAGTACAAAAGAAAGTGTTGAGAGTAATGGGACAGAATACAAACCCAACTGAAAGTACAACTACAACTGAACGAAAGTACAACCAAAAGGACAAGAAGCTTGAAGATTGCACGCGGCTCCTGGATCGTCCACCAAGGATCCTACATGAAGGGTAGGTACGGATGTCCTCCTCAGCACTCCATGTCCGATCGTCCGTCCGTCTGTCTCCTCCGAGTACCTAGTCGTTGAGAGATCTACCTCCGGGTACCGACTCGTTGTGAGATCCACCTCCGGGTCACATCCAGTCCTCGAACACTCGGCCTTCGTCAGCGCTGTCCGTCATCTGCATCCAACAAAACAAGGTGCGGGCATAGCCCGTGCAGGGGTGAGTATAACGATACTCAGTAGTGACCCAGAGACCCTCATGGTCTCACTAAATCCAACAAAGATAACCACAATGAAATATCTCATCAAATAACCTCTACTTAGGTATATGACCATGTAGGATCGAAATAGTGATGTAGATTCTCAATATACAAGAGGGGGGTGAATTGTATACTTTAAAAATTACTTTGGAACATTTAAAGTTAGTGAAAGGGCTATGTTTAACAACGTTAAACTAAGAAAATTCACAACACCTCTAACACCAAATGAAAACTTGGAATGAGATTCCGAAAGTGGGTTCCGGAAATATGGTTCCGGAAAATGAAACTTAATAAAAGATTAAAAAGTGAGATTCTACCTTAAAGCGTATAGAATCTAAATGAATCAGAGTACAAGTAAGGAAGTATAAGAAAGTTATACTTTCCATGTAATACAAAATGCAGCGAAAATAAAACAAGTAGTTAAACTACAAGTAACAATATATAAGTCCTTTAACCCAAAGAGAAGGGTATCCAACAACCTTTGATAAAGATCCCTTGATTTATACATTCAAGAAAGTCTGTCTTACCCACACCAGGGTAAGCCCTTGATACAAAGATCGGAGTCTCTGTCTTGCTATCCCCGCAAGCCCTCAACTTCAAGGTAGTTGGCGACCTCTGTCTTCCTTAGCAAGGAAGCCCTCGAACTTCAAGGTAGTCGGCACCTCTGTCTTCCTATCCCCGGAAGCCCTCGAATGTAATCACCAAAATTCGGAGTCGCACGAAGCATTAAGAGTTAATAAGAGCCTCTCTCTCTAGAAATCACTTCAAGTATGTAATCGCATGAGTTGAAGATCAGTCAGCCTTTCAGCACCGAGCTCTTTCAAATGAGCTCCTATTTATAGGTATGATCGGATCCTTCTCCAACGGTCATATTTTCCTTAAAGATCGGAGGGTCCTGTACACGTGTCACTAAGATAACGGTTAGTTTATAACAGAATTGACAACATCGTGTACAGGACCCTCCGATCTTTAAGGAAAATATGACCGTTGGAGAAGGAGCCGACCTTACCTATAAATAGGAGCTCATTTGAAAGTGCTCGGTGCTGAAAGGATGAATGATCTTCAACTCATGTGATTACATACTTGAAGTGATTTCTAGAGAGAGAGAGGCTCTTATTAACTCTCAATGCTTCGTGCGACTCTGAATGTTGGTGATTACATTCGAGGGATTCCAGGGATAGGAAGACAGAGGTGCCGACTACCTTGAAGTTCGAGGGCTTCCTTGCTGAGGAAGACAGAGGTCGCCAACTACCTTGAAGTTGAGTGCTTGCGGGGATAGCAAGAAAGATACTCTGATCTTTGTATCGAGGGCTTACCCTGGTGTGGGTAAGACAGACTTGCTTGAAAGTATAAATCAAGGGTTCTTTATCCAAGGTTGTTGGATACCCTTTTCTTTGGGTTAAAAGACTTATATCTTGTTATTTGTAGTTTAACTACTTGTTTTATTTCCAATGCATTTTGTATTATAAGGAAAGTATAACTTTCTTATACTTCCTTACTTGTACTCTGATTCATTCAGATTCTATACGCTTTAAGGTAGAATCTCACTTTGTAATCGTTTATTAAGTTTCATTTTCCGGAACCATATTTCCGGAACCCACTTTCGGAATCTCATTCCAAGATTGCATTCGGTGTGAGAGGTGTTGTGAATTTTCTTAGTTTAACTTTGTTAAACTTATCCCTTTCACTAACTTTAAAGGATCCAATGGAATTTTTAAAGTATACAATTCACCCCCCCTCTTGTATATTGAGCATCTACATCACTATTTTGATCATACAATTGGTATCAGAGCAGGTCTCTGAAATACTGATACTTACGAATATGTTTTTCTTGCTCGCTTTTTCATTCCTAACTTTACCATTCTGAACATTCTCATTCCAAACTTTGTTATTAAAAACTTTTTCTACTAACAAGTTTGTGTTCCGAAGGCTATTATAAGTATGGCAGGAATTAATGTTGGTTCGATTGATAATTTAAATCCTACAAGACCAACAATCTTTGATGGTAATGACTATGAGTACTGGAGAGATCGAATGAAGACTTTTGTTATCAACACTGGAGTAGATAACATTGTTATGCTTATTGGTGATTATAAAATTCCTGACAAGGAAGTTAGAACTTTCACTAACCAGGAAAAGCAAGAATATCAACTCAATTATAAGGTACGCAATACTCTACTATGTTCAATGACCAGAAATATATATAGCCAAATTTCTTCTTGGGAAGCAGCTAATTATATCTGGAAGAAGTAATAGGTTACACACTTTGGGACTTCTAAAGTGATTGAGACTAGAAGAGCTATGCTTAGAGCTGAGTATCATGGCTTCAATTTTCCTTATAGAGAACCTATCTGTAAAGTTCAACAGAGATTTATGACTATCGTCAACAGTCTACAGTCTATGGGAGAAAAAGGTTTATATGATGAAGCTCTTGTGGACAAGATAATTGATATTATGCCCAATGAGTGGGAATCCAAGAGAACGACTATAGATGAGAATAGGAAGGTCACTCAAATTACTCTTGATAAATTATTTGGAACTCTTCTACAACATGAGACTAGAATGAAGAGAGATGCTGACAACATCATGAAGAAGAATGGAAATGGTACTATTGCTTTTACAACCACTTCAAATCAGATGAAAGCTAAGACTCCTGAGAGAGTAACCAGATCCAAATCTAAGAAAGTTATTTTCCAATCCGAATCTAGTGAGAGTGAAGTCTCAGAAAATGAACTAGCTAATCTTGCTCGAAGGATGAACAAGATAGCTGGCCAAAGGAATTTCCAATCCAAGTATAAGAAAAAGGAAAGGAAAGATAAAAAAGATGGAGAAGTTACTTGTTATGAGTTCAAAAGAGATGGACATATTAGACCATATTTCCCTATGCTCAAAAAGAAAGAAAGAAAGGGAAGGCATTCAGACAGGAACAGAAAGAAATATTACAAAGCTAAAGCTAGGAAAGTTCTGAAAGCCAATGACACCTCGAGTGCCAGTGGTGGTGACTCTTCAGATGAATCTTTTGATTATGAATCTTCAAGACAGAATAATCCTGGTCTTATATCCAGATTACCTATTGATAATCATTGTTTTATGGCTAAGGTACGAAATGCTGAATCATTGACCAATGTTTCATTAAATTCTAATGATATTAAGTATTATAACTCTTCTGATGAAGAATCATCTTCTGATGAGGAAAATACTTTACCTACTTATGAAGAAGTCTCTAGGTTTGCTGAACTTCTTGAGATTGAGAATTCCAAACTCAATAAGAAACTTGATAAGGCAAACTCTAGGAATTCTATTCATACAAAATAGATATCATATCTTTCTAAAGATCTTAATATGAAAAATGATGATTTTGAAAGTATTTCAAAAAATCATGAGGAAGTAAGTTCTGAGAAGAACAATCTTTCTAAAGAGTTAGAAAAAGTAATTTCTAAGAAAAATGTTTTCGAGCCTAACACTAGTTCAAAAACTAATGATTTTGAGGATTAAAACTTGGTTGTAAAACTCAAGTCCGAAATTTTTTCCTTAAAGAAGTGTTTATCAAACTTTACCCATGGTAAGGAAAATTTTGATAAGATGTATTCCCAAATACAACTCATGTGATTATATAAGATGTATTCCCAAATACTAATTCTTATGAAGTTCGATAACGAATTCTCAATACGAATTCTAATGATTAATTCACATTACGAATTTTGATGATGAATTCTCATTACGAATTCTGATGACGAATTCTTATTACGAATTTTGATGATGAATTCTCATTGCGAATTATGATGACGAATTCCCATTCCGAATTCTCATTCCGAATTCACCTATTAAATAGAATCTGATTATCTTTGTTTTATACACTCTGAATTAATTCAAACTCCGAAAAATATTTTGGTTAGACTCCGAACTTTTATTTTACTTACACTTCTATAATTTGTCTACTCCTTATTATTTTCATTACACTCCGAACATTTACTCCGAAGCGTTCATTCCTAACTTTTGAGTTAAAATTAAAATGATGTCGTACTTTCAGTTACACTTGTTTTGTTATAAAACGATGACGTCTATTTAAGGAAAAAATTTCGGACTTGAGTTTTACAACCAAGTTTTTATCCTCAAAATCATTAGTTTTTGAACTAGAGTTAGGCTCGAAAACATTTTTATTAGAAATTACTTTTTCTAACTCTTTAGAAAGTTTTTTCTTCTCAGAACATACTTCCTCAAGATTTTTTGAAATACTTTCAAAATCAGCATTTTTCTTATTAAGATCTTTATAAAGATCTGATATCTCTTTTGTAAGAATAGAATTCCTAGAGTTTTCTTTATCATGTTTCTTATTGAGTTTGGAATTCTCAATCTCAAGAAGTTCAGAAAACCTATAGACTTCTTCATAAGTAGGTAAAGTATTTTCCTCATCAGAAGATGATTTCTCATCAGAAGAGTTATAATACTTACTATCACTAGAATTTAAAGAAACATTGGTCAATGATTCAGCATTTCGTACATTAGCCATAAAACAATGATTATCAATAGGTAATCTGGCTATAAGACCAGGATTCTTCTGTCCTGAAGATTCATAATCAGAAGATTCATCTGAAGAGTCACCACCACTGGCACTCCAGGTGACATTGGCTTTCAGAACATTCTTAGCTTTAGCTTTGTAATATTTATTTCTGTTCCTGTCTGAATGCCTTTCTTTTCTTTCATTATTTTTGAGCATAGGGCAATCTGGTCTAATATGTCCAGCTCTTTTGCACTCATAACAAGTAACTTCTCCATCTTTCTTATCTTTCTTTTCATTTTTCTTATACTTGGATTGGAAATTCCTTTGGCCAGCTATCTTTTTCATCCTTCGAGCAAGATTTTCTAGTTCATTTTCTGAGACTTCACTCTCACTAGATTCGGATTGGAAAATAACTTTCTTAGACTTGGATCTGGTTACTCTCTTAGGAGCCTTAGCTTTCATCTGATTTGAAGTTGTTGTAAAAGCAACAGTACCATTTCCATTCATCTTCTTGATGTTGTCAGCATCTCTCTTCATTCTAGTCTCATGTTATAGAAGAGTTCCAATGAATTCATCAAGAGTAAGTTGAGTGACCTTCCTATTCTCATTTATAGCTGTTCTCCTGGATTCCCACTCATTGGGAATAATATCAATTATCTTGTCCACAAGAGCTTCATCATCTAAACCTTTTTCTCCCATAGACTGTAGACTGTTGAATATAGTCATAAATCTCTGTTGAACTTTACATATAGGTTCTCCATAAGGAAAATTGAATCCATGATACTCATCTCTAAGCATAGCTCTTCTAGTCTCAATCACTTTAGAAGTCCCAAAGTGTGTAACCTCTAACTTCTTCAGATACAGTTAGCTGCTTCATAAGAAGAAATTTAGCTATATATATTTCTGGTCATTGAACAAAGTAGAGTATTGCATACCTTATAATTGAGTTGATATTCTTGCTTTTCCTGGTTAGTGAAAGTTCTAACTTCCTTGTCAGGAATTTTATAATCACCGGTAAGCATAACAAAGTTATCCAATCCAGTGTTGATAACAAAAGTCTTCATTCGATCTCTCCAGTACTCATAGTCATTACCATCAAAGATTGGTGGTCTTGTAGGATTTAGATTATCAATCGAACCAACATTAATTCCTGCCATACTTATAATAGCCTTCGGCACACAAAGTTGTTAGTAGAAAAAGTTTGTAATAACAAATTTCAGAATGAGAATGTTCGGAATGGTAAAGTTAGGAATGACAAAGTGAGAAAGAAAAACATATTCGTAAGTATAAGTATTTCAGAGACCTGCTCGGATACCAATTGTAGGATCGAAATAGTTATGAAGATGCTCAATATACAAGAGGGGGTGAATTGTATACTTTAAACATTCCTTTGGAACCTTTAAAGTTAGTGAAAGGGCTAAGTTTAACAAAGTTAAACTAAGCAAATTCACAACACCTCTAACACCGAATGCAAACGTGGAATGAGATTCCGAATGTGGGTTCCGGAAATATGGTTCTGGAAAATGAAACATAATGAAAGATTACAAAGTGAGATTCTACCTTAAAGCGTATAGAATCTTAATGAATCAGAGTACAAGTAAGGAAGTATAAGAAAGTTGTACTTTCCTTATAATACAAAATGCAGCGGAAATAAAACAAGTAGTTAAACTACAAGTAACAAGATATAAGTCTTTTAACCCAAAGATAAGGGTATCCAACAACCTTGGATAAAGATCCCTTGATTTATACTTTCAAGCAAGTCTATCTTACCCACAACAGGGTAAACCCTCGATACAAAGATCGGAGTCTCTGTCTTGCTATCCCCGCAAGCCCTCAACTTCAAGTTAGTTGGCGACCTCTGTCTTCCTCAGCATGGAAGCCCTCGAACTTCAAGGTAGTCAACACCTCTTTCTTCCTATCCCCGGAAGCCCTCGAATGTAATCACCAACATTCGGAGTCGCACGAAGCTTTGAGAGTTAATAAGAGCCTCTCTCTCTATAAATCACTTCAAGTATGTAATCACATGAGTTGAAGATCGGTCTCCCGGGTGGCACGCTGGCTCGGGCAGCGAGTCGAGCGGGGGACGCGGTCCCCCGTGGCCTTTGCACTCCGCGGATGATGCAAGCGTGGCATCCTTCTCACCCGGATCCCACGCAGCCGGGTGATCCGGCAGCCTGCCGCCGCGGATTCAATCACTGCGGTTCCTCCTGGCGCCTTCGGTGAAGTCTGTGGGCCACTAGAGTTTCTCTGTTGGTATGTTATCAATTCCGTCTACGTCGGTCTTCATCTCGGGACCTGTACATTACTGTGAATGCCTCAAATTGTGTTTGCGGCCCGTTCCTTCATCGCCTGTCGATTCGCGCTCCAACAACTATCTGTAGAGGGTTGTTGGGCCATGTTTGTTTGGCCCACACCCTCCGCGTTATGTGTTATCAAATGGAAAACATTTAAACACATTCTTGTAATCATTGATGAGTGTATAATTCACATAAACACAAAAAACGAAAACCCCCTACTTGGATATTTGACGTTGCACGTCGGGCGTCACGTAGAATGGCGTCGCGGGGGTCGGATGTAGATTTCGTGGACGTCGGGGTGCGTCTGAGGAGGAAACGACATCTCCTCACTTGTTGTGGAGATCCAGAAGGAAGGTATGTTGTCATTGGAGATGATCACTGCAGTCGGAGACCTCTCCCTTGTTGTGGAGGAAGAAGAGGATAAAGAACCGTGATTGCCGAGTATGTGTTCTTCGTCGGAGCCTTGGAGTTCATCGTGAAGAAGATGAAGTTCTTCAAATGTGAAGAACGCTCCCTCTCTCAACACAACGAAGCAACAAAAATAAAATAAGGCCTTCGCCTTATTTTATTACTTCTTCATACATTTTTAAAATCCAAAAACCTTACCTCACTTAATTATTTAGTCTTAAATTGACAAAATTAATGGTGAGATAGGTTGGAATGCATTTATGAGGAAGAGATAGCCACGAAATTTATTACATGAGAAGTTTATGGGGTTTAGAGAATTTGAATAGGTGGGGACTCGTGTGGGCCCAACCTCACTAATATCCTAGCATGAGATAGGATTTTAGTGGGTCCCACACCCACTCCCTCACAAGGATGTTAAACCACAAATATGTGAAATAAAAATTGTAACACAGTTTTTATCTCACATTAAACTTATTCCATTATTTCTAACAACTCTTCCCGAGAAAACGCAACTCCAGAAAAGGTCTTCCTAATCAATTACCGGCGCTGCGATTTTATCGGTGCCCTCAGATTTCGATTTCGAGCACATGATTAAAAGTTAAAAAAACCTTCTCATTCCTTCACTGAACGTACCCGATCCTAACTTCAGAAATTGATTCCGGGCACACCAGGCCTCAGAATCAGGCGCCGTCAAGAAAATGTGTACTGGTAAAATTCCAAAGAAATTAAGAAAAAAACATTTTCCTTGATATTTCCAGGTCTTTACAATTTAGGGCACATTGTTTTTAATATTTCAATTTCATGACCTATATTCGTCTATTCTTAAATTATATTTGAAATGAAACCACGTATCCTATATAGAACAAACGACCACATTAGGAATCGATGTAAATCATTTCTCATCACCACCATTCACATATTGGTGAGATGAATGATTTTATTTATGTATATAATATATATTAAACCATTATACTGATATAATGATAAAATCATATCTGTCTTATTACATTTCAATCTTTTGGAAATTGATAATGCTAGTTGGGCATATGTGTAGACTACCGCTACTATGAACCAAGATTATATATTATTTGTTCCATTTTCAAGTGATTGGTTAAAAGTACAAATTTTATAAATATATTTTATATATATGAAATAATAATGATTTTTTAAGGTGAAAGATCATTTCCTTTTCTCCCATTCAATCAATCAAAAAATGGATAATTTCTAAATGTGCAAGTATGGCCTACTATATAAAGAAAAAAGGTAATTCTGTTATCTATCTTGAATATATTGTCTATGAAACTGAAAATTCATAAAATAAAATATACAATATTTAATCAATATTATTAACATATATTTTGGAACCATAATCATGTTATATATACCAATACTAGAGAACAAAAATACAATGCCAATCGAAGATATTATCTACCGAAATAGTGATTTTAAATTTGAGCTGTTATATTTGAAAATAGAATTGTTAATAGATAGGTGATAAAGGGTATTTGTTGGTCACATATGGTATGATATATAAGATCATTTTTCTTTAATATATCTATAGTATGTCAACATTTATTATGTAACACACCAATATTTTATTAGATGAAAATCATATTTGATAGTTTCAGCGACATGAACCACCGAGCATATATTGGAATCTAACTACTAAGGACTTTAGAATATACCTATTTTTTCATAATTACAATTTCATTTAAAGTTATTATAACATGAAACATTATGTTTAAACAAAACATGACAGACTATTTGAATATTTTTTTTCAACATAACCATTATAAATTATATATTATTTTGAAAGTAAGAATAGAACAGACGAAGTTACAAAAAATATACTCATTAAAAATGAATAAAAAAATTAAAAGGATATATATTTATTATATTAAAAATATAAACCATTTAGAAGAAAAGAAATATTTTGTGAAAAAAATTTATATTTGTAAACAGCGGTGTAGTTGTTCATTTCACGGGAATTTTGAAATTAAAATTTTCCAATTTTATAACATTTATATGATAATATATAGTTAATTTTTTTAATATAAATTTCATATTAATACATAGGTAAATTTTGGAAAATTATATGAATATATTAAATTTTATATAAATGTTTAAAATTACTGATTTTTATTGGAAATTGAATCTTCTTATTAATTACATAAATAAGTTAAATTATATTTTAATGTGTATTTAATGTATCATTAGTAAAATTATCTTACAATTTATAAAATTAATTAAATTACAATAAATTTAATAGGGAATTACGATGTTAATCCATTATATAATTAGGGTATATTTCAATGTGGAAGCCCACTCTTTTGTCACATCAATGGTTTAATTTTAAATTTATTTATACCCCTATTGTGAATAAAATTTTGGATAATTATTTACATATTTTTATATATAAGTAATTTTTAATATATTATAATATGAAGATAATTTTTAATCATCATGATTTATTATAACATTAAAAATTAATTATGGTGGGTACAGTATAAATGGGTTAATCTAGTTTTAAAATAGGAAAATAAGGATTAAAAATTTCCTAAAACATTTGAAATGGAAATTTTAAACAAATATTTTCACATTATGACATCTATGGATTGAGACTTATCAATTTTGGAGGATTTTTTAATGATTATAATTTGGATATTAGTTCATATTTTATTAACAATGTTTTTTATCCTCTCCACCTCATGAAAAAGGTACTCACTCACATACAATATTCACAGTTCAAAATACATTTTTATCTTCCAATTTCTACCAAAATTAATTACTAATTTCATCCCTACATACTAGATTCTTTATTATGATTACAAAAAACTCTCTTAGAAGATTTCGGTATAAAAATATAGAGTCTCTCTAAAGAAGCGGTAAAATTAATAAATGTGCATATTTAATTTATTTCTTCATCTGTTTCCATAAAACATTATTTCACTATTATAATATAAGAAAACATTTATCTCATAAAATCATATATGCTATTATGTTAATTTAATAAGATAAATCATTCACCACTTTGATGAATTAGAATCAAAACTATCCATTGTATGGATTGAGGGATACAACCTAGAAAATCAATGTAAATCGTTTTTCATCACCACTATTAAAGGCATGATATACTCATAGTTTAATCAAATTATATGATTTTTATGAAATTTTTATACTTCATGAAATATAATATAACATCTTACATCTTACATTATATTCTTTGGTGGATAAGATAACACGATTAGTGTCTATAGAGGACTAGCACCTGATAAAGCGTTGTGCATCATTTTTCACTTCTAAATTACATTAAATTTATTAAGGATAATTTATAATAAATTAAGTTATAGTTATGATCAAAAAATAAATAATTAAATTTTATATCAACTCTAACTTTATAACATATTGTTTTTTTGGAAAAAAAGAATTTAGTTAGTGAATATGTGTGGACTACTGCATCCATATAGCGATGTAAAATGAATTTCGTTTTATTTTTACATGGATTGTAATGTTTATGGATTTATAAATTTATATGAAATATTTATAATAATTATAATTATTTAATTATTAATATAGATTTATTATATTTTTGTTTTATACATCGATATTATTATAAAGAACATTCACAAATCTGTAAGGCATAACGTCTCAATAAACAGTGTAATCCATTTTCTATCTAATACATAATGATATTTCTCTAAATATATATATGGAATATATATAATTTATATATCATAGAAATAATTATGTTTATTATTTTACCAAGACAAAAATAAAATGACAAGAATTACCAAATTAAATATACTTGAAAAATAAATCATTTATCATAGTAAAAAGTTACATTAAACAATAATTGTTAATAGAAGGGTGATAAAAACAATAATTAAATGATATATAATATTTGATATATTAGTATAGTTACAAAAAATATTTATAATAATCCAATATTTTTTATACATGACTTTCAAACTCATACGTAGGTTGTCGAACATAATGTAAAGCCTTCTAATCTAACTTTAACTTTTTTGAAACATATGCCATATTCACCACTTATTTATTTTATTTTTGTGAATATAATTCAAATATGATTTGAAAATTAGTTATTATATATTTATTAATTGTAATTAGTATTTCATTTTTTTTGTTTATTGGTCTTAAAATTCCAAAGAATCCAATCAGGTTAGTGTTTCTTTCAAAAATTTCATCATTATTCGAGATTGTTTTCATGTAAGTCTAAATAGGAATTGTTTTTTGGTATTTCTAATTAAAAATAATATTATTTAATTAAAGTTTATATATTAATTGATAATTCAATGAAATGGTTTCATTTTTCAACTAAGCTGTAGTTAAATTGACATAAATAATTTTTTTAATAGAATATCACATTATTTATCTCTTCAGACATAAATAAATTTTCATCAAATTACATTTCATCAAAAAAATAAAAAAAAAATTCATTTTCCTATTTATTTAATAAATAATTTTTTTATTTATAATTGTGTTAAATACTGAATTTAATCTTCAAGTCTTTTTGAAAATAAGGTATGTCTGGATTTTACTATAAATGTAAAAGGAATATTTTTTTAACATTGACAAAAATAGAGGTATTTTTCACCATCCTGACTAATGAATTATAAAAATATTTACATGTATTCCAATGACTTAATAAAATAAATTTATTTTCAACAAAATTAAAATTTTTAAAATGTATAATGGATATATTCCTCATGAATTTATTTAATATCATATTTATGGTTTTTCTATTCACCAACAACATCAACCCATTATTGTAATAATTATGAACTTGAGATATGATATATTGAACTCATCATTATTATTTCATTTTATGGATTAGGATATTTTTAACAATTTATTTAAAATTATATTGACATTCATAAAATTATTTTCTAAGGCTTTTGATTATGTTTAATTGATATGGGTATTTAGTTAAATTTCATAGGATACTTATTAGTATTAATGTTTATGTTTATTATGGTTAAACACATTAGTATGAAAATGTCATTTTATGTAATAAAGTATTTGTTTAATTCAATCCCATATATCCAATCGATGCATCTATATGAATCATTAGAATACTTAATTAGAGAATTCAGATGTCTATACTACTAAAAAATACAAACTACTTGTTGGTCAAAGTGGATACTCTAGAGGGGTTGAATTGACTTCCAATTAAAAAATTTATGTTATAAAATATTTATATCAAAGAAATCAAACAATTAAAATAACAAGCTAAACTGTAGTGAATTTGAAATACTGTAAAGGTTCTGTTAGGTTCTCAAGTGATTGATTAGTTCTCAGTTAATATAAATTAAATATTATATTATCTTTTGAAACTAACATACTGATTTACATTAAATAAATACACTTTCTAGTTTAACTATTAGAGTTACTTTAAAATTGTAGAGACCCGAAGCCTAACGTACATGAACATTACATTACTTTTGCGGAATACTTAGTACATAACAAAAATACACACACAATGATCGTAATAGTTTAGTTTCTTTGGAAACTCGGAACGTAATCTTCTAATCATGGTGAAAGATCTCCAATATCTCCCATAAAGATCTTCCCTTTTTTACCTAAAACCATTCTTTATATCCTGGGGAAAAGAAAACATAAAAGGGTGAGCTCAAATGCTCAGTAAGGCTAAACAAAAGAAATATAAATCTCATCGTATAGACAAGCACATAACTTTTGGAAATCTTAACCTGCAAAAGAGATCATAATTTCATAACATGGGATAAATCATGGAAGTGAAATGTAATCACAATAATCATAAATTAAAACATGAAACTTTGTGGCATACACACATAATCATAGAGAATCATTTCTTGTTAGTCAAGACTCATTTCCAAGACTATCTTAGTGGACAATGTCCCTTTCTGAATCGAGTAACCCTCGTTTCAGTCCTGTTTCACTGAACCAGTATAACCTACCATTCCAGCCATGTCTATCTCATGAGATATAAAATATTTACCCAATGCATTGGTGGGAGATATAGGTCTCACCCATCTCATAATGATACCATTCTTATGTGTGCCACAAAATCATAAATCATACATCATTGCATAACCCATGTAATACAAATGGGAATCTGAAGCATCAAGACATCATAAAACAATTCATATAAGATAACGGAATTCATAAAAATAAATCCATCACAACATAATCAAATCAATGTAACAATAGGGATAAAAACAGAACCCTATGTTATCTTAGATGGAAATTAATTTTGATAAAACACTTGAAATGAATTCTTGAGGAAAATATCCTTTCTTCTTCAAAATCAATTTCTTTTCACAAAACTTCATGCAATTTTAAAAGAAAGAGATTTTATTGAAAATAGTCATGAAATATTTTGGATTAAGCTTCATGAAAATAAGGCTTCATAAAACCCTAAAAATCCATTAGTTCCATATAATTTTAAAAAAAACATTCTTTGTACTTTTGTCGGAAAAGTCAAAAAGTACCTCGTACGAAAAATGACAAAATATTCCTTTCATATCTTTTAAAAAAACTTACCGAAGGGTAAAATTGGATATAAACTATTGTATAAGTATGGAAATAATATTACATATTGAGGAAACAAGGATGTGGATGATAAAATACACCCCAGTAAATACTAAAGTATAAACAATCTCGGATAAAAATGAGATTGTGATATTTCCCATACCTTAGGTCCGACTTGCTTTATAAGTGTCCGAACCTTCTGTATAATGACTTAAATCATGTTATTGACTTATTCCAGAATCATATTAATTGTTATTATAACATATATGGTCCACTTATGACTTTATATTACCTGTTCTTTTGTAAATTCATGTTAAAGTAGCGTTTTGGGTAAAATCGTCTCATTTGTTGTTCGTGTTTTTAACTTGTAATTATTAATATGATTACTTGGATCATGATTACTTATATCCAGAATGTAAAACATGATTTATATATAATATATATTCATAATATATATATATATATAATATCGATAAATGGAATGAAATACACCGTTCATGGAGACGGTAGTCCGTACGTACGCATGAACGCTGTTTTCGTTTCCTTATTGAAGTGAATGGAATTAAGTAGATGAAATAAATATAAATTTAAATAAATCCAGTATCATTATTATGTCATATATTTCATTAGTAATTATTATATATACTTTATAATCATTCATGAATGGTTAATCATTGAGAATGAATCTCATCGCGTCGTGGAGACGGTAGTCCGTATGTACGCACGAGCGATGATATCGTTCCCATGGACGTGGAATTGTGTTGAAGTGTATGTAGACTATTTCAGTATCAATATCACTTTATAATAATAATATATAGTTACTCATTACACCATTACACCCATCCTATTAAGGTCTTGGTGGAAAATAGATTACAACACGGCGTGGAGACGGTATTCCGTACGTACGCACGCGCAGTGATTTCATTTTTCCATAGGATGGATAGAAGGTGAATTAGGTTTGTTTCATATTTATAATGACATGTCAATATTTAAGTAATACTGATGTTATTACTTTGTCATGAAACAACTAAAGAAGAAGAAGTTGAAGAAGAAAGAAATTGAAAAGATCGGTAATGGATATTACCTCTTCTTTAAAACGCCTCTTTGAATCCTCCACTTAGGGAACTAAGATTGGTCTTTGAAGAAGACCATGACCACTAGGATTATTCTAGGGAAGTGGAGAAGGTATTTTGGCCGGGGTTGGCCGAGCATGAGTTCTCAAATTGGTGTGAGGAGGAGGGGGAGGAGGTGTCCTTTTATAAGGGAGGAGAGGGGCACCTTAGGAATATCTCAAAATATTATTTTATATTAAAGTCAAAATCGGTTTATAATGGTTCCAAAGGGTCTTATTTCGAAGCTAGAGTGGGTATGGGTCGAAATACTATCAACCAATAGGATTTAGACAAGTTTAGGTTTTTATTTTAACCTTATCAATTAGATTTAACTCTAAGTTAAATAATTTAACTTTTACCGTGGCTTTTTGTTTTCTTACACTATATGGTTTATACACTTACTATAACATGCCAAACGAACCCCAAGTTGTTTATTATTAAGATATATATCCTTATCTAAGTCATTTGGCCGAACCTTAGATTTTTAGGAAAAAAATAACAATTAATAATATAATATTTGATTTAAAAACTATTTTGTGTCAATTTTGACACTATTTGATATATGATTTTTGTGAAAGTCATAACAGAATTATATGTTCGATCCAAGTTGATTGAATCAACACTAATATATCATAGTAACCTAGAAAATTAGTGTAATTCATAAAAAGTCTCAAATTACATTTATTTTGGTGTTTATAACATCAATTATGTCAATATTTCATTAATAAGATAATTACTGCATCATCATTGTGTCATAAATAAATTAAATTATTTAATGTCTAAAAATTACAAATAAAATACCATTACGTAGGAAATCTGTTTAGATTTCTAATGAATATTTATAGTCGAATTTATCTTATGTATAACCCCATATTAAAAATGTTTTAGTAAATAAACATTGATTTTAACTCTTTTAACCCTTCTTTAAATAAACTAATAATAAATGTCCTAATCTAATCCAAGTGGGCCTAAATGGTCATATTGTATTCCTAAGTTTGTTTTTGTTCGAATTACATTTTTCTAATAGAATTAAGACATTTGTTAGGGTAATAATAATATCATTTCTACCCTTAATTACCCTATTTACTTTTAACCGTGGTAAATAAAACTAAAAAGTTACTATTCACCAAAAATTATTTTCATCTCATTGAACGACATTTTAGTCCTTGATATTAACCGTGTCTCTCGGATTTTCAAAATTCAACTCACAGAAGTGGTAAAATTAAGTTTTATGAAAAATTCAGCTTTTTTAACTACCACTTATTGGTTTCACTATTCATCGAAAATTGAAAGTTTTCAGAAAAATACCAAAAATAGGCCTAAGCTATATTTGATATTATGAACTCAAAAATGATGTATGTTTTACCAAATTCAAAACATATCAGTTGCATTAACTAATTTAAAAATTAATTCTCGTCGTCAAAACAAATAGAGTGTTTTTAAGAGATAATAACTATCAAAAGATTGACACTAGTTTATAACTAGTTTAAATGTGAAATTACATCCAATGACCAACATCGTATTAAATTGTAAAAATATATTCTAAATATACTTTAAAACCACTCAAATTAATAATTTATCACTATTAATTATTTCTATTAAAAAAGTTGTTTTTAATTAAAATTTAGTAATTTTCATTATTCATCAAAATATGAAAGTTATCCGAAAAGTACCAAAATTTCACCCTAAGCTAATTTCGATATTCTGAATCCAAAAATGAAGTCCATTTTGAAAAATAGAATTTATAAAATCTCAAAAAGTGGTTATTACTATTCATAACGGCTAGTTTTAATAATATTTTAATAGCATATCGTTGTTTAGTAATACTCGGTATTGCGTACTACACACGCTGTCAAGGATGGTCGTGATTGCGTGTAATAAAAGGCAAGTCAAGGATGTGTGTTGTGCAAGCTCCTTTTGGTGTAGCATACAACACAAAACATTAATGAAATTAAAAAAGAATATTTTTCATAAAATCTCGGGGTGTTACATTCTACCCCCCTTAAAATGAATTTTTCCCTCGAAATTCGTCGGGGTTATAAATGGATTACTATTCTAAATTTTCTTTGATAAACCCACATCATAAAAAGGAATACCAAAACATGGCTTTAAAAAAAATTATGAAATGTAACGATTACCCAAATAAACTAATCACTGGGTTTCCACATAGGTGAAAATATGGATATGGAAGAAAAATCTAACCATCATGTTCTGATGGAGAGTGGTAGAGAACATGGCTATGGAAAATCCAACAATCACAAATCCATAAATTTGTGACGATCTAAGGTACCATCTGATTAATCAGATATAAGAGCACTAGGATGACATTTTTAGTTTTAAAGATCGTTTCCCTAAAGTTGATGAAATTGGAATTAGAAGAAATACTTTCGTGATTTCGGTATAGTCTCACCGTTGGTCGTTCTGTGGACAATTTCCACTTCATCTCATAAATAAATGAAGTTGAATTTGTCATTCGTGATGTGTTAGCAGATCATGTAATAGAATGATGGGTCATTCCATCTATCTCAAACAAAAGGTTTGAAAAGTTATAAGTTCATCTTATGGTTAGATTAATCGTATATGGTTCCAAAAATGAACTTATACTTCATATATCATACCGCTTAATAAAATAAAACTAGTTTCTACTAAACAGGGACTTCTTGTAGGCCAGTGGTAGGCGATAAAGGCCAGTCGCATTTCGGTTGTGGGTTCGATTCCCACAGCCTTGTCTGACGCGATGGGCTGTCGCCCGTCCTACAGGTTGTCCTTTTTCTAAAACTATATTACTATAACATCTCATCAATAATATCGAAAAAACTTTTATCCTTAAACAACACTAACTTAGGTCCAACATAATCCATTCCAATCTTTAGGCTTATCCATAATACTTTAGTCTACTCTCATAATATAGTGAAAACGATTACCATAGATTTAATACCATCGTTGATCCCCATATATCATAAGATATGTCTTGTTAGTCACATTCTAAAAATTCAAAGGCCTTAATCATGTATTCTCTTGAATACCCAATCAACCTTATTGAAAACATGAATGCGGTTAAACGTTAACACTTTCCACATACCAAAATCCTCGAAATTCTATATACTCAAACCATGATATCACTTAGTCCTTATATCAATCATGTGCTCATGAATACTGTTAAACATTTAATTTTCTCATTATCCCTTCATTATGCTCATATCATCTACATTCCAAAAATATCTTAATAATCTTTCATGGACAGTGGTACCATTAATCATACACTTTCAAGGAAAGACAACAGTGTAACAATCCTTAGATGTCTCTTTATTCCATAGTACCATGAGATTTCTTATACAACATTACACATGATAAACATGTAATCATTCCACTACATTCTTAAACCATTGACCGAGCTTCAACAATTATTTCATCTCACATATCATTTGTAGTCTCTTCATCATCAACAACAAAAATACTACCCATACGACCATACTGATTCTCTTCATGATACATTCCCTTAGGGAATTGGTTCGCATAATGCCCGTACATTCCACATTTAAAACATTTTACCATTGTTGATGTCGTAGCAATACCATTAACCTCATCCATGGTGTTAACTGAAACTTTTCCATTTCACTTACTGGCTTTGTGTCCTTATTTATTACACCCAAAGCATCTTCCAGTTCCTTTGAAACATTCTCCTTGATGCCTCTTCCCACATGATTTACATAGGTGAAATTGAACTTTCTTTCCTCTATGATCATCATGAAACTCCATCTTTCTCTTATTAGCCGAGTCAGGAAACTTACCAAATTTTACTTTATTGATCATATTATGAGATTGTTGATTCGGCATAATAATTATGTTTGGACTTCCAAATCCCATTTCATTTGGTTTCTCATGAAGAATATCATTCCATTGTCCATTATATCCTCCATTATCGGGAATCGTCTTGTTTCCAGCCATTTTCTAAAACCCAAAAAGAATAGTGTGAGAGGCAAAAATCATGCTAGGGAAAACAACATAATAAAGGGGGATTACCCTCAATATCTAACATCTTAGGTTAAATTCTAAGATCGTTAGCGCAATTCTAGGACTATAACCTATACGTATACTTAACCTTAGAGACATCCCTAGACATACCTTAGAAATATCTCTAGGGATCTCACTAAAGTTCTTGCATCCTAGTTTCCAAAGGATGACTAAACCTTTCCTCTGATACCAACTGTAGAGACCCGAAGCCTAACATACATGAACATTACATTACTTTTGCGGAATACATAGTACATAACAAAAATACACACACAAGGATCGTAATAGTTTAGTGTCTTTGGAAACTCGGAACGTAATCTTCTAATCGTGGTGAAAGATCTCCAATATCTCCCATAAAGATCTTCCCTTTTTTTACCTAAAACCTTTCTTTATATCCTGGGGAAAAGAAAACATAAAAGGGTGAGCTCAAATGCTCAGTAAGGGTAAACAAAAGAAATATAAATCTCATCATATACACAAGCACATAACTTTTGGAAATCTTAACCTACAAAAGAGATCATAATTTCATAACATGGGATAAATCATGGAAGTGAAATGTAATCACAATAATCATAACTTAAAACATGAAACTTTGTGGCATACACACATAATCATATAGAATCATTTCTTGTTAGTCAAGACTCATTGTCAAGAGTATCTTAGTGGACAAAGTCCCTTTCTGAATCGAGTAACCCTCATTTCAGTCCCGTTTCACTGAACCGGTATAACCTACCATTCCAGCCATGTCTATCTCATGAGATATAAAATCTTTACCCAATGCATTGGAGGGAGATATAGGTCCCACCCGTCTCATAATGATACCATTCTTATGTGTGCCACAAAATCATAAATCATACATCATTGCATAACCCATGTAATACAAATGGGAATCTTAAGCATCATGACATCATAAAACAATTCATATAAGATAAATGAATTCATAAAAATAATTCCATCACAACATAATCAAATCAATGTAACAATAGGGATAAAAACAGAACCCTATGTTATCTTAGATGGAAAATAATTTTGATAAAACACTTGAAATGAATTCTTGAAGAAAATATCCTTCTTCAAAATCAATTTATTTTCACAAAACGTCATGCAATTTTAAAAGAAATATATTTTATTGAAAATAGTCATGAAATCTTTTGGAGGAAGCTTCATGAAAATAAGGCTTTATAAACCCGTAAAAATCCATTCGTGCCGTATAAGTTTAAAAAAAACATTCTTTGTACTTTTGTCGGAAAAGTCAAAAAGTACCTCGTACGAAAAACGTCAAAAGATTCCTTTCATATCTTTTACAAAAACGTACCGAAGGGTAAAATTGGATATAAACTATTGTAGAAGGATGAAAATAATATTACATATTGAGGAAACATGGATGTGGATG
This sequence comes from Viscum album, assembly GCA_963277665.1. Lineage (NCBI taxonomy): Eukaryota > Viridiplantae > Streptophyta > Magnoliopsida > Santalales > Viscaceae > Viscum > Viscum album. The sequence goes on along the minus strand of OY728143.1, from coordinate 56,299,924 downwards.
ATAAAATACACCCCAGTAAATACTAATGTATAAACAATCTCAGATAAAAATGAGATTGTGATATTTCCCTTACCTTAGGTCCAACTTGCTTTGTAAGTGTCCGAACCTCCTGTATAATGATTTAAATCATGTTATTGAATTATTCCAGAATCATATTCATTGTTATTATATCATATATGGTCCACTTATGACTTTATATTACCTGTTCTTTTGTAAATTCTTGTTAAAGTAGCGTTTTAGGTAAAATCGTCTCATTTGTCGTTCATGTTTTTAACTTGTAATTATTAATATGATTACTTGGATCATGATTACTTATATCCAGAATGTAAAACATGATTTATATATAATATATATTCAGAATATGTATTTATATATATATATATATATCGATAAATGGAATGAAATACACCGTTCATGGAGACGGTAGTCCGTACGTACGCATGGACGCTGTTTTCGTTTCCTTATTGAAGTGAATGGAATTAAGTAGATGACATACATATAAATTTACTTAGATCCAGTATCATTATTATGTCATATATTTCATTAGTACTTATTATATATACTTTATAATCATTCATGAATGGTTAATCATTGAGAATGAATCTCATCGCGTCGTGGAGACGGTAGTCCGTACATACGCACGAGCGATGATATCGTTCCCATGGTCGTGGAATTGTATTGAAGTGTATGTAGAATATTTCAGTATCAATATCACATTATAATAATAATATATCTTTACTCATTACACCATTATACCCATCCAATTAAGGTGGTGGTGGAAAATAGATTACAACACGGCGTGGAGACGGTATTCCGTACGTACGCACGCGCAATGATTTCATTTTTCCATAGGATGGATAGAAGGTGAATTAGGTTTGTTTCATATTTATAATAACATATCAGTATGTAAGTAATACTGATGTTATTACTTTGTCATGAAACAACTAAAGAAGAAGAAGTTGAAGAAGAAAGAAATTGAAAAGATCGGTAATGGATATTACCTCTTCTTTGAAACGCCTCTTTGAATCCTCCACTTAGGGAACTAAGATTAGTCTTTGAAGAAGACCAGGACCTCTAGGATTATTCTAGGGAAGTGGAGAAGGTATTTTTTCAGGGGTTGGCCGAGATTGAGTGCTCAAATTGGTGTGAGGAGGAGGGGGAGGAGGTGTCCTTTTATAAGGGAGGAGAGGGGCACCTTAGGAATATCTCAAAATATTATTTTATATTAAAGTCAAAATCGGTTTATAATGGTTCCAAAGGGTCTTATTTCGAAGCTAAAGTGGGGATGGGTCGAAAGCCTATCAACCAATAGGATTTAGAAAAGTTTAGTTTATTATTTTAACCTTATCAATTAGATTTAACTCTAAGTTAAATAATTTAACTTTTACCGTGACTTTTTGTTTTCTTACACTATATGGTTAATACACTTACTATAACATGCCAAAAGAACCCCAAGTTGTTTATTATTACGATATATATCTTTAGTTAAGTCATTTGGCCGAACCTTAGATTTTTAGGAATAAAATAACAATTAATAATATAATATTTGATTTAAAAACTATTTTGCTTCAATTTTGACACTATTTGATATATGATTTTTGTGAAAGTCATAACAGAATTATATGTTCGAACAAAGTTGATTAAATCAACACTAATATATCATAGTAACCTACAAAATTAGTGTAATTCATAAAAAGGCTCAAATTAAATTTATTTTTGTGTTTATAACATCAATTATGTCAATATTTCATTAATAAGATAATTACTGCATCATCATTGTGTCATAACTAAATTACATTATTTAATGTCTAAAAATTACAAATAAATTACCATTATGTAGGAAATCTTTTTGTCTCTCTAATGAATATTTATAGTCCAATTTATCTTATGTATAACCCCATATTAAAAATGTTTTAGTTAATAAACTTTGATTTTAACTCTTTTAACCCTTCTTTAAAAAAATTAATAATAAATGTCCTAATCTAATCCAAGTGGGCCTAAATGGTCATATTTTATTCCTAAGTTTGTTTTTGGTCGAATTACACTTGTCCAATAGAATTAGTACATGTGTTAGGGTAATAATAATATCATTTCTACCCTTAATTACACTATTTACTTTTAACCGTGGTAAATAAAACTAAAAAGTTACTATTCACCAAAAATTATTTTCATCTCATTTAACCACATTTTAGTCCTTGATATTAACCGTGTCTCTCGGATTTTCGAAATTACACTCACAGAAGCGGTAAAATTAAGTTTTATGAACAATTCAGTTTTTTTAACTACAACTTAGTGGTTTCACTATTCATCGAAAATTGAATGTTTTCAGAAAAATACCAAAAATTAGGCCTAAGCTATATTTGATATTATGAACTCAAAAATGATGTCTATTTTACCAAATTCAAAACATATCAGTTGCATTAACTAATTTAAAAATTAATTCTCGTCGTCAAAACAAATAGCGTGTTTTTAAGAGATAATAACTATTAAAAGATTGACACTAGTTTATAACTGGTTTAAATGTGAAATTACATCCAATGACCAACATCATATTAAATTGTAAAAATATATTCTAAATATACTTTAAAACCACTCAAATTAATAATTTATCACTATTAATTATTTCTATTAAAAAAGTTGTTTTTAATTAAAATTTAGTAATTTTCACTATTCATCAGAATATGAAAGTTATCCGAAAAGTACCAAAATTTCACCCTAAGCTAATTTCTATATTCCGAATCCAAAAATGAAGTCCATTTTGAAAAATAAAATTTACAAAATTTCAAAAAGTGGTTATTACTATTCTTAACGGCTAGTTTTAATAATATTTTAATAGCATATCGTTGTTGAGTAAAACTCGGTATTGCGTACTACACACGCTATCAAGGAAGGTCGTGATTGCGTGTAATGAAAGGCAAGTCAAGGATGTGTGTTGTGAAAGCTCCTTTTGGTGTAGCGTATAACACAAGACATTAATGAAATTAAAAAGAATATTTTTCATAAAATCTCGGGGTGTTACAAAAATTGATTTGTATTTAAAGTACTTAGCAACGAAATATTCAGTATAGTTTACAACAAAATAAATAAGCACAACAATTTTAACCAAGAGGTTGATTCTCAAACTGAGACTTATTCCTCTCAAACCAATTTATATAAACATAGAACCACACCTTGGATCGGAGAAAAAATAGTTCTCAGATTGTCCAGGTACTAAGACATCTACCACAGTTCTATGTGGTAAAAGAAAAACAATAGCGCACATGATATCCAGGTCACCCTTCACCACTACCAGATGTCATAGTGGGAACTAAAAGGATTCATAAGGTTTGAGTGAGGGTTTTTTATATCCTCCAGTTATGCTCAGGAGACAGTGTGTGTCTAAAATACAGAACACACACTACTGAACATGTAGATAAATGAAGCCCAATAGATCTAAAGAGATAGAGAGGATTTTAGATTTCACTATGTGTTTTGGGCGAAGCCCTAGACTCCTTGAATTGATGCAGATGAGGAATTGTGTCCATCTATGGATGTTGTAAAGAAAACAGAGTGTCTTGGTTATGTTCCATCAAATCATGTGTATTCACGTCTTGCTCGAGGTTGCAATAGGCTTTGCAGTATAGCAATGTCCCTCAGCTTATAGAAAAAGTTTTTCTCCATAATAATCTCGGGTGCATGTGTTTGTATCAAATGAGTATCTTTGTATATCACCACACCTAGCCACTTTTTCAGTTCGTTTTAAACCCCCTTTATGCCCAACTTCTGAATTTCCATTTATAGCTTTTTTCTCTGGAAATGATAATGATTACCTTTTTACAGGTACAAGGTAAGGTTTGTAAAATACCAACCACTATCATTAATTAATACCAGGTGCATTAAAAACATCAAATATGACTGTTGCTTAATAAACAAATAGAAATAGAGTTTAGAGAAAAAGATACTGGTTTCCATCAGTAGTTGTTACTCCATATCAGTATCTTTCTTGAATCAGTTTCTCTATTTATTTGTAGATCCTTGTACAAGTCCACTCAGTCGATATATATAACTCTATATAACATTAGCTCTATTTGTCGGTAGACTTTGTATCAACATAGTTGTATCAGTAGACTTTGTATTTCTACATCGAGGGACTTCTTATCAGTAGGTGTCTGTCTGTCAGTTGGTATCGGTAGCATGTATCAGTAACTATATACTAGTGACATTGTGTCAAAGAATGGTTGGTCTATCAATGAACTTTACTTATAGGTAGACAATGCACTGGTAGGTCTGTATCAGTTGACTTGTTCATACCGGAGGACTTATTCTATCGGTAGCTCTTCTTCTATTTAATCTGTAGCTATTATGCAAATTAGTGACCTTATCTATATCGGTAGACATTGTACCATTGTACATACCCATATTTGTAGATTGGTATCTATTTTTCTTTATCAGTAGCTATGTTTATACCGATGGACTTATTCAAACAAATGGACATAACACTTATCTATTATATGAAAAAGAAATTGTTAAAATTATTTCAAATTATGTATAGACATAGATAATCATTGATTAACATATTCCAATGATAATTTTGATATGTTTTCCAATACAGGATTATAAACACATATTAAAACATTATTGGGATTATCAAAACCGGTGAGGTAAACAATTTCTTTCTTTTTGATAATCACAACTTATGGTATTATAATCCAAAGTAATCCTTATTGTATCAGTATAAAATATAATGGGTCTTAGTTCTCAGTGTGAGTAATGAAATTTTCAAATCTGAGATTTTTAAATGTATCACATGATATAGTATTAAATTCCATTGTATCAGAAAAAACAATGTACTAGAATTATAAACCAAATGTATCAGAGGTAAATGTATACTAGTTCTTCATATCAATTTTCCACTTTATATTATTTCTCCCAGGTAGTTTTTTCTCCTCATGTAATATTAACTCCCCCCCCCCCTTTGTGATTATGAAATATGAGGAAAGAAAGGATTAAAGAAGTAACAGAATGTAAAAGAGAATAAAATCATGGATATGTTTCTTGGGGAAAAAATACATATAAATACAGAAGGGAAACAAAAAAGAATACAAGTGATTCCTGTCAAATGTCCTAGCCATTAATCAATCCTCCTCCTGAATGTCCACTTTGGATTTGGCTTTGGGTTTAGAGGTAGACTCAGACTGGGTAGCATCATAAGAAGGCCTGGGAATCACAGAAATCACAACTGGAGGTTGAGCAATAGAGACTGTTCTCGGCCTGTAGTGGGTAGCTCTCTGAGTGATTATTGGAGTGAGGCTCTGGATTGCTTATACTGGAGTCATCTGAGGAATGGAGGCAGGCTGAGCAGAGGCAGGAAGAGCTGGAGGTGCAATGATTGGAGTACTATCCACATGAAAAAATAGCAGCACAAGATTTCTAGTGACCATTATTATTCTTCATCCTCTATCAATAGCATAAATGAAGTCATCCTTGTTCTCCTTGAATTTATCGAACACAAGAGTCAACTCCCTGAGCTTGCTGACTAGTTCTTTGAATGATTGAGTAATAGGGGGTAGCTTCATGTTTTCTATCATCATCTTGAAATGGTAGTTGAGATGATGCTTGTTATTGAACCTTTGGAAGTAGTATTCCACTTTATCTTTGACCTCTTTCTGAGAAGCAGAAGCCTCTCTCATAAAATTATGAACAATTTTCCCTATATCCCTAGTGGTTGTCACCAATTGGGTCAAGGTAGCAGAGTCTATAGAGTCACTCTTAGAAGAATATCCAATCTCTTCTCTCATCACAGCTCGAATTTGATCAATATCCAAATAAGTCTTGGTAGAACTCAGAGGTACAATAGTGAAGGATACTATTTCATTGAACGATATATTCAGCCTACTTATTATATTTTTCACAAGATAGTCCTTAGTGCTGACATGCTACTCCACAGATTTCTTAAATCAATCAAAAACATCCACAAATTGCATTACTACTCCATTACAGAAATTGATATCAGTACTCAATTGAGCATGAGAACTACTCAAGGTAGTTAGAGAGGCAATAGACTACTTCAAGGAAACAATATCTCATGTCTATCATTCAATCTGAGAATTACATACTCTTATCTCATTCATTGTTTTTGACATTGGTGCTCACACCATAAACCCATGAGAGAGTTCTAATGATTTTTCTATTTTTCATAGATATTAAATAAAATATCTCTTTAAATATGTAATAGATGAACCCCATGACTCCTTCAACTCATCCTTAAATGACTCAAGATCAACCTAGTAACCAGATTTTGAAGCACAACTACAGGTTCTCTTCAAAATAAATGACTATCCCCAGAGTCATTCATAAAATATTGTATGGATGATATCAACGAGGTTTTCATCCTTCTTATCTCTTCTAGAATAATGATCTTTAGAAAATTCCTTATCTCTTCTAAGTCAGCAATTCTCACAAGATCTTCATGTATGGTCTCCGAGAGGATATTATAATTGACATGAGGTCTGTTGATAGGTGTCTCATCCTCAGTTTCAGGATAATACAACCCACAATCTATAAAACCAGGGTCTTCTACCCAATCTTCAATTCCATAAGATACAGAAACATTTCCTCGTTTGATAGGATGCTCCCCCACAACTAGTGCATTCTCCTGAATATGTAAGGCAATAATACCCTCATCAGCTCGGTCTTCCGTAGAAGAATCCTCTACCATTATCTCCACTTCTCAAATATTAGGAGGATCTTCAGGAATATGTGAAGTTCTATCAACTTCAAAAATATCCTCAGTAGGCATAGAAGAGTGACCAATCAGTGGAATAAGACTCAAGCAGGCAAATGAAAATGCTTGAGTCTCAGATCCTCTTTCTTCTTCAATCACTAGGGCAGGATGGTATTCCTCGTCACCAGGTTCATCTTCATTACTTTCCTTCAACATTTTTTCCCTTCTATATGACACAACATTAGCAATAGGACTTGGAGGCAGGTCTGGATCCCTTCCCTCAGCTACAAAGGTATCATCTTCATCAATATCATCACTACACTTAGGTTCTTATTCCTTGGGTCCTATACCTGGATCCCTCACATCCTTAGGCCTAGAAGGTTGATCCACAGGATTAAACTTATCATACAACTTCTCATCATCACTGACTCATTCTCTTATCCACGGATTCCAATTGTTCTTCATATATATACAGATTGTTTTGTTAATACAGAATTGTTATTTCATAACCATTGTCTCATCCTAAGACTTAGCCACTCCTTTTACCATGGTCATCACAGAAAACAGCTTTGCAAAGAATAGAGCATTAGTTATTGACTTTGGCCTGGTCATATCTTCAATCTAAATCATTAAGAGTCTATGCAGATTCACCTTAACAACATGTCTTAGTAGATGCAGCAAATAAATATTTTGGTACTTCAGATTTGAAAAGCCCTCGCTCCTTGGACTTAGCACATGTTTAATAAATGTGAATAGTAACTGGTTCTCTCTATCCATTTCTATAGAAACTACCTTTCTTGGTGTGACATGTCCAATTAATTCTTCCAAAGCATCTTCATACTCAAATATGTCATTGGTAGGGGGTACTGATTTCAAAAAATACCCAAATTCTCCTTCATGCGAAACATTCAACTACTCAGCCCACACAATAAAAGAAAAAGATATTTTCCTGCCATTCACTATTGATATCATCCTGTTCACAACTTCTGAATTCTCAAATCAAACGAAATCATATAATTCTTTTACCAGCTTCAAATAATAGGGACCATTGTTATTCGACAAGCACTCTACATAATTATGGTCCTCTAGTACTTCAAGAACTAAAGATTTAATGGACATCAGCAATTCCACGCATAGCTCATTCTCAACTACTATCTCCTTTTGAACAAGATGCGGATTTGTAATTTTCTTCACTTCACATCCACCATTGTACTCTCCTTTGAGTGTCTTAGAGTTTGGCTCATCATCCTTTTTGCTGACTGATGGTCTCTTCAGTCCTTCCATTCTGCGAAGGCTTAGGGTTCGGAGAATTGGGAGCTAAGGCTTGAAGGTAAAGTGTTTGAGGTGGATCAAGATGAGGTCAAGACTTATGTTTTATCATTTAGGAATCACAAAATAAATAAATAAAACATAATATTTATAGTATAAAAGATACAGATTTCGGTGGCTAAAGATACAGAAGCTTAAAAACAGCGGAACCTAACGGTAACACAGTCTGGTAAGGATTCCTAAATGTGAGGTATTTTTATCGATGAGGTCCATTAACAATGAGGTATAGCGGTGAGATTCATACTGGTTGGGTATAACAGTGAGGTTACTAACAGTTAGGGTTCTAACAGTATGGTTTCTAACTGTGAGGTTTCTAACAGTGAGGTTTCTAATGGTGAGGTTTTTTATGGTGAGGTTTCAAACAGTGAGGCTTCTAAAAGTGAGGTTTCTAACGGTGAGGTTTCTAATGGTGAGGTTTCTAATGGTGGGGTTTCTAATGGTGATGATTCTAATGGTGAGGTTTCTAATGGTGAGTTTTCTAATGGTGAGGTTTTTATCGGTGAGGTTTCTAACGGTGAGGTTTCTAACGGTCAAAGTCTATCATTCCTAACTCATATATAATGTAACGTAACTTATCTGAACCTAAAGTCTTGGTGAAAATGTCAGCTAGTTGATGTTAAATACCTATAAATTCAAGAGTAATATAACTATTTTGGTAAATTTATCTCCAAAATTGGTTCCTTACATCAATGTGTTTGGTCCAAGAGTGAGATACAAGGTTCTTAGAGATGTTAATCGCACTAGTGTTATCACCGTTTATAGATACAAGTCTAAACTGATGTTCATAGTCCAATAATGTATGTTTCATCCACAGAATTTGTGCACAGCAACTGCCATCAGCATTGTACTCGGCTTCAGTATTAGACACTGCAAAAAAATTCTTATTTCTACTACACCATGATACCAAGGACTTACATAGATTATGACATGTTCCAAAACATATCTTTTAATCTAACATGCAACCAGCAATGTCAACATCTGAATAACTTATTAAATCGAATGATTGTACTTTTGGATAAAATAATCCTATGTTAGCAGTATGTTTAATATATTTAAAAATTATTTTAAGACCAAAAAAGTGTGACTCTTTTTTATTAGCATCAAATATTGCACACATACACACACTAACCATAATATCTGGTCGACTTGTAGCAAGGTAAAGTAGGCTCCCAATCATACCTCTATAATTGTTTTGATCCACTAGTTTTCCAATTTCATCAGCACCCAACATACATGTGGTACTCATAGGTGTGTCACTTTCATTAATACAATCTAAACCAAAACGTTTTAGAAGATCTTTTGTATAATTACATTGATTTAATATAATACCATTATTATTTTGAAAGACCTGAAATCCAAGAAAATATTTGAGTTCTCCCATTAAACACATTTCAACTTCATTTTTCATACTCATTGAAAAATAAATACAAATACTATTTTTTGAATATCCATAAATAATATCATCAACATAGATTTGTACTATCAAAACCTCTTTAAAAATTATTTTAATAAATAGATTTGGATCAACAATCTGTTTAGAAAAACATTTAGAAATAAGAAAACTACTAAGTCTATCATACCATGCTCGTGGGGCTTGTTTCAAACCATTTAAATCTTTAGAGAGCTTAAAAACTCGATTTGGAAAATGAGGAGTAGTAAATCCAGGTTGTTTTTTAACAATAAAATCTTCAAATACAAAACCATTTAGAAAATCACATTTAAGAGCCGTTTTATATAATTTTAAATTCAGATGAGAAACATAGGCATGTAGAATCCTAATAACTTCTTATCTAGCTATAGGTGCAATGGTTTCCTCATATTATATTCCTTCATCTTGATTATATCCTTGTGCAACTAGCATTGCTTTTTTTCTAATGTTATTTCCAGATTTATCAACTTTATTTCTAAAGACCCATTTAGTGCCTAAGGTCAATGTTTCCTTAGTTCGGTCAACTAATTCTAAGACATTGATTCTTTCAAATTGATTTAATTTTTCATGCATATATATTACCCAAAATTCATCATTGATTGCATCATTGATATTTTAAGGTTCTAACTGTGAAATAAAGGCTTGATGTTTGACCTGATTTCATAGAGAAGCTCTAGTTGGTGTCCCTCTATCAAGATTACCAACATCAACATCTAACGGAAGATTCTTTAGAATCCTAGTTGATCTAGTAATGGTGGGACAAGAAATTTCAGGTTCTTATCTATGTTCGGGTTCACCAGGATTATATTCTGGAATATTTCTTGAACTGGTTTTCATTAAAACAGGTTCATTGATTTTATCATTAAGGTCCATCATAGAATGATCTTCTTCAAGATTTTCAAGAGAAGATTTAGGTTCAGGCATATCAGTTTAATCAAAATTGATGTGAACATATTCTTCCATATATTTGGTTATTTTATTAATGACTCTATAAGACATACTAGTTATAGAGTAACCTAGAATGATTCCCTCGCCAATTTTAGAATCTAACTTGTCAAGATTATCCTTAGAATTAAGAATAAAAACTTTTCAACCAAAAACACTGAAGTAATTTACTTTAAGATTTATATTATTCCACAATTCATAAGGGGACTTCTTAAGAACATGTCTAATCAAGACTCTATTTATAATATAACAACCTATATTGACAAATTTATCCCAAAAATAAACAGGTGAATATTATTCATTGAGCATAGTTCGTGCAATTTTCTAAAGGGTTCTATTTGTTCTTTCTAGTAAAACATTCTGTAGAGGTGTCCTAGGGGCAGAAAAGTTGTGAATATATCCATTGTTTTAGTATTAAGATTCAAACTCATGATTTTCAAACTCATGACCATAGTCACTTGTCATGGTCTTAATCATATGTCCACTATGGTTTGCTATAGACATGGAGTATTTAATAAAATAAGAACAAGCTTCACTTTTGTGCGTAAGAAAGTATACCCAATTATATCTAGAAATGTCATCTACTAGGATATAGACATAGTAATTCCCATTTAAACTAGAAACTATAGAATTTCCAAACTATTCCATGTGAACCAACTCGATAGATTGAGATGTTGAAACTTGTTTCTTTAATTTGAATGAAACTTTATGTTGTTTTACCTTTTGACATGGAGTACAATCTTTGTCTAAAGAGAATTTTAGTTAAGGTAGGTCTCTAACTAAATTTTTCTTCGTCAGTTTCTTATGTGAATGTACATTGTAGTGTCCTAATCATCTGTTCCATAGCCATGATTCATTATTAAAAGCATTTAAATGGGTAACCTTTTGATTGGATAAAGAAGTTAAATCTACAGTATAAACTTTTTTATTTATTAAGGTATAAATTACTAAAACATTTTTATAAATAAAAACATTACAAGCATTATTATCAAATTTAACATTGAAACCATCATCAGATAACTGAGAAATACTTAAAAGATTGTATTTTAATCCATCAACAAATAACACTTTAGAAATTTAAACGGGATCATAGATACCAATCTAGCCTAAGACAATGATTTTTTCCTTTTGAATTATCACCAAAGGTGACATGTCCTCTATCAACTTTGATAAAACTCATGAAGCATGATTAATCTCTAGTCATATGTCTTAAAAATCCACATTCAATGTACCATATCTTCTTATTGGAACACTTCATGCAAGTCTCCTACAATACATGTTTAAATAGAAATTGATTTTTGTACCTAGATTTTCGTGGGTCTGGATAGGTTAGAAAGAAAAACTTTTGGTACTCGGATTTGCCTAATGGGTCTCATAGAATCAATAGATTCAAAAGATTTTGAGAAGTAAACTTTTTTTAATCTATAACCATGTGAATAACTAGTTGATTCATATGAATTTATAGAATTGGAACTAGCAGCATTCTGTCCAGATTTAGGAAGAAATCTATTTTTAGTAACATGTCTTTGTCTAGGATGATAGCCTATTCCATTGGTATATTTTTTTTCCACTTTATTACAAAACATTTTTTTAAGTGTACCTTTTCGATTTGTTAATTTCCCTATGTCCTTCCTTAATTTCTCAGTAAACAATTTTAGTACATTATTTTTCTTATGTAATTGAGCATTCTTTTACTTTTCTATATCAAGTGCAGATTTAAAAGAGCTGGTCAAATCATGATGTTTCTTCAAGTTCGTATATTTTTCTTTTAATGAATTACTGGTTTCTTCTAGAATATTACAATATTTAAATAATTCAGATTTAGACATATTATCATCACTACTTTAATTCCATGAATTATAATCATTAAGAATATGGAAAATAGGTACCTCATAAGTATTAGTCATGAAACACATGTTGGAATGATTCATTTCAGAATCAGAAACTTTAGACTCACATGTATTGCCTTTTGAATCACTCTAGGTTTCTATCATTGATTTCTTATATTTCATGTACTTGTAGTAATATTTCTTCATGAACATCAATTTTTGACAGTCAACCTTAATGTTCCCTTTCCATTTGAATTCATAACACACTATCTCATCATCCTTATCAGCTTTCTTCCAATATTTCTTCCACTTACCTTTATTTTCATACTTACCCTTATTATTTGGTTTTAAAAAAAATCCTTCTTCCTATAGAAAATCCTAAATTGTCTGGATATTTGTGCAATCATTTAATCACTATCTGAATCTGAACTTCCAATTGTTGGGCATTCAGTAGGTATGTGAACTTTCTCATTGTTCGTGCTCTTTGAGGCAGTAGACTTAAATTCCACTGACTTCCTCATTGGTTCAACAACATCCTCGTTGTTTACTTTGAGTACTTCTTCATACATCATTAGCATACCAATCAGTTCATTAATAGGGAGAGAACCAATGTCAAAAGATTGTCTAATTGAAAATAATGTGCCTCTCCATCTATCTAGCAGTCATCATAGTATCCTCTTGATTTTCTCTTTTGCAGGAACAGATTTTCCATGTGAGCTCATTGTATTTACAATGTGATTGAAATTGAGAAATATGTCAGATATAGCTTCATCAGGATTCATTTTAAAATTATCATACTTAATAGTATATGTGTTTAGTCTCATTTATTTAACATTGGTTGTTCCCTCCTTGGAAACACCCAAGGTATCCCAAATTTATTAAGCAGTTTTACGTGTAGATATTCGATTAAATTCTTCATCTCCTAAAGAACAATACAGAGCATTCATTTCTTTACAATTATTACTGTACGATGTTTTATTAGGTTCATCCCAAGTAGCTCTTTCAGTTTCTGGAATCTTATACTGAGTCTCTATAGCAGTACAGATATCAAATCCCATACTTTCTAAATGAATTTTATCTTTTAGTGTACATTGGCTATAATTATCAACATTAAAGAAAGGTGGTCGGTTGGTAGCAGCACTTTCTAGTCTATTATCCATAATTACATTTTATCAAGTATATTCAATGAGATAAAATTTAGAACTAATAGAAATTTATGATCTTTAAGAAACAACTAAAATCACATTTGAAAAAAAGAGTATTTAGAAATTCATTTAAAATATATCCTCTGATACCAAATGTTGTTTGGAGTGGATACTCAAGTGGGAGGGTGAATTGAGTTCAAATTAAAAAAATCCTGTTAAAAAAATATTTATATTAAAGAAATCCCCCAATTAAAATAACAATTGAAACTGTAGTGAATTTTCAATACTGTAAAGGTTCGTTTAGGTTCTCAAGAGATTGATTAGTTATCAGTTAATATAATATAAATATTAGATTATCATTTGAAGATAAACTACTACATTACAATAAATACAATCACTTGAGAGTTTAAATATCTGAGTTTCTTTATAATAGATTTGTATTTAATGTACTTAGAAGCATATTTTTCCATATAGTTTAAAACATAACAAATAAGCACAACAGTTTTAACCATGAGGTTTATTCTAAAGATGAGACTTAGTCCTCTCAAAATAATTTATTTAAACATGGATCCACACCCTGGATTTGGGAAAACAACAACACTCAGAATGTCCTGGTACTATGACCTCTACCATAGTTCGACATGGGAAAAGCACAACAATAGCACACATGCTATCCCGGTCACACTCGACCTCTACCACAATTCACAGTGTGAACTAAATGGATTCAAAAGGGTTGAGTGATGATTTTTGATATCCTCCATATATACTAAGGAGAAAATGTGTCTGTAAAATACGGAACACACACACTGCTCAAAATGTAGATAAATGAAGCACAATAGAGATAAATAGATAGAGAGGTGTTTAGAATGCTCTATTTGTTTTGAGTGAAGCTCTGGACTCCTTGAATTGATACAGATGAGGCTTTGAGTCATTATTTGGATGTCGTAGGGAAAACATAGTGTTGTGGTTATGTTCCTTCACTTACAGTGTATTCAAGTCTTGCTTGAGGTTTCAATAGGCTTTGCAGAACAACAATGTCCCTCATCTACCATAAATCGTTCTTCTCCACTTTAAGCTCTGGTTTATGTGTTTGTATCAGATGAGTATCATTGTATATAACCACACCCAGCCACTTTTTCACTTATTTTTCATCCCCCTTTATGCCCAGGTTTTGTCTTTCTTTTTATAGCTTTTTGCTCCGACAATGGGAATGATTTACTTTTTACAGGTACAAGGTATGATTCCTGAAATACCAACCACTATCATTAATTAATACCAGCTGCACTAAAAACATCAAATATGATAGTTTCTTAATAATAAAATAGAAATAGAGTTTAGAGAAACAGTGATTGGTTTTCATCGGTATCTGTTACTCCATGTTAGTAGCTTACATGAATCAGTTTATCCTTCTATCGGTATCTCCTTTCACCAGTGAACTTCTTTCTATAGCTATAACTTAATAAAACAGTATATCTATGTGTCGGTAGACTTTGTATTAGTAGACTTGTATCGGTAGACTTTGTCTTTCTACATCGGTGGATTTCTTATCGGTAGCTGCCTCTATGTCTGTTTGTATCTGTAGCTTGTATCAGTAACTATGTACCAGTGACATTGTGTAATAGAAAGGTTGGTCTATCAATGACCTTTACTTATCAGTAGACAATGTACATGTATGTCTGTATCAGTCAGGTTGTGCATACTGGTGGACATATTCTATCGGCAGCTCTTCTTCTATTTCTATCGGTAGCTGTTATGTATATTGGTGACCTTATCCATATCGGTAGACTTTGTTTCAGTGTACTTATCCTTATTAGCAGTTGTGACTCTATTTGTCTGTATCAGTAGTTATGTGCAAACCAGTGGGCTTATGCATACCATTGGAATTAACACTTATATTTTCTATGAAAAAATTATGAAAAAATTATTTCAAAATATGTATAAACATAGATAAAAATTGATTAAAATATTCCAATGATTATTTTTATATGTTTTTCAACATAGGATAATAAACACATATTAAAACATAATTGGGATTATCAAAATTGGTGAGGTCAACACTCTCTTGTGAAAGGTCGTGATAGTAGGATTCAGATATTCAACATAATGTATTACCTTGTAATAATGTTTTTTTTGATTTCCTTGTGATTATTCAATTTTTGATTATTAATAGTTACGTTTAATGATTGTATTATAGTTTATATGGTTATATAGGATCTCAATTTATTGCTTCATCTTTATTAACAGGATATTGTATAAATAGAATGTGTTTCAGTTATTTTTATTAAAATATTGATTATGCTTATTTATTCATGAGAGCATCTAATATATCCATTCCCTTACCGAGCATCTATTATTTCTCCATTATTCTCTTTTATTTTCCCATTATTACCAAGATGTGTTTTACAATTGATATGTAGAGACACACTTAGGGATATATGGAATTATAAAAAATTGTTTTTATTTCATGTTATCAATTGTAATGTGAATTCAAGAATGTATCTATTTTACCAAGTCAAATAAACTATTCTGTATTTCTAGATGTAACTCATTGTATATGATGCTTATTTAATAATGTAACTCACTACGCCAAAAACATGCAAGGGAAGTGATACCCCTTTATCAGCACTCAAAAAAGTGATGATAAATGGGGCCTTTATCAACGCTCAAAAAAAGCGCTGAAAAAGGGTGGCCTTTATCAGCGCTGAAAAATTTTATATTTCAAAAAAAAATCCAGAAAAATAAATTATTCTTATATAATAATATTTATATTGATATAAATACAATATATATTTTTTAAATATGTTATAGATACGTATAAATAGACTATTACATTTACCATATAATAAATTTAGTGAAAATGAATTCAAAATATTTTAAAAAATTATTATTAATTAATAATTTTCTAATTTGTATCGATTAAAAATCATTTAATAACAATTTGAGGAAACAAAAAAATAAAAACAATTAATAAAAGATCTAAAATATGTTGAAAATGTAACTCAAAATTCAAACTGCCATAACATTTGATACAGTTATCTGTTTGAGCTCTACAACATATCAACTCGAAGCCTGCGATGATATCTATGCTCTTGTGAATGAGGCATAGCCTCTTTCATATTTTTAGAGCCCATAAAAGCCCTAAAAGCCATCAAAAACTGAGTTTTTAGTCGGGATATCCCGATTTTTTAACATTCAAACAAGTATAACATCTGATCCGGATGTCTGTTAGGTCTGTACCACATATCATATCGATGATTGTTACATTTTCTTTGAATTGACTGGTTGTGGCTTTGAAACGGAATTATAGATCATAATTTATGGTCGTTTTAACATTTTATAAATTTTCAAATACACATATATATGTATTTATTCATAAATATATATGTGTTTGTGTGTGTGTGTCTGTGTGTTGTATAAATTTGTATATGTATTTATTTATTTATTTACATATAAACGCACATCACAAATACATTTTTTCATAAAAGTATTTAAAACTAATGTTTATAAGTATATTCTATGGCTTTTCAAATACACGTATATACATGTATTTATTCGTAAATATATATGTTTTTGTGTGTGTGTGTCTCTCTATGTGTGTCTGTGTGTTGTATATATCTATGTATGTCCGTTGTATATATCTATGTATGTATGTATGTGTTTATTTATTTATAAACACACATAAAAACATATTTTTTCATAAATTTATTTAAAACTAATCTTATATGTATATATTAATATACAAATAAATATACATATAAAAAATTATAACCAAAAATATATATATAAATAATTAATATACAAATTAATATATAAAAATATATGAATAAATATATTTATATTAATATGAATCTATGTCAATATATGAATAAAAATAACTATATATATCATTAAATAAGGAAGAAAATGAAATGGCATAGTTGTAATGGTGTAGCCGCGAAAGGGGGGAGGTCTCGAGTTCAATTTCGGGTGGAAGCGAAGGGGGTGCGTGCATATTATGATGTGTGGGAAGTGCAGCGCGCAGGAGACCTCCTAGAACTGATAAAGGGGGTGTGAAGCTCTGATAAAAGCACCCCCGGTATTAGTTTTGATTTTTTTTAATTTTTTTGACCATTATCAGCGCTTTTTTAGTGTTGATAAAAGGGGAATTTATCAGCACTAAAAAAAGCGCTGATAAATGGTTATTTTATCAACGCTTTTTTTAGTGCTGATAAAAGAGGCCTTTATCAGCTCTTTTTAGAGTGCTGATAAAAGGGAACCCCCTATATTAGTTCTGAGCTTTACAACTCTTTTTTAGCACTGTTAAAGCCCTTTTTAGCACTAATATAGGCCGTTTCAATGAAATTTTAGTCTGGGAATTTAGTTTTAGAAAACATTAATTATGTAATATAACCTTGTGATTTAAATAAAGGATATCTTTATATAAAGGATACAATTATATTTTTAAGGTATTGATTATGTTTTTTTCTTATAAATACATCATTAACTATATACTAAAAGTGGAAGTTATTCTTCCAAATATGTACAAAGGGTTTATATCACAAAAACATGCTTTTGAGGCATGAAATGAGTGTTACCATGTACACAATAATAGGTATTACTACACACATGGTTTGACACTCCCTATGGTATTCTTTGGAAAATTTGTGTTTTTATTACAGACCATTATAAATGGTTTTAAAAATATTTTTAACATTTCAAAAAATGGAAAAAGAATATTATTTATGATTAAGAGGTTATATATGTATTAATTTCTCAACACATTTTTATTCATTAAAATATAATTTGATTATAACTAATTTATAATAATATTATGACCTAACCTGGTTAATGAAATTTTTTATAAATGGAACCTAGAGGAATGAAGGGGAACAATATCAAAACATATATTAAATAGTAGTAAATCCTCCTGTTTAAATATAATTATATTAATGCAGGATCTATTATAATATTTAAATAAATTATATTCCATATATAGGAATTTGACTAATGAATTTAGCTATAACCATTATCATAATGAGAAGCCTACAGATCTATATTGTGGTGTGATAATGGTATAATAAATTTGGTTTGAATAAACTCCATCACCCTTGGGGAATATAAATCTATTTGTAACTATAAAAAATATATGTTCTCTAGAGAAGATATTTATATCATTGAGGTTTAATATAATGGATTTTGTTATCAGGGATCTTTATTATCTCATAGGAGATGTTTTTTAGTGGTTGTAATTTATTCAAAACCCAAAGGATGAAAATTTAAAAGAAAAAAAATGAATTATTTCAAGATACTCTTAATAGAATTTTATTTTCTCTCAATCAATGAGAATTTATATAGGCAAAATAATGATTATATGATAAAATAAAAATGTCCATAGAGATATGTATTATGAAAATATTATTATATTGTAAAGGTATTAAATATAATTGATATGTATTCCAATGTTTAATATTTACCATTTCATTGAAGTGTTAAATAAAAATATTTAATGATAATTAGTCTCCCAAGAATTGTCGTCATATGGGGACATAGTATTATGTGACATTAATATATATAATGAATTACCTAAGTAATATGGATTTGAAAAAAGAAAAATCCAATGAAAATTATAGTAGTGATAAATATGGATAAACATTTGAAATGAAAGAAGGCTATTCCCATTTGTCAAAAATGTGAAATGAAACACTATAGTACATTATTGATGGGAAGGAGACTTTCAACTAGTATAGATAGAAATAATAAGATGAAAAATATTGAAAGGGAGAGGAATAATTTACCAATGATAAATTCGTAAAATTTAAGAAGATGAGAAACAATAAAAAAATATGACGTGTGCACATTGTAAATATATCCCAATTGAATTTATGGGGTCAACCTCTAGCTTATGCAATTTTATAAGAAGAAGAGGAATGATTAATCTGCATAAATTTTGATTCATGAAATATTATGTAGATTTATATTATTATTAATATTATATTTAAAATAATTTTATAATGAATAAGGATTATACTAAAATTTCTTTTCATTGAGGCTAATTAAGAATATTAATAGTAATACTAAAAACTGAGACAATAGTTTCGGTGGAAATATAAACTTTTTTGATAACACGTGTTTGAGGTATGAAAATCGTTAATATGTTCTGAATTTGTATATAAGAATAACAAATAGATATTTATTTAATATTATTGGTGAAATTTAATTTGGTAAGGTATGTAATAGTTGAGATTATCCTTGATGAAAAATACAACATGTTAGTATTTATCGAATATACTCCAAAAATTGAGATTTTATTATTTGGTGAAATAATGATTTCATTGATATTTTATGGTTATCATTGAATTCTCATAAATTGAATGTGATATAAAGAGCAACATTATATTTTAAAGGGAATATAACATTGAATTAGTTACTATAATTCAAATTTTTTAGGAAATGAATTGGGAAAATATAATAATGGATGATTTTTTTTTGGTAATTTATATCTTGAATGGATTACAATGAACTTTGGGTATTTTAGATTAATTTTTCTAACCCATTTTTATCATTCTAAATATGTCGAGATAAGAGGATTTATTTTTATTAAAATAATCAGTTAAATTTTCCCCAGCAATAATTTTTAATCAATTAATTTAATTGATTTAGAAACAAAGTAAGAATTGATCAAATAACAACCAATGGATTATATTTTTCATAAGAAACAAAAATATTCCATGTAAATATATTTTCATACGTTCTGTGTCTATATAGTAATTGTTTTTTTCAAAACTAGGAATTGTCTACTAGATTAAAGAATTTATCCTAATAACATGATTTATATTGAAATGAATGTATGTTTATCCATGATTGAATTATTTATTTATGGTCAATAATGTTTCTATGAAAATCACTACGTTTTGAAAAATTATATCAAACACTATCATTAATTATATAATATTTTCTTCCATCTCTGTATCATCACATTCCATGGAATAGATCCTAAATGAAAACATAATATGTGTTATTCAAAATGGACACTATATATAAATACCTCTCTTATAAATAAAAATTTTTATTAACCATTTTTATGGTGTTTGGTTTCATGGAGATTATTTTTAATGTTTCAATCCATTGTTTACAACGATCATGATTAAATTGCAATCAAATAATCTATTTAAGATGGTTGAATATAACACCTTTACATATTAAAAGAGGAGAGACATATTTTATAGTGTATATGACATCAAATAATGATATTTTTTTAAAAATAATAAACCGAAATCATTTAAATTATACTTTTTTTAAAATAAATTGTAATTTTTTTGATAGTTTTTGTAATATGAAACACTGTGATTAAGTGAAAGGTGGAACACTATTAAAATATAATTATTTAGACATGACCATTATAACCTAGATATTTTTTTGTGGGTATGAATATATTTAACTAAATAATTTATATTATATATTTTACATATGCAAAAAAATTAAATGGTTATATCTTGATTAAAAACCAAATAATATCCATTTAAATGAAAAATATTTTTTCTTCAAGAAAAAAATAATTTTCTAAAACTAGGACCGATGTGATTTTTGATCATAATTTAAAATTAATTTAAACCACATTTAGTTGAACTATCTAAAAAATTTTATTCATTTTTTAAATCAACATTTCCAAATTATCTATGTGTATATTGTTTAGATTTTTATTAACAGATGATTTTTTAAATGAATAGTAAAAAATAATGATGTTTATTTAAAGCTTCATTTAATTTATAATATTTAGAAAAATAATGTACATTTAAATATTTTTTTAGTATAATTATATCAATTATATTAAAAATTTACTAATTTAGTTGTCAGGATTCAATTTCATATTTAATTTTAATAATATATCATTTTTTATTTATATGTACTTTCACATTGAAAAACTTCCCGTTCATTTCATATGTGGTTTAATTTTAAATTTAATTATAAAAATTTGGAGAATTGATTTTTGAAAATGGATTCAATAATTGTAATCATAATATGTAATATTATCAGAAAAAAGAAAATATTTTTTTCCAGGATGAATACAAAAAAATGTAAATTAATTACAGACATTAAGGTAAAAAATAAAATTACTCAAGGGGGCTTAAACAATGATGATAAGGGTTCAAAGTGATCTATAACTTTTCCAAATCCCTTTTATGGCCATATATAAAATTTTTTACCAAAAATATTTGATTATAAATCCTGTTCCATTAATTTTGAATGAGGAAAACAATTGTATCAATTAATCTTTGGAAAATTTGAATGTGTCTCCTCTAAAACACATATAAAAGTCCATCATCTCTCTTACACACATCACAAATCCAAAACCATTTTTATTAAATGGTACCTACCCAATACCCATCGTTTTATTCCTCTGAACATCAAAGAGGGCATGTTTTTTAGTAAGTCATCATAACAATGATTTTGGTAAAAAATTAAATATGATCCCCAATAAAGAGTTTATATTCATAAATATGTGTATTTATATTATTATTTTTCATCCCCATATTTAATTATTTATACTTTTATGACAATATTATATAACCAAAATATCAAATATAATGATATTATATTATTTGAATGGAATATTATAAATTATTATCTTCTTCCCTAAAATTTGAAATGAAATCATTGAACATCTAATTTAATTACTATCGCCTCATGAACCAATGTTATTTTTTTCCATTACCAATACTAGTAGATGTATATAATGATAGATTTACCATATTTATATTATATTTATCATATTTGTTTCTTCTGATATTATTATATCCCATATATATTTTTATATTTCATTCCATGGAGGATACGATAATGTTTCTCATGTGTATGGAGGAAAATTTCGTTAATATGTTATGTTATTATTTTTTTCAATATGAATTATATAAATGGAAGAAAATTACAAGTTAAGAAATATATTTTAAATTTATGATCTAAAAATTCTTATTAAAATATGATAACTCATATAAATTCTTTTCATCCAATCCATGAGATATAAATAACAACGCTCATTCGTAGGTTTGGATTCTATTCACTTTATAACAAGGTGAAATGAGTTTTATTATATTTTTACAAGGATGTTAATAAGGATGTTTTTGATAGATAAAATGTTTTTATGAAAAAATAATTATCATGGTATGATTAATTAATATTTATTTTTTTGTTCCTTATATTGATGAAAATGGAAAAAGTGTTTTTGCCTTTGAATGATCTACCATAAACTAAATACTATAGTACAGTTTTTACAAGAGACGTCATTAGATTACTCTATATCCACAATATAATTAATATATATATTGTTTTTATGAATTTTAAAACATTATACATGATTTGACCGGGTTCACGTTGAAATTAAATATTTACCAAACATAAACAAACATTGAAAATAAAGCAATTATCTTCTGAAACAGAGATTTTAAAAAATAATTATTAAAAATAGGTTATAAAAGGCAATATGAAACTAATATATTTTATGAGATAAATGATTATAAATATTTATGTTTTCTTATAATAGAAAAATATTTATTTAAAACAGTGTTTGGAAAAAAGGAGGTCAAACCAGAGGCATGGTTATCTCATCAATATTTTAATCCTATGATAAATATTTAAAATTCACCATTATATATTTAGTGTGGTTTTAATATTGGACATTTTATACTGTATATAATTAATATTTTTATCTTATTATAATTTACTGTTTAATTGGATTTTATTTTTATTCTGGTTCCTATGATTCTAATTCAACCAAAGTGGTAAGAATATATTTCACAATCTCATCATTATTTGTGAATTTTTATGTATCCTTTTTTTTAATTTTTTATATATAAATATTAAAATAAATCCATTCTATTCCACTCTTTTTATTCAAAATAATATAATTTAATGGTAATATATTTACAGGAATTAGTAGTTTAATTGATTTTGTTTTTTTAATCATACAATAATAGACATTTCATTTAATTTTTTTCAAAGAATTCATGTTTTCTATATATATTTTGAAAAATTATTTTAACATTTTAAAAATGAGTAGTTTAAAAATATTATAGTATTTTGACATTTTGAAAACTTTATTGAAAAGAATCTTGTTGTTGTTCAAATAAAATCCCCATTTTTAGTTTACAAAAATATTAAAAGGAAACCTTGTTTTTACATATAATACATGAATATATTATTTAACTTTCATCGACATTCAATGTTCTGAAGTATCTTTATAATGGTTTTAAATGTAATTTACTAGGAAAATAATTTCAAAAAATAATCTTGAACTTTATTGAATTTTGATTTTCATACTAGAAATATTATTTTCCTAAAAAATGTTGTTATTTAATATTTATTGTATATCTATTAATCAACAACATGAAAACATAATTTTATTGTTCATCCACTGTAGATAAATTGTAATGATATAAGTTTTACTCATTATTTAGATGGATTAAGATGAGTTTTACTAAGGCTATTCAATTTAATTTCTATTAATCATAGTATTGTGGATTGTAAATGATTATGTTTATTATATTAAGGTATGTCCTACTATGCCATATGCTTTTTTCTAAAAATTAATTTTTATGTTTATTATCGTTCTCCCCATTAATAAGAGGAATCTGTTGAACATAGTTTGCTATGAGTTGGGCCTAGTTATAAGTTCCCCCATTATGCATCGATATGTATCGTATGAAAAAACAGTATGCCGTATTATATTGGTTTATAACCATTTATTTGAGCTTTCCTGGGAATGTTACTGAAACTTTGTTTTAGATGACTAAAATTTTGAATTCTGTAATTTTGAGATCATCTTTTGATGTCCATGTGATTATTATACTATATATAATATCAGTGGATATGTTTCATGATTATGATATTATTTATATTGATCTAGTTAATCATAATTTATTCCTTTTATATTATACTAATTTTATTATTTAAATTTCATGAGGGTCATTTATTTAACATTCCATGTTGATTATGATCATTTATTAATGATAGCTTTTGATAAACAAGTACCCTTACTAATAATCATAACTCACCTCATTCATGTGTTTTATTTCTACTAGATTACCAGAAATGGATTTATTATTGATATATAATGATATACAATGGGAAACATGATTTTATAAAAAAAAACCCGTTTTTTATTTCATGTTTTCGATTATAAAGTTAATTTACAGTATATATCTACTTTATTAAGATTAAATATCTATTAAACAAATTGAGATATGATAAGTGTATCCAATACATGAATAATAATGTACCCACAAACATATGGTTTCAAGATTCCAGGACGTTATATATTATACAAAAATTTTAAAAAGTATAAAGGATGTCAAACCTACGTTAATGTATATTCATCTGAAATTTTCTTCCTTTATAAAGAAGATAATAATGCACTAACATCATTTTATAATGTTTTTATATAACCCCATTGACATTATATATATTGAATATATTTACTCTTATTATTTTTAAATTTTTATTTAATTTTATTATTCCTTGGGGTTTAAGAGAATATGTCATCGAAGAATTAATGGATTTTCAACTCACATTTATTTCGATGAGGCACATTCCTTATTCAAAACATTTTTATTTAATGATATTTATATTCCTAGGAAAAATTTATTTTATTATTCATCCACTACAAATAATTGGATATAGATATCCATATATTGATATTTGTTTTATGGGTGTTAAAATTCAAATGTAACCAATGTGGTAAGGGTTCTATGATACAACCTCATTTTATTTTAGGAATTATTTGTGATTATGCTTCTATTGATGAAATATTGTGATTTATCACTCAATAAACTCATAAAATTTATTATTCTATAATTATGTATTGAAATTACATGTTCTTCATATATTTTCATCTCCGCATATACTCAATAATATAAATGAATAATTTTTTAAGTAAATGACAATTATATATATCTTTTATAGAAAATGGGTTTTCAATAATATAAGTTTTTTTCTAATTAATGTTTTCAGGAATGTATATAATTTCGTAAAAATATGTTTTTTCAATTAATCGTTACCCATTTATTACATTTATAAAAGTTGTATAAAAAGAAACATCCTTTCAATTTCTTAGCAATGTAAATTTCAATTTTTTGTAGATAATTTGGATGGAATATTTGTCTTAAGACATTAAAAAATAACATAGTTATTTATCATCAGGACCCAATTATTATTTGAACGTTCCATTTAAATGTTTTGTGATTTTTTAATATATATTTATTATATATTACTTATTTTTATCAGTTAAAATATTATTTTCAAAGTAGAAATTATATCCTCATATAGACAATTTTTACTAATCAGTTAATGGTATTTATATTCATCAATTAAAAAGGAAAATATTTTCTTTATTATATAAAAGTGATATTATCCAGTGATGTAATTATAATTATTTCTCTAGATTTGATATTATTATGATTAAAGGATTAATATGAAACTCATTACATTCCCTTATGCTATTCTAATAAAATATATTAATTTTCCATTGATTTATTCTATTATGAAATATTAATCAAAAGTACATCCATTATTTGGGTTATGATCTGTTTAATGTTTTAATATCTTATTGAACCAAAATCTATATTATTCATTATTTTATTAGAGGGATAAATACTATATATCATTTCCATGATTATTTAATGACCGATAACTCATGAGTAAATATTTTATTCATGAACATGATTTACTGTAAACAAATTCATGTTTAGAAAGGATTTTCATGTCCCTGCAATAAATAATTGGATTAGATTACAAGTACATTAGTTTCATGATGGTCCTAGATTCCAATTACATATGGTTATGTGAGGACCAATACTTCATGGCCTTCAGATTATTCTAGGTCTAGTTTCCATGTCATTAATATAATGAGTGAACCAGTTTCTATTTATACATGTTGAAAATGTTATAAGCTTTTGTTGTTTCCTTTTCATATATTTTTATTATTCTCTCATGGATCATTTTCATTACATTAATTTATGACACATTACATATAAAAAAGCAATTATTAATTAAATTAGTTATTGTTGTGATCTAAGGTATTTTGGTGACGGTTTTCAAATGATATTACCATGTTCTTAATACATCATGTTCATGTTTTGTTGATATCTCTATGGTTAATCCTTACTGAGTATCTAAATCAAGTTTCGTTATGTTTACCTTTCCCAGTTGATAAATAATCAGTTTCTATATAATATGACTAACAAGGATTCGAGTTATCATAAACATAGAGGGAGATTATGTAGTTCAATTTTGTAAAAGTTCAATACAATTCTATGTCTCCAAAGAAACTATAAATCATGAATTATGGAATGTGTGGTTATGTTATATAATTAATATTAAACAATTAATATTTGAAATCTATGTATGAATATTATGGGCCATAATAGTTGGATATATAAAAAAATTTATCTAGGTATTGTATAATATTATTACCAAACATTATTGATAACATATAAGAAAAAAAATAAAAACATCCTACATTATGTTTGATAAATGATTGTTTCTTTCCTATATAAAACATCTTATCTTGATATTACAGGGGGATTTGGATCTAAAATATTTATACCTAGTGTTAATTCCTCTCAAAAGGGATCACTATTCATGACATTATCATCACCGAGTCCACAATAATGGGCCTTGATATACAAATAGTTTGACATTTCCAAGAAATATTATTTGGAGAATAAAATTGTTCATTATGAACCATCCAAATGTATTTGAATACATTATGATCATAAATAATGTAGTTTTAAAAAATTTATTCAATGATAGAAAATAACTTTTCATTATTTATTAATCCTATAATGATAATGAATAACAATTCACAATCCATTATTTTTTTAATAATAAAAGGATCCAAATTGAATCATGGGAATAATGAATGTGAAAACTACTACAATAGTCATTCTCATCCATAAAAATTTGATTAGAAGTTGTCATAATATAATTTTTTTCCAATTATATATCAATTAACTCAAGATATATGTGTTAACATAGGTAATTCTAATCGTTCCTAATTTACCAAGGATATAGAAACATAACTTTGAATGTTTTATGAAATTATTCACACACACTACCTAGGGGACACATGATCCACTAGTTTTTGTAAAATAGATCAATTTGATTGGAAATTTATTTAATTTTCTTCTATACAATGTCAATGATACTTTTTTCCAAGTAATAAAATATTTAGATTGAAAATTATATAAATATGGGAAACTTATTAAAAATATTTGTTTGAGGATGATATTGAATCTGTGATATAGGATGATTTTTAATTAATATTTATCATTAAGTAATTTTCACATATTTTATGTACAAAAATCTATTGAAATTATTTTAGGATATGCATATTGAAGATGAGCCTATTGATATAAATGATGAAAATTTTACTAGACATAGAAGGTATGATTAGGGTTTAATAAATTAACAATGACAAAATAGAAATAAATTCATCAGTGCTTTAAAATCAATTCCATGAAAATAATTTTATATATGCGACATAGGGAGATTTGATGAGATTGTTTGATGTGAAATGATAGTGGAAATTGAATTTGAAAACCCTGGTGTTTTTTGTGCTAGATTTAGATTTATGGTAGCTCTAGTGGTATATCACATGGGAGAAGAAAAGAGTTGAACATATTACTAGCATGAAATATGGTATATAACTCTCCATCGAATTCGTTATAGGAGCTTGAAGATTCATTATGTGTGGAATCATGTTGTTTGATAAAAATAATACCTTTTTACAATGAATAATATAGTTAATGAAAGGAATTAATATAAATTTCAAAAAGTTAAACCACCTCCACTTAATCTCTATATATATAATGGGTTTTTTAATTACGAGAATCAATGTAGTAATAAAAGTCTTAATGAGGATAAAATTCCACAAAACCTTTGAACATAATGTAATAATGGAAATAATATACAATTATAATAAATAAGGTGAATCATTCTTATTAGCTCAGTCATATTCTAAACCATATATTTAGGAATTTTATATTGGAGTTTGAATGGATCATCACTATTAATTCATAACATTCATAATTTAATGATTTTTTATTTTATTATGAAAATTTATTATATCTCTCTTCATGGACTCATGAATAATTAGCACCTTTTTATATTATTAAAAAAAAAATTATTTATCTGCTTTAGGATGAACATATTCTCTAAAGAAAATTTTTTTATCTATGAAGTGATATTATTTATGGAATTATATGTGCTTTTTATATTAAAATCATATATATTTTTTGTAGTTTATTCTAATAATTTATTATGGAATATTTTATATAGTGTGAAGTTAGCCTTCACAGCCTATTCTGGGTGGTCTACGATAAGTAATGTTTCGAGGGTTGAATATTAAAATACATAAAAATGCAATAGGGTTATCTGTGGAAGCTATCCTATAAGAAATACACAATGTTGAAGGGGATTACAAATCATGTAATACCCTACTCCTATAATGTTTTATGTTATTTCTAGCCGATCATGTTGCCACACACTAAAGCTACAGTGACTATCCCTTGACCCCAGAATTCCTATAGACCTCTATTATACATTATGAGAATTATTGTACTATGTATTAATTACTAGATTCCCTCCACATACTCTTAGAAATCCATATTTGATCTATGGTGTGTTTTTCCACTATTCTTGTTCTTTCTTCTTGTTTGGTATCTCTCCCCTCCAATTTCTTATGTCCATCTGATGGCATATGATTTCTCATTTTTCAAAATATGATTCTCATTGGTTGTATTGGGTTTGGTGGTGTCTTGTAATCCTTTTATGGATGTGGATATAGTGTGTGATGTGATCACAGATCCATTGCATTTTCCAATTCTAGGGAGAATATCATTTATAATCATTGGAGGCAGGATTTTCTTTTTTTCCCTCTTCATTTGTGCATCATGTCAAAGTGATCACTTTTTCCCTAATAAATAATAATTTTTCTAGGAAAATTGATGATAAAAAGAAGTTATATGAAATTGAAAGGGGAATTGGTATTTTATTTTCATGCCTTTGTAGTTTGGGTATTATGATCGTGATAATGTTAATTATATGGATTTGATTCCCCATGATAGTCAAGGATATTTGGGGACCAATTTCCACACTAAATGGGTAACATGTTGTTTGGTTCATATCGAACACTTTCAAAAATCAATTGGTTAATCATTTAAATCTGGTTAATTATTGGATTTCCTATCATTTTTTTGTGTGATAACACCCTTAAATAATGAAGTGAAATTTCAAAACTGTGCCCTTTTCTAAATATGAAAAAAAATTTACATCGGATATGAGATGTGATGTGTGTAATGGTAATGGGAATATGCATGGGACTGATGTAGTGGAAGTTTATTTGTTTTGATATGTGAATTTTCTCTAGTTTTTGTTGTTGTAATTATCTGAGCATAGTTTTTTTATGGGTAGGCCTTACTAGTGTAATTGATGGACATGTAAATGATACATCAACCCATCTATATAATGTAATCTCATGTTATGTGATTGATTGATTATGGAATGGATTATATGTGTTGTCATTTAAGGATTCATGCAGGTTGTGCAATAATGTGTTACGAGATGAGGTTTTGAATTGGGGGTCAGTTTTGTTAAAATGTGATCTTAGCAAGATGAGTTTGAAGAGCGACTGTTGTGTCTGGTATAGGTGCTTCAACATTAATATTTTTCATAAATATTAACCCCGTATCCAAATATCTATATATGATATTCCATGAATGCGTATTCAACATGGATAATGTGTAATAATGTGACTATAATGTGGATTTTCTCTAAATTGTCATGCTCTTCGCCTTTTGAAATGATTTTTCCATGTATCAGGTGGTGTGTTATGCGTATTTGTTTCAGTGTAGTGATGGAATAAAAAAATAATTGATTAATAAAATGTGTAATGACTTGGGTTTGTTTTTCTAAACAAAATGAAATTCATAATGGATTAATAATTGGTGGGTATGGAGGTTAAATGTAGATAACTCTAAGGTGTAAAATCAATTGTTGGATAATTGAAAGGAGGTTGTGGCTTTTTGTGTGGTTTTATTCATTTAGAGGTATCAATAAATGTGATATTATTATGAGTTTATTTTTTTGTCAGAACAAATATGCTGGGTTTGAGTATTTTTTATCATATATCTATATACTAGTATTTTTACATGTGATTTATATATGAACAACACTCTCAATGAGAACTATGTGTAAAACACCCCCATCATCACGGGGGAAGGAGTATTTCCAATGAAATCTTTTTAGAGGATGGATAACTAGCCACTATCTCTTCAATTCTCCCTCTTCTAGTCAATTATATTCCAAGAATCTTCATGAAAATTGGGGATTTTGAGGAACAGGTGCATGTGGGAAATTTTTTCATTCCCATGTCTCTTCAAGTTAACATATAATATGTTTTAACAGGTTTCTTTAGGATGAGATGTGGTTTGTTCCATTTTTGTGTATGCTGGGTTGTGATGTGGTTTTTGGCCTAGATATCTATCAATGTGGTGTTTTTTGATAGGCATAGGTGTCTATGAGAGGGTTGTGATGTGGTAATTTTAGTTTAATATAGAGTGTGAGGATGTTTTCCATTTGGTAAAATGGTAAAATTGGTGGTAATTGGTTTAGGGAACCCTATAATTTATGTGATTTTTTATATTATAATACTCAAAATGTGTTATTTAGTGAGTTTTACTTTGTGAGTATGGGGTGGTTATTATATATTTTTTGATGATTTTTTAGTTCTACTATTTTCTCATGTGATCATAAATTATGTTTCCCTTTCATTTTCACGAGAGACTTTGGTATCCCTATTGAAAATATGTGTATGATCACACTACATATATACAACAATATTTCAGTTTCCTAGAGGATTATGTGTACGATACTGGGAATAAATATCTCAGGAATGGGATAGTTTCTGAGATTCTTATTTAACAATATTTTGGTAACTATACTTTAGATACTATATTATATTTTCATTAGTTCTATTTTATGATTGCGGGTGTGATTTTTGGGATTTCATTTATATATTTCATGGAGTTGTTTTGTGTATTATCCATCATATATAACGATGTTTTTTCCTATAAATGGTAATTCCACCTATATTGTAACATTTTAATACCCTTTTTGTTAGTCTCCAATCTGAGGCCTATTAAATGTGTGATTTGGGGGGTCAATATCTATCATTATACATTTCTATCCCTAGAGGTGTATCCTTGGGGGTAGGGGTCATGATAGAATTGTATCAAAGGCGATGTTTGAGAGAAAGGATTTATTTTGGAGTTAGGCACAGTGAATATTTATTATATTTGTAGGGAAATAGTGATATGTAACATTGGATAATGATATAGTCTAGAGAAGACTGACTAAGACACTGGATTTTTGGTCCATCTATGATCTGATGTAAGGTCAATGATCAAACTAAATGACCATGTGAGGCTACACTATTTATAGTTTAGAGACCCTAATAATGGTACGTGAATCAAAATGACAGGTCTTCGTGTTTTAATTTGGATGGTATGAAATAGTTATATTGAATATGTAAATAAGTATTAAATGTATTAAAATACATTTTAATAAAATTTACAAACTAATTGGGTTTATGATATCATTATTTAACTTTTTATCTATGGATCTTGTTCATCATCCGCTTGTGGCTCAGGTAGTAGATATTTAGCGTGAGCCTCAAGTAAAGATTCTAGTTAGGCCATTTCAAGAGATGGGGTAGTTGGATCATGATCCTTCCAGATGATATGAAGCAGGTCGTTGAGTAATTTATTATGATCATCATGGTCAAGGGAATCTTAATGGGTGTTTTGATGGTGTTATTTATTAGTATAGTGGTAAAGGAGTTAGATATTTTCATTTTCCCATAGTGGTGGAAGAATTTCTAGCAGGTCCTGAGGTTTTGTGAGGTACAATTAGTTTGATTAGAATCCTTTGTTGTGATTTTTTATTTAGAATCTTTACACTCATTTTTTATACCCACTCTACCAAATTGTTTGGGAATGGAAATTGAGAGCCTTTATGTGCCCCTGGTGTTGAGTATGCTAGTTTAGGGTAGACTATTATGTTTGATATGTTCTAGAGGATTTGAATGATGATGTGACCACATCAGTCTAATAGAGATCTCTTCTCGGTACACATATATCCATATGATTTCATCCTTCGAATAGACTAGTTTTTTTGTAGGTTCTATTATCAATTACTTCTAGAGTAGATTCATGATTCAAATTTGTCTGACTAGTGTGGGGTTTTCATTGGCGAGTACAGATTTGAGGTGGGTAGTCGGGTTATGGAGTTCCTCTTCCCTATATTGGTTGTTTTTTAGGGGAATCAATGGATGATAAAATGGTTGAGGTTCCCATAGTCATTAGGGAGTTCATGGATGTTTTCCTCGAGGAGGTTGGGATGCTACCCCATCGATGTAATGTTGAGTTTGAGGTAGACATACAACCATGTGTTTATCCATTTCTGATTTATCCTTACTAGATGGAACCTTTTGAGTTGCTGGAAATGAGTATTCATATAGAAAATCTGATGAATAATGGTTTTATTTGGAATAGTGTTTAATCATGGGGTTCTCTAGTGTTGTTCAGAAATATGGCAGCATATTCTATGAGGTTGTTCATAAACTACATTTAGATGAATCAGGTGACGGTTAATAAATATTACCCTCTAAAGAGGATAAGTGATATTTTGTTAAAGATGAGAGGGGTGATTTTGTTTTCTATGATCTATATGTGATCAAGATATCACCATTTTATGTTGAAGGAGGTTGTTATCTAAAATATTGTTTTCATATGTGTGTATCAGTACTTCATTTTTTTGGTCATGAAATTCATTGTTACTAATTCACTACCTATGATCACGAGGATTATGAACTCAATGCTTTGTGAATTCCTAGATCTGTACATCATTTCATTCATCGATGATGCCACGATCTACTTAAAGTCATTAGATGATTATGTCGAGCATGTCATGATTATCATGTATGTTTTTCAACACCACTATCTTTTTGGTTTGTTGTCTAATTGTAAATTCATGTCGTGAGAGGTGAATTTTCTCAAATATGTGGTGTCTATGTAAAATGTAGCAGTAGACTCATCAGTGGTTTAAGTAGTTTTTTCTTGGTTGGAAATTAATAACGTAGTATATGTTCATAGAATCCTCATTCATTCAAGATATTATTAGTGGTTTTTACCTAATTTATATCGAGTTATAGCCCCATTTACATCATTCACTATGATGTATCAATATTTTTTGCAGGGTGATCAGTGTCATGTAGTGTTCAACTATTTGTAGGGGATATTGGTTAGTTCTCCAATTTGTCAGATTTTTATGGAATGAGAGATGTTTGATATATTTTAGGATTCTTTACATATGGGAGTGGGATGTGTCTTTATACAAAAGAAATTAGTGATATCTTTTGTGTCAAGGAAGTTATTACCCAAGAGCGTAAATATTCAGCCAATGATCTAGAGCTAGAAATGATCCTTTTTATTGATGTTTTGGAATCATTTTCTCATTAGGAAGAGCTTTTTGGTCATTAAATATTATAAGGGTTTGTGGTATATCGTTTACCAATTAAACCTGAACCTATGATAGTTGTGTCTAATGGAGATTCTCCAGGAATATAATTTTGAGATTTCCTATATCATATGAAAGGGGAAATTTGTGGCGGATGATTTGAGAAGAATATCACTAAAAGAGGTTGATTGTGACTCACAGGTACATATACATAGATAGATGATTTGGAAGCCTTTCACATGGATTCATGAGTGGATAGTTGTAGAAGATATTTTTATAGTTGATAGTGTAGTCTTCTCTAATACAACAGTGGGTGAAGTCTTAGTTGGGAGACTTAGATGTAGAGGTGTTGTGTGATCATGTTTTCAATGATGATGCTCTATAGTGATGTCTGGAGGGTGTTTAGAATAATATTTTGATCAATGGGAGGTTCTTTGTTCGAGTAATGATGTGTGGGGGAGTCCTTTGTGGGCTTTATAACTCTCGGTTAATGATACACCATAGAAATTATAAAATGTATTTTAGTTTTAGGATTTAGTTTTGGTGGCAAGGGATGATGTAGACAGTAGAAGAATTTTTAGAAAAATAATTTCTCTTTAGGAAATAAATGGATTTACACCATGTCTCAAATGGTTTGTTGTAGTTCAATGATGTTCCCTGGTGGATGTCAGAAAACATCATGATGGATTTCATCATAATGTTACCCAAAGATAACAGAATCTATACTGATATATGGGTAGTGGTGGATAAACTATTAAAATCAGTACACCTTTTACCGAACATGGATCCGGACATAGTGGATGCCTTGGAAAAGTGACATTTTTATGAGGTGGTGTGCCTACATTGATTCTAGAGGTCCATTGTTTGGAATGGGTATAGAAATTTTACATCATGAATTTGGAGGGTATTGGAGCATGTTTTTTGAAACCAGTTAAAACTAGGCACTGATTTCCACCCTCAAATGGTTGGGCAGATAGAGTGGACTATCAAAGTATTGGATGACACATTGAGATCATGATTTTTGGAAATTGGTCGATCTTGGGTATGAAATATTATTTTGGTGTAGTTTTATTTTTATTATATAAATCGCTCTTCCATTAGAATCGCACTATTTGAATATTTTTACAGAAGAGTTTATTGTTCATCATTTATCTAGAAATAAGTTTAAAAGATAATTGTTCTTAGTCCCGAGGTAGTGCAGAATAGAACAAAGAATGATCATCTTAGTCATGAGAGGATAAATGCATCGCAGGATCAATAGAAGTCTGATGTCGATTGAAGTAGGAGGCCCTTATATTTTGAAGGTGGGAGAAACTATTCTAGATTGTTTCCCCACAACAAGGGAAGTGATGGTTTGTAATTGGACGTAAGCTTCCTCCAATGTTTGATGGGACCTTTGTGGTGTTAGGGATAGTTCGTGAGGTGGGATACTAGTTGGAGTTTCTAACATAGTTTGAGAAGATCCACGACATCTTTCATGACTCCCAGCTTCATCAGTATCTACATGAAAACTCTGATGTGATTGATAGTTAACATTTGGGAATCAAGGATGATGTGATGTCTATGGAGCAACAAAGAGAGATCCAGGACTATCAAGGGATGTCATTGTGTTGATGGAAAATTCACCTCGATTGTTTTTTATAGAGGCATGGAATCCCAGAGGAGAGTACATAGGAGTGTGATATGTAGATGTGTGGCCTATACCAAGAGTTGTTCTGAGTTCTTCCTAGTTTTGTTCTATTTTATAATGTGCTGATTGAACCATGTTTTATGAAATGATATGTTCCCATATTTTGAGAAATGAGTCGTGTAATGACTAATGGCATCCAGATATGTGAAAATAGGAGGACCAAATTCTAAATCAATATCTATTAATGTAAATGTGATTAAAACTGTACACGAGAGTTAGTTCCACCTAGACTGCCGAGTATTTTTACAGGTAGAATAGAATTCCATAATTCATGTGTTTGGGATGGTAACTTGTTATTACTGTATTTATTGTTCGTTTGAACTATGTGGATGTTGTGACAGTTATGAGGTGGTAGTGTAGATGTGTTTTTTTGTTGTTGGGGTCTGTGTGTTTGGATGGTGGTAGTGATTGGGGAGTTGCAGGACTCTTGAGAAGTATCTGACCTGGTGTTCATTCAGAACCATCATCCTTCAAGACGATGTTTTTGATTAATGAGTAAGAGATCCATTTGATAGAATTATAAAGTAATGGTTTGTATCCTATCGGTTTGTTGAATTTTTGATTTGGGGATTGAATGTGTTTGGATTAGGTTTTGGGATTTTTAATAGGAGTCAACGGTGGGACAACACTATTTTAGGGGTTACACGTATTGTATGTAGATTTCAAATCATAGAATTTGGCTTCACAACTTGTTCTAGGTTGTCCAAAACGTGTAATTTTTTTGGGTTTCAAAAATTAAATAAATTTAAAGGAAGTGAGGTTTTTTCTGGAAGACATCCTCGAAGAATTGCACAACATGAGTGGGGATTACACGCCCTGCAATACCCCACTTCTATAATGTTTTATGTTTTTTCAAAATTCTTGGGTTTTCAAACCCTATGGATAAAATGAATCTATCTATACCCTAGGAAACCCAGTGACCCATTTAATTTTGTTATGACTCTTACGAGGATTGATTTCAAGCTTCCCAACTTCTATCTACTATGATCTGTCATCAATATTAGTTGTGTTCTTCTTTTATTCATGTGGGTTTTCTAGGTTTTTTTCAATCTCATATTGTTTGTTCTTTCTAGGTGATGAAGGATGATATCCCATTGTTCTTAATGGGATTATTTCTATTGTTTGTGTAAATTGATGCCAATTCATCTTCAGATGATTATAGATCTTATGGGAGAGTTGATCGAATATCCATTGCATGGTCTTTTCTTGTCAGAAATCGCCAACTCCCTTTTATGGAAGAACATAGATTATTTCACTTCAATTGTGAATGATGTGGGAGGGATATAATTTTATTCACTTATAGATCATATTTTTTCCTGGATATTCATGAATACAAATCTGTTAAATGATTTTAAAAGAGGCAGTGGGATTCTATTTGTTAGATTTTTTACATTTGATATTATGATTTTGATATTTTGAATTACGTTGGCTTGATTCCCTAGTGAATATAATGGAATTTGAGGGATCATTTTTGTTCATTAAATGGGTTGAATGTTGTTTGGTTCCTTTTGAACGGTTACACATCGAAATTGGTTAATCATGTAAATGTGGCTAATTAATAGATTCTACAAGATTTGGTTTTTGGGATAACACCTATAAATTATGAAGTGGAATTGGATATGTGTCCCCTATAATAAATATTAAAATTTGTTATGTCATGCTATGTGATTTTATGTGTGGAATGTTCACAGATGAATGTGTGGGACTAATGTGATGTGATGTGGCTATGTTGTGATGAGTGGGTTTTCTCTAGTTTGTCTTGTGGTTGTTCTGTGAGCATGGTTGAGTATTATGGGTTGGAATGGGTGGTGTTATGTATGATTTTATAGGAGATTAATTATCTTATATTTTTCATTGAATCTCATGTTTTGAGATTGATTTATTGAGGAATGGATAAGAAGTGTTGTGTAATAGGGTTCTAATGTAGTTGGGTTGTAATATGTTACAAGATGAGGTTGTATGTTGTGGTTGGTTCTGTTAATATGTGATGTGAGAATGATGAGTTTGAAGAAGTACAGTAGTGTTTTATCTTTCTGATTCACTATTAATAACATAAATAAATAATCTCCCCATGTCTAGCGATTGTTATATGATAGACCATGATTTTTTTCGACATGATGGATTTTGAATGATGTGTCTTTAATGTGGAGACACCTCAATTTATCTTTCTCTTCACCATCTAAAATATGTGTTCCCATGTTTCAAGTGGTGTGTTGTGATTCATGGTTTCCCATGTAGTGATGGAATGAATACAAAATTGAATAATAATATGTATAATTTCTTGGTTTGGATTGGATAATGGACTGTGAATTGTTAATGGATAAATAAATTATGTGTTTGTTAGTTAAATTTTGTTATTTATATATAATAAATTGATTGGGGGTGGGTAAATGAAATTGGTTTGAAATTGAATGCATTTTGTCTCTGGTTGTGTGGTATTTTTCATTCAGAAGTTGTATAAATGGTGGTAGTATTGTGAGTTTATTTTCACTCTATGGAAAAAAAGGTTGGGTTTGAGTTTTTTTAAAATATATTAAAATAATTTTATTTTCCTTTCTGATTTCAATACATACCTAAACCAAGTTTATATTTATGTATTGAACACCCCCATCATCATAAGCGAGGTTGTTTTTCGAAAAAAATCACAGTGGCATGGTGGTTACTTTGTCAGTAAGTCCTCAATACTCCCTCTTTTAGGTTTTTATATCCCATGATTATTTGCACAGGTTTGGGTTTGTGAGGCCATGGTTTGTGTGGATGGGTTGTGCTTTCCCAATTTTCTTCAGGTTGGGAGGTGGTATTCTCTCCCATGCGTCTTCACGATGTGATGTGGTTTGGGGCCCTAGTTAGTATGGGTGGTATGTGATGTGGTTTGTGTCCTAGGTGTCTACGGGTAGGATGTGGTGTGGATTGTGAGGCCTAGGTGTGTGTAGAAGGGTTGTGATGTGGTATATTCAGAAGAGGAGGGAGTGCGAGGAAATTTGACATTCAGATAGAGTGGACTATTAGTTTGAAGTTGGTTGGGGTACCCTATCATCTATATTATATGATTTTATTAAATTAATTTTCACTTGTTTTTTGGTGATTTTACCGTGGTGGGGATTGGCGGGTTAGTATACCTTTTAGTTGTTGTTTGGATCTTCTATTTTCTCAATGGAGTATTAGTATGTTTCCCTAACATGTGCATGATAGAATTTAATTTTCCAAAATAATATACATTTCTGCCGTCCAAATATATATAAAATTGTATCCATGTTTGTAAGAAGATTACATAATCTTTGAACTGAGTTACTAGCTGTTTTTTGGGATAGTTTTTGGGTCACAACTTCAGCTTGCATTAGGGTACATTACATTGGAGTTATTATTGAATTTGAATCAATTATATTTTATGCTTGTATGTGGGATGGTATTTTTTTCAATAATTTATATATGTTTTGGATTTGTTTTGTGTATGATCCATCATATCTCTAGATATTGTTTCCTTAAAAAGTCTATTGACTCCCATATTGTTAGATTTGTATAGCCTTTGGATAAGTCACTAACATGGGGCCTGTTGGAGGCGGTATTTTAGGGTCACTATCTCCCTTTATAAATTTACAACCCAGAAAGGGTATCCTTGGGGGGAGGGGATTGTGAATCATAATTATTTTAAAAAAATATTTAGAGATTGTGGGAAAAAATTACATCAATTTATAGAAATCATTATCAATTAAAACGTAATCTTATAGCATCTAGCCTGAAAAAATTATCCTTGAACATTTTTTTCACTAATTCAGGTATGTTGTTGAAATTTCTAGAAGAACAAACATAGGAATAAATTATTATGATGGAATTGAAATAAATATAAATATTATGTATTATACTTTACTTTAGCAGGATAGTAACAGAAAATCAAATTTATAAATATGATCTTCAATGAATTTTTCTTTCCTATAAACACTAATTCTGATGAATCTGTTCTCTTTTAACCCAACACAATTATATGAATTTGCAGTTGTAAGAATTATCTTAACTAATATCTATATCATTATATATTCTCTCATTGGTGTTATTTTTCATTTATGTGTTCATATTTTCAATTTTATTCATTTTTTAAAACTTGAAAAATATTTTTAAAACATTTTATTGAATTTCCCATTCAATGTTTTGATATGAAGATTTATTATCCCTTTGTAAGATGCATTATTTAAATTATTTTTAATCATTTTTGAAAATGATAAAATTTGGAGGATTTCATTTATTAATGTGTTAGAAAGTTACACCCTAAAATTTTATAAAATGTTGTTTTTAAATAGTTATACTTTTTTGATATCCTGAATTTATTGAATACAAATTTTTAACAAGTCGTCATATAGTGTACAATTATATGATAGGTCTTATGTTTTATTATATGAAAACGAATAACTAATTAACAATAAAATATATGGTATAAACAATTATAATATAAATTTATTTTTTCTCTACTAATTATAAAATTAAATAAAATTAATTTCATTAAAATGAAATTTTTTTCATAAAACTATATTTATGCACAGAATGAGTTTTTATAATGATTTGTTAAATTAATAACTACTGATAAATTATTATAATGAAATTTATATATAATATATTTAATATAAATTTAATTATTTATGTAATATTCTTTCAAGGAATGTGGTAACAATAAATCCTCTTTTATTTTTAAATATGTGTTTTTTAAATTGGTTCATAGGGTTTTTAGAAATAATTTTTAAATAAATATTCACCAAATAGTAAAAATTTATTTCTAAAAATAAACATAATTTAAGGAATAAAAATATTATAATTATATGAGTTTGTTTTTTTATAAATTTTTAAGAAATAAATAATTCATTGAATAATGAATAATAAAGGATTTTATTTAAAATTTACTTTACATTTATAAAATTCACTACGTAATATTTTGTTTTAAAATTAATAAATATAATAACTCTTTAAATTATATTATATATAATCCCATTATGTTTATTTTAATCATTTTAATTTAATTTATTTAAAAAAAAATTAGACTTATAGAAATATATTCATTGGAAAACAAATTTTTCATCACTTCTATGAGTATAAATTAAAAAATCTTTCTACTCAAGTGAATTCAATAAGTAAAAATAGAAAAAATAATTTTCAATCAGACTCATTAGTATTAGGTAATATTAGAGATTATAATTTTTTTCATAATAAATAATAAAAATAGAAATGATTAATTAATATAGCTATGGTTAAAACTGGTTTACCGGCTGTTAGACCAAAAATAAATAGCTTAAAATACACAATAAACATTAAAAATTACTATTATATGTCCTTATATCTATCTTATATTGATTTATTTTATTCCTTTTTGTGTCTGTAAATGGCCCATATATCTTTCTATTTTCATAGATTTTAGGTGTGTCCTCCTCCGTAATTATAACGGGGAACCCTTCTCAACATGTATTTATATATACTATTACATTTGGATTGGCCAAAAACTATAAAAATACCATTATTAATTATCTACCCATATCCTAGAGTACTACTAATCTATTTAATTTCATCATAATTGTATTTTGGTGTTATCCTAAAGAAGTTGGTCATTGATGGTATATCATTATTAAGAGAGTGGTTTAATTTTATTTTTTTTCAAACTTCGTCGAATATTACTAATATATGTTAAAATAATATGAAACATATATTCAATATTCAAGCATTTTTTTATTTTAAATTATTGAGATCTATCAATATCTTCTTCCTTCCAATGGG
This sequence comes from Viscum album, assembly GCA_963277665.1. NCBI lineage: Eukaryota > Viridiplantae > Streptophyta > Magnoliopsida > Santalales > Viscaceae > Viscum > Viscum album. The sequence goes on along the minus strand of OY728143.1, from coordinate 56,258,553 downwards.
AAATGAAATTGATAACCATGTGTGTGGGAAACAACCGCCTCACAAACCAATGTAAATATTTTTCCATAACTACATATTATAGATGGGTGAAATGAATTATTTATGAATATACATATATGTTACATAATTATAATTATTTAATTTTAATATAACTTATAGCTTTTTACCTTCATATCTGTTTGAAATTGATAATGTTGCTCGTGTGTAATTCTCGACTACCACCTCTAGGAAGTGATGTGGTTTTTTTCATTTTATTCAAAAATGGGTGGTAATATGTATATATTTTATTAATTTAAATGATATATATGGTATAAATAATTCTATAAAGGTTAATAGTTATTTACCATTATTTTATTCCATATATTGAAAAATGGAATCAACGGTAAATCATAGGTATGGAATTGATTCTCTATGAATTGTGTAGTTTATTTATCTACCAGTGAATTTAATAGACGTTTATAAACATGTATATAATGAATAGATATGGAATTTATATTAAGATTAATATTATTGTGATTTTGTAGATTTAATAAATATATATGTACTTAAACTATGGAAAAACATATATTAAAAATGTAGCAGTTATCACCCAAAAATAGTGACATAGAATAATTATTTTTAATTTAAGGGTGATGAGAGGTTATAAAGAATTAATATATTCTATTATATATACTATTGTGGCCATTTAATATATTTATAACATGTTTATATTTAATATATTGTCTTTTCAAACACATATGAAGTAATTTGGACATAAGGTATGGGATTTTCATATCAAATTTTCTTCTTTGGGTCAGGAATTATGTTAACAACTTTTATTATTTTAGGAGGTGTATATAAATAAGAATTAAAAATTATATCATTAATATATTTATTAAAATTATATTTAATTTTTCATTTAATTTTATTCTTCCATGATACATACACATCAATAATTAATAGGTGGAAAATAATATTGATCTCAATTTTATTTATGTAGATCATATGTTTTTTTCAACACATGTTTATTTTAAGTGGCGTATACACAATAGATGAATAAAATTAATGATTATTTTTTTAAATATATTGTGATATAAAAAACCATATAATATTATTTCATTTATGAAACTAAAAATTAAAAAATAACAGAAATAGCTAAGGGTTTAATGATAGAATCTCATAGTTTATCCGTATTGATGATGACTATGATTCCGATGAGGAAATATTTTGATATATATATTAATAAAATAATAACAAAATATTATCTATTTAGTAATAATTTTAATAAAATTATTTCATTTAATTTTCCTCTCTTTATGTACAAAATTTTTCAAAGAAATTTTATTTAAGAGAAATGAAATAATATATCTCTTTTAAAAAAACAATTTTTACAATATCTGTGATTTTTAAAAAATATTTTTTCTATATTGCTTCAAATATGATTCCATTATTGTTAAAATTTATTTTTAGGTATTTTTTAATTTTTATTAAATGGTTTTAAGTGACTCTTCATATCATTTTCTATATGAGTTTCCATTTAATTGATTCTAAAAAGCTGAAAGGAATCAGTGTTATAATATACAGAGGTTGAATGATTTGTTTTCAATCAAGAAAACTATATATTTCAAAAAAAATCATTTATCATTTTTTCATGAAATTGTTTTCTGTAATACGTGTGTAATTATTTAACATGAAAATGTCATTTTCAATGTGGAAATGGTATTTTCCCCAAGAATATATATAATGATATGTTAATGAAATTTCTATACCTAAATGGTAACCACTGAGGATTCTTCTTATTCTCTATTTTAGAATTGATTTAATGGGGATGTTCATATTCATTCATTGAATGGATTATGATTGTAATTCGAATGTCTCTGGCCTAGGATCCATTGTACCGATTCCCCAAGTCGGGTTGCCACATGACCTCAAGTGCGCATTACCTTAAGCTAAAGGATGTCAACCAATGGTGAGGATCGATGATTTATGTTGGGATACTATATCCACTTTTTCTGACTATGACACATCATAAAATTTAAAAACTCGAATATTAAATATAAATAAATTTATGTACATTCATGAATGACCAACCCACAACTATTTACAAACCATATCCAACAATAAAATATGTCATGTCATGATGTAGTTCCATGGGAAAAAACTAAAAATAATGGAAACCATTGGGATCTGAAAAAAATATTCTAGAACCAATTCTCGAACAACCTCTAATCACATACTGAACCCAACTCTTTTTTATAGCATAATTCCTTATCCTCTTTATTGACCTGTAACCATGAAATCTACTTGGTTACCCAATGACGGCCCAAGAAAAGTGTGAGTTTGAATCAATTGGCCACCAACAATGCTGTCTACAAAATATTAATTCAAATAGATAGTGCATGAATGCGGAAAATAATGGTATGTAATGGAAATAAGTTCGATAATCCATTTTTAATTATGATCATTTAATTTATGCTTCCTTTAATCCAAGTTAAATAGATAAAAATCTCATGGATTAGTTTACCATCTTATAATGTGTTCAATGTATTAGTCATGTTCAATATTCTAATGGAATCTGGGAAAAATCATGTCATATCTCACTATGCATCACAATGCAATACCCACATTTTCAACATCTCAAAGCCTCAGTCCGGGGGTAATGAAACTGTTAGGGGAATAGAACTCTGTCCCCTCCCCTAACCCATGTATTTAGAGTGAATGGAATAAAATATCAGTGAAACCCGACCCGTGGGAATAAAACATTTTGTCTATAAACCACTTTACCAAGATATGTGAACATTATTATTTATCCATTTTCAAAAAACAATATATTAATAGAGATCATATCAAATATCAATGTCAAAATAAACGTGGTATCAAATAAATGTGAAAATTAACATTTCTCCACAATTAATTAACACATTTATCAATTATACCCCAAGTTTATTTATCCCTATTTCCATATTCCCAGGCTTATCCCACTTGGCATATTCTTGTGCAAACACATCCTCATAACATATTTTCATTATTCCCGTTTATCCAATTTTTATACCAATTAAACTATAAATTATAATTTCAACAGAATATACAAAACTATCCACAATCCTTTTAACTCATTATATAACACAATTAACACATTTACTAAGGCTTATAACATCATGTGTCAAATTCATATCTAACATTGTTTTATCTTATTCAGAAGTGTCGGCACACCCCATGGGTGGTCCTAAGATAAGTTAGAACGTCTTCCTTTCTTCCCACATGATTCATGAAGAATTCATTTGGGTATTTAAACACACAATACATCACCTTCTTCGAATGGAAAAATGAAAAAATCAATAAGAGAGAACGAATAAAACACTACAAGAACAAATCTAAATACAAAATATGGGATATAACATGTAGACCACCTACCTCAATTATTTTTGTGAAAACACATTTAATCAAGGTCATATATCTTTTTCTAAACCTCGTTCAATGATTTATCATTAATATCTTTGAAAAAAATTAGTGCATTAGATATAGAGAATAGAATTATATAAACCCTATTCAGGGAAAGGAAGAAAGGATGGTATTACCCTTACACAGATCTTCAATCATCAAATGACAGAACTCCAAAGGCCTATTATTGATGGAGAATCACCTAATATACGATTCTATATCTTGGATCATCACTAGGATTGAAAGGATAATGATGGAATAAAATAATGAGTGGAACATAAAAATATAACAATGATATTTTTGTAAATTACTCAATGTCATTGGGAATAATAGTTTATCCGTAGTTTTTTCCAAACCATTCACAAATCACATGGATGATAATATTCAAAAACACCCACTTTTAAGTGTTACCCGGGTGGATTTTCAAGGTTATCACGAAACATACACAATCCGTGCAACAACCTTGAAACTCATTTTTATTCACTTTTTCATGTCATGAACCCTCAAAACACCCCTAATATTCACCTGAACATGGAAAAACACATATTTAATCAAAATAAGGGAATTAAAATAAATCATAAAAAATATAACATGTTATGAAATCTAGGATCTGACAACCTCACTGCCTTATAATAGATAATCCTTGAGCTGTTACTTCTGAGCATGATTGAGAACCCAATGAAAAGGAGATCAGGGAACTACACCCACAAATCTGACTATCCCTCGCAAGTACCCCCTATGTGATTCCATGGTACCATAGAACATGAACCAAAGGAACAAAATTTCCCAAAAATAACTTCTAACTATGATCTAAAATACATAATAGATGATCCTCAGAGGATTCATTAGCCACAATATCGACATCATCACGGTTTAACACATATTATGGATCATGGAGATAATGTCAGAGCTATGAATCATGGAAAATAACATTCATCACATTCTACCACTAAGGAAAATAAAATTGATAAGCCACTGGTCCGATCTTCTCCACAATCATAAATATATCTATATACCTGGGTGTGTACATTCCCTGCTTCTGAATTTGACAGTGACCCATCCTTAGAAACAACTGATAAAAGAAAATATCCCACTCTAAAAAACTATGAGGTCTATGATGCCGATCATTATATGACATCTACCTACCCTCAATAGTTTCCATATGCTTTTGAATAAATTGAACCTTCTATGACATCTCCTGCACAAGTCCCCATCCTAATAGCTCAAACTCCCCAAACTCCAACCAACACAACAAAGATTTAAACAATCACCCATATAAGTCTACAAAAGGATTCTTCTAAATTGTTTCCTGAAACATATTTTTGTAAAAAACACAATGAGAGTTATTTTTCCATTCCAAAAACCAATTAAATATATCACAAAAACTCTCAACATGTCCTCCAATAAATATATCGTACATTCTAACTCCCAATCTATCGACAGGTGATAATCCATTATAAATAATTACTGGGTACTATGTGCCTTCCACAATCCATGCCTGAAATACAAGGTGAAATGTTGATCATGTTCCTAAATTATGGTTTACATCAAAAAATTCAACTGCACAATCTCCGAACATATAAATAACCCTACTATTCAGAATTATAAGTCTCTAGGATCAGTAATAAATGAAGTACGTTCATTAAATGGTCCAAAACTACCCTGATTGAATCATTCTTCTGAGGTATCCTCTAATGACCAAATACTATGTTCATCGTTATGTCATTTTACATCCACTCCAGAATTGGAAATGGAAACCCAAACCCACCTATATATTGATGTTCAGGCTTCACCTTCTGGAAGGTAAGGCATCATGCCCCAAAACCCACAACTTCATTCTTTATTCTCGACCTCTAATACTTCTTACAAAGATCAGTGTACATTGTGGTACAACCAGGATTCATTTCCCACTTCGATGCATGGATCTAACACATCAACTCATCAAATACACCTGTCGGTACAATAACATAACCATGAACATAAGAAACTTCATCAGCTCCAAAATCCCTACTAAAACATGACTCACTACCTTTAATTATTTCATTCATATCCAAATACTATGGATCCACTATCTATATAACCTTGAACATAATCAATATCATAGATTCTATTGTTATGGATGGGAGATCCATCTTCCCATTCCCATCAGTTACCCCCAAATGCATCTCAAAAAACAAGGACATCATCTTCCAGTCTGAACTAGACACCTGAACCACTAGATTTAAGGTCATCGATTTGAGATCATCATCCACACTATTTCTTTTCATTGGTTAATAGACCGACTTAAAATTGAAGGATTATATTTACTCGACTGACCTTCACTTTCAAAGATTCAAACCCACTAATATATGATGTATTTGAAGATTATATGGTTTGTGAACACTATGATGGGTTCTCGCAACAAGTAGTCCGTCGAACACATCATGGAATGAACAAAAAAACCATGTTAAATGACATTTTTTGGTTAATTTCATTCATTTTGTCTGAAATTTCTTAACAAGTAAGCTAAAACCCGATCATCCAACATCAATATAACTCCACGTCCAACACTGGATGAATTACAGATAAAGATGTAGTTCTCACCTGGTTCGAGTAAGATCAAAATAGAAAAATTAGTAGACTTCTTCCTCAAATCATCAAAACCATTATCACAAGCCTTTAACCCTTCAAACATAAGCCCATTAATTATTAATCATGTGATTGGTTCTTCCAAATGAGAGAAATATCTGATGAAGATCTTGTAATAACTAGAAATCCCCATAAAAAATGAACATCATTAATATTTTTGGACTACACCCAAGATACCACAGCCTTTATCATCTGTAGATCCACCGACACGAAAAAATTAGATATGATATTTCCCAAAAAGTTCACCTCATCAATGAAAAAGTGACACTTGGATATCATGGCATAAATCATTTTAACTCTTATTGTACTCAAGGCAATGTCATCGTTTTTGGAATGATTGTCATTAGTTCTAGAGTACACCATGATTTTATCAACAAAATGAATCCTAAATTGATCTATAAACTAGTAAAATATCTTTTTCATTATTATAATAATCATAGCTAGTGTGTTGGTTAACACAAAAGGAATCACCAAATATTTATTTAACTGTTACCTTCTTTAGAAAGTTTTATGGGGTATATTATAAGGTATAACCCTCAAATGATTATATCATGATCCAAAATTTATCTTAGAAAACACTAATCCACCTCAGAGATGGTGAAACATGTCATGGATTCAAGAATATTTTATTAGTTCTTCACCATCATTTTTTATCTTCATATAATCGACACATAGACTCAATGATCCATCATCCCTTTTCGAAAAATTAACTGAATAACCCTAGGGTGAGGTACTCGGATGAATAAAAAACTTGTGCTTCAAATCCTCTAGATAAACATCAAATGATTGTAAATTTTCATTCACCATTCAATATAGAGGAATGGAAACTAGCTCTGCTCCTAGTAACAACTCAATTGTAAACGTGGAATATCTCTCAGTTTGTAGTCATAATATTTCCATAAAATAAGATCATGAATATCATTCAAAAAATGTGATAGAACTATATACTCATTCTACCCATCATTTAACAGAATTCATGCTACATTGGCAGTGATTACCTCTAAATACTAGAAGAGTGGGCATGCGGGGCACACCAGAGTGTCCAACTCACCACAAAGAACATAAGTGTCTCCATCAAGTGATGTGACCATTAACCAATGTTGGTAACAGTTGATATGGGCTTGATAAAAAACCAAAAAAACCCCATACATAAGATTAGTACATATCATGACATATATAGAACAAATATAACCCCATAAAATTATATCAACCACCATACAGTGAAAAAACCTTACAATTCCAGACGTTATGGACTCATACCTCCAATGGATTATCATATGACATTACCCCACACACACTTTCAACTATAAATCCCATCCCAACTATGAACATAGAAGAAATAATAGAATTTGTAGAAAATATACAAAATAACAAAATTGAGATCGTAGAATCTACATGAATCATAGCTCAAAACATAAATGGTCCTACCACACCACCTTCAGGTGTAGTCTAAATAACATGGGCATGAAAAGCTCCACTACCCCGGGTTCTAGTTAATTTACCATATAATGGACATCCCTGCTGGTAAAGATGATATCACCCAATATTTCCATATCCTTCACCCCTACCAGTTTGACCAACTGAATTCTAACTACCTTTCTGATATGTGGTAACTAACCTCCTTCCTACACAGAGCATTTTACTCTAACTTCCATCATTTCTTGAATTTTGATGATTCATAAATAACATCTAAACATGTCCTATCTAGCCACATGATGAGCTCTTGAATGTTTGTATAGGACACTGGCCATTCATGTTCATCACCATTCCATACTGATAACAAAACACATGATCACCACCATGAGTGGTTGACCCCATCTTTTCTATTCTTTTTGTACTTTCACTCAGCTGAAATTTTTCAAAATGAATCTTCTTACTATCAAAATTTTCATCACTTTCTCACCCATATGGAACCAAAAGTTCATTACGTGAATCCCCCTTTAGGTTACCCTCTAAGATAACGGCTTGATCCACTAGATCAAAAAAATCATTTCAAGTGTAATATATTCACCTGAGAGCTAATCTAGTGTCACATTCCATCCTGGGAACTTTTCCCCAATAGAGCCTCGTCTCTTAGGAACATCAGACCAAAGAGTCGAAAATCGATGAAGTGACTAGAATAGTCAATTTTTAATGTTGTCCCTTGGTTAAAGCTCATAAATTCAACATATTTCACCTACATCATGGTTTTTGGGTAAAAGTATTTGAGAAAATTATCCTGAAAATCCTTCCACATCATTTATGCATCCTTTAATGTTTGAAACATGAATTCCCACATATTTTTTCTTAGCCTCTCAGCATATAGGTCACTAACATGAATCACTTTTCAATAGGTATCTCTTAATGGTCAAGGATACTCTAGATGGACTCCATCCAAATCTCTCATGCCTCTTTCCAACCCTCTCTAGTAATGGTTAGAGGGTGCTAAAATTAAAACACAGTATTCTACTCAAACATATTTTGTTCCACACACCATGTGTCCCATTCCATCATCTTCATAAAAATATCAAATTTCTCATGAAAATTCTAATAATTATAATCTTAAATCACTACGTACCCTTTCTCCACAACTAGGGGAGCATTCTCAACAATATTATCATATCACCAAATTGGAACACATATTCATGGTTTCATTTCTCCACAATTCAAAACCAATGCTTAAGATCACCACCACCAACATATAATATATTTTTAAAGCAATTTTAAGGAATAAGTGAGAAACCATCCACGTTCAAAAACAGGAAATCATCCAACTTCATTTGTAATGGATGACTCAGTGAACATTACTTTAGGTCATTTAGAAAATGTACTTCTATAGAGACTCCATTGTAGATTGTAGGCTCTGGATTTAGAACACATCCAATATATCAATCATTAAAATATAAAGGCAGGATCGTCTCTAGACATAAAAACATCATTTCTCACACACTACCCAAATGAGATTCGTCATAGTTGGAACACTACCCATGGATACCCCATCAATGTCAAGGATAACTCGACAAAAAACTCTCATAGTTACAAATCCTAAATTCCACATCATTCCATTAATTTTATTATAACCCATTTTCATCATTTTCAGGAAATCATTTTCATCCTATTATCTATGCCCTACATGCCCATCCCCTATGTGTTCCTAATATTATGCATGTAACGTATTTACACGTGTTCCAAGAACAATCAATGAATGAACAACCTTGGTCAATTATTTCCACAAGTGAAATATCATAAAACAATAAAATCACACCACACATGCATCATCCAATGGTGAAATATTATCAAATATAACAACCCACAACAAGAACAACAAATCTCACCCTGGGTGACTTGGGTTTCCCCCAAACTTGGTTAGATACTCCTAGGAACGAGCTCATTACCACATCATGTCATTATCCTAATCCATGTTCCACCATCCCCAAATTGATATAAAGAGAAAACAATTCCTCTAACACCACATTTTAACATCCCTAACTCGGGTGTCACTAAACTAGTGCACCGAGTAGGGTCACCACATTACCTCAAGCGTGCCTCCCAGTATGCCAAAGGTTGCTGACCGGTGATGAGGGTCTATGAGTCATGTGGTGAGACTATACCCGCTTTTTTAGTTAAATAAATATTGTAAAATCAAAACATTATCATAAGAAATACAAACATAATGATAAACCTGAATAAATAACCAATCCCTAACTTGGGACAAACCATATCCAATAGTAAATATGACATTTCATTCTATAATGCCAAGTGAACAACCCAAAATGAATGGAAAATAGCGGAATCCCCCAAAAAAACCCAATATCAATGTCTGGAACCTCCTCTATGAATAGACAGAACCTGACTCACTTCTCTAGAATAAGGCCCTTACCTATTTCTTGACCTACGACCATGAAATCTGCTTGGGTACCCCATGATAGCCCGATTAAGGTGTGAGAACAACTCATTAAGACACCACCAACGGTGTCAACAAAATATCAAGTCAAATAGATAGTGCATGAAAGTTGTAAATAATGGAATTTAATTGAAATTAGGTCAATAATACATTAAATTTTATGATCCTTAAAGTTATAATATAGTCTAATTCAGGTTCAATACATATGAATCTCACAGTTTAGTCCATAGATTTTTCACTTTTTCACTAGATTAGGCATGCTAAATATTCTCAAGGTGTATTGGAATAATTAAGACTTATCACACTAGGAATCACATCACAATAACCACATTTTCCCCACATCAAAGCCTCAGTCCAAGTGGAATGTAATTGTTAAGAAAATTAAAATCTGCCTCCTTCCCAAACCTGTGCATTTACTTAATAAAGCTTATAACCTCAGTCAAACTCAACCTGTGGGCATAGAACCAGGTGTCTATACCCTACTCTACTAATCCTTGTGCACATAGTTATTTATCCATTTCCTGAAGAACTATATTGTAACCATGTATAGACTATATCATTATAAATATCAAAACGATATCAAATAAATGGAAAAATTACCATTATGCCACAATCCATTAACACATTCATCATTTATACCAAATATCCATTTACCCCATTTCCCATTTCTTGTTTCTATCTTAATATGTATATTCATGTGCAAACATTTTCTCTTAACATATTATCATTATTCCCATTTATCCAATTTTCAGGCAAACCAAACAATCTCTTAGAATTTAACACCATTAGAATCAACTATCCACATCCCTAATAACTTATAACATAAAACAAATAATACATTTTGTATGGATTTACAACATTATGATTCTAATATATACCATATATTTCTATTATCCAATTCGTAGGGGTTGGTGCACACCATGGGATGCCCTAAAATAAGTCAAAACCTCGTCCAGGCATCCCATGAATATCATGAGGAATTCATTTGGGTATTTAGAAACTAAATCCATCAAATTATTCTAATGGAACCAATAACATATCAATAATAGATAATGAATAAAACCATATATGCACAAATCGAAATACAATCATTAGGTTATACCTTGTAGACCACCTACTTCAAATCAATTAGTAAACCCAGCCTCAATTGAAGCCTTATATATCGATCAAACCCCCTTTAAATTTTCACCTAAATATTTTTCCTAAAAAATCTTTTAGGCTTCAAATAGAGATAACAGATTGATACAAACCCTAATCAAGAAATAGAATCAAGGAGGGGATTAGCCTTACCTGGATAATTTATTAGTAACTGATGGAACTCTAAATATCGTTGGATAAATGCAGAACCACCTCTTGGAATTTATGGAAACATGGATCATCATGAGGGTTCAAACGTTGAATAAAGAGGAAAACCACATGTTGAACATAAAAATATTGTAATTGATTTTTTGGAAAATTTATCAAACATACTAGGCCACAAAGTTTAGCTGCACAGTTTTCCAAATCATGTTCAAACCAAGATAAGGCTTTTGTTTGAAAATATACTCTCTCTACTTTTTACCACTAACTATGGGAAAACCAAGAAACTACCCTAAAACTTCTATCTCCTTCCTTTTTCATGTACCAAACCCCTAGAATAACTTATAATATTAAAATTAACAATAGAAAATTTATTATTTAATCAATATAATTGACATTAACTGAAATTTTATCAAAACATATTGTATTGAGAAATATAGGATCTTACAACAATGAAATTGTTTTCATGTAACTAGCCTATTTCTCAAGGGATATTCTTAAAACTCTCATATCTTTTTCAAGAGTTATATAATGATTATTTTTTATGAAACCCACTTCTATTTTATAGGTTGTTTTATGATGAATGTTTTATATTTTATAGAACTAATATATATTATTATCATTACATTGTATGGGAAACAAATTATATAACACTCCCATTAATTAGGTAACGATATATTACTAAAGAGCATATATGTTATACATGAACAATAATTCATGATCCTGAAATCATGTGTGGACTTTGTTTTCATGTCCATAATCGTAAACAAGGTCTTTATATTAATTAGTATAATATAATGTGTGTTCCTATATTTACCTTCCAATTGATTATGATTTGACCTATATTTTTTGTTTGTACCATTATGTGATCGACAGATTCCATTTTCTTAATGTAATGAGTGGTCATATATCTATTTATTCATGAACACAATGACTTATGATTAAGTTGTGATGACATTATTATTTTTATGTTGTGATCTTAGGACTCATGGTAATTAATTTGAATTATGATTCATGTCCTAGAAATACCATGATTATGCTAGGTCACAATTTTAAAATCAATGTTATAAATTTTATAGTGTTAAAATTTTATTCTCATGTTCTCATAAACTCAATGAAATTTTATGTTGATATCCCTATGGTCTAAACATTCCATGAATTTGAGCACACATATTCTTATATTAACATTCCCCATGTTATTATGAATTATTTTATATATGATATTTCAATGAAGGAATCTAGTAATGAAAAACATAGTTGGATATATATAGTTCAATTATAAACTAGTTTTTTATGTGATCATGTTTCCCAATAAAAAAGAAATATTTCATTATGAACAGAATAATTATGTCATGTAATGAAGTTTCTTCTATTTATTATGTTCTAGGTAATAAAATTACATTTAGACTCACACACACCTCACACGTAGGCCAAAAAGGCAATCTATAGACCCCCAAAGGTAATATACTACCCATAAATCCTTAATTATTCATTATATCTCATGTAGTCTCAGTAGAAATAAATCCCAATACATGTCCCACCATCCTAGAGGGCAGGAAATCTAATTAAATAGCCCGAAAAGCACATGTTTTTAAACCAACTACCCATTAGTGAATACTACCGTTTGAGTAGATGGGCTACATCTATACCATCTATACTGTTTTGGCCGCTATAATTCCTACTAGAGTTCCCACCACTTCAATAGTGACCACATCTACTATAGTATTTTCCAGGCAATATTCCAATGTCCACTAGAGTTTTTCTATAGTAATACTAAAGTTATTCAATCTAGATAAGCATTCATTATTTAGTTATTCCCTTATTTCTCTATTCAAAAAAATGTATTGACACAAAAACCATAATAATAAAATATTTAGAGTGATAAGTATTTATATATTTACAAGGAGAATAACATCACAAAATCAAATCAATATATTAGAGTTATCATGATGTATTCTAAATATATTTATCTATTTTGAATCTAGAAAAAACATAACATTTAATGTATATAATAGATAAGGATCCTATATGTGTTATATAAAGATTAATGGACCATTGTTTTCTTCCACTTTGGATAATAAATAATATAGAGTACCTAAATTTCCAATTTCAATATATTATGGTTTCATATAGAATTTCATTTTCAAAAAATTCAGTATAATAATTTTCTAAATATTTTATATTTTCAACATTCAAATCCATATGAAATGCATTTTAGGTGTTATATAATGAAACTAAAATTGAAAAAAATGTATTTACTCACCACTAGAAACCACATAAATTTTACTCTAATATAAAAACAATTGTGGGAATGGATTCTTTTTGTGATACACTTTATAGTCTTTTAATTTTTTTAATTATTTTCTAATACGGGATATAATTTTATATTTTCTACTTCAATCATGGATGAATTTTATTTAAACATAAAATTGTTTTGTTAGATTGTAAAAATAAATTTTGGATTACAATATAATTTTTCTGAGTTGATATATAATATTTTATGAATTATAATCTAAATTATTTTTCATAAATAGAAACTTACATTTTTTGATAATCATGAAAATCATCAGAGCATCCAAATTCGGAATCAATTTTTTAAAGACAAAAATTTTTGTGTTCTAGTTCTACATATCATAAATAAAATTAAAAAATGAATAATAATATTCCCATGTAATGATTCTAGTTATTGGGATGGATTTTTTTTAAAAAACTTTAATATGGAATTTCCCACATAAAATGTACCCCAGAGGTGCCAATTATTTTTTCCCATGTTGATGTTGTGGATTATGTTATCAAACACTATATTTGTTTTTTTCTTTTAGTTAGAGGAAAATGTGTAGAATGTTGGTTTAAAATTGTTTTTAGTAAAAATATTAAATAAAACATGAAACTAAAAGATTGATAATTGAAATAAAAAACAAGAAGTATTTATAAATCCAATCTAAAGGTTAAAATAGTTAACAAGAATTCATCCTTTGACACACCCTCCATTATTATATTAATATGTCTTCCTCTTAATTAACCAATTTAAACATTAATAAAATAAATTAAAGATCTTAATTTCCTATAAACCATATCGATAACTAAAATTTTACTTTTTATTTTATTATGAAAGTGATTTTGTTACCCAAAACCTCAGTGAAATCTAATCCAATTGATCATATTTTTTTAAATGGGGAGACATTGTATAATTGTTTTTAAAATAAAAGAAAATAAATTTGTATTCATATATTTATAAAAAAACAATAAAATTTGAATAAGGTACAAAAATATTGAAATTGATCTATTTTATCAACAGAAAATGTGCCTAGAATAAATCAAAATAGAAGTGTTTGCAATGAAAATATGATCAAATGGGAAATACCTTTGGATCATCACTAAAACCCACCACATATAATTAATCCCATCATGTAAAGATTATATCTACTACATCTCTTTTACACTTGTATATTCTCGTTAAACTATTGTCTTCCTCCTTCAAACAATCCATTGATATGGATATAGAGTTTTACATTTTTCAAAAAATTTACTGTAAAATCATTTGTTATGCATATTTCTATAAAAAATATTGCTTAATTTATACAATGAATAATCAAATTTGTCAAACAAAACCCTAATTATATTTTTTCACACCTCTAATTTATTCAGATATAATTCTAGAAATAAATTTTATATGTTGTGGTAAATTTATACACAATTTAAAAAAGAAATTGTTTTTATAAATGTATATGAATCCTAAAAAAATATATACTTTTAATAAATAAAATATTTTTTGATTTTACCCCAATATTATAAAATAATTTATTTTTATAGATTCATAATTATTCCTTATGTATAATTCTGTCAAATTAATGTTTCTATATCAGTTTATGCCTTATTATAATTAGGATTGTTAATTCTTTTTGAACATATGATTTCTAAAATAGAATGATTTTTTGTTCCTTATATGTTGGATTCATCACTTAGACCAATAATATTTAATTAATCTCGAAACACAACATATCAAGGAAAAAATTATTTAGACAATAGGATTAATGTTTAAAAAATTATGTGGAAATGTGATAACACCCCATTAAAATTATCAAAATATTGAATTTTCAATGTTTATCTTAACAAACATCAAATTTTAAAATATAAAGTAATTTTACATAAATATAAAAATTATTTAAAGATATATTCATTTAAATAAACATAAATATATTGAATATATTTTCTCTATAAATTCTCTTACACATGAAACATGAAGTTGTGTAGATTTCTGACATAAAAATATATTATATGTGTTAAAATAAAAACACGTGTTCATGAAATTCAAAAATCCCGACAATAATTATCCAAAAAAATCATCACTAATCGATAGAAAAAATTCAATATTATATTATAAATCATTCAATTAATTCCCATTTCATTCATTTTTTTAGTCAAAAGGATGATTACCTCAAACACATTCCGTCCAAAAATATGACTTTGATGTTGAACAATGTTTTCCTCGTCTATATATTTTCATGTTTTCCCATAATAATAGAAAATTTCATTATATACAACCTAAATAGTTAAATACATGTATACATAATGAGTTCTTAGACTATTTTGGTCTATTTTTTGATTGATGGGGGAATTAAAATATCAGATGTTCTGATGAGAATTGAGATGGATTTATCTTTGTTAAATCTGATTACATGGTTCTAAATTCCACTTGGACATATTATTCTATTGTTTAATCATGGAATAAAATATGGTCTAAACTATAGTCATAATTTATTTCATAGACTTCTTATACAATATAATATTTCTAATATTTAGCCAAAAATATTCTTCCAAAATTATAGCTACATTTAAGGGATCATAAAATTCTCTTCATTTTTTCTTGAAATTTAATGAATGGTACATCAACTTTTTCCATAATGTATAATTTTCTTTAAAACATCCTTTATCATAAATTTAATCACCAATATAGTTTTTCAATCTACCAAATGTTATACACCTATTAGTAGATCCACCACACCAAAATTTATCAAAATAATGAAATGTAACTCTAGTGAGGGTATGATTGGGAAACTGGTATGTAATCTAGAAAACAAAATAGTATTTTCACAAATACTAAGATCAAATAAGAATAAAATTTTAATTGTAGGATGAATAATGGGTGTTCATGTCTTTTATAATGGTATATAAAATCACATAGGAATTTCCTCTATTATTTTGAACACAAATTTCATTAAACTCACTGGTTTTGACAGAAACATGGAATATTGTAGTTAAGAAAACAATTATTTGGTTCACGTAATAATTGGGGGTTCTGTGATAATGATGTAAAAATATTCTTTATATTCCTCAAAGTAATGTGGTTTTAAACACGATATAATACTAATGACAATAAATTCCGAAGTCAATGGTAGTTTCATTAATTTCCTCAATTAAAATATTGATGAATACATATTTAATTAATAATTTATCTTTAGTTCATTGGTAAGGTTAGTTATTTTGGATAAAATAAATTTTAAAATCAAAATTTTAATAAATTTTTATGTCATGAGTTAAAAATAAAAATTAAAAAAAACCATATTTAATTTGAATGAAAATTTTAAAAACAAAATTTCAAAAGAAGACCTGGAAAATTTTAATCTATCAAGGATATTTTCCCCCAAGACTTGTTTTTAAAAATTTCAACATTTTTTTGAACTTCATATTAATATATGAGAATCATTTAGTCCCTATATATAAAAAAGGTTGGAAGGAAAAAATACAACAATGTTTTTATTATGTTTTAGCAGCATTTTGTAATCACCATAAAACTGTAAATATGGAATACTACATTAAAAAAACAAAAATGAAATTTTACAGAATTTTAAAAATAAAAAAAATATAGTATGTAACAGTGCCTTGTTTTTTACCCTACTTTTGGTGATATGACTTCACTACTACTTATTTGGTAGTTCCACCAAGTCATATCAAACATGATAGTGGGTATGTACATTTCACATTGATGAACAAAATGAAATTTATCTCATATATTTTTAGACACAAAACATATATAATATACCAGTGTAATATTTTATTTAGGTTCCCCTCTATACCTTTATAATTACAATTATTTATTTGAAGGGGAAAAATGTAAAATAACATTCCTATGACTAGATCTTCGAATATGACCACTATTGGTTGTTAGAATTTAATTATATGATGTGATTAATTATAAATTTATTCATGTAATATAAATATCCTTGAAAAACTTACAAATCTATATCATTGTACTCATTATCCAAAAACAATTATTACATCATTTTTATAATTCACACCCTTTTCCTTTGACAAGTTAGTTCACCCATGACTACTAAAGATTAAATTTTCACACAGATAAATAGATAGATATTTATTATCAGTGTAATATGAAAAAAATATATCAATATTAGAGACATACCCTTTTTTATTATCCTGATAATGAAATTTTTGATAGTGGAAATCCATTGTATTGAAACTAAGAAAGAGATCAAGAACATAAAAAAGATCTTCAAAGATGGACATGTCTTTTTTTAATGTATTTAGAAAACTATTTGATACAATGGCTCTGACATTCCAATTTCATTATTTGGGGTTCACATAGAATATAGTTTTCCTAAAATTAATCCTTATAATATCAAAATAAATTTATTACTTCCCATAATTAAATCAATATAATTTCTAATTTTTTTGTTCTAGTTTGAATACATAATTTAAAAATGATGAAAAATATTTAGCTTTAATCTCATCTAAAAATGGTTCTTCTATATAAAAAATGAATGGGGAAATATTTAATTTTAATCAAGGATTTATTTTATATTTTAATTCATTTAATACTTATCATGAAAAGGCTAAAATTTAATTGGGTTTCAATTTATTTATGAATCATTAAATAATTTTTTCGAACCATAAAATCAATTTTGTTGGATCGTGAAAACATATTTTCATATCACAACAATTATATTTTTGGCTATGAAATAATATAAATATATTTTTTATTTTAAATGTTCTTAATTTATATAATATTCATATTTTAGATAGTTTATTAAATAATAAGTAGAACCATTCTGAAATACATTAGTTTGATGTCTCTAAATAAAAATGTAATTTTCTATAAAATATAAAATAGAATTAAAACTATTTAATACCCAATATAATAAAACCAAAAAAATCATTTTTATGGAAGGAATTTTCATGAAACCCCAATAAATAATATCTCCCTTATAATGTAGCACTATGATAACCATTGAATAATCTCATGTGGATGATACAGATAGTGTCATCAAAGTGCAATTTTATTATATAGTGTTTTACGGTCAATAAAACAAGGAAATTAAAGGTTTCAAATAATGTTTAATAAAAATAAATATTAATGTTATATATTAATGTTATTGACTAATAAGTAATATAATATGGATAGAAAAAGACAAGATAATGGAATTTTATGTGGACCTGGTTCGATCCTCAAAAACTGAAATCAACGTTTTCTACAAATGTTTTCAAATTAAATTACACAATATATACTTTAAGTGCTAAAAATAAACATAATATTTTTTAAAATCAAATATATACCTCAAATATGGGTTTTAAATACTTTTTTATGTGATTATATAGTCCTAAAATTTATAAGTAATAGAAAATAATTTAACATGTTGTACTCAATAAGGATACCTTTCCCAAATATCTTTATACAACACATAAATTATTATGTAGTCATAAGTAGATAAAATTATCAAACAAAATAGATGAAATTTAAGAATATAATTAATGATATCTCATTCAATAATGAATGTATTTATTGAATAATCTTATAGAAATTATATTACAATGAAAATAAAATACTCAAAAATGGAATCCATTTCCTTATTCTTGACTCATCCCCTCTTGGATCTCATCCCAACATGGTTGGAATGTGTATGTTAGAATTCAATTTATCCTTAATATCATTTCATAAGAGAAAACATCCTCCATAGAAACATCACCTAAAATGGATGTTTAGATTCAAAATTATAGGAATATGGTGTTCAAAATATTTTGTTCAATATTTTTTCACAAGACGTTTTCTTGATTTATCACAAGTTGGAGGCTGAATCTCAAAAACGTTCCTTCTTAATTTTTTTATGAATTATTAATTTTTATTTAACAAATATAAGAGTCATTGGAACCATGGAGTAAATGTTATACCCATATTACTCAATTATACATATCTGGATGAATAATATAATCATCTTCCTTCAATTTGGAACACTCAAAATCCAAATTAATGACTATATTTTTTCAATATATTAAACGAGATTATGATACATAGATTCCACTTTCATAACCACATTTAATAACCTCATTTTTAGGTATATATATTAGGTGATTTCATGTTTAATACATGTAACTCAATTCTATATGACTAATCATCTTATAAAATTGAAGGATTTATTAGGACCTCAAAATGATTGACTTATCATCTAGGCTAGTTTTAATAGATAAATCACATTTTACAGTGGATCCTAAAATTACTAATGTTTAAAATTGGATAAGTATTATAGTTTCTAAATTTTAAAAAAATTACAATGATGAGTTTGAGTGAAAAATTTACTATCTTTACATTGATGATACTTTCATGATTAGAGTTTTATTTGAATTATTTGATAACTAATATATTAAAAAACCATAAAACTACAAAGTGAGAACATCCAATTAAAATCTATTATCTCCATAATATAAATATTTCATATCAAATCATCATCTCCTTTCACGAAAAATGATCACAATTTTAAACATGACTTCTTCAGTCCCTTGCATGTCCTTAATTAATATGAGTACATTCCAATACATGTGATGAGAAAAAAACAATTAGGGAAAAAGTAATAATGAAAACATTATTTCAGTGAAAATAATTAAAACCAATTAAACCCCATATATTTAAATCATAGCGTTTTACACATAATGGGAAATATTATAATTTTTCCTAACCATATATTTTATTTTTTGAGGGAAATTTATTTCCATGAAAACTAATTATAAAACAAATAAAACACATGCAGATAAGTGATGAGGAAATCTCATAGAACAAATTTAGAACCCATAAAAAGCCTTGAACACATTAAAATTTTCAAAAACATATGTCTAGCATTAAATATAATTATCTAGTGGTTATAATCATTGTCGGATGCCTGGAATTTTATCGAGGTGTAACAATATTTTAAGCTATAATGGGCCCACACAAAACTATCTCAGAACACCAAAAATTAAAAAATAAAGAGAACAAAAAAATGAATGATAAAAATAATCATGTTAAAAATATAATTCAATACAATTGGAGAATAAATTTCAGATACAAAACTATAATTTTCATTCAAAATTTCCACTTTTGAAATACATTTCTTTAAAAAACCACTTTCGATATAAAAAAATAAACATGAAAGGGGAGTTTCTCATTTAAAAAAATATTCTAGAAATTGTAAATATAAATAAAAAAACTCATGATGACATAAAAGGTCTTTATTGACATATTAATAAAAATAGGATCTCTCTTCTGTAGTTTGTCTAAATATTACATTTCAAACACATAAAAAGATTAATTTTTAAATCAATTTAATAAATTAAATGAGATATATAATTAAATTTATAAATCCTTTATTTTTATAATAATCATTGGAAATATAATTTTTTAATGAATAGACGTGGAAGATGAATAGTGTTGGATTATGTTTTTTAAAGTAAATCCCTATATCACTTGAAAAACATATGTATACAAAAACATAATGGAATTTGATAAATAATATATATGGAGAGATTAGATATTTTTATATATATAATTTCAAATTGTATGTATATACACCTTATATAATAATAATGTATCATATCGTTAAAAAATTACTCAATGAAAGAATATTGAGGTGAAGTCCATGAACATGAGCTCAATTGTCATATCATCATTAATCATCCATAATAGTAATATTATGGTAATTATTTAAATTCTTGAGATAAATTATCTTTATTATTATTATTTTCGTATTAAATTTTATCAATATATAAAAAATGACATTATAAGATAATTTTCAGTCATGTGTTTTGAACTTATTTTATTCATGTGTCAAAACTGACTTTGTTATGTCAATTATTGTAAAATAGATTATTAAAAAAAATTATAAAGTTATATTGAAATAATTATTATATTTTTAGATGAATAATAATTTTAAAACCTATTATGAAATATCATCCTGAAAAATTAACTATTATTATGATCATGGAGATTGAAAGTCGTACATATGCATGAGTAGTGTTTTCATTTTTAAAAGATAATTAATTGAAGATGGTAAGTAACAATTTATATTTATATAATTAAAATTATATAGAGTATAAAATATATTTTATTTATATATATCATTCATGCAACATTTTAATGAATAAAAAGTTGTTTTATATCTCATTGAGGAGATGGTAGTCCACACATCCTTGAATAGTGTTATTAATTTTTAATTGAGTTAATAGTAAGATGAAGGAATATGTTATATTTAAATGAAAATAATTATGTTGTTAATATCATAAATATACTTTTTATATCATATATATTCCTAATATTTAAACTTATTACTTTTCATGTAACTATTTTTAAAAAAATATTTCACATTACTTCATGATGTGGTAGTCTACAATATACTAGAGTGATGTCTTAGTATCCCCTATGATATGAAATGTAAAAAGACTGTATATGATATAATAAATAGATAAGTGAATTTTTCTTTAAAATATCTCAAATATTTTATATTAATATTAAGTACTTCATTGTTTTGATCCATGAGAGGTGGTAATGTAAAAAATGAATGACATTTTAGCTCATGAGGCGGTAGTCCACCATACAAACAAACTGTGATTTCAAAATCCATTTCGTGGAATTGTGTGTTAGAGTATGTCATAAAAATAACATAAGAAATATTTGTACATTTATGATACTGATGTTATTATATAATCCTAATATAAAAATAATTAAATTGTTTTGAGGAATAAATAACATAAAAATGATTGTTGATGAATGCTACATCTTTTTCATGTTACCCCTTTTGGTTTACAACAATGAAACTATATGGATAAAAATCTTCCCAAAGTAATGGAACAATAATGAGTTAATATTGATTGGGAAGTGATTTTGGATGGTATTTTGTGATCCATTGTTCTTGGGTTGTCTAAATAGATAAGAATAGTGGGAGGCCATTTATAAGTAGTGTTAGTTGTAATCTTGTATATTTTTTAAAGAGAGAATTCTCTCCACTTATTTTCCATTAAAACAAAATCCAATAATTTACAAAAAATGATTATAGATTAAATTAGATCTATATATGGATATCCAATGGGTACCTAACATGTTTCTAGGTTTTTTGTCCCCTTATGATTAATGATTAGTCACCTAGTAAACTTATTTTTTCCTTAATAGTTGTTATTAATTTTTATCACTTTCTCTAATAAATTAGATACAAATGTAATTTTACCATATTATAAATAATAAATTATAATGATTCCAAATATTAAATACATTTTTTCAAAATTAAATTCACAAAATTGGTAAATTTAAACTTAATATTAATCCTACAGTTGGAGCAGGACAATAATTAATTAAAAGAGTATTTTTTATGAAAAAATATTACTATACTCACTCAAGGATTAATAATAATAATATTACGAAACTCAAAAAATATTTATGACTGTATAAAATTTCAATTTCAATAAAAATAATCTAAATTAAGGAATATTTTAATTAATTAAAATATTTAAAATAATGCATTTTAAAAGAGTTAGTAAAAAACCCCATATTTGAATACCAAAACAAAAAAATATTAAAAAATATTAATTTAATTATTATTTGATAATTTTGATTAAACATGCATTAATAATAATTATTTTTTTGGATAAAATATTCAAAATATATTTGGACCCCTAAATTACTTATTTTTTTAACGAAATGATTTCATTCCAAAAAATAGTATTTTAATTATTCAATAAAATTTCAATAATTTCCAAAAAATTTAAAAACAATCAGTCAAAATAATTTTTTTTATGATTATTAGAAAATAAATATTCTTTATATAAAATTTAACATAAAAAATTCAGAATTTTTTTTAAAATAAATCCTTATATGAATGGAATTTACATAATGTAATTTTCTTTTTGATTAAAATTTATCAATTTTTTTAACTAAAATGACTATCTAATTTGAAGTAATAGATATGAAAATTGGATATTATATCATTAAATAGTTTGTTACATCTATCCCCACATTGAAATTATTTACTATTGATTTTATTCACTTATTAAATATGTGGGGATATCATTCCCCCTAACAATTATAAGATTCCAATGTTGCCTCCTCAACCATTTGGTTTTTCCAATAACTATTACATAATGAATTAACATATAATGAAGCGCATACTGTCAAAATTCAATAAAATAAAATGGGTTTTCCAAATATGATATATTCTCTTGAACCTATATTACTTCCAGGATCAATACATGATATAAATATGTCACATATTTCCTTTACATTGAAATGTAGACTACATTATATATCTAAGATAAACTCAAAGATAATGACAATTGGTAGGTAACTAATTCAAATATCTCTATGATTTCATATCTTCAAATTATCCTTGGAATGTCATCCCCTTATTATCAAAACACATCACACTTTTCCAAAGGTAACCATTAGAGGGACACAATCACCAACCTTGAATGAAAGATAATTCCTCAGGTTATCTACATAACTTCTCTTCATACTCTGAGCTTTCCTCCTGTGTTGTTTGATAAAAAACATTCTATTTTGTTTCCTATACCATATCTGGTCCCATACACATCCTTTCTTCAACATCATCCCAATAATATATTCTCTAATACCTCAATAAATAAATATTCATAAATGGTAACAACTTTATAACATAACAATAACGTCCCAAACTGGAATAAACTCTCTAGGGCCCTACGCTCGTAGGTCACAGGACATGAAGAATGCCTCCATATATACCAGAGTCCAAAAACTAGTGGTGAAGGCGTAAAGGTGGTACATTTTTGATAATATTCCCTCATATAAGAGTGTCACAGTGTAAATAATTAACAAATAGATAATAGTAAACATGTATTATAAATAAACACTAAATTACTAGACTAGTTTACTACTATACAATAATCACACACAATAAATATAATAATATATTATGGAAGTATAAATTAATGATAAATTGAATTAATAATAAAAAAACTATTTAGTGCCACATATATGATTTCATTGCATGATAATATACAAAAAAAGAACAATATATATTAATATATAATATTATTTACAAAAGATAAAAAAATTCAAAAAGCTCCTCTACTGGAATCATGAGAATATTTTTTGGTCCTCTACTCTTATGCTCCAAAAAAAGTAAGTCTTTTCAAATTTATGTAGCAGGGAACCAACCCTACAAATAATCAACTCTAGTAACCAAGATAGCTCGAGTATGATGTGACATTAAATCCCATTAGGTCACCACCAACACTTTCAATGTAATCCAAGAATTATAAATAGTAAAAAAAATTTAAAGGTGTATCTAATAATAAATTTTTTTGAATAAACAAATTATATATTTCTAAGAGGCCCAAAATACACTTATCAGCTCTACCCACTTCGTTTAATGTTATAATGATTGTATAATTAGAAACCATATATATATGGTCATAATATATACGTAGTATAGTTATATATTATATCCACATATAATTAAATGTGTGAGAGAATGCATGAATACGTACACCTGGATACAGGGAGTAGGTAGGAAAAGGGTGTAACTCAGGAATCCGTAACAAGTCTATAGTGTGACAAATCAAGCTCAACATCGGATGTAATGGAGAGTGAAATGTCCTTCACAACAAGTTCTTTAACCATCATTACATTGACAATATCAATGGTGTAATCATAATATTAATATTAACATAGGGTTAGTCGTTTAACCATTATAGTCATCCCAATAAATATAAGAAGGGTGCCTTAGTTATTTTAATAAATTTTTGAAGCATGCATCCACTGGTGTGGCCTTACCTACCATTATTATTCATCATGATTAATCCATTAATTTCAGCTATGGTGGGAAAACTATCATGAATCATGTCATTTTTTAATGAATATCAATGCAACTATACGTCATGGTTCAAAAAAACATAATAGGTTTAATTCAATAAGGAACTTATTATATGTCATAAATTTCTTTAATAAGTCAATACATGAACATAAATTGTGCATTGGTTAAATTAGTATTTTTTTAATAGTGTAAAATTTCATTTACAATGAATATTGAATTCTTATAAGGAGTTTCATTCATTTATTCAAATAATTATAATCGTTTTATTTCATGATAAAATCCTAATGTGGTGGATATGAGTGTTATTGCAACACCCGAGACTTTTATAAGAAATATTTTGTTTTTTTGTTATATAAATCATCAAAGGAATATTTCACTACACACAACACTAGCTTGGCTTGCTTTACACACAATCACGACCTTCCTCGATAGCTTGCATCGTATGCAATACCAAGTTTCACTAAACATTGATATGCTATTAGAATATTACTAAAACTAGCTGTTATGAATAGTAATACCCACTTTTTGAAATTTTTTAAATTTTATTTTTCAAAATGGACTTCATTTTTGGATTCGGAATATCGAAATTAGCCTAGGGTGAAATTTTGGTATTTTTCTGAAAACATTCAATTTTTGATGAATATAGAAAACACTAGGTTACTATTTAAAAACAGACTTTTTATTTATATATTTATTTATTTTATTTAAATTTATTTTAGGTCAAAATTGATACATAATACCTATATAAGTTCAATTCAATTCATTAGAGTCATTTTATAATAATTTTAGATATATAAAAATTTTATTGAACTTTTCACAGTCTTTTACCCACCTCGTAAGAGAATTTGCAAATTTACAGAAAACATAATTTTACTACTTCTGTGAGTGGAATTTAGAAAATCCCAGAGACGCGGTTAATATCAAGGACTAAAATGCGGTTCAATGAGATGAAAATAATTTTTGGTGAATAGTAACTTTTTACTTTTTTTATCACTGTTAAAAGTAAATAGGGTAATTAAGGGTAAAAAATATATTATTATTACCCTATCACATGTCATAATTCTATTGGATAAGTGTAATTCGACCAAAAACAACCTTAGGAATAAAATATGACTATTTATTCCCACATGGATTAGATTAGGACATTTCTTATTAATTTATTTAAAGAAGGGTTAAAATAGTTAAAATCAATGTTTAATAACTAAATCAATTTTAATATAGGTTTATACATAAGATAAATTCAACTATAAATATTAATCAGAAAGATAAATATATTTAATATATAATGGTTTTTTATTTTTAATTTTTAGACATTAAATAATTTAATTTATGCATGAAACAATGATGATGCAGTAATTATCTGATTAATGAAATATTGACATAATTGATGTTATAAATACCCAAATAAATGTAATTTGAGACTTTTTATGAATTAAAATAATTTTATGCGTTAATATTACATATTAGTACTGATATAATTTACTTTTTTCTAACTAATATTTCTGTTATGATTTTCATAAAAATCAATTACCAAATAGTGTCAAAATTGACATAAAATAGTTTTTTAAAAAAAATTATATTATTAATTGTAATTTTATTCCTAAAAATCTAAAGTTCTACCGAATGATGTAGATAAGGATATATATATTAATAATAAACAACTTGGGGTTTTTTTGGCCTGTTATAGTAAGGTTATTAACCTTATAGTGTAAGAAAACAATAAGACACGGTAAAAGTTAAATTATCTAACTTAAAGTTAAATCTAAATGATAAGGTTAAAATAGATACCTAAACTTTTCTAAATTCTATTGGATGAGATTATTTCGACCCATCCCCACCTTATATTCGAAATAAATCAATTTGGAGCTATTAAAAAATGAACATGACTTTATAATAAAATAATATTTTTAGTTTTCCCTAAGGTGCCCCTCTCTTCCCTTATAAAAGGGAACCTCCTCCCTCTCTTCCTCACACCACTTTAAGCCATAAATCTTGGCCAAACCCAGAGAAATTCTCTTCTCCACTTCCCTAGAAACATCATATAGGTCTTGGGATTCTTCCAAGACCAATTTTAGTGCCCTAATAGAAGGTCTCAAAGAGGCGCTTCAAAGAAGATGTAATGTCTGTTACCGATTCTTTCACCTTTATTTCTTCTTCCACTTCTTATTCATTAGTTGTTTCAATATGAAGTAATAAAATAAGTATCACTCCTATATTTATATGTTATTATAAGTATGAAACAACCCTATTAAACCATCTATACATCCTATGGAAAATGAAATCACCGCGCGTGCGTACGTACAGAATATCGTCTCCACGCCGTGGTGTAATCTATTTTCCACCACCATCTTACTTGGATAGGTATAATGGTGTAAATAATGACTATATATGATTATTCTAAAGTTATATTGATTCTGAAATAGTATACATACACTCCAATACAATTCCTCAATCATGGGAACGATATCATCGCTCTTGTGTACGTACGGAATACCGTCTCCACGATGTGATGTGACTCGTTCTACATGATCTTCATTGAATAATGATTATATAAATGAATTTAATGAATTAATATGATATATATTACACTAATACCATTATGTAAATGATGTATCTATAACCTAAAGAGAAGAATAAGAATTTATTCGACCCAACACGCTTAAGAACAAAAAGTAATAAACACCCGAATAACAAGTAGCAATGAAATATTACTAATAATAAGCTAAGAATATGACCATATATGATATCATAAAAATAATTATGATTCTGGAATAAGTCAATGAAATTATTAAAATCACTATACAGGAGGTTCGGACACTTACGAAGCAAATCAAACCTAAGGTAAGGGAAAATCTCACAATCTCATTTTTATCCGAGATTGTTTATACTTCAGAATTTACTAAGGAATATTTATCATCCACATCCATGTTTCCTCAATATTTAATATTATTTCCATCCACCTATAATTGTTTAAAACCAATTTTACCCTTCGATGAGTTTTTAGTGAAATATATGAAAGGAATCTTTTGTCGTTTTTCGTGCGAGGTACTTTTTGACTTTTCTGAAAAAAGTACGAGAAGAATGTTTTTTTATCTTATATGGCACGAATGGATTTTTAAAACATTATTTACAAAAAGCCTACTTTACATTTTTTTCAAGTTTATTTTTAATCAACTTCTTTTAGTTTAAAATTGTATGACATGTTATGAATGGAAAATGTTTTTGATGTAGATAGGATATTTTCCTCAAGAATGGAGTTCAAGTGTTTTATCAGAATTATTTTCCGTCTAAGAGAATATAGGGTTATGATTATTTCCCTATTATTACATTTATTTTATTATTTTGTGATGGAATTATTTTTATGAATTCCTTTATCTTATATGAATTGTTTTATGATGTCATGATGTTTAAGAATCTCATTTTTATTACATGGGTTATGAAAGGATGTATGATTTATGATTTTGTGGCACATATAAGAATGGTATCATTGTGAGATGGGTGGACCTATATCTCCCTCCAATGCACTGGGTAAAGATTCATATCTCATGAGATGGACATGGCTGGAACGGCTGGTTAAACCGGTTCAGTAAAACATGACTGAAACGAGGAGTGAACTCGGTTCAAAAATGGACTTTGTCCTCTAAGATAGTCTTGGAAATGAGTCTTCAATACTAAGAAATGATTCTCTATGATTATGTGTTTATTCCACGAAGTTTCATGTTTTATTTTATGATTATTGGGATTTCATTTCACTTCTATGATTTATCCCATGTTATGAAATTATGATCTCTTTTGCAGGATAAGATTTCCAAAATGTTATGTTCTTATGAATATGATATGATTGATATTTCTTTTGTTTTCCCTTAATGAGCATTTGAGCTCAACCTTTTTTATTTTTTCTTTCCCCAGGTCAGAAAGAAGGTTAATAAGTAGGATATTCCAAAAGGGACTCTAGATATGATGAAATAACTGGGAGACAATGTAGACGCTTTATGAACCAGTTGTTTATGATTCCCAGTTTCTATAGACAATATACCTATATGGTCTTTCAAGGTTTTGTTATATGTTGTAATAAGTGTTCTTCAATTTTGAAGTATTAACAATTTTTGTAAAGTATGGGTCGTTATAGTTGGTATTAGAGGAAATGTATAGTCAACCTTTGGAAACTAGGATGTGAAAGCCTTAGTAAGAACCCTATGGATATGTCTAAGAATAGAACACAATATTAGTGTTTTAGAAATGGCCATGAACAACCTATGATAATACCTCAAGTGTGAAATTTTATTCTTGATTATGTGGTTTTACTACTATAATTAGTGTTTCTCACACTATTCTTCTTTGTTTTAGTCAATGGCTGGAACCAGTAGGAACTGTGTTAATGCGGAATGTGACGGGCAATGCAACGATTGTACCCCTGAGCAACCAAACATTATGGGATCTGGAATGAAAAATCTTATAGCCATGCTCACACAACTTTCTCAAGAAATGAATCATGCAGTACTTCCAAACGTGCAAAGGAAGGATCAACATTCTGTTGAATCCTTCATGAGGCAACGTCCACCATCATTCATCGGGTCTACTGAACCATTAGTGGCTGAACAGTGGATCAGTACCACTGAAAAGATATTTTCAGTTCTTCAATATTCTGAACATGATAAATTCATCTTAGCAGTTTATCGCTTGGAAGGTGAAGCTGATCAATGGTGGCATATTATCAAGAATATGAGGCAAAGTGATGAAATTGAGTCCATGGAATGGGACGAGTTCAAGAACTTATTTTTCAATAAGTACTTTCCTCATATTCTTCGAACAAAGATGGAGAAGGAGTTTCTTGTACTAAAGAAAAAGGATGATGAATCTGTTGGTACCTACGAAGAAAATTTTACAACACTTGCAAGGTACGCTTCTGGTATTATTATCCAACCTGAGAGTAAGATCGATCGATTCTTTAGTCGCTTAAAACAAAGTCTTCTAAGGGTGTTATCCATAAGGGACTTCAATAGCTACGAGGAAATTGTTCGATGTTCTCTCAAGGTTGAGATGGAGATTGGTGTAACCCATCAGTCACATTGGTTTGATAAGAAGAGTAAAATTGAGTTCAATGGAAAATATAAATACCACACTTAAAAGAAGTTGAGTTTTCCCTTATGTTCAATGTGTGAAAAGAAACATGGAGGAAATTGTCTTAAGGGGACAAGCAAATGTTATAAGTGTGGAAAACAAGGTCATCGAGCAATTGAATGTCAAAATAATGGGAAGAATATGTCTAATGATGAAAACAGAGGAAGGTATACACATAATGAACCTACTACACTTCAATGTTTCAAGTGTAAGGAGATGGGGCATTATGCCAATCAATGCCCTAATACAAGGGTTGTTGATGATGATCAACGTCCACAAACTCTTAAGGCTAAAGACAAAGGAAAGTCGCATGCAATTACTATCTGTGATGTAGAGTACAACAATTAAGTGGTGAAAGGTACACTTACCATCCACTCTAAAGTGGAAATTGTTTTATTTAATTCTGGATCCACCCACTCTTTTATTTCTAAAGAATTTTCTAAGGGTATCTCCGTATTACCTCAACAATTAGATATTGAGTTAGTTGTGACAACCCCTAATGGCACAACAGTCGCATCAAAAGTTTATAATTCTTCTCTGATTGATGTTTGTGGGAAAGTGCTTCCTGCAAATCTTGTGATCCTTCTTATAGAAGAATTTGATGTGATTCTTGGCATGGATTGGATTTCTCTATATGGATCTCATATCAATTTCCAAATAAGGGAAGTCACATTTCATATTCCAAATCAATCTGTGATCGTCTATCAATGCAAGGATGAACATAACCTTTTAGTGTAAATTTCTTCCATCTTATGGGTCTTGATTCCACTAAATGAAGGTTATTTATATCAAATGGTTGGATAGAAACTCAAAATTAATAATATTTACATTGTATGAGAATTTGATGGTGTCATTCCATAGGAATTACTGGGTCTTCCACCAAATCGTGAAGTTATGTTTTCAATAGAACTCATACTGGCTGCTTTGACTATTTCAAAGACATCTTATAGAATGGCCCCAATTGAGTTGCAGGATTTAAAGAAGAAACTCCAAGATAATCTTGATAAATGATTCATATATCCTAGTGTGTCACCTTGGGAAGCAGCTGTTCTGTTTGTTAAGAAGTAAGATGGATCAATGAGACTTTACATTGATTTTCAAGAACTTAACAAGATCACTATCAAGAACAAGTATCCTCTCCCACGCATTGATGTCTTATTTGACCAACTATGTGGAGCTCAATACTTTTCCATGATTTATCTTCATTCAGGGTATCTTCAATTAAGGGTCAAAAGGGAGGATATACCAAGGACTGCTTTCCGTACAAGGTATGGACACTATGAATTTATAGTGATTCCATTTGGTCTTACTAATGCCCCTACTATCTTCATAGATCTGATGAATAGAGTCTTTAGAGACTATCTTGATCAGTTTTTGGTAGTCTTTATTGACGATATTCTTTTCTATTCAAAGATCATGGAAGTACATGAAGATAACTTGAGAATTATATTGAAGACCCTGAGAAAGGAGAAGAATTATTCCAAATTTACCAAGTGTGAATTTTGGCTTCAAGAAGTTGCATTTTTGGGTCACATAATCTCAAAAGAGGGGATATCTGTGGATCCAGCAAAAACAGAGGTTATCGATATATGGTCGAGACTAACAACAGTAACCGAGATCCGATGTTTTCTTGGTTTGGTTGGATATTATCGATGTTTTGTAAAAGATTTTTCATGATTATCTAATCCACTCACCAAGTTGACTCGAAAAGGATTTAAGATCATGTGGACGGAGGAATGTGAAGAGAATTTCAAGGAGTTGAAAAGAAGGTTATCCAGTGCACCTGTACTCACACTTCCTTGTAGTGGAGAAAGGTTTTTGATCTACAGTGATGTATCCAAGAAGGGGTTGGGGTGTGTTCCTATGAAAAATTTTATGGTGATAGCTTATGCCTCATGACAGTTGAAAATCTATGAGAAAAATTACCCAACTCAAGATTTGGAGTTAGCTGCGGTAATCATTGCATTAATGATATGGAGGCATTATCTTCATAGAGAAAGGTGTGATATTTATACTGATCATAAAAGTTTAAAGTATATTTTCACACAAAAGGAGATGAATATGCGCCAAAGAAGATGGTTGGAGCTGATTAAGGATTACGATTTCTCAATTCATTACCACCCTGGGAATGCAAACAAAGTGGCAGATGCATTAAGTCAACAAGACCATTCCATCTTATCCATGATGAGGATCACAAAAGATCCAATATTTATTGATTTAGAACGGATAGACCTTGGAATTATAATGAAAGGGGGAAAATCGTATCTTTCTCAATTGAATGTTCAACCATCTATACATGTGATGATTATAGAGGCACAGAAAGAAGATGTAGAGTTACAAATGAATGTGAGAAATGTTCCAAAATTCAAAATTTATTGTGATGGGATAATAAAGTTCATAAATTAGATTTGTGTTCATCCCATCCCAGAATTAAAGAAGGAGTTGTTGGATAAGGCTCATAGTTCTTAATTCTCTATTCATCCAGGAATCATGAAGATGTATAGCGACCTGAAAGAGTACTTCTGGTGGGATGGCATGAAAATAGATGTTGCTGAATATGTCTCTCGATGCTTGGTTTGTCAGAAAGTTAAAGCTGAGAGACAGAAGTCTAAGGGGATGTCACAACCATTACCATTACCCAAATGGAAATGGGAAAACATCACTATGGACTTTTTCACTGGACTTCCTAAAACATCCAAAGGAAATAATGCTATCTGGGTCATAGTTGATCATCTTACAAAGTCTGCACACTTCATTCCTATTGGAGTGTATTTCTCTCAAGATTAGCTTTCCAGGATATATGTGACGGAAGTGGTAAGATTGCATGGAGTACCACTTTCCATTATATCTGATCAGGATCTAAGGTTTACCTCGAAATTTTGGCAAAGTCTATAGCATGCTCTAGATACAATGTTGAGTTTCAGCACTACTTACCATCCTCAGACAGATGGTCAGTCTGAGAGGACAATTAAAACTCTAGAATACATGTTGAGAGCCTGCTCTATGGATCTTAAAGGTGGTTGGGATCAACACCTACCTTTGGTGGAATTTTCTTATAATAATCGCTCTCACTCCAGTAATCAGATAGCTACTTATGAATCTCTCTATGGAATGAAATGCAGGACTCCAACTTGCTGGGATGATGTTGGTGAAAGAAAGCTATTAGGACCTGAACTTGTTGATGAGATGTCAGAAAAGGTCAGATCTCTTCAACAACACATAAGAGCAGCTCAAAGTCGACAAAAAAGCAATGCCGATAACTGAAGAAATGACCTAGAGTTGGAAGTGGGTAATAAAGTGTTCTTACGAATATCTCCCTGGAAGATGGTCATGAGATTTGGAAAGAAGGGAAAGTTGAGCCCTAGGTATATCAGTCCTTTTGAAATACTGGATCGTGTTGGGATGGTAGCTTACCGATTGGAGCTTCCACTTAATCTCTCCCAAGTTCACGATGTGTTCCATGTATCTCTCCTAAGGAAGTACATACCTGATCATTCACATGTACTCAGCTCAGAAGTTGTACTTTTGGAGCAAGATCTTTCATATGAAGAACAACCGATAGAGATTCGGGATCGTAGTGAAAAATTCCTACGAAACAAGACCACTCGCTTGGTAAATGTTTTATTGAGGAACCACCAATTAGAAGAAGCTACATGGGAGCTTGAGGATATGATGAGGGATAGGTATCCTCATCTGTTTGTTACAAAGTGACGAATTTCGAGGGAGAAATTCATTTTAAGGGGGGTAGAATGTAACACCTGAGACTTTTATGAGAAATATTTTGTTTTTTATGTTATATAAATCATCAACGAAATCTTTCACTACACACAACACTAGCTTGGCTTTCTTTACACGCAATCTCAACCTTCCTCGATAGCTTGCGTCGTACGCAATACCGAGTTTCACTAAACAACGATATGCTATTAAAATATTAATAAAACATGCTGTTATGAATATTAATACCCACTTTTTGAAATTTTTTAAATTTTATTTTTCAAAATGGACTTCATTTTTGGTTTTGAATATCGAATTTATCCTAGGGTGAAATTTCGGTATTTTTCTAAAAGCATTCAATTTTTTTTATGAATAGTGAAAACACTGGGTTAATATTTAAAACCCGACCTTTTATTTAAATAATAATTTATTTTATTTACATTTATTTTAGGTCAAAATTGATACATAATACCTATATAAGTTCAATGCAATTCTTTGGAGTCATTTTATAATAATTATAGATATATAAAAATTTTATTGAACTTTTCACCGTCTTTTACCCACCTCCTAGGAGAATTTGAAAATTTACATAAAACATAATTTTACCGCTTATATGAGTGGAATTTCTAAAATCCGAGATACATGGTTAGTATAAAGGACTAAAATGTGGTTCAATGATATGAAAATAAGTTTTGGTGAATAGTAACTTTTTACATTTTTCCCACGGTAAAAAGTAAAAAGGGTAATTAAGAGTAAAAATGATATTATTATAACCCTAACACATTTCCTAATTCTATTGGATAAGTTTTATTCGACCAAAAACAACCTTAGGAATAACCTATGACCATTTAGGCCCACATGGATAAGATCAAGACATTTATTAGTAATTTATTTAAAAAATGGTTAAAATAGTTAAAATCAATGATTAATAACTAAATCATTTTTAATATTGGATTATACATAAGATAAATTCGACTATAAATATGAATTAGAAATCTAAAAGGATTTTATACATAATGGTACATGACTTGTAATTTTTAGACATTAAATAATTTAATTTATATGACAAAATGATGATGCATTAATTATCTTATTAATGAAATGTTGACATAATTGATGTTATAAATACCCAAATAAATGTAATTTGAGACTTTTTATTAATTAAAATAATTTTATAGGTTAATATTACACATTATTACTAATTTAATTCACTTTTTTGAACTAATCTTTCTTTTATTATTTTTATAAAAATCAATTACCAAATAGTGTCAAAATTGACAAAATATAGTTGTTAAAAACATATTATATTATTCATTGTTATTTTATTCCTATAAATCTAAGGATCGGCCATATGACTTAGATAAGGTTATATATATTAATAATAAACAACTTGGGGTTCATTTGGCTTGTTACAGTAAGGTTATTAACCTTATAGTGTAAGAAAACAAGAAGATACAGTAAAAGTTAAATTATCTAACTTAAAGATAAATCTAAATGATAAGACTAAAATAGATATCTAAACATGTCTAAATTCTATTGGTTGATATTATTTCGACCCATCCCCACATTAGCTTCAAAATAAATCAATTTGGAGCAATTAAAACCCGAATATGACTTTATAATAAAATAATAGTTTTAGTTTTTTCTAAGGTGCCCCTCTCCCCGCTTATAAAAGGGCACCTCCTCCATCTCTTCCTCACACCACTTTGAGCCTTCATGATAGGCCAACCCCTCAAAAATTCTCTTCTCCACTTCCCTATAAACAACCTAGAGGTCCTGGTATTCTTCAATGACCAATTTTAGTGCCCTAAGAGGAGGTCTCAAATAGGTGCTTCAAAGAAGAGGTAATGTCCGTTACAGATTCTTTCAACTTTATTTCCTCTTCCACTTCATCTTCTTTAGCTGTTTCATTATGAAGTAATAACATAAGTATCCATCATATATTGATATGTTATTGTAAGTATGAAACAACCTATTTCACCATCTATCCATCCTACGGAAAACAAAATCACCGTGCGTGCATACGTACGGAATACCGTCTCCACGCCGTGGTGTAATCTATTTTCCACCACCACCATACTTGGATGGGTATAATGGTTTAAATAATGACTATATATGTTTATTGTAAATTGATATTAATTCTTAAATAGTATACATACACTCCAATACAAGTCCACTATCATGGGAACTATATCATCGCTCATGCATATGTACGGAATATCGTCTCCACGATGTGATGCGACTCAATCTATATGATCTTCATTGCATAATGATTATATAAATGAATTGAATGAATGGATATGATATATATTACAATAATAACATTCTGGAAATGTGTTATCTATAACCTAAAGAGACGAATAAGAATTTATTCAACAAAACACACATAAAAACAAAAAGTAATAAACATCCGAATAACAAGTTGCAATGAAATATTACCAATAATAAGCTAAGAATATGACCATATATGATATCATAAAAATAAGTATGATTCTGGAATAATTAAATGACATTATTTAAATCATTATACAGGAGTTTCATACACTTACGAATCAAATCGGACCTAAGGTAAGGGAAAATCTCACAATCTCATTTTTATCCGAGATTGTTTATACTTCAGAATTTACTGGGGAATATTTATCATCCACATCCATGTTTCCTCAATATGTAATATTATTTCCATCCACCTAAAATTGTTTAAATCCAATTTTATCCTTCGGTGAGTTTTTAGTAAAAGATATGAAATGAATCTTTTGTCGTTCTTCGTACGAGGTACTTTTTGACTTTTCCGACAAAAGTAAGAGAAGATTGTTTTTTAACTTATACGGAATGAATGGATTTTTAAAACATTATTTACAAGAAGCATCCTTTACAAGTTTTAAAGTTTATTTTTAATCAACTTCTTTCAGTTTAAAATTGTATGGAATGTTAAGAATGGAAAATGTTTTCGAAGTAGAAAGGATATTTTACTCAAGAATGGAGTTCAGGTGTTTTATCAAAATTATTTTCCGTCTAAGATAATAGCGGGTTCTATTTCAATCCCTATTATAACATTTATTTTATTATGTTGGTATGGAATTATTTTTATGAATTATTTTATCTTATATGAATTGTTTTATGATGTCATGATGTTTAAGAATCCCATTTTCATTAAATGGGTTATGCAAGGATGAATGATTTATGATTTTGTGGCACACATAAGAATAGTATCATTATGAGATGGGTGGGACCTAGATCTCCCACCAATGAATTGGGTAAATATTTATATCTCATGAGATAGACATGGATGGAACTGTAGGTTATATCGGTTCAGTGAAATAGGATGGAAATGAGGAGTGAACTCGGTTCAGAAATGGACTTTATCCGCTAAGATAGTCTTGGCAATGAGTCTTGACTACTAAGAAATGATTCTATATGATTATGTGTGTATGCCACAAAGATTCATGTTTTAAGTTATGATTATTTGTATTACATTTCACTACAATTATTTATCCCATGTTATGAAATTATGATCTCTTTTGCAGGTTAGGATTTCTAAAATTTTATGTTCTTATGAATATGATATGATTGATATTTCTTTTTTTTACCCTTACTGAGCATTTGAGCTCACCCTTTTGTATGTTTTCTTTCCCCAGGTCAGGAAGAAGGTTATTAAGTAGGATATTCCAAAAGGGACTCTAGATATGATGAAATATGTGGGAGAAAATCTAGATGATTTATGAACCAGTTGTTTATGTTTCCCAGTTTCTAAAGACACTATACCTATACGGTCCTTCAAGGTTTTGATATATGTTGTAATAAGAGTACTTAAATTTTGAAGTATTAACAATGTACGTAAAGTATGGGTCATTATAGCTATTGAAATCCTACAATTACATATCAATGATCTTCAAAAGTGTTCAAACATGCATATAAATTTAAAATCAATGAACCCATTTTATTTCTATGTGTGGAAATTGTTGTTGTCCGACCAAAAAATGAAACTATGAAAGGTCATGATTTTGGAAGAGAACAAAAAAAACCACCTACCATAGGGATAATAATGAATAATTGTATAATAATGTCCCTAGATTTGAAATATATTGGATGAAATATATGAAATGGTACAA
Organism: Viscum album; assembly: GCA_963277665.1. NCBI lineage: Eukaryota > Viridiplantae > Streptophyta > Magnoliopsida > Santalales > Viscaceae > Viscum > Viscum album. The sequence continues at coordinate 56,220,277 of OY728143.1, read as the reverse complement.
CACCCTAAAAATATGGAAAATTATCTCATAAAAAAATAGTGCAATAGAGGGGATCAAGAAAAAAGAGCTGATCAAGGATGTCATAGGATATTGTTGATTTCAATCCAATTCTTCTGAAAGATATTTACTAAGAGTCTAGATCTTTGAATTATTAGGATCATAATATTATGAATGATTAGAAACCTTGGGAGAAGAAAGAAGTTCCATCTTATGGAATTGAGAGGAAGAAAAGTGAATTTTTTTCATGTTTATTGAACATGAAAATTTTATTTTTTCACTCAAACATATGGGTTCATAGTTTGGCCTCATAGTTTTTCCAAAACATGCAGAAATGGGTCTAATGTTTATATAAAACTTTTCACACCATCTCTTTATGGTTTATGGTTTCCCTAAAGGTGAATAAAATTCTAAAAACCTCTCTAAAAATCTATAGAGTTCCCATATGGTCGTGTGCCATCATTTTCATGTTGCATATAGACTGTGTGGCCCCGACAATTAAAACATACCCTATATGGTTTCTAAAAACAGTGTAGTAAACCCATTTTCCCCATTTATGGTATCTTTGGGCTCGAAAAAATTCCTACATGCTCCAAGAAGCTTCATTATCCCATAGTTTACATTTTCTAATTATTGAGACAATGAATAATTGAAAACGTAACAAGGTGAAACTTCATGAAAATAAGGGTCATTAAAATCTCACATAATTAAAATAATTAATCAATTAATTAGATTTATTATAAAAAAATAGGTATCATTGGTAAATATTTCTATCAATGGAGCTCATATATTAGATTCATATAACCTTGTCTCATCATATACATGGTCATGCTTCAAAAGCACCCATACCAATGGAATGGACCTCCCTAAATTTATCTTCATGTTCTAATACAAGATATTATCTACATAATTTTTGATGAAAGTATAAATATATAACACACCCTAATTATGTTGAAATGAATGTGACTAGTACGGATAATATTGGTGATGATATGATAAATTAAATACATCATGCGTAGACTAGTTTTTAGGAATTATAATCTAGTAAGACAATGGATCGAACCACTTCAACCCTTAAATGGTCCAACTAACATAGGATTGATCTTTACCAACATATTAATGTATGTATAGCCCATCCTGGGATATAATCAAAAGATAAAATGATATCTAACCTCAAACACATTTGGTTATTTGTGACAATTAGAAAATGACTACTGTATAGACATATCTGTCATCATGTGCTTTCTGACCATTCAGACATACTCTATAGTATATTAAACCATATAACTTCCAAGAAAATATGCCTTTCCAAATTTTAACCTACACATATGTTATTAAAATGGTCTATCATATATGTCTTGATAGGTATCCATATTAATGGTATCCTGAGAGATGTTATTATAAATAAACTAAATAAGTGGAATGTCTTCACATTTAACTCTCTAAAGTAAAGAAGAAGTGCATGGAGCATATCCTTTAACACATAAATTATGTTCTCTATATATTTCATGTCCTATTAGGGATAGCCCATGCATTAAATCACTAGTCTTCCAAATGTCTTCCTTCACCCCGATTGGAACTATAACATGATGTGAGCATCACTTTTTGATATGATAGATCAAAGATTTTTATATAGATGTACAACATACATAAAAAATATCATCTATAGCTAATTTATCATGAACTTATCCCTCAAATGTATGATATGGGAATCCTCCATAAAATGATCAATAAAAACTAACACTTCATCATTTCCATGGTGTTCTAGGTGAACCAATAGTGAAATCAATTATAACATCTACCCTTGTACACTCATGAATGGAAAATGACTATAAAATATCTATCTGACACTAATTTTCTACCTTCACATACTAAAACATTGAAAATGAGGAGATAAATCTAGAAATTTTTTGTTTTATATTAGGTCAGAAGTACATTAATTGTTGAAATCTAAACATCTTGGTGACACCATGACGTACATTCCTTGATCAGGTATGGTATTCCCATAATAGATCCTCTCTAAACTCTATTAGGGCCCACACTCAACCATTATTTCTTAACATATCATTCTCATCCATGTTACAACCTAATGATGGATCTTCTTGTGAGACACATTCCCTTAGGAATAGTCCCTATAAATTATATTGTTTCCCCATTCCCACTTGTTCTAGAAGGTTATAGTTTAGTAATAAGGCTATGAGGATCTTCTAACTGTGATTTTCTTTATCCTTAATGTTAATCTCCAACAATAATTCCATGAGCTATTATTACCCATTGGACAAATCATCATCTAGTTTCAATGTATTATGACTCTGAGAATAACCTATAATATTACCTTTAGCTTGCATGTATGAAAGCTCAAAATTAAATGATTGATAATAATCAACCCATATTCACTTCCTAATATTCACATATAATGGAGTAATTATGTAATTGATTCTTTTGTGATAATTGAATACCAAAAAATTATAACCATGTAGATAGTGCCTCTATCAATATACAACATGAACTATATCATCTAGATTGAGGTTGGGTATAGTTTATTTCTATTATTGAATCCTTAACAGATGATCCACGTACATGACATCTCACTTGTCATATATCATGATAGTTCCAATCCTGATACATGATGCATCACTGTATACCACATTACTCCTTCCCTTATTTGGATGAATCAGTGTCATTATTATAGTAAAAGGATCTTCAAACCGTGAAAATCCTCATCAGAATCTTCTATCTATATAAATTTTTGCAGCCATATTTTCCAATCCCATTAAAGGAGATTCTATGATTGAAATATCATAGATTGAGTTTCCATAATACCCATATATCCCCAAAAAACTCCAAATGTCAAATATATCCATGGTTTATTACTAAATAAACTATAACATATTACGTTTCTACTAAATCTATGCTCTCTAATATGATATGACCTAGTAATCGGACATTTCCGATCCAAAAGTTTAATTTATTGAGTAGATGATAATAGTACTTCTCTCTAGGTGTATTCAGTACGGCCTCAAGATTGTGGGCATGATCATGTGAGATCATGGACACACAAATATATCAACCCCAAATACAACCATATATAATTTTTGATATTGGTGGAATCCATAATTCATATGGTCCATGAAAATAGTAGGTGTGTTCGTGTGATGGAACAACATAAGTAGGTACTCGTATAGACCATACTTGTTCAAAAATCTATGTGAGCTGTGTCTAGGAACCCCACATTAACTAGTTCTTATCTTGACGCCACATATATATTTTAAAACATATTCTCTCACTACATCTGATCAAATATGAGATCTATTCAAGGTTGTTCATGTCGATTCATTAATGTGAGCTGGTTCCATTAATGATATTCCCTACATTTTTTGAAGATATCATCAACATTTTTTGGAAAAAATAATGGTGACCCAAAATGGGAAGTTATATGTAATTTAAATCCATTATCCACAAAGACCAAAAAATTGTTTATTGAGATATAGTAGTTCAATAGGTTCCTTTAGATAAGGTTGAATGGTCACTGGTGATGCTCTGAAAACTGTCTCAATAGAGTGTTCTACCTCTCACACTATAGGTTTCCCAAAAAAAATCATCAAGGAAGATATCCCAGAAATTGTCAACTATTAGAGGGGGAAAAAGCTGGTTATAACCCTGATCATCCGAGAAGAAAATAGAAATATTATCCACCACACAAACCATCATTCTCAACCTATTCTATATTGAGTATCCTGAACATAGAATTCTCGATTATGAATGAGTATAATGCCTTTTTGGGATGTACACAACAATTTCTAATGATTTTTGTGGATATGAGATTTTTTGTGAACTAAATAAACCATTGTAATGATTAAATCCAAGAATTCCATGTCAAGGATGAAGGGATCACATGCGAAGAGGTATTTTTGGTCCTCAAGGGGAAATAGTTTAAACATTTAACTCTCAGTGATTAGATACCTAATAACTATTGATTTTCATAACAAGATAAAAGTGCTCAATATCCAATCCAAAACTCTCCATAATAGTATCAGAAAAAAATAAATCAGATATGCATGTGTCAAATAATGTAGACACTAAAGTGGATGAGACAATAATAGTACGTTGAAATATAATAGGTTTGGTTCTTTTTTCATCATTCATACGTAGCAGTACATGTAATTTCACCATAAAAGATCCTTCAGTCATTGCCTTTCATCCCTGATAAATTCCATTGTGTTGGTGCTGAAAATAATAATTCGGACTACCTCTTCCTTTTCACCAACATAACCAGAGTGGTTAGTAGTATCCCAGATTCATTCCAAGAAGGACACTAAAGGACCATCTCACTAATATGGGTTATTATTAGATCACATCTAGCTAGGATCTAATAGAAATCATCTATAGAAGCATTGGATACTCCCCATTCAAGTACAGACTCATCATTCCATTGGATCCCTTAACTAATGTGGATTCATATATCCAAGATTCCCACACTCATGGCATTTCATGAAACTAAAATCACTAGGTGTTTGTCTACATCCACATCTATGAATAACCTCAATGTTATGTTTTTCTCTTCTAGAATAACGACTTCCTTGTCCTGTTGAGTCGCACCATTAGATTCCCTTTGATTCCTTTCTATAACATGTTCTTACTTAAATATCTCATAAATACACCTCAAATGAATGATTTTGACATGCTATTATATGTTTTATACAAGACCATCCTCAAATATCCTCATAGAAATAAGATCCTCACCCACTCGAGTCGGTACAAACCAGTATAGCTTAATAAAGATATCATAATAATCTATGATAGGTATGGATCATTATTTTAGGTTAAAATAATCTCATATATGGTCATACCACATTGTTAATTGGATATATATATTTTCAGTAATATTATTGAAATATTCAAATCCTATAATATGGTAATGATCTACGTGGGTAATAACATCCCACCATCGCTGGGAAAACTCACAAAACTAATAAGTATCAATTTCGACCCTCCTCTATAGATGCATTACATGATGTTAGAATATATACTCAACAAATTCGACCCACCGATTGAAATCATGTGGTATTCCAACCCCTGAAATGGTGGGAGTTATTGCTGCTGGAACTCATGGGTAAACTCTACTATATTCGGGGAAGGTAGATCAACACCTAGCATATATTTCATCATTTGATGAAATCCCTCATGGAATCAGGCATTCATTCACAACTCAGTTATAGGTAGTAGTTTTATAGGTGGCACTAGAAATGGTATCATTTTAATCTAAGGGTCCACCACCTCTAGTGTACGGTCTTCACCAACTTTACAACATACAATTGATCAATGTCATCGAAGATTGATTTAATAATTCCAAATTCATGCATTAGAAACAAATTTAATAGTCATCTAATCACAAATAAATAACCTGGATATGTACAAAGACTTCTTATTCATGGATTACACCACTCTTCCTACTCCAAAAAAAATGTGATATGTTATATAACAAGACCATAGCGGCTCATAAGAAGATGGAGACACACCATCTATCCTTTTCTAAAGCTGGTATTTTGACATGGTCTCAAATCACATTTATATATTAACTATTTCATTATATAGTGTCCTTTTTTAGAATTTGTACTCATTTATGTACTTAATTTCCTACAAATGGTTGATTTATATAGATCTCCACATCTGATACATATGGTTCCATACTACATATGAGAAAAAATATGGATTCTAATTAATTCAAACCATTACAATTTTTGTTCCCCCTGAGAAATTATTCATGGATCAATGTTCCATAACTAACATCATAATGGGTATGACTTAAACTATGCAGGAAGACACTTTTTGGTTGGAGTGGATACTCAAGAGTGGGGGTGAATTGAGTTCCAATTAAAAATTTCTGTTAAAATATTTCTATTAAAATCCCCAAATTAAAAAACTAAGTTAAAATATAGTGAATTTTTTAAACTATAAGGGTTCGATTAGGTTCTCAAAAGATTTTTTTGGTCTCAATTAATTTAATCAGAAGATTAAATTAGCTTTTGAAACTATCCTACTGATTTATAATAGTTACAAACACTTGCTAGATTAAGTATCAATTTAACATTAAAACAAATTTAATTTCAAAGTAATTAGAAGAGGAATATAAAATATATATTATATTTTAGAATTAATCTAAGATGCACAACATATATAACAAATAGATTCAGTCTCAAGAAGAGCCTTCTTCCTCTCAAACAATTTATATAAATTTGATCCACACCCTGTATTGGGTTAAACAATAGTACAGAGACTGTCCAGATACTAATAACTCTGCCACAGTTCTACTTGGGAAAACAGAACAACAACACATTGGCTGTCTAGGTCCTACTTGACCTCTACCACTATCCACAGTGTGATATAAGAGAGTTATATAAGGTTAGTGTGAGGATTTAGAAACCCTCCACATTAGCACATGAGACAGCGTGTGTATGAAATATTTTGAGTACACACACAGCTCAAAAGTAAGTAAAATAATCATTAAGTGAGTATATATGAGTTTAGAATGCTCTAGTGATTTTAAGTGCAGCTCTGGACTCCTTTTTATTAATCAGAAAAGATTCTCAGTCCTTCTATTGTTTTTGTCTAAAAACAGAGTGTCGTTTGATTCCTTGGTTTTCAAGTTCAGTTTGATTAGCTTGAGTGTATGAGTATCTTGTTGTAGTTCTTCACTCCTTGACTAATGTTCATCTTTTTTTATCTTCTTGTATAAATGGATTATTGAATGTCCACTATTCTTCCAGTGTCGATGTAGCCTATCTTTACTATGTGTATTTACCACTTTTTCATCACTCTTTAGCCCTTCTTTTCACACACCTTTAGGGCTGGCCTTTGTGCTTCATTTTATAGATTTCAGCTCCGGAAATAGGAATAATTAACTTTTTTAGAGGTATGAGGCACGATTCCATGACAAGCCAACAACTATCATTAAATATCATTAATTACATTAAAATCATCAAATATGACCGTTATCATTATTTTAATAAATTATATTGACAGAGTATAGAGTTTAAGTATCAGTGACTGTTCAAGTCATTCATCAGTAGCTCTCTGTTGGTATACTGGTAATGGTGGACTTTGTATAGAAGTGAGCTTCTATAGTAATCCATTTTTTCTTGTACCGGTATATTTTTATATCAGTAGCAGTTACTCCATGTATCAGAAGCTCTATGTACTGGTGACTCCTTGTATGAGTAGCTTTGGTCTATCAGTAGCTCGTCTTGTCTATCAATAACACGCATGAACTAGTAGCTGCTTATATCAGTGATTTTCTGTATGGATATCTATACTTGTCGATATAATTTGTATCGGTAGCTTGTGCATACTGGTAACACCGTTATGTACCAGTGATTATGTGCATACCGGTGGACTTGTTGCATACCGGTAGACTTTTTCTATCAGTAGATCTACTTCTATCGGTAGCTGTCTGTATCAGTAGATTTTGTATCAGTGGACTTCATACCAGTAAGTTTGTTCTGTTTCAGTAACTATCCATTCATTTTATCGGAAACCTTTGTCTATTGGTAGACTAAGTATTAGTAGGTCTTTGTTTGTCTATATCAGTAGCTATGTGCATATCAGTGGACTTTACACTTATCTGTTTTATGCAACACATATGCCGATTGAGTAAGAATTATTTCAAAGTTTAGATAAACATAGATAAACACTAATTAACATAATTCAAAGATAATTTTGATATTATTATCAACATGATAATATAATGTCATAGATTAAATGAATTAATATATAGATAAACATTATTTGGGATTATCAAATCATGTGAATGAATAATTGGGATTATCAAAGCAGGTGAGCTCAACAATCTCCCCCGTTTTTATAATCACAACTTATAATATTATGATCCCAAAATAATCATTAAATGGGTATTAGTTCTTAGTGTGAGTAATGACACTTTCAAATGTGATGTGTTTGTTAAAAAAATATTAGAGGATATTGTATTTAAATGAAACTACATCAGAGAAAACATTATATTATAAAACACATATACGAGAGGGAAATGAATTATTCTCATAAAATATAATGATATTTCATTTTAGTTATCCCTTTTCTACCTTAGATATTATTTCTCCCCGAGATATGTTTCCCTTAGATAGTATTTCTCCCCATTTTTGATTAGGAAAAGGTTGGACAAAATGGAAATACAGGAAAAGAGAAATAACAATGAGGAAAACAAATTAAGATCATATATATTTCTTGGGGAAAAAATACAAAGATATACATAAATGAATACAAAAAATAAATATAGGTGACTCCTATCAAATATCCTAGCAACTAATCAATCCAAATCCCCAGCATGAGATTCCCCCATGGGATCAGAAGAGGATTTAGGTGTGGTAGATTCAGGTGGAGTTCTAGGAACACCATGGATTATCAGAGGTGGCTTAACTACTGAAATTATTCCTAGCCAATACTGTGTATCTCTCTAAGTGATCATATGAGTATGACTGCAGATGGCTTGGGCTGGATTCATCTAAGCAGGAGAAGTAGTAGATGTAGGTGCAGGTAAAACTGGAGGAATAATCACTCGCCAAGCATGAACATGAATGAAAGAAAACAAGAGATTTATGAAATCCCTATTGATTCCTCCTTCTATTTCCATAGCAAAAATTAAATCATCTTTGTTTTCCATGAATTTGTCCAGTGTAGGGGTCAACTCTCTGAGCTTACTGATTTGTTTGCTGAACACTTGATTGATAGGAGGTAACTTCATGTTTTCTAACAAAAGTTTTAAATGGTTGTTGAGCTTATGCTTGGTGTATACCCTTTGGAAAAAGTAATATAACTTGTATTTCACTTATTTTTGAGAAGTAGAAGCTTATCTTATATAATCTTGAACAATCGTCATTATATATTTGGTTATAGAAACCACTAGGGTCATGGAAGATGAGTCCACAGAGCTACTGGTTGGAGCTGAACCAATCTCCTCCTTCATCAAATCTCTAATTTGATCCAATTCTATAGAAGGTCTCAAAGCAAGAGAACCAATAGAAAAATTCACAGTTTCCTTGAAACTCTTAGTTATCCCACTAATAAGATTTTTCACTGCAGAATCTTTGTCACTAACATGAGTCTCCACAGACTTTTAATGCCCTCAAAAACTGAAACCATCTGGCTCACTTCAATCTTCACATCATCCAAATTCTTGAATTCTTGAGATTTTGAACTCATAAAGGATTCGAGAAAGACACCTGATTTCTATAGAACATCAACATCCTCTTCCAAGCTAGACATCTGATTCTGGCAGGTTGTGACTTCATCAACTATCTCTTCCACAAAGGTTGACACATTACAACCAAGAGAGAATTCAAAAGACTTTTCCAAATTGCTCATCTCTTCAACAATGCAATTATTTAACTCATAAATAGAAATACTCAAAAACCCATTCATATCAGCCATCAAAGATGTTAAGTCATCCCTACTGACAACATTAGCAGGGACAACAACAAGTGCTCTTTCAGAACCTATACTGGCTACAGAGTCATCCATAACAGTCTGAATAGATGACACCAGTAAAGCTTCCATTATCCTTAATTATTCCACAAAATTGGATTTAATATCAGACATTAACATATCCAGATCATGTATTCTTACCACATATTCAAGTAATATCTCAGACCGAGTATCATAATTAACATTTGGTCTCTGAAAGGATGTCTCATTATCAGAATCTAGGTAATCTAGTCCACAAACTACAAACCCTGGGTCCTCTGCCCAGTCTTCAAACTCAACAGCTACTGACACACTACCAAATCTGGTTGGATTCTCCCCCTCAACCAATGAATTCTCCTGTATAGCAATGGAATACTCATTATCTTGTCCTTCCTCATCATAATCCTCCACAACCATCTCCAATTATATAACCGTGGGAGGCTCCTCAAGAATATGAATAGGTCCATCAAATTCATCAAATTCCTTTTCAGGCATTAAAGAGTTTCCAATCAGTGGAATAAGGCTCAAGATGAAATAAACAGATGCTTCACATGCATGAACTTATTCTTCATTATCTCGAGAAGCCTCTTGCCGATCTGATCTCTGTTGAACTTCCTTTTATTGTGATACAATCTCATGAGCTATTCTAGGAGGAAAGTCTGGATCTCCTACATCTGTTGTAGACGAATCCTCCTCTTCTGAATCATCACTATACTGTGGCTCCTCCTCATCAGGTCCTTGACTTGGATCCCTCACATCCTTAAGCCTAGAAGGATGATCTACATGATTAAACTTATCTTATAACTTCTTATCGTCAGTAACCCACTACCTTTTCCCTAGTTTCCAGTTTATCTTCATATACATACACACTGTTCTTGTGATACAGAAGATCTTCCTTACCACCACTGTCTCATCCTTAGACTCATCTACTTTTTTTTACTTTAATCATAACTGAAATCATCTTAGAAAATAAAAAGGCATTGGTCTTTGATTTTGGGTTGGTCATATCTTCCCTTTGAATCATTAGCATCCTGCACAAATTCACCTTCACACCCTGTCCCCATATATGTAACAGATATATATCTTAATATCTCAAATTTAAAAATTCCTCTCTTCTTGGACTTAGCACGTGTTGCACAAATTTGAACAACAATCTATTTTTTCCATCCATTCAGCAGTCACCACATTTCTCTGCTTGACACTACCAGTAAGCTCTTCTAAGTCAGTCTCATAATCAAATATGTCACTTGTAAAGGGTAATATCTTCGATGAATATCCAAAAACTCCTTCATGTGGTACTCTCAGGCACTCACCCACTCAACAGATGAAATGGTTATTTCCTTGCCATTTACCCATGAAACCATTCCATTTTCCTCATCGTATTTCTCAAAACTCACAAACTCATAGAATTGTTTTACCATATTCAGATAGTAGGGGCCATTGTTATTCTAAAAGCATTCTACCCACTTCTGATCTTCCATCACCTCTTGAACTAACTATTTACTAGACATCAGCCATTCCGCGCATAGCTCGTTCTCATTTACAATATAGCTTTTTTGTAAATGTGGGTTCATTGGTCACCTCCCCGACCATGTTCTACTAACACAACAACTAGCTTCAGGACCAGTCATCTGCTTCGTCGAATTCGGATCATCAAAGTCATCTCTGACAGTAGAAACATAGGGTTTTCATGTGATTTGGGAGCTAAGGCTTGAGGTTAAAGGGAGAGTTCGGTCGATTGGGACGTAACTCAGGCTTGATTTTATCATTTAGGAATCATAAAATAAATAGGTAAAATATAATAAGTAATGTATAAAAAATACAGATTCTGTCGGCTAATGACAGAAGTTTAAAACAGTCCATACTTAACGGTAGCATATACCAGTGAGAATTCGTAATGGTGAGGTCCACTAATCAGTGAGGTATATCAGTGAGCTTCATACCAGTGAGGTATAATAGTGAGGTTTCATACTGGTGATGTATAATAGTGTGGTTTCATACCTGTCAGGTATAATAGTGAGGTTTCATACCAGTGAGGTATAAAAGTGAGGTTTCATACTAGTGCAGTATCTAACGGTGATCTATCATTCATAACCAATGTCTAATGTAACATAACCTATCTGGACATAATGGTTTGGTGAATATGTCAGCTAATTATTGTTCAATACCTATAAATTCAAGAGTTATATCACCTTTTCGGTAATGATCTCTTAAAAATTGTTGCCTTACATCAATGTGTTTGGTCATAGAGTGAGAAACGAGGGTTCTTTGAAATATTAATTGCACTAGTATTATCACAGTTAATAGATAAATGTCTAAATTGATATTAATAGTCCAAATGATTGTGTTTCATCCACAGAATTTGTGCACCGCAACTACCAGAATCAATATACTCTACTTCAGTAGTAGGAAAAGCAATATAATTCTGCTTCTTACTACACCACGATACTAAGGATTTTCTGAATAAATGACATTTTCCATATGTTCTCTTTCTATCCAACTTTCAACCAGTAATGTCAGTGTATGAATTACACATTAAGTCAAAATATTGTCCTTACGGATAAAACAATCCTAGGTTTTAAGTATGTTTATTATATTTGAAAATTCTTTTAACATCATGTAAATGATATTCTATTGGATTAGCTTGAAATCTTGCACACATACACACACTAAACATAATGTCTGGTCAACTAGAGGTAAGGGAAAGTACGCTTCCAATCATACCTCGGTAATCTATTTGATCAACTGGTTTCCCTGTTTCATCAGTATCCAACTTACAAACAGTACACATAGGTGTATCACATTCCTTAATACTATCCAAACCAAAATGTTTTAAAAATATCCTTTTTATATTTACATTGATTTAAAATAATACTTTTTTTCTTTTCAAAAACATGAAATCAATGAAAATATTTGAGTTCTCCCATTAAAATCATTTCAAATTCATTTTGCATACTCTTTGAAAAATTAGTACCTATGAAATGTTTAGAAGATCCAAAAATAATATAATCAATATAGATTTGTACTATCAAAACAAATTTAGAAATTATTTTAATAAAAAGAGTTGGGTCAGCAATCCCATTATAAAAATCATTTGAAATTATAAAATTACTAATTCTATCATACCATGCTCGTGGAGCTTGTTTCAAACCATATAATGTATTAGGTAGCTTGAAAACATGATTTGGAAAATGAGGATTTGTAAATCCAGGTGGTTGTTCAACAAAAACATCTATAATAATAAAACCATTTAGAAAATCACTTTTAACATGCATTTGATATTACATGAAATTCAGATGAGCAACATAGGAAAGTAGAATCCTAATAGCTTCTAATCTTGCTACAGGGGAAAAGGTTTCCTCATAGTATATTGCTTCCTCTTGACTATACCCTTGTGAAAATAGCCTTGCTTTGTTTTTAACTATATTTCTTGATTCATTTACTTTGTTTCTAAACACCCATTTAGTTCATATGGTCAAAGTGTCCATAGGTCTATCAACTAATTCAAAGACATTGTTTATTTCAAATTCATTTAACTCTTCTTGCATATCCATTACCCAAAATTCAGCATAGATTGCATCATTGACATTTTTAGGTTCTAGTTGTGAAAGAAATGCATGATATTCTACCTGGTTTCTTAGAGAAGCTCTAGTTGGTGTCCCTCTATCAAGATTACCAACAAAATCATCTAAAGGATGATTCAATAGAATCGTAGTTGATCTAGGAAATGTGGAACTAGAAATTTCAGGCTATTCTATAGATTATGTTTCTACGGAAGAATGTTCTCTAACGTTTCCAGAATTGGATGTCTTTACAATAGGTTCATTGATTTTATCATTATGGTCTAAAACAGACAAATATTCTTCAAGATTTCAAAGAGAAGACTTATGTTCATGCGGATCAGTTTCATCAAACTTGATGTGAAGAGATTCTTCCACACATTTGGTTCTTTTTTTAAAAACACAATAGGCTTTTCTAGTGATTGAATAAACAAGGAAAATCCCCTCTTCACTTTTAAAAGAAAACTTCTCAAAATTATCTTATGTATTGAGAATAAAGACTTTGAAACCAAAAAAAATAAAGTAGTTAACCTTAGGATTCCTATTATTCCACAACTCCTAAGGGGTCTTCTTAATAACATGTCTAATAAATACTATATTAATAATATAACATGCTGTGTTCAAAGCTTTAGCCCAAAAATAAATTGGCAGGTCATACTCATTAATCACAGTTCTTACAATGTCTTGAAGGGTTCTATTTCTTCTTTCTACTACAACATTCTGTTGAGGTGTCCTAAGGGATAAAAAGTTGTGACTATATCCATTCTGTGAGCAGTAAGATTCAAACTCATGATCTTCAAACTCACGATCATGATCACTTCTAAGGTTCTTAATATTAATTCCACTAAGTTTCTCTACAGACTTGGAGTATTCAATAAAGTACAAACAAGCTACACTCTTGTGGGCTAAGAAGTATACCCATGTGTATCTAGAAAAGTCATCTACTAAGACATAGACATAGTGATTCCCATTTAAACTAGAATCTCTATAGGGTCCAAACAAATCCATGTAAACCAACTCTATAGGTTTAGATGATGAAAAATATTTCTTTGATTTAAATAAATCTTTATGTTGAATTCCCTTTTTACAGTGATTACAAAATTTATCAGCTGGGAATTAATGATTGGGTATGTCTCTATCTAGGTATTTCCTAGTCAGTTTTCTAAGTGAAAGAATTTTTCAGTGTCCTGATATTTTGTTCCATATCCAAGACTCTTTATGAAAAGCATTCAAGCAAGTAATGTTTTGTTTAGCCAAGTAATTTAAATCAATGGCATAAACATTTTCATTTCTCAAAGCAGAAAATACGAAAACATTTTTAGAATTAAAAACATTAAAAGAATCATTTTCAAATTTAATATTGATATCATCATCAAAAAAATTGACAAATACGTAACAGATTATACTTAAGTCCATCAACCAATAAAACATTGGAAATTAAAACTGATCAGTGTTACCAATCTGTCCTAGGCCGATGTTTTTTCTTTTTAAATTATCACCAAAGGTGACATGGCCTCCATAAAATTTGATTAAACTCTTGAAGAATGAGTAATATCTAGACATATTTCTTTAACATCCACTATCCATATTCCATACATTCTTATGGGAACTTTTCATGAAAGTATCTTACAAAATAGGTTTAAACAGAAAATGATTTCGGTACCCAGATTTTATTGGGTCCAGACAGGTTAGCAATCAAAGATTTAGGTACACATATTTGTCTTATGGGTCTCAAATAATTTACAGAATTGATAGATTTTGAAATATAAAAATTATTTGATCTATAACCATATGAATTTCAAGAACTAGAACAAGCAGCATTATGTCCAGATTTAGTAATAAATCTAGTTTTAGTAATCTGTCTATTACCAGGGAGATATCCTATTTTAGTGGTAAATTTTGGTGCCTCTTGTTTTCCAAACATTTTAGTAAGAGTATCTTTTCCATTTGTGAATTTCCATATGTCCTTGCTTAATTTCTCATTAGTCAATTTTAGTTCAGTATTTTCCTTATTTAATTGAGAATTCGTTTCCTTTTCTATATCAAGGGAGGATTTAACAGAACTGGTTAAAGAAATCTATTTCTTCATGGTCTTATACGTGTCCATCAATTCATTAAAGGTTTCTTCTAGCATATTATAATATCAAATAAATCTTCACTAGACATATTTTCAGATTCAGAATCAGAATCAACTCCAGAATAATATGAATTTAAAGCAGGAGTATCCAATGTTACCTCAGATGTGTTTGTCATGAAATACATATTAGTTTTCTGAGATTTTTCATCATGAGTAGAATCATAATCACTTGAACTATCCTCTAAAGCATTCCAAGTTGCTTTTATATATTTCTTGTACTTGTTTTCCTTGTAGTCGTATTTCTTCTTAAACTTTATCTTTGGACAGTCTTGTTTTACATGTCCTTTTATTTGGCATTCATAGAAGACAATGTCATCACTTTTATCAGGCTTTTTCCAATCCTTCTTCCAATGACAATTATTGTCATACATCCCCTTATAATTTGATTTTGTGAAGAATTTATTCTTCCTATAGAACTTCTTAAATCTCATTGCTATTTGAGCCATTTCAGCATCACTGTCAAAATCTAAACATTCACTAGTTAATCTTTCAGTAGGTATGTGAACATTCTCCTCATCCTTTCTCTTTGAGGCAGTTGACTTAAATGCCACTGACTTCCTTTTTTGATCATCATCTTCTTCCTTGTTTACCATCATTTCTTCTTCATAAATCATAAGCATACCAATTAATTTTTTAACAGGTAAAGCACCAATATCATAGGATTCTCTAATTGAAACTAATGTGCCTATCCATCTGTCTAGAAGGAATCTTAGTATTCTCATGATCTCTTCTTTTTCAGGAACAACATTTCCAAGTGAGCTCATAGCGTTGACAATTTCATTGAACCTGAGATACATGTCATAAATGGGTTCGTCAGGCTTCATTTTAAAATTATCATACTTAATAGTATAGGTATTCAATCTCATTTTCTTAACATTGGTTGTTCCCTCATGAGAAACACCCAATTTATCAAAAATTTCATAATCAATTTTCAAGAAGATATGCGATTAAATTATTCATCTCCTAATGCACAATACAAGTCATTCATTGGTTTGTAGTTATTATTGTAAGCTATTTTAGTACGTTCATACCATGTAGTTATTTCAGTGGCTAGAATCTTATATTGAGTATCCATAGTAGTCCAGATATCAAATCCCATACTCTCTAAATGAATTTTCATTTTAAGCTTCCACTGAGCATAATTAACACCATTAATGAAGGGTTTCCTATTAGTAGCAGAACCTTCTAATCTATTATCCATAATCATATTTGTTTCAACTATATTTAAAGAGATAAAATTTATTACTAACATAAATTTAAGATCATTATGATATAACTAAAATAACAGTGGAAAAATAGAGTGTTTCGAAAAACTTTAATAAAAAAAACCTCTGATACCAAATGTTGGTCGGAGTGGATACTCAATAGGGGGGTTAATTGAGTTCCAATTAAAATTTTTCCTTAAAATATTTCTATTAAAATCCCCCAATTAAAAACAATGTTAAACTGTAGTGAATTTGAGAAATTGTATGGGTTTGATTAGATTCTCAAAAGATTGATTAGGTCTCAAATAATTTAATCATAAGATTAAATTAGCTTTTGAATCTAACCTACTGATTTACAATAGCGAAAAACACTTTCTAGATTAACTATCAATGTAACTTTAAAAAAATTATATTTCAATGTAATTAGTAGTGGAATATAAAATATATAATAAAATTTAGACGTAACCTACGATGGACAACAGATATAACCAAGAGGTTCAGTCTCAAGAAGAGACTTAGTCCACTAAATCAATTTATATAAATTTGATCTACACCCTGGATCGGGGTAAAAACAGTACATAGACTATATATGTACTTAGACCTATACCACAGTTCTACGTGGGAAAACAAAACAACAACACACTGGATGCCCGAGTCCTACATGACCTCTACCACTATCTATAGTGGGATACAAGATTGTTATAGCAGGTTTGTGTGAGGATTTAGAAATTCTCTAGTTTAGCACATGAGGTAGTGTGTGTATGAAATCTAATGAGTACGCACACTATTAAAAAGTAAGTAAAATAATCACTAAGATAGTAGATATGAGTTTAGAATGCTCTAGTGATTTGAAGTTAATCTTTGGAATCCTTTTTATTAATTAGAAAAGCTTTTGAGTCCTTCTCTAGTTTTTGTTTTAAAAATAGTGTGTCGTTTTCTTCATTAGATTTCATGTTCAGCTTGATCATCTTGAGTGTATAAGTAGCTCATTGTAGTTCTTCACTCCTTGACTAAAGTTCAGATTGTGTTCTCTTCTTTTATTAATGGCTTCATGTATGTCTAGTGCTCTTCCATTATGGATGTAGCCTCTCTTTACTATGGGTGTTCACCACTTTTTCAGCACTCTTCAACCCTTTTTTCACACACCTTTATGTTCGGCCTTTGTCTTTCCTTTTTTAGCTTTCAGCTCCGGCAATTGGAAAGATTACCTTTTTTACAGGTACAAGTTACAGTTCCCTGTCATGCCAAAAACTATCATTAAATTACATTAATTGCATTAAAATCATCAAATGTGACCGTTATAATTATTTTAATAAATAATATTGATAGAGTATAGAGTTTAAGTATCAGTGACTAGTTATGTCTTTCATCAGTAGCTCTTTGTCGGTAGACTAGTAACCGTGGACATTGTATAGCAGGGAGCTCCTATCGGTAGCTCTTAGTTCTTGTACGAGTAGCTCCTTATATCGGTAGAATTTAATCCATGTACCAGTATCTCTATGTACCGGTGACTCCTTATATCAGTAGATTTGGTCTATTGGTAGCTTGTCTTGTCTATCAGTAACTTGCGTGTACCCGTAGATTCTTATTTCAGTGACTGACTGTATCTGTAGACTTTCTATCGGTAGCTTGTGCATATCGGTAACTTTGTTCTGTACCAGTGATTAAGTGCATACCTGTGGACTTGTTGCATTCCTGTAGACTTGTTTTATCAGTAGCTCTGCTTCTATCGGTAGTTGTCTGTATCGGTGGATATTGTATTGGTGGACATCATACCAGTAAGTCTATTCTCTTTCAGTAACTGTCCACTCATTCTATCGGTATCCTTTTTCTATCGGTAGACTAAGTATCAGTACGTCTCTATTTGTCTGTATTAGTAGTTGTGTGCATACCATTGGACTTTACACTTATCTCTTCAATGCAATACATATGCAGATTGAGTTATAATTATTTCAAAGTTCATATAAACATAGATAAACACTGATGAACATAATTCAAATATTATTTTGATATTATTATAAACATGATAATATAATGTCATAGATTGAAATAATTAATATATAGATAAACATTATTTGGGATTATCAAATCATGTGAAAGCATAATTGGGATTATCAAAATAGATGAGTTCAACAACACTATTAGGTTAAGGAAGAGACATTAATTTTACATTATATTTTCTCTTTCCTGAATAGAATTCGAGCACATTTCTAGAAATAAACATCATATTAATAATATGGAATAAGTAAATACATGCTGAATGTATAAGTGGTGTAAATAAAATACATGGAATGTTAATCCTATTGTTCCTATAATGGAGAATATAATGAAATTCCCTCATTTTATTAGTCCAAGGTAAAATTAGATCATTTTATTAATTTAATAATAATAATAATAATAATAATAATAGCATCATAAAATATGTGTTTCACCCAGTTGTCAAGTCATATAAGACTCAACAATAAAAAACATGAACATTAATACCACATCTTAGTCTATTTGGGTTCCCCTATATATGTGTAAGAAATGTTTAGGAATGGGCTCATTTATAAATAAAATTATATCCTGTTATATATCTAATACTTAAATAGTATGTCAAATGGAAAAGATATATAACACCACATTGAAATGTCTTGATTTGATTTCCGCTTAACTTTGTACTAATCATGTGGTTCACATGGCCTCATGTGAACCACCACATATGCCAAAGGCTATTGAGTAGAAGTGGGGGTGTGTAGGATGTATAGTGGAGATACTATAACCTCATCTAAGAGTAGATAAATTTAAATAATAAACAAAAAATATTATAGTTGAAGAATAATATAAACAGATAAAAATTCAATAGACCAGTAACCTTCTATAATAGAAGAACATAAAAAATATATAAAATTATAAATTAGAACCATAAATTACAAAAAATATTGGTTTTTATATAAATCAAAATAAGTTCGTTTCATGTACCATGTGTCATGTAATTATAATATAAAAAAGGTGAATATGGAATAGGCTTATAAAACATATTATAAAAAACATGAAAAAGGAACATGTATGCTCTAATAACATCTCTAGCATATTCCAATCCCTCTACTATAATTCCTCAACATCATGTAATATATATAAAATATCTATATTAGGTAACATTATCTTATCAATTAATGTAGACATATAAAATACTTGGGTACCAAAGTTAGCCTAAGTAGGCTATGAGATAAAATACCTCTAGGCCACCACAAACATTTTTTAAATGTAATCCAAGTTGTGTAAAACACTGAAGTGTAAATTTATATAGAGTAAAAAACATGGTTGGATAAATATATAATAGCCTACTCAAGTACCTAATGGACACATGGAATAACTACCTAATTATTCTCAGGCCAAAATGACAGTCTGACTAGTAACCATATATATATATATATTAATAAAATGTACATTGTATAGTAATATATTTTATCTAACTATATGCGTCGTGTATGTGATAACTTAACCATCCATATACCTTGATAATATGTTATGGATATATTGGGGCATAACCTATGCTTTGATAACCATTATAGTCAATCTAATAAGATCATACATGTGTTTAATCCCATATATCATGATGAATATGATACATCAGGCTCATCACTCAAGATAATGAGTGATTCAACATGTCAACACCCAAAGAAAGGGATGTGGTTGGAAATTCCCATAATCAAAGAAGTTTCAATGGTGTGAGACGTCATGCTCAATTCCATATGTAAGGGACAGTGAAATTTACTACTAAAAAATTATCATTACCTTCATTTTGTAGCTTATTTATATGGCATAATCATAATATTAATAATAACAAGGGATCACCTAATTTCCAATATAATCATATACCAAATATATATATGAAATGTGTAAAAATTAATTTAATAAATATATAAATCATTCATAAACTCATATAGACTTCCCACCCATTAGTAATCATCTTAATTAATACATTCAATTCCTTTAAGAATGGAAAATCACCATCAAGCATCCAATTTATTAATGAATTTAACGGAAACTCGCCAATAAGGTATAGAGAACCACATAGAAGGTTCTATTCAATTCTGAAATGACATAAAAGGTGGAAATTCAATTTATATTTGAATCCAAGAACATATAAGGTTATTTAGTTTAACCTAAATTTATAGAACTATAGGAAATTCCATATACAATCCATACATAATACTTTACAGTTTTTATGGTCATTTAATAAATTTATCATTAAAGGGTAATTTCAAGAAAACACACAAAAGGGGGTTTTATGATTGAGGATAAAATTGTATAATTACATAATAGTGATACATTATTATTTGAAGACATGAATATATCTATTTAGAATCAGGGAACACATTTTAATTCTATATGTGGGAATGGATTCTAGGCGGCAGAATAGAGATTCTATGAAAATTCTCTCTTTATATTTAAAACAACTAGACAATTTACCTTCTGTTTTATTATGAATCCTAATCAAACAATATCCTTGTATTTGAATTAGTTTGGAAGAAATCTATGAAACGATCTGGATATAAAAAAATATGGAGAATGAGTTCAGGGAAAAATAATGTAACATGTGTTAAGTATATGTAATGATGAAATAAATAGGATTCAAGATCTTATAAAGAGATATAATAATCCTCTGAATGAATTTGATCTGGATTCCTGATATATCTGTTATCAATGTCTCACTATTAGAGAGGAGGATAAAACAATATAGTAAAAAATTAAACATCATAAATGTAATATAAAAGGAGGTAAAGATAAAATTGGGTTTTATTTTTATTAATGGGATTAATTTTTCATTTCATCCTAAAAACTACGTTTCACATTTTAGGAACATAGTTTGACCCAACCCTACACAAATAATCCACATATCTCTTTGCAATGAGTGACCATGTATGGTTAAGGCCCATGGTTTACCATGACATTGGAATACCATGGTGAAATCCTATTTCAGAAACTACAGATGGATCACATGGGTGTCTGCCTTGGGCTTCATTGATATAGATAAACTGTACATCCCCTACAACTCAATATGTTTTTTATGGTTTATGCCAAATGATGTTATCTAACTACCCATTAACTATGTGTCGTACTCTTTTTCCCAATTTTTAGAACTCTATTCATTGAAAAAGACCTGAACAGTACTGTACATTCTCTAGGATGTAGTTCATGTTTATCATTATTAATGAAAAGTTATGAATTGAAAATCTAATAAGATATACCTTAGGTCATTATCAGAATGAAAGTATTATGATAAGAAAAAACCAATGAATGTTAACATTCAAAATCTTCATTGAAAATCTATTTAGAAAGAACGAATCCAATAATCCCTAGTCTAAATCATCTGATCAAATTAATCATAATATTGAAGATAAAAATCTATATTAAAATATAATTCAGAACATAATGAATTATAATGTCCATTAAAAAAATTATATGTGAAACATTTTTTTATACAATGGAGGTAGTCACTCCTTGCATCCCGAAAATCTTCTTTAGATATAGTCAGGAAAGATGAACTTAAGATACAATATCTCAAATGAGAAGTAAATGTGAAGGTTTTTTTAATCAATCTATAATAACCAAAATCAAATTATTATATTAATGTGTACTTAAAATACTACCATGAATCACATTTATATATTATCTAATTACCACTTTGTTACTCGAAGTGGTTTATGAATCCCTTTTGATATTTATCATTTTTTAACTCATTAAAAAGTCAAAAAAAATCAATAGATATTTATTAATTTTCATGTTCATTTCATCTAACTAGTAATAATATGTTATGTCATTGTAAAAAAATCCCTTATAAGATGAATTTGATACAAATATCTCGGATCATTAGTCCAAAAACATTTCCTCAACTAAGAATCACATGGAGCACAAAATATTTTTCTAGTTTGTAAAAATAATTCTTTATCAATATTAATATCCAAAAGCATTCCCTTCATATCTTATTAAACATTTTCCAAAAATGATTGGACCTCTTTTTTATCCATCATAATTTTTTTGAAAAATTCAACAAAATCTAAATCTTAATTAATTAAATAGATGTCCCCATATATAAAAGTTCTAGTCCAAAATTTATCAAATCATTAATGCTTTTTGTTATTCAAAATGTGACATTGTTAATGTATAATTACCATTTCAACATAAGTAATCATCCACATTTTTTATTTTTCCGAGATTTTAACCAATTATGTAATCATAATCCTAGATTAGTTACACCCATTTTCATTGTGTCATTTTCAGTTATTTCCAAGTGAATATATTAATTAAACTTTTTTCCAGTATATGGTTCAAACATTACCCTAAAAAATTGATGTCTCAATATATTTTATCAAAACCCAATATATTCAAATTCAATATCATAGTTAGTTTAATGTTACCCATCACGTATAAAATTATTTTGCGAATAATAAATTATATGATCATTATACATTATGAAATGAAATATTCCTTTAATTGGAGCATCATTATAGATGAAAATTAACTCTTTTTTGAATCCATATCCAGAACTGGAGAATTAACCCATCATATTTTGTATTTCCTCCAAAAAATTGGAAAATTATTTTTTCTAGATGATTTCATCTCTTTTTTTGAGTTTAAATAGTTTGTGGGAAATAAATATGAGAAATGTTATTCAGAAACATTTTGTAATATCCTACTATTCTAGGAAACTATGATTCCTTGTTAGATTATTGGTTCTTCTCAATTATTCAAATAAATTTATTATAATTGTATCAAATGTCATGCCTTATATTGAAATATTATGACCAATGAATTAAATTTTTCATAACAAACATTTACATATGAAAAAACTTCCCATATTGAATCTTTTTATGGTATGAAAAACAACCATTATGTGTCTTTCATGTTTTTTTGGCCATTATAATGTATAAAATTTTCATTAAAAAAACACAACGATAAATAAATATCAAATTAATAAAGAAAACAAATATTCATAATGTCAATAAATACATAATGGTCATTATATAACTAAAACATCATATCTAAAAATTTATATTTCCCATATCATTTCTGAAACACATCAATCAGATTATATATTTTCTTCACATTCAAATGATGTTACCCCAACCTATGGTCAACATTTGTAAAATATCCTTCTCTTTAGAGTTGATCAATCAAATCATATGTATGAGGAATATGATGGTTTTTCATAACGATGATGTAATTCAAGAATCTATAATCAATTAAAATTCTCATTAACCCATCATTCTATTCAACAATAAAGAATAGAGAACACAATGATGATGTTATTTCTTGAATTAAATGTTTACATAATAAATCCAATAAATCAATTTTCAATTGTGATTCTACACTTGATCCATTCAATATTTATGTTTAAAAATTGAATTTGAATTTAGAACTATGTCAAAAGTAATCTCAACCACTCGGTTAGGAATTACATAATTAAAATCATCTAGAAATACAAGAATGAATTAATTTAATACTACTATAAAACTAATTTTAATAGTTCCATTATTTTCCACAATAACATCTATGTAAAATTTATTTTGATATCTATTAAACATTTAATATTATGGGTAAGTTATCAATGTCATTAAAGCATTGAAAAAAACATTCATACTCCGAAATCTATCTTATGATGATAAACTGAAATATAATCGATATAAAAAATTGTATCAAAAAATATTATTTTCCATTAAATAATATATATATAAGTATATATATATATATATGAAATGAAATCCCAATGATAATTAAAATAGTAATCTTGTAAAAATTATTTTCATTATAACATCTAACAAGATTTTTCATAAAAATTTCTATCACACATTAAATTTGAGTTATTCCAAATTTACATGATAATTTCAATTAAATGAAATAATATGATAATCAAGCGAAAAACCGAGTACTTGAAAATTCAAATACAAAGATAACAAACCTATAAATAATTGATTTTATAGACCAATATCAATTGTAGTTTTATATAATGACTTCTCTACAGTATTCTGTTTCTCATCATGAATACTTATATCCCATGTAACTAACATCATACACTCATTAGCATAATGTCCCATATCATTGAAGCTAAATCTTATTTCCATCTGATTGCTATCAATTACCCTATTAATTTATTAATTAAGGTTATTATATATGTATTCAAGTTCTATGTGGCCCAATAATCCATTATGTTAACACTTCAATTTCTTCATTGGATATTCTACAGGGTTCTTATTAGAACACCTAGCACACAGTGATAACATAATGTTCTTACCTCTAGATTTATTTGATGTATTTTTTCTCATCACCTTCCCTCTTATATGGTACATAATTTCATATTCACTATAAAAATAAGAGTCTAAAAACTCCAACTCAACCTTTTCATCACCTATAAAAAATTTCTCTTAGCTCCTGAAATCTCAAGAATCTAAATCACATTGTAGAATAGGTTTCATTATTAAGTAAAATATTTTGAAATATCAATCAGTTTTATGAATAAAATCTGTTATAACATGTAAAATATTGTTTAGTTTTCCTTATATGATACTATAGAATATTTATAATTCAACCTCATTTCAAATAATTTTAATTTCATCTAGAGTCAATCATACTTTTGGAAATATTTCTCCAATAAAAATCAATGAATTATTTCCATTCCATGGAATCAAGATCATCTTTCTCTATGATATTCATAACTAAGGAACACTATTGATTAGTATCACCTTCAAAACGATAAATAGAAAGGGCTATCTTTTTATTTTTTTTACATCCCAATATATCAAATAACATCTCTAGATCACTAATCCACACTGTGTTTATCATTGGGTTAGATGATCCACAAAAATATGGGGGATGTTGCTCCATGAAATTTTCCATGAAAGACATGTTCCTTAATGATATATTTATTTTCTCTATGTAATGGTTACCACCATCAATTATCACATGTTCTAACTAAGCCATTTCGAAAACATATTATTCTTCTCAAATTCCACCAATCGTAGGATACTAATTTAGAAGTACTTAATTCTCAAAGTTCCTTGTCACTTTTGGTTCACTATTTCATATGTATAATACAGGTATTTAGTGAAATATTTTAGGAAAAAAACATGGAAATCTTCAAATTATATAAAAATTTAAATTACCCATAAGGAAAAATATTTGAAGGCCATAATAGTGACTTTACCCAAAACTCTAATTTTAATAAATATAACAATCATACCAACTATAGGGCCTTATACTAAGCCATTGAAAACTGACTAATTTTATTCAAGAATATAAATTATTTAACATTCCTGATCTTTTCAGGTTTTTAGTTTTAGATAATAAGATCAATACTCAAATATAACAAAACAACAAAATTATAAATTGGGTACTTCTGATTATTATTTATTTTTTCATAATATAATACGTTTAAAATAAATCATTATATATTTTAATAAATACTATGATATACGTTCCACTTGAGCTCTATGAATCCCTTAAAAATCCTAAAATCCTATAATGAAAATTTAAAAATGTCTAATTACCTTGAATTATATGACAAGGATAGAAAAAAAGGAAATTCATTATACAATGAAAAAATTAAAACCCAAAAAAAAACAATAATAAAAAATATATAATTTTACAAATGAATAAAAATATCATTTCTTTTTAATGATAAGTTATTTTACATTGTTAAAACAAATTATTTCCATAGAAAATAATTTGAAAAAAAATCCATGTAGGTAGCTTGGGACATCATCTCATAGAACGCATGAAAACCCATTATTGAGCCTATATAAAACTACCTTAAATTGGAATAACAATATAGTTAACTTCCAATATATTTATCTTGTGAATACATTTATTACCAAATTCATTGGAATGATATTGAGCCACACCGATTATTTATGCTATAACAGTGTCTCCTAGTGCTATTTAGAAACAAGAGTCAATTATGGTCTATAATTACCACAACATGAATAAAACCTTTCCACATTTGATATAATATTTCAAAAATTTATGCAAATAACTTTATGATATAAAAATACTATTTTCATTCAAAAATGAAATTTTCAATACAAAATTTGTACAAAATCAATTTTATATAATAAAATAACATAATAAGGTACAGATAGTTCTTCATTTAACGAAAAATTAATTTTTTTAGTGGAATCTATAATTAAATTAATATTTTTTATGAAATGTATTTTAATTGTCAATTTACTTGTAATATAGGTCAATTATTTGTCATTTATAAAAATGTTCTGTTTCAAACATGTAAAAATATTCCTGTTAATGTATGATGTAATAAATAATACAAGAAAAAAAATGAATGGTATAAATATTTTATTTCCATTGTAAACAATTAAAAAATCATTTTGAAAATATGGAAATAAAATATAATGAAATTTTTATGGAAAACAATAAATAGTGTTTTCTTAAATCAATACACCATATCATTAAGGAAATATTTGATTCATAAACCCCATTAATGAATAATATTATGACGGTATATATCATTATAATAGAAAATGTTGTGATATAAAAAGTAAAATATTATTCATTAAAACCTTCGTAAATAATAATGTATCATATCATCAAGAATTTCCATAACTAAAAAATTACGAATACCCTTAACTTGAGTGTAACCAGTCTAGTGTGTCTTAGTGTTCAAGAAAAATAAACACATGTTAGTTATTTAATTTCTTGATAAAATTTTCATGTTTATTATTAATTATATCTAACTTATTTTATGATATATAAATTGATATAATCAATTAATTTTTTGTCAGGTGTTTTGACTATATTTGGTTCTTGTTCCAAAATTGACATTGGTAGGTCAACAATGCTCAAAGTGGCCATTACCTAAACAACCCCATATTAATAATAATATAATAATAATAATATTTATATATCAATTTTAATTGTATAACCAATTATTAATTATGGTTATAAAAACTAAACTAATGTTTTATTCATGGAGATGGTATGTCATACATACACATGAGTAATAATCAAAATTTTCAATAATCATTATGAAAATATTGTGAGTAAAATTTTATCCTTAAATGATGATAATAATATCATAAATATGATATTTATTAAATTTATATATCATTCTTGTGATGTGGTGATGAAAAAAATAAGAATCAATGTGCTTCAAGGAGGCAGTAGTCCACACATCCACAAAAGACATTATCATATTTTTACTATGTGAAATGGTTTAAATAAAATGATATATTATAATTATAAAATGATAATAATGAAATTAATATCACAATATTCATATCCATGACATAATTTAATGTTATTTTTTCATGTAATTTCTATACTTTCTTTCTTTGTGGGGTATTCCGATGCATTTTGGAAAAAAAGGGTGGGTTCATCAAGATTTGGGCCAAACTGGGAGTCCAATTCTAGATTTAAAAACGAAATTTGTTTCTATTATAAATCCTTCATTTTTTTAACATTTTTCACCCATTATACTTCCCACGTTCCCTCCCCTTACAATTTCAAACCACCATATCCATTTGGACGCCTTAAGAAATCATAATCATGGTGGTTTTGGGGATTTATTTTGGCATTGGGCCAATTCATGAACCCATTTCCGGTTTAAATAAAATAATTTATTTAATTTATATCATATTAATTATTAACATTTTTCAATCATTAGAGCACTCATTTTATCTCATAAACCTTATTCGCACCCCCATGTTCCATTTCCCCTCATTGGAGCTCATCATTATCATGGATTAAGGAAACTTTCATCAAGGTTTCTCAAATAATCCAAATTATCAATGGGAATTTGTTTTTTTCATAAATCGTTCATTTTAACTCTATCCCCCATTTTATCCCCACTAGTCCTCCTCAACCTTATTCTAATATTCCTATTAATTTTTATTATATTGATATTCAAATATTGGTGTATTTTGGGTGATTTCATTAATGTATGTCATATAAGTGAATTCCTATCTTGTTCCTTACATTTCATTAGGGTTTCTCCCCTCTTTATTGAACGTTCAAATGTCTTGCAACTAGGGATTTTTACATTGAAGTTTTTTGTGTTTCATGGTCAAATATTGTTGTTTAGGTTTTTTTTCACTCACTTTTGGTGTTGCGGTGGTGAGGGTGAAGTTCCAAACTATAATTTGTAGAGTTTGACACTCTTGTTAGGTTATTCCATGTGTACACATTGTTGAATATGTTATCATGGAATAATTGTTTTATGTTCCACTTTCATTTTATGGGTGAGAAATCTATTTTTTCATTTGTTATGTGGGTGAATATTATGTTTTTTTTGTGAAAATGGTTGTTTTACATGTAAAATCCATGTTGTACGAATTGGTGTTGTTCATTAATTTCTGGAATGGAATTATGAAAATGTTTTAGAGCTATAAATTATAGTATGGTGTAATATTTGGATTCATTTAGTTATAAAAGAGGCGTTTTAAATGAATATTTTTTCCAATGATTTGTTATAATTTGTGAAGTTAATTTTTGGAAATTCTATATGTTTATTTAAGTTATAAAAATAGTGAAAATCATGTTTAGGTACTATTTTTTGTGTGTAATAAAAGAACTGGTGATTTATGTGTAAATTGAATTTTCTACCATGTGGAACTTTTTAGAGCTCAAAGAGGGAAACCCGACTATATAGGTGGGTGGACGTGTAATAGTAGTCTAGGGATCTGAAGTGGTTTTTCCCTATTTCTCTTAGCATGACTGAAAATGAAAACACCAACAAAATAATAATGGTGATAATTGGAGACCACTAGGTTATGGGTAAGTTCCCTAGTAGAGGATCATGCATGAGAATGAATATTGTTATGGTTACATTAAAACCAAGGTATGTGGAACCTAAGCCTCACAACTAACTAGTTCCTAGGGGTGGTTCTATATTTAATGATCATTTACTATTTGGAATTTATAATTGGATCATGGTGTGTTGTGATGACAAATTCAATAGAATGAGTTTTTTATTTAAATGTGTACAATCCTTAATGTTAACCATTGAAAACTATTTTCATTTAATTCATGCATCCTTTATAAATTATTGCAACCATGTCATGTTTAAAACACTTTCACGCATTTTATCTATGATATTTTTTAAATAGAATATTTGGGTGTTATCCTATTAGTGTTAGTCTCACATAATACATTCTCCTATCGATGTATGTAGACTGTATTATGTTTGAAATAGCTAAGGGAATGTCCTTCAAAGATGAAAGGATCCAGTTGTTTGTTTCTTTTTTGGTGTAGTATTGTGGATATGGGTCATGAATGATGACCCCTTCACATATCGAAGTATTTTGGATTTTTTCTAATACATATTTTGTTTTTAACCTCTTGTGTCATGATATAAAACTTCAATTCACTTGTGAATTTCATTAAGGCTTGTTTGGAATGAGTTTTCATATTGGGTTTATTCAGTATTATTGGTTATTGAATGAATTCTAATTTAGGTAAACCATTCCCAAACCATTGATTACGATACATGGGAACATGTACCTGGCCATGGGGATATGGAACACCCTTCATTCCTTTCCATGTTCCGGTTTAGTTTCCAGTTTAGATGGAGACTAGATTTGGTTCGTGAAAAAATTGTATCAAGTGCATTATATCATTTTGGGATATTTTATTCATTTGGGTTGAGTCTACTAAGAAGTGATCTAGGAATGTAATGGCTCAATGTTAATGACATGATTTGGGTTCTATGACCACACCTCAAGTAATAGACCATGGGTCATCATTGGATGATGGGATTGATTTCTTGACTTATCCACGATATGGGACATGCTGGCTGCAGAGTGCACGTGGAAATTGAGTGATAGTGAAGTGTTCATTTATTTTATTTTTTTGATGAATTTAATTTTTCTATATTTGAAGTTGTTGATGAAATATTTCATAACTGTTTTTATAATGATTTCTCTTGTAAATGTTTCATTTTGAAGCAATATTCCTCCCTAAAAATCTCACATGCACCCACAGGAGGAAGTCACGGAGAGTTATCCCTCGCCTATTTATTATAGTATAGTGGAAGTTGTTGTTCCATTTTTATATGATATTTGGTAGTGAGTAGATCATATTCCTACTCCATCTAGGTAAGATGGAATTGGTCCTAGGAAAAACACATCCTAGGAATTTTGGATAAAATAAGCCTCCTAATTTATTAGGTAGAAGGGAACCTTGTAAATAAGGGGAATGACTAGGAAAGATAGAGAACATATTTTAGTTCCTAGGTACAACTGAATAGGTTTGGGTGAAATGTACATATTTGCTGTTAGAGGGTCTCGGCCAAAGGTTTCTGGAATTAGTGCTTCATGATAGGAAGCATGAACAGATGATATAAAAGGAATTCAAGGTTGTCTTCAATTAATAGTATTTCTATGATGTCCTAGAATATACTAGATCTGAGGAGATTTGGAAGCTTTTATAGGGAGGTATTCAATGATCAAGTATGACAAACATTTTTCTTGAGCTATAATAGTTTTAAACATAAATGGTCTTAAATGTGCAGATGAAGGCCGCGAAGTTTGAATATGGATTATGGCTAGATATTTATTCATAGGAGTTCCTATTTAAGCTGAAGACATATACTACGGTGGTTGAAATGTCATGTATGGTTGAGATTGAAAACAAGGGGAGGTCTAGTTTTTCTACGTTTGTATCAGTGATCGGAAGAGATACTCTATATGAATAGAAAATGATGCATGATGATAATGTTAAGAAAGGAGGTGGATGTTCATTGTACTATTACCTTAAACATTCATTTGTGGCTTCTGGTGCAAGGTCTGTCATGTGCCACTAGTGTGGGTGGCCAGGGAATATCTAACTAGCATGCACATCTCCTTTGAATCACTGTCATCAGTGTGGAGGTATGGGACACCTGTATTTATTTTTCAAGATGGCACATCAACTTAAGAGAGGGGCAGGATCAGTGGATTTTAGAAGAGTTCCATCTCAGTTATAACCATCGAGGATGAGGGGAACATGGTTTGTTGGCTGTGGTGGTTAGGCCAGATCATCTTTTGGGAAGATCCAGTTCTGTGAAGAGACGAGGTATCATCATGTTGTGGAGCAGGCACCAACGGGATCAAATGCATTGCCATTGATTGTTCAAGTTACCATTTTTATTGAATCTTGTTTGCATGTTTCTATTTTTTATACTGGTTCTTCTGTTAAATTCTTATTTTCCCAGATTTGTATTATGAAAAAAATTCCAAATGAGCTTTTGTCCTTTTTTCTTGTGTTTGTGACACTGTTGGGATAGAATAAGGAGCAAGGTCTCAGTTTACCTTTGTGTGTGATTTCCATGTTAGGGATTGAAATGGAGATGTATCTCTTAGTATTAGATATGGGTATATTTGACGTAATTATAAAAATTGATTAGATGGTGTACTTTTGGTCACACATCGTTTGTTATAGGTGGTGGGTGAATTTCACAGCACCTGATGGTTGTCTGTACGGGTTTCATGTGGAATGGGATCCTCGGTCGAGTTGTGTGAGATCTCCACTCCCAGATTTGGGTAATCTTGTCTTTTGGTTATCATCCCTTATTCTAGAGGACTATGGAGGAGATAGTAAGGTTGGATTACTTCATGTAGTGGATGAGTTTCCTAAGGTATTTCCACATGATTTTTAGGATTTCTATCAAAGTAAGACATGGATTTCGCAATTTTTTTAGTGCTAGAAACATAACCAATATCTCTTCCCTCATACCATATATCCCCCATAGACCATAGGGATATAAAGATACAACTTTTCCATTTATAATAAAAAGGATTCATTCACCTGAGTGTCTCTCCTTTGGATGATTCTATTTTTTTACAAATAAGGATGATGAATACCTCGCATTTTGTATTGATTACTAGAAGATAAACAAAGGTTACCATTTAGAAAAAAATATAACTTTCCCATAATAAGAAGGCTTTTTTTGATCAGATTATGTTTGGAAAGTGGTCTTTAAAATTAGACATGCATTTGGGTTACCAAAAACTCAGGGTGGAAGATAAAAATATCCTGGTACAACCTTCCAAAGTAAATGTGACAAAATTGAGTACTTGGTCATGCCCTTCGGATTGACCAATGTACAAGAAGTCATTATATAACTCATGAATAATTCTTCCCAACAGTATCTCGGCTCATTCATCAGGGTATTCGTGGATGAGCATAATTTGAGGATTATTTTGGGAACCTTTCTGTTTCACCGCCTTTATGAAAAGTTGTCCAAGTTCACATTATGGATCTTGGAGGTGATGTTTATAGGGCATGTGATATCAAAGTAGAGAGTTTTGGTGGATCTCTAGAATATCAGTGTAGTGACTACCTGGGATCAGCTGAAGAATGTGTTTGAGTTCAGGATTTTCCTCAACTGGGATGGAAAATATAGGTGGTTTGTTTGGTATTTCTCATTGATTTATTCTCTCCTGGTCATGCTAACCTAGAAAAAGGTGCAGTTTGTTTGGTACCTAAAATCTCATTCATCCTTCGAGGATATGAATTGGTTCTTCACTAAAACCAACATGTTGATCTATAAATTTTTTTGAAAGGGATATGTGGTTTGTTTTTACACTTCAATTATGGATCTATAGTGAATTCTTATGTAATATGATCACACGGTGGTGTTTGGATCCTTACCAATCTGACCACATGAGAAGAATTATCTGACCTATGAATTAGAGCTAGTATTTGTCATGCATGTTTTAAAATCATGGATTATCTACCTCTTTGAGGAGAATATTTTCATCAATTCTGATCACAAGAGCATAGCCTTCATCTTCACTTAGAAGTATCATAATTTGTGGTAGTAGTTTTGGATAGAGTAATTATAGTGGATTGACTTCAATATCATTTAAACCCCAGGAAAGTGTGTTTTGGTGGTAGTGGTCGTGATCAGAAAAGTACCAGTTCAGGATTTGAGTAAGTCTAGTTAATATTGTACTTTGATGGCACTCTTTTCTCAAATTCACATAGAGAACAAGGATCACAATGGAGGTTCATTCATGGAAATCATTTAGTTGAATCCTTCACATTTATAGATGATTCCATCGGATCAGCCCATTTATGAGCACATTTAGTGGT
Source organism: Viscum album (assembly GCA_963277665.1). Lineage (NCBI taxonomy): Eukaryota > Viridiplantae > Streptophyta > Magnoliopsida > Santalales > Viscaceae > Viscum > Viscum album. The sequence goes on along the minus strand of OY728143.1, from coordinate 56,186,837 downwards.
CTAGGTGGTTTCTTCATGGAAGGGAGACTTCATTAGATTGGTCTATGTGTTTCAAAGGTATTTTTTGCTTCAAGATTCATGTAGTATTAACAATTTCTCTGTGTAATGTGGTGATGTAGTATAACCAAAAATTTTAATGGTCCATCTCTCATGGTGCTACCAAGATGTTGACATTTGGGAGGCTCCAAGGTGTTCTATCATACATTATTTCATATAGGGACCCACATTTTACCCATCAGTTTTAGAGTGTACTTTAGAAGGCATTGGGGTCATAAAGTAAGTTTAATATGGAATACCACCGTCAAACATATTGTATGAAGTAGTCAGATAATAAAATTCTAGAAGAAATTCTTTGAGAATGTGTGTTGAATTTCGATGGATCATGGGATTCCCATTTGGTATTTGTAGATTTTATTTCTAGAAAAATAGCTAATAATACATAATCATGTTGGATCCATTTGAGGCACTTTATTGTCATTTGTGTTGACCACCATTGTGTGTGGTAGAGTGGGGTGATCCCTCAGTGCAGGATCTGAGTATTATTCTGGAGACATCAAAAAAGGTTCAGTTGATTAGACAATGGTTTTTGACACCCCAAATTCAACACAAGTCTTACACTAATAAGAGGCATCGAGCTATTGAGTTTTCAATGGGTGACTGGGTATTCTTCAATGTGGCACCTCTCTTAGGTCATCAATGTATTAGTAGGCAAGGGAAGATAAAACCATGGTTTGTTGGACATTTTGAAATCATTAAGAGTATTAGTAAGGTGGAATACAAGTTAAATTTTCCCTATCAGTTGTAAATATTCAAGGATGTTTTCTACATGTCCCAACTAAAGAAATACAATTTAGACCTGTCACATGTTTTGAGTTGGGAAGAGATGGAATTGGGACTAGATCTTTCTATAGTTGAGCGACCTAGGTTTATTGTGTACTAGTAAGAAAAATACTTTGATGGATGTCTATTAATCCAATTTTAGTCCTCTGGAATCATGGTATTGATGAGAATTAGACATGGGAGATGTAATTTTGGGTCGAAGAACATTTTTAGTTTCACATTTCTAATCCATATTCAAGTTGAAATGCGGACAGTGGAGTGTTTTTATGGTGGGGAGAATTATCAAATCCATGAAATCTTTTAAAGGTATTTTTTCATTTACATTCTGTTCTTTCTTTTTTTCTGTGGTTTCCCAGGAATTTTTATGGAAAAGGGTTGTTTCATCATGATTTGGGCCAAACCATGATCCCATTTCATGATTTGAAAATAAAAGTTGTATCTTTTATAACACATACGTTTGATAACAACATTCACCCATTACACTTCGCACATGGCATTTTCTGGCCAATTCAAACAATCATATTCATTTTTACTACTCAATAAATAATAATAATGATGAATTTGGGTGATTTATTCCGGCATTGGGCCATCCTGTTAACCCATTTCCAGTTTTAGGAAAATAATTTTTTATTTGATTATATTATTCATTTATTAAAAAAATTAGGCTATTCTCACTCACACTCGAGCCCACAATCCTTATACATACCCCATGATCTATTTTCTATCTCTATAGATCATATTCATCATGGATAATGGAGAAGTACATCATGGCTTCTCGAATCATCTTGATTTGCAATGAGAATTTTTTTCCTTCCATTTATCATTCATTGAATAACATTTTCCCTCATTTCATCCCCCACGTGACCTCTTAAACCTTATTCATACCTCCATTTCAATATTTTTTGCTTGGAGACTAAACTACTGGTGTATTTTGGATGATTTGTTCAATATTTTAAATGTAAGTTAATTCATCTCTTGTACCATCCATTTCCTTAGTGTTTCTACCCTCCTTCTTGATTTTCCAAGTTTCCATCAACTAGGTTTTCATACCTGGTGTTTTCATTGAGTATCGTTTACTAATATTGTGGTTTTATGTTCATTTTTAGTCCCTTGTGGTGTGGTTGTGGTGCGGTTGAAGTTTCGCCCAATGAGTTGTGGTTTTTTCCACTATTGGTAGGTGATTCAATGTGTTAGAATAGTGTAATATGTTGTCTTACTGGATTTATATATTTTTATTTTCCTCATTTTTTTTGGGTGAGAAAACTATTTATGAAAAAATTCGTTATTTGGGTGATTTTTTAGTGCCAATTTTGAGGGAAAATCGGTGTTTTAATTGTGCATTTTGTGTTGTAAAATTTGGTGTTTTCTATTAATTCCGGGAACGGATATTTAAGAATATTTTAGATATTCCATTTCATTATTAGTGTTATATTGGTATTCATTTGGTTTTAAAATAGGTGGTTTAATAGTATTTTTTAAAATTTTCTTATTATAATTTCAGAAATTTTTTTATTGAACTTTTTTGTGTTTATTTGAGTTATACAAATGGTGAAAAAAATATTTAGCCATTGTTTTGATTGAAATTGACCAGAATTAGTGTATTTATGTGTAAATGGAATTTGGTGGAATTTTGAACTAGTTTGAGAACAAAGGGGGAAACCTCTGTATCTAGGTGAGAAGACGTGTACTAGTATGCTATTGATCTGAACTGGTTTTTTCCCTATTTCAAATAGTTTTTTGAAATTGAAAGCACTAAAAAACTATAGTAGTGATGATTGAGGACAACTAGGTTATGGTTATGTAAAAATATAGTGGATCATGCATGTGAAAGGATATTTTTATGGTCACTTACTCAGTAATATTTGAGGTAGATGGGGATCACAACTAACTAGTTCCTAGGGGTGTTCCTATGGGTTGTTCTCATTGCCTATTTGGAATTTATATTTTTATCATGGTGTGTATGTATTGAAAATTGATTAGCATAAACGTTTTATATAAATTTGTTCATTAATTAATGTTACCCCTTGAAAATTGTTTTCATTTAAAGGATGCATCAATTAGAACTTTTTGCTACCATTTCTTGTTTACAAAACGAGCATGATTTTTTATCTATGATGTTTGTCATATGTAATCATTGGGTCCTATCCTATTAGGATTAGGATCTCAACCTACATACATATTTGGGAGTAAGTATACTTGATTCTGTATGATATGGGTATGGGAAAGGCCTATGGAGATAGTGGTTGGGGTTATATGTTGATTCCGTGGTGAATGGTTGTGGAGACAAATTTTTAGTGATATACCCTTTTCATGTGGTTTATTTGGGAGGTTTTTATTGCTACTTATTTAGATTTGTACCTCTTGTGTCATGTTAAAAACATTTTATTTAGTTCTAAATTTTAGTTATGTCATTTTTGACAAGAATGTATAGATTGGTTTTATTCATCGTTTTTAGTTGTTTTGTATATCCAAACTCAGGTAAACTGCCACCAAACCATTGTTTAGGGTACTCAGTAACTTATGCCGGCATGTGTGGATAGTGGACCCCCCTCCGGACGTGCCATGTTCTAGGTTGGGTGATTGTTTTAATGAAGACCAGATTCTATTTGTGATTATAATGATATAATTTTTATCATATATATCATTTTTTTACCATTATTACCTTGTCAATGTTTAATGGAAAAAATATCACTTCACGATGTGGTATTGTTCTATATATAGTAGCGGTGGTATCATATCCCCTATGGTATTACATGTATAATTTTTGAATATGATATAAGGACTATATAAATATATTAGTGTTTTGAATATCATAATTATCATATATAAATAATATTTACATCGTTGTTACCAACCATGAGATACTAAAATGAAAAACTGAATGAAATCAGATTGGGAGTAGGTAGTTTTTCATATACACAAATGATTATTTGGTGACCCATTTTATTTATTTATGTATGGTTATAGGTATTACCATAAAACTAAAAATAACTAACTATATATATAATAATTATTATATTGTATAATCAGGAAATAAAAATTAATTAATGGTTTTGAGGAAGAAATAAAAAATGTGCATTGATGAACCTTGAATTTTCATTAGGTAAATCCTTTTGCTTTTCAAAAATGGTTATTCATGGTTTTATTTCTACTCAAATAATTGCTTATACTATGGGTATAGAGAAAGTAGAAATTTATTTGAGTATTGATTTTCCAATAAAAATGGCTTGATAGGTTTGAATGGAGAAGGATTGTGGGACTCCTTTAATAAGTGGGTTGAGTGGGAGACTTGTTATATTTATAAAGAGGTAATTCGACCCACATTTATGTAATTTATTATTTCTAAAATAATGAAATTAAATCACCATTAGATGTCAAAATTTTTAAATACGTCTATAAAATTAGTTCATTCCACGTTTATAGGCCTTATGAACCCTTATGCTAATTTTTAATCACTTAGTAAACATATTTAGGTGTATTTGGTGTGATTATATTTAATAATTTTCACAACAAATGTTGGTAAAATGTGAAATTAACCTTATTATAAATTATTAATTAGGCTTATTTTAAATATAGAATCTATTTTTCGAAATTAAATTAACATAATTTAATCAATTTAATTTATTAATAATCCCAAAGTTGCGGCCAGACAGTGGGATTTTAAGGATTTTATTTTTTAAATAATGAAACCATTTTAATCTAGGAATAATAATAATCATTATAATAATATCAATTAATATTTACTAATATATATTATAAAAAGTTAAATTAAAAAGTTCATCATTAATTTTGATTTTCATTAATTAAAATGGTGAAATATTTATCATTTTGAAACAGTTTTTAGAAAACCCCTTCAACAAAAAGAAACAAACATAAATTAAAAACCAATATAAATATAATTTAAATGATAATTTTTTATTTTAAATATAACTAGATAATAAATGTGTTACATTAAATTATATTCAAATTATATTGGTACTCCTAAATTAAAAACATTATTTTGAGTAATTTCTTTTTCTATAAAAATAAATATTTTCATTATTCAGAGAAGAATCTATATTTTCTGATCATTCTAAATAATTATTGGAATGTTATTGTTTTTGTTTTTTTTAAACATTTGCATTTAAAAAAAAAATTAATATTTTTAAATTAATATTTTAAAAAACAATATAACAAATTTATTTAATTTTAAAAATTTCCTTTTGGATTAAAATTTTAATATTATTTTTATGACCAATATAACTATTTATATCATAATAATTAATATGATAATGATTTATTCTATAATTTTTTGGTTTCATCATGTATTCAAAAAAATTCTTCCAAAAATACATCAGTCACCAACATCTATTACGAATATAGAGCTTGGTTATTTTTACAATTTATGTCAAGGATAAAAAATTAAAAAACTTATGTAATTTCGGATAAATATTTATGGCAATATGTTCACTAAAATGGACATAAATAAATTAAAATATATTATCAATTAATTTACTCACATTTAATACATGGACTCCAAGACATGTGAGGACTAAGATTAAATTACTGGAGATATAAAATAAAAAAAAGGATAATGAAATTCCAAAACATTAAAATCATTGAATGAATCATTTAATTAAATGTTATATTATTAATTAAATATTATATAATCTATTAATTCATTCCATTATAATTATATTCTTTATTCTATGTATATGGATTCTAATCGAAATTATTTTCTCTCCTAAAACATTTTTTTATTTGGAACTATGATTCCCACATCTAGATACTGATATGAGTCACCATAAGATTGAAAATTTTAATAATCTCAACCAAACTATGTTTTATAATTGTATACATTATACGGTTTGATAATGAATTATTATTATTATTAATGCATATAAGGTATTAAATATAATATATTATGTGGTATGATATGATAACATGTATATTTTGGAATCATGATTACATAATTCATATTTCAAATAAAAAATTGTATTCTATTCTTAATTCACAGATTAAGAAAATATCACATATGGGATCAAAATTTCATTCATATAAGTTCCCCCAAATTTTTAGTATATCATCATTAGCGCAAACATTTAATCCCAAATTTTTTTGTATTTTTCAATTTCACCCAACTAGAAAATAATTTTTTATTTATTGTTAAAAAAGATAGGTTTTTTAGGATAACTATATATAATCATAGATTAAAATAAATAAATAAATTCTTATATACTCATGTTTTTATCTACCATATATATATCACAACACAATGTAACTCCCCACACATGTTCTTTTCCAAATTCATGAAATGTATGTCAAAATTGGGTTAGATCTGGTAACTGTCTTGTAGGTAGGTAATCTAAATAATTTGTTCAAGGATACTTTGGGATCATGAAGATTATGTATATAAGGTAGGATGAGAAAAAGGGTAATATTATCAAAAAGATTAATACTACCAAAAATTAAATTCCTCAATCATTTAGATCTATTTTTCACTAAATCATTTGGTTTTAGATAGAATCATATAAGTTTATTGTTAAAAAGTAATAAGTGAATAACCCATGGTCATCCTGGGAGGGGGTGAATTAGGTTGTCATAATTTTTTCTCCCATTTATTGGATCTTGTCCCCACGATGGTCGGAACATAATAAAACCTTTTTGATGGATATGTGTAGTAATTAAAACATTTACATGCATATGGAAAACACATCACTTTTACATCATTCCCCACAAAAGGATACATCAACAGAGTATACACCGGAATGTTTCCGGTAATACCTAATTCCACTAATCATTACAACTCGGGGATTACACGGTTTAGGTATAGTCACTCTGGCCTAAGAATACTACATTTTCAAAAGTTCAGGGATAGCTCCCTACATCCCTTGGATCACTTCTGTTGACTCTCCATGGCTCACTGCATTTGAGAGGTCACACTCAGTTTATAGATATAAAGGTCCCTTCAATGGATTGGGATGAAATTATTTGTCTCCGATTCAGCATGAGTCCATAATTTCATCGAGGTCTATATTTGATGCTCTTAAACATTCAATACTCTTATCTAGTGCAACACCTAAATGTACTAATACATATTATTCTTCTTGGCTAGAATCATATATTTTATTGTGATTATTCAATCACTGAAAACCAGCTCACAAGGTATCATCAAAATCTATCCTTCTTATTCCATGTATTCAAGTGACCATGCATGTGACAATATATATATGCTTGTCCTCTTCTCTTCTTTAGACATGTGAAACCTCAGTTTAGGATTCCTCTCTTCAAATTATTCTCATACGCTTGTTCATGCATGAAAACATGCACATCCTCTTGTACTCTCTTTCGTGAAGCCCCAAAATGGATATGGTTCTATAAATCACACATGTGACTTCCTTTCCCCTTCTAATTATTTTATTTTCATACAAATTGGTTTAGATATTCCAAAACCATATGTTTGTACTTATTCAAATCATGTATATGAATATATACCTGCATTTCCCATCACCATGCACAATCTTCCTTCTCCCTTCCTCAACCCACACTTGTTTACATTGATTTTATTATATTTATATGAATGTTATTTCATTAAATCATCATTGTGGGCATATTGGTGTGGAATTTTGTTTTTGGTATTCCCATTACACAATATAGGTTTAAAATTAGTTAATGCAGAAGTGTGCTTGTCTCCTCCATGAAAAAGGATGATTTGTAACCCTCCTAGGGCTAAGGTTGTGCGGGCTTCCTTCGCACATGAAGGGTGGACCTCCTTCATGTACCAAGAGGTAAGAAGTTCAGTTTGTTCGTGAGACCTCCCCTTCACAGAACCAATATACTATGTCTTATCATATCCTCACAATCCTAGAATGGTTCTCAGAAACTATCTTTTCGAACCTATGATAGTTTGTGGGTCTCCCACCTCATAAATCGAAGTGGTAGAGGATCAATTCTTTGAAAAACATTGTGGTACGTGAGGCATCTCTTGATGAACTGAAATGGTGTGTGATTATTCTCTTCTTCACAAACCATAATGGATTGAAGTACACTTCTCGAACCAAGAACTATTCGTAGATCGTTCTTACCCATTTCTAACTGGAAGAATGAAGAGACTCGGTTTCACAAAAAAAACAGGAGCTCTTGAAGGCTTTGGAGCAGTAGCCTCTTCTCGTAATGGAATGTATCTTTTAATAATTATAGACCAGATCTTTTCTATATCCAAAATAAATAGGATAGTCTCTTCATGATTCTGTCTTGAATAACCGCAATCTTCTATTCTATAATATCATCAAACTTGTGTGGGCATATGTCTTGTATCTTCGATGTTTACTTTTATGAGCTTATGGACTTCTCACTAATCATTCATGAATTCAATATGGAATGTATCATTTTTTTGAATCCCTACTGTAATCCATGTGGCCTTGGAAACATCATTTTTATAGTCTATTCACTCATTCTTCATTTCATTCTAATGGAAGAAAATGTAATTGCATTCATGTGATCGTAGCATCCATACAACCATTGGGTGCTTGAACTAAACTCAATTGATGATAGGATTGGATAGAACATTATTCAGCTCGAGCCCCGGTTTTTGGATGCATGTGGGTGTCTGGTGGTTAATGACATCCTCAATATGGAGATCATATGACATTGGTTGAATCCCAAACCGTGCGATCTGATGGTAGCATTGATTAGAACACGAGATGTGGGATTCATCATGTGGCTCATGTCAGTTGTGAGATCATATAAACGATTCAGATCACTTCTGTGTTTATAAAATTCCATCCAACACAAAAAAACTGAGATTTTTTCTCATGGTTTATCATTCAGGTCATGGAAGTAGTGGCTTAGAATTCTTCTCATCCCTCTATGGTACTTCCCATTCCATTCTTCACCCTGCGGGCAAGCTCTTACCACCCACTCTGCTCCTTGAGCACACCCCTTGTGCCCACACTGCACAGGTTCACCACAGTGCAGCACCTGTAGGTTTATACATGGAATGTGCAAACCCTTCCTCATACATGGCCGGCCATGAGGACTTCCCTCAAGCATAGTTAACCCCACAGATCTAGCATGTTCTTGGGGCAAGGACCTCTGCTTTCCTCCATGGATTGACCCTTTATATTTGGTAAAGGCATATAAAATAACTTCGTTGGGTAAAAAATAGTGTTTAAGAATATAAAATGCCCAACCACCATTCCAAACCTCCTCCACAACCTCTTCTTCTCATTATCTTTTACTCCTTCCACAGAACACTCCAACCATCCTTAATTGTTGTAGACAATATATCACTCCTAATACACATATATGAAACTTAGGATAAATATCAACCATCATCTAGTTTCTATTCTATATTTTTCATTGGAGAGTCCCTTCCTTCATTTTTTCACTCATTCACATACATTGACACTTGTTGACAACAAATAAAATTTTAACAAACTATGTGGACACAGTAATCCCCCCTTTGTGATTTTTTCAATATTTTAATGTTCTCTGAAATGAGCATGTCAATGAAAAAATGATATCCATATATCTTCTCTCCCCATTTCACTTTTAAAATTTAATTCCAATCTATTTCCCACATATTAAAAAGAAATAAACAAATCATGGTAGAGAGGGTATCAGGCCATATATAATATATTATGCCATTAATCATTTCTCTCCATGTCTAATTTAGCAATACGTGATATAGAAAACAAGAGGATTTTATCTATAGAACAAAGAAATCAATTACCGCCCGATCATGATACCTCATGCGATGAGAACTCAAGTGTTTGTCTTCAAGGCCCTTTCCACATTCATTATATGATGAAGATAATAAATGTGATATGAGATTATCAATCGGAAACTCATGTGCTCACATAAACAAACAGATCAAAAAAATTCAAGTGAAATGGGTAGGATAAGTGGGCACGGGGATCTTCAATTCTTATTATTTCAATGATTAACAATGTTACTCCCCATATGAAAAATAATTTTATTTTGAGTATCTATGTTTGGGGGATGAAATACCATTTACAATGACAAGATCCTCAGAAAATCTTCAAAGTAGTTCGTTTTAATACCAATTGATATTGATACTTATTAAGATAGTAACTCTGACACCTTATTCATGTGTCTCCCCATAATGGGGTCACTTATTAGGATCCCCCCTAAGTGATTTATTCAACATCAATTCCCTATAAGATTAGTAAATTACACTAAGTGGTAATGAAATAAGTTTAATCCTCCTTGCTTATTTATTATGAGATGGAATGCTGGGATTATTTTCACAATAAATATGATCTGCTTAATCCACTCCTTACACTTTCACATTTTATTTTCAGTTCTAACATCGATTGTGTGGATCACAATATTTTTTCTATTTCATTATGTTTAGGAATTCATTATTTAAGAGATTTCAAAGAACTACATCTCTATGTGAAACTTTCACCTTCATGAGGAATTTTCTTTTGGTTTGGAATACATGTTTTTCTATTCTAAATAGTTTGACTAGCCTTGTTGAACCTCACACATAGGTCTTTTATATCATCATGTGGAATCATCATATTTCCTATTACATGAGACTTAGCCTGTGCATCTCCTTTCATTCCCAATATTTCCAAATCATTAGGAGGGATAACCAATATATCCTTTCGAACAATGGAAATATGTTTGGATTTTTCACATGGAAACTTCATAGTGTCGTAATTTTCAGAAAGTCTTTTAGATATACCAGTCGTCAATTTAGTGGATTTTTAATCGCAGGACTTCTCTCCATTACTTGTTAAAGTCATTTTGGGAGAATTTTCTTTTGAAAAATTCTTTTGATTTCATCCCATTCTAGATTCTTCATTATAATATGACTTATGTGATCTTCTATTCATATCATCTCTGGATATATGTTAGGATAAGCATGCTCCATTCTCATGACCCCCCCCCCCATTTCATACCTTACATATGTTTTTATGCACTCTGAATTTGTTGGATATATACATATTCTTCTGGATCTGTTGATTTTTCATTTTCTTCTCTTTTTTTATACAATTAGAAATAGTATTTCTCTGTGAGATTTTGTTTAATAGTTTGTACCAACAATCTAGGGAATAATTCCTAAATCTATTGAAGCAACAACATGGACCCAAAAATCATGTATTCTTAATACCTTCTGTATAAGGTTGTCGTTCCTTCCATTTAATGTCTTGTGAACTATCTAAGGAACCATATGCTAGCTTCATTGTTCAATCCATCCTAGCCATAATAGTAGGTTATGTCTCCTCGCATTTCCAAATCCATAATTGTGAATAATTTTTCTTCCAACCTGTATTTTTAGTTGAAACATATTTATAAAAAACAGTACAAGTTGGTATGTATGGTACCTTTACATTCTCAACTGATTATGATAGATCAATGAGTGATGTCATGATATTTATATCACATGCTGGAGGTCTTTTGGTTGTAGTATCCTCCTATGAGCATTGAGTACTAACATTGACTATTTCATTAATTTTCTTTTTCTTGTTCATCATGGTTTTATTGGGTATAGATTTTTGTTCGGGGATAACTGAACAATCATCAAGAAATCTCTTCATTGTTTACAAAGAAAAAAACTCAAATCATCTATTAAATCAAATTAATGAGGATTATCCATCATACAAAAAGATTTAGGCTCTGTTATCAATTGAATGACTATTGGTCACCCTGAGAGAGGCTGATTCCAGGTGTCAAATATTTATCCCGTTTATTGGATCATGTTCTCACATTGTTAAGATCCTAATAAATCATGTAGGATGGATTTGTGCAGTTATTATAAGATTCACATGCAAAAGGAAAACACATCACTTTTATTTGGTTCCCCACAAAGGGCTACATCCAAGGAGAAAATGCTGATAGGTTTCAAGGCCAAATTGCACTATTCTTCATAGGTTGTGGATTACAAGGATTTGGTACATTCAATCAGTCCCATGCACGCAAGCTTTAAAAATGTTTAGGGATATCTCATTGCTTCCCGCTGATCACATCCGTTGACTCCCCCTGGCTCACACCATTGGAGAGGTCACACTTAGTTTATGGATGTGAAGTTCCCTTAAATGGATAGTCTTGAAAGCCTTTGTCTCATGTTCAACATGAGACCTTTCTAGCATAGAGTTATATAGTGGATGCATATTAATTTTCAGAATTCTTATCTTGTGAAACAACAATATGTACTAAGACCTCTTTTTTTCTTCCAAAATCACAAATTCAATTGTGATTATTAAAACACAGACAAACATACCACAAGGAATCATTAGAATAAATCCTTCTAATCCCATGTATCCATGTGACCATGCATGTGACAATATTGATGTACTCTTCCTCTAAACTTATTTAGAAATCTACATACTCATTTTATGATACTTCTCTTCAACTTATTGTCATACACATGTGCATTAATTAATACATGCACTTCTTCATCTACTATCTTTCATGAAGCCTAAAAATGTATATGATTCCATTAAGCACACATACAAATTATTTTTCCCTTCTCTTTATATTCTTTTCATACCACTTGGTTTGGATTTACTTAAACATTATGTATTTACTTATTCAAATAATGCATAAGAATATATAAATTCATTTTTCTTCCCCATTCACTATCTTCTTTTTACCTTCGACAACACAGAGTTATTCACATTGATTTTATTATATTTATATTAATGTGATTTTATTCAGACATAAATGTGTGAATTTTATTATGGAATTGTGTTTATAGTTTTCCATTAAACACAATAGGTATAAAGTTCATTTATGAACAAGTGTGCTTGTATCCTCTAAAAACTAGGATGATTTATGGCCCCTCCTTATGCTAAGGATGTGTGGGATTCCTTCGCACATGAAGTGATGACCTTCGTCGCATAACAAGAGTTGTGTTGTTTTCTTTCTTCACCGGAACTACTCTTCACAGAAAAAATATTATGTGGTATCATTTCCTTATGATCCAATAATGGTTTTTAGAAACACTTTTCATGACCCTAGGATAGTTTTATGGTGTCCCACTACTTGTACCAACGTAGTATGTAGTTCACTTCATCGCCAACCCCAGTGGTACGTGAGGCTTCCCTTTGCGAACAGGAATGGTATGTGGGTATTCTCTTCCTCACGATCCAAAACTATATGTGGTTCACTTCCCAAACCCATAATGTTTTTCAGATCGTGCTTTCCAATTTCAGACTGGATGAATGAAGAGACTTTGTTTCTCCGAAAAATAGGTGCTCTCAATGTCTTCAGAGCAGCAGCCTCTTCTAGAACTGACAGGTGACTTTTTATAACTAAAGATCAGATACATTCCACATCCAAAGTATGCATGATACGTTCTACAGGATTCTATTTTGAATAACTAAACTCTTCATTACTTTAATATCGTCAATCCCACGTCGAGATATGACTCATATATTGGATGTTTTATTTTTCAAACTCGTGGCCTTCTCATTGATCATTCATGCATTCAATATGGCACGTATCATTTTTAAAATCCTTTTTAGAATCCATGTGGCCTTGGAATATTTGTTCTCCTCAACCATTCACTCACTATTCATTTCATTCACATGCATGTAAATATAATTGCATGAATTTGATCGTAACATCTAAAAAATCATTGTGGGCTTGAACTAGATTAATTGATGACTGATGTGGTGAGATCATTGTTCATCTCGAGCCCTGGTTCATGGGTGAATGCAGGTGTCTAGAGGTTTAAGACAACCATTGAGGAGAGATCGGAGGATGCTGGTTGAATATTGTACCACACAATCAGCTAGACGACCTTAATTAGAACACGATACACGGGATAGAGCATGCCGTTAAGATCATTTGGGAGATTAGATAGAAGGCATGGATTGCGCATGTGCATTAAAAATTTCATCCCACATCTATATGTTCTTATGTTTTCTTAGAGATTATCAATCAAGTTGTGGTAGTAGTGGTTCAAAATTATCCTCCTCCCTCCACAGTACATCCTTATACTATGTTCACCCTGCAGGTGAGCTCTTTTCACCCACACTGCTCCTCAACGGATCTCCTAGCGCCCACAATGCATGGGTTCCCCATTATGTGGCATGTGCGGGCATGTACATGACACGTTATCACCATTCTTCATATGGGACTAGCCTTGACGCCTTCCCTTAAGCATAGTTGACCCCACGGGTCCCACATGTGCATGAGGTGATGACCTCGGTTACACCCCATTTATGTCCCCTTTATTTTTTGTAAAGGCATATAATATAACTAATTAGTGTACAACTATCTGTTTAAAAATTTAAAATTCCAAAACACTATTCCAAACCTCCTCCACAACCACTTATTATTCTTTTATTTTACTACTTCCAAAGAACACTACAACCATTCATAATTGTTGTAGGCAATTTATCACTCCTGATACACATATATGAAACTTTGGATCAAGCTCAACCAACATCTGGTTCCCATTCCCTCTTTTACATAGGAAAGTTCCTTCCTTCTTTTTTACCATCATTTACATCCATTAAAATTCATTGACAACAAATACAATTTTCACATACTTTGTGATCCCAACAATAAGTTGGATCACTCTTACATTTTGATAATTATGATGAAAATATAAAAAAAATATACAGTCCTCATAGGTATGTGATATTCAGCATGTTATTATATTAAATATATGTACATTAAAATTCAATAGTGTTATTTATGAATTTCTACAATTTAAATATTAAATAAAACATATTTTTGTAATATTTTATATCTTGTTCAATAAAAGACATAGGTATTTCCATTAAGAAAAAATATTAATTAACATGGTAATTCAATTAAAACTCAGAAGATGAAAAAATTACAAAAATTAAAATTCATTGATAAAATTAAAAAAATATTTCAAATGAACACACCATAAATCCTAACCTACCATGTGCATTCCTCCATCAATAGTTATTTTGTTCAATAATAAAATTTTATTGCCTTTTATATTCGGATGTCAAAATCGAGAAGACCATACATGAAAAAACATTTAATACGGAAAGAAATAATTTTGTTTCTATTATAATGCAGAACCCTTTATCTATCCTCGTAAATGATGAAATATGGAAACCAAAATGAAAATGAAGAACAATGAATCCAAATATTTATTGAAATTACACATTGGATAGTAAATGGGATAAATGATAAATGATATTATGTTGGAACCCCTAAGTGGATTCTAAATTTCATTACACCTATTAAAGAAGTTGGGAATGTTTTTTCAAATATGAAGGTTATTATGGTTTTATTCTTATGAATTCAAAAAAGAACATTTATCTAATATTTTTGAGTTCACAAAACTTTTGTAAACTACCTAAGAATGATTTAATTAGGTATCAAAAATATAATATTGATATTATAATATTGTAGTAGAAATGGTAAAAAAAATTAAATGAAACATCGCATTACATAATATTCACATAATACATCCATTTTTTGAATAAGGTTAATACCAGTATGTTATTGATAACCAATTTCATCTCTAATGATGATATATATATTTTTTTAAATTTCTCAATATCACCATCCTTGTTGGTAGAAATATTATCTTCAATTGAGAACTCTATTCACTCTTCAACTTTTCATTAAAATACACATCGTTTGAAATATAATTCCAATTAAATAAAATTGTAATAATATATAGACCAAGAGGAGTAGTAATAAATTTTTATTGAAAAATGTTATTGGATAATATTAGTTAAAAATTATATATTTTTCTGAATGGTTTCACAAAATCATTCTATGTTATGAAGGGGAAAATTATTTCCTTGAATGCAGGTATCAGCTCATGATCCAAAAAATTTTATCGAAGAATATTTTCTCGCGTAATCTATTCACTTTGTTAAAAAGTTTTTACATAGTCTATGTATATTAAATTTTAAAAAATGGGGCTCTACATTGATTTCCAATTTCATCTTATACATAAAAAAATTTAAATTCTTTTATTATATCAAATATTAAAACTAGTAGAAAAATTAATATCAGTGTTCTCCATTAAATCTAAAGTTACAAGAAAAAAATTATAATTCATCATAAAACTGATCCAAAAAAGGGTTCTCAGTATGATAATTGGGTGGGACCTTATTTATTCATGATATTCATTTTGAGAAAATAATTACTTAAATTCTTTCAAAAAAATTGGGAGTAATTTTAGTATAATTCCATAAATATTGAATAATGAAGTGATTTTTTTGAAGAATTAAATAATTTAGTCAATCTATGAATGAATTATGATAGGTTGTGACAAAAAATATATTTTTGAAATAATTTTTTTGATTTTTTTAATTTTATTTTTATATTTACTAGATTCCTCAAATTACTTATAATCAAGATAATCATACTAACAGTCACATTTAAAAAAGTATTGCTTTAATTTTAATTTTTGGTTAATGTCAGGGAAATTCAATAAAATTTGAGATAATACATTGGAAAACCCAAATTAAAAATATGTAGTTATCTGATTTCTTTTTTCTTAAAATAAAAAATAAAAATTTCCCATTTACAATTTTTCATAGTGATAAACATGTACTTTTCTCATGTGGAGGTTTCATATTAAGATATCAACAACCAATTTTTCATTTATTTATTATGTTTAAAGAAATATATGGGCCTTTATGGTTTGAAATGATGTTAATGAATTAATACTATTTAAAAAATAAATTAAATATGGATATTAGTAATGAATAACAATATGGATTGAAAATGAAAATATAAAGGTAGTAGAAATGGATAAGATGCATTCCATGGTTTCTTCGTTCATCAATTTAAAATGAATATTCCAAATAATGTACAAATTTTATACATCATGGATATAATGAATGCATACAAATTTCATAAAAACCATATAGAGTCATTATATATTTGTTTTTATACTTTTATGAATTATATTTGATATAAAAAAAACCATTAGGCAACAAATAATATTTATAGTTATTGTGCTTAATAATGATACCTCGCCGAAATAATATAATTAAAAAATAAAATTATTTTAGATTAATATATTGAAAATGAATCTAAAAAATAGATTAAAGTGATTTCAATAATGAATTATACCTCCGAATATCAATCAAATAGGTTCCAAAATAATTCTAATGAAAAGTGTTTATATTGAAACATATATAATAAAAAGGGAAATGTGTTTAGATGTTCGATGTTGACCATCACTTGGATTTTAGGCCAACTATGCTAGATTATTTCAATTTGAACTTATTTTAACCATAATATACTCTACTTATTTCCAATATAATCCTTATAAAAATCCTCAAAAATGGAATTGATCAAATAATTTTTTTACAAATGATTTCAAAAAATATTATTTAGTATTCTAAATTATATAATGATTCATTATTTTTTTACAAGATATAGGCCATTTATTGGCAAAGTAACTTCTTTAGTATTGTTTTTGTGAATCATAAATCTTTACCAAATTTTATTCTATTGGACACTTCATGAAACTATTACTCTTATATTACTTATATAAAATTTTTCATTCTGATGTGTCCCTTCATCTTATTCCAATTTATTACAATCATCAAATTCATAATGAGAGAATATATAGGTGATATTTAATGCTCACATTTTCATTTCAGGTAAATTATTTATTTATTTGGAATACCCAAATTAAATGTTTTCTGTATCAGGATATTCCTTACATACAAAAGGTAGGACAATTCTTTCTGACCATTCAACATCCAAAATAGAATATTTCATTCAATCTATAAAATTTTCAATTTAATACTCATCCAAGTTGGAAGAAACAAATACCATGGTCCAAATGATCAAAATAATATAAAATTTAAAATTTTGAAAGATTATTGAAAATATTATGTCAAAAATACCCATGTGATAAAAACTGTTAAAAGTCCGTAATTAGGTAAATTTATAAAATTATCTCACAACTCATTATGATTTTAAAAATGATGTAATTTTATATCAACTAATAAACAAAAAGGGATATATTCATTGAAATATACAAAAAAATCAAATCATTTAACTATCACCATATAATTCCTAGATTTATGCATATATATACATATAATAATATATTTTTAAAGTGATACATCTTTATCTTGCCAATATATTTGTTTCTCATAGGCCCCATTTACAAATATTTTATGCTATAATCACTAAAATTTGTATTCAATTAACTTTTTCATATATATATCATATCCTTATGCATATTATAATGCTCATGAAAACAAAATATTTTTCTATTTTTTTGGAACCTATTATAGTTCATGTTGCATGAATCGTACCATAAACCAATATAACCCTTTAATATAAAATCATGTGAAATTATATCTATTAAATTAGATAAGGTATATTCTATAAATTTATTCAAATAAATATTTCAAATATATAAATATTAAATGTAATATACATCAAATAATGTATATACAATATACAATATGAAATTACATCTCAGATATACCTACGCATTATATAATGAAAAAAGGGGAGGGTAGGGATAATTCAGCCATTTATTTTCTCTCTAACATCAATTTTGAGGATAACACCACCAATAAAGTTTGGTTTCAATTTACATATATAGGTAGAGAATATTATAATGTCAAAAAATATAATAAGAATGTCATATAAATACACTTTATATGAATATACCTATCCTAAGACACAATTGTAGCCATCGTATCACATGAAGCATTTATGCCACCACTAAGGCATAAGAAGCATGATTTTTTAAAATAAACATTGGTCAAAATTAAAAAACATAATAATAATAACATTGAAATTTATCATATTACTTCTCATTTATTAAAACATCATTACAAACTAAATTCATTCCCTAATTTATTTAATTTTTAATTGATTTTATCCCATGATCATCAAAGAATATTTCAACCATATTCATTTAAAATTTTTTAAATAGACAATTCCATAAAACCACACCCCAGAAGATCATTATTATTTAATTACCATTCCAAATTTAAGACTATTGTATAAATCATGCTATTATATAATAATAATGATGCACTCGTAGTGCATAAATTAGATGGAATATTTTAGTAGAAAATTAGAATATCCCACTATATAGAAGCTCATATATTATAATGAAACACCAATCATATAACCATTGAAAAATCACAACTCTCAAATCAATCCAACCTCCCTAGTTATATCACTAAATTCATTTCACACAGTTCATTTCACCACACAATAATATATAGAGACACACCATATAACCACAATAAATCAAACCAGGTTCATGACCAAGAAATTAACCATTTAATGTACAGAGAAAATTTACTAATTTCTCTACAAAAAATATTATGTACAATTAAAGGAATTATTTTTACAAAATAAATTCAAAGGTAAAACGGGTCAAAGCACCATGCATAATATAAATTAAAAAACCATGTCCATCCCCCATAGATCTAAATAAATATCATAATTAAACAACCATTAATTACAATATTGGATAAATTAATTCATTAGACAAAGGATTAAAAAATATGTTTATAATTAGAATATTATCATTTTACTTAAATCATAAATTACCATGTTAAATCCAAACATTCATTTTAGATAATTTTAGAGAAAATATTAACCATTTTTTTTATTAATCATTACATAAATCAACCATTACAATATTTCACCAAATTAAAGTATATTGATCATGTTTCATGACATAATTATAAAAAAAATGCATATCATAGTAACTATAAAATCATTAGAAAAAATATTCATACTGATAAACATGTGTGAATAGAAGATCCCAATTCCATTTTCATTATTCAATAATTTCTTATATATTAGTCTTAGTAAGTTTTATTACATTGTTTTTTATATTAACCAATGAATGTTCATTTCATATATACAGAAAAAACATTGAAATATTATAAAACCAGATCTGTAATTAAATATTCATTGAAAATCACTATTCATCAATGAAATAATTGGGGGTTAAATAGTAATTAAACTTGATATAAACCATCATAGAACCTATCCATAATATCCAACATTAATTCAAACATGATTATTAAATGAAAACCAGAGTAAATCAACCAAAATTAACATTGAAATTTCTGTGAATATTTATGGAGGATTAGTATATGTGGAAAAGAGAGATTACCTCAATCTAAAAAACTGTTATCTCTTATTAAATGGGGTCTAGACTCTAAAATTATGATATTGTATTATATCAATATGTATAGGGGTAAAATATTATTCAAAATTGGAGATAAAAAATTTATTAAGGAACCATTAGTACTTTATTTTTAGAGTAACCCAAGAATATTAACACCAGAAAATAGAGACACCAACATGGATTGTGACTCCCCCAGTAAATGGAAGATATTAATTATAAATTTTTAAAAAACTATATCATTATGAATATAACATTTTTTTAAAAATTGTTTTTAATTATTTATAGAAACAATTTGTTTTACAATGCATGGTAAAATCCATTTGAGAACCCACAAAAACATCATATACAATAGCTTATGGGAAAAATATGAAATATCATTACCTATAATGATGAAGATGAAAACATGGTGGACTAGTGCTCGCAATTTATACACCACAATTCATAGCTCATGTAGTTCACAAACAGAAGCCCCCAAACCCACCTAGTCAGACTATTGAAAATCATGGGCATTTTTAGGTGATCCTATATATTATAATAATACTTGTAACATGTCCAACGAAAACATATCCTCTTCCAAAAGGGGTAAATATTCCATATTCCCCATTGGTGTAACATCCCTATACTGATCTGACAGGTACATCTTTATCCAGGTCATAGTTTCTCCTTTAAGTGGACTATGTAGGGTTGAAAATGAGTTTGGAGGATACCTATAATGGTGAATTACTATATTTTTTTTACTCTTTAAACAACCTTTATTTCATGATTTTGGATGGTTACACTTTTTGTATCAGGGTTTCTCATTTTTTAACAATATTTCACGTCATGTAATGTTATCCGGATCC
Organism: Viscum album; assembly: GCA_963277665.1. NCBI lineage: Eukaryota > Viridiplantae > Streptophyta > Magnoliopsida > Santalales > Viscaceae > Viscum > Viscum album. The sequence continues at coordinate 56,166,065 of OY728143.1, read as the reverse complement.
AATTCATAAATGTCTTCACACAATCATTGGTATATAGTAAGGTATTACATATTATTCCCTGATAGATTTTTTTTTTAATTTCTGATCATATCTTTTTAATTTGAGGTGATTCATTCTTCGGCTATTAGATAAATTATCAGTTTTAGGACATGTATTGGTATTACACATAGTATAATACACCATATTTAATTTTTAAATAGGTATTGTGGATGACATATGTTCTTCCCTACATTCCAATTTCAACTCCCTTGACCTAAGTCCTTATATAGGTGTTCTGGATTCCTTCCAACCCTTTTGGATCCTCTCGTTCATTGTCCGACCATCATTTTGTTGGTGGTTTATTTTCTATGTAATATATCTCATTCATTCCTAATCATCGTATCATTCTCTACCTTTTGGATTTAAATATATCATCCTTTATTTGATGGATATTTATCTCGTTGTGTTAGATCTTACCTCTTGGTTGTTCTTTTATGTCTTCTACACCAATGTTCATGTGGATAGGTGTCTATTTGAGTTTTTTTCAGTAAATAAAGGTACCTGATTCCTTTCTATTTATCCAAATTGATTAACATTGAATTTCATTCATTTTTTCAAATGTAGATTTAAATTTATATTTCTCAAAAATTCATTAAATTTATTTGATAAAACATTCTTCTAGTGTATATGGTGATTTGAAATGGTTTTTTCATAGAAATTGTGAACCCCCCCCCAAATCTAATGAATTTGTGTTTATTTATGGAAATTGGTTCATTAAAATTGTTGAATATAATTTTTTCGGATTTTATGGTAATTATTTAAATTAAATTATTTAATTTGACTGTGGAATAGAATTTTGTAATAGATTGAATTTGATTTTGATGGCTTTCAAACTTGTGAAAATGGTTTCAAATGTTGTGATAGAAACCCGTTTGTTTTATCTTTTTGAATTGACATGTTTTTTAGTAAAATCATTTTTTGTTTTAAATGAAAAATTGTCATTGAACCTGAATAACATTATTTAATTGTGTTTTATTTATTCATTAAATTAACATCTCTTCATTTATTATGTTAGAGCAAATGAAAGCCTGAGGTAGTTGGTGAGTTATTTGGACACACTCTCTAAAATTACAAAGTTAAAAAACCTACATGCATTGGGTTACATATCTGATGTGAGGTTGATAAGTCACCACTAGCCTATATCAGGGGGACGGGTGTATACACATATTGTTCAGATCACATATAATGTGTGGAGTCCTATAAATGGAAATACTATCATACATATTTGGAAGATGGCCATATTAGTCGCATGTTATTTATATTTGAGTTATAAATTTATGACAATGTTCATTGAATTTAGTTTCATTCCATCAGTATTTATATATATTGCTTTATATAAATGTTGTATTTATTCCATTGTTTTATTAATATTCCTTGATTTGTATAGCCTTTTCTTAAAGTATATTCCATCATTTGAACTATATAGCATTATTTGTTCAAATATACTTCAGTAGTGTAATCATGTTTATTTTTAAAATTGAATGAATTATGATGGTTAATAAATTATTGGAGACTACTTTAGAATCGTTTTTGTGACCCAACTATCCTTTTAGCCCACAGCATGATTATCACTTTGGACATTTGTAGATTATCTCTAATCAGGTTTGAGTAATAGGAATGGATCACGTGGTGGTGGATCCACAAATGAACGTTAGACATAGTGATTTATATCCATAGGTACAAGGGGTGTTTTTACTCTATTTTGGTACACTAGTTTTAGTAATTTTAGGATCAATTACTTATTGACTTCAGCTACATTACACTCATTAGATTTCTTTTTTGTATGCATAATTTTTTATTTATTTTTCATCAGCATTGTTTGTAGAAAATTCATTCCCACTAGCATGTTGTATGGTTCTTGGTTCTAGTCTCCAATCCATGGTGATCAAGAATGCAATTTTGGATATCTGTTGACAGGGTCAGTTATTGGGTGACTTGGGTACCTAGACAGGTTCATGAAAAAATTGTATCAGAGAAGGCAATTTATCATTTCTGTTAAATATACAAGGTAGTTGAAATATAGTCAGTACTTATGTGGTAGTTGTGATTTTGTTCTAGTCGATCTCTCAATGAAATAAACCTTAAGTCTCCATGTATGGTTTGGGAAAGAGTTATTATCGATTTGATCTAGTATATTCCTTCTTATGATTTGGATATAGTAAAATCAAATCCTTGTTTGTTCCATCTGTTGGGAATAATTTCCCTTGTTACTCTACTAGAGTGTTACCCTGATGCAATCCATTTTGTTTTCTAGTTTTTTTTGCATCATTACTTAAAGAAGATGTAAAAATTATATTTAAGAGTAATATTATACAGATCCTCATAGAGTTAATCATCCAATGGAAACAAATATAGTGGAAATGAATATGCACACTGTACAAGATCTAGGATAAACACAACCTCCAGTTCCCATTCCAGATCTGTTTTGGATCCTTAGGGGGTGTTCTATGAAGTCATTATTAATTGATCCTTCACTAAACACCCCAAGTTTTTAACTGATCTGTTATTTATCAACATGCTGAGAAATGTTTTGGGAAGATACAACATTTTTTTGAGTTCATGGATATGCTAGAAATTATGAAGGTAAAATGTGTTGTCATTGTCATGGATGGATATAGAAGGATAATGGGGCATGCTGATGACAGAGAAGATACGTGAGGGCTTAGAGTGTAATGATATCTGTTAGTTTTCACCAACAAGTTCTACCTAGAGTCTATGGTGTTGTCTAATGTTGTGGTGTTTTTTAAGCATTAACATGCTGAAAGAATTGTGATGGAGTATTCAAATCACATTGTTGAGATGGTGGAGTTTGTGATTGAGATTTTATATAATTAGAAGATAAAGGGTTGACGATTCAAGTTGGTACATCGATCAGACATTCATTCTCAGGTATTCATAGTAATTATTTCTACCCAATTTTGATGTACTCGATAAGAGATGAATGTTGAGATGAACCTAGATGGGATGTTAGGTTTTATGGGAGTTAATTTTTCACCTAGTGGAAGTGTTAGTTCCATTATGGGAAAGTGGATGCATTTTCATTTTTGTGGTAGTTCTCAATGACATTTTCACTCCGGACCTCCTACAATTCTAGGAGGATGTCCTTTTATTTTCTATCATTGTCAGAAGCTAGCCCATAGGTTATGCGTGGAGGGGACGAAAAATTGTGGCTTCTACAGACATTTTGGAAACTTATATAGATTCTTCCATAAATGTTCTACACAATGTAGTGGTACAAGATAATTTAAACCACCTAAAACTGTAGGAAAATCAAATGCTTCACGTATAAAATGGTTCCAGCCATAGGCATTGGAATGAAGCAAATTCATGTAGTGGATGAATCTCTAGAGGAAGTAAATGAGGGTCCATTGACTGTGATATGTTCCATTACAATAAATTAATCATTGATGATGACTCTATTAGATACTAGTGCATCATACTCATTTATTTCAACCTATATTGTCAATATTATCAATCTTATTATGAAGATTCTATCTTACACAATAGATATTACTACACCACTTTATACAAATAGAGAGAAGGGATTATGTAGTCCAACTTGTTTTTTCTCTATATTCAATTTTGGTATTACTTGATGTTTTATAGTCCTCAATATGAAATCTCAGGAAATCATATTTAATATGTTTTTGATCATTGACAAAAAATCAAGGATTTATTGATATCTTCGGGGGGTCAACATGACTGCACCCAGAAGTGTGTCTCATGTCCTTCAAAGAGTATAGGACCCAATTTTAGGCATAGCCATAGCCTCTTATTCCGATTTCGGGATGATAATATATTTTTTTCATTTTATCTGTAGTGGTAATATTTATGTAGTGATCTCCATTCATTTTTAATCGAGTTTCCCAAAATGTGTTCTTTTAATTTCTTTGGTTTTCCACCTATAAGGGAGGTGTCATTTTAAACTGACTTGATGCCCTACAATCAACAAGTATCAACTCCCTCTTACCTAATGGGACGATTTATAATGAATGATATGACATCCCAATTGGATGATCTTCTTAATAAATGCTTTATAAAACCTAGTGTGTGACTATGGGAGGCCCTTGTTCTCATTGATAAAAAGGATGATGGTTCTCTTCACATCTGTGTTGATTACGGAAATATAAATATATTTATAGTATAAAAGAAGTATTTGATTCCATATATTGAGGATTTCATTGATTTTTTGAAATCGGAGAAGTGGTTTTCAAATATCATCATTTGATTTGGTTGTTATTAATTGAGAATAAATGAATCTGACATTCATAAAACTACTTTTCGTAGTATGTAACGTCAATATGAGTACATTTTTAATCTATTTGGTTTGAAAAATTCCCCTAATGTTTTCATTAATTTTATGAAAAAATTTATACATGATTATTTTCATACCTTTCTCTGATTCATTTTGAATGACATTCATGTCTACTACATGTCTGAGGAGGATCATATACAACATCTGAGAGTAGTTCTGAGTCTATTGATGAATCACTGGCTTTATGACATGCTTTCAAAGTCTTGTTTCTGGATTTGGGTGGTGAAATTCATTGGACAGATGGTATCTAGGCAGGGTAAATTTGATTATCCTTAAACGGTTAAGAATGTTATGACTTCATAGAACCTAGGTATTGTCTTCGAGATTAGGAACATCTTGGGAATAGTAGGATATTATCATTGGTTTGAATAAGACACCCTGATATTGGATTTATAGATGAATATTGTTACTCACAATGTGGTTATGTTTTCTTTTAAAGATAAATGTTAATTTTCTTTTGTGGTAGTGAAATGTTTTTGACTAATGCACTAGTGATGACACTTCTAGAGGTTGTGCAATTCAATGTGGTCTTATGTGATGCCAAGGGTTCAGGTTCAGGGTGATTTCATATACATGGTAATCATGTTGTTTCCTATGGATATCATCAGATTAGGATTCATTTGAAAAACTACCCTACCCATGAACTTGAACTTGTAGCTATGAGGAACAGATGTATGAGTTGGTGGCACTACCTTTTCGGGAAAAGGTTTACTATATATCGAGACCAAAAAAATCATGAGTTATATCTTCTCTCAAAAAAAAATTAATCTTCATCAGTGTAATTAGGTGATGTACCTAAAATATTTCTATTTTTACATCACATATAACCCATGTTAATGGAATTTAATTTTAGATTCTAAGTGGAGAAATCGTCAAATCTATGCTGTGAAAGAATATTCATAAGAGTGGAATTTGATGGATTTTATTGCACACTTTCATAATGGATTTTAGGATAAAGGGGATACATTTTATTAATCATATATTCTGTTGACACCTTCTCATCTCAAGATGAGTCTATTGAACCTAGATATCTATGATGAATTCCATATCATTAGAGACTCACTTTATGGTGGGGAGACAAATTATTAGTTGTTCTCCAATCGGGGTGTACTATGTTATTGGAATATATTATTTGTTTCTTTTATTAACATTGAAGGATGTGAGGGGGGTGGTCAGAATTACTTGTGGGTTATGCACCTCAGAACTAATACAATGTTATTTGAAATGCAGTAGTAGTTCCAAAGGTCAGGTATGGGATGAGCCAGTGTAAAATTTGTTTCCCATTTTTATACATTCCAACTGGTGAAACCTAATCCCCAGAAACCATTAGGTCTTACTCAAACACTTTTAGTCCCTATATGGATGTGTAATGAAATAAATATTAAATATTTGGTTGGGTTTCCTCATACCCAGAAAAATAAGAATTTTATTTGTGTCTTAATCGATAGGATGGTCGAGTTGGATAACTTAATACACATTCATGATACAACCAAAGTTGAAGAGTTGGGAAATCCCTATGTCAAAGAGATTGTTCATTTTCCTAGATTCCTAATTTTTGTAGTATATAATATGGAATCATGTTTCACATCTCACTTTGGGAGAGTCCTTTTGGTGGAACTAGTGTCCAATGTTCCTTTGAGCATGACCAAAAATCCACAGATGGATGGCCATATAGAGTGATCTTTACAAATACATGAGGAGAAGCATTATGCCTTTCTTCATTATTGGGAGGGTCTTAGGATGATCACTTGGGGATAGAAGAGTATTTTAATAACAAAGATTATCATTCATGGGTCAAAATGGCACCGTTTGAGTCCTTGTAAGACCATCTTTGTAAATATCATTGTGTTGGTTGGAGATTTGTGAATGATTCATTGTTGGAACAAGTTTGGTGCAAGAGGAAACTATAAAGAAGGAGATACTTCATCATAGAATGATGACATCTGGGAGCTGATACAAGTCTCATACTTTCCATTGTTATAGATCATTGGAGTTATCGGTTGGTGACCCAAATTTTTTGAATGATTCACCCCAGTTGGGTCAACGACGTCTTGGTAGGTAAAGGAAGAATGTTTCACATTTTTTTGAACATTTCTATGTCTTTGAGTTTGTGGGTAATTCTTATTATCATTTAGAAATTCCACCATAGATTATATCAACACATTATGTATTCCATGTATCATAGATAAGAAATTATCTCCCTCCTTTATCTCATTGTTTTGTTAATTGAGTCATCTTTATACTGAAATTGACTTATCTTTGACTATGTGGCTCGTTGGTCATGTTGATTTTGAGACCTAGGTACTTCATGGGAGGATGTTAACATCTATTCAAGTGATATGGTATCATTGAGATGATAATCAAAATATTTAGGAATAAGAGGCAATAATTATATATCATTGGATGTATTATTTTTTCATAGAAGATTCATCATAGGATTTCTAGGGAAAACAAGTTTTTATTGTGGGGAGGTTGTAACAACCCATTAATGGTCTGAAAAAATCATTTATAACATCATCATGGTATCTATTTTTTGTGTAATTGGTATGGTCAATAAAGATTTGTAATGATACCTATAATGTTTAATTTAATGATTTTTTAGACTCTAAACATTAAAAAAATCTTTTCAATAGGCTGTCGGAGGATTACCCATCAAGTAACAATGTTACAGATCATTTAATATTTTCAGGATTCATGTCATGAAAAACATCATGTTGTTATCGGTACATGTCGTAATATTTCATTACATATCAATAATTAATTCATTGTTTGTTTTAAATTGTGAGTGTTGGTTTTTAAGTTCAGGCACCAAATTTTTTACAGTTACGAAAATTAATTGTTTCACGACATTTATTGGGATTATATGTCATGTAATACCCCAACTGTGGCTTATAAAGTGGATGTGTGTATGAGATCTTTTTGTTCCTATACTCTAATTTTAATTCCCTCATCCTATTTCCTTACCCATGGGTCCTTGAACCTTTTCAACTCATATCAATCCTCTCGTTCGATGTAAAATTTTCGTTGTTCTTGTGGTGTGATTTCCATGTAATCTATCTCCTTCATTATTTGTCTCTATCTATTTCTCATCCTAATGGATATCAATATATCATCCAGAAATTTATCAACCTATTTCCCGTTGTGTAAGATCTCGCCTCTAGGTTGTGCTTTGAGGTCTTCTTCACCTTCTCTCTCATAGATGTGTTCCATTTCTAGTGTTGTGTTAAAGAAATGTTAGGTGATTACTTATTGATTATCCAAAATGACTATATTTGATGTTCATGATTTATCTCAATTGTTTATTTAAATTAAATCTCTCAAACATTATTTCAACTGATTTGATAAATTCCAATTCCAATGGATTGAGATATTTGAAATGGTTTTGGCCTGTAAATTGGGAAAACCCCAAATTATATTGAATTCTTGTGTGTTTAAGGAATGTTTTTGACTAAAAATATAGAATTCTAATTAAGGATTTGATATAAATGATTTAATTAAATATTATAATTTTGTTGTGGAATTTAATTTTGTAATTGATTGAATTGGTTATGAATGGATTTCAAAGTTCTCTAAATGTCATAAAATTTTATGATAGAAACCTAGTGGGTTTGTCATGTTAAAAGAATTATGGTTATGATTAAAACCCTTTTTGGATTGAAATGTAAAATTGGAATTGAAATATAAGAATGGAATTTAATTTTATTATTATAAGTCTTAAAACAAATTTCTTATCATTGATTGAGGAAGATCACAAGGTATCCTTAGGTAGTTGGTGAGTAAATTGGACACATATTGCCCTATTACAATTTTCTAAAACATACATGCAATTGGTTACATCACAATTAGAAGGGTGACGAGTCACCTTTGACCGATTTTATGAGGACATGTGTGTGAAGATATCTCTCAGACCACTTAAAAAGTATATAGTCCTATAGAGAGAAATACTAATGTTCCTATTTGGAAAAAACCATATTGTTATTTATATTTCAGTTATAAAGGTATATGAATGTTGTTTGAATTGATTTAATGGACTTCATGATTTATATAGAATATTATATATATATATATATATTAAGACAGTATTTTAGGAATACTACATCATTTCTATAGCCTTTTTATAATGTAGTTTCTATCATTTGAACTATCTTGAATGATTTGTTTAAATATTCATTAAATTAAAAAACCATATTACTTTTAAAATTAAAATCATTATTTTGGTTAATATATATTAAAAAATTTAAGTAATCATAGTGATACCCTACTGGACTTTTTATCCCACAACATTCTTATGCCTTAAAGCATTTGTAGATTAAAATACCTTACTTAAAAATGATTCCCTCTAGAAAACTAAAAAATATCATCTAAACAGAGATCTTATCCCTCTACCCATGTACAATTATACCCCATTATGGAAAATACTCCACTATAATCTAAAAAATAACATAATATTATTCTAAACTATAAAATTCACCATCAAATAGAAATGGATGGATGTTGGACCACTATTCCCTTATTTAGAATACCTCTCAAATAATTTTAATCATCAATAAATTAAAAAATAATTGTATATGTTGAATGGGTAAAAGAGAAACAACCCAGAGAGATACCTCTGTATGATCTTTCTATAATATGAATGAATTAGAAACATCCATGGATCGTATATCATTAACATTCATCACCAATAACTATATTATAATATATGAAGCTGCCATAGAAAGTAATATAACAATGATAAAATTCACGAAAACTAAATTGATTGGACATCCATCTATTTCACCTTATTCATAGATCTATCAACTAATCCACAATGATTCCATAGGAAATGAACCAAGGGAATAACATACTGATAAATAACATTCTACTGATGGTCTTGAATTTCATCGTACATGTTTTTGAATGTTACATCATTATGAACCCCATGATTTCCATTATTGATAATTTGGGAATACTCATGATAGAAATGAAAATGTTGTGATACGTGGATTCCATTATGAATCCATGTAATCTATGAGCATAAAGATAAATGATACAAAATTCATTCATCCCATATAGACACTTTGAAAATCCAAACAAATAATAAGAAATATTATTACCACAACCAATAATTCACTCCCCATTATGATAAAATTAATGCATGAACACATTATCACAATAATCAGACAACAATGGACAACACCTATGATCAGCATTATAATTTAGATTAAAAATGTATGTACTCATTTTTTTATTGTACTAATCTACATAAAATCATCCCCTTATCGTACCACGGTCCAATAAAAAAGTGATTTTAATGGTGATACATAATATATTTCAAATGGATCAATAAACGTTATAGAGTAATAATTTAATTTGAAATAAAACTACACTATTGTTATGTAAATCTCTAAAAAACTACAACATGGAATTAAGGTGTGAAAAAAAATAATTTATATAACGAAATGATCACACTAACTTATCATTACATTTTGGATGAAATGTAGTGTGATGGAAAACTGATTGAAGAAAATAATTCTGGATATTTCCACACACCATGAATTTTAAACATGTGTCATAATCAAAGACGATAGTATATATAATACCATGATGACTCACCTCCTCTTCCAAATAATATACGGATTGAAAATACACTAATATCACCATATTAACTATTAAAAATGGGTTGTATTTGTCCAAAATCCTATAATAGCCAATATAGTTCACATCCCCCATGATCAGGATGACTATTGGAGAAGATTTTAATTGAGTTGTTTCACTACATCTGTTGAGGAAAAAAATAATCTGATGTAACCCACTACGAATAAAATTCATCACCTACACCCTAAATAAAATGAATCATTTATAGTCAAACTATGAAACTACATTATAATGACAAAGCTTATGAAAATAAAGTCACAAGAAATAATTCAGCATAGCAACATCAAGATCCACTTCTAAGAGTGAATTAAAGAACTAACATAGATCCTCCATATAAAACACTATAGTAATGAAAAAACCTCTCAAAAAATCACCCAATAGTAACCATCATCAAAAAAATTCACTAATGCATATAGATAAGTTAATAATTCTATTTATACATCTATATAAAAATCCCCATGTTTGAAATACATCTCTTGTGGAACAAATTTTAACTTCACAGAAACATAATAACAACACCAAAAAATATAAATATGTTCTATATAAATGATAATCATAGCTGTGACTTAGATAACTCTCCATGATAATTCAAACTCATTACCAAAACCTCTATGAGACATCTTACACAAAGCATCATCTACAAAAATATCTTTTCTTCATGTATATGATATCATTAAGTAATTATCCTAAAATAATTTAATCTAAAATCAATTTAAAAGATTCATCTTTTCATTACAAAACACATACCAAAGATATTGTGATTAATTTTTTCAACAAAACAAAAGAAGATGTAGTAATTTGGTAATATCCCTCGACCCTCACTCAAAGATCCAGTGCTAAAAACAACACCATAAAAAGTATGGATTTGATACAAATAAAACTAAAAAAATACATCTAGATTTTATAACACAAAAATAAAAAATTAGATAACATACTTACCAATGAATTTTTTGAGTATATATTCATTGGATATTATGAAAAAATATTTTGTAATAAATTAGATACTTATATCATTCCCAAACCCAACAGGCCCCTGGACAGAACTCCCCAATCCCTCCTCTAATAGGATATGGATGGGTGAGTAATGGTAAGTAGGCATATCTCACTGATGGGAGTCCTTTTCCTATGTTACATATACACACACTCCCACAAACACGTTGATAATACTATGTAGAAATAAAAAAACATGAAACTAAAACAAATTCATAAATCTACCCAAAACAAGAGAAAGTATTGATAGAATAAAAATGGAAAAACATATACAAACAAAAAGAAATCTATAAATCATACAACCTACTCTAAAAGAGGGGTTCACTGTCAAATAAAAATATATAAAATCTCCACATTCCTGCTCATATAAAAACCTTTGTCAGTCCCACTCACTATGATTCAGCTGCATCATGTACCTCTTGGATTATATCAAAAGGACCATAGTCTGCACATGATAGAACATGTGTGGGAAAATCTTGATCAAGGGAGAGTAAAAAAATATTTATTAGGAACCCCAAAAACAACAAAAAAATGGGGAAACTAAAATGAAATAGTCTCCTCGAGCACACCTAAGGGAGCCCAATTGAGATACAAATTCCATATCATGTCAGACTCAGTAATAAATTAAAATTCTTATCATTCCACCAGGTGTGTCAACCGAAACATGTGACAATATGTTAAGGAATCCTAAAAAACACACATATATACTCATCTCTGAATCCAAGTCTCATGATGTTCCCACCTTATAGCCTATATCATGATTAAACTCGAGGATTTATCAGTAGAACAAATAAGGGAACACGCTCTATGAGCTTTGACATCCTTGATGGAACCTATCCAAGAGATACGCTCTGTTAATAACTAGTTAATAGGTCATTCTCTAGTTCCCAACCCCATATGTTCTACCAAAGCTTGTATGAACCTCACACAAGGTAGTAATAATCATTATGGTGTGGTCTAATACTCATTAAAACACAGAGTTTATAGATTTTTGCTCGAAACTATGAACCAAATTCATTATATCTAACAATATATAAGCAAGTCACATGCACCTCACTACTTCACTATACATGGTGGAGTTTTATATCTTATTTATCCCACAATGCCTATGTTCCTTCAGTATGGAATGTCCCACACCTTATTCCCTCAAGGGAGCACTAAATCAAAACATATAATCATATAAACTAGTGGAATGGCCTCATCTTAGTATCAATACTCAACAGTAGTGGGACAACACACAATAATGGATGTCCCACTCCCTGATGGTTCTCAGATATGGGTGAGTATAACCTAGTGGGTGAGGAACCACCATTTTCCATAATTGGGGAGTAAAACTCCACAATCTTGATTAATATGGGGGACCCACACCTTGACACCATAGGTTAGTATCTGCCCCTGCTTAATTACCCACTATCTAGTTCAATAGGGGAGTACCAACTCTACCAGAATAATAAGAATTGTGGATGTACACCCTTTAACCATAGGTTAGTTTTGACTCCATTGATATAGAACCTACACCATAACATAATAGGGGAGTTCCAACTCTATCTATATATAAAATTTTATCTAAATGTGAACTCACGTAGTATTGGAGTTCAATATAAATATAGAGAGGACCTGATTCCTAGTCTAAAAGGGGAGTAAGAACCCCATCTGGAAAATGAGTATGGAGGGCCTACACCATAGCTCAATAGGAGAGTTCAATCAAACAATTAAAATGATATAGGGACCTCATTCCGGAATAAATCATTGGAATAAAATCCCAATAAGAACTACACAAATGTGTGGAACGTCCACCCACAACATGGGCAGTACCATTTCCGTCAACTCATAGATGTATGGTAAATGAGTTCCTTAGTGCTATAGGTGTGTACCATCCCCAATAACTCTTTTTTATGTACCCATTGATCTACTGCATCAGTCTTTCCCCACTACACAAGTGGATTTATCGAAACATGGAACATCATACCCATAAATCTGAAATGGAGACCATCACCACATTCTATATAGAAAAATACTCTGGATAGAATACATACAAGCATGAATACGAGTTCAATAGAAGGATATTTGGAAATTAGAAGATCATAAGAATAATTCAAAGGAGGAATCAATGCGCACTAGGGTCCACATGACATGTGAGCCTACCCAAGATCACTGGGAAGGTATCCAGATTAAAAGGATTGGAAATCCATGTAGGGGGAACATGGAGTGTTCAACCACTAAATGGGGTGTTCCACATCACACGGGTTGTGGATATTTTCCTCTACGTCACAACCTAGCTATCAGTGTCCCTAAAATTCAATAAATCCCACACTACATGGCATTTTCATTATAAATATACATGTTTACAAGTAGTTTTACCATGTTCTTGTACTTTTACATGGCCATGTACTTCCACACGGCTTTCCCAATCCATGTGACATGGCCACATGATTTGGGTTACTACATGTTGTGTCGCCCCCTGTACATGGAATTTAGACCCAGATGTATTATTATAGGATGATGAAGGGATATATAGTGTGTCTCTTTAGACTAGATATCATGTATTTGGTAATTTCAGTCATTACTTACCTTCAAAAATCTCTAAATCACCCTGGTTTACGCCAATACCCACAGGTCAACCTATGTGGGATCTCGAGAAATTTTATTTGTGGTTTAAATCTATAAAAATGAAAAATATAGGATATTGGGTCTAAATATAAAATCTTCAAACCTCGAAAGAGAGACACTAAATCTTCAGGTAAAGAACAATGGCTGGATCTTGTTGCTCCCTGATTTAATGAAGAATGCCTCCAAAAAAAGATATTGGCATCACCTAATTGTATTGATTCATGTTTATTTTATTCATCTCTAATGGTGTATGGGAGTGGAGTGGATCCAATTTTGTTTATTTACTACATTAGGGAGGATTGATTTTAGATTTTAACTAAATTATCATTTAATTAATTAATCCTTCCATTAATGACCTACCAACTCACCTTCAAAAAAAACTCCCCATGTGGCAATATTTATGTCATGCCTAAAAAACATGAAATTTTGAACCCATACATAGCCTCATATTTTATATCTGAGACACCACTCAAGAGTTATTTACATTTTAGGTGATAGTTCTCCACATGACAATATTTATATAATATTTTTTAATTCAATGCTCTAAGGCTCTCCGGGCACCAAATTCCTGTGCAGACTTATCACCTGGATTCTAAAATATTTCTAGAATTTTTCTAATATTTTTCATATAAAACAAAATACAATAAATTTTTCCCACCTTCTATGAATTTCATTCAGAAAAACCGAAATCCTATGAACTAGGGAAGAAAATTGAGCTCTCAAATGTAACTCCTATGCCTTATATCCCACCAAGGGTTCTCGTGCCGCTTCCAACCACACAATTTTGGGAGACACCAAGGACAAAACACACACAAAACCATCTATAATAAGTTATACATCATGAATATAATAGGAACATCTCTACATTGTTATGGTATGTGGAAACAAGAAAAATTGTCGATCTACAATCATAGGGTCTAGTGGTACGCCACCTGACTAACCTAATGAAAATACAAACAATAACCCAAATTTCAAATCTGACCCTTGATCAACTCCACTAAAACCTAATCAAGTAAAATTCAATCAAGATTTATGTTTATCATGTGAGGGTACGAAAAATATATTATGTGATATTAAATTTATCCAACAAATGAAATCTAGGAAGAGAAATCTTGTCACATACCTTTCACATCAATACATAACCTAGAAGGATGGTAACAAGAACTAATAACACTATCACAACCACTAGTGTCATCCCAACTAAGGATGTATGGTAAAGAACCCTTTTCCACAATGGAATGGGTGTTAAGAACAAAAAATACAATAAAAATACACGTTCCTGCTTCGATACTCTAGAATACAGGCTCACTATGAACACACATGTATAAGGATCTACTTCACAACACCTCAAAACTATCCTCTTTCAGTGGTAATGATTCCCAACATGGTTTTGGAAGTATATAAAATGAATCATCATTGGGTAAAGTGTCCCTCTTTTTCATGAGTCCAAATCTTGACAAAATATTCCACATCATCATCATATGTCTTGTGTACAATGATGACTCAAAAACTACAAGTGTACCAAAAAGGGGTTTCAGAAATGCCCACACAGAGTCATTTGGGTCTTCTTCCTACAACAACTAACACCTCACCAAGAACTAGACATAGTGTTTCGAGGGACTCAACCACCAAAACCTTGCTACAATTCTCTTTTTTTGGCATTGACTCACCCAAACAGTTTTTCACAAGTCACAATAATGTGTCATAGTGGGCGGTGGGGTGATTCCCCATATTCTTCATGTACTTGAAGATAAATTTTACAACACCAACAAATGGTTTGACATATTCCCTACATCATAGTTATTCAATTACATGTATGAAGTGGAAATAAAAGAGTACCTAACAATGTTTTCTAAAAATTAATACTATAGAAAGTAGAAAGCAAAATAGTGTGCCCCTATTCATCGACGAAGCTTATATTATAAAAGAATACATGGCCTTTAGTTGTCCTACATTTTATCCTCATTATCCCTAATCCAGACCTTGTCCACCATGGTGTGGTGGTGGAAACACCTCAAACATCCTTCCACCAACTACATCTCTCCCCACTCTTATGACAAATCTTCTATTTTGTAGAACCCCATACACCAAATAATTCCTCAACCATAGAATCCCATTTACTAGATCTCTCTTACTAGAAAAGTGGGACATACAATCTTTATAATTATTTCTCCAGTCATTTCAAGTTTAACACCACCTTTATACATGAACACATTATCCCCGGTGCTACTCCACTGCTACATGCCCATGTTCCTGAGTTTGGACATGGGTATGCCTCCTATGACATGATCTAGTCATCTATCCTATATTATATATTATTAATCCTTTTCCTTGTGGCCACCACTATGGGCCACCTCCATATATCCCTCTTCCTCAATTCTCTCTACATACAGATCTCGCTCTAATACAACCAAATATGAAGGATAGCCCACGAAGACTAAAACTACTTTGATGTCTCTTTGGATGACTATATCAATGTTCTGGGATCTGAATAATGGTTTTGAATCCATAAATATAGAGTAGCATGAAATTCCTATGATCCTTGTTGAGTACTCCATCATTATCATGCTACCCTACCAAATTAGCAGAAGGTCCTAGATATGCAACTACCTTTCCGTGGTTCAGTAGAAATCTTCCCTAAAAAGTCACTCCTATATCACCCAAGTGATTCATACCACATCGTGAGAATATTCCACTAGAATACAGAATCTCCTAGCTAAATAATGCATAATTATTTTCCCCTTGAAAACGATCTGAACGAGAGATGTTCTCAAAAAATGGAAAACATGTTAGTATGCTTTGAGCCTATCATCACTTATCAGGGGGACTATATCAAACAGATACATAAGTGGTCCTTGACTCCATAACTCATGAAACACGCTAATCATATTCACATAAACATTCTACACAACCAAAAATCCTAGCACACAATGGGTGATGCCTCTACTAGAGGGCCACCTAGTGGTACCACCACAAAACTAGCTCCATGTGGAAAAGACTCATCACAACATAGATTGTAACAACAATCACTCTATAGAACCCATTCTAGGATTCTTCATAGAGAAATCCTAAAATAAACTAAAAATACACCACAATGAGAGATTATATTTGGGGTGGTGACAAAGAAAGGGCAATGAAAAAATTAAAACACAATATTATTTAGTGCATGTACCATTGTTTCCATGAAACTAGTGTTCTATTGTACATAGTAGAAATGTAGCTTATAATGGTCATGGTGAATGCATATGTTATTCACCTCCCCAATACTAGAACCTCTAGCCTGAGGTATGATCACAATTAATCCTAATATTGTTTCTCTAAATCCTAAACCTATAAAATTACTCTCCGGTCCGAATGTATAAAAACCACTAATACTACACTATTACACCCCATCCCGATGGGGCAAAGGCTAAAACACCCCAAGCCCACCTCAAATAGGTTCAGGGCTATATACAATCACCTAGTAGGAATATGACACATATGGGAGGCTTTTTCCTATGTTACTAATATGAATGCACCTTCAAAAACCTCAATGTAACGGTGCAATTATTTAAAAAGATAGAAAATAAAATGCATATATACATCGATCCTAAAATAGAATATAGGGAAATTATTGAAATAATTAAAATAGTGAAACACGCACCCAACAAAATAAAACTATAATATGTTTATCCTTATCAGATTGAGGGGATCCATGTCAAATAAAACGGTTGTAATGCTCTTTAACCCATGTCTAGTAAACAACTCTTTTATCCTAGCTTAGTAGTCACTACATTCCATTGGTCCTCCAAGAATATCGTCAAAAGGCTTATGGTCTGCACAAGTCCAAAATGTCCTATAAAAGCATATTTGGTGGGGGAATAAAAATAAATTTTATGTTCCCCAAAATCCAGAAATAGAGAAAAGACCAAACCAAAAGGATATTGTCTGATAATCCTAGATAGAGGGAACCAAATTGTAATATAAACATCATCTTGAACATTTATCAATTATACATGAAAATTCTGTTCAGTCCACAAGGGGTGTCCACTTATACACATGAAATTATAATAATGAATTCTAGAAAAAACGGTTATATACTAATATAAAATCATATTCTAATGATGTTTCAACTTCATATCCAACTACATTTTTCTTCTCAAGGATATAATGGTAACAAAAACTGGGAGAACACACATTACGAGCTCAACCATCTAAGATGAAACCAATAAAATATACACACTACATCGAGAGAAACTAACTAGGTCTATTTATAGTTCCAAACACAATTTTATTTTCAAAATTAATTCTAAACCCTACTCATGGTTGTAATAACCCAACAAGAGAGGCACACTCCTCACCACTGAGAAACTTTGAGTGAACATTTCTCTAGACTATACACCATGCGAATCCTCCCAATCAAGAGGGAATGGGAGACCTTGAACTCATCACTACCCTAGAGTTGAGGGAGTACAGGATTCTATCTAACATGAGAAAACTATTTCGCTCTTATATGGAGTGGCTCACACCTCATTCCTTCAAGTTGGAACTAACTCTTATCCATGTATCACAATTAAACAATTAGAGGGGCCCAAAAATTATAGTTGTACTCAATAGATGAGGTAGCACCAAATCCAATGGAGGACCAAATCCCTAATGCTACATGGATGTGGGGGAGTACAACACCATAGTTGAATACTCACACCCTAGCACAACATTAGAGTACCACTCTACTTGGACAGTTACTATTGGGGTCCGTACCCAGAAACAATAGGGTAGTACCAAACCTAGGATGGAGTACCCACACCCTAGTACAACAGGGGAGAACCAAATCTTCTTGAACAACATATATGGTGGACCCATAATATGGAACCATATGGGAGTTATGAGCTCCAAGACAACGGAATCACACCCTAACACTATATGAGACTTACAACACTATCTATACGTCAAATCTGGTGGACCTGTTCCCTAACATGAAAAGGGAATAACAAATATATGTATAAATACCCAATCTGTTGTCCAATAGGGGAATAATTACTCTATTTGTGCAACATGTTTGGAGGGCCCACACACTAGCTCGACATGGGATCAATATCCAACAATACAAACAA
The DNA here is from genome assembly GCA_963277665.1 of Viscum album. Taxonomy (NCBI): domain Eukaryota; kingdom Viridiplantae; phylum Streptophyta; class Magnoliopsida; order Santalales; family Viscaceae; genus Viscum; species Viscum album. The sequence continues at coordinate 56,147,384 of OY728143.1, read as the reverse complement.
AATTAAGAAACCTCACCCTAATCAATCAGGTTAATACCAACCCCAAAAGAACTAACCAAATATATAGAAATCAAGTCTATCATGTGAGTATTCCCATTTACACTAATAATAGAGGTAATTGAATCATATTCCCTAGTTCCATGAGAGAATACCAATCCCAACCTCACTTTTTATTTACCCAACTAATCTACCACATATGTTATGCACCTCTACACAAGATCTATGCTCAATAAATGTCATGTCATACCCATCATGTCATTATGGATTCCTCCAATTCAATATTTTTAGAATACATATTAGTATATTCCACTCTCATGATTTAATCCTTGTTACAAATAAGAAAATATGGAATGTGGATGATCTCATGAAAATATAGAGGAGTACAAGACATGCACAGGGGTCCACACAACACGTGATACCGCCTATGCATCCTGGATGCATATCCAAATTACATAGTTTCACATTTCATATAGAATTTCAAGGTTTTTACTCCTCTATAATGAATATGCTACATCACTCGATCCCTTGCTGTCTTTATTTTCTACATGGACTGACTATCAGATCCTTCATATATCGTGCATCTAATACTAAATGGTGTGTTCAGGCTAAATAGCCACTTGGTCATGTAGTTTTACAATGATCATCATTGGAACCCCATGTATATGTACATTGTTCATGTAATTTTAGAAATAAATTTAAATTCACAAATCTTTCTAAATCCATGTCCCATGGCTACACGGTTTAGGTAACTAGATGACATGTTACCCCAGTTGACAGTATGTAGACTATGGGAGTCTTCATATTTGAGTAATAAGGAACCTAGGGTGTGTCTCTCTTGAATAAACAACCCGTAAATGTTAATAACAATCTATAATTACCTTTAAAAAGCATCATTCGCCCTATTTGACACTAATACCCCCAAATCAACTGAAGAGATATCTCTAGTAAATGTATTTGGGCTCCATAACTATAAAATAATGAAAAAAGGGGATCAAAACCAAAACACAAATCCACCTACCTTGAGGGGAAAACATTGATGTGTCAATTTTATAATGAGGCCTCCAACATTCTTCACCCTAATATGATAATGACTAGCACAGAAAATTGAGATCGGTACCTCCTTATTGTGTTGATACATCCTCATTTTTTCATCGCCAAAGGGGTAGGGGAGAGGAGTGGATCCTATTTTGGTTTGATCTTACAACATTATGGGAGGGGAGGTATTAGGTATAGGTAAATGAAATTTTCATTTATTTATTTAATCAACCACATAATGCCCTGCCAACTCGCCTCTGACCAAAACCCATGGAGTGGACAACATTATGACTCCCATATGAATAACTTGACGTTCTGAACTCAACCATGGCCTCATATCATTCATGTAATTTTCGTTTTTATTGTTATTCATTATTCAATAGAAAATTCAAGTCCATGAAAAAAATGTACTATATATTTTTAAAATCACCTCTCTATGGCACTATAGGCCCCAAATTCCCGTGATGAACCAACACCTAGCACAATTGTTTTTAAATGACCCAAATACTTACCTGTAAATCATTAGACACTATAAAATAACGAAATAGTTCCTAATAATACACATCATCACCCCCTTAATTATTTATATATAGTAACTCAGTAGGATATAAAATATTAATAATCTATCTTCGTGACTAATAAAGAAGGAAACATAAGAAGGGTGAGTTGAATTGATCAATAAGGGTAAATTTAAACTATATTGATTTATTATCATTGGTGATAGAAAATGACTGTAATAGTGTGGTCACTCAATAAATGTTTATAAAAATAAAAATAAAACAATTTATAACAATATAATTAAAAAAAATTAAACATTATTAATGATGTATAGTATTAATATTATAAACAGTCATATTATTCATTAATAATGATCTATATGAATTAAATCTACAAGAATTGTATACATTATATATTTAATCATGCATAATAGAAAACATCTTGGACTGAAGGAATATTATTTTCAAATTACTCTTATAATCAATTTTAAAAATACAATATCCTACTAGGTAAATAACAATAATTTATCAGTATAAAAATATAGATGGTTAACTCTATGACATTACACAATGCATTTGAAGGCTATAATAAAACCAAACAATAACATTTTATAATGTAATCACCCTTCCATCGTTTACAATGGAACCACCCATAATTGTAAACAATCTCAATGTACAATAAAATGTATAAAATAAAACTACCATTTCATTCATAATAAAAGTCATTACATAAATCTCATTCAATTCATAAAATATTAAATGTAGGGAAAAGAATAGGGTCCCATGAAAATCTATCTAAAACAATGTTAATTCATCCAATAAAATAAGAGTGATTACATCCTCAAAATATATACCCAGTGGATCTTAATTAAAAAAAGTTTTTTGTTACTAAATAGAAAAAACAAAAAAAAAATATTACCACTATTGTTGAAAATATACTTTTTTCATTAAAAATAAATTTCTAGAATGTAAAATATTAATAATATGGTGAATCAAATTTCAATGAAAATAATATTTTAAAACATATAATTTAATTTTAATATAATATAGCAGTTATGTTAAAATGAAAATTTGTTAATTTCATAATCATTAAAAATATACATTCTTCATAGAAATTTCTAAATAGAGTCAAATTGGATCTAATCATAAAATGTTTTTTAATATCCAATTAAAAACTTTTATAATAAGGTGAAGTATAATCTAAAATATCGTTTGGGATTTTATTTATATTTTAAAATTTGGATTTATGAAATATTTTTAGAAAGTATTAATAATGAAGAGAATGAATATAAATATAAAATAAATAAAGAAATATGTTTATGAAAAAATTACAGTTCAATCATGGAGACTATATTTCATATTTATACATGTGTTTTGTATCAATTTTATGTATAAAATTATAGAAAGAAGTTAAATATTATTTATTAGTAAATAAAATCTATTATATTATAAATAGAAATATTATTCATTATATAATATTATATATATGATCAATGTTATTTTGTTTCAATAAATGAGTCTAATCACCTCATGATGGTTGTAGTCCACATCTGTTCATGAATGATGTTATTATTTTTCAATAGATGGAAATGTATTAGAATTGATGATATATTTCCTTCTCTTTCTTACTAATATTTCATCAATATATATATATATATTTATATATTACAAAATTCTAAACCAATATGAGAGAAGGTGATGCAAAATTAACTACTATAGTTTGTGAGTTAGTTGTCTACCATACATATGTATGATAGTTCTATTTCCCATTTTATATAAGTGGAAATGGATAATTCATATTTAATTAAAAAGAATACATATAATTATAAAGATGATAAATTTTTAATTATTTGACCATAAATGAATAATTTTTTTATTTTATAATAAGAAATAAAAAATATATATATTGAAAACCTATACCACTTATTAGGAAAACCACGTTTTATTTTCACCATAATCCCAATAAAGATGAAATGTTTCCCATTCAAATTACTATAGAATAATCGGAGAGGTATTTTAAAGGTATTTTTTATTGGACATGAAAGATAAAAATGACTCTTGAAGTGGGTATATGATTGTATTGTAAATCCCTTATTTATATTTCAAGGATAAAGAATATTGGAATTACCAAAAGTATCAAATTTATAAATATTAATTTTACAGTAAAAATAGTTAAAATTTTAAATTTTTTGAATATAGTTTGATTTTGAGTTGAAATAATCACATTCAGAAACAATTTTTTTTTAATATTTTTTTTCTTAAATATTTATTTTAACTGCCTGTTATTTTTTTAACAATTATTTGGATATTAGCTTTTATTATTCATTAGGATTAATTAAAATTGCAATAAAATTAAAATTACTAGTAAATTGAAAATTAGGGATATTTTTTAACAAATCCTATTCACTGGAAAACATATATTGGTTTCATTAATTTTAAATATTTTTTATAAAATATTGATTATTATGAAATAACATTAATGTTGTTTTCAGAATTATATGAAATATTCTAATATAATATTTGTCCGAAAATTTTCATATGGTTAAAAATGATTTAGATTAAAAGATAATTATTAAAGTGTCTTAAATTAATCATAAAAACATATTTATATATAATGTGATGTTATTTCAAAATCATTTTATCAATTTAACCTCTTGTTCAACCAATCTAAACATAAATTGTGGTAAAAAAAATTCCATTAATATAGGTTTATAAGTTTACTAATAAGCATGAAATATTATTAAAATTGAAAAGAGTCACATTTTAAACAACTTTTAATCCAGATTGTATTCTTGAAATATTTTTATTATTTTTAAATAATTTATTATAATATTATTTGACATAGTATTTCATTATTTTAATTTTGGACACTATTTATATGGTTTTAATTTAGTGAGAAGAATATAGTTATTGATTTTGAATATACATCCCAAACACAAACCCCTATAATATACATTAATGTATAAAATTGTTGGGACACATTAAATCGCCAAACATTACTTCTAGAGTTTGATGAATCATTTAATTGTTTTTCTACTACTTTCAAATTTTTTTGTTAGGATTAAGTACGAATTTATGGATTTTATAACAACACTAACAATTAAAAATAAATAAATTGGGTAGAAAATAATTTACATTTAAATAACCTTTTATATTCAAACATAATTATTTTTTATCCTAGTTGTAAAATATTATAGATATTAAATGTAATAGATTGAAGTATTCAACATTATTTGAAATTAAAATAATATAATTGTTATAAAGATACTCATGATATAATAAATTGGCATGTTTTATAATCTCTTATGGACTAGGACTAAAAACAATTATCCAATAAAATAATTTTTTTTGTAGTTTTGTAGGCCGTATCCAATTATTTATTAAATTAATTACCCTATTTACCATTAAAAAGGTGAGAATTATTTACTACATTTACTATTACCAATGAGAAAAAATAATAGGTCCCTTTTTCAAAATTTTTCTTCTGACATTAAAATATTTATTTCATTTTTTAATATTCAATTTAGTCATGTAAAAAATTTAAATTCAAATTTAATCCTGGAAAAAATAATGAAAAGAATATATTTTGAAAAATGATTAAGGTATAAAATTATCTTATATTGACATTATGATGTGAAATAATCATTATATGAGTTGAATTTTTTTTTTAATTATTTATATTATAAATTTATTTTATAATATTAATAATTATTTAAAACTGTATTTATTTGATATGGAAAAAATATACACTTAAATGAATTTGATGGGTTACAAATACATCAAAGTTATAAAATATCTCCCAAAGTATCATTAATCACATTGAACTCTTATAAATTAAATCCAAAAAATTGTATCTATGACATTGAACATAAGATAAATGATAAACATAAAAATCCATGATGATATCTTGAAATATTAATATAATTTCACATAATATAATGATAATTTCTCAAGTAAACTATAAAACTACTATTATACCAATAGTGAAAGCCTTGGATCCACACATAGAGAGTTGTTACTAAAACATCTGTCTTAAAATGCATGAAATTGATAAAATTATATGTTCCCAATTTTCTCAATATAAAAAATAAGTCATAAAACCAAAAAAGTGATCAATTATATACATAAGGTCCGTTTTAGCTTATAATTTATGATAGTTTGGAAAAACAATTTACATATAAACATTTACACATAGATAAATGGTTTCTAAAAATGTAAATCATCTTCTCCTATATTATTCAAATGTAGTAAAAAAATTTGGAATAACATACATAAAACCATTTTTCAAAAACTAGGGAACATGAAACATTATAACACTTTGGTCAAAATCATCGTATGGTTTACGATAAGCATTAAAAATTGAATATCGTTAAAGTTAATAATATAAATAGTTACATATGATGAATTAATCAATGTATAAGAGAGTAATATAAGTTAAATTAAAAACATAAAATTTGGTCAATAAAAAATGATTCATGGGATAACTAATTAATTTAAAACTAGATTCATATTATTTTATAATCCCGATTCAAGTGAAAACAATCTGTTAGAAATCGATTAATTACATCATATAGGATACTTGGAAAATAATTTCATTATCACACATAAAACCAAAATTAAAAATTAAATAAACTACATGTAAATTTTCAATAATATTTTTTGAAAACACTACAACAGGTTAAATCAATTTCATAACCTATTTCATTAATGGGACGATATATACCTATATAGAAATGCATTATAATTTAACCACCCATCTGCGGTTTATAAAAAATACATGTCCTTAGTTTATAAGGGAGTCACATATCATCCTAAAGAATTTTGAAATACAATAATATTAAAAAAAATATAGTGTTTATTTTATAAAAAAATCATATAAAAAACATATCGTTATTCAAAACATGATTATCCAATGATAAATAATTAATCTCCATGACAATATATTTGAAACAATCATAATATATATAGATAAACAATCAAGATGGTATCACTACAACATATCCCTAATAGGTTATATGTGATTAAATTGGTATTTTTAATGGGGGAATAAAAATAAAATCAAATGTTTACCATAAACAATATTTAAGAATATACACATTCCACATTTCAAGACACTTTCAAAACATGAAAATATAAAAAATATTATAGAGATAATTTTAATTTAAAATAATACATGAATTTTATATATTAATATTCAAATATAATTTTTTTCATGATGGTAAGGAAATCAGTTAATTTAAAAAACATTATAAATAATTATTATTTTCAAAAAATTATTAAAATAGACACAAGTAATCCATAATAAAATTTTTATAAAATTTCATTTTAAAAAATATAAAAGTGTGTAAATTATCATTTAAAATAACTTTTGGACATAATTAAAATTTTCAATTGATAATTATAGATTTTTTTTTTAATGGATTGATATAGAAGATAATTAATAATTATCTAAAAAAGAGAATAACTTTGATTTACTTAATAAAAACATTCTTATTTTTTCATTTATAAATAAAAGAGATAAAAGTAACTAAAATTGTAAAAAATTTACAATTACACAAGATCAAATTATTCTCAGACTAAGGAAATATGTAAATATTATTTAACCTAGTCAAAAATTTACCATTAACATTCCCAAAAATAAATTTTACTATAACATAAACCCATTACCACTTTTGACACTATAAATAATCAACAGATAAAATGAATATAATACTCTTATGAAAATATAATTTATTTTATGAATTAATGTATAAAAATTTATTTATGAAGAACTAAGAATAAAATTCATAAAAATAATAGGTCACGATATGAATCATATCTCATTAAAATTAGATTAAAATAGAGAATGTACTTGCAGATTCATAACTTTTGAGATGATACTCACCCCATGATTTGATTATGTCAAAATATTTAAATCCATAAATAACCTTTTTGATTACATAATAATTCAATTTTTGTATATATTAATAAAAAATAATGGAAAATGTTATTAAAGAAGAGTTAAAACCTAATGAACGGAAACAGTGTTAACAAACCACTTATTACTTGGTAAATTAGAGGTAATATCCCCTTTAATGAATATATATCAAGTTAAAAATAAAAAAATATTTACTTTTATTGAATTCATGATATATATTCAAAACATATAGTATATAAACCATATAAAAAATAGTATTTTATCATTAATATACTCCAAAATTAAAAGAAATTTAATTAAAATCATCTACAATGAGTTCAGACAAATCATGCATTTAATTTAGTTCTCTTGTAATAAAAAATTCAATTTTTTCATTCTAAATAACCTATATGTTTATCCACTCATTGAGGAAAATATTAATATTTAATATTTAAATATTCATGATATTCAATGTCCATAAGCACCAGTTTATTTCATTTTATATATTGAACCTGATTTCAAATCATTATTTAATTTATGTATAAGGATTATCAATTTGTGAAAAAATAATCATAAAAATATGAAATAAATTTTTATAATTTTTATAATTTTATATTTTAAGATATTATTTATCACATTTATAGTTACATTCCTTCAATTATTATCAGTGGTTTATTCATAAGTGATGATGGGTATTTTTCCCATAGATGCAGAAATTTATAGACAAAGTATAATGGGCCATATGCTGTTAAAATAAAAGTGGATACCACAATTAAATCCCAACAAAGATTAAAAATTAATTTGAAATAGATAAAATTTTGGCAATTATTCACTTAACTATGGAATGTGATAATTCTATGGTTTTTGAGATGATCCATGGAGCATATTATGAGGATTATATTAATTTTTAGATTTCAATGCCCAATGGGTAACCCCACCATTTAAATAATACCACCAACTCATTTTTTTATTATCATAAAAACCCACATTGAGGGAAAAGTGGAAACCGCACATATTATGCCTTACACTTTCAAAATTCCAACCAAATCCAAATTCAAAAACCAAAAGGTAGTAGCATATCCACGAGATCCATTTCGCAAAAAAATCCTACAAATCATGCTGCCACTGGTAATGGCGTGTTGCCATCATCATTACTGCACCATCCTCATCCCTGTAGAACTGCACCGGAGATCACGCCATGCCCACCATTTAATGAATAATCGTATATTGGATTACCTAATAGGAATTAAATTTTTAAATCTATTAGAAAACACTAGGAGAAAATATTTTTCTCCTATAAAATTCAAAGAATTGTGTATTTATAAATATTAATTATTACATTAACAATGGGAATGAATCTTGATCATAATGTTCTAGATAACATTGATATTTCCACATTACATTTTACATCATATATTTTAATATAATAATTAAATTGTATTGAATTACGTTATGGGGGATCAATCATATGAAATGAAAATTGCAATTTAGGGTGGTGGTGATGAAGTAATTATACATAGATATTTTATTTTTTATGTTATATTGTTATGAATTATGTTTCTTATATTATTTTTAATTTATCCTAGGTTAGTTTTTATAGTCAATTTAGTTTTTTTAACAATATTTATTCTTCAGCACAAATTTTATCATTTTGTAGAAAAATTGATACAGTTAATTCAATGTGTGAATTTATTCACACCAAAAATTTTGAAATTTCCCACACAACGGTAGAGTGTTTGTTGTTCCTCAATTTTACACATTTATAACTCCACCTTTATATCTCTAATTTCATCTACAATTTATATATTTTGAAAAATGTAAGTTTACCCCTCTTATGGATTGATCAATGGAATTTTCAAGGGGTTGTATTGGATATTATTTCACATTTGATAAATTATTAATCAACTATTTGGGTGAGATTGTCAATAATTGAGGTACATTCCCCTTTGATCTCACTAATTTTAATGCTACACATATTAAGTGCTAGAACAATACTTTAACATGGAGTGGTCATGAATATGATCCAACAAGTATGTATGGTATTATCCTTGGGATAGTGAAAAAAAATATTGTGAGTTCTTTGGGACATTTTGTTTTGGTTAAAAGAAACATTTTCAATTTTAAGAATTTTAGCCCATTGAAATAAATTAATTAAATCCAACCCCTCCAAAAACCCTAGGATCAACCATACATTTCTAAATTAAATTAACATATTTCTTTTAAAAAAATCCCACTCAATTTGAACACATGTTGGTCATTTCATTTCAAATCACCTCATATAATTTTTTTTCATTGGGTACCTTTTTAGGTCTCTAAGGATTTGGTAACCAGTTATATACAAAAAATAGTCCACATAATCCATAAGTACAAGGGTTAATTGAGGAAACATTGAATTTAGATTCCCTTTCTATGGACCTTTGTTTGTTATCTCATACACTAGAATCCTATTCTCACCCAAAATTGTCTATTCTAACAACTGTTTATTGTTCTATTTCCTCTTTCTATATATGTGTTTTGTTAGAATATCAAATCATCATTTTATCCTGTAGTAATGTAGCATATTAATTATTATCCTGTCATATTCACTATAAGGAATAAAATGCAAAATCAATATTGGGTATCCCATAACAAAAATATATTCTCTAATCAAACCATAAATGATTACCCCACTCCCTATGAGAAGTACAATCATTGGTCTGATGGATGTTTAATGTATTATTTTCCCACCCTCTCAATGATGGGATTCAAATAAATCTTGGGGAGTTCTATGATGTTAAAACATATAATCATCTTGTTCCCAAAAATTTATCAATCAATTTTTTAATCCATATATATATAATGAATATTGAGGCTTCATCATTTATATTAGAACTACCTATAATTAAAACATGTGGGGAACACATCACTCCAATAATATTACAACCCATAACCTTATGTTGAATGTCTTGTTTCCCAAAAACATATCATTAGTTTATTGAATAACAATACATTGTGTTTTGGAATCATTATATAGATCTTGGAATTATTTATGGGTCTTTAAAAAACGTTGAAATAGATATTTGGTTTAAAAAATATAATTTGAAACTATAGAATGAGTTTCCTAAATATATCTGTATTGATGATTTTTAGATACAAATCAATAAACCATTAGTAGAAATAAGAACCTGATTACTATCCCCATTCCTAAAACCGATCTATAAAATTATGTGTTTAATACTTTTATTCCAAATAAGCCCATTCTCTTCATAAATTTTTCAAATGAGATTATGTTCAATTCTAATTCTCAACCTGGGTCTAAATGGGTTAGCTATCCTGAGATCAAATTCAAGTTCCATACAATATCTATGAGGAATTCTATCAGTGGTGATAAAAAACATAACCTAATTTCATATTATCTTCACGATTATAAATTAAAACTTCTTCTAGATGCCTTTTATAATATTAGGATGTACAATTAGATGGTCCCAATCTAATAATCCTGGGATTATATCACTCAATAGAAGTTATATTATTTTTCTTGAATAAATTTTAAATCCTTCCTTCCAAACCCATGAGATAATTAATCTCAATCTAGTATATGTGGGTAAAAATTTGGACTATATTATGATGAATGTCAGTATTGGATAACTTCGGGTGTCAATTTATATTTAAACTAATTAAACATAGTTCTTCAAAAGATTAATTCTAGCTTTTAATTTTTTTATATTTTTACTAGTTTTAATTTTTTGGTTTTATATTATAATGCGAACCACTTGGGGTTTCCATAAGGATATAATGTTTATTTTACATTAGATTTAAAGTTGAAATATTTTTCTATATTCAAATGGATAATATTCCTATAATATTTCCAAATTAAAATTCAATAATACTTGAGGATCCTACATATCACATCAAGAATTACTTATGAACTCTTTTCTGATGGCACTTCAAAATCAATATAATATATTATTTTACATGACATAATTTTAAATCCCATTATCCCCATCATTATTCCCAATTACAAACTCTCACTTAACTTCACTTTCAACAGTAAGGATGTTCACTTTATATTAGGGGAGTAAAAGTATAAGATTTTAAAAACAAAAGATGGATTTTGTTAATACAATTAATTAAAAAAATCAATTCATTATCCTTTGAATCTGTAATTTACATTATGGAACATTAAACCATAAGGTAAAATGAATATTAATTCCATAACTATAATTTTAACGCATGTTAAATTTGATGATCGAAGTTTTTCGAAAATTACAGTTTTACAATCTGATTTTTCAAATCAATTATCTTTATCCTTGTTATAAAATTCCCCATTGCATGTATCTTAATTTTTTTGTTTCTGTTTGAGTTCTTGGGTCCCATTAATAAAATCATATGTTTTGGGGTACCTTTGAGTTTAATTTTAGTAACTATGAAAAAAATAAAAAATTGTGGACTATATAAAGTATAGGTTTTTCTAAATGCATGGAGTCTATCATTTGGGGATCATTACCCCATATTTGTATTTAATAGAGCATAGATTTGAATATCTATTTTCAAGTATGTAATTGGAAGATTTTGGGTTGTCTATAACTTAGATATTGTGAGCCCATATGTTTCATTCTTGGAGTTGTTCTCTTCATCTTTATTGTGGTAAGAAGAATTAAAACAAAAAAAGGAAAAGTGAAAAGTTAATAAAAAATGAAAACAACCGATAATTACCTTAAAGATGAATATTATTCCATCCAAAAATGCCTATTCATTTCCAAATCAAAATAAAAATAAACCCTAACGTCTATTCTGATTCACAACACATCCACATACTTCAATAAAATTTGATGAAATATTCAAATGAATTTGGGAAAGGTAATGGTCTTGGGCATGAGATATTCTTTCTAACCAGTTCTATGTTAAATATTTTTGAATGGTTTAGAGACTATTTGTAATATTGAATTTTTATGACCAATTAATGTTATTTTTTAAAAAGGGTATTCAATTTCATAATTTTGATATGTTTTTATTGGTACTAGTGAAACATAGGTTGGGGGGTATGATTATCATCATATAGTTGAAAATATTCCTTATTTTTATTTTAATATTCATGTAGATAAATGTTTATAAAAACTAGTTTTAGTGGATTTTATAAATTGAACCTCATTTCTTGTCTTTATGCAATTCATGTTTAATGTGATTCTATTTTATCCCACCTAGTCAACAAATTTTGGAATAAATTTTTTACCATCATTTTAATTTCACATTATATGATATTATTGATCACAAATTTGGGAAAATTATATGTTTCAGGATCAAAGGATGATTCATAATTGAATATGGATATTTTTTCTATAGAAAACAAAATTATGAACAAAGAAAAATGTGCCTTGGGAATATCAAATAATAATTTAAACAACAATTAATCCCAATGAAGCTAAAATAATATGTTGAGATAAATACACATATAGGTAATATTTATTTCAACTGTTAAAAGAGGTAATTATGTGGATTCAAAGGAGATTAATTTCTCTTAGGTTTGCGATTAAATTATGAGCTAAATTTCAAGGCCCATAATGTTATCCCATAATTTTGAGTATAAAATATTATTGTCTTTCCCAATTACAATGAATGTCTTACATATATTTTTATAAATTTTGACAAAAATATTTTTCTTCTATTCCAATCAAAAAATCATCAATTTTAAAATTCAAAATAGCACATCTACTTGGGGAAATAATCTTGATCTGAATTTTAATAGTCAATAATGAAAAGTACACTTATTTTTCCAATACGCCTTTTATTATTCAAATAAAATGAGATTGAAAAGATTTATTTGGGATCATGCCAAAGGCATAATATTTATTCTATTACAAGGATTTGGTAATGTAATTAGGGGTATATGATTTATTTATTCAACTATATGGTTACAGTTTCATTTTTAAATAATATATTCAGTTTTTATTATGTAATTTGTTTGATTTACATAAATATCACACAAAGATCTTATAAATGACATATTTTATTCCTTCTCATAACATTTGGATAAGTTTGAATCATTTTGGGAATTTATTTACACTAACAATATTGACATTCCGCAAATAATAGTGGAGTGTTTTTTATTTTATTGTTTTTTAATTCGTCTATTCTGCCTTTATAAGTCTATATTCATCTAACATTGAGATATTGTAATCAATTGACGGATACAAACCTTAATGTTTATTACATTAATGTTTTAAGGGGTTGTATCTGATGTTATTTCTTATTTTAATAATTATTAATCAATTAGTTTGTTGATGTTTTTATTCAATGATTTTTCATGTCTTGTAATTTAAACTATTTTTTTATTAAACATCATGTGTGATAGAACGATCATAAACATTAGAGTTATCATGAATATTATCCTCCATTTTTATTGGTTATTAGACATAGGATAGTGAAAATAAAAAATATATGACTGAATTGAGATTTATTTTTTTTAAAGAAACACTCTCGAATTTTAGACAACAAAACAATTTAAAGAAATTCATCATATCCACCCTTGTAATAACCTTGGACCAACCATTCAATTTTAAAATCAATTAACATATTTATAATATTATCTTTATTATCTCATACAATTTAAACCCATGTTGTTAATTTCATACCAACATTTCCCCTGATATAATATATATAATATTATGTTACTTATTAGTTCTATGAGGAAATGATTACACAAGATGTATTAAAATATAATACTAAACCATTAAAAAATGGATAAATTTTTACTTAAACAATATAATAATATTAATACATTATCACTAAATAATTAATTCCATTTTTTCATTAAAATATTAAAAGAAATAATCTATTAAATCCAAACTATTAATTTAAATGACACTCAATTTTATTACATAAAAAACATTAGTATGTTTACAATGGTTAAGGTATTAATTGTTCATTAATATCCATAGAAACTACCTTAAAATAATTATCATTTAAAAAAATTTAAAATTAATATTTAATGATGGTAATGAAGAATTGGATATGTTTCAAACAATGACATTGTATTTCGTACGTACCAATGAGTATTGTTTCTATTTATCAAATAACATGATGAAAAGAATTAATGTATTCTTTTGTCATTGAATAATGATGGATATATCATAAATATCATATCAATTATTTAAATAAATATAACTATATTATCCTTGTGATGATTTTATGAAAAGATAATCAAAACACTTTAGAGAGGTAGTAGTCTAGAGCTACACTTTGATGATGTTATTATTTTCCAATGAAAGGAAAATTAAGAATAGAGAGGATATATTATCTTTCAAGGAAAATAATTATGTCATAAATATGATATATACATTGAATACACCATTATAATGTATTTTAATTTGTATTAATGGATTATTAATTTCATTGGTTCATAAGGTGGTAGTCCTTCATACATACTAATTGTTGTGCCATTTCAAAATATTTATAAGGGGAGAAAGGTACATATAATTTAATTTACATAATAACGACATTAAAAATTTAAGATAATTATTTTATTATTTCATCATGTTTGACGAATATTTTAATGTTGTAGATGATTAAATAAAAGTATTCCATTTTTTTAAAATCTATTCCACTGCATCGACCAATAATTCTTTCAGGTTAATTATTATAATATTTGAATGTTGACTTAAATAATACCACATTAATTTGAACATGAATATTTCAAAGTGTTGTGGGTATATAATAAATGATAAAATCGGTTATTTACCTATATAGAGGAATGGAGATGGGGTTACCTTTTATATGGGAGGGGAGGGAACTCTTGGATACACATAATGTGTCACACCTAGAATTTATAAATTAATTTTATTTTTTTTATTTGTGGCTTCAGGTTCTCATGCCACAGTCTAGGTTGGGTCTCAAATTGAAATTTTTATCTTTTAATGTTTTACTGGCTTCAGACCTGTGCTCGGTCACCACATGATTGGTGGTAGCAATGTAGCAAGCCCACGTGTGATGAAATTTCTTGTTATTATTATGATTGTTATTCTTTATGTTATTATTATTATTATTATTATTATTATTTAATTATTTCAATTTTTTAGTATTTTTATTTTCTGTTTCGTTATTATTATTATTATTATTATTTGTATTATTATTATTACTGTTGTTATTATTATTATTAAATTATTATTAAAATGAAAAACAGGAATCCTAGGTCTACCTGTGGGGGGCCCCTTCACCATTTTTCTTCTCCGGTGCGCCGCGCTCCGTTCCCCCTCCCCATGTTCGCTCGCTTACTGCTCCTGCAACAATGGCCGCCCTCTCTACCTTTCACGCCTCACAGGGATCTCCATCTAGGACCCCCACCACACTCCCCCCCCCATCACCCTTACTTCACAGATACATTAAACCCCAAGAACATCCCTCCCCTTGTCAATACACTCTAGTAGTCTATCCAGGTCCCTCTTGTCCCAGACACACACTCATGCTCCCTAGCCTCTCCCCCTGTTTGTCCAGGCCTTCTCCAGTGCCCCAGCCTTAGCCACTCTATTTAGGCCCTCCTTACCGACCAACCACAACGGAAACCTCCATTACTTCCTCGCTCCAGCAGTTCATCACACTTATCCCCCAGCATCCTCTCCACACCCTAGCATTAGCTCGCTGCACTTACAAAGCGCTCCCCCCCCCCGCTCGCCATTTTTCAACGGCCAGCAGCGCACCAAAATCTCAGTGGTCCAACCTCCATTTTCAATGTCGTCCAAAACCCCATACTCCAGTACAATTAAATATTTTTTTATTTTTTTATTTTTCTTCATTTTACCTTGAGGTTTTTATTTAATTTTGACAAATCCAAATACTGTTGTAATTGTGTGCCATATGTCTTTTCTCACTGTTAAGCATGTATGGTTGGTTCGCAAGGCGTTGTCCCTTCATCTGTCGATGTTCAGTAATGTCCGCACTTGATTTGAGGTAGTAGAATCCTATATTTCCTTTCTGATTAAGATCATTTAATTATTAGGTGTTTTAATTAATTATTTACTACGATCTTCACTTTTGTAATGTATTTAGTCATTCAACAATAGTATTTCCTACCTGTTTGATTCGGTCAAAAAAATTACCTATTTCCCCAGATTATATTTTTGTGTGTTTCTGAACATTGTGTTCTTTTTATGTCCAATTTTGTATTAGTAATGCATCTAACATGACACACACCTTTGTGATACTATTTAATAGACCGTCATTGTGATTTCTTTTTGGTTTGTGTAGGTTTTTTTACCTGTTAATGAAATTTATTATAAACAGCTTGACTGGATTATGAAATTACTATAAATATTTTGGTTGATTATATATTTGTTTATATTTTTATTTTATATTTACATAATTGTAGATAAATTGTTTAGTATTTTTCACTAGTTGTTCGTTTTCCAATAATTGTGAAATTTGGAGAAATTCTTGTCAAATGTACTTTTGGATTAGCGGGTTTGGTTAGAAAATGTTTTATATCATATATTGTGTTAAAAATGTTTTAAAAAGGGTTTATCAATTTATGGTTTTTTTTGTGTTATCCTAATTTTGGAAATCGTTTGTATTGATTTCAAAGAAAATTGAGTCCTTGTAAAAAGGGTTTAGAAATTTCACTTTCGTTGTTTTTGTGCCATTGGATGTTAGCACATCCATGGGCGCACTAGGTGTATAGATGGATGTGCACTCAAAGGAAAATAGATACCTCAAAATATTTTTTTTCAAAAAACATTGGTTTTCTATATATATATTTTTTCCAAATAATGTCTGGTTCATTATATGGCTTTTATTGAAGGTTTGAAATTTAGTCACAAAGGGTGTGCTCGTTCAGTGTTTACTGTATGTTTTGATGAATCTTATGCTCCAGAGTTTGTATTCCTGTTTCACAAGATTTTGCATTTTTCATTTATATATTGAAATGTTTTACTAAAAATGCATTGTATATTTTGGACTTAAAGGCATGTTTGGCTCATTCAGCTTTAGTGTAATGATTGTGTTGATTCTTTAAAATGATGATGTCTTGATTATTTTATTCCCATTTAATAACTTTATTAATTTTAAAAAGGTATCAAATGGATTTAATGATTGGAATGGAATGACAACCCGGTTGGACTTTGTTAATGTGAGATGATTGGATGTGTATTTAAGGTGCTTCTATCTAGTGTAACCCATTATGGGAGAATGTATAGGAAGCATTCATGTTTTTGGAAGGCAAGTGTAGTGATATGAGTCATGTGTGTGAGGTTATTCCAACCTACACTGTATTATTATCACCACCATGGGTTCATGTGCATCTTATTGTTGATCGAGTGATGGATTCTTATCATCCCTGATTAGACAAATTGGTACCCATTGGTATGTCTATAGACCAGATGGGGAGTGTCTCTGGTTTCTATTACTGTGATGGCAACTAGTTGGTTATAGAATTAAGAGTTTCACCATACGCCGGTAGGTGGATCAAAACTGAGTATGTTCATGGGTCTTCTAGAGATGATTAAGATCACCCATGGTTAATTAATTTCATTTTTTTACTTTATGTTGTACTAGTTTGTTCTATCTTATTTTGTTTCACCTACATTTCTTGTAACAAATTCTTGATTTATCTGCGTATGTTTTTTATATGAAATGAAAAATTGTATTGAAAATGGTATAAAACGTGTGTTGGATTTTCAAATGAATAATGTATGGTCTATATTAAAAAAATTTAAACCCTTCTTTTATAATTGTATATCAAACATATGTTATTGGACTATTTTGGGAAGTGTAATACTTGGATTCAGTGGTTATATTTGAAATCCCTACTATGCATCTTGATGCTCATTCCTATCATATTCGTTTAGTTACAGGTTCAGTTCATTTTTACGTTCTTGGTTTTGCTACTCAGTGTTAGAGCAGGCTTCAGTCTGATTTGGGTGGTGACCTAGAAGGTCACAAGGAGGTATGTTTGATTTTCCTTTATTTTTTTCTTCAATAATTCAGTTTTATTATTATTCATATTTGTGTTTATTTATATATCTTTATGGGCCAAATTGTTCCTAGATATTAAATTTTGATGTCCGGAACTGGTTGATAGCCCGTGGGGAATGGGAACACCCTTCAGGCCATGCCGCAGACCGGCTCGGGTGACCGGTTCAGGATCAACCCATGTGGGTTCAAGATAAAATAGTATTAGAGGATGTTCTTGATATTTGCAGTGTCTAGTAGATATAGAGTCAGAATATTAGGACACGAGAGGTTGGTATAGGTAGGACATCATAAACCCTCACCCATTCTAAACCTCGAGTTACTAGGGGTAGTTTGGGTTTTGAGTCGTAGGCATTTTTTGGATTGATGAATGACAATGGAGGTGGACCACTTTCATGTTGTAACCTCACATGGAGTAGTGACCAACATGAAAACTAATTTTTAGTAGATATTTTCCTATCCAGTTATGTTGTCTTAGTTCATGGATCGCTACCATATCTCCAAGTTAAGCGTAACTGCTAGTTCCTCATCCTGATGGTTTCTTGTACGTTGGCATTTGTTTTGGTTTTGATTTATGTAAGCATTTTTTTCTAAATGAAAAAATAGAAATTATTTCTTGTAAAATTGAATTCCGTTTGAAAAGTTTGTTTGGTTTTTGAAAATTTTCCTTGGAGGAATGTTGTTTTAAAATCTAAAATGGAATGGGGATTCATAAAGATGATTTTTTGAGTTCTGTTTGTATTATATTTTTCTTTTGATCTGGTTATTTTCAATGAAGGATCTTTCTTGAATGTTGCTTCATCTTGATATCAGTTTGGGCTCTATGTTATATATGTTGTTCCAAAAATGCCTCCTAGAAAGTAAACCAAGGTTTCTGATAAGTCAAGCCCAATTCTTGGTCCTTATTTGACATTTCCTATCCTTCATAGTGATCAGGGTCCATTAGAGGTTGCAGAGTGGCTTGATGAGGTCAAATGTGCCATAATGAGATTGGGAACACCCGAATCTATTAGAGTGCATGTCATTTTGGTTCTATTTTAAGGCACATCCCACGATTAATGTGAGTTATTCTCCCTAGCATCACTATAATTTGGAATGACATGGGATTTATTTAAATCTGTATTAATTTGATGGTTCATAACTGAAGAGGTTACGATAATGAAAATAGAAGAGCTATTATGTATTCCACAAGGCCAATGGACAGTGAAGACTTTTTTTAAAATTTCAAGGAACTTGTGTCTTATTCTCTATAGGTGGCATCAAGGGATTTGAATCAGACTTCTCTCTTCATTAGGGGTCTTCATCTAGAGATCAAGGAGCACATCCCCCCTTCTAAGGACCAATGTTTTGAGAACTAGGGGGATGAGGAGTTCTTAGCTGAGTTGATATCTCATGTAAAAATGGTTTAAAATCCACCATATACAGTTGCTAATGATGGTTCCCTATCTAGAGAGAATGGTTTTCCAGAGGGACCTTGTAACAGCCCGAGATTTTATGAAAAATATTCTTTTTAATTTTATTAATGTCTTGTGTTTTACGCTACATCAAAAGGAGCTTGCACAACACACATCCTTGACTTGCCATGCATTACACGCAATCGCGACCTTCCTCGATAGCTTGCGTCGTAAGCAATACCGAGTTTCACTAAACAACGATATGCTATTAAAATATTATTAAAACTAGCCGTTATGAATAATAATAACCACTTTTTGAAATTTTATAAATTTTATTTTTCAAAATGGACTTCATTTTTGGATTCGGAATACCGAAATTAGCCTAGGGTGAAATTTTGGTATTTTTCTGAAAACATTAAATTTTTGATGAATAGTGAAACCACTAAGTCGTAGGTTGAAAACTGAATTTTGCATAAAACTTAATTTTACCGCTTCTGTGAATGGAATTTCGAAAATCTGACAGACACGGTTGATATCAGTAAGTAAAATGTGGTTCAATGAGATAAAAATAATTTTTTGGTGAATAGTAACTTTTTAAAAATTTTTTTACCGCGGTTAATAGTAAATAGGGTAACTAAGGGTAAAAATGATATTACTATTACCCTGACACATGTCCTAATTCTATTGGATAAGTTTAATTCGACCAAAAACAAATTTAGGAATAAAATATGACCATTTAGGCCCACTTGGGTTAGATTGGGACATTTATTATTAATTTATTTAAAAAAGGGTTAAAATAGTTAAAATCAATGTTTAATAAGTAAATAATTTTTAATATGGGGTTATACATAAGATAAATTCGACTATAAATATTCATTAGAAAGCTAAAACGATTTCCTACATAATGATATTTTATTTATAATTTTTAGACTTTAAATAAATTAATTTATTTATGACACAACGATGATGCAGTAATTACCCTTTTAATGAAATATTAACATAATTGATGTTATAAATGCTCAAATGAATGTAATTTGAGACTTTTTATGAATTCCACTAATTTTATAGGTTACTATGATATATTAGTGTTGATTTAATCAACTTGGTTCGAACATATAATTCTGTTATGACTTTCACAAAAATCATATATCAAATAGTGTCAAAATTGACACAAAATAGTTTTTAAATCAAATATTATATTATTAATTGTTATTTTATTCCTAAAAATCTAAGGTTCGGCCAAATGACTTAGATAATGATATATATATTAATAATAAACAATTTGGGGTTCGTTGGGCATGTTATAGTAAGTGTATTAACCATATAGTGAAAGAAAACAAAAAGACGCGGTAAAAGTTAAATTATTTAACTTAGAGTTAAATCTAATTGATAAGGTTAAAATAATACCCTAAACTTGTCTAAATCCTATTGGTTGATATTATTTCGACCCATCCCCACTTTAGCTTCGAAATAAGATCCTTTGGAACCATTATAAACCGATTTTGACATTAATATAAAATAATATTTTGAGGTATTTTTAAGGTGCCCCTCTCCTCCCTTATAAAAGGACACCTCCTCCCCCTCCTCCTCACACCAATTTGAGCACTCAAGCTCGGCCAAACCCTGCCAAAATCTCTTCTACACTTCCCTAGAAACATCCTAGAGGTTCTGGTCTTCCTCAAAGACCAATTTTAGTTCCCTAAGAGGAGGTCTTCAAAAGGCGCTTCAAAGAAGAGGTAATTACCGTTACCAATTCTTTCATCTTTATTTCTTCTTCCACTTCTTCTTCTTAGGTTGTTTCATTATGAAGTAATAACATCAGTATCACTCATATACTGATATGTTATTATAAGTATGAAACAACCCTATTTCACCATCTATCTATCCTACGGAAAAATAAATCACCGCGCGTGCGTACGTACGGAATACCGTCTCCATGCCGTGGTGCAATCTATTTTCCACCACCACCTTACATGGATGGGTATAATGGTATAAAGAATAACTATACATAGTTATTACAACATCATATTGATTCTGATATATTGTATAATCCACTCCAATTCAATTCAATATTTATGGAAATGATATCATCGCTCGTGCGTACGTACGGACTACCGTCTCCACGACGCGATGGGATTCATTCTCCATGTTAACCATTTAAGAATGATTATAAATTATATATAAGAAATAATAATGAAATATATGACATTATAAAGCTACTGTATTTATGTATATATATATATATGTATGTCATCTACTTACTTCCATTCAAGACAATAAGGAAAGGAAAACAGCGTTCATGCGTACGTACGGACTACCGTCTCCATGAACGGGGTTTTTCATTTCATTTATCTATCTATTATATATATATATATACTGAATATATATGATATATAAATCATATTTTATATTCTGGAAGTAAGTAAATCATGATATATGTAATAATAATGTGAAGAACAACAAGTCAAAACACCTACGATAAATGAAACGATTTTACCCAAAACGCTTCTTTAACATTGAATTTACAAAAGAACGGGTAATATAATGTCATAAGTGAACCATATATGATATCATAACAATGAATATGATTCTTTAATAAGTCAATGACATTATTTAAACCATTATACAGGAGCTTCGGACACGTACAAAGCAAATCGGACCTAAGGTAAGGGAAATATCACAATCTCACTTTTATCTGAGATTGTTTTTACTTTGGTAATTACTGGGGTGTATTTTATCATCCACATCCATGTTTCCTCAATATTTAATATTATTTCCATCCAACTAAAATTGTTTAAATCCAATTTTACCCTTCGGTGAGTTTTTAGTAAAAAATATGAAAGGAATCTTTTGACGTTTTTCATACGAGGTGCTTTTTGACTTTTCCGACAAAAGTACGAAGAATGATTTTTTAACTTATATAGCATGAATGGATTTTTAAAACATTATTTCAAAGAAGATTCTTTTACAAGTTTTCAAGTTTATTTTTAATCAACTTTATTTAGTTTAAAGTTTTATGACATGTTAAGAAAGGAAAAATGTTTTGGAAGTAGAAATGATATTTTCCTCAAGAATGAAGTTCAAGTATTTTATCAAAATTATTTTCCATCTAAGATAATAAAAGGGTTCTGTTTTTATCCCTATTATTACATGGATTTGATTATGTTGTGATGGAAACATTTTTATGAATTCCTTTATCTTATATGAATTGTTTTATGATGTCATGTTGTTTAAGAATCCCATATTTATTACATGGGTTATGCGATGATGTATGATTTATGATTATGTGGCACACATAAGAAAGGATTCATTATAAGATGGGTGGGACCAATATCTCCCTCCAATGAATTGGGTAAAGATTTTATATCTCATGAGATAGACAGGGCTGGAATGGTAGGTTATACCGGTTCAGTGAAACAGGACTGAAACGAGGGTGACTCGATTCAGAAAGGGACTTTGTCCACTAAGATAGTCTTGGAAATGAGTCTTGACTAACAAGAAATGATTCTCTATGATTATGTGTGAATGCCACAAAGTTTCATGTTTTAAGTTATGATTATTGTGATTACATTTCACTGCCATGATTTATCCCATGTTATGAAATTATGCTCTCTTTTGCAGGTTAAGATTTCCAAAATGTTATATTCTTATGAATACGATGTGATTGATATTTCTTTTGTTTACCCTTACTGAGCATTTGAGCTCACCCTTTTATGTTTTCTTTTCCCCAGGATATAAAGAAAGGTTTTAGGTAAAAAAAAGGAAGATCTTTATGGGAGATTTTGAAGATCTTTCACCACGATTAGAAGATTATATTCCGAGTTTCCAAAGACACTAAACTATTACGATCCTTGTGTGTGTGTTTTTTGTTATGTACTAAGTATTCCTAAAAAGTAATGTAATGTCCATGTACGTTAAGCTTCGGGTCGCTATAGTTGGTATCAGAGGCAAAGGAGGTAGGAATGAATCCGATCCTTGGGAACTCTCACATGTGAGCGTTGGACGAAGCATGGCTCTCCACCCAAGGGCTTCATGAGGAAATGGCTGCCACTGGGGATGGTGGTGTGTCCCGCCCAGGGGGTGTAGCCGCCCATGGAGTGCCCTGATAGGTATCAACTATAGTCCACTGGAAGTAGTTCCAGACCGTTATAGTTGGTATCAGAGGAAAGGTTTAGTCAACCTTTGGAAACTAGGATGCGAAAACGTTAGTGAGATCCCTAGAGATATTTCTAAGGTATGTCTAGGGATGTCCCTAAGGATAAGTATATGTATAGTAGATAGTCCTAGAACCATGGTAACGATATTAAATTAAACCTAAGATGTTAGATATTGAAGTTACTCCCCCTTTATTATGATTTTTTCCTCTAACACTATTCTTTTTGGGTTTTAGAAAATGGCTGGAAACAAGATGATTCACGATAATGGAGGATATGATGGACAATGGAATGATATTCTTCATAATGAAATGGGATTTGGAAGTCCAAACATCATTATTATGCCGAATCAGCAATCTCATA
Organism: Viscum album; assembly: GCA_963277665.1. Taxonomy (NCBI): domain Eukaryota; kingdom Viridiplantae; phylum Streptophyta; class Magnoliopsida; order Santalales; family Viscaceae; genus Viscum; species Viscum album. The sequence continues at coordinate 56,123,107 of OY728143.1, read as the reverse complement.
ATATGATCAATAAAGTAAAATTTGGTAAGTTTCCTGACTCGGCTAATAAGAGAAAGATGGAGTTTCATGATGATCATAGAGGAAAGAAAGTTCAGTTTCCCCTATGTAAATCATGTGGGAAGAGGCATCAAGGAGAATGTTTCAAAGGAACTGGAAGATGCTTTGGGTGTGGAAAAGAAGGACACAAAGCAAGTAAATGCAAAGGAAAAGGTTCAGTTAACAACATGGATGAGGATAATGGTATTGCTACGACATCAACAATGGTTAAATGTTTTAAATGTGGAATGTGCGGGCATTATGCAAACCAATGCCCTAAGGGAAAGTCTCATGAAGATAATCAGTATGGTCGTATGGGAAGTATTTATGTGGAGGATGATGAAGAGACTACAAATGATATGTGAGATGAAAGAATTGTTGAAGCTCGGTCAATGGTTTAAGAATGTAGTGGAATGATTACATGTTTATCATGTGTAATGTTGTATAAGTAATCTCATGGTACTGTAGAATAAAGAGACATGTAAGGATTTTTACACTGTTGTCTGATTAATGTTACCAGTATCCATGAAAGGTTATTTAGATATTTTTGGAATGTAGATGATATGCGCATAATGAAGGGATAAGGAGAAAATTTAATGTTTGATAGTATTCATGAGCTCTTGATTGATATAAGGACTAAGTGATATCATGGTTTGAGTATATAGAATTTTGAGGATTTTGGTATGTGGAAAGAGTTAACTTTTAATAGAATTCATGTTCAATGGGTATTCAAGAGAGTACAAGATTAAGGCCTTTGAATGTTTGGAATGTGACCAACAAGATATATCTTATGATATATGGGGACCAACGATGGTATTAAATCTCTGGTAATCGTTTTCACTATGTTATGAGAGTGGACTGCAGTATTATGGATAAGCCTAAAGATTGGAATGGATTATGTTGGACATAAGTTAGTCTTGTTTAAGGATAGAAGTTTTTCGATATTATTGATGGGAAGTTATAGTAATATAGTTTTAGAAAAAGGACAACCTGCAGGACGGGCGACAGCCCATCGCTTCGGACAAGGCTGTGGGAATCAAACCCACAAACGAAGTGCGACTGGCCTTTATTGCCTACCACTGGCCTACAGGAAGTCCCTGTTTAGTAGAAACTAGATTTATTATATTAAGCAGTATGATATATGAAGTATAAGTCCATTTTAGGAACCATATGTGATTAATCTCACTATAGATCGACTTATGTATATAATTTTTGCTAACCTTTTGTTTGAGACAGATGGAATGACCTTTCATACTAACACTTCACGAATAACAAATTCAACTTCATTTATTTAAGAGATGAAGTGGAAATTGTTCAAGGCATGAACAACAGTGAGATTGTACCAAAATAAAGAAAGTATTTATTCTAATTCAAATTTTCAACTATATGGAAATGATCTTGAAAACCAAAAATGTTGTCCTAGTGATCTTATACCTGATGAATCAGATGGTACCTTAGATCGTCACAAATTTATGGATTTGTGATTACTGGATTTTCCATAGCCATGTTCTCTACCACTCTCCATCAGAACATGATGGTTAGATTTCTCTTCCATATCCATATTTTCACCTATGTGGAAACCCAGTGATTAGTTTATTTGGGTAATCGTTACATTTCATACTTTAGTTTTTAAAGACAAGTTTTGGTATTCCTTTTTACGATGTGGGTTTCTATTAAAGAAACTTTCAAATAATAAACCATTTATAACCCCGACGAATTTCGAGGGCGAAATTCATTTTAAGGGGGGTAGAATGTAACAGCCCGAGATTTTATGAAAAATATTCTTTTTAATTTTATTAATGTCTTGTGTTTTACGCTACATCAAACGGAGCTTGCACAACACACATCCTTGACTTGCCTTGCATTACACGCAATCGTGACCTTCCTCGATAGCTTGCGTCGTAAGCAATACCGAGTTTCACTAAACAACGATATGCTATTAAAATATTATTAAAACTAGCCGTTATGAATAATAATAACCACTTTTTGAAATTTTATAAATTTTATTTTTCAAAATGGACTTCATTTTTGGATTCGGAATACCGAAATTATCCTAGGGTGAAATTTTGGTATTTTTCTGAAAACTTTCAATTTTTGATGAATAGTGAAACCACTAAGTGGTAGGTTAAAAACTGAATTTTGCATAAAACTTAATTTTACCGCTTCTGTGAATGGAATTTCGAAAATCTGACAGACACGATTGATATCAGTAAGTAAAATGTGGTTCAATGAGATAAAAATAATTTTTTGGTGAATAGTAACTTTTTAATTTTTTTTTTACCGCGGTTAATAGTAAATAGGGTAACTAAGGGTAAAAATGATATTACTATTACCCTGAAACATGTCCTAATTCTATTGGATAAGTTTAATTCGACCAAAAACAAACTTAGGAATAAAATATGACCATTTAGGCCCACTTGGGTTAGATTAGGACATTTATTATTAATTTATTTAAAAAAGGGTTAAAATAGTTAAAATCAAAGTTTAATAAGTAAATAATTTTTAATATGGGGTTATACATAAGATAAATTCGACTATAAATATTCATTAGAAAGATAAAACGATTTCCTACATAATTATATTTTATTTATAATTTTTAGACTTTAAATAAATTAATTTATTTATGACACAACAATGATGCAGTAATTACCCTTTTAATGAAATATTAACATAATTGATGTTATAAATGCTCAAATGAATGTAATTTGAGACTTTTTATGAATTACACTAATTTTCTAGGTTACTATGATATATTAGTGTTGATTTAATCAACTTGGTTTGAACATATAATTCTGTTATGACTTTCACAAAAATCATATATCAAATAGTATCAAAATTGACACAAAATAGTTTTTAAATCAAATATTATATTATTAATTGTTATTTTGTTCCTAAAAATCTAAGGTTAGGCCAAATGACTTAGATAAGGATATATATATTAATAATAAACAATTTGGGGTTCTTTTGGCATGTTATAGTAAGTGTATTAACCATATAGTGAAAGAAAACAAAAAGACGCGGTAAAAGTTAAATTATTTAACTTAGAGTTAAATCTAATTGATAAGGTTAAAATAATACCCTAAACTTGTCTAAATCCTATTGTTTGATATGATTTCGACCCATCCCCACTTTAGCTTCGAAATAAGATCCTTTGGAACCATTATAAACCGATTTTGACATTAATATAAAATAATATTTTGAGGTATTCCTAAGGTGCCCCTCTCCTCCCTTATAAAAGGACACCTCCTCCCCCTCCTCCTCACACCAATTTGAGCACTCAAGCTCGGCCAACCCCTGCCAAAATCTCTTCTACACTTCCCTAGAAACATCCTAGAGGTTCTGTTCTTCCTCAAAGACCAATTTTAGTTCCCTAAGAGGAGGTCTCCAAAAGGCGCTTCAAAGAAAAGGTAATTACCGTTACCAATTCTTTCATCTTTATTTCTTCTTCCACTTCTTCTTCTTAGGTTGTTTCATTATGAAGTAATAACATCAGTATCACTCATATACTGATATGTTATTATAAGTATGAAACAACCCTATTTCACCATCTATCCATCCTACGGAAAAATAAATCACCGCGCGTGCGTACGTACGGAATACCGTCTCCACGCCGTGGTGTAATCTATTTTCCACCACCACCTTACATGGATGAGTATAATGGTATAAAGAATAACTATACATAGTTATTACAACATCATATTGATTCTGATATATTGTATAATCCACTCCAATTCAATTCAATATTTATGGAAATGATATCATCGCTCGTGCGTACGTACGGACTACCGTCTCCACGACGCGATGAGATTCATTCTCCATGTTAACCATTTAAGAATGATTATAAAGTATATATAAGAAATAATAATGAAATATATGACATTATAAAGCTACTGTATTTATGTATATATATATATATATGTATGTCATCTACTTACTTCCAATAAAGACAATAAGGAAAGGAAAACAGCGTTCATGCGTACGTACGGACTACCGTCTCCATGAACAGTGTTTTTCATTTCATTTATCTATCTATTATATATATATATATACTGAATATATATGATATATAAATCATATTTTATATTCTGGAAGTAAGTAAATCATGATATATGTAATAATAATGTGAAGAACAACAAGTCAAAACACCTACGATAAATGAAATGATTTTACCCAAAACGCTTCTTTAACATTGAATTTACAAAAGAACGGGTAATATAATGTCATAAGTGAACCATATATGATATCATAACAATGAATATGATTCTGTAATAAGTCAATGACATTATTTAAACCATTATACAGGAGCTTCGGACACGTACAAAGCAAATCGGACCTAAGGTAAGGGAAATATCACAATCTCACTTTTATCTGAGATTGTTTTTACTTTGGTAATTACTGGGGTGTATTTTATCATCCACATCCATGTTTCCTCAATATGTAATATTATTTCCATCCAACTACAATTGTTTAAATCCAATTTTACCCTTCGGTGAGTTTTTAGTAAAAAATATGAAAGGAATCTTTTGACGTTTTTCATACGAGGTGCTTTTTGACTTTTCCGAAAAAAGTACGAAGAATGTTTTTTTTAACTTATATAGCATGAGTGTATTTTTAAAACATTATTTCAAAGAAGCTTATTTTAAAAGTTTTCAAGTTTATTTTTAATCAACTTCTTTTAGTTTAATGTTTTATGACATGTTAAGAAAGGAAAAATGTTTTGGAAGTAGAAATGATATTTTCCTCAAGAATGAAGTTCAAGTATTTTATCAAAATTATTTTCCATATAAGATAATAAAAGGGTTCTGTTTTTTCCCTATTATTACATGGATTTGATTATGTTGTGATGGAAACATTTTTATGAATTCCTTTATCTTATATGAATTGTTTTATGATGTCATGTTGTTTAAGAATCCCATATTTATTACATGGGTTATGCGATGATGTATGATTTATGATTATGTGGCACACATAAGAAAGGATTCATTATAAGATGGGTGGGACCTATATCTCCCTCCAATGCATTGGGTAAAGATTTTATATCTCATGATATAGACAGGGCTGGAATGGTAGGTTATACCGGTTCAGTGAAACAGGACTGAAACGAGGGTGACTCGATTCAGAAAGGGACTTTGTCCACTAAGATAGTCTTGTAAATGAGTCTTGACTAACAAGAAATGATTCTCTATGATTATGTGTGAATGCCACAAAGTTTCATGTTTTAAGTTATGATTATTGTGATTACATTTCACTGCCATGATCTATCCCATGTTATGAAATTATGCTCTCTTTTGCAGGTTAAGATTTCCAAAATGTTATATTCTTATGAATACGATGTGATTGATATTTCTTTTGTTTACCCTTACTGAGCATTTGAGCTCACCCTTTTATGTTTTCTTTTCCCCAGGATATAAAGAAAGGTTTTAGGTAAAAAAAGGAAGATCTTTATGGGAGATTTTGAAGATCTTTCACCACGATTAGAAGATTATATTCCGAGTTTCCAAAGACACTAAACTATTACGATCCTTGTGTGTGTGTTTTTTGTTATGTACTAAGTATTCCTAAAAAGTAATGTAATGTCCATGTACGTCAAGCTTCGGGTCGCTACAGAACTATTTCTAAAGATTCATCTACATAGGTTATGACTTCTAGTTCATCGGACAATTCAGTGGTGTGCCACCAGTGTGGCTGGTTCAAGCACATGAAGAAGTCATGTCACATCCCTCCAAATACTTTTCATTGTTGCAGGTGTCTGGGTCGTCAAGATAGGTTTTTCAATAAGCGTTTCCGGAGGAAGACTCTATGACCTGAGGAATTCCAATGCCTGACTGTGAGGCAAGATTTCATTAACAATCAGATCCGTATCCATATGTCTTGCAGTAAAACTCATGTGCAGTTAGGAGTTTTGGGGGTTGTGTTGCCTTAGTTCAGGATTTGTTTTCAATGTTTGATGTGGAACATTAAAATTTGTTATGTGATTGTTTTTATACTGTTAATGTTTTGACATTCATGTAAGTTTATTTATTTTTTAGAGTTATAACTTAAATGTTCTATAGTAATCGAATCTATTTTTTTCAGATTTTAGTTTTCGAGATAGATAATTTTTCTTAAAATTGGGTTTGGACCTTGGGTGGGTTAGTCTTGGTTTAGATATGTACACTCGAAGATGTAATTGTCTGTGGATTAATTGATGTTTCTTATTATGCACATATTTACATTTTTGTATGTGTTTCTTAGAGGGTTTCCTCTAGTGTTTTAGGTTTTGATCTGGTTTAAGAGTTCCATGTTTTAGTAGGGGTGTTGTTCCACTCATGCTAAAAGATGTTAGTTTATATCGGTTAGGAGTTTCCACCTCGGTCTCCCTTTTCTGGGGTATTCTTTTTCAGTGTTAAACTTTTGTGCTAGTTGAGTTCTTGTGGTGGGTAGAACCCTCTCATGTTCTCCCATTATATTTTGTTGTGGATTTTTTTGGATTTAATTGGTTAAAGATTTTAGTTTTGTCTATTGTTTGGTTGAGTGAAAATCTGGGTGTAGAAAGTGTTTTTGGTGGGGTTAATTTTCACACCACGTGTTTTAAAATTAATATTAATTTTTATTAATTCTTTACTCAACGTTCTCGTTCAATGGTCTGGGATGCATGTTATATAAAATATTTTTATTTGATAATATTTTACTGGGTTTCAGACATGTGTATGGTCACAGCGTGATTAGTGTTAGCTGCGCAACATGCCCATGTGTCGTGAAATTGATCATTATTCTTATGATTATTTTTATTTATATTATTATTATTATTATTATTCAATTATTGTCATTATTTTATTATTATTATATGTGGTTTAATTTTTATTATAATCATCATTATTATATTTATTGATAATATATTACAATTAAATTGAAGAAATGGAAACCTTGGTCTACCAGTGGCTCCCTCCCCTCTCCCATTTCTTCTTCTCCTTCACACCGCACTCCATTTCCCCCCTCCCCAAGTTCACTTGGCCTCCGTTCCTACTATAGTGGCCGCCCTTCTTACATTTCCGCTCTCATGCAGGTCACCCTCTAGGACCCCGACCGTGCTCGCCCCCCCTTCACCCTTTCATCATGCCTCCCCAAATCCCCAGCACTTACCTCCCATCGTTAGCATGCTCGAGTAGGACGACCAACCCACTCTTGTCTCGACCTCTCCCAAATGCTCCATGGCCTCACCCCCACCCCGTTTGTCCTGGTCTTCTCTATTTTCCCAGCCTCAGATGCTCTATTCTGGCCGTCCTTATTGACCATCTACTGTGGAAACTTCTTTCGCTTCCCCGCTCCAGGAGGCCGCCGCACACTGTCCCTAGTAGCCTTGCTACACCCTTGTGCTGGCTCACCAAACCAGTCGAGCGCTCCCCATCGCTTTCAATTTTTCTACATCTAGTAGCGCACTAGAATCTCTGCAGTCCGACCACCCTTTTCCATGATTTCCAAACCCCCTACTCCTATTCAAGTATATATATATAATTTTTTTCATCATTTCACATAGGGAGTTTTATTTTATTTTGTAAAAATCCTAATACTATCATAATTGTGTTTCATGTGTCTTTTTTCACTCTTAAGCATTCGCAGTTGGTCGACAAGGCATTTTCACTTCTTCAGTCGAAGATCATTCATGTTCATTCTTGAATTGAGGTAGGCGAATCCAATTTTTTCTTTTATGATTAATCCCATTAAATGCTTGATTGTTTTATTTAAATAATTAATATGATCATTACATTCGCAATATATTTAGTTACTCTTCTTTAGTATTTCCAAGCTATTTAATTCTATAAAAAAAGTCTTGACGTATTTCCCTGGATTATATTTTTGTATTTTTTTGAAAATTTTGTTCGTTTGATGTCAATGGATGTATTATTAGTGCATAAAACATGACACACACCTTCGTGATACTCTTCAATAGACCGTCACAGTGTTTTCTTTTTGTTCTGTGCAATTTGTTTGAGTTGTTTATGAAATTTCTTATAAAATTCTTGACAGGCTTATAAAATTTCATTAAATTGGTTGGACTGATTACATAATTTGTTTAAGATTCTTTTTCTATTTCCATATTTTTTGATACATTTTTTAGTATGTTTCACTAGTTTTTGTTTTCCAGAAATTTGGGAATTTAGAGATATTCTGGTCAAATTTACTTTTGTAAAGGTGTGTATTGTTTGACAATATTTTATGTTGGATATATTGTTAAAAATGTTGTAAAAAGGGGTTTATGGATTTAAGGGGGATTTTTTTGTGATCTTCTAATGTCGGAAATTATTGGTTTTGATTTCAAGGAAAATTGAGTTCGTGTGGAAATGGTTTAGAAATGTCACTACAGTTGTTGTTGGGAAATTGGATGTTGGAACATCCATGGGTGCACTAGGTGTACACATGTATGTTCCCTCAAATAAAGATGGAACCTTCAAAATAATGTTTTCATCAAACATTGGTTTTCTAAATATATTTTGTTTCTTATATAAGTTTTGGTTCTTTATGTGGATTTTATGAATGGTTTGAAATGTAGTTTCAAATGGTGTTCCCATTCATCCATTAGTGTTTGTTTCGATGAATGTCATGCTCAAGGGGTCATTTGGCCATGTCACAAGATTTTGAGTTTTTCACATAGAGTGGGAATGGTTTTACAAAAAATGAATTAGAGATTTTGGACATAAAGTCTTGTTTGGCACTATCACCTTTAGTGTAATGTTTTTATTGATTCTTTGAAATGATGATGTTTTGATTACTATATGCCTATTTAACATTATTATTATTTAGAAAAAGGATTCAAATGGTTTAAATGATTCCCATGGCATGATGGACCATTTGGCACTTTGTTAATGTAATATTATTGGATGTGTATATGAGGTGCTCTAATCTAGTGTAACCCTTTATGGGTGAATGTATATGAAGTGTCCATGTTTAGGGGAGGAAATTGTAGTGAGATGAGTCAGTCTAGCGAGGTCCTTCCAACATCCACAGTATTATTATAACCACCATGGGTTACTGGGTGTCTTATAGTTGATCATTTGATGGTTCCTTATCAGCCCCGATTAGATGTGTTTATACCAACTGGTAGGTTTATATTCTAGATGGGGAGTGCTGTTGGATTATATTGTTGGGAGGGCAGACAATTGGTTATAGACTTAGGTGTTTCACCATACTCCGGTAGGATGTTTTGAACTGAGTACGTCCTGGGGTCTCCAATGGTTGTTCATGATCACCCATCGTTACTTAATTAATTTCATTCTTTGTTTATATTATGTTGTACAAGTTTTTTCAAGCTTGTTTTGTTTCACCTCAATTCCTTATAACACATTCATAATAAGTCTGCCTTGATTTTTTATATTAAATGAAAAATGGTTTAGAAAATATTATATAGCATGTTTCGGATTTTCAAATGGTAAAATTAAGGATTACTTTGAAAATTAAATACCCTAATTTTATAATTTTATTTCATAAATGTGTTGTTGGACTATTTTGGAAAATGGAATACTTGGATTCATTGGTTATATTTGGAATCCCTTCTAATCATGTTGGTGCTCATGCCTAACATATTTTTTCAGTTTTAGGTTCAGTTCTTTGTATAGGTTTCTAGTTCAGCTACTCAAAGTTGGAGTAGGCTTGAGTCTGAGTTGGGTGTTGACCTATATGTTCACAATGAGGTATGTTATGTTTTATTTCCTTTTCCTCTACAAGAATTTAGTCTTATTGTTTTGATTATTCTTGTTTATTTATTTATCTTTATTAGGAAAATTTTTACCAGTGATTAAATTTTGATTCTTGGAACTGGTTGACAGCCAGTGGAGATCGGGAACGCCCTTCAGGCCATGTCACGGACCGGATTGGGTGTCCAGTTGAAGGTTGAAACGGGTTAGTTAATGATATAATATATTAAATTAATAATAATTTATTTATTTTGAAAAAAATTAAAAAATTATTTAATTATAATATTTGCAGAGTGTGAGATGAAATACTAACATAAAATGTAATTATGACTTATTCTTTTTTGTTTTCACACTTACATATTTTTTAACCCATGTTATCCATTTTAATAATTACTATGAAATAATTCTTCATTGTTGTTTGGTAGTAAATAATATTCTAATAATAACAAAAGTTACCTATAAAAGGAAAATTGATGGTATTTTAAAAAATATCTATTTAAATTGCAAAAACATATGATTAATTTAGTTTTAAATTATTTTATAGATCATTTTTTATAATAATAGATCATTAATATCAATTATTTAAATTTATAAAATATTATAATATAATATATTTCATGATAACTTAGGACGGATTAAAAATGACATAAAACTAAATGTTGGAAGGATTTTTTTTCTGAATGTAGTCATATAATCAAAACTAATTTGGTTTTGATTTTTCTAAAAGAATTTATTTTTATTATCCACATGGTTAAAAAAATATCCATAACCATGGTAATGATTTTATCAATATTATATGGTTATAATAATACTTTTAAGATATAAATTTGTTAATATATAGATATGAGATGAAATATTTTATCATTTATTGTTCAATTTTTCATATATTGTTTTTTACGTTTTAAATAATTTTTTAAATTTTTTTTTAAAATATAATATCATTAGTTTCATCATTGATCCTAATCATTTAGATTACCTTCTATGACAAAAAGGATAATATTGGGTCACAATTATAAAACTTTGAAACATACACTAATTATATAGATATTTTTCTATACAATTCATTGGACAATATATGTCACTCAAGATACGTTACATAATAAAATTTCACAATCAATAACATGATTTTTATACTACTTCGATGAGCACTATATTGACAATATGTTAGAATTTAAGTTAATTATTCATCACTAAAAGGAAAAATAAGTAATTCATTTATAGAAAAATTATTACATTAATTATAAGTTATAAATTAATATATTATTTTTTTCCCCTACTAAATAATAATATAGTTATCAAACCCACAAGAGTGGCATTTATGGCTTTGTATTTTAAAAATTTAATAATCAATGACCGGTGACATAAAAATAAATCCATATTTTATAAATGTTTTTAGTAATTATGATAAAAACATTCAAAAAATCAAATAAAAATCGTATGGATGGTTTTATGCCTTATCAAATTATTTCTAACATTTATTAATCGATTTACCCATTCATAGCTATGAAATATTTAATCTCGATACTATTTAGTATGCATAAAAATAATATGTAAAAATATAGATAATTTATAAAATTTGATCCAAAATATAGAATACATTTTTTTTATTATTAAAATTAACTATTTTTTCAAATTAATATAAAATTATACTAGTAAAATTTTATAAAATGTGTTATTTAAAAATTTGTGTTTTCTAAGAATAAGGTGTAATTATATTATCATTATGACTACTAATCATCATTATAAAAATTTATATTTTTATATATAGATATATAATCTTTTATTTTTATTAAAATCATTCATCATTCAGTATTATTCAAATTATTTAAAATGGTAAGCATTATGAAATTATAATTTTTTTTCTAAAAGATGTGTCTTTAATTATAAAATCAATAACCAATAGAAACTATAATGGTAATTAAAATTTATTTTATTAGATTATAACAATTTGGATGTTTTTTTATTTTACATTTAAAAAAATGATTCCATTAAATTAATTTATTAAATTATGGAAAATGATAGATTTATAAAAATTAGAGTTTTCACAACTGATTGAAATATCAATAATTTCAGAGAAATTATAAAATTTATCTAATCAACTAATTTTAATATGTTAATTTGAAAATTGATATTATTTTTAAAAAATAAAATTTTATATTTTTTGGAAATAAATTATGTATTCTATGCAAAACAAAAAAAAACTATTTTTGAATAAAAAATAATTTTAAGGAATAAAATGAATTCTCTAAACAAATTGACAAATTCTTTCCTAATATTAATGCATAGATTTTTCTTGTGTATAAAAATTATATTTTGACAGATTTTGTTCAATAATATACATAAACAAAAATTTGAAAATCTATTATAACTATAAAATTGAAATTTTAATGTTTCATGGTTCATTTATACTTAATGTTCTATGTTTTATACAGTGTTGATCATAATATTCCTTTAAAAAATCACGATATTAAAAATTACACCAAAACATTTGGGAAACAAATATCACAATATTTGATAAATAATCGGTAATTTTGTTACACAAATGGGGATTTATCTATTGATACCCATAATAGAAAACATCCATCTCCATCATTAATATGTAGTAGAAATAAGGTCATTAGGTATATAAATAATATTAATACACACTTTTCAAAATTTGAAAATGATGAACCTATGTTCTAAAAAACCCTTCATGCAAGTACACAAAATAAACCTATAATATGTTTTTGGAAATTAATTGTTGGCCTTTCCACGTTGAATCAAACATAATAGTTAGAATCTCCAAGAATTAAAATATTAAACTCAATTAATAACCAAATAATCTATATGTAAACTCCATACCAATGCAATACTATTGAGGGATAACTAATAAAAACATTGCAATCATTAAAAAATAAAAAATAAAATGACAATAAGATATGATATGTCCCTATAAATGGACCTGTTACTCCAAAAATTTATATATTTACTCCTTCTCAAATGGATCCATATAAAAATATTACTAGAATTTCTCACAGTTCATATGTGTACTCCACATAAAAATATAAATTCAAAATGAGTTCTTATATAAACAGAAAATAAGAATCAATCTGAAATCATGAAACATTGATGTAATTATTTATATAAACATGATAGGTTAATTAATCAAACATAAAGACCTCAAAACAAACAAATAATTTTCATAATTACATTTGAATAAACTCTTTAGAATATCATAATCCTTCACCGGCATCAGATGATATCTAGACTGCAAATAAATCTCTGACGACCAACTATATCACATAAATGGACTGGATAAATAAACTATTAATAGAATACGATGTCATTTTTCACTATTTATTCATTTATGTGATGATAATTTTTCTATTTATATAGACTTCCATATTCATTATTTTGAAAGAGAACTGTTACACCTGATGGTGAATGCCAATGACACATGTATCCTTTCTATAGAATATAATTAATAATAATATAGAGATCGTACTATATAAAACGGTCCATAATTTACTAAGATAAGAAAAATAAGTTAAAAATCATAGGAAAATCTATTCTAATATCAATCACAAATCTATGGAGTGGTATTAATAACTTTTCTGAAAATAAACAAGGGTATATCTGGAATCATTAGTAATTGGTGAACCCAACTTTTTTTAGATGTAAATTTTTAAATGATTGATGAAATATATGAAATGTTAAAATTAGATTTTGTCTGTTATATTGGGATAAAAACGTACAACTAAATATTATATAGATTTTTCATAAATATCCAAAGTAATATACTACATTATGTCAAGTATTTAAAGGAATAAACTAATTATAAAAAATTATATCAAAAATTGGTTATGATTATAAAGAGATATGAAGGATGTTCTTCCATCAACTGTATTGAATGAAAAATAGATGATTCTTAATGGTTTAGATTTGAACAAATAGGATCATATTTCATAATCTTATGAGTTTGTTTCCATGAGACTCATAGAGACTCGTTCACTTGAGAAAAAGTAAATCTAAAAGAAAAAATTGAAGTTATTCATGAATATGGAAAAAGAAAATGATGAATCATTAATATATTGTCCACGAGAGATGGAATTTGATTCAATATTTTTATTAATAACTCTTATCATAATATTGAATTTATTTTATTGTGGCTTAATTTTTTTGGTGTACCAAGCTATATAAAAAACATATTTTGGACTTCATAAACAATTGTTTCATCTAATTAAACAAAAGATTGAAAAAATTCCTGATTAAATTTATTTTCATAAAAATAAGCTAATAGTATGTAATCAAGATCTCAAAGAATAGAGTATGTATATTAATATCTTCTACATGGGGGTTATGATATGAAATCATGGAATGGAGTTCCAATTTGTAACGTGGAAATTATAAAATATTTGTGATATTTAAAAAAATTACCTCAGAATTGGTTGATCTGCAAATTCGATTAGATATCTATATACTATTTATTTAAACATTTACATTCCTACCACACAACAAATTAGATCCTTATATTTATTAATTCCAAGAACTATATTTCCTACTAAACAATAAATTGGATTTTTATATACAATATATCAATAAGGATTGTTTAATGACTTACATTTTGTCATTATGTATTCTCTATCATGAATATATGAGTTTCCAACATTTCTATAATCTGAGGAAGTAAAATATAGTTATGGAAATATTGTGTAATCGATGTGGTAATATCATAATGTTTATTATAGAATCTTCCTTCTTTTAGGTGTAGATATACATTTTATAATCGACTGAACATGCTATGGTGACCCATGCACAAGACTTAGTCCCAACAACCCAGACATACCAGCCTTCATCCATCATCATGTTAATCTGTGTATCCTAAAGTAAAGAGCCTCATATGGTGTCATCTCTATAGTTTTCTCATAGCTATTGTTATAGGAAAACTCCACTATTGCAAAATTATCTTCCCCAGAACCACCAATGTCTAGAAAACATGCCTGCATCACATCCTCAACCATCTCTATAGTACTCTTTGACTTCAAATTTGTCTTTGGATAGAATTATATACTATATAATACATGTTTACCGAGTTTCACCTATAATCCATTTCATAAGAATGAATATAATGGTGAGCCACAATATGAAAATATAATCAATGGTACACCATGCGGATGGAAATCTCTTGAACATATAAATATCTCAGCCACTGAACTGATAATGTATTCAATATAGGCAATAAATTCACTACTATTTTCTGTTGATCCGTAATAACCTATAGAAAATCATTGTTTTCTGGAATATTTCGGATACCCACATCAAAATAAATTTTCCAAATCATCCCACTTCCACTTTGGAAAGGGTAATGACTGTAGAAAGCCTCCAATCCATTGATGTTCTACATTCATTAGTCTCCACACATAACATCAAGTCACAAACCCTTATATCTAATATGTCAAGTCATCCCACCAAAACCACTATCATAGACATTGGTGCATTTTGGTCACACCCAGATTTACTTCCCACTTTTTGGCATGAAATTCCCAAATGAGCTACTCTCACAAGCTTATAGGCCCAAAAATTTAATTCTTAACATTAATGATATTATCTACCTCTATGATCAAATAGAATGGTGACTCCACACCATCAAAGAATTCACTCAAGGTTAAACACTCTAGATCCCCAAAATACTTGTTACTAAGCCTATTAAAAAGTGTAGAATCCAATAAAACGGTATTATAGTCATATTCCCTCAACACTCCTAGACCACCATGTGCATCTCAACTAGTAGAGTCATCATCTCTCACTCAACACTAGACTACTAAACATCTTAATTATATTTCCTCTAACTTAATGAATCAGAGCCATGATTTCCATTCCCAATCATATATGTGTATTAAAAATAATAATAATTCATGTACATGTCCCATATCTATATTGGTGATTCAAATCTCATTATCAGAAAATATATTTTAACATATATTTATTTGACAATACTATAAACTTCTAACCCCATAGATAATTCCATCAACACATTAGATAATAAACCACCACATTTAGATTAATTTCATGGCTTGTGTAGTTTTATACATGTTGTATTAGATATTGAGACTCATACTCCACAACTTGATCTCCTTGTATCAGAAAAATCACTAATACCTATTCTAAATGTGTGAGAATACATAGTGTACATCTCACCTAGATCAGGTAGGATTAATATTGGTTTCGATATCAAAATTTGCATCCCCTCTAGGAAGTACTTATCATAAGATTCTGACCAATAAGAATTTATCCATTTATTGTTGAATACTAAGAGTGGAACATAGAAATTGGAAAATACTTGGACTAATCACAGATAATTTATAAATATCTGAATAATGAAATAAATATCGAATACATTCTTGGTTTTCACCTAGGAACCAATTGTAAGGACCTTCTCTGGGTCTACTAATACACCATCCTCAGAGATGATGTGTCTAAATAATTGTACCTAATCATTCAAAAAATTCACATTGATATCATGGTGTATATTCAATGATCACTTTGTGTATTAAGTATAATTTCTACATTAGGTAATGATTGTCAAGAGTCATGCAGTACACCAATATTTCATCCACTAGCATTACGAAAATATAATAATGATACTTATGGAAGATTATTTTCATCATGTGCATGAACATTGTTCTCACATTAATCAACCCAATATACATTATAATGAACTCATAAATGAAAATACCTACTTATGAAATAAGTCAAGGGTATATTTGAAGTCCAATTTCTCCGATGATGATACCCAGATATCAATTCATTCTTCAAGAATATACATGCTCCTTTCAAGTAGTAAAATAGATCATCAATACATTGAAGAGGATAGGGTTTCATTACCTCAATCTTTTTCATCTTTCAGAAATTGACAATCAATCACAATATCTCATCAACAATCATTTCAACCAACATAGTTGACCCCTAAGAGATGTACTCGAGTATCTAAATACCATATCCCCCAACTCCTCCAGCATAAAATTTAGCCCTTGAAGCTCTATTTGTTCCATTATATATAGTGGAATAGATACTGAAACATCCCCCTACAAGAGCTCAATAGATAATTCTACATCTCTCTCTGGTGACATAGCTAGTTCATCTTTACAAAAACATCTTGAAACTATTCCCCCACAGATGGAAATATCTCATGTCATTTTCCTATATCATTCAACAATAAACTAAAAACGTGGGTTGTGAGCTCACCCAGATTCATAGTAATTGTCCACGCTAATCCTTCATTGATATCCCACTCTCCATGGTGAATATAATTGTCACTCATAGGAGACATAAAATTCAATCTCCTCTGATAACAATCTATGGTGGCTCGATATGCAACTATAATGTCCATACCCATGATTTGGACAAAGCCTCGCATTTCAAGGAATTAGGGATCCACCAAAAAATAATACTCCATGACATCAATAGAACATCCCATGCATATATATACGTCTCAAGACCATATTCTGAATGGTTTATTGATTTTATAACATTGCCCACAAACTCCACCACTAGGTTCAAACTAGAAACATGTTTTTTTATAAATCCTGGAATGAGATGCACCGATATCAAATAGGGAACTAGATAATATAAAATAAAAAAGAATGGTACCTACAACATTTGATGGTTCATCCCCTCAATTAACATTTGTAGGTTTCACTACATGTATTTGTCCATCCCTTATTCACTGTGATGCAGTCTAACTACAAGACATGCCCCACTCTTCTTTTATGGTTTCTATTTCCATGAAAAAAAACATTTCCAACACCTATACCGCCTTGAATATTAGAACTCATGATTCCAGATTGATGTGGATATATGTTCTTATTCCGACATTCGACACTGTCTAGATTCACCCCCACTGAATGTATGAAATTATGTCCCTTATAATTTATGTGGGTTACCAACCTTTCTTCATGACCTATACTCTTCTGGTTATTGGGGTTGTTTCTACAATGATGGCCTAGCCTACTACACTGATAACAGATCACTCCAGTAGGGACCTATGAAACAAACCATCAAAATAGACCACTTAGCATTCCACTAGCCTAGCTAAAATTCTCATAACAGTGTTTCCTAATCTAGAAATTCACAGCTCATGATCATCTAGTAGAAATATATTTCTTTCACTAAAGTCCTCTATAAGTTTACCCATAGCTATGAGAGCCCCATCCACCTCCTCAACAAATATATTTAACTGAATTTGGATAACATAGGACATAATATCTAACTTAGGTTCTTATTGAAAGCATCTAATTATAGTTGTGTCATCCCCTAACAAAGCTAGGGAAATTTTCTATATATCTCTAAAGAATATAATATAATCCTTCATAGACATACTACCCTATGTAAGTCATATGAACTCAATTGGTATATTTTCCCTCGTTGCATCTGGATTAAAATTTTCCAAGATCCTCTCAAATAAGTCCTTCCCAACATACTACCAATTGATCTACTACATTCTTGAATTTCCAACCACAACCTCACTGATCCTCGTAGAATATATTTATCTAACATAAACCTATCTCCCTAAGATACTCCAAATTGTCTAATATCATATCAATAGACTCAACACAAAACTCAACTACCATAATTACACCCTCTCTAGTAAAAGTAAGATGCAGTTGTAATTGAAACTATATCATCATATAAAACATGATATTTTGATATCACCCTGGTCTCTTCCTATTAATTTCATAATGATGGAAATTTTATCTTGTTATTTATCACCTTTTAAATTATTGACACAATTGGTTCCGTGTGTTACCCTACTGGAAGAGCATTACCATCCATGACCTCTCTTCATCTTCTCATAGAAGAATATCTCTAAAATTCCAAACAAACATATTAGGATTCATTAAACAAATGTATCTAATATTTGTAAGAGTAATAATCACAAGAATTATTTTTCCTAGAACTCTCCATGAAATCAAAACTGAGTCACTATCACAAACCTGAACCATTATACTTCTAGGTCTTGGTTATATATGGGAATACACATTCTCATATAATGTTTCTCATTTAGACTCCCAATTTTTCACATTGTTTCTTCATTTTTACACATTCGTATTATGAACCATTTTCAATTTAATTTCACATGTAAGGAAAAAACATTTAAATTTCCAACAACTTACACATAATCCATTTTCTAATGAATGTCTACAATTTTATATGTCTCAAAATAATCCTGAGTTCCAAGAATGATGTATACACACTCAACATAGATACAACATTGGCTAATGAGTCAACTATTATAATATCCAAAAAAATCACATAAAAAAGTGCATCACCCAACGTGAAATAATATTCAACTATAAAATAAAAAAACATTAAAATAAATCCCACACTATGCACTTGGGTTTCCCCCGGAACACGAGTTTGCAAATAACGTTATTGATCTCATTATCAATGATTTAATAATTGTAGTCTATATTTTACCTTAATAAAATAGTAGGGAATAGGGAAAATAAAATAAAAATCCTCTTATAAAACTATGTAACGTCCCATCCAATGATCTAGACACTTGTTTCCCAATCTGATTGATCACATGACCTCATGTCGAGCTCCCCATATTCCAGACGCTACTGACCAATAGAAAGAGTATAATAAGTTATTCCTATGGATATTAAAATTATTTTGATAAGAGTAATACAATAACTAAAAAAACAAACAATATCTAGAGCATAAATTTAACCCTAAATGTTACCAATAACTCAAGATAAGTCATGTAGTAAATAACATATTCAACTAAAGATCAATACATTCCATGTTAATGTAAGTTTCAAGTGTCAAAAATGAATGAAAAAAATAAAGAAACTGACGGCTCTCAAGTGGATCCTGAACCATGTCTCATTCCCTCATCCATGTTCCATCCCTAATTTATCCAACTAACCCCGGACTTTCACCCTTATCCTATAATGAATCAATAATGTCTATACTTATACTCAATAGGATGCTCATGTAGAATGGGATTACAACTTGGTATTCCACCACCAATGTTGTCAAAAAAAATATCCAATTATATAATATTCTATGTAGTTTTATAAATAAATAATTACAATTAATACCTAAATGGTTTTAAAAATTTCATTTATTATTTACATAATCACATTTATTTTAGTGTCCCGAGGACACTGGTAACTCATGCCAACTTTTTCTAATGTCAAATATTGATTTTTCCTTTGTAATATCATATATTAATATTTTCTTCAACTCATGAGAGAGAACAAATTTTTCAAAGGGGAAATCATATCTCAATACCCAGTTTGGATCATTATGGGTCCTGAAGTATTCTGACATGAGGTCACATCTTAGTGTACCATTGTTGGCATTCATTGATCATTCCATGAATGACTTTGTTACCATCCAAAAATAACACATACGAATAACCATGTTCAGTTCACCAATTCAAACTTGAATGACCATATTCTCATTCTTACACATAGATTACAATGACCATGATCGCATACACTAATTCAAACATTAATGGTAATTTTCGGATTCATAAATACATATTATAATTCCCTTGTCTCCATTATATAATTCATACAAGAAATAAAATTTTCCCATTCATAAATATGTAATCAATTAAATAATTAATTATTAATATAAATTTTATTACTAATTTCAAAATTAGCATATCACCTAATTTCCCTTTTTTTTTATTAATTAATTACTTCACCAAACCCATTATGTAATTTAATATATAATTAATCAAGATTCATAATATAAGATCAAATAATTTATCCCATGATTAATTATTTCAGTCTCAATATCAATTCTTCATAATTAATCCCTCATATAATATCTTCAATTCAACCAATTTGATGTCTCATAATTAATTCCCCATTTTATTATCAAAAACATGTTCCTTAAATCTCATAATTAATACCCCAATTAATTATATAATTGGACTTCCCCTAAACCTAATAATAAATTTCCAAATAAATTATTTATTACACCAATAGATCAATAAATTAATTGGACGCATTAGTTAACCTAATTTTGGAATTAATATTGATAAATAATGATAGAAATTCTCTATTTTTCATACATTTATCAAAATCATGACTATGGAGATTAAATATTATACCACCAACCTCAATTCACATATATATATTAGTCCAATAAAAATTCATACAAATTGAATAGAATAATAAAATAGATCTAGATCTAATTCCCAAAACCCTAAATCACGGTTAAAGGAAACAAAAATACTTAATTATAAATCAAGATCCACTGATCTAGATCTAGATTCACCAGATTTGGATACAGATAAAGAAAAGAAATAGTACATCCAACCAAAATAATGTGAAATGTAAATAAGATGAATGGGAAAGCCAAATGAAATGATCCATATATATGGAAAGGCTTTGATCCTTGATCTCGTATTCGGGTTGCAATGAATTACTTATATCTAATTAGTGACATAAATAAAAAAATTACCTTAACAAATATATTTATTGATTAAAGGATACATATTTATTAATAATTCCTGATTAAATAAAATAACCTTAAACATAAATAGTGTATAAAAAATGATTTATGGTTTAGGAAATGAACATATCCATGATAATTGATTTATATAATTATTTGAAATTCATTTTTTAATGATCATAGGAAATTAAATATATCATGGGGAAAAAATTCAGTGTATTTATTTTCGATACTATCCTTGCTTAAAAAAATCAAAAACCATCTAGATATGAATAAGTCTGTTATTAATAAAAAAATATCATAAGTGGATTTAAAACAAAATGTTTTTGTCATTAATAAATTGAAATACAATAAAAATATTTTTTAAAAATATAATTGATGAAATATAAATATCATTTGTAAAAAAATTTATAAATCATTATCATTGAAATTAATTTTGAAAACATTTTCTTAATAATTTACCTTTTAAACATACAAATAATACTTCAACAAAATGAGGGTGGGTAATTCCATACATGCATTATAGTGTAAATTTTATTCCTTTAGTATGGCAAAGTTTTAAAAAAGTGCCTTGTTCGGAAAAAGAAAAGAATGATTACATTTAAATCATTAATATAAAACTGTATAACTTAATTTAATAGCTAATTTTTTAATTTATAAAAACATTGTTTATAATCTTTTTAGAAATCATGGTTTTTAGAAGAAAACATGTTCTTTAATAAAGGATATAATTGAAGACATGTTTTGTTAAATAAAATTACTAAATTTTTTGAGTACCAATGAGAGAGAAAATGGTTATATCACTAGAAAAGATAATGAATAACCATATCACATATTAAGTAGGGTTATGATTAATTAATGATACAATAAATTCCTCTAAGGGAAATTCAAGTGTAAACAATCCTGATCAAAATTATATTGTGAAGTAAACCATTTAACATATCATAAAGTCAATGTGAAAATAAATCAATCATAATATTTTGATTTTAAAATATAACTACATATAAAAGAAGTTTAAATAACAAAATAGATTTAAAAATGTGAAAACATACATAATATTATAATATTGACAACAAAGAGGATGTAATATAACCCAACAAAAAAATTGGTTTATAAAATTCACATTCACATGTTTATACTTAATTTTAATTCATGTAGAAGAAATAATTTAATTTGAATGTCAAAACACCATGAGAAAAATATTTGAGGATATAATATTTCAAAATGGATTGTAGATACACCACAAAAAATATATAAGTGTTCTACATTGTAATGCTTAATTTTATCCTTCTGTTTTTGGTATTTAACATCCTATATAGGGGATTTAAACATTTAAATAAAATATATATGTACAACTCTAATATTAATGATTTTATATATAAACATCTTATGATATATCATTACATGTTTTTTAATAATCATTCATTATTTTCTCTATTTTGGGTGTTAAATTCCTAGGTTAATAACTATGATTTTACATGTTAATTTTTGTTGCTGTTAATTAGATCATGATTTACTCATCTATATAATTTAATCCATGATTGAGGTATCATATATATCGTGAACATATTTACTTTTAATAATAAATAACTATTTGAGATATGAAATTAAATGCAGCATTCATGGAGACAGTAGGTCGTAAGTCTGCATGAATGCTACATCCATTTCATTGTCATCTTTTGAATTTAAAAAAATTTAGAGACATATAAATATTTATATCATTATTATAGAATAATATTTATTTCATATATGAAAAATAGAATTATTAAAACCATCCCTTATACATTCCATGTATAGCATGAATGAATCACATTACTTTGAGTTGGAGCTAGTCTACACAACCACAAACAATATTATCATATTCCCAAAAAAAAGGAAAGCATGACGATATGTTTTATATAAATATTAATTATGAATATGTATATAATAAATATATTATTTATAATATATAAATAAAATTTCTATCATAATTCCAAAATATGAGTGGATGTAATGGAAAATATAATGATAATGTTTTTTGGGGTGGAAGTTCACCGTACTCATTAACGGTATGTCTGCCACACATTATATAGAATTTTTTTTGTGTATGTCAAAACCATCTAATCAAATAAAATATAAGTATATTTAGGACAATTTTTTATGACATAATATGAAATAAAAATAATATTGGGGGATGAGAATGAAAATAAAAAAATATCTTAAGGGAAGATGTTATCCCTTTGGGGTATCTCCTTTTGGATTATAATAGATGGAACCTTTAGTTTGAAAACTGAAAAAGGTGAGGATTCTATTATTATGTGGTAATTTTCGGATTTGTTATGGGTGATTCTTTTCTACCCAAAGTGTTTTGTGATCTTGGAGGAATTATGATGGATAAGTTCTTTTTATAGTGTAAGAGGAGTGGCATTCTTGTGAATTTTGGGAATGTGGATTCCTACAGCATTTTTCCCATTTCAAGTGGGCCAAATTATGAAAACAACATGATTAAATCTCATATAGAGTTCATATATGTCCATAAAATGGATTTTGGACATGTTTAATTGTTATTTTGGGAGATTTTTATGGGCTTTTAAAAAATATATATATGTGCAAGTCGCAATATTATTCCAAAATGTGTGTGAAAAGAAAACAATGGGGTTGATGCCTTTTAGGTAAGCTTAAAGGCATCACACCTCGTGGTCAATATTTATCCAAATAAGAAAAAATCATTTTTTAGCTATTTTAATTATTCTTTTTTATATTTAAAATTATTATTTATATTTTTGTTTTGTTTTTTTTTTATATATTTTTATTTATATAGAAATATTTTTCGGAAGAACTTTTCTCCAATTTAAAATTTAGAAGTACAACCATTATAACATTCTGTATTTAAACAGAAACCCTCTCCCAGGACACACTTTTATAAGAAGGTTTTCCCTAGAAATCATTTTGTATTTCTGATTTGGGATCCAGCTTATCCCTTTCTTGCACAAAACATTCTACACTTCCAATGTGGTATTGATAAATGATTTAAGAACATGGCAATGAAATTCTATAATATATAATGTATAAGAACAGTATAAATTAATCATAAAACATAGAAAAATAGTATATGAAATATTCAAAAATAAAAATACTTTTATAAAAATATTGATGCAAATGAATTTATAAGTGTTCAAAACCACCAACTTGAAACTAAAAATTGTTTCTGGTATTTGACTTTAAAATCCATTGAAATACAAACAATAAGACCAATAAAAATCTAAATTAAAACATTGGGTAAACA
Organism: Viscum album; assembly: GCA_963277665.1. Lineage (NCBI taxonomy): Eukaryota > Viridiplantae > Streptophyta > Magnoliopsida > Santalales > Viscaceae > Viscum > Viscum album. Next base: position 56,098,681 of record OY728143.1, on the reverse strand, counting down.
TAAAATAAATATTTGATAATAAAATAAATTTTGTTAAAGGTGTTGATGAAAAATAATTTATATGCTTTCAAAACCACATACGTGAAACTTAAAAATGGATCAAGTATGTGGCTTTAAAAGACTTAAAAATTCAAACTATAAGTCAAATATAAATCACACATAAAGTATGGATTAAACATATAAAATATTGTTAATAATTAATTAGTTAATTTGAAATATAATTATTTATTATATAGTTATTTATTATATAATTATTAATTATATAATAATTAATTAGTTAATTAGTAATATAATATTTAATTATTAATTATTAGTTATATAAATAATTAGTTAATCAGTAATATGATTATTAATAATATTAATATTACTTTTTTAATTATTATTATAATAACTATTTATAATCAGTAACTATTAGTTATATAATAATTAATTTGATAATTAGTAATATAAGTATTTATTATAATTATTTATTATTAGTTTTAAAATAATTAATTAGATAATTACTAATATAAATATTAATTATATAATAAATAATTAGTTACTCAATAGTATAATTTTTATTTATAATTATTAATTATTCATTATGTAATTAATAATTATATCACTAATTATCTAATTAATATTAATATAAAGAAAATTAATAATTACATTTAATAATTACATTTAATAATTATAATAAAAATTGACTAATTAATTTTTTTATAATTTATAATTACTAATTATAATTACTAAGTATATTACAAATTGTAATTAATAAATAAATTACTAAATAACTATTTAATTGTTATATGATTATTAATTATATAAATAATTAACAAATTAATTATTCTAAAATTAATAATAATATTTTATAATTTATAATTTATAACTTTAATGAATAATTATAAATAAGAAGTATATTACTAATCAATTAATTAGTTAATTATTGACAGTGAGGGATTAATCTCTATCCCCTCAATGAGGAGACCAAGCAATGATTACTTCAATGTTCCTAGAAACGTGTGTACCTGATCATCATCTAGTGTGCCAAGGAAGGTAGACACAGACATCTTGAGAATCATCAATCGAGAAAAATCTAAATCTTTGTCGGATACTACTGGTGCTATGATTATAGAAATTATATGTCGAACTAAGATCTCTAACCATTGTTTGGTGGATGAGGGCATTTCTATTTGTTTTTTTCCCATTTTCCACTCTTATGTAATTTGTTGTTCCTTATTAATAAATTGTTTAAATCTTTGCTTCTGGATGGACTTGTCTGCTATTTAATTATTTATTATTTAATAATTATATTTTTAATTAATTAATTTCTTGTTATATAATAATAGTATTAATTAACAAATTATTTATTGTATATTAGGAATTAATAATTACTAATTACTAATTATATTACTAATTAACATTTTAATTCACATATAAATAATAATTATATTGTGAATTATAATCAACAATTATATTTATGGAGAATGTATCTCTCGAGAAATGAGGGACCCTCTCTCTTCAACCTATTTGCCATTATCTCGTTTCAAACATCAAAATCCTAGAAGATGATATTATTAGTTACAATTAAACTTATGCAGCATCTCGAAGTATGCATCTTCATACAGTTTTTACGGTGAAAATTGTGATCAAACAAGTAGGGTTTCTTCGAGAGGACCATGGGATGGAGAAAGTGACATTGTTCTCACGCTGGAGGCCATTCACAGTGGGGATGATGAACTGACTAGTGTTGTGTTTTATGAATCAGGATAGAGAACGTGGGTCCAGGAGGCCGGCATGTGGCGGGACATGTGACTGAGGATGAGCTCCCGGTGGGCTAATAGGCAGTGCCCTGCAAGGGTCAGCTACTGTTTTCGGCATTGTTATAGGGTGTAGGCTGGAGGCATTTTTCATTTGTAGTAGGTGCTAGAGGCTGCTGATTAGTTGATCGTATGGCGTCTGAGGGCATGGAAGGTGACAGATTCAAGGCAGTGTGGTGATGTCGGATAACGGCAGGGATGAAAGAGGTGCGTTAGACAAGGAACGTCCAGTTCTGGAAGGTGATAGGGCATAAAAAGTGAAAGGATTTTCATGCTGCTAGTGGATGATGCGGGGGATGAAGCCTGGCGTGATCTAGAGTCATAGGTGGGGGTTCGGGGTTATATCGGGGATGGATGACCTCGGGACGCGGATGTTTCAGGATGCGTTTTTTGGTAATTTTGATAAAGGATGGCACTCACACAGTTGGTGTTGGGTCATTAATATCGATGGTGGGATTCATCCTAAGGATTAGGGTATGAAAAACGATTGGGGAAGACTACGGTAGTGATGATATGGGCCTCACTCAATTGCGGAATGAGATTTTGTTAGCAGCCCATGATTAATTGGATCATTAATCCTTTTTTCGCATTCAGTTTACAAGAGGGTTAGTGATGCTATGGGCCTCTCGGCCTTTTTTGTTTGGGTTATTACAAGAATGTGGTTCTATGGACCATGGTGTATGCTGTATATTTGACATTACTTTTAAATTTTTTTTGGGGGTCATGGATTTGGGTTACATAATCCGTGATCCTATGTACATTTGTATAATTAATAATTATATTATTAATTATCTTCTTAATTATTATATAATTAATAATTATATTACTAATTAAATAAACAATTATATTATAATTAATAATTATTAATAAATAATAAATAATCATAATGAATAATTATTATTAAAATGTATCATACAAAATAATTAATTGATTTATTATTGTATAAATAATAAATATATTACAAATTAACCAACTAATTATTTTATAAAAAATAACTAATAAATATATTATATACAAACTATTTAATTATTATATAAAAAATAATTAAAAATCAAAATTAATAATTATATTACTAATTACCTAATTAATTTTTGTATATTAGTTTTTAATAATTATCTATTTATTAATTATATCATTAATTAACAACTTAATCATTATATTAATAATTATCTAATTATTTATTGACTATTTCATAAATCTTTAATCTATGTTTTAGGTTTCATTTGTATTCCTCTTATAGTGTATGTTTTATAATCATTCAATTCCATATACATGAAACATTTTTATGATTCAGGTCGGTAGTTTGGAAAGCTTATAAATTAATTTTCATCATCATTTTTTCTGGAATTAATTTTATTTTCAACTGTTTATTATATTTTAAATCCATGTTTTTTTCAATTATATAGGTCTTATTGTTTTTATTTTATGGTCTTTGAAACCCATATACTTGACATTTTTTTTTTCAAGATGGTGGTTTTGAAAGATTATAAATTAATTTTCATCATCATTTTTTCTGGAATTAATTTTATTTTCAACTGTTTATTATATTTTAAATCCATGTTTTTTTCAATTATATAGGTCTTATTGTTTTTATTTTATGGTCTTTGAAACCCATATACTTGACATTTTTTTTCAAAATGGTGGTTTTGAAAGATTATAAATTAATTTTCATCAACATTTTTTATGAAATTATTTTTATTTTTAACTATTTCATATATGGTTAATCCATGAATTAGTTTTCATTTAAATATTTCATATAGTTTATATTTTATAGGAATTCAAAGACACTTTCTTGAATCGTTTTTATGTTTAAATTTGGTGATTCTGAATGCATGTAAATTATTTGTCATCAAAAAGTTTTAAGATTTTTTTTTTATTTTTGACTTTATTTGTTGTATAATCAATGTTTTATTTTTAATTTATATTCGTATAAAAGTTTATATTTTATAGTCTTTCAAAGATACACACTTTAAATATTCGTGAATCCCACATCAGAAATGCATAATGTTCTACGTAGGAAATGGAGAACCTGAATCTTGCATCAGAAATGCAATATGATTTCTAGCCTAGACCTCTTTTAAAAGTGAGACATGGGTGAGATTTTCTGTCAAAATCTAGACTGTTATAATGGAAATACTTCATGATATTAAATAGAATATAAATTTTGATGAAATGTTTTGTTATATATATATACACACATAATGAAAAAAAATTAAATACAAAAAAGAAAAAAATACACTAGTTGAAAGGTGGAAACACCGCTCCTCCCTTTCACACACATTTATAAATCAAATTTTGATAGAAACTTTATAAAAAAATCCAAATAAAATATATTAAAAATATATGTCATTTTGTCTCTCTGGTTCATTGTTTAGACCCTTATAAATCAAATTTTCTTCATCATTCATAACATTAATTTTAATTAATTTCATTAATATTTTTTTATCCAAAATTAAGTTAATACTATTAGAAATTAGAAATTATAATTATTCAAAATATGAAATCTAAATTTTTAAAATTCCAATAACATATGTGGATGAAAAATAATTTAAATTTCATGTTGCAGATGGGTTGATAATGCTATATTTTTAATGAAAAATGTTAAAAAGTTTGTTATTTTTTATATTAAATTTGAATTTAAATTGATTATAATGTCGTAAATTGGATTGTTAGATGTATAATTTCACTAATGTGACATAAAAACAGATTTATAAAATATTTTTACTATAAAATTTAATTTTTTTCAATATCAGTTTTAAATGATAATTTAGTATTTTTTACAATTTATCAAAAAAATTTAACATAAGAGAAAAAAGCCAAAACAAATCTCCTTATCCTAATTTTTATGTTTCTATTTCAAAAAGTAGGTTTAGTTTTTACATAAAAAATTGATAAAGGTTCAAAATTTTCAATTTAAAATTTTTTCTCCATTAATAGGTGATAAAATTTCCTTTTGAAAAATAATGGTTATTATGTGTAATATTGGGTTTTATCATATATTATGAGTATAAAATATATTCAATTAGCGTGAAAACTTTTCAATGGACGTACAATCTATATATTCTCAAATTTTATTTAATTCTATTCATAACTTCTAATTAATGGATATTTTAAGTCTAATTATTTTAGGTAGTAATACATTAATAACATATTGTTGTTCGGTAAAACTCGGTCTTATGTGTTATTCAAGTTAGTGATCAAACACTTTTTTGCATTAATTGTGCCCTAAATAATTATTTCATTTAGTACAAGTTATATAATATATTTAGTTTATTCAAAATTGTATTTTTATTTTAATGTCTCATGATATTATATTCCCTTACTGGTGTGGTTTTGTGTGTCTTACATTCTATTGAATACAATTTTATTACATTAAAATTTAGTGGTTTTATATTCTCCCAACAATAACTAAATTGGGTCCTCACAATTTATAATCAGTTTTGGTAATATAATGTTTGATATTTCTTATATTGAAAACCCACATCAATAGAAGGGTTTGTAAAACACCCTCTAGAAAGGAGATAATGTGAATTACATAGGTCACATGAACTAAGAAACATTTCTGTCTCTATATAGGAAAACATTAGTGGAAAGTGAAAATATGTACTTGGAGGAAAAATGTAATTATTTATTTACACTAATTGATATCATCGGTCTAAAAAATGATTATAATAAACAAAAAGAAGAGGGCCTCAATGTCATAAATCCATGATGATATAAAAGACCATATGTTAAACAAAAATTAATGAATTATGACAATTTTTTATTTCTTGATCATTTTTTTAATGTTTTTTAATTCATTTTATCCCTATTAATATAAGGAAATATAATTATATGAAAAATTTCAATAAATATAATATTTATTCTTTTTTTCATTGATCAATTCATAATTCATCCATTACTTCATGAAATTAAAATAAAAAAATTAACACTGATTCATGGAACACTAAAATTAAATCTTAACAAATTGTACGAACAATAATACAGTGAAAAATCATTCTATTTGAGTCTAACTATTCTAAAAATGCAATATTTTCAATAAATTAATCACTAAGCCAAAAAAGTAACACTAATTATTCATCACTATCATTTATTCACCAAATTTATTAACTAAAAATAATGACATTTTAACAAGTACATTGTGTAGACTGTTGATAGGCACAAAACTATTATCATCCTTAAGTTATGGGTCCAAATCCAATGGCCTTTATGGAGATGATGGGTTTTCACCCATCATATAGGTTGTAATTTTACAAAACCATATTATATCCAAAAAATATTATTTTCATCATTGAAATATGTTATATCATATAATAAACATGAAAATAAGGTTTCCAATACAACCATAATATGTTAATTATTTATCCATTTTTTAACATTGATCCATTTATAGTCTAATTATTAACCATGTTCATTAATTTTCATTACCTATTAAAATCTTTTATAATGGATAGTATATAAATAATGAATTTTTATATGCATTTCCCCTAAGAGTTTCAATCCAAGTTCATAGAATGGCATATTGTTGTGTAACAATATATGCTCAAGTAAAACTCAAAAAAATCAGAGTTTTTTCTACTAGATACATGTGTTCTCTAACCATGTCTAATTTTGTTATCCCAACTGGGTTGTATTTCTAGGAAGTACCTTATAATCTCTACCTTACATGAAGTCAATGATTTTTATCTACACTTATAAAAAAATTATATATTTGGGTTTTGTTCCCTAATATATGATTTCCTAAACTGAATTCCCATCGTTTCTAATAAACTTCCTCTTATATGAAATGCAATGACCCAACCCCCAAAGTTTGGATCTGATTTATACTACCATTAATTTGGCATTATTACATTTAATCAAATCTTGAAGGGTTGAAGAGTTTAGTAGACCATATAAACTAGCTACACACACTAGTCTAATATTATAACACAATACACTAATTAAAATATAATTCTTTCCCTTTGAGGAGAACTTCATTATTCCATGTAGAAAATTCTTCCATTTAATCCGTTGCACACATTATGGATTCTAGGGTAAGGAAAAAAATAAGTGTTTGATCAAATTACTATTATGGATTATGTATAGCAGAAGCTATAAGGAATCAATGTGAATACACAATACACCTTCAAAAATAAGAAAACATGCTTTCTATATTGTCAATAAAATTAGAAGGAAGTGAATACAAAATATATGAAGGTACCAAATTGAAAAAAATACACTTAATATTGGATAAGGAAAATTTAATATATCAATTTAAGAAACTGAAAACACATCCCAATAAATAAATAAACTAATAATGAAAGTGAATCTATAGATAGTTTCAAATAAAATGTTGCATGGATTATAATAATTGAAATAATTTAAATTTTTTATTATATGAAGTCATATTTCATAAATAAATGATAATTATACCTTTAATACCTAATCACAATATAGTTTAAATCTATTAGATGAAACCAATTTATTCTTCATAGAAACAAACATGAAGGGTTTTACAATAATTAATTTTTTCTAAAGAGAAAATAGATACATCATGGGACATAATTTAAATAGTCCCCATCCTATAAGTCTTCCATTATTGTCCCCCAACCTATTGGTCTTTCATTAACCAGTCCCCAACGTTAATTGTGCATATCCAAAAATATTCCCCATATATTGAATAATTGATTTAAATAAACAAAGTTCTTTATTTGATATCCATATTGAGTAAATGGTCAATATTTATCACCGTTTCCCTTTTTAATACAATAAAATTAATTGTTAAAACATTATTTAAATTTTAAATATGGTTATTAAATGATCATATCCATGAAAAGTTATATAGACAATTAGGGGAAATTAAAATTTCAATTATCATAAGAAATTGAATATTGTAAGAGGAATAATATTGGAATCAAGGTAATTAATATTAATGTTATCATAGTTAAAATAAACAATTAACAATCCAGAGGATGAAAAAATATTTAACATTTATAATATGTCTCTATTAGATTAAATATATAGGTTTTCTATCATAAATTGACAAAAATTCTATAAAAATATCTTTAAAGAACAATCATTACGAAAATAAACTTTCATATGTTGAAAAACATTATCCAAATAACTTCTTCTAAAACCATATTAAAAAATCATTAATAATTTACCTCATAAATCTAAATTGGATGACTCAATGAAGTGCCAGTTGCTAATTACATACCTGTCATACAAGGTGAATATAACATTCATTATGTAAGGTAAGATGTTTGAAAAATACCTAGTTTTGAAATAGAAATGAAGATTAATTTAAAAAAATATGAAAAAGAAAATAATGGTAATGTTTCTTTTATAATTTTTTTTAAATGATAAAAATTTTTAAAACAATTTTAGAAATCAGTGTTTTTAAAAGAAAACAAGTTCTCCAAATGAAGTGATAAATGGAGTTTGGTTATCATAAAAACAATTTTAAAACATTTTGGCAAACAATAGTTGAAAATGGTATTACCCCTTGAAAATTTCATTAATAGTGAGAATATAATCTAATTAATATTTTCCTTGAATAATGATTCAATAATTTCCTATGATAGAAATTCAAATATGATCAATTTCGAATAAATGAAATTATAAAGTAAATACTTCAAAAGACCATAACATTGATGTGATAATAAATATTTCAATATATTATTGTGTAGAATTTATATCCATATAAAACAAGTGAAAATACAACATTAGATATGAAAAATTTATCAGAAACATAATCATATAATATTAATCTCAACATTGATGTAATGAAACCTAATGAAAGGAATTTGGTTTATGAAATTTATTTCCATATTTTAACACTTAATAAAAATACCCATAGAATAAATAATTCAAATTGATACTAAAAATAACTTTAATATAATATATTTCAATATATAAAACATATATATGGTCTTTTTAAAAACCACACATAAGGATGTAGTGGTGAATATAAAATTTATATCACTGATGTAATGAGTGAGATGAAATTCCATTATTATATCCTTCCATTTTTTTCTATAGTATTTGGACTCATGTATAGGTGTTTTATAAATGTCACTATATTATTAAATAAACAATAATATATCTATAATATAATATATTAACTTCTTATAATATAATATTAATAGTTTGTTAATAATTATTCAATATTTTCACTATTTCATTTAATTATTTCCTTGTTTGTCGAGTATGTTTTTACTTGTTTCTTTTTATTCTTATGAATTTTACCATTATTTAATAATTTAGATAATTTAAAACATGATAATATATATATATATCATATAATTATTTTAATAATCTATAAAATTTGTATATTGGAAATGAAATGCACCATTCACAATGATGGTTGGTCGTACGCATGCATGAACGATACTTACATTTAATAATAATACTTTAATATAATTAAATGTAAATGAAATATATTAAATTGTATATTATTTTAATTTTATCATATTTATAGAATATTTTTCCTGTTTTTGTATTGATACCATCAATTATATGTTCCTTATATAGCATCAATGAATCAGGTCACTTTGAGGAGATGGTATTCCACACTTTCACAAAAGATGTTATCTTATTCTAAAAATTAGAAATCATGAAGTTATGTTTTATATAAATATTATAGAAGAATGTGGAAATATTAAACAACATACATGTCATATATAAATAATATTTACATCATAATACCCAACAATGATAGGCGGTTCAGTAAAAATTAATAACATCGTTTTGGGATGTGGTAGTTCATCGTACAAATAAATGATATGATCATTACCCATTTGATATTTTTTTAATTGAACTTATATCAAATAAAATAATAATATTATATTTAAAATATTGACATTATTATATAATCTGGTAATAATAAGTGTCGGGGGATGAATAATGAAAAAACCAAAAGAGCTTGAGGAAGGTTGTTATCCCTAATTCGGGTAACTCATTTTGGTTTTTGACAAAGGGACTCCTTGGTGTGATTGGTGGTGAAGGTCACAATTCTATGATTATTTTATGTTTTATTATTACCAATTTGGTCATATTTTCATGATAAAATGTTTCTTGGGAGGTTTGATTAAGGTAAAGGGATTAGTTCCATTTAATACTAAAGGAGGAGTGGAGTTCTTGTAAATATTTTCTAAGGGAATCCCAACTATGTTTTTGCTTCTAATTCATATTTAATAATTATAAAATTATATAATAGGTTTTATATGGTGAAAATAGTTCTCTAAATTGTATTTTAAACTATTTTATATGTCATTTTGGCCCTTGAGATTATGGTTTAGTCCCTTGTTAAGCTATTTTTCTATTAATCACAGTAATTAAATTTAATTATGTTTAATAATATTATTTAAAAGAACTAATTTGATCATATTATACATTTTAAATTAGTCTAATTCCATATATATTATCAATATTTAAAAATTAAAATCACATAACTGATATAAATTAATTTAAAATTAATCCCACAGATTGGATGACAAAGTGTGTATTTAATGTTAAATGTTCAAATGTTTTCTATGTTTTAATATAAAATTTAAAGGAGATATTGATTCCAATAAATTAAATTGGATTATTTTATGTATTATTGATCTAATTTGACTATAAATCAATTGGAAATATAGTTTTACTATATAAATAAATTTTATGAAAATTCCATTTACATTTAAAAGTAAATTATTTTCACTATTCATCCAAAAATGATCCTTTACAAAATAATACAAAAAAATAACCATAAACTAATTTTGATGTTTGGATTCCAAAAATGATGATTATTTATATTTATAAAATTTATAAATGTTCCAAAATGTATGTTTAAAATAGGCTCATTAATAAATGGCGTGAATATGGCCTGTATAAAAATATTGGGATTTATGGGTAATATTTTATTTTCTCTTATCCAATGACCAAAAAATATATTGCATTAATATAAAAAGATTTTATTTGTTATAATATATATATATATTCTCATCAGTTTGTTAATAATTTTCATAAACACTAATTTAATCTCTAGGTTTACTCTTAATATATTAAATAATAATATTTTAATAATATATTTTATTTCTATAAAAATAGATCTTGCGAGTAACTCAAGTCATTAAAGAAAATAATTATTTAGAGAAACACACAATAAAATAGTTTTTAAATAATTTCAATATATATCATATATTTGATTTGTTGGATATAGTAATTATTTTTTGATGTCTCGTGATATTATATTCCCTTATGTATATGTTGTTGTTTTTCTAACAAGATATCAAATACAATGTTCTTAATTTTGAAATTTTGGCCATTATAGTTAATTATTATGAATATTTTTCATCAAAATTTATAAAAAATTAATATCAACCTAGATATATATGAGCATCCCATGTGGAAGATAATTTAAAAATATGATAGTTTGTATTATACATGATTGATTATTTATAGATTAGTTATCTTAATTAGACCCTTCTATTTTGTATACCAACCACATATCATGTAGTCATAGTGTTTAATGGTTGACAGAAAAACACATAAAAATGAATTTGTAATATTTTATTTTATATGATTTTTTATTATTATCAAAATGGAGGAGAGAGGGAAAAAATAATTATTATTAATGATTTGAAAAGATGAGAGAATAAGGAAATTTATTCATATATTTAAATTCAATATTAATTCATTTTTTTATTTTAAATAAAATTAAGGATATTAATGAACCCATGTTTTAATTGAGTATTATTTTTTGTTAACGGAGGTGTAATCATACATGATTTTAAAATTAAATTAAGTAAAAAACATTGAAGTAACGTCTAAAACACAAATATTTTCAGATGGATTGTGAATTTCATCTAAAATAAAGTAAATTTTGTTAATTGAAAATAATAATACATTGATCATCAAAAGTATGTATACCATCAATGGGAATTGTGTAAAGGATATATTAAAGATGTTATTCAATTATATATATGAAAAAAAGTCAGAAATTTCTAGAATTTATATACCAAATCTATTTTTTAATATTTCATATGAAGAAGATCGTTTTTACCTGAGACTCAATGATAACAACTAACATACCGAAATTTTTTTGGGAAATAAATATTTGGTGTAAATTATATGGAATATTGAAATAGGAAATGGTGATTCGTTAATATTCAAGTATGTTGATATAAAAATTGATTTTTTAAGGTTCAATCTTGTATTACTAGTAATCATGAATTTATATTCTTATGTATGAAATTTGAAAAAGTCCCACGGTTCATAAAGAACATTTTTTTATAAAAAAACAGCATCCTTGGTTGGGTAAACATTTTTCAATACCATTTGATTTTCAACAATTTCTATATTATCATCGTAAAATACCGTGTAATTTTTTTTCCCTGAAAAATTAATGTATATAAATATAATATTCATAATGATCTATTTTTGTCAAAATTTATTACATTTATATATGGGTTATATAAAAATTTTAAATTTATTTTCAGTATATGTCTAATTTTTCTTATAATGTATCTTACTACATGGTTGATTTCACCAGTACATGCATTATATTAATATGGTTTGTTTATTTCTAAATGTCCAATTTGATCACTATATAATTTCATAAGATATTACTACATGACTACATCCCAATATATCTTCATTGAGTCTACTTGATACACATCTGATTTTGATGAATCTGAATATCGTGATGAAATAAAATAAGTAATGGAAATGTTTCAAGATCAATGTTTAAATTCCATGATTTTAATTAGTCATTATCAATTTTAATGAGGATAAAGTTATGGATAATGAATATTGGAAATAAATAATCCATATATGATAATGTATTCTAAAGAGTGACGATTCCAAAAGTGAGGAGTCTATGACAACGAGTAGCCCCTGACCACTATAAAATGGGAATATTATTGAAGAAACTCCACAGAGAAAACTATAATTAAAATTTTGGTTTAAAATGAAATGAGATTATGTTACATGTTATTGAAGTGATCTTCATAATAGATAAGGGAAATAATATTATATAAATTTAATGATCATATGAATTCTAATAAGATTACAGTACTTTTTGGTGTGTATACCATTAATATGCATCGTATAACATCGACCATGTATCGTTGATAAATAGTCTTTACATTAGATTTATTTTTAGATGGATTATATGACTACAATGTGTAATCCTTTTATAGACGTATGATATCCAAAAATGAAGATAAAATTAAATTAATTCATGTTCATATATAAAAATAGATGATTTATCATTCATTCAACCTACAAAATGAATAATAGTGATCTCTTAAGCCTAGAAGAATGAATAAGACAAATATATAAGAAATATTCATTCATAAATAAAATTTTATGAACTGGTTTTTTTGGATAATAAAATAAAAAATATTTCTTCGATATATAATAATATCATGAATAAAAGAGAAAGTATGAATGAATGTGTCCAAAAAAAATAAATAGAAGAGTTTAATGATTCTTTGGCATGATTATTCTCTATAAAAATTATAGAAAAATTTGGAACATTAATAAAGAGAATAATAGAAATTCCATAGTTCATTCATACATGGTCTAACTATTAAATATTATCATGAATACTAAAAACATGAGACTCTTTACTTGTCATGTGATGAAAATTATATGTGTCATATATAAAGGGTAAGGTAAAGAGTGAATTTTTTTTTGATTTATCTACTCATTCTAGAAAATGTTATGGGAGAAGAAGGTGATATACTATTTCTCCAATTTCACAATGAATGAAATGAAGAAGAAGAGATCTTAAGTTTGAATATATATTATTTTTTGTCATGAAATGTATAATTCTCTGATAGATACGGCTTACATCAATATGATGTAGACATTTCAGGATGATTGTCGAAGATAATTTTATTTCTAGATCAGAGGAACAAGATAAATCCATATATTATAGAGAAGTAAATCAAATATAGATGATCTTTCTCTAAGAATGAGAAATTTCATTTTCCTATAAAAAAGGACATCAATCAATCATATTATTTGAACCTAGTCAAGTCCATGATAACATTTTAAATTTTATACCCATGTTTTGTAATTTATTGATAATAATAATGATGTTTTACATATTGTTCAATATCAATTATGTAACAAAAATTTAACATCATTACTATAGAAATACATGTATATATGGCTTTGTGATTACTTTTACTACATTAAATTTATGTTCCTATACACCATATAATAGAGTTAATGAGAATTGGATATCTTCTCACTAAATATGTAAAGTGGTTCTAAAGGTATACAATTTAAATTTTTACTAAATAATACCAACAGTGATTAAAAACACTATAATTATTGGAAAAAGGCCAATGTGATCCTAAAATAATCACTTCTAGCTAGTGAACCATATAACTCATGATCATCTCATGTAACATTAAAAAGAGACTAGACATACCACCCTCCCTTATAAGAGTATTGATTGGAAAGAAGCATATACCCACTTCTATCATAACTACAGAATACAAATCCACCCTTTAATCAACCCACAATAACATTCATTCAATTCAAAGAGTTCTATTGAAGATTATTTCATTTCGATACATCTAAAAACAAAAGGAATCTTTTGAATACCAATGATTCCATTGAATGAACTATCATTTTTTTGACACATCATTATAACTAACATAAAAATATTTTGAATAGTAAATGTTGTGGGAACAAGAAGAAGGTCATACTCAAATAAAAAAGAAGATATTATGTTGGGTAACTTAATGAAGTGTGTCGATATTGAATAAAACAATTCATTTTAAGAAATATAATTTATGTATATGGTAAATAACATAACATTTGGATTCTAAAAAACTAGAAACCTTATGACAAGAATCTAATGATTATATACTTAAAGAACCATATGTCCCTTATATATAATAACACAATGATTATCATTTTCTAATGGTAATTAAAGATGATTGGAATTTATTGGATATCCTCATCCATCACAATCCATACAATAATAATATATTTCATGGTGTATAATATATTGTTTATTCCTCAGTTCATATTGTATTAGTGACTATGATTTATGAATGATTCATTATCTAGGCTATCATCATAGTAATGCCAGGTGCTCTAAATTATAATGACCAGAAACATAAAATATATAACAAATCACTTTTAATCCACTGTAATGGGTCTATTAATTAATGGATCTTTTTAAATGAGGTGAAAAATGCTAAAACTAAATTATTTCTATCAGAAATTTCTTATTACCAAGAAACTAAGAACATATATCCAAATATCGACTCTACAAAGAGACATAGTGAATTCCAACTAAATAAAAATTTATCTTAAAAAATTATCCTAAATAAACTCGTCAAATTCATTTATCAAAATATATTTAAGCAATAATAATAGGGTATGACAGAACAATTTCTACTTGTGAAATGCACCAAAAATGTTCCCCCAGATAGCCTCCTCATTTGGGGAATGTATAAATAGTAATTTATGTGGTTCTTTTATTTGATAATGAAGCCCAAACTCTTTATCACCCATAATTAATGGTAATAATTTAATACTAGATATCATATTTCACATTTGAAGAATAAACCCCGACCGTATACATTAATTGGATAATATCCACTAAAATTGCTATATCCTTTTGTTCCATGAGGATTAAAAAACACAACCACCAAACCTCCTTCTGTAGCATGATAACAATAAAAGAAAAATAGTTCACTCTTTTGGGATGTATTATTCCAATTTAAATCTCTAAAACATCAATCCAATCCATTGTCCATTGATCTGAAACATAGCATTGCTATTTCATTATACCCAATAACAATAAAATAATTTAGGTTTTCCTAACTGCTTAATTATCATTTAAGTGAACTTCATATCAAGTTACATGTACATATTTATAAAAATATTCCATTCTACTATTCTGATGACTTATTTCTGGTTCTATATCTAGAAATTTAATGATAATTTGGATTAAAAAACATGCAATATGGACAATTTATGATCATTTTATTAAATTATAGTTTAATATAATTCACAATGAACTCCTATATTTGAACACTTTAAACATAAATAATTATAAATATTCATTTCTTACATCTCTACCATGCATAAAATATATCATCACATATAATGTGAATAAAACATGATGGTTCCTTCACCAAATTGTAGGTGGCCCTAAATACATGTTTCATATACATTCTACCTAATGATGGTAACATATTATATCCATATGATATTGTATACTTACAAACCCATGCAATCATAACTATTTCCACTCACAAAACTATATCATTTACATCAACCATTAGTTTATATACCTCACCATCGTCCGCACACTCAACTGGTACCCCTCTTGTGATGGTAATAATGAAATAGAGATGAAATATGTTTACATCCTCAAAAGAGGATAGGTTGCAGACTAGAACCTAGAAAAAATATTCCATCAAAATGGGAGTAATTAACATTCTTATATAATTATATAGACAACAGTAATGGTGAAATTCACCATTTAGGTATATAAAGAAATAATTGTGAAATATAAATAAGTGAATTTAATTTCACATATAATGGAGAAAAACTAGAGAGACTATAAAACAAATCCTATGAAATAACTGTGAAACTTGAATAACACTGAATAATATCAATGATCTATTAATTCCATGGCTATTAATCATCCAACTCCTATGAACATGATAAATTCTTAAATAGATTTTCATTGTTCATTCAAGTACACCTATTATGATACTCAATATATCATCTTATACAAAATGTTATTGAATCATAATTTCTATTGAATAATGAATTAAACCAAATCATTAACTCATAATATAAAACATCATCTCAACCTCAAAAATACATTTTCAATATGTAATCCAATTAATATTCTCTACCATTATCAAAAAATTATGATATAAAGGATCCTTGATTCCCCGTATCTACGAGATTATTACTCCCTTTACCCAATTCCAAACATCATGTTTAATAATCCCTCTCATTTTTAATTGTATACCTTGTGAATACATATAATGTATTGTCATATAACCCATGATGTTACTGATAATGAAAAAAATCAATAATTTATATGTCTAAAATCCATTACATGTAGTGATTCATCCATTATACCTCATGCCATTTTAGCCAATGCATATACAACCATAGGAAACCATAGTCTCCAAAAATAAAAACATTTTTCTGTGACACCCCTATTCTTCTACAACCCATTTATTTATATATAGTAAAATACAGATCCATATTAGCCTCTTTAGACGTGTATCTTCTACCATAACCGATTATAGTCCTAATATACCTACATATCATATGATGTTGAAGTAAAAGTTGGAGAGAGGGATAATAAATACATATTTTCCTAGGGAATCATATGTGTTTAGGACCCCCCCCCCCACATTTAAAATTTCATTTCAATAACCACTTTGATGGGGAGGAGAATGATATTATAAAATATAAGAATAAAATACAAAAACCCACACCACAGTTAGTCACAAATACTTATACCAAACTACTTCAATAACCCCACATGAAACATAGCTTCCATAACTAGGGCCATGAAATATATATTTCAAACATGCACAAAAGAATAAAAATTGGATTCTTTAATCATCATCACATATTAATTTACCAAACTACAATTTATTCATAAAAACCCATGAAAATCCATCATGATTTAATAATTAATATTTCCAATTATAGTTTTATTCTCATGTCCTTGTATAATTAATTTCATATTATGTTTGATCCCCATGATTTATGACTAGAATTTTTAAAATCACCCATTATATATTTTCATTATTATTCCAATACCATTCCATATTTTCTAGTACTCTATGATTCATTATAAGCTACCACAATAAATATTTTCTCACAGTACGACCACATTCAATACAGGTATAAATATCACCATACAAATCTATTTTAAAAAACTATAGTCCATAATAAATTACAATAATATAAATAATGAAAACACAAACTATTAATTAATTTTAATGTCCTTAATATCATACTCAGACAAATTATGCATAATATATTCCATATCAAGATCACTGATATCAATCCACTTCCATAATATTCAGTAAAGTAGCCCATTTCCCTAAAAATACACTAACCACTTTAGGTTCCAGATAAATAACATACATGATAAAAAATCCTAAAAAATACAAACACAAAAATGAAATGATACCATTAATAAAATTTAAGGGAAATAATGGGTCATAACACCATGTAATAAATAAAATCACAAAAAATGATACCCTCGCATAGAACTAAATAATTTTCTTATACTAACAACCACATCATTACCATAAATACGATCTAAATTATTATTATGTTCAAAAAATATGCCCAATATTTGGATGGTATCATCGATATTAAATTATAAATTAAAATTCTCCATGAAACTCTTTAAAATTTAAAAAAAATATTCATAAGATTAATCAAATTACATCATACTCAGATTAACTGTTGTATCATTAAATATATTTAATTTCTATCCAATTTCAACCATATTAACCCTCATAGAAAATGAAATCCCTAAAAACTGGTTTACCAACTATCTAGAAATCCATGTGGAATCATTATCACAATATAAATCATAGGAAATCATAGTGGAACAATTCTATTTTCATTGTTCATAAAATAATATTGACTAATGAACTTCCCGCCTCGACTAAAGCTTCACAAAACTATCACTGCTCCCTAAAAAATAATCAATGAATCCATCAACAAGAATCTCATATTAATATACTATATAACATATAAGAAATTCACTATAATTACATGGTAGATTTTTAATAACTAAACAGATTATTTTCACCAAAAAATACTTTTGGTTTGAATAAATGAAATAAGAAAGAGAAGTGGAATAGGAAAGAGAGAGTAGTTCGATCCAAAAGTCATTGATCTAAGGTTAAATGTTATCTAGTCACTTAATGATAGTTGCAGAGTAGTTTTTATTTGTTTTTGATTTATATATGTTATGGATTTATAGATTAAAAACTATCCCAATGAAATTTCACCTCTTTACTATAGAGGAACCCAAGATAACCCTAGAAAAATATAGTGACTCACACTATAAACTTGGATCCATCAATCACTATATTTTCTATATTCATATTTTTTCAAATTGATGTATCCTTCTCAATGCCAAATATTTTGTAAACAACATTAAATAACTTTTCCATGAACATCAACATTCACAATGACATGCTAGATGGTGTTTTAGAGTCCCAATAGGCAACTGTGATATAAAATAAAATCAACTCAACATTTGGACCGACCATGATGAGGTCATCAATATAGAGGATTACAAAATATAATTTACCAAAATAAAAAACAACCTAAAATATACTCATACATGTACCTCGATTTCAAAAAATAAAATATAGTTTTATACATATTGTAGATATTCAAACCCAATGGGTTACCAAGCCTATAAAAACTGACATCTTAGGTGGGATCATTTCCAACATGGAAAATCAGAAATAACCTTATGAAAACATACAAGTTACATTGAGATGGATCACTTCCCTATTTTCCACTAGGAACACATGGGATAATAATTTCTTTCTTATATGTAGTAACTATATGTTTCACTCAATATGGTGAACCAATGACCAAAAAACCTAAAAAAAATTGCATATTGTAATGCCTCGAACCTAGTTACCCATATTTGGTTCATTATTGCATAACATTGGCATGATCAAAAGGAAATTACGTATCAAAAGACAGATCAATTTAGTATTATTGGAAACAATACTCATAAATAAGTTCAACATTACGTCTTGAAGAGAAATACAACACGAATATATTTCATTAGAAACATCCAAGCCTCCTAGATTATGCCTGCAAGTCACTCATAACTAACATATTCATATCCTAGGAAAATGAAACATAATAAAGGGGTGTGCTCAAATGCTCAGTAAGGGTATGTTATACAACATAAAATGACATAAATATTATGCATGGTGAATAATTGAAACCACATACCTTTACCAATAATATTCATGAATACTTTTATCGAAAGAATATGAGCGGAGTAAATAATGACATAATAAAACCTAATCATGGGTATTCTACTATTTGAATTACCACATGAACCAAAAATATAATTTTCATAATGAGGGAATGTATAATTCCAAACATTCTAAAACATTTTCTCAAGGCCTCTGCCGAGATGTATAAAAATGATTAAGGACTCGGCCAAAACCATATATCAAATTGGGAAATGCCTCGGCCAATTCCATGTTCAGTTGTATCATGAGACCTACCGATGCATCGAGGAGCTATAGCAAGCTCCACCCACCAGTTACTAATTCAAATACATTCTCATATAAAAAGGATTAAACATATTATAAACATTCATATTAAAACTATCATATGAAATGTCATTACTTTAACCATAAACCATGAATGGTATAAAAATAGCACATCCACAGTCAAACATATCTCAAAACCTTCATTATAATATGTATTTTGTGTATCAAAATAAATAAACTTCAAATATACTTAAAATCCATCAAACGATGTTGATATATAAGAAATCAAAACCCTTTTTAGAGAAATATCTATTTTTATTTTGAAATCATTTAAGAGTCACATAATAATAAAAAAAATTTATTTTGAAAATATTATTTTAAGAATTAAAGGGAAGATTTGATGATGTTATAATGAAGGAAAATAGCCGCACCTTCCATATATGTTAAAAAAATATTCTTACGTTAATTTTGTTTAAAAGGTAAAAATGTACGTTGTTTAGAAAACGACAAAAATATTCCTATAAAAATACATATGGGTATAAATAACTTTAACCCATTGTCTAGTAAATAGTAAAAATGTTTTGAAATAAATTTTTAAGAAACATGAATGTGGATGATTAAAATTTACCAGTAGATAAATACATATAAACAACCTCAGATAATGAAGAGATTGTAGAATTAAACCTTACCTTTTACTTTTCCTTGGTTGAGGGTAGATTAACCTCCTCTTCTTCTGGTTTTTTTTTATTTGATCAAAAGGGATCCATATGTTGGATTTCTGACTAAAGAAAGGCCTCTAGGATTAAGTGTGGAATTTTGAGAGGATATTTGGGTAGGGTTTGGCCGAGCCGAAAGGATTTGAAGGTGTGAATTAGAGAGAAGTGGGAGTGCCCTTTTATAATATGGGTGAGGGGAACCTTAGGAAAAGCTAGAAAATATTATTTTATAATAAAATACTTTTCAGTTTCTAATTTATAAAAAATGGATTGTTTAATGGATAAGGTGGTGATGGGTCAAAAACCACTCAACCAATAGGTTTTAGACATGTTTGGGTCACATTATTAACTTTTTCTTTTAGATTTAACTATTAGTTAAATATTTATACATTTACCATGTATCTTTGAATTTTTATATTATATGGTTAATAAACATACAATATACTTACAAGAGATCCCCAATTTGTTCATTAATGATACACCTATCATTATATAAGTCTTTTGGTGGAACCTTATATTTTTAATAATATTATATCAATTAATAGTCTAATATTTGTTTTAAAAACTCCTTTTTGTCTATTTTGACACTATTTTAAAATTTATTTTTATTAAATTCCTAAAAACATTATTAATTAAAATTAAATTCATTGTATCAATCCTAACGTGTCATATTTACCTATAAAATTCTTGGATGTCATCAAAACATTTAAAATATATTTATTTTAACATTTATAATACCATTTATTTGATTCTTCCATTAATAGGGGAAATACTGCATCATAATTGTGTCATAAATATATTTAATTATTCAATGTCTCAAAATTATAAATAAAATTCCATTATGTAGGAAATATTTTTATCTTTCTAATTAATATTTATAGTAGAATAAATAACATGTATAACCCTATATGAAATTGTTTTACAAAATGATATATGGTTATGTCATTTTTGTATTTACTTTAACTTAATTAATATAAAGTGTCATCATCACTTACAAGTGGCTCCATGGGGTCTCAAAATTGACCCAAAGATGCCCATTGTTAAATATTTATCATCCAATAGGGTTATTATAAGTCTTAGGGTAATTTAATTTTATTATAATATTATTTTTTTACCCTTATTTACAGGATTTACCCTTTAACCACGGTAAATAAAATATTTACCGAAGTTGTTATTCTAAATGTATAAAAAAATTTACCTATTTATACAATTTGGACCTCCTGATTCTAGATATTGAATCCATTTTTTCTAAATTCAAAAAAATGATGTGAAATAAATTAATTTAAAATTAATTCGGGTTGTCAAAATAAAAACCGTGTTTTTAACAAATAATAACTATCAAAAAATTGACACCTGTTTATGTCCAATTTAAATGTGAAATTATTTTCAATGACCAATATGGGATTAAATGGTAAAACTATTATCTAATTATACTTTAAAACATCTAAAAACATAATTTATCACTATTAATTATTTCGACAATGAATGTTGTTTTAGATTAAAATTTAGTAATTTTCACTATTTATCAAAACATGAAAGTTATCAGAAAAGTACCAAAAAATAACTGTACGTTAATTTAGATATTCTAAATCCAAAAATCAAGTCAATTTAGGATGATAAAATTTATAAAAATACAAAAAGTGGTTATTATTATTCATAACAGCTAGTTTGATTTGGTGAGGTGAGTGTTAGAACTCGAAGTTGCGTACAACACACGCTACTGTATTATTCAAAGAGAAGCGTCCTGTAGAAGATTGGGTGTTACATTCTCCACTCCTTCAAATAATTTTGACATTGAAATATCTATAATATCACTGAATAAAAAGACTCGAGTGGTTCTTCATCATAAATTTCGTGGGTTCCCACGTTGCCTCTTCCATCTGATGGTTTCTCCATAGAACTTTTACTAGACAAGTCGTCCAGTTTCTCCACACTTGTTCTAATGTATCAAGAATCCTGATGGGATCTTCGTAATAAGACAGATTTGGTTCAAGTTCCACTTCCACATAGGTGAGTACATTAGTTGGGTCATGCATATATTTTCTCAATAGTGATACGTGGAACACGTCATGAACTTGGGAGTGATTTGGCAGCATTGCCAAACGGTAAGCTAAAACCCCAATTAGTTCTATAATTTCAAAATGTATGATGTACCTGGGACCCAATTTACCCTTTTTACCGAAACATATAACACCCTTACATGGATATACCTTCAAGAAAACATGATCTCATACCTAAAATTCCAAAACCTTCCTTCAGTTATCGGTATATCTCTTCTGCCTAATTTGAGCTTCTTTGATGTGGTTTTGGATTACCTCCACCTTTTCCATCATTTCCTCTACCAGTTCTGGGCTTATGAGTTTTATTACCCTAACATCATCCCATCATGTTGGTGTGTGACCTCTCTTTCCATATAAATCTTCATATGGTGTAATCTGAATACTTGAATGGAAGCTATTGTTATAGGAAAATTCTACCATATGGAAATATTGATCCCACATACCCTAAAAGACAATTGAGAATGATCTCAACATGTATTCTACGGTTTGAATAGTCCGTTCTAATTTTCCATCAGTTTGGGGTGGTAGGAAGTGCTCAAAAGAAGTTCATAATTCAGGGATTTCAGAATAATTTTCCAGAAACTTGATGTAAAAAGTGGATAACAATCAGGAACAATCAATAGAGGTACTCCATGAAGTCTAACAACATCATTAATATATAGTCTTGCAAATCGTTCAAGTGTTAAATCTTCTCTTATAGCAGGAAAATGTGCTGACTTGGTAAGACGATCAACAATGACCCATATTACATCATTCCTTCTAGGAGACTTTGGTAGTCCCATGACAAAGTCCATCGTTATATTATCCCATTTCCACTCTGGTATGGGAAGCGGTTGCAAGACTCCTCTAGGTTTTTTCCTTATATCATTCACTTGTTGAAAAACCATACATCTTGAAACATAATTAGCAATCACCCTCTTCATTTTTTCCCACCAAAAAGGTTCATTCAAATCTCTATACATTTTGGTGCTCCTAGTGTATATAAAGAAATTCGAGCTACGAGCATCATCTAAAAATTCCCATTTTAAATCAGTTATATCGGGAACATGAAGTATCTTCCCAAATTTCAAAATCCATATTTATACACAAATTTACTCAATCTCACGTCATTCACAGCTTTATTCTTCTTTTGAAACTCTTAATCATGAATCTATGATCTCTTTATCCTTTCTAGTAATGATGGGTTGGAAACCATTTGAAAATGTATTGATGTTTCACTTTCCATGGTGATCCCCATATCCCTATTTACTAGACCTATATATATAGCATCCTTCTCTACTCTCATCTTGTTCAAAACTCCATGATCATTTCTACTCAATGCATCTGTCACATTATTTTCCTTCCCCGGGTGGTTGTGTATAGTGAAATAATAATCCTTGAGTAATTAAAGCCATCTCCATTGCCTCATGTTGAGTTCTTTTTGTGAGAAAATATACATCATACTCTTGAGATCGGTATATATCTCACATTTTCACCATAGAGATAGTGTCTCCAAATATTCAAATCAAATATTACAGCTGTTGACTCAAGATCATCAGTAGGATAGTTTTGCTCATGAATTTTCAGCTGTCGTGATTCATAGGCAATAACTCTATCATTCTTCATAAGGACACAACCAAGTCCTTTCTTCAATGCATCACTATAAATAACAAACACATTATTCCCCAATGGTAGAGTAAGGATAGGAGCATTGACTAATTGCCTCTTTAGTTCTTCAAATCATTCTTCACACTCTTTTGTCCAAAAAAATTTAACCCGTTTACGTGTGAGCTTGGTTAATGGGTGAGACAATCGGGAAAAATTATGGACGAAACACCGATAATAACATGATAAAACAAATAAATTGTGTACCTCAGTTATACTCGTCGGTGTTGGCCATTTGTGGATTGCCTTTCTCTTAGAAGGATCGACAGAGATTCCATCCATGGAGACAATATGGCCAATAAATGAAATCTACTGAAGCCAGAATTAACACTTGTTAAACTTCCCATAAAATTCATGTCTTCTAAGAGTCTTCGGGATAATGCGAAAGTGATTTTCATGATATTTTAAGATTTCAGAGTATACCAAGATATCATTAATATATACCAGAACGAAATCATCGAGATATTCCTTGAAAATTCTATTCATTAGATCCATGAAAGCAGAGGGTGCATTCTTCAATCCAAAAGGAATTACTGTAAACTCATAATGCTCGTACCTGGATCGAAATGTTGTCTTCAAAATGTTATCCTTCATCACACACAACTGATGATATCCAGATCGAAGGTCAATATTTTAAAAGTATTGAGCTCCATGAAGTTGGTAGAATGAATCATCAATGCGAGGTAGCGGATACATGTTCATTATTTTTATAGCATTGATCTTCCTGTAGTCAATGAACAACCTCATAGATTAATCTTACTTCTTCTCAAAGAGGACATGGGATCCCCATGGAGAAACACTAGGGTGAATAAATCCCTTATTACCCAATTCCTCTAGTTGTTTCATTAGTTCTACGAATTCCATAGTGTCCATTCTATAAGGGGACTTCGATATGGGCATTGATCCTAGAATTAAATCAATGGAAAACTCAATTTCTCATTCTGTAAGATGTCAAGGTAAATCTTCAGGAAACACATCAACATATTCTTTCACTATAGGTACATCTTCTATTTTAAAATTCCTTTCCTCACCCACAGTTATTTCATTCCCTTCCTCCCCAATAATTGAATTTAGTTGAGCTACTGTGGGTGGGTCTAGATAAGAATCTAGTGGTGACGATTCTGCTCTAAAGATAAGGTGTTATTTACCATTGTCATCAAAAATCATAACCTCCTTCTTCTTACAATAAATTTTACAATCATGGTCCTAAATCAAATCCATACTGAGGATTATATCAAATTCAATCATGGGTATGACGATGATATTAGCAGATAAAGAACATTTATGTGCTCTAGTGGGGACTGATTCACAATACATTATTGCAATGATAATTCCATTAAGATTTTTGACTGAAAATTCCCATGTTAAATAAAATTGAAAATATCTAATTTTCATAGAAAACTAGGAAGATATGAAATAATGCAAAGATCCAGAATCAAAAAATGCATTTTATAAACTTGAGGAAACCATTAAATTACCATCCACTACGTCTTTCGGAGCTTCAACCTCAGCAGTAGTTATTGAATAAGCTTAGCCTTGATCCTTTGTCCTTATCTGAGGTATGTTTCCCTGATGCTTGGGACATTAATTTTCATAATTTTCCATCTCCCAGCAATTGAAGCTTTAAACATCGGTAGCATCTTTCATTCCATTACAATCACCAGCAATATAGCCTTTCTATCCACATTTGTAGCATACTCTTTCTTTTTAGACAGGCACCAGGGTGCTTCCTTCCGGAATTATCACAGGGTGGAAACTCAATTCTTCCCTTCTTCCCGATTTCATTATTTCTATTCCCAGAGTGTTCATCAAATCTCTTCTTCTCTTGCTTTGATTTAAAGTCATAAGACATAAATAATTCCTTTTCTGTCTTTATAGCACATGAGACAATATCTTCGTATGATGAGAAGGATTGTGATACTAATTCTCAATGGAGAAATGGGTTTAACCCATCAAAGAAACGATCAATCTTATTTCATGGGTTACATATATAATCTACTGCATTCCACGCTAACCATTTAAATTTAGGTTCATACTTTTGGGACATTCTCATCCTCTTTTTCCTTAGACTCAGAATTTGACTTTCCATATCTGCTCGATGGTCATGAGGAAAGTATTTCTCTAAGAAATTTTCTTTAAACTCCCTCTATTCTATATTTGATAAATCCTCTCCATCCTTCGTGTTTTGAATCAATGACCACCACGGATCAACATCTCCAGTGAGGCGGTAAACTGCAATGATAACTTATTCCCTTTCGCTAATCCACAATGCTTGGAATATTTTCTCTAAGGAATATTTCCGATGTTCACCCTCTAATTTATTTTTACTCCCATTTAATTTCGGTGGTTTTTGGCAAATGAAGCGATCTAACATTGATCCTCCACACCGTGGATCAGGGTGATCCATACGTGTAATGTTATTATTCATATCCTGAGTGAGTTGTCCCAGTATGTTGATAAGCTGATTAGCCCCACTTGTATCACCAGCTCCACTATAATTATCTTGAGGAGGAGGGAAATTCCTACATGGAGTGCATGCATTGATACAGTTTCCATTCCATCGACTAGCCTCCATTTCTAAACAATAGAGTAAATTAGATTAGTTTATGAATCGAAGTACATAATTCCAAACTTTTAAAACACTACAAAAAAATTGAACAGTTTATGGATATAATCCATAATCATAAAAATGTTTTATTTGATGAATAATATACTCATAAACATGTCATAATTGTTTATAAAGAAAATGATAATTATCCTATGCATATCCCACGGGAGTGTCGTAACCAAGAGTACAGCAAGACCTGTTTTCGTGCACCAGTTCCCATTTCAGTCTAGCTCAAAGCAGTGTTTTTTGGTTTTACCCCTAGGTACATCTGTGCCAGAGCCTCCTCTACCTACTCGTATCTAGGAAGGGTTGTATTTCTTGGAAAACACACAAAATCTCTACAATACCAAAATTCTAGGTTGTTCATCTACACTAATATTCAAATCTATCGTAGGGCTATGTTCTCTAATCCATGTTTATCTAAATCATGCTTCCAAGGATTGTACTAAACATCCTCAGATACTAACTGTAATGCCCCGACCCTCGTTACACAGAGTCGGTGCATTATTACATAACATTGGAATGGTCACAAATAAATCATGTCTTGAATGACAGATCAGTTTAGTATTATTGGAAACAAGATTCATAAATAAGTTTATCATTATAGCTTGAAAAGAAACACAACACTAATACATTTCTTTAAAAACATACAATCCTCCTTGATTATGCCTGCAAGTCACTAATAATTAACTTATTCATATAAGGGTAAAATGAAACATAAGAAAGGGTGAGCTCAAATTCTCATTAAAGGTTAGTAATATAGCGGAAAATGATATAAATATTCAGTATGGTGAATAAATGAAACCACATGCCTTTACCAATAATAAACATGAATACTGCAGGAATATGAGCTAAGGAAATGATGCCATAATAAAACATAATCATGGGTATTCTACTAGTTGTATGACCACATGAACCAGAAATATTATTTTCATAATGACGGAATGTATAATGTCAGACATTCTGAAACATTTTGTCAAGGCCTCAACTAGGATGCCTAAAAATGATTAAGGTCTTGGCCAAAAACATATATCAAATTGGGAAAGGCCTAGGCCAATTCTATATCTCGTTGTCTCATGAGACCTACCGAAGCATCTAAGAGCTATAGCAGGCTCCACCTGTCACATATTAAGTCCAATACATTCCTTATATGAAAAGGTTTAAACATATCATAATCATTCGTATTAAAACTATCATATGAAATGTCAATACTTTAACCGTATACCATGAATGGTATAAAAATAGAACATCCACAGTCAAACATATCACAAAACCTTCAATACAATATAGAATTTATGTATCATGAAAAATCAACCTCAAATAATCTTAAAATCCATCAAAGGATGATGACATACACGAGATAAAAACCCTTTTTAGGGAAATATCTATATCTATTTTGAAATCATTTAAATGTCACATAATTATAAAGAAATCATTTATTTTGAATAAATTCTTATAAGCTTGAAAGGGAAGCTTTGAAGATGTTATAATAGCAGAAAATAGCCGCACTTTCCATATAAGATAAAAAACATTCTTACCTTAATTTTGTCGAAAAGGAAAAAAAGTACCTTCTTTGGAAAACGATGGAAATATTCCTTTCAAAACACTTAACGGTATATATGACTTTTACCCATTGTCTAGTAAATAGTAAAAATGTTTTGAAATAAATTTTTATGAAACATGGATATGGATGACAAACAGGTCCCAATAGAAAATTATTTATAAACGAACTCGTATAACGATGTGATTATATAATTAACCCTTACCTTGTACTTTTCCATGGTCAAGGTTAGGTTAACCTCCTCATCGTCGGGTTCTTCCTTTTGATTTGATAAAAAAGGATCCATATGTTGGCTTTCTGACTAAAGGAGTCCTCTAAGAAGTACTGAGGGATGTTGAGAGGATATTTGGGTAGTGGTTGGATGAGCCAAAAGGCTTTGAAGGTATTAATTATAGAGAAGTGGGAGTGCCCTTTTATAAGAGGGGTGAGGGGCACCTTAGGAAAATCTAGAAATATTATTTTATAATAAAATAATTTTTGGTTTCTAATGTAATAAAAATGGATTATTTAAAGGCTAAGGTAGGTTTGGGTTGAAAAACACTCAACCAATATGCTTTAGACTGGTTTCATTCACTATATTAACTTTATCTTTTAGATTTAACTCTTAGTTAAATAGTTTCACATTTACCATCTCTCTTTGTATTTTTATATTATATGGTTAATAAACTTAGTATATACTTCCAAAAAAATCCAAAGTGGTTCATTAGTGATAAACCTATCATTATATGAGACCTTTTTCCGATCCTTAGATTTTTTGAAATGTTATATCAATTAATAATATAATATTTGTTTTAAAAACTCTTTTATGTCAATTTTGACACTATTTAATAATTGATTTTGGTTAAATTCATAACAACTTTATTAATTTGAACTAAATTAAATTAATAAATTCTAACATGTCCTATTGACTGATTAGCCAATAGAAACACATATTTTGATTACATTTTAAGGGTATTAAATGTTCATTTTTTGATCTTATGGGCCTGAGTTAGAGGATTTTAATTTTGAAAATCAATTCTCATCATTTGTACACTTCATGCCTAATATGCACCAATTTAGGCCCAATGTTTCATCTGATTTCAAAGAATGTAATTATACATATTTTAATTTGATATTTTTGGAAATGGATATAAACTTAAATATGAACATTTTTTCATTCAGGGATCAATGGAGGATTCATGAAGGATGATGAGGATTTTTGGCGAAGAAAGGAAACAATTCTGGAGAAGGCAGATTGGATATCATCCCACTGATCGGCATGTGGGGCCCACAATACAATCCCAATGAAGCCAAAAATTCTTGGTAGACTATAAGACATATATAGGAACAAATAATTCTTCTGGATCCAGTGCTAATTCGTCCTAAATGATGGTGATTAATGCGGCCCAAGTTGAAGATTAAATTCTGGGCCAGATTCTGCGGCCAAGAAAAACAGTCCACTATTTATATCATATCTCACGAAAGGTTTATTATTTCGGGCTGAAATTTTACAGGATGTAAGGGAACATTCGGGGCTTCATTTAGATCTTCTGGGGCCACTCAAATTCGTCTTTCTAGATGTCCTTTAGGCGCGTCTTTCCGGTGGATGCAAGACGGCTGCAACTTCGGGCAAGAAGTGGAAAAGTTTCTCAACATTAATGTTCCTCCCACCTTTCCCCAAAATAATTAATTAAAGGCACATGGGATGTTGGGGGCTTGGAAAAGGATTCATTTATTCCAATTTATGGAAGTAGTGGTGGTGGATTTAGGGATCTTGGATTCTTTGTTTCATTGTAATGTTTTGTTGTCCATTTGATGTTGTAATCGTTCTTCATTCTCATGTAAGTTATTTGAATCCCATTATTTCTTAATAAAAGTTCATAATTTCATCTTTTTATTTTCTTCTTCTTATCACTTTGATACCGTTTCTTTAAGGTGTGAATTTATTCACACCAGCACTTGTTAATTTATTCACACAATGGTGGAGTGATCGTTTCATTGTTTTATTTTTCTTCTCAAATTCCGCTTCTTTAAGTCGACTTCCCGCTTCCAATTATTTAATAGTATAAATGGAGGTCTAACCCCTTATGGGTTGGTCCTAGGGAGTTTCATGGGGATTATTGGATGTTATTTTATGATTTAAAATTCTGTAATCATTTCATTAATTTAATATTTCCATTTGATGATTAATTTCTTCTTCATCTTCACCAACTTTAACAATGACACATTTCGAGTTCTAGTACAATCCAATTCCTTGGAATGATCATTAAATTGATCCTCTAAGTTCATTGTTGATTAGCCTTGGAATTGTGTAGAGATTTAATTGGTGAATGATGTTGAGGAATTATATTATTTTGTGGATACGTCTTGAATTAGTGAGACGAACGTTATAATAAAATAAATACATCCAATCTAACCCTAGTAACAACTTAGGATCAACTCATCTCCATTAATTGTTTTAGACTAAGTAATTGTATGTTTTAATTTATTCTCTTTATATTAAATCAATAGTTATTAAAATCAAGTCAATCCAAATAGTTGGCCACTCCATAGCCAAATCCTTCCAAAATCAGAGTGTCTCTCAGTTTCTTCTACGATCCCTGTGGATTAGACCCCTACATGTACTACAACGACCACATACCTGTAGGGTAAATATGGGTGCAACCAAATTTTGGCACCGTTTCCGGGGACCCAAGTAAGTTACCTTAGACACACTCATCCTTTTCTCACCCCACTTTCTCTATTCTCACCCCATCTCTCTTTTCTTTTCCCCCTTTTTGTTTGTGTGTATCTTCAGAATTTAGAATCCAACTTTCTGTATTCTTCAATGGAGTATCTTCGAAATTACCATGTCACAAACTCACCCTGGAATCAAATGGAATTTCAATATTTAGAATCCCCTAAATTATAATATTTCTTTGATCAGCCCTTGAATGATTACCCCGCACCCGATGAGACGTACAATCAATGGGATAATGAATATTTAAATGATCAGTTTCCTTCCCTCTCAAGGATGATTGAAGAGTCCAATCTTAGTGAAGTCCATAATGTTCAACATCCCATCCTATATGTTCCTCAATAATTTCTTGAATTTTTTTTAATCAAATGGATATAATGAGTTTTGAGGTATCATCTTTGAGATTAGAACTACAACGCATTAATACTTGTGAGCAGCTCATCCCTACACCAACTGTACCTTCCAAAACCTTATGTGGAGTGTCTAGTTTCCCAGAAACCTCTCATGAATTAATTGAAGAACCGACCTTTGGATTTGGGGTAGGGGAAGTGAATCAAGAAATTTTTGAAGGGTCTTTAAATCAAGAGGATATTGATTTTTTTAATTCAAAAGATAATAACTTGACATCATGGATTGAGTTTCTTGAATGTGGCAACATTAGCGAATTTTTAGGACCACCGATCTCTGGAACATTGGGAGAAATCCCAAACATTGAGCCCATACCAACTCCTAGAATTAAAATGGACACTTTTTGGGATGAATCATATTTTTACAAGGAACCAATTCATTCTAATGCCTTTGGAGAAGAAACTGATTTTCATTCAAATTGCCAATCTTCTTTAGAAAATTTCAACCAACCCAAACTCAAAATCATTATCATTCCTTCCCCACTAGAGTATCCCATCATTTGTGATAAAGAAGATATTGGGTTTTTTCATTCATTCATCTCATGAAACCCAAAAGGGGGGTTGATCTTTGATTTATTAGGAAAGACTACAGAAGAAAAAAGATCAACCATTTCTGATATTCCTTGGATTTTTTCATTCATTTTAGATAATAGGATTGTTCATGATTCAAATTAAAAATCTTCTTACCAACCACAAGGGATACGCATTCTCAATCATGTTGAATTGGAGAAATATGAGTTCATTAAAATTTTTAAAGTTGGAATTGGCTATGATGGGGGGTTTAAGTCGAGCTAAAGATGTTAAATTAAGCGCTGCATGGGAGGCAACCTGTGGTTTTCAAGTTTTATTTCATTTAATTAGTACTTAAAACTATTGACATGTTCTTCTTTTATGAGTAAGGATGGGTATGAAAGGGGAGAACCATATTCACCCGTGTCACGTGGTGTGATCCTTCAGTAATAACTTACCCAGAAAATTAAGAGAAGACAATGTATCATCAGTTTGTTTTATTTATGTTTTTGTAGGTTAAAAAAAATTTAGACTGTTGACCTGTTCTTCTTTTATGAGTATGGATGGGTACGAAAGGGGGTCACCATATTCACCCGTGTCACGTGGTGTGATCCCTGAGTAATACCTTACCCAGAAAATATAAAGAAGACAATGTATCATCAGTTTGTTTTATTTATGTTTTTTTAGGTTAAAAAAAGTAGATTGTTGAACTGTTCTTCTTTTATGAGTATGGATGGATATGAAAGGGGAGCACCGTATTCATCTGTGTCATGTGGTGTGATCCCTGAGTAATACCATACCCGGAAAATATAAAGAAGACAATATATCATCAGTTTGATTTTTAATTTTTTTTAAAAAAAGGAAACCCATAAAAATGTTGATACTTGGTTTTAAATAAATTATTGTGTTGTTTGTTTTGTCTGGTTTGTTCTCCTTTGTATGGTTCAGGGACTATTTTGGGTGATATATATTCGATCAAGGAGGTGCATACATCTCCCAATAGATCAAAAGAGTAATCTGGAGCATCATGAACTTCTACTTCAAAAATCAGGTGAATTTTTTCCATGTTTATCATTTTCAATTTCCTCTTATAACTCCTCTCATCTACCCCTTCTATTCTTTCATTTCTTTAATCACTGGGGACAGTGTTATTTTAAGTTGGGGGGAGATGAAATTACCATTTTGATCTTGTGTGCCAAAACAATGTGTGGATTGAAAAATTTCGAACATGATAACACACATTTCAATCTCTGAAATTGGGTATCAAATAATTTTGCATGCCTTGATTTTGATTTTAATTCAAGTTTAGGATCATGTGCATAGGTATTGGAAAGTGCGGTTGTCCGATGTAATTTTTCACTGTTATATTTTCATCCATTTAATAAAAAAACAGAATGCACATCCTCTTGATTGTGGGGTTTTAGTTTAAGATCTTGGGGACCCATAATAAATGGCATAGGTTTGGTAATCATTTTAATTTTAACACGAGTATTCAAAAAAATTAAAAAAAAATTCAATTGCACGTAGAGCAATGGATTGACCTAATGTGTGGCTTTCGGCACTTGGGGATCGCGACTCCATAATTGTCCGGACTAGAGTTGGGAATTTTATCTCTATTTGTGGTAATTTGAATTTGTTTTTGATTGAGTTAACTCGAGATGATTCCCGAGTATGTGAGTTTCACTTGGTTCCCTATGGTCTTTCAGCCTGGGAGTCATCGGCAAAGTCTTGTTACATGGGTTGACTCGATTGAGTTCAATTTAAATTACCATGGAAAAATTTAAAAAAAAACCAAAAAAAAGAAAATAAAAAAATGAGTAGTCATCTTATTATTAAAATTTTATTGTTCCTAGCGCTTCCATCTTTTCTCCCTCGAATGGAAATGAACCCCCATGTCTATTGTGACGCACAACACTTCATCATGCTTAATTGAATATGGATGAAATATGGAAATGAATTTGAACAAAGGAATGAGATTGGGCTTGAGATATGCCTATGGACATAGCTTGTTTTAAATGATTTTGATGGGTTTCATAATTGTTTTGTATGAGTTCTTTGGGTGAGAAATGTGTATTAAAATGTTTTTGGAAAAGGTTATTCAAATTTCATTTTTGTGAGATATATTTTGCTCGGGACTAGAAAAACTCAAGTTGGGGGGTGTGATTAGCCAATAGAAACACATATTTTGATTACATTTAAGGGTATTAAATGTTCATTTTTGATCTTATGGGCCTGAGTTAGTGGATTTTAATTTTGAACATCAATTCTCATCATTTATACACTTCATGCCTAATATGCACCAATTTAAGCCCAATGTTTCATCTGATTTCAAAGAATGTAATTATCCATATTTTAATATGATATTTTTTGAAATGGATATAAACTTAAATATGAACATTTTTTCATTCAGGGATCAATGGAGGATTCATGAAGGATGATGAGGATTTTTCACGAAGAAAGGAAACAATTCTGGAGAAGGGAGATTGAATATCATCCCACGGATCAGACTGTGGGGCCCACAATAAAATCCCAATGAAGCCCAAAATTCTTGGTAGACTGGAAGACATATAGGGGAACAAATAATTCTTCTGTATCCTGTGATAATTCGTCCTAAATTATGGTGATTAATGCGGCCCAATTTGAAGATTAAATTCTGGACCAGATTTTGTGGCCCAGAAAAACAGCCCACTATTTTTATCATATCTCGCGAAAGGTTTAATATTTTGGGCTGAAATTTTACAGGATGTTAGGGGACATCCGGGGATTCATTTAGGTCCTCTAGGGCCCACTCAAATTCGGCCTTCTAGATGGTCTTTTAGGCACGTCTTTCCGTTGGATTCAAGCTGGCTGCAACTTCGGGGCAAGAAGTGGAAAAGTCTTTCAACATTAATGTTCCACCCACCTTTCCCCAAAATAATTAATTAAAGGCACATGGGATGTTGGGGGCTCGGCCAAGGCTTTATTGTTTCCTATTTAAGGCAGTAGTGGTGGTGGATTTAGGGATCCTGGATGCTTTGTTGCATTGTAATGTTTTGATGTCCATTTGATGTTGTAATCGTTCTTCATTCTCATGTAAGTTATTTGAATCACATTAGTTCTTAACAAAAGTTATTAATTTAATCTTTTTCTTTTCTTCTCCTTATCACTTTGATAACGTTTCTTTAAGGTGTGAATTTATTCATACCAGCACTTGTGAAATTTTTCACACAATGGTGGAGTGATCATTTCATTGTTTTATTTTTCTTCTCCAATTCCGCTTCTTTAAGTCGACTTCCTGCTTCCATTTATTTAATAGTATAAATGGAGGGCTAACCCCTTATGGGTTGGTCCTAGGGAGTTTCACGGGGATTATTGGATGTTATTTTATGATTTAAAATTCTGTAATCATTTCATTAATTTAATATTTCCATTTGATGATTAATTTATTCTTCATCTTCGCCAACATTAACAATGACACATTTTGAGTGCTAGTACAATCCAATTCCTTGGAGTGATCATTAAATTGATCCTCTATGTGCATTGTTGATTAGCCTTGGAATTTTTTAGGGATTAAATTGGTTAATGATGTTGAGGAATTATATCATTTTGTGGATACGTCTTGAATTAGTCAAACGAACGTTATAAGAAAATAAATACATCCAATCTAACCCTAGTAACAACTTATGATCAACTCATATCCATTAATTGTTTTAGACTAAGTAATTTTATTTTTTAATTTATTCTCTTAAGATTAAATTAGTGGTTATTAAAATCAAATCAATCCAAATAGCTGGCCACTCCATAGCCAAATCTTTCAAAATTCAGAGTGTCTCTCAGTTTCTTCTTCGGTCCCTGTGGATTCGACCCCTACCTGTACAACAACGACCGCATACCTGTAGGGTAAATTTGTGCGCAACCAAATTTTGGTGCAATTTCCAGGGACCCATGTATGTTACCTTGGACACATGCATCCTTTTCTCACCCCACTTTCTCTATTCTCACCCCATCTCTCTTA
This sequence comes from Viscum album, assembly GCA_963277665.1. NCBI lineage: Eukaryota > Viridiplantae > Streptophyta > Magnoliopsida > Santalales > Viscaceae > Viscum > Viscum album. The sequence goes on along the minus strand of OY728143.1, from coordinate 56,062,427 downwards.
TCTTTTCCCCCTTTTTGTTTGTGTGTATCTTCAGAATTTAGAATCCAACTTTCTGTATTCTTCAATGGAGTATCTTCGAAATTACCATGTCAAAAACTCACCCTGGAATCAAATGGAATTTCAATATTTGGAAGCCCCTAAATTAGAAAATTTCTTTGATCAGCCCTTGAATGATTACCCCGCACTCGATGATGCGTACAATCAATGGGATACTGAATGTTTAAATGATCAGTTTCCTTCCCTCTCAAGGATGATTGAAGAGTCCAATCTTAGTGAAGTCCATAATCTTCAGCATCCCATCCAATCTGTTCCTCAATAATTTCTTGAAAAATTGTGTAATCAAATGTATATAATGAGTTTTGAGGTATCATCTTTGAGATTAGAACTACAACGCATTAATGCTTGTGAGGAACTCATCCCTACAACAACTGTACCTTCCAAAACCTTATGTGGAGTGTCTAGTTTCCCACAAACCTCTCATGAATTAATTGAAGAACCGACCTTTGGATTTGGGGTAGGGGAAGTGAATCAAGAAATTGTTGAAGGGTCTTTAAATCAAGAGGAAATTAATTTTTTTGAATTCAAAAGATAATAACTTGACATCATGGATTGAGTTTCCTGAATGTGGCTCCACTAGTGAATTTTTCGGACCACCGATCACTGGAACATTGAGAGAAATCCCAAAATTTGAGCCCATAACTACTCCTAGAATTCAAATGGGCACTTTTGGGGATGAATTCTATTTTTACAAGGAACCAATTCATTCTAATGCCTTTGTAGAAGAAACAGATTTTCATTCAAATTGCCAGTATTCTTTAGAAAATTTCAACCAACCCGAACTCAAAATCATTATCCTTCCTTCCCCACTCGTGTATCCCATCATTTGTGATAAAAAAGAGCTTGGGTTTTTCATTCATTCATCTCATGAAACCCAAAAGGGGTGTTGATCTTTGATTTATTAGGAAAGACTACAGAAGAAAAAAGATCAACCATTTCTGATATTCCTTTGATTTTTTCATTCATTTTAGATAACATGATTTTTCATGAATCAAATTCCAAATCATCATACCAACCACAAGGGATACGCATTATCAATCATGTTGAAGTGTATAAAGATGAGTTCATTACAAATTTTAATGTTGGAATTGGCTAAGTTGGGGGGTTCAAGTCGAGCTAAAGATGTTAAATTAAGCGCTGCACGGGAGTCAACCCATGGTTTTCATGTTTTATTTCATTGAATTAGTACTTCAAACTGTTGACATGTTCTTCTTTTATGAGTAAGGATGGGTATGAAAGGGGAGCACCATATTCACCTGTGTCACGTTGTGTGATCCTTGAGTAATACCTTACCCGGAAAATTAAGATAAGACAATGTATCATCAGTTTGTTTTATTTATGTTTTTGTAGGTTAAAAAAAATTTAGACTGTTGACCTATTCTTATTTTATGAGTATGGATGGGTATGAAAGGGGATCACCGTATTCACCCGTGTCACGTGGTGTGATCCCTGAGTAATACCTTACTCGGAAAATATAAAGAAGACAATGTATCATAAGTTTGTTTTATTTATGTTTTTTTAGGTTAAAAAAATTAGATTGTTGAACTGTTCTTCTTTTATGAGTATGGATAGATATGAAAGGGGAGCACCGTATTCATCTGTGTCACGCGGTGTGATCCCTGAATAATACCTTACCCGGAAAATATAAAGAAGAAAATGTATCATCAGTTTGATTTTTAATTTTTTTTTAAAAACAGAAACCCATAAAAATGTTGATACTTGGTTTTAAATAAATTGTTGTGTTGTTTGTTTTGTATGGTTTGTTCTTCTTTGTATGGTTCAGGGACTATTTTGGGTGATATATATTCGATCAAGGAGGTGCATACATCTCCCAATAGATCAAAAGTGTAATCTGGAGCATCATGAACTTCAACTTCAAAAATCAGGTGAATTTGTTCCATGTTTATCATTTTCAATTTCCTCTTATAACTCCTCTCCTCTACCCCTTCTAATCATTCTTTTCTTTAATCACTGGGGATAGTGTTATTTTAAGTTGGGGGGAGATGAAATTATCATTTTGATCTTGTGTGCCAAAAAAAATGTGTGGAAGGAAAAATTTCGAACATGATAACACACATTTCAATCTCTGAAATTGGGTATCAAATAATTTTGCATGCCTTGATTCGGATTTTAATTCAATTTTAGGTTCATGTGCATAGATATTGGAAAGTTCGGTTGTCCGATGTGATTTTTCACTGTTATATTTTCATCCATTTAATAAAAAAACAGAATGCACATCCTCTAGATTGTGGGGTTTTAGTTTAAGATCTTGGGGACCCATAATAAATGGCATAGGTTTGGTAATCATTTTAATTTTAACACGAGTATTCAAAAAAATTAAAAAAAAATTCAATTGCACGTAGAGCAATGGATTGACCTAATGTGTGGCTTTCGGCACTTGGGGATCGCGACTCCATAATTGTCCGGACTAGAGTTGTGCATTTTATCTCTATTTGTGGTAATTTGAATTTGTTTTTGATTGAGTTAACTCGAGATGATGCCAGAGTATGTGAGCTTCACTTGGTGCCCTAAGGTCTTTGAGCGTGGGAGTCATCGACAAAGTCTTGCTATATGGGTTGACTCGATTGAGTTCAATTTCAATTTCCATGGAAAATTTGAAAAAAAAAACCAAAAACAAAAAAAAAAAGAAAATAAACAAATGAGTACTCATCTTATTATTAAAATTTGATTTCTCCTAGATCTTCCATCATTTCTCCTTCGAATGGAAATGAACCCCTATTTCTATTGTGACGCACACCACTTCATCATGCTTAATTGAATTTGGATGAAATATGGCAATGAATTTGAACAAAGGAATGAGCTTGGGCTTGAGATATTCCTATGGACGTAGCTTGTTTTAAATGATTTTGATGGGTTTCATAATTGTTCGGTATGAGTTCTTTGGGTGAGAAATGTGTATTAAAATGTTTTTAGAAAAGGTTATTCGAATTTCATTTTTGTGAGATATATTTTTCTCGGGACTAGAAAAACTCAAGTTGGGGGGTGTGATTACCCAATAGAAACACATATTTTGATTACATTTTAAGGGTACTAAATGTTCATTTTTGATCTTATTGTCCTGAGTTAGTGGATTTAAATTTTGAACATCAATTCTCATCATTTGTACACTTCATGCCTAATATGCACCAATTTAGGCCCAATGTTTCATCTGATTTCAAAGAATGTAATTATCCGTATTTTAATTTGATATTTTTGGAAATGGATATAAACTTAAATATGAACATTTTTTCATTTAGGGATCAATGGAGGATTCAGGAAGGATGATGAGGATTTTGGGCGAACAAAGGAAACAATTCTGGAGAAGGAAGATTGGATATCATCCCACAGATCGGACTGTGGGGCCCACAATACAAGCCCAATGAAGCCCAAAAGTCTTGTTAGACTAGAATACATATGGATGAACAAATAATACTTCTGGAGCCAGTGCTAATTCGTCATAAATGATGGTGATTAATGCGGCCCAGGTTGAAGATTAAATTTTGGGCCAGATTCTGTGGCCCAGAAAAACTGTCCACTATTTATATCATATCTCACGAAAGGTTTATTATTTTGGGCTGAAATTATACAGGATGTTAAGGGACATCTGGGGCTTCATTTAGGTCCCCTAGGTCTCACTCAAATTCGGCTTCTAGATGGTCGTTTAGGCACGTCTTTCCGTTGGATTCAAGCTGGCTACAACTTTGGGGCAAGAAGTGGAAAAGTCTTTCAACATTAATGATCCACCCACCTTTCCCCAACATAATTAATTAAAGGCACATGGGATGTTGGGGGCTCGTCTAAGGCTTTATTGTTTCCTATTTAAGGCAGTAGTGGTGGTGGATTTAGGGATCTTGGATGCTTTGTTACTTTGTAATGTTTTGCTGTCCATTTGATGTTGTAATCGTTCTTCATTCTCATGTAAGTTATTTGAATCACATTAGTTCTTAATAAAAGTACTTAATTTAATCTTTTTCTTTTCTTCTCCATATCAATTTGATACCGTTGGTTTAAGGTGTGAATTTATTTACACCAGCACTTGTGAATTTATTCACACAATGGTGGAGTGATCGTTTCATTGTTTTATTTTTCTTCTCCAATTCCGCTTCTTTAAGTCGACTTCCCGCTTCCATTTATTTAATAGTATAAATGGAGGGCTAACCCCTTATGGGTTGGTCCTAGGGAGTTTCATGGGGATTATTGGATGTTATTTTATGATTTAAAATTCTTGTAATCATTTCATTAATTTAATATTTCCATTTGATGATTAATTTCTTCTTCATCTTCGCCAATATTAACAATGACACATTTCGAGTGCTAGTACAATCCAATTCCTTGGACTGATAATTAAATTGATCCTCTAAGTGCATTGTTTATTAGCCTTGTAATTGTGTATGGATTAAATTGGTGAATGATGTTAAGGAATTATATCATTTTGTGGATACGTCTTGAATTAGTCAAACGAACGTTATAAGAAAATAAATACATCCAATCAAACCCTAGTAACAACATAGGATCAACTCATCTCCATTAATTGTTTTAGACTAAGTAATTGTATGTTTTAATTTATTCTCTTTAGATTAAATCAGTAGTTATTAAATTCAAATAAATCCAAATTGTTGGCCACTCCATAGCCAAATCCTTCCAAAATCAGAGTGTCTCTCAATTTCTTCTTCGGTCCCTGTGGATTCGACCCCTACCTGTACTACAACGACCACATACCTGTAGGGTAAATTTTGGCGCAACCATTGACCTATGAAATTCGTTAATGTTATCAAAACATTTAAATTATATTTATTTTTTCATTTATAATACAATTTATGTGATTCTTTCATTAATAGGGAAAATATTGGATCATCATTGTGTCATAAAATAAATTTAATTATTCAATGTCTAAAAATAATAAATTAAATAATATTATGTAGGAAATATTTTTATATTTTTAATTATTATTTAAAGTAGAAGAGATAAAATGTATAAAACTATGTAAATATTGTTTTTTCTAAATGATATATGCTTATGTCAATTTTGTATTCACTTTAACATAATTAATATAATGTATCATTATCACGTAAAAATGGCTCCATGTAGACCCCAAATCGACCCAAAGATGCCCAGGGTCGGACATGTATCATCCAATAAGGATATGACACATTTTAGGGTAATTTTATATTATTATAATGTAATTTGTTTACCCTTATTTACCGAATTTACCCTTCAAGCATGGTAAATAAAATATTTACCGAAGGAATTATTCAAAATGTCTAAAACTAAAAGTTTCCTATTTAAACTATTTGGACCTCCTTATTCTAAATATGGAATCCATTTTTCTATATTCAAAACACAGAATTGTTTGAAATTAATTTATAATTAATTAATGTTTTCAAAACAAAAAGAATGTTTTTAGGAAATAATAACTTTCAAAATATTGACACTTGCTTGTGTCCAGTTTAAATGTGAAATTATGTCCAATGACCAAAATTGGATTAAATTGTAAAAATATAATATAATTATACATTAAAACCACTCAAATTCATAATTTATCACTTTTAATTATTTCTATTAAAAAATTTGTTTTTAATTAAAATTTGGTACTTTAAACTTTTCATCAAAATATGAAAGTTATCAGAAAAGTACCAAAAATTCACCCTAAGATAATTTTGATTTTATGAATCCAAAAATGAAGTATATTTTGAGAGATAAAATGTATATTATTTCAAACAGTGTGTATTACTATTCATAACTGCTAGTTTGATTTGTTGTGGTGTGTGTTAGAACTCGAAGATGCGTACAACACACACTAATGTATTATTCAAATAGAAGCGTACCGTGGAAGCATGGGGTATTAAACATGCCTTAAAACCCATTTTATAATAGTATACCACGTAGAAAACTCCAAAAAATATTCCATAGTTCCATTTCCAAACCCACTACCATGGTTTCATGCTACTCAAGATGGCCAAATACTTAACTCTCTCCTTCATAAGGACTCTAGAAATCCTTTCATCACCTCCAAGAACTTTTAAAACCAATAGGGATTAATTTGTAAAAACCAACATATTATATTCATGAAGGTGATTTTTGAAATAATATAAGAATAAATTTTTTGGAAAATTATTATAATTTAGAAAAAAGTAATATCATTAATAAATCACATAAATTACTTTATTTAATAATTGATATTTGTTACTTCAACTTTTATAATATCTTATTAATCATATATTTTTAATGTAATTTATAGAAGAAATTATTATTTTAGTTTGATAATTTTTATTTTTTAGAAACGTGTCACAAATTCATATTCAATAAATCTTGTTGGAATATCCATTATAAATTGACCTTATTTTTTGTTATAATTTATCTTAAAAGAAATAAAGAAATGATAATAGAAAAGAATCATTGTTATTCATGATCGATTAAAAATTGTATATTATTATAATATTATTTTTTTATAAAATTATGAAGGATTATTGAGATAAATATGCTATTGGTCCATAAATTTGGTGAATATTGTTTCTATATTCAATCTATTTACTTACAGTAGAATATACTGATGATTTTTTTTTGAATTCTCAAAAATAAATTTTAAATTTCATCATTTTATACCCAATAAAACAAATCCTCAAATCGTGAGTCTATCTATGATAAATGTCTTATAATGTTTATTTAATAAATAAAATCCTTGATATATGATATATGATATCTATTCATTATTGTTCTGAGATTATTTTTGTTTTATATTTAGATAATCACATATTAAATTTTTTTTATTATTTATGAGAAATAATTGGGCACAACATAGTGTGGAATATTATGAAAAACTATTATCTTTTTTCATTAAACTATCACATTAAATGTGATTAATAATTTTTTTTATTATAAGAATGTTATATCAATTTTGGTACTAAGAGATAGATTAAATTTATATAAAAATCTACCTCACAAAATAAAAAAAATAATTTCAAGAGTTAATTTTTTATGCTTTTAATTACTATTGAAAATTTATACCATTATTTTCCATTAATTCCACTCTTTGATATAGTAGTTATAAAATGAATAATTGATCTAACATATCATATCACTATAAAATCTATATTGACATTAATTTCTATAAGACAAAAAATATAAAAATAATCCCATTTTAAGAGGTTGTGAATATATGCAATAATAAAATTGTTAGATCAACGGTACATATAAAAGTTATTAATAGTAATCATTATAATAATTTAAATTTAAAATATTTAGTTTTCCAAGTGTTATCCTTTATTTCAATTATATATAGACAAAAAAATGTATTTGAACCCTTATCCATCATTCACCCCTGATGGGGAGTCTACTATAGTTGAGTAATTAATTATATATAAATAGCATACAATTAGAACATATTGAATTTGATATTGTTTTTATATTAACCTATTTATAATTATAATTGAATATAGTTTACCATATTTTTCCTTATTCTTAAAATTGAGGTGATGATCATGAAAATTATTTGGTGGGTTTGGGATAAATGGATTCTACTTAATCTCAATATGTGTAACCAAATTTTTTAGGTAATGGAGATTTAAATATCATGAGAATTTCTCCTCCTAACTCACACGTGACGTGAATATGATTAACCACTAATAATTTTGATATCATAGTTTGATCCTATAAAAATCAATTAAAATTGGAATTATGTGGATAATAATTATACTTTATTATTTTTTTAATCTAATATATTTATTTTCAACATTTCCTCTTGTTCATTGTCATATATATAACCATAAATACATTTTTATAGTTATTGTGATGTATTAAAAATATGTTTTTACAATTATGGTGACGTGGATTTATTGTTGGAGTGCGATTTTGTAGAAAATATCTTCGATAATTTTTTATTTCTCCATGATTTGACTAAAAGTATTATTTGTTATTAGACAACTATGTTTGTTAAGTGATGCATTCTTTGGTAATTGTTTCTTTTTTTTCATGTGGTTCTGAGAATAGTCAGTCAATTTTGAATTCTCTATGGAACCATATTTTATTACGATTAAATTATAAGGATGTGTTAAAAAATATAAAAACAATATATTCAATTTTTTTGTTTACTATTTGTTGTTAATAGTGTTTTTTCATTTGTGGATTTAATTTTATTAATTTATGTTTACTTTTGATCCAAATTAACTCTATTATAATTTCAATGGGTTTATTAATTTTTTTTTGTAATAAAAAAGCATTTTTATATTTTATTTCAAAATTTTTTCTTTTTATCTACCTCATTTCCTCTCATGTTATGCCATTTATCATTTTTCTCAATATCAACTATAAACTATGCGTATTAAATGATTCAACTCAATAGTATATATGAATATAGATTGTCCTGTAATAATTTTGCCACCCAAATTTGTTTGAGTTTCCCATTTTTTAATTGACCCTAAAGAAACACTATATAATTGAATATTTCTATATTACTTCTTAAATTAAAAATACTTCCACGTCTTATGAAACTTCACAGCCAATAGTAAAGAATTAATATTTGTTTGATTCTTTTCCAAATATTGATAAAATTGCACTAATATTGACTATTTTGGAGATTAAAATGTGACAGTTCTGATACTTCCATTTAACATACCACTTTTATCAAAAATATTCTAATCTCTACCTCATTCTACTAGGTTGAAATAAAAAATATTCCTTCATGAAATGGGTGATAACGTAATGCAAAATTTCATTGAATATCATCCTTAACTACAAAATAATATTTATCAAAATTGTAAAATAATATCCCATGATTATTTAATCACGTTAAAATGATAATGCAATACAGTCCTATCTTGAATGGCCCATGATAATATTTTTGGGAGATTAAGGGCCTATAAATTAATTTTCTTTTATTAATTATTTCTAATATCCATTATATAATTGATGAATATCATTTTAAATTTACAGTTATTAATAATTATATATAATAAAAAAATAGTATATGTTATGTAATTGGTTACATATATATAATAATTATAATTTCATAGAACAAGTAAGAATATATCAATATATCTATATGTAATTTAGTTAGAAATATTGGTGAAGGATTTTAAATATTTAATAGAGGTTTTGAGATACTCAAATAATCCTAATTAGTTCATTAATTTTTATGAAAATATATTTTGGTAGTATTATGTTCGATTAAATTGGGTAGAATGATTTATCTGTTAAAATTATATGTAATATATGAACATTTTATTATTCTAAAATGTATTCAAATTTTTATTATTTATATTATTAGTATTAATAAGAAAATAATGATTATAATATTTTTCAAAAATATATTTTACCAGAATAATAGGTAATGTAATGATTTTATAGAAGTAACATTAAAATTTTCTATCCTATTTATGAGAGATTTTAATGTTATTCAATCAATTTGTTACTGCATTTTGTGGAATATATTTTTCATGGGGTTAATTTTTATATTTTAATGTTTATTAAAATAGGAAAAATATCACCCAATCACTAATAATAAAATATAAATGTATTATTATATAAGAATTTTTTTAAATATTCACATATCTGTTATAGTGGATTACAAATTTAATAAATGATGATATTTAGTTGATTATAAAAATATATAATAAACATGTGCATATATTTTGTTGATGAATTCATTAATAATAAATAATTATTATTATTATTTCCATACTTATTAGCCTATATATATTAATAATAAATTAATGAATAATTTTAGTTTTTTTAATCAAAAAATAAATTTAAAAAATGTTATGATTATGGGAGATATTGATAAAATATATTAAAAATTTGTAAAAATAGTAATTTAAAAATATGTGATATAAATATATAGAAATAATTATTTTTCACTAATTCTCATAAAAATATTGACCTAATAATTATAGAAACATAGATTATGAATTTTTAAAATATTCACCAATAATTTAAATAAATAATTTGGGAGACCCTTTTGGGAAATTTTATTTTTTTATAGGAGTGAGTACAAATATTCAATGAGAGAATGGTGGTTATAATCATAGTTATTATAGGTATATAATTAAAGAATGCATTTTTATTCAGAATAAACAACTTGAAATATTATTATGTGTGAGAATATAGGGATGAATAATTATTTAAGGGAATGGTGGCAAGATTAATTTGTGATAAATTATTGATCACAGCGGTTAAATTTTTATTTATAATGGAATTTACATAAAAAAATTGATGGTGATTTTAATGCATCCACAACCATCCATAGAGCTATTTGATATATTTTTCATTCCAAATAAACATTGAAAATAAGTACCATATCATGATTTGTAGTGGGATGAAAATTTATTGGGATATGGTTGAAATTCTTCCTCTTAATTTCAAAAATCAACATTATAAATGAGTAATTTATTCTATTACATAGTTGATAACAATAATAACATAAATACAATCATACCGATTAACTATATAAACATTATAGAAATGTTAAAAACCTACCAGATTATATACTTTTTCAAAAAAAATGAAATTAGTAGAAAATATATAAAATATCAATTATGTTCTATCATTGAATGTGTTATAAAATTTAATAAGGTAAATTATGTTGAAATAATTATTTAAAACCCTTATAAGTATTCCCTCAGAAAACACTTATGTTCTATTATTGGTGTTAGTCTATCAATGTTCAACATTTGATTAGATCATCCTCTATTAATTATGATTTTTCAATTTTAATATATTTCAATAGTTTCTAAGCTCATTAATAAATCATAAATAATTTTATTATTTTAAGATAAAAAATATATATTATTAGTGGAATGTAATATTATTTATATGTTAATAAAATTTATCCTTGACATTTATCTCTATGGATCATGGTTATTATTGTTATCATTTGTGAATTTTATGCACTTGGAAGAGGCACTAAAAATACTCTCACCGATTTTTAGTTTATAAAAATTGATTTCAACGACCTGAATTCTAATCAAATTTTCTTTCCATCAAATAAATAACCATGTTAATCATATTGATGGTTATAAAAAATATTGGAAAATAATTTTAACATTTATATAAAAATATTGAATGTAAATTATGAAATTAAAATATTTTTTGAGAAATTGGATGATGGAATGTTATTTAATGATGAAGGTATTAAGAATTTATATTGTATGATATTAAGATACTAAAATCTATAAAATTATTTAATTAAAATATTCAATATATCGGATATTTTTTTGAAATCTAATGTTTTTCCATTGGTAGATTTGATGAAAAAAATCATTAAAATAAAAAGAGTTTATATGTCATAGAAGATAATATAGTAAAAATTAATTCAATAAAGTATTAAATACTCATTTATAGGATGAATAATTAATAAAATTTCACTAAGGAAAAGGTATAAATCGTTATAGCACATGGAAGTCAATGACTCTTATTTCATAAAATTAAAAAATAAAATAAAAAATTAATTTTTCATTAATGTGTGATAATTAGGGATCCATGGAATACATTTATTGTCTAATAATTTAAGTGAAATTCACAATTTTAGGATGTCTTTTGGAACAAATACCACTAAAGAGAAAATTTAATAAATAATAAATAAAAAATGGTAATTAATAAAGTTGATGAAATATTTTTGTAAGATACAATGGTAATCTCTTGATTATTTATGATATTAAAAGTGATAAAATGATAGATGATAGAGAATATTATCATGACTAATACGATTAAAAATAATAATAACCATGAATCACATTGACATTATTCTAATATCTATATAATATTTATCCAAGGTATATATTCATTAAATATTAAGAAGTACTGGAAAAAAATTTATAAGACCATGTTGTAATAGAAAGAAATCTTATTTTTAACTTATCTATAGGTCACTACATTTACTAGAGAACCAAAAAATTAGAAACCACACTTCCTAAGATATTAAGGATTCCCACCATCTCCTTAGAAAACATGAAGGATGCTATAGATCTAAGGTTGTAACTCCTTCCATTCATAACAATGAAAGAAATATCTTGAACTGTGGGTCATTTCCTCTAAAACCATTTCCCAAATTTTATGGGAATTCCAGTTTTGGGTTTTACAGGAAAAACACAAATTCTGTTCTTTAATCATTTCCAAGATCTCATTTTCATAACTAATTCCCAAACTCCATACTCATCGATCGTATTGAAAAGTAATAAAATTGATATAATTTGTATAAATTAAATGAAAAATATGATGAAGACAACATGAAGAATATATGAATGAATACATGGTAATCAATCTAGAATTAAAATTCTTTGGTAAAAAATAAAATCATCAGGCTGGAGTAAGATGTATATTAAATATAAATGTTCTTTTTCATGTCAAAATTAATAATTTTAAATTATTGAGGAACATTGAATTATATATTTCCATGTAGCTCAATATAATACAAAGTTACAAATATAAAAAAACCTAATGTTGAGTTTCTAATAAAGAATTATATATCTTATATTTGTATGACTTTTTAGATTTAATTTTATTGATAAGTAATTCATTATTCATAAATTAATAGACCATATTATACAATGTGGACACCTCAAGTAAGGTCCTGGTTCAGGGTGCCTCCCAAAGGTCCCCTGTTCCCGATTGGACACATGGCTTCAGGTGCATTTTCCCAAACTCCAGAGGCTACCTACTTGCAGTGAGGGCCTTTGGTGTGATAGTGGAGAAACTATTCCCTCATTAGATGAGTAACATAGGGGAAACAAATAGTAATTGTAGTGGAAGCAGTAATAACATACGAAAAAAGTAAAAATTATAAGTTGAATAGTCTAAACAACATCAGCATATATAAATAAATGGTGCATTTCACAAGAATCTAGGAACGAACACAAAAAAAGTTAAAATGATTGAAATACAATACTAAACAAAATCACAAAAATAGTAAAACTCAAACTACATCACAAGCCTTAGCGTCATCCCATGCTCTATGTCTTCATATAAATCATATACAAGATGAAGAATAGTGATTTCCCTAATCTATACATGCTTCCATATATTCTGTTTTGGTCCAAAAACATTACCAAAATAGGGTGTAAGATGAATCCCATTAGGAAACCACAAAAATATTTATGCCTAACAATCACTGAATATATATAGTAGGAAATATGACAAATAAAGATATAAACTAAAGTGTGCTCAAAAGTAACCAACCGTATAGTTTCAAATTTCATTAATTTTCATTTATAAATTTTTCGATCTGTTGAATAAGGTATCCTAGGGATCCAGCTTATGTTTTTTATCCCCTATATAATAATAACTAGCATACGTCTCCATGGACAATATAAACAAACCAAGTAATACTGAGTCAAATATTGTAATTTTTCTTGGAAGGCTCATCCCAATCGTTCAATTATTTTAGAAGAAACTATGTTGGAATGTTCTCACAATCGAACCCCTTTAGTTTAACATATCATCATTTCAATAATTTTTATGTTCCTTCTAAGAAAGTGTACATATTCTAACCCCTTTGTTCCCATAGAGCACTTATCAATTACAAAAAACCACCTGGACAGCTCTCATAATCAATACCCATGGGACTTCATAATAAAAATAATCATAATGATCCCTACAATCTCTCACAGTCAATGACCTATAGTCCAACACTCATTTAATAATGACTCTCTGTCTATCCCTCCTGGTCAATACCCTCTATTAAATGACCCCATGGAAGCTCTCATAGTAAATACCTCTGGTAAACGATAGAAACAATTATACATAAATGAACAAACCTAGAGAAGCTCTCATAGTCAATTACCCTTAGCCATATTTTCAAAATGGGGAACACATGCATCTCATGTAAATAGAAACTACATGCTCACAACATGAGGCATGAAAATAAAGAACTCCAAATAAGATATTCTAGACCCAAAATCTACAATCAATCAAACATAGTAATCACACCTATAATCAATGGATTAAAAATTATTATTGAAAATTAACCTTCATATCAATCTTCCAAATCATAACAGGTAAAAAATATGGTCAAATTCTAAACACGCAACACCCTAAATATGGCTATTCGACACTCTCATTATATATAATTCAAAAGAAAAACAAGAAATTGCCCAAACCACTTACCTTGATGTTGTACGATGAACACTCTAGAAAGTCGACCCTTGAATCTCCCTAGAATGAAAAAGATCTATGAAAAGGGTGAAAAAGTTCAACCCACAATAACTCAAGAGAGAGGAGATATCAGGAAGAGATACACTTGGGGACGAGAGAAATCGCTGATGAGAATCGAATGCACCTAGCGGCATCTCAATCAGATATCAGATAGAGGAACGGTGGGTCTAACATTGATCGTTGCTCCTGGTCTCTCCTGGATGAACTGTGGTTAGAATAATAACGTTCTAGAGATGAGATGCTGACCAAATCTGATTAATCAAATAAAAAGAAAAGTACATGGTGTGTTTATTTATTCTACACGATATGTATTAGCCTCAACCATCTCCCAAAATAGGCGGTCAACCTGATCACATACACGGCCATGTACTTGGTCGTTACACGGCAGGTACATGGTTACATGTGGAATCTATGTATAAAACATGTACTCATAAGTACACAGATTGAACATATAAAAATTTTCAACTCTTTATTTTCCCTAAAAAATAACCCGAAATAAGTATCCAAACCTTAAATGATGATCTGGGTTGTTACAAACTTCTCCCTTAAAGAAATTTTTCCATGAATTTCCCTTCCAAGGTTGGTGAAGAAGAAACACCAAACAACTCTGGATATTGTGGCCATACATCGGCCTCCCTCTACCAAGTCTCATCATATACTTTCTCGTGCAACAATATCACCCATACCAGAGGAATAGACCAGCCATGGATATCCTTTGAGTTGTGATCCACAATTCTAATATGGTGCTCCTTGAATGATTCATCCACATCCAGCCAAACCTCCCTGGGTGGAATAATATGACATGGGTCTAAAATGTAATGTCATAGCTGAGAAAAATGAAAGACGTCATGCATATCCCAGTACCTATGAGGTAACTGCAACAAATATGAAACTGAACCAACTCTCTCCAAAACCTTAAATGGACAAACATTTCTATGTGAGAGATCTTCCTATCTTCTAATCATCATGTGTCACATCCTCATTGTGATATGTATTAAAAAATGATCCCTATCAATGAACTATAGTGGTCTTCTCTATAGATCAGCATAATATTTTTGGAGAGATTACATAGGATCCATCCTCTTCTGAATCAACTCCACCAGCTCAGTTGTCTCCTGGATAAGACTATGTCCTAGAATGGCTACCTATCCTACCTCTAGCCAACATAAGGGTGATTAGTATGTACTACCATTAAATCCTCATAATTTTCCATCTCAATTATCACCTAAAACCAATTATTAAAGGAAAACACTAGTAAGAGTAGGTGTCCCTCCCAGGAACCCCAAAAATTTGGGACGTATGATCGATTAATTTCCTCCAAAACCTGAATCATTTGCTCGAACTAACCACCATTCTGGGGATGGTAATATGTACTCTAAGTAACTGTGTTCCCAAATCCCTCTATAGTACCTTCCATACACGAGAAGTAAATCAAGAATCCTTATCGGAAAAATTAGATTATGGATCCCTAGGTATACATACAATCTCTCAGACATACAACCTTATAAGATCATTAACACTTATGGTTTCTTTGATTAAAAAGAAATGTGCAGTCTTTGTGATCAATTAGATATAGAATCATACTAAATCATTCCCATGAGGTGGCCTCATTAAACCTTTCATGATATCCA
The DNA here is from genome assembly GCA_963277665.1 of Viscum album. Lineage (NCBI taxonomy): Eukaryota > Viridiplantae > Streptophyta > Magnoliopsida > Santalales > Viscaceae > Viscum > Viscum album. Next base: position 56,046,597 of record OY728143.1, on the reverse strand, counting down.
TCGCAACTTCATTCCACTTCCACTCAGGAATGGGTAACTACTCAATAATCCATGACACTTATTGATTCTCCACATTCACTTGATAACAGATGTAACATATCATAACAAAATCAGCAACATCACTCTTCATTCCTAGACTCCATTCCTGATGGGGTTTATCTTATAATATCTTGGTGAATATATGAAGAAATTCTCAATCTATGGAATGAAAATCTCCAATCAGCTCCACACGTATATCTACTAACACCCATACATACCTTTGAAAATGTAAGACAACATCCTCATCTACATTCCAAAAAAGAATACGGTCCACTACTGACACACTCTCCCATAGGACTAGGCCATCAGAATATGATAGTATCCTCATTCTCAATCGATCTAGTAGAGCACATTTAATAGACATAATAGAAAGAAATGTCTGCCCCTGTCTGTTGTGCACCCCCAAATGTATCTCATTGAATAGTTAAATAAGTTGACACTAACTATTGGACACCTAAACTGCTTATATATGAGTCCTCTTACTCAACGCATTAGCCAATACATTATCATTCCCATGTGTGTAGGAATGATCAATGTCAAAAGACTGAATGTACTACACCAACCTTCACGGTTTCACATTCGGGTCACACTGAGTAAAGATGTACTTGAGACTTTTTTGGATAGTATTCACCACAAATTTCTCTCCCAAAAGATAATGTATCCAATATCATAAAGCAATCTCAACTATAGCTAACTCAAGATCATTCATTGGGATATTCCTCTTCTATTGCCTCAACTTCCAATACCCGTACGTGACGACTCCTTCCCCTTGAATAATAACTTCTCATAGTCCAATACCTAATACATCAAAGTATATGGTTTATATTTTTCCAAAATCTGGAAAATTCAATATCACCACTGAAGTCAATCTCCCTTTCAGCTCCTAAATGGCTAAATCACCTAAATCCATCCACAATTACAACACCCTCTTTTTAGTCTGTCACATCAATAGTGGTATTAAGTGTGAAAAGTCTTGTATAAAGCAATTTTATCAACCAGTCATCCCCAAAAACATAGCACATCAATGAATTTCTTTGGAAGCTCCTAAGAAACTACTACTATCACATTGATTAGGTCTAATAGAACTCTTTTCTTTGAGAAAACTTGGCAGAAGAAGTAAATCTGGTCCATCCAAAAGTTTCATTTTGAGAGAACATCATGTAACTGATTCTCTCTCAGTTTACTCAAAATTATCTCACAGTTGGTTTAATTTTCGTGTTGAGTGTGAGAGTATGCGAAGATATCATCCAAAAAATCTACAAAAAAGAATCCATTTAAGGATGGAATACTTGGATTATCTATACCATGAAATATATAGGTGCATTCATGAGATCAAACAACACAAACACATAAACTTATAGACCATACCTACTCTGAAAGGATGTAAGAGTTATTTCTGAATTTCTAACACACAATTGATGATAACCCTATCTCAAGTAATTCTTCGAGAACTCCCAAGATCCTCAAAGCTGATCAAATGGATCTTTAATCATCTCCAATGGATATGGGTTCTTATCTTTCAACTAGTTTATCATCTAATAATCTACATGATGTATAATGGTACCATCAGCTATCTTCCCAAAAAGGATATGTGAACCCCAAGGATAAGTATTGGGTCAGATGAAACAATTTTACTACAACACTTCAAACATCTTCTTGAGCACCTGTTTCTCCGGGGTATCCATTCTATAAGGTTGAATGAACACCAGTGATGCTCCTAACAGAATCTCAAGAGAGAAATCAACATCGCGCTGTAGAAGTAAAATGGAAAAGTCATTAGGAAAGTCATCCTAGATATGATCCTCCACGAGATGAAAGTCCTTTTGTGAAGTCCCCTAGTCATCTAGATATAAACTTTCTATCTGAGTTGTAATTCCTCCCAACCCATGATTCCTAGGTCTAGCTCTACTCTCCTGGATATCCCATTCACCCTTTTGTATAATATACATTCCCTCTATTGGTGTAAAACTCACCCTATGGTGATTGTAGTCCTCAAAGGCCTAGAAGGACACTAACCAGTCCATCCCAAGGATGACATATAATCCATTGATCCCTAAGAAATAGAGTTCCCATTGGATGTGACACCCACCAAACTCAAGAGGGAACTCATTGCATTGAAGCACACTATCCAAGATAATCCCTAACATAATGTATAGCATAATAACATCCATATAATTAAATATAAACATCCCATAGATCTCCACAATGGAAATAGATATGAATCTATGGTAAGCCCCTATATAAAAAAAATCTAAAGCTAAAACTGAGGTAAATAAAACCGAACCTCTAACTTTAGAGGGTCTGAGATTCTTGCTTCTACTGGGTCTACTCTACTTCAAAATATTGACCTCTCCCACAACCCTACAACCTTTACTAACTACCCTGAGGTGATCCACCATGTAGTTGCTGAAAGCCTGCCGATTGGATATCACATCCATAACCTCCTCCCAGACCTGAATGGCCTGATGAACTCCAGTTCCCTAAATGATGAGAAAATTGGGATCGTGATCCTAAACGTGGAGTCATACTAGATCCCCATTCACTATATTTTGGTGAGAGAAATTCACAAAAACTTTTGTGATGGACTATCTTTTTGCAAGATCAACACTCAACTGGGCCCTCTGGACAATGTGGTCTCACATACCCACTCTTCTTGCACTGGTATCACCTCACCTGGATACATATAGATACATACCTTCCACTGGAATCACCATGTAATGGCTCCATATGACACTTCCTACTATCAGCCAAAGGTGTACTAGGCCTCGATGCTAAACCACCATGGATTACAACTCCCAACTCCCTAAGGCTTTGCTCAGTAATCAGCACATGTTTCAATATATCCATTATTGATATCATCTTGAAAACAGACACCTATGATAAGATGTAATATATACGACTATCCTGAAACCGCCTAACCAAAAATAACTTGTCACCTCGTAGAACAGGTGGGAAATGATGAAGATCTGTAACACAAGAAGAGTAATCCATCATTGAAAGAGTGGTTTAATGCCCGAACCCTAGTTACCAAGAGTCGGTGCATTACTTTGTAACATTGGCATGATCACAAAAGATCATGTCTTGAAAGAACGATTAGTTTAGTAGCCTTGGAAACACTAGATACATTCATAAATGTTACATTACATCATAAAGTGAAAAACTACAATAACATAGTCTCGATTTTCCACACTCATGTCCCTTTCAGACTATCTCTGCATGTCATTCCTAAAGTACCTCTTCACATCCTGGAAAAAAATTTAAACATTGAAAGGGGTGAGCTCAGATGCTCATTAAGGATAACAATATAGTGGAAGCATTCATAAATAAACATAAACATTTAAGGCAATGTATAACTAAAACAAAAGCCTTTTAAACTTGAACTTCAAAATAATATGGAAAAAATAAAATGAAATAATGACATTTACTTTTTCTCATAGATATTCTACTTGTCGAATAATCACATGCAATATCAATAACCACTTTCATAATGATGGAATGCATAATTCTAGACTATCATAACAACATAGCCAAGGCCTCGTGCCATGACCAAAAATAAGTTTTTTTTCAAGGCCTCGTGCCAATACACTAGTTTGTCTCATGAGACCTACCGATGCATCGAGGAGCTATAGCGGGCTCCACCCGTCACTTATTAAGTCCAATGCATTCCTCATATGAACAGGTTTAAACATATCATAAACCATAACATAATCGTATCACATAACACATGAATAAAGGAAACATAACATTTCCACATTTAAATCACAAGATATCAATACAACACATTGATATAATAAAAACATTTTCAAAACCATTCTCAATACCAAAATAAAATACAATTAAAACATTGTAATTATTTTTCATTAAAAAAGGTTCTGGTTTGTAGAGGAGGCCAGAACTCAAATAATGGTCACGGCGGCGGAGAATTCGTTGTTGCCACATACGTACAACAACAAAAACATTCCTTTTTGTCATTTAGTTAAACGCTTCATATAAAAAGATTCCTTTTGAATAAACGTAAATCTAATGCCCCGACCCTAGTTACCCAGAGTCGGTGCATTATTGTGTAACATTGGCATGATCAAAAAAGATCAAGTCTCGAAAGACCGATTAGTTTAGTAGCCTTGGAAACACTAGATACATTCATAAATGTTACATTATATCATAAAGTGAAAAACTACCGTAACAAAGTCTCCATAGTCCACACTCATATCCTCTTTTGACTATCCCTACAGGTCATTCATAAAATACTTCTTCACATCCTGGAAAATATTAAAACATTGAAAGGGGTGAGCTCAGATGCTCAGTAAGGATAACAATATTGCGGAAGCTTTCATAAATAAACATTAACATTTAAGGAAATGTATAAATAAAACAAAATACTTTTTAAACTTGAACTTCAGCATGATATGGCAAAAATAAAATTAAATAATGCCATTTACTTACTCGCATGGATATTCTACTAGTCGAATTATCCCATGCAATATCAATAACCACATTCATAATGATGGAATGCATAATGCCAGACTATCATAACCACGTAGTCAAGGCCTCATGCAAAGACCAGAAATAAGATTTTTTCAAGGCCTCGTGCCAAGACACAATTTTGTCTCATGAGACCTGCCGATGCATTGAGGAGCTATAACGGGCCCCACCCATCACATATTAAGTCCAATGCATTCCTCATATGAATAGGTTTAAACATATCATAAACCATAACATAATCGTATCACATAAAACATGCATAAAGGAAACATAACATTTCCACATTTCAATCACAAGATATCAATACAACACATTGATAAAATAAAAACCTTATCAAAACCATTTTCAATACCAAAATGAAAGAAAATTAAAACGTGGTATTTATTTTTCATTTTTAAAAAAGTTATGGCTTGTAGAGGAAGCCGAAACTCAAATAATGGTTACGGCGGCGGAGAAGTCGCTGTCGCCGCATACGTACAGCAAGAAAAACATTCCTTTTTGTCATTTAGTAAAATTTTTCATATAAAAATATTCCTTTTGAATAAACGTAAAAGTCAAAGGGGTTTATACACCGTATAAATGAAAGTTGTGTACAAAACAAAATATTCCTCAATGAAAGGATATTTAGGAGAAGTACATAAAAAGATCATTTTTTAAATAAAATATATCTATTATGTGTATTCACTATATATACACATAATGAAAGTACAAATACAAGATAGGACATAATAATATCATGACATAATTTGAAAGTAGGAGATTAAACCAAAGAATGGAAATTGGGTTAAGAAGTTCCCTTACCTCGTGTTCGAATTCACTCGACCATTCTTTGATCTCCTGAATAATAAACTAGAGTTAATCTATACCTTATTAAGAACCTTTTTCAAGTTCATTATTCCTTTTATATCACTTATTACCATGTTATGAACATTATGTAATTATTTAAGTTAATAACGGTCGTTTTGTCGATCATTGGTACTTGAGTCAAAAATAAACTTCTTATAATTACAAGTTGTTCATGTGGTGATATATCCATTATATCCAGAATAATATTCATGATGCTGATATCATATAACTCATATATATCCAGTATATACATGCATTTATAATATTCCATAACGTTTAGAGGTAAGAAATGAAATGCACCGTTCATGGAGACGGTAAGCCGTACGTACGCATGAATGCTACTTTCATTTCTATTTCATATTTGATGGAATGAAGTTATAATTATATAAAGGTATAATAAAATTCCAGTATAATATAATTTATAATACCATTTACTCCATCCTTTATACATCCCACATATGGCATTAACGATTCGAATCACTTTGAGGGGGCGGTAGTCCGCACTTCCTAAAATGAAATTATCGCGTTTACCCATAATGGAAATCATAAAGTATGCCAAAAATGAGAAATAAAGTAGCATAAGGAAAACATAAACATAATATATATATCATATATGAAAATATTGTCATCAAAATGGCCACCATTAGAGTTGTTATATGAGTGTTGAACAATCATCGTTTCGTGAGGCAGAAATTTTCCATCCACAGAAACAGTATGTTCTTTAACCATTAGATGTAGGTGTATGTAAGTGTAGATCGAATAATTTTTATAAAAACAACCTATTATATTGAGGATACTGGTGTTGTTACAAAAGAAATGAATAAAAAGAGTTTTGGGGGCTGGATAAGCAAAAAAAAAAAATTAACATAAGAGAAGACATTACCTTAAAATCAGGTAACTCTATTGAATTGAGCCAAAGGCTTCCTTGGGAAGAATTATGCAGAAATTGAGGCTTCTAGGAGTAAGGGAGGGAAGTTGTGAGAGTATTTGGGTAGATGTTGGCCGAGCCAAAAGTCTTTGAAAGTGTGAGTAAGGTGGTAGTGGTGGGGGCCTTTTATAAGTGGAGAGGAGGGGCACTCTTGGAAAGTAATGAAATGGTACATTATTATATAATGAGTTTCGGATTTTAAAGGTCCCAAACTTATATAATTCGAGGTTAAGGTGATAAGGGTTCTAAATCTACTCATCCAATAGGTTTTTGACAATTGTAAGACTTGGATTTTACATTATCTTTTCATTTTATTTAAATCGTTAATTAAGGAGGTAATCGCTGCATCATCATGGTGTCATAAATAATTTAATTTATTTAATGTCTAAAAATTATAAAACAAATATCATGATGTAGGAAATATTTTTTGATTTCTAATTAATATTTATTGTCAAAAATATGTCTTTTATAACCCCATTTAATTTTTTTTTATTAAAATAACTTATGTTTGAGACATTTTTATTTTAACTTTAAATAAAAGTTATTTATGTCATTTTCCTACCAAAGTGGCTCCATGGGGTCCCCAAGTTGACCCAAGGATTTTCATGGTCGTCCATGACACATCCAACAGGGGTAGGACAAATGTAAAGGTGTTTTCATATTTTTATAATATCATTTTTACCTTAAATTTCACTAATTACCTTTAATCGCGATTAATTAAACTTAAAAGTTACTATTCACCAAAAAAATTATTTTAATCCCATTGAACCACATTTTACTTCCTAATGACAACCATATATGTTGGATTTTTGAAAATCAATTCACAGAAGTGGTAATGTTTCATTTAAACGAAAAATCAGTTTTTTAACTACCACTTAGTGGTTTCACTATTAATCAAAAATTGATGTTTTTCAGAACAATGCCAAAATTTCACCCTAAGCTATAATTGGTATTCCGAATTAAAAAATGATTTCTATTTTACAAAATTCCAAACATATAAGTTGCATTAATTAATTTTATAATTAATTCCTGCTATCACAACAAATAGCGTGTTTTTAAGAAACAATATATATCAAAAGATTGACAATTGTTTATGTCTAATTTCAAAGTGAAATTAATTATAATTAACACCATTGGATAAAATGTGAAAAATATATTCTAATTATACTTTAAAACCACTAAATAGTATAATTTATCACTATAAATTATTTTGATTAAAAAATTTGTTTTTAAGTATTTTTCACTATTCATAAAAAATTGGAAGTTCTTAGAAAAATACCAAAAATTCAACATAGGATAATTTAGATATTAAGAATCCAAAAATGAAGTCCATTTTGAAATATAAAATTTATATAATTTTAAAAAGTGGGTATTAATATTCATAACGGTTACTTTGATTAGTGGCGGTGTGTTAGAACTCGAAGTTGCGTACAATGCTAACTATTGCATTATAGAATGAGAAGCGTATCACGGAAGCTCGGGGTGTTACATTCTACCCTCATTAAATAAATTGCGTCCTCGCAATTTGAAATTTTTCTTTGAAAATAAAAGGTTGAAAATCGAAAATACCTTTGTGGAAAACCAACATCGGAAATAAGGTTAGTAAAAATGTAACTTTAAAAGATATAAAGATTAGTACAAAGGTCACCCGAGATAGCCCATACTAGGATTCTATGAAAATATGGATATGGAAGAAAAAAAACCATCAAGGTCTGAGAGAGAGTCGTAGAAAACTGGATTAGGAGAAAGTTAACCATAAGAAAATCACAAACTTGTGATTGGTTAAATAGTCATTGAATCCTTAGTTGGAAAAGTTAACCAGAAACGTTTTTGTTTTAAGTTACCTTTTATAAAGTTGAGGAATTTATTTAGGAGATTTAATAAGAATGTAAGGGAATATACATACTTGTCATGTAGACTTTCATTCTTTAATAAATTTTTACCAGAAACCCATCTTTCACTCTAAAAGGTAATAGAACTCAAAAATATTCTATTTATCCTAATTGTATAAGGTTCCAAATATTAACACATACCATTTAGATTAGTAAAAATATTTTGTAATAACCAGGGACTTCCTGTAGGCTAGTGGTAGGTAATAAAGGCATGTCGCACTATGGTTGTGGGTTCGATTCCTACAGCTTTGTCCGATGCGACGGGTTATGCCCCACCCTGCAGGTTGTCCTTTTCCTAAAACTATAGTATTATAATATTCCAAAAATAATATTCAGAAATGTTTTAACCTTAAACAATACTATCCATGGTTCAACTTAATCCATTCCAACCTTAATAGTTATCCAAAATACCTCTGTCCAGAATTTTTTCTAAAAGGTCTCTAAATTCCAAAATCAATTGTAACATCAGATTCCCCAAACAAATTAAAGTTTCTCTTTTTGTCACATACTAAAAATATGATTACCTTCATCATATTAAAACCTTACTGAAACAACAAGTACTTCAGTACAATCCTTATATATATCACATTATTCTTATAACCAAAATATAATCCTTGAGTCCAAAAGCACCAATACATAAATTATTCCACTTCAACTGTTGTAATAGCATAAGATTGGCCTTCATCCCTTGGCCTTTTCTGAGATAAGTTTCCCTGACGCTTAGGACATTCATTTGTATAATGCCCCATTTCCCTACAATTGTAGCATTCAACATTGATAGCCTCTTTCTTTCCCTTGCAATCACGATCCTGGTGACCTTTTTCTCCACATTTAAAACAAACTCCCATTCCTTTTAGTCAAGTACCGGGGTGATTTTCCCACAATTATCACATAATGGAAAATCCATATTTTCCTTTTTCCCTTTATCTGTCTCTTGTTCCACCATTCTCTTCTTCTCTTGATTTACTTTATTGTCATAAGATTTAGAGAATTCCTTTTCTGTCTTGATAGCAAACGAGACAATATCTTCGTACGATGAGAAGGATTGTGATACTAAAGCTCGGCGGAGAAATGGTTTTAACCCATCAAAGAAACGATCAATCTTACCTCTTAGGTTACGTATATAATCTGCAGCATACCTCGCTAACCTTGTAAAGTTGGCCTCATACTTTGCGACATTCTCATCCTCCTTTTGTCTCAGACTCAGAAATTGCCTTTCCATATCAGCTCGATGGTCATGAGGAAAGTATTTTTCTATGAAAAGCTCTTTGAACTCCCTACATTCCATATTCGATACGTCATCATCTTCCTTTGTGTTTTGAATCAGCGACCACCACTGATCAGCATCTCCAGTGAGGCGGTAAACTGCCATGACAACCTTCTCCCTTTCGCTACTCCCCAAGGCATGGAATATTTTCTCTAAGGATTTTATCCATTGCTCAGCTACTAATGGATTTGTACCCCCATTAAATGTTGGCGGTTGTTGCCTCATGAAGCGGTCTAACATTGATCCTCCACATTGTGGATCAGGGTGATCCATACGAGTAAGGTTATTATTCATAACCTGAGTGAGTTGTCCTAGTATGGTAATAAGTTTATCAGCACCAGTTGTATCTCCAGATCCACAATAATTATCTTGAGCAGGAGAGAAATCCCTACACGGAGTGCGTGCATTGATACGGTTTCCATTCCTTCCACTAGGCGCCATTTCTAAACAATGGCATAAACTAGATTAGTTTATGAATCAAAATACATAATTCTATACTTGTAAAATACTTAACATAAATTGAACTATTTATGGATATAATCCATAATCATAAAAATGTTTTCTTTGAGGAAGTATATACTCATAACCCTTCCTAATGGTTTGTAAAGAAAACGAGAATTATCATAAGCATATCCCCCCGGAGTGTCGTAACCAAGAGTGCAGCAAGGCCCATTATCATGAACCAGTTCCCGTTCGAGTCTAGCTCAAAGCAGTGTTTTCAAGTTTTACCCCTAGGTTCATCTGTTCCAGAGCCGCCTCTACCTGCTCGTATCTAGATAGGGATGTATTTCTCGGAAAACTCACAAAATATCTTTAATACCAAAATTCTAGGAAGTTCTTCTATACTATTCCTCAAAGTCTATCTTCGGGCTATGTGCTCTAATCAGAGTTTATCTAAATCTAGCTTCCAAGGTTAGTACTAAAGTGCCTCTGATACCAACTGTAATGCCCCGACCCTAGTTACCCAATGTTGGTGCATTATTGCATAACATTGTCATGATCACAAAAGATCAAGTCTCAAAATACCGATTAGTTTAGTAGCCTTGGAAACACTAGATACATACATAAATGTTACATTACATCATAATGTGAAAAACTACAATAACAAAGTCTCCATAGTCCACACTCATATCCTCTTCTGACTATCCCAGCAGGTCATTCATAAAATACTTCTTCACATCCTGGAAAATATTAAAACATTGAAAGGGGTGAGCTCAGATGCTCAGTAAGGATAACAATATTGAGAAAGATTTGATAAATAAATATTAACATTTAAGGCAATGTATAACTAAAACAAAAGCCTTTATAAACTTGAACATCTGCATGATATGGAAAAAATAAAATTAAATAATGCCATTTACTTACTCACATGGATATTCTACTAGTCGAATAATCCCATGCAATATCAATAACCACTTTCATAATGATGGAATGCATAATGCCAGACTATCATTACCACGTAGTCAAGGCCTCATGCCAAGACCACAAATAAGATTTTGTCAAGGCCTCGTGCCAAGACACTAGTTTGTCTAATGAGACCTACCGATGCATCGATGAGCTATAGCGGGCTCCACCCGTCACTTATTAAGTCCAATGCATTCCTCATATGAATAGGTTTAAAAATATCATAAAACATAACATAATCGTATCACATAAAACATGCATAAAGGAAACATAACATTTCCACATTTCAATCACAAGATATCAATACAACACATTGATATAATAAAAACATTATCAAAACCATTTTCAATACCAAAATGAAAGAAAATTAAAACCTGGTATTTATTTTTCATTTTTAAAAAAGCTATGGCTTGTAAAGGAAGCTGAAACTCAAATAATGGTTACGGTGGCAGAGAATTCATTGTCGCCGCATACGTACGGCAAGCAAAACATTCCTTTTTTTATTTAGTAAAATGCTTCGTATAAAAAGATTCCTTTTGAATAAACGTAAAAGTCAAAGGGTTTATACACCGTATAAATGAAAGTTGTGTACAAAACCAAATATTCCTCAATGAAAGGAGATTGAGGCGAAGTCCTTAAAAAGGTCATTTCATAAATAAAATAGATCTATTATGTGTATTAACTATATGTACACATAAAGAAAGTAAAAATAAAATATAGGAGATAATAATATCATGACATAATTTGAAAGTAGGAGATTAACCCAATGAATGGAAATTGGGTTTAGAAGTTCCCTTACCTAGTGTCCGAATTCACTCGACCATTATTTAATCTCCTGAATAATAAACTAGAGTTACTCTCTACCTTATTAATAATCTTTTTCAAGTTCATTATTCGTTTTATATCACTTATTACCATGTTATGAACATTATGTAATTATTTAAGTTAATAATGGTCGTTTTGTCGATCTTTGGTACTTGAGTCAAAAATAAAATTCTTATAATTACAAGTTGTTCATGTGGTGATATATCCATTATATCCAGAATTATATTCATGATATTGATATCATATATCTCATATATTTCCAGTATATACATGCATTTATAATATTCTATTACGTTTATAGGTAAGAAATGAAATGCATCGTTCATGGAGACGGTAAGCCGTACGTACGCATGAATGCTACTTTCATTTCTATTTCATATTTAATAGAATGAAGTTATAATTATATAAAGGTATAATATAATTCCAGTATAATATAATGTATAATACCATTTACTCCATCCTTTATACATCCCACATATGGCATTAACGATTCAAATCACTTTGAGGGGGCGGTAGTCCGCACTTCCTAAAATGAAATTATCGCGTTTACCAATAATGGAAATCATAAAGTATGCCACAAATGAGAAATAAATAAGCATAATGAAAACATAAACATAATATATATATATAATATATGAAAATATTGTAATCAAAATGGCCACCATTAGAGGTGTTATATGAGTGTTGAACAATCATTGTTTCGTGAGGCAGAAATTCGCCATCCACAGAAACAATATGTTCTTTAACCATTAGATGTAGGTGTTTGTAAGTTTAGATATAATAATTCTTATAAAAACTGACTATTATATTTAGGATTCTGGTGTTGTTACAATATAAATTAATAAAAAGAGTTTAGGGGGTTGGATAAGCAAAATAAAACAAAATAACATAAGAGACGACATTACCTTAAAATCGGGTAACTATATTGATTTGAGCCAAAGGCTTCCTTGGGAAGCATTCTGCCCAAAGTGAGGCTTCTAGGAGTAAGGGAGGGAAGTTGGGAGAGTATTTGGGCAGAGGTTGGCCGAGCCAAAAGGATTTTAAAGTGTGAGTAAGGTGGTAGTGGTGGGGGCCTTTTATAAGTGGAGAGGAGGGGCACTCATGGAAAGTAATGAAATGTTACTTTATTATATAATGAGTTTCGGATTTTAAAGGTCCCAAACTTATATAATTCTAGGATAAGGTGATAATGGTTCTAAATATACTCATCCAATAGGTTTCTGTCAAGTTTAAGCCTTAGATATTACATTATCTTTTCATTTTATTTAAATCGTTAATTAATGAGGTAATCGCTGCATCATCATGGTGTCATAAATAATTTAATTTATTTAATGTCTAAAAATTATAAAAAAACTATCATGATGTAGGAAATACTTTTATCTTTCTAATGAATTTTTATTTTAAAAAATATGACTTGAATAACCCCATTTAAAAATTGTTTTAGTAAAACAACTTATGTTTGTGACATTTTTATTTTAACTTTAAATAAAAGTTATTTATGTCATTTTGCTACCAAAGAGGCTCCATGGGGTCCCCAAGTTGACCCATGGATTTTCATGGTCGGCCATGACACATTCAATAGGGGTAGGAAAAGTGTAAAGGTATTTTCATATTTTTATAATATCAATTTTATCTTAAATTTCACTAATTATCTTTAATCGTGATTAATTAAACTTAAAAGTTACTATTCACCAAAAAATTATTTTAATCCCATTGAACCACATTTTACTTCCTAATGACAACCATGTATGTCGGATTTCTGAAAATCAAATTACAGAAGTGGAAATGTTTCATTTAAACGAAAAATCAGTTTTTTAACTACCACTTAGTGGTTTCACTATTCATCAAAATTGAAGTTTTTCAGAACAATGCCAAAATTTCAACCTAAGCTATAATTGATATTCCGAATTCAAAAATGATGTATATTTTAAAATATTCCAAACATATAAGTTTCATTAATTAATTTTATAATTAATTTCTTTTGTCACAACAAATATGTGTTTTTAAGAAACAATATATATCAAAAGATTGACAATTGTTTATGTCTAATTTCAAACTGAAATTAATTATAATTAACTCCATTGGATAAAATGGTAAAAATATATTCTAATTATACTTTAAAACCACTAAATAGTAAAATTTATCAGTATAAATTATTTTCATTAAAAAATTTGTTTTTAAGTATTTTTCACTATTCATAAAAAATTGGAAGTTCTCAGAAAAATACCAAAAATTCAACATAGGATAATTTCAATATTATGAATCCAAAAATGAAGTCCATTTTGAAATATAAAATTTATATAATTTCAATAGGTGGGTATTAATAACCATAATGGCTACTTTGATTAGTTGAGGTGTGTTAGAACTTGAAGTTGCGTACAATGCAAGCTATTGCATTATTGAATGAGAAGCGTATCATGGAATCTTGGGGTGTTACAGTAAAAGTCAAAGGGGTTTATACACCGTATAATAGAAATTTGTGTATAAAAAAAATATGCCTCAATGAATGGAGATTGAGACAAAGTACCTTACAGAGATCCTTTTTTAAATAAAATATATCTATTATGTGTATTCACTATAAGTACACATAATGAAATTACAAATACAAGATAGGATATAATAATATCATGACATAATTTGAAAGTAGGAGATTAACACAAAGAACAGAAATTGGGTTAAGAAGTTCCCTTGCAAAGACCATTTTTTAAATTTATTAGATCTATTATGTGTATTAACTATAAGTACACATAAATAAAGTAAAAAGAAAAGATAGGAAAAAATAATATCATGACATAATTTGAAAGTAAGAGATTAACCCAAAGAACGGAAATTGGGTTAAGAAATTCCCTTACCTCATGTCCGACTTGACTCGAACGTTCTTTAACCTCATAAATAATAAACTAGAGTTCATTACTATTTTCATAAGAACCTTTTTCATGTTCATTATTCATTTTATATCACATATTACCATGTTATGAACATTATGTAATTATTTAAGTTAATAATGGTCATTTTGTCGATCTTTGGTACTTGAGTCAAAAATAAACTTCTTATAATTACAAGTTGTTCTTGTGGCGAAATATTCATTATATCCATAATTATATTCCTGATGTAGATATCATATATATCATATATATCCAGTATATACATGCATTTTTAATATTTCATAACATTTAGAGATAAAAAATGAAATGCACCGTTCAAGGAGACAGTAAGCCGTACGTATGCATGAACAGTACTTTCATTTATATTTAATATTTAATGGAATGATATTATAATTATATAAAGGTATACTATAATTCCCGTATAATATAATTTATAATACCATTTACTCCATCCTTTACACATCCCACATATGGCATTAACAATTCAAATCACTCTGAAGGGGCGGTAGTCTGCACTTCCTAAAATGAAATTATCGTGTTTACCCATAATAGAAATCGTAAAGGTATGCCATAAATTAAAAATAAATAGTCATAAAGAAAACAAAAACATAATATATATCATATATAAAAATAGTGTCATCATAATGGCCACCATCAGAGGTGTTAAAAGAAGATTGAACCATCTTCGTTTCGTGAGGCAGAAATTTTCCAACCACAGAAACAGTATGTTCTTTAACCATTAGACGAAGGTGTGTGTAAGTGTAAATAAAATAATTCTCATAAAAATATACTAGTATTTTTAAGATACTGGTTTTGTTACAATATAATGGAATAAAAAGTGTTTAAGGGCTTGGAGAAGCAAAATAAAACAAAATAACATAAGAGAAGACATTACCTTAAAATCAGGAAACTCTTTTTTGATTTGAGCCAAAGGCTTCCTTGGGAAGAATTATTCCCAAAGTGAGGATTTTAGGAGTACGAGAGGGAATTTTAGAGAGTATTTGGGAAGAGGTTGGCCGAGCCAAAAGGCATTGAAGGTCTGAGTAAGGTGGTAGTGGTGGGGGCCTTTTATAAGAGGAGAGGAGGGGCACTCTTGGAAACTCATGAAATGTTACATTATTATGAAATTAATTTCGGATTATAAAGGTCCCACAATGATATATTTCGAGGATAAGGTGATAAGTGTTCGAAATATACTCATCCAATAGGTTTTTTGAAAGTTTAAGTCTTATATTTTACATTATCTTTTCATTTTGTTTAAATCGTTAATTAATGAGGTAATCGCTGCATCATCATGGTGTTGTAAATAATTTAATTTATATAATGTCCTAAAATTATAAAAAAACTATCATGATGTATGAAATCTATTGACATTTCTAATTAATATTTATAGTCAAAAATATGACTTGTATAACCCCATTTAAAAATTGTTTTAGTAAAACAACTCATGTTTGTGACATTTTTATTTTAACATTAAATAAAAATTTTTAATGTCATTTTCCTACCAATGTAGCTCTATGGGGTCCCCAAGTTGACCCATGGATTTTCTGGGTCTCCCATGACTCATCCAATATGGGTAGGATAATTTTAAGGGTATTTTCATATTTTAATAATATCATTTTTACCTTAAATTTCACTAATTACCTTTAATCGCGATTAATTAAACTTAAAAGTTACTATTCACTAAAAAATTATTTTAATCCCATTGAACCACATTTTACTTCCTAATGAAAACCATGTGTGTATGATTTTTTAAAATCAAATCACAGAAGTGGTAATGCTTCATTTAAATGGAAAAGCAGTTTTTTAATTACCACTTAGTTGTTTCACTATTCATAAAAAATTGATGTTTTTCCGAACAATGCCAAAATTTCACCTTAAGCTATAATTGATATTAAAAATTAAAAAATGATGTATATTTTAAAAAATTCCAAACATATATGTTGCATTAATTAATTTTATAACTAATTCCCACTGTCACAACAAATAGCGTGTTTTTAAGAAACAATATATATCAAAAGATTGACAATTGTTTATGTCCAATTTCAAAGTAAAATTAATTATAATGAACACCATTGGATAAAATGGTAAAAATATATACTATTTATACTTTAAAACCACTCAATAGTATAAATTATCACTATAAATTATTTTGATTAAAAATGTTATTTTTAAGTATTTTTCACTATTCATAAAAAATTGGAAGTTCTCCGAAAATTACAAAAAATTCATCTTAGGATAATTTCGATATTCCGAATACAAAAACGAAGTCCATTTGGAAAGAAAAAATTTATAAAATTTCAAAAATTAGGTATTACTATTCATAACGGCTACTTTTATTGGTTGTGGTGTGTGTTAGAAATCGAAGTTGCGTACAACACACACTACTATATTATTCAAAGAGAAGTGTACCATGGAAGCTTGGGGAGTTACATTATCCCCTCCTTCAAATAATTTCATCCTCGAAATTTCATATAACATCACTGTATAAAAAGACTCGGGTGATTCTTCATCATAAGTTCCTCAGTTTCCCACGTTGCCTCCTTCATCTTTTGGTTTCTCCATAGAACTTTCACCAGACGAGTCATCCGGTTTCTCAGCACTTGTTCTCTTGTATCAAGAATCCTGATGGGCTCTTCGAAATAAGACAGATCGGGTTCCAGTTCTAATTCATCATAGGTGAGTACATGTGATGGGTCAGTCATGTATTTTCTCAATAGTGATACGTGGAATACATCATGAACTTTGGAGAGACTTGGCGGCATTTCCAAATGGTAAGCTACATCCCCAATTCATTCTAGAATTTCGAAGGGTCCGATGTACCTGGGACTCAATTTACCCTTCTTACCGAAACATATAACTCCCTTCCACGGAGATGCCTTCAAGAAAACAAGATCTCCTACCTGAAATTCCAAATCCTTCCTTCGGTTGTCGGCATAGGTCTTCTACCTACTTTGAGCTTCTTTGATGTGGTTTTGGATTACTTTCACCTATTCCATCGTTTCCTCCACCAGTTCTGGGCCTACAATTTTTCTTTCACCAACGTCATCCCAACAGGTTGGTGTGTGACATCTCTTTCCGTATAACGCTTCATATGATGCCATCTGAATACATGAATGGAAGCTATTGTTATAAAAAAATTCGACCAGAGGTAAATATTGATCCTACAATCCTTGAAAGTCAAGTGAGCATGATCTCAACATTTCTTCTAAGGTTTGAATAGTTCTTTATGATGGTCCATCTGTTTGAAGGTGGTAAGCAGTGCTCAAATGATGTTCAGTATCCAAGGCCTTCTAAAGACTTTTCAAGAATTTTGATGTAAAACGGGGATCACAATCCGAGACAATCTACAGAGGTACTCCATGAAGTCTCACAACTTCCTTAATATATAGTCTTGCTAGACGTTCAAGTGGTAGATCTTCCCTTATAGCAAGAAAATGTGCTGACTTCGTGATGCAATCAACAATGACCCATATTGCGTCATTTCTTCTAGGAGTCTTTGGTAGTTCCATGACAAAATCCATCATAATATTATCCCATTTCCACTCAGTTATGGGAAGAGGTTGCAATACTACACCAGTTAGTTTTCTTACAGCTTTCACTTGTTAACAAACCATACATCTTGACACAAAATCAGCAATCTCCCTCTTCATGTTGTCCCACCAAAAATGTCCCTTTAAATCTCTATACACATTGGTGCTCCCATGGTGTATAGAAAAATTGGAACTATGAGAATCATCCAACAATTCCCTCATTAAATCAGGTATATCGGGAACACAAAGTCTCCTCCCAAATTTCAAAATTTCATCTTCATACACAAAGTCACTCATTCGCCCATCATTCACAACTTTAATCATCTTTTTCAACTCTTCATCATCGGCCTGAAAACACTTTATCCTTTCTAGTAAAGATGGTTTGGCAACCATTTGAAAAAAGTTTGATGTTTCACCCTCCATGGTGATTCCCATATCCATCTTTACTAGATCCATTAAAATAGGATCCCTTTCCACTCTCATTATGTTCAAAACTCCATGATCTTTTCTACTCAAATCCTCTGCAACCTTATTTGCCTTCTCTAGGTGGTAGTGTATCGTGCAATCATAATCCTTGAGTAGTTCAATTCATCGCCTTTGCCTCATGTTGAGTACTTTTTGTGAGAAAATATATTTCAAACTCTTTTGATCGGTATATATCTCACATTTTTCACCATAGAGATAATGTCTCTATATCTTCAAGGCAATGATTACAGTAGTTAACTCGAGATCATGAGTAGAATAGTTCTTCTCATGAATTTTTAGCTACCATGATGCATAGGCAATAACCCTATCATTCTCCATAAGGACACAACCAAGTCCTTTCATTGATACATCACTAAAAATAACGAACCCATCATTCCCTGATGGTAGAGTCAATATAGTAGCGTTGACTAATCTTCTCATCAGTTCTTCAAAAAATTCTTCACACTCTTTTGTCCAGACAAATTTAACCCCTTTATGTGTGAGCTTCGTTAATGGGTTAGCCAATCGAGCAAAATTCTGGAAAAAACATCGATAATAACATGCCAAACCAATAAAGCTGCATACCTCAGTTATACTCGTCGATGTTGGACATTAATGGATTGAATTGGTCATAGAAGGATCAATGGAAATTCAATCCTTAGATACAATATGGACAATAAAAGAAATCTCCTGAATCCAGAATTCACACTTGTTAAACTTCCCATATAATTCATGCCATCTAAGATTCTTCAAGATAATGCGCATGTGAATTTCATGATCTTCGTAGATTTTGGAGTATAACAAGATATCATCAATAAATACCACCACAAAATCATCAAGATATTCCATGAAAACTCTATTCATTATATCCATGAATACAGAGGGTGCATTAGTCAATCCAAAAGGCATTACTGTAAACTCGTAATGCCCGTACCTTGTTTGAAATGTTGTCTTCGGAATGTCTTCCTTCTTCACACAAAACTGATGGTATCAAGATCGAAGGTAAATCTTTGAAAATTATTGAGCTCCATGCAATTGGTCAAATAAATCATCAATGTGAGGTAGGGGATACTTATTCTTTATTGTTATAGCATTGATCTCCCTGTAGTCAATGCACAACATCATAGATCCATATTTCTTATTAACAAAAAGGACAGAGGCTCCCCATGGAGAAACACTAGGGAGAATAAATCCCTTATTACTCAGTTCCTCTAGTTGTTTCTTTAGTTCAACTAATTCCACAGTGGCCATTATATAAGGGGTCTTCGATATAGGCCTTGATCCAGGAATTAAATCAATAGAAAACTCAACTTCTTGTTCTAGAGGATGTCCAGGTAAATCTTCCAGAAACACATCTACATATTGTTTAACAATAGGTAAATCCTCTATTTGAACATTCCTTTCATCACCCATAGTCATTTCATTCTCTTCCTCCCCAATAATTGAATTTTGTAGAGCTACTCGGGGTGGATCTAAATAAGAATTAGGTGGTGACGATTCTGCTCTAAAAATAAGGTGTTCCTTATCATCATTATCAAAAATCGTAACCTCCTTATTCTTAAAATAAATCTTTTCATCCTAGTCTGAAAACCAATCCATACAGAGGATTATATCAAACTCAATCATAGGTATGACAATGAGATCAGCGGATAAAGAACATTTATGTGCTCTAATGGGGACTGATTCACAAATCTTTTTTGCAATGATACTTCCCTTAGGTGTTTTGACTGACAATTATTTTGCTATATCAAATTGGAAATATCTAATTTTCTTACAAACTGGGAAGATATGAAACAATGCGATGATCAAGAATCAAATAATGCATTTTATAAAATTGAGGAAACCATTAAATTACCTACCACCACATCTTTCGGAGTTTCAACCTCAGTAGTAGTGATAACATAAGCATGGCCTTGATCCCTTGGCCTCTTCTAAGGTAAGTTCCCCTGATGCTTAGGACATTAATTTATATAATTTCCCATCTCTTTACAATTACAGCATTCCACATTGACAACATCTTTTTTCCCTTTCAATCATGATCTTGGTAGCCTTTTTCACCACACTTGTAAAAGACTCACATTCCCTTCAAGCATGTACCGAGGTGTTTCTTCCCACATTTACTGTAGGATTGATATTCAACTTTACCCTTCTTCCCCTTATTTCCATTTCCAGATTGATCAGAATATCTCTTCTTTTCTTGCTTTGATTTAAATTCATAAGACTTAGGGAATTCCTTTTCCATCTTGATAGCACACGAGACAATATCTTCGTATGACGAGAAGGTTTTTGAGACTAATGCTTGACAGAGAAATGGTTTTAACCGATAAATGAAATGATCAATATTACTTTATGGGTTATGTATATAATCTGCATCATGCCTCGCTAACCTTGTAATGTTAGCCTCATACTTTGAGACATTCTCATCCTCCTTCTACCACAGACTCATAAATTGTCTTTCCATATCTGCTCGATGGTCATGTGGAAAGAGTTTTTCTGATAAAATTTCCTTAAACACCCTCCATTCCATACTTGATACTTATTCATCTTCCTTTGTGTTTTGAATCAGCGACCACCATTGATCGGCATCTCCAGTGAGGCGGTAGACTGCCATGACAACCTTCTACCTTTCGCTACTCCCCAAGGCATGAAATATTTTCTCTAAGGAGTTTATCCATTGTTCAGATACTAATGGATTTGTACCCCCATTAAATGTTGGCGGTTTTTGCCTCATGAAGAGGTCTAACATTGATCCTCCACATTGTGGATGAGGGAGCTCCATACAAGTAAGGTTATTATTCATAACCTGAGTGAGTTGTCCTAGTATGGTAATAAGTTGATTAGCACCAGTTGTATCTTCATCTCCACAATAATTATCTTGAGTAGGAGGGAAATCCTTACACGAAGTGCGTTCATTGAAACGGTTTCAATTCCTCCCACTAGGCGCCATTTCGAAAAAATGGCATAATATAGATTAGTTTATGAATTAAAATACATAATTCCATACTTGTAAAATACTTAACATAAATTGAACTATTTATGGATATAATCCATAATCATAAAAAGAAATATTTTCTTTGAGGATGTATATTCTCATAAACCCTTCATAATGGTTTGTAAAGAAAATTAGAATTACCCTAAGCATATCCCCCCGAGAGTGTCGTAACCAAGAGTGCAGCAAGGCCCGTTGTCGTGCACCAGTTCCCGTTTGAGTCTAGCTCAAAGCGGTGTTTTCAGGTTTTACCCCTAGGTACATCTGTCCCAGAGCCGCCTCTACCTGCTCGTATCCAGACAGGGGTGTATTGCTCGGAAAACTCACAAAATCTCTATAATACCAAAATTCTAGGAAGTTCTTCTATACTAGTCCTCAAAGTCTATCTTTGAGCTCTGTGCTCTAATCAGAGTTCATATAAATCTAGCATCCAAGGTCAGTACTAATCTCCCTCTGATACCAACTATAACACCCCGAACCATGTTACCCAGAGTCGGTGCATTACTTCGTAACATTGGCATGATCACAAAATATCAAGTCTCGAAAGACCAATTAGTTTAGTAGCCTTGGAAACACTAGATACATTCATAAATGTTACATTACATCATAAAGTGAAAAACTACAATAACATACTCTCCATTTTCCACACTCATATCCCTTTCAGACTATCCCTGTAGGTCATTCCTAAAGTACTTCTTCACATCCTGAAAAAAAATTAAAACATTGAAAGGGGTGAGCTCAGATGCTCAGTAAGGATAACAATATAGCAGAAGCTTTCATAAATAAACATAAACATTTAAGGCAATGTATAACTAAAACAAAATCCTTTTAAACTTGAACTTCAACATAATATGGAAAAAGTAAAATGAAATAGTGTCATTTACTTATTCACATTGATATTCTACTGGTCAAATAATCACATGCAATATCAATAACCACTTTCATAATGATGTAATGCATAATGCCAGACGATCATAATCATGTAGCCAAGACCTCATGCCAAGAACACAAATAATATTTTGTCAAGGCCTCGTGCCAAGACACTAGTTTGTCTCATGAGACCTACTGATGCATCGAGGAGTTATAGCGGGCTCCACCCGTCACTTATTAAATCCAATTCATTCATCATATGAACAGGTTTAAACATATCATAAACCATAACATAATCGTATCACATAACACATGCATAATAGAAACATAACATTTCCACATTTCAATCACAAGATATCAATACAACACATTGATATAATAAAAACATTTTCAAAACCATTTTCAAAACCAAAAAAAATTAAAATTAAATCTTTGTAATTATTTTTCATTAAAAAATTTATGGCTTGTAGAGGAAGTCGAAACTCAAATAATGGCCACGGTGGAGGAGAAGACGTTGTCGCCGCATACATACAACAAGAAAAACATTCCTTTTTTGTCGTTTAGTAAAACGCTTTGTATAAAAAGTTTTTTTTTAATAAACGTTAAATTCAAAGGGGTTTATACACCGTATAAAAGAAATTTTTATATAAAACAAAATATGCCTCAATGAATGGATATTGAGACAAAGTACCTTAAAAAGATCATTTTTAAATAAAATATATCTATTATGTGTATTCACTATAAGTACACATAATGGAATTATAAATACAAGATATGATATAATAATATCATGACATAATTTGAAATTAGAAGATTAACCCAAAGAACGGAAATTGGGTTAAGAAGTTCCCTTAAAAAGATCATTTTTTAAATAAAGTAGATATATTGTGTGTATTCATTATAAGTACACATAAATAATGTACAAATACAAGATATGACATAATAATATCATGACATAATTTGAAAGTAGGAGATTAACCCAAAGAACAGAAATTGGGTTAAGAAGTTCCCTTACCTCGTGTCCGACATGACTCGACTGTTCTTTAACCTCCTGAATAATAAACTAGAGTTAATTTATATTTTCTTAAGAACCATTTTCATTTTCATTATTCCTTTTATATCACTTATTACCATGTCATGAACATTATGTAATTATTTAAGTTAATAACGGTCATTTTGTCGATCTTTGGTACTTGAGTCAAAATTAAACTTCTTATAATTACAAGTTTATCTTGTGGTGAAATATCCATTATATCCAAAATTATATTAATGATTTAGATATCATATATATAATATATATCCATTATATACATGCATTTATAATATTACATAACATTTAGAGGTAATAAATGAAATGCACCGTTCATGGAGGCGGTAAGCCGTACGTACGCATGAACGCTACTTTCATTTCTATTTTATATTTAATGTAATGAAATTATAATTATATAAAGGTATACTATAATTACAGTATAATATAATTTATAATACCATTTAATCCATCCATTATACATCCCACGTATGGCATTAACTATTCAAATCACATTGAGGGGGCGGTAGTCTGCACTTCCTAAAATGAAATTATCGCATTTACCCGTAATGGAAATCGTAAAGGTATGCCATAAATGAAAAATACATAATCATAAGGAAAAAAACATAATATATACCATATATAAAAATAGTGTCATCATAATGGCCACCATGAGAGGTGTTAAAAGAATATTGAACAATCATTGTTTCGTGAGGCAGAAATATTCCGACCACAGAAACAGTATGTTCTTTAACCGTTAGACGAAGGTGTGTGTAAGTGTAAATAAAATCCTTCTCATAAAAACATCCTAGTATATTTAATATACTGGTTTTTTTACGAAATAAAGGAATAAAAAGAGTTCAATGGGTTGGAGAATCCAAATAAAACAAAATAACATAAGAGAAGGCATTACCTTAAAATCGGGAAACTCTTTTTTGATTTGAGCCAAAGGCTTCCTTGGGGAGAATTCTGCCCAAAGTGAGGCTTCTAGGAGTAAGAGAGGGAATTTGAGAGAGTATTTGGGCAGAGTTTGGCTGATCCAAAAGGCTTTTATGGTGTGAGTAAGGTGGTTGTGGTGGAGGCCTTTTATAAGAGGATAGGAGGGGGACTCTTGGAAACTTATGAAATGATACATTATTATGAAATGATTTTCGGATTCTAAAGGTCCCACAATGATATATTTCGAGGATAAGGTGATAAGGGTTCGAAATATACTCATTCAATAGGTTTTTTACATGTTTAATTCTTATATTTTACATTATCTTTTCATTTTATTTAAATCGTTAATTAATATGGTAATCGCTGCATCATCATGGTGTCATAAATAATTTAATTTATTTAATGTCTAAAAATTATAAAAAAATATCATGATGTAGTAAATCTTTTTATATTTCTAATAAATATTAATTGTGAAAAATATGACTTGTATAACCCCATTTAAAAATTGATTTTGTAAAACAACTCATGTTTGTGACATTTTTATGTTAACATTAAATAAAAAGTTTTTAATGTTATATTCCTACCAAAGTGGCTCCATGGGGTCCCCAAGTTGGCCCATGGATTTTATTGGTCGGACATGACTCATCCAATTGGGGTAGGATAAGTTTATGGGTATTTTCATATTTTTATAATATCATTTTTACATTAAATTTCACTAATTACCTTTAATCGCGATTAATTAAACTTAAAAGTTACTATTCACAAAATATTATTTTAATCGCATTGAACCAAATTTTAATTCCTAATGACAACCATGTATGTCGGATTTTTGAAAATCAAATCACAGAAGTTGTAATGTTTCATTTAAACAAAAAATCAGTTTTTTAATTACCACTTAGTGGTTTAACTATTCATCAAAAATTGAATTCTTCAGAACAATGCCAAAATTTCACCCTAAGCTATAATTGATATGACAAATTCAAAAATTATTTCTATTTTAAAAAATTCCAAACATATAAGTTGCATTAATTAATTTTATAACTAATTCCCGCTATCACAAAATATAGCGTGTTTTTAAGAAACAATATATATCAAAATATTGACAATTGTTTATGTCGGATTTCAAAGTGAAATTAATTCCAATGAACACCATTGGATAAAATGGTAAAAATATATTATAATTATACATTAAAACAACTCAATAGTATAATGTATCACTATAATTTATTTTGATTAAAAAATTTGTTTTTAAGTATTTTTCACTATTCATAAAAAATTGGAACTTCTCCTAAAATTACAAAAAATTAAACTTAGGATAATTTCGATATTCCAAATAAAAAAACAAAGTCCATTTGGAAAGATAAAATTTATAAAATATTAAAAATTAGGTATTACTATTCATAACGGCTACTTTGATTGGTTGTGGTGTGTGTTAGAACTCGAATTTGCATACAACACACGCTACTGTATTATTCAAAGAGAAGTGTATCGTGGATGCTTGGGGTGACAAGTGCCCTACTCCAAATGAATGAATTATCTGGAACATTTTGACCACAATGTCTCAGGGTAGAAAATGAAATATAAGATTACCTAAATCGCTTCTCATACCATATCTTGGGGATGTCCCACTAGTGAGATAACACTCCACCCTCTCTTGGAGGAATCACATAACATGTACATCATGAGCTTCAACAGCCTCTCTATAGTAATCTACTGATGGTCAAAGATAAAATTCATGGCCTCCAACCATGAATATTTATCTTGTGTTCCTCTATCCCCTGAAAAAGTGGAAGGATACTGCTATTGGAATACCCATGTCAACCCTTCCATAAATGGGGCAACACATGCTTCTAGGATTATAGCTGGTTCCAAGATGTGAAAAATGGAATGATCTACTGGTACTCTCAGATCTAACCTTTCTAGTGCCTTATCATCATATTTCATGTGGCGCAAAATAGAAGGACTTCTCGGTGGTATTAATCTGAAAGGTCAACTACAAACTTCATTTCATGATTATCAAGGACATAAAATTAGAAGTGTAGGAAAGGAACACGAGAAGAAAATCATTCATTTTTTCCAAAGAGGGTTACACAGTGTGTGTAAGCTTCACATGATCAGTTCCCTTTATGCCTTACATTGGTGTGTACCTCTGCAAAACTAGGTCATGTAACAGCCCAACACATGGTGTGTTCCTTCATGGACATGCCGTGTTCTAAATTTTTCCTCCTTCCCAAGTACTTCTACATGGCTAAACCACACATCTATTTATTAGGATACACTACACGTCATTTTAACCCTATACATGATGTGTACGAGTTATATTCTAACCACCATTGTCGTTTGTAACATAGTCGGAGACATGGTCAATGCTACACAACATAAAAGAATAGAACACGGCGTGTTCACCTATAATTCATCAACCATGTCATTAATCACATAGTCAGATACATGGTCTCTACAACATGGTGTGGAAAATCTAGACACTGAGTCTTCTAACAATGTTTTATCGAGCCCTTATATCTACACGCACATCTAGTCGTGCGGTAAAAGACTACATGATGTGTAAAAACCAAACACAACAGGCACATACAAAAATTTGTTTCTTCTAGAAGTGAATTAATCACAACATGTTTTCAAAACACCACACGATGTGCAATTAGGGTTTCTAGAAAATAAGACTCTTAATCTTCTACAGAACCCCTAAAAACATAGAATTATATTTTAAGAATGAAAAATTCTGACCCATGAGAGCCCATACTCCCAATACTCACAGTTTTTGATCCTTATTAACATGAAAACATGGAAAAATTCAATTATTGTGTAAACATGATCCACCAAATTCTTATCCAAGAGGGCCAACAACATTACAAGGAACAATGTTTGGAAATTATCGAATTGAATCTTTATATATTCCAATACCCTATCAAAATTTCATGTATCCTATCATGAGATCTATCACAACAGAATGATTATTTATCACATCATCTATCACAAAAACATAAAATCATTAATGAACCCTAAATTCCATCCCAAATATGCATGACATTTGATCCCAAACAAGTGTCTATATGATGCATGAAATGACATACTCTAATCTCATCAGGTTTCAATAGAAATAAAACTGAAAAGATATAAATCATAATAGCACAAAACATGTGTATCACCAAATGGTGAAATCAAACTAATTGAAATAATTTAAATACCAGAAAAAGTTGAAATATTAGAGGTAAATTGGATTTTCCATATATATAGGTTAGCATCTCAATGGAAAAACTTATTACCAAAAAAATATTTCTTCTTATCTATTTCTATAGGCATTAAATAGTAAG
Organism: Viscum album; assembly: GCA_963277665.1. Taxonomy (NCBI): domain Eukaryota; kingdom Viridiplantae; phylum Streptophyta; class Magnoliopsida; order Santalales; family Viscaceae; genus Viscum; species Viscum album. The sequence continues at coordinate 56,018,877 of OY728143.1, read as the reverse complement.
ACAATGTTGAAAAGAAACTGCTCTGATACCACTTTGTAACATCCTAGTTTTAGTTACCACTCAAAGGTGCACTCTGCCTAGTTTGTCACATGCCTCAAGCACATTTCTCTAAATGCGAGAGGTTGTTGACTAGCAATGAAGTCCATGAGTGTGATAGTGGAAAAAATATGCCCACATTGGCAGTGTAACACAACTGAATCAACTTGTAACAGTAGTGGAAGATGTAATCCCATACAATAGAAGTAAACAGTGGAAGAAGAAGAAAATAAACAACAATAGATTATATAAATAAATGATGCATTCAAAAGTTTCTAGGAAAAAAGATAAACAAGTCATTATGCAGGAAATACAATACTAATCCAATGTACCAAAATAGTAAAATCCAATAGCATCCCAAGCCTCATCTTGGTCTCATGCTCTCCAGCTCCCTTGAAATCAAGTACCTGATGGAGAATTTTTCTTTCCCTTATCTATACATCAAACGGTATAATCTGTTTGGGTCCAAAATCGTGACCCAAACTGGGTGTGAGACAAATCATAGTAGGAAAACACAATAATATATGTTCTAAATTGTCAATGAATATATATATCAATCAATATGAAAAATTAAGAAATAAATGAAGAATTAATCAAAAGTAAACAATCTTATTGTGTCCAATTACATTAGTTCACATTTATAAATTATTCAAATTGTTGAATAATGTACCCTTGGGATCAATCCTAATATCTGTACCCCCAAGTATAAAAATAAATGTCATATGAATTAATTGACTATCTAATGAAACAAGTAAAGAAAAATACAATCTTGAGCTTTGTCTTGGAGGGAACATCACAATCGTTGGATAATTCAAGATTAAACCCACTGGGAATGTTCTCACAGTCCTACACCTTTGGTTCGATATATCATCAGTTTAATAATTATTAATCCCCCATTAAGAAATATCACAGAGTTTAACCCCTTTGGTTCCTTATATCACTAATAAATGATAGACGACCACATGAGTTTCTCTAATAGAAAACACTCCTTGGTTTTCATACCAATAATAATCCTAATGAACCCAGGAAATTCTCAGATTCAATTCCATATGGTCCAACATTCATTTCATAATGACCCTTTTCATATCTATCATGGTCTAACCTCTATAGTCAATGATCCGAGAGTATCTCTTATAGTCAATTCCTCTATTCAACGATAAAAACAATGGAACATAAATGAACCTACCTTGGGAAGCTCTCTTAGTCAATTCCCTTTGGCCATATTTTTACAAGACAAAACACATGCATCTCTAATTAACAGCTACTCCATCCTGATAACAGATGGCATGGAAATAAAGCAATCCTAATAGCAATTTTGTAGACCCTAAATCCATAATCAATCAAACATGGTAACAAAACCATAATCAAGGAGTTAAACCTTATTCATACCAATTACAATTTGTAACAATCTACCATATCATAACATGTATTAAAAGGGTCAATTTTTATACACCCAATTCCCTAAACATGGTTATTCATAACTCTAAGCATATATAATTCAAAGAGAGACAAGGAAAGGCTCAATCACCCTACCTCGACATTGTACGATGAAAACTCTTCAACGTTGGCCCTTGAATTAGCCTTGAATGACGTAGAAATATGAAATGGGTGAAATTGATCAACCCTCTATAAATCAATATAGAAGTGAAATTTGGAAATGAGGAACTTGGGAAAGAGATAACTCACCAGTGGGAATCTGATGTACTTGAAGACGTCTCAATTGGAGCTCAGATGGAGGAAAGGGATCTCAGTCATGGATTTCTACTCTTAATTGATTTTAGAAAAACCAATGATAGATAAAGAATGTTATAGAGATGATAGTTGACACTGATCCAATTAATAAAATAATAATAAGATTACAGAGCGTGTTCATTTAAAGTAAATGTCATGTACTAGCCTCAACTGGCTCCCACATTATGCTGTCATCCAGGTCCCCTACACGACCTTATACTAGTCTGTTACATGGATAGTACATGGCTACACTCGACAACCGAGTACATGTCATGTACTCCTATGTACATGGAGTGTACATATAAAAATTTCACAACTCTTTATTTCTCCTAAAAGACAACCCGAAATAAGTATCCAAGAATGAAATAAATATTTTGGTTCTTACACCTTTGACTAGTATCCATTTTTCATATAATATAAAACATCTAAAAAGAAATATATTTTTTCATGATAAAACATAAAGGATTCCAACTGTAATTATTCTTCTTATTACTAATAAAAAATACAAGGGATAAAATTTTAATACAATTTGTGAGATAAAAAATATCACTAAAAGACATAATAATAAAATAAAATAGACTTGTTTATATATTTCAAAACAATGATCCCATAAAAAGTGTATTCATTTAAACTGTGATCATATATAAATTAACATTAATGAAAAATGTTATTTGTAAAACAATTATTGAAAACAGAAGTAAAAAATAATTAGTATATAGGTATGTTAAAAACAAAATGAATGAAAACAACATAAAATATATGTTTTTACCCTAATACGGTATAATCCCTCAATTAAAAAATTATCACTAACATTTCTTTTTACAAATAAAATGATTTCCATGAAAACTAACTTTAAAACATATATATGAGATGTTGGTAACATGAGACATAATATTATAGAACAATTAAAATAACACTTAAAACATAAATAACAATAATATTGACTTCTCATATAATCTTACATTTTACATCATCATTACCCAATGCGTTGGAGAGATATAATGGAGCTCACCCATCTTATCTGGAGCAATAGTGGGACTCAACCAATAATATATGTGATATAATGGTGATCAACCCATCATATAATTTGATTCAGGCTCACAAATTATCATACATAATTTCTAAGGACCATATCATGAATTAAATATTTTATTCTATTAACTTTTCTTCAAATTTTTTATAACCATTTTGAACTCATAAGGAAGCAATATTCTTATACTGAAATAACTGTAATTTTCAAACCCATATTGAAAAAAAACACCTACATGGAAGGTAAGTATGTATTTAGTTAAAGATAATGTGAAATATTTAATGTTAATAAAAAACATAAATAACTATTATAACTACAAAAAAAATATTATCATCATGTACATTAAAATAGAACATTCTTTTTTTCTTATATAAATAAATACAAAACATCTGGTACGTAGTATGTAAAATTATTCATTTTCAATTAAATTGAAATAAATTACGAAAAAACACATAATTAATTTAAAATAAATTAATTTCCATATAAATATTCCAGAAAATAATTTTATGAATAGATACAAAATATAGATTGATATAGAAAAAATCTTTAAATAAAAAAAATGTGTTTTTTTGATAATGTGACCCTTACCATGAGTTTGAATCATTACACAGGTTCTATTTATTACATAATAATAAACATATGTTAATTATTTACATTATTAATAATTTGTTACTTTTTTATTATTAATTTAGTTTATAATTTATAACCAATTTCTTAATAATAAAAAAATTTACTTGACGTTTTGATGATATTCTACTTATATGCGAAAAATGAATTTCATAGGTTGAATATAGTAATTGGATTCATTATTTTATCAAAAATAGAATATTCATTTTAAATTAATTATTTTATATTTATATAAAATATACATTTAAATCCAATAATAGGATATGGTTAAAAAATGAACTTCAATAACAAAATAGTGACATTAGGTTATACATTAGCTTGAGTAAAGACTCCATTTTTCATCAATCGTATTGGAATAATGGTAGGTAATATATTATAATTTCATTGTTATTGAAAAATAAAAATTCACATTTTATTTTTTTTTATATAATTATATATATCATCAATGATAAGTGTGGATGAAAAATTTGCATCTCTTTGTGGAGGTGGTAGTATACACATTTGAACAAATGATGTATATCAATTTTTAGTGAATTGAAAGGAGACAATGAAAATAATATATAGTATTTTCTTAATGATAATAATTTCATGAATATCATATATATATATATACACATTAAATTAAACATTACAACCTATCATGGTAGGATGTGATTCAAAATAAATTACATCGACTAGCGAGGAAATAATCTACATGTTCGCAAGAATAATCGTTTCATTCCCCTTTTGATGGAAGAGGAGATTGGTATATGATGTTAAAATTACATAATAAAATCATATTATAAATTGTATTTTAGGGTTTGTATTTCATAATAGTTGAGTAAAGATTGAATATGGAACAAAAACAAAAAAAATGAAATATATTGGTTAAAAACTATACATCTTTATCAATAAACCTCTAAAAGATTACACAAAAAGAATTGGAATGATGGATTTCAGACAAAAATGGCCTCTAAGATGTACGAACAGATTTTGGGAAGGTATTTGGGAATTTATTGGAGGAATCAAAATGATTATGATATTTTATGAATTGATGATTGATGATGCCATTTTATTAGAGTTTAGAGGGGCACTCATGGAATTTCAAGGAGTATTAAAATGATATAATTTTTTTTCATACTAAAGTATAACTATGTTTATGATGTTTTATAATATATAGATTTTGGTTTAAATAATATCATAAATTAAAAATTGGATATGATTAGTTTATTTTTTCAACATTATCATTTTTTATCCACTTTTAAACCATTTAGAAAATTAATTTGGAAATAAATTTTTTACTCATTATTGTTCACAATAAAATAAATATAAAAGGACCCATAAATGAGAATTAGTTTATATTATCATTTTTTTACCATTAATGTGTAAAATTTAATAATTTTATGCCTTTTGACTTTTCTAAATTTTTATTAATTAATATATAATATTGTTAATGTCAATTTTAATTATATATATTAAATTTAAAATATCTAATATATATAAAGTAGTGTATTTTTAATATAAAATATTAAAATCCCTAACAAGTTATAAGTAGATGTAAAATTCATGAATTTGTTTTCATTGTATATATATTTATTTTAAAAATTTTATAATCATTTAATTAATTAATTATTTAATTAAATTTTAATTTTTATCACATTAAATATTTATTTAATGTAATTATATATTTACTAAATACTAGAATTGGATAATTAGTATTCTAATTAATACATTTTGATGAAAATAAAAATGTATATTCTATCAAAACATTCTACTCTATCTTTGTGAAAATATAAAATATATTTAAAAGTTTAAGAGTGATATTTTTTCCTTACATTTTTATAAAGAACATAATCATTTTCCTTATGGATCCAAAATTGGGAATTTACACGAATTAAATGGTATGGAGTCTATATATGTTCTTCCAATTTAAATTAAATAATTTTATATGTCATCTAAACTATTATATCATTATATTAACCCTAGGTAAACTGGTTTTACCATTAATTGTGGGAAAATATTTTTACAGTTTTAACTATTCATTATCCCCAAAAAAATATGTTGACCTTTTTACCTAATTTTAATTATTATAATAAAAAATATCAAATTAATTTTATCAAATTTATTTCATACATAGAGAATAATTTATTATAAATTTATACCGATATGAACAATGGAAAACAATTTAATGAATAATTTTTTCCCTGGAAAAATTAATTATACATTAAATAAATGATTAAAAATTATAATTATATAATTTTAAATTCCAAAAATTTGATATATATTATATAAATATCAATTAAATATTTTGAAATTAGAGTTTATTTTAATTAATTATATTTGAAATACTTTAATACATTTTAAATATATTTTAATAAACTAGGAATTTTATCATAAAAATAAATTCTAAAAACTATAAAATTACACATTAAAAATAATATAATTACATTATTATAAATCAAATGGTTCATATTTAAAATTATGACCCTATCAAAAATATAATGGGAGGCTCAAATTACTTTATTTAATGAATACTATTATAAATATTAGAAAAATCGATAATTTTCATTAATCATTGAAATGTCAATCATTTTACAAAAACATCAAAAAATGCTATATAAAATAATTTTGAAATAGTGAATTAAAAATGAAATGAAATAATTAAATTATAATTTTATAACATTAATTAATTTTTACATAAATCCTTATAAAAAGTGATTTTAATAAAACTATATCCTTTTAAAAAAATATACTTAATATTGTTATAATGAATATCACAATCTAATTCATGAAGATAAATAATTACGAAAATTTATTATTTTACCACTAACTAGGTTATAAAATTATTCTCTTATTTCTTAAATTACTTCTTCACAATTTTATTGATATATTAAGGAACTGGTGACATTTTCCACCTATAGAATTTTTTGATTCATATTTTTGTTCTTCAACAATTTGGTTTTTATAAAAACTCCATCCAAATGAATTACCTTATTCTGTAGAACTCTCTTTATGTACAAGAAACAACACTGGATACTCTTCCGCAAAAAGGTTATCTTCTCCCTAGATTAACTCAGTGATCGAAACAAGAGATAAGGATTCAATATATTTTCTAAACATTGAGAAAATAAATTATTTTACACCTAAGATAAACTGAAATTCAAGGACACTCAGTAAATAAATGATCCAATTTTATATGGAAATTATTATTTAATCAGAAATTTATAATTATATAACCCTTTTTTAAGATAAATAAAAAATTTCTATATAAGAACCTTTATCAAAATCATGATCAACTGCATTGATAGAAATATTTATCCTTCTATTTTTTTCATTTCTATTCTACCTACTATAAGACATACTCATATATTTTTGAACCCTTTTCACATTACAAAAACATTAATGAACCTAATTTGGTCCAATAAATATAAATTCTTTTTTTCATTTCTATGAAGTTGGATTCTGACATCGCTTTCCATATATTTCCTCAAAATTTCTCTTCTGTATATTAGGATAAAAACTATTATTACTATTAAATGTGACTAATACAATAAATTGAATCCAAAATCCATCATAATTAATTGAATATGATTGAAAAGTGTATTAAAAATTCTATATTCTTCTCTTAGCATCCCATTATATTGAGGATAAAAGGATATACTACTACTTATTTCATCCCCAAAATTATATTGAATTTCTATCACAAAAATTATAATTGAATATTGGATAATTATTATATGAAATTAATTTATTAAGTCCATGTAACATGACAACCTACTTCATGTATAATTTATTATTTTATATATAAATAGATAATAGATTTAATTCGAAATAAATACATATATTTATTTAATAAATCAATAATAACCCAAATAGAATTATTACATCGAGATATCATTTGTACTCCAACTATGAACCCCATTGATATATTTTCCCATTTCCACACCAGAATTAGAAAATGTTGAAGCATCCCCTTGGGTAATTTTAACTCTTCTTTTTCCCATTTTAAACTAAATCCATTGATATTGAATTTATTAATTTTAATTTTAATTCAATACAACTAATAATACTCATAATGTCTCTATAAAACATTGTATTTCTAGGGTGAACATAAAATAGAAAACAAAGATTTTCACTCAAAATTTATCTCTTTAAATATGAATAACATGTATCAAAAAGTAATATTTCAAATATTATAACACCTCCTTTATTAGCATCAAACTCTACAAATTTACTATTCTTATCAGATTATACATTTACTTGTAGAATAGAACACTCCTTCTGGAAATTTTTAATTCTTTTTTATTGTGATTATTTTACATAATCATGAAAAAATAAAATAAATTCATGCATCAAAAAATTATTTTCAAAAATTCATCAAATCATGTTCTAAAGAGACATATTCAAAACATAAAATTGTTAATGTATCATTATTTTTCTAAATGAAAGAAGAAGATTAAATTTTTTATTTTCATGTTTGATAATTAATCATATATTTATAAAACTTAATTACTTCCATCATTATTCACTAACACATCCTCAACTCATTCAAAGATAATATATACTATAAATTAATATTAATATTATACTTTTAATTCTTATCAAAATGTAAATTTTTAGTAATTTTTAATGAAAAAACTACATTAGGTAATAAATGATCATGTATAGGATATTTTAACAATTGTAATTTTAGTTGACATAATAGAGATACAGTTACATAATCAGTCATTATAAGTACAGAACCAGATCACTTCAATCAGAGACCACTGTTGATTAAAATATAACAACATTATTTTGGGTTGTTCTAAAATTTGATCCTAAAATAATATTATTTTCAATTCATTGAATGATTCATGATTCATTATTTATGTGAATTTAAATATGTTTCTATACATATTTAGTGGGCTATATAACAAAGATTTCATTCAAAAATATTCCTGTTTTAATTTGCTAATCTATGAAATATAAAAATTATTAGAAATTTTTAGGACATTTCCATTCATTAAGAACATTATCCTTAGTATATAAAATGGTTATTCTATATTTAAAAACAATATGTACCTAGTGATTAATTTTATTTAACAAATTAATTCATAATAAAATTTACATCCTTTTTATTTTCCCTGAATGTTTCTATAATAAGGTGTATGTTTCATTGATGTTCAACACGAAATTTATAATATAAAAACATATCGTCTATAAATACAACCACAGACATATCCATGGACTCCATGAAGTACCTATTTCTATGTTTCAAAAAAATAAATTATTCATTATGAAACACAAATTGTAATACTAAACACTAATAACACTCATATTTATTGTGAGACACATTAGTTGGGAAATCATACTCCTCGAATTTCATCTCACAATATCATAAACTGATATTAATCATGGAAAAATAATCTACCCTAAAGATTTTATCAATAACTTCATTGATATGTAGAAAGAACACTGGTTCTCAATAGTGATTTTAATTGAGGACATATAATTAATGGGGTATCATTGAATGTCATTTATTTTTTAAAAACAAAATTTTTCAACCCCACCATTATGTGTTTCCAAGAATAGAACCTTTATATTGAAAATATAGTCACCTAATTAACAATAGTATAACTTTTACTTCATAAATTTTTTAATACTCTGTTATTTATATATGACAATATAATCCATTTGAGACCAAATAAAAAACTTTATTATCATATAGTAATCATATTTTTATCATAGTTCCAAAATATAATTTGTTCCCCTCAAGTGTGGAATAAATTTTGTGTAACAACCCAAAATTCAATCAATGGAAAATTTAATTATTTTATTTATGTCACATAGTATAATTAACATATAGAAAGAGAGAAAAATATTATAATTTAATAATTACACAAATATGAGGTATTTCACAAAATAAAGGAAACTATGCCAGTGGAATAGTAACATGACATTTGGAAATGAAATGTCACCATTAAGAATAGAAAATTAGCTAATAGAATAGTAACCTCATCCATTAACGTAATAAAATAAAAATCATATAAATGAAAATATCATAAAATTATATCATTGTATATGTAAATAATTGTTTTGAAAATGATAAATTATGTATATTATTTTTGTGAAACATAAATGATTATTTTTAATTTAATAATTAATAAAATTATCTAAAAACTATATTTTTCCATAAATTGTTTTCATAAATTCATATTTTTATTTCATATGATTATAATATGATTTTATGAGACCCTGATTAATTTGTTTACAATGTTTTATAAACTTAGTTATAATAATAAAATTGTTATTTTGTGAATTAATGATGATTTTAATTGAAAAATAAAATTCCTATATTTAGAAAATTATTACCATAAAATATAGTTAATTTATGAATTCTAAGAATCTATAAATTTTTAGAGTTGTATTGTTTAATTTTTCAAAAATATTTTAATATTTTATGTATATTCTAATAAAAAAATTTACAGTATAAGTTAAATAATTTAATTTTTTTAGTCATTCTTGAGTCTTGGATGTTGGAAGAGGCCTCTCATTCTATATAAAATGAATTAGTTACGGTATTAAGTCACAATAACCCACACGATTCATAGTCTTGATACAAAATAAAACCCAAATGAGTAAAATAATAATAAAAACATCCCTCTCTTCCACTATAAATAGCACCCATCACAACCTTCGTTCCTCGAACATATAAAGCCTTGAATCTTGTCTAAATTATTCCCAAACATCATCCCATGTATATATTAAATTTCTAGGATCCTTTGGATCTAAAAAAATACCAAAATCATGTTCTTTAATGAGGTTCTCAAGGAGAAAAATTCAAGAGGTAAAAACCACATTCCTTTTCTTTTAGTTTGAGTCAAATTTATATTCTTTTCATATTATCTCATCACCACCACATATTAATGTTGAATGGTACCTCTAATACCTCAAATATACTGTAATTGTATTATATTAATAGAATATACCATCTTAATTTCTTTCCCCTCTATGTTTTGATCTAAAAATGAAAACAACATCTCTGATGTGTTAATTTATCCCATTCATGGGTTACGAGTTTTTAATTTTTTTACCTCACACAAATGTAGTCATCAAAAAATTTATGGAAATAAAAAATTATTATATATGTATTAAAACTTATTTATTTTCCTAAAAAGTGTATATATATAATAATAAATAATAGAATAAATCTAATTCATCATGATCGGGAAACCATAAAATTAATCAAAATGATTATCATTAAACATTTTATGTAATTATTTTTCCTCATGACATATAACCAAATGAAAAATAAGAATAGATAAACTATAGGATATAAATTAATCACATACTATTTGAATTTTGGAATATTATTCCCATTGTACATGACCATTCACACACGTATACAGATGAAATGATCAGGAAAACCTAGGAATTGAGCAGTGTAGAAAGATGAAATTGTATCATTTTAACTCATTGAAAAAGACATAAATTAACATAGTAAAATTATTATCAATAAAAAAAATTTCTATATGGTTATGAATTAATTAAATAATATATTCAATATTATTTTCATGTACATGAAATTCTTGTAGAGAACACATTCGAACATAAGGTATGGGATTATTTTATAACTTCTATTTTTTCGTTCGAGTTTCACATTCTCTCACTTTAGAAATATAATTATTAAATATTTTATTATAATTGTATGAAATTAGGTGTAGATTTTGTAACCACATGTATCAATATAATTTTAACCCTTTTTGGGATATTTATGTTTTAAAAATTATTACTTCTAAATTATTCCCTATAAGCATGCCTGATAAAATAGAGCATTCTGATTTCTTATACATTTTCAAGTGCACTTCATAGTCAGTTTGAAGCCACCATTATTTTTATAATATGAATATTTTTTTTAAAAATATTTGGTTCATTTTTGATATTATTTAAAAAATTATTCATTTTCCATTTTAATGAATCTTAAAAATTTTCACATAAACACAACTCAATTGTTTTATTTCTAATGTTTCATAAATAGTATTTTTACAAATTTTTCACATTTTATTCACATAAATTATTATGATATATAATTTTTTTCCCATATAAATTTCGATGTATGATTAAAATATATTTTTTCATAGATACCATAATGATATTCCATTTTTATATTCCTTTTTATATGGTTGTGATACACAATTATTTACGTGGGTAACCCTTATGTTTTGTTTGATCCTTATTTATGAATATTTATATGGAACAAATATTCCTAAACATGTTATGATGGGTGATTCCAAATATTTCTCAGCTCATTGTGTAATGTTTGGTCTCATGAGATATCATGTGAAACAGTCTTGGTGGATAGCCTTGACTCAAGCTCCAAGTGAAATTGTCTTAGTGGTTAGCCTTGATTCATGCTTCCAGTGAAATGGTCTTAGTGGTAAGCCATGACATATGATTAAGTCATGTTTTATGTTTCTAAAAAATTTCTCTGATTCTAGTATTAAATTTTCCTATGTTCTACAATTTATTCATCAATGTGATTATTCATGTTCCAATACTTTTTTATGTTTCTATGTTATTCCTTTTAACCCATGTGCTATTCTACATTAGTATCATTATTACATTGTAGAGAATTTTTACTCATCCATTTGTTCATATATTCCCCAGGTTATCCAATGAATATTTAATGTATCCATGGATGTTTACAACTCATTATTAGGATTTTGTAAAAGTTATTTCTATTCAGTTTCATGGTTTCTAATTATGAATCTAATCCTTTAATGGAATTTGTCTTGATGATCATTGATTTTATTTGAATGATAATTATTATTAGAATAATCTATTATTATATGTAAAAGTCTATGGTCATTATAATCGATATCATACATCATGCTACGAACTTTTTGATATTAAGGCTAGAGAACATTATTAAAAACCATATGGATAATTCTATCACTATGGATAACCTAAATTCAAACCTAGGGAATCACATGTTAGGATATTTGATTATTTTAAAATTTTATCATTTTATGTTTAAATAATCATTTTTTATATAATTATTTGTTGAGTACTAAATTCACATAATTTCAATTGATTTTTTAGTTAATATATCTAAATAAAAAAACATGTTCCAAAAATAAATATGAAGGGAAATTCATTGATTTACCTAACGAAATACCAAATAGGAATTTATTACGCACTAAAAACTCATGATAATTATTTATCAAAATTCCTAAGTTATTGATAATTACTTTAATTGCGTGGAATGACCTCTATAACCTAATAATGATCAAGTTACAGATGAATCATTTTTTAAAAAGGCCTCCCACGTATAGTGGATATTATTATCCCCTCCTCAAAAAAATGGATTTTAATATATTCTCTATCCTCCAGTTTTTTGAAGAAGATAATATTCTTATAATGGTATATCATTATTAATGGGGAATATGGTCTATGGGAAATATAGAATAAGAAAACAAAGTACGAGTAAGAAACATTTTACATGGTATATGAATATTTCATGAAAATAATTTTCTATAAAAAATTTCCCTGAGCCATCCATCTTAAGATATATATGGAGATCCACAGTCGGATGAGAAGGGATGAAAAGTCGTTCAATTCTAATGAATCAAAAATTGTAAGACTAAAATGATATGCCTATTGCTTTTTCAGTAATAGTGATTGCATTTTGGGTCTCTTATTTAGAGGACTAAATCTGATGCTGTGAATAGTATTGGTGATTCGAGACATTGAAATCAATGAAGAGATTGTTTAGTGTCAACTAATGATTAAAATAGATATTAGAGTCTCTCAGTGGTTATATGGGTCTAGATATAAATACAGGAAATACATTTTAATATGTGTTGAGAAATCGATAAATCCCATTATGGAAAGAAAACAAAATATACCACATGTCGAAATTGTGGGATATAGTATCCTCAGAACTCTCTAAAGGTGTTTAGTAAATCCATCAAATGTGTATGAATGGAGAATATAGCTAATAACTAATGAAGGGATATGATGCATTCCAATTATTTGGATGAAAAGTGGAATCATCAGATCAAAAGTCATCTTTTAGTGTTGTGTTTCAATTTTATGCCACATGATCATTAGGTGAACTATTTCACTAAGCCATGGGTTTTTGGAGGCCATAAATAAATACAACCTCTAAGATTGAATGGAATGGAATATTCTATCACGACATTTGAGGATGAGCTCAGAAATAATGTGGTGAAAGGTACAAATTTTATTCATTCAAGAATAACTAATTTACTATTTTATTCTGGTTTGATGAATTCTTTCATATGTATCATGTATAGATGTATTATTCTGAGAAAACCTAAAAATATGGTTGTTTTGTTGTTTGTGAGAATATATAATGGGAAATTATTGAATCAAAATTATAAAACACCTCCCTAATTAATATTTTTGGACTATACACTCCACTAAATATTGTCTAAAATTCTTAGGTTGAGTTTTATTCAATATTGGTCCTGAATTATCAATAATTATATAAATCCACCATCAACTATGGAAATGGGAGATCGCACTTCACATATCGTTAAATACTATAATTTTGTACATGTGAATGGTGGTGGAGGAATCTTTGTCAGAATAATTATCTCAATTATGGATATTATAACCTTATGATAAAGCATATCTAGCTATAATTATTGATACAAATGAGAGAAGCATGAATGAATTCATGACCATTCTAAGTGACTACATGGATTTTTTCCCAAAATAAATGACTGGAATTCCTCTTGATTGAATGGTTGAGTTCTCAAATGAACATTTTTTGGATCTATGCCCATATCTATGTAATCTTATTGAATAGACATTATTGATTTATAGATCTGAAGAAGTTGTTATATGATAATATGAACAATGATATTATATACCTATGTGCATCATTATGGGGTGCACCAGTCTTATTCATCAATAAGAATAGTGGATCAATTCACCTCTATATTGACTATCGTGAACTAAATAAAATCTTCAAAATGAACAAGTATCTCCTTCCATGAAAAATTGATGTGTTCATTCAACTATGTGGGGAATTTTATTTCTATAAGGTAGACATTTATATGGGATATCACCAACTAAAGGTAAATATGGAAGGAATTCACAAGACAAACATACAAACGCGTTGTGGACAATTTGAGTTCATAGTGAGGTCATCTGAACTCACTAATGATCTATCAATTTTCACGAACATAATGAATATATTCTGTAGATATTAACTTGGACTTTTTTGAATAATCTTTTTTAAAATTTTTCTAATAAATACACAGTGATAAAGAAATAACATTAGGTTTATTGTAATATTGTACTAAAATCATTCCAAAAGGAATGTTTATATATGAAATTGACAATAAATTTATGTTTTGGATAGAGTAAGTATCATTTTTTAGGTATGTAATCACTTGTAAAGCAATATCTATAGACCATTCAAAGAAAAAGGAAATATAATATTTGACCACTCCAATATGTATAATAGAGATCCATAGTTTCATTGGGTTTCTAGGCATTGCATGAAATTTTTGATGAACTTATCATGATTGACAAACCCACTAACCAGGACAAACTAAAAGAGATAAATGATTTTATGGACTAGTGAATGTGATCATTATTTAATGACTGGAAAAAAGGCTTTTCACTACATAATTTCTCACACAACAAACAGGTGGGGTACTGTTTTTTTACTACAATTAATTTTCAAAGAATTTTTTAGGTTGTGTAATAATAAAAAGTGATAAAGTTATATCAAATATGTTAATGCAGTTGAAAGTTCATGAGAAAAACTATTCCACAAATGATATAGAGTTGGAAGTGCAGATCATTATTTTGAAAATCTTGAGGCATTATCTCTGTGAGGAGATGTGTGAGATATATACTAGTCAGAAGATCATAAAAATTCTATTCATATAAAAGTAGATTAATATAAACCAGTGAATATGGGTATAGATCATCATGGATTATGAATGCATAATCGAATACTATCTTGGTGAAGAAAAAAAAGGTGTCAAATTATCTATGTAGAAAGGATCCCACCTCTGTAACATTAATTAGATTTTATAAGGATCCAATATTCATATACATTCAAATGATAGACATGGGAATCATTAAGTAAAGAACATAATTAATTATTTCTCAAATGATTTCTCAACCACCGCACATGTAAAAGATAAGTTATTCTCAAATAGAAAGAATATAAAATAGAGAAATTGTAAGGCTTCATAGATTTCAACCGTAGATTGTTTCTAAATTAGTTATGAGATTCACATAAATTTTCTTGAAAAGACTACAACATTCATTAAATATTGAGTTGAACATCAATATATCCTATCATCCTCAAACTGATGGCCAATTAGAGTAGTCTATTAAGACACTACAAGACATGTTGTGATCATGTTTTATAGATTTTAATAGAGGTTGGGACTAACATCTTCTTTTAGTTGAGTTCCCCTAAAGCAATAGTTTTTACTCGAGCATCCAAATGGTCCCATATTAATCCATTTATTGTAAAATATGAATAACAATAAAATGTTGGGATGAATTCAATGAATATATGGTTTTAAAACCTGAACTAGTCGAGGAAATGGTAGAGAAGTTGAAATACATTCAATTGCATATCTGGGTAGCCCAAAGTTGTTAGAAGATATGAAAAAATAATAATAGATGAGACCTAGATTTTATGGTTTTAACAAGGCATTCCTCTTCATTGACCTATGGGACATGACCATAATATTTGGGAAGAAAGAAAATTAATGTCCAAGATACATCGAAACCTTCTAGAATCAGGATCATGTTGAATCTTTGGCCTATCAACATGAACTTATGCCATCCATGTCCACATTAAAGATGTATTCTATTTATCCCTATTGAGTAAGTACATAACATTCACCTCAAATATAATGAATTCGAAAGTGGTATAATTGGAGAATGTTCTCCCGTATGAGGAAAAACCATTATATATGTTTGATTTTAGATATAATGCTATACTCCATATGGTTACTAACCTGGACAATGTAATATGGCAGAACCATAAGTATGAAGGGACAACATGGGATCTTGAAGAAACATTGATATATAAGTACCCTCAAATCCTTTTCCTATAGTTTGTAAGACAAAATTTCTGGAAATATTTTTATAATGTTTAAGGAATGTAACAACAAAAACATTTATCAATGAAAAATTCCCTTCTTATATTTATCTCACATAATATCAATCACATAGATACCATAATATAACCATTATAATATAATAATGAATGAAATAAATGGTAATTATAAAAATTATAGAACCAATACCAATGGAATTGTAACATGATGTTTGTAATAGTAATACAGTAATTTATGAATAATAAATTTTCCAATAGAATAGTAACCTCAGCCATGAAATTACATATAATATTTAGGTATCATATCAATGAAAATATGACAAAATTATATCATCATATATTTTTAAATGTTTTCAAACTGATAATTTATTTCTATGAATTATTCTAATTTAACATTAACTAATGATAATAAATATCAAGGGTGTAAAAGTCACACCCAAAAAATGAATAGTGGTACAAAATATAAATTTATGCATTAATAATGGTTGATTGAGATGAAAACCCTTATATTGTTTACAAAATATCTATAAACTTATATTTATAATAATAAATAATAAAATTTATTTTAATAGTAAAAAATAATAAGAACCATTCCAATCAATTTTTCATTTTATAAGGATTTATTATCTTAATGTGAAAAAAATTTATTATATTATTTCTTCTTATATAAGATATTTTATTTTTTTCTTAAATTTCATGGAAATAATAATGGAATATAGATAATAATAAATATGTTGAAAAATATTCTCATAATATTGGGAATTTTCTAAAATTATTACCTTTTTCATTACAGTATCACAAAAGTTATACAGATAATGACAGTTTCTAAAGATGGACTCAAATTTGAAAAGGTTGTTTGATATGTCCATTTTAGTGATTCAATCTACTATAATAATTAATATTTATTATTAATAATGGTATGAATATTTGAATCACCTTGTAAAATAAGAGTTTAGTAAATTACAATTTAATTCAATAAATTTATTTTTTATTTGAATAATTTTTCTCGGTATTTAAAATCAAATATAAATAAAATCATCTTGTGGCGATATTCTACACAAACGGGTGAAATTACGATATAATTTTCTTAGAATATAAATATGCTAAAAAATAATGTATCATGTTTTTTATAAGTCATTAATTAGATATAAATTTAATAATATATTATTTAGTAACATTTTTTGTTCACTCATAAAACAATGTGATAAAAAAATGAACACATCATTCAAGGAGGTGTTAGTACTAACCCACACATCACGATGTTTTAATTTCTCTCAGTGATGTTGGAGGAATGTGTATAATTGGATTGAAATTAATATTAAAACTGAATTATTATTAATTATACTATCATTATAATAACATTATGAATATATGTGGATTGAGGTATTGTAACTAGGAAATTATTATGAAGGTGCGGTGGAAAACGTTACCACTCACATTAGATATATTTTTTTTACCACATTAATTCACATTAGCTTAGAATTGTAGACATATCAAAGCCTATATTATGTTTAGAGAGGTTTTTTAGTGACAATGATAGAGTGTGAATTAAGCCAATGTTTATTAAGTAATTTATATTGATGGAGGTTTGGCAGTTCAATTATTATTAAAGACAAGGGAGTTCTTATCAAAATTATCACCTCAATATAATGGTATCACATTCATCACATGTATTGTGAAAAAAATGATGACAATAATTGAATTTGGGATGGTTTATTGTCAATAAATCTCCAATTATACTTTTTCGAACATGTTTAATATTTAATTACTTTTATATTAATAGTTTAAAAATAATCAATGTAACAATTTATTAACGAATAAACTAATTTATAACTATAATAAGAAAGTCAAATATTTTATAGATTTAAAAAATTAATTTTTAAAATATAAAAAAAATATTCTATTAAAAATTATCAATAAAAAAAAAATTATTTTCAACATTATCCATGTAATGAGAAAATTTGTGTTTCTAGAAAAATTGAATTCATATGGATAAGTTTTTTAGGATAAAATTATTACTGTTATAGATTAAATTGAAATTAAAATGATTATTATTATGAAAATTATATTACATTTTAAATAAGCATATCATAAAACTATATTTTACCATGTGATAATTTTAACAAGGCAAACAACAGAAAAACAATTTTTATTTAGGGATTAACAATTTTTTCGAAAATAATATGAATGGTATTTTTATATTAATAGTGTATATTAAAAAATCTAATTTATATTTTTCCAATTAATTTCCATTTAAAAGGTTTCAAAAAAATATGCTTCCATTATTTTACAATAATTTCCCGAAATTTACTATATTAATAAAATAAATACTTGATACATATTTTATAAAAATATAAATAATTAATACAATGATAATAAATATATAATGATTAAAATATAAAATATATTTTACAAAATTATAATTATAAAATTTTTATATTTACATTTTTAATTATAAATAAAAACTATAAATATACATTCTTTATTACATATTTATTTAATGTTAAATGTTATTAATATTATATCATATAAATTTATAAATTAATGATGTTAATATATTAATTCATGTATAACATTAAAATGGTTCTCAATTAATATATTAGGGTGAAATAATTAATATTTAATGAAACTTTTATTTAGAAAATGAAATATTTATTTTCTTATGAATAACTTTTTAAAAATACCAATGAAAATAATTATAAATTTTATAGAATTTTGTGTTATTACTCTATTGAAATAAAAGGAATTTTTTTAAAATATATATATAATATTACTTTTTACTAGTAACAATTAAAATTATTATTTTAATCAATGAAAAAATATATAAATATATATATTCTTGTATAGTTATATTATAATTTAATTATGAGTCAAATTAGTTAATTTTTACTCTAAAAAAATACATGACTAAAGTCTTCCTATTTGATATATGATCCATGAACATATTTCTAACAACAAAATTTTTTGACACCATATTTATGAAATACATATTTCATTTCACTATAAAGTCTTATTAAATTACTCATTCACTCTACTCTCACTACAAAACACAGAATTTATAATTCATATTATAGAATTTGAATAATTATTTCACAGATCATGGTTCCCTTCTTCAATGAATGCTATTTTTTCATATTAGTTATTCTCTTGATTAATGATGATCCATGATATATCGTAATTTTCAAAATTTTATTCATTCCTTTCTATTGTATTCTATTTGATTAATCTTATTTAGTGGATTTATGTAATTTTTTGTGAGTAATAATCAATGGTTTGGTGTAAATAGTTTAATGGAATTTTTCCTAATATCCCGTTTATTAGTGAATATTGTGTCTCTAGAAAAGTCATGTCTAAAATCGAACATTTCTTATTCATGACTCTATCAAACTGAATGGATTCAAGAATGTTTTTTTTAAAATATTGAAATAATAATAATAATAATAATATGAGTTTTTGATGAAAATTCCTATAGCATAAATTATGATAAAAATAGAATGTATTGAATTTTTTAAATGTCACATAATAAGGACTCCTCAATGATATATGGAAAATTCAAATCCCAGATACAGCCCACTAACCTAATTCCTATATTTAGTTGAGAGTCGTCTATAGTATTCCCATCATTATAAATATGATACACTATAAATTGAATTTAATTAAATGAAAAGAAGTCAAACAACCCAAACTGTAGAAATCCTTTTATAGGGAGAGGATGTCCCAATAATGATGGCATAAAAAATATTTTTGGAATCTATATTAATCCAAATCATCCTATTATTATTAATTTGGGAATTATGTATTGTTATAATGACTCACTCATTCTCTACTTCATAGGTAACCACCATCATGAAATCCTATAAGAAGTATGATATAAATTATTCATAGATAACACTAATTATTATTCCATGTATTTAGGATCACAAATATCATTTTTACATGACATTCATGTCGAAAATGAACTAGCCTATAATTGGATGTTATCCAAAAGATGAAAAAAATCAATTATATACTCTGAAATTACCATGTATAAAAAAATATCACAAACTAAGAGCTCATTTAAAGAGACTCAAGAAAAACTAATACATATAGAAGCATACAATTTTATGATTCAGAAAAATCAATTTGAAAAATTAATATCAACTTATTTTCTATAATTCCTACTAATTTTCATGTTAAACCAAATTTTATTGTATAACATTTTTACTATAATCACTAATTTCATTTAAATAAAACGTTTTCATCTTTATATTTAAATTGCACCAGCATTGTGAAGAACTCATTAAAATAAATCCACTCTGTTTAATATTTATTATAAATTATACCCCATGTGGTCATAGAAAATTAGTATTCAAATATGGTTTGAGATATTGAGTCATCGGCATCTTTACAACAACTATTTTTTGAATAGAACTGGTTACCGTATTTCATACAAATATCATATATAGGAATCCTTATAATGGAATCCCTCCAGATGATAATATTCCTGGAGGGATAAATCCATCATTTACAATAAAATTAAATAGAAGGTTGAATATATTGGGTACTACCAATAATAGGTGCATAGTAAATATTACAGGTAATAATTTGATTACTTGTAGGAATTTCCCTTAATGATGTAGGTTCACAACTACTTTATATCTTCTTTATCTCATTAGATATCAATATTTACACAATTCATTAGAGGAAGATATCGGTAATACATATTAAATAATCCTTATATTTGAGTCCCAAATGATCATAAAACTTTCAAAATATCAAAACTGATATAAATTAAAGGGGTATCATAAAAATTTCATCATATAATTAACTATATAAAAAATTGGATCATAATCATAAGATATATAAGTCATTTAATATGAATTGTAAATGGGATGGGTTCCAAAAACATATCTTCATCCTTATCATAACTCATTTATAAAAATAATATGTATGCTATTATTGGAACATATAACTATTAAAACTTATGCATCATCATAAGATGCTGTCTATGTTTAGAAATGACTCTGAATGATCACTTGGAACATTTATTGAGGGAAAAACATTCTCACAATGGAAATCTCATATTTTATATAAAAAAAATTCAAAAAAAATTCCCAAAATTATTTCTATTCAAAATAATATTTAAATTAAATAATTTATGAATTAAAACACTGATTCTCTATGACATAAAAAACTATCCTTCATGTCATACATGATTAAAAAAATATTCTATTATATTTTTTGAAAAAATATATAAAAGATACACTTTGGGAAAATGACTAGAAGATGCAGTTTAAACCACATTGTAAAAATAATACATCGTTCATAATTTAAATATTAATAATTATATATTAGTCAAAAAATTATTTGAAACACTTTTATAATGTTTGTACAAGGAATAATAATTGTTTTCTACTGAATAGATAAATAATGTCTGGTTTCATAAAAACATTATTTTAGAATTTTGAGTGCATAGATATCGGAAATACCCGTTAGATAATAAATCATAGGTTTTCATAGAGAGGCGGATCATATGATCTCATCATTTAAATCATAATCATAATTTGTCATGATAGACATATAGATATTAGCATAAATCCTTTTCCACATTGGAATCATTTGAACTATAATCCCTAGGAAGGAATTAAATTATATATATTTTTATATACCATAATTTTAATTATTATAATAAATAAATAAATTTATGGGTATAATATACACCACACCAAAAAAATTGAGTTAATAGAATTTATCTCATAAAATTAAAACTGAGAAAAAAATCCATTAACTTATGTCTCGAAGTCCATCAAACACATTTGATCCTCATATGAAATACAAATTATATTATTATAAATCTATTATAGAATAAAGATAATTTGAATCATACTACATATGATTTATGTAGGAACATTTCTTACCTGTTTATTAATAATTATATATAAATATCACATTTTATGTAATAACTTATTTATATTTTCGATAATTTTTTGTTTTGGTATTTATTTAAATTTAAATTCATCAATTTCTCATAATATAAGGAATTTTATTTATTAAATAAATTACATATATATTCATTTCATTGTTATTTGTAGTAATACATAAATTTTATAGTGATAAAATTGATTTTATAATTCCAAAAGATGGTAGTCTATACCAAAAAAATGAATGTTGATTCCATTTTCTCAAATGAAGGAAAACAATTAAGTAACAACATATATCGCCTTTAAAAATTCTTGATTATTTCATATATATCACATGCCTTAATTAAAATAATACTTATTATCTTTCATGTAAGGCATTTTTGAAAATCTAATCGCATCACTTTGCATGAAAATACTCTGTCGTACACATGAGAAACATTATCATGTTTCAAAGAAATAGAAAGTTAGGTGGTATATTTAATATTATAATTCTAGAAGATTATATATTTTTTTAAATATCATATAAATATTTTAAATGTATCAATATATTTTTCTATATTGTGTGGTAATTGAAAATGAAACACAACAGTTCGCGAGGTTGTTTTTTATCGTATCCATGGTTTATGATTTCATTTCCAATAGGAAAGTAGAAGACATGAATGTAGAGTATTACATAAAAATAAGAATAAATTAGTTAATTAAAGATAATTTTTTATCTATATTAGCATATTTTATTTATACTAAAAATGGGGTGGATAATGAATTAAATCAAAAACAAAAGATTAGTAATTCTACATCTTTTTTCTATAACCTCATTATATTTAAACCAAAATACATATTATGAGGGATTAATAATCAAAATAACCCATATTGGATATCAATAGTTAATAAATTATGTGATTTAGGTGGATAAGGACACTTCATAAGGGTTTTATAATTTTTAAAAGTATAAGAGAGTGGGTTTCCTTTTTGTGTGATGGGAGAGAAAACAATTCGATTTTCCCAAAATACAAATAGGTACCCTTGATTTTACAATTAAAAAAGGATCTAAAATATCTCATTATTGAATTATAGTGTTTATATGGTAAATATGTTTCCATAAAATGGCACTTCAACCATATTTTTGGTTATATAACCCATTATCATTAAGTTTAAACCCTACTAAACTCATTTTAACCTTAAACATTGTAATTATTTTTTATTAATTGTTTCATATATATTGAAAAAAAAATTAAATTTTACATAAATATAGAATATTAAATATTCAGACTAAAAATATTGAATCCATTTTTTATCATTTTATTAACACAAGTAGAATTTTTTAATTAAAAATATAATTCTATTGATGCATTGAAAAAGAATTTTTTTTCCAAAGCATAAATTAACATTATTATAGAAATATTTAATTTAAAAAGACAACATAAATTTTATTCCTATGAAATAAATTTTTCTACCAATAAAATTAATTAATTAAAATTTGAAAATATTTTCATAAAAATATTTCTTTGTTATGATAAATATGTCTCAACAAAATTCATTATTTTTCAATATACACTAAAAAAATATTATTAGATAATTATCAAAAAATCATTGTATTATTATTTTGACCTCTGGATTACAAAAATGAAAATAATTGTTAAAAATTATTTATCTA
Source organism: Viscum album (assembly GCA_963277665.1). Lineage (NCBI taxonomy): Eukaryota > Viridiplantae > Streptophyta > Magnoliopsida > Santalales > Viscaceae > Viscum > Viscum album. The sequence goes on along the minus strand of OY728143.1, from coordinate 55,994,818 downwards.
AAGTTTGCAAAAATTAATTTTATTATTTTTTACAAAATGAAATACAATGCATTTTTTGAGAAAAACTACATTTTAAGGTATATAAATATTCTAATAACAAATACAAGTATTTATTTATAAATATAAATTTATTAAATGAAATATTTATAATTAAATTTCAGTCATTATTTATTCCTATTGATATTCCCAAATTTATTGGGTGAGTTATAATGGTCAATTTTAAATAATAATTTTAATAGCATGGTGTTGTTCACTAAAATATAGTATTTCATATAACACGTGATATCAATGAAATTAAATTTATTTGTAAATTTTTTTTAAATATTTTGGGGTTATAGTATACACAGTTAAAATTAATTTATCTCTCCAAATATAGTCATTTAGCTACCAAATAAGGGATCATTCTTCATCATTAAATCCTTATTTTCAATTTTAGCATCCTCAATCTGGTGGCTTCACCATGAAACATTGACAGTGTCATTTTTATTGATTCATATAACATTATATTTAAGATCGTGGATCTCCATTAGTTTATAATTATATGAAATACCATTCTATATTAATATTTACTATAATTTCCATAATTTTTATGGATTATTTATGTTCTTCATCTAGAGAGATATATGTAACTCATCGTAATCCTATGAAATGTTTGGTGGAATATTTAAGTGATTATCTATGGTATTAATTTGATGATGAATTTCATATGGATTCATTAACCAAGGGATTATTTTTTTCATTATTTCCAAATATCATAACCTTATTCAATTGAGATATTATTAAAAACACATTCTCGGTACTTTCAAATTATTAATCATGTTTAAAATTATTTTCATATGGTTTCTATCAACTTTACTCTTCTATTATTTATTTCTGAATCTATCTTAAAATCTATATCATTTCATCTCTAGAATTTGATACCAATTGATTTCTATCACAAACTTTATCCACGAAAATTGGTGTTTCACACTACATTCCATTGAGCTCTTTATAAGAAATTTTTTTACTACTTTATTGAATGCTATTATTATGAGAAATTTTAATTAGGATATGGTGTTGATCCTTCCCAAATATTAAATACATAGAATAAGATATTAGAATACCCAGAAGATATTTAATGATAATATATAATTCCTCATTTGTTTTAGGATGATACAAAATACTAAAATTGAACATTGTGTCTATATCATGAGGAAGACTTCATCATAACCTCGAGGAAAACATCATATACCAATAAAAAACAATTGAATGTGAAACTCCATGTAACATTTCCACGTCTTTATTATATATTATAGGATGTTGATCCAGAGATAAATATTTTCTGATATAGTGGAAATGTTATATAATTTTATGTCTTTATTTTAAAACACATATTGATCTACGCCCTTTATATGGTTTTGATAGTCCAACGACTATATCCTTGCTTTTGTTTTCCATTTCCTATATTTTATGTGTAGTAATCTAAATTCCACTTAAAAAAGATTCTCTCGACCTTAACTACATGAAATTAAAATCCTCTAGAAACATCCAATGCAATATATATCATCATTACATCCATCCATATATACAATTTCATCTCTATGCATGTTTTTATCTTCTTGGATAAATAAAGAATTTTGAATTTTGAGTTTCTTATAATGGCTATTTCCTTATATTTGTAATGATGGAACACATACAATTTTCTAAAATACTATCACTCTCACATGATCAATGTTTTATTTATGAAAATTTGAAAATGTCTCTTATATCACAAGATAATCACTTTATACCTCTTTTTTCCTCAAAGGGATAGATTATCGAACACTTATTTGAGAATGATAATATTTATCCCCTTCGTTAATGATTTAATCATTTATCCATGAAAATGATGAAATATTAGATCTATTCTTATCCTCATCCAATATAATATAATATTATCTTTTCGACGTAAATCTTCTTCAACCATGTTCCCTTCCCCATGGTGGTAATGTATTGATGTATCATAATCATTAATCTTATCAATCTACATTTTTTGTGTATATTCAACACTTTCTGTTAGAATATTAATTTAATCTTTTTATTGCAATATTTATATCACTATTTCACGTAATTATAATTCGTCATTATTATTTATACAAAATATATCCTATATATCTCCAAATCTATAGATGGGTAATTTTTTATAAATAACAATCAATTTCCTTGAGGAATTTATTATAACAATTTCATTATATTAGAGAGTGAAATTTAATCACATAATTGTTGAATCCCAAAAGATTAAAATCACATCTCCACCATTGTGTAATATAATCATATGTTCATTAAATAACCTTACCTTTATTTCCAGGATTTTTTATAACATTCATTCGTCCAAAGGATCTTTGGTCCATTCCATTTTTACATAGTTAGTGAATTCTATAGTCATGAGAATTTATCCAAAAACCGTCAATAATATCAATTTAAACCAAGAAAATTAAATTTCTTAATCATAATGGTTTCTATATGACAACTCTATATAGCATGAAACATTGATGGATTGTCCGATATACACTCTATAGAGATTATATGACCCTAAAGTGAATCATTTTCTAATGGAAATAACCACTTTGTAAATTTTTACTATAGTTTCTCTTCCATTATTATGCCTAAAAAATTATCAAGTATTTTAAATATTTTTCTCACCCATTTAATAATAGCTAATTTAAACTATTTTAACAACATTTTATATTATATAGTTGATAATTTAAATATTTATAATTAATCATGAATAATGTCATTATATTCATTAGATATATATTAGGTATACCATAATAAAAAAAATGTAAGAGTTTGGTATATCAATTTTCGTAATAAGTATTATTTAAAATTTTAAATTTCAAATTATTTAACTTTAATTCAACCGGATGAATTTTATTTTTAAATTAATCATGTCAAAAATTTTCTTTGCAAGTATTTTTATAATTTCACCGAAAATATTTATAGTTAATTTGTTTCCTGAAGGAAGTATTTTATATTAAATTATATTCATGTTATAAATATGTTATGGTATAAATTTAAATTGAGATATTTAAATTTTGATTTCAAATAATCCAATTATCATTTTTTGAATTTACAGTAAACATGAAATTAGTATAAAATAATTTCATCATTGAAGAGGAAAGTTTCTATAAAAAATTTCATTGAAATTTCTTATTTAGTTTTGAATTACATTCGGAAACATCTATGTTATAAATGGTGAATAATGGATTAAAATTTTTAACCTATATGAAGAAATTTATTTAATATGTTTCATTAATTATTTTTCAATATGTATTGTAAACATTGTAATTTTATTTCCATGGGAAAGGGAAATTCAGACAATTTAAATCAAAATTAATAATATTAGAACCATAAAATGACCCAATCACTTTCCTAAATATTATTTTATTACTAGTTCATGACCATAATCAATAATGTTTCGAATTAATGACCTCTTGGTTCCACATGTGAGATATTATTACCTTTATGGTATTTTACTTAATCAAATGTCAAACATGTCACACTCGTTTTTTTATAAGTTTAATATTTTTAATATGGTCTCACATAGAGCATACATTGGATTGTAAATATTAATTTTTATGATAATGTATTTATTTAAATCAATTAAAATACTTACTAATTTTTTGTGATTTCATATCTTTCTAAAATTCTTGCCCAATGATGGTGCAAATTTGAATTTATTAATGTAAAAATAAATAATAGATAATAAACATATTAAAATAAATAAAATTTTAGAAAACGTACGTGATAAAATAGATTTATATATTACAACATCATGTTAAGAATATAATACAACATTTTATTGTAATTTGAGTAGTAAAATAGTTATTATTAATGTCAATGTAATGAGTAGTTCCATAAATGATATTATGGATACACAAAATGAGATAATATATAATTAAATGACATAAATTATTAAAAAGCTAAAATTTATCTATGTTATTTTTTCCATGTTTAAATTATATAACAACTTCTATTTATGGGTCCATTATCTCTTCATTGTAAATATATTAACCATCTATGAGTAAAAATCAAAATTGTCACTGAAATAGTAAATGAGGTAAAATAATGGTTTAAAAAATGAAATATATAAAAATAGTCAAAAATTATTGAATAACAATAATTTTATATATGTATATATACCCATATCCATCTTATATTAAAAATATCAATCTTTGTATTCATTTCGAATTGAATATTAATTTATATTAATTTAATATTTTACGAAATTTGAAAAGGTTTCCTCCATTCTCTTAAAAATGTAATCTATTGTTCTATTTTATTATAGCATAAATACAATATTGGATCCAAAATTATATACCAAAATTCCTTCCTAGAATCTCACCTTATATTAAAGGTGTTTTAGGCAATATAGAAATCATAGAGGACTTATCGTTTTATGAAAATGAGGTTTTACAAAGATGATGCATTTTTTTATCTGATTTTAAGTTGCATTGTTTCATCATCCACAACACTCAAACATTACTAAACCCTGATAAAATAATAAATTCATTATATCCTATATTATTCTATGTTATTATGTTAATTAAGTACCTATATACATACCATATTCCATAAAATATTATTATAATTCATCATTAATGTTTATAGAGTACTACCGCCTCATAAATCGATATAAATCATTTTCCCTCACCATCTCTCAATACTAAACAAAATGATGGGAGATTTTTTTATTTATGATATTATTTAAATATTTATCATAATTAAATAATTATATATAACATAGGTTATTACCTTTTTATGAATATAAAAATTATAATGTTGTTCGTGTGTGTGTGTGGAAAACCACTACCACGAATGGATGTCATTTTCTTTTTATCACCACATCACATGATTGATTTATATAAGTATATTAAAATATGTAATGTTATATGTAATATATAATAATAACTATGTAAAAATAAAACTATACCCACCTTCATTTTGAAAGAATTATTGAAAAATGGAAATGTTACTCATTGGTGCCTATGAACTATTATATCTATAATTGTGAAATAGTTCATTTTTCATTATAATGTTTAATGGATATATTTTTTTGTTTTATTGATTTTTATAAATAATAAATATTTCATTATTATATTTCTTCATATAATTAGTTAAGTAACTCCTTGACTGTACGCATCGTACAAAAGTAATTTTAGAAAATAATACTGAATCTCATCAAAACATCTGATGTGAACATGAGTGATTAGTTAACTGTATATAACATGGAAATAAAATATTTAAATTTATTAATAAAAATAAAAAGTATTTTTTATAAATTACATATTTTTACTATGATTTTTATTCTTGAGATTTGTAATGTATGTTATAATTCAAACTAAAGGAGAGGGACATTATTTTAAAAATTATTTCTGATTTTTCTATTACAACACATTTTCCCTTCCAGGTCAATGCTATGAAAAAAAATATTTTTTTCAAAAAATTATCATATGATTTTATAATTTTATTTCCACTCTGTTTTGATTTTTATATAATTTTTTTAAAATATTTAATTTATCATTTTCTAAATGAGGTAATTTTTCTCTTTTCCGAAAAAAATACACAGTGAGTTTTTTATAATATATATCACTTGAGTGGATTTTCATCACATCATGAAGAATTATTTGTTTGAATATTACATTATATATTCCCTTCATTATTTTTATAAATTTCTTATATGGTAGATAGTTTTTTTATTGTAAAAATATGTATTTAAAAGAAAATGTTATTTTGATATCCATATGTGTTATAATTTTTAATTATTTATAAAATGGGATTATTATGAAATGGTTAAAGAATAAATAATATTATTCCTGATAGAGTATTTTAGAATTATATGAATGTAGGAGATTCATATATATATTATATAATGGTTTGTTCCCAGTGATTCCAAACTGGTTTTAACATCCCAAGTAAGTAATGAATAATAGATATTTTTATCTATGTTTATTAATGAATTAGATAGTGTTTTAGAGGCTTAAAATAAAAATAAATCCAATCTTAAGCATGGAATACACTAATATTTTTAAAAGATTATTTTACTGTCTTTTGATGGCAAACCATTTTTGAATCTATCTTTTGACAATTTTATAAACAATTTTTGTCAAAATAAACTTATTCTTTATTATTGGGACATAAAAATTTACTTTGTGTGATTTTTTAGTATTTTTCTGACAATGTTCATTTTTTAATGAATAGTGAAAAATACTGCATTTTACATCAAAACTGCTTTTTAATCTAATTTATTTATATGATTAGATTATCTTTTTATTTAGTTTTGAAGTGAAATTAGAATATATTTTTACCATTTAATCCAATGGTGGTCATTGGAATCAATTTCACTTTGAAATTGGACTTAAACTGGTGTCAATCTTTTGATACTTATTATTTCATAAAAACACGCTATTTGTCATGACAGCGGGGATTAATTATTAAATTAATTAATGTAACTTATATGATTTGAATTTTTTAAAATATTCATCATTTTTGAATTCAGAATATCAAATATAGCTTTGGGTGATGTTTTGGTATTTTTCCGAAAAACATCAATTTTTGATGAATAGTGAAACCACTAAGTGGTACTTATAAAAACTGATTTTCCATTTAAATAAAATTTATCCACCTCTGTGATTTGATTTTAAAAAATCCGACATAAATGGTTGTAATTAAGAAGTAAAATGTGGTTCATTGAGATTAAAATATTTTTTTTGGTGAATAGTAACTTTTATGTTTTTAATCGCGATTAGTGGTAATTAGTGTAGTTTAAGATAAAATATTGTTTTAATAGTATGATATGAGCTTGACACATGTCCTACCCTCATTGGATTTGTCATGGAAGACCAAGAAAATCCATGGGTCAACTTGGGGACCCCATGGAGCCACTTTGGTTGGGAAATGACATAAATAACTTTTTATTTAATGAAAAAGTAAAAATGACACAAACATAATATGTTTTACGAAAAAAATTATTAAATGGGGTTATAAAAGTCATCTTTTTGACTATAAATAATCATTGGAAATATAAAATTATTTCCTACATCGTAGTATTTTTTTTATAATTTTTAGACTTTAAATAAATTAAATTATTTATGACATCATGATGATGCAGTGATTACCTCATTAATAAAGGATTTAAATAAAATGAGAAGATAATGTAAAATCTATGACCTAAACATGTCCAAAAACCTATTGGGTGGGTATATTTAGAACCCTCATCACCTTATCCTAGAATTATATCAATGTGGGACCTTTTAAATCCGAAAATCATTTTCAAATAAAGTAATATTTCTTTACTTTCCAAGAGTGCCCCTCCTCTCCTCTTATAAAAGGCCCCCACCTCTACCTCCTTATCCACACTCCCAATGCCTTTGGCTCGGACAACCCCTGACCATTTTATCTCTCCACATCCATATATTACTCCTTTAATCCTCACTTTGGGTATAAGTCTTCCCAAGTAAGCCTTTGAGCTCAATCCAAAGGGAGTTACTCGATTTTAAGGTAATGTCTTCACTTCAGTCCTTTTGTTTTATTTTTCTTCTCCAACCCAATAAAATATTTTTATTTATTTCTTTTGTAATAACTCCAGTATCTTCAATATACTAGGATGTTTTTATAAGAAGGATTCAAGCTACACTTACACACAACTACATCTAATGGGTAAAGAACATACTGTTTCCGTGGATGGTGAATTTATGCCTCCCGAAACGATGATTGTTCATCATTATTTTAACACATTCAAAGGTGTCCATTAAGATGTCACTATATTTATATATGATATATAATATTATTATGTTTTCCTTAAGCTCTGGTATTTTTCATTTTGGGCATACCTTTATGGTTTCCATTATGGGTAAACACAATATCTTCATTTAAGAAAGTGCGGACTACCGCCCCCTCAAAGTGATTTGATTCGTTAAATACCATATGTGGGACGTATAAAATATGTAACTATGATATTATATATGATATTATACTGGAATTATAATACATCTTTATATCATTATGCTTCCATTCTATAAAATACGAAATAGAAATGAAAGTAGCGTTCATGCGTACACACGACTTACCGTCTCCATGAACGGTGCATTTCATTTCTTACCTCTAAATGATTATGTAATATTATAAATGCATGAATGTACTGGATATATATGACATATATAATATCTACATCATGAATACCATTCTGGATATAATAGATACATGAACAACTTGTAATTATAAAGGGATTATTTTTTACTCAAGTACCAATGATTGTTAAAACAACCGTTATTAACTCAAATAATTACATAGTGTTCATGACATGGCAATAAGTGATATAAAAGGAATAATGAACTTGAAAATGGTTCTTAAACAAGTAGAAATTAACTCAAGTTTATTATTCAGGAGATTAATGAACAACCGAGTCAAGTCGGACCCGAGGTATGGGACTTCGTCTCAATCTCCTTTCATTGAGGCATATTTTGTTTTATACACAACCTTCTTTTATATGGTGTATAAACCCCTTTGACTTTTATGTTTATCCAAAAGGAATCTTTTTTATACGAAGTATTTATTAAACGACCAAAGGGAATGTTTTTGTCGTACATATGCGGTGAAAACGACTTCTCCGCCGCCGTGACCATTATTTGAGTTTCGGCTTCCTCTACAAGCCATACCTTATTTTTAAAAGAAAAATAAATACCATGTTTTACTTTTCTTTTATTTTGGAATTGAAAATGGTTTTCATAATGTTTTTATATCAATGTGTTGTACTGATATCTTGTGATTTAAAGGTGGAAATGTTATGTTTCCTTTATGCATGTTTTATGTGATACGATTATGTTGAGGTTCTTGGGAATTATTATGAATACGGGTGGTTTCGTGATAAACTAAGGGCGGGTGAGCCCGATATAGCTCTCCAATACACTGGGTAACACGGAGGAGTGAAATGTTAAGGTTTCTCCGAAGAGATTTAGGGAATATACTGTGATGGGTATTCCAAACGTAACCAAGAGGGTTACTCCCTACGTAAGAATGTTATGAATGACTCAAGTTACCTTTATGTCTTATGATTTCTATGATTTATTCATGATTTGGTGAGGTATATTAAAGTGATTATGTTTTATGGGTAAATTATGATTTCATTCTTATATATATATGTACCCATGTTTCCTATCCATATTTTTATATCCATTACTGAGCTTTTAATGCTCATCCCAAGTTTTTTGAAATTTTTTTTATAGGTCAAGGGAAAGGTACATGATGTGATTATAGTGTCAAGGAAGTGTCAATAAAGAATCCATGTTTTATTTTAAATATGTTTCCATTGATGGGAAAGAAGAATACTAACTTTATGTAACCACTTTGTTTATATGTGGAATTTAATGAAAGTTTTATGATCTAATTCTATAAAACTCTAAACCTGAAAAGATCCTCAATGTGTAATCTTGTAATAACTCAAGATTAAGTAAGGTTTAAGGCTGGGGCCTTATAGTTGGTATCAAAGGTCGGTTTAGATAACTTTAGGAGTTATAATTCTATTATATGATTATCCAAACTTTTTTTATGGTCAAATTGATGTGATATAGCATTTGAAGATTACCATGTTGCTTCATCTAAGACATGTTTGTTCAGAATGGTTTTCCATAGAGGAAACAGGGAAGCAGTGCTAGGAAGGAATTCAGAAGGAAATAACCTTCCGAATAAGCATCCTGAGATGGTTTGAATTGTAACTGAATAGTTTGTTGAAGTAATGGAGCAGTTGACTCAAGCGATAAATGGCAGTGGTATCCATGCACGAGATCAGCCAGATCAACCGCAGAGGAACATGTCAGTGGTGGACCATTTCATGAGGCAACATCCCCCATCATTCAGAGGATCATCTAACCCTGCGCTAGCTGAAGGGTGGATTAAAGAACTAGAGAAGATTTTCGATGTCATGGGGTGTTTAGACAATCAAAAGGTTAGTCCTTCTATTTACCGTTTGGAGGGTGAAGCAGATCAGTGGTGGTCGATGGTTAAAAATATCAGGGATGCTGATGAGATTGATGCTCTTGACTGGGATGAATTCAAAGGTATGTTTCTTGAGAAGTATTTTCCTAAGGTTGTTCGACATAGGATGGAAAAGAAATTATTGGAATTGAGGCAAGAGGAAGACTCAGTGGCTACCTATGAAGAAAGGTTCACTCGATTGGCAAGGTATGCTTCAAATTTTATCCAAGACCTTGATAGTAAAATCAATCGTTTTTACTCAGGATTAAAGCCAAAATATCGAAGGGCATTAGCTTCTCGTGAGTTTAAAAGTTATGAAAAGCTTGTTCGATGTGCTGAGAAGGTTGAAATGGAGTTTTCTGATGATCAAGTGTTCTATAACAACCAACAGAAGAAGAGACTGAGGTAGAAGGAGAAAGGTAAGAATTCTTCAAAAAAGTCTGATGGTAAGAAAACTAAGTTTCCAGTTTGTGATAAATGTGGAAAAAGACATGCTGGGGAATGTCTTCTGAATTCTGGAAAGTGCTACTGATGTGGTAATATGGGACATAAGGCTCGTGATTGCACTAAAAAAGATCAGGGTGATGGTAAGACCAAATTTTATTTACAGTTGGTGAAATATTATAAGTGCAATGAGATGGGTCACTATGCAAACGAGTGTCCGACCAAGAGCTTGAGTGATGGGAAGCAGTTAGACTACAAGCAGAAAGGGGTGGTGAAATCCTTTGCAACTACTTCAGCAGATGTCGGGCCATCAAATGAAGTTGTATCAGGTACTTTGTTTGTTTTTTCAGATTATTCCAGTGTGTTGTTTGATTCGGGGTCTACACATTCTTTCATCTCGGAAAACTTTTCTAGTAAAATGGGAAAACCATCTCAAGAAATGACTCCTGAACTTGTGGTAAATACACATGGGGGAAATGTTGAGGGAAAAAGAATTTATAAGAATCTTCCTATCCTTATCTGTGGAAAGAACCTACTTGAAAACCTTATTGTTTTACCTCTAGTAGAGTTTGATGTTATCCTGGGTGTGGATTGGATCTCTATTTACCATGCTAAGATTGACTGTAGAGCTAAAAAAGTTTTTTTTTTCAGAAATAATTTCAGTTTGTGTACAAGAATGAACCCTTACTATTGATAACTTATCAAGAGGCCAAAAAACTTGTAAAAGATGGAAATTAATGTTACCTTGCACACATCGTTGAAAATAAAGGAACTGTTCAGATTAATGATGTGCCAGTGGTAAATGAGTATCCTGATGTTTTTCCTGATGAGTTTCCTGGAATAATACCAGATCGGGAAGTTGAGTTTATAGTTGACTTAGTTCCTGATGCTAAACCAATTTCAAAACCCCATTATCGAATGTCTCAAATTGAACTTTTAGAGTTGAAGGAGAAATTGAAAGATTTATTAGAGAAAGGTTTCATTCGACCTAGCACATCACCATGGGGTGCTCCTATTTTATTTTTTAAAAAGAAATATGGTTAAATGAGACTTTGCATTGATTATAGGGCCTTGAATAATATCACTGTTAAGAACAAATATCCTTTGCCTCATATCAATGATTTGTTTGATCAGCTCCAGGGAGCTCAGTTTTTTTCAAAGATTGACCTGAGATCGGGGTACCATCAGCTGAAGGTAAAGGAGGCAGATATTCCGAAGACCGCGTTTCATACAAGATATGGCCATTATGAATTTGTAGTAATGCCTTTTGGGCTAACCAATGCACCTTCTGTATTCATGGACTTAATGAATAGAATTTTCCATGAGTTCTTGGATTGTTTCTGGTGGTTTTCATTGATGATATTTTGGTGTTTTCTAAAAGTAAAGAAGAACATGAAAGACACTTAAGGGTTATATTGCAAACCTTAAAAGAAAAGAAACTGCATGGAAAATTCAGCAAGTGTGAGTTTTGGTTGCAACAAATTTCTTTCCTTGGTCATATTGTTTCTAAAGATGGAATAACTGTTGATCCTGCAAAAACAAAATTTGTGGAAGACTGGCCAAGACCCAAAAATGTAATTGAGATTCGTAGCATCCTTGGTTTGGAAGGCTATTACCGAAGGTTTGTTAGAAATTTTTCACGGTTATCTAGTCCAATGACTAAGCTAACTCGGAAGGGTGTTATGTTTATCTGGAAAAAAGAATGTGATGATTGTTTTTAGGAATTGAAAATAAGATTGGTGAATGCTACAGTTTTGGCACTACCTTCCAGGAATGGTGAGTTTGTTATATACAGTGATGCTTCATTTAAAGGACTTGGTTGCATCCTAATGCAGAATGATCAGGTAATTTCTTATGCTTCACGACAATTGAAAACTAATGAGGTAAATTACCCTACAAATGATTTGGAATTAGCTGCTGTTGTTTTCGCTTTAAAAATTTGGAGGCATCATTTGTATGGAGTAAAGTGTGAAATATATACCGATCACAAAAGTTTAAAATATATATTCACTCAGAAAGAATTGAACATGATACATAAGAGATGGCTAGAATTAATCAAGGATTATGATTGTACAATTCATTACCATCTGGGAAAAGAAAATAAAGTGGCTGATGCTTTGAGTCGGAAAATTAACGCTTCATTAACAATGTTGCATCTGGAATGCGATCCTTTGGTTAATGATTTGATGAACTTTGGCATAGAAGTTGTTGGTGCAAGAAGTTCTTCTGTTTTGTTTCTAGTATCAGTGAGTTCATCTCTATTAGATAGAATCAATCAAGCACAGAAGCAAGACAGTGAGTTGCAGAAAAAGGTAGAGCTGGTTCCGAAAGGTAAGTTTCCTGAATTCAACATTAATAATGATTGCGTTTTGAAATTTGGGAAGAGATTTTGTGTGCCTTGTGATTCACATTTGAAGAGAGAGTTGTTATGTGAAGCTCATAGTTCTCCGTTTTCAGTTCATCCTGGCAGTACTAAGATGTATAGAGATCTGCATGAGTATTACTGGTGGGATGGAATGAAAAGAGATATTGCTGATTTTACTGTGAAGTGTTTGACATGTCAACAGGTTAAAGCAGAGCGGTAGTTACCGAAAGGGATGCTTCAGCCTTTACCAATTCCAGAGTGGAAATGGGAGAATATATCCATGGGCTTTTTTGTGGGATTACCAAATACACCTCGAGGTAATAATGTAATCTGGGTTATTGTTGATCGCTTGACCAAGTCTGCTCATTTCCTTGCTATACGAGATAATATTTCCCTAGATCAACTTTCCCATTTGTATCTTAAAGAGATTGTCAGGTTACATGGAGTTCCTCTCTCCATTGTATCTGACCATGATCCCAGGTTCACTTCTAACTTTTGTAAAGGCCTTCAGAAGTCGTCGGGTACTGAATTAAATTTTAGTACAACTTTTCATCCTCAATCAGATGGGAAATCAGAACGAACAATTCAGACCTTGGAGGATATGCTACGAGCTTGTTCGATGGATTATCAGGGAAGTTGTGACCAACATCTTTCTTTGGTTGAATTTTCATATAATAACAGTTTTCATTCCAGTATACAGATGGCACCATATGAGGCGTTATATGGGAAGTAGTGTCGAACTCCAGCTTTCTGGGATGAAGTGGCTGAAAGGAAGTTGATGGGACCAGAATTGGTAGAAGATATGGCAGAAAACATTTAGCTGATTCAGAAACACATGAGAATAGCTCAGAGTAGGCAGAAGAGTTATGCGGACAACAGGAGGAAGGATCTACCTTTTGAGGTAGGTGATCATGTTTTTTCTCAAAGTATCACCATGGAAAAGTGTAATGTGATTTGGTAAGAAAGGAAAGATAAGTCCAAGGTTCATTGGACCATATGAAATTCTGGAGAGATTTGGATCAGTTTCTTACCGAGTGGATTTACCTCCGAGTTTATCTCAGGTACACAATGTTTTTCATGTTTCGATGCTGAGAAAGTACATGCCAGATCCATCTCATGTTTTGAGTCCAGAGGTAGTTCAGCTGGAAGAGAACCTATCTTATGAGGAACAACCAGTCCAGATTCTTGACCACAGGGAGAAAGTGTTATGAAATAAGGTGATTAATAAGGTAAATGTTTTGTGGAAAACCACATGATGGAAGAGGCAACATGGGAATCTGAAAATGCAATGAGGGATAAGTACCCCTATTTATTCGATAAGTAAATAAAATGCGAGGACACAATTTTCTAAAGGGCGGAAGGATGTAACATCCCATGTAAGTAATAAATAATAGATATTTTTATCTGTGTATATTAATGAATTAGATAGTGTTTTAGAGACTTAAAATAAAAATAAATCCAATCTTAAGCATGTAATACACTAATATTTTTAAAAGATTGTTTTACTGACTTTTGATGGAAAACCATTTTTGAATCTACCTTTTGACAATTTTTAAAAATTTTTTTGTCAAAATAAACTTATTCTTTATTATTGGGACATCAAAATTTACATTGTGTGAATTTTTAGTATTTTTCTGACAATGTTCATTTTTTAATGAATAGTGAAAAATACTGCATTTTACATCAAAACTGCTTTTTAATCTAATATATTTATATGATTAGATTATCTTTTGAATTGGTTTTGAAGTGAAATTAGAATATATTTTTACCATTTAATTCAATGGTGGTCATTGGAAACAATTTTACTTTGAAATTGGACTTAAACTGGTGTCAATCTTTTGATACTTATTGTTTCATAAAAACACGCTATTTGTCATGACATCGGGATTTAATTATTAAATTAATTAATGTAACGTATTTGAATTTTTAAAAATAGACATCATTTTTGAAATTCATAATATCAAATATAGCTTTGGGTGATGTTTTGGTATTTTTCGGAAAAACTTCAATTTTTGATGAATAGTGAAACCACTAAGTGGTACTTATAAAAACTGATTTTCCATTTAAATGAAATATTTCCACCTCTGTGATTTGATTTTCAAAAATCCGACATAAATGGTTTTCATTAAGAATTAAAATGTGGTTTAATGAGATTAAAATAATTTTTTTGGTGAATAGTAACTTTTATGTTTTTAATCGTGATTAGTGGTAATTAGTGTAGTTTAAGGTAAAAATAATGTTTTAATAGTATGAGATGATATTGAAACATGTCTTACCCTCATTGGATGTGTCATGGACGACCAATAAAATCCGTGGGTCAACTTGGGGACCCCATGGAACCACTTTGGTTGGGAAATGACATAAATAACTTTTTATTTAATGAAAAAGTAAAAATGACACAAACATAATATGTTTTACTAAAACAATTTTTAAATGGGGTTATACAAGTCATATTTTTGACTATAAATATTCATTGGAAAGATAAATAGATTTAATACATCATAGTAGTTTTTTTAATAATTTTTAGACTTTAAATAAATTAAATTATTTATGACATCATGATGATGCAGCGATTACCTCATTAATAAAGGATTTAAATAAAATGAGAAGATAATGTAAAATCTATGACCTAGAAATGTACAAAACCTATTGGGTGGGTATATTTAAAACCCTTATCACCTTATCCTAGAATTATATCAATGTGGGACCTTTTAAATCCGAAAATAATTTTCAAATAAAGTAATATTTCTTTACTTTCCAAGAGTGCCCCTCCTCGCATCTTATAAAAGGCCCCCACCTCTACCTCCTTACCCACACTCCCAAAGCCATTGGCTCGGCCAACCACTTTCCATTTTGTCTCTACACATCCCTATCTTACTCCTTGAAGCCTCAATTTGGGCAGAAGTCTTCCCAAGGAAGCCTTTGAGCTCAAACCAAAGGGAGTTACTCGATTATAAGGTAATGTCTTCACTTGAGTCCTTTTGTTTTATTTTGCTTCTCAAACACCCTAAACTCTTTTTATTTATTTATTAGGTAACATCTCCAGTATATTCAGTATACTAGGATGTTTTTATAAGAAGGATTAAATCTACACTTACACTGACCTACATCTAATGGTTAAAGAACATACTGTTTCCGTGGATGGTGAACTTATGCCTCCCGAAATGATAATTGGTCAACATTCTTTTAACACCTTCAAAGGTGGCCATTAAGATGACACTATATTTATATATTATATATAATATTTTTATGTTTTCATTAAGCTTCTGTATTTTTCATTTTGGGTATACCTTTATGGTTTCCATTATGGGTAAACGCGATATCTTCATTTAAGGATGTGCGGACTACCGCCCCCTCAAAGTGATTTGATTCGTTAAATACCATATGTGGGATGTATAAAGGATGGAACTATGATATTATATATGATATTATACTGGGATTATAATATACCTTTATATCATTATGATTACATTATATAAAATACGAAATAGAAATGAAAGTAGCGTTCATGCGTACGTACGGCTTACTGTCTTCATGAACGGTGCATTTAATTTCTTACCTCTAAATGATTATTTAATATTATAAATGCATGAATGTACTGGATATATATGACATATATAATATCTACATCATGAATACCATTCTGGATATAATGGATACATGAAAAACTTGTAATTATAAAGGGCTTATTTTTTACTCAAGTACCAATGATCGTTAAAACGACCGTTATTAACTTAAATAATTACATAGTGTTCATGACATGGAAATAAGTGATATAAAAGGAATAATGAACTTGAAAAATGTTCTTAAACAAGTATAAATTAACTCAAGTTTATTATTCAGGAGATTAAATAACGACTGAGTCAAGTCGGACCCGAGGTATGGGACTTCGTCTCTATCTCCTTTCATTGAGGCATATTTTGTTTTATACATAACCTTCTATTATATGGTGTATAAAACCCTTTGACTTTTACGTTTATCCAAAAGGAATATTTTTTTTACGAAGCATTTACTAAACGAGAAAAGGTAATGTTATTGTCATACATATGCGGCGACAACGACTTCTCCGCCGCTGTGACCATTATTTGAGTTTCGGCTTCCTCTACAAGCCATACCTTCTTTTTAAAAGAAAAATAAATACCATGTTTTACTTTTCTTTTATTTTGGTATTGAAATGGTTTTCATAATGTTTTTATATCAATGTGTTGTATTGATATCTTGTGATTGAAAGGTCGAAATGTTATGTTTCCTTTATGCATGTTTTATGTGATACGATTATGTTGTGGTTCTTGGGCATTATTATGAAGACGGGTGGTTCCGTGATAAACTAAGGGCGGTGAGCCCTATATAGCTCTCCAATGCATTGGGTAACGCGACGGAGTGAAACGTTAAGGTTTCTCCGAAGAGATTTAGGGAATATACTATGATGGGTATTCCAAACGTAACCAAGAGGGTTACTCCCAATGTAAGAATGTTATGAATGCCTCAAGTTACCTTTATGTCTTATGATTTCTATGATTTATTCATGATTTGGTGAGGTATGTTAAAGTGCTTATGTTTTATGGGTAAAGTATGATTTTGTTCTTATGTATATATGTACCCATGTTTCCTTTCCATATTTTTATATCCCTTACTGAGCTTTTAATGCTCATCCCAAGTTTTTTGAAATGTTTTTCACAGGTCAAGGGAAAGGTACATGATATGATGATAATGTCAAGGAAGTGTCAAGAAAGAATCCATGTTTTATTTTAAATATGTTTCCATTGATGGGAAAGAAAAATACTAACTTTATGTAACCACTTTGTTTATATATGGAATGTAATGAAAGTTCTATTATCTAATTCTCTAAAACTCTAAACCCGAAAAGATCCTCAATGTGTAATCTTGTAATAACTCAAGATTAAGTAAGGTTTAAGGCTGGGGCCATATACTGGTGATCTGAATATAGCATATACAAAGGTTTTATCGAGAATAAAGGTCATGAAAAACATGTGATCCGAATATAGATTCTAAAATTTGTGAACCCTGTTATATCTCTCTATGAAACATAGTAATTATTATGTTACTTTGATAATTATATTGGATTTTTGTCATATCATCAATCAAATTAGAAGGGTCTTGAAAATATTTTATGAATATGATGCTTTTTAGATTCCAAAAGAGTTTATATTATCTTGTAATGGGTTTTAATGATTTTTTTAGAAAAGTGTGATCGTGTTTATAACAAAGAATTTTGTTAACACACATAATGAAAATTTAAGATGAAGGTAAAGAAAACATGGGTTGTAATGTTTTGCACTGAGCTAACAAAATTATAATTTTTACTTCCATTATGATATTTTTTTGGTCAAGAAAATTTTTTAATATATTTATTAAAGTGTTTTGGTAATAGTAATAAGTTTGATGAAATCAAGTTTAATGCCTTGATGAATTTTCAATAGGAGGAATCCAATTTTGGTTTAATGGTTTTGTATTGGGAAATAATGGATATTAGGAAGAATGTTATAAATTGTTATTTTTGAGTCTTATGTAGTATTTATTACCTACTTCTCCAAATTTAAAATAAAAATGATCTTAAAGATTATATGAAAGTGAATTATATTTCAAAGACACTAGAATATGTAATTTATATGGTCTGTGTCATAGAGTTGGTATTAGATCACTTTTTATAATTTTTTTAGGTGTGGTAAAATGAGGTGATTTTAATATCATCATTAGATTATAAGTTCAAGTTTGATCTTATGTTGAACTTCTTAGGAAAATCATTTTTAGTTTTACATTGTGCATGAATGATGTGATTAAGAGTATTTTGAGAGACATTGATGTTAACAAAACACTTATGTTTAATATATGTTATATTGTAAATGTTGTTGGAGGAATAATTCCTAGAATTTTTTTGTCATATATTTAACTATAGTTCTATCCTTTATGGTTTATATGATATTTAAATTTTAGGTAATTATGATTTATTAAATTTTTTGATTCAAAATGAAAGGTATAAGATAACCATTGCGGTTCAATCATTTCATTACTGCTAAATTTTCAAAATTTTTCTTTCGGTAATGAATCTCATGTTTCTATAATTTTATAAGGACTATATAAATATAATATTATTAAAATGGAATAATATAGGATGGGTGAAAAGTCATCACATTCGAAAATGTCAATAGGATTGAACCTCAAATTGAGGGTTGACATTGGTGCATCCCATAACAATTTCTCAAATGATATCCATTTTATTTGAAAAAAAATATTCATTAAATCTATATTAAGGATAAAGCTAGTTTAATTTTTTCGAAATATATTTTATTGAATTGATAAACATGTTTTGAAATATTGATTTAGTTATTCAGTGATAAATGATATTTAATGAATATGATCACTAATTTAGGAACCCATGTGATTATGGTAAATATAATATTATTTGATTTTATTTATTTAATAATGAATTAATTATATTTTATAAATATATTTTATTTTATTTTTTATTTATTATTATTAATGTTATTTGTGGAAATGGTTGACATATCATGGAGAATATATGATAAGGGAAATTACATCATTATTATCATACTTTATGAGAGATTAATAATATTTGTAGTCTAATGTTAAATATTATAATAAAAGACAGTGTGACAAAATCCATCTAGTTTTTTTCTTAATACCACTATTAAAATTTCTGATAAATTTTAAAGATAGTTGTTTATTGAATGTTCTATATTAAACATTGTGTATTAATATATAATTATAGATATTATTGTCGATATCTTAATTTTATTATTTTTTAGTGGAATTATATTATCTAGTAATTACAATTTTAGTTTTGGTTAATATACAAATATATTAGGAATAGATTTTAATTGTTTTCATGTTTTTACGATCTGTATAATCCTATTATAAAGCTTCATTCATGAATAATTCATCTTGAATACTAATTTTTGATAGTTAATGATTAGTTTCAGTTGAAATTAATTAATGTAAGAAACAACAATTGTCATGTATGTAAATATCCTTATGTTCTTTTTCTATGTAGTAAAAAATATTTATTTTGGAATTTTATTTTGAAAAAAATGTTTTCTTTTAATTTTATTACTCAAAAATAAATGGTCTTTTAACTCATCAGAGGTTTACAAATTTATCATTCTTATAATTCTAATGCCCCTGTTTTCGTTCACTCATTATGAGTAATTGGTCCTTAATTTTCTCAACCATATACATGGTTCAGCATTCCACCGATGTTCCCATACATGGAAACCGTGTATGTGTTATTTCATATGACTTTCTTTCTTCCCATTATAACATTTCTGGTTGATATTATATTGATGATTTTTATGATAAGGGATTAAAAACATGTTTTCAAGAGATAAATACCTGGTTACTAATTCCAAGTTCAACATTATAATAAGAAAATTTAAAAATAGGTGTCGGAGAAGATACATCCTGATTTTTGGTTAAATATATTAGTTTAACATTTATTAGTATATTTGAAATTTTTTATAGTATTCATCATATATATATTAATTTATTGATAAAATAAAAAAGGAAATTGTTTTATTCAATATATTTCTTATAATATTTTATTTAAAATATTATTTTAAAATTATTAAAAATTAATTTAACAAATTTAATTAATTATTTAATTTGGAATTCCAAAATTTTCGACGAGTCATTTTTCAAGAAATTTATTATTTTTTTATTTTGACTGAAAACTATAATATATATTAAATCATATTAAATATCAAATTATATTTTCATATAATTTTAAATTTTCTATATTTCTATTTTTATATGAAATAACACAATTATTATTTTTGAAATCGATTTTAGGCTTTAATTATGTATAAAAATTTATTTTTAAATTTATTTTTTATATAAAATACTATTTTTTATCTAATTTAGATGAGTATGTTTAAAATTAGTTACAATAATACAATGTAATTAATATTTTTTTATTTTTCTTTAATATTAATGAAATTGTTAATTTTATTACCATATTAATGTGTAAAAATGTTAATTATGGATAAAAATAAAAAGAAAAGTTATATAAAATGACCCATAATCATACCTAAATATTATTAGATTGTTATAACTCCCCCATAATCATAATAGGGTAAAATTTAGAACCTTTTGGGCCACATAGATTATATTATCATTGCTATAATATTTTATTCAATGAAATTTCAAATATGTCACACTATTAATTTTAGTAAGTGTAATGTTTTTAGTAGTCTCATGTCCATTTTATATGTTTAGATATAAATAGTATTTTGAAATGTAATTAACATATGTTAATTGTGGTACTTTATTTTAATATTTTATTGAAGAAAAATTACCTTATATTCTTCTATAATGTTAATTCTTTAATGAAGAAATTAATGGAAAATAAAATAAATGGTACTAAAAATATTAAAATAATTATAATTTGAGATAAATGACATTATCGGTTAATAATATAAAGGATAATGGAATTTTATGTATAAAATAAAATATTATTTCCAAATTATATATGTTTTATATATTATTACATTCAATGTAATGAATATTTATTATAATTGACATTGTGTTTATTTTATTGTAAATAATATATAATTAAAGTTATAAATATTATAAAAATAGTAAATTAGTCCATTTTATTATTATTAGACTAAAAATATAAATCTTTCACCAATTATGGGACTTTATTAATTTTTTTTTTACTATATTATGACTCAATGAGTAAATATTATTTTTTCTTAGTAAGAGATAAATGAATTAAATATTTCATAAACAAAGAGATTAGGTTATACATATTGTAAAAACATGTATTATTTATATATGAAGTTATTTAGATTAATACTCAATTTATAATATAAAGAACTCACTTTTTAGACTTTTGAGGAGAAAATTAAATTATATGAAGTTTATATTTTCATGAATTTCAATGGTGCCCCTCCCAAATATTATAAAAGTGAAAAACTTCTATTATTTTCTAAAAAACATAAAAACAAATTTGGTTTTTAAAATCCCTAATAAAAATATTCCTATAATCCCTCTACACATTATATATATATTTTTGTATAATACTCATCTTATAAATCTAATGGTGGAAAGGAAATTATTTTTTCAAAGGAATAGGTACAGTTGTTTCTATATGTTTTAGTTAATTTCTTATTCCACATTTCACAAACCATATTAAACCACGATAAAATAATAACTATATTATCTTTAATATAATATAATTTAAATTTATATTCATCAAGACCTATATCAATATCAAATTCTATCAAAATGTAAAATAATTCTTTATTATTTTGTAATATGGACTATCGCTTTATGGACCGATGAAACCTGTTTTCCATAACCATATCCTGAGAATGATTATGATTATTGAATTAATTATTATATAATAATTTTATGATATATTATACATCATGGAATTATAATATGTCACTTATTTTATTAAATTTTATTTCTCATAATAATCATAACATTCTTCATTTGTTTGTGTGGACTACCATATCCACAAAGTGATGGGATTAATTTTTCATCACCAAATTACCTGAATGATACATATATGTTTATATAAATACTTAACATTATATTTTTGAAACAATGGTAATTATAAAAATATAAAATGATTCTTTCTTTATTTTGATAATGATTATTGAAAATGGAAACATTACTCATCCACAAGAACTTAATATTGTCTTCATGATTGTCACATAGATCAATTTTAATAAAAAAATTAATTGATGTCTTTAAAATTAAAATTGTAGAATAATATTACAATTATGTCATTATTATTATTATTTTTAATATGGATTAATTAACTGTTTGACTATAGTCATAACACCGATTTCATTTTGACATAAGTACATAATATCATCCAAACATCTGAAGATTAATTAAGTGATTATGAAATTGCCAATTACAATGAAATAAGGGTTATTAAATGAATATAAAACATTAAAATCATTCTTAATTAAGTTAGAATTTATCTTAATATTATTAATCATGATGATAAATAATGAATATGATGATTCATATTGATTGAATGGGATTTTCATTGAAAAAATACCATTTTAATGTTTTTTTAAAATGTGTTTTCTTTAATCATTATGGTTTCAAAAAAATTTAAAAATCTTTTTGGAATTATAATTTAATTTTTCATGTTCATTTATACTATGTAACATATTTAAAAAATTAGTTAAAATGGATACTTTTTTTATTTTCTTATTGATGAACTTTGTAACTTTTCCTATCAAAATATGAAAGGAAGGATTTGAACTTTTGTGAGATAAATGACATTTCTTGTTATAATGAAGCATTAATAAATTTATTTTTCCCTTGTAATTTTCTATTGATATTTTTGGAGAAAATAATTTATTTATGATGATAATTATTTTACTATGTTAAGAATCCTTTTTTAAATGAAATAAGTATTTTGATATCATAATGTGTTTTTATTTAAACATGTTTTTAAATGGGTAATGAGGAAAATATGCAATAATTTTTTTAATCCTGATATAGTACGTTATAATTATAAGAAAAATGTGAGATTGATAAATTTTATATGATAGGTTGATCACAATTATTGCTCAGGAGGTATCCAGATATAACATATACGAAGGGTTGAAACCCATTATAGATCATATAAAATTTGTGATCCTTATATATATATATATTTAAAAATTTGATCACAATTATCACACTATAATATACTATGTAATTATTATGTTATCTAAAGAATTATATTGGTTGTTTCCCATTTTTGTAATCCAATTATAATAGTTTTTAAATGGTATTATGAATATTATTCTCTAAGTTTAAAAAGGGTTATATATTTTCTTTTAATGGGTTTTAATGGTTTCCATAGATTGATTTTTTTTTCTAAATTGTTTCATATCATACGACAAAATATTTTTTATGATAAATGCTAATATCAAACTGGTTTTAATTTTTTCCGTAGAATAACATAATTTATTTTTAATATCTATAAATTATCATTTGTGGCACAAACCACGTCATTTAATAGGTTTTCATAGGTTGTGATTAGGGTTAAAAAAATGGCTATTTAAGAATAAAATTTATAATGATTCATTAATGTAAAAAAATCGTGTATTTTTAAAAATATTCATATTGTGAAGAATTGATATTTAGTAGATGTTTATAATTTTTAATACATGACATCATGTGAATGAGTTATGACAATGTTATATAAATAATAAACCAATAATATCCCCTATAGTGTATGAAATTGAATTTTGTTTTAAATACACTACAATATGTAATTATTAATGAAGGTTATTGCAACTATATATAATACCAAAACATGAAAAGGGATATCTCTAAATACTCTATTCATTAAATACTTGAAGATATAAGGGGAATTAGAATTAATTAATGGAATAACTATAGTGTTAATGATTGGTCAAAATATATATTTCTTCGGTATATCCTTCTTTTTCAACCTCAATTGATGGTCTCCAGAAAAAAGTTCAATCTCAGAAAACATTATGGTCCATATAGATGAATGAAAAAGACATCAGTACAGATTATATGATAAATTATTTTGATTGGGATCATTATTAGCTCTTAATAATAAATACAAAGCCACATCTATACATATTTATTTTTAACAAAAATATTAGGTGCAAACCGATGTGATAAACGTCTCTGAATGAATCAATTTTCAATACTCACTCAATGAGGCTTATTTAATTCAAAGAACACAATTATAAAATTATACAGGGATTCATTGATTTATTTTTCGAACATGGTGTGAGTTCTATTGGGAAAATAACATTATTTTATATTGTAAGGATATGAAACTCTTCGAGAATGAAATAATAAAATTATTTTACAATATAAATGTCATTGATGTTGAGTTTATGCCAAAAAATATGAGACAAATAACCATTATAAGGTAAATAAAGAACTATATAATGGTTTCAAAATATAATGGATTTTTAAATTTATTGTCACATTGGAAAAAAATAATATGTTGGTCCTTATTTTTATTTTTGACTTTCCTTCCATGGAATTTTATGTGAGATTTATTTCAATAATACAATTCATGCCTACAAGTTCCTGAATTTCACCTAGAGGGAGAATAAAATTATTTTGAGGATGAACACTCCCAAAAATACCAACTAGATGATAATCATAGACATATTATTTGATCATTCTCTAATTTGGGATTTTAGCTATTATTTAAACATCTAATCAATTAATATATATATATATATATGGATGAACATAGAAAATTCATTAGATATAAATGATTGTGTTGATCCAAAATCATATAAGACATTAGAAGATATAGGGTGAATGGTATTTAAAAATTTCACAATGACATTATTTCACCCATCATTTGAAATAGTGGTTGCATTATATTTCACTTTTTCTATCAATATAAGGTTTTGATGTTGATGTTCATCATCATTAGAATCTAGATATGGGAACTGGTTATCATAATTCTACTACATCATGTTTTTTTATCATTAGTGTGTGGGTGGATAATTATGTAGATATATCTCTCTATTCTCATCATTAGGTTACTTATTCCCATCAATTATTATATTAATTTCCTAAAAAACTTAATTTCCAAATTTTAAAAAAAATTAATGGCCCATTAATCTAATTTATACAATATTTCATACAATATATTGATAATGAAGGAAATATAATCATATTCTCTTCATGGTTTTTAATGTTTCCATTTAATTGTATCATTTTTTTATTATAAAAACCATGTGACTGATGGGTAATCCCATTCATTGTTTCAATTATGATAGAAAAATTAACAATTTCGTTATAGCTGTAGAAACACTTATGGAAAATTCCCATCATTGAATTGGTTATAATCCACTTAATAATATATCAACTATTATTTCATGTCAGATTAAAATTCCCAAAGCATAACTCACTGGTCTTGTAAAATTTATCTCATATGTACCTACTGATTTACCATCCATCTACTTTAATTCAAGGAATTATTTCTCTATTTTCATGTTTTGAATATATTGAATGTATATATTGAAAAATATGTTCTTAAACTCATATAATTACATTGATTAAATTTCATCATGTTGAATTTTATTCTTCATAAGTTACCATCATTAGTCTACTTCTTCTTCAAAATTATAGAAACCTAAAAAGAATTTTTCATACTTTTAACACTATAGAATAAAAAATATATTTGCATTAGTACCTCGGGATTTGTGATCACATGGTGGATTAGTGGAACCACTAAAATTGGAGGTCAATTTCCTCATTAATAATAAATATAATTTTATTCCCTATGTGTTTAATTTTTATGGTCAATAGGATTTGTAGATTTAGAATTTTGTGTGAATACTGAAATTTTATTTTATATTACTTCAATAAAATATTTTGATTTCAAAGGAGAAAATTAATTTATTTTTTCAACACATTCATAATTAACATGATTCATTTAATTTCTATCCATCATGTAAAACCATAAATCATAGTGTGAACAACAATTATGATATAACGAAAACATATAATTAAGAAAAAACCCATGAATGATGCCTAATGCATGATACCTACTTTTCAATCTAGGACACCTTATTCTTTACCTAGGTCCTTCATGGTTATTACTCTAATATGTTTAGGTAGTATATTGATATTTCACAAATTAATAAATAAACCTCCCCAAACTATAGGACAATAGGTGGGAAACAAGGCCTATTGTTTCACCAGATAATGATCGAGACTAGATCAGGGTACGCTTTTTAGAGTTAGTATCCTAAGAACAACTTTTCTAGAGCCAAATCAACATAAAGTATCTAGATATACATGTACTTTCTCGAAATCTAAAAACTATATCAATTAACAAAATTAAAGAATATTTTCCTATACTTATACTTATCCTTAGTGTTCTCACAAATTCATTATCCCCAAGATTCCTAGGGTTTATGATAAACTTTATCTGATCCTAAGTATAATTACCATCACCATTCATAAATATAATAAATATCAATAGATAAATGCTCATTGAATAACATAATGACCCTCATTCTAATTGTATGGGTATAATGCCTTTATAATATTGGATACATAAATAACATGGTTATATGCAATCCAAATCAGCTCCAACTATGTTCTTTATAACTAAAACCCTTCATTGAAATATCATACATAGTATGATTCTTCATAAACATGGAAATGGAACGTAATAATTTGTGATATCATATTCTCTATAGGGGTGAAAGATGGATATATATATATACATAATAGTAGTATAAGGTTATAAGAACTATTTAAGAACATTTCAAAACCATTCATTATATACCATGGATCATAAAAAATATCACGGAAAATTATTGTAGTTCATAATAAATGAATAATAATGGAATCAAATAAAATGATCTATATGAGAACAAAATTTGTATAATACATACATTTTTTAATATAAATAATAATAAGAAATCATTTCCTTTGTAATGAAGGGTTATTGGAAAAAGTATCATAATAGAATGGGTCCACTCCCCAAACCATGTTGGTAGTTTTGTTTCATTACCAATAGAACTATATTGTTGAAATAACCATAATCAATTGGGTTTGAACCAAATTCTATTCTTATATATATCCTATGTTTCAAACATTATAAAATTAATTGGAGGTGGATATAGGCCCAAGCTTCACATAATGCACACATTTATCTTCCATAAGATCATATAACAGTAATCATAACATAACCCATAGAATGGAATTGTGTTTCATTAAAATTTCATCATTTCATAACTCAGTGAATGTAATTTCATTTTATAATCATCTATTGAATTCATCCATGAAAACCCAATAGAATAATAATGGACTTGTAAAAATACCTTCATCATAAAATAAACCATCTAGATAAATAATACTGATTGAATCCTAAAATATTATCCATATTTATTATGTGTAAAAAATGGTTTTATTATAGAATAAATGTGATATTTAATGATCACATGGGACACTTCCTTAAAAAATAACTGAGTCGCATTGAAAATAAACTAACAAAAATCCAAAAAATTATGAAAATCATTTTCTCTAAAAATAATATTTGAAACATATAAAATATTCATTATATCATTGATTGGCCACGAATATATAAAATTTCGTTCATTTAATAAAAGATAAAAAAATTCTATAATATTTTTTGTATAAACTGAATAATTATATCATTCCAAAAATTATAATAATATTTCATTTAATTTTTTTTAAAAATTTAAAACACTGGTAAAAATGTAAATTCCTTGACCTTATTAGACTATATTCAATGGTTAATTAATTATATTTGTATATTTTACATGTTTTAATAATATAAATAATATATTAGATTATAATTATTAGTCAAATAAATTCATACTCGAATTTCACAAACATTTGAAGGCATAAAATACCCAAAAAATATATGAGATCATTTTTATTCACTCTTAAATATCCCTCCATACCAACAAAAAAACACACATTGAATTCATGGAGAATGGATTCATAAGAAAGGGGTGAGTTTTAATTATCAGTATGTATATGTTTGAAATGAAATATATCAACAATACATATGTCATAATAAATATTGAATGATAAATAACTAAAACACATTCCATTTAATCAATAACATGAACTTAATGAATAATATGGCTGCAATAAATGATTCTAAAATGATTCCGTATAAATAGTCACATGATATCGAAAAATAACCATTAATATTTTAACAAATAAAATAATAATATTGAAAATAAATAACTAATCATTTAATGAGAGAATTTATTATTCTATAAATTATAGAAATATTATCAAGACCATTCACCAAACACTATAAATACATGGTTAAAAACTTATTTATTTTTACCAAATGCATTCTCTCATGATACCAACTGATGTATTGATGGGATATTTAATTTTAGGCCCCACAAAATACATAATAATTTTCATGCATTTATTTTATGAAAGGGTTGATATAGAACAAATATAAACAATAATATTGAAAAATTAACATTTGAAATGTTAACACTTACTACAACCCATTATAAAATCATAAACCATAAATTATAATATGGTAAATGGAAATTAAATTATAAATTCCTAGTCCAACTAATCATAAACCATCTAAATAAATAATAATGATGGTATCAATACAACATATCCCCATTAATTCAGATGTATCATATAGGGTTGTTATCATTGATGAATATGAATATAATAAAATTCTATAAATATATACCTAAAGAAAATGTACTTTTTATTTGAAAAAAAATTAAAAGTTAAATTTATTCATAAAATTTGAAAAAATTCATTGAAAATATACAAGGAAACATTTATTATTATATTTAAAACATTGATTTCCACATGACGTGGAAAATTTTGTTATTGTTGTAGAACATAAAACGATGATTCCTTTCATATTATCAATTAAATAATATAAACAATTTTTAAAAATGAAATTATTATTACATAATAAAATATTTAATAAAATTTAAAAATATGTGAATTTTTATTAATAAATCAATTCCATAATGATATAATCAATTTTGAAAATATTTAAGGAAAACATGGTTTTTGAAGTAAAATGATTTTCTAATGATGATAGATATAATGATATATTTTTCTAAAAATATTTCAACAATAATTTTATGTACCAATGATGTAAAAATAGTACTATTATATAAAAATATCCTGAATAAATATATTATATCAGTATTCATGAGTTTATTGAGTTGAAGATAATAATATTTCATTATCAATAATTTCATCTAAAAACTATATTAATATATGAAAGGATTATAAAATAAAAAATGACCACTTTGGTAAAATTTGGATAGTAGGAGAGATTAATATAATAAAATTATTTTAATAAAATATAAAAAATATCAACAGTTCAATATATACACAAACAAAATTAGTCATTAATATGACATATGTCACATAAAAGTAGTAGTGATAAGAGAAACATTTACCTCATGTTTTATTTCCATCATATAAATTTGAAAATACAATATAATAGTCCCTAAATTATTATGAATATATTACAATAACATATTCATTTATTTTAATCCCTTTATATTTGACTTATTTTATTTTATGACCCCTTTATTACCGATTCATTTTTAAAATAACTATTTAATGTGATAATTTCTTCATTTTTAAATGATGTTTCAGTTATAAAATTTTTCTCCTTTTACATTGGTCATGTTTAAATAATGTACATAACATTATAAATGGTTTTAATAGCATATTTTTTAATATATTTATTTATAATAATATATAAAAGATATTGATATTATATTGATTACTCTAATCATGGAGATGGTAGGTCAAATGTATGAATGAACAGAATATCAATTTTTTGAAAGATTGATTATAATAAAAATAAATATAAATTCACCACAAATATAAAAATATTTTATAATACATATATTTTATATTGATAAATTTCACCTATATTTCCATCCATTTATAAATTAATTGATAAACGTTTAACATTCATATATGGAGGCGGTATTCCACACTTATGCATAAGAGATATTATTATTTTCTTAATGATGTTATGGTGGTAAGTTACATGTTATACTATATTTCATGAATAATTTTTACATAAAAAATGTAAAATATATACATTAAATTTATCCATGTTATCTTCCATGTAAATCGTAAGCGAGAAACAAGTTGCATCTTTTTGTGAGGTCGTAGTATGCCATTCACACAAGAGACATTAACATATAACTCACTGATTGGAAACTAAGAAGATATGTGTTGTAAGGAAATTATATATGTATTTTAATTTTAATAATTTCCTAAATATATTTTAAATCCATACATTTATTTATCCTTTAATGTTTTTGATTGAAAATGATTTATAACGATTAATGAGCTGATATTCCTTTGTACACAAGATCCACAATTTCATTTCCATTTTGAGTCATGTGTATAAGAAAATAGTATATGAAATTCACAGAAAAACATTTCAGTATATATGATATGGTAGTTTTATTTATATTATCATCTATGAAAATTATTTTAAGAAAGAGGAAGAAAAATCAAAACAAATATACATGTTAATGAGTTTTACCCCTTCTCTAGAGGACTACATTAGGATTTTACATAAAGCCTTATTAGGATATATTTATTATCAAACTATAGACTGTAGTCTCTGTTTATCCAAAAGGATGATTTTCCTATGAATTATCTGGGAGCCTCCTTGTCTTAGAAATCCTTGTGCATCCGCGACTTGGACTCCCTTGTTAGAAGAGTCACTAATAGAATCTTCAATTGGAAAAACATGTACCTTTATTTCTGGGGGAGGATCACTCTGGTTAAGCGAATTCTTCTTTCCACCTCAGTGGACGCCCTTTCCACCATTAAAGACCCCAAGGGAGTTATACAGAGCATGGATAGAATTCTTGCATGATTTATATGGGATCCCCTATTCATGGTAAAACAACATTGGGTCTTCTGGGATAGGATGAAGAGGCCTAGTAGTGATGGGGGTATTAATGTCTGTAACCTTTAGGATACCATCGCATGAATGCAGGAGAAACTTGATTGGGAAGTGTTGGAGCAGCGCTCGTTGTGGGGTATTTCCATGCATACATGCTATACTGAGGATGGGGACTCTCTTGCGATTCAAACCTCTAGCCTCTAGAAAGTGGTTGCTTCATGTATCAGTTCCATCTCTCCCCATGTTTGTTGCTGGAAATCCTTTTTTTATTTCCATAAATTCGGGTTAGGATAACCAGAAACCTCACACACAAACAACAAACCACGGGATCCGTGAAACCCCTTCTTCCAATAGAAAAACCACCTCATAATTTCAAAACTCAAAAACAGCTCGAACCACGTGTCCACCTCGAGCCACAGAACCACCTCGAGGAGTGTGTCATCACAAAATCCAACGTCACCTCCCATTAGATTGTCGGCGAGAAAGCTGGAGCACCATGCACCACCATTCACAGCGGGAAGACGGCAGAGCCGTCGCTGTAACAACTGTTGACCCCTCGAGAAGCATAGTTTTTGTCGAGGAAGCCGGAGAGAGATTCTACCCTGCCACCATCTTCAAAATCCATCGTCACCACCTCCGTTGAAGAAACAATTTGAATGGCCAGAAAACAGCCACATTCACAACCCATAAACCCATCCCTTTCAATCAGTGAAAACCAATAAGCACTCGCATAGAAGATTTCGAGAGGAAGAACATCACCAAAAACCCATAAATCACCCAAAATATAAAATCAAAACGAACAAACAGCATAGTACATCACCAGTTTCAAGAAAAACCCATCCTCAAATGATCACACACCGAACTCCAAGAACAAGAGTTTGTCTGATAAACCCTCCTGACGTCATGCTCATCAGCTCCAAACAAAACAAGCTCCCAACACCGCCATCCCAGAAAACCAGAGATGAAACGATCGACATTGAAACACCCCATGTTTGTTGGATTGACGGTACAGGAGACATATCATTTTGGCATGACAAATGGTGTGGAGCGATCATTTGTCTTCAAGATTTCCATGTTACGAACATCACATTCAAGGAGGCTGGTTGCTACCCATCATTCATTACCAAAGTCCTTGAAATGAATCAACATGACACATTCCATCTTATCGATCTTTTATCTATCACCGATAAAGGCGTGTAAACTCTGTCTTCTTCACGGTCGTTCTCCTCCAAAGATTACCGACGCACAATTCCAAACCATCATGAAGGAGATACCTGGAACGAGACTCTATGGGATAGACTCATTCCCTCAATGTTCAACTTTCTGGTATGGATAGTTTGTAACAGAGCACTCCCCACTGACTAAAAAATTTGAAGATGCGGTGTGAGAATGGATTCTAGGTGCATCTTTTGTAGGAGGAAGTAGGAGGAGACCTAGATTCACCTGTTCTTCGAAAGAAAGTGGGAACCAGTGGTTTGGGCCTTCTTCGGTTAATTCACAGTAGTATCAATTCCAACCATGGTGGAGGATCCTTTCATGGTTCGTTGGTTTCACGGCTCGAGCGAGGCTAGATCTGGGAGAATAGCGTGAAACATTGTCCTCCAGGAAGGCTGCTAGTGCTTATGGCAAGCGCGAAACAAAATCGTCATTGATGGGGTGACGTTGTCTGGCTGAGAGATCATCTCCAGAACCACATCCCTTCTACTGGACAAGAGAAAGTCCCTCTATCTTTACAGGGATGATCCTATGCTGCAACGACTTATCATAAATCCTCAGGGAGCACCTGTCCACGCTAGTTTACCTTTAGGTAACTGTGTTAGGTGGCTCCCTCTGGCTCATGGTTTGAAACTTAATACTGATGGCTCCTACAAATCTGGAGTCATGACTAGAGGAGGGATTGTCCATCATTATTCTGGTTTGGTTTATTTTGCGTTCTCCATCCGGCTGGGGCATGGTACCTCGCTTTCGGCATAAGCAAAGAATGTGCTCCTAGGACTCTCGGTGAGTTGGCAGTGTCACCTTCATCTTCTGGAAGCTGAAACAGACTCAATGATAGTCCATAACGCTATTCAGGGCCTTGGGCCTATTCCTTGGTCAAGTGAATATGTCACCCATAAGTGTCGTACACTTCTAAACAGCAACACAAAAGTGTCCCACACATGGTGGGAAGGTAAAAGGTGGCAGATTACTTGGCATCTCTTGATCTTCTTGGAACAGAGTGCGTATTTTTTCATGACTTCCAGATCTTGAAAGCACCGGGGATTAATATTCTTAGAGGTGATTCTCTATGTCTCCATTTTTTTAGACACCTGTATAAAATTGTCTCTCTTCCCCTTTGTGAGCCGTGTTTGTTTTTTTATTCATTTTGACCATCTATTATATATATTTACGATGATGATGATAGGAGATGAAACACATGGAATTTTTAAAATGATAATGTGATACCAATATATTTATCATGAAAAAATTCTTCAAAAAGTGTCAATAGTGAAACATAAATATTATAAAATAGGTTCAATTCTATAATAATGTGTTTTTAAAAGTATTTAGTACATTTTATCACTTATATTCCTAGGGTAACCATAAATAAACTCATTTTTACCTCATCCATGGTAATTGAATTTTAGTTTTATTAACAATTCCTTAATCTCAAAGAAATAGTTGAACATGTTTTATAATATAAATTATGATGATCCAAAATATTCTATCAATTTTTTAAAATTTAATTTAATGAACTTGGTGAACTCAATTTAAAATTAATCCCATATATGATTTGAAAAAATGAGTTTTCCTAATAAAGAAATGTAAAAATAATAAAATGTTTTTATATCCCAACTAAATAATGATATTTTTTAAATAACATAAAGTAGTGAAATTGTAATAAAATTTAACTAATTTTACATGATAACCAATTTAAAATATAATTTATCAATTTAAATGTTTTAAATTAAAATAATAATTAAATTCAACATTTTTTCATTTTTCATCAAAAAATAATTCTTTTTTGAGAATTTTAAAAAACTATCCCATAGATATTTATTACATATATATTAAATAATTTTATATATTTTTAAATAATTTTTCTTAAATAAGAAAATTATAATTTTAATGTATGTGTTCTAGCACAGTGATACAACCTTTTAGAAAAATACCGTTTTTGAGACAACATTTATTTTTTTTCCAAATGATTTTTATTTCTTTATTCTATATACGACAATTAAATTTCTATTTTAAATTTGCTAAAAATATTGTTTTAATAATTTATTTTGTATTATTCACTCCTAACAACATAACATATTTTTTTGTAATGGAAATTTTTAAATCATAATATTTTAAAAGAGTATAGATATTTATTTAAACCTATTGTTTTATAAATCACATCCTATCGATGAAATTAAATTTATTTGAAAATAAATATACAAAAAATTCTTGTTGTGTTAATTTTTTTTCTGATATTAGTGTTTAAATTCACATAATCTATCAAAGTTGATTTTCTTATTTTAATATCTCATTGGGTTACCATTTCCATGCCTTCAATAAATTTAATCCCCGTAATTTAAAGTTTATGTCGATAATCAAGGGCTTAAAATTTAGAAATATAATTCCATAAATTTCCATATCATACAGTGGTTAATAAAAAACCACCTAATAAGTTATAAATTAAAATATGAAGGTAATCTAGAATAATATATTACTGGATAACATCTATGTGAAGAGAATATATTGACAAGGATGAAAAAAGTAAATAACTATGGAAGGTGATGAAGACCACTGGTCATGTGAAATTGGGAGATCCCAAGAAGGTGAATTACTAAAAACTGTAAATCTATAAAGGTTAAATAGACCATTTATTCATCATAAATGAATGTATTCGGATAATGTTTTTTCCAATATCTTTTTCATAGAGATAAAGAACTCCATAACTTCCTATGAATTCAATGAAATATACTTACTTGGTATCATACTATTTCATAAGCACAATTTCATCATTTGGTTTTTCTTTGATCATGTTCCACATCATCTCATAATCAATTAAATTAGGATCTAATTGGGAAATTATTTTATAAAAGGAATAAAATTAGACGTCAATGGATCATAAAATCCATAAAAGAGAAACATCACATTCCTCCTATTTATAATACAACAAAAATGATTAGAAAAAGTTTTCCATTATAATAAATTAATATCTAGTACAAATATTGTAACCATGAAAACCAATTTAATCAATTTCATTAATGGATAACCAAGATACATGTCAAAAAAAATGTCTCTTCAACTTCAATGTCCAATAATTTATATGGATGTTCAATAAATCTTCATTATTTTCCCCAAAAATATAATTTTTCTCTTAATGTCACATTCCCAAAAGGAAAATTCCCTCATCAAAATAAATCCAAAATGAAATAAATATTATTATTAAAATTATTAATTAACATATTATCTAATATATTCTATAAATTGAAACAAACAACAAACTATAAAAAATATATCATAAACTATCAAATATCATGACAATTTAAATGAAAGAATATTATCTAAAAAATATATTATAATGATTATAATATCATTATCAAGCATATATTATGGGTTATTATCATGTAATCATATGTTTTCTAAAATGATTGACTTATACTGAGTCAATTTTCCGATTTTCAGTACCATTCATCATTTACTAAAAACACTTTTAAGAAAAAATAATTGGATTAAATTTAATACATATAATAATAAATATAACAATATATTAATTGATAAAATACCATTATAAAATTATTATAGAATCCAAACATACGAACATTAATCATTCCACTTTTTCATTATTAGTATTATAATATTTACCTTATCCCATAGATTATTTTGATATATATTCCATTTATTATTGGTTTATTAATTTTCATGGAGCCTATTCTAATTTTAGTTGATTTATTTCACATTTGAATATTATTTATTAAACTTTAATTCATGATAATTTTTCCCATTCTCTTAACACAAAACATAAACTCACATTCCAATTAATGAAGTGCTATAGTGATTCATTTTTCAATGATTAAATACGGTAACATAATTTTTTCCATTCATCCTCTTATCCATTTTTAATTTAATGTCATATTCATCTCTTTCATCACATATATTCCATAATACATAGTGAATAATTTCTACTTCCTAATATTATATGAAACTATGTCCTCAAATTATTGGAATTTTTGGAAGACAAGTTCCATGGGACTAATCATCTTAATCCCATCATAGAAATTATAGCTACAACTAATATATGATGATTTCATTATGTTTCCCTCAATGAATAAATTTTTTTTAATGTCTAAGAAGGGATGAACAATTTGGTTCATGGGAATCTTAATCATTTTTGGGGTTTATTCCATGTTTAAGTGAATCTCCATGAACACGATGTGATTGTAGTGGATGTATATTATGGACATTGTTATATCCTCTACTCGATCCCAGAGCTAGTGAATACCCATTCTATGTTTAATAATAGAAAACCACTTATCCAATTTTTAATAATCAATGATGTCATTAATTATAGGGGGAGATACTCACTCATTATAATCACCATGTTTTTTAAAATATAATTCATGGATAATATCAATTTAAAATAAAAATCCTTTGAAATAAAAACTGGGGATTTCTAAGGGGCTACACTTAGTCTAACAAATATCATCCATATAAATATCATTAATTTATTTATTCAGCTAACACAAATCAATGTGGACTATATGATATGATTATATATTTATTTATGTATCTCTTACTATAGGTCTAGATAAAGATTTATGTCTAGAATGGGAGGTGGGTATGAAACATCCTTAGGGAAGACAAAATTTTATTCCATCATCACTTTGGAAAACAAAAATATTATATTCTTTACTACTCAAATGGACATTGTTGTCAACTGAGAGGTAATTTTATTGGACCCTCGTACATACGATCTCATCTGAGTATTCCTTGGAATCCTTCTTTCTAAGGAAGTAAATTCTCATCCCATTATATCAAACACACAGTAATCCCCACTTGGAACAATCAGAGTAGTTATGAATAATAATTATCATTTATATTATAATAAATACATTGTAGGAATCGTCACAACTATAGAAAAATACTCTATGAAGAGATATGTAGTCATCAAAACATCTTCAGTTAGAGTCGCTAATCATGGGGTTTGAACTAATGTTCCACTAAAATATATAAGTCTTTAAAAATACATGAGAAGAACAATGTTTGGGTAGTTTATGTTTCTATAAAAACAATATCTAATATAAATAAGTCATAATTTTAACCTCCTATCACACTCGTAAACTTAGGTTCATAATAATATATTATAGGAAACTGGGGATCACATTTACATCTAATCAAAACTAAAATAAACTTCAATATACAAATCAAAGGGAAAAAACACATACACCTAGATAATATCTAATTAGGTTGACACTAACTCACACAAAACAAGATTATAACAAGTCAATATTGAATTCATTGAGGTTTGTGAAGCATTCAACCTCATTAAATTCAAAGGCCCATATAAAAAATTTCCATGCATGGGTTCCTCCAATTCTCTCCATTTCCAAGGAGAGGGTTCATCATCGGGGCCACCATTATGAGGTGTCCTAAAATTTATGAATACTAAATTTATAGACTATATCTATTTTGTTATCACATAATGATCTATATCATTATTTAATGGGAAGACAATACCAATGAAACTTATAAAGAGATTCCAGCCTACATGTGTTATCTTATCGAACATCCATAAACTACATTTTCTCAACATAAAATTGAATACCAACCTATATATATAGAATTGGGTCCAGATATTATTCAATTTATGGGGGAACCAATCACTAACCATCATTAGGGGTTTATCTAATGGATAGTTCACAAAACCGAGGCTTCAATTCATGGATGTTCATCATAATTGTCTTACTACAGAACCATAATTGGTAATCTATATTGTGGAAAATTAATTTTCAATATCATATATTATCATTAATATAATATATATTGAGCTTACCCAATAAGTACATGGAAAAAAAACCCATTCAAATATGAGATATATACTATTTATTTCTCTAAAAACAGTACCCCCATGTATTAGGTCGACATGATGGTTATTAGTGTACTAGTGAATGGTTACTTTGGTGTACATACAATCACAAGGATCCCAAACCTAATAAATGAACATAGGACACAAAACATAATTTACCTACTTCACAGATAAAATCATCACATGTATACTATAACTTGATTTAATTCATATGATTCCCTTGATATCATAAGTTCATAACCCAATCCACTATGGTGCACTTGGATGGGAGAAATATGATAGTGAAGCCACAATCCCACCTGAAATTGTCTATGGTATTAAGACTATAATTGAGTAGTTATAACACTCCCATGGGTGGACATCTCTAAATGTATCTGTTTACACACAAAAATCATAATACATTATTATAATGTATAAATGAAAAAATCCGGATACATTTAATACATGGCTTACATTTACTTCCACAATATAAAATGAAATAATATTATTATTGAATGATAAGTGTCAAATAATTGATTTCCAATATTATAAAAGGTAGTGAACTACATTAAAAAATAGGGGATGTCATGAAACATCCCAAATATTTTAGCAACATAATATTGAAGCCAGCACAAACAAAGCCTAATGGGTTTCCTTGATCCATATGGGTTGGAGACAATAACCTTGTATAATACATGATAAAAGAGGTACTGATTTTTCCATAGAATATTTAAAGATAAAATATACACTTCAATATACTCAATACTCCAAAAGAAGAATGTACCAGAAAGAAATTAGTAAAATAGTTCCCAAATAGATTGATAAATAACACTAAATAAAAAAAATGAAAAGGATAAATATAATTATGAAAAGCTCATGTGTAGCACATGAACAACAACTCTGTTAGTCTCCCTCAACCCTCTATGGTGCCAATGACCAAAATATATCCCACCTCTAACTGGTTTATTTTCATTACATGGAACTAGAAAAGGAATGTCTAAAAATTTCGGAACGAAATTGTAGTGGTTATCTATATATCCTAGTAGGGTCTTACCAAGTGATACATAATTAATTCCATTATTATATAACCAATTACCAATGTTTTTTCAATAAAACAAGGAACAGTATATCATTGACATGTATTTTACCAAAACAAATCCATAACATTAATTGATAATTAGATATATAAAAATTGGATGAAATGAACATTTTATATTAAACACTTATTTAAAACATTACAAATGATAAAAAAATATCAATAATAATTAGCATGTATAATCTAGTCAATAAATCATATGATTATATAAAAATAATAATTTTATGCTACTATAGGTAATTGGATGTTTTCATATCTATATAATGATATTGTCTCATGATATTTTTGCACACAAAAAACTCAATCTAAACCCCCATTGAGAACCCTCATGGTCCATGCACACCCCTGAAGGGGAAGCCTTTGGCATTCAGGTCCCAACTATTTTGTAACAGTTTTCCTTTTCAATCAATTTTTATGGATTCAATATCCTAGAGTTAATTTCATTGTTACTAAACACTACAATTCTAACATTTTATTCAAAAATCAACCAATATAACATGTAAAAATAATAAAAATTCAAATCGTATAAAATTACAATTCCAATGTTTTTTGTTTTGAACATGCCTCTCCCATTTCAAAACAAAAATGATGGTTTTCATAAATTCATTCCATTTACATAATCAGTCCTTTCGATGCATTAATTTCAAAATTCAAAAAAAATTATCAAATCGGTTTCATAATAATTACATAATTTTCCCAATATCTTCTCTGTATTTCAATTCCATTAAAATTGTAGTTTTTATATGAAATATTTCAGGCCATTTTCTATCACATATCAAATACATTAAAGTCCATATTATAAAATTAAATAAAATATAATTTCAACTAAATATATAAAATTTAGGTTTCTATAGTATAGTAATGTAATATGTAATCACCTATATTTAATCACAAAGTCATGGACAAAAACAATAATGGGATCAATAAAGAAAAATTAGGTGAACGTGAACAATAAATTAATCCTATAATCAGGATCCAAAAATGGATTTTTGATCCATTAATAAAATGGAGATATATTAAAATATAATTAGGATATAAAGATGGATCTGATGAAACCACATGGTTTAAGATCCACATACCCAAAAGATAGAATGAGAATAATGATTCTCTGATCTGACAGGAAAGGGGGTTTGAGGAGACTAAATAGCTTCTTATGATACATTAATAACTGATTAATTGTGTTTGAGTTGAAATAGGGGGAGTATGGGTTACAATGGATGGTTTTTTAAATGTGTTAGTTGGATTTAAAATTGACTTAAATAGTTTGATGTGTAGGCCCAAGTGGTTAGACAACTGTGTGTTCTAAACAAGCTCCCATGTTGGTTGGTTTCATGGATAATCATAGGAGGTTGATCGGTATGTAAGCTTTGGTTCTAACCCTGATGAACCTCTCTATATATGAATTATTGATTTGTAGTTTTTGTAAACTTGGACAGACTTCCATGAAAACCGACAACCTTCTCAGCCCGATACGAGGCCCGATAGTCATTTCTAATCCTCCAAGGGTGGAAACTAGTTTTAGGAATCAATGATAAACAATGTGGGAATACTTTATATTAATATTAACTGATAAAAAATACATATAGAGAACACAGAAATAATCTATAAAACATAGAACCAAATTAAGGAGTTATTCTAGAATCTAATATAACTATATCATAAAGGAACGATAAACTAAATGAACACAAAAAATTAGGAACAGAGTATAATAATTATGTGACCTCTTTTCCACCAAAATCCATTAGACCAAAATTCACCACAGGAAACACGAAAATGACTTGAACGTAAAAAATAGTTCAGGTAAACCGATGCTGAGTGGAAATGTATGGTTTCATCATAAATATCATAGTAGGTAAGCAAAATAGAATTTGAACATTTATATTCCCAAAATGGTCGATATATTATAATTTTGAATAAATTTAGGAATATAGTATTATTTCTATAAATAACCAAAATGAATTCCCCCTTTTAAAACCCAGTTTGAATATCAAATTCCATGTTGGAAATGCATCACAAAGGGTTCATAAAATAATTGAAAATATAAAACAATAAATGAATCATGGTTTAGAAGGAAACCCAAAAAATGTGGAAAAATATATGTTAAATGATAAATTTCTCAATAACCAAATATACAATGTTTTGTAAAGAAAATTTTGAACAAATTTATATTTAGCCTGAGTGATTTCAATAGTTTCATTAAAATAAATCCCTAGACATACTTTCGTTGGACCCACCTACTAGAATGTGGTTCATCTTTGTAGTCAATAACCAACTAGATACTCTAAACAAGACTCACTGTTATAAGATACCATCCTACAAATCCTTTGTCCTGGGGATACAGATCCATATAAACATGGTCACTATGAAATCATCTTTTCACCCTCTTCACGACTTCTAAGAATCCCATGATAATAGTATTAAGGAGAATGGTGATTGCATCACACATATATAATGAACCAATAACCCATATATGATACTGTGCATGCCTTTTTCAATCCATAACATCAAATTTGTGTTGAACTTATCATTAGATGGTTTACCATAGGGTTCTCACAAAATATGGAATCATAGAATGGTCCATCTTGGACTACACCCCAAATTATTTTCAAACTCAATTTCAAAATATCACAAAATACCCACCATGCAGTAAAATTTACAATACAAATACATTTATGAATTTTTTTTGAAAACTACTCAAGATTTAAAGATAAAAAATGATCATTTTTTAAAAATTTCTTGTCAAACCATAGATCTAATTTTCCAAACAGGGAAAAGATTTGGAAAACCATTTGATAGTGTAAATTTTAGATCATTTGTGAATAAAAAATCCACATAAGAAAAATTTGAGTTTTAAGAGAAAATTTTTGGAAGAAGGGGGCTATAGAAGAAAAGGTATAAGGGGGGAATGTGTTTTGAAATCATAGAAATATGGATGATATTTATATACAGATCCATCGTCATTTATAATCCAATCTATATTTTCATATAGGGAAAATATGAATATTACCACATCCAATAGATCATATATTGAATTCTGTAGAAATACCAATGGTCTTGATTTATGAATCAAAATTAGAATTCAAACTAACTTCAAGGGTCCACACATTTGTACCAAAATTCCGATGTCCCGAAAATCCACACCCAAAACATAGTTCATAAAAATAACAAATTTCCAAGATATTATCAAGGATAATCATATCCCAAACTTCTAAATTTAATATTTTATAATAAATTTACATTTCATAAAAAACATTTACCTATATATATAATTATAACCATTGAAAAATGATTAAAAATCAATTTTACCAATCTAATAAAAAAAATAAAAAAATCTCACAAACACATCACACTCACTTGGAACACATTAATTAATTAATTATATATATTTAAACCTGAAATTAAATTTTTAATAAAGATAATTGATGAAGAAACCTACCTATACAATGTTTATATGTGACAAAACTACATGAACGTGAAGAACAAAGATCGAGAGAAAATCTACTGACCCTATCATCAAGAAAACTCAATCCAAACTTTGTCCCTCCAGAATAATGTTCCTCCAAGAAGAAAAAAAAAAGAAAAACATAGATAATTTTATGTAGGGGGAAGAAGTGGGTAAAATTTTCCAAAAACTAAGAGTATCTCACCTTAGAATCCTAAAGATGCAACCATGATAAAAGAAGATCCCAATAGAGGGGGTTTGGGATCCCCCTAATACATCTATGATGAATGGGCAGGATAATCGAAATTATTTTAAAAACGGGAAGGATAAAAGTGTTATTTAAATGATTTAAAGTACTTGTATAATATGCATAGTTTTTCTGAATGATTTTATGTATTGTGTGCAAATCTAGAACACCCTATTAGAGAATGGGGACACCTGCACAGGCTGGATTTATAGTTTGAGAGACTATGAAGCAACATTTAAAATTACCTCTATCAAAAATAATGATTCACTCACATGATTTCCACATGAATTATCTCACCCATGACCAAGTCAATATCCTTGTCCTAAACACCCCGTATGAGCTACAATTTTTCTAGATTTCCTCATACATTTTGGGTGAATCGATGCACTATTCATTAATGAAAAATCAAGAAAGAACAATTTCATTTAAAAACACACTTTGTCTTAACCATCCATATGGGTTACCATAAAACCATGCACACTGACCATTTGTGGGGAAAAATTACACATAGAACCTTCAAAAAAATAGAAAATACCCTCGTGAACTCATCAAAAACCTTAACCAAAAGATATAACATTAAGATAAGAATAAAATAAATCTGAAAATATGGAGAGGGTGTGAAACTTCTCCAAAAAAAGAATTAATTTCCATAAGGTCACCCATCAAAACAAGGAAAAATCATAGTCCCGAAAATGAATGAAGAATAAAAGAATCCATGATACTCTATGTAACCATTTTTTCACTCCACAATTCAAACACCTCAAACTCCGGAAAAAAAATTAATGATCCATAGTGGGTGTTAACACATCTTAAGAGTTAAAAAATATGATGGTACTGACCTTAGAACTCCCAATGGATGAATTATAAACAAAAAACCTAGAAACCCATGATTTTATATTCCCATGGACATAAGTATATCAAAGTAAGATAAAATCAAAACCAAAAGAAATCCATGAAATGGAAAACCATTTAATCGCTCAAATCTATTAAACACCATTATATAAATTATAGGAATACATTGATTGCAAGATCTATAGAAAAATAATTGATTTTTAAAAAAATAAAAACCATAATACTAAAGAGATATCAAACCATTACAACTATTATACAAAGAATAAAATGTGTTCTATCAACCCTACACTCCGTATTTTGTGACTTTATGAAGAGATTCAATTTGGGTTATATTTCTACATCCATTGTTCCTTGAAGAATCTATTACCCCAAAATCTAAAGCTAACAACCTATCCTAGTGTCTTCCTTGTCTAGAAAAACATCTTGTATAACTTATCCAAG
Organism: Viscum album; assembly: GCA_963277665.1. Taxonomy (NCBI): domain Eukaryota; kingdom Viridiplantae; phylum Streptophyta; class Magnoliopsida; order Santalales; family Viscaceae; genus Viscum; species Viscum album. Next base: position 55,950,481 of record OY728143.1, on the reverse strand, counting down.
TGACCCAAATGGACACATTGTCGATTGACTATTGGAAGAAAATGAAAATATGGGTTTGAATTCCTGGACCAACAATACTAAAATAAAATGATTTAAATGAAAAATTAAAACAAGCTAGGAACATAAAAAATAGGTTCCTCATGAATAGGTTCCTATAGAACACATCTTTCATTGGATGTGGATCCTCAATGAGTAAAAATATAGAATGAGATGCCATCTCCTACCGACTGTTACATTGGTACTAAATCTATAGAAAATTCAATTTCCACTATCATAATAAATAGAACTTTGTTAGATTATAGAACTCTCTGTTTTTTATTTGGGAGTAGACCCAAAATTATGAGTGGAGGTTTCAGTATATCCTTTGATGAAATGTACGGATAAAAGGAAATTGGAACATTGATGTCATAAACATAGGCATTCTCTATATACTAACCTTGTTGAATGTCTAAAATCTCTTCCACTTTATTCGACTCCACATCCTTTGGAATAAAAATAAATGAATAATTTCTTAAACACATACCAATATATTGTTACATGAACAATGTTGGGATGATCATCGTCCACCACACCAAAATTGATACGTCAAATTAACATAAAATGATAATAAATATCATGGATTCATGAGTTCACATTGACCTAAAGACGTCATTGACTTTTTTTAGACACTCTACAACCTCCAGTGGACCATGATCACCATGGATGACTAGAATAAACTATGAATAAATTGACTCTTAGACCCCACTAGTAGTCTAGAATGTCTAAACAAATAGAGTATACCCAAAGGAAATAACATGGGCTTTTCTGGGTGGCATAATATAAAAAGAATAAAAAATATATCTAAAATGTTCCAATAGTTGAACAAAAAATAACATCCAAAGACAAAATAACATACTCATAAACCCAACATAAAAAAATAGTAATCATATTTCAAAACCCACCACTACCAATTCAATTTCAAAACCTATCAACACAAAAACTACATTTTAATCATACAAACCCAATTAGAAATCCAATTTTAAACACCCAAGACAACTTTATAAAAAATCTTATATTAGGAGCATAACATTTTAATTTTTCAAACCCATTTTCCAAAAATATCCATTTTCCATTTTGATATCCAGTCACACCAACAAAAAGTAAGATAATAAATAATTCACACTAAAACTATTACAATAGGTATCACGTCTTCATGTATAACCCATCCACATGATTGAGAAGAAAATACCCCAAGATATAACTCACCGTGGTATGTATCATGAACCCTGAACTCAGGCTCCACATGGGTCTCACCTCCTTGAAATATCCCCTCTCAACACCATCTCGCATCCACTATAATTCCCACAACCTCAAAAACTAAATAATAACTAGAAAAAAAATATCAAAACATCTGAAACTAAAGAATAAAATCGTAGAACACCCTAGGTAACTTATGGATTATAATGAACAATATTTCACAGTGATCTACATATGCCTACCTATTTAGTTACAAAATTCCTATCTCCAAAAGAACTAATACCCCCAAATAAAAAGGGCATGATTTGAAACCATTTTTTCACAAAATAGATTAGGGCTTCTCAATGAACTGACACTAGACAAAGCCTACGATAAAGAATTTGAGGCATTATCGATCCTCTCACAATAGAAACTAATATTGAAAATAAAATATAATTCATGTGGGATCAATTTTCCCCAAATGAACTAATTCAAATAATCCCAAATGAGAATGAAACAATATAATATAAACAACATATCAAAAATAAATCAATAATCCAAATCCTAAAACAAGGTTAGATGAAAGGAATAAAAAAATAAATGAACCCAAAACTAATCCAAAACCCTAGATAGACACAGTATCTATGTGACCTCAAGGTTAAAAACATCCATAAAACCATCCCAATATACAAGAAACCAGAACAGAACCTTGAACTAAATATAGTTTGGGTCTATTGATGCTAAAGAGAACAAGGTGGTATAATAATAGACAGATCATTAGGTAGGAACCAAATAATCCATCTCACTTTTTCCAAGAAATAGTCCAAAAATATACATTGAAATACATTTATGATATTACGTATTTTTTATTAAATAACCAAACACATTTATTTTTTTACATCCCATTTTAAAAGTCAAATACAAAGTTATAAATAAAGAGAAAGAAGTTCCCAAAAAAATGAAAATCTAAACCACAATGAAAAATATGGTATGTATAGAAATCCCTAAATAAATGAATCAATAATGGTGAAATTTGAGAATACCAAATAAAATATTAAATAAAGTGATATAATCCTATGTTGGAACATATATATATATATATAGTAATGGGATTTTCGAAGACATATCTAGAAGAAATTCGCGGACAAACTCATCTCAGACCCACTCTATAGTATATGCTGATGCTCCAAGTTAATAACAAACTAGATACATTGAACAAGCCTCAGTAGTGGAAATTCTGATATGTGTTATCACCTATCTAGGGGGCATAAATCCATTTGATCAGGATCAGTATGCAACCATCATTGGGACCTCTACATGGAACCTGGTAATCCCTCTAGAATATTATAAAAAAGAATGGGGGTCATCACACGTGGTTCATGAGCCTATAACCAACATATTCTATAGTGGAAGCCTAGACCAATCAATGAAACCAAATATGTGATGACACTCTCATCAGAAGGGTGGAAATAGGGGTCTCAATACACATTCAATCATATAAGGTTCCAATTATGCCTACAGGATAGAGGATATTGAAAACCAATTTCCAAATATCATAAAATACCAACCATTCCATAAGATTTAATATATAATTTAATTTACAAAACCATTTCAAAATACATGGTGCAAACATTGTTCCCAAATAAAATGTTCCAAACATGAATTTTGAGTAGATATTTTTAACAATCCCCAAATACAATAGTATAAATGGACCAAAAATTAGTAAATAGATTACGAACCCCCATTTTACATAAGTAGGGAACCATGGAAAAACATAAGAAGCATTGTAGGTTTATAAGATTTATATGGGATTAATGGGTCTATGAAATTAAACCGAGAATATAGGAAGGAATTTTGAAATGTGGGAATTAATAGGTACACTTCCAATGTGTTCCATCATTATTTCAATTCACATCTATATGTCCATAAATTTCCCATAAGGAATTGACCAAATCCATTGGCACATATATTGAAATCCATATAATTTCAAAACGTTTTTATTTCTGAAGTACAATAAGAGTTTTGACTAGTTATAAGGGTTCACACAAAATCACGATAGAAAAAGTGTCGCGAGAACCCATACACATGACATAGTTAATAAATAAATCCCAATATATTACCATGAACAATAAAAATCGAAACTCCTCAATATAATTTTAAATTAACAATTGGAATTTCATAAAACACATTATATTTGTAGATATAGGTGTGACTAAATAAATCCTTTAGATACTGATTTTTACAAGTCTATGAATGTAAAAACACTACGACAATTCACAAAAAAATAATAAGAAGTAAGTACACATTTTTTATTTAATTAAAAACACATTTGCATCAATTAGAATGTTTCATAAAGTAAATGGATGAAGTTACATACATTAACGACATGAGGACATGATTAAACACCAAGATTGAAATAAAATAATCCATTTAGAAAATATTCACCCCCAAAAATCAATGAAAATGTAGCCAAATATAATCCCTCAACACAAGGGTTCATCCTAGATGGAAACCACCATAGGAAAATAAATAAACCAATAGGAAATGAGAATAAGAGGTCAGGATTGGCCAAAACCAAATACGAAAACACATTATAAGATTAGAAAGTAACCATTGATGAACGACAACATTAAAGAGAAGTTTTTGAGAGACCTTGTTGCACCTCCTTCAAATTGGTGATGTGAATCCTATATAGGGTAAAATAGAGGGAGGTGGAAAATAGTAATTCCCACATTTTAGTGATCCTAGGAATGTTTTGTGGTGTTCCCGCATGGTTTTCCAAACCACGTAGAAATTGTGTTTACCATACATTTGGGAGTAGTCACCCACAAGGCCTTTATACAGTGTTTGGGAGACCGTGCACCAATGATGAAAATTACCTCTATTAAAAATGAATAGTATCTTGCATGCTTACCACGTAGTTTCTCATAACTATGTTCATTCTATATTCCCCATCCTATACATATCCCAATATATACACAAATATTTGTTTCCTTTAAAATATTAATCCAAATATATCATAGAGCATTCCGTGAAAACATTAAATGAACAATTTGAACAGAGAACAGAATTTTCCTTACCCAACATCATAGTTTACCCCAAAACCATTAAAACTAACAATGCATCATTCCAAAAAAACTAGAATCTTTTGAATCATAAATATTAAAATTAAGAAGTCAACCAAAACCTAAAACACCATTAACAAAAATATAATTGAAGAACAAACTTGGATGGGGTGTCCTAGGACTGACTAGTTTTAATGTTCAGAACATACTAGGTTTCCACTCTAATGTCTCAAAACATGGTATATGGTTTTATGGGAGAAACTGAACATTTTTTCCAGAACTATTCATAAACTATTATCGGTTACTTCATTATCCAAATTTCTTGAAATTTCATCCTATGACCATTATTTATAACACATGCAAACATAAACACATTATATCCCTAGAATCCATTTCGAGAAGATTTCATTTCCATTAGATGAGTCCAATTATATCCCAAATTAATCATGCTTACACATCTCATGAGAATACAAACCATGATACTGTATCATGGAACCTGAAGGTATCATCCTCCCCAATTGTATATATGTCCCAAAATCAATAATCCCAGCTAGATGCTCATTCATAGATAAATTAGGTTCAACATCACGATCCTATAAGATGCAAACATGAAATGGGTGAAAAAGATACATCTCAAGTGGCCATACATGTAACAAAATATGTATAGGTGTCAAAATTTGAGGAATTGATAAATATTATTGTACATTGATATCATTCCCAAAAACATTAAAAGGTATCACAACCCCATGTGAAATATTCAATTGTGTAAAATGATTTTGATGACCCAAATGGTCCAAAACACTCAAAACATCAAATCCCAAAATAAAAACTCCAAATTTCACTAATTAAAATCTAAATAAAATTTTGATCGACTATATTTAGTAAACATTATTTTAAGAATAAATGGGTCTTTATTGATGTTTCTTGGACTAAACATGGAAATAATAAAAAACTATCACCAATATAAATACCAAATAGTATATATTGACATGTTTTACAGTAAATGGCATAAAAAAGAAAAATTTAAAATTTATACTACTAACATTTAATTTTATAAAACACAAGTAGTCCCAAATAATCAACCCAATATCATCAAAAATCAAGAAATCAAAAACATAATAGGTCCCCACTAATATATATAGCTTATTTTCCCTGGAGATTATTCTTAAGATGGTATTAATTTCTCAAATGTACCTAAGATCTCATTCCCTATTAGGGGACTCACAAAACTAAATAAGTATATTATGGATTCCTTTTGGAGAAAATTATAGAAGGGACATCATGAAATCTTACCATATCTGGTACATAGAAATATCAAAATTCCGCTATGTTGGTTGAACCATGAATGATTATAATGCATATCGATTCGGGGAGTAGATAAATCAAAATCCATATCATAACCTACTTATAATGGATATGTGGTAAAACATCCATGAATCAAATAGATATCTCATCCCACATCCATATACCCACCCAATGATTATGATGAAAACTTGAAGGTTTTAGGGGATTAACTTTGACATACTAACATGTATAATAATGGGGGGAAACATTATCGATGTACTGTATCATACCAATAAAAAAGAATCATTTTCTCACATTATATAAAATCTCTATCATTCTAGGGTGTACTTCCCAATGGGAACTAAGATATTCCCCCATCAAAACATTTATAATGGGAAAAGGGAGAACAAAATTATTCCAAAAACATAGGATCCCCTCAAATGAGAAAATCCATTCAAAAAATACTCTCACCTATAAAGTGACATGTAATCCTATAATATTAATCATCTAGTGGTTATTTCTGAAGAACCATCTTGATAAGATAAGTTTTCAATTGAACACATTCCAAGATAACTTCATCCAATTCCTCCCAGATTTCTAAATAATATTGAGAAAAAATAGAAAACATGTTAGATTCATAATATGTTTCTTTCATTAACTATGATAAATGTATAATTGTTAAGAAGATAATGGCATTACACCTCAATGGTGTCTTAGTATTTTAGAAATAAAAAGAATACAGTCACCCCACCCAATTCCCCATTCATACATTCAAATATTTTTTTGAAAATATATAACTGACTATTTTTTTGTTAGAATAAATGGTGAACTATTCTCCCAGAATGAATCCTTAATAGATTTATTCATAGCTGTGATTTAGAGATTTTGGATAAAATAATTCATATCTAGAGTCTGAATCTATCTATTGTCATAGTCTATGACATGATCAATATGTAAAATATCCCAAATCTAAAACTGATTCATCATAAAAGAAAACATATTCATGAACAGTCTCTGTAAGTTCCAACAATAGTGAATATGTATAAATTCATTTTTTTCTAAATAAAATAACTCTATCATTTTTATACCAACAAAAAACAAACCCTTAAAAGTGAGGTAGGTCATTGGGGATGCCAACAATGTTAATTACATACCATGGTCAAGATCTAATATATCTTTAAAACATTACTTGGTTTATCCCATGTTGTAATATCTTTCACATTGTTAGGATCGACTGAGATACCATGTTCTGACAACATCTTTCTCAAGTAATTCACAAGTCATATATTGAAATTAAATTTTCAAATAATGGAATAAACCGTGATATCAAAATATTTCTTAGAAAACACTCAAATAACACATAGGATCCTCCTTAGTCTTAGAGAAAAACAAGATTTCATCCAAAAAAGCCAATTGGAAATTTTAAGGTAAATTTAGATGATCTTGTTCATTAAATCCATTGAAAATATGGGGAAATTTGGTAGACTAATTGGCATTATAATTTAATCATAATAAACTTAAATACTTTATAAGGGAGTATTTTAAATGTTAGACCCTTGTATTATTAAATGGTGAAAACCATATCGATGATCAGTCATTGAAAACAAAATTTCACTTTTTTACTGATAAAAACTATCATTAATCTGTGGTGGTACTTTCTCATTATTTAAAATAACAACTTTTCTTTATTGGTAATCAACACAAATTGGTAGTGTTTCGTAACAATTATTCGTAAGCAGAAAAGGATCCACCTATAGAAAAACACTCTATCACCTGATTTCGTTCTCTAACTGATCATCCAAATGATTTTCATAAGAATTAGAACTCTAATAGTGTTCTATTATAAGAATAATTAGATAATGGACATTACTAGTATTATATAATTAAGGAACTATAAATCTTTTTATGGTTTAATACATAATAAAGTAAGAGTAAATATATTCAGAATCTAGATGGATACTAAAGTAATATCATCCCCAAAAGTTTCTCAATATTGATCGAATGAAAAAAAAATACATTACCACGCACAACATGAGAAAAATGGTCTAGATCTACTCAAACATGGGTAAAAGTCTCTTAGAGTTACATGACACACTCTGTTCGGTTGTGAAAATAATACATATCGAAGAAACCAATAAATTAAGGCCATATTATAAATCATCCAATCCAACATAAGGATGATGTTAAGAGGATTCATGTTGAGATCTAAATTTTTTTGTTAATCTAATTGACTAAATTAAAGTTAATAAAATATGGATAATATAGAAAATTCCCTCACATTGTATTAAGGGGTGATGTTGTATCTAGCTTATTAGAATAAAAAATCATAGGAATATTTACTCTTTTTAACATATAAGTCAATACAAAATAGTGATATTCACCAATATAAAATAAATAATTCACTAATGATGATGTTATATTGTTTTTACCTCTCATTGATGATTTACATATAAAAAACCTCTTCTAGATACGCTTTCACTCCATCAATAAGATTCATTCTAGATGAATCTGGCTGAAACCCATTAGATAAAGGCAAATATGAGTACACTATAATACATTGTTGGATATGAAGAGATAATTAAACAATGAATGGAAAAAAAATAAATTATAAAACATTTATATATGTGCTGCGAAACCAAAATAACAACAAATATTAGACACCTTTGTTAAAACACATCAAAAATTCCCCAAATTTTAACAATGAAAGTAGGTAAATTGGCCTTTCCTAGGAAAACCTAAGGATTAAAATATGATTGATATCTAGAACCATCTTGAGACTCATTGAGTTTTCCCATTACCTTAAAGGAACATACATAAATTATCCTGGGAGAAAATCGATCTCCCATCATTGCTGACATATAAAAAGTCCAAGGATAACTATCAAATACCCTTTGAGAATATTAACATGAGAATCTAGCTCTATTAGTAAAACCTATGACCAAATTTTCAATCTAAGACCCATCCAAATTATTCATTCATTAATCTTCTCATTATTAAACACCTTAGGAGAAAAGAAACCAATCATTGTAAGGTAGTTTGAGTACATGGTCATTATCATGTAATTATACTTGATTTGGAGAAAATCCATATATTTCATCATGATTATAGATTATAGATATAACTGATTAGTGAAATGAAATCTAAAGTATTTAAATTAAAAACATCATGATATCTCACCAACAACATTAAATTATCCCATATCCCATTAGGCCCTTCCAACCTAATGGTAAAACATTTCACCTTAATAGATTAAGGAGTTTCAAGGAACTCAAAAAGAATCTCTATATTTATCAATATTTCCCTATAATAATGAAGATAATTAGATACATATAAAATATATGGATACTAATTAAGAATATCTTTAGAATGACTTTGATATTCATCCTTCATATGTTCCACAACTAGTTCCTAAATGGGAAATGGTTACCTAAGACTATCCCAGAGCATTGAAAGTATGAACTACAATCTCAATAAGATTTTATTATCATAGAGGATTCTCTTATTGTCTTTCAATTGTATAATCTTACTAGGGAATATTCTAATAACTTCATGTAGTTATTATTCTACACAAAATTAGTTGAAAAATTGTAATACATTAGAAAGGGTACACAGATCAAAAACTCAAACACGGTTTATTGGAATATCAATTCCATAAAAAAATTAAGATTTCTATTTCTACAATCCTAAAACAATGGAACAGAGATGCCATGAATCATATCAAAATATCATTCAAATACACTTTTACCATTAACCAATGGTGACATCAGCCTCATTATAGTGTGAATGTTATTGTAAATCACTTGAAACTACATATAATGCCCCATGTTGACATCCCAAACAACAAACTAAAATCAAGGTAGTATAGTTAACCAACACCTATATTATAACATTCTCATGTACGATCCAAGATATTGGTGTCTCATGATACCTAATATAGTTACTATGTAGTCTTATTGACGTTCCTGACCCCCTTAGTGGGGCAAATAGAAACTTGTATCACAGTTGATCAAAGAGCGATTTAATATTTACAAAACAACATTGGATGTTTTAAAATTCAGTTTGGGGTTCTCAACACACAAAGGAATAATGTATCATAAAAATAGATAATATTTTTCTTATATAGAGAGATAAGCATTCCCAAAAAAAAAATGTCAACATGGAAAATGTATCAAACTCTTATATGTGGAATGTATACAACATTTCCACCAAACACCGTCAACCATCCATTTTCCCAAGTTTCATAAACATCCACCACCTCCTAGTGGTGAATTACAATTACATGTACATGTCCTAGGAAAGTAAATAAACTGCTGAAATAAATGGTAGGGTGTGAGAAATAAATACCAATAATGTCTAACAATGTTATCCATAATCAATGACATAACAATAAATAATTTATTGATATTTTTAGAAAAAAACAATTCATGGTATATCATTCACATATATTAAAACAAAAAAATTCCCATTAATATGTATATTTTATGTATACAAACTTGAGTAAATAATAATTTTATAGAAAATATTTGGAATGAAATAAATGGATCAATAATATTTTAAATATATAATGAAGTCATGAAATCATAGTACTGTGTGGAATATTCACTTGGAATTCTAGTTTAGGTAATAGGATCATCCCATTTCTCACTAATTATCTCATATTATGATTGGTGTGCACACACAAAAAGTCTACACCCCTATCAAGAAACCCTCAGGGGCCATCCACTCCCCTAAAGGGGAATCCAATCGGGCATACATGCCACAATTTTTTATTAATAGTTTTCATCATCAATTAATTGAAAGTGAGTTATAGCCCTATAATTATTATAATACTTACCAATAATTAGTTAGGATAAAATTCTGTCAATAATCAGTCTATATAACAAAAGGAATTCAAAATTTTCAAATCAATGATAGTTATAATTTCCCAGTTTTTAATTTTCAACATCCCTTTTTCATTTCAATACCAAAATGATGGTTTTATAAATTCCTTAAATTTGATGTCATATTTCAATTTATTGTGTTTTTCTCATTACTAAACATCAAATTAATTTACTAAATCACTTTCAAAATCAATACATCATTTTTCACAAATCCACTCAAAATTTATATTTCCATAAAATTGGGGTTTTTGTTCACAAATTGACTATTAAATTTTAAATAACCTATCAAAGTCATTAAAATTTGTGTTTTTAGGTTAATTAAAAACTCATTTCAATTCAATCATTAAAATTTATGTTTCAATTATCTGGAAAAAATATTTTCAACCACCTATCCTTGATCACATAGTCAAATACAACATGAGTAACTATATTTCCAATGAAGAACCCAGTGAAAGAGGCCGATAAACACAACCTATAATCAAGATCCAACTAAAAATAGTATAGATCGATATTAACTATATTATCTACTAATCTATAGTAGGATATGAAGTCATATTTAAATCAAACACATGACTGAATATCAACATACTCGGAGGAGATATAACGATATTAATGGGGATTCCATCAACAAAGAAAAGTGGTTTGAAGAGCCAAAATCCACAATTTCATGCGTTGAAGTACCATTGATTCATGATATGGTAAATATTGTATTATTAGTTATTAAACTAAATTGTTTTAGGATTTGAATAAAAAAATCATGAAATTATAATCCGCATACATTCTTTTTGGGCTTGGGCCACATGGTTTAACAAATCATGCACCATAATCATGTTCCCTTCTATTTGGATTCAAGGCTTATCCATAGAAGGTGCACTATATTTTAAACCATGACCCATACATGAAATCCCTCACTATATCATGATTCATGGTTTTTAAAGATTAGATGCACTGTTTGGAAAAACCATTCTCCTCCTTCCTTTGGCTCACAAATATGAGCACAGTTTTCGAGGACATACTATAGAGTTTTTATAATGACCCATACATTACATACATTGTTATTACATCAAAATTGAAGCAAACTTATTAAAACATATAATAAAACCATGAAAGGACCGTATAGGTATAGTGTCTTTTGAAACTGGGAAACAGAAAGAACTGGTTCATAAAGCATCTACATTGACTCCTATTTATTTCATCATATCTAGAATCACTTTTTGGAATATCCAACTTAATACCCTTATTCCTGACCATGGGAAAAGAAAACATAAAAAAGGGTGAGCTCAAATGCTCAGTAAGGGTAAACAAAAGAAATATCATTCATATCATATTCATAAGAACATAACATTTTGAAAATCTTAACCTGCAAAAGAGATCATAATATCATAACATGGGATAAATCATAATAGTGAAATGTAATCCTAATAATCATAACACAAAACATGATACTTTGGGTCATTCACACATAATCATATATAATCATTTCTTAGTAGTAAAGACTCAGTGCCAAGACTATCTTACAGGAAGAAGTCCATTTCTGAACTGAGTTCATTCCTCGTTCCAGTCCTGTATCACTAAACAGGTTTAACTTGCCATTCAAGCAATGTTTATCTCATGAGATATAAATCATTTCCCAATGCATTGGAGGGAGATATAGGTCCCACCCATCTTATAATGATACCATTCTTATGTGTGGCACAAGATCATAAATCATACATCATAGCATATCCTATGTAACAAAAATGGGATTCTTAAACGTCATGCCATCATAACATAATCCATAGAAGATAAAAGGGAATCATAAAAATAATTCCATCATAGCATAATCCGATCAATGTAAAAATAGGGATAGAAATAGAACAATATTTTATCTTAGAAGTAATATAATTTTGATAAAATGCTTAAACTCCATTCTTGAGGATAATATCCTTTCTACTTTAAAAACATATTTCCTTTCTTCACATGTCCTAAAATTTTAATGTAAAAGAAGTTAATTAAAAAACATGAAAACTTGTAAAGGAAGATTCATGGAAATAATGTTCTCTGAAATCATAAAAATCCATTCCTTCCATATAAGTTAAAAAAACATTCTTCTCGTACTTTTGTCGGAAAAGTCAAAAAGTACCTCATACTAAAAACGGAAAAAGTTTCCATTCATATCTTTTACTAAAAACTCACCATTGGGTAAAATTGGATTTAAACAATTTTAGGAGGATATAATATTATATATTGATGAAATATGGATGTGGATGATAAATACACCTCCGTAAATACCAATGTATAAACAATCTCACCTAAAAATGATATTGTGAGATTTTCCCTTAACATAGGTCTGATTTGCTTCGTACGTGTCCCAACATCCTGTATAATGATTTAAATAATTTTATTGACTTATTCCAGAATCATACTCATTGTAATGATATCATATATTATCATATTCTTATCTTCTTATTAGTAATATTTTATTGTTACTTGTTATTCGGGTGTTTATTGCTTTTTGTTCTTATGCGTGTTTTGTTGAATAAATTTTTAAAATTCATTTTAGGATATAGATTTATCATTTCCAGAATGGTATTATTGTAATATATATTATATTTATTCATTAAAATAATTTATATAATCATTATGAATTGAAGATCATGTAGAACGATTCACATCACATCGTGGAGATGGTTGACCGTACACACGCACGAGTGATGATATCATTCCAATGATAGTGGAATTGTATTGAAGTGTATGTATACTATTTAAGAATCAATATCACATTACAATAATCATATATAGTTATTATTTACACCATTATACCCATCCAAGTAAGGTGGTGGTGGAAACAGATTACACCATGGCGTGGAGACGGTATTCCATACAAACACACGCGTGGTGATTTCGTTTTCCATAGGATGGATTGAAAGTGAAATAGGGTTATTTAATAGTTATAATAACATATCAGTATATGATCGAAACTGAGGTTATTACTTCATAATTAAACAACTAAATAATAATAAGTATAAGAAGAAATAAATTTGAATGAATCAGTAACGGACATTACCTCTTCTTTGAAGCACCTCTTCTTAACCATCTATTAGGGCACTAAATATTTTCTTTGAACAAGACCAGAACCTCTAGGATGTTTCTAGGGGAGTGGATAAGTGAAATTGGCAGTGGTTTTCCGAGCTTGAATGCTCAAAGTGGTGTGAGGAAGAGAGGGAGGAGGTTCTTTTTTATAAGGGTGGAGAGGGGCACCTTAGAAAAAACATAAAATATTATTTTATTATAAAGTCATAATCAGTATTTAATAGTTCCAAATTGATTTATTTCTAAGATAAGGTGGGGATGGGTCGAAAGCCTCTCAAAAAGTAGATTTTCGACAAGTTTAGGTTACTATTTTAACATTATAATTTAGATTTAACTCTAAGGTAAATAATTTAACTTTTACCATGTCTTCTTGTATTCTTACATTATATGGTTAATAAAATTACTATAAAAAGACAAAAGAACCCCAAGAGGTTCATTATTAAAATATATATCCTTATATAAGTCATTTGGCTGAGCCTTAGATTTTTAGGAATAAAGTAACAATTAATAGTATAATATTTGTTTTAAAAACTATTTTATGTCAATTTGACACTATTTGGTAATTGATTTTTGTGAAAATAAAAACAGCATTATTAGTTCGAAAAAAGTTAATTAAATCAATAATAATATGTCGTTTTAACCAATAAAATTACTTTAATTATTAAAAATTCTTCAAATTACATTTATTTGGGTATTTATATATAAATTATGTTAATATTTCTTTAATAAGGTAATTATTGTATCATCATTGTGTCATAAATAAATTAAATTATTTAATGTCTAAAAATTTTAAATAAAATACCATTATATAGGAAATGTTTTTATATTTCTAATGAATATTTATAGTCTAATTTATCTTTTTTATAACCCTATATTAAAAATGTTTTAGTTATTAAAAATTTATTTTAACTATTTTAACTATTCTTTAAATAAAATAATAATAAATGTCCTAATCTAATCCAAGTTAACCTAAATGGTAATATTTTATTCCTAAGGTTGTTTTTGGTCGAATTACACTTATCCAATAGAATTAGGACATGTGTTAGGGTAAAATTATATCATTTTTACTCTTAATTACCCTATTTAATTTTAACCGTGGTAAATAAAAGTAAAACATAACTATTCACCAAAAACTATTTTTATCTTATTGAACCACATTTTACTCAATGATATCAAACATTTTTCTCGTATTTTCAAAATTCAACTCACAAAAGCGGTAAAATTACGTTTTATGTACATTTGCAAATTCTCCTTGGAGGTGGGTAAAAGACGGTGAAAAGTTCAATAAATTTTTATATATCTAAAATTATTATAAAATGACTCCAATGAATTACATTGAACATATACAGATATTATGTATCAATTTTGACCTAAAATCAATTTAAATAAAATAAATAATTATTTAAATAAAAAGTCAGTTTTTAATTAGTATCATAGTGTTTTCACTATTCCTCAAAAATTGAATGTTTTCATAAAAATACCAAATTTTCACCCCAGGATAATTTCGATATTCCGAATCCAAAAATGAAGTCCATTTTAAAATATTAAATTTATAAAATTTCAAAAAGTGGGTATTACTATTTATAACTGCTAGTTTTAATAATATTTTAATAGTGTATCGTTGTTTAGTGAAACTCGGTATTGTGTACAATGTATGATATCGAGGAAGGTCACGATTGCGTGAAAAGAAAGCCAAGATAGGGTTGTGTTTAGTGAAGTATTCCTTTGATGATGTATATAACATAAAAACAAAATATTTCTCATAAAAATCTCAGGTGTTACATTCTACCCCCCTTAAAATGAATTTCTCCCTTGAAATTCTTCACTTAGTTACAAACTGATGAGGATACATCTCCCTCATAATATCCTCAAGCTCTGATGTAGCTTATTCAAATTGGTGGTTCCTCTATAAACAATTCTCCCAAAGAGTGGTCTTGTTCCGTAGATCTTTTTTTCTATGATCCAGAATCTCTATCGGTTATTCTGCATAAGAAAGATCTTGCTCCAGTGGTACAACTTCTGAGTTGAGTACATGTGAAGGATCGGGTATGTACATTCTCAGGAGAGATACATGGAACACATCGTGAAATTGAGAGAGATTTGGAGGAAGCACAAATCGGTAATCTACCTTCCCTACACGATCCAGTATTTCAAAAGTACCAATATACCTAGGTCTCAGCTATCCCTTCTTTCCAAATCTCATTACTCTCTTCTAAGGAGATATTCGTAAGAACATTTTATAACCCACTTCAAACTATAGGTCTTTTCTTCGGTTGTCGCCATAACTTTTTTGTCGACTCTGAGCTGCTCTTATGTGTTGTTGAATAGATCTGACCTTTTCTGCCATCTCATCAACAAGATCAAGTCCTAATTTCTTTCTTTCCCCAACTTCATCACATCAAGTTGGAGTCCTACATTTCTTTCCATAGAGAGAATCATAAGGAGCCATATGAATACTGGAGTGAAAGCTATTATTATTATAAGAAAATTCCACCAAAGGTAGGTGTTGATCCCAACCACCATTGAAATCCATACGTCAAGATCTTAACATATCTTCTAGAGTTTGAATTGTTCGCTCAGACTGACCGTCTGTCTAAGGATGATAAGAAGTGTTGAAACTCAACTCTATATCGAGAGTATTTTACAGACTTCACCAAAACATTAAGGTAAACCTCAGATCTCGATCAGATATAATAGAAAGTGTTACTCCTACTGTCTTACCACTTCCTTTACATATATCCTGGCAAGCTGATCCAGAGAGAAATCTTCTCTAATAGAAAAGAAGTGTACCGACTTCGTAAGATGATCCACTATGACCCAGATAGCATTATTACATTTTTATGTTTTAGGAAGTCTGGTGACAAAGTCCATAGTGATGTTTTCTCATTTCCATTCGGATATGGGTAACGGTAGTAACAACCCCTTCGACTCTTGTCTCTCAGCTTTAATTTGCTAACCAACCAAGCATCGAGAGACATATTCAACAACATCTCTTTTCATACCATCCCACCAGAAGTACACTTTCAGGTCAATGTACATCTTCGTGCTTCCAGGATTAATTGGGAATGAAGAAATATGAACCTCATCCAGCAACACGTTCTTTAATTCTGGGATGGGAGGAACACAAAGCCGATTCATGAACCTTATTATCCCATCACAATCAAGGTTGAATTCAGGAACATTTCTCACCTTCTTTTGTAACTCTACATCTTCTTTATGTTCCTATTTAATCATCACATGTATAGATGGTTGAACATTCATTTGAGAAAGATATGATTTATCCCCTTCCATTATAATTCCAAGATCCATCCTCTGTAAATCCATAAATATTGGATCTTTTGTGATCCTCATCATGGATAAGCTAGTATGGTCTTGTCGAATTAATACATCTTCCACCTTGTTGGATTTACTAGGGTGATAATGAATTGATCAGTCGTAATCCTTAATCAGCTCCAACCATCTTCTTTTGCGCATATTCATCTCCTTTTGTGTGAATATATACTTTAAAATTTTATGATCAGTATAAATATCACACCTTTCACCATAATGGTAATGCCTCCAAATTTTTAATGCAAATATTACCGCAGCTAACTCCAAATCATGAGTTGGGTAATTTTTCTCATAGATTTTCAATTGTCATGAGGCATAAGATATCACCATATCATTTTTCAAGAGAATACACCCCAGTCCCTTCTTGGATGCATCACTATAGATCACAAACCTTTCTCCACTACAAGGAAATGTGAGCACAGGTGCACTGGATAACCTTCTTTTTAACTCCTTGAAATTCTCTTCACATTCCTCCATCCAAATGAACATAACTCCTTTTTGAGTCAACCCAGGGAGTGGATTATATAATCGTGAAAAATCATTCACAAAATGTCGATAATATCTATCCAAACAAAGAAATCATTGGATCTCAGTTACTGTTTTTGGCCTCGACCATCTTTCGATAACCTCTATCTTTTCTAGATCCATAGATATCCCCTCTTTTGAGATTATTTGACCCAAAAATGAAACTGTTTGAAGCCAAAATTTACACTCGTTAAATTTGGAATAAATCTTCTCGATTCTCAGTGTCTTCAATACAATTCTCATGTGATATTCGTGTTCATACTTTCTCATTGAATAGACAAGAATATCTTCTATAAAGACTACCACAAACTGATCAAGATAGTCTCTAAAGACTATATTTTTTAGATCCATGAAGATAGAAGGTACATTATTAAGACCAAATGGCTTCACTATAAATTCACAGTGTCTATACCTTGTACGGAAAGTCGTCTTTGGTATATCCTTCCTTTTGACCCTTAATTGATGATACCCTGAATGAAGATCAATCTTGGAAATGTATTGAGCTCTACGTAGTTGGTCAAATAAGTTATCAATGTGTAAGAGTGGATATTTGTTCTTGATAGTGATCTTGTTATGTTCTTGATAATTAATGAAAAGTCTCATTGATCCATCTTCCTTATTAACAAATAGAATAGGTGCTCCCCATGGTGACGCACTAGGGACGAATGAATCCTTTATCAAGATTCTCATGATTTGCTTCTACAATTCGTGCAACTCAATTGGGGCCATTCTATAAGGTATCATTGAAATAGGCATAGCACCTGGTATGATTTCTATTGAAAACTCAACTTCACGATTTCGTGGAAGAACTGAAAATTCCTCTGAAAAGACATCATCAAACTTTCGTACAATGGGAATATTCTTAATTGTGAGTTTATCTCCAAACATTTGAGATAAATAACCTTCATTTATTGGAATCAAGACCCATATGATGAATGAAATTTCCACTGGAAGGTTATGTTCATCCTTTCATCGAAAGATGATAATATATTGATCGGGAATATGAAAAGTGACTTATTTTCATTGGCAATTGATATGAGCTCCATATAAAGAAAGCCAATCCATGCCATAAATCACATCAAATTCCACTATAGGAAGGATCACAAGATTTTCTAGTAAAAAATTCCCACAAACTTCAACCGGGGAAGATTTATAAACTTTTGATGCAACTATTGTGCCATTAGGGGTTGTCACAGCTAACTCAGCATCTAATTGTTGAGGTAATACAACAATACCTTTAGAAAATTCTTCAGAAATAAAAGAGTGGGTGGATCCAGAATAAAATAAAACATTTTCTACTTTAGAGTGGATGGTAAGTGTACCTTCCACCACTTCGTTAGCATACTCCACATCGCCGATAGTAATTTCATGTGACATTCCTTTGTCTTTGGCCTTAAGAGTTTGTTGACGTCAATCATCATCAACAACCCTTGGATTTGGGCATTGATTAGCATAGTGATCCATTTCCCTACACTTGAAACATTGAAGTGTAGGAGGGGCACTCTGTTTAGCCTTTTCATTGTTCGCATCACTAGAAAATTTCTTCCCATCATTGCGGTAATCAAATGCCTGATGACCATCTTTTCCACATTTGAAACATTTACTTGTCCCATTAAGAAAACTCCCTCCATGTTTCTTTCGACACTTTGAGAATAAGGGAAAACTCCTCTTCTATTCAGTGTGGTCTTCAGATTTTCTTTTGAATTCCATTTTCCTCTTCTTATCGAACGCATATGACTTATGGGTTACTCCATTCTCCATCTCAACCTTGAGAGCACATCGAACGATTTCCATGTCGCTATTGAAATCCCATATGGATAACTCCCATTTAATACTTGGTTTTAAGCCACTAGAGAATCGATCGATCTTACTCTCAAGATGGATAATAATTATGGAAGAATACCTTTCAAATCTTCTAAAATTTGCTTCCTAGGTACCAACTGATTCATCATCCTTTTTCTTTGGTTCATGAAACTCCTTCTCCATCTTTGTTCGAAGAATACGATGGAAGTACTTATTGAAAAATATGTTCTTGAACTCCTCCCATTCCATGGACTCCATTTCATCCTTTTTCCTCGTATTATTAATAAGATTCCAACATTGATCGGCTTAACCTTCCAAACGATATACTGCTAAGATGACTTTATCATGCTCAGAACATTGAAGGGATGAAAATATCTTTTCAGTGGTACTAATCCATTATTCAGCCACTAATGGATCAGAAGACCCATTGAATGATGGTGGACGCTGCCTCATGAAGTATTCAACATAATGTTGCTCCTTCCTTTGCTCAGTTAGAAGTCCTGCATGATTCATAGCTTGAGAAAGTTGTGTGAGCATGGCTATAATATTTTTAGTTCGAGTGCCCATAACGTTTGGTTGCTCAGGGGGGACAATCATTGCATTTCCCATCGCATTCCGCATTAACATGGTTCCTTCGGGTTCCATCCATTGACTAAAACCAAGAAGAATTGTGTGAGAAAAAATAATAATAATAGGAAAACCACATAATCAAGAATAAAATTTTACACTTAAGATCTTATCATAGGTTTTTCATGGACATTTGTAAAACACTAAGATTGTGTTCTATTCTTAGACATATCCTTAGGGTTCTTACTAAGGCTTTCACATCCTAGTTTCCAAAGGATGACTATAAATTTTCTACAATACCAACTATAATGACCCATACATTAGATAAATTGTTATAACATCAAAATTGATGCACACTTATCACAACATATAACAAAACCATGAAAGGACCGTAAAGGTATAGTGTCTTTAGAAACTGGGAAACATAAACATCTGGTTCATAAAGCATCTACATTGTCTCCGATTGTTTTCACCATATCTTGAATCCCTCTTTGGCATATCCTACTTAATACCATTATTCCTGACCTGGGGAAAAGAAAACATACAAAAGGGTGACCTCAAATTCTCAGTAAGGGTAAAAAAAATAAATATCATTCATATAATATTCATAAGAACATAAAATTTTGAAAATATTCACCTGCAAAAGAGATCATAATATCATAACAGGGGATAAATCATAGTAGGGAAATGTAATCCCAAAAATCATAACATAAAACATGAAACATTGTGTCATACACAATTAATCATAGAGAATCATTTCTTAGTGGTCAAGACTCATTGAGAAGACTATCTTAGCGGACAAAGTCCATTTCTGAACCGAGTTCACTCCTCGTTCCAGTCCTGTATCACTGAACCGGTTTAACTTGTCATTCCAGGCATGTCTATCTCATGAGATATAAATCATTACCCAATGCATTGGATGGAGATATAGGTCCCACACATCTCATAATTATACCATTCTTATGTGTTCCATAAGATCATAAATCATACATCAAAGCATAACCCATGTATCAAAAACAGGATTCTTAAATGTAATGACATCATAACATAATCCATATAAGATAATAGAACATCATAAAAATAATTCCATCATAACATAATCCATTCAATGTAATAATAGTGATAGATACAGAACCCTACATTATCTTAGATGGAAAATAATTTGGATAAAAGTTTTGATCTCCATTCTTGATGAAAATATCCTTTCTACATCAAAAACATTTTTCCATTCTTCACATGTCATAACATTTTAAACTAAAATAAGTTAAATAAAAATAAACTTGAGAACATGTAAAGGAAGCTTCATGGAAATAATTTTCTTTGAAATCATAAAAATCCATTCATGCCATATAAGTTAAAAAAACATTCTTCTCATACTTTGGCCGGAAAAGTCAAAAAGCACCTCTTACTAAAAATGACAAAAGATTCCTTTCATATATTTTACTAAAAACTCAGAAATGAGTAAAATTTGATTTAAAAAAATGTAGGAGGATATAATATTACATATTTAGGAAACATGGATGAAAAATATAAATACACCGCAGTAAATAACAAAGTATAAACAATCTCGGCTAAAAATGAGATTGTATGATTTTCCCTTACCTTAGGTCTGATTTTCTTCGTACGTGTCCGAACCTACTTTATAATGATATAAATAATGTTATTGACTTATTCCATAATCTTTCTCATTGTTGTGATGTCATATATTGTCATATTCTTAACATCTTATTAGTAATATTTCATTGTTACTTGTTATTCGGGTGTTTATTGCTTTTTGTTCTTATGCGTGTTTTGTCGAATAAAATCTTATTATTCTTTTTAGGTTATAGATACCTCATTTCCATAATGGTATTAGTGTAATATATATCATATTTAATCATTAAATTAACATATATAATCATTATTCATTTAAGATCATGTAGAACGAGTCACATCACATCGTGGAGACGGTTGGCTGTATATACGCACGAGCGATGATATCGTTCCAATGAAAGTGGAATTTTATTGAAGTGTATGTATAATATTTCAGAATCAATATTGCATTAAATTAATCATATATAGTTATTCTTTACACCATAATACCCATCCAAGTATTGTGGTGGTGGAAAACAGATTACACCACGACGTGGAGACGGTATTTCGTACGTACGCACGTGCGGTGATTTCGTTTTCCGTAGGATGGATATAATGTGAAATAGGGTTTTTTCATATTTATAATAAAATATCAGTATATGAGTGATACTTATGTTATTAATTCATAATGAAACCACTAAATAAGAATAAGTATAAGAAGAAATAAAGTTGAAAGAATCGGTAACGGACATTACCTCTTCTTTGAAATGCCTCTTCTTAACCTCCTCTTACGGCACTAAAAATGGTTTTTGAAGAAGTCCAGGACCTCTAGGATGTTTCTAGGGAAGTGGAGAAGAGAAATGGACATGGGTTGGACGATCCTGAAGGCTCAATGTGGGGTGAGGAAGAGGGGAAGGAGGTGCCCTTTTACAATGGAGGAGAGGGGCACCTTAGGAAAAACTTAAAATATTATTTTATTATAAAGTCATATTCGGTTTTTAATAGCTCCAAATTGATTTATTTTAATGATAAGGTGGGGATGGGTCTAAATCCTCTCAACCAATATATTTTAGACAAGTTTAGGTTACTATTTTAACATTATCATTTAGATTTAACTCTAAGTAAAATAATTTATCTTTTATTGTGTCTTCTTGTTTTCTTACATTATATGGTTAATAAACTTACTATAACAAGACAAACGAACCCCATGTGTTTCATTATTAATATATATAACATTATCTAAGTAATTTTGCCGAACCATAGATTTTTTAGAATAAAATAACAATTAATAATATAATATTTGTTTTAAATACAATTTTATGTCAATTTTGACACTATTTGGTAAATGATATTTGTGATACTCAAAACAGCATTATTAGTTCGAACAAAGATAATTAAATCAACTATAATATGTCATTTTAACCTATAAAATTATTTTAATTCTTAAAAGTCTCAAATTACATTTATTTCGGTATTTATAATATCAATTATGTTAATATTTTTTTAATAAGGTAATTACTGCATCATCATTATGTCTTAAATAAATTAAATTATTTAAAGTCTAAAAATTATAAATAAAATACCATTATGTAGGAAATATTTTTATCTTTCTAATGAATATTTATAGTCTAATTTATCTTTTTTATATCCCTTTATTAAATAAAATTTAGTTATTAAACATTGATTTTTACAATTTTAACTATTCTTTAAATAAAATAATAATAAATGTCTTAATCTAATCCAAGTGGACCTAAAGGGTAATATTTTATTTCTAAGGTTGTTTTGGTCTAATTACACTTATCCAATAGAATTAGGAAATGTTTTAGGGTAATAATAATATCATTTTTACCCTTAAATACCCTATTTACTTTTAACCGAGGTAAATAAAATTAAAAAGTTACTATTCACGAAAAATCATTTTTATCATATTAAACCCAATTTTACTCTTTGATATCAACCGTTTTTCTCAGATTTTCTAAATTCAACTCACCGAAATGGTAAAATTACGTTTTATGTACATTTACAAATTCTCCTAGGAGGTGGGTAAAAGACAATGAAAAGTTCAATAAAATTTTAAAATATCTCAAATTATTATAAAATTACAGCAATGAATTTAATTGAAAAAATATAAATATTACGTATCAATTTTGACCTAAAATAAATTTAACTATAAAAAATATTTATTTATATAAAAATTCGGTTTTTAAATAGTAACCTTGTGTTTTCACTATTCATAAAAAATTGAATTTTTTCATAAAAATACCAAAATTTCCCCTAGGCTAATTTCGATATTCCGAATCCAAAAATTTAGTCCATTTTAAAAGATAAAATTTACTAAATTTAAAAAAGTGGGTATTACTATTTATAACTGCTCTTTTTAATAATATGTTAATAGCATATCGTTGTTTAGTAAAACTCGGTATTGTGTACAATGCAAGCTATCGAGGAAGGTTGTGATTGCGTGTAAAGAAAGAGAATCTATTGTTGTTTGTAGTGAAAGATTCCTTTGATGATGTATATAACATAAAAAAAAATTTCTCATAAAAATATCGGGTGTTACAGTTTTCCCTAACCATTTTCCAACCATTCACAGTCACATAGGATTCCAAATTTATACAAATTTAACAAACAACACCCCTAGAAAGAACCCAACTTATTATTGATCATAACAAGGGTCAAAGCATACCTTAAATAATGTAAAAGGATGTTATAGGGGACTAATACTAAACAAAAAAATAGAACCCTTTAGAAATTGTTTTTTTAAAACTAAATTCCACTAACTTATAGAATACCTTGAAATCCATATAATTCTTCTTCACCTGAATTAGGCATGAAATTTGTGGAAATATAACTTGTAGTTTTGAGTATAAGCATTCCCATTAGGACCCAACCAAATCATCAGAGACACTAATTTATTGAATGTATAATATAAAT
This sequence comes from Viscum album, assembly GCA_963277665.1. Classification (NCBI taxonomy): domain Eukaryota; kingdom Viridiplantae; phylum Streptophyta; class Magnoliopsida; order Santalales; family Viscaceae; genus Viscum; species Viscum album. The sequence goes on along the minus strand of OY728143.1, from coordinate 55,926,234 downwards.
CAGCTATATGAAGAATTGTAGGAAATAACCAAGATATGATCCAAAAAAACATAATTTCATAAGGTTAGGTATATCCTCACTACCTGGTCTTAGAGACTGATTAAGGATCTAATGTGTCATTCATTGGAGAGAACACGCTCATTATTTCATACTATGTTATAGTATGAAGCAATCGAGAAGAACGATCTGATATATATAATAGATTAGAGAAAACTCCATCAATTAAAATCACATTTCAATTAACTAAGATTAACATTTCATGAATTAGAGTGTGGGACATTCTTCTCATTACACCACTCCATAGAAGATGGATCACTATCTCCATTAGAGGACCTAGTCCTTTCTTAAGAACGATGATGGGAGAGTAACACTCCATAGGTAGATAAAAGGTCCCTCTATAGTGTGTGGAAATACCACCTCTACATTTACCTAGGTCTTGGGTGAACAAAAACCAGGTGTGTTAGGGGCGTAGATACCTTGAAATTAGTTTTATGGTCTAACAAAATATGCATCATCATATAAGCTTTTCTGAAAGAACTATCACAATTGTTTTTCTGAGTATCACATCTCTGATGAAAAAAATGAGGCCTCAATCACATAATATATGAAAAAATACACAAAATGGGATACTCAAATGCCAAATACTATTCCTTGAAGATCTATATATTAATATTATGATATCTTGGAGTAATTACATAGTTGGATCAAGTGAATCATGATTTATCTGACTAATTTGGATCATCTGGTTCCCATATATACTATATGAAATGTCTTACTATAAATACATGTCATGATGACAAAACACACAATGTGTTGGGGTACTCAAGATTTTTTTTGTCTTTTGGATCACATAATCTCTAAGTTGTATGTGTAGTCTTTTCTGACATTCTCATTGGGTGGGGTTATAGGGATTCCTAAAAATTTGAAACCTTCACACACCAAAAACTATCAAAGTGAACACATTTATCTTGTTCCCCCTAATGGTGCGAAATTTTTAACACTCCATGAACTACATATCAACAATGTATAGGGTTTGACATAACATGTTATCATTTGAAATTGGGTCCATTTATATCAAAACATTATAGATATTCTATATTGTTAAATTGTTCTTTCGGGCATAACTATCCCTATATGATATATTATTCTTATTGTATATTACCCAAGAAATAATGTTGAAAATTACTAATCTATAATTGGTGAATGGATTTTGGAAAAAATTCCCTCATTACTTTATTTTAATTTCACCTTCAAATACGCTATCATAATCTAGATCATAGAACCATCATCTCCCATGCACTTGTATTATTCCAATCAATATTTCCATTTGTTCATCGCATATTCAACCCTAAAAAATCCCATTGAAATTATTTTTTTATTTTACGGTTGATTTAACTATGATCATTTTCCTTGTATAGTCCAATAAATAGAAAATTGAAATTTTGATGATGAATATCAAACTATGGGTGGATTGAGGAATGAAACACAAATGTAGGTATCAAACAAAGCTCATATTGACTAGATAATCAGTTACTGAATATGAAAAATGTGGTGGATAATAAAAAAAATAAAATTCTTGGTTACTGGATTAGGTAAACATTAGTGGATTAATTAACAATAATTTTCCATGAATTAATCTATAAAATAATATTTCTGGAATAATTATGGTAATAATTAATATCAATTATTCAAAAAAAAATACATTATGCTTGGATTGATCATTTGGGAAGAATATATTTAATATGATGTAATTTATAACATCCACAACATTATTTATTTGGTCCAAAATTCTCCAAATTAGTTCATTGGTGATCCTCCAACCCATGAGCATCCACTAATGCACTCAACACTGGATTTCCCTCAATAATATCAATCATATTGGATTATGCAGCTAAATATTGGTAATTTAACAAATTAGGATTTACATAAACGAATTATTACTATTATATTATAAATTTAAGTTATATAAATTAATTAATATAATATATTTAATTACCTCATGAATTAAAACTATCAAAATTTTGACACTGAAAAGAAAATATTAGGCCTATGGTAAAATCATAGTTCATGATTTAATAGATGTCTTAGTTTTCTAATATATGAAATCATTCTTTGGCTAATTTATATTATTTCGAAAAACATTGTGCATGTGTTATATTAAATTTCATATTTAAAATATTAAAATGTCAATGCTCTCTAAACTATGGAACTCTACACAGACTCCACATCTAAATCCAAACAAAATTAGTAAAATATTCATATTTTTCATAAATAAATTTCATTTCCACTACACTAATTCTTTTATAACAATTGAGATACTTTAAATTTATCTTATGAATAATGAATACATGAATCCTATATACATAAAAACTATCACCTCCATGATAAAAGATGTTTCTTTTCCTCTTCAAATAAGTAAAATTATAGACATAGTAGTAAATTTTATATATTAGTAAGATATTTACGATATTATTTAGATTCTAAAATGAAAAACTATAATACATTATTTTTCCATTCTATTGAGAAAACAAAATCATTATAATTTAGTACGTGTGGACCACCACCACCATTGGATGATTGATACCAATTTTTTTCACCGCCATAAATTATTATCTATGAAAATGGGATTGATGGATTAATTTTATATTTTTTAAAGTTATGATTGTTTTTGAAAGCCAAATTATGAAAAAAAACTCATAATATGATCAAAAATAAATCATGGTAAAATTAATTATCCAACAAATAATTATATTAGAATAATAAAAAATATTCATACATATAAATGACAATATATAGGTCATTTTATTCATTTAACACATTTTAATTTTGAGATAATTGGCTAATAAAAACCATGAAAATTAATTATTCCTTATTAATAATGATATTTAAAACAAATCACTTGATAATAATCCACTAATTTGGTTTTTTATTATTTTGTAATGTTTAACCACCCACTTGATGAATGATAAAATGAATATCATGTATGACTATGTGTAATTTGTTTCTTGAAATATATTATATAAACAATTAAAAAAGTTTTTTTTCAATAACATAAGTTATAAAATTAAATCATAATTAATTAAAACACCCTCCATTCGTAAAATATCATCAAAACATGCTCATTACTATATTCAACATTATGATCATAATAAAGACTCCCACATAATGAAATTATAGAATTATAAATATTTATAAAATTAAAATTCTACTATAGTGATTGATTTCAGAATGATGATCTTTTGTATATAAATAATGAACTACACCTCTATTAAAACACATGTTCAATTTCATATGTATTACTCATACCCAATATCTATTGTTGATAATAATTAACTAGTATACTTTTAAATAATAACTATAAAATATGTTTATTAAATGATATAGATTTCAATATAGTATTTAATTAAAATGATTCAAATAGTACTTATTATAAGAGAATATGGAGTGTATTTCACCATTATAGTAATTAAGGTATATTTTACATACACTCAATAATTATTTTATTATATGTATTTAATTTTAAGCACAATTATATCATTTATATGATTAGATTTCTACCAAATGAATGTTTTTATAATAGTTTTGTAATTAACTGAGTTATAAATATAGTATCATTTACATTCATTAATTGGCATTTTATTCAAGTGATCTAAAAATTGAAATGGGCCTTTATTTAAATTTCACTCAAATTATATGGATTATATGTCTCAAATATTCCAACTATGAGATATATTTAACACCGTGAAGAATGATTTCAATGGGAATATTGTTTTCAAATCATTATCACTTCCTTGATTATTAGTTATGATGTTTTGAAGATATATATCATGTTATCAATAAATGTATTTTGTTTCAAAAGAGTCCATTTATGGAATATATTTAGTTACATAAAATAAATTAAAAAGTGTGGGATTATTTTAAAATTAAATCTTCATATAAATATTGTTTAATAAATATAATAAAACATTGAATTATATATTATTCCTTAAAACATTCATCATTTTTTGGACATTCATGGGTTTTTACATCGCCCTTGAAATCTCATTTCCCATTGACTAATGGTTTCTATGATAGGTTTCTTGAATTAGAAGTTGATCTTTTATCTTCTTCTCATTCGGGAATCTAACGTATTCTATAATAATATCCATTTAATTCATTTTAATTTGTCCTTTTCTATAATTAAATGGTGAATTTATGTAATGTTATAATATTTTCTATCATTTAAATGTTTCAATGAAATTTTAACAATTTATGAATGGTTCATTTAATCAAAATTAAAAAAAATATCATTTTTACTTTTATTCTTGATGATTTTATCTTATAATGGTTTCTATTTTTTATGAATCATTATCTCTAGCTATTATTTTTTACTAAGACATTTATATTTCTCCAAAATTCATAAATTATTTATCAAAAAATCATCCAAAATATTTTATTTACAATATATTTTATCTAAAACACAAAAACTCATGTTCATATAATTTATTATTCAAAAATATTTATAATAAATAATAAAGGAAATAATTCAATGCTATTATCTTCATTGCTTTTCTAGATTAATTATTTAATTTCCTCCTATATTCGTGGAATGATTTAAAACATTCTTTTTTCATGAGAAATCATAAACTATTTATAATCACATATATTTAGTAAATTCCATTACATTATGGTTAAAAAACTATATTCAATTAATTGATGGTTTTTATAATGATATTATTCTTTTACACATATTATTACATGATTATATGCATAATTAACACTCATGAATGAAAACAATTATCATAGAGTCTAATGTATTTGTAGGTTTTGGTATGTAAAATTCGAAACATGGAAATAAAATAAAACAATTGTATATTAATAATCTATAATGAGATCCTAATTTCCATTGATATATTGAATCTATATATAATAACCTAGGAAATAAATAGGAAAATGTGATGAGTTGAAAACCCCATTAAGTGAATAAACATAGGAATAAAGGAAATCATATGGGTTGGAAGGCATAACACGATGGCAAAAAAATTCATGGAAAATTATTAAAAGTATGGAATAATAGAAAATAGAATATCTGGTCATGTAATTATGGAATAAATGTAATGTGGAAAAAATATACAATAGTACATAGGCCTGAGTTAAGGCTAACTACCAAGATCATTGCACATAGAGGACAAAGTACCCCAAAAGAATCTGGTTCACTCCACGTCCAGACATAAAGTATCTAGAGAAAAAACATTACCCAAATCATTAGAGTGATTTCTAGAAACACCCACCATAATATTTTCATGAATAATTTATTAACATGAAGAATCATATCTAAACCTATGTATCACCCACGGATAGAAATGGGTATCGTAATCATGTCATTGAGATTAAAAATGGTCGTATCAAAATATTGACAATGAAAGAATTTATTTAAATAAAAAATGTACATGAATAAGATAAAATATAAATTTATCATGACAAATTATTTTCCACTAATGTGAATCAAATAAAAAATTTCTTTAGGATTATTTAAAGATGAGTCTCTTTAGTGCGTTTTAATGGAAAATTTTAAAAAATATTTAATGCAAGAAATTGTATAATATTTTGAAAAAACAATAAGATAACATAGATAATTTTCAATCTATGAAAATTTTATTTTGGTAAATAATGGTCTCTAAATATATATTATAGATTTTACATGAAAATATGAAAAAAATGGGAAGTTCCCATTAATCAGGCTTTCTTATCATGAGAAATTTAAAATGAAACCTAATAAAATATATTTTTTGATCTAAGAAGGAAAAATTGAGTTAGATAAATATTTTTTTAACATAAAAATACATTTTATAGTGATCAAATAAGAAAAAAAAATTATTAGACTTTCATAAAAAGATAGAATGATCAAATCGAAGAAAAAATGGAGGTTCGGATTGAATCCCTTACATTATGTTTGAAATTGATCTCCTCTTGTACATAATTTTACTGATAATAAAATTATATCCATTAATTTTGTAACTCATAACCTCTTATACATATATTTTCTTTGTTATAATTTTATAATGTTCATTTGTATCATTTTTAATGGGTTATAATATTAAATTTTGTTATTTTCGGAGAGTTCATTCCATGAATTTCTTATCAGTTTCTTTAAGATTAATATTTGGAGTTATTTTCAAATTATAGCTAAAAATACAGAGGTGGAATTATATGTTATTTATGAAACTCTATAATTATAAATTGTCCTGTATATAATTATATTTTCTTATATTAGAATGATTCGTTGATAAATAGATAATAATGATCATTATTTTATTTTTGTGTAATTTTGATCATCAAGAAGTAGTTCGGTCTTATCGTCTACCTTTTTGCATATATATTTGTTATAGAACATGAAAAAAGATATAATATACATGTGTTAATCAATTTTAATGATAATAATGGAATTATAACCAACCTAGAAAGAATATAGTGAAAATTAAAATGCATCATCCACGATGGTGGTAAATCGACACCTCATAGATGTAGTTTCGTTTTTAGAATAAAATGAAGGGGGAAAAATATTTGATGATGAATTAAAAAATTAAATAATTAAAATAAATTAATTCAAATGATATTGTAGTTATTATGTAACTAGGTATAGGAAGGTTAGGATAGGATAAAAAATAAAATATATTACAATGAAATTAAAATAAAACGAAAGGGGATTTTCCCTTTTTATATTTTTCTCATTGAGAAACTAATTAAGGAAATTGGGATTGTTATTTTTTTAGAAAAAGGTACCTTGAAAATGGGAAAAAGGCATTTTAAATAAATTGTAAATAATATAATAAACCTCTATGTTTTAGATGGTATGAGGGGAAGTGGATGTGGCGATAGTATTTATAGTGAAGAAGAGGGGTGTTTTATGATTTTTTTTATTCATTGTTTTGTTATTTTGGATCAAGACTATCAACATTGAGTATTATTTTCACTAGGTGTAGTTACTATTGAATTTTGATTCGAACCGAGGTTTTATTACATTATTCATGACTAAAAAATCATATATTTCCTTAAAATGATAAAAACCCAAAATTATCGTATTTTTCTATTCACCCAACATTGAATTATTTTAGAAAAACCTAAAAAAATACCCATACCCATTTTTTTACTTATAGAATTCCAAAATGGAAACCATTTTAATTGAGATATATAAATAATAGAGATTAAATTATTAACTAAATCCATCTTTTATACACAAAATACCAATTTTAAAATTTTAATTGATTTCATGAAACATTGAAAACATAATTAAATTAACATAAAATTAAATTATACTCAAAAGAAAAATAATATTAATTTATGAATATAATTTATGAAATTAAATTTTACTTCAAAATCAGAATATTAAATCTAAAATTGTAAATAAATATTTTTTTAAAAATAAAATTAATTTATTTATCATTTCTAAAACATTTATTTTATTATAATTAAATAAATTTATTTCATTTATTCATTTATAAGATTCCCAAATTTCATTTATACTTTCATAGTTGATTTTGTTATTCTATTTCCTTTTTACTATTCCTAATAGTCACATTACAATTCTAGTAGTCATGTTACTATTCCATCGGTATAGGATCTTTAATTTATAGGAATACCTATTATTTTATTAATTATAAATTTATAATGTTTGTATTTTTTTCTTAATGATATTTTATATTTTTTTTATATTATACATCATAATTATAAGAAGTAATTTCCCTTGATAGAATGATGGGTTGTTACACCCCCCCCCCTTGAAATTTATCCCTTAAAATTTTATTTTTATATTGTAACGTGAAAATAGGTGAGGGTACTTATGCTTCATCACTTCCTTCAGTTATGAAGATTCATGTTGGTAATTTTGATTCTTCCATATCACTTTTATTAGGTTATTAGTCTTGTTTTGGGTCACATAATCTCTACAATCCATGATCTTCATTAGTTAATCTTCATGCAAGAGGTTATTCTCCTATTATACCACCTCTAAATTCAGAGCATGTGAGGGTTGTGGTATATACTTACATAAGAGGGTTATTTTGAATAAATCATCCTTTTTGGACATGGTAGGTTTATGTGCTAGTCAATAGGCCACATATCAGACCCGGTCAATTATCTAAAAGGGTTCTATGTACCTCGTACTCATATTTCCATTATTCCAAAAATATAACGATCCACTTCAATGTATATATGTGGAGTTATTCCATATTTCGATCCTCAAACTCTAGGAATCATAGTTTATTGCCTATATAGATTTTCTTTCAACATTGGGATGCCTTTGTGTGTTGGTGAACTGTTTCCCCCATTTATTCTGTTTTATTAACAATTTCATGTTCTATGAGATTTTGTTCACTAAATTTTTTATACAAGTTGATGTGACACATATTTTCCCATAATGTGATTTATATGGATCCATTTTGGAATCTTGATTGAAAACTAATGTTGTAATAGAACTCGATCAAATGAAGATGATGTTATCACCCTATTTTGAATTCCATAGAAAATTCTCTAAGAGATAATGATATCAATTGTATACAATCGATAGTGGAACCCCATGAATCCATGCCATATCTCTAATGTACATTCATTCAACATTTTTGAGTGATAAGTCCCATAAAATTTTGATAATTTGAATTTTCATTGTAAAATGATCCACAGTGAACCATATTGTATTCATTTCTCTAGATGTATTTTGAAGTCTAGTGAAAAAGGCCATAGTGGTTTTTTCCAAAAACTATTTCAGAATTTGTAATGGTTTAATCATAACCCTATAATTTTTCTTCTCATCCTTCTACTACAAAAATACCAGGAACCATGATATATATTAAGTGAGAGCATTATTTAAATTTTCCCGCAAATAGTTCTCTCAAAGATCTTGATACATCATTCTGCTCCCTGGGTAAATTGAAATGTTTGAGTTTTGTGGATCATTTCAAATTTTTTTTATCATCGGATTGGATGGTAGAAATAGTGATAACACGAATCTTATGAATACATCCTCCTCGAATTTAAACTCTATAGATTTCAAGTTTCTTATAGCTTCCACATTTTTCTAAATTTAGACATCATTTTTTTAGAATCCATTATTTTATACATGAGGTATTCTTGAGAAATCATTCATGAAATGACTGATGATTTGACTTTATTAATAATTAGCATTCCTATCCTCTAAAATTATATGATGATTGGAACCTTACCAATTTCTATTATTTTTAAAATTTCATGATTTTCTATTCTCATAGAATTTACCACATATTTTTCATTAACCAAATAATTGTGGATTTAACTTTCACAACCTCTAATGAGCTCTAACCATATTCATTGGTGAATATTTAAGCTCATTATCTGTGAATATATATTTTAGGATATTATGATTAGATTATATATCATAGTTCTTCCTATAAATATAATTTTGTAAGATTTTTTAAATGAATATTACAGCCTCCCACTCTAGATCGTGTGTGGGGTATTTTTTTCTCATTAATTTTCATCTACCTTGAGGAGTAGGCTATTACATTATTGGTTTTAATTATTACACAATCGAAGCCCATTTATGAATAATTTGTATATCCCATATTTCATTCCCCACTTTTTGGTTCTCTGATTACTAGTATAGTGATAAGATTCTTTTTAAACTATATAAAGTAGATATCACATTCACTAGTCCTGAATAATCTTACTCTCTTCTAAGTCATCATGGTTAATGGGTTAAAAATCATATGAATTTCATCATAAATAATTAGTAATACCCATATAGACAATGAAAACTACTGATATCAATTAAATATGATGGCATATCCCACACATCAATTTTCCATTATCATTGAAGGGTACGTAGATATCCCTTTATTGGTGATACCATTCCCTAAGAATGATACTTCCTTTATCCATTCACTTAGTTTCCCCTACCACAATCTCATTCAAACAGTATTGAAATTCTCCACATTTCCCTTTTTTTCAAATAGTATATTAGAATATAATCGAGAAGGAACAACACAAAATTTTTATGGTAATATCTAATGAATCTGTTCATTATGTTTGTGAAAATGTATAGATAATTACAATGTTTTAAAGGAATATATATGCACTCAGAGTTTCCATACCTTATATGAATTATATTCTTAATAATACCTTATTCACCTTTAATTAGTGATATCATGAACTATGGTCCACCATAGATAAATAATTGGCCAAACATAGTGGATCAAACGAGTCATCTATCCAGGGAAGGGGAAGATTTTTCTTTATCGTGGTTTTTTTGATTGGATGATAATAAATGTTGAGGAATATTGATATATAATTCTTCTTGAGGAAGAGGACTCATAAAACCCACGATGAATAAAATGGTAATATAAAACCATTTTCCAAATTCTCTTATAGCTGCTTATTTGGTTCCTCCAACTCAATCGTGGCCAATATATAAGATTTATTTGATGTAGTTAAATAACCCAAAATAAGTTCAATTGAGAACTCAATCCCTGTATAAGGAGGAATATAAGGAAATTCTTTAGATAACACCTCAGTTTCACCCATCACGATGTGTATCTTTTCAAGAATGACCATCTCATTTGTCCCAATCATTTCTATTATATATTACCTCCCATAATTAAATGATATTTAAAATTAATATAATGATTCTAAAAAAGATTCATCCCCCTCATTACACTTATATAGAATTTGATTATTCTTCTTGTTGTGAAAAGTGATCTCCCTTTATCAAAAAATAATGATTTCTTTGTATAGTGATATCAAATCAATGTCTAATATATAGTCAAATTACATCACAGAATATAAGATAATATATTATTTTAGGTTCAATAAAAAAATTAACTAGAGAGGAGTAATACTATTTGGATGTAATAATTTCCTGGTTTTTTATTCTCACCGATAAATTAGCCTCTATAATTATTTGTCGGGTTATAGTAGTTCTACTCAAATTTCAAGATATGAAGGAATGTGTATAAGTAGAATCACGTAGTGAGTATTATATTCTTTAATGAATAACTAGTTTACCTATAACCACATCATTTTTGGGTTCCAAAAAAATAATAGTGTTATAATATGGCTTTAATTATTTTGTTTGAGTTTTTTTTTTGAATACCTCTCAAAACACTTTGATTAGATAATTGGTTCACAAAACTATAATGTTTCTAGAAATTGAAAAAATTAACTACAGTATAAGTGTTTATCTAAAACATCCTTTATTCCACCAGATTTTAGGTACTATTTATATCCCTTTGGAAATTAATTTCAGATTCCCATATCATATATATTTGGAACATCTCTAGATTTCTTTTATGTAGTTTCCCAAATACTTCTTCCAATAATTTTTACTTGTATATTGTTGGGGTTTCCTTCCATTATAGAATTTATCAGTTGATCTTCCAAAATTAAACCGAATTTTACACATTTTATCTATACCCATAAAAGACTAATTAGAGTCTCTGGCCTCTATTTTAACCTTAAGGGCATAGTGGAAAGTCTCATTATAGGTTTCGAAGTCTCAAATTTATGATTCTTTTCATATATAGGGATTTAGTCTGCTAAAAATGAGATCCACCATACTTTTAATGTTCAGGAAAATGTTTTAGGTTAATCATTGATGACTTGTAATTTTTTATTAATATGCCTAGATAAACATATATTTCATTTTCATCATTTTAAGGAACACAATATATATATATATTAACAATGATAATAATAGGGAATTTTTTTTTGAAAAATTTATTTTTCAAATATGGCCATTCTGTAGAATAATTTTACTTTTTGAACTATGTGTTATTTATCAATGTCCATAATTTTTCACCTAACCCATAAATAAAATATACCCCCATCACAACATTCTCTTATTCTGAGAACTGGAGCATATATAATATATTCCCAATGTAGTTAATTCATTGTTCTGTGATGATGGGAGAAGAATAACTACTAAACATGGGAGGCCTTATTGAATAAATTATTAAACCATAACATTATATTTCTTATAATAAAGTGGGAATTTCATATTATTCATGTTATCGAACATAAATTCAGCCAGGTTTTCTAATACTATAATGAATTTTTGATCTCCCATCTCCATCAGATTTGGTATTTCATTAATAAAATAATCACATTTCCTAGAACATTAATTGTTGGAATAAGATCTCTTATATCAATAAATTAACTAAGTAAAATGAAGTACAATTATGGGGTACTTAATACTTATATAATAACTATAATAATAGGAAACATTGAATGCTGAAGGATAAAAATGTAAATGGAAATTATATTATATCTTGTGGTTCCTAAGGTTTCAATGTAAGTAATCCATGGTGATAGAATTATCCCTATGATTATTGATATAGTTTTCTACTTCTAATCTCCAAAAATTACCACTCCTTGATATCATACCAACTATAATTACCCTATCCTTTTACACACAATATTACAATATTTAAGTATAACTAACCATCTAGTACAAATAAAGGACCATAAATTCTTGTTTATTTGGAAGATTAGTTACATAAAATTGAAAACATAGAAATAAAATAAATAATATTTATATTAATCATTCCTAATGATATATTAAAAAAACTTGATCCATTACATATTTATAGGGTAAAGATGGGAATATTTAGATAAAAGGTATGAGATAAAAATCCTAGAAAGTTAATAAACATAGGAATAAAGCATAACACCAGGGATAAAAGGTATAACATGATGAAATAAAAATGAATGAAACAAGAATATACCTATGAGAGAATAAAAAATAGAACAAGGGATCATGTCATCATATAATTATAGGAATCTAGAAACTATATACTACATGAAAACAACATGAGTCAAGTATAAGTACCATGACCAATGCACATGGTGGAAAAAGACCCATAATATACACAGGTTCAATCCATGTCCCAAAAGGACATATAAAGGAACAAAATATTACCCAATTCATTAAATCCCTTTATTGTTTCACCAATAATTACATTTTCTTCCAAATGTTTTCTATATGAAGAATAAAACAAAATCATAAGGGTTGTTTATGATTAGAAATGGGTATCATAATCATGTCATTAAGAATAAAAAATGGTAATGTCATAAGAGTGTCCATGAATGCATGGATTTAAATCATAAAAATTTATTCAAACGAAAATATTTTCAGAAATCGTGATAAATGATGTTTAGCTGAGGTGAAAATTTATAAAAATAGTGATTAAGTAACTTATGAAATGAGTCTCTTTATTGCATTTAAGGGAAACAAATTAATGAGTCATTATAGTGTAAAATGTATAATTGTTTTCATAATAAATAAAAATTAACATATATAATATTTTATGATAAAAATAGTTTTTTGGAAAAATAATGGTGACATAAAATAGATTATGTAGTTTACTTGAATATGGGTAAGAAACTGAGATGTTCCCTTGAATAATGAATGCTTATCGAAAACAACTGGGAATGAATCCGTAAAAAAATTATTCCACTATCAAGGAAATAATAATTAATATATTTACATATTTTTGGAAAGTAAAAACATAATTTATTTGGTTTTAATATTAGGAACTAATAATAACATTGGGTTTATGTGGGAGAATCCATAACCAAAATGAAAAAAAAGACATTTGGAGAGAGAGGCCCTTACGTTTTGTCTGAAACTATTTTTCACTTGTACTTAATGTTAGGTATAATAAAATTATATCCACTAATAAATTAATAAATTAATAATATATATCTATTTTATTTACATTTATTTTACAATGATCATTTATTGGTTTTTTATGGGTTATAAGATTCAATTTATTTATTCTCAGGGTGTTTGATTCATGATTTTATTATTTATCCCCTTGAGTTTATATATGGGAGTTCTTGTCTAATGAAAGATAAAAATACATAGATGGAATTATATGATATTGATTCAACTAAATAATTTTAAATTTAACTGCAGATCATTTTATTTTTATAAAGTGTGATTATTCATTAGAAAAAATTTAATGATGAACGTTAGTTTAATTTTGTAAACTATCAATCACCACAAAAAACGTTTGTATTATTATATTATTTTTTTCATATTTATTAGTTCTAAATCATGAAACAATATATAATATACATGACTATATTGGTTTTAACCATAATAATGGTGTTTGGTATATCCTTTAATGTCATATTATTAGATTAAAATACATCATCAAAGACTGTGGTAAATAAACATGTCACATATGATGTTTTTATTTTTAGAATAAAATGAGGAGGGAAGAGATTTAATGATGGATTATTCAATTAACATAATAAAAATAAAATGCATATAAAATATTATAGTTATCATTTCACAAGGGGAAAGGGAGCTTAGGATAAGATAATACAAAAATATATTTAGAAGATATGTATTGAAAACAGAAGATGATTTTACCTATCAAACATCATCTCCATGAGAACCTCCTAAGGTAAATCAGGTTTAGTATTTTTGTGACCAAATTATCTTGGATGTGGGGAAGATACACTGGTGATTAATTATGAATAATTTAATCAGATTTCAACTCATAAAGGTTTTTAAAATAAGAGGTGGTGAGGGGTGGTATTTGTCAAGTAAGAGAGGGGTTTTTTATTTAATTTATTATTTTATTAATTTGGATATAGATAATAAATAGCGAGAAAAAATATGACTTTTTAATGTAACAAGTGAATGTGAGTTCCAACCGGTTGTTTATTGCAACATTCATGACTACAAAAATCATTTATTTGGTTTAAAATTTTAAATATCATAAATTTTAGCAATTCAGGATTCACAAAAATGAATTGTTTTATTAAAATACCAAATATTCACCATAACCATTTATCATTATTTAGGATTCAAAAATGGAATCCATTTTTTTTAAAACTATTATTCTAAAAATGATGAAATTATTTTTTTAACTAAAATAATCTTTTTTTTAAAGATATGATCTTTCAAATTAAAAGAGAATTTATGAAACCCAAGAAATATTAACTAAATTATTTTAAAAAAGTCATATAATAATAATAAAACAAAAGATTAATTTATTAATATATTTTGTGAAAATAATTTTTCTTTTAAATCTTTATATTAATTATAAAATATCAAATTAACATTTTTATCCAAAATACCAATACATAATTTATCAGTTTTATGAAATTTATTTACATATACTATGATAGTATTATATCATATATATTTTTATAAGATACTAAATTACTTTTATACTTTTACTAGTGAGGTTACTATTCTATTTGTTGATTCATTATTTATAATGGTCACATTATTGTTCTAATGGGGAATTTATCATTCCATATATATGGGTTATTTAATTTCTAGATAACCTTTTATATAATTCATTATTTATTTATAATTTCTTATTATGTTCTCACTATAATTTTGGATTCTTGTACTATATGAAATAATCATAAGAAAGAAATTTACATTTATAATAATCTAGGTTATTATTGGTATTCTCCATAATTTCAATCGTAAAATGATTTTAAAAATATTAT
This sequence comes from Viscum album, assembly GCA_963277665.1. Lineage (NCBI taxonomy): Eukaryota > Viridiplantae > Streptophyta > Magnoliopsida > Santalales > Viscaceae > Viscum > Viscum album. The sequence goes on along the minus strand of OY728143.1, from coordinate 55,910,751 downwards.
ATTACATGTGTATCACTTTTCTATAAAATGTAAATACCATATTATTTATTAATGTGATTGAATTGTATTTTCCTAGAATTATTTTTGATATAATTTTATGTAAATTTTATTTCCATTTTCTAATCATTTTTATTATTTAGTTAAATATTAACGGTTTATCATTCTGAATACACTTGAATAGGATATGAAATAAATTTTATTTCCACGGTTTATTTATGAATATGTTGAATGTAACCCATTTTCATTTTATGGGTTACTTATGATGTAATTAGTGAATCATTTTCAAGTGGAATTAATAGTTATGGGTGAATTATGTATGAGATCCTATATCATCTTATAATGCTTTGTTTATAAGTTTATATGAAATCAAATATGATTTAATGAGTGTATTTTACTTAAAAATATGTTCTGACATAGAATAAGTGGTTCATGAATTAAATTATTCCCAATACTAATATATGGGGAATATTTGAATGATGATCCACATTTTTATGTGTTTTCTCAAGATTATGATTTGATCTTATGGACCATGAATATTTATTCATTTTTATATTATCGTATAATTCCTGTTGAATACTAATATATGAGTCATGAATTTGTTTATTATCAACCCATTATTGGTTATAATTTTATTTTGTATCCTAATAATACTAATTTTATTATCTTATTCTCACTTATAATATTTTATTGTAAACTCTTAGTTTTACCCTAATGAGCACCTAAGATCACATATTTATTATGTTTCTGTTTCACTACGTTATGATAAAAAAAATGAAGAATATTATTAAATAGTTTTTATATGGATAATTTTCATATAAGTTAAATATTAATTATTATTTATATAGTTTCATTTGTAAATGGAAATTCTATAGTTGATAAAACATAAATTCATGTTGTTAGTAAATTTTTTGTCATAATACTCCAAAACTCCAAAAATTATATTTGATAAGAATGTATTGTAATGGGAAAACATTATTATGAAATTTAATTTAGATACTCATATTTATGACTTATTATATAAAACATATATAATTGATGATGTACATTGATTTCATTGAGGAAATGTGGAAGAAGAAATATTTGAATAAGGGTTATTATAATTATTGGAATTTCTAGAAATAAATTATTTTTTTACATTCCATTTGTAGGATTACCCCTTCTGAATTATTGAGGGTGTTTCATTCATTAAAAAGGTATTATTCCACTTGGTTAGTAGATAATAGATTCTTGTTTATATCAATATGGTGTACATTTTTTTCACTATCCAATACTCTAACAATTGATGTATGGTCTCTATACAAGATAATTAAAAAATATTTAAAGATATATAATACATTTTTTTCATTATAACTTAGTATTTCTCATAAATAATTTTCGAATTCACTAGTTTTTCATGTTATAAACAAATATTTTTTTTAATTTAACAATATTAATCACAATACATAGAATTTATGTTTATTAGTTTCAAAATATGTTGAACATTAATGGATAAAAGAAGAAAAATTGATATAATTTCATGCTAAATGGGATAATTATTTTTTATTTCATTTAATTTTACTTCTCATCCCCATTTCATGTTTTCTAATTATAAAATATAATGAATTTATATAAGGAAAAGAAATGTAATTCACTGAGGTGTTAATTTTATTTTATTTATAAAACACACAAACTATAGAGAAATTACAATAATTAAAATATATATTTACCTATTGAAAAATTTAAATTCATTATTATCACAAATGACAGGGTCATTGCCTGAAATATTTTAATGTCATATTCTTTTTCGCACTCTTAGTTTGGTTAAAATTAATTACTTACATGATAAATATTCATAATTTTTAAAAAATTATATTTTCATTTATAATTAAATTATTTTGGTAAATTATATGATTGGAGAAGAAAATTTAATGAATCATATTCTAGAGTGGATTTTAGGATTTTGTGAGACATCTATTATGGTACTCTATTTTTACAATATTACCAATTTCTGTATAGTTACCATAAATTTAATATCAATTTTTTCAATACATGGTGAATTTTTATTACATATATATGATTTTTTTCATAAATTAATTATAATAGGAAACAATGGATTTAATATAAAAACATACAAATAATATTATCTCAAGAAATAAAAGTCCATGTAAATCCAATATGTGTGAAATTACAATAATAATTATATATTTTACCATTATTAATTTGTATTTTAATGTAATTGTTTAATTGAGTGTTAATGAGGGAGTTATAAGTTTAATGGTGCCATCAGTTGTGATTCCCATGAATATATATGGGATATTATTTAATGATAAATTGGTAATAAGGATATAAACTATTTTTAAATGTGTTTTATTGGAGCCCAAACAATATAAAAATATACTATGGATATGAGTTAAAAGGTAATAAAATGTGATACCATGGACTTTCCGTTTAAAAGACACACATTCCCCATTATTTTAGGAATAATTAAAAATTTACTTATAATGTTATTCATAATGGGGAACAAGTGGATATATTTTTTTCACTTTTATGGGTTTGAAACTATTTCATACCCACATTCCATTATAATAAAATATAAAAACTTAGATAAGGAATATATTTTCCTAAATATAATGAATATTTTATTACTATTTTGAATATTTAAATTCCGGTCCAATGTGGATGTGTGAAAGAGATTAGATTTTTTATCATTCTATGTATTCCATAAGAAGACTTTTATTTAACTTATCATTATAATTAATTACATTTATTGTGATAAACAAACATTACCCTCCTTTTCCTTACTCTCAGATGATTATTCCCTTCATTTTCAATATTCCATTAGCTATAGATTTATTAAAAGGTTATAGAAAATCATTATTTTTTATATGATATTTATTTTGATATTTATATTACGGTCATGATTATGGATAATTTTCTTATACAAAATATTGAGAATAAAATTATTGTAATGATCAACTTCTATGTTTGATTTGAATTATTGGAAATGTATGTCATAAGATTCTTGTATATTGATGAAATATTAAAACAATTTAGTAGATCAGTAAAGATTTTACTATAATAAAATTATAAATACATTATGATCTACAAATATCTATTTTTTATATTTTGTTTATTTTAAACATATATACCATATTTATTGTTTTTTAAAATGAAAAAATTGTATTTATTTATTATTGATTTATGTGTCTAATATTTTAGGTTATGAAATCTTCCAATATGAAAATAATCTTTTTATACGTAGGGGAGATTGATGTCTCTATGGTACATTTATATTACAATTTATTTTTAGTTGGGAAATTTTATTATTATATATTTTATGTAATATTAATATTTCATTATGAAAATATTAATATAACAAAAAATTTTATTATTGAAAAAAATGATAAAAAAATTAATGAAAAAAATTAATTAATTCATTGAAAATAGAAAAAAAGTTCAAATATATTGATAAGGAAAAAAAGTGGATACAAGATCAATTTGTAGTAAATTGAAAAGAAAACCCCAATAAATATTAATAATAGATGATTAATAGAGGTATTGAAATTGGGTTAGACTATAAGAGAGCTAATTTCTTATTATAGAGACATTGGGTTTATTTTATTGCTTCTTTAAAGAAGGAAAACTAATATGGGACTACTAAAAACTTTTACTATTAAAAAATTGAGCTGTTCATCTTTGGGTTTGATAGAGTCATACAATTCTATACCTTCCAATGAAACTAGGATTTTCATGTCATGGTAGTGCTAATTATATACAAATATGAGGTATTATTATGACTAAAAGGAATGTGAAATTATTTGTATTCACATTTTCAATTGATGAAATTGACATGTTAGAAAATGTCATGTTATTATAATGTATTTCAAGTTTTAATAACCAGATGGTCGATTTTTAATGTATATAAGATAAGAACATATTGGAATTATTATTGATCTTTATAATTGAATAGTCATTTTAGACATTTTTTAAGAACACATAGAGTCATGCTGGAAGATATTTCACCATGATTCAGTGATTCACCGACACAAATATACACTATCAATGCATACAAAGTGAAATATTAGGTAATAGTGATCGGGTTCATGTTCATGATGAATTGAAGTTGTTGATATGATTTATAGAGTTAAAACTATGGAGTTTGTGTCATGTCATATTGTGAATGTTATGAACATGTATACCGTTTCAGGATGGGAATATTATGTTCAATTAATGAATAATTGGTGGATAAATTTACTATATGGCCTATAATCATGGTGTAATAATTTAGAATATAATTTCTGTTCAAAATGGTAAATGTTATTTTTGTCATGAAGAATGATAGAATATTTTGTTTAAGAAGATGTGTGTTTTTTGAGTGTTGTAAATATATTTTTTTGGTTGTTTCTCTTACCATCACATCATGTACTACTATTTATAAGATAATAATATTAATGATCTCATATATTTTTTTATTGAAAAGATATATTTTAAAGGATAAACCACAATGGATTTTAGGGGTTTTAAAATAATATTATACAGTCAGATAAAAATGTAAAACCACCTTCCAGGAGAGAAGGAACAATGATAAGTAGTCTAGAATCATCCCAAGGTATTATGTAGCAAGATATTTTTCAAAAAAATTCTCATTATGTTTTCCATTGGGATATTTTATATTTCATTCTTGAAGTTTTTTTCAAAATTATAGTGTTTTATGTATTTTTATTAATTTGTTTCATGGTTTATAATTTTCTTTAATCTCTTATATGATATGAAAATAACTATTTTCTATATCCAATTAGAGATAACATTATATAATTATAGTGAAGAGTACGATTAATTGATTAGTGTTAGTACTGAATATTTATATTTCTATATTTTCATTTGATGAAATTATATTTTATTGTAACTAAATGGATATAAATTTAATTATTGTATCATCGAGAAAGTGTATTTGATAATTGTTTAAAGCCATTAAGAAAGTGAAAATTAATTCTTTAACCATTAGTTATATAACACATTTTCAGTTTCATGTCCCATTTTGTCTGATCTATTTTAATTTATTATATCATTAGAGTCATTATTCTATAAGTTTTTTCATAGAAATTAATTAAATTGGTATATATTAAATTTATAATCTCATAACAACTAATTTTGGAAAAGTTTTATGGATGTTTATTTTTTATTATAATGAATATTGTTATAATATATTTATTATCATCACATAATATTTCAGACTTTTCATGAGTCACTAAAAAGTTATAATCATAGCATATATTGCTTTTCATAATTATTTCATGAGAATGATGGGTGGAATCATTAATAAAAATATTATTTGGATTACTTTTTCATGAATTGTCTTACCACGTAATTAATGATTACATGTGGTCTATTCCATGCGATGGGAGGGAAAACTAGAGTTGGTTGTTAACCTCACCCTAAAATATTAATTAATATCATCCTCTTGGAGAATAATGGAATACATGTTCAGTATATGATATTTTTTAGACCCTTGTAAATGGTGTGTAACAGACATAAATTGTGAGTGTAAATATTTTGATTTTCCCTATTTGGGTATAAGAACTATATAATAATGAATCATCTCATTCGGGTGTATTTAAAATATTATCTTATAATATTCATATAACATTGGATATATATTCTAAGGTAAATTGTTTCAGTAAACCACTATATAATAAATTATAAAAAAATTTGATAAGTCAAAATTAAAATATCATTTAAGGAATTGATATGTATTTTTAGGATTTTTTTACCTTTTTATAAGTATTTTTTATGTTTGTTTTTGGTTTAGTAATATGTATTTAGGTTTTATATTTTTTTATATAAATGGAATTTTATTTCTCATATTTTAATAGAGGTAAGTATATTTTTATTAGATATTTAATAATCAATATTTTTTATTCAATACATGATTTTGACTAGTATAAAGAATGTATTTTCACAAAGGATAATATGATGTTTTGGGTAGTTGAATATAAAAATAGGTTTATTTTAATTCTAGTGGTTATTCATTGTCTGGTTAAATTTCATTATATTTTTATGTTATCAAATAAATCAATTCGTTTATTTTTTAATATATATATTTGTATAATAAGTATCTATCTCTATCCCACGTCACTGAATATATCCAACGTAATAAAGTGAGTTAAAACTTAAGCTATAGGAGATATAGTAAACGTGGATAACTAGACCTTTAACAAAACATTTGGGACCTCTGGCCCCTTTTACTATGAATTGTGTTAATGGACTGTATTTTTTTACTATAGGTGGGTTAATCATTTAAAAATCATGGATTATTAACCCTTAAAATAGTGTTCCTATATATTTGATCACATAAAATGTAACAATGGGGTTCAATAGAATGATTCTCACTTTAGTATCCATCACATAATGATGAGAGTTTTATATATTAATATGTTACTATTCTAATGATAATACAGTCGTTATTATGATTTAATCATCCCTTTCCAATTGAAATATACTACAATTTAGTTTCTTCTATAATGAACCAAAAATATCAATTATTCATAGATTATAGTCTCTATATATTTTTCTATGAAACTATTCAAAATATAAAATCTATTTATGAAATTTGTAGACACCATCAAATCATTTTATATTGCCTACAATAGTATAAGTTTTATTCCAAATATTCTATGATTTTTTTAGAATTTTGAATTAAAATGTCAATTGCCATGTGGTAATAGAAGATGGTATTTTAGTTGATAATATGTAGTTAATGTGGTTATTTATTTTATATATCACATAAATTTTTTGGAAATTTAAAATTTTCTAGGTATTTTAAGACACTATAACCATTTTCTAGGTAATCAAAGAATTGATGCTTCTATGAAATCATTTACAAAGAAGGTGTTAATTGGGGCCCATCATTAAACAACTCTTATTGTAGAGATTTTAATCTATATTTAACCATATTATATTCTTAAATACCTTTTAGTATTATATATTAAGAGAGTCAGTTTATAACTCTAATACTATAATCCAAAATTTTAAATAAATAAAATTTCCTCATAGTGTTCGTTTTTCCCACAAAACGAAACATTTAAAATATAAGAAATTTCCATTTCATGAAATTTTATCACAATTTTAATCATTCCGTATAATTTTCCACAACTCATAATTGAACAATATTATGATTATTTTTGAACATGTTATGATCAAAAAATCTCTATCGGGGTCATAAAAATAAATAAAAATTCTTTTATTCCATGAATACATAAAAACTTTCCCTTTATCAAAAATAATAATTTGGATAAAAAATACCATTTTACTACCATGTAAATAATATTTTAGGATCAATGAATTCTATAAAACATATCATAATAAATTTTAAATTATATAAAAAACACATAATGAATTTTTGATAACATGAGAAACATATAATATCATTTTTTTCAAAGTTATATCTTTCTACATTAAGATGTATTATATACATTAAATTACATTTGGAAAAAACAATTTCTATAAAGACACATATCAAGTGTAGATAAATCCTGTAGATAAATTGAGGAATCATTTTCATATCCTTATAGAATACACATTTAATAACCATTATAGTTTTACTTGGAGTAACAATAATTGATACACTTGAAATGAAATCTATGGTTTTACATGGACTTACCATTATCATATTTTCTTATAATATATTAAGGGAAATCTAATAAATTAAATAAATCCCAAACATGAAATCATAATAAAATTATATTCACATATTTATATAGGATAAATATAATTAGATAACTTTTTCCCTCTACCGAATCAATTGGGGATCTATAATGGTCCAACGAAACCATATTTAATTATAGAAATTCCTGTCATCATAAATAATGAAAACAAACAACACAAACATAAACTATATATATCAGGAATTTCATTATAAAAAATTCTATAAAAAAGGGTTTTTTCTATGAAGAATATAGATACCAATAAATATCATTAAAACTTTCTTGAGGAAAATAACATTTTCAATCAAGTAATTATTCCAAAAATGTGAGAATATAAAGGCAACTGATTTCTCTAAAAAGAAACATGAAAAAATTTAAATAAATTTTCATGGAAAAAATTATTCATGGTTGTGTGGAAATCAATTCATATCATATAATTTTAAAAAAATAATTTATTGTTTTATTAAAAAAAACTTATTATTACTTTTGGAAAAGGGAAAAAATTATTCATTATAAACCATATTTATTAAAAGGTAAAAAATTCCTAATATTTTTTTAATCATTAGTATATATCATGAACCAATTTTCTTTAACACCGATCTGGTCACTCGATTTGATATTTTGAATATCTTAAAGGGTGCTCCCAATCCCCACAGACTGGAAACTAGTGTCAGGGATCAACTGACTAATAAGGGAATGATATTTCTGAATAGATATAAATAAATAGAAAATGGAATGTTAAAAAAGAGAATCCCAATATATATATATATCAAAACTGAACATTGTTTTACATTGATAAAATATACAACAAACTACACAATAATACGAAACTAAAAATTAACAACAAACACCTCCATGTGACTCGAGGGTCACTCTTGGATACTAAAACCAACCATCTCCAGTGGTGAAAAATACCAATATGACACCATCACTATAATATAGAAACAAGAAATAACTATAGGATTGATTATTAATACATAGTAGAAATTCTAGAACAAATCTACTGCAAATGATCTTCCATTAAATAAAATGAAACCTCAATATCAAGTTTGAAAATACAACATATAAATGTAAGATTTTCAATACATTGTTAACCTTAAATAAAAACACATTAATTTACCTTTATACAATTTCAATGCAAATTTTGGTTAATGAATTCACAATAATAATTTTTTATATTGACTGATAGAATTATATTTGAAATAGAGATAAAGTGAGTAGTATACATAAAAAGAAAATTATATAATAACTTTTAAAAAATTTATAATTATTGGTATAAGGATAAAATACATAAGAATTAAGACCAAAAATTATATAATGAGAAAAATTTTATAATATTTCACATGGGAATATAACAAACAATGTATCATAATCATTCACCACAGACAACTATGTTCCAATGGAAATGGGTGAAACTAAGAGCTCATGAATAGTAGAAACATATTAATACTTGTTGAATCATCCCAAAAAGTATGACATAGTCGATTAAATCATCAAATATGTCACACTCTCATCTATACAATACATAGTACAAACTATGGATAACTATCCCATAGAAAAAACTCAATATATCCCCCTTCCATGGGCCACTAGCCAGGGTGTAACTTAAACATATTTATGAGTCCTTATGAGAAACATTCCTCAGTATAATAGGTTTCTTTTTCATGATTATAAAATAGTATGATAAAAATAATTCCAAAAATGAATATCATCAACTTTATATATATAATAATAATTCACAAAATGCGCATCACACATGTCAGTCCAAAGACTAATCTCTTTCCACAGTAAATAGAAACCTAAGGAGTCCTCAGTATGGTTCTATCATTCCTCACAATTTAATTTTTCAATTATTTCATAGTAAGGAATTCATATATGTTTAACATAAAACAGTAAATAAATTTATCCATGGATTGTTTTTGTGAAAACACATTCACTATTTTCAGAAATCTGTCAAACTAGCCATCAACAATTCATTAGGAAACCAGAACTTTTTCATAGAACCAAAACACACATTTAGAAAATAGATCATATAAAATTTGTATCATTTGACAATCATTTATTAAATCCAACATGAACTCTCACATCACAAATTCATGTCAAAAAATTTTGTTCCAAATTCTAAAGGTGTTATTAACCACCATGACATTCAAAACAATTTTAAAATCCAAATACACATTTCATTTAAATCTAAAAACACTTGGGAAACCCATTAAAGGAACCCAAATCATCATTTCACCTATAAAAAATATATTCAAAAATCCAGAACATGTTTAACATATCAAAAATCACATGTGAAATCCAGTTGTGTCTTCCATTGAACACTTGGTATGAATCACTTAATATAACAATTCCATTTAACACAAATCAGGGATGAAATCACAACTTTTCACATAAATAATATTTCAATGATCACATATCACTATCAAATATTCAAGGAAGGTTATAAGATTAATAAACCAATAATTATTAAGTTAAAAACGAATTTACAAGGGAGACCTACCTCAAAATCAAGGATTTTCGACAAAACACACTGGAATCATTAATATAAAGGATCCAAGATCTATGATCGATGAAGATACACCCAAAACAATAAAATCCCCCAACATAAAAGTAGTAGATACATGAACCATTTCTCTATGAGATTATATGAGAAGTAAAAAATCAAAATTAATTGGAATAATAATGACGAAATTGGAGAAGATGGAATATTACCTTGGAAATCACCCATGAAATATAATGAAATACATAGATATACACAATGGGAGGAATTATAATGCTTGAAGAACCAAGGAGGACCACCATGGGGCTATATGAACCAAATTTAGGTTGAAATGGGACAATTGGAACTAAAAACCCTAAAATGAAAAATGTAATTTCACAGTTTTTATGTAATATAAAACTCGTAGAGTTAGTCCTCATGGTTTGGTAGACCATACGCCATCTGTGTTGAATGGTTCTACCATGAGATAGAAGATTTACAAGAACTTTATGCATGGTTTGACTATCCATTCATGGTCCATGCACCCTCAACCATAAGAAAACCAAATATTGCATAGTTTCCAAGGCTATTCCATAACATTTTAAATAACCTTATGCCAACTATGCACCTTGAAAAAATCAAACAAAAACTACAAATCTAAAACCATCACAATTGGAACATGATCCAAAACCCCATGGACAAAAGAAACACTAGATAAAAGGATAATATTAAAATTTTGGTTCTGATAATTCTCCCCAAAATTATAATTTCTTCCCTAGAAATAGTCAGCATCTTCTAGTTTATCGATCAAGTCCGAAATATTTTATATCCATATGAAACAACCTCATAAACAATGAACATTATAATAACCCCCCAAAACTCCAACCTCTTACTCAAAACAATCCAAATATCCAAGACTACTTCTTGAGACACAAAAAACACATCAAACAATATTTCTAAAAGAGATCAATGTTCCCCCCAAATGGATAGGTACATGAAATTAGGTAAATTTAAATGAATCCTTGAATTGAAAAGAAAATATTGGAACGACGCCAGAATATCCACATTGAAGGACATAAAAAAAATTGTACCATAAGAAATCAACCAACACCAGTGAAACCCAAAATAACCCATAAGAAACCATGGTGGGTCTTCACAATATTTATGAACCGAAGAACATGATAATCATGAATCAATATAACATGAAAACATTCCCCCATAGTGACCAACAAACCCCCTTTACAAGGTAAAAAACAAGAGATGCAATAGTGAACAATAAACAATATTATTTATTTAATTAGACAAAATATAAATTAAGATCACCCACACCCATGGGATTTTTCGATATGTATGAGATTCACTCAGTGGCCTTTGTATAGGGACCTAATATATGAAGCATAAATTACATCACAGTCAAGAGCAACTAATACCTGATAGAAACTCTTCAAAAGAATAACCAGAATTTTCAAAAATAAAAAAATCCATATATTTGATGTAGAATATATCAGTAGATCAAAATAATACCCTTACATTAAAAAAATAAAACACCACCAAGAACTCCCACTTCAACAAATTAAAACATTATAATAGAAAGGGACTTGAAACTGATCACTAAAATCACTATACTTTTGTTAACTGGATCCACATTGCTTGATAGAAACACTCCAAATGGACCATTATAAGTTACATTGATATAAAAGATATTTAATGTTCTTTATATCATTCAAACATGATAACTTTTTATGACCCAACATTCAACATTATTAACACACTATGATATAATTCTTTGAAGAAGCTATGGAATGATCTAGAGGCCTTTATATCACGCTCCCGACACTAATATCATCAGGCAAATACCCTACTACCTTGTTATAATATCTTTCACCAATTATAGGGATTTGAGAATGGATGTCTACCTCAATCATTATTTCTTTAATAGCTTCAATATTTATATCATTCCATTATATATTAGAATAAGAAGTTAAATCAAAACCTAACAGCTCCTACTACACATTTGGACCAAGTCCCCAATTGAAATGTGTATCCTTCAAGGAATCTTATGTGTCCCACTTTAGAGTGAAAAGAACAAGATCCACAAAATGATGGAAGTATTACAAAACTGATCCATCATCTAATAATGAATATAACATCTATTTTTACCTTTCTCACTATCACTGTTTCAGATAAATACATCATGATGAATTAATCCTTGACGAACTTGCTTGTAATATCATTATGGGTCGTATTCCGAGTAACTGATATTAATCACTTATACATCATCCCTTCAAGGATGAAGGTTTTTAAATTCTCCTATAATTATTAAGTAAACTAAAAGAGTATAATATTCCTTTATATTTGTTTCATCCACTTCTCGACTTCAAGAGGATCCACTTAACCATGACAGAGGGATAAATTTAACTTTTTAAAATCAATAATAAAATCCTTTGGATGATCAAATAGAAATACTACTGGAAGGTGGTCACTCATAGTTTCCCCATAAATATCCTTCAAATATTTTTGGTGGGAAAACAAAAAATAAGAACCATGAGTTAAATCCAAACCATCTCAACAACAATAGTTCTAAATATCAAAAAATACATAAACAACCAACCCCCAACATGTGGAAGATTAGACACAAAAACATTGTATATCAAAACATCACAATTTTCATCATAATAACACATTTTGAAAGGAAAAAAACATGGTCTATTTTAACACACTGCAATGTTATTCTATGGATCCTCAAACATTTAAACATCCATTCCACCATACACCCTCATCAACTAATTAAAATATAGACACTCTTCTTACAACATATCCACACATATCATGAGTGTGAGAAGCCATGAAAATAACACTGGTGAAAATAAAATATTCCTATTAACCAAAACAAATATTTTGCCCATGTTTTTAAAAATTAAATTCACATTCCATTTCATCTTTCAGGAATCCTTTCAAAAGAAAACTAATGATTAAAAAAATCCATTTCCAAACTCCACACTTAAATATTTTCAAAATATAAATCCCACAAATCTTATTCAAGATATTTTTATTAGATAAAAATCCAATTTCAACCAGATAATTTTTCAAAATACAACATTCTAATTAATAATTAAAAATAAAATAGAATATTCATCTTCTGTCTTTCCATAAAAAAACCGTTACAATTTTGAAATTCAGTTTACACAATCCCAAAATAAGATTTTAAGAAATAATTTCATTATAAAAAAGAACTCAAAGAAACTCATAAGGGGATACTAATGTCAATTGGTGACTAAGAAAAATGGTTGGTGGACACATGCCAGTCATACCAATAGCAGAGATGTTATTCTAGGACTATGTCCTCAGCTCCACATGGATTTATAGAACCTTCTAGATCATTTAGACCACTATATCAACTCACTGTTTGTATCCCAAACACCAAAAAATCCCTAAGAACCATGGACAAACTAATATATGGCTTCCGATGAAAACCCATGTCTTATCATAGAATTTTTTATCCAAACACTCCATCATATCAATGACCCATTGTTTTAACAGTCCTAATCAAACTACCTTAATATAGTAATTAATATATGGTTCTCTAAAATAAACTTCCATTATAGAACCAACCTCCTTAGATACCATTTTTTCATGAACCAACACCAGTAGAACCTGATTTGGATACCTGAGTTGATCTGTTTCAAGGCCCAATGGGCATACCAGATCCCCATGGATGGGAAAATAGTTTCGGGAATCAATAGTGTAACAAAGGGAAATATTTTCCTCAATATAAATATTTAAATTGATAAAAGGAAAATAAAGGTAAAATAATATATATATATATATATATATCAACATCAAAATTAAAAAAAAATTATATAATTCTAAATGATAAAACAAACAACACAAAAAAACCCAAACTGAAACCTTACAACACAACACCTCCATTTTACCATAATGGCCACTCTCCAATACCAAAACCATACATCACCCATGTTGATCGATACCAAGATGAGACCTTTAACACTATCTAAAAACATGAGATAAATATATGTGTGATTATTAAAATACTCTAGGAAAACCCGAAAAAATCTATTCACAATTCACATCCATTAAAATAAAATAAAGGTCAACTTCATATTTGAACATACAATATATAAAAGTATGATTTTCTATCAATTTTTCACATTAAATGAAAACAATTTCACTACCCTAGTTATAATTTGAGACCACATTATATTAAAATAAATAACCATAATAATTATGAAGAAAAATGATTGAATTATATTTAAAATAGAGAGAAAATGTGTAACATGCATCCAAAACATTTTAAATAAACACATGAAAATCATTTTATCATTTTTTTCATAAATATACACTACTCATGAAGTAAGAAAAAAAATAATACAACAAGGTAATTTTAAAAATATCACAAAATGGAATCCAACCAATAGTGTGTCACATTCTTTCGCCATAGAATACTTTGTTTTAGTACACATGTGTGAACCTCCAAGATTATGATTAATCCAAAACATAAAAATTGATTTTGAATCACCCTAGAAATAATTACTCACTTGTTTTCATCAATAACTCCCTAATATGATCGTTCATACCCTATAGCGTGAAAAAAATGGGAATAATTCCATATAAATAAAACAAAAATATAACACCTATTATGGACCAATGACCAGTGTGTAACCTATGCTAATGCATCAATGGTTCTCAAAAAATTTGTTCACCATGCTAGGTTTCCATGTCGAGATGTAATATTAGATGAGAAAACTAATTTCATCTAAGAATCCAATCATATGCACATATATAATAATAATTCAATCAAAGTAATTTAACGAGTCACTCCAAGGACAAATCTCTTTCCACAACAAATATATTCCAATGGAGTCCACAATGAGGATGTCCCATTCCATAAAATGTAAATGGGATATGAGGAGTATATAGCACTGAATCCCCACAAATTCATCATAAAATAGAAAATTTGAATTACGCAAGTATATTTTCTTGTTAAAAACATTCACCATTTTCAGAAAATTGCTAAACAAGCCATCAAAAATTATTTAATATAATATCACGTTTTGAAAGAATAGAATCCACATTTTCCAAAATTTAACAATTCCCTATTTTTTATTTCACATTCATTTATAAAATCCAACGTGAATTCTCACATCACATTTTCAAGTCAATCTAATTTCATAAAAATTCAAAATTGGTGATTAACCACCATCACTAGCCAAATAAATTTTAAAATTAAAATGCACACATCGTTTATATCAAAACCTACTTGGGAACCCAATTCATGGAACCCAAATCATCAGTTCACTTATAAAAAATATATTTATAAATAAAAAAATGCTTTATTTATCCCAAATCACATTCAAAATCCAACCAGAAATTTCACTATTCAATTGGTGTGAAATGATTAATAAAAAATTCCATTAATCACAAAATAAGGAACAAATCAACACTTTCCATGAAAAAAAATTATTTTAATGATAATACATGACTATCACATATTCAATAAAGGCAGGAAAAGTGTGAAACCATTTATTCATAAATTAAAATTTTATGTGAAAGGGAAACATACCATAAAATTAAGAAGCTTCAACATCACGCAACTGAAACCACCATACGAATGATCCATGATCCATGATAGATCATGAGAAACCTGAAAAATCAAAAAAAGTAATATAAACAAATGGTATGACAAGAAAACAGTTACAACATACTATAGGAGAATAAAAACTAAAGATAAAATTGATGAATAATGAAGAAGGAAGATAGGAGAGAAGATTTTCTTGGGAAATCAACATTAAAAATAGAACAAACCCATTGATATACACCAAGGGATGAAGGAGTATAGGAGAACCATGGAGGATCCTCCCTAGGTGTGTACGAACCAAACTGATGGATAACTAGGTGCATTGAGACAATAAATTATTAGATGTAAAGAATGTCAATTCATAATATTTATGTTCTAGGAAGCTCGCATTGTTTTTTCTCATTATTTAGTAAACCATGTGCTGACCATATAGAATGGTTCTGCCATAAAATATGGGCTTATTGTAATCTTTAGGAATGGTTTTACTAACCTTTCATGGGCCATGAACCCGTAACCAGAATCACTACAAATATCACATGGTTTTCCTGCATAGGACTCACAGTTTCCTCTAACCATGCTTTAACTATGTGCTACGAGAAAAACTACATGAAACTGAAATTTAAAAACAATCTCACCCAGAACATGAGCCAAAATCCCACAACCAAATGATAAACTAGTTTATAGGTCATAATTTAAATAATTATATTGAAAAAATATGATATTTAAATTCCACATTAATGCTATTTTTAAATGTTAATCATATGGATGTTGAAGAAAAAGATAGTTTTAAGGGAAACACTAAAGATTTATTCTAAAATAATGAATCTTAAATGGATTAATAATCAAAATGTATTTTCTATATAATCTATAATAAAAAAAAGATTAATTTATATATGATCAATATATTTTTAAATATTATTATTCTACAAATATTATCTATCACCATTATAAATTTATATACCTAATTAATTAAATTCTCATCAATTGTTTTGACAATATTCAGTAAATAAGAGCAACAAAATTTTATATGTTTAATATGGTAAAATGATCATTACTCCAACAAAGAAATAATGTTTCTAAAGAAATTATTAAGATTTTTATACATATATTATACATTTAAATCCAACAATTAAATTCCATTATAAAAATGGACTATGTTTCAATAATAAAGATATTTTTACATACGTATTCATGAGAATTTTTTCAATTTTTTCAACGATAATAACCGAAAGAAGGTTAGTATTATTTTACCTTACCATAATTATTATAATACCATAAATATCATATTATTTTTAAAATAATCATTAAAATAACATCATTGTGATGTGGTGATGAAAGAAGAATCCCATCACTTCATAGAGGTTGTAGTTCTCATTTAATTACAAATGACGTCGTAATTATTGAATGAATGGAAATTTAAGTAGGTATATGATATATTATCATTTCATAATGAAACAAATTTCCCAAATATAATATATTTATATATATTTTAATACCTTCATTATTATCCATCCATGAGAGATTACTATGGAAATGAATTACATTGGTTCGTGAGGTGGTATTCCTCCATACCAACGAATGATGGTATTGATTCCCTTTTTTAGGAAGATGAGATGGATGTATGTAATTATATTAATATTTTAATATTTTATTTTGTTGATAATACGAGTTATAGTATTTAATAATGGTTCTAAAATATTTTTTGGTTGTTGAATAATAATAAAAATCTAAATCTTATGGTTAAAAACTATACCACTAATATGGAATGTTTCCTTTCGTCAACACATTAAACACTATATTTTTTGTATTCGACCCAAAAAATAAATCCAATGAGAGGGCTGGGATTATATAATTTTTTTAGTAACTTTTTTTGAAAATAAAATGGGTTTTCATGTGTGAATTTACTAGTGGAAGTTATTGCCCTTTAAAATAGACGGGTGTGGAACTATGGGAATTTCAAAAAAATATTAAATTGTTATAAATTTATTTTTAATTAAAAATAAACCAAAGTGATTTATTTCAGATGAAAGATATTAATCATTAAAAATAATAACCTATAATAAATATTATAAAATTATATATCACATTTTACAACAGCCTTTTTTATCCCTTGTTAAACACGTTCACCCATACCATGTCAACTCATATTTTACTATTTTATGGTAACTATAGATAAAAATGATAATGAAGGACCCATAAATGAATTTTGTTAGATATAATAAAACATATCCTTATAATATTTTAAGATTTTAAATTTTACGAATTTTTTATTATTATATAAATTAATATTTATTATTATATATTATGAATTTATATTTTTAGAGCTATTCCTTAAATTTACTCTAATAACAAAATAAAAAATTATAAAATTAGAAAACAAACTTATCATATCCAAAAAAATCATCTTCCCCTATAAAAATATTTTATTATATTAATTATGTAATAGTATATCTTATTTCACTGTATTTTAATTATTTTTATGGTATTTCAATTAATTGTAAAAATACAGGATTAGTGATGTGTAAGAATTTATTGTATGTATTTCTACACTAAAAATTAAAGTCAATTAACATGATGAATAAAAATATATTAATGTTCATTTGACAATTCATACCAGAACAAAATCTATGGTTAACCCTATTATAAAAATATAAAAGTTACTTAAAATCAGATTATGATATTGTTGAATTATCATTAAATGAAATATTAAAATTGTATAATCTCACCCAAATGTAATTAAAAGACCATATAACCAAATTTTAGATTATTATGGAAATAAATATTCATCCAATAATATTGGGATATCATTTTGGGTCATTTTATAATCCATATCATTCCATTTTTTAACTTATGTTTTCTTATTTACAGTTGTATGAATTTGGAACTACATATTGGAAATATGGAATTTATTTTTTAAAATTACAAACAAAAAAATTAATAATTTATTTTTAATTCAAAATGAAAAAACAAGAGGAATTTATTTAAACAGAAAGTTGACTGGTTAAAATATAAAATATTTTTATAATAAAATAACCTATAAAATAGATTTAAATACAATTATTTTATTATTTTAAATCTATTGGGAATAATTAAATTTTACATATAGTGATTAATTATGTTTTATTTTAAAAATAATATAAAAAAACATTTTTCCTTAAAAATAATCAATTTTCACTATTTAAAGAAATTTCAATCTTGATATAAAATATCATAAATTTCCGCTAATATTAATTTCAATATGATAATTTCCAAAATTAAATTAATTTCATAAAATAATATGTTTTAATTTTTTAGTAATTAAAAATAATATTAACTCATAAAAATAAATAACCCATTTTTGATTAAAAATATTTAGAATGAATTTACATAAAATCAGTTACATCCTTTAGAAGAATTAATTAATATAATAAAAATGAGTAAGAAAATTATAGTTTTCACTATGATTTTAGAAATATTTTTTCAAACCAATTTAACTATTTTCATAAAATGTTCGCTTTAAAATAATAACAATTCATTATTTTTTATGCTTGATGTTGTATATTTTATACTCTATCAAATATCGCATTTATTTTTAATGTATCAAGATATTACATTATCCAAAAATTTATTAAACTTTTTCATCACAATTTCAAATCTTGTTTGGTATGTAGGGATTTACATTTCTAAATTCCTTTTTTGAAAACCCCAACCACAAAAAGGATAAATAAGTTTTCCTATTGAAATGGAGGAATAGGAAGTATAATGTTCATATTGAATAACACATATTTGGTTTCCATGTATAAGATCATATTTGTAATGTAAAAAATTTAAATGGAAGAAAAACCTAACATATAATTAATTTTATATAGTGATCGATAACATGGCCATGAGTTAGTTAATGCTCACAAAACTACAAATCTATGATAAGTTTAAAGTTAGAATAATTTTTTATAAAAAATATATAAAACCCATTATATATTAAAAATTATTATCCTAGAGTTGAGAAATTGTATCACAATATAGAATATGAACATAATGAAATATAAATTCATTTCATGGACAATTTCATACTTTAATCTATTTTCCCAAAAAATCATCTTTCTCTTCAAATGATTACTATTCACGTGGAATTTTTATTCTCGAAGTACTAAAATACAATTTTAATACATCATATATTCCAAAAATGATAAAAATATATTATTCCTATATATATAAATTAACTAAAACCACATGGTTATAAAAATATTATATTATACAAATATAATAATAAACCATCACAGAAAAAAAAATTACATTAATTTTCAAAATTCCACTGTAAAAATTAATGTTCAACAAACATTAATAAATGAAAAATTATCCTTAAACATCCAAAAAATATTGTAAACTATGATTGGAAACAAAAAATTTTGATGACATTATCTCATTAACTTCTAATATTAATTTAACCATTATATTCAAATAACATAAATCCTAATTAATATCATGTTCTTAAAATTATATTTCAAAATCATATAATCTAAAAAATACAATATTTTAAATTAATTACATGAATAACTATAAATACCCAATAAAATATTATATGCTTTCAAAAGATAATTAAAACACTATTCCGTAAATAAAATCCCGTAATATTATGTTCAACATATTACTATTATACTAACCAAAATTATAGTGATCTATATCCAAAATAACATTTATCAATTATCCACCAAATTAATTTTGAATACCATAGATAAATATATAGTAAAACATAAATTCATAAAGTGAACAAATAAATTATTTGTTATAAAATTTAAATAAAATAAAAAAATTACAACTAACCAAGGAAAAGTGGTAGGTAAGGTACCATTTCCTGATGTGACAACTTTTCATCTAGCATGTGTTCAATACTTTTTCAAGAAATTATTTAATATAATTCTTATAACATTCATTGGAATTTGATAAAAATCCTAAAAATAAACATAATATATTCAACATTCATTAAATATTTTAATCTCAATGATTATTTTATACCATTAAATTTGTATCCCTACATATATAAATACACATAATAAACTCAAAATTAATCATCATATAAACCATTAGGATTATCTAAAATACTATACATATTTATTATAAATGGAAATATAATTATTCCTCAAATAAAATTATCACATGTTAAGAATAATTATCACATATTCCTAAAAAATAAATTTCTCATAAATTAATTATCGAACATTAAACATCGGAATTGTTTTAATTCTAATGATCATCTTTGAATCATCTTTCTAAAGTCCCTGCAAATAAACACCTAAATCATTAAGTGTTATTCTTAATTCATTAAATGATATTTTATATCAAATTCATTAATGATTCTATCATATATAAAAAATACGAACAATGACTTTTGGTTTAATAATATCAAAACAAAGGACAAGTTGTATTCCTTACCTTTCATATGCCATTTTCAATTTCAACATCTTTAATAATATTCTAATTGAGAATTTATAAACATTAATCTATAAGGTATTATTTATACCATTCATAAGCATTCCTCCTTGCACATTAATTTTCATAATGATAATTTTCCCAAAAAATAAAACATTCAATTAACACCTCATGATGATGTTTTTTCAATTCATAGATTTAATTGAACACTTAATTTCCTTTCCTTGGAATATTTTTATATATGAATCCTATAAAAACATATAAATAATATTCAGATTATATTATATCTTTTTCTTGGGTTCTTCTATCCACATTAAATATATATAAACCGTTAACTATATTTATATTTATTATCAAATTCTCACTATCATACAATGGGATTCATTTCTCTCATATTTTATACATTTGGAAACTCACCATGATTCATATTTTTTATAATTAATATAATTAATTAATTAATAATATCAAAAATATTTCTCACTATAACTCTCATTATGTTAATTGTTTGTTTGTTAAATGAAACTATTTTTTAAACATCAATCATAAATATGACTTCGACTAGATAAATCCATTTATTAACTCCAAAAATGTTATTGTTATCATAGTAGTAAATTCTTAGTAAACAATATTATAAGGATAATAAAATATAATATTTCATTAAACATTGTATCAATTATAATTAAACTTATTCATAACATACAATCAATTATTATTAAATAGGATTTTTATCATATATAAATTATCACGCTAATAATTAATATTTTCTAAACCATAATCAGATTTTAGTTATAGAGACACATCCTTTAATATTATATATTATAGTGACTATAATGTATATTTTTTTCTTAAATTCCAAATGAGTAATTATGTTCATATTTTTATTGATTCATTTCATAAATAATACATAATCATAAATTATATTATACATTGAACACTTCATCTTAGTATCCATTTTTTCCTCCAAACCAAGACATTAATGTATAATAACATTGGTTTTCATGAATAATATTGATAATTTTGATATTTATTTGATTTTTTTCATAGTCATCATTAATAATTGTGAATATAAATTAACTCTTGGGTTGAGGAAAAAATCATTGTGAGGGTTACAAAAATAATGAAATATGCCTATAGTCATTGAATACGTATAAAAATTATCCTTTTAAATTTATACATTGGGCGTAAAATAATCATTTTATTACCTAATAAGTCACCTTTCCAACCCAATAATTATCCTAAAACATATCTTATAAAATATTAACAATAAAAATAAAACTAATTATTGTTTTATTTAAATCATGGAAAACATAGAAAATATTCTACATGATGTAATACATTTCACCATTAAAATTTCTAATATACAATTATTTACCATTTTAAATAATAATATTTCCATTAAAACACATATATATAAAATATTAATCATGTAGGTGTACTGAGGAATAATTTTCATGTCATTAATACATAAAAATAGAATAAACATCACTACAATAAATGGAATGAAAATCGATGTTACACTTGAAATAAAAAGAAAAGTTCTAAATAGAAAAACCATCGATGAATATTATTATAATTATTTAGGAGTAAACTAATTTGTTACATTTTTCCAATATCTGGAATGATCATCCGTAATGTCGTACTTGGGGTGTAACATAATGGTGCAATGATAACATCAGTTAAATTACATCAAGCACACATCCCCATATAATATATTTGTAATCCCCAATTTTTATTTCATAACATTTCATTACATGATGAAAAACAGAGTATCTTTTCATGTTTAGTTTATTAGATATAAGCTATATAATACATGAAAATATAAATATTATTCTCAAAACACTATAAATACATTATCAAGTGTACAATCTCTATTAAATTTTCTACATCTCATATCCTGGGGAAAAACATCAACTCAAAGGGTTGAGCATGAAACTGTATTTGGAAATAAGCAAGATAGACATATGGCAAATGATCATGAGACATATCAATAAGAACATAAGGTGTAATGGTAAGGCAAGAAAAAGGGGAATATCATAATAATAATAAAATGAATCATATCATGTAATTGTGGTTAAATAATTTAAATTATATATATTTAAGTATATCATGAATGTTTATTTCCATGGTGTCAAAAATGATTGTAACCTATGTTGTTTATCAAGGTATCATAAAACATTGAATTTTTTGAGATTGCATTATATACCCAATGAATTGGAGCACTATTACGGTGCTCCCTTTATAAATATTAATTTTTTGTGAACTATATAAAAAATGATAAATAATTTCATTAATAACCCATAGATGAAAAATAATCGGTTTCATATCAAAATCATAGCATACAAATGATCTATAAAACATTATTATTGTTTTGTTTTAAACCCATCAAACAAAATATGGGTTTCATATCTTTAAATCAACAAAACAATTTAAAATATATTTGAGTACTAATTTAAAATAAATTATCTTTGTGTATTAAAATAAAAAAGAAACGATAATTTCATTAATAAATGTCGAAACTATGAGAAGAAAATTCAGTAACACATCAAGTATAAAACAGGGTTTTAGAAAATGGTGAAATTATAGTGAAAAATTGTATCCCATTGATAAAACAAAATTATAATAGTAATGCGGTAATATAATGTAGATAAATGTTAATTTTCTTGGTCACTAGAAGACATACCACAAAAGGAATCTTGAGTGGAAAAGAGAAGTGGTGATTTCCCATACCTTAAACAGTTGTTCCTAAAACATGAGGAAGGAAACATGGGGGCTTGAGGTCGCCTTAGTGAACTACCTAGGGACGAAATCATTAAGACAACATGGAGGATGTATTTATAGTGAATGAAAATGGAGAAATTAGTGGGTATTTATAGAAAAAACAATGTAATTGTTTAATAATATCCAAATATAGTTCATAGAGAACTAGGATGTGGAAAATGAGATTACATTGGATTAACAAGGTATTATCTCATGGTTTTAGAAATTTGTGTCGCATTTTATGACATTGTAATCCTATAGAAATGAAAACATTATTTTATTCATCTATTTCATGTAACTGTAATGATTCAACAAATTAGTATTTTTAATATAAAATTTTTTTTAGACATTTGAATGAATCTTATTGTTTTAAAAATATAATAACAACTATAAAAAATAATATTAATAAAATTATTTATTTTTTTCATTAAATTTATATAAATAATTATTAAATAATTATTACTTAAATATGATGTCCTTAAAAATAGTATTTTTGAACATTTTGATGAATTTCACATACCGTAATTCAGATATGACGATTTCAAAAGAAGTATTATATTATAAGAATATTTTTTTATATATGAGAATTGTTACTTTTTAATATTAAAATCCTTATTTATTTAAAAATATATGCTTTTATAAAATAGTGAAATTTTTGACACTTATAAATATTTTCTTATTCCATTAAAAAACTATTATATCATTTTCATTAAAATAATTATTTTCAAAGGAACGTTTAATTAAAGAAAATAATATTACTAATACCCTTGTTCATTATAAAAATTTAAAATGGTTTCAAGAAAAATTAAAATATTTTTCATTAGCATCTAAGTAAAAATTTATTGGAATCACCACAATTTCAGATTTATTTTATTAAGAAAAACTATTCTTATGAGGAATTGATGAAATAAAAATTTTATATAAATATTCTAATGTACACATTAAGTAACTATGATCTTGACACATAACCATTTATTACACCTGCATATATTCTAAGGGTAAGGTGTGTGATGGTAGAAATTTCATGGGGTTCTTCAAATTACATCGATTGAGTGGTAATATCAACTTACATGAACTTATTATATAATATATTTCATTCAATATTCACTTATTGAATCTTAGATTGGGATTTTAAAATGGGTAACCCCATTAATAATACCTCCCTACCATGTTTTGAAAAATGGGATTCATAGAACAAGATTCTACTGTGGGAGGCCATCAACTCTCATTTTTTTATCAATTATCATTTTTCATTACAAATTATGAACACCAACTATAATGATGAAATTATAATCCATAGTTGTAGTTTCAAATAATCATCTTCACCAATGATCATGTAATGGACAATTCCCAACAATCACAATTCCCACTATACCTTATAAATACCACTTCATTATTTCATTCAAAATTCACAACGATTCCACTTGAGGCTATATTAAATCTTTTTATACGGTTTTAATTTGATTAATAAAATCTAGTTTAACTTACATAATTTTTTTGGATGGGGTGATGATTCTAGTATCTTGGGTAGATCCATACATTCCCATTTTAGACATTTTTTTTTCATTTTTCCCCATTTTACTGTTTGGAAATTTATTTATTTTTATATAAGAATAATGAAATTGTCTTTATGAATTATATAATATTTTTTGGTTTGTGATTATTTTTACATGTGAAATATTATATAATATAGAGCAACATTAATTCAAGGATCAAATATAATTTAATAAATCATGTACATTACATTCCTCTCCCCTTGAGAAAGTTTTCCCCAAAATATCAACACATTATCTCAATGGAGAAAAGGTGAAGTTACTTTAGTCTATTGAATCCTCTGGTTCCAAAAATTCTTCTTGATATTTTTGTTTCTTCATCAAAACATTGAGTATATGGGTATTATTGTGGCCTAGAACATTGTCTCGACGGTCCAATATCTTAATCGGCTTATCCTCTTAAGAGAGGTCATGCACCAATTGTACTACTTATGGATCCAGTACATTTGAGGGATTTGGTATGTACTTCTATAAGATAGGTATCTGGAATATATCATGTAATTTATTATTATTGGATGTATTTATTATTCTACAGGTCACTACTCATATGTGATCTAGGATTTCTAGGCAGATAATGTACCTTGGGATGAGCATCCCTTTCTTTCTAAACTGCTTGATTCTCTTACAATGTGATCATAAAAGAAAACAATGTGTCCCCAAATTAGAAATATGTTTACCTTCTATGAATTTTAGAATATATATTCTTCTGAATTTGAGAAAAAATTTACATGTTGTTAGAAAACGTGAACATTTTTTGTCATCTCTTGAACAAGGTAAGCCTTGATACATTTCTTCCCAAAAAACATCATCCAAACAAGTAAGTGTTCTATTCATTATTCCAAAAAGTGAATCATTCGATGAAATTTGAATACTCTGGTGGAATATATTATTGTATGATAACAAACCTAATGGTTGATTTTGATACCATCGATCATTAACCAAAAGTGATCATTTTCACACCATGTCCTCAAGTGTCTGAATAGTTGTTTTATATTCGAGATTAGCTTGGGGTGATTGGTCATAATGATGGTCAAATAATTATTTAGAGAATATTGAATATATATCTATAATGATAATGTAAACCTTGTATCACAATCACAGATTAAGTAATGTTTCACCCCATTGAACCTCATAGATTCTTATTCATATAACATGGAAATTTGGTCAAGAGTGGAATAATTCCAAATAATAATGAAATATGAAGTTTTGGTAGTACATTCACTATAAATCGTATCCCATTGGTGACTTTTGATGTTATTGGGACACCAGTGATGAATTCCATAGTGATATTGTCCCAGTTCCATGTTGGTGTGGGTACTAGTTCCAATACCCCATAAAGAAGTTGTTTCTCTTCCTTCACTTACTTACCCACTAAGTTACTTTAATTATAGTCAAATATATCTATTTCCATAGTATCACACAAATAATTATCTCTAGGTTCCTTATACATTTTAGTGCCTTGAGGATTTATATAGAATTTAGAGTTATGAGATTCATCCATCATCTCATTCATTATCTCTAAGATAGACGGGACTCATATCCTTGTATAAAATTTCAATACACCTTATTGAACAATATTGAACATAGGAAACATCCCATACTATACATCCTATAACTTCTTTTGTAATAATTGATCTTATCTTTTATATTTCATTATCTTTTATACTAAAGGTGGTTGAGAAATCATTTGGGTTATGGTGGATTATATCACTTCCAATATGATTCTCGTGTCAAATTTTAGTTAGTCATTGATCAATGGATCTCCTTATATCCTCATAATTCCCAGAAAAATTGGTATATAACTACTTAACGTAGCATTTATTTTGGTTTCCTTTCAGGGGTGATAATAAATTCATTAGTGCAGGTATTTATGAAATTCCAACCATCTCCTTTTCACATATTCAATTCATTTTTCTTGAAAATATACTTCAAACATTGGTGGTAAGTGTATATATTACATTTCATTAAATAAATATAGTTATGCCACATTTTCAATGAAAAATAAAAAAACATTATCGTTATGTCATGCATAGGATAATTCTCCTCAAGAGGCTTTAACAATCGCGATTCATTAGAAATAACCATTAACTTTTTCCGGAGGACACACCTAATCCTTTTCAAAGGTGCACTACATTAAATAACGAATCATTCTCTTACAATGGGTAGTGTAAACACTGGTGTAGTTAAAAAGCTTCTTCATTTCATGGAAACATTATTCACCAACATTTTTCCATATGAATATTTCCTTTTTTGAGTTAA
Source organism: Viscum album (assembly GCA_963277665.1). Lineage (NCBI taxonomy): Eukaryota > Viridiplantae > Streptophyta > Magnoliopsida > Santalales > Viscaceae > Viscum > Viscum album. Next base: position 55,883,016 of record OY728143.1, on the reverse strand, counting down.
CTTGGATTGTGTATTAGAAATTCATGAATTGTTTTTTAAAAACCTCCTTTAATATCCACCTAAACCAAGAATACTATAAATCTCAGTTAATGATATAGGATAAGGCCAGTCCTCTATATCCATAGTCTTCATAGTCACAACTGAGATTCCTTCATTGGTAATAATGAACCCCAAAAAAATAATATCATTGTAAATAGAATTTAATTTTTTTTAATTTTAACTAAATATTTCTCCTTTTTCTGAATTCACAAAATGACATAGGGATAATCCTCATTCTCTACATGATTTTTAGAATATATCAGGATATCATTAATAAGAACTACCATAAATATATCAAGGTGCACATTAAATACGCTATTAATAAATTCATAAATATCGTAGTAGCATTAGTAAATCTCAATTGCATAACTAAAAACTCTTAATGCCTATATCATCATCAAAAGGAAATATTTGAAAATTGTTATTTTCTTATAGTGAATTGATGATACCCAGATCAGCAGGTGTAAGATCCCGTGTTTTGAACCGGGTGAAAATTAAGAATGTCTCTGAAATTAATTTTCAGTTTATCAATTGGTCAATATATTTAAATTGAGTTCCTGAATTTTATCCTGAGTGTTGGAACACCTAAAGATATAATTTTATCAAACTTTGATGGATGTTTTGTGGTAAAGGGGAAGTCACATGAGTAGCGCACAATTTTTCTAACCATGCATCCAAATCGTGCGTAGTTGAAGTTTTGAGGTAATAGCTCCAAGACGGTTGGCACATAGTTATGAGAGACTATCTGATGAGGTCGTGTGAGAGGGATGTCCATGGTAGTAGCTAACGCACAGTTAGTGCACAATTTGTCTAACCGTGCGTGAAAATCATGCGGCCACTTATGTGATATCCTAAAAATGTGGATCTGACACGTTTAAGCCTCTAGATGTCTCTTTTTTCTTCTTAAGAGGCCTTAACTCTGGATTACACTCCCATGAATTTTGGAAAACCTCTTCCAAGCATTTTTTAGGTGATCTGAATGCTTCTCTTGGAAAATCGAAGCTGAATTCATGAGGTACATAGATGTTCATCTTCATTCTTGATCAGTTTCGTGGATCTACATATATCTACATATCTTCTTCTCAGGTTTTCATAGATCTACACCCATTATGGGTAAATATATGTGTGTGGATGGAAATTATGATGAGTTTTGGTCTTGTTCATTCTAGGAGAAGTGATCTAAGGTGGGTTCTTGAAGAATCAACCTGTTTCTCTTGAGGGTTCTTCGTGTATTATGGTTTCCGTTAAAACCCCAAGGTAGGGTCCCAAATCATTAAAAATTTATTTAAGTATTATAGTTTCTTTAAATAAATTACAAATGTGAGTTTCCTTCATTTTGTTTTGTCAATGAAGGACACTTTTGATGTTATAAAATTATTTTTCCCACATGAGATAAGTGAGGACTTGAACTTATGTATAGTTAAGCATTTTTGGGAAATTTGGTTAAAATCATATGATTAAATAGTTAAATTATTTTAATTGAAATAATGAGTAACAGGGTCATTAATGGGAGGACTAATTATCAAGTCATGAGTTGGAATAATATTGTGGCTTTCACAGATTATTTAGAATATCAAATATTTGACGTGTTCATAAAATAATTTGAAACTGGTAATAATTAAAGGAGGGATTAATTGTTACATGTTAAATGGTAAATGGTTAACTAATTGATGATTTATTAAATAGATATGGTTTGAGTAATTCATTGTTTAATTAATTAACTTTTATGCATTAAATTAAGATTGTGATTTGATTGTTTGTTATGATTGTTGGCCAGAAGTACCTTTTGTGGTGTATTAGTTTAGCAAGCCTTATGTTGTCTTGAACGGAGTTGTTTATAGATATGATATATTGTGTGAGATGGTCAGTAAATATCATGGCTTTTCTTATTATATTTTGAGATGATTATGGTCTGCTTGTAGATTGTTGAAGACTTAGATGAACCTTTTCTTTAAAGGTCGGGTTCAGCCATGTTAAAGAATTTGAATAATTAAGTGCAGTGTTAATTATTTAGTTGTCTTGATAAGAATAATTATTTGTTAATTAATTATTAATTAATGAGATATTTAATTTTTAATTAAGTGTTGACTTATAAAAAGACTGATTTGAGTTGTTAATTAATTTTTTAATTATTTAACGGATTGGGTTTGTAGTGATAGAAATGGTATTCTTCACCAATGATAAATATATATGTATGATTGATGAATGTGTTGTGAGACAAGGAATGTAGTTCCAAATACTCATAGGGTTTTAGAAATGATGTTTTACTCTAATGATAGATTTATATGTATGATTTATAAATGGGTTGTGATACGGGGAATGATTCTTCAAATACTCACGTGGTGATAGAATTGGCGTTTTATACCCATCTTGAAAGCAGATATTCTTTTATGGGATAAGGACTGATTCTGCAAATACCCATGGGTTGTAAGACAAGGACTGACACTACAAATACTCATGAGAGTGATAGACATGATTCTCTACATCCTTTCATTAACATTAGATTGTGGGTCCAATTGTTCATGCATGAAATGAGTTAATGGTTAATGAAGTTGTTGTGACATGATGAATTGTGAATTGATTATGAAAAGGATTTAGGATTATTAATGATTTGGGTGAACCATTGTAAGTGGACATGACGAGGAGCGAATCACTATTTTAGTGGACGGGCATAGATATAGTATAAGACTGATTAAATTGAATAACATATGATGCATTATCCAATCCAAAGCACAAGATTGGATTCGGTCTTTACATTCATTACATAGATGGTCTTTAGAGACATCTATGGTGAGTGACATATATGGGGGATTTCGGGCGTAGGTTGAATCTCAATACATTCATAATAATATTTTAGTAATTGAGAAAGGAAAAATTATTATGTAATGATTGTTGAGTTTGTATGACAAATGAATAGTGCAGGTTCAGACACCAGCTGAGGCCTGAAGCAGGTACTTGAGTATATAGTTACTTTGTACTACTTACTTTATTTTATGCATGCCTTCACATGTTATAAATTATTTATTAAATTTCTGGATATGGGATAGAAACTGGTGGTCCCGACATACTATGATTTATATCTCACACCCTACTCGGGCTGCCATTGCACTGGGTACCCGAGTAGATTCTTTTTAGATGAAGGACTATCCAATTTTAATTTACTTGGATGTTAAGAGAAGTGGAATGAGTTGAGTCTCGGGATACTCGAGGAGATCGCCCATGGGGTTTGAGTCATTATTTAATTATTTCTGCATTGGAATGTAAAGAATGTTGTTTGTTCACTATTTTCTACACTAGTATCATTATCATGTCAAGCATGAATTTGTTGTATAATGTGGTGTTGGCCATTTGTTTTGTACAATATTTATGAAATCTGTTTTCTACTGATTTATCATTATTAAACCATTTTTTCTACTTATTTCCTCAGTATATTTTCTGAACACTAAAATGATCGTATAGTCTCCCCATCAACAATCCTTAGACCCTCGCTGCTAGTCGATAGCCTCTGGTGTAAGGGGAGACACGCTTGAGGTCATGTGGCGACTGTTCCGGCCACCGGTTTAGGGGTGACCCAGTTCGGGACGTTACAAAGTGGTATCAGAGCTTTTTTTGTTGTGCCATGCTTCTGTGTTATAGCATATTGTTGTATTACATCTTATGCTGACATGGTATTGATGTTTTGATATATTAAAGGGCTGCTAAATTTAAAACATTAAATGAATATTTATTGCAATAAATCTGATCCAACTTCCAACGATAAGTTGTATGGGCGCCTTATCGATTAGTATATTCCCACCCATGTGACTAAACCATATATCCATAGTATGTTTTGAAAATTTTTATGAATGTAATACTGCTGAGTTTTGATTGTAATGAACCATTGTGGGGTTGCATTTAAAGAACTCAGATTAAATAAATTGGACATTTGGAGGTCTACTTTTGGGAAAAATGAATTTAGATGCCAAATTTCCTGTTTATATTTGAATAACACTGAATGTAAAATGTTTAAATAGTATTTTTGTGATATTGTGCTTATTTTTTCACATGAATTGTTTTGATAACCAAGCGGATTTTGTAGAAAAAGTACTTGTGTGTTTTTTAAAATTATTCAAATGATGAATGTTAGAAATGAATTAATTAAAATGGATAAAACAAAAAATGGTGCTTTTGAATCTTGTTTTTTTTGGTTTTTTATAACCTAGAGAGAGGTTCGATGTTAATGATCATAAGGGGCTAACACGTGGTAGGTAGTAACCATAGAATGTTCTAGTTTATTAAAGTAAGCTTGCTACACTGCATTGGATGACATCTTGGGACTCGGTTGTTTTGGCACACTGATAGGTTTATGTTAAGGATTTTTTTATCAATGTCTAACGTGGTGACCGTGGGTTGACGAATGTCACATGCATGCATTAATGTGTTAAAGAAACACGAACTGCTGAGTTTCTGATCTTTTCTTGCTACGTCATGGAAAATCATATGGTGGGTATTGTTGCATCGTTTTCGATAAATGTATCATCAGGTGATGTCAAGATTTTAGAACAGAGTTTTCCAGTAATGGATTGACTGATCTTTTTAATGACCTTTTCCCCCTTAATACTCTCTTATGAATACGATGAGCATATCCTCTTTCTTGACTTTATCATGGAGACAGTAAAATAGCATTGGTCTTACACCACACTATAGTTTAAATGTTTTTGGGCATGATGAGTTGTAGTTATCAGGGTATTACAGGAGATGTGTTGATTATTTGGGATACTTCTCTTTTTGTGTGGGGGAATGGTTGTTTTATAATATCCTTGTGATTATTTGACTTTGAAATTTTACCAGAGTTTGGGTAAGGACTTTGTTTTACTTGCGGATGGTTTTGGATAGTTTAAAGGAACATCGTCAGATAAAGGGTGAAATGGGGTTTTGGGTACATGGTTTCTTTCTAGGGAAGCATGTGAAACCTATTCTGTTGATAGATATGGATTAAACGTTTTTTGTAACTGAGGTTCCTCTAATGGCCTAAAATATAAGATCTATTTTTATATTTATGATATATAATAATCTTTGAATCTAGTTAAAAAGGCATATCCATTAGGTTTGAGAAGTGTTAAAGGTGTTTTTGTCATTGGGAATGCAACACATCACATCTAATGAGATTAAATGACCCTGGTAGGTTTGTTTTTTATGTAATTTTTTTATGCATTCTCGGGGACAAGAAGTTTTTAAGGATGGTATAATGTAAAATCTCATGTTTTGAACTGCGTTAAAATTATGAATGTCTCTGATATTCTTTTTACATTTATCAACCGAACATTAATTTTAAACTGAGCTCAGGATTTTTATTCTCAGTGTTGGAACACCTAAAGGTGTCTTTTTCGAACATTGATAAAAGATTTGAGGTAAAGGGGATGTCGCACGGGTAGCGCATGGTTGGTCTAACCGTGTGGCCAAACCGTGTATAGATGAAGTTTTGAGGTAGTATGTCCCACATGGTTGGCGCACGTTTAGGAGAGACTGTTCGATGAGGTCATTTTAGAGGGGTGGTGAAGGAAGTAGCTAATGCACGGTTTCTGAACGGTTTGTCTAACCATCTGAGCAAACCATGCGGGCACTTATGTGAGATCCTAAAAAAGAGGATCTCACACATTTAAAATCTAGATGGCTCATTTTTTCATCAAAGCGGCCATAGCTTGGGATTACGCTACCTTGAAGGTTAGAAAACCTCTTCCTAGAATTTTGGAGGTGATCCGAGGGCTTATCATGACGAATAAAAGATGAATTCTTGAGGTAGGTAGATGTTCTTATTCGTTCCTGTTCAGTTTCTTACATATATATAGATCTATATCTCCTCTTCTCATGGTTTCTTAGATCTACACTGGTTATGGATAAATCTAAGTGTGTGTATGACAAGTACGTTTATTTTTTGACTTGGTCTTGCTAGGAGAAGTGATCTAAGGAGGGTTTTTGAAGAATCAACCTGTTTCTCTTAAGGGTTCTTCGTTTGTTGTGTTTTCCGTCAAAACCACGAGGTAGGGTCCCAAATCATTATCACTTTATTTAAGAATTATATCTTCTTTAAATAAATTAGGAATGTGAGTTTCCTTCATTATGATATTTCATTTATTGACACATTTGATGTTATTAAATAATTCTACCCACATGAGATATGTGAGGACTTGAACTTGTGTTGAGTTAAGCATGTTTGGAAAATTTGGTTAAAATGATATGATTAAATAGTTAAATGACTTGAATGGGATGAATGAGTAAGAGGGTAATTAATGGTATGATTAAATATCAAGTCATGAGTTTGATAAGATTTTAGATTTTACAGATTATTGGGAATATAATATATTGGACATGTTCGAAAAATAATTGGAAACTAGTAATAATTAATAGAGGGATTAATTATTCCATGTTAAATGGTAAATGGCTAACTAATTGATGATTGGTTAAAGAGATAAGGTTTGATCAATTAATTTTTGAATTAATTAATTTTCATTCATTAAATTATTATTTTGAATTGATTATTTGTTACAATTTTTGGCCAGGAGTACCATTTGATGCGTATTAGTTTTCCATACCATATGTTGTCTTGGATGAAGTTGTTTAAAGATATGATATGTTGTGTGATATGCTCACTAAATATCCTGGCTTTGCTTATCATGTTTTGAGAAGATTATGGTGTGCTTTTAGATTATTAAATTCCAGGATGAACCATTGTTTTAGTGGATGGGATCAGACTTGTTAGAGAATTTGGATAATTCAGGGCCGATTTAATTATTCAGTTGGTTTTATAATAATAATTAATTGTTAATTATTTCTTAATTAATGAGATTTTGAATGGTTAATTATGTATTGAATTATCTGAAGATAGATTTGTGTTGTTAATTAACTGTTGAATTAATTAATGGATTGGTTTTGTAGTGTTAGACCTGGTATTCTACACCAATGATAAATATATATGTATGACTGATGAATGGGTTATAAGAAAATCACTAAGGCTCCAAATACTCACAAGGTTTTAGATATGATGTTTGACACCAATGATAGATGTATATGTATGATTGATAAATGGGTTGTGAGACAGGGACTAATGCTCCAAACACACAGGGTTCTAGACATGGTGTTCTCTACCCAGCTTTCAAGAATATATTATTTTATGAGACATGGACTGGTTCTCCAAATACGCATGGGTTGTGAGACAAGGATTGATGCTCCAAATACTCACAAGGGTGATAGAAAATATGTTCTACATCCATTAATTAAGGTTGTACTGTGGTTCCTATTGTTCATGCCTGAAATTAGTTAATGGTTAATGAAGGGTGTTTTGACATGTTGATTTGTGAATTGATTATGAGAAAGGGTTTAGTCTTATTAATGAATTGGGTGAACCACATTTAGTGGATCTACCCATTATTGAATCATTATTTTAGTGGATGGACTTAGATATAGTATATGAAAGATTAAATTTAATTACCATTGACGAGTTATCCAAGCCAAAGAACAAGCTTGGATTCAGCCTTTTATTTGATTACTTATATTGTCATTAGAGACATAAGTGGTGAGTGACTTATATGGGGGATGTCAGAATAGTCCAAATCTCAAGACTTTCATAATAGGATTGGAGTAATTGATAAAGGAAAAATGATTATGTAATTTTTGTTGAGTATGCATGACAAATGAATAGTGTATGTTCAGACACCAGTTGAGGGAAGAAGCAGGTACATGAGTATATATTTACTTTGTACTGCTTACATTATTTTATGCATGCCTTCACATGTTATAAATTATTTATTAAATATTTGGATTTGAGTTTGACACTGGTGGTTCTAGCTTACTGAGATTTATATCTCACACCCCACTCAGGCATCCATTGCACTGGGTACCAGAGAAGATTCTTTTGGGTTACAAGACTATGTTGTTTACATTTACTTGGGAGTTAGGAGAAGAGGACCGAGTGGAGGCTTGGGATGCTCGAGGAGATCTCCCTTGGGGATTTTATTCATTAATTAATTATTAATTCATTGGAATTTAAAGCATGCAGTTTAGTTCACTGTTTTATACATTAGTATCATTAGCATTTCATGCTTGCATCTGCTATAAAATTTGGTTTTGGCCATTTGTTTTGTACAAGGTTTATAAAATCATTTTTCTACTAATTTATCATCATTAAACTGTTTTCTATACTTGTTTACTATGTCTATTTTTTTAATACTAAAATTATGGTATTGTCTCCCAACTGACTATACTTAGACCCTCACTTCTAGTTAGTTTCCTCTGGCATAAGGGGATATGTGTTTGAAGTCATGTGGCGACCATTCCGACCCCCGGTTCAGGGGTGACCTGGTTCGGGATGTTACATAGGGGTATCTTGGGGAAGCATTTAGACCCATGAAGCTGTTCAAATACATCATCAATCCATCGAAGAGGGTATTGGATAATTAGTTTGATAACCATAAGTTATCTGTAATAAATGCATGGTCACATTGATCCATACCTATTCTTCACAAGGTGAATAAGTTCTACACAAGGAGATAGAATTTGGAAGACAAATATCATGTCCAAATGATATTTATGTTGTTTCATTAATTCATCTAACACCGTATTTTCCATTTTATATAGGGTATTTGATATGGTATTTGATCTAGTTATGAGTTAAATGGATAATTACTCATCTCCTTATGGGGGAGGTCCAGATCTTTAGAAAAATACATAAATGTATTCCTAAATGATAGGGACATTTTCTATAATAATAGTTTCATTCCCTTATCCCTTTACACTGAACATATCTATAATGAACGTTATGGTATGTGATTCTAGGAAAAGATCATTCCTTGATATCACTCCTTTGAACATGAATGTTGAATATCTATTAAATACTACTTAAATTTTATTTCTAATATAGTTGATCAGAGAATTATAAATTGATAGTTAGTTCATCCCTAGTGTAGTGTCTAATTTATCTGTGGAAATGAATACTATAACTGTGATAATATTTTACTCAACAATCGTAATACTATAGATTATATACACTTTTTATTCTTTGATAATCCCTCCAATAGTCTTGAATGATAAATATACAACTAGAAATTTAGGAATTGATTCTATATTCCTTACATAATTATATGTAATAAATGATTACATAGAACCAAAATCAAACAATGTATTTTCTAGATTTGATATCACAATGTGGGTACATTATACCATATTAATCAGAGCTTCCACATCAGTCATCATGATACGAAATTCCTGGAATTTTCCCTCAAAATATTTTGTGGTGGAATTTGGTTCTTATAAATTATATACTGATTTAAATATTAATTGATAAAGTTCCCCAGCTATCCATAATTGAGGCATTTAACTTCAACTGGGCCCCCCAAATATTACATTTGTCATCACAGCAGATAAATTGAATCTTCAGCTTACCATGATAGTTTATATCTATATATCAATATCCTCCACTATTGTATCATGTTCCACCATCAGAATAATTTGTTCTTCAAATTATTCTTCCAAAAAAATCTTTTTGGTTGTTTCACTTCTATTCCTCATCTTTTATGATCAATGTTCCACCTCGAGTTTGGATTTATTGATATCATATTTTAATTTGATCTATTCTACCATTGTGTCTCTCTAAACACCAATTTAATCTTTATATAATTACTCACTATCTCCTTATAGCTTTCATAGTCATGATTTTATATATACCTCCACAAATTGGGCCTCATCCAACTATAGAATATATCACCCTTTCTTGTAGGATCCATAAAAAATATATAGGGATATTGAGAAAGACTTGTAAAGTTCATTTCATAAACACTTACCGACACATTTACATTTTTCTTTAGTTAAACTAATTCATTCTAAATATTCATTCACATATAATGGGGAAATATTTATTAAAAAAATTTACTATATCACTTTCTACTCTATTGAATCGATCTCATATCATAGTTTCATGTTTTTAATCAGTGACCACCACAGATGAGCATGTATTCGAAAGTGGTATACATCCAAGGTGACTTTATCTTGCTCCAAATAATGGAGTATAGAAAAGATAATTTATATAGAGATGATTAATTGTTTATCAATCAATGGTTCAGTAGATCCACAAAAAGAAGGTGGTCACTGATTTGTCAATGATTCAATGGAATTTTATTCCCTTTGAATTAAATCTGATCTCATGACCAGATTTAATTTATTATTCATAACTCAAGTTAGATTATTCATTACCCTAATGAAGTTTTTTATTCTGTCATACATCATAACTCCATTGGTGCCTCATCCATTTCACTCATCATTTATATGGTTCCTCATATTTCCCTCAATATTTTTATAATTTGAAATCCTTATTGAGAAAGCTGTTATTTTTACCAATATTGTATTAATAATGTTGTTTTATAACATAAAAAATAAGTTTAAAAATATTTTATTAATCTATCATTTTTAAAATTGCATTTTTTATATTCTCATCACAGTGGATCATAAAAAATCATGTGCTTAACCAAACATATACTCTAGGAGTGTCAAACCAATAGAGCAGTAAGGACCGTTTTCATGCACTACTTCCCTCTAGAGTATAGATAAAATTAGTTTCTTAAGGATTCACACCTAGGCAAATCAGTGTCAGAGAAACATCAATTTTTTCATATATAATCATGGATTTCATTAATAAGAAACCACTTACCTAGTTCTTCACTAAAATATGAGGATGTTTTTCTATATTTAGACTTGTCCACAGGGTTATTTTTAATGTTTCCAAACAGAAATTTCCATAAAAAAGTATATTGTATTTTCATAAAAACTATGGAATACCATATTTTTATTACAACACTTTTTATTATATGATACCAAATAGATGAACTTTTAATGTTTAGTTTCTTGAAAATATGTTCCATAATACATGAAAACATAAAAATTACTCTAAAACTAGTTAAATACATATTAATGGTTTATATCTTGGATAGTTTTGCTGCATCTCATATCCTAGGGACAAATATAAGGGAATATTGGTGATCATGAATCCCAGTAGATAATTAAGAAAGAGAGACGTATAGAAATTTTCCTTGAGACATACCAATAAGAACACAATGCATAATGATATGAAGCTTAAAATAGGAACACCTTAATTACTAGAACATGATTTATAACATGGAAATGTGGCTACAATATTTACACTATACATTCATAAGAATGTCACTAGGGTTTAACAATCAGGTCTCATAAATAGTAATTACCACTGGGGTTCACCATGGCATCGTAAAACATGTTATCTCTATATATTAAATTCTTTACCCAATGAATTAGATCACAATCATGGTGAACACATAATATCTATTAATTTTATGTTATCTCTATAGATAATAAAAAATCATTTCATTATTAACTTTTGGAGAATAACTAATGGGTTTCTTATCAAAATCATAGCATAGAAGAGTGCTTAAAATATGTTTGTTACGTCATTTTTTAACCCATGAAATGAAATTTGGGATTTATATATTCAAAACCTTGAATTGAAAAAGTAATTTTAAATTTTATTTTAATTATAATTTTTAATAAAAGAGTTTTGGTATTCAAATAAAAATGAATATCGAATTTATTATATAAAAGTGGGATATTTGAGTTGTAAATTTGGATGTATGATGAGTATACATCATGTTTTTAGAAAATAGTGAAATAAGAGTGGAAAAGGTTCTGTCATTGATAAAAGTAAATTTTTTAAGTAAATGGATAATAGAAAGTGGAAAAAATTAATTTTATTTGAAATTGTAATACATGTCATAAAATGGACTCTATAATGGAAAAGATACATGAATATTTTCTTTTAAATTAAATATTTGACCCTAATACATGAGGATGGAACCATGGGGGATTGGGGAGACCATGGGGGAATTATTGGGAGGAAAAATTAACATAACATCATAAATTATGGATTGGGAGTGAATGGAAGTAGAGAAATAGGTGGCTATTTATAGAAAAAAGTGGAGAAATTTTTTAATAATTAAAAAATATAGGTCTTTGAAAGCTAGTTTATGGAAAATGAATAACCATTGTCTAACCCATATTTTCCCATGGTTTTGGAAATTTGGGTCACAATTTATGATATATTAATCTTCCATAAATAAACAAAATTATTTAATATATATTTTTAAATTGAAATGTATTGATTCCACAATAGAATATTTTAAAATACAAAATTATCATTTTTAGACATTGGAAAGTAACTTGTCGTTTCAAAAATATAATAAAAACAATTAATATAATTATTATTAATAAAGTATACTAATTTATTGTGTAAATTTTATAATTAATTTTTATAAAATTATGGAATAAATATGATGTAAAAAATATATCTAATCCCAGAAATACTAAATTTTATTGTTCATTAAAAATTAAATGTATTTTCAAAAATTCTCATAAAATTAAATCTTATAAATTAAGAAATAAGTTTTATTTTATTATAAAACATAAATAAATATTATAATTTATTATTTTTATATTAAAAACATAGTTTATTTAAAATTTATATTTTTCTATAGCTCAGTTATATTTCTGACCCTTATAAAAAAATTAATAATCCATTAAAAAATTATTTTTTCCTTTAATAAATAAATAAATGTGTTTCTAATTACTATTTAATTAAAAAAATAATATTCATAATACCTTAGTTTACTGTAAAAAATATTATATTTTCTAGAAAAATAATATTATCTATTATATTCATCTAATAATTTAATAATAAAATTCATATAGAATAAACAAATATTTTATTAAGAAAAACATTTATTAATTAGAATTGATGGAATAAAAATATTATTTTCAAAAATTAAATTACCCTTTATGATTTAAGGTCTACACATGTTAACCCATATTACACTAGCATATTCGCTACGGGTAAGGTGAGCAACGGTAGTATTTTCGTGTGTTTCCTCGACTAACATGGATCGATGGGAAATATCTACTACTTCGAAATTATCCTATAGAAGATTCTATTCAATCATTAATTATTGAATATCATCTTTATCATGGTTAAGGTAGAACCCTAGTGATAATACATCCCTCCCAGGATCCGATAAATGGTCTTCAAAGGAAAAAACTCTACTGGTTGAGGCCATTAATTCCCCTTTCTATTTCAATTGTACTTTGTCATTACTTCTAAAATACTATAATTAAAATGGTAAAATTATCAACCAATGGTATAGTATCCAAAAGTAATTTTGAGCAACAGATATATTAACCAATGATCAAATAATGATCGAACCCCAAAACTTATATTTCCATTTATAAACATTAAATAAAACTTTAATTCTTCATATTAAATTAACTACAATTTAATTAAATGTTATATTATCTATTTCATAAGATGTAGTTTGGTTTAATAATATTTTGTTTTATTTGTAAATTATTTGTATTGGTATGATGATTCTTGTAGAATGGTGTGATCCATACTTTAACATTTTAGAAATTTTATTTATATATTTTGTTGAGGTGTAATGTATTGAATTTTAATTTGTTTAATTGTTAAATAATGTTATTTTTTAGTAATGATTTAAAATGTTTGGTTGTATATTTATTTTATAGGTGTATAAAATTATATAATAAGAAATAGTATTTATTCAATAAAAATATTATAGTAGTATATTACACTTGAGGTTCCAACTACCTATGGGGTATAATATAAAACTATGGGTTATTATACCCCCTTTATCAAAGCGGTAAAAAATATGAAATTAATAAACAATAACCAAATGATAAAAACTATAAATAGAATAATACATGTATGACATGATAGAAAAGAAAAAAAATCAATTTCCAAACCAAAATTGTTCATATGTAATTTTATGTATTTGTTAATTGTTTAAATAAAACACAAAAATAATGACAGTGGAAACTCCCAATGTAGTTCTTGAATCATTTATTGTTCTCCCATCCACAATTCATCTCCGATCATCCATATAACATGGGTGTATTTCCCTTATCATGTTCTGAAAACATGATGTTTTTTTGGGTACCAATTAGGATGCCTGAGTTGTGTGTTAAGAAAACTAAATAGTCTACCACAAATGGTGTCTAAAATAATATCCATTAATGAAAATTGTATTCAATTGTATAAATAATAATGTATATATTAATAAATAATCTATTTACCAAATCAATTATTCATTAATTCACAACATAAATATCTCACGATAATGATGACACCCAAACCATCAATACAATATTCCACCATTTCAGATACTAAACAATCCCCTAGTGACATTACAAAACTAAAAATATGGGTTTATCATTTATAATTTCATTTCACATTCCCAATAATATAATGCGGGGTTAGAGTAGAATTTTGGTTCCCATATGGTATTTAGAGCAGTAGTCACTGTACCACAACATCGTTATCATATTTATATATATACATAACGGATGGGGACATAGTACAACAGTCTCTCACCCTAGGGGTATTTGGAGAAACATTTCATGTCCCACAACTAATTTCATTCAAAACAGATCACACTATATATGGATAGAAATTTCAAAATTCATTTATCAATAAATTTTCCAACACACCATTTATCAAAAAACAACCATTCGTAATTTATTACATTTGTCATGTTGTACAACCCAATGGGTAGCCAAAATTTTCATGAACCCATTAATTCCATTTAATCAATCAATTCATGATCTCATTAATATAACAATTCTAAAATACCTATATCCCAAAAATTTAAAAAAAACATAATTCAATTAATTATTTAAATAATTAATTAATATAGTATTTGGTGATATTCAAAAAAAAGGAAATTTATATTTCACAATTCCATATATAAAATTATAACCACCAATATGAAAATTTCAATTTATACAACTACCCTCAACATTATTGACAAACATTCTCAAAGCCTAAAATCCCCAATTTGAAATGGAATGATCAATTACAAAAAAATGAAAGAGAACTAAAACAAAACCCTAGATCAATATCCAATGTGAATATATTTATTGAATGTTATATCCAATCCCACACAAATGAATGAAATCAATTTCTTGTTCATCGGTAAAGAGAGACCGGAGATAGTGAAATCAAAAAGAGTATAGGTTTCTTTTAGGGAGAGCTATGGATTATTCAAATTGGTCTTTGATTTTTCATGAAAAGAGATTTAAAGGCCTTGTAATCTTCTTAGGAGCCTCCAAGAACATTGGATAATGATTAAGGTCAAGTAGGAGATAATGAGGGAAAATTTTGATAAGTTTAAGGATTTTATAATAAAAAATCGGGAAATTAATTATGCATGAATCATTTCAAAGGTAGGGTATAGGGTTTTCTAAATTATTCACCTTAACTATATGAATCCCCCAAGAGGATCATGGTTAATCCTAAGAGGGTGCACAATTTTAAAAACATCACAGCAACGAAGAAATACCCCTCTTCCTGGGGTTGGATGGGATTCAGGGTGAAGGAGGAAGATTTGGGAAAACCATAAACCAATCGTGCATTTCCTCTAATTCTTCCAAATATTCCAAATATCACCCAAAACAGCCTTAAAAAAATTCAACCAATGATATTACAAAAAGGGTGAACTTTTAAATATATAATTTAATGAAGAATCACCAAAAAGAAATTTGGATCTTATAACCTCTCCGCCTTATAATAGCTCATCCTTGGGTTGTACTAAAATGAATCTCTATGAAACTGAAGAGAAATTATCTGGTCATAGTGCTTGCATATCTTATCTTATCTCCCATGATTCATCTTGAACATGTAAATGTTTCCAAAATAATCTATCTAACTATAAAATCACTCCCCCAACACATTTTCATAGTGATCAACAGCATGAATTAGATTCTTCTTAATGGACGTATTGGTATCAATATCTATATAATCCACATCAATTACATGAGAATGTAAGGGGTGATACCACCAAATCTATCACACATGAAAAAATTTATTCAAGTAAATATCCCTCTACAAAAGATCTAATCAGTAATCCATTGGTTGATTCCCTACACATCCTCATAATTTCCAATAAACCTATGATCAAACATACCATATCTACAGATCCTCTGGTGACCCAATCAATGGAAATCCAAAAGGAACACTCAATCAACCACTATAAATTCATGTTGTAGTCAACCTAAATCTTGAAATGAATTCTTTCTACTATGATTCATGGTTATACCTCTCTAAACCAAATAAACCTACTATAACTTCTATTTTACAATACTTGGTCTCAACAACACTAAATCTCCATCATCCATCCAACATTAAGTTGATCATCATGGTCAAACATAAAGAGTCACATATGGACCTATCAAAATTGATGGTTGAAAACTAATTCTATTGGAAAACTAAAACAAATTTAGATGATTCTCCTAAGACCCACCAAATTATAGGATTCACGTCCATATATTATCCTCAAAAATTGGAATATTATTTTCTGACTACACACACACACCCACATATATATGGTTGGAAGGAAAACGGAGTAATACCTCTGCAATTATACCCTTATACAATCCTTTCCAGAATCGTGATGTAATATAAGAGACACATTTAGAAAAAATAAATATTTTTACCCCATGCATCTGGACTATATCTTGAACGAAAATTTCATCCAACTTATCCCCTATGAATTTTGCAGTATTGGCATGAAATGCGCTACATTAATCTATCAGTCAAAGATTCCTAAAAGATTCATTATTATAGGTAATCCTTATGAGACCAATATTTATGTCCATGGTAACAACATCCCACATCCATTATATAATGGAAAAAAATTTAGTAAACCATTGGGAAATTCTTCGCCTTTACCTATTAACATTTGAAGCTTCAGGTCCTGAACACTACATTATACTTTTTCATTCATGGCCACAAGTACTAAAAATTTAGTTCATGTTAAATTTTTTTCAAACATTGATTCAACATCCACATAGAGGAATGAAACATAGACATCTGTACTTCTCATATGAGTGTTGTCACAAAATCCAGATTTATGACATGGATGATCTCATCATAATCAATGGTCATATTTGAAGGTGACTCCCCAACCTAAAGGATTTACATTAAGGCCATGAATTATGGATTCTTATAATAAATCTCCATTATTCATTTCATAAGTATACGAACTACATAAACTGATATGATTTTCATCTTCTATTGGTCCTCCTCAACCAAAACATGCATCTCAGTGAATAAATCCATCATCAACCACTTATAACTAGAGTTATATACATCCTAAATATGATATTTTTTCTTCAAAGAATTAGGAATGTTGTTTCACATATTGTGAATATATACTAGCATTAAATAAAATGGTTTAATATGATTCAATGAAATATAATACAGGAGACACAAGTCTCATTGTGTAAAGATATGCCTCAACATATTTCATCCAGTATACACAATAATTGTTTTCCCAATATGTACTAGTGCTAACACATTAAATCATATAGAACTAAATTTTACTCAAGTTCAAGTGTTGGGTAGTTCCTCTCATGTATAATCATCTACTGATACTTATATGAAAAAACTCAACCCCCCTACAACAATATTATTTGAATCTCAATCCCAAATTTTTCACAAAAACCCATATAATCGTCACTTTTCATGGGAATGATTATTATTGGTGTGGTTTTAATGCCATTAATCGACTACTGAAATTAAATATCTCATGATTTATACCATTAATACATTACTCCCTTTTTGGTCAACCCTAAAATTTGTTCTTCCAATAATGAAATGTCCTAGATGATCCTATAATATAATCCCACTAAACCAAGAAATCATATAATATAAAAAACATTCCATGGATCTGCCCACAAGACTACTTCATGAACCTTCTTTGGGTCCCAAGACACACTTTCTTTAGTGATGACGTGACTATGAAAATGTACATGTTCATTCAGAATTATCACTTAGATAGCTTGGAATATAGTTGATTCTCTCCTAGTGTACTCATGAAAATGTACAGAAATTGAGTATGGTCCTCATTTGTATTACGTAAAATAAGATATCATGTAAAAAACAACCGCAAAATGAACTAAACCATAGTGAAAAGTATTATTCATCAAGGACATAAATACAACAACATCATGAATCATCCCAAATGGAATCACGACAAACTCATATAGGTAATACCTTCATCTGAATGTTTTTTGATGTATATAAAAGGCCAAACTCTAAAATGATGATACCCTAAGAACAATTCAATATTGAGGAGAAACTATTATCATCACAGTAGGTTAAAGAGATAATTGATACATGGGAGAGGATATTTTGTTCATTACTGTCATATGGTTTTATATCTAGTAATCAACAAACAAGGAAAAAGACTTATCATCCATTTTTGAAAAAAATCTAGAGTACCCTATGGCACTATACTTGGAAAGAAAAAAACCATTTCCTTCAACTCTTCTAGAACAATATTGATATCTTGATGATATTTTTGTTCTATTTATATGGTGTAATAGATACTAGAACTCCTCTAAGAATAAGCCTAAGAGTAATCCCCATAACCATCTCAGGCGGTATTCCTATGAAATGCATAGGAAATATATCCTTGAATCAACCCACTAAGAATTGAATGTAATCATTGTTTACACCCCATACATAACGAAAATTATGTTGAACCTATGTGATGAGCACACCTGGTTTTTGAAGAATAGGACCTACATGGCCCACCATAATATCACCTTCTCTACAATGAATTTAATTATCATCACCACGATATATAAAAGTCTCTCCCGTTCAGTAATTATTTGTGTGGGCATTGAATTCAACCAACTATTACATTAAAAATCATGTAAAATAATTATATTTGATGTATTTACTGATACCAAATAAAAATATACCATCGATCCTAAAAAGAACAACCCTTGGAAAAGCAAATGTCTCCCAACCATAATCCAAATTGTGTATCAATTGCCAAAACCCCCTAACAAACTCTATTATTAGACTCAGACATTTCTAAAGTTGTGGGGAAATAAATTAATGATGGGATCTAATACAAAATAATGAACTATAACTTTTACAATATACAATAGTAATATCTCTAACAATGAATGTTTCAGCATCTCTATCCACATGTGTAGGATGGACATAAATAAAAAAGTTGTACCTCTCTTCCATGTGATGAAGTCTGAGTTCGCTAAGATAAAATGATTTCATTTATATGTTATCATTCCATGAAGAACCACATATACTACTTAAATCTCAAAATCCATTAGAAACAAAACTAATAGGCTAATATGGGTTAGAAGACCACTTTCTAGTACTTTGTTTTTGCCGAACAACTCCATCATCACCCATTTTCATAGATTCGAGCAGAATCATTGTAGTCCTGCCACCCTACTGATATCTTGGAACTCCTCTAGTGGATAGGGATATTATCTATAAACATGTACAAACATATCACACCAGTGGATGTATATATAATTACTGCTTTGTGTAATTGATCCATCTCCCAAGCCACCATATTTTCCATATCCCTATATAACAATATCAAAGTGGCTCTTCCAACTATCATAAAATATACCACCTAGATGTCCATTATAGACCACTTATCCTCCACTATAATCCTCCATTATGCTCCACTCACATAGAATATCCTTTTTCACCGCATCTAAAAACATCTTCATTCTAATGATATTAATGTGGGACATAATATAACATTTAATCCCATATTGAAAATATTTTGACCCAGTAGCCTTATACCATAACAATGCTCGAATAAGTCATTTCTAGTTAGTAAAGAGACATACATAATCTATTGTGGACATACACCCTTGATTAATCCTCAACAACTCAGCTACACATTCCTAATAGGGCATCTTAGGGTAAAATTCATCGATGAATATCACAGTATTTTGTTTCAACCCAATGTTATCAAGTTTTCTATCCCTGATCTGAATGTCCCACAAACTATTTTCCTAACCACATATCATATAATAATCTATTTTTATTTTCCTCTCTACATGAGTCTCTATGTTCTTAGGTATCTTCTTGATGGACACAATACAACACTCATCATTCTTAGATCCAACCTCTCTGGTTAAGGATAGAGGGTGATGTAACTGAAAGTCACTTTTCAAGTAAAACATAACATTCAGAATAGTTCTTAGGTCTCCCTACAAGAAAATTCATGAAATAAGAAATTTTCTCATGCAACCACTCTCCATCTCCCTCACTCAGCACTATACGAGCCTTAGGTGCCACTACTGGTGGCATATTTCTAGCCATGTCCTCCAGTCATCCAATCATCAAGAATCATCAAGAAGACATGTATCTACAATAGTAGAAACACATTTGAGTAAAAAATAACCTAAATTTACACATTTACATATAAGGGATTCAAATCAATTCATAACAAGTCATTCCCCGAAACCCCAACACTTGGTCAAAACCAAGGCACCATCTCTAACCTCAGCCATCCCTCATATAGGTCATGTTTAACAAAATACGGTAAATCCATTTTCATAATCATGATTTTTCATAGACAACCATTTAATCATATTTAATTTACCAAATTTTTCATCATTTTACAATTATTAATTTCTATTTCAGTATATTTTCATTTAAATTACACATGAAACAAAAAAATTACATTTTATTTAACTCACCCCAAAATGTTCTTTTATATTCATCCCTGAAATGATTCATGACAAATTAATTCATGAGTTCCTTGAATGATTCATATACAAAAATCTATCATTCCATTCCATGACATGATGAAAATATCTGAAGTTGATAATAACATCACATAATGAGTTTATCACTAATGGTGAAATAACATAAAACTATAATATAAAACATCTAACAACAATCCCACCAGATGTACTTGGGTTTCCCCACATGCATGGTTTAGCTACTCCGATTCACAATTTCATAACCATTGAAAGACTCCTCCTAGTATCATGTATAAATTTCCCAAATAGCATGAGAAAAGAAAATAAAATAGATGAAAACGTCTATTTATACCGCTTTATAATGGTATGACTCATGTTCCATACTTGGGTTAATGACCTTATGAGTAACTCCCTTTAATCTAGAGGTTGAAAACTATGAACAATGATCTAGTATAAATATTTGGTAGGATATATCCTTTTTTATAAATGTGGAATAATAGTGGTAATAAATATATAAATAAGAAAATGATAGTAAGCATGACCAGAATAATACCAGTATCACATGATGACCAAGATAGAAATATAATATCAAAACCAAAATGGTAGATATATCCAGATATATATTAGTCAACTGTATAAATGAACCACCAAAATAAAAACACTGAAAACTCCCAATGAAGGTCCTGAATCACATAGGCTTCTGGCTTTAATGATCCATCATAACTCTTCCATATAACTAAGGTCTATTTCCCTTATCCTTTCTAGTAAACATGAAGTCAATGTGGTTACTGAAAAGGCAACACTTGTATATTGTCAGTACAACTCAATTGGACACTAAAAATGGAGTATGGGACAGTATGCAGCCTATTAAAGTGTATGTTTTTGTATAAATAATAAATTACTAGTGATAAAATAAAAATTTTACCAAATAAATTATTCATTAATTAACCACATAAATATCCACAGTTCAAGATGAAACGTAAACCATCAATACATGTAAGGTTAATTCTAGACTCTAAACGTTCACTAATGAATATCACATTACACAATATCGTGGGTTATCATTTATCATTTCAATTAAAGTAGACAATCAAAACATGGTGGCTTGGAGTGGTATTCTTGCACCCCATGGCTATTTTGATATGTATTCCATGTCCCACAAAAAAGTGATCACATATATATACAGAAACAAATGTGGTCCTAAAACATTATTTTGGAACCGTAGGTGTATTTGGAGAACCATTAATTATCCTTAAACTCATTTAAACCATAATGTAACACCCAATGTATTGATATAAATTTCCCAATTAATTTAACAATAACAATAACAAATCAAACTTATTCCATTACAAAAAATTCATAATTTACTACTTTTATCATGCTGGAACGCCGATCAGGTCACCAAATTTTTTTTAAAACCATAAATTTCCATTAATAAATCTACACCAAATCCCATTAAATAAAAATTTTCATAATCCCAATACCTACCAATTTCTTTGTTACAATATTCTATTAACTAATTAACCAATTAATTAATCCAATTAAATATGAGATTTAAAAACATGGAAATTTCTTTTTCACAATTTCACATACATGATGATAATAAAGAAAATTGGATTTCCAATTTATTACACAATCCTCGTGATCATTTATTAATATTCACCAATCTAGAAGTCCCATAATTGAAAAAAAGACCAATTCAACAATGAATAATTATATCTATAACTAAAACCAAGATCAATATAAAATATTATTTCTTTCAAAACCGAGATCAGACCCCATGAAAATGGTGGAGAATTATTCCATATTCATCTGGAATGAGATATGAGGGAGAGATTATTCAAAAATGGAAAAATAATTTTCATCCATATTGGTATATATCTATCAAATTGGTTTTCAATTAATTTTTAATAGAGTTCAAGAGGCCTTCGAATCATCTCTAAGACTTGAAAAATACTATAAAACATGATTGGTCAAGTGTGGGTGACTGAGGGCTAAATTATGGTTTTTCATGAATTTTAAAATAAAAATTCAAAGAATTAGTTCTATGTGTAGAGTTTCATAGGTATGGATGAATAGATTTCCATGTCATGTACTTTAATTGTATTCCTCCCATTATGGTTTCATGGTTTCATCAAATGGGGTTTGTGATCTTACACTTTAATAGTATATTCCCATAGTCTCTAAGGAAAATCCTCTTTGGTAACTCCATCCATTTAACCAATGCACTTGAGAGTTATATCATGATCACTGAACCATTGTTTATAACATAACTACCCATAATTATAAACAATGTGCAAGAGGAATAAAATAAATAGGTAATATAGATATATCATTACATCATAATATATAAGTGAAATTGAGGTTTCGTTTTATAAATATAAAGTCCATTAAATATCATTTAAACATTCTTGAGGAAAATAACCATTCCATTTTATATCACTTGTTAAAAATTAGTGATCATTTTCAAAAATCATTTTCTTTTAAAATAAAAATTTAATCATGAAAAGTAATATTTAGTTATAAATGTATTCATGATGGTGGGAAAAGAAGTTCATGGCATGTAAGTTATGAAAAAATAGTTTTAAAATTTTCTCATAAAATTCATAAAATTTATCATTTGGAAAATAAAAAAAATGATTACATTTAATACAATATTTAAAAAATCATCCTTTGGAAAATGACATTTATCATTCATGAATCAATACTAAAAAAAATCATTAATAATTCTAGATAAAAATCTTATATATAATGAAAAAAGGTGTTTTATTGCAAACATAAAAGAATATTTTTAAATGAACGCAATTTACATTGAGTCTGACTCGTGATATACATTTATTATCAGCATGAATAATAATCCTAGGAATTTTTATAAATTACTATAATCTATAAAATTTTACTATTCATTTTATTTTATCTTACCCTTTCTATATTTATTTATTTATTTTATCAATTAAATTATTGATGGACGTTTGAAGATATTTGGTTTATAATACTAAAATACATCAGGTATGCTGAAATAATCAAATATATCTTTACTACATAATCTCTAGAGTAAAGAAATTTACATAGTTATCATTTTTATAAATAAAATATTATTTTAAAAACAACAATAAATTTTTTTAAATAAATAAAAACATTATAATCTTGGAGATGGTAAGTGAAACATACGCATAAGTAACATTTCTATTTTTCAATGATCATTATATAAAGAAGATAAGTATTATATTATCATTGAAAAATTATCATACTGTAATAAATATCATATTAAATTTTATAATATTCATATATAC
Source organism: Viscum album (assembly GCA_963277665.1). Classification (NCBI taxonomy): domain Eukaryota; kingdom Viridiplantae; phylum Streptophyta; class Magnoliopsida; order Santalales; family Viscaceae; genus Viscum; species Viscum album. The sequence goes on along the minus strand of OY728143.1, from coordinate 55,859,080 downwards.
ATTTCACAAATGTTATGTGTTGATGAAACATGAATTACATCACTTCATGGAGTTGGTAGTCCACATGTACGCATGAATGACGTTATATTTTTTTAGTGAATGGAATGATAATAAATTAAAAGAAATATAATATTTTAAGAATGATATATTGGCCATTAATATCATATATATAATTTAATCCGATAAATATAGTATATATATATAAGATGGTGATTCCAAATACATTTTCAAGGTCAGATCAAGAATATTATTCATATTCTACAATATGTGATTTGGGATTTTGTTATAGAATTTGATCGTACATGGGAGGATTTATAATAAATAATAATATATTATAATAATAATATTTATCCATCATCTATTTAGATAGATTTTTTAGAGATGTCTATTATTATTCTTGTTATTAAATTCATTATTGAATCGATGTTGGTGAATTAGCATTGATTATGACTGGTATAATTCATGATAAGATAGAGGATATTGTAGAGACCCGAAGCTTGATGTACATGAATATTACAGTAATTTTTCGGAATACTTAATACATAAGAAAAACAAACACACAAGGGCCGTAATAGTTTAGTGTCTTTGGAAACTCGGAATAAAATCTTCTAATCGTGGTGAAAGATCTTTAACATCTTCCAATAAAGATCTTCCCTTTTTTTCTGAACTAAAACCTTTCTTTATATCCTGGGGAAAAGAAAACATAAAAGGGTGAGCTCAAATGCTCAGTAAGGGTAAAAAAAAGAAATATCAATAACATCATATTCATAAGAACCTATCTTTTGGAAATCGTAACCTGCAAAAGAGATCATGATTTCATAACATGGGATAAATTTTAGTAGTGAAATTTAATCCCAATAATCATAAATTAAAACATGAAACTTTTTTGAATACACACATAATCATAGAGAATCATTTCTTATTAGTCAAGACTCATTTCCAAGACTATCTTAGTGGAGAAAGTCCCTTTCTGAAACGAGTTCACTCCTCGTTTCAGTCCTGTTTCACTGAACCGGTATAACCTACCGTTCCAGCCATGTCTATCTCATGAGATATAAAATATTTACCCAATGCATTGTAGGGAGATATAGGTCCCACCCATCTCATAATGATACCATTCTTATGTGTGCCACAAAATCAAAAACCATACATCATAGCATAACCCATGTAATAAAAATGGGAATCTTAAACATCGTGACATCATAAAACAATTCATATAAGATAAAGGAATTCATAAATATAATTCCATCACAACATAATCAAATCAATGTAATAATAGGTATAGAAACAGAACCCTTTATTATCTTAGATGGAAAGTAATTTTGATAAAACACTTGAACTCCATTCTTGAGGAAAATATCCTTTCTGCTTCAAAAACACTTTTCCTTTCTTAACATGTCGTATAATTATAAAATAAAAGAAGTTTATTAAAAATAAACTTGAAAACTTGTAAAGGAATCTTATTGTAAATAATGTTTTAAAAATCCATTCATGCCGTATAAGTTAAAAAAACATTCTTCTCGTACTTTTGTCGGAAAAGTCAAAAAGTACCTCGTATGAAAAACGACAAAAGATTCCTTTCATATCTTTTACTAAAAACTCACGGAAGGTTAAAATTGTATTTAAACTATTGTAGTTAAATGGAAATAATATTACATATTGAGGAAACATGGATGTGTATGGTAAAATACACCGCAGTAAATACCAAAGTATAAACAATCTCGGATAAAAATGAGATTGTGATATTTCCCTTACCTTAGGTCCGATTTGCTTCGTAAGTATCCAAACCTCCTATATAATGGTTTAAATAATGTCATTGACTTATTCCAGAATCATACTCATTGTTATTATATCATATATGGTTCACTTGTGACTTTATATTACCCGTTCTTTTGTAAATTCCATGTTAAAGAGCGTTTTGGGTAAAATTGTTTCATTTTTTACTTTGTGTTTTGACTTGTAATTATTCATTTGATTACTTAGATCATGATTAATTAATTATAGAATATAAAACATGATTTGTATATAATATATATTCAGAATATACATATATATAATAAATCAGTAAATGGAAAGAAATACACCGTTCATGGAGACGGTAGGTCGTACGTACGCATGAACGCTGTTTTCATTTCCTTATTGAGTTGAATGGAATTAAGTAGATGAAATACATATATATACACATAAATCCAGTATCATTATTATGTCATATATTTCATGATTACTTATTATATGTACTTTATAATCATTCATGAATGGTTAAAGTGGATAATGAATCTCATCGCGTCGTGGAGACGGTATTCCGTACGTACACACGAGCGATGATATCATTACCATGAGCATGGATTTGTATTGGAGTGTATGTATACTATTTCAAAATCAATATCACTTTATAATAGTCATATATAGTCATTTTTTACACCATTATACCCATCCAAGTTTGGTGGTGGTGGAAAATAGATTACACCACGGCGTGGAGACGGTATTCCGTACGTACGCATGCACAGTGATTTGTTTTTTCGTAGGATGGATAGATGGTGAAATAGGGTTGATTCATACTTATAATAACATATCGGTATATGAGTGATACTTATGTTATTACTTCATAATGAAACAACTAATGAAGAAGAAGTGGAAGAAGAAATAAAGATGAAAGAATCGGTAACGGACATTACCTCTTCTTTGAAGTGCTTCTTTGAGACCTTCTTTTAGGGCACTAAAATTGGTCTTTGAAGCAGACCAAGACCTCTAGGATTTCTCTAGGGAAGTGGAGAGGATAATGTGGCAGGGTTGGACCGAGCTTGAAGGCTCAAAGTGGTGTGAGGAAGAGAGGGAGGAGGTTCCCTTTTATAAGGGATGAGAGGGCCACCTTTGGAATAACTAAAAATATTATTTAATTATAAAGTCATGTTCGGTTATAAATAGCTCCAAATTGATTTATTTAGAAGCTAAGGTGGTGATGGATCAAAATCCTCTCATCAAATAGAATTTAGACAAGTTTAGGTTCCTATTTTAACCTTATCATTTAGATTTAACATTAAGTTAAATAATTTTACTTTTACCGTGTCTTCTTGTGTTCTTATACTATAAGGTTAATAAACATACTATAAGCAGCCAAACGAACCCCAAGTTATTTATTATTAATATATATAACCTTATCTAAGACATTTGGCCGAACCTTAGATCTTTAGGAATAGAATAACAATGACTAATATAATATTTGTTTTAAAAACTATTTTATGTCAATTTTGACACTATTTAGTAATTAATTTTTGTGAAAATCATAACAGAATTATTAGTTCTAAAAAAGTTAATTAAATAAATATTAACATGTCATATTAATCTAGAAAATTAGCGGAATTCATAAAAAGTCTCAAATTATATTTATTTGGGTATTTATAACATCAATTATGTCAATATTTCATTAATAAGATAATTACTGCATCATCATTGTGTCATAAATAAATTAAATTATATAATGTCTAAAAATTACAAATAAAATACCACTATGTAGGAAATCGTTTCAGATTTCTAATGAATATTTATAGACGAATTTATCTTATGTATAACCCCATATTAAAAATAATTTAGTAATTAAACATTGATTTTAACTATTTTAACCCTTCTTTAAATAAATTAATAATAAATGTCCTAATCTAATCCAAGTGGGCCTAAATGGTCATATTTTATTCCTAAGTTTTTTTTGGTCGAATTACTCTTTTTCAATAGAATTGGGACATGTGTTAGGGTAATAATAATATCATTTTTACCCTTAATTACCCTATTTACTTTTAACCGTGGTAAAAAAAGTAAAAAGTTACTATTCACCAAAAATTATTTTCATCTCATTGAACAAAATTTTAGCCCTTGATATTAACCGTGTCTCTCGGATTTTATAAATTCCACTCACAGAAGTGGTAATATTATTTTTTATGAAAAATTCAGTTTTTTTAACTACCACTTAGTGGTTTCACTATTCATCAAAAATTGAAAGTTTTCAGAAAAATACCAAAAATTAGGCCTAAGATATATTTGATATTAAGAATTCAAAAATGATGTCTATTTTACCAAATTCAGAATATATCAGTTGCATTAATTAATTTCAAAATTAGTTCTCGTCGTCCAAACAAATAGCGTGTTTTTAAGAGATAATAACTATCAAAAGATTGACACTTGTTTATAACTGGTTTAAATGTGAAATTACATCCAATGACCAACAATGTATTAAATTGTAAAAATATATTCTAAATATACATTAAAACCACTCAAATAAATAACATATCACTATTAATTATTTCTATTAAAAAAGTTCTTTTTAATTAAAATTTAGTAATTTTCACTATTCATCATAATATGAAAGTTATCTGAAAAGTACCAAAATTTCACGCTAAGCTAATTTCGATATTCCGAATCGAAAAATGAATTCCATTTTGAAAAATAAAATTTAAAAAATTTCAAAAAGTGTTTATTACTATTCATAACGTCTAGATTCAAAAATATTTTAATAGCATATTGTTGTTTAGTGAAACTCAGTATTGTGTACTACACACGCTATCGAGGAAGGTCACGATTGCATGTAATGCAAGGCAAGTCAATGATGCATGTTGTGCAAGCTCCTTTTGGTGTAGCATACAACACAAGACATTAATGAAAAGAATATTTTTCATAAAATCTCAGGGTGTTACAGATATAATGTCTATTTTGGAATAATTACATACTTATAAGAGCCAAAAATAATTTTTCTTTCATTAATAGGTAAATAAATATTTTAACTAATTTTTGGTTACATGGTTTTTTAACGACCCCTCCAAAATGGGGTCACTGATGAATGTGGAATAAGTTAAATATTACCTAGAGTTTCATCAGAACTTTTAAAAATTAAAAGACAGTAGATGTTTTAACCTTCAATATGAATTTAAATATAAAAAATTATTTTATTCATGATGTAACATATTTTATGTATGAAATTAAATACAAAACTAATCATAATCCCATTCCAATATTCAATGAAACTAAACTAGTGTAATATATTTTCTATATAGGAAATCATTTCTTCACCATTTATTAAAGAGATATGGTATAATAATGTAAAGATAAAACACCTGTTACTGTGTAATAGAAACATGTTTAACTAATTGAATAGACTTGGAAAAGTGATTTTAAGATAAAAAATTTTTAGAATAAATAATTACTAAAAGAGTACAATTATAGATTTTTGATTACTATAAGAATAATCATTGAGACATTTAACTAAACATCATGAAACATTTTAATAATGTTTATGTTATTAATAATGTATCAATTTTTTGGATGAATATAAGGGTTTAATAAATGATATAATTGAAAAAAAGTGTTAGAATATAATATTGGATAATAACACACATGAAATTGTTTTGTATAATTCATGATCCTCTGTGTAGCATAAATTATGACTTTAGTAGATTATATTAATCTACTGAATGACATGAGGTATCATATTAATGTTGTAGTGTGTTTCTAGTAGTTTTTAGATGGATGAAAAATATTTTTTTTATTTAAGGTAAAAATAATAATTTAAATGGAATCACACATGTTATTTTTCCAATAAAACTTTCTAAACCCCATCCCGATTAATATATTATCTCAATCATCTTCCTAAAACATATATTTCTGATCGTCGATCATGAAATTATTAAATATTCTCTTTTATTATCATATTTTTGAATATGAAAAGATGGTTTTATTTATATATATCTATTTTAAACACAATACCACAAATGTGGTGTTTAAATTAACACTTTTTAAAACAATTCATGAGACCCTATTACACATGATGCAATAGGTTGTTAGTAAAAAGATAACAGATGCTAAAAAACTCCATAACATTCAAAAATAAAATAAAAATTAAAAACACATTGATTATATTATTATTCCATCTATAATATTAAAACAAATTATTCTAAGTTACCTTATGGGTTCCCTCATGAATGGAATAAAAAATAAATGTCTATACTCAGCTATTTTATAAGGGATACCATAAAATAGAAGGGATTATGAAAAAAAGAAAGAATTACTTATATGAATGGAGTAAATAATAATTATTCTATTTATAATAATGTTTGTTTGGAATATATCCATGGGAAATATACTAAATCAAATGATCACATGGATTATATTAACTGATTATATAGTAGTATAATTCATAAAATCTGACATAATAATCATTCTATAAAGGGATTATTCCAAATATCACACAAAAATATGTACAATATAATAAAAAGATAAGTTTGTGTCATGAGACCTACTAATTATTTGAAGAAATATATAATTGTGTGCCCCACAAGTCACAAAATAAGTCCAATGAATTAATAAAATGAAATGTAAAAATAAAAAATAAAATACACAATATATATTTTTTAGTAATTATTAGAAATTGTTATTTGAATAATTTTTTTATGAAATTTCAATATTTCATCAATTAATAAATTTATTGGCTTTCATTGAAACTCACTGTTAAATTGACACCATTAATGTTAATTTTTATTGGTAAGATAGATATGAGAAAATTTTATATAAATATTTGGAATGTTATATAATATATTCTCTAGATTTAAAAATGTATAAATTATAGTTAAATAATAATTCAAGGGAGTAATGAATAGTGATCAAGAACACAATCATAATAAAGTGAATGAATTGAAACAATAGCATAAAGAAAATGTATGGTATGATCTATATAATCATAAGAAATTAATGTTGAAAAAAATAAATATAAATTAAATTAATACATTTTAGTAAACTCCAAATAACCTAAACATAAGTTATAAAGATAATATAGGAAATATGATAACAAAAATAAAAAATAATGGATACTTGAAATGAAACCCCTTATATTTAAATTAATATTATTTTTAAAATAAAAAAGTTTATTTAGTAATGGGAATGAAATTATATTAGAAATACATGTAATCCCATAGATTGAAAAAATTAATGAAAACTAATGTAGATATCGGTAAAAGATGATAATGTAGGGAATCTTTATAATGATCATAACTGAATAAAAGGAAAATGAATTGTGAATCACCTAAAATAAAATAGTGAGTTACATAATATATCCTCTATTAAATGGAATAATAAAATTATTTTTAATAATTACCATTTTCTAAAAATTTAGGATATATAGTTCTATGTTGTAATTCATTTTCATTCATTTGAAACTATTTTTAAATTAAATTAAACAATTATAATTATTAGCATACCATAATTTAAGGTTCATTGGTTTATAATATGTAAAAAATATGTGATATAATTGTAATTATCAATTGAACTTGACTGAATATTCCTTAATATTATGACCTAATATTTTTTCATCTATATATTAATCAAGTAGAAATAAATTATATTATTCTTGTAATTCATTATATTCATTAAATCAATCTTGATTATTCTATTTTGATAGTGAAAAAAAATGATATTGATTTTTCAGTTTAACTCATATTTTTATTATTGTTGAATAAAAATTAAATAATATTAATTAATAACATAGTTTTGTATAAATTTTATATTAAATCAAAATATTTAACTAATTTACAAGAGGTAAACAATTTTACCAAACATCATCATTCACATTGTATGTGCAGTATCACAACAATGATTGATGTTTTAAATATTGTTCAAATAATTGAATACATAATAAATTTTTTATTTAAAACATTATATGATAAAAAATATGAAATTTTATGGTTACTCTTAATTATTACTCATGTGATTGAAAATAATAATAGGTTCATTTAATTGAAAAAAATTATTTTTTAAATTATATATTTTATTGGTGTAATGTTTTTTTAAAATAGTTTAGAGAAGTTTTGGTGTTATATCATAAATTATTTTTCAAAAGTTTTCCAATTCAATTATAATATAATATTTCAAAAAAATTATTGAAAATAGTCTACTAATAAATAATGCCAAAATAATGAAAATGCGACTTTGAGAAATATCACGTTGGCCAATGATTTTCTACCATTATATTGCCCATAGGTACTTTAGTCATGATGTTTGTGGTCCCAATAGATAATCTAGTAAATGTGAAATATTTTCAGAGATATATTTTCTCTATATTATTAAGATTAAACTTAATAATAGATGTATATTAAAAATTGAAGAATAAATACTCTTTTATATAAAAATTTTGTTGGGTTTTTTAAAATATTTATATTCTAATGGTCATGATTTTCATTTTAAAATTTAATGGTTTAAATAATTTTAAAATGGATGGTATGAATGATGATTTACTAAATTGGGTTTTTATAATTGATTAATCAATTTATCAATAAATAACATTTAAATTCTTTTTTCGGAATATTCTCAATATTTTATATCAACATATATATATGGTGTTTGGTGGTATAACTATATTAAAATACACACTCATCACACTCACTATCATGATTTTAGCATGGTCAACATTAAACCTGGTGCCCAACCTGGTCCACAAAAATGTTCAATATGTGTTCCCAATTCCCATGAGTTGTCATTAGTGCCCAGATATCATAAAAACAAGAGGGAATTATTTTAATAAATTTACCAAATCAAAATAACCAACAAAAACTAATAAGTCTGATCTAAAAATTCAACCAAACATGCCCTCAACCATTACCATATTTTAGGTTTACAAACTAAAACAACCCAAAATGGGACAATAGAAAAATGGAAAAACCAGGACATCAACCAAAACACATATGAAAAAAGAGGAGCATATCCTCAAACATATACCACCATGAACCACCACACAAGACTCTAGAAACCCAACTTTCTAACACTAGATTTCTATCCTTAACCTGAACAAAATAGACAACAAGATATACATAAACCGAAATGTGTAGGCACGATGTGATCCAAAGCCCAGTAGGATCCCACCTGGATAAAAGATTGTATTTCTTATGTATTAAATGGTAAATAATAATGAAATAATTTTAATGAAATTAATTCTAGAAAAATTGTAAGGAAAATAACATTAAAAATGACTTTGAATGTATGAAACATTAAGTGGAAAATTGTTTTAAATAATTAAACATTATATAGATATCGGTTTCAAAGAATGAAAATTTAAATGGAATGTAGTTTCATATAACGCGACATTAAATGGGAACATACCTACTTTTAAAATTACCAACCAGTATACTGTATATTGATTGTTAGTTAAATTTTATCCTTGACCACTAATAATCGGAAATACCCATAGTCAATTACTAATAATGCGACACTAGTTATATCGTATTTCGATGAAATGTGGCATAGAAACCACAACCAATTGAGTTCTAATGCACTAGCCGCCGGTTGGTAACACACCCATAACCTAGCAGTCTCTAATCAATCATCATTATTTAGTTATTATTGTCATCTTATATCCCTCATAGTGAAATTAGGCCTCAACCACTTTTGAATCACAAGCATAATAATCATATTCTTCCCACATAGATAATAGGGATTCCCTTTTTTGGTCTCAATATTGTTTCACATGTCACCTAATAACACTTACATAATTTATCTACCGAACCAAGAATCACATATCCCAAGCCACCATATTCGCCCCAGAAATTCCATTTTTGAAAACCTATGCACCCCCAATGTTTCCCAAATATGCTTCATTCTTTTTTATATAATTTAATAAACCATTCTAACAATTTATAAAAAAAATACAACAGACACCCGAATTCTTTTATAGAAAAAGTTCTCCCAAATACGTATTTAAAAACTAACCACACATAAAAGCTTTATAAAAAACATTCATGCTCCCACATAGTTTAATAAATCAATTTCATGCTTCATAATATGACATCAATTGGCACGCAAGGCTTTTCACGTGAAAAATAACTAATTCCCCAAAAAACATACACATTAAAAATTAAACACATTCTCAATCATACCTAATACCACATATACACTGCACCAATAATTTAATAATCTATTGGAATAATTTATAAATAATCCTGAAATGGTGAAAAAAAAAAGTTTTCACTAAAAACACATCAAATTTCATCTAAAAACTACACCTTAAAACCAATCAAAAATCACAACCATGCTAAAAAATTAATTAAACCAATTATTTAATTGAATAAATAAATTAACCAATTAATTAAACACTTCAAATTATCATAAAAAACATCACACAAAAACTCTGCTAACATTAATAATTAAAATTCTAATTTCAATCTAAATTTATATAAAAAAATTCCAAAAAACCACTCCCGCACATCACACAAAAATTATAGAACATAAAAAATATAATCCAGCATAATTTATTTGTCCAAAATGGTTAAACATGGAATCACCTACCTTGAACCAGGAATCTTCTAGAAAAAATGGTGTGAAATCCATCTGCACCTCAACCACACCTTATTTTAACCTCAGCAAACCTACAATGACCCCTAAACAAAAATATTTAAAAGAAATGTATTGAACCTTTAAACCCTAGGTCTGACAGAATTGATATTGAGTGATGGGGAATCCAAAAACATATATAAATTGAAGGATGAGCTTACATAGAGGGATAGGGGGAGTGGAAAGTGACCTAGATGTCCAGTCACATGAGAAGGGGGGATTTTGGAGGTAGGTGAACTTTCCTGGGAGTAAGGGATGCTAGTGAAGGGGTGTTTGGGGAATTGGGTTGCCAATGGGGGCACATGAGAGAGAGAGGGTCGATCAGATGGTGGTTGGTAGAAGGAGTCTCTCCAGAAGTGGGATACATGAAAATAAAAGGAACACATGGGGGTTATATGCCACTGGCAGGGGAAGGGTGGAGAGGGATTGTGTGGAGGATAGGGATAAGGGGGATAAAACCCCCTAAAAACAAAAATAACTATATAATAATTGTAATAATAAATATAAAAATAATATTAAGATCCATAATATTAATAATAATATCAATATTATTAACAAAAGCAACAACAACAACAATAATAATAATAATATTTAATAGCACATTATCATTAAAATAATCCATCGGTTTTTATTAAATTTTCCTTTTTTGAACCATTCCATTAATGAATTATTTGTTCTTAAAGTTGGGAATATGATTAGGTACATGGCTTAGATCAAGAAAATGTGCGCGGACCATATGGTGGCTTTCACCATTTCCAGAAGTAGCTACTCTGGTACTTGGGCTAACTGGATGGCTCCTGGAAACTTTGTGGTGTCTGCGAACTAGTATAAATCTCTCCATGTATCTAAAAATCAAAAAAATTTATCAGCACCTAAACCTAAATGTCAAAAAAATTATCCTGAAACCTCAAACCTATAACACATTGTTCCTAATAAAAATAACCAATACACAACCCAATATGAGACAAAGGCTAAATTGAAAACCTAGGTATGATTGGTCTTCCAACCATAACACTTTCCACACATATAAATCCATCCCATAATTTATTTCAATATAAAACTGGTAAACCCTCTTTCCTTAAATAGGTTCCCAAAAACAAAAAATCAGAGGTAAGCGAGATCATTATAAACAAAAAGAAATGACTCACAAAAAAATCAGGAGAACCAAAATAGACTCCCCTACATGTGACGTCGACCCCCAAAATTTATGATACCAGTATTTGAAAATCAATATAAATAATCTCTCACAAGTCACCATTCAATGTCCCAAAACATAACATCTAAAACAATCTCAAATACACTCACACATTTTATGAGAAACAAGAAAACGATCTCAGTGTTACTACCCTGACCTTGCCTCATAATGTCATTGGCTACTCATCAACCCCAATGTTTTCTTAAGAGGGGTCATATATGTAGATATCTCCAAATGAAACTACAAACTACAAAACCAAAACAAAGGATGAAATTGGATTTCTGGCATGGGGAGGCCTGAAGGGAGACCCCACCATAAGAGGAAGCTAACATCCGAGATGGAATTTGAATACAAACATGTGGAGGCCCAAATAGGCTCCATACCAAAAGAAAAATAATAACACTTATTTAATTGAATGAATATTTAGCGAGACCCAAGGCGGGTCTCCCCACAACACCGACCAACCAGATTAACTGACTAGCATGGACCGACATTGAAATCCAAACATTAGATGACCTAGGATCTTTCTGCACAACCTTATACCCCAATCAGAAATAGCGTCCCCACGACTCCTCCATCTAATGTGATCGTTTCGAATGGAATGGATATACATAGAGATTAAACATTGTCCATTTCCAAAACTGAAGTTATATACTAAACTAAGGTCCCTTACAACCTCGAGGGATCCTAACTATTCACATGCTTCACTTCGAGTCCTATGGTTGGAGCGCTGATGATTGGATCATCTCAAGACTCACTAACAGTCACTAAAAACCCATGATCAAAACATCTCCATATAGTACCGCAATAAACCACACCATAATCCAATAAAATCAACCAAACACAACACACCTTGAATCATATTCTTCGACAACATGTCATTTTACATCGAAAATTACATAGATGATTCCCATTCATCATTCAATTCCCCTTGAGCGACAATACGACAAAATAAGAACATGTGGAAACAAATTCCATCACAATCGGTAAATGTTAATAATTATTGAAAGATAACATGTTTATATTAGAATATAGGTTCTCAAAATGTTTCAAAAAATCCACCATTGCTCTAGAATAAAAACACTATGTTGGAAAATGACATCAAACATGGCCAATACAACATAAGAGGCCATAAAAGGAAATGTATTTAAGCAGAGTCATGAATAGATCACGATTCCTATAAGCAATCATAATGACCTCTTACAAATAGATTTTGAACATATGTGTCCTAACATGAACATTCACATATATAATCCCGAAATGAGGTATGAAGGATATTTTAGACATGGCCAGCACTAACAACCACGATCGCTTTGACCTTTCCTCGCTGTAATTCCCTTCACCACTTCAAGGTAGTACATTCAGGATAACATGTGTCAAAATTCTACTTTGACAATAAAAATGTCTCAATATTATGAGGTCTCTATCAACATTCCATAACCACTCTTCCACTGCAAGAGGATCTGCCTAACCAAAAGGAGGAGAGGTAGACTCAATTTCTAAAACATAAGTGTGCATTCCTTTTGTTGATCCAATAGAGGGCCTTCCAATGGTTAATCACCCCTGATTGAAATTAAAACATACATTAATTATCTATGGGAGGAATTCACTAGCCAAGAAATAAAACCAATCACCCATTCAAACTAGTCTAAAGGCCACGGCATAACACAAGAAAAACATAATTGTACAATGTGAACAACCTCAAGGTCTCTCTAAACAATATTTATGAAGAACCCACTAACCACACATTTTTAACCGACATACCAATAATAATATCATTCAAACATGAAATACCATACATGTAACTAACCCATGTCATAATGAAACACACCAGAAAACTATAGACTAACATGTAAACCATATTTTCATTCAAAATCCTTTGAAAATAAAATAGGATGGGTGGGTGGAACATTCAAAAATGGTAATTTAGAATATATCACACATTCTATTACTCAAGTAAAACTAGGGACCAATCCACTTTACACATATATTCCATGCATGTGGTCACTCATGAGAGTACCAATTTCAAAATAAAAAAATTTTCTCCTTCAAAAATTAAAATTCAAACCACGCTTCTATTTTTCAAAATAGGTAGTCACAAAATCCACAACCATTATGATTATCATAAAAAATATTAATAAAAACACCAATAATTCAATGAAAATTTCACATTAAAAACATACAAATAAATTTAAAAACACATCACCCGCATCAAAACCCATCCAGTTTCACAACAACCCCATTCTATCAACATCCTTTTAATAACAACTCATGCGTTCTTAATTAATACATGTTTCCAAATCCATTTTTTGAAATGAATTTACTTTTTCCTAAACAACCAATTTTATCAATAATGCATAATCATTGATAATGAAAACCAAATCTCCTTGGAATCATTCTCTCTTTTACAAAAAATCATTTTATAAAAGTACACCCATTTCAAACCTCAATCAAAAAATTATAAAAACCCATTTATATATCCTTTGAAAATAATATCATTTCTAATTTAAATATATATTTATTAAATTTTCAAATGGAGGTTTTGAAAATAATATTTATGAATAATGAGACACAAGATAAGGAGATATGAAATCTGTGTCGGTGGGTGAAGTGAGAATATTGCTAGTATCCATACACAAATCACTCCACTGATAAGGAGAGCGTTCCAGATTAATGTCTCTGGATTTGCATGGATTTCCAGGCCCTACGAGCTCACCATGACCATCAAACCAACTCCCATTTATTTTCCACAAACATCAATAAACCACAAGAACCTAATGAATCAGATTATACTCGACTTCCCCTGATGACTTGAGTCGAATAACAAGGTGTTCTAGCTTGGCATCTTAATCATAATCAGAATTCCATGTCCTAAAAATATAATCTCATCTATAACAACACTATTTACGAAGGAAAGTGATAAAAATGAACATAACCTACTCTAATACAATTTTTTCAGAAACCAATCTGGGTCGCTATCCAACCTGGTTCGAGACTCGGTCTGCGAAAATCCAAGAAGGGATTGCCAATCCCTCTGGGCTCGCCCAAGTATCTGGGTATTAAATAAATTTTGTGGGAATTATTTTACCGAAGTTACCATAATGAAATCACTAATAAAAACTGTTAATTCAAATAAGAAAATTTAACCAAACCCGACATTAACAATTACCTGATTTTAGGTTTACAAACTAAAACTAACCAAAATGGGACAGTGAAAAAAAGTGAAAACTAGGATTTTGCCTCAAACCTACGTTCAAAAAGATAATCACATCCTCAGGATAACACCACCATGATCCACAACAAGTGAAACATGAAGCCCAAATATCTTAAACAAAACATATTTTTTTAACATAAAATAATTAGACAAAAAGTTCTACAAACACCTAATTGTGTATGGAGGGTGTGATATAAAACCTAGTTGCATTCCACCCGGAAACAATATTCTATGCACTAAACAACAAATGGTCAATAAACATGTAATTAAAATAAAAAATGAAGTCCTAGAAATTTTTTATTGAAGATAAAATTATAGAAAAGAATTTAGAATTAATGAAACATTAAATTGAAAACATTTCAAACAATGAAACATTTAATGTAAAGTAGTTTTTTTGAATGAAAATTTAAATGGAAAGTAGTATCAATGAATGAATCATTCCATAGAGACACACATCTTTTCATGAAACCATGGGTGGACCATGTGGTGGCTACCGTCCATTCTAGAATTGTCCA
Organism: Viscum album; assembly: GCA_963277665.1. NCBI lineage: Eukaryota > Viridiplantae > Streptophyta > Magnoliopsida > Santalales > Viscaceae > Viscum > Viscum album. The sequence continues at coordinate 55,843,797 of OY728143.1, read as the reverse complement.
CACGGGTATCTGGGTTTACCTCATGAATTCTTCTTACGATGCACTATCCATAGACCAGCCTAAAACCCACCATGTTTCCAAACATCAAAATTTTTAACTTATACTGAATCCTGAGCATTGAAAATGTTATCACAAAACCACAAACTCAACACACTTAGTTCTAGAGAAAAACAATTGAAACCCATCCCAAGATAGCACAATGTCTAAATTGAAAACTAGTGTGTTACACGCACATATACTATAAAATATGTCCATAACCCCCCAGGTATAGTCCACCCATCATGAATTAATTTTTTAATACATTTTTGGTAGGCCCAATGTGAATAAATCCCCTAACATGGCCGGAATTAAAAGTGCATCATCTAGCCTACATCATCCAATCTGATTCACAATTCCTTCCTCATCCTATGTGTCCCTACATACATAGTACTATAATAGTAACTTTTCCACTCATATATTTTATCATGGGGTTTATGAAGAATTTCAGGGAGCGTTTTCCACCTAGTTAATCCCCCAAACTGACCATAGAATAATCTTTTATATATATTTATAATTTTATAAAAAGATATTCATCTCACAAAATCATTGAATAGAAAATTAATCACAATATTTTTATTTATAATATCTATTAAATGAATTTTTTTGACTTTCCTTCCACCTAAAAACATGTTGATTTTAAGTTAATTAGTCAGTAGTAAGAATTATAAAATCACATATATTGAAAATTATTTGATAATATAATTATTGAATATAATTCATCAATATTATCATCTATAACAATTCATACTATTTTTTGTTCCCATACATACCAAAAAATGATATTTTGGTTTTTATTTTGAATTTAATTACCTTTCATAAGAAATAGGTAATTATTTATATAATTAACATGTTACATAATTTAAAATACTTGAATATATGTTAAAAAAATAATAATTCAGGTTGTTATATCATATGTTCGAGAAATGAATTATCCAAACCTAGATTCTTTCATAAAGATATTAATTCTATTTATTTTACAATGTTATACATGAACTGCATCCAAAACAATTATTTTTATTATATTTACCATGATATAATGACCAATTTATATTTATTTATTAATTATATAATATATTTATACTATATTATCTTGAAATGTAGCTTTAAAAAATCACTCAAAATTTAATTTCATTTTAGTTTTAGGATGATGCCATAAATGGTATAATATTTTTAAAAAAACTATATTTAATTACAATTACCAAAAAAATATTTCGTCAATAAAATTTAAAAAAATAATTTTAGATAGTTTTGACAAAAAATCATATAATTACATCAATTAAATAAAATATAAATACTTAAAAAATTATTTTACCATCAATATATAATCGATAAATAAAACAACCATTTTTTGTGATATAATATTTAAATAATATTATGTGAATTATAAAAAAATTGGTATGTGGTGTATACCTAATATAGTAAAATTAAAGATCCTATATTTTCTAACTGCCTTAAATAATATAAACCTCAAAACAAATTATATAAGTCTACCCTTAATAATTTTTTTTTGTAATTCTATGTCATTTCATATTCATTTTCATGTGATACCTATTTTAATTAGTTATTCATATAATATAAATTAACAAGTTAATTTATCAGATACCAAAAAAAATCACTCCCATATCGAAAATATTGAGATCATATTCATTATATGAAAATTTATATTGAATCCTTATTTCCATAGTGGCTAGAATATTTATTATGTATAACATATATTTCCTCAATAAAAATATAAGGAAATGGTCATGCACATTAGATAGGTTGTCTGGGAAATCCAAAAAGTAATCCAAAACCTCATTTCTCATTAAAATTTTAAAATTCATGATTTTGAAATGATTTAACTCCCACTTTCTACTAATACTTATTACTCCATTCCCTAGAGGAACATTTATAATGATGAGATTCAGAATATAAACTTCCAATACCATCCCCCAACTATCATCATATAAATTCTAAATGATTAGAGTAATCATCATATAATTTGGCATAGAAAATACATTTTTTAGTGTATCCATACTATATTTTAGTCATAAAATTTTATTTTAACCAACATTATTTAAAATAATATGAAGATGGAAATCTCTTCATATAGAATGATTATTATGGAAAAATATGATTGATTTAATCGATTATATAATGGAATGAATCATCCACAAAGTATATATACATGAACCATGTTCTTTGTAAAAAATGTATTATTGAGCCTTAAATTCCATTAAATGTCTAGATATTCTTTCTAGACTACCCATAATTTTGAGATCATAGGCTGCATTAAACAAATCTCAAACTTGTGATCCTTTTGAAAACAACTTATTATCCATAATTTGAATTTAGGGTCATAAAATGATAAAAATGATTGACATTCACCATGATGTCTCACAACATCACTAAAATAGATTCATATAATGCACTAAATGGTCTATCCTACATTAATGCTATGAATTATTTTGACGTCGTAAAGTTATACATAATGATCTATATAATAGTACTCCTCAACGAAGTCTTCAGATGTTTAGTGACAATTTACACTATATAATCATCCCACAGTAAGTTAGTGTTGGGAGTGGTTGTAATACCACCTTAGGATATTCACTCTTAGACATTCACTATTACAACCCCTGTCATCACGTTAAATAATCTTAAATTTCATGTTTCATGTTATCAAACTATAAATATTCTCTCAAATAATTATAAATTTTGGTGCTTCCAGGGTATACATCGAATTTTTTTCTATTATATTTATCCATTAACACCCTCATTTACTCAAATATGAATCTAACACATATTATCAATCCCATAAATAGCAATCCATATTCATAGATGAATCATATTAATGAATCATGATATATTGCCTTAAATTTTTTATCTTTTTTCTTCATTTTTTAATCTATTTTCTATATATAATAATGATGGTTATTAAATCACCGGGGAAATATTTATGTTTTCCTGATATTAAGAATACCATTATCCAAAGTTTCAAAATCTATGAATATATAATCCTTCTATATTGTTATCATAGTAAATACTCCATAGTTCTTCCATAATATTTCTTCAACCACGCTTTTTATCATCCTAGATTGGAAGTATATCTAGCCATCATAGTGCATGTGTAATTCCATCTATATCCAATGTCATGTATTTATATATTTCTTTAACACTATATAATTTACACATTCTTAATTCATATATATTCACCTAAATCACCATTGAGATATTTTGTATACACTTTATAGAATATATTATAATTTATAAATCAATATATTGTGTTAGATATTTTTCTTTTGGAATCACTAATTTACACAGTGCATGAGACGAACTACATCATTTTTCATAAAAAAATTACCCCAATACATTTACTGATGCATCACTATATATCATTAGTCGTACATTTCCAAATTCTAATGTTAAATCCAAAAAAATTATCTTGTTTGCATTGAGACTATATTTGTGTACCATTGACCACATAAATATCAAATTGGTTATTATATTGGGAAATATCACAACATTTTGAATACAACACCAGTACTTTACTAATAGGGAATGTATGGAACATATCATAGTAATATTAATTGGTGAGGGATATTCCTTGAATTTATTTTTCATGGAATGGTGAATAGATAGTCAATCATTGGAGGTAATGTTGTATTGAAAAATAAAATTTTATATCCACAATTCATTATTACCAAAAATGACATATATATTTATTTATTTTTGATTCTGAATATTTTTTTAAATGATTTTTATGATATACATCAAATTTGTAGTATATCATTTTATCATCAATAATGATCAAAAAATAGTTATCATGATAATCATTGATTATATTATTCATAATACAATCAATAGAAATCAAGAAATTTATACTCTAACTGGAATTACCAAAAAATCTTAATTTTTATACCTTGTTTGAAATTATTCCTTTATCCTATCATTTTTCATCACTAATTATTATTATAAATAATATATCAATAATTTAAAAACATTTAGCTTTTATATATATATAAACTAATTATACAATGTTTCAAATATAAAAAATTATTTTTATTAATGTTGTTTATTTCCTTATATGTGATACTTAAATTCAAAAACCCTTAATTGTTTTCTAAAAAATAGGTCATCTTCACTCCATAGTGAAACATGGGGGTATATGAATATCTTATAAAAAATATAATATTGTTGATTTGTTATGTAAAAAAAATTATGGGTACAATTAGGTAAGTATTCATCAAAATACATTCTCATTAGCGGTGAGTTCAATGAGAACCTCATCCATAAAATTTTGTGGATTCCCTGGAAATTATTCAACAGATACATTATAAATTTCCTTCATCATAGGTATATTCGGAATTATTATGATTTATATCTCATTAATAGATTATTTAATCTATTTCACTTCACATAAAATTTATTTAAATTGAGATATTAGTGGTGGATCCATAATGTAGATAAATAAATAACTCACTATTCAAAAATTAATAGATTCAATACTTACTTCAAAAAAATATTATTATCCCATAATAAATTATTCAATATTCCTTTTGGGACAATCTGTACAAGTTTTTATATTAATGTAAACTAGAGTAACAATAGTCAGGTTTATTAAATCATAATTTCTATGTATCTGAATAAATACATCCCTCAATATCCATATTGTAATATGATCTCCAAAAACTCTATATACTGGAAACATCATTATCAGTCTGTTAGTAGATGTTTTATTTATTTTTTTAAATATGTATTATATAATAGCATGTGTATTTAAAAAAATCATATAGTGGATTTTATAACAATTATTTTGAATAAAATTACCTTCAATCATGACATTTTATACATCGACTTCACATATAGTAATAGGATAATATCTGTCTTAATAACTTTTCATATTCAAGGATTATTGTTTATTAATTTGTTATTATTTATGATATTTTATCATTATCTGATAATACTTTAATTGGATATTCTCCTCTCTTTAATTGATTTCTATAGTTTGATAACCATTATATATACCAAAGATGAAAATGAAAATTCCATTTAAAAATATTCAAGAAATTTTGAGTATATTATTATAACATGATGTAAATTACACAAGTCATTTTACCATTCTATATTTCTCTTCACCATGCACTCAACTGTCCTCTTCTTTTATTACAATACTTTGAAAATATTTGAAAACGAGGTTTATGTCTCATTCATTGTAGAACTTTGTGTTATATTCACATATTATTAAAATGTTTTACTGACTATTTCACTATATAATGGTGAATTTATCTTACTAAATAGGGTATTTATATTTATTTTTGAATCCAAGTTCCATTTGTATATTTGTTGATATCCATGAAATTTTAAGACCATACTCTAGAACGTTATCCTCTCTGTTTATATATAATTTATAGAATTTTCTTAATATAATAACTTTTTTCTCAAATGAATGTCTCTTTTTGAATAAAATAATTGTGAATATATTTTATTCCATATATGATTTCTTCATTGACTCCTCAATGGTTTAAATTAATGAATTTGTTGATCAGCATCTATCTTCAGTTGATATTCTACTCTAAAAAATTTCCCTCTTTTATTAAATAAAACAAAAAAAAATTCAATGGAAATCCTATATTTTATATATATATATATATATATTTTGTTTCATTTCATGGTACATTGTTTCATCACATGAATAATTCCAAAAATTTAACAACATATTATAGATTAATAATATTTTCTATTTGAGAAAATTAATCAGTCATAATATGTATAGATTACCCTAAAATTTTTATAATCTTCTCAACTCTAGATCAAGCCTCATTATCATATTTACAAGGAAAATACATATATATATATTATAGTTATTGAATTTTTTTATTAATTTTACTTTTTTACACATAAAAATTATTGAAATAAAATTATAAGTGCATCAAATTAGTATTTTATAATCATATTATTCAATTCAATTATATGTAAATAATATTATTAAAATTTAATAAATATCATTATGTGTTTATCATAATTTTTATGATATTTAACTATGTTATTATTTTTCTTCTTCACAATGTTCCTATTACACAATCTCTAATACGAATATTATTAACCCCAACTTCAATATCCAAAAGTTAGTGGTTACATTACTATTATGTTAGTGAACATTGAAGTTCATGTTTCCTAAGATAAAATAGATTAATACTCATAGGGATTATATATATACATAACTAATGAATTTCATTTTAAAACATAAAATATTGATCAAACCCTCAATTAAAACAATTTTATTCGATCTATAATATTCTAAAAAAATACTCAAATAATTTTTATGGGTTCACTAGAAAAGGAAAATGAAATAAAAGGCTAATGCCGAATGACCTTTAGGGGGTATCATACTAGGAATTATATAGTATAAAAAATATGTATTGATTATTATCACATGAATGAGTAAAAATTAATTATCCTATATGAATAATAAAAATATCTATTAATTTTTACATTTATAACATGACAATAAAATATAACATGGACCATAATTAATGACTCCATCATGTAAGAATTTATAATATTATAAATATTAATATTAATATTAAGGACACATTCCAAGGCATCGTATATAAATATGAAAGTGATACATAAAAGACCCATGTAGGTTTTTCTCCTACTCAAGCTAATTTATCTCAGAGATATATAATTCTAGGATCTAACCATCACTACATAATTTGAATGAATTCATCATATAAAATAAATGTATAAAAAATACATAATAAATATTAAATTGAATTAAAATAAACATCTATATTGATATAACCAGTAGATGGATTTAAAATTTTTCCGTAGTCAATAAATGTATAATTTTCTTCATAGGGAACCCTTAAACTAAAACCATATATAGCAGTAGGCATGTGGTTATGTAAATATTATAATTTAAAATAATTAAATATTTAATACATTATAGAATATATTTCTAAGATTAATTAACATAGAGTTTATGGTGAAATATAAATTCAAGTGGGAGTAAAGTGTGATAGGGAACATTACAAAAATAAAGAGAAAGAAAGGAAAAATGACCCATATAATAAACCTAAATATAATATATAAATTCAGATGAAATGAATTTATAACATAGATTCAGAATAAATCTATATAAAATAATGCTATAAAATCCAATGAAATTGTAATTGAGTCATACAAGTGAAGATATTTACATAGAAAACACCACATTAATATAATTGATACATAGAAATAAAAAAACATTTCTATTAAAATTCATATTAAAATAAATTTTTTTATAAATTTATATAAATTACATTAAAATAATGAATTATGGAATATGATACAATTTAGAGTAAACTATATTTTTTGAGTGAAGTATGTTCCTTCAAATTATATTAGAAACAATCCCAAGTCACTTATTTTAAGTGGGTGGTGCCTTAGTCAATGACTAAGGGATAATTTATTGAAAAGTAGAAACATATTACATGATTATAAAGGAAGGAATCATATTATAATATTTATCAAAAAAGGGGATCAAATCACCAGGAACATCATCCTTCCATGTAATGTCCTGATTGGATCCCTTGTCAGCAAGACCATCAGCAACCATGTTTTCATCACAAAACATATGAGTGGAAATGTTGTTAATATCCTTTAGAAAAGAGAGACAATTTATCCAAAGGGAGGTGAGTGGCAAATCAAGATGCACCACCCCCTTCCAAATAGCTTGGACGATAATGGTTGAGTCACTTTCAATCTAGATATTTTTCAATTTCTTATGCTTGAAAAAATCAACCGTATGGATAACTCCCATAATTTCAACTTCCAAAGTTGAGGCCATACCACAGCTACCAAAGAAGCATCCATGAAATCTACCAAAGTAATCCCCAAAGATAGCATTGCAGCCTACCAGCCCTGGGTCACCTTTAGATGCACCATTGACATTAACTTTGATCCATCTTGGAAACTGAGCCTGTCAGAAGACGTCAAAGGTGTGTTGAGGATGTCTATAAATTCTATCTATCAGAAGACAATGCAGGATCTCGATGTCCCAAACAAAGTTGTATCTATACATTTTCTGGATCGAGGCAGCTTCCTGGATGGCAAGTAGAATCCGAGCCTTACCTACATTAACACTAAATGAGAAATTATTTAAAATGAAATTATTTCTATCATACCAGATTATATAAAGAAGGTCAGCAACGACAGCCAAAAAAAGATTCTTGATTTGTTGAGATGAAACAAAGTCAATGCAATACTGCAACTGAGAGATGATAGAATCAAAAATTAACCATCTTCAACAAAAAATATCACGAATATAATCCCAGAGAGTTGCAGATGTTGCACATGATGGAAAAATATAATTGACATCCTCTCTATGCTGGTTACACATGTTACATCTAGCAGAAAGATGAATCCCAAATGATTACAGACAAGCTTCAGTGGGGATTCTATGATGAGAAATACGCCAAACCAGAGTAAATCTCGAGGGCCGGATCTAAGGTTTTTTGAAATCTTTCAACCAACATAAGTAAGAAAAATAGTTTATGAAATGGTAATTGTAGACGCTTTTGGAGTCCATAACACCATTAGGAGCAGGTTCCCAAATGAGGAAGTCCCCCAAGATAGAGATGTGATAATTGAAAATGACATGACTGATATCATTAGGGATATTGAAGTCAAGAGAATTAGAAACATCCCCAATGGAGGAATTGATATTAAAAGAATGATAATTTGGAGTAAGCATAGAGATTAAGGAACACCAGCCCAGTTATCATGCGAAAATTGTATGGTGGAGTTAGCACTAAATATACATTTAGAATTGTTCATAATGTTGGAAAAGAAATGACGAATGGATTTCCAAATGGAAGAAGTGATATAGTTTAGATTTCTATTCTTAATCTTGGTATGAAATCTATTCTGGAGAAAGGCAGTGGAATCGATGTTATTATGAATTAGATGTCGATTCATCCTAGCATGAAGAGCCTCTTTAAAGAACATTAGATTTTTTATTCCAAGACCACCCTTATCTAATGGTTTACAATAAGTGGTCCACGTTATGGTCACAAGATTTCTCTCAATCGTTCTTCCAGTCCAGACAAAATTGTTGATGTAGACGTTCAATATTTTTTAGAAGACCAGCAGGCCAGTGGTAAAACACCATCGAAAATACAATTTTAGAAACAATAGTAGATTTCACAAGAAATATTCTACCTTCCATAGATAGAGTTTTACCCTTATAAGAAGGGATTTTATTTATTCTTTGATCAAAAATGTTGGCAAACTGACTAGTTTTAGGTATTCCTCAGAAGAGAGGAACACCAAGATTAGTGAATGGGAAGGAACCTTCCTTGATGCCTTAGTAGTTTATGATATTAACTATTATGTTATAAGAAAAAAATTCCAAATAACATAAAATATTTCCTCTAGATTATAGATTGACAATAAATCCCTTCATAATGAGTCAAAACATTTTTATGATTTTGGATGCTCCTTTTTTCAACACGTATGAACAGAATAATGTCATCAGCGTATAAGATATGGGTGGGAACACATAAGTTTCTAGAAGAATGCATGGATTTAATATTTCTTTGATTCACAATAAGGGTGAGTAATCAGCTCATGTAATCCTCTACAATAACAAAAATAATGGCTGAGAGAGGGTATCCTTGACTAATTCATTTGTTGGATTTAATGTAACCCTTAGGAGGACTATTAAACAGAACATATATGGATGGTGAATTGAATAAGGTTTCTATCATACCAGTGAGGGAATGATTATACCAAAATCTTTTATCACTTTGATGAATAATCCACAGTCTGTGGTATCAAAATCTTTCCTAATGTCCTGTTTAATGGCAATGCTACCCCTCTAGTGACATTGTTTAAAATGATGGTGCATTATGAATCAAGATAGATGCAATCTTGAATAAACCTACCATAAATAAAACCAAATTGATTCAAAGATACAATTCTATTACAAATGGGATCAATCCTATTCGCTAGAAGCTTGGAAATAATTTTGTAGATGGTATTAATAAATGAAATGGGTCGAAAAAGGTGAATCTCATCAGCATTATCCCCATGAGGAATAAGGGTATGAAACTGGACAATAATGCCACGAGGGAGAAAACATATTGAAAGACAGATTAAACCAATTTGAAAACATCCAAGTGGATAATCTACTAGTAATTTTGGAAGAAATCATTGTTGAACCCATTAGGACCTGGGGCACTATCTGGATTAAGACTAAAAACAATATCTTTGATTTCATGATTAGGAGGTATGATTATGAGAGCATCATTATCATCAACAGTCACCATATCCGGGATGATATCAGGAAAAAAATCTTTACTAACAACTGTACCATTGAATAAGTTATGAAAATAAGAGACAATGTGATAAGAAATATCCTCCTCCGTGTTAAGAAGAAATTCATCAGCTCTAAGTAAGGCTAGATGCCTGTAGTATTTTCTAATCCGATGAAGAGAATTATAGAAATTTATATTCCTGTAACCATCTGAAAGCAATCTAGCTTTGAAGAATTTTTTTCTTAGATAATCTAAATGATTCAGAAGAGAGTTGAGTTTTAGAGAGTTGTTGATTTCAATTTGAGGATCCAAGGAAAATTAGAGCATGTATTGCAGTTTTGAATTTCTATAAGATCACACTCTAGAATGGAGATGTCCTTATCAATCGATTTTGTTTCAGAATTACACCATCCACTAAGGAATTGTTTAAGAAGTTTTAATTTGGTGATACAATAAAAAGCATAATTATGATGTCGCATGCCTTCCCATATTCTTTTAATAAACATAGAACAATCCGGATTCGCTGCCCTGACATCATTAAATTTGAAAGGAAGGGAGAGTTTATTACTTCTAGTGAAAAGAATAATAAGTGTGGGATGATGATTAGTGTTGATCCTAGATAATGTAATATAAGAAATCGAGCCCCATTTTTCAAGGGAATAGGTATTAGTAAATGCTCTATCAAGCTTACTTTAATCAACCCTATTAAGATGACTTCTATATAAAGTGTAATTAGCACCAGTAAGGTTAACTCTTAAATCATTCCAATCCTCAGTAGTGGATTTAAATTACCTTGAGGAAATATAAGAGTTGGATGGTCCAATTTATTTACAGGAGGAAAAATCGCATTAAAATCCATAGTCACAAACCGGGGGGTCCTGAATACCATTAGCTAGAGCACTGAGATCATGCGAAAGGGATTTGCGGTCTTGGTATCTATTCATAGAATAGACCATCGTGGAAAAGGAATGTAGGCCATACAATGAAAATTAAAAGGTAAACAAATGTTTGGAAACATTAGAATCATTAACTAACTATAGTGTAGAGTGATAAAAACCTATTGGGATTCAGTAGAAATATCATACATAGAAGCACCCATGAAATTATAACCAAGGAAGCTAAGATGCAAGAATTTTCTAGAAAATTTATTTTTTGGGCTCAGAAATGTAAAAATCATTAGGCTTATGAGTTAAAATAAATCTTTTTAGGACAACATAAGTGTCAGTGTTAGTAAGATCCTGAAAATTCCAAAATAAGAAATTCACTGAAAACTGTGTTGGGAGCTAGAACTTCTATTTTTTGGACCACCTGAACCCTTATTTCTTCCTGATATTCTAGAAAACTTGTGAGGAGGGTGGGCTAGCTTTTATTCCCTATTGACTCATTAAAGAAACAGAGGAAATGTTAGAAGTACATGTATTATCATCAGTATTATCATTTTTAAGAGGAATGCAGGAAGAGACAGAAATTGTGGTAGCATTAATACCCACTTTCACTGGAAGATCCCTTGGTTCAATGCTTTTGTCCAGAGTATTCTCTCCTAGATTAGTCTCCGCACTAGAAAACCCATAGTTTTTGGGTGCATCTCGAGATGCAGCCTTCCCCTAACTATTCACCACCGAGTCATGAGAAGCATCTCTTGAAGAGTATTTAGAATATATCCTTGCACATTCCAGGCCAGTTTCAAGAGTGGCATTCACCTGGTTCCTATCCGGCGAGAGAAAGTTGTGGTCTGGTAAAACTGAGAGATCAAAATCCACCTCAAATTTACTTATTCAAAAATCTATAAACATTTGTTATAGGTTTTTGAACCATTGGTACTATAAATGTGATCTGCCTGTAGAATCGTTGTGAATTTGGTCATTAGGATACCACTAAGAAAATGGTTTTCTAAAAACTATTAGTATATGTGGTTTATAGTTTCCTTTTTAAATTTTTTTAGTAATACATTGGTATAATATTATATAAATTTAGTCTATAAAATTTTTTTTATAGGCTCCCATTACACCATCCTAACTACCACCTTCAAACAAAACCTCAAACAATACTCAATTAATATAATACATACTACAAACAAATTTATGTATTCAAAAAATCATTATGAAAATTATATATAACACATATATTTTATTTAAGCTTATTTAGTATATAATTTAAATTTAAATTATATCACATATATAATGAGTTTCCACCATCATACACAATCAAAATTGTTGTTTTATAAATATTACATAATAACTTTTGGTGATAGAAATATACCTGATGACCACCACTACAATCATTTGCGTCTGTATTATCTCCATAATTATGTGTATCATTACGAAAATAACTGCATTTAACATCATTAAAATCAGATCATGTAGTAAATCATTATCCCCCACAATTTATATCCCAAGCTTGAACCATCAGCTCTGAGCCAGGGAGTCATATGTCCCAATGTGTAACTCCTCATATGCAAGAGGCTTCGAACTAGTATTAAGGGTATGGACACCAACAACGTAGAGACTCTACCCTTGGTATCATGGAATCTAAGATCAAAATAAAAACAAAATAAAACAATATAATATAATATACTAGTTTATTATGTGGAAAACAATGTATAAAAATGAAAACAGTTCATAATTATAGTTAAAAGTGCTCCAAATTTTAGAAGGAAACCCATATTATATGTGAATGTAGGTAACAAATTTTTCATTACATTGTGGATTTATTGAAAACATGTCCCAATTCTTCCACAATAATTATGTTAAATGACTCTCCTGTCTTCCAAGGTCCATTTCCCATTATTGTATCCCTATGCATGATGTTTGAACATACATCAAGATTCCAATATAGTGTGTGAGTAATAAAAAATAATATTTCAACACTGATACATCATTAAAAAAACTCCACATAAATAATATTTTTATTCTCGGATAATAATAAATATGAAAACATGCATGAGGATCATAAAATATAATAACGAGAGGTCGTGAAATAACATATCGGCCATAAATCCATATCCACATAAAATATGGATCTATAATAAAAGGATAACAATTAGATTTAAAATGTAAAAAAAATAACACATGGACATCATAATCAATTCTCTTAGCAGTCTTTAGGAATCATGTCTTATTATATCCCCATAACAATATATCCAAGATTCTTCACCGGTTATGGCTATGGGTCATCGTACCCTATCTATGATTTAGGATTGACTTCTATGAAATCATACCCTTATCCTAGCTAGCTCATTTTCGGCCTTTATCCCATAATAACCATACACTATGACTGGTAAAATTGACATCATATTTGTATGTAATATGCACTCCCCCACTATGTAAAAATCGTCACATGGTGGCCTTTCAATTCCTATTAACAAGAAAAACATCCAATGGAGTGTAAAAACAAAATTAATAGTAGATAATACATTCAATGCATTAAATATAATCATGAAAATATATTAAAATATAAAATTCATGGGATTAGTATTAATCATTATCAAATAAGATTCAAACATACTCATGGAATCATGTAACATCAATAAGTCACAAGAGTGATGCACAATCCCACATAAGATCATAATCAAGTATGATCAAAAAAGGTATTCCAAAATAAGAATTATACCATGAAAATATTTGTTTATAAGGTCCCATGAAAAAGGGACCTTCATAGAACAATTTTTGGATGAATGACAAAATATCTCATCAAATTATTAAACAACAAACCACAACACACTCCAAACAATAATGGCTCCTAGGTTCATGATATCATGATCTAGATATGGTTTATCAAATAAAAATATTTATAGCCAAGTCACAAATGAAATCTATTTATATAATTTCAATTTATAATCACATACCATATGGCGTACATCAACTGAATCAAATTTACAGTATGTCTAAACAACTTTCACCAATACACCATATTCATTTTCAAATTAAAAATATATCATGAATTTTTCTTCAATTATAGAAGAGAGAGTAATATCTTGACAAAAATCATTCATACTTTATGAATATGAAATTTCTAATGTTATTCAAGAATTAATTTGGGAATACGATGGTCTCATAATGATCATTATTGATAAATATACACCTCATTTTCCACCATTCTAGAGAAATCTAACACCTGGTGAATGAGTATATCATTGATCATTTGAATTACAGAAAATACATTCATATAATTTTCAATGAAAAATCGATATATCATCGATATTAAATTAGGAATAGATCTAGGGATAAGGTTCAATACACATGCCCATATAATTTTGTTTCCTTTCGTTGATCTCAAACTAATCTAAAAAAATATAAACCTACTAGATCCACTACCACCCATTGATGAAATATAGAAAATATCATTGGATAACAATGAAATTAAAATCCATAAAATTTATCCAAACACATATCTCAATGAGGATAATGTATTCTGAATTGATCTGATAAAAAATCATACATTCATTGTTTCCATACCCTTTCGGAAAAAAAGGTACAATTAGAGAAGAATGATAATGAAAATTGGAAATACGGGGAAATTAATTACGAACGAATGCATAATGATAATAACTGGAAATTTAAAAAGGATAAAAATGTGGTATTAAATCCCTTGGGTTTAATTTATTTCACCTTTAGAGTTGGCGTAGTTGATACTTCATTGACCTCACTGGAGAGTTACTGGCCCCACTGACTAGTTGGTGATGAGCTACTAGGTGGCTGCTAAGACTGAAAGAATTATTTGAATAATTTATTATTCATTTCATAGTATATTTTTATTCAATATACATCAGACTCACTATATTACCACCATATTATTCATGGTTTTAAATAGATGAACATTGTATTTTTTCTATCCAATCCATGGTTGATCCCATTTCTAAACCATTAAAAACTAATTCCAAGATAATTATACTCCACTATTGTTTTTTAAATCACCCTTAGTAGTGAGTAAAAATATGGGAATGAATTTTTTATTAAAAAATTATCTCACACATCAAAATAAAGTGAATATGTTTCAAATATCCCCCCATAATAATTTTTCAACCCTGTAAAGGTACCTTAAAATGTCTTACTCAATGAAATTCGGTAATTAGTCCCAAATATTTGTATCCCACAACCAAATATACTCTTTGATATTTCCAAGACTCCTTAGTATTCATAAAAGTGGTTCTATATTCCCTAAATGGTTTTTACACACCAATAAACAATTTTCATCTGCCTCTCTATGTGTGTTGGTTTAGACACGAGCTCACGAATTTCACAGATGATGATATACATAGGACTACATATTTACCTCTAAATATAATTCATATGAAATACATCATGAATAACTTTTTCCTTGAGAAGGAATATAATGATGGTTTATCACTATCATAACCAGAATTATGATCATAAAGTGTCCAACATAGAATAATTGTTGCATTCCATGCCTCCTCAAACATCATTGTCCCAATATAATAGTCACACTCTGAAAAAAACCATTCACCTACCACCAACCACAATTGTCTCATATATAGTATTAAATAATCATTCATGAAATTTGGATTCATGATCAACCTATTCAAAATAGAATGAAAAATGTTGGTGTGTTCCTGTATAACATACCACTCTTAATTTATATAAAAATTAAGTCATTATTTTAAATACATAATTCATTACAAAAATACGTGCCCATTGACTGAATTAGTTTAGTGAATTTGGAAATAGGGAAACATAAATATTGTTCCATGAGTGATGTAAATTATCTCCTACCTGGATCTCCAATACTATTACCCCTATAATAAAAATCTTACATTCCAAATATCGATAAATCCTAGGTAAGGAAGCATAAAAATGGGTGATCTTAAATGATCCTTAACGGTAAATAAGGGAGATATGTAAGCATAAACATGTTCAAAATGTTGTAATAAATTGTTTTTATCAATATATGATCATACCATATAAATACATTATCATAAAAATGAATCATGGAATAAAGATTGTCATTTCATATGGAATGAATCGTAAGTGAATATAGAGAATAATCCATTAAAGAATAACATTATAGTAGGACATGGAATTTTGGCATAAACATAAACATGTAACATCATTCCCTATAAGTCAAGCTGCATCATAGAGATTATAATAGAACATCATGGGGACAACACATACTCATTGGTACACACCACCATCTCGAATCATTGTATTTTCATTGTAAGGGATTGGGTTTCATCATCGTTAAAAAGTGGATTGGGATTTCGTATCTTCCATGTTCATGGTGACTACACCGACTAGGTGGGACAAACCACTATCCCTAGTCTCAGTCCTTTCTTCTTAATAGATCAAGTTAACCCACCATCCTATAGTGGATGACACTCGTTGACATGATTCCCATCATTGTCTCAGGATATATAAATCTTTACCTATCACATTGGAGATATATACAAGTCCAACCATCACATAAGAAAAGAATTCATAAAATTTCGACAATATAATAAAACTATCATCATATCATAACCCATAAAAATATATACGATTCAGAAACATCCAATAATAGCTCATAAAATGAAATAGGTATCATAAAAATTTCATCAAATCATAACCTCTAGAAAAGATATATATTTCATAATCATTTCATTAAAGTATAACCCTTGAAAAATAAATGGGTTTCAAAATCACTTAACTTGTGGTTGTGAAATGGTTGTTATTAACCTAATTCAATTAAGACATCATCCAATCATGAAATAATATGATTGGTATTATTGGTATTATTGGTTAATTTCCCCATTAAATCTTAAATTATAACAATTCATAGAAGATTATATTTGAAATTATTTTCAATAATCACATAGAAAATTTTACAAAGAAAATATTTTTTCATTGAAAATCGTTTTTCCAAAATTATTTCAAAAAAAATATTATAACGATGGATTTAAAATTAAATGTAAAACATTTCTTGGTGAAAATATATTTTACTCATTTAAAAAAATATTATTATATAAGTAATTTTTAAAACAAATTTATTTTTAAATACTTTATAAAAAATATAAATAATGATTTAAAATATTTCAAAACTTATTTAATTAAAAACACCTTAAAATCACATAATGAAATCATGAATACATTTTTAAATCTAAATTTTTTGAAAATAATTTTAAAACATATAAAAAAATCCTTAAAATCATTTTAAAATCAATTTTCCTTAGATATTAAAAAATAATCATGGATTCATTTTGAAAACCATTTTTTAATGCATAATATAGAATATTTAAAACATTTAAAACGCTTGTTTCAAAAATACATTTTTAGAACCCTTATTTTTTTGTAAAAAAATTAAAATTTAAACAATATTGCAGAATATTAAGTAATAAATTTTCATTAAAATGAATAAACATGTAAAATAATAAATGAATCATCATATAAATGATGGTTTTGATGGAGGGTAAGTCTATTTATAATGAACATTCATTTTTCACATTAAAAATTTTGAATCCTTATGTGATCAGAAATCTAGAAGAACATTCTTTATAAATAAAATTGAAAAGAAAAAATATTGATAAAATTTAAATTAAAATAATAGTATAATATATATTAAAATTTTAAAACCATTTCATAGTACATGGTTTTTAATGAACCCATATTTCTGACTGAAAGGAAAAATAACATCATATTTTAATAAATCATTTTAATTGTTATATTAACTACTAATGAGTATAAAAAATATATAATTAATTGGATATACCATTAATTAAATTATGGTAAGAAAATTTCAGAGATTTATTTTGTGATGGATCATCATATTTCATCAATGGGAGAATAATTAGAAATAATCTCGATAAAATCTGAGGTTGTAGCTATAAACCGTTACCAATTGGATAAATTTGAATTATAATAAAATGGAAAGGGTAATAGTAAATAAATCATAAAATATAATAAAAATAATAATATTCATGATATAACATTTTCAATAAATTATATTCACCTCATGAAAATATAAGGGTGTGTAACAGGGCATTTGTCTCAATAAAGTAAAATTGAGACAAAATTACTTTACCGATTTGGTAACTTTTGAAACATAAAACTCTTGAAAGAAAGATCATAAAATGTATATGTAAATACCCATAAATATAATTATAATAATTATATAATACATCCATGGACATTATACTCACAAGAGGATTGTGTGTGAATAAGGAATGTATGTCATAAATAAAGTGAGAAGAAGTTACTTTACCTTATGTCTTGACTCCCTTCCTACTCATACAAACCTCCTGTATATTAAATATAAGTATATTATTAATATTTTAAAAAAATATTCTAATATATAATATTAAATATATATATATTAAGTCTTTATATTACCCTCTTATTTACAGTTCAATGTTAAGGTTTCACTTTGGGTAATAACCGCTTTGTTTTCCACATCTGTCTTAATTTGTTATATTTTTTGTCCTAATACTTATATCATGATTCCAAAAATTTAAAACATAAGATAAATTTTATTTAAATTAATTATATATTTATTTATGAAAATCTATATAATATATAAATATGAATATGAAAACATTATTCGTGGAGATGGTAGGTTATACGTACACATGAATAGTGTTTCCAGTTTTCATTGAAATTATCTGTGAAAGAGAGTATATGAAATATATATATATTATCATTATAATATAATTATTATGTAATATATATCATATAAGTTAAATAAACTAATTTCCAATACATTAAATGTAGTTTGTGAATGAATCACATTTCTTTGTGGAGTTGGTAGTCAACAACTCCCCAAACTAAATTATTGTACTTGCAAAAAAATGAAATTGTGAAGGTGTGGGTTATATAATAACTAATGAAGAATAATTAAATCATATATATCATAAAAAATATATTTTTAGTCATAATTATCCACCTTTAAAGATGGTAATGGATAAAATGAACAACTTCATTTTATAGGGTGGTCGTTCGTCGTACACATGAATGTTAAGTTTGATAATCATTATATGGATGTGTGTGTAAGTGTAGGTAAAAACATAATATTAATAATATATAAGTATTTTTATGAAACATATGATATTATTTATGAATTTAATAAAAAAAATTGGGTAGTTTCTAGAGAAAATAAAGGAAAAGAGCATGAGGAAGGATTTTACCTCTTCTTTGGGTAACTTCTTCAGGTTTACGCCAAAGAGCTTACTTGGATGGATTTATACCCAAATGGAGGCTTAAATGAGGATTTTAGGGATGTTTTATATTATATTGGATAGATATTGGATGAAATATAGTTTTATGAGTGGTTTGAAGAAGGAGGGATGTGGTGGCCTTTTATAGGGGAAGGATGGTACAAACATGGTATTTTTGATAACATGTTAAGTATACCCGTGTTTTTACCTTAGAAATTATATAAAATAACCATGTTAAATAATATATGATTTATGGACTAAATATTTCTATTTAATTTGTGTTTTGAAAGATGATATTTTATTTGGGACCTTGAGATTATAGTTTTGTCTGTTGTTATGTTTAATTTTTCCTTGATCAATATAATTATTTTTAATCACATTCACTAATATATATATTTTCAATTACTCACTTGATAATATTACACTATAAATATTTTACCAATTAAAATCTCTTATTTAATTGTTTTAAATTCAATTCGGATAAGAAGAAAAATTAGTTTTAATTTTAATATAGCATATGTGGTGAGAAATCCTATTTTTAATGTGAGAATGTCCAAAAGTTCATTAAGATTTTATATCTAAATTCAAAATAAAAAAAGATTAAAATTATATTAAATTGGATTTATAGATGTATAATTGATAAATTTTTAGTTTATACCCAATTTAAAATAAAATTTCTATATATAAATAAATTAGTTTATAATGTAATTTTGAATTAAAATTCAGTATTTTTCACTATTCACTAAAACTGATGTTTCCCATGAAAATAAAGAAATGTCATCCTAATATAATTTATTAATTATGACCTAAAAAATAATTTGTTATTGAATTATATTTATCAATTTTTCTAAAATTTATTTTATTATTTTTGAGTAAGGGAAATAAAATCATTTCTTTTGATAAAATTTCCTTTCTTGAAAATAAATACTCTACCAAAAAATATATTTTTTCTCATCATTATGTTTTATTTATATAAAAACATTATAAATAATATTTAAAACATGGTTATAACTATCCATATATTATTTTTAATTCTTATTTTATATCTATCAAATTAAATTAATTATAATAAAAAAATTTGTTTCATAGAAACTCAATGTTTCGTGTATCATAAGCCTAGTAAGTCATTCTTATGATGAAACAATATTAAATTTTGAATGTTTCCCAGACATATTGTGGGGAATTGTATAAAAAAATATTAACATGACATATAATAAAAATAATTAAGAACTTAGTTCTTTTATATAATAATGCCTATATTAAGTGTTACATGAAATGAAATATATCAATAAGATTAAATTAATTCGAAAAAATTTCCCAAACACATGAGTTGTTACATTAAACCCCACTTAAAATTATTTTCTCCATTTATATATATTTGGGTTATCAATAGTTTAATAATTTAATGTTTCGTTAATAGAAAACCACATCATAATATATAACCTTAAACCTTTTTAAAAAAAGGGAATGTTGGAACCATAATGGTTATACAATGTAACTCATAGTTGGGTTTCCATATAAGATAAAACAGATGGAATGTGGAAACATGGATAGGTAAGTGAAATATATCTAAAAATATCTTGAGGATACTGGCAGAGAACATAGTCAACAGAAAGGTACAACCACAAATCCATAAATCTGCGATGATCTAAGGGACCATTATATTCATCAGAAGAGAAATTTCTTGGATAATGTTTTTGGTTTCAAATTCCTTTCCCATGAGTTAAAGAATTTTCTATAGAAATTATATATACATGATATCAGTCCCATTGATAAGTTAAATCTCATCCTTATTTCATGTGTTTACTAATTTCCACATGACCACTCTCTCCAAAAATGAATGTTAATTTTTCATTCAAGAAGAACTAAAAAATCATGATATACATTATATGTCATCACATCTCGATTCAGTTACTACCAATATAATTTTGTTATATCAGTTTATCCATTAAGAATAAATCCTCATTCAGTGTAATAATAATTTAATCTCACAAGTTAAATATGTTTCTTGACATAAAAATTACATAAATGTTAAACCTTATTACCCTTATGAATACTTAAAATCCAAATCATTGTAAAGAATTTCATGAAATTATCTTATCATTGATCAAATATATATCCCAATTTTTCTCTGGATTTTACATTCCAATCGTGTGAATACCCTCATCATATATTCTCTTAAAACTTGGTTATATCCTAGATTACCATAATTCCTCTATGAAAACATTCATCCTTCCTTATTCCAATTATTACTAGATATATTCCATAAATCCAAAATTGTTGTAAACTTAATCAATGATATCATAAAACACAAATCAAAAAGTCCATAATTAGTTCCAAGGTAATTAGTTCTGTCCATTTTACTAATTAATAACCAAAATATCCATATCACAAAAACATTATCTTATCATAATAAAAATATTAAGTGTTATCTTTCCTATGTCAAAATGTTTCATTTTAATTAAATAAATTTTAAAAATAAATTTAAAACATTCAATATAATCTTGTAAAACCATAGTGAGAAACCTAAAATGGGAACTCCTTGTATATATCTCCATTCATATGACATTATTCTTGAATAAAAATATATAAAAATCCTCAAATATTCCACTTAATCCATAATCCATAAGAATGATACCTCTTCCTATTAATTAATACCTCTTTCCTTTAACATTTCATCTATGTTGTCATCATCCCCATCAATATAACAACTAATCATACCACCCTTTTTTATTCTCTTTGGGATCCTTCCATATAGGATTTCTATTTGATTAATGATCTTTAATTACACACATAAATCATTTAACCATTGATGATTTCTTAGGGAGGGTATTATTCCCAAACATTTCATTAACTAAACCCTTTATCTTTACATTGTAGATACTTTCTTGGTGTCCTTCATTTCTAGAGTCTAAAATATCTTATTTTCCCACTAAGACATTCACATGGGTGACTCATTATGCATTACTAACAAAATGGGAAATGTATCGTCTTTCCTATACGGTCTCTATTAAATGGTATCTCAGTAATGTTGTTCCTTCACTTCTTTAGTGGGTCTAAGAGTTGGTTTAGGTACACATTATTAATCATCTTCTCTGAGAACTATCTAAGAATTATCACAACATACCTCACTCTAGATATCATCCCATTTGGCTTTTTATTAGCAATTTATCAGTCACATTCAACATTAACCAAATTCTTCCTAGTCCCCACAATTGACAAAAAACATAAATCATTGAGTAAGAAACAATTATCATTATATGGAACCACATAATCATGAAGAAAAACTTATTGGATTTCTAAATTATGGAATAATCCCTAATTTATGACACCTTAGGTATATTCTAGGTTATTAATATTGGACTAATTTTTAAATTCCTTCCTAATGGTTTGGGAAGACTATATTAATTTCTAATTCAAATACCCTTAGGTTTTAAAATGATGTTCATGTCCAATATCTTTTTTATACCCGGTTACACTTTAGTCTAGCCTAGCACACCTTGATGGAGTTGTTACTCATATGTACATATGACCCAAAACCACATCCACTAGTAGTATCAATATTGGAAGGTATTTCTTGGTAACCACTCACTCTATCCTTTACCAAAATAGCAAGTGATTTTCCTAAACAATAACTCATCCCTATACTTATCCTTAGATACATCCCAAGACATATCATTAGAAATTCACCAATATATCCAAATAAGGTTTTATCATACTAGTTTCTAAAGGTTATCGAATAATTCAATCTGATACCAACTATAAAAAATTAGTCATAACATACATATATGTTAAATCATTTACTCAGAATACCTAATATATTATAAAAAAATATGTGCAAGGACTATATTACTTTATTGCCTTTGGAAACATGGAAATTTAAATACTAGTAGACAAGTGAGAAACATTATCTACCACAGTATTCATTATGATTATTTCCCTTCTTGGAAACATAAGACAAAAAATATATCTACATAACACGGGAAATGAAACATAAAAATGGGTGAGCTCAGAAGCATGGTGTGTGTAAAAATGGTGGTGTGTAAAAATAATCCTCAGCAATGGGGTATGAGAATAGTTTTATAACATTATAAGATCATATTGTGCTTATTAATTATCATAAACAAGAATCATGGAATAATGATTATAAATTCATAAGGCATGAATAAAATGTAAATTACCCAAGAAATCATTATATTATAGTATGAAATATAATTTTGGAATACAAATAAATGGCTAACATCATTTCCTATAAGTCACGATGCATTTCTAGAACATATTAGGGAACTTCATGGGGACTACACCTACTGGGAATGAGATACCACCATCCCCCATCACAATTCTTTCATTATAAGGGATCATGTTTCCCCACATTATGATAGTTGATTGGGATTCCCCATCTACCTATAGTGGATATGGTTTACCAATCATCCATCTTCATGGTGATTACACCTACTGGATGGGACACACCAACATCCCTAGTCATAGACATTTCCATGTAAGGGATTAGGTTTCCGCATCATTGTACAGTGGATCAATCATAAAGACTTGATTACTATCATTATATCATGAGATATAAATCATTACCCAGTAAACTAATGGAATATATAGGAATCATATATCACATAGTAAAACCATTCAAGCATGTTCCATAAGATTAAAAATCGTCATCAAATCATTACACATAAATAGATATAGGTTTTATAAACATATTATCATAACCCATGAAATTAAATGGGGATTATAAATATTTTGTCTCATAAAATCATATAAAAATATATTGGTTACATATTCATTTCATAAAATCATATCCCCAGAAAAAATGTTGGATTCAAAATAATAAAACCCATGGAGAAAAAATGGGTGTCATAAACATAAAATTATCAATAAATAAACCATTAAATAAATAATATTAATTGGATTCTTTGATAATGTCACCAATAAATCTTAAACTATAACATAGTATTAAATCATAGTTAGAGATGGATTTTTGAAATATCACTTGAAATATTTCTTAATGAAAATATCATTTCTTTCAAAATCCTATTCATAAAACCATTTTCAGATTTATTTTCTTATAATAAAATATTAAAAACATTATTTAAAATATTTTATAAGGAAAATATATTTTCCTCATTTAATTTGTTTAAACATAAATCAATTTGAAAGAAATTTTATTTTAAAATATATTTGAAATATTATAAACGAAGCTTGAAAATATTTTTTTAACCTTTTTCTTTGAAAACACAATATAAATTCTTAATGAAATCATGAAAAAAACCCAAAAACATTTTCATCAGAAATAATTGAAATAATTAAAAATAAGTCATGAAATCAATTTTAAAACAATTTTCCTTTAGATCATGTATAATAAACTTAATAAATTTGAAAATAATTTCCCTTGAAAACATAACAAACATGTATTAAAACATTTGAAAAACTTATTAAGCATAAAAATATTATTTTTCTAAACCTTTTTCCATAAAACCCAATTAAAAATAAACAAAATTTAAATAATATTAAGTAAAAAATTTTATTTTAAAATAATAACCTTGTATACCTATAATGGAAGTATCATGGAGAAGATGGTCACGACGGCGGGTAAATCCATACATTCCAAACATTCCTTTTTCACCTTAAAAGTTTAAGAATGGTAATTTATAGAAAAATGGTAAGATGATTAATTATAAAACTTCTTTTTGAAAATTTAAAACATGAATAAAATTTTACTTTTAAAAAAATATGGTAATAGTATAACATTTTTTAAAACCTTTTTATAATACTCTATTATGGAAGAACACAGATTTCGGACAAAAAGAAAAAATTACGTTGGATTTTCCTAAAAACATTTTTCCAAAATTAATAAGTACTAATTTGGGTAAAAATGTACCATTACATTGATATAATATTAATAACATTATTTTTTTGAAAATACATGACATTTCTTAACATATGGGTCATATTATTTCATTCATATGAGCATTATCATTAACAATCTCGATAAACTATGAGATTGTAGATGTAAACCATTAGTAACATGATAAAATTGAATCATAATACAGGAAAAAAAATAAAATTAAATGAATTTTAAATATCATAAAAATAATAACATAATGATATTACATGATAATAACAATATACACACCTCATGGAAAAATATAGGTGTAGATCATGTCATGTGTCTCAATGAAGCCAAATTGATATAAAATTACATTTAAGGTTTGGTAACGTTTGAAGCATAAATCCCATAAAATTGATATCATAAAAATGATATGTAAATATCGATAAATTTAATTATAATTATAATATAACAAATCAGAGTAAATTATACCAACCAAACAATCAAATAAGTGGTTAATAAGGCATGTATCTCCCAAAAATAAAGTGTGAGATGAAATTAATTTAACATAAGTGTTGAATCTATTCATACTCATAAAAACCTATGGTACAATAAAAATAAGTTTGTTATAAATATTTTATAGTACCATATTATTATATATAATTCAATATAATTTTTTATTATGAAATTATTTTACCTTTTTATTAACAACTCCATGGTAAGAATTCGTTTTGGGTAATATCTACTTTCATTTTCCAATATTTCTTAATTTGTTATATTTTTTGTCCTCATATATATAATTCTTTACAGAATTAAAAACCTGATATAAATGAAATTTATATTTAATATATATGTATTAATAATAATAAACATTATATAGAAATATTAAATAGAATACACTTTTTATAGAGACGTTAGTCTGTACTTACGGAAGAATGATGTTTTTTTATTTCATGGTAATATTAAATGAAGGGATGTAAATTATATATATTTATAAATATAGTATCATTACAGTATAATTATTAATTCATATATATCATATAGATTCAGTAAACCCATATTTAATACAATCCATGTACTCTATGAATGAACTGTAACACACTGATATTTTATGAGAAATATTTTGTTTTTTGTAGTACGTTATACAGAACACCAAAAAAACCTTTCACTACAAACAACACTGTCTTGGCTTGCGTAACACGCAAGAGCAACCTTCCTCGATAGCTTGCGTTATACGCAATACTGTGTTTCACTAAACAACGATATGTTATTTAAACTAGCCGTTATGAATAGTAATACCCACTTTTTGAAATATTATAAATTTTATCATTCAAATTGGACTTCATTTATGGATTTGAAAAACCATAATTAGCTTAGAGTGATGTTTTGGTATTTTTCTGAAAACATTCAATTTTTGATGAATAGTGAAAAACACAGAGTTATAGTTTAAAACTGAATTTTAATTTACATAATTATTTATTTTATTTAAATTTTTTTTGGTTAAAATAGATACATAATACCTATATAAGTTCAATTTAATTCATTGATGTTATTTTATAATAATTTTAGTTATATAAAAATTGTATTGAACTTTTTACCGTCTTTTACCCATCTTCTTAGAGAATTTTCAAATTTACATAAAACATAATTTTATCGCTTTTGTGAGTGGAATTTAAAAAATCCGAGAGACACGGTTGATATTAGTATATAAAATGTTGTTCAATATGATAAAATTAATTTTTGGTGAATAGTAACTTATAACTTTTATTTACCACAGTAAAAAGTAAATAGGGTAATTAAGGGTAAAAATGATATTATTATTACCCTAACACATGTCATAATTCTATTAGATAAGTGTAATTCGACCAAAAAAAGACTTATATATAATATATGACCATTTAGGTCCACATGTATTAGATTAGGACATTTATTATTATTTAATTCAACGAAGAGTTAAAAGAATTAAAATAAAAGATCAATAAGTAAAACATTTTTAATATAGAGTTATACATAAGATAAATTCAACTATAAATATTCATTAAGAATCTGAAAATATTTCCAACATAAGGGTATTTTATTTATAATTTTTTTACATTAAATAATTTAATTTATTTATGACACAATGATGATGTGGTAATTACCTTATTAATTTAATATTAACATAACTAATATTAGGAATAACCAAATAAATTTCATTTGAAACTTTTTATGAATTACACTAATTTAATATGTTAATATGACATATTAGGGTTTTTTATATGATTAATTTTAGAAATAATAATGCTGTTATGAATTTAGAAAAAACAAATACCAAATAGTTTCAAAATTAACATAAAACGTTTTTAAGAAAATATTAAATTATTATTAGATATTCTCTTCCTAAAAATCTATGTTTTAGAAAAAAGACTTCTATAATAATATATATGTCATTAATCAACCAATTGGGGTTCTACGAGAAATTTATTGTTAGTTTATTTACCATATTCTGTAAGAATACAAGAAGACACGGTAAAAGTTAAATTATTTATGTTAGAGTTAAATCTAAATTATAAGGTTAAAATGGTAACCTAAAGTTGTCTAAAACTTATTTGTCGAGATGATTTATACCCATCCCCACCCTAGCCTCTAAATAAGTATCTTTGGAGACATTATAATCCGAATATGAATTTATTGTAAAATAATATTTTAAGTTTTTCCTAAGGTTCCCCTCTCCTCTCAAATAAAAATGAACCTCTTCCCTGTCCTCCTCACACCACATTTAGCCTTCAAGCTCGGCCAATCCTGGGAAAGTTCTCTTATCCACTTCCCTAGTCACATACTAGTGTTCTTGGTCTTCTTCAAAGACTATCTTTAGTGCCCTAAGAGATGGTTAAGAAGAGGCTCGTCAAAGCATAAATAATATCTTTTACCGATCCTTTACAATTTATTTCTTCTTATGCTTCTAATTATTTATTTCATTCATCATAAATTAATATCATTAGTATAACTTATATACTGATATGTTATAATAATTATGAAACAAACCTATTTCACCTTCTATCCATCCTAGGTAAAATGAAATCACCGCGCATGCGTACGTACGGAATATCATCTCCACGTCGTGGTGTAATCTGTTTCCCACCACCACCTTACTTGGATGGGTATAATGGTGTAAAAAATAACTATATATTATTATTATTATAACATGATATTAATTCTGAGACATTCCATCATCCACTCCAATACCATTTTATAATTATGGGAATGATTTCATCACTCGTGCGTACGTACGGCCTACCGTCTCCACGATGTGATGCGACTCGTTCTAAATGATCTTCATTTAATAATGATTATTTAAATGAATTAAATGAATAAATATGATATATATTACACTAATACCATTTTTTAAAATAATTTATCTATAACCTAAAAATAGGAACAAGAATTTATTCGACAAAACATGGATAATAACATTAAGCAATGAACACACAAATAAAAGGTAGAAATGAAATATTACTAATAAGAATAAGAATATGAAAATATATGATATAATAACAATTAATATAATTCTGTAATAAGTCAATGAAATTATTTAAATCATTATATAGGAGTTTCAGAAACGTACGAAGCATATCGGACCTAAGGTAAGTGAAAATATCACAGTCTCATTTTTATCCGAGATTGTTTATACATCAGAATTTATTAGGGCATATGTATCATCCACATCCTTATTTCCTCAATATGTAATATTATTTCTATACTACTGAAATTTTTTAAATCCAATTTTACCTATTTTTTATTTTTTATTAAATGATATAAAAGGAATCTTTTTTTGTTTTTAGTATGAGATACTTTTTGATTTTTCCGTCCGAATTATGAGAAGAATGTTTTTTTACATATACGGCATGAATGGATTTTTATGATTTCATAGAACATTATCTTCATGAAGATTACTTAAATTTTTTCAAGATTATTTTTAATTAACTTCTTTTAGTTTAAAATTATATGACTTGTTATGAAAGGAAAAATGTTTTTGAACTATAAAGGATATTTTCCTCAAGAATGGAGTTCAAGTGTTTTATCAAAATTATTTTCCATCTATGATAATATAGTGATCTCTTTCTATCCCTATTTTTGCATGGATTTGATTATGTTATGATGGAATTATCTTTATGATGTCCTTTTATCTTATATGGATTATGTTATGATGGCATGATGTTTTGGAATCCTATTTTTATTACATGGGTTATGCTATGATATATAATTAATGATTTTGTGGCACACATAAGAATAGTTTCATTATGAGATGGGTGGGACCTATATCTCCCTCTAATGAATTGGGTAAGGATTTATATCTCATTAGATAGACACGGCTGGAAAGACTAGTTAATCTAGTTCAGTGATATAGGACTGGAACGAGGAGTGAACTCTGTTCTGAAATGGACTTTGTCCGCTATCATAGTCTTGGAAATGAGTCTTAACTAGTATTAAAATATTTTCTATGATTAAGTGTGTATTCCACAAAGTTTCATGTTTTAGGTTATGATTATTGGGATTACATTTCACTACTATGATTTATCCGATGTTATTATATTATGATCTCTTTTGCAGGTTAAGATTTTAAAAATATTTTGTTCTTATAAATATGATATGATTGATATTTCCTTTCTCTACCCTTACTAAGCATTTGAGCTCACCCTTTTTTAAGATTTCTATTCCCCAGGTCTGGAAAAAGGGTATTATGTAATATATTCCAAAAGGGACTCTAGATATGATGAAATCAACATGAGACAAATTAGATGATTTGGGAACTAGTTGTTTATGTTTCATAGTTTCTAAATACACTATACCGATACGGTCCAATCATGGTTTTGTTATATGTTGTAATAAGTAGGCTTCAATTATGAAGTAATAACAATGCATGTAATGTATGGGTCTTTATAGTTGGTATCAGAGGAAAGGTATAGTCAACCTTTGGAAACTAGGATGTGAAAGCCTTAGTAAGAACCCTAAGGATATGTCTATGCATAGAACCCAATATTAGTGTTTTAGAAATGTCCATGAATAAACCAATATAAGACCTCAAGTATGAAATTTGTTTCTTGATTATGTGGTTTTCTTATTATGATTAGTGTTACTCACACTATGATTATTGGTCTTAGTCAATGGATGGAACCCAAAGGAACCGTGTTAATACTGAATGTGTCGGGCAATGCAATGATTGTCCCCATGAGAAACCAGACGTTATGGGAGATGGAATGAAAAATATTGTAGCCATGCTCACACATATTTCTCATGCTATGAATCATTCAGGACTTCCAAATGAGGAATATAAGGAGCAACATTCTGTTGAATTTATTATGAGGCAGCGTCCACCCTCATTCAGCGGGTCTACTAATCCATTAGTGGCTGAACAATGGATCAGTACCACTGAAAAGATATATTGAGTTCTTCAATGTTCTAAACATGATAAAGTCATCAAAGTAGTATATCATTTGGAAGGTGAAGCTGATCAATGGTGGAATCTTATCAATAATACGAGGAAAAGAGACAAAATTGAGTCCATGGAATGGGATGAGTTCAAGAACATATTTTTCAATAAGTACTTCCCTTGTATTCTTCAAACAAATATGGTGAAGTATTTTCATGAACTAAAGAAAAAGGATGATGAATCTGTTGGTACCTATGAAGAAAATTTTACAAGACTTCCAAGCAATGATTCCAGAATTATTATCCAACCGGACTGTAAGATCGATCGATTCTTTAGTGGCTTACAACCAATTCTTCAAAGGGAGTTATCCATAAGGGACTTAATTAACTATGAGAAAATTGTTAGATGTGCTCTCAAGGTTGAGATGGAGATTGGAGTAACCCATCAGTTATATGGGTTTGATAAGAATAGGAAAATGCAATTCAAAGGGAAATCTAAATACCACACTGAAAAAAAGATGAGTTTTCCCTTATGATCAATGTGTGGAAAAAATAGAGGGAATTGTCTTAAAGTGACATGTAAATGTTTCAAATTTTGAAAAGAAGGTCATCGGGCATTTGAATGTTGCAATGATTTGAAAAAGATTTCTAGTGATGCGAACAAGGAAAAGGCTACACAGAATGCACCTCCTACACTTCAATGTTACATGTTTATGGAAATGTGGTATTATGATAATCAATGCCCTAATATAATGATTGTTGATGATGATCGACGTCAAAAAACTCTTATGGAAAAAGACAAAGGAAAGTCAAATGCAATTTCTATCGGCGATGTGGAGTATGATAACAAAGTGGTGAAAGGTACACATACCATCCATTCTAAAGCAGCAAATGTTTAATTTGATTCTAGATCCACCCACTATTTTATTTATGAATAATTTTATAAGGGTATCGCTGTACTACCTCAATAATGAGCTATTGAGTTATCTATGGCATCTCCTAATGGCACAACGGTTGCATCAAAATTTATAATTCTTCACCAATTGATGTTTGTGGGAATGTGATTCCAGCAAATCTTATGATCCTTCCTATAGTGGAATTTGATGTGATTCTTGGCATGGATTGTTTTTCCTTATATGGAGCTCATATCAATTTCCAAGGAAGGGAAGTAACATTTCATATTCCTGATCAATATATGATAATCTATTGATGCAATGATTAATATAACCTTCCAGTGGAAATTTATTCTATCTTATGGGTCTTGATTCCAATAAATGACGTTTATTTATCTCAAATGGATGGAGAGAAACTCATGATTAAGAATATAGCAATTGTATGGGAGTTTTATGATATCTTTCCAGAGGAATTTCCAGGTCTTCCACCAAATCGTGAAGATGATTTTTCAATAAAACTCATACCGGGTGCTATGCCCATTACAAAGACACCTTAAAGAATGGACCCAATTGAGTTGCAGAAATTGAAGAAGCAACTACAAGAGAATCTTGATAAGGGATTGATACGCCCTAGTGAATCACCTTGCAGAGCACTTGTTATGTTTGTTATGAATAAATATGGATCAATGAGACTCTACATTGATTATCGAGAACTTAACAAGATCACTATCAAGAACATATATCCTTTCCCATGCATTGATGACTTATTTGACCAACAACATGGAGCATAATACATTTCCAAGATTGATCTTCGTTCAGGGTATCATCAATTAAGGTCCAAAAGGGAGGATATACCAAAGACGTCTTTCCGTACAAGTTAAGGAAACTATGAATTTATAGTGATGCCATTTGGTCTTACGAATGCCCCTGCTATATTCATGGATCTAATGAATAGAGTCTTTAGAGAATATTTTGATCAGTTTGTGGTTGTCTTTATAGATGATATTATTGTATATTCAAAGAGAAAAGAAGAACATGAATATCACTTGATAATTGTATTAAAGACCCTAGGAAAGGAGAAGATTATTTCCAAATTTACCAAAGTTTCATTTTTGGGTCACATAATCTCAAAATACGGGATATATGTGGATCCAACAAAAACAGAGGTTATTGAAATATGGTCGAGACCAAAAACAGTAACTGATATCTGAAGTTTTCATTGTTTTGCTGGATATTATCAACGTTTTGTGAAAGATTTTTCATTATTATCTAATACACTCACCAGGTTGACTTGAAAAGGAGTTAATTTCGTTTGGGCAGAAGAGTGTGATGAGAATTTCAAGGAGTTAAAAAGAAGGTTATACAGTCCACATGTGCTCACACTGCCTTATTGTGGATAAAGGTTTGTGATCAACAGTGATGCATCCACGAAAGGATTGGGGTGTGTTCTCATGAAAACTGATATGGTGATAGCTTATGCCTCACGATAGTTAAAAATCCATGAGAAAAATTACCCAAATCATGATTTGGAATTAGCTGTAGTAATCTCTGCATTAAATAATTGGAGGCACTATCTTTATGGTGAATGGTGAGATATTTATACTGATCAAAAAAGTTTAAAGTATATTTTTACAGAAAAGGAGATGAATATGCTCCAAAGAAGATGGTTGGAGCTAATTAAGGATTACGACTTCTCAATTTATTACCACACTAGGAAAGAAAACAAGGTGGAATACGCATTAAGTTAACAAGACCATGCTAGCTTATCCATGATGAGGATCACAAAAGATCCAATATTTATTGATTTACAAAGGATGGATCTTGGAATTATAATGGAAGGGGGAAAATATTATCTTTCTCAAATTAATTTTCAACCACCTATACATGTGAAGATTAAAGAGGCACAGAAAGAAGATGTAGACTTACAAAAGAAGGTGAGAAATGTTCCTGAATTTCACATTGATTGTGATGAAATAATAAGGTTCAGGAATCAGTTTTCTGTTCCTCCCAACCTAGAATTAAATAAGGAAATATTGAATGAAGCTCATAGTTCTTCATTCTTTATTCACCCTTGAATCGCGATGATGTATAGGGACCTAATGGAGTACTTCTGGTGGGATGGAATAAAAAAAGATGTTGCTGAATATGTCTCACGATGCTTAGTTTGTCAGTAAGTTAAAGGTGGGAGACAAAATTATAAGGGGATGTTACAACCATTACCCATACCAGAATATACATGAGAAAACATCAATATGGAATTTTTCACTGGACTTCTTAAAACATCCAAAGGAAATAATGCTATCTGGGATACAGTTTATCATCTTACGAAGTCAGCACACTTCATTGCTATTAGAGAAGATTTCTCTCTTGATTATCTTTCCAGGATATAAGTGATGGAAGCGGTGAGATTTCATGGAGTACCACTTTCCATTATATTTGATTAGGATCTTAGGTTTACCTCGATGTTTTGGAGAAGTCTTCAGCATACTCTAGATACACAGATGAGTTTTAGCACTACTTATCATCCTCAGATAGATGGTCTGTCTGAGAGGACAATTCAAACTCTAGAAGACATGTTGAGAGATTTCTCTATGGATTTCAAAGGTGGTTGGGATCAACACCTAACTTTGGTGTAATTTTATTATAATAATAGCTTTCACCACAGTATTCAGATGGCTCCTTATAAAGATCTCTATGGAAATAAATGCATAACTCCAACTTGCTGGGATGAAGTTGGGTAAAGAAAGCTATTTGGACCTAATCTTGTTGATGAGATGGCAAAAAATAAAAGATCTATGCAAAAACACAAAAGCGCATCTCAGAGTCACCAAAAAAGTTATGCCGACAACCTAAGAAATGACATAGAGTTTGAAGTGGGTGATAAAGTGTTCTTACGAATATCTCCTTGGAAGAGAGTAATGAGATTTGGAAAGAAGGACAAGTTGAGCCCTAAGTATATTGGTCCTTTTTTAATACGTGATCGTGTTGGGAAGGTTTCTTACCGATTTAAGATTCCACAAAATTTCTCTCATGTTCATGATATGTTCCATGTATCACTCCTGAGAAAGTACATACACGATCATTCACATGTACTAAGCTCAGAAGTTGTACCGCTGGAGCAAGATCTTTCTTATGAAGAATAGCCAATAGAGAATCTAGATCGTAGAGAAAAAGTTCTATGAAACAAGACCACTCTCTTTGTTAAAGTTTTATGGAGGAACCACTAATTAGAATAAGCTACATGGGAACTTGATGATATGGTGAGGGAGAGGTATCCTCATCTGTTTGTTACGAAATGAAGAATTTCGAGGGAGAAATTCTTTTTAAGTGGGGTAGAATGTAACTCCCTCAGATTTAATGATAAATATTTTGTTTTTATGTATTATTTTATACACAAAACCAAAGGAATCATTCACTACACACAACACTGTCTTGGCTTACGTAACATGCAAGAGCAACCGTCCTCGATAGCTTGCATTGTATGCAATACCGAGTTTCACTAAACAATGATATGTTATTTAAACTAGCCGTTCTGAATAGTAAAACCCACTTTTTGAAATTTTATAAATTTTATCATTAAAAATATACTTCATTTTGGGATTCAAAATATCGAAACTAGATTAGGGTTATTTTTTTGTATTTCTTAGAAGACTTTCAATTTTTGATTAATAGTGAAAAACACTCTGTTATAGTTTACAAATTAATTTTTATTTAAATAATTATATTTTATTTAAATTTATTTTTGGTCAAAATAGATACATATTATTTATATAAGTACAATGTAATTCATTGAAGTCATTTTATAATAATTTTATATATATAAAAATTTTGTTGAACTTTTTACAGCCTTTTACCCATCTCCTAAGAGAATTTGAAAATTTTCATAAAACATAATTTTACTGCTTCTGTGAGAGAAATATCAAAAATCCAAGAGACATGGTTGATGTCAGTAATCAAAATTTGATTCAATAAGATAAAAATATTTTTTCGTGAATCGTAACTTTTTTAGTTTTATTTACCATGGTTAAAAGTAAATAGAGTAATTAAGGATAAAAATGATATTATTATTACCCTAACACATGTCCTAATTCTATTGGATAAGTTTGACTAGACCTAAAATAGACTTAGTTATGAAATATGACCATTTAGGTCGACTTGTATTAGATAAGGACATTTATTATTATTAAATTCAAAGAAGTGTTAAAAGAATTGAAATCAAATTTTAATAAGTAAAACATTTTTAATATAGGGTTATACGTAAGATATATTCGACTATAAATTTTCACTATAAATCAAATAATATTTCCAATGTAATGGTATTTTATTTATAATTTTTAGACGTTATATAATTTAATTTATTTATGACACAACGATGATGCAGTAATTACCGTATTAATAAAATATTAACATAAATGATATTATGAATACCCAAATAAAGGTAATTTGAGACTTTTTATGAATTCCACTAATTTTATAGGTTATTATTACATATTAGGGTTATTTAGATAAATTTTTTTAGAAGTAATAATGTTGTTATGAATCTAGATAAAACACGACACCAATTAGTGTCAAAATTGACATAAAAGAGTTTTTAAAACAAATATTAAATTATTAATTGATATTCTATTCCTAAAAATATAAGGTTATTCCAAAAGACATATATAATAATATATATTACATTAATGAACCAATTGGGGTTCGATGGGAAGGTTAGAGTACATTTATTAACCATATAGTATAAGAATACAAGAAGACGCGGTAAAAGTTAAATTCTTTAACATAGAGTTAAATCTAAATGATAAGGTTAAAATGGTAAAATAAACTTGTCTAAAACCTATTTTTTGAGATTATTTCGACCCATACCCACCCTATACTCGAGATAAGTCACCTTGGAGCCATTATAAATATATTATGAATTTATTATAAAATAATATTTTAAGTGATTCATATGGTGCCCCTCTCCTCCCTTATAAAAGAGTCCCCCTCTTCCTCACACATCATTGAGCATTCATGCTCAGCCAACCCCTGAAAATTTCTTTTCTACACATCCCTAGTAATATAATAGAGGCACTGGTATTCTTCAAATACCAACATTAGTGACCTAAGAGGAGGTTAAGAAGCGGCACGTCAAAGAAGAGGTAATATCCTTTACTGATCCATTCCAATTTATTTCTTCTTCTGATTCTTCTTCTTTACTTGTTTCATCACTAATTAATAACATCATTATCACTCATATACTGATATTTTATTATAAATATGAACAAC
This sequence comes from Viscum album, assembly GCA_963277665.1. NCBI lineage: Eukaryota > Viridiplantae > Streptophyta > Magnoliopsida > Santalales > Viscaceae > Viscum > Viscum album. Next base: position 55,806,930 of record OY728143.1, on the reverse strand, counting down.
CCTATTTTACCTTTTATCCATCCTATAGAAAATGAAATCACCACGCATGCGTGTGTACGGAATACAGTCTCCACGCCGTGGCGTAATCTGTTTTCCACCACCACCTTACTTGGATGGGTATAATGGTGAAAAGAATAACTATATATGATTATTATAACATTATACTAATCTTGATACATTCCATCATCCACTCTAATACCATTCAATAATTATGGGAACGATATCATCGCCTGTGCATATGTACGGCCTACCGTCTCCACGACGTGTTGCGACTCGTTCTATATACTCTTCCTTGAATAATGATCATATAAATTAATTGAATGAATAGATATGATATATATTACACTAATACCATTCACTAAATAAGGTATATATAACTTAAAAAGTGGACTATGAATTTATTTGACCAAACATGCATAAGAACATTAAGTAATGAACACCCGAATAACAAGTAGCAGTGACATTATTTAAATCATTATACAGGAGGTTCGTAAATGTACGAAGCATATCAGACCTAAGGTAATGGAAAATCTCAAAATATCATTTTTATCTGAGATTGTTTATACTTCCGAATTTACTGGGGCATATTTAAAATCTATATCCATGTTTCCTCAATATGTAATGTTATTTCTATCCTACTACAATTGTTTGAATCCAATTTTAACTATTGGTGAATATTTAGTAAAAGATATGAAAGGAATCATTTTTCATTTTCAGTACGAGATAATTATTGACTTTTTCGGCCAAAGTATGTGAAGAATGTTTTTTAACTTATACAAAATGAATGGATTTTTATGATTTGATAGAGAATTATTTCCATGAATCTTCCTTTACAATTTTTTATGTTTATTTTTAATTAATTTTTTTATGTTTAAAATTGTATAACATGTGTAGAAAGGAAAAATGTTTTTGAAGTAGAAATGATAATTTCCTCAAGAATGGAGTTCAAGTGTTTTATCAAAATTATTTTCCATCTATGATATTATAGTTTTCTTTTCTATCCCTATTTTTAAATTGATTTGATTATGTTATGATGGAATTATTTTTATAAAGTCCTTTTATATTATATGGATTATATTATGATGGCATGATGTTTAAGAATCCCATTTTTTATTACATGGGTTATGCTATGATATATGATTTATGATTTGGTGGCAGACATAAAAATGGTTTCATTATGAGATGGGTGGGACCTATATCTCCCTCCAATGCATTGGGTAATGATTTATATCTCATGACATAGACATGGATGGAAGGACAAGTTAATCTGGTACAGTGATATAGGACTGGAACGAGGAGTGAACTCGGTTCCGAAATGGACATTGTTCGCTATGATAGTCTTGGTGATGATTCTTGACTAATTTAAAATGATTTTATATGATTATGTGTGTATTCCACAAAGTTTAATGTTTTATGTTATGATTATTGGGATTACATTTCACTACTATGATTTATCCCATGTTCTGATATTATGATCTCTTTTGCAGGTTAAGATTTCCAAAATGTTTTGTTCTTATGAAAATGATATGATTGATATTTCCATTGTCTACCTTTAATAATCATTTTATCTCACCCTTTTGTATGTATTCTTTTCCCCAGGTCAGGAAGAAGGGTATTATGTAGGATATTCCAAAAGGGACTCTAGATATGATGAAATAAATGGGAGACAATGTAGATGCTCTATGAACAAGTTGTTTATGTTTCCTAGTTTCTAAAGACACTATACCTATACGGTCCTATCATGGTTATGTTATATGCTGTAAAAAGTATGCTTCACTTCTGATGTAATAAGAATGCATGTAATGTATGGGTCGTTATATGAACCACATTGCTTGGGAAAGGTGGTAGTCCACAATTCCCCAAAAGAAATTATAGTACTTACAAAAAAATTGAAAGAATGAAATGTGTTATAAAATAAATAAATCATATACATCATATAAAATATATTTTCCATCGTTATTCTCAACCATTATAAATGGTATAAGAAAAATGAACAACATCATTTCGTGAGGTGGTATTTCACTGTACCGAAGAATGGTAGGTTTATTTCCCATTAGTTATAAGTGGGTGTAAGTGTAGACCAAAATACTAAAATAAAAAAATTTATGTATATTTATGATAATTATTATATTATTTAGGAATATAATTTGAATAATTGAGTTAGTGGAGAATAAAAATAATAGAAAGGAGCATGAGGAATGATGTTGCTTCTTCGGTGGGAAACTTCTTTTGGTTTGCACTAAAGGGTTTCCTTGGTTGTATTTCTACCCAAAGGGAGGCTTCAAAGAATATTGGAGGGATAATTTGAATTTAAATTTCCAAATACTGTCCTAAAAAAGTGGATTGATAGGTGTCAATAATGGGGTTAGTTGGTGGCCTTTTATAAGGGGGGGAGGGGACACAATTAGCATTTTGGAAAACAAGTTAGGTTTATTCATGCTTTTACCTAACAAAATACATAAAAACGGACCAAAATAAATAATGGAGGGTTTATGGAAAATATATGTCCATTAAATGGGTTTTTGAAAAATTTATATGTCATTTTCTCCATTATTATACAGTTTCAGTCACTTGTTGAGCATAATTTTACCTTAATCGCTATAATCTATTTTAATGATTTTCACTAATTATTTTGATCAAATATTAAATTCATATTATTAGACTAAAAATATTAATCTTATTAAAACGAAATATTTATACTTTTCAACATTAAATCTATATATGGGGAAAAATTACATTTAATTCTAATATCATATACGTGGTGAGAAAGCTGGTTTTTTAAGTGAGAATGTACAAAAGTTCATTTAGTTTATACACCTAAATTCAACCTAAAAATGAATTAAAGGAACTAAAATGGAAAACTAAATGTATAATTGATCTATTTTGACCACAATACCATCTTAAAATATAATATAACTACATATATAAATTAGATGAAAATGTATTTTTGAATTAAAATTTAGTATTTTTCTCTATTCACTCAAAAATGAATATTCTTAGAAAATCACATAAAATCTATATAATATAAATACAAAATTCTGAATAAAAAGGTTTTTTATTTTATCTAATTTAATTTCTCATAATTTATAAAATTAAATATTTATTTTCCACATTTGGACATAAAAAATATGTACTTCGAGAAAATAGTATTTTGGAACATATAAAGACCTTGCCATAAAATTATATGTTTATTACAACTATTATTTATTTTTATAAAACAATTATATATAATATTTAAATTTTTTTTATTAATATTAATATTAATATTTTAACAAATATTTAATAACTATCCAATTAAATTAATTATCATAAAAAATGATGTCTCATAGAAACTCAATGTTGCGTGTAACGCAAGCCAAGTTGGTGTTGTTTATAATGCAGACCAAGTCAATGTTGTGTGTAGAACAAACATATATTTGGGTAAATAATATAAATCATTTAAAATGGCGTAGCATACATAATAATAATAACTTGGTTCATTCATATAAAATATGTAATATTCACTATTGTGTGAAATTAAATTACCAATAAGATTAAATGGATTCAATAAAATATTATAAAATACACGGGGTGTTACAACATGTACACTTCTATATGTTATAATGATTACCTCCAGATTGACATTATAAAAAACTAAAATTAAATACCCTAACATATATATCCTTGTAAGGTTCCAATTGAACAAAATCCTAATAACTAAAGTTGTTTGAAATCACAACTATATCCATGCGATCTCCAAATGCTCATACAATGTCTAGGGAGAAATCCCATGACATATTGTTTTTATTTGAATCATCTTATCAAACAACCTATTTTTCTATTGATGGTATTATATTCATAGTATCAGTTGTGGCCCTAAAGTCTTTTGTGGTCCTTAAAAATGGTGAATGTGAATCTATCTTAGATACAGTGCTCAAGGAAACACTACAAAATTGTATAATCTCATTGTAATTAGGATTTCACTAATGATCATGATTGTGATTCAAATTGTTAAGTATTAAATGAGAAATCATGTTTATCCTATCGACAATAATCTAAATATAAAAATAGGTAATTTTGAGCTTGGGTTAATATGTCAAATTGTTCAATGTGATGTCCTCCCACTTACAAATCGGTAGTACAAGTGGATAGATAAAACCACCAATACAAAGGTGATTAGAGATATTATAATTTTAGGTAAGGTGGTTGGAAAATAATATGTTAATTTATCTAAACATTCCTCTGAACCAAAACTATCTCCTGAATCCATGGTTAAACTTTGATATTACCTGATGCAGTACCCACATAGAGTTATAGAAGTCCCTCTCTATCTCCTCGATGACGATAGAACGTAATACAAATATCATATCAAAGAAGATTAAACCATTAATATATAGTGACTAAACAAGTCTCAGAACACCAAAATATAGTTTTAACCACTTCATATTGCACTCATGGTTATTCAAACATCCACCCACTACTCGGTATACTAACACAAATGTGACCACTTCTGGATCACAATTTAATTATCACTGGTCCATAGAAGAATCCATCCACTAGTCAATAAAAATGATTATTTAGTTGAAATACTATTTAAATTAATTTTAATGAAGATATTTAAAATCCTTTTTATTCTAGTTATAATAATTTGGTGTATTTTTTCCCCGATGCATAATCATTATCAATTTTAAATTTTAATATGTACTCTTCAATGTGAAAATGCCTCATATAAATATCATGTTTTGTTGGGATACCTTTAAGGCTCATATGGTTTGGTTATAAAAATATTTTCTCACTAAAAAATTAAACTCACTAATACTTATAATATTGGACCATGGATCCCACCTCCATGTATTGTGTTATATGGATCCAATAATGGGCTCATATAAGATCTAGATAATAAGGAACTACTTACTTACTCTACCTTATCAATACTCAAAAACAAATTCCTAATGAAAAAATGCATAAAACATATTTGTTAAGTATCTCAATAAGATTCAAAATTGGATCTATAGTCACCAACTATAAAATATAATTCAAAACCATCTCACACATGTCCTACCATAGGAACTCTACTTATATTTCAATGTCTGCACTTTTTCTGATAAATAAAATATATCAAAAATAAAATGTTGGTATCCTAGTACATAACCAATAAATATCTTTATATAAAAATTGATCACAAAATGTGTCAATTAAATAACTTACTCCACATTCACAAGTCCACAGATACACATATCTTATACAACAAATGACCATGTAATTTTATCTCCCAAATTCAAAAGATATAGTTTGAGAGCCAATAATAAATTTTGTGTCCTAAATGTGTAATATTGAGAATATTTTTTTATTGAGAGTGATATATTGGGGTCGGTGGGTATGTGAGGATGTCCTTAATAAACACCATGCTGATTAAATCAAAATATTTATGTATTCGAATTTTCAAGCGAGGCAATATCACTATCGGAATTTTCTTTATACCAAAAGACATCACCAAGTACTTTTATATCCCAAACCAGCTCTGAAACACCATCTTTGAGATGTCCCACTCTATAAAAAATAAATTTTGATATCTCGATAATAGATAAATAATATAGAACCACTAGCCTACCTATATCAGACCCAAAATATTTTTGATCATAGTTAAAGGATACATGATCTTCATAGTCACATGATTTATCATTTGATAATCTATAAAGAGTATTAGACTAATTATTTCCTCCTTTTTTAATAGGATACATTCACCCCATATAAATACATATGAACACTAATAATTCTCTTACAATCTATTTCCTTGATCTATGATGTGAGGTCCTCAATGTCAACTGATGACATTAAATTATGTGATATTGAAAGATTCTATGCAGCTATAATGATATCATTATCAATGTCCACTCCAATATCAACGGAATGACTTGTCAATTATTGTGGAACGAAATCTTGAGTAAGATTTATTAATTGGGGAGAATATGATAGTGTAAAAAATGATAATGTTGTAAGATAAAATTCAATAATATGTGATGTGATCAACCTAACATATCTCATGTTGCAACCAACTCTACCAACTCCCAATTCTCATTTTATGGTAATCATATAATTCTAACCCTTGTATGAAATAAAGTACACCCAACTAAAATATGAATTTAGCTGATGATAAAATATATTTATCTAGTCAATTTTTGAAATCGCATTGAATCTCATCCACTCCAGAATAATGAATTACAATAGATTTCAATAATAAAGAACAATTATAGGACATTATGCTCATTATTGTATACTATCCACATTCATTCCCAATGGTGTATCAAGGGAAATTAACATATAATACAACTTCACTAGTATTTTATGTCCAAAAACAATTTCTATAGATATGATGAATATGAAGAACCACTACTAAATATGTTTTAAGAAAATAGTGAAGTTATCATGATATGACCTTGAATGGGTGGTATCCCTTCACCACTATGTGATTGATTTTGGTCCACTACAAAAAAACAACCTTCCATAGCTCTGTGACCATATTTTGAAACATATGATCATTTAGAGTCTTTAACTTCTAATAATTCTTAATTTTTTACTTAACTAATTTGTTCACTAACATTATCTATAACAATCCATTACAGATTCATGACCTCAAAGATCTATTTTTTAGATTTCCCATCTTACCAAATTTCATAATCTTTCTATGAGGAGTTTAATTGGATCAATCAAATAAATCCTTTCACTAGGATTGTAAAATGATAATTTATTAAAACATTTCCAACTATAAAAAATCTCATTGATAGGGTAGTTTCATTTTGAGATATTTTTCAGTTTTTCACTTACATAATTTAATTCACCTAATATTATTCTTTTTGGTGGGTTTTATTATTTTTATAAAAAATATAATTGAGAAGATAACTGATACTCAAAAATTTATACTAACATGCAGTGAAAGAATGTTATTAGAAAATAAAGATCTTGTATTTTGTGATTTGGTTTTTGGGATATATTAGTATCCTTGATGGTTTTTATTTTTTTAGATAACGTAACTATTAGATCTCATGGATGAGTTTCTATTCTTTTAGGTAGTGGTTTTAAATCTCAAATGCATTTAGAATTCTTAATACTAGCCAATACTATAATTATGATTATTGGAAAAAAGCACTTGAGTTTGTGACTTCTCTTAGTACATGGATCCCCCGTATTTCATAACTTCCACTAAATGGCTCAACTACATCATATGCAGAGATACTATCTAGTAAATGAGAGGGACATATGTAATAAAAGTAAATAAATGATTTTGAGTTTTGTTATTTTATAGACAATAGTCACACTCTTTAACTTCACTCATTATTACCCCAAACATAAAAATCATTTGAATTTATGAAAATAATGAAATTAGAAAACTACAAACCTCCCCCAGGAAAAGGCTCGGGTTATCCATGCATTTTTTCAGGAAATAGGTCCTTATAGTCAAACGGGAACAATGAGAAGAAAATAATAAAAAAATTATAGAAGATATATATATATAAAGAGAGAGAGAGACATAAAGATAATAAATTAAAATAGATAATTAAAATGAAATTCGAAAATATAAATTAAAAAGAATAATGAAATTAGGAATAAAAATAAAAAGAATGATATAAGTTGAAGAAATGAAGAATGTATGGATGAAACTTTTTCAAAAAAATAAATGACTAATTTTATTGAAAAAACACTAAATAAAAATTAAATATAAAAGTATTCTAAGATAAATACAATAAATAGAAAAATAAAATATGATAAATGAATGATTAATCACATTGTCCAGTATAAAGCCTCCATTTGTGGTGTTTTCCATCCTTTTGTAGTAAGAAATTCATTCTTTTATAGTAAATGGGTGGAATAAATGGTGGTTTCATCCACTAAGTAAATCATAGAATCGTATAAAATCTTCATAAAACATCTATGAGACACATAGGTTTTAATATTAAATCATCCAAATATCTCATGTGATTAAAATATGTGATTAACTATTATTGGTGTGTCTCGAGCATACATAGAAGTGGGGAATGTGAGTTGGTTATTTTCAATGGATGTGGGGCGTTAAAGATGTGGTAGTAACAATGTGGTGGAAACAAGGTCTAATTGAAGCTTGAGTAGTTGTAGTGGATCTCAACCTTCATATGAACATCGAAGTGGTTGTATGAGGAGTCAAGATGGCATCATGATGGTTTTATGGGGACCAGTATGTGGTCCTTTCCATTAATAGAGGATAAAGTGCTCATAATCGATCTTTGTTTTGGTTTTAATGGTTTCTTTTTATGAGACCCAGTAGTGGAGGATGAGTATAGAGTGGCGTAGGGTTGATTATATGACAGTATATGGGTTTCTAGGGGTAAATGGGAGGATAATTAAGAATGAGTATAGTGGATTATATACCTTATATCCCATATTAAAATGGGATTATGATGAGGGATATTTATTTATATCTGAGAATCAAAACATTGTATAAAGAAACTACATATGGGAAAGGCTACCACAAAACACATACACACCCACATGTCCAAATATGAGTCATACATGCGTGCGACCCATGTGGGCCTCTAGGCCGACTATGTTCCAATGTGGGTATCAACCCTTATGATCCACTGAAAGGGCATTATTATCCTGGCCCATTAATTTTCATGAGACACATAAATAGGTAAGGTCATTCCCTATAAGTGAAGGGGAATTTAAAAAACCATAGAGAGAAAATTATGGGGTCTACACCTACTAGGAAATAAACACCACCATCTGCAGTCACATCCCTTACCTGATAAAGGATCGAGTTTCCCCTTCATCCCATAGTGGACTAGGTTTCAAAATTTTCCACAGTGGATCAATCCCATTGACTTGATTATTATAATTATCTCATGATATAAACATCATTAAACATTTAATTAGAGGTAGATATTGGTCTCACCCATAAAATAATTAATACCATACATATTTTTTTATTGGAACATAAATCATTCATCTTATTAGAACCCCTTAAATGAAGTGGGATTTATAAAATCCTTCAATTATTACATAACCCATGAAGAAAATGGGTCTCATAAATACCATTCATTATAAACAAAATAATATTACTAGAATGAATTGAAATGGTATCATTGAGGCATATCCCTATTAAAACATACATAATATCAAATAATGTTATTTTTGATGGAAAAATTGTTTGAGATATCACTTGAAAATAATTATTGACTAAATTATCATTTCTCCATTGAAAATCTTTTGTTTTAATAAATGTGTGTACACTTTTAAGATAAAGTATTTTATTTGAAAAATAAACTTGTAATATGATAACTAATTCTAAAAATCATTAATTCATCATCAAGGAAGAAAAATTTGTTCTTCCCATATAAGTTAATAACATATTGTTCATAATTTTTCTATAAAACTCACAAAATACATATTTTGGTAAATGAAAAAAATATTCCTTTCAAACCATGTAATAAAAATTAAAACAATCGTAAAAAGAAATTTAAATATCTATAGGATACTATTAAAAAAATTAAAAAACATTTCTAGAATATATGTACATGTAAGATAAATATTCACCAATAAAGAAACAATGCCAAATATTGATGATATTATTAGAAAAAATCTCATCACATTATAATCATTATAATTGTATGTCCCATGAATGAAATAAAATTATATATATATGAAAATACCATAATATTCTCTATAAAACTAAAAATAAACATTAATGGGTAGTATACACACCACATAGAAGAAACAAGTATTGTGCAAGCCAAGTGTCCCACAAAATTAAATGTGATACAAAAATCCATTACCTTATATCATATCTCTATTTTTACTAGTTTAAACAACATATATAGTTAATATATATTTATAAAATATCTATTAAATACCTTATTCTATTACATCAAATGATATATGATTTAATAATGACCTTTTATTACCTTTTTATTAACTATTACAAGTGAGCGTTATGTTTCTAGTAATATTCTTTGGTATTGACTTGTATTTCTTGATCCTATTACATAGATATTGATTTTTTATTTAAATAATGTAAATAATGATATAAATATCATATATATTCATTATATATACACTAATATTATTTTATAAACAACAAAAATATGGAATAGAATACACCTTTCATAGAGACGGTAGGTCCTACGTAAGCATGACTGTCATTTCCCATTAATTATCATTTTGAAATAATGTAGATAAATGGAATATATGTTTATATATAAAAATAAAAATTAAATAATATTAAAGATATACTATTTATTATATAAAAATTGTGTTTCCTTCCTAATTACCAACCTTGATATGAGGTAATGGAAAAACAAACAACATCAATTCATGAGGCGGTAGTCAGCCATACAGAAGAATGGTATATTTTTTAGCCATTTGATGGAAGCATTTGTGATCATAGGTAAAAACCATTTAATAGAAACTTATATTATTCTGATCCAACTATGATATTTTATGATCATGGTATAATAATAGTTGAGGGTTGGAGAATGAAAATAATATAAAAGAGATTGTGAAAGAATATTACCTCTTCTTTGGGTAACTCCTACAGGTTTCCCCCAAATGGAAACCTTGTTTAGATTTCTAAAATATGGTTGGATTATATGATTAGGTGATATATTTATTGAGTCTTTTTTCTAGATTTATTTGGATCCTAATCGGTTATGAAGTGTGAAGAAAATATAAGAATAGGATCCCTTTTATAAGACACGTGAGGGGAACCTTTGGAATTCCATCAAATTAAAAATTTATATAAAATTTAATCTCAGTCAAAATACATATAAAGCCCATTTTATATAATTTAATATTATATAGGGTTTTAACTTTTTCATGAAATATATTTTATAAATGTTCTTCTATTATTTTATATTTTAACATTTTTAAACCCTTAGTAATCTTATTTTAATTTTAACTACGGTAACAAACTTTTCTATATTAAAAGGTTATAATTTTAAATTCTGTGATGTTAATTAAATTAAAATGAATGATTAATAATTTTTTAGAGCTTATTGTAATTTTTTTTTATTTTTCACATTTTAAATTATATTTAAGTAGTTTGATAAAAAAAATTAATTTAATATAATCACTATTAATTCTAAAAATATTAACTATATTTAATTTAATAAATTAAATACAGAAATATAAGTTTAAAAAATTTCATTTATTAAAACCCAAAAATTCATATTAACCTAGAAACTTCTTGGATCACTTTAATTAAATAAAAATATATTTTTCTAATATTTTTATATCATTTAAATTATGGTTTCATTGATTGATTAATTACTGAATCATAATTTTTTAATTATTTATGATAACAATTTATTTCTAAAAAAATAAATGATGTAGATAAAAAAAATTTATGTTTATTTATATAGTTGAGCATATCATCTATTTAACCCCGTATTAAAAATATTATACATAATATATGTAATAATTTGAAATTATGTAACTCTCTTTTATTTTCATAATAACTAAATCAATTTAATGGACTATATTCAATTAAGTATTTAAATTTCAAATCCATAAGCGATCTGGGTCTAATTAACTTCTTTTAATAATATTTTATCACATTATAGCATAGTTTTAAAATAGTATTTTTAACGTTAATTACCAAAATTTATCTTTAATAGTGTTAGTAAAAATTGCCGACGTGACTATTCATATTTTCCAAATATAAAAGAAACAAAATCAATAAATGTGTAACTTATTATTCCATGTATAGAAAAAAAATCACAATTAAAAAACAGATAATTGGCCAAAATTAATTTTAAATTAATATTGTTGACCTAATGAAAAAAGACGTTTTTAATGTGGAAACAACCAAAATATTTAATTGTTTTTATATAAAAAATCATTTTAAATTTGATTTCAGTTAACTAAATTAGACTATTTAATGAAACCATTTATCTAATTATAATTTAAAATAATCAAAATATATAAGTATCCATTAAAAATTATTTTGAAGAAAGGACCATTTCAAATTTAAACCTATTTGAAAATACCGAAAAATTCAACCAATGTAACTGCTTTTATACCTCTATCAATGATAAAATTTATTTATACAAATATAATCCATAAAACTTTTAAAACTGTATTTAAAAAAAAGTGGGGTATTAACAGAGAAAAAATTACCTTGTTATAAAATACATATTTTTTGTCAAAATTGGATTTGTTCATATATCAAGACTATTAAACTAATAAAATGAATGTTAAAAATTATATTGAATATATTATATATATAAAAAATTAATATAATTCAACATGATTTATTTTGTTATTCATTTTTACAAAAAGTACGTGTAAACATTTATATATTTTTTGAATAAATCGATTTTATTTTAAAACGTGGTTTACATTAATTTATAATTAAATGGTAATAAATTTATATGTAAACCATAATTTCATGATTTAGTTAATTCCATTAATACCTTCTATTATTACAACTATGTTATAATTTTCACATTTTAATAATTATATTATTAAAATTATGTTTTGTAGAAACTTAGTGTTTTGTGTAATGAAATAAAATCTGGTGTTTTCTACAGTGAAACCATAACATGGTTTAGTGTATAAGACAATACATCAAAGAAATTTAATTTATTTAAAAAATGGTTCATGAGAAACAAGGTTGTTACATTCTACAACCATTAATTGTATTTCACCCTCCCAAATTATCATTAAGATACAAAAAGAATAGAAATATTCTATCTCATCATATCCTCATGTTCCCCAATAGATTTCTCTTACTAGAGGTTTCCCAATAAAATTACCAAGTTGTTATTATGGTTTCATATATATTTATCTGTATGATCTATAATTTCAAATATATTTTCATCATGACAAAGATCATTCAATATTAGTATGACCTCTAAGTTCAGTACATGGTAAGGGTCTATTATATACATTCTCTAAAGAGATACAAGGTACACATCAAGGATTTTTGGGAAATTTGGTAGATATTCCATGTTATAGGCTATCATACCAAAATGATAAATATTATCAAAGGGAAATAAATTTGTAGGGATTTGATTCCATTTATTCCCAAACATAATAAACATCTTTAATAAAGAAATTCAAAGAAACAATTTATCACCATCTTTAAATTCCAAATCACATCTTCAGTTATAAGGATTAAAGTGATGTCGAATTTGTGTTTCCTTGACATGATACTGAATGGTTCTATCCCTCTCATCTATATCATCTGAAATCTCAGACTCCTATAGAATTCTTTCTCCAAAGGAATCCCAACACATTATAGTCATACATTTCTTCTCGAAGATGTATTCATAAAGAGATTTCATGAATTGTTGAGTGAAACATATTTTTGTAACAAATATGAACAAGAGGATTTTGTCAATACCATCCACATTTCAAATCCATAAAACAAGATATCAACATATCCTATGAGGTATTAATTGGTATTATATATTGACTATCTATCTGACGATGATTAGAAGTGTTGATACTCTGTTTTCTATCATGTTCTCATTGAAGAATTCATTTAAATTTTTAACGTAAAACTTATGGCCCAATAAGATAAAAATAATTTGGTACACCATGAAACCTTACCACTTCCTTATTTTATATCCTTGAATGTTTATCTAAAGGAAATTATTTTACAATAGTAATGAATTTTACTGGTTTAGTAAGGTGATCAACTTTCACCCTATTGAATTAAACCAATTTCAGGTTTTAAGGAGTCCAATGAAAATATCAATAGTTATGTCCTCCCATTACTATTATATTATGGGTGATGGTTGAATCATTCTTGTGTATTTTTTTCTTTAAGCCTTAACTTGTTGTCACACCATGTACCGAGATAAAAACTCAGTGATAACTCTCTTCATGCCATCCAATGAGAAGTATTCCTTCAAATCTATATACATATTCATACTTATTTGATAAATTTAGAATGAAAAATATATGAGTTTTTCGGAGTAGTTAACTCAAGAGGGGATGGGTGAATTGAGTAACTATAGAATTTTCTGTTTAAAAGATATTAGTTTTAAAAATAATGAATTCCCCAAAAATAGATGTATCCCAGTTAATCAAGGTTATATTTTTATAAGAGTTTCACTCTTTAAACAACTTCTTAAAAGATTGATTAATTCTCAGTAATCATAATTGTTATAATTAATATTACTTTTGAAGTTATCCTATTAAGAAAAATCAGATATAACATATTTCCAATACTAACTATGAAATTGAATTTAGTGTTTTTCTTGATTATGCAGTAAAGCAATAAAATAGAGTAGACTAAATCTAAGTGACACAGTGGATATTAAACAAGTGGTTCAGTCTCAAGCCGAGGCCTAATCCACTTCACTTGGTGATCACCTAAAACCATGTTGTTTATATAAATAATCATTGATCAACACCCTGGATCAGTGTTAACAATAGTACATGGACTGTCTAGGCCACACAGGGACCTCTCCCACAGTTTTCAGGGGTAAACAAAGTAATGACTAGTCCACAGAAGGACCTCTTCCACATTTTTCATAGGTACGCAAGGGTAAAGAATATGGTGTGAGGATTTTAGAATCCTCCAGTCCAACACAGGAGACAGTGTGTGTGTAAAATATATAGAGTACACAAATTACTCGAAAGTAAATAAAAGAATCAAAAAGAGAGAGTAAATGTGAGTATAAGATGCTCTAGTGATTAGCAGTGCAGCTCTAGACTCCTTGGATAAGACAGAAATGCTTCTGAGTCCTTCTCTAGTTTTTGTGTTGAAAAACAGAGTTTCAAGGTTCAGCTTGTGTTCTTCATAAGTAAATTTGGTCTCATGATCCCAGTAAATTGTGTGTTCTTCAATAGAGTTGGATTGCATCCATGATACAATTTCTTCCTTGAAGATCTTACAATGTGTTCTTTTTTGTCATGCTCACTGGCATGTTTTCTTATTCAGTATCATGCTCTGGAGTGTGTATATTCTTCCTTTTGGTCACACTTCTCTTTATCTTTGAAAATGTGTGAGATTTTGCAGATTGGTTCCATATGTTTCATACCTCGTACCTCGTACTATGTCTATAAAGAAACATTAAATATGCCAGTTCATTAAAGGAGTCAAATATGACCTTTAATAGTTAAATAGATAAATAAAAAAGAGTTTAGGAAATTGTGTCATAGTAGATATGAAAATGGTCTCACCTTCATGGTATCTTCTTCACGATTTCTCCTTCAGGGAATCTCTCTGGCACGGTGTCTTGCTTACGGTTTCTGGCTTCACGGTGCCTTTATGACTTTGTCTTGCTAACTATATCTGGTACTTAGGAAAACAAAGTTTCTATCTTACAGTTTCAGTTATTAGTGTCTTCCTTCACAGTGTCAGGAATACTGTGTCACGCTGTCTTGCGGTCACGGTGTCTCATGGTCACGGTGTCTCATTGGTCACGATGTATCATTGGTCACGGTGTCTGACTTACTGTGTCAAGCTTCACAGTGTCTTGTACTTAGTCAAATAATGGTATTCAGACATAAATAGTAATATGCATAAAATGAATTAGGGTTATCCATTATCAAGTATGAGACAACTTGAAACATAAATACACATGATTAATAAGATTTGTGAGATTTATGATTATTAATATGATGTATAATTATTATTGAGATTTTTTATCCTTAAAACATGATTAATACATGAAGAGTCCAACAATCTCCCCCTTTTGATGATCACAAATCAAGTACAGTTAAAGGGTAAATTAAATGAAACTATCGAGAAAATAACATACAGACTAACAGATAACTTCTCACTTTCTTTACACATTTTGGGATTATCAAAAGGTAGAAATAATAGAGGGAAAACAGTGAAAATGGAATTAATAGTGTTTAGAATACAATAGATAGTAGAAATAAAAAACAAAATCAATGATATCCCCATCAGAAAAATAGTCGTTGGTCCTATTCATGGATTGGCCTTCTCTTTTCCTTTATC
Organism: Viscum album; assembly: GCA_963277665.1. Lineage (NCBI taxonomy): Eukaryota > Viridiplantae > Streptophyta > Magnoliopsida > Santalales > Viscaceae > Viscum > Viscum album. The sequence goes on along the minus strand of OY728143.1, from coordinate 55,791,002 downwards.
AGCAGCAGAAGATGAATCTATAGGGGTAGTAGCCGATGTAGAAGAATGCATAGAAGTGGTATATAGAGAAGGTAAAGGGATACCTTCAAAGACTGAGGGATCCAAACTTGGAGTAGTAGAAAATCTAGTCTTTGGCAGCTAAAGGATGACAGTTATGATCTAACTAAGATCCCGGCCAACAGACATGATTGTGGAAGCTAAGGGAGAAGTGAAATTAGGCAAACTAGGTATGAGAGGAGCTGCCGCTGGAGCTACAATTGTTGTGCTTTAAACATGGATATATGGCCTCAGAAGCATGATGATGTCTATGATTATCTCCCCTCTGTACTGCATAGACTTTTCAAGATCATCTTTATTTTTCATAAATGTGTCCTACAATCTGGTAAACTCAGTCAGCTTCTGGACTTGGTTTTTGAAGGCCTGGGTTGTAGGAGGGATTCGAAAATTCTTCACAAGGTATTTGAAGTGATGGTTCATATCAATCATTGAGAAAATCCGGTTGAAATAGAAGTCCACTTTCTTAGAGATCTCCTGCTGAGCTTCATTGGCAATATTTGAGTGAATTTGAACCAAGACCAGCACTCTATCACTGTTCTTAACCACTTCAGATAAATGAGTCATATCAAAGCCACTTAAGGCATTCTGAATTTCTTCCTTGACTATAGATCTGAGCAGGGAACTATCCAAAGAAGGAGAAGAGGTTTGACCATAGGAAGTATAAGCTTTGACTATTGTTGTTAGAGACTTGAGCTGATTTAGGACCTTTTGAAGATAGTAAGTATGTTCATCTGTGTGTTCGTTCAGGTTCTCCACAAGCACTCTCATGCGGTTCAACATCTGCGTGATCCTTTCTCAAATCTTTTCATCAAAGGATAGCATATATGGGTGACTCTGGGACACAATATCTCGAGAGATGTTTAAAATAGAAGGTTCAAGAGAAGGGGGAGTAGGATCAGGCTCTGATCTGGAATATAGATATTTTTGCATGTCTTCCACCATGCTTTTCAGAGTTGTATCTTTAGTAATGATAAACTTGTTATCAACCCTTACTTCTTTAATTTCATGAATCATCTTGGGTTAAATATGCCCGATAATATTTTCTAAAATCATTGAGGTATCTTCCTGACTCAGTTGGGTCACAAGACGAGGTTGAGAGGACAAGAGTTTCTCAACTCTAGCTAAGATATTGTCTCCAAATACATTCAGATCGTCTTTACTGACATGGGATTGTTGTTCAGGTAATCTTGTTAGTGGAGGAAGTGGTACAGGTTTAGGGTCAGGTGGAGGTTGAGGTTCAGGATGAGGTTGAGGTTCAAAGCATGTGACAGATTTCAGTTGAAACAAAGAAGAAAGGTCAATCCCAGTGGAAGTAAGCAGTTGAGATTCACTCACATCATAAAACCTACAGAATTTATATTGAGTGTCCACCGAATATGACTCATTTGGTTGATATTCTTATCAGACTCCACCACATTAGCCTCAGCTTCATTAGTCTCATGATTTTGATGTTCCTACCCCTCAACATGTGCTTCCATTTCCGAACCTTGAGCCTCAGGTACTTGATTTAAATTCACTGGTTCATCTCTAATTTCCTCATCTATTTCTTACCTCACCAACTAAAAGGCTATCTCCATCCTCTCTTTAGTAGAGGGTATGAACTCAGGAACCGAATGTTCCAAAGGAAGGTCTTCCAGATTAACTTCTTGGATGGAAAGGAGATCTTTTTGAGTTGCTTCTTTCCCATTAGAGAGTTCTCTTACTACATCCTTTTCCAAGACAGAGAGTTGTCCAGATTTGTTTCTTCCATCACATGCTGCTCAGGTTCTGGAATAACTAAATACCTTACAGCATCGGGTTGGGTTTCCAGATTTACATCATCTCTAGGGATATGAGGTTCTTCTTCAAGAACAATAGGAGGATTAATAGGCCTTCCTTCTTCAACAAAAACTTCTTCTTCATCTTCTGGATACTCAAAAACTTCGTCTGGTTTCAAACCAAGATTATAAATGTCTTTTGGCCTTGTTGGATAGTCTACGGGATTGAAATTCTCATAGATATTATCATTATCATCAACCCATTCCTTCTTCCAGGGGTTCCAGTTTCTTTTCATCCTCTTAATGGTAGGTTTGGATAAACAATATTCATAGTACATATGTGCTTCATCATTCTGTCTAACTACTCCTTTGGCAACAATATTTACTGAAATCCACCTAGAGTAAAATATAGATGTGGATTTGGAAGTGACCTTGATCAATTCACACATATGGTGAATGATGTATTTACACAGGTTTATCTTGTGTCCATTCTTCAAAAGTTGAATCATAAATACATCCTGATACTTTATGACAGAAAATTCACATTTCCTCAGGAAAATCAGATTTTGAACAAATTTGAACAACAACCTTGTCTCCCCATCAAGTTCAGCAGCTATGGCCCTTCGCTTGGTCCCATTTCCAATGAGAGTTTGCAGTTCATTTTCCTAGTCAAAGAGTTCAGTTGTAGGTGGGGGATCTTGAAGATAATCATCACAAATTCTTTCGTGAGGTATCCTAATGCATGAATCCCATAACCTTGATGATAAAGAGCATCTTTTTCCATTGATCCAACTCCTCACGACATAGCTTTCACCAACATCAAAAGAAAACTGAGCATACTGATAAAACTAAGCTACCAGCCTTGGATAAATGGGTCTTTCCTTCTTATAGAACCATTCAAGTCAGCCTTGTTCTATTAATACTTATAGGACCAGAGACTTGCTAGACAATAGCCACTTAGGGCAAACTTCTTTTTCAGGTACAACACTACGGTTTACCAGGTTTGGATTCAAGGGTCCTTTGGGCGCCAGCTTCGGTGCTCTCTTCTTTTTCATCAAGCTGGGATTCTCAGGTGTGGATTAATATGGACGCTTAATCCTTGGAATTCACAGAAGGTCGAGAGAGGGTTTCATGATTTAAAGGATTCGAGAGAGAGTGAGCATGAGAAGGTTCAAGTGAAGAACCGAGTGAAAACCCTTTTGTTTTATCATTTGGGAATGTCAATGGTCACAAAAATAAAAACACGAGAAAGTATAAAGTGGTGAAATAAAAGTTACTATGATATGGGTTAAAAGAAAAGAATAAATAATATTCATGGTGAGACCGTGAATGGTCGTTACGGTGTGATGGAAAATGGTTGTCGTGGTGAGACAGTCCGTAGTCGTCACGTTGAGACTATGAATGGTCTGTTTAGTCACAGTAAGACAGTGAGTAAACTGTTTAGTCACGGTAAGACAGTAAGTGACAGACTGTGAACACATGGTGCTAACAGTGAGACTGTAAACATGTGACAGTAACCGAGAAACCCTGAACATGAAAGAGTAATGTAAAATATAGTAAAGTATTAAATAGTAAGACCAGTAAGATATCTATTTGTGATTTATCATACAAAGATCATGTATGATGTAATCTATGCTCTCAGAAATTAATGGTATAGTGAATATATCAACCAGATGATACTCAGTGCCAATGAATTCTAAGGTGATATCACCTTTTTGATAATGATCTGTCAAAAAGTGTTGTCTTGCATCAATATGTTTTGTCCTAGAATGTGAAATATGAATTTTTTTAGATGTTGATAGAACTTGTGTTGTCATAATTTATTGGTACATGTCTAAATTGATATCCATTGTCTAGTAATGTGTGTTTCATCCCCAAAATTTGTGCACAACAATTGCCAGGAGCTATGTATTCAGCTTCTGCAGTAGATAATGCAAAAAAAATTTGTTTCATACTACACCATGATACTAGTGACTTGCCTAAAAGGTGACATGTTCCAGATGTTCTCTTTCTATCTATCTTATAGCCACTGAAGTCAACATCAGAATAAATAACTAGTTCAAATTTTTGTCCTTTAGGATAGAACATTCCTAGATTGAGTGTATGATTGAGGTATTTGAAAATTCTCTTTCAACATTTAAATGATATTGTTTAGGATTTTCTTGAAAGTGAGTACACATACACACAATTAACATAATATCAGTATGGCTAGTAGTTAAGTAGAGTAAACTTCCAATCATTCCTATATAGGTGGTTTGATCAACAGATTTTCCAAATTCTTCAAGATCCAGCTTACAGGTGGAACTCATGGGAGTGTCACTGCTTTTTGTGCTATCCAATCCAAAATGTATTAAAATATCTCTAGTGTATTTAATTGAATTTAAAATAATTCCATCATTATTTTGAATGATTTGAAAACCATGAATGAATTTTAGTTCACCCATTAAACTCATTTCAAATTCATTTTGCATCATTTTAGAAAAATCAATGCATAATGAATTTTTTTAGACCCAAAAATAATATCATCTACATAGATTTGAACAACTAAAACATCACTAGATATTATATTTATAAAGATATTTGGATCATCTATTCCTTTTGTAAAACCTTTAGAAATAAGAAAAGTACTTAATCTATCATACCAAGCTCTTGGATCTTGTTTTAAACCTTAAAAAGCTGTTGATAGATTAAAAATATGACTGGGAAAATGAGGATTTGTTAATCCAGGGGCTGTTCAACAAAAACATCCTCAGTTATATACCCATTTACAAATGCACACTTAACATCCATTTGATATAGTTTGAAATTCAGATGTGTAGAATAAGAAATTAAAAATCTAATGGCTTCATGTCTGGAAACTGTAGCAAAAGTTTCCTCATAGTCCATTACTTCTTCTTGACTATAGCCTTATGCAACAAATCTTGCCTTATTCCTATCTATATTTCAAGCTCCATCTAAAAACCCATTTAGTGCCTATGAGAGAAGTGTCCTTGGGTCTTTCAAAAAGTTTCCAAACATTATTTCTTTCAAACTGATTGAGTTCTTCTTGCATAGAAATTATCCAAAATTCATCACTGATAACATCATCAATGTTTTTAGGTTCAAGTTGTGACAAGAAAGCTTGATGTTCAACCTTATTTCTAATAGAAGCTCTAGTTTGTGTTCCTTTCTCTAAGTCTCCTACAACAACATCTAAGGGGTGGTTTTTAAGGGTTCTAACCTTTCTATAAAAAGAGGGACTAGAGATTTTAGGTTCATCAACATATTCAGGTTTATTATGACTTGATTGCACAGAATTTACAGAATTGGAAGTTTTCACAGATTCATTCATAGAGGTATTTGAGGATTTTGAGTTGATGTTCAGATTTGATACATCATCTTCCATATTTTCTTGGCTGGTTCTAGGCCCATGTGGATCTGTTTCATGAAACATGATATGGATAGATTCTTCCACACATTTAGTTTTCTTATTGAATACTCTATAGGCTTTACTTGAAATTGAATAGCCTAGGAATATTCCTTCATCACTTTTGGTTGCAAATTTGTCAAGATTATCCTTAGTGTTGTGGATAAAGACTTTGCATCCATAAACTATAAATTAATTAACCTTCATCTTCCTATTATTCCGGAGCTCATATGGGGTCTTTTTGGGAATTTGTCTAATGAATACTCTATTGATTATATAGCATGTTGTGTTAACACTTTAGCCCAAATGTAAATAAGAAGGTCATATTCACTAATCATTGTTCTATCAATTTCTTACAAGGTTCTATTTCTTCTTTCTACAACACCATTCATCTGAGGTGATCTAGGGGAAGGGAAAATGTGATTATAACCATTTTTTGATGCAAAGGATTCCAACTCTTGATTTTAAAACTCACAGCCATGATCACTTCATAAAAATTTAATTTTATGTCCACTATGATTTTCCATAGATTTTGCATTCTTCGTAAAATAATAGTAGGCTTCACTTTTGTGAGCCATGAAGAAGGTCTAGGTATATCTAGAAAAATCATATACTAGAACATAAATATAGTGCTTACAATTTAAACTAGAAATTCTAGATGGTCCAAACAATCCATTTGAACCAATTCGAGAGGTTGATAAGTAGAGACTTCTTTTGTTGTTTTTAAAGATATTTTGTGTTGTTTTCCCTTTTGACAGGGATTACACACTTTTTCATTTGGAAACTCAAGTTTGGGTAAGTCTTTAACTATGAATTTTCAAGTTATCTTTCAAAACGAGTGAACATTACAGTGTCCTAGTCTCCTATTCCAAAGCCAAGATTCTTTATGAAAAACACTTAAGCATAAAACATGTTTAGAAGCAAAAGAATCTAAATTAACAGAATTGACATTCTCATTCCTTGATGCAGAAAATACCAATATATCTTTAGAATCAAGGACATTACATGCATCATTTTAAAATTTAACATGATATTCATCATCACATAATTGTGAGATACTATGAAAATTATATTTTAAACCATTAACAAATAGTACTTTAGAAATTAGAATCGAATCAGAGTTACCAATCTAGCCTAAGCCAATGATATTCCCCTTTGCATTGTCACCAAATGTGACATGTCCTCCATCTACACTTACCAGGTTCTTGAAGAATGAGTAGTCTCATGTCATGTTCCTTGAACACTCATTGTCCAAGTACCACAGATTTTTGCAGGAGCTCTTCAAGCATAATTCCTACAACATGATCAAGAAAAATATATTTTGGTACTGATACTTGTTTGGGTCTAATAACATTAGTAATAAGTGCTTTAGGAACCCATATTTGTTTCATAGGTTTCCTATAGGCATTATGTAAATTATTTGAAAAAAAGAATCTATTTGGTCCACAGTAACATGAAATAGTAGAATATGCATCATGAATATAGCTAGATGAGCTATTTCCAGAACTGGGAACCAAATTATAAGTCCTAGACTTTGAAAAAAAATCTACCAAGGTTTCTTTTACCAAGTTGGTATCCAATTCTAGTATTATATTTAGGAGCAATTTGATTTCCTAGCATTTGGGTAAGGGTATTTTTACCATTAGTAAATTTTTCCCTGTCACTTTTTAATTTCTCGTTAGACATTTTTAGTTATTTTTTTTCTTTGTGCAGTTGATCATTTTTCTCTTTTTCAGTTGTATGTTCAGATTTAATAGTTATTGTGAGTGCATGCTGTTTCTTCAATGATTTATATTTTTCATTTAATTCATTCCTCAAACATGTTGAAATAATCATACATTTCATCATTGGTCATATTTTCAGTGTAAGAATAATATGAGTTTTGTACATAAGATTTCAGTGTTACCTTAGATGTGTTTGTCATAAAACACATATTGTCTTTGTCAGCCTGTTCATAAGGTGATGTGTCTGATTCATTTGAACTATACTCAGAGGCACTCCAGGTGGCCTTCATTGAATTTTTTTACTTCTTGTCCTTGTCATCATATTTCTTCTTATATTTGATCTTTGGACAGTCAACCTTTATATGTCCTTTTTTATTACATTCATAACATACAATCTTATCAGTGTTGTCACTTCTCTTCTAGTCCTTTTTCCAGTGTCCTTTTGGATCATACATTCCATTGAAGTTATGATTAATGAAAAATATTTTCTTCTAATAAAATTGTTTGAATCTTCTAGCCAGTTGAGCATCTCCTCATCACTATCTGGTGATGATTGTTTAGTAGTGTAACTGTCTATTGAATCTTCTAGTTTTCCTTTGTGTTTGTGCTTTGAGAGAGAGGTCTAGAATGCAACAGATTTCCTCTTTGGTTTATCCTCCTCTTCTTTGTTGACTTTCATCTCTACCTCATACATCATTAGTTTCCCAATGTGTTCCTTTATAGGTAGTCTGCTAATGTCACATGACTCACTAATTGAGATAGAGGTTCCCCTCTATCTGTCAGGTAGACATCTGAGAATTCTCATGATCTGTTATTTGGCAGTGACTTTTCTTTCTAGAGATATCATTGTGTCAACAATCTCATTGAACATAAGATACATATTAGAAATATGCTCATCAGGTTTCATCTTAAAATTATCATATGTTATAGTATAATTGTTAAGTCTCATTTCTTTTACAATAGATGTGCCTTCATGTGAGACAGACAAGGTATCCCGAATTTCCGGGGCAGTTTTACATGAAGAAATCCTAATAAATTATTTATCTCGTATGGAAAATTATAAATCATTCATAGCACTAAAATTTTTATTGTAATCATGTTTGGTAGGTTCATCCCATGTAATTCTATCAGTCACAAGATGTTTGTATTCATCTATAATGGATGACCAGATTTTAAAACACATACTCTCTAGATGAATTTTCATTTTAATTTTCCTGTGAGTATAGTTTGTTCCATTAATGAATGGTGGTATGTTTGTTGCATCACCTTACAATATATTGTCCATACTAACAAATTACTTTAAATGATCCAGAAATTTAGAATTAACAGAAATTTACAGATCTTTAAACTACAACTATAGTCACAGTTGAATAAGATTACACAGAGTCATAATAAAACATCCCTATGATACCAAATGTTGGTCGGAGTAGTTAACTCATGATGGGAGGGTTGAATTGAGTAACTATAAAAATTTCTGTTTAGATGATATTAGTTTTACAAATAAATAATTCCCCAAAAATAGATACAGCCCAGTTAATCAAGGTTACAATGTTATAAGAGTTTGACTGTTTAATCAACTTCTTAAAAGATTGATTAATTCTCATAAATCTTAATTGGTATCACTAATATTACTTTTGATGTTATCCTACTAAGACAAATCATATATAACATCTGTCCAAGACTATCTATGAAAGTGAATTTAGTGTTTTTCTTGATTATGAGGTAAAGTAATAAAAAAGAGTAGACTAAATCTAAGTGACACAGCGGATATAAAACAAGTGGTTCAGTCTCAAGCTGAGACCTAATCCAGTCCACCTGGTGATCACCTTCCACCAAGAAATTTATGTAAATAAACTTTTATCCACACCCTAGATTGGTGTTAACAACAGTACATGGACTATTTAGGCCACACGAGGACCTATTCCATAGTTTTTGTGGGTAAAAAAATAATGACTAGGCCCCCCAAGGACCTCTTCCACAGTTCTCGTGGGTAAACAAGGGTAAAGAATATGGTGTGAGGAATTTAGAATCCTCTAGTCCATCGCAAGAGACAGTGTGTGTGTAAAATATACAGAGTACACACACTATTTGAAAGCAAATAAAAGAATCACTAAGATAGAGTAAATGTGTGTTTAGAATGCTCTAGTGATTATCAGTGCAGCTCTGGACTCCTTGGATAAGACAGAAATGCTTCTAATTCCCTCTCTTGTTTTTGTGTTGAAAAATAGAGTGTCGTAGTCCAGCTTGTGTTCTTCATGAGTAATGTTGTTCTCTTGATACCAGTACATTGTGTGTTCTTTAGTAGAGTTGGATTGCATGCATGAGACAATTTCTTCCTTGAAGATCTTGCAATGTGTTCGTTATGGTCGTGCTCACTAGCCTATTTTCATGTTCAGTATCGTGCTCTGTAGTGTGTATATTCTTTCTCTTGGGCACACTTCTCTTTATCTTCGAAAATGTATGAGATTTAGCCGACAGGTTCCATATGTGTCGTACCTCGTACATCGTACTATGTCTACAAAGAAACATTAAATATGCCAGTGCATTAAAGGCATCAAATATGTCCGTTAAAAGTTAAAAATAAAATTTACAGAATAGTTTAGGAAACGGAGTCACAGTAGATATTCTAACGGTGTCTCCATCATGGTATCTTCTTCACAGTGTCTCCTTCACGGTATATCTTGGTCACGGTGTCTTGCTTACGGTTTCTAGATTCACGGTGCCTTGATGACTGTATCTTGCTAACTCTATATGGAACATAGGCAAATAGAGTGTCTATCTAACAGTGTCGGTTATTAGTGTCTTGCTTCACGGTGTCAAGCTTACTATGTCACATTGTCTCGTGGTCATGGTGTCTCATGGTCACGGTGTCTCATTGGTCACGGTGTCTCATTGGTCATTGTGTCTGACTTACTGTGTCAATCTTCAAGGTGTCTTATACTTAGGAAAATAACTGTATTGAGACTTAAACAGTATAATGCATAAAATGAATTGATCATTTCCATTATCAAGTATGAGATAACTTGAAACATAAATAAACATGATTGATAGGATTTGTGAGATTTAGTATTATTAATAAGATTTTTAATTATTATTTAGATTTGTGATCATTAAAATATGATTAATACATGAAGAGTCCAACAATATGATATTCATATAATATATTCTTATTAAAATCTATTAAGGATGGAACCCTGAAATGGTTCCCGAACATTATCATTACATCCTGATCAAGGTTAAACTATGTAATAATCATATCCTTCTTTTATAGATCTTCATCTTTATTCTATAACTCTTTAATCATCACATAGATTTAGGTTTTATCTATAAGATGAGAAATAAATGATTTTCTACCTTACTTAAGTACTTTTCATATACATCCATTGGAAATCCATAATATTGGATCTTTTGTGATCCTCATCGTGGATAATTTGGCATGATCCTTTCAACTCAAAGAATATGCAACCTCGTTCACTTTCCCAAGGAGAAAATGTATTGATATTTAATAATCCTTTATCATCTTTAACCATATTCTTTGAAACATGTTCAAATAATTATTTGTGAATATATATTTCTTACTTTTATGGTCAATATATATATATTGTACTTTTATTATTACAGATAATTATGCTATATCATTAATAAAATAATTACTTTCAGCTAACTCAAAATCATGAATGACATAATTTTTTCCACGAATCTCCAAATTCAATTTGTAATAAGTGATAAACATGTTATTATAAATAAATAAACATCATAATACAATCATGTATGAATAAAAAACATTAAATACCTCTCCCCATTATCGAAAAATGCTATAACTCATGCGTTGGCCTATATTATCTTTTGTTCCTTGAAATTTTCCTTATATTCATCCATCTAGAGAAACCCAACACCCTTTTAAGCTAACATTGTCAGATTATTATATATTTGTGAGAAATTATCAACAAATCATTGATAATATATAGATAAACCATGAAAACTATGGATCTTAGTTACCACGGTTGGACTAGTAAGGCATTCATCAGCCTCCATAATTGATGGATCTAATATTATACCATCTCTTGAGATTATGTGGCCAAAAAATAAATACATTTATAACCAAAATTATATCTTTGTATATTTTCATATAATTTATCCTTGTTTAGGGTCTTTATCATAATTGTTAAGTGGTCTTCAGGATTTTCGTTTATCTGTTAATATATAATGATATCATCTATAAATACAACACAAAAATAATCAATGTAATCTCTAAAGAATCTATTCATAAAATCCATAAAGATGGTAGGGTATTTATTACATCAAAAAGGTATCACAATATATTCATAGCGCACGTACCTTGTACATAATTCAACTTGGGTGTATCCTAGTTCTTGATCCCTAGTTTATGATATCTAGATTAATGTTAAATCTTGTAAAAGTACTCACATTTTCATAGTTGATCAAACATATCATCTATATGGGGAAGATGATAATTGTACTTTATTGAAATCTTGTACAACTCCCAATAATCATTTCAGATTCTATTTAACCCATATATATGTTTCTCAAAAAAAAATTGGTGAAACCCAAGGTGACACACTTGGCTGAATGAATCCCTTATCATGATTTTCATGGAATTTCTTCTTCATTATTTCAAAACTATTTGGGAAATTCTATAAGGAGTCTTTGTAATTGGTGTGGAAGCATTTATGAGTTCTATCAAGAAGATAACCTCACATGTTGGTGGAAGACTATGTAACTCTACCTTAATGACATCTAAAAATTCATGAAAATAGGAATATCATCGATTTCAATTTTACCCTAATAATTTTTTATAAACAACCCTTCAGTATTGGAATAAATACCCATAAATAGGATGTAATATCATTAGTAAGTTCATGAATATTCTCAAATTGATAGATTTACATAGGATTGTTTAAAACATCAAAAATAATTTCCCATAAATGAAAATTTATGTGGGTTTAATAAAAAGAATAAAAATTCTTTCCTAAGATGACATCAAATTCCACAAGTGAAATAATTATATGATTTATAGGAAGCACATTCCTACAAAAATAAACTTGATAGGAATCATATATTTGAGATTAAATCATCATAACATTAAGGGTTTGAACTTCTAATTCCACATATAATCATTTTTGTGCAATCTTAACACCCTTAGAAAAAAATTTAGATATGAACGAGTTGGTTGATCTAGAATCAAATAAGACATTACTAGTTATATAGTGTATGTAATTTATAACATTCACTACTTCTTTATCATACCCCTCCTCATAAATAGTTATCGCTTGATACTTCCCCATTTAACTCACCTTAAGAGGTTGATGATTCCAATCATCCCCACTAATCATTATGTTTGTTAGTTGGTTCGGATAATTCTTATTCTCCATATATTTCAAAAACTAATGTATGGGAGGTTTATTCTGTGTGGATTTCCATCTATTCAACTCATTAGACAACTTATTCTCATAAATTTTGTAATCAAATGCTGGAATTATTTCCCTTTTACACATAAATAATTTATTAGACCCCATAAGACAACATCCTCTATGACTCCTTCTACACCTAGGGCAGGAAAGAAGGCTCACCTTCATTTCACCATGCTATTTATATTTTCCTTTGAACTAGATATTCCTTTTCATGTTAAAACTATGAGTTTATACGTAAATATAATCTCCACTTAAACCTTAATTACACAATTAACAATATCCTAATAGATATTAAATTACCTTATGGATTTTTACATTTGGAGACTTCTCTTTAACCCATTGATGAATCAACCAAACATACTTTCTGGATGGATGATAATTCCAGAATTTTTACATAGATGTCATGTAAAATTATCCTTGTATTTGCTGATGGATTCATATTCCTTTTGCATAAACATAAGGAAATCTTATTAAATATTCCTAATAATAAAATAGGTTTAGTACTTAGTGAAGAATTAATTTTGGAACTCATCCAAACCAATTGATCCAATTTAAACTTGCAACCTTTTATTGTTGATTAGATTCCACTACTACTCTACTTCACCTTCTAACTAATAAACAACAATAATGCTATTATTTTATTCCAAACAAATGATAATAGAGAATATATTCTCAGTGTTACTGATCCATCTTTAAAAAACAAGTGGATCAAAAGAGCTACTGAAAGATAGGAGAATATTCTGCATGAAGGACTCAAATGAATTTTGTTTCCCCTATTCTCATTTTTATTTCCAATGTTGTTCATATCATTAGAAATTCATGTGACCATAGAAATAATATTTCTTACTCCAACTCCTATAAAATTTTGTTACCCATGAAGACAATAGTTCTATTGTCCATCACAATTTCCATTAATGTGTTTTCTTTAGGTTCAGGCCATTTACTGAAACCAAAAATCATAGAGTAAAAAATATGTTTCATTGTGAGGAACCATATAATCAAGAAAACATTTTATATAATGTATAAATTATGTCACATTCTTTAATCTATGATGCCTTTGGCTTATCCTTAGATACATCCCTAAACATATACTTATAAATATCTCTAGTGTACTCACCAGTATTTCTCATCCCTGTTTCCAAAGATTAAAAAAAATATGTAATATAATCTAGAGAGACCCTCACTTTTATAAAATTAATGTTCATCTTTTATATGGAATACTTAATACATTACAGTAAAATACACCCAAAGACCGTTTTAGATTATTGTATTTTGAATCATAGAAACAAAGACACTATTTCATATGTGAGCTACATTTTCTCCCAAAAATTCTTCATGAATATAACCCTTCTTAGACCAAACATACATAATAAAAATCCCCATAATCTGAGGAAATTAATCGTAAAATGGGGTGAGCTCTCATGAGAATTAATGGTAAATAAGGGACATATAAAAGAATATCATGGGCATAAGTGTTGGAGAATAAGATCATAAAAATAGAATATCATACCATACATATTAAATATCATATTCATGAGTCGTAGAATAAATATTGGGAGTTCCTAAGACATGAATCACAAGGGAATCAATTGTATATTCCATTAAAAAAACACAGGAATATTACAAGGAATGTTTTGTAGACACATGATCCTAAAATATCAATTCATATAATTCAAGGAACATTTCCTTATCTTAAAAGAGAACTTTATATAGGATAAATGTACTAGTTGGGACATAACACCATCCTTAGTTTCAGTCCTTTCCTTGTAAGGGATCAAGTATCCCCATCTTCCCATGGTAAATTAGGTTTCCCCACTTCCACAATGGATCAAGACCATTTACATGATTCCCATCAATATATCATGAGATATAAATCATTACCCAATGAATTTAAGGTAAATATAGGTCCCAACTATCACATAATGAAAACAATACATATGTTTTCCACGAGAACATGAATCATTCATCATATTAGAAACCATGGAATGAAATGGTATTTAAAAACATTAATCAATCATAACCTAACTCGTGGAAAATATATGGGTTTAATAAATATTATTCCATCATAAATATAAAAAAATTCATAGAATTAATAAGATGGGTAGCATTGAATCATATCCCCATTAAAACATAAGTAACATAAAATACCATTATTTTCAGTTTAAAATAATTTTGAGAGATCACTTGCAAAAAATTCTAAAAGAAAATATCATTCTTCCCTAAAAACGTTTTCATTTTTTAAAATGTCGTTAAATTTTAAATGAAAAAAATATATATTTAAAAATAAACTACTAATCATTTAAGGGGTGATTCAAATCATTATGGTCTCATAATAACATGAAATTTCTATTTTTTCCATATAAGTTGAAAAACATTCCTTTCATACATTTCTTGGAAAAGTAAAAAATTACCTCATTTGGAAGACAAAACAAATATACCTTTAATATTGTGTTTTAAAAAGTCATAACTAGTAAAACATTCTTCAAAATAAATATGAGAATAGTAAAAAATGGAATGATTTTTAGAAAACATCGAACCTGTAGAAAAATATTCCAAAATGGTTATTTAATATGAAACAATCTCAAATATTAATGAGATTGTGAAATTAATACCCATCGCTATATAATTATTAGAATCATATATCCCATGATATATAGAAAATTATGTTGATATGGAAACACCATATTATTATGGATAATTCTAATAAATTTAATTCAGGGGATGTATATAAACCATATAGGTTAAATAATTAGTGTGTAAGGCATGTGTCCGAGAGAAATAAAAGTGAGACAAAATTCCAATGACTTATATCTTGACTCTATTTTTACTTGTTATGTTATTCTATATAGAAAATATATGTTTATTACATAGATATTAAAGAACTGAATTTAATTAAATAATAACATATATGATTTAATTAGGGCCTTATATTATCCATTTATTAACCATTCCATGTTAGTGTATCGTTTCAGGTAATATATGCTTCTTTTGACATGTTATTCTTGATCCTATTACTTATATTATGATTATCTTATTTACAAAATTTAAATAATTATATAAGTATAATATATATTTAGTATATATATATATATTTATAATAATTTATAAAGACCTAAGTATGTTATATAATACACCGTTTATAGAGACAGTATGTCATACATACGAATGAACAATGTTTTTATTTAATTATCATTTTGAACGAAAGTAATAAATTAAATATATATATATATATGTATATAATGATTATAAAATCATAAATAAATAATATATATCATATAAAAATATTTATTCCATCTTAATTCCAAACCATGAGATTAGTAATAGGTAAAAACGAACAACATCGTTTCGCGAGGTAGTAGTTAACCATACACCAGAAAAGTATGTTTGTCACCCATTTGATTGAAGTGTGTGTGAGAGTAGCTTGAACCCTTTTTAGGAAAAAATAAAAATTTATTTATTTTACTAAATTTTAATGTATAATAACATAATAATAATATTTTAAGTGTAACATAATGAAAATAAAACAAAATAGATTCTAAAAGGATGTTAGTTATTCTTTGGGAACTACTCTTTGTTTCCACCAAATGAATTATTTGGTTGAATTGTTTCCCAATGGAAGGATTCTCGTATTAAGGTATAGATTTTGGATTATATTTTGATATATTTTTACCCAAACAAATATGTACTTATGTGTCTGGAAAATATAAAAAGAGGATCTATTTTTTAAGAGAGGTGAGAAGCACTTTTGGAATTTCCTCAAAATATTAATTTATAAAAAAATAAGACTCAATCATAATTCTTTTAAAAAGTCGTGAATTATGTTCAAAATGACGTGGGGTTTTTATCCAATAAACCAATTTATTTTAGACATGGTTTGGTATTATTTTAAACCTTTAAATTTTTATTTAACCTTAGTTATCCTATTTTAATTTTTACAATGGTGACAATTTTTTTTACATTAAATGGTTTTAATTTTTGTTTATGTGATGTTAATTTAATAATAAATGAATGATTTATAAAATTTACACCATATTATAATTTTTTACAAGTTTTATTATTTTTAAATAATTTAATAAATAATTATTTTAATAAAATATCATAAGTCTAAATTTTGACATATTCATTAATTTCATTTTATGGAGACAAATTAAACAAGCTAATATTGAACCAATTATTCTAATACACTACTAAAATGTCATATTCATCTCAAAAATTTGGGTATAACCATAATTATATATTTCTTTCAATATTTATAAAATAATTTATTTTATTTTGTCATTAATTGAATAATAAATGCATCATCATTTTGTAATTATTTATGATAATTGTTTATTTATAAGAAATAAATTTATAAGATTTAGAAAAAAATTATTTTTTAAAATAATATATATATGTGATCATATATTCTATAAAATAAATCCTCGGACTATTAAATAAAAAAATAATCCACAAAATTTAAAATTATAATAAAATGATTAGCATATATTATTCCACAAATAAATATCTACATATAGAATTAACCAAAATAATAACGATATAAAATAATTTTAAAACCTCAAATATTATCTCATACCCTTCATCTTACATCCCCAAATAACTATTATAATTCATGAAAAATAATTTACTACAATAATCATAATGGTTATACATGACTCAATAAAATAAAATATTTAATGATATATCATTAATCAAATCAATATACAAAAAACATTAAACAAAATTTGATCCTATATTTTTCACTACATAAAAAATATAATATGTATCCATAAATTTGTTAAAAAATAGAGTATTTCATACTCACCTATATATCATGTAAGAAAATTATAGTAAATTTACCATTGTTTTCTTTTGTATTTGGTTTTAAGCCTTATGACCTTTCCAGATGCAATGAGTGGTCACCTACCCTATGGGAAGTCTATTTTCTAAATCCATATTAATAAAATTCTTATAATGATCCAAAAAATATAAACATCCTAAAAATAAATCTATTCGGCAAAAACTTTCTATCCATTATGTACTTATATATAGATTATTATATCCACAAAAACAAATAACATTAATGGAGTATTATCACCTCAACATTAGTAATCTTATTGACCCAATATTTTTTCAATATCTTTATAAAATATACAAAAATATAAAATTATTATTCTCTAAATAATAATATCACTAATACATGTAATAAACTTATGGTTTTGGTATGAGTTATTATCTCAAGAGGTGGTTAATTGGGTACCCTATAAAAATATCTTTTCAAAATAGATTACTTTGAAATCCTCCAATTGTTTAAATAAATCCCCACTTATCAAAATATGTTTTATGATATATACTATAATCTTTATAAAAAATTATATAAAAATTTATTAGGTATTGAATGAATAATAAATAACATTATTAGTTTTTTTAAATCAATTGACTAGATAAAATACTATATGGACACAAATTAAGATAATTTATTAATGTATATATATTGTTTATAGATAAAACAATTTTCAGCTTTAAAGAGGAAATAAGGTAAAACAAAATTAAAGAACTTAATGGAAGGATTGAATACAAAAGGCTCAGTACCAAGTCAAGAGTTATTCATCTCTACTTGGAGATCACCCACCACCAAGAATTTTATATAAAAAAAACTAGATGATCCACATCCTTGAACAGGTTTTACAACAGTTTACAAACTGTCTAGGTCTCACACAACATCATCTATAGTAATATGTGGGTACTAAAACGAATAGTCCACTCAAGGATCTCCACCACTATTATCTATTAGTGTAAAGGTGTAAGAAAACATAATAAGATACCTAGATATCTCCCAGTTTAGTACAGAAGACAATGTTCATGTGATAAAACATTGTATGCACACAAACATCTCAAAATGTAATAAAGATAAACAGAATAGAGAAAACCTAATACTGCATATTTTATAAATGCGTGATCTATTTCAAGGTTGATTTTGACTCATGATTTAATTTTCAATGTTTCTTGAGTTGTTCTCTCTTGAGAAACCCATGAAGCACATAGTGTCGAACTCTCATGTTCTTGACTGATGGAAGTAATTAGTGGTGATTATGTCATTTGGATTTCTGTTTAAGTGTTTATAGTAAGTGAAATCTTATTTTTTTCAATCAGTTTTAGATCTTTGTGTGTTCAGTATGTTTTATCTCTCAACTTTCTATCATTTGGTTTCGTACACTATTATATATTTTTTCCAAAATGAGTCCCTGTCAATTTTTATCAAGAGCAGCATGAATATCAAGATCCATTTTCCTTCCTCATATTGCAAGTCTAACACTAACATCAATGAATTCTGTTGAAGATTTAAAATACATTAATTAAAACAATAAATGGAATTAAATTCAATAATTTAGTCATTAGAATAAATTTATTCAAAAATAAGTTTAAGTAAATAGTGTTAGGGGCTTATTTTGGTGGTGTCTCAAATTCTAGTGGTATGTTTTCTAGCAGTATGACACTGGATGTGTCATAGAGTTAGCCAAAATTTCACTACTCTAGCTCTGTCTCGACTAGTTCTATCTGGTTTTGAAGTGTCTTATACTTGGGAAAAATTATTTTTTAGAGGTCTGACACTAGTGGTGCCATATCTAGTGGTATCTTGTATATAGTCAAATTTATGTTCTTCCCTCATTAAATCCCCATGGTGTCTTATACTTTAAAAACATTCACTCAGGTGGTATTTCTTCTGATGGCCTCTCATAAATAGTGTTATTTTTATGCTGACTATGTCATAACATGATGGGATCTGATACTTTTTCCAAAATATGAGTTAGTGGTGTCTTAGCCTCAGTGGTGTCTCAACCACAATGGTGACTCATACTTAGATAATTTCATCAAATGAATCTATCATATTGATCTACTTATAAAGAAACATAAAATTCATTAATATCACTAGAATAATGATTTTTTGATCATAAAAATAAGGTTGTCAAAAATATCTCCATTTTTATGATCATAAATAATGGGATAAAAGAATATTATAAATGTAAAAAACTTGTAATCAATGCTAGTACAAACCATGATATAACATTCATATTAAGTCTACATGGTATCAAATAAAAATCATAAAAAATAGTATGAATCCATGTTAAGTATAATGTGTCTAAAATAAAATGACTACAAAATTTATATTATAAAATATAACATAGAGACATCAATTTAATAAAAAAAATTACATATAACATAATGGTCTCTAAAAAACCAAAACAAATATTCCATTATAATTCTCTACCTTTTGGGATTATCCAAATGGTAAATATTTTCCATGAAAGTTCTATAAGAATACAAATACTAATGTGTAGCAAATTATTCAAAAATATTATAAAAAAGTTATTAAAAATTAAGTCCCATAAAATACGTACAATTCAATACCACAAAAAAAGGATCAATATATGGAAGAGAGGTCCATTAGATCATTTCCCTTACCCTTGGACTTCTCTTGGTCTAAGGAATAAGGGTTATCCAAGTCTTGTAGAGATCTAATTAGAATAGATATAATACTAGATGATAGTCTAACTATTGATCAAGGATGATCTTATAAGACAAAAACTAGTTGGAGTTGTCTCAATGCTTGAACAAGATACATAGGAAAAGAAGAAATGTGGTAGGAAGAGATACTAGAGGATAATGAAAAAATCTTGGTCTAAAATATAAATGATGATTAATATGGACAAGTTCATGGGAAACAATTTTTTGGAAATGAACATGATGAAAATTCTCCATGAGATTTATAAAATCAATAATAATATAGAAAACTCTTACTATTGAACAAAAGAAATCATCATTTTATTCCATAAACCATCTCAACATTGGAGTCGTCTCCTTGAATTGTCTTACTTTCTCTTTAAACGCCTAATAAATTGGTGGCATCCATAAATTTTTAGTGAAAAATATTGAAGATATCATACATATCATGATTTGTGTAAATCCTAGATAGATAATACCTAATATCGCTGGTAATTGTTTCTATGGATGCATCTATATTCTTGGAATATGATCTGATAATCATGTTCATTTTCTCATAAATTTTTTCAAAACATCCATATAATTTATAAAGGGATCAGAGTTTATCCACTTGAGGGTCTATTTGAGAAATCAGCAAATTATTCTTTAATAACTATTCTAAAATGTTCTATATCCATTGATGGAGTAGATAGAGTATACTTTTCTAAAGATGTATCCTCCATAATATTTTTGGAATCCATCCTTGGAGGAAGAAATGGTTAACTATAGGAATTCAATAATATCCTTGATATATTCATATTAATTTACAATACTCTTATTCTCAATCTCAACATATACTTTATGATGAATCATGTTCGGTTGGATATGATTGATTACCAACTCAATGTGATATCTGGAATCCTTTTTCCAATGTTTTGTCAGAAGAGGAGTCTGATTTATCAATATCTCTATGATGTCTGAAATAAAATTTTGACCAAATAAATTCACGTCCCTTCTGTGAATAAGGCAACTGGAATAGTAATAGGAGCTTGACTAGGTTCAACTCTTGGAGTTCTAATGGAATCAAATTTCTATAATAAGCTATCAAAGTATACATGAAATATCATATATCCCTTATGATCTCCTTTATTTTGAACCTCATTTTCACATTTATATGTTTGACTCCTTACAACCATAGACGTCTTTCCCCATTATTCTTCCACTAGATCAACCAAATGATTTAGAAAGATTATTGAGATAGTTTCAGTGGTAGGTGTAGCCACACCATAATATATTACTACAACTTCAAGACATTCTGTCCATATTTATCTCTATGCACCTAAGGTGCGTCCAACACTGGAAGGTTTACATTATATAAATTTTCGAATAGGAGGTGTAACGTTCATTTGAGCATCATCCTTCTGGACAACAAAATTATATTGTACTTACATATAGCTATCAAATGGAGGATCATCATTAGACAACCCATAAATATTATTATCACCATCTTTTTCAGAATAAAGAGTTTCCTTCTTCTATTACTCGACTACATATTGTTCCATATAACGAAATTCCATTCATATGATCACCCAAGGTAAAATTAGAAACTATTTGACATGTGGAAAAAGTTTGGGCCTAAAATCCGTCAACCAATGTATGTTCTTGAAATATCTTTATAGATAACGATTTCTCCCCCTCAACATGTGAATATTTCTCTTTTAGATTTCAGTTCATAAATCAACTGAAGTATGGTAATACAACAATTTCACTAGGTGAAGAAGGAAGTTATGTGAGCATCTCTAAATACTTACTCTAAATCCACCCACATTCACCCTTAGTGCTAGATTCATCACCATAATTATCAATTTTGGTATTTAAATCCCTTTTATTACCATTTTTACTGTATTCTTATTCCTCTTCTTCGTCACCATTCTAATCATCATCATCATCATATTTCTAACATCTTTTGAAATAATCCTATACCGAGACATATGTTTCCTCTTCCTCACTTTTAACACAATTTTCTATTTTTGGTAGTCTATAAGGTAGGAATTGAGATCCCAATGAAATGGGAGAATATTTGGGAGACAAGTCAAGATCACACCCTTCATCAAAAGAAGGTTCCTTTTCTTCTTATCGAGAAATAACATCTTTATTATCGTCATCAAGGTATAAAAATATAACATCAGGCCCAAGACATGGATAAATAAAATTCCTCAGCCTAGTAGGATGATCAAATGGATTAAATTAATTATACATATTATCATTTCCTCCAACCCACTTTCTCTTCTAGGGGTTCTAGCTAATAGTCATTATTGAAAAAGTATATCTTGAAATACAGAAACCACCACATTTTGTGGTAGACTCTTCATCCTCGGTTACTAGTCCCTTGGCCTTTAACATAGTAGAAATGTACTTGGGGTAGATCATGTAATTGGATCCCGTTGATGTATTGATCACCACACAAATTTTCACCATTATATATATGTATATATATAAATTTATCCTATGACCTTATTTCAAAATATGTAGAAGATAAAAAACATTGTACTTGTGTTTTAAAATCATCATTTCTTGATAATGTCATGTGATGTAAATACATAAGGATAAACCTACATTAAAAAATCAATCTCTAAGGATAAATGCCTTCTAGTTGTCCTATTTCATGTTTGTTTTGAAAAACCCTCTTCATACAAAAACATCTCACTATCCTACTAATGATTCCTTTGTAATAATCCTATATCCCTTCTTTAGGTATTTCCAAAAATTTAGCCCATTTCATTGATGTGAAAACTATTAAGTGTACATTTACATGACTTATTTCCCAATCAGAACCATCTTGATCAAAGTAAACTATATATGATTATAGATTTCATAAAC
Organism: Viscum album; assembly: GCA_963277665.1. Lineage (NCBI taxonomy): Eukaryota > Viridiplantae > Streptophyta > Magnoliopsida > Santalales > Viscaceae > Viscum > Viscum album. Next base: position 55,768,288 of record OY728143.1, on the reverse strand, counting down.
CATATTAGGGTATAAGGGTTTCTTGTTTGATGAGAATCACTCTAACCATCTTTGGTTCTAGAGTACTTTGAGTACAATAGACAAGATAGATAGAATCCACTTCAATTTGACATAAATTTCATCTACCAAATCTCTGTTAGAAATATCTGTATTAACTAGTCAAATTGGGGAAGGATCACTCAGTTCTTTCTTATGATTCTTAGTTGATAACGAGTCACCTGGAGAAGACTTAGAAGCGGTCTTAATCCATGTCCTGCAGATTGGTTCAGTTTTATTAGTCAAAGGATTATAGAAACATTCTAGTTTTGAAGGTTGGTGGAAGAGTGGTAGCTTAGGGTTCACGATTTTCATGCTAGGGTCAATGTGTTTTAATAATAGATATATATTCGTTATTTATCATTTGTTATTTAGGTATATGAAAATAAAAATATTACTAGAAAATAAAATTTTGAATTTGAGAAATCATATTTATTGGGTTATTAAATTAAAATGATAAAATATAAAAAAGTTGGTTCAAAAAAACATAATATTAAAAAAATTCAATGGAATAAAAAAGAAACAAAATGGCAAGCCAATGGTGTGATAACCTAATGATGTTTCACCACAATGATATTTCATCAAAAAAGTTGTGTAACCACAATGGTATGTCACCACAATGGTATATCCACCACAATGGTATGTCATCCAAAAATATCAATCGCTATAATAGTATGTAAACCACAATGGTCTATTACTAAAATGGTTTGTCGACCTCAATGAAGGGTTACCACAATGTTATTTCAACTACAACGGTGTGTCATTGAAAATGAAAAGTAACAAAAATTTATCATTTTTAGTTCATTATTAACATAATTTATTCAAAATCAATTCAAAGGATTAGTGAATATATCAAATAACTAATGTTCAGTACCAATAAATTAAATAGTGATACCAATTTTCTGAAAAACGTCTCTCAAAAAGTGATGTATTATAACAATATGTTTTTTCATAGAATGTGAAGCTAGATTTTGGGATATATTTATCAAACTTGTGAGGTCACTATTTATATGAACATGTCAGAATTTATATCTACAGTTTAGTAAGGTTTGTTTCATCAACAAAATATGAGCATAGAAAGTACCAGTAGCTATTTATTCTACTTCATCATTTGAAAAAACCAATAAATTTCGTTTCTTACTACACTATGAATCTTGAAACTAGCCCAAAAGTTACATTTTTTAGAGGTTATTTTTCTATATAACTTGAATACACCAAAACCATCATCATAATAGCTCACTAATCAAATTCTTATCCACTTGGGTAAAATAATACATAATTTTTTGTTTACTTGGTGTATTATAAAATTCATTTAACTCTATTTAATGGTGACTTTTTTTGTTTGCTTGAAAATAATATCACAAAAACACACTAAACATAATATCTTCTTGGCTAGTAGTTAGGTAGGGAAGAATTCCAATCATAACTCTATATGTGTTTTGATTGTCTAGTTTCCCATCTTCATAGTTATATATTATATATGTAGTACTCATATGAGTATCACTACTCTTAGTTATATCCAATTTATAATGGATTAAAATATATTTTATATATATATTTTTATTTAAAATAATCCATTATTTGTTTTTAAATATATTAAATACAAGAAAGAATTTGAGTTCACCCATTAAACTAATTTAAAACTTATTTTGCATCATTTTTAAAAAATCATTTGTCGCGACCCGTCCTCGGGCCTCGTGCCGTGACTACCCCAATCCCACCTCCCATAGGCCAGGGGCTGGAGACTAGCATCAAAGGATTAAATCCCAAAAGAAGTGAAGGCATTTCCTTTATGAAGTAACATACACAACATAGTACGCAAGTGAAGTAGCACTAAGTAAAACTGTATACAAGATACGTGTTGAAAAGTAAATTGGCCGGTATAAAAACCCAACTGAAAGTAAAATACAACTAAAAAGAAATTACACCTATGGTAAGTAATATAGAAACACCGAGTCCTCCTCCGGATGTCCCACCTGAAGGGTGGGTAAAGATAGTCTCCTCTTCTCCTCGAGTCCGGTCATCCACTCCGTGTACGTCCCACCAAGTGGTCCACCTCCGGGTACTGTCCAGCTCCAAAATCCTCCACCATGATAAGTGTTGTCTGTCATCTGCAACCAACACAACGTAGTGCAGGCGTAGGCCATGAAGGGGTGAGTATACGTTACTCAGTAGGTACTCTAAGACCCCCGAAGTTCTCTCAGAATACACGAAGGATAACCCACAAAGGAAAGATACAATCAAGAAGTATCAAACAACTCTACTTAGGTATATGCCCATTCATATACCACACTCATCAGTTATAGTTCGGCTCCAGCTCCCGAGCCCAAGCACAACCCTGTCCACAAAAGAAAGCACAACCCAGTCTACACAGGAAAGCATAACCCAATCCACATAGGAAAGGACAACCCAGTCCACATCAATGATAATGATTCACATTCAAGACTCAACTCACATAGGTATACACTTCATAAGGTGATAGAGATGATCAGATGTAGCTGTTAATTCATCTATGATGTAGGACTGACATAGGATACAAGACCAACTAAGTTGTCGGACCCACAAAGGATATAAGACCAGCTACTCTGCCGGACCCACTCAGGATAAAAGTACATAGTCAAGTACTTCCGGACCCACATAGGATACAAGAATAGTAGTCATCATCATCGAACCCACAAACAATTCCAGTACTGTCGTCGTCACTGCCGAACCCAGGGAGGATCCAAGTACAATCGTTGACGTCGCAATCACAGCCAGCTCTAGGGTTCCCGCACACAGCAAGCTCGATTTTGGAAGGGTCCACTCCTCGAGCCAGAGAGATTCGTTACATCAACTATCACGAAATCCAGAGTTGATGTATCTCAAAATTCTGTCTCTTCAAATTAAACCCAACGCGACATACGGTGCGTCAATCGGACGTCCAGTCTGAGAGTTATTGGCTTTTCCGTTGCAGGGGCCCGGTTGGTTTTTAAGCCAAAACCAACCCGCCCCTACTCCAGCTACATCCAAACCTCAAGAGGAGAAATCCAAAAGTATCATCTCAACAATAGGATCCCAACGCAATTGACGGCACATCAATCAGATGTCTGGTCCTTGGGATATAAGCGTTTATGCTCTATGGGCCCGGTTGGTTTTGAGTACGAACCAACCCAGACGTTCCCATACTTTACCAAAACCTCAAGTGTAATATACCAAAACAACCACCTCGATCCAAGGATTCCTACGCAACTGATGTTGAATCGATCGGAGGTTCATACCTCATGTTATGGGTAAAAGACCGAAAACAGTCCGAAGTGGGGGGTCTGGGCCCGGTCCGACCCGGCCCAACCCCCCCCCCCCCCTGGGGGTTGGCCCGGACCGGGTCAACCCGCCCCAGGTCCGGGTCCGGCCTGGTAGGGTGTGGCCCGGCCCGGTCCGCGCAACTTACCCTGGCTCGGCCGGGGGGTGCGCTGGCTCGGCAAGCGTGTCGAGAAGGGGACACGCGGTCCCCCAACCTTTGTGTTACGCGGACGCGACGACCGACCCTTCATCTTCCCCTAGATCCCACGTGGCCGTGGGATCCCATGCCTCACCACCGCCGCGGGCTCCTGCCGGCGGTGCACCGGGGTGCCGTAGGAGATTTCTGCGGGCCACTGGAGTCATTCCGGTGGTCCGTTCTAGCTCCCGTCTGCGCCTACTGTCATCTCGGGACCCGTACATCACTGTGACAGCCTCCAATCACAAAAACAGTCATGTTTCATCGTCTAACAGGATTCTGTGCATCATGAAAAAAACATCGGTGGGTTCGGGGTTGTTCTTTAGTCTGTACCCACCACATTAGTGGTTCTAAACATCACCAACAATAAAGCACGCCATGCCGAGGGTATAAAAATCACATGAAGAAAGTTATACAAAACTCCCCACCTCATAAGTTGATATCGGACATCGGCTTCGTGGGGAAGAGGATCCTAGGCGTCCTCAGAGCGCGTTGAGGAGGAAGCGGCGTCTCCTCTCTTGTCACGGAGAAGAAAAAGGGTGGGGAGTCGTCGATCTTCGAGGAACCGGTGTTCTTCGTCATTTTTCGTCAGTGGTCGGCGTTCCTCCCAAAGGCTCCAAGCTCTCCCGATCTCCCTCTCACAACGAAGGCTCTTCCCAAATTAAATAATAGGTTCCTCATATTATTAAATTTCACATGCAAGAAACTCCCAGAATTAAATCATCCCATTTAATAAAATGCGTCGACAATTTAATTGGGGAAGGGAGAGGGAAGGTCCCTAATCAAAGCATGTGTTGGAAAATAAATAAAAAGGAGGAAAGAGGACGGTTCCTCATATTATTAAGGGTTGACATAACTTAATGGATAGAATGGCATTAAATGGAGGTTTTCCAAATTAATGAGGGAATGTTAAAGAGATTAGAGGGAATTAAATGGTGGGGATTGGGTTGCCCCCACCTCTCTAACCTCATCACTTGGGTATTAAAGTGGTTGTGGGCCCCACCCTTAACTAACCATGGGAGGTAATAATCTCCTTTAGAAAAAAAAATTCCGACAATTTTTAATTATTTCTTAAACAAACCCCCTAAAATTATCTTCTCCTCTTTTGAGAATGCAACTACGGTAAGTGTCCGCTTAAGCAATTATCGGTGCTGCGAGTTCATCGGTGACCTAGGATTTTAATTCCGAGCACCGGTTCAAAAGTTAGAAAAATCCGCTCGTTCGTTCACTGAACGTACCCGAGCTAAACATCGAAAATTGATTCCGAGCACACCAGGGCTTTGAATCATGTGTCGTCAGAATCCACAGACTCAAAAAATTCCAAAGTATTTAAAAAACATTATTTGAAATTTCTGGGTCTTTACATCACTCCCACCTCTAGGATTTACGTCCCTGTAAAGCTACATCAAAAAGTTGGGGAACAAATGAGGGTAATGAGCATAGAAGAATGGGTCTCATACCATGTCCGTGGAGTAGCGTGAGAGGTTGGTAAATCTCACCGAGTACTGTGCTACTGACATGATGCCCTAACACAGCTATAGTAACACATGGATGTGCAACGCACGGAGGGTGGCTGGAATGAACTCTGAGCGGAAGAGGCTATCGAAGTCTGTCCAACGTAGAGATGCCTCATCATGCACCTGGAGCATCATGCTCCACAATCTACCTGCTGATGCGTGCAGGAGACTCATGGAAAGGCTCACCATGAGGTCTGCTGGTGTCCCTACAAATCTGAAGACTCTGACGATAGCCTCCAGCTAATCCTCGACTGCCTGAGGATCCATCTCTCCATGGAACCTGGGCGGCCTCTACCTCTGAAACTCGGGCAACGCGCTCAGGTGGTGTGCACACTCCGCCGTTGGGGCTGGTAGCATCGGTGTCTCGGCATGTAGAGGTACCATCGGTGCCTCCACTGTAATGGGGCCCTGCACCGAGGCCTCGTCGCTCAGTGGGCTGCCATCTCCCACAAATCTCGGAACCCCAGTTGGTTGTCATTGTGGGGCCATCTTGAAAAGAAACTGGTGCACCATGGTTAATACAGTATACCTGGTGAGATAACATAAAGTAATCACAAAGAATACTTCTGAAACACACATGCAATCAATGTTTTCATGCACTGAGTCGGAAATCAGAAGTAAGGGTCCTAGTGTTTGGATACATCGGCCGCCACACCAACACTGGACTCCCTGGATAGATAACCACACTCATTACTCTAAACATTATTGCTTCACAGATAATAAATAATCAGAGTCCTGCGTTCTGCGGTAGAACCGACTCCTTTGATACCAATTTGTCACGACCCGTCCTCGGGGCCCATGCCGTGACTACCCCAATCCCGCCTTCCATAGGCCAGGGGCTGGCAACTAGCACCAAAGGTGTAAATCCCAAAAGAAGGTAAGGAATTGCCTTTATGAAGTTACATACACAACAGAGTATCCAAGTGAAGTAGCACTAAGTAAAACTGTGTACAAGATAAGTGCTGAAAAGTAAATGGGCCGTTATACAAACCCAACTAAAAGTACAATACAACTAAAAATAAAGTACAACTGTAGTAATTAAAACAGCAACACCGAGTCATCCTCCAGAAGTCCAACCTAAAGGGTGGGTACAAATTGCCTCCTCAACTCCTCAGGTTCGGTTGTCTGGTCTGTGTACGTCCCACCATGTTTTCCACCTCCGGGTACCGTCCAGATCCACAAGCCTCCACCTCAATCAGTGTTGTCTGTCGTCTATAACCAACACAATGTAGTGCGGGCGTAGCCCGTGCATGGGTGAGTATACGATACTCAGTAGGGACCCCAAGAACCCTGAAGGCCTTTCAGAATCCACGAAGGATAACCCAAAAATGAAATATACAATCAAAAAGTATCAAATAACTCTACTTTGGGATATGCCTATACATATACCTAAGTCATCAATTACAGTTCGACTCCAGCTCCCGAGCCCAAGAAAACCCCAGTCCACAAAGGAAAGCACAACCCAGTCCACACAGGAAAGCACAACCCAATCCACATAGGAAAGCACAACCCAGACCAAATCAATGATAATGATTGAGAATCAAGACTCATCTCAAACAAGTATAAACTTCGTAAGGAGATAGAGATGATCAGATGTATCCACTAATTCATCTAAGCTGTCGGATACACATAGGATACAAGACCAGCTAAGTTGTCGGACCCACAAAGTATACAAGACCAGCTACTCTGCCGGACCCACTCGGGATACAAGTACAGAGTCAAATATGGCCGGACCCACATAGGATACAAGAACAGCAGTCATCGTCGTCGAACCTACCAAGGATCCCAGTACAGTCGTCGTCGCGGCCGAACCCACAGAAGATCCAAGTACAGTCGTTGTCGTCGCAGTCACAGCCAGCTCTAGGGTTCCCGCACACAGCATGCTCGATTCCGGGAGGGTCCGCTCCTCGATCCTGAGAGATGTTCGATACATAAACTATCACGAAGTCTAGATTTTATGTATCCTACTGTTATGTATTTTCAAAATAAACCCAACTCAATAGACGGTGCGTCAATCGGACGCCCGGTCTGAGTGTTATTGGCTTTTCCGTTCCAGGGGCCCGGTTGGTTTTTAAGCTAAAACCAACCCGACCGTACCCCAGCTATGTCTAAACCTCAGACGTAGTAATATAAATGAACCGTATCAACAAAAGTACCCCAACGCAATTGACAGCATGTCAATCGGATGTCCGGTCCTTGAGATATAAGTGTTTCCGCTCCAAGGGCTTGGTTGGTTTCTAGTTCGAACCAACCCGACCATACCCATACAGTGCCAGAATCTTGAGTGTAATATACCAAAATGACCGCCTCAATCCAAGGATTCATAATCAACTGACGATTCATCGATCAGAGGTTCTTATCTCACGTTATGGGTAAATGACTGAAAACGGTCTGAAGTGGGGGGTATGCGCCCGGTCCAACCCGGCCCAACCCCCCTGGGTCGGCCCGAACCGGGTGACCCAAGCCGGGTCCGGGTCCGAACCGGCCCGACTGGGTGCAGCCTGGCCCAGCTGGGTGTGGCCCGGAATGGTCTGCGCGACCCGCCCTGGCCCAGCCGGGGGGTGCGCTAGCTCGGCCAGCGGGCCGAGCAGGGGAGACGCCCCCCCCCCCCCCTTTGTGCTCTGCGGACGCGGCGACTGACGTCGCATCTTCCCCTAGATCCCACGTGACCGCGGGATCCTATGCCTCACGGCGTGGCTTCAGCCACGGCGGCCACCTTCCGGCGGCATGCTGTGGCGCTGCCGGAGATTTCCACGGGCCACCGGAGTCATTCTGGTGGTCCGTTCTTGCTCCCGTCTGCGCCTACGATTGTCTCGGAACCCATACATCACGGTGACGGCCTCCGATCACCAAAATGGTCTCGTTTCATCGTCACCAAGAATTCCACGCATCAAGAACAAAACAGCGGTGGGTTCGTACTTGTTCTTTAGTCTGCACCCACCACGTTAGTGGTTCTAAACATCACCAACAATAAAGCACGCCATGCTGAGGGTATAAAAATCACATGAAGAAAATTATACAAAATTCCCCACCTCAACAGTTGATTTCGGACGTCGGCATCACAAGGAAGCATGTCGAGGAGGAAGCGGCGTCTCATCTCTTGTCGCGGAGAAGAGAAAGGGTGGGGAATCATCGATCTTCGAGGAACCGGCATTCTTCTTCGTTCTTCGTCAGTGGAAAGCATTCCTCCCAAAGGCTCCAAGCTCTCCCGATCTCCCTCGTATAATGAAGGCTCTTCCCAAATTAAATAATAGGTTCCTCCTATTATTTAATTACACACGCAAGAAATTCCCAGAATTAAGTCATCCCATTTAATAAAACGTGTCGACAATTTAATTGGGGAAGGGATAGGGAAGGTCCATAATCAAAGAGCGCATTGGAAAATAAATAAAAAAGAGGAAAGAGGAAGGTTCCTCATATTATTAAGGGTTGACATAATTTAATGGAGATATTGGCATTAAATTGAGGTTTTCCAAATTAATGAGGGAATGTTAAAAAGATTAGAGGGAATTAAATGGTGGGGCTCGTGTGGGATCCACCTCTCTAACCTCCTCACTTGGGTATTTAAGTGGATGTGGGCCCCACCCTTAACTACCCATGGGAGGGAATAATCTCCTTTAGAAATAAAAAGTATTGTGACAACTTTTATTTCTTTCTTAACCAAACCCCCAAAAAGTATCTTCTCCTCTTTTGCGAATGCAACTACAGTAAGTGTACCCTTAAGCAATTACTGGTGCTACGAGTTCATCGGTGCCCGTGGATTTTAATTCCGAGCACCGGTTCAAAAGTTAGAAAAACCCGCTCATTCGTTCACTGAACATACCAGACCTAAACATTGAAAATTGATTCCGGGCCCACCGAGCCTCAGAATCAAGTGTCGTTAGAAGCCACCGACTCATAGAATTCCAAAGTATTTTAAAAAAAATCCTTGAAATTTCCGGGTCTTTAAATCATTACAAAAATCATTACCTGAATATCCAAAAACATATCATGAACATATATTTATAATACTAAGAAACATTTGAAATTCATTTTAATAAAATTATAGGGTCATATATACCTTTTTAAAAACCTTTTCAAATTAGAATATTGTTGAGATTATCATAGAAAGCTCTTGGAGTTTATTTGGAACCATATATTTCTCTAGTTAATCTTAAACTCCATTTGGAAAATAAAGATTTTAAAATCTAGGGGTTACTCAATAATCAATCCACAATTATAAAACCATTTAGGAATTTATTCTTGAAATTCATTTGATAAATCATGATTTGTATATGTGATACAAAAGAAAACATTATTCCTACGGACTCACATCTGGAAATAGGTGATAGGATTCCCCAGATACCTTTCCATCTTTTTTCTATAAAATTTCTAATAGTTATATCCTTGTTTCTATATATAGTTCATAAATAATTTATTTGTACCTTAACACCCATTAATTTGTAATAGTAATGGTTTACATGGTTCTATATACAAGTTCCCACACTTTGATTCATTAAAATTGATTCAATTATTCTTACAAGGATATTACCTAGAATTCATCATTAATTACTTCATTAATGTTATTAGTTTCACGTTCATATAGGAATTCATGATGTTCCACATGATTTATTAGAGAAAATATAGTTTTATTTCCTCTATTTATATATCCTATAACATCATATAATGATGGTTCTTAATGGTTCTAAAATTTCTTGAAAAAGATGGATATGAGACCTCAAGTTCTACAAATTCAGGTTCTTGATGTTCTGGAAATTCTTTAGAACTAGATGATTTTATTCTAGGTTTAGATCAAAATATAATGGTTTAAAATTTATTTTCAAACAATTAAAATCATCATAAAAGTTATCAAGGGAGGTTCTAGGATCAGGTGGATGAGTCTCAACAAATTTCACATAAATTAATTCTTCTACATTTTTAGTTTTCCTAATAAACAGTATATTTTCTTTTCAATAAATTGAATAACTATGGAAAATTAATTCATTAATTTTGGATTGAAATTTGTTAAAATTATCCTTAGTGTTAAGAATAAATAATTTTCATCTGAAAACTCTAATGTAATTGACCACAGGATTCCTATTGTTATAATGTTCAAAATGGGTCTTTGTTAGGATATGTCTAATTAAAATTTTATTTATGATATGGTCGGATGTTTTTATATATTTTTCATAAAAATATATAGGTACCTTATACTCATTAAACATAGTTTGAGCTATCTCATTTAATGTTCTATTTCTGCTTTCTACAACTGCATTCTGCTAAGGGGTACAAGATGCGTAGAAGTTATGACTGTAACAAATTTGTGAGAAATTCTGATTCAAAATAAAATTTTGAATCTCATTTACATGGTCACTTAATATGGTCTTAATAATATATATATTTAGATATTCTACAATCATAGAATTCTTGGTTTTGTATGAAGAATATTCTATTTTGTGAGGTAGAAAATATAATCTATTATAACTATAGAAATCAAATACTAGAACATAAAACATAGTGCTTACCATTATGAATTGAATCACTAGATAGATCAAATAGATTCATGTGAACCAACTCGAGGGGTTGAGAGGTTGACTCCTATTTATTTAATTTAAAAAATTTGGTTCTTTCCATTTTTAAAATGCATTGCAGACATTATAAATTGGCAACTCAAGATTAGGTAGATCCCTAACTAACCAATTTCTAGTTGGCTTCCTATTTTTGGAAATGTTCCAATGGCCACATATCCTATTCTAAGGCCAATATTGTTTGTGAAATGAAATTAAGCAAGAAATAATTTGCGAAACTAATGAATATAAATCAATATTAAAGGCATTATCATTTCTCAAAATATTTAAAATTAAATCATTTTTAGAATCATAAAAATTAAAAGAATAATTATCAAATTTGAATAAAAACCATCATCGCATATCTATTAAAGGATAAGAATATTATATTCAAAAACATAAAACATAATAATTTAAAAACTATAAAATTTATTGTTATACCAATTTGGACTAGGTTCATGATATTTCCTTTAGTATTTTCACCAAAGGTGACTAGAACACCATCAATATTGACAAATATCTTAATGAATGAACAATAATCTATCATATTATTTGAAAACCCATTTTTAAACTACCTTATAATTATACTCTATGTCTATAAGTTTTTTATTCAAAAATGGGTTTTAAATAAAAAATGATTTTGGTACCCAAATCGATTTCTTGTCCCGAACAGATAGTAATGATGGATTTTGAAACCCAAATTTGTCGTACGGGTCTCCTATAAAATGATTCCATACTTTTAAAAGTAAATTCATTTTTGGGTCCTTTCGAAAAATTATTTTTAGTGGAACTTTCAATTATGGTCTTATGAATAATGTTTTTTATTATAATACTACGTATGTGTTGACATCCAATCCAAGTTACATGATTAGGTTCAACTTGATTAACCAAAATATAATTAATCTTTTCTCTACCATTTGAAAAATTTTATATATATTTATTTCATTACTCATATATAAGGTTTATATAGGTATTATCATTAAGAATTTGATAATTTTTCTCTTTTTTCTATTGATATTTATGATTTTATATTTGTAGTTAGAGCATGATTTATTTTTAAAAGATGTTATTTATATTTAATCTCATTAATTGTTTATTTTAACATGTTTCAAAATTTGAATAATTCATCATTTGAAATATTATCATCATCTTCTTCATAATTGTCAGAATTATCAGAAATGTGATCAGGAAGATTATTTGAAATAGTATGTAAAATAGAAAAATCATTGACTTTATTCAGGAAGCACATGTTTTCTTAATCTTGTATCTCAATATGTAAAGAATGTGAGTCACATGAGCTATATTTAGAAAGATTCTATGGGGAATTAATATACTTTTTTTTATCATATGTTCTTTTTCTCATATTTTATTTTATACATAATCTTTGTATAGTGAGATTTTATGTTTCCATGACTCCTAAATTCATTAAAGAAAACATCTTTCTTATCATCATCCATATTATATTCATTCCTCAAATTTCTTATACCATAGTAATTTCCTTTATTATTTTATTTTCTTTGGAAATTTTGTTCCTATAGAATTTATAAAATCATTAGACTATCGGATCCATCTCCTTAGCACATTCTGAAATATATTCATTATCTCATGAATTTACATCATTGACATTGAATTTATCTTTTTTTATTGTATTAATGAAGTATCCTTGAATGATAATGACTTTTTCTTAGGTTCTTATTATTCTTCATGGTTTACCTTTAGATGTTCTTCATACATCATAAGCATTCCAATCAACTCTTCTACTATCATCTTGCTTATGTCGCATGATTATCTAATTGAAACTGATGATTCTCTATATATTTCTAGTAATAATTATATTAGTTTTATGATTTAATCCCTATTGATAAATACTTTCCTAGAGATCTCATTATAATGACTATTTCATTACAACTTATGTACACGTCAAAAATAGGAGCATAAACCATCATTTAAAATTTATAATATTTAATATTATAAGTATTAAGAATCATTTCTTTAATATTAGTAGTTCCCTAATGGGAAACTGAAAAAGTGTCTCCTATCTCATAATTAGTTTTACATACATAAATTCTATTAAACTCTTTGTCACCCAGTGTACATTAAATGATATTCATAGAATTAAAATTATTATCGTAAAGCTAACTTTTTAGCATCATCCAAAGTACTTATAAAATAATCATGTATAATATATTCATCTTCTATTTAAGACAAAATATCAAAATTCATACTTTCTATATGCATTTTTATTTTAATTTTCCATTCACCAAAATTTTTTCCATTGAAAAAGGTAGGATTGTTAATAAAGAACCTTCTTGAATATATTCCATTTAATGAAATTTTTTTGAAATAATTTAAATTTATAATCATTAAGGATTCACTAAAATAAATGTTAAAATTATTGAAAAACTTCAATACAAAACAAAAAATCTCCCTTAATACCCAATATTGGTAAGAGATAGTATCTCATGAGTGGGTGAATTGAGTACCCAATTGAAATTTATGATCAAAATGGATTATTTTGAAATTCCCCACATGTTTAAATATATCCTAGTTTATAAAAATATATATAGTACGATATAGATATTAATCAGTCTAAAATTTTCTCTAATGATTTAATTGGTATCAGATAAATAAAATATGGAATTATTAATTCCTTTGAAATAAATTTACAAGATCAAAATATTATATGATCCGAAATTAAGATAAACTATCAATGTATATATATTTTTTATAGTTAAAAAATAGCCATTTCAAAATAAAATACCTAAATCTAAATTAAAGAAAACAAATAAAATATTGAAAAAAGGGGTTTAGTCTCAAGTTGAGACATAGTCATATTAACTTGGTGATAATCCTCCACAAAATAGTTTATATAAAATAAATAATACCAACCACAACCTGGATTAGATTTTATTTTAGTATAAAAACTGTCTATGACCCACATGACCTCTTCCACAATTATACATGTGAGATAAAACAAACAGGTCTATGAAAAACATCTACCACTATTATCTAGGTGAGTACATATGTAAGAAAAGATAAGAAGATATATAATTATATTATAGATCAATATTGGATATAATGTGTGAGTGTGTGTGTGTGTGTAATAAAATATAGTATTCAATAACACACTACTCAAAATTTAATAAATATATATAGAAAATAGAAATCAAAAAGTGTAGATTTTATAAATGCTCAATCTATTACAATTCTTCTTGTGACTATTTATTATTTGCAGTGAATCTTGAGTTGGTCTATATATAAAAAATTATTAATAGTTTTTTTTGAAATAATCATGTTCTTGACCAGTGTAATTAATTCGATGTGATGATTTATTTTGTCTTTCCAGTAATGTTTTTGTATCAGGTGAGGTCTTCATGTTTTTAATGAGGTTCAGCTCTATTTTCGTGGTATTATTAGTATATAAACATTAAATTTATTGGCTTTATAAAAATTTTAATCTCCCATATAAATGGGTGAGTCTCCTTCAATTTTTATCAACTATATCCAGAATATCCAGGTCCTTTGTGCTTCCATGTACAATATATCTGACACTTACATCGATTCATTCTATTGAACTTTTAATAAAAATGATTAGAATAATAAATAGAATTTATTTCAATAATGTAGATGTTCGGAAATATGTATTTAAAAATAATTATAATTAAATAGTGGTAGTGACTTGGTCCGGTGTTATGTTGTTCTTGTGGCATGATACTGGTAGTGCCTTAGACTTTTCCAAAATTTCACTTCGATAGTGGTGTCTCTACTGGTGGTGTATGGTTGGGAATCATCTTATACATGTTTAGAATTCATTTTTGGTGGTCTAAAACTAGTGTTTCCTTATCTGATGGTATCTTATACTGATCCAAATTTACTTTCTAGAAGCATTACATCCTGAGAGTGTCTCATACTTTACCAACTTTTCTCTATTGGGTGATATCATCTGATGGACTCTCAAACATAGTGAGATTTCTATGCAGATGGTTTTGTAAGATGATGGTGTCCCGGACGTTGTAAAAAATATGAGTTGGTGGTGATTTATCCTAAGCAGTTTCTTAACCTAAATAGTGACTCACACATTGTTAATTCCATCAATTTTCTAAAAATTAGTGAACTACTTACAAAAAACATGAAATTTATTATTATCACTAGAGTCGTGATTTTGATCTCCTTAAAACAAGGAGGTCAAAAAGAGGGTTTTATTCCAATAAATGTCCCCCAATATATCATTATAATTTTTAATAACATCATAAAAATTTTCAAAAATCAAATCTATAACCTTAAAATTATGATAAATCATTGATTTATCAACTTATAAACCATTACGTTTATCCCATATAACTATGGAATATCATGTTTTTCTGTAATTTCATTTATATCATACATCATAATGGATCGTAATGATTACTAAAATTAACCCAAAAATAACCCATTAGAATTTTAAATCATGGGAGCTGCGAAGACACGACCACTACGTAGTAGAATGATGGTGGAAATGTACTAGAAAAATACATTTTTAGGATATTACCCCTATATGAATCCTTTCAAAAAAAACTATCCTCTTATCTTATACAAATAGGCATATATTTCTAAGAATCCCACATAATCCCTACCATATCCAAAAAATTGGATATTATATCATACTTATATATACACTAAATAATTAGTTATAGGGTATGTTTGTTAATTTATGTCTTCCAATATCTAATTTAAAAGGATTCTATTAAATGAGCTATAATAACAAATATAAAATCGAGAAATAAATTTTCATAGAGAATGGGGTTAATTTCTTTCATAGTCATAATATAAATCCTATTACATGGATCTGAGATAAATAGTTTAGTAGTCTTGATGAATAACATACATGTATGATAAAAAAATTGTGGAACTACCAAAAACATAGTAATAGTAATTGATATGTATTCTTGATCTCATTAAATGATCCCATTTCCATATCCTTGGGAATGGAAATTGAAATAAGTGTAATCTCAAACATTGAGTAAGAGTTACGTATGGTAGAACCTTTCATGAGTCATTAAGTCATAATCAATATAGAAATTTTAATAACTGAAATCACATTCTATTTAATCAATAACTTGATAATTAAATCAATCCAAATATAGTAATAATTAAATAATATCATATATGATAATAATTTAATTAAAATGATGTAAATTAATTATATTTGACATCATGATCTCAGATATCATAACATCTTTACAATCAATACCCTCCTCTAATACAGTTTAAAATATTCGTATGCATATACTGAGAATCAAATTAATATACATGTCCAAAAGTTTTTCAAATGAGTTATGTTTATTAATCAAGGGGATATAAAATATTAGCGCCCATATTTCAAAACATTTCCAACACATTATGCATGTTATGAATGATCAATTTAATTTATAAAAAATATACCATTTAATTAAATATATATATTGATTAATGAATATGGATTCTTAATATTTTCGCATTAAATGAAATCTCATTCCTATTTAACCATTAAAAATAAAAATGGAATTATATTTAGATAATAATCATATCAATGATATAAATAATATTTAAGTTTAATTGAAATAAAATTTCTAATTAACAATGATCACAATAAATTGGATTTTCTAAGAGAATTTTGACAACTAAAAAACTGATGAGAGAGAAAGATGACTGTAAATTCATCAGAAATATATATTTTTTCTGTAAATTTATGACCTCCTATTTAATAATTAAATTTTATTTGTGACATTAAAAAAAATTCCATTAATTATATTTAATTTTTAAACTAATACAAAAAATGTGGAAGAATATTTTTTTTGTCAAATGTTAATGATGGTGAGAAAATCGTGTAAAGCCGTGTAGGTTAAAAAATTTCAATTCGACTTTTGATAGTGAAATTATAAAATCTCTCTTTAAAAAAACATTAAAGAGATAATTATAAATACTTTTAAAAATAAATTCCCATTTTAAAACATTGATAATATATAATATTGGTTAATAAAAATTACTTTAGAAAAGTAATTTTAAACAACGTGGACATTGAATAAAAATACACTTGATCAAAAAGATAAATATGATGCATTTTTTTCAACCATTAATTATCTTAATTAACCTTCCAAATAGAAGAAATCATTGATTAAAATAAAGAAACACAATTAATATCTTAAGGATAATAATAGTTTTAGATTTAATGATGAATATATAATAATATTCCTTAAAAAAATAAAATATTCAATCCTCAATAAATGAAATAGAAAAATAAATTCTCACGTCATGGGTAATATTTGAATTGTAACCCCATTAATGAGTAAACATTAAATTGAAACAGTATTCAACATTATTAAATACATATTAATTTTCAATATATTAGAGATATTTTATATATACAAATTAAATGTAAATTGTTTCACTATACCAAATATTTCTCAATAAAGTGGAAGTTAAGATGAAATCTTTTACAAAGAAATTTTTTTTGAAATTATAATTAATAAAATATTTGATTATGTGTAAAAAAAATTAAATACACAAAAAACGTTTGAACCAAAACATAATTCAATAAGTATTCATTTAACACAAAATATTGGAATAATAGAGTCAACGATTTAGATGTATACAACAATAAATGCAACTTGAGTTTAGAAACTCCATAAAAGATCTTTGAAATTACCCATAAGAGATTTTATCCTCCGATTTAATTAATATAGATATATTTTTCATTGATAATAAAAAAATCAACATATTTATAATATCATATGTTAATAAATTTTTTTCATTTTATCACTCATTTGTTAATAATCTATATTATTATCATTATTTTTGGTGTCATCTGATTCGTTTTTTTCATGAGAATTATAGTTTTATTTACTAGGTCACTAAACTTTAATTTTGGTTACATAACCACTTTAATGATTATAATTATATAAATATCATATATATTCAATATATATATTTTTATTCTCTTATAAAACATTTTAATAAATAAATGAATTACATTATTCCTTGAGATGGTTGATAATATGTATACATGAAAATTGCTTTCAAATAATAATGGATGGAAAAAATGTAAATAATAAATATCTTATTGAGATTAATTATTTAATTATATATGTTAATTTAATTTATCTTTATTACCGTCCATATAATGTGGAAATGAAAACTAAATCATGTCACTTCATGGAGTTGGTAGTACACCCATACAAAGTAGAGATGATATTGCATTCCAAGAGAATGATTGTAAGATGGTAGATATTATATTATAATTCTAAAAAGATAATTATTTTATAAATATTATATTTATTTACTAGTTACATATTCATAACATTTCAATTTAATTTGTGTTTCAAAAATAATTATGATGCTACCTAGTGACGGTAAGTCATGTATACACATAAGTGATTTTTTATCTTTTCGTAAGATCGAAAGGGGGGAAATAGATGTCCCATAATTATAATATTACCATATTATATTTATGAACCTGATTGATTTTATTATTATATTTATAGTATATTTTGTGTAATTTTACAAAGAAATAATTTTTAAATAATGAGTAATGATAATTAACACTTCTTTAGTAGACATCCCTTTGATCCATATATAAAAACCATATTAATGTTCATTTCAGAATAATAGTAAAAATATTTCATGGATTGTTATGTTTTGAATATAATTGAACATGTTTTGGTCAATATAGATTTCTCAATTTGTTGTTAATAAAACAGACAGGGTGTGTCATTTTATAATTTTAGGGTGAGGCTCTCTTATCATTTTTCAAAATATTAAAATATATTAAATTCAAATTCATGTCCATGGGGATAAAAAATTACATGTAATCCAAGATAAATGGGATACATAATTAATATAATAATATAATAAAACATCTAAAAAATTTCTATATCATTAAAAACATTATCTATTTTATAAACAAAAAGGTTATCCATTTTTACCCTTATCCAAGTAAATAATTAATTCAATATTAAAGAGTTAATGACTATATATAATTTAAATAATATATGATAAATGTTCATTGGATGACATTCTCAACCATTACATATTCTCCTCTTCCAACTTCATGATTATTAATATTTTTAAAAATATTATTAAAATTTATTTTCATAATATATGATTAAGTTCATTTTGACCCTATTCATTCTATTTGAAGTTAAATACATCTTTAAAAATAAATAATTTTAATATAAATCTGTTTAAAATCCGTAATATTTTATATTTATATAAAAAATTAATTTGATATTATATCTCCCCAAAAATACATTTACTGTCACAAATAATTTACATAATTTTTTTACATCTTTCATATGTACGCTATAAGAGTAGATTAAACAATTCAATAAATTATTTCAATAATAATAATAATAATAATAATAACATTTTCACTATAAAAAACACAGTAAAATTAAATAAAAAATTATAACTGAATTTATCCTATTTTTTGGATTTTGTAAAAACACTATAGATATTTTTGACAACAGAGTGTCATTTTGAAATTTTCATTACATCAAATTATCTAAATTACATTATCATTGTAAAATTTCCAAAATTGACATTTATTATATTTTTTATTGATATGGTTGCATTAATTTTATGTATTAAAATATTTTCTTGTTTGGGAAAAAATTTAATTCTTTATTACATTATTTTTAACCATTGTTACATGATGATTTCTATACCAAGGTGACGAATCCTACCATTGTTACAATTCATAATGGAAGAAAATTTGAAATATTTCTTAAATTTCAACCTCATGATTTGAAATATGGAACTCATTTTTCTTAATTCGACATCTATATATGGTGTCAATTAATTTAAAAATAATCCTATATAATGCAATGAAAAATAATTATCTAGAAATATGTGATTTTAATCCCAAAAGTGGAATATATAAAAAAACAAATATTATCCAAATGGAGTTAATTGAATTATTTTAAATAGAATGTTTCATATATATATATATATTATGGAGAAATAAATTCATTCTATTAAATTTTATTATTTAACAAAAATAAATTATAATTATACAGAAATCTAAATTTTTAACTATTCAGTGAAAAATAAAAAATATCTTGTAAATAATGTAATTTAACACTAATATATATCTAATATTATGGTCTTAATAATTATGTTCCATTTCAATATTAAAATTTCTAAAAGATATAGAAATAAAATATATTTTCTAAGAAAAATATTCAATAAAATCATTTTTGAAAAAAATATTGAAGAATAAAATTGTCTCACATAAAATTTAGTACATATTTTCCATGTAATTTTCACTATAATTTTATAGTTGTAACATTTAAAATATATTTTATAATTAACTTCTATTCGTAAATATAAAATTAATAGCCTGGTTATCACATATTAATATTTTTATAATATATCTCAATTATGAAAAAACGTGATGTTTTATACAAATAATGATATTGAAGAAATCAAATTATTTTAAGAGAAATATATTTTAAAATAATGGGTTGTTAAAGCCATTACCTTTCTATGATCCATATATTTGAATTTTTCATATGCATTAAGATTCCTGTGTTGGGTGTTAATAATAAAACCTAGTTGGACTAAACTAATTTTTTATAACAAATTTTCATATGTATAATAGGTTTATTCGATGATAACAAAAAATATCAAAATACGTATATCAATAAAACAACCGGGACACAACAATCCCTTTGGCATACCAGTTTTAGCTTCACGAAATATTGATATTGTAAGGATGCAGTTAGTTGATAGAAACATTCCTTAAGTCACATAATTAATTTTCATAGTAGAATTATTCAATCGAGTCAGGTCTGGAATGAAGTCTATTGTTTCCCAAAATTCTCAAGTTTCTATCCTCTTGGCCATGAATACCCTTATGTGCCTCATATCAGGCCTCCTTGTCATTATTCACCTAACACTATAACCTTGGGTAAGACCTCTAATCCATCATTCCCCTACCATGATCATAGATCCATCATCATCATTGTCACAAACCATGTGCAGTACCCCATTAAGGGATAATCATCACATTATGATCAACAAGTTACTTTTACTATGAAAAACATACATAGGTTTGGTAACACACATAACATGGTAGAGAATACAACAAAATTAATTATGTATCATCATGAGATAAAAATTACTAACATTTAATATATGTGATAATAATATAACATGTTTATATTGTATATAGTCATAATCATCAAATCATATAACATCAAGAGGTCCTATGGGCTATAGACACAACCACAAGAAATCATAAATATACACAATCATGAAATATATTCCAAAAAAAGATTTATACAAACAAAAAAATATCATATCATATCCAAAAATTGTATAGAACATCCTAACTAATAGATTTTGACTATAAAATAAATATTTCAACATAGGTTCAAAGGCCAAACCTCATTACACACCCATAGAGAATGGATCACACCACAGTGATGTCAATCCCGGATTTTGGTTCATCATTATAATATAAATTGAGTGAAGACTCAAGAAAATTAGAGGACATGATGGTTATTCTAGAATTACATGCCATAAGTAGTCCATAAATAGAATCAATTACAATTTATTTATAATTACATCCCCTAATACACTAGAAAAAATGTCAAATTGAGACTAAATGATTAACTAATAGAAAATTATATATAGGAAACACGGTTCTAGAAAAAAATCATCAACAATTGATATTTTATCAAAAAATATAGATTAAATATTTTATTCAAGAAGATGAAGTAATATTGGTTATTTTTCTAGAGAAACATACGTATAAATATTCACCAATCCTGATAATTCACACTTAGATAAAAGGGGATTATTGATGAAACCTAAAATCCTCCACTAATCTACCATGTAATCATCCTCATATGATGAATCTCTCATAAAGATTTTATAAATAATAATTATAACTATATTATAAAATTGAAAATCCATATATAACACTCATTTTCACTGTTATATCTTTATTCATATATGAATCAATGTGAACATTCCATATTTGCAACCAGTCTATGAATAAATTTGGAAAACACCATTTGATCATCTATAAAAACATATATCTTATAACATCTCTCAAATAGAACAATTTTTTTAATTCTTGGATCATAAAAAAAATTATATGTATCTATGGATCATTCAATTAATGGAGAGTCATGGTTATATTAATCGGACTTCCATAATTAAATAGAGTATGTTAAAATTTTTAGTCAAAGCTATCATGTTTAGAATTTGATAATTAATGCGGTAAAAAATACATGAGAATAAAATATGAAAGGGAAAATTATTTACAACCTCACATTGGGTAAATCGGCTACTATTTAGTCCTCACTTTCACATAGGTTGAAGCACTGAATAACATGTGACTAGAAAATAGTTAACCAATGCATACGAAAGATCTCTCCAAATTCTTTTTTTCCTCGAGATGGACAGAGGTGCATCACTATTATCTATTAGGTTCCACTTGAATTCCATTTTCTATTTTATATCCAACCCAATATTAATACATTTATAAATTATCAAACCAAAAAATCTAAGTTGTTTGTCCCAAAAGAGTCATCCCTTTGATCCCCATAATAAGAGGAACAAACTATGAATAAAATATCTATAAACTAGAAATATATTATATTATGAAAAACATCAATCATGATACATACCACCACTAGTACCATTATCAAAAGATGCATATTATCCATCACTAGCACATCACTCATTATTAATATTCACTAAGACTTAATTATTTTCAGCATCGTCTAATGCATCTATCCTTTTTTGAAAAAAAAAACTTCTTTTATATATGTACCATGTTATTAATTTTTTGGACTAAAAAATTATACATTTAATTATTATTGCAGTGCTAATTATTATGTAATGAAAATAAATTATTATTGAAATTTAATAATTTTATAATATCAATTATTTAAACCGATAAGTGATGTGTGATGGAATAACAAAATTCAACACATTTGAACAATTTCGTACTAATAAATATCAATTGATTCATAATTTATTGATCATCATCTTACAATCAGATATTTTAGTTAATTATTTATTAAATAACAATTTATAGTATCTTCATCAAATGTATCCAAGATGTTTTTTATGAATATTATACTATTTATTCTGAAAGAGTGCAATTTTTCATAGACATTAGAAAATTTGTCTAATATAGAGTAATATATTTTGTGGTACATAATGGTATTTGAGTGTCACCTACATATGTAACTATCTTTATTTTATTTTATTATAATGTTTTAATAAAAAATGTAAATTCATATAATGGAAATTAAATGACATGTCGAAGGATTCTATTAATTTATTACAATTGTAATGTTTTAGAAATTTGTTATGAAATGAAATAATGTCTGTTAATATGCACTGAAATATAATGAAATTGAATTGAATGAGTTATCATGATTCTTTTATTTTATTTGGAATTTTTCAATTCAATGTGATCTAGTTTTATATATTTCATAGAGAATTTCCTGAAATCACATTTGTGATTTTGATCTTATATGATAGTTATCACATTAAATTTCAATTCATTTAAGGGTTATCATTTTATTTATTTTTATTTTTTATATTATTTATTTTAGGTTTATTTTTTAATCATTACCTATGTATGCTATGATTCAATAAAATGTAACATAGCCTATGTCAAATTAAAATTCATCAAGATAATCACCTAAACATTATTATATAGTAACTTTTTTGGTGACCTATTTAATAATAAGTTGATATTAAATATAGTGTGTTAGGATGCGTATATTATATTAATAATGACAATTATACGTTCAATAACTAATCACCAGACACATTGTATATAAATATCCCTTATTTTTTAATTATTATTTTTATGATAATTTTTTATTTTCATTAATGTTGTTTGATATAGGTAAACATATATGTGTTTGAATGTTTTAATGAGGTCTACTAAATGGTACATTCCATGGAATATTTGTTTAGTTCCACTACAAAAATGTTATAAAAAATTGAATTAAAAACATTATTTTGAATGATCCTTTAAAATGTTAATAATTGAAAAATGAATTTATAAATTAGGAATATGAAAATAAATATTTTGAGAATGATTTATGTAGATTTATAGAAAGACTCAATGATTTATTGGTACAAAATATACTCAATTTTATGGTTTAAACATAATTTTAATGAATTTATTTGTCATTATGTTAAATTCATTTAATAATTAAATAAAAAACTTCATTCTATACATAGAGAAGCACATTTCTGGATGGTTTTCATGAATTATTCATATTATCATGATACATGTTAAAATACATGTATATAGATTAATAATTGTTGAGTTCTATATTAAAAAAACCTATAGAAACGTTTTTTCATGGGATAATATTCTAAAATACTACTAATGAGATGTAATGTATGTATTTTAATTCAATAATTCTAAACTCTATGAAATTAATAGTCATATTTTAATATTGTGGTTTATTTTTTTTGGTATTTCTATTTTTTATCAAAATGATGTTCAAGTAAAAATGTGATAATTTTTTAGAATATGGTCTTGTTTAAAAATTTTAAATTACATTATTCAAATTTATATATGTTTATATTCAATTTTAATGCATGATATCTTGAAAATTATAATATATTTTTTAGAATGGATTCATATAATTATAATACACATTTTTTCTTATTGCGTTGTTATATTTGGTATCAAATGTTTTGAAATGCTTTTTAAAATTGGTATTTAAAGGTTTGATGAGATGGTTTTTAAATATGGGGTATGGTTTTTTTGTGGGTTGATCATTTTTTGAGGGGTATTACTCTCAACTAAAAATGTATAGTTTGTGTAAATTATATTTTATAAAAACACTTTTTAATATAATTTAATATCATCATTTTATATAATTACAAAAATTTATTTAGATAATAAATTTTTCAAATATTTTGAAGTAGAGTGAAATGAAAAAAATGGTATTTTATGATTAAAATATATTATTTTATAATAGATTGTAATTTTTGTAATGTAATGATTATATAAGATTTTAATATCAACAAAAAATTGAAGGTTTGTTTGAAAATAATTTTAAATAAATCATATTACTTTTAAAATGACTTTATATTTTACATGAAAAATGTAATATCATTTTACATATAACCCCATTTGAAAGAATACCTACTGTTTAGGATTTATGATGAATTTACATGTAATATACATTGACAATTTGTAGCTAAAATCTATTAAGTTCAGTTTTATAATCTAAAATTAGTTCAATGATTCAATGTTGTACTGAAATCCAATTAAATTTAATTGAGTGGAACCTATCTATCTTAATAAATGAATCAAGGTTTAATTAAATTAAAAATAAAATTAAATTAAAGAAATTTTAACCATACCAACCTGAAAGGTAAATATTAAGATAAAAATAAAGAAGAGATAACACATATGGTTTCATATATATTTTACCAAAAAATATTAAATAATAAATGTTTCCAGAAAACCAGAAAATAATATTTTTTATACTTCCACTTTTACCATATAAAAAAATCTAAAAAAATATATTTTAGATTAAACTCATCAAATCATAGTTGTTTCTAGGTAAACATATTTTTTTATATTTGAAATACTGTAATTGATTCATACAAGTAGTGACCCAGAAAACAATATTAGAAATTAAATATGAATCTAATAATAGATACATTTACATTAAGTAAAGTAAATGAGTGAATTTTTAATGAACTCTCATTAATTACAGACATCCATATTAAAATCATCCCCAACACCAGAAATTAAAATTATTTATATATTTTTTAGTTGATTAATTAAAAAATAAATTATAATGAGTAAAATCATAACCCCAAAAGAAAATAAAATTTTACAAAATAAAACAATGAATAATAAAAAATTCAGTAATATATTGTATACAAAAAATAGTTTATATCGAATTTAGAATTATGTAGTGAGAAATTAAAATTAAAATAATATGACAACTATGAGTATATTTATTATATAATATTATAACAAATATATTCTAAATATTCCATATAAAAATGAATTGGGAAGAATAATGTACCTACATGTTCGTGGATATTGTTTGATATGTAGATAAATTTAATATTAATTATTGAATTGATAGATTAAGCCCATAGATCTCAATTATCGTTTGTTTAAGAAGAGTAAAATAATGCCATCAATGTAAAAGGAGAGACCATTAGGGATATTGAAAGGAGGGTATTAGGATGGAGTGTGGAAAATTCTAGAATGTGTTGGAGGGGAGATCACAAAGATAATTTTTTGTAAGACCATTCCAATGTTTAAAAAATTATTAAAAACTAGTTCTTACAAATGGTTTTTTTTTGAAATAGTTTGTATGGGGTCTTGGTTTCGGATTTTTACATATGGTTTGTATAAAGCATTGGTATATTGAATTCACACCCTCAAATTCCTAAACCCATTGGTATAAATTTGTTTTTCAAGGATGAAATTATATAAGTTACAAGTATCATGTTACCATATTTATATCATTTATGTAGTAAATGGGTTTAATTGTTCATGAAATATTAACCATTTATATTATCATATTGGATTATCCATTGTTGATATTTGAAAATTATTATCAATAGTTAAATTTAATTTCATTATCATAATTTATATTATACTATAAAAGAATCAAAATAATTTTATTACTTAAGTGTAATGTATATATTCATTTATAAAATCAACATTAAATAATGTCATGAGATGTAAATGTTATCAAAGAAATAATCTATAATGTCCTGGACATTTCGGTTCCATTACATGGCCAAATTTTGGTGTTTGGGGTTCCCTGTAAACCATCGATGAGCCAAGAGGGCGTCAGTGTCTATGGCAGGGTGTCGTAGTGTTGTCACCTATCGGTGCCACTGATCAGGCCCACAGAGGGTTGTGGGGGTTCTTTCTGTTGTTTTCCGAAAATGACTCTTTTATTTTTTTTATTACGTATTTTAAAGTGGATTAAAACCGTTTCAATGATGGTAATGGATATATTATATCCCCTAAGAGTGTGGAGACCCTTGACTTACCAAAACATGTGGCCTTTTAATTAGTTTGAAACTTTTTATGGGTTTCCAGTTACGCCCATGTTATGCATTTCTCTCAGTTTAAATGTAACCTATCGACAAACAATCGTGTGATGGTCTATCTCACCATCTATTAAGGAATTATTAATTCTAAATTTATTCCAATGTGTGAAACTACCAACCCACTTGGTCAAACCATGATCTTCTTTTCAGGAACTTCGATATTGCACATACTATCACTCTAGGATATGGCCTTTTTTATCTCACCAATAACTTCTTACTAGGTCTCTTTTATTCCCTCTTGGTTTGCTTAGAGTCTCTCTTCCAGATACGAGTCATGATATCATGAGATCCATCTTATATGGTTCATCTTGTAGTTTCCTATCACATAACCCCCATTCCTGGCATAATGAGAATGCTTCGATCATTGATCTTCCATGTAGGGGGTTTTCAATGGTCTCTCTTCACTATGCATCATGGGGGTGGGTGTGATAATTTTCCCTCATGGTGTATATAGAACCAACATTAACAAATATAATAAATGTAATTTTAAAGAATGAAGGGGTTGGAGAGATTTTGTTTTTGATGTTTTTTTACAGTCGTTTTTATGTTGTAAATTTGTATGGGATCACGCCCATTGAAAATCGTGGTCATTGCTGGTCCTTTCTTACACACTAATGAAGCTCTTTTTTATGGATTATATTGTGAAAAAATGGTGGTAACATGTATAATGATTAATCACAAAAAAATGGTTGATTAAATGGATTTTTGATGAATAAGAATACTTTTTTGGTCCCCCTGGATAACTTAAAAGAAAGAAGGTTCTTAATTAATGATGTTGGATAAATCTAGAAAATCTTTTTCTCTGTTCAGATATGCATGGTTTTTCTACTTGATGTTATTGGTGTGACATTGAGGGGGAATGAAATCTTTGGTTGAGGGGTTTTTGGTTGGTGAGTCTATTGTTGTGAGGATATGGGGGTAAATATTCTAGACCCATAAGTTGGTGCATGGTTTGGTTATAGTATATTGAGATATCTCACAGATCCCATATTGATTTTTGTATTAACAAGAGAACCTGGAGTGAATGATTAAACATATGCCTCTCTATTTTCCATCAATTTATGTTTTGGCCTATAGTTATGCCTATTAGTATCCCAATAGTGAAGGAATATTTAAAGGTAATCACTTGAACATGATAATTTGAATGGATTATATGGGGCAACTATTTTTCCATAAATGGGTTGTGCCCTAGTTGTGGTTGGGATGTACTTTTTCATGTTTGGATAGCAGCAGTTGTGGTTGTGTACTAGCTGGTTGTTGGTGTTGGGACCCTTAGGTTGGGATGAGTGATGGTTTACATATATGTATAAAATTTATTTATTTTTTTCTCATACACACCATGCCTATGTTGAGCACTTCGTGTCGAACACCCCCATTTCTTAGGTGAGGGTTTTTTTCTCACATTCTTATGAGTTGATGGTTATTAGCTCTTTTTGTCTCCCTCTCCCAGGTACCCCAAGACTCTTTAGTAATTATTTTATGGCCTAATTTTAATTATGGCTTAATACTCGTCGATATGGGTGTCTTGTGGGGGCTGGCCCAAGTGTGTGTGAGTAGGTTTGTATCTCATGTGTCTTTGGAATGAGGCCCATGTTTCATCGGGTGTGGTAGTGGGTGTTGTGGCCCAGATGTCTGTGGGAGCTTTTATTCATGGTTGTGGTGGACCAGGTGTTTTCGATCAAGATAAATGTGCAGTTGGGATGTCCCATGGGGAATTTATTGGGGCGTTAGTGGGACTATAGTTGTATTTGTGGGGGGGGGTCTAATGCAATGTATGTTGAAGATAACAAGTTGTAAAGTGGTGTTTTGTACCAAATGGTCTATTTTCAATTATTATTATTTTTACTTGACTTGCATTATTTGGGGAGTGTTCCCTTGTGTGGCTGGGTGGATAGTTTTCTTTGCTAGGTGTTTTGGTTACCTCTATTTTCTCACGGTGCATTATAATGTCTCATCACATGTGCACGACAGATTTTCATTTTCCAAATGAGTATACCATTATAATCAGCCTATGTATATAAAAATTTATTTAGGTTTCTTGGAAGAATTTTAAGACCATGTTGGTCCTTACTATCATGGGCCTTGGGAAATTTTCCATTGCTGATTTTCATTCATTTCTTTTGGTACCATCCATTTGTTTTTTCTTCTAATTTGTATCTATTTATTTTGGAACATGCCTATGGGAATGGATTTTGGGATTTAATTTTATCATTAGTATTTTTAGTTTTTTGAGTTTTAACATTTTATCTCTCAATCTTGTTCTATAAAAAAGATAATTTCTACAATATTGTGGGAGATTCTAAACCCTTGGTTTTATTCACCACTATGGGTCATATTGAAGGAGTGACTCAGGGGGTCATTATCTCTCCTTTAACTATAATAAGGAAGGTTCTGGCAGTCTGTTGTCCCTTCCCTCATTATGGAGAAGGCAGGTCACGATAGAATGGTATCATAGGTGATGGTTGAGAGATATTATTCAGTTCTTGGATAAGGCATAGTGATTATTTCATGATATGTTAGGTAAATAGTGTTAGTCAATCTTTTTTTGGGAAATAGGCCATGGAAGACTCTCTAGGACATGGGATTTTAGGGGGGGTGATCAAATGCTAGGAATCTGGACCTACCAAACGACCTAGTGAGGCTACATTGATTGTAGGTTAGTTACCATAGGAAAGTTACATGCATCATAATGGCTTATGTTCCTATGTGGCTCGGGTGGTTTGAGGATATAAAAGAAATAATAAGTTTAAAAAAATTCAAAAGGAATCCTCTACACTACTCAGGCTTAGGAATTCCTTGTTTATATTTTCATCTATAGTACCCAGATGACATCCATGAGTGTTGGAGGCATTTGAGTCCCAGCAGGTTGAAATGGTTGGTTAGCGGAGGGCGGATCCAGAGGAGGTGGACGACCAATGGAACAAAACAATTAATTCCATCCAGTGAAATTCTTTTTGAATATATGAGTGCAGCATCTCAGACATAGAGACAATGAGCTGAATCGAGGAGCTGGTGATCACTTACAGCTTGATCCAGGCTCTGGAAGAGTAATGGGTTCTTGTATTTGTGATCTAGTTGTGGGGAGCAACACATTAGTGGTTGATGCTTTATCTCATAGAGAAAATAGAATCTGAGGTTTCGTGGACTGACTTTGAGATGGAAATCAGGAATAATTCTTTTCTTCAATGATAAAGGCCGAAAAGTGGAAATAGATAATCTCCCTATAGAATGGGAGTATGATGGTGAGGGAATTGGGGATCATGTTCAAGTATCCCCTTAATTTTTCTTTACACCTCTTTCTGGATGAGGATTAATGGGCAAGACGCTTGTAGGAGGCACTCTGACCTTCACTTCAGTACACTGTTACATCCTTCAATTAACAGACATACATGGAGGTTCAGAAAAAGGTTGATGTAGTGCATTGGATGCACACACTGAATGGTTTTTGGCGTGAGGGGATCCAGTTGAGTTCACCAAAGGGGAAGGTCATCCACATGAGGGACTTCCAGGTTTCGGCTGATGGGAAGTTGGCGACAACAGCTCTAGCTCTAATCTTCAGGTACTCATACTTCCTCCACGACCCTAGGAATGAGGTGATTTACATGTGGTAGTCGTGGGAATATTTGAAATTAGTGCCCAGGGTGAGTGCAATATAGTGTGGGTGGGAAGGTTCAACAACCACCTCAGTAGCACCAGTTTTCACCCAGACATTTTCAGTAGCAACAGGAGCAGGCCCCTGCCCCTCTAAGAGTAGAGGTTTTAGGAGGAGGTTGACCTTAGGGCACTCTTCAAGGACCTCTACTAGGGAATTTTTGGGGAGGTGGATGATATATGAGAGGTAGGGGATTTGGGTATGGATAGTTTCACGCCATAGAGATAGTAGTTTTAGTAGGGCTGGAGGTCATTTGAGGTATGATCATTCTATTTAGTACTCTTGTTTGTAACTTGTTTGATTCAGGAGATTTCAACTACTTTTTTTAACAATGTGTATCCCATTCCATGGGTCTAGACGGAGTGATAAATTCCAATCCCCGGGTGTTGACTATGCTATTTTGAGGCCATACCAGCCTATTTGATGTTTGTTGAGGATACAAACAGATGATGGGGCCACATTAGTCTAGTTGGGTTCTCTTTCTACATCAAATATATCCATTAGATGTCATCATAGGCATCAACTAGATTTTTCCTGCATGTTTTTATCGACTTCTAATGGAAGAGGTTCATGTTTTCAAATATGGATAGACATCTTGTAGCTTTGGTTGGTGAGAGAGGTTTTCAAGAGGGTAGCCATGGTGTGGAGCCCCTTCTGGCCTTGTTATCTATGTTTTTAATGGAATATAAAGACTAATATGTGGTGGATATTATTAATATTGTTAGTGTGTTCCGGGATTTCTTTACTGGGTAGGATGTGACTCTACCCCCTCGACATTATTTTGAGTTTGGGGTAGACATACAACCCTGTGCTAATCTGATTTCAATGTATCTCTATCAAATGTCTCCTTCTGAGTTGTGGGAGTTGTGGATTCAGGATGAATACCAGATGAAGAAGGGTTTTATTTGAACATGTACATTTCTATGGGGTTCTCTAGTCTTGTTCTCATAGAAGGCCCACAGTGGTCTCTGGCTATGAATAGACTACCAATGACTGAATCAGGTGATGGTTAAGAACCATTACCCCCTCGCGAGGATTAGAGACCTTTTGGACCAGTTGAAGTGGTTAGGTTCATTCTATAAAATGGACCGGGGGTTTGTATATCACTAGTTGAGGGTGAAGGAGGGTGAAATCTTGATGTCTATATTTAGGTAAAGATATGGGCAAATTGAGTTCATGGTCATGTCATTCGGCATTACGAAGGTGCCAGTTGTGTTCAGGGGGATCATTAACTCTATTTTCCATGAGTATCAAGACTAGTTCATGGTCATTTTCATCGAGGACATATTGATCTACTCATGATCCAAGGAGGATCACTCCAAGAATCTAGGAATAGTTTGGGAGGTCCTCTGAAACAACCATCTCTACCAGAATTTTTCCAAGTGAATGTTCTGGAAATGAGAGGTTCACATCATTGGGAACTTGGTGTCCCAGAAGATTATAGCAGTTGACTCATTGAAGGTATACGCGGTTGTTTCCTGGGAAGAACCAGTGAACGTGGAAGAGTTTCATAGTTTCTGGGGTCTGGTAGGTTACTACTGAAGGTTTGTACCTGAATTCTCTTGAGATGCATCTCCATTGACATCATTGACTATGAAGGCTAGGCTTTCGTATAGAGTGAGTAGTTCCAGGATTCTATCATTTATTTGAAGGGGAAGTTGGTCAGTTTCAATGTACTGAGGTTTCCAGAGGAAGGGGTAATGTTTGAAGTGTTCTGTGATTCTTTCATCCTTGTCATGGGTTTTGTGATGATGAAAAAATGGGGATTGATATCTTATGGTTCTAGGGATTTATTCCCTCCTGAATATAACTATTCCACCCACGACATAGAGATTTCAGCGGTGGTTTTTTCACTGATGTTTTGGAAGAATAACCTCATGGGGGAACACTTCGTGGTCTTCACAGATCACAATAGCTTGAGGTATGTCTTCACCCAGCAAGACTAGAACTTATGATAGTAATTAAATATAGAGTTATTAAGGTTGATGACTTTGATATATCTTAAACCACGTTAATTGGGAAAGTGGTGGCCTAATCCTCGAGAATTAATTCACATAAGGATGTCTCTAGGGAGTCAGAAGATGCTTGGGAAGCAATGGAGGATTTGGATTCCTTGCATCTAGAAATGAGATTAGAGGATGGTAGAGGATTTCTGTTTCATATGACAGTGTAGTCTTCATTAGTATGGTAGGTGGAGGAGTATCAATGTGGAGACTTAGAGGCTATTGTGATGGATGATCGTGTTTTCTACGGTGATTCTCTGGAAGGATGGTTAGAGGATGGTGAGAATCAAATTATTTTCTGTGAGAAGTTTTTTATCCCTAAGATGAACCATGAGGGAGTTCTCTATGAGTTCTATAGCTCAGCTCAAGCGGTGCACCCAGGAGTTCCCAAGATGTATTGGGGCATGATAGGCTAGTTTTGGTGGCCTAGATTAAATCAGGTCATGGAGGAGTTTGTGTAAAAGTTGCTCGTGTGTCGGTAGGTGAAGGCTAAACACTATGTCCCTAGTAGTCTGTTTCTTCCCA
The DNA here is from genome assembly GCA_963277665.1 of Viscum album. NCBI lineage: Eukaryota > Viridiplantae > Streptophyta > Magnoliopsida > Santalales > Viscaceae > Viscum > Viscum album. Next base: position 55,735,436 of record OY728143.1, on the reverse strand, counting down.
TAGACATTCCCGAATGGATGTGGGATGTTTTCTCGATGGATTTTGTCTTAGGAATACCCATGGATGATGGAGTCAGTAATTCCATCTGGGTAGTGGTGGACAGATTGATGACATCGGCTCACTTCATAGCAGTTAAGGAGTCGAGCTCAGTGGATGCCATGGAACATAAGTACGTTGGTAAAGTTATGAGGATACACAAATTTCTTAGAACCATAGTTTCGGATTAGGATAAATGATTTACTTCACAAGTATGGAAGGTATTATAGCGTGATTTTGGCACCCAGCTATGCCTTAATAGTACCTTCCACCCTCACACAGATGGGAAGACTGACAAAACCATCTAGACATTGGAGGATATGTTGGGAGCAGGTGTTCTGTACTTCGAAGGATCATGGGTAAAATTCCTTCCTCTGGTATATTTTTCCTAAAATAATGGATATCACACTATAGTTGGTATGGAATTGTTTTCAGCCTTGTATGTAAGACTATATCATTCATCCATGTGCTAGACATAGGTTGGGGAGGCAAGTGTTTTGGGCACAGAGATGGTGTAGACCACAATGACGAAGTTTCATCGTGTTCATGAGAGTATAAATATGGCTCAGTACTAGAGTAAGTCATATTATGATAATAGGAGGATACACTTGTAGTTCGAGGTTGGGGCCCACGTGTTCTTAAAGGTCTCCCCTAAGCATGGACAAGAGAATTTTGGTGGGGGGAGTATGATTTCTGCCAGTTTCATCAGACCCTTCGAGGTGTCCAGATGAGTTGGAAAGGTTTCATATCAATTGCAATTACATCCATAGTTTTATAGGATCTAAAACATCGTCCATTTATCTCTTCATTTTCATTATCTATATGATGAGTCCCGCATCCTCGACTGGGTAGACTTGGATATCAAGGATGATGCGACGTTCGTGGAGCAACCAGTGTGAATCGAGGATCGTATGGAGAAGGTGCTTTGTGGATGAACCATTTCCTTGGGTTGTGTGTTGTGGATTCATGGTGGCCTCAATAGGAGTACATGGGAAAGAGAGGCATAGATGTCTGCCCAATACCCAGGGTTGTTTTCTGTTTTAATCTTGTGTTTTATTTGTTCCTTTTTTATAATGTAATTCTTGATCCTCACTCTATATATGAAAATTTATTTCAATGTTAATTGTTCGCATTAATTTTCATGAGAATATGGCGGGGAGGATATGATCTCAAATCAATAGTAATTAATGTGGATGTGATTAAACATGTTTAGGCTATTCAGTGCCTCCCAAAGCGGATAGTGTCTTGATAAGAATGAAGGAGCTCCCTAATCCATGTTTTTGGATAGTGTGACCTTTTTGTGTTGGTGTGGATACTTGATGGATAAGAGTGGTAGTGTTCATGAAATAGTTTAGGTGAATGATGTTATAGAGGTGTTCATGGATGTTGAGTTTTATTCTATCTTTCAAACAACTCAAGGATGGTTGTCCTTGAGAGGTAAATTACGAGGTGGTTGTTCAGAACCCTTTCTTTTCTTAAGTTTTTCAGATGAATTATTGAGGGAGAGAATTTTTTGATAGGTATCTGATGAAATTGACTAGACCACCCGTGTCCATTACTTTGTCAAATTCTTGTGTTTGGGGTGTTATGGATACCATCAATTAGTCAGGAGGGCGTCAGTGTCTGTGGTAGGGTGTCCTCGGGGTTTCACCTATCGGCTCCACCAATCAGCCTCACCAATCAATCTCATCGATCGGTGTCGCACCGATCGGTCTCACCAATCAGTATCAATGATTAGTGTATCGCCAATTGGTATCACCCATTGGTATCACTAATCAGAGCCACTGAGGTGTGTAGGGGTTTTTTCCACAGTTTTCCCGTAAAGTCTCGTTTAAGTTTTATTGCATCTTTCAAAGGTGATTAAGATCATTTTAAGGACATTTAAGGATATATTAAATCCCCTAAGAGTGGTTCCACCATTGATTTACAAAAATGTGTGGCCTTTTAACTTGTTTCACACCTTTTACGTGATTCCAAATACGCCCATGTTATATGTTTTTGGTGGTTTAGATGTAAACCATCAACTCTCAATCATTCGATTGTCTATCTCCCAGTCTCTTATGGAATTATTAAATCCTAGTTAATTCCAATGTCTGAAACCGCCCAGCCATGTGGTCATACCATGTTCCACTATTCAATCACATCGAAATTACATAGACCATAACTATAGGATCTTGCCTTTTTACCATGCCAGGATCTTTTTACTTGGTCTTTTTTGTTCCCTCATGGTGTGCTTGGTGTCCCTCTGTCGGAGATGAGTCCTGCCTATGTGAGATCCCTCCTATTCGTTTCTTCTTGGTTTTTCCTATCACGTGACCCCCATTCATGGCGCAAGGAAAAATAGTCGATCCTTGATCATCCAAGTAAGGGTTTTTTCCTTGGTCTCTCTTTAGTGTGCATCATGCGTGGTGGGTGTGATAATGATCCCTCTGTGCATAAATGGAACCAACATTAATGAAGATAATAAACATACATTTAAATAATGAAGGAGTGGGAATGATGCAATTGTTTTTTATTTTTACCTTCATTTTATGTTTTGAATTTGTATAGGCTCATGTGATCAGAAAATAATGGTCGTTGGTGGTCTTTTCTTGCACACTAATGAATCTCTGTTTTCTAGATAATTTTGTCATTGAATGACTGTCACATGGAAACTAATTAATCACATAATCATGGTTGATTAAATGGATTCCTGTTGAATATGAATCTTTTTGTGATCACCCCGGTTAAACAGATGTAATTAAGGAACATAATGAATGTTGTTGGATAAATCTAAAAACAAAATTTCTCTCTTCTAATATGCATGGTTGTTATGTTGGATGATCGTTGTGTGACATAGAGGAGAATGGATTCTCCGGATGGGGGTTGTTGGTTGGTGAATTAAAGGCTATGTTGAGCCGAGGGTAAATGTTCTACACCCGTAATTAGGGGCTTGGTTTGGTTCCAGTACATTGAGGGATCTAACAGATCCAATTTTGATGTTTCCATTTACAAGGGAACCGGAGGTCAATGATTTAATTCCTACATGGGTTTTTTCATTAAGTTGTTGTTTTGTCTTTTGGACATGCATGTTCGATTCCTAGTAGTTAATTAATATTTAAATTTGGTTACTTGAACTTGATAACGATATTGGATTCGATGGGGAAACTATTTATCCGAAAATGGGTTGTGTCTTGGTTTTGGTTGTGGTGTACTTGGGAATGTAAGGATAGCAGTATGAGTGGTTGGGGATGGGATGGTGCTTGGTTTTTGGACCCTTAGGTTGGGATGAGTCCTTGTTTACCTATATGTATAAACATTAGTTCCTTTTTCATACGCACCCCACCCATGTTGAGAACTTTATACCAAACACCCCCATCTCATAGGGGAGGGTGTTTTCCTGAACATTCCAATGATTGGTTGGTTATTAGATTCTTTCTTCTCCCTCTTATAGGTAGTCTAAGACTATTCGGGCAGGCTGTGATGGCCTGAGGTTCATTATTGACCAAGACTCTTTGGGCAGGGTGTGTTGTGCTGGATGGACCAAGTGTGTGAATGCAGGTTTGTTTCCCAAGTGTCATCAGTATGAGGTCGATGTTTCTTTGGTCATGGGGGTGGTTATTGTAGACCAGGTTTCTGTGGTCATGGTTATTCATGGGGGTGGTGGCCAAGGTATTTATGGGTAGGTTAAATTTGTGGTTGGTATAGCCCATGGGGTTGTTGTTGGCGTAGTAGTGGGACTGTATTGTGATTTTTGGAGGTGGTATAATGCATAGGATGTTCTAAATAACCAGTGGGAAAGTGGTGGGGGTTACCTGAATGTCGATGTGATATTACTATTATTTTACATGGCATGCTTTATTTGGGGAGTGTTTCTTGCTGAGGCTGGGTGGATAGTTTTCCTTTCTCGGTGTTTTGGTTACTTCTATTTTCTCACGGAGCATTAGAATGTATCCCTACTTTTGCAGAGAGCATTTGGTTTCCCTAATGACTATAGATGTATACTCTCCCTATGTATATAAAAGTACTTTCATGTTTCCATGAGGACATTGAAGGTTGTGTCATACTTTACTAGCTTGGGTGTTGGGACAGTTGTCATTACTGCTTTCCTTTCATTTCCTTCAGTACTTTCCATCATAGTTTTCTTGAACATCGTATCAGTATATTTTAGAACATGCATATAAGAATGGATTTTAGGCATTACTATTTTCTATAGTCTTTGTATTTGTTTGATATATATTATCTTATATCTTGATCTTGTTCTATAAAAAGGGTAATGCCTTCTATATTGTGTGTGATTCAATACCCTTGTTTCTAGTCACCACTCCAAAAACAATTGAAGGTTAGACTTATGGGTCATTATATCTCTTTAAACCTGCTAAAGGAATGATCTGGTAGTATACTTTCCCTTCCCTTATCTTGTAGAAGGTGGGTCATGATGTTATCTTTCATTTTGGTAGCGTAAAACCACCATGTCGAGGAATAATATTCCAAAAAATAAAAAATAAGAGGAAACCTCAAAAATATTGTATTTAAATAAAAAATTATTAAAAATAATATACTTTTTGAGATTAAAATTTTATGATTACTCATATTATTTTATAAAAAAATATGAATTGAATCAAAAGACATCACTTTTAAAAAATAATGTTTTTATGTAGTAAAATATTATGAAAATAGTTTGGTGAAATTATTTTTGATTTTTTATCATAATTTATATTTAAAAAAAATTAAATAACATGATAATGGTATAATTGGAGAAAGAATATACTTTTTATAATATATTAATGATAAATAATCACAATTATGACAATATATATGGGCTTTTGAATCCCAAAAATTGATTAGTTAAATGAATCTTATTCATTATGAATGAAGCTTGTGGGGGAGAGGTATTTTGTCCCAAAATAGGGTTATAGAATCTAAAATGACTATTTAAATGGTGATATTGAATTATTATTGAGCGGAAACCAAGAATGATAATTTTTTTCGAAAATGGTAGAACAAATATATTTTTATATGAAAAATTCATTGGAATATTCATAAATATTAAGGACATATGGTTAAAAATGACATTTTTAAATGTAAATGTGTAATAAATGGATTGTGGATGATAATAATCCCCCAGATAAATTCCAACATGAAATAATAAAGATGTCAAATAATTTTTTAATTAATAAATAAAATAATTATTTTTACCTTTTAATGTATTTTTTGATGATAGTCTCATAATATCACAAAAGAAATAAAATTATATGCAAAAAAAGAAATTTTTATCTTTTATAAAATATATTTAACATACTTTTTATCTTAATGAATCATTATAATCTATAATAAAATATAGAAATATAATTTAAAATATTCCTAAAACCATTTTGTCTTTTTTCATTTATACATAATAGATGAATCGATATTTTCTACATATTTTGAATTAATATCTAACCACAAAATGTAAAAGATAAAATAAGAAAATAAATTATATTTTATTATTCACCAATATTTTCATCTATAAAAACTTATAGTCTTCTTGTATTTTTTTCATCTTTATCATAAAAATATATTTATGTTATAATTTTAACATTTCCTTCCTTCTCTTAGAACATGGATTATATTTAGATAAATATCATATTTTATATTATAAAATAATTGAATTGAATGGAAAATAATTTATTAGATGTTATTTTTTCTCTAATGGTCAATCGAGGACTTATAAATTCCTAATTAAAATAATATTATTTTCAATTTTACAATTCTAATATTGTGTAGGAACTAATACAAAACCAATTAATGTTTTCACCTTATTTTTTATGTAATAAATAATTTATGATGAATAATTAATATTTATATGAAATTTTTCAGTATCTAATATATGATATGTTCCATATGTTTTAAATTGTTTAATTATATATTTGTAACATTTTTTAATAATGTAATGGACATTTACAAAAAACTAATATATTATTATTCACTAAAATAAGAATATTTGAAAACCCATTTAATTAAATTTAATAAGTACCAAATTTATAAATAAATAAATGATCTCCATTTTGTAAAATTTTGTTAAAAAATGTAAAATATTATCATTTAAACATGATCTAGGAAAAATAGTATTTATGTTTTACTATAATAATTATATAATATAATGTGAATTATAAAATAATTATTTGAATGTTGTGTATACCTGTTATAGTAGAATCATAGGTCATAAAAATAAATATTTGGATCTTTAATTTGGTCATAAATATAAATTAAACTCTTATGCTTCTTCTTTCCCTAGGTTCTTAATTTTAAAAAATACATTGATGTTTTTTCTTTTACAAGAATTTTAAGCCTTATTATTAGTGTTATTAACGTATGGAAATATAATATTATTTTTTATTTGTATATATATATTTAGAAAGAAACTTGTATTAAAATTCTATAATAACTATAATTCCCTAATTTATTATGAAAATAAAACATTTCATCAATTAAACCTTTGAAACATGCTCATTATATATTTTAATAGGTGAACCAACTCTTCTCCCAAATGAGTATAGTGAATAAATTATTCAAAATAGAGGGAATAAAAATTGGAAAAATACTTTTACTCAAAATATATACTTTTAAAATTATAGGTATTGAAATCAATTGAATTTTCAAATTATATAATGGTTTCATTATTTTTAAATATTCTTTATGGTCATCCAAGAAACTAACTATTCCATAATTACTTAAATGAGATATTCTTTCATAGATTATACATTATTTTTCTATATAAATTGATTTTATAGTAATTATATTGCCATTTAATTTTATATTCAAAGGAAATTATGGATTTCAATGACCATTTATATTCATAATTGTATTTACTGACATATTATGACATTAAACATTTTACACAGTCGTATATTCGATATTGAATTTTGAAACATGATATGACTTATTTGAGATGATGATTAATATTGACTTTATTATACATAATACAACAAAATATTCCATCTCTTTATATTGATGGTTTATTCTAGGTTGTGAATAATTGTGATAATGTATCATATGTATATATCATATTCCATATATCAGGATTCTTATGGAATTAAATGATATAAATTTCATGTATAATTGTTGATGTTTTTTTAGATTCTATTTCATATCTATTGAAAAGTAAATAATAATTTTGTATGAGAACATAAGGTATCCCTAAATACATTTACTATAGATATATATGTTTTAAAGAACCAACATGAGTTACCTAATTGTAATTCTAGATTCAGCAATCCCATAGTCATCGATATTACTACATAGAGAATAATTCTATCCAATAAAACTGAATGAAAAAAATAGTGTACCCCACTCGATAAATAATGTAAAAATTTTGAATGATTGTGAGTCACATAATATAATAAATATTTTTGGGAATATAAAATTTTTATATAGAACATAAAAAAACAAATTCGGAATCTAACACAATTTTATCAAGATCATGAAGCAGAATTAATTACTATAAAAATAAAAATATTTATGATCCTAAAATTTTATATATATGTAGTGATCTCATTTCCATGTACTCTTGTCCCTATTTTTTTATATGTTCTTTTAGTTTTTACTTGGGTATTTTCTCAAAGAAATTGGGTTTTTTAAGTAAGTGGGTAGTTCATGGTGGGATCACAATTTTCCCAAATTGTGTGCCCACCACAATAAACCTTGTTACCCCTGACATAGTGGTATTTGATGGTTGTAACATGTTTTTTCTAAATATAAACCCTCTGAGGAGTAACATTTCATCCCCCCCTGAATAGGTGAACGGAAAAGGTGTGATGTTTGTAAAACTATGCACCCCTTCCTAGGAAATCCTATATCTGGGTTTAAATAATCTATATTCTTTAAAAAAAATATTGAACCCACCTAAATTCAATCAATGTTGGCTTAATTAGACCCTAACATATACCTCTAATTTTTGGATTTCTTGTGGATGAATTAATAGGGATCTTAAACACCTCTCATCCAGAATTGATGTTTAGATTAACATATCTACACCTTTTTGGGTATGTGGTTTCTCCAAAATTAGTTTTATCTCCCTTACATATCTCCAACCGGAGAGCAAAGGGTTGGTTTTAAACTATTTCTGGTGTGTTGTATCTAGTTTCATTAGATATTGATTCATTTGATTTTGGAAATAGTATTTAGATCTAGATCTCATTCTTTGTTTTGTTCTTCATTATTCCACTCCAATTGGGGAATTTTCATTGGTGAGCATTCTCTATCAATCATGAGGTTAGTGATATATTATTCAAATAAAAAATACTTGATTTCAATTATATGTATCTAATTTTATAATTTCTGTTGAACTTTTGGAAATTGAAATTAAAAATTGGATTTAATTAATTTGATCAATTAGTTAATTAATGGATTGTTGAATTTATTAATAAATGGGGATATGGAATTGGTTAGTTGATGAATTGTGTAATATTTCAATTAATTTGGATTAATTAATTCATGGATTCAATAATGTGATATTGGATGTGTGGAGTTATATTAATTAAATAGTAAATTGATTAATGGGATATTGGAATTATGGAATTTTAATAATAATTAAGTGAATAAATTTAAGGGATATTGGGATTTTGGAATTGGATTAATTTTTTGGTGAATAAAGTAAATGGAATTTGGGATGGTGGAAGTTGACTAATTAATCTGTGAATTAATTAAATGTGAATTGGGATTAATGAATTTGATTAATTAATTTGTGAAATTATTAATTAATTATAAGGATAAATGTTAATAATGGATTGATGGTGATATTTTCATAGTATTTGATGTAATTAAATTGAATAACCTTGTTGTTGTAATAAATTGTAATGGTATTGCATGATGTAAAACATTGATAAAAATTTTTACTGTTGAATAACAAAGAATTATGTCATATTTTTCAAATTTTGAAATTTGTGATGTTGTGAAATATGTGATATAGTGATATAATTGATTTATATGTGTGGGACACAAACTGAGGCTCCAAATAAACAACAAGATAAACAAGGTGTGGGACTGTGACTGCTGCTCTAAACACATATATTTGATAAAAGAGGAGTAGGATTTGGACATGTACTCCTATTAACCATATGAGATAGTATGTACAGGATATAGATTGAGTCTTTAAATACCCATGTGGCATTGAGGTGTGGGATAGAGATTGAGGCTCCACATACCAATGGGGTATTAGATATGGCATGATATGCCCAAGAGTTGGCATTAGAATATGGTTCCAATTGGAAAATATATCATTTGAAATGAAATGATAATTGGTAGAAATTATTTTTGTAATATGTTTCAATCTCTAAAATAGTTTGAATCAAGTATTGATGGTTCATGTTTCTATAGGAACCTCGGGATAAAGAATAATTAAATGTGATAACTCTTTAGTTAATTCATTTTAATTTATTATCTATACAAATTCATTCTTTGTTATTAAATTAATTTTGTTTTTGCTGTCGTTGATGGGGTCTTATTATGTTGTACTCACACCCTACTTGGTATTCCTGATCAGCACCTAAATAGACTTCTTGTTTCTAGGATATGATTAGGGAAATTTCCTTATGCTATTAGTCTATGTTGAGATGGATGATGTATGATTGAAAAATACATAGTATCAAGACTTTTTAGGGATTTTTCAGTGTAATTATTTGGGGTTTTATGTTTGGTATTGTACAATTATGTGGAATTAAATATTTACTTATTTAGTTATGGATATTGTATTGATGCTTGGTCATCTTGTGATACAGTTATTATTCTAGTTATGGTTATATATTTTGGATATTATAGTTTTTTCTACTATTGTATAGTTCTTATAAAGAGAATATAGACTCCCCATGATCTATATTAGAACCTATATTGTATTTTGAATCCCCTAGCATATGGAGAGGCACACTTGTGGTCATCTGAGAAACTCTCCTAGGGAATCAGTGTGTGTAACCCAGGACCGGAACCTACAAAGTGGTATCGAAGCTTCATTTATTTTATTTTTTCTTAATATATGTGAATGTCTAGTAATAAAATAATATGATCTAGGCCTTGGTCATGAGCTCAGTCATGAGAGTAGATAACCCATGTATGGGGGAAAACCAAAGTACCCATGGTGGGAGTTTTTTTATTGAAGTTTGTTGGTGGAGTTGATAATCAATAATCATAATTATTTTATTAAGGGATAGAAGAGAAATATTCTGTAGGAACATTATTACTGGGTACTAAATTAGTAGATTCCATGTTCCTAAAACCAAAAAAAATTTACCCCCTCTGGGGGAAGAGATAAAATTAGAGAATAAAGTAATGTATATGGTATGGGATGTCGAAGAAGCAATAAATTATGATACCTTATTTCCATCCCTCCTTTTGTGTAGAACACTCATCAGGCTATTGATAAGTCCTAGAAACTTTATGATAATGTAATTGATTTCCCATGGAGTCCTATCTTTATCTTTTAAGGACTCATAGGTGATAATAGATTCTATTTCCACCTCATCAATGTTATTCACCTCAGTTGGAAAAGTCATCGCCTCATGATAAGTGCCAAGGCTTACACTTGGATAGAGTGGAGTTTTCCAAAAAAGTTCTAAATGTAAATATAAGAGAAACTTTGTTTTCATAGACCCCACCACATCTACTTATCATACCTAAAATATAGGATCCATCCCCATTGAGTTTTAGGCCAAAATAATGGTGTTTCTAGAATTCCCAGTCCCCTTGTAAGTTGATACTGATAGGTGGGAAGGATAAGATTCTTGTACTGAGGGGCTTGAGAGTGGGCACATTCTCCCAATCCTTAATGAGTCTTATGATGTGAATAAACATGTTCTTGGGGAAGATAACCAGTGTCTCTCCTTAGTTCTTAGCCTCCCCAAAATGATTATAATTATATGCCTTCCATATACTATAGCAACTTGCATATAGAACAACATACCTCAATATCCTTTCAGGACCTCCACTGCCTCCACCATTAAATAGGTGATCGAAGAATTTGATACAAGTTTGTTCCGCGGAGGAGAGAATAGTGAAATCTACAAAGTAGCTCCATATTGTGCAAGCCCATTCACTTTCATAAAAGAAATGATCAATCGTCTCTACCTTTCACATCATGGCACATGATCATATGGATGCTAATTGGAGGCCCATGCATTGGATGATCTCATCAATATCCATTATCTAGTTTTTGATCCTCCACAATAATAAATTAGAGTTTTTTGGTATCTCTATTAACCAACAGGTCTAACCCCACTCATCATCATCCTCAACTGGGTGAACCACCTTCCGGTAATCCTTTGCATTGAAATATATTGAATAAATCACCATGGAAAACATGTATCATTATCTAAGTTAATCTCAATTGTTTCATAAAGAAATTCTTAGTCCAGGTAATGGATGGAATTTATGATTCTCATGTAGTTTTGGCCTCTTTAAAAGTTAATTTTGTAGAAGGGAATATCGGGAACCTGATAATGGAGCAATCCTAATTATGGAACCAGAATGACATGTCCCCCCTTCCCATGATCTAGCTTATGTGGTCCTAGAGAACCTAGATATGAGGGATGACCATGGGCCAAATGGTGGACATGTTACCCCTCGAGTGTCCCATATCGTCTCCATGTTTATCATTCATGTGTTTCCCCTAGATCATTTGTTCCTCCATACATTCCCAAGAGAGTTTTTAATGCATGCAGCACAATGTATCAAAAATATTTTTCACGCCAACACCCCTACCTTATACATTTTTTCATACACTCCCATAAATATCAATATTGATTACCTTTTAATTGGGAATTCCATAAAAATTAGGAAAAATTTCTGTCAATTTCAGTGATAACTTGTTTGGGGACCCTTATAGCAGATAACAAATGAATATTAATTGAATCTAAAATGTTGTTGTTGAAGGTTATCATTACACTGAAAAAGTATCTTGTTCTTACATTTAAAAAGCATGTTTGTTATTTAGATCATTATCTAATCGATGTGATGAATTTTAAGCCTCCTTGAAGAGATATGGGAACCCAAATAGTCTATGGGTAAATAGCTATGTTTTTTGTTCAGTAGTTTAATAATAGAGCTAGTGAGATTGTCTAAGAACATACTAGAGCTGGAAAAACTATTATTTGTATGATTAACTAGATATCCACTCCACATATTATAGTCTAGAAAATCATTGATGGTTATCCCGGTCAACCTCTTGTTGGAATTCTTAAAAATAATTATTTCATCGTTATACATGATATGGGATATATTGTAATGAGGCATCTCACATCTATAAAGAATAATAATTTTAATAGTGACTCCCTTGTTGAAAATATGGATGAGAAAATCCTATGAAATATTTAGTATGGTAGGTGATAGTGGGTCACCATGACTATGGGTGTGAACCATAATGAAAAACATATGGGTTTTCCAAATAAAAATAACTAATAGACACAAAAAATTGTAACATCTGAAAATGATATCTAATTTCTAGGTGGAGAAGCTCATACTTGATAGAACTTGAAAAATGGTGTTCCATTCAATTCTGCCATATGTTTTATCCATGTCTTTTTGTATCACCATATTTGAATAGTAGGATTTATAGTTGATATCACTGATCAGGTATTATGTGAAAGAAATCTCCCCTTAAGTCGAACATCCCTTAATGAAACCATATCGCTCTATCGATATCTAGTGAGTGGTATGTGTTCAAATTCAGTTATTGATGACAATTTATAGAACTTTTAATATGAATATTCACATACTAAATGTTCTTTAATGAAATATGGATGTGGGAACATTAAATTTGGGCGATTGAACCAAAGCAGTGGTGCAAGTCCTATGATGAAGATTTCCACATTGATATAAGTCTTTCACCACCTTAATCAATTAGGTACCTACCATACTACATGAAGTTATAAAAAAGCACCTAAGGAAAACATCAGGTCTTGGAGTGCATTCATGGTATTCCCTCTCATAACCTCATCCACTTATTTATTATGTGAAATGGATTCAAAAAAATGTTTTCTCCCTATCGGAAACAATATGTGGAAAAAACACAAGAATCAAATCATCACCTACTAGGTATCTACCAATCATACGATGTTTGGGACCATCCTAATGTTTTTTGAAATGATATAACTCCATATAACAAACCACATCCAGATTATCAATGTATGATCCATCATCAAGAATAATATTTTTCCTTCAAAATCTTATTTTATCATTAATACAGGATTAAAAATATGTTCTATAATGATCTCCCTCACATAGAAATTTGGTTCAAGCTTACTCTAGATCCATTCATTCAACATTGAGAAGTATGTCTCCAAAAATATTATTTTTGGTAGACAGATCACCAAAAACATTCTCATCCTATTTTTCTTCTAGAGAATAATAAAGATGATCAATGTCGAATTTTATCTTCTCTATGTCATGAATGGTTGGTTTTGCGATGATTTACAAATATTAAGGTCTTCGTTTAGCAGTAGTAGTTTATTATGAGGACTTATCCAGAATGTCCCATGAACTGGTTTTTTACAGGACTCCATCAAAACTTGTTGATAACCTTACACACCCGGACAGAGGTGGGATAATGAAGAACTTCCTTGACTTCATTTTCTATATGTTAGAGAAACAAGGAATAAAAATTGGTTTTAAATACCATGAGAATGATGTGTTAACATTGAGTTAGAGAAGATCTATATTGAATGCAAATTGGCGAGACATTGATCAGTGAGACACAAGATTCGTTCTTTAACTTTTATATTATTATACCAAGTGAAACATGATCTAGAATATATGAGATCCGAAATCCTTATATGAGCAATGTAATAGAATAATAATTCACTTTTTGTCTAAGTAAAATGGAATATAACTTTTTTTTCTTATGCATCAGAAACTATTCTAAATTCACCCACTAAAAACCATGTTTTATTCCCCAAGTCGAAATATTTATGGTCTTTCCAATGAGATTCTCTGGTTGACACCTCATAGCTTCCATATGCATATGAAAAAATGAAGATCTGAGAGTTATGGGAAAACATTTTAGTCATATGTTTATATTATACCAAGATCCACTCCACCAAGATAAACAAATTCCATAATAACTATATTTTTGTAAATATTTTCATGCAAGGAGTCGTGGATCCTTAATCACAAAGAAAACTCAAATATCATAGAAAAACATTCTTTGGGTTCTAACACCACCAAAAAAAGATTTTGGGTTTCGAAACTTCAATAAATATGTACTCAGACTTGAACCATGACCCCATACCATTATTATTCCCTTAGATAAAATTAATCATTGATCAAGTCACATTCTATAATTTTTCCCATATGATGTGGCCCTTTAAATTTTTGAGTGGGAAGGAGAGAAATCTAGATTGTTATTTATTTTATCCCTCATAAAAACTCTACTTAGAGTTAACTTGTAATCATCCCATGAGGTAGAGGATGGCATGATTTTATGCATAATATTTTCTAATGGATTTTGATATGAGTATTAGTATGTGGGACATCTTGTGTTTTCCCATAAAAATGACAAGGATCCACCCCCATTGGGGAGGAAAAAAATAATTCATATTACTGAGGGTAGGGCTTGTGAGAACTCGGGTAACTAATTATCATCTCTAGAGAGCACTTCTTCTAGACTTTGATTGATGAGATTTGATGGGAATAAGTAAAAAAACCCATGCGATTGAAATACCTAGATCACATGTGAGGATTAAATTTTTCCAAGGACCGATTATAGGATCATTATCGTTAGCTAACCTTCTAGAGGTTACATTGAAATCCTTGGAGTCTCTGAATGGTTTCATGCCTAGTGGAGAGTAAGTCATTATAGCCTTGGGTCCACAAAGGTATGAGGAAAAGAATCTTCCACCTTCAGTTGGTAAAAGGGAAATCTATTGGGGTCTTTCAAAATTAAGATATCCAATAGTAACCTTGATCCCTAGAGGATGAGGAGACTCCCTTCTGAGGTACTCAAAGAAGGGGTATAGTTATGTGTAGTGGAGGCCACATCTTGTCATCATGCTCGTTCTTTTTAGGTCTCTGGAAAATAGAAAGAGAGTTCCCTTGAAGCTGAAAAAATGATAAAAACATGGGAGGTGATGGAAAGATGACGGCTTGGCTCAAGGAGAAGAAGTCCCAAACATTAATTTAGATTCGACCGAGGGGGGGCTGAGAAATGTCTATATCAATCAAAATATGATCCACAGATTAATCCTCCATCTAAAGGGTTCGGTTATCCATGAATAGAAATACTATTTTAGAGTAACCATAGACTCATAAAAAGGAAACATCGTGGAAGGGGATAGGTAGCCCTAGAAGACTAATCCATAATATGGTAGAGGAATACTCCCTTCCTCAATAGACCTCCATCTCCCAATGAGATTGGATGAATCTCCGCATACCAAAGGGATGGGGAGCATTACATGAGGCCCTAATAAAATCCCCTTTCGAATCCAAATATATAAAGAATGAATTTTGATTTCAGTATGAAATGTGGGTCGGAGAAACCATCCCCAAGGATTGGATAAACACATAGAAGATCATCAGCGGAAGCCTGAAAGAAATTGTAACAACCAAAGAACTTGTGTTTCATGTAATGGTAATTTCTATATTTTATTGTTGTCCTTTACCCGAACAAAACATATCTCTTATGAAAAAAATGGATAATCATGTGATGCAAAAGAATAAGCACACAAAATGGACGCAAGGAGTTTTTTCAAATATGAACACCGTATTGGTTACAATAAACTGAGATTAAGAAGGAAATCAAACAAGCCAAATATACCTATTAAAAACCCTATCAGAATTACTAGAAGACAACATAAAACAATGACAACCCCAAGAATGTAAAATGGATCCTTACAATTCTTCGTAATGAACATAAGAATGGATGAAGCCGTCGGGGCCACACTAAGCACCAAAGTTATGACGTGAACCATCTTCTACAATAAACATGAGTGTTAGGAAACCCTAAGTCTTGGATTTATAAGACACTAATGTGATTGTTGTCTTAGGAAATTGTGGAACTTTATCGGCTATAAATATAGTCATTGGCCATGTCTATTAATTAATAGAAAAAATATGGATATATTTTAGACCTTCAAGTATTTGGTTTATTGAAAATTATGAAACTATTCATAAACATGAACTTCAGAAGGTAAAAATGAAATATTTTGAAAAATGCATTTGTCTTTTTGAAATTTAATTTAAAACATGTTGCAATTAAATCAAATGTATTGTAGATATTTTCATTCAGTGACTTCAACTATGTTTAAATTATTTCTAATTGAATTATTTTTTTAATTAATCTATGTTTTGACTACTATAACACCAGAATAAGAATTAACACTTAATTTATGACCTTTTATGTTAAAGGTTTAATATGTATACACAACCTTAGAAAATAATTCCAACTTGAAAATATTAACCTTTTGAATGTTTAATAAATTCCATGTTGAGGAAGGAAATTTCTATATAGTAATACCTTTGAGACATCATTTTCTTCTTTTTGAGATTGGTCTTTATAAGTTTTGGTTTGGTTTGTGTAAAAATTTGGGCCGCAAGGGCCCGCCCTTAATGGCTTGTCAAATGGAGGGGGCTTCCTCATGGTGGATGAGCCGAGCCCTCAGCCCAAGCGTGGGCTAGCCCGAGCTCGGGAATAGTGCTTCCGAGGGGGAATAGGCACACAGGAGCATAGGTGCACGTGTGTGCACACTACACGGGCGCTTGGCCGTAGTAGGCAGCGTGGGGTATGTCGTGGCCTGAGGGGGAGCAGGAGCCTGTGTGTAAGCCCCCTTTCGTGTGTGTTGTGTGTTTTCTGAGCAGAGGATGGAAGGCTTAGGATTATAAAGGAGGTGTGGTTATCCCACCGATTCGATGTGGGAAGCAAATTTTCAGGCGAAACGAGATCTTGGCCGTCGGATCGTGGGGCGATTATGTTGTAGTCGTCGATCACGACATCGCTTGATCATGGTCGTAGATACCTTTTCAAATGTTGTGTTTTCCTTGGGATATCTAATATACCGATGATCTAATCCTAGCCATCCAGTCTAATTTTAAATGCTTCTTCTAATCTCAGATGTTGGATCATTTCACTGACGATCCTGGCCATCCATCTTTTCAATCATCTTCCTCCTCCAGTTTTGATCTCCCAACGCTGCACCAGTGAGTCGGCCACATCCCTCTCACTTCCCATATATTCCATAGACTCTCTACCTCCCTACCGGCCTCATTTTCTTCCTCCTATCACTCCACCTAGTCGTGAGTTAGGTGTTGGGTCACCTGCATGTGTCGGGAAGATTCTCTTTATGATCGTTTCCCTCTCACCTTGGTGATCCCAATGGTTTCACCAACAACTCCCCTCCTGAAGCTTTGCAAGTGCACCTCAGCTCCTCCTCTTCCTCCTCCAGCCCATCCTAACACCATGGTAAGGGGGATTTTCTCTTCATTTTTCTTGAAAACTAGGTTTTATATATATGTGTGTACATTTATTTTTTATATATACATATATATGGATGTATTAAACTATATTGAAACTCTAACCTCTTTATTTTGCCTCTTTTTTAGAGGTTAATAAGACCAGTATGGGATATTTGGTTTTAATACACATAAAATCGGATTTTATATAAATAAATACATATACAGGTTTGTATACACATGTATATGAAAACATTGAACCATTTTAGAAACCCTAAATTCCTTTCTTGCCTTCTATTTTGAGGTTTATAAGTTTGATTTTGGGTGTTCTTTATTTATTTATCATGAAACCAAGTTTTTATTAAATGTATATATATAAATACAGGATGTATATATATACATACATAATAATCCAACCCTCTACATTAAAACCCTCATCTCCTCCCTTACCTTCTGTTTGGAAGTTAATAAGTTGGTTTTGATTGTTTTATGTTCTTATTTTTCATGAAAAACAAGTTTATACGTGCGTATATACAGATAGAGTTTATATATATAGGTATATAAGTACATACCAAGTATATATATATGCTATGGCAGTTTACAACCATCCATTTTCCAAGGTCAATCATGTTTTAAAGATCCAATAGCTGTGAATGGAATTTTTCACTTAGATTTCATACAGATTAAGTTTTACATATATATATAAATATATCGTATAATTGTAAATACATGTTGACGGTGTTTTAATTAAAATTCTAAACCCCTAATCCTCTATCATACCCTAGGGTTTTCAAGATCCATAGGTTTTAATAGAAGTTCTTTTAGTTATTCTTTCACAATTTATTTCCTATAAGGTTGGGATATAAAGTATATATATGGATGTATAAGAAAATATAAATATTTTTACTTTAAAATTATGTTTTTAAAGGCCTAAATCCTATGATGAACATACTATGTTCCAAGTTTGGGAAAGAGTTTAAATTTTTGGTTGTGCAAATTTTCGTTTTAAAAATGTTACAAACTGTTACTATAAATTTATATATATGCATGTCTATGTTGTATAAGAATAATTTTGAAAATAAGAACATGGCTAGAAATAATGATCCAAACCCTCAACATGTATATGCGTATTTTCCAATAACTCCATAATTGCATTTTAAAACATCAATTCCTGAATGTCAAGGAGTTTTGTAAATTTTGGCTTTGTAATAACATTAGAGAAAAATGTTAAAGTAGAGAGTCTCTCTTTGTCTTCTAGAACTTCAAACCAAGGATTTATGTTCTTTGTAAAATAATGATACCATGTACTAGTATATATCTACTTAGGTCCAACTACTCATATTTATATACACTCACATCTGTGAACTATTTATCAGTATTTTTTGTAGATGATGCATGTGACTCCTTGTAAGAGTTTCCTTATGAATTAATTATGTGTGCATCACTAATATTTAGGACATTATATTACGCATGTACCACTTTGTCATCAAGCATGTGTTTCCTTAGTAGATTCCATATCATATTTTGTGTGTTTTTCTTGAATTTATGATCACAAGACAATAATTAATGAATCTAATAACCCGTTATTTAGAGTGGTATGGGACACCCAAAATAATAACACCTTAATCGGGTATCCAATGTGGTATGGGAAACATTGGATACTTAGATCTCTATGACTTAAGAGGATCATATTGGATGTATTATGTGATGGATGGGGCCCGATATAGCCCCAGGATGCATTGGAAGGTCTCATGAGACAAATCACGATCATGGAACAAGGCCTGGAAATAGTTACGGTTCGGGTGAAATTCCCAGACATAGATAATTATGGTCTTGGCATGTGGCCTTGACACAGTCTGGCATTATACCCTACCCAGAATGTTTTAGTATGTGAAAAACTTTGGGATTTTTCCAATTAGTAGGATATCCCTTGTTCAGAGCCTATTGTGTGCACAGATAAATGAGATTCATTGACATATTGTGTTTCATAAATTTTGGACTTGGTCCATTTATCAACATATTATATGTCTCATCATGCGAGAAATTATGGATAAGTTTATCATGATATGTTCCCCAGTTTATGTTACAATATTTTTATTATGTATTGTGCACTTAGAGCTTTTCTTATTAGTAGATTGCATAACCCTGTATGGTTTACACAGGCACTTTATTTTCCATTTTTAGAACTGTATACTCTGATGATGTTTTTCAATTTTATGTTAAATTTTTTCTTTTATTTAAAGATTAATTAGTTTTCTTTAGGAAAATGTTTATGTTTAATTTCAAGAGTTATTTTCTTATAATGGATGTTTTATTTCCTTATTTTAAAATATTTTTAAAACCACTTACTGGGCATTATTTTTCTAACCCTACATTTTAGATGAAAAGTTTTCATGTTTTAGTCATGTCTTTAATGATGTTTCAGAATGCAGCTGGTTTTTTCCAGTACCTGAATCTCACGATCCTCTGTAGCATGGGAAATGATTTGATTTTTGTAAATTAATTTAATTTAATAATTATGGTACATCATGTCTCATGGGAACCAGCTCCAAGGACTTGGCGACCGGGGCTGTCACAGTTGGTATCAAAGGATAGGTTCAGACAATTATGGAAAAAGTAGGTAATAGAAATATATATCTATGACTAAACCTTACTATGTGATTTTATTATAAATTTCATATGGCTGATGAAAATGTTCCTACCAATCTACTATCACTCCCTGCTGAGTCCCTAGAGACCATTGTGTCTTTAGCTAGCCAAGATAATTTTCTTAGCTATGCACATATCCGTATGACATGAAAACACATGTATGATGTGTCAAACTCAACTCAGGTGCTTCGGTTACACCAGTAGTTAGGATTGGATTTCCTTCTCATAATGATGACCTAATTTTCCTCCTATATACGTTAGGGAAGGTACCATGAGGGATTATTTCATGTGTTCACGGCAGGAAAAGACATTGGATTTATGGTCGTCGACACTTTTTAAGATGCTGCTGCTGCTGGTGACCTCTGAGTAGCCTATCTTTGAGAAATCATGAACTACGGCTTCTAGGGCAGTTGTTGGACTTAGGAATGTTAAAAGATGAGTCCACCTGACTGTATTCTAGGAAACAAGTGTATTTTGATGTCTCCCATCTTCATATCCCTCATTCTACAATCAAGAGACGTCGTAGGTGTCCCCATGATTTTTACCCTGAATGCTCAGCCTGTGGTTGGTTTGATGATATAGGGTGTTTTGCTTCTCTATGTGGTGTTCGTGTATTAGGTCATTAAGGGGAACTCAGGCACTGATGTTTAGTAATAAACTTATGTTTTAATGAAGTGTTATCTCTCCCATTCCTTTTATTACTTTATCTGAACATTCAAAGTGAATTCTCACGAATATGTTTTTAGATCGCTAGAAGAACAAATATCTCATCTCTACCCGATGAGATATTAGAGGATATCATAATTAGAACTTGCACTATGGACTATCCTTCTTTCCTCAACCTACGAGGATCATGTCAATGGATGTTTGACTTGTCTAACAGCCCTGAGATCCTTTGTTCTTGTCATGGGAATGACCATGTCTTTCAATTCATCACCACTACCCAACTCCACTGTTATAGGCGAAGGGGGAGATACTTCGAGGGTATCTTTCAGTGTTTCACTCGGGCATAGAATTTTTCTTCTCGAGCATTTTTCCTAATGGCTGCCTAAGAGGGGAACCTCAGATCAGCCTTTATGTTCCAGATCCTAAACCTTAGTCTGTTTAACCGCATCGTTCCAAACAAATATCTCGAGAATGATGTTGTCCTATAGGGAATCATAGAATATGTCCATTCGAACATCTCTGAACTTTTTACCGCACCTTCTTCCATGTAGAAGCCTGATTCTAGAATGCATTAGTTGGAGTTCAAAATGTACTACTCGATGTGTATCTGGGCCACAGAAGCAGAAGAACTAAATACCAACCTGGGTATTCCGTTGACCAAGCCGGATCTCCCATTTTGGTGATGATACTCATCTGGTAATTTCTTTTTTAGTTTTTGAATAGAATTGTAAGGACGCAATTCTTTGTAAGGGGAATAATGTAACACCCCAATTACTTGTGTTTCATGTAATGGTAATTTCTATATTTTATTCTTTTCTTTTACCCGAACAAAACATATGTCTTATAAAAAAAGGATAATCATATGATGCAACAGAATAAGCACACGAAATGGGCTTAAGGAATTTTATTCAAATAAGAACACCATAGTGGTCACAATAAACCAAGATTAAGAGGGAAATCAGACTAACAAAATATACCTATTAAAAACCCTATTAGAATTATAGGGATACAACTTAAAACAATAAGAACCCCAAGAAAGTAAAATGGATCCTTAGAATTCGTCAAAATGAACATAAGAATGGATGAAGCCGCCGCGGCCACACTAAGCACCAAAGTTATGACGCGAACCATATTCTTCAATCAACTTGAGTGTTAGGACACCCAATGTCTTTGATTTTTAAGACACTAATGTGACCGTTGCCTTGGGAAATAATGGAACTTTAACGGCTATAAATATAGTCATTGGCCATGTCGGTTAATTAATTGAAAACATATGGGTATATTTTAGACCTTCAAGTAATTAGGTTATTGAAAGATATGAAACTGTTCATAAACATGAACTTTAGAAGGGAATAATGAAATGTTTTGAAAAATGCATTGGTGTTTTGAAATGTTATTCAAAACATGATGCAATTAAAAAAATTGTATTGTAAATATTTTCATTCAGTGTCTTTAACTATGTTTAAATTCTTTCTAATTGAATTATATTTTTTAATTAAGCTATTTTTTACCACTATAACACTAGAATAAGAGAAATCACTTAATTTATGACCTTTTACATTAATGGTTTAATATGTATAGACAACCTTAGAAAATAATTCCAACTTATAAACATTAACCATTTGAATGTTTAATAAAGGCCATGTTGTGAAAGGAAATTTCTATATAGTAATACCTTTAAGATTTCTTTTTCTTTTTTTAAGATTGGTCTTTATAAATTTTTGTTTCGTTTGTGTAAAAATTTGGGCCGCAAGGGCTAGCCCTTAATGGCTAAGCCAAGGGAGGCAGCTCACTCAAGGTGGCTGAGCCTAGCCCTCAGCCCAAGCCTGGGCTAGCCCAAGCTTCGGAATAGTTCTTCCGAGGGGCGCACAGGTACACATGAGTGTAGGTGTGCATGTGTATGCTCAGCACGGGCAGTTGTCCACAATGAGCAGTGGGGGGTAGGCAGTGGCCTACAGGGGAGCAGGAGCTCGTGTGTAAGGCCACATTCAAGTGTGTTGTGTGTTTTCTGTTCTAAGGATGGGAGGGTTAGGCTTATAAAGGAGTCATGGTCTTCCCACTTATTCAATGTGGGAAGAAAATTTTTGGGCGAAATGAGATCCTGGCCGTCAAATTGTGGGGCGATTAAGTCATAGTTGTCGATCGCGACATCGCATGATCTCGGAAGTAGATCCCTTTTAAAATACCGTGATTTCCCAAGGTCGTCCGATTTTTCAATGATCTTATCCTCGCCATCCCGTCTTCTTTTAAACGCTGCTTCTAATCTTAGTCGTTGGATCATTTCGCTGATGATCCTGGCCATCCATCCTTTCCATATTCTTCCTCCTCCATTTTTCTTCTCCCCGTACTGCACCATTTGGTCAGCCATGTCCCTCTCCCTTTCTATTTTTTCCACAGCCACCCTACCTTCCTACTGGCCTCGTTTTCTTCCTCGTAGCACTCCTTCTAGTCGCGGGTTGGGTGTTGGGTCACCTACATGTGTCGCGATGATTCTCTTTAAGATCTCTTACCTCTCACCTTGGTGAACCCTACGGTTACACCCACACCTCCCCTCCCGAAGCTTTGCAAGTGCACCTCAGCTCCTCTTATTCCTCCTCCAGTCCCTCCTAACACCAAGGTAAGGGGGATTTTCTCTTCATTTTTTATGAAAACATGGTTATATATATATACGTTTCTTTTATATATATACATATATATGGATGTATTCAACTATATTAAAACTCTAACCTCCTTATTTTTCCTCTTGTTTAGAGATTAATAAAACTTGTAAGGGATATTTTGTTTTAATCCACATACAAACATGATTTTATATAAATACATACATATACAGTTTTGTATACACATGTATATGCACACCTTAAACCATTTTAGAAACCCAAAATTCCTTTCTTGTCTTCTATTTTGAGTCTTATAAGTTTAATTTTGGGTGTTCTTTCTTTAGTTATCATGAAACCATGTTTTTATTAAATGTATATATATAAATATAGTTTGTATATATATACATAAATACGAATCCAACCCTCTACTTTAAAACCCTTATCTCCTCCCATACCTTCTATTTTGAAGTTAATAAGTTGATTTTGAATGTTTTATGTTCATATTTTTCATGAAAAACAAGTTTATATGTGCGTATATACCTATACTATATATATATATAGTTTTATAAGTACATACCAAGTATATATATTCTATGTCAGTTTACAACCTTCCATTTTCCAAGGTCTATCATGTTTTAAAGATATGATAACTTTGAAAGGAATTTTCCCCTTAGATTTCATACAGATTAAGTTTTACACACATATATATAGATATATTGTATATTTTAAAATACATATTGATGGTGTTTCAATTAAAATTCTAAATCCCTAACCCTCTATCATACCCTTGGGTTTTCAAGATCCATATGTTTTAAGATAAGTTGTTTTAGTTATTCTTTCACAATTTGTTTCCTTTATGGTTGGGATATAAAATATATATATGGATGTATAAGAAAACATAAAAGTTTTTTCTATAAAATTATGGTTTTCAAGGCCTAAATCCTAATAAAAACTTATTGAGTTCCATGTTTGGGAAAGAGTTTAAATTTTTGGTTGTGCGAATTTTCGTTTTACAAATTTTACAAATAGTTACTATAAATTTATATATATACATGTATTTATTGTATAAGTATAATTTTGAAAATAAGTACATAGATAGATATGATGATCCAAAAACTCAAAATTTATACGAAAATTTTCCAAGAACTCCATTATTTCATTTTCAAAGTTCAATTCTATAATGTCAAGGAGTTTTATAAATTTTTCCTTAGTAATAACTTCAGAGAAAAATGTGAAAGTAGAGAGTCTTCCTGTGTCTTCTTGAACTTCAAACCAAGGATTTATGTTATTTTTAAAATAAAGATACCATGTACCATTAGATATCTACTTAGGTTCAATTACTCATATATATATACACTCAAATCTATGAACCATTTATTAAAATGTTTTGTAGATGATGCATGTGACTCCTTGGAAGAGTTTCCTTATGAATTAATTATGTGTGCATCACTGATATTTAACACATTGTATTATGCATGTACCACTTTGTCGAAATACATGTGTTTCCTTAGTAGTTTCCATATCATATTTTGTGTGTTTTCCCTAAAATGATGATCACCAAATAATTATTATTGAATCTAATAATGTGGTATTTGGTGTGGTATGGGACACCCCAAATAACAACACCATAATCTGGTATCCAATGTGGTATGGGACACTTTGGATGCATATCCCCCTAAGACATTAGAGGATTGTATTAGATGTATTATGTGAAAGGTGGGGCCTGCAATAACCCCTCTATGCCTAGACAAGTCTCATGATACACATGACGGTCATGGAATGAGGCCTAGTAATAGTTAAAGTTCGGGTGAAATTCCCGGACATAGACGATTATGGACATAGCACGAGGCCTTGACATAGTCTACCATTATACCCTCCTATTAATGTCTTAGTTAGTGACCAACTATGGAATTTTTTTGACTAGTAGGACATCCCTTGTTCAGAGCCTATTATGTGCACAAATAAATGAAATGCATTGACATGTTATGTTTTAGAAATTTTGGACTTGGTCCATTTATCAGCATATTTTATGTCTCATTATGTGAGAAATTATTGTTATGTTTATCATGATATGTGCACTAGTTTATGTTACAACATTTTGATTATGTCTTTTTCACTTATATCTTGTCTCTTTAGTAGATTGCATAACCCTTCATGATTTACGAAGGCACATTATTTTCCTTTTTTAGAACTGCGTACTCTGATGATGTTTTTCACTTTTATGTTAAAAGATTTCTTATATTTCATGATTAATTGGTTTTATTTAGGAAAAGGTTTAGGATTACATTCAATGGTTATTTTTAAGTAATGGATTTTTTATTCCCTTATTTTTAAATATTTTTAAAACCCCTTACTGGGCATTCTTTTTCTCACACTACGTATTAAATGAAAATTTTTCAGGTTTCAGTCCTGTCCTTAATGATGTTTCGAAATGCAGCTGGTTTTTCTTAGTACCTGAACCTCATGATCCTCTGTAGCATGGGACATGATGTGATTTTTTTAAATGAATGTAATGTAATAATTATGGTACATCATGTCTCATAGGCATCGGCTCCAGGAACTTGGGGACCGGGGCTGTGACAAAAATGAACTGTGACACCATAATCTAGCGGAGAAGGTTTGAGACTTCCATGAATGCTGACACGAAGATGTCTAGAACTATAAGGTAAACATCCAAATCATCGACCAGAATCTTGTTGGAGATCTCAGAAAGAAAAGGAGTGTGTAATAAGAATATCCAATAAGATATTCTTTGAACTACTACTGAACATCAATCAGATGTTTCTTGACCCCAATTCACATCCAAGGAGGAGATCTAGTAGGAGAGATGAGGTCCTCAAATGTTGTTTGAAGCACAACTATATATGAAGAAAGATCCGTAAAATTATCTTAATGAATATTTTTTAAACCTAGTGGTTTTTGAGGTGTGTTATACATGGTGCATGAAACATAAACCATTTCATATATTCTAGTGGTATTGTATAGATGATGTTATTTCATCTTAGTGTATTCACTTGTAGTGTGATGTTATTACTGTTTATGAGTTTTTGTTATTTCATTATTGGACTGGTATGGAATGAGTTTTGGGTATGCATGCATCGTTCTATAAACTCTGGATTAATTTGTGACATGCACCATTTTAGGCAGACATTAGAAAATAGAATTTGGGTATGTTATAGTTATTGAAATGTTTTTCCATGCTTGTGCAAGTAAAATGAAAAAGTTTTCGAATGTGAATTGAAAGCTGAAAAAATTATGAAAATTGAAAATAAATGGAATACTAATGAGAAACATGTATGATGAGTAGTTTACCCTTATTTACCATGACCTAGATGTAAAATTGTCAATAGGTTGTGTTTTCACCTCGGATTTACTTTGTGGTGATATTTGGGGAAAACAACTTATGGTGTCTTATTTGAAACCAACTTGTTAAATGAGATAATGTTGTGTTGTGTTTTCTAAGACTTATATTGGTATTTTTAGAGATTTTCCTGCATGATCATTCTTGTTGTGTGGATGGTTGAAGGATAGGGCTGTGAATTTTTCTCTAGTGGAGGAACCTAAGGCCCTCATAGTGCTTGGTGGGGAAGCATTAGAGCAGTTCAATGAGAACATTTCTCACTACTTGAAGTTTATTGAGAGATACCCATAGAATGTAGTGTAGAGTACATCTAAAATGATGATACTGTTTTAGTAACAACACCCTCCAAATTTCATTGTAGAGGGTGGATCTTAGGTGATAGTGTTCTATATTGATTCCATCTAGAAAATACTTGATCATTAAGAGAATACTCCTAAGAAAAGATTCATGTTCATTATATTCATGTTACTAGGATCAAAAAATTGATAGTGTGATGTTTATTCTTGGACTAAGAAGGTATATAGTATTGAATGTGATGAATTTTGGTATGATTTTATTGGGAATTTTAATCCATAGAATTTGATATTGGAGATAGAAGATGAGTTTAAGTGGTTGACTCGGGGAAATCTGTTTATGATGTATTATTCGTGTTTCATTACTGACTTGTAGCACTATTCTCAATCACTAGAAGGGGATAA
Organism: Viscum album; assembly: GCA_963277665.1. Taxonomy (NCBI): domain Eukaryota; kingdom Viridiplantae; phylum Streptophyta; class Magnoliopsida; order Santalales; family Viscaceae; genus Viscum; species Viscum album. Next base: position 55,708,041 of record OY728143.1, on the reverse strand, counting down.
GAAAGATTTGGAATGAAATTTCCAAGAAAGCATTAAATGTGAGATTATGTCTCAAGTTAATATATTTTGGTTAAAAATGTTTTCTACATTGATTGATTAGGATCCCATATTAGAGGGGAACCTGAAGGAGGCTTCTATTGGAGGATTGGTGATTTCTATTGGATGATTGGTATTTATGTCTTATGAGGGTATTATTCATTTTTATGATAATTCTAATGGGATATTGGGACATAATAACAGGAATGGGGATGGATCAGTTACTCATGATCTTACCCAATTGATTTTTAATCAGTGTGGTAGGTTGGTCAATAATCCTATGAATTTTCTGTGACTATCAGTAGAGTGTTGATCTTGTCATAGGATTGGACATCTAAAATGGTCCTACGGGAACCCATGGTAGTTGGGTAGTGATGTAGTACCATTAAAGAATCATTGTGTTGTAATGTGATCTTATACAACATATCTATATGGTAATTGGTGTTCTACATGTTTTGGTGTCTGAGGTATTGGACATGGTTCTACTGGTAATGTATAAGAACCCAGATCCTCGTTTTCAGGTATGTCTTTTCTTTTCCTAGAGTTTTTGAGAAAAATGGGGTTTCTGGAAATTTTTGAAGTACACACCGTGTACTCCCTTGCCGCGCCAGGCCATGTGCTGGCCATGTCCGGGCCACACACGCGGGGTGTAGGGGTGATTTGGAGGCCGCTAAAAGTAGAGTATAGAAAAACAGATTACACGCCGTGTACTCCATAAGTACACTCCGTGTATGTTCATTTTTACATTATACTCACTGGGGTCGCCCCTGATGGATAGAACACACTTCTTTTAGGTCTTGTTCGACTAAGAGCGTTCTGTACGGTCGCGATTCTTCCCCGAGTTCTAGAACCTCCATCTGATCTCTGTTCCATCCATCGTCGATTGCGTTGGGATCTCCTCGGTAGGCTATATCTTCTTCTTTTTCCTTGTTCCATGTTTCCTAATTGTTTTCAAGTTATCGTGGGTTGAGAATTTTGTGCTTTTTCTCCGATCTTCAACGTTCTAAGGAGAATCAATCGACGTGGTTCACGTATATGAATCTCCTAGCTCTGAGGTACGTGGTTTGTTCCTTTTCTTAGGATGTGTGTGAATATTTGTGAAATTCCACCAATTCCCTTGAATGGGGAATTTTCTATGTTCCTATTTTCCTCTGTTGTTTACCTTATTTGCTTGATTTCTTGAGTAGAGGTAATTGCTTGTGATTAGGGTAACTTTTAATGTACTCTGGATGTTTTGCCATTCTTTTTTTCATGTAAGGCAGTTTCCAGTTTCCATTCCTAGTTGTAGGATAGTTGAACTATTGTACTTTTATTCTTTTGTGCCTTAGAATGATAGCCAAGTAGTTCTTTAGGTTTACTTCGGCTGATACGCGCACTATTCATGTTTGTTTTACACAGGGCTGTGAGAACCTACGGTAATGGTCCACAGGGAGAATGGACGTAAGGTCTTCTCCAGAGTGTCCTTAATTTATGATACTAGACCAATGGGGGAATTGACATTGAGTGCTTCCCCATAGAGTATGTAGATCCTCGACATGAGCCACATGGGGGAATTGACATTGAGTACTTCCCCAGAGATCCTTTAGCACGATACGAGACTATAGGGGAAATTGACGGTGAGTGCTTCCTCAAAGAGTCTATTCTTTAGCAGAACCAGAGGGGCGAGATTGTGTGTGCTTCCCAGAGGGCTTCTAGTACTTGTGGGTTGAACCTTATGGGTTAGGCTGTGAGAACTACCAAGAGGTTACCTTTTTGTTCTGTATGCTTGAGGGGTTGTTTCTGTGTACATTATATGCTAGAACTGTGTATTATAGCTGATGTGTTCTTTCCTATTTACTGCTTCCTGTTTTTTTTCTGCCTTGTATCCACTAACTTTTAGGCACATATCTTTTGGTGATTTCCTATGAGGAACTTATCTCACTCCTTGTTTGGGTCATGCTTTTGGGCCCAAACAGATTATATTGTTTCATGTGTAGATAAGGGAAAACTCCCTTATACTTCAGGTACTTGACTTGCTGTGGAGCTGGAGTGCATGGGACCAAGCTATGGATTACGATGCTAAGGAGTTTACCTATTTCTTTTACACTTTGGTTTAGTATTTTTTTCTAGAATTGTGACTTGTTTAACTTCTTTCCTCGACATATGTATCATGCATCATTTTATATACATGTGTGTGTGCTCCAGTTATTTACTGTTAGTCTTCCACTGTTTATCACTTACTATTCTATGGATGGTTATGGTTTCTGATGTTATCTATTTGTTTTTCTTCCACTATGTACTCTTCCAATGAGGGAATAGTTTCCCCACGATCACACCCAAGTCCCTCACTGCAAGTCGACAGCCTCTGGCATTTGGGGAGATGCGCTTGAGGCCTTGTGACCAATCAGCTATGGGGGGCCTCTGGGTGGCTTCCGGAATTGGGACGTTACATAGTGGTTTCAGTGGGAGGTTCTTTTATCTTGATTTGCTTTTTGGAGCCTTTATCCAGGGATAGGATGAACTCGATACATGATAATAAGCTATGCTCGGGAGTAGCTAACCCATGTACAGTGAAATTTCATACTACCTTGATTATTTCAGTTTTCTTGTTTGGAGATTTTACGGTTGGTATGATTTCACCTAGAGTAATTCACATGTCTTGTGTTATTATTGATGTTGCTATTGTGGTTCTATTTATGTCGCAACCCAATGAGATGAGGGTATTCTACCTCATTCATCATATAGGAACTTGATAGAAATCACATACCATGCCATCTAGGGTGCATTAGAAATTTCATGTTGTTGTGATTGACTTTGTGTAGATTATTCATGCTGTTGTGATAGATTCTTGGTAGAATCCCTGACGTTTTGTTGTTTATTTTGTACTTTGATTAAATGAACGCCGAATTTTGATTCTTGAGGTGTTATGGGCCCTTAGGAATCGGAAATTGGCTCCTTTATGCTCATTTTTCAGTGTTTTCTGGGCTTTGAAGCAGTTTCATAGACACTTCTCGGAAAAAACCCAGAATACATGGCGTGTACTTTATATATACACGTCGTGTTGTTTTTAAAAAAAGTAACTAACTGTGTGGGTAGAAAACTGGTTGTGAAAAATCTCTATGAACACGCCGTGTACGGTAGGTACATGCCGTGTAGTAGTGATTTGTGTACCCGGTCGTGTCACTAACAACATGAGTCGGGGAAGCTCGTGTCAGGAATACTGTGTTCTTTATGAACACGCCATGTATCCTTGTTCTTAGTACTTGGCCGTGTCACGGGAAACATGGGATGGTGTTTTCTTCCCCTATACAAGCCATGTTTGTTAGGAACACGTCGTGTAAGGGTCAGCTTTGTACCCGGCCGTGTCTCCAACAACACGGGTTAGGGAAAGTCTTCAAGTACACGTCGTGTTTGTTCGGAACACTCGATACAGTCTCAACCGTGTAGACGACCATGTAACTAACAAAACAGGTCGTGAAACATTTTCTACTAAACAACATGTCCACCAGGAACATGCTGTGTAGTCCCAATTTAAGAAGACTGTGTTAGTTAGCCGTGCAAGGAGACACGGGCAGAGTAATAGAGTTAAGTACACATCGTGTAGTTGTGTTTTGTAAAACATTAGTGTTTCCTTCTCCTGTTGCCATTTTGTACTCCTTTGTTCTCTGTTCTTGTTTTTCTAATCTAAGGTATGCTTTTGATATTTTAGAGCTATGCCTCTAAGACGTCCTTTGGTTGTACGTCAGTTTCAAGTCGGTGATCAGACACTAGATATAGCTGATCAGGGACTTCTTGTCGATCCTCTATTCAATCCAGCCTTGGCAGCAGCTATCATACCAGTTGTAGGCGTCGATGCACAGTTCAGGGAAGGATTTATGAGGATGATGCAGACCTTTCAGGTAGCACCGCCTCCTACCATGACTATGGCCGACTTGACGCGGGTTTTCCAGCAGTAGCATCCTCCTACTTTCTCAGGGGAAGGAGGACCACAGACTGCAGAGTCATGGATGGAATCCATGCTGACTATCTTTGAGCATCTAGAAACACCTCCAGATAGGTGGGTCAAGATCTCTATCTATATGCTATGAGACTACACCAGGAGGAGGTGGGACGTGATCTCACAGGTGGGCCATCAGCATGATATGGCTTGGGAGGAGTTCCAGCACGTGTTTTACAACTACTTCTACATGGAGACCCTGAGGGCCGATATAGCCCGGGAGTTCATGAGTCTTGAGCAGGGTTCTCATTCAGTTATGGAGTACTTCTCTCGTTTCACCGAGCTACAGTGTTACACACCCCTCCGGGATGGAAGTGGGGTGTTCTTGGCAAGGATGTTTGAGGATGGTCTCAGGCGGGAGATCCACTCACATGTGAATATTTTCCAGTTGAATTCCATCCCTTCCATCGTCAACCAGTCGTTGATTGTAGAGCGCAATTTGAGAGACTCTAGAGCTATGAGCCAGGGCAGTTCTGCTCCCAGAGCTAGTGTTCTTCCAGTTGACAGAAGGAAGCGTCGTAGGGAGAATACGCACGGTGATCCGAGGAGGCGGGATACATCTTCAGGTTGCCAGGTAGTATGCTACCAGTGTGGAAGGCCAGGGCACATGAGGCCTTAGTGCTAGAGAGACCCAATGAAGTGCTGATCTTGTGGAAAGATGGGTCACCTTCAGAGTTTCTTCCAGGTGTTATCACTAGTATCTGGTGACGGGGGTTCTTCCATGACACCTCGTCCAGGAGAAGCACCACCAGTTTATCACGAGTTGGGAAACTGGAGTTCCTTCGGCCATTCAGGCTAAGGTGGAGGTCGAGGTCCTGGCAGTCAGTCACAAGTCTTTCAGCATCAGTAGGGAAGATCAGCTCAGAGTGTTCAGGTAGGTTCATAGGGCCGCGGGGTAGGCTAGAATTTTCCAGTGGAACAGACCTATCAGAAACAGGATCCCAAACCTTCTACAGTTTGAGGTACAATCTTAGTAGCCTCAGTTCTATCTTCATCCCTTTTTGATACTGGTTTTACGCATAACATTATCTATGATGCTGTCGTGGAGGTCCTTGGGCTCTGTATCATTCCTTCTATCGACTTTTTGACACTAGACACACCTTTGGGGATGAGGAAATTTGGTGTACGTCAATGCAGAGAGTTCCCTCTCGAGGTTGCAGGGTATCATTTCATAAGGGATCTCTATGTCTTAGAGATGACAGGCTATGATGCCATTCTTGGGATGGACTAGTTGGTTCCCTTCCAGGCAGTTGTCAACTATTATCACCACAGGGTGAGTTTCATTTCACTAGAGGGTGAACCTTTTCTTCATAAAGTAGAGTTGGATGATCGAGCAATTCGAGTAGGACTCGAGCATCATGGGCTAGGAATGGTGATCACCCAGATCGCCAGTCTTTATTTGGATAACTAAGGGACTTCACAGTTAGACTTTCCTCCTGTGGTGGATCATTTCAGGGATTTCTTTCTAGAGGACTTTTCAGGTTTGCCTCCGGATCGTGAGGTGGAATTCTCTATTGATCTCATTCCAGGAGTAGCACCGGTGTCCATTCCACCCTATATGATGGCTACACCTGAGTTATAGGAGCTCAATAAGTAGTTGGAGGACTTGCAGGAAAAGGGTTTCATCCGACCCAGTACTTCTCCTTGGGGTTCGCCTATCCTATTTGCGAAGAAGGCAGACGTTACCCTTAGGCTCTTTGTGGATTATTAGAAGCTGAACCAGTTGACGGTCAAGAACTGATAACCCTTACCATGGATTTATGACCTCTTCGATCAGCTTCGAGGAGACTGCGTGTTCTCAAGGATCTAATTGAGGATTGGTTATAATCATTTGTGCGTTAGACCATCAGATATACCTCTGAAATCCTTCAGGAGCAGGTATGGTCTCTATGAGTATACAGTCATCCCATTCGGTCTCATGAATGTACCAGTAGTTTTCATGGAACTGATAAACCAAGTGTTCCATCCTTACTTGGATTCCTTTTCCGTGGTCTGCGTGGATGATATCTTGGCGTACTCTCACACTTGACACGAACATGCTAGCCATCTTGAGATTGTTCTGAGTACACTGAGAGAGCATCGGATTTATGCTAAACACTCGAAGTGCACTTTTGGATGGATCAGATTCACTTCTTGGGTCATTTCATCTCAGAGGTAGGAGTATCTATGGACCCATAGAATGTGAGAGCTATAGTTTCCTGGGAGCAGCCGAAGAACATTTTTTGAATTACAGAGCTTCCTAGGGATGGCTGGATAATACAGATGCCTCATCTAGGACTTTTCACGCCTATTAGCACCACTGACAGGTCTGACCAAGAAGGGGGTGAAGTTCTTATGGTCAGATTCTTGTCAGTCAGCCATTTATGAGCTGAAGGGAAGGTTGACATAGGCACCGATACTATTCGTGCTAGAGCCAGGAAAGAGCTATACTGTTTATTGTGATGCTTCAGGTATCGGACTGGGCGCTGTGCTTATGCAGGGAGATGGAGTCATTGCGTACGGGTCTCAGCAGTTGAGGCCAGATGAGAGGAACTACCCGACGCACGACCTAGAGTTTGCAGTTGTTATTCAAGCCATACGCTGTTGGAGACATTACCTTCTGGGAGAGCACTTTGTGGTTTTCACCGACCACAAGAGTCTCAAGTAAATCTTCACTCAGCGTGATCTGAATCTGAGACAGCGTATGTGGGTTGAGTATCTTCAGTCTTTTGATTTCGAGCTCGCCTATACGTCGGGAAAGGGAAACGCATTGGCAGATGAGTTGAGCAGGAGAACTTAGATTCAGGCAGTTCAGGAGGCCAGCAGTGAGTGGCAATTTATGGATATGTTCTCTAAGCTGCATCTAGAGGTGAATGACATATAGGGACAGACTTACCTATCTTCTGTAGCTTTTACCTCGACTCATCTTGATCGGTTACGGATGAGGCAGCTATCAGACTCAGAAGGCTTAGTCCTGTGGGAGAGTGTGTCAGGAGAGGACCCTCTTCCTGGATGGACAGTGGGGTAGGATGAGATCTTGCATTTCCAGGGATGCGTATGGGTACCAGTAGACATATGCGAGGAGCTTTTGTGGGATTTTCATTCCTCAGTTTAGGCAGTTCATCCTGGTGTCACCAAGATGTATCGGGACCTTCATCACCAGTACTGGTGGCCCGGTATGAAGAGAGATATATCTCATTTCGTCTTGAAGTGTTCTACTTGTCAGTAGCTAAAGGCGGATCATCAACGACCAACATGCCTTTTATAGAAGTAACCCATTCTGTAGTAGAAGTAGAATGATGTCACAATGGACTTTATGACTGGATTTCCATGGTAGCCTCGTGGGAACGATGTTGTATGGGTTGTTGTTGACAGGCTTAAAATGGTTTCTCACTTCTTACAGATCATGTAGACCTTTAGTATTGATGATCTAGTATGACATTACATCTGAGATATTGTACTTCTGCATGGAGTCCCACAATCCATTGTTTCAGACAGGGATTCATGGTTTACTTCTCGGTTCTGGAAGAGTCTTCAAAGGGCTTTGGGTACACAATTACTTTTGAGTACAGTATACCATCCCCAGACAGATGGCCCGTCCTAGCGTACGATCTAGGTGTTTGAGGATATGCTTCGAGCTTTCATTCTAGACTTTTGTGGTTCTTGGGAGAAGCATATCCCTCTGGTGGATTTTGCCTACTACAACTGTTTTTAGGAGACTATTCAGATGGAACCTTATGAGGATTTATACAGTAGGCCATTCCGATCACCCTTATGCTGGCTGGAGGTAGGAGATGCAGCTTTACAGGGACCTCCTCTTGTTCAGGAGACCATAGAGCAGATAGAGATGATTCTGAAGAGGATGTCTACACCAAAGTCTCTCCAGAAGTCTTATACGGACCAGTAGAGATGACATCTGGAGTTTGAGGTTGGGGATCAGGTTTTCCTGTGTGTCGCACTGAGGTTGGGACATAAGAGGATTCAGAGACAAGGAAAGCTTTCACTGCGGTACGTCGGGCCATTTGAGGTATTGGAGATATTTGGTCTAGTTTCCTATCAGTTGCAGTTACCTCAGAGGTATCGGGCCATGCACGACGTCTTCCACATCTCTCAGCTCTGACGTTGCATTTCAGACCCATCTCATGTCTTTCAACTTGAGGAGTTTTAGCTCAAAGCAGATGCATCGTTTGAGGAGCATCCTATCCAGATTGTTGATCACAGTACGAAGGTTCTCCATGGGCGGTATCTTCCTCTTGTACGGGTGCTATGGAAACACGGGCGATTATAGGATGAGACCTGGGAAAGGGAGGCCAATCTACGATCTCAGTGGCCGGATATGTTCGGTGTTTCTTCTCCTAAACCTTGTTAGGGAAATTCGGGGATGAATTTCTTTAAGGGGGAAGTTTGTAAGAACCCAGATCTTCGTTTTCAGGTATTTCCTTTCTTTTCATATAGTTTTTGACAAAAAGGGGGTTTCTGGAAAAATTTTATGTACAGACCATGTATTTTCTAAGTACACACTATGTACTCCCTTGCCACGCCAGGCCATGTGCTGGCCATGTCCGGGCCACACACACGGGTGTAGGGGTGATGTGGAGGCCGCTTAAAGAAGAGTTTGAAAAAACAGATTACATGATGTGTACTCTAGAAGTACACACCATTTATTTTCTTTTTTCCATTAAACTCACCGGGGTCATGCCTGACGTACAGAACACACTTCTTTTAGGTCTCGTTCGACCGAGAGCATTCCGTACGACCGAAATTCTTCCCCGGGCTCCCGAACCTCTGTACTATTTACATTCTAGCCGTTTTTGATTATGTTGGGATCGCCTCAATAAGCTCTATCTTCTGCTTTATCCATTTCCCATGATTCCTCCTCATTTTCAAGTTATCAATGGTTGAGAATTTTGGGCGTTTTCTCAGATCATCAACATTCTAAGGAGAATCAATCATCATGGTTCATGTATATCGATCTCCTAGCACCGAGGTAGGTGGTTTCTGCCTTTCCATAGGAAGTCTGTGAATATTTTTGTAATTACACCAATTCCCTTGAACGGGGAATTGTGTGTGTTCCTATTTTTCCCCTGTTGTTTACCTTATTTGCTTGATTTCTTGAGTAGAGGTAATTGCTTGTGAATAGGGTAATTCTTACTGTACTCTGGTTGTTTTTCCATTCTTGTTTCTTGTTAGGCGGTTTCCAGTTTCCATGTCTAGTTGTAGGATAGTGGAACTATTGTACTGTTATTTTTTTGTGCCTTAGAATGATATCCAAGTAGTTCTTTAGGTTTACATGGGCCGATACGTGCACTATGAATGTTTGTTTTACACAGGGCTGTGAGAACCTAGTGTAATGAACCACATGTAGAATAGACGTAAGGGCTTCTCCAAAGTGTCGTTAATTTACGATGCGAGACCAGAGGGGGAATTGACATTGAGTGCTTCCCCAGAGAGTCTGTAGATCCCCGACGTGGGCCACAGGGGGAATTGACGTTGAGTGCTTCCCCAGAGATCCTTTAGCATGATACGAGACTATAGGGGGAATTGACAGTGAGTGCTTGCCCATAGAGTCTATTCTTTAGCTGAACCATAGGGGAAAGTGTAGAGACCCGAAGTTTGACGTAAATTGACATTACATTACTTTTGTGTAATACTTAGTACATAACAAAAACACACACACAATGACCGTAATAGTTTAGTGTCTTCGGAAACTCGGAATATAATCTTCTAATCGTGGTGAAAGATCTTCAACATCTCCCATAAAGATCTTCTTTTTTTTAAACCTAAATACTTTTCATTATGTCCTGGGGAAAAGAAAACATAAATGGGTGAGCTCAAATGCTCAGTAAGGGTAAACAAAAGAAATGTCAATCACGTCAAATTCATAAGAACATATCTTTTGGAAATCTTAACCTGCAAAAGAGATCATAATTTAATAACATGGGATAAATCATAGTAGTGAAATATAATCCCAATAATCATAACATAAAACATGAAACTTTGTGGCATACACACATAATCATAGAGAATCATTTCTTATTAGTCAAGACTCATTTCCAAGACTATCTTAGTGGATAAAGACCCCTTCTGAACCGAGTTCACTCCTCGTTTCAGTCCTGTTTCACTGAACCGGTATAACCTACCGTTCCAGCCATGTCTATCTCATGAGGTATAAAATCTTTACCCAATGCATTGGAGGGAGATATAGGTCCCACCCATCTCATAATGATACCATTCTTATGTGTGCCACAAAATCATAAACCATACATCATAGCATAACCCATGTAATAAAAATGGGATTCTTAAACAACATGACATCATAAACCAATTCATATAAGATAAAGGAATTCATAAAAATATTTCCATCACAACATAATAAAATTCATGTAATAACAGGGATAGAAACAGAACCCTATATTATCTTAGATGGAAAATAATTTTGATAAAACACTTGAACTCCATTCTTGAGGAAAATATCATTTCTACTTCAAAAACATTTTCTTTTCTTAACATGTCATACAATTTTAAACTAAAATAAGTTGATTAAAAATAAAAATTTAAACATTTAAAGGAAGCTTCTTGGAAATAATTTTTTCAAAATCCATTCATGTCGTATAAGTTTAAAAAACATTCTTCGTACTTTTTTCGGAAAAGTCAAAAAGTACCTCGTATGAAAAAAGTCAAAAGATTCATTTCATATCTTTTACTAAAAACTCACCAAATGGGTAAAATAGGATTTAAAAAATTGTAGGTGGATGGAAATAATATTACATATTGAGGAAACATGGATGTGGATGATAAAATACACCCCAGTAAATACCAATGTATAAACAATCTCGGATAAAAATGAGATTGTGATATTTCTCTTACCTTAGGTCTGATTTGCTTTGTAAGTGTCCTACCCTCCTGTATAATGATTTAAATAATGTTATTTACTTATTCTATAATCATACTCATTGTTATGATATCATATATGGTTCACTTATGACTTTATATTACCCGTTCTTTTGTAAATTCCATGTTAAAAAGCGTTTTGGGTAAAATTGTTTCATTTGCCGTCTGTGTTTTGACTTGTAATTTTTCATATGATTACTTGGATCATGATTACATAATTCCAGAATATAAAACATGATTTATATATAATATATATTCATAATATACATATATATAATAAATCAGTAAATGGAAATAAATACACCGTTCATGGAGACGGTAGGTCGTACGTACGCATGAACGTTGTTTTCATTTCCTTATTGAGTTGAATAGAATTAAGTAGATGACATACATATATAAATAAATCCAGTAGCTTTATAATGTCATATATTTCATTATTATTTCTTATATATACTTTATAATCATTCTTAAATGGTTAACATGGAGAATGAATCTCATCGCGGCGTGGAGACGGTAGTCCGTACGTATGCACGAGTGATGATATCGTTTCCATAATTATTGAATTGAATTGAAGTGGATGATACAATATATCAGAATAAGTATGATTTTATAATAACATTTATAGTTATTCTTTACACCATTATACCCATCCATGTAAGGTGTTGGTGGAAAAACAGATTACACCACGGCGTGGAGACGGTATTCCGTACGTACACACGCGCGGTGATTTTGTTTTCCGTAGGATGGATAGAAGGTGAAATGGGGTTGTTTCATATTTATAATAACAAATATGTATATTAGTGATACTGATGTTATTACTTTATAATGAAACAACTAATGAAGAATAAGTTGAAGAAGAAATAAACTTGAATGAATCAGGATAAGAAATTACCTCTTCTTCGATACGCCTCATTGAAACCTCCTCTTAGGGCACTAATATTGGTCATTAAAGTAGACCAGAACCTCTAGGATGTTTCTAGGGAAGTGGAGAAGACAATTTTTCAGGGGTTTTCCGAGCTTGAAGGCTCAAATTGCTGTGAGGAGGAGAGCGAGGAGGTGCCCTTTTATAAGGGAGGAGAGGGGCTCTTTTGGAAAAAGTAAAAATATTATTTTATTATAAAGTCATGTTCGGTTTTAAATAGCTCCAAATTGATTTATTTATAAGCTAAGTTGGGGATGGGTAGAAATCCTCTCATCCAATATAATTTAGACAAGTTTAGGTTCCTATTTTAACCTTATCATTTAGATTAAACATTAAGTAAAATAATTTTACTTTTACTGTGTCTTCTTGTGTTCTTATACTATAAGGTTAATAAACTTACTATAAGCCGTCAAACGAACCCCAAGTTGTTTATTATTAATATATATAACCTTATCTAAGTCATTTGGCCGAACCTTATATTTTTAGGAAATAAAATAACAATTAATAATATAATATTTGTTTTAAAAACTATTTTATGTCAATTTTGACACTATTTAGTAATTGATTTTTGTGAAACTCATAACAGATTGATTAGTTACAAAAAAGTTAATTAAATCAATAGTAACATGTCATATTAACATATAAAATTAGTTAAATTCATAAAAAGTCTTAAATTACATTTATTTGGGTATTTATAACATCAATTATGTCAATATTTCATTAAAAAGATAATTACTGCATCATATTTGTGTCATAATAAATGATAATTATTTAATCCCTAAAAATTATAAATAAAATCCTATGATGTAGATAATTGCATTAGATTTCTGGATACTATTCAGGTTCAAAGTTTCATGAAGTTTATCACTAAATTAAAATTATTATACTTATAGGATTTAAGAAAGTGACATGTTGTCACATTCTTTGGTTTTAATAAAAAGTAACTAATTTGCATGGAAAAAAGTCCATTAAACGAATCTAATCCGACCCTTAGGTGATATGGGTCTACTTTTAGTCATCCAATAGGATTTTTCAAAGTGTTGGGGTAATTTTATAATATTATATTACCCTTAATTACTTGATTTACCTTTAACTATGGTAAATAAAATTTACCGTAGTTACTATTCATAATTCCAAAAAATAAAAAGTAGCCTATTAACATAATTTGGACCCACTGATTCCAAATATGGAATCCATTTTTTCAAATTCAATACACAGAAGTTGCATAAATTAAATTAATATTAATCCCGTTGTCGAAAGAAAACAGGTTTTTCTTTAAAACATTGCAAAAGATTGAATTGATTTATCCTACGAATTCAAGGTAGAATCAATGCTAATGACATAAATTATATTAAATGGTAAAAATATATTCTATTTATACTTTAAAACCATTTAATATTATAATTTAACCATATAAATTATTGCGATGAAAAAAGTTGTTTTTAATTATAATATAGCGTGTTTTTACTATTCATCAAATATAAAAGTTACCAGAATAATATGAAAATTTTATCCAAAGTAAATTTTTATTTCATGATTCCAAAGATGAATTTTATTTTGTCAAATTGAACTTATAAAAATGTCAAAAACTAGATTTAATGTGGGTGCGCCATCAAAAGGCGGTAAAACTGCATTTTTTGAAAAATACTTATTTTACCCGAAAAAATTATTTTGTTCTTATACCATGTTCTAGAAAATGTGTAAGAAAAATAATAATGTTATAAGATTCAAAATTTAGTTAATACTATTCATAACGGGTAGTTCATAATAATATTATAATAATATATCATTGTTTAGTAAAACCCGGTATTGCGTACAACACATGCTATCGAGGAAGGTCGCGATTGTGTGTAATGCAAGCCAAGTCAGGGTTGCGTGCTGTGCAAGAATCCTTCGTTATTTCATATAACATAATCCAACCATATTTCATTTATACATTGAATATATATATATATATACTCAATGTTGCGTAGAATAACTATTATCAAAATTGTGTGTAACACGATCCAAGAATAGTGTTGCGTATACTGCAAGCTAATACGGTGTTGCGTATAGCGCAAGGTAATCTTGGTGTAGCACAAGACATTAATGAAATTAAAAGAATATTTTTCATAAAATATCGGGGTGTTACATTCTACCCCCCTTAAAATGAATTTCGCCGTCGAAATTCGTTGGGGTTATAAATGGTTTACTATTCGAAAGTTTCTTTATTAGAAACCCACATCATAAAAATGAATACCAAAACCAATCTTTAAAAACAAAAGTATGAAATGTAACGGTTACCCAAATAAACTAATCACTGGGTTTCCATATAGGTGAAAATATGGATATGGAAGAGAAATCTAACCATCATGTTCTGATGGAGAGTGGTGGAAAACATGGCTATGGAAAAGCCAGCAATCACAAAGCCATAAATTTTTGACAATCTAAGGTACCATCTGATTCATCACATATAAGAGCACTAGGACAACATTTTTGGTTTTCAAGATCATTTCCCTAAAGTTGATGAAATTGGAATTAGAAGAAATACTTTCGTGATTTTGGTATAGTCTCACCGTTTATCGTTCTTTGGACAATTTCCACTTCATCTCTTAAAGAAATGAAGTTGAATTTGTCATTCGTGATGTGTTAGCAGATCATGTGATAGAATGATGGGTCATTCCATCTGTCTCAAACAAAAGGTTAGAAAATTTATCAAAAAATACATAAGTCCATCTATAGTGAGATTAATCATATATGGTTCCTAAAATGGACTTATACTTCATATATCATACTACTTAATATAATAAAACTAGTTTCTACTAAACAGGGACTTCCTATAGGCCAGTGGTAGGCGATAAAGGCCAGTCGCACTTCGTTTGTGGGTTCGATTCCCACAGCCTTGTCCGACGCGATGGGTTGTCGCCCGTCCTGCAGGTTGTCCTTTTTCTAAAGCTATATTACTATAACATCCCATCAACAATATCAAAAAAGTTTTATCCTTAAACAATACTAACTTATGTCCAACATAATCCATTCCAATCTTTAGGCTTATCTAAAATACTTCGGTCCAAGATCATAGTATAAAGAAAACGATCACGTGAATGCCATCATTTATCCCCCATATATCATAAGATATATCTTTTTGGTCAAATTACAAACATGTGAATACCTTAATCATGTATTCTCTTTAAGAATGAATACCCATTGAACCTTATTGAAAACATTAATGTTGTTAAAAGCTAACTCTTTACACATACCAAAATCCTCAAAATTCTATATACTCAAACCATGATATAACCTTCTCCTTATATCAGTCATGAGCTCATGAATACTATCAAACATTTAATTTTCTCCTTATCCCTTCATTATGCGCATATCATCTACATTCCAGAAATATCTGAATAACCTTTCATGGATACTGGTACCATTAATCATACACATTCAAAACTCAAGGAAATATAATAGTGTAACAATACTTATATGTCTCTTTATTCCATAGTACCTTGAGATTACTTATACAGCATTACACATTATAAACATGTAATCATTTTACTACATTCTTAAACCATTGACCGAGCTTTAACAATTCTTTCATCTCACATATCATTTGTAGTCTCTTCATCATCATCAACCTAAATACTACCCATACGACCATACTGATTCTCTTTATGATACTTTCCCTTTGGGCATTGGTTTTCATAATGCCCATACATTCCACATTTAAAACATTTAACCATTGTTGATGTCGTAGCAATACCATTATCCTCATCCCTGGTGTTAACTGAACCTTTTCCTTTTCACATACTGGCTTTGTGTCCTTATTTTCCACACCCAAAGCATCTTCCAGTTCCTTTGAAAAATTCTCCTTGATGCCTCTTCCCACATGATTTACATAGGTGAAATTGAACTTTCTTTCCTCTATGATCATCATGAAAATCCATCTTTCTCTTATTAGCCGAGTTAGGAAACTTAACAAATTTTACTTTATTGATCATATTATAAGATTTCTAATTCGGCATAATAATGATGTTTGGACTTCCAAATCCCATTTCATTTGGTTGCTCATGAAGAATATCATTCCATTGTCCATCATATCCTCCATTATCGTGAATCATCTTGTTTCCAACCATTTTCTAAAACCCAAAAAGAATAGTGTGAGAGGAAAAAATCATAATAAAGGGGGAGTAACTTCAATATCTAACATCTTTGGTTTAGTCTAATATTGTTACCATAGTTCTAGGACTATATCCTATACGTATACTTATCCTTAGGGACATCCCTAGACATACCTTAGAAATATCTCTAGGGATCTTACTAACGTTTTCACATCCTAGTTTCCAAAGGTTGACTAAACTTTTCCTCTGATACCAACTGTAAAGACCCGAAGTTTGACGTACATTGACATTACATTACTTTTGTGCAATACTTAGTACATAACAAAAACACACACACAAGGACCATAATAGTTTAGTGTCTTTGGAAACTCGAAATATAATCTTCTAATCGTGGTGAAAGATCTTCAACATCTCCCATAAAGATCTTATTTTTTTTTAAACCTAAATCCTTTCTTTATGTACTGGGGAAAAGAAAACATAAAAGGGTGAGCTCAAATGCTCAGTAAGGGTAAACAGAAGAAATATCAATCGCGTCATATTCATAAGAACATATCTTTTGGAAATCTTAACCTGCAAAAGAGATCGTAATTTCATAACATGGGATAAATCATAGTAGTGAAATATAATCCCAATAATCATAACCTAAAACATCAAACTTTGTGGAATAAACACATAATCATAGAGAATCATTTCTTATTAGTCAAGAATCATTTCCAAGACTATCTTAGTGGACAAATTCCCTTTCTGAACCGAGTTCACTCCTCATTTCAGTCCTGTTTCACTGAACCGGTATAACCTACCGTTCCAGCCATGTCTATCTCATGAGATATAAAATCTTTACCCAATGCATTGGAGGGAGAAATAGGTCCCACCCATCTCATAATGATACCATTCTTATGTGTGCCACAAAATCATAAACCATACATCATAGCATAACCCATGCAATAAAAATGGGATTCTTAAACAACATGACATCATAAAACAATTCATATAAGATAAAGGAATTCATAAAAATATTTCCATCACAACATAATCAAATCCATGTAATAACAGGGATATAAATAGAACTCTATATTATCTTATATGGAAAATAATTTTGATAAAACACTTGAACTCCATTCTTGAGGAAAATATCCTTTCTACTTCAAAAAATTTTCCTTTCTTAACATGTCATACAATTTTAAACTAAAGGAAGTTGATTAAAAATAAACTTTAAAACTTGTAAAGGAAGATTCTTGGAAATAATGTTTTCAAAATCCATTCATGCCATATAAGTTAAAAAAACATTCTTCGTACTTTTGTCGGAAAAGTCAAAAAGTACCTCGTACGAAAAATGTCAAAAGATTCCTTTCATATATTTTACTAAAAACTCACCAAAGGGTAAAATAGGATTTAAAAAATTTTATGTAGATGGAAATAATATTACATATTGAGGAAACATGTATGTGGATGATAAAATACACCCCAGTAAATACCAAAGTATAAACAATCTCGGATAAAAATGAGATTGTGATATTTCCCTTACCATAGGTCAGATTTGCTTCGTAAGTGTCCGAACCTACTATATAATGATTTAAATAATGTCATTGACTTATTCCAGAATCATACTCATTGTTATGATATCATATATGGTTCACTTATGACTTTATATTACCCGTTCTTTTGTAAATTCCATGTTAAAGAGCGTTTTGGGTAAAATTGTTTCATTTGTCGTCCGTGTTTTGACTTGTAATTATTCATATGATTACTTGGATCATGATTACTTAATTCCAGAATATAAAACATGATTTATATATAATATATACTCAGAATATACATATATATAATAAATCAGTAAATGGAAAGAAATACACCGTTCATGGAGACGGTAGGTCGTACGTATGCATGAACACTGTTTTCGTTTCATTATTGAGTTGAATGGAATTAAGTAGATGACATACATATATACATAAATCTAGTAGATTTATAATGTCGTATATTTCATTATTATTTCTTATATATACTTTCTAATCATTCTTAAATGGTTAACATGGAGAATGAATCTCATCGCGCCGTGGAGACGGTAGTCCGTACGTACGCACGAGCGATGATATCGTTTCCATAATTATTGAATTGATTTGGAGTGGATGATACAATATATCAGAATAAGTATGATTTTATAATAACTATGAATAGTTATCTTCACACCATTATACCCATCCATGTAAGGTGTTGGTGGAAAAACATATTACACCACGTCGTGGAGACGGTATTCCGTACGTACGCACGCGCGGTGATTTTGTTTTCCGTAGGATTGATAGAAGGTGAAATGGGTTTGTTTCATATTTATAATAACAAATCAGTATATTAGTGATACGGATGTTATTAATTTATAATTAAACAACTAATGAAGAAGAAGTTGAAGAAGAAAGAAACTTGAAAGAATCGGGATAAGAAATTACCTCTTATTCGATATGCCTCTTTGAAACCTCCTCTTAGGGCACTAATATTGGTATTTAAAGTAGACCAGAACCTCTAGGATGTTTCTAGGGAAGTGGAGAAGATAATTTGGTAGGGGTTGGCTGAGCTTGAAGCCTAAAATTGTTGTGAGGAGGAGAGGGAGGAGGTTCCCTTTTATAAGGGAGGAGAAGAGCTCTTTTGGAAAAAGTAAAAATATTATTTTATTATAAAGTCAAGTTCGGTTTTAAATAGCTCCAAATTGATTTATTTCAGAGATAAGGTGGGGGAGAGTCACAATCATCTCATCCAATATAATTTATACAAGTGTTGGTTCCTATTTTAACCTTATCATTTAGATTTAACATTAAGTAAAATAATTTTACTTTTACCGTGTCTTCTTGTGTTCTTATACTATAAGGTTAATAAACTTACTATAAGCAGACAAACGAACCCAAAGTTGTTTATTATTAATATATATAATATTATCTAAGTCATTTGGCCGAACCATAGATTTTTAGGAATAAAATAACAATTAATAATATAATATTTGTTTCAAATACTATTTAATGTCAATTTTGACACTATTTAGTAATTTATTTTTGTGAAACTCATAACAGATTGATTAGTTAGAAAAAAGTTAATTAAATAAATAATAACATGTCATATTAACATATAAAATTAGTGAAATTCATAAAAAGTCTTAAATTACATTTATTTGGGTATTTATAACATCAATTAGGTCAATATTTCATTAATAAGATAATTACTGCATCATATTTGTGTCATAATAAATGAAAATTATTTAAAAACTAAAAATTCTAAATAAAATACTATGATGTATATTATTGTATTAGCTTTCTGAGGACGATTTATGTTCGAAGTTTCATGAATTTTATCACTAAATTAAAATTATTATACTTATAATATTTAAGAAAGTGACATGTTGTCACATTCTTTGGTTTTAATAATAATTAACTTATTTTCATGGACAAAAGTCTATTAAATGAATCTAATCCGACCCTTAGGTGATATGGGTCGACTTTTATTCATTCAATAGGATTTTTCCAAGTGTTAGGGTAATTTTATAATATTATATTTACCCTTAATTACCTGATTTACCTTTAACTATGGTAAATAAAATTTACCGTAGTTGCTATTCATAATTCCCAAAAATAAAAAGTAGCCTATTAACATAATTTGGACCCACTGATTCGAAATATGGAATCCATTTTTTCAAATTCAATACACAGAAGTTGCCGAAATTAAATTAAAATTAATCCCGTTGTCGAAAGAAAACAGGTTTTTCTTTAAAACATTTCAAAAGATTGAATTGATTTATCCTACGAATTCAAAGTAGAATCAATGCTAATGACATACATTATATTAAATGGTAAAAATATATTCTATTTATATTTTAAAACCATTTAATATTATAATTTAACCATATAAATTATTGTGATGAAAAAAGTTGTTTTTAATTAAAATATAGCGTGTTTTTACTATTCATCAAAATATAAAAGTTACCAGAATAATATGAAAAATTTATCCAATTAAATTTTTATTTCATGATTCCAAAGATGAATTTTATTTTGTCAAATTTAACTTATAAACATGTCAAAAAATAGATTTAATGTGGGTGCGCCATCAAAAGGCGGTAAAACTGCATTTTTTGAAAAATACTTATTTTACCCGAAAAATTTATTTTGTTCTTATACCATGTTCTAGAAAATGTGTAAGACGAATAATAATTTTATAAGATTCAAAATTTAGTTAATACTATTCATAACGGCTAGTTCATAATAATATTATAATAATATATCGTTGTTTAGTAAAACCCGGTATTGCGTACAACACATGCTATCGAGAAAGGTCGCGATTGCGTGTAATGCAAGCCAAGTCAGGGTTGTGTGTTGTGCAAGAATCTTTCATTGTTTCATATAACATAATCCAACCATATTTCATTTATACATTGAATATATATATATATATACTCAATGTTGCGTAGAATAACTATTATCAAAATTGTGTGTAACACGATCCAAGAATAGTGTTGCGTATACTACATGCTAATACGGTGTTGCGTATAGCGCAAGGTAATCTTGGTGTAGAACAAGACATTAATGAAATTAAAACAATATTTTTCATAAAATCTCGGGGTGTTACATCAAGACTATGTGTGCTTCCCATAGGGTTTCTAGTAATTGTAGGTTGAACCATAGGGGTTAGGATATGAGAACTACCTAGAGGTTACCTTTTTTCGGCTTTCTTGAGTGGGTGTTTCTATGTACTTTATATTTTAGAACTGTGTATTGTCACTGCTGTGTGGTTTCCTGTTTGATAATTCCTGTGTTTTTTACTGCCTTGTATCCACTGACTGTTAGGCACATATCTTTGGTGATTCCTTATGGGGACCTTGTCTGACACCCTATTTGGGCCATGCTTTTGGCCCCAAATAGATTATATTTTTGCAGGTGCAGATAAGGGAAAGTTCCCTTCTACATCAAGTACTTGACATGCTAGGGAGCTGGAGAGCATGGGACCAAGCTATGGATTGAGATGCTGAGGAGTTTACCTATTTTCTTTTACACTTTAGTTTATTATTGTTTCTATCATTGTTACTTGTTTTTATGCTTTCTTATACATATGTATCATTCATCATTTTATATACATGTGTGTGTGCTCTAGTTATTTGTTTTTAGTTTTCCGCTGTTTATCACTTACTCTTGTATGGATGGTTATGGTTTCTGCTGTTATCTATTTTTTTTCTTCCACTTTTTACTCGGCCAATGAGGGAATAGTTTTCCCACTATCACAGCCAAGGCCCTTGCTACAAGTCGGTAGCCTCTGGCATTTGGGGAAATGCACTAGAGGCCATGTGACCAACCGGGTACGGGGTGACACTGGGTAGCTTCCAGAACCGTGACGTTACATAAAGAGCGCATATATCAGCAAATAGATAAAACTCAAGTAAATCAAGAAAACATCACATGAAGTGGTGTAGGACTGTTCTATATACTCTATCCTACACTTGTGGATAATAGGGCTGGACAGTCGATCGTTAGATTTACTATTATTGTATCTTCTACAATAGATTGTTCCTTATATGATATTGGTTCCTCACATTATTTAATATCTTCCCATATTTTGAAAGGTTTTATCTTGGTGGTGGTCTTTTTGAATAGGATTATTATGATAGATACACATTTGGGAGTAATAACTATGTACATATATTTATGCAAGGGGTTTTCTCTCGAGATTGGGAAGTATCAATTCAGTTGAGATCATTACATAACTTATATGTTAACATCTGTCCTAATTATTAGTATGTACTAGTTTGAAGAATACCAATCCCATATAGATTATTACCACAAGACATCAACCTTTTTGTCTCCAAAGAGAGACAAATCATTACATTGTGTAGAGGTGAATATCTAGGTAGACCTAGTAGGACCAATTTGCTAGCAACTAGGGCAGATCACCACCAAGGATTCAACTCTTTTCCAAGATGGTTGTGGTGTAAAGAATGATATATTTCCACCCAAAGTTCATATGTTTCTTGATGTGATCCCTGAATAAATCTTAGGGATCCCACCTAAGAGATAATTAGAATTTACAATTAATCTCATGTCTAGGTATGAGATAGTTTATATTCCATTGTACTAAATCGATCCAACAGAGATTCAAGAGATTAAGACATAGATATAAGAGTTGATGGATAAGAAGTTAATCCATATAAGTTCACCACCTTGGTGTTCTCTAGTCTTTATTATAAGAATGATTATGGGACTCTAAATTATGTGTTGACTATTTGATGTTGAACCCCATAATAATAATGAACCGGTATCTTATTCTATGTATCGATGATCTATTTGAAAATTTTAGGGGAGATTATATTTTCTCCAATATTGACTTGATATCATGGTATCATTATTTTATATTTTGACCTTATAATATACCAAAGACATCAATTAAAAGTAGATATGTCTTTGTTGAGTTTTTTTATGTTTTTTGGGTTGATAAACACACAAATATTGATCATTTACTTGATGATCATTGTCTTCCATTCGTACATGGATCAGTTTTTTTTAGTGTTCATTTATAAAATCATGGTGTGCTCCAATACTCATGATGATCACCCCCAACAACATGAAATTTTATTCAGTATATTAAGAGAGGATCAGTTGTACTTCATGCTATCTATGTGTCTGTTTTTTATTGATCAATGAAACTTTTTGGGGCGTATCATCTCATTGTAAGGTGTGTCAGTGGACCTATAAAAATTCTAAACAGAGGTATCTTGGGAGAATCCAAATAATTTTATTGATATACACAGTTTTATAGGGATATATGGTTATTATCATAGGTATATCCAGGTAATTTTCCCATCAGATAAAACCATTTTCAGGCATGAAAAAGAAGGAGATAATGTTTTAATACATTTAATCATATATGAATACCTTCCAAAAGTTGAATATGCACTTTAAAATGACACCAATCATGATCCTACCCAAGATAAGTGATTTGTATAAGGTTTTTTGTGATTCTTCTAGGATAACAATTGGAGTATTGATGATATAGGGAGATTGGGTTGTACTGTATGGGTAGACAAAGTTGATTCCACTTTAATAGAACTAACCTATGCATGACCAAGAGTTTAAGAAAAAAATTATACCTTAATGTGATGGTGGTATTATCTATTTTGTGAGTTTCTAATGAGATAATATAACTATATATATTTATCATAAAATATTAAAGTATGTCTTTTCACAATAATATTTGAATATTTGGAAAAAGGGTTTGGTTGAGTATATGTAGTCATTTGATTTTGATATTGCATATATGACTAGAAGTGGAAATAGTATTGTTGATGATTTAAAATGGAAAACATAGACTCAGGAAGTTCAAGAGTCTAGTGATGAATGGAAAATGATGAATTTGATGATTGAGATTCTAGTTTTTGTTTAGGAGAGCCAGTGAAAATGACTCTCATATCAGTTGTAGTAGATTTTAAGCTTTTGTGATGGATGTTTGACCTGAAATATGATGATCCATAATGTTAATCCATCAGTGAAAGACTTCATTGTTGGTAGTCACTATCAGGATGTAATATAGATGAGGATGAAATTATATGTGTCTGGAAATGAGTTTTTGATCCTGCAGGCCTACATGTGGAGCTTATGAACGAATTTAATGCCTCAAAATGGGTAGTGCATCCACTTATGACCAAAATTTCCCATGACCTATAATGATAGTTTTGGTTGTTGAGTCTAAAAATGAGGTATTAGGTTATATAACATGGTGCTACACCTATCAAAAGGTGAAGGGTGGGTATCAATGACTTATTTTCTTTACAAATATTTTTCCCATTACAAAATTAATGTGTTATGATGTTTCCATGTAATTTTTGATGGGTCTTCAAGGATGCCTCAGATGAATGATGATATTGGGTATATTCTATACTCAATAATGAAAGTATCACATTTCTTACTAATATGGGTGATCTTTTCATTAGATCGGTTGGGATACATGTGCATCTATGAAATAGTCCATCTATATAGGGTGTCATGAACTATTGTTTCAGATAGTGACTCATTTTTTTAAATCACACTTCTTGGAGGGCTTGGAGAAGGCTCTTACAACATGGGTTTTGAAATGTATGAAATTCCACCCATAGAAATATGGATAGGATGAACATAATATATAGGTGCATGAGGAAATTAATTTAGTATATTACTTAGACATTGGTGGGTACTGGGATAAGAACCTAGATATGGTGGATTTCTCCAATAAATATTTTTATTAGGAAACCAAAAACATTGCACCATAGGATGATCTTTATGTTATTACTTAGAGATCACCTCTAGGATGGGTGGAGGATGTTGAGTCAGAGCTATTAGGATCAAGTAATATATAAATTACATTGGATCATGTTCAGATAAAAATGAAGTATATGGATACATCTCAGTGTATACATATTTTTATTCTGATATATGTTGTTGACCCTAACATTTTATAAAGGTTCATCATTAATTTCTTCAGGTGTCACCTAGATTGTTTCTTCCCGTGATACACAGACTTGGATATTTTTCACCTAGTTCTGTTGAATTATTTTAGGCTGTGGAAAGAATCAGTTTGATGTTGTATTGATTTAAACGTTCTAAAATTAATAGTTCTATGAATGACGTCTTTCATATTTCACAACGTTGGCATTATGAACACCACCATTCTCATGTGATATATTTGAATGATTTTGAGAATGATATAAAAGTATCCCATTAGGAACATCTTAAATGTGTGTTTGATCATAGTTTAAAGGTGTTTTGGAGGTATAATATGATATTATTTCATGTATTGTGGATACATGGGTGTGTTCTAGATAAAACATGGAAAAGAGAATCAGATATTCTAAATCAGTGGCCTAATATTATTACCTCAACATCATAGAGATGATTGAGAGTACTACAAAATAAAGAGAATATATAAGGTGGTGATATTTCATGAACCCAACCATTTCTAGAGATTTCATGATCATAATTGTTTTGATTATATCTATTTCTGGTATTACCTGGGGGATATTTTGGGTGAAATTTGTTAATTTTTTACGTAAGAGGGAAAGGGAACAGTTAGTGAATGGTCTTCCCAAACGGTGTGCACGTCCTAACATACCGTGAAACCCTATAAATATGGTATTTAATGGTTATCACATGGTTTTTTAAAATATGTTCTATCATAGGAGTAACCATCCACCCCCCCCCCCATAGAAGAATCACATGGGTAAGGCACATATTTTGGGAAACTATACACCCTTTCCCTGGAAAATTTGTGCCCGATAATAATTATTCTTATTTTTTTATAAACCCATGTTTCCCTCGGAATTCGAGGATGACCTCCTTGATGGGAGGTTCAAAAATTCCAATCGATTTCTAACAGGTTTTTTCGTAGAACCAAAAACATCCATTGATTCCACATCCATTTGGACCTACTTTCCAAATGTAGGTGTTCATTAGTTTGTGGACTGATGAGGCTTGGGAATTTTCATTGGTCGAGAGGATGGGAGGTCGGACTCATCACACCTTTTTTAGGGGAATTATTGTCTACTCTGGGACTCTCTTTATAGATTTAAGTTATGTTCGTGAATCCTTATTACATTACCAAGTATAAAATGATCTTTCCTTTAGATATGACAATCAATGATCGATATGTAGGAAATTTAGAGAATCTTTTATATGTATTCTATTTTTTTCATTGATAGGGAATAATTTGTATTTGTTAGAGATTGTTAGTATAAGGCCCCATCCTTAAACATTACTTAATCTTGAGTTATTACAAGATTACACATTGAGGATATTTTCAGGTTTAGAGTTTTAGAGAATTAAATCATAATACTTGCATTACATTCCACATTTAAACAAAGTGGTTACATAAAATATAGTATTCATTTTTTCCCATCAATGGAAACATATTTAAAAAATAAAGCATGGATTCTTTATTGACACTTCCTTGACACTATCATCATAACATGTACCTTTCCCTTGACCTGTGAAAAACATTTCAAAAAACTTGGGATGAGCATAAAAAGCTCAGTAAGGGTTCTAAAAATATGGAAAGGAAACATTAGTTCATATATACATAAGAATAAAATCATACTTTACCCATAAAACATTGTAACTTTAACATACCTCATCAAATCATGAATAAATCATAGAAATCATAAGACATAAAGGTAACTTGAGGCATTCATAACATTCTTACGTTGGGAGTAACCCTCTTGGTTACGTTTGGAATACCCACCATAGTATATTCCCTAAATCTCTTCGGAGAAACCTTAAAGTTTCACTCATTCACGTTACCCAATGCATTGAAGAGCTATATCGGGCTCACCCGCCCTTATTTTATCACGGAACCACCCTTCTTCATAATAATTCCCAAGAACCTCAACTTAATCGTATCACATAAAACATGCATAAAGGAAACATAACATTTCCACCTTTAAATCATAAGATATCAATACAACACATTGATATAAAAATTATGAAAACCATTTTCAATACCAAAATAAAAGAAAAGTAAAACATGGTATTTATTTTTCTTTTTTAAAAAAAGGTATGGCTTGTAGAGGAATCTGAAACTCAAATAATGGTCACGGTGGCGGAGAAGTCGTTGTCGCCGCATACGTATGACAAAAACATTCCCTTTTTTCATTTAGTAAATGCTTCGTAAAAAAAAAGATTCCATTTGAATAAACGTAAAAGTAAAAGGGGTTTATACACCGTATAAAAGAAGGTTGTGTATAAAACAAAATATGGCTCAATGAAAGGAGATTGAGACGAAGTCCCTTACAAAGACGGTATCCTTGGTTTAAAGACAAATCAATTACATAATTATGTGTGACAAACAAATACACCAAATATAAGTGGATATTAATTGTAAAACAATCAGAGGTTATTCACACATATTCATAGAACGACATATTCAAGGAGTACATGGTTATCCCAAAGAATCAAATTTGGGTTAAGATGTTCCTTTGCAAAAATTTGACAGCCTAACGACGTCACTACAAAATTCATAAAATGAGTTGATGAGAGATAAAAAGGTTATCTCATCACATGGACATAAAATTTAAAACAATAAAGATAAAGAAGAACATATCCCAACATAATATTATGTGAATTAAAAGACATAAAAATAAGTATTTTAAAAAGAGGAGGGTTAAAGGTTCCCTTACCGACATGGGTATCTTTCGAAACATACGCCCCGTGAAAGAAGGACAATACAAAATTGATGTAAATACTCATAAATGAAAGTATATTACACAATGAGTAAAATAATGGGCAGTACATACACCACTCAAAGGAAATTGTGGCAAATGTAGCATAAATCTCATGGGAATAAAAGTGAGATGAAAAATCCCTTACAAAAACTCGGCAGCCTAACGGGGCCACTTAAAACTTCCAAAATGGAATTATGAGAGGAAATAGGGTCTCTCATCATATCAGCATAATTCTAAATAAAGAGGAATATAAAATAACTTCCCCCAACATAACAAATAGGAGCTTAAAAGAAGTGACATAAAGGAGAGTACTTAAAAAGAAAGAGAGAGGTTGGATCTCTTACGAAAATTCGGTAGCCTAACGGCGCCACTCAAAACATCCAAAATGGATTGATGAGAGAGAATAGGGTCTCTCATCATATTAACATAAAAATTACAGTAAGAGTAATATAAAAGAATATCCCAATAATAAGAAAGATGAGCTTTAAAAGGAATGACATAAAAGAGTGTACTTTAAAAGAAAGAGAGGAGTCAGATCCCTTACCTCAAGTCCAACTTGCCTTGTTCATTTCTTTATATACCTGAATAATAAACTTTGGTCAATTTATAATTGCCTAAGTACCTCCTTTAAATATTATTATTCAGTTCATATCACATATTATAATGTTATAATAATTGTTTAATAATGTTAGTTCATATCAGACGTTTTTGCCGATGTTTTGTACATGAGTCAAAAATGAACTTGTTTGAAAAATGATTGTCCATGTAGTTATAAGTAAATAATTTCTAGAATAGTATTAATGATTAAAATTACATATATATCCAGTACATATTCATTTTATACTATTCAATATCATTTGGATATGAAAAACGAAAAGCACGGTTCATAGAGACGGTAGGCCGTACGTACGCATGAACGCTACTTTCATTGTTTTTCTTTGTCATATTAACGGAATTAAAAATAAATGATATATATATATATTATAATTCCAGTATAATATATATGTTATATAGGTCACATATGTTCATTAATTTCATTCTTTATACGTTCCATGTATTGCATGTATGAGTCACATCTCTTGAGGGGGAGGTAGTCCACACTTCCTCATATGAAATTATCGCATTTACACAACATGAAAAGAATAAAGGTATGGTTTAAATATAAAATACAGAAGCATATTGTAGAAATAAATACCATATATATCATATATAAATTACAGTGAAATCATAATGGCCACCTTTAAAGGTGTTAAAAGAATATTGAACAATCATCGTTTCGTGAGGCATAAAATCTCCAACCACAGAAACAGTATGTTCTTTAACCATTAGACGAAGGTGTGTGTAATTGTAGTTCGAATCCTTATTATAACAGCATCCTATTATATTGAAGATACTGAATTTGTTACAAAATAAATGAATAAAAAGAGTTTAGGGGGTTGGAGAAGCAAAATAAAACAAAAGGACACAAGTGAAGACCTTACCTTAAAATCGCGTAACTCCCTTTGGTTTGAGCTCAAAGGCTTCCTTGGGAAGACTTCTGCCCAAAGTGAGGCTTCAAGGAGTTATAGAGGTATGTGTAGAGACAAAATTGTCAGGGGTTGGCCGAGCCAAAGGCTTTGGAAGTGTGGGTAAGGAGGTAGTGGTGGGGACTTTTATAAGAGGAGAGGAGGGGCACTCTTGGAAAGTAATGAAATGTTACTTTATTTTAGAATGCGTTTCGGATTTTAATGGTCCCACATTGATTTGTTTTTAGGATAAGGTGATAAGGGTTCTAAATACACCCATCAAATAGGTTTTGGACATGTTTAGGTCTTAGATTTTAGATTATCTTTCCATTTTATTTAAATCGTTAAATAATGAGGTCATCACTGCATCATCATAATGACATAGATAATTTAATTTATATATTGTCTAAAAATTATAAAAATATACTATGATGTAGGAAATCTTTTTAGATATCCATCGATTATTTATAGTCAAAAATCTGACTTGTATAACCCCATGTAAAAATTGTTTTAGTAAAACATTTCATGTTTGTGTCATTTTTACTTTAACATTAAATAAAAAGGTATTTATGTCATTTTCCAACCAATGTGGCTACATGGGGTCCCCAAGTTGACCCATGGATTGTCTTGGTCGGCCATGAAACATCCAATGAGGGTAGGACATGTGTCAAGCTCATCTCATATTATTAAAACATTATTTTTAACTTAAACTACACTAATTACCTCTAATCGCGATTAAAAACTTAATAAGTTACTATTCACCGAAAAATTTTTTTAATCCCATTGAACCACATTTTAATTCTTAATTACAACCATGTATGTCGGATTTTTGAAATTCAAAACACAAAGATGGAAAAATTTCATTTAAACGGAAAATTAGTTTTTATAAGTACCACTTAGTGGTTTCACTATTCATCAAAAATTGAAGTTTTTCAGAAAATTACCAAAAGTTCACCCTAAGCTATATTTGATGTTCCGAATTCAAAAATGATGTCTATTTTACAAAATTCACAACATATAAGTTTCATTAATTAATTTAATAATTAATTCCTGCTGTCAAAACAATTAGCATGTTTTTATGAAACAAAATGTATCAAAAGATTGACACTAGTTTAAGTCTGATTTCAAAATGAAATTAATTCCAACGACCACTATTGGATTAAATGGTGAAAATATATTCTAATTTCACTTTAAAACCAATTAAAAAGATAATCTAATCATATAAATAAATTAGATTAAAAGTGGTTTTGAATTAAAATACAACATTTTTCACTATTCATTAAAAATTGAACTTTTTCGGAAAAATACCAAAAATTTAGACAATGTAAATTTTGATGTCCCGATTCTAAAGAAAAATATTATTTTGTCAAATATAATACATAAAATTGTCAAAAAGTGGATTTAAAAGAGGTTCGCCATCAAAAGGCAGTTAATCAACCTTTTAAAGAATATTAGAATGTTTATACTTAAAATTGGATTCATTTGCATTTTTAATCTTCTAACATTTATTGTAAAAAGTAAAAATATTTGACAAACACATATAATCATTTTGTAGTTAGTTCTGTTCATTCCCGCCATTACAACGACTAGGCGTTAACTACTATTTAAAATAATACTATTTTATTATTAGAGTGCAACGTAATATTCCCAAGAAACTCGTTGTTGCGTGTTGGGTATGCCATCGAGCATAGAATTCCCTTTAAAGTAATATTAATATTTTATTCACAAATATGGATAAATTTAAAATTTTCATATTCTTTATTTACCTGGGGTGTTACATCCTTCACCCATTTTGGGAATTGCGTCCTCGCAATTTTAAAATTGATCTTGGAAACATCCTTGAAAGTCCCACATCAGAACAAGAGTCGGTAAAACAATCACTTTAAAATAAAGAATGATTAGTACATAGGTCACCCTAGTTAACCCATACTAGGATTCCATGTAGGAAAACATGGACATGGAGGAGAAAACATAGGGTCATGTTCTGATGGAGAGTGATAGAAAACATGTTTAGGAGAAAGTTAACCACAAGAAAATCACAGACTTGTGATGGGTTAAACGGTATTCGATTACCCATTAGGAAAAGATAATAGACAAAATTTTTGTTTTAAGTTACTTTTTATTGAGGAATTTATTCATAAGGAAACATAATCACTTATCATGTTGAATTTCAACTTTTATTAGATTCCTTACACAAACTCATATTTTCTCCAAAAGATGAGTATTTAGGAAGACTTTTCACATTAAGAGTACTATAATAAACTTCTAGAGAATCACCTAATCCACAAAAGAGAACTATATACTTCCCATGTCTTTAGACTTTAACCAAAACCGAATCCAAAAAGTTTAGTACAAGATCATATAATCCAGAATAGAATAACCCTTTATAAAAATAAAATCTATTCTTAATCTCCCAAATTTGTCCAACAAAATCCAAAGTTCAACGAGGACCATTCGATAAACAATTTGTCCATAAAATTATTCAATGTAAACCAAACTAATATTGAAACCCAAATATTTGAAGGATTTAATCACAAAGTCTTCCATGGTACAAATTAACTTTTATCTCTAAATAACATCAGTTTCTCTTAATGTCTCATATTGAAAAGTAATTAACCTAATCACATATCCTCCATGATAGGTTAATAAATTTCCATAGATAACCCAAAATCATCTTACTCTTAATTCATAAAATCATCTAACTAAAAAGAATCAGTCAAACTAACCGGGGACTTCACGTAGTCCAGTGGTTGGCGATAAATACCAGTCGCACATTGGTTGTGGGTTCGATTCCTGCAGCTTTGTCCGATGCGACGGGTTGTCACACGGTCTGTGTGTTGTCCTTTTTCCAAAACTATATAATCTCAAATCATTCCCCAAAAAGTGATAAAATCATCAAAAATAACCATAACATAATTTAACCTCAATTTTATCTCATGCCTTTCACTTCCATCATAACATATAGTAACACATAATTACCTCAAAAGTAGGGATCATATAAACCCAAATGGTTCTTTATAACTATGTCCACAAAAGAACAGATAACTATTCATTGAATAAAATTTTCATATATTAAACATCAGGGTTACACATACTGTAAAAAGTCTTCTAATGTAACCCCATCATCAAAAGAGACTTAATACTCTTAAGAATTTCACCATAACTCCTGAAGCCCTTATATGTTGACTTCTTACTCACTCAACATTCTTCATGATCCATTAACTATTCCTTTCCAACTTATTCTGAAATACTTATTACCTACAAACAAAATCATGAATCATATACTGATATTCCAAAATAGGAAAACAAAAGTTATGAAATAATCCATACCTTTGATAGGTCATTGTCAGTTTCTTCATCCTCAATCAGAATGGCATTAGGTATTGGTAAACGAATATTTGTACGATCTTGGTGATCCCATTCACAAAACTTCTTCATAGGACATGTGTTTGCATAATGACCATGCAAACCACATTTAAAACATTCAATTGATCCCTCAAAAAGAACTTCTTTCCCTTTCCTCAGGTCAACTGGATGCATCCTTTTTCCATGGCAGGTTCTTGCTTTATGACCTTGATTTCCACATCTATAGCATATTTCTGTCCCATTGAAACATTTTCCTAGGTGTTTCTTTCCACATCTATGACACATAGGTTTTTTAACACACTTACCTTTATGATTATTACCTGTAGTTCTGTATGGATTTTTTTCACGCATATATGATGCCTTAGAGAAATCACCAAGGTTTAGGTGGTCAATCATGACTCCAGATAGTTGGTTGAGGATAAACACAAGGGTTCTCATTGCAGCTCCCATATCATTCAGTTGATTTCTCAAAAAACTATCATAGTTTCCTTCACATCCACTGTTACTTTGGTTCCTGCTAGATCCATCGATTTACTAAAACAAAAAAGTTCAGTGTGAGTATATCAATAAAACCATCATGTACTAATGAGGAAGATAAACACTAAGATATACTTACTCATTCACTTTATCTAGAACTAGGACTCTTTCTGAAATCCTAACCATTATGGTAATGTCACTTATGCTTAAAGAGTCCCCTAACCTCTAAAGATATCTAAACCGACCTCTGATACCAACTATAAGGCCCCAGCCTTAAACCTTACTTAATCTTGAGTTATTACAAGATTACACATTGAGGATCTTTTCAGGTTTATAGTTTTAGAGAATTAGATCATAAAACTTATATTACATTCCACATTTAAACAAGGTGGTTACATAAAATATAGTATTCATTTTTTCCCATCAACAGAAACATATTTAAAAATAAAGCATGGATTATTTCTTGACACTTCCTTGACACTATCATAATAACATGTACCTTTCCCTTGACCAGTGAAAAACATTTCGAAAAACTTGGGATGAGCATAAAAAGCTCAGTAAGGGTTATAAAAATATGGAAAAGAAACATGAGTTCATATATACATAAGAATAAAATCATACTTTACCCATAAAACATTGGCACTTTAACATACCTCATCAAATCATGAATAAATCATAGAAATCATAAGACATAAGGGTAACTTGAGGCATTCATAACATTCTTACGTAGGGAGTAACCCTCTTGGTTACATTTGGAATACCCACTAGAGTATATTCCCTAAATCTCTTCGGAAAAACCATAACGTTTCACTCCTTCGCGTTACCCATTTCATTGGAGAGCTATATCGGGCTCACCCGCCCTTAGTTTATCCCGGAACCACCCATCTTCATAATAATTCCCAAGAACCTCAACTTAATCATATCTCATAAAACATGCATAAAAGAAACATAACATTTCCAACGTTAAATCATAAGATATCAATACAACACATAAATATAAAAACTTTATGAAAACCATTTTCAATACCAAAATAAAAGAAAAGTAAAACATGGTATTTATTTTTCTTTTTAAAAAATGGTATGGCTTGTAAGGTAAGCCGAAACACAAATAATGGTCACGGCGGCGGAGAAGTCGTTGTCGCCGCATAAGTATGACAAAAACATTCCCTTTTGTCATTTAGTAAATGCTTCGTATAAAAAAAGATTCCTTTTGAATAAACATAAAAGTCAAAGGGGTTTATACACCGTATAAAAGAAGGTTGTGTATAAAACAAAATATGCCTCAATTAAAGGAGATTGAGACGAAGTCCCTTACAAAGGCGGTATCCTTGGTTTAAGGACAAATCAATTACATAATTATGTGTGACAAATGAATACACCAAATATAAGTGGAATTTAAGTGTAAAACAATCCGAGTTTATTCACTCATATTCATAGAATGACATATTCAAGGAGTACATGTTTATCCCAAAGAATCCAATTTGGGTTAAGAAGTTCCCTTGCAAAAATTTGACATCCTAACGACGTCACTACAAAATTAAGAAAATGAGTTGATGAGAGATAAAAAGGTTATCTCATCACATGGACATAACATTTAAATAAATAAGGATATAGAAGAACATATCCCAAAATAATAGTATGTTAATTAAAAGACATAACAAAATAAGTCTTTTAAAAAGAGGAGGGTGAAAGGTTCCCTTACTGACATGGGTATCTTTCGAAACATACGCCCCGTGAAAGAAGGACAATACAACATTGATGTAAATACTCTAAATGAAAGTATATTACACAATGAGTAAAATAATGGGAAGTACATACACCACTCAAAGGAAATTGTTGAAAATGTAGCATAAATCTCATGGGAATAAAAGTGAGATGAAAAATCCCTTACAAAAACTCGGCTGCCTAACGACGCCACTTAAAACTTCGAAAATGGATTGATGAGAGGAAATAGGGTCTCTCATCATGTCAAAATAATTTTAAAGAAAGATTAATATAAAATAACATCCCCCAACATAACAAATAGGAGCTTAAAATAAGTGACATAAAGGAGAGTACTTAAAAAGAAAGAGAGAGGTTGGATCTCTTATGAAAATTCGACAGCCTAACGGCACCACTCAAAACTTCCAAAATGGATTGATGAGAGAGAATAGGGTCACTAATCATATGAACATAAAACTTACAGTAAGAGTAATATAAAATAATATCTCAATAACAATAAAGATGAGCTTTAAAAGGAATGACATAAAAGAGTGTACTTTAAAAGAAAGAGAGGAGTCAGATCCCTTACCTCAAGTCCAGCTTGTCTTGTTCGTTTCATTATATTCCTGAAAAATAAACTTTGGTCAATTTATAATTTCCTAAGTACCTCCTTTAAATATTATTATTCAGTTCAAATCACATATTATAATTTTATAATAATTTTCTAATAATGTTAGTTCATATCAGATGTTTTTGCCGATGTTTGGTACATGAGTCAAAAATGAACTTGTTTGAAAAATGATTGTCCATGTAGTTATAAGTAAATAATTTCCAGAATAGTATTAATGATTAAAATATCATATATATCCAGTACATATTCATTTTATACTATTCCATGTCATTTGGAGATAAAAACCGAAAAGCACCGTTCATGGAGACGGTAGGCCGTACGTACGCATGAACGCTACTTTCATTTTTTTTCTTTGTCATATTAATAGAATTAAAAATAAATGATTTATATATATATTATAATTGCAGTATAATATATATGTTATTTAGGTCACATATGTTCATTAATTTTATTCTTTATACGTTCCATGTATTGCATGTACGAGTCACATCACTTGAGGAGGCGGTAGTCCACACTTCCTCATATGAAATTATCGCATTTACACAACATGAAAAGAATAAAGGTATGGTTTAAATATAAAATAAAGAAGCATATAGTAAACATAAATACCATATATATCATATATAAAATACAGTGACATCATAATGTCCACCTTTAAAGGAGTTAAAAGAATATTGAACAATCATCGTTTCGTGAGGCAGAAAATCGTCAACCACAGAAACAGTATGTTCTTTAACCATTAGATGAAGGTGTGTGTAAGTGTAGCTCGAATAACTCTTATAACAACATCCTAGTATATTTAAGATACTGGAGTTTTTACAAAAGAAATGAATAAAAAGAATTTAGGGGGTTGGAGAATCAAAATAAAACAAAAGGACACAAGTGAATACATTACCTTAAAATCGGGTAACTCCCTTTGGTTTGAGATCAAAGGCTTCCTTGGGAAGACTTCATCCCAAAGTGAGGGTTCAAGGAGTTAGATAGGGATGTAGAGAGACAAAATGGGCAGGGTTCGGCCGAGCCAAATGCTTTGGAAGTGTGGGTAAGAAGGTAGAGGTGGGGACCTTTTATAAGAGGAGAGGAGGGGCACTCTTGGAAAGTAATGAAATATTACATTATTTTAGAATGAGATTCGGATTTTAATGGTCCCAAATTGATTTTTTTAGAGAATAAGGGGATAAGGGTTCGAAATCCACCCATCCAATAGGTTTTGGACATGTTTAGGTCTTATATTTTACATTATCTTTCCATTTTATTTAAATCATTAAATAATGAGGTCATCGCTGCATCATCTTGATGTCATAAATAATTTAATTTATTTAATGTCTAAAAATTATAAAAAAAATACTAAGATGTAGGAAATCTTTTTATATTTCCATTGATTATTTATAGTCAAAAATCTGACTTGTATAACCCCAAGTAAAAATTGTTTTAGTAAAACTTCTCATGTTTGTGTCATTTTTACTTTAACATTAAATAAAAATGTATTTATGTCATTTTCCAACCAAAGTGGCTCCATGGGGTCCCCAAGTTGACCCATGGATTTTATTGGTCGGCCCTGACACATCAAATGAGGGTATTACATGTGTCAAGCTCATATCATATTATTAAAACATTATTTTTACCTTAAACTACACTAATTACCTCTAATCGCGATTAAAAACATAATACGTTACTATTCACCAAAAAATTATTTTAATCCCATTGAACCACATTTTACTTCTTAATTAAAAACATGTATGTCGGATTATTGAAATTCAAAACACAAAGATGGAAAATTTTCATTTAAACGGAAAATCAGTTTTTATAAGTATCACTTAGTGGTTTCACTATTTATCAAAAATTGTAGTTTTTCAGAAAATTACCAAAAGTTCACCCTAAGCTATATTTGATATTCCAAATCCAAAAATGATGTCTATTTTACAAAATTCAAAACATATAAGTTTCATTAATTAATTTAATAATTAATTCCTGCTGTCAAAACAATTAGCGTGTTTTCATGAAACAAAATGTATCAAAAGATTGACACTAGTTTAAGTCCGATTTCAAAGTGAAATTAATTCCAACGACCACTATTGGATTAAATGGTAAAAATATATTCTAATTTCACTTTAAAACCAATTCAAAAGATAATCTAATCATATAAATAAATTATATTAAAAGAGGTTTTGAATTAAAATACAACATTTTTCACTATTCATTTAAAATTGAACTTTTTCAGAAAAATACCAAAAATTTACACAAAGTAAATTTTGATGTCCCGATGCTAAAGAAGAATTTTATTTTGTCAAATATAACACATAAAATTGTCAAAAAGAGGATTTAAAAGATTTTTTCCATCAAAAAGTGGTTAATTGACCTTTTAAAGAATATTAGGATGTTTACGCTTAAAATTGGATTCATTTTCATTTTTAATCCTCTAACATTTATTGTAAAAAAGTAAAAAAATTTGACAAACATATATAATAATTTTGTAGTTAGTTCTCTTCATTCCCTCCATTACAATGGATAGGCGTTAACTACTATTTAAAATAATATTATTTTATTATTAGAGTGCAACGTAAGATTCCAAAGAAACTCGTTGTTGCGTGTTGGGTACGCCATAGAGCATAGCATCCCCTTTAAATTAATATTAATATTTTATTCACAAATATGGATAAATATAAAAATATCATATTCTTTATTTACCTAGGGTGTTACAGTTAGTCAATGGTATCCTTTGATACGTAAAAGTCTCTTGGTCATTATGATGAACACACTGGTTTTAAAGCCACTCAGTGGGGCACTTGATGTTTATTTTCATTCCGAAGGACATGGATTATTTCAGAGTTGGTATTGAACCGGCAGATGGGCTACCTACGTATCCTTTGTTTAGAAAAGGAATCATAACCCATGTAGTTCGAGTAAGGGAGTATGATGTTTATGATTGATGGCTCAAAGAAGGATGTCATAATTACTTTTACACTATAAGCTCACATGAGTCATGCTCGGTGTGAGAAACAAGAGGTATTGGAAAAAATCAGACAATTGTACCATGAAAGATGCAATCATAAGAAATAAGGTGGGACTTATTTATGTATGACTGCCCAGATAAATGAATATTTGGATTTACATCATGGAATAAATCCAGGAACAGGGTCCATAAAGGTATATGTGCTTCACGGAGATTTGAATACACTAACTCGGGGCTTACTCCTAAAAAGGAGGGCCAAATTAAGAGAGTACTTATGATTGGGTTTTTAATCCTGAGAAGGAATCCCAGATCAAAGTTAAATTAGGACTCATTAAGAGGAATTAAGACTGGGGATTACTCCTGAAAAGGAAGCCCAGGTTAATGAAACATGAAAAATTAAGGGACTTGGGGCTTACTCCTAAAGAGGATGCCCATATTTGAGACTGGGGATTACTCTTTAAAAGGAGGCCCAAGTTAAGAGAATTATGGTTGGGACTTACTCCTGAGGAGGATGCCCAAATTAGAGAATGTGGGGCTTATGCCTAAGGAGGATGCCCAGATTTGAGAATTATGACTGGGGATTATTCCTGAAAAGAAGGCCCAGGTTAATGAGTTCTCTCATCTTAAAAGATGATGTTGAATGAATGAAATCTCAATCTTTAGTGACATAAAGATGTGTAAATCACTAGGTTTTGAGAGATATTCCATATAATTCCTTTCAGATAAAGAATTCAAATCAATAAATCATGCCATAAATGGC
This sequence comes from Viscum album, assembly GCA_963277665.1. Classification (NCBI taxonomy): domain Eukaryota; kingdom Viridiplantae; phylum Streptophyta; class Magnoliopsida; order Santalales; family Viscaceae; genus Viscum; species Viscum album. Next base: position 55,669,538 of record OY728143.1, on the reverse strand, counting down.
TTTGAAGATTGTCTTGAAGATTGAATCTTGAATAGGAGATGTGGAATGGCATAAGAGGGGTGAAATGGGCAAGAAGGGCACACAAAAAGGCAGGGGTGCGCAAGTCCTGGCAGGCGTGCAAGTACTGCATGGGCGGGCAAGTCCTGGTCGCGCAGGTATACCTGCGCGACACATGGTTACTTGCGCGACGGTTAACCAGCAGTGTAATACTTGAGCGACTCTTGGTTAAAGCCTTTATAATTCTTATGAGGTTCTTCCAGAAGAGGGGTGCGCAAGTTCTATTGAAGGAGTAAGGCAGCGTGCAAATGTGGCTATTTCCCTTAAGGGCTGGCCACTTAGGTGCGCAAGTGTTGATGAGTTTCAACACTTAGGCCTTCCTCCCCCTCTTTAGATCTTCCGTTCTAGGTATGAAATTACCTTAGAAGTGTTTCGGAAGCTTTGAGAAGAGACTAGGGCACTGGGAACTTAAATCTGAGTTTTTGGAATAACTTCCTCCCGAAATGGGGGCCCACATGGTCTATTTATATGCTGGAGAAGACCCGGGTGGTTATCACTTAGGTCGCGCATGTCACTTGCACGACCACTAGGCGGCGCGCAAGTATACCTGCGCGACCATGAGGGAACTTGCGCGGCACATGTGCTTTTGAAGCCTTGTTCATGCCTTTGTCGATTTTTTATATTTTCTTCAAACAATGAATCAATTTGTGCTAAGTCATTTTCCTTTCCATTCGTTTAGACAATGTGACGAAATGGAGCATCAACAAAAGTCCCCCCTCAGAATTGGATCTGAAAGAAAATGAGGATTTTACTCTGAGGAAAATGAGAATCAAAGGAAATTGGGGTGTGCATGGTCTGGCGCACAAATTTTGATGGCGTAGAGGGCGGCCCGCAAGTGCACGTCGCGCAGGACCTGGCACGCAGGAGTACGACGCGTAGGGTTTTGGCTGCGTCTATAAATAGAGGGCCTCACTTCCGTACAAAGCATCCGTATTTTTGGATTTCAAACCTTCGAGCTCTCGCTGCGGAGGTCACCTTAGCCGTGCAGGTTACTCTATTTTCCAATGATTATTTGATGTCCCGCTGCTGTAGAGGTATCTGGACCTGCGCGGTGATACATGCGTGCCAAATACTTGCGCGACACCTCCATAATTGCGCGCCAAGTTTCCGACTTGCGCACCTTAATGCCTTTGCCATTTGTTTCTAATTCGTTCACAAATTTTATGAAAAATAAACTTACTTAAGAGTTAATTATTCATCCTTTGTGCAGATTCAATGGTTCCCAACAGAATCAGAACGGCTGATGAATTGGCTAGCTAGCGGATTGATGACATGATGAACATTATTGGCCATGATTACTATGATATCTACGATAGCACTCTCCCAGATTTGGCTAAGTACTTGAAGAAATATCTTCTTAATTTCCTACATAGCATCTACCTGCCTCTATATGGTCATGGTCATCTGCAAGGAGTCAATGTTCCAGATGTAAAGAACTATACGTCTGAAATGCAGATGCACTGCTACTCCTCTATTTCGGTTATGTTGTGCATTAAGAGCAACAAAAATTGTGTGAACTTTCAAATTTTCCTTCCATGCCATATCTTTGCTGATATGAAAATGGAAAACCCATGGGCTGAAATTATTTCCTCTTCCAGTTGGTGGAGAGAAGACAAACATGGAATTAGTGCAATATCTGAAAAGAGTACTCTGTCCAAATGGCTCTTTACTTATAATGCTCCATTATCAAATCCATGTACCAATCTTCCAAGTCTGTTGGACAGAAACAGAGTCACTGTTTGATCAGTAGAAAATTTTCTCATACCGCACTCAAGAACATTATTTTACAATTGTTCCAAGAAGATCTGGTATCACTGCATCTTTTATGCTATCTAGTTGAATGAATGAATTCCATGTGGCTGCTGATGAAGCTCGGGATGCCGTAAATCAAATGATGAGTTACGTCGAAAGACTTTTGTAATTCTTGAAAAAAGAGAAGAGACTCCAGTCTATGGATGTCCTTCTAACTCTTGTGCATCAATGAAAAACACTTTCACCTTCACTCATTTGTACCTTCATTCTCTTTTGCTACATTCTTTAGATTTTACCTAAGACAATGGTCCTAGTAATCATTGTTTTATTTTTACTAGGATTAATGTAAATAAACCAACAAACTTAGAATCTTTTAATTGCTCAAGGTTACCTAAATCATACAAAATGTATGTTTAGTGAGCTGGAACTTGACTTTTATTCAGAGTTCCTTTGTCTTTTTTTGGCAGTTTAAAGTCATGCATGTCAGACATAAAAAGGAAAATGTTTAAGGTTGAAATAGCTTTGACCGAATGAATTATAATTGACTCAATTCCTTGACAATTCATCTGAAAACATAGTACCATACTCAAGTATGAGGGAAAAAAATCTAAACTATGACTTAAGAATATTTGAATATGAGGAATGATATGAAAGGAGCTAAACGACATTAGAAGAAGTAGTTCCCAAGAATGAAGTTACCATTATTTAACAAACCAGTTAGGGGGTTGAATTATGCAGGGCCACCAATGAGCATTGGCAACATAGTTAAATAAAATAGTATATTTTGGCTAACAAGTCTATTATGTAGACTGTTTATGCAAGGTCGCCTATGGGCACGTGCTGCATAGTCAGGAAAAAGAAATCTCATAAATTTACTCTCCTAGTGCTAAAGGCCAGTGAAAGTTTATGGAGATTCAAATTTTCCGAAGTATAGAGATTTTTGTATGGAAAGAGGTACTTGAATATGGAGAAGATATTTACATAAAAGATTATTGATGAACTAAATAGATATAACTCATACGAAGGTCTGAACCAAGTATAGGGAAGGAGAATATAAACCATGTACTTGAATACTTTCAGATCATGAAAAATGATATGGGACAAATATGTTAAGGATGGCTGCTTTTGCGGATCCCTAAAAACTGTTATTTAAGAAAAATAAGGACAAAAGAGGCATTATTCCCAATAATGAAGTTACCACTATCCGACAAACCCGTTAAGGGGTTGAATTATGTAAGTCCACCTATGGGAATTCGTTGCATAGTCAGCTAATACTATCTTTTGGCTAACAAATTCGTTATGTAGACTGTTTATGCAAGGCCGCCTATGGTCACGTGCTACATAGTCAGGAAAAACAATTCTCAGAAGTTTGACATTTTTGTGACTAGAAGTCGTGAAAAGGGTTATGATGATCTGAAAATATTTAAGGTTAGGATTATGACACATAAAGATGGGTATTGTCCAATGTATACACAGATACACAGATCAATGCTAACCATGATCATGTTGTGGCTGGGTCCTGAATTGAAATGTTGAACTCCACTACGTATCCCATAAAGATTAGAATCAAGCCATACGTAGTTCTTAAACTATAGTTTCACAGCATTTGGGACAAATGGATTGGAGAACTTAGTTTAGGGTCATAAAGCTTGGACCATTGTAAGAAACACACCGTGTGTGTTTTCATGGGGACTTTTCAGCCAAGGGACTGAAAGTGGAATTTGGGGTTAGTCCCAATGACTTGGGGCTGGATTCAAGGGACACCCGAACGTTCCTACATATCCCATAAGGATGGGAATCAAGCCCACATAGTTCTAGAAATACCCTCTGTACAAATTTGGTTCTTACATGTGAAGGGTGAAAGGGGACTTTAGTACAATGATGGTTTAACCCAAGATAAAAGGTTTAGGCATTTCCATGTATGCACGTAGTCTTTGAAATGAAACATTATTGAAAAAATCAATTAAATAATGGTTCCCTCTCAGGCGAGGGTATCAAAGAATATTGTAGTTTATTTTCATACTGGACAAAGGTGTTGTATAGTTTAACGTCGTATAACAAGGACAAAAGTGAACTAATGTAAAGATATTGATTCTAGGGGCGGTTCCACGAATCAACATCGTATGAGATAGAGGTGAACCGATGTGAAGAGATTGGTTTTGGGCTTGAACCTTGGAAGGTTTATTATGTACCCCGCCTAGAAGGAAAGGATAAAAGTCCGTGTAGTTCAATTAAGGAATGAATTAACGATCAATTTGTTCTTGGGGACAACAACCTAAAAAATGTTGTTGGGACTTTCACATGGTTAGTATCCCAGAGAGAGTGTTATGGTTGAGGTTTTCTCTAAGCTCACGTGAGTCATACTCGGTGTGAGAAACAAGACGTAACAACAACCTTAATGATGCATAGTTTAATGTCATGTAGGACATATAAAGAGACTATGCAGTTAAAATTCTTGCAGTTAGGACTATTGGTGTTGCACAGTTTAGTGTCATGTAGAAGGGACAAAGTACAGTTTAATGTCATGAAGGAGGTATCAAGGACTTTCTGTACAGTTTAGCGTCAAGTAGTTAGGATGATAGGGACAATATAGTTTAACATCATGTTGGACGAAAGGGGGACTGTGCAGTTTAATGTCATGCAGTGAGGACAAACAAGTACACCATTTAACATCATGTTGGACGTATTGGGGACTTTTTTCACAGTTTAACGTCATGTTGGACGAAAAATGGACGATACAGTTTAGCATCATGTTGGACGAAAGTGCGAATAGTTTAAGGTCATATGCATGGTCCGTGGATGAGGCAGTTTAATGTCATGCTAGATGGTGGTGTAGTTTAAGGTCATACAGGACCTTTGATGATTATGTAGTTTAACGTCTTTCCGGGTGTAAGGGACTTTTATACAGTTTAACATCACGTAGTTAGGACATCACAATTTAACGTCTTGCTAGACGTAAGGGACTTGAAAATAATTTAGGCTCATATGCATGGACCGTTGATGATGCAGTTTAAGGCCATACAGGACCTAGTTGCTGTTTAAGGTCATACTGGACCAATTTGCAGTTTAAGGTCATACTGGACCATTTAAGAAACTTTTTCACAGTTTAACGTCGTGTGAGACGAATGTACAAATAGTTTAAGGTCATATGTATGGACCGTTGATGATTCAGTTTAACGTCATGTTGAACGATGAAGGGGACACAATTTAATGTCATGTGGGATGAAAGTAAAAATAGTTTAAGGTCATATATATGGACCATTGGTTATGAAGTTTAACGTCTTGCTGGATGGTTGTGCAGTTTAAGGTCATACCAGACCATTAATGATGTATTTTGTGTTTATAAAAAATACTTCTTTAAAAATCTGGCATTGTTTGGAGTAGTGATGAGTTCTCCATCCATCGAGATTAATGAATAAGCTCCATTAGAGTAGACCCTATGTATTGAGTAAGGTCCTTCCCATTTTGGATCAAGCTTGGGAGGTTTCTTTCCTGGTATCATTGGAGTTCTAAGAACTAATACCAATTCTCCCAGAGTGAATGAACGAAGACGAACTTTTTTGTTAAAAGCTCATGCTATTAGATTATGATAGACTCCATGTGGTGAAAAGTGCACAATATTTTCTCATCTAACTGTTCCAATTCATTCAATCGCTTATGAGATTGATCATCTATATATGACTGATCACAAATGGCTACTCTAAGCGAAGGCAATTTAACTTCAATGGGCAAGACGACTTCTATTCCATATACTAGTGAATATGTATTTGACTGAGTTGCAGTGCGGGTGGTAGTCCGATAAGCCCATAAAACATGAAAGAGTTTATCAGGTCATGACCACTTATCTTTATCCACCATCTTTTGTAGTATATTTGACAGAGTCTTGTTAAAAGCTTCTATCTATCCATTGGCCGCTGCATGATACCAAGATGAATAGTTGGATTTGATGTTGTATTTTTGATACAACTTATTCACCTCAGATGAACAGAAGTTGGTGCCATTGTTCGTCAATATGGTATGAGGGACACCAAATCTGGTAATGATGTTAGAATTGATGAAGCTAACAACGCATTAGAACTAACTTCCTTGAGAGGTATTTCCTCTGCCCATTTGTAAAAGAAGTCAGTAGCAGTAAGAATGTACTTAAACTTCTTGGCCGTAGCCGAAGGGTAAGGTCCCACCACATACATTCCCCATGTGGAAAATGGCCATGAGTATTTACCTGTAGGAAGTAACTCTGGAGGTTGATGAATGAAGTTGGCATTTACATGGCATGAATGACACTTCTATGTGAAATCAACACAATCTTGTATCATTGAAGGCCAAAAGTATCCAAGCCTTCGAATCTGATCCGACAGTCTATGTCCAGACTGGTGGGAACCACAGACTCCTGCATGCACTTCTTTCATAACAGCCACTGTCTCTTCCCCATCAGTGCATCTGAAGAGAACTCCATCAAAACCATGTTTTTAGATAATTTTCTCTATGTGATCTGGGATATCATAAAGAGTAAAATTGACCACACGTCGCCAGATTTGTTCTTTCTCGGCTCTATCAGGTGGAAGTGTTCCATTTTGAAGGTATTCCTTGATAAGTGACATCCATACTATAGTATGACCATAAGGTTCAGGAATGAGACTAATTTCATTAATTTCCTCTCTTCTGATTTGAACATAAGGTGAAATTGCACGACGGTGGGCAATACTGATGGTTGTCTCATCTCGATTTGGATCTTCCAGAGCTGTGGCTATATTAGCCAGTGCATCATCTTGAGCAGTTTGTGATATTGGGACATAAGAAAATGTCGGTTCCAAAGGGAATTCCACCATTAACTCTATGACTTAATCATACAAAGGGATTAGTTCTTCTTTTCTGATGGCATAATCCCCATTGACTTGTTTGATTACCAGGTCTGAATCACCTTTCACCTTTATGTGATTCACTTGTGCTTGAAGCGCTATTTCCAAGACTGTGATGAGAGCTTGGTATTCTGCTTCATTATTAGTACCACCTTCCCACAATAAGAAGGAATAAGGTAACACTGCCTTTTCTGGAGAAATGAGCACAATTCCGAAGCCAGCTTTGTTGAATTGAGGATTTTCCATTTTCCTCCCTGTTGGAATTCTGTAAGCACCATCAAAATACATTTCCCATGCCTGATGAATTTCTTGAATAGAGAATACTTCCTCATCTAGGAGTTCAATATCTGAAGATTTGTCTTCCACTGAAGGGTGTTCATACCGGAAATCAGGTAGAGCTTGGCCCTTTATCGCCTTTTAAGACACATATTGAATGTCGAATTGCTGCAAAATAATTGCCCACCTTTCCAGACATCCTGTAAGCATTGGACGACTAAGGATGAATTTGAGCGGGTTATTGCGAGATACCAATTGGACCTCGTGATGTTGCAGGTAGTGTCTCAACTTCTGAAGTACAAAGATTAATGCCAGGCAGCACTTCTCAATACTTGATTACCAGGTTTCTGCTTCAAGAATAGTTCGACTGAGATAGTAGAGGTTGTTTTCATTCCCAGCATCATTCTTTTGAGCAAGAAAGGCACCCATTGATCTCTCTAGAGCTGTTATGTAGAGGATAAGTGGTCTTCCTTCAACAGGTGGAAGGAGTACTGGTGGAAACAAGAGGTATTTCTTGATAATATCGAATGCTTCTTGACATTATTCATTCCACTAGTAAGTGACTCCCTTCTTTATCAATTTGGTGAGGGGTAAACTTTTGCCTGCTAAATTGGCAATGAAACGCCGGATATAGGCTAAGTGTCCTTGAAGTCCTCTTAATTCATTAAAATTTTGAGGAGGTTACATACCAAGGATTGACTTGGTATTCTCAGGATCGACTTCAATACCACAATGGCATACAACAAAGCCGAGAAATTTTCCTGAGGGTACCCCAAAAGCACATTTTAAGGGGTTCATCGTCAAATTATGTTGTTGAAGCTTGCGGAATATGACTTCCAAATCATCCAAGTGATTAGAACGTTGTTTGTATTTAACCACCAAATCATCTATATAGAATTCAACAAACTTCCCTAAGAAGGGTTTGAAGATATGATGCATAGCACACTGATATGTTGCACCTGCATTCTTTAAGCCAAAGGGAATTACTCAGTAGAAAAACACAACCTAAGGGGCACTAAAGGGTGCGGATTCCTTGTCTTCTGGGGCCATTCATATCTGATTATATTTGGAATATCCATCCATGAAGAAAAGTTCTTCATAGCCAGCTGTTGCATCAATTAAAAGTTATGTAATCAGAACTGGGAAATCATCCTTAGGACAATGCCAATTAAGATCTCTGAAATCGATGCAAACTCTAATTTGTCCATTCTTCTTCTTTACAGGGACAATATTAACCAACCACTTGGGATACTGAACTTCTCTGACGATGTTAGCTTTGATAATCTTATCCACTTCAGCTTCAATTTTGGAAGCATAAGTTGGGTGTGTTCTTCTCGCGGCTTGATTAAATCCGCGATGTTCTTCTGGTAAACCCAAATGATGAGTAGCACCATCAAGATCAAGCCCGGGAATATCTAAATGGTTCCAAGAAAATATATCTCTATTTTACTTTAGAAAAGAAATATACATCTCTTGCTCTTCAAGAGACATGGCCACACTGATTAAAGTGGGGCGTGGATCTTATTTTGTACCTAGGTTTATTTCTCTGAGTTCATCCACAGTGTTAGAGATACCCTCTTCAAATGCTGGATGAGCATCTCTGAGATCTTCCTCTTCTTCTTCATCAGGTATTATTTCTTCCGTTTCTACTTGCATAGTAGATGATAAAGCAGAATTTTCCTGATCAGAAAAGATATCAAAAATTTCACATATTGACGAAGAAGCTTCCATTTCCGACCTGATTGATGATGTAGGGTCTTATTTGGGTAATAAATAGGAGATGATGGATTGAGAATCGACATCATTGTTCACCTCCGTTGTTGCTATAACTTCTTCTGGCCTAATTTCCAAAGTATAGACTTCCTGGTTTTCAGAAGATGAAATGAGGACATCACCATTTGTGCTTTCATTACTGCTTGGTGGGTTACCAATTTCTCCCATGTTGTCTGGCTCGATTGTCGTAAACAACATTATGGATCTTTCCATAAGATTATTTTGATTTGGTTCTATCTTGTCAATTTGACCGATAGTCAACACATAATCTGTACTCACATGTGTAAATGGATTTACTAGATTCTTCTACAAACCATATGGAGCATTAACTTTGGTAATCTCCTTTGTTGTGTATTTCTCCCTTCACTTAATGTGATAGAATTACGCCTCAATGTATTGAGACTCACATGTCTTGAATGGGACCTTATCACTATACAATGTCCCAACTTGACCATCGAAACAATATTTGAGACATTGATGGTAGGATGAAGGGATATCCGCATGTTGTTGTAGCCAGGGTCTTCCAAGAAAGATGTTGAAGGCTGAGTCTTGATCAATAACCATGAAATCTAAATTGGATACAAGATCTCAAAACTGAGTTCTGAGTGTAACTTCACCCAGTGTTTCTTGATCATTTTTATCATATCCTTGTAAAATCATAGTAGATGGAGATAAATTAGATTCTGTGAGGCCCAATCGACAAAGTGTACGAATGGGCATGAGGTTGACTCCTGAACAATTGTCAATGAAAGCTCTTCGAACGTTTACACCATTGACCTTGCCAGATAAGTAGAAAGGTCTAATATTCCCATGCACAACATCATCTTCATCTTCATCAGTAAAAGATATTATTTCATGGAATTCTGCAGGATTATTCTCTATGTGATAGACTTCAGCTGGAGTAATTTTAGTTTCAAACTCTTGAGGACTTGACAAAGCCTCGATGAGTGCTTCCCGAAGATCTTTTGATAGATCTAGAGTATCCAAAATTGATAACTTGGATGGTACTTGGGCCAAGTGTTTCAATACATCATATTTTTGATCCAGAGGTCTGCGTTTCCCAACAGGAATATGTTGTTTAGCAGGTACCTTAGAAGAAGATGTTTTGGAAGTTGATGCATCTTGTATCAGGATAAGAATTGGCAATATCCCTGGTTTTGGAAGATTAGACCGATTAGATGCTGAGAGGAAGAAGATGGATCCTTCAACTGGTCTTCCAAAATAATTGTTCGATGACTGAATTTTCTGTTGGTAGAAAAACTTGCTTGTTCTTGCTGAGCTCGCTGAAGGGCTCTACCACGAGTTTCTACTGCGTACACAGTTCTAGCAGGGGTAGAATTGGAATAGTGGCTTCTGAAAGATCCACATCTTCCCATGTATCCTGAGCCTCTGGAACTTGCTATGATTACCTTGTTTGATACAAGGAATTCAGGCTCATCAAAATCGAAACTGTGACAGGAATATGGATCCATTAACTGAATCATATTAATAGAACTGAAGATTAACTCTTCGTCTGATGAAGACTCTGCCTGATTAGCCTGTTTAGGCTGTGCCGTTTGGTGGGGCGGTGCCCGTGGCTTTGAAGTAGATGGCATGAAGTCTGCCAGAGTCAAAGACAACATAGGCTTTGACACAAACCCATCTTCTATTGATTCTTTTTCTTTCTTTGAATCATGCCATTTCTTTGAGGACTTTCCCTCTAATGAAGAGGATTTTTCTGCAACATTCATGGCAGAAGACACAATCGGTTTTTTTAATTGTTTTCGCAAAATATCATGAGTTCGGTTGATTGTCATTCTGACCATCCAATCATCATAATTTTGTGCATTTTTGCTTTTGACTTCTTTCCATTCGCCTTCCTCATCTGGAACTGTAGCAGTGACACATGCTACCTGGGCTAAAGAGCCTTTCAGTTTGACTTGTCCCGAGTCGACCATCTTTTGCAGGAGGTCTTTGAAGACAAAACACTCCTGGATGGGATGCCCCAACATTTGATGAAAAGGGAAATAATTAGGATGGTCTTTAACTCCTTCCTTGTTTGGCCTCTTGGGCTTTGGTAAGTGAACCAAATTATTCTCTAGGGCCTAAATGAAGTAACGAGGAACTTGTTAATTTCGGAAAAGGTATGTTTTTCTCTTCAGATCCTCAAATTGTTTTCTTCTTTGATATTTTTGATCATCTCGACGAAACGGTCTTTGTTGTTGGCGCTCAAAAGGTGGAGCCCTTTGACAAGATGAAAGTTTTGAGGTAGAAACAGGTGCAGGTGCTTGTTTAAACATAACTGTAGCAGTTTCTGCTTTACCCATTCTCCTTCCTGGAGTTGATGGAATTACATGAGATTTAGCCTTAGCCTGTATAAGGGAATCTTCAATCTGCTGAGCGATTGAAGTAAGGTCTCGAAACCCTCCTGTGTATTTCATAGGGATTAACGGCGTGTGTAATTATTCACATAAATTTTCCACACAAATTGGCAACAACTTTTCTTGAGGGAGTGCTAATCTTAGAGAATATGTTAATCCCTTCTAGCGAGCAATGAAATCTGAGACCCTTTCATTCTCCCTTTTCTTACAGTTTGTAAGATAAAAAACTTTTGTCTTTGGCAAAGTTGAGTTGAACTGAAGAAGGAATTGTTGACGGAGATCTTCCCATCCAATAATTGATTGGGATTGTAAGCTTGTATACCAGACAAAGGTCGGTCCTTGCAAGGTCCGTATGAAGCATCTGAGTTTTACTACTTCTTTCTCCTCCGGAGTTCCCATCATTGGATCACAACAAGACACGTAATGCATCAAATGTTGTTCAACGTCGCCTGATCCATTGAAAATTGGGAATACATGGTTTCCAAAACTGGATGGAGGAGAGATTGAATCAACCCATTCATGGAAAAATTTCTTTTCTGTTTGAACATGTGCATGTTTCCCTTCCATAGTTTCTAACCGAGCTGTTAATGACTCAATAGTAGTTATTAACTTTTGAGAGAACATCAGGTTGAACTTGGACTTGGGTAGGTGCAATGACTGGAGCTTGTACAGATGTGGTAGTTGGTGCTGCAACTGATGGTAGCACTGCCAAATATTGTTGCACTTGACCCGTAGGATTAGACCTTTGAGGATGTACTGATAGAGGAGGATATTCTTGATCCATATGAGTAGTTGCAACAAATTCCTTTGGCTGACTGACTCCAGCACGCTTAATAAGAAGACTACTCTGAAGTAGATCTGCATTCAACCTTTTTAATTCCTTCATTTCATCCTCCTGTTGTGAAAACCTTTTCTCTAGTGAGAGAGATTGGCCTTCTCCATAGGAAGGATATGTAACCTGATTCTTTCCCCTGCCTTTGTTGGATCCTTTTCGGAGAGGGTGAAGTGGGTTACTCGAAAGATTAATTAGGTTCTGAGTAACCCTTTGATTTCGTGTATGCACACCTTCTTCATTTGGGTCGGTGCATACATCTTCTTGAGTAGGAACCTCTTCATCTGAGTCCCCTGAGTGAAACTCATCCGTTGGATTAGAAACAACGGCATTGATGACATTGATTGATGTGTAACACATTGTATCCCTTCTATCAGCATTTCTGTGATATTGTCTTCTTTCATTTCTTTGATGAGACATTGCCATTTGTTGATTCGATCCCTCAGGAACTTCTTGACAAACCGTAATTTGGAGGGAATCTCCGGATAATTTGGCTCTTCATTCCTCTTGAGGCTTCTTCCCCAATCAAGAAAAGACCAAATTTCTCTAAGGAGGGGATTGATGATTTGAAAAAGTCCCCAGTCTGGTGGACTGGGGCTGTTCCTACTGTTCCCGCTCAACTCCTCGAATCCTATTTGTTGATTCTGAGGGTTGGTTTAAAAGAGTCCCCAGTCTGGTGAGCGGGGGTGGCTCTTGACATGCTATGTCTGAGACTTTCTTAAAATCTCTCCTGATCTTGCGAATCTTAGGTCGGAAATTAGCTGGATGCATTAACCTGTATCCACATTTATCACCTAGTTCAAAATACAGTTGGATGATTTCCGACACTCTTGTCACTTGATGATGTGATTGATCCATACGAGAGGCATGTTCAATATTCTCGTTTTCTTGATGTAGGAGTAATTCAACAACTTGTTCTCTGTATGCTTAATTTTGAGAGGAACTAGTTGAAGCCTATTCTTGGGAAATATTTTGATTACAAACAAAGCTCATTGACTGTGGCCGGCCATGGGCAATAACATTGCATGAGACCATTTTCGGCGGGCTTTATTGACTGGAGAGCACCGTGAAATTTAGTGCTCCATGAACACCCCATCCACTGACACGAATACTAGATGGGGCATTGAAAATTAACTGATGCAATATTCTTAGTGTGCCAAGGCATGGACGTTGAAGGGGTCTCTGCTTCTTTTTAGCCTTCGAATATCGAAAGACTGATCAAGATGCTAAATCAATCTGACACTGTAACCCTTCTATTATCTTAGGATGATTTTCATATTCATCATAATATATTACTTTTTTTTCAACTGACAAAGTGTTTTCTATATGTTGAGAAGAATATCATGAATTCCATCTTCCATTAACATTTCTGGAATGTCATACTGAGAGTTAGCCAGAGGCCAAAACATAACTAGCACTTCACCTTTCGCCAGTTGTTTTCTCATGTTCAGCATTTCCTCTTTATCATTTGATGAAGATTCTTCTACCTGATTTGACCAGAGTTGGTGTTTCGTTGTTGCTTCATTGGATTCAACAGGATTGGTAGAGAAATCACTGATCAATATAGAAGATGCATGACTTAGGGGTGGTTCGGAGAATGACCTACACCCTGGGATATCTTCTGATTGAGAAAGTATTTCACCTACTAGCGATGAAGCATCATAAATGACTGGTTTCACATTTTCAAGTGCCTTAAGATAAGAGGTCTTTCTCGAAACTAGATTGTCTACTAGAGCATTTTCCAGGCAATGTGCATCACTACTGCGGAGAGGACTTTCGTAGCGAAATTCATCATCATGGGGGGGGGACCACCATGGTGGGTTATAGAAAAAGATGATATCTATTGCTCCTTAGTCTTCTGACCACACAGAGGGTTCCTGTGGCTCTCATCTGAAGATGAAACATCGAGATCGACCGAATTTTCATGAAGCAAGACATCATGTGGAAGTGTCTATTGAAGAACTTCAGAATTAATGTTCCCACTATTGGGAAATGGGGGAGTAGAATCTTGAATTCCAACCGATAACTATCTGAGGGATTCAAGAACTCCAGCATCGAGCAAGGCCTTGTTACAGATTGGCTCTTGATCTCCTGACTGTGTCGGGTGGGTCTTTTTCTTAGACGCCTTCTTACTCGCCTTGGAAACCACTTGTTAAAGAAGGTGGCTGCTCTGAGCAGGTGTATGTGCCTGATCAGGAAATATGGCCAGGTTAGGCTGATGATCTCCACTCAAATCAGGTGTATGTGCCTAACTTGGTTGTCCGTATGATATGGGGGAGTATACCCCACAACCCTCTTCATCTAAAACAGATGTGTGTGTCTGTTCCGGAGTGAATTGTTGATGTGTCACTCCACTGGTAGGGATAGATTTATGTGTCTTTCCCTGAGATGATGCTGAAGTTGTTATAATATCTTGGAAAGCATCCAGAATATGAGCAGGGATTTTCTTCTGCTCTTTCAGCATTTATAAAATATTCTTGGTGACTTTAGCTGCCGGAACGGGGATATACGTCTATTCCATGCTTGGAGTAGGTGTGTGTGCCTGCTCCTGTCCTCCTTTTCCTGTCATTGAATCCTGATAGTAATCAAGTGTAGGGTCAGAGAGTTGAGTCTGCCTTCTGTTTGTCACCAGTGCTTTCCAACTGACTTCTCTGAATTCTACCAAGCGAGACTGTTTGTAGGCTTGATTAATACTAGTTGGTGTGTGTGCCTGCTGATTTCACTTTGCCGAATGTGGTTGACGAGCTCCATCATATTTAGTCAGACAAGACTGCTAACTAACTGATGACGTATAAACAGGTATATGTTCCTGCCTATAGTACTCCACCGGAATTTCACGGTGGGATTGGCGTGATGCTGCCAGACGAGTCTGCTGGACAATGGAATTAAAACGGGCAGGTGTGTGTTCATGCTCATTGCTTGCCAACAATTTAGGTTGGTGGACTTCTCCGGAGATGGTAGAGATGAAAACCTGCTCACTGTTGACCAGATTCCACCTCTAGCGGTTCGTCTTGCCTGCTCGGGTTCGAGGAACCTGAGCCGAATGCCTGGAGTTGGTACCCTCATCATGTTGAGGGTGCACTGCCGCACGAGTCTGGCAACGATTGTTGATAGCAGCCCTCCGGAAGGACTCATGATTCATTGAATTAAGGCCCTGAGGGACTTTCTCATTCACCTCCCTGGAATATGGGAGTGAATAGTGATTGCGTTCCGGGGATAACGACCCGAAAAGGTTGTAGACGATAGACAGCACCGCCTGCTTCTTGATCACTGGTCGTCATTGTCTGGACGACCGGTGTGAGTTGTTCACTTGGAGGGCTTGTCGAGCAGCATCCAGAGTTGGGAAGGTACCGTGTTGACAGTACTCCTTAACTAGCGCATTTGATACCCAGCGTTGAAGACGCTGAATAGGTGATGTCATCCTCAAAGAGGACGACGATCTTGAAGGAGTAGAAGCAGTGGCATTTGTAGCAGCAGTATTCACAGGTGTGAACTTTAGAGAAGCCATTATGGAAATGCATAAGATCTGGGAAAAGAGTGCATGTTTTATATAACAGGCGTAATCAAGATAAATTCAGCCACTACATCTTTTGGATGATCACATATGTCAATGATTGTTTTTTTTGGCCCTCTCATTGTGTTTTAAATAGGGGCCTAAAAAAGAGGTAAACCATCATTTTAACTTGGTTAAGGATTCACGTCGGGTTTTCCATTTTTTGTTTCCCTTGGAATTCGGGCATGACCTCCTTGATGGGATGTTCAGACATTCCAATCAGTTTCTAACGGGTTTCTTCGTAGAACCGAAAACATCCAATGATTCCACATCCATTTGGACCTACTTTCCAAAGGTAGGTTATCATTAGATTGTGGACTGATGAGGCTTTGGAATTTTCATTGGTCAAAAGGATGGGAGGTCGGACTCATCACACCTTTTTGAGGGGAATTATTGTCTACTTCAGGACTCTCTTTATAGATTTAGGTTATGTTCGTGAATCCTTATTACATTACCAAGTATAAAATGAGATTTCCTTTAGATCTGACAATAAATGATCGATATATAGGAAATTTAGAGAATCATTTATATGTATTCGAGGTTCTTCATTGATATAGAATCATCTGTATTTGTTAGAGATTCTTAGTCAATGGTATCCTTTGATACGTAAAAGTCTCTTGGTCATTATAATGACCATACTACTTTTAAAGCCACTGATTGGGGAACTTGAAGTTTATTGTCATTCATAAGGACATGGATTATTTCAGAGTTGGGGTCGAACCCGCAAATGGGCTACCTACATATCCTTTGTCTAGAAAAGGAATCAAAACCCACATAGTTCGAGTAAGGGAGTATGATGTTTATTATTGATGGCTCAAAGAAGGATGTCATAATTACTTTTACACTCTAAGCTCATCTGAGTCATACTCGGTGTGAGGAATAAGATGTATTGGTAAAAATCAGACAATTGTTCCATGAAAGATGCAATCATAAGAAATAAGGTGGGACTTATGTATGTATGACTGCCCACATAAATGAAGATTTGGATTTACTTCATGGAAGAAATCCAGGAACAGGGCCCATAAAGGTATATGTGCTTCACGGAGATTTGAATACTCTAACTTGGGGATTAATCCTCAAAAGGAGGCCCAAATTAGGAGAGGACTTATGATTGGGTTTTTACTCTTGATAAGGAATCCCAAATAAAAGGTAAATTAGGACTGGTTAAGATGAATTAAGACTGGGGCGTACTCCTGAAAAGGAAGCCCAGGTTAATGAAACTAGAAAAATTAAGGGACATGGGGCTTACTCCTGAAGAGGATGCACATATTTGAGACTGGGGCTTACTCCTGAAAATGAGGCCCAGGTTAAGAGAATTATGGTGGGACTTACTCGTGAGTAGGATGCCCAAATTAGAGAACTTGGGGCTTATTCCTAAGGAGGGTGGCCAGATTTGAGAATTATGACTGGGACTTATTCCTAAAAAGGAGGCCCAGGTTAATGATTTCTCTCATCTTAAAGGATGAGGTTTAATGAATTAAATATAAATCTTTAGTGACATAAAGATGTGTAAATCACTAGGTTTTGAGAGATATTCCACAGAATTCCTTTCAGGTAATGAAGTCAAATCAAGAAATCATGCCACAAATGGCTTTGAAGAGTGTCTTGAAGACTGAATCATGAATAGGAGAGGTGGAATGGCATAAGAGGGGTGAAATGGGCAAGAAGGGAACCCAAAAGGCAGGGGCGTGCAAGTCCTGGTAGGTGCACAGGTACTGCGTGGGCACGCAAGTCTTGGTCGCGCAGGTATACCTGCGAGGCACATGGGTACTTGCGCGATGGTTAACCAGAAGGCTAATACTTGACCGACTCTTGTTTAAAGTCTTTAGTATCCTCTTGAGGTTCTTCCAAAAGAGGGGTGTGCAAGTTCTATTGAAGGAGTAAGGCGGTGCACAAGTGTGGCCATTTCCCTTAAGGGCTAGCCACTCAAGCATGCAATTGTTGATGAGTTTCAACACTTAGGGCTTCCTCCCCCTCTTTAGACCTTCGGTTCTAGGTAAGAAATTACTTGAGAAGTGTTTCGGAAGCTTTGAGAAGAGACTAGGGCACCGGGAGCTTAAATCTGAGTTTCTGGAAAAAATTCCTCCCTGAATGGGGGCCCACAAGGTCTATTTATAGGCTGGATAAGACCCGGGCGGTTATCACTTAGGTCACGCAAGTCACATGCGCGACCACTAGGTGGACTGCAAGTATACCTGTGCGACCATGATGGAACTTGCACGACACATGTGCTTTTGAAGCCTTGTTCATGCCTTTGTCGATTTTTGATGTTTTCTTCAAAGGATCAATCAATTTGTGCTATGTCATTTTCCTTTGCATTCATTTAGACAATGTGAAGAAAAGGAGTGTCAACAACCCAGAACCACAAAAACATCACCAAAATATCACCCAATTCATCCCGAACTAATTTTTATCTTTTTGGAGGCCTCCATGTGAAAACATAGGTCTCTCAAACTTTATTCATAAGTAATTTATGTCTAGATTTACATATCTAACCCATTTTGGGTATGTGGTTTATTTCTAATTAAGTTTATCTACCTCTCATATCTATTTTTAGATAGAAATGGATTTTTTTACCAAGTTCATTGTGGGTTTAGATATATGTTTTTGGATATTGATTCATTTTATTTTAGATCTAGGTTTCAGATCGATATCTCATTCTCTATCGTGATCTCCATTATTTGGTTCTAATATGTGATCATTCACAATTAATATTGAGGTAGTTAGTATATTATTCAAATACCAAACCATTTATTTCAATTATTTATACATAATTAAATAATATATATTAATCATTTTGAAACATTGATTCTTAAATTTAATTATTTAATTTTTTAAATTAATTAGTTTTTTAAATTAATTATTTAAGGTATTTTTATAATTGATTGATTAATGGGGTTATGGAATTGATCAATTAATGGATTATGTAATTGGTTAATTAATTCATTTATTAACTAATAGGATATTAGAAATGTGTAATTGGATTAAAAAATTGTTAAATTAATTTATGGGTTATTCATGTTGTAGAATGGGACAATTAATTGGTGAATTAATTAACAGGATATTGGGATTTTGGAATTGGATTAATTCAATGGTTAATGAATTAAAGCTATATTAGGATTGTGGAATTGGATTAATTGATCATTGAATTAATTAATGTGATATTGGCAATGTGGAATTGGGTAAATTAATTGATGAATTAATTAATTGGTTATATAGTTAAATGTTGATTAATAGATGAATGGTGATATATTAATATTATTGAGTTGGATTAAATAGAAGGACCATGTTTTGTGATAAATTATAATTTTATTCCATTATGTGAAATAATGATAAATGGGTTAATGTTTATTTACCTTGTATGATGTGATATATGTTATATAGTGATATTTGTAATTTTTTTAAAAATGTGATATATAAGTGTGGGAAACATAATGAGGCTTGAAATACCCGTATGAGATACATGAGGTTTTGGAATGGGACTGATTCTAAAAATACCTGTATGTGAAAAATGAGGTGTGGGACAAGGACAGATTCTCCAACTACCCATATGATATAAAATGTCTAGGATAGGGACTAAGGCTTCAAATGCCCTTGTCAAACTGATGTTTGGGATATGGACTAAGGCTCCAAATACCCATAGGGTGAAAGACACGAACTTCTATGCTCTTGAGTTTCCAATGGACTTTCATTTTAATTGGCCTTTATATAACTTCAAATGGAATGATTATTGGTATCCATGGTTTTGTGATATGGTTCAGACTCTGATATTAGATGAACTATGTATTGAGGGTGTGGGTTTCCTAAAGAAACTATGGGTTTATATTTTTAAATAAATAATAATGAAATGAGGTATCTATTTTATGTATTCATTGAAAATTATTATTTATACAAATACATACACTTTTTTGACTAGATACTATTTTAGACATCATTCATGGTGGCCTGTTGATATGTACTCACACCCTACATGGGATTCCTTATCACTACCAGAATAGACCTCATGTCTTTAAGAAGATATATGGTAAAATGTTCATTTCTAGATGGCTGATTCGGGATGGATTGTGGTTGATTGAACCAAAATTTGTATCATGACCCGTTTATGAGTATTTAGTTTATTTATTTTGGGATTTACTTATGGAACTAGACATGTACTAGGCGTGAAATATTTACTTCATTTTTTTGATATTGTACTCTTATTTGGTCATCTTTTGATACTTATATAATCCTAGTTATTGTTATGAATTTTTTAAATAATATATTTTTTTCCAATATTTTATTTATCTAATAAAGACAATATAGTCTCCCCATGATCAATATTAGTCAATTATTGTTAATCAGCAACCTCTGATGTATGTGGAGGCATGCCTAAATTCATGTGACCAACTACCATGGGGCATCAGTGTATGGAGTTATGTCGTTACACTACAAAATACATAATATATATATATATATATCATAAAAATCAAAATAAAAATGATGTGATGAGAATCTTAAAATAATATGTATATAACAAATAAAAATATAAAAAACAAAACATCAAATAAATAAAAAATAATTTTACCCACCTCAATTCAAGAAATTTCACATCCCACTTCTTTATAATCTTTAATAAGACATTAGATAACATGAACCTTATACCTAAAAGTATTACATTAAATATTCCTATATCAGATATAACATGGTCAACATAAACTTGATGGGTGTATATATGTTGTTATAATAACATGCCTAGTGTAATTCAATAAAATTCCCTATTTCATTATATTAAAATATAAAATAAAATTTTAATGTTTAAAATCTATATAAAAAATTCATACATTTTCTTCTTAAAGGACCCAAAACTATGGCATACCACTGGGGGAGAATCAATGGTTTTATTTTGTAAATCCCATTATATTGAAATAATTCATTGTTCCATTAAAGTGTATTGATCCCCTCAAACACAATTTATTTTCATTACTCAAATGATGTATAATGTAAATTAAATTAGATTCTCATTGGAATTTTATAGGGGTTGGTCCAAATGTGGTTACTTAATATGTTATGGTTTTGCTCTAAACCTAATAAAAAAATTCCTACTTATATTAATCAATTTTTACATGTATTGTGGGATTTTATACTTCTTTTTTCTTATTAATTCTTTTCAATATTAATGTCTCCTAAAAAGTTATTATTCCAGTTATCATAAGTATACAATGATACCTAAAAACCAAGTGAGTATTAAAACATTTACATTTAGTTTCTTCTATATCAAATCATTTTATCCTATAATCCATACGAACAAATTAATCCAATTATCCTCAAAAAAAATTCTAGTACATAACTGTTTAAAAAATTCACTACCATGATATCAACGTATTTTATTCCTCTATCAGTAATCTTATTGGATTTAGATTCTTATGATAGTACATTTAAATTATATGGTATCACTGATCTTCTTCATTGAAAATGAAATTATTATATATCATACAGGCCAGGATATCTAAAAATTATTCAGTAAATTTATCAAACATAGTGATCATGGAATGATCTAACCAATAAAATAATTATCCTTTCTAAAAAATCGCATTTGAACATGGTGTATTCCCCTTTTCACATGCCTCAATCATCTGACATAAAATTATTCACATATATTAGATATTTAATTGTGTGATGGCTCCAAAATACTTTGAATATAGAATCCTCTTGAATTTTGAAAATCTCTATAATAATCATTACATGCCTATAATAAATAATGTATCATTGACATCTAACTGAGCTTTTCAATAATTATTTATACATAAAATAACTGATTTATGAAATCCCATGGAATTATATGTGTTATTAATCATCATAAATCACTAGTAGAAAAAAGGTCTTTAACGTCGGTGTTTTTTATTTTTTAGGTCGGTTTTTAACCGATGTTGAATTCACCGACGTAACAAATATGAATTTTTAAGTCGGTTTTTGTAAACCGACACCAAAATATAATTTCATTTATTTTTTAGTGTCAGTTTTGTAAAAAATTAAGGCCAAATAAACTCATCCGCTTCATTTTTGGCATCGGTTTCCGTAAAAACCGACGCCAAAAAGATGAAATAATGGTTTCGGCATCGGTTCTTGAAAAAAAACCGACGCCCTAAATGAAAAAAACTTATATTTGGTGTCGGATTTTACAAAAACCGATGCCAAAAAGTAATTTTTTATTCTTAGATGTTTTAGATAATTTCCTAATCTTTGATTTGACATTTTTTGGAGCTAAAACGGAGATACAGATCAAAAGTTATGGCTGTCAGAAGTTGAACATGTCAAAGTTTCGATTGATACAACTTGTTTTAAAGAAAACAAGATAAACATGAATTAAATTCACATACACCAAATGATATAAAATATACATAATACTTCAAACACTTTTCAATTGTTTTTGGATCTTCAATTGAAATGATATGTTGTTTATCATCATATCTCTTATATTTAGTGTAAAACTCATGCGATAACGAAAAAGACGATCGATAATTAAACTTACATCAATCTTGGTAAATCTCATCTGAATGTTTTATATTTTTAACTCGATAATAAAATTAAATTATCATTATATGAAATCTAATCGAGTTTCTTAGAAATGAAGGACAATAATGATTAAGAAAATAAATGAATAGAATAGGTACCGTATTAAAATTAATGATTGAAGCCTCAATGAAAACATGATGAATCAAAGAGGATGAAAATGATGAAGGAGAGATGGATTTATATATAGTAAATGAAAATATTTTTGATTACATTGTATGAAAATGTAGGCAGGATTTTAAACAGTTAAACACGTGTTGTAAAAAAATTGAAATTCTGATCCCGCACGTCGGTGAATACTATTTGGCGTCGGTTTAGATTGAAACCGACGCAAAAGAGGATATATGTTGGTCTTTTGGCGTTGGTTTTTTGAGAAAACCGACGCAAAAAAATCGAATCGATATCATTTTTGGCATCAGTTTTTAAATAAATAGATGCGAAAAAGATAGAAAATATATATGTTTCGCGTCGGTTATTTTTAAAAACCGATGTGAAAAGTAAAAAAATGTTTTCGCGTCGCTTTTTAAAAAAACCGACGTGAATAAAAGTTATGGCCTTTCAAAGTTGGACTTAATTAAGACATCTTTTAGAGAAGATCAAATATCAACATCCATAAATTTTGATCTGTAACTCTGTTTTTGCTCCACTACCAATAAAATCAAATCTTAGGGAATTATCAATAGTTCTGTAAATTCATTTTAAATTTTTGGGGTATGTTTTTATGAAAACCGGCACAAAAAGTAAAAAAAAATATTTTTGGTGTCGGTTTTTTTCAAAACTGACGTGAAAATCAAAAAAACAAATTTTGGCATCGGATTTTATGAAAACCGATGCCAAAACATAAAAAACATTTACTAGGATTTAGATAATTCCTTAAGCTTCGATTTGACTGGTGGTGGAGCTAAAACAGAGTTACGGATTAAAAGTTGTGGCCTTTCAAATTTGGACTTAATTAATACTTCTTTTAGAGAAGATCAACTTCCAACATCCATAACTTTTGATCCGTAACTCCGTTTTTGCTCCATGACCCGTCAAATAAAAGCTTAGGGAATTATATATAGGTCTGTAAATTGTTTTTAAATTTTTGGCGTCGGATTTCAAAAAACCCAATGTCATAACATTTTTTTTATTTTTTCACGTCTGTTTTTAAAAAACCCGACGGCAAAACATTTTTTGTATTTTTTCGCATCAGTTTTTTAAAAACCGATGCCAAAAATAGTTTTTCTTTGTTTTTGGCATCAGTATTTAAAAAACCAACGCAAAAAATTCTCCGCAAAAAAAAATTACGTCATTTTATAAGAAACCGACGTCAAATTGATGATGTTAAAAATGATTTTTCTACTAGTTAATGTCAAAGAACATCTTTTCTTGGATCTTTATTTTACACTAAAATATCTTAATAATAAATATACGTAGATTTTAAAAAAATGTTTGATAAACCTACATTAATCTTGGTTTTTTTATCATTCTAACACATTGTTCAAATCCTAACTTATGACATCATAACTTCACAACATCTGATCAGCTCAAATTTAATTCATCTTGACATTCGATCAAAAAACCATCAACATATATAATTATTTTATCATATACCCTAATATATAAAAGTAATTAATTATCATTAAACAATATACACATTAGAATAATTAAAATCTTCAATAACTCGTAATTAGAAATATTATTCTTTCCTAAAAGCGAAATCCCCAAACTAGACTTCTATCAATAAACATGCTCATCTTTGAATTCTATAGGTTCTATGCCATAGTAATAGTAAGGATAAATTTTTCATCATTATATAATTTATTCACTATCAAGATAAATTACTAGTTGACCATATAATATTTTTTCAACGGAAAATTATTTATCTAATTACCACTAGAATCATATGAAATAAATATTTATTATTATGAATTATATCATGAATTTTCAATCAATTTCCAATTTCATTAGTCATAATATATTTTGAAAACTCTTCTAAATATTTCAACATCACAGTATATCCCTGACTCATAATGAAAAATTAATTTCATTAAAAAAATCTAGATATATACAACATTGAAGGATCAGTGTAGAATCGCCAGACATAACTTTCTATATATCTTCTAGAATACCATAAAATTCTAAATTTTGGATATAAAGAATACTATATTATTTAATCTCATGTATCTTAGAACGTATCCCAATTAAAATTCAAAATACTTGTCATCAACTCTAATATGATAATTGTTCTCATTAGAATTATGAATGGTTTTAATAACATAAGTCAATATAAGTTTTTGTTTCAAAAATATTTTCCATATACTAAATTTTATACATAATATATATGTAGTTATACTTTCTAAATCATAACCCAATCCATAAATCCATGAAACATAAAAAATCTCATGATATTATCTACATTTTTTCCTTTAATAATATCTTTTATATGGATACAATTTAAAAAGATATAACATCAGATTTCAGGAACATGTGTACCATCTAGGAACAAAGTCATGAAACCTACACATATATCATCTAGATTAAATACTGTATAAATTATTGATACACATCCAAATATTCTGGAAAATAAGTTTATAATTATTATTTAACAATGAATGAAACCCCATAAAAACATCAAATTTATGGGTTCATTCTTCTCCACCATTCTATTTTTAACTCTAATAACAATCTACATAATAGTTAGCCTCTTATAAATCCATATTCATACTCAATTTGAGGTATCTTAACACAATACTTCATGATTTGGATTAAAAAAGTAAAAGTATATTTATTTGTTCTTATCACCACTATTGAAAACATAATCCTGTGTAATTTGAGAAAAAAATCATATCATCCTTTTGTTAGAGGGTGAATTTGACCATGATATTTTTACCCTCAGCACATTAAATTATTCACCAAGAATTTGTTTTCTGAACATATCAATAATAAAATAGACAATCCAAATATACTGTGATGTCGCATTTTTATTACATGATTTATCTATGATAAAGTTTTCATTATATTAATAATTTTGGATATCATTTGTTTCATTAGGTTTAAGGAATCTTCACTAGCACTATGATTATCCCATGTAATTTTTAATATTCTTTCAATGTTAAACATTACATACTCTCAATATAATCATATACACAACATCAATGTTGAAAAATGTTGGTCAAAATCACAGTCTTCTACTGATATAATCAATGTTATTTCATTTTTTCTATACTATGGTATCTCATAAATCATTCTCCCAATATTAAATATCCCTCATGTTCATGATTTCAAACCATAAAATTCACTAGTCCAATCAAAATCAGTGAATCAGACCACAAAAAGTTATTTTCATATTTTTTACATAAAAATATATTGTGATGTAATTTTTATAGAACTGACAATAATATTTTAGTCTATCCGATATCATTATTTTTTATATTAAAACTATTTGTTATTTATTTATTATATATTCTAGTTTATTTAATTTATTTTATTGATGTAAAATACATTATTTAGATATTGGTTTTGTTTTTTTAATTTTAAAGAAGAGGATTGTTTTTTGGAAAAAAAATATATTTAAATTTAAATATACTTCTGATCTATTGAAAAAATCCAGGTACTCTTATATTTATTAATAATTGTTAAATGTAAAGAATGTGTTAGTGTTAGAAAAAAGATTAATGGTTCCTCTACCAGTTATAACTCCGAGAGTTACACAATATAGTTCTAGCTTGTTATGTATTTTTAATGAGGACATATATATAATTAGAATCTATTTGGGGATTATATTAATAGATTATATAAAACAATTTATGCATTGAGATAGAGTTTTATATGAAATATGATTTCATAATCAATGAATCATTATAGAATTTCAAAATTCTTACAGTCCTAACATGTATGACATGGAAAAACAATGGTAAAAATCCACGATGGAATATAGTTAATATGATCATGAGATTTTCTAGAAACCAAAAAATCCAATTGTGATGAACCCTTATGAAATACAAATCTATAGATTATGAAACAACAATAATATGTATAGTGGTAACAATGAAGGATCAATATAGAATCAAATTAAATTATTTGATACCCATTGAACTATCATAAATTAATTCTCAATGAAGTTCAGGTATTGATGGTGGTTAC
Source organism: Viscum album (assembly GCA_963277665.1). Classification (NCBI taxonomy): domain Eukaryota; kingdom Viridiplantae; phylum Streptophyta; class Magnoliopsida; order Santalales; family Viscaceae; genus Viscum; species Viscum album. Next base: position 55,643,402 of record OY728143.1, on the reverse strand, counting down.
TATAATGAAAAGAAAATAATTTCTATGTTACGTAAAACAAAAACATGGATCCAGAAAAGTACCCATACCTGTTGAATATTAAATGATATCAGGATGAAATTTCTACTAAAAATATTAATAAAATAATCATCTACCAATGGAATAACACACATTGATAATCGAATAAAAACAAGCGACAACTTGATAATCGATAAAAAGTGCATATACTATTATATAGAACATGTCATATAGAAAATGACATAAAAGAAAATTATAGAACTAAAGAATATGTTCATGCTAATAATTTTGAAAAAAGTAATATTCCCAATATGAATAATTCTAGGATTTTATGAAATCATAATGACACCATAAACTGGGTTTAAAAAAATAATTGGAATGGTACACTATTTAATTCAAAAATAAATGAAATATTTATTAAAAATGTAATAATAAATCGAGGCTATATTTGATGAAATGTCCAGTAAAATCTGATTAATATTTATTTTTCTTAAAATTACATGATAACCCCCAATGTATGAAGATCGCATGTCCCACAAAGGAAATGAAAACAAAAACATGAAAAACTTATTCATGATAAAATATGTGGGGCCGTATATTTTACATAATGTTAAAGAAATATTTTGGAGGTTTATATTTAATGTTATGAGAATGATATAAGAGGATAGAAGTAGTAATTTTTTTCAAAATTTATTAGAGTTAGATATCATTATTTTAATTTAATATGTCATGGAGGATATGACATGATCATGAAGAATAAGGTTTTGAACAAGAGATAAGGATCTAAATGGTGTGGTTTATTATATGAATTCATTTTCAAATTTATACTTAGAGTTAAAACTCCATATATACACTAACTTTTGTGAGTTTAAAGTATATTTTTATAAGATAATTTATGGGTAATAATTTTTGAATGTTTATTGTAATTTAATGGGAAAATGGTAAAACATTTTTGGGGGTTGATCAAAAAATAATGGGCCTCCATTATTTGAATGGGTTGGTATTGTAGTAAGGTGAATTCATTTCTAGAAATTGTATTTTGTTTTTGTAGAAATATATTGGAATCAATACTTAAACTATATTTTACCATTAATAAATTCATATATTAATCAAATATATCTTAATTAACTTTTCATTATCTTTATTTGAATGGATTTAATTTATTCACTGCCCATAATTCCATGATGATGGGAGGTAAAATTATTAATTGAGAGTGGGATTTATTTATTATGGGTTTTTTGGTGTCCATTATTCAATGTAATTATTTTAAAAATAGTACAGAGTATTTTTGAATCTATTCATTGAGATGGGATGAGAATCTATGTCCTGATTATCCCAAAATTGATATTATAAAATTACTATATATAGGAAAATCATGAACATGTAGTTTTCATAAAGAAGATAAATTACACAAATATTGTGTCTCTAATTAGAAATAAGAGACTATGGTTTATTTTTTTATGTGTGGCCCACCCTAGGTGTGACATAGGGATGGTTGGCATTGGATGTCGGGTTTAGGAATCCATTGGTAGTGTGTTCAATTAAAAATAATATATTTATTTATTTATTTATTTTCTATTGAATAATCTAAAACGTCTACAAATACCATCTTATATAAAATATTCTATTTTAGATGCATTACCCAGATTGATTATAGAGGAGTTGAAACATTGTTCTTTATTAACAGATAGCATCGGACTAGGATGGGTGATCAGATCCGATTGGATTGGGAGCCAAAAAACACAACATGACTTTTCTATAGTTGACGAAGGTATTCTTCACTATATATTGATACTAATCATGATAGGACTAATATACTATTATTTTATCCCTTTTTATTAAAATATTGACCATATGTATTTAATATTATGTTGATATGTGATTATCTGGTTATTTTGATGAGCTTAATATAAAAATTATGTAGTTTAAATAAATTTTATTCTTATTTTTCCATTATCTCATCTTATATATATCCCTCATTTTGGATCATTGGTTTGACATCATTTTTTAACAATGATTGTAAATTTTTCATATTCTTTTCAAATGATTGTTCTATTCATTGTTTATCACTGTAAAATGGTGTAACAATATGACATTACATGGGTATGTTCGACAATGATTAAACCCTCAATTTCACTATGTTTGTCTGAAAAATTATTGGGTGAGTGATTTTATAGTGGATCAAGATGGATCGTGAGTTATAAGAAATTATTCATTGAATTAGGATGTAGTGAAGTGATAAAATCAAATAGTTGTAAATGGGAGGCATTATAGTTCATGTTGATGGCTTCATTATAATCACCATATTACATTTTTCTAGCCATCGAAGGCTAAGAAACAGTTGTCAGAGGATATTTAATTAAATCTTGAGCAGTCAACTAGAGAGATTCATAGTAACAGCCATAGATCCAGACACCTTATGATGAACATATTTATTCATTAAAAAAATACCACTACACAATGTGTATGGTAGAGGAACACCTGGAATATAGCCCACCAGGATACGTCTCAAGTATTTTTGAAACTTTTTTGGATCATACACCCTATGGTTGAACCCGCACACCATGGGACAGATCATGGGAATCTAGGTGGTGTTTCATTGGTACATCCAAAGAACACCATACTGGATGGATCACCATGTACATTATGAGTACATGGGCATGGTATACTACCTAGGTTATTCTAAGTACATAGAAAACTACATGGGATTGACCAGATGTACACAAGAATGACCAAGAGTTTGTGTCCTAACCTTGAGTGCATGTGACACACCATGTGCAACATGTACACATTTTGTACTATCAAATAGAATCGATTACATGAAAAAGGATAAAATAGTAAGGAAACAAGGTTGTTGTATAATCCATGTTGACCCCTAACACATCATGCACATCCCTCTAGAACATCGTCCTCACATATCTCCTTCATTTAGACTCCAATTTTGGATAGTGATTATCCTATCATGATTTTTTTTTTCAAAAGAAAATGTGATGGTGGAGTTTGTATTATGTTTTTGGATATAATGGGTTATGCTCCAATAATGGTTCTTCCTTTGGTGATTCTTGATGGATTAAGTGATCAGTACAAGATCATTTGATAAATATAGGGGTTATTACTACTCTCTCTCCACAGGGTGATGGTTCCCCATTAAATTTCTACATATAGAGATATTACTCCACTACATTGGGTGTGGGCCCTCTCTCTAAAATGTTGTATTCCCTTATATTCATGCTTTGGTGGTGAATAGGTCCTCCACATTTTTTTTGGATCCCCTAACTATTGATCTTAGTAGTGAGAATTAATCCCTCCACATAAATTTATGGTGAGGATCCTTTAGATGTTTGGAATTGGGGATATATTTTTTGAGTATCAGACATACTCATCAACTATGGATGGAATATGTAATTGAGATTTTATTTCTCTCTCATCTAGTAGTATTTATGATAAAGTTTATGTATTGGGATTTTGTGGCCCTTTATTTGGGTCATGATGACTATATTTTTGGTATTTCAGTATCACCCCCTCACCAGTTTTTGTGTCATCGTTTTATTTAGGTATATACATACCCCTTCAAGTGACTCTTTCATTTTTCATGTCTTATGAACGAATCGTAGTGATCATTGGTGACGTTAGTATAGAATAATTATTCTTGGTTTCCTTGTCCATGTATGGTGGTTGAGCGTTGAGATCAGAAGCATAGATCGATCATCATCATTATTATTTTTAGTTTTTTCAAGTTAAGAACTCTATTCTGGTTGGTTTTGAATTTTTTGATCATTAATTTCATTAAATAATGCTACACGGATGTATTCGATAATGTTTTCTTATACAATTATAATATAGATCTTACATTTTTTATTATTCATCTACATTATTTCATGGAGACATCACAGGTGAGTGAATACATATGTATTATTAAAAGTCATTACATTTAATTTATACTAAATTAGTTCTTCTCTCTACCGAATTTCTTTTTGGATGCGGGATTGGGGTTAAGACGGCATGGACTTCTACCAGCCAGGTGGCCTCTAGTGTGTTAGTTGGGTGTGGCGGCTAATGTATCCATACAATAGGGCCCTGACTACCTTCCTTTTGAAATGGCATACCAAGACTTGTTTTTTCAGGAAAAAATGGATAATGAATCATATAGGATTGATTAATTTGACTATCCATAGGGATTAATCTATGTATATATATTCTCATCATATCATGGGGAATCTTGATCAATTCGATTCCTCCACAATGTAAACCCTCCATGATCTCTATTTAACATCATGATGACGATCTGATAAGTGAGTAGGGCTTAGTTCAGGGCCAATATCTCATGGTATTACCTTCATGAAAAATAAGATAAACTCCTTCACCATTTGAGAATTAGTTAGTACCAATAGTTCAGTCTAATGATTTATGATGGATTAACACATATTGTGAGTTCAGAAAACATAGAACATTATTGTCTTGTAGTGAGATAGATCCTCCAAGTGTAGATAATTGGATTTATGGACTATTGTTAGAATTTAGGACTATTTATACCCTGACATTTTCGATATCCATGATGGAAAATTTTCTTTTCCAAGAAAATGTTGGGCGCTAGTGGAGTCTTGTGACAAATACTCATGATAATACAACATTCTAATTTTCTCCTTCTAGAATATGTTTTATGAGGAGTGTAAACCTTTTTTATTATTATTGGTTCATATAATAGAGTTTATTGAGATACCGGAGGGTGACAGGAAAATAGTTTATTTTTCCATAGTGATCATTGAACTTATACAAAACTTAATCGATATAGTGCGTGATGGATTCTTTCATGATACTAGGTAGAGATAGGGATTTACAGATACATTATTTTTAGTGATATATCAATATTTCTATGGTCCCATCTAAAGGTACTAGAGAAAAATATGGTTTTTGAGAGATTACATTTAGGGAGACACAAGGATTTCAGCACTAGATATTGACATCATGTGGTGGAATCTACCATATCATCTCAAATGAGATAGTCATTAATTTCTTGGAAGTTGATTCATACATATGAAGTGAAAAATACACATGGGTATACAACTTAGGGATTGTAATTTGGATATAGTCATCCCAAAGAGGGGATATACTATTTATGTGGTAGGAGATTTCACTTGGCTCATAATTACCTAAACTTTCATGCAAAAAATATAATGAAGATGGTGGATAGATCTCTATAAAATAGACCACATCTAGATTAAGGATCTCAAAGAAGTTTCTAGGGTAGCCTTTAGTGAGTCAATGAGAGTAGAGGAAGGGATACACTATTGAGGTAGGAGTATTTGGTGGAGGAAATCACTAAAAGATCTTACAACCACCCCCACTAGGTGGTCTAGGTCATGAGAAAGCATATAGAATCCAGATATGTAGGCAATTATAAGAAAAGGATAGCTATAATTAGGTTGTACATGAGAAGATATGAGGTTTAATATGTTTTTATTATACACATTTATATGTAATAATATACATAGGTGAGAGTCATCCATTCATAACAATATTCCTAGTGTGAGAGTTGGAGCTCCTAGTTGAGGAATTATCACAATAGTTATGTCTAGAGGTTCTTATAGAAAGATATTTTTCAATATCACTTATCTCTTAGCATTGTGAGCTATCTCTTGGTGAATATAGTTTATCAGGGTACCTATTAGTTAATACAATGAAACCTTATGCTATCATATGAGGTATTTATTGGTTGTATATGGTTGATTACCATATTTTCTATCCCTATATTGGATTCATCTTTCTAGGGACTTATGTGGTAAGATTCACATTTGTGTGTGAGAGAGATCTTATTAAGTAATTAGAAATTTTTTATTAGTGAGTCGAAACCCATCACCCATTAGTTGAAATTTTTTCCCATGGATCAATGAGATTGTAAAACCCCATAATTTTTATTAGAAATTCTTTTTTATTGTATTCTGGTGTATGCTACACCATGTTCTATTTGTGCAACATGAAACACCGACTTAGCTTGCAGTATATGAAACACTTTGTTTAGATTCTATTAAACACAATGTCAAGTTATTTAGATAGAAATAATTTCACACAACACTGATTTTAAGTGAACAACTAAATATAATTATGTTACCTTATAATATAGTCCCTATAATGGTGTGTATGAATAGTATTAACTTTCTTCGAAAAAACAATTTTAATGAAAATAAGTGAGTTTATATATAATAAAATCACTCTTTATGGATTTCATTAATGTCATATAAATGTTATATATTCAATATAATTTTTATAATTAATTTTATATGTTTTTTAGACATGATATATGAAGAAAATCAATTTAACGGATAAAAGAAGTATTTTTCAAAAAAAAATTCTGTTTTGAATCTTTTGGATGAAGAAACCATTTTAAATCTTGTTTTTTCCAGTTTTATATATTATATTTAACAAAATAAATATATTCTTTGGAATATAGACATCATATTTTCGTATGGTTTAATAATTCATATTTTTATGATAAGTTTCATTTTGTTGACAAATAGTGAAATGTAGATTTGTTTAATAAAATCTATTTTATATTTTCAGGTATTTATAAGTCAAGTCATGTTCTATATTAGTATTAAATTTAAATTACTTCATTTTAATCTAAAATAGAAAAATTACATTTTTTTGATGTATTTTATACATAAATTTATTATAAAAACATTTTCAACAATAAAATGACTTTTTTTCTAATAACCGTTTTTGTTACATTTTACCTGTTTTATATCAGATTAAACTATAAAAACGTTTTTTATGAATTTTGAAAAATGAATATCAAATTTGGATTCAGGAGGTCTAAATTTGGAAATTTGTTTCCTTTTGTTTCCAACCAATATGAATAGTGGTAATGGTATATTTTGGTACCACTGTAAAGTTTAAATTAGGTAATATAGGTTACAAATAAAAAGATAATGATAATAAAATTTCCTAAAAAATGGCCAAATATTATTCTATGAATTTATTTTTACCCATAAAAATAATGGATCGAGAATGTTTCATTAAATGCATATTTTTTTTTGAAAGTGACTTAAATAGTATTTAAATCAAATATAGACACGAAGTGCAATTTTTATTGTCTTTAATATCTATTATGTGTCCATATAAGGACAAATGGTTGGTGTCCTTGTATATAAATTTAAATCTTTAACATTGTGAACATATTTCAATATATAAATTCAGTTTTTAAATTTTGGGGCTATCCGGGAAATAATATGGTATTTATAATATTTTATTTATTGAAAATTTAAAGATTTCACATTCATGTAGTTAATAATATATCATTTTTAAAATAAGGTTATAAAAATATAAATTTAACTATAGATACTCATTATAAATTTAATTTTTTATTTATCATTATTATTTATTTGAAATTTTTAGGAAATAAATTATTACCTAAAAACATATACATTGATGATGCATAAATTAAATAATTAATGGAAAATAAAAAATAATAATTTTTATTAAAGTAATAATTGCCATTAAAGGACAACTAATTGAAACAAAAATACAATTTATATAGTATATATCAACTATAACCATACAAGGGTTTATTTATTGACCATTTGGATCCTTATATAAAGGATTATGACACTTATAATATAATATTTACTGTGTTGTTAAAGTTTTTACATTCATGAATTAATACATATAAAATTTTTAATATATGATTTTCAAAAGATATATTGAAATAAAAATATTCATTTTAAATTTATATGAATTATCTTCATTATGGTATTTTATTTTTAATTTTCCATCAAAAGATAAGTATATAAAATAATAATACAATATGAATGTATTAATTATTTTATTTATGAAAATAAGAAATTTATATAAATAAAATTATAAAAATAAATATAATTTGGGATAAATAATATATAAATTTAATTTTATAAATGACCTTAACCTATTATTTGTATAATAAAAAATAATTCTTTGGTTAAAATCTTATCTTTATATTTTTAAAAATAAAATAATTGAATATCATTAAAATCAACACTGTTGTTGTTTCGTCAAAATAATGTTTTATTAAATTATTTAAAAATACTAATACATTTTTCAAAATATATAATAAATAATTTATTTTATAAAATGTTTTAAATTATTCATTTATGTTCTTATTGATATCAAAAAAATAAAAATCACAATATCTTAATACTGAAATATTTGTTACCGTAGAAAAAATTAACTAGAATAACTATGTGTTAAATTAAAATTAAAAGATTTAAATAGACAAAGAAACATATCTTAAAATTATATTTTGAGGACATTGAAACCTTACCTCATATCATATTCTATTATAAGACATTTTTTAGGTTTTTTATGTGTTTTTCATTTATTATAAATTAATAGTTTTGGAAATTCCAAAGGTGCTCCCAACGTCAATTATAAATGGGAACATCCTCCCTCAAAACATCAATTCAAATTGAGCACTCAAGATAATATATTCCATAACAATTTACATTCTAAACATTATTATAAACATTTTAGTGGTTCTGGTATTCTCAAAATACTTACTCTATTTCCTTTTATAGAAGATTAATATGGAGCTTGTCGAAGAAGAAATAATCTTCTTGACTGATTTTTTATAACTTATTTCTACTTCCACTTCCTCTTCAATAGATTTTTTCATTTAAAATTGTTAACTATAGTGTCAATTATATTATTATACATTATTAAAGTCATTTAGAAACCATATTTTAAATTATATTCATTCTATGAAAAATGAAATCACTACGCTTGTATACGTACGGCTTACAATCTCAACACAGTCAGGTAATCTGTTATTCATCACCACTTTACATGGATGGGTGTAATGATAGAAATAATAAATATATATGATTAGTTTAATAGGATATTTATTTTTCATTATTATTTACACCATTTAATTCTATACCATTCCACAATTATGGGAATGATATCGTCGCTTGTGCATACGTACGACCTACCGTCTCCATGATACAATGTTATTAAATCTACATAATCTTCATAACTGAATGATTATATAAATGAATAAAATGTATAAATTTATTTATATGTTAAAAAAATATAATTCTTGAAATTATATAACTATAACATATGAATAGTAATAAGAAATATTCTAGAAATTTGCCTAATAAAATAAAGCTGTTAATACTTGATGGATGAGTAATAATGGTATTAATAAATGGGTAATAATATGATCACTTATGTTATTATAAAAATTACTATGATTATAAAAAGATAATGACATTATTCAAACTTTTATACAGAAGATTCAGACACATATAGAGGAATCTAGACCTATGGTAAGGGATTTTTTTTCATCACATTTAATTCTATGGGACATAAGCCTTATACACCACTTATTTCTTTTTAGTGGTGTTTATTCTTCCCATGAATGATTTTAGGATTCTTATTTTGATGATTATAATATTTATATACTTTTTTTATTTGATATGTCATATTAGTTCAATTGATTATTAATTGGTAAGGGATAATTTTGTAATATCATTTTTATCTGAGATTGTTTATACGTAAGTATTTATAGGGGTATATTTATCATCGATATCCAGGTATTATAAATAACTACTATAAATTTTATTTATATTCTAATACTATTTTTTAATTCAATTTTACACATTGGTAAATTTTTACAAATCTATATGAAATTAATATTTTTTCATTTTAAATATAAGTTACTTTTTGTCTATTAAGAAAAAGTAAGAGAAGAATGTCCTCTTTTAACTTATACTGCATGAATGGTTTTTTTAATTTTCATAATTCCTTATCTCCATGAATCTTGAATTACAATATTTAATTTTTTTTCAAATAAATTATTCCCATTTAAAATATTTTTTCATTTTGAGAAGAGAAAAAAAAATTGATGAAGAATGGATATTTTCCACAAGATTTAATTTCAACTGTTTAATAAAAATTATTTTCCATATAAGCTGGAATTATTTAAGAGGTTTATGCTTCATGTATAATATACCTATTATTCTTATAGTTTTATTATTTTTTTATATAATTCTATTTATGGAATCCATTTTTACAGGGATTATGTTATTGTGGAATGTTTTTTATGAAACCCATCACAATCCTTAGGTAATGAAAGGATGAATATTTTTTTATTTTGTGGTACACGTAAGAATGAATTAATTATGAGATAGGTTACACCAATATCTCAATACAATGAATTAGGTAAAGACTTTATATCTCTTATGATATAAATGGTTGTAATAGTAAATGATCTAATTTCAGTAATATAGAACTAAAATGATACGTAAACCCAGTTCTGTAATACTAGGCTGAAAAAATGAGTAAACTCGGTTGAGTAATGTGATTATTCCATAATGATGGTCTTGGTAATGATCCTTAACTAATATGAAATTATTTTATATACAAATGTGTTTTCTGAATATCAATGTTTTATGTCGTTTTTTTCACATGGCTCATGTTCGTTTATGTTTTATGACATATAAACTACCAATCATAATTTCATGTCTCAAGATACTTATATATTTTGAACATGGTATGATTTTTGAAATGATTCATTCATTTTTTAAATAATTGTGTACTTGTTTTGTTTGATATTTTTGGTATTTTTCCTTTCTGAGCATTTGAGCTCCCCAATTTACTTTTTTTTCTTTTCCCATAGATATAATGAAAGGATTTTGGTAGGGAAAAAAAGGGTGATATATTTAGGGGAGATGTTGAAGATCATTCCCCAAATTAAAATAATGTGTTCCATGTTTCCAAAGGCACTAAACTAATATGTTATTTTAGAGGTTGTTTGGGTAATGTATTTAGTATTTAAAAAAAAGAATTTAGTGTACATGTACTTCAATATTGGATATTTATAGTTGGTATCAGAGGTAATGTTTAGTTAACCTTTGGAAACTATGATGTGAAATCTCTAGTGAGATCTCTAGATATATTTCTAAGGATATGTCTTGGGATGTCCCTAAGGATAATCCTAACTATAAGTTTCTATCTTATAATTTTGTAAACTTCCATTAATAACATAGGATTAAACATAAGGTGTCATAGATTGAAATATTATAAGTGATTTCCATTGGTTATATTGTTTTCATCTATGATAATCATTTCTCACACTTTTATTTCTGATCTTAGTCAACAGACTGAACTAGATAGGACATGGTTGCCATTGATTTTTTTCTATGTGGAAAGTATGGGTATTATGAAAATCAATTACCAAAATGGAAATGTCATTAATATAATCATAAAGGTGGTATGATTATTGGTTATAATACTGACGATAAGGAGACTATAATCAACATGTGAAAGGAATGGGATGTTCAAGAATATTTTTTACATTAAACCTAATATGCTTGGTAAGATTAGGGTTGAGGAACCTTAATACATGATTCATAATTTTAGAAATATTGTGATGATGGATCTTGAGTATTAATTTAAGAATAAATTGGGTTTATTGAGGTGTATTTGTTTCTGAATTCAAAGATTATGTTATATAAATCATGAAATATATGTGTGCTTTTGGTATAATATTTTCATTAAGGATTGAAAATAATATTTTAAAAATCACTAATTACCTATAAATTTTATTTAAGGATAAGGTGATATATTTGGGGAACACATGATTATGGTAAAGATGACCCCTAATATGTCACTTATGTTAAGATAATGATGTTTTGATAAAGACATGATAGATTTGAATAAGTAAATTTGATGATACTATCTTCTTAGGAACTAACTATTGATTTTTACCATAATTTCTATGCTATTATAGATAAATTATACACCTTTTGGGGACATAAATATTATATAAAACATGTTTTGGAATGAGGAAACATGAATTTTTCTACATGGATGTATGTTAATACATGTAGTAAAGATGACTTAAGAATACATGAAGAATGTGATCACATGTTTGGAATGTAACTTCTAAAATAAACCTTACAATATATGGAGGATAAATTTTAAGCTGAGTTAGTGATCCATTTTCTACAGTTTTTGATTTTCCGTTTTCAGAAAGAATGTAAGGTTATTGATTTATGGAATATTTAAGTTAAACTTCAAATGATGTTATTGTATTACCACACCATATGTGGATTTATGAATATGTGGTAACATGTCCTATTCTTTTATTATGATAAAGAAATATGGAATGAACTATAATTATATTTATGGATCTCATGATATGCTAACTCTTAAGGAATGAAAAATTCAAATTCATTTTCATACATAAGAGTATAAGGTGAAATTGTTCAATGAAAGACCAATGGTGAGATTGTATGAAAAAAAAATTAAGTATATATTCTCATTAAAATTATTCAACATTAGGAAAAAAGGATAATTATTTATGATACTTTCTTATTAACATCATTTTTATGCTATCAATGACCTCCTTCAAGCTTCATTAGTTTATGATTTTTTGATTATTAACATTCACGTAATCACTAAATTTCCTATTACTAGTTATATTTATCCATGCCTATGATTATTTACACTTATCCTCTATTAACAAATAGTAGACTATGATATCCAACATTCCGATCTAGTACTGATTTATTTTGGTAAACTGTTATTTTCCACCTATTTTATTTTAAATGGATGTTTTTGTCATTGTTTTTACATTGTGATTTTCTATGGAAAAAACATTCACGTATTAAACCTACGATAACCCAAATGATATTTGGGTGATAAAATCATTTTATGTGGGGAAGAATTTAACACCATAAAAAAATTTTGATATATAATTTTTTATGTCTTCAGTTTTACGCTATACCTAGTCAGTTTTACGCTACACGCAACACCGACATTGCTTGTGATATACGCAACATAATGGTTGTCTTGTGCTACACACAATTTCATTTTCTTTTTATATAATTAATTTCATGAAATACTAATTTTATGTTAAAAACCAAATATTATTATGTTACATTATAACCAATTCATTGTAATGTCTTGTATGAAAAGTATTAACATTCTTTAAAAAAACTATTTAAATGAAAATAAGTGAGTTTATAAAATAATAAAATAACTCTTCATGGATTTTGAGAATGTAATATATATTTAATATATTGAATATAATGATGAAAATTTATCTTATATGTTTTCTATACATGATATAAGAACAATTTTAAATTTTCATATAAAAGAAGTATTTTTCAAAATGATGCAGTTTTACCAGCTTTTGATGGCGCACCAATTTATAATCTAATTTTTGATACTTTTATATATTTTATTTGAAAATATATTTTTTATATTATGAAGAGGTACAGTAAAATTTTGTTTGGTTTATTTTTTGGTATTTTTTTTATAAGTTTCATTTTTTTGATGACTACTGTAATGCAAATCTCTTATTAATAAATGTATTGTAATTTAAGGTATTTACAAGGTAAAATTATGTTTTCGGATAGTTTTAAATTTTAATTATTTAATTTTAAAAAAATATTAAAATTACGGTTCTTTAAATTTATTATATACATAAATTCATTATAAAAATATTTGTAGTTTTAAAATGACTTTTTTCTGAATAATTGTTTTTTTATTATATTTTACTTTTTTTATTTTAAATTCAATTCTATAAATTTTCTATTTTTAATTTTTTTAAATGAATGTAAATTTTATATTTATTTGTTACAAAGTATTTATTTAGGTTACATTTGTGTTTGACCAGTATGAATGGTAACATTGGTAAATTTTCTTTCCAAGATAAAGGGTAATTTAGGTCATATTGGTTAGAATTTAAATTATAAAGACAATAAAATGACACAAAAAAATTAGAAAAATTAATTGATGAATTTATATTGAACCTTAACACTCTAGGATCTAAATTATGTCATTTAATGGACACTTTCCGTTGAAAATGTCTTAAATAATATTTAAGTCCAAGAAAGACACAAAGTGTATTTTTTATTGACTTTATTATCAATTATGGGTCCATAAAGGGAAAATATGTGTTACGCATGAATATAAATTGAAATTTTTAACTATGTGAACATATTTCCTAATAAAAATTCAATTGTTATGTTTTGGGTCCATTTGAAAGATATTATGGTATTAATAATATTTGATTTAATGAAAATATAAAGATATAACATTCATGTTATAAATAATATTTAATTTTTAATATAGGGTTATGAAAAAGATATGTTCAACTATAATTACATATTTTTAATCTAGACAGTTTTTATTTATAATGATAACTTATTTGTAATTTTTAGGAAACAGATAATTGCTTTAACATCTTATATATTGATGATGAATAAATTATTTAATTGATAGAAAATCAATAAAATAATTTTTAATAAAATTATATTATATATTAAAAGACTAAAACACTTGAATAAAATATTTATTTTAGATTATATCTCGACCATAATCATCCAAGGGTCAATTTAATTATTATCTGGAGCCATATAGAAAGGATTATGACACTTATAATATTTTATTTAAAGTGATGTTAAAGTTGTATCATTCATGATTTATTAAATATATAATTTTTAATATAGTATTTTCCAGAATTAATATCATATTCAAATATAATACATTTTGTTAAAAAATTATCTGGTTTTAATTTATTATAAATTAATATATTTTGAAATTTTAAAGGTTCCCCCCGACCAGAATTATAAAATGGTGCATCATACCTCACAACTTCATATCACATTTATCCTTTAATATCGTCTAACCCAAACCCATTTACCTTATCAAATTTTATATTAATATTCTAGAGTTGATGTATTTCTCAAAAGAATAACTTTAATTCTTTTAAGGGTAGATCTATAGGGAGCTCATCGAATAAGACGTAATCTTCTCTACCGATTTTTCTAACTTATTTTTTATTCTACATTCTATTCCTTAGTTTTTTCCATACTATTGTAATAAATAATTTGTCACTTATATTATGATATGATATTATGTTTATGTAACAACAATATTCATCATTCTATACATACTACAAACAAGTGAAATCACTATGCATGTGTACGTACGACTTACTGTCTCCACATTGTGGTATAATCTGTTATTCGTCCCTGATTTAAGTTGATGGGTTTATTGATGGAAATAATAAATATATATGATTACTATAACATGATATTTTGTAAATATCATATACACCATTCACATCAATATCATTTTTGAATTATGGAAATGATATCATCGATCGTGCGTACGTACGGTCTACCATCTCCACAGTATGATGCACTTCATTCATCATGATAGTAATAAAATAATGATTATATAAATGAATTTAATGAATAAATATAATATATATTATACAAAAATAATTCTGTAAATGATATAAATATATCTTATGAAGAGTAACAGTAACATATCTAACAAACATGCTTAAGAAAATAATGTAGTAAATACCTGATAGATGAGTCATAATGTTATTAAAAAATGGGTAATAATTGACCACTTATGATATTATAAATATTAATATGATTCTGGAATATGTTAATAAAATTATTTCAACCTATATAAAATAAGTGTATCGATGTAAGAAAGAACCCAGACCTTCAGTAAGGTATTATTTTGTTTCACTTTTATTTTTAAGGGACATATGCCTTATACAACACCTATTTCTTTTTGGTGGTTTTATTCTCACATGAATGTTTTTTGGGTTCTTATTAGAAAGTATATTATATGTATAATATATTATTTATTTAATGAGTCATATAATTCCACTAAATTTAAATTTGTAAGGGATAATTTAACAATCACATTTTTATTCTAGATTGTTTATATATAAGTATTCAGTGGGGTATATTTATCATCCATCTCCATATTTTACAGATATGTATTATAAATATTATTTATATTCTTCTAAAATTTTTCGAATTACATTTTTTACATTGTAAAATTTTTACAAACTGGTATGAAATGAATATTTTTTTCGTTTTCAATACAAGGTACTTTTTGACATCTAATAAAAAGTGTGAGAAAAATGTTCTCATTTAACTTATATGGCATGAATAGACATATTTTATAATTCCTTATTTCCATGAATCCGCCTTTACAGGATTTCAATTTTATTTTCAAACAAATTATTTTCTTTTAAAATATCATGGGATTTTTATAATGAAAAGGTTTTTGAAGAAGAAAGGATATTTTCCTCCAAATTTAATATCAAGTGTTTAATAAAAATTATTTTACATAAAAGATGGAATTATTTAATAGGGTGATTTCTCAAGATTAATATACTTATTATTCTTATGGTTTTATAATATTATTATTGAATTTTATCTATGAAATTTATTTTTTTACATTTATTATGTTATGGTGCTATGATGAATAAGAATCCCATTTTATAACATCGGTTATTCTATGATGAATGATTTATTTTTATAGAACATGTAAAAATGATTTCATTATGATATGGGTGGAACCTATATGTCTCTCCCAATCATTGGCTAAAGATTTATTTCTCTTGATATATAAAAGGATGGAATGGTGAATGACCTCGACTTACTAATATAGTGTTGCAATGGTATGTAAACCTGGTACAGTAATATAGGGCTAGAATAAGCGGTGAAATCAGTTTAGTAAAAGAAATTGTTCATAATGATGGTCTTGGAAATGAGCCTTGACTAATATGAAATGATTTGTTATGCTGATGTGTTATCACAAAATTGAGGTTTTATGCCAATGATATTTTTTATGGATCAGGTTCCATTATATTTTATGCCTTATGAACAACCAAATTTTTTTCATGTCTCAAGATTCTAATATATTATGAACATGGTATGATTCTAAAAATACATTTTAATGTAATTACTTTATTATGTTCATTTTCATTTATATTATTTTAACCCTTACTGAGCATCTGAACTCACCATTTTCATATTTTTTTCATTTCCACATGATATAATAAATGTTTTTATGTAGGAAAACTATAGAGGAATATCTTTTTAGTGTATTTTTAAAATCATTCACCAAATTTGAATAAATTGTTCAATTTTTATAAAGGTACTAAAAGATATGTTCTTTCAGAATTTTCTTTAGTAATGTGTTGCGTATTTAAAAAAATTAATGTAATTTACATGTACATAAATCATGGATCATTACAATGATCTTATTTAATCAACATTCCATTAGTAGTGGATAACATTACTGAATTCATCTATAATGATGTTTCGGGACTAAATCAAAGGTTGGGTATGGGATTCCATATTTTTATGCACTCGGGTACTATACCAATATATATATTAGAATATCATATGTCTTATATTGAGATCCATGAGATTAGTTTGTCGTTAGGGGACCATTGATAGAAGGGACATATCAGACATGGTGTGCCACCTTGTGTGGCTATAGATTTTTTTGGTGATATGGGTTGATTGGAAATTGATGATAATTATTAATTATCATCCACAGATCTAACTTTATTTAAATTTAAGGATGGTTCTATACTTTCACCAAGAGATACCACTGTATAGATTTTTTCAAAGTGCTTGTTCTGGATATGGGAGGTCCAATTTCACAGGAACATCATATTTGGGAATGGAATATCAATGGACCTGAAAAATATTTATTTAGGTCATTCTTGTTAGAAAAAAAAGATGGTGTTTGAGGTATATATTATTCAAGTCTTAGAAGTGTAATATAAGAAACTTTTCATTAAATTTCAATAGTAGAACACCCTTGACAACATTTATATAGAAAGGTAATAAATTTACATAGATTGGTCATTATCATAAATCCATTGTGTTTTTTAGTTCAGGTTGAATAGTGCACTTGTTTTGGCACTATTGGAGTAGGGAATGGAATACATAGTTTTTTTAATTAATCTGTGGATTCACATAGTAATGTGCTGATATAGTGTTAACCATTGATTTTGTATTGGTTTCTGTAGTTGAAACTACATGAGTAGAACAATTCTACTCACACCCAGGACTTGTAATTTATAGTCTTTACTGTAATTTTGTGAAGAAAAAATCTTTTCAGAGATATATTTTTTGTATACTTTTACCATTAGAGTCTCTGGTATATCATCATGCAGAGAGTTCTGAATTAATAATAGATTCATTGGTTGTAGTTTCTTTTATTATAATTTTGTAGAGATAGACTACACTCCATTGAAGGGAAATATGGGGGAGATTACCTTAATGTGTAATACCATTATTTATTGGTCAATGAGGTTTCTAGGTAGTTGTCTCTTTTATAGATTATCCTGGTAGATGAATGGGGTGAATCATTTCTTTAAATGGTGTTGTTAACTCCATTGAATATGAATTATATGAGAGTGGCCCTATTGGGAGACATAATTAATGAGGTTCTTCATTACTTGATATCCTTAAGGGATTCACTAGATGGATTTTATGATGGAGGTGATCATGTTATCCATTTGAGTGTATGAATTTTAGAACTGATTTGGATGAGTTCTCTGGTGATGTTTTATTTAAATACTTCTCCATAAGAAATGTATCCTGGTGTTGAAGTAATTTAAAAATACCTTATATGAGGAAAATTGGTATGGAATGCGGTGAAATGTTTTCAATTATGACTCTTGGTGTCTCGCATGTTAGATAGTGAAGACTAAGAACAAGGATTTTGTATGTTTTATGTAGAGTCTTAATTTCCCAGAGTGGAAATGGGATATCATATACATAGAATTTATGATTTTACTTCCATAGATTTTTGGAGGATAACATTCCATCATAGTGATAGTTGATGAAATACCAAGACTATGAACTTACATTCAATATGGGAGTAGTGTTTATTGGAGAGTTTTTTCATTTGTATGGATAGAATATTTCTCATCTCTTGGGGGTACACATGATGATTTTTTTTTGAACATAATGTGTGGTTTAAACCATGGTTATGGAGGGGATATAATTAGGACAATAGGACCCAGTTGAATATTATTATAGTGTTTCCCACATGATTAATCGCAGACTAGAGAGACGATCCATGTGTTATAGGCTATGTTCAGTCCTTTATTGTTAGACTTCGGTCATATATAGGTGTATCACCTTCCCTTGGTAGATTTTTTATATAACAATAACTATCACTCTATGATCAGTATGGATCCTTATAAGGATTTGGATGGGAGACCTTGAAGGTCACCCTAAAGCTGGATTGTGATTAGCAAGATATCTTTTTTTGGGCCAGAGATTGTGAATTTGATAACAAAGAATGCCAAGGTGATTCTTGAGAGGATTTGCACAACCTAGAGTTAATGAATCATACATATGTCAAAATAAAATGAATTTAGAGATTGAGATAAGATACCAAGTGATCCATAGTATCTATCCATCATAAGGATTATATAAATTCAGTTAGGGATGGTAGTTATCCTTGAGGATCATTGGGACATTCAAGATCATACATAGGGTTATCAAGGATTCTAACAATTTATCATGCCCCAAAAGATAGAGTGGATGCTTTATGTCTTATATGTGTCGCATAAGAGGTGATAAGTGCATGATCTTACATATGTTATCCAGAAGAGGAGAGATGGACATTGAGGATTGAGACAACTTCACAGATTACCTAGTGGAGATTAAGGATCAGTATGAGAGGAAGAATTGAGGATAGACCATTCCCATGGTTCAATTATTGTGGTAGTAAGATAGTTTTTACAAGTTTTCATGGTAGGTATAGCACTATATTTTCACTCATTATTCCAACCTTTTTTACTAACTCATGTTTTTCGGTGAAAGACCATGAATGAGACTATAATATAATGAAATTTTATCCCATTTAAGAATTCAAAATATATTAAAGAATATTTTCATATCTAGGAATTGAGAGAGTGTGAAATTCTCTAGCCCTGTGAGCCAATAATTGATATTATTAAAATATAAAATATATTTATATCAGGAAAATATATTTTCCCTAAAAATTTTTAATAAATCCAAAATGGTCTCACTGATTAAAAATATAATCCCATAGTTGATTTCAGAACATGTAGTTTACCATTGGGCCGACCTATGGTTTGTCAGTGCCAGATGTCCCCTTGTGGTAGCAATTGGTGGCTTGATAGAATAAAATACATATTTCTATTTATTTATTTTATTTTAAATAAACTATTTTAAAAAAAATTAAAAATACCTCATTATATAAATTATCCTGGGATATCTGCATAACCATGTGATATTAGATAGTAGGAGAAATACATTATACATTAGTAGATCACATCAGAAAATGATGGGTGTTCAGATTGTGGTGGACCAAGAGGTAGTGAATGCAATGGGAATAATCCTTCCCTATTTAATATTTTATTCACCAATTATTTATCCATGTTGATATAGAGATCATGAAATGGATATTTAACCCATTTGATTAAAATATTTTCAATATATATTTTGTTAACTTTTGATTTGTGATTATCTAATTTTCACATGATCCTAATATACAAATTATATTGTTTAATTCTATTTTTTATTTCTTTCCCTAGATATCACCAAGGATATACCCAATTTATGATTATTCATCCTGAAATATTCATGAATGATGGTTGAAAGTATTTCTGGAAAAGGATATCCCACAACTATTCTTCACCTTCATCTTTATTGGATGATAAGGTCTTGATTCAACATTACCAAGTTGGGTTCAAGCATGATCAAAACCCTGAGATTATAAGTGGTTATGTGAATGATGAAAAAAAATGGTTTTTTAAGGATAAATATACTTCATGCGTTTCAGTGGATACTTTATTTTTCTAAGAGCTAGAGTAAAATATACATTATGTGGTAGGTGAAGGAAGGCTAGACTATCAGTGTTGTGGGATTCACATGGATTACTTTTTTCAATTTTTCAGTCACTACAGGTTGGGATAGGGTTCCTATAAGATATTTTCATCAATGTTGAGTTTTCAATAGAAAATTATTCATGGAAATGAATGAAAATTTAAATATATGCGAGGAAGCTATGGATTCAGTTATAAACACAACTACAATCCATGTATCCCAGTATAACACAAGGCTTGCAGTCCCTATGATATCATACTATGGTTTCTTGAAAATATATTTATTATAGGATATGTGGTCAAACCCATATCTTATGAAACCCAACCAATAAATCATGGATTTTTTCGAGTTATACATGCCCAAAAAACTATTTAAGATGGAATATTGTATACACTGGGGGTACACATGCACATAACGGTATCATGGAATGGCAAGGTACACATCCATGACCAAATATACAAGGGGATGGAAATAATCTTATTCAGTGGCCCTGAGTAGCTGAGACTCTCCATTTACTAGATTTACATGTTGTATACTATAACATGGAATCCAAGCCATGTTCATAAGAGAACATTTACAAATAATGAGGTGGGGCCATGCATCGTGTTGATCCCCTGCAATCCATGCACACCCCTTTAGAACTTCATCTTTCGGTATATTATTCATTTTTTCCAAATTTTGGTACTCAAGTATCATGTGCTACATTTTCTACCATGTATGTCATGAATCTAGCCTTTATTGTGGCTTACATGACATAATATTATAATTCATGAGCATAATGCTTCATTATGTAATAACTGGTTATGGTAGTTATTAGGGTAGAATCCTCAGATAGATGCCATGGTTTATAATCCCCTATCGTTCTGGATTATGAGAACCCCATACTCATTATTTAGATAGGTATTGTACTCCCCTTCATAATTTGTTGGTCCTCTGTATAAGGAGTGGTACTCCCCCACCATCTAGCACTAGTGGTGAGTTGGTCCTCCAAATGTGTTGTGTCTCCCTTAACTATGGAACACAGTAGAGTAGTGAAAACCCTACAAAAAAATTACTGGTGATGTTTTCATTATATGTTGAGAAATAGTGGTGGAAAATTGGAGCTATATTTTTTCTTATATTCATTGGCTAGAATGTGAGATAGAGATTAATGTTCTCCCTCATCTGGGTTTCTTATGATGAAATATATATAGATTAGTTTTCTTCTATTTTCCTCTTTCTTTTGGTTGAGATGATTGTATATTTTTTATTTTTCTATCACCCCCTATTTAGTTTTCATGAAACCAAATAGGATATGTATATACTCACTCTTACATGGCCTATGTCAACAAGTTTCATATCCTACGCAGAGGTTAGTTAGATCAATAGCGACATTGGTGGAGTAGAGTGATACCATGGTTTACTAACAACATTTAGTTGTTTGGCTTGTAGATAAATATCTTGGATCTCTAGGCTGTATATTTTTATGTCCTTTTGGGTTGGTACCTCTCTTTTGGTTGATCATGAATATATCACTTTTATTTTCTATATACTATTGTACTCTAATGTATTCCCTATAGTTTTTTAATTCCTTCTTATACTCAAGTTGTATCCTCTTTTATTATTACCCCATACTATTTCACTAAAACATCATGGATTCATGCATATAGTTACATAATGAAAATTCCTTCAATTTAATTTATTACTTATTATAAGTTATTTCTAGCCCCTATATTTTGGGATTCAGTAATGGT
Organism: Viscum album; assembly: GCA_963277665.1. Taxonomy (NCBI): domain Eukaryota; kingdom Viridiplantae; phylum Streptophyta; class Magnoliopsida; order Santalales; family Viscaceae; genus Viscum; species Viscum album. The sequence continues at coordinate 55,620,991 of OY728143.1, read as the reverse complement.
GTTCTAATAGTTCAGCATTTTTCCAAAAAAGTGGGCCTTCATAAGTTAGATTTTTATAGTTTGAAAGATATGTTTTGAATATAATTTTATTTTAGAATAATTTGGTTCATTAATTATGTAATATAATATATTATTTATCATATTTTTATGAGATCATTTATAAAATGTAATTATTAACCAAAAAACCCATTAATAGTAGGGGAAATTAATTAATGATTAATTTTTTGATTATTATTTTGTTTTTCTAATTATATATTAATTTTCTTGATATCTTCTATTTCATTTTATAATGAGGAGTGGATATACTTATATAGTATGAAGTGAAGATGGAAGAACTGTTATGGATTAAATATTTAATCATGTAAATTCAATGTTTATTTATTTTTCATGTGATTTTTTGGTATACGTTTTAGAAAGACTGTCTTTGGATATGGATTCTAATATTATCATCCTTTTATCTATGTTTTATATATCATTGAAAAAAATTTAAAAAATAAATTACATTTTTTTTAATTTAATAGTCCTAAATAAATTTATTATTTTCCATTAAATTTTTAGTTTCTTATATTATTTTATCTTTCACATAGAATCGACCACATAAATTCTATATACTACATCATATATGTAAGTATCAGTCGCAAAGAAGTATATATTTATGAAATATAGAATACCATCACAAATAATTATAAAAACATTCCCTAGTATTTTTTTATCATCAATATTAGGGAATAATGAAAAATATTACATCACTCATAATCAATTTATTGGATCAAATAATATTAACATATAATTTTTTCATGACATTAATTGTGCCCTATTCTAATTTTTATTACTTGTTTTTTTAATTGTTTATGTTTTCATGGTTTTCTATATATATTGGAACAGATTAATAATGGATACTATAATATAACTCTATAGTAAAAATTATATTTTTTTGTTGACATCATTGGTGAGAAAAGGTAATAATGATTTGATATGATGAGAAGATGTGTAGGATGGTTCATAAACTCATGGTTAAGATAAATTCAAACATTATAAATAGAGTTAAAACATTTTTCATTCTTCTAAAATATATATAATAATATTAATATACAATGAGAATAAAAAATTGATTTATACTGTCTGTAATTTTATAAATATCAACTACCTCAACATAATAATTAATATGAAAATATAATGGAAATTATCAAAATGTATATTGTAGCCACTGACCTGAGAATAAAATAACATGAGGCACTAATCTTATAACATATATATATATATACCAAAACATTTATAAGATTTACAATTATTTTATTGATTTAAAAGTTTTAAATTCTACAATTTTTATCCTTAGATTTGAATGTAACAACACTATTTCATAAAAACTATATGTTACTAATTTTATATTTCCAATAAAATTTATAATTTTTTATAGAAAACTATTTTTTACTAATCACATAAATATTTATATATCAAAAAATATAAAAATTATAAAAATTATTTGTTTAAATCAGACTGAAAAATTCTTAGTCTATCAGATTGATTAATGTCTAGTCTATCAGACTAACTGATTTCTAGTCTATTAGACTGACTAATGTCTGACTCATCAAAATTTCAATTAATATTCCAAAATAATGAAAAAAATCCAATTGGAATGAAGAAATATAATACATTATAAGGAAAAAATTAGGTTTATTTTTGTGTCTGAATTTTGTATATAATTGTGACTGAGTGTACTCTATTAGTGTGATAGATTTTAGTCCATAAGTGTGACTGAGTATAGTCTATTTGTCTAACTTAGTATGGTTTATCTAAATAACTAAATATTGATTCATTGGAAAAATATAATTTATTCAGTAAGAATAATAATCATCACAACCTTTTTGTCTGGATCATTTTTATAGGATCCAATATGTTTACAGAATTGTGATTAGTCAATCAAAGAGAAATCATATTGTAGTGTACAAAACAAGATGAGAGGTCAACTTGTGTTACTTATGACTATATTGAATCAATATCCAAGTATGACTAAATATGGATATTGGAGATGTGTAGATAAATAGGGGTCCCTTTAAAGACATAGAGTATGATACTTTTACAACGCAACACATCAGATGTTTTCTCAATTGTAACATCTTATTACTAACACATTTTAAATTTTCACGGATTTTTTGTTATCAGGAATCTAATTGTGTTTTTTGGAATTCCTTAATAGCTTTTCTCAAATGTATTCATTATGTCTAATATGTTTTTAGATCAAAGGATTTTGAGGATTGGAAGACTATTTATTCTAATCAGGATGATCAGGGGATTATGATTATAGGAATGCATTGATGATTTTAATATGTATGATTGGTAGCTTCTATTATGTTGTAAGGCAGACCTTATAGTTAGGTTGAGAACTGAGGTTACTTAAATTCAGAGTTCTTGAAATCCTTTAAACATAGGGATAAAGTGTATATGATCTTTTATATCTCTTTTTTAATTCATTATTTCTATTAATTCAAGCATTACATTCACTTGTTTATATAAGTTTAAAATTTTCCATTTTCTTTGACATAGAATTTTTATCTTACTTAACATTTATATGCACTGATTTTCTGAGTGTACTGCATTTCCATTTTAGTAACCCTGGTCATTTAGTCATATCTATGTCTGATAATCCAAAATAACTTTGTCTGGGTTTTTTGTTAATTTAAATATTTTAACTACAATTCACCCCCATATTATAACTATTGTATACTTTTTGATCCTACAACTATTATTTGAGAACATTTAATATCATAAAAATAAAATTTAATTTTTTTTTATATAAATTCTATTTTCAAGTATACCTTTTCCAGAATAATTATTCAAATAACATTTATTGTAGATAATTATTATTATTTATTTTACAATATGGTGGTTCTTAATGATGGTACATGTGTGAATTTAAATTCTAACAGACCAAAAAATAATGATGGTGCTAAGTATAAATATTATATGTATAGAAATATGACATTATTTTTTAACATTTGATTTGAAATTGTGTCATGTTCACCGAAGGTTATAAAATTTTGGTGAAGGATGTTTCTATTTTTTCCAATCAAGAGAAATTAGAATATCAACTAAATTACCATGCGAATAATTATTTTCTTTGTTCCATGAAAAAATATATATTCAAATATATTATTTTTAATATTTAAATAGCATATGTATGTAGCTAGAAATAACTCACTATGATAATTCTAAAATAATTAAAACCATATGAGCCATTATTCATGTAGATTATAAAGTTTTTTATTTTTCCCTAGTGAATCTGTTGCTAATATTCATCATATATTTATAATGATTATGAATATTTTACATTATCTTGAGAAAAAATATCATATAGATGATATTTTAGTTGAAAATATTACGTAAATTATTCATATATAATGGTTGTATAGAGTGATTGATTATGATGATACTAAGAGATTTCGAAGTTTGAATTTGGATGACCTTATAGGTGTTATCTTGCTGTACAAGTGTATACTAAAGCTAGGTGCTGAGAAAATTAAATTGATGAATGGTGGATTTTGTATTTCTTCAACATCATATGTGTCTATGAATTTTAAATCATCTAATAATGTTATAAAAAATATTGATGAAAAATAATTTTAAAGTAAAGATATAATGTATTTCATCTAAAGAAATTTATAATGAACATGATCAATTAGATAGAAAGATGATGAAGATAGTTGGGAAACATTTTTTATAATTATACAATATTTTATAAGGAAAATATTTATATAAAATATTCTTCCAATGTGATTTGTTATTAGTGTATGTAGGCTGGTCATATTATACCAGATTTTAACAATCATTAAAAAAAATTAATGATATAAATTCTAAAAGTAATTATAAAAAAATTCACCCATAAGAGTAATAAATTTCTTCATGTGTCTATAATGTCACTATCTCAGTATATACTAAACCGGTGCCCTAATTTTGGTTGCCACGTGACCTCAAGAATTACTCCCAATAGGCTAGAGGTTTCTGACATGTGGTCAGGGTCTAGTGAGTAACATTTGGACACTATACCCTCTTTACCTGAGTAATCCATAGAAGGAAGTAAATTGAATAGCAGAAACAACAAGTAATTACCTAAGAATGTTCATAAAAAATTATCTCCCAAAACTAGCTACAAAGCATAGCCAATAGAAAAATATCATGTCCTTCTAATAGTGCAATGTGGACAAAATCCAAAATAAAAAAAAACATCGAATCCCCAAAATAGTCCCAACTCAAGGTCTAGAACCACATTAATGCACATCCCAAGACAGACTCAACTCCTAATTATGGGCCCCTTACCCTTATCCGGACATAGAAACTTGAAATCTTCTCAGGTACCCAACAACGGACCGAGTAGGGTGTGATTAGAACTCTGTAGGTCACTGCTGACAGTGTCTATATAATATCAGGTCTAAACAAATAGTGGATTAATGCACTAAATGAATTAAATTTTAATGGAAATTTTTGGATATCCATTTGATAACAATCATCACGTAAAAAATTTCTTGCCATAGTACCAAATTAATATTTTCTACTTCTTCATTAATTAACTCATTATCAACATTGGTTCCATGGTTTAGGCATTTATGTCGTGTGCACAACGGACCATGGAATTATTCACTACACCTAAGTTAATAAGTCAAGAACCTATCTCACTTGGGATTAAGATTTTACAATCAACAAATCTCACATACCTTGGAGTCTCAATCTAAGAAGTTTCATTAATGAAACAGTTAGGGGAAGAGATCATCAGTCCAAATCCATAAACAGTGCATACCGGGTGAGGTTAGATCATCATTCCTACCCGACCCATGGGAGGAGCCTTAGTCCTTTATCCCACAATCAATCAATGTGAACATGATTATTAATCCATTCACCTCACATATACCATTTCACAACCCAATACAACTATCACAATTTAAAATAAAAATCCACAACAATGAAAATGTAAAATAATATTATTCCATATACCATTTACAACTTTTCAATTTACATTACATTGCCCTTGAGCCCAATTCCCATTTCTTATGCCTGTACTCATTAAGAAAATTTATCGATTCCCATAGTTTAACCCATTTAGTTATTTCAACTATTTGAACATGTTAACTTACATAACCCATTCATAAATTCCATGTACTGACATTCCTTATTCATTTCAAGTAAAAAAACATAATCCATTTGGCACATTCACATTAATCCCCTTTTACCCCATTTTCATATCAACCCAAAAAACCCGTTAATAAATTATAAATATTAGGGCCAGATATCTATATCCGATGTTTATCATTAAATTAGTAAACAATCATGTTAATTTTGGGCTCTACCTAAGCTCTATACAATTTGATACATAAATTTTCCATTACTCAGGTTTAGGAAGGACGGTGTACCCCATTGGTGGCCCTAAATTGGTAAAATAATTATCAATACATCCCACTAGGATAATGAGAGGATCAATTTTTAATTTAGACCCCCAATATACCAAATCTCACTAACATCACTAAAACCACAACAATGAGGAAACAAGAACACGATCTCACACATAAAAATCCATATAAAAACATAGGGATATAACTTGTAAACTACCTACCTAGAATCTGTTAATGAAAACATTCATAATCATAGAATTATATCTAGATCCAAAAACCCCTTGAATAATCAATATATATCCCATTATAAAAAGAGTGTTTTAGGGATTTAGAAGAATATTTCCAAAGCTACACGACATAATCTAGAAATGGAATAAAAGAGTGGATTATACATTCTTAGAGATTTGATCTAAAACTGTTGGAAATCCAAACTACCAAGAAATGTGGTAGATTGATCCTTGATAGATCTTTATGGCTCTGTTTCATCACTAGGATTGAAAAGTCAGAAATAGAGAAGAAAATTTGGTGATGCTTTAAAGTACCGTAATGGAAAACCTGTACATTTTCGAACTTATAAAAGGGTGTATGGTTTACCCTTATGGTTTTCCATCCCATGGAAAACCCTATGAAACTCAATATAAAAGGGGATTTGGGTCACATGGTTATCATTTTGGGATGATCAGTCTTAAAAAGCATGAATCATCTATGTGGTAAGCCACTATACAAGGTTGCATGTTTTTTCTGAGAAACTGCAAAGTTTACCTAATTGTGTGAAAACACTGTCCCTCACACAGGTTGGTCTAGTTTTCCCTCATTTCATTTATTGAACCCTTAAAACACCTGTGAGGCCCCTAATACTCTCAAGAGTAATTTAATCAAACAAAAACAATATATTGAAACCAAAATTTAAACAATTACATACCTTCTTGAATACCAGAATCTTACATCCTCTCCACATTATAACGACTCATCCTCAAGCCATGCTCCACTGTATCATTTATTTTACGACAAAAAGATATTGGGGAACTTGGATTGAATATGTGATTCTGTCTCTCAGTATTCCAGATGAACATTCCCATGCTTCAATAAATCTCAAACTAAGGGCAATGTCCTTCCTCACAATACCTTCTTACTACGATCGATGATATGAAATGGATGCTGATCGAAGGATGCATCGGCCTCATCTATACATCCTCTACATTAATCTCATTAGATACATCAAGGTGATAGTGTCTTAGTTTATAAATATGAAAAATATTGTTCATTATACTATATTATTATGGAAGTTCCAATCGATAAGCCATCAGTTTGATACTCTCCACAATCTCAAATATCCCCACATATCTGGCATCAACATTCCCTATCTCTAAATTCAAAGGTGGCTGAACAATGGTGACACCTAAAAAAACACACTATATTATGATCACAATCATAATAAATATATGATGCTGATCTATATACCAAATTTTCCTACTCGGACCTATTTCCACATGTTTCTGAATCAATTGACCCTACTCTTACATCTCCTACAAAAGAATCCACCCCCAAAAACTCTACTTCTATAGCTTTGAAACAAAATAACGGAGATCTAAACAACCTCCCATAGATTTCCATAAAATGTTACATCTAAATCGTAGCCTGAATGTTTTTTTGTAGGAAAAATCATCAAGAAAAAGTGCCTTTCCCATGAACTATCGACATCTATGACACAAACCCTCAACATGTCCAATCAAACCTAGAGTGTATGTTCTAAAAGCCCACCCATGTATGGGTGAAAATTGATTCTAAAAAAACATGGGTACCAACAACCTACTGTAATCCCTACTAGAAGTGTGAAATGAAATGAAAATCAAGATCTGAAACTATATTCTATGGTACTCTATGAAACTTCATTTTATTACAAATTTATTACTCATCCAACTGATCAATAGTGAAAGTCTCATTAATCGGCAAGGAATGATCCAACTTAGTTACACGATCCACAACCAACCATATTGAATCATTATTATGTTTAGTTCATATAATACCCACTAGAAAATAAATTTTTATGTCATCTAACATCACCTAATGAATAGGAAATGGATACAAAAAACCACCCAATCACTAGTGCTCACCCTTCATCTACTGACAGGTAAGGCATCGCACCACAAAACCTACATCTTATTTACCCATTCCCAGCCACCAATACTACCTATAAATATCACCTTACATATTTTTCAAACCAGGGTGGACTCTAACACCCAAAGCTTCTATGGTATGTTTCCCATGGAATAATGCAGTAGCTTGTATTGTACGCAACTTGGAGTTTTAGCACACCACGACCAATCAAAAAAGCTGTTATGAATAGTATTACCCACTTTTTGGAATTTTATAAATTCTATTTTTCAAAATGAAATTAATTTTTTAATTAGGAATATCAAAATTATCTTAGGGTGAATTTTATTATTTTTCTGCAAACTATCAATTTTTGATGACTTGGGAAAAACATTGCCTTATTATTTAAAACCAAATTTTTATTTAAATAATTATTTATATTATTTTAATTTATTTTAAGTCAAAGTAGATACATAATAACTATATATGTTCAATTTAATTCATTGGAGTCAATTTATAATAAGATTAGATATATAAAATTTTATTGAACTTTTTACCATCCTTTACCCAACATCTAGGAGCATTTACATATTTGCATAAAATTAATTTACCATCTCTATGGGTTTAATTTTAAAAATAAAAGCGACAATTTTGAAATCATTAAGTATAATTTGGTTCAATAAGATGAAAATAATTTTTGGGGAATAGTATCTTTTGAATTTTATTTACCACTCTTAAAAGTAATTAGGGTAATTAATGGTAAAATGATATTATAATTTCCTTAACATAAGTCCAAATTTTAATAGATAAGTGTAATTACACCAAAAAAAACCTTAGGAATAAAATATGTTCCTTTTCGTCCACTTTTTTAGATTAGGACATTTATTATTATTTTATTTAAAGAAGAGTTAAATTTAATGTTTAATAACTAAATCATTTTTAATATATGTTTACGCAAAATATAAATTCGACTATAAATATTCATTAGAATGATAAAAATATTTCATATATTATTATATTATATTTATTAATTTTATACATTAAATAATTTAATTTAATTATGACACAATGATGATGCAGTAATTACCTTAATAATTAAATATTAAAATAATTGATATTATAAATATCCAAATAAATGTAAATTGATACTTATGATAAATTCCACTAATTTTTAAGGTTAATATGAAATGATTGAGTTAATTAAAAAAAGTTATTCGAAGTGATAATGTTTTTATAGCTTTCAAAAAAATCAAATATGTAATAGTGCCAAAATTGACATAATTGTGTTTTTAAAACAAATACTATATTAATAATTGATATAAGATTCCTAAAAATCAATGGACGAACCAAAGGACTTAGATTAGGTTATATATATTAACAATGAACCAAATGAGGTTTTCCAGGCTTGTTATAGTAATTTTATTAACCATATAATATAAAAATTGAGAAAGACATGGTAAATGTCAAACTATTTAACTAAGAGTTAAATCTAAAAGATAAGGTTAATATGGTGACAAAAACCTGTCCAAAACATATTGGTTGAGAGTTTTTTGACCCATCCCCACTATAGACTCGAAATAAATCATTTTGGAGCCATTATAATTTGAAAATGATTTTATTATAAAATAATATTTCAATCTTTTCCTAAAGTGACCCTCACCTCTCTTATAAAAGGGTACTTACCCTTCTCTTTATTTCACACCTACAAATCCATTTGTATTGACCAAGCCCTGCCCAAATATCCTCCCAACTTTCATCCCATAATCCTAAAGGCCATCCTTTGGTCAGAAATCCAACCTAAGGTGCCCTTTTGATCAAATCAAAAGGAAGTACCCGATGAAGAGGTTAATATTTCATCACCTCTTTCAAGTTCTTTTCTTCATCCACTTCCTATTTCTTTGTTGTTACCATTATAAAATAATAACTATAGTATCTAATATATAATTTGATGTTATTATAAAATTTTTACAACCATATTCATTATTCTATCTATCATATGAATGAAAAAGTCACCATACATGCATACGTACAGCTTGCCGTCTCCACATCAGGGTGTAGTTTGTTATACAAACACTTCATTATTTGGATGGGTATAATAACGAGTATAACTAATTTAAATAACAAATATAACCTATTGAATATTATTTATATATGATATACCATCCAATTACATACAATTTCACCATCAATATAATGTTATTGTCGCTCGTGCGTATGTACGGATTACCATCTACATGAATGCGATGAGATTCATTCCCAATCATAATCATTCAAGAATAATTTTCTTTTAATGATTATAAATAATGATTAACAACATAATATCATTCTTTATATGAATAAAATACATACTATCCATAATATACATGACTTACGTAACCAATCATATAAAATAAAACAAATCAGTTAACACCCGAAATGATTATATTACTAAAATATTATTAACAAACAAATATTATAAGATCATATATGATATCATATTTATGTATATGATTATTGTATAATTTAATAACAATGTTTTGAATATTATAGATGATTTTAACATACAATCGACTAAGAAAAGGTACAAGGTAAGGGTTAATTTCACAATCTTTTTATTATCCGAGGTTGTTTTTACGTAAGTATCTACTAGGACCTCTTTATCATCCACATCCATGTTTTCTTAAAAATGTATTTCAAAATAGTTTTAATATTTACTAGAATATGGTTTAAATTAATTTATACCTTTATTTGACCTTATATGATTTGAATGGATTCTTCCATTGTTTTCCAAACAAGTTTCTTTATGACCTTTTCGACAAAATTAAGGTAAGAATGTTTTTTTAAATTATACAGCAAGTGAAGATATTTTCTGCTGTTATAACATTATGGAATCTTCCCTTAAAATCATATAAGAATATTTTCAAAATAAATGATTTCTTTTATAATTATGTGAGTCTTAAATGGTTTTAAAATTAAAAGAGGTATTTCTTTCAAATAGTTTTCATTTCATCTACCTCAACATCTTTTGATGGATTTTAAACTTTTTTGAAGCTGATTTAATATGATACAAATCATCCTTATTGTATTGAAGGTTTTGTGATATGTTTGAATATGTATGTGTTATTTTTATACCAATCATGGTTTATGGTTAATGTATTGACATTTCGTATGATAGTTTTAATATGAATGTTTATGTTATGTTTCAACCTTTTCATATGAGGAATGTATTGGACTTAGTTTGTGACGAGTGGACCCCGCTATAGCTTCTCGGTGCATCGGTAGGTCTCATGAGACAATTAGACATGGAATTTGCACAGGCCTTTCCCAATTTTATATATGGTTTTGGCCGATTCCTAAGTCATTTTTAGACATCTTGGCCATGGCCTCGACAAGATGTTTATGATTTTCTAGCATTATAAATTCCCACATTATGAAAATAATAATGATGGTTCATGTGGTTATTCGACTAGTAGAATACCTATGTCTAGGTTTTATTATGGAACTATTTACTCAGCACATATTCCTTCCATGAAGTGTTCATTTTTATTATTTATAAAGTCATGTATTTTTAATTATTCACCACGCATAATGTTTATGTAATCTTTCACTGTATTGCTTACCCTTATTACAATTTTGAGTTAACCCCTTTATTATGTTTAATTTTTCAAAGATATGAAGAAGTTAGTTATGACTAACTTGAAGGCATAATATAAGAGTCTTGGATGTTTCAAATGGAATAAAGTAGTGTTTTATTTCTTTTCAAGTTTTAATTTTGAACTTATGTATGTATCTTGTTTCAAATAATACAAAACTAATCGGTATTTTGGGACATGATTCATTATATCATGCCAATGTTATATAATAAATCACTAACTTTGGGTAACTGGGGTTAGGGCGTTAGATTTGGTATCAGAGGAAGTTTAGTACAATCCTTGGAAACTAGATTTAGATAAACTATGATTAGAGCACATTACCCTAAGATAGACATTGAGGATTTGTTTAGAAGAACTTCCTATAATTGTGGAAATGTAGTGATTTTTTGTATTTTACAAACAATAAATCCCATATCTGGATATGAACAGGTAGAGGTGACTCTGGAACAGATGTACCTAGGAGTGAAAACTCCGACCAGGAGTTTTGGGCTTGACCCGGGGTATCCTGGTACACGCGATTGGCCTTGGTGCACTCTTAGTTATGACACTCCTGGGGGATATGATTAGGATAATTCACATTTTCTTTACAAAGCATTTTGAAAGATATGTGAATATATACCTTCTCAAAGAAAACATTTTTGTATGATTATGGATTATATCCCAAAATTGTTCAATTTATGTTAAGTGTTTTACAAGTTTGGAATTATGTATTGAGATTTATAAACTAATCTAGTGTAGACCATTGTTTAGAAATGGCGCCTAGTGGAGGGAATGGAAATAGTAACAACACATGTAATCCATGTTGGTATTTCCCTCCTACACAAGATAATTATAGTGGAGCTGGTGATGCAACTGGTGCAGATCAGTTTATCAACACACTGGGACCACTCGCTCAGGTTATGAATAATATCCTTACCCGTATGGAGCACCCAGATATATAATGTAGAGGATCAAAGTTAGAACGATTCATGTGGAAAAACCCACCAACATTAAAGGGTAGTACAAATCCATTAGTAGTGGAGAAATGAATAAATTCCTTAGAGAAAATATTCCATGCTTTGGGGAGTAACGAAAGGGAAAAAGTTTTCATGTTAGTTTATCGCCTCACAGGAGATGCAGATCAATGGTGGTTATTAATCCAAAACACAAAGGAAGATGAAGAGGTATCAAACATGGAATGGTGGGAGTTTAATGATATTTTTTTAGAAAAATACTTTCCTTGTGACCATCGAGAGGATATGGAAAGGCAATTTATGAGTCTCAGACAAACGAAGGATGAGAATTTCACAAGGTATGAAGCTAACTTTACAAGGTTAGTAGGGCATCCGGAAAATTATATACATATCACAATAATTAAGATTGGTCGTTTCATTGATGTGTTGAAACTATTTTTACATCGATAATTTGTCATACAATCCTTCTAATCATATGAATAAATTTTCTCATGTGTTATCAACATATAAAAGAAATATTCTAATTCTTAGGACTTTAAAGAGAATCATCATAGGAAGAGATCTACTGAACACTATAGGAAAGAAAATAAGAAAACGGGGATGAAGGGAATATTTGAATTTCCACCATGTGATAATTGTTGAAGGAAGAACCTTGGTGCCTACATAAAAAGAAAAGGAGGATGATACAAATGTGGACAGAAAGTCCATTATGCTGGTGATTTTAAGGAGAAGAAAAATCTACCAATGTTCAATGAAATAATTTCACATAGATGGGAGATTATGAAAATGAATTTCCTATGATTCTGGGAAACATACCTCAAAAAGTCCAAGGGACTAAGGCCAAGATTATGCGATCACTAATACTAAGGTTGAAGACCCAAAAGACGTGGTGGCAAGTAATTTAATGGTTTCCTCATTTTTAGCCAATGCTTTAATTGATATTGGATCATTGCATTGTTTCATATCTTCCCAGTTTTCTATGAAAATTAGATATTTTCAATTTGACATAACAAAGAAGTTTCTAGTCAAAACTCCTAAGGGAAGTATCATCGCAACAATGTTTTGTGAATTAGTTCCCATTATGGTTTATAAAGGTTATTTATCTGTTGATCTCATCATCATACCCATGATTTAATTTGATATAATCCTTAGAATGGATTGTCTTTTGGACCATGATGCAAAAATTTATTGTATGAAAAAGTTGTTTACAATTTTTGATGATGATAAGAAGTACCTTATCTTTAGAGAAGAAACGTCGCCATCTAATTCTTATCTAGATTCACCCCCATAAGATCGACTAAATTAAATTATTGGTGAGGAAGAGAATGAAATAATTATGGGTGAGTAAAATAATGTTGAAATATAGTACATACATTTTTTTCAAGAATATATTGATGTGTTTCTAGAGGATTTACTTGGACATCCTCCAAAACCAGAAATTGAGTTTTCTATTGATTTAATTCATGGTTCAAGGCCCATATCGAAGACCCCTTATAGAATGGGCATTGTTTAAATATTGGAACTAAAGAAAATACTAAAGAAATTGAGAAATAAGGGATTTATTCTCCCTATTTTGTCTCCATGGGGATCCCCTTTCCTTTTTTGTTAAGAAGAAAGACGAATCTTGGAGGTTGTGCATTTTCTACAGGGAGATCAATGCTATAACAATAAAGAACAATAATCCCCTACCTCATATTGATGATTTATTTGACCAACTTCACGGAGCTAAATATTTTTCAAAGATTGACCTTCGATCTCGATATCATCAGTTATGTGTGAAGAAGGAATACATTTTGAAAACAGCATTTCAAACCTGGTACAGGAATTACGAGTTTATAGTATTTCCTTTTGGATTGACTAATGCACCACATGTATTCATGGATTTAATTAATAGAGTATTCAAGAAATATCATGAAGACTTTTTAGTGGTGTTTATTGATGATATCATTATACACTAAAAAATCTACAAAGATCAGGAAATCACATGCACACTATTTTGAAAACCCTTAGAAGAAACAAATTATATAGGATGTTTAGCAAGTGAGAATTCTAGATTTAATATATTTCTTTTCTTGGACATATTGTCTCTAAGGATGATATATCTATTGATCCTTCACTAACCAAGGCAATCCAAGAATGGCCAACACTGTTGAGTATAACTGGGGTACGTAGTTTTATTTGTTTAGTAGGTTATTTTCAAAGATTCGTCCAGAATTTTTTCCGCTTGGCTAACCCATTAACCAAGCTCAGACGTAAAGGGGTTAAATTTTATTGGACAAAAGGGTGTAAAGAATTTTTTGAAGAACTGTAGAGAAGATTAGTCAATGCTCCTCTCTAAATCTACCATCAGGGAACGATCGGTTTTGTATTTATAGTGATGCTTTAAAGAAAGGACTTGGTTGTGTCCTTATGCAGAATGATAGAGTTATATGCTTATGCATCACGATAGCTAAAAATTCAGAATCAAAACTATCACACTCATGATCTTAAGTTATCATATCTAATAATTGCTCCAAAGATATGGAGAGACTATCTCTATAGTGAAAATGTGAGATTTCTAATGATCACAAGAGTTTGAAGTATATTTCCCCACAGAAAGAACTCAATAGGAGGCAAAGGGGTGGCTTGAACTACTCAAGGATTATGATTACACTATACACTACCACCCGGGGAAGTAAAATAAGGTGGAAAATGCTTTGAGTAGAAAGGATCATGGTGTTTTGAACAATATGAGGGTTGAAAGGGATTCTATTTTCATGGATCTTGTTATGATGGATATGGGAATAAAATTAGAAGGAGAAACATCAATAATTTTTCAAATAGTTTCCAAACCATCCTTACAAGAAAGGATAAAGAGTCCTCGGACTGATGATGAGGAGTTTCAAAAGAAGATTAATGTTGTGACTGATGGGACATTGTGTGACGCCATATATGAAGATGGAATTTTGAAATTTGGAAAGAGACATTGTGTTCCTAACATTCCTGATCTAAAAGGGAAATGTTGTATGATTCTCATAGCTCCAATGTCTCTATACACTATAGGTGCACCAATCTGTATATAGATTGGAAGTAACATTTTTGGCGGGACAACATGAAGAAGGATATTTCAGATTTTATGTCAAGATGTATGGTTTGTCAATAAGTGAAAGCTAGAAGGCAACAACCTGGAGGAGTCATGCATCCTTTTCCCATACCTGAGTGGAAATGGGATAATATTATGATGGACTTTTTCATGGGGATACCAAAGACTCCTAGATGGAATGATGAAATATGGTTCATTGTTGATCATATTACCATGTCTGCACATTTCCATTCTATAAGAGAAGATTTACCACTTGAACATCTAGAAACACTATATATTAATGATGTTGTAAGACTCCATGGTGTACCCCTATTGATGGTTTCTGATCGTGATCCCCATTTTACATCACAGTTTTGGAAAAGTCTTCATATGGCCTGGGATAATGAACTTCCTTTGAGCACCGACTACCACCCTCAAACTGATGGACAATCATAATCGACTATTAAAACCTTACAAGACATGCTGATATCTTTCTTACTCAACTTTCAAGGTATGTGGGATCAATATTAACCTCTGGTAGAATTTCTCTATAATAATATCTTCCATTCAAGTATTCAGATGGCACCATATGAAGCATTATATAGAAACAGATGTTGAACACCAACATGTTGGTATGATTTTGGAGAAATAAAACTCGTAGGCCCATAACTTGTTAAGGAAAAAATGTAAAAGGTGATGGTTATCTAAACCCACATCAAAGCATATCAAAGTAAGAAAAAGTGCTATGATGATAATTAGAGAATGGATTTGGAATTTCAAGTAGGATATTATGTTTTCATAAAGGTATCTCCATGGAAGGGTATTATATGATTTGGTAAGAAAGGTAAATTGAGTCCTAGGTACATCGGACCTTTCAAAATTGTAGAAATAATTGGGTCAGTAGCTTAATGTTTGGAAATGCCACCATGTCTCTCCAAAGTTCATGATGTGTTCCACGTATCACTATTGAGAAAATACATGCCTGACCCAAAGCATGTACTCACCTATGATAAAATTGAACTGGAACCTGATCTGTCTTATTGTGAAGTGCTTGTCAAGATTCTTGTTATCCGAGAACAAGTTCTGAGAAACCGGACGACTTGTCGGGTAAATGTTCTATGGAGAAACAATAAGTTATAAGAGGCAAAAAGGGAACTTGAGGAAATTATGATGAAGAACCACCCAAATATTTTTATGTAGTGATATTCTAGAAATTTTGAGGCTAAAAAGTTTTTTAAGAATATGAGAATTTAACACCCCAAGCTTCCACTGTACATTTCCCTTTGAATAAGGCAGTATCATTCCTTGTACGCAACTTGGAGTTTTAACACACCAGGACCAATCAAACTAGACGTTATGAAAAGTAATACCCAATTTTTGAAATTTTATAAATTTTATTTTTCAAAAAGGACTTTATTTTTTAATTTAGAATTTTAAAATTACATTAGGGTGTATTTTTGGTATTTTTCTAAAAACTATCATTTTTTTGATGAACAGTGAAAAACACTACGTTATTATTTAAAACATAATTTTTATTTAAATACTTAGTTATATTATTTTAATTTATTTTTGGTAAAAATAGATACAATATAACTATATATGTTCAATGTAATTCATTGGAGTCATTTTATAATAATTTTAGATATATAAAATTTAATTGAACTTTTACCGCCTTTTACCCGCCTTCTAGGAGAATTTAAAAATTTGGATAATTCATAATTTTACCACTTATGTGGGATAATTTTTCAAAATCTGAGAGACACAGTTGAAATCATTTTTTAAAATGTGATTTAATAAGATGAAAATAATTTTTGGTGAATAGTAACTTTTGACTTTTATTTACCATGTTTAAAAGTAAATAGGGTAATTAAGGATACAAATGATATTATAATTACCCTAACACATGTCCTAATTCTATTAATTAAGTGTTATTAGACCAAAAAAACTTTAGTAATAAAATATGAACCTTTTTGGTCCACTTAGATTATATTAGTACATTTATTATATTTTTTATTTAAAGAAGAGTTAGATGAAATAAATTCAATATTTAATAACAAAAGAATTTTAATATTGGGTTACACACAATTTAAATTGGACTATAAATATTCCATATAAAGATAAAACTATTTCCAACATTATTATATTTTATTTTTAATTTTTAGACATTAAATATTATAGTTTATTTATGACACAACGCTGAAGCAGTAGTTACATTAATAATGATATTTTAAAATAATTGATATTATATATTTCCGAATAAATGTAAATTTCGAGTTCTGATATATTAAACTACTTTTATAAATTAATATGACATGTTATAGTTTATTAAATAAATTTTATTCGAAGTGATAATGTTTTATGGATTTAAAAAAATTAAATACTAAATAGTGTCAAAATTGACATTATTGATTTTTCAAAAAAATTCTATATTATTAATTGATATAATATTCTCAGAAATATAAGGTTCTCCCAAAGGATATAGATAAGGTTATATATATTAATACTGAACCATTTTGGGTTCTCTTGTCTTGTTATACTATTTTTATTAACCATATAATATAAAAATACAAAGAGACATGGTAAATGTCCAACTATTTAACTAAGAGTTAAATCTAAAAGATAAGGTTAATATGGTGACCTAAACATGTCCAAAACCTATTGGTTGAGAGGGGTTTGACCCATGCCCACCTTATACTCGAAATAAAGCATTTTTGATACATTAAGAAACAAAAATAATTTTATTATAAAATAATATTTCAAGCTTTTCCTAATATGACCCTTACATCCCTTATAAAAGGGTACTTCCCATTCTCTTAATTTCACACCTCAAAATCCATTTGGCTCAGCCAAACCCTACTGAAATATCCTCCCAACATTACTCCCTTAATCCTAAAATAATTCCTTTGGTCCTAATGCCAACTTATGGATCCCTTTTGATAAAATCCAAAGGAAGAAACCAAAAGAAGAGGTAAATGTTTCATCACCTCTTTCAAGTTCTTTTCTTCTTCCACTTCCTAATTTTTTATTGTTTCCATTCTAAAATAATAACTCCATTACATTATAAATACTGTTATTTATTATAAAAATTTTACAACCATATTTATTATTCTATTAATCATATGAATCACAAAGTAACGATGTGTGTGAACGTACGACTTACCGTCTCCACATCATGGTGTAGTTTGTTATTGAAACACATCGTTATTTTAATAAGTTTCATAATTAGTATAGATATTTTAAATAATAAATATAACATGTTAATGATTATTTATATATTATTTATCATCCAATTACATATGATTTCACCATCAATATAATGATATTTTCACTCATGCATATGTACGGATTACCGTCTCCACAAAAGTGATGAGATTCATTCCCCATCATAATCATTCAAGAATAATTTTCATTTTATGATTATAAATAATGTTAAAGAATATAATATCATTCGGTATATGAATCAAATACAACCAATCCATAACAATCATGACTTACGTAATAAGGAATATAAAGGAAAATGAATCAGTTAACTCCTGAAATGATGATACTACTAAAATATTACTAACAAAACAAAATTATTAGATCATATAAGATATCATATTTATGTATATTATTATTGTATAATTTAATAACAATTTTTTAACTATTATAGAATAGGTTAACATACCATCAACTAGGTAAAATTACAAGTTAAGGTTTAATTTCACAATCTCTTTATTATCAGAGGTTGTTTTTATGTAGGTATCTATTGGGATGTATTTATCATCCACCTCTGTCTTTTATTAAAAATGGATTTTTAAAAAAATTAATATTTACTATACTATGGGTTAACGAAATTTATACCCTTATTTGAAATTATATTTTTTGAAAGGAATCTTTCTGTCTTTTTCCAAACACGGTACCTTAGGACATTTTTGACAAAATTAAGGTAAGATTGTTTTTTTAAACTTATACGGCAGGTGATGCTATTTTCCACCATTATAACATCATCAAAGCATCCATTACAAGCGTATAAATATATTTTCAAAATAAATGTTTTCTTTTATAATTATGTGACTCTTAAATGGTTTTAAAATAAAATGAGATTTTTATTTCAAATAGTTTTCATTTCATCTATGTCAACATCCTTTGATGGATTTTAAACTTGTTTGATGCTGCTTTATTATGATACAAATCATCCATGTTGTATTGATGGTTTTGTGATATGTTTGATTATGGGAGTGTTATTTATATACCATTCATGGTTTTGGTTAAAGTATTGACATTTCATATACTAGTTTTAATATGAATGTTTCTGTTATATTTTAACCTTTTTCATATGAGTAATGTATTGGACTTAGTATGTGAAGGGTGGAGCCCTCTATAGCTCCTCGGTGCATCAGTTTGTTTAATGATACAATTAGATGTGGAATTGGCTGAGGCATTTCACAATTTGATATATGGTTTTTTCCGAGGAATAAATCATTTATAGATGTCATGGATGAGGCCTTTACAAGATGTTTCAGAATTTCTAGCATTATACATTCCCTCATTATGAAAATAATAGTGTTGGTTCATGTGGTTATTCGACTAGTAGAATATCCATGACTATGTTTTATTGTCTAATTATTTTCTCAACTCATATTCCTGCCATGAATTGTTCATGTTTATTATTTTTAAAGGTGTGTGTTTTTTAATTATTCACCATGACTAATATTTATGTTATCTTCTATTGTATTGCTTACCCTTACAGAGCGTTTGAGCTCACCCCTTTCTTATGTTTCATTTTCCCAGGATATCAAGAAGTTAGTTATGAGTGACTTGTAGGCATAATCTAGGAGGCTTGGATTTTTTTAATGGAATAAATTAGTGTTGTATTTCTTTTCAAGTTGTAATGTTTAACTTATGGGTGTATCTTGTTTCTAATAATACTAAATTGATCGGTCTTTTGGGACATGATTACTTGTATTATTCCAATGTTTTGGAATTAAGCACCAGCTCTAGGTAACTGGGGTCAGGGAGTTACATAGAAAACCCACCTTGATGCATTAGACTCACACATAAACTCTACTCACGCACCTACTAGAACCATTACATGGTGATGAACACAAAAAATTCCATCTGCACCATCGACCTAACCACAAGTTTACTCCCCACAGTTATGACTTTCTTTCATAGCCTAAAACATAAAATCCTCATTCTAACTCTCTTTGACCTAGCTCAAATGTTCAGATTGAAATGTTATGGATGAAAGGGTCATCTAAATTGTTCCCATCCTACACCTCCTAGTTTATCTCAAAAAACAAGTCCACTATTCTACACTCAGAGTTGGATTCTTGTGCACCTAATTTTGAGTTTTTCTGCCAAGATCATCCACAAAAATATTCCATTTTTTTGTATTATAATCCAACTAAACGTCAATAGACTGCATTTATTCCACCCAACTTGACATCTAAAAGTTCAAATTAATCAGAGAGAATATTTAATTAAATATTTTTTGGTAGGTAAACTCCATAAACCATTCTCCCATTAATTAATTCCTCCAACACATTATGGAATAAACCAAATATGCTAAATCATGATCATGAGTAGTGTAATTTATTTCATGATGAATCAATTATCTTTTTCCTATATACTATCACCTGATCATTCTCTATCAAAATCACCCCAAGTCCGACACTGGATGCATCACAAGACATATGTACCTCTAACCAAGATCTGATAAGATCGGGATTGGTGAAGTTGTCGACTGCTTTTTCATCTATTGAAAATCATTTTTTCTTTCCTCGCACAAATCAAACATAACTCCCTTCTTGGTTAACCATGAATGTGGAACATCCAAATAGGTAAAAAAAATTAATGAGTCATCCATAGTAACCAACAAATCCTTGAAAACTAAGAACATCAGAAACATTCCTAGGATGTTCCTAAGACCCCACATCTTGTACATTCTCTAGATCCACTAGCACACCTACCTTTCATATATTTTCAGACAATAAATTCACTTTATCAACACCAAAATTAAATTTCACTAACGTTTCATAAATATTATTCTCTATTAGTGTACATAGGATTATTTTATGATGTTTAGTATGATCTCCATGAGTTATAGAGTACAATAAGATGTCATCAACGAAGAAAACTTCCTAATGATATAGGTATGGGTGAAATATTTAGTTCATTAAGGCCATGAACATAGTTGGGTGTTTGTCAACCGGAGTATCATCCCAAAAAAACTAATACAACATTTACCTTCTCCATAAAATAGTTTATGGAATATTAGAAGGCCTCACCCTAAGATGGTGATACCCCAATCTCTAATTGATCTTATAAAACACAAAATCACCTCCCAATAAGACAAATATACCATATATTCTTGGAAGAGTATATCTATTATGAACATTCATTTGATTCATCTACCTATAGTCCCCACACAACCGTAATGATCCATTAGCCTTATCGGAAAATAAAACTGGAACACCCCAAGGTGATGTTCTAGGATGTATAAACTGATTATTCTACAGTTCCTCTAAATGATCATCATGTTCATGTAGTTATGTAGGTTTTATTATATATGGAGGAATGGAAACTGGATCTTCTCCTAGTAGCTACTCTATCATAAAATCAATGTACCACTTGGGTGGTTTCCCTAGGAAATCATCCTGAAAGAAATCCAGAAACTAATACACCATACATAGAAATACATGCTTCTCAACTCCTATATCATCTAGAAAAAGACAACCCACTCAGGTAGAGAGTTCTCCGAACTATTGGAAAACATGCCTCTCATGGCTCGCTCAAACATCCCTCTCACCATGATGTACATATGGGTCTCCCTCCGGAGATGTAAATGTTACCTCGTGATGGTAACGGTCAAAATGGGCCTAGTACAACACCAGCCAATCCATACCCTAAAATCAAGTCTAAACCTAACATCATGGGGAAAACAACTACCATGTAAAATGACACTCACATCCTCAAGAGTATTACACATTCATTGTCTGATATCCTCGATTCCTACCCCCAATTGTGTATCAATTGATGTAAACCCACACACACATTCCACCAGTTAGTTGAACTCATAAACTATATGAGTAGAGATAAAATATTGTGTGGAAGTAATGTCAAATAAAGCACTATAATGATTGGAAGCTATATGTATCAAACCTAAAATAGTAGATAGCCCAGCCTCTCCACCTCTCGGTGTAGATTAGATCGTGTGAAGTAGACATCTTCCTCTGACCTGGGCTCTGCCCTGAGTACCAAGTAAAGAACTTCATTTGTGGGGTGGATGATCTTTCCCTAGAGTTTCACATCCACAACCCCTACCAGTACAGACCGTAGAGCTCCAACAACCTTCCGTAAATGGGTTAACCAACCCCTTCCAAAACTCAGGACTAGCCTCATCTCTATTTTATTTCATATGCACCGAATGTTCTTATAGAACCTCTGAATATTATAGAATCTTCATCACACTTGGCACTCAAATGGTGGTCGGGAACACTGAGTACTCAAATTTATTGGCCTACTTCACTTACAAAAGCATACTTGATCATTGACTAAATATTCCAATTCTCTTTCCTAGCTTCCCTTCCCACCACCACCCTGGTGAAAATTCTCAATGAGTATCTTCATACTATCTAAAATCCCCCCACTAGTTCACTAAACATGAACTGAATTTCTACTTCCATAATCCTCCTTGAGGTTTCCTTCAGATATAAGTACTTGGTCTACCACTTTAGAAATAATATAGAAGAAAAATATATTCACCTATGAAATGATATCATACCAGATTCCATCCTGGAAAAACCTTATAGTAGCCACCCTATCCCCCACCAATGATGGAACAAAGCATTGTAGTTCAATGAAAAAACTTTCATATTTCATGACCATCATAGATCCTTGGGTTGGACTCATGGAATCTAAAGACTTTTCTTGCCTCATTTTTTTAGGATATTAGTGTTACATAATCTTATCTAGAAAAACATTCCAACCCATTATATCAACTTCATGGGTCTAAACCTGAACATTCCACCAGTGTTTCTCCTGGCCTCGCAGCATATATGTTAATTGCTTAACCCTTGACTTGGCATGGGTATCCATGTGACCCAATATCTTATGAATTTACCCTATATAGAATATTTCATCCATAGGGAATCCCAATCCAGAAAACATTGTATGGTGTGATAAATAATACTACTTTTTTAGTTCAGACCAGTTCAGAACAACCTTCCCAATGTCCCTTTCAATCATCTGTATGAAAAAAAAAATTTCTCACAGAACTACTCTTATCTATTATATCACTGAATATACAGGTTTTTGTACTCTAATTCCAGTGGAGCATTCTAAAAGACATACTCATATAACTCAACTAGTAAAATATTTCATGGTGGAATATCTCCACAATTCCAATCATGAGCTTTTGAATACATGACATAAATCATTCACAATTCATTTAAAATATGGCTCCCTACCAGCCATAAACAAATCATTCACACAAACATTCCCAAAATTCCTTGTCACATCTCAAACATGATCCTTGACCATCCCTACCAACATCTATGGATGACCTGGGTAAAACCACTTAAAAAATTATTGTTTTCCATTTGGAACCATATCAAAACTATTTCCTAGCATGAAATGCAAATTTTTCCCCTAGGATCACTTCCAATTTAACATATTGTATGACCTACTTTTTGATTCTCATAATACAATTAATTAAGAACAATTATTTTACCATTTTTCAAAAAAAATACTCCCTTTTAACAATTTTCATCATTTTACTATACATAATTTTCTTCAAGTTATTCTAGAGTTTTAAAATGTATTCTACCATTTCTGACTCACACACCTGTATTGTTTTTGTACCTATCGTGATGAATGTATCTTACATACTTAGATGTCTATAATGATGCATGAATTCAAAATAACATGACAATAAATCAATGACATAAATGACATAATAATATTACATCACAAAACAAGTGTGTCACCCAATAGTTAAATATCATAAAATGTAACAATTTAAAACTCACAAAAAAATTCCTACCCTGGGTGACTTTGGATTCCCCACATATATGGGTTATTTACTCCTATTCACAATCTCATTACCAAACCTTGGCACATTCCTAGACGCTTTTCTACCATCCCCAAATTGTAATTCATTTAATAGACCTTCTCTAACACAACATTGTAACATTCCCATACTGTTAGACACTAAACTGGTGCCCCGAGTCGGGTCGCCACAATACCTCAATCATGTATCCCTATCCTCTAGAGGTTACTAACTAGTAGTGACTGTTTAAAGTGTCACATGGGGAGACCATACCCTCTTTACCAGAGAAACCCACATCATAAGGCAAAGAGAATATTTGAAACAGCATGTAATAACCAATGAATATGAAGAAACAACCATCTCCAAAAACAATGTACCAACAATATCCAATTGTAAAAATGTAATTTCATACTTATAATTATAAGGGAACAAAACCAAATATATAGAACGACAATGGTATTACTAAAATGGTCCTAAATCTAAGTCAGAAACCTTATCCATGTGCATCCTAAGCCCGACTTATATCCCAAACATGGGGCCCTAACCCTTACCCTAGCCTGCAAGAGTGAAATCCACTCGGGTACCCAATGGAGTCCCAAAGAGTGTGTGAGTAAAACATAGTAAGTCACCACCAACATTTTCTACAAAATATCTAGTCTAAATAGATAGTTAATTAAAGTACTAAATGAATTACAAGTGAATAAAGGGCATTTTGAGGGCCATTAGATTACAATATTTACTAAAAACATTTCTAACCTTAGTGCCAAATTAATATTTTAATATTATTCATTATTTAATTCATTATCAACACAAGATTCATGGGTTGGGCATTTATTTCAATCTCACAATGGTCCATTGCATTTTTTACAATGCATAAGGGATTAAGTCTATAACCTAACTCTATAAGGATAAAAATTTTAAATAAATAAATCTCACTTATCTTGGAGCCTCCTTCCAATTATTTTTATTAAATTAAACCATTTGGGGCATAGGGAATCATCCAAACTCCCAACCATCTACATCCTAGGGTGGGGTTTGATCATCAGTTCAGCCAAACCTATGAGAGGTGCCTCATTACATCATCCCACAACCAATTGGTGTTATCTTTCTTATTAATCCATTAACCACACATATTACATTTTTCAACCCAACACAACTATCACAATTAACAATCATAATATAAAGGAATCAATATAGGAAATAAAATTATTCCATATCCCATAAACAAATTTTCCATTAAAATTACATTTTCATTTATCCCAATTTTCATTTCTTATTCATAAACTAATGAAGAAAATTTAGAAATTCAAATGCCTTAACCCATTTAACACATTAAACCATTTCTAACTGATAAATTATAGAATCCATTGATCATTTACATGTGTTTACCCCCATATTTTTTCCTAGTACAGAACAAAATAAATTTTCCACATTCATGTTAATCACTTTTTAACTCATTTCCATTTCAATCCAAGAAAACCATTAAGAAATTATGAATAAAAGGAAAAACTATTTGTATCTGATACTAATAATTAAATAAACAAACCATTATGTTAATTTGGTGATCCCGCTAAGAATGATATAATTTAATACGTAATATATCCATTACTCAATTCCGGGAAGGCCACTATACCCCATAGGTGGCCATAAATTGGTCAAATCATCCTCAGTGAATCCCATGTGGAGAATGAGGGGTTAAATTTTTTATTTAGACCCCAATTTGGACAAATCACACTAACAGAAAAAAACCAAAATAATAGGAATAAAGAACACTATCGCATTTTCACAAATACATATTGATACTATTGGATATAACTTGTAGACCACCTACCTCAAATCCGTTGATTAACACACTCATAATAATGTTCTTAAATATTGATCCAAGAACCCCTTGAATATTTAACTAACATCCTAATCGAAAAAATCATGTTTTAGGGATTTAGAAGAATATTTTCCAATATACAATCCCTAGTCTAGAATGGAAAATAAAAGAGAGGATTAGAATTACCTAGAGCTATAATGTTCAAACAACAGTTCCCCCAAGAATCTATAAATGACAGATATTAATACATGAGAGATCATGAGGGTTTTGCTTCATCATTATAGTGGAAAGGTTGTAAATGGGAGATAAAATAGGGTGAGGTTTCAAAAACCAATAATAGAAAAAGTGTAAATTTTCCATAATTTAAAGGGGCTCATGATTTACCCATATGAATTCCCAAACCATATGAAAATCATGCACATGTCACTATAATAGGGGAGTTTTTTATCATGCTTACCTAGTCTTGACAAACAGTTTTTTAAATCATTCACCAACATTGAAATATTCCATTGTTCGAGGTTGCATGATTTCCCAAGGAAGGATTCATGGTTTACCTAGATGTATACCTTACATAGGTTGGCCCATTTTTCCATCTTAATGTTTCTATAATCCCCAAGACACCCTTGATTCCCCTAATACTCTTAAAATTAATTTAATTTCCCAAAAATATGATATATAAACAAAAATTTAAACAATTAAATACCTCCTCAAAGTCCAAGTTCATACTATATTAGACCCATGGAGTTATAGTTGTGGAGATATTTCATCATAAAATTCATTATATAATGAAATAAAATATTAGAAAAATGTTTTCTTGTTTGTTTAGATTCTAATGTCTAGTAATTTCTTCATGGTTAAGGAATTTGTTGAAACCCTAAATAATTGTACATTAAATTCCAATTATAAAAATGTGGAAATAAAAATGATACTATATCATCAAATGTGGAATCTTCTTCTTTATAAGAAAATAATAATTAATCATCTTCTGAAGAAGTCTATATATTTTGAAAACATTTATAAAACAAAGGTTTTCATGTTTCTAAAAAACATGACACTACTGAGAGAAAAAAATGATAAATCAAATTCCATATTAACTACATTTAATTCTAGCATTTATAATCATTCAAAAGAGTTATAATAATATAATTTTGAAAAAACTATTCATTAAAAATAGTATAAAAATACAATATTCATTATAATAATCATTCATAAGAGTTAGAAAAATATATTAATTAGATGAAATAAAATTCAAAATAATAATAAAAAATAATTCAAATTCATCTTCTGATGCGTCTGAAAATATAGTTGTGAATATAAATTATTAATATTCATGTCTAAAATATTTTCTATAAAATTTTAATAATACTAAATAAAATATAAATAATATATATCGATAAATAAAACATTATAAAGATGTATCTTTAATGGCTTTTACTAATAAAAATAATTAATTAAAAACCCTTATTTTTTCAAAAGTGTACCACATCTAGTTAAAATGTCAAAGTGAAGGAAATTATATGAATATATGATCATTAAATAAAATATTATATTTTTGATTTAAAAATTATATTTAAATAAAAAATAAAAAACTACTCAAAATATTAAATTTGGAATGATGTGGATTTAGAAAATAATATTTTCTAATAATGTAAGACTAAAGAAGGTCTGGGATCCAAAATTCTAATATTTATAATATTATGAAAATATGACCATACCAATAATAATTTATGGTAAAACGATATTTTTTTTTCTAGGAATATAACTGGGAACAAAAGGTTCATAAATAAGATTATTAAATTAAAAGGTGGAAAAGTTACGTTTGTGGATAATTCTCAAGGAGAAATTATCTTTATAGGTAACATTGTTCTTCTTAAAGAATCATGGATTTAAAATGTTTTCATAGTTTTTGGTATTCATAAAAACCATTTTAGTGGATGTATATTTTCATACTTAGGATATATTCTAATCTTTTTTAATTATAAATGAACTATTAGTAGTTCAAAATTTAGATGTATTTTTTCTACTAATAAGAATTTGAAGTTTTACACACATAACAAAAAAAAATTCAGAAACCATGTTCTTCTTTGTCTTAGTGCAATAGAAGATCAATATTGGTTATGTAATATAAGATTATAACACTATATTGTAATATTATTATATAAAATTTCATAGACATGGCTATTTAATTATTTTCATGAGCATAATATTGATTCTTACAAATATTTTGATCCATGAAAATTTGGAATAAAACATAATCCCGTTTTTAGGTATATTGGGGATGTTTCAACATATTACTCTTTTCAATTACTACACATGGATCAATTTCATCCTTTTAAAAATTGATTTATCAGTTTAAAATACTATATATATGTTTTAGCAGATAACTATACTATATATATGTGGAAATATATTATAAAAATGATATCTGGTGAAGTTATCTATTTTAATTAATTTTTTCCCATATAAAAATTGTGAAAAATCAATAAATTATATATACTCATTGTGGTCATTTTATATAATTTGTAAATTCTAATTTTTAAAAAAATTAGTAAAAGGGTATAATACGTAACTTTTCATCATATATAACTCCACAAAAAAATAGAGTATTTGAAATAAAAAATATAATTCATTGGGATGTTAAAATAAAAATATTTAGTGATAACTCATTTAATAATGACTTTCAGGTGGAATCAATTAGTACAAACTTCTATACTTTAAATTGTGTTTTAATTAAAAAAATATTAATAAAATGTATTTTGAGTTATAGACTAAGAGAATGAAAAAAAATTCTTACTTAAATGTTTTTAAGTGAAGATTTTTCATTTTTAATACTAAGGATACTTTTTATAAGTATTCTAGAAAATTTTGTGGAGGGGTATTTCATGGCCATTCTACAAATTTTTAATGCCTATTAGTTCTTTAATAAAAACACATGTACTATTGAGGAAAAAATTCATGTAAAACTTGATAAATCTGGTTTTTTTTCACAACCACAATTTAAATATATATAGATTATTTTAAACAACAAATTTTCAACATATATTGTCTTGTGATTCTTATTATAGAACAATAGAATAAAATATTATTGATGTTTTACCATGATAATAATTATCAAATATTTTTGATGAATATAATTTTATAAATCCATCGAATTAGTTGATCGTTATGAATCATCCTAATAATAATATCATTGTTGAAGTAGATAACACTGTTAAATATCGAAGATCCTTATGAAATAAAGATAAATATTTTTCATTTTTATTTCATTTTAAACGTAAATATTTCAATGAACCTTTATGTGATGAATATTTGATAAATGATTCGTAATTTGAACTTAATGAATTTAAAAAAAATTATTTGACTTTGGTTGAATGACATAAAGGTAT
Organism: Viscum album; assembly: GCA_963277665.1. Taxonomy (NCBI): domain Eukaryota; kingdom Viridiplantae; phylum Streptophyta; class Magnoliopsida; order Santalales; family Viscaceae; genus Viscum; species Viscum album. The sequence continues at coordinate 55,591,628 of OY728143.1, read as the reverse complement.
TTATATAAATAGGTTAAAGTGGTATTTTTTAATTAAGTGTAATTAAAATAGAATTATAGTTTGAAATAATTCAAGACTTGTTTCAAAGGGTTATAAAAAACATGAAATCACAGAATATGATGATACATTCTCTCCAATAGAAGGACCTAAATCTATCCATATTTTTCTATAATATCCATCGTTTATTAATTGAAGTATATTTCAAATATATTTGAACTAAACTTTTCCTAATCGATATGTTTAGGAGGAATATTACATTGAACAACCCCATTGTTGTGAAAATTTAAAAACATTAGACCTTTTATTTTGACTTAATAAGGAATATTACTGGATTAACAAAATCCCCTAGAGCTTTTTTGATGAATTAATTGGAATTTTGTTAGAATAAAATATTGGTATGCGAGCTACATATTTTACAATTTTTAATAGAAAAAATTGTAAAAAATATATTATTCTTCAAATTTATTACAATTACATTATATTTATATCGAATCAAATATATATTATAGATTTAATTATTTGTATTTGGAAAAAAATTGGAATGTAGGATTATGGTTGAACTTAATTAATTTCATCGTATCTAATTTTCAATAAATCGTTAAAAACTTTTATATCTCAAAATATGTGTATAAAATATATTCATAATAAATTTTTATATTAATTTATTAATATTTTTAGTACTCCTATCCAAAACTTTAATAATTTAGATATTGATGAATCTTGGAAACAAGTTCATCAAACGATCACTATAGGAGAGATTGGTAATTTACTATACATACACCTAGTCACCAAAATTTATTATTTTCTGTATTCATTATTGTACGATATAATTCTAATAAAAAAAGTATAATCTTAAATAAATATGATAAATTTATCATTATCTTAAAATAACATTGGTTCTAGGATTATTTTATTCTTCTGCAATGGATTTTGAACGTAAATGTTTTTTAGATGATGACATTAGTGGACATAAAATAGATAAAAAAATTATATCATGAAATTTTAATTTCTTATGAGAAGATTTGGTTTTGTTCTCTTAATAAAAAACAATTATGAATAAAAATATACTACTGATGTCAAATATGTGGTAACTGTAATATTTTACTCATGAGTTTTTTGTATGTAACACACCCTCATTTATTTGGTTTGATTTTAAGTAAATTTTCTATTTTCTATGATAACACATGTTCAATTTCATTACGTAAAAATCAATGACATCATTTATGTGCTGATCATATAGATATTATACATAATTTACTAAAATAACACACTCAAAAATGATATATATAATTTTACAATTCATCATATCACAAGAACAACATACTAAAATATATACTAAAACCCTTAATTTTTTCATATTTGAATATATTATAAAGATGATTTGAATATTAAATATTAACTTATCATTCATATCTTCTTCTTCTTTCCATGTATCCTAATAGTAATGAACTTATTTTTAATGGGTTATTACATTTGTATTTTTCGCATAAATTTAATAAAAAAATCACTTTATTTCAAAAAAAAACTCTTTTACTAAAAATGTTTTCATTTTATAAATTTCTTTTTTTTAAACTACAGTTTTTATAAATTATTTAGTTTTTTCTAAACAATTATTTTTCAAAAAAATTTTGTTTGTCTAAAAACATTTCACGTTCTAAAATTATTATTTTTTTAAAAGTGTTTTGTTTTTAAAAAATATAGATGAATAGTTACCATAAATACTTTCATATAAAAAATTATTATTTTTAAATTTTTGATGTAATTTATAATATATTATATTTATTATCTTTTCTATTAGGGTATTTTTTTAAAAATTATTTATAAAAGATTTACATAATATTTCTGTACAAAAAAAAATCAGTAAAGAATTCATGGACCTCATTAAGAGTGAATAATAGATATTTTAATCCTTTGAGGATAAATATCAACTGTTCGATCACATATTGTATAAATTTTGAATAATCATGTCTATGTAATTAAAATAGTCTACCATGAATGAATAAATATTAGGGTGGGTCACCACATCGCACTTATACCTCTAAGAGTGACCTTGACTTTAACCCCTCAAATATTTTTTGTTTCCAATCGTATGGAATTCATCTAATCATTTATACTTCACTTGATGGGTTATTTTTTATATATTTTGTAAAATAACTTCATCTGATGAAATTATTATTAGATAAATTTGGAATAAATTATTTATTAAAAATTTGTTTTTAGGTAAGAAATATTATTTAAAAAGGTTAATTTTAAATTTTAAATTAGATAAAAAGGTTTGTTTAGTTTATAAAGATTATAATATTCATTATCCTTTGATAGAGCATGAATTCAATATATTAGTTGTTTTCAATGATACAGATGGTTTGGAGGTAATAAATTTTAATAATTTTAATGAGTGTTATAACTATAATATTCAAGAAGTATATAATTTTCTAGAAGTCTCTTGGGAAGGTGGATCTTATTTAGTTTTCCAATATCTTATGAATAATTTGGTTTCTTTTCAAAAGTCTCATGCTAAAAATTTGACATTTTCTATAGACACATTCATATTTCATAAAAATTATTAAATAGTTTCTTAATTGATTTCAATATTTTTCACATTTTTTCCATATATTTAAACTTTTTCACATAATTGTGGGATTTTCAAGTGAAGAATTGAAATTAAAATAAATGGTGATTTTCAATGACTCACTGTTTTAATAAGTAATTAATGATATTTTTAATGTTATTTTATAAGTGGTGGAAACTTTACATTGTAATTTTTTAAGAATTTGAACAAAATTTCATGTTACAAATAATTTTTTTAATCCTTATATTTCCCTCTACCATGAATAAAAACCACTTTAATAGGCCTTAGGAGGCCCAATAATCCATGCATGGCCCAAGTGAGAGCTGACAAAGTGGTAGGTGTCAGCCCATGTGTCATGACATGTCCCCTGGGGCCCGTGCCATGACTACCCCATGTCATTCTTCCAAAGGACAAGGGCTGGAGACTAGCACTGGAATGGCGTATCCCAATAACAAGAAGGCATTTCCTTTAAACCATTACAAACACACAAACTAAGACACAACAAGAAGAAACCACTATGTAACTACAGCAATAAAAAAGTTCTGTATGTAAGGGGCCGGAATACAAGCCACAACTAGAAAATTACATGTACAACTGAAAAGTACAATACAACTAGAAAAAGGGAAATAACTTATTGGTCGTTCTCTGAGGATCTTACCTGAAGGGTAGGTACAGATCAGCACCTCAACACTCAACATTCTCCCATCTCCATCGCATACCACCTGGTCCTGGATGCCTCAAACCTCAGCCCAGCTGCTCGTCGTCTGCACAAGACGCAACATTCTGTGGGCGAAGCCCAAGCAGGGGGAGTATAATAGTACCTAGTAGGGACCCTAATACCCCTGAAGGTCTCTCATAATTCCAAAATGGAAACCAAAAAACATGATCTAAATCGCAAATCACGAAGATATAGACATATCATAAAAAAGTATCAACTCAAACAAGATTTTCAGTGATGTATATAAGTACACATGATTAGTTGTGAAGCTAGATCATCTTATTCTATTAGGAGGAACCACTTCTGACCATATTGAGTCTGACCCGCACAGGATCAATAGGAAGTAACCCCCGGAAATATCCACATAGGATCTGAACCACCCATAGTTGATAGGTAACTTACCCCAATTAACCCACATAGGCTCTAACCCACACAGGATCAGTATGCACTGACCCACGCATGATCGATGCGGGCTGCCCCACAAAAGATCTGACCCACAGAAGGTCGGTATGCGCAGACCCACACAGGATCGTTGAGCACTGACCCATACGTGATCTGACCTACATAGGATCGGTTTTCACTGACCCACATAGGATTGCTAAGTGCTCACCTCCGAATGATCTGTCTCCAACCTCCGCCTCACTTCCAACCACTAGATTCCTGGCACTCAGTGCGCTCGAGTTCCGTAGAATTTTTTCTTGAGATAATGGTTTTACCATGACTGCCACTGATCTCCACAATTGAGTATCACAAATAACAACCATGTCATCAGGGTTGCAACATGATAGATGGTGCGTCAATCGGACGCTCAGTTTGGGAGTTATAAGCATTTTAATTCTGTGGGCCCTGTTGGATTCGAGTTCGATCCAACCTAGTCATACTCCAACTGTCTCCAAAAAATATTAATAGTACACCAAAAGGACCTTCTTGATACAAGGATCCCAACATTATGGATGGTTCGTCAAATGGATGTCTCATTCTCATGATATGAACCTTTATGTGTTTCTTGGCTTGGTTGGACAGGGTCCAATCAGACCTAGTCGGACTGACCCAGCCCGACCCGGTGTGGTCTGGGCCACGGTGGCCTTGGACCTCTAGGCTGAGGCCCAGCCCATCCTTCAAGGATGTACCGACCCACAATGGGTCGGCCCATGAAGGGCTGCCCGGACGTGGTGGACTGTGGTCCGGCCCGAGGTGTGGCGTGATCTGGCCTGAGGTGGAGCGAGGCCCGGCCCGGGGGGGCGTGGTCTGGTCCAAGGGGGAGTGTTGAAAACTATGGGTTCTACCCTAGATGTATTGAGGAGTGTGACCCCCCCCCCCCCCCCCCGAGGACTCCCGAATGGCCCAGAGGCCGTTCAGTTTCTGAAGTGGCCGCGTCGTGTGGGCGCCGCCCTATCGTCGTGGATCCCGCCTGTAGAGACCTGAAGCTTGACGTACATGGACATTACATTACTTTTACGGAATACTTAGTACATAACAAAAACACACACACAAGTATCGTAATAGTTTAGTGTCTTTGGAAACTCGGAATATAATCTTCTAATCGTGGTGAAAGATCTTCAACATATCCCATAATGATCTTCCTTTTTTTACCTAAAACCTTTCTTTATATCCTGGGGAAAAGAAAACATAAAAGGGTGAGCTCAAATACTCAGCAAAGGTAAACAAAAGAAATATCAATCACATCATATTCATAAAAACATAACATTTTGGAAATCTTAACCTGCAAAAGAGAGCATAATTTCATAACATGGGATAAATCATAATAGTGAAATGATGTCCCAATAATCATAACATAAAAAATGAAACTTTGTGGCATATAAACATAATCATATAGAATCATATCTTATTAGTCAACACTCATTGCCCATACTATCTTAGTGGACAAAGTCCATTTCCGAACCGAGTCACCCTCGTTTCAGTCCTGTTTCACTGAACCGGTATAACCTACCGTTCCAATCATGTCTATCTCATGAGATATAAAATCTTTACCCAATGTATTGGAGGGAGATATAGGTCCCACCCATCTCATAATTATACCATTCTTATTTGTGCCACAAAATCAAAAATCATACATCATTGCATAACCCATGTAATAAAAATGGGAATCTTAAACATCGTGACATCATCAAACAATTCATATAAGATAAAGGAATTCATAAAAATAATTCCATCACAACATAATCAAATCAATGTAATAATAGGGATATAAACAGAACCCTATATTATCTTAGATGGAAAATAATTTTGATAAAACACTTGAACTCCATTCCTGAGGAAAAGATCATTTCTACTTCAAAAACATTTTTACTTTCTTAACATGTCATAAAATTTTAAACTAAAAGAAGTTGATTAAAAATAAACTTGAAAACTTGTAAAGGAATATTCTTGGAAATATTTTTTTTAAAATCCATTCATGCCGTATAAGTTAAAAAAACATTCTTCTCGTACTTTTGTCGGAAAAGTCAAAAAGTACCTCGTAAGAAAAACGACAAAAGATTCCTTTCATATCTTTTACTAAAAACTCACAGAAGGGTAAAATAGGATTTAAACTATTGTAGGTGAATGTAAATAATATTACATATTGAGGAAACACGGATTTGGATGATAAAATACACCCCAGTAAATTTTAAAGTATAAACAATCTCGGATAAAAATGAGATTGTGATATTCCCCTTACCTTAGGTCCGATTTGCTTCGTAAGTGTCCGAACCTCCTGTATAATGATTTAAATAATGTCATTGACTTATTCTAGAATCATTCTCATTGTTATGATGTCATATATGGTTCACTTATGACTTTATATTACCCGTTCTTTTGAAAATTCCATGTTAAAGAGCGTTTTGAGTAAAATTGTTTCATTTGTCGTCCATGTTTTGACTTGTAATTATTCATATGATTACTTAGATCATGATTACTTAAATCCAGAATATAAAACATGATTTATATATAATATATACTCAGAATATACATATATATAATAAATCAGTAAGTGGAAAGAAATACACCGTTCATGGAGACGGTAGGTCGTACGTACGCATGAACGCTATTTTCGTTTCCTTATTGAGTTGAATGGAATTAAGTAGATGACATACATATATATACACATAAATCCAGGATCATTATTATGTCATATATTTAATGATTACTTATTATATATACTTTATAATCATTCATGAATGGTTAAAGTGGAGAATGAATCTCAACGCGTCGTGGAGACGGTAATCCGTACGTACGCACGAGCGATGATATCGTTCTCATGATCGTGGGACTATATTGGAGTGTATTTATACCATTTCAGAATCAATATAACTTTAAATTAATCATATATAGTTATTATTTACACAATTATACCCATCCAAGTAAGGTGGTGGTGCAAAATAGATTTCACCACGGCGTGGAGACGGTATTCCGTACGTACGCACGCGCGGTGATTTTGTTTTCCGTAGGATGGATAGATGGTGAAATATGGTTGTTTTATACTTATAATAACATATCAATATATGAGTGATACTGATGTTATTACTTCATAATGAAACAAATAAAGAAGAATAAGAAGAAGAAGAAATAAAGATGAAAGAACCGGTAACGGAAATTACCTCTTCTTTGAAGCGCCTCTTTGAGACCTCCTCCTAGGGCACTAAAATTGGTCTTTGAGGAATACCAGAAACTCTAGGATGTTTCTAGGGAAGTGGATAAGAGAATCTGTCAGGGGTTGGCCGAGCATGAAGGCTCAAAGTGTTGTGAGGAAGAGAGGGAGGGGGTGCCCTTTTATAAGGGAGGAGAGGGGCACCTTTGGAATAACTAAAAATATTATATTATTATAAAGACAAATTCGGTTTTAAATAGCTCCAAATTGATTTATTTCGAAGCTAAGGTGGGGAAGGGTCGAAAACATATCATACAATAGAATTTAGACAATTTTAGGTTCCTATTTTAACCTTATCATTTATATTTAACTTTAAGTTAGATAAATTTACTTTTACCGTGTCTTCTTGTTTTCTTACACTATAAGGTTAATAAACTTACTATATCAATCCAAACGAACCCCAAGTTGTTTATTATTAATATATATAACCTTATCTAAGTCATTTTGCAGAACCTTATATTTTTAGGAATAAAATAATAGATAATAATATAATATTTGTTTTAAAAACTATTTTATGTCAATTTTGACACTATTTAGTAGTTGATTTTTGTGAAACTCATAACAGATTGATTAGTTAGAAAAAAGTTAATTAAATAAATAATAACATGTCATATTAACATATAAAATTAGTTAAATTCATAAAAAGTATTAAATTACATTTATTTGGGCATTTATAACATCAATTATGTCAATATTTCATTAATAAGACAATTTCTGTATCATCTTTGTGTCATCATAAATGATAATTATTTAATCCCTAAAAATTATAAATAAATTCCTATGATGTCGATAATTGTATTATATTTGTGGATACTATTCATGTTCAAAGTTTCGTGAAGTTTATCACTAAATTAAAATTATTATACTTATAAAATTTAAGAAAGTGACATGTTGTCACATTCTTTGGTTTTAATAATAATTAACTTATTTTCATGTAAAAAATTCCATTAAATGAATCTAATCCGACCCTTAGGTGATATAGGTCGACTTTTAATCATCTAATAGGATTTTTCCAAGTGTTAGGGTAATTTTATAATATTATATTTTCCCTTAATTTCCCGATTTACCTTTAACTAGGGTAAATAAAATTTACCGTTGTTACTATTCATAATTCCCAAAAATAAAAAGTAACTTATTAACATAATTTGGATCCACTTATTCCAAATATGGAATCCATTTTTCCAAATTCAATATAAAAAAGTTGCAGAAATTAAATTAAATTTAATCCCGTTGTCGAAAGAAAACGGGTTTTTCTTTAAAACATTGCAAAAGATTGAATAGATTTATCATACGAATTCAAGGTGGAATCAATGATAATGACATAAATTATATTAAATGGTAAAAATATATTCTATTTATACTTTAAAACCATTCAATATTATAATTTAACCATATAAATTATTGCGATGAAAAAAGTTGTTTTTAATTAAAATATAGCATGTTTTTACTATTCATCAAAATATGAAAGTTACCAGAATAATATGAAAAATTTATCCAAAGTAAATTTTTATTTCATGATTCCAAAGAAGAAGTTTATTTTGTCAAATTGAACTTATAAACATGTCAAAAACTAGATTTAATGTGGGTGCGCCATCAAAAGGCGGCAAAACTTCATTTTTTTAAAAAATACTTATTTTACCCAAAAAAATTATTTTGTTCTTATACCATGTTTTAGAAAATGTGTAAGATGAATAATAATGTTATAAGATTAAAAATTTAGTTAATACTATTCATAACGGCTAGTTCATAATAATATTATAATAATATATCGTTGTTTAGTAAAACCCGGTATTGCGTACAACACACGCTATCGAGGAAGGTTGTGATTGCGTGTAATGCAAGCCAAGTCAGGGTTGCGTGCTGTGAAATAATCCTTAGTTGTTTCGTATATCATAATCCAACCATATTTCATTTATACATTGAATATATATATATACTCAATGTTTCGTAGAATAACTATTATCAAAATTGTGTGTAACACGATCCAAGAATAGTGTTACATATACTGCAAGATAATACGGTGTTGCGTATAGCGCAAGGTAATCTTGGTGTAGCATACAACAAAAGACATTAATGAAATTGAAAGAATATTCTTCATAAAATATTGGGGTGTTAAATTATACCCCCCTTAAAATGAATTTCGCCCTCGAAATTCGTCGAGGTTATAAATGGTTTACTATTCGAAAGTTACTTTAATAGAAACCCACATCGTAAAAAGGAATACCAAAACCAATATTTAAAAAAAGTATGAAAGGTAACAGTTACCCAAATAAACTAATCATTGGGTTTCCACATAGGTGAAAATATGGATTTGGAAGAGAAATCTAACTATCAAGTTCTGATAGAGAGTGGTAGAGAACATGGCTATGTAAAAGCTGGCAATCACAAAGCCATAAATTTGTGATGATCTAAGGTACTATCTGATTCATAAGATATAAGAGCACTAGGACAACATTTTTGGTTTTCAAGATCATTTCCCTAATGTTGATGAAATTGGAATTAGAAGAAATACTTTCGTGATTTTGGTATAGTCTCGCCGTTTGTCGTTCTTTGGACAATTTTGCACTTCATCTCTTAGAGAAATGAAGTTGAATTTGACATTGGTGATGTGTTAGTAGATCATGTGATAGAATTATGGGTCATTCCATCTGTCTCAAACAAAAGGTTAAAAAAGTTATCAAAAAATAAATAAGTACATCTATAGTGAGATTAATCATATATGGTTCCTAAAATGAACTTATACTTCATATATCATACCGCTTAATAAAATAAAACTAGTTTCCACTAACCAGAGACTTCCTGTAGGCCAGTGGTAGGCGATAAAGGCCAGTCGCACTTCGGTTGTGGATTCGATTCCTACGACCTTGTCCGACGCGATGGATTGTCGCCCGTCCTGCAGGTTGTCCTTTTTCTAAAACTATATTACTATAACATCCCATCATAATATCAAAAAAAACTTCTATCCTTAAACAATACTAACTTATGTCCACCATAATCCATTCCAATCTTTAGGCTTATCCATAATAATGCAGTCCATTCTCATAATATAGTGAAAATGATTACCAGAGATTTAATACCATCGTTGATCCCCATATATCATAAGATATGTCTTGTTGGACACATTCCAAACATTCAAAGGCCTTAATCATTTATTCTCTTGAATACCCATTGAACCTTAGTGAAAATATGAATGTAGTTAAAAGTTAACACTTTACACATACCAAAATCCTCAAAATTCTATATACTCAAACCATGATATCACTTAGTCCTTATATCAATCATGAGATCATGAATACTATCAAACATATTAGATTCTCTTTATCACTTCATTATGTGCATATCAACTGCTTTCCAAAAATATTTCAATCACTTTTCATGGTTACCGATGCCATAAAATTATTGAAAACCACAATAGAACAAAACATAAATATTCCAATATTCCACGATACTATATACAACATTATTTTGGAATCCCATTACATAAACACTTAGTCATTCCACCACATCGTTGTCATATTCAACATCGCCAATGGTGATCACATGTGACTTCCCATTGTCCTTTTCTTTAAGTGGTTTCTCATGTCGATCATCACTAACCCTTGGATTAGGGAATTTATTAGCATAATGCCCCATTTCCTTGCACTTGAAGCATTGAAGTGTAGTAGGTTCATTCTGTGTATCCCTTCCTTTGTTTGCATCATTAGACATCTTCTTCCCATCATTGCGGCATTCAAATGCCCGATGACCTTCCTTTCCACATTTGAAACATTTACTTGTCCCTTTAAGACAATCTCCACCATGATTCTTTCCACACTTTGAGCATAAGGAAACATTCCTCTTCTTTTCACCATTATTCTGAGATTTCTCCTTGAACTCCATCTTTCGTTTCTTATCAAAACTATGAGATGGATAAGTAACACCAACTTCCATTTCTACCTTGATATCACAACGCACAATTTCATCATAGCTACTGAAGTCTCTTATAGCTAATTCCCTTTGATGAATTGTTTTTAAGACACTGAAGAATCGATCAACTTTACTTTCAGGTTGGATGATAAAGCCAGATGCATACCTTGAAAGCCTTGTAAAGTTCGCTTCGTATACACCAACAGATTCATCATCCTTTTGCTTTAGTTCAAGAAACTCCTTCTCCATCTTTGTTTGAATAATACGAGGGAAGTACTTATTGAAAAATAAGTTCTTGAACTCGTCCCATTCCATGGACTCAATTTCATCCCTTTTCCTCGTATTCTTAATAAGATTCCACCATTGATCAGCATCACCTTCCAAACGATACACTGCTAAGATGACTTTATCATGTTCAAAACATTGAAGAACTAAAAATATCTTTTCAGTAGTACTAATCCATTGTTCAGCAACTAATGGATCAGTAGACCCGCTGAAAGAAGGTGGACGTTGCCTCATAAAGGACTCAATAGAATATTGTTCCCTTCTCTGCTCATTTGGAAGTCCAGAATGATTCATAGCTTGTGTAAGTATAGCAATAAGATTTTGCACTCCATCTCCCATAACATTTGTTTGTTCAGGAGGACAATCATTGCATTGTCCATTGCATTGATCAACATGGTTCCTTCGGGTTCCAGCCATCGTCTAAAACCCAAAAAGAATAGTGTGAGAGGAAAAAATCATGCTAGGGAAAACAACATAATTAAGGGGGAGTATCCTCAATATCTAACATCTTAGGTTAAATTCTATGAGTGATACCATAGTTCTAGGACTGTATCCTATACGTATACTTATCATTAGGGACATCCCTAGACATACCTTAGAAATATCTCTAGGGATCTCACTAATGATTTCGCATCCTAGTTTCCAAAGGTTGACTAAACCTTTCCTCTGATACCAAATGCAGAGACCTGAAGCTTGACATACATGGACATTACATTACTTTTGCGGAATACTTAGTACATAACAAAAACACACACACAAGGATTGTAATAGTTTAGTGTCTTTGGAAACTTAGAATATAATCTTCTAATCGTGGTGAAAGATCTTCAACCTATCCCATAATGATCTTCCTTTTTTTACCTAAAACCTTTCTTTATATCCTGGGGAAAAGAAAACATAAAAGGGTGAGCTCAAATACTCAGTAAAGGTAAACAAAAGAAATATCAATCACATCATATTCATAAAAACATAACATTTTGGAAATCTTAACCTGCAAAAGAGAGCATAATTTCATAACATGGGATAAATCATAATAGTGAAATGATGTCCCAATAATCATAACATAAAAAATGAAACTTTGTGGCATATAAACATAATCATATAGAATCATATCTTATTATTCAAGACTCATTGCCCATACTATCTTAGTGGACAAAGTCCATTTCTGAACCGAGTCACCCTCGTTTCAGTCCTGTTTCACTGAACCGGTATAACCTACCGTTCCAACCATGTCTATCTCATGAGATATAAAATCTTTACCCAATGTATTGGAGGGAGATATAGGTCCCACCCATCTCATAATGATACCATTCTTATGTGTGCCACAAAATCAAAAATCATACATCATTGCATAACCCATGTAATAAAAATGGGAATCTTAAACATCGTGACATCATCAAACAATTCATTTAAGATAAAGGAATTCATAAAAATAATTCCATCACAACATAATCAAATCAATGTAATAATAGGGATATAAACAGAACCCTATATTATCTTAGATGGAAAATAATTTTGATAAAACACTTGAACTCCATTCCTGAGGAAGAGATCATTTCTACTTCAAAAACATTTTTACATTCTTAACATGTCATACAATTTTAAACTAAAAGAAGTTGATTAAAAAAAACTTGAAAACTTGTAAAGTAATATTCTTGGAAATATTTTTTTTAAAATCCATTCATGCCGTATAAGTTAAAAAAACATTCTTCTCGTACTTTTGTCAGAAAAGTCAATAAGTACCTCGAATGACAAAACGACAAAAGATTCATTTCATATCTTTTACTAAAAACTCACAGAAGGGTAAAATAGGATTCAAACTATTGTAGGTGAATGTAAATAATATTACATATTGAGGAAACACGGATGTGGATGATAAAATACACCCCAGTAAATTTTAAAGTATAAACAATCTCGGATAAAAATGAGATTGTGATATTCCCCTTACCTTAGGTCTGATTTTCTTCGTAAGTGTCCGAACCTCCTGTATAATGATTTAAATAATGTCATTGACTTATTCTAGAATCATTCTCATTGTTATGATGTCATATATGGTTCACTTATTACTTTATATTACCCGTTCTTTTGTAAATTCCATGTTAAAGAGCGTTTTGAGTAAAATTGTTTCATTTGTCGTCCGTGTTTTGACTTGTAATTATTCATATGATTACTTAGATCATGATTAATTAAATACAGAATATAAAACATGATTTATATATAATATATACTCAGAATATACATATATATAATAAATCAGTAAGTGGAAAGAAATACACCGTTCATGGAGACGGTAGGTCGTACGTACGCATGAATGCTATTTTCGTTTCCTTATTGAGTTGAATGGAATTAAGTAGATGACATACATATATATACACATAAATCCAGGATCATTATTATGTCATATATTTAATGATTACTTATTATATATACTTTATAATCATTCATGAATGGTTAAAGTGGAGAATGAATCTCAACGCGTCGTGGAGACGGTAATCCGTACGTACGCACGAGCGATGATATCGTTCTCATGATCATGGGACTATATTGGAGTGTATTTATACCATTTAAGAATCAATATAACTTTAAATTAATCATATATAGTTATTATTTACACAATTATACCCATCCAAGTAAGGTGGTGGTGGAAAATAGATTTCACCACGGCGTGGAGACGGTATTCCGTACGTACGCACGCGCGGTGATTTCGTTTTCCGTAGGATGGATAGATGGTGAAATAGGGTTGTTTTATAATTATAATAAAATATCAGTATATTAGTGATACTGATTTTATTACTTCCTAATGAAAAAACTAAAGAAGAAGAAGCAGAAGAAGAAATAAAGATGAAAGAATTGGTAACGGAAATTACCTCTTCTTTGAAGCGCCTCTTTGAGACCTCCTCTTAGGGCACTAAAATTGGTCTTTGAGGAAGACCAGAAACTCTAGGATGTTAATAGGGAAGTGGAGAAGAGAATTTGGCAGGGGTTGGCCGAGCTTGAAGGCTTAAAGTGTTGTGTGGAAGAGAGGGAGGGGTGCCCTTTTATAAGGGAGGAGAGGGGCACCTTTGGAATAACTAAACATATTATTTTATTATAAAGACAAATTCGTTTTTAAATAGCTCCAAATTGATATATATAAAATATAAGGTGGGTAAGGGTCGACATCTTCTCATCCAATAGAATTTAGACAAGTTTAGGTTCCTATTTTAACCTTATCATTTATATTTAACTTTAAGTTAGATAATTTTACTTTTACCGTGTCTTCTTGTTTTCTTACACTATAAGGTTAATAAACTTACTATATCAATCCAAACGAACCCCAAGTTGTTTATTATTAATATATATAACCTTATCAAAGTCATTTGGCAGAACCTTAGATTTTTAGGAATAAAATAACAATTAATAATATAATATGTGTTTTAAAAACTATTTTATGTCAATTTTGACACTATTTAGTAATTGGTTTTTGTGAAACTCATAACAGATTGATTAGTTAGAAAAAAGTTAATTAAATCAATAATAACATGTCATATTAACATATAAAATTAGTGATATTCATAAAAAGTATTAAATTACATTTATTTGGGTATTTATAACATCAATTATGTTAATATTTCATTAATAAGACAATTTCTGCATCATCTTTGTGTCATAATAAATGATAATTATTTAATCCCTAAAATTTCTAAATAAATTCCTATGATGTCGATAATTTTATTAGATTTCTAGATACTATTCATGTTCTAAGTTTCATGAAGTGTATCACTAAATTAAAATTATTATACTTATAAGATTTAAGAAAGTGACATGTTGTCACATTCTTTGGTTTTAATAATAATTAACTTATTTTCATGGAAAAAAGTCCATTAAATGAATCTAATACGACCCTTAGGTGATATGGGTCGACCTTTAGTCATCCAATAGGATTTTTCCAAGTGTTAGGGTAATTTTATAATATTATATTTACCCTTAATTATCCATTTACCTTTAACTAGGGTAAATAAAATTTACCGTAGTTACTATTCATAATTCCCAAAAATAAAAAGTATCTTATTAACATAATTTGGATCCACTGATTCCAAATATGGAATCCATTATTTCAAATTCAATACACAAAAGTTGAAGAAATTAAATTAAAATTAATCCTGTTGTCGAAAGAAAACGGGTTTTTCTTTAAAACATTGCAAAAGATTGAATTGATTTATCCTACGAATTCAAGGTAGAATCAATGCTAATGACATACATTATTTTAAATGGTGAAAATATATACTATTTATACTTTAAAACCATTCAATATTATAATTTAACCATATAAATTATTGCGATGAAAAAAGTTGTTTTTAATTAAAATATAGCGTCTTTTTACTATTCATTAAAATATGAAAGTTACCAGAATAATATGAAAAATTTATCCAAAGTAAATTTTTATTTCATTATTCCAAATAAAAAGTTTATTTTGTCAAATTGAACTTATAAAAATGTCAAAAACTAGATTTAAAGTGGGTGCGCCATCAAAAGGCGGCAAAACTGCATTTTTTGAAAAATATTTATTTTACCCAAAAAATTTATTTTGTTCTTATACCATGTTTTAAAAAATGTGTAAGATGAATAATAATGTTATAAGATTCAAAATTTAGTTAATAAAATTCATAACGGCTAGTTTATAATAATATTATAATAATATATCGTTGTTTAGTAAAACTCGGAATTGCGTACAACACACGCTATCGAGGAAGGTCGTGATTGCGTGTAATGAAAGCCAAGTCAGGGTTGCGTGCTATGCAAGAATCCTTCATTGTTTCGTATATCATTATCCAACCATATTTCATTTATTCATTGAATATATATAAATATATATACTCAATGTTGCGTAGAATAACTATTATCAAAATTTTGTGTAACACGATCCAAGAATAGTGTTGCGTATACTGCAAGCTAATACGGTGTTGCATATAGCGCAATGTACTCTTGGTGTAGCATAAAACACAAGACATTAATGAAATTAAAAGAATATTTTTCATAAAATCTTGGGGTGTTACACCGCCAGAGGCACAGGTTCAGTCTCTACCGTGGCTTCGGTTGCAGGTTCTTGTCTGCTGGTGGTACACTTTTAACGCCACCGACCACTCACGGGAGGATAGTTGTTTGTGCCACCTCTCCTTCTATAGTCAACCAATGTGTCGACTGCCTCCTCTGATCGATGTGACTGACGAGTCGCGACCCTATGCTCAACAGCGTCACGCGACGATGCACCGCAACTCCCACATTTTCCATGGATGACGAGATGTGAACTCTTTTTTCTCACCAGTGGCACATGAAGACATGTCGTACCTCCTCCATGGCTAGCCGGTGTCGGACATTCTAAATACTACCATGGCTTTGTGATGCGGCCTCCTCTTGCAGAATGTGTCGGCGCACACATTCTTCTTAACTGGTTAGTGTCGTCGTGCTAGTGGTATTCCATGGAGAATTCAAGGGTGTAGAAAATATTGCAGAGTTTTTGGGTCATTTTAGTTATTCTAGCCCCTCTATGTTAGATCGTAATAAAGAGGGAGGATAGAGGGGTTCAATTGAAATAAACAATAATCAAAACCCATACCTCATTAACCCATTGGATAGCTCCCATGATTGAATGTGGATCGTGTTCTTCATTCCTGCAAATGGTTCGCAATGACGCCACTCATATATCATCCTTTATTTCATGGTTTGATGTCACTCATCACCTCCTTCTACGGTCAGCTTCATCCTCTAAGGATTCATCATCTCGGCACTCCATTAGAACTTTGTTTCTTGGCAATGTTGTGTCGATTCCCCTCCCCAAACTCCATATTTATCAGAGAGGGGGAGGGTAAGTAACGACGTGAGGAATTAATGGGTGGAAATTAATTAGGAACCTTCATAATTCCCCATAAAAATCATTACTTAAGATTGAAAAGTCATTCTATTTTTTGGCTTTACACTTCGTTGGCCCAAAACTCTGCTTGTTTGTTGATGGAGAAGAAAGAAAATAACATAATAAAATTATTTCATTTCATTTATTTTAAAAAATGAACAAAACCTAAATTTTTATCTAGAACTACTACAGTCAATTTAAATCCTCTCATAAGAATATCTTGGAACTGAGGATTCAATTGTGTCCTCATATTTTTAATTTCAGCAACGGTTCAAATGTTAGAAAACGCCTCTCATGCATTTACTAAACGTAACTGAAAACAAAAGTTTATAAATTCATTCTGGGCACATCGGGACTCAAAATTAGGTGCCGTAAATTTTCATAGACTCATAATAATTCAATATAACAAGAAACAATTACATGGAAAATCTTTATCTTTACATTATCCCCACTTTAGGGCTTTTTTCCCCAAAAGACACAACATAGACAAAAGAAACAAATGGCGGTACTGAGCATGACTCTGAGCCTCCCACTCCCATGTTATCTCATGGAGGTTACCATGCTGCCAACGAACGCGCACTAGAGGTATCGACTGCCCAGAAAGGAAAGGCTCCTGTAGATCATCAATCTTCATGGTAACCTCTGAAATGTCTCTCCATTATCGAGGTCCATCTTTCCATGGTTGATTTTGTGAGATGGTTGATGCATGTATCTTCTCAGCTAGGATACATGGAAGATGTTGTTCACCCTCTCAAAATGTGTTGGAAGTTACATGAGGTATGCCACCTCACCTATCCTCTTAAGTATAATAAAAGGTATGATAAACCTCGTGGATTACGTGTTGCCTCGGCCAAAACTCTGTAGTCCCCGTTGAGGAGAGACTCACAAGAATATGTGGTCCCCCACCTAGAACTCCCAACGTATCCACCTCCTATAATCAAAAGGATTATTTCTGCTATGTGCAGTCTTCATCCACTCCTGGATGGTCTACTCCTTCTTAGTGGTAGCCTGTACTAAATCTGCACCCATAAGTGCTGACTCCCGTGGGGTTTTTCCAGCATAGAGGTGATATGCACGGTCGACCGTACAAGGCCTCGAATGGTTCCGTACTAATGGTGGAGTGATAAATCTTGTTTTATGCGAACCCCACCAAGGTCAATTGATCTTCCCAGCTATGGACAAAATCTTGGACACATGCACGAAGCACGTCCTCCAGTGTCTGAATGGTCTGCTCTATCTTATTATCTGTCTGAGGATGAAAGGGAGTGAAAAAGTGTAGCTGTGTCCCGAATGCCTCATGTAATATCTTCTAAAATTTGGATGTAAAACATGTTTCATAGTTAGAGATGATTTTTGATGGAGCCCCATGAAGTCATACAATCTCAGGTACTTAGAGGCATCCCACGCCCTCAATAGATCCCTACTCTCGAATGGGTAAGAAGTGGGAAGACTTGGTGAGTCGGTCGACGATCACCCAGATGGAATCATGTCCCATTGATGTACATGGAAGCTAGGTCATAATGTCTATAGAGATACCATCCCACATCCACTACATCACCTCTAGTGGTTGTGTCAATCCTGTTGGAACCTGAAGCTCGGCCTTCAATTCCTGAAAAGAGAGGCATCGAGAAACAGACTCTGCTATAGCCTTATTTATCCTTTGCCACCAGTACTGATGTCGGAGGTCCTAGTATATCTTCACTAAACTAGGATGTACAGCCAAAGGGGACATATGAAACTCCCTTAACACAACCTCCTGTATAGCAACCAATACCACGGTACGTTTTCTAAGGAGAATGATGTTCTCCCATCCTTCAAAAAAATCATTTAGGTGCCCATCCTTGGGATATCTAAGCACATCAAGCCTCACAGTCAAAGTCCCCAAGATTCTCCTCTTTGACTCGCTGAAGGAGTGGGGGAGTGACTGCAAAAGACTGGAGGTAAGTTTATCCATCTCTGTCCACAAAAGATATTTTCAATGCGGCTAGCTGCTCTGTCGCCTCACTTAGCACCTATAGACCAGACCTCCTGCCGAGTGAATCTGCTACCATGTTCCCCTTCCCCAGAGTATTAACTATCTCAAAGTCATAGTCCTGGAGGAACTATAGCCATCAACACAGTCTCGGGTTCCGGTCCATCTGAATTAAGTTATACCTGAGACTTTTGTGATCAGATTAGACTATAAAATGATCTCCCATCATGTAATGTCGCCACACCTTCAAGGTGAATACCCCTGGTGCAAACTCCAGGTCATGTGTAGCATAGTTCTGCTAATTTTTCCTCAGCTATCATGAGCCATATGTGATCACTTCTTACTACTGCATCAGGACACACCAATGTCTAATTTCTGATGTGTCGTAGTAGACTACATACCTAATTACCTCTTCTGGTAGCCTCATGATGGGGGAACTCATCAGTCTCTGCCTCAACTCCTGAAAACTCTGACAGCATCTCTCTATCCATACAAAGAGCTATCATTTCATTTTCAAAGCTGAAAAAGGGTGATTCAACTATGGAGAAGTCAGGAAATAATCTCTAGTAGTATCTGACCAACCCCAGGTATCTCTACTCCTTGGTCACACTCGTGGGTGGATTCCAAGAAAACACAACCTCTACCTTCATTGGATCCACTACAACTCCAGCATCCAAGATTACGTGTCCTAGAAAGCAGACCTCTTGTATACAGAACTAGCACTTCATGATCTTACCATAAATTTGGTTCTCTCAGAGTGTATCCAGAACCTTCTGCAGATGATAGGCTTGCTACTCCACCTTTGTTGAGTAGCCAATGATGTTTTCAATGAAGACCACCACAAAGCGATTAAGGTATGACCAGAATATCATTTTCATGAGTCCCATGAACATGGAAGGGGAATTAGTTACACATAATGACGTAACCAAGAACTCATAGTGGACATAACAACATCTGAATGGCATCTTTTGCACATCTTCATATTGTACTCTGAGATGGTGATATCCTGATCTATGATCTATCTTCAAAAACAAACTATCTCCCTTTAGCTAATTGTAGAGATCATGTATCCTCGGTCGTGGATACTTGTTCTTCATGATCACCTGGTTGAGCCACAGATATTCCACACAGAGTCTCAAACTCCAATATGCCTTCTTGGTGAACAAAATCAGGGCTGCCCATAGTGAAATGTTGGGCCCTATGAACAATTTGTTTTTCAAGTCCCCCAACTGTACCCATAACTTAAGAAGCTCCGCTGGATCCATCTGATAAGCTAGTGTAGATATAGATGTCGTCTCAGGTTACAGGTCATTGTAAAATTCTGCATCCTTCTGTAGAGGTAGTCCTAGAACGTCATCAGGAAAGACATCGACATACTGGTCCACCACTACAGGATTTTTCATACTCTCAACATCTTCTACTCCAAGGGTAAGGCTACCCAACTGATGTGTAATCGGCTGCACCCTTCTCTATGTAAGTCCATCCTATGCTGCAATAGATCCTTTATCACTGGTGAATGAAAACATGGTCGCATATGTGCGGACACACCACACATTGTGTATAATACAGTCAATCTAAGCATGGACTATAGATAACCATTCCATACCCAATATTACATTGTAAGGCCTTGACGCCACTACTAAGAGATCCCAGCCAAAGATATCTCCTCCTAGAGTAATCTAAAACTATTGGAACAAGTGTGTAATTGTCAAATATTCTATTATCAGAGTCTCTAGTCCTAAGGATTAAGAAAATGGCTCCACCAGAATTTCCGAGCATTGAATGTTGGTCGCGGAAATAATAGAGTGACGAGCACCTGTGTCTATAAGTATTACAGCTATGGTGGAGTACACATAGATCATACCTCTAATCATCTCCAGAGTGTCATGGTCGTAGGACTTAGCTTCCTGGAGTTGAGCTCGTCCCTATCCACCTACTCCCTGTGGTCAGGGTGGACCACCTAGTGGTTGTGGCGGTAGAACCTTGTATCACCCCCCACCGCCTGCTGCATGGTCAGCTCCTCTGCAATGTTCACATACTGCCTGCAAACCT
Organism: Viscum album; assembly: GCA_963277665.1. NCBI lineage: Eukaryota > Viridiplantae > Streptophyta > Magnoliopsida > Santalales > Viscaceae > Viscum > Viscum album. The sequence goes on along the minus strand of OY728143.1, from coordinate 55,570,590 downwards.
CTTCAATAAAACTTCTACCTCTACCTTGGAGGTCCCTCAACCATCTATTGGTCATCTATATGGTGGTTTGGGCAGTCGTGAGCCAAGTGACCCTACTCGCCGCACGTGTATCACTGCCTTTCCCTCGTCTGACCTCCTTTACCTCCCAAACTCCGCACCTCTGACCCTGCTTCCTAGGGCCAACCACCAGAAGGTTGGGTCTGCTTGGACCTCTGTTTCATCTGTCGACTACCAATAGCAGATAACTCTACTTTGTGTCTCTTAGTGTTGGGTCTCACGGACGGTGCCTATATAGCTAGGATGCTCTCCACTAAATGCTCTCTCTCTAGTACCCCAGCCTTCTCCGGTATGCTGAGTGATTCCATCGATGCTCTAATCTCATGTCGAAGAACCAAGTCAAAGGATTGGGCCCTAAAGAATGGGTCTCGTACCATGTTAGTGAGTAGCAGGAGAGATCAGTTGTCCTTTCCGAGTACTGGTGCACTGTCATGCAGCCCTATTGTAGGTTAAACAACTCTTGTATATGCACATAGCATAGAGTCAATGGGATGAACCCTAACAAGAAAAGGCTCTCGAAGTTCAACCAAATGAGGTTCACATCGTCGTGTATCAGGAATATCAATATCCACCATCTCTCTTCTTCTACTTAGAGGAGACTAGCTATTAGGATCACTATATGGTCGGCCGGTGTCCCAACAAGGCGGAAAAATCTAGCTACGACCTCCAACCAGTCCTCAGTTGCCTTCGGGTCCGTCAAGCCTCAGAACCTCAGAGGCCACTGCCATTAAAACTCGTGCAACACACTGATTTAGTGTGAACCCTCTTCTGGTGGGGATTGTGGAAATGGCTACCCAACGCGTTGTGGGGCAGCAAGAATACCACCTAAAGGTTCTTACGCCCGAAGAGGGTCGTGCACCGAGGCCTCAGCACTCTGTGGTCCGTCATGACATACTCTCCTAGGAATCCTGGCTGGTTGTATACATGGTAGCACCCTGAAAGAAGAAAGGTGTTTCATGGAAAAAAAAGTTATACCTGGTGAGCTGACTCAAATAAAATCAAAAGAAACTTTTTTCCAAAAACACAAGCAATTAGTGTTTTCGGACAATGATTCGGCACTCAAAATTAAAGGTCCCGGTGCATGGATACATCAGTTTTCATAACAACACTAAACTCTTTAAACTAAAAAACACACTCATAACACTTAACACTATTGCTATATTGAAAATATCAGATTCCTTTTCTTTTGGTAGAATTGACTCCTCTGATACCACATTATCACAACCCATCCCCTAAGCCCCATGTTGTAATCACCCCAAGAAATCCTTCCAAAGGCTAGGGGCTGGAGACTAGCACTAGAAAGGAGTATCCCTATAATGGGAATGAATTTCTTTTAAACCTGTACAAACACAGACTTGAATGAAACAAGAAGAAACCACTAAGTAACTGCTGTAGTAAAAGAGTTCTTAATATAAGGGGCTGAAATACAATCCCCAAATGGAAAACGTCAAGTATAATTGAAAAGTAAAAAACAAATGAAAAAAGGGAAACAAATCCTACTTCATCTTCTGAGGATATTACCTAAAGGGTAGGTGCAAATAGACTCCTAGGAACTCCACGTCCACCCATCTCCTCCGCATACCACCTTGTCTTAGCTCGCTCAAACCTCAGCCCAGCTGCTCATCATCTGCACAAGACACAATAAGGTGCGGGCGATGCCCATGCAGGGGTGAGTATAAAAATTCCCAATAGAGACCTCGAGACCCCTGAAGGTCTCTCGGAATTACAAAATGGAAAACCAGAAAGCATGATCTCTATCACAATGCATGAATCAATAGACACAGCTCCAAAATAGTCTCATCTCAAACCAAGTTTTCAGCGAAGTATAGAAGTACAGATTATTTTTCACAAATCTAGATCATCTTATTCTATCAATAGGCACTACTTCTAACCGTATGGAGTCTGACCCATATATGATCGATAGGTACTAACCCCCAAAATGATCCACATATGATCCGACCCACCCAGAGTCGATATGTAACTATCCCCCATTGACCAACACAGGATCTAACACACATACGATCGGAATGCAATGACCCACACAGGATCACTGAGTGCTGACCCACACATGATCTAACCCACATAGGATCAGTATGCACCATCCTATATAGGATTTCTGAGCACTGACCTACATATGATCTATCTCCAACCTCCGCCTCACTACCAGCCACTGGATTCCTCGCACCCAGTGTGCTCGAGTTCCGTAAAATCTTCCCTCGGGATAATGCTCATACCTCAATCGCCAATAAGATCCAAAGAGGATTAACCCAAAAAACTTCCATGTTGTAAGGATTCCAACATGATAGATAGTGCGTCAATCAGACGTTCGGTCTGTGAGTTATAAGCGTTTTATTTCCAAGGGCATGGATGGATTCGGGTTTGATCCAACATGATTGTAGTCCAACTCTCTCAAAAACTCAAGAGAATTATACCAAAAGGACCTTCTTGATCCAAGGATCCCAACTCTATAGATGGTTCATCAAATAGACATCCGGTTCTCAATATATGGCTCTTTATGTGTGTTTGGGCTCGGTTGGCTCGGGTCCAGTCCAACCCGGTCGGACCCACCCAGCCCGAACCAGTCTAGGATGGGTCGTGGTGGGCTTGGATGGCTAGGCAGAGGTCTAACCCAGCCCACAAAGTCAGCCCAGCCTACAAGGGGGCTTGCAAGGGTGGCCTAACACGCAATGGGCGGCTAGTGAAAGGGCGGCCCAACCATGGTGGAGCGTGATCCGGCACGAGGTGGGGCGTGGTCCTACTGAATGTGGGTCATGACTAGGATGGGGGGGCAGTCCTATCCATGGGGAAGTGAGGCCCCACTATGGTGTATGCCCTAGCCAGTGTGGGGGGTGTGACCCACCCCCCCCCCCCCCCCGGACTCCCGAACTGTGAGGAGATTGTTCGGTTTGCGAGCCGGGGGCGCTTTTGGGCACCGTACGGTCGCCTCTTGGGTTTTGTTTGTTAGGAAATCCCCTCTGCATTAGATCTTAAACAAGAGGGAGGATAGAGGGGTTCAATAAATTCACTAGAAATAAATGATAAACCAAACCCCTACATCATAAACCTATTGGAGAGTGCTCGCACATGATGGTGGATTGTGTTCTTTGTTCCCGAACCCAGTTCCCAACAATGCCACTCATATGTCATCCTTTTGTTCATTTTTCGATGTCACCCATCGCATCCCTCTAGGATCGGCTCTGTCCTATAACGGTTCAGCATCTCGGCACTCCTTGTTCAATTCGTTGTCCGGCGATGTTGTGCTGATACCCCTCCCTAAACTCCATATATACAAGAGAGAGGGAGGGTAAATAATGACATGGGGAATTAATGGGGGATCATTAATTAGAATCATTTATAATTTCCCAATGACTGCGTTACTTATGATTGACAGGTCAAGACAATTATTAGCTTGACACATCACTATCCCCACACTCTGCTTGTCCGTTGGTGGTGCAGAAAGAAAATAAAATAATAAAATAATTTCTTTTATTTTCTTTTCAAAAAATCAAAAAACATAAAATTTCCTCCAGACCTACTATAGTCAAAGTAAAGACACCCTTAAGTGAATCCTGGCACTTAGGATTCAATGGTGCCCTCATATTTTTAATCCGATCAACATTTCAAAACATAGAAAACGACGCTCATGCGTTTATTGAAAGTACATGAAAAAAGTTTTCAAATTCATTTCAGGGACACCGTGCCTTAGAATCAGGCGCCATCAATTTTTTCATACTCGTAATTATTGCATATAACTAAAAAAATACATGTAAAATATGGGTCTTTAAACCATGTACTACGGTGTGCATTGGGGGAAAAATCCCGCATGGGCCTCACGATACGGCCTTGACCTTTTATATGGGTGCATGTGTTTTTGGGAGCCCACCATGGTGCATGATATTGAGTGAAGTACCAGACACATTTCATTGATAGGGATACTATAAAACTACTCGACTTCCAATGTGGGACAAATATTTTTAGAAGTATTCATTTTTATAACAATAATGTCATTCTAATCACATTTTGTCTCATGCAGGTGATATTCCCACACCATCGAGATATTGTATCCTCCACCAACTTTCAAAACACTTCCCACCAATTCTATTCCTCCAAACTCCATTTATGTATCCATAAGAGCCTAATCTCAAGCCTAATCCCAACATCCAAGCTTCTAACCACCTTGTATTGACTTGGTCACCTAAGTCAGCCAATATGGAGGTCATTGAAAATCTATATTCAAACAAATTGAAATATGGAATAAGTAGAGGGAAAATAAACTACTTTCCACTACCCCGCGATCTAGGGCCACATGAAAATGACACATCTACACCATCATCCACACCATGAACCATGAAGGAAATTCCATGGTGAGTAGGTCCACACCCCTGAAGATCTCCCCAAACCTATGAGAGGATCTTGAATAATTCAAATATAAACTTTTTATAATGATTATGGTATATATTTAATTGAATAGTGAGGAAAACCCGCAGTCAATAAAAGTAGAATCCTTCACCACCATTATTGATTTTGCACACTAAGATTAGAGGTCATGCCAAGCTTGTTCCTTCATTAAATTATTTTATTTTTATTTTCTTTGGTTTTTTATATTATTTTCTTTTATTAAATTTTAAATCAAATCCATTTAAGATTAGATTTAAAAATATCTACCCTTATTATTCTTATTCTACTACTATTACTAATTCTTATTCTTCTTCCTCATCTATACATTGGTTTTTTTATTATAATTTTATTTCAATTTATGTAATTCTATCAATATACATCACACTATTTTTATTTTTATTTTTATTTTATCTTCAGAAATCATTAATTCCACAGTTACCTCTTACCATAAATAATGATGGGCTTGAGTGGGGATGTCTTGGGAGAGGTAAGTTGTGTTTTCCTATCATTCTGAAAATAAATTCATATGATGTATTTATGTTTTTTCTAAGAAAGAATGAAATATTTGACTATGGTGATTCCTCACCATTAAACTAAACTCAAACTCACTTCTATTCTTTTGTTAAAATATTACCTTCCCTTATGCTAAAAATAAGCTCTTAAAGTGATGAATTTTATCCTTTTAGTTGATGAGATAGCATACAATGGATGTGGGTAATATAAGGATTCACATTCTCGATTGATGTAATCTATCAAATATCATTAATGGAGGAGTTTTAATTTTTTTATTAAAGGAATTCAATATTTAACTATAACTAAATAACATAATAATGACTTAAGAGAGAGATTTCATAACTATGCTTTCAATTTGAATTTATACACAAAAACGTGAATGAAGTAACAAATAAACCAAACCATAAAGGCAATGTTCTTTCTTTACCAATATCATTATTTGACTTCATGTTAGTTTATTTTTAACACTAAATTATTCCATTAAAATTTTGTTTCATTCATTGGATAAATGACAACACACAAAATATGTTTTTTTGGTGTATTAGAGTTTATATGTGAACAACTGGGAAAGATCTTCAAGTAAGATGACCATGGTCAGCATATATGCTACATTATAAATATACATTTTCTTATCTAGACCTCATAAATGGCTAAGAGACACTTATCCATGCATGGGTAGGTCATTGTAGTCATGCATAGGATGTGGGAAGGCTAGCACAAGACTAGGCCCATGAAGAGAGGTTGTGTAATATAGTTTTTCCTACTACCGCATTGGCCATGTGGTGCGGCATGGATCTTGTGTGTTATTTTTGTGTGTGTTTGTGTCTAACTATCCACCCTAGTGTTAGATTATGATCACCTATTGTAACATGTGTTAAATTAATCTCTCACATATTCACTTCTTCAGTTCATTAGTGGAAAAAATTTATTGGTAATGTACGTCATTTAACTAGGACAATGCATCCTGCATCGGCCCTACCCTTCCATGCTTCGATAGATTGTTCCACACCAATCTCCTATATATTAAACTCTCCACATACCATCCACTACTACATACTAGGAAAAATAATTTATGCCCCTTGGAAGATAGAGCTCGGGCACTTCTTCCATTCTAAGGCCTATGACCACCCTTGATCATCTTTCAATCCTCAGTCGACCACTATGAAGAATATTTTGTGTTCTCTATGACCACTATATGGGTCTAATGTGTTAAGGAAGAGTAAATCACCACTTGAAATACCATGATTCAACACTATTACACCTTTTATATGACATGTGTTCCTAATTTAATGGTCAATCCCATGTATGAGGCTACATAGCTTGTCAATGCTACAAAATTGAAACACATAAACAATTTAAGTTTTTTCAAATAAAAAAACATGTAGGTATCATGGGGCTTTAGTTTTTAAAAAATATATAGATTCATTTGATCTTTGAAACTATACATAAACTGAGGTTAAGGACTTTAGTTTCGTATATGAGAAAGGGCATGGACACATCCCTGAGCAGAGCTCATAGCACATAGTGGGATTTCATTAACAAATGGTTTGAGGCCGCATGCTTCATTTTTTTGTTGTTTTTTCTTTTATATTTCATTAATTTTTTATATTTTTGTTTAATTATTATGTAATTATAATAAACATTTAGTAAAATTTATTCATACATGATCTTCTATAATTTGTGTTATTGATCCCCTTCTTCTTCTTCTTATTTTTATTTCAATAATTATGTTTAATTTTTCTTTATTTCCTCTTATAATCTTAAATTCTCCCCAAATTCTATTTTATTTTATTTTATTTTCTTCTTCACACTCTATTATTCAATTTTTTTTTATTTTTATTTCCATTTCCTTTTTCTTTTTTTAAATTATCTTCTTATTTTATTTTATTTCTTATCTCCACATTTTACTCTTACCCTAAAAAATTAGGGGCAAACCAGAGTCTTCACTCAAGGGTGGTAAGTGGTATTTCATTCAATTTTGAGATTTAGTTTACTTGTTTTCTTTATATTTTTGGTGAAAAGGTTAAATTGTATTATTGTAGTGATCTTACATCTAGAAAATAAAATCAAATCCATTTATATTCTCCTATTTTAAAATTTGTTTCACTCATACTAAACATATAATATCAAGTGACAATGTTGATTTGTTTAGTGTTTAAATGAAAAACGATGGAGTTACTTCCATGAAGTATTCAGATTCTTGAATGAGGTGTTCCATCAACAATGAAAATAAAAGGAGGTGGAAATTAGTTTTCTATATGAAATCATAATTTTCAAAACACTAAATAAAATAGAATTAGATTACGAGTGAAATTTTTTGATTACACAATTATATAAAATTTAAACACCAACAAGGATAATGATGGAATCCAAATAAAAACCCACAAAGACCATTTTATTTATTTTCTAGTCAAATTTTATATTTTCATGTTAATTTATTTTTCACACTCATATTATATTTAAAGCCCTTTTAATTACATATAAAATAAAAAAACCAAAACTATGTAGTATAGGTTAATTAGATTATATAGGTGAAGCATTATGATGGTCCTCAAGTGAGAAGACCCTGGTCAGCCTCTATACTTCACTAGTAAAAGAATTTCTTTTCCCGTGTCTTTTGAAAATCACACTATCAAAATTCTGAACTGTTATCCAGAAACTAAGCAGTATATTTTGTACGTTTTCAATTTTCACACTATATGATGTTTTAATACATTTAAAAAATCAAAAAAATCATAAATTTTTTTCTTGATTCATTATAAGGTTCTATTTATTGACACATGGAATAATTACTCAGGGTTGTCAGATAAAAAAATAGTTATACACATTTCAAGGAAGCATCTTCAACAAAGGATGAATGAAATAACTGACATGGAAAAACATTTTATGAATGGGAATTACTATGGAATTATAATTTATTAAATATAATATATGATTGATAATTTCAATATTAATTATTGTAGACTAAATTTCCAAGGGAAAGTGCAATTGGAGATTCAAAATTTTACTAAGGACATCCGGGAAGTTAAGACCCAACTTGATGACCACCAATATCCCTACCAATTGTGCATATTGATCGATAGTGATAATGATGTGATAGATTGGACTCATTATATAGATGATTTTACCACATAGATACATGTTGGGGATCAAAAAGAATTAAACGACATCTGGACTGAGTATGAGGTATAACATGATCTACCCATTACATACAATGTAGAAGATCATGTACCATTAGACTTATCTATGTCCATAGAAGATGAGGAATATAGAAAAGTAGTGGAATTAGAGGAAATTTGGGAGGATCCCAACTATCTAAATCGACTTTCTATAATCCAAGACCAGGAGGTACTCAACAATGAGTTTTAAGATTTAAAAATTTAGGGTGTTGAACATATCTCAAAGAATGTTACAATTTATTTTATTCTATCTGAATTTTTTATTAATTAACACTATAAGTAATTTTCATATTTGGATAATATTTTCTAGGCCTTAATGTAATATGATGAAAAAATACAAACACCAAATAAAGAACACATTTGGCTCCCAAATTTTGAAGTACATGTATTTGAGGAACCACATGAGGAATCCAAGTGTCTATGTCTAAGGAAAGATACACATGATTCTCACATTCGAAGGTAAAATTTTAATATCAGTGTCATTTTTCATCATGAAAAACACCCACATACTTCCCCATTTATCACTGAATTTAGGAATCCCATTTTGATTCATGATTGGACACAAAAGAGGAGATTGCATAATTAAATACAAAGAGGGAAGATTATTCATTCATCATGCTACCCCTCAAAAAAAGCTATACATAATTGTTAAGGGGGTAGATCAGGTATAATATATTAATGCATTATTCACCACCAATAATTAATAAGTGGATTATATGAAAAAATGTGTTGGATGAAATTCAATAAGTTCCACATATAATAAATATTTGGATAACAGCTGGTACTACCTTCGAGAGGTAGTATAAATTTTGGGCACACATCAGAGATCATACAAATACTTATCCTTTTTTTATTTATTGGTAATTAGATTTTACCTTTATTATTTGGATTATATTAACATATATCCAACCCCCTATATCATTTTCATCTTTAATGAAATAATCCTGATTATTAATTTACTAGTTATCTTTTATAGGACCATGACGGATAAAGTAACCCACAAAAGTGGAGGAAATGGAATGAAGCATCATGGTAAAAGGATATAACTTTTAAGGTTTATCTTTTAAACTCCCTAACCTTTTTATAAAAACATTTATTGAGATTTAAATATAAAATTCCATTGACATGCTATGTATTTATTCTTAACATGACATATCATGGAGATGTGAGTTTTATAAGAACCCGGTAATGTCGTGTTTTATATTTCAATATTAATGAAATTGAATGAGTAAAATGTATAATAGAATTATAAAGTGAAATATGGATATTAAAACAAAGAACCATGATTTGATGGAATTGGTTGATTCATTTAAATACAATTTTCATATCATTTTTCATGCTTTGAGTTTCAAAAATTGATGTGAAGTGATTTATTATTATTAATCATTCTGTTAGTGATTTTCCTAAATCATATGTCCATTCCATGAGGTTTTCAAGACCAATTATTTATTTTTTATCGTGATCATATTTCTTGAGTGATGATGGGAAATGGAAACTGCTAGAATGGTAATTTTAACTTTTAAAAGATATGAATATGAAAAAACACATTTAAATTTATTGATTTAAATTTTGAAAATTGTAAATCATCTGTACCAACTTTATATAAATATTCATTTCAACAATTGATACATTTGGAGAACTTAATAAGGATTAGCCTCATTTCCGGACAATTTTATTCATTATTACCGTCCTCTTTGAATTTTTATGATATTTTAAAGTTGATGTTGTGGGGGTGGGGAAATAATGGTGTAATGTATTGGATAACTTGTAAAGAAGAAAGTGTGTGTATTCTCTTTGTATGTGTTAATAAATGTTTTTTATTAATTCGTTATTCTTTATAGTTTTATCTTCTTCGAAAAAAATAAGAATATATATATGGGTTCTGACTAGGTATAATCAAAAATCACGATTACTAGAACAATTATTTTTAGCATACCTGGTTTGTTGGTGGATGTGATATTAATTCTAATCATAAATTTAAAAAAAATAAAAGTAATTTTCTGAAAAAAAAAATTAAAATAAATTGAGATAACTATAAAAGGTGAAAAACATTAATTATACATTATTTTTATCATTACAATTACACTATGATTTTTGGTGATGTAAGAGTTTATACATTCAATGGATAAAATACGTTGCACTTTTAATTTACATATCATGAATTTTAATTTATATAGATACATCCATTATGAGAATTATTTTTTATCATCTATTCCCACAAACCTTAATTCATTGATACAATTTAACCATTATTTAAAGTCCCCATTATTTAATTTTCCTTCTGTAATTAAAACATGAATAAATTATTCCCATTACAAGACTATAGATAGGGAACATGTTATCATTATATAAGTACAACTCAACTATAATTTTATATTGAGAGATGAGTGAAAATTTTCAAAATAGAGGTCAGTAAATATTTGGAAAGTTTAATAATAAAAAATTAAGTAAATTGAATGAATGAAAGGAGAATTTATATCATTTTTCAAAGGGTAAAATTAAAATTTGTGAAGTGAATAATCCTTTCAAAAGTGAGAAATTGAATTGTTATTTTAAGATGAATAAGAAAAGAATATTTAATATTAATAACTAATTTATTTTATTGAATTAGAATTTGAATAATGTTAACATTGGTTCCCTTTTATTTCAATGTTGATATTTTATTCTTGAATATTGGAATGGTTTATGTGTCAGCATATTATACACACTTATATTTCATGTATACACGTACATGTTTTCATATTTTTGTCAATATTTTCACTCATTTTTTCATATTTTTCAATTTTAATTCTAAATAGTGTGATTTTACAATGAGTAGTTTAAATGAACTAAAAAGAATGTGTTTAGTGATTCATCTTAATAAATATTTGTTATTGAAATTTTTAGTTTTATTTTAATAGTGTCTGAAACTTTTCTTATAATTTTTTAAACAATATGAAAATTATTTCAACTTATAAAAAATTGTTTCAAGCCATTTCAAGGCCTCATGCATTGTTAGAAGACACATAGTTAGGCCTTAGTAGGCTCGTATGACCATGCATAGCACACAAGAGGGGTAGCACAAGACTGGGCCTATGGAGAGAGGCTACAGGATATGAGTTAGTCCTAAGTCCACACATTCTAGGTGGTGTATCCTATCCCATGTATGTGTATGTGTGTATCTTGCTTATCACCCTAGTGTTGGCTTCTGAGAACCCAATGGCATGCATGTTAATTTAAAGTATCACATATCCACTTCTTTAGTTTGATGTGGGATAATATTTCACAGTTATTGTCCATCATGTAACTCGAATGACGTTGTCTATCCTTGGCCCCACTCACCCGTGCCCGAAAAGACTATATAGCACCACTATGTTATTCCTATTACTCTCTAACACGCTTTGACACATTGGATACTACAACCACTCATCAGGAAATTCCATTGGAACCCCCATCGAGGATTTATATTGATCACTTTATTCATTCCATAGATTGGGACCACCCATGATCGTCTCTGAAGCCTCAACAGACCCCAATGAAGGATATGTTGAGCTCCCTCCATCCATACTAAAAGACAAAGTTATTGAGTGTGAGTTATTCCCAAATCCCTATGACTTTATTCCAAATGTTTCAACCATGAATATTCCATATGTCTCTCCCATAATGATCAAGATGATTCATGATGCTACATAGTTTGTCCATGCTATAAAATTTAAACACCCAAAACATTAAGGTTGTTCCCAATACAAAACCACAAAAGTATCATGGGGGTTTTAATTATTAAATCTTTTAAGGACTTGGTTGTTATTTTAAAAAAAATTAAACTTCTATGGAGGAATTAATTTTCTTATAAAATAAGAGTACTCCCCACATCTATGAGGGGAGTTGACACTAATAAGAAAGAGTCCACTTCCGAAGGTTATAAGGCCACCATCTTCATTTGTTTTTAAACTCTTATTTTTCTCTAACTTTTTTGTTTAAATTTTCTTTATAATGAAATTTTAATTTCATTTCACCAAATATAATTAATTTATGTTCTTATTTAATTTGTGTGATATTCCCCCATATTCTTCTCATTCTTCTCATGCTTATTCTTTTTATTTTATTCTTAACCATTTTATAATTTTATTTTGTTTTTTCTTATTCTTTTATTATATTCTAATTATTACCACTTATTTTTTTACAAAGTAAATACCATTAAATATATGATGTAATATGTTTATATTGATAAAATATTTTATCTGCTACCAATACCACTCTTTTATTCATGAATAGGTTTATATTATGATAAATAAAGACTAATAGATCATATACCATAGTTTTGTCTATTTAGAAGTCCTTAAACTATGGTACATGGGCCATGTCATTATCATATTCTCCAATTGGTAATTATATGAAATCATTCAAGGAATCCGGCTATAATTTCAATGTATTTAATATTATGGATGAAAAACATATATATTATAATAAGTAGTTAATTTCCATATAAGAATAAATCATTGTCCATGAGGTAATGATTAAGCTGTCTAGATGAATCAAGCCACTGTCATTCGAACTTGGTCTCTAGTGAAGTGAAAAAATAAATATCATATCATTAAAATTGGAATTATAGTTTTTTATATAAATTAATTTTACCAGAAAAATTAATCCTATATTATTAGTTGACTCTCTATAACTAAATTGATTATGATCAATTTTGTAGGAAATTAGGACCTAATGATTGATAGTTTTTCATTTTATTTTTCAAATAACTACCTTTAATATATGTAATCTCATTCGATATTTTTTTCATCTTTGGTATCCTGTTATGTCATCATTGAAATTATCTATATTATTATGATATTTTTTTTGTTTCATTATTAATGATTAAGGGATTAATCAAGATGGGATAGTTTTATTTGGGTGCATGGGATTAATCTTAGTTTCCATGTTAGTGTTCTTATTCTAAATTTATATTTTAGTTTATTGATAAATGAATCATTATATTAGGAATTAATATTTCTATCATATAATATTGATTTTTTTCCTATGTTTGGGACTACACGGATTTTGTTTTTAACGGTTAAATGTACTATATTTAATAAAATAAGATAATAAATTTGAATTTATAAATTGGAAGGGATTTTATTATCAATTTACAATTGAATATTATATAAATTCACTCTATTACATTAGGATATATCAAATAATATGTGTTGATGTATTTATTTGTCTATGATTTCATCCCATGTACACTGTTTTGTAGAAAAAAATCAAATTTGATTGAAATTTTAGGGGAAATGGGATAATGAAAAAGGAATTCAATGATGTTATGATATATCAAATGAATAGAATAAAATGATTGAGAATTTATATTAGTGTATTATTTCAATTATTATTTCCTTTATTACATCAATTTATTTTCTTTTCTCCTTCTTGTTGAAAATTTATAATAGGAAAATGAATTAATGATGATGGTAATGAATGATAATTTTTTTTAAATTAACAGCAGTGCTCGACTATGTTCATATTTTTTCACCATAACCTATATATATTTCGTGATATTGTATTCATTATCACATTATATTTTTTAGGTATGATTTTTTTTATTTTATTCAATATATATATTAATAATATTGATGCTCTATTTTCATAAAAATGGGAACCTAGAACAGTTGGTTTATATATAAAAGGGAGGATAATTCTTGATATATATGTTTCAAATACATTAATTGGTAATCATTGGTATGATATATGTCGTGTGGAAAGGTAATACAGTTTATTTTATTGTAATAGTATTATCTTTTATGATATTAAATGGAAGATGAACACCAATATATTCTACATAATTTCACATGATAAATCATTTCATCTCATAATAAATCACACACTGGACCCTAAACAGTTGACCTTTATAGAATACATATATATATAATATTTTATATTTCTATGATATTTTTTCATTAATTACACATTAATAGACAACATTATAGACATAAAATATGTTTTTATGATCATGATGAGTAGGGAAATGAAATATATAAAAATGGGTGACAGTAAATACTTAGTTAGGGAAATCATATATTAATGCCCTCAATGGTTAGATCCTAAGCAGTGATAACTTGATCATGTATAATATATTTGATTAAAATGAACATTTAAAAATATTAAAGTTCCATGTAATCTCAAAATATCTAACCTATACCATTGAATAATATTTTTTATAATGAGTCAATAATCGTGTTTTATAAAGATGATAAATGTAAAATAACTTTTAAATATTGTATAAGAATAAGTACAAGAAAACATAATTTTATGAACATAGATAACCTCACCAATTCAATTCCCAATCTTGTAAACATAGTTATGAAAATAAATTTCACGAATAATATAGTGAACAAAGATAACTATATCATATTCATGTTGAATCTTATAAACATACATATCTGTATCATGTCTACACAAAATTTAGATATATCAAGTGATTTTAAACCTGTTTCCAATGCATTAGAGGGATATATATATATATATTCCCAAAAACAACATAATTATATTCCATAAAAAATTTCTACATTAGAAATCAATAATTTATCTTATATATAATAACCAATGTAAATGATATTGGTTTATTATTATTTTAATGTGAGTTCATTGAAAATAACCTCAATAATTAAATTTTTTAATTCTAAAAAATCATCAACAAAAATTATAAAATCAAAAGATAAATTAGGGGGTTAAATAGATATATATAAGAAAAAAATTATATATATAGGAAACAAAATTTAGTGACACATAAAAAATTTTCATAGATATAATTTATTATCATTTTCATAAAAGATGATGTCATCAGTATCTTTTGAAGAAGTTAGTTTTCATTAACGTAACATGAAATAATTTTTAAAAAATATTTTTAAAATAGAACCAATATTGGTTCTTTCAAATTAGATAATGATTAGTTCCATAAATTATATTTTTACTATAAATATTCAATTGTAAAATGATTGATTTTTTTAATTTTTTAATATTACATAATTGAAACCCACAATGTTCAAATGAGTTATAAAGATTCATTTCAAATGGAATAAAATTGAAATATGAATATTATACTAAATAATATATATATATATATATATGAATCAAAATATATAAAAACCAATCATTGTATAGTGGAAATAAAATATAAATTAGAGAGAAAGGGCTTGTTGGAGAAGATGAAAATTTTTCTTAATAATGTTATATATTTAGGAGAATAAGATTCATCAATAAATAATTTTTATTTTGAAAGTATAGTTTTTCCCCTATAGAAAAATAATTTATCTTATAATAAAATATTAGGTAAGACTGAACATAGTATAAAATAATAAAATTCATGAAGAATAATTATATAAGATAGAAAGGAAATAGTGTTAACAAAAACACTTACCCTTACTCCCTAGTTTTTTAATTGTGAATTAACAAAATTCATCATCAGTAATTATTATTGAGCCTACTTAGAATAGCTTTTTAAATGATAAAAATTCTTGTAAAATTATTGATATTCAAATGAGGAGATACTTTTTGGTCAATAAAAAATTCATGTTGAGTGTGTTAAATTGGGTTAGTGGGGGTCTTTTTTTCAATGTGAAAGGTGGTTCTATTTTGAAATTACTTGTAATATTATTTCAATAAAATTTATATATATATTGAAGGTGTTTACCCAAATGAATAACAATTTATTAGGGATGTTTCTTGGTTAATCCACTAATAAATACAGAAATAATGTGTAATCGTTGAGATATTTTATCCTTTCCCCTTAATTATACATGATAACAAATTATTTTAACATGGTAACTCATTTTTTAACCTCATTATCTTATTATTAGTTCTATTAAAGATATTTTCCCTATATTGTAATATAGCAGTTTAATTTTAAATAATAAAATCATATTAGAATATTAAATTCCAAAATGTATCAAAAAATTAATTTTAGTAATTTAATAGTATATAAACATTTTTTGAAACAATAAAACTTTCTTTCAAAATGTAAATAATTGGTTTCTTATTTTAAATTAATATTGTTAGATATATGATTTTCATGATTAAACACATAATTGGTCAATAAAAATGAATCATAATTTTTTTTGTTTGTATAACATACTTATGTCATTAATGATTCCACATTTATAAAAATGATGTTGTATACAATTAACTAAAAAATAAAATTCTGAAAAATTCTGAAAGTCTCATCCACTTATAATATTTTAATGTAATATTAAGTGTAGAAATTTATTTTATTAAATTAAAATTATAAATTAATGGATGTTTACTTTTAAATTAAAATAATTTATGCCATGAAACATTTTTATAAGAAATTTAATTTATATAATATGAATATATGTTAAACTTATTTACCATCAATTTATAATTAAATTAATGATATGATATTATTCATATCAATAGTATAATTTATAGTCACATAAAAAATATATTTATTCAACTCATTTCAATAATTTCATTAATTTAAATAATACGTCTTTTATAAAACTCTAAATCATATAACCAGATGGTTTGGTTTCATTTGAGATTAGATACATTAGTGCATTATATAACATTATTTCTTCCAAAAACTCAGAAAAATAACTAGAAAAAATGTAACACATCTAGTAATATAATAAATAATACACCCCTTCCTAACATATGTATTGGAAATATAAGAATGTTTTACCTCAAATACACTAAAAAATAAAAATATCAATGTGATTTAAAGGGTTATATCATCAGCATATAATGAAATTCGAACAAGTGATACATATATATTTACAACCATATAGAATAATAATATTTTTCAATGTGTAATGATATAATTACACATAAACATAGAAGAATATATATATATCTTGGTGTCAGATAGAAGATAAAGGAGGAAATAGTCACAATCACTGAATAATAACATTGTCATCTTGTATAAAATTATTAATATAGAATTGTGTCATTTGAATCGTAATTAATCACAAATATGTCCAAACATTAGGTTTTGAACATAGATAATCATAATCATTTCAACATCTTATTTTGTTAACAAGGATAATCACAGTTATTTGAATGCATTATTTTATGAACATAACTATGAAAAACCATATCAAGTAACTATCTCGTGATAAAAACTAATCACAATAAAATTCATTAATTAAATTTCTGAAAAATTTTAATAGAAATTATGTCCAAGAATTATTTTGTGAAAATATATAATAACAATCATGGCCATCTATTATAATTTTTGTTTAATTAATAAAAATAATTAAATAGTTATATCTCTGGAAAAAGATAGTAATATTAATTTCAAATAATTATATTTTACCACGGATATTCATAAATATCTGTATGGATTATCTCATGAGATATAAAGAATTATACAATGCATTAGAAGGGTACTTCAGAACCTATCATGATATAAAAATAATTTTACATATTTTTTTCACATGAAGAAAATTCCAAATCGTATCGACATTTTATACTTATGAAACAAAATATTTGTTTCATGAAATTATGAAAATATATAACATATATTGAAGTCAAAAATCAGTTCACTAGGAACCATGTATTATATCAACAAAATCGATTTACTATAAGAGATATAGTGTTGATTAATCAAAAAAAAACTATAAAAGATATATATTTTATATGTTGAGGGAAAATGGGAAGATGAGTCATGAATACTATTTACATAATACTTTTTTAACATTTACTTTAATAAAAACCTACAACTAATATTTAAAAATCATATTTAGTGATATAACAAGAATAATCTCTCAAAAACTTATTTCAAAAAATTCCACTAATAGTGTTGTGTTGATATGAAATAAAATTAATTTAAATAAATTTTTTGTGCTAGATATAAAATACATTGAATTTATAAGAAATTTCATTTTATGTTATTCTTCAAATTTTAGAGAAAATCGACATTAATTAAGACATTATAAGTCATCATTTTCAAATTTGATAATTATAATATATTAAGGGAATAAATATAAAGCAATTTTACTTATCAAAATAACAATTTTTAAAATTTTTAGAATAATTGAATATATAACTCAAGGGTCTTGAACTAATAGTGGGAATGTTAATCATTATTAAAAATGTCAAATTTATCAGAATACATTTTTTTATCAATGAAAATGATTACAAAAAAATGTAATTTACATTGTGTGAATGTGAATATAATATATTTAACATTGAAATGGTATATTATTTTGGAAATATTATATCATTATATAAGAAGAGAACTTATGAATCATGGAATAAAGTCTGAAAAAAATACTAATAATAATTTTATTGATCATTAGATTAAAATTATATTATTTATAAAAAAATGTGAAAATAAATGAAGTGAAAATACTATGAAAACATATAGAGGAATATTATAAATAAATAATATAGAAGATAGTCGGAAAATATTCTCAAATAAAAAATTATTAAAAACTGATTATTACAAAATAAAATTTAATTAAGTTAATGAAAATAAATTGTAAAATTTATTATAAAATATTATAAATCATGAAGTAATAATTATATATTATACATGTAGAACCCATAAATGAAATATTAAATGTTATAATATAAAACTTTTCTATATAATAACAAAATATAATATCAATTTTTCTATACAATATAAAATAAAACCTTATAGAAGGAAAAGTGCGTTGAAAACCCTTATCATAGATCCCTACTTTTTCAGAGGTTCTTTTTCATTAGAATATAAAATCAGGATTTATTATTGATCTATATAAGAACAAAATTAATATTTATTTTTCTATAACTAATTAATAAGTTCTCTTGCTAACCATTTAGTAATCATTATTATTTAAAATTTATATTTTTGTGTTATATGTTCTATTTTTTCTGGGATTTCATTGATATTTCGGTTCTAGTATTCCATTCATGATCATGTGTTCGTTACCTTATCAATATACATAGAAGTAACTTTGGTGTGTAAGATTTTATTATGATTTTTAATTGTAATTTTATATATGTTTTTGTGACTATTTATAAATAGTAATTAAAATATTGATTTTTTGTGCATTTTAATTTAATAAAATGAATTGATTATGTTAATAAATATATATCCATATATATTAAGTACATAATTATATATAAAATATAAATTATTCATTTTTAATTTTTACTATCTATATTTAAGTTATATTAATAATAAATAATGGTAAATTTATTACATCATTCATATATTAAATAAATCCAATGAAATAAGAATATGTTTTAAATATTGAATGTGTATGATCATAGATTCATATTAGAAAAATATAATTTTGATGTGAAAATTTTTATGTTAATATAAAAAAAAATTATTTGTTATATTTATTTATAAATTGTGGAGATATGAATTTAATTGAATGTAGTGACAAAAACTCATCACTAAAAATGATATAATCACTCCATCACATAATGTCATCCTTGAGGATGAAGGAATTCAACCATGTTATAGTGAATAGAGGATATTTAATGTCCAAAAATACATTGGGAGAGAAAAAAAATTCAATATAAAACCAAAAAAAATATGAGCTTTTTGTAATAATTGTATTAAATTGCATTTTATTTGTGAAATGATAGATTTTCATTTTCAAACGCGTGTTAAGTGAATGGTAATGATGAAATATCATCAGTGTTTTATGGTTTAGTAGAGAAAATATTTTCTATAAATGTATTAAATTTAAATAAACCTTTTTATGAGAATATAAAATGTCTAAATTTTTCTTTAATTATTCATAATTCGAGCTATCATAATTTTAGTATTTTTATCCTATTTTACACTATTTAATTTTTTAAAAGGGTAATTTTTTTTAAATACTATAAAATATAACCATTTCTTTAAATTTAGATGTTTTAAATAGAAACATAGACCCCATTAAATATAATTGATTTTTTTCATTTGGATTTAAAATAAAAAATATTATATATATATATACTAGATTTTAAAGGAAAATTAATAATTAAAACATCAAATACTCCTCTTGAATTTCAATATTAATAATAAAATATATAAAAGTTATTTAAATTCATTTTTATACTCATAGATATTAATTTGTTTTTAAAAATAAAACATGATATGTATTATTGTGAGAATACACAACACATGAAAAATAAATTTTAGTAAAATAAATTTCTAATTATTTAAATACATTAACTAGTTTTACAGAACAATTAATAATCCATATATGAATTGTAATATATTTTTTTATACATACCCTACATAAATTCAACGAAACATTAAAATACACAAATTAAAAATCTCCCAATTTCAAAACATATAATAGATAATGATAAAATCAAAAAAAGAATTATTTATCCATTACTAATTAAAATAGATTTCTTTATAGATACATAATTATTTATTATATGTTATTAATTTATATCAATAATAAATTACTCAATAATATCAATACTTTTTATTATTATCATTCCCTGAAATGAAAAATATTTTATAAAAATAAATTTTAAAATAATTTCATTAAAATCGATGGTATTTTCACCAGTGAACTTTCTGAAAATTGTTACAGTGGAACTTTTGATTTTGAAAATATAAAAAACATAATATATATTAAATATATAGTATTAATTCCATATTTATGACATGTTTATAGGTGTTATACAAAAAAACTATATACCTTTTAAAAATAATAAAATAATGGATATATTTCCCCCATTACGTCCTATAAATTAATTTTATTATAACGACACATGGAAATACTTTAAATCATATAGTTTTCATTCTGATTTTAAAACATTTTTTTATATCTTATAAATTTCATTCTGATTATATGTTTAGTTTCACTAATAATAATTTTAATGGTTCATGATAAATAGTGTTATTTCCTAGTTTTATGAAATTATTATTTCAATTCTTTATCACATTTTAATTTTTGAACAATTACATTATGTAATTTATCTTTGTAAATTAATATTATATGGATTGAAATACATGGAATTCGGTAATTTTCTTATAATGATACATTTTGATTGAACAAATTGTTCTAATTTTGTTTAATATCAAGTGTTATTTGTTTTTATTTTTATTTTATATTAGTTATACAGAATAAAATTGTAACACCAATAAATAAAACTCCTCCTTAAATCATGTAAGTTACATTGGATTATGTACATGTTCATTTGAAATTTAACCTAATAATTAAAATAAGAAGTTGGGAATTTGAATATTATAATGACCATTAATTTATTTATTATACAAAAATAATAATTAAAATTTTTAAATAATAAACTAGGATAGTACATTTATAAAAATACTAATATATATTTAAATAATCGTTGTATCTTAATTTACACGTATAATTTTGTAATAAAACTTGATATAAATTTAATATTAAAAGGTTATATGGATAAAAATTTTAAGAAGTTATTTTTGATATATTTTTTATTATAATGGATATCATCTTTAAAATAATCACCATGATTTTATGAAATATTTATTTGTTTAATTTTTTATAAAGTATGAAATAAACAGTTAAATAGTTAAAAACATTAAAAAAAATTATATTTTAAATAACTTTACAATAAAAATATAAATATAGTAAGAAAAAAAATTTGGCCACATATTTATCCATCATAGTAATTAAAAACATGATAATATACTAATCAATGACTTGAGAATAAAAAAAAAATTTATTAAATAATTTACACAAAAAAATTATCCTTTGAACCTAAATGTACACCACATCAACCTATTTATCCTTACTTACTAGTTTTCTTCTTTTAACAAATTTCTGCTAATTTCTGTCCAAAAATTATGCTTTAAATGTTTACAATTATATTAAGTGAAGATAATATAATTCTTATAATAATTAGGTGAATGTAAAAAAGTTTTCATCTCAAAGAGGAAATGAAAGATATAAATTATTAGCTCTCTCAATTTATTTTCATTTATAATATAATTTTCCCTTACAAAATTCATAAAAAATATAAAAGTATAAGGATTGTATCATTTTAGTTTGATATTATTTTCTAATCATTTATTAAATCAAATCCATTTCATAGATATTTAATGAATCATATGGTTAATGTAGGATGAAACTACCTTCATTAATAAAGGTATGAATAAGCTATTAAAAACACATAATTCTAGGGTTAAAATTGAATTTTATGAATAATAATGATCTGTATATAATTTTAAGTATTATGAACTGGTGAAATAGTCATTAAAATAAAAACATTATACATAATCTAGCATTAACATTTTAACATCCAAAAATGATATCTTCAAACTTTAATATGAATTTTAATCCATTTTTACTACAACGTAATATATGGAAATTATTTTTATAGAGAAGGATTGTGATGCCCATTATACATGCATATAGATATATTGAATCAATTTTAATACACAAATTATTGTTACCATATTTCAAAAGTTATTTTTGGGTTATGTAGTATACAACTCAAATCAACTAACATGAGTAGATTAAGTTCATTAAATAATAATAGAGGATATTAAATAGACTATAATATATTATTTAAAATTATGAAAATCATGAGAACCAATTTATAGATGTTTTCTGTGGTTTAGAAGTTAGGGGAGCATACAAAGCTTGTTTTGACTTCATGTACACATTTATTTTAAAAATCATTTCTAAATAAAAATTATTTTCACTTTTTGGATTGTTAAAACATATATTACTAATATTAAATGTATTCTATATCTATCTTAACAAATTCCCTTTGAAATGGGTGTATTAATTTTCTATATACAACTCTTATATATTTAATGATTATTTATTTTACTGATTAAACTGGAATATATCACTTTTTTAATTCATTGTATATTTATGATCTCAATATAACTCACATAATCCTTCCTCCATTAACATAAAGAAATTTTATATTATATAAATATCTATTACTGATTTATTCCCTTAATGTTTAATTTCGTACTGTTGGGACAAGCATGTTCTTTGGGTTTCATTCTCATGATAATAATTAAATCAATCCATATTAAATAGAAAAAACATATTTCTTATTACACATCTTCATTTGAATATTTAATGATGAATCATATATTATATACATTTTAAACTCCTCTTTATTTTTGAAAAATGATAATTCTTGTTTTTTGCAAACCCCATTCCTTTATCTTCTTTAAAAAAAAATTTACATTTTATTAAATTATTGATAAAAAGGACTATTTTATGACTTGTTCTTCATCTTTTATTATGATTGATGCATCATTTCATGACAAATATTCTTGAATTGTGATTTCTTTATCTATGTATAGACATTAAATATTACAATATCTCTTCCTTTCATTGTATCATATATTATATATCAAAGGTTATTGATTTCTTGTATTATTTTTTTAAAAAATCAATTGTATTCTATTATTTCATGTTTTTTATTTAATTAAGGATTTTTCCTTTTGTAGACGATATATTAATTGATTATTATGATATAACTTGTGAACCATAAATTATATATCCATTTAATTCAGTGGGTAATTCTTAAATATCTTGATATGCTCTGTATAGTGTTGTGATAATGATCCTATCACATTTTTTTATTCTATATATATTTTATGACCCCAATTATGTTTAGGATATACTCTATTATATTTTTCTATGTTATTATCAATCATATAATTACCATTTTACAATCCTTTAATTTATTTTATGTTTTTTCCATGTTATAACTTATCACCTTCTTTTTTTATAACCTAGGTTGATGACTATTCAATATTCTATTATTATGAAAATTTTCATAACACCATTATCCCTATACTAATATTATTGGATCATTTCTTCTTTAATTAATGCACTCATATAGTGATAGAATTATGATTAGTGTACTATACAAATATGAATAATTTTATGTTGAAAATCATTTAGAAGTAGTTTATTGTATATCTAGAATCCAATAGAAAGTAGACTTCCATATTAATAGTAAAATTTTATTATACAGTTTTATATTAAAAATTATTTAACATTATTTTTTATAGATGGTTTTCATTATATATAATTATCATTGAGAAAAATTATTTTCAAACAATGAACATAATAGTTATTTGATATGAAAATAATGTGTGTGTAAGAAATATGAAATATATTGAATACAGAGAATATGAATTAAAATTTACAATATTATTTATTATCATGACTCATTAACCATTATAAAAAAACTAATCTATGGTGGTCACAATTTTTATGCATAATTTTTTGAAAATTTTCATTTGACATTTTTTTAATTATTCAATTATTATATTATAAGAGTAATGAACACTATATTTTATCACTGTATTTTGAAATTAACTTCACTCCAAGCATAAGACACTGAATAATGTATTTAAGGCCATTGAAATTGAAATCATTTTATGATTTCTCACATTCTAGAGAATATGAATTTTTATTGTACACTAGTGAAATCCAAATTTATTAAGTATGATAATAACTATAACCATTTAATTTATTATAGAAGGAGTGAAATGTTTTTTATGTGTGTTAGTTTAATAATTTGGTTTTAATGGATAAAAATTGTTTTTATTAATTTATATTTTTCTGATAATACCTATTGTATAGAAATCATAATGGAGGAAATAAATTTCATTTTTTGGAAAATAAGTTTTTACTTCCATTAATTTTTTTATATAGAAATTAGGTATAATTTTTTATAGGATAGAAAAATTTATGCATGGATGGATACTAAGGCTTCTGTATTATAGATTTACTATATCATAATAATTTCATAATTACATAATGATTTTATATATTGATACGAATTAATCATATTTATTATTAGTTTTGGAAATATTTGCAATTGGCTGTAAATTGTTGAATAGGTATAATTTATTACTATTTAATGATAATTTTTTATTGGAATATAATTGGTGTGGATTTTAATATTTTTATAAGATTTTTCTTGAAACACATTTCATGACACTATAGTATCTATTAAATTCTGTATATATCTATATATGAGACCCCTAAATGTTCAAGGCATTCTACAAGTTTTAATGTGACAACCAATGGGTTTTGAATTCATTATTTTGAGAAATAAATTGTATTTTTATCTAGTGGGAAGTATTTTTTAAGACAAGGGAAATAGAATACTGTTATGATAGATGTTAAATCTTAAGCATGTAATCATGGATTGATTTTGGAAGACATTTTGTGTAAAATAGGATCTGGTGGTGCATCATACAATATTTGGTGTGGCCATGTAGTTGAATTTCTACAGGAAGATACAATTGTCTTACCAATTTTAGGGAGCTATCTGATCGGTGAGCTAGTTAGCGGAAAATTACACCCCCTAGAGTAACAAGTAAAATGGTGGGTACATTTTAAGGTTGTTTTAATCCTATGGAAAATGTATTATTTTTTAGTCATAGGTTTCAGAATTTATTTAGAGGGGGTATTAAGTAAGGCCATTTATTGTCATATTCCCCCACCTCTCCATTGATCCCTTTCAACCATATGTGAATACGAATTCCTTCTAGTAGTGAATTTATATATGTTTTACACACAAAAATATATTCATATTTTCCTCTCAATTCTCTCTCCTTATTATTAATTTTTATGTATTTGGTGTTGATGTAACCAGGGCATGGTGGAATGGGTCAGGGTCATGGAAGTCTTCTTATATTATGTAAAGGAGGTCCCTAGTTATAGTATATACATCTTATATAATCATTTGAGTATATTAAATCCCCTACCATCATTTATTATTGGGGATTAAATAAATATTGATGAAATTATATGGTGTATGTGTGTTGTGTGATAGTAATTTTATCATGTTGGGTAATGAGGGTGTTTTTTGAACCTTCATGTTGTGGTTTAAAGCCTTTTCAGTGAGATAATTGTGCATGGTTAGTCGGTTTAATATTATATAATGTTTTATTAAATTAAAAGATTAATTATAATTAATTATAATTAATTAATTGATTCATATGAACATAGATAAGAGATCCGGTGGCAATATAGGCTCAAAAGAGGCCTAGATAGGAAAGGTTGAGGTACAATATTGATTAATGAGGGATATAACTCCTTAATACTGGTAGGTATCAAATTTAATACAATCTTGTAAGCCTTTAGTCAATAATTTCCATAATATTATGAATTTAATGTGATATAGTGTAATTTATATGTACCACGGATGCCTTGGGAAGTTGTGATAATATTTACATTGGGATCCTATATTATGGATAAGTTCCCATTAGCACCTGGGTAAATTTGATCCACCTAGATATAGTGTATCAAAGGGATGAGTGTAATGATCGAGATGAAAAGTGGAATTTTCGGGTCTTGGGATGTTTAATGGAATGTATCCCGATTTTTTGGTTTTTATTAGGATATTTAATGGGAATGAGAGGTCAAGGCCTAGTGATGAAGCGTTATCTAGATGTTCTTATTGTTTGTGATAAGTGACAACGTCCTATAGTTTTTTGGAGGCATGTTCATTGATGTGATCGTGATGGTACCTATATAAATAGATTATATATGGTTGGAGGTATTTCCGTATAGTTTGAAGATGATATGTCTACATTAAAAAATTCGATATGGGAACATAGTACTAGCTGTGGGAATTTTTTGTGACATGTTATTTGTATATGAATAGTTTTAAATCAACTGGAGTTTGGATAGTACCTAGGTGGTGAGACCATGAATGTTGAGGGACATGATGGGGATTTGAGAAAACCCTTTGGGTATGGGTAAAAGGATATATATTGTAGGGAAAAGGTTAATGGGTCATGAGGAGTATTGTTTATCTATGAGGTGATAATTTACATTTCTAGAGAAGAGAATGGTTGTTTGGATGTGAAATGTGGGTTGATAGTTCTCTAGGATAAGCTCATGATTTGTGTGATGGGATATGAAACACGATGATTATACTTGAGGGGCATTGCCATGGGGTATATTATGTCAGTTTACATGAGGTTTTCTCACTAAAGGCTACGGGTATGGCACATTATTGTCACAGTGAAATGATTATTTCATTATAGGGTCGATGAACCTTCAAAGTAGGAATTGGGGCAATGTGTTTCTGGTTGGTCCATACAACAAGTGATATTGTAGAGTATGTGTAATGTGAATTATCCTTGAGTTAGAAGTAATGTCTGAATTCATATTATGTGGGATGGATTAGTTTGATGAAAAACGAATGAACATTCCTTTGAGGCTTGGCTAGATTACCACCTAGTGGACTGTGTAATGGGAGAATGTGAGAAGACTGATGGACCCTAACTCGGTTTTTCAGTTAGTGGATTGATATGGGGTTGTGGGTCTAATCCTACCCTCTATAGAAAATTTTTTATGTTTCGGATATATCTCTATGATAATTCCTTATGTATAGGCTGGTCATTAGGGTTATTGACAATAGATTATGTCAAGATTACAGCTTATGCTAAGGTATGTTGGGATTTGAAATATTATGTCTTGGTTAGAAATTGATGACATTGTGGCTATATGAATGGTGAATATGAGGTTGATTTTGTAATTCTATCAAAGTTGGTATGATGGTGTACTGTGTTTTCCGTATTATAACATGGTGATATGATAGACATTGAGTCATGGTGGCCTAGTTAGTATAAGAATTATAATGCTCATAAGTGACATGTTTAACAAAAAATTAATTCATTGACATATATAATTGATTCATAATAGGGGAACATTGTGAGACCCCACTAAGATGTACTTATGAAACTATGATCAAACACCTTAATGTCAATGTAGACCATATGTATATTTTACATGTTTGAATATAACCTATAGTGGACATGGATGAAGCATGTTGAGTGGCAGGAATATGGGTCTTGTAATCCCCAATAATCGATATGAGGAATGTTTCTTTTCACTATATCCATTTTTTACTTTATATTTGGCATTAGTCCTTTGGGAAATCATTATTTCTATGATTTAGTAGTCATTTCAGTTTTTATTTGGTGGTGTGCTTATTTTTTATTCACTCTATAGTAATGATTTATATTATGTTTTTAATTATTACATAATTTTATAACTATTATTCAAGGTAGTTATCTAAAAATTATATGGATTTGACTTAATAAACTAGTTGATATCCTTTGGAAAACATGAAGTCACATTTTATGCCATGTGGGACTCCAGTCTAGAAACTAATGAATGTCTTCGGGTACAGGCGTTAAATGTAGCCAGTCAAAAACTGATAATTTTTTCTTCATTTAATTTATGGTTATAGAAAATATATGATTATTCATATCGCATATTTCTTTTAATTTCGTTATATTATATAGTATCTATAATATAAGGGGATATGATTACATCAAAGTTGGTGATTCTAATAACAAACAAGGAATTCTATAATATTTCTTCTAATATTGAATCCCTACTTTTTATTATAACATATATAGTTTCCTGACTAATCCATGGTAAAACCCCTCTAGTTTCAATAACCATGCCTTATATAACCCCATAATCAAAATTCTAATGACCTATGGGTAAGAGATTTTCACTGAGGGTGTAAAATAAGAATTATGGGAATGGGTGGTAAGGATATATATAAATAGATGAAAAAATAAGATTATATCATTGTAAAA
Source organism: Viscum album (assembly GCA_963277665.1). Taxonomy (NCBI): domain Eukaryota; kingdom Viridiplantae; phylum Streptophyta; class Magnoliopsida; order Santalales; family Viscaceae; genus Viscum; species Viscum album. Next base: position 55,541,925 of record OY728143.1, on the reverse strand, counting down.
TGATTACTAGTAATATAATTATAAATTGTGAAAAAAAAATTGATAGATTAAATTATATTTTATGAATTTCATTTATTTATCAAAAACCTATGAGGATGGTTATGGATTTCAAATGGAATGATTTATTATGTTGTAGATTTGTGGATATGGTTTTTTTATGATAGTATTATGATATATGTTTAGTGGTGGAACTAGATTATTGTGTTATTCTGATGATGAAGAAGATATATTTATGGGTAGTGGTTATATAGGAGTTATGTATGGTGGTTTTCCCCTTAGTTGGGGTCATGTGTATCGAGTACATGGGTAGCATACCAAATTCACTTCCAGTATCTCTCTTCATGGTGTTGTATAGACTATGGTAGTATATAGTCTGGATTTTAAGTAATTGAACAGATGGTTCAATGCTATGAATAATACTTATCTAGTGTAAGGTATTTTTATTTTTTATGATGTTCTGGTATAAAAACTTTTTATAGGGTATGTGGTATCAAAATTTTGTATGTGGCATATTTTTATTGTATATGCTATTTTTATAATCTTATATATTGTATAGTTATGTAATGTAATATGATTTTTTTTATTATGGAATGGGTTTCATTGCTAGTGCATATATTTTACTGGGAGTGGGGATGAATAGTTCAATTAGTAAGATAGTGTCCATTAACAATATATATATATTATTATGATAATAAATATTTTTTTCTAGTATGTATATTTGATGATAAAAAGTCAAAAAGTACATTTTATAGTTTAAATGGTATATGTAATGGGGTCATTTTGTAATTTAATTAATTTTTCTTTATTAAATTCCTTCTATCATTGAATTATAGGATTTGGGGAACAATATACTAATAATAGTGAAACATTCACCTGTGGGCGCGCATATTTATAAAACCCTAATGTTATGTGGTGTAAGGGAATATTGGATTAGAGATAGAGAGAGAGATGATGAAATTAAATGATAGATAGTGGTTTTTTGGAGGTATTATTAATGTTGGAGGATAAATCAATCAATTCTGATGTTCACCATTCTATTATGGTGGAAATTTTTCTAGACCTTTTGAATCCCACTCTTGGGTGTGCTGCATATTGTTAAGGAATTTTTTTTAGGTTATTATTGGATTTGGATGTTTGGTTTCTGGATGCACCATAAAATGAAAAATGTGAGAGGAATATTTCTAAAACCCTTAATTTATGTGTTTAAATGTATTGGTCGAACTGATAGGGATAGATAAATAGAGAGAGATTATAGAGGTCTTATTGAGGCTAGTGGAGGGTTATAGAATTTTAGGGGGTCCCTATTCAATTATGATGGGGTTAGAAAAATAACTAATAAAAAATTTAGATGCTTCATTATGTTCTAGGAAAATTTGGACTGAGGAATTTGGTATCTTTCCATCGAGTATTCCATTTGATGTTGGGATGAACCATAGTGAGAAAAGTAATATATTAGTCTTCTCTAGTGGGAACTTTACATGAGGTTCCTAACAGATGAAAACAGCAAATGAAAAATTACATTCGAAACTAAATAGAAGGAAATTTTTTATCAATTTTCATTGAGTTTAACCATGTGATAAACAGTATTTATAGATAATATAATTTACTATTGATGGGAATGGTGAGTAGAAAACAAATAATCATTTATTAATATGTTGTAGTTGATAGTTGGTAGGGGTTTGGGGATGAAACTTCAAATAATACTCCATTTATAAGAATTTTTTATGATAAAAAACAATTCGTTTTAATTTTGATCCCCATGATGATCGGTTGTTTATATGATTTATTTATTAATTAATATTCTATCATACCCAAAAAGAGTATTATGAGGACCCCCAAACCATAGTGTTTTATTATGAATCCTCTTATATAAAATAGGGGAATCTTTTGATTCATTTTTTGGTTTCTTCATTTTCTATAAATCCCATGTAAATTCCCTAACTACTAATCAACCTCCAAATATACATCTTGTATGTTTGAAAACCATTGTTATTATAAATTCAAGTCTAAAGTTTCATGTTACTCAACATTATAGTCTTTTATAAATAAATAATATCTTATTCCATTAGATATTCCATTTTTTTAGATCATATTTTTTGGTTGTTAACAAAAAAAATACAGGATGGTAAATTTTCAAGCATGGTTTATGGTTGTGTTTTATTTCATGAAGGCTGATATGTGGTCATAATTTTACACTCTAATAGGGTTTTATATCTTCTTTTGGTCGTGGTTCCTCTATATTCGTTTCATTAATTTGAATATATTCGAAATATATTCTTTTTCTTCTTTGAGTATATGGTATGAGTCAGCATAAGAAGATAAATAATTTTCTTAACATGAAATAGAAGGGGATGAGATTAATCACATTTTTTAATTGTATTTTTTATTTTCCATGTTAGTTTTTCCATTAATATTGTTATTACTAAAAAATAGTTTTATATACAACCTTGTTTTTTTGTTTAATTTTTGTTATTTTTTAACCATGATATGATAATCATTTTGTCTCACCGTCCATAAATGGATATTTTATTTTTTATGTATAATAAATTTTTTATCCATGAAAATATAGTTATTAGTTATAATACACCTAACATGGATAATTTAATGTTATTAATTAATCATTTGAAATATGAATTTTTAGTGTATTCAAAATGTGAATTTATGGATAAGAATATATAGGTGGTTGAAGAATTTATTTTTAATTTGTTACCTGGGGGTATTTTTGGGACAATGAGGTATTGGTATTGAATGACTCTAATAGTCCAGGGGTTGGTGACTAGATCCTAGTAGGCATATCACTTTCCTGGAGGCATTTCCTATGTTCCTATACTAATTCACACATTTCCAAGCCCACAAACTCTAAAAAGTAAAAACCACTAATGAACAAATGCATCCATTCAACTAAACCAAACCAAAAGAGTACAATAGAAGTAAAGTGCAGAAAGTACACTAGGCCAGAATACAGGACCATAAAACAAAGAGTCTACCACTTAAAAGTCCAACCTGTAAGAAAAAAATGAGGTATTGGGACTACTACTAATAGTAATAGGAACACCTCGACCTCCAAGGAACTATGAAATCTCAGTTAGGTCAAGGTCCACCTGGAAACTGTCATTAGGCATCTCATCTGCACAAGACATGACATGTGTAGGAAAATCTTGTGCAGGGGTGAGTATAACAATACTCATTAGGGGCCCCACAAAACCTCAATGAAATACAAAATGTAAATTTATAGTCATCTCTAAAAAACATATGTCTACTAAACTATAAAGACCTGGATTTTTCCATGTTTTTTTTTTAATTATATGGAAATTTTATGAGTCCGCAAAAATTGATTGCACTTGATTCCAAGGCCAAGTGAGCCCGAAATGAATTTCTGAACTTTTTTTTGGTATATTCAGTAAACGCACGAGTGGCGTTTTGTAAATTTTAAACCAGTGCTCGAAATAGAAATATGAGGAAACTGTTGAACTCACAACACCGATATTCAGTTAAGGAGACCTTCACCTTGACCACAGTAGGTACAGGGTGAATGTTAGATTTTATGTTTATCGTGGGAGAGTTAAACGAATAAAAATAAAATAAAACAAATTTTATTTTATTTTTAAACCCTCCCATTTAAATCAATAAGGTGGTCGGGCATTTAATTATTGACATTAAATGCCCAGTTACTTAAAATGTGTAACCACTTTTCTCTTTAATTAATAGGATTCATTAATTCTGAATTAATGAATCAACTTGTTAAGTTAAGAGTTATTTTTTATTAACTCTTTGAATATCCCCATTGATGTTCCAATATTAAATCTTAGCTTATTAATTTGGCACCACACCCCACATGGAGAAAAGTATTAGAAATGGAGAGCATTTGGATAAACATCATCCAAATGAAGAACCACTTCAATGAAGAATGCTCTCCAGATCAAGAATGAGGAACTGACTTTGGAGCTTATTATAGGAGCGATGGACATCATCAAGTTCATCCTCATCTCCTTCCTCATGCCGTCTCCAATGAGAAAACAAGGTAGAGAAATTGTTCTTTTTATTTATTCTTTGTGATGAATCATTTTTTCAATCTTTGAACCACCTATTACTGACTTAACGTAGAGGTTGGGGGCTAAATGAACATGGCTAGATCTCTTCGCAACTTTATAACCTATGTGTTCATTGTGGGACACGCTAACGGCGGCATCACAACCACGTTGCTGAATGATACCATGACATGTCGGCCGCAATGGTGAGAAGACAATGGTTGCCACGCCGGCCAGCCATGAGGAGTTGGGGAAGCGCACGTCCACACCACTTTTTGAGAAGGAGGCAACAACCCGACGGTCGTAGTGGAGCATGGGGGCGGTCGTCATTTGGCCAGCCATGTGGTTGAGTGGAAGCGCGCGTCCGCGCTTCCAGAGCAGAATGTTGTGGCAAAAGCTGAAGGGAGGCTGACATGCGGCCGGACACAGGTGGAGCAGGGGTGCATGTCTGCCCCACATGGAGGAGAACCATCCATTTGTTTCAGCCAGCCTCGTCACACTGAGCAGGACCGCCAAGCAGTCTCACGTGCCAATAGGGTGACCGAATGGTCCGCTGGCCTATTTGGGTAAACCGGGGGGCGTCTCCCCCTGGGTGTTGGCTAGGGCGAACACCGCCAGGATAGGCCACCTGACTGTGGGCTGCCCAATGGGCCACACCAGCGGGCCATGCCTAGCGGGCTAGGCCGTGCTGCCCCCTTCAGCGAAGAGACCATACAACGACCCAACATGTCGGGCCCGTAGTGGCCCCAGTCAATCAGGCCAGACTCGGACTAAGTTGGGTCAACCTCAACCACGTCAGGTCGGCCCAGGCTTGGTCGGACAAGACCCGTGCCCATCATGACCCATTTTCATATTTTTATCCATAACTTGTGATCTGGGAATCCAATTGATGAATAGACTATGAAACTGGAATCATTGGATCGAGATGGTCCTTTTGGTTTACTCCACTTGAGTTTTCGGATAAATTTGGAGTATTGCCGGGTTGGATCGGACCCGAATCCAACTAGGCCTTTGGAGTGGAAAGGATAATAACTTACAGACCAGGCGTCCGATTGAAGAATCGTTTGTTGAGTTGGGTCCCTTATGACACGACAGAACTTTGGGATACTTCTTCATGGAACATCGAGGCAGTTGAGGTTCGATCGATGGCTTGAGGAGCGGTTATCCCAAACGATCTATTAGCGGGAATCTAGTGGCTAGCAGGGAGGCCGAGGTTGGAGACAGATCATATGTAGGTTAGTACCGAGCAATCCTATGTGGGTTAGCACTGATCATGTGTGGGTCAGACCCTATGTGGGTCATCACTCAGTGATCCTATGTGAGTCAGCGCATAGAGATCCTCTATGGGTTAGATCCTATGTGTGTCAGCGCTCAGCGATCTTGTGTGGGTCAGCACATACCGATCCTGTGTGGGTCAGTGCTGAGCGTTCCTATGTGGGTTAGCGCATTCCGATCCTGTGTGTTTCAGATCATATTTGGGAAATTGTGGGGTTAGTACATATCGATTCAGTGTGGTTCAGACTCTATATGGTCAATAGTAGTGCCTCATGATAGAATATGATGATCTAGTTTCATGACTGATAGTCTGTACTTTTATACTTCACTAATACCTGGTGTGATCTGAGTCTTTACCTTTGTTGTATTCTTTTGTGTGGCATACCATTGTGGTACTTACCTTTTTGATGTTACCTTCGGGGTATTCATTCCTTCGTGGAACTGTTGAGCATTGGAATAGTGAGTTGAGCCTTGTGTTTTATCATGGATGAGATGGGTATACATTATAACTTAGGTATATGTATCGGCATATACATAAGTAGGTTTGACTGTTGTTTCCATTCTTTTTGGTTTATCCTTTCTGGATTTTGAGAGACCCTCGGGGGTCTCGAGGTCCCAACTGAGTATAGTTATACTCACCAATGCACGGGCTTCACCTACGCCTTGTAGTGTCTTGTGCAGACGACGGATAGTGTTGACTGTGGAAGGGAGTACTAGGACTGGAGGCCGCTCATAGGTGGACCATATAAGATGCGTATCACAGATACGAACATTCTAGATTTGTACCTACCCTTCAGGTAGGATCCTTGTTAGGTGTTCGCAAAAGCAGTTTTCAGTTTTACTTGTACTTTACAGTTTTACTTGTACTTTTCAGTTGGGCGTGTATTCCGGCCCCCATTACTTTATATACTCACTCTATTTACCATATAGATTACTTTGTGCTTATATTGTGCTAAGATATTTTTTGTGTGATATTATAGGTTATAAATGTAATACCTTCCCGGTTTTAGGGATACGCCTTTTTAGTGCTAGTCGCCAGCCCCTACTCTATGGAAGGTGGGCTTGTGGTAGTCATGGAATGGGCCCTAGGGAATGGGTCATGAAAAATTGGTATCATAGGTGTTATGTTCTACTAAAGAACATGGACTCTAATATTTTGATTTGGGAATAGTGTTAAGTGTGATGAGTGTGGTTTTCAGTTTGGGGGAATCCAGTTTTGGGGTTGCGGCTGACATATCCATACATCGGGACCCTAACTTCTGATTTCTGACTTAGTGCATGGAAACATTGATTGCATGTGTGTTTCTGAAAAGTTTTATTTATGATATATTTGATTCATCTCACCAGGTATAACTTAATGCCCATGGAACACCTGTTTCTTTTCAGGATGCCTCCATGAAGACAGGCTGCTAGGGTTCCTGGTAGAGTATGTGATGACAGCCCCCCGAGCGATGACGCTTCGATGCAGGTCCCCCTTATGGAATTGATACCATCGGGTGGTGTACCAGCAGCACCACTACCCATTGGGTAGCCGATGCCACCAGCCCTAGCAGTTGAGGGTTCACACTACTTTAGTGTGTTGCATGAGTTCCAGCGCCATAGGCCCCCAAGGTACCGGAGGGATATGGATCCACATGCAGCTGAGTATTGGATGGAGGACATGGATTGAGTTTTCCGACTGGTAGGGACACCAGCTAATCTCATGGTGATCCTTACCGCTAGTTTTCTTCAGGAAGCAGTAGGCATATGGTAGATCTTGATGCCCTAGGATCACGATGAGGTATCTTTCATTTGGGCAGACTTCAAGAGCCTTTTCAAGGTAGAGTTCGTCCTAGTGACCCTACCCTCAATTTTTATATGGAAGCTTATCCACTTGCAGTAGGGTAGCATGACTGTAGCTCAGTATTCGGTGAGGTTCACAGACCTCTCGGGCTACACTACTGACATGGTGTGGGACCCTTTATTCAAGGCTTGGACCTTTGAGTAGGGGCACAAACGGGTGATTATAGCTTCTATGGTTTCTCTTAATATCCTGACTTAGGAAGGGGTATTAGAGTGGGAACTCGTAGTGGAGGGATTCCTTGCTGAGTAGTCACCGGCAGCGAGACCCACCACTGAACGACACGTAGTAGGGTCATCGTCAGCTGGTAGTAGATAGATGATGCAAAGGTCCTAGAAAACCAGAAATACAAGTGGACGATCACGATATATAGGGTCGGTGGTGCGGGGCTCTAAAGATGGAGCAGGATAGGCAAGAATCATGCAGTGTTACTTGTGCGGCTGGCAGGGTCCCAATGTTATCGTTTACCCACCCTCCGTATGAACGACCAGTAGACAGTTGAAGGACTGCCTGGGTAGGGATGATGATTCGATTGAGGAGGTCCACATGCAGGATGCAGATGTGGCAGAGGAGTAGGCTGTGTAGTAGGCGGTGGGCGGCGATTCGAGGTTCTACCGCCCCCACCTCTAGTTAGTCCACCCAGACCACAGGGAGTAGGTGGATTGGGGAAAGCATAGCTCTAGGCAGCTGAGACTTATGACCACAACTCTCCAGAGATGATATAATGTGTGATATATCTCTACTTCCCCTTAGATTCAGTACATATATACACATGTTCCGGTCATTATTTTATTTCCACTTCCCTCGTTTGGAGCTCGGAGATACTGGCAGAGCCATTGGCTCGATCATTAAGGCTAGAGACACCTACGGGAGCGGATTAGATGATTACAAACTGTTGATGGCAGTGTGAGCTTACTCAAGGAGGTGAGAGATTCTACTGGGATCATCTAGTAGTGGCGTCGAGGCCTTATGACGACATCTTGGGTATTGATGGGTTATCTACAGTCCATGATCAGATCGATTGTGTTAGGTGAAAATTGTGGTTTGTTTGCACTGATGGGGCCAGGTTTTACTTCACTGGAGAGAAGGTAACCATTATAGCATAGGATGGACTTACCCAGAAGAGGGTTCAGCCCATAATATATCATTTTGATAGCCTTACCCTCAGAGCAGTTGATGTTGAGATTTCGAGCTAACCTATAGTGGTAGACTAGTACATAAATGTTTTTCAAGATGATGTTCCGGGTCTACCTCCTCATAGAGAAGTGGAATTTTACATCGAATTGTACCCCAGTACAGCACCAATATCTAATCCATCATATCGGATGGCTCCTGTGGAGCATTGAGAGATGTAAGTACAACTAGAGGACTTATAGAGCAAGGGGTTCATTAGGCCTGGTGTTTATTCTTGGGCAGCCCCGATTTTGTTCGCCAAAAAGGGGGATGGGAATTTGAGAGTCTGTGTGGACTATCGGCTCTTGCACAAGGTTAACGTGAAGAACAAGTACCCACTCCAAGTATTAATGATCTCATTGATCACCTGAAGGGAAAATGATGGTTTTTGAAGATTGACCTTAGATTAGGCTATCACCACCTCAGGGTATGAGATGAGGATATGCAGAAGATATCCTTTAGATGTTGTTATGGCCACTATGAGTTCTTTTTCATGCCATTCAGTGTGACCAACACCATATAAGTGTTCATGGGACTCACGAATAGGATCTTCCAGCCATACATTGATCACTTTGTTTTAGTCTTCATCGATGAAATCTTGATTTACTTAGTTATGGAGAATAAGTAGACCTATCATCTGTAGATAGTTATGGACACATTCCAAGAGAACTATCTTTATGGTAAGATCTCAAAGTTCCATTTCTCGATCATGGAGGTTCACTTCATTATACACGTCATCTTGGAGGATGGAGTTGTGGTGTATCCAGTGAAGATTGAGGTTGTGATTTCTTGGGAACCACCAAAGAGTGTGACCGAAGTGCAAAGTTTCATATGTTTGGATGGTTACTACCAGAGGTTTGGCCTGAATTATCTAGAGTTGTGGAACCCTTACCATCATTGGAAAAGAAGGGGCAACTCTTCCTGTGGTTGGAGAGATGCCACCAGAGTTTCCAGGAGATGAGGTGGAGACTGAAAAGTGCCCCCATCTTGAGGCTAGCGGAGGAGGGCGTTGGGTACATAGTCTACTGTGACGCATCAGGGACGGGACACAGATGTGTCCTAATGTAGGAGAAATCAATGATCTCGTATGGTTCTCGATAGCTATGAAAACATGAGCAAAACTCCACTACCCATGATGTGAATTTAGTAGTAGTGGTCTATGCCTTCATGATGTGGAGACATTACATGATGGGAGAACGTTTTATAGTTTACTCTGATCACAAGAGTCTCAGGTATATCTTCTCTCAGAATGAACTGAACATAAGATACTGGTGTTGGCTTGAGTTCCTCCAGGACTATGACTTCGAGATAGTATATACTCTTGGAAAGGGGAATGTAGTAGTAGATGCACCCAGCAGAAGGTCTGGTATATGGTTTCTATGTGAGTTTATGGAATAGTTAGCCATATTGTGGATATCCTACGTGGATCAAGATGGTGCAGCTTATATTCAGTCTCTGACAGTCACTTCACCACTCCTTCAGCGAGTTAGGGAGGCATATCTTGGAGACACTGACTGTGAGGGTCAATGTGTTTAGATATCTATAGGACAGGCACTTGATGAATTTTCTGAAGGAGGGGATCACATCATTATCTTCAGGGGATGTACTATGGTACAGGTGGTGCTATGGGGATTAGTGATGAGGGAGTTCCTTACGTCCCCTCTAGTGGTACTACTATGAGTTGAAAAGATGTACCATGACCATCGATATTATCACTAGTGGTTGTAAGTAAAGAAAGAAGTGGCAGAGTTTGTCTCATGGTGCCTCACTTGTCAGCAAGTGAAGGCAGAGCATCAGGTTCATGTAGGCTTAGTTCATCCACTAGAGGTGTCAAAGTGGAAGTGGGATAGAATTTCCTTGGACTTTGTGACATGACTTCCATGCACATCCAAGGGGAATGATTCCATCTGGGTGATCATTCACTGACACAACAAGTTTTCCATCTTCCTACCTATTTGAGAGTAGGGTCCATTAGAGGGCTTGGTACACCTCTATGTGCAAGATATTTTTCTGCTTCATGGGCTTCCATCTATGATTTTCTCCGATCATGATGAAAGTTTTACTTCCCGACTATTGAAGGGGTTTCAAGAGATGTTCGGATGGTTAGACGGAGTGTACCACTTAGACCCTTGAGAACATGCTTTATACAAGTGTCCTAGATTTTGGAAGCATCTGGGGGATCAATTTCACTTGTTGTAGTTTTCATACAATAACAGTTATCACTCCACCATCAGTATGGAACTATTCTAGGTTTTGCACGGTCGACCATATAGTTCACCTCTGTGCTGGACTAACCCAAGGGAGTCAGCACTCATGGGACAAGAGATGGTATGATCTACCACAGAGAAGGTGTGGATCATCCAGGAGCATATTAAGACTACACAGAGCAGGAAGTAGTCTTATGATGATTGGTGAAAAAGACCTCTGGAGTTCCACGATGGAGACCATGTCTTTCTATGGGTCTCACCTCGACGATGTTTGTAGAGCTTTGGTCAGGGCAAAAAGTTATCTCTAAGGATCATTAGACCCTTTCAGGTCCTTAGCAGATTTGGAAAGGTGTCATACCACTAGCCCTTCCACTGTAGTTGGAGAATGTGCACAACATTTTCCACATATCCCAACTGAAGAGATACATACAAGATCTTTCGAAAATCATTGATTGGGGAAAGCCGAACATCGATGATGGGAAGATGATTTTGGAGGTTCTAGTGGAGAATGAGGATCGATAAGAGATATTCCTACCTGGGATATCGATAACTCTATTATGCATACAATGGTAGAATAGTAACCTCTAGGAGAGGACATGGGAGTGGGAGTCTCATATTCGTGCTCAGTACCCCCATTTGTTTCCCTAGTTTGTGGTGTGGCTTTTGGAGATGCAAAGAACTAAGGTGGCAAGAATGTAATGACCTAGATTTTTCCATGTAATTTTTTTTTAATTATATGGAAATTTTACGAGTCCGTGAAAATTGACGGCACGTGATTCCGAGGCCCGGTGTGCCCGAAATGAATTTCGGAACTTTGTTTTGGGTCTGTTCAATAAATTTGCGAGTGACATTTTGTATCTTTTGAACCAGTGCTTGGAATTAAAATCGGAGGACATCATTGAACTTGCAGTGCTGATATTCTCTTAAGGAGACCGTCACCTCGACCATAGTAGCCCAAGGGTGAAAGTTATTTTTTCTGTTTTTTGTGGGGGAGTTAAATGAATAAAAATAAAATAAAAAACATTTATTTTATTTTTAAACCCTCCCATTTAAATCACAAAGGTGGTCGGGAATTTAATGCTGGGAATTAAATGCCCAGATACACAAAATTTGTAACCACTTCATTCTTTAATTAACAGGATACAATAATTCTAAATTTAGGAATCAACTTGTTAAATTAAGAGTTACTTATTATTATATCTTATAATCTCCCCATTGATGTGTCAATATTAAATCTTAACTTATTAATTTGGCACCACACCTCTCGCAGGTAAAAGGATTGGAAAAGGAGAGCCTTTGGAGAAACATCCTCCAAATGAACAACCTCTCCAATAAAGAATTCTCTCTGAATAAAGAATGAGGAAATGACTTTGGAGCCTGTTGTGGGAGTGACGGACGTCAGCCACTTCATCTTCATCTCCTTCCTCCCACTGTCTCCAATGAGAAAACAATGTAGGGAAATTGTTCTTTTTATTTATTCTTTGTGATGAATCATTGTTTCAATATTTGAACCACATACTACTGACTTAGCACGAAGGGTGCGGGCCAAATGAACATGACATGATCCCTATACAACTTTAATATCGATGTGTTATTTCTTGGCCGCGATGATGGATGCACCAAAACCACGCTACTGAAGGAGAACGAAACTCATTGGCCATGAAAGGTGAGAAGATAGTGGAAGGCATGCTGGCTGGTCGTGGGGAGGTTGGGAGGTGCGCATCTGCGCCATCGGTTGAGGAGGTCGTGGCTCGTTAGCCGTGGTAGAGTAGGGTAGCTGCCGACGTCCGACAGGCTATGTGGCGGTGCGGCGGCGTGCGTATGTGCCACCGGAGTAGGAGGCAAAAGTTTCCTGGATTCGGTGGAGGTCAGAGGGCTTCCAGCACCCAGCCGACCACAGGTGGAGTAGCGGCTCGCGTTTGTGCCACTTTGAGGAGAACTGGCCGGCCATTTTGGATGGCCTCATCACACCGAGCGGGACCGCTTGGTGATCCTGCATGCTATCAGGGCAACCGAACGGTCTGCTGGACCATTCTAGTAAATCAAGGGGGTGCCTCTCCCCAGGTGTCGGCTAGGTCGAACCCCACCATGGTGGGCCACCTGACCATCGGATACACCGTGGCCCGCCCCCTTCATAGGTCGGGTCGGACCTAGGCCCATCTAGACCCAATTTCACCTTTTTGGACATAACATGTGATCCGGGCATCCATTGGAAGAACTGTCTATGGTGATAGAATACTTGGATAGAGATAGTCATTTTTGTGTACTCCACATGAGTTTTGGGATAAATTTGGAGTACGTACAGGTTGGATCGAACATGAATCCAACTGGGCCCTCGAAACTGAAACGCTAATAACCTACAGACCAGGAATCCAATTGACGCAATGTATGTTGCGCTGGGTCCCTTAAGAAGTGAAGGAACATTAAGATACTTCTTCTTATAACTTCTTGGTAGTTGAGGTTTGACCAATGGCTTTTGGAGAGATTCTCCCAAACGTGATATTAGCAGGAATCCAGTGGAAGGTAGTGAGGTAGAGTTTTGAGACACATCATATGGAGGATAGTACCAAGCGATCCTATGTGGGTCAGCTCCAATCCTATGTCAGTTAGATCCTATGTGGGTCAATTATTAGTGATCCTATGTGGGTATGTGCATACTGATCCTGTGTGGTTCTGATCCTATGTAGGTCAGCTCTTAGCTATCCAGTGTGGGTCATCACATAATGATCTTGTGTGGGTCAGATCTTGTGAGGGTCAGAACTTAGAGATCCTATGTGGGTCAGAACATACCGATTCTTTGTGGGTTTGATCATTTTTGTGTAATTGTGGGGGTTATTACCTATCGATCATGTGTGGGTCAGACTTCTTATGGTCAGTAGTTGTGCCTCTTGACAGAATATTATGACCTAGCTTCATGACTGATCGTATGTACTTCAATACTTTACTAATACCTGGTGTAAGCTGATTCTTTGCATTTTTTGTATTATTCTAGTTTGTGTACCAATGTGGTAATAACCTTTGTGGTGTTACCTTCATGGTATTCTTTCCTTCGTGGAATAGTTAATCTTTGGGAAAATTATTTGGGCCTTATGTTTCCTCATGGATGAGATTGGTATACTTGATAACTCAGGTATATGTATGGGAATATAACTAAGTAGGGTTGACTATTGTTTCCATGATTTTTGGTTTATCCATTGTGGATTTTGAGTGACCTTCGAGGGTCTCTAGGTCCCAACTAAGTATTGTTATACTCACCCCATCACGGGCTTCGCCCACATCTTGTAGTGTCTTTTGCAGATGAAGGAAAAAGTTGATTGAGGACGGTGGTACTAGGACTAGAGGATTCTTGGAGGTGGACCTTATAAGAGGTGTATCACAGAGATGACTATTCAAGATTTGTACCTACCCTTCAGTTATGATCCTTGGTGGGTGTTTGCAGGAGCAGTTTTTCAGTTTTACTTGTATTTTCTTGTTTTACTTGTAATTTTCAGTTGATCTTGTATTATGGCCCCATTTACTTATTGAACTCTCTCTATTTACAATATATTTTACTTTGTGATTATTTCTTGTTTAGTTCTTAGTTGTGTGATATTATAGGTTATATTGTAAATGCCTTCTTATTTTTATGGATATTCCTTTCTAGTGCTAGTCGCCAGACCCTAGCCTATGGAAAGCGGGTTTTGGGTAGTCACAACATGGGACATAGGGGACGGGTCATGAAAAAACATATAAAAAAGAGAAACACATCCAGATATACTTGAAACCCAGACCTATAGTCTACAATGATCGCTTACCCATGCTAGAGATTCAGTTTGATGATTCAACAAAGCACTCATCCAGGAGAACTCACTCTATAAGTCTGATAGCTCTGATGATGTCCTTCCAAGTGGCATTGTTCGTTTGGAAATCCATGAGTGAGAGATGCACTGATAAATCTAAAGATATAATAGATACATTCATTCTGGTAGAACACACTCCTATGTGGGATAAGATCACGATACACAGATGAGGATCACTGCCAGGGAATAGAAGGATACCACTACTCATCCCGATTCACCAACTAAGTATAGGATCAACATCTTGTAAGATTGATCACTTTGATACCTGACTCTTCCAATGGTCAATAATGGATATAGAATCTTGTTTTGTGGCTCTCGAAGGAATACTTGACTCTATTTTGAAAATTCCTACTGAAGGAATCATACTTATGTGGACAGAAATGAAACCTAACCTTCAGGGGAGCAAGAAAAGGGGAACTAACCAAAATAAAACTTTTCTGAGGAATGGTGGACAAGAATCTCAAGCCATGTATAGAAAGGTACATGGTATGTAGAAGGGACCACACATCGTGTCCCTTGACTCCATGTAATGCTTGTGTACACCAACTTGAGTCTATAGAACATGTCATGTAAAAATTTATATACATGGCATGTAGGAGGGATCATATCTCACGTCGAGGTATCTGGGGTCCTCTTTGTGTACATTGGCCATGTGGTCATACAAAGCATCAATCTTTGAATGCCAGCCCGTGAAACTGGTACATGGTGTGACCCATGTAACTGGCCTCATCTCACCATGTGGTGGAGTACATGGCATATACTCCCCCCCCCATGTCCATCTATCATTTGAGATATAATTTGAGTCCCATGTAAGGACCCACATGTCATGTAACAATGGTCACACGTCGTGTCAACACTTCATGTTTCTCAGAACTTCATCTTCCCCTAGGTGGGGCCTACGTGATGTGTCCTCCTTGGAGTACATCATGTTCTTTGCCACGTGCAGTTCAAAAACCCTAGAAGCCACCATGATGACCCCACACGATGTGTTCTTCAGATAACATGCCCTGTTCTTTTGGATTTTATAGAACCGCGAGGCCTCTGCCGTTACACCTCTATCGATCTTTCAATGCTCTTTTCGGGTGATCTGTTTTCCACAAAAACTCATGATATGTTGTCTCCCCACCATGACATTGATATTTCGGGTGGTTTAAGTCATTTGATTGGTCCCAAAACCTCATTTCGATCCCTCTCATGAAGAATGGTCTACGAACGATCTCCCTCGATCTGAGTCGGTTCATCATCAACTATCGCCATCTCACATCCTCTAGGTTTCTGCAATGTTTGAATTCCGATTTGGGACCGGTGCATTAAGATATGGGTTCTCCAAGATTTTTTTTTCATCACCACGTGAAGAATGCGAAGAACATGGGAAAAAAGGGGAATGTAATCCAATAAACCATATTGTGGAATGAATATCCATTGTTATTCCTCCTGGAATTGATCTGCTCTTGTTAAAAGGATGAAATAGGGAAAATAAAAAACAATAAAATAATCATGAAAGGATTAAATCTCCAATTAAAAGTCCACGAATGTAAAAGAATTAATAACCCTATTTCAAGAACGCACCATCTTCAAATCAACATGTTTTTGGGTTAATCTATGTTTGTCGTTTAATTGAAATACGGGGAAAACATATTGATATAACAAAAACCTCCCTTGATTAGATTAAAGAACAATCATCACGTCACATTCTTTGGTGAGGTTCTGTCGGATCTGAGGTGCGTTGATTGATCAATCTGTCATTGTTCTTTGTCAAGAGGTTTCTCCAAGGGGTCTCTTTCCCACACCTCTACAAATGTTTAGGGTTATGTGGATAACCCTGGAGATTCTCTTAACAATGTATTTAAAATATTTTGTTATGACATTATAGAAATGTTAAAAAATAAATTATTTTACTTCATTTTCTTTCCTTTAAAACATCCAAAAATTGACTTATGCTATCGACCCACGCAGGTCGATGTTGGGCCCCCATAAGTTAAAGTTGGTTCTATGAATGCAATAGTGACCTCGGATATCTGATCCGGGTACCCGTTAAAATGATATTTCACCTTCTCAAGAAACCTGCATGCACACGCTATTTAGAGTTTCAAATTTTTCAACAGATTATTTTGGGAACTCCGGGCCTCGGAATTGCACACTCTTGCAAAGTATGGTCTCATAATAATTCCATATAATATTTAAAAATATCAGAGATAATATTTGATACATTACATTCTCCAAACCTTTGGGATTTACGTTGCCAAAAAGCCAAAACAAAAGGATACTCAAATATATTTGGGTACTACACATGAATCTAAGCCTCCCAAACACAGTATGGGAATTTCTCTCCCATGAAATATCCTCTCCTATGGATCCTTGATCTCTACTAGGTACTCTACGAAGGTCTCCCCATCCTCGATGACCATCTCACCCTATATGATGATGACTGATGGGTCATGCACATACATTCTCAGCTGTGAAACGTGTAATATTTCAAGTAAATGGTGCAACATCTCTTGTAGAGATAGTTGGTACGCCACCTCTCCAACTCTACATAGTATCTAAAAATGGTCGATGAATCTCTGAGAAAACTTTTCACCCCAAGAAAATTTCTGTAACCATTTTCGAGATGATACCTGAATGAATACATGGTCTCCCACATCAAACTCCAGAGGTATCCTCCCTCTTTTAGCATAATACTTCTGCAGGCTCTGTGCAGACATCATCTTATCTAGGATGATCTGCACCTTCTTGCTGGTTTCTTGCACCAACTTCGGACCCATGACTGTTGACTCTCTGGGGTCGGTCCAGAAAAGCAGTGAAAAGAAGGGTCCCCTTATAAATCCTAAAATGGTGTCATACTGATGGAGGAGTGGTAGATATTGTAGTACGTGAACCCCACCAGTGGTAGGTGGTCCTCCCAACTATGACTAAAGACCAAGATACATGCGTGCAACATATCCTCTAGAACATGAATGGTCCTTTCTATCTGACCATTGGTATCGGGATGGAGCATCGTGCTAAATAATAGATGAGTCCTAAAATCCTCCTTCAATCCCTTACACAACTGGGATTTGAATTGTTCATCTCGATTTGAGATTATCATCAAAGGGACATCATGAAGCTGAACAATATCTTGCATGTAGATTCATACTAATCTCTCTACGGAACTCTACTCCCTAATAGGGAGGAAGTGGGGAGAATTGGCGAGTTATTCAATGATCAACTGGATGAAATCATGTCCCTTGGAAGTTTGTGGTAATCATGTCATGAAGTCCATTGATATTTTATCCAACTTCCACTCATGCACTTCCAATAAGTGAGATAATCCAACATGAACATTATGATCAGACTTCACCTACTAGCACATAAGGAATCGAGAAATGAACCCTGCTACTGCCTTCTTTGTGCATATCCACCAGAACTAAAACCAGAGATCCTAGAACATTTTTTCCATTGCAAGATGTACCACCAAAGGGGATGTATGAAACTCCCTTAGAACCTCTTCATATAATTCCACTGGGATAACTTTTCACCCTTAGAAATGTAATTTGTGCTCCCCACTTTGTAAATATCCATTAGGTGCATGTACTATGGATAACTGAGCACGTAATGTCTCTTAGTCGACATCCCCAAGTTGTGCTTCCCTAAATCGCTGCAAAAGTGGAGAGTTAAAAACCATCGGCTGAAGAGAATCTACATCATCTCCATACATGAAGGATAATCGTAGCAAGGACAAATTCTCTGACACCTCGCTCAGTAGCTACGAACTCAATATCTTTCTAAGAACACATCTTATAAAATTCCCCTTCCCAGGATTATAGATGATCTCAATGTAATAATCCCAGAGTAACTCTCGCCATCATCTCTACCTCCGATTCATATCCTTCTATGATAAGATGTACTTGAAGCTCTTATGGTCATAGTTGATGATAAACCTTTCACCCACCAGGTAGTTTCACCACATATTCTATGTGAAGACTACTGCTACCAATTTAAGATCATGGGTTCATACTTCTTTTCATGTGGACTTAGTTGGCAAGAACCATAAGCAATCACTGCATGTCTCTACATCAGGACACAGAAAATCTTGGTCCCTAATGCTTCGTTGAACACTACGTACCTGACACCCTCCTCTGGGAATCTCAAGATTGGTGTGCTCGTCAAACTCTTCTGCAACTGTTGGAAACATTTTTGGCACTTATCTATCCATACTAAATGGTTCTGGTTTCAGATCAAGGCTGGAATCAATGATAATATTAAAAAAAACTAGGGATAAATCTATGGTAGTATAATTCCAACCCAAGGAAGCTACGCTTCTCTGTCACGCTCTGGGGTGGCTCCCATGCTAACATAGCCTCGACCTTGGATGGGTCCAGTAATAATTCATCTTCTGAGATAACAAGTCCCAAAAATTATTCCCCTTCTACCCATAACTATAACGTCGAGATATTCTCATAAAGATTTTGCCCTCATAGTGCATCTACGACCATCAGGATGTGTCTCGCATGCTCATCCTCTATGTCTGAGTACACAAGGATGTCATTGATGAAGACCACTACGAACTGGTCTATGTACATCATAAAGATCCAGTTCATATGCCAAAGGGAATCCTCAATTACTCATAGTGACCCTAGAAAAATTTAATATTTTTCTTTGGTACATCCTCAACCCGTACTTGAAGCAGGTGATAACCTGACCTGAGGTCAACCTTCAAGAACCAGCATTCCCCTCTTAGCTGATCGAAGAGGTCTTCGATCCTTGGTAGTGGATACCTATTATTCACTATTACCTTGTTTAGGAACTTGTAATTCACATGCATCTTCATTCTTCCATCTTCCTTCTTTTAAAACAAAACTAGGGCTACTGCAGGATAAAAAATTGGGTTTTACGAATCCCTTACTCTGAATATCCTATAACTACACCCTCCTCTCTCGAAGCATTGCGGGAGACATCCAATTTTCTGGTGAAGATATCAATTCCATCCCATGATTTATTTTCATGCAGATGTTGATATCCCAGTGTGGAGGTAATCCTGGGACATCTTCTAGAATTTCATCCCTACACACCTCTAGAAATTCTAGTAATTGGAAGCTCATGACATCAACTTCTCCAAGGTTAACGCTATCCAACTCATGAGTGATCAGTTGCACCCTCCTATGAATGATACCATTTTCTGCCACCTGGGTCTCCTTATCAACAAAAAAGAAAAACCTCATGCCATCACTACAGACACACCACACTCTTCACCTAAAGTAGTTAATCTGGTCATGGACCAAAGATGACCAATCCATACCAACAATGACGTTGTAATTCCTCGATACTGCCACAAAGAGGTTCAAACTGAACACTATCTTCCAAGGGAAGGATAGATCTGTCTGCAATGATGCATGATGATTGAGTCTCCATGTATAGGTGTCTCCAATCCTAGGGTTTAAGTCAATAGCTCCACCAAAATCTCAACGGTTCATACAAGACATGTGGCGAGGAAAGAATGATTGGAATCAGTGTCTATGAGTACAGATGCTAAGGTAGAAATGACATTTACCATACCTCATATCATTCCATGAGTCCTTGGGGCATATTCCATAACTGCATATAGTTTTCCCTTCCCCTATCCTCAAGCTCCTTGAGCCTGCTTCAGACCTCCTAGGGTTAGTGGTGGAAGTTGATCAAAGAGTCTGCCCCAACATGTAGCTCTCCCTACTCCTCTGCCAAGTCCACCGCTTGAAATGTCTGTCTACTCCACTCTTTTACTCTAACATGGTCATCCATAAATTGACTCCTTATCATCTAATCAATGGTTTAGAAACACTCTAGCATGATGTCCTCTAATATCTCATGAGTAGCATCACCTCTCTGATGGCTGAATGGTTACAGTGTGAGAGCCCTAGACTGTCAATCCCCTTTCATGGGTCCTCTTGTGACATATCATATGTCTTAATACCTATTACTAATGTTAGACCCATTCTTCTAAGGTCTCTCCACCTATCTGCATGTTTCTGACTACTAATGGTTGTCTCTACCCTACCAAAATGCTATGGATCATCAAATCCCACTCGAGAACTCAAGTATAAGTCGAAAAGCATAATGTAATGACACTAGGTCGAATATCATATTATAGACCATTCTCAAATGTCCAAGATCATATGAAATGATCCCTTACCATATCCACTGAGTACCTGGCGGGGTTGGTTAACCTTCATCAATAGTCATCCACTTTCATGTTGCCCTGCTCGAGCTGAAGAAGCTCCTAGATATGCAATGCTCTCAATGTAACTAGAGAGAACTCCTCTCTAAAGAGTCGTTAGAAATCCTTCCATGAAAGAGTCTCTTCATCATGATTATATTTCTTAAAACACCACCACCATCCCTCTAAACCCTAAATAAGGATCGCTATTAGGATCACCATATGGTATGTTATTTTCCTCACAAGATGGAAAATTCAGGCCACCACCTCATGCCAGTCCTCAACCGCCTGAGGGTCGGGCTCACCTCGAAAACTGAGGAGTCTCTATCTCTGAAACTCGTGGAGCAAGCCCACCACGAGATCCTCATTTTTTGGCATTGTAGGTACCACATGATACTCCACTAGTGGTGTTATAGAAGGTAAAAACATATAGGTAACACTAGAGTAATTGGACCTTTTATTGAAGACTCGTCACTGAGGGGTTTATCCTCATAATCAAGCTTCTGAATCCTATAGGGTACATGTTGTGGAGGCATCATGTAATGAGACAAGATGTACCATGGTAAAGAGTATTTCTGGATAGCTAACATTTGAAGACATGGAAAACACAACCCATTATTATATGATGTATGTACCATTATTTTGTTTCTCTAAAACTAGTTTTTTCATGTATTGAGTCGAAAAATAGGTTATCAGAGTCCTAGTGTATGGATATGTCGGTGAGCCGCACCAACAATGGTGTCCCTAGCCTAAATGGTGAGCTCGAAAAACATGACATTGTTTCCCCAAACCACTCTCATAGACTCTTTCTCCTACGGTATAACTGACCATATTTGATTCCACTCTTTCAAGACCCATCCCAGTGGGGCCCATGTTGGGACTCCCCAATCCCGCCTCTAATTTTCCAGGGTCTGTTCACTAGTACCAAGTACGCATAATCCAAACATAGGAGGCATTAACTAAGTACCTACACACACACACATCTCTATTCCCACAAATTCATAAAAGTAAAAACCACTAAGGAACAAATGCATGCATACAGCTGACCCCATCCAACAGAGTACAATAGTTGTATAGTGCAGAAGGTAATCTATGTTAGAATAAAAGCCCATCAAAATATAGATTCTGCAAATAAAAATTCCAACTTATTAGAAAAAAATAGTTACTGGGATAGCTGTTTATGGTCTTAGGAACACCTCGACCTATATAGAACTCAAAAATCGTGGTATGGTCCTTTTCCTCCGTAGACAACCTCAAAAGTCCACTCGTCTGCACAAGACACGGCATGTATGAGAAAATCCTGTGTAGGGGTGAGTATAAAAATTTTCAGTAGGGGACCCCAAAATCCACAAATCAATACTCGGTGTAAAGCTATAGTCAACTCTAAAAAGTATATGTCTACTAAACATATAACAAGGAGAAACATGTCCAGATATCCCGGTGACCCTGACCCGTAGTCTACAATAACCATGTACCCACGATAGGGATTTAGTACGACGATTCCCCAAAGCACTCTTCTAGGAAAACTAAATGCATGAGTCTGATAGCTCTGATTACTTCCATATGAGAATAAATGTTCATTGTGAAAATCCATGAGAGAGATAAATGCACTAATAGTTATGAAGAGATAATAGATACACTCGTTCCAAGAGAACACACTCATGAGTGGGAAAAGATCAAGATACATGGAATGGGATCACTGTCGGGGCCTAGGAGGATACCACAACTCATCCAGATTCAAGTGCAAAGTAGAGGATACAGTCGCTATATAATTGGTCACATTGATACCTAACTCTACCTCGGGTCAAGAATGGATATAGGATCTATCTTAGGGCCTCTCAGATGGATACCTGACTCTATCTCGAAATTTCCTACTAAAGAGATCATACTTCTGTGGAAGGAAATGATAACTGAACATTAGGGGAATGAAAATAGGGGAACTAATACTAATTAAACCTTCCCATTGAACGGTGTGCAAGAATCTCAAGCAATGAATAGAAAGGTGCACGGTGTGTTTAAGGGATCACACACCAAGTCCCATGACTTTGGGTACTGCTTGTGTACAACAGCCCATGTTTAGAGAAAATGTATTTTGAAAATGTATATACATGGAGTGTAGTAGGGATCACATGCCATGTCAAGGTATCCAGGGTCCACTCCATGTACGTTGTCCATGTGACCGTTCACATCCTCAACCCATGTATGTCATCCCACGTAACTGATACGCAGGGTGACTCACATAATCTGCCTTGTATGGTTGTGTGGTGGATTTCATGTCATGTACTCCACCCCATGTTTGAGTATTATACTAGATACTCACTAAGTCCCCAGTAAGGATCCAAATGTTGTGTGACAATTTTCACATGTCATGTCAACACTTCGTGTCACACTGAACTCTAGCCTCCATTCGATGGGGCCTATACATTGTGTCCTCCCAAGAGTATGCCATGTTCTTTTCCACATGTAGTGCAAAAACCCTATCTACCCGCATTTTGACCCCACACAGTGTGTTATTCGGAAAAACCATCATTTTATTTGTGATTTTCCAGAACCGTGAGGCCTCCACCATTGCGCCTCTATCAATCTTCTAATGCTCATTTCAAATATATGTTTTCTATGATACTTAAGATCCATGGTCAACCCACCATGCCATTGATGTTTCTGGAGGTTTCTGGCATTATATTAGCCCCAAAACCTCTTTTTAATCCACCAGTATGAGGAACAGTTGAAGAACAATATCCCTTGGTCTGAGTCGATTCGTTTTCTGCCATTGCTATCGCACCTCCGGTAGGCCGTTGTGATGTTCGATCTCTTATTTCAGATTTTTGCGTTGCAAAACCAGTTCGTAACGATGCATTGTTTTTTGCCTTGCGAAGAACACAAAGAACACTGGAAAAAGGGGAAATAAATCCAATTAATCAAATTGTGGGATGAAATTCCTCCATCATTCGTCGCGGCATTGATCAGATCTCATTTAAATGATTATATATATGGAATCCAAAAAAATAATCTAGAATTTATTAAATCCCCAAATAAAAATCCACGAATGAAACGAAATTAATAACCCTCCTACAAGAACGCATTATCCACAGATCAGCATATTCATGGGTTCATCTGTGTTCTTTATTTAATTGAATAATGGAAAAAATATATCAAAATTAAAATACCCCTACCTCAATTCAGTTGAAGAACAATTGTATCGTTGCATTTTTTGGTGATGTTCCATCAGATCTAAGGTGTGTTGATCGATCAATCCATCATCGTTCACTGTCAAGTGGTTTCTCCATGGGGTCTCCTATGCACACCTCAAGAAAATTTCAGGTTTATGTGGATAACCCTATAGATTTTCTTAATATATTATTTAAATTCTCCCTTTTTGCATTATGGAAACTTTTAAAACATAAAATATTTTATTTTATTTTATTTCCATTGAAATTTCAAAAAAAAACTAACTTCTACTGTCAAACTACCCTATTCAATGTTAGGCCCCACCTAAGGTAGAGTCAGTGCTCTAAACGCAATGGTTCCTTAGGATTTCTAATCCTAGCACTAGATTAAAATTTATTTCACATTTTTGGGAAAGCTGCTCCCATTAGAGTTTAAAAAATTTAAAACATTTATTCTGGGAACTCCAGGACTTGGAATTGCACTCTGTTGCAAATCGTTGTCTCGTAATAATTCAGTATAATATTTAAAAATAATTCATGGAAAACCCACGACATTAAAACTTATATGTATGATGTATTTTGGAAATTTTGTAATTATAGGTCAGTAGGGGTTGTGATATGTATTAATTTGAAGGTATTAGTTTATGGTGTTTTGGGAGAATGGTTTATTAGTTTATTGTGATTTCCATGGTATTTATTGTTTTTTAGTTGTAATGATATGCTTCAATTGTGGGTTTATGATGTTCTTATAGTGACTCTAAAAACATATCATGGTGAAACTAAATGGAATTAGATCGATGTTGAATAAGATTTGGGTGACTAAAATATATCAATATTTTTTAATAATAAAAAAATTATTAGGAAAACATCAAATGTGAAATGAAATATATTAGTAAGTGAAAGATAGTAGGAATACTAATAAATCTAAAAATTTGTTAATTTTTAAATGGAATATAAATTAGGTCTTCTGTGTGGCTTTATTTTATAGTGTGTATAATTTAATCATGGATGTTTTTGGTGGCCAGGGTTATGAGATATTATGGTCCTATTATGAGATGAACAATAGGAGGTTGATATGGACAAATAGGATGGGCTTATATGATATTATCTATTATTAATTTTATTCTTATTTATATATACACCCAAAAGAGTTGGATAAATATACCATCACCGAAATGTATTTTGTTCTAAGTGTTATTTAAAACATCTAGGTTCGTAGTGAGTTAGATGGATAGCTACCACCACTTCCCCACTCTTTAATTAGTTTAGTGCTAATGGTGGATGGTGGTAGAGATGACTAGTGATTTTATCTACTTTTATTAGAGATCCATTGTTATGATGAAGATGTTATACACTATGGTTGTTATGTTTTCTATGAGGAGGGAACATGGTTTATTTCCATCACAATCATGATAACATAATTAATGGGTTATGTTATGAGGTACTGATGTGAATATTGACTAATGAATTAATGAGATGCTATAACATTCATTGGAGGAATAGGTATGTATTTATCTCAACCCACATCAGATTATATATTGATATGAAACATGATTATATGGATGGAATTAGATCACATAACATATTACATTTTGACATGATAGTGGAAAAACAGTTTGAAAAGTGTTCCTAGGTTTCCTTTACATATAGTTATTTTGAAATATATAACTATTATTGGATAAGTTTCTTTCTGAGAGTTATATAGTGAGGTTGGAATGGATACTTGAAATATTTCGATGTTGATGGGTTCTACTATTTATTCAATATCTCATTAGTATTTCTTTATCACATTTCTGTGAGAGTCCTTGAGTATGATCCTACTGAGAAGATATGTTATTCTCCCCATGTGTATATATAATCTCTTACTCTGGACTCATATAAGTATTGGGTAACCTATCTCAACATTACATTATGGGAGGTTGTAATTTTTATTGAGTTTGTATCATATGATCTTCATTGGTATTTACTTGGAGACTTATATTATTATTCATTTGACCTTATTTACAAATTTTTGGATAATTTATTTTTCCCTTTTATGATATGTAATGAATTTTCTTGGTTGTTGATATCCTATACCCATATCCTATATAATAATTATTTTAGTCTAATGACTAAAATATGTGATATTTTTAATACTATTTATTCTAGTCTCCAACCTAGGATACAATAAAGGTAGGAAACATGGGTCACTATATCCCTTTATTTACTTTCTGTAAAGGAGGGGTACCTTTTGATATAATAGTTTATGAAAAAAAAGGTATCAATGGATTTTGTTTAGATATTAGATAGAATAAGTGGTCAAACAATTTTTATGATTTTATGGGTTTGTTGGTAACTATATCAATATAGTTTTGTACATTACATAAACAAGTGTGACCATCTATGGCATGAGATTTTAGGGACCTCATGATTTGGTGGAAGAAATATGGGTCCATTGAATGTCCATTTTTAGTCTTTACACATGCATAGTAGATACCAATGTGAAGATAAAAATAGAATTCATGATAGTTATATTAATTTAAAGGGATATTTTTTATAATTAAATATATTTTAATTAAATAAATAAGAATATCCCATAATACCTGACATAGGGATTCCTATTTGTTTTTAGAATGGATTTAGGATATTATCTATTGTAATTTTAAGAACAAGATGATCTGAAGGCTGACCGAGTTGATAAACCAAGGGTCTAATTAATAGAGGATAATAAGGCACAATAGTGGGATTTTGGTTCATTTCAATAGTATAGGCTACAAAATGATTAAGGTATTGTCTCTGATCTATAGATAGATATCTGTTACATGAAGCTCAAAATTGATTTTACACTAATTTTTCCACAAGATATGTTTTGGGGTTTTTTTGGTATTTAAAAAAATTATAGTATAAAAAATCATTAGTAGAATATATATCATATTTATTGGTTAGAGAATATGTTTACTAGGTTGTTTTCAAGAAAGAGTTTCATCTATATTTATTTTTTAAAATTATGAAGGCCGCAAAGAGGCAGGAGCTGTAATCCCATTATGAGAGGATATTGAGTGTGTGGGATCTCATGATAATGTCTTAAACCCCTTAAACATTTTTTAACCCATTTTAATATATGGAGTCCATAAAACTACCTCTAAAGTAGGAACCACATCCATTGATCAGATATTCATTCACTAGATTGATGATTCCTATGTACATGGAGATGTAGACGATTACAATGTTGATCATGTTGATTCACTATGAGGAAAGATAAACATTATTTTGAGGCCATAAAAAATCATGAGTAGTATCATTTAATGAAGTGGATTTTTTATCTTGTAAATTGAGGTTCTTAACATTGTGGAGCTGACTGTTGTAGTTTATTACATGATATTATGAGACTATAATGTCATAATATCATCATGTGGATTTTTATTTATATGGAATGCCTATAGGGGATGAGGAAAAATTTATTGTGAGATCTTAATAACTCATGAATTATATTATAAGAGAGTTAAATCTATTTTTTATGGATAACATCATTTTCCACTGAGGAATTATCAGCAACTAGCGAACTGACTTTTGATTAGTCGTGGGGGTCATCGAGATTATGCTCATATGAGGAGAGATAAAGATATTAGAGGATATCATAGTTAATTTATGCATCATTAGGTACCTAAAACAAATCATGGTGATGGAAAGAAATTTCAATGATATAGTGGATTTAGGAATTGGAGGATTTTTGCTTTGGAGGTTCCTACACTTTTGGGAATAGTGGTTATCCAATTTTTAATTAGGTTATTATTTACCATTATTATTATTATTTTATTCTTTATTGATGTATTCCTTTTTTAATACTCCATTTTTATGTTAATTAAGGCTGGAGATGGATAGGAACCTAGAACCCTTATTTATATCAATGATAAATGATGGGTAGGATGTATTATTTAACATGTTCCTTGGATGTTGACTGAAGATGGGATAACATCAGCCGGTCAGGGATTTATTCTTATTGTACATAAATCCATAAATAGTAATCCTTCATATTAACTGAGAAGATTTTGTTATTTGTTATATTTATTTTTTATATGATTTTTTAATTTTCTAACATAGAATGTTTCTGGGTGGTTATCATTAGCGGGAAGAGCTGTTAAATATGTGATGGGAGAGTGTATCATATTTTATATTAGTTGGAATATATGCAAGTAATATATTAGGTGGTGGAGGTTCCCCTAGTCATTGATTATTTTTTCTCATTGTGATCATAATATTACTCCCTCATATTGGAGTTTTGTTTTCAATAGTATTAAAATAAGGCACATAAATGATTTAGACAGAGGCTTAATGGATGAAACTCATGGGGTTACTCTATTTGATAATCCTAATTAATGATCTCATATAGAATGGATTCATATATCCTGGTGATTATCCATGTGGTACTATAGTGGTGTTCTTTATTAAGTTCGATGGTGATCCATGAGTTTTCGTACACTATTATAGATTAAAAAATGTAATGGTAAATTAATGATACTTTCTCATGGGTATGGATGGTATTTTTGACAAGATGAATGGATCTAGGTTTTTTTCTATGATCAATATATGGGATGGATATTATCAGCTAAGGGTTATTGAGGAGGATATCTGAATGAATTAATATTAATTTATGAGAAAATCTAGTTATTGGTTAAGTCATTCAGTTTTTCTGGCACACTAGAAGTCTCTTCTAATCTCATGGATGTCATGTTACATGAATTCTTAGAACAGTTGATAGTCATGTTCATCAATGGTATACTTGTATACTTGATAATATTGGAGGATCATGAAAATTATCTCATATCATTCATATTGTTTCATCCACAACAAATAATATGTGGAATGTTATCCAATAGTAGGTTTTGGATAAAATATTTTCACATTAATGTGATTAGGTTTTCTATGTAGGGCGCGTACATGGACATATCAATGATATTTGTAGTTGTTTATTGGGAATCACCCATTAATTTGTTTGAGGTTTGAAACATAATTGGTATAAAGTGTTATTACCAAAGGTTTCTATCCAATTTCTCATGGATTTTATCCAAGAAAATATTCTTGGTAATCAATGTTCAAAAATACACTAGCAGTAATCTGTGTCAACAAACATTCATAAACCAATATAATATATGGGTATGGATCTAAAGGATTTTATTTCTATAGGAATGGGTTATTATTGAGGACTCATATTATTCTTCTAATATGGTTTCAGGATTTATTTTGAGGAATAAAATAGTGGCACTCTCTTATGTGTCAATCCAGTTGCATCCCCATAACTATGTCTATACTTCCAATGATATGTAGGGTAGAAGTACTATTTTTTTAAAACATTTGGTGGTAATACATCATCTTCAATTGCATTGTTTTCATTAAAAACCAAAAGAGTCTATGGTATAAATTTTCTCAATGGCGTCTAAATCTATGATAGTGGTAGTGGATGGAATTTCTATAATATTATGATATTTCAATTTCATTAACTAATAGAAGATGAAATATTGTGGTAGATTCCATAAGTAATAATTATTGTGGGGATATATTCTAAGAGTATAGTTATTCTAACATTGTAATTCAATATTATATAGTAATTAATATAAATGTTATAAAGTTTAGAAGAAAAGGTTGTCTTTATCAGATGATAGTGGAATTATCATTCATGGGGTAGGGGTATGAGTATCAGTGGGGAGACAAAGTGGTTAATGTGATGTGATAAAAATTTAGTTATGGTAATGATATAGTTTGTTGCTTAGAGGATTATTTAAATAACATATAAAATTAAGTGATATTTTTTATTACATTATTATTCTGGTAGATGTAATCTATGAATTTAATGGATCTTATCTGTAGTATATCCATCTGTTTCAAAATTATATCATTGATTGAGCTTCCATCTTAATAGACCTAGGATTAAGTGGTTAGTGGAACAGTTTCTAAAATATAGAATTATTTATTTTTGTGTAAAATAATAACAACATGTTAATTGATGTTTACCACTTATATTTTATATACTTTCATGAAAATGAGAGAATATTTAGTTTTAATTCATCATTGTATTTCTCCACACTGGGGCATGGTATAATTTCATTTGGATAATAATGGATAGTTTAAAAAATACATCCCATTTTTTAGTCACCTACTAGTCCAATGAAGGGTATGATCTTGTAAGATTACGCTGTTTGAACTTTACATATTAATGTGGTGTGAAAGACTATACGTTAATATTATGATTAACCAATTACTTCATAGCATAGGGGGTTATAGAGTGCATTTTTCACCCTGTATCAGTTTTAAACCATCATTAATGCAGAGGAAAATAAACATACAAGTTATATGATCCCATTATTATAGGATATGATATGATATTTTTTCATATATTTTAATGGATCATGTCTATATCACTTACCCATGGTTTATTTTTTTGTAATAATATCACTTTTCCATCTATGTGTCCCATTTTATGGTGTCTTATGGACTTCTATGTGTTTCTCCATTAAGGTGGATGATGACTAGGGTGAAATATATTCTTATTATAGATGTTTTTAGTGCATTAAAAAGAGATCGAAATAGTTTAAGAGGAGTGCAAGGATGCACTGAATCATCTAAAGAGCTATGTGGATTCTAGTTGATAACCTTTAGAGTTTTTGTTTCAGGACCATGATTTCATGAGGGTTTTCTATCATCCAACAATGATAATGTTTTTCATTGGGAGTATTCTTTCTCAATGATTTGTTGGCCTTTCAATATATTTGTGTGTGTTTTTAAGGTCACAAATCATTTCGAACCACCAAACAATTTGTAAAGGTTCCACTACATCTTCCTTGTGTCTCTGCATCATTGGTAAAATCCAGGTGCCTTATATATCATTGATGTCATGTATTTGGTTATTGATGATAATAAAATATTCATGAAGTGACTAATAATAATCCAATATCTTCCAGATATGGTGTTGTGTGGGTGTGTTATTAATTTTGTTTATATGATATAGTCAGATGATATCATGGAGAATAATACATCATAATGAGAGGTGAAATTTTATTCTATATTTCTAAAACTATTTTGATTTCAAGGTTTTGTTTTTTTATTGGAGGTTGTAACATTTAGATATTTCTAATTATTTAAATTCTCATTTTGGACATTATAGTTCATCATAGATTATGGTTAATTTGGGATGCTAATTAAAACGTTGAGAAGTATTTAATGTGATGGTTTTTCAGACCTATTCATGTTTCGACTTAATTAATATGATGTTTCATACTCGGTTATTAGAATTCATTGAAATGTTTATAATATGAGGGACTTTATTTATAAAACCCACCATTTATGTGTTTCTTGGGAATATTTTTTCTAAGAAGGAGAGAGAGGTAGAGAGATAAGGAGGTAGTTATGGGGTGTTTCATTGGTTAATAGATAGTTCATTCCAACGATGTGGTCCCCACTCTATGGCAGTGGGAATAATACATCCCATTTAATCATCTACAAATGGTTGTTAATGGGGATTATAGTTTTGTCCATTTGTGTTTGGATTCTAGCTAGGGTATTGGCCGTATAATCCTAGGGTACACCAGAACTAATGAAATGTCTTCTCTGGAAGTCTCAATGCACATTTCAAATTTCATTTTAGCTGGACCCAAATAGATAAGTGAAAATGGAATGGGGAACCATTTTAATTGAGGATTTTAGTTTGGTTTGTGGAGGGTCGCCCATTGAAAACAAGAGTAATTATGATCAAAATATCATGGGGCGAGCTGTGGTGAGGGGAATGAAACCATTTTCTTAATAATTTTTCATATTGGATGGTTGAAGAATGAATCTAGGTATAAAATTCCATAAATTGTGACTTTTATGAGGTTTTGGTGATAGACCTAACTGTTTAAAATGTGTTGTTAAAATGAAATATTCAGGGTTTGAACATAGTAATTTTTTAACTATTCATTAAAAGACCCGTCGTGCCCATGCTGAGGATCCCCCTACTATAAAGAGGGAATATAAAGCCTCCTCAATATAATGTGGATTCCATACATAATAGGTTAGGTTTCTTGCTTCACTAAAAACATATTCAACCACTTGAACTCTCATCACTATCCATCCACACATCAAGGGAGTTCAAACAACTTAGTTCATCTTGAAATATATCTTTAAAATATATATACTCTAAATTACCATCTCATAAATGTTTATCTTGTTCATAAATATATCATATGTTACTATAGGTTTCGATCCTATGTTTTTTTTAGAAATAAATAACGTATTAATGGTAC
Organism: Viscum album; assembly: GCA_963277665.1. Lineage (NCBI taxonomy): Eukaryota > Viridiplantae > Streptophyta > Magnoliopsida > Santalales > Viscaceae > Viscum > Viscum album. Next base: position 55,509,969 of record OY728143.1, on the reverse strand, counting down.
ATTTCTGTAATTTCATTCTGGGGGTCATTTCCTTTGGTGGTCGATTGATGTTAATCATCTATTCCTTCTCACAGAGGGATTAACATTTTTCTGAGGTTGGGGATTCTCATTCATTCATAATTTTATGTGAATATATTGGAATTATATAATGTTCACTTCTTTCATATAGATAATATGAGTTTACTTATGATGGTAAATAATATGATTTACCGAAAATAAATTTTTGTTGGAGTAATAATATGTTATTACTTACATTTTGGATATTACTTTTGGGGTTTTTATTACCTATTATTATTATAAAATAATATATTTATTGTATTTTCTTGTGCATTTTTTAGTCTTGTAAATTATGAAACTTTTAATATTGATCAAATTATTATCATCCTTGATAATGTGATAATTAATTATAAATAAACAATGAAGCATTTTCTAAAATAAAAATTGATTTCTGTGATAATATCATCGAAGGACATGATTCATTGATAAGAATTCATATTTTATATTAGTATTTATGGAGTTATTATTTGAAAAATACTCTACAATTTGTATTGGTGAGGTTGTTAGGATATTTAACATGTGTAATGTGGCGATATTATGGGATTATGTTGTGATGAGGGTGATTAGATCTGATGTAGGATATATATTTTTAACTGCTATCTATTTTGATGGAATAGATTTCGACATATGGTAGTGGGTATATTATTTTGTTATGAGAGAGTTGTATGAATGGGTATTCATCATATGGTATTAGTTTTCTTCAAATATGGTGAGATGATTGAGTTTTATTGAGGTTTATAATTGGATGAGATTGTTGTTATTGAGAGGTATATGGTCTATTTGTGGTTTTGATTATGATAAAATCCATTTATTGATTGAACATACCATTAATAATGAAACTAAATGTGATGGGATTTAAACTGAATAAGTATAAGATAAAAAATATTTTTCATAATTTTCTCAGAAATAATAAAATAATGTATTATATGAACCTAAATTCATTATGAAAAATACTATTATGATGAATATATATGGAAAACTATTAAATCTAGTAATTTTTAATTTTATAATGGCGAGATGAATTGTGTCTTTTTTGTGGATTGATTGGGTGGTGTGATACATTCCATGGTGGTCAATGTTGGTTGAGAGCAACGTAAGATAATGTGGTTTTTTTATGGAATTAACTAGTGGTGATAGATTTATCCTTATTGTTTGGGAATATTTTAGTAAGTTTATCATGTAAATCCCAATTATATATATACAAAAACCACCCTAGTTCATTAATATTAAAATCACCTAAAACTTTTTGGTTCCATATATGTTCATGACTATCTAGGTTGGTGGGGAATCCCTCATTCTGGCTCCTCTATCATCATAGTGATGATGATGGTTGGTGGAAGATAATCTTAGTGATTATGGTGGCTGAAATTCTAGATGATCAATGTGGATGAGGACCTGATATGTGGTGGGGGTTATGTATGCTTATATGAGGTAATGATGTCTTTATCCTTTCAGTTCATGATACCCTACTACCCATGATTTCTAATGATGCAATTATGTGGATATTGACTTATGAAAATATTATAGTATAGACCTTTTAAGTGTTGGTGGGTGGGAATACCACTTGAACAACATAAGATAAGAATTTATATGTGATGTGATGATATTAAAGTAATAGGAGGGTATTAAAAATGAAATAATAGTTTTATATGATAAAATTGATGTGGAAATGGTTTCATGTCATCATTTTATATATATTTCATTGATGATAGGTTATTTTACATGTATTATTTATTTTTTGGGAGTGTCATGGTGATATTAGGATTCATAGTTGGCCTATTTTGATGATTGTTTTATATTTATTCACTAGGGAACTATTATGATTGTTTAACATTTCCATTAGAGAAATTTGGTATGATCATACTATGAATAAATGTTATAATAACAAAAAATTTATATTAATGGTTTTTTAGGATTCCAAAATGTGTTCGGTCACTATTTTTGGAATTGCCATATGTGAGGATGGTGAAATTACTGATTGGATGACATAGTATTTACTCTTGTATTTACATGACATATTTTATTTGTATGCATATAACCTGGTGATTTGTTTTGATCTTGGTTCTAGTTAATTTGGTTTAATATAATTCATGATCCTGCTCTCCCAACATTAGCATGTGTTGAGACATTATAGAATGTCCTGAAATATATAGTGAATCGAGAGAATGAGAGATTGTTCTCATATAAGCCTTGTTGATGTAGAATTATTTCCTACTCCATAATTATCTTATAAATTTAGCATGTATTAATGAATATTACCAAATAGTATTATTAAGACTATGGTTACCCTCATTTAAATAGTTGATCAAGATTGATAGAAAATTGGAGCACATCTATTTGTATAAGAGTTCCCCCAAGTCCATTAATTCGGTAAATGTAATTGTTGAACAATTTTATATTAGTAATGGATCTTAAACCATCATGAGGAATCCTACATACCATTTTATGACATGAATTATATTACTCATATATTATTAATATATAGATAATATGGTAATTTGAATCATCATAGAGTGGTGTGTTCTCTTTTATGAATATTTTCATGTTGAACAAAGGATATGGTGATGTATATTGTGGAATCTAAAAAAATATAATGGCTATTGAGATTTAGAGAAGTTTCTTATTTAACATGGGGGACTAGTATTGGATTTCATATAGTTCTTATGATATGAAATTTTACATCTCACAATGATGATATATTTTACATATATATATTAGAGAATTTTAATTCTATATGTGGGAGAACTAGATCCATATATTGGAATCAAACGTATCATTTAAATACATGAATTGGATATCACATTTTTATGATGTTGACCATGTTGTTTAATTTCATATTGGGATGACATATGATTTGAAATATAAGCCTTGAAACATCTATCTATATCCACTAATCACATATGGGTCATTCTCAATGAGAGAATAAATTAGTGATAATAGACTAGTTATATGTATCATGGGATCAATAAAGCTTATATATTAACTGACCAATTTGAATTTCTCCATCCTCACTAGTGGATGATGGATGATTCTTAGGCTCATATCAGATATATCCTCCTGAGTAAAAAATTATTATGGCTTACACCCATAAATAAACTCATGATATGGTTATGAATCATTAAAAATATGGATATGTGGGGGGAAAGGTCACATCATACTGTATATTGAATGATCAAAATATGGATGATATTGATCCTTACATCAAATTGGATTTCTATTATATTTTTCTCCTAGCCTACCAATACTCATTGTTAATATTTATCCATGAGATATAAATTTGTGGTCTCTAATTTGTGAATATTAGGATATGGGATTATAAACGAATTATATGTTATATTAGATGATGTAACATCTTCATGAATAAAATTTCTATGTGGAAAAACAAGGAATAACATTTAATATATATTAGTATTTTTCTTTAACCATAATGTTTTATCCTACATATTATATTTATAACAGTAATCAAATATATTATATTTCATATTTTTTAGTTTAATTTCTTATGAAAAAAAATTATTTATTTATATTAATATCTTGTGTTTAAAATGTTAACAATACAATTTAACATTGTACAGTGAGGACCTAATCTATGTATTTTAATATCAAAAGGTGATAAAATTAATAGTGTACATTAATTTAATATCATGAATATTTTAAAAGATATATTTTACCATTTTATGATGAGGATGTTAACTATACAGTTTAATTTTAATGAATAAGTGTGTTCATTCTCAAAATAAATATATAATTGTAAAAATTTTAAGATATATTGAGGAAAATATTAGTTTTCAGTAGGTTCTTGTATTATATAAATAATTTATTAAAAAATAATTATGATAGAATTATGGTATCAAATATGAAGCTCAATACATTAAAATTTTTCATAAGTATCTCGTTTAGAACATGATTTATTGTTTGTGTAGTTCATATAAACGATATAATTGGATTACTCATGAGTTACACGATATAACATGTTCCTAGGAAAATTATGGGAAAGGATGGTTTATTAAAATCATGGGAATTATTCTTAAATGATCCATAAAAGAAATATAAATAGACCGATGTGGATTCCTACGAGATGGTTTATCAAGTAATATTATATGGTTTTTCATGAACACAATGTAAGGAATGTAAATTTTCCAAAATATGGGGGTTGATACATGTCTCATGATGTCTAGTTAATAACATTATGAATGCAAGAAAATTCATATATAGTTAGTTGTTAGGAATTATAAAAATAGTATCATTTAATTTGATATATTGACTAGTGGAGAGTTATGTGATCATATAACCATTATTGGATTACATGATCACATTATGCTATCATGTGAAAAAAAAGTACATCATGCAATAATATACCCAATATGAAGTCAAGTGATCAAAAAAAAATTTGGTGATCATGTTATCAAAGAATTTCATGTTTTTATATCATCTATAATGATTTTCCCTTGGAATTTTTTTTGTAAGTTCATGATAATAATTTTCCAAATGATATCCCTCAATGTTTACTTCCATCTCTCTTTTCATACATTATTTTTGTGAAACTATAAAAATTCATATTCATATACATAGTTCAATTATTAAAAAAACTTGTTTTTTATACTAATTAGAGTCAAATATCTATTCTCATTCATATGGTCAATGATCAACTCATGTTTCCAAGATAGTAGAAGAGACACTAGTGATTATCTCATGACATCGATGGGTTGCATGATTTAGTCGTCTCTTCTGGGTGTGCCACTAATCGAGTGTGGTCACATATGCCAGTAGCATCATATGACCATTATGGAATTCAACGTTTTCCATCATGGATATCTTTTATATGTTTTAAATGTGATCATATAAGATTCTAGGTATCTTATATTAGGGTGTCATATAATGAACCATAACAAAAAATGGGTCATTATTTATAGCATCCTATATTCTCATCACGTGATGAGGATTTTCCCTTCATAATTATGAATCCCTTTAATTCATGAAATATATTATTCTATTAACCAGATAATTAATTAAATGTATAAAAAATTAGTGATTCTTAAAAAATTAAATAAACTACTTCATATTCCAGATTCCTAAATCATAATAAAATCCTTTTGGGTGTGGGTCGCGGATGGGTATCGGTATGTGGAATTTAAAAATTACACTAGACTTGGTTCATTGTAATATTTATAATTAATTTGTCTTGGATTTTGTACATAGAATAGTATATATATATTCACCCTCATAATTACACTAGAGTTTCACTATCTGGGTATCCATGATGTATGATTCGGCATTACGAAACAATTATCCATGTTGGTAGGATGACAGTGGTGCTCTAAATTGTTTAATGGACAAGGGTCCTACTGAGTATATCATGAAATTTTTTTGTTATATAGTGGACCCTGTAAGGTTTTTAAAATTTTTATTATAACTATTGCATTTCCATATGTCTCATAATGGATAGAAAAACTGATAATGGTATTTGATTGTTCTCAGAACACCGATTCTTTGTTTTCTATATAATGTGTTTTTTGACTCTTTATTCAGTTACATAAATTTAAGAACAATGGTTCTTTTATGGTGACATAATAAAGAACAAAAAACTATATCAGTTTAAATAAAGGGTCATCATACTCTTTTCTTGAATGTGAGAAAGATTTACATTTCCATAACACCGAGGGTATCAAATATAATTGAATTGGTAAGGCTATAGACTATGTCAATCATTACACTAAGATTTATTTTATGATTATGGTATGGGATAAATAAACAGGGGATGTCTAATATAAATGTTTAGGTTAATGGATAGCATTATGATGTTGCAAAGGAATATAGGGATTGAGGTCCTACCCTTTTGGAAAAAACACTTTTGTTTGGTAGACCGTATGGGGAGTATGTGTGAATTCATATGGGAAAATTAAGATAAAGAAATTAATAATTGTCCCAAATAATTTCCCATGCTTTTTAATGAGTAAATATGTTCAATAGCATACAGGATACAAAACACATAGTTAAAATGAACCCAAAAATGTAATTATTATTTAAATTTAAATATTATAATCTATAAGTTTAATTAAAAAGAATGAATAGTATTAACTAAATTATATATTATATATTGTGTTCATACTCATTACTAATCAATTAATTTGTGAATAAACACTCAAGTTTTTAGTAATTTAATTTAATTCAACAAAAATATGTTCTCTTCAAAAATGTTTTTCTTGTATTTTATGAATTCATGGTAGAAAATGTTTATGAAAAATTTTACTTCATTTTTCAATTCAATATGTCAAAATTATCTTAGGTTGAATTTTTTAAAACATTCTGAATAGATTTATTTTTCAATGAATATTGATCAAACACTACTTTTTTGGAAAAATTGTAAATTATTATTCTATATTTGAAAAGAAAATTTTAATTTTAGAATATTTATTAAATATTATTTTTTTATTGAATATAATTCCATTTTATTTTTAATTTTTATTTAATCCTAAAATTATTATATATTTATTTTATATTTTAAAAGTTCATTTCTCTATAAAAAAGTTGTTGAGTCATGTTTTTCAGTTTATTATTATATTAAATTCTACCAAGTATGTGTTAAGGATAATAAAAAATTGGTTACAAATTAATAATAAATTGGTAAAAAAAATGATAACCATTTAATTTTTGATAATATGAATGTTAACCTATGTAGTAATTCTTATTGTAGTAAAAGTTAAATAATGTAATTAATGTAAAATAAAAAGGATATAGACTATAAAATGATCAGAATAATTAAATTTATATTGTATGAGTCGCATTTGTACATTCTCATCCAAGATTCAATAATATGATATTTTTTGGCTATTTGAATGATATTATGATATTAATTATATTTTATTTAATGAAATGTCAAAAAATTAACACACTAATTTTTAATAAATATATTATTTTGAACATTATATGACAAGATTATATATTTGTTTATAAAATATTTTTTCATGGTTAAATTATTTCTATTTGTCATGGTAATTTATTGTTCAATTTTATTAGAGAAATTATTTCTATAAATTCTATTACAATATTGATGGAGTAGTTTTTTAGGTAATGTAAAAAAATCAAATAAATGATACTAAATTTATTAAAATCATTAAAATTTGACCTAGCTATTATGATCTATGAATTTTATTGATGAACACAAAATTTCATTGACGTTTTAAAATAGTTTTTTTAAATTATTAGTGTTTTCACGATATTATTAATTAAAAATTAATGTGTTTTTATAAAAAATTACATTAATGATATTTTAAAATAAATAATATTTTATTAAATGATATAATGTTCCTAAAAATTTGAGAATCCTCCAAGTGACTATGATATGTCAGATTATATGAACCTTAAGAAATTTTGAAATTTAAGTTATATATATTATATTACCCACATATTTTTCATTTTAGAAAGTTAATATAACACAGATTTTCATATCATTCCATACATACGGAAATGATAATTTTATTCGGGCATACGTATGGACTACCCACTCTATAAAGCCTAATGAATTTCTTTTCATCATCAAATAAAAATAATGATATATATATATTATAGGAAATTTATTTCTTATGATCATTATGAAACTATAATAAAATACTTTCATTCTTTCCAAAAAGATCATTGAAAAATGGAAGTATTTCTCATTCCTCTATACGTCCTACCATCTCTATGATTATAAAATATTTAATTTTTGAGAACCATTTTAAAAGGTAGTTAAAGACTAAATTGATACGTAAATGTGATAATTAAATCATTATTATTATTTTAGAGATAATGGAGTAATTTCCATATGGACCATTGTTAACATACTAAAGTCTTTTCAGAAATATGATATGAATGTAATCAGAAATGTTTGATGTGAACATTAACGATTTAGTAATTATATATAAAATGGTAATATGTGACATATAAAGAATAATATAAATGAAAATTTGTTTTAATAAATTTAATAATTAACCAAAATTTATTATTATGGTTGATTAATGAAATAAGTGGCGATCCAGACTCTAGGTAAGCATATTTTTTAAAAGTATTCTTTTAAATATTACCTTTAAAAACTAATTTTCTTCCATATCTTGGTCTAATAATAAATTGTCAAATAAGTTTTATAACATTTTTATATTATTGTCTAATTTCCTTTTTACACATGTATTCATTTTTTCTAAAAAAAAAATGAATCAAGTTTTCATTTTCCAAATTTGGTACTTTTTCACATTTCCAACAAAAGAATCCAATGGATGTTTTTTAATAATACATCATGGAATGGTTTTCCAAAAATAATGACTAAAAATTTCTTTGATGTTTATATTACATGTTTAAAATGTTAATTTCAAAAAAAAATTAACCCTTAATAATTTCATAGTTATATTGAAATATGTGATCTTAAAATGGAAGGGTTACTTTTTCAAGTATTTAATTGATGATATTTTTTTCAAAGAATACTCATATTTCAATTTTTAAGTGTATTTTCCTATTGAAATTTAGTTTTTTAAAGAAATATGGGTTTTTATATCAATTTTTTTAATATGGGTTTTAAAAGTGTTGTAATGGTTTTACGATGAAAAAATAAAAGCAAAAATATAAATATGGTACATGGGCATTATATGTGAATTAGGTGATCCTAATAGACCTTATATGTCGGGTGCACTCTAATGGAACATGGTTCACCCATTATATATTTGAGTTTCTCTAGATTTAATTCCAATGAATTATTTAATATACATTAACTTTTTAGGAATGAAGGTGGGAGCTTTCAAGGCATTCCTCCAATAGATTTAGCTGGGCTCTAGTTATATATGACACAGTTTTAAAATTTGTTTTAAATGTGATTCTTTATTTTTCCATAAATGGTATTTGTTTTCAAATTATGAGTTTAAATTTTTTTTCCTTTGAAAATAATTTTTTTGATTTTCCAATCGAGAGGATTTGTTTTTTATCCTCAAGGATCATAGAGATATAGGCAGAATTTTTAATTTTTCATGTTCTTTACTAGACTAATATTTTTCATATTTTTATATCCCATTCTGGTATTTTTATTCACATTAAAGTTTTTAAAAAGACTTATATCAATTTTAATGATGAGTAAGTACATATATTAATTACAGATGAAAATTTTGAATAGTTTTAATTAAAATAAATCATATTTTTCTTTAATGACTTTTCTTTTAATTGGAAACTAATTCTAATTTAATTTTCCACTTGTAATATTAGGGTTTAATTTCTAATATTTTTTCATAATACTATAAATATTTAGACCTAAACAATATTTGGGAATCTTATAAAGTTAATTCTAATTTAATGTCACTAGAGTATATAATGATTATGTGTGAGTCATTACATTTGGTATCAGGTCAAGGTTAAGAAAATATTGGAAATTAATATATTTTTCTTGTGAGGGTGTCCTAAGAGCTATGGATACAATCATCGTTTTACATTTTTTATGTTTTATATTATTTAAAAATACTTAGACACACTTTGGGTTGTTTAATGTAATTTATTTTGGGTTTATTAAGAATATTTTTGGAAATTTGATTTAGAAGATTAATTTACTTGGGTGTGAAGGAGTTTATCGTTGAATTTTTATAGAGTTTCTAAGTGTATTATGTTTAAAAGGTACATTTTTTAATGAACATGAAATAAATAATTTAAAGTTTTAATGATGTACTTTTAAATAGATTAATGAATTCACTTCATGATTAAATGGAAAGGATCTCACAAAAACTTTGTATCCCTATAAATAGATTTTATCATCACTACCATGGAAAATTTCCATCTGTTACGTCTCTACCAAAATTCAAATAATTTGGTTCAATGAGAGGGATCTCCTAGAGGCCTCAAGAACTCCCCCCCAAATTCAAGAGGCTTTTGAAAAGTAGTGAGGGATTATGGTGTGATAGTGGGGAGACTATTCCCTCATATTATAGTAAGACACAAAAAAGCTAAGTATCAAACATAATGGTAAATAATCATATCGAGGAAGATATAAATAATTTGAAGTAGAACATTATATAATAATAATTGATATTACATAATATCTTTAATATCTATGTCATACATACTATATTTTTCACCTTCTATGTCAACCTACTAATATAGGAGAACACAAATGAATGAAAAATAAATGTATATATTTTTACATCTTAAATGTATATATTTTTACATCTCACTCAGAGTTATACCATTTACATATTCCCTATCCATTGATGAACTGAACCATTCTAAACAGAAGAACCCAAACAAGAAGTTCCTTATGATTATGCAACACTAGGCATTGGCCATAACCAAAATGCACCTATGTTGAACCAAAAAATCATAAATAAGGACTGAATTAAAATTGAGGTTCATGTATATCAGTGTCAAATAATATTTGTAGGCCTCCCTAATGATAAACCTATAATATTCTACCAAAAGTGAATGCTTATGAATTAATATTAGAATAATAGAGACATAACTAAAAATATAAATAAACAAATTATATGAAACTATAATTGATCCTTAGTTCCATAATGCTCGTCAACTGGGAAAGTGAAATCATGAATATCCATATTTATATAATTATATATGTATAGTCCCATACATATTCATATATACATAAATATGAAAACATTTTCATAAATTGAATGAAATAACATATAAACCATCACCATTTGATTACTATGTCTGTAATCTTGATCGCCTAGATACCCAATGAAAGGTAATTGAGTTGGATATTATTCCACTCAAGCTATGTATAATTATGTTAATATCTAGATTTTTCATCATAATCAAAAAATAACTACTTCATCCAGCACCAAAAAATCATTAGGGTAACCTACGTAATTATAGTGGGATAATCGTCCAAACCATATGTTAATATTTACTCGCCTCTAATCACTATAAAATAGGATTCCAAGGATGTAAATCTAAAGAATCATGTTAATGGAAAAGAGTTGGATGTGATGCCACTCATTCTATGTAAATCCATTCCATTATATTACCACTAGTTCCCAGACTATAATTGATCAAGATATTCATACTCTGGTGAACCATAAGGTTTTGACCCTTTTATAATCTGTTTTGAGATCTCACAAGTGAAACATCCATCCCACCCATCAAGTTCCAAATCTGGACGTCAATTCCAAAAGAGTAATCATAGTTATGGGACCCCATGATTGACCAATATGATAAGGAAAATGGATTATAAGACTGATCATAGATATCTTGTATCAAGATCATCATGATATTAAATATTGAGGAGAGTGTTTTCATCCTCTATAGACAAATGTTGAGGAGTGAAAAATAATTCTATATAGACCACAACTTTTTGGGGCTATAATCATCCTCTAACAACCCCACGTTAAGGGCTGAATAATCATCCAAATTTAACCAATGAGCTGAGGACATCAGAATTATCACCATCACTTGGAAGATCGTAATCATCCACTTGTGTCATTACTGTGGATATCATGCCTATATCTCAATATGAAATTATTGACATATAGATCCCAAGAAATAGATTTGGAAATCCCAATAATCTAATAATCAAGTATACCAAGCCAAGGGATAGATCCCATGTACTGCCTCAAAGTATAAAAATAAAAAAAATAACTTAGCACATAATCCAGGTATGAGTAAATAATATTTATGCATACCATAGAGAACGGAAGGCGCATCTCGTCATGCTCATCAACCACTAACCAGAAATCACCTATGGTAATCATCTTTACATCAGTAATAATCCAGTGAATTTATAAATAATAGTGGAGGGTTTTAAATTCCTAAACCAACACTACTTACATATATAAAAGGTATTACACATTCATTGCAAGTTCTAAGATGAAACCCACTACCATTTCCCCCCATACCTGATGTACTATCTCAAATATAGTCAAACATTAGGGAACCCACATTGTCCCTTAGGTCAAACACTGAGTGTAATCATTCTATAAATCCTCAATAGAAATAGTAAAAGGAGTAATCCATTATGGAATCCACTAATGATAAGAAATTAGAGTCATCCTACATGGGATTCTCACAATATTATATACGAGAGAGAGTCCTACATGGGGAACTCACAATAACAGCTTTGGTATAGGGATCCAATATGGGATTCTTATAATGGAATACATGTAAGTTCAACCTACTAGGGAATTCATAGGTCATATTTATGAAAATGATTCCCATTTGGTACCATTGGTAATAAGAAGAATATAGATTCTCCTACATGATATCATCTAGGTTAAAATGTAAGCATATGAATCCTATAGGGAATCTTTGGAAACAAAATGTCTTATGGCCTCTTATGATATAAGAGGAAATATCACAAGTGATAAATCCTCAAGGGGATTATACAAATGAACCAGGAATAAAAGATACCTCATAAATAAGCTATGATCAAGGGTCTTACTCTCAAGAGACAAGTGAATTCAATTGTTATAGGATGAACCTTTCTATTTATAAAACCCAAAAAACAACACCTAGGAGTCCATAAATCACCACAAGGATTTCACTATTAAGAATTATTCTGAACATTTCTCAAAATGGGTTATTCATGGGTCCAATTCTGAATCATGGGTGATAATATAAGAAACCCCTCAAAGGGTATCAAGGTAAGAGTACACTAATTGTGTACCCTAGTACTCATCGAGTACACTTAGGTCCCCAAGAGGGCATGTACAAAAATAGGACATGGTGTGAAAATACTCAATAACATGGTGCATTGGACATGAAACCATCATGTACCATACATGGATTACCTTACTATATACCTCACATGTCCTAGCCATGTTTGTGTTCTATCCATTTAATTCTACATGGCATGAAACCCACATGCAGTCCGGTCAGTTACTCTACACAGAATGTTCCCCTTACACGGGTAACCTATCCAGGTACTCTTTTATACAAACTAGTCCTAGTAAATGGTAGGAATACCCTATAAACATGTTATACTTATAAAATATTGTCTTCCTCAAATATGATGAATACACTATCTGTGTTCCTAAACCACACTCCATGTGATTGGAATTTCCATACAAGAAATCCATCCAATTGCCTGAAACACCCATTTCTCCACCAAAAACAATAGATCGACCACTGATGGGTACACATAAATAAAAAAGGAATGAAACATTACATTGATTATTCAATGGTGATTTTTGGTCAAACATTAAAATAACCTACCTTTGGCTGGAGTCTGCAAAAGCTACACCTCTTTTTGTTGTCCATAGTAGTGGTTTGATGATTCGTAGAATCCCATGTTTTGTGGTAGTATCTTTCTTCCCCTATCTATTTATCTCTATAAATCTCTCATTTTCTCTATTTGACTTGGGAAGGAGGATCCATAGGGGTAATCGTCAAGGATCTATAGGAGGTGTACTAAATTAAATGAGGAAAAAAGGAAAAATAAAATGGGGCTCAACCAGGACCATATGCTCCTTTGAGTTTATTCCCTTCCAAGAAAAAAGATCCAAGTTCCAATATCAATAGTGGAAATAAAATTTTAATCCAATTCTCTATTAAAAATATATGACTGGAAAAACATGCTTGAATAAATCAATGTTTAATTTACTAAATATTAAATATTAATTATTCTCTCCAAATTAAAATAGATCATATTTAAACAAAACTCTTATACTAGGGTAATCACCAACATTTTGGTCCAGATAACTGTTTAGAAAAATTATCCATGATCATCATCTGTCAGAAAAGACCATTTTACCATTTATAAAAATCCAAAAGAAAAAACTAAAATATCTACTCAATAATTTTGTCATGTAAAACAATGGTTTTTATATTATTTAAAATATTTTAGTGATTTTAAAACATCCATGTCACAATCAGAAAACTATTTGATATATCTCATAAAATTTCATTTCTTTGAAATTTAAATTGAAAGGATATTATCATTTATTTTATTTCAAAATCATAATTTATACATCTTAATTGAAATGGTAAATACCACCACGGGCATAACAGTTTCTTTTTTGCATTTAGGGAATTAATACAAGATGATAAAGGATATATCAATAGTATAAAGGATGTAAATAATTGTTGGATTTAATGTATGAATTATTTTCTTATGAAATAAGTATAATTTTTTTTAATTTTTGATGATTCATAAGGATATATTTCATATTAATGATTTATATAAATAATGTATTATGGGATAAGATAAAAATCATTGATAAATAATTAATATTAATGTTTAATTGAGGATGTATTTATCATTGATTTTCCAATATATTCAAAATATCATGAGAATAATGTAAAACCTAATGGATATTCTAATGTATGTGTGGTTTTCAATGATTTGGAAAAATATATTTGAATGAATCACTAAATTTGAAAAGTGGGGTAGTAAAAGGTGAGAAAAAATTTCAAGATAAAATTTTTGGTTTGATACATTTTTGTGTTAAAAGTAACTCATATGTTTATCATATGAAAAATACAGTTTGAGAAACAATGACTTTAGTTTTTGAGGAAATATGTTTAATGGTGGGGATAAAATATAAGGTTTATATGACCATTGATATTGTGTTAATTATGGGTTATTATAATATTTGGGATCATTATAGGATTAAGATAAACATAGAACTGTTGGATTCTAGTTTTTAAATAAAGGTTGAATTATCAACTAGAAGAATTTTTTATTTAAATGTGGATATATGGTGATTCATCTTATTTTTATAAATGGATAATTTATATTGATGATTGTGTGATTAGGTAAATTACATTTCTAGTATGAGTTATAATGAGTGATTGATTATATTTGTACATTAATAATAAATTTTTATTGGAAAACTATATGATAAAATCCTTTTAATTTTTTATGGTTCCATTCATATAGTTCAATATTTATGAGTAATTTAAAGGATATTTATTTTATTTAATTATCTATGATGAACATTGGAAATTATTTTTTAATTTTGGAGATTAATGTATTTCTATTAATATAGACGATTGTTAATTTTGGGAATTATCTTAATCTGTGCTAACCATTATTTATTTAATATTTAATAATATGAGGAATATATTGTTACTCTTTTTTTTAATCAGTATAGTTTTATTCTTGAGATTTAGTCATCAAAAAAATTCATCTTCGATTCTCATTATTTGGAGAAAAATACGAAATTATGGTGGGAATCGATTATATGATGAAATTATAGTTATCAAGTAATTATATATCCCAATGATATTATTATATATTTTAATTTAATTCCAAAACTATTGGAAATTTACTTTGAAATATAAAAAATTGTCTATTTATCATTCTTACCATGAAATGAATGGCCTTTTATCCCATCAAAGACCTACAATTTTGTGATGGTTAACTTTCTCATGACCTTGTCCTCTATCAAACTCTTTCAATCCATAGAAGAAAGGTTTTTATTCTATAATCATACTTTCAAATTCCAATTATATAATATTATATTATATGGAAAACAACTATGTGTTATTCCATATTAAATTTTTTAATTCAATTTCTTTTCTTCCATGTGGAAGTCCTATTTACCCTTTATACAATGTTGGATTATAATAAATATATTTTTAAAATCTAGAGACCAGGATTTTAATCCCAATTATAAATATAAAGGATGAAATTTTTTAACATTGGGGTATAATCTAATATCCTATTATTTCAAAATAGATATTTTGTTTGATAACTTACAATATATGAAACACTAATATAAAATGAACCATTGAGTATTGTTATTATTTAAAAGTGAACGCTATAACATGTCTATTAAATTGGAATGAATGAATATTATTAACCACATTATAAAATATAGAAAATGATCCTACTCATTTATAATTTATTAATTTTAAAATATTTCATCAGCATTTTAATGAAGTCGTTTTTTTTAAATATCGTTTCATCAGAAATGGGTTTTTATACACTGTTTGATTTTACATAATTATTAATTTTATGATATTTTTTAAATATTATTTTAAAAAATTATTTCCATTTATAAATTCAGAATTTCTAAATTATTATAGTATCAATTTTTTAATATCTTCTGAAAATATTTATTTTTCAATAAATAGTGAAAATTCAATGGTTTTATTAAAAATTGAAATTACTTTTTTAATATATATAGAGTAAAATTATATTTTTTGGAATTATATTAAAATGAATATATTTCCATTGGATTTAAAATAATAAAATTATCATATTTAACATGATTTTCTACTAGAAATTAGTATTGGAAAAAATATATTTTAAAATTTAATTTTTCTAAACAACCGTTTTAGTTTCATTTTTAGTTTAATTTTAAATTATAATCTAAAAATTATGTGATTTTAATTTTTAAAAATTGATTCCATATTTTTAATTATTTGGCTTTATTATTTTAAATTTTTCTATTTAATCTTTTTCAATATGATTTGTAGCCCTATTAATTCTTATTTCCCATGAGAAAGGAAAGTCAGAAAATTTATGTTCAAAATAAAATGAAAATGAAAATAAAAATACCAAAATACATTACATAATTTTATTAGATGAGTTCTTTTAGATAATTATCCTAGATTTAGTTATATGGAATTTCTGTTCATTTGTAGGTGATTATAAAATTTATAGTATATTATTTAATGGCACTTCGAAAGGGTCACACTCTTTTTTCATTATCTATAATTTTTAAAACATAGATGATAACTTAGGATATGATTGATTATAAATATTATTTTATTAATACTTTTTAATTCCATGAAATTTTTTAAATAAAATTAAAATGGTTTTATTTTGAGACCAGGCACTAAGAGGGCGTGAAATTATGAGGCCTGGAGTGCCCGTAATGATCCGTCAAAAAAAATTATGTTTTAAATAGTGAACATGAATGCATTTTTTAAAAAAATATAATAACTATTAAATGGGTTCCCAGATCAGATATTTGAGGTCACTGTTGTGGTCTGGATAATAGTTTTACCTTAGACACAACTTATGTTTAGTTGGCATGGGCCACCAGTGAGAAAACCTGAAAATGGAATAATTGTAAATAAAATAATTAAATAAAGTTATTTTATTTTCAAATCCTTATAAATCATAAACAATAACATGGATTGGATATCTGAGAGTATGACATATTTTTTAGGGTATTATTCCCTTAGGTAGAGCCTAACATATGTCAGCACGGGCTGGTTGTGATAGTTGGTTTTTGAGATGTAACATTAAATAAAATAATTTATATAAATGTTATTTTATTTTAAAAACATCATAACTCAAAAAAGGTAACTTAAATTAAATATTAGATACCACTGTTGACTTTATAATGAGATATTCTCTTAAAGTAGGCCTTAACCTCAATCGGTGCGGGTCGGGGGAGAAAGTTAATTTTTGGACATTTCTACCGAAAAATAAAATAACATAAAAAAGTTATTTTAATTGTTTTCTTCATCATTGAGAAATGGAACGTCGGCACTACAGTGATGCAACTTGGAAATGATGAATCTAATTAATAAAGTTCATTAATGATTCAGTGTAACGACGCTGAAACGCAACATAATAGAAACTTTGATTCATGTATCATTAATTAATAGTCTAACATGAAATGCTGGATTGTTAGCACAACCCTAAAATTTCTCTGAGGCTTTGGTCGGTGGTGACTACAAATGATGAAGGAAAGATTCTCTAATGATGAACATAGGTGAATCAGACAATGGAGATGATACCCTTGGAGAGAAGATTCAAAACCATAAATTAACAGATGATGATGAACGATAATCCTCGATAAATCTCTTTTCCCTGGTATGTGTTTGATGATTTTTTGTTTGAATTTCTATTCTTTGTTCTCTCTTTTAAACAAGGAATGTCGGTTAACACACAAAAAAGTTTACCGATGGATCGGTCATTCATGTGGGATGGTTAATGATGCCGGAAAAAATGGGATATTTATTTTAGTGATTATTCCTCCCTTTATGGTTCTTTGTGATCTTGAAAACTATAATGTATCAAATTCTATACGAAGAAAGAACCAAATCATTCTTTGGGTGTTCTTATATTAGGCTCCTTCCCCCATTCTCTCCTTGAATTATTCTCGTTCTTCCTAGAACAACGATCGGTGGAGCATCGACCTGCAGTGCCAGGTGCGGAGGATCATGGCTAGTTGGGATGTGACATCAGCAAGGGGTCTAGGTGCAATATTATAGTAGCAACAAGAGAATATGGTGACGGAATAATTTCACGGAAGTAGAAAGAGACCACCGCACCCAGTTACGGTGGTAGCACTAGGCCATGACACCCAACTACGGCAGAAGAACATAGCTGTGGAGGCAGTAGGTGGGAGGAGGTGCACCTCGGCAGTGCACTGTGGCATCAAAGGATGCGACAGTCATAGGCCATGGCCGAGGAGTCACACGATGCCAGAAGGGAGTCGCGTATGACCAGTCAACTTGTGGTTTGACCACAGGGATGGCATGGAATACGTTTCGAGACCGCTTGTAGAGGAGCAGTCGACTACCTGTGGGCCACGTGCTACCAAAAAGAACACCAGTGTGGGCATACGGGCTTATTCAAAGACAGCCCACCAGCCTGGACGGGCTGAGATAGAACTGGGCCAATTGGGTAGCCTGGTGGGAAGAACACATGTCCCACCAATGAAATTTGGGATGGATGGAAAAACTGGGTTGTTTGATGGCCCAGTGGGGGTAGTACAGGAACAACCAAGTCGGATCGAGCTAGAGTAATTGGACCGGGTTGGACCATGCCCATCCAGGTTGGGTCGGTCGAAATGGTTTGAGCCCTATGGGTCCCCCGATTTGGGTTTGTCAGGTCTTCCCAACCATGTTGGACCGGGTTTAGCCGCAACTAGCTCTGTTTACTTAAAAATTAATATCTTTCAGACCATAAGTCTGATTGACGAACCATTTTTGGAATTATAAGCCTCGCAAAATGGAAGTTATTTTGAAATTCATTGAAGAGTATTTAATGGAAGGTGAGATTTGGAAATTTTATTGAGAATTTGATTCTCCGAGAATCAAGTGCACTATGTGTGGGAATCCAACGACTGTCTGAGAACTGAATTCTTTAGAAGAGTGAGTATGAGTGACCCTATAGGACTATATGATAACTAGCCCTATGTGTACCAGATACAAGTGGATCTATGAGAACCTCCTATAGGAGGCAATGTGTGAACCAACTACAAGTGTCCACGTGTGGTCCATCAATAAGCGGCATAGTGTGGACCATCTATACAATGTCTTGTGTGAACTAGATATGATGGCCTAAGTGGGGAGTGGCTTTTGGTGACCAAGTAGACCCATGGTGGGTACCATCTCTATGTGACCCAACAAACTCATGGTACTCATCTAGTATTAGTACCTCAGTAGTCCAAGGTGTTCAGTGTTACAAATAATACTCTTTCTTTACATACATTATATTATACTTATGTGAACTGAAAATAGCTTGTTCATACCTTCTTTTGTGGTACTATATATGAGCATACCTTAGAGGTTCAGAATATGAGAATACCTTAGTAGTTCAGTATATGAGTGTACCTTAGTGGTTCATTAAATGAGCAGACCTCAGTGGTCCAGCAGATGATCAGACCTGAATGGCTAATCAGGGATGAGTCCCTTGATAGTACAAGATGATTCTACTCTTCAACTAATAAATCATACTATCTATATTTTGAGTTATACCTTGTTTGATATTTCATTGATTTTTGGTTTTTTTGTGTGGTTTGATTTTGTGGATTGGGGTCCTTACTATGTATTGTGTTACTCGCCCCTATACAGGATTTTCTCGAACATGTCATGTCCTGTGCAGGTGATCGACGCTTCAATAGAGATCTTGGTGGTCCGCCACCAGGTGGTGATTAGTGATATGGGACATATGGGCATTCTTTTATGGATACAGGAAGCTACCCATCATGTACCCTTCTAGTAGGGTCTTGATCAGATAGACTGTGTCTTTCATACATTCCTTTGGGGTTTTGGGATTGTATTCTGGCCCCTTGTACTATCAGTTTCTAATGTACTCTCTATAGTTGTCTTAGTGATAGTTGTGGTTTACTTTGTCTTTACATTCTACCATTTGATCTTTGTTTGTTTTTACTGGTATAAATTCAAATTTCATCCCTTTTGGGATATGCCTACTCTGCGCTAGTCTCTATCCCTAGGCCTATGGAATGTGGTCTTGTAGTTGTCATGGCACGGGCCCTAGGGGACAATTCATGAAAATGTGGTATCATAATGGTTTGTTTCTACTAGAAGAACTAATATTATATAAAAATTTTGATGGTTTAATGGTGTTAAGTGTTTTAGGTTTGGCTTTCAGGCCAGGGAGTCCAGTGATGGTGCTGCAGGACCCTGAATTCTTCTTCTCCAACACGGTGTAAGAAACCCCTTGTTTAATGCATATTTTAATGTTTTATCATGATCTTTCCAAGTAAAATTCAGATCACTAAGTATAATCTATTAATATTGATTCTTCTGTATTCCCTTCATGATTCTTAAATGTAGATAGTTAGCTAGGATTCCAATGTGTGAAAATGAGGAAGGTCCATCGAGTGATAAGGCTTCGGTAAAGGGATCATTTCACATGATGGAACCTTTGGGCAATGTCCCTGCGATACCAACACCAGTTGGTCAGCATTTATTACTGATCCTACCAATAGAGGACTCACATAAGCTCAGATCCTTACATGAGTTTCAATGACAGCGACCCCTCATGTTCTGAGGTGAACCTGGCTCACAAGAAGCTAAGGACTGGCTTGAGGTGGTGACTATGTTTTCCATCTAGTTCAAGAACCATTGATCAGATGGTAGTCCAGCAAGTGATCCCTCTATGTAGCTCAACTATGTGATAGCATGGTTTAGATTACCCTATCTGACAGGGAGGTGACTTTTGTGGTCAGATCTTGAGAACCATTCTCCAAGAAGGGTCTCTTTCTATAAAATCTATTGTCTATTAATTTCCAAGATCTTCTACATCTTCGGAAGGATGACATGTCGGTAGCTGATTATTCATCGAGGTGTACAAACCATTCCAGATACTTGATAAATATAGTGCGAGGGGTGCTTTAGGGATTAGACCCTTGAGTGAGATGTGTTTAGGGACATCTGAGCCAACCTAATTCCTCTATGGATTCCTACTTATGATATGGTTATAGAGAGATTCTTTGTGGTTGATAGTCTTTAGGATGAGTATATGCCACCAATGGATTTTATAAATTAAAATTCTAGAAGCTAAAGTCAGTCTCAGAGACTTGGATGTGTGAGACATTCGGAGAAGAGTTCCCAAGATAGGGGATCTACAGATCTAGGGTCACAGAGTGAGTCCAGTCAAATTAGAAATAGGTAATTGTTGTAAGGAGAAGGTAGGGGACATCTCACTAGAGATTTTCCATAACACTGTCCTGATAGTGAAATAGTGGATGGGCTACAGGGACAGAGATAGTGACAAGAAGTGATAAATCTACATGGTGGAAGACATGGCAGAGGAGCTGGGAGAGCAGTAAGAGGTGGTATACATTTCAACATGTTAAAACCACCACCCCAATGTGGTCCACACTAGGATCACAGAGTTGGAGGATAGGGGAAGGGTAGCTATATGTAGCCATTATTGCCCACATTATTGTGGACGTTTTGAGTTTTCAGTTCCTAGTTGTTGTGGAGAAGTTGGGGACATCTTTCCAGAAGATGTTTCCAAGGATTTCCTTATTGCATGTAGATGGACTTCAGCAAAATTTGGTACCCCGAGATGGAACCTATATCATCAAAAGTATATCAGAATGATTTCATATAGATTTGTGAGCTGAGGGTGTAGGTGAGAGACTTGTATAGGAAGTTCTTTGTAATATCCAGAGATTGAGGTCATGTGTGGATTACTGTCCCCTTTAACCAAATGGTCATGGAGAACACGTACCCACTACCAAAGGGATGATGAACACAGTCAATCAGTTGAAAGGGTTGGCCTTTCACGTGGATGGAAAGGTGTTTTTTGGATTTTAAGAAGCTAAGATAGAGTTTGATGAGTACCACGATATTGAGGTAGTAGAATTGGTCTTCGCACTAAAGACGTGGTGACACAACCATATTGGTGAACAATTCATCATCTATTATAACAAAATAAAGTCTAAATTATATCTTTTCTTAAAAGGATCTGAGTCTAAGGTAGTGACATTGTCTAGAGTTCCTCCATGACTATGTCTTTGATATATTCTATACTCTTGGGAAGGGGAATCTGGTGGAAGATCACCTCAGTAAGAGATCGAGTTCACAGCTACTGAATGAGGCCACAGAGTAATTGGCCTTGCATTGTATAAGCTTCGTTGACCTAAAGGAGACATGTTTTCTTCAATTGATCATAGTTTCACCTCTAATTTTACAGCGAGTTAGTGAGGCACAACTTGGAGATTCGATCTGCGAGATTACACATGCCCAGATGTCCATAGGACATTCTTCTAATGGATATTCAAAAATGTAGGGAGCACATTATCTTTTTTAGGGGATGCATTGTAGTACTAGTGTCGTTGTGGAAGGAGGTGTTATGGGAGTTACATACTTCAATTTTTGTGGAACATCTAGGTTTGTAAAATATGTAACATGTCCTCTAACAATAGTAATGGTTGTTGGGGATGAAGTAGGAAATGGCTGAGTTTGTCTCGAAATTCCTCACTTGTTAGTAAGTGAAGGTTGAGCACCAGGTTCCAACAGGTTAGACACAACCCCTCGAGGTACCGAATTCGATGTGGGATAGTATATAGATGGACTTAGTTACGGTCTTACCAAGTACATATAGGGGAAACGATTCCATCTAGGTGATTTTATATAGGCTCACCATATCATCCCACTTTCTACACATTCGAGAATAGATTTAAATAGAGATATTGGGAAGCCTCTATGTGTAGGAGATAGTTCGAAACAATTGAGTCCCATATATGGCAGTCTCAAATTGTGATGCACAATTTACATCCCTGGTTTGGTAGGGATTAAAAGAGTCATCTTGGACTCAGATACACTTGAGAAAAGCCTTTCACCCATAGATAGACGGTCAAACAGAGTGAACCATACAAACCGTAGAATACATGCTTCATGATTGCGTTCTTGATTTGGGTCATATATGGGAGGACCACCTAACACTAGTTCAGTTTGCATAAAACAATAGCTGAAAGTCAGCAATTGGTATGGAACTGGTTTAGGATATGTGTGGATTGATATACAGGTCACCGTTATTCAAGATAGAACTAGAGGAGTCAGCACACATGGGTCCGAAGATGGTACAGGCTACCACTGAGAACGTGCAGGTTATCTGAGAGCGGGTAAAGACTCCAAAGAGATAACAGAAGTCCTATGCTGGTAGGTGATGGATACACATGTATTTCGAAGAAGGTGACCACGTATTCTTTTGTATCTCTTTTTGATGAGGGATAAAAAGATTTTTATGGGGAAGCAAGTAATCTTCGAGGTTCATCAATCCTTTCCTGATACTATGTAGAGTGGGTTGGGTGACATACAGCTTGGATCTACCACCAAAGTAAGAGAGGGTAGACAATTTCTTTAATGTATCACAACTAAGAAGATATGTGCATGACCCTTATCACAACATGGACCATGGAAAGCTAGAGATTGACGACAGGGGGACATTAGCAAAGTACATAGTGGAGATGGAGGATTGATAAGATAGGTCCTTTGTGGATGGTCGATTCATCTAGTTCATGTTCATTAATATCACATGAATCTTCAGGAGGGCACGTGGGAGTGGGAGTGTCTGATTCATTCCCATTACACCCTTTTTGTTTAATTTTCCATTTTCATGGCTTATGAGAACATAAATCCCAAATGGAGTGTGTAATATAATACCCCGAAATTCCGTGATTTTTTTTGAAAATTAAATGGGATTATTTTGAGATCATACAATGAGACAACATACCATTCTGAGGCCTGGTGTTCCTGGAATGATCCATTGAAAAATGTTGTGTTTTAAATAGTGCGCGTGAGCGGTTTTCTGGAAAAAAGTGGAATAAATATTAAATGGTTTCCCAAATCAGAAATCTGAGGGCACTATTTCGGTCAATAAGGTGGGTTTACCCTAGGTGAGACTTAAGTTTAGTTGGTGCGGGCCTCCAGTGAGAACTCTCAAAAATTGCATAATAGTGAACAAAATAATTAAATAAAGTTATTTTATTTATAAATCATTATAACTCTTAAAAAGTAACTTGGATTAAAAATATGACAGTACCATTGAGTTCGTGAGGGTATACTTCCATAGTTAGATCCTAACATCAGCCGGCATGGGCGGGCTGTGAAAGTTGGTTTTTGGGCCGTATCTTTAAATAAAATAATTTAAATAATAGTTATTTTACTTTCAAATCCTCAGTACTCAGAAATATTAACCCAGGATAAAAAATTTGATACCACCATTGATTTCATAATGAGATGTTCTCCTTAAGCAGAACTTAACCTTGACCGGCTCGAGTTAAGGCCAAAAGATAATTTTTAGATTATTTTGGAAGAAAAATAAAATAATGTAAAATCTTATTTTAATTGTTTTATTCAACTTTGAGTAGTGTAATATCATAAATGTGGTGTAGTGATGAGGCAATGATGAATCTCATTAATGAACCATATTAATTAGTTAGTGTAATGATGCTACAACACACCATAACAGAAACGTTGATTCACGTCTCCTCAATTAATAGCCTGACAAGAAATGTAGGATTGTTGGCACAATTCAGAAATTTCTCAATGGATTTGGTGGGTGGAAAAGAAGAACGATGAAGGGAAACCTCTCCAACGATGAATGTTGGTGAATCTAACAATGGAGATGACACCCATGAAGTGAAGATTTGGAACCAATGATCGATGGATGACGACAAACAATCATTCTCGAGAAATCTTATTTCCCTGGTAGGGGTTTGATTCTTTTCTGTGTGAATTTTTTTCCCATTCTCTAATTTAAATTATGAATGCATGTATACTCATGAAAATTTTAACCCTTGGATTGATCATTCATACATTATGGTTAATGATTCAGGAAAAAGGGATATCTATTTTGGTGATTTTCTACACTTTATGGTTCTTCATGATCATGCTAATAATAACGTATTTGGGTCTATAAGAACAAATACCTGAATCTTTATTTGGTCATTCTTATATGTGACTCCTTCCTCTCTCTTATCATTGTGTTCTCCTCATTATTCATGGCACAACGATCTTCAGTGCATTGGCCTGCAGCGCCAATCGAGAAGTGTAATGCCCCGACCCCAGCTACCCAGAGTCGGTGCATTACTTCGTAACATTGGCATGATCACAAAAGATCGAGTCTCGAAAGACCGATTAGTTTAGTAGCCTTGGAAACACTAGATACATTCATAAATGTTACATTACATCATAAAGTGAAAAACTAATAACAAAGTCTTCATAGTCCACACTCATATCCTCTTCTGACTATCCCTGTAGGTCATTCATAATTTACTTCTTCAAATCCTGGAAAATATTAAAACATTTAAAGGGGTGAGCTCAGATGCTCAATAAGGATAACAATAATGCGGAAGCTTTCATAAATAAACATTAACATTTAAGGAAATGTATAACTAAAATAAAAGCCTTTTAAACATGAAATTCCACATAATATGGCAAAAGTAAAATGAGATAATTCCATTTACTTATTCACATGAATATTCTATTGGTCGAATAATCACATGCAATATCAATAACCACTTTCATAATGATGGAATACATAATTCCAGACATTCTGAAACATTTTGTCAAGGCCTCGGCCAAGACGTCTAAAATGATTAAGGCCTCGGCCAAAACCATAAATCAAATTGGGAAAGGGCCTTGGCCAATTCCACGTCTAGTTGTCTCATGAGACCTACCGATGCATCGAGGAGCTATAGAGGGCTCCACCCATCACTTATTAAGTCCAATACATTCCTCATATGAATAGGTTTAAACATATCATAAACCATAACATAATCGTATCACATAAAACATGCATAAAGGAAACATAAAATTTCCACATTTCAATCACAAGATATCAATACAACACATTGATATAATAAAAACGCTTTCAAAACCATTTTCAATACCAAAATAAAATAAAGTTAAAAGTTTGTGTTTATTTTTCATTAAAAAAAAGTGATGGCTTGTATAGGAAGCCGAAACTCAAATAAAGGTCACGGCGGCGGAAAAGTCGTTGTCGCCGCATAAGTACGGAAAGAAAAATATTCCCTTTTGTCGTTTAGCAAAACTCTTTGTATAAAAAAGATTCCTTTTGAATAAACGTAAAAGTCAAAGGGGTTTATACACCGTATAAAAGAAAATTGTGTATAAAACCAAATATGCCTCAATGAAAGGGGATTGAGACGAAGTCCTTAAAAAGATCATTTTTTTAAATAAAGTACATCTATAATGTGTATTCACTATAAGTACACATAAATAATGTAAAAATACAAGATAGGACATAATAATATCATGACATAATTTGAATGTAGGAGATTAACCCAAAGACTAGAAATTGGGTTAAGAAGTTCCCTTACCTCGTGTCTGACTTGACTCAACCGTTCTTTAACATCCTGAATAAAAAACTAGAGTAAATATATACCTTATTAAGAACCATTTTCAATTTCATTATCCTTTTTATATCACTTATTACAATGATATGAACATTCTGTAATTATTTAAGTTAATAACGGTCGTTTTGTCGATCTTTGGTACTTGAGTCAAAAATAAAATTCTTATAATTACAAGTTGTTCATGTGGTGAAATATCCATTATATCCAGAATTATATTCATTATTTAGATTTCATATATATCATATATATCCAGTATATACATTCATTTATAATATTACGTAACAATTAGAGGTAAGAAATGAAATGCACCGTTCATGGAGACGGTAAGCCGTACGTACGCATGAACGCTACTTTCATTTCTATTTCGTATTTAATGAAATGAAATTATAATGATATAAATGTATAATATAATTCCAGTATAATATAGTTTATAATACCATTTACTCCATCCTTTATACATCCCACATATGGCATTAACGATTCAAATCACTTTGAGGGGGCGGTAGTCCGCACTTCCTAAAATGAAATTATCGCGTTTACCCATAATGGAAATCATAAAGTATTCCATAAATGATAAATAAAGAAGCATAAGTAAAACATAAACATATTATATATCATATATAAATATAGTGACATCTTAATGGCCACCTTTGAAGGTGTTATATGAGTGTTGAACAATCATCGTTTCGTGAGGCAGAAATTCGCCATCCACGGAAACCGTATGTTCTTTAACCATTAGATGTAGGTGTGTGTAAGTGTAGCTCTAATACTTCTTATAAAAACAGCCTAGTATATTTAGGATACTGGTTTTGTTACAAAAGAAATTAATAAAATTAGTTTAGGGGGTTGGAGAAGAAAAATAAAACAAAACAACATTAGAGAAGACATTACCTCAAAATCGGGTAACTCTTTTTTGATTTGAGCCAAAGGCTTCCTTGGGAAGAGTTCTGCCCAAAGTGAGTCTTCTAGGAGTAATAGGGTGAATTTGGGAGAGTATTTGGGCAGAGGTTGGCCGATCCAAATGGTTTGAAAGTGTGAATGAGGTTGTAGAGGTGGGGGCCTTTTATAAGAGGAGAGGAGGAGCTCTTTTGGAAAGATTGAAATGTTACATTATTATACAATGCTTTTCGGATTCTAAAGGTCCCACACTTATATAATTCGTGGCTAAGGTGATAATGGTTCGAAATATACCCATCCAATAGTCTTTGTACAAGTGTAAGCCTTGAATTTTACATTATCTTTTCATTTTATTAAAATCGTTAAATAATGAGGTCATCGCTGCATCCTAATGATGTCATAAATAATTTAATTTATTTAATGTCTAAAAATTATAAAAAAAATACTATGATGTAGGAAATCTTTTTATATTTCCAATGAATATTTATAGTCAAAAATATGACTTGTATATCCCCATGTAAAAATTTGTTAATAAAACATTTTATGTTTGTGTCATTTTTTACTTTAACATTAAATAAAAGGTATTTATGTCATTTTCAAACTAAAGTGGCTCCATGGGGTCCCCAAGATGACCCATGGGTTGTCTTGGTCGGCCATGACTCGTCCAATAGAAGTAGGACAAGTTTCAAGCTCATCTCATATTATTAAAACATTATTTTTACCTTAAACTACACTAATTACCTCTAATCGCGATTAAGAACTTAAAAGTTACTATTCACCAAAAAATTATTTTAATCTCATTGAACCACATTTTACTTATTAATGACAACCATGTATGTCGGATTTTTGAAAATCAAATCACAGAAGTGGTAATATTTCATTTAAACGAAAAATCAGTTATTTAACTTCCACTTAGTGGTTTCACTATTCATCAAAAATTGAAGTTTTTCAGAACAATGCCAAAATTTAACCCTAAGCTATAATTGATATTCCGAATTCAAAAATGATGTCTATTTTAAAAAATTCCAAACATATAAGTTGAATTAATTAATTTTATAATCAATTCCCGTTGTCACAACAAATAGCGTGTTTTTAAGAAACAATTTATATCAAAAGATTGGCAATTGTTTATGTCCAATTTCAATGTTAAATTAATTCTAATGACCACCATTGGATAAAATGGTAAAAATATATTCTAATTATACTTTAAAACCACTAAATAGTATAATTTATCACAATAAATTATTTTTATTAAAAAATTTGTTTTAAGTATTTATCACTATTCATAAAAAATTGGAAGTTCTCAGAAAGTTACAAAAAATTAAACTTAGGATAATTTCGATATTACGAATACAAAAATGAAGTCCATTTTGAAATATAAAATTTCTATAATTTTAAAAAGTGGTTATTACTATTCATAACGGCTACTTTGATTAGTCGCGGTGTGTTAGAACTCGAACTTGCGTACCATGCAAGCTATTGCATTATTAAATGAGAAGCGTATCATAGAAGCTCGGGGTGTTACATTCTCCCCTCCTTCAATAAATTGCGTCTTCGCAATTTGAAATTTTTCTTTGAAAATAAAAGGTTGAAAATAGAAAATACCTTTGTGGAAAACCCACATCAGAAATAAGGTTAAAAAAAATATAGCATTAAAAGAATGGAAGATAAGTACAAAGGTCACCCGAGATAGACCCTACAAGGATTCTATGAAAATATGGATATAGAGTAGAAACAAACCATCAAGGTCTGATGGAGAGTTATAGAAAACAAGATTAGGAGAACGTTTAACTATAAGAAAATCACAAACTTGTGATTGGTTAAACGATCATTGATCCCCTAGTAGGAAAAGTTAACCGACAACGTTTTTGTTTTAAGTTACCTTTTATACAGTTTGAGGAATTTATTTAGGAGATTTACTAAGAACGTAAGGGAATATACATACTTTTTATGTATACTTTCATTATTTAATAAATTTTTACCACAAACCCACCTTTCACTCTAAAAGGTAATACAACTAAAAAATATTCAATTTATCCTAATTGTATAAGGTTCCAAATATTAACACATATCATTTAGATTCGTAAAACTATTTTGTAATAACCAGGGACTTCCTGTAGGCTAGTGGTAGGTAATAAAGGCTTGTCGCACTATGGTTGTGGGTTCGATTCCTGCAGCTTTGTCCGACGCGACGGGTTATGCCCCACCCTGCAGGTTGTCCTTTTTCTAAAAATATAGTATTATAGTATTCCAAAAATAATCTTCAGAAATGTTTTAACCTTAAACAATACTATTCAAAGTTCAACTTAATCCATCCCAACATTTATAGTTATCCAAAATACCTATGTACAAACTTTCTCTAAAAGGTCTCTTAATTCCAAAATCAATTTATCAGATTCCCCAAACAAAGTAATGTTTCTCTTATTGCCACATACAAAAATATGATTACCTTAATCATATTAAAACCTTAATGAAATCAACAAGTACTGCAGTACAATCCTTATATATATATATATCACATTATTCTAACAACCAGAATATAATCCATTAGTCCAAAAGCACCAATACATTAATTATTCTGCTTCAACTGTAGTAACAGCATTGGATTGTCCTTGATCCCTTGGCCTTTTCTGAGGTAAGTTTCCCTGACGCTTAGGACATTCATTTGCATAATGCCCCATTTCTCTACAATTGTAGCATTCAACATTGATAGCCTCTTTCTTTCCCTTGCAATCACGCGCCTGGTGACCTTTTTCTCCACATTTATAACAAACTCCCATTCCTTTTAGGCAAGTACCAGGGTGATTCTTCCCACAATTATCACATAATGGAAAATCCTTCTTTCCCTTTTTCCCTTTATCTGTCTCTTGTTCCACAGTTCTCTTCTTCTCTTGCTTTACTTTATTGTCATAAGATTTAGAGAATTCCTTTTCTATCTTGATAGCACATGAGACAATGTCTTCGTATGACAAGAAGGTTTGTGAGACTAATGCTCGACGAAGAAATGGTTTTAACCCATCAAAGAAATGATCAATCTTACTTCTTGGGTTACGTATATAATCTGCAGCATGCCTCGCTAACCTTGTAAAGTTGGCCTCATACTTTGCGACATTCTCATCCTCCTTTTGTCTCAGACTCAAAAATTGCCTTTCCATATCCGCTCGATGGTCTCGAGGAAAGTATTTTTCTAAGAACAGCTCTTTGAACTCCTGTCATTCCATGTTTGTTAATTAATCATCTTCCTTTGTGTTTTGAATTAGTGACCACCATTGATCAGCATCTCCAGTGAGGCTGTAAACTGCCATGACAACTTTCTCCCTTTCACTACTCTCCAAGGCATGGAATATTTTCTCTAAGGAACTTATCCATTGCTCAGCTACTATAGGATTTGTACTCCCATTGAAGGTTGGTGGTTGTTGCCTCATGAAGCGGTCTAACATTGATCCTCCACGTTGTGGATCAGGGTGCTCCATACGAGTAAGGTTATTATTCATAACCTCAGTGAGTTTTCCCAGTATGGTAATAAGTTGATCAGCACCAGTTGTATCTCCAGATCCACAATAATTATCTTGAGCCGGAGGGCAATCCCTACACGGAGTGCGTGCATTGATACGGTTTCCATTCCTTCCACTAGGCGCCATTTCTAAACAATGGCATAAACTAGATTAGTTTATGAATCAAAATACACAATTCCATACCTGTAAAATACTTAACATAAATTGAACTATTTATGCATATAATCCATAATCATTAAAATGTTTTCTTTGAGGAAGTAGGTACTCATAACCCTTCATAGTGGTTTGTAAAGAAAACGAGAATTATCCTAAGCAAATCCCCCGGGAGTGTCGTAACCAAGAGTGCAGCAAGGCCCGTTGTCGTGCACCAGTTCCCGTTTGAGTCTAGCTCAAAGCAGTGTTTTCGGGTTTTACCCCTAGGTACATCTGTGCCTGATCCGCCTCTACCTGCTCATATCCAGACAGGGATGTATTGCTCGGAAAACTCACAACATCTCTACAATACCAAAATTCCAGGAAGTTCTTCAATACTAATCCTCAAAGTCTATCTTCGGGCTATGTGCTCTAATCAGAGTTTATCTAAATCTAGCTTTCAAGGTTAGTACTAAACTGCCTCTGATACCAACTGTAATTCCCCGACCCCAGCTACCCAGAGTCGGTGCATTACTTCGTAACATTGGCATGATCACAAAAGATCAAGTCTCGAAAGACCGATTAGTTTAGTAGCCTTGGAAACACTAGATACATTCATAAATGTTACATTACATCATAAAGTGAAAAACAAATAACAAAGTCTTCATAGTCCACACTCATATCCTCTTCTGAATATCCCTGCAGGTCATTCATAATTTACTTCTTCACATCCTGGAAAATATTAAAACATTTAAAGGGGTGAGCTCAGATGCTCAGTAAGGATAACAATAATGCGGAAGCTTTCATAAATAAACATTAACATTTAAGGCAATGTATAACTAAAACAAAAGCCTTTTAAACATGAACTTCAACATAATATGGCAAAAGTAAAATGATATAATGCCATTTACTTATTCACATGAATATTCTACTGGTCGAATAATCACATGCAATATCAATAACCACTTTCATAATGATGGAATACATAATTCCAGACATTCTGAAACATTTTGTCAAGGCCTCATCCAAGACGTCTAAAATGATTAAGGCCTCGGCCAAAACCATAAATCAAATTGGGAAAGGGCCTTGGCCAATTACACATCTAGTTGTCTCATGAGACCTACCGATGCATCGAGGAGCTATAGCGGGCTCCACCCGTCACTTATTAAGTCCAATACATTCCCCATATGAATAGGTTTAAACATATCATAAACCATAACATAATCGTATCACATAAAACATGCATAAAGGAAACATAACATTTCCACATTTCAATCACAAGATATCAATAAAACACATTGATATAATAAAAACGCTTTCAAAACCATTTTCAATACCAAAATAAAAGAAAGTTAAAACTTTGTGTTTATTTTTCATTAAAAAAAATGATGGCTTGTATAGGAAGCCGAAACTCAAATAAAGGTCACGGCGGCGGAGAAGTCGTTGTCGCCGCATAAGTACGGAAAGAAAAACATTCCCTTTTTTCGTTTAGCAAAACTCTTTGTATAAAAAATATTCCTTTTGAATAAACGTAAAAGTCAAAGGGGTTTATACACCGTATAAAAGAAAATTGTGTATAAAACCAAATATGCCTCAATGAAAGGGGATTGAGACGAAGTCCTTAAAAAGATCATTTTTTAAATAAAGTACATCTATAATGTGTATTCACTATAAGTACACATAAATAATGTAAAAATACAAGATAGGACATAATAATATCATGACATAATTTGAAAGTAGGAGATTAACCCAAAGAATAGAAATTGGGTTAAGAAGTTCCCTTACCTCGTGTCTGACTTGACTCAACCGTTCTTTAACCTCCTGAATAATAAACTAGAGTTAATATATATCTTATTAAGAACCATTTTCAATTTCATTATCATTTTTATATCACTTATTACAATGATATGAACATTCTGTAATTATTTAAGTTAATAACGGTCGTTTTGTCGATCTTAGGTACTTGAGTCAAAAATAAAATTCTTATAATTACAAGTTGTTCATGTGGTGAAATATCCATTATATCCGAAATTATATTCATGATTTAGATGTCATATATATCATTTATATCCAGTATATACATTCATTTATAATATTACGTAACATTTAGAGGTAAGAAATGAAATCCACCGTTCATTGAGACGGCAAGCCGTACGTACGCATGAACGCTACTTTCATTTCTATTTCGTATTTAATGAAATGAAATCATAATGATATAAATATATAATATAATTCCAGTATAATATATTGTATAATACCATTTACTCCATCCTTTATACATCCCACATATGGCATTAACGATTCAAATCACTTTGAAGGGGCGGTAGTCTGCACTTCCTAAAATGAAATTATCGCGTTTACCCATAATGGAAATAATAAAGTATTCCATAAATGAGAAATACAGAAGCATAAGTAAAACATAAACATATTATATATCATATATAAATATAGTGACATCTTAGTGTCCACCTTTGAATGTGTTATATGAGTGTTGAACAATCATCGTTTCGTGAGGCAGAAATTCGCCATCCACAGAAACCGTATGTTCTTTAACCATTAAATGTAGGTGTGTGTAAATGTAGCTAGAATAGTTATTATAAAAACATCCAAGTATATTGAGGATACTGGTGTTGTTACAAAAGAAATGAATAAAAAGAGTTTAGGGGGTTGGAGAAGAAAAATAAAACAAAACAACATTAGAGAAGACATTACCTCAAAATCGGGTAACTCTTTTTTGATTTGAGCCAAAGGCTTCCTTGGGAAGAGTTCTGCCCAAAGTGAGGCTTCTAGGATTAAGAGGGGGAATTTGGGAGAGTATTTTGGCAGAGGTTGGCCGAACCAAATGGCTTGAAAGTGTGAATGAGGTGGTAGAGGTGGGGGCCTTTTATAAGAGGAGAGGAAGGGCTCTTTTGGAAAGATTGAAATGTTAAATTATTATACAATGCTTTTCGGATTCTAAAGGTCCCACACTTATATAATTCGTGGCTAAGGTGATAAGTGTTCGAAATATACCCATAAAATAGTCTTTGGACAAGTGTAAGCCATGAATTTTACATTATCTTTTCATTTTATTAAAATCGTTAAATAATGAGGTCATCGCTGCATCATAATGATGTCATAAATAATTTAATTTATTTAATGTCCAAAAATTATAAAACAAATACTATGATGTAGGAAATCTTTTTATCTTTCCAATGAATATTTATAGTCAAAAATATGACTTGCATAACCCCATGTAAAAATTTGTTAATAAAACATTTTATGTTTGTGTCATTTTTTACTTTAACATTAAATAAAAGGTATTTATGTCATTTTCTAACTAAAGTGGCTCCATGGGGTCCCCAAGTTGACCCATGGGTTGTATTGGTCGGCCATGACTCATCCAATAGGAGTAGGACAAGTTTCAAGCTCATCTCATATTATTAAAACATTATTTTTACCTTAAACTACACTAATTACCTCTAATCGCGATTAAGAACATAAAAGTTACTATTCACCAAAAAATTATTTTAATCTCATTGAACCACATTTTACTTCTTAATGACAACCATGTATGTAGGATTTTTGAAAATAAAATCACATAAGTGGTAATATTTCATTTAAACGAAAAATCAGTTATTTAACTTCCACTTAGTGGTTTCACTATTCATCAAAAATTGAAGTTTTTCAGAACAATGCCAAAATTTCACCCTAAGCTATAATTGATATTCCGAATTCAAAAATGATGACTATTTTACAAAATTCCAAACATATAAGTTGCATTAATTAATTTTATAATCAATTCCCGTTGTCACAACAAATAGCGTGTTTTTAAGAAACAATTTATATCAAAAGATTGGCAATTGTTTATGTCCAATTTCAATGTTAAATTAATTCTAATGACCACCATTGGATAAAATGGTAAAAATATATTCTAATTATACTTTAAAACCACTAAATAGTATAATTTATCACAATAAATTATTTTGATTAAAAAAGTTGTTTTAAGTATTTATCACTATTCATAAAAAATTGGAAGTTCTCAGAAAGTTACAAAAAATTAAACTTAGGATAATTTCGATATTAGGAATACAAAAATGAAGTCCATTTTGAAATATAAAATTTCTATAATTTTAAAATGTGGTTATTACTATTCATAACGGCTAATTTGATTAGTCGCGGTGTGTTAGAACTCGAACTTGCGTACCATGCAAGCTATTGAATTATTAAATGAGAAGCGTATCATAGAAGCTCGGGGTGTTACAAGAAGGGTTATGGCTAGGCAGGCCATGATATCGGCAAGAGGTCGCTGCACAAGGTTGTGGTAGCAGCAAGAGACCCTAGAATAAGGCCATTCCAATGATAGGTGGTTTTGAAAGTGACAAGATATAGCGGCACCTGATGATGACCTGAGGTAGTAGAGGCCGCAGCCATCCCAGGCCACTTTAGAGGAGGAACATGGTGCTAGTGGGGAGCCATGTCGTACCTATCGACCCCCAGGTTGACCGTGACGATATCAAGGCACACGGTCAGGGACCACATGCGATGGAGTGGCAGGATGCCTTTGGTCCACATGGTACTGAACCAGATGCCAAAGCGAGCATCGGGGTAGGTTCCAAGTTAGCCCTCCAATTAGGCTAGGCCAAGATAAAATTAGGCTACTCAGGCATCTCAGTTGGAGGAAAAATCGATCTGCCAAAACAGCCCGGTCCAGATGGGAAAACCGGGCTGCTCGGAATCTTGGAGGAGAAATATCGATTCGAACAATTCTGAACGGGCCTGAGAAATTGGACTCGGATGCTGGGAAACTTGGTGGGCTGGACCCACTACCAAATTGTGTCGAGTCTAGAAAATCCCAATGTGCACGGCCAATGGGTCAAGTGAGATCGGGTTGGCCCAAACCCAACTGGGTTGGGTGGGTCAAAACAGGTCAGTCCATGTGGGACCTCCAGGCCGGGTTGGTCGGGTTGGTCTGACCTTGTCAGACCGGATCTGGACGCAACTAGCCCGTATTTACTAAAACACCCATATCTTTAAGAACGAGCATTCGATTGAAAATCCATTTGCGGAATTGGAACCCTCACGATGGTGTGGTCCTTTCGGTATTCTCTATGGATGATTTTATGAATTTTTATAATCAATGAATGGATTTAAGAGTGGATTCACCTGGAATCAAGTGCACTACGTGAAAAAATACAGCAGATGGGTGAGACCTAAAGACTACTGAAGAGCATGTCTATGTGACCCTATAGGCCTAGACGATAAGCGTCCCTATGTGGACCAGCTAAAAGTCGCTCTGTGTGAACCAGCTACAAGTGGCTCTGAGTGAATGAACACTAACTGGTCCTATGTGGACCAACAATTAGTGAACCGAAATAGACCAACTACGATGGCCAATGTGGGGAGTGACTCTGTGTGACAATTTAGGTTTACATTGTGTTTACATTCTATAATTACATCTTGGTGTGTGTGTGTGTGTGTGTGTCTAGGTTTAAAGGAAAATGTGTGATTTTTTGGGATATTTCTACTTGTTGCTAGTCTCCTGCCCCTAGCCTATGGAAGGCGGGCTTGGGGAAGCCCCGACAATGGCCCTAGGGGACAGGTTGTGACAATTTTGAAATTTAAAGGATTTAAATTCATTAATGAAATTTATTTTTAGTTTTTAGTTAATAAATAATTATCTTAAATTCTTGAAAAATAATGATAGAGTAATAGTTTAACTAATGTATAAATCAAATAATTGTTCTGAAAAATAATAAAAATAATCAGATTTTATGATAAGTAATGTGATTAAAAAAATATTAGATTCACATGACATGTTTTATATATTATAAAATATATATTTTTAATTATATGTGTTTTATTGATATTATTAATGTCAATGTATTGAATAGTTATAAAATTTAAATTGATGATATTTAATAATAAATAATATTTTATAAAATGATATAAATTTCCTTAAAATATTAATTGTAGACAAGTAACTATTATATGGTTGGTGATTTCATATATGGTTTATTATGATAAATATTTGTATTTATTATAATTAAAATTACCATAAATGTATAAAAATCATTGTTGTCATGGTGATTATAAAAATGATTAAAAATGGGTTAAAACCAAATGATAATAAAAAAATTAATAAAAAAAGTATAAATTTTATAGGTTGAGGGTATTTAGAAACATAAGCATCCTTTATTATAAAATAATTAGATTATATCTATTTTTAAATGAATATGAATTTATATTTATTTAATAGTTTGGGAAGTTATAAAAGTTCCCCACCCCTATCTTATAAAAGAGATCCTCTTATTCACAATACATCACACTAAAAGTACTATTTTTTGGTAAATACCTACCCAAATACCTTACTAGAATCCCTTCCCATATTTTTTGGTTCTTATTTTTGGTAAAACACAAACCATAGAAGGCTAAATGTGTTAATCAATAAATAATTTAAACTATGTGGTATATTTTTTATCCATGTGTTTTAATTTTATTTCTTATTCCATCTACATCAAATATTCCTCCACCGTGAATATATAATAAAAAAACCTTCTTCTCTATAAATAGGTTCTATTATGCTAATGTCACAACCTATAACCATCTACTCTTCCACCAAAAGGTAAATAAAACTATCATTCATATGTATGAAGGACTAAATCCTCATCCACCAATGTAATTTTGTTTCCATACCCATCTCTCAAGACTATTTATAATGTTGTATTTATATTATATATGTGTGTGTGGGTTTGTGTGATATTCATGACATAAATATCATTCAATAATGATAATGTAACACATTATTTTTTACCCATCCATACAATATAAAATGATGGTATATTTTATACATGTGTGTGGACTACCACATCCATGAAGTGATGTGATTCATTTTTCACCACCAACTCACATATATGATATATATATATAATTAATTTTTTAGTATTATATTTAAAATGTTTCTATTATTAAATAATTATTAATTTATAGTTAAATTTTATCTATAATAATATTTGAAAAATGGAAACATTACTATTATATACATAGTTCCTAATATCTCCATGGTTACAACATAGTTATGTTCATTAAAAACTATTATTGGATGGGTTTGAATGTATAATTTATATTTTTAAGGGAAATTTTTTTAATGATTATTATTATTTACATGATTGAATATTTAACTATTTTATCTCTGTCAATCCAAGGAATTAATTTCTGACATATGAGATAAATATCATCAGAAACATCTAATGAGAACATTAATGATTATGAGATTTAATATAAGATTGTAATAAGTGAAATAAAAGGAAAACTAATGTATAGAAATGATCATAATAAAGTTAATAATAAACATTAATTTATTATTCAGGAAGATAAAGAACATAATTGAGGATTCAAACTCATAGTAAGGGACTTTCTTTTGAAAATATTCTTTTATTGATTCCTTAAACCACACTTTTTCTTCCATATCCATATTTTTTTTAAAAAAAATTCAAAAAAGGCCTTTAATATTCTCCAATGATTTTTTAATATAATTTTCTGCAATGATTGACTTTTCATAAATGGTTTTGAAGTAAATATTTTTATTGATTTCTTAATGATGTATTTTGTATAATTTCTAAAAAAAAATTCAAAGGAAGGTTTTTAAATAAAAAACAAACGAATTTTTCCACCACCAAGACTAATATTTTCATTAAATATTTAATTAATCATTTCAAAGGTTATTTCCAAGAAAATATCATTAATAATTTCTCCAATTCTTTAAAAATATGTAATTTGGAAGTGAAAATATTATTTTTCTCTAGAATTTTATTAATGATCCCTTCTTCATTGAATAACCCTTCTTCCTTTTTTGATTATTTTGGAATTAAAAATACTTTCTGAAAATTTAATTGTATCTTTATAAAAAATTCATATGGCTTTTATATCAATATTTCAAAAGTTTTATGATGAAATTATGATTTTTTAAAAATTTATATATGGTAGAGGATTGTTATATATGAAATAGGCAAGACAGATACAGCTTATTTAATGGGATTAACAACATTATAGTAGATGGGTGAGATTGATTAAGTTTATATATTGGGTTATACCAAATAGTATCAGGTGACCCAGTTATATCTTTGGGTGTGGCAAGATTGTGATCTAAAAAATTTCAAAATGTTAAATGAATTTAGTGAAAAAATGATGCAATTACCAAAGTGTTTCTTTTAAAGATTTTACTCATATACAATTATATCTGACACGGATTAAAATGGGATATTAATTGGATTATTTATGTTTCATAAAAAAAAATTATTATCTATCTAGTATTTTAATGTTTGACATTGATTAAAGTTTATTTTCTTGTATTTTCAACTAGAAATAATTTATTTAATCTATTAAATGATCATTGAGATAAAGGTAAAATATTCAGGGTTTTTCCAATTTTTCAATAGACTAACGATTTTCTTCTTTTCATGTCCTTTATTGTTCTTTTTATGCTCATTCCAAAATTTAAAATTTATTTTATAGGTTTTATTTAGAATTAGGGATATTGATTATTTGATGATGAAAATTTTGAATAGTTTTCATGAAAAGTAATTTTTTTATGTAGTTCAATTTTATAGGAGAAATGTGTATTTATTTTTCGATTTCACTTGAAATGTATGGGTTTACCATGTATGTAATTTTCCAAATTCTCTAAAACACTAATACTAAAAGATCATTGGAAATGTGAGAAAGTAAAATCTAGTTTAATTTCACAAGAATATGTATTTTTAGTGTCATTTCATTACATCCTATATGTTTAAGATGCTCATTTTTTAAGTGATTTTATCCAAAATAAAAGATGATGTGTGAAACCATACAACACCAAACTATTGAAATTTCATAATTCTAAGTGAAAGGGTTAAATAGTTCAATGTCAACAACCTAACTTTTTGTGGAATGGAATATTTGGGTATGTAAAATTGACAATATATGAATCCATTATTTAGTAATATTGTGGGAGGTGTAAATAAAATAATATAAATACAATAATCATTATAAGATATATATATATAAAAAGTAGTAGGTTTAATGTTTCTAATTAGTGGCCAATTCCAAATCATCTCATGATTGTGGATGATATTAAGGGGGTTCATAGTTTTAAGTCATTTTCATAATCCAGGGGTTACATAGAGTATGTATTCCCCTTTTCACCAATCAATGAGGAATTACATTATATTGATCAAAAACCCTATTACCATTTTCCATTGGGGGAAACCCATAGGGTGTATTCTAGAATATATTGATATTTTTATTATACTACATGTATTAATGTTATGAAGTAGGTTTACAATGAAAGATATAATCATGGAGGGTTCAAGAAAAGATAAAGGATACAAGAGTGCATATTAAGCACTTCTTAAAATCATTATCAGTTAATAACAATACTTCATATTTTATAGTTATATAGTAACATTGGTTGAGGGTTATTGTTAGACAACATTTACCAAAAATGGGGATGTGGGATATATACCAGTTTGAAAATAGATATTTTCATAAATAGTGGGTGCCACCACATATCATATAAGATTTAAAAATGATCTATAAATAATATATATATTCCACCACCAAAGGCCTTTTACTTGCATAAGAGAAGTGAAATTTTAACACATTCATGAAGAAGTTAATTTTTTTAAATAAAGGAATTTTCATGTATGGATATAGTTCATGGTCATTAAAAACATGTTAATTACCATAAGTTGTTGTTCAATCCATCGTTGGGGTATTGGATATATATATATATATATATATATATATTCATAATAAAGAATTAGGAAACACATGATTCTTACATACGCCATTATGGATATAGACCTTGTAAAAGAAATAGAGACATTTTTTAAAAATTAATACATGGTCTGAAATATAATATATGGGTGTCAATATTATCTAGTGGAACATGAATCCAATATTATATAGTTATTTTAAATATGTGGAAATTAAATTTTCTTATCGGATAGGATATGGTATGATATCTGACATCAATAATCAATATATAAGATCCCATCCTTGTATTTTGTAGTTTAGAATCACACAACAATGATGAAATATTGGTAAATTTAGTTTAACAACATTATACTAGATCCTCCATATAAAATTCTATTTAAATCAATATTCTATATAAAGGAAGTTGAAATTTCCTGTAAAGATGAAGATTATTTTTATCGAAAGGGAAACTGGGTCTAAGATATGCGGTTAATGGATTACTATATATCATACTAATGAATTAAGAGAACAATTCATAGTTATTGAAAATTTAATTTCATATATCTATCTCATGATTGAGAATGTGCGTCAATCATTAATGTAATGAAACACATTCTTAGGGGGGATAGGGATTAACAATATTATGAACTAGACCGAATAATTCTGTTAATAATATGAATCAATCCAAATTTAGTACCTAATATGAATACCCATTACATAGATCTTGGTTACTATAAGGTTCAGTGGGAAATCATTTATAGTTTTGAATATGGGGATGATATCTGGGTACACGATAGTGCACCTAGATTTCACTACATATCCAATGATTATGGGAATCAATCCTGCATGTAGTTTTTAATATAAGGAAAATATATATGTTTAGTTATCATTATTTTGTATTATATATGAGAAAAAAGTTTCTAATATCATGTGAATGATTCACAACATCTAAAATAGTGGAAATTTCAATGATCACTCAAAGATTAAGAGGGTACTTGCAAAAAATAGAAATTGGATGGATTCTACAGATATTAATGTCTTAATAAAAGGACATATCCTTTTGTAAGACATGATATTCATAAATTGATATGACACATTAATAGATGAATATTTATGAAAAAACATAACATTACTTGGAAAAAAAATATAGGTCCGGTTCCTTGGAAATGTGGAAAGATAATGAAATGGGTCATATGTGATTTACCACATCTCCAACTAAGTTATTTATAACATTTTATTTTTATTGAAATATCATACACAATACCATCATGGGTAACTTAGGGAAAGGAAAAATAAGAAAGGGTGAGATGAGTTTCTCAACAAGGGTAATCCAGAGGGATATTAACATAACGTAAGAATAATGGTATGAGAACATTTGAATAAAATTTACAAACAATTCCATTTATATTATAATTCGTAAAAATGAGTCATGGAAAAAATCATGGAATTTCATAAGATATGAATCATAAAGAAATCAATGCAAATGGTCCATTATAGAAAGACATTAGAATAAGATATAGATTTATGGAATACATATAAGATTACAAAATCTTATTTCATTGATACCCACCATGAAACTAATA
Source organism: Viscum album (assembly GCA_963277665.1). NCBI lineage: Eukaryota > Viridiplantae > Streptophyta > Magnoliopsida > Santalales > Viscaceae > Viscum > Viscum album. The sequence continues at coordinate 55,467,564 of OY728143.1, read as the reverse complement.
ACATTATAGGATTGGGATAACCACCCATGTACCTACTTCAGGCTTGGGATAATATTCCATGTACCTTCTTTCAAGATTGGGATAACCTCCCTTATACCCTTTGAGCTCACAGAACATTAATCATTACCTAATACAATATATGGAGATATAGTCCCCATCAAACACATAATCAATAAATTTTTGATCCATATGATCATAAAACATATTGTCCATTCTGATGGAGGTAAGTGGTATTGGTCTTTGGAATTTTATAGATATCATGAACAACATTAATTCTAATTTTGTGTGGGATTTTCTAGAGATATGTACTATTTGGGGAATGTTTATTATATTTATATATTGTTTAATTTTTGGTTATTTTAATGGGAAGTTGTCTAACCTATGTAATATACTATGTTTCCATCTACTAGAGCTCTATGTTCGGACTCAGTGGATATTGGGTTGCTGGGAGATTGGCAAGTAGAATGATAATTTGAAAGGCATTACCCATGGATTCTAGGTAATTTCTATATATGATATTAATTAATCTCGTGGTTTTTATTTTACAAATATCATCTTTATATATTTCAATTCTTCAAAAATATTCTCTTATATTCAAATCATTACATACTTTTGTTCCTAAGGGATATGTTAGGGGATATTTTAGCCATGCAGTTTCAGGCCTCTATTTAGGTGGGGCTCTATGTGTGAAAAAATTTCCTCTTGTGTAATTATATCCTAACCATGTTTTATATTTTGGTTTCTTCCTTTGGAATTTTGATATTATAATAGATGAAGATGTCAAACAAAAAGGTATTACTCTTTTATACCAATGTTGATGTTTCAAGATCTCCAAATAGGAGTCGGCTGATCATTTATTTTTTATGGTGACTAGGAATGTGATGTGTGGAGATGTTTTGGGAGTATTTATGAAATTTATTTACCAAATGAAATTATTAATATCTTTAACCAGTCCGGGTTTTGAAGATTTGAGGCTAACTCACTAGAGAATAAGATGAGGGACACTCTATTTCTATAGGATGTTGGTGCATCTAGATAGCAACGAACATATCACGAATCGAAGGCACTCCAAGTTTAGTTTTTTATGAAAACTAGGTCATGTTTTCAAGTCATATATTTGGGTTTTAATTTAAATTATTTGAAAAATTATCACACCATAATGATGATCAAGAATGGAAGTAAACACATGCTTATTGTGTAGAGGATTTCTCAACCTAGAGGATGGGTATGCTAGAACCCCTAGAGAAATGGTCTCAAATATAATATTAATGTGTACTGTATATTTAATATTATGAGATAGGGAGGTTTTTTATTAGATTTATAAGGATTGGAGGAAAGGAAATTCAGTAGCATCTATGGTTGGGGAGATTCTATTATCGTATAGGCCAATGCTTTGCTCAATGGGATAATGATCTTCCTCTCCTTTAATACATCCATTGATGAAATTGAAAATAACTCCTATGTGATTTTCAACTATCTTAATGGTAAGTATGGTATTACTAGATAAATTATCTTTCTCATCTAATATTACAATAATCTCACCATTCATTCATTCTTTAACCACATCTGATGAGAAGGTAATTATGTTGTGTACTACCTTACCTCAAAGGGAAAAAAATTAATCCATGTATTATTCATTGTTGACCAGGATCCCGCTTCCCATGATGTGTGTTGACATTGTTAGAGAAAATTACTTCATCCTTCATTACTTGATGACTCCTTAACTCTCATTTATATCTTATTTTATTGAATAATAATAAAAATTCCTTCATTTATGATGTTGAATATAACCATTAGAAAAAAATGGGGTTTATTAACATTTCATCATAGCATAACTTGTGGGAACAAATTATTTTCATAAAAAATTCTTCCTAATGATAAATAATACAGAGGAATAATAAGGTTGGTTTCATTGGATCATATCACCATAATGGATTATTTAAAATTAGAGGATGTCATCTTAGAATAAAAATGACTTTTAAATCATGCAGAATATTTCATGAGGAAAAAAACCTTCAACTTTGAAAACAATAAATTAAACTATAAAACTTTTACCATATAATAAAGAAAACATTTTTTTCAATAACCTTAAAAACTCTTTACATAAGTACTTAATAAATGAAAATTAATTTCATTGTAAAATACCATTCATGTTGTACATGTAAAAATAAAGGTTCCTTTATTTTTTTTGGTAAAAAGTAAAACGTTCATGGTTTAGAAAATGAAAAAGGATTCCATTTAAAATATTTTGTAAAAGGTAATAAATTGTTAAAAAAATACATCAAAAAATCAATAAATAATTATAAATATTTTATTTAACGCTCTTTTATAAATCATATACATGGATGATCTAGAAGTTTTTGGAGGAATTGGAAAATAAAGTAGATTTTTCTTAGTAACATTCTTATAGTATCACGTGTACATAAAAAGGGGAAAATGAATCAAATAAATATTAAATATAAATAAAATAATTGGAATAACAAATCGTGTTTTCTTTAGATAGATTTCATAATATTTCATCCTAAAAATCATAATCATAAACAATTTTGAAAAATAACAATATTTTAACGAAAACCTTTTACCACATTGGTAATATGTGAATAATATTCACATGAAGGAAATAAAAAAATAAATATTTAAGTACCTTAAAATTAACAATTATAATTATAAAAGAAATTTATTAGCATAATATATAGCACACAATAGAAACATATTGTGAATAGTGAATTGTTTTTAAGGAAATAAAAGGTAGAAAAAAGTACCTTACTTCATTAGAAACTTTTAAATCATAAAACCAACTAATAATAAAATCATTTAAAACAGTAAATATCATGAAAAATATATATATTCATGAAATAAAATTTCAATTGGGATGTATATAAAATAAAAAATTAGACCATAGGTGAATATAAAAGATGTCTCCCATAAATAATATAGACACCAGAAATCTCTTACCCCAAGTCTTAAAATTATTTGGAAAGATTTGAACCTACATCATAATTAATATAGTATTATTATAAATAAAATCATTGAATATAATAATATATTTTATACCATATATTTTTTTCTTAAGTCCAATTATTATTTGTTTATTAACAATTTCCTTGTTAAAGTTTTGTTTCGGTCAATAACTACTTCATGTTTTTCTTTTATGTTTTTGTTTAGTATATTTGGTCCTTTAAATTGGTCATGGTACAATAATTTATATTATGTAAATAATGATATTAATATTATATATATTAATTAAATTACTAATTAAATAATTCCATATATGTCATAGATGCGAAATGAATTATAATATTCAAGTATATAGTAGTCCATAAATATGCGTGAATGTTTTTTTGATTTTCTAGAAGGATAGAATAAAATAGAGATAAATATAAAATCACATTTTATAAATAATTTTTATGTAATATATATCATATATATTCATTAATTATTCCCTCATTACCATACATGTCAAACTAAAATGATTAATGTGTATCATAACTTTATGGTTGTTGTAATACACACATACTCATGAATGACGTTATCATTTTTATACCTCTCAGAAGGTTAGAATGTAAATGTGATATTTTAATAACAGATGTATAATTATGTCTCAAATATCATATAAAATTTTAAATCCATCATTATATCAACATTTAAACATATATTACGGAAAATAAATTACATCAGTTTGTGATGCAGTTGTCCTCCATATAGGAAAGCAATGGTTTTGATTCCCATTTTATAGAGGAGAAGATAGATATAGGATATGAAATTTACATAATAATATCATAGTATAAGGTATATAAAAATATTATTATATCATTATATTTTTACAACTTTTTAGTGAGGTTTACGGAGAAATAATATAAAAACACTATTTTAAATATGATACCTCTTCATCGAACTACCTCCTAATGTTACCACCAAAATCCTTCATAAGATGGATTAGTATTAAAAATAACACATCACAAATATTGGGAGGGAATTATTAAATCAATATTTATATTTCATGAATAAATAAAATTGTTTTGGGAGTACGAATAAGAGATGAGATTGGATTCCCTTTTATAAATAAGAGAGAGTACACACATGGAATTTTTGAAAAACAAATTGTACCTAGGTTCTAAACATTCGAAAGGGTGAAAAATAATTATCATTCTCCAACAGTTATGATATAAGGTCAAAATATATCCATAAAATAGGATTTTCCCTTGTTTTATTCTCATTTTGACATATATATTTTATGTTTAACCCCAAGTAAACACGTTTTAAACATAGTCATTATAATTAATTTTTACAGATTTTATTATTTATTATGAATAATATTTTTATCATGTTATATATTATTAATTATGATGAATATAAATATTTAATATAAATTTTCAAATTAAATTTTTAGAAGCTAAAATTTTAATTAAATATTAAACAAACTAAAGTGAAGAAAAATATATTTTCTAAAGAAAATGTTTCCATTAATATATAAGGTTTTTATATAAAAATCGAATATTAACATCATAAAAATAAAATAAATTGTATTAATAGTGATAAAATTAAACTAATAATACTTTCAAACCCATCATAAAATAAAATGTATCATTTAAATAATTTAAATTAAATTGTAGTTTTTAATAAAATCAGAAATTTTCACAATTCATTAAAAACATATTCATTTTTCAAAAAAACTAAAAATTAAAACCAATAAAATTATTAAAATTTGATTAAAAAATTGCCATTTATTTTTATAGTTATTCTTTAAATAATTGGGGAAAAAATAATTTATTATTTTTCCTCAAAATTAAATGTAAATCATTTATTAAAAAAATATTTTCAAAAAAGATATAGGCTATATCCAATGCAAATTATATATTTATCAATATAGTGTTTAGGTCGAAATACATGATAATTATTTTATAAAAAATTGGTTAATAACATTAAAACCACTATTTTTATTAGTAAGGGTATAAAAACCATGTTTAAATAATAATATTATTATTATATCAGGATTTGTTAAAACTCATGGGTTCTTATAACACATTCTATAAGAGAGATTAATTATATTTGGAAGAAAATATTTAATAAAATACTAAGAAGTCTTATTCTAACCCCATATAATGCATTTAAACCTCAAAATTCCACTAATATGGTATATAAAAATGAGGATAATAATACCTCATCATATCTTTCTTTTCCTAGATTGCTTCCCCATGTTGGGCATTTCATCATAAAACAATGACCATGTGGTTTTTCGTATTACATATAACATGATTTATTCAATCCATAATCTCCATGGGTTTTTATTTATAGGAATGTTCATGATATATTAGAATGACCTTTGAGTTTATTACATGTGAAGGATAAGTCATTTACTTCTTCGAGATAGATACATAGAACACGTCATATATTTAAGATAAGACCAAGGTAAGAACCAAGTGACGAAAAAATCTCCCTACTCAATCTATAATATTAAAGGGGTAATGTTTATAGTTCTTAGAATACCTTTATTTTATTATAGAATAACCTTAATTCAGGAATAAATTCTTTGAAATCCTTCTCAACAACTTCAAACTCCATATCAATTTTATGATTGATAGAATAACATTAATGTTGACTCTTGGATACCATGATATGTGGTTGAATGGATCTAACATTCTCTTCCATTTCCTCAGCTATATTAGGTCCCAATAAAATTATTTCACTATATTCAACATATAATTTTGGATTTAAAAAATTCATTCAATATATAGATTAATAATTATCCATATAACTGCTTGATTTAAACCTATTCAACAAATAAAAGTCAATACGAGGAATGTATTCTTCCCAACCACCTATTAAAACAACAAAAACGATATCAACATACCCCAAGGGTTTTAATTTATCTCTCACATAGATCATATTTTTTGATGATGATACCAAATATTGTAAATTATCTCTGTATCGAGGGCCTAAAAAATACATCACCTAAAATCTATGGTAAACCATAGATCCTAATGAGATATAATAGAATTTAGTACTCCATTAAAAAATAAAAATTATTTAATGTATATTATTAAATTTTAATCAATATTAATATCTTCTCTCATATTGATTAAATTTTTTAAATTTTTATAGAGTGTAACTAAAACCCATATAGAAATATTCCATTTAAATGTTTTGTGGAGTCTACTTAAAAATCCATGGATATTTCTTTCAATATTTATATTTGTAAAAATAATGGTTTTAACATCCGCCAATAATTTTTCTCTCATCATTATATTTATGAAATACTAATAAATATGATTCTAACTCTAAAATATCTCTCTTTATAGCCTCTCAATATAAATACTCATTTGAATCTTTGTAAATCATTATACTTCTATAATGAATATAAATTAAGAACTTTGATCACACAATAATTTCTCTTTATTCAAATCAGGAATGAATGGAACACATACCTGGTTTTTCATCCTTCTCACTCTATAGAAATCAAGATTAAACATAGGAACATTTCTTGCATTTTTTGATACTACACATCTTCTTTATTTTACTTATTAATACTAAATTTTATATGTGGTTTAAAAAACATTAGATAAATAAAATATTACTCCCCTTTCTAATAGAATTTTCTATTTTTACTTTTAAAATCCCTTAATATTGGATACTTTTTATTATTATAATAAATAATCATCCATTATCCTTTAAACTCAAATCATCATCCACCTTGATCACTCTCCTAGTATGATATGGTAATGACATATCATAATGTTTTATCATCTCCAACCTTATTCTATGGTAAAAATTCAACTCTTTCATAATGAAGGTAAACAAAAAACACTTATAATCAGCATATATGTTTAACAAATATCCAAAATATCATTCCTCCATATAATTATTGAAAAATTACAACAACTAACTAAAAATCATGAGTATAGAAACTTGTATCATGAACCATCAGTTATTATGATAGAAAAGTTATCAAAATAACATTTCTAAATCCCATGGTAATATGTAAGATAAAATATATGTCCCCAAAATAATAAAAAAAATATTTCTTTTTATCATCATTTTTTTAAAATAATTGTCATACTAACAAAGAAATCACCTAGGATTTTGGTAGTAATTTCTCCTTTTTCTCATTTCGATTGAGGGATAAATCCATGAGTCCTTATCTTATGCATGTGATTTTACTTTTTTTACTAAAACTATCATAATATAGTTATTATAATTCCACAATAAATATATTGAACATCCCTAATCATAAAACGTAATCTAATTCCTCATGATTATAAATATGATTAAAGTTATGAAAAGATCATTCCATCTTATTAAATTGTTCATGTTGAACCTATGATTTTTATATACTTTATTCTAATAAAATATCTCCCAAAATTTCATTAATCATATGAAGACATAGTCGTGTAGAATCAGAAATGCAATGTCTATGAATTTGGAAATATGGTCAACCCTAAACTCATAAACTCGTGATGGAATCCATACCACTTATGTTCATCATATATAAAGACATAAATGCTTCCAAATTTAACAAAAACATGATATGTTTCATGATTTTATTGCAAAAATACCATTAGTAAAAATAAATGCACAACGTAATTCTTGATTCTTGATACATAAATACCTCAACCCTTTAAATTTAATTATTTTTTTAAATATTGTAATTCCAGGATCTTGAGAATATAGGCTAGTTTAGGGAAATGAATCAGATATTGCACATGTTTTTCACATATAAGACATCAAATTTGATGACAATTTCTTCATATATGACCATAATTTTCCCAAATAAAACATCATCTCTCCCCATTTGAGATTTTATTCTAGGTGATTCTTCAAAACTTCATTACATTAATGAATCTAAATCATATCTCTTATATGTTAATTACCACACAAAAAATCCTTCATCATCATATTTTTTGTGTTAAGACTCTTTAGAAATTTTTATTTTTAATTATATATCATGAGAGTTGATTACATATAATCATAATATAATTACCACCTATAATCTTCCAATTTTGTTTGCCATACTTTGTAAATTATCTAAAACATTATGTACTAACGTGATTCCACTTAGATAAATCCATCGATTAAAACTAAAAACATATTGTGGGAAATAATAATCATAGTGGTGAAACTAAATATTCCTGCAATTTTTTTTATAATATGTTTAAATCATAAGATAATGTTTTCAATAATTGAAAATTTTGGGTGAACCAGGGCCATTTATGGTAATGTCCTACTCAATTCCATGATGAATTTTCAAAAAGATTTTTTGAACTGTTAAAACATATCCCACAAAAATTTTCAAACCATGTATGAAGAAATGCTTGTTTTCATGAAGCTGTTAATGTTTGTGTCAAGTCCCAATGCACCCTTTTTAATTTTATCAACCCTAGGTGCTACGTTTAAATAGCCACAACCACATTTACTATATAGATAAAGATATAATTTAATGGAAATTGTTCAATAAATACTTCACCAAAATTCATGGATATTTTCATATACTTTAACTTATCATTATGTGGATTACTATTTTTGTCCCATCATAGTTTCAAAAGTTAACAAAACAATTCTTTGATACCAATTATAGCAATAAACTAATTTCATTATTAAATATCCCATCCAAATATATTAATATTCAATGTATTGCATAATTATTCACACCATAATTGTATAGGTCTTGTATCTTTGGAAGCATGGAAACATAAAAAACTTGATTATTCATGAACTACATCATCAACCACTAATTTCATAAATATAACCCTTCTTATACATATCATTAATAATGCATTTCTTCATAACTTATTGCATACAAACATAAAAATTAGTGATATCATATTTTTGGTAATGGTAAATAATTAAGATAAAAATATAATAAGACCATAAAGATATTATAACAAGAGATTAAATTTTGAAAACAATACCTTTCATATCATAGATATTAAAAATGATTCATTACATGAATGTTGTGAGTTCTTAATATATGAATCATAATGGAATTAGATAGCTTCATTCATTAGAGGATTTCATTTTCATAATACTTGTAATTGTGGCATACACATATGTATTGAACATATTAAATCAAGGATACGCACCCAGACAACAATAACATGTTAGGTTGGGACTAATAACATGGGTACCTACTTTTTTCTTAGGATCACCATTCATGTTCCATCATTCCTCCTTGGGATAAACTCCCAAGTTCCCTTTCAGATCATATAACATTAACCTTTACCCAATGAATTGAAAGGAGATGTGGGCCCCACCCATCACATAATACATTATTTTTTGTCCCAAAAGATAATAAAGCATTCAATATATTTTATTCTATGAAATTTAAATGATTTTCATAAACACTTCATCAAATATTAAACTGTGAGAATGAAACGGGTATCACAAAAAAATTCATCAAAATATTTTTCATCCATAGAATGAATAAGTATGGTATAATTACATCATATCCCAACTAAATATTAATTAAAATATAAATATATAATCTTATATGGAAAATAATTTTGTTGTATCAATAGAACATTTCTTGAAGAAAATATTTATTCCACTTTGAGTGGAGTTATAAAAAATCAACAAAATTCGTAAATATTAAAGATAAAATTTTGATTTAAAATAATCTTCCAAAAATTTTAAAGGATAATTTAAATAATTTATAGGTCTTAATATAAAAAAATATAATTATTGTGGTTCTCTTTTAAATGAATATCTCTTTCACATTTATAGTAAAATGTCGAAAGAACACCATTCAGAAAATGACTAGAAGATTTATTTTAAACCATTTTAAAGAAAGTATAAAATGGATAATAATTTAATTAAATAGTAATTTTATCATTTTGAATTCTTCATATACAGAATTTTTATGGAATATGGACATGGAAGAAAAAAAATTTGACTAAAGATAGAAATAATTTTCATATTTCTAAAAAAAATTCATGCAGCATCATAAGTACAAAATGAGAAAAAAATGAAAGGGAAGTATTTATTTTCTAAAAATAACTAGAATATATTATAAGAAATAAGTTTATTAATATATTTATCTTAATATGTAATTATTATAAACATAATAATAAACAATACTACTAAACAATGAGATTATAAAATTAACCCTAAACTATTTTCATGATGTTTGAATCATAATGACAATAAAAAATTAAACTTATATGGATTTGTAAACCCAAATAAATCATTATAGTAGTCATAAAATACATTCATGATATTATTATAATTCACATAAAATAAACAAGTGTTGAATATTACGTAAATTTCTTAAAATATGGATCATAATATTTCAACATCAGAATCATAATCCTAAATAATCCAAACAAATAATGTGATTATACTATAAAACCTTCAGCAATTAGTTAATGATTGAATCATAAAGAAAATAAATGGAAGAAACTTATATATATTTATAAATCCCAAAAATTCATATGATTCATCAAAAAATAAATTCATGGCACTATTATACAACACATAAAAGAAACTAGTGATGAATTTGACAACTGTCCAATGGAAATAAAAAATGAGATAAAAATACCTTACCACTTTTTAAACATTTGAATCATATTCCACATTTAAGAATATTATGAAATTAAAAAATAAATATCATTTATGTTAGTATATTAATGACATAACATTTCAAATGGTAAGTACCTACACCATTCAAATGAAACAAGTTGTGAATATGGTATATGTCTCCTAGAAATAAAAGAGATACTAGAAATCAATTTCCTCAAGTCTTGACACACATCATACATGTTTCAAAATAATTTATAAAAGTTATATGAAATTATTAATATATTTCAGAACCATAATCATATATATCATACCATATTTGATATACTTATGACCTTATTTTTTTTTAATACATAATTTCCTTCTTAAAATCAACTTTTGTGTAATAACACCTTCGTATATTCATGGATGTATTTGTTTGGTATTTTCAATACTTTTAAATTGATCATGGTTCCATAATATTCATAATTTTAACACTGACATAAATAATATATATTAATTATATTAATCTTTATATTAATCTATAGAATAAAGATATATAAAATGATTTATACTATTCATGGACATTTTAGGTAATACATACGCATAAACATTGTATCCATTATCATGATGGATGGAAATAAAGATTTTTTTTGAATATTAACTTATTATTATGGATTAATTTTTATATAATACATACCATATTTATATTCATTAAATATATCCTCATTAATATCTATATGAAAATAAAATTAACAATGTGTCACATCGCATCTTGGATAGAGTAGTCCAAACGTACGCACGAGCGACATTATAGTTTTTAAATATACTTGAAGGTAAAACTATATGTGTCATATTATAATTATGGAAGTACAATTATATCTTTCATATTATATTATAGTGTTAAATAAGTCATTATATCTAGTTGTGATAGGCAGTGATAGAAAATTATTTACATTTGTTCGTGATACAGTAGTCCTCTAGACACATGATTGATGGTTTTTTTCACATTAAATTATAAAGGATATGGATATAGGTTATTCCATAAATATAAAAATATATCATTATATGGTAGACACTAATTTTCTATATCAACATTGATTATTTATATTTTTTGGTGGATTAATAAATAATGTTAAAACACTTATTTAAGAATGATTCCTCTTTTTCATAAAACCTCTATAATTTACTAAAAAAATATATTAGAGGAGGTTTTACTAAAAAAATTATTTCCCCTACTAAAAGGGTATATAATTAAGGAAAAAAATTATGTATTGGCCAAAAAAATATTTGAGAGTGTGAATAAGAGAGGAAATGTTGTTCTTTATTATAAGTATGGGAGATGACATAGTTATAATTTTTGAAAATAAAATGTTATAACCCTCTTTTAAACATTGTAAAAGAATAAAAATGGATCACACTAGAAACTAGACAAGTTACTGATCATATATGTCCATCCAATTTTATTTTTACATGTTTCTAGATCATATTAACAATTATATTTTTTAACCCCCCAACAATCTTGTTTTAAACATAACATAAATAATTAATTCTTAAAAAAATTTAATCTTCATTACAAATAAAAATTATATTGAAGATATTATTAAATATTAATTATTCTGATTTAAAATATTTAATCAATTTTTATCAATTTATATCTGTGGAATCAATTTATTTAAATTTAACCCCGCAAATGTGTTGAAAAAAAATACCTTCCAAAGAAAATATTTTCATAAGTATAGAATGTTTTCATACAAAAAATCAAAATGAACATGATTCCAATTAATTAATTTATATAAAATATTATAAAATTGAAGTAATTCTACTTTCACTAACATCATAAATTAAAATGTTACTTATAATTTCATTAAATGAAAAGTAATTTTTTTAATAAAACCCATTATATTCACTAATCATTAAAAAATTAATCCTTACAGAAACATCAAAAAATTCATCATATGAAAATTTGTTCATTTTGACTGAAACAAATTAGCCTCATTTTATAAAACTCATTTTATAGAATTGGAGAAATAATATTTCTTTTTTAAAACAAAAAAGAAAAATATTTTTCTAAGAGAAACATATTTTTAAACAATATAAGGACTTTAAAATATAATAATTATTTATTTAACTATTTTGTTTTTATATAAAAATAACATTAAATTTATCAAAAATATATATTTTTATTCATAAAACTAGATTTAATGATAATGTTATAATGGTATTTTTAAAATTATAATATTTGTAGTATATAGTGGTTTGTCAAAACTCTGTGTTGCATGTAATGCATGCTAATAAATAAAATAAATTAATTTGAAAAAAATCATAAAATCTCATGGTACAACATTCACTAAATTTTTCATATAGTTTTACATCATGTGACTCATATTATTATGTGTAATATTCCATGAAATGGATGATATGTGACGTATTCATGGGTGGCCCTTTTTGTTCAACCTCTTAAAAAATATGTCGCATTTAGAATGCATAATGATGAATAAGTGGTATATAGACCACTAAATAGTAGTATTATTTCATTATGGATATATCCCAATTATGAAAATATACAAATATATTAACGTATTATGGAAAACATGGTTTTGAAGTTATTTCATCCATGGAAATATTGAAATGTAGGAATGGTTGTCAAGGGGATATGGCCCTAGAGAAATTGACATCCAATATCATAGGGATATTTCCTATTGGATATAAACATGATTTGTCTTATGAATAATATAGTCTCATGAAGATGAGAATATATGATTCATGATGTAGGGTTTGATCCTCTAGAGGAATCCTATATATTCCGTAGAAATGTGAATATAATCTCATATTTTTCATTTGAGATAGTAAAAAGTGATGTGACGATACCTCACTATGAAGTTTAATTTTATGTGGTTTGGATGCTACTATATTTTTTATTTTATATAACTAGTATGAAATATTAGGTAATTATTTTTCTTTTATAGTTTATGTGGGTGCCTTTTAGTTTAAAAACATAAATCTAAAACATTTTGATTTCAAATCTATGGCCTTATAACTTGAAAAATGTTATTTTTAAATTAGTTTCATATAACTTGGACAATGTTTTTTATAGTTAATGTACCTTCATTATAGACCATAATAATTGATTTTAATGGAAATATATCTATAACTATTATAATTTAATTAAAAAACAAAATTATTAAGGACCCCCACAATGGTGGAGGTTATTATTTTTATTTATCCATTGTGATCATGTAATATGTCCAGTAGTTGAATACCTTGTGTACGATGTATGGCCTCTCTAATTTTGGATCCAATTTTGAAGGATTATTTACTAGAATAATGGGATTTAAAAATTTTAATACCATATCACCATAAATGATTTAAAATTGGTTTATATTATTATTAAAATAATGGTAGATATGGTTTTTGATAATTTAGAGGTTATGTGATGTATTCAAAATTTATTATCAATACTCTAGTGTTCATCAAGACACCTTTGAGGGTACTCATATTCAAATAGGTTATTTAAGAAGGATTCTTTAAGTGATGAGTCCTCATACATGATGGGAAGTACAACCTTAATCCCAAAACATAGTGACAATTGGGTTTCTTGTATAGTAGTGTGGGTTATTGTTTGATATAACCACATAACATATAGAAACTTATATGTCCATGATTCTTTATCTATGTTTATAATTTTCTAAACAATTTTGTATTTTTTCCTGTATAAATCTTCTATCAATAAATTTTTTGTTTCATTGTTATTGGACAAATGATTTGACTGATTGCATTACATTTTAAAATCACTCCTTTGTCATGGAGGAAAATAAAAAAAATTTAATTCCCTATCAATATTTTGTGATGGACACTATATCTCATAAAAATGTTCAACTTGATGAAGTTTATGATAGCCATGGTGTCTAATTCCTTGATGGGTATATCATATTACCTTTTAGAAAATAATTCATTTGAAGTAATGATACACATGATATGTATGGATGTGGCTAGTGGATATGTAATGGCTCTAACCTCACCATCCCATTAATTTGTGAAAAATCTATTATTTGGAGCATCTTGGGATGTCACAGTGACTCATTTCAAGAGTTTTCCAAAAATCCAGCTTCCCAAAAGTAGATTGTCTGACCATGAGGCATCCACCGGTATGTTGCGACAGTAGGTTGCAACGGTGACTCGTGATGGTGAGTTACGACCGGTGAGTTAGGACGGGGGAGTCAGAACAACGACTCACACTAATGACTTGCAATATTTATTCACCCAATGGTGAATATCCAACAGTGACTCATTTAATGGTGACTCATCCACTGGTATCTCACACTAGTGTCTCTCACCAGTAGCTTGTCACCGGTAGCTCATATCAATGACCTGCACTAACATCTAGCCAGTCGTAGCTTGCCACTGGTTACTCATGATGATGAATCACCCAATGGTGAGTGGTTTTCAAATGTTTTTTAAAATTCTAGAATTCTTTAATTTTTTCATTTTCTCTCCTTTAACGTTTCCTTTGATTCTAAATGAGATTAAAATCAAATTTAATGGTTTTTTGAGAATTTCTTGAATCGGATATATCTACAAAAAAGATGAAGTATCTTTTGGATTCCAAACCATGTGGTCTTGGTCAAGATATATCTTTAATGACCTTCAAAAAACCATTATTTCAATTGTTTTTGGATCTCTCCCTTCTAATGATGAGATCTCCCCTTCCTTTTGCACTTTTCTTTTCTCTTAGTCCACCTCAACCCCTTCTTCCTCGAGGATTTGTGTGTTGTGTTATGGATTTTGGATCACTCTTTCCGAAGAATCTATTCATACGGCTCGTACACACCCTGTTTTAGGGCAATAAGGAAGTATTGATCATCTGTTCTTCAAGGTAGGGATCCCTTTGCCTCTATTTAACTTGTGTATCATGTGTGGTGGGGGTATGAATGTCACTTTGTGATGATAGAAGAATTCAAAATAAAGATGACTAAATCAATTTTAGATCAAAATTTGGGGCTGGAAAAAAGTGACTTATGTTAAGCTTTGGTATATGTTAATGTTGGGATTATATGGGATATATTCCTTCTAAAAATTATAGTTGTTGGTGGTATTTGTTTTCACACCTTTTATGGATTTTGAATTCTTCTATTTGATGTTCTATTGAATTAATATTTATTTGGAATCGGTTAACCACATACACTCGTCTAATAAATCGATGCCCCAAGATCAAACTGTTTCTATGATAACCCCTGAATTAATAAGAGGAAATTGAATGAGGTATTCCTTGTTAAATTGGAATATGATTTTCAATGGTTTTTGTGGTGGTATGTTTGTTGTGGACTTGTTTTGACATGTGTTGTTGTAGGGTTGTGGGATTGGCTATGTGATGTGGGGTTTTATGGTGGTGTAATGGAATCTCAAGTTGAGAGATTGATTGATTATGGAATGGATAGGTAGTTTTGTGTAGTAAAGCTATCGAGAATGGTTGGGTGAGATGTGTTGTTGGGTTCAGCTATAAGTTGTGAGTTTTTTATGGTTGAGATGATGGATTGGGATAAATGACATTGAATAATAGTGTTGGTAGTGGTTGGTATGAGTATTTGGCCCTAAGTTTCTCCATGAGTAGCATGCATAAACCTTTACCCTGTGTTTTGGGAATATAATATATTATAGTATGAATGGGTGTTAATCTAGAAGAATATGAAGAAAAATTAGATTATATATCTCTTTTCCATATGAGATGACTTTGGTTGTGTTGCCTATTGTTTCTTTTTCTTAGTAGTTTCCCGGGTAGTGATAGAATGAATAAATGAATTTTTAATAAAGAATGATTATTTGTTAAATGAATTGGTTGGGGGTATGATTTTTGTTTGTGGATATTTTCGAAGCAGCTTTAATTTAACAAAATATGAAGTGACTATTGCTGATACTAGTAAATGCATTTAGAAGTAGCAGTAGAGGTGGTATCATGAGTTGGTTGATGGTTGAAAACCCATAGGTTGGTCTTGAGTGTCTGGTGTGATATATATATACATTTATTTTATTTTATTCTATATGCACCCCACCCTAGTTGAGCACTATGTGAAAAACTTCCCCATTTTCATGAGGGAGGATTAATTTCCAAAACATTCTTGTAGGAGGATGGATGTATGGCCACCCTTTCTTCCCTACTCCCTCTTCTGTATGGGTAAATCCCAAGATAATTCAGGTAGTTTGTGATTCGTGAGGCCGAGGTGAGTGCGGGTGAGTTTTGTTTCCCAAGTTTCTTTAGGATGATATGTGTAGTGTTTCCCTAGTGTCTTCAATATGAGATGTGTTGTGTTTACCAGGTCTCTTCGGAATGTGATATAGTATGTGGCCCATGTATCTATGGGAGATACATAGTTGTGAGGCCCATGTGTGTATGAGCAGGATGTGATGTGATATGTTGCCCCGGTGACTTTAGGTGAGATGTGGTTTTGTGGCCAAGGTGTGTGTCAACAGGTTGGGATGTGGTTCTTTCGGGGGATGTGGAAGCTCCATGACATTTTCCATTAGGGTGTGAAAGTGGATAATCAGTGGGAATATGGTGTGGGGTACCCTATTATTGATGTGATTGCTATATTACTTTACTTGACTTGTGTTACTTGCTGCGAGTGCTTTGGTGTCATGGGGATGTCTAGAATACCTTGTTAGGTGTTGTTGGTTCTTATAATTTCTCATAAGATCATTAGTACTCTTCTACCACTTTTTCATGATAGACTTTGGTATTTCTATTGCGTATACTTCTATGCTCACCCTACATTATAAAACTATTTTTATGTTTCATGGAGGATTATGGAGACCATTTTAGGAATTACTAGCTTGGACTTTAGGATAGTTGTTGAGTCACTACTTATCATTACTTTTGGTACTTACTAAATAGTTTATTTTTATTTGTTGCTTCATTATTTTAAACATTCATGTGGGACAGATTTGGATTTCTTATATATATATATATATATATATATAACTTAGAGTAGTTTTGAGATTGATACATCATGCCTCTCAATATTAGTTACTATAAAGAGGGTATTGCCTCCCATTTTGTAAGATTTATATACCCTTTCTGTGGGTCGCCACCCCAGGGCCTGTGGGGGGCGGGACCCGAGGGGTCATTATCTCTCTTTCTATATTATCATCTTAGGAGGGGCATATTTGGAAGGAGGGTTCTTGGTAGAAAGGTATCGTAGGTGATGTTTGAGATATAGGATGGAATTTGGAGTCCGGATTAGTGATGATTGCATGGGTTGGTTGGGAAATAGTGCCTGGTGATCATGGTGTATGACATAGGCTTGGGTAGACCAACTAGGGCTTGGAATTTTAGGTCCCCTATGATCCGATGTACAGAATTTGAGCATACCGAACGACCAAGTGAAGCTACACCATTTGTAGTGTATAGACACTAGGAAAGCTATATTCACCATAATGACTTGTGTTCTTATCTGAAGTGGGTGTTTGGGGAATTTGTAATTAATAATGAGTTAAATGAGTTAAAATGAATTCAAATAAAAATTCATACTATCTAGGCTTAGGGATTCCTTGATTACATTTAAAAATATTTCACCCAATCATTTTCCATGTGTGGCTCACGTAATTGAGTCTCAAAAGGCAGATCTAGTTGATCGGTGGATGGTTGACACAGTGGAGGTGGATGACCAGTGGAATAGAACATTATGTGCTTTCCAGAGGGAGGCCTTGGGAAAGTACAGGGGTAGTGTTTCAGACATAGATATGGAGGGCTAGCTTGATGAGCTTGACATCATATTGAGTTTGATCTGGGATTTGATGGAGTACTGGGTTTCATTGGCAGTGAGTCAGATGTGGCGAGATGAGGGTCAGTGGTGGATGATGTACTTGGGGGAGAGGAAGGAGGAAGATTTTTTGTGGGTTGAATTTCTGAAGGAAATCCATGAATAATTCCATTCATCAGCCATAAAGTATGAGAATAGTCATGGGTTACTCTCCCTCTAGCGAGAGAGAATGTGAGTGTGGAAAATTGGGATCAAGTTCAAGGACCTTCTTCACTACACCACATATTTGTTTTTGGATGAGGAGTCTCATGTGAGACACCTAGAGGGGGCACTTCATCATTCTATCTAGTACGTAGTTATTCCATTTACATTGTTGACATATTTGGAGGTTCGGAATGAAGGCAGAAGTAATTGAGAATATGTACCCATGGGGAGTTTTACCATAAGAGGGGATTCATCAAGGTTCTTTGAGAGGTAGGGTTTCTAGCAGCGTTTCTCAGGCACCAGGGCCTTCATGGTTTCGACCGGCATGGATTCAACATCCACAATTTCCATTTCAACCTTCTCATCCATAGGGATTACCTATAGTCTTGGGTATATGTGTTTACTGTTTGGGGTTCACAGACTTTTTTATAAAATAAAATTCCATCAGTTGTTCGATCTTGATATGGTGGAGTTAGATAGGTTTAGTACCAGCCTCAGTAGTAACTTTCATCAAGGCCTTTTCAGTAGTATGTATAGCTATATCATAATCCACCGAGTGTGGACAGATAATTTAGAGGAAAACCTCATTTGTTTACTTAGGTACCTCGACCTAGGAATGGTCATAGATCCGGTCATTAGTAGACGGTAAGAAGAGATGGGCATGGTCTAGTGTACGCAGTAGTGGTAGTGGTTAAGGCATGACCAAAGATCATTAGAGCTACAATAATCTTTTTTAGTACCCTTTATTGTGCTTTTTTTATTTAGGAGATTCAAACTCCATTTTTTCTCCCTGTCTATCCCATTATCTACGAATACACATATAGAGGCTTCTTATTCCCCTGGTTTTGACTTTTTCAGTCTGAGGCTAGACTATTTTTTTTCTGTGCATCGGGGATGTAGACTGACAATGGGAAAACATCAGTCTCATGTGGATATCTTCTTGTTATAGATGAAATCATAAAATTTCATTATCGACATCAACTTGTTCTATTCTATGCATGGTATTATCGACTAATTCTGGAGAAGAGTCATGTTTTCAGATATGGATGGCCAGTGAGTGGCTTTCGTTTGTGAGCGGAGTTGTCAGGTGGGTAGTCGGTGTGTAGAAAATCTTCTTCCTTTTTGGATCGAGATGTCAATGGAATTAGTGGATGTTGAGATGGTGCTGGTTCCATAGTTTTTGGTTAGTTACTAGATTTTTTCACGATGAATTTTTCACTCTACCCCCTCAACGTGATGGTGAGTTCAGGATAGACGAAAAGCTCAGTGCTTCTCCGATTTTGATTCCTCTTTATCGGGTAAAACCTTTTCAGTTATGGGAGTTGAAGATCTAGATAGATGAAAAGATGAATAATTACTTTATCTAGACCAGTATTTCATTGTGGGGTGATCTAGTGTAGTTCTCAAAGGAGGAAGATAGTAGTCTGAGGTTTTTTATTGACTAAAAGAGGTTGAATCAGGTAATGGTTAATAACATTTACCATTTTTCGAGGATTGAATATTTTTTTTGACTATATGAGAGGGGTGAGTTGGTTTTATATGATATATCTGCAGTCTATATATCACCAGTTGTGGGTGAAGTTAGCTAACATCGTGAAGAATTCTTTCAGATGCAGGTATGGACACATCATGTTCGTATTTATACCATTCGGTGTTACAAAAGGACAAGAAATTTTCATAGGTCTTATGAACCCTATATTTTTTGATTTCATATACTGTTTCATCATCATATTAATTGATGGAATATTGATCTACATAATGTCAGAATATGAGCATATTGAACATCTCAGGACTGTCTTGCAAGTGATTCCATAATTGAGGTGATGTGGAACCCTATTCTCCTAGCTCTCATCACACTCTCATCTATGCCTATGGTTTCCTCCTAGAACCCTTCTCTTTGGGGTTGGTGGAACCGTAGTTCTTTCCTAATATTTTTTCAGTCATTTTCCCTACTTTTTCTCCGATGATGGTGTCATATGTGTTATCAACCTCATCTTCTTGGAGGTCTTGACGTCCTATAGAGGGTTGTATGTTGCTGAATCTATCAGTCTCTCATTAAGTAGCTCTAACCTATCGTTCCACTGTATCTCTACAGGTTGTAGATGGAGTGGTGGTCCAAAGTTGTTTTCTGAATTGGGTCTTGGAAATCAACGAGTCTCAAGGCATGGACTGGGTTGGCTTGTTAATTCTAATGGCCCCCGCTTTTCTGCATTTACATTGTTTCCATCATTTGGATTCCTAAAGCACTCTAACAACTTCCATGAACATGCTCTATACTACTCCCCTACTAGTTAGATCTGGAGTAGTGGATTCCAAGGGGTTTTGGGTGGTGTGGTTTGATGGTTGTCGGTGTTCCTGGTGCGAGGCCTTCAAGGAGGTTTAGGGTTTCTTATAATTCTTTCTCATTTCTTTGGTGTAGGTGTGTATTCGTACTTCTATTGGCTGGCCCTTTTAAAATTTTTGGATTAGGATCTGATATGTGATTCTGGTTTGGTTTAATCCAAGATTAGTTATGGTGGAGGCCATTGGACACCCTCAGGATGATATTTTGTAATTTTCCTATGATTTTAAATGAAGTGAGGTTATTATTTTATGGTGGTTTTGTTATTCATGGTTTTATGTGGTTTGATGAAAATGTTGTGATGTTCTTAGGAAGCATAGATGGAATGTCTTTTGGTTTTATCAGTACACGTCAGTGAAGGGATGGCGGTGATAGTGATGATGGGCTAGTTTTGATTGTGGTTGTTGTATTATGCGGTGGTGGTCTCTAGTGTTGAGATGATGGAATTGTGCTATATTTTGATGGAGATGATTTGTTGAAATGAAATGACTACCACAATGCAATTTATTCCCCTTAGTCTTCTCATGGGATTTTCAAGATTTGTGGTGAGTTAGTCTCCTTTTAAATTTGAAACAGGTGTGTGATGATTTTTTTTTGCACGATGATGATTCTTCTATTTTAATTTTCGAAATTTTAATTCTATAATGTGATATTTTTGGAAGGTTTTGATTTTATGTTGCATGTAATGTTTCTATAGGTTCCCACATTTCCTCAAAAGTGGTTTTTCAATAAAATAAAAAAATAGTATTGGATGGTAGGATTGTATTACAAGTCTTTTGATGCCACCAGCTCTATGGAATGTTGTCCAACTACTTGTTCTGGACATGGGTGGTGCATTTTACTTAGACATATGGAGTCAACGTAGGGTGTAGTATATGTCCCACCGATGGTAGAGGTATTTTTTTCTTATGAAGAACTCAATAATGTGGTAGAGGATTTTAGTTTTCTCAGTATTGTGGGATATTACTAGATTTTGGTAACTTATTTCTCTAGAGTGGTAGTTTCGCTGACAGCTCTGACCTGAAAGGACTAAGATTTCATGTGGAGTGAACTGTTTCAAGTGGTGTTCAACTATCTTAAGGGGAAGTTTCTTAGTGCTCTATTGCTCTAGTTTATAGAGTATGGTGTGATGTTTGAGGTGTTTTGTGATGCTTTAGGTATGGTCTTGGGATGCATTCTGATGTTTCATTAGGGATTTATCTCTTATGGGTCTTAGTAGTTAGGTCCCCATGAGAGTAACTGTGACACCAATGATTTGAAGCCAAAAGCGGTCATGTTTCTGCTAATTTTTTGGCAACATTACCTCATTGGGGAGTGCTTTTATGGTCTTTATGGATCACAAGTGATTGAGTTATATCTTTTCCACGTGATATTTTAACTTGTGAAAGGAGAGTTTCATGGATTTGCTTAAGTAATATGATTTTGTGATCTCCTACACCTCAGGAAAGGAGAAATTCATGGCTGATGTCATGAGTAGGAAGTCACGGGAGGTAGTCTGGAATCTGCAGACACATGGAAGGTGGTGGGGGAGTTGGAAGCCTTTCACATGGATGCAAGGTTGGATTGTGGTATAGGTTGTTTTTTCTAGTTAATAGTGGAGTCTTCCTTGATGTAGTAGTTGGAGGAGTCTTAGTTGGGATATTTGGAGGCATAGGTGATGCATGATCACTTTGACCTTCGTGATTCCCCAAAGGGATGTTCGAAGGATGGTCAGAATTAGATGTTGTTCTATGGAATGTTGTTTGTTCTGGTTGTGGTGCAATAATGATTCCTTTGTGAGTTTCATAAATCATCTTTAGTGGTTCACCTGAGACTTTTCATGATGTAACATGTATTGAGGGATCATTTTTGGTGGCTCAGGATGAAATGGTCAGTTGAAACGTTTGTGTCAATGTTCCTACTGCGCCAGTATGTGATGGCTAAACACTATGTTCCCAATTGTTTTTTACAGTCCTTAGATGTCCCCAAGTGGAAGTGGGATGAAATATCAATGGATTTCATCATAGGGTTACCCAGAGCTCAGGGAGGTTAGGATTCAACCTAGGTAGTAGTGGATCGGTTGAAAGAGTATTCTCACTTCATAGAAAGTAGGGATTTAGACATAGTGGATGCCTTATAAAAGATGAATGTAGATGAGGTGTTGTAGCTACATGGAGTTCCAAGATCCATTGTCTCGAATTAAGATACATGATTTACCTCACTTGTCTAGAGGAGACTGTTGCATGATTTTGGCACTCTGTTATGCAGCAACACTGCTTTCCACCCTCTAACAGATGGGTAGATAAAATGGACTATCCAGATGCTGGAGGATATGGTTTGAGCTTGCATCTTGGACATTAATGGATCTTGGATGTGACATTTACCCTTGGTCGAGTTTGCATATAATAATAGATATCACTCTTCCATTGTCTTGGATCCATATTATTATTTGTACAAAAGACCATGTTGTTCAACTTTATGATGGACAGAAGTTGGGGAGACAGTTTTTCTTAGTCCTAAGGTAGTGTAGAGTATGAAAAATAAGGTTAATCTTTTTTCTGCGGGGATGAATTGAGTACATGACCCAAAATAAGTCTTATTTCAATCTTAGGAGGATGCCTTTGTAGTTTGAGGTCGGGGAACACCTGTTCTTAATGGTTGTTTTCTCAATGTGGGTAGAAAAGGATTGGCAGAGGGAGTAATCATTCTCCAAAGTTCATCGGGCCCTCCGAGGTGTTGAGGCACGTTGGTGAGGTGTTATTCTAGTTGGTGTTTCCATAGTAGTTGGAGAGGATCCACCACATCTTTCATTTCACTCAAAGTTGTTGGTATTTTCCTGATGACTCCCATGTCATAGACTAGGAAGAGTTGGATATCAAAGATGACGGGACATAAGTGGAGTGGCCAATATAGATCTAGGATTTCCGGGAGATATTGTTGTGTGGGTATACTATTCGTTTGGTTTGTGTGTTGTGGAGGCATGGTGGCCTGGAAGAGTGTACTTGGGAGTGATAAGCGCAGATTCATTCCCCATTAATAGAGTTATTTTCAGTTTTACTTTCTAGAGCAATTTCTGAACCAATTTTGTTATGATAAGAGTTTTTTCTTTATTACCCAATTCTTGATAAAGTACGAGCATGTAAAAAAGGAATAGGCCATATTTCTAATCAAGATAATTTAATTGAAACTTGGTTAAACCAGTTTGGGTGAGTCAGTGCTACCCAGAGAGGAGAGTATCTTGATGTGGAGGACATGATTCTCTGATTCATTTGTTTTAATAGTTTGGTTGATGTGCCCGTATGGTGGGTCTTCTGGTCGGTTGGGTTAGCAGATATTGAAGAAGGTGTCCTTGGATGTTGAGGTTCCCTCCAAATTTCGAACGACATGGGGTGGTTTATCATTGAACCTTGATATTTGTATCGGTGTTTCAATTTTAGTGACATCCTT
The DNA here is from genome assembly GCA_963277665.1 of Viscum album. Classification (NCBI taxonomy): domain Eukaryota; kingdom Viridiplantae; phylum Streptophyta; class Magnoliopsida; order Santalales; family Viscaceae; genus Viscum; species Viscum album. The sequence continues at coordinate 55,443,348 of OY728143.1, read as the reverse complement.
TATAAGTATCTCACCAGGTGTTTGTTTTGACCCCATATTTTCCTTCTAGGTTTGGGTTTGAATTCTTGAGGGAGAGAATAGTAACTAACAATGGTATCATTCCAGCGGTAGCATGCACCGGTGAAACTCAATAGTATCATGCCTATGGCAACTCACCACTGGTGACTCACGCTGGTGACTCACCCAATATTGAGTCATTTTCATTATTTTTTTAAAATTATAAATTTCTCTAGTTTTTAAAGTTTGACCCCATTCACTTTTCCTTTCACTCTAACTGTGTTTACAACTATATTTAATGGTTTCTTAAAGCCATTTAAAATTGTATATATCTCCAAAAACCTGAATCTTCCTTTGACTTCCAATCTATGTGGTCTAGGTCAAGATTCTCCTTCAATGACCATCAAGAACTATTCCTTCTGTAGTTTTAGGATTTGTCCCTTCTAAAACTGAGATCTCATGTACCTTATACATTTTTCATTTTCTATTTGTGCATCCTAAACCATTCTTCCTCTAGGATTAATGTGTTGTGTTGCAGAATTTGGATCAAGATTTCCCTAGATTTTGTTCTAGCTGCCTACACACTCTATATTTATCCTCAATAAGGATGTGTTGATCAGTTGTTCTTCAATTTAGGAATCCCTTTTTCTCTCTTTTACTTATGTATCATGTGGAGTGGGTGTATGAATGTATCCTTGTGATGATAAAAGAATCCAAAATAAATAAAGATAACTATATGGATTTATGATCTTAATGTGGTGCTAGAAAAAAGTGACTTATGTTCTACTTTGTTATATATTGATGTTATTTTTATATGGGCTATATGTATACTGAAAATCATGGTTGTTGGTGGTATTTGTTTGAAAACCTCTGATGGATTGTTAATTCTTGTTTCTGATATTTTGTTGAATGACTATTTATATGTAAATGGTTAACCATGTACACTCAGATAATAAATGGATTCCCCATGATGAAACTGTTTCTATTATAAACACGAAATTAATAAGGGGAAATTGAATGAGGAATGCCTTATTAAATTTGAATTTCATCTTCCTCGGTCAATGCGGTGGTGTGTTGGGTTTGGGTTTGTTCTAACTTGTGCAATAATAGGTTTTTGGTCTTGGTTTCTTGATGTGGGGTGGTATGGTGGTATACTAGAGGCTCAGTTTTAGAAATTGATTGATTATGGAATGGATAAGTAGTGTTGTGTAGTACGGATGCCAAGAATGTTTTTCGTGAGTGGTGATTTTTGGGTGCAGCAATAATTTGGGGGTTTTTTGTGGTTGAGATGATGGATTGGGCTGAATGAATTTGAAGAATATTGGTGGTGGTGGTTAGTATGGGTATTTTTCCCATTTATTCTCTATGAGTATCATGCAGAATGTTTCACCCCATGTTTCAATATTGGTATATGTTATAGTAGGAGTGGGTGTTAAATAGAGAGGAATGTAAGGATAATATAATTTTTATTTCTCTTCACCTTCAGATATGACTTTGGTTGTGTTGACTATTGTGTCTTGTGCTTAGTAGTTTCCTAGGTAGTAAAGGAACAAATAAATGAATTATTAATAAGGAATTAGAATTGGTAAAATGAATTTCCTAGGGGTTTGATTTGATTTTATGCCTTGTTGTTAAGAACCTTACATTTATCAACATCTGAAGTGACTCTTTCTAATACTGGTAAATGAATGTATAAGTAGCAGTAGGGGTGGTATTGTGAGTTATTTGTTAGTTTTAAACACATAGGTTGGGCTTGAGTGTTTTTTATAACATATATATATATATATATATGTATTTAATTTGTGATTTCTATATTCACCCCACCCTTGTTGAGTACTATGTTCCAAACACACACATTATTCCAAGGGAATGTGTATTTCCCAAACATTCCAGTGGGAGGATAGATGGCTAGCCACCCACTCTTCCCTGCTCAGTCATCTAGGCGGTGATTACCCAAGATCCTTCAAGTAGTTTTTGATTCATGAGGTATATGTGTGTGTAGGCGAGTTGTGTTTCCTTGGTGTCTAAGAGATGAGATTTTTTTTGTTTCTCATGTTTCTTTGGGATGAAATGGGTAGTTTTTCCAAGTTTTTTTCAGGATGTGATGTGGTATGTTTCCTAGTAGTCTATGGGTGAGATGTTTTTTTGAGGCACATGTTTTTGCAGGTGGGATTTGATGTGATATGAGTCCCATGTTTCTACAGGTGATATGTGGTTATGTGTCCCAAGTGTTCCTGGGCAGGTTGTTATGTGGTTCTTTTGGAAGATATGAGAGTGTGAGGAAGTTTTATATTACGGTGTGAGAGAATCTAATTACTGGTAAAGTGGTGTGGGGTACCCTATTATTGGTGTGAAAAATATATTACAATACATGACTCATATTCCATGGTGAGCGTGCCTTTGTGAGGGGGGGATGGCTATAATACCTTATTAGCTGTTGTTTGTTATTCTATTTTCTCATAGGAGCATTAGTATTCCTCTACCACTTTTAAACTATAGACTTTGGTTTTCCTAGTGAGTATACATGTATGCTCAGCCAATGTTATAAAACTTATTTCAGGTTTCCATGTGGATTATTGGGACCATTCTAGTTGTTACTAGCTCAGTCTTTGGGACAATTGTTGTGTTGCTTCTTAGCATTACATTTGTTACTTTCTTTGGTTTTTATTTGTATTTAACTTGGGATTTTTTTTAAACATACATGTTTGTATGGTTTTCGATTTCTTTTATTTATATATGTGTGTGTTGGTGTAGTTTTTATGTCGATACATCTTATATATCGATCATGGTTTCTATAAATAGGGTAATGCCTCCCATTTTGTAAGATTTGTATACCCTTGGTGCTAGTCACCACACGGTGGCCTACTGAAGGAGGGAATCGGGTTTCGTTATCTCTCATTCTCTATTTCCAGCTCATGAGGGGAATCATTGGAGAGAGGGGTCATTAAAGTATATTCCCCATAACATCCATACCCCATACATAAAATTTATATGATTAAATTGCACTATATTTTAATTCTCAAGGTTGGTGGTTGAAATTGGATTGTATTTGGAATGTATGGAACCATTTTAAAAACTCCATGAAATCATTTTCCAAAATAATTTATATGTAATAGAGCCTCCAAATTTGATATGATAGGTTTTATAGTGATTGGTGGGCACCACATACCCCATAATGAACATCGTTTATGAAACGAGAAGAATTGAGCTGCATAACAATTTTTAGGAAGATTCCCTTATATCAATTTTGTTTTATACTTTCTAATATATACATCCATCATGATGGATGATGTTCAAAATGAAGTGGAATCTTTGTTTTTTTCCACTCTATCTAATTCTAGAATCTTGTTATGGTGAAATTTGATGATTGGGGATATCCAATCACATATTTTTTATGATATTAAAGGTGGTATCCATTCTTGGTCAAAAACTATGTGAAATAAATTAATTTATTCAATATTATAACTATTAAATTTAATGATGGTGAATCAATAAATAGTGAAACCAATTGACTATTCATGAACCCAACCAACCGGAGCTGCAATTATACCAGATATTGTATTTGAATTGGTGTAATGTGATTATTGGATATGAGCCATAAATGGATTAAGAGGAAATCGTGGGATCATTTATTGAGAATAATCATATAGTGGGACCAATTACACATTATTCATTGTATTTCCAAAATTAGTTGGATTAATATCTAACTAAATTTCATCAGTGATATGTAATTGATCCAATAAAATTCATAGAGAAAAAAAGAAAATAATGATTAGGGATGGGTAACCAGTTTCATTTTATTAGTATAATTAAAACAATAAAAATGAATAGAAAATTATATAAATTCTTGGGGAGGTGATAATAATTCCATGTTCAACTGGGATACCCAAAATATCTATATTCAGATACCTATTGTGTTTCATGATGCACCATCCAAATATATCTCCAATGCTAAGGGTAATTTCACAATTTCTTCACCTCTTCATCAATGAGTCTCGCATCCACTAGTGTATTTTCTATAGTATGATGTTCTGTAAGAAAATTATAAATGTTATATCCTTTAGAAAATCCCACCCATACAAACCAAATATCAAACTAGAACAAAACAGAATCCCATCATGTAAATCATTATTTTGACTTTTGATAAATCAAGATACACTTGAGTGGGTTGATATGATACACTATGTGATCCCCATGGTGCTAATTTCTCCTCTTTTATAAGGAAAATTTCATCCTAATGTATCTTTTTAATAAGATAAAAATCACATCTATTGATAAAAATTATCCTAATGAGATAATATGGTATTTTATCTGAATTAGAACATTTTTTTGTGACTCAAATGTACCAAGTGACCACTTTTAGGATGAAAAAAAGAATGGTTGGAATCTCCTTGACAAGATATATTAAGAAATTTTTATGTAATATTTACTTCATGATCCAATAATATTATTTATGAAAGTATCATTTCCACATGTTGAAAATTCATTTAAATTATCAATACGTTAAATTAAAAATACTTCCTAACCATATTCGAAATAAATAACAAAATATATATGAGCCACCCTTGATGTCCCATTAATTCCATGACATTTCAATGTACAAGAATTTTGAGGGTTTCCAAATTATTTTTTGGACATTCATTGATTCCCTAATTGTTGGGAAAAAATCCCTCAAGGTATCATTGAAGCATTTTTGAGGTGATTGTGTTTGTCGACCAAGTGGACATATGTGTTGTGATTATTGACAAAGCAAACCATGATGTACAAATTTGTTGAAAAGGGGGATTTCATGGTGGAATTTCAAGTTCACGAGTTGTGGTTAACAATCCATGTTTTATTCAAGAACTTCGACAAAGGAATAGATGATCTGAAGGCAGTACGAAAAGAGAAGATAGAAGGTGACGCTGTTTTCCAGTGTTTGCCAAATTTTTGGGCCTGAAAATTGAAAAATGGATAAAAGTGTTTTTGGCAAAGGGACTTGCATGTCCTGTTCTTGAAGGAGAGGTAACTTGTGTGCCTAGTTTTTTTCAAGATCAGAACATGGAAATATGGAAAAGGGATCAGGGTCGCACAAGTTTTGGGTTTGGTCTCGCAAGTGACTTGCGCACCGAAAAAGGACTTGTGCGCCGGTACCTAGGAGGATTTCAAACTTGTGTGCCTGTTTTTTTTCAAGATTAGAACTTCGAAATATGGAAATGGAAATAGGGTCGCACGGGTATTGGTGTGGTCGTGCAATTTAGTAGTGTGACAGAGGCTTGCGCGGTTGGAGCTGCATGCCAAGACTTGCACGTCGAGCAGAGACTAACACGCTGTCGCGTAGGGTGTCAAAATACCTATAAATACAGGTCGCCCCCTCCTCATACTGCACGAGTTCAATACTTGGAAAAAATCAGAGCTCTCTTCGTGCAGGTGTAGTGGTCGCGGAATTGGTGTGTGGTCACGCAAGTATAAGTTTTGAGCCAGGTGATAGTTGCATTCCTAAGATGGTGTGGGTGTAAAATGGATTGTGTCGTGCAAATTTGTAGTAATAGAAGATTGAGTCACACAAGTAGTTTATATAACGACCCATACTTTACAAACATTGTTAGTACTTCAAAATTGAATTACACTTATTACAACATATAACAAAACCATGAAAGGACTATATAGGTAGAGTGTCTTTAGAAACTGTGAAACATAAACAACTTGTTCATAAAGCGTCTACACTGTCTCCCATTTATTTCATCATATCTATGGCCCTTTTGGCATGTCTTACTTAATAACCTTCTTCCTGACCTGGGGAATGAAAACATACAAAAGGGTGAGCTCAAATTCTCAGTAAGGGTAAAAAAAATATCAATCACATCATATTCATAAGAACATAACATTTTGGAAATCTTACCCTGCAAAAGAGATCATAATTTCATAACATGTGATAAATCATGGCAGTGAAATGTAATCATAATAATCATAACTTAAATCATGAAGCTTTGTGGCATACACACATAATAATTGAGAATCATTTCTTATTAGTCAAAACTCATTTCCATGACTATCTTAGTTGACAAAGTCCATTTCTGAACCGAGTTCACTCCTCGTTTCAGTCCTGTTTCACTGAACTGGTTTAACCTGTCGTTCTAGCCATGTCTATCTCATGAGATATAAAATCTTTACCCAATTCATTGGAGGGAGATATAGGTCCCACCCATCTCATAATGATACCATTCTTATGTGTGCCACAAAATCATAAACCATACATCATAGCATAACCCATGTAATAAAAATGGGATTCTTAAACATCATGACATCATAAAACAATTCATTTAAGATAAAGGAATTCATAAAAATAATTCCATCACAACATAATCAAATCAATGTAATAATAGGGATAGAAACAGAACCCTTTATTATCTTAGATGGAAAATAATTTTGATAAAACACTTGAACTCCATTCTTGAGGAAAATATCTTTTCTACTTCAAAAACACTTTTCCTTTATAACATGTCATACAATTCTAAACTAAAAAAAGTTGATTAAAAATAAACTTGAAAACTTGTAAAGGAAGCTTCTTGGAAATAATGTTTTAAAAATCCATTCATGTCGTATAAGTTAAAAAAACATTCTTCTCGTACTTTTGTCAGAAAAGTCAAAAAGTACCTCGTACGAAAAACGACAAAATATTCCCTTCATATCTTTTACTAAAAACTCAACGAAGGGTAAAATTGGATTTAAAAAATTTTAGGTGGATGGAAATAATATTAAATATTGAGGAAACATGGATGTGGATAATAAAATACAACCCAGTAAATTCCAAAGTATAAGTAATCTCGGATAAAAATGAGATTGTGATATTTCCCTTACCTTAGGTCTGATTTGCTTCGTAAGTGTCCAAACCTCCTGTATAATGATTGAAATAATGTCATTGACTTATTCCAGAATCATACTCATTGTTATGATATCATATATGGTCATATTCTTAGCTTATTATTAGTAATATTTCATTGCTACTTGTTCTTTGGGTGTTTATTACTTTTTGTTCTTACGAGTGTTTTGTCGAATAAATTCTTATTACTCTATTTAGGTTATGGATACCTCATTTCCATAATGGTATTAGTGTAATATATATCATATTTATTCACTCAATTCATTTATGTAATCATTATGCAATGAAAATCATGTAGAACGAGTTGCATCACATCGTGGAGACGGTATTCCGTACGTACGCACGAGCAATAATATCATTCCCATGATCGTGGAATTGTATTGGAGTGTATGTATACTATTTCAGAATCAATATAACTTTAAAATAATAATATATATTCATTCTTTACACCATTATACCCATCCATGTAAGGTGGTGGTGGAAAATAGATTACACCACGGCATGGAGACGGTATTCTGTACGTATGCACGCGCGATGATTTCATTTTCCGTAGGATGGATAGATGGTGAAATAGGGTTGTTTCATAATTATAATAACATATCAGTATATTATTGATACTGATGTTATTAATTCATAATGAAACAACTAAAGAAGAAGAATTGGAAGAAGAAATAAAGTTGAATGAATCGGTAACGGACATTACCTCTTCTTTGAAGCGCTTCTTTGAGACCTCCGTTTAGGGAACTAAAATTGGTCTTTGAAGAATACCAGGACCTCTAGGATGTTTCTAGGGAAGTGGAGAGGAGAAATTGGCAGGTTTTGGCCGATCTTGAAGGCTCAAAGTGGTGTGAGGAAGAGAGGGAGGAGGTTCCCTTTTATAAGGGAGGAGAGGGGCACCTTTGGAAAAACTAAAAATATTATTCTATTATAAAGCCATATTCGGTTTTAAATAGCTCCAAATTGATTCATTTCGATGCTAAGGTGGGGACGGGTCGAAATAATCTCATAAAATAGAATTTGGACAAGTTTAGTTTACTATTTTAACCTTATCATTTAGATTTAACTTTAAGTTAGATAATTTCACTTTTACTGTGTCTTTTTGTGTTCTTACACTATAAGGTTAATAAACTTACTATAACAAGCCAAACGAACCCCACATTGTTTATTATTAATATATATAACCTTATCTAAGTCATTTGGCCGAAAATTATATTTTTAGGAATAAAATAACAATTAATAATATAATATTTGTTTTAAAAACTATTTTATGTCAATTTTGACACTATTTAGTAATAGATTTTTGTGAAAATCATAATAGAATGATTAGTTCTAAAAAAGTTAATTAAATCAATACTAACATATCATATTAACCTATAAAATTAGTTTAATTCCTAAAAAGGCTAAAATTACATTTATTTGGGTATTTATAACATCAATTATGTCAATATTTTATTAATGAGATAATTACGTTATCATCATTGTGTCATAAATAAATTAAATTATTTAATGTCTAAAATTTATAAATAAACTACTATTATGTAGGAAATCATTTTATCTTTCTAATGAATATTTATATTCGAATTTATATTATGTATAACCCTATATTAAAAATGATTTACTTATTCAACTTTGATTTTAACTATTTTAACCCTTCTTTAAATAAATTAATAATAAATGTCCCAATCTAATCCATGTGGGCCAAAATGGTCATATATTATTCCTAAAGTTGTTTTTGGTCTAATTACACTTATCCAATAGAATTAGGACATGTGTTAGGGTAATAATAATATCATTTTTACCCTTAATTACCCTATTTACTTTTAACCGTGGTAAATAAAAGTAAAAAATTACTATTCACCAAAAATTATTTTCATCTCATTGAACCACATTTTACTTACTGACATCAACCATGTCTCTCGGATTTTTGAAATTCCATTCACAAAAGCGGTAAAATTATGTTTTATGTAAATTTGCAAATTCTCCTAGGATGTGGGTAAAAGACGGTGAAAAGTTCAATAAAATTTTTATATATCTAAAATTTTTATAAAATGACTCCAATTAATTGCATTGAACTTATATAGGTATTATGTATCAATTTTGACCTAAAATAAATTTAGTTAAAATTAATAATTATTTAAATAAAATTTCGGTTTTTAAATAGTAACCCAGTGTTTTCACTATTCATCAAAAATTGAAAGTTTTCCGAAAAATACCAAAATTTTACCCTAGGATAATTTCGATATTCCGAATACAAAAATGAAGTCCATTTTGAAAAATAAAATTTACAAAATTTTAAAAAGTGGTTATTAATATTCATAATGGCTAGTTTTAATAATAGCGTATCGTTGTTTAGTGAAACTCGGTATTGCGTACAACGCAAGCTATCGAGGAAGGTCGTTGTTGCGTGTAAAGCAAGCCAAGCTATTGTTGTGTGTAGTGAAAGATTCCTTTGATGATTTATATAACATAAAAACAAAATATTTCTTATAAAAGTCTCGGGTGTTACATTCTACCCCCCTTAAAATGAATTTTTCCCTTGAAATTTGTCACTTGTAACAAACAGATGAGGATAACTCTCCCTCATCATATCCTCAAGCTCCCATGTAGCTTCTTCTAATTGGTGGTTCCTCCATAAAACTTTCACCAAGCGAGTGGTCTTGTTTCGTAGGACTTTTTCACTACGATCGAGAATCTTTATCGGTTGTTCTTCATAAGAAAGATCTTGTTTCAGTGGTACAACTTCTGAGCTGAGTACATGTGAAGGATCAGGTATGTACTTTCTCAGGAGAGATACATGGAACACATCGTGAACTTGAGAGAGATTCGGTGGAAGCTCCAATTAGTAAGCTACCATCCCAACACGATCCCGTATTTCAAAAGGACTGATATACCTAGGGCTCAGCATTCCCTTCTTTCCAAATCTCATTACTCTCTTCCAAGGAGATATTCATAAGAACACTTTATAACCCACTTCAAACTCTATGTCTTTTCTTCGGTTTTCAGAATACATTTTTTGTCGACTCTGAGCTTCTCTTATGTGTTGTTGAATATATCGGACCTTTTCTGCCATCTCATCAACAAGATCAGGTCCTAATAGCTTTTTTTCCCAACTTTATCCCAACAAGTTGGAGTCCTGTATTTCTTTAAATAGAGAGCTTCATAAGGAGCCATCTGAATACTAGAGTGAAATCTATTATTATAAGAAAATTCCACCAAAGGTAGGTGTTGATCCTAACAACCTTTTAAATCCATAGAGAAAGTTCTCAACATATCTTCTAGAGTTTGAATTGTCCTCTCAGACTGACCGTTTGTCTGAGGATGATAAGTAGTGCTGAAACTCAACTCTGTATCCAGAGTATGCTGAAGACTTCACCAAAACATTGAGGTAATCCTCGGATCCCAATCAGATATAATAGAAAGTGGTACTCTATGCAATCTTACCACTTCCTTCACATATATCCTGGAAAACTAATACAGAGAGAAATCCTCTCTAATAGAGATAATGTGTGCCGACATTGTAAGACAATCAACTTTGAACCAGATAGAATTATTGCCTTTGGATGTTTTAGGAAGTCCAGTGACAAAGTCCATAGTGATGTTTTCTCATTTCCATTCTGGTATGGGTAATGGTTGTAACATCCCCTTAGACTTCTGTCTCTCAGCTTTAACTTTCTGACAAACCAAGCATCAAGAGACATATTTAGCATAATCTCTTTTCATTCCATCCCACCAGAAGTACTCCTTCAGGTCCTTATTCATCTTCGTGCTTCTAGGATGAATAGAGAATGAATAACTATGAGCCTTATCCAGCAGCTCCTTCTTTAATTCGGGGATTGGAGGAACACAAACCCGATTCCTGAACTTTATTATCCCATCACAATCAAGGTTGAATTCAGGAACATTTCTCACCTTCTTTTGTAACTCTACATATTCTTTCTGTGACTCTTTAATCTTCACAAGTATTGATGGTTGAACATTCATTTGAGAAAGATACAATTTTCCCCTTCAATTATAATTCCAAGATCCATCCTTTCTAAATCCATAAATATTGGATCTTTTGTGATCCTCATCATGGATAATCTAGTATGGTCATGTCGACTTAATGCATCTCCCACCTTGTTTTCTTTCCCAAGGTGGTAATGAATTGAGCAGTCGTATTCCATAATCAACTCCAACCACCTTCTTTGGCGCATATTTAACTCCTTTTGTGTGAAAATATACTTTAAACTTTTATGATCAGTATAAATGTCACACCTTTCTCCATGAAGATAATGCCTCCAAATCTTTAATGAAAAGATTACCGCAGCTAACTCCAAATCATGAGTTGGGTAATTTTGCTCATGGAATTTCAACTGTCGTGAGGCATAAGCTATCACTATATCATTTTGCATAATAACACACCCCAATCCCTTCTTGGATGCATCACTGTAGATCACAAACCTTTTTCTACTACAAGGCAGTGTGACCACAGGTGCACTAGATAACCTTCTTTTCAAATCCTTGAAATTCTATTCACATTCCTCCGTCCAAACAAACTTAACTCCTTTCTGAGTCAACCTGGTGAGTGGATTAGATAATCGTGAAAAATCATTCACAAAACGTCAATAATATCCAGCCAAACCAAGAAAACTTCGGATCTCAGTTACTGTTGTTGGTCTCGACCATCTTGTGATAACCTCTGTTTTTTCTCGATCCACAGATATCCCCTCTATTGAGATTATGTGACCCAAAAATGCAACTTTTTTAAGCCAAAATTCAGACTTGGTAAATTTGGCATAATGTTTCTCCTTTCTCAGGGTCTTCAATATAATTATCAAGTGATCTTCATGTTCTTCCTTTCTCTTTGAATATACAAGAATATCATCTATAAAGACTACCACAAACTGATCAAGATAGTATCTAAAGACTCTATTCATCAGTTCCATGAAGATAGCAGGGGCATTAGTAAGACAAAATGGCATCACTATAAATTCATAGTGTCCATACCTTGTACGAAAATCCGTATTTGGTATATCCTCCCTTTTGACCCTTAATTGATGATACCCGGAATGAAGATCAATCTTGGAAAAGTATTGAGCTCTACGTAGTTGGTCAAATAAGTCATCAATTTGTGGGAGAGGATATCTATTCTTGATAGTGATCTTGTTATGTTCTCGATAATCAATGCAGAGTCTCATTGATCCATCTTTCTACTTAACAAACAGTACAGGTGCTCCCCAAGGTGACGCACTGGGGCATATGAATCCCTTATCAAGATTCTCTTGGAGTTGCTTCTTCAATTCCTGTAACTCAATTGGGGCCTTTCTATAAGGTGTCTTGCAAATAGGCAAAGCACCCGGTACGAGTTCTATTGAAAAGTTGACTTCATGATTTGGTGGAATACCTATTAATTACTCTAGAAAGACATCATCAAACTCTCGTACAATGGGCATATTCTTGATCGTAAGTTTCTCTCCAACCATTTGAGATAAATAACCCTCATTTAGTGGAATCGAGACCCATAAGATAGATGAAATTTCCAATGGAAGTTTATATTCATCCTTGCATCGATAGACGATCAAAGATTGATCTGGAATATGAAATGTGACTTCCCTTCTTTACCAATTGATATGAGCTCCATATAGATAATGCCAATCCATACCAAGAATCACATAAAATTCCACTATAGGAAGGATCACAAGATTTGCAAGAAGCACTTTCCCACAAACTTCAATCGGAGAAGAATTATAAACTTTTGATGCGACTGTTGTGCCATTAGGGGTTGTCACAGCTAACTCAACATCTAATTGTTGAGGTAATACGGTGATACCCATAGAAAATTCTTCATAAATAAAATAGTGGGTGGATCCAGAATAAAATAAAACATTTTCTACTTTAGAGTGGATAGTAAGTGTACCTTTCACCACTTCATTATCGTACTCCACATCACTGATAGAAATTGCATGTGAATTTCATTTGTCTTTAGCCTTAAGAGTTTTTTGACGTCGATCATCATCAAAAACCCTTGGATTAGGGCATTGATTGGCATAATTCCCCATTTCCATGCACTTGTAACATTTAAGTGTATGGGGTGCACTCTTTGTATCCATTTCATTGTTCGCATCTCTTGACATCTTCTTCCCATCATTGCAGCATTCAAATGCCTGATGACCTTCCTTTCCACATTTGAAACATTTACTTGTCCTTTTAATACAACTCCCTCCATGTTTCTTTCCACATATTGAGAATAAGGGAAAACTCATCTTCTTTTCAGTGTACTCTTTATATTTTCCTTTGAATTCCATTTTCCTCTTCTTATCAAACCCATATGACTGATGGGTTACTCCAATATCCATATCAACTTTGAGAAAACATCGAATGATTTCCTCGTAGCTATTGAAGTCCCTTATGGTTAACGCCCTTCGAAGACTTGGTTTTAAGCCACTAAATAATCGATCTATCTTACTCTCAGGTTGGATAATAATACCAAAAGCGTACCTTGCAAGTCTTGTAAAATTTGCTTCATATGTACCAACAGATTCATGATCCTTTTGATTTAGTTCAAGAAACTCCTTCTCCATATTTGTTCGGAGAATACGAGGGAACTACTTATTGAAAAATAAGTTCTTGAACTCGTACTATTCCATGGACTCAATTTCATCTCTTGGCCTCGTATTCTTGATAATATTCCACCATTGATCAGCATCACCTTCCAAACGATACAATGCTAAGATGACTTTATCATGTTCAGAACATTGAAAAACTGAAAATATCTTTTCAGTAGTATTGATCCATTGTTCAGCAACTAATGGATCAGTAGACCCGCTGAATGATGGTGGACACTGCCTCATGAAGGACTCAATAGAATGTTGCTCCTTCCTTTGCTCGTTTGGAAGTCCTGCATGATTCATAGCTTGAGAATGTTTTGTGAGCATGTCTACAATATTTTTCATTCCAGCTCCCATAACGTTTGGTTTCTCAGGAGGACAATCATTGCATTGTCCGTCACATTCCGCATTAACACGGTTCCTTCAGGTTCTAAACATTGACTAAAACCAAGAAGAATAGTGTGAGAAACACTAATTATAATAGGAAAACCACATAATCAAGAATAAAATTTCACACTTAAGGTCTTATCATAGGTTGTTCATGGCCATTTTTAAAACACTAAGATTGTGTTCTATTCTTAGACTTATCCTTAGGGTTCTTACTAAGGCTTTCACATCCTAGTTTCCAAAGGTTGACTATACCTTTCCTCTGATACCAACTATAACGACCCATACTTTACATACATTTTTAGTACTTCAAAATTTAATTACACTTATTACAACATATAAAAAATCCATGAAATGACCGTATAGGTATAGTGTCTTTAGAAACTAGGAAAAATAAACAACTGGTTCATAAAGCGTCTACAATGTCTCCCATTTATTTCATCATATCTATACTCTCTTTTGGAATATCTTACTTAATAACCTTATTCCTGAACTGGGGAAAGAAAACATAAAAAAGGGTGATCTAAAATGCTCAGTAAGGGTAAAAAAAAGAAATATCAATCACATCATATTCATAAGAACATAACATTATGGAAATCTTACCCTGCAAAAGAGATCATAATTTCATAACATGTGATAAATCATGGCAGTGAAATATAATCACAATAATCAAAACATAAGACATGAAGCTTTGTGGCATACACACATAATCATATAGAGTCATTTCTTATTAGTCAATACTCATTTCCAAGACTATCTTAGTGGACAAAGTCCATTTCTGACCCGAGTTCACTCCTCCTTTCTATCCTGTTTCACTGAATCGGTTTAACCTGCCGTTACATCCATGTCTATCTCATGAGATATAAAATCTTTACCCAGTGCATTGGAGGGAGATATAGGTCCCACCCATCTCATAATGATACCATTTATATGTGTGCCACAAAATCATAAACCGTACATCATAGCATAACCCATGTAATAAAAATGGGATTCCTAAACATCGTGACATCATAAAACAATTCATATAAGATAAATGAATTCATAAAAATAATTCCATCACAACATAATCAAATAAATGTAATAATATGGATAGAAACATAACCCTTTATTATCTTAGATGGAAAATAATTTTGATCAAACACATGAACTCCATTCTTGAGAAAAATATCCTTTCTACTTCAAAAACACTTTTACTTTCTTAACATGTCATACAGTTATAAACTAAAAGAAGATGATTAAAAATAAACTTGAAAACTTTTAGAGGAAGCTTCTTGGAAATAATTTTTTAAAAATCCATTCATTACGTATAAGTTAAAAAAACATTCTTCTCATACTTTTGTCGCAAAAGTCAAAAAATACCTCGTACAAAAAACGACAAAAGATTCATTTCATATCTTTTAATAAAAACTCACCGAAGAGTAAAATTGGATTTAAACAATTGTACTTGGATGGAAATAATTTTATATATTGAGGAAACATGGATTTGGATGATAAAATACACCCAAGTAAATTCCAAAGTATAAACAATCTCGGATAAAAATGAGATTGTGAAATTTCCCTTACCTTAGGTCCGATTTTCTTTGTAAGTGTCTGAACCTCTTTTAAAATGATTTAAATAATGTCATTGACTTTTTTCAGAATCATACTCATTGTTATGATATCATATATGGTCATATTATTAGCTTATTATTAGTAATATTTCATTGTTACTTGTTATTCGGGTGTTTATTACTTTTTGTTCTCAGGCATGTTTTGTCGAATAAATTCTTATTATTCTTTTTAGGTTATAGATACCTCATTTCCATATTGGTATTAGTGTAATATATATCATATTTATTCACTCAATTCATTTATGTAATCATTATGCAATGAAAATCATGTAGAACGAGTCGCATCACATCGTGGAGACAGTATTGCGTACATATGCACGAGTGATGATATCATTCCCATGATCGTGGAATTGTATTGGAGTGTATCTATACTATTTCATAATCAATATCACTTTACAATAATCATATATATTCATTATTTACACCATTATACCCATCCAAGTATGGTGGTGGTGGAAAATAGATTACACCACGGTGTGGAGACGGTATTCCGTACGTACGCACGCGCGGTAAATTCATTTTCCGTAGGATGGATAGATGGTGAAATAGGGTTGTTTCATACTTATAATAACATATCAGTATATTAGTGATACTTATGTTATTAATTCATAATGAAAAAACTAAGTAAGAATAAGTTGAAGAAGAAATAAAGTTGAATGAATCGGTAATGGACATTACCTATTCTTTGAAGCGCTTGTTTGAGACCTCCTTTTAGGGGACTAAAATTGGTCTTTGAAGAAAAACAATACCTCAAGGATGTTTATAGGGAAGTGGAGGGCAGAAATTTTTAGGGTTTGGCCGAGCTTGAAGGCTCAAAGTGGTGTGAGGAAGAGAGGGAGGAGGTGCCCTTTTATAAGGGAGGAGAGGGGCACCTTTGGAAAAACTAAAAATATTATTTTATTATAAAGCCATATTCGGTTTTAAATAGCTCCAAATTGATTTATTTAGAAGCTAAGATGGGGAAGGGTATAAATCCTCTAATCCAATAGAATTTGGACAAGTTTAGTTTACTATTTTAACTATATCATTTAGATTTAACTTTAAGTTAGATAATTTTACTTTTACCGTGTCTTTTTGTGTTCTTACACTATAAGGTTAATAAACTTATTATAACAAGCCAAACGAACCCCAAGTTGTTTATTATTAATATATATAACCTTATCTAAGTCGTTGGTTCGAACATTATATTTCTAGGAATAAAATAACAATTAATAATATAATATTTTTTTTAAAAACTATTTTATGTCAATTTTGACACTATTTAGTAATTGATTTTTATGAAAATCATAATAGAAATATTAGTTCGAAAAAAGTTAATTAAATCAATACTAACATGTCATATTAACCTAGTAATTAGTGGAATTCATAAAAAATCTTAAATTAAATTTATTTGGGTATTTATAACATCAATTATGTCAATATTTTATTAATGAGATAATTACTGCATCATCATTGTGTCATAAATAAATTAAATTATTTAATGTCTAAAAATTATAAATAAAATACAATTATGTATGAAATCTTTTTATATTTCTAATGAATATTTATATTTGAATTTATCGTATTTATAACCCTATATTAAAAATTATTTACTTATTAAACATTGATTTTAACTATTTTAACCCTTTTTTAAATAAATGAATAATAAATGTCCTAATCTAATCCATGTGGGCCTAAATGGTCATATATTATTCCTTAGTTTGTTTTTGGTCTAATTAAACTTATCCAATAGAATTATAACATGTTTTAGGGTAATAATAATATCAATTTTACCCTTAATTACCCTATTTACTTTTTACCGTGGTAAATAAAAGTAAAAAGTTACTATTCACCAAAAATTATTTTCATCTCATTGAACCACATTTTACTTACTGACATCAACCGTGTCTCTCGGATTTTTGAAATTCCATCCAAAAAAGTATTAAAATTAAGTTTTATGTAAATTTGCAAATTCTCCTAAGAGGTGGGTAAAAGACGGTGAAAAGTTCAATAAAATTTTTTTATATCTAAAATTATTATAAAATGACTCTAATGAATTGCATTGAACTTATATAGGTATTATGTATCAATTTTGACCTAAAATAAATTTAATTAAAATAAATAATTATCTAAATAAAATTTTGATTTTTAAATAGTAACCTAGTGTTTTCACTATTCATCAAAAATTGAATGTTTTCAGAAAAATACCAAAATTTCACCCTAGGCTAATTTCGATATTGCGAATCAAAAAATGAAGTCCATTTTGAAAAATAAAATTTACAAAATTTCAAAAAGTTGTTATTAGTATTCATAATTGTTAGTTTTAATACTAGTGTATCGTTGTTTAGTGAAACTCGGTATTGCGTACGACGCAAGCTATCGAGGAAGGTCACGGTTGCGTGTAAAGCAAGCCAAGATAGTGTTGTGTGTAGTGAAAGATTCCTTTGATGATTTATATAACATAAAAACAAAATATTTCTTATAAAAGTATCGGGTGTTACAGTTTAGGTGGACTTGAACGCCAGTTTTTACATGCGCGCCGAAGAATTGTACACCGGCTTAGAGAAGCGCGGAAAGTAAGGTTGATTCACTGCAGAAATTCAAGGCTTCATGGAAGTTACAAGATTGCCTGATACCATCAGTGCAAATTGAGATTCATCTACAGTTCAATGGTGGACTTCAACAGAGCATCTACATTCAATAGAGCATGCATTCATTAGTGATAATGAAGAGACCTACATGTCTATAAACTGTGGGTGGATCCTTTCTAGAGAAGTGAGCAATGGAAGAAGAACATGGTGATCCTCTCCACCGGTAGTGAGCTATAGAGAGGGAGAGATAGGGAGTGACCCTTGGGAAAGTAGTGAGCTGACTCTAAACTTTGTAAAGGAAGTGAGCCTGAGAATAAAAGTGATCTATCCCGAACCTTGTAAACAGCAGTGCGCTTCTAGTGGATTTGGTCCATTGGCACATTTCTGGTGTCTGCTACTTGGATGTAGCCTAGTGAGGGTAAAACAAGTAAAAATTGGTGTGTCCTGTTCATGCTTTACTTTTTGTTTATTTTGTGAAATGGGAAAGAGAGAGAAGAGTGTTTGGATTAACATCGAAATAAGATCAGAATAGGCTTTAATTTTAAATTAGTCGTACCCAGATTCACCCCCCCCCCCTCAGGGTATTCCGCCTTGTGGACCTAACACTAATATTATATATTAATTATTAAAACATTTAAGATATTACATTGAATTTACATTTTAGTGGATTTAAATTTAGTATGTGTTTAAAGTTTTTAAAATATCAAAAGGATGTCATAATGTTATCAAAACATTATAGAAATATTACCCCAATAACATAATATTATTCGATTATATTTACTAGATGAAGATTGGTGATATGGGGCATGATTCAATGATATATAGTGTCAACATTCAATAGGCATATTGTAACAACATGAAAATAATAAACCCAATTTCTATCTCATAAAGTGTAGGACTATCTATAAAAACCCCCCACTCTAGAAACTCATATGTGAAGGTCACTTTATTAAATTTTCACTAAATATAACCAATTATATCCAAAATGAAAAATTAAATTATAATTATTGGTAAAATAAATACATACATGTTTCCCATATTACTTTGGATGTTTAAAAATATAACAAATGAACCATTATTTTATCCCTAATACCATTCATAAAATCCATTATCATTTTTAATGGAAATAAATACAAATAATTGGTGACTATAGATATTAATTAAGGGGTACTTATTGTATATTCTATCATTTGAAACTAAGAAATAACTAACATGGAAGAGTGGATAATAAAACAAAGTACATTCATTGAATGACTTGGATTCAATGAGAATCAATAGAAAATATTGACATAGAAAACACATGGTCAATGAAAAATAAATTATTAACAATAGAAATGCATAATTATTGACCTTCCTAATCAATTCCTCTCATCAAAGAAATCATGATTCTTTACACATTTCCTCTTATCTGGAACATTAATATTTTGTAAATTTATCTCAACTAATATAATTTAATAGTTGGGTAGACATACACCAAGCACCACAACTATTAATACATGGTCATATATACTCATACTATACATAATTATGATAATTTGTTTAATGGTACATATTGATGAATCAAGGGGATATAAATAACTAGAATCCACCCATCAATTTGACATCTAATGCATTATACATATTTATAGTGATCTATATACATTATTCTCTTATAACTTATATGTTATCAAAAATACCTAATGGAACATATATAAAAAATCATTACATCATCATCATAAACAATCCAATTAAAAAATAAACAATGTATCTTAGGTTCATATTCACATTAACATTAATTTTTGTTGTCATAGTTGAAAATATCATTCAAGTTCACTGGAACATTTATTAAAAACATACCATTTAATTATTAAAATATTTTTTTAGAATATAATAAATTATAGAATATAAGGGAAAACATTTAATTTGAAAAAAAATGGAATAATGTAATTTATGAACCACAGAATTGAATAGCCATGAAGACATGGAAAACTAATAGTGTAGTGATTGTTAAAATAAAGATTATTTTCACAAATTTGGAAAAAACATCCTCCTTTGGAAAACAACATGAAGATTATTTTTCCTTTTTAATGGAAGTAAAACATGATAAAAATTATCTTTAAACAATCATATGACAATATTAAAAACATATTTCAGATTTTTTTTACTAAAATATGTACATGTAAGAAAATGGTTATAAAGAAATATTCAAACCAAAATATTTAAAAGGGTGTTCCTTACATGGATCTAAAGAAATATTGAAACCAAAATTTTAAAAAGGATGTTACTTACATGGATCTTAATTACTGATTCATGATCTAATATGATATGAAGAAAAAATGACACAAGTAAATAAAAAATTTAAAAGAGTAGAATAACAAATTGTGTTTATATGGTAGGGATCGTAAAATTTCTCCAACTAAATTTTGAATATGGAAGATCATGAAATAAAATGTTCTTATAAAATAAATCCCTTATCATTTTGGTATATTTTTCATCATAATACCTATAAAAGAAATAACATAACATGAGACAATAAATAATTTAAATATAAATTTATTCATGTTATAACATTATCAATGGAATAATATTTACCCAACATGAATGAAACAGTTTTTGAATAATGTATATTTCATACAGAAATGAAAGTGAGATGACAAAACCAATACCTCATATCCAAATTTCATTATACCTACATTTAACCACCGGTATTAAAATTTTATATTTATTGTAATTCTGTATAATTAAAATATAATAATTTAATCTTTTATATATTATCCACCTATAAAATTTCAACCCTCATTCATTAATAAATATTTATCAAAATTATGGTTTTTGATTGTTAAGTGATTCATTTATTCCTGGGAATTTTGGTTTGATAGTTTTAGTTCTTATATATTAAACATGGTTCCATAATTATAAATTGTTATGTATGATATATTTATCATATAAATTCATTTTATATTTATTTAGATTTCACAATAAATGTTATATATGGAATATAAATTATATTTTTTATTGTGATGGAAGTTCATTTTATAAATGAATGTTTTTTTCACTTATTGGTGGATAAAATGAAAGAAGGGTAACAATAATTTAACCTTTAAATAGTAATTATTTTATCACATATAAAATATATATTCCCTAAATATTTACCTTATTACCATTTTTGTACAATGTAATTGAAAAATGAATCACTTCATTTCATGGAGCTGGTAGTCCACAAGTACACTTGAGGGATGTCATCATTTGTAAAATAATAAGAATGTAAGTTGGTATATATTATATTAAATTTAAAAATATTAAATATATTATTAATGTCATAATTATATATTAAGACCATTATAATATCAATCTGTTATATATGGTGATGGAAAATTAATGCTAAAGCTACGTATAAATGGTTGTCCACACATGTGAATAAGTAATACTTTCACGGAAATTTTCATTGAATATAGGGTAGATTTTGGTTGCCACATATTAAAAATAATATTTTTCAACATTTAGGATAGTGATATTATTATTTTATTATCAACGCAAAAATTTTATAAGTTGTATAAGTATAAATAAATTGAATTTTTTTGTGAGATAATTATTTATTCTCCATTGGGACATCATGGATCCCTTCTTAAGGTCGAATTGATTTATCATTTGAGAATACCATAAAATCTACATCAGGTATTTAGTGTTTCATAATATAATTAGGATATTTTTTCTTGATAATTTTTTCTATTTTTTTTAATGAATATAGGGAATGACTATCCTTTTAGAGTGTGGGTATAGAGATTTTAGAAATTCATGAAATATAACAATATAATATATGTATAATTGAATTAAAATTGTTTTAATAGGACATGGATTGAACTATATGGATAATATATAATTAATGTAATAATAGAAAAAAATTTATACATATTTAGATATCAATTCAAAAACTAAATTATTAATTAACTCATCAATTAACCATCTTTGACATTAAAAATGGTAATAACAATTTCATTTTGAATTTTTTATAACAGCATATATTAGGAAAAAATTGGCTTCTAAATATATATTCTATGAATCATTCAAAAATATCTTATCCCACTTTTCCTATATCAGGATTCTTAAGATATTAATTTATTTTAATAAATTTTTACTTTCATGACATATAATTAATTTCATTTTCTACAAAATTCATTCAATTTAGCATTAAAGGCATCAATAAAAATGTTGAATTAAAATTTAAAACTATCACATAACTATATTATACAATAATTATCTATAAAAAGCATCGAGAACTATAACTCACCCAATAAATACTTTTTCTTTGTTTTTAGAATCATATGCAAGAATTTTCTACTTCTTACACAAGAACTGTATTAGTGTTGCATTAACATTTAAGTTAATTATTTAATCACTTAATGTAAGAATGAAATTTAAATGAAAAAAAAATCATTCAAATAAAAGTTTTCTTATAATATAATAATATTTATATCCTTCTAAATATGTAATAAATATATTAAAATTTTGAGAGTAACATTTTTGAAATTTTGTATACTTAATATAATATAAAAGACATTATCAAAGTAAAATTGGTTCAAAATGCCATAAATTCGATGTTAGAATTGATATCATTAAATATAAATCATAAAATGAAATAAAGTAATGTTTTTTATAAATTTAAAATTTTTTATAACGTTATTTTTAATCCAAATTACATAATTTAATTTTTACCAAATTAATAATTTTTACCACTATTCGAATTCATAATGTATAAAAATAAAAGGGGAATATTAAAAAAATATATAACTCCCAATTAAAAATATTTAATAAATTGTATCAAATTCTTTCTCTATATGTTTATAAAATTTATTTAGATTCATTCCTACAAAATGCCAATAAAATAATTTTATAAAATTTCATCTTTAATCCTAAAAATAAAAATTATGAAAAATTAAGAAAAATGGTGATCAAAATGGAATTGATTAAATTATTTTAAAAACCTAAAATATATCAATTTAAATAAGAAAATTTATTAGACTATTAAATTAGTTCATTTGTGGAAAAAATATGATAGTATTACCAAAATATGTAGTTTTCTTTATTCATTGAAAAAACAATCATTTCATAACAATACCAATATTTTAAAAAATGATTATATTTATATGATGGTATCAAAAATTATTTTCATTTTATATCATAAATGTTTTATAAATTACAGATATTAAATATAATCTTCACAGACAAAATAAAAAATTCAATTTTTATGAAATTGATTTTTTGAATAAGAAAATTACATCATTAAAATATAATCACTTATTTACTAATAGTTATTCCTAATATTTCTATTCAGTGAGATTATTATTCCTTTATTTCATAATGTGGTTATGAAATTTGATTATGTTCAATTCAAAGACAATATAATAATGATCACATTTCAATAAATGTATTTTTTAATATATCCCAATTCGATTCATTTTTATTACTGAATGTTTAGAAACATATTGAAAAATTAAATTTTTTTAAAAATAAGTGTATATTAAAATCATTGGATGTTACATTATACCACCATTAAAAATTTAACCTATAATTTTACTATTGTTAACAAATGATAAACCATTGATCATGACCTACATCCTTCATAGGGAAAATAAAACTTCTTTTAAAAATAGAAAGAATGAAACACTATTGGTACGGGAAATACTCATATCCAAGTTCCCCAGATAAGTATTACATAAGGGGAATTTAAAAATATAAACATTCAGTAGAAAACTAATGATAATGGAAAAATATATAGTGATAGATAAAATGTTAATGAGGAAGTTAAAGAAGAAAAAAACATAAATCAATGGGAGTTGAAAATTCAATCCATTAATGAAATTTAAAGGTAATAGGATAACATTTTTCATTTATCATGTTTTTCATTATTTTGGGGAATTATTTTAAAACCCTAAAAAATAACAAGAGAAAATGTACATAATTGATTTATTTCTATTTGATAAGTATAATTTCATTGGTGAGTTTCACTTTGGTGAAATTTAATGTTAACTTTTATTCTCTGAAGTGAATATTCAATATATAAAGTCTTCTTCTTAAAGAACTCAAATTAACTTTTAACATATTATAAGATCCATAAAAAATTGATAGTTCATTCCTTTATTATTTAAATATTAAAAAATTTAATATAATTTTATCCAATAGGTATAAATAAAATAAATTATCCTCCAAAACAACAATAGTGACACCATGGAGTTCTACAGAATCCATTCTATAAATATTTATCCATAAAAAGCCTCTAAAATATTTATTACTAGATTCAAAATATTAAGTTTGAAACATATATGATTAAGCATTTATCACTATGAAATATAAAGTATCATACAATGACACTTAACAAATATGTGAATACCATGATCTAATTTTTTCTATAATATACTATGAATTTCACTATATAATATGAATCGTTATAAACCACTAAAACGTAAATAATTATAAAAAATGGATTAATTTTTATCCCTCAAATTAAATCCCATTATATAAAATAGGACTCCCTTTTCCATAGCCATATAATGTTCCCTAAAAATATAGTCAGATTTTCATTAAATAACACTAATAACTTAGTTACTAAATCACAATTCAATCTCATTTATATCTATAAGATAAAACCAATCCTTTAAACTTATAATAACCAATAATGTTTCTCAAATTTAAATATCATATTAACCATTAAGGTTATCGTTACATATTTTTATAAATTCCCATAATTCAAATCTTAAAAATATTCTACACAACATCATTATATTATATATCAGTATAATAATACTTGAAAATAATATAAATTTTAATTAATAATAATACATAAAAATATTCAAACCCCAATATATAGGTAGATTAACTATTTATATTCCTTTAGAAAATTCAGACCATTTTTTTGTTTTAGTTAATAATAATTAATTTATAAAATAGTAGATATGATTCAAATATAAAATTTATTCAATGTCAAAAAAATAATATTTTCATTTAAGGTTAAAAACAATTAATTCACATATCATTAACATTACTCACATAATCATTTTCTCTAGATGTATAGTATATAACTTTATTAATACATTATTCACAAGACATGGTTGATCCTTCTCCTGTTATTTCACCCTTTGAACGATTAAATGGGATGTTTATTACATGATTAACTATTTCACCACTTGTAAAATATCTTCATATTACTTTAATAGATTTCCATATGTCCTTCATTCGATATTACAGACATTTAGGATGTTTCATCTTGTTCTCTACATTTTTCTTCTCACTTAAATTTTATGAATCTTCATTTTTATCATAATTTTTGATATAGTAAACTCACCCAATATGACATTGTTCATCATAAAAGAAGATATAAAATGAGGAATAATAATAATTTTTCACTTGTAACAACCTATTTAATTTTCTTTTTCTTGATTAAAATCATTATTTTTCTATAAAATTTAGTATTAACATAGTTATTTATAGTCTTGAGCATTAATGAATCCTAAAATCATAGTTTGATTTAAAAATTTAATACTGGGAATTCATGAAAAATAATATATTTAATTTATAAATCATGTCACATTTTATTATTTCAAATACATCATATTTTTTAACAACATTCATTCATTTTTATCATATATTTCAATCCTTAATAAAATCTTACAATGAAAATATGAGTTCACCAAAGCATATCCCCTGAGAGTGTCAAACTATGAGTATAGTAGGTTCACACTCACTATGGACTCTAATTATGTTTGATGTGTATTAAACAAACACTATTTTTTGATGTATCCCATATATATATCTATGCTAAAACCACATTAAATTATAATATATAGGTAGGTATTTATTTTTATAAATCCACATAATCTCTACCATATAGAAAAACAAATTATATTATTTTCTAATTAGAAAATCCATATATGTCATTTATTGGGTTATGTTCTATAATAAATGTTTTCCTAAATATAGTTCCTATGGTTTATAAAAAAACATTCTCTAATACTTACCATAAAGCCCCATCTCTAATAACTCATAGTAGGTGGCTAATTTACCATATTGGCATAGATACAAGTGATCACATCCCAGATGACAAAATAGTTTTATATTTGTAGTAAACTGGTAACACAAATGACACCCATATTACATTGGAAATAGACAAACATACCATAAGAATCATTATTTCATCCCTAATATCCCTCATAATATCTATATTAATTTATCAAGGTATGGAAAAAAAATATATAGGGTGAGTTTATATACTCAGTAAAGTTTATGTACGATGTATAATATCATTATAAAATAATGAAAAACAAAAATGGAAGAGTAAATAATAAAAAAATAATCCAATAAATAATTTGATTTAAATGATAATCCTTGTCTAATATCTATATAAAAACAAATTTAAAATGAAAATTAAATTCCTAATATTGGAATCTCACAATTCAAAACATTCATTATCATGTAATTAATTTTTGATTCTAGACCCAAAAAAGAAAAAATTGAATATAAACATCTAATTCCCAAAAAATATCAGATTAAAAGACAATATATGGTTTTTAAGTGTCTTTCTGTATAATTTTACTAATGGATATATAAATATCAATAATCCTATAAAAAATGTGATTTTAAAACAAATCTCCGACAATGTTTTTATCTTTTGGACCATAACCCCAATTTAAAGAATAGGTTCTAATGAAAATTTAAGTAACATTAATATATATCAATTAATTATATAACATTAAAATTGATAATATATTGATAACATGAATGAAAAAAGTGGTGAATATGAAATACGTCTCATGGAATCAAAAGTAAAACTAAAAAACAATTACCATAGATTTGATATGCATTGAACGTGATTTTAACCGCGAGTGTACTAAATATATATTTATTAAAATTATTTAATAGATCCATATATATAATTATTTTATCGTGTGTGATATACTTATAAAATTTTAACAATAATTTTTCAGAAATTATTTATTAAATTTGTTTTTTCTGAAAGTTAATTATTTTATTTCTTGTGAATTTCATTTTTGGTAATTTAGGCCCTTGTATGTTGATCAAGGTTCCATAATAATCGTAATTTTATTCATCATATAAGTATAATATATATTAATTATATATATATTTATTTATTTATATTCTCCCATAAAATTAAGTGATAGAAAAATTAATTACACTGCTCATGGAGACAGTAGATCATACGTACTCTTGAATGCATTTTTACCTTGTGGTGGATAGAGAAAAAAATTAATTAAAAATTAGTCATTCAAGATTCATTATTATGTCATATATTTTATATATAATAATTAAATATTCCATTAATAAATTTGTTGTAAATAGTAATTGATAAATTATTTACCACATTTCATATAGAAGGTAGTCTAAATGTATAAATGAGCAAAGTTATAATTTTTCAAAGTATATAAATGTCATATAGTAGATATAATAATAGAAAAAATGATACTTTTATCATAAAAATCATATATAAACATTAATACCATTATATTATCCATCCATAAATGATTTATAGGTAAAATTAATTGTATCATCATGTCAAGGCAGTGGTCAAACATTCACACAAGCGATATATTCACATTCATGTTGATGGAATAGACACTAGATAATGATTGTAACATGAACATACTAAAATTTTAATACATTTATGAAGTTGAATTTATTATTTTAGTTTTAATACCTCAGCCTTATGGGATTTTAAAATTTAATAATTTGAAAGGGGTTGTGTGAGAGGATTACATCTTCTTTAGTAGGCCTTACATGGATCCCTTATTAAAGACCCTTTTATTGGTAATTTAAGAAGAATGTCCCATATAATTATCGTACCATTATATTTATTAAATAATGGGAAGATTTGGTGCAAGATATTTATCTCAATGTTGTGTAAAAATAGATGGATAGTGTGTCCTTTTATAATTGTGTAAAGGGGTAATTTTGAAAATTCATAAAATATTTTAAAACAAATATGCCTCTTACATGGGTCAAATGGTTCTAAAATGACATGGAAATTAACATAAGGATAATAGGGTTTCAATATAATCATCTAATAAAATTTATAAAGTTATATGCATCATTTTTAACAATATCATTTTCATTAAACCATTCATTATGAACTTGTTACCTTAATCACAGTGACTAGAATTCAATATTAATGTGTTTTAATTTTATATTTCTGGTAAATATTGTCTCATAAATGGAAAAAAAATTAATGTTTAGACTATATCTTGTCCCATAATCATATTTTATTTTTTTATGATTATGAAATACTTTAATAAAAATTATTTTCATAAAAAGTTAGTAATGACATATTTGACAGCCAATTGTTTTAGACATTATTGACATAAAAAAATTATATGATTTGAATATAAACCTTTCACACATTATTAATATGTTATATTTATCTATAAAAATAATATTTAACTATAACCCACCAAAAATATATTATTTTTATAGTTGTTAAATCATAAACTTTCTTTTTCTAATTCATGCACGTGCATTGAGTTAGCACTGTATAAATATTCAATGTAATCACTTCTTCACTAAAAATAAAAAACTTCCATAAGAAAAAGTTTTATAATAATTAAAATTGACATTTATAACCAAAATTATATTTTCTTTATGTCAATAGGGTGGAATTTTGGATGTTTGTGTATATAAAATAATATAAATTAACTTATCAAAGGAAAATGGAATGAAAATGGAATATATTTGATGTTTGTATAGATTTTTTCAAATTACACATGTAAAACAATATAAAGGATAGTGTTGGGTATGTTTTAAATTCTTTATTTCTATGTTTTTAACCATAGTTTCTAGATTTACCCTTTATCGTGTTAATATATTTTACAACTATTTCTTTTCAAAGTGTATAAATATAAAATAGTTATATTAAAATATATAATATTATCATCAAATATATTGACTAAATTTTAAAAAAATCAACCACTATATAGTAAAAAATTAATTTAAAATTTATCCGATAAAATTTGAAAAAGAACTATTTTCCAAAAAACTCTATATTAAGAGTAAATTTTACTTATATAAACTCTATAGAAAATTATGATCCTAATGGAATTAATGAAAATAATTTACATATAAAAAAATAATATAAATTTAACTCTAAAAATTATGTGGATAGAAAATTTCTTTACTTAATGAAAATAAATTATAGTTTAACAAAAATAAATATTTTCACTATTCAATGAAAAATTAGTCATGTTAGAAAAATCCAAAAAAAAAACACATAATATTATTTTTGATATGATAAGTAAAAAATTTATGTTTATTTTATATTATAAAACATAAAAAATTTTAAATAATTAATTATACATACTATTCCCAAAATATAATATAATCAATTTTGTTTAAAATGAATTTTTGAACCACAAAATGACATCAATCAAAAGTGAGTACTTATTTCCTAAATATAAATCAATAAATTTTTATTCAGTAGGAAAATTATAAATATATTTCATAATATTCTTACTCAAATTACTTCCCACCAATTCAATAGATATTTTATAATGGTCACATTAAAATAATAATATTATTTACTATATCATGATTCACTTAATATTAAGTGTTTATTTTTAAGAAACCTATTGAAAACCAAAAATTATTTAAGAGAACAATATCTTAGAATCAATTGATGTGTCATTTTCTATATTTATAAGCCATGTGAATTTAGATATAGTTTAAGTACCCATCCTTAATTTATAGGGAAACAAAACCAACTATGGAATCGATCAATAGTTTGGGGATCAGTATAGGAAAATAATGCTTTTCTAAGTGGAGGTTTAGATCTATAGAGAAAATTAATATGCACATATTATCATTATTATTAATTACTGTGACTATATTTTCATCCCCAATGGGTATTTTACTTTTAATCTTAATATATCCTTGAAAATATTATCCACCATAGACTCCACATTGGCTACCAAGGTTGGATGTATTCTCCTTGTTTTTGGCTTATACACATGTTTTCCTTATGGTAGTTCAGTATTGTAGGTTCTTACACTAGGTACTATTCCAAAAATATTAGTATCAATATCGGAAAAAATATCCCTATAGATTTTGATTATGATTATATATTAATTTTATTCTTTGGGAAATATCAATACCCTACTCAATGTGGGACATAGATCTTCTTATATCTGAAGATTTAGTTCTGTCAGTTAAATAACCATTTTCATATTCCTTAATCTAATAATTGAGGTAAATATTAAAATCCTAATCTTATTATAGTTCCTCCAATTCCTTATATATGTCTTTCATATCACTGGTAATAGAATACATGAAAGGTTAATTTTCATTACAATGGATGATATAAATGTTTTCTACTCTAGATGACTTAGGAGAGTTTCAAACATGAACTTTAGATATGCCAAACCATTTGGATTATGAATAGGATGTTAATGTATATATTAAATTTATGTATTTATCATTCATGAATGAATGTTTTGTGTAAATATAAGATAGGGTGTTTAATATACTAGAATTTTAATTATGAATTTTCACAATGTTATTTATACCACACAAGGGGTGTGTTACGGTGGAATCATGTGATCCCAAGATTTCTTGTACAGTATCATTTTTTGGGACACATGTACATTACTAATAATTTTTTCCCTCCTAGGGAGGGAAAAACCCCATAATGGAGGTAGTGGTGGATGTTTTTGGGATTCATACAATTAAATTGACATAAAAATGCACTTGATCTAGAAATAGTATGTCAAATTCAATAATGAGAAGTTTATATTAATAACTCTTTTATCACAATTATTTTTCTGAAGACTTGTTCAATCAATCTAGACTAGTGATTTGGTAAAACTCATTTGACATCCACAATTTTATATCCCATCAATATAGGGTCAAATTCATGTATTTGTAATAATATGAATCAAATTATGAAAACCCGACCCTAGAAAACCAGGAGTCGGTGCCTTCAGAACATGATGTGTCATTTAAAACAAAAATTATGAAAACCCGACCCTAGAAAACCAGGAGTCAGTGCCTTCAGAACATGATGTGTCATTTAAAACAAAAACATGAACTAATAAACTACATATCATCTCCCGTACATAGGATCGAATTCGATTCAGGCTCTGAGAAACCATCTACTTCAGAAATTTTTCATCTATTAAAATTTGTTACCTGAAAATTTTAAATCAAAACATAGGGTGACCATAGAAGGTGCAGTAAGGGGTTTTAAAATAAACGAATATAACATTTGGAAACATTCTTTAAAACATTTCATAGATCATTTCTCTTAAAGAAAAATATAACACATGTAACATATCGTAAGAGTGCTCCAATAAGAAAATACCAACAGAATTATAGGGATGCGTGATTTAATAAAAGGCATTCTCAATTGGATTAATAAATAAAATATGTTATATACATGTTTGACATATGAACATTTAAGAAAAAATTGAACAGCTAAGAGTAATGATTAATCAAAGTTTCATGTGAAGGAAACAACTTAAATTTCATATATTGGATACTAATTCACTGAGTTCTAAACAAAAGTCATGCCCTAAACTTTTACATTTTTGATACTCATAAGTACTGGCTCTTAACCTTTGATGTTCTACTAGTCAAATATCTATTAGGTTAAATAATTATTATAATCATAATGATGGAATGTATAATGTCATTCATCTATGTCAAGGCCTCGAGCAAAGACCTATGACTAACTATAACTAGACCCCAACCTAGAGGGCATTTGTAACTAGACTCCATCCAAGAGAGCATATCTAACCAGACTCCAACCCGGAGGGCTTACTTTTACTGGTCCCCATCCCGGAACATACTAGTCCAATACACTGCTCATATGCCAAAAAGTTTTGTAGATTCAAAATGTCCCATACCATTTGGAATGTTAAATTACTCATTTCCAATTATTCAAAGTGTCCCATACCACTTTGGACAATTTCATACATAATTGGTTATAGTAGTTGAATTTCATCCATAAGCATTTACATATTTTATAAAGTGATACATGCATCTAGATGTTTTAAAAACAGAGCTAGAAATTATATGATTGTCATTAAATGGTATGAAGAAAAGAAGATTATGGAACATATATTAACATCCAAGGTACTAAAAGAAAAAAAACAGAATTTGTCACATGCAATGAGGTGTATATAATAATGGTTCATGTAATAGATAAATAAATATATATATATATATAACTATACTCATACTAAAACAGTTGGCCCCCCATGTTTTCTAACCCCCTAAGAATAATATTTAAAGAATGTTTTATATAGGGCAGGTCGTGCCATTAGTCATAAATTTTTTTTATAAAAACATAACCATACAATTCAATTAAAACTAATCATATATACCATTCTCCATATATATTTATACATATGAATTTATGTATGTGTGGTACATAATAAAATTTTCATAAGGAAAAACTACTCTTGCATTTGAAGTTCTTATCTTGCAATGTTATTAAACATGATTGATTGATTATTCGTGGGCCTATACTAAAAAATGAAAGACCATGCCTATGTGTACTCATATATAAATCGACGTACAAATAACCATAAATATATTTATGTATATATATAGTATGACTTAATCATTGTAAGCATTAAACAACTCTAAAAATACAAATTCTATGAAAAAAGAAAATATAGAGACTTAGGTTTGGTCATATGGAATGTTTCAAACTAACCCGTACAATTATTTAAAACACATAGTTTTATTAGAATATATATATATATATATAAACTCAAAACCACAAAACAAGGAAAAATAACACTTACCTTAAAACCAAGGGGAAAAGATCTCGAGGAAGGTTGGATGGGACTTTGTAGAGGCTTGAGCGGGGAGACGAACTAAAAGTTATTTGGGTGAAACCGGATACTTATATACTAAAAAAGCACACAAACATTTAATGAAAAAACGTACCACCTTTCAATTCATTAAATGGATGGTTTTATGCCTGTTGTAAATGGGAAACAATGAGGGTCCACCGGCGGTCAGTGGTGAAGAAAAAGAGATGGAGTAATAAGTGTAGGGTTATCGGTGTAAACCCATGTGAAGAAGATGATGATGACACGGCAAGAGGGAAAACCGGAGATAGATTGGATGGATAGGATTACTCAGAGATGGATCGTTTGTCCCTGGTTCGATTCGACATTTTATAAGACACGGACGTCCGAGATTATATCTAAAGAAGATCGATCAGTGCAAAAAATGTGATGGAAATCCGCGTATGCTGAAGGTTGAAAGTGGGATCGGGATCGACGGTCCAGATCACGTGCGACGCAATCCAATGGCCCATATCATGTTTCACCTGAAAAAACATGTCCCACATAAAAACAGTGATTATTTTTCACCTCCTTGGTAAGCTTAAGAATCCGATAGAATGCTCAGAAAAAACACACAACACATACTAGGGAGACTTACACACAGGCTCCAACCGCCGCAGTCCTTGGCCTACCCATGCCCCACCACGGCTTCGTGCCCACAGTGGTGCGCTCATGGACTCTTTCTCTCATGCGCCCTTCAGGGAACCTTTACCCAAGCTTAGGCCGGCCTTGGTTTGGGCTGAGGGTTAGGCTCAGCCACGTTGTATGAGATTCCTCACTCGGCCCAGCTATAAACGGTTGGCCCTAGCAGGCCTATTTTTTATAAAATGCCACTATCAAAATTAGAAAGTCTTAAAGAAGAGAGAAAAAATAAATTTTATATAACAATAAAGAAATTATTTTCTTAAACATGGCATTTATTAAACATTGGGATGTTAATTAAAGTTTGTCTTAGTTAAAAGTATCTATAAAATTATAAACACTAATCCTTTAACATAAAAGTTATAAAAATGATATTTAATAAACCTACATGATAATTCTTATACTAGTATTATAGAAAACATTTTTTAATCAAAAAAATAATTTAATTCAAATAATTTAAACATATTTATAACACTTTGTAAGAAATGAAAATCATTACATTGTATTTTAAATATTTGCAAAGTGTTTTGAACTCCTTAATACTTCTCAAAATCACTTGTGTGTAATTCGAAGTATTAAACCATATCCTTTTAGAGTTCATAAATGGTTTTTATATTTTAATTTTAATTATAAATTAAATATTTTTTAAACTAATTAATACTTATATATATATATATTATCCTAACAAAGACCTATGGCTATAATTATGGTCGTTAGCTTTCAACAGTCACTAGAGAAACGGTCGAGTTGATTCCCTATAAAACCTTGTCTTGGGGTGTCTTAAGCTTAAAGAAAGTGATGAAGATAGTGCTTGTTATACCCATGACAATCAGTATGGTCTTCATGATTATGGTGGTGTTGTTCTTTGTTTTCACTGACCCGAAGGATCTCTTTTATTTACTGTGTCTTGTTGTCTTTGTAGGGGGCCTTCCTGTAGTTCCGATAGGGTTTTTATTAGGCATTTTTGGGTAGGATTCTTCCTTGTGAAGATGAATCATTGTAAACACTATAGTGTTCTTTTTATTATGAAAATCTTTGTGTCTATTTGTGTGTTTTACTCAGTTTCATATTAAAACCATATTGTTTTTTTTCTCATGCGAAACATGTTTTGTTTAGTTATGAAATTCAATCAAAATGAAAACGTAAACATATCAATACAAGAGGTGCATGTTTTTGGGGTGTTACATTATTCCACCTTTAAGGAATTGTGTCGTCTTAATTCATTTCATATAACAATAAAGGTTCTCCGATGTTCTCACCCCATCCTCTATCATAGAGGATCCTCAGGTGCACTTAGCAGAAAACTAAAATTGATGCTCAAATCCTCTAGTTCTCTGACCTAGACACAACTCGGATATAAGGGTTCGAACTCTTTCGTCGAACACTTGGGCTTCTAGAGGAAGGATCTAATGGTAGAATGTTTTGAAATGTCCAAATGGACCAACACACAAAGAACTAACCGAAATGTGTCTCGATCGAGAACATCTAATTTATAGATGTTGCCGTATAGGCTAAAACTGAGGTGTTGGTACATGTAGGATGCAAAATGGTTTCCCACCAATGAATCCTCTTGAAATTTTACCTTGACAGTGGTGTTATAAACTAGGGTGAAACATAGGAAATGCCATTTGTGGTATTCTTTTCTTCGCCTATACTCAGCCAGTTGGGTCGTGGCTATTCAGTATTAAATGGAAGCACTCCCTTGATAGGTGCGGAGATTATCTGGACTGTTTGACACTTTATATAGTTTCATTCACGTTCTTCATAGGTTTGTGAATGGATGATACTCTTCTTCACAGGTTTTGATCATAATAATCTCCAGTATCTCAACAAAAATAGATAACATGTAGGTTTATCCTTCCATGTAAAAATTTATTAAGATAGTTCAATCGATGAAACCTATTCAAAAGCATAAACACATACAAGATAGTAGAAGGAAATAATGGATAACAAGTTGTATTATCATATAACCACTTGTTCATAAATAGATAATGGATAATGGTTTCCCCAGTTCCCTAATACATGAATCCTATGATCATGTTCAAAACTCTTGATCTCCCTAAACCATATGCAACACGAGCAATCAGGTTCAATATCATGGGATCACTTATAGTATCTTTGTAGTCTGACATGAGGGGTGTATAGATGAGAGACATCAGTATGGACTTGATTTCTATACATCAATCAGGTGGCTTCATATTCAAGGATGTTGAAGTCCATTAATTGACAGTAATGGCCATAGGACAGTACTTGACACATATATGTTGTGCGGAGGTCTCCCGCTGTTGCAGCTTCTTGGAAGGTCATGAGGGACTGGATGCCTTCCTCTACATTGAAGCATCTAAAAATCCCCTCATATTACTTTCCCCATCATGTGTAGGATAGAAAGTGGGCTTGCATCATAAAGATGTAATCCATACACGCTCTTCGTTGGAGTTAAATTACTCGAGGAGAATCGGATATATCATAGATATGTTTTCATGACATACGGTTATGGGAATAGTTTATAATAGCTTCATGGATGGCTATTGAAATTATGGGTTCTAGTTCCTCATTGGCAAGAGACAAAAGACTAGTACCTTCGTTATCCATCTGGAAATTAGAAAACTTGATATTTAGTAATGCATAAGTAAATGTTTCTTTGTTTTAGTTCTAGTTTTTCATAGTTATCCAAACCTAATCCTCTGATACCAACTTTGAATACCCAACCCCATAAAATCAGGATTCGGTGCCTTTAGAACTTGATGTGTCATTTTAAACAAAAACATGCATTGATAAACCACACATCATGTCCCATACAGAGGATCGAATTCAATTCAGGCTCTGAGAAACCAGCTACATCAGAAATGTTTTATCTATTAAAAGCTATTACCTGAGAAATTTAAATCAAAACATAGGGTGATCATTGAAGTCCCAGTAAGGGGTTTTAAAATAAACCAATTTAAGTTTTGAAAAAATTATTTAAAACATTCCATACAGCATTTCTCTTAATGAAAACTCAAACACAAGTAACATATCGTAAGAGTGCTCAAATAAGAATATACCAACAGAATTCCAAGGATACATGATCCAATTAAAG
This sequence comes from Viscum album, assembly GCA_963277665.1. Lineage (NCBI taxonomy): Eukaryota > Viridiplantae > Streptophyta > Magnoliopsida > Santalales > Viscaceae > Viscum > Viscum album. The sequence goes on along the minus strand of OY728143.1, from coordinate 55,406,783 downwards.
GCATGATCCTTTGGAATAATAAATAAGACATTCTAAACATGTATGACATATGAACATTTAAGAACAAATTGAACAGCTAAGAGTAACGATTAATAAGAGTTAGGTGTGAAGGAAACAACTTCAATTTCATATATTGGATACTAATACACTGAGTGCTAAACACAAGTCATGCCCTAAACTTTTACTTTTCTAATACTCATATGTACTCTCTATTACCCTCGGATATTCTACTAGTTGAATATCCATTATGTTAACTAATTATTATAAGCATAATGATAGAATGTATAATGTCAGACTTCTATGTCAAGGCCTTGAGCCATGACCTAGGGATAATTATAACTGTACCCCAACCCGGAGAGCATCTGTAACCGAAATCCATCCCAGAGGGCATCTGTAACCGAACTCCAACCTAGAGGGCTTACATTTACCGGTCCCCAGCCCGAAACATACTAGTCCAATACAATCCTCATATGCCAAAAGGGTTGTATATTCAAAATTTCCCATACCATTTTGAATATTAAATTTCTCATTTCCAATTATTCAATGTGCCCCATTACAATTTGGACAATTTTATACATAATTGGTCATAGTAGTTGAATTTCATCCTTAAACATTTACATATTTTATAATGTGAGACATGCATCTAGATGTTTTAAAAACCGAGCTAACAATTATATAACTATTATTAAATGGTAAGATGAGTGGAAGATTATGGAACGTATATTGACATCCAAGCTACTAAAGGAAAAAAACAGAATTTGTCACATGTAATGAGTTGTATATAAAGAGTATCATTTTAAACAAGACTAGACAAAATTTTGAAAAGGTGTTATCCATTAAATGATTCTAGATATATGTTTATGTAAACATATATATATATAACTTACATTTTTTAGAAGAGTCCTACACTAATGTTAATTGGAACAAACATATTTTACAAAAACATAAATTAATTATAGATTTTCCTTACTAAAGGGGATTAAAAAATTACATATATATAAGTTTGGAACAACATTTCTTATGTTTTAACTCTCTACATAAACTCAAGACTTAATGTGTAAAGACCTCAAAACTGGGTAAAATAAAGGTTCGTGTAATTGATAAAAAGATATTTATATAATCGTAATCATACTAAAATGGTTGGCCCTCGATGTTTTCTAACCCCCTAAGAATATTATTTAAACATAGTTCTATATAGGGTAGGTCATGCCATTAGTCATAAATTTTGTTTATGAAAACTTACCCATACAATTCTAGTAAAACCAAACATATATACCATTCTCTATATATATTTATACATATGAATTTATGTGTATATGTGTATGCATGGTACATAATAAAATTTTCATATGGAAAAACTACTCTTTCATTTGATGTTATTATCTTGAAATCTTTTCAAATTTGATGGATTGGTAATTCGGGGGCCTATACTCAAAACAGAAAGACCATGCCTATGCATACTCATAAATAAAATAAATTAAAAATAACCATATATATATGTATATATATATATAGTATGTCTTAACCTTTTCAAGAATTAAATAACTCTCAAATTACAAATACTCCGAAAAAACAAAATTTAGATACTTAGGTTCAGTCATAAAGAAGGTTTCAAACTAACTCATAGGGTTATTTAAAACACATAGTTTTATGATCTTACATATATATATATATAAACTCAAACCCACAAAACAAGGAAAAATAACCCTTACCTTAAAACCAGGGGGAGGAGAACTCAGGGAAGGTTGGCTGGGACTTGCTGGAGGCTTGAGTGGGGAGAAGAACTGAGAGTTCTTTGGGTGAAACAGGTTAATTATATACTGCAAAAATCACACAAACATTTGATGCAAAAATGTACACCCCTTGCAGTGCATTAAATAGATGGTTTCATGCTTGTAGTAAAGGGAAAACAAGGAGGGTCCATCGGCGGTCAGTGGTGAAGAAAAAGAGATGGTGCAATAGTTATAGGGTTACTGGTGTAAACCCATGCGAAGAAGAAGACAATGACACGGAAAGAGGGAAAACCAGAGATAGATTAGACAGCTCAGATTACTCCGAGATAGATAAAGTATCCCCAGTTGGACGTGGCATTTTAAAACACATGAGCGGCTGAGATTAGATCTGTGGTAGATCAAATGGAAAACAACACACAGTGGAAATCTGCATTTGCTGATTGTAAAAATCTGGAACAGGATCGACGGTCCAGATCATGCGCAATGCAATCCAATGGCCCAAATCATTTTTCACCCAAAAAAACATGTCCCGCATCGAAACGTCAAGCTATTTTTTCCGCCTCTATAAGCCTAATCCTTCGATAGAATGCTCGGAAAAATCACACAGCACACACCAGGGAGCCTTACACATGGGCTCCCGCCCCCGCAAGCCTTGGCCTACCCATGCCCCATCGTGGCCTCATGCCCATAGTGGTGTGCTCATGTGATCCTTCTCATGTGCGCCCTTTGGGGAACCTCTTCCAAAGCTTGGGCCAGCCTTGTCTTGGGCTAAGGGCTAGGCTCAGCCACTTTGTGTGAGATGCCTCCCTTAGCCCAGCTATAAAGGTTTGGCCCTAGCAGGCCTATTTTTTTATAAAATCCCACTTTAAAAATTATAAAGTCTCAAAGAAGATAGAAAAATACATTTATTATAACTATAAAGAAATTATTTTCATAAAAATGGATTTTATTAAACATTGGGATGTTAATTAATCTTTATCTTAGGTTAAAGTATCTATAAAGTCATAAATACTAAACCTTTAACATAAAAGTTATAAAAATGATATTTTTAAACCTACATGATAATTATTATACTAGTATCATAGAAAACATAGTTTAATCAAAAAAATAATTTCATTCAAAGAATTTAAAAAATTTTATCACAATGTTAGAGAAATAAAAAACACTAAATTTTATTTGAAATATTTGCAAAGTGTTTTGAATTCTTTAATACTTCTCAAAATCACTTAAGTGTAATTCTAAGTATTAAACCATACCCTTTTAGAGTTCATAAAATGGTGTTTATATTATAATTTCAATTATATAATAAATATTTGGAAACTAATTAATACTTATATATTTATATTTATATTTATATTTGATTATCCTATCCAAGTCCTACAGCTATAATTATGGCCATTAGCTTTCAACCGTCAGTCGAGAAATGGTCGGGTTGATTCCCTATAAAACCCTATCATGGGGTGTCTTAAGCATAAAGCAAGTGATAAGGATTGTGCTTTTTATACCCCTGATGATCAGTACGGTCTTCATGATTATGGTGGTGTTGTTATTCATTTGCACTGACACAAAGGATCTCCTTTATTTTCCATGTCTTGTTGTCTTTGTAGGGGGCCTTATGGTAGTTATTATTGGGTTCTTATTAGGCATTTTTGGAAGGATGCTTCCTTGTGATCATGACACATTGTAAACACTGCGGTGTTCTTTTTATTATGAAAATCATTATGTCTATTTGTGTTTTTTACTAAGCTGCATATTAAAACCATATTATTAGTTTCTCATGAGAAACAAGTTTTGTTTAGTAGTTATGAAATTCAAAAAAAACAAAAACATAAACTTATCAATACAAGAGGTACAAGTTTTTGGGATGTCACACAAATTAAGATCCATTTTAGTATGAAAACCATGACCATTGGTGTATAATATATTTAAATCATAGATATTATAATGAAGGAACTGTTTTGTGTATATAGACTAATATCACACCCAATATAATGTTGAATTTCATGTCCTAGAATACCACAATGAAATTGGTGTGTGAGTGTGATGTTGTAGAATTCAAAAATTATTTTTATTTCCAAAATTCTTTTAAAAATTTTATCATTTCCTTGAATGGTCAAACTTATACTCGATATACCAATATTTTAGAAACTAAGTCGTGGAGGGGTCTGAGATGGTATACGGTTTATACTGTAGTTATTTTCAAATATTTCCCATTGGACATCAATATTATTGAGTATTCCCATTATAAATAGATGAGGGATATATCTCTGTAGAGAATCCTCTCTGTCTAGTTTTATAGTGAAATTAAGTAACTTGTATTTTTTATTATATTTTCTACTATTTAACAATTGATTGAGGTAACCTCGACTGCAAATTAATTCGTATTGGATTGAGGTTTAATCAACATCTCTCAAATCTATTTCAATATATGATAGGTGCTGAAAATTTATATCCTTGTATAAGTAGTAAACAATTTCATTAATAAATAAAAAAAATTAGCCAGAGTTCGGTGCCTTTAAATGAGTGGGTGTTATCAGTTTTTTAGCACTAGAAAGAACACTAATTATGATGATGACTCCTACTTTTAACTTACAGTATGAGGAATCCATGAATTTTTTAGGTCTACCTATGAATTTTCTACTTTTCAACATCTTTAATTGGAATATTTAACTATTTTATACTGATAGTATAATACTAATCGACTAGATCATGTATGATAAGGTGTAAAGATGGATACATTTAGCTATGTGGATCACTTAAATTCTTGCCAAGGGTTTTAAGGTGGAATATATATATTATCAAGGAATAAAACCTAGTTCATGAGGATAGTTTCTTTATATCTTCCTCTACCTCCTTTCTCACTTTTGACTCCATAGCCTACTCATCCACTATATTGATCATATGAAAGGTATGATAGTTCATATATAGTTTAATAATTGGAGAAATGGATAATTATGTAGATATTTTTATTCAACCAAAATATTAGTTTTTTAGGGAATGATGTTTCCATTTGGTGGGGTAGTGCTTGTAATCTCAATTATAAATGAAATAAGTATTGATAGTTCGGGAAATATGTGGTGATATGATGAGTATCTGATTCATCCTCATTCAATGGATGGTTATTTCATCATATTTAACACCCATTTCTAAGGGTTATTGATATTGATATACAGTATTCAGTCATTTTTATGGGATCTGGGTAGAAACTAACTATCACGACCTGTCCCCTAGGGCCCATGTCGTGACTACACCAAGCCTACCTCTCGAAGGCCAGGGGATGGCGACTAGAGCCGAAGGTGTCAACCTTCAAGTGCGATTCATTTTCCTGAGTAACTATCCACACACACATGCCCAACAACATCCCAAAACACAGAAAGGGGAGAACAAGTATACTTAACAAGATCGAGTACAAAATGAAACTGAAAGCATGTGGGTTAGAATACAAACCCAACAAAATGAATTGAAACAGAAATGTACCAAAATGAGCTATGATGGCCATCCGCAGAAAACCCCACATGATCATAAGATTAGTGAAGCTACTAGAAGAAAAAAATAGTATTTCATGTCTTCCGGGTCTTACTGGGCCCCACCTGGTTCTAGGCCACCATGTCCACTATCGTAGAGTCTGTCAGTCTCATCCCCATGAGCACCTCTATCGAAACATCTATCATCTGCACAAGGCACAACACATGTGGGTGAAACCCATGCATGGGTTAGTATAAAAATACTCAGTAGGGACCCCAAAATGAAAAGGAAAGACCACATAGCAATCATCAAAGTGAATCACGGAGTACATGAGAGATCACACCAGTTATATTCTAGGGTAGTGATAGTACCATCATTAGTCATATCATCGAACTCCTCAGATGCTAGAGAACTACTCCTCTAACGAATACAGTGGGCCCACTAGGTAACACAGAGCTGGTTCCCATTAACTTTGTTCTTCTGTGGCACTCATCCCTTATAAGTAATGTGGGTATGTTGGGTCACACAAAGTCACTCCCCACCATGGGCATGTCGGGTCACACAGAGTCGCTTCCCACCCTAGCTAAACTGATGTACTACTCTTGTCGAGTATCATGGGTTTGCCGAGTAACAAAGAGATGCTCCCCAATATTGGAATGTCAGGTCACATAGAGCCACTTCCCACTGGGCCGTCATTGAGCAGTCATCGGGTCTCAGCCAACCGTAAGGTTCTGTACGTAGTGAGCTTGGGAGAACCGCTTCTCAAGACATTCATGAAAGCTCAATTTTCATTAAAGTCACCACAAAGAAGGCCAAAATATCTTCCTTGTCAATAGATTCCAAACACCACAAATGAATCACCAATCAGATAGGTGGTTTTCAAAATACAGGAATTTTATTAAACTGGGGGTGGTTGTGACGGGGCCTAGTCTGACCCGGTCAAACCAACCTGACATAACCAGCCCGAGGGTCCCACATACCATAATTAAATCAGACGGACTCAATATGACTTGGTTCGGGTCAATCCATTCTGTTCTGTCTTGGCCAGTAGACCAGGCTCAATATGACTCATTGGACCCGACCAGATTTGGATGAGGGTCAAGCCTGTCGGGTCTCCCGATGACTCGGTCTAGTCCGGTCCAACTTGAAGGGTGTTGGTCCAGCATGCTGGCGCAGATCCATCCCATTGGTTATGGGTCTAGCCCAATGGGTGTGGGTCTAGACCTCTGGGCACAGGACTAGCCCACTGGGAGAGGAACCGGTCTGGCCCACTGGGGGCTTGGCCCTCCAGTTGGGGACTGGACGCTGGAGTGGCTGGTTGTGGTCCGCCTAGCCGGAAAGCAGAAACCAGTCTCATCTAGTCCCCCTCTACCCCACGAGATGCTATCGTTACTCTACCTCTAACCGTGGTCAACAGACAACATCATTGTCCTACTAGATGGGTGGCCCAGATAAGGGCTACCCCTCCATGTGCACCCACATGGCACCGCGTTTCTAGGTTTCCACGGCCGGTTGGTTGAGGCTTCCTTCCACCTCCCCCACCCACAGTCGCCGCCTGTACCAGCACACGGACATGATGTTTAGTGGACCACCGGACACGCTCCAGGGGTATCTTCTTCCCACCGTTAGTACTGACGGTCCTCTTGGTTCTATTTCTTCACCATGAAGGTCTCATTTTTTCCTTTCCATCGATTCGGATGATCCTTTCACAAGAGCACACATGCAGAGGGTTCCAAGCCTTTGTTCGTGTTAGCCTTCACCCTCTGCGTTAGAGGTTTTAAATAGGAGGGAGGCTTAGGGATGTTTGTTCAATCATATTAAGTGATAAACATAATCTTGGATAACAAATCCCCAAGAAAAGACACCTTCCTACGTAAACGCACGAACTTTGGATCAATATGTTCATTAGTTGAATCATGTTTGTTGTTTCTAGAAAGAGAATAAAAGGGAAGGACATTAAAATAAAACTCAAACCCATAACTTGTATACATTCTATGTTGTAGTGTTTGTCCTCAAGAATTCAAGGCATCGACGTCACTTCCCGTCTCTGAACTTCGAGAGGCATCTAAGATGATGAAGTCTCCTAGCATTCTTCGTCATTCTTCATTGGTAAGAAATTCCATTGGATATTATTCATAAAGTCACCAAGGTTTAATTCCTTCATCTCCAACATGCCAAAAAATTATAAGGAAACATGTTGCAGTGTTACAGTTACGCTACGGCGTCGCTTCATTACGATGTTTCATTTATGAATTAGCGTCGCTATTACACTTTCTTTATTGCTTCCTTAATTTGTGTGATACAGGAAATTAAAAGGCCTCTATAATATTCCCTATTTCCGCAGCACAGCATTTCCTTCCTTCGCTCAACAGATGTGAAAGAATATAAAATATCTTTTTAAATTATTTGATTATTTTACTTGAAAAGTATGAAAAATAAATTTTCCACTCAGCCATTGCTAGATAATGTTATTTAATTTATAGGTGATTATTGCCTTTCTGAGTTCACTGGTGCCCTTGGATTTACCATCCAAATAGTGGTTCAAAAGATATAAAATCCCATTCGTAAGTTTTTTTAAGGATACCTTAAAAAACGTTTAAAATTCGTTTCGGGGTCTCCGGGCCTTTGAATGACATGCCATCAAATTTCACAGTCTTGAAATAATTCCATATAAATAAAAACTGTTCAAAAAATTTCTAAGACATAAAATTATCCCCACCATAGGGATTTACGTCCCTAAAATTCACAACAAAACTAAACAAACATATGGTTCTACGAGGCATGAATCTGAGCCTCCCGCTCCCAAGTGCTCTCTTGAAGGTTCTCGTGCTACCACTGAACTCACACTAGAGGAATCGAACGCCCACATAGGACCTGCTACTTTTGACCCTCTATCTCTACTGAGAAATCTGAAAACATTTATACATCATCAATTCCCATCTCTCCCCAGTCGATGACATGTTAGATCATGAATATATCTCCTCAGCTACGATACATGGAAAACATTATGCACCCGGTGCATCTTTGGGGGAAGATCTAGGAGGTACGCCACCTTTCAAACTCTACTTAGGATCTAAAAAGGTCCAACGAACCTTAAAGATATCTTTTAACCTTGAACAAATATTCATAATCCTCATCGGGGTGAGACACAATAGAACACATGGTCTCCCTCCTCAAAGTCCAAGGGTCTCTATCTCCTTTTGAAATAAGACTTCTTCATGATCTGTTTAGTCCCCATCCACTCCAGGATGAACTGCACCTTCTTAGTTGTAGCCCATACCAACTCTAGATCCATGAGTGCCGACTCCCCTGTGTCTGTCCAGCATATGGGTGATCTTCAAGTCCACCTGTAAAAGGCCTCAAATGGTGACATCCCAATGGTGGAGTGATAACTATTTTTGTACGCAAACTACACCAGTGGTAGGTGGTCCTCAAAACTATGAGAAAAATCATATACACAAGAATGAAGCATTCCCTCCAGGGTATGTATGGTCTACTCCATTTGACCATCCATCTGGGGATGAAAAAAATTTCTCATGCATAGTTGAGTCCCGAACGCCTCTTTTAATCCCTTCCACAACCGAGATGTAAATCGTGCATCACAGTCTGAGACGATCGTTGAAGTAACCCCATAGATTCGTACTATCTATCAGACATAGAGGTGTCCCAAGCCCTGTACCAGTCCATTCCCCCAGATTATTAGACAGTGAGCTGACATGGTAAGTCGGTCAATGATCACCCAAAAATAATCATGGACTCAAGATGTATGTGGTAAATCCATCATGAATTCAATCGAGATGAAATTCCATTTAAACTCTGGTACCTCTAGTGGTTGTGCTAATCCTATTGGAACCTGATTCTTTTCATTCACTTGTGGACAAGTGAGGCATTGTGAAATGAACTCGGCCACCACTTTCTTCATACATGGGCACCAAAACTGATGTCCAAGGTCCTTTACATCTTCTCCACTCCAGGATTTACCACCAAATTGGATGTATGGAACTCCCTCAATACCTCCTTCTGCTACCTCACTAGTACTACGGTCCACCCAATAAAAATAATAGTGTTCTCCACACCTATCAAAAATCTGTCAAGAGCTTATCCTGAGGATAATTGAGCATGTCGGGCCTCGCAGTCAACATCCATCAGTTTTTCCTCCCTAACTATCTGTAAGAGTGGTGGAGTAACGGTCATCGACTGAAGGTAATATCCTCTTTCATCATCCACAAAGGTTATCTACATCACGGTTAACTATCTTGTCTCCTCACCCCTCAGCAGCAAACTGGTCCTCTTGCTGAGTGTTTCTTCCACCACGTTCCCCATTCCCAAGATTACAGACTATCTCGATGTCATAGTCCTAGATTAACTCTATCCATCGCTGATATCTCATGTTCAGGTCCTTCTGGGAGAAGATATACCTGATACTCTTGTGGTTGGAGTAAACTGCAAACTGGTCACCCGACAAGTATTTTTGCCACATCTTCAGGCCAAATACCACTACTGCTAACTCTAGTTCGTGGGTCACGTAGTACTGTTCTTAATATCTCAACTATCATAATCCATAGGTGATCACTGCCCTCTACTTCTTCAGAACACAACCAATTCTGGTCCTTGATGTGTCACAGAAAACAACATACTAAATGCCCACTTTTAGTAGCCTCAATATGTGGGCACTAGTTAGTCTCTGCCTCGGCTCTTAGAAACTCTGACGGCATTTCTTTTTCGACACAAAGGGATGTCCCTTCCATTTCAACGATTATAAGGGTTCTACTACTCTGGAAAAGTTGGTCACGAACCTCCAATAGTAACTAGAAAACCCCATGAAGCTCCTCACCCCAATCACACTCTTAGGTGGATCCCATGCAAGAACGGCCTCTATCTTCAATGGATCCACCACAACCCTATCCTCCAAGATGATGTTTCCAATGAAATTGACCTCCCATATCAAAAAAAATAAACTTCTAGAGCTCACCATAAAGATGGTTCTTTCAGAGTGGTTCCAGAACTATCTGTAGGTGTGAAGCGTGCTCCTCCTCTGATGCTGAGTACACTGATATTTCATTGATGAAGACAATGAAAAACCGGTCAAGATAAGGCCATAATATCTAGTTTATGAGGCACGTGGAAACTTATGGGGAATTATTCATGCAAAAATACATCATTATAAATTCATAGTAGTTGTACCAGGACCTGAAGGTTGTCTTCATGACATTCTCATCTCATACCCGAAGCTGGTGATAGCCTGATCAGAGGACTATCTTTGAGAACCACTTCTCTCCCATTAGCCAGTCGAAGAGGTCATCAATTCTCGAAGGTAGGTTTATGTTATTCACGGTCACTAAGTTCTAGTATCAGAAAACCATGCACAACCTGAAACTCTCGTATTCCTTTTGGAAAAAAGAACTAGGGCTTCCTATTGTAAAATGTTGGTCCTTACAAACCCCTTCTCTTTCAAGTCCTCTAGTTGTACCCTCAGCTCAGAAAGCTCCATGAGAGCCATCTGATATGCTGGTGTGGATATCGGTGTCATCCCAGGGTACAGGTCGCAGCAAAAGTCTACCTATATAGGAGGAGGCAATCTCAGAACCTCCTTCGAAAAAACATCATCGTACTCATCCACCACAATAGGAAAGCTCGGATTCCACTCATCCACTGCACCGAGGGTGAGACTATCCAACTATTAAGTGATAGTTTACACCCTCCTCTGAGAAAGTCTATCCTGTGATACAAGGGTGACCTTCTCACCGGTGAAGGAAATCCTAGTCCCATCACCGTGGACACACCACACAGTATGCCTGAAACAGTCAATCTTATCATTGACCGTGGATAGCCAGTCTATACTCAGGATGACACCGTAAGGCCTCAGCGCCACTACTAGGAGATCTCAGCTGATGTTACCGCCTCCTAGAGTAAGATCACACTACCGGCTCTAGTGTGTAATCATCTAATCCCCACTCGTATGAGTATCTATGCATAAGGATCGAGCCAATGGCTCCACCAGAATCTCAGAGCGACGAACAACATCAGTGGCAAAGATGGAGTGACTAGCCCTTGTGTCTATAAGAATAGCAGCTTTGGTGTAGAAGACACAAATCATACCATGGATCATCTCTGAAGTTATGTGGTCATAAGCTTGTTCTTTATGGAGCTAATATCTCCCATGTCTACCTACTCCATGAGGTTAGGGTGGAACCCCTAGGGGTGGGGGGTAACACATCAAATCATTGCCCACCGCCTGCTACTCGATCGTCTCTCATGCCACATATGAAGCCCTATGGACCTCCTCACTCAAACCGCAGCCACTATCATGGAAGACCCTCAATCAAGTGATGTTAATATTTATGGTGCGATGAGTAGTTAGGTGTCATGTTTCCTTTCTTTCCACATGTGAAACACTGACCTGATCCCTGGTGACTCCCCCTGGATTGGGAGCCCCGCACTACTGACCCGGAGCCCTGGGGTCATCCTCAAAAAGACATGGCCCTCGTGGGCCCCCATGTCTATTTTATAATACCTACTAATGACTCTACCACCTGAGGTATGCTGGTAGCTCGAGCTATTGGATCATTCTCCACCGGAAGCTCTCCACAAGAAGAAATCACTATAGCACCTTGGCCTGGGTAAGGATACTGAGAGAAAACACTAATGCCTTGATCTCTCGACTGATTCCATGCTCAAATGCTAGAGCACTAATGAAAGGTTCTCACACCATTTATGTGGAGTAATGAGATAGATTGATGAACCTCGTTGAGTACTCATCCACTATCATGCTACCCTGCTATAGGTGATATTGGTCCTGAATGCGCACAGAGTGCAATGTCGTGGGGAACAACTCCTGGAGAAAACTCGCCTTGAATTATTCATAGTTAAGGGTTGCCTCGTTGTGCGCATGGGTGTTCAAGCTCCACCATCTCCCTAAAAAGTCCTATATAAGTCTAGATTCCATGATCTCTATCTATTCAGGCAGTGTCCTCACTAAATGGAAGACTCACGTCACCACCTCCAGCTAGTCCTCTACGACCTGAGGATCCATCTCTCCCCTAGACCTGGGAGGTCTCTATCTATCAAACACATGTAGGGCACAAAGCCAATGAACATCCTTTACCGAAACAGCCAGTATTATATGCTGACCATGGTGTGGCAGTAGTACTGATTCATCACTCGGTGGGGTAATCTCACGCACCAGTCCCTGAACGGACACCTCATCACTGGGAAGGTTGTCCCCACGACCTCGTATAGGGATGCTGATCAGTTATACACATTGAGACACTTATGAAAATGAATATAAGGGGGCCCTTAGGCATGCAATGTTTTTTTCTATTGAGCTGAAAACCATAATTTAAGGTCCTTGTGTATGGATGCATCGGCTGCTGCACAAACACTGGACTCCCCAAATCGGAAAGTCGGACTCACGAAACATAGCACTATTTCCCAAAAACAAAACACAGACATCCGGTCTTTTGGATAATATTGACCATGCTCTGATACCACTTTTTCACATCTCGTCCCTTGGAGACTATTTCATGACTACCCCTAGCCCGCCTCCCAAAAGCCAGGGGCTAGCGACTAGCACCGAAGGTGTCAACCTGCAAGTGAGAGGCATTTTTCTGAGTACCTGTCTGTACACAAACACCCAACCATGTCCCAAAACAATAAAAGGGAAGAAAAAGTATACTAAAACAATACTGATCAAAAAATACAATTTAATTCATGTGGGACAGAATACAAACCTAAGAAAAATAACTAAAACAACGAAGTACCAAAAGGAGCTGTGATAGCCATCCATAGAAAATCCCACCTGATCAAAAGAGTAGTGAATCTACTAGAATCCAAAGTATTATTTCATGCCCACTTATTCCTTCTTGGCCCCACCTAGTCCAAGGCCACCAAGTCCACTATCGTAGTTTCAGTCAGTCCCGTCCCCCTGAGAACCTGAGTCGAAATGTTGATCATTTTCAACAGGAACAACACGCACGAGTGAAGCCCGTATAGGGGTGAGTATAATAATACTCATTAGGGACCCAAAAATGAAAAATAAAATACCACACAAAAATCCTCAAAGTGAAGCACTAAGAAAAAGACATCTCACACCATTTATATTCTAGGGTAGTGATAGTAGCATCATCAGTCGTATCATCAAAATCCTCGTTTGCTAGAGAACTCCTCCTCTAACGGGTATAGTGGGAATTCCAAGTCACATAGATCTACATCGCACTAACCTTAGACTGATGTGGTACTCATCCCTGATGGTTACCATGTGTATGATGGGTCACACACAGTCGTTCACCACTGTGGGCCTGCCGGGTCACACAAAGCTGCTTCCCACCATGGATGAACTGAGTTACTCCTATTATCGATACCATTGGACTGTCAGGTCACAAAGAACCACTCCCCACCATGGACCTTACAGGTCACACGTAACCACTTCCCACTAGGTCATCATTGAGTAGTCATCGGTTCTCATCCAACCGCAGGGTTCCATATGTAGCATGCCTGGGAGAACCACTATGCAAGCCATTAATCACATCTCAGTATCAATTAAAGTAACCAAAATTCATGCCAAAAGATCTGCTTCATTAGTGGGGTTCCAACGCCACAAATGGATCACCAATCAGACACGTAGTTTGCATGATATGAGTGTTTTAGTAAATAAGGGATCGGTGGTGACAGGGCCCAGTCTGACTCGGTCGGATCGACCCGAAAATCCTGGCCCAGGGTTCCACATACACTGGTTTAATAATGAAGACTCATCCTGACATGGTTCAGGTCGGGGTCGGTCTGGTCTGGCCTCGCCAGTGGTCCATGCCCAATAGGCCTCGCTGGACCCGGCCCGGTTTGGCCGAGTGTCCAGCCTGCTAGGTCACCGAGTGACTCATTCAAGTTCAACTCGTCCCCAAGGGCATGATTCCAGCCTTCTAGTTGTAGTTCATGCCCATTGGGTATGGTTTCGGCCCTCTGGGGGCTCAGCTCGCCAGCTGAGATCGACCGCTAGAGCGGCCGGTGGTGCACTAGCTGGCCGGGACGCGGCAACGGGTCGCGTCTGGTCCCCCTCAACCCCATAGGATGCGGTGGGGACTCTACCATCAGTTACGGTCGACAGACCACTACTTCATCCTGCCATCCAGGGGGCCTAGATGCGGTCCACCCCTCCATGCATTGCCCTCCTGGAACCACATCACCTTAGAGTCACGGCCAGTCGGTCGCCACTTCCTACCACCTCCGCTGTGTGTAGCTACTGTTTTGGACCACCGCTGCTGCCGACATTCCGGCAGGATGTTCAGTGGACCATCGGATGCACTCCAGTGGTCCATTCATCCCATTTTTTGTGCCTATGTTCCTCTTGGGTCTCCTTTTTCACTATAAAGGTCACATTTCCACCTTTCCATCAATTCTGACAATCCTTTCACAAGAGAACACATGCGGAGGGTTCTGGACCATTGTTTATGTCATCCTTCACCCTCCTCATTAGAGATTTTAAATAGTGGGAAGCCTCGTGGGTGTTTGTTCAATAATATCAAGTGATAAACATAATCTCAGATAATAAATCCCCTAGAAAATTCACCCTCTGGCATAAACGCACAAATTGAGGATCAACTTGTTCGTTGGTTGATACATGTTCCTCATTTCTAGACTGAAAATAGTGAGAAAGACCATTGAAATAAAACTCAAACTTCTACCTCTTTGATATTCAATTTCGTAGAGTTCATCCTCCAGAATTCAAGGCGTCGACATTGCTTCCCAACTCTGACCTTGGAGAGGCATCGAAGATGATGAAGTCTCACTGGTGTTCTTCATCATTCTTCATTGGGGAGGAATTCAATTGGGGATTTGTCAAAGAGTAACCGAGGTTTAATTCTTTCATCTCCAACATTCCAAACAATTAAAAAGAAACATGTTGATGCGTTTCAGTTATGTTATGACATCGCATCATTACGTAGTTTCATTTATGAAACAGCATCGTTGTTATGCTTCCTTTATTGCTTCGTTACATTGTGTCATATGGGTAATTAATAATCCTCATTAATATGCATCGTCACTATTTTTTGTTCGCACCTCAATATCTCCATCCGCCGCTCAATGGATTAGAAGGTATATAAAATTAATTTTTAAATTAATTTTTTATTTTCTTTAAAAATTCTGAAAAATTACTTTTCCACTCGTCCCATGATGACCGAAGTTAAATCATTTCTATGAGAATCCAAGAATTCTGAGTTAAGCAGTGTCCTCAAATTTATTATCTGAGCACTGGTTCAAAATATATAAAATTATGCTCACATGTTTACTGAATGTACAATAAAAAATTCAGAAATTCATTTTTCTCTCTTTGGGCCTCAGAATCACGTGCGGTCAAATTTCTTTGACTCGAAATAATTCCATATAATTTAAATAAATTACACAAAATTTCTGAGACATTACACTATCTTTTTTATTCAGGACCTAATATTGGAACATTCTTGATTAACCTCTTTCCATGTCATCTAATTCTAAATTTTTTTAGGATTTTATTAGATATTTTTTTTCCATTCCCCAACGTTTGGAGGAACCTAGGAAACACAAGATACGTTTGATGGGGTACTACCAATCTTTTCATATAATGATATATCCCTATTATGATATTTTCCATTAAATAAAAAGTAGTTTTTGAAATTTTAATACATTCTTGGATGTTGATATAGTTATATCAGTAGAGATATGGCTATATTTATATTAATATAATCTTCCACACATTGTTCTATTTCATCTTATATCCATAAACAATCGGATAATTTTATTATGAGGAGTTTATTCTACATCTCATCCATAAATCCATATTTTAAATGGTCCATATAATGATCCCTTAGTTCCTACATTTTTGGTGAATAGGTTAGGTCCTTCAATGTGGAGATTAAATATAATACATTTTCATTTTCATATTTATTAAAATTTTATATTTCAATGATTTTTATATTGTTATAGAGAAATAAAATTAATATATAAAATTTAAAATAATCTATAACCATTTTTTTACTAATATGGTATGTGGGCTACTACACCATACCATGGTCATTCCTACAATTATATTAATAATGAACTAATGATTATGTGCCTCATATTTATATATTATGTACATCATGGTCCTACATTGAAATGATTTTTTTTTTCAAATGTATCATGTGGTCTCTAGTGCAATAGAATATTGTGAATTTGTGTTTGCTCATGTTTGGTAAGAGAGAGTTTGTGTCTGCCACTTTAGATGATGTTTCCTTTCTATATGAATTATTATATTTCACTTCAGGACACAAGTTATTTAATGGAATTAATCATATCTAGTGGGATTTTTACCCAGGTTGTTGAGTCATGATATGAGAAACATTCATGTATCATTTTCTTATGAAAAAATTTCTAAAACAAGGGTTGACTTGATTGATTGATGAAATGTATTTTCTATATAGAGAGAAATCTAAATTTAGTTAATGATATAATGAGAAAATATACTAGTTCCCTTCATGAAAAGTTATTTGATTAACAAAATTAATTACTACTAATTTATTGAACATCTTATGATGCATTATAACCATTAGAAAAGATTTACTAACTAATATCGAAGGATTATTAGTATTGGGAGAGTTTACCCTAAAAAACAAATCCTTCTATTACAGAAATTCCACTATAACATCATTATAACTACCCATATTTTCTTTATCCATTGAGTGTGTAAACATTATTTACTAGATTACTACTAATGGATATTCCTTTTCATATATATTTTCTTGTGATAGTCCATGGTGGTGGAAACATATTTTCGGGTGGTGTTAGGTTATTAAATTTCCCCCGATGTCATGTACAAGATCTTTCCTCACAAATATCATGGTGAGTTTGATTTTTTTCTATACTTCTTATACACACTCTGTAATGTATGTATCATCATATATGGGGATAACCATGTTTCCTAAGGAATATCAAATCATTATCTATGTATCTTCATATACTTATGAGTATAACTGAAGGTTTCATTCATTATAATACTTATCAGTGATAAAATATATGATTTTCCATACGTGAAACATTTTTTAGGTTCATTTTTGAATACAAGAATTTTTAGATTTGATATTTCTCACTCCATGCTCTCTAGACGATGATTTGGAGAAGATCCCATCCAAGGAGACTTTCTTTATTACAATAAGTCATTTCCTTAATGGATTATATGGTCACCACAAGTTGGTAGGAATGGTTGGTTTGTGTCATGAAATTATTTTTTCATCCTAGGAAAAACCAACATTCCCAACGGGGTGGTATAGATGATATAAATTCCCATGTCCCTACGGCATGGGGTCTCTTGGATTCCACCATTTATACAACATCATTTCATTTCATTTTTTTTACCCCAATGGTGGTGGTGGTTTAAAATTTGATGTCAACTCTTATAGACCAATAGGATACAGTTAACTATTAATTATATATCTTTAAATGGATTAGGAAATCTTCTATATTTCTTATTCTTTTTCTCGAGTATGAGTTGGGTGCAATGTCTGTTTTTATAAAAAAAAATTCATTTTTTGAGGGTGGCTTCTTGCCAGATGGCCTTCCATTTCTACATAAAGAGGCCAGTTCAACCTGATGAGATACATATTGCAACCACATATTATAGTATCTCTCTTGATTACTACATCAAATTATATCTTTAAATAACATAAGACATCAATTTACACTAATTTTGGAATATACTCCTCCTTTTTCTAAAGACATGACCTGAAGCTATGGAATTTCATGGTACCTTCCCTAGAATACATTGTTGTCCTGAGAGATAGTTGAATTTTAATGGGTTATATTCATCCAAATATCTAATTCATATATCATATATAAAATTGGTGATCATTTAGAAGAGGGTCCTTATGATGTTAAGGTAGTTACATTGTTGATTTTTATGATTATTATAATACTTTTGGTTCTTTATTATTAAGTGTTTTGTGAGATAAAATAATCTAAAATAATCAGTAGATATAATTAATTTCACATCATATTGTTCATAGTGTAGGAATTTTTTTAGGATATTATGATAAGTCACCAACATTTTGAAGTATGTGTAATAAAAATTTACTTCATCTCAATAGTAATTTGATATAGATTTTATGTTTGGGCCCAAAACATAAAGGGAATATTTATCTTATCTAGTTATTTTCATATTTTCATGGAGTCTTGAACTTCTAATATGTTGTTATAAATTTTGATACACTATATTATCCTCTTTCTTAATAAATAGTATTCACACCTTCCAGTTATTATGGATTTTTTTCACCACTTAGAGTATTCTAACAATTGATAGGTGGCATTGTCTAAATTTATCTAGGAACCTCACTTAGTGGAATATTACAATTTGGGAACCCCTCTTGATGATGCTTCTTAGAGAGAGTCTCTATATTATTTTACTATAAAAAAGATAGTATTTCCTTAACTATTTTATAATTAGTTGTGGCATATGTATCCATGGTTGATGATAGGTAAATCATTCCAATGGTCTATCTATATGACACTTTTGGGAGGAATTATGGGGTATTTATGGCCTTTATCGTTAGAAATAGAGTCATTATAACATTGAGAAGTGATTCAAAATCATTTTATGGATTAATCATTTTAAACATAAATAGGGTTATGTTATGACCCTCGTATTTTATTTTTTCTAGATATTCTAGCCTAAATATGAGATTTATCAGCGATGTGGTCATATGTTGTGTCTATCATTGAGATGTGTTGGAGATAAATTAACATTTTTGAGATGATATCTGTAACGCCCCGACCCCAGCTACCCAGAGTCGGTGCATTACTTCGTAACATTGGAATGATCACAAAAGATCAAGTCTCGAAAGACCGATTAGTTTAGTAGCCTTGGAAACACTAGATACATTCATAAATGTTACATTACATCATAAAGTGAAAAACTAATAACAAAGTCTTCATAGTCCACACTCATATCCTCTTTTGACTATCCCTGCAGGTCATTCATAAAATACTTCTTCACATCCTGGAAAATATTAAAACATTGAAAGGGGTGAGCTCAGATGCTCAGTAAGGATAACAATAATGCGTAAGCTTTCATAAATAAACATTAACATTTAAGGCAATGTATAACTAAAACAAAAGCCTTTTAAACTTGAACATCAACATAATATGGCAAAATTAAAATGAGATAATGCCATTTACTTCTTCACATGGATATTCTACTGGTCGAATAATCACATGCAATATCAATAACCGCTTTCATAATGATGGAATGCATAATGCCAGACTACCATAACCACGTAGCCAAGGCCCCGTGCCAAGACCACAAATAAGATTTTGTCAAGGCCTCGTGCCAAGACACTAGTTTGTCTCATGAGACCTGCCGATGCATCGAGGAGCTATAGCGGGCTCCACCCGTCACTTATTAAGTCCATTGCATTCCTCATATGAATAGGTTTAAACATATCATAAACCACAACATAATCGTATAACATAAAACATGCATAAAGGAAACATAAAATTTCCACATTTCAATAACAAGATATCAATAAAACACATTGATATAATAAAAACACTTTCAAAACCATTTTCAATACCAAAATAAAAGAAAAGTAAAACATGGTATTTATTTTTCTTTTTTTAAAAAAAATATGGCTTGTAGAGGAAGCCGAAACTCAAATAATGGTCACGGCGGAAGAGAAGTCGTTGTCGCCGCATATGTACGGAAAGAAAAACATTCCCTTTTTGTCGTTTAGTAAAACGCTTTGTATAAAAAAGATTCCTTTTGAATAAATGTAAAAGTCAAAGGGGTTTATACACCGTATAAAAGAAAGTTGTGTATAAAACGAAATATGCCTCAATGAAAAGAGATTGAGACGAAGTCCCTTACAAAGATCATTTTTAAAATAAAATAGATCTATTATGTGTATTCACTATAGGTACAGATAAAGAATACAAAATAAGAAATAATAATATCATGACATAATTTGAAAGTAGGAGATTAACCCAAAGAATGGAAGTTGGGTAAAGAAATTCTCTTACCTCGTGTCTGACATGACTCAACCGTTCTTTAACCTCCTGAATAATAAACTAGAGTTAATATATACCTTATTAAGAACCATTTTCAATTTCATTATCTTTATTATATCACTTATTACAATGTTATGAACATTATGTAATTATTTAAGTTAATAACGGTCGTTTTGTCGATCTTTGGTACTTGAGTCAACAATAAATATCTTATACTTACAAGTTGTTTATGTGGTAGAATATCCATTATCTCCAGAATTATATTCATGATTTAGATTTCATATATATATCATATATATCCAGTATATACATTCATTTATAATATTACATAACATTTAGAGGTAAGAAATGCAATGCACCGTTCATGGAGACGGTAAGCCGTACGTACGCATGAACGCTACTTTCATTTCAATTTCATATTTAATGGAACAAAATCATAATGATATAAATGTATAATATAATTCCAGTATAATATATTGTATAATGCCATTTACTCCATCCTTTATATATCCCACATATGGCATTAACGATTCAAATCACTTTGAGGGGGCGGTAGTCCGCACTTCCTAAAATGAAATTATCGCGTTTTACCCATAATGGAAATCCTAAAGTATGCCATAAATGAGAAATACAGAAGAATAAGTAAAACATAAACATATTATATATCATATATAAAAATAGTGACATCTTAATGGCCACATTTGAAGGTGTTATATGAGTGTTGAACAATCATCGTTTCGTGAGGCAGAAATTCGCCATCCACAGAAACCGTATATTCTTTAACCATTAGATGTGGGTGTGTGTAAGTGTAGCTAGAATCCCTCTTATAACAACATCCTAGTATATTGAGGATACTGGTGTTGTTACAAAAGAAATGAATAAAAAGATTTTAGGGGGTTGGAGAAGAAAAATAAAACAAAACAACGTTAGAGAAGACATTACCTCAAAATCGGGTAACTCTTTTTGATTTGAGCCAAATGCTTCCTTGGGGAGAGTTCTGCCCAAAGTGAGGCTTCTAGGAGTAAGAGGGGAAAGTTGGGAGAGTATTTGGGCAGAGTTTGGACGAGCCAAATGGCTTGAAAGTGTAAATGAGGTGGGAGAGGTGGGGGCCTTTTATAAGAGGAGAGGAGGGGCTCTTTTGGAAAGATTGAAATGTTACATTATTACAAAATGCTTTTCGGATTATAAAGGTCCCACACTTATATAATTCGTGGCTAAGGTGATAAGGGTTATAAATCTACCCATCCAATAGTCTTTGGACAAGTTTAATCCTTGTATTTTACATTATCTTTTCATTTTATTAAAATCGTTAAATAATGAGGTCATCACTGCATCATAATAATGTCATAAATAATTTAATTTATTTAATGTCTAAAAATTATAAAAAAATACTATGATGTAGGAAATCTTTTTAGCTTTCCAATTACTATTTATAGTTAAAAATATGACTTGTATAACCCCATATAAAATTTTTTTTAGTAAAACATGTCATGTTTGTGTCATTTTTTACTTTAACATTAAATAAAAGGTATTTATGTCATTTTCCAACTAAAGTGGCTCCATGGGGTCCCCAAGTTGACCCATGGATTGTCTTGGTCGGCCATGGCACATCCAATGAGGGTAGGACATGTGTCAAGCTCATCTCATATTATTAAAACATTATTTTTACCTTAAACTACACTAATTACCTCTAATCGCGATTAAGAACTTAAAAGTTACTATTCACCAAAAAATTATTTTAATCTCATTGAACCACATTTTACTTCATAATGACAACCATGTATGTCGGATTTTTGAAAATCAAATCACATAAGTGGTAATATTTCATTTAAACGAAAAATCAGTTATTTAACTACCACTTAGTGGTTTCACTATTCATCAAAAATTGAAGTTTTTCAGAACAAGGCCAAAATTTCACCCTAAGCTATAATTGATATTCCGAATTCAAAAATGATGTCTATTTTACAAAATTCCAAACATATAAGTTTCATTAATTAATTTTATAATCAATTCCCGCTGTCACAACAAATAGCGTGTTTTTAAGAAACAATTTATATCAAAAGATTGGCAATTGTTTATGTCCAATCTCAATGTTAAATTAATTCTAATGACCACCATTGGATAAAATGGTAAAAATATATTCTAATTATACTTTAAAACCACTAAATAGTATAATTTATCACAATAAATTATTTTGATTAAAAAATTTGTTTTAAGTATTTATCACTATTCATAAAAAATCGGAAGTTCTCAGAAAGTTACAAAAAATTAAACTTAGGATAATTTCGATATTACGAATACAAAAATGAAGTCCATTTTGAAATATAAAATTTCTATAATTTTAAAAAGTGGTTATTACTATTCATAACGGCTACTTTGATTAGTCGCGGTGTTTTAGATCTCAAAGTTGCGTACAATGCAAGCTATTGCATTATTGAATGAGAAGCGTATCGTGGAAGCTCGGGGTGTTACATTCTCCCCTCCTTCAATAAATTGCGCCCTCGCAATTTGAAATTTTTCTTTGAAAATAAAAGGTTGAAAATAGAAAATACCTTTGTGGAAAACCCACATCGGAAATAAGATTAATAAAATTTAGCCTTAATAAGAGAGAAAGGGAAATGAAAAAGTCACCACCCAATTATGATCTCGATTAGGAGAATATTGGTGGCAATTAGAGACATATAATTGGAGGAAAAATGTAAATATTTGTAGGGAGTGATTGAGGTCATCAATCACAATCAACTGTCAAATTGAGGGCCTCAAAGCCTTCAATCTATGTTGATTTAAAATATCATCATTTTAACAAGACATAAGGTATTAGGGTAACACATTTTTTTGTTTTAATATCCCTTTACTAAAGTTTAAGAATTAATTTATTCATTGAATAACAGATAGATATATATATATTTATGCTTGACAATTAGAGTTTCAACCTTCAACTCACCTTTCACTCAAAAAGATAATAGAACCCAAAAATATTAACTTATCCTAATTGTATAAGGTTACAAATGTTAACACATACCATTTAGATTAGAAATATTATTTTGTAATAACCAGGGACTTCCTGTAGGCTAGTGGTAGGAAATAAAGGCCTATCGCACTATGGTTGTGGGTTCGATTCATGCAGCTTTGTCCGACGCGTCAGGTTATGCCCCACCCTGCAGGTTGTCCTTTTACTAAAACTATAGTATTATAATATTCCAAAAATAATCTTCATAAATTTTTTTTAACCTTAAACAATACTATCCAAAGATCAACTTAATCCATTCCAACCTTTATAGTTATCCAAAATACTTCTGTCCAAATCACAGTCCAAATTTTATAAGGAAGGTAAGCATAATGAAGATCCTTTTTTTCACATAACAACATGTGAACACCTTCATCATGTATTATTTTTAAACATACTGAATTACCATGATCCCTTATTCCTTATAGAATACTAGATATACTCCTTCTATCCAAAAATGTATACAAATCATCAATCAGTTTCAAGGAAGTTAAGAATATCCAATATAATTTATCCAAATCAATCACGTCTTATTCCAAAATAACTATCTTGGTATCAGAACCATATTATGGTTTATCTTTTTCTCAACCATATATTTTCCAAAAATTTAACCTACTGTGGAGTTACTTTTCTTGGTTCCACACAATCTCAAGTCCTTGATGAAATAGTACTGCAGTATAATCCTTATATACTCCATAATCATTATAACCAGTACATCATTGATACAGCGCTCAAATGACAAAATTCTTTAATAACAACATGAGAACACTAGTCATTCCTACTCATCTGTGGTAGTATCATAACTTGATTATTATCCAACAACATCATTTGGGGCATACTCTGATGATTTGGACATTGGTTTGTGTAGTGTCCCCACTCCTTGCAGATGAAGCATTGTACATTTGAAACATTTTTCTTACCCTTACAGTCACGCACTTTGTGTCCTTTTTCTCTACACTTATAACAAACTCCCATTCCATTTAGGCAAGTTCCATGATGTTTCTTCCCACAATTACCACATATTAGAAAATTCTTCTTTCCCCTCATCCCTTTATCCATCATTCTCTCTTCTATCCCTTTTGTCTCTTGCTTCTCTTCAAAGCCATAGGACTCAGAGAATTCTTTACTTATCTTATTAACACATGATACTATTTCTTCATATGTTGAGAAAACATGGGAGACTATTTCCCTTCGAAATGTTGGCTTAATACCGTGAAAGATACGATCCTTCTTACTCTTTGGATCATACGTATTGCTGGAGTTCACATTCCTTCTACTGGGCGC
This sequence comes from Viscum album, assembly GCA_963277665.1. Taxonomy (NCBI): domain Eukaryota; kingdom Viridiplantae; phylum Streptophyta; class Magnoliopsida; order Santalales; family Viscaceae; genus Viscum; species Viscum album. The sequence continues at coordinate 55,382,288 of OY728143.1, read as the reverse complement.
CATTTCTATACAATGGCATAAACTAGGTTAGTTTATGAATTACAATGAATAATTCCAAACTTTTAAAATACTTAATGTAAATTGAACGGTTTATGGATATAATCCATAATCATAAGAATGTTTTCTTTGAGGAAGTATATACTCATAAACCCTACATAATGGTTTGTAAAGAAAATGAGAATCATCCTAAGCAAATCCCCAGGGAGTGTCGTAACCAAGAGTGCAGCAAGGCCCGTTGTCGTGCACCAGTTCCCGTTCGATTCTAGCTCAAAGCGGTGTTTTCGGGTTTTACCCCTAGGAACATATGTGCCAGAGCCGCCTCTACCTGCTCGTATCCAGACAGGGATGTATTGCTCGGAAAACTCACAAAATCTCTACAATACCAAAATTCTAGGATGTTCTTCTATATTAATCCTCATAGTTCATCTTAGGTCTATGTGCTCTAATCAGAGTTTATCTAAATCTAGCTTCCAAGGATTGTACTAAACTTCCTCTGATACCAACTGTAACGCCCCGACCCCAGCTACCCAGAGTCGGTGCATTACTTCGTAACATTGGCATGATCACAAAAGATCAAGTCTCGAAAGACCGATTAGTTTAGTAGCCTTGGAAACACTAGATACATTCATAAATGTTACATTACATCATAAAGTGAAAAACTAATAACAAAGTCTTCATAGTCCACACTCATATCCTCTTTTGACTATCCCTGCAGGTCATTCATAAAATACTTCTTCACATCCTGGAAAATATTAAAACATTGAAAGGGGTGAGCTCAGATGCTCAGTAAGGATAACAATAATGCGGAAGCTTTCATAAATAAACATTAACATTTAAGGAAATGTATAACTAAAACAAAATCATTTTAAACTTGAACATCAACATAATATGGCCAAAGTAAAATGAGATAATGCCATTTACTTCTTCACATGGATATTCTACTGTTCGAATAATCACATGCAATATCAATAACCGCTTTCATAATGATGGAATGCATAATGCCAGACTATCATAACCACGTAGCCAAGGCCTCGTGCCAAGACCACAAATAAGATTTTGTCAAGGCCTCGTGCCAAGACACTAGTTTGTCTCATGAGACCTGCCGATGCATCGAGGAGCTATAGCGGGCTCCACCCGTCACTTATTAAGTCCAATGCATTCCTCATATGAATAGGTTTAAACATATCATAAACCATAACATAATCGTATAACATAAAACATGCATAAAGGAAACATAAAATTTCCAAATTTCAATAACAATATATCAATAAAACACATTGATATAATAAAAACACTTTCAAAACCATTTTCAATACCAAAATAAAAGAAAAGTAAAACATGGTATTTATTTTTCTTTTTTAAAAAAATATGGCTTATAGAGGAAGCCGAAACTCAAATAATGGTCACGGCGGCAGAGAAGTCGTTGTTGCCGCATATGTACGGAAAGAAAAACATTCCCTTTTTTTTGTTTAGTAAAACGCTTCGTATAAAAAAGATTCCTTTTGAATAAATGTAAAAGTCAAAGGGGTTTATACACCGTATAAAAGAAATTTGTGTATAAAACGAAATATGCCTCAATGAAAGGAGATTGAGACGAAGTCCCATAAAAAGATCATTTTTAAAATAAAATAGATCTATTATGTGTATTCACTATAGGTACACATAAATAATACAAAATAAGAAATAATAATATCATGACATAATTTTAAAGTAGGAGATTAACCCAAAGAATGGAAGTTGGGTTAAGAAATTCCCTTACCTCGTGTCTGACTTGACTCAACCGTTCTTTAACCTCCTAAATAATAAACTAGAGTTAATATATACCTTATTAAGAACCATTTTTAATTTCATTATCCTTATTATATCACTTATTACAATGTTATGAACATTATGTAATTATTTAAGTTAATAACGGTCGTTTTGTCGATCTTTGGTACTTGAGTCAACAATAAATTTCTTATACTTACAAGTTGTTTATGTGGTAGAATATCCATTATCTCCAGAATTATATTCATGATTTAGATGTCATATATATATCATATATATCCAGTATATACATTCATTTATAATATTACGTAACATTTAGAGGTAAGAAATGAAATGCACCGTTCATGGAGACGGTAAGCCGTACGTACGCATGAACGCTACTTTCATTTCAATTTCATATTTAATGGAACGAAATCATAATGATATAAATTTATAATATAATTACAGTATAATATAGTGTATAATACCATTTACTCCATCCTTTATACATCCCACATATGGCATTAACAATTCAAATCACTTTGAGGGGGCGGTAGTCCGCACTTCCTAAAATAAAATTATCGCGTTTTACCCATAATGGAAATCATAATGTATGCCATAAATGAGAAATACAGAAGCATAAGTAAAACATAAAAATATTATATATCATATTTAAAAATAGTGACATCTTAATGGCCACCTTTGAAGGAGTTATATGAGTTTTGAACAATCATCGTTTCGTGAGGCAGAAATTCGCCATCCACAGAAACCGTATGTTCTTTAACCATTAGATGTGGGTGTGTGTAAGTTTAGCTCGAATCCTTCTTATAAAAAAATCCTAGTATATTGATGATACTGTTGTTTTTACAAAAGAAATGAATAAAAAGATTTTAGGGATTTGGAGAAGAAAAATAAAACAAAACAACGTTAGAGAAGACATTACCTCAAAATCGGGTAACTCTTTTTGATTTGAGCCAAAGGCTTCCTTGGGAAGAGTGCTACCCAAAGTGAGGCTTCTATGAGTAAGAGGGGAAAGTTGGGAGAGTATTTGGGCAGAGGTTGGCCGATCCAAATGGCTTGAAAGTGTAAATGAGGTGGGAGAGGTGGGGGCCTTTTATAAGAGGAGAGGAGGGGCTCTTTTGGAAAGATTGAAATGTTACATTATTACACAATGCTTTTAGGATTCTAAAGGTCCCACACTTATATAATTCGTGGATAAGGTGATAAGGGTTCGAAATATACCCATCCAATAGTCTTTGGACAAGTTTAAGCTTTGGATTTTACATTATCTTTTCATTTTATTAAAATCGTTAAATAATGAGGCTATCGCTGCATCATAATGATGTCATAATAATTTAATTTATTTAATGTCTAAAATTTATAAAAAAAATTACTATGATGTAGGAAATCTTTTTAGCTTTCCAATTACTATTTATAGTTAAAAATATAACTTGTATAACCCCATATAAAAATTGTTTTAGTAAAACATGTCATGTTTGTGTCATTTTTTACTTTAACATTAAATAAAAGGTATTTATGTCATTTTCCAACTAAAGTGGCTCCATGGGGTCCCCAAGTTGACCCATGGATTTTCTTGGTCGGCCATGGCACATCAAATGAGGGTAGGACATGTGTCAAGCTCATCTCATATTATTAAAACATTATTTTTACCTTAAACTACACTAATTACCTCTAATCGCGATTAAGAACTTAAAAGTTACTATTCACCAAAAAATTATTTTAATCTCATTGAACCACATTTTACTTCTTAATGACAACCATGTATGTCGGATTTTTGAAAATCAAATCACAGAAGTGGTAATATTTTATTTAAACGAAAAATCAATTATTTAACTACCACTTAGTGGTTTCACTATTCATCAAAAATTGAAGTTTTTCAGAACAAGGCCAAAATTTCACCCTAAGCTATAATTGATATTCCAAATTCAAAAATGATGTCTATTTTACAAAATTCCAAACATATAAGTTTCATTAATTAATTTTATAATCAATTCCCGCTGTCACAACAAATAGCGTGTTTTTAAGAAACAATTTATATCAAAAGATTGGCAATTGTTTATGTCTAATTTCAATGTTAAATTAATTCTAATGACAACCATTGGATAAAATGGTAAAAATATATTCTAATTATACTTTAAAACCACTAAACAGTATAATTTATCACAATAAATTATTTTGACTAAAAAAGTTGTTTTAAATATTTATCACTATTCATAAAAAATTAGAAGTTCTCAGAAAGTTACAAAAAATTAAACTTAGGATAATTTCGATATTACGAATACAAAAATTAAGTCCATTTTGAAATATAAAATTTCTATAATTTTAAAAATTGGTTATTACTATTCATAACGGCTACTTTGATTAGTCGCGGTGTTTTAGATCTCGAAGTTGCGTACAATGCAAGCTATTGCATTATTGAATTAGAAGCGTATCGTGGAAGCTCGGGGTGTTACAATATCAGAATATTATTGACAAGTTATCAGAGTTATATGTTAATTATATGAACTCTTAATACGTACATGATCCTATTTTTGAGTGGCTATTGGAATATATAATTCATCCTTTATTGTATTGTTAATATGAAAATGATACTGATATGAATTCCCTGTCCAAATATGATAAGAGACCTATAGTATAGGTGAAGATATATATGAATTATTATATATGTATATTCTGGGTATTTGATATTTACCTTCATTGGTAGGTGCATGAATATGTTCATGACTACAATTGATTTCCAGAATATGCAGACAGTTGTCTTCCACTTCTATGTTTAGAATATACAGTTTTCATTTTAAGACTTATGAGAGTATATAAGCATTTAAATCATTCAATGGAAGGTATAAATAGTTATATTTCATTGTTGGGGTAGGGTTATGATCTAATAGATGGTATTGACTAATTATTGGAGTATGCTTACAAGCCTTTCTTTAAATGATTGTATGATACTGATCCATTGCATTTGTATTTATAAAAATATTCTGATACTTATTCCGACTAGGAGGAAGAGTATGTGATTTTGTTGGATAAGTTATATGATCATGTTGAATATTATGTTACACTAATATATTCAATAATAGATACATCATCTAGTTTTTCTATGATATCCACAATATTCCATTGAATATCCTCTCTCTCTACTTGTATAAGCAAGTAGTTCTAGAGTTTCTCAGGAAAAATATTTGCCTACATTAATACCATTACAATGATATTCTAGAATATGTATTTAATTTAAGAGTGGGTATTTAACCACTGTTTTCCTCTTGTATAAAATATAATATATGGATGAGATTTATTGGTTTTTGTTTGAATATGATCCAATTATAAGGATTCCAACTATATAATGTGATAGAAATCAAATACTAGAGTTTGGATTTAGTCTATCTCTTGCGATGTCACCTTTATATTATCTCAACCTTCATATGTGAATATGGGTTATTATCCACCTATGGGGACACTACCAGAATAAGGGGATGTTCTTCATATGAACGATTCAGAATATTAGTTTAATAATATGTAACTACCATAGTATGATGTTTCAGTTATTCATTGGGGACCAGGATATAGGATCAATCAATATTTAAAACTAGAATATTCCATCTATAAGAAAAAAATCATGAGTACTTTCATGTCCTCTTTTTGGTGCATTTAACCATCCTCCAAAAGTATTTTGTGAAGTCCTGTCTTTATTGGGATCATGAAATGTTTAAAAATTGATAATCACTCTAGGATGTGGGAGAATATGAGCAAAGATGAGCTAGAGAAAATTTTTATCACATATATAACTCTGGTAGTATTTCAGACAACTTTATCCTCTTACTTCACATACCACAAATATGAATATCTTTTTTTCATTCTCTAGATATGGACTATAAAATTGGTAGGTAGTAGAAATATGTTCCACCTAATTTTTTTGAATCTTTTATCAAGAGGGTTAGACCGATGCTCATCAAGATAGATAGGCCTTCATGTACACCTTCTATGCTATGAACCATACCACTCAAGTGGTGTTTTTTATACTATAGTTTGAAAACATCCATTTATGGGGTATTATAAACAATACTACTTTCCTTGTCGATTGATATGTGGATTTAGAAGGGTTAAAACAAGATATAAATTTACATTAATTGTCACAATTTCTTAAGTAATGAATGGAGGTATTATAATATCTTCACTTGACACCATCACATGCAAGGATACACATCATTGAAACATATAAAAGTAGTTTTATATATAATTTCTCTAATAGATCGTTAATTTTCATGATTTTGATATTGATGTTCGATTCACCATATTTTTCAATTCATATTACATAAAACAGAGAAGTTTTGGTCAGATACCTCCCACTTATTTATTATTATTATATTTAAATAGATCATAAAATATATTATTCATTAGGATTTATTTTTTGGTTCATTATTTTTTTTCATTGTTTATTTCATTGATGTGTGAATCTGAGACAAATTACCACCATGGTATTTGTTAATATAGTAGTTTAATTGACCATAAAAACTTCATGGTTATAAGAAATGTGTCATGTTCACTATTTACATTTAAATCTGAATTCCCATTCATTTTGGTTTAATTTTATTCATGGTCCTTCTTTCCAAATGAAGCCCTCTATGGGGGGCAGATCATCCACTCATTAAATACACATCAACTAGAGTGGATATTATATTTGGCTCATCCAAGCCTTATTAAGGGGGAATTGTTTCACTCGAATATAAATTTATGATTTATTCATGATTCTTACACAATAGTTTTATTAATACTATGGTTACTTTCCCCAAAATGGTTTATCATGATTGAAATAAAGTTTGAAAAAAATAGAATAAATATGATTTCTAACATCACCATTATAAGGGGTAATGTATTTTGGGGACTCTCAATTTATTGAATTTTCCTACGTATATAGAGAATATAGGAATTATAGTCTCCATAGTTCAATAAGATATAGATGAAAAGTACTTTTGAATCATCATAGAGGGTCAATGTATCTATAATGTATAATTCCATGTGGGAGACATGATATGAAGATGTATGTGGGGGAATCATAATCATGAGTGTAGTTATCAGGCCTAAAAATTGGTTTTTGACATATCTAAGAGGACATGATTCAAATTTCATTTCATTTTGATGACATGTACTTTAATTTCATGCAATGAGGATGTAATTTACCCACACAAACACACAAACAGATATATAAATATATATATATATATATATATATATCAGAGTGTTTTCATGTTTGAGGCAGGGGACGTGATCCATGGAGTAGTGTCTTAAATTTAAAGTGGAGATGGAATCAAAACACAATTAGTTTGGACTTAGACAAATTAGTTTAACACCATATAATGAAGACATATGATATGTCAAATTTTAAATAAAAAACTAGTGATTCCATTTATTCCAACATGATTCATTATTAGTTTTGTGTTAAACAGTTCATTCATAGATATTTATAAAGCTTGAGGAACTAATGGGCCTCATGCATAACCATTATAATAGAATTTTCAATAGATAATATAGTGGGAAAATATGGATGATTAAGATCATGGGGGATATAGAATCATTAGTGTACAAGATAATTGGATTACACATGGATGGATAACCATGTTATAGTATTGACTCATTAGAAATATTCAAAATTGAAAAAATAATTGGGCATACATTGTATGTGATAACTATATAATGGATGGCATTGGGGATTAAACATGGGGTAATCCTAGTATATTTTTTTCATAGCATGTCAATAATTGTGTAGAATATAGATCCATGGGTGATATATTAGAGTAATATCATATATGAGATTTTTTAAAAGCAATTTTAGCAGGATTTTATGTTCAAATATATGAGGTATCATCTTTCATGTGGAATATTATCATGTAGAAGATGATGGAATAGTGTAAATTGCGTATCATTGTTGGTCTTGATCCTTAAAGTGGGATTATTTTTATTTTTTTTATAATAGGAATAAAACAATACATAGTTCATATGAATTTAAAATTATTAACTTATAATTAATATATAAACCATGTCTTTTAACATTTTAAAGTGAGGATGTTACACAAACAGTTAAACATTATATAGTAATGATGCTAATCATGTTGTTTAATGTCACTAACTGAGTGAATTACCCATGTTTTCTGACATCAAATAGTTAGATTTTTTTACTATGGATTTTAACATCATATGATGAGTATGTTAACCATGATATTTATTATTGAATGGTATGAAATTATATTCCCACAAGGGATCTAGAATTTTATAAATTGGATAATAAATGGTTGGCATTAGTGTTCTCCATGGGAAATGTGGTATTTTTAGAAAATAGTTCTTGGAAATATTTATCGATAGGATTTAGATATCATATATACGGATCAATCCTTAAAAAAATTCCTTGTATGTCTTTTTATAAATAGAATCAGAATTTACATAGTTCTATGTCCATTCTGTTTTGATAATGCATGGCTTACCAAATATAATCCTCTCCTGGCCTATTGGTGGGAAAGGATGGATAATTGAACTCATGATGAATATTGAACTTTAATATATACATGTTTTTGAATCACACCAATTTGGATTCCTATGATATTTTTTATAAAATTTATTCATTTGGTATATCATATAAATGATGAATAGATGCTACATTCACCTATATATGGGTTATTGGACATGATCCATGTAGTTTGATTAATACTTTTATTTAATGAGAGCCTATCTTATTTAGGAGGAAGTTATCCAACCACATGGTGAATATGGGTTCATGTGATCATATGATGAAAATGGAGTTATGGGAATGTATTTCCATTACTGAGTGAGGTGATTAGGGGATGTGATTTCATGACCAGAAGTGTATCCTATGATTCTATACATGATATGAATTCATTTGATCAGCATTTTTGGGGATGATAAAACAATCGATACTTGAAAATGTGATTATGTGATTTATAAAAAATTACCATTTGTAATGTTTTTATCATTCAATGTTACTCATTGAATTTTTTAATGAGAGACTTATAATATATCTTCATTCTTCATTCAATATTTTTTTTATGAGAGTCTATATCTCATTCTCACTTCACCCTCTATTATCTTCTAAAAGAAAGTTAGGTTTTTCCTAGACACCGACCTCTGATATTTATTCTAATTCATAATATAGGTTATTGATGTATGTTTTTATAGTGGTATAATATACTCATGTGAGTATCCCATTTCATTGATGGTGACGTGATTGATTCAGCACAATTATTTCATTAATTGTGTGTGTACTTTTATTCTTTTGGAATTTCATTTCTACCATTGAAAAAATTGTCTTTTAGGGATAGCCATTCATAGATAATCATATAAACCTATTGGAATTATCCAATCATATATATTCTACACATTGTGTAATACAAGATTAAATAAACCAGAAATTCATCGACATCCATCACGGAAACCATCGAATGATTATTTCAAGGTTAAGTGATCACATGGCCCAAAGTAGTGCATGATTATAGCATGATTGTATAATTGAAAAATCCAATTTCATAACCAACATGAAGTTAAGAGATATGGTAATAGTGTTTTTTCGGGAACAGGACATATTACAAAAATTTTATTTCCCCTATGGTATTTTACATCATTTCATATTATCATAATTCAACTGGTAGGGAGAATATTCTTTAGTTATTATAAGGACTATTATATTAATTTATGTTATTTGATAAATTTTTGATGGGTTTTATGTAGCAAACTGACTCGAATTTCTACATGATCAGTGCTTCCAGATTGAGTTCCATTGACCTTTGGCATGCCTCCTCATATGACAAAGGTTTATGACTAGTAGAGTTGGTGTAATAAGGGTGATTGTGGGAAGACTATAACCTTAGGTGATGTAAATATAATGGTCTGAGTACATGTATATAACTTGCAGTAGAGGTAATGACTCGGTAGACTCGAACCAAACCCACCAATGGTGGAAGCACAATCAATAGAAAGAAATAGTGTAGGGTAATAATCAACGGTAGATGAAATAAAATAAACATCCAAGCATACCACTTGAAGTTTTCCAAAAAATCATGTGTTTGATACAAGTCATACAATTCAATATCCCAAAAGGGTTTTCCAATGGTAGGCCATAGTGTATATATTATAGATTATCATGATAATACAAAAAGGAAATAAAAACAGAAAAACTCCAACTATGGAAGGATACTCAATGTCCCTTATGATACATCCATTTCAAATCAACTAGGATCTTGATCCATAGACTGATCCCTTACCTGAATATAAAATAATAATGTCTACACATGTCTTGAATTTATCATAAAAGATGTGACAATGAGTATAAGTAGGGAACCATCCACGTGTGAATACATAACATAAGTGTTTAAGAAAGACTAAATATAATAAGTATAATAGAATATAAAATTTAAATAAAACAAACAAACTTACCTGGTGCTGAGTAGCCACCAGGAATTTTTCTCCTACTTCAGCCAATGTAGTGATCAATGAAGAGGGTAGGATCCCTACACCATGGCCCAAGGTATCCACTGATGTCAAATAGTCCTAGGTGAACCCTAAGGTTCCACCTAAAATAAATAAAACTAGAACCTCCTGCCAACTGACCCCTCATTTCCCAAATCAAGTCACTATTATCCGGATAGAATGTTCAAGCATGCAAAACCCTGGTCCCCCAAACCCCTACTCAGAAGCACCCATCGGCTCGAATCCCAACGTTAACAGGCACAGTGATATCAACCCTCCATTAAAACCACTACTAGCTCAGCACACAATGTCCCTAGAAATGGGGATCTCATGACTCCTAATATAGTCTTGACATAACACCCTGAATATATTGACACTTATCTCCCAACTAATGGCCTCAACACTATCATAATATGGATTCTTACCGTCGTCATGGATATATATGTCAAGAACCTCTAAACCAAATACCAAAACTGCACTACCAGGGTCCCAATCCGACATGATTTTTCAAAACCACATCATCACTAATTCAACATGTGTGCACATAACTCCAATCGGGGATTTTTTCATCACGGGTGACAAGAAATGACCAAAATAGTACATAATCCACATCCAACCAGCATCTTGTGACCTTGATACCATGTTTCTCAATTTTAATGGTTATACCATCTAATATCAGAGTTCACTCCCTCAACATGATGCCATTTCCACATAAACTAGCAACCATATCATCCAATTATTGATCCCAACACCGATGTAACTTGGGACAATCTCATCTTATGGTTACATTGCCAAAATTAAAAATAGACATTTCCATTTCATACCTTAGGCGAATCCTAGAATTATCCCATGGATGTTATTAGTATAGAACATTTTATTCATTTATATATTTCACATAAATTTTTATAAAAAATCAGTTTAATTAAACTAACACTCTCGTATAACCCACCCAAGTGGTCTACAACCACTATCTTGAACATACACAATTACACATGGTTTGGGAATTCCCAACAGCATTCCATTTGGTCCAATTAATTAATTAAGAACAACCAATTCAATTCTAGGGACTCTCATAGTCAAAATAATGGAATTCTAAATGTCACGCCCCCAAACACATGTGAAAACACTAAGAACATACAAAACCACATTAATTGGATTCATAGACGTAGGTTCATGCGATATTAGCCTATAATATGAAGTGGTTTGGAAAATATCACATATTCTGATGAATACCATGAAAATAGGGGAAATGACTCTAATGGATTTAGTGTTATATGAGTCAAGTGAAAAAAAGAGGCATGGTTGAGGATATCCTTACTGCTACAGTTCCAACACACCCATCAATATATAAAGTGAAGCTCAGGTGAAAGTGATGGATCAAATCTAAGAGGAGTAGGAAAAGGGAGAGTTCTCTTTGTTGTGCATGTGACAAACGAGGAGGAAAGGATGTGAAAACCAAATTAAATATTAATGGGTAATTTTTTAATTTCATGACTTTAATGAAGTTTTATAGTTATCTCACAATTTTCACCTAAACGTGTTTGAACCGTGTGTTCTACAATTCTAAGGTAGTTCCTAAATGGCACTACCCATGCAGCTTGTGGACAATTTCCCAAATTTTTCCCAAACCATGTGTATTCCCTCAAAAAAAACTGAATACCTTCTTGAAATTCTATACACCCCAACCCACAATGTTTTCCAATCCTTGTGGCATTTCAAAATTGGGTTTCATGGTTTTCTAGGAGAGGTTGCATGGTTTACCTAAACCATTTGCCTTGACATGTAACCTCAAAAATTGGGCCTTCAAGCCTCTAATGCACCAAAAACCCATCATAACATCCAATCCATTCTCTAAACCACTAAAACCATAAAAAATGAGATTTTTGGGTTAGGTAAAAACACATAATTAGGTTCTTATGATCAAAAGATAAATTGGAATACCCACCAATTCTGAACATTAAAAAAGGGAGAGGTGTGTGAACCAAACTGAAAACTTGGGATGTTACAATCTCTCCAAATTAACATACCTCATCCACAAGCTATAAAAAACAAATATAGAACCATAAATATAAATAAAAGTGAAAAATAACCTAGAATACCCATATCTCAATGGAATAGGGAAACTACCTCAAGGGCTCTCCACCATAGAATTTACCTACCCCAACTGCATCTCGACACCAAACCTCAAATAAAACTGATGGTCCCACTACCATCCCAGGACTCAAAAGTAATCATCTAACACATCTTCAATCATGAACCTAACAAATTTATCATGTCTCATACTCGACACCCATCAGAATCCTACACTTCATCGGTAACACCCTCATTCCCATGTCACAAATTGAACTAAGGAGGTCTTGTATATAAACATATTCCAAAAAGTATTTGTGTCTATAACATCAATCGACTATCACATCACCTTGATTCCCATATGCCTATTCACCTCAATAGTCATGCATCCAATGATTCTCAAATAGATCCTAGTAACATACACTTCATACATATATAGATTTATATTTATCTTCCTACATATATATACATATAACACACCTAATATGATGTCAAAATACTAACCAACATCTGATTAATCAATACATATAACCCATGCACCTCATGCACCAAAAATGGACCTACACCAAAAAGAAATTTTAAAATAAAATAAAACATTCATGGCTATTCCCACGAGATACCTATGACTATCATATGCTCACTAGCCTACTCAGCACCTGATACCTCCATATCATGCACCTAGCCTGATGCTCGACGGCCTGAAGCCTAGCCTCCCTATAGTTCTGAACCATCAACTAGTCACTGACCCCACAGTTGGGTCCCATTATGTTCTTCATGACCTCTACATGAGGCTGAACCTTGACTACCACCACCTGATACCACTCCCAAAACAATCTCAAAACCCAGAGTTTTCACTTTTCGCTGACTTATAGCTGTCCGAGAAGGCTTATTTCCAAGGATCTCTAGATTCCCAACCTAAAAACAAGCCCATAACTCCTTCACAGGCTACTCACATTGAGTCTGAACATGTCCCAGCCTCACACACTAAAATAAAATTGTTGAAGACCCACTCTGAGGTGTTCTTCCTAACTCCTTGGATTGACTACCCTTATGTAACTCATCTTAGTCTTGCCACCTACTACCCAAAGAACCACCATTAAAGTAACCTGAAGCTATCACTCAGATTGAGTAAGCCCTATCCATCATGTTTCCATTTCTTATCAGTGCCTGGTACATCCCCTCTAATAATAAAGCTAATATGAACATGTTGACATGAACCTGAATGGAATTCCATAAACCATAATCAAAATTCCTCACCCCCAAGGTTTCATCACTCACCATACTGAGTGAAAGGAGATACAATTCAATGAATGTCATATCATTTTCCATGATGTACATGTTACCTTGTTGAAGCCTCGAGAACTCTTGATCTCTTTTCTCACTCCATAATTCAATAAATTAGTGCTCGAATAACTTAGCCTCAATGTCATTCTAGTCTCGTCCCTCGTGTCTACCTACATAAACTTAAACATCCCACCAGCACCTCGTATACAACTATGTAGGTTTCTAGTATCACACTACAACTTGGATGCATATCTATCTTCTTAAAGAAAATTTTCAAAGATTCTATCCAATTCATAAACACCAATGTACCACCCCCACCTGGTAAAAATGGAGGGTGCATTGATTGGAACTCCCTAGTAAGATATTCCATCAATGGTTCTAACCCCTGAGCTCCTCTGTCGATACCATGGATCACCCATACCTGGCATGATCTGAGTTTCTCATATATCCATGTCTCAAAGGATTTCATGTCTGGAAGCTTCCCTACACGCACTAAAACTTGTGCCTGAGCCTGCACATGTGGCTCATGAACTCCATGACCTTCAAGGGACACAACCTGCTTGTGCTCCTGCACCACTAAACTGACATCTTCCTGATGCTCCATATGATCCATCTAAAAAAACTATATACCATGACATGATCTAATATCCCATATAACACACACACACACACATATATATATATAAACCAAAGATGGGGAAAGTAGAAACCGGCAGCATTAACTCACTACCCTTACCCAACCTCATCGTAACCATGTCATTCAATATCCTAGACTCAGGGACTCCTTACCTAACCTCAACAAAGACAAGTATCAAAAATCCACCAGGAAATTCCTTTCCGGACGAACCATGTGGCCTCAAACTGATAACTATGTCACCTAGCCTATTGATCAACTTGATCCCACGTCATTATCCAAGCCTAATCTTATTAAAGGAAAGACAATATATATATATATATATATTACATGGAACATAAAATTTCATAGTAAATTCATATCATGACACAATCATATATATAATTAAACATCCTATGTTCCTATCACAATCAAAATCATGCATACAAGCATTTCCAACCCCCTTTATATACCGGAAAAACTATCAAGTAATTCATTCCTTACCATACTAGGACAAGGACCACTTATCACATAAATTAACAATTCACATTCCAATTTTACCACTCAAAGTGGAAATCAGATCGATTTTAAATCATGAAAAATAGAATATCAATTTCCACCCATGGTATCATGGTTATTCTCTCATACATGGGGCTATAGGTTCCCAAGAATAATTTATGAATCTAGTTCTGACCACATACAAATCTCTAATATACCAAAATACTAATATTAATACTAAGAAAATAGGTAATAAAAACTCCTTCGATGCCATTTTTAGTGCCCCGATCTGAATTTTCCCCTAAATAGTTCCTTCTGACAAGTATCCACATCCTCAAGCATACCTCCCCATATGCCAAAGGCTAGTGACTAGTAGTGATGGTGTAATAAGGATTATATTGGGAAGACTATAACCTTAGGTGTAACTCCCTAACCCCAGTTACCCAGAGTTGGTTCATTATTTCATAACATTAGAATGATCCCAAAAGATCAAGTCTCAAAAGACAAATTAGTTTAGTAGCCTTGGAAACACTAGATATTTTCATAAGTCATACATTACATCATAAATTGAAAACTACATCAACATATTGTCTCCATAGACCACACTCATATCCCCTTAGACTATCCATGTAGGTCATTCATAAAATACTTCTTCACATCCGGGATAAATAAAACATAGAAAGGGGTGAGCTCAGATGCTCAGTAAGGATAAAAATATAGCGGAAACATTCATAAATGAGCATAAACATTTAAGGAAAAATCCTTTTAAACTTGAACTTCAGCATAATATGGAAAAAATGAAATGAAATAATGTCATTTACTTATTCATGTGGGTATTCTACTAGTCGAATAATAACATGCAATATCAATAACCACTTTCATAATGATGGAATGCATAATGACAGACTATCATAACCACATAGTCAAGGCCTCGTGCCAAGACTACAAATAATATTTTATCAAGGACTTGTGCCAAGACACTAGTTTGTCTCATGAGACCTACCGATGCATCGAGGAGCTATAGTGGGCTCCACCCGTCACTTATTATGTCCAATGCATTCCTCATATGAACAGGTTTAAACATAACATAAACATTCGTCTTAAAACTAGCATTTGAAATGTCAGTACTTTCTCCATAAACCATGAATGGTATAAAAATAACACACCCACAGTCAAACATATCACAAAACCTTTAATAAAATATGGAAGTTTTGTATAATAATAAATCAACTTCAAATAAGATTAAAATACATCAAAGTATGTTGACATATATGAAATCAAAACTATTTTAGAGAAATATCTCTTTTTTTGAAATCATCGAAAAGTCACGCATTTATAAAGGAAGTAATTTAAAAGAGATTTATGAATCAAAGTGTCGCATACCACCTAGAAACTTTTGAAAAGAAATATAATTTCAAAACATTCATGTCCATAAAAATAAATCCTTAAAATCATTTTGAAAACATGGACATTAATTTAAATGATTTAGAAAGATAAATCTTTAAAACATTTAAAATTTTGATCTTGATAAAGAGTACCTTTCACAAATTCTTAAAATATTCATTTTGAAATCATTTAAAAGTCACATAATTATAAAATAAAACATTTACTTACAAAATAATCATATAATCTTGTAAGGGAATCTTTGATGATTTTTATAATGGTGGAAAATAGTCGCACCCATCGTATAAGTTAAAAAAAGACATTCTTACCATAATTTTTTTCGAAAAGGTTAAAAAGGACCTTGTTTTGAAAACAAAAAAAGATTCATTTATAAAAATATTATAAAAAGTAAAAAAGGTTATAAATGAATTTAACCAATAGTCTATAAAATAGAAGGAATTATTTGAAATACATCTTTAAGAAACATGGATGTGGACAATAAAGAGATCCCAGTGGATAATTGTGTATAAACAACCTCGGATAATGAAGAGATTGTGAAATAAACCCTTACCAATTTGGTAACATACGAAAAATACACCCCATGAAAGAGGAATCCTACCATGAATATGTAAATACACATAAACAAAAGTTTATTACACAAAGAATACAATTATGGCCAGTATATACACCACACAAAACGTAATAGTGGCAATATGGCATGAATCTCATGGGAATAAGGAGTGAGATGAAAACCCCTTACCTTGTACTTTTACTTGGTAGAGGGTAGGTTAACCTCATTTATAATATTTAAATCATTGTTATTAAATTATACAATAATCATATACATAAATATGATATCATATATGATCTTTTAATATTGTTTTGTTAATAATATTTTAGTATTATCGTCATTTTGGGTGTTCACTAACTCATTTTATTTTATATGTTTTCTTACATAAGCCGTGTTTATTATCCATAGTTTGTATCTTATTAATATAAATAACTATATCAAGTCTTTAAACCTTATTTTTAATCATCAAATGAAAATTATTCTTGAATGGATATGATGGGGAATGAATCTTATCGCGTTCGTGGAGACGGTAGTCCGTACATACGCACGAGCGACAATATCATTATTTTGATATTAACATAATATATAATTGGATGGTATATCATATATAAAGAATCATTATCATGTTATATTTATTATTTACATCAATTACACATTATTATCATACCCATCCAAATAATAATGTTTTGAATA
Organism: Viscum album; assembly: GCA_963277665.1. Classification (NCBI taxonomy): domain Eukaryota; kingdom Viridiplantae; phylum Streptophyta; class Magnoliopsida; order Santalales; family Viscaceae; genus Viscum; species Viscum album. Next base: position 55,364,937 of record OY728143.1, on the reverse strand, counting down.
ACAATTACACAATGACGTGGAGACGGTAAGCCGTACGTACACACGTATAGTGACATGTCATTAAAAGGACGGATAGAATACTGAATAAGATTGTACCATATTTATAATAACAACACAGTATATAGAAGATACTAGAGTTATTATTTTAGGATGTAAATAATAAAGAAAGAATAAGTTTAAGAAGAAAGGAACTTGAAAGAGGGTGGTGAAAACATTACCTCTTCATTGGGTTCTTCCTATTGATTTGATCAAAAGGGCTCCATAGGTAGGATTTATGATCAAAATAAGGCCTCTTGGTTGATGTGAGGGAAGTTGGGAGGATATTTGGGTAGGTTTTGTTCGAGCCAAATGGCTTTGAAGGTATGAATTTGAGAGAAGGGGGAGTTCCCTTTTATAAGAGGGGTGAGGGGCACCTTAGGAAAAGCTAGAAATATTATTTTATAATAAATTAATATTTGGTTTATAATGGCTCCAAATTGGATTATTTAAATTTTAATGTGTGTATGGGTCAAAAAAAAACTCAACCAATAGGTTTTAGACAGTATTGGGTAACTTTATTAATCTTATCTTTTTTTTAACTCTTAGTTAATTAGTTTGACATTTACCATGTCACTTTTTATTTTTATATTATATGGTTAATGAACATACTATATACATCCAAGCGACCCACATGTGGTCCATTAATGATTCACCTATCATGATATAAGTCCTTTGTCCAAACCATAGATTTTTATGAATATAATATGAATTAATAATATAATATTTGTTTTAAAAACTCTTTTATGTCAATTTTGGCACAATTTAATAATTTATTTTTGTTAAAGTCTTAACAACTTTATTAATTCAAACCAAATTCATTTGAGAAATCCTAAAATGTCATATTAACCAATAAAATTTTTTTATGTCATCAAAACTTTCAAATTATATTTATGATAACATTTATAATACCAATTATTTGACTCTTTTATTAATAAGGAAAATAATGCATCATTATTGTGTCATAAATAAATGTAATTATTTAATTTCTAAAAATTATAAATAAAATACCATTATGTAGGAAATGTTTTATCTTTCTAATTAATATTTATAGTCTAAAATATAACATATATAACCCTATGTAAAAATTTGTTTCTAAAAGATATATTTTTTTGTCATTTTTGTATTTACTTTAACTTAATTAATATAAAGTGTCCTTATAACTTACAAGTGGCTCCATGGGGTTCCAAAATCGACCAAAAGATAACCATGGTCAGAAATTTATCAACCAATAGGGATTGGACACGTTTTAGGGTAAATTAATATTATTATAATATTATTTTTTACCCTTATTTATCGGATTTACCCTTTAACCATGGTAAATAAAATATTTACCGAAGTAATTATTCAAAATGTCTAAAAATAAAAGTTACCTATTTACACAATTTTGAACTCCTGATTATAAATATAGAATCCATTTTTCTAAATTCAAAACACAGAAGTGGAAGATATTAATTTAAAATTAATTCCCATTGTCAAAAAAAAAAGCGTGTTTTTATGAAATAATAACTATTAAAAGATTGGTAATTGCTTATGTCTAGTTTAAATGTGAAATTATTTCCAATGTCCAAAATTGGATTAAAGGGAAAAACTATAATATAATTATACTATAAAATTCCTCTAATTCATAATTTATCACTAATAATTATTTCAATTAAAAAAGTTGTTTTTAATTAAAATTTAGTAATTTTCATTATTCATCAAAATATGAAAGTTATCCAAAAAGTACCAAAACATCTCCCTAAGCTAATTTCGATATTCTAAATCCAAAAATGAAGTCCATTTTGAATGATAAAATATATAAAATTTCAAAAAGTGGGTATTACTATTCATAACGGCTAGTTTGATTTGTTGTGGTGTGTGTTAGGACTCCAAGTTGCGTACAACACGCGCTACTGTATTATTCAAAGAGAAGCGTACCGTGGAAGCTTTAGGTGTTACACTCTTCCCTCCTTCAATAAATTGCATCCTCTCAATTTGAAATTGTTTTTCAAAAATAAAAGGTTGAAAACAGAAAATATCTTTGTGGGAAAACCCACATCGAAAATTGGGTAAATAAAATTTATTCTTAATAAGAGAAATAGATAAATGAAAGGGTCACCACCAAATTATGATCTAGATTAGGAGAAAATTGGTGGAAATTAGAGACAAATAATTGGAAGAAAACCATAAATATTTATAGGGAGTGATTGAGGTCATCAATCACAAACAATTGTATAATTTAGGGCCTCAAAGCCATCAATCTATGATGATTTAAAATATCATCAGTTCAAAAAAACATAATGTATTTGGATAACATATTTTTTGTTTTAAGATCCCTTCAATAATTTTTGAGAATTAATTTCATCATAGAATAAGAGAAGAATAAAAATATATACTTGACAAGTAGAGTTCCAGCCTTTAACTAATTTCTATAACAAACTCATATTTCACTCTAAAAGATAATTGAACATAAAAAATATTTGATTTATCCTATTCGTTTGGGGTTCAAAAAAATGAATTTATAATAAATCTACCAAAACATATTAAAAAACTACATTATTCAATCCAGGACATCACGTGGGCTAGTGGTAGGTGATAAATCCTTGTCACCCTTCGGTTGCGGGTTCAAGTCTCGCTGCCTTGTTGGACGCGACAGGTTGCCGCCCGACCTCTGGGTTGTCCTTTTATGGCAATCCAAAAATAATCCCAAACTACAATTATCCAAAATACTTATGTCCAAACTCATAGACCAAAATTTATAAGTAAGGTAAACACAATGAAGATCTTTTTTTCACGTAATAACATTTTAACACCTTCATCATGTATTCTTTTAAAACACTGCAACATCCTGAATTACCATAAAACCTTATTGATTACATTCATGATCCCTTATTCCTTATAGAATACTATATATACTACATTTATCAAAAAAATGTTGTTAACTCCAAAAATGATGGAATATACAAATCATTAATCAGTTTCAAGGTAGTCATGAATATCCAATATAATTTATCCAAATCAATCATGTATTATTCCAGAATCACTACCTCATTATCAGAACCATATTATGGTTTATCCTTATCTCATCATATATTTTCCAAAAATTTAACCCACTATTGAGTCTCTTTTCATGGTTCCACAAAATCTCAAGTCCTTAATGTTATAGTACTACAGTACAATCCTTATTTACTTCATAATTATTATAACTAGTACAGTGTTGATACAACACTCAAATGACATAATTCTTTAATAACAACAAAAGAACTCTAATCATTCCTCCTCATCTGTGGTAGTATCATAACTTGATTATTATCCAATTGAATAATTTGGGTAATACTCTGATGATTTGAACATTGGTTCACGTAGTGTCACAACTCCTTGCAGATGAAGCATTGTACATTTGAAACCTTTTTCTTACCCTTGCAGTCATGTACTTGGTGTCCTTTTTCTCCACACTTATAACAAACTCACATTCCATTCAGACAAGTTCTAGGGTGTTTCTTCTCATAGTTATCACATATGGGAAAATACTTCCTTTACCTCTTCCCTTTATCCATCTTTCTCTCTTCCATCCTTTTCTTCTCTTGCTTCTCTTCAAAGCCATAGGACTCAGAGAACTCTTAACATATCTTATTAACACATGATACTATTTATTCATATGTTGAGAATACATGGGAGACTATTTTCCTTTTAAATGTTGGATTAATACTGTGAATGATATGATCCTTCTTACTCTTTGGATCATATGTATCGATGGAGTTCACATTCCTTCTAATGGGAACCATTTCTATACAATGGAATTAACTAGGTCAGTTTATGAATTGCAATGAATAATTACAAACTTGTAAAATACCTAACGTAAATTGAACGATTTATGGATATAATCCATAATCATAAATATGTTTTCATTGACGAAGTATATAATCATAAACCCTTCATAATGGATTGTATAGAAAATGAGAATTATCTTAAGCATATACCCCTAGAGTGTCGTAACCAAGAGTGCAGCAAGGCCCATTGTCGTGCAAAAGTTCTCGTTCGAGTCTAGCTCAAAGTGGTTTTTTCGGGTTTTACCCCTAGGTACATCTGTGCTAGAACCACCTCTACCTGCTCTTATCCAGACAGGGATGTATTGCTCGGAAAAAATCATAAAATCTCTACAATACCAGAATTTCTAGGAAGTTCTTCTATACTAATCCTCAAAGTCTATCTTAGGGATATGTTCTCTAATCAGAGTTTATCTAAATCTAGATTCCAAGGTTTGTACTAAAATTCCTCTGATACCAACTGTAACGCCCCGACCCCAGTTACCCAGAGTCAGTGCATTATCACATAACATTTGTATGATCACAAAAGGTCAAGTCACAAAACACTGATTAGTTTAGTAGCCCTGGAAACACTAGATATATTCATAAGTCATACATTACATCATAAAGTGAAAACCATAACAACATATTGTCTCCATATACCACACTCATATCCTCTTATACTATCCCTACAGGTCATTCATAAAATAATTCTTCACATACTAGAAAAAATAAATCATAGAAAGGGGTGAGCTCAGATGCTCAGTAAGGGTAAAAATATAGCAGAAACATTCATAAATGAGCATAAACATTTAAGGAAAAAGCCATTTAAACTTGAACTTCAGCCTAATATGGAAAAAATGAAAAGAAATAATTCAATTTACTTATTCACATAGATATTATACCAGTCGAATAATCACATGCAATATCAATAACCACTTTTATAATGATGGAATGCATAATTCCAAACTATCAAAATCACATAGTCAAGGCCTCGTGCTAAGACTACAAATAATATTTTGTCAAGGCCTTGTTCCAAGACACTAGTTTGTCTCATGAGACCTACCGATGCATTGAGGAGCTATAGTGGGCTCTACCCATCACTTATTATGTCCAATGCATTTTTCATATGAACAGGTTTAAACATATCATAAACATTCGTATTAAAACTAGCATATGAAATGTCAATACTTTCTCCATAAACCATGAATGGTATAAAAATAACACATACACATTAAATAATATCACAAAACCTTCAATATAATATAGAAGTTTTTAATCATAATAAATCAACTTCAAATAATCTTAAAATCCATCACAGGATGTTGACACAGATGAAGTCAAAACTATTTGAGAGAAATGTCTCTTTTTTATTTGAAATCATTGAAAACTCGCACATTTATAAAGGAAGTAATTTAAAAAAGATTTCTGAATCAAAGTGTCCCATACAACATTGAATATTTTGAAAAGAAATATCATTTAAAAACATTCATTTACTTATAAATAAATCCTTAAAATAATTTTGAAAACATGGACATTAATTAAAAATATTTAGAAAGATATATCTTTAAAACATTTAAAATTACGATCTTCATAAAGAGTACCTTTCACAAATTCTTAAAATATTCATTTAGAAAACATTTAAAAGTCACATAATTATAAAATAAAACATTTAATTTAAAAATATTCTTATAATCTTTTAATGGAAGCTTAAACGATTTTTATAATGGCGGAAAATAGCCACACCTGCTGTATAAGTTAAAAAAGACATTCTTATCATAATTTTGTCGAAAAGGATAAAAAGGACCTTGTTTGGAAAATGACAGAAATATTACTTTATAAACATCTTATAAAAAGTCAAAAAGGGTATAAATTACTTTAACCCATAGTATATAAAATTTTAAGAATGATTTGATATACATTTTTAAGAAACATGGATGTGGATGATAAAGAGGTCCCAATAGATAATTACGTATAAACAACCTCGGATAATGAAGAGATTGTGAAATAAACCACTACCAATTTGATAACTTACAAAACATACACCCCATGAAAGAGGTATCCTACAATGAATATGTAAATAAACATAAATTAAATTTTATTACATAAAGAATACAATTATGGGCAGTACATACACCACACAAAATGTAATAGTGGCAATATGGAATGAATCCCACGGGAATAAAGAGTGAGATAAAAACCCCTTACCTTGTACTTTTCCTTGGTTGAGGGTAGGTTAACCTTATGTGTAATATTTAAATCATTGTTATTAAATTATACAATAATAATATACATAAATATGATATCATATATGATCATTTAATATTTCATTGTTAATAATATTTTAGTATTATCGTCATTTTTGGTGTTCACTTACTCATTTTCTTTTATATGTTTTGTTACATAAGTCATGTTTGTTATCCATAGTTTGTATTTTATTCATATCCAAAATGATATCAAGTCCTTAAAAATTATTTTTAATCATCCAATGAAAATTATTCTTGAATGGATACGATGGGGAATGAATCTTATCGTGTTCGTGGAGACGGTAGTCCGTACGTATGCATGAGCGACAATATCATTATTTTAATATTAAAATAACATATAATTGGATGGTATATCATATATACATAATCATTATCATGTTATATTTATTATTTACATCAATTACAAATCATTATCATACCCATCTGAATAATAATGTTTTGAATAACAATTACACCACGACGTGGAGATGGTAAGCCGTACATACGCACATATGGTGACATGTCCTTCAAAGGATGGATAGAATATGGAATATGGTTGTACCATATTTATAATAACATCAAAGTATATATAAGATACTGGATTTATTATTTTATAATGGAAATAACAAATAAAGAAGAAGTTGAAGAAGAAAGGAACTTGAAAGAGGGTGGTGAAAACATTACCTCTTCTTTGGGTTCTTCTTTTTGATTTGATCAAGAGGGCTCCATAGGTTGGATTTATGATCAAACTACGGCCTCTAGGTTGAAGTTAGGAAAGTTGGGAGGATATTTTGGTAGGGTTTGGTCGATCCAAATGGCTTTGAAGGTATGAATTTGAGAGAAGGGGGACTGACCTTTTATAAGAGGGGTGAGGGGAACCTTAGGAAAAGCTAGAAATATTATTTTATAATAAATTAATATTCAGTTTCTAATGGCTCTAAAGTGGATTATTTAAAGGTTAAGGTGGGTATGGGTCTCCAAAAACTCAACCAATATGTTTTAGACAGTTTTGGGTCACTTTATTAACCTTATCTTTTAGTATTGACTCTTATTTAATTAGTTTGACATTTACCATGTCTCATTCTATTTTTATATTATATGGTTAATAAACTTACTATATACATCCAAGAGACCCCCAAGTGGTCCATTAATAATTAAACTATAATTATACAAGTCATTTGTATGATCCTTATATTTTTATGAATATAATATGAATTAATAATATAATATTTGTTTTAAAAACTCTTTTATGTCAGGTTTTACACTATTTAATAATTGATTTTTGTTAAATTCTTAAAAACTTTATTAATTAGAAAAAAATCATTTTAGAAACCCTAACATGGCATATAAACCAATTAAATTCGTGGATTTCAACAAAACATTCAAATTATATTTATTTTAATATTTCTAATACCAATTATTTGATTCTTTTATTAATAAAGAAAATAATGCATCATTATTGTGTCATAAATAAATTTAATTATTCAATGTCTAAAAATTATAAATAAAATACCATTACATAGGAAATCGTTTTATCTTTATAATTAATATTTATAGTCGAAAATATAAGATATATAACTCTATGTAAAAAATGTTTTCTAAAATATATATGCTTAGGTAATTTTGTATTTACTTTAACTTAATTAATATAAAGTGTCCTTATCACTTACAGGTGGCTCCATGGGGTCCCAAAATCGACCCAAATATTCCCATGGTCGGACATGTATCAACCAATAAGGTTAGGACTCGTTTTAGGGTAAATTAATATTATTATAAAATTATTTATTACCCTTATTTACCGGATTTACCATTTAACCATGGTAAATAAAATATTTACCGAAGTAATTATTCAAAATGCCTAAAAATAAAAGTTACCTATTTAGACAATTTGGACCTCCTGATTATAAATATGAAATACATTTTTCTAAATTCAAAACACAGAAGTGGTAGAAATTAATTTAAAATGAATTCCCGTTGTCAAAACAAAAAGCGTGTTTTTAAGAAATAATAACTATCAAAAGATTGGTACTTGATTATGTTTAGTTTAAATGTGAAATTATGTCCAATGTCCAACATTGGATTAAATAGAAAAAATAAAATCTAATTATACTCTAAAATCCATCAAATTCATTATTTATCACTATTAATTATTTCGATTAAAAAAGATTTTTATTATTTAAAATTTAGTAATTTTCAATATTCATCAAAATATGAAAGTTATCCAAAATGTACCAAAAATTATCCCTAAGCTAATTTAGATATTTCTAATTCAAAAATGAATTCCATTTTTAAAGATAAAATGTATAAAATTTCAAAATATGGGTATTACTATTCATAACGGCTATTTTGATTGGTTGTGGTGTGTGTTAGGACACGAAGTTGCGTACAACACGCCCTACTTTATTATTCAAAGAGAAGTGTATCGTGGAAGATTGGGGTGTTACATTAGGTGATGATATTATATTGGTAAAATTACATATATATAACATTCATACAAAGTAAATACTCAACAGAATTAAACAAAACTTACAAATGGAAGAAACACAATAAATAATAAGAAATATATGAATCGTAATAATCAAGAGTAACATAAATAAAATAAACAAACAAAAATTTAACATGCATATACCTAAAAAAACATGCTTCCAATATATGTTGTAAAATACAATGTCCAAAAATGGGTCTCCAATGGATGACCATATGTATACATAATAGAGTATCATGCCAAAATAAAATGAAATGAAAAATAGATATCTCCAAGTGAAGTAGGATCCTCAAGGTCCCTATCCATCCATCCATTCCAACTCAACTAGGATCCTAATCTAAATCCCATAACCTTACCTGAGTGTAAAATCATAAATTCTATATGCATCTCGATGGGCCCTTGTAGGGTGTGAGAACAAGTTTTAGTAGTGTACCACCCACATCTTCATACCCAACAGAAATGTTTAATTTGGCGTGTTATATACTATTTTTAATAGACATACAATGTAAATAAAACAAAACATCATCTCTGGTTCTCAACAACCACCAGGAAGTTGTCACCTACGTCGGTGAATGCCAAAATCACTGACGAGGAGAGGAAAATTAGCCCATGTACCTAAGTATCCCCTAATGTTAAATAGTCCTAGGTGAACTGTTAGGTTACACATCCAATAAAATAATTAGGCACCCCATTCCATCCAACACTCGGTGTCCTGAATCAAGTTACTGATGTCCTGAATGCACACCAAGGTAAATAGAATCATGGTCCCTCAAACCCCCACTCAAAATCACCTATCATTTGCAATCCCAACATCCTGAGGCACAACGATATCTATCCTCAAAGAAAAACCATTATCTCATAGAACATCATAATTATGAATATAGATCCGCATCCTACCAAAGTTTTCATAGCCTAATGACCTCAATATAGAAAGACTCATCCCCAAACTGATGGACTCAATGCTATCATCTGATGTCTTCTCACCATCCTCATGGATTTGTATGGGAAAACCCCCCAAACAAATACCTAAGACACAATACCGGTGGCCTCTACTCAAACAAGTGGTCCAAACCACATCATTTACTGAGTCAACCTATGGGAACACGACTCCAGTCAGTTCTATTTACATCCCTGGGGAGAATAAATCACAAAAATAGTATATAATCCATATCCAAATGACACTTCATTTTCTAAAAACCGTATCACTCAAGTCTGGTAGCCATTCCATCCAATATCATGGGAAACACCCTCAACATGAAATCCTTTCTGCCTCAACAAACATCCATGTCAGCCAACCAGTGACCACATCACCCAAGTAACCTTGGCCATGCCCATTCTGACAATTCCACCACCTAATTCCAATTAGCCATCAACATTTCAATCATCAGGACAAGGATAAAATAATTCAATGGATATCAGCAATATTGAAAAAAAATTCATTTATATAATACAATAAAATTTTAAAAAAACAATTAAATTTAATTAAAAAAGAACACCCCACCAACCCACCCTAGTGGCCTATGACTACTAACATGGACTCACAAAAATACACATTGTTTGGTCATTTCCAAAATTATTCCATAAGGTCTAATTAATTAATAAAAACATCCAATAAAATTTTTGGCTCTCGCTTTATCATCAGAACTGCATGCTAAAATTAACACCCCCAAAATGCTCATGAAAAAATCAATTAAAGCTATGGATCATCTAACTTTGAGTCATAAAAATTGTCTTGTATGATAATAACATTAAACTCATTGTGGTTTGGAATAAATCAGAGTTCTTAATGAATTCCATGAAAATATGGGAAAACAACTCAAATGAATTTAGCTCTCTATGAGGTAAGATAACATAATAAAATAGTCATTTTTAAAGAGAGACTTAACAATACTCATCCAGCACAACCTACATTTGATGAAATGGATCTTGGATTAAGTATAAGGATTAAATCGAATAGGAGGAGGAAATGGGAGAGTTCCCTTTGTTGTATGTGTGACCATGAAAGAGGAAATGATAGGAAAACCTAATTAAAAATGTATGTTATATTTGGTAATTAGAATCCTTTAATTATGCCTCATGATTATATTTCATGGTTTTCTTGACAATGCAAAAACTTATTCTATGGTGTCATTAAATCCAAAGTGTTATTTTCAGCAACACAAATTGAAGTTCTCTAACTTGTAACTGGTATAGTGAAAGTATGGGGTCAATTAATAGGGATTTGTTTCGATGTTGTGCATCTCAAATTTTAATTTATTAAGTGAATATGTGGGATTTAAAAACAATTTTTTTTTCATTGTGATGATTCTTTTTGAATATATTGGATGGTAAGACTCTTCCAATTCAAAAAGGATTAAACCTAAAATAGAAAATACATGCAATCTTATTTTTTGTGATTAATGAAAAAAATGAGTCGGGGTGGTATTCTTGTATAGGTAATTGAAAAATTATTTCCATATTATGTTTTTTTGTTCATTATAACCCAGGTTTCTAGTTTTTGTTGATGTCGGAACCCCCTTGGTCCAGTGAGTTCCGACTAAGTCAGTAGAAATAAATTCCTTGGTCTGGAATTTGATTTCTACTGACTTCTAATTAATAATAACCATTTCAAAACGACAATTACACCCAGTAATCATGGATATAACTACCTTAATTCCTCTAAGTATCCCCATAAATTCCATTCTTGGTCTGACATAGGGCTTCCAACAAAATTAGACAAGGATTTCAGGAAACTTGTGTGAGGGCAAATGAATAACACAAGAAATAGAAAAACCCAATCGTCAACAAACCCACATTTACCAATTTCACCAATAAAAGGGGGTTTTATTTACTCATTTAAAATAGAATGAAAAACATACTGAAATTTATTGAATATTTCATTATAGAGAAAATACAATTGAAAAAATCCCCAATTACAAAAAAGAAAAACCTGCAGACTCCATTCCCCTAATCAATTTTTTAGACTTTTTTTCAGAATGGATCCTCCTCCCAATCTTTCCCCCACCCCATGGTATCCTCTATCCAAAAGAAAATTTCTCCATGTATCAGAAATCAAGGAGCAATTCCATTCCCCGCTCATGGATTAAGTATAAATTGGGAAGGAAAAATGAAGAGAGATATAGTAAGTCTCATGGTTTGGGCGCACAGTTTGTTAGGTCATGTGCCAACCATGTGCATGGTTATTTTTCTCAAATATCAAGGCACATTGATTTCCTTGCTAGGATGCTCAACTTGGTTAGTCGTGATGAGGCTATGCACAAGGTATCTATCCCAAACATGTCATGTCTCGCATGGCTTGGTTGTCGGGCCGAATAGTATTGTTGGCCATCTAAAGGTTGTGCGAAGGCCTTTGCCTCCAAAAATGCCTCTCCCTCTTGATTTTCTGGGGAATCTGCATAATTTTTCTAACCATAAGAAGACCATGTGGGGTTCTATATCATTGAAAATTATGAATTTTCCCAACCTTTAATTCATAGTTCTCAACTCGGGTGACTCAAAATCAGCATGCATCGAGGTAAAAGGGTCCAAAATCCCCTAATTCCTTTCAAAATCTCTAAAAAATGAAATTTCTTCCTTATTCATCCCTTGGTGACTAAAGGGCTTATCAAGGCATATTAAACTTGATAAAATCATGAAAAACCATCCACATAACCATTTTCAATATAGTAAACCAAGTGGAAATTCACTATGCATAGAACCGCATCAAACTCCCCCACAGTTGATTGGTTGTTTGTCCTTAAACAAATATATAGAAAATTAATTCAATGTAATTATCAAAGAATTAGTTAGATATATCATAGATTATATCAATAAAATGAATATGAATTTTTAACCAATTATCATTGAGAATTACAACATGCATACTTCATTTCTCCCCAAGTCTATGAAGTTAGCTAATATAGTAGAATTAGTCCAAAACATTGAACCATTCATTCCTAAATAAATATTGCATAAAAATGAATTTTCCCTTCTTCAGTAATAGAAATTCCCAACTTCCATTTTCATCTCATCAAATACTAACATTAGTTAAGCCTAGTTTTCTTTGTCACCAATGGGAAGGCTACCACTTTTATATGTAACACACCGTCATTGACTTGAATCTTTTGAAACATGATGAAATGTCATTAAAATTATTGGGCATGCTTTTGCATATCTCAAAAAAAGAAATTTTCTTTTCAATAGGATGAAATACTAAAATTCAATTGGGAACAATTATTAATGGAAACACATGGTAAAAATTTGGATCAGGTCAAGAGTTTATGAAATTAAGACCACGTAATATCCACTATTGTGGTAACAACAATTCCCAAAACTCAGCTCTCATAATAAAAAAATTGACTTCTATTTTAAGTGGCTCCTTAATTTAAATTACTCCATCACAAAAGTAATTTTTAAATAAATTGTTTTCTAAATGAATGATTGAATGTTCCTTTTCAATCATTACAATGTTTATTCACATCACAAAAGAGGTTTTTCAATCTAAACATATGATTTATTTTTAGAGATAATTTATGAAATTAATTTTTATCTAATTGATATAATCCAATGACACCAATATCAACACTTTAGAAACACCTAAGAAAACATTCCATCCTAAGTATTTTTCAAGAAATCATCCAAAATGGGCTGCAAAATGTGGGCGCCCTCCCACACACATAAACTGATCACAGCCCCCCGTGAAGGTAGTAAGGTGGTGAAGGGTGGGAAATGAAGATAGACAAGGGGAGGGAGAAAAATAAATTAAATCATACATGATGAACTAAAAAGATCCTCTAAATGTTGGTATTTAATAGAAAACAATTGGAGTGAGAGATCCATACAAGCAAAAGAGTGAATTCATCTTGAAATAGTAAGTCCCCTGCTTTCTAGACAAGAAAACTTGAAGAGTGAAGAAAGTAAAATCTAACAATCAAGAGGGTTACAATATTGATTCACACCATCACACCATAACATTCAGTCATGAAATTTCAAAATAAATTACAACACAATCACACTAGAAAACAAAAAAAGGAATAACAACAAAAAACAGTAATTACATCCCATAGAATGATCAGTGGGATAAAAAAATAGGGCTTCAGCAGCTTCATCCTTTGTTAGATCAACTATTGGTAGAGGTGTGACCCCTGTATCAGCAGGATCAGAGGTGACATAAGTTTCACCCATCTATGTGGAGCCCCAAGCATGATCAGGATTGAATTAGGAAGCTCCATACATATATTAGATGGTAGGATGATGGGGAACAACTTTATAAATTGTAGGAGGATGAAGAATGGACATGATGAACACCCTACCTCAAAACGAGCCTTTTCGAGCTACCAATGAAACATTTGGTGTTGCTCCTATGGCCACTTCCAAAATAGTTCGAGGTTGTCATAATGTGTTCCCTAAATGTTTGGGTAAGAAGGGTAATATTTGTATTGTGGTGGGCCCATATAGTCAGAGGAAGTCACAGTTGAAAATGGTGAAGCCTGGGGGAAGAATGGTGAGATGCTGCAGGTGATCCATGAGGTGCATCGTCTATAGTGGCTGTAGGTGGGGGTGAGGCTTAGGTATCCCTAGGAAGACAACATAGATAAAAGCTGGCACCATTTGGATCAAGAATCTGCATCCACTAAAGAAGATTAATTTCAATGAAGGGTGTCATAGGCAGCTCAAAAAACTCATTCTCATCAAATTCTATGTCTAATCGATCCATCAAGAGAGTGATAAACAGGCCGGAAAAAATATCTCCCTTTACCATAGAAATCATAGTCATTATAAATTAGGAGAAGAGGAAGGCAAGGTTGAATTTAGTGTTAGTGATAATTGAGTGAAGAATAAATAAATATTGAGTACTCATTTTTTTCCTCACTGTCATATTGAGCGGTAAAGCTTGCGTTAAAAATGTGATGTAGCACTCGATGGATCGGATTGAGAAACATGGAATCCTTGGCCATTTGAGGCACAAAAGCATCGCAATTCTTGTTAATGGTGGAAAAAAATCTCAACATGTGGTGGGATCCCATTCTAGAGGCGCCTCAGCTTATGCAACACTTTTCACGTGGGAGTTATCATAAATGAAAATGATGGCTGAAAACTCACTCAGCCGGAGACTGTACCACTTATTCCTTAGGAGGAATGTGACATCACCTTTCATTTTTTTTTGAGGAATAGTTCATCCTCCCTATATCAATCTCGGCACATAAATGTATCCCCAAATTCCAAAACAATCTCTTTGTAGGTTTGTTGGTGGACTTCAAGGGCATCGGTAAAATTTCCTTGGGCTATATAAGTCTACAATTTCTCTAAAATACCTAACGGTGAAAGGTTGTAGATGGGAAACTCGTGATGGGTTCTCATTTCCTGATTATACATTGTTTTTACCACATACATTCCTCTTTTTTACTGAATTTAATATGGGGGCCTAGGGAGGAGGTGAATCCAGACCCATGGGCTCACTTCGAAGAAGACATTCTGAAGGTTAGGGGATTTTGGCACCTAAAGGTAACAAATATAGACAATAATATTTCAGACAATCACAACATGAATAGATAAAAAATTGAATTAATAAAATGAAAAACATTACATAACCTAATTCACATCTAAATTTAGAAATTTAAGTTCAAAAATATGGTTTTAGGTGAGAAAATCATTGGTGCACAAGTGGCTTCCAGCAAATCAATGAAAAACAATGTAAAATAAAGAAGAAAGGGAGTACTCAAAGAATAATAGAAGGGAATAAAAGGGAAACTAAAGTGGGGATGTGGGGCTTGGACTAACCCTAGGAAGAAATAGTGGAGAATAAGAAAAGAGAAAAGGAGGGAGAAGAGGAGAAGAGGAGAACTTACCGCTGTTGAAGATCTGGATGAAGGGACGAGGCTAGCGTGAAGAATGAAAAGAAGGGGAGAGGAAGGGAGAGCTCTACATAGTCTGTACAGGGGGGTTGCTTGAGGTGGTAGAGAAGATAGGGGAGAGTTTTATGAAATTAATGAGTTTAAGTGGTCGCACAGCCTATGGCGCATGGTATTAAAAACTGTGTGGATGCCACTGTAATGGGAATTATGTGTCACATGGTCATCGCACGGTTTGTCAAAACATACGCCAATCGTGCAGTTGATTCTGTATGATGAAATTTTAAATTTTTTTCTATTTTGAATATCAAACAACCCTTTTAAAAGGTTAAATCTTGGTCCCCCTTTGAATTATAACAGTGAATCTGAGATTCTACATAAGAAATTCAAGCCTTTCATTATAAAAAATTAATTTTATATCTTAATCTGTTATGATGATTCTAACTAGAACACACATCAATTCAAAAATAAAAACACACTAGCTTGAATTACTAATCACACTCAATAAAACTATTAAATTTAACAAATGTTTTTCAGAATGGCGGGTTTCCTCCCATTCATTTCAACGGTTAGAGTCACTAGTTTGACTTACATGGGCCTTAATCTACCCAAGAATTTTGGTAGATACTATTCCCACCATGTCTTCCATGCTGAGATAGGGAATAAGGCGCTACCCATTCACTTTAAATGTTTTCCCGTTGGATCCAACCACTTCCACTGCACCATGGAGGAAAACCTTGATCACTTTGTAGGGTCTCGACCAATGAGATTTCAACATTCCTAGAAAATATTTCAGATGGCAGTTAAAGAGTAATACCTTATCGCCTGTCTGGATGGACTTCCGATAGATCATGTGGTCATGGACCGCCTTTTTCTTCTCCTTATATAATTTGGAATTATCATATTCCTCCCACCTAATCTCATTATGCTCCTTCAATTGAAACTTCTTCTTGTCTTTAGCAGCCCTCAGGTCATAATTGTGGGCTTATATAGCCCAATAATCTTTATGCTCCAGCTCCACCAGAAAGTGGCATGCCTTGGCATAGATCAATCAGAAGGGATACAAACCTAAGGGTGTTTTGAAGGCTTTCTAAGAGGCCCGTAAGGAATCATCCAACTTTTTCAACCAATCCTTCCGTGAAGATACCACTGTTTTCCTCAATATCTGCTTCAACTCACTGTAAGACACCTCCACTTGACCACTTTATTGTGGATGATACTGTTTCCTCTAGCTAAACATAACCCCATATTTCAACAGCCCATTTTTCATCAATTCATTGTCAAAATGTGTACATCAGTCACTGATAAAAACTCATGGGACTCCAAATTTACTGCAAATGTTTTTCTTGAGAAATTCAACGATGACTTTCATCGTGTTATAAGTTATTGTTCTGGCTTCCACCCACTTGGAAATATAGTCAACACATACTAGAATATATATGTTCCCAATGGATGGGAGCAAGGGTACCGTAATTTTGATTCCCCACACATCAAAGATCTCTACTTTAAAAATAGGGTGTTGTGCCATTTCTACTAGGTGGCCCATTTTTCTAGCTCTCAAGCACTAATCACATCAAGATACGAAATAATGAGTGTCCTTTTTCATGGATGTCCAGAAAAATATAGACTGTATGATCTTTTCTATAGTGAGATCGGGCCCATGATTCCCTCTAACTATGGAGGAGTGAAAAAATTCTAGAATGATGTGAATCTCCTCATTTGGTACACAATGGAAAATCACCCCATCGCCATAAGAGTGGAAGAGCATGGGGTCTTCCCAAAAAGATCGCTTCACCTCAGACATGAATCACTTTTTCTGTTGAAATGTTATGTCTAGATGAGTGCCTCTTGTATCCAATTAATTTCCAATATCATAAAACCATGGCCGAGGTGGTACTTCAGTGGAAAATAGATGTTCATCCGAAAAATCCTCCTTAATCTCTTGGTCATACTCTCTTTCTTAATGGGGGAATTCCTTCCTAGGGAGATGATCTGCCACAAAATTTTATCTTCCCTTCTTATCCCTGGTTTCCAAATAAAACTCTTAGAGGTGGAGCACCCATAGGATTAGTCAAGGTTTGGCATACTTTTTATTCAGCAAGTAATTCAGTGTGCCATGATCTATAAAAACAACAACTTTGGATAGCACCATGTAATAGAGAAATATGTATAACGTGAAAACCATGACTAAAATTTATTTTTATGTGGTAGTATAATTGAGTTGTGCTTAATTCAGGGAACGTATTTCATAATATATAGATATGGGAATATGGTGCAACCGCTTTCCAAGAACCTCCCCCAGTGCCTAGTCACTCCCGTCACACATTATCTAAAATTGTTCCTCCTAATTTGGGGAAATAATAATAGGACCTTCGACCAATCTCTGTTTTAGAAGATCAAAGGCTACTATACACTTTTTATCAAACTAAAAAATTGTATCCTTCATCAGAAGATTGTTCAAAGGATGATCTATCATATAGAAATCACGAACGAATCATCGATAAAATCTTATGTGCCCCAGAAAGCTCGGAATTTCTCGGACTGAAGTGGGAATGGGTAGCTACGAGATGACCTAAATTTTGGCCGAATCCACCTAAATCTATTTCATGGAGATCTGATGGCCTAATATGATTCATGTTTGTACCATAAAATGGAACTTATCTCAGTTAATAACTATATTAGTGTGCTCACATCATTCAAGAACCAACTCTAAATTCCTCAATCATGTACTGAATGACATTCCATATACAAACAATTCATCCATGAAAGCATCAAAAATCTACTCCACGATATCAAAAAATATTTCTAACATACACCTCTAAATGGTGGCTAGAGTGTTACACATTCTGAATGACATCTTTCGATATTCAAAGGTCTCATACGGGGCAAGTGAATGTAATATTATCTTGATCTTCCAGGGTAATGCAGATTTGGTTATACCCTAAATACCTATCTAAGAAACAATCGAATTAATGCCCCCAAATCTCTCCATCATCTAATCCATAAATAGTTGGGGGAAATGATCTTTTCTCGTGGAATCATTGAGCTTCTAGTAATTGACACATACCCTCTATCTTGTGACTGTTCTGGTCTGGATAAGGTCATTCCTCTCATTGGTCACTATGGTGATTCCTCCTTTCTTTGGCACCACTTGTAGAGGACTTACCCCTGGCTTATTAGAGATAGGATAAATAATTCCAACATTTAAAAGTTTTATCACCTCTTTCTTGACCACCTCATTCATTAGGGGATTTAGCCACCACTGTGGTTGTTGAGAGGCTCTTTCTCCTTCCTTGAGAATTACCCTGTGAGTGAAAATTGTGGGGCTTATACCTTTGATATCAGCGACCGTCCAACTAAGGGCATGTTTCCTTATTCTGAAGACTTGCAAGAGAGCCTCCTTTTGTCCTTTGGTGTGTGAGGCATTGAGGATCATTGGTTTTTTATTCTCATCTTCCATGTAACCATATTTCAATGAAAATGGGAGAGGTTTTAACTCGAGCTGTGGGGCCTTGAGAATTGAAGGAATAATCGGCTCGACCTCATCCCTCTCTAACAAATCTAGAACTACTACCCATTTCTAATAATGGTCACCTTTTCCAATAATAAATTTCATTTCATATAGTTCTTCTTCAAGATTGATATCCTCAATGATGGAATCATCGATGAGTAAGCAACCGTCCATCATATCTTCCTCGAGGCCAAAATAATCATCCATTATTGTCAATGCACAATAGTCCTTTTTTCCATAATTTAAACCTATTTTATAGCCTAGAAGACATTGTTTGAAACATTCTCATCACCCACATGAAAGATCAACTATCCTTGGTTAACATCGATTAAAACCTTTCCAGTACCCAAGAATGGTCTTCCTAGGATCAGAGGTGCTTCTTGGCCTTCTTCCATATCAAGGATGATGAAATCATCAAGATGAGTCAGTTTTACCACTTTTACCAAATCAACTTCCAATATACCATGAGGGTGTTTGATTGAGCGATCAGCTAGCAATAGTGCCACTCGAGTCATCTTGAGATCATTCAGCCCCAAATTCTTGAAAACACCGAAGGGAATTAGATTTACACTAGCCCCCAAATCACACAGAGCATTTCCAAACTCATAAGGTCTGATGGTGCATGGGATTGTGAAGCTTCCCGGATCTTGGAGCTTTGGAGGAATGGTGCGTTGAACCACTATCGAATAGTCCTTGGTCAGGGGGATGGTTCCCAAGTCCTCTATCTACATCTTATTTGAGTGGATTTATTTCATAAACTTCATATATGTTGGAATTTGGTTTAATGCCTCTGAAAATGGAATATTTATGTGTAATTTCTGGATGACATCCATAAATGTGGAAACTTGTTGGTCTAGATTATGTTGCTTCATTCTTACTAGAAATGGAACATTGGTTTCATATGGCTTAACAACTTCCTTTCCCTTACACTATAAATCTTCCATTTCTTTTAAGGGTTCATCTTAAAAGGGGTATTTCTCAACATTATCTGCTCCATCTGAGGAGAGTTTGGATTTCATTGGTGGTGCTTCACCTTGTCTTGTAGTCACTTTTGGGGCCAGCTCCTTCCAGTTTCGTAAAATTACCACATTGGATTCCTCTATTGGGTTCTTTTCGGTATTTCCTGGTAGCATATTTGGATTCCTAGAAGAAAGATTATTGGCCGGCAACCCAATCTAATTTTTGAGGCTTCTAATCAGGGCCTCCTAATTTTGAAACCTTGACTCAGTAGTTGTTATAAATAGGACATCATTTCCTCTAGTTGTGATAGAGGTTCTTGATGAGGTTGTGGAGAAACCTGTTGAGGGGGTTGCTAACTTGATGGTTGAGATAGAAGAGGGTTTTGATACCCTTTCCCAAGATAAACTCATTTCTATAATTGATTTCCTTGTTTCTATCATGGATATGGATTCTAAAATTGTTGTTGACCATAACTGGGTGGTCTTTGTGGTTGGGGATGAGGAATCTGATGTTTCTACCCCAAGACTGTATTCTAATTATCTTGTCATCCCAGGTTCTAGTATGTAGGGTAATTATTGGGCCCTAAATTATGTGAAACTTAATTCACCTCACTTGTAGATGTTCTAGCACTTGCCCCTGGGCACTCAGCCATAGCATGATTATCACCACTGTTTCTACATGCTGGGTGATTAACTGCTTGAACTGGAGATTTTCTTTTATGATTCATAGAATCTATCTTCATTGATACGGAGTTAAGTTGATCCGCAGGCATAGTGGTGGCATCAGTGTTATGTATGCCTCTCTTTTGTGTGCCTCACTCAGAGTTCCACTAAAAACTATTTTCCCACATATCCTCTAGACAATCAAAGAGCTCTTCTGGTGATTTCCACATTACGTTTTCTCCAGCCTTAGTGATGATATACCCATAGAATGTCTGAATGTGCATCAACAATGGTATACCATGATGATGTCATTTTCTCAGCATCTTCTTAAAGTACCCCCACGACTCATATAATGATTTGGAGTAGTGTTGTTGGAAGTCCTGAATCTCATTCCTCAAAGTGATAATCTTAAAGAGATGGAAATACTTTATTAAGATTTCTTGGGCCAATACCTCCCATGTGAGAATGGACCATTGAAGAATTCCTTTGATCTAATCTTTCTCCATATCCCACAATGAAAAGGGAAATAACCGAAAGAATATGGAATCCTATGATACAACAGGGTATCTGAATGTGTCACAAATTGCCAAAAAGATGGATATGTGAGCGTTAGGATCTTCACTTGGTAATCCGGAAAACCAAACTGTATTTTGATTAAGTTTCATAGTGGCTGGCTTGATCTCAAAAAGTTGGGACTGCACTGGTGGTCTTACTATGCTGATATCCACTCCATGGATGGAGGGTAATCCATGCTCCATTAGAGTATGGCACATAGGCATGTGTTCCTGATGAACATGTGGTATGTACTGCCAATGCTCTTGAGAGTAATATGCCTACTAATTCTGTTCTATGAATGGAAACAGATCTTGCAGAAGATAGTACCACAGCGGTGGCTGTCCAAACCATGGCATAAACTGAGCTGGCGGTCATTATTAGTTCCTTGTAATGTACTCCATGAAATCTGTAGATTGATTCTAATATAGCACATCCTCAACAACCAGTTGTGGGTTTCCATCAATTACAAATGGATGCCCAACTCTTTGGACAACTGGTTGTTTTTCTTCCACATTTTCCCTAGGATCTTTTCGGTTTTGATCGCCCATAATTAAACAGTGTTGCCTCGACATCATTCTTTTGATTTTAGGATCAATAGGATGTAATTTTTATGACTTTCAACTCCTGTAATGAGTGACTCAGCCACACGTACACCTAAGATCCAACACAACACCAAAAACCCACCACATTTAAAAGAGAAAAAGTCATGAAAAATAAAAATGATATAATGAATAGAATTTTAATGATTTTGATTTTTATTTTAACATAGTTAATTCAACACAAAAATTCAATACACCGTTAACTTATTCCCTAGAAATTGTACAATAATTTGGTGTCGTTCAAGCTGAAGGGTTATTTTCGGGAACCCAAATTGATGTTTCCTAACTTGTAACTATTATAGTGCAAGTACATGGTCGATCCATAGGGAGTAGTTTTGGTGTCGTGCTTCTCAAATTTTAATTCAATATGTAAAGATGAGGAATTCAAAAATTATTTTTTATTGATTTTGGTGATTCTTTTCCAATATATTTAATGGTAAGACTCTTCCAATTCAAAAAGGATTAAACTTAAAATATAAAAGACACACAATCTGATTTTTTGTTATTAATGAAAAAAAATTGTTAGGGATGTGTGCATGCGTAGGTCACTAAAAATATATTTTTCTATTATGTTGTGATGTTCATAATAACCCACATTTCCAGGTTTTGTTGGTGTCAGAACCCCTTAGTTCTATGAGTTTCAATGGAGTGGGTAGAAATAAATTTCTTGGTCTGGAATTTTATTTCTACTGACATCTAATTAATAATTACCCTTTCTAAATGACAAGTACACACAATTACCATGGATATACCTATGTTAATTCACATAAGGATCCATATAAACTCCGTTCTTGGTCTGACATGGCGATTCCAATAAAATTAGACCAGGATTTTGGGAAACTTATGTGAGGGAAAATGAATAACAATAGAAATAGGGAAATGTGATCTTCAGTGAACCCATATTTACCCACTACCCCAACATAAGGGGGTTTTAGTTACTCATGGAAAAGATAATGAAAACCATACTAAAATGCATTGAAAAGTTTATTAAAAAAAATAAAAGAGAAAAATTCCACAATTACATAGAATAAAAACATGCAAACTTCCTTCCCCCGATCAGTTTTTTAGACCTTTTTTCAGAATGGATACCCCTTCCTCTCTTTTCCCCCCCAAGGTCTCCTCTAGCCAAAAGGATCTTTTTTCATGTGTCCTAAAGCAGTGATTATTTACATTCCTAGGTAAATTATTATGAAGAAAGTGGAATTTAAAAAAGGAAGATAGCTACAGTAAGTTACATGGTTTGGGTGCACGGTTTGTAAGGCTATTCGCCAACTGTGTGTACGGTTCTGTTCTTAAAAAATCAAGGAGTGTGACTTTCCTGGCTAGGATGCATGGCTTGGTTAGTCAGGCAGATTCTATGCATAAGGGATTTGTCCCAAACATTTCAAGTCTCACATGGCTTGGTTACTGGGCCTCACAGTTTAGTTAGTCGTGCGGAGGCTGTGGGAAGACCTCTACCTCCAAAAATGCCTCTCCTGCATGGGTTTCTGGGGAATCCGCACGGTTTTTCTAATTGTTCGGAGACCATGTAAGATTTTCTATCTTTTAAACTTTTGAATTTTACTATCCTTCAAGTCATTGTTCTCATCCTGAGTGACTCCAAATCAGCATGCATCAAGGGAAAAGGGTCCAAAAGCCTCCAATTCCCTTATGAATCCTTGAAAAATGAAATGTCTTCATGCTTCATCCCATGGTGACCAAAGGACCTAGAAAGGAATATTAATCTTCTGAAATTCATGAAAAACCATCCACAAAACCATTTTCAAGATAGTAAACCCCGTAGAAATGCCCTATACATAGTAGTGCATAGGTCTTCTACAGTGCTGAGGTGTCGCCTAAATGGTACTACCCGTGTAGCTTGCGCATGGTTTTCTAAACCATGTACAAAACATGAGGGTTAACTTTCAAAAAACATCATAAAATAATGAATGGAAATGTTCCCAAACCTATAAATTTTTCTAAAACATGATTATTTTCAAAATTGGGTTGCACGGTTTGATGGGAGAGGACACACAGTTTCCCTTAACCATGTGCCTTTACCTACAACCTCCAAAATTGGACTTTACACCTCCGACACAACCGAATGTCATATAAACACCCAAGTCATTAACTAAACATGTAAACCCATCCAAAATAAACATATTGGTTTAGGAAAAAACTCAGAATTTGGTTTTTATAATCCGAAGAGAAATTGGCATACCATCCAATTCCAACAATTCAAAAAGGGAGGGTTTTTGACCTTCTCTGAAAACCCAACATGTTAAAGTTGATATACTATCTACTACTCAAATATATATTTTATTAAGTATAATTCCACCTATATGGGTGATTTTATAACATCAATTCTACTCTCCATCTTGGGTACTACCAATGTTAACACATAGGTTAAATTGTATATCTTCATTCATTTTCAACCCATGAGGGATATATTTCTATGGAATTATAATAAATATATTTGATGGAGAATGATGGTAAATATTTTATTGGGGATGACTGTGTTATTTTTTTCAATATATATTCTTTTGATTCATATCATTTTATTAATATTCTTATATTTTATGAGTGACTAATAATGTGGTTATGTGGTTGTTGATCTTCTATAGGTATTGATGTTTTTCCTTGATTGTTTACAGTGTCCTTATTTTGATTCTCATGCAATTTTTCTATAGAGTGTTCAAAGCATTGTACAGATTATTCTCCTTTTCCCACTCCAATCATCAATATAAATCATATTTAAGATTAGCCATGTTTAAGTTGTTATTTTGATGTATATTTGTATAATTTGGTGTGTCTTTCATTTGATTTTTTAGTCACAATAATATTAGTATTAAATGGAATTAATTTTTTTTAGATATTCCAAATTTTATTTCTATATATCATTACTCATACATTTTATTATTTCATAAAATATCAATATACTAATTTTTTTCTTTTTGGTGGTGGTGATGATTAAAGGAGTTGTGGGTAGAGGTCAGTAGAGTTTAGGAGAATTTTCAATTAAAAGATGAGGTGAATACAATTATCTATATTGTATTTCATATATTAAACCATTGATATATGGTATATTCCTTATGGTATATGGGCTTGGCATGATGGTTTTGCTGACACTTCCATTTTTGGAATTTATACAAAGAATATGTGGGATGTAATGTTGATTGTTAGATAAGAAGACTTTAGTTGTTCTAATAATATTGAGGCTTATATGGAATATGGTGTACATTAAATATGAAGTGGTTTCGTAGATTGTTATTAGGTATTATCAATCAACCATGTGTCTTGGAGGGTTGGGATGAAGATATTGATGTTCCTAAATACAGAAATTTTATTGTGACTTGTTACTTTGTTGTTCCATGGTGTTGACTTAGGATTGTAGAATCTTCTTAATGAAAACAG
Source organism: Viscum album (assembly GCA_963277665.1). Lineage (NCBI taxonomy): Eukaryota > Viridiplantae > Streptophyta > Magnoliopsida > Santalales > Viscaceae > Viscum > Viscum album. The sequence continues at coordinate 55,339,872 of OY728143.1, read as the reverse complement.
CATAAATCATATTGAAATGTTACAAAGAGTACCTTTATAGAATTGTAAAGGAGGTTACACCATAGTTTTTATTTAAACATATTCATATTTGTATATCAAGTACTGTGTCACCATAGATCTTCCAAATTTATCTAGGTACAAATTTTAAAAATACATCAATACTAATCATCCTTACCCTTATATTCTAAACTCATTAGAAATATAGTCGCTTTATTATGAGTTCTTTTAGCCTCCTATTTTTTATATTTTACCCTCTTCTAGGAAGATCATGTTTTGGTGATCTATGATGAGCCCTACCCCTTTCATCTTCGATTTTCTCTCTATTTAACATCTAGAGAATGTTTTGGATATGATATTTGGTTGGATCGAGAGGGTCTCATTTAATGTTTGAGGATTATTTTTTGGCTCAAGATTGCTAATGGATTATTTCATGTTACCATGATTATGGGATCCTATCGAACTTTATTTTCTATACATGTAGGATTTTGAAACTCCAATTTTGTTGGAAGACTAATAAATTTGAATTTTATCTGTTTAAAATTTTTGGATTATACTAAGTTTATTTACTGATTGATTTGAAGGGATTTACCTAATTAAAAAAATGAACTGGGTCTAAACTAAATTAATCGGATGGGATAATTACACAAGTGTTTACTTCCTTTCATGATATTTCTATATCCCTTGTTTCTATCTTAATATTATTGATTAAAATACTATTTTTTATTAATCCTTGGGCATGTGTGATGTCATTATTTTAAGGATTATCCTTTCAAAAAAGGAAAATAATTTTTATGTGGTAATGAATTATTTTTATTAAATGAAAAAATTGTATTTAATCATGTTGAATAAACAAAAAATTGATTTTGTATGATATTAAAAAAAATTCTTCATTTTATTGAGTCCTTTAGTTATGCTTAATATTTTTTATTGTTATGTGGTTATTCGTATGGGTTATGAAGTAGGTGATTAAAAATACTCCATAGATGGTATAGTGAGATGAGATTGAGATTATTTTTATCCAACTATTTTTATGTAAGATTATGTGGGCTTCACATTGGGTTTCAGTTGTAGTTGGTGTTCATATAGCTGGGTTGTGGCTGACATGAAATGATTTGAAAGAGTGGATGGGTGGATTTTTGTGAGTGGGACAAGGGTGGTTTATGAGGGTTATTTTTATATTTTTAAGTGATTAATTGAATGTTATGTTAAAAATGAAATATTATGTTATAGTGGGTTGGTATTTAAATTGAATGGTGTTGAAATTAAATGATAATATTTGAATGAATGTTGGAATTTTATGAAAATTTATTTTCATTAAATATTTAAATAAATTGATTAACAAACTTAAATTGGTTAGTGGAAGGTAAACAATTAAATGGAATAAAATTATTACAACATTCCATTTTACATATGTGGTGTGAATATTATAAATTGGTAAATGGGATGGTTTGGTTGTATAGTGTAAGGTATTAGTTGTGCAGTTGGGTTGGGGATGGTGAGGAATATTATCTCAATAAAAGTATAAATATTTGGTGTTAATCTATATATTGGTACTTAATTTATTAATAAAATGCATGTATTTCACTGTTATTTCTATATGTACCCCCACTAAGTTTGATTACCTTATCAAATCCCATAATTATTTTAGTTCTGGTATCATTTTCTAAACTTCCAGGTTGATGATGGATAATATATCTAGCTACTTCATATTCCCTAATCTCCATTACCTTTGTATTATAGATTGTTATGGGTCAAGGTTTGTAATAACATGTTTTTGGAATATAGGATGAACCAGTAGGCCATATATGGTACATGAGATATTATTTTGGAATAACCTATAGGGTATTAAATTTATTATACATGATTTAGTAGAATACACTTTAGTTTATTACATGAGATTATATTATATGTTGGGGTAGTTCATTATAGGATTGAACATGATTGACATAGATTAAATTTAAAATAAACCATTTTACATGGTAATAGACATGATGTTACAACATAAATTTAGAGGGGATTTAGCCCATGACATTTGATGATAGGGAGTTAGAGATACATACAAATGTGGGAGTCATTATTTTGTACCCACATTTTATATTATATCATATTACATCATTATTCATTGTAGTTTTATTTTTTGTGTTACCCTTTTTTAGGATGGGTCGTAGTTGATTATATAGGTTCTTGTTGGTTTTATGTCTTATTTATTGGCTCATTAGTATGATCTTCCCATATTTTATTGATAGGTATTATATAAAATCCTATTGAATATTCATATTATTCTCACCCTAGATATATATAAATTATTTTAATCATTGTTGGGGATATTTGTTGGCATGATAGAAAATATTATCTAACTTCATGGTTTTTTCTATGGTGTCATTTATAAATAGTTCATTGGTATTTTTTATAGGATTTGTATTCAAATGAAATTATTCAAGACTTATGGGATTACATTGGAACTGAGTGTACACAAATTACGGTGTTGATTGGTGGTTAAGTAAGAATACCTAATTTTTACGAGGTAAATTCCTCCCATTTAATTTTTTTTAACCTTAGTGACAATGGGAAACCAAGGGCCAACTAGAGGTTTCACATGAGGGTCACTCTCAATTTTTACATTAGATCTTGTAAATATTCGTATTAGATGTGAGTCATTAAATAGTTGATAAAAATAGTTTTTTATCAATTTGGGATGGCTTCATGAGTTAGGAACTACGTGGATTACATGGGTTTATAGGAAAAAAATCCAATTGACTTTGGTAGGTGATAAAATACAAGTATTATGGTTATGAGATATTATTTTAGGACTTCCCATGATCTAAGTAAGGACTCTATTTTTATTGAATAACCAAGAGATACAGTGACTATAGATGATTGGAATAGATACCAGAATAAATCATTTTCCATATTATGATGGAACAATGGATAAATATGATTAATTTATAGAATAAAATTAAATTAAAATGATTAAATGAGTTATAGGATATTGGGATTCATCCTTTTTTCCATTTTTCATTGAGAGACAAACTTGAAATCATATATCTGTGGTTTATTTTTGTGTGTTTCTATAGTGTGGACATTTTAACCATAATAGTGTGACCTATTTGAGTTGGATGAGTTGTAGGGGATGTATCTATGTGAGTTACAACATCATGGTATGGATATTTGTGGGGGGAGAGTTTTATCTGGATACATAGTGTTCATTACAGAAGCTAGAGATTTCATTTATATTGATCTAACTAAGAAAAAAGTACAATGTTTTTATAATAGATAGTTAAATGTCATTATAATATCCGTAAAAGTGGATCTTATAACTAGAGGAGTGTATAGAGGTGAATTTCTCATGTTATGGGTTTCCTTGATAGATTCATGTCATTAATATATAATCCAAAATTAGATAGGGAAAGAAGAAAATGATTCTCTCTCATTAGTAAGAGATCTTTTAAGTGTGGGAGAATGTGATTTTGTTTAAAGGGATTCATCACTAAACCACATATATATTCTCAAATGTGGGTACAATAAAATTGCATTTTGAAGAGTAATTACACCTTATGAATTGATGTATAGTCACAAAATTTTCATATCCTATATACATTTACATAATTACGAAATATTTTTTATAAATATTAATGTTTCTCAGTTGAGATCACATGAAGTGTGGATTAATCATTGTTCTATAAGGATAAAGGTCATTAGTTGTGGATCACAAGTGTGAATTGAGTAATGGTTTTTACTGACTTAGAGTTTTCCTTAATAGTTTTATTCCAACCATTCTATAATACTAGGATCTACCATGACCCTAATGAAAGTTCAATACCCATGTACAATGTGTATTTGAGGTATATTCATTCACTATTCTAGTTACAAAACATCATTAGGGATCAGTGTGATGCTGGATTCCAATTTCATCTTTAAACCTTATATTAAGAATTTCTCCAGATGACATATGAGAACAATTAAAAACAACCATAAATATCACTTTGGGGAAATGCAATTGGTATATTACACACTATTTTTGTCCCACTACCTACAGAACATTGGGAAAGGCATTGTCATGATGGTGTTTATTAGTAAGGATGTCTGGGATCCTGTAATAGATAAAATAATGATTTGGATAGAAAAGCTCCATAGTGACTAGATATTGTGGGAGGTACCATTTTATTATCATTAATAGTGTTCTAAGATATGTTTTATTTTATAGAATTATACTCTTTCTATTCAAATAACTTTTTTTAAGAATTTATGACTCAAAGTGTAGATATTTTCACTGATTATTATTTTTTATAGTGTTGTTGGAGGTTATATGAGTCACTAAGAAGTGTACAAGGGTAGTGATTTGATTATGGCATATCAACATTTATATGAGGATCTCTTCTTTTACTTCAAACCTATGTTTAACATGACAAACTAGGATTTAAATGGTTATAATGTGTTTTATTATTTATTTATTAATTCTAATGGATAGTGGTATTCTTCGATGAAGATGACAAGCATATGATGTTAATTGGGAATTAAGAATATTATATGTGTTATAGATGCTCAAAGGAACTACATTCCTTGTTAAAATATTTTTTTTATGAAATATAGTGGTGGAGGTTGGTGAGTTTCATAAAATAATTGTTGAGTTCCATAATTCATTTCTCAATGATGTTTTAATATTTCCCCTTTGAAGATATACTGAGTTTGAGATCAAATTTATACATGAAACCAATATGATTTTTATATATCCATCTATGAGGTAATATTTTCTTTTGTAGGAATTAAATATTTGGTTTGAAAACCTGAGGTTGAAGGGGGTTTTTTAGGCCTACTATTTATCGATGATGTTCCCTCATTTTATTTTTCTAGAACATGGATGTTGTACCATAGAATTGTATAGACCACCAGATATTGAAATAGTGTAAAGTAAATTACAACAACACTCTCATAATTATTGGATGACTTGTGATCTAGTTATTATATTAAAATATTTGTGGAGGTGGATACCAAAAGGACCAATTTTAGGTGATGATATGAGTATGTTGAGTTCATGGTCATTCTGTTCAGTTTCATAAATTTTACAAAGGTGTTCTTGTAACTCATTAATCTAGTCTTATATGAATTTTTAATAAGTTTTTGGTTTTTTTAATCAATTATATCCCAATATAATCATGTTCCTAGGTGGAGAATTTTACGAACATTAAATCTATTTTGAAATTTTTTGACACCATCATCTTTATGAGATGATGTTCATTTGTCGGTTTTGGATGTGAAAGGTGAAATGTATTAGGAATGTAGGTTCTTCTCAATGGGGGCTGGTGCTTCATGGGTATCCTCTAAAAATGTTGTATTGGTCCCAAGAATTCATTTTCAGGCAGTCTAATATAGGAGGTTTTTTTATCTCCCTTAGATTGTAACCTCATATATGGATTTTCCCTATTAGTATAGGTCCTTCTGATTAAATTCTACGTGGTAGGGATATGTTTATTGCCTTTTGGGGGTTTATTTATTATCTATTTTATAGAGTAGGGGTGTCATTTGAGGTGTTTTTTTATGCTTCATATCCTATATAGGGATGTGTTTTTATGAAATAGTGAGTAGTGATCTCATAAGGTTATAGGAAGGTATGTACCAATGATATTAACTATAAATCTGATGATCTAGAGTTGGTTGTGGTTGGTATCACTATAATTTTGTGGACACAGTACATAATCATTGTCTGAATTCTTGTAGTTATAGAATAACACATGACAATAAAAATTTTCTATCTATGTGATCTGAATCTTTCATAATTGGAGTTGATGGATTTTCTAAAAGGTTGTGATTTGAAAATATATTCCACCAAAAATAATGGGAATTTAGTTAAAACTCACTAATTAATATTTCAAAGGTAGATAATTTTATAGAACTTGGATATGTTTGTAGAGGTATGTATGAGTTTGTAGTGATAAATTCCACTATAGAGGTGGTTTTAGGAAGAGAATTCTTATTTCAAATGATTTTTCAATAATCCATTACTGTAGAGAGAGGAGAATTATTAGTGGGTTGACTCTAATATATAGTTCATAAAAGATGGATTTTTCTTGGGTGGTTCTATAGAGGTATGGTTGGAGGATTATGAAGTTTAGAAACTGTTTTAATGGTAAATGTTTTGTTCTAATTGTACTGCACGAGGGGGTCCTCCTAATTTTTGTAGATCAGTAATGATATTGTTTCTGCGTGGGTCAATGATTTATCATTTGAAGTAACATCAATGTTAGTGGAATGAGATATTGTTACCAGTAGTGTAGTTTTTATTACAGTACATTTTAATTCACTAATTGTTGGAAATGCTTCCTATTATATGAGCGACTTTATTGTTATTGTATGTCCCCATATTTAAGTCAGAAGAATTATCGATGGATTTCATCACTATTATACCATGATCCAATGGTGGATTTGATTATTTCTGTTAGATTGTGGATTATTTAACATATTTCACTGTAATCCTTGAAATTAGGGAGTCAGGTGTTGTGGAGTATTTTTCATGTTAGTATTTGAATGAGGTGGTTATACCTCACTGGGTACCAAGGACTATCTTTTTCTAATTTGATTCACAATTTACATCATGAGTCATGAGAGGGTTTAAATATAGTTTGGCTTCCCAATTTCATTTTATAACTCTTTTCCATCCTCAAATTATTTTAATACTGAGAGGACTATCCAAAAAATAGTGAAAAAGATACATGATATAATTATGGAATGTTTTTTTTACTTTATATAGAACATTACCTAGAACTATTTGTATTATAATAATACCCTACACACCTCCATTTGTGGGTATTAATTAAAGGTTGGGTACATACAAAATTTTCATTCTAAGTTGTGATAAATTTAGATTAGGGATTCAATTGTCCTTTATATGGATGTGTTACACGGCCTAGTAAGGATTATTTAGATCATCCAAGATAAGATGAATATAGTAGAGTGCCTTATAAAGTCTTATGAATAATATAGGAGTATTTTATTAGTGATCAATGCTAATAATAATGTATTCATGAGGGGTTCACCTTATAATTTTAATTAGAGGTTTGGTGGTTGGAGTAATATTTCTTCCTAGTGCATCCATCCATTAGATATGTTCTTTTATATTGGAGATGATACGTATCAGTTTTCCCTTATTCTACTATAGGATAGGTTTCATGAATTCCTTGATGTGTCCCAAATAATATGACATCTTTATATTAATTATCATTAAATTGATTGTGGAGAGATAGATATTGAGGGTTATGTAACATTCATATAGTGATTAGTTGAGATGTTGGATAATCATGAGAAGTTCTCATTCATGTCATACATTCCGTTTTTTTATATATGACGAAGCATAGCGGTATATAGGATAGTACATTGGAATTGGGACATAAATTCATTATTTATAGCATGATATTCTTTGATTACCTTGTTTTTCATGATTGAAATTATTTTTATATCTTTTTGAAATGAATGAAGTTTTTTTCTAAATATTTTTATATGATTGTTACCTCCTCATATTTTCTAATTCATTGGTCATAGTGGAATCTCATTTCATATGTGGCTTCCAAAGGATTTATTGATGTTTTAGTGGTTTGTATGGTTTTATTTATTTGATGTATTTTCATATTAGGGGTGAAAATAATTTTAGGGGTATCTAATTTAATGAAAAATACCTTAATTACCCATTAAATGTCATGTTTTTATAGTTTTTTTTTTGTAAGGATAAATGGAGAGAGGTCAATGGAGATGACTAAACACATTTAGGTATAAGAGGATCATATGGAATGGAGCTCTAGGTTGTGGTGTAGTGGATTCCATTGTTTCATGGTAATGGACTTGTAACATAGTGGATTTTCATTATTTTTATCATGGATATACTAAAATATTGTAGGAATTTTTCTTAGAGGTGATATTTGGCATGGAATTTTTAGATCGATGGATATTAGTAATTTTTTTGATATAGAGAAGCATATGTTATAGGGTGAACACTAAATCATGGGGTGGTTTATGTTATGAGTGTAGTATAAAAGACATGGAACTTTCACTATACAAGGTCGTGATTTGGATTTCTGATTCCTTGTCTCATTAGAGGATTGTATGGAGTGGTCATGCCCATTGTCGTGTGGTTGACACAAGTTTCTGGTAATATACTATGGAACACAACATGGAACTTAGAGGTATTTGGGTCAATTCCCTTGATAGTGTATAAAAATACATTGCATTATATATTATACAAAATACCAAACCATTATATCATGGATAATATTTTTAGGTAATTATACATTAAAATTAAACATTTAAAAAATTTGAAGACACCTTTGATACACATTATTCTTCAAGAAATTATCTAAACTCATGGGAAAACTATATTCATTTTTAAGATCCCTTTCATCCCTTTATTTCTTATCCTTGATCCATGGATTGGGACATCGTGTGTTAGTGATCTATGTTGATTCATGCCCATTTACTCCATGGTTTTCTCTATCTTGATAATCATGATAAGGTTCTGTAGGTGGAATTTGGTTGGATAATGATATTAGGTGAAAGTGGTTGATGATGGGATTTTTACATTATGTTGTTAATGTGTAACATTGTGTGATCCCAATCATGGTTTTGTCTTTTCCTTTATTTTTCTTACAAAGATGATTGTAATGCCTTACCGACTAGTCCTTTATAGCTATTGCACACAAATAATCATTTTGATACCGACATCCAACTCCAACTATCTAGAATCCCTCTAAAAGAAATTTCTTTGTCAAAATTTCCCAATACAACACCCCAACATTGGTGGAAATAGAAAAGGTCACCACACTATCATATACCTCTTTTCAGATTCCCATATCAAACTTCATTTATTGTACGTATCCATCCTAGATCATGTCAAGGGAGTACAGAGTAAGGTATTTCAACCTCGTTACATACTCATGCACAATCATCCATACTTTCTACATCTCCAGGAGCTAATAAATTTGAAATTAGTGAAAATATTAAGCATAGTATACCTCATGGAACAACTACTAGATGTCAAACTATGAGTGTGTCAAATATTCATGCATATAGGTAACATAACTCCATCATTTCCTAGATTATTTTTGGAAAAGTTTAGTTGTTAGTGAAACCACCTGATCCATGGGGTTCCAAATAATCTTTAAGATATAGACAATTGAATCTATCCAATCTTGTGTGTCCTAGAAAACTAGTTCACTATGAAATCTCAGCATCCCCTAGAATTGTAACTCACATAGTGCACTGAGACTATGTGTGCCATCATCAAACTCATCTGGTATAATATGATACTCAAAAGGTGGTGGTGCTTCTATATTTTTTCCTTGAAGAAGAAGTTAGAGGGATGGTACCATAATTGAGGCCATGTCTCCCATCAGATCATCATCATGATCCATAACATATATCATATTTTTCCATCATCAACAAGGCATCCTAAAATCTAATAATTACATACCGCACTCAAATGATCTTGTATATATATAAAAATAATGGAGATCTGACTCACAAAGGATAATCAAAAATTCAACCCTATATGAGTCATGAACCATTAATCCTTGCAACCAATGTCTAGGTATGTTGAGTGGAAAAGTAGGTGGTAAAGGTCCTGGTAAATGGATACATTGGCCTCTCTTACCATTACGAGATCCCCAATCTTGAGAGTTGAACTCAAGAAACTTTGACCCTATTTTACTAATCACAATTAAATGATCATAATATAACTAATAAAAACAACATCCCAAGTATTGAACTGATCAGATACTGATCTAAAATGATCCAACAAAACTGGGTCACAAACCCTAACTACACCAAGCTCGCCATCATAGGACAGGGGTGGTGATAAGTGCTAAGATGAATATCCCAGAAGGAATGCCTTTACCTAATTTACCTATAGACAGACCCCAATCCATATTAATTTCTATGTGTAGATAAATAATAATAAAAATTTAAAATAAAAATAAAATAAAAAAAAAGAAAGAAAAACCTCTAAGATGTACAAGAGTGCAATAGTTCAAGATGCAAATTAAAGGGTAAAGATAAACACAAAATAATAAATGTGTCCCAACCTAGAAAAAAACTTTAAATAAACATTTGAGAGATCCCAACTCCTGATCTCCATGGCATGACAACCATACATAGTCTACAACACCCAGTATCCCTATATTCCTCATAATTCATTGTCGACCTATCTTTCGTATTCATGAGACACAAAATGTATAGGATAAGATCATTAATTTTTGAGTATATACAAACACATTTGGATGACTCGAATGTAGAATGGGGAAAAGTAATAGATACAAAAGAAATAGAAATTTTCCAGGTATTATATAGGATGTTTCTCATCCAAAAATTAGTGAAAGAGTAAACTCATCCAAGAAAAAGAGAATCAACATAGTGTGTTGATGAACTACACATCAATTATTTTCCACCTAATGAAAGAGATTAACCTCATCCAATCGTGATTCCATAAACATGGAATGTTTTTGACATACCCATGCATCTTTGCAACCCATGGTAGGAGAGTAACCAAATTCAATGGTATGGATACAAATGTGTTTGTGTGTGTGTACATAGTAAAAAAAAACTAAAACGATAGGGAAATGGGATCTCCATATCACCTCATGGCTTAGGAAAACAGTCTCCAATATTTATAGAAGTCTAATAATAATTCCCATAATATCTCACATCATCCTAGAATAAACCATCTGAATAAAGTAATGAATTGTCACTATGATACAGAACTTTGAAGGTGCAATCTATATGTAAAGAACTGATACCTTGGTAGAACATGAGGGTTCCACTCATCAGATATACATAGGACCCATACATTGTTACAATAGGAGGGTGCCACTATAATAGTTGATGGAGGATCCATGACCTTCCCAGTAAGTGGGTTCTAATTTGATGGTAGAGGACCCATTCCCATCATAACTGGATAGTTCCCCTCTAAATGTCATTAGAGAACCCATGACCTATCCACCAATAGGGTTACAATCTAATGGTAGAGGACCCATGACCATCCCAGATGGAGGACTGTACTTTATAACTCGGTATAGGGCCAATACTCATCCCAACTAGAGGGTTACACTCTAGTTATTGAAGACCCATAACGATCCCAATAGGAGGGTTCAACTCAAAATTCCCCTAGTGATCCTACGTGATCCCTTCAATCATCATGTGTAACCTAAACAAGTTCAGTCACTATGAACATTCACATTATATCCCAAAATACACGATTGAGGGAACCATTGCATTATAGATGAAAAAACACTTATTATAGGTTACTCATGGTACAACATCTGAGTCTAAACAAAAATGATATGTCAGATTGAAGGTTCCATGAAAGTATATAATGGGTACACAGTGTGTGAGGGGTTCACACATCATGTGTTCATACTCCAACACCTATTAATAACCTTGAAGTTACATGGATCACCAACAATGTAAGGATAAATGATGTTTCTATGCCACTCAAGATCCCACCCATGTTCTTGGTCATGTCTATGTATCCATCCTGTGTCTATGTACTTTACCCCCATGTCATGTACTTTACACGAGGACCATGTAATTTGGTATAGGTTTTGTGTAAAAATTCTCATTATCATGTACACTCAGAGTACATATTGATTATTCAAACACAAGATGACCTGGTGTGTATGATCCAACATGTTGTGTGATACTTATAAATTTCCGAAACTCTATTTGTTGATACTAAGGCATGATAGGTAGTGTACTCTTAGAACAATATGTCTTGTAGCCATGATTTTACATGAAATACATTTTTTTGATCCATTCACTATTTCTAGTATTCCACCTTCATATCTGGATTCACCTTCACCTAAGAAAGTTTATTGTTATTTACATTGGACATTTCCTTCCATTTGGTGGCTAAAAATCCACATTCATCACCATAATGGTTTGTCTCTCAACTCGAAATCCTCAGTTTCCACCACCATTGAATATTCAAATTCCAATGATTCAAATGATATCATGTGATACCACAAACAATAATAAATCATTACTAATTTTTAGATCAATATATTTAATGAATATTATTCATGATTTTATATAGAAACCCAATCCTTTTTCATATAGAATTACATGATTTTAATCATAATTATACATCATAGTACAAGACAAGTATCGTGAATTCTAGCATCTTTGAAGACAGGGTACATAAAATAATGAAAATGGGGTAAACACTTCTCTCTTTAATATCAATAAAGAGATCCTAACTTCTTTTGAACCCTTACATATGCATAAGATACCCTGGGGAACACATGAATAAAGGGATGATCTAAAAATCCCCGTAAGGGAAAGAACATAAAAATAAATCGTAATCACTTAAGTTAGGATGCCTGGCGTAATGATATCAAAAGCATGGAACATATGGAATCATAACATATAAACATGGGATCATATAAACATGGAATCATATAAGTGTGTTAGAAACATAAAAAATTTCTTTAGTATAAGTCTAGGCTAACAGCCATTCTCGTTTCTCATTGTAGTAAAGGTTAAGGCTAACCGCCAATCCCATTTCCTTGAGTAGCACAAGCCAAGGCTAACTACTAAGACCGTTGCAGATCACATCCTATGAGACTTAACATTACCCAATGAATTGGAGTGATATCTAGGTGCACCCATCATATATTTCATGAAAAAATTTCCAAATAAAGAAATCACACTTAATCAATCATTGGTATAGATAAGGGTTGCCAATATAAAGAATTGGGTACCATAATCATGACATAATGCATAACCAATGGGCGTATCGTGAAATTTTCCATGAAAGAAAGGTATTAGAAAATACATGGATGTTAATAAGGTAAAATAGGCATATAAAATGGTAAGTGATAACAAACAGAAGTGACAATATATAAGAAATTTATTTTTGAAACATTAGCATTAAAACATTTTTGTGTTGTTTTAAGGAAAATACTATAGATCTTTCAAAATAGAAAAGGTAAAAATATTTTATATAAAAAAATTAGTGAACCAATAATGTTTTCATAATAAAAAATATTGATATTGTAATGTCAATGGTGTATTAAAATAGAGGATAGAGTGCACTTGAAATCAAGTAAGAATTCACGATGTACCCTTAAAATAGATTTGCATATCAGAAAGTACTTAGGAGAGAATCATTTAAAACATCTATATCCCTGAAAGAGAGTGATGAAAGGGTCTTGATAAATGAATTTTTTAAAACTAAACATAATTTATAAGATTCTAATAAATAGATAACATAACTCCATTATGATATAAATAAATATAAGGCATCCTTAAATAACAAAGGAGGTTCGAGTAGAATTCTTCACTGATTATCGGCATGGTGTCAAGTGCTCCTAAGAGAGCTTTATGAGAGATAAAAGGGGTTTATAATCACATATAAATTATGGGGGATGTATGGGAGATGTTATAAATCATACCCCATAATTTGGGAATACACATAAAAATGCATGGCATTGAGGAAAAGTTTGATTAAGAGTGAATTGGAGAAGATCCCTTAGCTTAAGTCTTATGGTGATCTTTCCGTGAACTTAATGGCCTTAATAAACAAATTAGTTTCATTAATTAATAATTAAATAAACTATAATATATTTAAAGTATTTATTATAATCTTTTTATGTTCATACATCACCTTTTTAATGGGTTAAGTTGAACAATTTCATTGTTTGGGACAGTTTGTCTTCTTGGTTTTCAAGATTGGTTAACTTATATTCATGTTCAGATAAACACATAGAAGAAAGCGATTGACTATAATTGATTATTTATGTTATTAGTGAACATTAAAGAGATTAAATGGTTATAAAAATTCATTCAGTTAAAGGAGTGATGATGAATTATTATATAAAACTTTAGTGATAACTGTTTTGGTTAATCGGTGGGTTTGATTACAATAAACATGTTTTTCTTTATAAATTAATACCATTTTTTAAAAAAGGATTATAGAAACTTTACTAGGATATATTACATATATAATAATATGGTTCAAACATAACAAAAATGGTTTAATGACCATAATCAAAGATGATTATAGAAACTTATAATCTGGTGTCCTTAAATGTGCTACATTAACACAACTCAAACGGTGATTTCATTTCTTTCAAATAAAAGTATTGGAAAATATAGAATAAAATGAATTATTCCATTTTAATAATATAATCCTAGTAAATTTATGTTACTGGGGTTATCATACCATTTGGGTGAAGGTATGTGAGGAAATAAATAAGAAAAAAATAACTTGAAAGAAATGAAAAAATTGGAAAGAGGAATTTACGTCTTGTGTCTACATCATTTGAGAACCTCTTATAGGGAAAGTTTTTGATATTTTTATGATACTAAAGGACTTTTGAACTAGTGGAGGATCTTGTGGATATATTTGGGTACAATATTGGAAAGGAACAAGGCTTGAGAGGAGTGAAAAGAAGAGGGAGTGAGGGGGGATTATAGTGGAGGAGAGGAGGGGTTTCATAATTTTTTAATTATTAGTTTATTAATTTCCACCAAGGCCTGAAATAGTGATGAATTCATGAAAAAAAATTTAAATGGGTCATGTGAATTCTAACCAAGGGTGGGTACATCATCCATGATTCTAGTAATAGTCTATTTAGATTATAATGTATATATACGGTAAATTACTGTATTTTACTGTTCATCTGAAATTCAAGTATTTCAGAAAAATATAAAAAATTCCCCCTAACCATTTTTTGATGTGTGGAATCTAAAAATGACATCCATTTTTCAAAAATAATTTTCAAAATATAATTAATTTAAAATTTAATTAAATTCATAATTTTTTTAAGAAACCAGTTTTAAAACATTCATTTACTTATTCTAAAATGTAGGTACATCATACTTTCACTTGAAACTTATTTATATACTATCATAGGTAAGGTTAATATTAATTATTTTATATAACTACTCATAAGGTTAACATTACAATTCCAAAAGTTATGTTACTATTCACCAAAAAATTAAGTTGGTCATATTAGACTCCATATAACCTACTGATTGTAACTAAGTATGTCAGATTTTTAAAATTTGAAACATAGAAGTGAAAAACATATGTTTAAAGGTCACAAAGAACTTAGTAATTAATTATGTTGTAATTTCATGTGTCTATATGAAATATTTATAATAAATGAATTTCTATTGATAAAAAATTTGGTCATTACATTTCAGGGGTCCGATTAGGCTCAGTACCGCCCGATAATGTTGAACCAAGACTGCAGGATCCGACTAATGAAGAACACACAAAAATATTGAGATGAAGTCATAATAAAAATTTATACCAATCATTTCCATGAATTATTGGCCAAAAATCATGAACTTTTACTTCTAGGTTTCTAAAATAATTTAATAATCAATTAAACTGGTACATATGTGTATTCAAAGTTTAGCAATTTGGTGTAGACCATATAAATGATGATTCGTCTCAATTAATTTAATCAAAAACTGTGTAACACATATTTTTAAGTGTCTTGCCGGGGTATTTTATTTTTTTTCATTGAAGAACGTGATTTCAAATAATTGAAGGAATTCATTGTGGTTGTTGTGTCCCGATATGCTCTCACACAGAGATTTTTCTTCATCTACTATGATATACCAATGGAATGAGGAAGGATAAGCTATTAAATCATCCCAACATTTATGTGGTTAACCAAAATGGATTCTACATAGTGTAGGATTTATAGATATTTTAGTTAGTTTGAAATAATAAATTAATTTAATTAATTAACCAGCTGAATGTATCGCCAATGGGTGTGAAGTCTGGACACCCCACGCTGTTGACGCTCCTTTTCGTCACATTGTCTAAAATAACGGAAAGGGAAATGAATTGGCACAAAGTGATTCATCCTTGTAAGAAAACATCAAAAATCGACAAAGGAATGAAAAAGGAGTCAAAGGACCTAGGGTCGCGCAAGTTCCCTTACTGTCGCGCAAGTATACTTGCGCGCCGCCTAATGGTCGCGCAAGTGACTTGCGCGCCCTAAGTGATAACTACCCGAGGTCTTCTCCAGCCTATAAATACCCCCGGTGGGCCCCCCATTTAGGGAGAAATGTTTTCCAGGATTCAGATATAGAGCTCTGAACTCCCAAGTCTCTTCTTCAGGTCTTCCGAACA
The DNA here is from genome assembly GCA_963277665.1 of Viscum album. Lineage (NCBI taxonomy): Eukaryota > Viridiplantae > Streptophyta > Magnoliopsida > Santalales > Viscaceae > Viscum > Viscum album. The sequence goes on along the minus strand of OY728143.1, from coordinate 55,323,743 downwards.
CTTATAAGGTAATTATTTACCTATAATGGATGGTCTAAACAAGAGGAGTAAGTTCTAAGTGTTAGAATTTACTAACACTTGTGCGCCTAAGTGTTTTACCCTTAAAGGAAATGGACACACTTTCACGCCCCCCTACTTCTTCACCATAACTTGTGCGCCACCTTCTGGAAAGCCTCTAGGGATAATTCTAAAGGCTTTGATCAAGGATCGCCCAAATATTTCTCTAAGGGATGAAAATCGCACAAGTACCCATGTGTCGCGCAGGTATACATGTGCGGCCAGGACTTGCGCACCCACGCAGTACCTGCACGCCTGCCAGGACTTGCGCGCCCCTATCTTTTTGGGTGCCTTTTTTTTCCCATTTAACCCCTCTTATGCCATTACACCTCTCATATTCAAGATTCAGTCTTCAATACACTCTTCAAGACATTTATGGAATGTTTTCTTGATTGACTTCCTTATCTGAATGGAATTATGTGGAACATCTCTCAAAACATAGTGATTTACACATCTTTATGTCACTAAGGTTAGATATTTCATTCATTCAACCTCATCCTTTAAGATGAGATAACCCCTTAACCTGGTCCTCCTTTTCAGGAGTAAGTCCCAGTCATAATTCCCATTAATTTTGGGCATCCTCATTAGGAGTAAGCCCCAAGTCCTTTAAAATCTGGGCATCCTTTTCAGGAGTAAGCCACAAGTCCCCTAATCTAGGCATCATTTTCAGGAGTAAACCCCAATCTTAAAATTCCCAAATATGGGCATCCTCTTTAGGAGTAAGCCCCAAACATAATTCTATTAACCTGGGTTTCTTTTTCAGGAGTAAGCCCCAATCTCAAATATGGGAATCCTCCTCAAAAATAAGACCCAAGTCCCTTTAATTTTCAAATCCCTTTAACCTGGGCCTCCTTTTCTGGAGTAAGCCCGAGTCTTAATTTCTCTTAACCAGTCATAATTCTTTTGATCTGGGCTTCCTTCTCAGGAGTAAAATCCAATCATAAGTCCCCTCTTAATTTGGGAATCTTCCTTAGGAGTATGCCCCAAGATTAGAGTATCCAAATATCCATGAAGTACATATACCTTTATGAACCCTATTTCTTGGATTTCTTCCCTGAATTAAATCTTAATATTTATCTGTTTTGGCCAGTCATACATTCATAAGCCCCACATCATGAAATCTTTCATGGCAGAATTGTCTGGTTTCACCAATACCTCTTGTTTATCACATTGATCATGACTCACGTGATCTTAGAGTGTAAAAGTAATCATGACATCTTTCTTTGAGCCATCAATCATACATAAACATCATACTCCCTTACTCGAACTACGTGGGTTCTGATTCCTTTTCTAAACAAAGGATACGTAGGTAGCTCATATGCGGGTATGATCCCACCTTTGAAATAATCCATGTCCTCCTGAATGACAATAAACATCAAGTGCCCCACTGAGTGGCTTTATAATCAGTATGGTCATCATAATGACCAAGATACTTTTATGTATTTAAGGATACCATCGACTAAGATTCTCTAGTAAATACAGATGATTATCTATTGATGAAGAACCTCGAATACATATAAAACATTCTCTAAATTCCCTACATATCAATAATTGATTGTCAAACTAAAGGAAAGCTCATTTTATACTTCGTAATGTAATAAGGATTCACGAACATAACTTAAATCTATAAAGAGAGTCCCTGAGTATAAAATAATTCCCCTCAAAAAGGTGTGATGAGTCCGACCTCCCATCCTCTCGACCAATGAAAATTCTTAAGCCTCATCATTCCACAAATAATGAGCGCCTACCTTTGGAAAGTAGGTCCAAATGGATATGGAATCATTGAATGTTTCAGGTTCTACGAACAAACCCGATAGAAACTGATTGGAATGTTTAAACCTTAAATCAACTAGGTCATCCCCAATTCCATAGGAAAAAAAATGGTGAACCTGACGTGAAACCTTAACAAAGTTAAAATGATGTTTTGATTATTTTTTAGGCCCCTATTTAAAACTCAATGAGAGGTACAACAAAGAAATCATTGAAATATGTTCTCATCCAAAAGATGTAGTTGATGAATTTATCTTAATTACGTCTGTTATATCAAACAGGCACTCTTTTCCAAGATTTTCTGCATTCTAAGAAATGGCTGCTCTCAAGTTCACACCTGTGAATACCGCTGATGTGAATGCCAGTACTGCTACTCCTCCTGGATCATCTTCCACTCTGAGGATGACATCACCTACTCAGTGTCTTCAACGTTGGGTATCAAATGCGTTGGTTAAGGAGTACCGTCAAAATGGTACTATACCAACTCTGGAGGCTGCCCGACAAGCCCTCCAAGTGAACAATTCACCCTTGTCATCCGGACAGTGATGACCAGTGATCAAGAAGCAGGCGGTACTAACCACCGTCTCCAACCATTTCGGGTTGTTATCCCCGGAACGCAATCACTATTCGCTCCCTTATTCTAGGGAGGTGAATGAGCATGTCCCTCTGGGCATTAATTCAAGTAGACAGGAGTTCTTCCCAAGGGCTCCTATCAACAATCACCTCCAGACTCGTGCGGCAGTGCACCCTCAACATGATGAGTGTGTCGACTCCAAGTGTTCAACTCAGGTTCCTCAAACCCGAGCAGGCAAGAAGAATTTCCAGAGGCGAAATCCGGTCAACAGTGAGCAGTTTCTCATCTATGCCATCTCCGGAGAAGTCTACCAACCTAAATTGGTGTAAAGAAACGAGCGGGCACATACACCCTTCCGTTTTAATTCTGTTGTCCAGTAGACTCGTCTGACAGCATCATGCCAATACTTCCAGGCAATTCCGGTGGAGTACTATAGGAAGGAACATACACCAGTTTATACGTCATCAGCTAGTCAGTAGGCTCGTCTGACTAAATATGATAGATCTCGTCAACCACATTCGGCGAAGTGCAATCAGCAGGCACATGAACCTGCTAGTGCTTATCAAGCATACCAAAAGTCTCACTTGGTAGCATTCAGAGAAGTCAGTCGGAAAGCTTCGGTGACAAACAAGAGGTAGACTCAACTCTCTACCCCTACACTTGAGTACTATCAAGATTCACTGATAGGAAAAGGAGGACAGGAGGAGGCACATACAGCTACTCCAAGCACAAAATAGACGTATATCCCCATTCCGGCAGCTGAAGTCGCCAAGCATATTCTATCAATGGTGAAAGAGCAGAGGAAAATCCCTGCTCATATTCTGGATGCTTGCCAGGATATTATAAAAGCTTTAGAAACATCTCAGGAAAAGACACATAAATCTATCCCTACCAGTGGAGTGACACATCAATAGTTCACTCTGGAACAGACACACACATCTGTTCCAGTCCAAGAGGGTTGTGGGGCGTACTCCCCCATATCATACGGACAACCAAGTCAGGAACATACACCTTATTTGAGTAGAGATCGTCAGCCTAACCTGTCCATCTCTCCTGATCAGGCATATACACCTGCTTAGAGCAGCCACTTTCGTCAACAAGTAGTTTCCAAGGCGAGTAAGAAGGCATCTAAGAAGAATACTCGCCCAGCACAGTCAAGATATCAAGAGCCAATATGTAACAAGGCCTTGCTAGATGATGGAGTTCTTGAAGCCCTCATACAGTTATCTGTTTGAATTCAAGATTCTACTCCCTCATTTCCTAATAGTGGGAACATTAATTCTGAAGGTCTTCAACAGACACTTTCTCATGAAGGCTTCCTTCATGACAATTCGGTTGATCTTGAAGCATCATCTTCAGATGAGAGCCACAAGAACCCTCTGTGTGGTCAGAAGACCAAGGATCAAGAGATCTCATCTTTTTCTGTAACCCATCATGGTGGTCCTCCCCATGATGATGAACTTCACTGCGAAAGTTCTCTCCGCAGTAGTGATGCACATTGTCCGAAAAATGCTCCAGCGGACAATGTAGTACTGAGAAAGCCCTCTTATCTTGAGGAACTTGCAAATGCGAAACCAGTCATGTATGATGCTTCATCTCTAGTAGGTGAAATACTTTCTCAATCAGAAGATATCCCAGGGTGTAGGTCATTCACCGAACCACCCCCTAAGTCATGCGTCTTCTAGTTTGATCAGTGATGTCTCTACCAATCTTGTTGAATCCGATGAAGTAACAAGGAAGCACCAGCTCTGGTCAAATCAGGTAGAAGAATCTTCATTAAATGATAAAGAGGAAATGCTGAACATGAGAAAACAACTGGCGAAAGGTGAAGTGCCAGTCATGTTTTGGCATCTGGCAGACTCTCAGTATGACACTCCAGAGATGTTGATGAAAGATGGAATTCATGATATTCGTCTTAACATATGGAAAACTATTTTCCAGTTGAAAAAGAAATTATTATCTTATTATGAATATGAAAATCATGTTAAGATAATAGAAGGGTTACAAAGTTAGATTGATTTGGAATCTCTATCAGCCTCTCGATATCTGAAGGCTGAAAAGAAGTAGAGAGCCCTTCAGTGTTCATGCCTTGGAGCACTAAGAATATTGCACCAGTTAATTGCCAATGCCCCATATGGTAATCATGTCAGAGGTTGGGGTGTTCATGGAGCACTACATTTCACTATTCTCTCCAGTCAGCAAAGCCTGCCAAAATGGTTTCATGCAATGTTATTGCCCATGGCCGGCCATAGTCAACTGGCTTTGTTTGTAATCAAAGGCTTTCCCAAGAACAAGACTCAACTAGTTCTTCTCAAAATCAAGAATACAGAGAACAAGTTTTTGAATTACTCCTGCATCAAGCAAATGAGAATATTGAACCGGCCTCTCGTATGGAGTAAGAACATCATTAAGTGACAGAAGTGTCGGAAATCATCCAACGGTCTTTCGAGTCGGGTGATAAAAGTGGATGTCGATTGATGCATCCAGCTAGTTTCCAGACTAAGGTCAGCAAGATCAGGAGAGATTTTAATAAGGTCTCAGACATAGCATGTCAAGATCCACCCCAGCTTGCTAGACTGGGGAATCTTTTAAACCAACCCTCGGAATCAACACATAGGATTCGAGGAGTTGAGTGGGAATAGCAGGAACAGCCCCAGTCCACCGGACTGGGGACTTTTGAAATCATCAATCCCCTCCTCAAAGTAATTCGGTCTTTTCTCGATTGGGGAAGAATCCTTAAGAGTAACAAAGTTCCAAATTATCAGTTGATTCTCTCTGAATTACGGTTCTCCAAGATGTTCCTGAGGAATAAATCCAACAAGAGGCAATGTCTCATCAGAGACATGGAAGAAGACAATATCACAGAAATGCTGATATAAGAGATGTGATGCATTATGCATCAATTAATGTTATCAAAGTCGTTGTTGCTGATCCACCAGATGAGGCTCACTCAGAGGGATCAGATGAAGAGGTTCCTGTTCAAGAAGTTGTACGCACAGACACAAATGAAGAAGGTGTGCGTACATGAAATCAAAGGATTGCTCAGAATTTAGGTAATCTTTCAAATAATCCACTTCCCCCTCTCCGAAAGGGATCAAACAAGGGGAAGGGAAAGAATCAGGTTACATATCCTTCCTATGGAGAAGACCAATTGCTCTCACTAGAGTAATGGTTTTCACAACAGGAGGAAGAAATGAAGAAATTGAGGAGGATGAATGCAGAACTACTTCAGGGTAGTCTTCCTCATAAGCGTGCTGGAGTCAGTTAGACAAGGGAGTTTATTGCAGCAACTCAGATGGATCAAGAATATCCTTATCTATCAGTACACCCTCACAGGTCTAATCCTATGGGTTAAGTGTAACAACTATTGGCAGTGCTGCCATCAGTTGCAGTATCAGCTGACGTACCTGTCCAAGCTCCAGTCATTGCACCTGCCCAGGTCCAAGTTCAACCGAATGTTTCCCAAAATTTAATAATTACCATTGAGTCATTAACAGCTCGGTTAGAGACTATGGAAGGGAATCATGCGTAGGTTCAACCAGAAAATAAGGCTTACCCTGAATGGGTAGATTCAATCTCTCCGCCATCAAGTTTTGGGAACCCTGTATTCCCTATTTTCAATGGATCAGGCGACCCTAAACAGAATTTGACGCATTACGTGTCTTGTTGTGATCCTATAATTGGAACTCCGGAGCATCAAGAAGTAGTGAAACTCAGATGCTTTGTGTGAACCTTGCAAGTACCGGCCTTTGTCTGGTACACAAGCTTTAATTCCCGATCAATTACTAGATGGGAAGATTTTCGTCAATGATTTCTTCTTCAATTCAGCTCCAATTTTCCAAAGACAACAGTTTTCGATCTTACAAACTGTAAGAAAAGGGAGAATGAAAGAGTCTCTGATTTCATTGCTCACTGGAAGGGATTAACATATTCCCTGATCTTAGCACTACCCTAAGAGGAACTGTTTCCAATCTCTGTGGAAAATTTGCATGATGAGTTGCAAACACCGCTGATCCCTGTGAAATACACAAGAGGGTTTCGAGACCTTACTTCAATCGCTCAACATATTGAAGATTCTCTTATACAGACTAAGGCCAAATCTCGTGTAATTCCATCAGCTCCAGGAAGTAGAATGGGTAAAGCAGAGACTGCTACAGTTATGCTTAAGAAAACACTTGTACCTGCTTCTACTTCAAAACCTTCATATTCCTGACGGGCTCCACCTCGTGAGCGTCAACAACAGAGGTCCTTTCATCAATATGATAAAAGTGATCAAAGACGAAAACAATTTGAGGATTTGAAAATCCAATTTTACTCTTTCCGAAATGAACAAGTTCCTGGTTATTTCATTTCAGCTCTGAAAAACAATTTGGTTCAATTGTCAAGGCCCAAGAGGCCAAACAAGGAAGGAGATGAAGACCATCCCAACTATTTCCCATTTTACTAGATGTTTGATCATCCCATTCAAGAGTGTTTTGTTTTCAAGGACCTCCTACAAAAGATGGTCGACTCAGGACAAGTCAAACTAAAAGTCTCTTCAACCCAGGTAGCATGTGTTATTGCTACAGTTCCAAAGGAGGAAGGCGAGTGGAAAGATGTCAAAAGCAAAAATGCACAAAAATATAATGATTGGATGGTCAGAAAGACAATCAACTGAACTCATTCTATTTTGCGAACACAATTGAAGAAACCAATTATGCCTTCTTTCATGAATGCCACAGAAAAACCCTCTTTATCAGAGGGAAAATACTCAATGAAACGGAATAATTCCAAGTAGAAACAATCAGAAGAATATGAGTATGTGTCAAAGCCTAAGTTGTATTTGACTCTAGCAGATTTCATGCCATCTACTTCGAAGCAATGGGTACCATCCCACCAAACGGCACAGCCTAAACAGGTTAATCAGGCAGAGTCTTCATCAGATGAAGAGTTTATTTTCGGTTCTGTTAATATGATTCAATTAACAGATCTATATGCTAGTTGCAGTTTTGATTTTGATGAGCCCAAATTCCCAATATAAAATAGAGGAATCAGAGGAAGTTTCAGAGGATCAGGATACAGGGGAAGACGTGGATCTTTCAGAAGCCATTATTCCAATTCTACCCCTGCTAGAACTGTGTATGCAGTAGAAACTCGTGGCAGAGCCCTTCAGCGAGCTCAATAAGAACAAGAAAGTTCTTCCACCAATAGAAAATTCAGTCCTGGCACAGTTATTCTGGAAGACCGGTTGAAGGTTCCATCTTCATCCTCTCAGCAAGTAAATGGATCTAATTAGTCTAATCTTCCAAATCCAGGAATATTGCCAACTCTTATCCCGATACAAGATGCATCAACTTCCAAGACACCTGCTAAACCACATGTTCCTATTCAGAAACACAGACCTTTGGATCAAAAGTATGATATATTGAAAGACCTATCCCAAGTACCGGCCATTTTATCAGTTCTGTATTCCTTGAATTTATCGAAGGATCTTCAGGAAGCACTCGTTGAGGCTTTTTCAAGTCCTCAGGAGTTTGAAACTGAAATTGTTGCAGCTGAAGTCTACCATGTAGAGAATAATACTGCAGAATGCCATGAAGTGATATATTTCATATATTAAGATGAATATGATGTTGTGCACGAGCATATTAAACCTTTGTACTTATCTGGAAAGTTCAATGGCGTAGACGTCCGAAGATATTTCATTGATAATGATTCAGGAGTTAATCTCATGCCCATTCATACACTTCATCGATTAGGCCTCACAGAATCTGATTTATCTCCTTCTACTATGATGTTACAAGGATATGATAAAAATGATCATGAACCACTGGGAGAAGTTACACTCAGAACTCAGTTTGGAGATCTTGTATCCAATTCAGATTTCATGGTTGTTGATCAAGACTCAGCCTTCAACATCTTGCTTGAAAGACCCTGGCTACATCAGCATGCGGCTATTCCTTCATCATACCATCAATGTCTCAAATATTGTTTCAATGGTCAAGTTGGGACATTGTATGGTGATAAGGCCCCGTTCAAGATATGTGAATCTCAATATATTGAGAAGAATTATATCACATGAAGGGAAGAGAGAAATCCAAAACAAAGGAGATTACCAAAGTTAATACTCCATATGGTTTGGAAAAGATTCCAGTAAATCCATTTACACATGTGAGTACAGATTATGTGTTGCTTATCAGTCAAATTGACAAGATAGACCCAAATCAAAATAATCTTATAAGAAGATTCATAATGTCAATTACAGCAATCGAGACAGACAACATGGGAGAAATTGGTAACCCACCAAGCAGTGATGAAAGCCCAAATGGTTACATCTTCATTTCATCTGATGAAATCCAACAATTCTATACTTCGCCAATCAGGCCAGAAGAAGTTATAGCAACATCGGAGGTGAAAAATAATATCGATTCTCAATACATTATTTCCTCTTTATTTCCAACAGAAGACCCTTCATCATCAATCGGGTTAGAAATGGAAGCTTCTTCTCCAAGATGTTCAAATTTTAACTTCTATTCTGATCATGGAAATTCTACTTCATCATCTATTATGCAAGTAGAAATGGAAGAAATAACACATGTTGATGAAGAAGAGGAAGATCTTAGAGATGCTCCTCCAGCATTTGGGGAGGGTATCTCTACCACCGTGGATGAACTCAGAGAAATAAATCTGGGTAAAAAAGAAGATCAACGCCCCACTTTAATCATTGAGGCCATGACTCTTAAAGAACAAGAAATGTATATTTCCTTTTTAAAGCAAAATCGAGACATATTTTCTTGGAACTATACAGAGATTCCCGGGTTTGATCCTGATGTTGCTACTCATCATTTGGGTTTACCAGAAGAACATCGAGGATTTAAACAAGCCGCGAGAATAACACACCCAACTTATGCTTCCAAAATTGAAGCTTAAGTGGATAATCTTATCAAATATAAATTCATAAAAGAAGTTCAATATCCCAATTGGTTGGCTAATATTGTCCCTGTAAAGAAGAATAAAGGATTAATTAGAGTTTGCATCAATTTCAGAGATATTAATCGACATTTTCCTAAGGATGATTTGCCAGTTCCGATTACAGAACTTTTAATTGATGCAATAGCTGGCTATGAAGCACTTTCCTTCATGTATGGATATTCTGGATATAATCAAATCTGAATGTCTCTAGATGACGAGGAATCCATAGCCTTCAGATCCCCTTAGGGTGTGTTTTCCTACCGGGTAATGTCGTTTTCCTACCGGGTAATGCCGTTTGGCTTAAAGAATGCAGGTGCAACATATCAGTGTGCCATGCATCGTATCTTCAAACACTTTTTATGGAGGTTTGTTGAATGCTATCTGGATGATTTTCTGATCAACCCCAAACAACGTTCTAATCACTTGGCTGATTTGGAAGTCATATTCACCAAGCTTCGACAACATAATTTGAAGATAATCCCCTTAAAATGTTCTTTTGGGGTAACCTCAAGAAAATTTCTTAGCTTTGTTGTACGCCATCGTGGTATTGAAGTCGATCTTGAGAAGACCAAGTCAATACTTGGTATGTCACCTCCTCTAAATTTGAAATAATTAAGATGAATTCAAAGAAACTTAGCCTATATTTGTTGTTTCATCTCCAATTTGGCAGGTAAAAGTTTGCCCGTCACCAAATTGATAAAGAAGGGAGTCACTTACCAGTGGACTGAAGAATGTCAAGAAGAATTTGATATTCTCAAGAAATACCTCTTGAGTCCACCGGTACTCATGCCACCTGTTGAAGGAAGACCACTTATCCTCTACGTGACAGCTTTAGAACGATCATTGGGTGGCTTTCTTGCTCAGAAGAATGATGTTGGGAATGAAAACAGCCTCTACTACCTTAGTCGGACTATGCTTGAAGCAGAAACCCGGTATTCAAATATTGAGAAGTGATGCCTGGTATTAATCTTTGCAGTTCAGAAGTTGAGACACTACCTGAAACATCATGAGGTCTAATTGGTATCTCGAAATAACCTGCTCAAATTCAACCTTAGTCGTCCAATGCTTACAGGACGTCTGGAAAGGTGGGAAGTTATTTTGCAGCAATTCGACATTCAGTATTTGTCTCAAAAGGCAATAAAGGGCCAAGATCTGGCTGATTTTCTGGCTGAACACCATTTAGTGTAAGACACATCTTTAGATATTGAACTCCCTGATGAGTAAGTCTTCTCTATTCAAGAAAGTCCTCAGGCATGGGAAATGTATTTTGATGGTGCTTCCAGAAGTCCAATAGGGAGGAAAATGGAAAATCATAAATTCAACAATGTTGCCTTAGGAATTGTGATCATTTCTCTAGAAAAGGATGTTTTACCTTATTCCTTCTTATTGTGGGAAGTTGATACCAATAATGAAGCAGAATACCAAGATCTCATCGCAAGCCTGGAATTGGCGCTTCAAGCACAAGTGAATCACTTAAAGGTGAAAGGTGATTCAGACCTGGTAATCAAACAAGTCAATGGGGATTATGCCATCAGAAAAGAAGAACTAATCCATTAGTATGATTAAGTCATAGAGTTAATGGCGGAATTCCCTTCGGAACCGACATTTTCTTATGTCCCGCGATCACAAAATCCTCAAGTTGATGCACTGGCTAATATAGCCACAGCTCTGGTAGATCCAAATCGGGACGAGACAACCATCAGTATTTCCCACCGTCGAGCAATTTAACCTTATGTTCGAATCAGAATAGAGGAAATTAATGAAATTAGTCCCATTCCTGAACCGTATGGTCATACTATAGGATGGATGTCACCTCTCAGGTAATACCATCAAAATGGAACACTTCCACCTGATAGAGCTGAGAAAGAACAAATTCGGCAATGTGTGGTCAATTTTACTCTTTATGATAGCCCAGATCACCTAGAGAAAATTCTCTACAAATGTGGTTTTGGTGGAGTTATCTTCAGATGCGTTGATGGTGAAGAGACAATGGCTATCATGAAAGAAGTGCATGCAGGAGTGTGTGGTGCCCACCAGTCTGGACATAGACTACCTCATCAGATTCGAAGACTTGGATACTTTTGGCCTTCAATGATACAAGATTGTGTTGATTTCACAAAGAAGTGTCATTCATGCCAAGTACATGGAAAATTCATTCATCAACCTCCATAGTTGCTTCATACAGCTAAATACTCGTGGCCATTTTCCACATGGGGAATGGATGTGGTGGGACCTTACCCTTCAGCTACGTCCAAGTAGTTTAAGTATATTCTTACTACTACGGATTTATTTTCCAAATGGGCATAGGAAATACCTCAAAGGAAGTCAGTTCTAAATGCCCTGTTAGCTTCATCAAGTATAACATCATTTCCAGATTTGGTGTCCCTCATACCATATTGATGGACAATGGCACCAACTTCTGTTCATCTGAGGTGACGAAGTTGTATCAAGAATACAACATCAAATCCAACCATTTATCTCGGTATCATGCAGCGGCAAATGGCCAGATAGAAGCCTTCAATAAGACTCTTTCAAATATACTGCAAAAGATGGTGGATAAAGATATGAAATCATGGCTTGATAAACTCTTTCATGTTTTATGGGCTTATCGGACTACCACCCGCACTGCAACGCATTCAACTCCATATTCATTGGTATATGGAACGGAAGTAGTCTTGCCCATTGAAATTCAACTACCTTCTGTCAGAGTTGCCATTTGTGATCAATCATCTACAGATGAACAATCTCAAAAGAGATTGAATGAATTGGAACGGTTAGATGTGAAAATTTTGTGCACTTTGAACCACTTGGAAGTCTATCAGAATCGAATAGCACAAGATTTCAACAAAAATGTTCTTCTTCATTCATTCGTTTAGGGAGAATTGGTATTAGTTCTCAGAAATCCAATGATACCAGGAAAGAAACCTCCCAAGCATGAGCCAAAATGGGAAGGACCTTACTCAATACATAATTTCTACTCCAATGGAGCATATTAATTAATCTGAATGGATGAAGAACTCATCACTACTCCAACCAATGCCTGATTTCTGAAGAAGTATTTTGTATAAACACAAAATACATTGTCGCAGTTCATACATATGACCTTAAACTATTTGTATCACCACCAACAGTCCATGCATATGACCTTAAACTATTTGCACATCCCTTACGTCCAGCATGACGTTAAACTGCACCATCCAGGGTCAATCCATATGACCTTAAACTATTCTCACTTTCGTCCAACATGACGTTAAACTGTGTCCCCCTTCATCATCCTTGCTCTATGACATTAAACTATATAGAATTCCCTTATGTACAGCAAGACCTTAAACTGCATAACCAACGATCCATGCATATGACCTTAAACTATTGTCACTTATGTCCAATATGATGCTAAACTGTATCATCCCTTTTTCATCCAACATGATGTTAAAATGTGAAAAATTCCCTAATACGTCCAAAATGACATTAAAATGTGTTCTCTTTTGTCCTTATTTCATAACATTAAACTGAACAGTCCTTTTTTTCCAACATGACATTAAACAGTATTGTCCCCATCATCCTAACTACATGATTCTAAATTGTACAGAAAGTTCTTTAATACGTATTACATGACATTAAACTGTGCATCGTTAATTTTTTTGCGACCTCTTGTTTCTCACACCAAGTATGAATCACGTGATCTTAGAGCAAACTTAAACCATAACACTCTCTCTAGGATATTAACCATGTCTAAGTCCCTACACTATTTTTTAGGTTGTTGTCCTCAAAGACAACTTGATCACTAATTAATTATTTAATTGAACTACGCGGATTTTGATCCTTGCCTTCTAGTCTGGGTACGTAGGCAACCTCTCAAGGTTCAATCCCAAAACCAATCTCTTCACATTGGTTCACCTCTATCTCATACGATGTTGATTCGTGAAACCGCCCCTAGAATCAATATATTTACATTGGTTCACTTTCATCCTTGTTATACGACGTTAAACTATACAACACTTCTGTCCAGTATGACAATAAAATACAATATTCTTTGATACCCTCACCTGAGAGGGAATCATTATTTACATTGATTTTCAATAATGTTTCATTTCAAAGACTACATGTATACATGGTAATACCTGGACCTTTTATCTTGGGTTAAACCATCATTGCACTAAAATCCCCTTTCACCCTTCACATGTACGAACCTAATTTGTACAGAGGGTAGTTCTAGAACTATGTGGGCTTGATTCCCATCCTTATGGGATACGTAGGAACGTTTGAGTGTCCCTCGAATCCAGCCCCAAGTCTTTTGGGCCTAACCCCAAATTCCACTTTCAGTCCCCTGGCTGAAAAGTCCCCATGAAAACAGACACTGTGTATTTATTATAGAGGTCCAAGCTCTATGACCCTAAACTAAGATCTCCAATACTTTTGTCCCACACGATGTTAAACTGTAGTTTAAGAACTACGTATGTCTTGATTCCCATTCTTATGGGATACGTAGTGAATTCCAACATTTCCTTTCAGGACCCAGCCACAACATGATTATGGTTAGCATTGATCTGTGTATCTCTGCATACATTGGACAATACCCATATTTATGTGTCATAATCCTAACCTTAAATATTTTCAGATCTTCATAACCCTTTTCTTAACTTCTAATCACAAAAGGCCTAAAATTATGAGAAGTTCTTTTGTCTGACCATGTAGCACGTGCCCTTAGGCGTCCTTGCATAAAAAGTCTACATAATGGACCTATCAGCCAAAAGATTCTATTATTTGACTATGCATTCAATGCCCTTAGGTGACCCTATATAATTCAACCCCCTAACGGGTTTGTTAAATAGTGGTAACTTCATTCTTGGGAGGAAAACCTCTTTTGTATTTATTTTCCTTGATAATATGTAGGGATCCTCAAAAATAGCCATCCTTAACATATTTGTCCCATATCCTTTTTCATGATCTAAAAGTATTCAAGTCAATAGTTTATATTCTCCTTCCCTACATTTGGGTCAGACCTTCGTAGGAGTAATATCCATCCAGTTCTTCGATAATATTGTTTGGAAATATCTTCTCAATGTTCAAGTACCTCTTTGCATACAGAAAACTCTATACGTTGGAAAATTTGAATCTCCATAAAATTTCAGTGGCTTTTTAGCACTAGGAAAGTAAATTTCTGAGAGTTCTTTTTCCTGACTATGCAGCATGTTCCCTTAGGTGGCCTTGCATAAGTATTCTACGTAACTGACCTGTCATCCAAAAGATGCAATTTATTTGAATATGCAGCCAATGCCCTTAGGTGGACCTGCATAATTCAACCCCCTAACGGGTTTGTTATATAATGGTAACTTCATTCTTGGGAACTACTTATTCTAATGCCTTTTAGCACTTTTTCATATCATTCCTCATATTCAAATATTCTTAAGTAATAGTTTACATATTTTCCCTCATACTTGAGTATGGTAATATGTTTTTAGATAAATTGTCAAGGAATTGAGTCAATTTTAATCCATTTTGGTCAAAGCTATTTCAACCTTAAACATTATCCTCTTTATGTTTGACATTCATGACTTTAAACTGCCTACAAAAGACAAAGGAACTCTGAATAAAATCAAGTTCCAGCTCTCTAAACATACATTTTTTATGATTTATGTAATATTGAGAAATTAAAAGATTCAAAGTTTGTAGGGTTATTTATAATAATCCTAGTAAAAATCAAACTATGCTTACTAGGACCATTGGATTTGGTAAATTTAAAGCAGGTAGTAGGAAAATGTGTGCACAAGTGATTGAAGATGAAAGCATTCATTCCATTTGATGCACAATAATTAGAACGACATCCACAGATTGGAGTCTCTTCTCTTTTCTAAGAAATTACAAGAGGCTGTCAACATAAGTCTTCACATGATGAATAGCATCCCGAGCATCATCAGCAAACACCTGGAATTCATTCATTCAACTGGATATAATAAGAGATGCAGTGATACCATCTCTTCTTGGAACAATTGTAAAAGGATGTCCTTGAGTGTGGTTTGAGAAAATTTTCTGCAGATCAAACAGTGACTCTATTACTATCCAAGAGACTTGGAAGATGGATACATGGATTTGAGAATGGATCATTGGAAGTAAAGAGCCATTTGGAGAGAGTAATCTTTTCAGATATTGTTCTAATTCCATGATAATCTTCTCTCCACCAACCGGTAGTGGAAAACATTTCAGCCCATGGGTTTTTCATTTTAATATCTACAAGTAAATGGAATGGAAGAAAAATTTGAAAGTTCACACCAACGTTGTTACTCTTAATGCACAGCATAACTGAAATAGAGGAGTAGCAGTGCAGCTGCATTTCAGGCATATAGTTCTTTGCACATGGAACATTGACTCCTTGCAGATGACCATGACCATATAGAGGCAGATAGATGCTCTGTGGGAAATTAAGATGATATTTCTTCAAATACTTAGCCAAATCTGGGAGAGTTTTGTCACAGATATCATAACAATCATGGAAAATGATGCTCATCATGTCATCAAGTCACTTTATTTCCAATTCATCAGCCATTCCGATTCTCTTAGGAGCCATTGAATCTGCACAAAAGTTGAATAAATTAACTCTTAAATGGGTTTATTTCTCATAAAATTTGTGAAGGAATTCGGAAAAAATGGCTAAGGAATTAAGGCGCTCAAGTAAAAACTTGGCGCACAAGTGTTAATGTTCCGCGCAAGTATTTGGCACGCAAGTATCACTGTGTAGGTCTAGATACCTTGACAGTAGCGCGACAAAAAAGTAAAAGTGGAAAAAAGAGAAACTTGCGCGGCAGAGATGACATGCATGGCGAGAGATCAAAAATCTGAAGTTCTGTACAATTCTTGACAAATGAGCACATATATATAGGCTAGAATGGTCACCTACATGCCTACAGCTAGCATGTTCTAGCCCTGTGCGACTCGCACCTATGTAATGATGGTTGCGCGGTGAACACCTACGCGCCTCTTTCCCTTTGGTTTTGTTCTTTTCCTCAGAGTCACATCCTTATTCTTTCGGATCCAACTTTGAGGGGGGACATTTTTTGAAACTCCTTTTCATCACATTGTCTAAAAGAATGGAAAGGGAAATGACTTAGCACAAAGTGATTTTCCCTTTGAAGAAAACATCAAAAATCGACAAAGGAATGAAAAAGGAGTCAAAGGACCTATGGTCATGCAAGTTCCCTTACTGTCGCGCAAGTATACTTGCGCACCACCTAATGGTCGCGCAAGTGACATGAGTGCCCTAAGTGATAACCGCCCGGGGTCTTCTCCAGCCTATAAATACCCCCAATGGGCCCCCCATTTTGGGAGGAATTTTTTCCAGAATTTAGATATAGAGCTCTAAACTCCCAAGTCTCTTCTTCAGGTCTTTCGAACAATTCTAAGGTAATTCTTTACCTAGAATGGAAGGTCTAAACAAGATGAGTAAGGTCTATGTGTTATAATTCACTAACACTTGCGCACCTAAGTGTTTTACCCTTAAGGGAAATGGACACACTTGTGTGCCACCCTACTTCTTCACCATAACTTGTGCACCACCTTCTAGAAATCCTCTAGGGATAATTCTAAAGGCTTTGATCAAGGATCACCCAAATATTACTCTAAGGGATGAAAATCGTGCAAGTACCCATGTGTCGTGCAGGTATACCTGTGCGACCAGGACTTGCGTGCCCACGCAGTACCTACGCGCCTGCCAGGACTTGTGCGCCCCTATCTTTTTGGGTGCCTTTTCCTACCCATTTAACCCCTCTTATGCCATTCCACCTCTCCTATCCAAGATTCAGTCTTCAAGACACTCTTAAAAGCCATTTATGGCATGTTTTTTTGATTGAATTCCTTATCTGAAAGGATTTCTATGGAACATCTCTCAAAACCTAGTGATTTACACATCTTTATTTCACTAAGGTCAGAGATTTCATTCATTCAACCTCATACTTTAAGATGAGAGGACCCATTAACCTAGGCCTCCTTTTTAGGAGTAAGTCCCAGTCATAATTCCCATTAATTTTGGGCATCCTCCTTAGGATTAAGCCCCAAGTCCTTCAAAATCTGGGCATCCTTTTCAGGAGTAAGCCCCAAGTCCCCTAATCTGGGAATCCTTTTCAGGAGTAAACCCCAATCTTAAAATTCCCAAATAAGGGCATCCTCTTTAGGAGTAAGCCCCAACCATAATTCTCTTAACCTGGGTTTTCGTTTTAGGAGTAATCCCCAGTCTCAAATATGGGCATCCTCCTCAGGAATAAGCCCCAATTCCCTTTATTTTTCAAATCCCTTTAACCTAGACCTCCTTTTTAGGAGTAATCCCCAGTCTTAATTTCTCTTAACCAGTCATAATTCTTCTGATCTGGGCTTCCTTCTCCGGAGTAAAACCCAATCATAATTCCCCTTCTAATTTGGGCATCTTCCTTAGGAGTAAGCCCCAAGATTAGAGTATCCAAATCTCCAGGAAGTACATATACCTTTATGGACCCTGTTTCTTGGATTTCTTCCCTGATGTAAATCTTAATCTTTATCTATTTTGGGCATTCATACATACATAATACCCACATCATGGCATCTTTCATGGCACAATTTTCTGGTTTCACCAATACCTATTGTTTCTCACAACGAGCATGACTCACGTGAGCTTAGAGTGTAAAAGTAATCATGTCATATTTCTTTGAGCCATCAATCATACATAAACATCATACTCCCTTACTCGAACTACGTGGGTTCTGATTACTTTTCTAAACAAATGATACGTAGGTATCCCATCTGCAGGTACGATCCCAACTTTGAAATAATCCATGTCCTCCTGAATGACAATAAACTTCAAGTGCCCCACTGAGTGGATTTAAAACCAGTATGGTCATCATAATGACCAAGAGACTTTTATGTATTTACTGATACCATCAACTAAGAATATCTAGCAAATATAGATGATTTTCTATTAATGAAGAACCTCGAATATATATAAAATATTCTCTAAATTTCCTACATATCAATCATTGATTGTCAAACTCAAGGAAAGCTCATTTTATACATGGTAATGTAATAAGGATTCACGAACAAAACTTAAATCTATAAAGAGAGTCTCGGAGTTGACAATAATTCCCCTCAGAAAGGTGTGATGAGTCCGACCTCCCATCCTCTCGACTAATGAAAATTCCTAAGCCTCATTAGTCCACAAATAATGAGAGCCTTCCTTTGGAATGTAGGTTCAAATGGATATGGAATCATTGGATGTTTCCGGTTCTACGAACAAACCCGTTAGAAACCTATTGGAATGTTTGAACCTTTAATCAATGAGGTCATCTCCAATTCCAGAGGAAACACACGCTGACATATAATAGGTTACACCTAATGTAAAAATCACATTACAAACTCAACCGTGATCTCATATGTTTTTTCTGAGATCCCATTTTAGATTTACCTCATTTCTATTAAGAAAAATTGTGTGTAGAATTAAAAATATTTTTAATATTTTTATAAAGGAAATTTTGGGCATGCAGGGCCTCAGAATACCAAAATGACTCAATACCTCACTATAATAATATATATAAAAATACTTCAAATTAGTATATAGAAAAAATAGGGCATATAAAGCTTCACCCATTTTTTGTGTGGAAAATCCAATTGAAACTAAAGGCTAATTTTTTCATCTATTTTGTATTATCATTGAGTACTATAAATGGGATAGTGATGGGTTCATTGAACTATTATTTAAAAATATTCAACTGAACCAACCATATTTCACCATAATTTGATACATTTTTTTATAAAATTATTCATTATAATTAGTTTTATATATTCTATGATTTCATAAACCTTGGTTTATTTACCATTAATTCTCTCAAACCCTAAAAACTATTATTGGTTTTTTATGTTTTTCTTGTTATTTTTAAATCTCATCCTTTAGGAACCATTTCATTAAATTCCATGGGATATTACATAATCTTTCTCTTACCTTCACATATTTTTTTCTATAATAAAAATCATTCCCAATATATGTTTTTCTACTTAGTGGTATCTTGCATATAGTTTAACATAGTACATATGATTTAGTAGTTGAAAAGAATAATATTATAGGAATATTGGTGTTTAATAGTTGGTTTTATACTCTTTGGTTATATGACATTAAATCTTCATTAAATGTAGGTAATTCAATTTAAATTCATTAATTTTCTATATTTATGTGTAATTTTAGAAATCAATCAACCCAATTTTACCCTAAACTTGAGAATTCTATGAACATAACTGTGGCCTGATGCCCCTTATTTTACATGGCTACCAAAAAGGGTTTAGGTTTTTCATTTTTTTCATGAGTGAAAATTTCCCATCACGTAATATTTATTTATATGTATATATTTCCCACAGCACATAATATTAAACATAACCCAAGAATGTATATATATTCATTAGTTTAAATCATTAAATAAAAACATTAAAAAACCAAAAAAATGTTTAATTATAAAACCATTAATTGAAAAAAAAATATCTGTATTTTCAAATATAAAATGTACTATATAGGACACCACAAACTTTTATCTTATCTCTGTAGAGGGAATAATTCCAAACAATTATCGATACCATGAATGAAATAAATGATTTAACAAAGATATTAAAACCAAAAATAATAATAAATATATATATATACACCGAAAAGAATATATATGGATTGAGAATATAGATAATTAATATGATTTCATGAAAGTTATCTTTAACAATAGCATGTGAAATTAAATTATACAAGAATGTATTACATGTATATGTAAAGATAACTATAAGATCATAGATTTTCATTCATTGTAAAGATCTATTAATTTTGATTTTAAAACTATTGATATGTTCGTGTAAATGTGCCTAAGATTTTAAGGAATGATATGAGATCGTATCTGACTTATTTGTTTCCTAAAGCTATGATATTTTGAGAAACCATCAAAGATGCACTATTTTGACAAGGTTGGTTGTAACTATGGGATAAATAACTTATCCCATTTATAAAGGAAATTTTATTGATAAAATATGTGATGGATGCATCACACTTTTGAAAAAAAAATAGTTCTATTTATGAGCTAAAATAAAAAACTAGAGTAATATTTATCTGACTGTGTGCCAAACTGTGTGATGGGGGGATCCCATGGGTAGTGTTGGCCCATGGTTTGTGAAAAGTTTGAAAATAATCTATCTAAACCATGAGACCTTTTAATTAATTCGGAAAATAACATTTCCCCTTATATATTTATAACTTTCCACCCTATTTTTTATCATTTCAATGTGTAGCAGCTTCTTCCCCCTAAGATCTCCCTTACAGCTTAACCTAGTTAATGAAAACACTCCTTCAACTAAACACTGAATAGACCATAATATATCTTTGTGGAAGTGTATTGGTATGTGTTCAAATATATTAATTTACTTTTATGATTTATATCTTCATCTTTAGAATTCTTTCTCCACAAGATTATATGTAATTTTTCAGGTTTTTTTAATAATTATATATTTATTATTATATAAAAATATAAAGTTAATACAAGATGAGGGTTTCTTAACCTTTATATGGTAGGTGGTCTATGACATTTCTTCATATCTCTTTATTTATATTTATCAATATTGTTCTACACATTTTATTTAACCACACATAACCTCTAAAATCAATATTCCTTAAATTAGTTGCTTAATTTGACTCCCAAACCATCCAATACACACTTTATTATTTTTGTAATTCAATGACCTCAATATGATACACCCCTTGGGTGATACATATATGTGTCTATGTGATAATTTTTATAGTATTATCCAAAAATCCCAAAAGTGAATTTTTTTTACTTTTAGTAACTAAATTAATTTATCTGAATTAATAGACTATTGAATTGAGACACAACAAGCATGTTTACATAGATTATTAAATATGAATTAATTATTTAATTATATGACACATCCTTTGAAAATTTTTAGTTATGAATTAAAGAGTAATGTGTAAAATTAAATGGTTATAGTAAATTGGCATGGTTATTACATGGAAAATTAATTCTTATAATTTGAAAGGTCTTTAATATTATTATTTTCCTTTTTATTATTAAATGAGTGGTCAGACTTGATCAGGCCATAGATTTAGGAGGGAATTCCTTAATCAACTCATATGGATCCACCCTAATTCATTTTGTAGGTTTCCAAGGGAGATACCCACCAAGGAATTTAGTATTTTTTTTAATCGAATATGAAATCCTTGGAGTATAGAAAACTAGTACATTATAAATATAGTGTTATAGGATTATATCAGGATTACCAAAAGGTCCCATGAGATCCTCATTCCTTTAAGAGATAACTCATACTTACAGAAAATGAAAGATATAGATGGTGTGTTCCCTATAGAAACTTCAACGCAATATTGTTGGGCTAAAGAATAAAATGGGGACTCCAGCTCTCACACTAGGAGTAAGAGATTAAGGAATGAATTGAAGGTGTGTCTTATAATAATAATTTAATAGTGCAATAACCACATATCATACCTTTGATCATATAATGTGTAGATGGGTCAGATTCATCCATATCCTGCAGCTGTATGTGGCCCAGACTGCCAAATCCCAAAGCATGACTTAGGCCACCACATGGTGGTGCTGTAAGGATCTCATATTTTCATTCACCACCCACAACTACTCCTATTGAAGCCTCGACTTCTCCTCTGATATCTCTTCCTCCCTAGGTTCCACTATTCCCTCACTTGGGAGATCCATGATCTGGATGAATCCTCTGTTGTGGTGCTCCATCCTCTATCATCCTATGATTTTCAACAAATCAGGTCAAGAAATCATGTTCCATGTGACCAAAACCATCAAATGAAAAGTATCACCCATATCTATAATTATATGGTCCTCTACAATTCCCCTAATCACAAGAATGAGTCTAATCCTAGGAAGATCTCCTACACTGAGATCCATTCGACTATCACATACTAGCTACTACAGAAAACTCATCCATATAACTCCCACTATGAGTTTTATCAAGATGGAATCCTACAAATAAGAAATAATCTATCACCAAAATCTTCTCCAACACCCCATCATTGGTGGGAATTCAAAAGAGTACCATACTATCATAGATGTCTCTATGATACCTAGGTCAAACTTCTATTCCCTGAAGTATCCTTCCCAGATCATGTCGAGGGAGTACCACATAAGGTCTATGAAAATTGTAGAATATGCATCCACTTTCATCCCTCTCTATTATACCTCTAAAATCCCATGAATCTAAAAATATTTCATGTAGGAGGGGTAGAGATCCTCATGAAACAACTATTGGATGTTGGTCCATTAGAGTGTCACCTCATCATAAATATTCTTTAAAAGACACCGCCAGTGCCAATGTGGTCCTTGAAAGAAGCTATTTAATAGTACAACTTCATAATCAGTCGATTTTCAGATAATATTGAAAACATGAATCATAAAATCTAGATAATCCTTATATTCTTGGGGATTTGGATCACTGTGTAACTATAGAGACCTCTAGTACTGGAACTCACGGAGTGTGCTTAGACATTACGCATCCTCAGCCAACTCTACTGGTATGATATACTTCTCAATAGGAGGGGGTACTACTACCATTCCACCCGGAGGAATAGTATTGTTAGATGGTACCTAAAGTAAGGCCTCGTCACTCGTAATATCATCATTAGGATCCATAATCATTATCCTCAATAGCTATCTTCAAAGAGGAATCCTAAAAATTTAATCAAGATGTGCCATGGTCAAATGAGAATATATATATATATATATATATATATAACGTGGATTAGAGTTATGAAGGATATTCAAGAGACTCGATCCCATATGATTCTTGTACCATTGTTCCCTATAACTAATGCCTCATTATTCCGAGTTGATAGCAAGGTAGTAAGAGTCCTTTTTAAGGGATACATCATCCAACTGCACCATCACTATTTTACCTATCATGAAAGATACACTCATGAATCATTCACAATAATTACCTAATTCCCAAAAAAATCCTTGTAAGGAGAATAATACAAACACTGTAACAAAGAATAAACAACTCTAATACAAATCTTTCATTATTCTACCCAGTGGGGTCTGATCCACAACAACCCCAATCTTCCCTCCACAGTCTAGGGGTTGGTGATAAGTAAATACAAAAAAAATAGTATGAGAGGCCTTTTCAAAATATATCTATACCCACACACCTGACTATATCCCAGATTAATTTAATATGATTAAAATAAAAATATGAAATAACTGGAGTAATATCCAAACATGGAAAACCAATTGGGAATTAAAAGAGTACGATAGTGTAAACTGAGAACTAATGGGGGGAAACACGCCTAGCCAGAAATATAACACATCCTAGAAATACTGTAAATGTAAATGTTGAGAGAGATGGATTTGAATCCTTAGTCTCTGGTGAATGTTTACATTAAAATGAACCAAGAATCCATAATATCATATATAATTGTTTTCATCTGATCCATCATATACATAATACATGATAGTTATAGAAAAATACCATGCATGGGTGAGTATTTACATACCCATTAGGATGCCATGAGAGATGAATGGGGAGCAGTATGAGACATGATAAGAAATAGACATATAGCTTATCCCAAATCAATAGAGTAAAAATCCAATGAAATATATATATATATATATATATATATATATATATATCTGTGTGTGTGTGTGTGTTCTCAAACAAAATAATCCCAAATGAGAGGGAAAGTGGATCTTAGTCCCACATCCCATCCAAGGAAAGAGTTTTATTGGTTCCAAAGGTCTATCAATGATTAAATCCATCTCACACATCTTTCAAAATGGGCATCCATGTCAAGACATTCCTTAACACTATTTCATAATTTCAAGGGACACAATCACTCGGTAGAGGACACATACCCTGGTACAACATTGATGTGACACTTAGTATATAGCAGGAGGGTCCAAGCCATTTCCCAACAAGAGGGTTCAAATAGGATGGTTGAGAAACCATGACCTAACTCTGGATTAGGGTTCCACTCAATAGTAGATAAAGGAACCATGATATATCATAGTAGGATGGTGACACTCTAGTAATCAATAGAGGATCCAAGCCCTACATAATAGGAGGGATCCAATCTAGAAATTGAAGACCCCTTCCCTTCCTATAATGAAGGTGTAACTAGGATATAAGATAGAGGACTGATTCTATATCCCATAGGAGGGTGAAACTATAATTTTTGGTAGAGGAAACATGCCCTTCCCAGGTGGAGGGTGACAATATAATAGTAAATCATGGACTGATCCCCTACCCAGTAGGAGGATGCCACTCAGATAGAGGTCTCATTCCCTATCCCATGGGAGGGTGCTTCCCTGGTGGTTGGTATAGAAATAATTCCTAGAATATCTAGAGGCTTCCAATATAATAGTAAATCAAAGACCCTTGGACTACCTAGAAGTAGGGTTCCAATTTGTTTGATGAAAGAGGAACCATGCCCACTCCAATAAAAGGGTGCCACTCTAGTGTTTCTATTGATCTTTCATGACCACTGCTATCATATAGAATTACCTAAATAAGTTACCCCCATTAAATATTAAATTGTATATAAAAATACCACATGAATTCAAACATTGTGTTATCCATAGAAAAAATTCAAGATAGGATACTCATGGGAAAAAATCTGAGTCCAAACTAAGGAGATATGAGAGGTATAATTTTTACAAAAGGAATGTAGGGGTTAATGATGTGAATGGGGGATAACTGATGTGTGTCCCTTCTCCAATACTAATATATTTACATGTCAGTATAAAAGTAACCACTAATTTATCAATACATGGAATTTATAGGGACACCAAAGAGTGCCTCATACACATAGGTTCTGGCCCATTCCCCTGGTGGTGTATGTGTAACCTTGTATGTGTCTGTGTATTTTGGTAAATTGATTGTTCTCCATCATGATGTTATTCATGTGTTCTCTAACATATGAACTATCCACCAAGGAAGGGTCACACATCGTGTGACCCAACCACATGGTTTGTGATCCATATAATTTTCAAAACCCTTGTTTTGTAGCTGTAATGAAACTACATTGTATGTGTTTATCCTCATAAACGACATGTATTCAGGTTTTTGTAGAATGTTAGATATACTCCTGGAATTCAAAATCTATATTATCCTCATCATATCTCATCTCTAGACCATAATAAATCATTGGGAAAGTCCAATGGTTATCATTTTTTGCCATCTATTTTCCCAAAAATGGATTTCAATTTATCTATTGGGTTCACCATACGCACTATGCACATCTCCATCACTGCCAAATACTATTTGAATCCAAGATCAACAAATCATTCACCATAATTCAAAAATCATCCCAAATTCATTATTTATAATAAATATATTCATCATAAATAAAACTATCATGAATCTGGGGGTTTGAGTGGGCTAAATCCTTCTTGGAAATGTCGAACCACAGTTTTGTTCCCCTATAGTTAAGTATGCAAAGAACAGGAGGGATAAAATCATCCAAAAACATTAGTGACAATAATTTCCTAATATTTATTTCTAAGAATAAAAAATCAGGATATTTGGGAGAGAAAACATTTCACAACAAACATATATTTAAAAATAAATTGACAATTAGTACCTGGTGCAAGAAAAGGATTGAAACTGGCATAGATCAAATGAAAAGTATGGTCATTGTCAATATATTTAACAAATTTGGGAATAATCAAAAAAATGGTGATTTCTACAAAGATATTGGATCATTTGATAATGAATAATGTTATTGTGAATGAATAATATGTGTCTTTTCATTCATGTCACTTGGATTCTCCTGGATCCATAGGTTTATCGCCATCCGATTTTGATTCACCAGGGAGAGGGAGGATGAAGATCCTCTAAAGAATACCAAAGTTAGGAGTCTAACCCTATAGATTATACATAATTATAAATTTATATAGGATTTGTAATTTGGTTATTTAAGTAAATCAGTAAATTTAAGTATTCATTTTAGTAACTCATTCCCACCAACAACTATTTTATCTAAACACCCCATGTCGAACAACATTAAGTCATGCCTAAGGTAAACTATGCATTTTATATTCAATCATGGTCTTGTATTATTTATCCAATGATCTCTTTAAGATTTATCCCATTTTCATTAAGAAATAATTCTCTTGTAATATAAAATATAGTTAATAATTTTATAAACCTAATTTCGGGAACACCGGTCTTTAGATCACAAGTCGTCATAATGTCTATATCTAGAAATATTTTGATTTATATTCAAATGTATTATATGGAAAAGTGGTTTCTAGAATATTTATTAAAATGATTACTAAATAGGTATGGTATTTTTCTATAAATTTGAATTATTTGGGAATACATTTTGTTCTGCACCATTATCTTTTAATGAGGTTCATATAAATCCCATTTGTCATGTTATATCATAAATCTCATTATATTAATGATAATTTAATATTCATTTAATTTTATTTTTTCATGGGGACCTTGATTCAAATTTAAACAATTATTATGGGTTTTATTTTACAATCTTATTGGTTATCATGGTTGCTCATGATTTTTCTTCTAATGATAAGATCTTTTCATATTCCTCCCAATAAACACATGTAATGTATTCTCCTATAGTTACTTATGAAGAATCAATTTTTTAAATTTAATTTTCACTCATTATATAATAAAGAGTTCGAAATAAGTTTTTCATGAAGTTTCATATTTATATATCCCTTGAGTTAAAACCCCTTTTTCTTCCAAAATAATTTTTTCTAAAAATATTTTCAATTTTTTTATATAAATAGAATCATTATATAAATTTCTATTCATGTTTTACTATTTATAATATGTTTTGGATGTAATATTTATGTTTTCTTCTAAATAAATCATGATTTTATTTTTCTAAAAAACTGAATGGAATCTTATTTTTAACATGTACAATATGAATGAAATTTCCCATTTTCCTAGAAATTATTAAATTGAAGCATCATTTAATTATTTTCAATCTTAAATTCAATGAAAAGGATTCCTGAAATATTTTTTAATGTTATGTCTAAAATATTACATTTTCAAAAAATATTATTTTCCTCAAGAAAAGTTCTAAGTGATTTATCATTAAAAATCATTTTCTCTATATGATGACAACCTTTGATGTTAATTATTATTTTCGGGGGATATGATTCAAGGATAAAATTACTATTCATTCTCTGAATAGTTAATGTTTTTGATGCCTTTATTTTTTTGAAACATATTTCTCTTCCATGGGTTTTGACATGATAAAATTCTTATAAAACCCTATCCATTTTCCAAGGGTTATTCTTTGATGAAATGAATATAAAATGTGTTTATTTTATAAAGGTAATGTTATGATGAAATTTTAATAAAACTCATTTGATTTCATGGGTTCTGATATAATGAATTTTTTATGATCTTGTGGCACACATATGTATTATTTTAATTATGTGAAGTAGGTTATATTATAACTAAATATAGTGGTTACATTAGAACCATGATGGTGGTAATGTTATAACAAAAAGATAGGTAGGACATATATATCCATCTAATGTGTTTGGAAAATATTTTTATCTCATGAGATATATTGTAATTCAATAGGTAGTGAAGTCAGTTTTTTATGGGACAATTCCTCTTATGATGATCTTGGGAGTAATCCTTGACTACACTAATGGTTTAGTGTGGGAATCAATTCAACTATGAGAAAAGGGATACCACTAAGGATGGTGGCGTGTCCTTCCCTTGAGGTGTATCAACCCACGCAGTAACCTTCTTTCTTTTATAAATTATCTTTCATTAATAATGAAATGATTTTATATTCTTTTTTATAGGCCACAATTCAATTTCTTATGCCAATGTTATGATCTCATGGATCATGTTCTTCGATTTCTATATGATTCATATCTTTGGAACCTATATTATTTTTGGCATGAATAAATATTCTGATCTTTGATATGCAGAATATGTTTTTCATATGAGATTCTGATGTTCTCGTACCCTTATGTTAATGTTATGATTACACATATCCCTTGTTTACACTTTTTGAGAATCTAATCTCCCCTTTCTTATATTTCCTTTCCCCCGGTAATAAATCAAGGTTTCAAGTTGGTTGTGTTTGTAAATTGTACTAAAGGGGGTATATTTATGGTATATGTTGAATATATTTTACCAATTTAGAATATTATGTACTTAGTATTCAAAGGAAATATAATATTATGGTCTTTAGGGGTGTGTCTATGAAATGTAATGAAGATTAATCTAAAAATATTGAATATCAATGTTTGAGAAACCTGGGACACAATAGTTGGCAACATAGGAAAGATTTAGTCAATAATTGGAATATTGTATGAGAAAATATTAGTGATATCCCTATGTATTTTTATAATGATATGTGTTAGGATGTCTATATGGATAAGTCAAAGGGTGAGTCGGTGACTTAGAAAATGTCATGGAATTTTGGAAAAGGAATGAGCATGAGGGTTCTAAACAACTATATACCTATTTTAATAAAATAATTAGATATAGATCTGGACTAGAGTTACTGAGGGGTAATAGAACATAAAAATGGAACATTGATTCGAGCTTGATCATAACCTTGTTCATCCAAATGGTCATTGTTGGAGACCATATGGTAAAATTTTGGGGGATATTCATTGAAAATTCATTGACTCCTTACAAACCATCATGAATAAACTAAATATATTTTGATTATGAATAACCGTGGATAAAAATAAGGTTTCATGGATTAGAAATATGTTATCAAGATTTAGACTTTTTGAATTTTATTTTATTTATTATTTAGTATCACATTATGATTGGATTTTCTAACACAATTCTTTTTTCTTTTACTCAATGGTAGGAACCAGAATGAACTGGGTTAACATGAAGTGTGATGGAAAAAATTTTATGAGTAATAGAAAGGGATAATGAGTAGAGTATTAAAGTTTTTTATTATTCATATTTATTTATCACAATATATGATTAACAATGTGCACCTTAACCAACTCTCAAAGTCACCAATGAGGTTAAGAATATAGTTCACTAAGATTTAAAGTAATAGAGACCAAAGAGGATAGAATATTATGTTTCCTATATTCCATGAATGTGGGAAGAAGCACTCATGTGAATTTCAAACAGGTATGGGAATATGTTTTGAGTGTGAAAAATAAAGAAACAAATAATGTAACTGTATATGAAAAATTAAAATTTTGGATAAAAAATGGATGAGAGTAATGGTCTATCTAAGATATCAGTTATGGATGAATGATTCAAATGTGGAATGTATGGGAATTATGGAAATTGATTTTTTAAGGGTAGTGTTCATAAAAATAATCATTGATGTTGTATGAGTAATGGTTTTGTTGTTGATTATGAAGAGACTATGAATGAAATAAGTAAGTAAAGAGTTATTTAAGAATATGATTATGAATCCTAGTAAATGGTTTATAAAGGTAGTGGAATGATTGATGTATTTCTATAATTCATTTCAAGAATTATGATATATATAATCCTTGTACAATATATATTTTTCATTATGGATTTCAAATAATACCTTCAATGATGATGATGACCTATAAAATTAATTTATAGGAAGGGTTATATTTTTTAAAAAAACTCATCACTAAGGGTATGTAACCCTTAATATATTCACGATTTTGATAAAATGATTATTATATTGGATAATGATATGAATGATATTGATTAAAAAATCAAATAGTACTTATTATCTTGGAATTGACAAATAATTTTTAGAAAAAGTTATTTATTTATCATTGATGGAGTTTACAACATTATTGGATTTATTTAATATAATCAATAATAAATGGTTTTAATCAAGGAATGAGGACATATTTTTTAAAATAAGGTTTTATTGTTATTATGGTCATTACCATGATTAAGAAAATATATCACAAAAGAATTCACATTATTGGTATGTGAAAATCAATTGCTACTTCATGATAATTCTAGTATTAATGTTTTTTTTAAAAAAAAATTAGTTAAATTATTTATAAATTTTTCATTTTGTAATGGTTATAATATTATCCATTTATAAAGTGTTTTAATTTAAATGTTGGATGAGGTTTTAGTGATTAATGAATTACATGACCATATGATTATTTATATATATTGGATAAAAAGTTCTAATCTTTTTGTTTTTTCATAATAACTAGGGATAGAATGAAGGACTTATCATAATTTTACTGATCTTATTTAGATCATCAGACATGAAATACATTCATCTATCAGAGTAAGAGATGAAGTGAAAATTGATCATGTCATAACCAAAGGGTTAAATTTTATTATGATATAGAATGAAATCCAATAAGTATATCTTCTTGTAAAATTTATTCAAAATTAGGAAAATAATATCTAAATAAAATTTTTTCCACATATCTCCTATTATAATGATATCATACTGGTTTTTCATGCCAGTTTGATCAAGGCTATTTGGTTATTATCCTTATCTAGATTGCCTTTTTTTTATCAGTGATCTCTATCATATTTTATAATTATTTGTGCTTTATTGCATGTAAAAATGTACACTTCCCACCAACATTCTCTAATGTGGAATCCTCATTAAGATTTACTTTAGGTAATATTAATTTTCTAAATTTCCCTTGTTAATGTAATTTTTATAATTCATTTGTACATTTTCGATATCAATTAGTGAATTTTAAAATGTTAAACCAGTGATGATTAAGACAAATTTTGTGGGATAAATTCATATTAAGGGGTAGAATATAGTGACATGTGAATTTATTAAATATTTTTCTCAAATTAATTTAATCATTTAGATATTTCTCATTACACACAATACTAATTTATCAATTTTATGGAAAACTAATATTGTATTATACTACATGAAACTCTAAGATTTGGATGCGTTACATGAGACACTGAGTATTAAAGAAACATTCTATATAAAAAAATATTATTATGGAAGTTATCAAATATATATTTTAATATAAGGTTTGAATTTGAATCAATAAATTATAAAATAATATGGTTTAAGTAGGTATATAAAATTATTTCTTTTTTGAGAAGTTAATTAACAATAAAAATAAAAACTATATGAAATTAATGGATATATTTGTCAAAAAAAAAATCAAACAAACACATTTTACCTCAATAAATTAAACGAAATGATTTTGTTGAATGGTTTTAATGAAATAAATTAATTATATATTAAATAAAACCTTTAACATTAATGTTAATTTTTTCTATTTAAGAGATAACAATAAATATAATTTTATTCTTATAATGGTATTTCTCTAAAAATCACTTTTGCTACCTTTTACGCTCATATTTTCAAACTAGGTTTTGAATCATTTAGAAAATGTAATAAAAAAATAATTTTCATTTTTCAAATCACTATGTCAAAATATTCTTACAGTGAATTTTTTAGAATTTTAATGAAATTTTAATATTTTGATTAATATTGAAAATGCATCATATTAATTGAAAACAGTAGTTCCATTTAAATTATTTATAATGTTAAATTATATTTTAAATTGGTTTTAATATAATATTAGGGAAATTATATATATATTAATTTAATTTAGTTCATTTTAATAAATTTCATTTTTAACTTGGATATAAAAAACATTATAAACATTTTTACACTTTCTCCTCAAAAACCCTCATTCTCATCGCATTTTTGGGATTTATTTTAAATTAAATATTGAAACATATGTTCATATAATATAAAAAATTGGATAAATTTTTTAGAATCATGAAAATTTATATTATCTAATAAGAATAACTTAATTTTTGAATATTTTGATTACTGAAAACATTTGAAAATGCATTTGAAAATTAATTATCAGAATTAAGGTTAAAAGGGATTTTTGAACGTTAAATGTTCTTGTAATAAAATTAACATTCCATAAAATAAAATATTTCTAATTTATTAAATTATATTTAATATTTAGAATTACTAGATATATATTATCAAATGTAGAATATTTTATTTAAGTATTTAGGTTTATATTACCTAGTTTTTAAAAAAGGTATTTACAGTATGGAAATTTAAAATCGTAAAAGTGAGTAAAACTTAATGGATAAGGAATTATAAGTTTAAAACATTTTTTTTGGTGGAGGTGAGTATAAGCCATATAATCTATCACATAAATTATTTAACAATTATTTATCTGGATTATGTGAAAGGGACCTCCCATTATTGATTAATTTTAGGCATTTGCAAAACTTTCCACTCCTCTGTTACAAATGGATATCGCCACTGATATATGTTTCAAACCATCAAACAATTTTTTTGGCCTATACCTAACAATAAAAATGACAATAATTCATCCTATAATCCTAAAATACTTATTTTTTGTATAAATTAGATTTAGTAAGGTTGTTTTTAATCCTAGGTAGGATACCCAAAAAAGATGTATCATTCTTCAATGAGTCTTTTTATTTTATTTATTCCTCCACCTACATCAATTATTATTAAATAATTAGTATATAATACTCTAATTATATTCATTATAATTTATTTTTTTATTTTATTTCAGGACCAAAAACTGGTTCCACTTCCTTCAAATGGTTAAAAAAATCATCATATGTGTGTGTGGCGTACTATCGCATTACGAACTGATGTCATTTGTTTTTCCATTACCACTTATCAAGGTTGGATGACGATGGGAATAAACTATATATATTATATTTATAACATAATTATACCAAATGATATATTACATCATATATACCATTTTTACTTCTTATTCCATAAGGGATATGATAATGTTGTTTGTGTGAATGGTGGACTACCACCTCACGAATCGAAGTGATTGGTTTTCAATAACGCTTTACATTGAAGACAATATGGGAACTTTTAATGAATATATGTGATATAAATTAAACAATTATGATATTAATGTAATATTTATCATTATTATGTGATAATATTTAATTTTATTTATTATCTTTTCACTCACTAAATGATGATAACATCATTCATGGACGCATGGAATATAGCCTTAACGATGTAATGTGACTTTCACTATTCAACACCACACCCTATAAATGTTATGAATAAGTGTAATTAAAGAAATAATATGTTATTTTTGATATTATAATCAATATTTAATGACAAAATGATAATTATCTCTTTTATATAATGATCATCGAACATTAGAAATGTTACTCATGTGAAAGTGCAACATATCGTTTATATGATCATAATGAAATTCAATTCTCCAAACCATAATTTTTGATTCATCAAAAACATATAATCCTTGTATAGATATTATAATTATTTAATTTTTATTTTTATTGATATTATGGAATAATAACAAAATTATGAGAACAAAAAAAATATATCCAAATATATATGAAAAACAAATCAATTATTTCCCGAAATATGACAACAACATGGAATCATTAACAAACATTTAATAAAAAATAAATAAGTAAATCGTTTATAATATTTTTTATATATGCATATTTTATTATTATATTTAAATAAAATTAATATTAATTATACATGATGTTATAATGAGTAATAAAGAAGTCGAGACTTGTTGTAAGAGGTTTGTGTTCTCTCTTTTATTTCTGGGAGATATATGGAAATTCACCACTAATTATTTTTGTATAGAATATATACTTAAACATTGTAGTGTAATATATTTAATATCATACTTTTAATTATATTAATTGTTTCATTTTATTTTATTCTTTATTGAGGTGTATGTTTCAAAACATTACAAAAGTTGTCCAGGATTTTTGTCCCAATTTGTTTTCTTTGGAATATATGTTATGTTATGGACATATCTTCTTGTATTATTATCATATACTATACAAATGAAATATAATATCATTAGTATTTTCCTTTTTATGGTATTTAAGTTTCAATTTTATGTTATTATATATTGGGTCTTTATAATTAAATGATTACAAAAGTGGTAAGGGATTTGTGACTCAATTTGTCTTCGATGGAAAATATATTATGTTATGAGCCTATATTATTTTATGAGTTGTTTATAAAAACACATTGGAATATTATTTCATGAATATAAATCTAGTTAATATATTTTATGTTTTATTTAATTTCATTATTTCATGTATAATATGATTCAACGTTTCCGAAGTGATAAGTTTTTTATGTTACCACCTCATTGTTTATCAAGATTCATTGTGATTATGATTAGAATGATGGAATATTATCATATACATCTCAAGAAACTCATCATGTGCCTTATAATTAGTATATATATATCATACATGTTTTCCACTAATTTTCAACTATTTATGTACTCAAGAGATCAAAATAATGTTTTTTTGAAAATCAACTTTATTTCTCCCTTCATTCGAAAACCCTTTCCCTTCCAAAATTATGTTTTCTATAAATGTTTTCAAAAAATATATATATTTATTCAAATTATTTAATAAATAAATATTTATCCATGATTTAATATTTACAATTTTTTTGAAGGAATTTATTATGGAATTTTCTAAATAAATCTATAGTGACCCTCAATTTTCATAGAAAGACATTACAAAAATTTTGTGGAATACTTAAAAACATTTCACAAATGAACACCCAAAGACCATATTAGTTTAGTTTGTTTTGAAACATGAAAACATAAAAACTATTACATAATCAAGATACATTTTCTCCCACTATGTCCTCTAGAACTCTCACTCCTATTAGACATATGATACATGAAATATATCATCATAACCTGAGGAAGTAAATATAAAAAGTAACGATCTCAAATTCTTAGTATGGGTAAAAAAGGGCAACCTGTAAGAATAAACATGAAAATATGGGTATGATAATGTTATCATAACATTATAAGATAATACCCTATATTGAAAAGAAAATAAACAAGAGTTATGGGATAAATCATGGTAGATCATAAGACATGAATCATAAGGAAATAAACATCATGATCAATATACTCATAACCAAGGAATAAGACGTATAATTTGTGGCATAAATATAAGAATAGAAAATGTTATGTCAAGGCTTCCTACCAAGAAATTTATAACATGTTAGTATCATGATACAACCTGTCTACCTGCTTTGTGACTGGGCTAAAAACACATGTGCCCTCTTACTTTTAGGCTTGGGATACAACACACGTACATTATTGTTTTCGGGATTGGGCTACAACCCATTTACCTTCTTGTTTTTCAGGATCGGGATATAACCTGTGTACCCTATGAACTAATATAAAACTTATCATTATCCATTTAATTATAGGGATATATAGGTCCCACATGTCACATAATAAAATAATCCATTCATGGTCTACAAGATAATAAAACATTCCTCATATCATGACCTATAAAAATTGATCGGTTTTATGAACATCAAATAAAAACCCATGAAATAAAATGGGTAGCATTAAAATTTCTTCATATCATAACCTGTGATAAAATATAGGTTTCATAATCACTTCATAAAATCATAACCTTTAAAAAGAAGAGGGTTTTAAAATCATAAAACCAGTGGAAGTGAAATGGGTTTCATAAGCATCATTCCATCAAAACATAAACCATTCAAGAAATAGTATGAATGGAACCATTGGATAGTTTCATAGAAATGGAAGGAGTAATATAAATTCATTTTATATTATATTTAAAATATATTGGAATGATATTTTTAAAACATTTCTTTAGATAAATATCCTTTGTTCTTTGAAAAAGGTTCTTTAAAACAAATAATCTTTTGAAAAACAATTCATTAAAAACTTATAAAATGATCTTGAAGAAATTTTGAAAACAATTTCCTTGAAAATATATTTTAAAAATCTTTAAAACTAACCTTTTAAACACGAAAATAAATCCTTAAATAATTGACGTTGGGTAATTATATATATGTCATATGAGGTAAAAATAGTATTCCATTTGATTGGAAAAACGTTATAAAAATTCCTCATTTAGAAAGAAACTAGAATATTCCTTTTAGAACAATGGTAAAACGAAAAAATAGAAAACTTTATTTTAAATATTTTATGATAATTGTATAATATTATTGGAAACCCTTTTAAGAAAAAATTATTTTGAAGGAATACATATTTCTGACTGATGAGAGGTTAAAATCAAGTTTTCTTGAAAACACATACATAACTATCTTATGTACCAAAGTTTTAAAAATGGTACCGATACAGGAATATATCATGAATAAACATAATATAAGAAAATTCATGTGTGTTCTTGAGATATGGATCATAATATTTAATAAAAATAATCATAAACGTAAATAATCTTGAAAAGTTATTAGATTGTTTCAATAAACTCTTCCTACTTGGTAACTTTGAACCATACTCCACATTTAATAAAATAAAATTACATGAAGCATAAAATTTCATTAAAAGAATAATATTATTGATATAAAATATCATATAAAGTATATACACATCAGGGAGAAATATAGGTGAATCACATGGCATGTGTCTCAAGGAAAGAAATTTATGATGAAATTACATTACCGATTTCATAATTTTTGAAACATAAAACCTATGTGATAAAGATCATAAAATGGATATGTAAATACCCATAAATATAATTTTAAGAATAATATAATAAATCCATGTAAATTATACGAACCATAGAAAATTAATTGGTGTTAAATAAAGCATGTATCTCGCGGAAATAGAAAGTGATATGAAATTCCCTTACTTTGTGTCTTGACTCTCATCATACTCGTACAATTTTATTATATGATAAATTTAAATTTATTATACATATTTTAAAGAATAATATTCTTATATCTTTATCAATACATAATTTTATTATGACCTTATATTACCCTCTTGTTAAAAAAATTATGTTAAGGTTTCACTTCAGGTAATGTCCGCTTTGTTTTTTGCATGTGCCTTAATTTGTTATATCTTTGATCCTTATACTTATATGATGATTTACATAATTTAAATCATGATATAAATATCATATATATTAATTATATGTGTATTAACATAATATATATAATATATAAGTTTGAAATGTAATACACCATTCATGAAGATAGTAAGTCATACGTTTGCCTAAACGTTGTTTCCATTTTTATTGTCATATTGGAATAAAGGAAGAAAATGACATATATATATATCGGAACACATATAATTACTCTAGTAGAATAACTAAATTTTATATATTTTAAAATTTCACTAAATCCAACCTTAATACATTCCATGTAGTGTGTCAGAAAATCAAATCGCTTTTAGGGGGCGGTAGTCCACACTTCCTCAGTCGAAATTATCGTATTTACACCAAATAGAAAGTAAAAAATATCTATATTTTAAAATGAATACAAAATGTTAAATTCATTATAGATGTAATATATGAAATATATAAACATATTTTCAATCGTAATTACTACCATGAGATGAGGTAAAGGAAAAATGAACAATCGTCATTTAGTGAGGTGGTAGTTCACCGCAAACATAAAAAATACATAAGTTTTCCATTAGATGGAGGTGTGTATAATTATAGGGATAGAACCTATGATAAAAATATCCTAGTATATTTTATATACTGTTTTTGTATTAAAATAATGGAATAAAGAGAGTGGAGAATGTGGAGAAAAAATATAAGAAACGAGCTTAAGAGAAATTGTTACCTCCTAATCAGGTAACTCCTTTTGGTGTGTGTCAAAAGGATTCTTTAGATTAATTTATGTACAATGGGATGATTGTATTAGCAATTTAGGGATTTTAGGAACTATATTTTTCAGATATTAGACAATCCTAATAGATTTTAGGGTTTTCAAGAAGGGGGAGAGGTGGTGTCATTTTATAGGGAAGGGAAATGACACACTAGGCATTTTTAAAAACAAGTTTGGTGTACCCATGTTTTTACCCAAAAAGGTAATTAAAAAATAAAAAACTCAATAATTTAAGAATAATTTAATTATTATCTCCATAAAATGGGTTTTGACAGTTTTATAGGTCGTTTTGGGTCTTAATATCCTGGTTTAGTACTTCATTAACTTAATTTTCTTCTTAACCATTGTAATTAATTTTAATCACTTTCACTACTTTTTTTGGTCAAAAAAATTGAATTCCTTAGAAATTATAAATTATGATGATTTAAAATATGGAATCCATTTCTCCAAATTATAATCATTAAATTGGAAGAAATTAATTTAAAAATAATCTCGTTGATAGGACAACACTGTGGGTTTTTAAAGTAAAAAATATCAAAAAAAAATTAATATGTTTTTATACCAAGTTTCATAGTTAAATTGATAAAAATGAACTAAATTGAATTAATTGATAGAAACATAATATAATTAAACTTTTAAAAAAATAAATTATAATTTTACCTAGTAAAAAAATTATATGAAAAGTACTTTTTGAATTAAATCTAGTATTTTTCATTATTCATCAAAAAATGATGTTTCTCGAAAAAATCCCAAAAATTATACCTAATATAATTTAAATATTCTAAATTAAAAAAAATAAGTTTATTTTCTGAAAATAAATTTTTAAATGGGTTTAAAATTAATTTTATTATTTTTAACCAGAGGTTATGAAAAGTAGTTTATTTAAGAAAATAGTATTTTTAAACATATAAGGTCTTCATAAAAAATTATGTATTTTATTATCGATATGTTTTATTTATTAAAACCCATTATAAAAAATATTTTAAAAGTATTTATCATTATATATATTACTTATTTTATTAGATATATTATAAATATATCTTTTAAATAATAATAATAATAAATAAAGAATTTTTAGAAACTCGGTGATGCTTGTAACATACGCCAAGTTGGTGTTTCATGTTGCATAAGCTAAGTGAGTGTTGCATGTAATGTATTACAATTTGTAATATAACATCGGGGTTCCTTATAATGTAAGATAAAATTTATTTTGTGTGTAGTGCATGAATAGTGTGTTGTTGAATATAACACAATCCAAACATAGTGATTTAATATAAAATAATGTATATCAAATGTTACATGAAATGAAAATTATTACAAAGGTTAAATTAATTTGAAAAACAAATAATTCACAGAATCTTGGTGTGTGACATTCTGCACCCCTAAAAATTAATTTTTCCCCCAAAATTTTTTTTGGGTTATCAAAGGTTTAATACATGAAATTTTCATTCATTGAAACCCACATCATAAAAATAAATACTAAAACATCCTTAAAAAGAAAATTGGAAACCATAATAGTTACCCAAAACAAAATATAACTTGGTTTCCACATTGGAGAACATAGGTTGGGAGTGATGATTAGACATGGAGGAGAAGCGCAAATATTTTTTCGGATTGATTGAGGTCATCAATCTCAAATAATTGAGTGATCGAAGAAACTTTGTGGGCATCAAAGTCATAAATCTATGATGATTTAAAAGGCCATCGGATCAACAGAATTATGGTATTAGGATAACACATTTTCATTTTATCATTATCCAAACATAGAGTAATTCTCTTATTATCTAAAAATATATGGAAATATACTTACATGATATATTTCTATAATAAAAAAATTGTTCTTTAGTTGGGATTTTATCAATTTCTAATTCATCCATTACATCATGTAAAGGATGTCTAGAAATTAAATTTCAGGATGGAAGTGCTATAATACACTTTTATCATATCTTAGGGCCCATAAAAATGAAAATTATAACTATTTATCTCCTACTATTCATCAAAATCATTATGGTTAATAAATTAATCTATAATCATAAAAAGTAACTCTATTGGTTAATCGTTAATAATTATTCATCAAAAATAATTTCACATTAACCGAGAAATTGCATACGCCTATGGTAAGTGTGAAACCCTTATCTCACTTCAGTCATAGGTTCAAGACCCACAACCTTGCTGAAATTGATTGGTTGTCACCCGAAATATATGATTTTCTTTTCTAAAACCACACTAATGTAATTTATATAATATGTTAGACATCAATTAAATAAGGTTATTCGCTAAATAACCTTTTAACAAAGGTTTCTAATAAATATTTAATACATAAAAACATCATCTGATGTTTTACTTAAAATTTTCATAAATGGTTAACTTAATAACACTTATGAAAGATGAAAATCTAGAAAAGTAGAAAGGCCGTCATGAAATGAGCTTGAAATTGATCCCCCATTTGTCATCATATACCAAACATGTGAATAATATCATATATTATTTTGAAAACTTGTTCATAATCTAAATTTCCATAAATGATTATTGAAAACATATATGCTTCTGGAAATGTTCGGTATTTTCCATATATTATTGTTAAATATTATATATAATTATTTTTAGATGAGGCTTTGTGACCGTGTGTGATTCCAAGGCACAGAGTGCCCAGAATAAATTTTTTAAAAAAATTAAACTTTTAAAGAGCGTTATCGAATGGCTTTTCTAAAAAAGTGTAATAAAATCTAAAAAGATACCCATATCAAAAATATGTGGGCATTGCTGCATTTAGATCAGTGACTTTACCTTAGGTGGGACTTACTTCGATCGGCACGGGTCAGCTGAAAAAGTTATTTTTTAGAAATTTTATATGAAATAAAATAAATTAATAATTTGTTTTATTTAAAATATTCTAACTATGAAGTGACACATTTGGAGGTTTTAAAATAACCAGAAGCCAAGGATTAACTCATAACCCTAAAAAACTCCCTGG
Organism: Viscum album; assembly: GCA_963277665.1. NCBI lineage: Eukaryota > Viridiplantae > Streptophyta > Magnoliopsida > Santalales > Viscaceae > Viscum > Viscum album. The sequence continues at coordinate 55,282,802 of OY728143.1, read as the reverse complement.
AACCCTCTAGATCTTTGGAGAGGAGCCACCCTTGGAGAACTCTCAACGAACAATGACGAAAAAACAATGTGTGGATCGTTGCGCAGTAAGATCGGATCTCACTACCGATAGTAGTAGATACTACCTTCGTCGATGATCAAGGTAGGGGTTGTTATTTTTATTTTTATTTTCCTCATTCTTGGATTTAAAAAACAAATTTGGATCAACCCCCCAAAAATTTTGACCCATGTATTGTTTGTTCTTGTGGGAGCGTCATATTATCGGGTTTATTTTGGGGAATCGATTTCATACTTGTTTTGTTCTTCTTTATCCTTATAATGGGAGTGGATCAATGCCTCAACATAGAATAGTGATAATTCAGTCCTCAATTTTTTATATGGTTTTCCCCATTTTTTGACGTGTGTGTTCTTCAGGGTCTTCATAGGGTATGAATAATGGATCATTGTGTGTCCGTCTCGCAACAAAAAAAATCCTAAATCGTAGATCCAACATTTTGACGACCAAGTTGTGGTGTGACAGTGATGGATGTGTATGAATCGACATGATTTGAGATAAATTGTTCCTGGACCGTTCTTCTCACATATGATCAAAATACATTTTGGGGCCGATTGAACAATTGAAACCTCCCAAAAAATTTATGGCTTGATGGGATGACCGTGGATCATAAATTTCGAGGAGAGTGAATGGCTGGATAGATAATTAGAGGATCACTGGAAGCGGTGAATGAAGAACTATGATTTTGGAAAATCATGATGATCACAGTATGTTATCCAAAGAACATGGCGTGTGGGGTCGTCTTAGTAGTGGCTAGGGTGCCGCATTATAGATAATGATGACACAATGTGTGACACCTGTCACATGGTGTGTCAGTCCTTAAATGGGACTCAGCATGCATCTCGGATGGTACACTGACACAGGATGGAGTACAAGACATGTACTCCCCCACACAACCAGACTAGGCTGGTTACACGGGTTACCCCATGTACTAGTACATTGGTTGGAAAACACGGGTAGATTCCATGTATAGGGTCATGACAAGAATACACAGAGTGGCCCCCTGGTATTAAGGCATGGTGTGTTACTCTCTAACACTTCATGTATATCTTTTTCTGCATGACATGCTATTTTCAATAGGGGTCGTTGTACAAGAGTAGTACCTAGTTTCATAGGAAACAGTGTGTGACACCTCTACACATCATTTACTTCAATGTACATGGATTTATCAACTTGTCCATCATACCTTGTACAATTATTGTTTCGGATGGTTCCCCTTTGATCGTTCCCCTGAAGGTCAGGTATCATTTCCTTCTGCATGAGTATAATCCCATCAGCAGGACTTTCTAGATAGATTCGGGAATCCCCTCCGAGAGGCCTGTAGTAGGAACCTAAATCCCTTTGGCCTTAGATATAGTCGGGTATCAACATGAATAGTCTTATAGGATTTTGATCCTCTACTTTTTAGTTCAATCAAGATGAGTCGTGGTATGTTCCAAGGACCTAATAGTGATCATCATCTGTGTATCATGATCTTTCCCCACATAGGAGCGATTTCTCCTGGAATGAGTTCATATGTTCCCTCTTTAGATGTATCAGTTCATCTCTCTTGTGAAACTTCCCAACAAATGGTTCTTCTCTAAAGTAGTCCACTAGAGTTATCAGACTCATGGATTGAGTTCTCTCGGATTAGAACTTCATGGAAACTTTGAACGAAATCCCTAGTATGGGTATGAGGGTCATTGTGACTTGCCTCTAGTCTATCGGTCTAGGTTTTGAGTATATATGGATATGTTTCTCTTGTTATATGGTATGTATACATATACTATGTTGCGATGACTATACCTTTACTTTGTCTATTGCTTTTTGGTTTTTAGGTTCTCCTACTGAGTATTGTTATAGTCACCCATGCATTGTATTTTCCCACACAATTCATGTCCTGTGAAAATGAGTGACATTTTGATGGATTCTAGGGAGTACTAGGACTAGACAGAGCATTGTGAGTTCTAGATAGGCTGAGATTTTTCTATGGATTCTAGTAGCAGTTCCAGTACATTTCTTGTTTATATGTTTGACCATGTAGTTTTGGAATCATTCTTTTAGTGGTCTTGTATTTTAGCCTAGTATACTTTCCGCACTTTAATTTCTTCCATAAAATTTTCCTTGGGTTTATTCATATGCATTCATTATGATCCTTAGTGGGTTTTTTCAAATTTTATCATTTTTGGGATTGCATATGTGTGCATGGGTACTGGTACATAAGAAATGCCTCCCATGTTAGTGCCATGCCTACTCGGTGTTATTCACCAGCCCTTGGCCTATTGAAGGTTGGCTTAGGGAGTTGCAATGTGGGCCCCTATAGGGTGGGTGATGACAGAGTGGTATTAGAGGTTATTGGTTCTACCATAGGACTGAGAGTCTCTGATATTGGTTTGGGAAAATATTGTTAGGTTTCTTAAGTTCATAATTCAGGCTAGGGACTCTGGTGTAAGTGCATGTGGCCTATGTATCCATACACCAAGACTCTGATAACCTATTTTTTGACTCAGTACATTAGAAAACTAGTTGCAGGGAAACAATAATAGTAAATGAATCATATAGGAATGGGTTTTGGATTCCATGTCCTTGTTGAGTTAGCTCTCCATATATACTCATTGACGATGGAACATCTTGTTTCTTTATAGGATGAATCCACGATGCATACCAGTTAGGATTAAGAAGCCTGACCATGAGGAAGACCCCCTTAGTGATGACGCTTCGATTCAGAAGCCGGTCCCCAGAAGTTACCTCCAGGTGGTGCACCAAGTATGCCACTAGTTATGGAGCAGCACATGGTACCTTCACTACCAACAGATGAGAAGTACAGGAAGAGTGCTCTCCATGAGTTCTAGAGATAGAGACCCCCCTCGGGTTCTAAGGAGATCACATCCCTCAGGCAGCTGATGGCCAGCTTGAGGTGATGACCATATTTTTCTGTCTAGTCTGGAGACTAGCGAACTAGAGGGTGATCCTATGAGTTATAATTATTCAGGGTTCGGTAGTACAATGTTGGAGTTTTACCACACAATATCACAATGGGGAGACTCTTTTATGAATATAGTTTGACAAACTCTTTAGGGAGGTGTTCTCTTTGGTTACACTAAGGGATGTTCATATCTATGAACTTCTTCAACTTTAGTAGAGCAGTATAATGGTGGCTGACTACACAACAACAAAAATATATTTTATCATCACTATAAAGGAATTTATCATCACTAAAAGAGAATTGTCAATCGATCCAATATTAAAGGGTGTATCCTTTATATGTTCTCAAAACAATGCTGAGAATGTCCCCATTTATCATCACTTCAAGTAGTGTTGATAAAGGCTTCCCTGTCTGGGCGTGTTATTGATATAACAGCACACCCACCAACCTTCATAAAAATATAGCAAACCAAAATAATCAAACCAACAAAAATAATCTGCACACACCCACAAAAACCTTCTAAAAAACAATCACTCATAGTATATATATACAAAATCACCACATACATGATGCAACTGATGAAAAAACAAGCAGCGCACACAAAAGTTTGGAAAAAATGTTATATAAATTTAATTGAAATCATGAATAAAAAAATATTCACTCATTTTAAATACCAAAAAAACACTTCTATATACATTTTGAATAATGTTTTATAAAATTACATTTACAAATATCCAACAAACAGTTAAATACATTAATGTTTTCTATTTTGATGTATGTGGTCCCCTCTAAAAAATGTTGTTTTATGGTAATAGTCGCTGAAAAAAGCATACCAACTCGATAAAAAGGTTCCACCTATATAAGAAAAAAAATATTACATTAGTAATACTATAAAGAAATAAATTAAACATTAATATGAAGAATACATTAAAAAAATTCATTTTTTAATAAAAATGAAACATTTGGAGTCTTACCAGTGACATCGTGCATTGTATTGAGGTGGGGTTGATTCTTACAAGTCACAAATGACTAATGGATCATTTTACTAAAGTATCAAAACAATATTAATGCATTTCCTCTATTTTCATTATGTCATTTGTGTATTTTTACTAACATGTCATTTCAAACTAAAAACATGAATTTTGATTCATACATGTCGCATCATGAATTGGTTTAAAGTGAGACTACTGCATACACCTCACAAAAGACTTTTAAATCATTTTACCTAATTTGTAAGACAATCAGAGCGTATTTTCATTATTTTCAGTGAGTGAAACATTTTGAATTAAAATGACAATTTTAAACTGATAGCGGACACTTTTAGTCATACCGGTCACACTGTTCATCAGATTGAGGTGGGGTTGATTCTTAAAAGTCACAAATAACTCATAGATCATTGTACTAAAATATCAAAACCATATGAATGTGTTTTCTTGGTTTTCAGTATTCCTGTTGTGTTTTTTTATTTGAATTAATGTAAAATTTTAAATAACAAGACACATTTGGAGTCATACTAGTGACATTGTGCATCATAGTGAGGTGTGGGTGATTCCTACACATCAAAAATGACAGATGGATCATTTTCTTAAAGTATCGAAACAATCGGAATGAATTTACTTGGTATTCAGTATGTTAGTTTCTTTTTTCTAAAATTTCATTTCATATCGTAAACCTACAATTTGAGTCATACCAGTTGCATCATGCATCGGTTTGACATGATACTTCTTTATACAAGTCATAGAGGACATACAAATCGTTGTCCTTAATTTGGAAATTAATCAGAGTTTGTTTTCTTGTTTTTCTGTGAGTGACACGTTTTGAGTTAAATATCAATTTTAAACTGATAGCGGACACTTTTAGTCATACCTGTCAAACAATTCATCGGATTGAGGTGGGGTTGATTCCTACACATCAAAACTGACTCGTGGGTCATTTTCCTAAAATATCAAAATAATATGAATTCATTTTCTTAGTTTTCAGAATGTCTACTGTGTTTTTTTACTAGAATTAATATCAATTTTGAATAACAAGACGTGTTTGCAGTCATACCATTGAACCATGTGTCGTATTGAGGTGAAGTTGATTCCTACACATCAAAAATGACAAATGGATTGTTTTTCTAAAGTATCAAAACAATCTAAATACATTTCCTCATTTTTTAGTATGTTAGATGTTTTTTTTACTAACATATCATTTTAGACTGAAAATATTAAATTTTAGTCATACCTATCACATCGTGCATCGGTTTTATGTAATAATTCTTCATATATGTCAAAAAGGACTTATCAATCGTTGTCCTTAGTTTTGGATACAATCGTTGTGTGTTTTCTTAGTTTTCAATGAGCGACACGTTTTGAGATAAAATGACAATTTTAAACTGATAACGAACACTTTTAGTCATACAGGTCACACCATTCATTAGATTTAAGTGGGTTCAATTCCTACACATAAAAACTGACTCATGAATCATTTTAGAAAAGTATCAATAAAACTCGAATGTGTTTTATTTGTTTTTAGTATGTGGGTTTTGTTTTTCTACTTGAATTAATTCAATTTTAAATAAGAAGAAAAATTTGGAGTCATACCAGGGACACCGTTTATAGTATTGAGGTGAGGTTGATTCATACATGTCTCAAATTATTGAGGGATCATTTTCCTAAGGTATCAAAATGATTGGAATGCATTTTCTCATCTTTTAGAATTTCAATTGTGTTTTTGTACCAAAATTTCATTTCAAACTGAAAATAAGAAATCAAAGTCATACCAATCGCATCATGCCTCAGTTTGAAATGAGACCCCTTTATAAAATTAAAAAATGTCTTACGAATCAATTCCCTTATTTTGAAAGACAATAAAATCATGTTTGCTTGATTTTCAATGAGTGACACTTTTTGAGCTAAAATGTCAATTTTAAACTGATATCAGACACGTTTAGTCATACCGGTCACACCATTCAGATAATTGAGATAGGTCTAATTCATACATGTCACAAATGACTCATGTATAATTTTCCTAAAGTTTCAAGACAATAAAAATGTGTTTGATTAGTTTTCAGTATGTTAGTTGTGTTTTTTTACTTGAATTAATGTCAATTTTAAATAACAAGACACATTTAGAGTCATAACGGTGACACCGTGCATTGGATTGAGGTTCAGTTGATACCTACACATCAAAAATAAATTATGGATCATTTTCCTAATGTATAAAAATAATAAAAATTCATTTCCTCAGTTTTTAGTATTTCAATTGTGTTTTTTACTAAAATGTCATTTCAAACTGAAAACCTGCAATTTGAGTCATACCCATCGCATTGTGCATTGGTTTGATATGAGACTGCTTCATACACATAATAAAAGACTTATGAATTTATGTCCTTAATTTGGAATAAAATTGGAGTGTGTTTTCATCTTTTTCAGTAGATGACAAATTTTGAGCTAAAATGTCAATTTTAAACTTATAGCGGACACTTTTAGCCATACTGGTCACACCGTTCATCAAATTGAGGTGATGTTTATTCCTAAACATCTTAAATAACTCATGTATAGTTTTCCTAATGTATCAAAATAACCCGAATGAATTTTCTCAGTTTTTAGTATGTCAGTTGTGTTTTTTACTTCAATTAATGTCAATTTTAAATAAAAATCCACATTTGGAGTCATACTGGTGACACCGTGCATCGAATTGAGGTTTGGATAATTATTATACATCAACAATGACTGATATATATTTTACTAAATTATCAAAACAATATGAATGCATTTATTTGGTTTTCAGTATGTCAGTTGTGTTTTTTACTAAAATGACAGTGTAAAGAAAAAACATAGAATTTGAGTAATATTGGCTACATCGTATGTCAGTTTGATGTGAGACCACTTCATACACATTACAAAGGACATCCTATTTGATGTCCTGAATTTGGAAGACAATTGGATCGTGTTTTCTTTTTTTTAGTGAGTAACACATTTTGAGCTAAAATGTAAATTGTAAACAGATAGCGGACACTTTTAGTCATACCGGTCACACCATTCGTCAGATTGATGTGGGGTTGATTCATAAACGTCACAACTGACTCATGAATCCTTATACTAATGTATAAAAACAATATTAATGTGTTTTATCCATTTTTAGTATGTTAATAGTTTTTTCTTACATGAATTAGTGTCAATTTTAAATAACAAGACGCATTTGGAGTCATAATGGTGACACCTTGTCTTGTATAGAGGTGGGGTTGATTTCTACAAATCACAAATGACTAATAGATCATTTTCATAATGTGTAAAAACAATCATAATGAATTTCCTTGGTTTTCAGTATTTCGGTTTTGTTTTTAACTAAAATGTATTTTCAAAAAGAAAACATGAAATTTGAGTCATAATGGTCGCATCGAGCATCGATTTGACGTGTGAATCCTTCATACATGTCACAAAGGACTTAAGAATCATTATACATAATTTGGAAGATAATCAGAGTTTATTTTATTTTTTTCTGTGAGTGAAAGGTTTTGATCTAAAATATCAATTTTAAAATGATAGCATACACTTTTAGTCATACCAGACACACCGTTCATTGGATTGAGGTGGGGTTGATTCCTATAAGCCAAAAATGACTCATGGATCATTTTCCTAAAATATAAAAACTATATGAAAGCATTTTCATGGTTTTTAGTATGTTATTTTTGTTTTTTCTAAATGAATTAAAGTTAATTTTAAATAACAAGACACATTTGGAGTCATAACGGTGCCACCGTGCATCATATTGAGGTGTGGTTGATTCATACATGTCAACAATTACTGATATGTTGTTTTCCTAAAGTATTAAAAAAATCGGAATGCATTTCCTTATTTTCAAAATATTTCATTTTTTTTCATTAAATGAATTACATGTTGATTTTTTTTAAATGAAATTGGTGGTCCTCAATAATAGGGTATGTGTCTGTTTTATAGACCTCAAAAGATAATGAGTATCTAGAAGGGGTTTACCCATCCCTTGAGTTTGTTGCGATATATTTGACCCATGTACGGTTGACACAGAATAACATCCTCCTTCTATAGCACAGCTTTAGTCAGCCAAGTGATGAACCAACTATCATATATTCAGGACCTCTGAATGAATGTATAGTAGTTGTCTCTTCACCGGGTCGACTAAAGATTTGAGTAATCTCCTATTCCCACCATGTCTTAAGATGTCACAACAAACTCAAGGGATGGGTAAACCTCTTTTGGATACTCATTATCTTTTATTCTCTATCAACAACACACATTACCTATAAATGAGTCTCACCAATTTCTTTAAAAAAAATTAATCAACCTGAAATTCATTTAGTGCACAAACAAGGACCACCAACGGAAATGATTTTTAGTGGGGCATTTTTAACATACAAATCACAACATTACCTTCAAAAAAATATAAATATAAGGTAGAAAAGAAATTTAAAGTCAAAATTATTTTAAAATTTTACCATCTTCATTCTATATTTGTACATTATTCCATCAGGTATGATGCCCATTCATTTCTAAGTATATCTACATCATCTTGTGAATATGACTGTTTTCTACAGTCATGGTATTACTGAAATAATATAAATACACAAATGATTAATAATTATTTTAAATGAAATTTCAATTATCTTTGAAAATACCTCTTCAGGGATGTTGGTTTGTTCATGGAATATTATCTCTTTCATAATTTTATAAACATAATAACCATAGTCTTTATCATTTGTTTGTTTCAGGAACTGCAACAACATTGAGAAAAAAATAAATTTTTTTATATGTGCTTGGATAGTGAAATATTATTATATATAACCAAATTTATGTCCAATCATAGTACTTTTCTAGTTTCTTGTTCTTTTCCATTTGCCTCATTCCATGATGTAGAAGGTATTCACATACCGCCCTATTATAATAAAATTCTCATTAAAATATAATATAACTTTTATAACTATATTTTTTTACTTCTAGAATTTTGGATTTAGTGTATTAAAAATTGGAAAACACCATCATTTGTGGTTAGTTTTTTGGATATACATGCATTTAATCTAGAAAATAAATCTTTAGAGTATCCAAATTGACTAAAATGAGCATCCAATACTTCCTAAGAACATAAAAAAGAATAAGTAATGAAAGAAATTAAAATATATTTTATATGATTAAATTATACAGTTTTACCCATGCATCGTTAGAATTAAAAAGAGTCTGTCGTCCATAATTTTTCTATTAAATTATTTGATCGTTTCATCCACTATATCATTGTATTTCTTGGAAGTTATGTCTTCTAGTTCTCTAGCAGTGACATGAGGACTAACGAATCCAAATTTTTGTTCATGGGAAAATCCCTTAAAAAAATTTCATATATATGCCTATGAAAAATATGAAATGTATTTAGTCATAATTATCATTGTATATCATTTTTTGGAAAATCAAATTATGAAAACATACCTCATGTAAACATTTACAATTGATCTGCCTAACCAATTATAGTCGAGGATTTCAGTGGTACTCTCAACACCAATGATTTCTGGATATTTCCCTCCATACATATTTTCCTTAAAATCATTAATTTGATTACCACCACTTTAAAATTCATATCCACATAAGCCTTCAGTGATAATAAATGTGGATATAGAATGGGGTTACGGTACTTTGGGTAGATCGTTTTCATCAGTTTGTTAATCCTTAAGATGGTTTTGAACCAATCTTCCATTTCACCCCTTATCTTTGTTCATTTTTAATAACATGCAATGGTTCATAACATTTTTCATTAAATATTTTTGGGTTTATATTGAAAATTAAATTGGTAATGAATAACTCTTTGTTGAAATTTTTTTACAAGATGTGTTAACCAGGCAATGAATGTTCGTAGAGCTTGTTTGACCCTATGAATATTTTCATCATCAATTGGAATAGGTAACTCAGCACTTAGCTCTATGGAAACTGTAATTAACACTCTGACATGATCTTTCAGAAGTGTTCTATTGTGTAGCATGTCTTTCTTGATATAGAACATTGTATACCTCTATATAAGGTGATGGGTGGGTGTTGATAGATATAAATCACAGTCATTTTCACCATGTATAATATCAATACAACAAAGGTATCAGTGTCTAGTTTCTATCTAATTCACATTTCATAGAAACAAATATTAGAAAATATAATACCTTATTAAAGAACAGTTTTTTAAGAGAATGGATCACCTCATAACTGGTGGGGGTGGGGCAGGATCTTCGTGTGCATGTTGTTCTTGAGTTGTTTCTTCTCTTTTCCTCCCCCCATTAAAATTTCTATCGAATCTCTCTGGTATTGTAATTATTCTTGAAACATAGATAATTCTTTTCTCATATTGTTCATTTTATTAGTTTTATCCTCTGCCTATTTTTTCTCAAAATATATTCAGGGTGTCACCCTAAAACCCACACCTCTTACGCAGCCATACTTTTCTGGTTGCTTCATGCCCACTGAAAGTATGTCTGCCTTCAGTGTGGGTGTTGTTGATTCCTGTTACTATGTCAGATAGAAAATATAGGAAAATAAGTAATCATTGTTATGTAATATAGATTTAAATCAAAAAAATCTATTATGTCATATTTACACATGTTTCCCACACATTTTGAGTTTTTTCATCTATTAGTTTTCCATCTTTAGTTACATGTGCCTCTTTCCATAGAACATGTCTTGTGATGGAAGTGGTTGTGTATTTGGACTCTTAAAGCTTTATATAAACAAAATAACATAGTTATTGTGTTTTTTTATGTAACAATAAAGTATAATGATACATTTAAAATATGTACCAAATTTTTTTCAAGTGATGTGTACCCCAATCTTACATTACGGTAGGGGTACACTAGTTTTGATGCCCATTGTTTATTTTCAGCACATTATTGTTGTTTCATAAATAAAACAATGTCAATCAATGTGATGAATACACATATCATCAAACAATTTATTACCAGACAGAATGTACTTGAAAATAATGCTTCGCATGATAGCCAGTAAACACATCCCACGATGCATGGATTATCAAGTGTGCATAAATAAGAGGTGGGTGCAGTTTTATTTTCATTTCAGCATATTTAAGATTATATTTTGTTAAAAATATGAGAAAACCCCTATGAATACTTCTATCAAACCTTAAGACATATTATTTTTGTGATTTATCTACTATAAATGCAATCTACAACATATGATGAAGTGTAATTCAATGATTCATTATTTAATTTTTAGTAAATTAAAAATTTATATCATAATGTTATCATAATATCTCCCCACTTGAGTGTCGTAATCTCAGCAACAACATGGTTCCAAGAAGTTACATCAATTTCCCCGCATTTCCGAGTGACAATTCCAATGTAACTACAGAATATGGCCTTCTTGGGGTTAACATGTTAGCACAGCTTATTTCATCTAGTCTCGTATTTGATTCTTTTCTCTTTATACTTAATGATTTTTTCTAATAGCATCAAACTACGGAGCTCCTATTTTTTATGCATCATTGGTGTTTTTCCCCTTTCATTTCCTCAAATCCAACATCATCAATTTGTTCCTCTGGCTCTATAGGGATAGCATTGGCATGTGAAGATGGTGGATGTACCTCTCCACTGGGAGTAGCAATAGTTTAGGAAACTTTTCATTCATCTGCACTAAGAGTAGCTGCAGGTTGAGAAAAATATTTTTCCTGGGGATTGAGAGAATCATCATATACATAATTAATTATATGAAAAAAAAATAACATTCAATTTATAAAACAAAAAAAAGAAAAAACGAACAGATATTAACATAAGGCAACGGGTTGAGAAACCTGTTGTTCGTCTACACTACAAGAAGCAACAGGTTGAGAAACCGGTTGTGCCTGGGGATTGGGAGCATCTTCATGTATAGAATTCAATATCTGAAAAAGTGGTTTAACATTTAATTTATATAACATAAAATCAGTAATGAAAAAATATTAACGTAAGGCAGAAGGTTGAGAAACCCATTTCACCTAGGGATTGGTAACATCATCACATGCAGAAGTCATTATCTAAAAAAGTGGTTTAAAATTTAATTTAGATAACATAAAAGTCATAGTGAATAGATATTAACATAATATAACATGATTCATGTTAGAAAAAAAATATAACATGATTATTAAACTCTCTTTTTTTATGGTTGATGGGATTTTACCTCTCTATCGACTATCCAAATCCCTTCATTGTGGTCTCATATGACATGAAAAACATAGTCAACACAGGAAAAACTAAGAAATGATTGTGATTTCCTAATTAAAGGGTCATCCTCCATTTAATTTTCATATGACTCTTCAGTGGTTTTGGTCAATAACAAAACAATTTACCAGTTTTGGTTTACAAGTTCTAGAATATAAAATAGTTGTACTGCCTATGATGTCATTATAAACAGTCCATCTTTATATGCTTCCTTACTAAAATCCACTTTCACAAATCCAAAATCATATATTTTAATAGAACATATGTTATCAACCCACTTTCATTAAAAAATAGGCACTTGGAATGTCATATAATCCAACTCCCATATTTTTTTATGATTCTGAAATATGACATATTCGCATAAATTGGATTTATGTCCTTAGCACTAGAAACATGCATCGCTTCAGCCACAAGTTTAACTCCACTATTTTGTAATCATGTCCTCAATATGGTATTCATCATCAGGCACATATGTAATCGCGTCCTCGATACAGTCTTATTCATTTTCCACGCTTTTAATTATATCAAATGCTCCATAGAGTGTAGTGTTATCCAAGTCACCAGATATATTTTCTTTTTTCCTTGTGTTTATTCCCACATTTATGACATCGATCTATTTTGTGGTAGATCAATTGTTCTTCCAACTCCTCTAGACTAACTTGTCTTTAATAAAAATAACATAATCATGGAAAAAGAATTTTAGAAGGCTCATATGCATGATCTTTTTCAAACATGATGAACACTTTCACTCCATCTTCATACTCTTTTGTCAGATGATTGGAATCCATCCAATCTTTATTCATATCCATCCTATTTTATTCAGTGTTATTAATATTTAATAAAATAAATACATAAAACATTGACATAAAAATTAAACAAGGCTAAGAAACATTATAGACATTAAATATCGTTTGAAAACTATTTATAAAATCACCGTTGAAAGTCCATTAAAAAACCAACCATTTACACAAATTCAACATTAATATAAAGAAACCATTTTTATAATAAACCAATTAGTTCAATGAATACTTTATCAACACCCTAATATTTTTTTTAAACCATATTAAATCATTTTAAAACAAAAAAAATGGTATGATGAACACATATAATTTTTTAAGAAACATTTCAAAAAAATTGAATCATTTTAAAAGTGAACCCCTAAGAAAATTACTAGATGTCATTGTCACTTATCTATATCTAGCCAATACAAATAATTGGTGGCCACATGCCTTATAGGTATCATGAGATACCATATCTAGATCTGATGTCTAGTTTTTAGTGTTCCTCCCATCAACCTTATGGACTGGACAACAACCAATCAAACATAATGGGGATATAATCAATTTAATAATTTAACCTTCTATATAGAACCACTAATCACGGAAAAAAATTTCATCAGATATACCCTAGTTAATAGTGTGTGATGATAAAAATAGTACTATAACTACATGGAACAACATCTAATATATGATTCATCCAACAATAACATGATCCATCCAATTAAACCATACATAACTCATCATATTGGAACCTTCCCATTATCCTTGTCTTAAACACAACTAGGTTTATTTTATTTTTTATAGATTTTATCTAAACATATCTTTTTGGGTTTTAACTCATACTTTAAATTACTATACTACCATTTGTTTTCATTCATTTTTTTATTCATTTTATAAATATCAAAATTTAGTAGTCTGGAACGAATTAATGATTCCCATAGTTCTGTCAGATTACACATAGGATTTTTATTATGTTACTGGAAACCACTTAGTGGAAGAACTTACTTGAACATCATATAAGAGGAAATGATTTGAGATATATTTTCATAGTCCATTATAACCCATATTGCCCATTAAATTACTAAATTTGATGTTTTCTTCTCAATTTGGTAGATAGGTAACACAAATTATTCACTGAGTTTTCTCCATGGATAGTTGGGGTGGTTTCTAAACAATTAGGGCCATAAATATGTAAGGATTTATCAACCATCAATTATTTCCCCTCACTTTTCTAATTTACTACATCTATGTTTTGATATTTATAGGACTCAAAAGGGAAACTATTGCTATATAGTACCCTGACTTTCCTATTAATAAGATATTTCATGAACTTATGATATTATAAGGGCACTGATACATATATATGGAGGTATTGCATCCATTTTAGGGAGTTGAATGTTTTATATTACAAGAGCACAATAAAATTGTAGTAAAAATGTTGTGATATCATACATCTGAATTGGAATACTGGAAGGATTCATGTTTGTTCCATTGTGTCCCATGTGTCTATGGTTATTAAGATTATGTTAATCATATAACCATTATTAATTAGGTCCCAATATGTTTTAAAATCATTAACCTTTCTAGATATATACTAGGGTTTAATGTGACTTTGTATTGATTCTTCATAACATTGTTCCATTTAAGAAATGTATATATGACATTCAGAAAAATAATTCTCCATGTTAGATATCAAACATTTAGAAACTTTAGTCTTGAACCATTGAGGGATTTATAGGGCCTTAGTAATAGATTAAATAAGTTATATGGAAAAATTAATTGAATCCAAGATTTAAATCTTGGTCAAAATGATAACAAGATTCTATAATATGTCATAGTTTATGACCAAGGGCATATGCTTTTATCCAAGAGGTTTCTCATTTTATTGAGGTTTAAGAGCCTAGGAGTACTATTTTGAAAACTCCTTTATCTAAATAAAATTAGGTTACATCCTGACCACATTTGGGCTTGGATGAGTTGACTTTCCCATGTTTTGATAATGAATGGAAAATATTATGTTATCTAGTAAAACATCTGATATAATTTTTTCAATGATCACTAGATGATTTGGGACTATATCAATGTTCTAGATAGGGTTTTTGAGTTCTTATATTTGGATTTTAGCGATATAGGATCCACTATGAATTTTTATTCACTGAACTCCATGTCCTATATGACCGACTCCCTACTATAGGGAAATCTGTTTTTAAGAATATTATTTATTGGAAATTGTTTCTACTAATTTGATGAAAATAATAGATTCATACTATAAATTTTCACCAAATTAAGGTTCCATTTGGTGGGGAAATTCCTATACTCCTAGTGATGGGGAAAGAAATAAAGAAGGGTTTAATCCAATTTAGGTATTAAAAAGGGGTCTTCTTCTTGTTCCTAATTCCATTAGTAATGATTCCACTAACTCTTAGATGATTATAATGATAAATTGACCATATTTAGTATCATATTGGGAACTATGATAAAAAAATGATTGATTTTATTATGCCTTGACTATGGAATATTATCATCTAACCAATTTCTTAGTTATATAGTTTTGAAATTTTTTAACATTTTTTCTGGAACTTACTAACACTCTCATTTTTTAGGAGAGGTAGAAGAGATAAAAGTCCCTTATTATATGTTTTTTCAAAAAATTATATATCCTGATTTCAACCATCTTCATATGTATATCCTTATATATGAATTAAATAGGAATTTTTTTCTCCAATATTTAGTGGAAGGGAAATAATAAATGCTATTTAACCAAACTTATTTAGGACTTATGATCTCTAGTAATGTAAAAAAATTCTTTTCCATGGAAGTATTGAATAATCCTAGGACTCATTATTTTTAGGAGAAATAAAATTTATTCATTTGATCTAACATCACAGGGTGATTTTGATTCTTCTACCACTCTTGTTGAAGATGTCATTGTAGCCACTATTTTTTTAAGAGGAGGCACTACATAATATTTAGTAGGATTGGGATTTAGTGCTAAAAAATGTTAGTTTGAGGATGGTAGTCTTATTTCACACTCAACCATGTTTATTCCCTTATTTTTATGGTGTCGAACAAGACATGAATTTGAAATTCTAGATTGATTCTTCTAGGTGTTGTGATATTTATTAAACAACCTAAGTCAATAAAGGTAAAAAAAGAGAATAGATGGAGTCTTTATATCATATAAGATATTTTGTATTCAAATATATAGAAACTAATAATTGTGAGGAGTCATATTCAAGAAATATTTTAGTCCCTTAAAGACATTAATGAATCTTGAAACCCTCACATTAACATGTTTTTTTTTCATTTTAAGATGTTGAGAATAGATTACTTCCTCATCAAAAAACATACAGGGAAACTATATTCGAATATATTCCTAATTGGATGAAAACCAAACCTTTAGGTTATTGTACTAGATGAATGATGTATATTTCATAGTTTTTGGAAAATAAAAATGTTTTGATACTTCTTGTTTCTATGAAATTCCCATATTTGGAATGCATTCAGATGAAAATTTTGGGATTTATTAATCTGGATCTTCTATAATATTAAATACCAGGAATGTGGGATTCCAAATGTTATGTGGGGGTATATTCAAGTCCACCCCTGATAGTATAGATTCCTCTCTAATGGAAACAATGTGAATTTTTCCTCTAGGGGTTATATTTAAATTGTAAAGGGGCTGATAGTGTCATGTAGTTCTTGCGTCACCATCACCTGGGATGATTCTTGAGTGAAGGTAGCAGGAAGAGAAAGATATGATCGGCCTACTTGGGAATGTTTTCGATGTCCATTTTTTATCATAGATTATTTTTTTCAGAAATGTTTGTCATTTCTATCCCAATTAATGTAATTATAGATAATCCTCGTCCAGTGGAATTAGATAAACCAGATATTTAATCCCTTTTTTGGGCGAATGATTATACTACGCTCTCATTAGTAGAGAAGTAACTTCTTATTGAAGGAAGTTTTCTAAAGGTACATTTGATATGGTTTGTGAGTTTCATTCAAAAGGTGTGTTACCATTGAGTATTTTTTCATTAAGACACATCATATTCTCCAACTAAATTCATATTTCATAATCCCCTCCTTAGTAGAGATATACTCGGATCATTTGGGAGGTGGGTGTGATATAACTACATATCTTAGTAGGAAGTAACATGATTTTCTAAGGAGCTCCAAATTTTTTAGTCTTCCTTGGATCTTATGTAACCATAGCTTCTTATTATGATTAAATGTAGAAAAAATTTATGATGGATGTATCCTCATCTCATTATTTTATATTGGTGTCTTATTTTGTACCATCTTTGGGAATAATGATAAAAACATTCACTGATGTGATGCTTGTAGTAGAGATCACATCCTCATCCAAATCATTGTAGTAAAATGATTTTCCTACATAAATATATTTCAAGCGAAAAGTAAAAATACACCATGACCTATGTTTTATTGGTAGGTCATATTGACTTATGACCCTTGTGATGTATCACTCACTCACCTCGATGTGTTCCCAGAAGTAGTTTATAAAGGTTGATCATGAGTTTTTCTATGATGTTTTACACCATGGATAAACCCAATGAATGAGAGAAATCATGATATATAAGGTATTGTAATGGTGTCTTTTATGAATACACTCTTAGCTTAGAGAAGACTAACTTCCTTAGAGGGTGGGGAGGAAATAATTTCCCCATCCATATGGGATGGAGTGGATTTTACTTTTACACCATAATGTCCTAGATTCAATTATATTTTGAGAAATGAATTCACTGAATATTGAATTAAAGAAACTTTGACTATCATTAAAGGTAGATTATAGTCATTACAGTCTCAAATGGATTTAATGATTCCTTGGTGGACAAAACATTCTTTTTTTGGCCATCAAAACTCATAGGTCCATGGTTATGGCCACCTCTCATAGGATTTTTTGATATTTTATCCTACATATCTTCTACAGATGGGTCTAACACACCTTGTTCCTTGTTATTTTATCATCTAGCTTCAAAAAATAGGCTCCTCCACATCCATGAATGTGTTTCTAAATTTATTTATCATCCTCTACATACAAGGATTATAGTATGACTATGTTTGTTTAAATGTTATAAAATTATGTCACCATGTATAACTAAAAATAACTTTAATGGTATTTTTAGACACCTTAATGAGTGTTTCTGATTATTAAAAAATGATAGTGACAATAAAAAGTTACATCTCATTAGGTCACCACAAATGGAATTTATAACAAGTCTAAAAAATACATGTGTATTCTCAATATGGAATTATAATAAATAAATTATCCATAACATGGTGGAATGATTATTATCCAGAGCATGTGTGATCATTCATACTTTATCCAATGTTGTAATGGGATGGAATAACCATGTTCTAAACACACCTCAAGGTTAAATGACATATCACCCCTTATCTCATAATCAATATGAATAATATATCACCATTATGTACCAGTATGTGATTGATGAATCACTATCACCACCAATCAATGTGAACAATCATTAACCAATCCAACATCATTGGCATATGAGGCATCACAAATTATAGGTGGATGATATTCCACAACTTTTCATGCCTAGGTGGATGATATAACCTCGATACATATTAAAGGTGGGTGATGTACCACCAACATGAAATTTTATAGGTAGGGGTGTCACTATTGGTGTCCCTCTCTAGGTAGATGATATACTACCATAACCAGTTTCCAGGAGGACAACATAACACCAATGAAAGTATCCAACAAGATAAGACACCATCGATATCAATCTCTAGGTTGATGATATTTACGTTATACCAGTCTATTAGTATACAATGCACCACTGATACACTCACCATAGGTGGATGATGCACCCCCAATATTAATATATAGACCATATTTCATAATCCAAAAATATTAAATCTCACTCTATGGTCTATCAATGAATTTAAATCCATTACATGGATCATATAAGACCACCCATGGCCCTGTTTGATCCCACACAGTCTATAGAAATCATGAAAAATATTGTAATTTGAATTAGGGAATGAACACATAATTTGAGAATCTCACATTTCATAAGGTTCATTCAACATATGTAATTACCAATGAGAATGAAATAAACCACTGACATGGAGGTGTGTTCATTGTGAAGAAGATTCACTGTGGAGGATAATCATCGTGGAGGAGAGGCAATGGCCGAGGGGAGCCTCGGTGAAGGAGTGGTGTGGCGGAGGAGAGATACTGGTGGATGAGAGGTGTGATAAAGGAGAACCACATAGTGATGCTCTATTTGTGGTCGGCAGCTGAGGGGGAGGAGGAGGGAGGAGAGGAGGGAGGAGAGGAGGCAGCGGCAGCGGCGGTGGCAGTGGAGACAGCGATATCGATATGGATCAGCATACATGAGAGCATGAGGGTGCTAGGAAAGAGGATAAAGTTAGAGTTAATTTATAAAACTCAATGACACTTTTATCAGCGCTAGATAAAAAGCACTGATAAATGTATGTTTTATCAGTGGTAAAATTGAAATCGATGATAAAACATGCCTTTATCAGCAATTTTTTAGCATTGATAAAGGCCTATCTTTATCAGTGTTAAAAAAGTGCTGATAAAAGTTTGTTTTATTAGTGCTACAATTAAAATAACTGTTAAAACATTCCTTTATCAGCACTTTTTTTGCACTGAAAAAGGATGATCTTTATCCGTGGTAAAAAAGCACTGATAAATGGATGTTTTATCATCTCTTTTTAATTAGAGACGATAAAACATTACATTTATTCATAATTATAAAATTATAACCAACATATTCATTACATTTATAATTTTATAAATATATATAATTAATATATTTATTATAATTTAATAATTTAAATTATATTTATATATATATATGGTGTTTGTATAAAAATTATAATTAAATATATATATATATTTAATTGAAATTATAATTAACTATAAATAAATATAAATTGATATTTTATTTTTATTTTTATTTTCATAAGTATTTAAATATATATATATATATATGTATATGTCTTTGTATATATTCATTAAAACATATATTTATAAATTAATATGTTCAAAAGGTATTCATAAATATATATTTATCATTTGAAAAAATATTTTGTAATTTTATAGTTATTTAAAAATATTTATATTTAATTTGTTATATATAATTATATTTATATATAATATATTTCAAAAGTAAATAATTATATATAACAAAATAGTAATATTTGTAAATTTAATAAAAACATTGATTGTTTATTTAAATATATTTATCACGATTTATGTATTTACGAGAAGATAAAGCTTCAAATATATAGAAAATGAAACCAAGTATATATAGTACTATAGTATATATGGCCAACATTAGGGAAAACAATGAAATTATATTAATGAGAAGAACATACACATCAATTGAAAAATTCATTTGGAAACATAAATTTATTTAAATATATATATAATAAGTATTTTTATATGTATATATATATTAAAATGTATTTATATATATATTTAATGAGTATATATATATATTAAATAGGATTTATATATAACATTATATACATATAGTATAATTAATATATAATTAAGATATAACTAAAAGTAATAAACCTAATAAACATAATAATCATGTGTTTTTTATTTAATGTATACATGTAAACATTATTTCCGAATATAATTAAAATATTTTTATATAAATTAAATATATTTTCTATTAAAAACTTTTATCAGCGGTATTATTACTTATAATAAAGTATCCTTTTTAACAGCACTTTTCATTATCATTGATAAATGGTATATTTATCAGTGCTTTCATCTAGCACTGATAAAAGTCCCCCTTTTTCAGTGCTTTTTTATTAGCATTGAAAAAAATTGATTGTTTCCCTTGCCTGCATTTTTGGTAGTGCTATTCATCGAGGTTCACCAACCTCTCCAGGTATTCGATGGATATGTTCAAGGATCAGTAATTCAGAGATCGGACCTTCAAGGTAGGACTATGAAGAAATATCTAAGATAATGTCATGCCTTTATGCCTTTTGACTTATGCAGAAGTGCTTGAGTGAGATTTGGTGGTCGAGAGCTTCTTGGCTGAGTAGAGTTAACCATGGGTGGTCAGGAGTAGGAAGATAGGTTTAAAGACATTAGAAGTAGGAATCTGACATCAAGCACATGGAATGGGATGCGGGAGATGTATCTGGAGGTATCAGGATAGGGGATCAGTACTCTTAGTCTCTCGGGCTAGATCCAGACAGCCTAGGGAGAGGTGATGCAACTGATGTGATGGAATATGAAATCTCGTGAGAGAATGTCCAACCCATCAGGTTGTTGACTAAGAGGTGATGGATGGACAATCTAGGTATAGGAAGAGAGTGGAGCAGGTAGACCTGATATGTGGTGGTTGTGGTAGAGGAGTAGGGAGAGCTGCATGAGGTGGAATATACTTTGACATACTCCCACCACCACCCCCAGGATGTCCATACTAGACATAGGGATATGGAAAAATGTGGCAAGGAAAACTACATGTGGTCGAATCATACAACCCAAGGACTCCATGGATGACCTGAGGTATGATCTGTGTGTTATATACCATAGAAATAATACTTACAGATAGAGTTTATTTTCATTCTTTCCTTGCCACATGTCTTGTATGAAACCATGAGATTTAGGTAGAGTCATTGACTCTACCCTTATGATTGGATTCACCTACAGGGGGAGACTCAATGATCACTCATCTTTGTTGATCATGTGATCTTACCCTTGGAGGTGAGAGTTTTGGTTAGAACCTCTTCGTGGAAGCGTCGATGCCTTATGATGTCATTCTGGGTATCGATTTCTTATCTTCAGTCCATGTCTAGATTGACTTCTTTATGCGAAGAGTGCAGTGTGTCCACAGTGATAGAATTTGGTTTTCCATTGTTGGATAAAAGGATACCCAAGCAGCATTGGAGGTCCTCATATAGAAAATGTTGTAGCCTATCCCTAAAGTGTTGGCTAGCCTTACCCTTGGAGTAGCAGATGTTATGATCTTTCAGTAACCTGCATTAGTGGAGGAGTATGAGGAAATCTTTCTATAAGATGTTTCAGGACTACCTTCCTACCGGGATATTGAGTTCTACAATGACTTGTACCCAGGGATGTCACTGATATCCTCACCAGAATATCAGATGGCTCCCACTGATCTCTACGAGCTGAGGGTGTAGTTGGAATATTTGTAGAAGAATGGCTTTATAAGATCCAATGTTTCACCTTGGGCAGCCCCAGTTTTGTTTTCCAATAAGGCAGATGGGAGTTTAAGGTTGTGCATGGATTAACAGTGCTTAATCTAGGTATTGGTGAAGAACAATTATCCACTACTGAGGATCAACGACCTCTTTGATCAGCATAGAGGGGAACAATGGTTCACGAAGGTTGACCTTCAATCAGGTTATCACCAACTACAAGTACGATATGAGGATATACTGAAGATGGATTTTGGGTGTTTCTATGGTCATTATGAGTACTTTGTGATTCCCTTCAATGTGATGAATACCTAATAGTGTTCATGGGACTCATAAACCGGGTCGTCCATCCATACTAAGACTTGTTGACAATAGTATTCATCGAAGACATCCTAGTGTACTCAGTGTCAGAGGCGGAGCATGTGAGACACATACATATTGTTCTATATGTACTCAAGGAGAACCAGATTTATGGGAAGCTATCGAAGTTCCAATTCTAGATTCAAGAGGTCCTCTTCCTAGGACATGTCATCTCAGAAGATGGAGTTTAGTTGGACCCAACCAAGGTTATGGTGGTGTTAGCATGGATCCACAAAGGAGTGTGATAGAGGTGTGGAACTTCCATAGGGTAGTAGTATATTTCTAAAGATTCCTTCCTAATTTCTCATAAATATCAGCACTCATGAATTCTTTTACATAGAGGGGACAACCTTTCATATTGACAAAGAAGTGACAATAGGATTTCTATCAGGGAAGGAAGAGTTTGAAGAGCACCCCTATTTGGAGATTTCTAGAGGAGAGTGTTGAGTATGTAGTTTTTTGAGACACACCAAGGATCGAACATGGTTGTTTTATGATGTAGAGATAGACATTTATTTCTTATGGTTCATACAAGCTAATGCCACATAAGAAAAACTACATGACCCATGATCTTGAGTTGGCAGTGGTGGTCTTTGTGTTAAAATATGTGGTGGCACTACATGATGGTTGATAGGTTTATCATCTACTCTGACCACAAGAGCCTCAAGTATATCTTCTCAAATAAGTATCTGAATATGAGGAAGAGATGATGTCTAGATTTCCTCTGGTATTATGACATTGATATTGTTTATACTCTTGGGAAGGGGAACGTGGTGCAATACTATCTCAGTATGAGATCAAGTTCACAGCTTCTGGGTGAGTCTACAAAGCAGTTGGCCTCGCTATAATTATCCTTTGTGGATGGAATGATGTATCTTACCTTTAGTTGATGGTTTTTACCCTTCCACTCTTACAAAGAGTCAGGGAGGCATAGATAAGAGATGTCAAATATGAAGTTTTACATGTTCAGTTATCCACAAGACAAGCTATAGATGGATACTCTCTAGGTGGGGATCATGTCATCAATTTTAGTGGATTCCCATTTGTACCATTGCAATTGTTGGAGGAGGTTCTGAGGGAGTTTCATACACCCCCTTGGTGGTACATCCTGGAGTAGAGAAAATGAATGAGTACCTCCGACGTTTGTTCTAGTGGGAAGGAATGAAGAAGGTTGTGGAAGAGATATCTCGATACCGTGAAAGATAGTATTTGAAAGCTGAGCCCAATGTTCTAGAGGTTTTAACACACCCCCTTGAGGTGATGAAATGGAATTGGGATGAAATATATATGGAATTCATGACAAGTTTCCCATGAACTTCTAGGGTACATGATGCCATCTAGGTGAACTTTGATTAACTAACCAAGTCATCCCAATTCCTACCAATCAGAGAGTAGAGTTCAGTAGAGAGATTGGGATGCCTCAACATATAGAAGATAGTTTGGCATCATATCATCCCATTAATGATAGTCTCAGATTGGGATGCACACTTCACATCCCAGTTGTGTAAGTGATTGCAGGAGTTTTTTGGGTATCTTTTAATCTTAATCACAGTGTTTCATCCCTAGAAAGAAGGCCAAATATATAGGAAAATTTAGGTTATGGAGGATATTTTTTGGACTTATATCATGGACTTTTCTTTAGTTTGGAGTACCACCTACCACTAGAGGAGTTTTCATAGAATAATATCTACCACTCCACCATCAGTATGTCACCGTATGAGGATTTATACGTGAGACCATGATGGTAACCACTCTGTTGGAATTACCCCATAGAGTCAGCAATCATGACTCTAGAGTTGGTGAGAGATATTACAAAGAAGGTTCATATCATCCAAGTGAAGAGGAAGACTACATTGAGTTGGAAGAAGTTTTATACTGAAAGATAGCAGTGACATCTGGAGTTAGAGGACGAAAACTATATCTACCTTCTGGTTTCCCCTCGATGAGGGTTACGAAGATTTGGTCGAGGTGGTAACTTTTCTCTGAAGTTCATCAGACCATTCCAAATACATCACAGAGTTGGAAAGGTGGTGTACCGCCTAGATCTACCACCACAGTTTCACTGGTTACAAGATATCTTCCATGTATCATAGCTGAGGAGGTATGTGTACAACCTGTCACATGTCATCGACTGGGGAGAAATGGGCATCGAGGTTAGAGAAACCTTTGCTTAGTACCTAGTATAATTCAAGGATCATAATGATATTATCCTTCATGGATGATTGATTCTTATGGTGTGTGTTCGATGGAAGCACGAGAATCATTTGGAAATCATGTGGGAGCGGGATGCTCAGATTCATGCCATGTACCCACATCTATTTGAGTAGCCTTGTTTAGGATTTTTGGGGACGTAAATCCCTAAGGTGGGGAGAATGTCATGTCCCAAATTTTCCGTATATTATTTTTAAATATTATATAGATTTATATCGAGATAAATCTTTGTAATGGTGTGGAATTCTAAGGCCAAGAGTTCTTAGAATAAAGGTCTGAAATAAATTAAAGTTTTAAATAACACAAGCAAGTGGTTTTCCAAAAAAAGTGCAATATCATTTAAACGGGTGCCCATATTTGAAATTTGTTGTCCACATTACAATCAAAGTAGTGAATTTACCTTAGACGAAGTCTAAATTCAACCGGAATCGGTCGGATACAAAATTTAATTTTTGGACATCTTAATGGAAACAATAAAAATTAATATTTTATTTTATTTTAAAAGTTTTAACGATGCAGCAATGTGTTTTGTGGTTTTAAAATATTTAGGAGTCAGGGAAAGGATCATAACCCTAGAAACTCTTCATAATTTTCTCGAGCATTAGAGAGGAGCCACGCATGGAGAACTCTTGATGAAAAATGATAGACGATAACATGTGGATCATTGTGTATCAATATTGGATCTCACTGATGATGACAGAAGATCCACCATTCATCCATGATCGAGGTAGGGGTTGTAATTTTGATTTTTATTTTCCCCGGTCTTGGATTTAAAGGATGAATGTGGATAAACCCACGAACAAGTTGACCTGTGTATTGTTCATTCTTACGAGAGGGTCATATAATCTATTTTATTTTGGGGAATCCATTTCATTCATGTTTTTTTCTTTATTATCTTTCTAATGGGAGTGGATCAATATCATAACAAATAATGGTGGAGGTTTGTTCCTTGATTTTTTTATATGGTTTTCTTCCCCTTTTTTGACATGTGTGTTCTTCGTGTTCTTAGCGGGGATACATACATCTCAAAATTAAATGATCCAAAATCATTGATCTATCATCATGATGACCTAGAAGAGGTACGATGGTGATGGAGGCAGATGAATCGGAATGGTTTGGCAGAAATTGTTCTTTGACCGTTCATCACGTGGATGATAAAAATGTGTTTTTAGGGTCTATTGAACACTTGAAACCTCCCAAAACATTGATGGTATGAATTGATAACCTTAAATATTGATTTTTACGGAGAACATACATCCGGATCGAGAGTTTAATGATCACTCAATGAAATGGATGAAGAATTGTGATTCTAGAAAATCACAACGAACACAAAGTGTTCTCCAAAGAAAATAGCTTGTGGGGTTAGATTAGTGGTGGATAGGGTTCTGCATTACAGAAAATGATGACATGGTTTGTGACCCCTGTCACACAGCATGTAGGTCCTTATTCTGGACTTGGAATGTATCTCATACGATACACATCATGGGGTGTAGTAAACAGTATGTAATCCTCCTCATGGCCAAACCAGGCCAGTTATATGGGTTAACCCATGTACCGGTACACAGGTTGGAAAACAGGTTGAATCCATGTATGGGAACATGGACAGTGTACATGGAGCAGCCCATGGATTGTATGACATGATGTGTTACTCTCATACATGTTGTGTATATATTTTTATACATGACATTCTCCTTTTGACATGGCCCATTATACGTGGGCAGTACTAGGGGTCAGAGGACACAGTGTGTGACAACTCTCCAGGTCATTTACTTCCTTGTACATTGATTGATCTCCTTTTCCACTATACCTTGGACAAGAATCATTTGGGTTAGTTCCCCTATTCTTGTTCCTCTGAATGTCAGGTATCATTTCTATCCGCGTGATTATGATCCCTTCAACAAGACTTTCTAGATGGAATCATGAATCCCCTTCGAGAGTCATGTATTAGGATCATATATCCCTTCTTGTCCCTAGGTAGAGTAAGATATCGATGTGACCAATCCTACAGGATATATATCCTCTACTTATAAGGTGAGTTCAGATGTGTCATGGTATACATCAAGGCCCTTGCAGTGAACCTCATCCATGTATCTTGATATTTCCCCCCTCAGGAGAGAGTTCTCCTAGAATGAGGGAATTTTTCCTCTCATCCAATCTATCATTTCATCTATCTCTCTTGTGACACTTCCTAATGAACGGTACTTTTCGGACGGATTTCATCAGAGCTGTCAAACTTGTGGTGTGACTTCTCTTATATGAGTGCTTCATGGAATCTTTAACTGAATCCCTAAAATGTGTATGCAGGTCATTGTGACTTACCTGTAGACTACGGGTATAGGTTTTGAGTATATATGGATATTTTTCTCTTAGTATATTTGTTGTGAACATATATTGGGTAAGGATTATTGTACCTTTACTTTGTATATTGATTTTTAGCTTTCAGGGTCTCCTAATAAGTACTGTTATACTCCCCCTACATAGTCTTTTCCCACACATGTCATGTCTTGTGTAGACGAGTGACATTTTTATGGAGTCTAGGGAAGACTAGGACTAGATAGATCTTTGTGAGTTCCAGATAGTCCAAGGTGTTCCTACGACTGCCAGTAGCAGTTCTAGTACCTTTCTTGTTTATAGGTTGGACATTGTAGTTGTAGAATCTTTCTTTGGGAGGGATTTTATTTTTTTACCATTTACATTTCATACTTTACTTTATGTTGTACTCTGTTGGTTAGGTTTAGTTGTACGCATGAATTTTTTTTCTTAGTGGTTTTTTTACATTTCTTCATTTGTGGGTTGTGATATGTGTGTGTTTGTATGGATACTTAAGAAATGCCTCCCATGTTAGTTATATGCCTACTCAACACTAGTCAAAACCCCCTATCCTATTAGAGGTGTTCTTGTGGAATCGTGGCATGGGCCACACTGGGACGGGTCATGAAACTTCCAAAATATAATTCACCCTTCATTCCTTAAATAGGATTTTATCTTAGAAAAACATTTCTATTTGAAGCTTGGTTCATCCTGGTAAATCTAGAAAATCAACGTGATTTGATTAATCCAAAATTCATGTAGATAAATATAATCAATGATTAAACTCATAAAAAGTTCCACTAAAATATAAACAAGATTTTCATAGATATTATTTGTACAAAATCCCACAGTAAATTCCCAACTATGGAGTTCCCCAATTATCATGGATCACTTCATCCGTTTTGATTTCGTATAATTTCTTATTATCCTTTGTATTTAGTGGTTTTCAGAGCTGATCGCCATTATTAACCACTTGATTTGGGAACTTTTTGGTGAAATTACCAAACTCCCTTCAATTGAAACATTGAAGTGTGGTAGGTTCATTATGAGGATTATATTTCTATATTCGCAACATTATATAACTTCTTCCAAAAAAATTGGAATTCAGACACTTGATGTCCTTCATTTCCACACTTAAAACATTTACTAGTCCCATTAAGAAAATTTCCACCATGATTACTTTCATACATAGAGCAGAAAGGAAGGATTATCTTCTTATATCCTTGGATTGTTGATTGTCCTTTGAACCCTATATTTGTCTTTTAGTTAAAACCATAATCTTGATACATAAATTAAACCACTTTGATTGCATAATGAAAAATATCATCATAACTACCAAAGTCTCTTATGGTAAACTCCCTTTTAAGAATTATCTTTAATCCATTTAAAAACCTAACAACCTTACTTTCTGGTGGGGTGATAATTCCAGAATCATAACTCACAAGTCCTACGAAATAAGCCTTATAGGCACTGCAAAATGCATCATCATTTTGCTTCAACTCAATGAACTCATTTTCAATATTCATACAAATAACTCTAGTAAAGTACTTATTTAATAATAAGTTATAGAACTCATCTCAACCCATGTATTCAATTTGGTATTTCTTCCTCAGATTATTGATTCGAGTCCACTGTTGTTATACTTTACCTTATAACTGGTAAATAGCTAGAATGACTTTCTCATGATCAAAAAACTAGAGAACAGAGAATATCTTTTCATTGGTACTGATCTAGTATTCAGAAACAAGTGGATTTTAAGACCCATGGAAATAAGGTGTACATTTCCTCATGAAGGGCTAAATAGAACATTGTTCTCTCCATTTATGATTTGGAAGTTCATCATGTATCATAGATTGAGAAAGTTGTTTAAGAATAACAATAATTTTTTTCATTCCAGCTCCAAATTCATTTGGATCCTCAGAAGTATAATTGTTTCATTATCCCTCACAATCACCATTAACGCGGATCCTTTGGTTCCAACCATTTACTAAATTCAAAACACATAGAGTAAGAAAAAATTATCAAATATTGGAACCACATAATCATGAAAAGTCCTTTATAGGATGTCTAAATTATGACACCTTCCATAATCTATGAAACCTTAGGTTTTATCTAGGTTATTCATATCCAACTTCTATTTAAATCCTTCATTATGGTTCATGAAGAGTTTTTGAATTTCCAAAGAATACCCCCTAGGAGTGTCAAACAAGGTGTGTAGCAAGGTCTGTTGTTATATACTAGATTTCCCCAAGTCAAGACTGTAACACCCCAAGTAAATAAAGAATATGACATTTTCATATTTATCCATATTTTTGAATAAAATATTAATATGTCTTTAAAGGGGACTCTATGATCAATGGCGTACCCAACACGCAACAGCGAGTTTCTTGGGAATCTTACGTTGCACTCTAATAATAAAATAATATTATTTTAAATGGTAGTTAACATGTAGCCGTTGTATTGGCGGGAATGGATATAAATAACTAAAATATGATTATATATCTTTTTAAATGTTTTTACATTTATCCAATAAAAGATAAAGGCTTAAAATACGGAAAGAATTCAATTTTAGGCGTATATGCCCTAGTTTTCACTAAAGGTTCACTTATCGCCTTTTGATGGAGAACCGTCATTAAATATAGTTTTGTTCACTCTTATACATTCTATTGGACCAAATAAAACTCTTCTTAAGAATTGGGACATCAAAATTTACTTTGTGCACATTTTTGGTATCTTTCCGATAAAGTTCATTTTTTTAATGAATAGTGTAAAATGTTGTATTTTAATTCAAAACCTCTTTTTAATATAATTTATTTATATGATTATATTATCTTTTGAATTAGTTTTAAAGTGAAATTAGAATATATTTTTACCATTAAATCCAATAGTGGTCGTTGGAATTAATTTCACTTTGAAATCAGACTTAAACTAGTGTCAATCTTTTGATACTTATTGTTTCAAAAAAACACGTTATTTGCTCTGACAGCGGGAATTAATTATTAAATTAATTAATGTGACTTATATGTTTTGAATTTTTTAAAATAGACTTCATTTTTGAATTCGGAATATCAAATATAGCTTAGGGTGAATTTTTGGGATTTTTCTGAAAAACTTCAATTTTTGATGAATAGTGAAACCACTAAGTGGTACTTATAAAAACTGATTTTTCCGTTTAAATGAAATTTTTCCATCTTTGTGTTTTGAATTTCAAAAATCTGACATACAAGGTTGTCATTAAGAAGTAAAATGTGGTTTAATGGGATAAAAATAATTTTTTGGTGAATAGTAACTTATTAAGTTTTTAATCGCGATTAGAGATAATTAGTGTAGTTTATGGTAAGAATAATGTTTTAATAAAATGAAATGACCTAGACACATGTCTTGCCCTCATTTTATGTGTCATGTCCAACCAAGACAACCCATGGGTCAACTTGGGGACCCCATGAAGCCACTTTGGTTGGAAAATGACATTAATATCTTTTTATTTAATGTTAAAGTAAAAATGACACAAACATGAGATGTTTTACTAAAAAAAATTTACATGAGGTTATACAAGTCATATTTTTTACTATAAATAGTCATTGGAAAGCTAAAACGATTTACTACATCATAGTATTTTTTTATAATTTTTATACATTAAATAAATTAAATTATTTATGACATCATGATGATGCAGCGGTGACCTCATTATTTAACGATTTAAATAAAATGGAACGATAATGTAATATCTAAGACCTAAACATGTCCAAAACCTCTTGTATGAGTGTATTTCGAACCCTTATCACCTTATCCTCTAAATACATCAATGTGGGACCTTTAAAATCCGAAAATATTTTGAAAATAAAGTAACATTTTGTAACTTTACAAGAGTGCCCCTCCTCTCCTCTTATAAAAGGCCCCCAACTCTACCTCCTTACCCACACTCCCAAAGCCTTTTGCTCGGCCAAAATCTGCCCATTTTGTCTCTCCACTCCCCTATATTACTCCTTGAAGCCTCACTTTGGGCAGAAGTCTTCCCAAGGAAGCCTTTGAGCTCAAACCAAAGGGAGTTACCCGATTTTAAGGTAATGTCTTCACTTGAGTCCTTTTGTTTTATTTTGCTTCTCCAACCCCCTAAACTCTTTTTATTCATTTCTTTTGTAAAAACTCAAGTATCATCAATATACTAGTATGTTTTTATAAGAAGGATTCAAGCTACACTTTCACACACCTACATATAATGGTTAAAGAACATACTGTTTCCATGGATGGCGAATTTCGGCCTCCCGAAACGATGATTGTTCAACATTCTTTTAACACCTTCAAAGGTGGCCATTAAGATGAAAATATATTTATATATGATATATAATATTTTTATGTTTTCCTTAAGCTTCTGTATTTTTAATTTTGTGCATACCTTTATGGTTTCCATTATGGGTAAACACGATATCTTCATTTCAGGAAGTGCGGACTACCGCCCCCTCAAAGTGATGTGATTCGTTAATGCCATATGTGGGACGTATAAAGGATGGATTTAAAGTTATTATATATGATGTTATACTGGAATTATAATATACCTCTATATCATTATTATTCCATTCCATAAAAATATGAAATAGAAATGAAAGTAGCGTTCATGCGTACGTACGGCTTACCGTCTCCATGAACGGTGTATTTCATTTCTTATCCCCAAATGTAATGTACTATTATAAGTACAAGTATATAATGGATATATATGATGAATGATACATCTAAATGATTAATATAATTCTGGAATTAAAATATACATACCTCTCATTTAGTTTAAATTCCATTAATATTTCATAGAAATGAAAGTAGCGTTCATGCGTACGTACGGCTTACCGTCTCCATGAACGGTGCATTTCATTTCTTACCTCTAAATGATTATGTAATATTATAAATACATGTATATTCTGGATATATATGATATATATGATATCCAAATCATGAATATAATTCGGGATATAATGAACATTTGACCACACGAACAACATGTAATTGTAAGAAGTCCACTTTCGACTTAAGAACCAAATATCGACAAAACAAACATTATTAACTTAAATGATTACATAATGTTTATAACATGGAAATAAGTGATCTAAAAGGAATAATGAACTAGAAAAAGGTTCTTAATAAATTGTAAATTAAATCAAGTTTATTATTCAGGACGTTAAAGAACGATCGAGTCAAGTCGGACCCGAGGTAAGGGATCCTACTCCTCTATTTCTTTTTAAGTACACTCTTTTATGTCATTCCTTCTAAGCTCATCTTTCTTGTTATTGGGATGTTCTTTTATATTACTCTTACTGAAATTTTTATGTTCATATGATGAGAGACCCTATTCTCTCTCATCAATCCATTTTGGAAGTTTTGAGTGGCGCCGTTAGGCTGCTGAATTTTCGTAACAGATCTAACCTCTCTCTTTCTCTTTAAGTACTCTCCTTTATGTCACTTCTTCTAAGCTCCTCTTTGTTATGATGGGGGTTGTTCTTTTATATTCCTCTTTCTATACATTTTATTGTAATGTGATGAGATACCCTATTTGATCTCATCAATCTATTTTTTTAAGTTTTAAGTGGCGTCGTTAGGCTGTCGAGTTTTCGTAAGGGATTTTTCATCTCACTTTTATTCATGTGAGATTTATGCTACATTTGCCACAATTTCCTTTGAGTGGTGTATGTACTGCCCATTATTATACACTTCGTGTAGTATAATTTCATTTATGGGTATTCATATCTTCATTGTATGACCCTTCTTCCATGGGGTGTACGTTTCAAAAGCTACCCAACTCGGTAAGGGGACCTTTCACCCTCCTCTTTTTAAAAGACTTCTTTTGTTATGTCTTTTAATTCACATGCTATTATGTTGGGATATGTTCTCTTATATCCTTATTGATGTAAATTTTATGTCTAAGTGATGAGACGCCCTTTTTATCTCTCATCAACTCATTTTCTGAATTTTGAAGTGATGCCGTTAGGCTGTTGAATTTTACCAAGGGAACTTTTTAACCCAATTTTGATTTCTTTGGGTTCAACATGTAGTTATTGAATATGTCATCTTTTGAATATGTGTGAATGAACTTTTATTATTTTACACTTAAAATCCACTTATATTGGGTGTATTTATATTTTTCACACATAATTTTGAGATTGAATTATCCTTAATTTAAGGATACCTTCTTTATAAGGGAATTCATCACATTTGACATTTCTACTGAGACTTCATTGTTGTTATGCACCAATTCACTATTATATGGTGTATATACTGTCCTTTGGAATATTATATCATGAATCCATTTATTATCATGATATTATAATGTTATGACTAAATGTTATTCCTCAATTATTGTATTCAAGTGTCTCTAATTTTGGTAGAACCCCTTTAACCAAAATATCGCTTTAAATGTTTTAATTATTTGTTCTTATTAATATCCATGTTTTCAAAGTGGTTTTAAGGATTTATTTATATGGATATTAATGGTTTAAAATTTTAAAAGCTTCAAGGTGGTATGGGACACTTTGATTCAAAAATATCTTTATTAAATGTTTTAAATGGTTTTGGAAATGGTTTCTTTTTGAATGGATTCATTATTTCAATATCCTAAAATTTTATATTGTGATTAAAATGTGGAAATGTTATGTTTACTTTATGCATGTTTTATGTGATACGTTTATGTTATGGTTCTTGGGCATTGTTATGAACACGGGTGGTTCTGTGATAAACTAAGGGCGGGTGAGCCCGATATAGATCTCCAATGCATTGGGTAACGTGAAGGAGTGAAATGTTAAGGTTTCTTCGAAGAGATTTAGGGAATATATTGTGATGGGTATTCCAAACGTAACCAAGAGGGTTACTACCTACGTAAGAATGTTATGAATGCCTCAAGTTACCTTTATGTCTTATGATTTCTATGATTTATTCATGGTTTGATGAGGTATGTTAAAGTGACTATGTTTTATGGGTAAAGAACAATTTCATTCTTATGTATATATGAACTCATGTTTCCTTTCCATATTTTTATAACCCTTACTGAGCTTTTTATGCTCATCCCAAGTTTTTGAAATGTTTTTCACAGGTCAAGGGAAAGGTACATGGTGTGATGATAGTGTCAAGGATGTGTCAAGAAAGAATCCTTGTTTTATTTTAAATATGTTTCCATTGATGGGAAGAATGAATATTGTCTTTTATGTAACCACTTTGTTTAAATGTGGAATGTAATGCAAGTTTCATGATCTAATTCTCTAAAACTCTAAACCTAAAAAGATCCTCAATGTGTAATCTTGTAATAACTCAAGATTAAGTAAGGTTTAAGGCTAGGGCCTTATAGTTGGTATCAGAGGTCGGTTTAGATAACTTTAGAGGTTAGGGTATTCTTTAAGCATAAGGGACATTACCATAATGGTTAGGATTTCAGAAAGAGTCCTAGTTTTAGATAAAGTGAATGAGTAAGTATATCTTAGTGTTTACCTTCCTCATTAGTACATGATGGTTTTTTTGATATACTCACACTGACATTTCTGTTTTTAGTTAATGGATGGATCTAGTAGGCAACAAAGAGACAACAGGTTTGAAGGAAACTGTGGTGGTTCTCTGATTAAGATACTAGATAAAATGGAGGATTCAATGAGGAAACTCGTGGTTGTTCTAAACCAAATATCAAGGAGTCATGATCAACCACTTGAACCTTGGTATGTTCTGTAATGCATCATGTACGAGATGACCAATCGATGTGGAAGTTTAGGTAATAATTATAAAGGTAACCATTAGAGTTTATATGATCCTTACTTTTGAGGTAATTATGGGTTATTATATGATATGATGGAAAATGAAAGGCATGAGATAAACTTGAGGTTAAAATATGTTATGATCATTTTTGATGATTTTATCTCTTTTTGGGGAATGATTTAAGAATTATATAGTTTTGGAAAAAGGACAACACGCAGACCGTGTGACAACCCGTCACGTCGGACAAAGCTGCGGGAATCGAACCCACAACCAAAGTGCGACTGGTATTTATCGCCTACCACTGGACTACGTGAAGTCCCTGGTTAGTTTGACTGATTATTTTTAGTTATATGATTTTATGAATTAAGAGTAAGTTGATTTTGGGTTATTTATGAAAATGATTAACCTATCATGGAGGATATGTGATTAGGTTAATTACTTTTCAATATGAGACTTTAGGAGCAACTGATGTTGTTTGGAGATAAATGTTACGATTTAACTTGGAAGACTATGTGACTAAATCCTTCAAATATTTTGGTTTCAATATTATATTGGTTTACTTTGAAGAATTTTATGGACAAATTGTTTATCGGATGGTCCTTGTTGAACTTTGGGTTTTGTTGGAAAAATTTTGGAGATTAAGCATAGAATTTCTTTTTAATGGGTTATCCTTTTCTGGATTATCTGACCTTGTACTAACCTTTTTGGTTTTGGTTTTGGTTAGAGCCTAGAGACATGGGATTTATATAGTTCTCTTTGGTGGATTAGTTGATTCTCTAGAAGTTGATTATAGTACTCTTAATGCGAACAAGTCTCCCTAAATACTCGTCTTTTGGAAAAAAATATGAGTTTGATTAAGGAATCTAGTAAAAGTTAAAAGTCAACATGATAAGTGATTATGTTTCCTTATGAATAAATTCCTCAATAAAAAGTAACTTAAAATAAAAATGTTTTCTATTAACTTTTCCTACTGGGGAATCAAATACCGTTTAACCCATCACAAGTTTGTGATTTTCTTATGGTTAACTTTCTCC
The DNA here is from genome assembly GCA_963277665.1 of Viscum album. NCBI lineage: Eukaryota > Viridiplantae > Streptophyta > Magnoliopsida > Santalales > Viscaceae > Viscum > Viscum album. The sequence goes on along the minus strand of OY728143.1, from coordinate 55,247,018 downwards.
TAGACATGTTTACTATCACTCTCCCTCAAGAAAATGACCCTTTACTTTTTCTTCCATGTCCATGTTTTTCTACATATGGGTTAACTCGGGTGACCTCTGTACTTATCTTCCTTTATTTTAAAGTGATTGTTTTATCGACACTTCTTCCGATGTGGGTCTTTCAAGGATGTTTCCAAGCTCAATTTTAAAAATTGCGAGGACGCAATTCCCAAAAGGGGGGAAGGATGTAACACCCCAGGTAAATAAAGAATATGAAATTTTCATATTTATCCATATTTGTGAATAAAATATTAATATGTCTTTAAAGGGGACGCCATGCTCGATGGCGTACCCAACACGCAACAACGAGTTTCTTGGAAATCTTACGTTGCACTCTAATAATAAAATAATATTATTTTAAATGGTAGTTAACATGTAGTCGTTGTATTGGAGTGAATGGATAGAAATAACTAAAATATGATTATATATCTTTTTAAATGTTTTTACATTTATCCAATAAAAGATACAGGCTTAAAATACGGAAAGAATTCAATTTTAGGCGTATATGCCCTAGTTTTCACTAAAGGTTCACTTATCTCCTTTTGATGGCGAACCGTCATTAAATATAGTTTTGTTCACTCTTATACATTCTATTGTACCAAATAAAACTCTTCTTAAGAATTGGGACATCAAAATTTACTTTGTGTAAATTTTTGGTATCTTTCCGATAAAGTTCCTTTTTTAATGAATAGTGTAAAATGTTGTATTATAATTCAAAACCTCTTTTTAATATAATTTATTTATATGATTATATTATCTTTTGAATTGGTTTTAAAGTGAAATTAGAATATATTTTTACCATTAAATCCAATAGTGGTCGTTGGAATTAATTTCACTTTGAAATCGGACTTAAACTAGTGTCAATCTTTTGATACTTATTGTTTCATAAAAACACGCTATTTGCTCTGACAGCGGGAATTAATTATTAAATTAATTAATGTGACTTATATGTTTTTAATTTTGTAAAATAGACTTCATTTTTGAATTCAGAATATCAAATATAGCTTAGGGTGAATTTTTGGGATTTTTCTGAAAAACTTCAATTTTTGATGAATAGTGAAACCACTATGTGGTACTTATAAAAACTGATCTTTCCGTTTAAATGAAAATTTTCCATCTTTGTGTTTTGAATTTCAAAAATCCGACATACACGGTTGTCATTAAGAAGTAAAATGTGGTTCAATGGGATAAAAATAATTTTTTGGTGAATAGTAACTTATTAAGTTTTTAATCGCGATTAGAGATAATTAGTGTAGTTTATGGTAAGAATAATGTTTTAATAAAATGAAATGACCTATACACATGTCCTACCCTCATTTTGTGTGTCATGGGCGACCAAAAAAACCCATGGGTCAACTTGGGGACCCCATGAAGCCACTTTGGTTGGAAAATGACATTAATATCTTTTTATTTAATGTTAAAGTAAAAATGACACAAACATGAGATGTTTTACTAAAAAAATTTACATTAGGTTATACAAGTCATATTTTTTACTATAAATAGTAATTAGAAATCTAAAAATATTTCCTACATCATAGTATTTTTTTTATAAATTTTATACATTAAATAAATTATGTTATTTATGACATCATGATGATGCAGTGATGACCTCATTATTTAACGATTTAAATAAAATGGAAAGATAATGTAATATATAAGACCTACACATGTCTAAAACCTATTGGATGAGTGGATTTCTAACCCTTATCACATTATCCTCGAAATAAATCAATGTGGGACCTTTAAAATCCGAAAATCTTTTGAAAATAAAGTAACATTTTGTAACTTTACAAGAGTGCCCCTCCTCTCCTCTTATAAAAGGCCCCCACCTCTACCTTCTTACCCACACTCCCAAAGCCTTTGGCTCGGCCAAACTCTGCCCATTCTGTCTCTCCACTCCCCTCTCTTACTCCTTGAAGCCTCACATTGGGCAGAAGTCTTCCCAAGGAAGCCTTTGAGCTCAAACCAAAGGGAGTTACCCGATTTTAAGGTAATGTCTTCACTTGAGTCCTTTGGTTTTATTTTGCTTCTCCAACCCACTAAAATCTTTTTATTCATTTCTTTTGTAACAAATCCAGTATCATAAATATACTAGTATGTTGTTATAAGAAGTATTAGAGCTACACTTTCACACACCTACATCTAATGGTTAAAGAACATACCGTTTCCGTGGATGGAAAATTTCGGCCTCCCGAAAAGATGATTGTTCAACATTCTTTTAACACCTTCAAAAGTGGCCATTAAGATGACACTATATTTATATATGATATATAATATGTTTATTTTTTCCTTAAGATTATGTATTTTTCATTTTGGTCATACCTTTATGGTTTCCATTATGGGTAAATGCGATATCTTCATTTAAGGAAGTGCGGACTACCGCCCCCTCAAAGTGATGTGATTCGTTAATGCCATATGTGGGACGTATAAAGGATGGATTTAAAGTTATTATATATGATGTTATACTGGAATTATAATATACCTCTATATCATTATTATTCCATTCCATAAAAATATGAAATAGAAATGAAAGTAGCGTTCATGTGTACGTACGGCTTACCGTCTCCATGAACGGTGTATTTCATTTCTTATCCCCAAATGTAATGTACTATTATAAGTACATGTATATAATGAATATATATGATGAATGATACATCTAAATGATTAATATAATTCTGTAATTAAAATATACATACCTCTCATTTAGTTTTAATTCCATTAATATGACATAGAAATGAAAGTAGCGTTCATGCGTACGTACGGCTTACCGTCTCCATGAACGGTGCATTTCATTTCTTACCTCTAAATGATTATTTAATATCATAAATACATGTATATTCTGGATATATATGATATATATGATATCCAAATCATGAATATAATTCTGGATATAATGAACATTTGACCACACGAACAACATGTAATTGTAAGAAGTCCACTTTCGACTTAAGAACCAAATATCGACAAAACAAACATTATTAACTTAAATGATTACATAATGTTTATAACATGGCAATAAGTGATCTAAAAGGAATAATGAACTAGAAAAAGTTTATTGATAAAGTGGAAATTAAATCAATTTTATTATTCAGGACGTTAAAGAACGATCGAGTCAAGTCGGACCCGGGGTAAGGGATCCTACTCCTCTCTTTATTTTTAGTACACTCTTTTATGTCATTCCTTCTAAGCTCGTCTTTATTGTTATTGGGATGTTCTTTTATATTACTCTTACTGAAATTTTTATGTTCATATGATGAGAGACCCTATTCTCTCTCATCAATCCATTTTGGAAGTTTTGAGTGGCGCCGTTAGGCTGTCGAATTTTCGTAAGAGATCTAACCTCTCTCTTTCTCTCTAAGTACTCTCCTTTATGTCACTTATTTTAAGCTCCTATTTGTTATGATGGGGGATGTTCTTTTATATTTTTCTTTCTGTACATTTTATTGTAATGTGATGAGATACCCTATTTGATCTCATCAATCTATTTTTGGAAGTTTTAAGTGGCGCCGTTAGGCTGCCGAGTTTTCGTAAGGGATTTTTCATCTCACTTTTATTCCCGTGAGATTTATGCTACATTTTCCACAATTTCCTTTGAGTGGTGTATGTAATGCCCATTATTATACACTTTGTGTAGTATAATTTCATTTATGGGTATTCACATTATCATTGTATGACCCTTCTTCCATGGGGTGTACGTTTCGAAAGCTACCCAACTCGGTAAGGGGACCTTTCACCCTCCTCTTTTTAAAAGACTTCTTTTGTTATGTCTTTTAATTCACATACTATTATGTTGGGATATGTTATATTATATCCTTATTGATGTAAATTTTATGTCCAAGTGATGAGACGCCCTTTTTATCTCTCATCAACTCATTTTCTAAATTTTGAAGTGATATCGTTAGGCTGTCGAATTTTACCAGGGGAACTTTTTAACCCAATTTTGATTTCTTTGGGTTCAACCTGTATTTATTGAATATGTCATCTTTTGAATATGTGTGAATGAACTTTTATTGTTTTACACTTAATATCCACTTATATTGGGTGTATTTATATTTTTCACACATAATTTTGAGATTGAATTATCCTTAATTTAAGGATACCTTCTTTATAAGGGAATTCATCACATTTGACATTTCTACTGAGACTTCATTGTTGTTATGCACCAATTCACTCTTATATGGTGTATATACTGTCCTTTAGAATATTATATCATGAATCCATTTATTCTCATGATGTTATAATGTTCTGACTAAATGTTATTCCTCAATTAATTTATTCAAGTGTCTCTAATTTTGGTAGAACCCCTTTAACCAAAATATCGCTTTAAATGTTTTAATTATTTGTTCTTATTAATATCCATGTTTTCAAAGTGGTTTTAAGGATTTATTTATATGGATATTAATGTTTTAAAATTTTAAAAGCTTCAAGGTGGTATGGGACACTTTGATTCAAAAATCTCTTTATTAAAGGTTTTAAATGGTTTTGGAAATGGTTTCTTTTTGAATGGATTCATTATTTCAATATACTAAAATGTTATATTGTGATTAAAATGTGGAAATGTTATGTTTACTTTATGCATGTTTTATGTGATACGTTTATGTTATGGTTCTTGGGCATTGTTATGAAAATGGGTGGTTCCATGATAAACTAAGGGCGGGTGAGCCCGATATAGCTCTCCAATGCATTGGGTAACGTGAAGGAGTGAAACGTTAAGGTTTCTCTGAAGAGATTTAGGCAATATACTATGATGGGTATTCCAAACGTAACCAAGAGGGTTACTCCCTACGTAATAATGTTATGAATGCCTCAAGTTACCTTTATGTCTTATGATTTCTATGATTTATTCATGGTTTGATGAGGTATGTTAAAGTGCCTATGTATTATGGGTAAAGTATGACTTCATTCTTATGTATATATGAACTCATGTTTCCTTTCCATATTTTTATAACCCTTATTGAGCTTTTTATGCTCATCCCAAGTTTTTGAAATGTTTTTCACAGGTCAAGGGAAAGGTACATGGTGTGATGATAGTGTCAAGGATGTGTCAAGAAAGAATCTGTGTTTTATTTTAAATATGTTTCCGTTGATGGGAAGAATGAATATTGTCTTTTATGTAACCACTTTGTTTAAATGTGGAATGTAATGCAAGTTTCATGATCTAATTCTCTAAAACTCTAAACCTAAAAAGATCCTCAATGTGTAATCTTGTAATAACTCAAGATTAAGTAAGGTTTAAGGCTGGGGCCTTATAAAGACCATAACATCTTATAATAGTTTTTAACCCTTGGTACATCTATGCTAGATCAATATACACGTGTTGTATCCAAGCATGTATTTATTTATGTGAAACCACACAGTCAATCATTTTCGAAAATTCTAGGATATTTTCCTATACTTTTTCTTATCCTTAGACTTATCCTTATACATTTCCTTCAGGTTATTACTATGGTTTTCTCATCCAAGATTCCAATTGTTAACTAACCCTTTGTTCTGATACCAAATATATAGACCCTTTCTTTTCATACATAGAAATTAAATAACTTTTGTGGAATACTTAAAATGTTTACAAATGGATGTCAAAAGACCATATTAGTTTAGTGCCTTTGGAAACATCGAAACCTAAACAATTTTATATATGAAATCTAAAATTTCTTTTACTAGGTTCTCTAATAATATCACACATATTATACATATTATACATGAAATATATCTTCCTAACATGGGGTAATAAACATAAAAATTGGTGAGTTCATATGCTCAGTAAGGGTACACAAGGTAGACATGTTAGCATAAACATGAAAAGAGTATAAGAATGTGATTATAACATTATATCATCATATCGTACATATCAAAGATCATAAACATGAGTTATATGATAAATCTTGGCAGTTTATAAGACATGAATCAGAAGGAAATAAACATCATGAACCATGGTAGAAAATAACTTGGAAGGATATTTTAAAAACATTTACTAAAGTAAATTTCCTTTCTTCTTTGAAAAAGGATCTTTAAAACATAAAACCTTTTGAAACCCATTTTCCATAAAAACTTATAAAAAAATGTTGAAATCATTTTGAAAAAAAATTTCCTTGAAAAAATATTTTAAAAAATTTCATAAAAATTAACCTTTTAAACATGAAAATAAATCTTCATATAATTGATGGTGGGTAAATCCATACATGTCATACAAGGTAAAAAGAATATGCCTTTTGAATTGTAAAAACATTTGAAAATTGCCTCATTTAGAAACAGACAAGAGGATTCCTTTGAAAAAATTGTAAAAATATATAATGGGTAAAAATTTATTTTAAATATTTTAAGATAATAGTGGGATATTCTTGGTAACCCTTTTTAGAAAACATTTTTTTAAGGAACATATATTTCCTATCAAAAAGAGGGTAAAGTTGAGCTTTCTTAAATACAAATTATTAACTATATTATTTATAAATGATTAGAAAAATGGTAAAAATACATGAATATATCCTAAATAAATAAAATATAATACAATTCATGAGTTTTCTTGAGTGATTTATCATAATATTTAATAAAAGAAATCAAAAATATAAACAATCTCAAAAATGTTGATATTATTACAACAAACTCTTACCACTTGGTAACTTTGAACCATACTCCTCATTTAAGAAATTGAAATTAAATGAATCTAAAAATATCATGAAAATAATAATATTCATGATATACCATTTCAAAGGAAGAATATACACCTCATGGAAAAATATAAGTTCATAACATGGCATGTATCTCAAGGAAGGCAATTTGTGGCGAAATTTCATTACCGACTTGGTAAATTTTGAAACATAATCCCCATGAGAGAAATATAATAAAATAGATATTTAAATGCACATATGTATTAGTATAATAATCATATAATACATCCACAAGAAGTATACACACCACACAAAAGTAATAGGTGGTGAATAAATCATGTATCTCCGAAAAATAAAAAGTGAGATGAAATTCCCTTACATTGTGTCTTGACTCTGTCCGTACTTATACAATCTTATTGTATAATAAATTTAAGTTCATTATACATATTTTATATAATAATATTTCTATCCCAATTTCCATACATTTTTTAATATTTCTTTATATTTCCATCTTGTTAGAAATTCTATGTTAAGGTTTCACTTTAGGTAATATCAGCTTTGTTTTTTACATGTCTATAAATTTATTATATATATGATCCTTATACTTATATCATGATTTCAAGAATTTAAAAAATGAAATAAATATAATTTATATTCATCATATGTGTATTATAATAACCTATATAATATATTAGTATGAAATGGAGTACACTGTTCATGGAGATGGTAAGTCATAGGTACACATTAACATTGTTTCTGTTTTCTTATCGTACTGAAAAAAATGGAATATATTTATATATGTAAATATATCATTATTGAATTAGAATTATTATGTCATATATATTGTATAAATTCATGAAACTAGGCCTTATTACATACCATGTAGTGTGTAAACGAAGACCAACACATTGAGGGGGTGGTGGTCCACACATCCTCAAAGGAAATTATCATATTTACACCAAATGGAAAGTAAAAAATGATGTTTGTTTTAAAAGGAATAAAGAATCATAAAGAAATAATAAATGTAATATATGACATATATAAATCTATTTCCCATCATAATTCTCACCATGAGAGGTGTTAAATGAAAAATGAGCAATCATCATTTAGTGAGGCGGTAGTTCACCGCACACATTAATAATATGTTCAATACCAATTATATAAAGGTGTGTGTAAATTTAGGTAGGGAAATTAGCATAAAAATCATATTATATTGAATATAATGTTTTTTATAGAATCATGGAATAAAGAGAGTTTATGGGTTTGATAAATAAAATAAAATAAAGGAGCATGAGAGTAGTCATTACCTCTTAATCAGGTAACTCCTTTTGGTTTGGGCCAAAAAGATTACATGGATAACGTTGTACCCAAGGGGATTATTCTAGGAGGAAGGGAGGAGTTTTGGGAAGTCTACTAGAAGGATATTGTCTATACTTTTGTGGTTTGAGTAGTGTGAAGAATAGGGGGAGGTGGTGGCCTTTTATAGGGAAGGGAAAGGACACACATGGCATTTTTTAAAATAAGTTAGGTGTACCCACGTTTTTAACTAACAAAAGTCATAAAAAACAAACCAAACTAAATAATGGAAAGTGAATGGAAGAATAATGTCCATAAAATGGGTTTTTTAAGTATATAGGTCCTTTTTGGTAGTAAATTTAAGTTTTAGTGCTTTATTGGCTTAAATTTTTCCCTTAACCATTATAATTAATTTTAATCACAATCACTAATATTTTTTTAAAAAAAATAAATTTTACCTTATTATACATTATAAATAATACTAATTACAAATATAGAATACAATTTTACAAATTATAATCCCATAATTAGTTAAAAGTAATTCAAAAATAATCCCACTAATAGAACGACATTGCGGATTTTCAATGTAAAATGTCCAAAATATTTCTAAGTTTTTATACCCAATTTCAATGTGAAATGGATTAATATGAAATAAATTAGATTAATTTACAAAAATAATATATAATTAAACTTTTAAAACTAATTAAAATATATTTTTTTCTTATAAATAAATTATATGAAAATGTAATTTTGATTTTAAATCTGGTATTTTTCACTATTCATCCAAAAATGACGTTTCTCAGAAATATCAAAAAAATTACCAAACTAATTTATAAATTATAAATTCAAAAATTAAGTGTATTTTATCAAATTAAATTTCTAATTTTTTTAAAAAATTATTTTTATTTTTTTCACAGAGGGATAGGAAAATTATTCTATTTGAGATAATAAGATTTTAAACATATAATCACATCACAAAAAATTATATATTTCATTATAAATATGTTTTATTTATATAAAAAATAATTGAAAATTATTTTTCACTATTTGTATTAATATGTTTAATGGATATATTATAAATATATCGTATAATTAATTATAACAATAAAATATGCTTCATAGATACTCATTGTTTCCTATAACATACTCCAAGTTAGTGTTGTGTGTTGCATACGCCAAGTTAGTGTTGCATGTAACATACACCATGACTCAAGCTAACATCAGTTTTCCTTATAAAGAGAGAAAACATTTATGCCATGTGTAGTGCACGAATAACTTGATATTGTGTATAACGCAATCAAAACATGGTGATTGGATAAAAAATAAAATATTTTCTATGTTATATGAAAATAAAAAAATAAAAATGATTAAATTAATTCAAAAAATAATAATTCAAAAAATATCAAGGTTGTATAAAATCTCATTTGTCTTTTACTGAATATGTGAAAGGAATATTTGTTTTGACATGTATAAAATGAACAAAATTTTCCTCTATCTTGATCGTTATTTTTATTAAGAAATTCTTTATATGTTTTGAAGTTTATTTTAAATGAAAATTATTAAAATAATATTTTAAATAATATTGTTTTTATAATATGATTTTTAATGAAATATTATTTTTCTCAAGAAATGTTATAAGTGATTTATATTTTAGAATCATTATCTATATAAGATGAAATTATTTTATGTTAATTAATATTTTTGGGGGATATGATTCAATAATACAATTATAATTAAATCTATGAATAATTTATGTTTATGATTGAAAAATTATTCTAAAACACATCAAAATTCTAGAGGTTATACCATTGTAAAATTTTTATGAAACCCACTTATTTTTCAAAAAAAAATTCATTGATTAAATGATGAAATGTTTATTAAATATGTTTATTTTATATAGAATATGTTATTATTTAATATTTATAACACCCATTTAATTTCATGATTTTTAATATGATGATTCATTTATGATCATGTGGAACATATATTTATGATTTTTATTATGTGATAGCAATTATGTTATAACCAATGATGGTGGTTATGTTATAACCAAGGAGGGTGGTTTTGATATAACCAAAGATGGGTGGGACCCATGTATCCATCCATTGTATTGGATAAAGATTTATATATCATGAGATATATATGAATGGGATTGAATGTAAACTAGGTTCATTAAGGAACTTTTTCCTCTATAATGGTCTTAAGAGTTAACATTGACTTTCATGATGACTTGGGTTGTGATCATATTCCACTATGTGGAAAGGGAAAACACTGGGGTTGTTTTGTGTCCCACCCAGGAGGAGTAACTACACATTTAGTTCCTTTATTTTATTTTTCAATGAGCCATGAATACTATGGAAATAATTTTATATGCTTATGTGTATGTAATAATACCATGTATTATTCCAATATTTTGCTCTCATGGATCATATTACTTGATTTCATAATGATTAATGTTTTATAAACAACCAATATTTATTCCATGATTCAATATTATGATTTTTGATACACAAGGTATAGTTTCATATATTATCCTCATATTCTCACACACTTATGTTCGTGATATTATTACACACCCCCTTTTTTACAATTATAAAGAATCTGAGCTCAAACTTTATTATGTTTCCTTTTCTAATGTTTCAAATCAATGTTTTATGTTGGGTATTTTTGTAGAGAGTATAATTTTGGGAGATGTTTTTGTGATATATTGACATTCATTCGCGGAATTTGATGATTGTGTACTTAGTCACCAAAAAATGAACTATTATGGTCCTTAGGCATGTTTTTTTGTGATGTAATCAATATTCATCTAAAATGATGTAAGATCAATGAATGTGAAGACTAGGTCACTATGTCTATTGTATACCATCAGTGTGGTTGAAAATATCATGTAAAGCCTCAATTGTATCGAGGCCCAGTTGAGTGAGGAGATTGTGGTTGAATGGGGAATCTTCAGAGGTGTTTCTAGATGTTTACATATATTTCTATTGGAATAGGATACACACTAGCTTCTCCTACAGAGTAGGATTAGTGATTTATAACAATACTAGGAGTTGTACAAGCACTGGTTTTATAGGCTGAGGAGGTTGAGATGGTCATAAAAGCTGAACATAGGATATGTAGAACCAACTGAGATGGTCAAATATGGTTATTTGGGTTATATCTTAGGGTCAGGGATTAAGAGAGATACAAAAATAATAACCTATAATTGAGGAGCTTGTTATTTAGGAATATATGGTATGTGGTGTGGTCTTGGTAGCCTCTAATTTTTTATCTACCTATTTTAATATTATTCCTTCACATCTATTTATCACTAGGGATATCATGGAAATACATATTCTCTAAATTCATCATTTTTTTGGAGTGAATACTCTTTATACTCAGTTGGGAGTACAATTAGAAATTTTATTCCAACATAAGTAATTCTGCATTGAGGTGGGAAGCTATCATTTTATATGGGACACCTTCTTCCATGAGATGATGATCTTTGATATCATTATCAGGTTAGGGTTTGGTTCCCAATCATTCCCACATTTAATGTTATCATAATAGCATGTCTTTCTATTCACCTGAGGTTTATACATATATTTATAGTAGGTAATGGGACCTCCAGGTTACTAGATTTTTGACTAGAACATCATGGGTTTAGTGGAGTGGCATCCCATATTGAAGTACATTATCTAGATGATCGGGTAATGTATTATGATGATTTCTCTCCTAGATTAGATAGTTTAAGTTATTTCTTACATGATGAATTTTATATGATACCACTAGAGATAGTGGTATAAATTACTATTTAGTTAGATCTTATAAAATAACTTTTATCCATTCCCCCAAATTTTTAGGCTACTACTAAGTTGTGGGAGTTTAGGAGGAAAAAAGTGTACATGGAAGATAAAGGTTTTAAATAGCCCAGTACTTCTCTTTGACATTCACCCATGCTTTTCCCCATGAATTTTGATGTGAGACTTGGGATTTGGTGAATTACAACTAGATAACCTAGATTGTGGTTAAGAACCATTATCCACTTCCTTGTATTAAAAACCTCTTTGACCATCTTTTTTGTACTCTGGTCTTCTCAAAGATCAATTTGAGGTCAAGCTATCCTTATGTATGAGTTAGAAATTTTCATATACCTTTTAACATATTTTTAATCATGTATGTAATTTATGTGTATCTATTTATTCCATTAAGAATAATAACAAACCCTCCATTTTATAGATTTTATTAATTGATTTTTTAAATTGTATCTAGATTCATTTGTGTTATTCTTAATGGATGACATCTTATTGTATCATCATACTCAAAATGAACATTCCAAACATCATGAGATCATAATGAATACATGGATAAGACACTATCGATATGATAATCATGCAAGATTCCACTTTTGGTTGAAAATTTTCCCTTCTTTAGTCACATAATATCTAAATCATGAGTATCTGTGGTTCGGGATAAGGTGAGTAATGTGGTATCATGGTAGAAAAAACATTCTCTCATATGATGTCACATATGGTTAGATAGATATTATAAAAACTTCCTAAAAACATTTCACACACAAAAATACATCATATGGGATTAACTAAAAGGGGTTTCAGGATTTTTTAGTCACAATCTTGTGAGACATCATTTCATGAGTTAAAAGGAATATTCATTTAAGAACCGATATTGATTTTAAATGAGTTGGGAAGAGGAAACCTAGTTTAATGTGATACATCGAGTATTGATATAGGTGTAGTCCTAATTTATGATGACATATTTTTGTTTGACTAATCGCATCAGATAAGGACTCATTAATTAAACTCAATTATGCATGACCTCGATCTTACAACTGTAGTGAATGCCTTCTATTTTTTGTGGTAATACTTGTTGGGAGAGATTTTTGTGGTGTATACAGACCATAAAATCCTAAAATAAATCTTTACACGGTGTGATTAAAATATAATATAATGAGTGTTAGATGAATTATATAGTATATTTATTTGGATCTTACTTATTCCCATGGGAATAGAAATGTTGTGGCTTTATCTCTAAGCCATAGGACATAGACATTAGCATCTTAAGATACAAGTATGATGTGAATGTTAATGGCCCAATTTTCAGAGACGAAATTAGATGTATAGGAGTATAATAGTTATGTTTTCATTGAAAAATTAGAATATAACTCATCAATCCTATAAATATTATAAGAGAGACAGTTATTCGATCTTGAGGGCTTGGTCTTGAGAGAGATAATTTCAGGTGAGGACCCACCGCCATGATGCATTGTAGAAATGGATGAGATCTTTCACATTAATGGGATTTTTTGGGTGCATACAGATGTATAATAGTGGTTTATGTGAGTGTATATTTCCTCTCTATGGGATGTACATCCTTGTCATACCAATATGTACTATTATTTTCATGACTAGTATTTGTGGTTGGGAATAAAAAGGTAGATAGCAGGGTATGTCACTAGGTGTTAAACATGTTAATAGGTGAAGGTAGAACAGTAGTAACTAATAGTTATTTTATAGTTATTTCCCATTCAATAGTAGAAATGGGATGATGTCACTAAGGATTTTGAAATGGGATTACCTATGTCACCTCAAGGTTGTGACACAACATGGGTAATTATAGACAGGTTGAAAAAGGTTTCTCAATACTTACATATTAGGGGTACCTTTTATATAGTTAATCTAAGAATTATATATATTAGAGATATCATATTCCTTTATAGAGTTCCAATTACTTGCCTATTGAATATAGACACTTATTTTATGTTGTGGTTCTGGCTGGTTTTATAGAAGGGGAAGAGTTCACATGAACTAATGGGTACAACATATCACCCATAGATTTATTTTCCATCAGATCATACAGTTTTGGTATTGGAGATCATTCTCTAGGCATGATTCCATGATTTTGATAGTTCTTGGTAGAAATACTAACCATTCACCATGTTTTTATATAAAAATAGATTCCATGTGACTATACATATGGCTTCTCTGGAGTCATTTTGTGGTAATCCATATCGTTCACCCCTGTAATAGTTAGAGGAAGGAAAGAAATTCCTACTATGAACTCATCTTTTTTAAGATACTTATGAGAAATTATAACTTATCTTGAAGACTATGTATTTAGCTTAGTCTATGCTTAATTCTTATTATGATCACAATAGTTGAACTATGGAGTTTAATGTGAGTGATCAAGTCTTCTTTCATTATTTTCTTAGATTGGGGAAAATAATAATTCAGAGATAGGGTAATATTATACACTTTAATGTTGGTCTCATTGATATTTTATAGATAATTGCATTGGGAGACTACAATATAGCTCTTTCTCAGAGTTTTTAATCCATGAACAATGTATTATTTGTATCTCATCATTATATTTATCACATTGAATAGCCTAATACCTATGATCCAAACTAAGTCATTTTAGGGGTCATTATATCTTTTAAAGAGTATACTACTTTATTTTTAATTTGACCATGATGGGTCTCTAAGAATGGTTATTTACTTTACTTTTGTCTATACGTAAGAACTGTAGTGTATATGATAATAACTAGGGGAAGGAGGATATATTATTTTCTTAGTGGCGGTTGTTATTCCTAGATTATGCTTTTCTTCCCTAAGAAGGGAAACATGGGGATGATTTGTCTCATGTGGGGGATGTTTTAATGTACAATAATTTCTTAAGAGGTTTGGATCCATAATTTTTTTTAAAACTCTTGAAATTTTCTTATAAATATTACTATGACTTAAAGAATAGAACAATATAATCTGGTGATTTCTCAGAGACCAATGCTCTGATTTTTAGAGAAACAATCTCAGGAGTAAGGTTTTTTCATGGTTGGTTGTAACCATGTGGATTAGAAATATAGACCACCAATAATGGAGCATATTTTTATTAACCACTTCAGATAGTATTCACACCCATGATAGAAACTATAGGCCTATTATAGGGAATAAATAAATGAACATATGAATATTAATCTAACAATGTGCCTTATTGTATGAGGGGTGGCTCCCTTGGGTAGTGATAAAACATAGTTGGTGAAAGGTTTGGCTGACCAAGTGTCCTAACCCTATTACCCTTTAATAAAGGGTAAAATAAACCTTTTTCACTTTATTATTTATACTTTCCATAAAAAATTTCTTTATTCTCCACATGCATCAACTTCTCCCCACTATGAGTGATACCTTCTACCTTTACCAAGGCATTGAATCCTATCATTAATCTATACTCTAATAAAACTATGGTCTATAAAGTTGGTAGCATATCATTATGTTCCAAAATCAATTTCATTCCTTTATTAGTTTATCTATCCATAATTTATTTTACATCGTTGGAGTCTAATATGCCAAAATTTTCTGGGTTATTGTTTATTTCTATATTTAATTCAATACAAGTAAATTTTTAAATTTTTATACTAGAAGAGGGTTAATCCACCAACATAATTTAGTTAATCTATAAATTCACTCATCTTTCTTCATTTATATTTTCCACTATTATGTCGCGCAATGGTTTTAACTATGCATTGACCCTAAAATCATTATACCTATCATTAATTAACAAATTTAACACTAAAACTCCCTAATAAACCATAGGATAACATTAGAGGAAATAGACTCAATTGTATCCACCCATTAGGTGTGCCATCTATGTTTGTGCAAGCCATTTTGTATTGTATTAACCAAAAAACCATTTGGTGGGTTTTGTTGGAATTCCACTAATGAATTTAATTAATCTAATTTGATGAATTGGTTAATTTTGATATAGAATGAAATTTTACATTGATTATTATATTTTAATATGATTTTTATTATAATGACACATATTTTCCCCCTTTTAAAATATAAATTAAAGGGTAAAATATTAAATTAATTATAAGAAATAATTTGGAATGGATATTACATTACCAATGAATTCTTATTATATATAAAGTGACTATTTCTAGTATAAAAGTTTTTCTTAATAAAGGATTGGTCAAACATGAAAAATCCTGCCAAGATTCAAATAATTCCTTGAGAACTATGAGGATGAAACCTCGGTTCATGGATCCATTTTCTAAGGGGGGAAACCCAATATGGAAATTTGAATTTCTCTTACTAATAAATTAATACCTCAATATAGTACTGATTATTCATTCAATTCTTATCTAAAAATTAAATTGAAATGGATAGAGTCCTTGGATTCATATTGATGTCCTCAAATAGGAGGTACCTTTGATTATTTAATTGGGAAGTATTCAAGAATAGCCCATTATTTACTATGTATATGATCCATGTACTCAGAAATTTTTCCAGTGGAATTCCTTGGGTTTAGCACTTGGATTATACTTGGACCCTTATAACCAAAATGTACAAATATCCATTATGCACTGGCTCGAACCTCTAATGTTATGTACTCAGTGTTTTCACCTTTGGTCCTACTTAACTATTATGTATTCTTGGATACCTTGGTTACACCATGTTTCTTACCTTATTGTTGACTCTACATGGTCACTTTAGTATTTCCTCTTAGACCCTATCCATTTATAGGTACCCTCATTATATGCATCCAACTTTGGTTGAAGAACATATTGTTTTCAAAGAATCCAATAAGGAGTCAAGCTTGAAATGGTAATTATTTCATGCATTGTATTCGATTTATTATGATTACACTATCTCATTGTTATATTTATAAAAACATGAAAAACTTCTTATAGACACTTTTATTGGTGGCCTAATATTTATATCCCTCAGCACATTTAAGCCATTTATTAGTACCCAAATATATTTCATGGATACTTATTGTGATAAGGGAAATCAATCTATTATGGATGATTGATTTTATTATAGCATGGGAAATTATTAGAATGTGACCAAGCAATAACTTTGGATGAAATTAGAGATAGTACTTTGGCATTTTGTATTATTTTGATATACATATATTGTATGTATGTGTGTTACTTTATTTTATAGAACCATTTAATTAAAATTTTTATTTATATGACTAGTTATTACATATACATGTTTTATTAATCTATATGTTTACACTTGAAATGTTGGTTATATATTATTATTCTACTATTGATTTATTTCTTTTTACCCTTATTATGCACTCTAACCAGAGGGTATAGTCTCCTTAGGGACACACCCTAGTACTTCATTACTCATAGAAAATCGTTAGAATAAATGGAAGCTTGTTAAGTCCATGTGTAAAATTAGGTTTGTTTACATAGGATTTAACATGGTTCAGGACCTTAAAATACACATTTAATTTTAAATGAAATGTAATCTGATTTGTGTTATTTAAATATTTCAACATAGTATCTAGTTTTTTATATAAATAAATGTTCACATGTATATCACAATATAAAATAATATATATGGAAAAATTAAAGAAAAAAATAATAATAAATGAATTATTAATCCATAATTAGAGACTTCCTCTAAGAAAACCATATGTATACCATGGATTCTCGTATAAATTAATTCCATAGTCATTCCATACCAAATTCAGTCATCATGAAGCCCACTAACCAATGTGTGTCCTAAAATAGTGATGATTACATTATTGAAAAAAGATAGAGTGAAATTCTAAATTATTAAATATTAGAATAAGTATTATAATATGCTGAGATAGATGAAACTATATATATTAGAATCATTTACCCTAATGTACATATCCTTGAATCCCTCCAATATTCCAAAAAAAATCCAAATGTATTAACATAAACCATGGATTAATGTAATTTAAAATCAATTATATAAAATATCCCCTCATTAAAAAAATAAAACAATCATTAATACTAATTAATTATATGTTCACTTCATAACTGAAATAATTGTATGTTAAGATTAAATAAAGTAAAGAATGTAGTAATCTCTTTTAACCATGAAAATATTTCCTCTACTTGTAAATTTTTAAAAAAAATAATCTTAATTAATATCAAAAAATTATATCATGTAACTCCCTTGGAAAAATATAATCCAAATAATTTCAATGATATAGTTTTAATTTCATTGACCTCTTAGTGATTTTTAATTAAATACTACATAATTTATTTTTTTCAAGCCAATCAATCACCAGGTATTTTATTAGACGTACAAAATAATCATAAAAATTTAATAAACTTATTAGAATTATTATAAATAATATTTATGTCACTCAAAACATGGTTTTATATGATAAATCACTAATGGTCTTGAAAATCATAAAAATGTTATAGAACCACCTAACTCATATATTTAATGTAAGCTTAAATAATTATTTAATAAAATAATTCATTGATTTATATTTAAATAATTTCACATCATAAACATCAAAAATATACTAGTATATTTTGTAAAGAAGAATGAAATCATATTAGAACATTACTAAGAATCTAAAAATTATTACATATTCTTTTTTCATGGTGTGGTGAGCCTATATTATCACACCAAGGCACTCATAAACAAAAGCCCAGTAATTATTTATGGGTTTCAATGTTAAGAGGAATCCATAACTGTACATAATGTGTAATTCAATATATTTACACATGAGTCATTTATAATATATTATAATAAGTAAAGGAAGTAAAAGAAATAAGAAAATATGGAGAATGAGGAGGAAGATAAATCTTAGTACATTATGCTTTAATTATTGGTGGTGAAATAAGAAAGAGGAAGATGGGAGCTCTACACATCTGTAGTTGTGTGTCCAGAATACATTCCTCAACCCTATTTGATTTGGATTCTATTTTTCATTCATTCTTAAAATAACATATATTATAATAATAGTTTAAATTATATAATTAATAAATATTTATTTGTTTACACTTGAATTACAAATAATATTTATCAATTACCATGGAATATGTTCAATAATAATAACCAACCAATATTATTTTTGACACAAATATTATCATTCGGTGATAATAATAAAATAACTCATTACAATTAAAAATATTAAAACAAATACAATATTGAAATGTACAACATTTAAATATAATTTCATAATAATAGCATTGATAAGAAATAATGTATATATCTAATGGTAGAAATTATATACACTAAAAAAACCAGACCATAAATTATCTTTTATGAGTGTCAATAATAATATTCCAAAATAATATTTAATATACATTCATAATTTCATTTCACTATAAGTAATCAAGAAAATAATAATAAATATCCTAAATAAAAATTAAGATATTATTCCAAATATTAAAATGTTTTAAATCACTTATTTATATATAATATTTTTCATTCACTCAATTATTATAAAAATAATGAATTTTATTGGTATAAATATACACTAATATATCAAAATTCACCCCCTATAAGGTATATTAATATGTGAAAATACCATAAATTCAATAGTTAAAACACTTCAAATCATCCATATAAAACCACATGTTGTATCATAAACATTTTAATAAAAAATTTCAATCAAATACCAACATAAAAAATATTATTCCCTTAGAGGATAGTATAACTAATTTATAATGATATAAATTAGAAATAAAAATTTATCCAATTATTACTTTTATTATTTTATGTTAAAAATCCTATCATAAGAAACAAATATAATCTAATATGATAAGAATCTCATCCCATAAAAATTAAACACATTGACTACATATAAAAGGAATTATTATATATATATATATTAATATGATATTATGTAATATAAAATGATTAAATCCATAAAAATACATTTCCCTATATGTCAATCATATAGAATATATATACAAATTTATTAAAAAAATCATTTTTTGGGAATGAAACTACAATATAGTCAACTAATTGGAAACTAACATTGTTTTATAAAAAATATTCTTAAATTTCATTTTAATATCAATCTAAAATCCAGTAATTAATCCTATAAAACCAATTCCATAATTCAAAATAAAACTTTTAAAAAGATTATTATTAAAAAAGGTAAAATAATATACTTATGAAAAAACTGAATCATTTCCAGTGAAATTTCTATCCATTGAAAACTTTCATATCATAATATGATACTAATGCATTATATATTAATAAAACTACATATAATTCATATATTTATATTCTAAAAATCCTATTTAACATTAATAAAACGTTTTTAAATTTTAAACATGATAAAATTAAATATGATAATTTCCCCTCAATGGGAAAAAATACTATATAAATAATTAGTAATTCATATTAAATGTACCAATTTGTGTAATTTTTAGTTTATTTCACCCATATCTATATCTTAAAAATCAAAAGAATTGATATAGATGTTAATATTCATCCTATGAAACATATAAAAACAAATCTTTTCATTTTAGTCAATAATAAGTAAATTATATTCAAAAAAAACTATAAAAACTACATTATTTTATAACCAAATAGGCTATACACATCTAAAACCACTTATTTCCTTTAAAAATGATTTTATTTCTATTCTTTAAAATAATAAACACATAACCACTTTGAAACCCTACATAAACATGTTTTAAAATGAATTAAAACTATACTAAATCAAACAAAAAATTAAAAACAAAAATAATGAAAAATAAGATGTTTAAAAGACAATAATGTCCAAAATATTCACCCTAACAAAAACATAAAAGTGTAAATGGTAAATTAAAATTCGTAATAACTATGGAAACCATTCAATGAGTCTAATATTATTACAAAATACGAAAAAAAAAATATTAGTATAATTAAAATATTATTTGAATTTATAATATTAATTTTGTCAAATAACTAATGAGTTATAAAGATAATTAAACAAAAACTTATTATATAAAATTAAATACATGTTCCAATTTATAAAAAAATCATTTCCCCTTGAAAATAACATTCCACGCTCAATGAAAACAACATTAAAACCCATTTTGACTCATATTAATGTTGAAATCAATTTTTACATCACTCCATCCTGAAATATTATCCTATATTAATAAACATAAGATTCAAAAAAATTACAAAAAAACATTAATTCAATCATATAATGTTCTAATGTAATAGGACTAAATATGAACATTATTTTTACAATACAATAAAACATAAACAAAAAAAAATACTTAAATGTCTATCAAAAAGAAAAAATGTGGAAATTCAATGTTTCTAAATATGATAAGGATTTATTTAAGCAATGTAAATATGAGAACCCACTAATTAAATTTGATAAAAAAATTATTTAAAAATATATATATTTCAAACCGACATATTAAATAATATTATAAAATCATACAATCAAAGCACAAATAAATTCAACTAAATGATTCTTAGGGAATAATATATGAATTTATAATTTTAATTTCTTTTATTTTTTTCAAAAAAAATAAATTTCATGATTTAAAAATATCAATAACACAAAATAAAATAATTAACACACCTTAAACATAGTTATTGAAAACTATTCAAGTCATTTCAATACAGTAACATTGTCATGGAACCCTGTAAACCTATCACATGTGACCCACATTAAATTTAATCATTAAGACATTTTAAAATAACTATCACCCAACATAATTTTATTTTAATCTTCCAATTTATAAAATATTATATAAAAATATTTATTAAAAAGAAAATATTTTGGGAATCTAATTTTATCATCAATACACAAAGAAAAAATATGCATATATAAAATAAATACATAACTATTAATAAGGAACACCTAATAATATTTTCATCTGAAAACAATATTTTTTATACATAATATAAACCTAATAAATTTTAACCATAGTAAAAAACTCTAAATGTTTTTTTTGAAAATATTATATTTCAAATCAACTATATTATAAAAAAATAGTTATGAATCTAATACAATTTTAATCTAATCATATGGTGATCTATGACTTAAAATTATCATATTTCAGGATTCTTAACACTCTTTTCCAATAATGCATGAAAAATATTTAGATGTCCAGTTTATTTGGAATATTTTTCATACAAGTAAATCAACATAAATTTAAAAAAACATCATTATTTAAAAATACACATAGCTCTAATAACATTCAAATACTACCTAAAACTATATATGATATCATGGTGAAAGTATATTAGGAAAAGGGTGAGTTACAAAGGCTAATAAGGGAGTAGTCATGGATATAAAGCATAACATAAGGGTTAAAAGGAATTACTTGATATCATAAGGGGGATAATAATATGATTTTAAATATGAAATGAGTAAATTATAGCATAAGTTCATAGAGTTATAAACATGTGGAAATACAATAAAACGTGATATCATAAGAATAAATCAGTGTTTACTCCAATGAACATCAGCCTAAAATGGAAAAAAAATGGTGGATTTAGGTTCACTTCCCAACACCTAGCATAACATCTCATGAGATATTAAATGATATGGGGGGAATATAATTTTTGTCCCACCCATAAGAAAAATCAAAATCATACATATTCATTCCACATGATGAAGATAAACCATACATAAATCATAGGAATGATCAAACACATGAAATTGAAATGTTTTTCATAATTCTGATCTATGGAATAAATATAGGCTAAATCAAAAGGATTCCCTAGAGAATAAGTAATTAAATAAT
Source organism: Viscum album (assembly GCA_963277665.1). NCBI lineage: Eukaryota > Viridiplantae > Streptophyta > Magnoliopsida > Santalales > Viscaceae > Viscum > Viscum album. Next base: position 55,224,587 of record OY728143.1, on the reverse strand, counting down.
ATTTTGTTTGAATTTTCTAATGAAACATATATCTTGTTCATTGACATCCAATAACGATATGATATGATGAAAATCTATATGTATAAAGAATTAAAATTTACAACATGGGTGGTGCTCTGTAAAAAAGGTTCTTTTAAAATAATGGAATACCTTATTTGTTTATATAAATACATAATTTATTAAATAGAGTTTTATATGAAATAATTATTGTTTTATATGATATAACCATTTTAAAAACATTTCATTAGGGTGATTCTTGACATGATTCAAAAAATATAAAAGATCCATTAAACATGGTTTACTTAAATTTAAAAAATTATAAAGAAGATGAAAAAATGTATATCTATAGAAAATTAAGTGATATTTAACTATGTTTATATTCAGGGGAAGTAAGTTAGAAAATATAAGTGTTACATGAGAATTATTTTACATTAAATTTATAAAAGGATAGATAATGTGTAACTAACATGACAAGATAGAGGTAAGGAAGATACATTTTGATTTTTTAAAACACCTTTTTGGAAAATCTAAAATTATAAAAAATAATGAAAAAAATATTATGAAAATAGGATAAGGTAAAAACGAAGTTAAAATTAGAGAATTTATAACTAGGTTACCAATTAAAAAGAAGAATATTAGCTAGATGGGAAATTATTATCATGGAGGGGAAACCATCATTTAAATAGGTATATATTATTCTTAACATAATTTAATTTTTAAAAATGATAAGAAATCACGAGCAAGGAAAAAAATGTCCCCAAATTGGTCTCTAAATATAAAAATACAATATAGAAACTGATAATACATAAACATTTCATAGAAAACATTATAACTCGTGAAATCATAAAGATATTTGGAAGACCCTTTTGAATTTAGAAATCATTTAAGAAAAAATTGATTTGGATTTTTAAATTCATATGAATATATAAATCACATTCAATATATAATAAATATATAAAAATACATTCATGGGTAGTTTATAAATTATAAAAATAATATATTGGTCTATAAAATTAAATATTGTGTCAATAAAGGAAATTTTTTATGAAAACCCTTACAACATAAGATACATTATAACAAAACCAAATTAATGACAGAAATATTCTTGATTAATATAAATTAAAAAATAAAATAAAAATTCATGAAAATATATACCTAATTTGATGTATACACACCATTTAAATGAAATTACGTGAATAAAATAATTGTGTCAAAGAAAAAAAATTAGAGATGAAACCCTTACCTCATGCTCGAATGCTATCATCACATGAACATAACATCTTAAATAACTAAATTATTTTAATTACATAAATAAAAAATAACATTATTCATATTTATTTTAATAGTATAATGTAATTTATAATCATATGTTACTTAATTGTAATACTGTTTTCTTGCCTAAATTACTTACATGTGGTTTTTTGATAAATTTCTCTAAAACTCCTTAAATAAGTTAGAAATTGTAGAAAATATAGTAAAATAGCATCATAATATCCTTAATATTAATAGTTTTAGAAAATAATATGTTTACATTAAATATATATTATATAAATATATAATAGGTGGTGATGAAAAATGAAAATCATTTCTCTAATAGGTGATAATTCACACATAGGACTGATTAAAAATTCTCTTTCTCAACAAATTAGATACAAATAAGGTAAATTATTATTTGATATTTCAATATCATATTAAATTGTCTAAATATTTTTAATTCATCTATTATATCCTTTTTATCATTCATGAATGATTGTGATTAAAAATGTAATACATTTCTTTATGGAGGATGTTCTTCACGCGACACACTAACAAAACATTTTTTTGGTCTAATGGAGTGAAATATCTAATCATTATTCCATAAATATTATAAAATATAGGTATAATAATGATATTTATGGAATTAAATTTTTATGTATAAAAGGTATTTTGAAGATAATTTTTAAGGAGAAAATGTTATTAAGAAGGTAATACTTACATTAGAGCCAATATGGTCCCTTATATATTTCATAGGAGGCATAGGCCATAAGCGAACTTCTGGTGAAAGGGGGATTTAGGTTTAGAAAATTAATTATATTATACGTATATTAATATGTTGTTAGAGTTTAATTATAATGGGATGTGAAACCATGGAGGGTTGCAAGTGATCCCGTTTTTGTAAATGAAAAAAATGGAACTTTTGAGAATTCCTTTTCCCCTCCATTATATCATTACACAATCCCATCCAAAAAGACTCCAAAATTTCATAATAATTGATTGTTTTTTATCATGGGTTAATAAATTCAAATATAATATATTTCTATACTTTTTTATAATATAACCCTTGTCTTTTACTAGATGATTATATTTTTCTACATTTGGAATTTTACCTTGGTATTTGGTTTTTATCTAGTTGATTTATATTATATTTAAAAGTATAATCTATCCCCTATTCATAAATTTTGATTTGAACTAAAATTTATTATACATTCAATCTAATTCAATTTTTAAACTTTAGAAACCCATATTTTAAATTAATATATATAATAATACACTCTTTTTTGTAGAAAATGAAATTTAATCATTTTTTTAAATATTATTTAGTATTGATCAAATTTTAAATGTGTTTTAATAAACATATATACAGGATTAAACATAATATTAGATTAAAAATCTAAATTATAGCATTTTTTATATTTAAAATTATTAACCAATATTAATAAAACAATTCTTTACCCAAACAATTTGACTATTCTTTTTCTAATTAACACTAATCTTACAAATATTATATTTAATCCTAAAAATGAAATTAATATTATCATATAATAATAAAATTTCAAACAAAAATAAAAAATAAACCTTTTTATAGTCTATTTTTAAAAGTGATAAAGTTTAATTTTTATTATAAATGCATAAAAAACATTTATTTTATAATATTACTTGAGTTTAAAAATATTATTCATATGTTTTATAAATTATCCATATTATTTTAAAAAGTAATATTTATGTTACATATTGAATATAAATATTTTTTTATATAAATATTTTCATACACCTTTAATTAAATCTAGATTCACAAAAGTTATAATTTTTAGTAAAACTCGATATTTATACTATTCACCTAAAAATGATTATTTAAGAAAAAGATTAAAAAATAATCTTAGTCTAATATTGATTTAATGAATTAAAAAATGATGTTTATTTTTTAAAATTTATATTATAATATATATATCTATATATATATATATTATAATGAAAAATAAAGTATATTTTATCAAAGAAATTTGTATTTAAGGGTTATATTTTATAAAAATTAGTTCATATCGATTTCTAACATAAGTTAGTTTTATTAATTAATTCATATATAATATTATTTTGGGTTAATAATTTATTTTAATTTTAAAAATAAATACTTAATAACTTAATTATTATCAAAGAAATATTTGTTTTAAAATAAAAATGCTTTAAAAATGCCATTAATCAATTATTTATGTTTTAAAATTTTCTATTTTACTATAGAACTTATATTGAAATATTTATTTGAATGGTATATGTAGAAAATATCATATTTTTTTAATAATGATATTTATATGTAAAATTTAAATAAAAATATATGGGTTGTAAGAACCTGGATCTTATTTTCAGGTATATATTTCTTTTTCTGGTCTTTTTGAGGAAAAGAGGAATTTTGGGAATTTTTAAAGTAGACATCATGTACTTTATGAGTACATGTCGTGTACTCATTAACCATGGGTAACCGGGTGCTGGTCGTATAGCATCAATCCACACATTCGTGTGTGGTGACCTAGAGACCGCTTAATGTGGGGTCTGGTGAAGGCAAGTACACGTCGTGTACTTATAAAATACACATCGTGTAATTTCTTTTTTTCATTAAATGCATTGGGGTCACGTCGGACGGACAGAACCACCTTCTTCTAGGTTTGGTTCGTCTGAGAGCAAGAGAACAGCATCGATCTTCCTTTGAGCCCCCGACCAAGCATTAGACCTCTGATTTGACCACCATCGATAGTGTTGGAATCGTCTTGGTAAGCTCTTCCTTATTCTAGAGATTTGTTTCATGATTCATCCTCTTTCTCAAGATAACCTCATTTTAAATTTTTAGACATTTGTATAGATCTACGATGTTTTTGGTCGATTCAAGTCTTGAGATTCACGTATATCAATCTATCTACACCGAGGTAGGTGGTTTGTGCCTTTCTATTGAAATTATTTGAATTATATGTGCAAATTGGTCCAATACCCTTGAACGGGGTATTGCATGTTTACCGTTTTAGCCCTGATAATTTCCTTCTATGTTGGTATTCTTGAATAGAGGTTGATTTAATGTGAATAGAGTGAATTGTTATGCTTTGGATGTTTTTTCCATGCATGTTGCTTGTTTTGACCATTTGGTCTAGTTTGCCTGTTAGGCTACTATTTACTTTCTGTGCCTAGTATTATAGGATGGTGTGGCTGTTGTTCTGACATGATGATATGTTGTAGAATATTTAGCCATGTAGTTCTTGAGGTTTACTTTGGCCGATATTTGCTTCTATGCTTTCTTGACTTATAGAGGGCCGTGAGAACCTGGTGTAGTATACCATATGGAGAATGGATGGAAGGGCTTCTCCAGAGTGTTTGTTTTAGCTTACGATGCGAGACCATAGTGGGAATTAATATAAGTTCTTCTTCATAGTGTCTATAGTTCCTAGATGCAGGACATAGGGGGATGTGATATAAGTGCTTCCCCAGATCATCTTTAGTTACCGATATGAGACTATAAGAGTAATTGACGGCGAGTGATTCCTCAGAGAGTCTATTCTAAAGATGAACCAGAGGATTTAGACTGATTGTACTATCGAGAGGGTTACTTGTGTTGCTTGGTAGAACCAGAGGGGATTAAATATGAGTACTTCCCAGAGGGTTACCTATTGTATTACTTGCTTACTTGTGTTTCTAGGTAGAACTAGAGGGGATATGTTGTGAGTACTTCCCATAGGGTTACCTTTTGTGTTTATCTGCTTTCTTATGTTTCTAGGTAGGACCAGAGGGGATGGGTTGTGAGTACTTCCCTGAGGGTTTCCTGTTTCTGTTTACCTAATTTCGTTAGTTGTTGCATGATTTATGATACTGAAAGCATCAAAACTGCGGATTGGTTACTGATGAATACTTCCATGTTTACTGCTTCCTATTATTTATTACCTATCGTATATTCACTGACTATTAGGTACGGATCTTGTGGAGGTTGCCTACTGGAATTTAGTCCCACACTCTATTTGATCCATGCTTTTGGGCCCAAATAGATTATATTGCTATAGGTATAGATAAGGGAAAGCACCCTTCTAATTTAGGTACATTATTGTTGAGGAGCTGGAGATCATGAGACCAAGATGAGGCTTTTGATGCTAAGGACTTCACTTGTTTTCTTTTTTTACTTTGGTTTAGTTCTTTATTCTAGCACTGTGAGGTGTTTGGATGCTTTTATAGACATATGTGCCATGAAACATTTTTATATACATGTTCCAGCTATTTATTTCTTCAGACTTCTGTTGTTTCTTGTTGTTTGATATTATTACTGCTTCCACTATTGTTATTTGTTTCTCTTCTGATGTGTCACTCTGCCAATGAGGGAATAGTTTCCCCACTATCACACCCAAGGCCCTCGCTACTAGTCCGCAACCTCTAGAATTAGGGGAAATTCACATCAGGCCATGTGAACAACCAAGTACGGGGCACCTCTAGGTGGCTTCCAGAACTAGGATGTTACAAAGTGGTATCCGAGGGATTTATTTTCTTTGACTAGTTTTTTGGAGCCTATAGTCAAGGATATAATGTAATAGGTACATGGTAAGAAGTTGTTCTTAGGATTAGCTAACTTGTGTATAGGGAAAATCCAATTTATCTCATATTGTAATTTTTATGGTTTTGCAATTTTACAGTGGATTTGATTTTCACTGTTGGGTGACTCACATGTATTGTACATTCATTGTTTTTTTTGTTGAGGATGTAATTATATTGAAACCAGATGAGATGAGTTTATTACATCTCATTCATCATATAGGAACTTTCTATAAATCACATGTCATGTATACTTTCCATGCCATTTAGGGTGAATTAGTGATTGCATGTTCTTGTGATAGGTGTTGTGCTAGATATGAATGCTGCTGTGATAGATGCCTTGATAAAAATACCTATTGTTGATAGGGTATTTTTTTAAGGTTTTGTTTGAATGAACAACAAACATTGGTTCTTGAGGTGTTATGGACACTCATGGACCGGAATTTGTTGGATCATTGCCTTGTACTTCCTTGTTATAATATGTATAAGATTACAAGCTTTGATTCTCAGGAAGTATGGGCCCTCACGGATCGTAATTTGGATCTTTGGTGTTCGTTTCAATGTTTCTCTAGGGTCTAGATTAGTTTCTAAGGCATACTAATTGGAAAAACCAATAATACATGTCGTGTAGTTTTGACTACACCTCATGTGTGCTTATGTTCGGTAAGAAACTGTTTTTCTTAAGTAAACATTGTGTACCTTATGTGCACTCCATGTAGTATTTAACTATGTCATAGGCCATGTGAGCAGAGACACAGGATAAGGAAATTCTTATGGGAACACGTCGTGTACCGGTTGTACACACTGTGTCATGTTGACCTTGTGCCTACCCGCGTGACTAACAACACGGACAGAGAAATTTTAGGTTATACATGTTGTGTCAGTTCTAAACACTCCGTGTAGTGTAATCTTGGAATCCAGATGTGTAACTAACAACATGGGTTGGTGTTATCTTTCCTAGTACACTTCGTGTCTTTGTGTAACACGCCGTGTAGTGTCAGCCGAGTATACGGTCGTTTCATGAACAACACAGGTTGGTGAAGCTCGTCTAGTACACGTCGTGTCTGGGAGAAACACACCGTTTAATCTCGTTCTAAAGAGAACCATGTGGGCTAGCCATGTAGAAGGACTTGGGCAGGGGAAGAGAATTCAATTTCATTTTGTGTTTTTACGGAAAAAATGTTGTGTGTTTGTGGTGTTACACGACCAGTTCTGGAAGAAGTACATGCCCATGCGAAAGACATAAGGGAACATGTCGTGTAGTAATTATACACATCTTGTAGTCTTGTTTTGTAAAACTTGAATGTTTTCTTTCTCATGTTCCCTTCTTATAAATCTAGTTTTTAGTCCTTGATAATTTTCTTCTAAGTTGTGCATTGACCTTACAGAGTCATGTCGTCAAGACATCCTCCGGTCATACACCTGTTGCAAGGCGATGATCAGACACTGGAAGTGGTTAATCATGGAATTCTAGCAGATCCTCTAGTAGTGAAAGTCTTGGCACCAGTTGTCATTCCAGACATAGGTGTTGATGCACATTTCAAAAAAGTCTTTATGAGATTCATGCAGACCTTTTGTGGTGTACCGCATCCTGTCCCATCTATGGCAGAGTTGACGTGGGTCTTTCAGCAGTACCATCTACCCACTTTCTTAGGGGAAGGAAGACCCCAGGCTGCAGAGTCATGGTTAGAATCCATGTTCTCTATATTCAATCATTGTAGACGCCTTCATAGAGGAGGGTCAAGCTCGCTACATACATCCTTCAGGATTCTTCCAAGAGATTGTGGGACGTGATCTCACAGGCTAGGAACCAGCAGGTCATGGCTTGGGATGAGTTTCAGTATTCCTTCAACAAATATTTCTATCCGGAGACATGGAGGGTCGATCGATCCCAGGAGTTTATGAGTCTGGAGCAGGGTACTCTTTCAGTTATGGAGTATTCCCCTCACTTCAATGAGATGCAGAACTTCACGCCTATTCTAGGGGGTGATGGGTTATTCATGGAAAGGAATTTTGAGGATGTTCTGAGGCATGAAATCTGATCACATGTGAATATATTTAGGTTGACTTCTATCACTTTTATTGTCAACCAGACGCTGAATACGGAGCTCAACTTGAGGGATTATGGAGTTGTGTGCCAGGGCGGTTTGATGTCCAGAGTTAGTATCCCTCACACTGATAGTAGGCAACACAAAAGGGGGTCTTCACACAATGATCCACGGAGGCGATACACTTCTTATGGTATCCATGTGGTGTTCTACCAGTGTGGGAAGAGTGGTAATTCAAAGCCACATTGCCCGAGAGAACCAGTGGAGTGCCGATCGTGCGACAAGATGGGTCATCTTCAGTGCTTATTTCAGATCTTCTCACCATCAGTTGGTGATAGGGGTTCTTCTATAACTCCTCGTTCTGGGGCAGCACCGCCAGTTTCTCACAAGTCTGGGGACTAGAGTTCTTCTAGCCATTCAGGACGAGGTGGAGGTGATGGTCATGGTAGCCAGTCACCTAGTTTTCAGTGACATCAGGGTGGATTAGACTAGATTGGTTAGGCAGGGTCACGGGGCCATGGTACATACCAGACATTTGTAGTGGAGTAGAACCAGCAAGAGTAGGATCCCGGACCTTCTACAGTTCGAGGTATGATCTTAGTTTCCTCAGTTTTATCTTCTGCTCTTTTCGATATAGGGTCTTCCTATAACTTTATATATGTTTCTATTGTGGAGAGAATTGGGCTCTACATAATTCCTTATACTGATATCTTGACACTAGACACTCTGTTGGGGACTAGAACGGCTAGTGCGGGTCAATGTAAGGAGTGACCTCTAGAGGTTGGTGGGTGTCACTTATTTTGGGACCTCTATGTCCGAGAGATGATAGGCTATGATCTCATTCTCAGAATGGAGTGGTTGGTTCACTTATAGGAATTTGTCGATAGTTATCACCATAGGGTGAGTTTCACATCACTAGAAGGTGGATCGTTTCATCATAAGGTCTAGTGGGATTTTTAGGCGAGCAGAGCAAGACCCAAGCATCATGGGTTGAGAGAAGTTACAGCCCAGATTTCCAGTCTTTATCTGGATGACTATGGGACTTCTCATATAGACTTTCCTCCAATGGTAGATTGTTTCAGAGACATCTTTCCAGAGGAATTTTCAGGTTTTCCTCCAGAGAGAGAGGTATACTTTTCTATTGAGCTCATACCAGGAGCGGTACCAGTGTACATTCCTCTTTATACGATGGCTATACCAGAGTTACAGGATCTCAAGAAGTAGTTAGAGGAGTTTTAGGAAAAGGGTTTCATCTGACCCAGTACTTCTCCTTGGGGTTTTCCTGTCTTGTTTGTGAAGAATAAAGATAGTACCCATAGGCTTTTTTTGGATTATTGAAAGCTAAACCAGTTGACTGTCAAGAACCAATATCCCTTGCTGATGATTGGTGATCTCTTTAATCAGCTTCAAGGATCCCGGGTGTTCTCAAAGATTGACTTGAGATTTTGTTATCATCTATTGAAAGTCATACCATATAATATACCTCTTACAACCTTCTGGATTAGGTATGGTCTATGTGATTATATGGTTATGTTATTCGGTCTCATGAACACGCCTGCAGTTTTCATGGAACTGATGAACCAAGTCTTCCATCAATACTTGTATTATTTCATGTTAGTCATTGTGGAAGATATCTTGGTGTACTCTCATACTCAACACGACCATGATACCCATCTTCAGATCATTTTGAGTACACTAATAGAGCATCAGTTATATGATAAGCTCTAAAACTTTTACTTTTGGATGGACTAGATTCACTTCTTGGGTCATGTTATCTCAGAGATAGGAGTATCAGTAGACCTAGAGGAAGTGAGAGAAGTAGATTTATGGGAGAATCCAAAGATTTTCTTTTAGGTATGGAGTTTTCTAGGGATTGTGGGATACAACAGACATTTCATATATAACTTTTCATGCTTAGTAGCACCACTGACAGGTTTCACTAATAAGGGTGCAAAGTTCTTGTAGTCAGATTCTTGTGAGTCAGCCTTTGAGGAGATGAAGGGGAGGTTGAATTCAGCACTATACTAGTTTTTCCATAGTCGGGCAAGAGCTATATTGTGTACTATGATTCTTCGGGTATCAGGCTGGGACCTATTCTTATGTAGGGAGAAGGAGTCGTCGCGTATGGGTCTCGGTAGTTGAGGCCACATGAGAGGAATTACATGACGCACGATCTCGAGTTGGCAGTTGTTTTTCATACCTTGTGATATTGGAGACATTATCTTTTGGGAGATAATTTTTCGGTTTTCATAGACCATAAGAGTCTCAAGTATATCTTCACTCAGTGTGACTTGAATTTGAGATAGTGAAGGTGGGTTGTGTACCGCTAGTCCTTTGACTTTGAGCTTGCCTATACGCTAGGGAAAGGTAATGTAGTGGCAGATGTGTTGAGTATGAGGACTCAGATACAAGAAGTACAGGAGGCTAGTAGTGAGTGGTAGCTTATGGATCTATTCTCTAAGATGCATTTGGAGGTGAAAAATAGAGAGGGGGAGACTTTTCTTTCTTATGTGGTTTTTATCTCTAATCTTATTGATTGAGTGCGAATGAGGCAACTATCAGATTATGAAGGCCTAGTCCTAGGGGAAAGTGTGTTAGGAGAGGAACCTATTCCTGGATGAACTATAGGTAGGTATGAGATCTTGTGTTTCTAGGGGTGTGTATGGGTGCCAGCAGACATACATGAGGAGATGATGCGGGACTTTATTTCCTCAGTTTGGGCGGTTCATCCTGGTTTCACCGAGATGTATCATGATCTACATGATTATTATTGGTGTCCTGGTATGAAGAAATATGTTTCTAGTATCATCATGAAGTATTCCACCTGTTAGCAAGTGAAGGCGGAGCATCAGCGACCAATAGGGCTTTTATAGCAGTTACCCATTCCCTAGTGGAAATGAAATGATGTCGCAATGGATTTCATGACAGGTTTGACGAGGTCGCCTAGAGGGAATGATATTGTTTGGGTTATCATTGACAAGATCACGAATGTTTCTCACTTCTTTCTGATCAAGGATACCATCAATGTTGATGAGATGGGACGATTGTACATCCGCGAGAAAGTATGTCTACATGGGGTTCCACACTTCATTTTTTCATACAGGGATGCCCGTTTTACTTCTCTGGTCTGGCAGGATTTGCAGAAGACTTTGGGTACATAGGTGCTTCTGAGTACAGCTAACCACCCCTAGATAGATGGCCAGTCCGAGCGTACGATTCAGGTGCTTGAAGACATTTTTTGAGCATGTATCCTGGATTTTGGATGTTCTTGGGAGAATCACATACCTCTTTTGGAGTTTTCCTACAATAATAGTTTTCAAGAAACTATTCAGATGGCACCTTATGAGGCTTTGTGTGGTAGGCCATGTCGATCACCCTTATGTTTCCTGGAGTTAAGAGAGACAGCTATGTTGGGTCCTCGTCTTGTCCAGGAGACTACAGGGTAGATAGAGTTGATTCCGGAGAGGGTGGACACTGCACGGTATCGATAGAAGTATTATGTTGATCAGTGGAGACGACCTATGGAGTTCAAGGTCAGAGATCAGGTTTTCCTGCGTGTCACACCAAGGGTGGGACATGGGAGGATTATGAGACAGGGTAAGCTTTCTCCAAGGTACATCGGTCTGTTTAAGGTGTTGGAGAGAGTTGGGTCAGTTGCTTATTGGTTGCAGTTACCTCAGAGGTATTGGGATTTGTACGAAGTTTTCCATGTTTCTCAGTTTCAACGTTACTACTTAGACACGTCTCATGTTTTTCAACCCGAGGAGGTTGAGTTAGAGGTGGACACCTCGTTCAAGGAGCATCCTATCTGGATTGTTGATCGTAATACAAAGGTTCTCCATGGCTGGTAAATTCTTCTGGTATGAGTGCTATAACATCACGGACAGGTCCAGGATGAGACTTGGGATAGGGAGAATGATGTATGATCATAGTGGTCAGATCTGTTTGAGGATTCTTCTTATACGCCGCCTTGCTAAATAAATTCGGGGATGAATTTCTTATAAGGGGGAAGTTTGTAAGAAAATGGCTCTTCCTTTCAGGTATGTTTTTCTTTTTTAGGTGTTTTTGTGGAAAAAGAGGAATTTCTGGATATTTTTGAAGTACACACCATGTAATTTATGAGTACACATCGTGTACTCTATTTCTGTGGGTAGCCGAGTGCTGGCCCTGTAGCGGCCATGCACATGGCTGTCTGTAGTGACCTGGAGACCTCTTAATGTGGGGGCTGGTAAAGGAAATTACACATCATGTATATTTTTTTTTCATTAAATGCACCGGGGTCACGTCTAATGGATAGAACCACCTTCTTCAAGGTTTGGTTCACCCGAGTGCGAGAGAACGGCGCTGATCTTCCTCTGATCCCCCAACCATGCATCTAACCTCTGATTTTACTGCCTTTGATTGTATTGGAATCTCCTCGGTAATCTCTTCCTTCTTCTAGATCTTCATTTCATGATTCCTCCTCTTTCTCAATTTATCCTTGGTTGGAATTCATAGATGTTTTGTAGATATAGGGTGTTGTTGGGAGATTAAAGGCTTGATGTTCACGTATAGTGATCTCCCAACACCAAGGTAGGTGGTTTATTCCTTTCTATTGAACGTCTTTGAATTATATCTGAAAATTGGTCCAATACCCTTGAACGGGGTATTGCGTGTTTACCGTTTTAGCCCTGATAATTTCCTACTATGCTGTTACAATTTAATAGTGGTTAATTGAATGTGAATAGGGTGAATTTCTATGCTTTGGAACTGTTTGTCATGAATGTTGCTTGTTTTGACCATTTGGACTAGTTTGCCTATTAAGCTGTTGTTTACTTTCTATGCCTAGTATTGTAGGATGTTTTGACTATTGTTCATACATGATATTATGTTGTAGACTATTTAGCCAAGTAGTTCTTGAGGTTTACTTTGGTCGATATCCACAGCTATGCTATCTTGACTTACACAGGGCCGTGAGAACCTGGTGTAGTAGACCATAGAGAGAATGGATAGAAGGGATTCTCCAGAGTGTCTTATTTTTCTTACAATGTGAGACCACAGGGGGAGTTGATGTATGTACTTCCTCAGAGTGTCTATAGTTCCTTGACGTGGGCCATAGGGGGGTGTGATGTAAGTGCTTACCCAGAGAGCCTTTAGTTACTGAAACGAGACTATAGGAGGAACTGACGGTGAGTGCTTCCTCAAATAGTCTATTCAAAACATGAACCAGAGGGGTTAGACTGAATGTACTACCCATAGGGTTGCTTGTGTTTCTATGTAGGACCAGAAGGGATAGGCTGTGAGTACTTCCCAGAGGTTTACCAGTGGTATTATTTTCATTCTTGTGTTGCTAGTTATGACCAAAGGGGATAGGATGTGAGTACTTCCCAGAGGGTTACCTTTTGTGTTTAGCTACTCGCTTATGTTGCTAGACTGGGATAAAGGGGATGGGCTATGAGTAATTCCTAGAGGGTTGCCTATTTGTGTTTACCTGATTTGGTTAGTTTTTTCTTGATTTATGAAACTGACTAATTTGAAACTATGGATTGGTTAATGTTGAGTACTTCCCTGTTTACTGCTTCCTGTTATTTATTACCTGACATATATTCACTAACTATTAGGCACATATCTTGTAGTGGTTGCCTATTGGGATTTAGTCTCACACCCTGTTTGGGTCATGCTTTTGGGCCCAAACATATTATATTTCTGTAGGTATAGATAATGGCAATTACCCTTCTACTTCAGGTACTTGATTGCTGAGGAGCTAGAGAGCATGGGAATAATCTGAGGCTTTCGATTCTGAGGAGTTTACATGTTTTCCTTTGTACATTGGTTTAGTACTATATTCTGGCATTGTGATGTGTTTGGATTATTTCCTAGACATATGTACCATGCATCATTTTTATATACATGCTCAAACTATTTATTTCTTCAGACTTCCATTGTTTCTTATTATTTGATATTATTACTGCTTTCTCTATTGTTATCTATTTCTCTTTTGCTATGTTACTCTTCCAATGAGGGAATAGTGTCCCCACTTTCACACCCAAGGCCCTCACTGCTAGTCGGCAGCCTCTGACATTAGGGTAAATGTGCTTCAGGCCATGTGACCAACCGGGTACGAGGCACCTCAGGGTGGCTTCCAGAACCGGGACATTACATATGTACATATAATATTTAAACACTATATTTTATTTTATTTTATGATATATAATTTTAAATATACCACTTAAAAATACCTGATTTCAATATACCTTGTGACACCCTAGTTTTTAATTTGGGCACAGTCCTAGCTCGGGTCAGGTCTCGGTTGTTTTTCTATCAAACCAAGTGTGAGGAGTTTGAGGTTTCTAGATAACTTTATTTAAGTTTTTATTTGGGCCCCAGTTTAAATTTTTTATCTTTGAAAATTATTTAGGTTTTAGGGTAGTGCACATACACCACTCGATTAGTGAAAGTCATGCGGTCATCCTAGGTACTCATGCGACCATTTCTGGAAAGGGAAGAAGACACTGCATGACCTACACACGATCGCTTTAGTCGTGTGGGGTAACCACGCGATTGCCCTGCTTTGAAAATAATTAATACATTAAATTAGAGTAAAATAAAATATGAAATGAATTAAATTGAATGAATAAATAAATAAATAAAATAAAATGTGAAAAGATTAAATGAAATTTAAAGAATTGTTATATTTTTATTATTATTATTGTTAGTATAAATAATATTAATGTTATTGTTAATATTATTAATCTTATCATTTTTTAGTGTTAAGAATTTATTTTTTATTGAGATAATAGTATTTTTATTATTATTATTACTACCATTATTATTACCTTTAGTAGGTAGGTATAATTTTTTTAGGGTTTCAATTCCCATTCTCCCCCTCTTTCATGTCACCCTCTTCTCCCCTATCACCTTTTACAGTATCCCCCCTCCTCCTCTACCACCTACAATGTGCACCCCCCCCCCCCCCACACACACACTTCTTCTGGAAACCTCCTTGAGGAGATCCACCTTTTTTTCCACTCTCCCTCACCTGCACCCCCTGTAGGAATCCTGCTCCATCGTATTCCCCTCATCAGTGGCTACATCTCCTCTTCGTTGCAGGCCTCCTGCCAATGCGATATTTGCAGCCCTACTTCCTCTTCACTGGCGCCCACTTGTGAGACCATTCGGCATGCCCTACCCCTCCCTTGTGTGACCCACTAACTAACCCTACTCCCCCTCAGGTGACCCGTCTTTGTGCGTCAATCCCCTCCTCAGTCACTCGCTTCCCCTCCTCTCGCTATACCACAGGTGTGATCTACCTCTGGGGATGGTTTTGCTTCATATTTTGGAGGTTTCAATTTTTAAGTTGGTGGGGTGTAATATTTAGAGTTAGTTCTTGATGGTTGGATATTTAATCTCGGTTTTGGAAAAAAATTTCCTTATTATGGTTTGATGTTGGTTTCTTGGGGTAAGTCTAGGGTGTGGATGGTGATTCGTACAAATTTTAGGTGTTTTTGACACCAAAGGTAGGTTATTTCATACCTTAAAAATTATTTATGATTTAATTTGTTTGTTAAATTTATTTTACCATGTTCATTTCATAGTTTTTATAGTGCACATATAGTTTTAAAAAATATTTGATATGAAGTTTTTTGAAATTGGCTTATTTATATGAATTTCGGTGTAATTTTTGTGTAAAATCATTTTGTTCCACTTTAGGATGTTTTATAAATGGTTAAAATGGGTTATTTAATTATTCAAGTGGTGTAAATAAAGTCTTGAAATTGTTTTTGTGTGTGTTTCTTTAAAAGAGGATTTGTGTGTGCAAATTTTGATATTTTATTTGATGTTTTAAGGAAATATTTTATAAATTGTTTGAAAGGTGTGAATTGTGTTTCCAAGGGCACTTTGGGTGAAAATGTGTTAATAAACGTTTTTTTAATGGGAAATTAATTGTTTTGATATATTGATTTTTTTTTATTTTAAATGTGATGGGTGAATTGTAAAAATGATCAGAAACATGTTTTAAAAGGGAACTTGGATTGTGGGTTGTTTTGGAAGGGTTTGACCCATAAAAATTATTAAACTTGTTATTTCCTTTTATGTTAGTGTTCCACTTGAGTTTTATGAATTAAATAAATGTTGCAAAAAGTGTTTTTAAGTGGTTTTAGTGTGTGAAAAATGGAAATTGGGTTGTTTTGCAGAAAATCTTGATTTTCTAGAAATTCATAGCATGGGTTTTTGAATGTGGGGACATGTGTCAAATGTGAAAATGAACTTAAGCCCACAAGAATCCTAGGTATCTAGGTGGTCTATCTTGTTCTAGTATTCTAGTGATTCGTAAGTGGTTCGTCCCAGTTTCAAATAGAAGGATTGATTCTTATAACACTAACTAAACATTATGATGATTGGAGACCGCATGGTTGTGGATGTGTCCCTACAAGTGGCTCATGAAAGATAAAATAGTTGTTCATGGTTTTTATACCACATTTACACTCAGGTACAAGGTTTTAGTGTCCCACTTGAGCTATATTAACCCTTGGGGATTTACCCATAGTGCTAAATTGAAATTTGTGTGTTATGGTTCCATAAATTGGAATACAATGGACCTTGAGTGTATTCATTTCATTTTAAAGTAATTTATTTCTTTATAAACATTTCATTCAGAATTTTTCCTTTTAAAAGTTTTGTGGTGAAAATATTTCTTAAATGGTTTCCTTTGAAAGGGGTATCAAATAAAAATAATTTCCTAATAAATGGTTCAAAGATTTTTTTATAAAAATGAGTATGTTATATTTTCCTTAAATGATATAGAATGGAATATTTTTATCTATGTGGAATCCTACTAGGTTGTAGCTCACACCCTACATATTCCTTTGGGTGTATATAGTTTTTGTTGAATGTTTATTTCAGGTTAAGTCAAGACCACTAGTGAAGGCATGTTGGGATTTCAGTATCTCTTATAGTGGATCTTGGTGGTGGAATCTTGAGGAAGTTCTCCTATTGTTTCACAAAGGTTTAGGGTAATGTCTTGGTTTTCCCTTTTGGTCATTGTCCCTTTTTTGTTTTTTTTTGTAAACATAAAATTTATGGATTGTTAAGGGTGAGTTTGGTTGAATTTTTATATTTATATAATTAATTTTTTTTGGTGATTTTAATGTGGTTAATTGGGGTTAATTTTTTAGTCTTTTTTTATTTTTTACCTGGGAACTTGTGTCAACCCATGGAGATCAGGAATGCCCTTCATGAATTGTCTCAGATCGACTAAAGTAACCATTTTAGGGTCGACTCAGGTTGGTCTGTGACAAAATAGTATTAGAACCTTTTCATTCTCTTTTGAGTCTTATTTCATGGGATAGATTCTGGGTAGATAGGATCTTGGATTGTTAGTACATGACTTTCTGGCTGAGAGTTCAGTTCCTGGCCAGCACACCTCGTGATGGGACTCAAGTCACCAGGGGAATATAATTTCTATTTATTTTCATTGGCCATTGTGGTTTCTTGTTTTTTGAGAAATAAAACGAGAGTTAGTTCAATGGTCTCAGTGAGATCTTTGGGCCTAGAAAGACAAGTAAAGTCAAGGACGTTTTCCAATAATACTCTCTCTGATAGTAGATTGATTGGTGTATGGCCTTCAACCATATGTCCAAGTCACCCGTCGGCACTAGTTTCTTCTTATGTCAACCTATGTTGCTATATTTTTGTATCCTATAAATTTTATGTTTAAGTAAAAATGATTGGGTTTTTGGGAGGTGGAAATTAAATTTTCATAATTTAACAAAATGAATTTTTGTAGATGTGAACCTTTGTAAAATGATATTTTTTAAAGGGGGTGATTTTACCGAGGTTGGATTTTTATAAATAAAGTTTCTGGTTTATCTAAAGTTTTTTGTTTGGGGAAAATGGAATTTTATATTCAAAGGGGGTTTTGGAAACTAGTTTCAAATAAGAATAGTGAGTTTTTAATTAAATTTTTGAGAATGAGGTGAGGTTTTTTGTGCAGTGGAAAATTTTTGGAAATGTAAATTCTTTGAAATTGATATGTAAGGTTTAAAAAGGTGTATATTGAATGATTCAGTTTTGAAAAGTGGAAATACTTAAAAAAATTTAATTGGTGTTCTCATGGGTGACCAGATGCAGGGGTACATATAGAAATGCATATGGTCAATGTAACTAGTGGAAGATTTCCTAGATAGACATGAGGTGGGTGCCTAGTGGGGAATGCAAACATGCATGTGTGAGTCCCATGGGACACAATTGGTGATTGTGCAGCCCACCATCCTTGTTTACTTTCAAACATTTTTTTTTTTTAAGAAATTTTTTTTTTTTTTGAAAACTGGTGATTGTGTGGTGTGTTTTTTTATGATTTGGTATTTTTACTTATAAGGTATTTTGAGTTTGAGAATCCTTATTTCTTGGAAAATGTTTCATGTTGTGTTTTGTTGATGAGTCTGTTTGATATTATGGTTAGTGGTTTCTTTTATGAATTGTTTTTAGAAGCCTTTGTGCTTGTTCCCCTCATGTGTTCAGTGTTTTGTGTGGGTAAGTTTTTACCAATGGAACAATTTGGTTGGGTCCTTGGTTTTCCTTGATGGCTATTATATGCCCCGATAAAGAATTGACACATATTCAAAGTCCATCCATGGGCGATCCACTGATGGCGGACCCTCCAGTTGATCAAAGTAAGGTATTCCTTCTTGGTTTTTAGAATTGAGTCCACCTATTATTTTCTGGATAAGAAGATCCTCTCACAGAAAGATAGTGGATTCATGAGGATTTGAATAAAATTTTGGTTTCCTTTAGCCATTTGAAGGTCAAAGGTGAAGTTTGGCATCGATAAGCCTGAAGGTCCCTCCTAGAAGTAGTGAAGAAAATCCCATTAAGGAAAGGTGAAAGATGTATGGGTTGTTGGTGTTGTCCTTGTCTGGAAGGGACTTTTGACCTCTCCTCAGGTTCATCTAAGAATGGGTTCATGTTAGGTCACTAATGTTGTAAATATGGTCATAGGAGGTTGTTATGATTTTTTGTGAGAATTGTGTGTTGTTCGAGATCTGGTTTAAGGTCTCATGCCTTGTACACAATCATAGGCCACAATGGTCATGTTTAGTGGAATCCTACACAGTCATTTTGCTTTCTCAAATGAGAAGGAATGTATTAAGGGACCTTTAGAGAGACTTGTTTTTACCAGAAGTGTGTGTTCCATTTAGGGAACTCCTAGTTTTTCTATTTCATGTGAAAAAACTTTTTTTGTACCCCTCCTTCTAAATTTTCTCATCTGAAGTCGAAAGGGATGATGCATGGGAAACTTTTATGTCCCTATCTTGGTGAGGTGCCATGTTGAGGCAATGTATGTTATGGGGTTTGTTGTGTTATGTTGATAATATTGGATCGTGGTGAGGTTTTTTGTGGAACCAGTACAAAGAAATTTTAAATAGGTGTTTTTAGTTCCTGACTGCGAGGTGAGAGAGGATTCAATCATTAGAGCTCTAGCCATAGGTCTCAGAGTGAATTTGGTATGTAGTTAGAAACCCTTGAGGTTGTATGAGACCTCAGCCTAATGTATGTATTCAGTTTATAAAATGGAGACCGTTTAAGATTTATGTGTAGACATTCCATTCTGAATGGTCCCATTAGATGGAGGGGTTGTGAAGAACATGTTTCTCAGTGGGGTGTTTGGTTGTGTGGGAATATCCTAGGTCATCTCATTTTGTGATTTCTATGTCAGCTCATGAAAACTAGTTATGCTAGTTGGTATTTATAGTTGGGAGACCCACTGTGGGTATCACTAAAATTCCCAATATGTAAATAACTATTATCCATTTATTTATTGTTGGGAGTCCATTTGGGCCTCCCCGTGTGGGTATCCCGGTTCTGTCTTCGGTGTTATTTCCATCATATAATGGGGAGTTTTCTCAGGCCTCCCTGTGTCTATAATTTTTTTCCATCCCTGGTATTGGTTTGGAATTAGGAAGTCTCTTTCGGATATATCTGACCCAAATACCCTATTTTGGGTACACTTTGTGGTTGAAACATACCCACCTGTATTTTGAAGTATGGTTGTGGTATCCTTGTTGAGTTCGTTGGTTTTTATGGTATAATACATGATCTTATTCAAGAATGTTTAAGGTGTTTTGTATAGGGATATTGAATGGTGCGTTTTGAGATTTTTTATATTTTGATTATCAATTGTAGGTTTATTTGCTATTGGGGGTGGGCGTCATATGGAGGGGAGTCTATTTTCTGTCTCTTGAGTTTATTTTGAAGGTCCTTTCTCTTTATTGATAGTGTTCATGATTCTCTCTTGTGTTGTTTGTTGGGAACTTCTTTGAACTAATAGGGTGTACTGGTTTTGTTTCCTAAGTAATGTTGGGATGTATTTTTGAATGTGGAATGTGTTATGGTGGAGATAATTGTCACACCTTGGTTTTTAATTTGGCCTTTGTCCCGGCCCGGGTTAGGTCTCAATTTTTTTTCTCAGGAACCGGTTGTGATGGGTATGAGGATTCGGGATAAATTTTTCGAAGATCAAGTGTGGAACCTGGTTTAAATTTTAGAATTTTGTAAAATTTGTGGGTTTTAGGCTTCTTCATAGACACTACACAATTAGAAAAAGTTGTTCAGTTAACCCAACTACTCATGTGACCATTTTTGGAATGGGTAGAAGTCATCACATGACTCGTTCATGGTCTCTTTAGCCATGTGAGGTAACTGCACGGTTTCCTGCATTAAAAATAATTACTGTGTTAAAATTAGATTAACATAAAATAATAAATGAATTAAATTGAAAAAATATTTAAATAAAATAAAATGAGAAAAAATGAAAAGCAATTTAATTAATTGTTATATTATTATTATTATTATTATTATTATTATTACTGAGAGTATTATTATCATTGTTATTATTATTATTATTAATGTTATTACTTTTATTATTACTCTTATCATTTTTCAAAGTTATGAGTTTAGTGTTTAGTAATATAATAATATTTTTTAGTTTTTATTATTATCATTACATTTATTAGGTAGGTTTAATTTTTTAAGCTTTCAATTCCCTTCTTCCCCCTCTTTCATGTAACCCTCTTCTCCCCTCTTCCTTTTCGCAGTCATGTGCCCCCCTCCTCCACCACATTCCATCCCCCCTCTTCCACAAACCACCTCTTTCTGGTGATCCACCTCCAGTATTCCTACACCCCCCCCCCCACAGGCGCCTACTCCCTCACGGGGCCCTTCCTGGCATCCACAACTCCTCTTCAGCATGCACATCTTGTCGACATGATTTCCGGGACCCCACTTCCTCTACACTATATACCCCTTGTGCGATCCGCCGACTAGCCCTGCTCCCCCCTTGTGCAACCCATCATTCAGCTCTTCTCCCCCTCTGGTGACCCCTCTTTACGCAGTCTTAACTACTTTTTACCCATCCTCTCACTCCACCATGGAGGAGGTCTACTTCCTGGAAAGTTTTTTCTTCCTCTTATTTGGGGTTTCTATCTTCCAATGGGTATGGTGTAAGATTTACGGTTAGTTCATGATGGTTAGAGGTTTAATCATGTTGTTCTAGATAAATTTTTCCTTGTCTGTGTTTGATTTTGGTCTTCTGGGGTGTGGCTTGGGTTCGGATGGTGATTTCCCTAACGTTTAAGGGTTTTCGACACTAGAGGTAGGTGATTCCATGACTTGGTATTTATTGATGATCTAATTTATTTGTTAAATTTATTTTACCATGCTGAATTCATTATTTTTGTAGTGATAATGTACTTTTAAAAAAGAATTAATTTGTATTGATTTGAAATTGGATTCTTTATATGAATTCAGGTGTACTTCTTATATAAAATATTGTTGTTCCATTTTAGAGTGTTATAAATTTTTAAAATGGGTTATTTAATTGTGAAAGTTGTGAGAATCAAATCTTGAAGTGGTTTTTGTGTCTATATGCCTTTAAAAGAGGGTTTGGATATGAAAATGGTGGTATTTGGGGTGATGTTTTAGGGAAATATTTTATTAATTGTTTGAAATTTGTGAATTATGTTTTTAAAGGCACTTGGGTTGTGAATATGTTGAATAATGGTATTCCAATTGGAAATGAATTATTTTGGTATATCGTATTATGTTGCGCACTTTTAAATGTGTTGTTTGAATTGTGTAAATGATGAGAAACATGTTTTCAAAAGGGAACATGTCTTGTGTATTGTTTTGGAAGGGGTTGACCCATGTAAAATTGTTGAAATTATTATGTTCTTTTCTAGTAGTGTGACACTTGAGTTTTATGAATTACATAAGTGGTGTGAAAACTATTTTTATGTTGATTTTATGTGCATAAAATGGAGAATGGGTTGTTTTGTAGAAAATGGTGATTTTCTTAGAATTCTTAGCTTAGGAATGTGAAAGTGGTGACATGTGTGAAATGTGAACATGAACCTGAGCACATGGGAATATCAGGTATCTTGGTGGGATACCAAGTTCTCATACTCTAGTGATTTGGAAGTGGTTCATACAGGCTTCACAAATAATTAATGACACTTACAAAACTAACTAAACATTATGTTGAATGGAGACCACTAGGTTATGGGTGTGTTCCCTACTAGCGGATTATAATGGGAATGCAGTTGTCCATAGTTTCTATACCACATATATACTGAGGTACTCGGTT
The DNA here is from genome assembly GCA_963277665.1 of Viscum album. Classification (NCBI taxonomy): domain Eukaryota; kingdom Viridiplantae; phylum Streptophyta; class Magnoliopsida; order Santalales; family Viscaceae; genus Viscum; species Viscum album. Next base: position 55,202,105 of record OY728143.1, on the reverse strand, counting down.
CTAGTGACCCACTCAAGCTAGATTAACCCTAGGGGATTTACCCATGGTTCTCAATTGAAACTTGTGTGTTATAGTGCTATACATCAACATATAGTAGACCTTGGGTGTATTCATTTCATTTTAAAGTATGTTATTTTCTTATTATTATTTCATTCTGAACATTTCCTTTTAAAAGAATTGAGGTGAAAATATTTCTTGAATGGATTCCATTGAAAGTGATATCCTCTAATAAATCCTTATAAATGTTTTAAAGGTTTTTTTTTACGAACAATTAGGTTATATTTTCTTTAAATAAAATGGAATGGAATATTTTTATCTAGGTGTCATCTTACTAGGCTTTGGCTCACACCCTATATACACCTTAAGTTGTATGTAGTTTTGTTGCTTATTTTTTTAGGTTAAGTCAAGACCATTATTGTTTGCATGTTGAGTATCTTGTGACTCTCGTGGTGGATCTTGGTGGTGGCATCTTGAGGATGTTCTCCTCTTGTTACATGGAGGTTTAGGGCAATGTCTTGGTTTTCCCTTTTTTCATTTTCCTGTTTTGGTTTCATTTATTTGTAAACTTAAAATCTTGTTATTGTTAAGGGAATGTTTTCTGGAATTTTTAGATCTTAATTATTAGTTTTTGTTGGTGATTTTAATGTGGTAAATTCGGGTAAATCATTCCATATTGTTTTATTTGATACCCGGACACTTTTTCCATCCCATGGGGATTGGGAACACCCTTCAGGCCTTATCACGGATCTACTTGGGTGACTGTTTTAGGGTATAATCAGGTTAGTTTGTGAAATACCATTAAGATATATGTCTAATGAACATAATTTAAATGTCTATATTTTTAATATCTATAATTTTAATGACTATATTTTTAGTTACCATTTTTTATTCTTATATATAGTCTTAATAAATTTATTACATTCATAATTCTCATTTCTATTGATTTATTTTTGAATCATGCTGTATGATTTATACTTTCATGGTATTCTTTCAAATTTTATGTGTCCTTATAATAATGGTTATTCTTTAATGAGATGGTAGTCTAGGGTTGTTTGTAGTTATATAGATATTTTTATTTTTTAATTTATTGTTCCATTCTAATTTTTTTAGTTTTTATTGATGTAATCATCCATATTGTGTAATAATATAATGATTGTGATGTTTTGTTTCACATACATTCATTGTAATATATAATTATTATAGGAAAATGTTTCATTAAAATGATTCATATCTTGTGTTAAAAAATATCTAATCAATTACTAATGATTATGAATGTATAGAGAAATATATATTATCACTATAAACATAAATAATAAACATTAAGATGATGTTTGCGCTTAAAACATATAGCCTTAGACTCACCCCCATTAATAAAATTCATGTTAATGATTAAAATTCTTATTTTATAATGATGTTAGTTAATGTTATCTAAAAGGTGGATCAATATTTGATATAATCCTTACAAAAAGAGGTAAAACGTCTTTTCCTTAAAATATGATTATCCTTGATATTGAGTTTTGTCCAATGATCTAAGGAAATAGACTATCTTTATTTGATATCGGGACTCATGTTGTATAGTTTTATAATAAAGGTACTTCATTATCATCCTAGTATTAACTATTATATATGGAAATAATATGTGATCTTATTATGATAAATAAATTATTCCTTTATATGTATATATACAATCCATTTCCAAAATCACAATACACTTTTTAAGGAAAAGTAATAATATTTTCATTTGATATTTATCAAAAAATATACACTTTTGGTATAATAATCACACCAATTGATGTTTTTATTAATAATTCAGCATCTATACATTGAGATAATGATTTTATTTTCATAAAAAATATTTAAGTACAATAGAGTTGGATGAAAATGATAGAAATAATACACTCTCATTTATGGTATAGATGATCATTAATCCTCACTCTATATCATTTACAAAACAAACTTCTATAGTTTTGATTACAATGGATTTATCTTATTTTATTTTCTTCAGAAGTTTTTGATTCCAATCATCCTGGTTAAAATTTAAAAAATTGAATTAGCTTGAATAATTCCAATAATTTCTACACCTAATGAATTGGAATGATAGTGTTAATTTTGGATGCATATATTACACTCCCATCATTTTAACTGGCCTCTTCTTATCCCTATGGTAATTTCATTCAGAATGACCACCTCTTCCATGGGTGAATAATTTTCCATTATATTTGAGGCTATTTCCTTGGTGCTTCATCCCACATTTTTTTATATCAATTAAATTTATTCCTTATTCATTAATCTTCTTCATTTCCTGAATTTTTAGGATCCTTAATCCTTCTATTCTTTGGTTCACATAGGATTTAAAATGTGGTGATATTTTTAATTTTGTTTCATGATTGTTGGTTGGCTATAGTCAACAGATTTATCATTCAATATCCCATTGTAATTGGTTTATCATTGAGTTAATAATTGAATTTTCCCTCACAAAAAAGGTAATAATATTTCTTTCTAGTCCCATCTAGTATTAACAAAAATTAACATGAGTGATGAACATTTAAGATTATAGGGGGATTATAATTATCAAAAAGATAATCGGTATTTAACTATAAAATATTTTACCATATTAAATCATTATGATACCCTTATTCCTTTATATAAACCTATATAAATATATGATTAACCTAGGTTATGTTATGTTGGGATATTATATACTTATCTACATATTACCTAAATGTAACTATGAAATCAAGTTGTCATAGTGGTTTGTAAAGAGAATATGAATAGACATTTAATACCCCCTAGGATTTTCAAAATAGGTGTGCATTTAGGCTATATTCTCATCCACCTGGTGAAGATTAATTGTATAACCAATATACTCTTTTTAAGGATATTACCCATGGGTACATATGTTCCTCAATAGACATCCAATTGTAGTATCCAATCATGTATTTATTAAAAGGGAAAAACAAAATATATACTACCAAAATTCCATGTTTTTTCCAACATATAGACTCATCCAATAAAATTATCACTTAGATTATCACTAATGTTCTATTATCTAAATTACAAAAAACTATCTCTCATAAAAAAATATTGATAATGAATACTTAAAACACTTTTTTCCATGATTTTTAAAATAATTTTCCAATTATACATCGTAATGATTTATAGATATATTTTCCTTGGAAGAATAGACATACTACAAAATCATATTAAATGAAAAAATCATCATTATTTAAAACTCAAAATAGTTCTTGTGATACCCAAATATCATCCCAAACTACATATATTATCCTGGGAAATGTACCTTTGACATAGGGTGAGACTGAAATCTTAATAAGGAAATAAACATGGTGATAAAGAATAACATAAGATTTAAATGGAATAACATGATATCATAAAGCGGGAGATCATAAGCATTGAAACATGGAAATTAGAAATTATATCATCATATCGTGGAATCATAATCACATGTCAACAAAATATATCCTGATATCATAATTAGAATTCAAAGTTAACTCCCAATACCATCCTTATAAATTTGAAAATGACTTATGGTGTATTTAAGTAAACTACATAATACCATACATAAAATCTTATAAGGTATAAATCATTAACCAATGAATTAAAGGGATATAAAGTTTTGGGAGCATCTATCATATAAATGAAAATCATATATATATATATATATTCCATATGAGTTTAACAAAGAATACATTAATAAAAAAACATGATCTAAATGATCATAGGGAAGTGTGTTTCATAATTCTAATTCAACAATTAAAATAAGGGTAAATGATAAGGATTATAAATAAAATATGAAACCAAATTTTTGAGATGTTCATATTTCAAAATTAAGAAAAAAATATTATCATTAAACTCTAATATAGGGATTTCATGAGAATGATCAAGAACAAGAATGAATAAAAATATTCTCTTAAGTGGGGGTTTTAGAAAAAAGTGTCTTTTAAATGAAAGATAAAATTTATTTGTATTATATGAACATTAATATTACTAATAGTATTCTATATAAAATAATTAATTTTTTTAGCATATTTATTATTTAAAAAAATCATCGGGGTGGTGATTGACATGAGTCATGAAATATAAATGTTCCTTTAAATGGTGTATACTTAAATGTTATAATTTTCATTAGAAATAAAATATGAACTTAAAAATTAAAAGGGTATTTAACTTAATATATATGTTGGGGATATATATATATACTAGGGGCATGAGAATAATTCTTCAAAATTGGACAAAAAAAGAAATAGAATGTGTAACTAGTAGGACATGAAGGAGGTACAAAAGATACATCCTCGTGTATTAGAAATAAATTGATGAAAATCCCACATCATAAAAAAGTAATAAATCATTACTTTGAAAAAATTAGAAGGAAAATATTTATTTCTTAGGATATAACACATAATTAGGTTTCAATTAAAAATGAGAACATTTGAGGGAATTGAAATTATGGACACGGAGGGGAAACCATCATTTAAATGGTTGGGAATTGTTATTACCATAGTATGATTTTCAAAAGGTATTATAATTATAAAGTATGGAGTAATTGAAAAAAAATTCTCTAATTATAGAATATTTTTATATCATTTCCTAAAAAATCGTGGAAAAAAATTATAACTCAAGAACACATAATGAGTTATTAAAGAACTTTCCACCTTTAATAATTTTATAATAAAAATCCATTCAAATACATAAAATAATATCATTCAATAAATAACATTAATTAAATCATATATTATTCCAAAATAAATTCTCAGGATTTATATACTATATATAAATAATAAAAGGTTTATAACATTAAACATGTCACGATGATGAGAAATTGAGATTAAAACCCTAAAAAATAATATGCATTCAAATAAATTCTATTCAAAGAGATAAAAATTTAAGTTGATACTAAAATAAAAAAATGGATAATAATATATATATATATATATATATATATATATATATTTGGAATCATACACACCATTTAAATGAAATTTCATGGGTAAAAGAACATATGTCTCAATGAAGGGTGTTCTGAGACAAAACCATTAACTTGTGTCGAAAAGTGCTATCCAATTTCACCTAACTTATTCAATAATTAAAAATTATTAATAATATACATATAAAAGATATATATAAGTCAATATTTTATTTTACATTTTCTTTTAAATATAATATTCTACAAAATTATAATATAGTTTTCTTACCAACATCGCTTAGTTGAGGTTGTTCGGTAAATTTTATCATAACTCATTAGTTTTGATTACCATCATTGAAATGATTATAAAATAGTATCATAATATCAAAAAAAAATTATTAGTGTATTTTAAATAATTTTTATGTATTAAATATATGTTATTACCAGCAATGATTGGTGGTGCAAAAAAAAGAATCTCTTTACTTATAGAGGTGATAGTTCATACGTAGACAATTTTACAGTTTCTATTTCCAAATGAATGAGAGTGGAAGTGGGTAAAATATAAATTAAAATAATAGTATAATAGTTTTATTCTATAAATCATATGTTTTTATCCATTACACCCTTTTTATAATCAATGAATAGTGGTGGTGAAAAATAGAAGGCATCGCTTTTGGAGGTGGTAGTACACAAAACACTATAGAAACACTTTTGTTTGTATTAGTGGATGGATAGAAATAGGTAAAGGTTTTAAATTAAAATATAAAATATAATTATAATAATTAAATTATGTAATTATATTTTAATCCATATATTATATATAGAGGATAATGATTAAGGAGAATAAGTTTTGAGGAAGGAAATACTTCTATTAAAGACATGATCTTCTCTTAGAGATTTCCTTACTAGTGAAGGCCTTAATGTATATTATTGAGAATATGGGATTACATATGAAAAATGTACTTATAAGAGGGGATATTTGGTTATATATTCAATTGAAATTATAATTGTCTGTGTAACCATTGAGGTGTAGAATTTGTCCCAATTTATATGTGTAGAAAATTGAACTTTTTGGAATACACATTACCCTTCAATGGTATCATTACACTATTCCATGATCAAAGTCTCCAAACACTCACCATATTAGAGTGTGTGGTCATATTGTGTTGATAAATCGTCATAATATTCAGTCCAATAATGTTTTAAATATGAATTCATTCTTTAACAATAGGTTTTTACATTTTTATATTTTGATTTTTAACATGGTAAATACTTTTCAACTAAGTGATTTATATTTTATTTAAAAATAAAATATAAAAAATATAACCAATTTTTCATCACCCAATTATAATATCCATCGAATCTAATTAAATTTATAAATATAATAAAATCACCTAATATATTAATATATGTAATAAAACACATTATTCGTAGAAAAGTGTATTTAACCATTATGTGTTATTTTGTATTATTTAGTATTGATTTCCCATTTAATGAGTGATTAAATAGATATATAAATGTATAAAAATAATATTACATTCATAATATAAATTATATTAATTTTATTTATTTAAAAATAATTTAATGATATTATTACAAAAAATCATTAAAAACTTGTTTTACAATTATCGTGGTAATTAAAAACAATAATAATAAAATTATCTTCATTCAAAAAAATGAAATTGAAGATGTTATATAATTTTTACATATTGAAAACAAATTGGTAATGTATTTTTTAAATTTAATTCCGTAGAGTGAAAAATATAATTCTTTTACAAGGCTATAAAAAATTTTGGATGAAATATTAATGAAGTTTAAAAATTGTTAAGAATTTGTTTCATAAATTGAAAATATTAATTTTTAAAAATATTTTATTTACATATTAAATTGTATTTTATATATATAATTGGTTTCTTAAACTATTAAAACATTCTTGTATAATAAAAGTGATAATTTTAAGTAAACGTCTATATTTTTACTATACAAATAAACAATGATTATATCAAAAATAACTCAAACAAATTTCTTATTAAAATATTTATATAATGGATATAAAAAATAAGGATATTTTTAAAATATTAAATTAAAAATTTTATATATTTATTTTTTATATATAAAATAAATAAAAACACTTTTATCAAAAAATATTGTTTTTATGCATTAAGTGTTTATAATATTTTTTAATATTTATTTTTTAATAAATTGATTATAAAATATTATTTCAAATATAATAATATTTTTATGATTAAATTTTGTTTCTTAGGAAGATGTAGAGTTTTCTTAAAAAATCAATTTTTTTTAAAATAAAAAAATAATTTTTATACTAAATATTCTTTAACAAATATCATTATTTATTTATTTATTTTCTAAAATTAAGTTTTTTCCCACACTATTAATAATTAAATATTTATTTTAATTTTTCCTATAAGACATATATTATTTAAATAATTATAAAAATATTTTTAAATAATATGTAAATGAATTTATATATATATATATATATAATTTTAATACTATATTATTCCATTATGATTTATATTAAATTTAATTAAATTCTTCATAATACTTGACATTAGTAAACAAATAAGATATATAAACAATAACCATAATTAAAAAAAATTATTTTCAATGGTCATAGTTGCAATGACCATGTTTATAATGTTCAAAATTAATTCCTATATACATACTTTTTAAGAATATTACATTCACTATTATCATTTCCATAGTTTTTATTTTAGATATAATATTTTGCTTTCTCTTTCCAAAGTATTCTTTCTCAATGTTGGTTTTTTATACTAATTTTCATTCTTAATTGTAATTTTAGTCCTTGGTATTTTATTTTTCTAATGTTATTATTCATTTTAATTTATTGTTCCATTTTAATTTATTTTTATTTATAATGATTTTTATTAATCAAATGTGTGTTATACATGTTTTCATATATTATCATTATAATGTTCTATTAATATTGAACAAATTATCACTAGAATGGTTCATATCCTATATGGCCAAATATCTAATAATGTTTTTTTATTTTTTATGTAATATAGAAAAATTATTTATAACATTATATATAATTAATTATCATATTAATAATGGTTATAAATAAATATTTTGTTACAAAAAAATATAAATAAATTTCATTATCAATTTGTTGTTATTTTATAAAAACAGTTTAAAAATTAAAATTTCATTAATAACATAAATTTAATTCATTCATTCCATTTATGAAAAAAATTAATGTGATAAATTTTCTTTTCTATCCGTATGTGAAAAAAATTAACACATTTGTTAGAAATAATGAATCATAAAATAATCATTAAAATTTTAAAATTGGAACTGGACTTATCTGTGAAAATAAATTAACATAAATGAAATATAAATAAATAAAATAAGAGTAAAAAATTAAAGAAATTAAATAAATGGATGTTTTACATTAATAAATATCATTTAATGATTTAAAATAAAACAAATGTTTGAATAATTTTATAAACCAAATATTCACACCCAAATATTAATGGTACCATAATTTAAACACATCAAAGGGGTTTAATTATCAATAAATATTTGTAAAAAGTAAGACTCCATTAGGAAACTATTGTGACATGTTGTTTAACCTCAGTTTGGATTTTTAAAGACTATTAAATTTGAAAAAAAACATATTTATATTTTTTGAATTTTATAATTTATTATAAAAAGGGATCATAATATCAAGAAATACATTATTTCAAAAAAAAATATGAATCCTAATAAACATTAAATAATGTATAATGACTAACCATCATGAGATTAAATACACATGTAAAATTATATCTAAATTCTCATATGACTTAAGATACACTAAATTCCTATCTTTTTTCAATAATGGGTAAGATGCCTCAGTATAGACTATAATAATATAAATAAAAAATAAAAAACACTCAAATGTATCCCAATGAATCTGTTAAATGGACATCCAACTGCTAGTCAGGGATCAATAAAAAAATGTTGTAAAAACATATTTTATAATATATATCTCATGTTCTGATGCTCTTAACTCTACACATGCAACTTACTCAATAACAATAACTTGTTATAAGAAAATTTATATTGTGTTGTATTAGATTTACCATGAACCTAAACTAACTCTCTAGTAACCTCATGTTTTAACTACTTGAATCTATATGTCTCTAGTAACCTCGTGTTTTAACCACTCTAATTATGGATTTTCCTTGGTATATTGTATTGAACTAAAACCACGCATGTATATATTTTCAATAATTTCTATCTATAAGAAAAAAAATGTATAAATGGTTTCATTATAATGAAAAAAATGAAACAAATGGTACTCATAGTCAAAATTCTAACTGAATTTCATAAAATTCTAACTAAATTTCATAGGAAACCACCAAATCATCTCTATTCTATGATTTCGAATACTTCCCCATAATTATTTATATATGGAATGATGAAATATTTTTACAAAAAATATAAAATATTAATCCACATAAATATGTGCATGGAAGTATATATGGATGTGTGAGTATACATGTACCTAATGCGATTTCTTAGATTGTTTATATAATAAGTTCATAAAAATGAAAAAAATAATGCTTATTTGAAATAAATATATGAATATTATATTTATAATGAATTAAAATAAGTATATTATCCATTAAATATTTTTTAATAGTTAACCAATTCGAAATCAGTGGATATGTAATAAGAATTTATCAATATATTTATGGAATCATAAAATGAATGACATTTATAATAAAATAAATTTTAATATGGAATATTATACTATCTACAGGCCAAATGATGGGATATTTAGGATCATTATTGAAATACTTTCCATAATTAATCAAGAAAAATATCTATATGTTCATAAAAAGTAGATAGAGTAGTATCCTAAACAATATGTAATTCCTAAAATAGATATAGATAGAGAGAAATACTAAAGTAGAACATATTATTCAAAGTTGAATAACAAATTAGGAATGTATAATTTGGGTAATGAGTAATCATTTCTTAAAATGTACATTTATTACAGTCCCACCATTAAACCCAAAGATTCCATTATTATTATCATAAACAAGGGATCCGTTAATTTAAAATCAATTAAATTATAATGACCCATCATTCCATATCAATCCTTTATTTATAAAAAACTATTTTTATTAACTTCATAAATAAACAAAAATGGAAAATACAGTTACAAAAAAATCATGTAGTGAAATTGGTATTTCATGATAAAAATAAATATATTTATGATTATACTACATAAAAACCAATAACTTTTTAAAATATTAAAAAAAATAGGTATAAGTAAAAAAATCATCAAATTCAATTTTAAATCATAATTATAATTTCTTCAAAATAATTTTGAGGATTAATTAAATAAATATGTATGTATACTAGTTGGGACATTCCTCCACTAAGTGATTTATTAAGAATATAAAATAATCAAAATAACTACCACAACATTATTATTGTTTATATATATATATATATATATATATATATATTATAAAACTCAAACCCCAATTTTAAATAAGGAAACATGAAAGTTTAATCAATTTATTGAAGTTGTGTAGAACCACCATTCACACCTTATTGATTCCAACAACATAAAAACCCAACAGAAAATAATTATTAAAAATATATTAAAATAAATTCACATAATAAAAATCACAAAAAATGTTCCCACATATACTATGTAATAAAATAAAATTCATCAAGAACATTTTTTAGGAAGCTCTTAAGTATTGAATCTTCACCCATTGAATTTGGAAGAATGTAAATTGATACACCAAGACTCAGCCAAACAAAATCACAATCATTATTGAGGGGCTTAAACTTTACCCAACAAAACCCTAATTCTAGAATGATTAGAAAACAAAATAATAACAATTATATATTTTTGAGTCTATAAAAAGAGGGATAGGGAGGATAGTAAAGAAAAAATGAGGGAGAAGGATGAAAATTTTAACCATTACCAAACTGTACATTCATTTGTAGTTTACAAATAGGAATAGGGGAGGATGATGCCCCATATGGTGCTAGTCAATGATGCATGGACCAAAACTATATTGAATGGTTATTTTTTTAAACTGAATAATATAATAATGAAAACAATTAACATTTTTATAATATTATCCATGATTTAACTTCAATAATTAAATTAAGATAACTAATTAAATATATTAAGAAAATATTAATAATTATACCAATGAATTTTATATTACTAATATAATTTATCATTAATATAGAAATTATATTAATAGTAAAAACTAACCCATATTATATTTAAACAGAAACTATTATTTGTTGATAATAATAAATTTACTAATTAAAAAACAGAGATTTAAATACCATTAATATTCAAAACAATCAACATTAAAATTAAATACAACAATAATAATATTAATGTTCATAAATTTTTATTAATAATAACTTTAATAGAAATAAATAGTCATAAAAACTAAACAATGTAATATAGTAACATAGATTATAAAAATAAATAATAATATTTTAAACACAATTTCATTTCATTTACAATAAATAATATTTCTAATAAGAATATATCTTTGGAATTAAAATGAAAAACCAATTTAAAATTGGGAAATGAAAAAAATTACCTTTTTAGATAGCTCTTTATTAATTCACTCAATTATTATGAAGATAATAGATTTCATTATTTATATGATTTTATAGTGGGTGTTATAAAATTCTTGTTTTATACTTATTTTTATAGATAGATAACATTTAACTAACTAAAATAAAGAAAATCATATAAGTTAAAACTTGGGGTAATGTTTGATGAGTATATTTAATTTTTTCCTTGTTAGAGATTGTATATTGATGAATAATATAAGCATGATGATTTTCCTAATTTTTCTATAATTTTTTCATAAATAATAATAAGTTAAAATTCATAAATATGGTAATTTTATAATGTAAATAGAAGTCTAAAAGGACTATTTTAATAATTATTTGGTAAATGGGTAACCTAATGTGATGAAATGGATTTTTTTATTTTTTTATTATGATTATGATAGTATATTATTTTTGGGTTTCTATTACTATTAATGAATTATTAGAATTGGATTTTTATGGTTACTTTTATTTGGTTGAGTATAAGGTTAATAACATTTTCTAATTGCATATTATAGTTGAATAGTGACGTGGTGGAGATACTTTAGGATATTTAATGATTTTAAAATGTAAAAATAAATATTAATATAAAATAAATAATGGTAATGATTTATATGATATAAATGAAGGGATTAAAAAATGTAATAAATAAATAAAATATTCTTATTGCAATATAAAATTTAAAATAAAAGCGTATATAGGATATTATAGTTGATGTATTCAATGTGTATATTCAAAAATTATTCGATTTATAATGTATATAAAATAGTAGGGGTTCTTGTGTTATTTTTATCTTTTTATAGTTTGGTTTTGAATTTTATATGAGATATTTATATTAGATTAAGTTTTTATATAAATATATCTATAATGATAATTTGAGGATGGATAGTGGATATAGAGGTTTTGACAATGGGAAGGTGGCCCCACAGTTGGGTTATTATTCTTGGTAAACCCCTAACATTGTGTATAAGCTTGATATAAATGGATAAGTACTCCCTCATCCTCATACTCCCTTCTAGGAATAGTTTTTGATCTCATGTCATAAGGATTGGTTTATATAGTATTGATGAGGTGATGATGAGATATGTTGTATGATATGAGATATATGGTTATATTATATTGTGCATAGTTATAGTTTGTGGTATGTTGTTATGTAATAAATTATGTGGTTCTAGTATTTCATAAATGGTTTTGTTGTAATTTATGTTTTTGGGATTATGTGGTGTCTGGATATGTTGTGATATATATTAATGTGAATATATAAGCATCCATTGTTCCATGACATACTGAGTATGGGTGTGTGGGTGACTAGTTTAGTGGGGAATAATGTAGAAAGTTACTTTTTATATTTATTCTTTTGATTATGATGTTACCATATATGTAAGTTAATTTAGAAGGGGATCATGGTGACATTTGGATTTTGTTAGCCTGGTATAGGTAATGAGTTTTTTTATTCATTAAGGACTTATTATTCTTTTTTCCCATTACCATAACAGATTTTTGGGTGAAGCCCACACTATATTCCAGTATTCCCATGGATATTTTTTATATAATCATTCAATAAATATTAGGAAGATTTTATGATTGGAATAGAAAATATTATCTCTTGTTTTGGTTCTTCTTTAATGTTTGATTAATTATTTTAGGAGATCATTTTTGGAATATTTTTATTTAATGATAATTTCTTTTGTTTTTTCATGTCATTACAAACATTTTATTAGGTTCATGGATTATTTTATGTTTTTAATTATTATTGGTATTATTTGATATTTTTCTTGTAAATTATAAGTGTAACTCCCCCAATTATATATATTCCATAAATATGGTGTTATCAATAACCCTTGAAATTTTTTTGGGTGGAATCATAGAATATGATATATATAACTACTTTCCTATGAGGGTTTTATATGGGGATGGATCATTTATTTTATTGACACACATATAGTTTATTCATATTTGAGGAACCACATCTACTATAATAGTTTTTCCAATTTTTAAAAAATATACTAGCACACAATAATGTACAAGAATTATTTTTTCTTCAATAAATACAATCCAATATAAAAAACCCTTTCACACCATAAATTAAAATTATTTTACCTAAGGTTGTATAAAATATAATAAATATCCATATCATGAATTAAATAATAGTTACCTTGTCTACTCACCAATGTATAGTTGACCAACACTACAACATTCATCCATTAAATAAGTTCTTATCTCGATAATAGTGTTTCTAATTTATATGATTCTAGTTTAGTAACAATATTTTAGTGACTATTTATTCAAAATAAATAATCTTGGCTATCATATATCTACCCCATAAAACTTATGCTCTTTTCTAATAGTGTTAAGCAGTGTTCAGCCAAACTATACAGCTATAGAAATAGAAAAATAAAGTTAACACTACTATGTATAGAATAATTTTTTACAATAAAGTCCTCTCATATATTTAGGTCTATTGATTATAGTTTTTAAAAACTCTACCTCCGAATATTTTAATTCAACAATTTCTTTTGATATCCAAACATAATAAATATAAATTTTCATAGGTAATGGTTTTAATGAAAAATAATATTAGATAACCATAAGTATATACCATTTCATTGAAATTTTCTATTACATAGACATAAAACATGTAGTTGATATAAAATATTATAGAATGCTATATATTTCTACTTGCATTCTATGATCCATGTAACCTTAATCCACCTAAAATCGTCACACAAGCCTTGTGGTTGGTTGATAATAATTATAGAATCACATTTTCATGTATCAATTCAGTCATTTCCATGATCTATTTAGCAAGGTGTTTAACCCACATCTCTCTTAGAATATAATCAACCATTCTACGCCACATTATTTATTCCCTTATGATAAGATTTAGTAAAGTCCATTCCTACTATTATATTTATATAAATAATAACTTTATCTAATTTTATCATAGTCTGTAGTAGTTAAAATATTATTCTATAATTAATTTATATAGATTACATGTAAAAATTATACCATGATATAGTCCCACCTTAACATTACCCCATGAGAAATTTACATAATCCAAATATAAAGGATATATAAGATCTATTAATCGGTTATCATTAAATTTCATGAATAAAATTTCAGTCCATGTATCACACCACCACCACATAGATAGAAAATTGGAAAAGATAATAAAAATTTTGTGCATAGCTTTTAACAGCTAAATTTTAAAATGGATGAAAAAACATTCCATGTGCACCTCATCCATATGAACAAAAATCTAGAATCATGTAATACTTAAAGAAAAAATTAAAATATAATATAATAAAATAAATAATTATACATATAATATATATATTAAATAAAATATAATTAATGTGGAATATTTAATGATGTGGATGATATTGGGAATCATTGGCCATTTATATAAAAGGGGTACCAATCGCCTACTAAAATTGATCCCGATTTTTATGAATAGTATGGGATTATTTATATTTTCTCAAATACTTAGTATTTAGAATAAAATGTATAATATTTTTTCTAAGTTATTATTTTTATTATTTCAATTATTATGACTTTATTTTTATCCCCTTGTATCACTTTAATCTCATAAAAATGAGATTATAACCCATGTTAGATGGACAAGATGAGGAGATACTTGATACTACTATTTAGTTAATCTATTTAAACATTTTATTTCTTATTTAAATATCATCAAAGGATTATATAATTTGTATTGGGGGTGGTGTAAGTTGGATTTTTTTATAATTTGCCCAAATATTTGTTCTCTTAGTCTTTAGTTCATTTTTAAATATCATCATCATTTTAATAGCATACATTAGTGATATCATGGATATTGTTGGCATGGAGTACAATTTTTATTCAATTTGTGGCCTCTATATGATAGCCCTTGATTATAAGGATCCCAACATTGGTCTATGTAAGGAATATGGGGTAATGTTATGAAATATTTTCATTATTTTATTTGGATAAGGGATGAGTCTAAGAAAATCATTTAAAATAGAGATAAGTTTTGATTCATATAATTTGGTTATGTTCCAAAATAGTACAATTTTAATTTAAAAGTAAATATAGCTGAGTTTTATTGATTATTTTCAAGAGTGGTAATGATATTAAATATAAGTAAAAAAATAATAGGTTGAAACTTTTAATAACATAGAGTATGTACTCATTATTCTTATCAAATTATTTATTTTAAATTTTTTTATTATATTCATTTCTATTTTATAAATAATCAGTTTATTTGTTAAATATATTAAAAAAATTAAAACACTAAAAAACACACTATCCCCTATAAAAATTTATATACTAAACTCTCATTGTTTGACTACCCATGGGTATTCACTATAATGCATTCCACTAGAATTATAAATTCTATTGAAAGTAGACTGAAATTAATAAATCATGAGATATTTTTTTATTTTCATATCACCAAATCCATGAATCTATTAGGAATCCCAAATTTTAATCCCTGCATAATGAAAACATCAAAAAAATCTTTATGTCAATAAATTTCACGTATCACTATATCTATTAGGATAATTAGTGTTCTCAATGTATAAAAAATCATAATAATACCTTAAAAGTGGTTTTTTTATATATACTATGATTTAATTAACATATTTACCAATTTATTATATTAAATGAATTAGTTGTTCATTTTTAAGTGAATTGTTACATAAAAATATTTATTACATGATATTTTCGTAAACCCATATCATTACAACGATTCATTGTCTTCAATTTTATTTTTTATATTCATGAGTTTCCTACACTATTTTACACACAATATGAATAGTATATGAATGAATATTTTTTATTTTTTAACATTTTTGTATAAAAAATTAACATTTCAATCATTTTAATAAATTATTCAAACATTAATATTTTTGAAAATCCACTTACATATGGTTGTTGGTATCATATTAAGAACTTTATAATGTGTTATTCCTTTATTGATGTCATAGAAAAATCCAGTTGATTCATATTACTATTCATAATCAATAATGGTGTTTTGGAATATCCATGAGAGTTTCTACATGGGATCCTACCTTATTTTGAATTTAATTGATACAATAATTACATTGTCCATAAAATTCATTATCTAACTGATTCACGTAATTTCAATACATTTAAAAACCAATGTTTGTAGTGTTTGAATTAGAATGTAAATTAGTTCAATTACACTGGTAGGGGTGGTGATTGAGATTAAATAATGATTTACATAACTCTTTTAATTTACATAATTCCATCCTCTATTCCTATTAGGATTAATTATCATGTATGAATCGTCCAATATTTTTATATCTCATGTAAGAAAAAAATGGGTGAAGAAGCGTGATATTTTGTAAATGATCACACAAAATGTGGGTGACTATGTCCTTTTTTGGGTCGATTTAGATACATAGATTTTTATTTTTATGTAAAACATTGAGTGGGAATGTTTCATATGTAAAATAACACTTACATTATAGGGGGTGATGGTATCATCCTTAACCTATAATTATGTAATGTATTATCCCAAACTATTTTTTTTTTCTAGACTTCATTTTTCTACCTATAAGTTCTTTATTTTGGAATTTCATTAGTTAAAAATTCTTCTCAAATCATCATAAACCAAAATTATCCTCAAAAATTAGACAAGACCTCACTATATCAATAATAATGGTCTTACCCCTTAATAGTGGGTCTTTGACTACCAATTATTAAAAAATTAAATATCATGCATAATGACTATGTTCTCTCTACTTTATAATGATCCAAATCATGATTAAGAATAAATATCCATTACTAATTATAACTCATATTTATAAATATTCAAAATATATAGATAAAATATGAATAAACATATATTTTGAATTTTTTCATTCTCTATAATACATTGGATTATGAATCATCTATTCATCAGATCCATCTAATATATAGAATTAAAAAGAAACTTAAACCTTATTCATAATTTATTTCATTATTTTCAATATACAACTTCATAAAATAAAAACCCATGATATATAGATCTATGTCTTTGGATGATTAGGAATATAAATAACTAAACATTTATATAACTATATATCTATTATTTCAATCCCTAAATGGGGATCCAAAATCCCATTAACCGTCTACTACTATATATAATAACCTTATGATATATATAAATAAATGGTTGAGATATAAATCCCAGTAAGGAACCAAACATGATAGTGAAATAAAACTACTGACATAAAAGACATATAATTATATCATAATATAAATGAAAATATCACATAAAATAGAATTATAAAATATAGCAGATGATAGAATTGTGAATGTTGGTCAAAAAAATAAATCATGACATCATAATCATATTTCAAGGATTTATTCAAATAATAAATATCTTAGTGTGATATGCTAATCTTCCATGCACCATACATGGTATCTCATATGTTTAAAATAATACCAAATTCATTGAAGTGCTATTAGGGAAAAGCCATCAAATAAATAATACATATATGAATATGTGTTACCCATAAATAAATCAATAATATGAGATATATATTAGTTGAACATATGAAAATTAAATTGGTTAAATAATTTTTTCTAAGAACTTAATCAAATTTTATATCATAAATTTTCCAATAGATGAAGGAATGAATAATTGTTAGTAATTAATATAAAAAATAACACTTCTTAACTAATTTAATTAAGGATAAAATTATGTGAATATATATAAAACAATTTATTCACTGATTTGAAAATCAAAAACTTATTATGAGTTCTAAGAAAAGGTTAATGTTCTTTTATAGGGTTTAAAATCATGAAAATGTCAATAAAACCAAAAAATGAACCAATATTTACGTCTCTAAATTATATGATTTTTGTAAGAAATAAAAAAAATTTAAGAAATTAGATTCAATGTCACATAGAAATTGATAATAATTTTACAAGTTCACTTAAAATTTTATTTTATAAGTAGAAAAAAATAAAAAGGATATTGAATAACATTAATTTTCCGTATTTAATTAAGGGGTAGTAAACTAGGTTTATATGTACAAGTATAAATAATAAATATATATAATTTTATGGAATATAAGATAGAGGTTAATAGAGAAAAATTAATAGATCATTTAACCTAATTTTATGATGGTGGTTCAAAAGATCCCATACCTCAGGTCCTTAAATAATTAGGTATGATCTTATAACATCATAAATAATGAAATTTAATTATTTTCTATATATTTATAAGAACCATTTTCGAATATAGTAGTACAAATAAAATTATTTTATATTTTTTAATTTCATTTTATTATGACATCCTTTTTATTGGAAATATTTTGGGTCTTTGTTTCGTGTTTTCAATGTCACTTAGGTTTGTGTATAATTATAGAAGATATATCTAAATTGAAAAGAAAACTACAAATTGAAGTAAAGTGATATAAATTTAATTATAAAAGTTTTAATAGTCCAAAATATCTATATGTATTTTGATATAGTATAAATTAATTTATTAAAAAAAGATATCTTTACACGGTTTTTTCATTTATACATATTTATTAACTATGATAAACCTGGTTCATTTTATTTAATTTAATGATTATTAATATATTACAAAACATTAGATAAAATAGAATATAATTATTAGTATCAAATTTGATAATAATATTATTTTTTTTACAATATATTATGGTGGTGGTGAAAAACAAAACATGTTGTCCATGAGGTGGTGTACTAACCAAAATATGGTTGAAGAATTCAATTAATTGAAGATAAAATGAGGTTAGTGTAATGATATATCATTATTATAATGAAAATAAGTTATATTAATAAAAGTGTTGTTATTATAACAATATCAATATAATACTTTTTCTGAGGCATAAAAAGAAAATAATTGAATAGTTATTAGTTTATAATATTACCTCTTTTATAAGATCTTAACACTTTGGATACCACTTATGACTCCATTGATTTGACTTTTGGAAACAATATTAACATGGTAATGATGGTTAGGGAGGTATTTAGGTAGTTTTAAGGCATTATATAGAACATAGAGTGTGGGTAGAATAAGGTTTGTGATATGTGGTATTTCCAATGGGATAAGAGGAGTGTTTTTAAATAAAATAATTATAATTTTATTATTTTAACTGAATACTACTAGTATTTATTAATATTATGATTATCTGTATAATTTTATTCTTCTAAGTTCAAGATAATTATTTCTTACATCCCCCATTATTAAATTATTTATTTATTTAAATTATAACATAAAATATCATATGTTATCTTACTTTTATATACAAAAAATACTATAATTTTAGAAAAAATACAATATTTGACAATAATATATTTTAATTTACTGATTAATAAAATTAAACACATATTTTAAAAAATATTTTATATGATTCATAAATTTTACTTAACAATAAAATCATTATTTTCTAAAAAATACTTTTTTATGAAAAAATATTCTTTCATACCATTGAAAAAATACATTGGAAATAATTTAATTATATTATAATTTATATGATAACATATAGAGTTTTATAATTCTATTTCATGGATATTAATTTTATTTAATAAAATCAATATTAAAAATAAACATGTATTTTTATGAAAATAAACCATATATATTTTGTTAAAAATTAAAATTTGTATTTTATTGTGTAAAAATATTATTTTCTCATGTGAAAACTTTTATTTATTTATCTTAATTATTTATTTATTATATTATTTATTTATAAATTTATAAAATAAATTAATTTACTATACAATATGTCTAGTTAAAATTTTTACAATCTTGTTTCTATTCCTAATAGTCTATTTAACTATTCTAATAGTCATACTCCAATAGTCATATAAGTTTTAAACTATTGATAAAAATCTTAGGTTTGCATTATTTATAATTCACTGAATTTAATTAATGGTTTTGTATTACACATTCTAAAAAAGTTATATCTGATTACTATTGTTTATTATCCTTCTACGTTACTTTTCATAGGTTTGATAATTTAATGAGACAAAATAATTTCAAATTTTTTGATTCTGGTATTTTTTATATAATTTTATTATATTCACATTACACCACTTTCAATTATTATGATTATATTTGATCTCTAAATGTAATTAATTAATTAGAATAATAATGTTTTCTTATCATCAACAGGTTGTGATTTATTTTATATAATACTATTTTATCATTTTTGATACTAAAAAAATATGAAAAAAAATTCATTAATAAAAGTTTGGATTGTTACACTATTCACCCCCCCCCCCAAGAAAATGTACACATAAAATTTTTTTTCACATTATATTATGGAAACAGATGTGGTTGATTTAGTTTCATTGCTTTTTTATCTTTAAAAATTGATCATCTTAATTACGATTCTTCTCAATTACATTGACAGTGTGTGTTTTCTTGTTATGTTGAACAATGTTTCAACACCCTATTATCTTTATTATGTTCTCCTCATAAGAATGGTTATCTGTTATATGTACCACATCCATATTTAATACATGTGAGGGGTATGGTATTTATTTACACAAGAGGGCATGTGGAACACTTCATACACATGAGATAGGTTCTGTGGGAGTGAAAATAAATAGGATAAAACTCTGATGTGACCAATAATCTTAATAGGGATGATGTTTTAAGGATATAAATCTCTATTCTTCTCAGACCTCATGACTCTATTCCATGGAGATACATGAAAAAATACTTTATTTTAAACCTCAAAATCTATATCTCTAAAATTAATATTAGGATCATTGTTCAATAAAATTTTGGCTTCTCATATATGGAATATATTTTTTAGCCTTACCAATCATTTATTCAACAATTTCAGTTCCCAATACCCAAGATTATCCAACAGTTTCCCAACATAATGGATTTTTTTATTTCATTACATATATGTATTCTAAATAATAAATAATAATTATGTATTAAAGCATATTTTTTTATGGGAACTCAACAAAATAATGATTTTTAGAACCACAACCTTTAATATCAAAGTATTAAGGTCTCAATATATCCTCAAATATAGATACCATTATTTTAGATTATCCATAAATAATAGGGTTGTAGGTTATACTAAAACTAAACCCCCTTTTTCATTTCATTTTGGTGAATCATACAATATTTGTAGGGGAATCATTGATCTTAGTCAGATACAATTGAAAGATTGGTACCATACAGCCTCACAATATCTCATATGTATATCATCTCATGTTGATCAAGTTAGAGGTCCTCAAAAATTTAAAATAAGTAGATGTCATTGTATGATGTTCTAACATAATACATATGAAATATTACACTTATTTGTTTATAATAATACCAAGATAAAAATAATGGTAATGTTCTCTAATTTCTTGGATGGTATGGGTAGTGGTTGTGTCATTCACTTGTGTTTTTTCCATTCTCCCTTCACTTTTTTTACATATAGGGAACATATATGTATACTCTAAAATATATTTATTACTATTTTCACACTAATTGTTCCAATATAGATCTCTAGAAAATTTACTCCCTAGGTTATTAGAGAATTTTGAAAAATGAAATTTTTTTTAACTTCCCCTACTTTAACCCAGTATATTATGGTTGGTGTACTCATGGACTAAATCTAAAAAATCATTTTTCATCAATATTTTACTCCAAGTATTTCAAGTTTCTTTTAGAATCCATATTTTATTATAGGACCATATCATTTGTTTTTTCTTCTAATTTTATTATCATGAAGTGATGGTTTTTATTTATTAGGGTAATGTATGGTGGAGTAATTTTCAATATGATTCCCTTTTACATCCCTTCTATTTATCATAAGATAAGATCATTCTCAACCCACATCACAAACGTTTATTAAAGGATATTTTCCACATAGAGAATCTATATCTTTATTTTATATCCAAATATTATAGTGGATTAAATATTTATAATCCTTAATTGTCTCTACCATCATAAATAGTTCATTTTTATTTCCATTTTTTAAAATATATACTTTATTCTCTTCTAATATAGATATGTTACAATTTGAAATATAGTGATAATTAATATAAATAATCTATGAGAATTTTAATGAAGAAAACTCCATATCATGTGTTGGATGATTCTAATCACAAATTATCAGCAGTAGAGAGGTATAGTCTTTAATATTATAATTTTATAGTATTAAATAATCTATTTCCATCTTTTAAGAATTAATGTATATCAAAAATAATTCTTTATAGGTGGTTATTATATGTACCTTTTCAATTATTATCCTATTATTCATATCCTTAAATCTATCTTCATTTACATTAGTCTAAGGAAACATTACACCATTATGAGTTTTCAAGGATCATGGGATTTAAAATCATGAAATGATTCTTACAAATTTACTATTTTTTCAGTAAAAACGCTTTATTTTGTGATTTTTTTTTCAAAATAATTTAATTTTTTTCATTTTTTTCATTTCACACAACACTTAATATATATATTTTATATGAAATCAATAAGTTTTTCTTATGTTGTACACCACACCATGTTAATCTTTCATTACCCAAAAAAATTATATTAGCTTGCAGTATATGTAACCCTTTTTTGGGTTCTGTTATACACAGTATCATGTCAATTTGATAACATGTGTTACATACAAGATCAAGTTTTACCAAACTACAATATAATATTATTATTATTATTAAAATATTTTTATAGTTATCACATGTCATTTATAATGGAGTTTATTAATATGATTAACTAAATTTTTATAATATTATTTATAAATATATATAAAATGAATCATTTTTTATCAATTAGTTATAAATTACAGTAAAAACTTTTTTAAAAATACTTACTTTTATAAGAAAACAACATTTCAATGTAAAATTACATTTTTATCTCAACCCAATTTTTATAAATTTTTAAAATACAATATATTTAAAATAAATTCAATTAATATTTTTATTCTCATCCAACGTATTTAATATTAATAAGATTAAGATGAATAGAATTATATAATTAAAAAGTGGTATTTTCTAAAAGGTTATTTTCCACCTTTTAATAGAGATCCCATTTTAAATATAAATTTTGACACTTTTATAATTTCTATATAAGAAAATAAACATAAGTTTCAAAATATTGTTATCAAAATTTACTTTGGATTAATTTTTTGGTATTTTTCTGAGAAGTTTAATGTTTTGATGAATAATAAAAACAAATAAATTTTAATTCAAAACATATTTTTATTTTAATTTATTTATATAGTTAAATTATATTTTAATTTTTCGTAAAAGTATAATTATATCTATTATAAATGTATTAATCCAAATTTAGTTCATTTTAAAAAAAAATCACCTTTAAATTTCAAATAAAAACCTTTCAAACATTTGGACTTTTTCACATTAAAAACTCACCATATCGTCTTATCTGTGGAATTAATATTAAATGTATTTATTAAAATTATATTATTTGAATTTATAAAAATTGATTCCATATTAGGAATAAAAATGATATAAAATTTATAGTTTGTTTGTCTTAGTTTTTGAAAAAATATTAGTGAAAGTAATTAAATTTAATTACAGTGATTAAGGTAAAAACAAGGTTAATTAATGACTAAATATATAATATAAGGAGTAAAAATGACTCTACACCTATCTAAAAATATTTTATGACCATATTTGTACCATTAAAACTATAAGGATATTTAATGTTTTATTTTTAACCCTTTGGTGACTACTAAAACGTGGGGATTACTCAAATATTTTCAAGAACACCCATTGTGTCCTTTTCCCCACTCATAAAAGCTCTCCTCTCCTCCCCCTATCATTACACCACTCATGAAATTTTTTCTAAGTAAATAAATTCACATATATCCTTCCAACTCCATTATCTTAATCCTAGAGTCCTATAATTTGTAATAAATCTAACCAGTGATTACCTTTTATGAAAACCAAAAGGAGTTACCCAAATAAGTGGTAACACACTTCAACAGTAACTTTTATTTATTTATTTCTGCACCCCTAAAATATTATTATTACATTATTAAATAATAATCTCAGTATCCAAAATATACTATGAGTTTTTTATATTAAGGGTTCTATCTACACTCACTTTCACTTAGAGAAAATGGGATACACAACATCATTTGTGCTTACGGTGGTCTACCGCCTCATGAAATGATGTCATTCATTCGTCCATTTCCACCTTTAAAGGATGGGAATAATGATAGAAATTATATTTTTATATGATATATATTATATTTATAATTTATTTATTCTTCTATAATTATTAAGTAATATATACCTTCATGATTTGAATTTTTACGTAAATATGATAACTTTGTTTGTGGATGTGTTGATTTCTGCCTCCTCAAAGCGATGTGATTCATTCAAACATTACATGGAATGTATTATGGATGATTATAATAAAAATATATTCTATATATGAAATAATAATTTAAATTTAATTTTAAGCTATATGTTTTTTAAGTTTCGTTATTTCAATACGCCCGTAAAATGAAAACAGCATTTATGCGTACATACGACCTACCTTCTTCAAGAACGGTATATTCTATTTCATATTCATTTCCTTTGTAGAATATTATAAATATTTATATAATTAATATATATGATATTTAAATCATTTTTTACATTCTTGGACTATTTAAATCATAATATATCTATGATTTCCGAGAATAACAAGTCAGAACATACTCAAACAATAAAGCAGATATTACCCAAAACGTAACATTAACATGAAATTGTTATTAAACAGGTAATATGAAGTCATAATAAAATTATATATGGTATGATATATAATAATATGGTTTTATTTTGTATGAATAATAATATTATACTTATTATACAATATTTTTGAATATGCACGAAGATAGTCAAGACTTAAGGTAAGAGTTTATCATCTCACTTTTTATAACTGTGAGATACATTCCATGTTCACCACTCATTTTTTATGTAAGTATTTTAAATGAATATAATAGATTTTAATAGTACATATAAATATATATTAGTATTTATATATCCATTTTATGATATATTTTTCATGGGGTTTATGATTTAAAAGTTTCCAAATCGGTAAGGTGATTTTGTCTTAAGTTGCCTTCTGTAAGACACGTGTCGTGTTATGCGCTGATATTCTTCTATGAGGTGAATATAATTCCCATTAGAATTTTATATCATGAATATTATTATTTTTCATGAAATTATATGCTTTATATAATGTTATTATCTTATGGGAATTATGATTTAACTTTACCAATGTGTTAATAGTTTATTGATACAATCTTATCATTTATCAGGATTGTTTATGGTTATGCTTACATTATTGAACTATTATAATAAATATCTTAAGAAATATAATTAATTTTCATATCCTATTATTATTCAGTTTATGTACATATAATGGTACCATTTTTTCACTCTTTGGTATTTATGATAACTAATCAAATGTTTTAATTAAAATATGACTTTATTTTTCCTTTCGATCGAAAATATTTGATCTTTCAAAACCGTGTTTTCTAAATATGTTTTAAAAAATGTTTTAATACTTTCATATTATGTTTAAAGATAATTTTTATGTTTTTTTACTATTTTAAAAAATGGTTTTAAAAAATATTTTATTGTCTTTTTCCAATCAATGAGCTTTTCTAAACATTTTAAGATGAAAAATGAATGTTAGGCATGTATAAAATTACCCACCATTATGACCATAACTTTTTTGAAGAGTCATTTTTAAGTTTTCAAGGATGTTTTCAAAGATAATTTTTTCCTAATATTCTAGATATTATTTTTTTAAAGTAGTTTTCAAAGAAAAATGTTTTCAAAACACTTTTATGTTTAAAAGGTGTTTTAGATGATTTTCAAAGAATCATTTATAAGTTTTCAAAGTTATTAAAAAGGAAATGGTCTTCATAAATGTTTTATGTTTAAAAATTAGTTTAAATAATTTTCAATATCTCTTTATAGGTTTTATGGAAATTTTATTTCAAAATGTTTTCACGGTTCCATTATAATTTTTCAAGGGAAATTTTTTTCGAAATTTATTAAATGTTATTTACAAAGAAAATTGTTTTAAAAAGGATTTATGTTTCACCATGTTTTTTTAAAATAAAGGATATTTTCCTCAAAAAAAATAAATTATTTTAATATGTTTATTTTATGAGAAGGATTTTCAGTATATTCTATGTGTTAAAAATTGAATTTCATTGAAATGTTATTTTCCCTTATGAAATTATCCAAGTTATATTTAAAAATTCTTATTCTTCTAATATAGAATCCTTTGATATGTTTTAATATTTATTGGGGATATTATCCTATAATACCATTTATATACTTTATTTAATGGTTTATGTTTTTATAGTATTATGTTTATGACACATATTTCTATTACATGGGTTATAAGCTTATGAAACACACTTCTTACCATGGGTTATGCATTGATAAATGATTATGATAAATTTATCTTTTCTATAGGTTATGATATGTTAACATTTTTATGATAAACAATTTATTTCATGGGTTATTCTATGATGTTTATGAAATTCATCTCTTATATAGGTCATGATATGATTATAGTTTTTTTATCATATGGAATGTGTATGTATGATTTTATTATGTGACAAGTGGGACTTATATCTCCCAAGAATTCATTGGGTAAAGATTTATATATAATGAGATAATGATGGTGATAAAGTTGACAAGCGTGATCTACTATGGTAGATGGGGAAACCATATATACAATTGGAATATGGAGAAACATGAACCACTATTGGAAGATGAGTAAACATAATCCACTATGGGAATATGGGGAAACTCTATCCATTGTAGAGGAAGGACTACAACTGGGGATGATGGTGTGTCCTACCCAGTATTTATAGTCCCTATGAATTTCTTTGGTATTTTTTTGACCATTATATTTGAATTATAGGGAATGATATTACATTTTTATGTGTCTTCTAAAATTCAATGTCTTATTCCTATGTTAGACTTTTGCGGTTTATGATCATGATTTCATCATGATTAATGTCTTATGAACTGTCATTATTTATTACATGACTCGTGTATATGATATTTTATATGCAAGTTATGATCTCATTTTATCATACCCTTATGTTCATGATTATGCTTACATATCTCCCTTGTTTACCCTTACAGATCATATGATCACACCCTTTCCTTATGTTTTGTTTTCCTCATGTTATAATGAAATTTTTAGGGTAGGTGTACTAAAGGGGAAGATCATTGTGGGAAACATTAAAGATCATTCACCATACTATAAGTTTGTGTTATAAGTCTCCAATGGAACTAAATAATAATTTTCTTTGGGAATTTTTCTGTGTATTCCACAAAAAAATATTTAATTTCAATGTACAATAATCTTGGGTAGTTGTAGTTAGTATTAGAGAAAAGGATTAGTCATCTATTAGATACTCAGATAAGAAAAAATTTGTGGCATCCCAATGGATATTTCTAATTACATGTTTTATGGATACCTTTAACGATAATCCTAAGGTGTCATAGATTTAATAATGTGTCCAAATTTAGACATCCAATAAGTGAATTTTAATTGTTATGTTGTCATCCACTATGATAATTGTTTCTCATGCTATGGTTTTTGGTTTTAGTAAATGGTGGTAACTATAA
Organism: Viscum album; assembly: GCA_963277665.1. Classification (NCBI taxonomy): domain Eukaryota; kingdom Viridiplantae; phylum Streptophyta; class Magnoliopsida; order Santalales; family Viscaceae; genus Viscum; species Viscum album. Next base: position 55,173,949 of record OY728143.1, on the reverse strand, counting down.
GGAACTAGGTTAATAATGAATGTGAATAATAATATTCGGTTGAGCTGTCAAATGGAATGATCATTGGAATAATGGAAATTGTGATCATGCCTATTCATTTTTAATGTAACATGATTAGAAAAATGTCCATTAAAAACTCTCAAAGCCACCTGGTAAGAGAAATAAATATTTTTTTTAGAATCCTAGTAATTGATAGCATGTAATAAAGGAGATTCAATTTCCTTTCTATCAAGAATGTGTTAATAAATACATAAATGGATATCTTAGTGGAATGGAATGATTTTTTGACTCTAGAATATAATTACACAAAGAAAAAAACAGTAAAGGGAAAATGAAAAGTTCAGTTAACACAATGTATGGGAATATTGGCATACCAAAGGAACTATTAATTGATGAATTATTTAAATGTGTAAGGAATGGGAATTATGAAAATCTATGTCCTATGTGGGAATATCTTGAATATAATCATCAATTTGGTATAATTAATTTTTATATTGTTTCTAATTATGGTACTAGACGCGAAATTTGAAAGGTAATATGTATTAATTAATGGGGGTGAGGTTGAATATTTAATGTTTTAAATATGATGTGAAATAATTGAAGTGTTTATGTATTTGGGTCAATGAATTATGTTGTATTAATTCTGAAATATATAAGGACTATTAAATTTATGTTATTCACTATGTATATACAATAATATGTTTAGTGGTTCTAATGAACTAGATAATTTATTTAATAGAATGGTTATATTCATGGGAAACATAGGATTAATGGTAAGATAACCCTTAATATATTCCTAATATTAAGATAATGATGTTTGGATAATATAAATTGAACGGTACTAATTACCAAGGAATTGATTGATTGCATTTTGAAAAATTGGACTATGTTATCGTTGATAAAGTTTACATAATTTTTGGATTTAAATAATATATCCAATAATTATTGGAATAAGGAATCATTCATGGTTTAAATAATGATATATGGAAATTCAGTTTATTACCATGTTTCATGATATCACATGATGAATTTATTAACATTATTGGTTTGTGACAGACAAGATATACTTTAGGATATGTGGGGGATCAATTTTAAGATGATTTTGATAAATTTATTGACATAAATTATAAACTTTTTGGACTTTCAACATTTGTAAGGGTTACAAGGTTAAAAATTTATGAAATTGATTACATTAAACTTTGAATGAGGTTTTAAATATTAAAGTATTATCTTGACTTATGAGGATTTATTCATATTAGAAAAATTATGATAACCATTCATTTGAGATAAAGACATATGGAATGACCTATCATTCTATTTATGGATCTCATGATTTACTAATAATTCAAGAATAAAAAATTCACCTTAATTTCTGGTAATAATAGATAAAGTGGAAATTTATTAAGGAAAAGTAAAGGGATATATTGTTATGAAATAAATGAAGTATATATTCTCATGAAAATTCCTCAACTTTAGGAAAAGGGACTTGAAATAAAAAAAATCTTATTATCATCATTTTTATGATATCAATGACCTTTTCCAATCCTATTGGGGTTAGGGATTTATGAACTTTAAATTTCTCTTAACCTTGTTCTCTATTACTCTCCTTCATAACTTGGAAGTTATATTTCTCTTTTGTTTCCATGTTTTTACTTCCCAACTATGTTCTCTTATGAGGGAACCTAGTAATGTATTACTCTGTGTAACCATTATATTTCCAACTTACCCTTTTTAAAGGAAATTTTGGTGTATATTTTTATTATATGGTTTTATATGAATGGAACTTTCAATTATTAATCCTTTGATATCTCAGATAAATTTTTAGGTAGAAATTCATTTTAAGGGGGTATAATGTAAACCCCCTAGATTCTGTTAATTTTTTTGAATAAATTTAATCTTTTTAATATTTTTCATTCACAAAACACTAAATATAGATTATGATATATAATGGAATTATGTCTAGAATATGTTATATGAAAAACCATGTGAATATTTAACTACACATAAGGCTTATATTATCTTTTAGTACACGCATCCCTATGTTTGGATTGTGTTACACACAATACTGAGTCCCTTCAATAGCTTGTCTTAAAATAAAGACATATTTTTACCAAACTACAATATATTATTAATATTATTATTAAAATATTATTTTAATTATCACATATCAACTATAAATAAAATTAAGATTTATATTAACTATAATTTGAAAAAATTATTTACACATGTTCATAAAATGAATCCTTTTATTATCAATAATTTAAAAATGAATATGAGGACTATTTGAAAATAAAGAAATTTATTTTCTATGAAAACTAATTTTCTATGTACAAAAAAAATTCACTCAAACAACTTATAATGAATGTTTTCATAAAAAATTATATATAATATGTTAAATAAATAGTTATTATACTCATTCAATTTATTTTAAATGTGCATGATATAAATAAATCCAATTATATGAATAAAAATATGTATTTTTATAAAAGGTAGTTTTATAGCCTTTAAATGGAAAACCCATTTTAAATTTAATTTTGAAACTTTTATATTATTTATACTGAAAAAAAAATATTTTGTAATTTTTTATATCAAAATTTAATTTTGGTGAATATTTTTCCTTTTTATGAGAAGTTTCTTATATTGATGAATACAGAAAAACACTGAATTTTAATTTAAAACTACTTTTTAGACTAATTTATTTATATAGATAAATTTTGTTTTAATTTATTTAAATTATTATAAGATAAATTATATAAAAATTATATAATTTATGTCATTTTAACCAATTTATTATTGAAATTTCATATAAAACCTTTCAACCTTTTGGAAATTTTCAGTTTAAAAACCTATATTCTCATTCTGTCTGTAGGATTAAGTTTATATTAATTTGTTCCACTAATATGATTTTAATTTGTAAAAATGGTATCCATATTTGGGATCAAGATGATTTATAATTTATATTAAGTTCAATTTTTTTTAACCAAAATATTAGTGAATTTATTTAAAATTAATTATAGTGATTAATGTAAAAGCATGCTTAATTAATGACAAAACTTTGAATATGTGGTCTAAAAATGCCCCTACACTTGTCTAAAAATATTATATATCCCTATATAGACCATTTTACCTATATTTATCTATAATGGTATACTTTTAATACATATTGGACATCTAAAACGTGTGGGGCACTCAAATATTTTCAAGAATACCCAATGTGTCCATTTCCCAACATATAAAAGGCCTCCCCTTCTTCCCCTCTCTTTATACATCTCATTTCCATTTAGATCATTCAAAACCTACCAAAATATCCTCTCTTTTACTATAACTTTATATTAAAATCCTCCCTTTGGTTATAAATCCTACCAATTAATCCCTTATGTGAAACCCAAAAGGAGTTACCCATAGATGAGGTAACACCCTTCAATAAGAACTTTGTTTTTATTTATTTATACAGCCAAAAAATATTTTTAAAAAAATATTAGATAATAAATAAATTATCTTAAATATACTTATATTTTTTATATTAAATTTTTAACCCAAAATCACACATACTTCTATCAAATGGGATACACAATCAACATTCATGTGTACAGAGGATGATCGTCTCGTGAACGGATGTTGTTCGTTCTTCAATTACAACCATTAAAGGTTTGAAATTGTAAATAAATTTTGTATTTATATGATATATATAATATCTATGATTTATTTTTTTTATTTAATTACTATATAACACATACATTCATGATTTCTATTTTTTTAAATATGACTACATTATTTTTGGACATATGGACTACCGCCTCCTCAAAGTGATGTGATTCGTTCAAAATTTACATAGAATGTATTAATAATAGGTTTGATAAAATAATATGATATATATGAAATAATAATGACACTATTATTCTAATATATATATATATATATATATATTTAAATATAGTAAAATTAATTTAATTCTTCCTATATAATAATAAAACAAAAACAGTGTCCATGCATACATATGGCACACAGTCTCTATGAACAGTGTATTTCATTTCATATTACTATATATAATGTGTTTTTATAAATATTTATATAATGAATATATATGATATGAAAATCATTTTATACATTCTCTAAATAATTAAATCATTATTTAAGTAAGATGGTCAATAACAACAAGTCAGAACATATACGAAAAACAAAGCGGGTTTTACGAGAAACGAAATATTAACATGAAATTGTTATCAAAATGATAATATAATGTCATAATAAAATAAAATATTTCATTATATATAATTATATGATAATTTGGTAAATTTATAATAAACATATACTTATTATATAGGATTTTTTACTGTGTATGTTGAAATTCAAGACTTAATGTAAGGGTTTTCTCATCTCACTTTTTATATATGTAATATACATGCCATGATCACCACTAATTTCCTTTGTGTGGTGTATATACATACCAAGAATGTATTATATGATAATTTTACTTAAATTTATGGTTATTTACATATTCATTTTATGACTGCTATTTTATGGTGTTTAGGGTTCAAAAGATACTAAATCGGTACAATAATATTGTCATAAGATTCCTTCTTTAAGACACATGTTATTTCATGATCCTATATTATTCTATGAGGTGTATATAATTCCATTTGACATGTTATATAATGAATATTATTTTTTTAATGATATTATAAGATTCATGTAATGTTATTAAATCATCTAGATTATGATTGAAAGATACAAAAGTAGTAAGTGTTTATTGATACAATCTCATCATTTATCGGGATCATTTATGATTATGCTTCCATTCATGAAATATTATCATTCATATCTTAATAACACTCATGAATTTTCTTATCCCCTAATTATTCATGTTATATCCAATTAATGGTACCATGTTTTCACACTTTGGTACTTAATAGAATTAATATTTATTTGTGAAAATCTTTCCTTATTTATGCTTTTAATTAAAAATTTGTGTTCTTTCAAAACTATATTTTCTAAATATTTTTTAAAAAATGCTTTAATATTATCCAATGGTGTTTAAATATAATTTTTATCCATTTTGTAACTTTTTAAAACCATTTTATAAAGGTAATAGTCTTGTCTTTTTCTAATCATATATATTTAATAAACTATTTAAGGTGTAGAAGGATTGTTCGGTGCGTACGGAATTACCCACCATCATGACCATAAATTCCTTGAAGATTATATTATAAGTTTAAAGGGTTATTTTTAAACAAATTCCAATATTCAGGTAATGTTTTTGGTTTAAAGTGGTCTTGAAAGTGAATGGTTTAAAAAAATATGTTTTTAATGTGTTTTAAATGATTTCTAAAGATTCATTAATAATTTTTCAAATATGTTTCAAAGGAAAAGGTCTTCAAAATGAATTATTTTTAAAAATATTTTTAAATTATTTTCTATATTTCAATATAGATTTTAAAAAAAATATTTTAAAATGTTTTCGATATTCCTTTATAAGTTTTCAAGGAATTTGTTTTTCAAAATATCTTCAAGATTATTTAAATTAGAAATGGTTTTGAAAAGGTTTTAGGTTTCAAAAAAAAATTCATATAATAAAGGATATTTTCCTCAAAAAATATTTTAAATTATTTTAAAGTGTCTCTTTTAATTAAATTTTTTTGATTATGTTATATGTTTTAAAAAGTGAATTCTAAAGAAAGGTCATTTTACCTTAAGAAATACTTCAATTGATCTTTCAAAATCCTTCTCCATGTAATATGACATCCTTTGAAATAGTTTTATCTTTATTGGGAACATAATCCAAGAATACCATTAAAATTATTTCATTGATGGTTTATGTTATTATAGTATGATATTTATGAAACATGTTTCTCTTCCATGGGTTATATGCTTATGAATCTTTGTTATTTTCATAGGTTATGCTTTGATAAACTGACTATGAAACCTGTCTCTTTTCTAAATGTTGTGATATGATGAAATTTTAATAATACCCATTTCATGGGTTATGAAATGATATTTATGAAACCTGTATCTTTTTTGGGTCATGATATGATAAAAGTTTTATTATCTTATGGTACATGTATATATGATTTTATTATGTGATGGGTAAGACCTATATATCCCTCTAATGAGTTGGGTAATTATTTATATCTCATGAGATAATTATGGTAGTATAGTCGATTGGATTAATCAACTATGGAATATGGGGAAACCCTATCTACTATAGGGAGATAGAGAAACCATATCTACTATGAAAAGATGGGAAAACCTGATCCACTATAGGAAGATGGGTAATCCTGATACCTTATAAGGAAATGACTATGATTGGGGATGGTGGTGTGTCCCACCCAGTAGGTATAGTCCCCATGAAGTTCCCCAATAAATTTTTTATAATGATTCTTAACTTATAGGAAATGATATTACATGTTTATATGTGAGCTAAAATTCTATGTCTTCTTCCTAATTAAGATTTCATGAATTATTCTCTTAATTTCTTCATGATCCATGTCTTATTAACTGTAATTATTTATTTCATGACACATATATATGATCTTTGATATACAGGGTATGATCTTGTAATATTATGACCATGTTCTCATAACCTTATTTTTATGATTATTCTTACGTATCTCCTTTTTTTTTCTCTTACTGAGCATCTGATCTCACCCGTTTCTTTTGTTTTATTTTCTTCAGGTTATAAAGAAAGTTTTTTGGTAGGGTTAATAATGGAGAAGATCTTTGAGGGAAATATTGAAGAGCTTTCACTAGACTATAATTTTGTGTTCAATTTTTCCAAAGGCACTAAACTATTAGGGTCTTTAGGTGGGTGTTTGAGTATTCTACAAAAATTATGTAATGTCAATGTAGGTTAAGTGAGGGTCATTATAGTTTTGATCAAATCATATTAAACTATTAATCTAGATTATAGATTTTAGTTTGGGTCATTATTTAATTGACTTAATTTTTAAAGTATTAAAATATATAACCTCTTTTTTATTACATCACACGTGAATTATAATTCTTGTAGATAAAAAATCATACTTCCTAAACATGTCTTGATAATTATACATTCATTATGTCTTAGGAAAACAAAACTTGATGGAACCTCATGCTCCCAAATTATGTTAGAGTACATAATGATACCATATATAAATAAATCTATAAAATATTCAAGGTAATCTCTACTGTCTCTATTCATTATGTATATATTTTTTCGGAAAATTGGTGAATCTAAAGGGAATTACTGTGAACTCATTATGTTAGTGTAAAGACCCGGAAATTTGAAGGAAAATGTTTTCTTAATTTTCTTTGGGATTTTACAAGAACATAGTTTCTGAAAGCGCCTGATTCTGAGGCCCAGTGTTCCCGGAATCATTTTCTGAAGTTTATCTCGGGTACGTTCAGTGAACGAATGAGCGGGTTTTCCTAACTTTTGATCCGGTGCTCAGAATTGAAATCTGAGGGCACCGATGAAACCGCAGTGTCGATAATCGCTTAAGAACACCTTTTCTGGGGTTTCGTTTTCTCAGGAGGAGATGTTAAAAATTTTGGAAGGTAAAAATAAAATTGAGCTACAATTTTATTTCTTTTTAAGTGGTTATATCTTTTGAGTGGAAGTTGGGAAACTATCCATGAGAGGTTAAGAGGGTGGTGGGGCCCACAAAAACTCCACCTCTTCAAATTCTCTAACCCCCCCCCCCCCCCCATAACTCTTCCCCTTTAAACCCCCACGTATTAAATGATGTGACTTCCTTTCACATTAAATCATGCCATTTAATTTGGGAGTTAAGCATTTGAATTTTAAATGTGTGCCATGTTATAATAAAATAGGCATAACACTTATTTTATTTGGGGGTTGTTTCATGGTGTTGGGTTTTTGAGAGAGGGAGAAATCTTCCTCTAAAGAAGTTCATCTTCCACATTAAAGAATGCGAAGAACGCCACTCTCCGACGAAGAAATCCAACACTAAAGAAAGACGACGTGACTTTCTACTCCTCTCCGTAGCTGGTGTGAGACGCCGCCTCACCTCGAACGATCTTCGACAAGCGTGTATGGAACCCTCTTCCATGACGTTCAATTCTGCAAGGAACCTTCATTCAATGATTCCATCAAGGTAGGGGGTTTGGTTTAATTTATGTGGATTATATCCTAGGTATTTGATTATTTTTTTAATAGTCATTGAGCCGCCTGTTATCGTAATAACGGGAGGAGTTCGGACCGCAGGAACTAGGCCGACCCTCCTCCCCCTATTTATTATTGTTCTTGTTACGTCACAAGAAAAGGCGGCGCGCTGCAGTGGCACCATGCGGAAACAATGAAGAATGGGTGAAGAAGCGTGGCGCCATCACACCGCGCCATTGTGGCATTTCGAAGGCTCCATAGATCGTTTAATTGACGGTGGACCGTCGGGCATTGACGGAACAGGCCGCAGTGGCATTTTGAAGGCTTAGCAGTGAAGGGTAGGTCTCGGGAGGACCTTCAGTGAAAACAGAAGGCAAAACGGACCACCGGAGCATGTCTGGTGGTCCGCAGAAGGCCCTGCAGGCGCGCCTCGCCGGCACGACGGTGCCGGCTGCGGCGCCCGGTGCACCGTCGGGAAGGTCCGCCGCGGCTTCAGCTGCGGCAGCAGGTGGCGGTCCCGCAGCCGCGCGGGACCGAGGGAGATGCGGCGGTCAGCGCCGCGTCGCTGGCAGGGAGCGGCCCCCACGCGGGGGCCACAGCTTCAATCAGGGGGGCGCACACCTCCCCCCCCTGTCTGCTCAGCTCGGCTCACCGAGCTGGCCAGGCGACCGCGCGAGCGCGCCAGGTCGGGCCGCGCCCAGGCCAGGCCGAGACGTGCCCTATTGGGCCGGACTCGGACCCGGTTCGGGTCGACCCGGTTCGGGCCGACCAAGGGGGTCTCAGGCCGGGTCGGTCTGGGGCCGAACACCCTTTTCTCAGGCAGTTTTTGTTCAAACACCCATATCTTGGGCTACGGACCTCCGATCGACACACCGCCAGTTGAGATGTGATACTTGGATCGAGACGGTCGTTTTAGTATATTAAACTCAAAGTTTGTGAGAACTTTTGGTACATCCAAGTTGGTTCGAACCCGAAACCAACCGGGGCCTCGGAGCAGTAACGCTTATAACTTGAACTCCGGACGTCCGATTGGCGTGCCGTCAATTTTGTTGGATTCCTCTTGATGAGACGGAACTTTTTCCATACTTCTCCTGAGTTTTGGATGCTGTTGGATAGTGGCCGGGTTGGATTGAACCTGTAATCCAACCGGGCCCCTAGAACGGAATGGCCGATAACTTCCAGACTGGACGTCCATTTGATGACCCGTCAGCGGTGTTGGTGATCACATTGAGAAACGGTCCCTATGAGTATACCCTATGAGAGTTTGGGGTACAGTTGAGATATGTCCGGGTTGGTTCACACACGAAACCAATCGGGCCCCTAGGATGAAAAGGCTAATAACTCACAGACCGGGCATCTGATTGACGCGTCGTCTATTGCGTTGAGACCCCTATGACGAGGCGGTCCTTTGAGATACATATTAATGGGACTTTGTGATACTTGGAGTATTGACCTGTAGCTCGTGGGGCGGACACTCCCGGAGACGAGCATACGGAGTACGAAGGTCGTGTAGCTGGCTGAGACCTGATGACTGCTTGTCCGATTCGATTCGGAGTGACTAGCATAGCCAAGTGGGGAGCACTACTTTGTGAGGTGGCAGACCCACGGAGGAGGAGCACTAATTTGTGAGGTGGCAGACCCGCGGTACTCGATAGGAGGAGTACCTCTGTAGGCTATGAGGGGGAGCACTACTGTGTGAGGTGGCAGACCCATGGCGGAGGAGCACTACTGTGTGAGGTGGAAGACCCGCGGTACTCGACAGGAGGAGTACCTCAGTAGTCTTTGGTTAGTGACCATTACCTCAGAGTCGTGACAGGATCATTTTACTCTCCAGATATGGAGCTCTTCATCAGTTACGATTTCGATAATGAAAATCCTTGTTTGAGCTAAGTCTTTGACCTTTGTGTTTACTCATGATTGAGATGGGTTACTTGATAACTTAGGTATAAGTACGGGCTTATACCTAAGTAAGGGTTATATGTTGATATCCTTCTTTGTGGTTAACCTTGTTGGATTTAGTGAGACCTTGAGGGTCTCGGGGTCCCTACTGAGTATCGTATACTCACCCCTGCATGGGCTATGCCCGCACTTCGTTGTGTTGGATGCAAACGTCGGGCAGCGCTGACAGAGGCCGAGTGTTCGAGGACTGGACGGTACCCAGAGGTGGACCTCACGACGATTCAGTATCTGGAGGTGGACTTCACGATGAGATGACACTCAGAGGAGGTTGCTGGGAAAGAGCATTGTGGAGTCTATCTGTACCTACCCTTAAGGTAGGATCCGCAGAGGATGATCCAGGAGCTGCGCTATCTGTACCTACCCTTCAGGTAGGATCCGAGGAGGACGACCCAGGAGCTGCTTCCATTCTTCCAGCTGTTTGTCTTTTTCTGTTGTACTTTTGTTCAGTTGTAGCTGTACATTCGATTGGGTTTGTATTCTGGCTCATTTACTTTTCATCACTTCCTTTTGTACTTAGTGTATTACTTCCGCTTGTACTCTGTGGTGTTTTGTTTACTTTTATAAAGGCAATGCTTTCCCAGTTATCAGGAATTATGCCTTTGGTGCTAGTCGCCAGCCCCTGGCCTATGGAAGGCGGGCTTGGGGTAGTCACAGCATGGGCCCCGAGGACGGGTCGTGACAAATTGGTATCAGAGGAGTCGGTTCTACCGCAGAACTAATAACTCTGGTATTTTTCTTCTATGAAGAAATAGTGTTAATGGTACCGACTGTGGTTTTCAGTTCAGGGAGTCCAGTGTTGGTGCGGGCGGCTGACGTATCCATACACTAGGACCCTGACAACTGATTTCCAACTTTGTGCATGAAAACACTGATTGTGTGTGTGTTTTCAAAGGTTTTCCCTTAAAACAGCTCAAACCAGGTCAGTTCACCAGGTATAAATCGTTTGACCGTGTCACTTTTGTTTCTTTCAGGATGCCTCCCCGCGGATGACCAGCTAGAGCCCCGAGAGTTATACATACTAACAGTCCGTCAAGCAACGTGGCCTCAGTACAGGGCCATATCCCAGTTGAGGCACCAGTAGAGGCACCAGCGGTACTACTACCCGTTGGGCCACTGATGCCACCAGCCCCAGCAGCAGAGGGTGCACGCCGCTTGAGCGCACTGCACGAGTTCCAGTGCTAGAGGCCACCCAGGTTAAGGGGAGAGACAGACCCGCAGGCGGCTGAGGATTGGCTGGAGGCTATGGTGAGAGTCTTCAGGCTAGTGGGGATGCCAGAAGACTTCATGGTGATCCTTGCTGCCAGCCTTCTTCAGGAAGTAGCAGGCAGATGGTGGAGCCTGATGCTCTAGATGCATGACGAGGTGACACTTCTGTGGGCAGACTTCGAGAGCCTGTTCCGGGCAGAGTTTGTACTAGCCACCCTTTGAGCGGTGTATATACAGGAGCTGCTACATCTACAAAAGGGTAGCATGACGGTGGAACAGTACTCAGCGAGGTTCGCAGACCTCTCGCGCTACTCCACAGATATGGTATGGGACCCGTTCTTCAGGGCCTGAACCTTCGAGCCGGGGCTTAGGCAAGAGATTAGAGCTTCTGTTGTTTCTCACAGCATCCTGATGCAAAAAAGGGGTGTTGGAGCGAGCCCTCTTAGTAGAGAGTTTCCTTGATGATCAGTCTCCAGAAGCAGGACCCACCACTATCCAGTATGCGGTAGAGTCTTCTGCAGCAGGCAGTAGACAGATGACACAGAGGTCCAAGAGGACCAGACCTACAGGTGGTCGACCGCATGACTCAGGGTCGGTAGTGAGAGGCACCAAGGGGAATGACAGAGCCAGACCTTCCATGCAGTGTTACTCCTACGGCGGGATTGGTCACATGGCACGTGACTGTCCGACCCGCCATGCAGATGAACAGCAGTTAAATGAAGAACCTCCCATGCAGAGGCAGAGGTTCAATCGAGGCGGACTACTAGGAGCATAAGGCCGATGGAGGGGAGCTGGCCGTGCAGCTGGAGGTGGATGACGCTTCGAGATATTGCCACCACCACCACCAGGAGGTCCACCCCGACCGCAGGGAATAGGTGGACAAGGGAGAGCTCAGCTTCAGGCAGCAGAAGCAAACGACTACGGAGTTCCGGAAGCAAGTGGACAGGAGAGGAACTAGTGGTTTCCTTTTTTTCTTCGTACCTCTATTTCCATGTTGTTGTTACATTTGTGTCTTTTTACCATTAGCTTCAATAATAAAAAAGACACATACCTTTGTGAAATTTTCTTCTTTCCTTTTTGTGTACTAAGAGGTTCCAGTTTAAACTGTTGACTTGACCCTCACTTTCAAGATTCCTAATGGAGGAGACCTAGTTACCTCATGCTGATGCCGATAGTGTGAATCGACCCTTAGAGACGAGAGTGACGGTTGGATCTCTTGGTAGTAACATCGAGGCCTTATGTTGTCATCCATGGCATGAATACATCATTCATGTCCGGATTGACTATATTAGGAAAATAACGTGGTTCATCCAGGGGATGAGACCGGATTTCTCTTATCAGCAAAGAAGAAATCATAGCAGCTCTTCTGGGACCAGAGATGGTCCAGGCCATGACAGAGAAGGTCCAGGTCATCCAAGAGCGGATGAGGACAGCTCAGAGCCAACAGAAGACTTATACTCACAAGAGGCAGAGACCACTAGAGTTAGAGGATGGCGACCATGTTTTCTTATGGGTATCACCTCGACGTGGAATTACGGAGATTTGGCTGAGGAGGCAAGTTATATTCGTGCTTCATTGGACCCTTCAAGGTCCTCAGAAGGGTAGGCGAGGTGGTTTACCACTTGACTTTTCCACCTCAGTTTCAACGGATGCATGAAATCATCCATGTACCTCAGCTGAGGAGATACGTGCATGATCCTTCACACATCATCGACCTCAAGAAGTTAGATGTCGATGACAGGGAGACATGTGCGGATATTCCAGTGGAGATCGAGGATCGACAAGAGCGGGTCCTACGTGAACGATTGATTCCTCAGGTGTGCTTTCACTGGAAGCACAGGAACCTCCTAGGGAGCACCTGGGAGCGGAAGGCTCAAATGCGTTCTCAGTACCGCTTTTGTATCCCTATTTTGTGTTAAATATTTATGGGGTCGTAAAGCCCTGAGGTGGGAGTAATGTGAAGACCCAGAAATTTCAAGGAAAATGTTTTCTTAATTTTCTTTGGGATTTTACAAGAACGCAGTTTCTGACGGCGCCTGATTCAGAGGCCCGGTGTGCCCGGAATCATTTTCCTAAGTTTAGCTCGGGTACGTTCAGTGAATGAATGAGCGGGTTTTCCTAACTTTTGATCTGGGGCTCGGAATTGAAATCTGAGGGCACCGATGAAACCGCAGTGCCGATAATTTCTTAAGAACCCATTTTCTGTGGTTGTGTTTTCTTGGGATGAGATGTTAAAAATTTTGGAAGGTTAGAATAAAATTGAGCTACAATTTTATTTCTTTTTAAGTGGTTATATCCTTTGAGTGGAAGTTGGGGAACTACCCATGAGAGGTTAAGAGGGTGGTGGGACCCACACGAACTCCACCTCTTCAAATTCTCTAACCCCTGCATAACTCTTCCCCTTTAAACCCCCATGTATTAAATGATGTGATTTCATTTCACATTAAATCATTCCATTTAATTTGGGAGTTAAGCATTTGAATTTTAAATGCATGGCATGTTATAATAAAATAAGAATAACACTTATTTTATTTGGGGGTTGTTTCGTGGTGTTGGGTTTTTGAGAGAGGGAGTAATCTTCCTCTGAAGAAGTTCATCTTCCATGTTGAAGAACGCGAAGAAGGCCAATCTCTGATGAAGAACGCCACTCTCCGATGAAGAAAGCCAACACCAAAGAAAGATGGCGTGACTTTATACTCCTCTCCACAGCCGGTGTGAGATGCCGCCCCACCTCGGACGATCTCCATCAAGCGTGTAAAGAACCCTCTTCCACGACGTTCAATTCCGCGATAAACCTTTGTTCAACGATTCCATCAAGGTATGGGGTTTGGATTAATTTCTGTGGATTATATCCTCGGTCTTTGATTAATTCGTTGATAGTCGTTGAGCCACCTGTTATCATAATAACGGGAGGAAGTCGGACCGCATGAACACGGCCGACCCTCCTCCCCCTATTTATGATTTTTCTTGTTGCAGCACGAGCAAAGGAGGCTCGGTGCAGCGGCACCACGCGGAAACAATGAAGAATGGGTGAAATAGTGTGGCGCTATCGCGCCGCGCTGTTGCGGCGTTTCGAAGGCTCTGCAGATCGTTTAATTGATGTTGGATCATCGGGAATTGACGGAACAGGCTGCAGTGGTGTGTTGAAGGCTTAGGAGTGAAGGGTAGATCCCGGGAGGACCGCCGGCGAAAACGGCAGGCAAAACGGACCACCGGAGCACATCCGGTGGTCCGCGGAAGGCCCTGTCGGCGCACCACACCGGCACGGCGGCGCCAGCGGCCGGAGGCGGAGCCCGGTACTGGCCGGCCTCCAGGAGGCGGCGGCGCCCGGCGCACCGCGAGGAAGGTCCGCCGCGGCTGAAGCGGCGTCAGAAGGCGGCGGTTCCATGGGACTGAGGGAGACGCGGCGGCCAGCGCCGCGTCGCTGGTAGGGAGCAGCCCCCACATGGTGGCCACAGCTTCAATCAGGGGGGCGCGCGCCTCCCCCCCCCCCCCCCCCATGCGCTCAGATCGGCTCGCCGAGCTGGCCACGCGACCGCCCGAGCGCGCCAGGTCGTGCCGGGCCGCCCCGCCCGGGCCTGGCTGTGCCCTATTGGTCCGGACCCGGACCCGGTTCGGTTCGACCCGGTTCGGGCCGACCTAGGGGGTCTTGGGCCGGGTCAGTCCGAGGCCGAACCCCCTTTTCTCAGGCAATTTTTGTTCAAACACCCGTATCTTGGGCTAAGGACCTCCGATCTATGCACCGTTAGTTGCAATGCGATCCTTGGATCGAGATGGTCGTTTCGGTATATTACACTCAAGGTTTCGGAAAACTTTGGGTATGGCCAGGTTGGTTCGAACCCGAAACCAACAGGGCCCTCAGAGCGGTAACGCTTATAACTTGAACTTCGGACGTCCAATTGACGTGCCGTCGACTTTGTTGGATTCCTCATGATGAGACGGAACTTTTGGAATACTTCTCCTGAGTTTTGGATGTAGTTGGATAGTGGCCAGGTTGGATTGAACCCGTAATCCAACCGGGCCCCTGGAACGGAAAGGCCGATAACTTCCAGACTGGACGTCTGTTTGACGAACCGTCAGCGGCGTTGGTGATCACGTTTAGAAACGGTCCCTATGAGTATACCCTATGAGAGTTCGGGGTACAGTTGAGATATGGCCGGGTTGGTTCACACACGAATCCAACCGGGCCCCTGGGACGACAAGGCTAATAACTCACAGACCAGGCGTCTAATTAACGCGTCGTCGGTTGCATTGAGACCCCTATGACGAGGCTGTCCTTTGAGATACTACTTCGTGGGACTTTGTGATACTTGGAGTATCGACCTTTAGCTCGTGGAGTAGACCCTCCTGGAGACGATCATACGGAGTGCGGAGACCGTGTAGCTGGCTGAGACCTGATGACTGCTTGTCTGATTCGATTCGGAGTGACCAGCATAGCCCAGTGGGGAGGACTACTTTGTAAGGTGGCAGACCCATGGCGGAGGAGCACTACTTTGTGAGGTGGTAGACTCATGGTACTCGACAGGAGGAGTACCTCTGTAGGCTATGAGGTGGAGCACTACTGTGTGAGGTGGCAGACCCATGGCGGAGGAGCACTACTATGTGAGGTGGCCGACCCACGGTACTCGACAGGAGGAGTACCTCAGCAGTCTTAGGTTAGTGAGTAGTACCTCAGAGTCGTGATAGGATCACTGTACTCTCTAGAGATGGAGCTCTTCAGTAGTTATGGTTTTAATAATGAAAATCTTGGTTTGAGCTGAGTCTTTGACCTTTTTGTTTCCTCATGATTGAGATGGGTTACTTGATAACTTAGGTATAAGTATGGGCTTAAACCTAAGTAAGGGTTATCTATTGAGATCCTTCTTTGTGGTTAACCTTGTTTGATTTAGTGAGACCTTGAGGGTCTCGGGGTCCTTACTGAGTATCGTATACTCACCCCTACACGGGCTATGCCCGAACTTCATTGTGTTGGATGCAGACGTCGGGTAGTGCTGACAAGGGCCGAGTGTTCTAGGACTGGACGGTACTCGGAGGTGGACCTCATGACGAGTCAGTATCTGGAGGTGGACTTCACGACGAGACGACACTCGGAGGAGGTTGACGGGCGAGAGAATTGTGGAGGCTATCTGTACCTACCCTTCAGGTAGGATCTATGGAGGACGATCCAGGAGTTGTGTTATCTGTACCTACCCTTCAGGTAGGATCCGAGGAGGACGACCCAGGAGCTGCTTCCATTCTTCCAATTGTTTGTCTTTTTCTGTTGTACTTTTTTTCAGTTGTAGTTGTAATTTTGATTGGGTTTGTATTCTGGCCCATTTACTTTTCATCACTTCCTTTTGTACTTAGTGTATTACTTCCACTTGTACTATGTGGTGTTTTGTTTACTTTTATAAAGGCAATGCCTTCCCAGTTATCAGGAATTACGCCTTTGGTGCTAGTCTCCAGCCCCTGGCCTATGGAAGGCAGGCTTGGGGTAGTCACGGCACAGGCCCCAAGGACGGGTCGTGACAGTTAGTACCTGTTTTGAAAGGAATTATTGGGTATATCTTCCATCCTCAAATTTATTTTATGATACAATGATAGATTATCCAAATTAATGAAGTATTATGATCCACATAGATGATCAAAAAATTCATCAATCCATGGTCGTATATATTTATTCTCTGTCATCAGTTTCTTGAGTTTATGATAATCAATGTCGTGGTGCATTGAACCATCTTTCATCAGGACAAATAGGATCATTAATCCACATGGTAATGCAATTATAATCTTCAATACCTTTTCAAACTTATTATTTTTTCGCTTATTTAGAATCTCATATTCAATAGGGGTTATTTTAAACGGAATATTGGATATTGGTAGACATATAGGTACTTGTAAATTTTTTAACTCAATTCTGTGATAAGTAGGATGACTAAAAATTCAATTAGTTAATACATCAAAAACTTCCATTACAATGGGAATGTCTTCTGGAGTTTCAATCTCATATTCCATAATCATTTGAGTTAGATTTTAATTATCCAAGTTAAATGTTTTCTATTCTTGTGATTAATTTTACAACCTAGATTTATCCCCCTAATTATGCCTATATAGAATTAGTGGATGATTTTAGACATGGTATGTGATTTCTTTCTGATGAAAATTGATATTGAGTTTTTATATGAATATATAATATTTACCCAATATAGAATTTAATTTCCTTAAATTGGGGTATGATTCTATTTTACGAGAGATTTACCACACAAATATTTATTTGGAAGTACTTATATACTTATGATGAAATTATTCCCTCTACTTCTAATTTCACTGATCACTCAAACTCCATGTTTTGAAGGGTGTTTGAATAATTCTAAAAAAATGAATGATATGAAAGTATTTGTAAATATAAAATAAAAGATTGCCTTTTATATTCTTGAATGAATAACTTCATTATCAATCACATCATCTTTTCCTAGATCCACCTTGGTGGTAATGGTAGAATTATCCTATCCCAAATATCTAGGCCTTGATGATTGTTTTCCTCAATAATCATTGAATACCATTTTCATTGAAAAATGATATTCATAGATTTCAAGTTCCGAGAAGTAAAAATAGGTGAACATAGACTTATTGATTATTAAAACTAGAATTTCTCTCTATACATTATAGGGAGTATTAGTCTCCCTTGAACATCGATTAACTTAATTTCCATCCATTCAACACATTAAATACATCTTTCTCCCATTAAGTCTATTATAAGGATTCTTCTTACTGAAATTATCGCATGTGGCTATTTTATTTTCTTTTTTCCATAATATTATTTAATGATTCTCAAAATCTAAAATAAGTTCTCTCTTTTTCTTCAATCACCTGATATCATTGAGAACCACCAATCTTGATATCGATTTTATAGGCATATGAAATAACAACCTCATAGATATCATTATATTGAATTAAAAAAGAATTTATTAGAGTCAACATTATGTAAATGATTAATTTTTCATGATTACTTTTAGGATTATAGATAAATCTAGAGGAATACTGTGAAAATCTTATGATTTTTTCCTTATAAGACATGATAGATTCATACTCTTTTTATTGAATTGAAGAAACTACAACTCAATTTTAAATTGGAGTGACTGGGTAATGTATTTAGAGAACATAAATTATTTAATACTTCCAATTGCATGGACTTGATGTCTTCCATATCTACAATAATATGTATATATATACAGTACTAATTGGATTTTTGCACTAGAAAATAAATATCCAGTCTGAATCTCTAATGTTTGAAGAACTTTAGAACATATAATATCATCTCAATGGAATTATTATTTTATTATACTATTAAGGAAACATAATATACACTAAAATATAGATTCATTTTTAATATAAAGGACTAAACCATAACTTATTCATTCTTAGGCGATATTGGGTGTTCAATGTGTTTCAAGTTAATTCCCATAACATGTGTTAGTTGTGCATTTACATCCATGAAATTATAATCTCTTTCTCATGAAATATTCTGAATTTTTTTAGGTAGATCATGATATTTTTTAATCACATATATTTTTGACAAGATTACATAAGATTCTAGGCATTTTCTAAAAAAATGAATATTTTGGATGAGAATACATAAATCAATATTCATTAAAAAATGGAAATTTATTATCATTTAATGAATAAGATATCTACCCAAACATAGGAATTTCTATTTTATAATATATGTTATAAATATACAATTTTAAATTCAGTTTCTAAAATAATATATTTGAATACTTCATAATCATTTGTAAGTAGCATGTGAATTATCTAAGGTGTATCCCCAATTATTGTCTAGATAAGTGTAGAGTCTCATGCCCACTAGTAGAGAAATGATTGATAATTGAGTTGATACTCATTCAGCATTTTATTTTTTTATCTATTAGTATATTAGTTCAAAAGCTACATCCATATACTAATATATATATATGGTTTTAATTTTTAAGAAACCACACACAATATTCCCCAAAAAAAATAGGATATTTCTCTATATTTAGACATATATATAGGGTTTTTATAAAGGGTATCTTAATCCTAATTCATAAAAGAATATATACCTTACTCTAATACCAACTTCAACGACATAAAACTTATACAAATTATATTACATGATTTATAATATAATTCTTCATAATGTTTAATCTAAGGGTATTGGGGTTTTGTTCCATTGTATGATTAGAAACAAAAATGAAAAAACATTAATATAACTAAATAATCATTATTTAATTGTCTTATATGGGATGCTAAATCCCTATGATCTTCAACCACTATAAAGGATTAATGGGATATGTGTGTGTGTGTGTGTGTGAAAATATGTTGGATATAGAGCCCAATAATATAATAATCCAATTATTGATATAAAACTACTGAGATAAGAGAAATAACATAATTTTATAGACTAAAAGATAATAAAAATCAATTGGATGAATTTCATAAATAGGATGATTGAATTATAGAATTATGAAAACTACATAAAACATAACATCCTATGTACAAGTTAAGTCTCACATCCAAGACAACATAACATTGTGTTCTTGAATAAATACAAGTGAAACATACATCATGCCTTTGGAGATGAAAAAAATTAATGAAAAATAGTACTATCTGGGAAAAATCATTATATTAAAATCATTTATATGAATATTTGTTCCCTAAAAAAAAATAAAACATTGGTCATAAGAATATAGAAATCCCATAAAATGAATTGGGTTACATAATCATGTATTAGAGAATAATAAAATGAAATATCATAAATATTCTTGTGAAATAAGGGATTATGAAATCATAGAAGTTCATATTGTTGGGCATGTATTATCTCATCAATACTCTGAAACATATTGATTTGGACTCCCAAAAATACCATTATTTGTTTTATATATTAAGATACCTTAATTATTCTTCACGAAAATATTTCTTGATAGGTTTATCTTATTTATGGATTGAAATATTTCATTAAATAATATAAACATGTTTAAAACTATTTTCAAAACATTTTTCATACCTTATATTTGTAATTGTGATGTATGGTTTTGCAACCTTACATTCGAAATGAAAATATGGATCATGTACATCATACTTTTGGAAAATTATGGATTATCAAC
Organism: Viscum album; assembly: GCA_963277665.1. NCBI lineage: Eukaryota > Viridiplantae > Streptophyta > Magnoliopsida > Santalales > Viscaceae > Viscum > Viscum album. The sequence goes on along the minus strand of OY728143.1, from coordinate 55,153,561 downwards.
ATTACATTTGGAATAAAATCTATATTTAAAGGAATAAATGTATGGTTTTCTAAACCAAATTTTGTGAAAAACTATATATTTTCATCCCTACATTCAGGTGTTGTCGTTATATGAAGGAACCATATGTTTGAATAGTCAATAGTAGAGTATTAAATTCAAAATATTAATAGTTATTCTTAAAATTTTCTCATAGGAATAAAATATCATTTTAAATCTATTTTATGACTGACTAAAATTATCGTATTCAATGGAATAAATCTGACCTATTTTTAAGGGAAGTTAAAACACACTTGAATGATTTAAATTAAAATTATTATGATTTGATTGGTGATATTATTGGATCCAGTATATTAAAATAAATACAAGTTTACATTTATAAATAGAAAGAGTATTTTCATTTTTATATATGAAATATTGTACTATATTTTTTTTAAACAGAGAAATTAAAAAAGTTAAAAATCTTTATCTTCCCTATTTCTTGGAAAAAATAAACTTTGTAGACATATATGTTTCAATATTATGTTGTATAAACTACTGAGTAACTATTGTTGTTTTTATTTATCTGTTTCTATTTTTGTGAAATTAATTCTCCCACAAGAACACTTCAAATATATTAATTCTTAAATACATCCATCATTGAAGATGAAGATGCATATTTTGTTAGTTGCTCATGTAACTATGAACACAATTTTTTTATTCAATAAAGTGATACTCTATTAATTTATTGGTGTTTTGGCTACTCAGAATCATTCATAGTGGAGTATCAGATTCTAATACTAAGCTATGGAGAATCGAGTTCCATATAAATAAACCAAAAGTATTTTTATAAGTGTTAATGTAAATATTTCAACAACCTTCATTAAATTTTTATGGTTTTACAATAATATTACATTTTAATAAAAAATCACCACTCTTATATAGAGAGTGTTTGTAGAGTTTTCTATGGGGTCTTTGTGACCTAAAATACTATAACAATTTCTATGTTATTATTCTCTATTTATCATTTTCTCAACATATCTAATAAAGATAATGTCACATATATCTTCATAAATCACAAAAGTTAGAATCTTTCAAAAATTATTCAAAGGAATTAATTCACCCCTTTTTTATATTTAAATTATTTCGACCTACCAATTGGTATCAAAGGGGATTTTTAGATAAAGCAGATAATATCTAGCAAGATAAAAGTAAAATTTCTATAAAAAGACATATGGAAGTGACTAATCCTAAAAGAGGTATGTCAATAATCCATGCTCTTTATATCAATGGTGATAATTATGAGTGTTGGAAATATCAAATGGCTATCTATCTACAAAGTCAGGTATTCAATGTATATATTAATATTGTCACTATGTATATAATACCTAAAAAACATGAAATATGGGATGATACCAATGAAGTTGAGTATGATATCAATTCAAAATCAATGAATGCTATTATTTTTTGACTTTTTAAAGACGAATTCAATCAGGTACCTCAATGTACTACTACTTATTAAATGTAGAAAACTATTACTATTTTTTATGTAAATTTTAATTTCTAATAATTGAGGTACTATGAAACAAAAATAATGTTTTTTAACTTTATAATGTATGATTCTGAATTTATCACCTAGATGAATTGTATATTGATAGAGAAAGATAATGATGATACTAAAATAAAAAACTTCAATTGATCCATATGATCAAGATCTAAAATTACTCAGAGTCATTCCCTCAAAAAGGAATAGAATATCAACTCCTATATAAAAATCACCACTAGTCAATGATTTAAAAATGAAAAAATTAATCAGAACTCATATAAAATATGAATAAGAGATGAAATATGAATCTTAATTTAATAAGATTGTAAAAAAGTAAAATGCCTCAAAATAAGTTACTACTAAGAAGTGTGAAAAAAACAGAAAAAAACAAATGATTCAAAGTGGTCATATTCTTAAATAGAGATAGATCCTCTATCTATAAGATTCATATAATTCTATAATAATAAAAGTGGTTTCGTGATGAATTTCAAGAAATATGATAAATTATAAAAATAATTATGATTCTATGATTGAAAAAAATGGTATATATCCAACATTATTGTCTATGGATAAAATAAGAAAAGAGAAATATGGAAAATAATGAAAAAGAAAAAAATATAAAAATTGATTATGAGTGATATGGTAAGAATGCAGTGAAGTCTTGATGGAGTGTGTATGATGACTATATAATCACTTAAAAATATTACTCAGAAAAAGATCCAAAAATCTAAATGAAAATATGTGCTTTATGAATAAGGAATAAGATTAGGTAAAAATTTATTATTCTTATACTTCTGGTTCTAATAGATTCTCTCATAAAAAATGAGTAGCTTATTATACTAGGATTTAAAAAATACATGACTCTTTATTGAAAAATACTTAGTCAAAAAATAATATTCAAAATTCTATTTTAATTGAAAAATATGCGATGCTAAAATAATACTTATAATTAAAAGAAAAAATTAACTAATCTACATCAAACTATAATGACTATAAAAAATAAAAGAATTAAAAGTTGAATTAAAATCAATCCAAAGTTAATCTAGTATATTAAATAAAGGATAAAAATATCTAAATGATATTCTTTGTAAAAATGTTATTAAAAATGAGAAAATATGGAATAAGAAGAATGGAATAAAAATAAAAGTTGTATACAAATTATTTCATAAATAGTTCTGAAAATGCATCCAATTTTTAATGTAAAAATAAAAAAAAATTATTATAATACCTCTTATTTAAAACAATCCTTAGATAAAGTGAATTAAAAATTTATTTATTTACAAAAAAATATTTCTGAAATATGTACTATAATTTTTTGTCAAATAAGGCACTTCTGGTAACTAATATCTTTTCTTATAGACACAGATAGACCCAAGAAAATTTGGGTACCAAAACAAACCATTATTTAAATAGTTTGTAGTAAAATTTTCATAGGAACAAAAATGTTGTCTACTGTATGGTTAGTGGCTGCTGAAGACATGTGAGTGGGGATCATTCAAACTTTTAGACACTTGAAAAGACTGATATTGCACTAGTTACCTTTGAGTAAATTATCTAGAAAAATAGTTAGAGTAAGATTAGTTGGAGATCCCCAGTCAATATCAAAAAAGAAAGTGAAATATGTTCATGTTATGAAGAACAATTTTATATGTACCTCTAAAAAAATTTCGTTTATTTTATTTTTATTTTTCAAATAATTCCTACCTAGTTTTTGAAGATCAATTCCATAAATTCAGAGCACTTAGAATAGAAAATTTTTATACCTTGGATCTTAATTCCTTATGTGATTAAAAAGTGAATTTATTAACTAATTTGGTAAATAAATAGTGGATATGGAATAAAATAATTAGAAACATCAATGTATTTACATTAAATAAATTTTATTTAAAACATTTAGTTTCTTATTTTCCTATTCTTAAATTTGATAATAATATATTTTATGATGCATTCCAAATTGGAAAACATTATAAGTCATATTTTAAATCAATTAACAAATTTCCTACACCCAAACCACTTGATATTATCCACGTGAATTTTTTTTACCATCAAAAGTATCAAGATTGGATGAAAAAATATATTTTTCTGAATTTTTTGATGATTTTTCAATATTTAAAATTGTTTATTTTATATAACTCAAAAGTGATGATTTTGTTGTTTTTTTTAAGATTTATTAAAAGTGTTTAAAATAAAAATGATTTTAAAAAAAATATCATTGAGAAGTGATCATAGTGTAGAATTTAAGAATACATTGTTTAAATTTTTTTTCTCAAACTAATGAATTGAACACACCATCTCTACACCAAGAATACCTCAACAGAATATGATTTTTAAAAGAAGAAATAGAACTATTCATGAGATGGAAATAACTTTTTTATATTAATATACTATTTCTACCTATTTTTTTATCAGAATCTATAAACACAGCTTTCTATATCATTAATAAAGTTTTAATAAGACCCAATATTCAAAATACACCCTATAAACTTTGAAATAAAAAAACCTAATGTGAGGTACTCTAATGTTATTGGATATAAGGTGTACATCTTGAATACTAAGGAAAAACATGGTGAATTTTATCCAAAGGCTAATAAAATAATATTTTTAGGATATTATTACAACTTTAAGGTTTATATATTATATAACAAAAAGTACATTATTGATTAAGAATCTATTCATGTGATTTTTTTTATTAAAGTGATAATTTTGATAAATGTAAAGATGAAATATATAAAATATTTGACTCTTTAGACAACATGAGACTTGAATCACCTAATATTTATTTTGAAAATAAAACAAATTAAATTCATTCATGCTTCATAAGAACATTAAACTAATGAACATGAAAGTGTATTACCTAAAAAATCTGGGCCCCTAATGGATCCCCCTCTAGAAACAATAACAAGATATCTAGTTATAGCAGTGAGAACTAAAAGAAATGTTGGAAACAAAGCTGAATTTTCTTCCATACAATAACAATTTACAACTAACACTATGAAAGAATCCTCAGAAGATTAATATTGGTAAATAGATATGCAATAAGAAAATAATTAATTCATTAGAAATAATGTTTCAGAATTAGTTGATAGACTGACCAATTATCAGATAATTGGAATCAAATGGATTTTTGAAACAAAAATAATGATCAACAAATAATCATTAGAAATAAATCTAGATTAGTAGCAAAATGATACAACTATAAAGAAGTAATAGACTATGGTTAAATATTTTTACTTATTTCTAGATTATAATCTATTATAATTTTTATAACTTATACATATCGTATGAATTTTAAATTATACTAGATGGATGTAACTTCATATTTTTATATGGATATCAAATAAAGAATATTTATATTGAACAACCAAGAGGTTTTGAAAATCATCCTTTAAAAAAATCATTTTTCAAACTTACTAAATCTTTTTATGGCCTTAAACAAGAACCTACAGCTTAGTATGAAGGATTATGCTCTTTTTTATTTGAAAATTGATTTTATATAGGGTTATTAGATCCTACTCTTTTTCAAAAAAAAATTGTTCTAATTTATTATTAGTATAAATTTATGTAGATGATTTTATTTTTGGTTCAACAAAAAAATACTTGTAATGATATTTATAATCTAATGCAAAAAAATTAAAATGAGGATGATGGGGGAATTAAAAAAAATTCATTGGATTTAAAATATATAAAAATTATTATTAAAATTATTTAAATCAAATTTAATATATTTTTAATTTATTAAAATAAATTACTTTAAAAAATCAAGACCTATACAACTCCCATGTGCCCTAATTTAAACCATGATTTTGATGAAGCAAGAAAACTAGTTACCAATAAGTTTTATAGTGGTATGATTGGTATTTTATTATATCTTACTTTTAGTAGACCATCCATTATAAATTTTGTTTTTCTATGTGGTATATTTTAATCAATACCAAAATAATACCATCTTAATGATGTAAATAGAATTTTTAGAAAATTAAAGGTAACTATTTTTCAATCTCAACCTTATCAAAAAAACATACAAATATAATTTATCATTGTATTCAGATTCTGATTTTGGAGGTTTATGATTAGATAGAAAAAAATACATTTGGATACTATCACCTTTTATGAAAATCCGTTGTTTCATGGTAAATTATGAAACAATATTCAATTTTTATCACAATATTTGAGGAAAAATATATATCTACTGGTAATTGATTTATATAAATGTTGAGGATGAGACACACCTTACTATAATATGTACTATTTTTAATAACATTCATATTTTATGTGATAATACAAGTGTAATAAATATTTCAAAAAAAAATTTATGTCACTCAAGTACTAAGAATATTTATATAATACATTATTTTCTAGGATATCACATTATAAAAAAGTATATATATTTATACATTGTAAATACTAAATATCAACGTGATGATATTTTTTCTAAACCACTTCCCACTACTAGTTTTTATTTTATTTAGGGGGATTTAGGAATATTTAATTATAAATAAAATTATATCTTGGATTTTTTGTTAATTTACTTATTAGTTTTTTTTATCTGTTATTTGATTATTTAAAAAAAATTAATAGAAAAATTTATTTTATTTTTTAAAAATCATGTATATTCAAAAATAAACGAATGTTTTGAATGAGTAATTGGATCAAGAAAAACCATCAGAACCCCTATATCTCTCTATCTCTATCTCTTTCACTCTTATCTTTAATATTCAAAGCCTTTTGAATTCTATAGCTGCAATCATTACCATGAAAACCTAGAATATAAACAATCAAACTTCAAATTCTTAACAATATCGACGATCAAGAGGATTTATTAAAGTGAGACAAGTGGATCGAACCAACAACTCATCACATACATAAAAAATCTTCAAATAATTTTTATGTATTTTAAATGATTGAACTAGATGAATCTATATTTTTTTGATGTTATATCCTTTCAAGTATTTAAATTTATTTTTAATGAGTAATCTACAATATTAATGTTTTAAATCTATATAAAATGGTTTCTCATAAATGTTTAGTTCAGTTCTAGAGACATAGAATATGTATTTATAACACGGGTATATAATACAAAATTGACCATATCTTATATAGAAATAGAAAAAAATAGTTCCCTCACAAAAGAGTTTCCATTTTGTTCTTAAATCTATTAAAAATGAAAAAAAATAAAGTAGATGATAGTAATTATTTTCTCTTTAGTTTAACCCTGGTCTATAAAATATTTGTAAATGATTATAATGATGACCAGAAGGTGATTTTCATGTCTATTCAGTCAACAATGCGTCTTATAACTACTCTTCTGGAAAAAAATATTTATCTAAGAAGGTATATGTTGTTTTTAATGGTGAGTGATATTAAGTTTAATTTTCCTAGATATATGATTTTGTACATACATCACTATTTGAAAGAAGATTCAATAATTTCTTTCTATCAATATGACAGGATAGTTTATCTTCTTTCTTCTAAATCAAAAAATATTCGGGATTTAGATATCAACACTAGGTGTCATCAAAGTATCATATGTAATGTTGTAACTCTATGTAAACTAGGTTTCTTCTAGACTACTATAAAAGTAATGTTTTTAACTTTCGCTACTAATGTTAAATAAGACTATAGTTCTCATGGTCATGGGGGAATGGAGTTTTAATATCTAATAGTGTAGTTTAGCTTCATGAAGAGGAAGTTGTAGAATCTATAATGTATGATTCCGTTCAAACAAAGAGACTCTTAATCATGTATCATGTCTCTGATATAGAATATACAAATTATGTCCCTCAATATCAGAAAGAATATTTAGAAGAAGTAAAAAATGAGGCCCTTGTCATCTGGCCAAGACAAAGGGATGATTCTACATACCAGGATTATGTGGTTAATACATAAGAATATGAGGATACTTCAAATGATATCGTTTGATAAACCACTGTTTTTTGGAGTCATAGTCGCTCGTGAGGGACAACTACCTGATAATCAACCAGACATCAGTGAATATAAATATGATAATTCTAAAAGTAAAATTTAAAATCAAGAGAAATTGGATCGTTTTAAATGTCAAAATGAAAATGAAGACCAATAGAATCATTCTAAAATTCAAATTTTAAACCAAGAGAGTGGTGCTCATGATAAAAATGATAATAAAAATGTTCATAATGCTGAAAATTTTCAGGATAATTATCCTCAAAATGAGCTAGAACAACCAATAATAGTTGACACTACAAGGTTAGTTTATAATAAATTAATATCTATTGTTCTTGATTCTTTAGATAGGTAATTTTTTGAAACTGTAGAGAATACATAGGTTCTTGATATTTCATCTCCCTCTTATGGAGAGAAAGATAAATGAATTTCTTTAGTTGTGGTTGAAAAGGGACAACAATCTCAAGTTCAATAATAATAATCCTATGATTCTATAAATCATAAAATAGAAGAATTATTTATTTATTTTAAAGGAATGAAGCGGGAAAATTCAAACCTACATAGTGTGATTTAGTCTTCAAATAAATCTTTAGAATATATGATAAGTATAACTGAAGAATACTAGTTATTTATAGAATCATAATTTTTTTATCTAATAATATTTATGAATAAGATGTTAATTTTACATTAAAGGGAAACTTTTTCGAAAATCATACTCAACACCCAACAACGGGTTTATTAGATATATTACATTGCAAACAACATTGGGTTATATAGAAAAATAATACAATAATAATATAATTATTTTAAATCATAGTTAACGCCTAGTTGTTTTATTTCTAGGAATGAACTGAAAAAACTATAATAATATTATACATGTTTGTTATATGTTTTTAAATTTATCCAATAAATTTTAGAGGCTTGAAATGAAAATGAATCCAATTTTAAGCATAAAATACTCTAATATTTTTTAAAAGGTCGTCTTACCGCATTTTGATAGTGAACTATTTCTAAATATATTTTTGTAAACTTTATATGTTTTATGTGAAAAGATAAACTTCTTCTTTAGAATATGGAACATCAAAATTTTCTACGATTCAAATTTTGGTATGTTTCTTATGAAATTCATATTTTAATGAATAGTAAAACATACTACATTTTAATTCAAAACTGTATTTTCATATAATTTATTTATATAGTTTTATTATTATATTAATTGGTTTTAAAGTGTAATTGGATTAATTTTTTATTATTTAATCTAATTTTGGACATTTTAAGTAATTTCACATTGAAATTTGATATAAACACATGTCAATCTTTAGACAGTTTTTACTTCTTAAAAACCTACTTTTGAGTTTTGAAAAAGAATAATTAATTTTAAATTAATTTATACCAATTTAGTGTTTCAAATTTGTAAAAATAGATTCTATATTTAAAATCATAATGTCAAAATTTTTTAAATAGGTACCTTTTATTTTTTGAACATTATGAAGAGTAACTTCAGTAATTATTTTATTAAACATGGTTAAAGAGTAAATCAGGTAAATAAGAGAAAAATATAATATTATAATAACATTAAACTACACTAAAATGTGTCATAATCCTATTGGATTATATAATTCTGACCATGGGAATCCTTGGGTCTATTTTATGACCCCATAGAGCCACTTGGGTATGATAATGACATGTTATAAGAATTAATATAATGTAAAGAGAAATATAAAAAAAACTTATATCTTTTACTGAAACAATTTTATTATTAGGTTATATAACTAATATCTTTGACTATAAATATTTATTATAAATCTAAAAATATTTCCTACATAATGGTATTTTATTTATATTTTTTTGACATTAAATAAATAATTTTATTTATGACACAATAATGATGTAGTGATTTCTTCAAGAATAAAGGATTTGAATAAATGATTTTATAAATAATAAAATAAATATTATTTGAAATAATTAATGTCATACACGAATTATCTAGGTGAATATGACATTTTTTTATTGATTCAATGTTTTTTAAGGAATCAAGTTACTATGAATTTTTAAAAAAGTCAAGTATGAATAGTGTCCAAAATTGATATGATTCATAACATAAAATATAAAATAGTTTATAAAATGATATTAAATTCCTAAAAATATAATATTCTTCTAAGTGGTTAATATAAGTCCAAATATGTCATAAATTACTTTTTTTGTTATTTTGAAATGATATGGTAATTACATTAACCTGCAATGTGTAAATAACATGATACCACTGTAAGATTAAAAAGGATAAAATAAGGGTTAAACCAAAAAGATAAGGATAAAAAAATATTCCAAAATTGTATAAAAATTATTTTATGATTTTTATTTAAACCAAAATCATTTTATATTATAATTAAATGAGTTTTAGAGATTTTTTAATTGAATTTTAATTTATAATAAAATAATATTTCAAAACATTCCTAAATTTCCCCCCATCCCTCTTATAAAAGGCTACCACCTATACCCACTTACTCACACCTCTCAATCCCCTTAGATCATCTAAATTATTATAAAATAATCTACCAACATCCTTACCTTTCTTCTATAATCCTTAACTTGTTCATAAGGTAATTCAAGAAAGCCTTTTGGCTCAAATCAAAAGAAGTTACACGATTTAGAGGTAACGTCGTCTCTCAAGTTATTTTATTTTATTTTATTTATACACTCTCTATGCTCTTATTAATCTATTGTTACATAAAAGAACCAGTATTCTCCATATTCTAGGATTTTTTTCTAGGAATGATTTGAACTAGACATACACACACCTTCAGCAAATGAATATTAACATATTGTTTCTGTGTACAGTGAACTATTGCCTCACGAAACGATGATTGTTCAACTTTCTCCTACCACCTCTCATGGTTTCTATTATGATGGAACTTTATTTAAATATGATATATATTATATTTATATTTTCTCTATGATTCTATAATTTTTATTTAATCATGCCTTTATTCTTTCCATGATACGATAATTTCATTTGAGTATTTGTGGACTACCACCCACTCAAAGTGATATGACTCATTCATGCTATATATGAAACATATAATGGATGGTTTTATTAAACCTATGGGAAATTCATGACATAAATACAATACTGTTATTATAATATACATTTATATCAATTTAATATTATTCTTTTAATATGACAAAGAAATGAAAGTAGCATTAATGCATACGTACGATCTACCGTCTCTACGAATGGTGCATTTCATTTATTATCTCCAAATATTATGGATATTATAAATACATATATACTATATATATATATGATATTTAAATCCTGAATAAAATTATAGATATGATGGAAACTTACCATATAGAGAATTTACATCAAAATAAGTTCTTTTTCGACTCAAGTATCAAATATCGATAAAATGATTGATATGAACTTAAATAATTTTGTAATTTTTATAACATGGTAATAAGTGATATAAAATGAATAACAAACTTTAAAAAGGATCTCAAGAAAGTATAAATTAACCTATGTTTATTATTTATTAACATAACGATTTTACGTGACGAGTCGGTCTCAATGTACCTGACTTCATCTCAATCTCCTTTCATTGAGGCATATTTTGATAATATAAACCTACTTATTTTATAATTTGTATAATAAACCCCTTTTAATTTTAATTTTATTGAAATGGAATCTTTTTTCAACAAATCATTTTACTAAATGACAAAAATTAATGTTTTTAACATATGTGGTGACAATGACCTCTACACCACTGTAATCTTTATTTGATATTGGTTTTCTCTATAAGCATTAATGTTTTTAAAAGGAAAAGAAATCATGTATTCCCTTTTTGGGTGTTTTGGAACCAAAAATGGTTTTTTGAAATGGATTGAATATTTCAATATCTTGAAATGATTTCTTATGATTGCAAATAAATTTTTAAATGTTGATATTTGAAATATTTTATGTGTTATGATTATATAATGGTACTTAGACATTTGATGGGTGGTTACGTGATAGAAAAATGATCGGTGGTTAAGTGATAAACCAAATGATGGTTGGTTATTTGATAAACCAGATATGGGTGGTTACATTACAAACTCTAATGCATTGGGTATGGAAGTATGTCTTATGGATATTACTCTTAGTGATATGTCTGGAAGTCGACCGTATAGTTATTTTATTTAAGTATGTTCATGTCCAAAGTTACCTTTATATGTTATATGTTGCTTTATATGAGATTTATGGTACTCTTTGGGTTACAAAAAGGGTATTAAGTGAGATTATATTTAGTGAAGTCTGTTTACTACTTCTTAATGGTGAAAATTATTATTTTATGATAAAGTATTCAAGGTTTTCTTATTATCCCAAAACTAACATTTTTACTTCATTGTGTATCCCTTACTAATATTTTTATGCTCATCCCATGTTTTGAAAACTTTTCTATAGGAATTAAATATGAATAGAGTCAAGGATGGGATCAAGGAAAATTTATGTTATTTAAAACATGAAACAAAACATATTTCTTTTGAAAGAGTTTTTGATTTATTAAAAAATAAATAGTGAGTGGAAGTGTGTACTTGTAACAATCAAGTTGTTATGTAAAATTTATGACTTAATTCTCTAAATATATAAACCGGAAAATACCCTTGATGTAAATTAAAGTCAAATTGTTGAATTATATAAATATTAAGCAATGTTTATGGTTGGGGCCTTATAGTTGGTATTAGAGGTCAGTTTATATAAATTTTGGAGTTAGAATATTGTTAATATAATATCCATAAAATATTTTTATTTTATGGTCAAATTTAAATGATATTGCATTTGAATATTTCCATGATGCTTTATCTAAGATATGTTTGTTCAGAATGGTTTTCTATAGATTAAATAGGGTAGTTGTACTGGTAAAGTATATATAGGCAAATAACCTTCCAAATCACCAACTTGAGATGGTTGGAATAAGAACTGAATAGTTTGTTGGAGTGATGGATCAGTTGAATTAGGTGATAAATAGTGGTTGTGTTTATAGATGATATATTTGGTATTTTCAAAAATATGGGAGGAACTTGAGAGTCACTTAAGGATTATTTTTCAATGCTTAAAATAAAATAAACTACAGAAAAGTTTCGTAAAATTGAATTTTGGTTGCAGAAAATTTCTTTCCTGGGTTATATTTTTTCTAAAGATGGCATAACTGTTGACCCTTCTAAAACAAAATTTGTTAAAGATTACCCAAGACCTACCAGTATCACATAGAATCATAGTTTTCTTGGATTAGTGGGTTATTATATAAGGTTTGTTGAAAATGTTTCTCAATTATCTAGCCCACTAACTAAGTTAACACGTAAGGGAGTTAAGTTCATCTGGAAAAAATAATGTGATGTTTGTTTTGATGAACTGAAAGAAAAATTGTTAAATGCTCCAGTTTTGGCACTGCCTTCCAGATTGGTGAATTTTTTATGTACAATGATGTGTCAATGAAAGGAATTTGTTATGTACTAATGCAAAATGATTAGGTAATTTCTTATGCTTCATATAATTTGAAACCTCATGAGCGAAATTACCATACACATGATTTAAATTATTTGTTGTTGTTTTTGCATTAAAAATTTGGAGGCATTATTTGTACGGTGTAAAGTGTAAAATATATACTGATTAAAAAAATTTGAAGTATATATTCACTAAAAAATAATTAAACATGATACAGAAGAGATGGATAGAATTAATCAAGGATTCTAATTTCAAAATCCATTAACATATGGGAAAGGAAAATATAGTGGTTGACCCTTTGAGTCGAAAGGGTAATGCTACATTAACCATGCTACATTTGGATCAAGATATTTTGGTTTCTGATTTGATAAATTTTGGATTGGAATTTGTTGGTGTAGGGAATTCCTCTGTATTGTTTCATGTGGCACTCAAATCATCTCTATCAGACAGAATTAATCAAGCACGGAATGAAGATAGTGAGTTTCAGAAATAGGTTGAATTAGTTTAAAAGGGTAAGTTACCTGAATTTATCCTTGACAAAGATTGTGTTTTGAGGTTTAGAAATACATTATGGGTCCCTTGTGATTCACATTTGAATAATTTGTTGTTAGGTGAAGCTAATAGTTCTCCATTTTCATTTCATCCTGGAAGTATTAAGATCTATAGTGATTTTCAAGAGTATTACTGGTGGGACGGAATGAAAAGACATATTACTGAATTTTTTTTGAGTTGTTTTACATTTCAACATGTTAAAGAAGAACGGTAGTTACCGAAAGGGATGCATCACCCATTTCCAGTGCCTGAGTGGAAATTGGAAAATATATCCATGGATTTCATAGTGGGATTACCAAAACCTTTTCAAGGTAACAATGCAATCTAGGTTACTATTGATCTATTGACTAGATCTTCTCATTTTCTTCTTATTCAAGATACTATGTCTCTATATCAACTTTCTTGATTGTATATTAAAGAGATCGTTAGGTTACATGAAGTTACCCTCTCTGTTTTATCTGATCATTATCCCAGGTTCACTTATAACATTTTGAAAGGCCTTCAGATGTCATTGGTAACTGAATTAAATTTCATTACAGCTTTTCATTCTTAATCAGATGGGCAGTTAGAACAATGAATTCAGACCTTAGAAGATATTCTACATGATTATTCAATGGATTACCAGGGAATTTAGGATCAAAATCTTTCTTTGGTTGAGTTTCCCTATAATAGTAGTTTTCATTACATTATACAGATGGAACAATTTTTAGGCATTATATGGAAATCGGTGTCAAACTCCAGCTTTTTAGGATATAGTAGGTGAAAGAAAGTTAATGGGACTAGAATTGGTAGATGAGATGGTAGAAAAGTTTATTTTATTTAGAATCACATGAGGACAGCACGGAGAAGGAAGAAAAATTATGCAAATAACTTAAGGATCTTTCTTTCGAGGTAGGTGATCACGTCTTTTTGAATGTTTCTTCATGGAAAATTGTGATATGTTTTGGTAAAAAGGGAAATTTGTGTCTAAGGTTTATTAGACCCTATGAAATCCTGGAGAAAGTTGGATAGGTTTTCTACATGGTGTCTTTACCTCCACGTTTATCCCAGGTACACAATTTTTTTCATATTTCAATGTTGAGGAAATATATACCAGATCCATCTCATGTTTTGAGTCAAGAAGTAGTTCAGTTGAAACTGAATCTTTCTTATGTTGAATAGGCAGTATAGATTCTTGATCATAGATGGACAGTGTTGTGGAATAATTTGATTCATCGGTTAAAGGTTTTGTGGAAAAAACATATGGTTGAAGTGGTAATGTGGGAATATGAAATTTTTTGAGGGATAAAAACCAACACATATTTGATAAGTAAATAAAATTACAGGGACCCAATTTTGAAAAGAGATAATGTTATAGCATCCCATGTATTTATAGAGTCATAATGTTTCATATCTATTAATTGTTATGACTAAGATATTAATATTACATTAAATAGACACTTTTTCTGATAGTTTACTTGACACGCAACTATGGGTTTCTCCAAAATCTTATGTTGCACACACCATTGAGTTATACAAAAAAATAACAAAATAATAATATAAATATATTAAATGGTAGTTAACACCTAGTATTTTTATTGGAAGGAATAAACCAAAATATCTAAAATATTATTATACATATTTTTTAAACGATTTTACATTTATACAATAAATTTTATATGCTTAAAATGAGAATGAATCCAATTTTAAGCATAAAATACTCTAATATTTTTAAAAGGTTGTTTTACTGCCTTTTGATGGAGAACCATTTTTAAATATAGTTTTTTTAACTTTTATATGTTATATTTAAATAAATAATATTCTTCTTTATAATAAGAACATAAAAATATACTTGGGTTGAAATTTTGGTGTTTTTCTGCTTAAATTCATATTTGGATGAATAGTGAAAAATACTGCATTTTAAATCAAAACTACCTTTTCATCTAATTTATTTATATTTCAATATTGTTATTTTAATTAGTTTTAAGGTCTAATTGGATTATGTTTTTATCATTTAATCCATCTTTGTTAATTGGAATCAATTTCACATTGAAATTGGATATAAACACATGTTAATATTTTGATAATTTTTACTTCTTAAAAACCCACTATCTGGTTTTGACAATAGAAGTTAATGTTAAATTAATTTCTTCTAATTTTATGTTTTAAATTTTCAAAAATGGATTCCATATTTGGAATCCTAATTTATAAATTTTTTAAGTAGGTACCTTTTATGTTTTTACATTATAAATATTAACTTTAGTAATTATTTAATTTACCATGGTTAATGGGTAAATCTAGTAAAAAAGAGTTAAAAATAATATTATAATAATATTAAACTACCCTAACATGTGTAATAATCCTATTGGATGATATATATATGACCATGGGAATACATGTGCTGATTGTTGGAGCCCATGGAGCCACTTGGGTGTGATAAAGAGATGTTATAAAAATTATTTTAAAGTAAAGAAAAATATATCAAAAACTTGTATCTTTTACTAAAACAATTTTAATATAGGGTTATATAACTGATATATTTGAATATAAATAGTAATTATAAAGATAAAAATATTTACTAAATCATTTTATTTTTATTATAATTTTTAGACATTATCTAAATAATTTTATTTATGACACAATGATGATGCACTGATTGCTTCATTAATAAAGGATTCAAATAAATTATATTATAAATTTTAAAATAAATTTTATTTGACATAATTAATGTCATAAAATATTTATCTAGGTGAATATTCCATTTTATTATTGATTCAATGTTTTTTTTCAAAATAATTAGGTTTTTATGAATATTTAAAAAAGTCAAGTATGAATAGTGTCCAAAATTGACATAATTAATAACTTAAAATATAAAATAGTTTATTAAATGATATTAAATTTATAAATATATAAGATTACACAAAATAGTTAATATAAGTCCAAATATGTCCAAAATTAATTTTTGTTGGGTCGTTTGACATGATATGGTAATTAGATTAACCCACAATGTGAAAATAACATGATATCATTAAAAGATTAAAAAGGGTAAAATAAGGGTTAAACCAAAAAGATAAGGATAAAAAAATATTCAAAACTTGTATAAAAATTATTTTATGATGGGTATTCAAAAAAAATATTTTATTTGAATTAAATGAGTTTTGGACCATTTGAAATTGAAATTTAATTTATTATAAAATAATATTTTATGACTTTCCTAAAGTGCCCCTCATCCCTCTTAAAAACGTCAACCACCTATACCCAATCACTCACACCTCTCAATCCCATTGTATTGTACAAATTATTCTCATATTATCACCCAAAATCCATTATGTCCTCATAGAATCCTTACCATGGGCATAGTGCAATTCAAGAAAGCCTTTTTTCTCAAATCAAAAGAAGTTACCCGATTTAGAGGTATTGTCTTATCTCAAGTTATTTTATTTTATTTTCCTTCTCCACTCCCTAGGATATTATTTTTATATGATTACATAACAAAACCATTATCTTATATAATTCTAGTATGTTTTAATTTAAAATATTCTAACTACACTTACACATCTCTATCTAATGGATATGAACATAATGTTGTTATATACAGCAAACTACTGCTTCACGTAATGATGATTGATAAACTTTCTCCTATCACCTATAATGGTGTACATTATGATGGAATTATATTTATATATTATAAATATTATATTTATATTGTATCTATGATTCTAAAATTTTTATTTACAAAATACCTTTATTCTTTCCATGATACGATAATTTCATTTGAGGAAGTGTGGACTACCTCCCCCTCAAAGTAATATGTCTCGTTCATTCTATACTTGGAACATATAAAGTATGGTTTTACTAATACTATGAATCATACATTACATAAATATAATATTGGTTTTATAATATAAATTTATATCATTTTATTATTTTTCTTTCAATGTGACAAAGAGATGAAACTAGTGTTCATGCGTACGTACGACCTACCATCTCCAAGAATAGTGAATTTCGTTTCTTATATCCAAATATTATAGAAATTATAAATACATATATAATGGATATATATGATATTTAAATAATTAATAATATTATGAAGATAGTGAACTTTACCACATCGACAATTTACATCAAAATAAGTTCATTTTTTGACTCGATTACCAAATATTGATAAAACGACTGATATGAACTTAAATAATTTTGTAATATTTATCACATGGTAATAAGTGATATAAAAGGAATAATAAACATAAAAAATATTCTCAATCAAGTAAAAATTAACCTATGTTTATTATTCAGGAACATAACTATTGAACGTGATGAGTCGGACTCAAGGTAAGGGACTTCATCTCAATCTCCTTTCATTGAGGTATATTTTGATAAGATACACCTCCTTCTTTTATACATTTTATAATAAACCAATTTTAATTTTAGTTTTATTCAAAGGGAATCTTTTTTATATGAATCATTTTACTAAATGACAAAAAATAAATGTTTTTAACGTATGTGGTGACAATGAACTCTCTGCTGTTGTAACTGTTATTTGATATTGGCTTCGTATATAAGCCTTAAAATTTTTAAACGGAAAAGAAATACCTTATTCCCTTTTGGGATGTTTTTGGAATTGAAAATGGTTTTTGAAATGGATTTAATATTTTAATATCTTGAAATAAATTCTTGTGATTGAAAATAAATGTTAAATGTTTATATTTTCAATATTTTATGTGTTATGATTATATAATTGTACTTGGACATTTTATGGGTAGTTACGTGATAAAACAATGATGGGTGGTTACATGATAAACCAAATGATGGGTGGTTCTTTGATAAACCAGGGATGGGTGGTTACGTTAAAACCTTCAATACATTGGGTATGGAAGTCGGCCATATGGCCATTCCATTTAGTGATATATGTGGAAGTTGACTATATGGTTATTCCATTTAAGTATGTTTATATATCAAGTTACCTTTATATGTTATATGTTTCATTAAATGGGATTTATGGTAATATTTTGGTTAAAAAATGGTAAACAATGATATTATATTAAGTGAAGTATATTTACTACTTCTTAAAAGTGATAATTATTACTTTAGGATAAAGTATTATTGGTTTTAATGTTATCCCAAGACTAATAGTTTTTTTCTTTATATATCCCTTACTGAGCTTTTTATGTTCATCCCAACTTTTGAAATGTTTTTCATAGGACTTAAAGAAGAACAGAGTCCAGGATGGGATCAAGGATAAGTCATGCTATTTAAAATGTGAAATGAAACATGTTTCTTTTTAAAATGTTTTTGTTTTATAAAAAATGGATAATGAGTAGAAGTGTATTATTTTAATATTCAAGTTGTTATGTATAAGTTATAACCTAATTCTCTAATGCTCTAATCCTGAAAAGATCCTCGACGTGAATTAAAGTCAAATAATTAACTTATCTTAGGATTAATTAATGTTTAAGGCTAGGGACTTATAATAAATATTACTATAGTGAAATTTGAATCTGTAAAGGCCCAACTACAATTTCTATGATAATTTTAGATATCAATAATATATTTTGATGCCCTTAAAAGAGAAATGGAATATAATTTTGGAAATTTATAAGAAGAATCTGTTTTGAAGACATATTTTGGTGATTTGAAAAGGTATTCTAGGAGTCAGTTTGAATGAGTTATATTTAGTGTTAATTAGTCTAGTGTATCTACATCTTCACATAAAACATCTCCAATTTTAGTTTGAAGTTTTAAGAAATAAATATTGTAATTTATACTTTAATTGATAGGATTCATTCCCTTCAGTGTGACATTTCACGATTAAATGTGTTGTTAGATAAGAAGAGAGATCCCATTGAGGAATTAAATTTATGAGATACCAGTATAAGGAATATTCTCAATCAGTTTGGTGGGATTATCTCACTATTTTCTCATTCTGAATAAACTATGCATGAGATTATGAAAGTGAATTTAGTTGAAATATTGAATTTAGGGTAATATTAATGAAATTTGATGATATAGTTGGATAAGAACTTATATAAGATTTAAGAGGGATGAGGGAGAATATAATGGAAGTTCCTAAATATTTTTAGGAATCTCAAGCTTCTGAAACCACTTTTAAACTAGACTATTCATTGTCATCCTGTCAAACTGTTTGATTATTTATTATCCAAATGATTCATGTAATCAAACACTCAATTTTTATACAATTATTTTTTATTTTCTTTATGTATATCAATATTTAATATCATTTATACTAAAATAAAATAAATCATTTATTTAATAGAATATTAAAACATTCATTCATAGTTTTTTAATACATTAAATGTGTTTTGATCTATTTTTAACTAATTTATTTTTTATATCAGAAAATAATGAGACAATTGGGTAAACACTAAATCCTTAATTTAAACATTCTTAATTTTTTATTACATGGTTTTTTAAATAGATTGAGAGTTTAAATGTTTGCTATATAATTTCATTATATCATTTATGCATACAATTTCTATATTTTCCTTATGTTATGTTATGGGTTTTGGGATAATTAAAAATGGGGAGATTATTGGGGATATACTGTATCAATAATACTCTATGAATCTTAATGATTTTGATACTCACAAATACCCTTTTTTATTTTAAAAATGATGTTAATTTATGTATTTTTCATGAATATGTTTATTATGATGTTTATCTTATTTTTTTTATTAAATATTTGGATAAAATAATTTTAATGTGTCGAAAATTCATCCTGAAACCTTTTTTATAGCCTATTTTTTGTAATCATAACATGTGGTTATTAAACCCTGTATTTGGAATGAAATATATGGATCATGTACCATATGTTGTAGAAAAAAGATGGGTCATCAACCCTACATTTGGAATAAACTCTATTTTTAAAGGAATAAACATATAGTTAGTTGACCCTACTTTTTTTATCAAATATAGGTTGTCAGCCCTATTTTGTGTTTTTTCATTACATGAAGGAACCATACGATTAACTTTCAATATAGAGTTTTACATTAAAAATATTATATGTGATTCTTGAAATGGTGTTGGCTAAAGTAAATATCATTTTAATGATTTCATAAGACTGTATAAAAGGCTCGTATTCAATGTAATAAATCAGTCATGTTTATAATTAAAGTTACGAATCTCTTGAATTATTTAAATTCAAATGGTTTTGATTTTATTGGTGATATTTGTGTATCCATTTAACCAAAATAAATACAAGATTTTATTTATAAATAGAAATATTGTTCCATTTTAAAATATGATATATTGTACAATATATTTTTTTAATATAGATAAATATAAAGAGACAATATATTGATCATATTTATTCCTTTAAAGAACTATAATTTGGATACATGTGTGTTTCATTCTTATGGAGCATAAGTAGCTGAATAACTAATATTGTCGTTATTTATCTATTGTTGTTATATTGAAGATCATCCACGACCAGTCTCTTAAAATCTATACATTCTTAAAGAAATTAATCTTTGATGAAAAATATTTATATTCCATCAATTTTTTCTAAAACTGGGAATGATACTTTATTTATTCAATCAAATCTTCCACTATTGATTTATTGGATTTTTAGCTACCTCGGATCAGTTTTGGTGGAGTATCAGCTTCTAGAACTCAGATTTAAATAATATTATTCCATTTAAAAAACAAAAGTATTTTTAAAACTCTTATTATAAATATTTGAATTACCTGCACTCAATTGTTAAGGTATTGTGATAAGAGGACTTTTATAGTGAAAAACACTAAGTACACAGAGAGAGAATTGGTGGAGTGTACTATGGGATATTTTATCCCCAAACAACTATAAAACTAGTGTTTTATTCTTATATATTTATATTATTCTCAACTTATATAATGAAGAGAACATTTCATATTTTCATAAATTAAAAAAGTCAAAATCCTTCTAATATTTTCAAAGAGAAAAAATTTACCCCCCACCCCACCCCTCTTGTGTATGTATGTATTGTTCCAACATAACCCATTTATCTATAAATATCATTTCATAAATAAAATGAAATTTATGTGATTTTAAGACTTATATATGGATTGTGAAATAGATTTTTAAATGAACATATTAATCTGGGTTCTATGAATAGTGTAAAGAATCCTTAAAGTATGTAGGAGAATAAAAATTTACATAAAATGAACAAAAATATAATTTCATAATATGAATAATTTTTTTTAAAAACCTTCAATGTTTTAAAATCATTTTTTGTACTTTTACATTAAAATATATGAATTATACATGTTTACTTCAAATTAGGTTTTCTAAAAATAATGAATTATGAGGGAACATGATTAACATGTTTTATCCACAATAAATAAATGTAATATAAACAAGTTATATATGTATGTAACATATATATAATTTTGAATATATAAATTAAAATAAGATATAGGTAATTGGAGAAAAATAAACCAAACCTATAATAAAGCTTATAATTATGGTTTGGAATTCCCCCTTACATGGGCCTGGAACAAATTTTATATGATCCAATGGATATTTTAATATTAAAATTAAATTTATAAAATACTTACTTAATAAAATTTATACAATATTTATAATTTATTTATATTATTTTATTTTTGTTTAAAATAATTTTTAACACTAAATTTTTATTCTTATGGTCAAAGGAACTCACTTCATGGTTCCAACACTGCTTCAGTTTGTGGATAATTATGGTCAATAATTATAAATGGGTCTATATATCCATAATTGAAATGAAATTATTATCATTTCATCAATGAATATTTAGTAGTTCTAAATTTCATTATGTTTTTTGACATATGTATAAATAATTTGGTATATATTTTATTACTTAAATATTAGTTCATTTTTGTGTCCTTAATGACCCTCATGAACTAGAGGTGGTGATCCAACTAAACATGGGATAAATTTTCATTTATGGGAAAATGATTGATGGATAGATTATCTATATTCGATTACTGTAACAACAATTAATTATATTAATAATTTTTATGTTTTTAATACAACATGGATTGAAAATATTTTAAGATTCATATGAAGAAAATAATTTATGAGAGTTTATTTTAGTATATTACATATTCCATAGGATATTGACTATTAGGATACCCATTATGGATCCATAAAATTACATTTTGATAAGATGAAAATCCATTGTATTTGGATGTGATGATTAGATATATTTTCTAGTAGATATTTTTCAAGATAATGAATATAGAGTGTGAGGATAAGAGCTGTGGTTAAGGGTCATATTTATAGGGGGATACAGTTATTTTTTTAACATAATATTATGTAGTTTATTACATTAACTCCATACTACCAAGCATTACGATTCATGAAAATATATAAATCCAACATTTAATGTGAGTTCAACATAGTGGTATCTTACATCACCCCTTGTAATCTTAATCATGTATTCAACATATAATATAAAATTAAATATTAAACTATGTTTCACTATTAAAAAAATAATATATATTTTAATAATACAAAAAATATTCTATAAGATAAATTTGTTGTCAAGAATCCTAAAATTACATCTATATTGATAAAAAAATAAAAATTTGAAAAAGTTAACTTTTTAATATTACCAATACTTATTGAAAAATAATAGTTTTTAAGACAACATATATTGTTCAACCTATTTAAAAAATACATAAAATGTGATAAAATTATATTATCATCTATATAAAAATATCTAGTTTTTTATATGAAAAATTTATTAAAATAATGTTGAGTAAGAAATTTTAATTTTTTATTTAATTTTTTTATAATGGAGTGAAGACATATATATTTTAATAAATATTACAATTATTCATTATTTCTGCAAAAAAATATTTTATGGTATTAAAATATTTATTAAACTATACTATTGTTTAAATTTCCCTTAGTTTTAATGTATAAAATATCAAAATATTATTTTATTATTCTAGTTTTCTAGATACTATTATAACTATTTAAGTTACTACTCAATAATGTCTATTTTACTCTTCCAACTTTCATATTCTTAAAGTCCAAATATGATTTATACTCCCTTTACATGCCTCTAATATATAATATTCACCATTCACATATTTTCACTCATGGTTCTTTATGACTCATTATCAAAAATGATGATTTCATTACTACTATTTTATATCTTTTTTATAGTTTTTCTCAAATGTTTGATAATTATTAATGATGAGTATGAACAATATTTTACTATTATAGTTATTTATTTTATTTTTCTATTTTTTCCCACTATAACACTTAGATTTATTTCTGAAATATTTATTCTCTAAGTTTAATATAGTAATTAGTATAATAGTTTTTTCCTTCATTATGTGGTGGATGATTTTTATGTTATAATATATTATTAAGTGTAAATCTAAACAATTTTTTATGGAAATTTCATTCAAAAACTTTTTGTACACTAAAAATATATAAATGAATAGTACTACTTCATTCACCAAGTTGGTTAATTATATTGAAACAACCAGATAAGACTCTTAATTCTTCAAAAACCTCAAATGATATTCTAAAACAAACAAGTAGGGATCCCTTCATCTCAAACTCAAATGATATTCTAGTAGATATAAGTCAGTATCTCTTTACCCCCTTAATCTCTCATTATTATTATAAAATCTAACAGTAAAAAACTCTATTAAATCTACACCCAAATAGTATTACTGAAATAAAAATGATTTACAACAGAAAGGGATCTAATAATTTTTCACATTTAATTTTCATACATTCTCATATACTAAGTTTTCATATTAAATCTATTTACGAATCCATTGCTTTAAATATAATTATTCACATTGAACTCTTATTTCACACCTATCATATCGTTTACTTGATTTTTTTAAAATATTGCAATAAATATATGTTTTATTTAGATATTTTATGTATATCAATGTATGTATTGTAGATATTATCATCTTGATATATACTTAACTCTTAATCTTAAAAATCTTCCCATTTTCTCATCTTTTCTTTTACTGACATCCACGACAAAAAATTCTAAAATTATCATCTTTAGAATATTTATAATGAAATAGTTTATATAGGGAACTTATGATTATTATTATGTTATAATAATATTATTATTACATATATTTGAATCAACTAAAGTCATTCTCCCAAAAAATTTCATATTCTTAATTACAAAATCATTCTAAACCTATTTCACACACTTCTACTTCTTATCCCGGTCATATGCATATATCTTCATCAAGATTCTAAATTAGCTACTAATTTTTTTCTTTATCAATCACTTTTTTTAAAAAATAGTATCTTTATTCTTTATCTACTATACTAAACATTTAGATCATGATTCTTCATGACATCCCCAATTATATTTTGATTATATCCTTTAGATCATACACATTTTGATAATTTTATATCTATATTTTTATGATGGTTCTTCTTAAATTTTTATTTAAGAAATATTATGTATTCATTAATATAAATATGTATTTGAATTTATTTGGACATCAAAAATCCTTAATGATACAAAAAAAATTAAATAGAATGTTAATCCGAAATTGTAATTTAGTTAATCTTATCCTTTTTTTACACCAATTTAGGCCTTTTAATTAATTAATTGCACATTTATACTCAGGAATCAGTATATTTTAAGAAATAAATAATGAATTATTTTGATAAATAATGAATTTATCAAAAAATATGTATCATTATTAAATATATATTATCATGAATTCAATTTCATTAAAATACACATAAATTTTCATTTATGACTGAGTTACTTGAAATTTGTATACATTTCAATATATCTCCTACAAATACTATTTCATTTTCATAATTATCTACCTTTCAGATACTCTTTAGAAAATAGTACTGAATAAAAATTTGATTCAACAATATTCCATAAATATATCTTCAGTATTTGTCATTTGAAATCCTCAATTCTAATTTAACCTTTATCATTCTTTCTCATCAATCATCTTTAACCTCTATATAACATTCCACTTCCAAAAATTATTCTTCTCTTATTAAAACTATCTAAAATAATGTATTCTAACTTTTATTTCATAGAAAACATCAACAAATCATACCCACCTTCTCAAACTAGTCATTTTTATATTTTAGATATTTCTTTCCTCAACATCCTCCACATCACATTACATTAATTAAAATCCTCCTTAATAATAACAAGATATGATAATATTTATCCATGTTTTTAAGAAATAAAATATAAACTCCTTCCCTTTTTCAATCAAAATTTAAAAAATAGAAATATCCAAAAAATAAATAAATAGTTATATGAAAATATAAATAATGGAATGTAACGTGGTAAATCCATTTTATATCTTATACTACATATGTTTTCAAACTCACAAATTTTATGAAATAATTCAATTATCATGGGGTTATTTATATTACTCAATTTTTTGTATAATTCTATAACAGAAAACACATATTAACAGTATTAATCGTTAAATAAATTCTATGTATTACACATTGACATGATTTCTAAATAATATAATCATCAATAAATTCATTTTGGCTATTGAATTATCATGATTGTATTTTCTACCATAAAATTTTATTTTTTAGATAATTCAATGTCAACATGTTCCCACATTCTATCCCACTTATTTATCATATATACAGTTTCATTTTTCTCTCCCCCAATTATGGTTATTGAGTATTTTAAACTATAATTATCCTTATACTTCCATAATGACTTAAAATTTATGAATCTACTTATTATCATCTTTCTCATTGAGAGTAAAACATGATTCACATGGAAAAACTATAGAATCTCATTTTATAATGAAACATTCAATAAATTATTCTAGTGCAATACCATGGGAGAATTTCTCATTAATAAAGACCATCTATAATAATCATGATATTGATGAAATCTATAAATATTCCAATAAGTGATACAAAAATTACATATTATAAGAGGGGTTTTAAAAAATATTTTTAAGTAAAATACTATTTAATATGATCCACATAGAAACTTTATTTTTATTTGAGAATCATGGTGCTCTTTTACTCATCTTCAAGAGCTTCAATTTTAATAATTCTATTCTCATTTGAGTATGATGTTGTATTTATCAAAAAAATTATATATTCATTGACTATGTGAGTTATAAGAACATAAAATCTATATAAAATATTGATATCTTCTTATTATTGAACTTAAATCCACTTTGATGAATCAACTCCCTATTTAATTACATTACTCTTAATAATTCCAAAAAAATACAGTATTTTCCATCATTGTTTTTCATTATCTATAATCAAAATATCATATGAATTTTATTCATTAGATTAAAATTAAACAATTATTTTGATATAACGATAAATTTTCAACCACTGTCAATTTACTTCATCATATATTGTATTCCATATATATATACCCTAATTTGATTATTAAGATATAAAATGAATATTTTTAAAAGTTTACATAATACCAGTCAATGCATAAAAAATGAAAATCTCATCTACCTATATTGTTTTCAATATGTTTCAATTTTAATTAGATCCCCATTATTTTCTTCAATATCAATATCTAAAAAAACAAATATTCGAATATTATGATTTGTACATTATTATAAATTATAAAAACAATTTTAATAATTTTATATCAACTAAGAATAACCATTCAGTTAGTCTACATATTTCATATATCTATTCATGATTCATTATCTATTGATTATGATGATAAATTTCTTGGTATAGCATGAATTTATTCCATTTATAATTTATTTATTTATTTTTAATACTTTCTTTTTACATTATCTAGAAAGGAATTTTTTTTAATCCATGTTCCTTTTTAACTATAATTAGGTAAGATGTATAATTCAGCATTCCTAAAGTAAAATATTAAAATTCAATGATTTCCACTAATTTATTATATTTTCTCATGCCACCCTTATATGGAATGTATTCATGATTTTTAACTTATTCTTCAAATATGTTTCCAGTTAAACCATTTCATTTTATTTTTTCGGGAATGATTTTATTTTGGTACTAGAATTATTTTCCAATCATTATTAGTCATGTATAAATTAAACTTATACAATATATGGAATCTTATTCAACAGAATAAGTATATCCTCTTTGGTGTTGATTCATTGTTAACATTTTTCTTATATTGGTTTTGATAAAATTTATTTTTTCTTACACCCCAAAGTGAATTTTGAATCTTTATAGCTTTTATTTCATTAAATTTGTGTCCTTTATCATTAAACTAAATATAAATAATTTTTTTTAGTAATAAACTCGCACTCATCATCATATGACCAAATTTATTACATCTTCTATATAATTTCTCAGGTTATTCCAATCAATAAGATATAAAGATTTATACCTTCTTTAATGATTATTGAATTAAATCGGCAGAATTTATATTCTCTTTAATATTACAGCCCATAAATATAGGAAATATATGAATTTTAATAATTTATATATTATTTCAATCTAAAAATTTATTTGGGAAAGCATATTTTTACATCACCAATAGTATCCAATAAAAATTATTTATTCCATTTCAAAATTATGCAAACATCATAAACACATTCATATTTCTATAAAATGACATATTCCATTTCATATACTCTTAAGGAACTAAAAAATATGATCTTTCAATCATCCATCATTCATAATGTATTGAATTTCATTGAATTTTTATTTATCCCTTCTTTTCATGATATTTAATTGACTCCTGAATTTTTTATCAAAATTTTTATTTAAATTTTTTTTATTTATAGTTACCTTTATTAGTGACCTTGTGGTGTATTTATATTTATATGATTTAAATATCTTCATTACTATGGAATTTTTACTTTTAAAAGTAATACATTCTTCATAAAAAATCATGGAAAAATCAATTCATTCATTATATCCACATAAATATTCTTGTATAACATCCATAATTTATACTTTTACATCTGAATTAAGATACATTATATAGATAGTATTTATTTCAACAATAAATGAACTAGTTAATTCAACCAATTATTTATTACTTTGTCTTAATGTGTTATTAAAATATCATAGTGGGTTTGTGTGGAAAATTTTCATGGTCCTTCTCCCTTTTATCCATGATCTCTAATAGATAATACATAAAATTAATGATAATTTTTTATATGAACTAGGACTAAATTATCTCGGAACAAATTTTTGATATATATATAATAAAATTGTTGACATCAAAATGGGAAAAATATTTTAATATTATTGATATATTATATACATATCTGATTTTTCTTGCAACATTGAGAACATAAATAATGTTTTCATCACAAAATTAAAATATTCATATTTTCATAAGTGAAACCAGGAAACCCGGGATCAAATCTAGGCAGAGGAATAATTTTTGGGGGTACTGTAGCAATACTGTAGCAGTACTCCAGTAGTACTGTAGTAGGTACTATAGCGGGAACTGTATGAGGTAATGTTTTGTACTGTAGTAGCTAGGACTATTCCCCTGTTTGGGCCTTCGGTCTACCTAGAGGCCTTAGGTCCACCTCAAGGCCTTCAGGTCACCTTTAGTGCAGATAAAAACCAGACACCCTACATGGAACAAGTTTCATAAGGAGGATGAACAAGGAGCTTTCACCATAGCAGAAGCTAAACAGATTGCAATAGTGAGAGGGTATGGCACCTGTCATCGGTACATGCCTGTGCATGCAAGGGATAGCCTGTCTGAATAGCCATGAAATGGTGGTAAGCTGATATCATGATGAAGGTGTTGGGGAGGATTAGTTCTAAGTAGTTAGTCTGGGTTGTATGTAATGTTTGAAGCCTACGGGCAATGAATTACTCTAAGTCTTACATGCCATGTAATACTTATTCCTATGGGCCTTGTAATGGTTCCACCTCACCCCTTGAAAGGACGATTTTCAAAAATTAATAAAAAATGAAGGCCTTTAGGCTATTGGATGGAATCCTTCAAATAATTCCAAAATACCTTCTTGATACCTTGGGAAAATAAATAATAGATGGTGTGCTTAAATAGCCAGTAATATTTTTGTACAATGAAATATTAAATGAATAAATTTGGAATGAAAAATATCAAAGGGTTAATAATAAATATATATTTCATATAATTACATCAAGAGAAAGAATATATCTATGTATGAATAATTAAATAATCACACGGAACAAAATAAAAATTTTAATAATTATTAAATTCATAATTCCCTATATATTAATACTTTATCCAGGACATCATGATCATACTATCAATGTCATAATTATAAGACATCATTATATTACTATAAAGGGAACCTACCATGAAATCGTCATCACATCATAATGGATGTTTCCACGAAAACACGGTCTTACTAGAAATTCCACTCATCATAAATATATTTGTTGGTATAAATGAAGAAATACCTATTATATTTTCTCACATTAAGAATACCAATGCATCAAGGGGATATAACAGACTTCACAAATCACTTATATAAGTCCAATTCATTACTCATATACTGAAATATCACTAGAATAAAAAAAATATTTAATATAAATCAATGAAATATTTTTTGAATCATTTATATAGAATGAAAACATTTCATATTCAATAGAATATCTATATTATATAACACCCAAATAATTAAGGTTTATGATTTATTAGGGAATATCTTTATTGAAGTAAATGAGACATTTAATGATGTTAACATAAATTAGAATCACTTTTATTAAAATATGCAATATATAACACTATAAATGGAATAAAAATATATATATAAATATATATAAGTTGAATTATTTCATATCATGAGATCAATAGTTCCCAAGGAAGTAGGTGAAATCTCAAAAATATACCACTAAGGAGTGTCAAACTGAGTGTGTAGTTAGGACCACATTTAGTACACCACATAATTATCTAGTTAACACAAATATGACCTTTTCAGGGTTATTAACCCAAGGTGTATCTATTCTCAAGAAAATGTCCACTTATTTTTATGTAGTCAGGGATGTCATTCCAAGTGAACCCAAAAATATATTACTTTAACGAATTTATATGATGTTAAGCAATATAGTTATTTTTTCCTAAGTATTCCATTAATTTATTTTAGTGATACCACCAAAGTTTATGTGGAATATTAATAAATAAAACTTTATGAAACATACAATACATATAGTAATATATATAAGTAAAATGTAATCTCATTATTAATTATTATAAAATAGTAATAATTATTTTAAAAATAAATAACTCAAAGAAGAAAAAATTTATTTTCATTAAGATACCATAAAACCTATAAATTATAATTCATAATGAATAACAATCCAGAAATCCAGAAAATTTCACCATGTAGTAAACATTAAAAAAAATGTAAAAAGAAAAATGTGAATTGTACAAAAAAATGATAAGAATGTTCTATTTAAATAGTAATAGATATGGTAAATGATAGTATATAATTACCATAAAAAGTTATTTAAAATTTTATAATAATATTATCAAAAAAAGTTAATGAATATGTATATGTATAAAAAGATTCCAGACCCAAATGAATAAATAAGGTCAGTTTTTCATAAACCATTCTTTAAGAAATTTTTATTACCAAATATGAGGAAATGGAATGAATACATGAAAAACAAAAAAAGTTACCATAGGGGAAGAAAAAAAATTTGTTTTAATATATAATTATGATATAGTTACCTCATTGTAAATTTAAACATAAATATTCTCGAATTAATATGACATTGTAAAAAAATCATTACCGTAGATTTTTTCTTGGTCAGATGTTTTCCATCCTTTTATATTGTAAATATAAATTTATTAATACTCTATATATGTTTATAGTTTATATTTATGTGTATATATATCATTTTTAAAAACTTCTTTTTACTATTTTTCTCTTAAATTCTTTTAAAAATCAATTATTATTTTGTTAACTATTTTATTACTGATGCATGTTGCCATTTCATAGTTTTGAAACCTTCACCAATGTAAAGGTATAATAACCACATGATTTTTAATCACGGTCTATATAAAATATTCATACATTATAAAAAATTATTGAACCTTCCTTATATTAATTTTAGGAATAATTAAATTTATAATTTATGGATGTAGTAGTCCACAAATATTCATGGGTAAAATGGTCAATTTTAAATCGATGGTTGGGAAAGAATGTAGATAGTATATTATCTTTAAATAGTCATAATTATGTCATAAATATAATATACATTTTTTATTTCTATATATATTACCATCCATTTATGGAGATGATGAAAAATGAAATTTTCCACATTATGGATGTGTTAGACCACATATAATCATAGGGGCGTTTTTATTTTCCATTTCATGGAAATGAGATATAAAATATTTGAATCATTTACATTAATATATATTTGTATAGAAATAATAATAATTTTATAATATTATGATTTCTATAGAATATTTTGTGGTTTTTTATAATAAAACATTAAATACAATGGTAAGAACATATACCACTTCATTGGATCATCTCTTTTGAAAAAAATGTTTATGACTATTATATGGGAATTTTAGTAACACCAAAACATCTTATTACTGAATAAATGTGTAAGGAATGATATTTTGGAATATCATAGATGAGGTAATGGGATCATGTTATATTGGTCTGTTAGGATAAGAGGTGGATATTTACAAGTCAAAGGGGTGGATATTTCTTAAATAATCTAGAAATTAAAATTATATGAAGTCATTATCATGGAAATTTGGAATGAAATGGACCAATTATAAATGACTGGATATGTCTACATAAGAATCCCTTGTGAATTTAAATTTAAACAAGTTTTAGAGATATTTTTATCCTTATCTCTTTTTTTAACCACCCACACTAACCCTTTTAAACCATAGAGTGTGGAAGTTTATATTATTAGGACAACTATTCATTATGAATAAAAATGAAATGATAAATATTAAAAAAAAAAGAATACAAAGATTATATATATATAATAAATTATACATGATCAAATTCTTATATTTGGTTAAAAATTAATTTTAATTTATATAAATAAAAATAAATGAATAATAGTTTTTTCAAAAAAAATATTTTTAAGTGTAAAAATGAATTTAGGCAAAAATATTTTATATAATTTATTTTAATGAAATTAATTGGTTTCAAAATAAAAAAAATTGAATTTTATGTAAATTTTAACCAAAATCAAATTATAATATAAAGTTATATTAACCTCATTAAAGAAAAATATAAAAAAATATTTTGTTACAATAGAACATAACTTAGGCATTAAAATTTCAAAATTATGTTTTAAAAATAACAATAATATTTTTTTAAACATTTTATTACATCTCAAATATATATATATATATATATATATATATATATATATATTTCAACAATAGTATTTTAAAAATAATAAGTTATTCATATTAAATAATGATATCATAAAATAGATACATTTATAGGGATATGGTAAGGATAAATAATCAATTGAAAAATCGATCAATTGTGCTTTAAAAATCATGTGAAAGGGAGAAAATCTAAAACTATTTATTTCTTACATTTTCCATGGATCGATCGTTAATTAATATGGAAACCATGTTGATTTTATTATTGATCTATTGATTTTAATTTTCTATCTAAGGATTCTTTGATCATGATCAATGAAATATCCTAAGAATGCTCTAAAATGTCTCATGTTTTTACAACTAACACTTGATATTTTATTATTCCTGAACTAAATGGGACTCATATAAGTCGTGTTAATTAATATAAAATAACATTATTAAACTATATAATAAATTAAATTTAAGTTTTTTATGACTTAGAACTATTAATAGGCCTAATAAAAATAGAATTTATATCACAACTACAGTAATCACCAAATTTTCAAATCAGCTACAGTCTTAGTCTCCCAAAAATAGAAATTTTTTAGAATATACAACTTCATTTACATATTTTTTGTAATGAAATTAATTAAATTTATTTATATATATATTAAATATCAGGGTTTCAGAAATACTTGAGATCTACAACAATATAAAAATTTTAAAGGGGATTTTTAATAATATTGTAATAGACCAAAAACAAAAGATAGAGTTTTTATAGACTTCTCCCTTAACATAAAGTGATCTTCCAAAACATGAAGGTAAAACTCCTCCCTTAAATGACTTAAATACTCATCTGGTGTATATATCCCAAAATATATTTATCACCTCAGTTTCTTGTACTCGTTATTGGATCTATCTCAATAGAACTCTCTTTATATTATTATTTTTTTGTGATGTAATTAAATATATATTAAGTAAATTAGAATTTGATCTAATAATTCATTAATATAAACTTAATACATTCTCACTTACTCAATATTATATTATTAATTCATCATAAAACTTCACGTTGACCAAAAATTATTCTTATTCAAATCGGAGTCAAAATCCTCTATCATATCCTAAAATATCTTCTTCAATAACAATATAATAATTTTATATTTAATTCATGAATAACAACTTCTCATTATCCCATTTAATTCATCAAATCAATTAATCATTCTTCCATATATTTAAGGTATTTTTATGGAAATAATGAATTAATATTATGCATCCTTTTATTATTTCCTGTTAATGTTTTGTATTCTTATCATTCATTTCTCAATATTCTCTAATTTTAAAAAATTTCATCTTCAAATGTCATCATATTCATAATCTAAAAATACCTATATTCTACAAAAAAACACCTTAATATTTTCATATTTTCATTAGAAACACTTTTGAGGGTTAATAATAGTTTAGTAAGAAATGAGTGTAATTCCAATCATAGGTTGTATTAAAACTATCAATGTTATTCAAACACAACTATGTATCTTCAGGAATGAACTATAACTTTACACATTTTTCTCACTCATCATAATATTCTTCCATTTTTTAGTATAAATGATCTATATGCCTCTAATTTTCAAAACCTCTCTATTTATTAGTCATCAATAATTTCATATACTCATTCCTCAATCTATATCATCCCCCCAAATAAAATTTTTTTTATTTCAAAATCACTTATAAGGAAAAACTGGGAAACCCAAAATATTCCAAATCCAGATAAAGACACACCTCATAATAAATAATTATTCCATTATCGAAAAAATTAAATTGGTTGGAATTATTTACTTTGAATAATCGTCATTCAATGGAGGTAACCTCCATTACTGGATTTTCAATAATAAGATCTTTGAAGTGAAATTTCATCTAGTCCAAAGTTTTCACATGTTCCTTGAGGTTTTTCCACTCTTTGAAGCCATATATCAAGATCTAATTATATCTATCAATCCAAGATGTTTCTTATTCATTAAAATCAACTCGCAGTGGTCTTTTGATCATTTTTTATGCATCCTCCTTTGAGACCTTGATCAGGAAAGAATTCTATAATATTTCTTCAATAGAATTTATGAGGAGCTCCTAGATTTCCTTTGATTAAACTTACTCCTTATCTATGTTCACAAGATTAATGGTAGTTGGTTTCACTCCTTATGTTTTAATTACCTCATCACGGGGAGGTTCTTCTTGCTCCACATTCCTAATAGGCCCTTCATACTTGATCTCTGTGATGTCAACCGTAGTAATAAATATATTTTAAGGGAGTATAACTTTCTTAGATAACCTTATAACATTATTACTAGGTAAATTGGTGTGCTTCCTCTATCTCCACGGCCTCCACACATGTTGAATAAACTTATTTGAATCCACAAGGGTGTTATTTACATTATTTTAAGTGGACTAGAAGTACTCTTCTGCAATGTCAACTTTCTAGGACTCAGAGGACCACGTTTCAGAGGAATAATAATTATACACCACTTTCTAATTCTTCATTCTTCTTAAAATAATATTTTATTCACGTACTTCCTCCTTTTCATTCCCTTCTGTAAATGGGATTGGATCACTATCACCCAATACCACAAACAGTTCTGAGAAGCCAATATAATGGAATCTTCATGTACACTTTGATATTTTGTATTCCCATCAACTTCTACCCTTAAAAGTGGTAACCATGTTTAACAGTGTTCACGGTTCTTATTGGACACAACTTGTTCACTAAGTTCAACCCATCCCCCTATAAAATAGATTCTCACTATGCTATCAGCTTCTGTTTGCAGTTTATTTGACCAACCATACAGTAATCCTACACTTGAGTAGCAGCATGAAATAATACCAGATCTTCTGCACATGTGGTGGGGTCTGAATTACTACTGTTATTTAACATAAATTCCCCCTTGTTCTATTGAATTTTTGAAAAAAACTATCACCCAAGTCATGCATCAATCACTCATATATATTGGCTATCTTTGACTCAAGATACATGA
The DNA here is from genome assembly GCA_963277665.1 of Viscum album. Classification (NCBI taxonomy): domain Eukaryota; kingdom Viridiplantae; phylum Streptophyta; class Magnoliopsida; order Santalales; family Viscaceae; genus Viscum; species Viscum album. The sequence continues at coordinate 55,117,837 of OY728143.1, read as the reverse complement.
CTCTCAACACTTTCTGAATGACTGGACAATTCCTTATCTCACGGGTACCTGTATATTCCACCTCAAGGCTTTTCATGTTGTAATAGTAACCAAAGTGTTTATTCCAATTTCTCTTATGCCCTGTAGAGTATGAACCTCACCCATTGTATCAGATGGGAGGGCCACCCGAGAATCCCCAAACATTACTTTACTACATCTATGGGCATCATGTTGAAGACAACTGCAATATGAACAAAAATAAACCCATGATTTATAGTAAACCTTTTGATACCGCCACATATCACCTTCAACTTAAATTCTAATAGAATCCATCAATTCCTTTGAAACATATACCTCAACATAGATCCTCGGAGAAATCATATAACAAACACTATGGGTATGATGATCTGGTCTGAATTAATGGCCCACCAGATTACCAATCAAATGAATGATCACCATATAATTAAAGGTAAGGGAAGAACATGAAGTGATATTCATATCACCATAATGGGTAGATCTTGCTTTGAGTGAAAATTGAAAGACCAAGGGAATTGGGATAACATAAAAAAAATAACACGCGGAGAATTTTCCCAAGCAGAGATAAAGTCTTATTCCATCGAGAATCGAACCAAAAAAATGCATCAAGTCCAAAATCCCTACTATCACCAAATATTGCAGCTTCCAAAAATTCAAAGTTGAATATATTGAATACATCAATGGAGGGTAGCCTCTTGATGAATCAGTCCACCAGTGAATGATTCTTCATCATAGAGGATTTCATGAACTTCAAAGAATAAATCATAACTGTATGAACTCCATCAACACATGATTGGACTTTTAAGGATAACAACTATGAAGGGAAATCTTGGGAGGGTAGTTGGATCTATAAATGTAGTGAAGAATTAATGTTCATAAAACTATGGAAATAAATAATTTAACTTTGATGTAGACCTTTTTTATTATCATATAAAAATTATATCATGCTTTAAAACTAAGTTTTACTTTTTTTTACTATAATCATTCTTCAATATCAAATTCTCCATCTAATTATTTTGTTCTTTCTATAATATTTTTGAATAATATATTTTTGTAACTACCTTTTATACAATTATATTACATAATCCATGTAACCCAAACTCAATAATATCACTCAATATAACTTATTTGTACATTGAATGATATGAATACACATCATTTTACATATATGAATCATCTAAACATAGTTCTTCAACATTACAATAAATCTACAAAAAAACTAATATGTTCACATCTTCATCACTTTTTCAATTAATTCTTTATCTAAAATGGTATATACATATAAATTTTTAACTTCAATCCCCATTAAATGTATTTTCTATGTTATTATTCTATAATATTCAATAACTCATGTCACCTTTCATAATTCATCTCTCCAGGCATATTTATCCTCCATGTATTGTCACTTTACTAGAAATAGTGCTTTTAAAATTACTTCTATATACAAATATGGATTCCCAAATAAAATCAAAACCAGTATCATAACATCATAAAATCAAATTCCTATTCTCCAACTCATCATGATCATGTTGTTTTGAGATCTATTATCAACCATAAAAATACTCATTAATTCTATTAAATTCCATCCCAAAAATCATTAAATATAACATGTTCATTTCTTCTTTCACATGTACTAAACTAGTTATTTCTATACTGTGTAAATTATAATATAATATATAGAAATATATCTTAATAACGTGATTAAATATCCCGAAATGTATTTAATGGTAGAAATCAAGGGATATCTATGTTTTATGTCAAACTAATGAAATCATTAATATCCCTCTCACTAAATAATATATTACATATCTTGCATCACCTTAAAATTTTCATTTAATGGGTTCTTCAAAAAAAGACATCACATTTTCAAAGCCTTAATCAATTTATTATTGAATTTATTAACTAAATGAATTTATCATTTTGTATAATGATAATCATCACGAGCACCATCCATAGGCTCATTACTGTTTATAACTAAAAAACTAAAAACAGAAAAGTTAAAATCCAATTTAATTTGAAAAAATTAATAATATATACTCTAACCACTAAAATATTAACTTTAACCTAGGTTTAGTTATAATTAGCTTCATGTTTTAATAATATAATCAAATTAATTCACTACTCACCAATATGATACATATTTAAAAACCAATAATTTTCATGCATTGATTTCAGATATTTTTAAATGTGTATATTCAATAACTAAAGATTACATTGTACATCGAAAACCTAATATATTATTGTCTATAGATATTATCAAAATAAATTATATTTTATCAAAAACTAATATAAATTTCTTCTAAAAAATTCATTGCTTATGATATTTCTTAGAATTATCAATACATAGGAATACTTAAGGATATACCGAAATCGTAGAAATTGTAAGATAAAATACATGTAATGGGGAGAACATAAGTGACATAAATTGGTTATATATATTTTACTATAGAGGAAATAAAAAGGGACAAAAAACTAAAAAAATTATATGTATGAACCCTTAAATAATATACATTTTATAAAAAAAAATTACATAAACATAAAAATTTAAAAATTAATGATAGTTTAAACATGTAACATAACATCATGGTATGCCACATAAAAATAAAAATATTTCATAATCATAAATTATTTAATTATTATAACACATCATAACATTAGTATAAGTCTTGGTACCCATGTCACATACATAATAATTTCATGAGTTATAAGTGTTACCCAAATAATTGGAGAGATATATAATTTTAGGCCAAAAATATCATAATAATATATTATAATAATTAAATTTTTTATTATGTTGAAATTAATATTTTATTTATAAAAATATATTACAATATTAACTCCTGAAAATAAAAAACGTCATATAGAATTTTATCATTGTAAAAATAATAATCAAAAGAGAGAAATTGGGTGATATGATTGATATAAATACCTTGAGAGTGGAAAAAACATAATTGATCTTCATATTGTATAACTTATATGAAAATTGAAATATATAATATTTACATCAAAGTAAAGTATGAGATTTTAAAAAAGTAAATATATATGTTATGTGATGGAAAACATATATGAATATTTAAAAATAATTTATATGAATAATATATAAGAAAATATATGAGGTGTGAATCATAAGGTACTGTAGGTATATTTCTCCTTCTATACACTATATATAAGAATCAATCAATGGAAAAATGGATAAGATCCTTATAAACTAAGTTAATAGTATATGATATGTATATAAAGTATCTATTTATATAAATCATAAAAAAATGGGTTTAAAATAAACATATCTAATAAAAAAGATGGTTAAGAGAACTTCCACTAACATAACTATTAAGTTGATTGAAAATTCTCCAACTCCCTTTATGATAGAATTTAATTTATTATTTAACTATTTCTTGGAATTATTTCATTTTATATCATTTATTATATAAAATATATATTCATTAACTATTTATTTCTTATTATAAAAAATATATATTTTATTGGTTGTTGGTAATTACATTTTTCTTTGTTCTACTAAAGTATTTATTTCTCGTTGATAAATTAATTTTTATGAGTACATAATATACAAGGTTTTAATAGTAATTGAATAAATGACCAATTATATGTTTAGATGTTTCATCTTCATTTATAATTTTGTTTGGGTCAGTTTTGTAATGAAAATTTTCACCACTCATTCATTTGATGAAGTTCAATCAATCATAATTATATAATTAATAATTTATATTCAATTGAAAATTTCAATTATAAAACAATTACATTAAGAAAAATTCTCAATTACTTAAACATAATATAATTATTTTTTTATACAAGCCATACATGAACATAGTGATGTTATTGAGTTGAATCATTCCTGTTAATGGTTGAAATGACCACATCCTAAGCTTCCTAAAAGAAAATAATGATGGTGGATATATATATATATATATCATTATTATTTAATTATTATGTAATTACATTGATGATATTTTTATTATATTAAAAGGAAAATTATATTAAAAGATATTTATAATGAGTTGATAACTGAAATAAATAATGGTGAATTCAATTAAAACATTAGGATGTTGTATCCTCACACATAGGACATCATTGATTTAATGTTGTTTTGATGTATATTAGTAACTTAGGGGTCCCAATCATGATTAAGTCTTGTATTGAAGGGAATTTAAATTTGTAATTTTTAGATAGATGGTGTTTATCAGTCATTTTGAATGAGTCAAGGAATACCCCTATTTTTAAATGGAGTTTTAGTGGAATTTTATAAAATTGACATTCCTAAATGGTTATAGTGTTTAATTATATAGAAAAATTGATTCAAAATTTTAAACAAGGTATGGTGTTTTACTATGTATCCTCAAAACATGTTCTATGATAACATTTAATGATTATTTATTAATATATAAATACTATATATAATATTTTATATGTTTATCAATGTGTTTAAATATTAATTTGAGTAAACTAATTTGTTATAAAAAAAATTACTTAACATTTCACATAATTTTAAAATTTTAATTAACAATTTAAAATGATTATTATTACATTTCCTATATAATAATTAAAAATTTGGCTTTAAATGTAATAAATAATGTTTTAATATTTGTACAATAAAATACATTTCATTTTCTATTAATAGCTTTATGTTTATTTCATTTACTTATATAAATCTTCAATGGATTTGAAATATTTATTTTAATAAATATAAAATATATTAATTTTATTATAATAATTATTAATTTAATTATAAATATTATTTCCATAATTATACATATAATAAAATATATTTTTAATGAAAGATTTATCACATTAATAATAATGAAATGATAATATTCTGAAATTTATGTATATGACATTGCAATAAATTTATATAGGTCTCAATGGTCACATATGATATATTAGTATTCTTATTCAGTGATTATATTAACTTGGATCTCATTATAATCTTCATTAGCTTAACAAATCATGTAATGAATTTTGATCAAATTATATTTATCAAAATTTTCATTGTTCTTTTTCAAGGACAAAACCATCAGGCACTACCACCTTCCATGTATCATACTAATGAAGCACATTTGGAAGTCCTTTAATTTTTAGTTCTATATCCATTCCCAAATTATATTCATTTAATTACTTAAATAATCATATTTATACTCACTATATGAACATATAAATTTCGACAAATACAACCCATGGAAACATTATTTAGTTATGAAATATTATCAAACCAACCAAAAAATTAAATATTTTATTCCATGGATTATAATTAAAACATTTCTATATATATGCAATTATTATACATTTCTAAGGTAATTTTTTTATTCATAAAATTTATATAGTCATTGATCCTCTATATATATCCCCTCAAAACAACTTTCAACAACATATCTCAAAAACTTATTTACATTCAATATATTTCATCAATATTTCACATATTTTTTAAAAAAAATTAATAATAATTGTTTTAATTTTTTAGGGGACCGTGATAAAGAATATTCTAAGATTATAGAAATTTAAATTTAATTTATTTTTATCCTTTAATAGATTTAATAATTATATTTCATGTCAATATCTTTTACTATGTTTCTATATTTGAAAATAATTTTTATTATATTTTTTGTTTCAATATTTCACCTTAAATAAATAAATAATTTGAAAAATATATACTTATTTCATGAAACAAGTGGTTTAATAATTACACGCATGGATGTTTAATTAAAAATAAAATTAGTTGTGTTTTGTAATTCTCCACAAAAATAGTTCTTTAAGTCCATTCAATTAACATGAATAGAAAATTATATATATATATATATATATATATATATATATTTCATACACATAATTGGTCATGGTTGTGAAAGAAAACTTGAACATCATGTGTCTGATTTAGATATATTAGTGGATTAGGCATCTTTATCCAAAATAGATCCGTTTTTGGAAGTCATAATATTATTTTTATGTTTATTTCAATTTTTAAAATATAATAAGATCCTTCCATGAGTATTTTGGATAAATAAACAAATTATCTTTGATAAAATAGGATTATGGATATAGACATGGATAAGATGTTATATAATATATAATTGGATAATGGCGGTCAATAATGATATTGTTGTGAGTCTCATGGGCTCCAGAACTTTCATTGTTGAGAAGACATATGGTTGTCATATATAAATTATTGAATGTTTTACAGAAATATTAATTACATATCACAATAAATCACAAAATATAATCTAGATGTTTATTGTATTTGGAGATTAGAGACACAAACATATTATTTTAAAATATATATTCAAAACCACTAAAAATATTTTTTACAGATGTAATCCTTCGGGACATATTTTACATAATAAATTTATTTATTACCTAGTGAGATAAAACATAATAATTTTTTAAGATTGAACACTTAATATGGGTAAACAGACCCGATATCAATTAATGGTCATATGTGATTATAAGATGAATATATAGGTATAAGAATAAAATAAAAATTATATAATCATAACATAGAAAAATAAAACCCAATCAAATAAAAATCACAATAATAAATCATAACATAATATGTTTTTTCAAAACATGTGAATTATCATGACCCCATCCCTCTAAGGGTAATCCTCTTAGGTTGAGAATAAAGGAATTAAGAAGATCCCCCCCCCCATGTCCCACCTATAATATGATCTAGTTCGTGAGAAGATCTAAGGGTATAAAAATATCACATATCAAATGCATTACCATCTCTAATAAATCATGATTGGGAGATAGGATAAGCAACCACCATAAAATACTGGCTTACTAAAAAAACTCAAATACATCTCACATTGCATGAAATGTTTCAATAGATTCAATAAAATAATCTATGTAAATATTAAAATAAAAGTCTTAAATCAATGAAACAACAACGGATCCAAATAAAATTATAGAAATGTCTATATCAGTCCTAAATTTTCTACTAAATTCATGAATAATAGTTCATATATGTTGGTTAAGAATAAAATTTATACTCAATAAGATAATACACAAGGTCTCTAGTGAACCTGTAAAATGGTCATATTAATGATCCAATAAATAAATAGAAGAAATAAGAAGTTCCAAAATATGCCAGTATACCAATCTCATCCTCAACATGAATCATTAACCAAATGAAGCATCCATTATTTTACTATAGAATCGACAACATAACAAAGGTTCCCCATTTTCAGTTTACTATTGATTTTATACTCTCACATACCAACACCATATGTCATGTTCTCCAATACCTTCCATGTGTATCACATCACATAACTATCTATATATGATTTGGGTCAGGATGAATCCCTCCCTACCCCACCCTCACAAGTTTTAAAATATATTTCTAGAATTATTAATCAAAAATAATATCACAACCAAATAAAATCATATCACAACTACATCACACAATAAGCAAAGTAGGGTGTCATATAAATGAAGTAAACCAACCTCAATCCAAACTTCTAACAGGAATGACAACCACCAAATATCAAATCTACATAACTATTGGGAAATTTCCAACAAAAAATTGTATCATCATTGTTGAAGGAAGATAATGGGATAGGTAGTAGTTATCCATATAAATCCCCACAATCTGGGATGTTTGGGAAAACCATCAGAACTAAAAAAATTATAAGTTTCTAAGGTTACCATAATCAAATGGGTGAATATAGAAATAACATTAAAATAAAGGATAGATAGATAGTATACAACACCCATCCTTTGGGATCACATATTTTTCAATAAATTATACTAAAACCCCATCATTTCACAATGAAATATTTATTGCAACCACTTCCCCCAAAAAATTCATCACACTATAAAACCACAACATAAATTCATATAGACCCACATTCAATTAAAAATTCCACCATTTTCTAGATTTAATTAGTTCTTAATAACATTAATTTACTTATATAATTAATTTCAAATTTACACAAACCGTTCATTTATCATTTATATTAACTAATCAAATTATCACACAATAGTTCCATACCATGATTATTCATTTACTAACCCATTACAATTCATTTCATCATTACTATTCATTCCATGCATTCCTAGGAAACAAAAATATTCAAACCATAGAATAGCTCATCTATATCACAACATCCATCCCCACAAAACCCCATAATCCAATCCATTTAATCAAAATAACCACCAATATTAACCACCAATCCACACAACCACAACATAATATCCCACATCACATTTCATTCCAACACTATCAAATCATGTACCACACATTTGATAACACTTTTTTTACCACCATCATTTTATAACAACCCATATTATCTAAGAAAACACAATAATAAAAACCACATATATCATCACATCCCAATATCTAGAAATTAGTTCTATGGGCCTATATTATAGAACCTTGTAATTTTTTATTGGACATATCACACAAAATATATTTCCATCGGAAAATAATTCATTTTCCATTTATGAATACCTAAAAATTTTGTTTTTTTAGGCATTATGAAATAAAAAAACAAGGGTATCACAATAATGTCAACTACATCATAAGAATGGATCTAAATACACATGATTTCCATTAATGGAAACAATAACATAAAATATAATCAATAATATCAAGAAAACAATAAAAACATTTTATTTCTCCCAATTTGAAATAATTTCATATTATAAAATTCATTTTCATTATTATACCATCCCTTACTATCTACATAATGGATTTAATGAGCATTAAATCCCCAAACGTGCACATAAGTTGAATGAAAAGGACCCCACGCCTTAAATAATATTTCTCATTCACTATGTATAATAGGATAAAGGGGAAACTTATCAAAAACTATAGTGGTACAAGTAAAACCTTGAATAAACCTAGATCACACCAAGGGGTAATCAAAATATAGCCCAAATTCTCCATATACCACTACACCACCACCAGTATGAATCTCTAGAAGAAGAACGATAGGAAACATGGGGATGATAGGATAAAATCACCTCAGATTTCCAATGATTATCCTCCAGAATAAAAGGATCAATGTATGAGTAATGGGTCAGGAAGATCCTCTAAAATTCATATGGTTTTTCAAAAAATAGAGAGAAATTAGATTATAAAGAGAGAATTAATCTAAACCACATATTATATATTTGTTTCAAATAAACACATTCACATATGGAATTACATATTATTGACGTGAATTCTAATGAAGATTATAAATTCATGTCATGAAACCTATTTTAGTCGTTAATTAAGAAAACTCAACCTTGATGAACGTTCATTGAAAATAATAGCATCTCAACCTCATTTAATTAAAATTTTAATTCCAACTTTAAAATCATGGGTTTGTTCTACACAAAATATGTTCCCCAAAAAAATACAAGAACAAAAAGACATGTTGGCCATGAATGATAAACTCATGTCATGACTTCGTCTTTCATGTTATATACCACTTGTTGTAGTAAAACCATATCCCTAACCTTATATTATCCCATAAAATTCATACATCAATACTACATAATAATATATGTATATCTAATATATTTTACAAAAAAAACATATATATAACATAAATAATTAGTTTCATTCAACATTATAAACAAAATTTTCTAATTTCTTGAAAGATCGTCGGCATATCTAATAAAAAAATCCCATATGGTTCATTTATATGACATAACCAGCTTAAAATTTCGTTATAACCTAAGGAAAGGACAAATAAAAAAGGGTAAGATAAAATTACTGGAAAGTGTATAAAAGGGTGATATCTATGATTACATAACTATTATGTTAGTATAAGTTTATGAGAACATGATAATAATATTTTAATTCTATATCATAAATAACATATATCATAATTTTGATTCAAGGTATAATGATTGACAGTTCATAATCAATGTATCATTATGAAAATTAATGAACATAGATGTTGAGATCATAACATAGACTTATGAAGATAGAAAAAATATTCCTATATCATAGTGAGCATGATTAAAAATAAATAGGTTCACTCATTATGCTATGTTCAATAAATTAGGCCCTCAAATAAATTTATAGAAATGAAAACTAGATTAATCCTTAATCTTATAGAGATGAAAGATATGTCCATGCATAAATGTATCGACATTAAATACATGTTCCCAATTAATATTATGTACAATAAAACTATTTCCACCTGTGAAACTATGAATTTCAATTCAGGTTCACAAATAACAAAACTACCTCATGAGTTATCCATTATTTTCCAATGAATTGAAGGGATATATAATTATGATCCCACCCATCACATAATTAAAAATATATATATGTATTCCAAATCATAATTAAATACTCATAGTATTATCATATCATATCCCAAGAAAATAAAATAGGTTTCAAATACATTTCAATCATCCATCAAAGCATAACCCATGTAATATGAATGGTTTACATAAATATCTCTTAGTCATAATTATAAACCATAGAATAAATAATGAGGATGGAATAATTGGATTATACCCTAGTAGTATATAATTAACATAAAAGGATTCTATATATATGATAATTTTATTAAATTAATCACTAAAACATTTCTTGAGAAAATTAGTCTTTTCATTTTTTAATCACCTATAAAAAATTTAAAATTTTAAAAAATATTAATAAAAAATATATCTTGTAAGAAAATAAAATCATTTAATATAATCATCAATTAATAAAATTTTCATGATGGTAGGAAGTTCTATTCATGTCTTATATGTTAAATGAAGACATATCTTTCACACTTATGTATAAAGTCAGAAAAGCATCTTATTTAGAAAAAGTCAAGAAAATTACTTTTAAACCATTTCATAGAATTTTATTTATGTGTATAAATGAATTTATTCAATCAAATAATAGTATTAAAAACCCTCTTGAAATCAATTTTAGAAAATATATAAATTGAATAAAATCATTTTTTATCTAAAACGAGTAATAATGTATGTTTTCCATTAAATAATATTTATATATCATGAATACATAAATAGAGAAAAATGAAAAAAACATGTATTCCAATGAAATAACCACAGGATAAGAGAATTCATGAGAGTATTGATAAGTAGATCATGTAATTTCAACATCAAAAACATAATCATAAAAATATTGATAAATAATGAGAATGTAATAAAAAACTATACCACTTTAAAAACATTTGAATTATAAGACTCATAACTAAATAAGACCCAAAAAATATTTAATATCATGAATAATAATATGATCATGTTATAACATTTCAAAGGAATGTATATACACCTAATAAAGTAATATAAGTGCAAGAAATTACTTTTTTTCCAATAAGATATTTTGAGATTATCAAAATTTACCTAAAGGTTGAATTGCTTCAAAAGAAAACTATTCTCCAAAATAATAAATATAAATTTTCTATAATTATATAATATATCCATGTATAAACTTATATTACTATACATGATCACCTTATAACATTTAAACACCCTTTCATTAATAATTCTCTATTAAAATTATTATTTATGATTGTGAAATATTTTATTCATTATTATAGTTTTAGTTTGATATTTTCATCCTATGTATATTTATCATGGAGAAATCTTCAATAGAATGTTAATAATGGTATAAAAATAATATATATTCATTATAATCATATATATAATCATTAATAAAAGTTTTATATTGGAAAATAAATTAAAATATTCTTAAATAAATTAGGTCGTATGTAATCCTAAATAATGTTTTCATTTTTTACCATGTGAAATGAATGAAATGTAAATACTAAATCACCTTTAAATAATCATTAATATAACATATATATATATATATATAATATTTTAATTAAATTTATCCTCATTTCGATCCTATTAAAAAAAGTTAAAAATTATTTATATCATCTTGTGGATATGGTCGTCCACACATAAGAATGAGAGATGTTATCATTTTACTTGGGTTAGAAAGGTAATAATGGAGTAATTATATTATCATTATAGAGGAAAATTATTTAATAAATATCCTACATAATCATTAAACCCATAATAATAATAAAAATCTATGAAAATTGGTTAAGAAAAATGATTTGTACTACTACATAGAGATGGTATGTCTTACATAAGTATGAGTGATACATTGAATTCATGTTTGATGGAAATAGGGTAAATAAAGGTGGATTAATAATCATAATAACATCTTACTATGTTTTTTACACTAATGTTATTATTTTATAAATACTAGAATATATTTAGATGAGGTAAAGGGAAGAATTTAAAAGAAAGTGATTAGTTAAGGTGTCTACCTATTTATTCAAAAAAACCCTTTTAGATATCCTCTTAAGGGTCCTAAAGTTATTCTTTTAATAATAAAATAATATATTTAATAGTTCTATGGTAATTAAAAAATTAATTATGAATGTTTTTTTCATGAAATAATAATCAATATGATAAAAGAAGAAAAATGTGGGGTTCCCTTTTATAATTGTGGGGATAGTCAATCTTGGGAATTCTTAAATGATGAAAATATTATGAACTAATTATCTATCCAAATTATTCAATATGTCTTGAGATTAAAATATAATTTATGATGGGGATAAAATTCCATAATCCAATAAAATTTTTATAGGTAAGGAGGGGTTTTAAAATATACCAGTTGGTTTTAAAAAAATTTAAAATATTTTAACTTTAACTGCTATAAATACTTTTTCAAAATTAATGGTTTAAAATATTAATTATATTGAGATAAAAAGATAACATATGGTAAAGGGATGTAAGTTTAGACCATATAATATCAATTTTTTCTCTTTATTTATTTTTAATTTTTTTAAATAATTTAACATAATATCATATTGATAAAATATCAATAATGTCAATTTTGACATTATCAAATTAATTTTTCATAATGAACATAGAGAAAAAGTTGTAATTATAATATAATAAATTAACACAAAACTGATTTTTCATATTCATCTATAATGTTTATCTAATTCTATAACTCATTCAAATTATATAAAATTTACTGTGTTAAAAATAATTTATTTTAATTTCCTATTAATTAATAAAATATTGTAACGACCAAAAAAATTTAATTATTATCATTTCCTGGATTTATGTGTCACATTATTCGCAAAAAAAAATTTAATGAAGTGGATATAAAGGTAAATGATAACATCTAGATTCAACCATTATATGAGCGTTTTTCAATTATAACAGTTGGAAAAGATGACAGTTGGGAACTATACTCTTGATAAAAAATTTAACATTATCATTTGAGTTTATAAGTACAATTTTGACAAAGTATTATTGATAAAGAAAGAATATTTGATGTCGTCAACCAGGATATTCATGTTGTTTGAAGCTTATTTTTCAAATCTTGGGAGGGATTTATCATCACTGGTTTTTCCCTGTACCAAGCCCATGTCGAGCTTCAACATGTAAAGCTTGAACAAAATCTCATAGGGGATAAGTTCAAGTTAGTGGAGATTACCACTCGGTCATTGTCAGCCAAGTCACCCCACAAAACTATCGCCATTTCACACCTTACTCTTAGGTAATATGTGGTTGTAATAAGGGGTTATATTTCAAGGCCCTATTTACTTAATGTGTAATTCCATTGCATAAATAAAATTGGTTTTCTAACAATTGTGTTTTAATAATTGTTTTTCTTAATTAATTTATATGGAACTTGATAAATTGATTTTTTGAATAGAAATTTTTATTATAAGAAAATATATAATTACTATAATAAAATAATTTATCATGAATAATTTTTATTTTAATTAAATAATATGATTAAAATTGTCTTATTTAAAAAAAATGATAAAGTAATTTTATTTTTTCAAGTGTCAAAACTTTTACTATGCATTTTCAATCTACTGTTATTTTTAATAAATAAGGATTTTTATATTTAAATATTAAAATTAAAATATTTATAGAATTATTATGATAAAAATAAATATCATATTTGAAACCAACATGTAGAAATTAGGTTTGGGTATATTTATGATAATTTCCAAAAATACATTATTTTATGAATAGTAAAAATAGATTTTGAGTTTTTCAGTATGTTAATGCCATCATAATTATTTCATAATAAAGTAATAACTAATTAAAAAATAAATGACTTAAAATATTTTATTATATTAATATAAATAATTTTAAAATATTTTAATTAATTTCCAAAAATATATTTTACTTTTCAAATTTTAAAATGGAAACATTAACTTTAAAAATATTATTTTTTGAAAACTTTAATTATCCTTTCTAAAATAAGTAATATAAAATGGTGGTAGACTCTTGTGGATTAAAATAACATATTAGGTGTCCCAATTGTCCACTACCATGGTTAAATACCTTTGTTAAGCCCATGTTTTTTCATTTACCACTACCTAGGTGTCCAATGGATTTATTTAGAAATTAATAAACAAAACCTCCACTTTTTCTATAAATACCTGTTCATTTATCCATTTTATTTCACTATTAATTCATCCTCCATGATTATTTTATAGTTTTACCTCCAATGGAATCCCCCCAAGGTGTCCTCAATCCCCTAAGGTCTTAATACTCATGTTTTAGGTGTTACTCTTAAAGGTAAAGGAAATCTCAAATTCTTTATTCTTTTCAGGTTCCCTTTTTATGTGGTACATATTTCAATTTTCAAAACTATGTTCTTATTTCAAATTTATTTTATAAATTTACCATATTAATATTATTTTATGAATTTTATACCCTTTTCCACTCTCTTTTTACCCTTTTCCAAACCATGTTTTATATTTGTTATGCTGTCGATTTTACTTCTCAAAATTTATCTCTTCTCCTAAAGAGAATCCCTTTTATTTTCTTTATGTGAATACCCAAACCTCTTTATTTTCTTGGTGTATTCACCAATATGTAAAAACTACTAATTTTATTTTGGAATTTACATACAAAAAACCCTCATTCCCTTTATGTGGGTTATAAATGACATAACTATATTTTCAATAATCACATGAAACTCATTTATTTTATTCTTCATAGGTGATTTATGAATTTTTTTATTATTTTCTATGTGGATAAAATAAATTTAAATATATTAAGTGTGAACTATGATAAATATCCAATGAATTGAGTAAATAAATTAATCTCTATATATGAAATGATTTATGAAACCCTGGTGAATAACCTTTGTAATTTTTATAACACCTCAATGACAAACCTTGGTGATATGTTTATTAATATATAAAATAAATGTTATAGAAAAATTTTAAAGGTATGATTCATGTTATTTTATTAATTATATCTCTCATGTTCTTATTTTCATTCCATAATAATATTCCTCGTGTTCTTATTGATTTACCTCAAAATAAAATATAAATTGTTTCCCTTGTTTTACATTACAGGGCCTTATGCTCGCCCTTTCTTTTGATATATGTCCCCAGGTTATGAGATACAGTAATTGTATACAGGATGAACCTATGATGAAGCCTTTCAAGTGGATTAGAATAAAAATGTGTTTTCATGTTTTATGTACATTTTTTTCAAGAAACTAAACATTAAAATATCCTATTTTTTATACAATGTAATGAAAAGTATATGTAATAAAAAGGTAGGATTCCATAATTTGTATAAATAGAAGATTTAGTTATTTATGGAAATTAGGATTTGAAACTTTATGAATAATCCTAGGGAAAATTTTAAATACATGAAAAAATACTTGTATTTTGTAAAACTTTTAATTAAGTTCTTTTCAAGAAAATAAATCTTTGTATGGATACAAACAATTGGATGTGGTTCTAGAACAGATGTACCTAGGGGTAACATCTTAGACAAGGTGCATCAGGACTTACTCTTTGTAACATGGTACACAACAATGGTCCTTATTTCACACATTGTTTGACACCCGTGGGGAAAATGTTTGTTTAATCACAAGCTTTGTATGAACCGTTATCAAGGATTTATAGAAAATGTAATTATTGTTAAAGAATAACATAGTTAAGAATGATATTTGAAGAAATAAAATTCCATTAGATTAATAAGATTCTTAAAAGAAATACATTTATCACTATGGTTTTCTTCTTTTATAAACTAGATATAAATAAGAGGAACTATGTAAATGGATAGTGGAATGGACCACAAACTAATGGACCTCTAATAGAATTCAGAATGAAAAACTTCATGACAATGATAAATCAACTAACCCAAGTTATAAAAAATAAATTTAATCAATCCAATAGAATAGATTGGCCACAAAGGGAATACGTTTTAATTAAGTCCTTTATACCTCAATAACAACCTTCTTTTAATGGATCTACTAACCCATTTATTTTTGACCAATGGATAATATCTATAGATAATATCTTTTCTATAATAAATTGTTTAGAGAAAAAGAAAGTCACCCTTATTGTGTAATACTTAAATAAAGAAGCTAATCAGTGGTGGAAAATGGTTAAAAACACAAATCCTATAAGGGATATTGATTTTATAGAGTGGGATGAGTTCAGGGGAACATTTTAAAAAAAATATTTCCCCAGTTTTTTGAGAATGAAAATGGAGAATCAATTACTAGAGTTGTAAGAGAAGGAAAATGAATCTGTGTAAATTTATGAGATGAAATTTATAATAATTTATTATTAAAATTATATCTTTTTCACGGATCCTATTGTAAAGGTTGAAATATTATTTAGGGGACTAAGACCCCATCGATGGAAGAATTGAGCTAATTGATACTATGACAGCTATGAAGAGATAGTGATAAGTGCTATGATGGTTGAATTGGTGTTCGTAGAGAAGCATTGGTCCCATAGATCGAATAAAATGAATAGGTCAATTGATCAAAGATCAGGGAGAAACTTTGATCACATAAGAGGAGGAAAGAATGTGAAACTTCCCACATGTAAAAAATGTGGGAAGAAGTATTCAGGGAACTACTTTCTTGGGAGTATAAAATGTTACAATTGTGGAAGATATTTCCACATTGATCAGAACTATCATAGTGAGGTGAAGCCTCAAATTCTTAACATTAACAATAAAGTGAAGATAGTCTAGGCCCAGCCTAATGTCTGATGCTTCAAGTGTATACAGTTTAGGAACATCTCTAATAACTTTCCAAATCTAATGTTAATGGATGGGAATCACCGTTAAACTCATCATAGGCCAAGGGATCATGGTTGTAATTTTTCTATCATGAAAGCTGAAGTTGAATCTCCAAATGATGTGTTTTCATGTACTCTCATTGTTCTCTAAAATCTAGTAAGTACTTTGTTTGATTTTGGTTCTACACATTCCTTTATTTCCTCCATGTTTCTGAAGAATATAAAATCAATACCTAAACTGATATAAGAAAGTTTATTAGTTAAAACTTTTAGAGGGATTATAAAAGCAACAATAATGTATAGAAACTCTAGTATTTACTTTGGAGATCATAGTCTTATCTCAAAACTAGTATTCATTCCCATGCTATAATTTAACACTATTTTAGGGATGGACTGGTTCTCAACATATAATACTAAGATCAATGGTATAAGTAAGGAAATATCAGATGTTTTGAATGGAAAAAAAATAGTTTTTTTTCAAATGAGAGATATTTTGCCCTAAGGTTTGTCTTGATACACCTACCATAGCCTTCTTTATAGATACGGTTAGTAAATATGAAGAATGAAATTAAGGTATAAAAATGGAAGATGTCCCCATCATTTTAGAATATATTGATGTATTTCTTGAGGAGTTACCTGGACCCCCTGAGAAAGAGAAAGTAGATTTCTCTATTGAATGCATGTGTAGATCTAAGCCGATATCAAAGACCCTATATATAATGAAAATTATGGAGCTGGAGGAATTAAAGAAACAAATCCATGATATTTTGGAGAAGGGGTTTATCCAACCAAGTGTGTCTCATTGGGAAGAACATGTTCTCTTTTTGAAAAATAATGATGGTTCAATGTGGATATGCATTAATTATAGAGAATATATTGACAGTAAAGAAAAAGTAACCTCTTCCAAGGATTGATGATTTATTTGACTATCTTTATGGGGCTCAATTCTTCTCTAAAATTGATCTTCAATCTAGTTATCATCAATTGAGGGTGATGAAAGAGGATATTTCAAAGACTACATTCCAATAAAGATATGGGTATTATGAATTTGTTGTTATTCCCTTCAGCTTGACTAATGGTCCTTCTATATTTATGGATTTGAGGAATAGATTATTTAAGGACTTCCTTGATAACTTTTTAGATGTTATTATTTATGATATTATAATATATTCTAAAAATTTTGGGGAGCATGAGGATCTTCTAAGGGTTATATTGATAACTATGAGAAAGGAGATGCTATTTTGGAAGTTCATAAAATGTAAATTTTGGTTAAAAACGTTCTTTCTTAGGGAACATTATAACCATTGATGGAATCCTATTTGGATCTGTAAAGATAATGGTTTTGGAGGAGTGGCCTCATCCTACAACAATAACTGAGATTCGTAGATTCCTTGGTATACCAGGATATTATAAGAGGTTTTTGAAAAACTTTTCATGTCTTTCTATTCTATTAACTAAGTTAACTAGATTAGGTTACAAGTTATTTTTTATAAGAGTGTAAAGAAAGTTTCCATGGGCTGAATAAGAGATTGGTTACTACACCCGCGTTAGATCTACCCTCTATCAGAGAAAGATTAATTATTTTTATTGACGTGACTCTAAATGGTATTGGTTCAATACTCATGAAAAATTACAAGGTGAATTCTTATACATCTCAACATTTGAAGAATCATGAGAAGAATTATCCTATGCATGACATGGATATGGGTACAGTTTTTTGTCTAAAGATATGAATTCTCTATATTTGTAGTTTAAAATGTGATATATACACATACCACCAATGTTTGAAATATATTTTCATGAAAGAAGAATTTAAAATGATGCATTGGATATGATTGGAACTTCATAAAGACTATGATATTTCAATTAATTATCAACCTAGAAGAGAAAACAAATTCATTGATTAATTATGTAGGAAATACCCTTTTGATCTGGAAATGATGAGGATTCAAGTAGATCCTTTGAATAATGAACTAGTAAAAATGGACATGGGAATCATAAGGTAAGGGATATCATTAAACCTATCCCAAATGATTTCTCAACCATCATTATTAGATAAGATCAATAAATATCAAATAGAAGATCTTTTATTAATGAAGAAGATAAAGGATATGAATAATGATAAGTTATCTAAGTTCAATATTGATTAATAAAGTGCACTGAAATTTTGTAAAATTATATGTGTTACATATCTTCTAGAAATAAAGAAGGATATGATGAATGAATCACATTTATATACATTCTTTATACATCCTGGATGCCCTAAGATGTATAAGGAACTTCATGCTCATTATTGGTGGGATAACATGAAATAGTAGATTGCCAACTACACTAAAAGGTGTCTACTGTGTCAATAAGTGAATGAAAATTAAAAACTTACTAAAAGTGTATTACAACCACTTCCCATACCAACATTGATGTGGGATAATATCACTATGGACTTTATTACTCATCTCCCAAATAATCTAAAGGAAACAATGTGACATGGGTTATAGTGAACCATGTCGCCAACACTACTCATTTTATATCTATTCAAGAATATTTTTCCCTTAACTAAATTACTGAAATATATGTAAAGGAAGAGGTGAGGTTTCATGGAGTTACATGTTTTATCATTTTTTATCATGATCCAAGTTTCACATTAAAATTATGAAGAATCCTTCAACATGGTCTGAGTACAAAATTGAATATCAGTACGACTTATCAAACCCAAACTAATAGTAAATCTAAAAAAATATTCTAAAACTCAAGGACATACTGAGAACATTTTCAATAGAATTTAACGGGGGATGGAATCAACATATCCAATTAGTTGAGTTCTCATACAATAATAGCATCCATTAGAGTATTGAAATTGAACCCTATAAAACTCTATATAAGAAGCGATGTAAGACTCCTGCTTATTGGGATAAAGTTGGTGAGAGAATGTTATTTGGGCCTGATATGGTGTAAGAGATGATAGAAAAGGTTCGTGCCTTCCAAAAATATATAATGATTGCTCAAAGTCAGTAGAAGAACTATGATGACAACTATCAAAGGGACTTGGGGTTTGATGTTGGTGACAAATTCTTCCTTCAAATTTCACCATGGAATAGATACATATGGTTTTGGAAGAAAAGAAATATTATTCTCAGGTATATTGGCCCGTATGAAATCCTTGATCTCATAGGAGCAATCACCTATCTCCTAAAACTTCCTCCAAAACTATCTCAAGTTCATGATGTGTTACATGTATATATATTGAGGAAGTACATACCTGATTATTCATATGTACTAAATCTGAAGGTGGTATAATTTGAACATGACCTCTCTTATGAGGAGTAGTTGGTGGAGATCCTGGAACATATATACAAGGTACTACACAAAAAGACTTCCCACATCATAAATGTGTTGTGGAGGAACCATAAATATAAAGAAGAAATGTTGAAAATATATATAATAATGAGGCAGAAGTACCCCCCCCCCCCACAACCGAGGGAATGGATTGAAATTTTTGGGAAGAAATTTATTATGGGAGGAAGAATGTAACGACCCAAACTTTTTTAATGATATTTGTTTCCTGAAATTGTGGGTTACATTATTCACAAAAAAATCCATTTTTAATGAAGTGATTATAAAGGAAAATGTGACCATCTAGATTCAACCCTTATATGACTGTTATTTAATTATGACCATTGGGAACTATAATCTTTATAATAATCTTAACATTATCATAACAGTTTATAATTAAAAATTTTAAAATGGATAATTGATACAGAAAGAAGATTTGATAGACTCAACCAATAGAGTCATTCCATTTGAAGACCATTTTTTAGAGATTGGGGGGAGGTATCATCACTGGATTTTTTTCTGGAATAATCCCAATCCTAGCTTTAACATGTGAAGCATTAACGAAATCATATATAAAAGCAGGTAAAGTTGGAAGAGATCACCACTCAGTTGATATTATCTAAGGAACCACATAAAACTATCACCACTGCACACCTTACTCTTAGGGTGTATGTTGGTGTAATAAGGGGTTATGTTTCTTGTCCCTAGTTAATTAAAGTGTAATCCATCATATAACTAATATTGTTTTTTCATTAATTCCATTCCAAGAGTATTTATTCTTATTTTATTCATATGTAACCAGATAAATTTATTTTTCAAAGAGAAATTATAATTTTAAAAGAAGATATAATTACTATAATAAACTATGTTTTTATGAATAATGTTTATTTTTATTAAATAGTATTATTAAGACACTCTTATTTAAAAAATAATTGAAAAAATATTCTTTTTCAAGTGTTAGAAATTTAACTATGCATTTTCAATCAACTATTATTTTTAATAAATAAGGATTTCTATATTTAAATTTTAAAATTATCATATTTGGAGAATTATTATGATGAAATAAATATCATTTTTTTAAATCTTCATGTTGAAATTATGTTAGGATGAATTTATGAGAATTTTCTGAAATACTTTATTTTTTAGTGAATAGTTAAAATACAATTTCAGTTTTTCAGCATGTTAATGAAATCATCATTATGTAATAACGATGTAATAACTAATTAACCACAATAAAAGAAATAAAATATGTTATTTAATTTATATCATTCATTATAATATATTTTAATAAATTTCCAAATATATAATTTACTTTCCATATTTTAAAATGGAAACTATAACTTCAAAAATGTTATTTTTTCAAAACTTTAATTTTCCATTCCAAAATAAGTAATATAAAATTATGGTCAACTATTTTGGATTAAAATAACATAATAGGAGTCCCAAGTGTCCAATAACATGGGAAAACGCCATGGGATAGACCATTGTTTTGTGTTTACCACTATATATGTGTCCAAGGCCTTTATTTATAAATTAATAAATAAATCCTCCACTTTTGTTATAAATACCCACCCATTTATTAATTTCCATTCACTATAAATTCATCCTCCATGAAGATCTGATATTTTTACCTCCAAGTATTTCCTCAAGCCCCCAATTTTCCAATCCTCGAGATTTAGGAGTTACTCTTCAAGGTAAGAAAAATATGAACTTCTCTTTTCCTTTCAAGTTCCCATTTTATGTGGTACATATTTAAAATTTTCAAACTATATTCTTATCTATAATTTATTTTATCCCTTTAATATATTTATATTATTTTATTAATTTTATTCCCTTTTCCCATATATTTTTACACTTTTCTAAAACCATGTTTTATAACCGTTTTGTTGTAGATTTTACTGCTCAAAATTTCTCTCTTCTCCTTAAGAAATTCCCTTTTTTTCATTATGTGAATACTAAAACCACTTTATTTTTTAGTTTTATACAAAATTATTTAAAAATAATTTATTTTTTAAATTAATTTACTTACATAAAACCCTCATTCCCTTTATGTGGGTTTTAAATGACCTAAAGATCTTGTCTTTAAGCACATGAAACTTGTTTCTTTTATTCTCAACCAGTTATTTATGAAATTTTTTTTATGACATATATGGATAAAATTAATTCTAACATATTAATTTTGTGCCCTAATATAACTCTAATGAATTGGGTAAATAAATTAATCTCTATATATGACATGTTTTACGATACCTTGGTGAATAACCATGGTAATTTTTATGACACCTCGGTGACAAACCTTACTGATACTCTATAAATGTCTAAAATAAATGTTGTAGAAAAATTTAGAAGTTATGATTCATGTAAATTTATTAATTATATATATCATTTTATCATTTTCATTACATAATGATATTCCACATGTTCTTAGTGATTTTCCTCAAGATCGCATATAAACTTTTTCCCTTGTTTACCCTTACTATGTCTTATACTCACCCATTTATTTGATGTATGTCCCCAAGTTTTAAGATTTAGTATTTAAACTTAGGATGAACATACGATAAATAATATCATGTGGATTAGAATAATTTTTTATTTTTTTATGTTTTATATACCTTGTTTTCAAGAAACTAAACTTTAAAATATCCTCTCTTTTGTATAGTGTAATGAAAAGTCCTTGTAATAAAAAGGTGGGATGACATAAATATTGCATTTATATTTCAAGATAATTTATTATAATTATATAATTAAAAATAAAAAAAATATAGAATTAAAAAATCATTATTTAAAAAAAAGATATTTATATTTGTTTATAACATTTTCTTATCCCTATGTGGCCACATAATATATTTTCATTTAATAGAGTATCATTTAATATTTATCCTTTCTTGAAATATTATACTTGACATTTCCATGGGAAAATGTTGCTTAAAATTTTATATTTATATCTTCTGGTGATAAGAGTTGAATTTACTAAATATAATATTAATTAAAATGAAAATTGGTGACATTAACAATTTGGTTTAATCTTGTTCAACCTTATTTAATCCTTACTAAGGTGATAAATTTTAATATGGTTACAATTCATAAAGACAAAAAAAATAATAAGGCCTATATACTGAATTTGGACCTCCTAATTCCAAATATTGAATCAAATTTTGGTTATTAAAATTTTATAACTATAACAATTTAAAATTATAAATTAACAAATCAAGGAAATTTTATTTTTTAGAAAAATGAATTTTTGTGTATAAAAATGTTTTTATACCAAATTCATGTTTAAAATTCATTCTAATCAACAAAATTTGATTATTAATAATATGTCCTAAATAATGTTATTTTTTGGATTATTTTAAAAAAATGGTACTATTATACATGCATCAAACACAAATATACTTTTCAACAAACATAAATAATTTTATCTAATCACTGGAAAATAAAAAATTTCATAACAATCCAAAACAATTCCATAAAAAATTATGATATTATAATTTCAAAAATGAACTCCATTTTATCAAAAACATTTTCTAAATATTCTATAAATTTTTTATAATATTTTATCAAATAAATAAATAGATTTTTTTGAATAAAACATAATCTTGAAGAAAAAAATTACTTTACTAATAATTTATAAAAATTTTCCTAAAAGTTAATCAATACATTTGTATTTACTACAATCTTTATATTTATTTCATTATCTTAACATCCCAAGATTTTATATAATATATAATTTTAAATTTTTTTAAATTCTTTGGTGGCTTGAGTTACACATAATTCATATTTAATCTTGCATTATATGCAACACCATGTTTTTCTTGTGTTTCGCATAACATCAGGTTTCTTTTATAACATGTGTTACATGTAAGGCTGAGTCTTACTAGACAACAATAAACTATTAATATTATTATTTAACATTATTGTAATAACCTCACCTTTAGAATTGAGGTAATGTATATTATTAACTATATTATGAATATATATATTACACAAGATTATATAATAAATAATTTATTTACCAATTAAATATAAATTAAAATAAAAACCAATTGAATATAAATGATGAGTTTTTATAAAAAAACTATTTTTATTCCCACAAAGGAGTTATATCTTAATAAAGTTAATTAATATATATTACTAAAAAAAAATTAATTAAATTAATATGTTATATATTCAATAAAAAATTCAATTCTTTCAATATGTTTTATTGGAATAAAATAATAATAAATCTAATTTTAAGAAATAAAAAATTATTATTCTAAAAGGCAGTTATGTCACCTTTTAATGGAAGACTTGTTTTAAAACAAAATTTTGAAAATTTTGAAAATTTTATATGAAAAAATTAAATTTATTTTTTTGAATTAAAGTATTATAATTTAATGTGGGTGAGTATTTGGTATTTTTCTGTGATGTTTAAATTTTTTATGAATAGTGGGAAATTATGAATTGTAATTGAAAACTATTTTTTCATATAAATAATTTATAGTGTACAGTTATATTTTTAATTTGTTTTAAAGTATTATTAGATCAATTTTATATCAATTAATATAATTTATTTAATTTAAATCATTTTCATTGTGATTTTAGATATAAAAACATAGTAAACTTTTTGATATTTACACTTTAAAATCATTGTTCCTATCATGTTTGTAGGATTCATTTTAAATTAAATTCTACCACATATGTGATTTTAATTTTTAAAAAAAATGGATTATATATTTGGAATAATATTAATTTATAACGTTTAGGAAGTTAAAATATTTTTTTGACTAAAAATATTATGGAAATATATTAAAATGAATTACATCAATTAAGGTAAAAATGAGTTTACTTAGTGGTTAAACATTAATATTAAGAAGAAAATTTAAATATAAACTTTTCCAAACCCCATTTTATGGAAATATTTAGACCATATCCTCTATTTTATATAATTTTGTTTTAGATTTTATTCACATTATGTAAGGGATTCCTCCCATTATATTATACCTTTTTATATTTACAATAGTATCAATCATCCTCTAATACAAAAAGGAACTCACTCTCACCAATTATTCACACCACTAAAACCTCTTAGAGAGTCCAAAACCTAGAATAATAAAATACCAAAAACTTTTATAATCATATAAGCCTATATGTTTTCATAAATTAAAACAAGTATGTCCTTTGGTGAAAACCAAACAGAGTTACCCAAAGAATAAGTAACATTCTTCAACGAGAACTTTTTTTTTATTTCTTTATGAATCCATTCTATTTCTCATAATCCATGATTATATAATAATTCAAGTATCCTAAATATACCTAAATATTTATATGTTACATTATATACATAAACCTATAC
This sequence comes from Viscum album, assembly GCA_963277665.1. Taxonomy (NCBI): domain Eukaryota; kingdom Viridiplantae; phylum Streptophyta; class Magnoliopsida; order Santalales; family Viscaceae; genus Viscum; species Viscum album. The sequence goes on along the minus strand of OY728143.1, from coordinate 55,092,145 downwards.
ACACTTACATCAAATGGTTAATAAAATCAATATTTGTGTGTACAGAGGACTCTCGCCTCGTGAAATGATTTCATTTGTTTTTTCATTACCAACTATCATGGTTTGGAATTATGATGGAAATAATATTTTTATATGATATATTATATATTTATAATTTATTTATGTTTTTTTAATTGTTTCTTTACTCATACATTCTTTCTTTCTATTTTATGGTAATTTGATAACATCAGTTGCGGATATGTGGACTACCACTACCTGAAAGTGATGTGTTTCATTCGCACATTACATGGAATGTATTAAGGATGGGTTTAGTAAATATATATGATATAAATTAAATATTTACAATATTCATGAAATAATTATCTATATGTACATATAACAAATCATTTTCCTTATAACATTTCACGCACTAAAAAGTGATAACGTTATTTGTGGATGTGTGGACTACCGCCTTTACGAAGTGATGTGATTATTCCTTTTTCATCACCATATCAAGATAATTACATATATAAGTATATATAATTAAATAATATGGTATTTAAAATATATTATTAATTATTTAAATATATTCATTACTTTCCTTCTTCTCATAATGATCATTGAAAAATTGGAATGTTAATCATGTGTACATAGAAACTACTGACTCAATGATCATTACGTTGGTTCATTTATCATAACCATATTTCCTATTTTATTTTAAAAGTATAATTTATATAAAAATTTGATAATTATTTTAGGATTATTATTCTTGATATGTTTAAATAATTACCTCATTAACTTTAGTCAACCTAGAAAATTCAGTTTTAACACATAAGTCGAATATGATCGAAACAACCAACTTAAAATTAATTGATTATTTAATTATATATAACTTTTTAAAAATTAAAAAAAAATAATAATAAAAATTTAAAATTTTATCATTACAGTAAATAATTAAAAATTTATTATTTAGTAAGATAAATTACAGTCATGACAAACCAGACTCATGGTAATGGATTTTCATCTCAATTTTTACATATGTGAGATAAATGTCATATTAACCATATACATAATTTTTGTGGTGTATCTTCTTAATTTTTTATATATTATTTCATGAATTATTTTATATTAATTTTATATAAATTTTTCATTTGATGATTAATACTTTTGGTCTTTTTGATTAAGATGTTACCACAATTGTAAGGGGATTGTTAACATAATTTCCACTCATTAGGTTAAACTTCAAATTCATAGGTTATTTTATGCCAAAAATATTTTTAAAATGTGATATTATTGTAATATAATATATTTAAAATTCTATTTTTTATTGAAATTTTTTTAAAAAAAATAATTTCATTTATTTATTCTCACTCCAATTATACGATTATTGTAATGGATTTTCATCTCACTGTTTATATCAATGAGATAAATGTAATATTCAACATTTAATTATTTTTTGTGGTGTATCTAGTAACATTTTGATATTCTCACGACCCATCCCTCAGGGCCTGCATCGTGACTACCCCAATCCCACCTTCCATAGGCCAGGGGCTAGCGACTAGCACCAAAGGCGTAATTCCCTAAAACTGGGAAGGTGTTGCCTTTATAAATCGTAAACACACACAACCAGAGTACAAGTGAAAGAAAACACTAAGTAAAAACTATATGACAAGTATGTTGAAAGTAAAGGGGTCGGAAATACAAGCCCAACAGTAATGTATAAGGAAAAGACAAACAGGTAAAACTAAAAAGGCAAACAGCTAGAAGGTGTCTAGAAGCTCCTGGATCTTCCACCATGGATCCTACCTGAAGGGTAGGTACAGAATGCCTCCTCAGTGCTCCACGTCCATCCGTCTCCTCTAGGTACCAACTCGTTGTGATGTCCACCTCTGGGTACTGTCCAGTCCTCGTACACTCTACCTCGGTCAGCGTTGTTCGTCGTCTGCATCCAACACAACGAGGTGCGGGCGTAGCCCATGCAGGGGTGAGTATAACGATACTCAGTAGGAACCTCGAGACCCTAAATGTCTCACAAAATCCAACAAGGATAAACCACAAAGTATGAAATCAATGGATAACCCTTACTTAGGTATATGACCATATATATACCTAAGTTATCAAGTAACTCATCTCAATCATGAGGAAAACACAAAGGTCATTGACTCGGCTCAAACCAGGATTTTCATTAATGAAACCACGATTGCTGGAGAACTCCTCCTATGTCGAGTATAGTGGCCCTTTCGCGACTCTGAGGCGCTACTCACTAATCTTATACTACTGAGGTACTCCTCATGTCGAGTATCGTAGGACAGCTATGTCACACAGAGATGCTTCCCACCTGGGGTCTACCGCCTCACACAGTAGCGCTCCCTATAAAAGCCTATAGAGGTACTCCTCCTGTCGAGTATCGTGGGTCTGCTACCTCACACAGTGGCGCTCCTCCTCCATGGTTCTACTGCCACACACAGTATCACTCCCCACTGGGCTAGTCGAGTCACTCCGAATCAAATCGGTCAAGCAGTCGTCAGGTCTCAGCCAGCTAAAAGGTCTTTGTACTCTGCCCGCTCGTCTCCGGTAGGGTCCGCTCCACAAGCTACAAGATGATACTCCAAGTGTCACGAAGTCCCATGAAGAATTATATCAAAGGTCTTCCACTTCATAAGGGTCTTAAAGCAACAGACGGTGCGTCAATCGGACGCCTGGTCTGTTAGTTATTAGCATTTTAGTCCCGAGGGCCCAGTTGGATTTGTGTACGAACCAACCTGACCGTGACTCAACTATACCCCAAACTCCAATGGTCTATACTCAAAGGTATGGCTATGCTCCAAGAATACTGACACCACTGACGGTTCGTCAAATGGACGTCTGGTGAAAAAGATATGGCCAAAGTATGCAATGGGTCATTAGTGGGCCCGGGTCTGGTCCAACCCGGTCAGACTTGCTGGGTCTGACTCGGCCCATTGGACGGGTCATCCCGCTAAGTTTCGACCCGGTCCGCTAGGCCTGGCCCAGTGGACCATGAGGGCGGTTTGGCCTATTAGTCGCCACGTAGGCGGCTCGGTAACTCGGCCCGGGAGACCGGCCGGTTCGGCCAGTGACATCGTGCGGGACACCATGGGTCGGCTTAGGAGGCTAGCAGGTAGGCTGCGTGGGGCGCGGGCTGGCCATCTAGTCTTTAACAGGCTCTGGGCACACCGGTCAGGTCACAGCAGAAGCTGGGTAGGCGGCCAGCATGCCGGCAGGGGGGCGCGGGGTGCTGGGGAGCACGCCGGCAGGGGCGCGGGGCATCGGGCAACACGCCGCAGGGGCGTGGGGCACTGAGAGGGCACCGACAGAGGCGCCGGAAGGGGCGCGGGGTTCCAGGTGGGCGCCGGCAGGGGAGCGGGGCGCCGGGTGCGTGCCGTCAGGGGCGCAGGGGTGCAGGTAGCGCACTAGGGCGCCGCGGGGGCAGCGCAGTTCACGGAGGCCGCGGGTAGCGCACCGGCAGGGGCACGGGGTGTCGGGTGTGCGTCAGCAGGGGCGCGGGGGTGCGGTAGCACCCCGGTGCACTGCGGGGGAGGCGCGGTTCACAGAGGTTGTGGGTACCGCGGCCTTGGGTCACCACCTTCGTCGTTGTTGCCGCATGTACTGCCTTCGTCATCACCAAACAAGAACAAACAAGGGGAGGGTCATACCGTGTTCGTGCGGCCCGAACCCTCCTCTTTATGGTGACAGAAAACGGAGATTCTCATACCATAACTTTATTGACGAAGAACGAGCATTTATTCTCATAATTAAAATAACACAAAAAATCCCATACCTCACTTGTTGTTCGTCGTTGATGAAGTCGCGGTAAGCAGGCGTCGTTCCGTTGATGTTAGGGGAAGAAGAGCTCGAAGAAGATGAGTCGAGATGACGTTGTCAGCGTTCTTCATGGGTGGCAGTGCTTCCCTTTCTTGCCCTGTTTGAAGAAGGATGAAGACAGTGTTCATCGTTCATTTTTCTTCGTGGGTGAAGGTTCTTCGTTGGAGGAGTAATTCTCCAACGGTTGGGCATCGCGTCTCTTTGCCAGCGTTTCGTCGCTTGAAGAAGTTTTCCCAAAACCTTCCCCCAAGATTCCTTTATATAGGAGGGGGAGGGTTTGTCTAAAATCACATTGGCACATAATTCAAATGGTCGAATTAATTAACCTGGATCCACCAAATTAATTGCACGAGGGGTGTCACAATTAATTTGGAGGATGTCAAGAGGATCCCCTTAATTAATTCACACGTGTTGGTGTAATTAATTAAGGGAGATTCCAAAAATTCAAAGAGGAGGTTCTTGCCAATAAAAGGGTGGTGGTGGTACCATTAATAGGGGGAGTTGATAGGTTATGGTCTCCTCCCATTAATAGGGTTCGGGTGGCCTCGTGTGGTCCCCACCACATTTAACCTCACATGGGAGATTGGATTCGGGTGGACCCCACCACCATAAACTATAATGAGAGGTTAGGGTGTGGTGGTCCCACCACCAACTCCCAAGTGGAGGTTCCAACTACCCGCACTCACAAGGCGGCTGGAATAAAATAAAGTCTGGCTACACATTATTTTATTATTTTTTTATAAACAGCCAAAAAATAACTTTTATTCCCGAACATCCGCTGTCGAGGTGAAAGTCTTCTTAAGTGAATATCGGCGCTGCGAGTTCAATTGTACCCTAGGATTTCAATTCCGATCAACAGTTCAAAAGTTATAAAATTTCGTTCGCACGTTTACTGAACATACCTAAAAAAATGTTCGGAAAATTATTATTAGACACCCTCGACTCACAACGGTCGAGGTTATGATCTTCCTAGGTGAAACATGCGCCAAATAACCCAACGATACTCTTTTATTTTCAATTTGAGTTACCATTTAGAAGTTCTGAATTTTACTATAAAATAATTGTCACTTAATTATATTATTTGCAGCTAAAAACTAACTTTTCCTGTTAGCCTGCGCTGGCCAAAGTTAGTTTCTACTTAAACAAAGCATGGCCTCCTGAGTTCAGTAGTGGTCTCATATTTTTAATCCGCACTACCGTTTTTGAGTTATAAGCATTTGAAAAATAAAATAATTTATTTAATTATTTTATTTATGGTTATGCCATTTTTGGGATTTTTCACAAGAGGCCCGTGCCGACAAAACTTAATTCAAGCCTAGGGTAAACCCGCCATCCTAAGCGCAACGGTGGACTTGGATTTTGGATCTGAGTAACCTTTTAAGAGTTATTCCACTTTTTCAGAAAAAATTCTTACGCGCGTTAATTTAAGCTTAAAAAACTTCAGAATTTGATTTCGGGCACACCGGGCCTTGGAATCAAGCGTTTTCAGAAACTACGGACTCGCAAAATTCCCATCAATTTATGAAAAAAATTCAATGGAAATTCCAGGTCCTTACATTCTCCCCACCTCAGAGCATTACGTCCATGTAAGCTACAACTCACACTAAGGGAACAAAAGGGGGTACTGAGCATGCATCTGAGCCTCCCACTCCCATGTGCTCTCCAGGAGGTTCTCATGCTTCCAGCAAATTCTCACCAGAGGAATCGACCGTCCACACAGGACACGCTCCTGTTGATCCTCAATCTCCACTGGAACCTCCGTGAAAGTCGCCTCGTCATCGATGTCCATCTATTCATGGCCGATGATGTGTGAAGGGTCATGCTTGTATCTCCTCAATTGAGATACGTGGAATACGTCATGCATCTAGTGTAACTGAGGTGGTAGAGCTAAGCGGTAAGCCACCTCACCAACTCTGTTGAGGACCTGAAAAGGTCCGATGAATCTCATGATAACTTGCCTCCTCGGGCAAATATTCGTAGACCTCATCGAGGTGAGACCCATAGAAAGACGTGGTCTCCATCCTCAAACTCCAGAGGTATCCGTATCCTAACATCATATGACTTTTGTCTACTCTATGCAGTCTTCATCTATTCTTGGATTATTTGCACCTTCTTCGTGGTAGCTCATACCATCTCTGATCGGTAGGAAGTGAGCCGACTTGGTGAGTCGGTCGACGATCACCCAAATAGAGTCATGTCCCCAGGATGTACGTGGAAGACCCGTCAATAATTCCATGGATATCTCATCCCACTTCCATTGTGGAACCTCTAAAGGCTGAACCAAACCTGCTGGTACCTGGTTCTATTCTTTCACTTGCTGAAAATTGAGGCACCATGAGACAAACTATGCTACCACCTTCTTCATACCTGGCCACCAGAGCTATCATCGAAGGTCCTGGTAAATCTTCACCACTCCTGGATGTACTTCTAGAGGGGAAGTGTGGAACTCCTTCAAAACTTCTTCTTGAAGTGTAACTAGTATGAGGGTACGTCCTCTGAAAAGGATGATATGCTCCCCACCTTCAGAAAATCCTTCAAGTGCCTGCCCTATGGATATATGATAACGCCGCGTCTCATAATCAGCATCTCCACACTGTTCCTCCCTAACTCACTGAATAAGTGGAGGAGTGATTGTAAGAGACTGTAGATAGGTTGCTCCATCCCTATCCACAAAGGATATCTGCAAGGCAGCTAGCTACTCTGTCACCTCTCCTAGAAGCTGAATGCCTGATCTCCTACTGAGAGCATCCACAAAAACGTTCCCCTTCCCAAGAGTATAGACTTTATTGAATTCATAGTCTTACAGGAACCAGAAAATTCAAAAATATTGTTTCCACGAGGGTAAGGCTGGCTGACTCAAGAGTGATCAGCTGCACCCCCCTATGCATGATTTTAACCTGTGCTGCCTGGGTTTCCTTTTTTGTTGACTAAGAAAAACCTCATCTCAGCGTTGTAGATAAAACACAACCTCTTTGCCTAATACAGTCAATCTGAGTGTGAACTGTGGATGTCAAGTCCAAACCCAAACTAACGTCATAAGGCCTTGACACTTCCACAAAGTTCTAACCGAAACTCTCGCCTCTAGGGTCAGATCACACCGTCAGCATAAGTGTGATTATCAAGTCTCCTCCCAAAGGTATCTCCATACGTGAGGGTCAAGTCAACAGTTTAACCGGAAACTCTAGGTCTGGGACCAGATTCATGGAAGGAAGGAATGATTGGTACCTATGTCTATTGATACGGTAGCTAGTAGTATACACAGTCCATACCTCAAATCATTCCTAGAGCCCTTGGGTCACACTCCTTGACCGCATGAATCTATTCTCTTCCTCTGCCCTCTAGCTCCCTGAGCCTGGCGGGGACTACAAAGGTGGGTGGTTGTAACATGTCAAAATGTACACCACCTCATGTTGTTCTCCTAGATCTTCTTCTATGTATGTTGCCCTATAGATTCATCTGTCCATGTTACATCCTCTTTCTAAAATAGTTTACACGCCCAAGTCTTTGAGACTGGCACTAGTTTTCTACTTTCCCACTACTATAATTCACTAGATGTATCTGCTCAGCCAATGAACATTCAATCCACAAAGGTTCTATCTATCACCCTAACATGAGTAGGAGTGCATAGAGTAATAGTGCTGACTTGGATGTCCTTAAACATGCCTCGCTCGGAAGTCTGGGCCCTGAACACTGATCGTATCGTATTCATCGAGTACCAGGAAATATTGGTACACCTTGATGATCACTCAGCTACAGACATGTCGTCCTGCCGAAACTGTTAAAGCTGTAGGGAACTCTCAACCACCTCCTCAAGCCAGTCTTCAGCCGCCTGTGATTTGGGCTCGCCTCAGAACATGAGGGGTATCTGATGCTGAAATACATGTAAGGCACTAAGCCTACAAGTGTCCTCTACCGGTACCACTGGTAGTGTCTGCTCACCAATGGGAAGTGATATAGTTGGCACACTTCCCAAAGGTACCATCTCGGGAAACGGTCCACGTACTAAATCCTCATCACCAAGCGGACCATCCTCAGGGTCACTCACTGAAAAAAAAAAAGACAAGTATCTAAGATCAACATCTGCTCTACTAGTGTCTCAACTAGGCGGAAAACTGTAGAAATCACCTCCAGCTAGTCCTCCACTGCCTGGGAAACTGTCACGCCTCGAAACCTCGAAGGCCTCTACTACTGGGACTCATGTAATATGCTTAGTCGGTGTGCACCATCCACCAGTGTGGCTGGTGTCATCTGTTGCCCAACAGGTTTTGGTTCTGGTGGTACACCACCCAAAGGATCCAACATAGTAAGAGGGCCCTGCACTGGAGCCTCGTCGCTCAGTGGGCCATCATCGGGTACTCTCTCGAAACTCCAACAGGTTGTCTGCGTGGAGGCATCCTGAATAGATGCGACATAGTCAAAAGATTATACCTGGTGAGCTGACCTAGTTTGAGATAACATAAAAGAAAACTTTTGAAAACACACACGCAATCAGTGTTTTTGTGTACTTAAGTCAGAAATTAGTATTCAGGGTCCTGGTGTATGGATACATCAGCCGCCACACCAACACTGGACTCCGTGAACTCAAAACCACACTCAGTACCCTTAACATTATTTCTTCACAGAAAGAAAATATCAAAGTCCTAAGTTTTGCGGTACAACTGACTCCTTTGAAAACAATTTGTCATGACCCGTCCCCCGGGGCCCGAATCGTGACTACCCCAAGCCTGCCTTTCAATAGCTCAGGGGTTGGCGACTAGCACCAAAGGCATAATTCCCTAAAACTTGGAAGGTGTTGCCTTTATAAATCGTAAACACACACAACTAGAGTAGAAGTGAAAGAAAACACTAAGTAAAAACTTTATGAAAAGTATGCTGAAATTAAAGGGGCCAGAAATACAAGCCCAATAGTAAAGTACAAGGAAAATACAAAAAGGTACAACTAAAAAGGAAAACAGTTGGAAGGTGTCTATAAGCTCCTGGATCGTCCACCACAGATCCTACCTGAAGGGTAGGTACAGATAGCCTCCTCATTGCTCCACGTTTGTCTGTATCCTTTGGGTACCGAATCGCCGTGAGGTCCACTCCGGGTACCATCCAGTCCTCTTACACTCCACCTCGATCAGCGTTGTCCGTCGTCTGCATCCAACACAACGAGGTGCGGTCATAGCCCGTGCAGGGGTGAGTATAATGATACTCAGTGGGGACCCTGATACCCTCAAGGTCTCACAAAATCCAACAAGGATAAACCAAAAAGAATGAAATCAACGGATAACCCTTACTTAGGTATATGCCCATACATATACATAAGTTATCAAGTAACCCATCTCAATCATGAGGAAAACACAAAGGTCATTGACTCAGCTCAAACTAGGATTTTCATTAATGAAACCACGGCTGCTAGAGAATTCCTCCTCTGTCGAGTACAGTGGCCTTGTCGCGACTCCGAGGCGCTACTCACTAACCTTACACTGCTGAGGTACTCCTCCTGTCCAGTACCGTGGGACAGCTACGTCACACAGAGATGCTTCCCACCTGGGGTTTGCCGCCTCACACAGTAGCGCTCCCCCAAATAGCCTATAAGGGTACTCCTCCTGTTGAGTACCACAGGTCTACTGCCTCACACAGTGGCGCTCCTCTACCATGGGTATGCCGCCTCACACAGTAGTTCGCCCCACTGGGCTAGTTGAGTCACTCCAAATCGAATCGGTCAAGCAGTCGTTAGGTCTCAACCAACTACTAGGTCTTTGTACTCTACTCGCTCGTCTCCGGGAGGGTCCACTCCACGAGCTACAAGCTGATACTCCAAGTTTCACGAAGTCCCACAAAAATGTATCTCATAGGTCTGCCACGTCATAAGGGTCTCAAAGCAACAGACAGCGCGTCAATCGGACGCCCGGTCTATTAGTTATTAGCATTTTAGTTCTTGGGGCCCGGTTAGATTCGTGTACAAACCAACCTGACCGTGACTCAACTATACCCCAAACTCCATGGGGGGTATACTCAAAGGGACGTCTATGCTCCAAAAATACCAGCACTGTTGACGGTTCCTCAAACAGATGCCTGGTACCAAAGATATGGCCAATGTAAGCAATGGGTCATTAGTGGGCCTAGGTCCGGTCTGACCCGATCATACCGACTCAGCCCAACCCCGTCTGGGTCAACCCGGTTAGACTTTCTCGGTCTGACTCGACCCGTTAGGCAGGTCATCCCGCTAAGTTTCGACCCGGTCAGCTGGGCCTGGCTCAGCGGACCGCAAGGGCGGTTCGGCCCGTTAGTCGCCACATAGGCGGCTCGGTAACTCGGCCCGGGAGACTGGTCGGTTCGGCCAGCGACATCGCGGGGGACGTCGTTGGTCGGCTCGGGAGGCTGGTGGCTGGGATGCCAGAAGGCAGGCCGCATGGGGTGCAGGTCAGCCGGCTGGTCTCTGGCAGGCTCCGGGGACACCGGGCAGGTCACGGCAGGAGCCGGGTAGGCGGCCAGCATGCCAGCAGTGGGGCGCGGGGTGCCGGGTAGCATGCCAGCAGGGTCGCGGGGCGCTGGGCAGCACGCCGGCAGGGGTGCAGGGTGCCGGGAGAATGCTGGCAGGGGCGTGGGGCGTCGGGAGCACGCCGGTAGGGGCGCGGGGTGGCGAGTGCGCGCCGGCAGGGGCGCAGGGCTCCGGGTGCACACTGGAAAGGGCGCGGGGGTGCGGGTAGAGAACTGAGGTGCTGCGGGGGCGGCGTAGTTCACGGAGGTCGTGGGTAGGGCACCTGCAGGGGCTCAGGGCGCCGGGTGTGCGCCGGAAAGGGAGTGGGGGTGCGGGTAGCGCACCGGGGCACCGCGGGGCGGCGTAGTTCACGGAGGCTGTGGGTAGCACGACCTTGGTTCACCGCCTTTGTCGCCGTCGCCGCGTGTACCGCCTTCATCGTCACCAAACAAGAACAAACAAGGGGAGGGTCGGACCATGTTCCTGTGGCCCGAACCCTCCTTTTTATGGTGACAGAAAATGGAGATTCTCATACCATAACTTGATTGAAGAAGAACGAGGGTTTATTATCATAATTAAAATAACACAAAAATTCCCCTACCTCGCTTGTCGTTCGTCGTTGACGAAGTCACGGGAAGCGGGTGTCGTTCCGTTGACGTCGGAGGAAGAAGAGCTCAAAGAAGACGAGTCGAGATGATGTCGTCAGTATTCTTCGTGGGCAGCAGTGCTTCCCTTTTTTTCCCCGGTTGAAGAAGGATGAAGACAGCGTTCTTCATTCTTCGTTCTTCGTGGGTGATGGTTCTTCGTTAGAGGAGTAATTCTCCAAGGGTTGGGTGTCGCATCTCTTTGTCAGCGTTTCTCCGCTTGAAGAAGTCATCCCAAAACCTTCCCCCAAGCTTCCTTTATATAGGAGAGGGAGGGTTTTTCTAAAATCACGATGTCATGTAATTCAAATGGTAAAATTAATTAACCCGGCTCCACCAAATTAATTGCACGAGGGGTGTCACAATTAATTTGGAGGATGTCAAGAGGCTCCCCTTAATTAATTCACACGTGTTGGCGTAATTAATTAAGAGAGATTCCACAAATTCAAAGAGGATTTTTTGGCCATTAAAAGGGGTGGTGGTGGCACCATTAATAGGGGGAGTTGAGAGGTTATGGTCTCCTTCCATTAATAGGGGTCGAGTGGCCTCGTGTGGTCCCCACCACATTTAACCTCACATGGGAGATTGGGTTCGGGTGGGCCCCACCACCATAACCTCTCATGTGAGGTTAGGGTGTGGCAGTCTCACCACCAACTCCCAAGTGGAGGTTCCAACTACCTGCACTCACATGGTGGCTGGAATAAAATAAAGTGTGGATACATTTTATTTTGTTATTTTTTTATAAAAATCCAAAAAACTAACTTTTATTCTCGACCAACCATTGTCGATTTGAAAGTCTTATTAAGCTAATATCGGCACTGTGAGTTCAATGGTTCACTCGGATTTCAATTCTGAGCAACGGTTCAAAAGTTATAAAATTTCGTTCGCACGTTTATTGAACGTACCTGAAAAAAGGTTCAGAAAATTATTATCAGACACCCTCGACCCACTACGGTCAAGGTTAGGATCTGGCTAGGTGAAACATGCCCCAACGAACCCAACGGTACTCTCAGATTTTCAATCCGAGTTACTGTTTAGAATTTATCAATTTTACCATAAAATAATGGTCACTTAATTATTTTATTTGCGGCCAAAAACTAACTTTTTCAATTGGCCCACGCCGGCAAAAGTTAGTATCTGCTTAAGAAAAGTATGCCCTCATGAGTTTAGTGGTGGTCTTGGATTTTTAATTCAAGCTACCGTTTGTGAGTTATAAGCATTTGAAAAATAAAATAATTTATTTAATTATTTTATTTACGGTTATGCCATTTTTGGGATTTTTCACAGGAGGCTCGTGCCGACTAAACTTAAGTCATGCCTAGGGTAAACCCACCATCCTGAGTGCAACGGTGGCCTTGGATTTTTGATCTAAGTAACTGTTTAAGAGTTATTCCACTTTTTCAGGAAAATTGCTTACGCGCGTTAATTTAAGCTTAACAAAACTTCATAAATTGTTTTCGGGCACACCGGGTCTCGGAATCAAGTGCCGTCAGAAACTACAAACTCATAAAATTCACATGAATTTATGAAAAAAAAATTCCACAGAAATTCCCGGTCCTTACAGATATATTATATCATGAATTATTTTATCCTAATGGTATTTAAGTGTTTAATTTTATGATTTTTACTTTTTGGGCTTCTGATTCATATGTTACTGTAGTAATAAGGGGATATCTAGTCTCACTTATCTTTATTTATGACTTACTCCATATTCACAACTCCTTTATTTTTTGTGGTGTATATTATGAAATATTACATGTAATATCATTAATATCCTTATTTTCATGATATTATAAGTTTCATTTAATGACATTAATTCATGTGTATTTTGATTAAAATGATTCAAAGTGGTATGGGATACTTTGAATGATTAAAGATTGGTTTTCTTAAGAATGTTTTAAATTATCTTTTAAGGGAATTTCCATTGATCAAAATTAAAAACCATTGGTTTTACTTATCCTTTATTGGGAATAATTTTTATTGATTATATCCTTATTATTTCAGTATATGTATATTTATTGTTTTGAATATATTTTTAAGGAACCCATTTCTTTTCCACAAGTTAATCATGTTTTGAATAGATTATTATTGAACCCATTTCATTTCTATGGGTTAATAATGTTTCAGATAGATTTTTATGGAAAAAAATTCTTTTCCATGGGTTAATAATGTATCAATTATATTGTTATGGAACTAATTTCTTTTCCATTTCTTAATCATGTTTTAATGATATTTTTATGGAACCCGTTTATTTTTTATGGTTTAATCATGCTTCAAAGAGATTGTTAGGGAACCCATTTCTTTTCCATGGTTTAATCATCTTTCAAAGAGATTATTATCTAAACCATTTCTTTTCCATTGGTTAATCATGATTCAAAGATATTTTTATGGGTCCCATTTCTTTTCCATGGGTTAATCGAGTTCCAATGAGATCGTTATGGTACCCTTTTATTTTCTAGGGGTTAATTATATTTAAAATAAATGATTATGGAACTTATTTCTTTTCTAGGGGTTAATCATGTTTTAAAGAGCTTTTTATGGAATATATTTCTTTTACATGGGTAAATAATTTATCAAATATATTTTTATGAAACCCTTTTCTTTTCTACTAATCAACCATGTTTCAATGTGAATGTTTAAGAAACTGTTTATTTTACCTGGGTTTATCATGTTTCAAATATATTGCTATGGAACCCATTTTTTAATGTGTTAATCATGTATCAAATAGATTTTTATGGAACCCATTTCATTTCCATTGGTCAACCATTTTTAAAATATGGTTTATGGAATCCATTTATTTTTTATGGGGAAACCATGTTTCAAAGAGATCATTAGGGAACCTGTTTATTTTCCATAGATCAACCATGTTTCAATTGTATTTTTATAAAACTGATTTCTTTTCCACAGGACAACAATGTTTCAATGAGATTATTATGTATCGTATTTTTCTTCCCATAGTTTAATCGTTTTATTAATGAAATAAATGTTATATTAATTATTTTTTATGAATTATCTTTATATTTGGTTCTTGGAAATTATAAATGATGGGTGGCCCAGATAGTGTAGGGTGAGCCTGATAGAGCATATATAAAGGGTGATCCTTCTTATACATATCCAATTAGTTGGGTTACAAAAATTTTTTATGTTTTATTTTTTTATTCTAATTAAAATGGTTTTCTAAGAGTTTATAAAGGTTTTTATGAATGTAATACTCCATATTACAAAAAAAATTAATAGCTTGTTATGAGTTTATAATGATTCTAATGATCAAGATTGATATCACATGGATTTTGATTATTGAATTTTATGACACTTTCCTTTTCCATATTTTTATATTTTATTATCTTGGTATTGATGGGTATGAGTTATTTAAGGATTCCCTCATAAACATTGATTATGTCATCATACCCATATTCTCTTTATATGATCATTGATGACATTCAATTGTAAAGTCTTATGAATACCCTTACTGGGAATTTGAGAACACCCTACTTATGTTTCTTTTCCCCATGTTTTAAAGATATTATGTTTATAAATTTATTTCTAGAAGATTTTTCATATGGATTATTATGATGTATTGACGTGATAATGAAAACCCTAGTTAATTGAGAGAAATTCTCATTTAAATTCATGGAAGTTGATTATATAGGAGTTTTTCCTAATTATCTAAAACTATAAATCTAAATGGTCATCCAGTATGTATGTGATTCATGTTTTCCTTTTTATTTTTTAAGTTTAACATTAAAATTTTGTGTCACAATTATCAACATCAATTTTGGATATGTAATGTTAGGGATTTCAGCACAGGATCTAGGAGTACGGGTTTTGGGCTATTATTGTTGGTATCAATGGTTGGTTTAGATATTTTTATAGATTATAATGTTATCATATTAAGTAATCGAAAGAGTTATAGATACATTCATAGGACTATAAGATCAAGTATAATGATATGTTCAAATTCATAGACACCCATTTGAGGTTTTATATGATGAAATCATAAAATCTCTAATGAGATTTTAAGAGACGTTTTATTGAGTTGAAGTATATTTAAAAATTTGGTTAAATGTGAATTATTCCATTACATTATTAAAAAATAAGTATTAAGGTATTTATAAACAATACTATTTACAGGATCTCGTATATTGAGGTAATTATGGATATACATGTTTTATTGTATAGATAACCATGGGATTGAAGAAGAGACTAAGTGATAAATGTAATCTCAAAATATTTTATCTATATTATTATTCTTGAAATATGAAAGGTATGTGATAACCCTTGAGTCTGAGAAAATCATTAATGTTGAGGTTTTTATGATTGACTTAGTTTGAACTTTTGGTTTTATCATTGTATTTTGGATGTTGTTATATCGTATGAAGGGTTGTAAATTTTATGAATTATCTTAACAGGTGTTAACCATTTTGGTTTTGGTTAATTTCTAAAGATATGTGGAATAGATTGAATATCACTTTTATTGTTATATTTTCATTAAATGTGTATTTTAGTACTTCATGAATTAAAATTATACCTTTAATACTCATTGATTGAATAAAAATATGATATTTTGGTGGAAATCGACTAAAGGATGAAATTATACTCATCAATTAAGTATATTTCCTTTTTTATATTGATAAATATGGTAATAGAATAATTTGACTCAATAAAAGGTATCGTGAAAAGAATTATTATCCTAATAACTTCAATTATGATAAATAAATTTTCCATTATATCATCACATATTTATATTTTTGAGGCCCTTAACATTCAATTGATCATTTACTTGTTTGTGATCAATGAACTCAATCATTATCTCTATTTATTTACGCTTTTCCTCCATGTTCTCTGTATGTTTAATACTAGTTATGAAAAAAAATTGGTGACCTTTATGTTTCCCACATTCCTATTTTAATATAATGTTTTATTAATCATTTTTTATGATGTGTGTTTCAATAAAGTAACCCTAAAAATGATAATCCTTTGATATCCAAGATGAATTTCAAGGGGGAAATTCATTTTAATAGGGGTGGTAGGATGTAACATCTTGAGATTTTATGAAATATATTCTTTAAAATTAATTTTAATTCATTTTAATCTTTTGTTTCACATATTTTGTAACACCCCAAGCTTCCACGGTATGCTTTCCTTTGAATAATACAGTAGCGTGTGTTGTACTCAACTTCGAGTTCTAACACACACACCACAACCAATCAAACTAGCTGTTATGAATATTAATACCTATTTTTTGAAATTTTATAAATTTTATCTCTCAAAATGGACTTCATTTTTGGATTAGGAGTATCGAATTTAGCCTAAGGTGAAATTTTGGTACTTTTCAGATAACTTTTATATTTTGATGAATAGTGAAAATTACTAGATTTTAATTTAAAACAAATTTTTTAATCAAAATAATTAATATTGATAAATTATGAATTTGAGTGGTTTAAAATTATATTTATAATATATTTTTACCATTTAATAAAATTTTGGTCATTTTACATAATTTCACAATTAAACCGGACATAAACAAGTGTCAATCTTTTGATAGTTATTATCTCTTAAAAACACGCTTTTTGTTTTAACAAAGGGAATTAATTTTAAATTAATTTACTCCACTTATGTGTTTTGAATTGGAAAAAATGGATTCCATATTTGGAATCAGGATGTTCAAATTGTGTAAAAAGTTAACTTTTATTTTTATACATTTTGAATAATTACTTCGGTAAATATTTTATTTACCATGGTTAAAGGGTAAATCCGGTAAATAAGGGTTAAAAAATAATATTATAATAAGAACAAATTGCCCTAAAACATGTCCAAACCTAATTTTTGGATACATGTCCGACCATGGGTATCTTTGGTCCAATTTTGGGACCCCATGGAGCCACTTGTAGGTGATAGGGACACTTTATTTTAATTAAGTTAAAATAAATACAAAAATGGCATAAGCATATATATTTTCTAAAACCATTTTTAATATAAGTTTATACATAAGATAAATTCGATTGTAAATATTCATTAGAAATCTAAAACTATTTCCTACATACTGGTATTTTATTTATAATTTTACACATTTAATAATTAATATTATTTATGACCCAATAATGATGCAGTATTTTCCTTATTAATGAAAGAGTCAAATAATTGGTATTATAAATGTTAAAATTAAAATAATTTGAAAGTTTTGATGACCTAAATGAATTTTATTGCATAATAGGGCATTATATTATTTCTTAAATTAATTTTTTTCGAATTAATAAAGTTGTTAAGACTTTAACAAAAATCAATTATTAAATAGTTTCAAAATTCACATAAAAGGGTTTTTAAAACAAATATTATATTATTAATTGATATTAAATTCCTAAAAATATAAGGTTCGGCCAATAGACTTATAACATGATAGGTGTATCATTAATGGACCACTTTTGGGTCGCTTGGATGTATATAGTAAGTTTATTAACTATATAATATAAAAATACAAAGTGACATTGTAAATGATAAACTAATTAACTAAGAGTTAAAACAAAAAGTTAAGGTTAATATAATGACCCAAACCTATCTAAATTCTATTAGATGAGTGGTTTTTGACCCATACCCACCTTAATCATTAAATAATCCACTTTGGAACTATTAGAAACTGAATATGAATTTATAAAATAATATTTCTAGCTTTTCCAAAGGTGCCCCTCGCCCCTCTTATAAAAGGGCACTCCCCCTTCTCACTAATTCACACATTCAAACCCTTTTTTCTCGGCCAACCCCTACCCAAATACTCTCTAAACTTCCCTCACTTCAACCTAGAGCTCTTAGTTTGATCATAAAGCCAACCTAAGGAGCTCTTTTGATCAAATCAAAAGGAAGAACCCGAAGAAGAGGTAATGTTTTCACCACCCTTTTTCAAGTTCCTTTCTTCTTCAACTTCTTCTTTCTTTGTTATTCCCTTTATAAAATAATAACTCTAGTATCTTATATATACTGTGATGTTATTATAAATATGATACAACAATATTCATTATTATATCCATCCTTTGAATGACATGTCACCATACGTGCATACGTACGGCTTACCGTCTCCACGTCGTGGTGTAATTATTATTCAATATATTATTATTTGGATAGGTATAATAATGATGTGTAATTCATGTAAATAATAAATATAACATGATAATGATTCTGTATATATGGTATGTCATCCAATTATATATTATTTTAATATCAAAATAAAGATATTGTCGCTCGTGCATACGTACGGACTACCATCTCCACGAATGTGATGAGATTCATTCCCCATCGTATCCATTCAAGACTAATTCTCACTTAATGATTAAAAATAATGTTTAAGGACTTGATATCATTCTGGATATGAATAATATACAACCTATCCATGACAAACATGACTTATGTAACAAAACATATAAAAGAAAACGAGTAAGTTAACACCTGAAACAATGATAATACTAAGATATTATTAACATCTCAATGTTAAAAGATCATATATGATATCATAATTATGTATATGGTTCTTGTATAATTTAATAACAATGTTTTAACTATTATACAGGAGTTTAACATACCATTGACTAAGGAAAAGTACAAGGTAAGGGGTATTCATCTCACTCCTTATTCCCGTGAGATTCATGCCATATTGCCACTATTACCTTTTGTGTGGTGTATTTACTGACCATAATTGTATTATTTGTGTAATACACATTAATTTATGTGTATTTACATATTCATTTTATGATACCTCTTTCATGGGGTGTATGTTTTGTAAGTTACCAAATTGGTAAGGGTTATTTCAAAATCTCTTCATTATCCGAGGTTGTTTATATGTAATTATCTACTAGGACCCCTTTATCATCCACATCCATGTTTCTTAAAAATGTAGTTTAAACAATTCTTGCTATTTTACAGAATATGGGTTAAAGTCATCTATACCCTTGTTTGACTTTTTATATGAGTTTTATAAATTAATCTTCCCGTCATTTTCCAAACAAGGTCATTTTTAACCTTTTCGACAGAATTAAGGTAAGAATGTATTTTTTAACTTATACGGAGGGTGCAGCTATTTTCCACCATTATAAAATCATCTAAGCTTACCTTACAAGCTTATAAGAAAATTTTCAAAATAAATGTTTAATTTTATAATTATGTGACTTTTAAATGATTTCAAAAAAAGAGATATTTCTCTCAAATAGTTTTGATTTCATTTATGTCAACATCCTTTGTTGGATTTTAAGCTTATTTGAAGTTGATTTATTATGATACAAAACTTCCATATTGTATTTAAGGTTTTGTGATTTTTTTGACTGTGGATTTCTTATTTTTATATCATTCATGGTTTATGGAAAAAGTATTGACATTTCATATGCTAGTTTTAATACGAATGTTTATGTTATGTTTAAACATGTTCATATGAGGAATGCATTGGACTTAATAAGTGACGGGTGGAGCCTGCTATAGCTCCTCGATTCATCGGTAGGTCTCATGAGACAAACTAGTGTCTTGGCACAAGGCCTTGACAAAATATTATTTGTAGTCTTGGCACGAGGCCTTGGCTATGTGGTTATGATAGTCTGGCATTATGCATTCCATCATTATGAAAGTGGTTATTGATAATGCATGTGATTTTTCGACTAGTAGAATATCCATTTAAATAAGTATATGGCATTATTTTATTTTATTTCTACCATATTATGCTGAAGTTCAAGTTTTAAAAAGATTTATTTTTAGTTATACATTGCCTTAAATGTTTATGTTTATTTATGAAAGTTTCTGCTATATTGTTATCCTTACTGGGCATTTGAGCTCACCCCTTTCTATGTTTTATTTTTCCCAGAATGTGAAGAAGTATTCTATGAATGACCTACAGGGATAGTATGAGGGGATAATATTGTGGACTATGGATACTATATTTTTGTATTTTTTCATTTTATGGTGTAATGTAAACTTTATGAATGTATCTAGTTATTCCAAGGCTACTAAACTAATCGGTCTTTCGAGACTTAATCTTTCTTGTGATCATGCCAATTTTATGTAATAATGCACCGACTCTAGGTAACTGGGGTTGGGGTGTTACAGTTGGTATCAGAGGAAGTTTAGTACAAACCTTGGAAGCTAGATTTAGATAAACTCTAATTAGAGCACATAGATTTAAGATGGACTTTGAGGAATAGTATAGAAGAAATTCCTAGAATTTTGGTATTGTAGAGATTTTGTGAGTTTTCGGAGCAATACATCCCTGTCTAGATACGATCAGGTAGAGGCGGATCTGGCACAGATGTACCTAGGGGTAAAACCCGGAAACACCACTTTGAGCTAGACTCGAACGAGAACTGGTCCACGACAACGGGTTGTGCTGCACTCTTGGTTACGACACTCCTGGGAGATATGCTTAGGATAACTCTCATTTTCTTTACAAACCATTATGAAGGGTTTATGAGTATATACTTCCGCAAATAAAAAATTTTATGATTATGGATTATATCCATAAATAGTTCAATTTATGTTAAGTGTTTTGCAAGTATGGGATTATTTATTTTGATTCATAAACTGATCTAGTTTATGCAATTGTTTAGAAATGGTGCCTAGTGGAAGAAATGGAAATTGTATCAATGCATGCACTCCATGTAGGGATTTCCCTCCTCAAGATAATTATAGTGGATATGGTGATGCAACTGGTTCTGATCAGCTAATCACCATACTGGGACAACTCACTTAGGTTATGAATAATAACCTTACCCGTATGGAGCACCCTGATCTGCAGCATAGAGGATCAATGTTAGATCGCTTCATGAGGCAACAACCACCAAAGTTAAATGGGAGTAAAAATCCCTTAGTAGTTGAGCAATGGATAATTTCCCTAGAGAAAATATTTCAGGCTTTGGGGAGTAGTGAAAGGGAAAAAGTTATCATGGAAGTTTACCACCTCACTGGAGATGCTGATCAATGGTGGTCATTGATTCAAAACACGAAGGAAGATGATGAAGTATCAAATATTGAATTGAGGGAGTTCAAAGATCTTTTTTTAGAAAAATACTTTCCTCGTGACCATCGAGCAGATATGGAAAGGCAATTTCTGAGTCTGAGACAAAAGGAGGATGAGAATGTCACAAATTATGAGTCTAAATTTATGAGGTTAGCAAGGTATGCTGGAGATTATATACGTAACCCAATAAGTAATATTGATCATTTCTTTGATGGGTTAAAACCATTTCTCCGTTGATCATTAGTCTCACAATCCTTCTCGTCATACAAACACATTGTCTCATGTGCAATCAAGACAGAAAAGGAATTATCTAAGTCTTATGACTTTAAAGCAAAGCAAGAGAAGAAGAGATCTGCTGATCAATCTGGGAATGGAAATAAGGGGAATAAGGGAAAAGTTCAATATCCATCTTGTAGTAAATGTGGGACGAAACACCCCGGTAGTAGCTTAAAAGGAATGGGAGTATGTTACAAGTGTGGTGAAAAAGGCCACCAAGCCTGTGATTGCAAGGGGAAGAAGGAAGCTACTTATGTCCAATGCTACAATTTCAGGGAAATGGGACATTATGAAAATGAATTTCCTAATATTCAGGGGAACTTACCTCAGAAAAGGCCAAGGGATCAAGGCCAATCTTATTCTATCACTACTGCTGAGGTAGAAGCTCCGAAAGACATGGTGGAAGGTAATTTAATGGTTTCCTCAAGTTTAGAAAATGCATTATTTGATTATATATCATCACATTGTTTCATATCTTCCCAGTTTTCTAAGAAAATTAGATATTTCCAATTTGATTTAACAAGAGATTTGTCAGTTAAAACTCCTAAGGGAAGTATCATTGCAACAATGTTTTGTGAATCAGTCCCCATTAGGGCACGTAAATGTTCTTTATCTGCTGATCTCATAGTCATACCTATGATTGAGTTTGATATAATCCTCGGAATGGATTGGCTTTCAGACCATGATGCGAATATTTATTGTAAGAAGAAGGAGGTTACGATTTTTTATGATGATGATAAGGAACACCTTATCTTTAGAGCAGAATCGTCACCACCTAATTCTTATCTAGAACCACCCGCAGTAGCTCAACTAAATTCAATTATTAGGGAAGAATAGAATGAAATGACTGTGGGTGAGGAAAGGAATGTTCAAATAGAGGATGTACCTATTGTGAAAGAATATGTAGATTTGTTTCCGGAAGATTTACCTGGACATCCTCCAGAACGATAAGTTGAGTTTTCCATTGATTTAATTCCTAGATCAAGGCCTATATCGAAGACCCCTTATAGAATGGCCACTATAGAATTAGTTAAACTAAAGAAACAACTAGAGGAATTGATTAATAAGGGATTTATTCTCCTTATTGTTTCTCCATGGGGTGCCCCTGTTCTTTTTTTTTAAAAGAAAGATGGATCTATGAGGTTATGTATCGACTACAGGAAGATCAATGCTATAACAATAAAGAACAAGTATCCCCTACCTCGCATTGATGATTTATTTGACCAAATTCATGGATCTTAATACTTTTCAAAGATTTACCTTCGATCTGGATATCATCAGTTGTGTGTGAAGAAGGAATACATTTTGAAGATAGCATTTCAAACAAGGTACGGGAATTATGATTTTATGGTAATGCCTTTTGGGCTGACTAATGCACCCTCTGTATTCATTGATCTAATGAATAGAGTTTTCAAGGAATATCTCAATGATTTTGTGGTGGTATTTATTGATGATATCTTGGTATACTACAAAAGCTATGAAGATCATGAAAATCACTTGCGCATTATCCTAAAGACTCTTAGAAGATATGAATTATATGGGAAGTTTAGCAAGTGTGAATTCTGGCTTTAGGAGATTTCTTTTCTTGGCCATATTGTCTCTAAAGATGGAATCTCTGTTGATCCTTCTAAGACCAAGGCAATCCAATAATGTTCAGCACCGACGAGTATAACTGAGGTATGAAGTTTTATTTGTTTAGCAGGTTATTATCGAAGTTTCGTCCAGAATTTTTCCCGGTTGGCTAACCCATTAACAAAGCTCACACGTAAAGGGGTTAAATTTGTTTTGAAAAAAGAGTGTGAAGAATGTTTTGAAGAACTGAAGAGAAGATTAGTCAATGCTCATATATTGACTCTACCATCAGGGAATGATGGGTTCGTTATTTATAGTGATGCATCAAAGAAAGGACTTGGTTGTTTCCTTATGCAGAATGATAGGTTTGTTGCCTATGCATCACGACAGTTGAAAATTCATGAGCAAAACTATCCTACTCATGATCTCGAGTTAGCAGCTGTGATATTTGCTTTGAATATATGGATACACTACCTCTATGGTGAAAAATGTGAGATTTATACTAATCACAAGATTTTGAAGTATATTTTCTCACAAAAAGAACTCAACATGAGGAAAAGGAGATGGCTTGAATTACTCAAGGATTATGATTGTACGATACACTACCACCTGGGGAAGGAAAATAAGGTGGCAGATGATTTGAGCAGAAAATATCATGGAGTATTGAACAATATGATAATTGAAAGGGATCCAATTTTCATGGATCTAGTGAAGATGGACATGGGAATAACCATGGAAGGTGAAACATCAGTGCTTTTTTAAATGTTTGACAAACCATCTTTACTAGAAAGGATTAAGAGTTCTCAGACCGATGATGAAGAATTTCAAAAGAAGATTAAAGCTGTGAATGATGGGAGATTGAATGACTTTGGGTATGAAGATGGAATTTTGAAATTTGGGAAGAGACTTTGTGTTCCCAATATACCTGATCTAAAATAATAATTGTTGGACGATGCTCATAGTTCCAATTTCTCTATACACCCTGAGAGCACCAAAATGTATAGAAACTTGAAGGAACATTTTTGGTGGGACAACATGAAGAGGGAGATTTCTGATTTTGTATCAAGATGTATGGTTTCTCAACAAGTGAAAGTCGGAAGGCAACATCCTGGAGGAGTCATGCGACCTCTTCCCATACCGGAGTGGAAATAGGACAATATTACGATGGACTTTGTCATGGGGCTACCAAAGACTCATATAAGGAACGATGAGATATGGGTTATTCTTGATCGTCTTACCAAGTCAACACATTTTCTTTCTATTAGATAATATCTACCACTAGAACTTCTAGCAGGACTATATATTAATGAAGTGGTGAGACTTCATGGAGTACCCCTATCGATTGTTTATGATTTTGATCCCTGTTTTACTTCAAGATTCTGGAAGAGTTTTCAGAAGGCCTTGGATACTGAACTTTGTTTGAGCACTGCCTAACACCCTCAAATAGATGGACAATCAGAACAAAATATTCAAACCTTATAAGACATGTTGAGGTCCTACTCGCTTGACTTTCAGGGTATGTGGGATCAATATTTACCTCTGGTCTAATTTTCCTATAACAATAGCTTCCATTCGAGTATTTAGATGGCACCATATGAAGCATTATACGGAAAGAGATGTCGCACACCAACTTGTTGGGATGACATTGGTGAACAAAAACTTGTAGGCCCAGAACTGTTGGTGGAAACAATGGAAAAGGTAAAGTTAATCCAAAACCACATCAAAGTAGCTCAAAGTAGGCAGAAGAGCTATGCCGATAACCGAAGGAAGGATTTGGAATTTCAGGTGGGAGATCATGTTTTCTTGAAGGTATCTCCATGGAAGGGAGTTATATTTTTTGGAAAGAAAGGTAAATTGATTCCTAGGTACATCGTTCCTTTCAAAATTCTAGAACGAATTGGGGCTGTAGATTACCGTTTGGCAATGCCGCCAAATCTTTCCAAAGTTCACGATGTGTTCCACGTATCACTATTGAGAAAATACATGCCTGAACCAATGCATGTACTCACCTATGAAGAATTAGAACTGGAACCCGGTCTGTCTTACTGCGAAGAGCCCGTCCGGATTGTTGATACGAGAGAACAAGTACTGAGAAACTGGACGACTCGTCTGGAAAAAATTTTGTGGAGAACCCATAAGATGGAAGAGGCAATGTGGGAACCCAAGGAACTTATGATGAAGAACCACCTGAGTCATTTCATTCGGTAGTATTCTAGAAATTTTGAGGATGAAATTATTTGAAGTAGGGGAGAATGTAACACCCCAAGCTTCCACGGTACGCTTTCCTTTGAAAAATACAGTAGTGTGTGTTGTACGCAACTTCGAGTTCTAACACACACACCACAACCAATCAAACTAGTAGTTATGAATAGTAATATCTAATTTTTGAAATCTTATAAATTTTATCCCTCAAAATGGACTTCATTTTTGGATTCATAGTATCGAATTTAGCCTAAGGTGAAATTTTGGTACTTTTCGGATAACTTTTATATTTTGATGAATAGTGAAAATTACTAGATTTTAATTAAAAACAACTTTTTTAATCGAATTAATTTATATTGATAAATTATGAATTTTAGTGGTTTTAAATAATATTTAGAATATATTTTTACCATTTAATAAAATTTTGGTCATTGTACATAATTTCACAATTAAACCAGACATAAACAAGTGTCAATCTTTTCATAGTTATTATCTCTTAAAAACACACTTTTTGTTTTAACAAGGAGAATTAATTTTAAATTAATTTCTACCACTTCTGTGTTTTGAATTTGGAAAAATAGATTCCATATTTGTAATCAGTATGTTCAAATTGTGTAAATAGGTAACTTTAATTTTTAGACATTTTGAATAATTACTTCGGTAAATATTTTATTTACCATGGTTAAAGGGTAAATCCGGTAAATAAGGGTTAAAAAATAATATTATAATAATAAAAAATTACCCTAAAACATGTCCTAACCTTATTGGTGGATACATGTCCGACCATGGGCATCTTTGGGTTGATTTTGGGACCCCATGGAGCCACTTGAAGTTGATAGGGACACTTTATTTTAATTAAGTTAAAATAAATACAAAAATGACATAAGCATATATATTTTAGAAAAAAAAATTTAATATAGGGTTATACATAAGATAAATTCAATTGTAAATATTCATTAGAAATATAAAACTATTTCCTACATAATGATATTTTATTTATAATTTTTAGACATTTAATAATTAATATTATTTATGACCCAATAATGATGTAGTATTTTCCTTATTAATGAAAGAATCAAATAATTGGTATTATAAATGTTAAAATTAATATAATTTGAAAGTTTTGATGAAATCCATGAATTTTATTGCTTAATATGACATTATATTATTTCTTGAATGAATTTTTTTCGAATTAATAAAGTTGTTAAGACTTTAACAAAAATCAATTATTGAATAGTGCCAAAATTCACATAAAAGAGTATTTAAAACAAATATTATATTATTAATTGATATTAAATTCCTAAAAATATAAGGTTCGGCCAAGAGACTTATATCATGATAGTTTTATCATTAATGGATAACTTTTGGGTCTCTTGTATGTATATAGTAATTTTATTAACTATATAATAAAAAAATACAAAGTGACATGGTAAATGTTAAACTAATTAACTAAGAGTTAAAACAAAACGTTAAGGTTAATATAATGACCCAGACCTGTCTAAATTCTATTGGTTGAGTGGTTTTAGACCCCTCCCTACCTTAACATTTAAATAATCTACTTTGGA
The DNA here is from genome assembly GCA_963277665.1 of Viscum album. Lineage (NCBI taxonomy): Eukaryota > Viridiplantae > Streptophyta > Magnoliopsida > Santalales > Viscaceae > Viscum > Viscum album. The sequence goes on along the minus strand of OY728143.1, from coordinate 55,065,613 downwards.
GATATTAAAAACTGAATATGAATTTATTATAAAAAAATATTTCTAGATTTTCCAAAGGTGCCCCTCACCCCTCTTATAAAAGGGCACTCCCCCTTATCACTAATTCACACATTCAAAGCCTTTTGGCTCGGCCAACCTCTGCCCAAATACTCTCTCAACTTCCCTAAATTCAACCTAGAGGCATTAGTTTGATCAGAATGCCAACCTAATGAGCTCTTTTGATCAAATCAAAAGGAAGAACCCGAAGAAGAGGTAATGTTTTCACCACCCTTTTTCAAGTTCCTTTCTTCTTCAACTTCTTATTTCTTTGTTATTCCCATTATAAAATAATAACTCCAGTATATTATATATAATTTGATGTTATTATAAATATGGTATAACCATATTCATTATTCTATCCATCCTTTGAATGACATGTCACCATACGTGTGTACGTACGGCTTACCGTCTCCACGTCGTGGTGTAATTGTTATTCAATATATTATTATTTGGATGGGTATAATAATGATGTGTAATTCATGTAAATAATAAATATAACATGAAATTGATTCTGTATATATGATATACCATCCAATTATATATTATTTTAATATCAAAAGAATGATATTTTCGCTCGTGCGTACGTACGGACTACCGCCTCCATGAATGCGATGAGATTCATTCCCCATCGTATCCATTCAAGACTAATTCTCATTTAATGATTAAAAATAATTTTTAAGGATATGATATCATTCTGGATATTAATAATATACAACCTATCCATAACAAACATGACTTATTTAACAAAACATATAAAAGAAAACGAGTAAGTTAACACCCGGAACAATGATAATACTAAGATATTATTAACAAATCAATGTTAAAAGATAATATATGATATAATAATTATGTATATGGTTATTGTATAATTTAATAACAATGTTTTAACTATTATACAGGAGGTTAACATACCATAAACTAAGGAAAAGTACAAGGTAAGTGGTTTTCATCTCACTTCTTATTCTCGTGAGATTCATGCCATATTGCCACTATTACCTTTTGTGTGGTGTATTTACTGACCATCATTGTATTATTTGTGTAATACACTTTAATTTGTGTGTATTTACATATTCATTATATGATACCTCCTTCATGGGGTGTATGTTTCGTAATTTACCAAATTGGTAAGGGTTATTTCACAATCTCTTCATTATCCGAGGTTGTTTATACGTAATTATCTACTAGGACCCCTTTATCATCCACATCCATGTTTATCAAAAATGTATTTAAAAACATTCTTTCTATTTTACATAATATGGGTTAATGTAATTTATACCCTTGTTTGACTTTTTATAAGATTTTTATAAAGGAATCTTTCCGTCGTTTTCCAAACAAGGTCCTTTTTAACCTTTTCGAGAGAATTAAGGTAAGAATGTCTTTTTTAACTTATACGGCGGGTGCAGCTATTTTCCGCCGTTATAAAATCTGCGAAGCTTACCTTACAAGCTTATAAGAAAATTTTCAAAATAAATTTTTTATTTTATAATTATGTGACTTTTAAATCATTTCAAAAAAAGAGATATTTCTCTCAAATAATTTTGATTTCATTTATGTCAACATCCTTTGTTGGATTTTAAGCTTATTTGAAGTTGATTTATTATGATACAAAACTTCCATATTGTATTGAAGGTTTTGTGATTTTTTTGTCTGTGGATGTGTTATTTTATACCATTCATGGTTTATAGAAAAATTATTGACATTTCGTATGCTAGTTTTAATATGAATGTTTATGTTATGTTTAAACCTATTCATATAAGGAATGCATTGGACTTAATAAGTGACAGGTGGAGCCTGTTATAGCTCCTCGATGCATCGGTAGGTATCATGAGACAAACTAGTGTCTTGGAACAAGGCCTTGACAAAATCTTATTTTTAGTCTTGGCACGAGTCCTTGGCTATGTGGTTATGATAGTCTGGCATTATGCATTCCATCATTATGAAAGTGGTTATTGATATTGCATGTGATTATTCAACTAGTAGAATATTCATGTGAATAATTATATGGAATTATTTTATTTTATTTCTGCCATATTATGCTGAAGTTCAAGTTTTAAAAGGCTTTTGTTTTAGTTATACATTTCCTTAAATGATTATGCTTATTTATGAAAGTTTCCGTTATATTATTATCCTTACTGGGCATTTGAGCTCACCCCTTTCTATGTCTTATTTTTCCAAGGATGTAAAGAAGTATTTTATGAATGACCTGCAGGGATAGTATAAGGGGATAAGAGTGTGGACTATGGAGACTATATTGTTTTAGTTTTTTATTTTATGATGTAATGTAAACTTTATGAATGTATCTAGTTATTTCAAGGCTACTAAACTAATCGGTCTTTCAAGACTTGATCTTTCTTGTGATCATCTCAATGTTATGTAATAATGCACTGACTCTGGGTAACTGGGGTTGGGGAGTTACATATTTCATTATACACAACACCATGTTTATCTTTAATTTCATATAACATTGATTTCCTTTGATAACTTGTGTTACCTTCAAGGATGATTCTTACCAGAAAACAATATATAATAAATATTATTATTAAACATGATAATTATCACCTAACCACTAGAATAGTAGAATGAATAATATTAACAAGATTATGAATATAATATCTACACATTTTTTTATAATGAATCCTTTGGTGACTAATTAAATTTAAATGAAAAAAAACCAATTGAATATAAAGGATGTGTTTTTATAAAAAACTATTTTAATACCCACAATAGAGTTTTATATTAATAAATTAATTAATCAGTATTAGTGAAAAAAAATTATGAAATTTTTATTTAATATACTTAATAAATTTTTTCAATTCATCCAATATCTTTCATGTACATAAAATAATAATAAATCAAATTTTAATCATTATAAAACTATATTTTTCTAAAAGGCAGTTTTGCAACCTTTTAATAGAAAAATTATTTTAACAATAAATATTTATACGTTTCTAAATTTTAAATACCAAAATAAACTTAATTTTTTGAATTTTAATATCAAAATATACTTTGGTTAAATTTCTGGTATTTTTCTGAGAAGTTTATTTTTTTGATGAAGATTGAAAAATACTGGATTTTAATTGAAAATTGTTTTTCATATAAATAATTTTTATTGTTAAAATATATTTTAAATTGTTTTTAAAGTATTAATATATAAATTTTATATAATTTAATCCAATTTAGGTCATTTAAATCATTTTTATCCTGATTTTAGATATAAAATTATAGTAAATGTTTGGAAATTTTCGCTTTAAAAACCCTCATTTCTCATCATGTTTGTGGGATTAATTTTAAATTAAATTATGCCACATTTATGATTAGAATTTTTAAAAATGGTTTAAATATTTTTAATTAGAATAATTTATAATTTATATTAAGGGAAACTTGGTTTTTTAACAAAATTATTAGTGAAATAAATTATAATTAATTATAATGATTAAGGTAAAACAAGTTTACTTAATCGTTAAACTTTAATATAAAGGGAAAATGACCTAGATACTTGTTAAAAATACATTGGATGGAAATATTTTGACATTATACCTTAATATATATATATATATATATAATTTGGTTCATTTTATAGTCACATTATGTAAGGGATACCTCCCAATAGTGTTTTCTTTTTAGTATTTACAAGAATGTCACTCCTCCAATATAAAAAGGAACTCACTGTCCCCACTTCACCACACTAATAAATCATTTTTGGATTTTCCACTACCTTATCATATAGACTCTAAAAATCCCAAATATCAACATATAATCCTAAATTTGGGCATAAATCAAACCAATTAAGTCCTTTGGTGAAAACCATAAGGAGTTACCTGAAGAAGAGGTAACACTATTCAATGGAAAATTTTGTTTTATTTATTTATACACCAAATAAATTCCTATTATTCTCTAATTATATAATAAAATAATTATCCTAAATAAAATTAATATTTTTTTTGTTATCATTTTTACCTATACCTACACACACTTTGATCAAATAGGTAACAATATCACAGTTCCTGTGTACGGTGGACCACCGCCTCACAAAAAAATGTCGTTCTTTTTTAATTTACCACCTCCCACAGTTGGGAGTTATGATATAAATACTATTTTTCTATTGCATATATTATATTTATAATTTATTTAAGTTTATATAATTTTTATATTACTTATTCCTTCATTATTTCAATTTTATGGGAATACAATAACATCTTTTGTGGACATGCAAACTACCGCCTCCCCAAAGCGTTGTGATTCGTTCATGATTTACATGGAATATATTAAGTATGGGTTTGATAAACATGTATGATAAAAATTAAATATTTATTTTATTAATGAAATAATTATCTAACTATAAATATGAAATATCCATTTCTTTTTTCTATTTAACAAACTCAAAATGTGATAACGTAATTCGTAAATGTGTGGACTACCACCTCATCGAAGTGATGTGATTCTTCATTTTTCATCCCCACATCATAATAATGATATATATAACTATATATAGTTAAATAATATTTTATTTATGATATAATGGTAATTATATAATGATAAATGTTATTTACCTTCTTTCCATAATGATAATTGAAAAAATGGAATGTTACTCATGAGTATGTACGACTTACCATCCCAATGATCATAACGTTGGTTCATTGTTCATAATAATATGTACTGTTTGATTTTAAAATAATAATGATTTATAAATTATTTAATTATTTCAAGATTATTATTACAGATATTTTTAAATAATGAAATCATTGACCTTAGTCAACCTAGAAAATCAGTTAGGTCACATAAGCCAAATATGATTAAAACATATGATTTAATATTTATTGATTAAGTAATTGTATATATAATGGTTAAAAGTTAAATAAAATTAATAATAAACTTTTAAGTGGTTCTTAAGAAATTAAATAATAAATGTATGTTTATTATTCTAAAATATATGGGACAATCATGAAGAATCAGACTCAATTTAATGGATTTTCATCTCACTTTTTACATCTGTGAGATAAATGTCATATTAACCACTTACTTATTTGGTCTTGTGTATCTAGTTCCCTTGATATATGTTATATCTTGAATTATTTTATATTAATTTTATTTAAATGTTTAATTTTGTGATTTTTACTTTTGGGGTTTCTTAACTCAATTTACATTCATTGGGTTAATATTATATGTCATTGGTTATGTTATTCCAAGAATTAGAGTGAATTTACATATTATTGTATTATATTGTATTTCTAATTTTATTGTGTGTGATTTAATTTTTCACACATAATTAATATAATAATTTATTCTCACTCTAATGATACGATCTTTGTAATGGATTTTTATCACACATTTTGGATCTATAAGATAAATGTCATATTCACCACAAAAAACTTTTAAGCGGTGTATCTACATCACTTTTGGGATATTATATCCATAATTATTTTATATTAATTGTATTTATATGGTTACTTTGATTGTTATTACTTATCTGTAATACAATTCAGATGTCACCACAGTTGTAAGGGGATTTCTAGTATCACTTTTATTTCTGGATGACTTACTCCATATTCAAAAATCTTTATTTTGTGTGGTGTATATTATTCCCTATGAAATGTTATATCATTAATATACATGTTTTAATGATATTAAAAGTTTCATTTAATGATATTAATTTATGGGGATTGTGATTGAAATTTTTTAAAGTGGTATGGGACATTTTGAATGTTTAATGATTATTTTCCTCAAAAATGTTTTTAATAATATTTTAATGTAATTTTCATTCATCAACATCAAAAAAACTTGTTTTCACTAATCCTAAACTGGGGATAATTTTTATTCCTAACATCCCCATTATTTCTTTGGATGGATTGTTATTATTTCAAATATATTTTAAAAAAACCATTTCTTTTATAAGGGTTAATCATGTTTTGAAGAGGCTTGTTGGAATCCTCATGCTTTAATAATTTTTTATTGATAACAAATCATGTTAATCATGTTAATCATTTTAACCATGTTTAATCAATCACAAATCATGTGTAGATATTTTTGGTTTCCTTGTGATTAAATTCTTACAACTCATGGTATAAACATTTACAATATCCTGATTCAGAATCTCACAAATCATGTTTAAATCTTGTAAAGTAATGTTTGATCTTGTTGTATAATGTTTTATTATAATAATTCTTATGTATAATTCATTAAGTGAATAATATTTCTTAATACAATTTACATAAACTTGGATAAGTCTAAGAAACCGTAAGTTTATCACCGGTTTTGGATTTTAGTAAAGTCTCTGACACCGTAATCCTGACACCATAACCCTGACACCATAAATCAGACACCGTAATCTATACATCATGCCTCTATCACCATAACTAGTTTCATCTTTCATAAATTATGTGACACTAGTTCCTTGCTACAATCTCCAAGACACCGTTCAATGTTTTTGACAAAGGACAAGACATCGTTACCTAAGACACTATGATCCTGACACCGCATTTGTACTACCAGTTCCATATATCAACGCAACTGCGGAACCATGACTATCTCAGAACTCAAAGGAAAATGAAAATACATTATTTCTAATGACACTATTTTAAGACATACTATGACATTATTCCTTACTTTTAGTCTTTTTCAACTTAATTTAAATGTTATTTCTAACCGTCATATTTGAGTCATTTAATGGAACTGACATAATTAATGTCTCATTGTAGACATTTCACCTAACAGTACAAGGTATGAGGTGTAGAAATCATGATTCACGTAGGCTCCAACACATGTACCCCAAATAAGAATAAAATCTTAGAACTGGAGAAAGATATAGTTCGAAAAGTTTAATGCATGAAAAATAGGGAAAATCACATACACTAAAGAACACATAATGAACTCTAGAGTTTCTGAAGGTTGAACTGTTGTGGATCAAAATCTCAAACATCCTCATAATAGCAACTCTAAGAACAACAAAAGCTAAAAAACACATCACATCGAACTGGAATCCATAAAACGAGACTCAAGACAATCTGTTTCTTTTCAAGATGACTCAAAAATCACATATTCTACATTCTACATGTCTAGAGCTGCATATAACAACACTCAAAGCATTTCTAACCCTTTCTCGTAATATTTTCTCTATTTTGTTCTGTTTTTATTACTTTTGAGTGGTGTGTTTATCGGTTTGTTAAGCCCACATTGTCTCCTATATCAAACTAAATGATAAAATATATCCTTATACTCGCATCTTCTTACATTTTTTTCTCCCACAGATAAGTGTAGAATAGGTCTGGTGTGACCTAGTTTGTTTTCCCACGTAGAATAGTGGAATATGTCTTGTGACATGGACGGTCCTATGTACTTGTGTTAACCTTGATCTAGGGTGTTGATCAAGTTTATTAGTATAAACTATTTGGTGGAAGGTGATCACTAAGTGTAGTGAATTAATTCTCAGCTTGAGACTGAACCACTTATTTTATCTATTGTGTGTTTCTGTTTAGTTTTTCTCTGTTTTAATTTATATTTCAGAAAAATAAATTTTACTTTAATAGTTAGTATTGGATAGTATTTATAACTATTTTTCCTTATTATAATAGTTTCAAAATTTATATCAATATATAATATTGAAACTACTATGAATTAATCAATCATTTGAGAAACTATTTGAATAGTCAAACTATTATAATCTTATTACCTTGATTAACTAGCTTTTTTTAATTTTAATTAGGTGAATCTTTTAAGTAAACTTTTTAATAGAAATTTTTTATAGGAACTCAATTCACCCCCCCCCCCCCTATTTAGTGTCCTACACCAACCAATACTTGGTATCACATACAGTTTTTAGAATCCCTTTTTTCAAAAAATTTATTTATTAATCCGTTTAAAATACTTTTCAACTATGATTTTAGTTATGTTTTAAATATATTAAAATTTCTATTAATTTTAAATTTTTAGTTCTTTAAAAACAAAAATTCTACACTTTATTCTCTAAGTATGGATAATATATTGAAAGGTGATGCTTCCAACAGACCTCCATTCTTTAATGGAACCAATTATGCAAAATGGAAAATTAAAATGAAAATGCACTTAGAATGTATTGGTTTGGATATTTTACCTTCAATCGTAGATGAATATAAAATTACTACTACTTCTAGAACCACTTTTTATGATCCAAATAAGACTTCTTATAACTATAATTGAAAATCTATGAATGCCTTATACAATTATTTAGGATATGAAGAATTTAACAAAATTTATACATGTAAAATAACTCATGAAATTTGGGATACTTTGTCTATTTCACATGAAGTAACTTCAAGTGTTAAGAAAATGAGACTTGACACATATACCATTAAATATGATAACTTTAAAATGAATCATGATTATCTTATTTCTCACATGTATCTCAGGTTTAATGAAATAGTGAATACTATGATCTCTCTGGCAAGAGATGTTACTACCAAGGAAAAAATTATAAGGATTATCATATACTTATCTAATATATGGATATGAACATCGGTCTCCCTTAAAGAATCATGTGACATCATCAAACTACCTATTAAAGAACTCATTGGAAAATTGATAATGTATGAAGAAGAGTTGAAATTCAACAAGGAAGAAGAGGATGAACCTAAGAGAAAATATATAGAATTCAACACTACTACCTTTAAGAACAAGGAATAATAGAAGGTTCTATCCTCTGTTGAAAGCTCCAGTAATGATGAATTAACATTATATAGTGATGAAGAGATGGATCATCTAGACATAAGATTCAAGAAATTCTTTAAAAAGATAAAGTACTTCAAGAAGAAAAATAATAATGAAAGGTATGATAACAAGGGAAATTGGAAAAAATATTGGAAAATAATTTTCAACTCAAAGGAGATTGTCTGCTATGAATGTAAGAAGAGAGTACATGTCAAAGATGATTGTCCAAAATTAAAATACAAGAAGTAGTATGGAAACAAAGACAAAAAGATTAAGAAAGCTATGAAAGCCACCTGGAGTGCCTATGAGGATAGCTCTAGTGAATCATAATCATCTCATGATGAGAAATATGACATGGAAAATATGTTTTTTCTGAAAAAACACATCTAAGGTAACCTTAAATTCTCCTGCACAAAATTCTTACTATTCGATAGATAAAAGTGATTATGAAAATATAACAAGTGATGAACTATTTAAATATTATAACATGATGAAAGAGACATGAAATTCATTAAAATTTAAATATAAATATTTAAATAAATATCATGATCTCACTATAAATATTAAATCAGTACTTACTACTAAAAAGGAAAAGAATGCTCAACTTCTAAAGGAAAACAATAAACTAAAAATGTCTAATAATCAATTGAGGAAAGATTTAGAAAAGTTTACCAATGGGAAAAATACTCTTACTCAAATTATTGGTAAACAGAGAGCTCCTAATTACACTTCTCGTATTAGATACCAACCTAGGCAAAGAAATATTACCAAAACCATGTTTGAAACTAAATCTGGAAAATCATATTTTCTACCAAAAAATGACATTTCTGCTGCTAGTTCCAGTTCTAGACAATCTTTTAATACCTCTAGTTCTTCTGGACAAAATAGTGTTTTTTTTCAATTATATTATTTAATTCTTATAGGAAACCTAAAAAGAAAATTTGGGTTCCTAAAACACTGATTACTAATGTCACTGGACCCAAACAAGTCTGGGTTTGAAAATTTATTTTTGTCTGATTATTTTGTAGGAAAGATGTCTAAAGAGCTTCTGTAAAAGCTTATGGTACTTGGACAGTGAATTTTCAAAACACATGAAAGGATATTATTCAAGCTTCAAGATCCTAATAACTATTTATGGTGGATATGTCACTTTTGGGGACAATGTTAAATGAAAAGTAATTGGCATAGGCTAGATTAGTAACTCTAACTCAGTTTTAATTTCTAAAGTACTTTTTGATTATGGACTGAAATATAATTTCCTTAGTATTTCACAATTATGTGAGGATGGATTTTATGTTAAAATTGAAAATGATGCTTGTAATTTTTTTAACTCTAAAAATGAACTCATTTTTTTATTTTTGAAATGAAAATGTTTATGATGTCAGCCTAAATTATTTAAATTCTAAAAATGTTTCTTGTTTAAGTGTATTTAAAAAATATTCTTGGATTTGGAATAGAATACTAGGACACTACAATATGCACTCCCTTAGGAATCATACCAAAAAATTCTTAGTTAAAAACATAACCAAATTGGAGTTTCCATATGATAAAGTCTATAATTCTTGTCAAAAGGGTAAACAGAACATGATAACTTTCATATCAAAGAAAGAAGTTTCAACATATCAACCTTTACAGATGGTTCACGTGGATTGGTTTGAACCTTCTATATTTTCTAGTTTAAATGGGAAGAACTATGTTTATGTTCTTGTAGATGACTATTCTATATATAATTGGACATTTTTCTTGGCTTATAAAAATGAATGTTGTTCCTATTTTACCAAGTATTCTAAAATTGTAGAAAATATAAGTTATTTTATAATAAAATCCATAAGATGTGACTATGTCCGTGAGTTTCAAAACCAATATATTGAATCCTTATCCTCAAATAATGGATATAGTCATAACTTTTATGCCCCTAGGACAAATCAAAAAAATGGAGTTGTGGAAAGAAGGAAGAGAACCTTAAAAAATTATAGAAGAATGCTTAATGAGTATGACCTACCTATTTTCTTTTGGGATAAGGCTATGAATACAACATGTTACATAATTAATAGAGTCTTAATTAGACCAATTCTTAAAAGAACTCTTAATGTGTTGTGGAATAATAGAAAAACCAAGGTTAATTACTTCAAAGTTTTTTGTTGTAAATTCTATATTCTTAATTCCAAGGATAATCTTGATAAGTTTTCATCCAAAAGTGATGAAGGAATGTTTCTAGGATATTCAATCTCTAGTAAAGACTATAGAGTATTTAACCAAAGAAACAAATATGTGGAAGAATATGTAGATGTCAACATTGATGAAACATACCCACATGAACCTAGTACCTCCCTATATAATATTGACTATGATATGAAAAATCTAGAAATAAATGAAAAAACATATAATACTATCATTAAACAATCTATTAAATCAAACAGTTCTGGAAATTCTTTAGAATCCAGACATAATGAACCCACAACTATAGATGAACATGAAATTACTAGCCCTTTCTTTTCTAGACTAACTAGAACCCTTAAAAACATCCTTTAGATGTTTTTGTTGGAGACGTAGATAAAGGGACACAAACTAGAGCTTCTCTTGGAAATTAGGTTTAAACTCAAGCCTTCTTGTCACAGTTTAAACCTAAAAACATCATTGATGCAATCAATGATTTATTTTGGGTGATGTCCATGGATGATGATCTAAATAAATTTGAAAAAAAAATAAAGTTTAGGAACTTGAAGAAAGACCCAAAGACATCTTGACCATAGGCACTAAATGGATGTTCAGAAACAAAGTAGATGAAGCTAGTAATATAGTTAGAAAAAATGCTAGATTGGTTTCACAAGGTTATAGTCATGAAGAAGGAATTTAATATGAAGAAACCTTTTCACCAGTAGAGAGACTTGAATCAATTATAATCTTTATATCTTATGCAGCACATCTAAATTTCAAACTACATCAAATGGATGTCAAGAGTGGATTCCTAAATGGATATATAGTTGAGTATGTTTTTGTTGAACAACCCTCTGGTTTTACAAACCCTCACTTTCCAAATCATGTCTTTAAATTAAAAAAAACATTATAAGGTTTAAAATAATCTCCAAGAGCATGGTATGGTAGATTAAGTAGTTTTCATATTTCTATAAGTTTTACAATAGGTATAGCTGATCCTACTCTTTTTATAAAATGAATTTCTAAAGATGTTTTAGTTTCTAAAATCTATTTTGATGATATTATTTTTGGATCTTCAAAAAATTCGTTCTGTATTTTGTTTTCAAAGATGATGAAAATTGAATTTGAAATGTGTTTAATGGGTGAGATAAAATTCTTTTTTGGATTTCAAATATTTCAAAATAAGGAAAGTATTGTTTTAAATCAATGTAAATGTACTAAAGATCTGTTAAAACATTTTTTCTTGGATAGCAATAAAAGCGGTGATAATCCAATGACTACAACATGTAAGTTGGATCTTAATGAAAATGGCAAATCTGTTGATCAAACCACTTATAGGGGAATGATTGGAAGTTTACTCTACTTAACTGCTAGTTAGTATGATATTACATTTAGTGTTTTCATGTGTTCACGTTTTCAATAAAACCCAAAAAATTCCCATTTAAACTCTATTAAAATAATTTTCAAATACCTTAAACATTCATCCAATTTTGGACTATTCTATCCTAGAGGAAAATCATTTGACATAGTTAGCTATTCAGATACAGATTTTGGTGGTTCTATGTTTGACAGAAAAAGAACCTCTAGAACATGTCACCATTTAGGCAAGCCTATAGTATCATGGTGTATTAAGAAACAAAATTTTGTTTCATTATCTACTATCGAGGTTGAATACATAGCTATTGGTAGTTGTTTTGCACAAATTTTTTGGATGAATCACACATTACTAGACTATGGATATCAATTCATTCATGTACCTATAAATTGTTACAATACAAGTGTTATTATCATTTTAAATAATCATGTTTCACACTCCAAGAAAATGAATATTGATGTAAGGAATTGATTTTTTAGATATCATTATCAAAATGGTGATGTCACTTTGAAATTCATTGGCACTAAATATCAGCTCACTAATATATTCATTGAACCATTAAATTTTAAAAGGATAAAGTATATCATACATGAATTAGGGGAGATAAGTCTTAAGTAAATGGTTTAAAGTTTCAATGTTGTTGTCTAACACTTACTATTTCAAAATTTATGGTTTCATGATTCACGGTTTCACATGTTACTATATTTTAGTTAATGTCTCACATTTACTATTCCACAGTTTATGGTTTCATGATTCATGGTTTCACATGTTATTGTCTTGTAGTTTTTGTCTCAAAATTAAAGTCTCACTGTTACTTTCTCTTGGTTACAGTCTCATGTTCTATGTTTCAATAATATGGTAACACCGTTTGGAGTCACATTGTGATGATTAAACTATGAAAATATGTTCCAGTATCACTGTAATTAACCAGATTTCATTTTATTTTATTTTTTGAATTTTATATATTGTATCTCTATATTGATTCATTTATTATTTTTATGTCGTGATTTTTAATTTTTGATGTTTAAAATAATTAAATGATAAAATCTCAATATCTTTATCTTCTCTCTTTACTCAAGCTCTCTTCTCTCTACACCAAAACCCTTCTCTCCCAAACCATTAGTCCTCCTTTAGCCTTTCACGTTTCTCAAATCCATGTTGGATGCCCAGAATGAATCGCCCATCTTTATCGACTCCTGAGAATCACATATCTCAGAAGAAAGTGAAAAAGGCACCGAAAGTAATTACTAAGAGACCTATGAATCCAAGTATTTCTAATAGAACAGTAGTACCCAAAAAAAATTTTCCCAAAGTGGTTAATGGAAAGTAATTCACTTGTTTTAAAAGTACTGGAAGAATAGGTATGGTTGAACTGGTTCAAAAAATAGAATATACTGATTTATCTAAATCTTGTTTCTCAGTTTTATCAGTATGTTCAGTTTTCTTTCAATACTGAAGATGAATTTGTAGTAAGAAGTTGGATTAATGGTCAAAGTTTCACTTTTTCTTCGAGGTTATGGGATGGTTGCCTATGGATACCTCATGAAGGAATATTTGAGGATTACCAATGAGGTCCTCCTCCTCCTAGTGATATTTTTATATTAGAAGAGAACCTAGGAAGTGTTACTAGAAATAAGAAGAAAAGAAGGGCAATTGCTGCTGAGTTAGATAGTGAGACAAGGCTACTATTTAATTTTACACAACATATAATTTTTCCAAGGATGAGATATTTTGCATCCCTGAAATATAAAGATGTATTCTTGATATATCTTAGTAATAATGGGAACAAGATCCATCTATGTATGTATATTATACTTCACATGTGTGAAATGATCAAGATAACTTCGAAATATACCTCTCTGTTTTATTCAATATTAATTTCTAAAATGTTTTCTACCAATGGATTAGTTGTCCTGAATGAAGAAGTTATTGGAGATTATGAATTCTCTACCTCAAAGGATAGAATCAGAAGGATTAAAATTAGCTGGAATCCTTGGAAAAATTCTTGGGTGAAGGACAATGAGAGACTGTATGAAAATTTTATTCCATTTGAGAATCCATCAAGACCTAATAACATATATGACCCTAGTTTAGAACCATATCAAGAATTAGTAGATAAAGTTGTTGCACCTAAGAAAGTAAATATCTTAGTGGAATAATACAGTAGTCTACCTAATCCACAAGCGGATGAAGATACAGTTTCTAGAGAAATTATTACTAAAAAGGAACCTACTACTGGTGTAGAAGAACAATTTTTTCCTGAGGAGTATTTAGAGGAAATTTTGGTTGAGAAATAGACTACTTTTGAAAAGGAGCATTCTGTAGAAGAATAACCTGCTATTCAGGAAGAGGATACTATTGGGTAATAGTCAAAAGAAAAAGTTGAATATGAAATAATCCTATCTTCTAAAGAAATAATGGAATAGTACTTTCAGCTAGATAAAAAAGAGATGGGTGAGCCTAATAGAGATGAAAATTTGGAAATGGGTCAAGATACTGAATCTCTTAGTCCCAGAAGATATGTACCTGTTGAGGGGGAGAAACTCCTTGGTTTAGAAAGTTTTCAAGTTCCCAATCCTATTTACCAAATAACTATAGATACATGGTATAATTTTCTTAGATATTTTTATTTGAACAATACCCAAGAGGCCATGGTTAAAGAAATAGATATTTCCACTATGATTCAATCGAAACCAATTTCTACTATAGAAGTAATAACTACTAAGGAGACGGAACTTGTTTTAGCTCTTGTTCATAAAACTACTCAAGAATCTTCTGATTTAGTGAGTCATAGTGGTATAAAAAATTTTAGAGATGCCTTGTCAGCTAGATTTGAAAATATTATAAAGTCACAACCAGCTCATGTGACTAATCTTAGTGAAAGAGATGTTGCCTTTATATAAGGAAAATTCATATGGAAAATTCAACCAAAAATGATTCATGAAATAAAAGAAGTTAGGATTGAGAATAAATAGTTGAGTGATGAGGTGAAGACTCTCATATCTATGGTTGAAGATATGAAAAAAGTGTTGCAAACTGGACAAGATCCTACTGATCATCCTATTGAGGTTGTTAGTAATCAGATCCCACAAAAATTTGTATCTATGATTCAACCAAATTTGACTTCAATATATGAAAAATCGGTTTAGATAAACATTAAGATAGTGAATGAGATGTGTGAGCTTGTTTTTGGCCTTAACAGGCTAACTGAGGAGTATAAGGGATGTTTACAGAAAGTTCTAAATCAACTTAAGTCTCTCACTTCAGCAGTTACAGCTTCAAATGTCTATGTACAGTTGTCTCACCCTATGGAAAATGATCTGATCATAACTATTGTTAAATAATAACTTCAGTCACAGTTAATTGGCATTGATAAGGAAAGTGTAACATCCTGGTTCTGGAAGCCACCAAGAGGCGCCCCGTACCCAGTTGGTCACATGGCCTCAAGTGAATTTCCCCAAACGCCAGAGGCTGCTGACTAGCAGTGAGGGCCTTGGGTGTGATAGTGGGGAAACTATGCCCTCATTGGCATAGTGCATAACGGATGTAAACAACACATACAATAGAGGAAGCAGTAAATATCCAACAACAGTAAACAGTGGAATACTAAAATAATAAACAACTGGAGCACACACATATATATGAAATGATGCATGATACATATGTCTAAGAAATCATCTAAATAAGTCACAATGTTGTAAATACAATAGTGTTAACCAAAGTTCAAAATAAAAGTAAACAGATAAATCCTCACCATCGCAAGCCATAGCTTGGTCCAATGCTCTCCAGCCCCACAGAAAGTCAAGTACTTGAAGTAGAAGGGTGCTTTCCCTTATCTATACCTATAACAATATAATCTGTTTGGGACCAAAAGCATGACCCAAAAAGGGTGTGAGACTAAATCTCAGTAGGAAACCACCCGAAGATTTTTTCCTAATAGTCAATGAGTATATGGTAGGTAAAGTACAGTAAATAGTAAGCAGTAAGTAGTAAACATGATAATACATGGCAGTAAACAAGATAATACATTGTAGTAAACAATCCACAGATTAAATAAGAAACAGTGAAGCAACAGCTAACCAAAACATATAACCCTCTGGGAATTACTCACGTCCATCCCCTCTAGTCCTATCCAAGAAGTACCAACAACCCTATGGGTAGTACACTCAGCCTAACCCCTCTGTTTTGGTCATACGAAATTATAATACTCTCTGAGGAAGCACGCTCAGTCAATTCCTCTTATAGTCTAAGGTATTCAGGGACTCTCTGAGGAAGATCACGCAGTCAATTCCCCTTATAGCCCCAAGGTCTATAGACTCTCTAAGGAATCTCACTCGGTCAATTCGTCTTATAGCCTCAGGTCTATCACAGACTCTCTGAGGAAGCTCACTCGGTCAATTCCTCCTATAGCCTGGAGTGGTTTAAGGAAATCCAAACAAAACAAAGACTCTCTAAGGAAGCTCACTCGGTTTACCCTCCTGTAGTCTATAAAATCAAAGACTCTCTGGGAAGCTCACTCCATCTATCCCCTATATTCTATAATGTCCAAGACTCTCTGGGAAGCTCACTCGGTCTATCCCCTCTAGTCTATAATGTCCAAGACTCTCTGAGCAAGCTCACTCGGTATATCCCCTTATACTCTATAGCACCAGGTTCTCACAGCCCCATGTAGTCAGTGCATAATAAAGCTATATGGCCAAAGTAAACCTACATATCTACTTTCCTAACCAGCCTACAACATAACAAGCATGTCAGAGAACAACACTCCATCCTGCGGTCACAAGGCATGGAAGACTGGTATAACAGCCAATAGTCTGAACAAGACCAAAAGGTCTAAACAGAACAAGGCATGGGCAAAACATCTAATCATATCAATTATTCTCATACATTACCAAATTACCTATACACAAGTATACAAGCAAGGTAGTAAAATAACAGGGGTGAAACAGTAAACACGCAATACCCCGTTCAAGGGTATTGGTGGAATTTGCACATGATACTCAATAACATGGAACATAAAGGCACAAACCACCTACCTTGATGCTAGGAGATCGATATACTTGAACCACGAGGCTTGAATATCCTTATAAAATCATAGATCTTTGCGGTTCCAACATAATCGATGACGGTCAATTCAGAGAACGGATGAAGGTTCTGGGGCATGGAAAAGTTTCACGGTCGTACGGAATCTCTTGGTTGAACGAGACCTAGAAGAAGACATTTATGGAGGTCAGACGCAAGCCTAGTCCATTTAATAAAAAAAAGTAAGTACACGGCGTCTACTAGGATTTTCTGTACTCTGCTTTAAGCGGCCTCCACATCACCCCTACATGGATGTGTGTGTGTCCCAGACACGGCCAGCACACGACCTCACACGGCAAGGGAGTACACATCGTGTACTCATAAAGTACATGGCATGTACTTCAAAAATTTCCAGAAACTTTTCTTTTCTCAAAAACTCCAGAAAAAGGAAAAACATACTTGAAAAGAAGGTCTGGGTTCTTACAAAATTCCCCCCTTAAAGAAATTTTTCCCCGAATTTCCTTAGCGAGGCGTAGAAGAAGAAACCTCGAATAGCTTCAGCCACTACGATCGTACATAGGCCTCCCTCTTCCAAGTCTCATCCTGTACTCACTCGTGCTGCCATAGTACCCATACCATAGGAATAGACCGGCCATAGAGAGACTTTGTACTGCAATCAACAGTCTGGATAGGATGCTCCTCAAACAACACATCCTCTTAGAGCTCAACCTCCTCAGGTCGAAAGACATGTGATGGGTCTGAAAAGTAACATCGGAGCTGAGAAATGTGGATGACGTCGTGCATATATCGGTACCTTTGAGGTAACTACAACTGATAGGAAACTGGCCCAACTCTCTCCAACACCTCAAACGGACTGACGTACCTTGGTGAAAGGTTAACTTGTCTTTGAATCCTCTTGTGTTCCAACTTCGGTGCGACACGCAGAAAAACCTGATCCCCGACCTCAAACTCTAGAGGTCATCTCCACTGATCAGCATAAGACTTTTGTTGAGACAGTGTTGTATCCATCCTCTTCTGAATCAACTCTATCTGCTCTGAGGTATCTTGTACAATATGAGGTCCCAGCAAATCTGCATCTCCTTACTGCATCCAGCATAAAGGTGATCAGCATGGCCTACCGTACAAAGCCTCGTAAGGTTCCATCTGAATAGTTGCATAAAACTATTGTTGTAGGAAAACTCCACAAGAGGTGTATGCTTCTCCCAAGAACCTATAAAATCCAAGATGCATGCTTGGAGCATGTCCTCAAGCACCTGAATTGTATTCTCGGATTGGCCATCTGTCTGGGGATGGTAAGTTGTACTCAAAAGAACCTGTATACCCAAGGCCTTCTAAAGCCCCTTCCAGAACTGAGAAGTAAAACGTGCATCCCTGTCTGAAACAATAGAGTATGGAACTCCATGAAGACGTACAATATCTCGGATGTACAATCACCCCAGCTCATCAACACTGAAGGTATCCTTGATTGGCAAGAAGTGAGCAACCTTCATGAGTCTATCAATGACAACCCATACTGTGTCATTACCTCAAGGCGACCTCAGAAAACCAGTCATGAAATCCATCACGACGCCATTCCACTTCCACTCTGGGATGGGTAACTACTGTAAAAGACTTGCTGGTTGCTGATGTTTCGCCTTCACCTGTTGACAAGTGGAACACCTCATGAAGAAACTAGCAACATCCCTCTTCATACCTAGCCACCAATACAGATGGTGTAGATCACAATACATCTTGATGATGACAGGATGAACTGCCTAAACTGAGGAATGAATGTCCAGAATCATCTCCTTGTGTATGTCTGATGGCACCCATACACGTACCTAGAATTGTAGGATCTCATCCTCACCTATGGTCCACCCAGAAAAAGGGCCCTCTCCTGACATGATTTCTCGTAGGACTAGGCCTTCTGAATCTGATAGCTACCTCATTTGTAGAAGATAGAAAAATATTCCCCTGATTG
Organism: Viscum album; assembly: GCA_963277665.1. Lineage (NCBI taxonomy): Eukaryota > Viridiplantae > Streptophyta > Magnoliopsida > Santalales > Viscaceae > Viscum > Viscum album. The sequence goes on along the minus strand of OY728143.1, from coordinate 55,046,360 downwards.
TCGTGAACCTCCAAATTCATCTCAGAGAACATATCCATAAGCTTACACTCACTTCTAGCCTCCTAAACCACCTGTATCTGAGTCTTCTTTCTCAGTGCATCAGCCACAGCATTGCCTTTCCCAGGAATGTAGGCAAGCTCAAAGTCAAAAGACTGAAGGTACTCAACCCACCTTCACTGTCTCAAATCCAGATCACACTGAGTGAAGATGTACTTGAGACTCTTGTGGTCAGTAACCACCACAAAGTGATCTCCCAAAAGGTAATGTCTCCAAAAGTGTAGAGCATGAACAACAGCTTCCAACTCCAAATCATGTGTTGGGTAAATCTTCTCATGTGGCCTTAACTGTCGAGACCCATAAGCAACGAATCCATCTCCCTACATAAGCACAGATCCTAGCCTGATACCTGAATCATCACAATAAATGGTTTAGCTCTTGCCTGGCTCTGGAAAGACTAGTATCGGTGCTGAAGTCAACCTCCCCTTCAGCTCCTAAAAGGCTGACTCACAAGAATCTGACCATAAGAACTCATCCCCTTTCTTGGTCAGACCTGTCAGTGGTTCTGCTAGGCATGAAATGTCATGTATGAAACTTCTGTAGTATCCATACAACCCTAGAAAACTCCCCACCTCAAATACATTCTTCGGCTTCTCCTAGGAAACAACAGCTCTCACTTTCTCTGGGTCTACTAAAACTCCTTCCTCTGAGATAACATGACCCAAGAAGTGAATCTGGTCCATCCAAAAGTGGCATTTTGAGAGATTAGCATATAACCGATTCTCTCTCAGTGTACTCAAAATGATCTCAATATGATTAGAATGGTCGTGTCGAGTGTGAGAGTACACCAATATATCATCCATGAAAACAACCATGAAGGAATCCAAGTATGGATGGAACACTCGGTTCATCAGTGCCATGAAAACTGCAGGTGCTTTCGTGAGACCGAACGTCATAACCATATACTCGTATAGACCATACCTGCTCATGAAGGCTATAAGAGGTATATCAGATGGTCTAACACGCAACTGATGATAACTAGATCTTAAATAAATCTTTGAGAACACCTGGGATCCTCTAAGATGATCAAATAGATCATCGATCCTCAACAAGGGATATTGGTTCTTGACTATCAACTAGTTCAACTTCCAATAGTCCACACAAAGCGTGAGGGTACCATCTACCTTCTTTGGAAAAAGGACAGGCGAACCCCAAGGATAAGTATTGGGTCAGATGAAACCCTTCGCCTGCAACTCCTCCAACTACTTCTTAATCTCCTACAACTCTGGTGTAGACGTCCTATAAGCAGGAATGGACACCGGTGCCGCTCCTGGAACAAGCTCAATCGAGAAGTCTAACTCACACTCCAGAGGCAACCTTGAAAAAATTTCTCTAGAAAGACATATGTGAAACGATCCACCACTATAGGAAAGTTTAACTGTGAAGTCCCTTGGTCATCCAGGTAAAGACTAAAAATCTAGTTTGTAACTCCTCCCAATCCATGATGCTCTAGACCTTCTCTTCTTACCTAGACATCCCATTCTCCCCTATGAATAAAGGATCCACCCTCTGGTGATACGAAAGTCACATTATGGCGATAATAGTCGATGACTGCCTGGAAGGGAACTAGCCAGTCCATTCCGATAATGACATCATAGCTCGTCATCTCTAGGAAATAGAGGTCCCATAAGAAGTGACACTCTAAAACCTCAATAGGGCACTCCTTGCACTGATATAAACTAGTTTTCCTAGTTCCCAACAATGTGTATAGTGTCAAGATGTCGACAGAAGAAAATATGCAGATACCAAGACTCTCCAAAATAGTGACAGATATAAATCTATGTGTAGCACCAGTATTGAAAAGAGATGAAGATAAAATTGAGGCTACTAAGATCGTACCTCGAACTGTAGAGGGGTCGGGATCTTGCTCTTGATGGGTCTTCTCTACTGCAATGGTCTGGCATGCACCGCGGCCCTATGACCCTGCCTGACCACTCTGAGCTGATCCACTCTACTATTGCTGGTAGGCTGGTGACTGACCACCATGGCCGAAACCTCCACCTCGGCCCGAACAGCTGGAAGAAATCCAGTTCCCAGACTACTGAGAAACTGGCGATGCATCTCCTGAATGCGGGGTCATAGAAGAACCCCTACCACCAGCTGTAGGTGAGAAGATCTGATAGAACCACTGAAGATGGCCCATCTTGCTGCAAGATCACCACTCCATCAGGTCTCTCTGGCACTGAGGCCTAGTATGCCCACTCCTCCAACATTGGTAGCATACTACCTGGCTGCCCGAAGATACATTCTTCTTACTCTGATCTCCTCAAGAAGACTCCCTGTGGTTCTTCCTAATATCAGTAGGAGGAACACAGACTTTGGATGTCAAACCACCCTGGCTCACTACTCTATAATCCCTCATATTGCGCTCAGTGATCAGCGCCTAGTTGACGATAGAGGATATCAAAGTCGACCTGAAGATGTTCACCTGCAATCGGATGTCGTGCCTCAAACCATCCGCAAAATTCCACACAAGGAACAGATCATCACCTCCTGGAATAGGCATGAAACGTTGCATCTCAGTAAAGCGAGACGAGTACTCCATAACAAAAAGAGTACCCTACTCCATACCCATAAACTCCCAGGCTCGATTGGCCCTCAAGGTCTCTGGGTAGAAGTAATCATATAAGATGCACTAAAACTCATCCCAAGTCATACTCTTCTAGCATCGTGACTATGATATCACCTCTCACCACCTCTTGGCGGAGTCTCGGAGTCTCGGAGCATATAGGTAGAGAGGTTCACCCTCTTCTCTGGAGGTATCTCCAGATGCTCGAAAATTGTCAGCGTGGCCTCTAGCCATGACTCTGAAGCATGAGGTCCTCCTTCCCCTAAGAAAGTGGGAGGATGCTGCTGTTGGAAAACCTGCGTCAACTCTACCATCGACAGGGAGGGAGGCAGTGCTCCATGGATGGTTTGCATCATCCTCATAAAATCTTCCCTAAACTGCACATCGGGGCCTACAGCTGGTATAACTATGGGTGCCAAGGCTGGAACAGCAGGAGGATCTGCAGGAGGTCCCTAATCATCCATATCCGGTGTCTGATCACCGTCTGGCAGCTGGCGTACAACCAGAGGACATCTCGGTGGCATATTGCTGAAAGGTCAAAAGCACACCTTAGATCACGATTATCAAAGACTGAGAACACAAGAGTATAATAGGGGAATAGGATAAAGAAACACTCAAGTTTAACAAAACATGACTACATGGTGTGTATAAAACCTACACAGCGTGTTCTTTGAAGCCATTCACATGGGCGTGTACTTCTTCCACAACTGGTCATGTAACAGGCCAACCACATGACGTGTGGTCCCCACACATGGTGTGTACTTGAAATCTAATCCCCTTCCTGAGTCTACTTACGAGGCTAACCCACACGGTCCTCTTAATCTTAGACTACACGGCATGTTCACAAAGGACACGACATGTACTAGATAAGGTTTCAATGACCTGTGTTGTTATTTACACAGCCGGCTACATGGCTCACTCTACACGATGTGCTCCATGGAAACACGGTGTGTACTTAAAGGCTTTCCATGTCCTGTGTTTTTCATGACATGACCGGGTACTTATGGAACAGCATGTGAAAATAGTACACGGTGTGTAAAGTCAAAGTTTCATCCATCTGTGTCATTAGTCACATGGGTAGACACACGGTCACTACAACACGGCGTGTTCCGGAAGATTTTTCACAACCCCGTGTTTCTTCCCACATAGTTAGTAACACTGTTTAAAAACTACACGGTGTGTATTCATAAAGTACACACCGTGTATTTTGGGTTTTTCCAGGCAGTAGCTCAGAAACTGCTTAAGATCCCATAAAACACAGAAAAACAAGCATGAAGGTGGAAAATTCTGATACATGAGGGCCCATACTCCCTGCAAATCAAAGCTTTGCATCTCTTATATATCATATTCAAGGGAAACAAGCCAATGATCCGCCAAGTTCCGATTCATGTGGGCCCATAACACCTCAAGAATCGAAATTTGGTGTTCATTCCAGTAAATCTCTACAAAAAAAATACCCTATTAGATTACAGGTATTTCTATCAAGGAAACTATCACAAAAGCATGCATATTTTTCACCTCATCTATCACAAAAACATGCAATGACTAATGCATCCTAGATTACGTGGCAAAAATGCATGACATGTGATTTCTAGAAAGTTCCTATATGATGTATGAGATGGAATACCCTCATCTCATCGGGTTTCAACAGAAATAGAACCTCAATGATATCAAATGTAACAGCACAAATCATGTGATTCACTCAAGGTGAAATCAAATCAACTGTAAAAATTTCAAAACCAGAATAAATTGCAATAAATGAGGTAGATTGGATTTTACCTATACATGGGTTAGCTACTCCTGGGCATAGTTTATTACCAAGTACCTATTCTGTCCTATCTCTGGCTATAGGCTCCAAACAGTAAGTCAAGATAAAATAATTCCTTAGATACCACTTTGTAACATCCCGGTTCTGGAAGCCACCCAGAGGTGCCCCGTACCTGGTTGGTCACATGGCCTCAACCACATTTCCATGAATGCCAGAGGCTTCCGAATAACAGTGAGGGCCATGGGTGTGATAGTGGGAAAACTATTCCCTTATTGGAAGAGTACACAGTAGAAGTAAACAACACATACAATAGTGGAAGCAGTAAATATCCAACAATAGTAAACAGCGGAAGACAAAAACAATAAACAACTAGACAACACACACACATATATATATATATATATGAAATGATACATGATACATATGTCTAGGAAAGCAGCTAAAGAATTCACAATACTGGCAATGCAATAGTGCTAGACAAAGTAAAAATAGAAAATTAAACAGATAACTCCTCAGCATCGCAAGCCATAGCTTGGTCCCATGCTCTCCAGCCCCACAGTAAGTCAATTACCTGAAGTTGAAGGGTGCTTGCCCTTATCTATACCCGCAACAATATAATCTATTTGAGCCCAAAAGCATGACCCAAACAGGGTGTGAGACTAAATCCCAATAGGAAACCACCCGAAGATATGTGCCTAACAGTCAGTGAATATATGGTAGGTAAAGTACAGTAAACAGTAAACAGTAAATAGTAAATAGGATAATACACAGTAGTAAACAATATAATACATGACAGTAAACAATCCACAGATTAAACAAGAAATAGTGAAGCAACATCTAACCACATCATATAACCCTCTGGGAAGTACTCATGGCCATCCCCTCTGGTCCTATCCAAGAAGTACAAACAACCCTCTGGGAAGTACTCTCAGCCTAACCCCTATGGTTTGGTCATATGAAATTATAAGACTCTCTGAGGAAGCACACTTAGTCAATTCCCCTTATAGTATAAGGTAGTTAGGGACTCTCGGATGAAGATCACACGGTCAATTACCCCTATAGCCCCAAGGTCTATAGACTCTCTGAGGAAGCTCACTCAGTCAATTTCTCTTATAGCATCAGGTCTTTCACAGGCTCTCTAAGGAAGCTCACTCAGTCAATTCCTCCTATAGACTGGAGTGGTTTATGGAAATTAAAACAAAACAAAGACTCTCTAAGGAAGCTCACTCAGTCTACCCTTCTGTAGTCTATAAAATCCAAGACTCTATTGGGATTCTCACTCAGTCTATCCCCTCTAGTCTATAATGTCCAAGACTCTCTGAGGAAGCTCACTCGGTTTATCCCCTTATAGTCTATAGCACCAGGTTCTCATGGCCCCATGCCAGTTAGTGCATAATAAAGCTATATGGACAAAGTAAACATACATAACTACTTGGATAACCAGCCTACATCATAACAAGCATGTTAGAGAATAGCACTCCATCCTACGGTTACAAGGCATGGAAGACAGGTATAACGGCCAATAGGCTGAACAGGACCAAAAGTTCGTAACGGAACAAGGCATGGAAAAAAATCCAATCATAGCAATTATCCTCATACATCACCAAATTACCTCTACACAAGTATACAAGTAAGGCAGGAAAATAACAGACGAAAAATAGTAAACACGCAATACCCCGTTCAAGGGTATTGGTGGAATTTTCACATTATACTCAATAACTTTGAACAGAAAGGCACAAACCACCTACCTTGATTCTAGGACATCAATATAATTGAACCAAGAGGATTGAATCTTCTTATAACTTCGTAGATCGTTGCAGTTCCAACGCAATTGACGGCGGTCGATTCAGAGAACGGATTGAGGTTTGAGGGATCAGAGAAGTTTTGCAGCTGTACGGTATCTCTCGGTCGAATGAGACCTAGAAGAAGACATTTATGGCAGTCATACACGAGCCCGATCTATTTAATGAAAAAAAATAAATTATAGGGTGTTTACTTTTGAATTACATGGTGTGTACTAGGATTTTCCGTACTCCACTTTAAGCAGCCTCCACATCACCCCTACATGGCCATGTGTATGGCCTGAAAACGGCCAGCACATGACCTCACATGCCAAGGGAGTACACGGCGTGTACTCATAATGTACACGGAATTTACTTAAAATATTTTCAGAAAATCCTCTTTTCTCAAAAACTCCAGAAAAAGGAAAAACATACCTGAATAGAAGGTCTGGGTTCTTACAGAAAGTTTATTTGTTATCATCAAGAAAAGTGATTGAGTACTTGATTCAGTGAGGATTCATCCAAATATTTCCAACAATGCTCAAGAAGAAATTTCTAAGAAAATGGATTTATACATTAATAGAATTTATCCTAATAATGATCTAACCAATAATTTCATGTGCCTTATAGAGAATTTCAAAAAAATTCTTGTCACTCAAGCCTTCAAGACTCAAGTTCAAAAGCTAAAATATTTCACTCCTTTGTTGGAAAATTTCCTTGGTAATAAAGATTATTTTGAGAAGGCAATGCAGTATGGGGTGATATCATTACTAATTTGATTAAGTAGTTTAATTATTATCTTTATGTGAAAAGCACTACCATTATAGCTCCTGAAGCTACCCCTTAGTGGCTTGGATGAACTTTTTATTCATCCACTTCTTTTGATTCTACCTCTATGTCTGTATCTTAGGCTCTAAGACAGATTATACTTGTTACCATTGAACAATCCTCCCCTTGGTATTCAACCCAACCAACTCTAGAACCTTTTGTTTTTTAAGGTGTACCTCTTCCTTCTCTCACAATTGGTTCAATTCCTTCTCAAGACTCTACTTCTACTCCTGTGGACCCTTCTGAGGTTTTTTCCAAGGGAAAAGAGAAGAATGTTGGTGCTGAAGAGAAGTGAACAATGTATATTGATAGGGATGTTTTTTTATTTTTTCCCCATGCTTGTAATGACCTATATATTTCTATCCAATTCAATGTGAAATGTTATTGTTTATTTTCTTACTTCCCTTCATTTCATTTTAATTTTCTCTTTCTTATTTTATTTTTTATACTACCAAAAGGGGAAGAATAAGAAAAGGAATGTAAATCCCAAGATTTGTGATCATCAAAAATGGGGGAGATTGTTGGACTCCTCATGCTTTAATCATGTTTTAATTCTCACAAATCTTGTAAATCATGTTAATCATGTTAACCATGTTTAATCTATCAAAAATCATGCGTGGATATTTTTGGTTTCCTTATGATTAAATGATTACAACTCATGGTATAAACTTTTACAATATCCTGATTCAGAATATAACAAATCATGTTTGAATCTAGTGAAATCATGTTTGATCTTGTTCTATAATGTTTTATTATATTAATTATAAAGTCTAATTCATTCCATGAATACTATTTCTAAATATGGTTTACAAAAACTTGTCTAAGTATAGGAAATCATAAGTCTACCACAATTTCTGGATTTTAGAAAAGTCCCTATCATTATAATCCTGACACCGTAACCCAGGCACTATAACTCAGACACCATAATCCAGACACCATGACTCTAACATCATAACCAGTTTCAGATTTCATAATGTTTGTGACACTGGTTCCTTGTTACCATCTCCAAGACACCGTTCAAAGTTTTTGACAAAGGACTATACACTGTTACTAGAGACACTGTGATCATGACACCGCATATGTGCTATTGGTTCCAGATATCAATGCAATTGTGGAACTGTGACTGTCTCACTGCTCAAAGGAAAAGTAGAATACATTGTTTTTAGTGAAACCATTTCAATACATACTATGACATCATTCATTACTTTCAGTCTTTTTCAATTTAATTTAAATGTTATTTCTAACGGTCATATTTGAGTCATTTAATGGAATTGACATAATTAATGTTTCTTTGTAGACATGTCAACTGACAGTATGAGGTACAAGGTGTAAATATCATGCTTCATGTCGGCTCCAACACATACACCAAAAATAAAATGAAAAGCGTGGAACCATAGAAATATATAGTTTTAGAAGTTGAATGAATTGGAAATAGATAAAATCACATACATTGAAGAACACATGAAGAACTATGGAGTTTTTGAAGGCTAAACTACTGTGGATTGGAATCTGAAATATCATTTCAACAGAAACTCTAAGAACAAAAGGAGCTATAAAACACATCACATTGAACTGGACACCAGAACATGAGACTTGCGATACCTTTTTTCACAAGAGGATTTGAAAATCAGATCTTCTACATTCTACAAGTCCAGATCTGCATAGAACAACACTTAGAGAATTTATAACCCTTCCCCATCATCATTGATATGTTGCGTACTATTTTTATTACTTTTGAGAAATTTGTGTATTTGTCTATTAAGCACACATTGTCTCCTGTATCAAACTAGAGGATACAAGATATCCTTTCACTCACATCTTCTTACATCTATTTACTCCCATGGGTAAGTGTGGAAGAGTTCTGGTGTGACCTGGTTGTTTGTTTTTTTCATGTAAAATAGTGGAAGTGGTCTTTTGACCTAGACAGTCTTGTGTACTTTTGTTAACCACAATCTAGAGTGTGGGTCAAGTTTATTAATATAAACTTCTTGGTGGTAGGTGATCTCCAAGTGGATTGGATTAAGTCTCAGCTTAAGACTGAACCACTTGTTTTATCCATTGTGTGTTTCTATTTAGTTTTTCTCTATTTTAATTTATATTTCAAAGAACTAAATTTTACTTTGATAGTTAGTCTTGGATAGTGGTTACAACTGTTTTTCCTTATAATAATATTATCAAAAAATTTATCTATATATCATATTTATGCTACTAAGAATTAATCGATCTTCTAAGAAGATGTTTGAATAGTTAAACTATTATAATCTTATTACCTTGATTAACTAGACTATTTTAATTTTAATTGGGTGAATCTTTTATGTAATCTTTTTAATAAAATTTTTTATAGGAACTCTATTCACCAATGTATTGAGTGTCCTACTCTAACTAATAAGGATATTGTGTAACCCATTTTTTTTCTATGAGTTAATCATTTTATAAATAGATTATTGTAGAACACATTTATTTTCCATGGGTTAATAATGTTTCAAAGAGATTTTCATGTAATCCATTTATTTTCCTTGGGTTAATGATGTTTCAATGAGATTTTTATAGAACCTATTTCTTTTAAATTGGTTAATCATGTTTCAAAGATATCATTATGGAACTCATTTCTTTTATATAGATAAATCATGTTCCAAATATATTGTTAAGAAACCTATTTCCTTTCCATGGTTTAATCATGTTTAAAATAGGTTTTTATAGAGCCAATTTATTTTCTATTTGTTAATCATGTATCAATAATATGGTACTAATTTATTTTCTAGGATTTAATCATGTTTTAAATATAATTTTATAGAATCCATTTCATTTCTTTGGGTTAATCATGTTTCAAAGAGATTGTTAAGGAACCCATTTTGTTTCTATGGGTTAATAATGTTTTAAAAAGATTGTCATCGAACCCATTTATTTTCCATGGGTCAATAATGTTTTAGATAAATTAGTAAGTAACCTATTTCTTTTCAATGGGTTAATCATGATTCAAAGACTTTGTTATGAAACCCATTTTGATTCAATGGGTCTATAATGTTTCAAATAAATTATTATCGAACCCATTTTTTCATGGGTCATCCATGTTTCAAATATATTGTTATAGAACCCTTTTATTTTCAACATAAAAACCATTTTTCAAAGATATTTTTATGGAACTTTTTTTTAATAAATTAATCATGTTTTTTAAAGAATAAATGTTTACTTGATGAGTTTTTTATTAATTCTCTATGTGTTTGGTTCTTGGACATTATAAATGATGGGTGCACCCTGATTGAACTGGGTGAACCCGGTATAGATTATACAAAGGGAGATCCACATTATATATTTTTGATGCATTGAATAATGAATATATTGAAATAAATCTGTATGGTTATTCAAATTAAAATGCATTTAAAAGTTTTTTTAAATGGTTTTATGAAATTAATGAATCAAGTTACCTAGATGAGTTTTAATTTCTTTTTATGAGTGTATAATGTATCTAATGATTAATATTGATATCACATAAATTATGATTATTTATTTTGATGAATATTTCCTTTTCCATGTTTTCATATTTCATGATTCATTTATTTATGGGTATGAGTTCTTTTATATTTCACTCATACACTTTTATTATGTCAATAAACCCTTATTCTCTTCAAATGATCTTTGATGGCATTCAATTGTTAGTTATTATATTTATCATTACTATGAATTTGATATCACATTTATTTTATTTATTTTTCTCCAATTATTAATGAAATGATGTTGAACAAGTTATTTCAAGAAGGACTTTCATATATATGATCACGATGTATTAATGTGATGAAGAAAAGCTGGTTAAGTGGGAGAAATGATCATTTAAAGTCATAAGAATTATTTATATAAGAGTTTTTCTTAATTATCATAAACTATAAATATAAAAAGGTACTCAATTATGTAAGTTATCTAAGTTTTCCTTTTGATGTTGAAAGGTTGAGATGAAAAATTTGGGTCTCGATTATCATCATCAAGGCCTAAAATGTACAGTTATGGATTTCATCATGGGATCTGGGAGTACGAGTCCTAAGTTATAATTATAATAATTTTAATATTATTTATATGAGGAAATTAAAAATCTATGTTATAATGGTAAAATTTTAAAAATAATATTTCATAGTTCATTTAGTCTTTGGAATTCATGTCAGGTACAAAATTGAACATTATGCTCTTCTATTATGAAAATCCTGGGGTGTTCAGTTATATGCCTTTAATAAATTTCCTCTATGAAATTTGACCAATTTTATGGTAATAAGGGGTTTTACATTTAAAAATATATTTATGGAAAACCCACATCATAAAAATGGTTCATAAAATATCATCTTAAAAATAGGGAAATTAAAATACAAATTTCATCTGAAATAATAAAAAATTATGTTTCCAAATAGAATAACAATAATGTGAAGAGAAAATATGGAATATGATCAGAATATTAATTCCAAAGGATTAATATAGATTTATATAGAGTAGTTTCATGATATAGTTAACCATCACAAAATAAAAAATTCATGATAGGTTAAAAATACAATTGATTTATAAAAAAAATTAATCAAGTAACATAGTTGTAGCACCCCCAGTTTCAGGTAGATGAACTTATATTTATATATTTTAAGTTTATATTGAAATAATGTTATGTTTTTGTAGGTTCATAGGAGTTTTGGCATGTTTTTTAGGATTTTATGGAGGTGAATAGTTTGAGCGCGGTTAGTAAAAATCATGTAGCACCTCAAGGAAACTGTGAAAGAGAAAATTATGGTCACTGAGAAAGCACATGGTTGACACACTATTTTGAAATACTATATGTATTCATATGGGAAACCATGAAATTTAAAATAGTGGAAAAACCCATAGTTCGTGCATGATTTGTATAACCATGTAAGACAATTGTGTGAGGGTTTGTCTTGGGATAGTAGCACCACCATAGTAGGTGGATGGTATTATAAACTGTATGACCTAACCATGCCTCGTGCAGTTATCCCCATAAAATTATTATATCTAATTTGAATTAAATACTTTAAGCATTTTTTACACCCTAATTATCCCATAATAGGAACTTATTTTTTTCTCAATGTGTTAGATACATTTCCCTTTGGTCTGGGAGTGATCCGTAAGAAAATCAAATCCCGTTTTAGAACTAGATATACCAATTGGTATTTGTTATTATATTTTCTCATTATATACATGGTCATTCACACTATTAGAATCATAGATATACCTTGTTATTTATAGATATACGTGTATTGGTTTGTTTTATGATGAATTATTATTGGACCTAATGACGGTAACATAGTTAGTGATCAGATCTGGAAGTTTTAAGTGTCATTCATTGGATTAGACAAAGTTTTTAATGTATATGGATTCTCTCTCAACTCCACATGATTCAAACTTCAAGTATTAGTATAAATTAAATTATCTTAATGAATTGGTGGTGAAATCTTGGAGCAGTTCTTGATTAAATTCTTATTTTGGTATTATCTTGTAAATTTTGGAGTGTTGTTTTGTTTTGAAAAATCATGTTGTTTATAATTTTAAAAAATTGATATTAAAATCATGTTTTTATTTGATGCATTTAATATAATTTTTAATTTATTTGAAAATAAATAATTTTTTTTATTTAAATTACTTTTAATGGTGTTTAAATAAATGTTTTGGCATGAGTTGTATGTGATAGATAATGGTTGTGAAGTACCACCATCAAAAGGATAGAGAATGGATGTGATTTTCAACCTCAAACGATAAAACCAAGCTTGAGTGTATTTTTTGTTATGATTAGGACATTGAGAAAAGATTATTTCAAATTAAATGTGAAATGGTTTAAAGGATTTGTTGATTCTTTTTTTGTAAATATGATTTATTCATCTAATGTGAACAATTTTTAATTTTTTTTGAACATTTATATATATATATATATTGTAACATTTTTTATCCTAGTGGAGTGATTTTGGAACTCATTGGGGAAATATAACTATGTTTGGACTCAAACCTTACTTTTTTATTAATGCTAATTTGAAATTTTCATTTATCAAGACATAGTTAAGGGAAAGATATCTCAGTTATTCAGTTATACATCTTGATATTGTGGATATGCTTGGTTGTGTTTGAGCATGGAGTTGGTTGTGAGTTGCTAAATTTATGTCTTTAGTATCTTTGAATTTTGTTGTCTTTTATTCTCCTAACATGTTGTATTTTGGGTTCCACTTGTACTTTGAGGTAGATATTTGTTTTGTTTTTGTTGTTTGGGTTGTATTTCAGATTCATGAATCGTGTAGAGGTTTGGTTGTTTTGGTTATGGTGGGTTGTTTGTTTTATCTTCCAAGGGTAAATCTTCTACCAATTATTTAGGATGCCCTTGGAATTTATAGTTATCCTTGGGTATCTTGGGGATGTCACCTAAGGCATAGTAACATCCCATTTCCTCTTCCTAAGATAATGTGTGAGGAGAGAGATGTCACTATTGGCTTTTTTTTTTTTGATCCTTGGGTATTCATTTTCTATTTTTCATGACAAATTATTCTATTTATTGGGAAAATAGAAATGATATAGGTTTGTCAGAACATGAAAAATATATCATAAAAATGCAGAGCTTACTTTTTTATTCTGAACATCAAGTTACCATAGTGTATGGGTACATTACTATTTTTAAACACTTCTAAGTGAGTTGTCACCTCATTGATATGGGTTGGGCCGATGAGAGTTGGATGTCATGCATTGATAGAATAACTTACCATTATGAATCCATGGTTCATTATTGAGTTAATAATTTATGTAAATAGTAATATGTGCTGATTTTTTAAAATTTCCAAAAATGATTTCAAATGGTGATATTTTGAAAAGGAGTATTGGTGGAATTTTGAAAATTGTTAAAACATTTTATTATGGATAAACATGATTATGGAATTTTAGGTGATGATATGTGTAAATTTGATAAATTGAAATATCTAATCCTTGTATTTTTAGATATTGATACTAAATAGAGTTTGTTTTGGTTATTAAAATGGAATTTGGTAGGTTACATAGGAATCAACCAAAAGAGGTTAATGAGAATGTAGTTGCAACTAAGTTATAGGTGAACCAGTAGATGGTCTAGAGTATGGTATAGGATTTTTAGGTCATGGATAGATGCAATGGAAATTTTATACCAAGAATTGTGATTATCTTATTTTATTTCTATAAGTATAATCCAACAACCATTCAGGGGGATTCTAAACCAAAGTAAGTAGAAGTTTAGTTGAATAGGGTGAATTGAATCATCAATTTCCTGGGGACACCAGAATAACATAAAGTGATGTTGTAAATATAGATGATAGAGGATCTATCATGGAAGTGGTAGGATTTAGATTCTAAGGATGAATTAGACAAAGGTATGGTATGGGAGTAATTTGATGAATTATTTAATAATTATATCCTTACACATTCAGAATTTATAGGCAAATGTAATTATTCATTTTGAAGAATTATAATCTATCGGTAATAGAGTATCTTGATAAATTTATGAATTTATGTGGATTTTTTCTTGATGTTGATACAATTTTATCCTTAAAGTATCACATTTTTAAGTCAGGGTTGAAACCATAAATTCACTCTATGATTTTCATTCTTTATATAATGATTAATACAGATATGGTCAATAGATGAAGGGTTTCATAAATATATATCTTGGGAAAAAAATTTATAGGATGCATTTATATTCCTATTTAAATAAGTGGGAACTCCAATGGTAGAAAATATATGAGGAGGGACTCATATTCTTAAGGGGTTTTTATATCTTAGAATCACACTATGGGATCCGTTAACATAACTCCGTGTCCGAAGAGTAAGACTTTATGTTTTTAGTATGTTTCATTATATCCCAACAGAGATGACTGTACAGAAACAGATATATCATGTCCCAATTATAATCAAAAGGGACATCTGCAGATCTCTAGTTACAATTCTCTAGGGTCAGGTTCTAGGGACACTTCCCATGATTCTTAGGCATCGTATTCTTTTATTAGAATAGTGTATTATAATATCTCTTATCAGTATAACAAAGACTTCCTTGGTGATTCTAGGAACACCATGACTCACTCACCAATTTAATGTCACTAAGTTAATAAATAGAAAAGGGTAATGAGTAAGAAATTATATGCATATGATCATGTGATCATGGATGAAAAATTGGGAGCTTTAATGGTGAGAGGTATGACTCTTTTTAATTCTACCCTTATGAAATCTTTGATGGATACGGGCATGTCCCTATCATTTATCACATCTCAATTCATTGATTTTATGGTTTAACATGTTGATATGATGCCTTATATTTTGAAACTCCAAACACATTTGGAAAAAAGAGAGTGTTGATAATAGAAATATGCAGTGAGTTTGATAACAACCGATGGAAATGAGTTGGAATTGGATTTATCTATGATACAAATTCATTTATATGACTTGATTCTGGGAATGGGATAGCTGATGAAATGAATCCCATATATATTCTTTTTCACACCAAGTGATTTGTATATCCTCTTATTGGGTTATAAGTACATTAAATGATGTTTGGGAATGGATGAAATAAAATAAGGAAACTTAATATCGATGGTTGGAACTATCTCCTACCATTTTATAGTAGTTTCTTTTGAATTGGTAGATGAGATAAAGAATAGAGATTATCTAACCATATTGGACCTATTCCTTGATGTTTTTTATGAATATTTCTTGGGGTTTCCACCCAAAAGTGATTTGGAGTTTGTGATGGATATCCTACTAGGGATCAATCCTATTTCACTTCTATCTTATTGAATGGAATGAATAGATTTTCTTGAATTGTAGGATTAGTTGGAAGATATAGAATGTAAAGGGTTTATCCCACAGAAAACATCTCTAGGGCAGTAATTGTTCTTTTTTTAAAGATGGATAATATAACTCTTAGTATTTTGTAGATTATCATAATATTAACCAAGTTATATTAAAGTATCGATATCTTATTCCCCATGTTAATGATATTTCTGATCAATTTAGGGGATCTCAGTGGTTCTTAAAGAAATAATTACATTTTAGATATCACCAACAGTGTATTTGTATGGAGGATATTCCAAAGATATATTTTAGAGGAAGATACAATCATTATGAGTTCTTTGTTATGACTTTTGGTCTTATTAATTCACTATACACCTTTATGGATTGGATGAATCATATATCTCAATGGTATCTAGATTCCATTAATGGTGGTGTTTAAGGATGATATACTAGTTTATTTACAGAAAAATGTGGATCATGAGAAACACTTGGATATAATGTTGGATACATCAATTGAGCACCATATGCATCCTATATTATCAATGTGTGACTTCTGCATACAAGTGGTACATTTACTAGAGATAACCTGACCCCAGTAGCCTAGAGTCAGTGGTTACTTTATCATATTGGCATAGATTACATAGAAATACATCTTGAAGGACCTAATTGTTTACTAGTCTTGGTATACAAGATAAATAATTGAAATTCACATTACATTTCAAAAAATAAAAAAAATATAAATAATTTCATTCAAAATCCATTATTATTCTTAGTGTATCTCTACAAATCAATCAAAAAATATTTCATTATTTAATAGGGAAAATATTCCATAAGAAATGGATGATCTCATATGATCAATAATTGTATGCGTACAGAAGAATATTGAGAAAATAATGACTAAAAATATGGAATGGTAAATAATTGAAACACATGCCATATAATCAAAAACATGATCATAATATAGAATAAATAAATGATAATCAAATAATTATATATAAATAATCACATTAAAATTAAACATTACCATAGATATTCTACCAATCTAATAATCCCATCGAATATCAATAAATAATCCCATAATGATGAATAAATAATTTCAGACATCTGAAATGTACCATCGAAAAAAATGAACGCCTTCAGGCCATTCCGACCGATCAAGGCTTCATTCCAAGAATCTAATACCCTCATGTATGTTTTCCCAGAATGTAAAAAATAGTTAAGGATTCAAAAAAACCCAGTCTAGTTTGTATCATGAGACCTATCAATGCATTGAGTGGATATATTAGGCCCCACCCACCACTTATCAAGTTCAATATATTCCTCACATGAATAAATAATACAACTAAATCAACATTCCTTAACAAAATAAATAACTATGAATATTTGGAAAAATTAGTCATATTGAATATCAATACTTCCCCAATCAAACGGATCATAAATCATCCAATGGAATATAATGAATGGTATTATTAGATTAAATCCTCAAGAAATTATTCATCAATTTATATTTGCATAGATGAAAATACTTAAAATATATTATTGAAATGTTTCAGGAGTAAAATACACTTATTACATTGAAAATAATTTTTAATATCTAAAAAAAGCACGCATAATAAAGAAATCATTTTATTTGAAAATAACTTTGTAAACTTGTAAAGGATACTTTAACGTTTTAAGGTGAAATGATGGCAGTAAATTATATTCATTATGTATAAGTTAAAAAAAATTCTATTAACCTTTTCATAAGAAAAGTCATGAAGTACATTTTCGGGAAAACAATGAAAATATTACTTTTAAAACATATTTTAAAAATTGAAAATTAGTTAAAAATGAATTTAAAAAGAATAATTGTAATTTTAAAATAATTTTTGAAAAAAATTATAAAACATGATGATGGATGATAAATACTCCCCAATGCTGGCATAAACATAAAAAAACCCAAATAATGATGTGATTGTTAATTAAACCTTACCACTTGAGTGTCTTTATAATCATAATACCCTAGAAATAAATAACATAAAATGAAAAAATTAAATACCACTATAGAAAAGATATTAATGACAAAATATGTCAAAGTGGAAGTATATTCACCCCACAAAATAAATAAGGGGTGAAAGATTAATAGGTCTCACAAAAGTAAAAGTGAGATGAGGAACCATTACAAAAATCATATCATTGAGGTGGTCATTAATAAAATGAATATATTATGTTTATCCTATATAAATCCACATAAAAATGTGTGAATAAAACATAAGTTAATCAAAATTCATTTCACACATAATCTTATCATGACATAATCAATGAAATAGAATATTAACCAATCAAATGAAAATTGAGTTAAGAATTCCCTTACATTACAATTTATTTTAGTTGAAGATGTTATAACCACCAATATAGTGGTTTAAATCATGAAATTAATTTATAATAAAACCATGAAAATATTTATGATATCATATATTATACTTTTATATCATCTTATCACTCGTTTATTAATAATATTTCATCATTATCATTATTTCAAGTGTTAATTGTTTCATTTTCCTATATATTTTTCTTCATTTATGTCCCATTTATTATACAAAAATACAGTTTATTCATATCCAAAATTATATTAATATCCTAGATATAATATTTATTCATTGTGTAAATTTTTATAATAATTATTTAATGGTGAACAAGGAAAATGAATCGCATCGCAATGTGGAGATGATAGGTCGTACGTACACATAAGTGATGGTATCATTCACATGATGGTGAAAGGGTAAGGAAGTAGTTGAAATATTAATTTTTTTATAATCAATATCAAATCATTATTAACATATTTATCTATTATTTAAATTATTATACCTATCCATGTAAATTGGTGATGATAAAAAAATACACCATAACGTGGAGATAGTAAGTCGCACATATGCATAGAAGTGATTTCATTTGTCATGGAATAGATAAAAGGTGGAATATGGTTGTAACATAATCATAATAACTTCTCATAAAATATATTATAATGAATTTATTACTTAATAATGTTAAAAACACATTAATTATAAGTATATGAACAAATAAAAATGAAAGAGTCAATAAATACGATTACCAATTCTCTAGCGAACATCCTTTAATCTATTCTCAATAGATCTAGGGTAGGTATTTTTGAAAGACCATAACCTCTATAAATTTAATAATTATGTTTGGAAGAGAAATGTACAAAGTATTTTAGAAATATATATATCATATTTTCCAAATAAGTTAAGAAGTGAAATTTTATAAATGAGGTCAGGGGAACTTTTGAAAACTCTCAGAATATAAAATTAATATAAATTAATTTTCAATTCTAAATGGATCAAAAATGAGTTATTTAGAATATAATTAAGTTATGGGTCTAAAAAATCTCATCAAATCATTTATAGAAAATTTTAGGACACATTTTTACCTTATCGTTTGGTCTTAACCCTTATTTAATCCCTTTGACTCTTACCGTGAGAACATGGATTTCTACTCATTAAGGGTTAATAAAGTTACCAAAAAACTCTAAAATACCCATAACTATATAATTGATGAAATATTAAACCTTATACTAATAATTTTTCTGAATTTATCATTTTTAATAATTTTATATCATTTAGTTGATTTCTATTTATTTAAAAATATAATTAATATTAATTTTAACACTATTCATTACATTGACTTTTAAAAATATCAATACACTATATAAATTCAAAAAAATTATTATTATATAACTAAAATTTCAATTTAATCTATAAATGTAGTTTATAAAATTAATTATCTCAAATTACAGTTTTTTTAATATCTTCAATATATTTTAATTTATTTTTTCATTAATTAAATAATTACTCCATCATCATTGTGTAAGAATTTAATGTAATTATTTATTTAAAAAAATTAAAAAAAATATCCATGATGAATATAAATATTTTATATTTAAAATTAATATATTTAGTCTAAAATAACTTTGTAATTATCCTATATTATAAACTTTATAGTTATTAAAAATATTAATGTGATTTCATTGACTTTTCCTGAAATAAATTATTAGAAATATCATAGCCACATCAAAATTACTATAAAAGGTCATATAATTGTTCCATAATTTAATATGGATGAAATAGAATCATAAAATAAAATTTTGGACAGTGTTACAGTCATTTTATAGTCCTTATAATTTTATTTTCAACCAAAATTACTCTGTTTAACATTTACCATGATAAAAAAATTACCTAGGTTAGTATTCAAGTTCGTAAAAAACTAAAGGCACCTATTTAAAAAATCAAATTTTGAATCAAAATATCACATCTATTTTTTAAAATTCAAAACAAATTAGTTGAATAAACTAATTTAATTTCAATCATGTTAAATGCAAAGAAAAATAGTTTTCCTAAAAAAATGCATTTTAAACCCAAAAATGTACTTATACCAAAATAAGGTATAATCATGATTAAAATGAAATTAATTAGATTTTATATAAATATGTAGCACTTAATTTAAAAATTAATAAAATAAATAGAATTTTAATATCTATGAATTTATAGTTTTATTAAAATTCATATTTGTCACTATTCACCTAAAAATAAATCTTTTCAGAAAATTACCAAAAAATAACCCTGAGATAATTTTGAAATTAATATTTTAAAAATGAAGTATATTTTTTCCTATAGAATTTATAAAAGTTTTAATTTTTTTTAAAATAATGTCCATCGTTAAAAGTTGAAAATTCCTTTTAAAAAAATAAATATTTTATGTGGAAAATTATAATTTTTCATATATTATTCCTATAAACTCTATTGTATGAATGAAAAAAATTGATTTAATATATAATATATAATTTAATAATGTGGTTTTACAATTCATTCCCACCAATTTAATGGCTATTTTATAATAATATTTCATTGTTCGTTTGAGCTTGGTGTTGCGTGAAACATAAGATATCAAAAAATTATATTAAGAAAAAAAATACATTCCATAAAATATTAGAGTGTTACTTTCTCACCCCTTTAATAAATTACTTCCTTGAAATTTGAAATTTCACTTCGAAAATCTAAGGCTGATACTTGAAAATTTATTTATGGGAAACCCATATCATAAATAGGGTTAATAAAACACCATATTTATAATAGGTAAAGAGAAATGTGAAGGTCACCAAAAAAATACACTTTCAGATAGTATAACATTAGTGGGAAGTGAATACACGGACTTAGAAGATAAATCTAACTATCAGGTACATATGAAGAGTGATAGAAATCATGGACATTAGAACATTAACCATCACAAAACCATATATTTTTTATCTATTAAAAGATAATTTATTTATGATAAAGAAAAGTAAATGGATAATTTTTTTGTTCCAATATCATTTTCTTATAGTTTACGGATTCATTTACAATTTATATAATCACTTGAAAAAATAAATTTAGTTGATTACCTTTCATGTCATAAGGATAATCTCATCCTTTGGTTGTGTTTTTATCTATTTTCACTTCATCTCTTACACTATGAAATGAATGCTCACAATGAAATGTTTTTATTCCTATAGCACTTTAATGAATCATATAACCCATAATTTATTCCTTCATCCATTAAATATTTATCAAAAACAAAATGGTTAGAATATTTTTTCAAATATAATGAATCATACTTTAACCTCAAAAAATAATATCCATGTTACATATTAATCCATTCCATAAGTAGTTTCCATAGGACTCATTCCAAATACTTCTATCCAAATGAAATGTCAAAAATTTTATAAGGAAGGTCTCTAAATTACAAAAATTAACATAACATTAGATCCCCCAAACAACATAATGTAGCTCTTATTTTGAAATACCTAATATTTGTCCACCTTAAAAACTTGATGAAATTTTTCATGATTCAAAATCCATAATGTAGATCTACTATAGTAAAATCCTTATATATCTCATGATTCTTATAACCATAATATCATTGATAAATTACTCTTACACCATAATTCTTGAATCCAAATACAAAAAATAATAATTTTTACACTCTAACTGTAGTAACAACATAAGTTTGATCTTGATCCCTTTATTTCTTATAATCCATAATTTGTTGATGCTTGGGGAATTCATTTTCATAGTTCATTATATCCTTATATTGTAATAATTTCACATTTGAAAATTCATTATTTTCCTTTAAATATAGATCATGGTGGCCTTTTTCTCCATACATGAAACAAACTCATTTTCCTTCTAAGAATTTACCTTGGTGTTTCCTTAAAAAATCATCACAAGTTAGAAAATACTTCTATCCCTTCTCCCATTTATCCAAATATTTACCCACCATTCTCTTATTCTATTTATTTCCCTAAAATTCATAAGACATATATAATTATTTATCTATATTGATTTCACATGTGACTAATTCTGTGTATAATGAGAAATATTTTGAGACTAGTTCCCTTCAGGGGAATGGATTCAACCCATTAATAACATAATCAATCTTACTTCCTGGGTTATGTATGTAGTTCATAATAAAAAAATTTAATCATGTAAATCTGTATTCTTACATAGCATAATTTTCTTCCTTATTTTTTCTCATATGCAGGAATTGTCTCTCTATATCTATTCACAATTCAGGAGGTAAATTTTTTTCCAATAATTTTTTTTAAAATACTTCCATTCCATTTTTTCTATTTTCTAATACTCTATAGTGTTTTTAATCAATTACCACTAATGATCCTCATCTCCATAGAGATGATAAACATACATGATAACCTTCTCCCTATCATTAATTCCCAAAGAGATAAATTTATTTTCTAAGGAACTTATCCATTTCTCAGCTATAAATGGATTTTTAGACCCATTTAGTGTTGGAGGATTTTATTGCATGAAGTTTTCTAACATTGATACACCACATTATGGATAAGGATGCTCTATATTTTTCTAGTTATTAATCATAAACTAAGTCACTTATCCATGTATCATTGTAATTTTTTCATATCCTATTGAAACTCTATTTCCAACATCATTATCTTTTCTATGATAAAAAATCTTGCATTTATTGATAGAGTTTTCATTCCTTCAAATAGTATCCATTTAAAAAAATGATACACTAGATTAGATCATAACATTAAGAAATAAAATTTATAATCTAAAAACTATCGAATCACATAAACTAAATTAAAAGTTTTGTTATAACTAATTTCTGAATAATAATCTTAGTTTGTTTGGATATATTTTTATATTATATTATAGTGTTTTATTCTCTAATCTATAATTTCCTAAATCTTTTCCCCAAGGATTCTATTAAAATTACACTATTACAAATTGTAAAGATCATAACCATGTTATCCTAGAGTCGGTGGATACATTATTACATTGGAATAAGATATAAGTAAATTAATTGAAATAGACTTAACAGTTTATTAGTCTTGGTAAAATAGATAATACTTGAAATTCATATTTCATTTTAAAACAAGAAAAATACATAAATAATTTCATTGAGAAATAATTTTTTCCTCTTATTGTTTCCATTCATATCAATCATTATATAATTCCACGTATCTTAGGGGAAAACATATGAAATGTGTGAGCTCAGTTGCTCAGTAAGTTTGACCATACATTGGAAGCTCTAAGTAAATATGTAACAAACATTATGGAAAGGTAAATAAATGAAACACATGACATTTATTCAATAACCTGAGCTTAATATGGCATGAATAAATGATGATCAACTAATTTCATTTAAATAATCACCTGCAAATGAAACATAACTATGGGTATTATAGTAATCTAATAATCACATGGAATATTAGTAAATAATATCATATTTATGGGATACATAATATCATACATTTGAATCCTTCCAATAGGAATAAAATCCAAGAATATAATATCATCAAGGCTTCATGCTAAAAATATAATACCCTCAAGGCATTGTGTCAAGAATCTAATAAATGGTTAAGGCCTTATCAAAATCCCAGTGTATTTTTTCTCATGATACCTACCAACTAATCAATGGGCTATAGATATCCCCACCCATCACTTACTAATTCCAATGCATTTCTATCATGAATAAAAAATAAAATTGAATCAACATTACATAACAAAATTAGTAACTATCTGTATTTAAAAGATTTAGTCATAAAAATATCAATAGATCCCCATTAAAATAGATTGTAAAGCATCCAAATGAATATTATGATTGTCATTATTAGAGTACATACTAAAAAATATATTAAACAAATTATTTTGGAATATAGTAAAATACTATAATGATATTACTAAAATATTTCTTGAGGAGAATAACAATTCTACTTTGAAAATAATTTTTAAAATCTAATAATTATGCACATAATAAAGAAATAATTTTATTTGAAAATTACATTGTAAACTTATAAATGAAACTTCAAACATTTAAGGAGATATTATGAAATGAAATTCTTCTCAAGATGTATAAGTTAAGAGAATATTATTCTCACCTTTTCATAATAAATTTCAAAAAGTACATTATTTGGAAAATGATGGAATGATTCCTTTTAAAAAAATCATAAAAAGTAAATAGAGATAAAAATTAATTTAAACAATAATTTTTTAATAGTAAAATAATTTTTGAAAACATTTTTAGGGAATGGGGTCATGTAAGATAAATATTCCCAAATAGATACATAAACATAAATAATTTTGAATAGTTATGAGATTGTGAATTAAGCCTTACCACTTGGGTATCATTTGAATAATAAGCCCCCTGAAAAAACAACATAAAATGAAACATTAAATACCATAAAATCAAATATAATAATAATAAAATATATCAAATGGTTAGTATATGCTCCACACAAAAGAAATAAGTAGTTAACATGACATGTTGTTGGTCGGAGTGGATACTCAATAGGGGGTGAATTGAGTTCCAATTAAAATTTCTGTTAAAAATATTTCTCTTAAAATCCCCCTATAAAAAAACTTAAACTATAGTGAATTTATACAGAGTGTGAATGTTAAATTAGTTTCTCAAATATTGATTAAGTCTCAGTTAATTTAATCTGAAGATTAAATTAACTTTTGAAACTAACTTACTGGTTTACAATAAGTATAAACACTTACTAATTTAACTATCAAATTAACTTTAAAACAAATTATATTTCAAATAAGTTAGTAGTGGAATATGAAATATATATAGTATACTTATGACTTAAACTAAAATGAACAGCAGATGTAACCAAGAGGTTCAGTCTCAAGCAGGGACTTAGTCCTCTCAACAATTTATATAAATTAATTCACACCCTAGATCGGGGTAAACAACAGTGAAAACATTATCCAGGTACAGAGACCTCTACCACAGTTCTACGTGGGAAAACAAAAAACAGCTCACAGCTGTCTAGGTCTTACTTGACCTCTATCACTATCCACGGTGGAAAACAAGAGAGTTAATAGAGTTTGAATGAGGATTTAAGAATCCTCCAACTTAGCTCAGGAGACAGTGTGTGTAAAAATAAATAGGGTACACACACTGCTCGAAATGTAGATGAAAGACTCACTAAAGAAAGTGTGAATGTGTTTAGAAAATCTTTAGTGATTAGCAGTGCAGCTCTGGACTCATTTTATTTTTCAGAAAATCTTCTGAGTCCTTCTCTGGTTCTTGTTCTGAAAAACAGAGTATCGTTTTCTTCCTTGGTTCTAGGTTTATATTATCAGCCTGAGTTCATGAAGTGTTTGTTATATTTTTTCACTCAGGATGCATCTTGTGTTCTCTTCTAAAAAAGAATTTCTTCGTGTATGTCCAGTGTTCTTGGAGTATGGATGTAGCCTTGCACGAATTCACCACGTTTTAATGATGTTGAGCTCTTGTCTTTTTCACCCTTTGTGTGCCTTCTTAGTTCCTTATTATCTCTGCATGCACCGCCCGTGTTTTCTTCTGTTCAGCTAGGTCTTCATCTTCCCTTTTATAGCTTTCAGCTTCGGCAAATGGGAATAGTTACCTTTTCATGGGTACTAGGTACGGTTCCCTGACATGGAAACAGATATCATTAAATAAAATTAACTGCATTAAAAACATCAAATGTAACTGTTAGCTTAATAAATAAATAGTATTGAGAGTATAGAGTTGAATGGTTGGTCAGTCATTAGTAGTCTGTTGATAAATGTGTACGGTGGACTTTGTGTAGTAGCAATCTTCTATCAGTAGCTCTTTGAACTGGTATCGGTAGCTCCTTGAATCAGTAGCTCTTACTCTGTATCGGTAACTTTTGGTATGGGTAGATTTATATACTGGTGACTTTATTCTATCGGTATCTCTTGATCTATCGGTAGCTTTTGGTCTATCGGTAGCTCGATGTATCGGTGACTCTATACTTGTATCGGTAGACTTACTCTATCGGTAGACTTCTATCGGTAGATCTGGTCTATCGGTAGCTCTATGTATATCAGTAACTTTGTGCATATCGGTAGCTCTGCTTATATCGGTAGCTCTGCTTATCAGTAACCTTAGCTTATCGGTGACTCTGTCTATCGGTAGACAAAGGTCTATCACTAGACTAAGTACTGATAGCTCTGTATTAGTAGCTATATGCAGATCAGTGACTAACACTTATCTGTTTTATGAAAAACATATCTGATTGGGTTAGAATTACTTCATTACTCATATAAACATGGATAAACATTGATTAACATATTTCAAGGAATATTTTAATATTATTATCATCTTGATAATATAATGTCATAGATTGAGTGAATTTGAATATAGATAAACATTAATTGGGATTATCATGTTATGTGAAAGCACAGTTGGGATTATCAAAATAGGTGAGGTCAACAATCTAAACAGGTGAGGTCAACAATCTCCCCCTTTTTGATAATCACAACTTATGATATTATAGTTTTAAAAAATTAGTTGTGTCAGAGGATATATCATTAAATGCAATTATCCCAGAGAAAACAGTATGATATAGAACATAATGTATCAGAGGTGGAATTAAATGCAATGATATCAGAGAGGAAAAGAATGGTATCTTTTCCTAAGATAATATTTCTCCCCCTGGGTGAATATTTCCCCCTCTTTGGTACTTTGATAATATTTCTCCCCCTTTATAGAATCTTTGTAGAATATTTCTCCCCCTTTGTGATAATAAAAAAGTGGGAAACAACAAAGAGAAGAGGAATAAAATGAGAAATAAAATAAAGTCACTTGTATTAAATGTTGCATAAAGAGTACAGAGAAAGAAAACAAAATACAAGGGATTCCTATCAAACATCTTAGCCACTTGTTCAATCCAAATCCTCAATGTGAGATTTTCCCTTTGGATCAAAAGAGGATTCAGGCTGTGTGGATGCTGGTGAAGGATTAGGAATTTCGGAAATGATCACAGGAGGTTGATCCACTGACACTATACCTAGCCTGTACTGAGGAGTTCTGTGAGTGATCATAGGTGTAAGGCTTCAAATGGCTTGGTCTAGAGTCATCTGAATAGAAGAAGCAGTAGAGGCAGAGGCAGGTAAGGCTGGAGGTACAATCATTGGTCTAGCATCAACATGCAGGAAAGGCAGCAAAAGATTTCTAAAATCCATAATTATTCCTCCTCCTCTCTCCATAGTAGATATGAATTCATCCTTGTTCTCCATGAATTTTTCCAAGGATGGAGTCAATTCCCTTAGTTTGCTGACTTGCTCTCTGAAGGCTTGATTGACAGGAGGTAACTTCAGGTTTTCCAGCATAAGTTTAAAGTGATTGGTGAGTTGATTCTTTGCGTAAATCTTTTGAAAATAGGAGTCTACCTTATATTTCACTTCTTTCTGAGAGTCAGAAGCTTCTCTCATATAGTCTTGGACTATATTCATTATTTCTCTAGATGAATATCTAGTATAAAGTACAACTTCTCTCGGGTTGGATGATTCCACAGAGCCACTGGTTGAAGCTAAACCAAGCTCCTACTTCATCACAACTCGAATCTGATTCAAATCCACTGAGGGTTTAGAAGCAATAGAACCAATAGAAAAAGATACGGTTTCCTTGAAGTTTTTTGTCAACACACTAATAAGATTTTGGAATTGGGAATCCTGGGTTTTAACATGATCTTTCATGGAAGTTTTAAAACCTTCGAACACTGAAACCATCTGGCTCACAACACTTTTGACATAGGCTAAGTCCTTGTCTGCTTGGGATTTTGAGCTCATGTAAGAGTCTAAAGAGATAACTGATTTATTTAGAGCTTCAAAATATGCTTCCAGTATAGACTTGAGTCTGGAAATATTTAACTTCTTCCACTATTTCTGCCACAAAGGTTGAAAAATTACAACCGAGAGAGAGCTCAAAATATTTTTCCAAGTTACTCATCTCTTCAACAAATCAGTGCTTCAACTCAGTAACAAAAGCACTAAAGGACTCCTTCAGCTCATCCTTTAAGGATTCAAGGTCTGCCCTGGTGATCATATCAGCTAGAGAAATTACAACAGGTTCTCTTTCGGAGGCTATAATAGGTACTGAGTCAGTCATAATCGATTGGATTGATGACACCAGTGAAGCTTCCATCTTCCTTGTCTCTTCCACAAAACTGACCTTAAGCTTTTTCTTCAAAATATTCAGGTCATGCATTATGACCACATATTCAAGTAACAACTTAGTCTCAACATTATAAATGATTTTTGGTCTATTTAGAGATGCCTCATTATCAGAATTAGGATAGTCTAATCCACAGACCACAAAACCTGGGTCTTCTGCCCAATCCTCAATATCAACAGCTACAGACACATTTCCAAACTTAGTTTGATGCTCCCCCTCAATGGGTGCATTCCCATGTACAGCAACTGCATTCTCAGCAAGTATTTCTTTCTCAGAATAATCTTCTACTATTAATTCTATCTCTGCAACAGCAGAAGGGTCCTCTGGATTCGGTATAGCTTCTTCCATTTCTCCTACTACATCCTTAGAATGCACAACTTAGCTTCCAATTAATGGACTCAGACTTAAGCAAACAGAATCAGAGGCTTCATATTCATTCTTCTTTTCTTCTTTATGCTCAGGGGATGGCTGGTCTTCCTCATCAGCAGGTGTCGCTTCTTCTACTAAGGCTTCCTTTCTAGATGATACAATTTCAGCAGCAGGACTTGGAGGAAAGTCCGGATCCCTTCCATCATCCATAGAAGTCTCTTCTTCTTCAGTCTCATCACTATACTCAGGTTCTTCTTCATCAAGTCCTAGACCTGGATCCCTCACATCCTTAGGTCTTGAAGGATGATCCACAGGATTAAATTTATCATATACCTTCTGGTCATCATTAACTTATTCTGCTCTCCATGGGTTCCAATTTATCTTCATATATTTGCAAACTTTAGTTGTGATACAAAAGTTATTCTTTAATACCACTATCTCATATTGAGATTCATCTACCCCTTTCACTTTGATCATCACTAAGATCAACTTGGAAAAGAATAGGGAATTAGTATTTGATTTTGGCCTTATCATGTCTTCCATTTGGATCATCAGCAATCTGCACAGATTCACTTTTACACCATGTCTCAAGATATGCAGCAGATAGATATCCTGGTATCTTAAATTCGCAAAGTCTCCTCTCTTTGGTATTAAGACATGCTGAACAAATTTGAATAGAAATCTGTTCTCTCCATCCATTTCGGCAGCCACTACTTGTCTTTGATTTCCATCACTGGTGAGATCCTCCAAGGCATTCTCATAATAGAATATATCACTTGTAGGTGGTATATCTTTCGAGACATATCCAGATACATCTTCGTGTGGAACCTTCCAGCATTCATCCCACTCAACGGATGAAAAAGACATCTCCTTTCCATTCACAAAATAAGTCACTCGGTTTTCATTTTCAGATTTCTCAAAGCTGACAAACTCATAAAATTGTTTCACTAACTTCATATAGTAAGGACCATTATTTTTTGAAAAGCAATCTACCCACTTTTGATCTTCCAGTACTTCGAGCAATAGCGACTTGCTAGGAAACAACCATTCCACGCACATCTCTTTTTCAATCACAATAACTCTATTCTGCAAATGAGGATTCACTGGTCGCCTACCTGACCTAGTTCTACCAATACTACCACTTGCTTCTGGCTCGGACTTCTACTTCTTTGCATTCGTCTCATCAGTGTCATCTCTGATGGTAGGGAGTTGGGTTTCTTCCATCTCTGGTTCAAGGGATTTGGGGTTTTCGAGAGATTCGGGAGATAAAGTTTGAGGGTAAAGGGTTTGAGGCTCGGTGGATTGAGAAGTATCTAGGACTTTGTTTTTATCATTTAAGAATCATAAAATAAATAAATGAAATGAAATAAAGTAAAAACGATTCAGATTCTAGCAGCAGACAGAAGTTTAAAACAGCGCACTCATCGGTAGGGTTTATCAGTGAGAATTCCTATCAATGAGGTCCATCGGTGAGGTTACATCGGTGAGGATTCACATCGGTGAGGTTACATCGGTGAGGATTCACATCAGTGAGGATTAACATTGGTGAGGTTATATCGGTGAGAATTTACATCGGTGAGGTTACATCAGTGAGAATTTAGATCAGTGAGGTTACATCGGTGAGAATTTACATCGGTGAGGTTACATCGGTGAGAATTTACATCGGTGGGGTTACATCGGTGAGGATTCACATTGGTGAGGTTACATCGGTGAGAATTTACATCGGTGAGGTTTCTAACGATCAAGTTTAATCATTCCCAACTCATGTCTAATGTAACATAACCTATCTGAACTCAAAGGTTTGGTGAAAATGTCAGCTAATTGATGTTCAGTACCTATAAACTCAAGAATAATATCACCATTTTGGTAATTATCTCTCAAGAAATGGTTCCTTACATCAATGTGTTTGGTTCTAGAGTGAGACACAGGGTTCTTAGAAATTTTTATTTCACTAGTATTGTCACAGTTGATAGAAACATACTTAAAATCATATTCATAGTCCAAAAGAGTGTGTTTCATCCACAGAATTTGTGCACAGCAACTACCAGCAGCTATGTACTCTGCTTCAGCAGTGGACAAAGCTACAGAATTCTGATTTTTACAACACCAAGATACTAAGGATTTTCCCAATAAATGACATGTTCTATATGTGCTTTTTCTATCCAACTTGCAACCAGCAAAGTCAGCATCTGAATAACTTATTAGCTCAAATTATTGTCCTTTTAGGTAAAACAATCCTAGGTTTACAGTGTGTTTAAGATACTTAAAGATTATTCTAACACCAAGAAAATGAGATTCTTTTGGATTAGCTTGAAATCTTGCACACATATATACGCTAAATATAATATCTGGTCGACTAGAAGTAAGGTAAAGTAAGCTTCCAATCATACCTCTATAATTGGTTTGATCCACTGGTTTCCCAGTTTCATCTACATCCAATTTACAGACTGTACTCATAGGAGTATAACTTTCCTTAATACTATCCAAACCAAATCATTTTAAAAGATCCTTTCTTTATTTACTTTGATTCAAAATAATACCATTTTCATTTTGAAAAACTTGAAATCCAAGAAAATAATTAAGTTCTCCCATTAAACTCATTTCAGATTCATTTTGCAAACTTTTTGAGAAATCATTACATAAAGAATGTTTAAAAGATCCAAAAATAATATCATCAACATAGATTTGTACTATTAAAACATCTTTAGAAATTTTTTTAATAAAAAGAGTTGGATCAGCAATCCCTTTAGTAAAACTTTTTGAAATAAGAAAATTACTAAGCATATCATACCAAGCTCTTGGAGCTTGTTTTAAAACATATAAAGCTTTAGAAAGTTTGAAAACTCGATTTGGAAAATGAGGATTAGTAAATCCAGGTGGTTTTTCAACAAAAACATCTTCACTTATAAAACCATTTAGAAAATCACTTTTGACGTCCATTTGATATAACTTGAAATTCATATGAGCAGTATATGCAAGTAGAATCCTAATAGCTTATAATCTAGAAATAGGTGCAAAGGTTTTCTCATAGTATATACCTTCCTCTTGACTATATCCTTGTGCAACTAATATAGCTTTGTTTCTAACTATGTTTCCAGATTCATCAACTTTGTTTCTAAAAACCCATTTAGTTCCTATTGTCAAAGTGTCCTTGGGTCTGTCAACTAATTCCCAGAATTTGTTTCATTCAAATTGATTTAACTATTCTTTCATAGACATTACCTAAAATTCATCATTGATTGCATCATTGAAATTTTTAGGCTCTAGCTGTGAAAGAAAGTCTTGATGTTCAACCTAGTTTCTTAGAGAAGCTCTAGTCTGTGTCCCTCTATCAAGATTACCAACAACAGCATCCAAAGGATGATTCTTTATAATCCTAGTTGATCTAGTAAAGGTAGGGCTAGAAATTTCTGGTTCATCTCTAAGTTTGGGTTCAAAAGAAGCAGATTCTAGAATATGTCTAGAACTGGATGCTTTTACAGCAGGTTCTTTAGTTCTATCATTGAGGTCCAGAACAGTCAAATCTTCTTCATGATTTTCAAGAGAGGTTTTAGGCTCATGTGGATCAGTTTCATCAAACTTTATGTGAACAGATTTTTCCACACATTTGGTTCTTTTGTTAAAGACTCTATAGACTTTTCTAGTTAAATAATAATGAAGAAAAATTCCTTCAACACTTTTAGAAGCAAACTTGTCCAGATTATCCTTTGTATTGAGAATAAAAACTTTGCAGCCAAAGACTCTAAAGTAACTAACTTTAGGTATTCTATCATTCCATAGATCATAAGGTGTATTCTTGAGAACAGGTCTAATTAAGACTCTATTAATGATATAACAAGTTGTATTCACAGCTTCATCCCAAAAATAAATAGGCAGGTCATACTCATTAATCATGGTTCTTGCAATTTCTTAAAGGGTTATATTTCTTCTTTCTACTACACCATTCTGTTGAGGTGTGTTAGGAGCAGAAAAGTTGTGACTATAGCCATTTTGTGAGCAATAAGATTCAAACTCATAATTTTCAAACTCACGGCCATGATCACTTCTCAGGGTTTTAATCTTAAGTCCACTAAGGTTTTCTACAGATTTGGAGTATTTAATAAAGTAAGAACAAGATTCACTTTTGTGAGCCAAGAAGTATACCCAAGTATGTCTAGAAAAGTCATCTACTAGGACATAGACATAGTGCTTCCCATTTAAACTAGAAACTCTAGAAGGTACAAACAAGTCCATGTGAACCAACTCGAGAGGTTGAGAAGTTGAAACTTCTTTCTTTGATTTGAAAGAAACTTTATGCTGCTTTCCCTTTTGACAGGGATTAAAAAATTTGTCTGATGGGAATTCAAGTTTAGGTAGGTCTCTAACTAAGTTCTTCCTAGTTAATTTTATAAGTGAGTGGATGTTGCAGTGTCCTAATCTTCTGTGTCATATCCAAGATTCTTTATGAAAAGAATTTAAACAAGTAACATTTTTCTTAGCTAAATAATTTAGATCAACAGCATAAACATTTTCATTTATCAAGGCAAAGAATAATAAAACATTTTTAGATTTAAAAACATTACAATAATAATTTTCAAACTTCACATTAAATCCATCATCACATAATTGAGAAATACTTAAGAGATTGTATTTGATTCCATCAATAAATAAAACTTTAGAGATCAAAACTGAATCAGTGTTACCAATCTGGCCTAGGCTGATGATTTTTCCTTTAGAGTTATCACCAAAGGTGACATGGCCTCCATCAAATTTGATTAGACTCTTGAAGCATGAATAATCTTCAGACATGTTCCTTGAACATCCATTGTCCAAGTACCATACCTTCTTGTGAGAACTCTTTAAGCAGGTCTCCTACAAAACAAATTTAGATGGAAAATGACTTTGGTACCCAGATCTTCTTGGGTCTAGAAAGGTTAGAAATCAAAGCTTTAGGTACACAGATTTGTCTTATGCGTCTCATATAATTTATAGAATCAATAGATTTTTAAAGATAAAATTTATTTGATCTATAACCATATGAATAAATAGTTTAAGCATACGAATTTCTAGAACTGGAATAAGTAGAATTTTGTCCAGATTTAGGAATAAATCGAGTTTTAGTAAACTGTATATGTCTAGGTTGGTATCCCAAACCAGTAGTGTACTTTTGTGCAACTTGTTAACCTAACATTTGAGTAAGAATATCTTTTCCCTTTGTGAATTTTTCTAAGTCATTTTTGAGTTGATCATTAGACATTTTTAGTTCAGTATTTTCCTTCAAAAGTTGATCATTCTATTCTTTTTATATATCAAAGGTAGATTTAACATTGGAAGTGAGAGCATGTTGTTTCTTTAGTGACTTATATTTGTCCTTAAGTTCATTACATGTTTCTTCTAGCATGTTACAATATTTAAACAGTTTATCCTTAGACATATTTTCATCATTATCTAAATCAATGTTATTTCTAGAGTAATAATCATTTAGCATAGGGTAAAAAGGTACCTCAGAGGTATTGGTCATGAAACACATGTTGGCACGATGATTTTTGAAATCAGAAACTTCAAATTCACTTGTGCTATCTTCTGAAGCACCCCAAGTAGCTTTCATGTCTTTCTTGTACTTATTGTCCTTATAATCATATTTCTTTTTAAATTTTAATTTTGGACAGTCAGACTTGATGTGTCCTTTCCTCTTGCATTCATAGCAGACTATATCATCTTCCTTATCAGATTTATTCTAGTCCTTCTTCCAATGACCTTTATTGTCATACTTACCTTTGTAATTTGATTTTCTGAAGAATTTCTTCTTCCTATAGAACTTCTTAAATCTACTGGATATTTGATCCATTTCAGCATCACTATCTGAATCTGAATCTTCACTTGTTGAACTTTCAGTTTGTATTTGAACTTTTTCTTTGTCCTTGATCTTTGAAGTAATATATTTAAAAGCTAAAGACTTTCTCTTAGGTTCATCATCTTCCTCCTTATTCACCTTGAGTTCTTCCTCATACATCATTAATTTACTAATAATCTCTTTTACAGGGAGAGAACCAATGTCACATGATTCTATGATTGAAACAGAAGTTCCCCTCCATCGGTCTGGTAGACATCTCAAGATTCTCATGATTTGTTCCTTTGCTGGAACAGCCTTTCCAAGAGATCTAATAGTATTGAAAATCTCATTGAACCTGAGATACATGTCATAAATAGGTTCATAATTCTTCATTTTAAAATTATTATATTTAATAGTATATGTATTTAATCTCATTTATTTAACATTGGTTGTTCCTTCATGAGAAACACCCAAAGTATCCCATATTTCATAAGAAGTTTTGCAAGCAGAAATTCTGTTAAACTCTTCATCTCCTAAAGCACAATACAGGGCATTCATATATTTACAATTATTATTATAAGCAGTCTTTTTAAATTCATCCCAAGTAGTTCTATCAGTTTCTGTAATGTTATATTGTGATTCTATAGCAGTCCAAATATCAAAATCCATACTTTCTAAATGAATTTTCATTTTAATTTTCCACTGGGAATAGTTAGGACCATTGAAGAAAGGTGGCAGGTTAGTAGCAGCACCCTCTAGTCTATTGTCCGTAACTAGATTTTAGAAAATAGTTTTAAAGAGATAAAATTTAGAACTAACAAAAATTTAATATCTTTAAGGATGAAACTAAAATCACAGTTGAAAAATAGAATTTTTTGAAAATTTGTATTAATAAAAACAACCTCTGATACCAAATGTTGGTCGGAGTGGATACTCAAGAGGGGGGGTGAATTGAGTTCCAATTAAAAATTTTGTTAAAAATATTTCTCTTAAAATCTCCCTATAAAAAACAAAGTTAAACTATAGTGAATTTATATAGAGTGTGAATGTTCAATTAGTTTCTCAAAGATTGATTAAGTCTCGGTTAATTTAATCAGAAGATTAAATTAACTTTTGAAACTAACTTATTGGTTTATAATAAGTATAAACACTTGCTAATTTAACTATCAAAGTAACTTTAAAACAAATTATATTTCAAAGTAGTTAGCAGTGGAATATGAAATATATATAGTATACTTATGACTTAAACTAAATTGCACAGCAGATGTAACCAAGAGTTCAGTCTTAAGAAGAGACTTAGTCCTGTCAATAATTTATATAAATTGATCCACACCCTGGATTGGGATAAACAATAGTGAAAACACTGTCCAGGTACAGAGACCTCTACCACAGTTCTACGTGGGAAAACAAACAACAGCTCATAGCTATCCAGGTCTTACTCAACCTCTACCACTATCCACGGTGGGAAACAAGAGAGTTAATAGAGTTTGAATGAGGATTTAAGAATCCTCCAGCTTAGCTCAGGAGACAGTGTGTGTGTAAAAATAAACAGGGTACACAGACTGCTCGAAATGTAGATGAAATAATCACTAAAGAAAGTGTGAATGAGTTTAGAAAATCTTTAGTGATTGGCAGTGCAACTCTGGACTTGTTTGATTTTTCAGAAAAGCTTCTGAGTCCTTCTCTGGTTCTTGTTCTGAAAAACAGAGTATCGTTTTCTTCCTTGGTTCTAGGTTCATCTTATCAGCCTGAGTGCATGAAGTGTTTGTTATAGTTCACCACTCAGGATGCAGCTTGTGTTCTCCTCTAGAAAATAATTGCATCGTGTATGTCCATTTTTCTTAGAGTATGGATGAATCCTTGCACGAATGCACCACGTTTTAATGATGTTGAGATCTTTTCTTTTTCACCCTTCGTGTGCCTTCTTAGTTTCATATTATCTCTGTATGCACCGCCCATGTTTTCTTCTATTCAGCTAGGAATTTATCTTCCCTTTTATATATTTTAGCTCCAGAAAATGGGAATGGTTACCTTTTACATGGGTACTAGGTACGGTTCCCTGACATGGAAACATATATCATTAAATAACATTAACTGCATTAAAAACATCAAATGTAACTGTTAGCTTAATAAATAAATAGTATTGAGAGTATAGAGTTGAATAGTTGATCAATCATTAGTAGTCTGTTGATAAATGTGTACGGTGGACTTTGTGTAGCAGTGATCTTCTATCGGTAGCTCTTTGAACTTGTATCGGTAGCTCCTTGCATCAGTAGCTCTTACTCTGTATCGGTAACTTTTGGTATCGGTAGCTTTATATACCAGTGACTTCATTATATCGGTATCTCTTGATCTATCGGTAGCTTTTGGTCTATCGGTTGCTCGATGTATCGGTGACTCTATACTTGTATCGGTAGACTTACTCTATCGGTAGACTTCTATCGGTAGCTCTGGTCTATCGGTAGCTCTATGTATATCAGTAACTTTGTGAATATTGGTAGCTCTACTTAAATCGGTAGCTCTGCTTATCGGTAACCTTAGCTTATCGGTTACTTTGTCTATCGGTAGACAAAGGTCTATTGGTAGACTAAGTACTAGTAGCTCTGTATCAGTAGCTATATGTAGATTAGTGACTAACACTTATCTGTTTTATGAAAAACATATCCGATTGGGTTAGAATTACTTCAGAACTCATATAAACATGGATAAACATTGATTAACATATTTCAAGGACTATTTTAATATTATTATCATCTTGATAATAGAATTTCATAGATTGCGAAAATTTGAATATAGATAAACATTAATTGGGATTATCAAGGTATGTAAAATCACAGTTGGGATTATCAAAATAGGTGAGGTCAACAATCTAAATAGGTGAGATCAACACATGTGTATTATGAAAGTCAAAGTGAGACGAGAAACCCTTACAAAGATCATGTCATTAATTTAATAATTAATAAAATAAATATATTATTTTTATTCTCTATAAATCCATATAAAACAAGTGTAAATACAACATAAGTTAATAATAATTCATTTCACATAAAATATTAGCATGATATAATCCATGAAATAGATGTTTAACCCAATGAAAGAAAATTTGGACTAAAAATCCCTTACCTTGTGATTTCCTTTAGTTTATTATATTTAACCTCTTGTAAAAGGTTATATATAATGATATTAATTTTTACCAGAACCATATAAAAATTTATTATGTCATATATGATCCTCTTATATAATCTTTTCAACTTTTTGTTAATAATATTTCATTATTACCCGTGTTTTGGGTGTCAACTGCTTCATTTTCCTATGTAAGTTTTGTCATGTATGTCATGGTTATCTTGTATATGATATAGTTATATCATTTAAAAAATTATATTAAGGTCATAGATATCATATTTATTAATTATATACATTTTTATAATCATTCTTTAATGTTTAACATAGAAAATGAACAATATCACCTTGTGGGGATGGTAGGTCATATGTATGCACAAGTGACAGTATCATTCCCTTAATGGTGAAAGGGTGAGGAAGTGGATGGTATATTAATTTTTAAAAAATCAATATAATTTCATATCTATCCTATATATTTATTATTTATACCATTATACTCATCTGTGTAAAGTGGTGAAGAAAAAAAGACTACAGTACGACATGGAGATGGTAAGCCATACGTACGCACTTGTGGTGCTTTTATTTTTCATAGAATAGATAAAATGTGGAATACGGTTTTACCATAATTACAAAAACATCTTAGAATATATATTATAGTATATTTATTTCTTTATAATAGAAAAAATATATGAATAGAAAGTAGAAGAAGAAATAAACTTGAAAGAGTCGATAAAAAGGATTACCTTTTCTTTGGAAGAGTTTATTTAATCTATTTTTAAGTGATCTAGGGTAGGTATTTTGAAGGACCAAAACCTCTATAACTTATATAAGGATGTATATAAGAGAAATGGGAATGGTTTGGTGGTGCTATCTGGGTCAATGTAGTGTAAATAAGTGAATGAAGGAGTGTCCTTTTCTAATTAAGGTGAGAGACACTTTTGGAAACTCTCAAAATATTAACATCATATAAATTAATTATCAATTTAAAATATATCAAAAATGTTTTATTTAGAATATAATTTTATTATGGATCTAAAAAATCTCATCCAATAATTTTCTTTAAAAGATTATTTCACATTCTTATTCTTTTCTTTTGGGGTTAACCATTATTTAATCTCTTTAAATCTTAATGTGACAACATGGATTTTTACTATTTGAGGGTTAATATCAATACTATAGAAAGCCAACAGACCCATAAATGGACCATTGATACAATTTTAAACCTTATAAAAATAATATTTATTAATTTAATATTTTTAATAATTCTATATCATTTTATGAATTATTCTTTATTTTAAAATATCATTAATGTCAATTTTGACACAATTCATTACATTGACTTTTAAAAATATCAATAATATAAGATAAATTTAAGAATTATATATATTATTTTATCCCAATCATTTCATTTTTATCTATAATTTTTTTGGATGAAATTATTTATCTCAAAGAATATTTATTTCAATATTTTTAATCGTATTAATTTGATTTTTAAATTAATAAAATAATCATTGCATCATCATTATATAAGAATTTAAGGTATCTATTTCTTCACTGAAAACTAAAAATAAATTTCCTTGATGAATATAAATATGTAATGTCTCATAAATTCTATGTAATTTTTTTTAATTATATGGAATTATTTTGAGATCGCAAAATTTGACGGCACGTGATTCTGAGGCCCAAAAAGCCCGAAACAAATATCTGATCTTTTTTTAAGTTACGTTTAGTAAACTTGGGATTGGGGTTGTCTATCTTTTGAACCAGTTCTCAGATAAAAAATACGAGGGCATAGTTGAACTCAGAATGATTGGATTCACCTAGAATGGACTTAACTTCAAACAGCAAGGGCCGAATGGAAAATTTTATTTTTTTAATTTTTGAGATAAATAATAAAATAACTTTAAAAAGTTATGTTATATTCTTTATCATCCATTGAGCAGAGGAAAGATATGATGTGGTTCAGTGATGAATCGGTGATGGGGCATATTAATGAGTCTCATTAATAGCCTATATCATGCAGTGTAATGATGCAACAAAGGGAGTGTAACAGCGACACTGTTTCATAAATGAAACAGCATGACGACACGATGTCACAGCATAACTGAAACAATGCAACATGTTTCCTTTAATTATTTTTCATGTTAGAGATGATGGAATTAAACTATGGTGAATCTCTAACAAATATCCAATGGAAATTCCTCTCCAACGAATAATGAAAAAGAACTCCAGAGAGAATTCACCGACTTCGATGAACCTCGAAAAACAAAGCTAGAAGTGACGACATCGACATCTTGAACTCTCGAGGATGAATACTTTGGCATCGAATGTCAAAGAGGTAGAGGTTTGATTTTAATTTCAAAGTTCTTCCCCAATATTCTTTTTTTTAAAACAACGAACATGGATCAACCCACGAACAACTTGATCTTTGATTCATGCATTTATGCAGGAGGGTGACTTTTCTGGGGGATTTATCATTTAGGGTTCAAACCATGCCTGAAATGGTTGAAATACAATCCTTGAAAATCCCATTTTATTTAAAAATCTAACTTGGATGTCCTAGTCCAACACAAACAATGCATGAGCACCTCCGCTCGTGCATTCTTGGTGGCCTCATTCTCAAAGTGGATTCAATTTGATTCTAGGGACTGATTAGGAATGACGGCGACCCGAGAGGCCCATAGGCGTAGAAGAATTAGAAAATAGACCATCGGAAAAACTCTGGTGGCCCGTGGAAGGTATTTTCAGCATGGCACCACTGGTGCAGCACCACTGACATGGAAGCACTGGCAGTGGTGATTGGCCCATGTCGACCATGTGAAGGGGATGGCGCCAACAGGCACCGCAGGGGTAGTGGAGGTGGCCGACCATTGTTGATCGTGCTGTAGGATGACATTGTGCCCATCAGTGTGCCGCGAAGATGGGATTCATAGAGCCAGGTGGGATTCGCGGCACCAGAAGGGCACCCCGTAGAGGGGGTGGTCTATATCCAGACCACTCGGACGATGCGGGTCGCGGTCTGTCAACTATGGTTGGAGGGGCCCCACATCCGTGGGGCCAGATGGAGTCATACATGACTCGGCTGCCACATCACAGTCGGGCGGCGCACCACCGGTCCACTGCCCTAGTGGACCAGGCAATGTTTGGCGGGTTGCGCCTCTAGTCCAGTGGGACACGCCCCCCGAACAGTGAGTCGGGTCGGTCCAGCACCCAACTGGCCACTCCCGCACTCAATGAGCTAAACCCGTGGTCCAGAGAGCTAGACCCAAGGCCAAGTGGGCTGGACCCAAGGCCCATCTGGCCAGTCCCAAATCCTAGAAGGTCACACTAGGCTGGGTTGCTAGGTGACCCGGCGAGTTGGACCCTCAGCCAAACCGGGCCGGGTCCAGCAAGGCTTATTGGACCTGGCCTATTGGCCAGGTTGGACAAAACCGAACCTGACCCAAACCAGGTCAAATCACTTTCATCTAGTTAAAATGGGGTATGTGGGTCCCTCGGGATGGGTTGGTCGGGCTGGTTCGACCGGGTCAGATCGGGCCCTATCGCAACTGGCCCCCTTTTTACTAAAGTGTCTGTATCTTGAAAACCGCAAGTCTAATTGACAAGAGGTTTGTAGTGTTTGGACCCTCTTGATGAGGTTAATATTTTGGAATTATTTTTGGTGCCTTTAATGAACATAGAGATGAAAATAATGGCTTGAGGAGAAGTTTTACCAAGCG
This sequence comes from Viscum album, assembly GCA_963277665.1. Lineage (NCBI taxonomy): Eukaryota > Viridiplantae > Streptophyta > Magnoliopsida > Santalales > Viscaceae > Viscum > Viscum album. The sequence goes on along the minus strand of OY728143.1, from coordinate 55,005,034 downwards.
TGTTACATAAGAAACCCTACGGTTGGCTGAGACATGAAGACTACTTGACAACGTCCCAGTGGGAAGTGGCTCTGTGTGACCCCATAGGCCCATAGTGGGGAGTGACTTTGTGTGACCTCCTATACTCACGGTACTCGATAGGATGATTACCTCAATTCGGCCAAGGTTGGAGGCAGCTATATGTGACCCGACAGGCCCACGATGGGGAGGATCTCTATGTGACCCAGTATACCCACGGTACTCATCAAGTATGAGTACCATAGAAGTCCAAGTCTAGTGGTAAGAAGCTCTGTGTGTCCTAGAAGGACAATTGTACTCGATAGAGATGTATTTCCCCAGCAGCCAAGGAGTTTGATGATATGGCTAATGATGGTACTATCACCACCCTATAATATACCTGGTGTGAGTTATCTTGTGCTTTGTGCTTATGTTTCATGATTTTATTTAAGGATTGTTTTGTGGTCTTTAATTTGTGTTTCGAGGTCCCATACAAATTATCTTTTTACTCACCCATGCACGGGATTCTCCCACATGTGTTGTGTCTGGTATAGATGATCAATGTTTCTACAAAGTTGCTTAGGGAGACAGGACCGAAGAATGCTATGATGGGGGACATAGTGTCCTAGGTCCAGGTGTGGACCAGTGGGACCAGGTGGATAGGAGATACTAATTTAGCTTATAGTAGCTTCACTACCCTTATGATCAGGTGGGGTTTTCCGCAGATGGCCATTTGATCTTGTTTTGGTACTTTGTTGTTTCATTTCTTTTTGTTGGGTTTGTATTCTGGCCCACTTTATTGAAATTATATTTTGTACTCAGTCTTGCTTTAGTATACTTGTTCTCCCCTTTCAGTGTGTTGGGACATGGTTGGATGTTTGTACGCATACAGGTACTCAGGAAAATGCCTCCCACTTGCAGGCTGACACCATTGGTGCTAGTCGCCAGCCCCTGGCCTTTGGGAGGTGGGCTTGGGGTAGTCATGGCATGGGCCCTAAGGGATGGTTTATGACAAATTGGTATCAAACAGATGTTGTGTTGGGAAAAAATCCCTCAAGGTAACATTTCAGTATTTTTGGGTTGATTGTGTTTGTTGACAAAGCAGGTTTCTATGGATAATTGTCGAGTTACCGAGAAGTTGTTGACAATCCATGTTGACAAAGAACGATGAAAAAGGAAAGGACGATCTGGAGGTGGTACAAAAGAGCAGTACAAGGTGGAGCCATTTCCCAGTATTTGCCAAATTTTTGGGGTCCAAAATTTGGAAGTTTGGTGAGCATCGCGAAAAGTGGATATCCATGAAGATCATATTTTTATATGGAAAAGGAATGAATTTCGCGAAGAGAGGATGCATGGATTGGATTTCGCGAAGACCAAAAAAATGGAGGCGGTGATGCATCGTGATTACGTCAAAGCTTCACGAACGGCAGAGTTTAAGCGCATTGCGGTGGTGAAGGGATTTGTGAGGGAGATTTGCAGAGAAGGCATGAAATAATGTTGACGGGGATGCTCCGTGATTATGACGAGCTCCATGATCCGAAAATTGTCGTGGTGCTTCGCGATTTGGACATAATTCTGGCGGAAACTTTGGAGCATCGCAATTTGAGATGATGTGGCGTTGAATTCGTGCGGAAGGGTCGAGGTTTGGTGGAATCTCCTATAAATACAGGTCGACCCCCTTGAGAGAAGTAGAGATAATTTTCAGAGAAAATCATTTGCTCTCGGTTCGCGAAGGTAGTTCGCGTAACCTGTGTGCTTCGCGAAAGAAGAGCTTCGCGGCGGCTATTGTAGCTCGGTGAAATTTGTGAGCTCCGCATTGGCTTAGTGAGATTCTCGAGGAAAGTTGCACTACAACGACTTTATCTTCGTGGTAGTGCTTCGTGAGAGTGCTTCGCGAAAAGGCAGGAGTTTCGCGAAGGCTTGTTTGAGCTTCGCGAAATTGGGAGCCTAAAGAAGTAGGGTGCTTTGCGAAGGTGTTTCCAAAGTAATTTCCTAGTGGTTAAGAGGAAAAGGGGTATTCATCAGTGGATGAAAGTTGGACTTTAACAGAGCATCTATCAACAGTTGAGGATGCATGCATTCATGCAAGTGAAGAGACCTACATGTCTATAAACTGTGAGTCGATCCCTTTCAAGTGCAGTGAGCATAGGAAGAGGAAAAAGGTGATCCTATCTACCGGCAGTGAGCTAGAGAGAGAGAAATAGGGAGTGACCCTTGGGAAATCAGTGAGCTGACCCTAAACTTGTAAAGGCAGTGAGCCTGGGATAGAGTGACTGTGCCCGAACATTGTAACCCACAGCTAGTGAAGTTTAGTGGGCTTGGTACGACCGGCAACCTGTCAGCGTATGCTCCTTGAACGTAGCCCTTAGCGGTGAACCAAGTAAAATTGATGTGTCATGTTCTTGCTTTAATTTATGTTTATAATGTGCAATAGGAAAGAGAGAGAAGATTGTTTTTCTTAACAGCGAAACAAGATCATAACGGGCTTTAATTTGAAATTAGTCATACCCTGATTCACCCCCCCCCCCACCCTCTCAGGTTATTCAGCCTTGTGGACCTAACAATTGGTATCAGAGGAAATGGTTGATATTTTTTCTTCTCTCAATGGAGGTCACTAATCATAGAGGGATTCCGATCTTTGACAGATGTAATTTTCAGATATGGAAGAATCGAATGCAACACTATTTCCGATCTTTGGGAATGGATGTGTTTTCAGTAGCTATGCATGGTATCACAGGTGATATTACTAGTGGTGCATTATCAGAAGTTGAGCATAAAGAGTTGGATGCTGATTCCAAAGCAATCAATGCCTTATAAGGATCCCTTTCCAATCCCATATATACAAAGGTGATGTCATAAAAAACGTCAAATGCCATGTGGGAAAAGCATTTGAATATTTTTGAAGGGGATACAAAAGTCAGAGAGGAAAAGTTGCAAGTGTTGTGGAACAAGTATGAAGATCTAAGAATGAACCCGAATGAGTCTGTTGATGTATTCTTTGATAGGGTAAATGATGTGGTAGAAGACATGCGAGGTCTTGGTGAGATTATCGAAGACATTAAAATTGTAAAGCGTATCTTGAGAAAACTTCCACCTCGGTTCAATTCCAAAGTTTCTGTTTTGGAACATAAAGATCCGAAAGATCTGACATTGGATAACCTGCACAGCACTCTTGTTGCATATGAAATGATAAATGATGATAACGATGTTGTGGAAAAGGGGAAATCCAAAGAGGTGGCATTTAAGGCCATGAAGAAGCTCACTATTGAAGATTATCAGGAGGAAGAAGAGACAGATGAGGTGATGTCATTCCTTTCTTCAAATCTTCAAAGAGGAAAAGAAAAGTTTAAAGGGAAACTTCCACTAGCATGCTTTCGATGTGGAAAGGTTAGTCATCTTGCTGCAAGATTCCCCAAAAATTTTCAAGAAGAAAATGATGAAAATGAAGTTGAAAATCCCAAGAAGAAATATTCAGCCTATGTGAAAGGGAAGAAGCAGTTCAAGAGAAATTTCTTCAAGAAGAAGAATCTTCTTTCACAAGAAATAGACAGTTCAGATGAGTTTGAGGATGAAGAGGTTGAGGAGTTTAAAAATTGTAAAGATCATAGACAAAATTTTATGGTAGCGGTCGTCAGAAGTTCTCAGGAAAAGGAAGAAACAGACGTTGGAGAATAGGAAGAAGAAATTGAAGGAAGAGTTGATATGGAAGCTGAATTGAAAGCATCTCTTGAGGAGATAGATGTTTGGAGAGAAAAAAAAAAGAAATCCAATAAAGTTGTTCGTGATTCCAAACTCTATATGCAGCAGCAGGAAGATGAGAATTCTGAGTTAATAGAAGAAATTGAAAAACTCAAGTTATCAACACCAGAGGACTCAAAATTAGTTAGTGAGTATAAGCTCAATATTGAAGAACAGAAAAGGGAGATCGATGGCTTGAACAAAAAAGTGAAAGATCACGTCAAGCATATCGAAGAGCTTGAAGAAGAAGTTGTCAGTCTACGGAGAAAAGTTAAAGACCAGGAAAAGCCTTTGATTCCCAATACATTCTTGGGAAAGCGGATCATTCTGAAGACTGAAAAGATGAAATAGGATCCCAGTAGTTCAGCAGGAAAGAAGCAGCAATTGAGCTCAATTGTTAAGGCTGATTCAGGGCTTGATCATAATGAAAAATCTGTGGAAATTGAAGTCAGACCTCAAGCACTCATCCCGAGATTGAAGATTGATTTGGGCACAAAGAAAAATCAGAATATTCAGAGATCCCAAGGGGAAAATCGGAGTGTTTAAGTGTCATGAAGGAATGCACCATATATCAGGTGTTACTATTGTGGGAATATGGGACATTCATAATATGTGTGTTCCATAGCCAAGAGATATCAAAGGGAACAAGAACAGTGGTGGCAGCCAAACAGATAACGGTTTTCCAGAACATATTTTGAAGGAAACTGTTTTTGGTGCGGAGGATTTGGGCACATGGCTAGGTATTGTACTTCGACCATTCAGATAAATGTGCCAAAGCATAATCAAAATGTTTGCAAGCAGCAGATCAATAAACCGACAGGTGAGTTAAAAATGCAGAATATATTTGCTGCTTTGCAAGATGAGGCTGGTCCATCATACTCTGAGAAAGAACAGAAGTCTCAATCCATGCCGAGTGTGAAAGAAAAAGTATGGACCAAGAAGAAGAAAAATGAGAAGGCTGTGGTGGCGGAGATTTCCCTTAAATCATCAGATCGTTATGGTGTATGGATCCTTGATAGTGGTTGCACATCACACATGATAGGCAATAAGGATCTTGTTACATGCATAAAATATGACAAAGAAGGAGTTGTCAAATTTGGAAACGATGAAGGCCTAAAGATTGTTGGCTCAGGAAAAGCCAATTTTGGAGGCAAAGAAATAAAATGTGCTGGTGTCTTAGTTGTAGAGGGTCTTAGTCATAACTTTCTCAATGTCAGTCAACTGTGTGACTTTGGGAATTCTATCCGATTTACCAAGAATATGTGTGTTGTGAAAGGAAACGATGGAGCAGTTGTTCTGTATAGAAAAAGGACAAAGGGAAATCTTTATCTTGTAGGTGGGGAAGAAGATACATGCCTTTTATCTAGAGAGGAAGAAAACCAGCTATGGCATAAGCAACTTGGTCATCTATGCCAACTATCCATGGAAGATCTGGTGAATTGTGATGTTACTAGAGACCTTACCAAACAATCACATGATCACACTCATACGTGTGATGCTTTCCAACAAGGGAAAATAATTAGAAAAACATACATGCCAAAGGAACAGAAATCATCTGGAGTGCTCAAACTAGTACATGCAGATGTATATGGACCTATTTCACCACGAGCTATAAATGGGAAAAGGTATTATGTCCTTTTTATTGATGACTATAGCAGAATGGCCTGGGTATTCATCATTACCCATAAGACAGAGGTGTTCAGTTGCATAAAGCAGTATAGAAGGGAATCAAAAAATATGCTTGGGCAGAAAATTCTGAAGTTCCGTACTGATAACAGTACGGAATTCACAAACATCCAAGTTGAAAACTATCTCGAGAAACATGGGATAAGGCATCATGTTTCATCAGTAAGAACTCCCCAACAAAATGGAGTGGTTGAAAGAAGAAATAGGATCATCAACAACATGGCTAGAACGATACTTATTGATAAAGACCTACCAGAGAAATTTTGGAAGGAAGCAGTTTTGACATCGGTCTATGTTTCGAACAGGTCTTTGTTGTGTCCAAAGCAAGGGAAGACTCCGTATGAACTGTGGTACAGAAAGAATCCAACGTTGAAATACTTTCGAATATTTGAAAGTAAGTGTTTTATTGTCAACAAATAAAATCACAGGAAGTTTGAGGCACGAGGAGATGAGGGAATATTCCTTGGCTACTCAGGGAAAAGCAAAGCATATAAATGTTTCAACAAAAGGCTGGGAAAAATTGTTGAGAGCAATGATGTCACTATTGTTGAAAATGAACAGAATACTCAACAACAGAGTGAACAGTTCCTAGATGAAAGTGATGATAAGGTAAGCAACACAGGGGGAGCAGAAGTGGCAAAGGCTGACTCAGAAAAAGATACCGATGATGAATAAGAAAGTGTAAAGTCTGTGTCTGCAAGGAAGCCAAAGAGTCGAGCTGAAATTGATAGGCAGAATATCATTGGTGATCAGACAACTCCAGTTCAGACTCGAAGAATGAAGTCATTATAGAAAACATTGTTTTTATCTCAGGTTGAGCTGAAATGTTTTTCCGATGCAGTTGAAGATGAAAACTGGGTTCAGGCTATGAATGAAGAGCTTGGTCATATTGAGAAGAACCAGACATGGGAGATTGTTTTGAGGCCAGCAGACAAGAATTTCATCGGGACTAAATGGGTTTATCGCAACAAGATGAATGAAGATGGCACAGTGATTCGGAACAAAGCACGACTAGTGTGAAAGGGATACTCCCAGATAGAGGGAATAAATGTTGATGAGACATTTGCACGGGTTGCAAGGCTGGAAACGATTAGACTATGTTTGGCCATTGCAGTGCAAAGAAAGTTCAAAGTGTTCCAGATGGATGTCAAATCTGCATTCTTAAATGGAGTTCTGGAAGAGGAGGTGTATATTGAGTAGCCATATGGTTTTCTCATTCATGAGGATGAGAACAAAGTTTACAGGCTGAAGAAGGCGTTGTATGGGCTGAAACAAGCACCAAGGGCATGGTACTCAAGGCTTGATCTGTATTTGAAGAAAATTGGTTTCCAACATGGAGGAGTTGATTACAATATTTATTTCAGAAATGACAGTAATCGAAGTATGATGGCACTGTTGTATGTCGATGACATAATTTTTGGTAGATCAGATGAAGCTCAGTGCAGACAGTTTTCCGAATTCATGAAAAATGAGTTTGAAATGTCAATGATTGGAGAGCTAACGTTTTTCCTTGGTCTACAGGTGACACAAGAAAGTAATGGAACTTTCATTTCTCAATCCAAATATGCCAAGGAGGTCCTGAGAAGGTTTGGAATGGATAATTCCAAAGAGATGAAGACTCTGGTTGCTACCCGGATGAAATTATCAAAATATGAGGATGGAAAGTCAGTTAATATCACAGAATATAGGAAAATTATTGGAAGTCTGTTGTACTTAACCGCAACAAGGCTTGATATTGTTTTTGCCACATGCCAATCAGCGAGATATCAGAGTAATCACAAGGAAATCCACATGCTTGCAGTAAAAATAATACTTCGGTATATCTAGGGCACAGTGTATTTTGGTTTGACATATACTGACAAATATCAGACAGAGTTATTGGGATATACTGATGCAGACTGGGCCGGTTCAGCGGATGATAGGAAATCAACATCAGGTGGTGCTTTCTATCTTGGTGGATTGTGTATTTCTTAGATAAGCAAGAATAAATATTTCATTTTGTTGAGCACCGTGGAAGCTGAGTATATTGTGGCCACTCAAGCATGCACACAGTTATTGTGGATGAAGCAGCAGCTTGAAGATATGGGAGTTGAAGTGAAGTCTCTGATCAGAATTCAGTGTGATAACTCGAGTACTATCAATCTTAGCAAAAATCCAGTTCATCGCTCAAGGACAAAGCACATTGAGATCAAATGTCATTTCATCAAGGAGAAGGTGGAGCAAGGCATTGTGAAGTGAGAGTATGTGTCTACAGAGCTATAGGTTGTGGACATTCTGAAAAAGGCCTTACCCAAGGAAGCATTTGAAAGGCATCGACTAGCTATAGGAGTTCATTCGACTCCCCACACTTGAAATAGTGTGGATGTGGAACCACACCCCCCTCTCCCTGAGGTATGATGTGTTTTTCCCTAATGTGCCGATATGTGTTCTCTACTATGTTACAGACTATAAAGGAGTGACCTTTGGGTTTGTTGACAAAGGGGGAGAAAATAGTGATTTTTCAAGGGGGAGACAGTGTGGCTATTTGAGAAATCATGACAGATATGGGGAGAAGCTGACCAGTGGAGTAACTAGATAGGGGGAGAAATAAGCAAGGGGGAGATTCTTAAATTTGACGATGCTAGAAGTGATCGATGAAATCATAGAAATCACAATAGTTGAGGATCGTGATAAAAGCAGAACAGTGGTGTTGGAATGGTGAGAGAAGGTCTCCAGCTATCATCAATTGTTATCAGTGTGGTTTAAAAATTGGTATCAATTTAAGAATTGGTATCAGGTTGGAATTGACAATTGGTGTTTGACATGAAGTGATTCATTGATGAACTTTTCATACTACTCTTGTTTCTCACGCCGAGCATTGCTCATGTGGGCTTAGAGTACGTGTTAAGTGAATCCTTGAACGCTATCAGAATCGCAAGAGGCGAATGGTGGTAGCAGATGGAAGAAGACTCAGTGAGGTCTCAACGTGCAGAAAATCCTTCTGAGAAGAGTTATGAAGAATTTTCAACAAACCCAAAGGGGGATATTGTTGGGAAAAAATCCCTCAAGGTAACATTGCAGTATTTTTGGGTTGATTGTGTTTATTGACAAAGCAGGTTTCCATGAAGAATTGTCGAGTTCCCGAGAAGTTGTTGAAAATCCATGTTGACAAAGAATGATGACAAAGGAAAGGATGATCTAGAGGCGGTACAAAAGAGCAGTACAAGGTGGCGTCGTTTCCCAGTGTTTGCCAAATTTTTGGGGTCCAAAATTTGGAAGTTTGGTTAGCATCGCGAAAAGTGGATATCCATGAAGATCATATTTTTATATGGAAAAGGCATGAATTTCGCGAAGAGAGGATGCATGGATTAGATTTTGCGAAGACCAGAAAAATGGAGGCAGTGATACTTCGCGATTACGTCAAAGCTTCGCGAACGGAAGAGTTGAAGCGCATCACGGCGGTGAAGGGATTTGCGAGGGAGGTTTGTGGAGAAGACGCAAAATAATGTTGACGGTGATGCTCCACGATTACAACGAGCTTCGCGATCCGAAAATTGTCATGGTGCTTTGCGATTTGGACAGAATTCTGGTGGAAACTTCAGAGCTTCGCGATTTGAGTTGACGTGGCGTTGACTTCGCGTGGAAGGGTCGAGGGTTGGTGGAATCGTCTATAAATATAGGTCGACCCCCTCGAGATAAGTAAAGAGAATTTTCAGAGAAAATCATTTGCTCTCGGTTCGTGAAGGTAGTTCGCGTAGCCTGTGTGCTTCGCGAAAGAAGAGCTTCGCGGTGGCTATTGTAGCTCCACGAAAGTTGTGAGCTCCGCGTTGGCTCAGTGATCTTCGCGAGGGAAGTTGCATTACAAAGACTTTAGCTTTGCGGTAGTGCTTCGCGAGAGTGCTTCACGAAAAGGTAGGAGCTTCTCGAAGCCTTGTTTGAGCTTCACGAAATTGGGAGCCTAGCGAAGTAGGGTGCTTTGTGAAGGTGTTTCCAAAGGAATTTCCTAGTGGTTAAGAGGCAAAGGGGTATTCATCAGTGGATGAAAGTTGGACTTTAACATAGCATCTATCAACAATTGAGGATGCGTGCATTCATGCAAGTGAAGAGACCTACATGTCTATAAACTGTGAGTCGGTCCCTTTCAAGTGAAGTGAGCATAGGAAGAGGAAAAAGGTGATCCTATCCACCGGTAGTGAGCCAGAGAGAGAGAAATAGGGAGTGACCCTTGGGAAAGCAGTGATCTGACCCAAAACTTGTAAAGGCAGTGAGCTTGGGACAGAGTGAATGTGCCCGAACATTGTAACCCACAGCTAGTGACATTTAGTGGACTTGGTACGACCGAAAACCTATCGGCGTATGCTCCTTGGACGTAGCCCTTAGTGGTGAACCAAGTAAAATTGATGTGTCATGTGCTTGCTTTAATTTCTGTTTATAATGTGCAACAGGAAAGAGAGAGAAGAGTGTTTTTCTTAACAGTGAAACAAGATCAGAATGGGATTTAATTTTAAATTAATCATACCCCGATTCACCCCCCCCCCCCCCCTCTCAGGTTATTCAGCCTTGTGGACCTAACTAGTTGATCCTACCCCTATTCCTATTAGTGAGGACACCTCCTGGATAGATGGATATTTTTGCAGAAATCCTCCTCCAGGGATTGGCAAGGATATGGTGGAGCTCGACCACCCAGATGCACGGCGAGATGACCCTTACCTAAGAAGACTTTGAGTAGATTTTCCAGGAGGTGTTTTTCCCCACAACCTTGAGCTCTATTCACATTCAGGATTTTATTCACCTACATCAAGGAAGCATGATGGTTTCTAAGTACTCAGCGAGGTTCAATGAGTTATCTTGATACTCCACAAACATGGTGTAAGGGCCTTTCTTCAGGGCTCGAGCATTTGAGTAGGGACTTAGGTGGGAGATCCAGGCATCAGTGTTGTTTCTCAGCATCCCTACCCAGGTCAGGGTGTTAGATAGATCCCTTATTATATAGATATTCTTGGTGGAGTAGGAGCCAATAGCTAGAGCCTCCAGTGGACCCTAGACAGTGGAGTTTTCAGCAGGAAACAGGCAGGAGACATGAGGGCCTAAGCGGGACATGTATTTTATAGGACGACCCCAGGACTCAGGGTTGGTAGTGTGGGGATCCCAGTCCATGGGGAGTCGGTAGGGAGCCAAGCAGTGCTTTGCGTGTGATGGGCAGGGACACATGACATGTGACAACCCGAACCGCCATACAGATGACTAGTAGATGGTTGAGGGGCCGCTGAGGTAGTGGAAATAGTTCAATCAAGGAGGTATGTAGGGCGGTGGATGTGGCAGGAGATATGGCCGAGTGGCAGCCAGTGGGAAATGGTTTGAGGTGTTATCGCCACCACCCCCAGGTGGTCTACCCCAACCTCAAGGAGCATGCAGGCAGGGGTGAGCTCAGCTCTAGGCAGTAGAGGATTATGACCACGGCACTCTAGAGATGATCTGAGGTATGATCTGTGTATTCTCTACCCTAACTGTAGTTCTTATAGGCACAAGTGCTAGTCACTCCTTCCTAGCCATGACTCTTGTTCGGAGTTAAGAGATTCCAGTGGAGCCATTGGATCGATCCTTATGGCTAGAAACTTCTATGGTATGGGATTCAAAAATTACACACTTGTTCCAGTAGTGTGATTTTACTCTAGGAGGTGAGAGCTTCAGCTGAGATCTCCTAGTAGCAGTGTCAATGAATTACGACTTCATCTTGGGTATGAACTATCTATCCACATACAATGCTCAGATAAACTATTTTAGGCATACAGTGTGGTGTGTCTGTGGAGATGGGATGAGGTTTTCCTTCACTGGTGAGAAGGAAACCCTTGTAGTGTAGGACGGACTCTCTCATAGGAGGGTGCATCCGATCACTCACCAGTTATCTAGCCTCTCCCTTGGTGAATTGGATGAGAGGAGTCCAAGATTCCCTTTAGTGGTGGGTGAGTACACGGATGTTTTTCCTGAGGATGTTTTGGGACTACCTCCTCATAGGGAGGTAGACTTTTGCATAAACCTATACCTCAGGACGACACTGATATCCACACCAGCATATAAAATGGCTCATGAGGAGCTTTGTGAGTTAAGGTTATAGCTATAGGACTTTCAGGATAAGGGTTTTGTAACGCCCATCATTTCACCATGGGTATCCTCAAAGCTTTTTCCATGAAAGCAGACAAGATTTTAAGGTTTTGCATGGACTTCCGGCACTAGAACCAGGTGACCGTGAAGAACAAGTATCCATTTCCAACAATTGATGACTTATTTGACCAGATTAAGGAAGAGAAGTGGTTCTCAAAGATAGACATTAGATCAGGCTATCACCAGCTTCGGGTGCGGGATGAGGATGTACCGAAGATAGCCTTCAGGTGCTGGTATGGCCACTATGAGTTCTTGTTGATGCCTTTTGGTTTGACCAATTCCCTAGTAGTGTTCATTTGCCTCATAAATAGGATCTCCCGGCCTTACCTCGACCGGTTCGTCATGGTCTTCATTGATTACATCTTGGTGTACTCAAATTCATTAGAGGATTATGCTACACACCTGCGGATAGTTCTAGATACACTCCGAGAGAACCAATTTTATGGTAATCTCTTGAAGTCCCATTTTTGAATCTTGGAGGTCAAAATTATAGGACATGTAATCTCAGAGGCTATATTTTCTATAAATCCAGTGAAGATAAAGTCAATGCTTTATTGGGAGACACCTAGGAGCATAACTGATGTGCAGAGCTTCTTGGGGTTGGATTGTTACTATCAGAGGTTTGTACCTAACTTTTCTAGACTAGTAGCACCCTTATCAACCTTGACACTAAAGGTAAAGCCCTTTATGTGGATAGAAAAATTCCAAAATAGTTTCCAGGAGCTGAGGTGGAGACTGACTAGTGCCCCCATCTTGAGACTACTAGAGGAGGACGTTGGGTATTCAGTTTACTACGACGCATCAGGGACCAGACTGGGTTGTGTCCTAATGCAAGAGAGAGTGGTGATCACCTATGTCTCGTGACAGTTGAGGAAGCATGAGCAGAACTATGTGACCCACAACCTAGAGTTAGAAACAGTGGTCTTTTCCCTGAAGATGTGGTGACACTATTTGATGGGTGAACAGTTTACCATCAACTCCAACCACAAGAGTATCAGGTATATGTTCTCACAGAAGGACCTAAACTTGATACATAGTTGTTGGATAGACTTCCTTTAATACTATTACTTTGATATATTCTATACTCCAAGGAAGAGGAATATGGTGGCAGACGCACTAAGCAGGAGGTCTAGTTTACAGTTGCTGAGTGAGGTGAAGGAGAAGTTAGTCGTGATGTCGATATCTTTAGTGGATAGTGATGGAGATGTTTAACTTCAGTCTATAACAGTCAATCCCCCACTCTTATAGTGATTTAGGGAGGCATAGTATGTGGATACTAACTGTGAGGCATGACGTGCTCATATATCCTCAAGACATGCTCCTGGTGGATTTTTGATAGATGGGGAGTACGTTGTCCTTTTCAGAGGGTGAATCATAGTACCAGTGATGTTGTGGGAGGATCTGTTGAGGGAGTTCCAAAAAATCCATTTGGATATGTATCCTAGAGTGGAAAAGATATACCAGGACCTCCATCGATAGTACTAGTGGCCAGGGATAAAGAAATATGTGGCGGAGTTCATTTCATGATGCCTCACTTGTCATCAAGTGAAGGCTGGGAATCAAGTTCTAGCAGGCTTGGCCCATCTACTCGAGGTATCAGAGTGGAAATGGGATAGTATCTCGATGGACTTCATGATGGGGTTACCATGTACATCTAGGGGAAATGAATTTATTTGGGTGATTGTTGACCAACTCACCAAGTCTGCTCACTTCCTACTCATTTGGGAGTAGGTACCAGAAGAGGGCTTGGGATTCCTCAACATCCAAGAGATAGTCTGGACTTAAGGGGTGCCTTCGATGATCCTCTCAAATCGTGACACTCGCTTTACATCCCAGCTATGGGGGGATTACAGGATGCGTTCGGGATGCATCTTCACTTGAAAACAACTTTTCAACCCCAGGAGGATGGTCAGATGGAGCGGACCATACAGACCATGGAGGCCATGCTATGTGCTTACATCCAAGACTTTGGTCATAGTTTTGAGGACCACCTTCCACTGGTGGAGTATGCAAACAACAACCTCTATCACTCCACTATTGGCATGGCACCATTTGAGGCCTTATACAGGTGGCCTTGTAGATCACCCATATGCTGGACAGACCTAGGGGAGTCGGCACTCATGGGTCCAAAGTTGGTATGGGATACCACTGAGATGGAGAAAATCATCCAGGAGAAGATGAGGACTACACATAGCAGGCATATGTCTTATTCCGACAGGAGACGAAGACCCTTGGAGTTTGAGGAGGGAGACCATGTATTTCTTTAGGTCTCACCCCGAAGAGGATTACAGATATTTGGCCGGGGTAGCAAGCTATCTCTGAGGTTCATCATACTTTTTCATATCCTAAGAAGAGATGGATAGGTGGTGTACCACCTAGCCCTTCCCCCACAGATGCACTGGGTGCATGATTTTTTCCACGTGTCATAGATGAGGAGGTACATGCATGACCCATCACATGTTATCTACTGGGGTAAGCTAGACATTGAAAATTGGGATACGTTTGTGGACTTCCTAGTGGAGATAGAGGATCGACGGGATTGGGTCCTACATGGGTGGTCGATTCCTTTAGTACGAGTTCGGTGGAAACACAAAAACCTCCAAGAGAGTACATGGGAACAGGAGGCTCAAATTCATGCTCAGTACCCCCATTTGTTTGTTTAGTTTTGTTTTGTATTTTGGGGACGTAATGCCGTAAGGTGGGGAGAATTTAATGTATCATACATTCCATGTAATGTTTTTTATTTATATGGAATTATTTCAAGACTGAGAAATTTGACGGCACGTGATTCCAAGGCCCGGAGAGCCCGGAAAGAATTTTTGAACTTTTTTAAGGTATGTTTGGTAAATGTGTGATCGGGTTTTTCTGTCTTTTGAACTGGTGCTCGGATCAAAAATTTGAGGGCACCGTTGAAATCAAAATTCCAAGATTCACCTTGAATGGAATTAACATCAGCCAGCAAGGGCCGAACAGGAAATTTTCTTTTCAAACATTTCAATAAAAATAATAAAATAACTATAAAAAGTTATTTTATATTATTTCTTAACCATTGATCAACGGATGGTGATGCTATGGTGTAGCGATGAAGCGGTGATGAGGAATATTAATAAGACTCACCAATGGACCATATCATGCAGCATAATGATGCAATAAAGGTAGCATAACAGCGTGATGATGCAATGTACCAGCATAACTGAAATGTTGTGATGTGTTTCCTTTAATTATTTTTAACGTTGGAGATGATGGAATTAAACTGTGGAGACACTCGGATGGATCTCCAAAAAAAATTCTTCTCCAATGAAGAACACCAAAAAACTCCAGTGAGACTTCATCGACTTCGACAAACCTCAAAGAACGGAGCTGGAAGTGACAACATCAACGCCTTGAACTCTCAAGGATGAATTATTCAGAATCGAATGTCAAAGAGGTAGGGGTTTGATTTTTATTTAAATGTTCTTCCCTACTCTTTTTTTTAGAAATGATGAACACGGATCAACCCACGAAAAAGTTGCTCTATGATTTGTGTGTTTATGCGGGAGGGTGACTTTTATTGGTATTTATCATCCAGGATTCGAACCTTGCATGAAATGGTTGAACTACAATCCCCAAACCTCTCTTTGATTTAAAACTCTAACTCGGAGGGCCCAGGACGACATGAACAAGGCACAAGTGCCTCCTCTCATTCGTTCTTGGTGGCCGCAGTCTGGAAGAGGTGGTAATTCGATTCCGAGTCCTATGCAGGGATGGAGGAAACCCGAGAGCCCTGTATACCCAGATGAATCAGAAAACAAACCATCGGAGAAACTCTGGTGGCCTAAGGATGGTGTCTCTAGCATGGAACCATAGGCACTGTAGCGGACAGACCACGCCAGCCTCATGAAGGGGGTAGTGCCAACTAGCACCATGGCAGCAGCGGAGGTGGCCATCCCTCGCCCACCACACTGGAGGGCGGCGGTGCGCCGCGGTGGTGGGATTCGTGGTTCTAGGTGGGTGCCATCTGGGGGGGCATGTCTAGGCCTCATAGATGGTGTGGGCCACAGTCCTTCAACCACGTCTAGAGGGTTCCCACATCTTTGGGGCCAGCTGCAGCCAGACGTGGCTCAACTACTGCATCTCGGTCAGGTGAAACACCGCTAATTCACCTCCCTAGCGGACCAGGATAAGGTTGGTGGGCCGTTCCCCCATCCCCGAAGGTCACACCCCCTACCCAGCAGTCTGTGCTCAGCGGGCCAGACCCACACCTAGTGGGGCGGGCCATAGTAGATTGGGTCACTGGGCGACCTAGTTGGCTGGACCCTCGACCAAACCGGGCCAGGTCTAGTGAGGCTTATTGGGCCTTTCCCATTGTCCAGGCTAAACCAGACCAACCCCGACCCAAAGTAGGTCAAGTCATGTCTGTATAATTAAACTAAGGTATGTAGGGCCCTGGGGCCGGGTTGGTTGGGTCGGTCAGACCAGGTCGGACTAGGCCCCATGGAAATTGGCCCCCTGTTTACTAAAATGCTTGTATCTTACAAACCGTGCATCCAATTGATGAGTTTTTTACAGCGTTGGGACCCTCTTGATGAGTCAGATCTTTTGGCATGTTTTTTGGTGAATTTCATAGATATAGAGATGTGGTGAATGGATTGAGGAGCATTTCTCCTAAGTGTGCAACGTATGGAACCATGTGGTTGGCTGAGACCTGACGACTACTCGACGACGGCCTAGTGGGAAGAGTATCTTTGTGACCTAGTAGGACCATGGTGGGGAGCGTCTCTATGTGACCTAGTAGACCCATGGTACTCTACAGGAGGAGTACCTTAATTCGACTAAGGTGGGAAGTAGCTCTCTGTGACCCGACAGGCCCACAGTGGGGAGCGGCTCTGTGTGACCTAGCATACCCATAGTACTCATCTAGGATGAGAACCCTAGTAGTCCAAGGATAGTGGAAGTGGATCTATGTGACCCTGTAGGCCCACTATACTCGATATAGGATAATTTTACCAATAACCAAGGAGTTCGATGATATGACTAATGATGCTACTACCACTACCCTAGAATATACCTAGTGTGAGCTCTCTTGTACTTCATGCTTATGCTTTTTATTTGCCTTGATGATTTTTTTGTGGTCTTTTATTTGTTTTTTGGG
This sequence comes from Viscum album, assembly GCA_963277665.1. Classification (NCBI taxonomy): domain Eukaryota; kingdom Viridiplantae; phylum Streptophyta; class Magnoliopsida; order Santalales; family Viscaceae; genus Viscum; species Viscum album. The sequence continues at coordinate 54,988,341 of OY728143.1, read as the reverse complement.
GTCCCCTACTGAGTATTTTCTTACTCACCCATGCACGGGCTTCACCCGTATGTGTTGTTTCTGATGCAAACGATCAGCGTTTCGACAGAGGTGCTCATGGAGACCGGACGTATGGACGCTACGATGGTGGAATTGGTGGCCTAGGACATGGAGGGTCCCAGTAGGACTAGGCACACAGGACATACTACTTTTTATTCCAGTAGCTTCACTACTCTTATGATTAGGTGGGGTTTTCCTTGAATGTCCATCTGAGATCCTTTTTGTACTTTACTATTTCAGTTTTTTTGTTGGGTTTGTATTCTGGCCCACTTTCTTTCAGTTGTATTTTTTAATCATTATTCCTTTAGTATACTTTTTCTCCCATTTTAGTGTGTTGATACATGGTTGGGAGTGTGTGTGAATACAGGTACTCAAGAAAATTCCTCCCACTTGCAAGTTGACGCCTTCGGCACTAGTCGCCGGCCCCTGGCCTTTGGGAGGTGGGCTTGGTGTAGTCACGGCACGATCTGCAGGGGACGTGTCATAAAAAAATATTTTATATTTCAAATTACAATTTATATTCTAATATATCTTTTGAATAAACCTACATTATAAATATAAGAGTTATTAGAAATATGAATGTGTCATCTTTGACATTTCATTAAATAAAATATTGTAAATATCATAACCTCATACAAATGGACATAAACAGTCCTATAACCAAAAATTAATTTAATTGGGAAGAAATGGAACCGTCTGATAAAATTTTTACATGTTTTAGGTTCATTTTCTAGACCTTATTATTTTATTTTTAACCTAAATTACTCGGTTTAACCTTTACCAGGGTATCAAAAAATTATCATGGTTATTATTCATATTGGTAAAAAATAAAAGGGACCAATTTACTAAATTTTGACATTTTGAATCCAAATATGACATCCATATTTCATTATTCACAAAGAAAAATTTTCTGAATTTAATTTAATATTATTCTCCTGAAATGGAACAAAAAATAGTTTTCTTGAAAAATTCATTTAAAAACCCCAGTAATGTACTTATACCAAAATAAGTTATACGAATGATTAAAATTGAATTAATTAGATTATTAATAATAACCAGTACTTATGTTATAAATTCAGAACACAATGGAATTTTAGTATAAAGAAATTGATAGTTTTATAAAAATCGGTATTTATCACTATTCACAAGAAAATAAATATTTACAAAAAATATCAAAAATTTACCCTAAGATAATTTTGAAATTATGCTGTTAAAAATAAATTTCATTTTTTCAAATATAATTTATAAAAATTTCAAAATTTAGTTTTAAAACAATTGTTCCATTAAAAGTTGACAAAATTGCCTTTAGAAAAAAAACATTTATGCATATAATTTGATTTATTCTTATCTTATGCCTATAAAATCTATTGTATGAATGTATAAAAATATATTTAATATATAATATATATTATATAATTTCATAATGGGTTTAATACTATTCATTCCCACCAATTAAACATCTAGGTTATAATAGTATTTCATTATTCGTTTACATTGGGTGTTGCGTGAAAACTATGTTATTGATAAAAATAAATTTAAAAAAATAGTTATTCCATTAAATATTGGAGTTTCACATTTTATTATCCATTTAATTTATTAAAAATTTGATTTCTTAGATCCTTAAAAGATAAAATCCGTTATCTCTTAGCAACAACCATAGAATTTCTTTGTGATATATTTTTTACAAGGTATAGGAGGTTCTTATAGATGTTTTATATGTGTATTTTCACATTTAGAATCACCAATGACACCTTTTAGGAGGAAAGGTGTTCCATTAAAAAGTAATGATGAATTTTAGAAATTTGTCCAGTATTATAAGGATATACTTACATAATCACATATCCTTATGTTTCCAAAGTCGGTACTGGGCTATGTATTCTATTATGATGCATTGGGATCTTGGTCGGGATGTGTTATCATTTAAAGAGATCATGTTTTTTCTTATGTATCAAAACATTTATGAATTCATGATAAGAGATATCGACACATTACTTGTAATTAGCTAATGTATTATATTTTTTGAAGACATGGTGTCATTATTTTTTTGGTGAGTTATCTATGGTGTTTATGGATCCTAAGATTATGAAACAAATTTTATCACAATGTTATTTAAATATAAAGTAATTAATATGGATAGAAAACCTTAAAATGTTCAATATAAACATTATATATAGATCAAGTAAAATAAATTTTGAAGAAAATTAATTAATCAGGATGTCATATAATTAGTTGGCTAAATAATCTTCAAATTTGTGGTAGCTAATGTCTATTCTATTAGACATGTTCCTATATTGTACTAACTAGTGTGATGTTGTCAATTTATTCATAGTTTTTTCATTCCATATTTGGTTCAACATATGATATAGGCTCAGATATCTTATCATAAATTTTTTTCTATTGGGATAAAACTCAATGGGAGGGAGACCATAGAGGGATGAAATCAAGATAGGAATTCAGTGTTGAGGTTAGATATCGGATCTTGGTACCTTTGGTTTTTCAGGAATAAGTTCATAATATTTATTAAAATTTAAAATGGGATACTCATCCAGGAATTAAAATGATGTTTAAAGTAATAAAATAACAGTTTTGGTGGTTTGGAATGAAAATTAATGTGGAAAAGTATGTTTTGAGATGCCTTACATATCAATAGTTTAAGGTGTATCACTAGAAAAATACTTGTATATTTTAGTCATTACTGATTCCCATGTGTAAATAGGAATATATATCCATGTATTTTGTTATAATTCTTTTAAGAATGTTTAGGAAAAATGATTTCAAATGTGTATTTTTGTATTGTCTCATGATGTCATCTCTTTTTACCCCTATTCATGAATCTTATAGGGTGGAGGACATTCCCAAAATCAATACCTAAGAAATTTTAAAGATGAATAATGTTTCATTCTCAATTGAAATATATAGATACCCTAGGGTTACTTATAATTTTTATAAATCCATTGAGAAATCCCTTGGGACTCAGTTCACGATGTGCCGGACATATCATGCTCAAATGGATGAAAAATATAAAAGGATGATCCAAATGTTTGTGGTCATTCTTATGTATTATTTAATGGATTTTGGTTTCTAATGGGAGGACCAATTATCAATATTGGATCTCTAAAACAATTATAGTTATCATACCATAATATATATGGATCATTTTGAAAAATTGTACGGGCTTCTTTACTATTATCCACTTTGTTGTGTGAAAATAGTTGAGACATCACTAGTTGGACCTATTATTTTATAAGAGACAACAAAAAATATTAAACTGAACAATATGTGGATGGACACATCTCATATTCATCATAAATCATATCATGTTCATCATTGATGTCCATTTTCATTTTAGGTGAGTGATCATGTGTTCTTGAGAATCATTCCAAGGCTTTGAAATCATTATTTTTGTTAAGTTGGGTAGCTATATTCTAGATACATACTTCATTTTAAGATACTTGAATAGGTTGGTGAGGTGGAATATTGGTTTGATTTTTTGACAAGGTTTAGTTCAGTTCGTAACATGTTTCATGTATATAAATTTAAGATGTATCAATATGATAGAAACAATGTGATTTTATGCAATCACATTGACCTAGAGTCCTATTTTACATTGATTCATGTACCACAATGAGTTGATGATAGGATATATAAATTAAATAATGGTAAAATAATAATTCTAGTGTGAGTTTTATGTAAATATGGTTAAATTAAAGAGGAAACATGAGAGCGTAAAAATGAAATGTTGGAGCAGTGGGATGAACACTTCTAGGAAAACTCTTGTTTTCTATAATCTGGGGACTGAAAGTATAATGCTGCGAAGAATGTATCACCCCTATAATTATGTAATTGACCATTTATTTATGTATTTTACTCATATATAATGTTTGGGTTATTTTTAGGTAATTTTGGTGGAATGTTTTCATGACTTGGAGGTTTTTCTAGAGGTTCATCTTTTGAGAATTTTTTGTACAAACCATACAGCACCTCGATAAAATCATGCAGAGGAAAATAGTGGTCATTGGGTAGGTTCACGATTAGTGCATGGTTTGGCCAAACCATGTGAATGGCTAAGAGAAAAAATGAAATTTGAAAGGTTAGTGGAACACACAAATGGTTCATGGTTTGTATAACCATGAAATCCCACCATGCAAGGTGTTGTATACAAAATAAATCACCCACATGGTTGGAACATGGTCTAAAAAAGTGTGAATCCTGACCATGCAGTGCACATTTTTTCATCCGAAATTATTCATTATATTTTTGAATAAAAAATTTTAAGCCTCAGTTTTCTCCTAATTCTCCCATAATATGAAATCGTTTTTCTCCCGTGGTGTGAGAGAGATTTCAGTTTTGTATGGGAGTTATCTATAGGTGAATCAAATCCCATTGGAGTTCCATGTTTTATGGTAAGTATTCTTTCTTCTTCATTCATCTTATATAAATGGTTTTTAACACTCCTAGAACCCTTTATCTTCCCTTTTATGGATACATATATGTGTTTTGGTTTCTTTTATGATTATTTTATGTTGTATTTAATGAGGGAAACATATTTGGTGATTAGATATATAATTTTTAAGCACAGTTCTTTGGTTTTGATAATTTTTATGAGGTAGGTGGATAATCTCATTAATCCTCTTGATTTGTACTTGAAGGATTCATTTTAATTAAATGATTTTCTAGAAATTTTGGTGAAATATTACTATGATTTTTGAGGAAAATCCTATTTTTTATTGTCATAGAAATTATGGAATGTTGTTTGGTTTTGGAAAACCATGTTTTTTATAATTTAATAGGAAGATTTTAAAATTATGGTTTAATTTGATGTATGTAAAGTATTTATTGGAATGAATTGAAAATAAATAATTTATTTGATTTAAATGACCTATAATGATGTTGGAATAAATGGTTGGGAGTGATAAATGGTTGGGAGTGTGTATAATGGTATGTATAATGTTCATGAAGTACCACCATGAAAGGAATGACGTATTTATGTGAAGTTCCACCATAAATGGTAACACTATGCTTGTGTGTGTGTGTGTGTGTGGTTATTAGTGGAATGTGGAAGAAGAATTATTACAAATCAAATGAGAAATGGTTTTAAATTATTTTTTGATTATTTCCATGGAAAATATGTCTATTCCTTTGATGTAAACTATTTTAAATTTTTTTTGAACATTCTTATATATGTGTGATAAAAAAAATTCCTAGTTATGTGAGTTGGTATGTCATTGGAGAAATCCTACTGAGTTTAGACTCACCCCCTTCTTGGACACTGTTTTACATTTGAATATGTCATCTGTCAAAACAATTGTAAATTCAAGGTATCTTAGTTATTTAGTGATGGTTATTATTGTAGTGGGTGTGTCTGATCATGTTGGAGCTTGTATAAGGTTAGGATTTTTTGGTTTTATGTCATTGGTTTATTTTGGGTTTTGTTGTCTTTGGTTCTCCATGGATGTTTTCATTTGGTTTTGCTTATACTATAATATGGTTATTGGTTTGGTTTGTTTTTTTAGGGTGTATTTTGTACTCATGCATTAAATAGAGGTTTGGTTGTGTCACGAACCAACCCAGGTCGACCCTGAACCGGTCACCCGAGCCGGTCTGTGGCAAGTCCCGAGGGGCGTTCCCGATCCCCCCAGGATGGAAACCAGTGTCGGGCATCAAAATTTAATCATTGGGAACGATTTTTCCCATAAAGATAAAAAAAAATACAAGAAACTAACCAAAGACTAACAATAAAATAAAGACTAGCAGCAGAAAAGAAAAAAAACTAAACAGCTAAACATACCTCCATGTGACCTCTCAGGTCACCTCCTGACCAAAGGCCGACCTTACTCCAATGATGAGCAACTCAGCCAAGAAAACTTGTGCAAAGGGAACCTACAACTGAAATGATAAAATAGGTGTGAGCATTAAAAATTCTCAGTAGGGTTTCCAAGGTAAAACATAGAATCCAAGTCTCCTTTCCCAATACAAACCATTAACACGGGTTTGAAACATACGAATATAAAAGTAGGTTTTTCACATTTTAAAAACAAGCAACATACTTTTTCTATTTTAAAAACCAGTGCACACTACACAAAATTTCCAAAAAAAATTCCATTTTATAAATAGAACCCAAACAAGGTACACCAAGGATGTTCTAAAAAGAAACAGACAACAGTGTAAGTCGGAAACAAGTATGGCCGAAAGTAAACAAGCAATGTGAATAATCTAGTAACCATGGGTGATCCTAAAAATCCCTAGACAACCCCTGGACGTACTCGGTTTCAGAACCACCTTCCAGCGTATGGTGAAGCTCCTAAGTCTATAACCAACTGGCCGCCCTACTAACCAATCCAGTGGCAAAGCCCGCCTGGCCTAACAACGAATCCAGGGGGTACCAACCTGTCTAATTAGGGTTGATCAGCAACTGTCACTCGATCATCTAAAAGACGCCCAGGAAACCATGGTGGTTATAATAATACTGTGTTAGTAGGAAGGCCCTCGCACGCGTGACTCATCTCACCGCACTTGCCTACCCCAAACACGGACGCTTCCTATGCGTTCACCCATAAAGGGTTACCCTAGAGAGGAGCACCCCAAAATAGACATTCAGTCATTTCATATTAAATAAAGTGTCAATCGGGCCATCACGTCATACAATCATCAAATCCATTTAAAACCTTTTTCAAAACCATAGATTTTCCAAATGGGAATATAGTTTTCAAAACATCAACCTTTCAAGGAATCAACATAAGCATTACACTATAACTAAAAGTGTCAAATGGACCTTTAACTTGTCGTGTCCAAAAGTATTACCCAAAACATCACACAAACTCCACTTTTTCTTTTACAAATACAAACAGGCATATGCTCAAAGATTTCATTTCAAACCATTTTCTAACCCAGACAAGAACTCAACGTCATTTAGAAAAACACGAATCATTTTCAAAAAATTGTCATTCACTTTAAACCAAACCCAAACGCACACCGAAAAACTACCTTCGCACTTTTCAAAAACTAACTCGCACCACTTGCGCAACCACACAAACTCTTTCCACAATTAAATAAGTCATTTTCACTATTAAACAAACCACTATGAAAAATTTTCAAACAATTTTAAGAAGTAACCCATGGCCTAAAACACCAAACTTAGTCAAACCTTCTTTTGTGACTAGATGCACATCGATGTCACACCAAAACATAGTTCGTAGTTCTTGCACTGTTAAAAACAGTAATTGCACTGTTCATAAAACACTAGAAAAGACACACTATGGGTTTTCATAAAAGAAAGCATTCCATGCTACAAAAGTATATTACGCATATTAAACACTCTTAAAAACTAAGTTCTCACCAAATAAATTAACTAAAGAACATGTTAAATTAATTGGATAGGCAGAATAATCTATCAAGTAATGTTTACTCACAAAACTACCTACACATAATGAGTGAATTTCTTCAAAAGATATTTTAAAAAACTTAAATAATATAAAAAAACTACAATGAGTTAACCACGACAATTATGAAGGAGTGAGTGATATTTAAAAATTTATTTGAAGCACGCAAGTGTCATGAATTTTGAGGGAAAGGAAAAATTCAGAAAACGCCTACCTCGGTATAGAAACAACTTCACAAAATTCGTGCGCAAAATCCACCGCGCTTCAATCACACCATAAACAACTTAAATAGACCCTAAAAAATCAAATCATGAAACCTTTCATAACCAAAATTTAACCAAAAAAACATAAAACCCTAAGAAGGGGGAAAGAAATTACCAGAGGGAGAGGGAAAGGGAGATCGGGTCGCTGCAGGGGGGGTTTCCGCCAGAAGGAGGTCGCGGCCGGAGGAGGTGCGGCCGGTGGAGGAGACGGTCGGAGGAGCTACAACCAGAGGAGGGTGCTGGTGAAGGGCAGTGCAGAGGGAGTGAGGCGACAGGGTGAGGCCAGGGCGAGGCAGGGAGGTGGGAGCCGGGGCGAGGCGGGGAGGCGGGAGCCGGCGGCGAGGACCTGCGGGGACCTGCAGGGCGCGATACGGGGAGGGAGGTAGGGGGTGTCACGGAAAGGGGAAAGGGAAAGTGGGGGGGTGCCGCTGGGTAGAATTAGTTTTGATCTCTTTTTCTTCATTCTATTATCATAATAATAATAATAATAATAATAATAATAATAATAATATCAACACAATATTATTATTATTATTATCGAACGTTCTTTAAGAAAAATAAATTTAAATTTTAATCCATTTATTTATCTTATTCTAAAAGTCGGGTCACCGCGCGCTCATCGCACAGCTTAATAAACTGCATGCAAGTCACGCGCCTCAACTCAGACCACTCGGGCATTCTCACAAGAACCTGGGGGAATGTGCGGCTACCGCCCACCGTGTAATGACCGCACACGGGTCCGAAACCTACTAAAATTATTAAATGACATAAATTTTAATATGGGACCCAGCCCGAACCTTGGCATGAGAACCCGAAGCCAAAAATTAATAAAATAAAAATAAACTAAAAGGTCAGGGTGTGACAATTCTCCCCACCAGAGACACTTTCTGCCCCCAGAAAGTCGCCCAGTTGAACAATAAACAAAACAAGAAACCATTCCTAACTGAAACTGAAAGAAACCACAAAACAAGAGAACGGGAGAACACGAGAGGGTTCTCCCCACCACAAGAACTCAACTAGAGCAGAAATTTAACATCCAAACATAGCACCCCGGGAAGGGGGGGCAACGTGGGAACTCCCAACCGACCCAAACTAACTTCTATAGCACGAGAAAACAGCACCTCCGAGCAGAACATAACCCAAGCAGTGAACCCGAGCATAACTACAACATCAAATCTTCCACATGCACTTACATCTCCAAAATAACACCGATAAACTGAGATTAACCCATACAATGTCCAAACACACTCTTAAGAGAAACACGTGATTTAGAGAACCACGTCCATTAAAACGGAACTGCTTGGATTATAATAGGTCAAGTCCATCGTAACATCACAATGAAACAATGAACTCACAACATTCCAAAACTTTAACCAATAGAAAAACAAGAACGAAAAGACTTTAAATGTTTCACCACCAACACGGAACCCAAAATCTGAACTGAGGCTTCACACCCCCGGCAACTCCTGACTGTGCGCGAGCTTCACCCCGAGACCTGTGGTTGGGGCTCTGATGGCTAAAGCATCTCCCGCCTCACAGTCAGGCACTGGAATCTTTCAGTCACAAAATCTTCTTTAGGCGACGCTTTCTGCAAAACTTCTCTAGATGACGCAGACATTCGCAATGATGGCATGTCTTTGGAGGGATGCGACATGATGACTTCACGTGCCCGAACCGGCCACACCGGTGGCACACCACTGAATGTTCTGACGGACTGGAACCCAGAACCACTACAGGGGACTCTTTAATAACAGGTCCCTCTAGCACACCCTGCTCGCTAGACGGGGAACTTTTATGAGCAACTGGATGTGCTGGATTTCCGACCATCTGTCCTCCAGAGACCAACTCGGACAGGAACGCCTCATCCACCAGCTTCTCAAAACGATGGTCCTTAGAAGGGAGAACCCGCTCCTTGATCTCTGGAATAATACCCCCGATGAAAAGAGAAGTCTTCATCAAATCCTATGATGCTGCCTCTGGATAAAAAGACACAAGCTCCTTGAAATGGTCAACATAAGTTTTCACCATCTGTTGTCCTTGTTGAATGCGTATAAGCTCTTCCCTTTCCTTCACCTTCACCTCTTCGGGTATAAACCATCAGACAAAAAAGAACATAAAGACGTCCCATGTCATCCCAACTTGCATTCATGGTGGGGCGAATAACTCCCATTCATCCAAGGATGGACCTTCGAACAGACCCAAAACAGCACGGACTCTAACAGCTTCGGGAGTTCCCAATACCCTAAAGACACGCTCGACCTCTTCAATCCACTCTGCTGCCTCTAACGGACCTCGATCACTGTGAAGGACAGGCAACATCTAAGAAGGACCAAAAGATGGGCATGACTTATCAGAAACCATGGGGATCTTTCTAGGTGGAATTTTTTGAACAACATATAAAACACATAGCCAAAACCAATATCAAGTTGAAGCCATATCATTAAAAGCGCATTCATCCAAAAACAGTCAGGTTAAAACCAAAAAAATAAAAACACAACACAAAAAATCCTTTTTTTCCATTTTAGATTTCAAAAATTCTTTCTTTCAAGGCAACTTTCCAAATACCAAAACCACTTTTCACAAGCCAAAAATTCAATCCGAAAATCCACTCCTCAAGGAAAAACCAATTTTCAAAAACATTATATTTCAAAATGTACCCAAGGCATCCTATGAGTCATCACATGTGTGTCCACCCATTTTCATCCACATCATCCATAAACAAGTTTCCCCACACACTTCTTATACATACCAACACACATGTGATATTCCATAAAGAGTACCAAAGGTCACATCCTTTCCTCATCAAAACCCAAGAACTTACAAAATCTCCAACCCAAAATGATTCAAATTTTAAAACTCGCTTTACCAATTTAAAATTATTTCTTAGAAAACACTTTCATTTGAAAACCCACTTTCATTTACCAAATCACGCTTTCACCAACCAGAATCAAATGGAGGACAACTTACAACGATTCGGCGGAATGAGGAATTAGCAGTTACGCTTAACCCGACGACATGGTAGTGAGTCATGCCCCAAGTGAGCGTCAACAACTAGGAGGAACTTAAACCGTGCACTCGGACTCCACATGGGTCACTAATCCATATGAGGCCATGTCATGACACCGATTTTCCTCCATTGTCATCCCTCAATCCAAAACAAAAACACAAGACTCAAATCCCGGACTACCCCTGACGACTCGAGGTTCGGAACGAGCGAGGGTTCATGACGCCCTTCTCGCACCTACCTTCTGAGTCTCAACAGTCCTAATCTCCATCTACCGAACACCCAAAATAACAATAAACCTCCTATAATACCATTTTTTCACGAACCAACCCAGGTCGACCCTGAACCGGTCACCCGAGCCAGTCCGCGGCAAGTCCCGAGGGGCTTTCCTGATCCCCTCGGGATGGAAACCAATTTCGGGCATCAAAATTTAATCATTGGGAATGATTTGGCCCATAAAGATAAAACAAACACAAGAAACTAACCAAATACTAACAATAAAATAAAGACTAGCAGCGAAAAAGAAAAAAAACTAAACAGCTAAACGTACCTCCATGTGACCTCTCAAGTCACCTCCTGACCAAAGGCCGACATTGCTCCAATAATAAGCAACTCAGCCAAGAAAACCTGTGCAAAGGGAACCGGAAACTGAAATGATAAAATAGGCGTGAGCATTAAAAATGATCAGTAGGGTTGCCAAGGTAAACCACAGAATCCAAGTCTCCTTTCCCAACACAAACCTTTAACACGAGTTTGAAACATACGAATATAAAAGTAGGTTTTTCACATTTTAAAAACAAGAAACATACTTTTTCTATTTGAAAAACCAGTGCACACTACACAAAATTTCCGAAACATTTTCCATTTTATAAATAGAACCCAAACAAGGTACACCAAGTATGTTTTAAAAAGAAATAGACAACAGTGTAAGATGGAAACAAGTATGGCTGAAAGTAAACAAGCAAGGTGAATAATCCAGTAACCATGGGTGATCCTAAACATCCCTAGACAACCCCTGGACGTACTCGGTTTCGGAACCACCTTCCGGTGTATGGTGAATATCCTAAGTCTATAACCAACTGGCCGCCCTACTAACCAATCCAGTGGCAAAGCCCGCCTGGCCTAACAACGAATCCAGGGGGTACCAACCCGTCTAATCGGGGTTGATCAGCAACCATCATTCGATCATCTAAAAGACGCCCCGGAACCCATGGTGGTCATAATAATACTATGTAAGTAGGAAGGCCCTTGCACGCATGACTCATCTCACCGCACTTTCCTACCCCAAACACAGACGCTTCCTATGTGTTCACCCATAAAGGGTTACCCTAGAGAGGAGCGACCCCAAATAGACATTCAGTCATTTCATATTAAATAAATTTTCAATCGGGCCGTCACGTCATACAATCATCAAATCCATTTAAAACCATTTTCAAAACCATAGAGTTTCCAAACGGGCACATAGTTGTCAAAACACCACCCTTTCAAGGAATCAACACAAGAATTACACTATAACTGAAAGTGTCAAATGGACCTTTAACTTGTCATGTCCAAAAGTATTACCCAAAACATCACACAAACTACACTTTTTCTTTTACAAATCCAAACGGGCATATGCTCAAAGATTTCATTTCAAACCATTTTCGAACCCACACAAGAACTCAACGTCATTTAGAAAAACACGAATCATTTTCACAAAATTGTCATTCACTTTAAACCAAACCCAAACGCACACCAAAAAACTACCTTCGCACCTTTCAAAAACTAACTCACACCACTTGCGCAACCACACGAACTCTTTACACAATTAAAGAAGTCATTTTCACTATTAAACAAACCACTATGAAAAATTGTTAAACAATTTTAAGAAGTAACCCATGGCCTAAAACGCCAAACTTAGTCAAACCTTCTTTTGTGACTAGTTGCACATCGTTGTCACACCAAAACACAGTTCGCAGTTCTTGAACAGTTAAAAACACTAATTTCACAGTTCATAAAACACTAGAAAAGACACACTATGGGTTTTCATAAAATAAATCATTTCATGCTATAAAACTATATTACGCATATTAAACACTCTTAAAAACTAAGTTCTCACTAAATAAATTAACTAAAGAACATGTTAAATTAATTGGATAGGAAGAATAATCTATCAAGTAATGTTTACACACAAAACTACCTACACATAATGAGTGAATTTCTTCAAAATCTATTTTAACAAACTTAAATAATATAAAAACACTACAATGAGTTAACCAAAATAATTACGAAGGTGCGAGTGATATTTAAAAATTTATTTTAAGTACGCAAGTGTCATGAATTGTGCGGGAAAGGAAAAATTTGGAAAACTCCTACCTCAGTATAGGAACAACTTCACAAAATTCACGCGAAAAATCCACCGCGCTTCAATCGCACAGCAAACAACTTAACTAAAACCTAAAAAAATAAAAGCATGAAACTGTCCATACCCAAAATTTAACCAAAACAACATAAAACCCTAAAAAGGGGGAAAGAAATTACCGGAGGGAGAGGGAAAGGGAGATCAGGTCGCTGCAGGGGGGTTGCCGCCGGATGGAGGTCGCGGCCGGAGGAGGTGTGGTCGGTGGAGGAGGCGGTCGGAGGAGGGCGCCGGTGAAGGGCAGTGCAGAGGGAGAGAGGTGGCAGGGCGAGGCCGGGGAGAGGCGGGGACGCGGGAGCCGGGGCGAGGCGGGGAGGTGGGAGCCGGCGGCGAGGACCTGCAGGGACCTGCAGGGCGCGATGCGGGGAGGGAGGCAGGGGGTGTCGCGGAAAGGGGAAAGGGAAATTGGGGGGTGTCCCACTGGGTAGAATTGGGGTTGAGCTCTTTTTTTCATTCTATTATCATAATAATAATAATAATAATAATAATAATAATAATAATATCAACACAATATTATTATTATTATTATCGAACGTTCTTTAAGAAAAATAAATTTTAATTTTAATCCATTTATTTATCTTATTCTAAAATTAGGATCACCGCGCGCTCACCAAACAGCTTAATAAACCGCGTGCAAGTCGCACGCCTCAACTCAGACCACTCAAAAATTCTCACAAGCACCTGGGGGAATGCGTGGCTACCGCACACCGTGCAGTGACCACGCACGGGTCCTAAACCCGCTAAAAATATTAAATGACATAAATTTTAATCCGGGACCCAGCCTGGACCTTGGCGTGAGAACCCGAAGCCAAAAATTAATAAAATAAAAATAAACTAAAAAGTCTGGGTGTGAAAATTTTTATTTCATAATTGAAGGTAAAATCATCCACCAATTTTTTATAAAAACCTTGGCATTTATTTCCAACATTTGGAGTCTTAGGGATGTCTCCTTTGGCCGAGTAACATCCCACCACCTCTTCCAAAGCCAATGAGGGAGGGGCGGGATGTCACAATTTTTATTTAATAACCATTTTACTAATATGAAGGGATTGTTTTACTTTCATGATAATGTTCTCAAGAATATATAATTACCTGATTTATTTCAATTTTATAAGAACAATTCAATAAATTTGTTACACATATATCAATTCCACTTCTATCTCATCACTTAACCCATGAAATGAATATTCAAGTTGAATTTTTCATGAATGAAGCACTAAAATTCTCTTTTAATGGATTATAAAATAAATATTTAATTCACTCATTCTCAGTATATTAACAAAAACCAAAATTATTTGCATTAGTAATTCAATGATATCCAAAGATCATCTTAATCCATTCCATAAATAGTTAACCATGTGGCTTCTCCAAGATCTATCTGGCCAAAAACCAATCCCAAATATTAGAATTATTTTATCTTATATACCGCAATGATCAACATAACATTTGTAACGCCCCGACCCTAATTACCTAGAGTCGGTGCATTATTACATAACATTGGCATGATCATGAGAAAGATCAAGTCTCGAAAGACCGATTAGTTTAGTAGCCTTGGAATAACTAGATACATCCATAAATTTTTACATTACATCATAAAAAAAACATCTTGTCTTCATATCCCCTCATACTATCCCTGCAGGTCATTCATAAATTACTTCTTCATAATCCTGGGAAAAATAAAACATTGAAAGGGGTGAGCTCGGATGCTCAGTAAGGATAACATTATAGCAGAAGCTTTCATAAATAAGCATAAACACTTAAGGCAATTTATAACTAAAACAAAAGCCTTTTAAATTTGAACTTCAGCATAAAATGGCAAAGGTAAAATGAAATAATGCCATTTACTTACTCACATGGATATTCTACTAGTCGAATGATCACATGCAATATCAATAACCACTTTCATAATTATGGAATGCATAATACCAGACTATCATAACCACATAGCCAAGGCCTCGTGCCAAGACTACAAATAAGATTTTGCCAAGGCCTTGTGCCAAGACACTAGTTTGTCTCATGAGACCTACCGATGCATCGAGGAGCTATAGCGGGCTCCACCCGTCACTTATTAAGTCCAATGCATTCCTCATATGAACATGTTTAAACGTAACATAAACATTCGTATTAAAACTATCCTACGAAATGTCAATACTTTTACCACAAACCATGAATGGTATAAAAACAGCACATCCACAGTCCAACATAACTCATTCGATACAATATGGAAGATTGTATTGTATCACATTAACCTCAATCAAGAATAATGAAGGATGTTGACATAGATGAAAATAATCATCAAAACTATTTGAGAGAAATATCCCCCTTTTCTTGAAAACATTTAAAAGTCACACTATTTGTCAAGAAGCCATTTAAAAGTAGATTTTTGAATCAAAGTGTCCCATACCACTTTGAAACTTTTTAAAAGG
Organism: Viscum album; assembly: GCA_963277665.1. Lineage (NCBI taxonomy): Eukaryota > Viridiplantae > Streptophyta > Magnoliopsida > Santalales > Viscaceae > Viscum > Viscum album. The sequence goes on along the minus strand of OY728143.1, from coordinate 54,972,832 downwards.
AGTTTTGATTTCTAAACTTTAATGTCCATATAAATAAATCCTTTAAACCATTTTTAAAACATGGACATTAATGAGAAAGGTTTAGATGAATAAGTCTTTAAAACATTTAAAAATGGTATTTTAGTTAGAGATTCTTACCAAAAGAGACACTTGAATACAAATAATTGAGGTGATCAAAACTTTGTAATATCATGAGAATAAAGGGAATCATGATATACTATGTCAAAGTACATTATATATACACCACATAAAAGTGATTTGGTGTATATCATCAAAGAAGTCTCAATGGAATGTAAATTGAGATGAAATCTCTCATAAAGGTTGTATCCTTAGGTTAAGGATAAATCAATGACATAATTATGTGTGACAAATATAAATACACTAAATACGATTGGATATTCAGTGTAAAACAATCAAAGGACATTCACACATGTTCTTGTAAAAAACAATACCAACGAATTGGATGTTTAACTCAACAAATGGAGAATGAGTTAAAATTACTCTTATCAAATTCATATCAATGACTTGAGAATTACCAATGGAGTGATTATGTGTATCAAACTTCTATCCACAGGAAGGGGAGTGGAAATTATGACATAATCAAATGAATAGTGATTCCACACATAATATTGGGGTAATATAATTAATGAAATATGTGTAAAGCCAAATGAGTGGAAATTGAAATCTCAAATTCCCTTATCGATTAGGTAACTTACGAAACATACACCCATGAAAGAAGTGTCATACAATGATGATGTAAATACCCATAAATTAAAGTATATTACACAATGAATACGATCATGGGCAGTACACATACACCACATGCAATAATTAAGTGGTGATCAATGGAATTCTCACGGAATTAAAAGTGAGATAAGAAAACCCTTACCACGTTAATCGACTGAGTCGTATGGCCAAAAGTTAAAAACCACCAAATTATTTACAGAATAACATGAATATAAAGAGAATCATGATAATATATATCAAATAGCCATACACAATACACCACTTTCAATAATTTAGTGGCGAATAATGGAAATCTCACGGAATTGAAAGTGAGATAAGAGAATCCCTTACATTGTACTTTTTCCTTGGTCGATGGTAGGTTTACCTCCTGTATAATGGTGAAATAATTGTTATTGAATAATAAAAGAATCATTTACTTTAATATGATGTCATATATGATCTTTTATCATTGATTTGTTAATAATATTTTAGAATTATCGTCATTTCGGGTGTTAACGGGTTCATTTTACTTTATATTATTTGTTATGTGAGACATATTCGTTATTAATGGGATGTATATTATTCATATCCAGAATGGTATCAAGTTCTTAAACATCATTTTTAAATCATCAAATTATACGATGGAGAATGAATCTCATCGCGTTCGTGGAGACGGTAGTCCGTACGTACGCACGAACGCTACTTCCATTTAATTTTTATTTTAAAAGAATCGAATCCAAATTATACATAGGTATATTACTATTCCAGTATAATATAATATTTTATATATGTTACTTAAGTTCATTTACACCATCCTTTATACGTTCCATGTGTGGTATGAACGAGTCATATCATTTTAAGGGGGCGGTAGTCCGCACTTCCTCAAATGAAATTATCGTATGTATATACGACATGAAACGAATAATGGTATGAAATAAAATGGAATTACAGAAGCTTATATATAAAATATATATCATTAATATCATATTTAATTACAGTGCCATCATAATGGCCACCATGAGAGGCGGTAAGATGTTTTTGAACAATCATCGTTCCGTGAGGCGTTAGTTTGCCATCCACAGAAACATTATGTTCATCATCCATTAGATGGAGTTGTGTGTATGTGTAGTTTGAATACTTCTTATAACAACATCCTAGTATATTGAGGATACTGGTGTTGTTACAAAAGAAGGGAAATAAAAAGAGTTTGGGGGTTGAAGAAGCAAAATAAATGAAAATAATTTAAGAGAAATCGTTACCTTTAATTTAGGTAACTCACTTTGGTTGGAACCAAAGGACTTGTTGAAATGCTTTCTGCCTAAGGGGAAGCTTCAAGGAGGAGGAGAGGGATGTGGGGAGCTTAGTTGGGCAGAGTTTGGACGAGCCAAGTGTCTTTAGAGGTGTGAGGAAATGAGAAGGAGGAGTGCCCTTTTATAAGAGGGGTGAGGGGCACCTTTGGAAAAGCTAGAAATATTAATTTATAATAAATTCATATTCGGTTTCCAAAGGCTCCAAAGTTTACTATTCAAAGGATGAGGTGGGGATAGGTCGAAAACAACTCATCCAATAGAATTTAGACAGGTTTGGGTACTTATATTAACCTTATCTTTAAGTATTAACTCTAAGTTAATTAGTTTCACTTTTACAATGTCTCTTTGTATTTTTATATAATATGGTTAATAAACTTACTATATACATCCAAGCGACCCCCAAGTGGTCCATTAATGATTAACCTATCATAATATAAGTCTCTTGGCCGAACCTTAGATTTTTAGGAATTTAATATCAATTAATAATAGAATATTTGTTTTAAGAACTCTTTTATGTCAATTTTGACACTATTCAATAGTTGATTTTTGTGAAACTCATAACAGATTGATTACTTCGAACAAAGTCAATTAAATCAATCCTAATATATCCTATTATCCTAGAAAATTAGTTTAATTCATTAAAAGTTTCATATTATATTTATTTGGGTGTTTGTAATATCAATTATTTTAATTTTTCACTATTATAGTAATTACTGCATCATCATTGTGTCATAAATAAAATAAATTATTTAATGTCTAAAAATTATAAATAAAATATCATTATGTAGAAAATCTTTTTAGCTTTCTAATGAATATTTATAATCTAAAATCCAACATATATAACCCTATGTAACAATTGTTGTTCTAAAAGATATATGCTTGTGTCATTTTTGTATTCATTTTAACTAAATTAAAATAAAGTGTCATTATCACTTACAAGTGGATCCATGGGGTCCCAAAATTGACCCAAAGATTCCCATGGTCGACCATGTATCAACCAATAGGGTTAAGATACGTTTTAGGGTAATTTAGTATTATTATAATATTATTTTTTTTAACCCTTATTTACCGGATTTACCCTTAACCATGGTAAATAAAATATTTACCGCAGTAATTATTCAAAATGTCTAAAAATAAAAGTTACCTATTTACACAATTTTAACATCCTGATTCCAAATATGGAATCCATTTTCCTAAATTCAAAACACAGAAGTGGCAGAAATTAATTTAAAATTAAATCCCGCTGTCAAAACAAAAAGCGTGTTTTTAAGAGATAATAACTATCAAAAGATTGACACTCGTTTATGTTCGGTTTAATTGTAAAATTATGTCCAATGACCAACATTATATTAAATGGTAAAAATATATTCTAAATATACTTTAAAACCACTCAAATTCATAATTTATCACTATTAATTATTTTGATTAAAAAAGTTGTTTTTAATTAAAATTTAGTAATTTTCACTATTCATCAAAATATAAAAGTTATCTGAAAAGTACCAAAATTTCACCCTAGGATAATTTCGATATTCCGAATCCAAAAATGAAGTCCATTTTTAAATATAAAATATATATAATTTTAAAAATTAGGTATTACTATTCATAACGGCTAGTTTGATTGGTTGTGGTGTGTGTTAAAACTCAAGGTTGCGTACAACACACGCTACTGTATTATTCAAAGAAAGCGTACCGTGGAAGCTTGGGATGTTTCATTTTAAATTTTTGATGTCCCCATTTAGTCAAAAAGTTTAAAATATAGTATTTAAAAAGGGTTCACTATTAAAGTTGATAAAAGTGCAATACTGAAAATGAATTTGTTCTTGCATTATATCTAAGAAACTCATAATATGGATTCTAAAATTATAAGGATTATATAAACATTAAAATTTATCTAATACTATTCATAACCTCTTTTGAACGGCTTGTTTGGTAAGTCATGGTGTGCTTGAACATGGTGTTGCATGTAGTGAAAGTTATTGAATTATTTTGAAGAAATAACACACTATGAAATATTGGGGTGTTACATTCTCCCCTCCTTCAATAAATTGCGTCCTCGCAATTTGAAATTGTTCGTCGAAAAAAAAAGGTTGAAAATAGATAATATATTTGTGGGAAAACCCACATCGGAAATTGGGTTACTAAAATTTAGTCTTAATATGAGAAAAAGAGAAATCAAAGGGTCACCACCAAATTATGATCTCGATTAGGAGAACATTGGTGGCAACTAGAGACATATAATTGGAGGAAAAACGTAAATATTTATAGGTGGTGATTGAGGTCATCAATCACAAACAAGTGTAAAATTGAGGTCCTTATAATCATCAATCTATGATGATTTGAAATACTATCAGTTCAACAAAACATAGGGTATTAGGATAACACATTTTTGACGTTTCAAAATATCTTAGTTGAAATCCCACATCGAAAAATGAATTAATGAGACCTCTATTTAAAATAAAGAGTCGAAAGTATGAAGATTACCGAAAATAACACATACTAGGGTTCCATGAAGGAAAATATGGATATGGAGGAGAAATCTAACCATCAATTATCTGATGGAGAGTGGTAGAGAACATGGCTATGAAAAGGCCAAAAATCCCAAAGCCATAAATTTGTGATGATTTAAGGTACCATCTAGGACAACATTTTTGTTCTATGTTTCTTTTATTAATGTTGGGGATTTTATTTATGAGATTGGCTAAGAACATTATGAGATATACTTAAATTTTAAGTAGATTTTCATTCTTTAATAAATTTCCACCACTAACTCAATTTTTTTTTTAAACGATGAGTATTCAAGAAGACTTGGTCACACTGGAAGAGCTAGAATAAACTTCTATAGAATCACATGATCCATGCAGGATAAACCATATATTAATCAAAACCAAAATGGTTATTGAATGATCTAATGATCCCCCAAAAGGATATTCATTGAGATAAATATGCACTAATCTTAATTTCTAAAATTAAACCAACAATACCCCAAAGTTAAATAGATACCATTCAATAACCAATTGTCCTTAAAATCCTTTAATATAATCCAAACTAATATTGAAACCCAAAACATAGAAGAATTTGATTATGTAGTCTCCCATGTTACATTGTATCTCCAAATTACATCAAATACTCTTAAAGTCACATACTTAAAAGTAATCATCACATATTCTCTGTTATAGGTTAATCATTTCCATAAATAACCCAAATCACTATAAATCAACAATAAAAATGTAGATAAAAATCCACCATTACTCTACAAATGAAACCTCATTGTATTCTATTTTCCTTGGGCATATAGTGTTCCTAACAAAACGAACATCTTCCAAAATAACATTTATCACTTAATCACCAAATCATTTTCCTATACCAAGGGTATTCATTTTATAAGACATAAGAACCCAAATCATCTTATTATTTATCAATAAAATCATTTAACAAAAAAAAAATAGTCACACTAACCAGGGACTTCACGTAGTCCAGTGGTAGGCGATAAATCCCAATCGCACTTTGGTTGTGGGTTCGATTCCCACGGTTTTGTCCGACGCGATGGGTTGTCACACGGTCTACGTGTTGTCCTTTTTCAAAAACTATATTTTATAATATTACCAAAATGAGATAAATTCCTCAAAATAACATAATTTAACCACAAATGTTATATCATACTTTGCATTTTCATCCCAAATTATAATAACTTATCATTTTCTCAAACCCCAATGATCATATAAAACCAAATGGTTATTTATACCTATATCCACAAGAGAAGAGACAATTCTTCCTCAAATATCATTCTCACATGGCAAACTGCGGGGTTACAAATACAAGAGAAAATTATTCCAAAGCAAACCCATCAACAAGGAGTGCTAATACTTTTTAAATTTTTCTCCAGCCATTTATTTCCACATAGCTTCTTCTTTGACCAAGAAAATATCCTATAAAATAGGACATTCACTCGGGTAATGGCCAGGTCCCCTACATTTACGACAAATGACTGTAAATGGACTCTTGGGACAATTTTTATCTTCTTCCATAGTACTCTTCATTTTTCTTCGGCAATTCTTCACTTTATGTCCTTCCTTCCCGCACGTAAAACATTTCGTTGTCCCATTGAGACACTTTCCTGGGTGTCTCTTTCCACAATTCCTGCATGATGAAAATTGAGGTTTCTTTTCTCCATGGTCTCCATTGCTGGAGGTCTTATCATTTATCACCTTTCTCTTCCTTGTTGAGTCTGGGAGTTGGTTAATATATATGTTGTTGATCATATTTTTGGAAAACTGATTTGGCATAAAGACGATATCTTTCACGCCTATCAACATTCCATTTTGTTGCTCATTTCCACCACTGTTCCCAACTTGTACATCATTCTCAAAGTCACTATGACTTCCTTGGAATCCAGCCATTGACTAAAACCAAAAGGCGTTGTGTGAGTAATAGTAGTCGTAAAATCATTTAGAGATTAAAATGTCACCATATTCTCAATTTGAAACATATTAGGATTAACCAAGGTCATTTTCTCTCATCTTATGTATATATTACTTAAATCGGTTTGTAAAGAAAATGTAAATTATCCTAAGCATATCCCCCGGGAGTGTCGTAACCAAGAGTGCAGCAAGGCCCGTTGTCGTGCACCAGTTCCCGTTTGAGTCTAGCTCAAAGCGGTGTTTTCGGGTTTTATCCCTAGGTACATCTGTGCCAGAGCCGCCTCTACCTGCTCGTATCCAGACAGGGATGTATTACTCGGAAAACTCACAAAATCTTTACAATACCAAAATTCTAGGAAGTTTTTTTTATACTAATCCTCAAAGTTCATCTTAGGTCTACGTGCTCTAATCAGAGTTTATCTAAATCTAGCTACCAAGGTTTGTACTAAACTTCCTCTGATACCAACTGTAACGCCCCGACCCTAATTACCTAGAGTCGGTGCATTATTACATAACATTGGCATGATCATGAGAAAGATCAAGTCTCGAAAGACCGATTAGTTTAGTAGCCTTGGAATAACTAGATACATCCATAAATTTTTACATTACATCATAAAAAAAACATCTTGTCTTCATATCCCCTCATACTATCCCTGCAGGTCATTCATAAATTACTTCTTCATAATCCTGGGAAAAATAAAACATTGAAAGGGGTGAGCTCGGATGCTCAGTAAGGATAACATTATAGCAGAAGCTTTCATAAATAAGCATAAACACTTAAGGCAATTTATAACTAAAACAAAAGCCTTTTAAATTTGAACTTCAGCATAAAATGGCAAAGGTAAAATGAAATAATGCCATTTACTTACTCACATGGATATTCTACTAGTCGAATGATCACATGCAATATCAATAACCACTTTCATAATGATGGAATGCATAATGCCAGACTATCATAACCACATAGCCAAGGCCTCGTGCCAAGACTACAAATAAGATTTTGCCAAGGCCTTGTGCCAAGACACTAGTTTGTCTCATGAGACCTACCGATGCATCGAGGAGCTATAGCGGGCTCCACCCGTCACTTATTAAGTCCAATGCATTCCTCATATGAACATGTTTAAACGTAACATAAACATTCGTATTAAAACTATCCTACGAAATGTCAATACTTTTACCACAAACCATGAATGGTATAAAAACAGCACATCCACAGTCAAACATAACTCATTCGATACAATATGGAAGATTGTATTGTATCACATTAACCTCAATCAAGAATAATGAAGGATGTTGACATAGATGAAAATAATCATCAAAACTATTTGAGAGAAATATCCCCCTTTTCTTGAAAACATTTAAAAGTCACACTATTTGTCAAGAAGCCATTTAAAAGTAGATTTTTGAATCAAAGTGTCCCATACTACTTTGAAACTTTTTAAAAGGAGTTTTGATTTCTAAACTTTAATGTCCATATAAATAAATCCTTTAAACCATTTTTAAAACATGGACATTAATGAGAAAGGTTTAGATGAATAAGTCTTTAAAACATTTAAAAATGGTATTTTAGTTAGAGATTCTTACCAAAAGAGACACTTGAATACAAATAATTGAGGTGATCAAAACTTTGTAATATCATGAGAATAAAGGGAATCATGATATACTATGTCAAAGTACATTATATATACACCACATAAAAGTGATTTGGTGTATATCATCAAAGAAGTCTCAATGGAATGTAAATTGAGATGAAATCTCTCATAAAGGTTGTATCCTTAGGTTAAGGATAAATCAATGACATAATTATGTGTGACAAATATAAATACACTAAATACGATTGGATATTCAGTGTAAAACAATCAAAGGACATTCACACATGTTCTTGTAAAAAACAATACCAACGAATTGGATGTTTAACTCAACAAATGGAGAATGAGTTAAAATTACTCTTATCAAATTCATATCAATGACTTGAGAATTACCAATGGAGTGATTATGTGTATCAAACTTCTATCCACAGGAAGGGGAGTGGAAATTATGACATAATCAAATGAATAGTGATTCCACACATAATATTGGGGTAATATAATCAATGAAATATGTGTAAAGCCAAATGAGTGGAAATTGAAATCTCAAATTCCCTTATCGATTAGGTAACTTACGAAACATACACCCATGAAAGAAGTATCATACAATGATGATGTAAATACCCATAAATTAAAGTATATTACACAATGAATACGATCATGGGCAGTACACATACACCACATGCAATAATTAAGTGGTGATCAATGGAATTCTCACGGAATTAAAAGTGAGATAAGAAAACCCTTACCACGTTAATCGACTGAGTCGTATGGCCAAAAGTTAAAAACCACCAAATTATTTACAGAATAACATGAATATAAAGAGAATCATGATAATATATATCAAATAGCCATACACAATACACCACTTTCAATAATTTAGTGGCGAATAATGGAAATCTCACGGAATTGAAAGTGAGATAAGAGAATCCCTTACATTGTACTTTTTCCTTGGTCGATGGTAGGTTTACCTCCTGTATAATGGTGAAATAATTATTATTGAATAATAAAAGAATCATTTACTTTAATATGATATCATATATGATCTTTTATCATTGATTTGTTAATAATATTTTAGAATTATCGTCATTTCGGGTGTTAACGGGTTCATTTTACTTTATATTCTTTGTTATGTGAGACATATTCGTTATTAATGGGATGTATATTATTCATATCCAGAATGGTATCAAGTTCTTAAACATCATTTTTAAATCATCAAATTATACGATGGAGAATGAATCTCATCGCGTTCGTGGAGACGGTAGTCCGTACGTACGCACGAACGCTACTTCCATTTAATTTTTATTTTAAAAGAATCGAATCCAAATTATACATAGGTATATTACTATTCCAGTATAATATAATATTTTATATATGTTACTTAAGTTCATTTACACCATCCTTTATACGTTCCATGTGTGGTATGAACGAGTCATATCATTTTAAGGGGGCGGTAGTCCGCACTTCCTCAAATGAAATTATCGTATGTATATACGACATGAAACGAATAATGGTATGAAATAAAATGGAATTACAGAAGCTTATATATAAAATATATATCATTAATATCATATTTAATTACAGTGCCATCATAATGGCCACCATGAGAGGCGGTAAGATGTTTTTGAACAATCATCGTTCCGTGAGGCGTTAGTTTGCCATCCACAGAAACATTATGTTCATCATCCATTAGATGGAGTTGTGTGTATGTGTAGTTTGAATACTTCTTATAACAACATCCTAGTATATTGAGGATACTGGTGTTGTTACAAAAGAAGGGAAATAAAAAGAGTTTGGGGGTTGAAGAAGCAAAATAAATGAAAATAATTTAAGAGAAATCGTTACCTTTAATTTAGGTAACTCACTTTGGTTGGAACCAAAGGACTTGTTGAAATGCTTTCTGCCTAAGGGGAAGCTTCAAGGAGGAGGAGAGGGATGTGGGGAGCTTAGTTGGGCAGAGTTTGGACGAGCCAAGTGTCTTTAGAGGTGTGAGGAAATGAGAAGGAGGAGTGCCCTTTTATAAGAGGGGTGAGGGGCACCTTTGGAAAAGCTAGAAATATTAATTTATAATAAATTCATATTCGGTTTCCAAAGGCTCCAAAGTTGACTATTCAAAGGATGAGGTGGGGCTAGGTCTAAAACAACTCATCCAATAGAATTTAGACAGGTTTGGGTACTTATATTAACCTTATCTTTAAGTATTAACTCTAAGTTAATTAGTTTCACTTTTACAATGTCTCTTTGTATTTTTATATAATATGGTTAATAAACTTACTATATACATCCAAGCGACCCCCAAGTGGTCCATTAATGATTAACCTATCATAATATAAGTCTCTTGGCCGAACCTTAGATTTTTAGGAATTTAATATCAATTAATAATAGAATATTTGTTTTAAGAACTCTTTTATGTCAATTTTGACACTATTCAATAGTTGATTTTTGTGAAACTCATAACAGATTGATTACTTCGAACAAAGTCAATTAAATCAATCCTAATATATCCTATTATCCTAGAAAATTAGTTTAATTCATTAAAAGTTTCATATTATATTTATTTGGGTGTTTGTAATATCAATTATTTTAATTTTTCACTATTATAGTAATTACTGCATCATCATTGTGTCATAAATAAAATAAATTATTTAATGTCTAAAAATTATAAATAAAATATCATTATGTAGAAAATCTTTTTAGCTTTCTAATGAATATTTATAATCTAAAATCCAACATATATAACCCTATGTAACAATTGTTGTTCTAAAAGATATATGCTTGTGTCATTTTTGTATTCATTTTAACTAAATTAAAATAAAGTGTCATTATCACTTACAAGTGGATCCATGGGGTCCCAAAATTGACCCAAAGATTCCCATGGTCGACCATGTATCAACCAATAGGGTTAAGACACGTTTTAGGGTAATTTAGTATTATTATAATATTATTTTTTTTAACCCTTATTTACCGGATTTACCCTTAACCATGGTAAATAAAATATTTACCGCAGTAATTATTCAAAATGTCTAAAAATAAAAGTTACCTATTTACACAATTTTAACATCCTGATTCCAAATATGGAATCCATTTTCCTAAATTCAAAACACAGAAGTGGCAGAAATTAATTTAAAATTAAATCCCGCTGTCAAAACAAAAAGCGTGTTTTTAAGAGATAATAACTATCAAAAGATTGACACTCGTTTATGTTCGGTTTAATTGTAAAATTATGTCCAATGACCAACATTATATTAAATGGTAAAAATATATTCTAAATATACTTTAAAACCACTCAAATTCATAATTTATCACTATTAATTATTTTGATTAAAAAAGTTGTTTTTAATTAAAATTTAGTAATTTTCACTATTCATCAAAATATAAAAGTTATCCGAAAAGTACCAAAATTTCACCCTAGGATAATTTCGATATTCTGAATCCAAAAATGAAGTCCATTTTTAAATATAAAATATATATAATTTTAAAAATTAGGTATTACTATTCATAACGGCTAGTTTGATTGGTTGTGGTGTGTGTTAAAACTCAAGGTTGCGTACAACACACGCTACTGTATTATTCAAAGAAAGCGTACCGTGGAAGCTTGGGATGTTTCATTTTAAATTTTTGATGTCCCCATTTAGTCAAAAAGTTTAAAATATAGTATTTAAAAAGGGTTCACTATTAAAGTTGATAAAAGTGCAATACTGAAAATGAATTTGTTCTTGCATTATATCTAAGAAACTCATAATATGGATTCTAAAATTATAAGGATTATATAAACATTAAAATTTATCTAATACTATTCATAACCTCTTTTGAACGGCTTGTTTGGTAAGTCATGGTGTGCTTGAACATGGTGTTGCATGTAGTGAAAGTTATTGAATTATTTTGAAGAAATAACACACTATGAAATATTGGGGTGTTACAACATTACATTTAGTCACTCATAATATCTCATACCAAAATTCATATACCCTACTAATTTCAAAAAATTAAATTCAAAATGAAACCATATATACTTCCAAAAGGTATCTCACATTTTATTTCACAAATAAGCATATATCATACCCAAAAAACAGTTCCATTGGATATTTGGGTTCATCCTAGCATTGATAAAAAAATCATAATTTTATTTAAAATATAAAATTTGATTTTTTTTTATTTCAGAATAAAATTAGAGAGATATAATCAAATCTCATAATCATATTAAATTTCAATAAAAGTTTAATAATAAAATTTTCATAGGGATCAACATTAAAAATCCAACATGTCATACCCATATTTATAGAGGAGGATAAGAGTACCCTAACTATCATTATTCCTTTAATATATTGTGATTTCATAAGCATTACCTTTTTCCTTTATCTTCATAATTTTTTTTGGATTATTATCCTTAATATGCCTTTGATTAGGACATTTGATTCACATAATTACCAAACTCCTTACATCAATATTACTGAAGTGTGGTTGGTATATTATGTTGAACCCTCTTATCATTCCTTTAATTTCCTATATTCTTCACATTACTTTGATATTCCTTTTATTGATGGAATGGTTTCCCACAAATAAAACATATTCTTGTTCCTTTAATGAATAAACTTTAGTGTTCCTTCCCACATCTTTAAAATATAGGTGTTTGAAAAATTTTCTTCCCTCCATGTGATACACCATAAGGAATTCCATGAAAATCCATCTTACATATCATATCACCATAACCATGAGGGTTTCCCACTTTAATTTCCACTTTTAGGGTGCAAAGAAGTATTCATTTATAGATTCAAAATTCTCTTATGGTTAATTCCTATCAAAGGCTTAGTTTTATACCACTAATAAATCAATAAATTTTCTATTCAATGATGAAGATTAAACCAGAATCATAGCATGTACATACTGTAATATTTCCCTCATAGGGACCAATGGATTCATCATCCCTTTTTTAATATCAATGAATTCCTTATCCATTTTATTACAAAAATATGAGGTAAGTAATTAGTAAAAAATGTCCTCTTAAACTCATCTCATTACAGTGATAAAAATTGATCCTTTTTACTTATTTTATTAATAAGATTCCCCCATTTATCTTCATAAACTTTTAAAGGAAAAAAAACTATGAAATATTTTCATCATTTGAGAATTTTTGAATATAAAATATTTTTTACATCACATTGATCCATTTCTTATAAAGAAGTGGATTCAAAGTACTATATAATGAGGGTGGATGTTGTTTCAAAAATGATTCAATGTCAAGTTTCTCCCTCCTTTGTAAATTCATAAGTTCAACCTAGCATATGTTACAACTTATGGAATGAGACAGTTGAGTGATAATAGTCACATAATATTTTATTCTATATTTTAATACATTTGGTAACTCCTACGGATGGTTTTTTATTGGCCATCACATTTTTTACATGATTCAACTAGGTCTCATCCATTGACTAATACCAAAAACATCATTTATGCATAATTTTATCAAAATTATATTGATCAATCAAATATTAATGAAAATAATTCCTATGATTCCCTATATTTTGAAATTTAGGTCATTTATGGTCATCATCTACTTGAATCCTTTATAATGGATCATAATGAAAATATGAGTTCACCCATGCATATCCACTGGGAGTGTAAAACTAGGTGTGTAGTAATGGAATACTCACCTTTCACTACATTTATTTTTTAGATATACTTAACTAACTAATTTTGGTTTTACCCATATACACTTGTTGTATCTAGACATGGATTATTTTCTTTGAAAACTAGATAATATCTTCCTTACAAAAATTCTAGGATGTTATCATATTCGTAGAAAAATTCCCAAGGTCTTCTCAAAATTTCTCAAAACAGAATATCAAAATATTCATTAAATCTATCCTACAATAACAACTATAGAGACTAATACATTTCATACATAGATATTACATCTTATTAGTTGAATATCCAATATATTTTACAAAATCACACATGAGGGCCATAATTTTTTAGTGTCATGGAAGACAAATATACACAATAATCTTATTTTTTGAATTCCCTTTAACAACTACCATAAAGGTCTTCTTAAATAGTAATATTCTTATACATAACCTACAAAATACATTTAGGAAAGGAGACATAAGAAAGGGTGGGATTAGATTCTCAATAAGGGTAAGCAAGGGTGATATCAATGATCGCTTCATAACAACATGAGAATAAGTGTATGGGAACATGTTAATAACATTTGAAAACCATACCCTACATAACATAGATCTTAGTTATGAGTTTTTATATAATTCTTAAATATTCATAAGACATGTATCATAAAATAAATCAATAAACATAAACTATTAGAGCATAACATAGACATAATAATGTGGAAAATCCTAATCATATAACACAATGAATATATATAAATAGAAACATGTTTAGTCAATAAGTTAAGGAAATGAAATCAGACCATCAAATAAATATAAAGATAAGAAAAAAAAGTATATTCATCATATTATGGAAAAGAAATATGGGTCCACACATAAAATTATAAACATGAAATCTAAGTCTATTCCTAATCTTATGTAAATGAAAACTAGGTCCACAAATAAAATTACAACCATGAAATTAGGTTCATGTATAATATCTATAAATCATGAGTTATCCACTATATTCCCACTAAATTGTAGATATCTATAATTCTAGGAAAAAATATATGTTTTCAAAAATATCATTAAACATTCATCATATCATAGTATCATTACTTTTAAAAATAAAATAGTTTCAATAAATATTTCTTCAATCAATCATATCATAACTCATAGAAGAAAATAGTTTTCATAAAAAACACATCATCCTCATCATAAACCATATAGATAAAGAATACAGGTCATATAATTGGATCATATTCTTAGTAGAACATAATTAATATCAAAGTATGTTATTATATATGAAAATTACTTTAAAATATTCAATGGAACATTTCTTATGGAAAATACCCATTTAATTTTGAAATAAAAAATTTAATATATAAAAAATTACAAAATTATTAATTAAAAAATTATCATTTAAATTTATATTTGAGACTTGTAAATAATTATAAAAATAAATGAGTGATCATTATGGTGGTGAATTCATTTCAAGTCATATAAATTCAAATAAAATATTCTTTTCACACTTTTGTAAAGTGTAAAAAAATTACAGAATTCAAAAAACCACATGATTATTCATTTTAAATATGTTTAAAACAATTAAAAAATGTGTAATATGACTTTAAAAAATCATAATATAATATAAAAAACATTCTTGAAGACATTTTTTTAAAATATTATTATGGAAGGAGAAGTTTTCTCAATATAAGAAAGAGATTAATTTTGTTATCCTTAGAATCATTATTTCAGTATTTTGAAGGCTTAAAGAGAATAAAATTAAAGGAAAACATATATTCTAAAAAAATAAACATATTTTAATAATATTAATAATATAATTGAGTGTTATATCATTAAATTTTATCAATAAAAATATAATCATAAATAATCAGGATAAATAATGAGATTGTAATATTAAACCCTTAATACTATGGTAACATTAGAATCATAGGAAACATTAAATTAAATAATAACATAAAAATGTATATATCCATAAAATGAGGATAATTAAGATATGTTATATTAAATTTAATAGTATACTCCACATAAAATAATATAGGTTCATGATATAACATATGTACCATGGAAGATAATTTGATAAGATAAACACTTACCTTGAGTTTTAAATTCTTGGATAGATATATAGATTCATTTATATTAAGTTTAAATTTATAATATTTATATATTTAATTCATTATGATACTTATAATATCATATATTATCCCCTTATAAAATTTTGTAGCATTTTATTAATAATTCCTAGTTGAAATCGTCGTTTCATTATGTTAATTGCTCCATTCCTTATGATAATTTTGATTTGATATTTCTTATCATTATTATTTTTTCAATGATAAAACGTATTCATAATACTAATAATTTTATAAAAAATATATATAATCATTATATAAAAAATTTTAATCATTTATAAAATTTAAATATGGAAAAATGAATTACACCGTTCATGGATACGGTAGGATGAACCGACATATAAAAGTTGTTTTCACTTTTCCACGAGTGGAATAAAATAAATTTGAATATTAATTAACCTTTAAATAATTATTATTAAATCATTTATATCATATATATTCATTAAATTCATCATTATTACAATTCATGTTAAATTGTAATAAAAAACAAATCAAGTCATTTCATGAAGGCGGTAGTCCGCATATACAAACAAGCGATGTTGTCATTTTCCAAAAGTTTGAAATGTAAGTGGGTAGATATGATATTATTTTTATATAAATAACTATTTAATATATATAATATATAATAATTAAACACATCATAATAACCATCAATAAATGGTGTCAATGGAAATTTAATCGTATCTCTACATGGAGATGGTAATTCATACATATTCATGAGTGATACTTTCAAATACAATTTGATAGAAACGGTTTAACTAAAGGTGGTTCAAGATTAATAATTACATTTCAGTATATTTATGACACAAAATTTATTATTTTATTATGAATATTAAATTTTTAGAGGAGGAAAAAAAGAATTTCATTAGTTAAGGCGATAACCACTTCTTTGGATCAACTCATTTAGGTCTCCTCTTAAGGGACTTGGGTTGGTCATTAGGGAAGACCATCACATCTAGAATGTATATATGGGAATGAATAAAATAATTTTATGGGGTTTTTTCAAGAAATAAGGATCAATATTGTGTGAATAACATAAATGAGACATTCCCTTTTATAATTTAGGGTAGGGGAACTCTTGGGATTTCTTAAATGATTAAAATATAATAAAGTCAGTTTCATGCCAAATGATTCAAAATGGATAGAGATTAGATGATAAGATAAATTATTGTTTTGAAACCATTTTAAACTAAAATTTGGAAAGGTATACGTTGTGTTTCAAACCTTACCCTTTGGTTTTAACCTAAAGTTAACCTTTTTAACCATAATAATGGTACATCTTTTTCACTCATAAAAGGAAATAATTTTAAAAATAAGTTGATAATTACCTCATCAATTTACAAAAAATGACATGATCTATCATATATATTATCCACTTGAATTAATTTAATATTTTTTATGATTTTTGAATGATTTATTAAACTATTGTTTTGAAAATTATCATTAAGGTCAATTTTGACACTATTAAATTAATTTGACATACAATACATAAAGATAAAGTTTGATTTCGATTGTAATCCATTAAAAAAATTAATAATATATCATATTCTTATATAAAATTAATAGAAAACTATAAAAAATTAAAATTATAATATTTTTAATATTTTTAATATCATTTATTTTTTATAATAACTGAAGAAATATTGTATCAATGTTGTATGTGAATTTAAGATAATTATATAATTACTAAAAATTAAAAATAAATTTGAATCATTAAAAAATATTATTATTCACATAATAAACATTTATATTTGTACATAACATTAGTTTATCCATGTGTGGGCACAAAATAGATAAATAAAATTAGGGGTGAACATTTCTTATTTTCATTGATTAAAAAGTTGTATTTGTCATTTTCATTGAGAATCTTCCCATAAATAATAAAATTTAGAGCCTAAGGTGATAAGGGTAAAATTCCATTCATCCAATAAGAATTAAACTGAAAAAATGTGATGGTATAATTTATTATTAACCTATATTAACTCGATTGTCCCCTTACGATGGTGATAAAGTTTACCACGATTACTATTCATAATGCCAATAACAAAAGGGACCTATTTAAAAAAATGATGATCTGATTCAAAAAATTGAATCCATTTTTCATGATTAAATTTATATAAAGGGGATATTTTAAAATTAATCTTGAAAATTTTGATTAAATATTCTTTTAATAAAATTGAATTTTTAGGTATAAATGTGTTTTTATATCAATTTCATGAATAAAATTAATTCCTTTGAATTTAATTTAATTATTCATTATAGAATATAAATATTGATTATTTGAAACCATTTTAAAAAAATGTAACTTTCTATATTCTTTAAATAAAAACATTGTTTTCAAAAAATTCAGTATTCTTCACTATTTATGGAAAATTCAATTATTTTAGAAAAATCCAAAGAAAATCACTATATGTAATTATGATAGGAAGATTTAAAAAAATTATACCATTTTATTAGTATATTTTCAAAATGTTTCATAAAATAAATATAAAATCTTATCACAAGAAGCAATAAAAATCATTTTTTCATAAGGATGTTTTTTAAGAATAAAATAAATTTACTTAAAATTGAGTGTTTATGTCCTAAAAATTTATCAATACATTTTTATTTAGTGAAAAAATTATATATATTTCATTGTGTAGTTAATAATATTCATATCCTTCAATTTATCAGTTATGTTATGTGGATTAAACTTAAATAATAATGTTTCATGGATTGTTTAGCATTGGTGTTGTGCATCGTGTACACTATCGAACATAATTAACATCGTTTAATATATTCTCATGGTGTTATAAACCTCCTTAGACCCCTTATTTAGGATCCTATTAACACCTCTAACTACCAATCTATCAAATTAATGGGATAAGAATAAAAATCTATTAGATTAGATACATCTCAAATAATTATCATCCTTGGAATCAAATTAAACCCATTTGAGGGAGTGGGTACAAAAAACCTCTATAAAATATACTTTTTAGGTATCTAATTACAACCAATACACTATATCCATTAATAAATAACAAACCAAAAAATCTAAAAAAACATCCCCCAAAAACACATCAACATCCCTCAGTGGATACAACATCACATAATCTAGAACCGTCCATAATCCAGCACCTTTCCATGTAACCATCACTTGTACAATTCCATCCTCTTCATAATTCAATCCAATAATCTCCTCACCCATCAAACAATACAATTCTGATCTCATGAAACAAGGAAAACCACATTCTATGTCAAGATATTGTCTGAATTTGTTTACACCGACTCATCCACATGTTTGTAAAACATGTTGTAATCAAAATTCTCCTAGATTAGGAAGGTGTTTTACCCTATTATTATACATGAATCCATAATACACATCACAAAAAAAGTAAAATAAGTAACATATCATATAATTAGAAATTTTCAAACATCACATCATCAAAAAAAGAGTAATAGAGAATTAAAAAAAACTCCATGTACTTCAAACACATCCACATATCATGATCAAAATTATACTCCTCCATGACACCATGGCTCCAAAACAAGTGATTCATATTAATGGATCATACTTGTGGAACCTTCTATTTATTATCATGGATCTATATTTTTTTACCCATGAATATCATGTAAACCTAGATATCCAAATATACATAAACAATTAGGTGGGATTCATTGTGAAGATACCAATAATGTTGGGACAATAAGAATATTTCATGAATCATGTCCATCTTTTATGGGGGGGTCCAACCAATATGCTACCTTTAAAAGATTCCCAACACCTTTAAAGGAATAATGATCATGGGAGAAATATTAATCTCCCTCTTAGAGCATTGTTTTCTCTATCAGGATGAACCCCTAAATAAAACATGGTCTCCATCATCAAATTATATGGGAAACTTCCAATGATTAAGATAATCCATTTGATAGTCTTGAAATATCCACATACTTTATAAGAACAAATGGATCATCTAAGCCATTCTCTTCACTATATCATGATCAATAATCCACGAATTTTCATCCTCAGTCTATAAAAAAGGGAATGAATGGTCCATCCATACAAGGCCACAAATGGAATCATATCGATGTATGGGTGGTAGCTAGTGTTGTGGGTGAACTCAACCAAAGGAAGGTTATTTCCACACAATACTCAATAATCGTATATGAAAGATCAAAATAAAATCACCAGTGTCTAAATGGTCTACCCCATCGTTCAATTCATTTGATGGTGGAAAATAGTACTAAGGCATAACAGTTAGCTAGGGGCATGTTGAAATCCACTCCACACACACAAGGTAAAATTTGGATCTTTATTACATATAATGGGAATCGGTACCCTATTAAGGATAACCACATCATAAATATACCACATCACCAATTCATCCTTGATATATTACGCACAAATAGCTAAAAAATGAGTTGACTTCCATAGTTAGTCCCCTATCACCCAAACTACATGACATCCTCATTGATCATGGGATAACCTGGTGATGAAATACATTGATATTTCACCTCATTTTCATATGGTGGAATTCAAGGGATATAGAAAACATCAAGTGAAATGGTGTTCTATATTCAACTACTAAAAAATCAAACACTTAGATTTAAAATTTCTAACTGACCATTTTATCCCATAACACCAATGTTTTCTTCTTAAAAAATTATACATATAGGTCACATATGGATACACCCCTAATATTTATCTATGAAAGACATGGAGTACATACTAAAACATTACCAATATATTAAACAGAATCTCGTGAAACATCACCCATTTCTCACCATCCGCCAACTATTCCTATGAAGTGTCACCAAGGTCAACATAGTCGCACATCACCTATACCTATGTGTATCCCGAGAGAGAATACTCCACCAAATATATCAATGATGACTACAAAATTATATGATAAGGAACAAAATAACTACTACTCTCTCTATTTCATGATGAACAAATTCCATCTCCTCCATCCCCTTCCAAAAATATTCATACTCATGAACCGCATCTCCACAGGATATCTAACTCATCACATCGGCAACAATATTCCCTATCAATGGGATAAAAGATATATAAAAATCATAAACATATAGAAAATACATCTATATACATTAATTAATATTCAAATAAAATTTATATAAGAAAAAATTTATTCCTTTTGGGTCTGTGACAACCATGATGTTCTTGGAAAATAGGTAATGCTACAAAAAACTTCAATGAAAACACAAAATCCACCAGCTCTAGATCATGGAGGAAATAGTTATGCTTGTGGGTAAATTACTACCTAGTCCAATAAAATATTTCCACTATATAATACATCAATATACTACCACATACCCATATAGTATGCTTCACATAAAACCACAAACACTTAACCCTCCATAAGAATCCAAGCACTGGAGAAATAATCAAGATCTCCTTTATGTATCCAAACACATCCCAATACTAATTAGTACATATAAAGGACAGGTAATTCCTAGTAAAATCTAAAAAATGTGCTATAACTATAGAGAAATCATATATAAAACTCTAATAATACAAATAGAGACCATGAAAACTCTAAATTTTTTCCACATTTTTTGTTATTTCTCGTGAAAAAAAATCCATGAACATTAATGGTTCAATAACTACACTCTTTTAGGACACAAAATGTCTTCATATACAAGTCTCATGTCCATAAATTTAAATTGGATAGTATTCCACAATTTCAATGGTGTTTAAGGGATCTCAGTATAACTTTGAGTTGTTTTACATTCTCCTCAAATGACTTAAATTAGATAAATATATCATCAATGAACATGATGATGATGAAATCTATGAACTCATAGAATATAGACTCCAAGAGCCCCATCAACACAACTATTTCATTCCTGAAACTGAATGACATGACCATGAAATAAATTTTCCCATACATGAACTTTCAAGAAGTATTTGGGATATAATCATATTTCATTCCTCATCTGGTGATATCCATACCAAAATTTGACCCTAAAAAACAAACGACCTCCCTATACCTCATAGAAAAAACATTGGTCCTTAGGGGAAGGTTGCATTTCTTGAACGTTAAATAGTTTAACCAATAGTAATCTATGAACAACCTCATACTACAGCCTGCCTTCTTAGATAACATCAATAGAGAACCCTATGGAGATGTACTAGGTTAGGTGAAATAACCATGTATTAGATTATCTACCTTCATCCTTAACTCATGCAACTAAATAGGTTCCATTCAATAGGGATCCATTGAAATTTCAAACATTCCAATTTGAAATTCTATTACATACTATAATTAATAATGTGAGTGGGTTTTGTTCTATAACCACATCTTGTAAAATATATATGAACTACTCCACAACTCAGAATACATATTCTACTTGAGTTCCCACTAACAGATCTCCCAACTATAACAAAAATATTACTCTTTATAAACACCCATATGATATCCTATCTCGCCAACATATGACACTCATTGGCTCTCAACATTGGTAAAAAAATGTTATATAAAGAGATTATAAACTCATGCATGGAATACAACCAATCAATTTTATGGATAATATCATATGACTATATCTATAGCAAGATGCATTCTCCCCTTAACTGGTGTTCCCCCATCAACAATCGATATCCTTGATAGACCTCAAACAATGAATCCTAACCTCCAAATGATGCCGATAAAAATAGGGTAACTAGTATTCATTCCACATATAGTCCCAATGAATGGAAAAAGTATCATCATAAATGGAGTATGAGGATCCTGAATAAAAAAATAAAAATATGATATTAGATGATAAACTAACTGTACATATGACAACCTCTAGTATTGTTGGTGTTTCTATATCCAACATGTGAATCTTAACACACCCAGTTTTTTTTCTTCCAACTATTGGACATCATAGACACACTCTATCCTAGTAATATATTGGTGTGTACCATCATTTGGATAATCCTTTCCAAACCCATCTACCCTCAGGTATGGGAAAAATTATAACGGTCCTTGCTATTGAAGCTACCTGAGAGAAAACATTTTCTACTTACAAAATAGGTTATGAATACCCATCTAAAATTGGAATCCCATAGTGGTCATACAATGATCGTTTCTGTTTCCATGACACAAAAAATATCATTAAAATGGGAATCCCTCACAATATGGTTAGAAGGAACCATCTCTAGAAGGATTTGAAACGACCAATCATTGTTGACTCCCCACTGATCCAAACCTCGAATATATGAACATATTCTTACAACTACTTGAATTTATACACCTTGAGATTATCTATTGGTCAGCCACTCATGGATAGATTCCCAAAGAAAAAACCAACTCAATAACCTCCATTTTTTTAAACCTCATAATACATAGAAACATAAATGGGATGATAACATTCCTGATCACTAGGTGAAATGATTCCCATAATAATCTTGTTGTAAACTTAAAATCAATAAAAAATCATTGGTTATTAGAAAGTGGATGTTAAACATGATCCAAATTTCCTTAACACTTAATCTCTCCTACTGAAGAGAGATAAACTCTTACCAATTCTCTTCCTTTATGGTAGATGACATCAATTCCAAATAAACTCATTCTAAAATTCCATCAACAACACATTATCATTCATGTGTTCACCAAGATACATCACCAAACATTGATAGGAAACTTCCCACATTTGAATAACTACCAACAGTTCCCAAAACTTATCTCGAGATTAAATCAGACTAATGTAAATCATGACCTCCACTAACCATTATTTTTTCAGCATATCACAGGTGATACCCTAATACATACCCAAACTATACCATTGAATGTAAGAAAAATCAATATTCTATGCCTCATCCTACTCTATCAATTTTATCATATGATGATAATATATATCATCCTACTAATCCTCAATAGCCTATGCTACTCATGGATGGTGAACAGGAGATATTACTAAAAATAGAGTAGGAATACTTATCCCAATAGTATGGAACATTGTCTTTGGTTATTTAATTCAATCATTTATTAAATTAACATTATTAAATTACCCAATTAAAAAATAATAAAATCAATCATGTTTTATACACCTCTCTAATGTATCTACCCTATAAATAGGTCATCCTCACAAGGCCATTCAATAAACTCAAAGCCATTACATCAGATAATTTTGGTCACTAAAATCCTATTTCATAGAAAGTCTACCTATCTTATGTCATATACCATGTTCATATGTTATTGTTTCACTACAAAACCAGGTAATTATCACCATTTATATCTCCAAAATCTACATTATCTCTCAAATAAAACCTAAGATACCACTCTTTCATTACCCCCACCCTCTGAAGGTACCCCACTTTGGCATGTAACAGAAGAAGAGAGGTAAAAAACCCTAAGTCCCATCTTTAATAGGCCCTGAGTTGGTGATTAAAACTAAGGGTATAAAAATATCACATATAAAGGTATTCCCCTATGTACTAAAGTATGAATCATAGATATAATAATAAACCATCAAGAAACACTAATAAATAAAATAAATGTAAACACAAACCAACCCACAATGCATGAATAGTGTCAAAGATTTTAATAAAAGTCTCCATGTAAATACCAAAATACATTTTCTATACTAGAACCTCAAAATCCACTCTAAATCCCATAATATGAATGTATATATCTATCACCAAGGTCCTCTAGGGAACATAAAAAACAATTTATATACATACAGTGAACATAAAATATTTATGTAGTAGAATCAAACCTAAGGTATCTAGTAAACATATTAAAAGAGAATACTAATTCACTAGTGAATAATCATAAGAACCAACAAGCACCTTAATAGGTTATCTAACCATTCATATCCTCACATTGGGTCGCTTAAAAAACATGCATCTAATATAGTAACATTTTTTCAAAAAAAATGCAATGGTGACCTAGTAATACATCCCCACTGATTTCCCCCTCTCATTCCCCAACATCAAATTTCATGTTCTCTCATCCCTTCCATACATATCACATCACATAAAATTTCATCACTGATATTAGTTGGGATGCATCCCATCCTATCCTATCCTCACAAGGTCTAGCATCTAGTTCTAACATTATTCATGGTCACATCACATCATATCCTCATCACAAAAAAATCACCACCTCATCACATAACTAGTATAGTATTGTTTCATGAACATAAAGGACATAAACCTCACTCCCCCTAAAATAATTCATGACCCCTGCAACATATCATGTCCTCATTACTACTGGGTAATATATCACACCAAATTGTATCTTCATTGCTGAAGTAAGATAAGGTATGAGGGGTAGGTGGAAATCATTATCACCACTATACATGATGTTTTGGAAAACACAAAAAACATAAAACCTTTGGGAATTGGAATGGTTAAAAATAAGGTTGGAGTTTATAAAATAACTTAATAATCATGATATATAGATATCACACAATACCCATCCTGTGAGTTCACATTAACTTTTATAGAATACACCATATAATAACCCTCACCCTAGTATCCATGAGCTAGTGTATTCTATATTACATTAGCATAAGATACAAGGAATTGTATACTAATGAACTGAATAGTTTAGTAGTCTTGGTAACCTAGACACAAAATTTAATCTTACATTAAATTTGAGTAAAAAAATTACAACATAATTTTTTTCCAAGATTAAAATTATTCCTTGTAGCATATACTACATAATATTCATAGTACATTTCATGGATTCATAAGAAAAGAAACAAAATAAGTGTGAGATCAAATTTGTAATGTCCGGGTTCCGGAAGATTCCCAAAGGCGCCCTGTACCTGGTTGGTCACATGGCCTCAAGCGCATTACCCCAAATTCTAGAGGATACCGACTAGTAGCGAGGGCTTTGGTTGAGATAGTGGGGAAAGTATTCCCTCATTGGTAGAGTGACACAATAGAAATGAAATAGATAACAATAGCATAAGAAATAATAATACCATACAACAGTAAAAAGTAGAAGACTGAAGTAATGACCAACTGAAGCACATATATAATGATTCATGATTAATATGTCTAGGAAAGCATACAAACAAGTTAAAATGATGAAATATAGTACTAAACCAATTACAAAGAAACAAATAAACTCCAGCAGCATCACAAGACATATCTTGGTCCCATGCTCCCCAACTCCACAGCAATCAAGTACCCGAAGTAGAAGAGTGCTTTCCATTATCTATACCTGCAACAATATAGTCTGTTTGGGCCCAAAATCATGACCTAAATAGGGTGTGAGACAAATCCAAGTATGTAACCACCCAAAGATATGTGCCTAATAGTCAGTGAATATATATGGTATGTAATAAGCAAAAAGAAGCGGTAAACAAGGAATTACTCAAAAGTAAACAATACTACAATTTCAAATGCATTCAAATTTCATATGTCAAGTAAGCAGCTAGTCACATACAGGTAATCCTCTGGGAAGTACTCAAAACCTAACCCCTCTGGTTCAACCAAAACAAAAACAAAAAGCAACCCTCTAGGAAGTACACATATTCTAACCCCTCTGGTTCAGCTTTATCAAAGACTCTCTGAGGAAGTACTCACCGTCAATTCCCCCTATGGTCTCGTATCGGTAACTAATAGGCACTTTGAGGAATCACTCGATGTCCAATTCCCCCTTGTGGAACATATTTAGGAAACTAAATACACTCTAAGAGATCACAAAGTCCATCCCCCCTATGGTCTCACAACGTAATAGTAAAACAGACACTCTGGAGAAGCCCTCAACATCCATTCTCCCTATAGTCTACTATACCAGGTTCTCATGGCCCTTTGTAAGTGAATCGTGCACAACGATATATGGCAGCTAAAGTGAACCACAAGAACTACTTGGCTAAAAATTTTATGGAATATCGCAACATGGTAAATAATAATCACTCCACCCTAACAATACTAGGCATGGAAAGAAAAGCAGCAGCCTGACAGGCAGAGCTAGACCAAACGGTCAAAAACAAGAAAACATGGGGAAAACATCCATAGCTTGGAAACGATAACCCTATTCACAATCAATTAACCTCTATCCAAACAACAAGTCATAGTAGGCAATAAAAGGGCTAAAAACCATAAACACCCAATACCCTGAACAAGGGTATTGTGCACTATGGAACATATAACTCAAAGACTAACTACGAAAAGGCACAAACCACCTACCTCGGCATCGTGATATCAATATACATGAACCTTAGGACTTGAATCGCCCAAGAACACTATAGATCTACAAAAATGTTAAAAAATTTCAACCGAGGATAACTCATGAAAGAGGAGAAAACAAGAGATGAGGCTCTAGAAGAAAGGAGAACTCACTGATGAGATTCCAATGCAACCGATGGAGGTTGAATCGTATAATGGATGTAAAATCAGGGGCTCAGTACAGATTCACACCATACGGTCTCTCCTAGATGAGACGGGCGAAGAAGAAGATGGTTCTATCGATTAGACATGACCTCGGTCCATTTAATGGGAAAAAAAGAATGTACATAGTGTGTACTTTAGAAGTACATGGTGTGTACTTGCCTTAGTCATCCCCAGCTTTAGGAAGTCTCTAGTTCACCACACACAGCCATGTTCTTGGCCATTACACTTTCATCACATGGTCACCAGCGCCAACTAGGTACATGGTATGTACTTAAAGTACACGATGTGTACTCCTGAAATTTATAGAAACTCCTCTTTTCTAAAAAACAACCAGAAAAGAAGATTCATACATGAAAAAAATATCTGGGTTCTTACAAACTCCCCCCTTAAATAAATTATTCCCCAAATTTCTCTAACAAGGTGGCGTAGAAGAAGAATCATCAAACAGATCTGGACACTATGATCGTACATCAGCCTCCCTCTCCCAAGTCTCATCCTATACTCGCCCGTGATGTCATAGCACTCGTACCATAAGAACAGACTTTCCAAAGAGAACCTTCTCACTTCGATCACCAATCCAGATAGGATTCTCCTAAAACGAGGCGTCCACTACGAGCTCAACCTCCTCAAGTTGGAAAACATGAGATGGGTCTGAGAAGTAACATCGGAGCTAAGAAATGTGGAAGAAATCATGCATATCCTGGTACCTGTGAGATAACTGCAACCGATAGGAAACTGGCCTGACTCTCACTAAAATCTCAAATGGCCCAACATACATCAGAGAAAGCTTACCCTATCACCAAATCCTCTTGTGTCCAAACTTTAGTGTGACATATAGGAAGACCTGATCTCCAACCTCAATCTCTAGAGGTCATCTCTATCGATCAGCATAAGACTTCTGTCAAGACTGTGCAGTAGCCATCCTATTTCAAACCAACACTATCTGCTCTATGGTCTCCTAGACAAGATGAGGTCCCATTATAGTAGCCTCTCCTACCTACAGCCAACATAAGGGTGATCAGCATGGATTTTTCGTACAAATCCTCATAAGGTTCCATCTTAATAGTTTTTTTAAAGAACTATTATTGTTGGAAAAGTCTACAAGAGGTATGTGATTCTCCCAAGAACCTCCAAAATCCAAGATGAATTCTCAAATCACGTCCTCAAGCACCTGAATCGTACGCTCATACCGGCCATCTTTCTGAGGATGGTAAGTTGTACTCAGAAGTACCTATATACCCAAATCCCTCTGAAGTCCCTTCCAGACCTGATAATTAAAACATGCATCCCTGTCAGAAATAATGGAGTGTGAAACCCCATGTATACGTATAATCTCTCGGATGTAAAACCTCCCAAGATCATCAACACTGAAGGTCTCTTTGATCTGCAAGTGATAAACCTCCATGAGTATATCAATGACAATCCATACTACATCATTCCCTTGAGGCGATCTCGACAAACCTGTCACCAAATCCATCGCAACATCGTTCCACTTCCACTCGAGAATGGGTAACTACAGCAAAATCCATGTTGGTAATTGATGCTCCACCTTCACCTTTTGACAGGTGGAACTCCTCATGACAAAACCAATAACATATCTCTTCATACATGGAAACCAATATGGATGGTGTAGATCATGATACATCTTGGTGACACCAGGATGAACTACCCAAACTGAGGAATGAAAGTACCGCATTAGTTCCCCGCATATGTCTTTTGACATCCATACGCACCCATGAAAACTCAAGATCTCATCATCTCCTATGGTCCATCCCAGAATAGGATCCTCTCTTGACACACTCTCTCGTAGGATTAGTCCTTCTGAATCTGATAGATGACTCATTCTCACTCGATTAAGTAAAGTATAGGTAATATCCATAGAAGAAAGAAATGTATGCCTCTGTCTATCATCCACCTCCAAATGAATCTCAAAGAACAGATCCATAATCTTCCGCTCATTGTTGGACTCTTTAATTACCTTTATCTAAGTTCTTATTCTGAATGCATCAACCATTTTGTTGCCTTTCCCAGGCGTGTAGGAAAGTGCAAAGTCAAAGGACTGAAGGTACTCAACCCACCTTTGTTGTCTCAGATTTAGATCATACTGAGTGAAGATATACTTGAGACTTTTGTGGTCTGTGAAAACCACAAAATGCTCTCTTAGAAGATAATGTTTCCAACAACATAAATAATGAACAATTGCATCCAACTCGAGATCATGCATCGGGTAGTTCCTCTCATGTGGCCTCAACTACCAAGACCCGTACGCAATGACTCCTTCCCCTGTATAAGCACTTCTCCTTGCCCGATACCTGATGAATCATATTAAATAGTATAGATCTTTCCCGGATCGAGAAAAACTAGTATCAGTGCTGAATTCAACCTCCCTTTCAGCTCCTGAAAGGCTGACTTAGAAGAATCTGACCACAAGTACATCACACCCTTCTTAGTCAGACCCCTAAGTGGCACTTCTAAGTGTGAAAATTCTTGTATGAAACGTCTTTAGTATCCATCTTCTTACCTCAAAGATGTTCTTTAGCTACTCCTAGGAAACTGCTGCTCTCACTTTCTCTAGGTCTACTGATACTCCTGTCTTTGAGATAACATGACCCAAAAGGTGGATTTGGTCCATCCAAAAGTGGCATTTTGAGATCTTAGCATATAATTAATTCTCTCTCAATGTACTCAAAATGATCTCAAGATGGGTAGAATGTTTGTGTCAATTGTGAGAGTACACCAAGATATCATCCATGAAGACCACCAAGAATGAATCCAAGTATGGATAGAACACTTGGTTCATTAGTGCCATGAAAACTACAGGCGTGTTTGTGAGACCGAATGGCATAACCACATACTCGTATAGACCATACCTACTCTGAAAGGTTGTAAGAGGTATATCTGATGGTCTAACGCAAAACTGATGATAACCAGATCTCAAGTCAATCTTTGAGAACACTCGGGCTCCTAAAAACTGATCAATGAGATCATCAATCCTCAGTAAGGGATATCGGTTCTTGACTGTCAACTGGTTCAACTTCTAATAATCTACAAAAAGTCGAAGGGTACCATCTGCCTTCTTCGCAAATAGTATAGGTGAACTCCATGGAGAAGTACTGGGTCAAATGAACCCATTACCTTATAACTCCTCTAGCTGCATATTGAGATCTTGTAACTCTGGTGTAACCATCCTATAAGGAGGAATGGACACCAGTGCCTCTCCTGCAACAAGATTAATAGAAAAGTCTATCTCTCGCTTCAGAGGAAACCCAGAAAATTCCTCTGGAAAGACATCCCTAAAACGATCCACCACTAGAGTAAATTCCAACTATGATGTCCCCTAGTCATCCAGATATAGACTGGAAATATGGGTCGTAACTCCTCCCAACCCATGATGCTCGGGTCCTGCTCTAATCACCTGAACATCCCATTCACCCTTATGAAGAAATGATCCTCCCTCTAGTGATGTGAAACTCACCCTATGACGATAGTAGTCAACAACAACCTGGAAGGGGACTCACCAGTCCATTCTGAGAATGACATCATAGTTTATCATCTCTAAGACATAAAGGTCCCAAAAGAAGTGACACCCACCAACCCCAAGAGGGAACTCCTTGCACTAACATACACTAGCCATTCTTGTCCCCAAAAGAGTTCCCAGCGTCAAGACATCAGCATAAGTAAAGATACAGAGCCCAAGTATCTCCACAACAGTAACAGATATAAAACTATGGGAAGCCCCTGTATTGAAAAGAGCAGAATCTAAAACTGAGGCAACAAGAATAGTACCATGAACTATAGAGGGTATGGGATCCTTCTTCTACTGGGTTTGCTCCACTGCAAAATATTGGCTTGTACCGTGGCCTCGTGACCCTGCCTAACCACCCTAAGTTGATCCACCATGTTGTCACTAAAATCTTGATGAATGGCTACCACGGTAGTGACCTTCATCTTAGCTTGAATGGCCGGAAGAAATCCAATTCCCAGACTGATGAGAAACTGGTGGTGCTTCTCCTGAACGCATATTCATAGAAGAACCCCTATAACCTTCTACTGGTGAGAAGAACTGACAGAAGCACTGAATATGAACCATCTTGGCGCAAGATTGGAACTCTACTGGGTATCTTGGGAAAAGTGTCTTGGTATGCCCGACCATTCTGCACTAGTAGCATACCACCTAGCTACCTAAAGGTGCATCCCGCCTACTCAGATCTCTATGTGTAGACTCCCTGACGTGCTTCCTACTATCAACAGAAGAAGTACCAACTCTAGATGTTGAACCGCCTAGGCCCACATCTCTATAATCCCTCATTTTATGCTCTGTGATCAGCACCTGTTTGACTATAGAAGTGATGGAAGTCAGTCTAAAGATGTTCACCTCAAATCAGATGTCGTGCCTAAGACCATATTCAAACTGCATTGACAGGAATAACCCATCACCTCCTAGATTAGGGGTGAAGCGCTGCAACTTTTTGAAGTGAGAAGAGTACTCCATAACTGAAAGATTACCCTAATCCAGACTCATGAACTCTTAGGCTATATCGGCCCCCAAATTCTCTAGGTAGAATTAATTATAGAAGGTACACTGGAACTCATCCCAAGTCATAACCTGCTGGTGTCCTGCCAGTGAGATCACATCCCACCAACTCTTGGAAGAATCCCAAATCATATATGTAGCGAGCTTCACCCTCCTCTATGGAGGCATCTCCAGATGCTTGAAGATAGAAAGCATGGCTTCTAACCATGACTCTACAGTATGAGGTCCTCCTTCCCCTGTGAAGGTGGGAGAATGTTTCTGCTGGAAAACCCATGTCAACTCTATCATCGAAGGGGAAGGATGTGGTACTCCTTGGAAGGTCTACATGAACCTCATGAAGCCCTATCGGAAATGTGCATCACCACCTATATCCGGAATAACTGTTGGTTCCAATACTAGCACTACAGGAGGATCTATTGGTGGTACCTGATCATCCATGTTCGGAGTCTGATCACCGCCCTGTAATTGGCATACAACCGGAGGATGTCTTGGTGGAATAACTCTACAAGGTCAATATCACACCTTAGGATCAAGATTACCAAATACTGAAACTTAGAAGTGTAAGAAGGGAATAAGAGAAAGAAACCGTTTAATTTTTTCAAAACATGGATACACGGCGTGTATAATGCCTACACGGCGTGTTCCCTTAAGCCTTCACATGGGCATGTACTTTTTCCAACCCAGTTCATGTAACACCCCATACACACGACGTGTTGTGCTAACACATGACATGTACATGAATCTTCTTCCCTTGCTCGAGTTCTTTTACATGGCTAAGCCACAAGGTTTCCCTAGAACAATACTACACGGTGTGTTAGTGCCAGACACAACATGTACTAGACAAACTTCACTGACCCATGTTGTCAGTTACACAGCTGGATACGAGGCTCACTCTACACAGCGTGTTCCATATGGACACGACATGTACTTCCTGATTTTTCATCCACCTGTGTCGTTAGTCACACGGCCAGATACAAAGATCACTCTACATGGAATGTTCTAGATGGAAATGGTGTGTACTTCCTGATTTTTCATCCACCTGTGTCATTAGTCACATAGCCGGATACAAAGTCTCTACAACATGACATGTAAAACTACTGCACGGCATGTCCGCCCAAAGATTTTCTCAACCCCACATCTCTTTCCACACAACCAGTGACACAGTTAGAGACTACATGGCATGTACTTAAGAAAAACAGTTCCTTCCTAAATAGAAGGACCCATAGAATGTATTCATCATTACACATTATGTATTCAAGGTTTTTCCGAATAGTAAGCCTCAGAAACTACTCTGGAACCTAGAAAACACTGAAACAAACATTTAAGTGCCAAATTCTAATCTGTGAGGACCCATACTCCCTGTAAATCAAATCATGGTATCTTATACATGGTATAAAATGAATAACAAGGCAATGATCCACCAAATTCCGATTTCATGAGGTCCCATAACACCTCAAGAACCAAAGTTTGGGATTAATTTAAACGAAACCTTACACAATTCAATACCCTATAAAAAAGAAGGTATTCTATCAAGGCATCTATCACAACATCATGCATATCTAACACAACATCTATCACAACAACATGAAATCGGTAATGCACCATAAATGGAATGGTAATAAAGCATGACATGTGATCTCTAGCAAGTGCCTATATGATGCATGAGATGGAATACCCTCATCTCATCAGGTTGAAACAGAAATAAAACCCCAATAATATCAATAATAATAGCAAAAAACATGTGAATCACCCAACGGTGAAATCAAATCAATTGTAATAACTTCAAAACTATAAAAATTGAAATAACGAGGTAAATTATCTTTTCCTTGTACACGGGTGAGCTACTCCTGGGCACAGTTTATTACCAAGTACCTATTTCCTTCCTATCCCTAGATATAGGCTCCAAACTATAACTCAAGAAAAAAAATAATCCTCTGATACCACTTTTTAATGTACTAGTTTTGGAATCCGCCTAGAGGTTCCCCATAGATGGTTGGTCATGTGGCCTCAAGCGCATTTCCCCGAATGTCAGAGGTTGCTGACTAGCAGCGAGGGCCTTGGGTGGGATATTAGGGAAACTATGCCCTCATTGGCAGAGTAACACAGCAGAAATGAAATAGATAACAATAGAGGAAGAAATAATAATACCATACAATAGTAAATAGCTAAAGACTGAAGTAATAAACAACTAGAGAACATATATAATGATGTATGATTCATATGTCTAGGAAAGTAGCCAAACAAGTCACAATGCTGAAATACAGTACTAAACCAAGTTCAAAGAAACAAATAAACTCTATTAGCATCACAAGCCTTAGCTTGGTCTCATGCTCACCATCTCTACAACAATCAAGTACCTGAAGTAGAAGGGCGCTTTCCCTTATCTAGACCTATAACGATATAATTTGTTTGGGCCCAAAATCATGATTCAAATAGGTTGTGAGATCAATCCTTGTAGGAAACCACCTAGAGATATATGCCTAAAATTCAGTGAATATATATGGCAGGAAATAATCAAAAAGAATTAGTAAAAAAGGAAATACTCAAAAGTAAACAATACTACAGTTTCAAATGCATTCAACTTTCATATGTCAAGTAAGAAGATAATCACAAACAGGTAACCCTCTGGGAAGTACTCGCAGACTAACACCTCTGGTTCAACCAAAACAAACACAAGAAACCATCTGGGAAGTACACACACTCTAAAACCTCTGGTTCAGCTTTATAAAAGACTCTCTGAGGAAGCACTCACCATCAATTCCCCATGTGGTCTCCTATCGGTAACTAATAGGCACTCTGAGTAAGCACTCAACGTCTAATTCCCCCAGTGGCCCATATCGAGGAAACTAAAGACTCTCTGAGGGAGCACAAATTCCATCTCCCATGTGGTCTCGAAACATAACAGTAAAACATACACTCTAGATAATCACTCAACGTCCATTCCCCCTATGGTATACTACATCAGGTTCTCACGGCCTTGTGTAATTCAATCATGCACAACGATATATTACAGCCAAAGTAAACCTCAAGAACTACTTGGTTTAATAGTCTATAGTATATCACAGCATGGAAGATAATAATCACTCCACCCTAACAATAATAGGCATGGAAATAAAAGTAGCAGCCTAACAGGAAAATCTAGACCAAACGGTCAAAAACAAGCAAACATGGGAAAAACATCCATATCTTGGAAAAGATAACCCTATTCACAAAAAATTAACCTCTATCCAAACAAAAATTCATAGCAGGCAATAAAATGTATAAAAACCATAAATACCCAATACCTCGAACAAGGGTATTGGGCACTTTTGTACATATAACTCAAAGACTACTTATGAAAGGGAACAAACCACATACCTCGGCATCGTGAGATCGATATACGTGAACCTCAGGCCTTGAATCTCCCAATAAATCCATAGATCTACAAAAATGTTATGAAGTTTCAACCAAGGATAACTCATGAAATAAGAGAAAACAGAATATGAGGCTCTACAAGAAAGGAGAACTCATTGATGTGATTCCAACGCAACTAATGGAGGTCGAATCGGAGAACAGATGGTGAGTCGGGGTCTCAGTAAAAATTCACACCATACGGTCGCTCCTGGATGAGACGGACAAAGATGAATATGGTTCTGTTGATTAGACGTGACCCCGATCTGTTAAATGAAAAAAAAGTGCATGGGGTGTACTTTAGAAGTACATGGTTTGTACTTGACTTAGTTGTCCCCCGCTTTAGGCAGTCTCCAAGTCACTACACATGGCCATGTGCTCAGCCACTACACGGCCAACACACAGTCACCAGTGGAAACCGGGTACATGGCGTGTACTCCTGAAATTTCCAGAAACTCCTGAAATTTCCAAAAACTCCTCTTTTCTCAAAAACAACCAGAAAATAATATTCATACATGAAAAGAAGATCTGGGTTCTTACAAAATTCTTTGTAAGGGTTATATACATAGGAAGCTACCATGAATCAATAATAATAATTGAAAATCTATGACATTTAAAAAACATTACTATCATGAAAAGTTATGGAATAGTCGATATGTAAAGGTAAATAACTGAAAACACATGTCTTTTAACTAATAAATTGATAATGAACTGCATCGATAGATAATATCATTGTGAAAATATCATGGATAATAATAAATGAATTCTTAATGAAGGAAATGCATAATTATTGGATTTCATGGCTTAGTCACATGATACCTCTACTATAAAGACTTTTCATAGGATGGTTTAAAACTACAGGTAGAAACCTGTTTAATTCTAGATTGATAATTTGTCTCATGAGACAAACCGATGCATCAAGGGGGTATCTATAACCAGAACCTACCAATATCATCATGTCTAAAACAATCCTCATATATGAAATAATCAATTTAATTCATGAAAAATGTTCCTTATCATCAAATATTTGTATTGGGCAAAGAATATGAATTTTTCAATATATCCCCAGATAAATAAATAATTTTCAATTTTTATGAACATATATATAAATAATATATTCTATATTAAATAAATATATTAATAACAAATAATATCGATATTTTTTTTAAATTTAATGTTCAATTATCATAGAAAATTGAAAATTTTAATGGAATATTAAGGATTATAAAAATGAATCAAGAAATTTAATTTCAATAAATTCCAGGGTCAAAATTATCAAAAACCATCCATAGGTGAAATAAGGATCATATCAATATAACATATACCCATTGGAGTAAGAATAAAGGGTTATTGATTATGAATAGAAATACCATAAAATATCATTAAAAACATTCTTGAGAAAAATATCCTATTCATTTTGAAAGTCAATTTATAAAACTAAATGTTAAAAAAACCTTTTGAAAGTAATTTTATATTAAAATAACATTTTAAACTTATAAAGGAAGCTTTAAAACATTTATGTGGTCATGATGGCTAAAAATTTCATACATTTCAACTATGTTAAAAAAATATTCCCTTCACATTTTTTTATGAAATCCAAATGGTTAATTTTTGAAAATAACATGAAGATTACATTAAAAAAATAAAAAGTAAAAATGGATAAATTTTCTTCAATAAATAAATATAAAAAAATTAGAAACATTTTTGGAAACATGTTTTGAAAACATGGATTTGGATGAAAAATTATTTTCTACAGAAGAGAGAAATGATGTCTGATTTTGTTAAAATATTTTCTCAACCATTTTAATAAAAAAAGGCTGGTAAAATGGTACTATTACTTGAAAAATATCATGAATAAATTGATGAGAATAAAACAAATGGTATTATTAAACAATTATTGAATAATTTCCTTCAAAGTAAATTTTTTGATAAATAATCTCAACAAGAATGAGATTGTGGAATAAACCCTTACAATGATTATAATGTTGATGTGAGAATTAACCACTGAATCTATTACGTGTTTCAAATGTAAATCCAAATAAAATAAGTGTATATATAACATAATATTTTCAAAAGTCAATACACACATAATAATATAATATTAATCATACTTATGAAGTAATAAAACCCAATGAAAAGAAATTTGGTAATGAAATTATTCACCACTTAGTAATTTTCATGTCAAATTTCCATGGATGAAATGATTCGAATTAAAATATAAAATACCATGAAATTTTAATAAATTGTGATATTACATGTAAAATGGGAAGTATACACACCATCTAAAATAAATTAGTGCATAACATACAAATGTTCCTTAATTAAAGGAAATTGAGACAAAATCTCATACAAATTGGGTAACTTTCAAATTATAACCTCTTTTAACGAATAAGTATTAATTGAAACTTTAAAATAAATGAATAAATATTTATTAATGTTAAATATATCAAAGGGTTTGTATATACACCATATGAAATTGAATTGTTCTATTATAAAAAATTAGTCTCAATGGAATGTAATTTGAGGTGAAATATCTTACCTAACACTTATTTTTGGTGGAACATTCCTTAGAGTCCTAAAAATGGTTTTAAAAAATTTATTAACTTAATTAAGAAATGAATTATTATTTATAATATCATATATAAGGTATAGGATTCATGTGGATCAACCCTTTGTGTGTTTCCAAAGACCGAGTTGCTCGGAGGAGGCTCAGAGAATGTCTGCAGGATTTTGGATGTGAATTGCTGAAAATAGGAATAATTACACATCATTTAAGTCAAGTTCATGATGTGTAAGTTTTCAAGGTTAACAAATAAAAAATTGGGGCATTTTTTAGAGGAATCAAACACTTAGGATTACATGAGGTGAAAGGTGATTACATGTCATGTAAATTCCCAATGTTGTAAGTTTTAAATGTTTTTAGCCACTCAGATTTATCAAACCCCATAGATGAAACACCTCTCTTCTAATTCTAGGTGATTGGTGACCCCCTCTTAGACATTTTGGGGATTCCTTTTCCATGGATCAATCCTTTGCTTCCCTCTTTCAATCCATTTTCCATCCAAGGTATGTTATACCTCCATTCTTGAGGATTCTTCGATCTGTTTCCTCTCATTCCTCTTTTCTATATGATGGATATTTATATCCATGTTTCTAATAGGGTTATTTGGTTTTTTTTACACATTTGTGGTGTGGAATCCTTGGGTCGATGCATTTATTTAGGAGAGGCAATTGGGAACCACAACATTGGTCCATTATCATGTGAACAACATTGAAACCTTTTTTAGGTAAGTGACTTATTGCTTCTATATTTATTTATGTGAAATCATAGATCTATCATGATTTATCACCTTAGATGGTAATTAAATTAACCTAATTAATTACATGAACTGGATTAAATAATTGGTATCGATCACTTAGCGATGTTGTTGTTTATACCATGATAATGGGTTGCCTCCTAATTTTCTAGATAGTGTGATATCTATGCACTTCTTATTGTGCTTGGTTTATTATGTGAAATTGGTAAACATAAAGACAAAATTTGTTGATAATTAATTAGATAAAATATTAAATATTCATGTTTAATTAATTCGTTTGTTGTTGTAATTGTATGTTAATCAAATTTATGCAAGTATTAATGTTTAATTGAATGGGTTAATAAACCTAAACCATGATAATTATTGTTAATAAAATAATTAAATTCAAGTTAAATTAATTTTTTAATTAATTTTTGATAGCTTCATATATCTTGTTTCTTATTTTTCCCGCAATTGGAATCTTTAAATAATGAATTTGTTAATTCAATATGGAATAAAAATATGTTGTGTAATAAAAGATAATG
The DNA here is from genome assembly GCA_963277665.1 of Viscum album. Taxonomy (NCBI): domain Eukaryota; kingdom Viridiplantae; phylum Streptophyta; class Magnoliopsida; order Santalales; family Viscaceae; genus Viscum; species Viscum album. The sequence continues at coordinate 54,933,942 of OY728143.1, read as the reverse complement.
CCTTTGTAGGGAATGGGTGTCCTTATTTATTGTAAAGTTTGAGTACCATGTGATGTGGATCTATGATATCTCATTTTATGTAAATACCAGATGCATTTCTTTAGGACCAAGATCATATTTTCAATGTTTTTTTCGTACTACTTGTGATGTGATGTGAGCCTGGGATGGCTAAGGTTGGAGGGATATTGTAGTATGTGGGGTGGGGATTCTCAGATTTTGTGGTAATAATTGACGCCTATGGTGGTAGTATGCATTAGGATATGCATGTGGGTGTAGGGTAGGACACCAGGGATGAAATAATGGGTCAAAGATAGGCTTACTCATTGATATGAAAGTTGGATGCATGTTTGAATATGTTGTTTGGATGACAGTCATGTTGTTTGTTTATCTGATTTCCTTTCCCCACTACTTGAGGTAAATGGATGTGATTAGTTGTATACCTTGTTTGGTATGTTATTATGTTTTCCTATAGTAACTAGTAATATGGAAATTTATAATTTTAATAAGTTAATAGATATTTAACCCATGGGGTTGGATCTTGCTGGGATTCTATACTAAGGTAATAATTTTGAGAAGTCGTGGACTCAATTTGATTATGCCTAAAGAGAATCGAATATTGTTTTAATGCTAATGTAGTGTAATGTGGAAGTGGTAATCATTAATTAATGGTTAAATAATTAATCTATGTAAATTGAAATAGATGAAAAGTAATAAAGTAATTTAATATATCACTTAAAATGGTTGTGTGCTTATTAGATATCTGGTCTTAGCAAAGGCAGTCAGGAGTTTGAGAGATGTTAGTTATAGTTGAGTATGATACTAGGTTATTCCCATAGTGTGGTTGAAAGCTATATTATATCATGTACTTTTTATGTTTCTATACTCTATTCCACCTTTTTGATTATGTCAACTGACACCCTAGGGATTCTGATCCATGGGGGTATTTTCCTCTACCTCAATGTGGGAGGATAGATGGATGACTACCCACTTTGACCCTTCTCTCTTCTCATAGTAGTTACTTGTGCTGGTATGGATGGCATTTAGTTTTCCCCATATATGTGTGTATAGGGTTTTAATGTCTTGTGGTTATTTTCACACATATATATTATGGATATAGTTTCTTAAGGACTATTATAGGTGTAACATGTATAAGCTATGATAGCTTGAGGTTCCTTACTCGGTGTATGTGTTGTAATGGATTGAGGTATAATACTCAATGTATGATACACATTATGTTTTTTTTTTGCTCTTATAAACTACCCAGTTACCTTTGGTTACATGGATGTGGTGGTGTGTTTCACGAGGTGCATGTTGTGGTGATTTGCCCAAGTGTTTGCGGGATAGCCTTTTTTGGAGAGAGATTCTTAGGACGTGCGATGTTGGGGAAGAGTTACAAAATAGTGGGGAAGTAGTAGAGGGTTACCCTTTATATTCATTATTATATAATATACTCTTGTATGAGTTATTGGTGAGATTATTAATGGTGAGGCTGGGAACTTAGTAAACCTATTTAGGTGATGAGTTGGTATCACTTGTTGTTAACAACGATTTAGCATGATTTCTTTACCTATTGCACGAGAGGCTCCATGGAAGATCCTACTAATTATACTATTATACTCAACCTATGTATATATAAACTATTTTTTATGTAAGATGGAGTAGGTTGGAGATCAGTCTGGTTACTGCAATCTTGGGATTTAGTAGGAAATGTTTGAGCTTTGTGGTCACTATCATCTTTAGTTTTCTTTTGGTACTTGTAGTTTTCTTTTATATTATAGTCTGAGTAGGATTTTGTTGGTGTCTATCTTGTCCCTATCTTTTAAATTCATTCTCTTAGAGGTTAATGCCTCCCATCTATGTGTTTATTATACCCTTAGTGTTAGTCACCAACTCGGGGCCTACTAGAGGTGGGAATCAGGTGTCACTATCTCTTTCCTCTCATTGTTGTCCTAGGGGGTACACTTTGTGGGGAGGGGGTTATGAAAGAGTGGTATCAGAGGTCTTGTTAAGGGACAAGATGGAGTTTGGAGTTATGTACAGGTGAGGTTTCATGGGATGGTAGGGAAACAATGTTATTAATGTTTACCGTGAACTATAAACATGGGATACCGACATAGACACAAGTATTTAGGACCCCATGTGATCTGATGCATAGACCTTTAAGGTTATAGTGGATAATAAATGAGGTGACACTGGATGTAGAGTATAGTCCTAATAAAGGATCATTCATTATTATTTATTTTTTCTCTTTTTAAATGGGTAGACCTTGGGATAGGTTAACCTAAAATGAATAAAATAAAACAATTAATTAATATTAATATCTTCCATATTCCAGGATTAAGAGCTCTAAATAGTTTTTATTTTTCAGTTATGGATCCAAGTCAATTTTCTTTTTAGGTTCTTGTATAATATGTTTAGAAAGTGGTTCCAATATATCACCATAGAGTATAGGTTGATGATGATGAAACTTGGAGGAGGACACTATAAGAGTTTTAATTCCAGAGTCTATAGAGGTACGTGGGATCTATTTCAGATATAGTCACAGATAACTAGTTAGAGGAAGTTGAGATAGCCTTTAGATTGATCCTTTCTCAAAATAATCATTGGGTTTCGTTGTATTTGACTATGTTGTGTGGGCAGTGAGGTTGTGGTGGTTCTTGTTCATTAGAGATAATGAGGAGTCAAAAGTCACGTGGGAGGAGTTCTGAGACTAGTTCAATGCCAAGTTTGTTTCTTCGACCACGAAGGTGGATAATTTTTAGGAGCTTCTTACCCTTCAGCATGGGAGCTCCAGTGTGCATGAGTCTGATATCCATTTTAGGAACCTTCTACAACATGATTTGAACATGTTTCCAGATGAGGAGGTCAGGGTGAGGAATTTTGAGGAGGCTTTACATCCAGAGATCCAATTCCAGGTCACCCTATTTATGATTAAGATCTATCTAGAGGTGATAGAGAGAGTAGAGGTATTTGATAAAATATTATCCAGAACTAGATAATCATTAGAGGGGATCCATCAGAATTCATCATGAAGTTGATATGTGGTTTGGGGTTCCTAGTTTTTAGGATAGAAGAGCTTCTAATCAGTAGAGGGTCGGACCACCCCTCAATGTCTCATATCACTAGGGGTGAAGGATATCATTCTTATTCCAAGGGATCAGATGTATATTTTTATTATGGAGGTTTATGTCACCAGTGATGATAGTTCTCAAACTTTTTAATCAGTCATCATGCACCAGTTTTCCCACTTCAAGTTCTTCTGTTGCGATAGTACTAGTTTAGGTAACAACACTAGGATTCTCTAGTTTAGGATTAGCATAGAGCATATGGAGAAAGTAGATGATAGAATCATGATTCTTTACATACTCATATATTATATTGAGGCTATGTAGGTGGTCATAAATAGGGTTAAGAGTTTGTGTAGTAGTTCATGGTTAGCTTCATGCTTTAGTGTTTCCTATTCTAGGCGATCCAGACATCATTCAAGGTACCCTTTGCTTTTTTTCTACTTGGGTTCATTCCTTGTTTGATCTTTGAGTAACAAAATCCTTCATATCACCTACCATTATCTATTCTTTGGTAATTTTTATAGAGATACTTCCAGGGCCATTGGCATTAAATATTCTATTTAGAGGTCGAATTGGATCTTTTGATGTATGTAGAAATTGTGAGCTAGTGCTGGGGAAGCACCACTCTTGGGAAGATTTCCTATAATTAAGGATACAAACACATGACATCATCCTCATCATGGATTTTTTTATTCAATTTATTCTATCAAGGATTTAATTAGGAGTAAAGTTGTGTTCTTCGATGCTGATTGAGAGAAAATAGTGTTTTTTGGCAAGTGAGACCCTCATATGGGTCATAGGCGTGTTTTTCCCTTATCATCATTGATAGATGATATGGTGTTAAGTTTATATAAGGATCAATAGTTGGAATTTCCTAGTTTTCTGGGAGATCACCCTAATGTATTTCCATAGGAATTTTTAGCGTTACTCCCTCGACAAGAGATCGAGTTCGAGATATAAATATAGCTAGGTGTATCTCTTATCTCGGTGTCTCCATATAGGATGGTTCCTTATGAGTTGAGAGAGTTGTGTATATATCTCGATGGTCTATTATAGTGTGGTTTTTCTCATCTGAGTGTGTCACCATGGGGTGAACCATTTTTTTTCATAAAAAAGGCTGACAATAGTTTGCGGTTATGTATCGATTATCATCGTGTAAACCAAGTGACAGTGAAGAAACTCTACCCTATTCTATGGATTTATGATTTATTTGATCAACTTAAGGGTCGAATTTGGTTATAAAATATTTATTTGTGGTTAGGATATCATCAGATTCATGTAAAGGATGAATATGTCTTGAAGACTATATTTCATTGTCATCGTGGGAATTGCAAGTTTTTTGTGATGTCATTCGGTGTGACAAATGCTCCAACTGTGTTCATGGGATTAATGAATGCTATGTTCCATGAGTTTCAATAAATATTCTTGGTCATTTTTTCTGAAAACATACTTGTGTACTCTATGTCTGAGGAGGAGAATGCAAATAATCTATGTTCCATTTTGGGTGTTCTTTATTTTGAGCAGCTCTTTGGTAAGTTACCGAAGTTGAGTTTTGGGATTTTGAATTAGATTTCTTAGGTCATTTTGTATCTCAATAGGGAGTAGATGTGGATCCATTAAATATATAAGTAGTTGTGTCTTGGGAATACCAAAATAAAATTCCAAAGGTGTGGAGTTTCCTTGGTCGTGCATGCCATTACAAGAGGTTCGTGGCCAATTTCTCTCAGGTTGAAACGCCTTTGACAGTGTTGATAAGAAATGATCGGGTGTTCTAATAGAAAGATCAGTGTCAAAAATCTTTTTAGTATCTGAAGTAGAAGTTGTTCATTTCTTCATTTCTTTCACTTCAAGTAAAAGGTGTTTGGTTTGATGGTTTTTCTGATGCATCATGTCTTGGGTTAGGTTGTGTTCTGATGCAGTAGAGATTGAACATTTCTTATGGGCCTTGGTAGTTAGGTCCCCATGAACATAACTATTCCACCTAAAATATTGATTTGGATTTAGTGGTTATTTCATTGATGTTGTTGAGAAATTAAATAATAGGTGATTTTTTTTGGTCTTCACCAATCATAAGATCCTGAGGTATGTTTTCCCCCATCATGACTAAAACATGCATCAGCATCGGTGGATGGAGTTCTTATAATATTATGACTTTAAAATTTTTTATACACATGGAAAGAGGAATATTTTGGTTGATTCACTAAGAAATAAGTCATGAAGTAATGTTGTGTGGGAATCAGGTGATTCCTGGAGTGTTATGGAAGAAATTTCCTCAGTTCACATAGATATGGGAGAAGTCGCGGAAAATGTTGTATTTTTCATATGATGGTGTAGTCATCCCTAGGTCAATAGGTGGAAGAGCCCCAATTGGGGTATCATGAGGGGGAGATCTGAAGAGACTGAGTTATTTGTGGTGAGGCCCCTAATGGTTGGTCTGAGGATGAACAAAACTAAGTGTTGTTTCAGGGAAGGCATTTTTCCTTTGGGGATGCATGAGATAGTTCTCATAAAGTTCTATAGTTTTCCTTTGGCAGTACATCCTGGCATGAAAAATATTCAATAATATTTGAGGGGACAATTATGGTTTCCTAAGTTGAAGTTTTTAGTTTTAGAGTTTGTGTCTTGATTTTTAGTCTTCCATATGGTGAAGGTTGATCACCAGGTTCTTGATGGTTTGCTCCAGCTATTAGATGTTCTTAAGTGGAAGTGGGAGGATAACTCTATGTACTTTGTTACTTGTTTACCTCAATATCATGGATTCTGTGATGATATATAGGTGGTATTGAATCATTTGATCAAATCATACCACTTTATATCAATCAAGGAGTTAAACTCATTGGAGGTTTAGTCGAGGTAGTATCAGGAGGAGGTTGTGAGAATCCACAGGGTCCCAAGGATGATCGTTTCCAATCGAGATCTTTATTTTACCTCCTGGGTGGGTAAAGGTATCCAACATGATTTCGGTTCTCAGTTATGCCTTATAACTTCTTTTCATCCTCATATGGATGTTCAGACAGTGCAGACCATCCAAACTTTTGAATACATATAGCGCTCTTGTGTCATGGATTTTGGAGGTTTGTGGATGAGGCACCTTCCCTTGGTATATTTCTCTTACAATAATAGCTTCCACACTAAAATCAATATGAAACCATCAGAAGCCTTGTATGACTGACCTTTTTTTATACATTATGTTGGACTGGGGATAGATAGTCAAAAATTCTCAGACCAAAACTGGTACAAAATATGACAAAGATAGTTTAGGTGATTCATGAGATGATGAAGGAAGTACAGTATCATTAAAAATATTATGTCAATCATTAGAGGAATCCTTTGGAGTTCAATTATAGGGATCATGTGTTCCTGAAGGTGACTCCACACCATGGTCAATAAAGTATTGGTCATGTGATTAAGCTTTCTCCTCGGTTTTTAGGCCTCTCAAGGTGTTTTCTTGTGTTGCACTATGGAATATTAGATAGTTCTTCCCCCATAGATGAGCCGGATACACATTTTTTTCACATGTCACTACTCCATCATTATCTTCTTGATGAATATTGGGAAAATAACTCAAGGAATATTCTCGGTGTTTTTGGAGTGACTGTGTGTGTTCAAAAAGCTAGATGACCTTAGATGTGTATGGTTGATGTTTTCAAAGAAGGCTTTTAAGGTGGTGCAGTTTCCCAATGTTTGACAAATTTTTTGTCCTCAAAATCCGGAATTTGGTTTTTTGGAAAAGGAATTTTTTTTCCATAAAGTATTTTTTATAATTGAAAAAGAAATCGGAAATGCTAGGGTTTTCATATAGCAATGCTATGCAGACTATGAAGGATGTTACGTGGACTTTAAAGCACGGTATGTGGACCAGGTAGGGAAAATGGTTCATGCAAAGCTGTAGGTTCATAGGATGGATTGTCATTTGAGAAAGTGAGGTGGTGATATTTGGATCCATTAATGGATTCTTATGTGGAAGAGATAGGCCATTGTAGAGGAGCAAAGTCATTATGAGGACTTTGAAGGGAAAAGTGGTTCGTATGAGGAGCATGGTACGCAGTGAGGACTATACCGCATAAAATATTTGATTAAAACATATTAAAGGACTTTTTGGATATATTTACCTATATAAGTATTGATAATACCATCATTACTGAGATATTTTTTCATTATAAAACATCTTTACTCTTAGAAGAAATTCAACTATGTCTGAAAGAGTTCACAGGGAGTCTGTGAAGGAGAAGAGGTTCAGGAGGTGGATTCCATGAAAGGGGAAGGAGTTTTCAGGAATAGTTTGTGAAAGTGTTTTATAGGGAACTGTATCCCAAAGAGAAAGAAGGATCTGCATAGAAGAGGTGGTACACAGGACATCAAATGGTCCGTGAAGGAGTGGCAGTTCAGGATGGAAGAACTCATCCACAAAGCAAGGACAGATCATGGAAGAAGGGTTGGTCCACATAATAAGACGTGGTCCATGAAGGAGATATGGTTCATGGAAGTTGAGGTTGTCCAAAGAGGAGAGGTGGTTCGTAAATCATACGTGCTACATATTTTATTGTAGTTCACGGAGGAAGTAGGTTGTTCGTAAAGGGACTAAAACATATCACGAAAGCAATTTTTGCTAACTAACAGTACGCAAAAAAGTGGATTTTATCTATGGGTGAAAATGGGACTTAAATAGAGAATATATCTATAGTTGAGGATGTATTATTTCATTAAAATTAAGGGACCAAAAATTCCATAAACTATGAGTGGATCCCATCCAAGAGAAGTGATCAAAAGAAGAAGAAGACGGTGATTTGTTACACCGAAAGTGATCTAGGAAAAGAGACATAGGGAGTGAACCTTGGGAATGTAGTGAGAAGATCCTAAATATTATAAAGGTAGTGATCTTGGGAATATAATTGATCTATAAATAACATCATTATCGGTAGTGATACTTAGTGAATTTGTTATAATAAGAACATTACCATTGTATACTCCTTGTATGTAGCTTAGTAAGGGTAAACCAAGTAAAAATATTTATGTCCTTATTCTTGCCTTATTTCTTTACTTTTAGTGCATTATCATCAGATAAAATTGGAAAGTACATGATCAATATTAACATTAAATATAATAATAAGTTACCCTTGTAATAAAAATTCATGATCCAGTGGGGTAGGAAGAAGTTTGAAAAGAATGTTTATACCCTGATTCACCCCCCCCCCCCCCCCCCGAGGTATCTAGACCCCTTTTGGACCTAACAACAAATATTATGTCATCGATTGAGGCAGGATCAATGTTGATGATGATACAACCTTTGGGGAGAGTCCTTTAGAGATCCAGTGCTTCTAGGAGAAGGTGTTTCATAGGTGTGTTATCCCCTTAGGTCATGTATTTTGATATCATAGTGGCGTGGAGGAGAGTACAAGGAAACATGAGTCGTAGATATGCACTAAATACCTTGAGCTATTTGATATTTAGATATTCTCTTATAAAGTTGTTTGTTTTGTGTTTTTATACCTTTTTTGGTTTGTGAGATGGATTTCTCTTGTTTCATGTTGTTGCTTACTCTCTTTCTAAGGGTGGTGAAGACATGTGGGGTATCCCACATTCTTTATGTGTATATCTTTATGTGGTTAGATGAGTCTACTCTCATGATATAGGTGGAGAAGACTCAATGGGTTTTTTATCTAATCATCACGGTGAGCCCCTTATGCTTAGGTGAAGTGTTTGAGCTCCTATGGTGATGAGAGCCTTGAGAGGTATCTCGTAGGGTGACTATTTGGATGACCCTTTTCTGTTTCACCTCTCAATTGGTTTTGGATTATTGAGGATGAGAGTTTTGTTATAGGTATATAATGCAAGGGATTGGATCCATGTGGGTTGACCCATTATGTGTTTCTGAAGACCAAGGTTCTTGGAGTTTGATCAGAGGAAGTCTGGAGGGGTTTGGCTGTGAATTTCTAGAAATAGGAAGAATTAAACATCGTGTAAGTCAGGTTCATGATGTGTATGTTTTTAGGGTTAAAAAAATTAGAAGTCGATGTGATTTTCAGTAGAACCAAACCCTGAGTATTACATGAAATTAAAGGGGATTACATGTGGTGTAAATCCATGATGATGTAAGATTTAAATGTTTTTATCCACTTAGTGTTTTCAAATCATATAGTTTCAGCACCTCTTTCTGGATTCCTAGTGACCCGACGACCCCCACTTCAACATTTTGGGGATTCCTTTGCCCAGGATCAATACCTAGATTCCCTCCTTTGATCTGTCTTCAATCCAAGGCATGTTCTACCTCTTTTCTTATGTTTTCTTCAATCCATTTCCTCTTTTCCCTCCTTTCCATGTGATGGTGCTCGATCTACATATTTCTAATGGGGTTATTTTGGTTGTTTGTTGGTGTAGTTGTGGCGTATAGTCCTCAGGTGGATGTAGTTCTTCAGGAGAGGTGATCAAGCTCTATAGTATTGGTCTGTTCTTATATAAAGAATGTTGACACCTTTTTTAGGTAGGGGGTTTTTTTTCTTTTATATTTATTTATATGTAATCGTAGAGTTAGAATGATTTATTGTAAAACCCGAGACTTTTATAAGAAATATTTTGTTTTTATGTTATATAAATCATAAAAGGAATCTTTCACTACACACAACACTAGATTGGATTGCTTTTCATGCAACCGTGACCTTCCTCGATAGCTTGCGTCGTACGCAATACCGAGTTTCACTAAACAACGATATGTTATTATTAAAACTAACCGTTATGAATAGTAATAACCACTTTTTGAAATTTTGTAAATTTTATTTTTGAAAATGGACTTCATTTTTGGATTCGGAATATCAAAATTAGCCTAGGGTGAAATTTTGGTATTTTTCTGAAAACTTTCAATTTTTGATGAATAGTGAAAACACTGTGTTACTATTTAAAAACCGAAATTTTATTTAAATAATTATTTATTTTAATTAAATTTATTTTAGGTCAAAATTGATACATAATGCCTATATAAGTTCAATGCAATTCATTAGAGTCATTTTATAATAGTTTTAGATATATAAAAATTTTATTGAACTTTTCACCGTCTTTTACCCACCTCCTAGGAGAATTTGCAAATTTACATAAAACTTAATTTTACCACTTTTGTGAATGGAATTTCAAAAATACAAGAGACACGGTTGATGTCAATAAGTAAAATGTGGTTCAATGAGATGAAAATAATTTTTTGGTGAATAGTAACTTTTTACTTTTATTTACCACGGTTAAAAGTAAATAGGGTAATTAAGGGTAAAAATGATATTATTATTACCCTAAAACATGTCCTAATTCTATTGGATAAGTGTAATTCGACCAAAAACAACCTTAGGAATAATATATGACCATTTACGCCCACATGGATTAGATTTGGACATTTATTATTAATTTATTTAAAGAAGGGTTAAAATAGTTAAAATCAAAGTTTAATAAGTAAATAATTTTAATATAGGGTTATACATAATATAAATTAGAATATAAATATTAATTAGAAAGATAAAAATATTTCCTACATAATGGTATTTTATTTATAATTTTTAGGCATTAAATAATTTAATTTATTTATGACACAATGATGATGCAGTAATTATCTCATTAATAAAATATTGACATAATTGATGTTATAAATACCAAAATAAATGTAATTTGAGACTTTTTATAAATTCCTCTAATTTTCTAGGTTAATATGACATGTTAGTATTGATTTAATTAACTTTTTTCGAACTAATCATTCTTTTATTATTTTCACAAAAATCAATTACTAAATATTTTCAAAATTGACATAAAATAGTTTTTAAAATAAATATTATATTATTAATTGTTATTTTATTCCTAAAAATATAATGTTCGGCCAAATGACTTAGATAAGGTTATATATATTAATAATAAACAACTTGGGGTTATTTTGTCTTGTTATAGTAAGTTTATTAACCTTATAGTGTAAGAACACAAAAATACACGGTAAAAGTAAAATTATCTAACTTAAAGTTAAATCTAAATGATAAGGTTAAAATAGTAAACTAAACTTGTACAAATTCTATTGGATGAGGTTATTTCGACCCATACCCACCTTAGCTTCGAAATAAATTAATTTGAAGCTATTTAAAACTGAATATGTCTTTATAATAAAATAATATTTTTAGTTTTTCCAAAGGTGCCCCTCTCCTCCCTTATAAAAGGGCACCTCCTCCCTCTCTTCCTCACACCACTTTGAGCCTTCAAGCTCGGCCAACCCCTGCCAATTTCTCCTCTCCACTTCCCTAGAAACATCCTATAGGTCCTGTTCTTCTTCAAAGACCAATATTAGTGCCCTAAAAGGAGGTCTCAAAGAAGCGCTTCAAAGAAGAGGTAATGTCTGTTACCGATTCTTTCAACTTTATTTCTTCTTCCACTTCTTCTTATTTAGTTGTTTCATTATGAATTAATAAAATCAGTATCACTCATATACTGATATGTTATTATAAGTATTAAACAACCCTATTTCACCATTTATCCATCCTACGGAAAATGAAATCACCGCGCGTGCGTACGTACGGAATACCGTCTCCATGTCGTGGTGTAATCTATTTTCCACCACCACCTTAATTGGATGGGTATAATGGTGTAAAGAATGAATATATATGATTATTTTAAAGTGATATTGATTCTTAAATAGTATACATACACTCCAATACAATTCCACGATCATGGGAACGATATCATCGCTCGTGCGTACGTACGGAATACCGTCTCCACGATGTGATGTGACTCATTCTACATGATTTTCATTGAATAATGATTACATAAATGAATTGAGTGAATAAATATGATATATATTACACTAATACCATTCTGTAAATGAGTTATCTATAACCTAAAAAGAATAATAAGAATTTATTCGACAAAACACGCATAAGAACAAAAAGTAATAAACACCCGAATAACAAGTAGCAATGAAATATTACTAATAATAAGCTAATAATATGACCATATATGATATCATAACAATGAGTATGATTCTGTAATAAGTCAATGACATTATTTAAATCATTATACAGGAGGTTCGGACACTTACGAAGCAAATCGGACCTAAGGTAAGGGAAATATCACAATCTCATTTTTATCCGAGATTGTTTATACTTTGGAATTTACTGGGGTGTATTTTATCATCTACATCCATGTTTACTCAATATGTAATATTATTTCCATCCACCTACAATTTTTTAAATACAATTTTACCCTTCGGTGAGTTTTTAGTAAAAGATATGAAAGGAATCTTTTGTCGTTTTTCGTACGAGGTACTTTTTGACTTTTCTGACAAAAGTACGAGAAGAAAGTTTTTTTTTAACTTATACGGCATGAATGGATTTTTAAAAAATTATTTCCAAGAAGCTTCCATTACAAGTTTTGATTATATTTTTAATCAACTTCTTTTAGTTTATAATTTTATGACATGTTAAGAAAGGAAAAGTGTTTTTGAAGTAGAAAGGATATTTTCCTCAAGAATAGAGTTCAAGTATTTTATCAAAATTATTTTCCATATAAGATAATAAAGGGTTCTATTTCTATCCCTATTATTACATTGATTTGATTATGTTGTGATGGAATTATTTTTATGAATTCCTTTATCTTATATGAATTGTTTTATGATGTCACGATGTTTAAGAATCCCATTTTTATTACATGGGTTATGCTATGATGTATGGTTTATGATTTTGTGGCACACATAAGAATGGTATCATTATGAGATGGGTGGGACCTATATCTCCCTCCAATGCATTGGGTAAAGATTTTATATCTCATGAGATAGACATGGCTGGAATGGCAGGTTAAACTGGTTTAGTGAAACAGGACTGAAACGAGGAGTGAACTCGGTTCAGAAATGGACTTTGTCCACTAAGATAGTCTTGGCAATGAGTCTTAACTAATAAGAAATGATTCTCTATGATTATGTGTGTATTATAAAAATATTCATGTTTTAAGTTATGATTATTGTGATTACATTTCAATGCCATGATTTATCCCATGTTATGAAATTATGATCTCTTTTGTAGGGTAAGATTTCCAAAATGTTATGTTCTTATAGATATGATGTGATTGAAATTTCTTTTGTTTACCCTTACTGAGCATTTGAGATCACCCTTTTGTATGTTTTCTTTACCCAGGTCAGGAAGAAGGTTATTAAGTAAGATATTCCAAAAGGGACTATAGATATGATGAAATAAATGGGAGACAGTGTAGACGCTTTATGAACCAGTTGTTTATGTTTCTCAGTTTCTAAAGACACTATACCTATACGGTCCTTTCATGGTTTTTTTATATGTTGTAATAAGTGTACTTCAATTTTGAAGTACTAACAATGTATGTAAAGTATGGGTCATTATAGTTGGTATTAGAGGAAATGCATATTAAACCTTTGGAAACTAGGATGTGAAAGCCTTAGTAAGAACCCTAAGGATAAGTCTAAGCATAGAACACAATCTTAGTGTTTTAAAAATTGACATGAACAACCTATTATAAGACCTTAAGTGTGAAATTTTATTCTTGATTATGTGGTTTTCCTATTATAATTAGTGTTTCTCGCACTATTCTTCTTGGTTTTAGTCAATGGCTGGAACCCAAAGGAACCGTGTTAATGCGGAATGCGACGGGCAATGAAATGATTGTCCCCCTGAGCAACCAAATGTTATGGGAGCTGGAATGAAAAATCTTGTAGCCATGCTCACACAACTTTCTCAAGCTATGAATCATGCAGGAGTTCAAAATGAGAAAAGGAAGGAGCAACATTCTGTTGAATCCTTCATGAGGCAGCGTCCACCCTCATTCAGCGGGTCTACTGATCCATTAGTTGCTAAACAATGGATCATTACTACTAAAAAGATATTTTTAGTTCTTCAATGTTCTGAACATGATAAAGTCATCTTAGCAGTGTATCGTTTGGAAGGTGATGCTGATCAATGGTGGAATCTTATCAAGAATACAAGGCCAAGAGATTAAATTGAGTCCATGGAATGGGACGAGTTCAAGAACTTATTTTTCAATAAGTACTTCCCTCGTATTATCCAAACAAAGATGGAGAAGGAGTTTTGAACTGAATCAAAAGGATGATGAATCTATTGGTACCTATGAAGCAAATTTTACAAGACTTTCAAGGTACGCTTCTGGTATTATTATCCAACCTGAGAGTGAGATCGATCGATTCTTTAGTGGCTTAAAACCAAGTCTTCGAAGGGCATTACCCATAAGTGACTTCAATAGCTAAGAGGAAATCGTTCGATGTGCTCTCAAAGTTGAGATGGAGATTGGAGTAACCCATCATTCATATGGGTTTGATAAGAAGAGGAAAATGGAATTCAAAGGAAAATATAAAGAGTACACCGAAAATAAGATGAGTTTTCCCTTATGTTCAAAGTGTGGAAAGAAACATGGAGGGAGTTGTCTTAAAGGGACAAGTAAATGTTTCAAATGTGGAAAGGAAGGTCATCGGGCATTTGAATGTCGCAACGATGGGAAGAATATGTCTAGTGATGCGAACAATGAAAAGGCTACACATAGTGCACCTCCTACACTTCAATGTTACAAGTGCAAGGAAATGGGGCATTATGGCAATGAATGCCCTAATCCAAGGATTGTTGATGATGATCGACGTCAACAAACTCTTAAGGATAAAGAAAAAGGAATGTCATGTGCAATTTCTATCAGCAATGTGGAGTACGATAACGAAGTGGTGAAAGGTACACTTACCATCCACTCTAAAGTAGAAAATGTTTTATTTGATTCTGGATCCACCCACTCCTTTATTTCTGAAGAATTTTCTAAGGGTATCACCATATTACCTCAACAATTAGATGTTGAGTTAGCTGTGACAACCCCTAATGGCACAACAGTCGCATCAAAAGTTTATAATTATTCTCCGATTGAAGTTTGTGGGAAAGTGCTTCCTAAAAATCTTGTGATCCTTCCTATAGTGGAATTTGATGTGATTCTTGGCATGGATTGGATTTCTCTATATGGATCTCATATCAATTGCCAAAGAAGGGAAGTCACATTTCATATTCCAGATCAATCTTTGATCGTCTATCGATGCAAGGATAAACATAACCTTCCAGTGGAAATTTCTTCTATCTTATGGGTCTTGATTCCACTAAATGAAGGTTATTTATCTCAAATGGTTGGTGAGAAACTCATGATTAAGAATGTTCCCATTGTACAGGAGTTTGATGATGTCTTTCTGGAGGAATTTTCGGGCCTTCCACCAAATCGTGAAGTTGATTTTTCAATAGAACTCGTACCGGGTGATTTACCTATTTCAAAGACACCTTATATAATGGCCCCAATTGAGTTGCAGGAATTGAAGAAGCAACTCTAAGAGAATATTGATAAGGGGTTCATACGCCCTAGTGCGTCACCTTGGGGAGCACCTGTTCTGTTTGTTAAGAAGAAATATGGATCAATGAGACTCTGTATTGATTATCGAGAACTTAACAAGATCATTATCAAGAAAAAATATCCTCTCCCGTGCATTGATGACTTAATTGACCAACTATCCTGAGCTCAATACTTTTCCAAGATTTATCTTCATTTAGGGTATCATCAATTAAGGGTCAAAAGGGAGGATATACCAAAGATGGCTTTCCGTACAAGGTATGGACACTATGAATTTATAGTGATGCCATTTGGTCTTACTAATGCCCCTGATATCTTCAAGGATATGATTAATAGAGTCTTTAGAGACTATCTTGATTAGTTTTTGGTAGTCTTTATAGACGATATTCTTGTATATTCAAAGAGCAAGGAAGAACATGAAGATCACTTGAGAATTATATTTAAGTCCCTGATAAAGGAGAATCTTTATGCCAAATTTATCAAGTATGAATTTTGGCTTCAAAAAGTTTCATTTTTGGGTCACATAATCTCAAAAGAGGGGATATCTGTGGATCCAGCAAAAACAGAGGTTATCGAAAGATGGTCGAGACCAACAACAGTAACCGAGATCCGAAGTTTTCTTGGTTTGGATGGATATTATCGACGTTTTGTGAAATAATTTTCACGATTATATAATCCACTCACCAGGTTGACTTGGAAAGGAGTTAAGTTTGTTTGGATGGAGGAATGTGAAGAGAATTTCAAGGAGTTGAAAAGATTGTTATCTAGTGAACTTGTGCTCACACTGCCTTGAAGTGGAGAAAGGTTTGTGATCTACAGTGATGCATCCAAGAAGGGATTGGGGTGTGTTCTTATGCAAAATGATATGGTGATAGCTTATGCCTCACGACAGTTGAAAATCCATGAGCAAAATTACCCAACTCATGATTTGGAGTTAGCTGCGGTAATCTTTGCATTAAAGATTTGGAGGAATTATCTTTATGGAGAAAGGTGTGACATTTATACTGATCATAAAAGTTTAAAGTATATTTTCACACAAAAGGAGCTGAATATGCGCCAAAGAAGTTGGTTGGAGCTGATTAAGGATTACGACTACTAAATTCATTACCACCTTGGGAAAGTAAACAAGGTGGCAGATGCATTAAGTCGACAAGACCATGCCAGTTTATCCATGATGAGGATCACAAAAGATACAATATTTATGGATTTACAAAGGATGGATCTTGGAATTATAATGAAAGGGGAAAATCGTATCTTTCTCAAATGAATGTTCAACCATCTATACATGTTAAGATTAAAGAGGCACAGAAATAAGATGTAGAGTTACAAAAGAAGGTGAGAAATGTTCCTGAATTCAACCTTGATTGTGATGGGATAATACAGTTCAGGAATCGGGTTTGTGTTCCTCCCATCCCCGAATTAAAGAAGGAGCTGCTGGATGAGGCTCATAGTTCTTCATTCTCTATTCATCCTGGAAGCATGAAGATGTATAGGGACCTGAAAGATTACTTCTGGTGGGATGGAATGAAAAGAGATGTTGTTGAATATGTCTCTCGATTCTTGGTTTGTTAGCAAGTTAAAGCTGAGAGATAGAAGTCTAAGGGGATGTTACAACCATTACCCATACCCAAATGGAAATGGTAAAACATCACTATGGACTTTGTCACAGGACTTCCTAAAACATCCAAAGGCAATAATGTTATCTGGGTCATAGTTGATCGTCTTACAAATTCTGCACACTTCATTGCTATTAGAGAGGATTTCTCTCTGGATCAGCTTGCCATGATATATGTAAAGGAAGTGGTAAGATTACATGGAGTACCACTTTCTATTATATCTGATCGGGATCCGAGGTTTACCTCAAAGTTCTGGCGAAGTCTTCAGCATACTCTGGATATAGAGTTGAGTTTCAGCACTGCTTATCATCCTCAGACAGACGGTCAGTCTGAGAGGACAATTCAAACTCTAGAAGATATGTTGAGAGCTTTATCTATGGATTTCAAAGTTGATTGGGATCAACACCTACCTTTGGTGGAATTTTCTTATAATAATAGCTTTCACTCCAGTATTCATATGGATCCTTATGAAGCTCTCTATGGAAAGAAATGCAGGACTCCAACTTGTTGGGATGAAGTTGGGGAAAGAAAGCTATTAGGACCTGATCTTGTTGATGAGATGGCAGAAAATGTCTGATCTATTCAACAACACATAAGAGCAGCTCAGAGTCGACAAAAAAGTTATGTCGATAACCGAAGAAAATACTAAGAGTTTGAAGTGGGTGATAAAGTGTTCTTACAAATATCTCCTTGGAAGAGAGTAATGAGATTTGGAAAGAAGGGAAAGCTGATCCCTAGGTATATCAGTCCTTTCGAAATACTGGATCGTGTTGGGAAGGTAGCTTACCGATTGGCGCTTCCACCGAATCTCTCTCAAGTTCACGATGTGTTCCATGTATCTCTCCTGAGAAATTACATACCTGATCCTTCACATGTACTCAGCTCAGAAGTTGTACCGCTAGAACAAGATCTTTCTTATGAAGAAGAGCCGATAGAGATTCTCGATCGTAGTGAAAAAGTCCTACGGAACAAGACCACTCACTTGGTGAAAGTTTTATGGAGGAACCACCAATTAGAAGAAGCTACATGGGAGCTTGAGGATATGATGAGGGAGATGTATCCTCATCTGTTTGTTACAAGTGACGAATTTCGAGGGCGAAATTCATTTTAAGGGGGGTAGAATGTAACACCCAAGACTTTTATAAGAAATATTTTGTTTTTATGTTATATAAATCATCATAGGAATCTTTCACTACACACAACACTAGCTTGGCTTGCTTTACACGCAACCGTGACCTTCCTTGATAGCTTGCGTCATACGCAATACCGAGTTTCACTAAACAACGATACGTTATTATTAAAACTAGCCGTTATGAATAGTAATAACCACTTTTTGAAATTTTGTAAATTTTATTTTTCAAAATGGACTTCATTTTTGGATTCGGAATATCGAAATTAGCCTAGGGTGAAATTTTGGTATTTTTCTGAAAACTTTCAATTTTTGATGAATAGTGAAAACACTCGGTTACTATTTAAAAACCGAAATTTTATTTAAATAATTATTTATTTTAATTAAATTTATTTTAGGTCAAAATTGATACATAATACCTATATAAGTTCAATGCAATTAATTGGAGTCATTTTATAATAATTTTAGATATATAAAAATTTTATTGAACTTTTCACCGTCTTTTACCCACCTCCTAGGAGAATTTGCAAATTTACATAAAACTTAATTTTACCACTTTTGTGAATGGAATTTCAAAAATCCTAGAGACACGGTTGATTTCAGTAAGTAAAATGTGGTTCAATGAGATGAAAATAATTTTTGGTGAATAGTAACTTTTTACTTTTATTTACCACGGTTAAAAATAAATAGGGTAATTAAGGGTAAAAATGATATTATTATTACCCTAAAACATGTCATAATTCTATTGGATAAGTTTAATTAGACCAAAAACAACCTTAGGAATAATATATGACCATTTAGGCCCACATGGATTAGATTAGGACATTTATTATAAATTTATTTAAAGAAGGGTTAAAATAGTTAAAATCAAAGTTTAATAAGTAAATAATTTTTAATATAGGGTTATACATAAGATAAATTCGAATATAAATATTAATTAGAAATCTAAAAATATTTCCTACATAATGGTATTTTATTTATAATTTTTATACATTAAATAATTTAATTTATTTATGACACAATGATGATGCAGTAATTATCTCATTAATAAAATATTGACATAATTGATGTTATAAATACCCAAATAAATTTAATTTGAGACTTTTTATGAATTACACTAATTTTATAGGTTAATATTACATGTTAGTATTTATTTAATTAAATTTTTTCTAACTAATAATTCTGTTATGATTTTCAAAAAAATAAATTACTAAATAGTGTCAAAATTGACATAAAATAGTTTTTAAAACAAATATTATCTTATTATTTGTTATGTTATTCCTAAAAATCTAATTTTCGGCCAAATGACTTATATAAGGTTATATATATTAATAATAAACAGCTTGGGGTTCTTTTGGCTTGTTATAGTAAGTTTATTAACCTTATAGTGTAAGAACACAAAAAGACACGGTAAAAGTAAAATTATCTAACTTAAAGTTAAATCTAAATGATAAGGTTAAAATAGTAAACTAAACTTGTCCAAATTCTATTGGATGAGATTATTTAGACCCATCCCCACCTTATCTTTGAAATAAATCAATTTGGAGCTATTTAAAACCAAATATGGCTTTATAATAAAATAATATTTTTAGTTTTTCCAAAGGTGCCCCTCTCCTCCCTTATAAGAGGGCACCTCCTCCCTCTCTTCCTCACACCACTTTGAGCCTTCAAGATCGTCCAAACCCTGCCAATTTCTCCCCTCCACTTCCCTAGAAACATCATAGAGGTACTGTTCTTCTTCAAAAACCAATTTTAGTTCCCTAAAAGGAGGTCTCAAAGAAGCGCTTCAAAGAAGAGGTAATGTGCGTTACCGATTATTTCAACTTTATTTCTTCTTCCACTTCTTCTTATTTAGTTTTTTCATTATGAATTAATAACATCAGTATCACTCATATAATGATATATTATTATAAGTATGAAACAACCCTATTTCACCATCTATCCATCCTACGGAAAATGAAATCATCGCATGTGCGTACGTACGGAATACCATCTCCACGCCATGGTGTAATCTATTTTCCACCACCACCTTACTTGGATGGGTATAATGGTGTAAATAATGAATATATATGATTATTGTAAAGTTATACTGATTCTTAAATAGTATACATACACTCCAATACAATTCCATGATCATGGGAACGATATCATCGCTTGTGCGTACGTACGGAATACCGTCTCCACGATGTGATGCAACTCATTCTACATGATTTTCATTGCATAATGATTACATAAATGAATTTAGTGAATAAATATGATATATATTACACTAATACCATTATGGAAATGAGTTATCTATAACCTAAAAAGAATAATAATAATTTATTCGACAAAACACGCATAAGAACAAAAAGTAATAAACACCCGAATAACAAGTAGCGATGAAATATTACTAATAATAAGATAATAATATGACCATATATGATATCATAACAATGAGTATGATTCTGGAATAAGTCAATGACCTTATTTAAATCATTATACAGGAGGTTCGGACACTTACGAAGCAAATCGGACCTAAGTTAAGGGAAATATCACAATCTCATTTTTATCCGAGATTGTTTATACTTTGGAATTTACTGGGGTGTATTTTATCATCCACATCCATGTTTACTCAATATGTAATATTATTTCCATCCACCTAAAATTTTTTGAATCCAATTTTACCCTTCGGTGAGTTTTTAGTAAAAGATATGAAAGGAATATTTTGTCATTTTTCGTACGAGGTACTTTTTGACTTTTCCGACAAAAGTACGAGAAGAATGTTTTTTTAACTTATACGGCATGAATGGATTTTTAAAACATTATTTCCAAGAATCTTCCTTTACAAGTTTTCAAGTTTATTTTTAATCAAATTCTTTTAGTTTAGAATTTTATGACATGTTAATAAAGGAAAAGTGTTTTTGAAGTAGAAAGGATATTTTCCTCAAGAATGGAGTTCAAGTGTTTTATCAAAATTATTTTCCATCTAAGATAATAAAGGGTTATGTTTCTATCCCTATTATTTCATTTATTTGATTATGTTGTGATGGAATTATTTTTATGAATTCCTTTATCTTATATGAATTGTTTTATGATGTCACGATGTTTAAGAATCCCATTTTTATTACATGGGTTATGCTATGATGTATGGTTTATGATTTTGTGGCACACATAAGAATGGTATCATTATGAGATGGGTGGGACCTATATCTCCCTCCAATTCATTGGGTAAAGATTTTATATCTCATGAGATAGACATGGCTGGAACGGCAGGTTAAACCGGTTTAGTGAAATAGGACTGAAACGAGGAGTGAACTCGGTTCAGAAATGGACTTTGTCCACTAAGATAGTCTTGGAAATGAGTCTTGACTAATAAGAAATGATTCTATATGATTATGTGTGTATTCCACAAAGCTTCATGTTTTAAGTTATGATTATTGTGATTACATTTCACTGCCATGATTTATCCCATGTTATGAAATTATGATCTCTTTTTCAGGGTATGATTTCCAAAATTTTATGTTCTTATGAATATGATGTGATTGATGTTTCTTTTTTTTACCCTTACTGAGAATTTGAGCTCACCCTTTTGTATGTTTTCTTTCCCCAGGTCAGGAAGAAGGTTATTAAGTAAGATATTCCAAAAGGGACTATAGATATGATGAAATAAATGGGAGGCAGTGTAGACGCTTTATGAACTAGTTGTTTATGTTTCCCAGTTTCAAAAGACACTATACTTATATGGTCCTTTAATGGTTTTGTTATATGTTGTAATAAGTGTACTTAAATTTTGAAGTACTAACAATGTATGTAAAGTATGGGTCGTTATATTTATCCCCTTAGATCACAATGAAATTAACCTAATTAATTACTTGAATCGGATTAAATAATTGGTATCGATTGTTTGGCGATGTTGTTGTTTGTACCATGATAATAGTTTGCATCTTGATTTTCTAGATAATATGATATCTATGAAGTTCTAATTGTTCTTGTTTTATAATGTCAAATTGGTAAAGAACATAAATCCCAAATTAATTGATAATTAATTGGCCAAAATATTAAAGAGACAATCTTAATGAATCCAATTTTTTTGTAATTTTATGTAAATAAAATTGATGCAAGATGTATGTTTAATTGAATTGGTTAATGAACCTAAATCATGATGATTATTGTTTGTAAAATAATTAAAGGCATTATAAATTAATTATTTAATAAATTTTTTATATCTTGAAATATCTTGTTGTTTAGGTTTATCGTAGTTGGAACTTTTAAATAATGAATCAGTTGATTCAATATGGAATAAGAATTGGTTGTGTGATAAAAGATAATGCCTTTATAGGGACTAAGTTTACCTATTTCTTGTAAAGTATTAGTACCTTGTTATTTGGAGACATGACAGATCATTTCATTTGAAGGATGGATGCCTTGATTTAGGGTTAAGATCCTAGTTTCTATGTTTGTTTCCAACTACTTGTGATGTGACATGAGTGTGGGATGGCTTAGCCTTGAGGGTTGTTATGGTATGTGGGGTGGGAAGTCCTAGATGCTGTGGCATAATTTGACTCCAATGGTGGAAGGATGCATTAGGATATGCATATGGGTGTCAGGGAGGATACTAGGGATGACGGAATGGGTTGAATATTTTCTTAATCATTGATATGAAATTTGGTTACTTGTTTTACTATATTTTTTTGTTGAAAACCTGGTTGTTTTAATATCTTATTTCCTTTCCCCACTGCTTGAGGCGGATGGATGTGCTTGGTTTTGTACCTTTTTTATGGCTTAGGATTTTTTCCTAGAGTACCTAGTAATATGAAAAGTTATAATGTTAATAAATCAATAAATATTTTACCCATGGGTTTTGAGATTGAGGGATGAAATGCTAATATTATAATTCTGAGAAGTTGTGGACACTGTTTTATTTTGAATGGATGGTATGGAACTTTGTTATAATGTTAATGTAATGTAATGTGGAAGTTTTAATGGTTAATTAATGGTTAAAGTATTAATTAACGTAATGTTAAAATGATGAAAATTAATTAAGTAATTTAATGTGGCTCTTTAAATGGTTGTGTGCTTATAGGATATATGGTCTTTGCAGAGGTAGCCAGGAATCCAATAGATGTTAGCTGCAGTTGATTTTGAGACTATTTTATGAACATGGTGTGGTTTTGGGCTATATTATATCATGTACTTGTTGTGTTTCAATACAATACTCTACCCTTTTGGTTGGGGAGACTGACACCGTGGGGATTCTGAGCCTTGGGGATGTTTTACCCAACATCCTGGTGGGAGGATGGATGGTGACTACCCCCTTTAACTCTTCTTTATTATCTTGGTAGTTAATTTTGTTGGTATTCATAATGGTTAGTTTTCCCTATATATGTGTGTAGAGGGATGTAATGGCTTGTGGTTATTTTCACACACATATATTCTGGATATAGTTTCCTAAGGACTACTATAGGTGTAACATGTATAGGTTGTGATGGCATAAGGTTTCTTACTCGGTGTATGGGATTTGATGGTCTGAGGTATAATACCTGATGTATGATACACATTATTTGGGATGTTGTGGCCCCTAAAAACTACCTAGTTACTTTTGGTTACATGGACGTGGTGGTGTGTTGCACAAGGTTCATGTTGTGGTGATTTGACTAGGTGTCCGCGGGCTAGCCTTTTGGAGAGAGATGGTCTGGACGTGTGACGTTGGGGCAGAGAGGGAAACTAGTAGGAAATTAGTAGCGGGGTACCCTTAATATTCATTATTATATTATATACTCTTGTATTCAATACTTGTTGAGAGTATCCATGTTGAGGGTGGGAACTTAGTATATCTATTTAGGTGATTATTTAGTTTCAGTTGTTTTCACTATGATTTAGCATGATTTATTTACCTTTTGCATGAGAGGATCCGAGGAGGATCCTATTGAGTAAAATATTATACCCACTCTATGTATATATTAGCTATTTTTCAGGTCAGTTGGAGTAGGTTGGAGATCGGGATGGTTACTACTAGCTTGGGGTTTAGCAGGAGTTGTTTGAGCTTTGTGGTCATTGTTGTCTTAACATTGCTTTTAGTACTTGTAGTTTTTTTTATATTGATGTTTGAGTAAGGTTTAGTTTTTTTATATCTTATATCTTTATTTATCATGTGTTATCTTAGAGGATAATTCCTCCAATATTTGTTTTTATTATACCCTCGGTGTTGGTCTCCAACCTAGGGCCTACTAGAGGCGGGACTCAGGTGTCACTATCTCTATTCTCCCATTACCATCCTATGGGGTAAAAATTGTGAGTATGGGGTCATGATATCATATATTATTCTTTATTCACATCTTATAACCCTTTCATTAATAATATTTCATTATTTTCATAGTTTTGGGTCTTAATTGCCTTATTTTCACATTATTTATTTGTCATGAATGTTTGGTTCTTATGAATATTATGTTGTTTAATCATATACATAGTAATAATCATGACATAATTATCATATTTTTACATCAATTTTACTTTTATAACCAATCAATAATGTTTGTTATGAAAAATGAAGTATGTTTTGATCATGAAGATAGTAGGCCATACATATGCATGAGTAACGTTTCCATTTATAAATAATCATTATAGAAATGAGGTAAGAAATATTTAATCATTAAATAATGATCATAATAGCATAAATATGTTATTATATATTTAAATATATTTATATATGTCATCCATGTTCTATGTTGATGAAAAGAGAGTCACATCGCTTCATGAAAGTGGTATTCCACATGTACATGAACGACATTGTCATCTTTAGTTATGTGAAAAGGTAAGAAAGAGAATGATATATTATATTTTAATAATTATATATTTATCATGAATATAATATTTTTTCATTAATATTACATATATTAATTATCATTGTCTTTATTACCTTCCATGTAAAGTGTCATCGAAGAATGAATCACAATTCTTCACGGTGCGGTAGTCCACCGTACACACTGACAACGTTATCATATCACATATAGAATGGAGTGTAAAACTGTATATATGATATAATGACTAAAAAGTTATAAATATTTTTTAAATATAATATATATATATATATACTTTAGATATATAATCATAACCAATTTTGAGAGGTGGTAATGGAAAAATGAATTACATCAGTTTATGATGCAGTAGACCGCCATACACACGAATGATGATTTCATTACCTATTTGATGGAGGTGGAGGTGGATTTAGGTGATTAAATTACCATTAAAAAATATAAGTATATTTATTATACTGGTTTTATTTTATAATCTTATCTTATTAAGAATTTAAGGATCTATAGTATGAAATAAAATAAAAATGCTTGTTGAAGAACTTTATGTTTTCTTTGATTAACCTCCATTATTTAGGACCAAAATCCTTCTTAGATTAGATTTCTATCCAAAATAATGACTATATTATGAGAGGAAGTATTTTTTGATATTTTGGGGTTGGAATTGGCTAATCCAAAATGAAATGAAGGTGTGAATAAGAGAGAATATGGAGTGGCCTTTTATAAGTGAGGTGAGTGGCACACTTATAATTTTTGAAAAGAAAAAGGTGTACCAAAGTTTTGTACATGAAAAAAGAGAAATAGATTATTCTAAATACATAGAAATTATATGTTATAAATATGTAAAAAATATATATTTTTAATCATTTTTTAGTTCATTTGAACCCTTAACATTTTATTTTAAACCTCGATAAATCAATTTTTACCTTAAATGTGATAAAAATAATTTATTATTGTCACTCTTTATATTGGTTAGATATTATGTTTACCTTATAAGATAATATAAATTATTTTTATTCTAAATTTGGAATCTATTTTTATAAATTCCATTCATAAAAGTTAAAAATTTTAATTTAAAATTAATATCGCAGATGCGATGAGAATGTAGGGTTTTAAAGCGAAAATGTTCAAAAGATAACAATGTTTTTATATCAAAATGAAATATTAAAATTATTAAAATGAACTAAATTGGATTAATATATATATTATTGATCTAATATTACTTTAAAATAAATTCAAAATATAATTTAACTGTATAAATAATTAAAATGGTAATGAAGTTTTCAATTAAAATTCAGTATTTTCCTTATTGATCATAAAATGAAACATTTTACAATGATAAAAAAATAATCCTAAGATAATTTTGATGTTAAAATTTAATTTTTTTTTTAATTTTATCAAATAATTTTTCAACAAGTGTAAGAAATAATTTTAAATTATTTGTGCAAAAATTAACCAAGCCGTCTTTTAAAAAAATGCAGTTTTTCAGAAAATATTTATATTTCTTCTAAATGAATCTTAATTTCATTTATAATAAATTGGTAAAAATAAACAAGTGTAAAATTTATATTTATCATAATTTAATTAGTTTTATTTTTACCCAAAAATTTAATTTTTAGGTTAAATTTTTCATGTTTGAATAATATTTTAAAAGTCTATCATGTTTCATTTAATCTTTGTTCTGCATGCATCGAAAGTTATCGATAAAAATAAAATTAATTCTAAAAGAAATATATTTTTAATAACTTGGGTATTACATTATATGAACTATAAATAAATTTAATTCTTATAATTTACACTTGATATTACAGATCATGGGTTTGATATTTGAAAATTATTTTGTTTGAAACCCACATCATAAAAAGGATTTAATAAAACATCAACTTAATAAGAGAGAAAGAGAAGTACAAATGTCACAGAACTAGGTTTATAAGTGAGAAAAATTTGTTTTATATGCATTGAATAAAATAATATATAATTATATATTGATGATTTCATTTATCAGAATAAAATGAATGATCAATGAAAAGTTAAGGACCTCAAAACCATAAATAGGTTATGATTTAAAAGACCATCACATTTATTGGAAATGAATGTCACGGGATATAATTTATGTTTCAATATACATTTCCTAATTTTGAGTTATACTTTTACTATATATGAATAATATAATTACATGATACTTTTATATTTCATAAGAATAATTTTATCTTTTGGTTGTGCTTAAACTAATTTCAAATTCATCACTTACTCCAAGAAATGAATATAAAAAAATCTTATTCCTAAATCACTAAAATTTACTTTTAATGGATCATATGATAAATAAAAGTGTGAAAATTATTTATATCTATCTCAAAATATTTTCCAAATCCATTATGGTTAGAAAAAGTTTTCTAATATGCATAAATCTCTATATGGTGAAGTAATAAATTAATATATAAAACCTCTAACCAAGTTCAAATTAAAGAATTTCATAAATGTTAAATCTTCTAACCCTTAAAAATGAATAAATCCAAAAAATTTGAAATTATGTGAAATTAAAGGGTTTTTATTTCTATTTAACCCTTTTCAATATTTTTATCTTTGAAATTCTGCAATATAGAATAAACTAGGGTTATCTCCAAAAAACTATTTTTATGGAGTTTCTCTATCATGATTGTTATTATCATGAACTAACTATAATATTTCAAATGGGTTTCTAAAATAGTAATTGAAATTATCCTAATTATATAAACTAAAATACATGAAAGAAAAATAAAACATAAGAAAACATGTGGCAGTGAATGAATACTAGAGAGAAGTAAAAAATGGATAGTGGCCTTCCGAAATGATTATACTATATTATACATTCTTCATTTTCTTGAAGATATTTCACTCTAAAAATTATCTCAACACAAAATCTAAAATCTCAAAATGTCATGTCTCATTAAGTTTGATAAATTGAAGTCAATGGCTATAATCTCAGTCATTGACCTACTTTCATAAAGAGGCTATCAAATTAATTATTTTTTTCAAACACTAATAAAAATTGGAACCATTGTACTCACAATTCTAAAACATGAATTAATGAGCTTCAATAATGAGATTCAATCAACAAACTCCTAACTAGACTGACCTAATAGTCTGTATCTAATAAAAAATAAACTGATTTGAAATGTATCCATTAAATAATGGAAGAGGAAGTAAATAAAAATGATGGAAAATAAATTATCAAATATCAATTTCTTATTTAACTATTGAAATTTTGGAAATTATTTACAGATTGAAAGAAAATATAAAAGTTCAGAATGAACTCACCAAAGGAATCACAATTTATGACCATAAGAAAACTAGATGATAATGTCTAGAAAAATAGATCAGACTTTTATATCCATCTTCATACTCAGCATCATTTCTTCTTTGAACTCACTTGTATATCTCCAAGATCTTCTCTCCATAACTCCTCTTTAATGTCGTGAAAATTAGTCTTCTTTTTTTCCTCTCTCTAACACACACCTTCCATGGGGAAATAAAAAAAATTATATTATCTATGTATAGTATATTGGTTAAACCTAGGTAGTCTCCTAAAGAGGAGTGCCCACAAAATATTTTGTCACTTTTTAATTAGATAACAAATATAGAGTTTTTGTATGTTTTTGGTATTAAATGAAACAAAATAAAATAAATCAATTAATAAAATGATAGAAATTAAATTGAAAACTCAAGTGATTAAGAACTATTATATGAGAAGCTTGATCAGTTCGGGGTTGATTTTCCAATTTCAATGCTATTATTATTCTATTTAATTCAATCATCTTCTACTAAGTTGAATAAAGTGAGATTCCACAATTGTTTCCTCTCACTCCCTTGGTCAAATGGTGATGGTGAGAGAAATCCTTACCAAGATCTTACTTTGGTCTATTATCCTTATTTATTCCAGAGATTTGTAATGAAGGTCATCAAATGAATTATGCAATACCTTATTTGGTCTTGTTTATCACAAACAATCAAGAACATCCACTACCCCTTTCACACGTACTAACGATCATCGAGTACTTCACCCCTAAGCCATGTACTTTTCCATTTTATATAAACCAGAACCTAGGGGATGGAATGATTATTAAAAAATAAAAAAAAAAATATAATCAAAAACCAAATATGGCCATACTTGATAATAAAAACTACTATATGAAATTGAAAAAAATATCATAGAATAGAGAAATAGATTTCATTAAATTAAGTCAAATAACTAAATAAAAAAAATAGAAAACCTACCCTTCCCCAAAAACTAAAATTGTTACCCCACCATGTTAAGGGTGATTTATATGGATGGATAGAAAGAAGTCATTACAAAAATAAGAAAAAAAAAGAATGTAAAGAAAAGTAGAAAAGTTATCCAGCATAATCTATTCTTCAAAAGTTTTCTCCTATTTGTAAAAACATATCTTTGAATCACCCTAAGGGTACTTAATATAAGATTCTTAAAATTGAATTTTCTATCAGTACTCCAAATTTTACAATAATTTTATTCTTATATATTATGTTATATAATAATTAATGACTATGAATTTTTCTGAATGAGATTTCTAGAAATCTTTCTTCAATGTTGAGCATTCAATAGATGACTTAATGAGTGTATAACTCCATGTAATTTAATGGTGAAACGCACCTATGAGTAATATTTCAAATATATCTATAATCACCTCAATTGGAGTTGTGTAGCTCGATTTGTGCTTCATTTACATAGGCGGGGTCCACTCTATTCGCCTGAAATATTTTTAACATTTCTGGAGTTTTTTCGTCCCTTAGATGTTCGAATGAGATCTTGTCTAAAAGAGAAATATGAAGAAAACAAACATATAAATCCAAAAAAATAATCAATTCAATTTTATTTATATTGAAAAATTTATTCTTGAAATAAAAAAGTTATTAAAATCTGTTAAAATTCCAAAAATAAGCAATTTTCACATTTTATCCCAAAACACACCATAAATCCAAAGTTGCTGAAAATATTCTAATATTGATAAATTTATAAGGTTTAAATCATTTAAACAAATATAAAAATGATTAAAATGTTTTATTTATCAATTCCTCCACACATAGAACTTGGAATCCTGGAAAAGTAAGCACTAAAATCAAATCAAAGAAAATTCCAAACACATACCCATGAGATTGATCAAAATTATTTAACAAGAAACAAAACATAACATGAATCCTATAAAATCATTATTGTAAGAACCTGGTTTTTATTCTTTAGGTAAAGGTTTCTTCTTTTCTTTTTCCTTTAATGTTTTTGAGAAAATAAGGAAAATGGGGGGGGGGGATCCCAAATTTATGGGTACACGCCGTGTACGTTTTCCACACACCGTGTACTTTGGACGTGTGGGATGAGTATACAGGGCGTGTAGGCTTGTCAGTGATTAAGGGTGTAAAAACTAACTACACGCTGTGTACTTATTAATACATTCCATGTAATCAGTCAGAAGGTGAACAGTAAGGCGGTGGGAGTAGCCACCAGAGGAATGATAGTACATGCCGTGTACTTAGTAATACACGCTGTGTAACCAAGTCGGTAGATGAACAGTGAGGCGGTGGAAAGTGGCCTCCAGAGGAACATTTAAAAAATGTAAAGTACATGTTTTGTACTTGAGAGTACACGTTGTGTAGTTATGTTTTTTCATTAAAAACAGGCAGTAGACTCCCCATTTGGAAGAGGAGGCATAGAACTCGATGGGATCTGTGGAAGAGGAGGCCGGAACTTAGAGGAGCTCCCGATCGCACACTGGGACTCCGATTCCTCCGCTGTCGATCTCGTTTGAACCGCACGGGTGAGATATTTTCTCTTCTTGAATATATCCTTCCAATTCTTTCCCTAAGAGAAGTTATTTTGGTTAGAATGGGTTATTTTTCTTCTCATATCTATATAGTTCTTGGTCGTTTTAGGAGTCTCCTTTCACATATATCAATCATAGGAGATCGAGGTAGGTGTTCTGGTGTTTATTTCCAACTATCGAGTTGATTTTGTGTACCATTGTGCTACACGTCTATGTTTGGGGTGTCGTATGGCTGAGGCCTTAACTGTTAAGATATCTAGAATTGCATAGGTAATTTAATGAACAAGTATAAACTGCTGTTTGGGATCATTACCTTGATCCAGGGCCACCCCGTGGGTATGTTTCCCTTGTTTATCCACTTGTCTAGGATACCCATGGGCATGCTGTGATTATAGCATGTTTTTTAGTTTTCTTGAGAGAAAAAATATATAAATTTCTTGCTTATGTGTTGGGCTCGGCCCGGTTACTTATCGTGAGGGAATTATTTTTTTATCCTAAGGGCAGTGTTTCGTTTATCCTAAGGGAAACTTTTATTATACCTATGGATAGTAGCTTCTGTGCCTGATGGAGATATCTCATACACCTGAGGGAAATATTCGTTATGGCTGAGGGCAGTCACCTGGGGGTTTCATTTCATCTTGCCTGTGGGTAAGGACATGTATGTCTGAGAACAATTTTACTTGAATAATCACTGTGGTTATTTCTTATGTTATACCTGCCAAGCTAAACCACAGGCTTGGTATTGTTATTACCTTCTACTTTTTAGATAGCCTATTGTGGTTTTTGATGTGGAAATGTATAGTAGATTGTTGGTTGAGGCTGGGTATCAGGAACTTATAATTCAATTAAATTGGATTGTTAAATAATAATTAAATGGTAATGGAATAGGTAGGAGTAGATTCTTTTGAGTACTTCCTAGCTTAGTGCATTTCTTTATTGCATACTGTTGTTGCACATTTTCCCTGATAGATGGGCATGGGCCTTTGGTGGTTTCCTACTGGGATTTATTTCTCACACCCTATTTGGGACATGCCTTGGGCCCAAACAGATTATATTGCTGCAGGTTTTGATAAGGGAAAGAGTTCCTATACAGGTACTTGATTATTGTAGCAGAGTAGGAGAGCATGGGATTGAGCTTAGGCTTGCGATGCTGATGATTTCCTACTGCACTATTTTTTTTCTTTGCTATACTTTTACCTTTTGTTTTGTTGTTTTAGATTATAGTGTATCCTGTTTTGGATGCTTTCTTAGAATTAGGGACATATTACATCATCATATATATGATTGTTGGTCATCTTTTACTTCAGTTTCATTGTCGTTTCAACTTGGTATTGTTTACTGCTTCCACGTTTGTTATGTTTAATTTTTCTGATGTGCTACACTTTGAAAAATGAGGGAATAGTTTCCCCACTATCAGACCTAGGCCCTCACTGCTAATCGACAGCCTCTGGCATTTTGGGAAATGTGCTTGAGGTCTTGTGATCAACCGATTTCAGGGCACCCGTTGTGTGGAACCTGGATCCAGGACGTTACAAAGTGATATCAAAGGTTTTTCTTTTCTCTAAGTTATTTTATTATTTGGTGACAATATAAATAGATATATTTTTAAGGGAGTCGGTAATAAACTGTGCCCGGAAGTAGCTACCCCGTGTATAGGTAAAGGTCGGATTGCCTCGAATTAAATTGTGATTTTCTATTTATGATTATTACAGTTGATTTTATTTTCACCATTAGGTGACACACTTGTGGTGTGCTATTTATATTTTTATACTTGGGTTCTATTTAGTTGCAACCCGATGAGATGAGGGTATGTCATCTCATGCATCATTTAGGCACATGTTAGAATCACATGTCATGCATAGTTTCCATGCCATGTAGGTGCATTAGAAATTACATGTTGTTGTGATAGATGATGTGCTCGAAAATTCATGTTGTTGTGATAGATGCGTTGATAAAATACCTGCTATTTGATAGGGTATTTATATGTAAGGTTTTGTTAATGAATGGAAAACTTTGTTTCTTGAGGAGTATGAGCCCTCATCAACTGGAATTTGGTGGATCTTCGACTTGTTTACTTTTTAAAACATGTATAATATGCCAAACTTTGGTTCGTGTAAAGTATGGACCCTCACAGATCGGAATTTGGAACTTTGGTGTTTGTTCAGTGGTTTTCTAGACTCTGGAGTAGTTTTTGAGGATTAATGTTGGGAAAAACCCAAAATACACACCGTGTATTTTTTACTACATGCTATATACTCTTCTATTCGGGAATAAATCACGTTTTTTACCTTATGTACATGTCGTGTAGTCTCTAACCATGTCATAGGCCATGTGGGAAGAGACACAGGATGGATAAGTTCTTGTGATAACACGTCGTGTACCAGTTGTACATGTCGTGTAGGGTTGACCTGGTGTCCGCCCGTGTGAGTAAAAACACAGACAGAGAAATCTTATCTTATACACATCGTGTCAATTATGAACACACCATTTAGTATAATCTTGGGATCCGGCCATGTAGCTAACAATACAGGTCGGTGTTATCTTTTCAAGTACACATCGTGTCCTTTTGGAACATGTTGTGTAGTGTTAGCTGTGTATCTAGTCGTGTCTTGAACAACACGGGTCGGTGAAGCTCGTCTAGTACACATCGTTTACCTGTTGGACATGTCGTGTAGTCTTGACCGGTTAGAGACCATATGAACTTGGCCATGTGGCTGGGGAAATAGGGTGGTTTACACGCTGTGTGCGGGTGTAACATGTCGTATACCTGGGGTTGAGACATGCCCAGGCTGGCATTTGAACATGACCATGTAAGGGCTTAATGGTACATGCCGTGTAAACCTTATACACACCATCTAGTCTCATTCTGACAAGAACCGTGTAGCTTGGCCGTGTAGAAGGACTCGGGTAGGGGAAGAAAATTCAAGTACACGTCGTGTGTAAGGACAACACACCATGTGTTTGGGGTGTTACACGACCAGTTCTGGCAAGAAGTACACACCCATGTGAAAGACTTAAGGGAAGACATTGTGTAGTTATTATACACGTTGTGTAGTCTTGTTTTGTAAAACTTGAATGTTTTCTTTCTCCTATTCCCTTCTTACACTTCTAGTTCTTAGTCCTTGATGATCTTAATATAAGGCGTGTTTTTGACCTTGTAGAGTCATGCCACTGAGACGACCTCGAGTTTCTTTCCAGGAGAGTGGTGATGATTTTACTCTAGAGATGGTAGGCCATGGGATACCAATGGATCCTCCAGCAGTGCCAGATGCGGTGCCATCCATTACACTAGATGCAGGCACGGGTGCGCAGTTCCATGAAGGCTTCATGCGCTTCATGCAGACCTTCCAGGGAGCACCGTTGGTTGCCATATCTATGGCAGAGCTGACGCGTATATTCCAACAGCAGCATCTGCCTGTGTTTTTAGGGGATTGTGGACCACAGGCTACGGAGTCATGGATGGATTCATTGTAGACTATCTTTGAGCATCTAGAGACGCCTCCAGGGAGGAGGGTCAATCTCGCTACTTACATACTGCGTGATTCTGCCAAGATATGGTGGGATGTTACCACCTAGACTGAGCATCACCGAGACATGGTGTGGGAATATTTTCAGGCAGTCTTCTATGAATTTTTCTTTCCGGAGATGCTAAGGGCAGATCGAGCTCGAGAGTTCATGAATTTATAGCAGGTTCCATGTCAGTGATGGATTATCCTGCCTACTTCACAAACCTACAGTGTTTTTCACCTGTTCTAGTGGGTGATGAGATGTTGAGGGCTAGACGCTTTGAGGATGGTCTTTGATATGACATCTAAGCACTGTTGAATGTTTTCAGGTTGCCTACAGTCCATGCTATTGTGAACCAGGCATTGATTACTGGGCGAAACCTCTAGGAAGCTAGTGGTGCAGGCCAGGGTGGTTCGACACCATTTTTTGGTACAATTTCTACCATCAAGAGGAAGAGGCAGATGGATTCCTCTCATGGTAGCAGTACTAGCCAGAAGAATTCTTCTGGTGGCCAGGTAATTTCTTACCAGTGTGGTAAAGAGGGGAACAAGAGACCTCAGTGTCCACGTGACCCAGTGGAGTGCCAAGCATGCAGCAGGATGGGCCATCTCCAGCATTTTTGCAGGGCGTTTCCACCAGCGACTAGTGAGAGGGGTTCTGTGCAGACTTCGTATGTAGCAGCAGGGCTAGCAGCTTCTTACCAATCGAGGAATTGGAATACATCAGGAAGTTCAGGCCGAGGAAGTGGTCGTGGTTGTGGTAGCCAAACTCCAGGATCTCAGAGACAGCAGGGCAGGTCAGCTCAGGGTATCCAGGTTGTGTCATAGGGACGCAGCACTAGGTAGACATATGTAGTGCAACAGACCCAATAGGAGCAGGATCTCAGACCTTCCACTGTCAGAGGTACTATTCTAGTTGCTTCTATTTTGTCTTCAGTACTTTTCAATACTGGTGCTACACATAGCTGTATATCTGTGCCTGTTGTGGTTATCCTTAGGCTCTATGTCTCTTCTTATTCTGATATTATGACTCTAGACACTCTTTTGGGGATTATAATGGCAGGTGTGAGTGAGTTCAAGGAGTTCCCCCTAGAGGTTTGTGGGTGTCACTTTCTATGGGACCTCTATGCCTTAGAGAATACGAGCTATTAAGTTATTCTAGAGATGGACTGATTGGTACCCTTTCAATCCTTTGTAGATTACTATCATCGTAGGGTGAGTTTCACGTCACCAGAGGGCGAAGAGTTTCTATAAAAGGGCGAATGGGATGTCCAGGCGAGTTGAGATGGACCCAAGCATCGTGGTCGAGGTGGAGTGACAACCCAGATTGCGAGTTTATATCAGGATGACCAGGAAACTTCTCAGAAGGATTTCCATCCAGTGGTTAATCATTTCAGGGATGTCTTCCTGGATGACTTTTCAGGTCTACCTCCAAAGCGAGAGGTGGATTTCTCTATTGATCTTGTGCTAAGAGAAGCACCAGTGTCCATTCCTCCCTATAGGATGGCTACACCAGATCTTCAAGAGCCCAAGAAATAGTTAGAGGAGTTACAAGAAAAGGGTTTCATCTAACCCAGTACTTCTCCTTGGTGCTCTCCTATCCAGTTTTCGAAGAAGGAGGACGATACCCTCAGACTCTGTGTGGATTATTGGAAACTGAACTAGTTGATGGTCAAGAACCAATATCCCTTGTCGAGGATTGATGATATTTTTGATCAAATTTGAGGAGCATGAGTTTTATCAAAGATTGACTTGATATTAGGATATCATTAGTTGTGAGTTAGACCATCATACATACTGCTTATAGCTTTTTGGAGCATATATGGTCTATACAAGTACTTAGTTATGTCATTCAAACTCACGAACGTGCCAGCAGTTTTCATGGCTCTGATAAATCATGTGTTCCACCCATATCTTGGATTCTTTTGTGGTAGTATTCATGGTCGATATCTTGGTGTACTCTCACACTCGACACGACCATGCTATCCATCTTGAGATCAGTTTTAGTACACTGAGAGAGAATCAGTTATATGATAATCTCTCAAAGTGACACTTTTGGATGGACTAGATACACTTCCTGGGTCATATTATCTTAGAGGCAGGAGTTGTAGTGGACCTAGAGAAAGTGAGAGTAGTATTTTCCTGGGAGCATCCTAAGAACATGGTTGAAATAAGAAGTTTCTTGGGGATGGTTGGCTACTACAAGTGCATTATATAGGACTTCTCCCGCTTAGCAGCGCCGTTGATGAGTTTGACTAAGAAGGGTGTGAAGTTCGTTTGGTCAGAATCTTGCAAGATTGCCTTTCAGGATCTGAAGGGAAGGTTGACATCAGCATCAGTCCTGATACTTCCAGATCAAGGGAAGATCTAAACAGTTTATTGTGAGGCATCAGGTATTGGTTTGGGAGAAGTGTTGATGTAGGGAGATCGAGTAGTTGCATACGGGTCTCAGTAGTTGAGGCCACATGAGAGGAATTACCTAACGCATGGTCTCAAGTTGGCTGCAGTTGTTCATGCGTTACATCGTTGGAGACATTATCTCTTAGGAGAACATTTTGTGGTATCTAAAGACCAAAAAAGTCTAAAATACATCTTTACCCAACGTGACTTGAATCTGAGACAGTGAAGGTGGTTTGAATACCTTCAGTCCTTCGACTTTGAGCTTGTCTATACACCTGGTAAGGGTATCTCAGTAGCTGATGCACTGTGTAGGAGGACTCAGATACAGGCAGTACAGGAGGGCAGTGGTGAGTGGCAGCCTATGTTTTTGTTCACTGAGATGCATTTGGAGGTGCATGATAGTTAGGAGTGAGCCTATCTTTTATCCTTATCTATGACTTCTACCCTCCTGGATAGAGTGAGGATGAGATAACTATCTAATTTAGAAGGCCTAGTTCTATGGGGGTTGGTGGAAAGTGAGGACCCTCCTCCTGGTTGGACGATAGGCGATGATGAGGTACTGTGTATCCATGGACGAGTGTGGGTTCCAGGGGATATACCTGAGGAGTCGATGAAGAAATTTCATGCTTCAGCTCGGGCAGTGCATCCCAGTGTTACCAAAATGTACCATGACTTGAGACGTCAGTATTGGTGGTTGGGTATGAAAAGATAGGTAGCTAGTTTTGTTATGAGATGTTCCACCTGTCAAAAGGTGAAGGCGGATCATCAGAGGCCTAATGGACTGTTACAACAGTTACCCATTCTAGAGTGGAAATGGGATGATGTCGCGATGGACTTCGTGACCGAGTTTCCAAGGTCACCTCGAGGCAGTGATTCCATATGGGTTGTTGTGGAAAAACTTACGAAGGTAGATCACTTTTGCTGATCAAGGAGACCTTCAGTTTTGATGATCTCAGGAAGTTGTATATCTGAGGGATTGTATGTCTTCATGGGGTCCCTCGTTCTATCATTTCAAATATGGAAGCTCATTTTATGTCTCGTTTCTGGAAGATTTTTCAGAGGATACTGGGTACACAGGTGATTCTAAGCATGACTTACCTCCCTCAGACTGATGGCCAGTCAGTGCATATGATACAGGTTCTTGAGGACATGTTGCATGCATGCATCATGGAATTTGGGGGCTCTTGGGAGAAGCGCATACCCCTGGTCGAGTTTACCTACAATAATAGTTTTTAGGAAACTATTGAGATGGACCCTTACAAGGATTTATATGGTAGGCCATTCCGATCACCTTTGTGCTGGTTGGAGGCAGGTGAGGCAGCTTTACTAGGACCACGTCTCGTGCAGGAGACTTCAGAGCAGGTCCAGTTGATACAGAAGCGGATGGCTACTGCACAGTCTCATCAGAAATCTTATGTTGATCGCCGCAGACGACCCTTGGAGTTCATGGTCGGGGATCAAGTTTTATTGCATGTTTCTCTGAGGTTGGGACACAGGCGAATCAGGAGACGGGGTAAACTTCCACTGAGGTATGTGGGGCCGTTTGAGATTCTAGAGAGATTCGGATTGGTTGACTATCGGTTGCAGTCACCAAAGAGGTACTGGGCCATGCACGACATCTTCCACATATCTCAGTTGTGCCGTTATCACTCAGACATGTCTCGCGTTTTTCAGCCCGAGGAGGTTGAGCTTCAGGTCGATGCATCCTTTGGGATCATCTGATTCGTATTGTTGATAGGAGCACAAAGGTTCTTCGAGGATGGTCAGTTCCTCTCGTAAGAGTGTTATGGCAGCATGGCCGAGTGCAGGATGAAACTTGGGAGCAGGAGACTGACGTACATGCTCAGTGACTAGAGTTGTTCTCAACTTTACCTTCACCACCCTTGGAAGGAAAATTCGGGAACGAATTGCTTTAAGGGGGGAGTTTGTAAGAACCCAGTTCTTATTCTTAAGGTACGGGTTTCTTTTTTCCTTTTCCTTTAATGTTTTTGAGAAAATAAGGATAATGGGGGAAAATCCCAAAATTATGGGTACACACTGGGTACTTTTTCTACACGCTATGTACTTTGGCCATGTGGGATGATTATACAGGGCATGTAGTCTTGTCGGCTATTAAGGGTGTAAAAACTATCTACATGTCGTGTACTTCGTAATACACATCGTGTAATCAGTCGGTAAGTGAACAGTAAGGCGGTGGTAGTAGCCACCAGTGTAATGATATTACACGACGTGTACATAGTAATACACGCCATGTAACCAAGTCGGTAGATGAACAGTGAGGCGGTGGAAAGTGGCCGCCAGAGGAACAGTTAAAAAAATGGAAAGTAAACATCATGTACTTGAGAGTATATGCCGTGTAGTTATGTTTTTTCCTTAAAAATAGGCATTATCCTCTTCATTCGGTGGAGGAGGCATAGAAATTGACAGGAGCTGTGGAAGAGGAGGTCGGAACTTGGAGGAGCTCATGATCGCACACTGGGACTCTGATTCCTCTGTCGTCAATCTCGTTTGAACCATGTGGGTGAGATCTTCTCTCTTCTTGAACCTCTCCTTCTAATTATTTCCCTAAGGGAAGTTATTTGGGTTTTAATGGTTTATTTTTCTTCTCAGATCTACATAGTTCTTGGTCATTTCAGGAGGCGCCTTTCACGTATATCGATCAGAGGAGATCGAGGTAGGTGGTCTGGTGTTTATTTCCAACTTTCAAGTTGATTTTGTGTACTGTTTTGATATGCTCCCATGTTTGGGGTGTCGTATGGTTGATTCCTTGACTATTAAGATATCTAGAATTGTATAGGTAATTTAATGAACACGTATAAAGTGCTGTTTGGGATCGTTTCCCTAATCCAGGGCTACCCCGTGGGTCTGTTTCCCTTGTTTAGCTGTTTGGCCAAGATACCCATGGGTATGCCGTGATTATATCATGTTTTGAGTTTTCTTGAGAGAAAATATATATAAATTGCTTGCTTATGTGTTGGGATCGGCCCGGTTACTTACTTATCCTGAGGGCAGCATTTTTTTTATCCTGGGGGCAGTGTTTCGTTTAGCCTGAGGGAAACTTTTCTTATGCTTGTGGGTTGTAGATTATGTGCCTGAGGGCGATATCTTGTATGCCTAAGGACAATATTCATTATGACTGAGGACAGTCACCTGGGGGTTTTGTTTCAGCTTGCCTGAGGGTAAGGACTTGTATGTCTAAGGATAATGTTACTTGAATAATCACTGTGGTGATTTATTATGTTATACCGGCCAAGCTAAAGCACAGGCTTGGTATTGTTATTACCTTATACATTTTAGATATCCTATTGTGGTTTTTGTTGTGGCACTATATAGGAGATTGTCGGTTGAGTCCGGGTATCGGGAACTTATAATTAAATTATATTGAATTGTTAAATAATAATTAAATGGTAATAAAACGGGTAGGTTTTGCTCCTTTTGAGTACTTCCTAGCTTACTGCAATTCTTTATTGCATACTATTGTTGTACATTTTCACTGACAGTTGGGCATGGGACTTTGGTGGTTTCCTATTGGGATTTATTTCTCATGCCCTATTTTGGTCATGTCTTGGGCCTAAACATATTATATTGTTGTAGGTGTTGATAGTGGAAAGAGTCCCTATACAGGTATTTGATTGTTGTAGAGGAGTAGGAGATCATGGGATCGAGTTTAGGCTTGCGATGCTTCTGAGTTCTTGTTGCACTATTTTGTTTTGCTTTGTTGCACTTGTACCTTATGATGTATTGTTTTAGATTGTAGTGTATCCTATTTTGGCTACTTTCTTAGAATTAGGGACATATTGCATCATCAAATATATGATTGTTGGTCATCTTTTACTTCAATTTCATTGTCCTTTCTACTTGGTATTGTTTATTGCTTCTACTTTTGGTATGTTGTATTTCTTTGTTGTGCTAGATTTTGACAAATGAGGGCATAGTTTCCCCACTATCAGACCTAGGCCCTCGCTGCTAGTCGGCAGCCTCTGGCATTTGGGGAAATGCGCTTGAGGTCATGTGACCAACCGGGTTCGGGGCACCCGTTGTGTGGCACCCAGATCCAGGTTGTTACAATTATTTAAAGTTATCCATTCATATCATTCAGTATATTTCCCCTTCATTTCTCATCCATACATAGATTACACCTACCTCACACAAATTTTTTCTCAACTCACAAAGATCAATTTTTCAACAAAGATTTTCTCATCCAAACTCATTCAAGAGTCAATAAGGCTTTTTAAATTCCTATATCACTAATGAATGTGAGTAAAGAACTTGTTATTATAATGAGGAATTTTCAGGTTTATTCTATGGATTTTGGTTGGTATGATGTAGATGGAAAAAAAGTTGAGGCCGAATGAGGAGGGATTGGATCTTTTTTTTAAAAAAATGCACAATTCTAATTTTCACTCTCAAGTATAGTGTCCTCTTCACTCCACATGGCAAAAAATTAACTCCAAAATAATATCAAAATTTGTTTCATGGGAAGGCCATACATACTCCAATTCATCATCTTTATCACAATAACTTTTTTTAGATCTCTAGATAGGAAAAACTTTGTTTCTCCTTTTGAAGCTCTATAAAGACTCAGCTTCATTTATCATAAAATCTCTAGAAAGGAGTATATTTTAATATAATGAATTTTTTATTAGAAAATCATCACTTAAAATTTTAATTTTTCAGACAAAGTATCTCCAAATGAGTCATCTCATCATAATATAGCTTCCCCCACACTTAAGTTCAACTAGATTAAACAATTTCACTTCAAGAGAAGGTTGGGTAGGGAAATTTGGCATGTAATGTAGCTAAAATAAAAAAAAATTCATTGATTCTAAGGGATACAAGGATTAAATATATAATTCATGCTATAATAAAAAATATTCTTTTGAAAAATGTGGATTTGAAACAAAATAAATGCATCAATAATTTAAAACACAAGTACCCCAAACCCTCATGTTTTTATAGGTATAAATTAAATTATAGTTAAAGTAAGCATGGATTGGTTCTCTCAATAAATTAGGTGAATTTAAAGAATGTGAAAAAAATGGTTCAAAATCCTCACGGGAAAGTTATTTGAAAGATAAAGATAGTGAACTATGGAATGGGATTAAAAAATTAGAGGACTTTTAATGAAATTCTCCACATATTTGAACTTGAAAAAAAGTCATTCCACCATTCATTTAGGCTCAGTTTCATGTAATAAACCATTTCACTCATAGAAATTGGTTTCAAAAAAGTAAATGATAATCATTTCAGCTCACAAGTTTACAAAACACACAATAATTGGAAAAGAAACACACAAAAATTTTAAAAACATGATTTTTTATTTTTTAAAAATAGAAAATCAAAAAGAAATTCGAAAATCCTAAACTAAAAAGGTTTTATCCCCCCACACGTAAATGATTTAGTGTCCATAATGAATTCAAGTGGAAAAAATATTTGAAATTGAATCACAATAATCAAGTAAGTATTATGGAGAGTTACAACCTAACTTATTAGCGATGCAACGATGAGTTAAGATTCTAAGTGATGGACACTAAAACCTACAAGAAAAGGTAGAAAAGAAAAAATAAAAAATTTATTAGGAGAAAAGGAAATGTAAATATAATGAGAAAATATGGATAGATATTATTTTAATCCCCCATGTGGGCCCTGGGTTTTGACTGCCTCCAGATGGGAAGTTCCGGTTGGTCATCCCCAATCTGATGGTGGGTGAAGTTTTTTGCTCATGAAAAAACAAAAATTATTCTTTTTAGAATGAAATTATTCTTTTTTTATGAGGAACCAATGTATATAGTACACCAAATTTACCCCCTTGTTAATGAGATAAAACTTTCATGGTGGCGGTAAGATAATGAATGAGTCTTCCTATTTCTTAGTTTCCACTTCCATAACTTATTCTTAATTTTCTAGTTATTTCTCAAGGTATGATGCATCAATGGAATAATCAAAACTAAATTTAGAGAATGATTATTTTTTAACAAAATTAAATCATAAATAATAAATATAAAATTATTCCCTTTTAATGTGGGTATCATGTGTCTAGTTTTCCTTAGGAAGAACCAATTTGGTCTCCTCTTGAAATCCCTCCAATAAGTGTTTAACATGTTCAAGGAGCTCCAAATTTTTCTCATCAGGTGCATATTCATTTTCTTACTCATCCATCAAGGCAATCAAATTGTTATATGAATATAAAAATTTTAAAAAAAATATATAGTTGATACTCAATTCGTTTTCAATAAATTTAGAAGATAATGTGTTCATGAAAAGATCATATCCCAGAGTTTATTTGGATTCAATCACTTATTCAGTGGAAAAAAACCTCTTGGAGTTGAGTATTAGCATATAAAGGTAGGTAGTTAGGATATTCTATTTCTTGGATCATCATAGAAAAATCATGGGAGATTAAGTAAGAATCTTCTTGGACAATGGCAACATTATTAAATTCTGGATGGTAATTGGAGAACTCAGTTAGCTCATGGGCCATCACTTCAAGAATTTTTGTTTCATGTCCTCATTCATTCCATCTATGAATTATTTGAATACCTTATCCCCTTTATTTGATTTATAAAATAACCTCACCTGTCTAATAATAACAGAAACACTATCCTCTATAGACAAGGGTGAGATATTAATTGGTTGTTTCACTAGTGGGTAATTATTCTATGAATTTAAAAAATAATCATTTGAAAACATCATGGAAAAATATATTTTTT
This sequence comes from Viscum album, assembly GCA_963277665.1. NCBI lineage: Eukaryota > Viridiplantae > Streptophyta > Magnoliopsida > Santalales > Viscaceae > Viscum > Viscum album. The sequence goes on along the minus strand of OY728143.1, from coordinate 54,890,546 downwards.
TATTTAATTTGAAAGGATTATAATATTTATAATAAGATTATGGCACTTCCTCCCCAGCAATGATTCCAAGTTTGACACATTCCTTTCATGAGGCGGGGAAAAACAATTTTTTTATATTACCTATGTATAGTATAGTGATTAACAGTAGGTAATTACCCGAATAGAAGTGCACACAAAAAAAATTCACTTTTTAATTAGAGGGAAAATTTAGTGTTTTTAGAATTTTTTGGTTTTTAATTAAATGAAATTAAATAAATTAATTATGAAAATTGTTTAAATGAAATTGGAAACTCAAGTGATTGACAACTATGATATGAGAAGGGTGATCTGGTCGGCATCAGTTTTCCAATTATAATGTTGTCCTTGTTCAATTTAATTAAATAATCTTCCTATAAGTTGATTAAAGTGATATTTCATGATCATTTCTATGGAATCCCTCTTTTTTAATACATAATATTTTCATTACAATGAACAAACTAGTGGATTTATTAATGTTTAGTTTCTTGGAAACATGCTATATATTACATGAAAATTTAAATAATTCTTCTAAACAATGTGAAAGGATTATTCATTGGTTCATCCTAAGTACTTTTACCTCATAAAATTACCTGGGGACATACATCAAAGGAAAGGGTGAGCATAAGGCCCAGTAAGGAAAAGTAAGGGAAACAGTTTACATGTGATCTTGAAAAATATCAATAAGAACTTGAGGAATATAATAAATGAATGATAAAAGGAAAAGGTGAATATAATAATAAAAATAAATTTAATCATAACATATAAATGTGGCTATAACATTTAAATGATATATTTATAAACATATCACCATGGTTTGTCGCTAAGGTGTCGTAAAAATTACCATGGTTATTCACCACGGTATCATAAATCTTATCATCTCTAGAGATTAATTTCTTTACCCAATTAATTGGAGTGATATTAGGGTACAACCTTAACTTTTATTATTTTTATTATGATCCACATAGATCATAATAAAACATATCATAAATAACCTGTGGAGAATAGAATTAATGGGTTTTATATAAAAATCATAACGTTTTAAAATGTTCTTAAAGACAAGATATTTATGTCATTTATAACCCATATAAAGGTAATAAGAGTTTTATGTATGTCAATTACCTAATAAAATAATTAATTTTTACATCTTTTTTAATACCCATATAAAAGAAAGAGGTTTGGGTATTCATAAAAAGAAAATAAAAGGGAATTTCTTGAGGATAAGAGAGAAATTTTGAGAAGTAAAATTGTCAGCATAACGAGTATAAAACATGATTTTAGAAATGGGAAAAAGAGATGAGATAGGGGTATCCTATACATAAAACATAAATTTTTAGTAATTGAGTGAAAAAAAATGAAATAAGATAGATTTACCACAATATTCAGAAGACATATAATAAAATAGGTTCTTAAAACGAAGAGAAAAGAAGGATATTTCCCTTACCTTGAAGAGTAACTCCTAAAAATAAAAGATTGGGACCTTTAAAGCTTAAATAATCCTTTAGAGGAATTATTAATTCATGGAGGATTAAATTAGAGTTAATAGAAATTGAGAAATGTGTGAGTATTTATATCAAAAGTGAGATATTTGTTTATTAATTTCTAAATAAAGATTTTGGACACCTAAGTAGTGGTAAATTAAAAACAATGTGATTTAAGATGGTATTTTACCATGGTATTGGACACTTGGGATAACTATTATGTTATTTTAATACAAAATAGTATACCATCATTTTATATTACTTATTTTTTCAAGTAAAATAAAAGTTTTCAGAAAATAACATTTTTAAAGTTAATGTTTCCATTTTAGAATTTGGAAAACATATTAAAATACTTTATATTAATAAAATAACATATTTTAAAAGTCATGGATTGCAGTTAATTAGTTATTACATCGTTATTACATAATTATATTGTCATTAACATACCAGAAAACTGAAACTCTATTTTTTTATTCATGAAAAAATAAAGTATTTTAAAAAATTCTCATAAATTCAAGATAACCTAATTTCGACATTTGAAATTAAAAAATGATATTTATTTTATCATAATAATTCCCTAAATATGATAATTTTAACTTTTAAATATAAAAAACCTTAGATATTATAAATAATAGCTGATAGAAACTGCATAATAAAAATTTTGACACTTAAAAAAAATACTTCATCATTTATTTTCAAATATGAGTGTTTTAATCATACCATTTAATTAAAATAAACACTACTCATAATAAATTGGTTTATTTTATAATTATTTGTTTTCTAAAAATTAAAATTTATGTCTAAAAATTAATTCTTTAAATTCTACCTCAATTTTATTAATCAAATCTATTCTTAAAACAGAAATGATGGGAAAAAAATTTATTTAAACAAAGGAATTATACATTAAGGTCTGGAAACATAACCCCTTATTACACCCGTGTACACCCTAGTAGTAAGGTTTGTGATAGTGGTTGTTTCGTGGGGTGCCTCGGCTAACATTGACTGAGTGGTAATCTCCACTAAATTGTACTTCTCCCATAGGTGATTTAGTTCAAGCTTCACTTGTTAAAGCTCAGATTGGGATAGTTCAAGGGAGAACCCCAGTGATGAAACCTCTCTCCCAAGCTCTAAGAGATGGGATTCAAATAGAATGACTCTACTGGTTGGGTACATAAACTCATCTTTTTGTATCAATTTTCCTTCATCAAAATTTTACTTATAAACTTTAATGATAATATAAAAACAATTATCAAGAGTATAGTTCCCAATAGTCAAATTGACCAACAATAATAATTTATCAATGGTCATATAACGGTAAAATCTAGATTTTCACATTTACTATTATATTCACTTTATAAAAAACATGGTTTTTTGTGAATAATATAACACGCATTTTCAGGAAACAATTAACATTAAAAAATTCTGGGTCATTACATTCTTCCCCCTTCATGAAATTTTTCCCTGAAATTTCATCTCACTCTCTCAATTGAGAAAAGTTTTGGTTACTTCTACCTCATTATCTCCTATGGTTCCCACATTTCTTCTTTATATATATGGTTCCTCTATAACACATTGACAAGTTGGATAGTCTTTTTGCATAAATTCTTTTCTCTATGGTCCAAGATCTACACTGGCTGCTCTTCATAAGAGAGGTCATGTTCATGTTTACCACCTTTGGAGTCAATACATGTGAAGGTTCAAGTATGTACTTCTTCAAGAGAGATATGTGGAATACATCATTAACTTGAGTTATATTTGGTGGAAGTACTAGCCGATAGACCACTTCTCCAATGTGATCAAGGATTTCATAGGGGTCAATGTACCTGGGGCTAAGTTTCTCTTTCTTCTCAAACTCCATGACTCTCTTCCAAGGTGAAATTTGAAGGGAGACTTTTTCACCAAAATCAAACTCCCAATATCTTTAATGGTTGTCAGTATAGATCTTCTACCAACTCTGAGAAGATTTTATGTGTTGTAGGATGGAATGAACCTTTTATGTCATCTCTTGCACCAGATTAATTCCCAGAAAATTTCTCTCACCAAATTCATCCCAACAAGTTGGAGTTCTACATCAACTCCCATATAGTTATTCATAAGGTGACATTTGAATATTCTAATAGAATATGTTGTTGTATGAGAACTCAAATAATGGGATATCTTGATCCCATTCACCTTTAAATTCCATTGATCATGTTCTCAGTATGTCCTTGAGTGTTTGAATAGTCTTTTTAGATTGGAAATCGGTTTGGGGGTGATAGGCCATACTGAAATTCAATTTGATACATAAAGCATGTTGAATAATTATCCAGAATTTTGATTTGAACCTTGGATCACAATAAAAATGATATAATATAGCACTCTGTGCAACCACACCACTTCCTTTACGTAAATATTGGCATATTTATCAAGAGATAAGCCTTCCTAGATAGAGATAAAATGGGCAGTCTTGTTGAGATTTTCTATTATAACCCATATCACATTATTTCTTTTTGATGTTCTTGGGAGACCATTGATAAAGTCCATATCTATATTTTCCAACTTTCATGTTGGTATGGGTAGTGGTTGTAATACACCTTTATGAATTTGTCTTCTACCTTCATTTGTTGATACACCAGGCACCTTGTAGTGTAGTCAACAATTTACCTTTTCATGTAATCCTATCAATAATGATCATGAAGGGCCCTATACATTTTATTGAATCCAATATTTATAGAGAAATTAGAGCTATGAGAATTATCCATCAACTCCTCCTTTATTTCTTGAATAGATGGAACACATATCCTTGTAATAAATTTCGGTGAACCTTCTTAATCAATATTGAGCTCAAGAAACTTCACATTCTTCACATATTATATCTTATTCTATAATAAAGGATCTTCTCATTGAGATTTATTGATCTTCTATGGTAATGATGGTTGAAAAATCATTTGTGATAGGTTTAATGATGTTTTTTCCCTTACGATTCCCATGTCCAGTTTTACTGGGTATTTGATTAAATGATCTCCTTTAATCCTTATCATTTCCAAAACAATAGGGTATTTCTTACATAATGCATCATTGACTTTTTTTTCTCTTCTAGGATGATAATTAATTGAGCAGTCATAGTCTTTAAAAAGTTCTAATCATATCATATGTCTCATGTTCAATTAATTTTGTTTGAAAATATACTTCAAACTTTGATGTTTTGTGTATATATCACATTTCTTCCCATAAAGATTGTGCCTTCGTATCTTCAGAGAAAAAAACTATAGGCAGCTCTAGGTCATGCATAGAAAAATTCAGCTAATGAGGCTTCAACTGTAGAGATTCATAAGAAATCACCTTATCATTTTTTATGATCATTCACCCAATTCCTTTTAGATATTGTTCAATAAAAATAAAAAATCCTTCTCCATTAGTGGGTAGAGTTTATATGGGGGAAGTAACCAATCGCTTCTTCAACTCTTAGAAACTTTATTTTCACTTATTTATCAAGATTAACTTGTCCCCTTTTGAGTTAACATGGTTAGTGGATTAAAATTTCATGAAATTTTTTTTATATACCTCCTATAATATCTATCTAAACCAATTAAACTATGTATCTTAGTTACTATTGTAGGATGAGGTCACTCCTCCAAAACCGTTTTTTGGGAAGGGTCAACTGATATTCCTTCATTAGTTATAATGTGCCCCAAGAAAGCAACTTTTTGTAACCAAAATTCATATTTTCTGATCTTTCCAAATAGCCTATCCTTCCTCAATGTTTTCAATATAACCCATATATGATCCTCATGATCCTCATGACTTTTAGAATATATCATAATATCATCAATAAAAACTACCAAAAAGTTATCAAGGTAGTACTTAAATACCCTATTCATCAAATCCATAAAACCAGCATGATCATTAGTCAATTAGAAGGGCATAACAACAAACTCATAATTCTCATACCTTGATCAGAAGGTGGTCCTTGGAATATCTTCTTTCTTCACCCTCAATTGGTGATAACCAGATTGAAAATAAATCTAAGAGAAGAATTAAGCTCCAAGATGTTGTTGAAATAAATCATCAATCCTTGTATGAGGGTACTTGTTATTCATTATGAACTGTTAATTTCTCTATAATCAATGATTAGCTGCATGGATACATCTTTCTTATTTACAAAGAGAATAGGTGCTCCCCAAAGAGACACACTTGGTCGGATAAACCCCTTATAAAAAATATCTTGAAGTTATTTCTTTAATTCCTCTAGCTATACATATTCCATTATACATGAGGTTTTTCATATCATCTTGAATATAGAAATGAGTTCAATGGATAGCTCTACCTCTTTTTCTGAGGGAGGTCTAGGTAACTCCTCAATAAATATGTCAATGTATTCTTGAATGATGGGGAGGTTTTCTATACATATACTTTAATTTCTTTCTTTATCTTTGTTAATCATTTCCCTAAATAGGGAAATGGGGTTTCTTATAGGAAATCTCAAGTTGTGATATCTATCCTTTGAAAACAACTGTAGGTTTTCCATTCAATACTACTAATATTTCATTTCCTCTGTAGTTGATCTTAGAATTATACCTTGAGAGCTATTTCATTCCAAGTATAATGTCAAATTCCATAATGGGAATGGATATTATATTTATGATGAGATTATGCTCTCCAAAGTAAATACTATATTTTATATACACTATTTATTATTGGATAATACCTTTATGAGTACTGATTGATAACTCTACATCTAGAGGTTCAGGGATTGATTCTATATTCTTTGCAAACTTGGAGGAAATAAAGGAATGTGTATAACCAAAATCAAATAAAGTACGTGTGATCATTGAGAGAACAGTGAGAGTACCTACTACCGCATAATTTGGAGCTTTAAATTAAACTATCATGATAGAAAAATATTTCACTTTCTCCCTTAACCTATGATGATATTTATGGTGATTCCCCTCTACTATCTTTGGATTTGGATAGTGATTGGAAATGTTCCCAAGCTATCCAATCTTGAAGAATTAGACTTCATGCTGGGGATACACCATCTTCCCATTGTCGTTAGTATTGAGAATTTGAGGCTTCACCTCACTACAAAATTTTCTAAAAATATATACATCTCTTCCACACTTGTAACATTTCCCACCATGATCATGTAGTTTCCCAAATTATTCTTCCTATATTTGTTGCATGTGTAAAGTTTCACTTTCTTTCCTCCTCTTATACGATCAAAGTTACTCACCAATCACTAATCCATTGATCAATTCTTTTCATTAAATATTTGGGACCATTGCATCTCTCTGAAATCTAGTTCAACATTCATAGAACTTCTCATTATCTCCTCATAGCTATCATACTCACAATTGGATAGATTCTTCCATAAATGGGGTATTGGTCCATCGAAGAATCTACCAACCTTCCCATTAGGATTCATGACAAAGCTAGCTGTGTAAAGTGAAAGTCCGGTAAAGTTCATCTCATAGCCTCCCACTAATTCATTTTCCTTCTGCTTTAGTTCAAAAAATTCCTCCTCTATTTTTTTTTCATTGGATGATAAAAATATTTTTTGAAAAAGTTTCCCCTGAACACTTCCCACTCCATAGCTTTAATATCCCTTCTTGGCTTAGTTTTTTTAATCAATTTTCACCACTGATCGGATTCTCCCTCTAAGAAGTACACATCTAGGGTGACTTTATCTTGTTCCAAACAATGTAGTATAGAAAAGATCTTTTCTATAGAGATTATACACTATTTAGAAATCAGAGGGTTAGTAGATCAACTAAAAGAAGGTGTTAATTGATGCATAAAGGACTCAGTGAAAATTTGTTCCCTTCAAGGTGAATCTGGTATCTAGGCTTGATTCAAGTTATTGGTCATAACTCGTGTTATTTGATTCATCATTTTCATGATGTTTTCCATTTTGGGTTCCATCATAGGGTCATCAGTGCATGGTTCGTTGGGCTCACCATTTATGTGGTTCCTCCTATTTCCCACAATTTTCTAAAATAAGAAAACTTTAGTGATAAATGTGATTATATTAAAAATATTATAACTCTAAAAGAATTTTATGTCTTAAAACATCATGCTTAAATATATTATTCTTTAATAACAATTACATTTTCTATAAACCATCTATAATGGTTCATAAAAATCTTGTGATTAACCAAAAATATCCCCTAGGAGTGTTAAAATAGTTATACAGTAAGACCCATTTTCCTGTACCAGGTTATGCTGAGTCAGGCTCGACCCACCTTGTCTAACTTGTTAGCCCTATGTACAACTGTTGTAGAACCAAATCCACTTTTTTGTATCCAAATATGGATTTATTTTCTCAAAAACCACTTACTTAATACTTGACCAAAATACCGAGTTATTTTCCTATATTTTAACTTTTCTATAAGATTCTTACTAAAGTTTTCAAATCCTAATTTCTAAAAATAACTAAACCATCCTTTTATACCCACTATGGAATCCTGTATTTTTTATACATAAACATTTCATTACATTGAAAAAAACTGAGGATCTTTTAATGTTTAGTTTCTTCGAATCATGGTGTATATTATATGAATACATAAAACATTCTTATAAACAATGTGAATGTATTATTCATTGGTTCATCCTAAGTACTTTTACTACAACTCATAACCCAGGGATGTATATCAAAGTAAAGGGTGAGCATAAGGCCCAGTAAAGAAAAGTAAGGGAAATAGTTTACATTTGATCTTCAGAAATATCAACAAGAACTTGAGAAATATAATAAAGGCATGAGAAAAGGAAAAAAGTGGAATACCATAATAAAAATAACTTGAATAATAACATGAAAATGTTGCTACAAAATTTTAATGAGACATTCATAAACATATCACCAAGTTTTGTCACTAGGGCATCATAAAAATTCCCAAGGTTATTCACCATGGTATCATAAAACTTGTCATATCTATATATTAAATACTTTACCCAATAAATTAGAGAGATATCAAGAAAAACCCTTTATATATATTAATTTTAATTTTATCCACATAAAAAATAATAAAACATTTCATAAATACCCTATGGAGAATAAAATAAATAGGTTTCATATACAAATCATGGTATTTTAAAAAGTACTTAAAGACAAGATCTTTATGTCATTTATAACCCATGAAAATGGAATGATGGTTTTATGTATGTAAATTAATGAATAAAATAAATAATTTTAAAATATTGGTGAGTACCCCTGAAAAATAACAAGGTTTTGGTATTCACATAATAAAAATAAATGGGAGTTTCTTGAGGAGAATATTGAAATTTTGAAAAGTAAAATCGGCAACATAACAAGTATAAAACGTGGTTTTAGAAAAGGGTAAAAGGATAGGGTAAAAGAGTATTTAATTATTATTACATAATTTTTAATTAAGGTAATAAATAAAAATGAAATAAGCAAGATTGATTGTAATATTCATAAGACATATAAAAAGATGTTCTTGAAACATAGAGAAAAGAAGGATATTTCCCTTACCTTGAAAAGTAACTCCTAAAACTCAATGATTGAGACCTTGGGGATTGATAACTCCTTAATATAACTCCCTGGGAGGTAAAAATATCATAAATTCATGTAGGATGATATTATAGTGAATTTAAATGGAGAAATGGGTGGGATTTTATAGCAAAAGTGGGGGATTTGTTTATTAATTTCTTAATAAAGGCCTTGGACTCCTAAGTATTGATGAATGCAAAAACATGTGCTTTACCATGGTATTTTCCCATGGTATTGGACACTTGGGAAATTTATTATTTTATTTTAATCCACAATATTTGACCAAATTTTATATTACTTATTTTGGAAATGAAAATTAAAGTTATCAAAAAATAACATTTTTAAAGTTATAGTTTCCTTTTTAGAATTTGAAAAGTAAATTATATATTTTTTAAATTGGTTAAAACCTGTTAAAATACTTGTTATTAATAAAATAACATATTTTAAGTTTTTTATTTTCTTTAATTAGTTATTACATCATTTTTTTACATAATTATGATGTCATTAACATATCAAAAAACTCAAACTGTGTTTTTACTATTCATGAAAAAATAGTATATTTTAGACAATTATCATAAATTCACCCTAACCTAATTTCTATGTGATAATTTAAAAAATGATATTTATTTTATCATAATAATTCTCTAAATATAAAAATTTTAACTTTTAAATATAAAAAACTTTATTTATTAAAAAAATAGCAGATAGAAAATGCATAGTAAATTTTCTGACACTTGAAAAAAAAATTATTTCATCATTTGTTTTTAAATAAAATTGTTTTAATCATAACATTTAATTAAAATAATAATTATTAAAAATAAATTAGTTTATTATAATAATTATTTATTTTCTGAAAAGTACAATTTCTATCTGAAAAATCAATTTATCAAATTCTACCTCAATTTTATTAATAAAAACTATTCTTAAAAAGAAAATGATGGATTAATAATTTTATTTAAAAAAATGAATTAAACACTATGTTCAGACATGTAACCCCTTATTACACTTGTGTACACCCTAAGAGTGAGGTGTGTGATGGTGGTAGTTTCATGGGGTGCCTCAGCTAACATTGATCGACTCATAATCACCACTAACTTGAACTTATCATGTAGGCAATTCTGTTCAAGATTCACTTATTGAAGCTCAGCTTGGGATTGGTCAAGGGAGAACCCCAGTGATGAAATATCCCTCCCAAGATCCAATATATAGTCTTTAAATAGAATGACTCTACTAGTTGAGGCCATTGAATCTTCTTTATGTATCAATTTTCCATAGTCAAAATTTTACTTATAAACTCTAATGATAACATTAAAATTATTATCAAGAGTATAGTTCCTAACAGTCATATTGACCAATAGTCATAATTTGGAAATGGTCACATAACTATAAAATCCAAATTTTCACATTTCCCTTTATATTCACTTCATAAAAAACATGGTTTTGTTTGAATAATATAATACATAATTTCAAGAAACAATTATTATTCAAAAGGTCTGGGTTGTTACTGTTTCCTATCACTCTATTGGTTAAATGATAATGGTGATAGAAAACCTTACCAAGATATTATTTTGTTCTACTCTCATTCCTTGTTCAAAATATTTTAAATGAATATCCACAAATGACTTAGGCAATACCCAATCGGGTCTTTTTTATCCCAAACAATCAAGAACATCCACTACCTCTTTCACACGTACTGATGATCAACAAGTATTTCACCATTAAGCCCCGGTATATTCCATTGTATATAAACCAGAACCTAGAGTAGGGAAATAATGATGTTTGAACAAATAAAAAAATCAATAACATAATCAAAAACCAAATACAATCGTACTTGATAATAAAAATTGCTATATGAAATTGAAAACAACATCAGAGAAGAGAGAAAGAGATTTCATTCAATTAAGTCAAAGAAGTCAAACATTAAAAATTAGAAAACCAACCATTTCTCAATCTTTATAATGTTTACCCCACCATAGTAAGGGTAATAGAGATTAATGGGTATGAATAAGGCATTACAAAAACAAAGAAAAATAAAATAAAGAAAAGAAAGAAGAAATTTGTTCCAGTAGAATCTTCCCTCTGAAAGTTTACTTTTTTTTGGCACAACATACCTACGAATCACCCGATGGGTCCTTCTAATAAGATTCTCTATATATGATTTTATATCATCTCTACAATTTTCACATTAATTTTATGTTTATAGAGGATGTTATTCTTCATTTCCAAAAGTGGGGTCCACTCTATCCGCCCGAAAGGTTTTTAACATTTCTAGATTTTTTTCATCCCTTAAATGTTCAAATTAGATCTTGGTTCAAAATAGAAAGTTAAAGAAAATTAAAATAGGAATCCTAAAAAATAATCAATTCAATTTCATTTATATTGTAAAATTTATACTCGAAATATCAATGTGATTAAAATATGTTAAAATTCCAGAATTAAGCAATTTTCACATTTTAGCCCAAAACATGCCATAAATCCAAAGTTGATGCAAATAAACTCAAATTGAAAAATTGAAATACATATAAAAATGATGAAAATATTATCTCTATCACTCTCTTATGGTACCATCTATCTCCAATTCTCTAAAACTAATCTAGAATATCAATTAAATATCATGAGTTTTATCCATTTTATTCTTTCCACAAGGTAAAAACACTTATCATCACCTCACATTGGTGATAAATACTTGAATGAATAAAAATATTCATCATTCATTCAATTTACTATAATCCTTATAAAATATACATCAAACCTCAATTATTAATTCCTCAAGTCACTATCAGGCCTAAAAAATAAATTTACAACATTAAAATCTTTGTTTCCTTGTGTTAATCTCAGTCTACTCCTCATGCTCCAAAATTTGAAAAAAATTACTCCATCCTTATACTTAGTTCAAAATATCTTTCTAACCCAACATAACACACTCAAGATTCAATAGACATAATAGTTTCACTACATCACTTTTCTTGGACCAAAAAATAAATAACTGTAAATCTTCAATGGAACTGATCACACTACTTCTTGAATTCAACTAGTTTAGAATGTGTTCACTAATTAATTCAGTGCTCCTACTGTAGAAAAACCAAAAATCATGAAAGTACCTAGTGTGCACTGGACATCAACATTGAAACTTATAATAGATTAAACCAATGAACAAAACTTAATCCCATCAATCTTCGACAGCCTGAACCAGTCGGTGCCAACATCAAAAAATTTCAGCAATGAGGCTTATTCAAAATCTGATTTGTCATCGAACCATTATTGGAAGCATAGTGTTATGTACTTAGTTTCAAATGGAGATAATGATGTGGTTAGAATCTAATCATCCAGAAGATCTATAAATGAAAAATCACAGTTTGGTTCCACACTGGGTACACATAATATAAAATGAAATTCCCATTCCCAACCTCGACCAGGTCAAAGTTATTTTCCTCATTTTGGGGTCATAGAGGTCTTGGGATTTAGATATAGATTTTTAGGATCCAAAAAAGGATTTCATTTTCAAATAAAAGTTTATTAGTATATTTTCCCCTATGATCAGCTGTGGGTAAGGGTGGGGAGGGGTTTGGGGTGTGGTCACGGGGTCAAGTCTTCGGGCCAGTGGTTTTTTTTTATTTTCTTCTTTGCGTCGTGTTCCTCTTTCACATATTTACCTAGTTTTTTTAAGTTTAGGAATATATATATCATTGATATTACTTAATTCTGCCACTATATTTAAAATTTCCAATAGTGTATCATCTTAAAATGGGGTAGAGGTTTAGGTTATCAGTGGAAACCTCAGTCTCAGACTCCAAACTCGTTGAAAATTCTTGTTTATTCTCAGACTCGACCAGATTTGATTTTTCTTTGGCTTCACATCCGTTGTTGATTCATCCTTTTACTTAGAATATAAGAAATCACAGAATCTAAAATCATAGAATAACGGGTTCACCATCATCACTAGACATGATCGAATCCTGATTCTCACTTGGTCGGCAATGTGTAGGTTCATAGTTGCAGGAAACATCATCGGTGAGCTCTAACTACATGGTCCTCATCATTCTTCAATATATTTGTGTGTGTCGATTAATCTTCCTCATATCTGGGTATCTTCATCAGTATGTCAATACTTAGTGTATTTTCAAATGAATTTAGGCATTCAACTTCTTCCATAATACTCTATCATTATAATGTTGTCAGCTATAATTCAAAATCATAGGTTATCATCAACTGTGATCCAAATTCATATTCAATTGATATTGAAACAACATAGCACCTCAAATCCTCCTCTTGAGTTCTTCTTTAGGTTTTTCTTGTAAGAAATTTTATAGAATGTTTAAATTCTTGGATAGTAAAATTTAGTTAATAAAAGGATCCTTTAACTTACCTCCAACCATTGTAAAATCTAGGAAATGGTGGAATATAAACCTAAATGCCTTCTACACTCTGCACTTAGATGTAGATGATGTATGTTTCTTAATCCACTGGGTGTAGGGGCTTCAATTTATAGTGGGTATACCATTAAGAACCCACCACAATTTACTCCGTCGATAAAAAGTATTAATGTATGGATATTGATTGTTGTCAAATAATAAATTATTTTTTCAAACTCATTTTAATACATTAAAAACATATATAATAAATTATTGTATTTATCATAACGTACCTTATTAATATATAGATTATATAATTTATTATCCAACAATTTATTACATTATTAATTAATTAATGTATTATTTATTACATTCTCTCACTTGGTCCAACCCAATTAATGAGAGTGAGTTCAATCTCACTCATTAAAAAGAAACATGATACATGGATCATATAAGTATTTTCTCTAAATAATGATTATTCCCTTCCATTTATCACAATATACCATTTAAAATTAAATAATTATATGAATAAACCTTAACCCCAAGGTTTATTCTCTATATGAACAAACCTTAATTGAATGGTCTATTTTGTATCCCTAATAAATATTTCTCATTTAATGAATATATACACTTAAATAGAAGAGATAAATACTAAAATATAAAGATTTTGAAATAAAATTCAACAAACCTATAATGTATATCTTAATTCTATACATATTACATGATCCTAAAATTTAAATGGAGGCATGCATCTATTCAATGAATCTACAATCATCAATTTGGCGCTGATGTGTTGAATTACCCCCTTTTTATCTTTAATGAATTCCCTTATGGCTAAGTATTTAATGTCAATGTTCTTACTTTGACTCCCACTTTTTTTATTCTTAGTCATAAAGACACGATATGAATTGTCACAATATTTAATCTATGGTCTAGAAATAGAATCTGTAACTTTATAGCCCAAAATGAAACTCCTTAGCCATACACTATGGGAAGTGGCCTTAAAACGTGAAACAAACTCAGTTTCCATAGTATAAGTTTCTATTAGTGTCTATTTTACACTTATCTGTGACACAGTTCCTCCATCCATCATAAAGACATATCTTGAAGTTGATTTGTGTGAATCAACACAACCCAAAAAGTTTGCATCTTAGTATCCAAATGCTTTTATATTTTGAGTGTGTTTATATATAAGCATGCAGTCTTTAGTCCCCTTAAGGTATCTCAATACCTTCTTCATAACCTTCCATTGGTCTATACCCAGATCACTTTGATATCACCCCAACATTCCTACTAAAAGTGCAATGTCAGACCTCGTGCAGACCTGAAAATACATTAAACTACCAACTGTGGAAGAAAAATGGATGGATTTCATTTGTTCCCATTAAAAATAATTTTTTAGGGATTTAGGTCATGTTGAATTTATCACTCTTAAAATTAGGTACTATACTTGGTGCACAGTCTTCCATACAGAATCTCTCTATAACTTTATTAATATAGGTTTCTTGAGACAAACCTAGAATGCCTCTTAACCTATCCCTATTAATCTTTAAGCCAATGACATAGGATGCATCACTCGTATCTTTCATGTCAATTTTTTTATGGAAACTGTTTAACCTCATATAGAAAACCCTTATCATTAGTGGCAAGTAAAATTCCATCTACATATACAACAAGAAAACGTATTTTATTCCCACTAACCTTTTGGTATATACATTGATCCATAATGTTTTCATCGAAACCAAATGAATTAACTACATCATAAAATCATAAATACCACTATTGGGATGCTTGTTTTAAACCATAGATATAACTTTTCATATTTCACACTAAATTCTCACAATTACTAGAGAGGAATCATTCTGGTTGTTTCATGTAAGCCTCCTCATCTAGATTACCATTCAGAAATGCAGTTGTCCCACCCATTTGTTGTAATTCAAAATAAAAATGAGCTAAAAATTCCAATGTAATTCATAATGAATCCTTTTTAGATGTTGGAAAAAATGTGTCGGTATAATCGATCCCTTCCTTTTGAGTGAACACTTTAGCAATAGTCGGGCCTTGTATTTTTCAATGATGCCTAATGAATTTTTCATGGTTTTAAAAACACCTTTAAATCCAATAGGTTTTACACAAAATGTAAACTTAACAAGGTCCCAAACATCATTACTCTTCATGGAATTCAACTCCTCCATCATGTCATCATACTACATATTTTACTCTTCACAACTCATGGAATGTGAATATGTTTCAGGATCATTTTTGGCTCCAGTATTATAGTCATATTCTTGTAGATACACTATATAATCAAAGGAAATTAATGGATTTATCATCATAGTGGATCTTCTCAATGTTTCACCATTATGTTCTTGAGTAATTTTTGGTTCGGATGGTTATTCAAGGGTTTCTGATTCATGAACTATTTTATCCAAAGAATGATTATCAACCATTTGTGGAATGATATTTGTTCAAAAATGGGGTTTATTATGAATAGTTATCAATCTATCACCTGATATAGAGGGTTGATATTCTTAATGGTCTTTATCAGAAATTTTTGTTGATAAGATCTCTCCCACTAATCGGGTCATTTTCATGAAATTTTTCATTTCTTTGATTCTATAATTCTAGTATTCAATGATAGACAATAAAAATGATACCCTTTATAACTTTTAGAATATCTAATGAAGTATCCATTAATGGTCCTAAGATCCAACTTACTTTCATGTGGATTATAAATATTCACTTCTAATAGACATCCCCAAACATGTACATGCCATAGACTTAGTTTCTGACCCTTAAACTATTCAAACCGTGTTTGTGAAACTGGCTTTGTTAGAACTCAATTCAAAATGTATAATACCAATTTAAGTGAATCAGTACACAAGATGTTATGTAGATTAGAGTTACTAATCATACTTCATACAATTTCCATTAATATTTGGTTTAATATTTCATCTACACCATTTTAGTCTAGTGAACCTGCCATAGATTATTGTGAAACTATTCCATTTTATTAATGAAACCAATAAAATTTACTAGGAAATTTTCTATCCTTAGTGTATCTAACATAATATCATCCACCACAATCTGAACTCACAAACTTAATTTGTTTACAACATTGTATCTATAATTTAGACTTAAAAATTTTAACAGCATCAAGTGCTCCATTTTTATTGTGAAGAAAATAGAGACATATATCCTGAATAGTCATCAATGAATGAAATGAAGAATATTTTATTATGTAAATCCATGTCTGAGCAACATATGTTTGTATGTATGATTTATAATATGGATGAACTTTTATTTTCATCTGTCATTAATTTTTGGTTTTTTCTCTTATTGCAATCCACACAGGTTTCAAAATCATTGATATCAAGAGTACTATGTACCCCCTTCTTAACTAATCTTTGAATCCTTTCTGTTGAGATATGTCATAATCTCAGGTTCCATAACATATAAGATTTTTAATTTGTAACACTTCTTTTAATACTAGTATGAACATGCATGTTATCATTATCAATATTACTTTTCCAATCAATGGATAAAATTCCATCCTTTAATGCACCACATCCAATTATGTCATTTCTATATATATAAAATATACTTTTACAAAAACTGAATATAAAACCCAATAGTACAAATTTGGAAACTAAAATAATTTTTATAGAGAAACTAGGAATATAAAATGTCTTTTCTAAAAGAAAATTAAACCTAGTGGTTAATACTAGAATACATGTCCCCACGACTTCCACATGTGAGCGCATCTTATTTTCTAAATACACTCAAAGCTCACTATCCACTGGTTTCCTTAGGTTTCTCATACCCTTCAAGGTTTTCACAATATGTATTGTAGAACAAGAATCAATCCACTAAGTGTTATAAATTGTATCAACCATATTTGATTCATAAAAAACTAATGAGATTAAAATACATTTGTTTTCAAGTCATTTATGAAATTTAGGAAAACTTTTGTTATGTGTCATTTTCCTTTACAAAAGAAACAAATGAGTTCCTTCATAATATTTGGTTGAGGGGTAAATTTATCTTTCCTCTTTCTATTGGATTGAAATTTATGTCCCTTTTGTTTCTAGTGCATTGTCAGTATATTGGTTTCTCCCATTTCTACCACAATACATTCCTCCTCTTGAACACAGTCACTAATTTATTAATTGACCATTTATCTTTGTGTGTGTTATTAGAGATTTTAAATGAACTATATTGATGTGGAAGAGTGTTGAGAATATAATCCACTAGAAATGGATCAGACATATAGACCTCAATATTCTTAAGTTGAGTCTCAATATCCCTCACCTACATGATGTTCTTGGGAACATCTTTCATAATGGTTAGTCTCATAGATGAGAACTTCATGATTAATGTGCTTATTAATGCTTTATCTAAAGAGATGAACTGGTCATCTATATATTTTAGAAAGTTTTGAACATTATTATGCTCATCGACTAAACCTCAAATGATAGAACATAATTTATTTTTTATGAACATTGTACTAATATGGTTTGACTGCTCCTAATTTATATAAAATGTTATATCATCTAGTGTTCTATCATTATTAACTATAGGCGATTCGTCTTTCTGAATAGTGTAATCAATGTCTATTCATTTGAGATGAAGAAGAATTATCTCCTTCTAAATTTTATTGTTGTCGCCCTTTAATTCATGAATATCATGGTGAATATCAGAAAAATTTGATGGTATAATTCCAAATTAAATACATGATTATTAGTCCAATTACATAATTTACATAGTAAATTATGTCAACATGATTCTAAAAAATATAAAATTACCTTTGGGTAAAATTTTAATTTAATTTATTCATGAAGTCAATCAAAAATTATCATGTAATATTATAATTCATAAATTAATTGAATTGTAATATGATAATTCACCAGACCATATGAAAAAATAATAAATTATTAATATTCATAATACATGCAGGCAAGTTATGAAAATTAAATTTAATATTTCATCTAATGAAAATATAATAAAAATTCTTATGGGACAAAATTTATTATATTTTCCGTATATTATTTAATGTGATTTAATGAATATGTAATGTTTATTTAATTAGGAATGTTATGAAAAAACCCAATTTTTAATAAATATTACAAAAATCATATATTTATCGATTGATATTTTAACTCATAAGTTATTGAATTATAATTTGATAATTCATAACAAACCATATGACAAAATATTAAATTTTTAATATTCATAATACCTATAGGAAAATTATGAAAACTAAATTTAATATTTCATATAATCAAAATTAATGATATATAGCTATCTTTTGATGCTGAAATTGAAACAAGTGTGTGTGTTATTTAATGTGATTTCACTAAATATATAAATTTTATTTAATTAAGAATTCTATAGAGAAACCTAATTTTAAAAAAAATACAAAAAATCACAACTAATGAATTAAAGATGTGTAAAAACATCTTTAATAACTAAAGATAAATAACTAAAGAGGAGGGATGGAGATAAGGAAATGTGTCATTTCCAAAACTAAAAATAGAAAATATTTTTTTCTAAAATAGAGGGTAATAAGTTTTATTACAAGATAGAGGTATAACATCACTCTGATACCAAATGTAATAAATTTTATAGAATGTTTAAATTCTAGGATCGTAAAATTTCTTTAATAAAAGGGACCTTTAACTTACCTCCAACCATTTTAAAATCCAGAAAATGGTGAAATCAAAACTTGAATGCCTTCTACACTCTACACAGGTATGTATATGGTGTAAGTTTCCTTAATTTGATGAGTGTAGGGGCCGTATATTTATAGGGGTTCTACTATCAAGAACCCACCACAATTTACTCCATCGACAAGGAATATTAATTTATGGAGATTGATTTTTGTCAAATAATAAATAAATTGTTCATACTGAATTTAATACATTAAATACTCATATAATAAATTATTGTATTTATCATAATGTACCATATTAATATTTAGATGATATAATTTATTGGACAATAATTTTTTACATTATTAATTAATTGATGGACCATTTATTACATTTCCATCGCCGGAGATCCCATCCTTGGATATGGGTCACAACCGAAATTCACCAATGCTTCGCAGTGAAGGATCGGTCTAGTTTCAGGTTTTTGTGATCTCGTATTCACTCGTTGGTGGCTTGGTTCACACGGCAATGCAAGTCTAGTGAAAACTTATTTTGTGGTTCAGAATCATAGGTGGATCGATAAGGTTGGCTTCAGACTAGTTTACCCCCTTCAACATCAAAAGAATATTCAACATATCTTCATGAAACCTCAAAAGTGCGATGGCCTCAGGTTTTGTCTAGTAGGCATCATATTTGGTGTGGTCGCCTTTGATTGATAAAGTCAAATGGGTATTCCTTTTCATATGATAATCATTTTACGCGGATGGTTTTATGTTACACAACCTCTTTTGATTTTGTTATGGGTTTGAAGAAAGAATTTCAATCGCTATTGCTTCAAATTCACTTATGGGGTCTCCCTTGCATCACCAAAAATACTTTTACATGAAAAAATATTAACCCTGTGCTTTCCACAAAAAAACATGCAGTACGCCATCAAAAATATGTGCCCTTTCATCAAATTAACTTACGCATATACACTTTGGATTCTAAAAATTACATCCTACACCGCAAATAAATAAAATGCATCAAATAAATTAATTAAAGACTAGAACAATATTTGGATAAAAAGTGATTCAACCACCATCATACAAGCTCTTCAAAAGGGCGTGATGCATCTTTCTTGGCCACTCACAACTCGATGGATGGATTGCTCTCTTTCTCTCTTGCAGATCAACCACATTATTACGCATACGTTTTGTGAAGTGAACACAGTTACTGACAGTCTTGCCAATAAGGGAGTCAACTGTGACATCACCTGGTCGGATGACCTTTCGTTGGATTTTCTCCCATGTCCTAAAAAATATTGTAAAAAATTCCCATCTTTCTGAACTTTTTTAATCCTTTCATTCTTTAATAAATGTGTCTTGGTTTTTTGACCAAGGCACCACGTGATTAAAAAACAAAAAAAAAATATAATTAAAATTAAAAATCATTAATTAATCATAAAAAAATTATTTTAATAGCTATATTATTTTAACATGAAATTATCATCAATTTAAATTAATTACATAAAACATTATTATAACAACAAAAACATAGTTAATTTAAAGAAGTTATGTGGAAAAAATGTATCAAAATACAGCCACATGAATTCCCCCACACTAAGGTTTTTCTTATGATCAAGTAAACAATTAATCATATTCAATGAAATGAAATAAATATTAAGTTTTAAATAATTGGTTTCCACAAAAAATTGGTTTTAAAAATGATTTTACCCATGTAATTTCATGAAGTAGTGAAAATTTGTACGCTTAAGAAATTAAGTTTCCTTTAAGTGAAAAAACGATTACTATTTTACAAAAAAAAATGAACCTAAAAATTCAAATTCAGATTAAAATATTTTCAATTTTCATTAAATTGAAAGCCCAAACATCTCTTTACCTCTAGGAAAACCGACTTGCATATACTAGTAATCAAATAATTTAGACACTCTGTTTGGATGATCAAATTTAATAAATTAAAAGTAGAATAAATGAATCATCTGATAGCTTAATGAATAAAAGACAAAAGTTCAACCTGGATTAGGATTTCCCTTTCATAATCCATTTGAATGCATATCTTATGAGTTTTAATCTAGATTAGAAGATTTAAGGGAAATGATATTTGTAAAAAAACTCACAAATTTTCACCAACGTCAACGACTTTTCAATAAGGTAATGAAAAATGAATTACCCGATCAAGTCTAAGTGGTATAAAAGAATTAACCTCCTTAAAGTGGCTACACAATATTCAATCTTTAGAAAAAATTAAAACTACTAAAAAATATTCATTGAAACTTGAGAAATGATAAAATTTGATGAATTTTAGGGGTTTTCTATTGCCTCAAATTTTGGTATAGATCAGAAAATTGAAATACTCTCTCTCCCACACTAAAGCTCAACATTGTCCGCAGTGCTAAATCTAAGGTGGAGAAAACATGAACAATGGTTTTTAAAGTTCATAATGATTTGACAGTTCAATAGAATAAAAATCATGTCAAAAGGTTTACATGAAATCTCAATTAATTTATCTGCTATACAACACATAAAAATAATAATAAACAACATTGCATAGCATTCAAAGAAGGTCACTATTGGTTACCACTTCAAAAAATTCAGCTCAAAAATATAATATGTATGCTAGTGAATTTCCAAGAAGTGAGAAGAAAAATTTTCAGCAAACCACAGAATTATTCATCACTAATAAACATCCGAGTTTGATCAAATTAATGGAAATAACCAGCAAGTTTCAGCAAAATATTCAGCATGAAAAAAAAAATCTTTCAAATTCCATCTTTTTCAAACATTTAAAGACCAAAGTAGTGGCCAAAAATAGATAAAATAAACATGAAAATGTGAGTAGAATTTTAAACTAATGAACACCCTAAATTAGAAGCTTTATTCTCATTTTCAATGATTCAAATAAACCTCATCTTTTCTTTGATGAATCTCCTTTAGTTAATCAACTTCATGTTCCTAGTGATGATAGCAGATTAACATCAGATTCACTAAATTTCATCTCATTTAAAATGTAACCAGAGTGAAAGAATTGAGGGTCTTGATTCAAGTTGCTTCAGCTTGTAGCTTCTTTTTAATCAACGTAGTTTATAAAGCATCTACTCCAAAATGATAGAGATCATACCCGAGTGGAATTCACTAGTGAATAATTGAACTTAGTATAAGGTGGGCAGCCTTGGAAAAGTACATACATAGCGGCTTCCACTATATTTTCTACAAGGAAAAAAAGAAGAATTCAAATTTTTATTGAAATTGAAAAAAAATAAAACTGAGTAAATAGAAAAAAAGTAAATGGGTGGAGAAATATTGGCTTAATCCCCCCAATAGTTTCTCCTTTTATGTTGTCCACAACTAGATAGTTTGTTTTTAATCCTCCATCCACCAGTGGATGGGGCTAGTGTGGTATGAATGACCACATGTTCTCTTTTATTGAAACTATGGAGCATCAGTTCTTTATGGGGGTCCCCATTGAAATAAAATAGTGTTTCCATCCCCCTCTTGTTATGGTTCATCTTAAAATTTGGGGCTGAAAAAATTATATAAGGGTCCCCCTCCACTACTTCTTTAGGAGTATTGCCCCCAAATCTATCCAAGTCTTATTCGGACATCATTAAAAGTTCGAATTTTTTTATCATAAATTTGGACAACCTCCTCTTTTAATTCCATCTCTAAATGCTCTTCCTTAAAGACTGCCCCTATACCCATCTTTATCTCCTACCAAATGTCGTCATTCATTAAACTTTCTTCAATAAACACTTCCAAAACGTCCTTGGTCATTGAAGAGGGTACCTTTAGTATAATGCAACAACTAGGGGATTCATTTTTAATATTATATTCAAAAATATCTACACAAGAAATGTCAAAAATATTGAAATCTCATTGAAGTTGAAATGGTTGGAAGCCCATGTTCTTCCCCGAAGACCGTGGAAAAATCAATTTCATCAGTAAGTGAAGGGTCGTAAAGTTCAGCATCAACCTCCTGGATTTTTTCATCGCAAGTTGGAATGTAAAGCTCTCCTACATGAAACTCAAGGGAAAAGGGTGAAAATTCCTTATGTTCGTTAGA
Organism: Viscum album; assembly: GCA_963277665.1. Taxonomy (NCBI): domain Eukaryota; kingdom Viridiplantae; phylum Streptophyta; class Magnoliopsida; order Santalales; family Viscaceae; genus Viscum; species Viscum album. Next base: position 54,867,499 of record OY728143.1, on the reverse strand, counting down.
TAAATATTCATAGACTTGTGGATTTAAATCTTCTTTAAGTTCATTCAACATGATTTTTAATTCATTTTCATTTAATGTCTTTAAAAGTCTCCGAGTACTGTAGGAAAAATATCTAATAGATTCATCCAAGGTTGTGTGAAAATCAGTCTCTTGTTATTGTTTTTTTAGAAACCTAATAATTTTTTTTGTGAAACTCCTTGGCATTCTCCCTAGCAATAACGACAATTGATTCACTATGATTTTTATGTCTATTTAACCCTTTACAATATTTGTATCTCCTAAATACTACAATATGGCAACAATTAGGGTTATCATCCAATGAGACTGCATTTAAAGTGATCCTCTATCATGTTTTTTATTATTATTAACTAAAAAATATATTTCTAAGGGGATTCTAAAATAGGAATTACAACTATATCCATTATCTTAACTAAAAGACATAAAAAAACAAAAGAAAGCATGCACCAACCAATGAAAACTAAAGAGAAGTAAAAAACAGTCAGTGTCCTTCCCAAATGATTCTATTGGATTATCCGTTCTTCATTTTCAGGAAAAGATTTCACTCGATAAATTCTCTCAACACACAGTCTGAAACCTCCAAGTTGTGTGTCTTGTTATGTTTATGAAATTTAAGTCAATGACTAGAATCCTAGTCATCAATCCCTTTTCATCAATATCTGGTCAAAGTAGTGATGATAGTCAAGCACTTTCACAAAATTGAACTGTTGTGCTCACAATTTTCGACATAGAATTGATGAGCTTGAAAAGTGAGAGTCGATTGAAAAACTCCCAACCATACTGACCTAACAGTCCACATCCGTTGAAAAACACAACGCTGATTAGCAATGTATAGACCAAAGAATGGAATATAAAATAAAACCAAATGACCGAAAAACAATTATCAATCATCAATCCATTATTCAACAATTTCAATAATGGAAATTATTTTAGATTGAAAGGAAATATAAAATCTCAGAATGAATTCAATAGATAAATCAAAAGGTGCACCCATAAGAAAACTAACCGATCATGTTTGCAAAACTAGATCAGTCTTTCATCTTCATCTCCATGCTCGGAAGTAAGTCTTCTTCGAACTCGCCGATTGATCTCCCAACTCCTCTCTTCTTCACTCCGCTCCGATGTTGTGAAAAATCGTCTGCTTGTTGCCCACTCTCTGCCGGTACTGTCCTTCTCCAATTATCTAAAACTAATCCAAAATATGCCATGAATTTCATGAGTTGTGTCCCTTTTATTCATCCCAATAGGTCATAGACACTTATCACCATCTCACATTGGTGACAGACGATTGAAAGAATAAAAATATACACCATTCCGTCCTTGTACTCTACTCCTTAAAAAAGCTCCAGCATACCTCAATTATGATGTATGCAAGTGAATGTCAGACCTACAAAATAAATTTTCAGAGATGCCACCTGTCAATCTCAGTCTTCTCCTCTTGCCCCAAACTCTGAAACAATGTTCTCTCGCCTCATACTTTGTTCAAAATTTCTTTCCAACCCAACTTCACAGACTCAAGGTTCATTAGATAGATCCATAGCACTGCATCTCTTTGCTTGGACCAATGGAGAAATAACTCAAAATCCTCAATGATACCGTACTTCTCGACTTCAACCAGTTCAGAAAGTGTGCACTGATTAACTCAGTGCTCCTGCTGTAGCAAAATCAAAAACCATGCAAGCACATAGTGTGCGCTAAACACCAACATTGAACCAGAGAAGAAATTAAGCCAATGAAGAAAACTTTACCCCCTTAAGCTTCGGCCGCCCGAACCAGTCGGTGAAACCATCAGAAAATTTCGACAATGAGGTTTCTTCAAAATCTCATTCGTCATCGAGCCCTTATCGGTAGAACAGAGTCATCTCCTCAATTACAAATGGAGATAGTGAGGTGGTTGGCATCTCAGCCTCCAGGAGATCTCCGAATGAAGAAGGCCGGTTCAGGCCGGTACCGACTCCTCATAATGCAGCATGGAATCACCCTTTCCAACTTCAGCCAGATCCAAGTGATTTTCATCATTGCGGGGTCACGGTGGGATTGGGGTTCAGATCTGGATCGTCGGGATCAGAAAAAGGAGGTACTCTTCTTCAAATCGAAGCTTGAGAATACATCTATCTTGGATATTCCTTAATTTTGATGCTGTCTTCAACAGTTTTGTAAGTGCATCAGCTTCAAAGGATGCAGAGGTTCAGGTAATCATCGGCGACCTCGGTCTCAGACTCTGAACTCGGAGAAACATCATCTTCAAGCTCAGACTCAGCAGGATCTGATTCTTCTTCGGCTTCACATCCGTCATCGATTCTTCCTCTTACATAGCAGATCAGAAATCCCAAAATCTAAAATCAATGAAGAATAGGTTAATCATCATCGCTGGACTCGATCAAATCCAAATTCTCACTCGGACGGCGACGCCTGAGTTCATGGTTGCGGGAAACATCATCCGCGAGATCTGGCCGCACAGTCCTCAGAAAGCTTCAACAGATTCGTGTGTGTCGATTCGTCATCTTCAAGTCTGGTTATCTTCATCGGCATGTCGAGACTCGGTGGATCTTCATATGAATTCGGGGGTTCGACTTCTTTGGGAATACTCCTTTATCACGCTAAATCGTCTTCAATCAAGCATGACGCAACAGAGAACCATAGATCCTCCTCCCTGATTCGTCATCAGGCGTTTCCTTCACTGGAGATCCCGGCCTTGGATCTGGGCCGTAAGAGAAACTTGAAATTCCAAAACTTATGGCCCTTCTCCATTATAACATAAGCCCATTGGATTCTAAAAATTATACCCTCCACCGCAAACAAATAAAATGTATCAAATAAATAAATTAAAAATGAAATAAATTCAATATAATTCTAAATTTATGTTAATCATTCTAGAAACAGATTTCAAAAAATAATCTAATTGAATAATTAATTAACAAAATAATTAAATAATAAAAATTAAAATAGTTTACTAAAAACTAAAAATAACTAACTATTAATTTGTTTAAAGAATAGAAATTAAGTGCTCCACTTCAATTAATTAATAAAATAAAAAATAAGGAAAATATAATTTTTATTGAAATAAAAAATTTCTACCTATTAAATTAATTAATGAAAATAAATATTACTCTTAAATTAATCGATTATTTACAGAAAACAAGGAAAAGTATAAATTTAATAGATAGAAAACTAAATCAGACAAAAACACTTAATTTATTATTTTAAAAGAAACACCAAAAATAAAAAATAAAAAAATATTATTTTTTATAATTAAAATAAAAAAGAATCATTAATTAATAATAAAAACATTATTTTAATATTTATATGATTTTAACCTAAAATTATCATCAAAGTAAATTTATTAGTTAAAACATTATTATGAAAACAAAAAAAATAACTCTGTGGAAAAAATATATCAAAATACAGCCAAATCATTAGGTCACCGAATTTCCAAAATGAACATATCATTAATCTCCCAAACAAAATGAAGTAACTTTTAATCGTCACATATCAAACATGAGAATACCTTCATCACATACCCTCTTGAAACATGATAATAACTCAAATTACAATAAAAACTTATTGAAAACATGACTTCTTCCACATTCCTTATGTAAAACATGGATTATTGGATATATTCTTTTAATCCATTTTAAACTCCATAAGTGATGGTATAATGCACATTTTCAACAAACCATTAATCAGTTCCAATATAGTCAGTACTATCCAATTTACTTTATCTATATCAATTAGCTCTTTATCCTACCATAATTATCACAACATCAGGAACATGTGAAGGGCTATCTTTTCCAAAATCATGTGTCCTCAAAGATGTTTAACTAGCCATTGGATCATTTTTCTTGGTTGTCTATACTTTTCACCATTCTCTTAAAAATACTTGAAAAAGTACTGCAATTCAATCCTTATGCATTTCATAATTCTTATAACCAGGATATCATTGATGAAATACTCAAATGACATAACTCTTGAATCTAAACATAAGAACATTAATCATTCCATTTCATCTATGGTAATAGCATAAACTTCACCATGATCTATTAACTTCATTTGAGTTATATTCATTTGACGCTTATGACGTCAATTTACATATTTCACCATTTCTGTATAGTTAAAGAATTGTACATTGATTTTTCCCATGCAATCAAAAGCACAATGGCCATTCTCTCAAAACTTATAACAAATTCTTATTCCTTTTATGAAAGCACTAGGTTGTTTCTTTCCACAATTATAACATGTGGAAAAATAATTCTTTCCCTTCATCCCTTTAACCATATTTTTCACTATCGTCATCGTATTCTCTTACTTCCCTTAAATGCCATACTACTTGAAAAATTATCTCCCTTAATTTAGGAACATGATACTATGTCCTCATATGATGAGAATGTTTGGGAGACTAGTTCCCTTAAATATATTTTCACAAGTCATTTAAAGAAATGATCATTCTTAATCTTTGGATTGCGTTCATTGATGCGGTTTGTAACGGCCCGGAACTCTCTAGTCCATTCCTTTGTGAAAATCTGGTGTCTGAGGTGTTTCGGGGGGTCAAGGTGACTTACCCCCACACTTTGCCAAATTTCCAATTCTGTGAACAGTTTCATCGGTGAATAGTTCCAACGGTAGACCGCTGTGAACAGTGCAATGGTGACCTTATGTGAACAGTGTCATCGGTAGCCTTCTGTGAACAGTGCAACGATAACCTTAGGTGAACAGTGCAATGGTGACCTTATGTGAATAGTTTCATCGGTAACCTTAGATGAATAGTGTCATCGGTGACCTTATGTGAACAATGTCAACGGTAGCCTTAGGTGAACAGTGCATCGTTTACCTTAGGTGAACAATGTCATTGGTGACCTTATGTGAACAGTGTCATCAGTGACCTTATGTGAACAGTGCAACGGTAAGGTTCCAACGATGCCCTCTTTCCTTTGTCAAATTCTGAGTTCATGAACTGTGTTTCCAGAACGGCGAGGTTCCAACGATGACCTCTTTCCTTTGCCAAATTTTGAGTCCATGAATAGTGTTTCCAGAACGACGACGTTCTAACGGTGACCTCTTTCCTTTGCCAAATTTTGAGTTTATGAACAGTGTTTCCAGAATGGTGAGGTTCCAATGGTGACCTCTTTCCTTTACCAAATTTTGAGTTCATGAACAGTGTTTCCCGAATGGTGAGGTTCTAACGATGACCTCTTTCCTTTGCCAAATTTTGAGTTCATGAACAGTGTTTCCAGAACGGTGAGGTTCCAACGGTGACCTCTTTCCTTTGCCAAATTTCGAGTTCATGAACAATGTTTTCAGAACGGTGATGTTCCAACAACGACCTCTTTCCTTTGCCAAATTTTGATTTCATGAACACTGTTTCCAGAACAGTGAAGTTTCAATGGTGAGGTTCATGAATAGTGTTTTTCCTTTTCCAAATTTCGAGTTCCTAAACAATGTTTCCAGCTTCCTACAGTTTCGCCCCTTTAATGTTTCATTTGACGTAAAATGCATTTAAAGCCTTGTTTTAAGGACCCTAAGGCCGATTCAAAGGTCATAACTCTTATATTAATTTCTCTTAAGGCTCGGGATACTTTTACTTGGTCAAATAACGTAGTTTAATGCGATCAGCTTTTAATGGAAAATTCAGCATATCTTAATCCACTCCTCTATTAAATCTTCTAAAGGGACGAGATATCTTCCTCCCTAATTCTTCCTCTTTGTTCTCAACTGTGAGACACTCGAACCTTTCATTCCTTCTCTTAGGAGTTGCAAAAATCAAACTTTCCTTCTAGGATTGGTTCTGCTCTATTTTTTTATGCAACCAAGCAGTATCGATCAATCTTTGATATACGGTATGATCTATCGTCATTATTTTGAGTTCATCTCCTTCTGTTTCTCCTTGCCCTTTTATGGAATGCTATCTCTATGTTCCTAATGGGATTTTCTTGGGTGTTGACCGGTTTGGTGGTGTCTCTGCATCCTAGGGTGGATACAGTTGTCATAGGGGCAGGAGATCGTAACCCGTTGTGTGGCTCGTTCTCATATAAAGAACGTCATAAACCGTTTGAGGTAGGGGATTCATTGCTTCTCTTTTATTTTACGTGAAACTGTATAGTTAGCATGTTTTATCCCATTGGTTCACAATGGAATTGCCATAATAAATATTTGAACTGGATATATAAATTGGCATCGATCATATGTTATTGCATCTTGTTTTTCTAGATAGTGTGATATCTATGCCTTCTTTGTTTAGCCTTTCATTTATGATGTAAATTGGTAAAGAACGTAAAGCCAAGATTAATTGACAATTGTTTGGATAAAGATAAATAGGCATATAAATGAATCTGGTTCTTCTTGTTGTAATTTGGTGTTAATCAAATTGGTGCAGTAAGTATGTTTAATTATTTGTGATAGCTTACTGGTGAGGTTTTCTGAATTTGGAACCTACGAATAATAAATCAGTCAATCCAAGATCGATTAAAGAACTAGTTGTTCGATAAAAGATAATTCCTTGTAGGTTTCTGAGTTACCCTCTTGATTGTTTAAGGGCCAAGAGCCCAATTGATATGATGTTTTTTCCTGTTGTTTGTGTTGTGATGTGAGCCTAGATGGCTGTTGTGATATGTGGGGGTGTGGAGGCCTATTGGTTGTGGCAATAGTTGAAACCTAGAGTGGTGAGATGCATCAGGTTATGCATGTGGGTGTCGGGGAGGACACCAGGGATGATGAAATGGGTTGGATGTGAATGTTTGGATTCTTGATGATTCTTATTGGTTGTTTATCTGCTTTAATTTTCCCACTGCTCAAGGTAGCTGGTCTTGCTTACCCTTCTCCCGAAAGGGGTGAAGAAGAGTGGGGTATGCCACATGATTTTCGTGTTTAGCTTCTCAAAGGGAGGATGGGTCTACACTCTTTCTATAGGTGGCAAAGACTCGACAGGTAGTTCATCTACTCATCATGTTGAGCCCCCTTGTGTTTAGTAGCTTAGAATGTTTTTCTAGAATGACTGAGAATATGGGAAAGTAATAATTTTGTTAATAAATGATTTAATAAATTATGTTAACCCAAGGGGTTAGAGCTTGCGGGGATTCAATAGTGAGGATACAATTTAAAGGGACAGTGGACTTAGGGTGTGATGTTAATGAAATTTAATGTGGAATTATTGGTGGTTAATTAATGTTTAAATAATTAATTAGCGTAAAGTGAAACTGACAAAAAGGGAATGAAGTAATTTAATAAAGCTCTGTAAAATGGTTCTGTGCTTATAAGATACCTAGTCTTAGAAGTGGAAGTTGGGATTCCGAGAGACATTAGCTGCAGTTGAGTCTAAGACTAGGTTATTCCCATAGTGTGGTTGTGAGATATTGTCTATTTTGTACCTTTTGTGTTTCTATATGCTAATCCACCATGTCAGTTAGGGAAACTGACACCCCGAGGATTCTGAGACCTAGGGGGTATTCACTACCACAAAACTGGGTTTCTGCAGCACCACCCTTTAACAACGCTAAAAAAAAGAGCTGATAAAGGGGGGGGGGGCTATCAGCGCTAAAAAAAGCTCTCATAAAGGGCCACTTTTAAAGGCGCTAAAAAAAGCACTATTAAAAGTGACCTTTTATCTGCGCTTTTTTTAGCACTGATAAAGGCCCCCCCTTTATCAACGCTTTTTTTAGCGCTGATAAAGGGGACCCATTTATCAGTGCTTTTTTTGTTAGCGCTGATAAATGGGGGATTTATCAGTGCTTTTTCCTAGAGTTGATAAATTTTATATTTCAAAAAAAATCATGAAAAATAATATATTGTTATATAAGTATATTTATATTGATATAAATATAATATATATTTTTTAAATATGTTTTAGAAAAGTATAAATAGACTACGACGTGTAATATATAAGAAATTTAGTGAAAATGACTTATATTTTTTTAAAAAATATTATTAATTAATAATTTACTAATTATCATCGATTAATAATCATTTAATAACAATTTGAAGTCACAAAAAATCAAAAAAAATAATAAAAGATCTAAACTACATTGAAAATGTAACTCAAACTTCAAACGACCATAACGTTTGACCCGGGTGTCCGTTTGAGCTCTACAGCATATCAAATCGAAGCCTACGATGAGATATACACGCTAATGATTAAGGAAAATCCAATGTCACATTTCTCGAGGCCAAAAAAGTCCCAGAAGGCCTCCAAAACTGATTTTTTAGTCAGCATACCCCGATTTATTAACATTCAAACAGGTATAACTTCTGATCCGGATGTCCATTAGCCCTGTACCACATATCATATCGAATATTGTTTCATTTTCTTCGATTTGATTGGTTGTAGAGTTGAAACGGGCTTTTGGATTATAAGTTATGGTTGTTTTAACATTCTATGGCTTTTCAAATACACATATATATGTATTTATTCATAAATATATATATGTGTGTGTGTGTGTGTTGTATATATGTATGTATGTATGTATTTATTTATTTATTTATAAACACACATAAAAAACTTTTATAAATGTATTTAAAACTAATCTTATAAATATATATTAATATACAAATAAATATACGGATAAAAAATTGTAACTACAAATATATATATATATATAAATATAAATATATATTAATATACGAATGAATATATATATACTAATATATGAATAAACATATATGTATTAATATAACTAAATATATTTATATTAATATGAATCTATATTAATATACAAATAAATATAACTATATATATATATAAATATAAATATATATATTAATATACGAATATATATATATATATATATATTACTATATGAATAAATATATATGTATTAATATAACTAAATATATTTATATTAATATGAATCTATATTAATATACAAATAAATAAAACTATATATATATATAAATAAATAGATGTATCATTAAATAGATAAAAAAACGAAATGGCTTAGTGGTAAAGGTGCAGGCGCGCAAGGGGGAGGTCGCGGGTTCGAATCCAGGTGGAAGCAAGGAGGGGCGCATGAGCAAGTGTAGGATGCGCAGGCAAGGGCAGCGCGCGGGAGTGGGAGGGGGCTGCCTAGCGCTGATAGGGGGGTCAAGCGTTGTTAAAAGCCCCCCCTCGAATATAAATTATTTATTATTTTTTTTGAGTTTTATCAGCGCTTTTTAAAAGCGCTGATAAAAGGGGTCTTTTATCAGTGATTTTTTTAGCGCTGATAAAATGGTTCTTTATCAGCACTTTTCTAAGTGCTGATAAAAGGGGCCCCCTCTTTTATCTTCACCTCAATTAACAGCGCTTTTTTAGCGTTGTTAATGCGCTTTTCTAGCGCTGATAAAATCCATGTTTGTAGTAGCGATTTCCCCAACATTCCGGTATGAGGATGGATGGATGACTACCTCTTTTGGCCCCACCCTCTTCTCTTGGTAGTTACTTGTGCTGGTAGGCACATCGGTTAGTTTTTCCCATATATGTGTGTAGAGGGCTGTAATGGCTTGTGGTTATTCACACACATATATTCTGGAAATAGTATCCTATGGACTACTATAGGTGTAACGTGTATAGGCTCTGACGACTTGAGGATTCTTACTCAGTGTGTGGGATGTAATGGCTTGAGGTATAATGCCCGATGTATGATACACATTATGCAAGTTGTGGTGGCTCTCAGAAACTACCTGGTTACTTTCTTGTGTGAACGTGGTGGTTTTGTTTCATGAGGTGCATGTTGTGGTGCTTCGCCCAGGTGTCTGTGGGCAAGCCTTTTGGAGAGAGATGCTTAGGACGTGCGACGTTGGGACAAAGTGGAAAACTAGTGGGGAAGTAGTAGCAGGGTACCCTTGATATTCTTTATTATATTATATAATCTTGTATGCATTATTTGGTGAGAGTAGCCATAGTGAGGCTGGGAACATAGTGTACCTATTTAGGTGACAAGTTAGTTTTACTTGTTGTTCATTGTGCTTTAGCATGCTTTCTATACATTTGCACGAGAGGCTTCGGGGAGGATCCTACTGAGTATAATGTTATACTCACCCTATGTATATATGAACTATATTTCAGGTCACTTGGAGCAGGTTAGAGATCAAGATGGTTTCTATTATCTTGGTGTTTCAGGAGCTGTTCGGGCTTGTGGTTGCTATTATTTTTACTTTCTTTTGGGTATTTGATATTTTTCCCCTTTCGGTTGTAGTAGTTTGCATGAAATTACAAATTTTTACTTGGGATTTCTTATATATTGCATCCTGAGTTAGAGTTGGTTGGTGTTTATCTTATCTCTATCTTCTTCATGTGTTCTCCTAGAGGGTAATGCCTCCTATTTGTGTGTTTTCTATACTCTTGGTGCTAATTGCCAACCTAGGGCCTACTAGAGGTGGGAATCGGGGGTCATTATCTCCCTTCTCACATTGATGGCCTTGGAGGGGTACAATTTGTGGGGAGGGGGTCGTGTTAGAGTGGTATCAGAGGGAGGTTGAGGGATAGGATGGAGTTTGGTGTTAGGCACATGTGAGGTTGAATGGGTTGGTAGGGAAACAATATTAGTCAGGTTTAGCAAGTGATGTAAACACTAGAGATCAGCTGAGACATAGGCATTTAGGTCCCCCTATGATTTGATGTACGAACCTTTAAGTTTACAATGGCTACTAAACGAGGTGATACTAGTTGCAGTGTAGAGACCTAGGAAAGGACCATGAATCATTCTTCTTTGTGCTTGTGTTTGAATGGGTAGACCTTGGGATAAGTTAACCTAAAATGAATATAAGAAAACAATTATTTAATTAATTAATGTCGAGTCTCCCATATTCCATGTTTAGGAGATCTAACTATTTTTTATTTTGTAGGTATAACTCCAGGTCAACTTTCTCGTCAGGATTGCGTAGAAGATGTCCAGCAGGCTGTGCTAGTAGATCGTCATCGAGTAGAGGTTGAAGACGATGACACTCTGAGAGTTTCAGCACCAGAGTCTGCAGAAGTATGAGGGATCCGTTTTAGATGCAGTCACGGAAGACTGGTTAGAGGAGGTTGAGATAGGCTTTAGTTTGATTCATGTGCGGAAGGAGCACTGAGTTTCCTTGGTTGTGACGATACTTCGTGGAGCAGCGAGGCAGTGGTGGTTCTTGTTCCTTCCGGATCGCGAGTAGTCATCGACCACACAGGAGGAGTTCAGAGACAAGTTTATAGTCGAGTTTCTTTCCTCGACTGCAAAGGTGTCCAGTCGCCAGGAGCTTCTTACCCTTCGACAAGGTAGTTCTAGTGTGAGCGAGTTTGGAATCCATTTCAAGAACCTTTTATGATATGCTTCAGACCTTTTTCCAGATGAGGAGGCCAGAGCGAGGCATTTCGAGGAGGCTTTGCATCTAGATATCCAGCACCAAGTCACCCCATTTATGATGAAGACATTTCTTGAGGTGCTGGAGAGGGAAGAGGTCGTCGAGAGGACATTGGACAGAACCGGATCATCATGAGAGGGGAGTCGTCACGATTCCTCATGAAGCAGAGTTGTGGTCTGGGGTTCCCGGTTTTTAGGGCAGAAGAGTTTCCGTTTGGTCGGGGGTAGGTCCCAGCCCTCAACATCTTGTTTCTCTAGGGGTAGAATATCTCAGGCCTATACCAAGGGATCAAGCGCTTGTTTTTATTGTGGTGGTTGAGGTCATCAGCAGTGAGTGTGACTGACCTTTCAGAGCAGTCATCATGCACCAGGTGCTCCACTCCATGTTCCTCCGTTGAGGCAGTTCCAGCCGAGGTAGCAGCAGCAGGTTGCACCAACTTTAGATTAGAAAAGGGTATATGGGATAGGCATAAGACAACCTTGTGATGCTCCCCGTACTCATATAGTAGAGTGCGTCCGTGGTGGTGGTTGTAATCAAGGTTATAGAGGCCATGGAGGAGGTCATGGACAACTTCATGCTTTAGCATTGCTAGCAGCAGGCGATCCAGACATCGTTTGAGGTACCCTTTGATTTTTTTATACCTTTGTGTATGCCTTGTTTGATTCTGTAGCGAAACACTCCTTCATATAACCTACCCTTTTCCATGCTTTGGGACTTGAGGTAGAGAGGCTTCCAGTGCCCTTGGTGTTGACTACACTAGTTGGAGGTCAAGCTGACTTGTTTAAAGTATGTAGAGATTGTGAGATAGTGTTGGGGGAGCACCACTCATGGGGAGATTTTCTATGTTTACGAATACAACCATATGATGCCATCCTTGGTATAGATTGGTTGTATTCGGTGCAGGATATCATGGAATTCTTCAGGAGCTAGGTTGTGTTCTTCGATGCGGATAGAGATCCAGTGGTGTTTGTTGGCGAGCGAGACCCTCAAATGGGTCAGAGGAATGTTACGTCCTAATCATCCATGATGGATGAACTGATGCTGAGTTCTTCAGAGGTTCCACAGTTGGTGTCTCCTAGGGTTGTAAAAGAGTACCCTGATGTCTTTCCAGAAGAGGTTTTAGCATCAACCTCTTGACAAGAGATCGAGTTTGGGATCGAGATACAACCAGTAGTGTCTCTTATCTCCATGTCTCCATATAGGATGACCCCTTCTGAGTTACGAGAGCTATGTATACAGCTTAATGGTCTGTTACAGTTCGGTTTTGTTCATCCGAGTGTGTCACCGTGGGGTGAACCAATTTTGTTCACGAAGAAGGCTAACGACAGTTTTCGGTTGTGTGTAGATTATCATCGCTTATAGAAAGTGATAATAAAGAATCACTATCCTCTTCTGCGTATTGATGATTTATTTTATCAACTGAAGGGTGAAATTTGGTTCTCAAAGATCGGCTTGTAGTCAGGATATCATCAGATGCGGGTGAAGGATGAAGATATTTTGAAGACTGCTTTCCATTGTCGTCATTGGAATTATGAGTTTGTTGTAATGCCGTTTGGCATGAAAAATTCTCTAGCTATGTTCATGGGATTGATGAACGCTGTGTTCCATGAGTTCTTGGACAAGTTCATGGTGGTTTTCATCGATGACATCCTTGTATACTCCATGTATGAGGAGGAGCATGTAGATCATATACACACCATTTTGGGAGTTCTTCGTCAACATTAGTTGTTTGGAAGTTGTAGAAGTGTGTGTTTTGGGCTTGATAAGTTCGTTTCTTGGGGAATGTTGTGTCCCAGTAGGGAGTAGCTATGGATCTATCGAAGATAGAAGTAGTTGTGTATTGGGAATCCCCCAAGACAGTTTCAGAGGTATGAAGTTTCCTTGGTCTCGCAGGTTACTACAGGAGGATCGTAGCCGATTTATCTCGAGTTGCGACTCCTCTAACAACTTTGACCAAGATGGATCAGGTGTTCATATGGGCTGATCAGTGTCAAGAAGCTTTCAAGTATCTAAAATAGAAGTTATTAAGTTCTTCAGTTCTCTATCTTCCATATGAGGGAGTTCAGTTTGATGTTTTCTGCGATGCTTCACATCTGGGGTTAGGCTGTGTTCGGATGCAACAGAGATCAGTTGTTTGTTATGGGTCTTGATAGTTGAGTCCCCATGAATGTAACTATTCCACTGATGATCATTAGTTGGTAGTTGTGGTGTTTTCTCTGAAGTTTTGGAGACATTACCTCATTGGTGAGTTCTTTTTGGTTTTCACTGATCATAAGAGCTTGAGGTATGTTTTCTCCCAACGCGACTTAAACATATGACAACATCAATGGATGGAGTTATTACTAGAATATGGCTTAGAAATATCGTATAAACCTAGAAAGGGGAATATTGTAGCTGATGCGCTGAGTCAAAAGTCATGTAGTGATGCAGTACGTGAATCTGGTGATTCATTGAGAGTAATGGAAGAACATTCATCATTACATCTTGATATGGGAGAATTTGGGGGTAGAGGTTGTCTTTTTCATATGATGGTGCAGTCATCTTTGGTGTAGCAGGTGGAAGAGTCCCATTTGGGGAATCTAGAGGTGGAGGTCTGGAGAGACTGAGTTGTTTGTGGCGAGGCCCCTGATGTTTGGTATGAGGATGAATAATATTGAGTGTTATATAATAGAAGGATATTTGTTCCTTTGACGGTGTGTGAGACGGTTCTTAGAGAGTTCCATAGTTCTCCTTTAGCTGTGCATCCTGGCGTGAAAATATTTACTGATCCTTGAGAAGTTAGTTTTTGTGGCTTGGGCTAAGGCGTGCAGTTGTAGAGTTTGTATCTCGATATTTGGTATGCCAGAAGGTGAAGGCCGAACACTGTGTTCCTAGTGGCCTTCTCCAACCATTAGATGTTCCCCAATGGAAGTGGGAGGACATCTCAATGCAATTTCTTATTTTTTTACCTTGATCTTAGGGAGGACATGATGCTATTTTGGTGTTAGTGGATTGTTTAACAAAATCATCCAACTTTATAACAATCAAGGATTCATGATTAGTGGAATTTTTGTCGAGGTAGTATCTGGAGGAGGTGGTGAGACTTCATGGAGTTCTAAGGATGATAATTTTCGATCGAGATCCTCATTTTACATCTAGGGTGTGGAGAGTTCTCCAAAATGCTTTCGGTTCTCAACTATGCCTTATCATCTCTTTTCATCCTTAGATGGATGGTCAGACAGAGTGGACTATATAGACTCTTGAAGGCATGTTACACTCTTGTGTCCTGGATTTTAGAGGTTCATGGATGAGGCACATAGTGTAACACCCCATGTTTTTCTAAAAATAAATAGAAATTTATGGAACTTTGTTTTAAATAGATATTTTTAATTAGCCTTTAAAACAAAACTTTTCTACTTATATGTTTTGAATTTCAAGAAAGTGTCATCTACAATTGTGTTCAGTATGTTATTTGGAGTCTATTGGAACCAATTTTTTTTATGAATAGTAAAATACCCATATGAATAGTGATATGACCCTAATGAATAGTAAATTTTATTATAATTTTATTTTATCAAGGATTTAAGATAATAGCATCTAGGTTAATTTTTCATTGTGATATAGAAGTAGTTACAGGATTAGAATTGTTAATTTTTGAATTAAGTATGCTTTTATTTAAAAATTAAATTAATAATATTTAGAAAATTATTTTCAAAAAATGGACTTCATTTTTGAAATCTACACGTCGATAAATGGTTAGGGTGAATTTTGGGAATTTTTCTGAAACAGTTGATTCTTCAGTGAATAGTAAAAAATACTGTTTTTAGTTTCGGTGTGTTAATGACATAATTAATGATATAATAATGATGTCATAAATAGGGTCGACTTGTGTATAGTTAAATAAGATGTGATGTGTCCCAAGTGGATTATACCATGAGAAAATACCATGGGCAAGCCCATGGTTTTGCAAATACCACCCATGAGGTGTCCCTTGGAAATTATTAAAATAATCTCTCACTTTTCCTATAAATACAAACTATTCCCTTCATTGAATTCATTCCCAATTATATCTCAATTAAGATCTAGCCTCCTTACCTTCATAGTAGTTTTCCCAAGGTTTCCTCAAGCCCCCAAGGTCCCAACCTTCATGTTCTAAGGGTTACTCTACAAGGTAAGAAAATTCTCAAATTCTTTCTTTTTTTCCTTTCAAGTTCTCTTTTATGTGGTATAATTTTCAAGTTTCCATACCATGTTCTTCTTTATTTCTTATTATTGATCTTATATATATTATGATTCATTTCTGGATGGGTTACCCTTGTCCCCTCTATTTTTAATATTTTCTAAAACCATGTTGCATAGCCGTCAGGCTGCCGAATTTTTGTAAGCGATTTCACAATTATTCTTTTATTTTGAGTTCTTTCCTTATTATTTCTTCATATATCCTTACACAAGAGGCATGAAATCTCCATAAATCATTTATATTCTATATGTTATCATTTTTATGGAAAATTACTCATCATTATTCTTCTCCTCTCCCACTTATTTGAAGAATAAAAACATTGTCCGTTTGTGTCGAATTATCGACATCGTGGACGATGTGATTTCAATTTCCATTAATTCTTTCAAGTCTGGTCATGAAACCATTTATACGGTTAAACCAGGTTATAATATATGTTTTATGAATCACCCATGGTTCTGTAATTCTTTTGTACTCATATTTCTAATTTATAAGACAAAACGGGGTTGTTATTATCAAATAACCACTAAAATGATCTAAACAAACATCATTAATGTTCTAAATGATGAATCATCCTCATGTAATAATTAAAAACGATGAATGGAATAATTTATGTTACTAGATATATGTAAATACTACTCCATTCTAATTCTGGAGTTTCACTTCCAATCTACAAGAATTCCCATCATGAACCAATCATGGAAATCATGTTAAGAACTCACCCAAAAACAGTGCAAAGGAAAAAATACTAACAATTAAGGGTGAAATGATGTTATGAAATGATCATATAAGATGTTATAAACATGGAAATGTTTCTGTAAAATATTAATAACACTCTTTTAACCACTATATAGAAGTTTTAAACAAGTTGTAAGTAAGAAAAACCCGAGGTAAGGGAATTCTTAACCCAATTTCCATTCTTTAGGTTAACCTTCTACTTCATTATTTATGTGCCATTTAAATTGTTTGTGTGATGGGTTCTATTTATATTATGTTTTATTATGTTTATTTACATTATATATACATACTCCATCCAATCTATTAATTATCTCTTCAATTGTATGATATTTATAAGGGGATTTTCTTTAAAAATCCTCTTTTTAAATTCAGTTTTACGAAATTCCAAAGCAATGTTTTTATGGAATTATTCATGTAGTATGATTATGTTTTGGTTCTTGGGAATAATTTATGATGAAGGGTGAGACCTATATTTCCCTACAATGCATTGGTTATGAGTAAGTTGGAGGTCGGCCGTATGGTTACTCCAAGTGTGACTGCGATGGTTACACAAAGTAAGGTAGCCGTGAGGGTTAAAAATTATAAGGTAGCCAAGAATGGTTACAAGATTATGTAAGTAATTCCCCAAGATAAATTTATGATTATATTTACATTCTCATGTTTTGTGTGGATCTTGTGTAAATCTCATGTTACACAAAGTAAGTATATATGTGTGACAAGAACGTCTTTTGAAAATGCTTTCATATGTTATGAGTATTCATGGACTAATGTGATTTTCCTTCTTTTTCCATCCCTTAATGAGATTTTGTGCTCATCCCAAGTTTTTAAATGATTTTTCACAGGTTAATGGATGTGTAATACAAGGAATGAAGACATGTTAAATGTTGAATATTTGTCAAGGAGTCTTGTTTTAAGTTTTAATGTTTTATATTTTGAAAAAAATGGAAATTGTTTTTATGGTATCCACTCTGTAATAATGTGTAATGTCATTAATGTACTGTCCTAATTCTCTAAAACTCTAAACTTGAAAAGATCTTCAATGTAAAAGGAAGAGTTTTCTTGACTAAATTCAAGATTATGTATGTAATAAGGTCGGGTCCTTATACATACCCTTGGTGGAGTTCGCTTACAACAATAGTTTTCACTCCACCATCGGTATGGTGCTATTTGAAGCCTTGTATGGTCGGCCTTATCGTTCTCCATTGTGCTGGACTGGGGTCGGAGAGTTAGCAATTATCATATCGAAACTAGTGTAGAATACAATAGAGATGGTTCAGGTGATTCGTGAGAGGATGAAGACCACACAAGATCATCAGAAATCATATGCCGATCAAAGGAGGAGACCCTTAGAGTTTGATGTTGGGGATCACGTGTTTCTGAAGATGACTCCCCGTTGTGGGCAGCGAAGGTTTGGTTGTGGGAGTAAGATTTCTCCCTGTTTTTTGGGCCTTTCGAGGTGTTAGCTCGTGTTGGAGCTGTGGTGTATCGAGTATCACTTCTCTCATAGATGATCTGGATACATGATGTTTTTCATATATCACAGCTCTATCATTTTATTCATGATGACTCTCACATCATCGATTGGGGAGAGATCGATATTGATGATGATGCGACCTTTGAGTAGATACCTAGGAGATCCAAGACCACAAAGATAAGGTGTTGCACAGACGTTATATCCCCTTGGTTCATGTCTTGTAGAGACACGGTGGCATGGACGAGAGTACATGGGAACGTGAGTCACAGATACGTGCTCAGTACCCAGAGTATGATATTTAACTCTTTTCATGTAACGACTTTCTCTTTGTAGTTATAGACCTTTCGTGTTAATAATATGTCTTTATTTTGGTAACTTCTTGTGGCTAGATCTCTTTTAAGAGGTATCTAGATGGGTGGTTGTTCAGAATTTTTTTATGTTCTCTTTTAGGTAGGTTTTGAATTCTCGATGATGATAATGTTTTGAGAGGTATCTGATGTAATGACCTATACCTATCTGATCCATTCCTTTGAGAAAATCTAGTGTCAGAGGTGTTTCAGGAGGTCATGGTGACTTATCCCCAACACTTTTCCAAATTTCCTATTCTGTGAACAGTTCCATCGGTGAACAGTTCCAACGGTAGACTATTGTGAACAGTGAAATGGTGACCTTATGTGAACAGTGCCATTGGTAACCTTAGGTGAACAGTTTCATCGGTGACCTTATGTGAACAGTGTCATCGGTAGCCTTCTGTGAACAATGCAATGGTAACCTTTGGTAAATAGTGGAAGGGTGACCTTATGTGAACAATGTCATCAGTAAACATAGGTGAACAGTGTCATCAGTGACCTTATGTGAACAGTGTCATCGGTAGCCTTAGGTGAACAGTGCGTCGGTAACCTTAGGTGAACAATTTTATCAGTGACCTTATGTGAACAGTGTCATCAGTAGCCTTATATGAATAGTGCAATGATGAGGTTCCAACTGTGATCTCTTTCCTTTTACAAATTTTGATTTTATGAATAGTGTTTCCAGAACAGTGAGGTTCCAACAGTGACCTCTTTCCTTTTCCAAATTTTGAGTTCATGAACAGTGTTTCCAGAATAGTGAGGTTCCAACGGTGACCGCTTTCCTTTGCCAAATTTTGTGTTCATGAAAAGTGTTTCCAGAACGGTGAGGTTACAAAGGTGACCTTTTTCCTTTTCCAAATTTTGAGTTCATAAATAGTGTTTCCAGAATGGTGAGGTTCCAACGGTGACCTCTTTCCTTTGCCAAATTTTGAGTTCATGAACAGTGTTTCCAGAATGTTGAGGTTCCAACGGTGACCACTTTCCTTTACCAAATTTTGTGTTCATGAATAATGTTTCCAGAACAGTGAGGTCCCAACTGTGACCTCTTTCCTTTACCAAATTTTGAGTCCATGAATAGTGTTTCCAAAATGGTGAAGTTCCAATGGTAACCTCTTTCCTTTGCCAAATTTGGAGTTCATGAACAGTGTTTCTAGAACGGTGAGGTTCCAAGAGTGATATCTTTCATTTGCCAAATTTTGAGTTCATGAACAGTGTTTCCAGAATGGTGAGGTTCTAATGGCAAGGTTTTAATAGTGAGGTTCATGAATAGAGTTTTTCTTTTTCCAAATTTTGAGTTTGTGAACAGTGCTTCTAGCTTCCTACAATTTCCCCCTTTATTGATTCCTTTGACGTAAAATGAATTTAAAGACTTGTTTTAAGGACTTTAAGGCTGATTCAAAGGTTATAAATCCTATATTAATTTCTTCTAAGGCTCGATATACTTTTACTTGGTCAAATGACGTGGTTTAATTGATCCACTTTTAATGGAAAATCCAGCGCATCTTAAACCACTGGTCCATTAAATCTTCTAATGGGACAAGATATATTCCTTCCTAATTATTTCTCCTTTTCTCAGCTGTGAGATGATCGGACCTTTAATTACATCTCATAAGAGTTGTAAAATCAAACATTCCTCCTAGGATTGGTTTCTATCTGTTTTTTGATGCAACCAAGAATTATCAATAAATCTTTGATATAAGGTATGATCTATCATCATTCTTTTGGGTTCATCTCCTTCTATTTCTCCTTGCCCTTTTATGGAATGCTATATCTATGTTTCTAATGGGATTGTCTTGGGTGTTGACTGGTGTGGTGGTGTCTCTGCATCCTCGGGTGGATATAGTTTTCACATGAGAGGATATCGTAACCCGTTGTGTGGATCATTATCATATAAAGAATGTCAAGAACCATTTGAGGTAGGGGATTCATTGCTTCTCTTTTATTTTATGTGCAAATGTATAGTTAGAATGTTTTATCCCACTATATCACAATGGAATCGACATAATAAATATTTAAACTAGATAAATAAATTGACATCAATCATATGTTATTGCCTATTGTTTTTCTAGATAGTGTGATATCTATGCTTTATTTGTTTAGCCTTTCGTTCCTGATAGAAATTGGTAAAGAACATAAAGCCAGAATTAATAGATAATTATTTGGTTAAAGATAAAGAGGCATGTAAATGAATCTGGTTCTTCTTGTTGTAATTTGATGTTAATCAAATAGGTGCAGTAAGCATGTTTAATTATTTTTAATAGCTTACTAGTTTGGTTTTCCAAATTTGGAACCTACAAATAATAAATCAGTTAATCCAAGATGGATTAAAGAAAAAGTTATCTGATAAAAGATAATTCCTTGTAGAGTTCTGAGTTTCCCTCTTGATTGTTTAAGGGCCAAGATCCCAATTGATATGATGTTTGTTTTCCTCCTATTTGTGTTGTGATGTAAGCCTAGATAGTTATTATGATATGTGGGGACATGTATACCTACTGGTTGTGGCATTAGTTGACGCCTAGAGTGGCGAGATGCATCAGGTTATGCATGTGGGTGTTGAGGGGGACACAAGGGATGATGAAATGGGTTGGATGTGAATGTTTGGATTCTTACTGATTCTTATTAGTTGTTTATCTGATTTACTTTACCCACTGCTCAAGGCAGCTGGTATTGCTTACCCTTTTCCCAAAAGGGGTGAAGACACGCGGGGTATGCCACATGATTTCCATGTTTAGCTTCTCAAAGGGAGGATGGGTCTACGCTCTTATTATAGGCAAATAATACTCGACAGGTAGATCATCTACTCACCGTGTTGATCCCACTTGTGTTTAGTAGCTTAGAATATTTTTCTAAAATTCCTGGGAATATGGGAAAGTAATAATGTTGTTAATAAATGATTTAATAAATGATGTTAACCCAAGGGGTTGGAGCTTGCTGGGACATAATGCTGAGGTTACTATTTAAAGGGACAATGGACATTGGGTGTGATGCTAATGAAATTTAATGTGGAATTATTGATGGTTAATTAATATTTAAATAATTAATTAACATAAAGTGAAACTGACAAAAAGGGAATGAAGTAATGTAATAAATCTCTTTAAATGGTTGCGTGCTTATAGGGTACCTAGTCTTAGAAGTGGAATCTGGGAGTCCAAGAGCCGTTAGATGCAGTTGAGTCTAAGACTAGGTTATGACCATAGTGTGGTTGTAAGATATAGTCCATTATATATGTTTTGTGTTTCTATACACTACTCCACCCTGTCATTTAGGGAAACTGACACCCTAGGGATTCTGAGCCCTAGGGGTGTTTTCCCAACATTCTGGTGGGAGGATGGATGGCTAACTACCCCCTTTGTCCCCACTCTCTTCTCCTGGTAGTTACTTGTGATGGTAGGCATAGTGGTTAGTTTTCCCCATATATGTGTGTAGAGGGCTGTAATGACTTTTGGTTATTTACATACATATATTCTAGATATAGTATCCTATGGACTACTATATGTCTAACATGTATAAGCTGTGAAAACCTGAGGATTCTTACTCAGTGTGTGGGATGTAACGACTTGATGTATAATGCCCAATGTATGATACACATTATGCAAGCTGTTGTGGCTCCCAAGAACTACCTGGTTAATTTCTTGTGTGGACGTGGTGGTTTTGTTACATGAGGTGCATATTGTGGTGCTTTGCCCAGGTGTCTGTGGACAAGACTTTTAGAGAGAGATGCTTAGGATGTGCGACATTGGGGTAAAGCGAAAATCTAGTAGGAAACTAGTAGCAAGGTACCCTTGATATTATTTATTATATTATATACTATTGTATGCATTACTTGGTGAGAGTAGCCATGTTGAGGCTGGGAACATAGTATACCTGTTTAGGTGACGAGTTAGTTTCACTTGTTATTCATTGTGCTTTATCATGCTTTCTTTACAATTGCACAAGAGGATTTGGGGAGGATCCTACTGAGTATACTATTATACTCACCCTATGTATATATAAACTGTATTTTAGGTCACTTGGATTAGGTTGGAGATCAAGATGGTTTCTACCAGCTGGGGGTTGCAGGAGTTTTTTGGGCTTGTGGTTGCTATTGTTTTTACTTTATTTTGGGTATTTGTAGTTTTTCCCCTTTTAGTTGTAGTAGTTTGCATGACATTAAATATTTGTACTTAGAATTTATTATATATTGATACCTGAGTTGGAGTTTTTTGGTGTCTATCTTATCTCTCTCTTCCGTATGTGTTCACCTAGAGGGTAATGCCTCCTATATATGTGTTTACTATACCCTTGGTGCTAGTCGCTAACCTAGGACCTACTAGAGGCAGGACTTGGGGGTCATTATCCCCCTTCTCACATTTCCATCCAAAGAGGGGTACACTTTGTGGGGAGGGGGTCATGACACGGTTCCCATTCCTTCTTCTATAAACCATTTCGTATCAATTTCATATACTATATTATATCCTATCATAATGAATCATAATGTATAATCTCAAAACTATTGAAATACTTTATATATATATTAAAAAATGTATGCAAAACTAATCTTATAATGATAAACATGTTTTGTTTGGGGATATCTCTATTTTCAAATACATCATAATGGGTTGTATAAGAAATTTGAATCATCCTAATCATATCCAGCAGGAGTGTCAATCCAGGTGCACAGTAAGTTCCACTATCATGCACCAGGTGATGATCATGTCCAGCATAATTCACCCTTTTATAAGTGACTATAGTAAGCTACATCTCTTTTATAAACATGTATACTTGTAGTATCCAGAAAGGGATGTATTTCCAATAAATACCACATAATTTCTACCTTACCAAAATTTTATGATGCTTTTCTATAATTTTCCTTAATGTTTATCATAGGGTTATGATCCTAAATCTATGGTTTCCTAAATCTAGTTCTAATGGTATCTACTAAACATTTTTTAATACCAACTATAACAACCCTTGACCCTAGTATCCCAAAGATGGTATCTATGTTATTACATTGGCATAAGATACAAGGAATCATATCCCAAAGGACTGAATAACTCAGTATTCTTGGTAAACTAGATAAATATTTGTGTCTTACATTACATTTTAATACACAAATTGCAATATAATTTTTTCAAGATTAACATTATTCCCTATAGAATATCCATGCATATCTATCATGGTACACTTCATGGATTTATAGAGAATGAAAAAAATACAGGTGAACTAAAATTATCAGTAAGGGTTAAATACAATGGAAGCTGTCACAAATCAATAAGTACAATCAACATGGTAAGGTAAATAAATGAATATAAATTCCATTTAAATAAATTCACTATCATTATAAAATATGGAATATTCATTATGGAAAGGTAAAAAGCTGAAAAAAATTATAATTAATCAATAAACAAAGAATAAAATGCATCCATAGATAACATAATTGAGAAAATATAATGTATAACAATAACTAAAATCTTATTTAAGTAAATTATTATTTTTTGGACATCATTTCCCAGACACATGATACTTATACTGTTATGAACATTCACGCAATTGTTTAAAACTACAGGTAGAAACTCTTTTAATGCTTGATTACTGAATTGTCTCATGGGACCTACTAATGCATTGAGTGGAAATATACCACTAGTTCCTACCTATGTATTAATATCTAAGGAATTTATTATATATCGTATAATCAGTTTAACTATTTAACAAAGTGATTTATCATCAAATATTCATATTGAGTAAAGAATCCATATTTATCAACATTTCCTCAGATAAATAAGTATTCTTCAATGTTGAACACATTATATAGAAAATGATATATGGTTTAAGAAATAAATATACCCATCATAAATATTATGGGAGTTTTGGTGAAATTTAATGTTTAATTATCAATGGAATGTGAATATTTCAAGGGAATGTTAACGACAACCTAAAAAATCAAGAAAGTGAACTTCAATGCTTGGTAAAAAAGATCATAAATCATCTATAGGAATAAATAAATATGGTATCAATAAAAAATATACACATTTAATTAAGAATAAAGGGTTTTAGTTTTATATGAATATAAATACCATAAAAATATCATTAAATTACATTCTTTAGGTTACTATCATTTTCATTTTGAAAATCACTTTTTAAAACTAAAAGTTTACAAAATATTATGAAAATAGATTTCATTGAAAATATATTTTGAAACATATAATTAAATAATTAAAACATATGAGTGGTCAAGAAAGCTAAAAATTTAATACATGTAAAGTATTTTAAAACAACAACCCATTTCAAGTTTTCATTAAAAGCCAACCAGGCATTGTTTTGAAAACAACATGAATATTCTCTTCAAAATTTTTGTAAAAAGTAAAAACGGGTAAAAATTTATTCAATAAATCATTTTAAAGGATATAAAGTTATTTTAATACACATAAAGAAAATATATTTTTTATAATAAAATATATTTCCAACTTAAGAGAGAATTGAAGTCATGTTTTATTAAAATATTTTTTTAATCGTTTTATGTACCAAAGGGTGGAAAATGGTACTATTAATTGATAAAGTTCATGACTAAACATATGAAAATAGGTTATATTATTTTAAATTTGGGTAGGTATTGGATAAAATAAAATTGTTTTATTGTGTGAATAATAGAGGAGAGAGAATGGCCTTTTATAAGTGAGGTTAGTGGCGCACTTGTAATTTTTGAAAAGAAAAAGGTGTACCCATGTTTTTCACCAGACCCAAGGGTCCAAAATGGATTATTATCGATCCTTATACATTATAATGTTTATATATGGACATAATATTGTTATATAAAGGTTTTTTGTGTTGTTTTAGATGTTATATTTTTAATTTAACCCCCAATTAAATCAATTTTTACGTTAATCACGGTAACTAATTTTTTCTATTTTCACTATTCATTTTTGTAAAACATTTAGTTGATAATATTATATAATATAAATTATATTGATTAAAAATATGGAATTTATTTCAAAAAAATCATTTCAAATGAGTCTCAAAATTTAATATAAAATTATTCCCAGAGACGTGATGAGAAAACAGGTTTTCAAAGAGAAAATATTCAAAATTTTATAATATTTATATATAAAAATTCAATATAAAAATTATTTCAATGTATAATATTGGATTAATAGATATATAATTTAACTAATATTTCTTAAAAACCAACTAAAAATATAATTTTACTTTATATATAATTTAAATGAAAAGGAAGTTTTCAATTAAAATCAAGTATTTTCACTATTCATCAAAAAATGAAATATTTCAGAAAAATAAAAAAAAAATTACCCTAAGATAATTTTGATATTATTATTTTTAAAAATAATTATTTTTATCAAATAATTTTTCTAAATGTGTAATACTTATTTTTAAATTATGTGCACAAAGAGCTTCTAATCCGTTTTTTAAAATAAAATACATTTTTTCAAAAAAACATTTCTTTTTTTATAAAAATAAGTCTTATTTTCATTTATAATCAATAGATAAAAAGTTAAGTGTGTAATATATATATATTTCATAATATTCTTTATCCTATTCAAACCCTCTAATTTAATGGATATGTTAAAATAATCATATTTAAAAAAATATTAATAGAATTTCACATTTTGTTAAAACATGGTGTTGCATGTATCACATGTATTTGATGAAATTTAATTTATTATAAAATAAATATATTGTAAATTGTTGGTTTGTGACAAAGAAAACACTACTGCTAAACCAAAAAACATGTTCTATAACTACTATATCACTAAATTCATCACCCCATACAGTAACCACATAAAGTAACATGAACCCACTTTCAATTACGTACTCCACAATTTTCTAGATTTATTGAGTTCCCACTAACTTCCATTTACTAATATATTTCATTCCACATTTACATAGCCCATTAATTTATTATATATATTAAATTTTCCAATTAACATATGATAATTGTTTCACCCCATTATACTTTTCAAGTGTTCCCATGTTTGTAATTTGTTTATCATTCTTATTTGGGTGCACTTGCAGTATTCTCAGGGATAGAGAACCTTTTCAGATAATCATGACATAAATTTTAGAGATATATTTTTTAATTAATTAATTCCTTGTATAAATTTTCCAAGTACTTATTGAGGTTATTGCCATGTTTAGTGAATGACCAGAGTGGGGTGTTTGAATTTTTCCACCTAAAATTAGAGTTTATACAGTTTTTTGAGGATTTACACACCATTTAAGGGGATTTCATGATGTGTTATTATGTCATGATAGATGAATTGAACTAATATAGGGCATGAAATATTTACACACTGTGTAATAGGTTCATGATGTGTAATTGTCAAAAATAGGTTTTTAGTAAAAAAGTGAGGGGTTATTTAGAGCACTTGAGCTATGTGGATTAGAAGACATGTAATGGGATTAAATGTAATTTAAGTCTCACATGTAGTGGTTATTAGATACATTTATGGATTATTCTTCATTCCTTAAACTACAGGATTTTGGCTATTAACCTAAAGGCTCACATGGGAGACTTTAGTGAACTCTGCTCTATATAAATCACTTCTTTCAATGAATGATCTCTATTGTGGTTTGGTTGCTTCTATTCAGGTATTTAAACCCCATGGTTATTTTTTAATTTGTTCACATAAATATTTTTATCTATGTTTATGGTTTATATTTTTCATTGGACAATATTTTCTATAAATACCCTTTAGTTTCTTGGTGTGACCTATATTTTGAAGACCGATCTCATGGGTTTCAATCACCTTTGTCGAAGGCAGAATGGTATATACATGTTTGATGATAGTGTTTCTATATAGTAGGTTAATGAAATTAATTAATTATGGTTCATAGTAAATTCATTTTTTTAGTATAATTTAAGTGATACATGGTTAAAATGGATTTGTTTGAAAGGAAAATTTTTCTAAATAGGGTTTTCTTGGAAAATAAATTTTATTGATTTGAAAATGGGTTTTCAAATAAAAAATATATTTTTCTTGAATTTTATTTTTTTATCAAATCATGATCATGGATTAGAAATGTATTTTAAAAACTAGGAGATTAGGAACCTTGGGTGTGTTGGGAAAGATATACGACTAGCCTTAGTGTGTGTGGAACCATTAGAAAGAAACCTTTTTGGACATCGATGGACTAGGGAAGGACTCAATATTGGTTGGTATAAGTATTATCATTGTTTAGGATCTTGAGTTTCAAATATTAATTTTCCCAAAGTCCAGGGCCTAATATGAGGTGATATTTAATTTATGGTTATTTATTACATGATAATTTTTATCATGATTTGTTTCCCAAAGGGTTTTACATGTGGCTGTATCATATTACATAACATGATGGTATTTCATGGATATGTGTTTACATACTTACCTTATGATACATGGATAATATTTCTTATTATATAACTTCTACTTGTTAAATTTTTGGTTTTGAGAATATGAAATACTTTTATTTAAACCAAAGAGGAAAACAATTTACAAATGAATTGGATTTATGAAAATGCTTTAATTTTTGTTTTATTTTAAAACTAATAACTATTGCCTTATTGATATTGGAACATGTATAGAAAATATAATAGTAAACTATTAGGATTTTTTATCACACATTACTTTATCATTTTGGTGGTTTTAAATGTTTTACTACATGATAATGGTAAATGTAAGGGTATATTATAGAATTTCAGCTTCTCCTTTGGTATTTTCATTCATAGTAGGGTGGTTTGGAGGTGACTATTGGTCTCATTGAGACTTGTTGGAATTTATTTATTAATAATTTTTGGTTTTGATGGTTTTTATAAGATTTTATGGATCTGATTATATATTTTTATTCCACATACAACTATGTTTGTATTTCTTTATTCCTTATATAGAAAACCTTGTTCTGATTTCTTGCTTCACCTCACCATGTGACAAACAAATCAAGTGTTTGGTTTGGTTGACCCATTTTGGTCTATTAAATATTTGAATAAAAGTGAAGTATTGACCTAAATATCATTTACATTGAAATTTTTTGGTGTATTGTCTTAGTTATACATGAGTTAGGACCATTAGAATTTAGATAGTAAGTGCGGATAAGGGGCCAAGCCAGCTCACTTCTATGATTGAACCTGAATTACCATGGGTGGTCCAAAACTTTTACCAAGTTTGGAACATGTGTTTTGAGTTCACTTGAATGAATTTTATGAGTAATTTATTTTAATTTACATATTATTTTTGGAATTTTCGGTGATTAAAAATAATTCTTAATTTATTTAAATTATTTCCAATTAAATCATTGACTTGAATTATGAATGTTGTCCTAATATTTTTTATATTATTCTCATGATATAATTTTTTATTGTCTTGTATTTATTAAAAAATACCTTTAAGATGAGATCATCCAAATACGAGAGAGGAATCTATGAGATATATCCTATAGGAAAATACTCTAGGGAACCATCTTTGGTAGAAGCTGTTATCAACACTATTTAGACTCCGGGTCATGTTTGTATTGGGATTCTAGGATGTGTGGTGGATCATTACTATAAGTTTTATAAGTAGCATACAACCATTTTATATTGTGTCAAAGGACCAAATGAATCATAGGAGTGGATTGGTAGGATTGAAAGTTTCTTTAATTTATTTAAGACTCCCAAAGACTCAAATGTGGGGTTTTCCATGAACATGCTTGAGGGATCGTAAAGGAGAGGGTGGGACTCTAATGTTCAAGCTATGTTTCCTGTGTAAATTACCTTGGATTTATTCAATAAGATCATTAATCAATATTTTTATGTTATGTGCAGGATGTAAAATGGAATTTTTGACCTTAGAGTATGGTAGAATACCATTCTAGAGTATTCTACTTGTTTTGCTAAGCTGGGGCATCTGAAATTAGAGATTGAAATTAATGAGCACATAAAGGCTTGAATGTTTAGGTTTGGAATGAGGCCAAACATTAGGTTTATATTGAATCTCATATTTATTCTGAACATTTTAGAGGTAATTGACAAAGTATCTTTGTATGAGGCAGACATGATGGGATGATAGGTTTTGGTGGAGATTCAATTGGTGTAGTTTCTAGCTAGAGAGTATCATTTGGATAGTAAAGAAAATGTAAGTTTGGGTAGTTCTCCTAAGGAAAAGTTTCAAGGGATTTTTTAGGACATAAGGATATTTTTTTCTATCAGTTTTAGTAGTTATATAATACTTGACCTAATCTTACAGAAGCTCATTGGTGTTTTCATCATTGAGAATTTTTAGGACAACTAAAGCCTTTTTATGAAAGGATGTCCCAGGGCAGTTTGGTAGGATCCACTCTCACCAAGGGTTCAAAGTTTTGTACTAATACTTAAAGTGATGTAGGTTAAATACATAGGTCAAGGGGGTGTTCATGTGACTAAGACCTAACATCATTATGTGACTATGTATGCACAAAAGAAATCTAAAGTAGGGTCATCTACTATTATAGTTACAATATTTATTCCATCTTCTATGGTGATAACTTTTTTTGATATAGGTGAGACTCATTTTTTACATCTTCAATGTTAATTCAATTGTTGGTATTATTCTTGGAAATTATATTGTAATTTTTGGATCCATCCATGCTTTTGGAAAAGACATACAAACAAAATTTCAAGTGTCCCACATATTGGGTGATGATAATAAACATTGAGGTAGAATGGTACTTCTTAGTTCTTGATCATGACATCTTCAAATTGATTATCAACATGGATTGGATGACTAGTTCTAAGGAACATATAGACTATTATCACTGATGGGTTTAGTTTCTATCTACTGACAAAGTCTCTAATGTAATACAGGGAGAATGTGACTCTATATTAGGAAAGGAAAAACCTATTGATACTTATGATGAGGTAATATCATGCCAGTTGTCCGAGGTTTTTCTTGATAATGTTGACCCTTGTTTGGTTAGTCTACATCATGTAGTGTTGAGTGCATAAACTAAGGAATTTATAGATGTTTTTTGTTTTACATCTATAGAGAGATGTCGAGTTTACTATTGACATGATCCCTAGTATGGTGCCCATTTTCATGCTATCTTATTGAATGGATCCTACCGAGTTAGTGAAACTTATGAACTAGCTTGAGGATCTTTAGTCTAAAGGATTTATTCAACCTTTAATGTCACCATGGGATTCACTTATACAATTATCTAAGAAAGAATATAGGAGACTCCAACTTTGTATTGATTATTGAAAGTTAAATTGGGTCACCGTTAAGAAAAAATAACATTTCCCTAGAATTTATGACATTTTGACCAAATGATAGGGGTATAATGGTTTTTAAAGGGTGAACTGTTGTTAAAGAACCACTATTTGAGAATCCAAGAAGGGGATATACCTAAGATAGTGTTTATGATATGGTATGTAAATTTTTAGTTTATGGTTATGAAATTCGGTCAGAATAATGCTTCTATAGTGATTATGTATATGATGAACTAGATTTTAGAACTATTCTTGGAATCTTTTATTTTTGTGTTTATTGATGATATATTGGTGTTTTAAATGTCATAGGTGGATCATATGGACCATTTGGATATCATTCTTTGAACCATGACAGAATTCATCCATATAGTAAGCTCTCTAAATGACAATTTTGGATCTGGGAAGTGAAATTTCAAGGGAATGTGATATTTGAGAGAGGTGTATTCATGAACCCTGAAAAGATATATGCAGGGGTGACCTAAGAGAATCCCAGAAATGTGTTCACTACTACAAATATGGCCTTTATCAGCGCTAAAAATGGCCTTTATCAGCGCTAGAAAAAGTGCTGATAAAGCCAGCAAAGATAAGGGGGGGGGGGGGGTCCCCTTTATCAGCGCTCCGAAAATCGCTGATAAAGACCCCTTTTATCAGCGCTAAAACAAAGCGCTGATAAAAGGGGTCTTTTATCAGCGCTCAAACAAAGCGCTGATAAAAGGGTCCTTTATCAGCGCTTTGTTTTAGCACTGATAAAAGACCCCTATATTAACGCTTTTTTAAAAGTGCTGATAAAAGGTAAAAAAATTTAAAAAATTTAAAAAAAATTAAAAAAAATTTAATTTTTTTTTAAAAAATACAGCCAATCGGGGGGGCTTTTATAGCGCTTAACCCCCCCCCCCCTTTACAGTGCTTTTCTTCCCCTGTACAGAACCCCCCACACCCCCTTCACCCTTTAACAGCGCTTGCTGCTATATTCCCCCATGCACACGCGCCCCTGCCTCCACCAGGATTTGAACATGAGACCTCCCCCCTACGCGCCTAAGCCTTTACCACTACTCTATTTTGATTTGTCTTCCAATTCATGATATATATATATATTTAGTTATATTTATTTGTATAGTAATATATATTTATATTAATATATATATATAGTTATATTATAATATATATATAGTTATATTGTAATATATATATATAGTTATATTATAATATATATATAGTTATATTAATATATATATAGTTATATTAATATATATATATAGTTATATTAATATATATCTATATATATATATATTTAGTTATATTTATTCGTATAGTAATATATATTTATATTAATATATATATATATATAGTTATATTAACATATAAATAGTTATATTAACATATATATAGTTATATTAATATATATATATATAGTTATATTAATATATATATAGTTATATTAATATATATATAGTGATATTAGTATATATATTTATAGTGATATTAATAT
Organism: Viscum album; assembly: GCA_963277665.1. Classification (NCBI taxonomy): domain Eukaryota; kingdom Viridiplantae; phylum Streptophyta; class Magnoliopsida; order Santalales; family Viscaceae; genus Viscum; species Viscum album. The sequence continues at coordinate 54,835,723 of OY728143.1, read as the reverse complement.
ATATATTTATAGTAATACTAATATATATATATGTAGTTATATTAATATATATATAGTTATTAGATTAATATATATATAGTTATATTGATCTATATATATATATATATATAGTTAGATTAATATATATATAGTTAGATTAATATATAGGTATATAAATATTCATATATTTGTATTTTAAATAAAATGGATGTTAGTTATTATTTAGATAAAGATAATATATTTTATATGTAAATATATTTTATTATTTATATTTATAATTAAATTTTTAGGTGTGAATATATAAAAAATATGAATATATTGTTATATATTTGATTATAAATAGCAGTGCATTATAAAAAATGATGAAATTTCAAAGACATAATATCAATATGAATGTAATACCTTGGAATAAATTCAGACCCCACCAAAACAATCTAGTAATACACCCTTAAACAAGGCTGAAAATCCACAAAATGTTAAAAAATCGGGGTACCCCGACTAAAAACTCAGTTTTAGAGTCCTTCTGGGCCTCTTTTGGCCTAAAAAATCCCGTGATCAGGGTCTACCCAAGTCACAACGATGTAGAGCTCATCGCAGTCTTCAATTTGATATGTGGTAGAGCTCAAACAGACACCCAGATCAAAAGTTATGGCCGTTTGAAGTTTGAGTTGCGTTTTCAACATATTTTGGATCTTTTTTTTAATTTTTTTAGTCTTCAAATTGTTATTAAATGACTATTACTCCATAATAATTAGCAAATTAGTAATTAAAAATATTTTTTTTAATTTTTTAAGAAGCCATTTTCACTAAATATCTTATATATTAAGTATATTAAGTGTAAATGTACATTTATACTTATCTAAAATATATTTAAAAATTATATATTATATTTATATATCAATATAACTATATTTATATATTAATATATTAATATTTTTTTAAATTTTTTTGAAGTCGACCCTTTATCAGCGCTACTAAACAAGCACTGATAAAGGGGGTCCCTTTATCAGCACTTTTTCGTTAGCGCTGATAAAGGGGGGGGGGGGGGGGGGGGCGCTGCGAAAAATTGTTTTTGTGGTAGTGGTTCGAGATCTAAAGATTCTTGGGTTTGGATGGTTCATACATACTGTTTGTTAAGGATTTCTCCAAGCTTGCATCTTCAGTGAATACTTTAACTAGTAATGGATTATTATTTAAATATAATGAAAACTATGAAAGTTATTTTGAGGATATGAATATAATGTTGAATTCAGCCTCATTTTTTATTCCATTGGGACCATGTTTGGGTTTTTTATGTTTTTTGTCTTACTTTTGGTATGGGATTGGGATGCGACCTAATGCATGGAAAACAACTACTAGCCAATAGCTCATGCCAGTTATTCCCTCATGGAATAACTAACCTACCCACAATCTTGAGATGGTAGAAATTATGTATTCAATCAAAATGTGGTGTTAATATCTATTTTTAGAGTAATTTACATTGTATTTGGATCATAAGAGCATGGAATATATTTTCACTTAGAGGGATATGAACTTGCAACAGAGAGGCTGGGTAGATTTTCTTTATACATTTTATTTTGACGTTAAATACATCCTTGGGAAGGGAAATGTGGTTACTAATCCTTTGAGTAGAAAATTATCTATGCAACCTATGGAAGAATAGGATGAGAAGTGATCTCTAATGATTTTGTTTGATGAGATTATATTGGGAGTGGAAGAGGTTAGTGGATAGGTGTTCTTAGCTTCAATGAAAGCTAAATCATCATTTTATGAGCAATTTCGACTCAAGTAGGTGTTAGAAACTAAGTTCCAGTGCTTTAATGAAATCCTTTATTGTGGGGAGGCCTCAGGTGAGTGGTATTAGAATCCCAATGGTGCTTTGTACTTCTACAGTAGTTTTGTTGTTCTATTTTCCCTAAGGCAAGAATTGATAGATAGTGGAAACCTATCTTGTTGGTCTATTCACCATGGGGATACTAATACATATCATGAATTTAGATATAGGTATTTGTTGTTGGGGATGAGGTGTTCAATTACAGAATTTGTATCTTGGTTTCTTACTTGTTAGAGAATTAATGTGGAACACCAGAGACCTGCAGGGTTTTTTTGCAATGATTACCAATTCCTCTATGGAAGTGGGATAATATTTCCATGGATTTAATAATTAGTTAACCATGGAATCCTATCAAGAAGGATTATATTTTGGTGACCATTAATTAAATCATGAAATTATATCATTTCCTCCATATCAAGGAAATGATGAAAGTGGAACAAATTGGGGACTTGTATATCTAGAAGATTGTAAGACTTCATGGGGTTACCTCTATGGTTTTATCTGATAGGGACCTGAGGTTCATGTATGAGATTTAGAAAGGTTTGTAGGAGGTTATGGGCTCCCTGGTTATATTGAGCATGACTTATCATCCATATAAATATGAATAGATAGAGAGTACTATAAAAGTTCTTGAGGATATGATATGGTATTATGTGTTGATTTTGGAAGATCTTGGTAAAATAATTTGTCTATGGTCAAGTTTTAAAATAAAAATAGTTATCATACCTCAACTTAGATGGAACCCTCTAAGGATTTGTATGGGAATCCATGTAGATATCCCTTAAGCTAATCATAGTTGAGAGAGAGTTATTTGGTTGGGGTGAGTCTCATTTAGAATATAACGGAAACTATGCAATTGATCTAGAGGAGATTGATCATGGAACATAGTTATAAGAACTCTTATATAGACTGTAGTCATCATCCACTATATTTTTAATTTTTAAATTTATGTTTTATTATATTTTCATCTCAATTTGTATATCATCAGTTTAGTAAGTAGGTTAAGTTGGCACCAAAGTTTGTGGGACCTTTTAAGGTCACTGGATGCCTAGGGATGTTGTCATATCATTTGGACTTTCTATCTAGTTTGGAATATATCCACAATGTGTTTTATTGTTTCCAATTGATGAGGTATATACCAAATTTTTCCCATGTGATTTTATGGGATGATGTTGATATTGAGACCAAAACCACTATGGTTGAGTAGGAAGTTCAAATTATGGATCACTAAGAGTAGGTAATGTGCAGTAAAATGATTCTTTATACTAGGTACCATGGTAGTGAAAACCAGATAGCCATGAGTGGTGGGATAGGAAAATTTTGATGAGTCAGTAGTGGATTTAACTTATTAAAAATCCAGAAATATAATGGATTTCTGGGAGAAGAAATAATTTATGGAGGGGAGATTCAAACACCCTATTATTCTTTTCAATACTCCCTTTTTTGTACAATTTTCATCTTCTTTATTTGGATGCAATTGCGTAATTCTTGGGGTTGGTGATATTTTCTAAAAAAATGACCTTAGTATTAGGGATGTATGTTCATTTTAATTAAAAAAGTCAGGGTATAAATGTTTCATGGACTTATCAGGGTTCTTCCAAAGTTCATAGAATGCCTGGAGTTGGGTCTTTGAGTTTTTCAACCTAAACATTGAGTTTATATAGTCTTATGAGGATTTATATTCCATGAATTGGTATTAAATGATTTTTAAATGTGACTTGGTATATTTATTGAAAAAATATATTTTTTGAAACATTTACATGATGTGTAATAGGTTTATGATGTGCAATGGATGAAATTTAGTTTTTAATTAAAAGGTGTCGAGTTTTCCAGCATACTTGAGCTGTGTTGATTACATGAAGTGTAATGGAATTAAATGTATTTTATATCCCATGATTCGTAGTAATTATATCACTACATATATAGTTAATCATTCATTCTCTTGTAGGAATTTTTATCTCAACCTAGAGGCCCACAGAGGTGAATTTGGATAACTTCTCTCTGTCTGAATCACTTCAGATTGTTTTGCATTGTAGTTGGGTTGCTTCTCTCTGAGTATGTAATCCTTATTTATCATCTTTATATAGGTATTAATAAGTGTGTGGGGTATTTTTTAATTTATATTTGTGAATTAATAATGGTTTCTATCGACACATTATAGTTTTTTGGTGTGCCTTTTCTTTTGAATGCTGATCTCATGGTTTCCAATCACTATTATCGAAGGCAGCTAGGTTTAAATTGGTTTGAGATAGTTTATTCTACATAAAAGGTTAATTTAATGAATTTATTACTTTTATTATTAAATTAATTTTGTTTGTTCATATAATTTAAGTGATATATGTTGAAAATATAATTCTTGGAAAGTCAAATGTTCTTAATGAGATTTTTCTTTGAAAAAATATTTTATTGATTTGAAAAAGGGTTTCCAAACACTAAAGAATATTGGATTAGTTCTTAAAATATTTTATAAAATTGTGAGCATGGTTTTGAAATTTATTTTGACAACTAGAACATTAGGAACATTGGGTGCATCGGGAAAGAGACATGGGTATCCTTAGTGTGTGTGGAACCACTAAGAGGTAACATTTTTGGATATCTATGGATTGTGACAAGACTCAATATTGGTTAATACAAACAATATGAATGTTTAGGATCTTGAGTTTCTAGTATGCATTGTATCATAGTCTAGGGACAAATATTTAGTTCTATTATATTCATGTATATTTATCTCATGATGGTTTTATGATGAATTATTCCTCATAAGATTTTATATGTGGTCATATCACATGACATCACATGATGGTATTTCATGGATATGTGTTTACTTGTTACCTTATGATGCATGGATATTATTTCCTATTTTATCAAATTTACTTATCATTTTTTTAGAATATGAAAGTATTCTACAAAAATGAAATAGGAAAATGATTTATAAATTAATTCAATTTATTAAAATGAAATGTAAAACTATTTTTGTTTTAGAAGCTAGAACTATTTCATTGTTATTACTAGACCTTGTACAAACACCATGTTGTATCATATTAGGATTTTTTATTACACACTACATTTTAATTTTGGAAGTTTTAGATGTTTTATTAAATAATACATGTAATGTTAAGGGTATCTTTTAGCATTCTAGATTCTCCTTTGGTCTTTACCTTTTTAATGAGGTGGTTTGGAGGTGATTATTGGTCACATGGAGACATGTTGGTCTTACTTTATTCATAATTTTTGGATTATCTAGTTCGGATTTGATTTTATGGATATGTGTGTCTCTTTTTATTTCACCTAGTACTATGGTTTTATGTCTTGTTTTGTTTTATATAAGGCATTGTTCTATTTTATTTCTTCAACTCACCATGTGATAGCCAGATTAGGTGTATGGTTTAGTTGAACCAGGATATTTTGTTATAATAATTGCATCCCATTCATATTTATTTTTACACCAATTTCATTTGGTTTCATAATTACAAGTTATTCTAGGGATTATCATGGTACTAACACAACCACACCATAAAATAGCTCACCCATATTATATCATCCATCACTACTAGACCGCATCATCCAAGACATTTCGTCGTAACAACCACCCATCTCAACCATTGCACCACACAACCAAAAAAAACTATCCACCTCACATCCCAGCTAACACCATCTTATTGCTACCCCACATATTTCACAACCATATTGATCACTACCATCACTATACTATATCCCACAATACAAAAGGAAACAACATAAGAACAACCACACAAAGAAATTCATCCTGGCATCAAAAAATTAGGGTAAATAGATTAGATTAATTAACTTCATTATTTTGAAATATTTTTATCATACAAACTAGATTAACATTAGAATAAAATTACTTATAGATATATAATTTATCATATATTTCATTATTTATGTAATAAAATCATAAAAATTACAAGGGTCTCGAAATCATATCATCTATAATATAAAAAATTCTCCCAATAATGATTATTTTCATAAATAAAAGAAAAAAAAATACAAAATATCATTAATAATATCATGAAAGAAGTAAAAAAATTGATTTCTACCCATTCAAAATAGTTTTAAATTAGAAAATCTATTAGCATTATTATGTCGACCCTTAATATCCACCCAATAGAAGGAAACATAATAAAATCCCCAAACATGCACATAAAAAAGAGAGAAAAAGGATCCCCTACCTAAAATAATCACTATGATTAACTATTCAAATTATGGTGAAGGTGGAATGACACAGATACCAAGGATTCATAAGGACACCCTCAAATAATCCTAGAGAACACAAATTGATTTTCAAAACATAGACCGAATGATATTCACACCTAAAAAATAATGAGACTGTGAATCCCCAAATTAACAATGATAGGAAAAAATGCGATGAAAGGGAAAAATATCCTTATATTACCAATGATGAACCTATAGAAACAATGGATCAAAGTGTGATGAAAGAGGTTGTAGGATCCTATAAAATTCATTAGTTTTTCAAAAGAACCACGAGGAAAATGAGTTGAATGAGAGAATTTTACTAACACTCATAATTATAAAAAGGATAGAACTCACCAAATTCACATCATGAATTTAATATTCACAATAAAAATTATCATCCAACATTATATTTCTTTCAATGAAACCAATTTAAGCTATTATTTCCTCAAAACTCACCCCAATGATCTTTTTCCTAAAACCATGGAGTCTAATCCAAATTTAATTCACATCATGAATTTTCCTTTCACACAATGAGTTAATATTGTACTAAAATATTCTCCCAAATAGAATTGGTGAACAATGAGACACCTAAGACATAAATCATAATCTAACATCATGAATTCGTCTTTTATGATGTGAACAACCATATGTGATAGGAACTACAGTTCCATCATCCACATAACCCTCCATGTGCCAAATCTAAACAATGCCAACTCAAAAATTATAAAATTAATAAGTTTAGAAGTCATTTAAAACCAAAATTATACATTAAAATAATGTGAAATAAACATAGGGATATAAAATTAATTCCTATTTTAAAAATCACTTCCATGAATATCATCACATAATGTAAAAGTCTCATAATCGAATGGTTTCACTCCCCATTCACATAAAAATATTGAATTGGGTTTACATATAATTTTCTAGTACCCCCAATTTCTGTTATGTAACCCTTACATTTTTATTTTTATGTTTATAAAGTTTAAGGCGATGGTTGGGAGAGTTTTTAATGATTTAAAAGAGTTTTTGGGGATAAAGGGGAAGCACATGGGATACGCATGGTTTGTATAAACTGTACCGAAATCCTATGAGAAACCATGAAATTTGGAAAAATTTGGATAATAGATTCAAAATGAAAGGAAAAAAGTAAGAGGCCATAAAAGTGTCATCCTAGGTAGTATCTAATTCATGGTTAGTGCACATTTTTTCTAACTATGTGACTAAATCATGCATAGGGTTTAAGTGAGATCCTAAAAAATGGATATCACATGTTTTTGCCTCTAACTCCCATGATTTATCTCCATTGCAGTCCTAATTCGATATTTTTATCCATTAAAGGTAGGATAACCTCTCCCAAGTGATTTCAAGTCAATCCAGAGTCATACCTTATTGTTTTCATGCCCAATTCTTCCTGTAAGTTCCATTCTTCATCATTCTTGTAACATTTTCTTAGATCTACTTATCATATTATCTCTTTTTCTTAGATATATACCCATTATGGGTAGATTTGAGATTTTGGATGTGACATATGATGATATTTTTTTTCTCTTTATTGATAGGAGAAGTGATCTAAGGAGGTTTCTTTGAATTATTACATAGTTTTTTGAGCGTTCTTCATCCTTTTTCAGTTTTTGTAAAAATGATCAAGGTAGGTGGATTTACTCTAGACCCCTATTGATATAAATTATTTTCATGATTTAAAATTGAGTATGTTATGTTGAATTTATTTTAAATTGTCTATTTAGAAATTTTTGGAAACCCTCTTTAGTGGAGGTTTGATAAATTGAGGAAATCTGAAAAAATGGGTGTTCTTGAAAATGTGCTTTTGTTCTTGGTTTTAAAATGTGGATTTTAAAATAGAGATTTTCTAGAATTGTGGCACATGTATTTGATTAAGATGGTTTCAATAAAAGTAATGTTTACAATGAAATGAAATGGTTTTTTTTAATTTTCTTTCTTAATGATTTTCAATAAAATAATGGGTTTATTGAATTGGTTGAACACACTTAGATTTGGCATGGATTTGAGGTGTGTGTTCATATGAATTAGATGGATAATTGCATGATGTACCACCATAAAATGGTTTGGATGGATATGGGCATGAAGTTCCCCCATCAAAGTGGTTCATTAAGTGAAGGCTTAGTGGAAGTATAACTCACCACTCACGAGTATAGGGAGTTTCAGGTTTCATGCATGGTTGGGTGTGTGGTTAAGTGAAATGGAAGGATTATGAAAAAATGATATTGAGAAATTGTTTTAAGGATTTTTGGTTGTTTTTATAGAAATATTAATTTATGTAAAATTGGTTAATTTGGAACTTTTTTACATTTGGTTATAAATGGTTTTGGAACTTGTTCATATTTTTTTATAAACTATTTTGTAATTTTTTTTATATAAAATCATTATATAAATGCTGATAACCTTTTTATCCTAATGACATGAGAAGGGAAGTCATTGGGGAAAGCCTATTGATTTTTATACTCACCCTTTCTTTGGAACTTTGGTGATTTTTCAGATGCTATCTTCTGAGACATGGGAAAAGGAAAAGTGTCACACGAATTTAGCACCACCTCGTGATACTTGGGCTTTTTAGTGATTGGAGCATGGAGCTTGCAAAGCATGAAGTCTTGTTCTCATATCTGTGTTGATTGGCCATATTTATATTTTATTAATTTGATAGTTTTTTTGTATTCCATTTAAATTAAGTGGTTGATCCATCTTTCATTTATCATACATCATATAATGAGCTGTTTGGTTATGATTTTCTGGGTTAATGGTTTATTTCTTTAAGGGTAAATCATCCCTCACTTGAATTGTAAAATTTAGGAATTTATTTACAGCCTTTGGAACATTGGGGATGTCACCTAAGTACTAGTAATGATTCATTTTATTCTCAAGCCAATGAGAATAAGGGGGTCATTACAAATGGTATAATTTTGTTCAGTCCTTACCTAACAAGCGGTCTTAAACTTTTTTAGTCTTGGAGTTGAATTAATACTTATCCATTTTTTGGTTTAGAATTATATAAAGGAGTAGGATTGTCGAGACTTAAAATGTAGAGCATAAAAATACATAGTTAACCTTTTTATGCTGAAATTCATGTTACCAAGGAGTTGGGTACATAATTGTTTTGGAGACACTTATAGTATTTTGGAAATATCATTGTCATGGGTTTATCCAATAAGAGGAGCATGACATGAATTGTATAGGAATTAATTCCCACTAGAATTGTGTACTTTATTTTGAGAAATTATATACTATTTTATAAATTGTGCTAATTTTTTAAAAATGTAGAAATTGTTTTCAAATGAAATACATTTAAAAGATCATGGTTGATATATTTTGAAAATGGTTTGATTTTCAAAAGTGAGAATAAAATTTTCAAAAATGATTAAACATGGAAAAAGGTTGTTTTTGGATAGTAATTTTGTGATGGTTGATGTGATAGAATTTGAAAGGCTAAGTCTTCAGTTGCTAGAGAGTGAGCCTTATAGATTTTATTTTTTGTTTAGAAAATAGAACCCAGTAGGGGTCGTAGAAACCAATCGGAAGAAGCTGCGAAGAAAGTGGTTGAAACTGAAATAGAGCTATTTCAGAGTATCATCCAAGAATTTCAAGCGGTGGACATGGGGAAATGACAGGCTAACCCAAGGCATGTGGATTATTCCATACAGTTTATGAAGCATAATCCACCCATTTTCTGGGGTGATTTTGAACCTGAAAAGGCAAAGGTGTGGCTGAATAGGATGAATCATATCTTTGATTTCATCATCAAACCATTGAAGCTGAAAGTTAAGTTGGAAACATATATTCTTGAGGATCTTTCATGATAGATGTGGGAACTAGTGGTGCATGCTAAACTAGAACAAGGCTATAGTTGGGAGGATTTTGAGGAATTGTTCAACAAACAATTCTATCCTCACACGTTTAGGATCTAGCAGACGACAAACTTCTTCAGCCTGAAGCAGGAAAATCTCTCTAAAACTAAGTATATGATAAATTCATGTATTTAGTGAAAATTTCACCAAATGTTGTGGCGAGTGTGTCCTTGAAGGCACATATCTTCGAATCAGGGCTAAGGAAGGAGATTTTCTCAAAGATCACTGTGCTCTATATTATGGATTATATAGAGATGGTGAATAAAGTGATAATGTATTAATGGGATATTTCATGATCTATGGGAGGAGAAAGTATGATGATAACTATAGAAAATGGTGGTAACTGGAATGTTGGTAGAAAGCAGAAGAGGGACACCTATTTCCAAGGTTGGAGCGGGACTCAAAATCAGACAGCTAGATTAGTGAACCTTTCTCCATGACCTAAGAGAAAAGCAAGATATTTTCAATGAGGTTATCCTGACCACATAATGTGAGAGTGTACCACACAACCCAGAGCATTCTATAACTGCAAGAGGATAGGGTATATTTAGCTCTATTATCATAGTGATTTGAGGTCAGGTGATTGAGACAGTTCTCACATGTCACAAGAATCATATACTTTGATGGGGTGAGGATAGACGAATCAGAATCATCAACATAACATAGCTATCCAAAGTGATTTTAGAAATACCATGAATTCTCAGCAAGGGGAATCTCATGAAGGGAACAAAGAGAATAGTGCAGCAATGAAGAAATTGTATGGAGCCGAGTAGGTGACTATGGATGATCAGACTGGACCATCTATGGTGATAGGTATGATTCTTTTGAATTATACCCTTATTCAAGTGTTTTTTGATATTGGTCCATTGCATTCCTTCATTTCTTCTCATGTTTTTGATTAGATAAGTTTAAAATTTTAAATGATCCCTTCCAAGTTAAAACTTCAAACCCCTCTTGGTGAAAGAGAATGCCAAGACTTTATTTATAGAACATGTTATTTAACTATAGATGGAGTTGAGATGAAATGATACTTATCAGTGTTAGAGATGGATGTCTTTGATATAATCCTAGGCATGGATTAGTTGACAATGTTCAAGGCTAACATCAATTGTTATAGAAGAATATTCATTTTCACAACTGAGGATGATGTCAAGAATCTCTTCAGAGGGAAAAGGCTTGTAAATATAGGTTCAATGGACATGTTGGAACTAAATGTGGGAACAATATCTTATCAGTTGGTAGTGTTGACTTATGAATTGATGGAAGATATTGAGGACAGTATCTTTCCAGCAGCTGTGGATAAATTTCTTGATGTGTTTCCTGAAAACTTCTTAGGGTTAACACCTATAAGGGAAGTGAAGTTTATGATTGATCTCATTATGGGGACCGTTCCTATTTCTCTTCCATATTATAAGAAGAAACCAACAAAATCAATGTAATTAAAAGTGTAGTTAGACAAACTGTAAATGAAAGATTTCATTCAACCGAGTACATCTCTATGGTCAACATTGGTCTTGTTCATGAAGAAAGAATATGTAGCTCTAAGTATGTGTGTAGATTATCATAATGTTAACCAAGTTATGGTCAATAATAGGTATCCTCTTCCACACATCGATGATCTATTTGATCAATTGTGGGGAGCACAATGGTTCTCTAAAATTGAATTGCGATCAGGATATCACCAATTATGAGTCTGAAAGGAGGATATTCTAAAGATATATTTTAGAAGAAGATATGAACACTAAAAATATATAGTAATTCCTTTTGGTCTTACAAATTTACAAGAGGTATTTATGGAATTTATGAATCAGATATTTTAGAGATATCTGGATTCTTTTATTGTGGTGTTTGTGGATGAAATATTGGTGTATTCAATGAAAAAGGATGAGCATGGTAAATACTTAGTGACAATGTTGAGAATCTTGAGAGATCACTGATTATATGCCAAATTGTCAAATTTTGATTTTTGGATACATGAGGTAAGATTTATTGGCCATGTTTTTTTTGAAAAAACTATTTATGTGGATCTTGAAAAATAGAAACTATTATCTCTTGTAACCCCCCAAATAATATCTTTGAGATATGAAGTTCTATTAATTTATATGGTTATTATCGACGCTTTTTGGGTGAGTTCTCATGAATAGCTTTTACGATGATAGATTTGACAAATAATAACGTTCCATTATGATGGATTGAGGAATGATAGAAGTATTTTTAATAGTTGAATTTTAATATTATATCCGAACCTATCTTGATTTTTACAGAATCAGGAAAAGGGTATGTGGTGTAATATAATGCTTTAGGATCTAGGTTGGGATGTGTTCTCATGCAAGGATACCATGTGGTTTCTTATGGTTCAAGGGATTTGGGAGTTCATGTGAATAATTACCCAACACACAATTTAGAGTTAGCTGTAGTTGTTCATGCCTTGAAGACATGGTGTCATTATCTCTTCGGTGAGAAATTTACTGTGTTTATAGATCAAAATAGATTGAAACAAATTTTCTCACAATGGGATTTGAATATAAGGAAAATGATATGGTTGTAATATCTTTATTTGTTTGACTTTGGCTTTATGTATACACTAGGAAAAGGGAATTCCATGGAAGATGCATTAAGTAGACAATCATATGTGCAACTGTTGAAAGAAGCTTTAGATGAGTGGTAATTAATGTCGATCTTAGAAGACATGCATGTTAAATGTGAAGAACAAGGTGATGTTGCAGTTTTCTTTTCAGTATCCATGGTTTTTAATTTGGTAAATTAATTCAAATAAGTACAAAAATCTGATGAAAAATTCCTGGTTATAAGTTTAAAACTCAATGGTGGGGAGACCATTGAGGGTTGGAAACTTGATGGGAGTTTAGTGTTGTGGTTTAAAGATCATATAGTCATACCTATGTCTTATTAGGAATAACTTATGAATACTTACCACCATTCCAAATGGAATGTACATTCAAGAACACAAAAGATGTATAAGGCGTTGAAGGCACAATTTTGGTGGAGTGACATGAAAAGGAAAGTGGCATAGTTCATTTCAAAGTGATTAATTTGTCAGTAAGTTATGGTATAGAATCAATGACCATTAGGTATGTTGTAGTCTTTAATTATCCCATTGTAGAAATAAAAGCATATATCTATGGATTTTATTACAAGCCCCACAAGAATGGTTCAAAAACATGATTCCATATGGGTGATAGTGGATTGGCTCATAAAGTCGGCCCATTTCATCCATATTCATGAAACTCATACAATGGAGGATCTATCCAAAATCTATATCCAATAAGTGGTAAAGAGACATGGAATACTAGTTTCAACCATGTTAGATATAAATCTGAGGTTTACATCTCGTTTCTGGAAATATATATAGAAATCCCTTGGGACTCAGTTGACTGAGTATGACATATAATCCTTAAATGGATGTGAAATCTAAAATTAATATATAGACATTGGAATACATGTTACGGGCTTGTGTAATGGATTTTGGTGGCTCATGGGAAGAGCATATACACTTAGTGGAGTTCTCATATAATAAAAGTTATCATTCCTTAATACTTATGGCTTCTTTTGAAGCATTGCAAGGGTGTCCTTGTCGTTCTCCACTTTGTTGGGTGGAAACATGTGATATTTCAATAGTTGGGATGATCATTGTCCATGAAACGATAGAAAAGATATATTTTATTAGAAAGCGGATGGAGATGGCTCATATTTGTCAAAAACCATATACAGATCATCTTCAAAGACCATTGTTGTTCGTGGTGAGTGATTATGTGTTCCTAAGGATTTCTCTAAGGCTTTGACACCATCATTTTGGGGAGCATGGAATGTTAACTCCTCTAAAAATTGTTCCTTTTAAAGATAATATAATGATATAGAGAGGTGGAATATAGGTTGGCATTAACACCACAGTTTAATTCAGTACATAATGTGTTCCACATATCTCAGTTGAAAAAGTATCATCCAGATCCTAACCATGTTATTAAATGGGATCACATTGACCTAGATCCAGATGCTTTATTGGTACATATCCCAATTTAGATTGTGGATAGACAAGGTAAATTACTTCATGAAAAAATCATCAATTTAGTGTTGGTTTTATGGAAATATGGTTGGATTTAGGAAGATACTTAGGAACACGAGAAGGAAATGAAAGAGTAATGTCTAGAAATATTTCAGGGAAAGGATGGTTTCTACTTTACAGGGATGGAACGACTAATGGTGGGAAGAATGTAGTACCCCCGATTTCTATTATGTAACCATTACTTTGTACTTTTTATGTTTATAAAGTTTAAGGGTCATGGTTTAGTGAGTTTGGGGATATTTTAAGGAGTTTTTGGGGCTAAAGGGGAAGCATATGGAATACACACAGTTTTTCTAAACCATGCACTTTGGTAGAATTTGGATATTAGATTTAGAATAGTGAGCACATGGTTAAGGAGTTTGTGCAAGGAGGCCATGAAGGTTTCATCCCATGAAGTATCTAACACACAGTTAGTGCACAATTTGTCTAACCGTGCGACTAAATCGTGCACAGGGTTTAAGTGAGATCCTAAAAAAGTGGTCTCACATTTTTTTACCACCAACTCCTTCATTTTTACTCCTTTGAGGACCTAATTCTATATTATTCTCCATTGAAGGTAGGAAAACCTCTCCCAAGCAATTTTGAATCAATATGGAGCCATTCCTTGGCGTTTTCAAGCCCGATTCTTATAGTAAGTGTCATTCTTCACAGTTCTTATAATGTTTTCATAGATCTACTTAGATATACTTCTTCTCTTCTCTTGGTTTCTCATATTTTCTCCTATTATGGGTAGATATGAGATTTTTGATGCAAAATATGATGATATTTTGTCTCATTGTTGATAGGGTATGTGATCTAAGGCAGTTTCATGGAATTCTTACCCAGCTTTTTGAGCATTCTTCATCTTTTTTCAATTTTCACCAAAATGATCATGGTAGGTGGCTTCGCTCTCGACTCATATTGATAGAACTAATTTTAATGATTTAAAATTGAATATATTATGTTTACTTTACTATGAATTTTATATTTATGAAATTTTGTAAAACCTCTTTAGAGATGGTTTGGGAAATTGTGGAAATCTGAAAAAATGGGTGTTCTTGAAAATGTGCATTTGTTCTTGATTTTAAAATGTGGATTATAAAATGGGGATTTTTTAGAATTGTGGAACATGTATTTTATTAAAAAAATTTCATTAAAAATAATGTTTTTATTGAAATTAAATGGTTTGTTTAAATTGTCTTGATTAATGTTTTTCAATAAAAGAACAGGTTTATTGAATTGGTTGCGCACACTTGGATTTGGTATGGGTTTGGCATGGGTTTGTGGTCTGTGTTCATATGAATTGGATGGATAAGGGCATTAAGGAAAACTATAAAAAGTTTGGGAAAGATATGGGCATGGATTACCCCATCAAAAGTGGTCTACTAAGTGAAGGCTTAGTGGAAGGATAACTCACCGCTCGTGAGTATAAGGAGTTTCAGGTTGTATGCATGGTTGGGTGTGTAGTTAAGTGAAATAGAATGATTATTTTAAAATGATATTAATAAATGTTTTTAATGATTTTTTTGGTTGTTTTTCATGAAATATAACTTGCTATAAAATTGGTTAAATTATCACTTGTTTACTTTTGGTTATAAATAGTTTTGGAACTAGTTTATATTTAGTTATAAAGTGTTTTGGGAAATTGTTTTATATAAACAGTTTTATATAAATGTTGCTAACCATACTATCCTAGGGGCATGAGTAGAAAATTAATTGGGGAAATACTATTGAGTTTTATACCCACCCCTAATTTGGAACTTTGGTGCTTTTGAAAATTATATCTTCCAAGACAAGGACAAAGGTAAAGTTTCACACTAATTTAGCACCAACTCGTGATACTTGGGATGTTTGGTGATTAGAGCATGGTGCTTGTGAAGTAGGGAGTCCTGTTTTCATATTTTTTTGACTAGTAGTATTTAATCTCTTTACTTTGATTGTTGTTTTGTCTTTCGCTATAGCATACTTTGACATGGGCTTGATTTAAATGAAGTGGTTGAGTTGTCTTTCATTTATTCATGCATCATATAGTGAGTTGTTTGGTTATGGTTTGTGAGAGGACTAGTTTGGGATATACCTAACACTGATAGGGGGGGTGAATTAGTGCTGGGAACTTTTTAAACCAATTCCAACTTTTTATCCTTGTACCTATTGACCTGTTAAGAATCTTGATTCTCTTATTCTATTTTCCCAATCACATGAAATAATATAAATCAGTAAAAATATGCACACAATATTTTAACAAGGTTCACCACTCAATAAGAGTAGCTACATACTTTCCATGCATGTATGTGACAAGTTCATGGATTCTCCATTATGATGTGATATGATGTTAGAGTGTAGTGTCTAGGAAAAAAATCCTCTAGCCAGTGTGAGTCCCTACACTTTAGAGGGGGTGGGAAACAATCCTCTTCCCTGGACTGGTGATAGCTTAGTCCAACATGAAACCTCTAGCTAGTTCTTTATACTACCTATGAAGATAGTCTTATTACTTATTGATAAGGTAGGTTCTGATCTTGGTCTTCTTTAGTGGCCTTCACTTGATTACTTGCAAAGAAAAAGGTAATAAATTCTCTCTTCTTTCTTTCTCTTCTTCTCTACTGCAACACCAACTGCACTAGACTTCTTCTTTCATCTTCTTAGTACAATAACCAACTGCACTAAATCTTCATCTCTCTTCATGGATAAAATCACATAAACCAATGTGATTATTTAGGCAATGAAGATCAGTTCACTCAGAATCATCTGAATCAATTCTTCTCTATTGTTCATGAATGCATGTGATCATGAATATGTCATTTAGGTTGAAACTTTCTTTCCTTTATTTCTTCTTCTTTACACACGTTCAGAGACTTGTTTTGGTTCTCTATTTAAGTGACTTCACATGTGTATGTGCATGAAAACAAGTACTCTCATCTTCTTCTTCTTGTGTGAAAACCCTTAATGGGTATGATACTTTAAGTACACACACAAACGACCTCCTCTTTTCTTCTTTCCTTTTTCTTCCTCCTTCCTCTTCTTCACTTTGCAAAAGGTTCAGATGCCTTTACATCATACACATAAGTGTATGGGTTTCATGTATTCTCTTTTTCAAACCCAAATTATGAAACCACTTAAGGTATTGGGATTTCTTCAAGCCATACACATGTGTGTATACAACATGTACTACCCTTCTTTTTCTTGGACTCTCCTTCTTCCCCAATACTCAAATCCCTACAAACAATAAGATAAGAGTTCAAACAGGAGGTTTGTCACATTACTTTGGGAAACTAGGATGGACCATGGGTCTCTTACTTATGCAATGAGTGTGCACAAATATTCTTCACAGAATTGAGAGGGTAGTGCATGGAACTATCTTCACAAAGAAAAAAAAAGGTGCGATTACACTAATTGAATAGCCGTGGGATTTCCTTCACAAAAACACCATGAGAGTTTGGGTAAACCTATCATGTGTTTTGTGGTTTCTTCTTCTAATAAGGGAGTGTGGATCCTCTTCTTCTTCATAAGTAACTACAAGAGTGCATGACACTTGCTGAAGGTCCACGGGACATGACTTACTTCTTCAAAGAGTGTGATCTGTTTTTGGAATAGAAGCACTTCGGGAATTTGTGAGCAAAACTTCTTCTCATCTCAAGATTATATTTTTATAGGTGAGTGGAGTTCCTTTTCCACATTCAAAAAACATAGGTGAAGTTATGTCGAGATCCTCAGTTTGTTTCCTCTTAAATGCGATATCCTATCTTCATGCATGGATTCCATATAGCGTTCACAATTATCATGCATGAATCTTGATCGAACCCACTTGTCCTTGGAAAATATATTTGCCTCAGCTGAAGCTTATTCATCAAGATATTTCATGAATGAACAACATAAGTTTCATGCATGGTCTCAGTTTGATCCAACGATCCTTATGGTGTGAAAATAATAAGGCATGGTGGTTCGGAAATGATTATCCATCATCTCCAGTGAGATACAACGGTGCTAGTAAGTGCTAGAGGATGAAGATGATGGCGCAACTGGTTCAAATATGCAGGAGGATCGAATGACTCAAGTTCATACTCATGCGGCGGAATATTGATGGATGATGGAGATTAGATGCATATGTTGTAAATTGATCGAACAGTAGGGAAAGATGCGGGATTGGATGGACGACAGAGATTACATCTGTGTTCTTAAAATGTTGACCCATATTGAAACTGAGATGCGAGTTTCCCATGGTTTATCAATCAACTCCCCTCTCCAACTTCTCATAATTATCCTCTCCTGTGCCACCCCACACCAGTTCTCTGCGGTCACGCTTCTGCACCCACCCATGCCTTGTAAGGGCGCGCTCCTAGCGCGCACTATGCACTCCTGCCTTCATGCCGCCCTGCACGGTGGCATGCACTGTGCGCGCACTGCCACTCTCAGGCCTGGCCTCATCCTGGATTCTCCAAGGTCACGGTTGACCCATAGTGGTCCCGCATATTCCTTGGGTTAAATTCTGGATGGATAGCTCGATATTTGGCCAAAATTTTTGTAATACAATAATAAACCATCAATGTGAAATGCTTGGCCAGATTAAAATATGTGCATGACCTCCTCATGATCAACAAACCCTTCTTCAACCTTCTTCTTCCTCTTCTTTTTGGATTATTAAATCCAAAGTACTTTAATAATCCTCAAAAGAATGCTACTTTAATGTTGTAAACATTGTATCACACATGATAAAATTTCTTTGAACTTTTCAAGATCAGTGCTTCATTTGTCTGATTTCCATTCTACATTTCACTTAGAAGAGTGCCTTGAACCATCACTAGCATTCATTGACCTCATCGAAAACAAATACAAATCAATTACTAATGTGGTCCCAACAATCTCCCCCATTGTATTTGTTGTCAATACTCAAAGTTTTTCTTCTAAATGAATGTGTCAATGTGAGTCTTCACTTATTTCTCTCTCAATCGTTCATTTCACTTCTATCCCCCTTATTGAAAAGAAATACAAAGTTCATGGGAAGTGGGGTATGAATCCTTACTCAAGCAATGTGCCATCAATCATTTCACTCTATGTCTACTTGAGCAATGCTAGGTGTAGAAAACAAGAGGATTTTATTTAGACAACAAATCTGTCTATTCTCCACTAATCATGACACCTCATGAGATGAGAACTCATGTACTTTGACTTCAAGAGATTTTCAATTTAATTCTAGGATTTGGATAATAAGTGTGTATGAAATAATCCACCTGAAACTCCTGCACTCACTTTAACAAATAGATCAAAAACATTGAAGTGCAACAAGCAGGATAAGTGACCTTGGAACACTTCCATTCTTCATATGTCTACTACTACAAATACGGCCTTTATCAGCACTATAAAAGTCAATTAACAGCGCTAACAAAAGTGCTGTTAATCGAGGTGAAGATAATGGGGGGGGGTGCCTTTTATCAGTGCTCAGAAAATCACTAATAAATTCCCCTTTTATCAGCACTGATAAAAGTTAAACAAATATTAAAAAATAAAAAAAATATTTCAATTCTGGGGGGCTTCAACAGCACTTGAATCCCCCCTTTAACAACTCCCACTGCCCATGGTAGCCCACACACGCCCCATGCCAGCTCCACCCAGACCCACCCCCTTTAACAACGTTAAGTTATTCCCCCCACCTGCACGTGAGACCTGCCTCCCCCAGGATTCAAACTCGAGACCTCTTTCCTACGTGCCTAATCCTTTACCACTCCACCATATTTCTTTGCTCTTCATTTATTAATATATATATAGTTATATTTACTCATATATTAATATATATATATATATATATGTATATTTAGTTATATTAATATGTATATATCCGCATATTAATATATATATATATATATAGTTAAAAATTTTCATCCGTATATTTATTTTTATATTAATATATATTTATATATATTTATAATATTAGTTTTAAATACATTTATAAAATATGTTTTCTTATGTGTGTTTTTATAAATAAATAAATAAATACATACATACATACATACATATATACAAAAGACACACACACACACAAATATATATTATATGTATATATGTAGGTATAATTATACATATTTATATATATTTACAAATATTAAATATTAATATGTATATAAAAAAGTTCTAGAAATGAGGTCTCAAAAAACCTAACAAATCACATAGTCACTGAAAAAGGCATAACTTTCGCTCTGGGTGTTTGTTTCAGCTCCTTGAATAGTAAATCTGAAGATCATGGAAAGAAATATGATGAAAAAGGTGTCAGAGTCCGAACAGAGACACATATCAGAAGTTATGACCGTTTTAAGAAAAATTTGACAGGGGTCCGGTCACAGAAACTGAGTTTTGGAGGCATTCTGGTTGTTTTTTTGGGATTTTAGGTTCTTATACTTGAATGGAACTTTTTTCCAGTTAGACTATTGCATATATATCTTATCTTCCTTTGATTTGATATGTGATAGATCCCAAACAGATACCCGTAGTGAATGTTATGGCCATTTGAAGTTGGACTTTTGTTTGGAGTGCTATAACTGATATATCATTTGTTCCTCAGATCTTCTAACGGTTTTAACTATACGTGGTCGTCACTCATTTCACAAGATTTTATTTTACTGGTCATGGTGCTCAAATGGACAACTGGAGCAGAGGTTATTCCCATTTTAGTGAGTTGATGGTTTCTTAGGTTTTTAGGAGATACGAGAGTTGCAAAATTTCAAATGACAATAACTTCTGCTCTGAGTGTCCATTTTGGCTCTACCACATATCAATCGAATCTTGCGAAAAGTTACACACTCTGGTGATCACCAAAACCCCTTCTCATATTCTTTGAGGTTCAAAAAGTCCCAAAATCCCTCTGAACAGTCATAAGTTTGGCTCTGGGGGTCTGTTTTTCCATAACATCTGCTCTGAGTGTCCATTTTTCCTCAACCACATATCAAATCGAATCTTATGACAAGACCTACACTACCATGACCATTGTAACACCTTCTAATATTCTTGAAGTCACAAAAAGGTCCTTAATCCCTACAAAAGACTATAATTTCTGCTCCAGGGTGTCCGTTTTGGGTCTACCACATATCAAATCGATATAAAACATATTTTAAAAAATATTTATTATATTTATATAAATATACATATACATATATATCAATATACTATTTTTTATGATTTTTTTGAAATATACACATTTATCAGTTCTAGGAAAAAGCGCACTGATAAACCCCCCCTTTATCAATGCTACTAAAAAAGCACTGATAAAGGGTCCCCCTTTATCAGTGCTAAAAAACCACTGATAAAGGGTCACTTTTAACAGTTCTTTTTTTAGCACTATTAAAAGTTCCCTTTATCAGTGATTTTTTAGCACTGATAAAGCCCCCCCTTTATCACCGCTTTTCAGCACTGATAAAGGGTGGCGCTTCGGAATCCCAGTTTTGTGGTAGTGGTCACTGAGTAATTCAGTTACTCCCCATTTGAGAAATAATATTTACTTTTAGTAACCAAGGATGAGATATTGGGAAATGACATACCTTTTCCAATGACATGATATTCAAACAATCTTCAGAGTAATTTGAATTTTTATATCAGCTAAAGTTGACACTAATTAGAATAATAAATCTAGCATATTCATTTGTCTCCCCCTCAAGGGAACACTTCTTATTACTGACTCTTAGGTTCTCCCCCCTGAGATCTTACTTCACCTTCAATTCCCTGTAATATAAGAACAAATACAATACACAAAGATTTAAGGGAATAAGGTGGATCCTTATTTCTCCATCAATGCGAACAACAAGGTTGAGATGATTTTCTCAACCCAAATGCTCCATTCTTCACACATTCACCACTGATCTTCAATGCTGACTATGATTGTGTGGATCTTACTATTTATTCCATCTCTTTGTGTGTGAATCTTCTTTATTCAAGGAAATTCAAAGCACAAGAATCTCCTGGTGAAAAAATCATCTTTTTGAGGAATTCTTATTGGGCTGGAGTAAATTCAAAGCATCTTCTAACAGTATAACCAGCCTTGTTTCACCACACACACAAAACTTCTTTGTCTTCATTTAGAATCTTCTTTTTTCATTTAGCACAAGTCTTATCCTATTTATCTTCCATCTTTCTCCTTTCCAAATCTTATAGCAAAACCACAAATATATCATTAGGGAATGAGGAATCAAGATTGGTTATTTACATGGATTATTCTGAGTGGAATCCTTATTAGTAGTTCTTTTGGATGCACCACTCTTCACCTTCTTGGATTTAGAATCCAAGGAATTTTCAAATTTCCTCCTCAGAGTCTTCTTGGGAGTTTTTTCTTTTCCAACATTTTTCTGACTGATTCCCAAGGATGATTTTTCTTTCTTAGCCAGCTCTTGTGATCTTATTTTCTTATCATATTTGGGTACCTTTTGAAAGGAACATTCACCATTCATGTGTCCACTCCTATTTCATACATCACAGATGTTATATAACATTACAAATCTATTTACAGTATACAGATGCTTTTGGATCTATGGATGTTTCTTCTTCTTCTCTAGATTTCTCCCCCTTGGGATGATCTTTCTTTGTGCTTTTACTTTTAAGGGATTTTACTAACAATCTAGTTCACAATGCCCAAATCTATTACAGCACTAGCATTGACCAATAAACCTTGACTTCTTTCCATCTTCTTTATAATGTTTTTGAATCTTCTTCTTGATATGTTGTGCTTTATGTGGGGAATTGTCTTTCAAATTCTTCTTCCTATCCACCCTAGTCATGGTGGTAGTTTTATTCATCCATACTCATTTATAATTTTTCTTCCAACCTACACTTTTTGTAGAAACAATTTTAGAAACATGAGTACAATTTGGTATGGATGGTATCGTTACTTTCTCAGCTACTTGTGATAGATAAATGAGTGAATCCATGATCTTCTTATCACATGTTGGTGGTCTTTTGACAGTAGAATACTCTAGTGTACATTGAGTTCTAGCAGATACTATTTATTTCTTTTTTGAAGATTGAATATGCGTCTTCTCAAGATTGGTCAACTAAGATTCCAATTCTAGACATCTCATATTGAGGATGACTTCTTGGTCTTTAATAATTTTCATCTTCTCTTCACAATCCTTCTTTAATATTTCAACTTCATCTTCATGAATCCTTACTTTGTTTTGTAACAAAGAGTCAAGTTCTTTAATCTTCTTGGAGTCTTATTTCAAATATACCTCATTTAATTCATTGATCTTTTTAAGCTAATATTCAAGTGCATGTATCTTCTTTTGTAGAGTCTTGTTGAATACCTCATTTTTATCTACATCTTTGAGCCACTTTGAAGAACTTACTTCAAATCCCCTCTTTGTTTCTTAAAAGGGTCCAACCTGTCTGGGGAGCTTTAAAAATTCAACAATTTTTTCTTGTAATCCTTTCTCCAAAACATCAGTTTCTTCTTCCAGCTGAGTGATATTTTCTTGCATGAATTGAAATACTCCACAAACTAGGGATATACATTCTTTAGGAATACCATGTAGAATCATTATTAATCTATCACTTGATATTTATTAAGATGTCGTAGATTTATCATCACCACTTGTACTAGAATTTTCATCATCAGAATAATTTACAAATGTACTAACACATACCTCTTTATTAGTTGATGTGGGAAGGTTGTCCATATTTTTGGTGGGAACTTGAGACACCTTCTCATTACTTTCCATGTCTGGTGTGTCTTCAATGTCAGGTATATATGGAGAACCATATGCTTCGTCTTCTTTAGATAATA
Source organism: Viscum album (assembly GCA_963277665.1). Taxonomy (NCBI): domain Eukaryota; kingdom Viridiplantae; phylum Streptophyta; class Magnoliopsida; order Santalales; family Viscaceae; genus Viscum; species Viscum album. The sequence goes on along the minus strand of OY728143.1, from coordinate 54,812,000 downwards.
GGGTCTTATTCTTTATCTTTCTCTTATACTTATTTTTTCTATTCATCATGGTATTAGTAGATATTACCCTCTACTTAGAGATAACTGAATCTTAATTGAAAGTGCACTTCATTGATAACTCAACAAATAAACTGTTGAACTCACCTGTTTTGATAATCCCAATCTTGTATTCATATGTTTTGATAATCCCAATCTTGTATTCATATGTTTTGACAATCCCAATCATGTGTTCATATATTATGATATTCACAGTTACTATTGATCTACACTTTAATTCTTTCAAATCGATGATCAAGTTAATAATAATGTTAAAATAATATCTGATTTATGTTAATCTCGATTATCCATGTTTATATAAGTTTTGAAATTATTCTAAGTGAATTAGATGTGTTTTTCATAAGACAGTCAAGTGTAAGTATCACTGAACTGAACAGAGCTACCGATAGATAGATAGCTACCGACAGCCAGAGCTACCGATAGACAGATAGCTACTGACAGCCAGAGCTACCGATAGACAGAGAGCTTCCGATATGTATAATAGCCAGAGCTACTGATGCATAGAGCTACCGACAGCCAAGAGCAACCGATGGAACTAAGTTCATCGAGCTACCGATAATAGCTACCGATATATAGAGAGCTACCGATATGCATAATAGCCAGAGCTACCGATGCATAGAGCTACCGACAGCCAAGAGAAACCGATGGAACTAAGTTCATCGAGCTACCGATAAGAGCTACCGATAAGAGCTACCGATAAGAGTTTGAAGAGCTACCGATGGAAGATCCTACACAGAGTCAACCGTACACGTCTACAAACAAACGGCTACTATAATTAACTATGGAGTCAAATCCTATATCCTCAACACTATTTGTTTATTACACTAACGACTACATTTGTTACTTTTGATGCATTTAATGTTATTAAATGATTTCTGTTGCCATTTCAGGAAACCGTACCAAGTACGATTGAAAAGGATAATCATTCCTTCTTCTCAGCAAAAAAAAAAGAAAGGCATAAAGTTATAAAGGGGGTTAATGTGAAAGAGATAAGACATACAAGAAAAAATACAAGAAAAAATACAAGAGAACAACGTGTATGTATCAGTGAATCAAGACAAGAGACTTGAATAGATTGAGCACACAGGAACACACTCGCGATCAAGCTCAAAACGTGCCAAGAACAACTGGAGAACTTGCACTCACAAGACTACTACTACCAGACTCCAGAACACAGAACATACATCGAGAAATCTATGCTAAAGAAAAACTACACAGAACACTTCATTTTCTGAGCCGATAACCAAGCTGAACCTGGAAGCACTGAAAGAAGAAACGATACTCTGTTTTTCCGTCAAATACCAGAGAAGGACTCAGAACCATTTCTGATCAAATCTAAAGGAGTCCAGAGCTGCACTGCAATCACTAGAGCCATTCTAAACTCTATATCTTACTCTAAGTGATTTAGTATTTGCATTATGAACAGTGTGTGTAGCCTGTTAATTATTACACACACACTGTCTCCTGAACCTTAACTGGAGGATTTGTAAATCCTCACTTACAATCTTTACATCCTTTTTTTCCCATTGTGGATAGTGGTAGAGGTCGAGTGTGACCTGGACAGCTTTGAGCTGTTGTTTGTTATCCCACGTATAACTGTGGCAGAGGTCTCTTGACCTGAACAGTGTGATCACTATTGTTAACCCAGATCTAGGGTGTGGATCACTTTATATAAATTTTGAGAGGACTAAGTCTTGGCTTGAGACTAAACCTCTTGGTTAACTCTTGTGTTTTTAGTTAAAATCTATATCCATACTATATACATTTATTTCATATTCCGCTGCTATTAATTTGAAATATAATTTATTTTCAAAGCTACTTTGATAGTTAAACTCGCAAGTGTTTATATTTATTGTAAACCAGTAAGTTAGTTTCAAAAGTTAATTTAATCATAAGATTAAGTTAACTGAGAATTAATCAATCTTTGAGAAACTAATTGAACCTTTATAATCTGTATAAATTCACTACAGTTTAATTTGTTTTTGAAATTGGGGGATTTTAATAGAAATTTTTTTTAGCAGAAATTTTAATTGGAACTCAATTCACCCCCCTCTTGAGTGTCCACTCCGACCAACATTTGGTATCAAAGGAGGTTGTGTGTTTTGAAATTTTTTTATTTACTCTCTACTTTTCAACTGTGATTTTAGTTTTATTTTAAAGTTCTTAAAATTTCTGTTATTTCTAAATTTTTATCTCTTTAAATTTTGTTTATAATGGATAATAGACTTGAGGGTGCTGCTACTAACCGGCCACCTTTCTTTAATGGAAATAACTATGATCAGTGGAAACTTAAAATGAAAATTCATCTAGAAAACATGAGTTTTGATATTTGGACTGCTATTGAATCTGAATACAAAATTCCCACTACTGATAGATCTACTTGGGATGAACCTACAAAGACTGCTTACAATAATAATTGTAAAGCTATGAATGCTCTGTACTATGCTCTAGGAGATGAAAAATTCAATAGAATTTCTGCATGCAAAACTGCTTTTGAAATTTGGGATACCTTGGCTGTTTCTCATGAAGGAACAAATAATGTTAAAGAAATGAGATTGAACACTTATACTATTAATTATGATAATTTTAAAATGAAGTATGATGAACCTATTTTTGACATGTATCTCAGGTTTAATGAGATAGTCAACACGATGAATTCACTCGGAAAAGCTGTTCCAACAAAGGAACAAATTATGAGAATCTTGAGATGTCTACCAGACCGATGGAGAGGCACATCTGTCTCAATCAGAGAATCATGTGACATTGCTGCTCTACCTATCAAAGAACTTATTGGAAAATTGATGATGTATGAAGAAGAGCTCAAGGTAAACAAAGAGGAAGATGATGAACCGAAAAGAAAATCTGTAGCTTTCAAGTCTACTGTTTTGAAGAGTAAGGAGAAGGAGAAAATACAAATGGAGGATGAGAGTTCAACAAGTGAAAACTCAGAGTATGGAAGTGATGCAGAAATGGCTCAGATAGCCAGGAGATTCAAGAAGTTTTATAGGAAAAAGAAATTCTTTAGGAAAACAAATTACAAAGGAAAGTATGATCAATAAGGCAAATGGAAAAAGGATTGGAAGAAAGCTGACAGGACTGATGAAGTTGTCTGCTACGAATGCAAGCGAAAAGGACATATCAAAGCAGACTGTCCAAAGTTAAAATTTAAAAATAAATATGATTACAAAGACAAGAAGTACAAGAAAGCCATGAAGGCTACCTGGAGTGCTTCAGAAGACAGCACAAGTGAAGCCGAATCTTCGGACTCTGAAAGGAATCGAGCCAACATGTGTTTCATGACAAATACTTCTGAGGTAACATCTGACACTCATGTTTTAAATTCATATTATTCTGGAGATGATTCTGATTCATAAAACATGTCAAAATCTGAACTATTTGAATACTGTGATATGTTAGAAGAAACCTGTAATGAGCTTAAAGACAAATACAAAGGTTTAAAGAAACAGTATGCTTTAAGTGTTAAGCATAAATCTGATCTTGATATAGAAAAGGAAAAGAATGCTCAACTATTAAAGGAAAATACAGAACTGAAACTGTCAAATGAGCAACTCAGAAAGGACTTAGAAAAATTCACAAATGGAAAGGATGCTCTAACTCAAATGCTAGGAAAGCAAGTTTCACCTAGATATGCTACTGGTTTAGGATACCAACCTGGACAGAGACAGTTCACCAGAACCCGATTTATTCCTAAGTCTGATTTTTTTTTGCTAGTTCCAGTTTTGGAAATTCATATGCTTCAACAAGATATTCATATGGTTATAGACCAAATAAAGTTTATCTTTCAAAATATGTTACTTCTGTTAATTGTATGAAACCAATAAGACAAATCTGGGTACCTAAAGCCCTGATTGCTAACCTATCTGGACCCAAGAAAATCTGGGTACCAAAGTCATTTCCTGTTTAAATCTGTTTTGTAGGAGACATGCTTGAAGAGCTGTCACAAGAAGATATGGTATTTAGACAGTGGGTGATCAAGACACATGAATGGAGATTATTCTTGCTTCAAGAGCTTAATAAAGGTTGATGGAGGTCATGCCACCTTTGGTGACAACTCTAAAGGAAAAATCATCGGCCTAGGCCAGATTGGTAACACTGACTCAGTATTAATTTCTAAAGTTTTATTCATTGATGGACTTAAATATAACTTGCTTAGTATATCTCAATTATGTGATGATGGTTTCAATGTCAAGTTTTAAAATGATTCCTGTTATGTTTTTAACTCCAAAAATGCTTTAGTATTTTCTGCTCTAAGGAATGAAAATGTTTATGCTGTTGATTTAAATTCTTTAGATAAACAAAATATTCCTTGTTTGAATGCTTTTCATAAAGAATCTTGGATATGGCACAGAAGATTAGGACACTGCAACATTCACTCACTTAGAAAACTGGCTAGGAAAAACTTAGTTAGAGACTTACCTAAATTAGAATTCCCAAATGACAAAGTGTGTAATCCCTATCAAAAGGTAAAACAACACAAAGTTTCTTTTAAATCAAAGAAAGAAGTCTCAACTTCTCAACCACTTGAGTTGGTTCACATGGATTTATTTAGACCATCAAGAGTTTCTAGTTTAAATGGGAAGCACTATGTCTATGTTCTAGTAGATGAATTCTCTAGATATACTTGGGTATATTTCTTAGCTCACAGAAGTGAAGCTTATTCTTCCTTTGTTAAATACACCAAGTCTGTAGAGAATCTTAGTGGACTCAAAATTAAGACCCTGAGAAGTGATCATGGCCGTGAGTTTGAAAATAAAGACTTTGAATCTTATTGCTTACACAATGGCTACACTCATAACTTTTCAGCTCCTAGGACACCTCAGCAGAATGGCGTAGTAGAAAGGAGAAACCGAACCCTTCAAGAAATATCTAGAACCATGCTCAATGAATATGAACTGCCTATTTACTTTTGGGCTGAAGCTGTAAATACAACTTGTTATGTTATCAATAGAGTCTTGATCAGACCTGTTCTTAAGAAAACCCCATATGAGTTGTGGAACAATAGAAAGCCTAAGGTTAATTATTTCAGAGTTTTTGGTTTCAAAGTCTTTATTCTTAACACAAAGGATAATCTAGACAAGTTTGCTTCTAAAAGTGATGAAGGAATTTTTCTGGGTTACTCTACTTCAAGTAAAGCTTATAGAGTGTTCAATAAGAAATCCAAATGTGTGGAAGAATCTGTTCACATCAAATTCGATGAAACCGATCCACATGAGCCTAAAACCTTTCTTGAGAATCTTGAAGAAGATTTGTCTGTTCTGGACCTTAATGATAAATCCAAAGAACCTGTTATAAAAACTTCCAGTTCTGGACTTTTTCCAGAATCTGTTTCGGTTGAACCCGAACCTACTGATGAACCTGAAGTGTCTAGTCCTACCTTTACTAGATCAACAAGAATTGTAAAGAATCATCCTTTGGATGATGTTGTTGGTAATCTTCATAGAGGAACACAGACTAGAGCTTCTCTAAGAAATCAGGTTGAACATCAAGCTTTTCTCTCCCAGCTAGAACCCAAAAATATTAATGATGCTATCGTTGATGAATTCTAGGTAATGGCTATACAAGAAGAGTTAAATCAATTTAAAAGAAACAAAGTCTGGGAATTAGTTGACAGACCTAAGGACACACTAAAAATAGGCACTAAATGGGTTTTTAGAAATAAAGTTGATGAATCAGGAAACATAGTTAGAAACAAAGCTAGGCTAGTTGCACAAGGATATAGTCAAGAAGAAGGCATAGACTATGAGGAGACCTTTGCACCTGTAGCTAGACCAGAAGCCATTAGGATTTTACTTGCATATGCTGCACATCTAAATTTTAAGTTATATCAAATGGATGTCAAAAGTGCATTTCTAAATGGTTTTATAATTGAAGATGTTTTTGTAGAACAACCTCCTGGATTTACAAACCCCCATTTTCCAAATCATGTTTTTAAACTTTCTAAAGCTTTATATAGCTTAAAACAAGCTCCAAGAGCTTGGTATGATAGACTCAGCAAATTTCTTATTTCAAAAAGTTTTACTAAAGGGATTGCTGATCCAACTCTTTTTATTAAAATAATTTCTAAAGATGTTTTAGTTGTACAAATCTATGTTGATGATATTATTTTTGGATCTTCTAAACATTCATTATGTACTGATTTTTCAAAAAGTATGCAAAATGAATTTGAAATGAGTTTAATGGGAGAACTTAAATACTTTCTTGGATTTCAAGTATTTCAAAATGAAAATGGTATTATTTTGAATCAGAGTAAATATACAAAGGATCTTTTAAAACGTTTTGGTTTGGATAGTATTAAGGAGAGTGAAACTCCTATGAGTACAATCTGTAAATTGGATATAGATGAAACTGGAAAACCAATGGATCAAACCAATTATAGGGGTATGATTGGTAGTTTACTTTATCTTACTGCTAGTCGACCAGTTATTATGTTCAGTGTATGTATGTGTGCAAGATTTCAAGCTAACCCGAAAGAATCTCATTTTCTTGCTGTTAAAAGAATTTTCAAGTATCTCAAACATACTGTTAACCTTGGTTTATTTTATCCAAAAGGACAATCCTTTGAGTTAATGAGTTATTCAGATGCTGACTTTGCTAGTTGCAAATTAGACAGAAAAAGCACTTCAGAAACATGTCATTTATTAGGAAAATCCTTAGTATCTTGGTGTAGTAAAAAGCAGAATTCTGTAGCTCTATCCACTACCAAAGCAGAGTATATATCTGCTGGTAGTTGCTGTGCACAAATTCTGTGGATGAAACACACTCTCTTGGACTATGGATATGATTTTAAGCATGTTTCGATTAACTGTGACAATACTAGTGCAATAAACATCTTGAAGAACCCTGTATCTCACTCAAGAACAAAACACATTGATGTAAGGCATCATTTTCTGAGAGATCATTATCAAAAGGGTGATATTTCTCTTTAATTTATCGGCACTAAACATCAATTGGACAAAATTTTCACTAAACCCTTAAGTGTGGATAGGTTATGTTACATTAGGCACGAGATGGGGATGTTTAATCTTCACCGATGTTGAAATCCTCACCAATAGAAATCCTCACCGATAAAAATCATCACCGATAAAGCGCTATTTTAAATCTTTTTGTCTGCCGCCAAGAATCTGAACCGTTTTTATTTTTATTTTTTTTGTTTTTAGTTATTTAACTTATGATTCCTAAATGATAAAACTAAGTCTAAGCCGCTTCTCACTCCACCGAACCCAAAACCTTTTACCTTCGAACCTTAGAACCCGAACCCTCTGCGAAACTGAGATCCCTCGAACCAGCGATGGAAAAAACCAAAACTCCTGTCATCCGAGATGACTGTGTTGAGCCTAAAGCTAAAAGGCAGAAGTCTGAGCCAGAAGCAAGTAGTGCTGTTAGAACTAGGTCAGGAAGGGGACCAGTAAATCCTCATATGCAAAATAGAGCTATTGTGATCGAAAAAGAGCTGTGTGTAGACTGGCTGCTTCCCAGAAAGTCCTTGGTGCTCGATGTTCTGGAAGCTCAGAGATGGGTAGACTGCTTTTCAAATAACAATGGTCCCTACTACCCAAAGTTGGTAAAACAGTTTTACGAGTTCGTAAGCTTCGAGAAGTTAGAGAATGAGAACCGAGTATCTTCGTTTGTAAATGGTAAAGTGATATCATTTTCATCAGTAGAATGGGCTGATTGCTTAAAAGTTCCACATGAAGGTGTGTCTGGATATGTATCAAGAGCAATGCCACATACTAGTGACATTTTTGATCATGAGACCGCGTTGAAAGAACTGACTGGTGATGGAACTACAAGGCAAGTGGTTGCTGCAGAAATGGATGGAGAGAACGGATTACTGTTCAAGTTTGTTCAACATGTGTTGATACTAAGGAGAGGAGACTTTGCTAATTTGAGATATCAGGATATCTATCTCCTACATCTTTTGATACATGATGTCAAAGTCAATTTGTGCAGATTGGTGATGAGTCAAATGGAAGATATGACAAGGCCGAAATCAAAGACTAATGCCCTATTCTTTTCTAAGCTGATTTATGTAATGATCAAAGTGAAAGGGATAGCTGAGTCTCAAGATGAGATAGTTGTAGTGAAGAGAAACTTTTGTATCTCTACTACAGTTTGCAAATATATGAAGATTAATTTGAATCCGTGGAGAGAAGAATGGGTCAATGATGACCAAAAGGTATATGATAAATTTAATCCTGTGGATTATCCTTCAAGGACAAAGGATAAAAGAGATCCAGGTCTAGGACCTGATGAAGAGGAACCCGAGTACAGTGATGAGTCAGAAGAAGAAGAAGAAGAAGAGGAAGAAACTCCTATGGATGATGGAGGAGATCCTGACTTGCCTTCAAGCCCTGTTGCTGAAATTAGGTCTTTAGAAAAGGAAGTGCTAGCAGAAGTGGAGACACCTGCTAATGAGGAAGACCAGTCGGTCTCTGAGCATGTAGAGAAAGAAGATAATGTCTCTGAATCATCTGATTCTGCTGAATTGATTCTGAGTCCAGTTATTGGAAGCTCAGTTGTACCTTCTATGGATGAAGAAAGAGAAAGAGGAGAAGCTGTACCTATTCCAGAAAATCATCTTGCTGCTGCAGAGATGGAAGTTGTTGTGGAAGATTCTGATGAAGAAAGACCAGCAGAGAATGTAGTTGCTATATATGAGAATGCACCCATTGAGGGGGAGCATCACACCAAGTTTGGAAATGTTACAGTGACTATCGAGTCTGAAGACTGGGTAGAAGAACCAGGTTTTATAGTCTGTGGTTTGGATTATCCTGATTCGGATAATGAAGTATATTTGAATAGACCAAAGATCAGCTATGACATCAATCCTGAGTTATTACCTGCTGATGTGGTCCGAGTACATGATTTACATGTGATGAAAGAAAATCTCAAAGTCAGTTTTGTAGAAGAGGTAAAGACAATGGAATCTCTTTTAGTATCCTCGATTCAATCAGACATGGCTAACTCTGTCGTCAGTTTAGCTTCTGAAGGAGTATCTACTACAGTTTATCCTACTGATTTTGTTACAAAGTATGACCTTGAATCCCTAAAGCATGAGCTGAAGGAATCCTTCAGTGCCTCTATTGCTGAGATGAAGCACTGTTTTGGTGAAGAAATGAAGATTTTAGAAAGGTCTTTTGATATTTATCTTGGTTGCAATCTGTCAACTTTTGTGGGTGAGCTAATGGAAGAAGTCAAGGAGTGCCACACTCAAACTTCTAGGCTTGAAGCATATCTTGAAGCTCTATTGATATCTGTTTTTTCCTTAGACTCTTTCATGAGTTCAAAATATCAAGATGACAAGGATTTAGCCTATGTGAAGAGTGTTGTAAGTCAGCTAGTCTCGGTGTTTGAAGCTTTCAAAACATCTATGAAGGATCATGTCAAAAATCAGGACTCTCAAATGCAAAATTTGATTAGTGGGTTGACCAAAAGCTTCAAAGAAACCGTATCCTTCTCTATTGGTCCTCTAGTTTCAAAACCTGCAATTGATCTGAATCAATTTTGTGCTCTGATGAAGGAGGAGCTTGGTTCTATTTCAACTAGTGGCTCTGTGGACTCATCAGATTTAAGTCGAGTTGTGCTGTCTACCAGGGATTCAGCTAGAGAAATAATGAAAGTCGTCCAGGACTACATGAGAGAGGCCTCTGCTTCTCAAGAGGCAATCAAGAATAAGGTGGATACTTATTTTGAAAAGGTTTATACCAAGCAACAACTGACCAACCATTTCAAACTTCTGCTTGAGAATCTAAAGTTACCTCCAGTGTCTCAGGCCTTCAGAGAGCAGGTTAGTGAGCTCAGGGAGCTTACTCCTGCTTTGGATAAATTCATTGAAAATAGAGATGATTTTGTGTCTGCAATGGAGAGAGGAGGAAACATTATAATGGATTTCAGAAACCTGTTGCTGCCCTTCCTGCATGTGGATGCCAGACCAGTCATTGTACCTCCTGCTTTGCCTGCCTCTACCTCTACTGCGTCTCCAGTTCAGATGACTCCTGCTCAAGCCATAAGAAGTCTCACACCTATGATCACTCAAAGGACTTCCCAATACAGGCCCGACACTGTATCAGTTGATCAGCCTCCTCTGATCATTTCTAGAATTCCAAAGTCCTCCCTAGTATCCTCAACACCTGAATTCTCTTCTGATCCCAAGGGAAAATCTCACATTGAAGATGTGGATTGATAAAGTGGCAAGGATGTTTGATAGGAATCATTTTTTTCTATTTTTTTTCTATTCTGTTTATGTAATTTTTGTCTGATCTAATACAAATGCCTTTCTTTCCACTATCTCAGTTTATCAGTTTTCTATGTTTGGTTGCCCACTTTTTGATTATCACAAAGGGGTAGAATTATAAAGAGAGGGAGAAAAAGGGGGAGAAATATGCTCAAAATGGGAGAAAAGGGGAGAAATATAAAAGGGGATAAATATGATCAAAGGAGGAGCCTTTGATACTATTTCTTACATTTCCTTTTTTGGTACCAATTATTTCAAACCTTATCTCTGATACTATTGCATTTAATTCTACCTATGATAATTTTTGATCTATATCTTTCTATTACTATTTCCTCTTTCCTCTGATACTGTTTTCTTTTAGAAAATTGAATATTAATGTTATACTATCTAATACTATATTATCACTATTTTAAAATGGCCATATCATAAGTTGTGATTATAAAAAAGGGGGAGATTGTTGACCTCACCTATTTTGATAATCCCAATCTTTTATTAATATGTTTTGATAATCCCAATCTTGTATTCATATGTTTTGACAATCCCAATTATGTGTTCATATATTATGATATTCACAATTACTGTTGATTTACACTTTAATTATTTCAAATCGATGATCAAGTTAATAATAATGTTAAAATAATTTCTGATTTATGTTAATCTCGATTATCCATGTTTATATAAGTTTTGAAATGATTCTAAGTGAATTAGATGTGTTTTGTATAAGACAGTCAAGTGTAAGTATCACTGACCTGAACAGAGCTACCGATAGACAGATAGCTACCGACAGCCAGAGCTACCGATAGACAGATAGCTACCGACAGCCAGAGCTACCGATAGACAGAGAGCTACTGATATGCATAATAGCCAGAGCTATCGATGCATAGAGCTACCGACAGCCAAGAGCAACCGATGGAACTAAGTTCATCGAGCTACCGATAATAGCTACCGATAAACAAAGAGCTACCGATATGCATAATAGCCAGAGCTACCGATGCATAGAGCTACCAACAGCCAAGAGCAACCGATGGAACTAAGTTCATCGAGCTACTGATAAGAGCTACCGATAAGAGCAACCGATAAGAGCTACCGATAAGAGCTACCGATAAGAGCTACCGATAAGAGCAACCGATAAGAGCTACCGATAAGAGCTACCGATAAGAGCTACCGATAAGAGCTACCGATAAGAGTTTGAAGAGCTACCGATGGAAGATCCTACACAGAGTCAACCGTACACGTCTACAAACAAGTGACTACCTATAATTAACTACGGAGTCAAATCCTATATCCTCGACACTATTTGTTTATTACACTAACGGCTACATTTTTTTACTTTTGATGCATTTAATGTTATTAAATGATTTCTGTTGCCATTTCAGGAAACCGTACCAAGTACGATTGAAAAGGATAATCATTCCTTCTTCTCAGCAAAAAAAAAAAAGAAAGGAATAAAGTTATAAAGGGGGTGAATGTGAAAGAGATAAGACATACAAGAAAAAATACAAGAAAAAATACAAGATAACAACATGTATGTATCGGTGAATCAAGACAAGAGACTTGAAGAGATTGACCACACGGGAACACACTCGCGATCAAGCTCAAAACGTGCCAAGAACAACTGGAGAACTTGCACTCACAAGACTACTACTACCAGACTCCAGAACACAGAACATACATCGAGCAATCTATGCTAAAGAAGAACTACACAGAACACTTCATTTTCTGAGCCGATAACCAAGCTGAACCTGGAAGCACGAAAAGAAGAAACGATACTCTATTTTTTAGTCAAATACCAGAGAAGGACTCAGAACCATTTCTGATCAAATCTAAAGGAGTCCAGAGCTGCACTGCAATCACTAGAGCCATTCTAAACTCTATATCTTGCTCTAAGTGATTTCGTATTTGCATTACGAACAGTGTGTGTAGCCTGTTAATTATTACACACACACTGTCTCCTGAACCTTAACTGGAGGATTTGTAAATCCTCACTCACAATCTTTACATCCTTTTTTCCCACTGTGGATAGTGGTAGAGGTCGAGTGTGACCTAGACAGCTTTGAGCTGTTGTTTGTTATCCCACGTATAACTGTGGCAGAGGTCTCTTGACCTGAACAGTGTGATCACTGTTGTTAACCCAGATCCAGGGTGTGGATCACTTTATATAAATTTTGAGAGGACTAAGTCTCAGCTTGAGACTGAACCTCTTGGTTAACTCTTGTGTTTTTAGTTAAAATCTATATCCATACTATATACATTTATTTCATATTCCGCTGCTATTAATTTGAAATATAATTTATTTTCAAAGCTACTTTGATAGTTAAACTCGCAAGTGTTTATATTTATTGTAAACCAGTAAGTTAGTTTCAAAAGTTAATTTAATCATAAGATTAAGTTAACTGAGAATTAATCAATCTTTGAGAAACTAATTGAACCTTTATAATCTGTATAAATTCACTACAGTTTAATTTGTTTTTGAAATTGGGGGATTTTAAAAGAAATTGTTTTTAGCAGAAATTTTAATTGGAACTCAATTCACCCCCCTCTTGAGTGTCCACTCCGACCAACAAAAACTTAGGTCTTCAAAAGAGAATATGTAACGACCTGAAATTTTGAATAAATCTTGTTTCCTAATTTTGTGTGTTATTTTATTTTATTTTTTTATATATACTCAACAAAACTATTTCATTGGATAACAAGAGTATAATTAAAATAAAACTGTTGGGTTTTGACTGTTATATGACCATTGGTCAACATGACCGCTGGAAACTAAAAATTTCGATATTTGTCTCTAAATACAAGTGACCTTGGTTAATTAATATAGAAAGAAGATTTGATGGCCTCACCCAGTAGTCTTGGACCGATCGAAGCCCATCTAACAGAACTTGGGAAGGAGGTAGCACCACTGGGCTTTTCTCTGGACCAAACCCAAGCCGAAATTCATCGTGTGAAGCTAGAACGAGATCGCCTTCACGAGAAGTTCAAACTGATAGAAATTACTACTCGTGCGATGTTGGCCGAGCCTCCCTCAGATTCTCTCACCTTAGCACACCTTACACTTAGGTCCTATGCTGATGTGATAAAGGGCTATGTAAGGAGACCATAACTACCTTGTGTAATCCTTTGTTTTAAATAAAAATTGGGATTTCTTCTTATGAAGTTTATGAATTTTTAAATTTCAAGATAAATATAATATGCATATTTTTGGTGAATTTTAGAGAAAGGATATTTTAAAAAAAAATGTTTATGTAAACCTTAAATAATTAAAAATGTGTAATGATTTTCAAAAAATGGTCTTCTACAATTATGTTCATTACGAAATTTAGAGTCTAATAAGATCAACTTTATTTTTGATGAATAGTAAATTATGAATAGTGATTTTATGATTAGGATTAGTAATGTGTACAAATGGATTAGTAATCTCACTTAAAGAAAGTATTAATATAATCTAGGCACCTTGATTAAGTAATGTGATTCAATAAAATGGTTAAATAACGGTTTCATAAATTATTATTCAAGTATTAGTTTTTTCGGGTGAATAGTGTTTTTTAATTAAAAATTTAATTAAAAATATTTAGAAAATTATTTTTATAAAATGGATTTCATTTTTGAACTCAGAGCGTCGATATTATGTTATGGTAATTTTTGGGGTTTTTTCTGAAAAAATGAATTTTCGGTGATTAGTGTATTTATTTAAAAATTAAATTAAAAATATTTAAAAAATTATTTTTATAAAATGTAATTCATTTTTGAAATCAGAGCATTGATATTTGGTTAAGGTGAAATTTTGGGATTTTTCTGAGAAAGTTGAATTTTTAGTGAATAGTAAAAATACAGTTTTAGGGTTTCAGTATGTTTAATGATCTCATAACTGTGTCATGATGATGTCATGAGATATTTTAAGGGATGATCGGCCAAAGGTGATGAATTATTGTATTGGGGGCCCCATGTGGACTAACTCCATGGGAAGTACCATGGGAGGGCCCATGCTTTTGAGAAAACCACTTTTGAGGTGTCCCTTGGCCATTAATGCCTTGTCCCCTCACTTTCCCTATAAATACCAAGAAATACTCTCATCATTTCAACTCCCCACTCTCCCCCAACAAATTTATGGTCTCATTAACTCCCAAGGAGTCCTCCCAAGGTGCCCCCAAGCCCTCAAGGTCCCAACCTTTGAGTTTTAAGAGTTACATTTTAAGGTAAGGCATCCGACCTCTCTCTGTCATTTCAAGTAATCTCTTTTATGTCATTCCTTTTAATTCTCCATGTTCTTATGTTGGAGGATGTTCTTTTATACTCCTCTTACTGCCCTTTTCATGTTCATATAATGAGATATCTCCTCTTACTCTCATTATTTCGTTTTATGAAGTTTTAAGTGGTGCCGTTAGGCTGCCGAAATTTTTGTAACTGATTCTTTCCCCCTTGTCATTTTTCAAGATCTATTTTCATGTAAAGTGTTTCAAGTTCCTTTTTATTATGTTGGGGTATGATCTCTAAATTTATCATAATGATCTTTTATGATCATATGATGAGATACCCCATTTGATCTCTTGAATTCAGTATTTTGATGTTTTAAGTGGCGCCGTTAGGCTGCCAAATTTTTAAGTGGTTCTTCACCCTTCTCGTTTTGAAGTTCTACTTTCATGTCAATTCGTTCAAGTTCCTTTTTGTTATGTTGGGGTATGATCTCTATATCTACAATACTGGACTCTTATGTTCATATGATGAGAGACCCCATTTGATCTCTTCAATTCAGTATTTTGAAGTTTTAAGTGGCGCCGTTAGGCTGCCGAATTTTTAAGTGGTTCTTCACCCTTCTCGTTTTGAAGTTCTACTTTCATGTCAATTCGTTCAAGTTCCTTTTTGTTATGTTAGGGTATGATCTCTATATCTATCATACTAGACTCTCATGTTCATATGATGAGAGACCCCATTTTATCTCTTCAATTCAGTATTTTGAAGTTTTAAGAGGCGCCGTTAGGCTGCCGAATTTTTTAGGGGATTCTTTCACCCTTCTCATTCTTTTCAAAGTTCTACTTTCATGTCAATTATTTCAAGTTAATTTTTAATTATGTTGGGACATTATATCTATATCTATCATACTTAACTCTTATGTTCACATGAGGAGAGACCCTATTTGATCTTTTCGAATCATTTTTGTTGATGTTTAAGTAACGCCGTTAGGCTGTCGAACTTTCATAAGAGAAACCTAATTTTTGTCTTCCTTCCATGTTTTTCATTTCAAATGGTATGTCCTTGAAATTTCATTACCATGATCATTTATCCTTCTTATTCTGTCCATATACTGTTTTATGGGTCATTTATGAATGTTTGACCCATTTTCCCTCTCTTTTTAATGTCTTCTGAAACCTCGTAACATAGCCGTTATGCTGTAGAATTTCCGTCTCAAAATGTCTCTATATTTTTCTAAAGTTCTTTTATATTATTAAGTGAATACTCAAAGCTCTTTATTCTAAAGGGTTATTCACATATATACCAAAATGTTCTATTTTAAATTCTGGGATTTACATTTATGAGACCCACCTTCCTTTTCTGTGGGTTTTAAAGTGATATAAAGATCATGTCTTTAAAGCAGTTTTTAAAACGTTATGATTATGAAATGGAACCCATTTATTTTATGCTATATGGGTTATTTATGAAATGTTTGATGATGATATATGTGGATCACATGATAACAAAGACAAATTTAAGGGTGCGCCCTGATAACGCTCCAATGCATTGGGTAATGATGTAACCACTAGAGATTACAATTTTCACGATATCTTGGTGACTAACCTTGGTAATTTTCAAATGACACCTTGGGGATGGACCTTGGTGATATGTTCATGATTGTCTATGTTAAATGTTGTAGACACATCTTCATGTTATGAAAAATGTTATTTTTATTATGATATGCCTCATGATTTCATTCTCATGCCTTAAAGTTCTTTTCATGACTTTATTGATTTATCTCATGTTCATATGTAAAATGTTTCGCTATTTTCCCTTACTGGGCCTTCTGCTCACCCTTTCTATTGATCTATGTCCCCAGGTTATGAGATTCAGTAATGAACCTAGGATGAACTTAAGGAGAAGCCTTTCAAGTGTTTAAGAAGAATGTTTTTTGTTGTTTTCATGTTTTAAGTTCCTGGTTTCCAAGACACTAAACCTTAAAGATCCTCAGTTTTGTGTAATGTAATGAAAGTTTATGTTATAAAAAGGCGGGATGCTATAGTTGGTATCAAAGGATGGTTTAGTTATTTGTGTAAATTAGGATATGAAAACTTTAGGAAGAATCCTATAGAAAAGTTTATATATAGGAAATCTTCCTGGTATTTTGGTGAGTATTGAGTAATGGGTTGCCAAGAAAATACATCCCTGTCTGGATACGAGCAGGTAGAGGTGGCTCTGGCATAGATGTACATAGGGGTAAAACCTGAAAACACCTCTTTGAGCTAGACTCGAACGGGAACTGGTACACGAAAACGGGCCTTGCTGCACTCTTGGTTACGACACTCCCAGGGGATATGCTTTGGTAAATTCATAAGCTTAGTATGAACTATTATTAAAGGAACAAGGATAAAACAAAATAAAGATTCACATAAGAATATATGATCATGGATAACCTAGTTTGGAACCTAGGGGATCACAAGTTAGGATATACTTTTATTCTACATGTTTATCCTTTTATGTTTAAAGTTTCCTTTTCATGATTATTAGCTAAGTATTTAAGCCCCTAATTATAGTTTCTTTTATTAGTTAATGGAGGGAAATGGAAGAACATGTCCCAAAAACCAATGTGATAGGAAATACAATGATTACCGTATTAATATGATAGAGATGATTAGGGGATTAAAGGAAGATTATTATTTTGGAAGACGTTCACTATTTTGGGGACCCTATATGATCGAGGTAAATAGATTACTACGGTATTTTCATTGAGGAGTAAGGTTGACTTATATTTTGATGAATCAATGGATTTAAAGTGAACTTATGGTAATATAGGTTACTTATGGAAATGATTGACCTATCTTGGGGAAAATATGTTTATGTTGTTTACTTTTGTTTTAGGATGTTAGGAGTGGTTGATGTTGTTTGGAGATGAACGATAAAGATTATCTTAGAAGACTATGTTATCAAGTTCTTCTTGTATTTGGGTTTCAATATTAGTTTAGTTTATTTTGAAGAATTTTAAGGACTATTATTTATGGAATGGTCTATGATGAGCTTTGGGTAGTACCGTGGAACTTTGAAGATTTAAAAGTAGTTTCCATTCCTATGGGATTATTTCTTTTTGAAGAGTTGTTTTACCTTACCCTTTCTGTTTTTGGGATAATGTTTAAAGATAGAAGAAATAAATAGTTAATATTTTGTGGATTATGTGATTATCTAGAAGATTATTCTTGTGCTTTTGATGAGACCAAGTAGTTTTGAATGCTCATCATTTGGAGAAAATATTAGTTTTGGTAGAAACCTATTAAAGGATGAAACTTTTCTTGAAGGTAGGTATATTTTCTTATGTTTTTGTTCTATTTAGTAAATGAATTCCTCGAAATTATGAAAAGGAACGTAAAACAAAAATGTTGTTGGTTTACGTTTCCTACTAGGTAATCAAACACCGTTTACACACATCATAAGTTTGGGATTTTCTTATGGTTTACTTTCTCCTAATCATGTTCTCTATCACTCTCCCTCAGAACTTGAACCCTTGTTTTTCTTCCATGTCCATGTTTTCCTACATGGAATCCTAGTGTGGGTTAACTCAGGTGACCTTTGTACTTCCCTTTCTTTCTTTTAAAGTAATAGTTTTACTGAGTCCTTTTCCGGTGTGGGACTTTCAATGAAATTTCAAAACCCAGTTTTAAAAATTGCGAGGACGCAATTTCTTAAGGGGGGAAGATTGTAACGACCCGAAATTTTGAATAAATCTTGTTTCCTAATTTTGTGTGTTATTTTATTTTATTTTTTTATATATACTCAACAAAACTATTTCATTGGATAACATGAGTATAATTAAAATGAAACTGTTGGGTTTTAACTGTTATATGACCATTGGTCAATATGACCGTTGGAAACTAAACATTTCGATATTTGTCTCTAAATACAAGTGACCTTGGTTAATTAATATAGAAAGAAGATTTGATGGCCTCACCCAATAGTCTTGGACCGATCAAAGCCCATATAACACGAACTTGGGAAGGAGGTAGCACCATTGGGCTTTGCTCTGGACCAAACCCAAGCCGAACTTCATCGTGTGAAGCTAGAACGGGATCGCCTTCGCGAGAAGTTCAAACTGATAGAAATTACTACTCATGCGATGTTGGCCGAGCCTCCCTCAGATTCTCTAACCTTAGCACACCTTACACTTAGGTCCTATGCTGGTGTGAGAAGGGGCTATGTAAGGAGACCATAACTACCTTGTGTAATCCTTTGTTTTAAATAAAAATTAGGATTTCTTCTTATGAAGTTTATGAATTTTCAAATGTCCGGATAAATATAGTATGCATATTTTTGGTGAATTTTAGAGAAAGGATATTTAAAAAAAATGTTTATGTAAACCTTAAATAATTAAAAATGTGTAATGATTTTCAAAAAATGGTCTTCTACAATTATGTTCATTACGGAATTTAGAGTCTCATAAGATCAACTTGATTTTTGATGAATATTAAATTATGAATAGTGATTTTATGATTAGGATTAGTAATGTGTCCAAATGGATTAGTAATCTCACTTAAAGAAAGTATTAATATAATCTAGGCACCTTGATTAAGTAATGTGATTCAATAAAATGGTTAAATAACAGTTTCATAAATTATTATTCAAGTATTAGTTTTTTCGGGTGAATAGTGTTTTTTAATTAAAAATTTAATTAAAAATATTTAGAAAATTATTTTTATAAAATGGATTTCATTTTTGAACTCAGAGCGTCGATATTATGTTATGGTAATTTTTGGGGTTTTTTCTGAAAAAATGAATTTTCGGTGATTAGTGTATTTATTTAAAAATTCAATTAAAAATATTTAAAAAATTATTTTTATAAAATGGAATTCATTTTTGAAATCAGAGCATTGATATTTGGTTAAGGTGAAATTTTGGGATTTTTCTGAGAAAGTTGAATTTTCAGTGAATAGTAAAAATACAGTTTTAGGGTTTCGGTATGTTTAATGATCTCATAACTGTTTCATGATGATGTCATGAGATATTTTAAGGGATGGCCGGCCAAAGGTGATGAATTATTGTATTAGGGGCCCCATGTGGCCTAAATCCATGGGAAGTACCATGGGAGGGCCCATGCTTTTGAGAAAACCACTTTTGAGGTGTCCCTTGGCCATTAATGCCTTGTCCCCTCACTTTCCCTATAAATACCAAGAAATCCTCTCATCCTTTCGACTCCCCACTCTCCCCCAACGAAGTTCTGGTCTCATTACCTCCCAAAGAGTCCTCCCAAGGTGCCCCCAATCCCTCAAGGTCCCAACCTTTGAGTTTTAGGAGTTACGTTTTAAGGTAAGGGATCCGACCTCTCTCTGTCATTTCAAGTAATCTCTTTTATGTCATTCCTTTTATGCTCCATGTTCTTATGTTGGAGGATGTTATTTTATACTCCTATTACTGCCCTTTTCATGTTCATATAATGAGAGATCTCCTCTTACTCTCATTTTTTCGTTTTATGAAGTTTTAAGTGGCGCCGTTAGGCTGCCGAAATTTTTGTAACAGATTCTTTCTCCCTTCTCATTTTTCAAGATCTATTTTCATGTAAAGTATTTCAAGTTCCTTTTTATTATGTTGGTGTATGATCTCTAAATTTATCATACTGATCTTTTATGATCATATGATGAGAGACCCCATTTTATCTCTTCAATTCATTATTTTGAAGTTTTAAGTGGTGTCGTTAGGCTGCCGAATTTTTAAGTGGTTCTTCACCCTTCTCATTTTGAAGTTCTACTTTCATGTCAATTCGTTCAAGTTCCTTTTTTTTATGTTGGGGTATGATCTTTATATCTATCATACTGGAATCTTATGTTCATATGATGATATACCCCATTTGATCTCTTCAATTCAGTATTTTTAAGTTTTAAGTGGCGCCGTTAGGCTGCTGGATTTTTAAGTGGTTCTTCACCCTTCTCGTTTTGAAGTTCTACTTTCATGTCAATTCATTCAAGTTACTTTTTGTTATGTTGGGGTATGATCTCTATATCTATCATACTGTACTATTATGTTCATATGATGAGATAACCCATTTGATCTCTTCAATTCATTATTTTGAAGTTTTAAGTGGCGCCGTTAGGCTGCCGAATGTTTTAGGGGATTCTTTCACCCTTCTCATTCTTTTCAAAGTTCTACTTTCATGTCAAGTCTTTCAAGTTGTTTTTTAATTATGTTGGGGAATTATCTCTATATCTATCATACTGAACTCTTATGTTCACATGATGAGAGACCCTATTTGATCTTTTCGAATCATTTTTGTTGATGTTTAAGTAACGCCGTTAGGCTGCCGAACTTTCATAAGAGAAATATAATTTTTGTCTTCCTTCCATGTTTTTCATTTCAAATGGTATGTCCTTGAAATTTCATTACCATGCTCATGTATACTTCTTATTCTGTCCATCTACTGTTTTATGGGTCATTTATGAATGTTTGACCCATTTTCCCTCTCTTTTTAATGTCTTCTAAAACCTCGTAACATAGCCGTTATGCTGCAGAATTTCCATCTCAAAATGTCTCTCTCTTTTTCTAAAGTTATTTTATATTATTAAGTGAATACTCAAAGCTCTTTCTTCTAAAGGGGTATTCACATATATACCAAAATGTTCTATTTTAAATTCTGGGATTTACATACATGAGACCCACCTTCCTTTTCTGTGGGTTTTAAAGTGATGTAAAGATCATGTCTTTAAAGCAGTTTTTAAAACGTTATGATTATGAAATGGAACCCATTTATTTTATGATATATGGGTTATTTATAAAATGTTTGATGATGATATATGTGGCTCACATGATAACAAAGGCAAATTTAAGGGTGCGCCCTGATAGCACTCCAATGCATTGGGTAATGATGTAACCACTAGAGATTACAATTTTCACGATATCTTGGTGAATAACCTTGGTAATTTTCAAATGACACCTTAGGGATGGACCTTGGTGATATGTTCATGATTGTCTATGTTAAATGTTGTAGCCACATCTTCATGTTATGAAAAATGTTATTTTTATTATGATATGCCTCATGATTTCATTCTCATGCCTTAAAGTTCTTTTCATGACTTTATTGATTTATCTCAAGTTCATATGTAAAATGTTTTGCTTGTTTCCCTTACTGGGCCTTCTGCTCACCCTTTCTTTTGATCTATGTCCCCAGGTTATGAGATGCAGTAATGAACCTAGGATGAACTTATAGAGAAGACTTTCAAGTGTTTAAGAAGAATGTTTTTTGTTGTTTTCATGTTTTAAGTTCCTGGTTTCCAGGACACTAAACCTTAAAGATCCTCAGTTTTGTGTAATGTAATGAAAGTTTATGTTATAAAAAGGTGGGATGCTATAGAATATCTTCACTATAGAGAACCCAATAGAGGTGAAACTGTCCCTATGATACTAATTGAGAGGACCAGTTTGGGATATACCAGGGGTGAATCAGTGTTGGGGACTTTTTAAACCAATTATAGCTTTTTATCCTTGTACATCTTGACCTGTTAGAATCTTGATTCTCTTATTCTATTTTCCCCATTGCATGAAACAATAAAAAGTAGAAAGAATATGCACATAATATTTTTACTAGGTTCACCACTCAATATGAGTTTCTACATCCTTACCATGCGTGGATATGACTATTGCATGGATTCTCCACTATGATGTGATATTATGTTATAGTGGAGTGGGAAGGAAAACAATCCTCTATCCAGTGTGAGTCCCTACAATTTAGAGGGGGGTGGTAAACAATCCTCTTCCATAGAATAGTGAGATCATAGTCCAACTTGTAGCCTCTAGTTGGTTCTTTATAATGCCTATGGAGACAATCTTCTTTCTTATTGATAAGATAGGTTCTTCTCTTGGTATTTTTTAGTGCTCTTCACTTGATTACTTGCAATGAATAAGGTAAGAAATTATCTCTTATTTCTTTCTCTTATTCTCTTGTGCAACACCAACTACAATGGACTTCTTCTTTCTTCTTATTAGTGCAATAACCAACTGCACTAAAACTTCTTCTCTCTTCTTGGATATAATCACATACACTAATGTGATTATTCAAGAAATGAAGATCATTTCACTTGGAATCATTTGAATCAATTCTTCTCTATTGTTCATGAATGCTTGTGATCACACATAAGTCATTTAGGTTGAAAATTTCTTTCATTTATTTATTCTTCTTCTTTACAAACATTCACACAATGGTTTTGGTTTTCTATTTAAGTTACTTCACGTGTGCATGTGCATGTAAACATGCACTCTCTTCTTCTTCTTCTTGTGTGAAAACCCTTAATCGGTATGGTACATTAAGTACACACACAAATGACCTCCTTTTTTATTATTTACTTTTTCTTCCTCCTTCATCTTCTTCACTTTGAACAAGGTTCGGATTCCATTACATCATACACATACGTGTATAGGTTTCATGTATTCTCTTCTTCAAACTCAAATTATGAAACCACTTAAGGTCTCAGGATTTCATCAAGCCCTACACATGGGTGCATACAACATTTACTTTCCTTCTATTTCATGGATTTTACTTCTTCACCAATACTTTAACCCCTACAAACAATAAGATAAGCGTTCAAATAGGAGGGTGATCACCTTACTTTGTGAAACTAGGATGGACCATGGGTCTCCTTCTTATGCAATGAGTGCACATGAATCTCTTTTACAGAATCGATAGGGTAGTGTGTGGAACTGTCTTACCAAAGCACAACAAAGGTGTGACTGCACTAATTTCATAGCTATGGGATTTACTTCACAAAAACACTACGAGGGTTTGGGTAAACCTATTTTGTGTTTTGCGGTTTCTTTTTTGCACTATGGAGTGAAAATCCTTTTTTTCTTTGCGAGGCTCTTCAAGAGTGTATGTCACTTGTTGAAGGTCTGTGGGACATAAATTACTACTTCAAAGAGTGTGATCTATTTTTGGAATAAAAGAACTTCAGGTATTTGCGAGCATCACTTCTTCTCATCTCAGGATCCTCCTTTTATAGGTGAGGGGAGTTCCTTTTTCACATTCACAAACTTTGTGAGAGGCCACATGGATCATAGTTTGAATGCTCTATATTTCCGAGGTTTTGAAAATATTCAATCCCACAGGTGAAGATATGTCAAGATCCTCAGTTTGTTTCCTCTTCAATGTGGGATCCTATCTTTGTGCATGGAGTCAAGATCGCATACACAATTCTCATTCATGAATCTCAATCAAACCCACATGGCCTTGGCAACTCCATTTGCCTCGGCCAAAGCTTCTTTATTGAGATATCACTTTCATGAACAAAGTAAGTTGAATTCATGGTCTCAGTTCAATACAACGATTCTTATGGTGTCAAAATAATAAGGAATGGTGGTTCAGACATGATTATCCATCATCTCTGGTGAGATACAGTGATACTAGTAAGTTCTGAAGATTGAAGACGATGGCGCGACTGGTTCAAATCCGTGGGAGGATCAGACAGCTCGGGTTCATACTCACGTGACGCAGGATTGATGGAAGATGAATATTAGATCCATCTTTCTTTGATTGATCAAATGGTAGGGTGATACATGGGATTGGATGGACAAAAGATATTACTTTCATGTTCTTCAAATGTTGTCCCACATCAAAAGGGAGATGCGGGTTTCCCGTGGTTTATCAATCAACTCCCCCCACCAACTGCTCAGAATTATCCTCTACCACCTACAGTGCCGCCCCACACTGGTTCTCTGTGGGTGCGCTTCGGTGCCCACCCATGCCTCATGTGGGAAGGCTCCTAGCACCCACTATGCACTCCTGCCTTTGTGCCGCCCTGCATGGTGGTGTGCGCTGTACGCACACTACCGCTATCGGGCCTGGCCTCGGTCTGGCTTCCCCATGGGCGTGGTTGACCCCTAATGGTCCTTCATATGCCTTGGTTTGAATTCTAGATGGCTAGCTTGAGAGTTGGACCAAATTTTTTTAATCCAAAAATAAACCATCAAAGTGAAATTCATGGTCATAGTAAAATATGTGCATGGCCTCTTCATGATCCACAACCCCTTCTTCAACCTTCTTATTCCTCCTTTTCTTTTTGGATTATTAAATCTAAAGTACTTCAATCATCCTTAATGAAATGCTACTTTAATGTTGTAAACATTGTATCACACATGATACAAGTTCTTTGAACTTTTCAAGTTCAGTGCTTCAATCATCTGATTTCCATTCTCTATTTCACTTATGAGAGTGCCTTGAACCATCATTGACATTCATTGACCTCATTAACAACAAATAAAACTCAATTAATAAATTGGTCCCAATATTTTTGTGGTTTAATGGTCTATATCTTTAATGGAAAATCATCCCCCACTTTCATTGAAACCCTTTGACATTTATTGCCAGCCTTTGGTGCCTTGGGGATGTCGCTTAAAGCCTAGTAATGATTCATTATATCTTAAACCAATAGGAATAAGTGGGTCATGATAATTTTCGTAAGTATAATTCCATGGTATATAAATATTTAAATAATTCATTAAAGTGATATATAATTCTAATTAAACCCATTAGATTATGAATATAATTAATCTTTTGTGTAAATTGAACATAATCACATTAAAAAATCAACAACAACATCAATAAACATTATAAATTAAATGGGATCCATAAAAATTGACCAAAATATAAAATAATTCATCCAATTAAATTTTAATTAAAATTTAATTAACTAATGACCCGAATGAATTATATTAAAAATTAATGTATATTGATATATATGACAAAAACTATATAAAAACATCAGAAAATTGATCAGAAAATAAGGGGAAATATCCTTTACAATTTTGATTAATTTTATTTGAATTGAAAATAAATTATAAATCAATGGTTTTTAAAATGAATGTCATTGTAAATAATAGTTACATTGAGAATATAAGAAATCATGGAAATGATGCTTCATAATGGAAAGAGAAGAAAATTATGGAAGAATATAGATATATAAAAAATGAAAAATAATGGTTTGTTATGACCAAACCCAATGGGTCCATTCTAGTTTCTAGAAAGAAGTATTTGATACCCCCTTCACATGTTTATTAAGTTAGGGGATAGAAAAAATTATAAGCATATCACACACATGGGGGGCCATAGAATAAAGTCACTTGACACACACACAAATCTCCAAATACCTAATCAATATTGAATGGTAAAACACAACTAATACCACAATGTATGAATAACATGTATCCCACATTAGAGTATAGACAAATTACTATAATACATAAATGGATAATATAAAGTCCCACAAAAAATTTAAATTTTTTTCCAACCTGCAAGAATGATGGGACTCTTTTGAAAAGTAATACTTTGTATAAACCACAATTTATCTAGCTTACTATGCCTGGCATACACTTAGTCTACCTAGGAACCCTAAAATATCCTATTATCTGCATAATAAATGACATGTGTGGTTAGAGCCCATGTAGTTTTAAGTACAAAAATTCCTAGTAGGACACCCTAAAATCACAAACCATAAAGCATTAAGAGACTTGTGAGATCATAATAAAAAATTTATATTAATTAGGATAAGATAGATACAAATAAGAAAAACCAAGATACACTCAAATAGGTCTCAACCATGGGAATAAAATAAGATTCTGATCTTGGATTCAATGTAACACTGATATAGTATATTTCACTTCATGTTTCATGCTATCACTATTGGTGCACATCTAAAAGGTTATGCTTTATAGGCCTCTCCATGAAGAAATACCCACTATAAATTTGATGACTATGATACATAGATTAGGTATCTCACCTAGGAAAAATAGGTTATACCAGAACCAATCTAGAATAACCCATTACGTATGGAATAATATGACTGTTTATGATGGTCATAATGATTACTCAAACCCTACATAGGGAAGAATATGAAATGATAAAGGATCCCACCTCAGACCACACAATGGGATTCTTGAAACTCAATTCAAGACTAATCCCATGGAGGGGATCAAAATCCTATGATTATGACACAATGAAACACTATAACCATATATGGATAGACCAAGGGACAAAAAAAACTGATATTGGTCTATACTGAATAAATGGAGGGCATCAACATACATTAGAAAAAGTACACAATGTGTTCTTGGAGTAAAAACATGTCTTGTTTTCCCTAGGTCTACCCAAGTCTCTCCCTCAAATAGAATTTATTTATCCATATACACATTGTGTTTTGTTAAAATAAATAGAGAATGGTGGTTGGTACAACACTCGAGGTGTGCTACCAACTCAACCCGGTTTACTTTTCCCC
Organism: Viscum album; assembly: GCA_963277665.1. Taxonomy (NCBI): domain Eukaryota; kingdom Viridiplantae; phylum Streptophyta; class Magnoliopsida; order Santalales; family Viscaceae; genus Viscum; species Viscum album. The sequence goes on along the minus strand of OY728143.1, from coordinate 54,785,246 downwards.
ATGCCCATCTACTTCGATTTAGGCCCATTTACTATTTCCATGCCCATATACCAGGCTATGTCAGAGTATTAGGTCATGCATGTGTACTCTAGCCATGCCCATTTTTCTGGAAAAGTTTATGCCTTATTACCCTTAGGTTTTATGCCATGCATCTAGCTTTGATTTACATGACATGTGATAGGTATCACATAGTGTGTGATATTCTTATCTACACATATACACTAGATCCACAGGAGGGACAACATGGCATGTGTTCTTCCATATTTTAAGTTGTGTAGTTGTAATTTTTATAAAAAAATATAGACTATTATATGCATGTCACCAGTACTTCCAACAACATAAATTCTACCAATATATTCACTAATAAAAACCAATTTTATATAGTCTATTCATGGCCTTCACTGGTGACCAGACTCCGACCACCCAAATCCTGTAAAAAATCATGTCCTATAACTCCACCATATCGAGATAACCAAATTGTGAAACATATACTCCCAATTTGATCCCAATCAACCATCATCATCACAAAAATCAATATCATCATTGATATCTAACCCAAACCCCTCATAATTATACGTTTCACCTAAGAATGATTTTGTAGTAATTTATCACTAGGTATATATCTAACCATAGACCAAATGATATTTTTATGATGAGAATTGTAGAAAACAAAAAAATGTGACAATATGAATAAACATCAATAGTTGTGCGGGTTGGATATTATTAGTTGGGGTTAGAAATATGAATAAAGAAAAAATTAAAAATAATAACAAACCCCAAATCCCAGGAAGATAAACCCACTCTTGCAATACATAATTGACCTGAAAACAAATTTTTTTGTAGAATTAATTCATGTTTATCACTGAATAAACCACTAGGGATTAAAAATGAAAAATAAACACCTGAACTTGGGTTTAGATCAATAATTAATGAAGAAATGCCACTTTTTATAGTTATTGGTAGGATCCAAATTCCTTGATTGGAACACCAATTTTAAATCCATGATCCATCATTGATCATATAATAATAATCCCCCATTAACCCTACCTCAATCCATAGGGTTATGTGAAAAACCATATGGATTTTCAATAATTGGAATTATATTGTAGAGGGTTAGGTCTAGAAAATTCAATAAATAAATCAATACATTAATAAATACATCTTTTTAATAAGTCCCCCTTGAAAAATTTTAAATTAAAACCAAAACATCAAAAAAGAATTATCTCATTACATGTTTAAAAACCACATTTTGGATTTAATTGAGGTATATATTCATGATCTGATACCCCATTTTGGACTTATACCTTTATTTTCAGACAACTTCTCACATGTGATCTAATATATTTAATATTTTTTTATATCAGTAGTGTGACTACCTGAGCCTTAATATCATTATAATATAGTGACTAGTACTAAAAATACTCCTTAAAATATTTTTATGGATTCTAAGGTAAAAAAGATTCATTACATTCTCCCCACCTCAAGGATTTTCAACCTCAAAGGGAAAATGCATTTTCAAAAAGATGTCGATACTGGGCTCTCATCCGTACACATCTCTCCAAGGAGATATTTTAAAGAATCATGTGATACCACCTGATATACACCAAGGTATTTAATCACCCATGAAAAATCTTCTCTAACCAATCCTTGATCTCTAAATTTTCTCTAAAAAGGTAGATCTATACTCAATTATGATCTCTACCTATTTGATAAAATGTGAAGGGTCTTACACATACCTCCTTAGCTGCATCACATGGTAGAAGTTGTGTACCCATTCAAACTATAGTGGTAAGGACATGTGTCACCCCACCACATTGAACTTATTATGTATCTAGATATGTGCAATGAATATTAGATATATCATTCATCCCCTGATAAATCTATACAATTCAGGTCATGTTATAGCCTTCATGAAACATAGTATCCCTGCTCATACAAAAAATACCTCTATCATAAGTCCAAATAAGAATTTTGAGAGATGTTTCTAATCCTTATCTACCCTTGAATGATATGCACATTCTATGTGATTTCTCACACCATCTCTTAAACCATGAGTAATGAATACCCTGGATCATTACAACATAGTGGTGACCTAAATCATCTCTCATACAAGGCCACTAATGGTTCCATTTAGATAGTGGAGTGATAATTATTGTTGTACCCAAACTCCCCCAAAGGAAGGGAATCCTGCCAATTGTTTCCAAAGACTATCATTCAAGAAATATGGATGACCTCTAGAACCTGAATGGTCCTTTCAGTATGACATTAAATTTGTAGTTGAAATACCATGATCTAATACAATCGAGTCCCAAAATCCACCCACAATAATCTCTATAATTAATACGTGTAATGGGAATAACTTTCTAATATGCTCATTTAGGGAACTCCATGAAGTCAAAATATCCATTACATGAAAGTAATCTCATTATCTCTATAGAAAAATACTCTTGGATAACAATGAAGTGGGTTGACTTAGTGAGTTAGTCTACATTAAACCCTATGGTATTGCATCCTATATAAAATCATGGTAACCACATCATAGATTCCATAGATATACCATCCAATTTACACTATTGAAAATCAAGTGGTTGAGCCAAACCAACTGAAACATGGTGCTCATCCTTCACTTGTTGACATGTGAAATGTTAAGAGAAAGAATATACCCCATACATCTTAACCCATTTCTCATAGAACTAATAATGAATATCCTAGTACATATTTACCACATAGAGACATACCACCAAGGGGGATGAAAAAAACTCCCTATAAATTCCTCTCGCAACATAATTGGTACTATCATCCACCCACCAAAAAGGGTAACATTCTACCCACCTTCATAAAATCCATCAGAAACATGTGCAGTGGATAACTGATTATGTAAGGTATCACAGTCGATATCTCCATATCTATCCACCCAATAATGATGTAGATATGGATGGGTAACAACCATGGATTGAAGATAAGTTTCACCCTCCACTATTAAGGTCTACAATGTGGACAACTTCTCAGAATTTTTTCTTAACAACTATAGACAAGATCTCATACTATGAGAAACCCACACCATATTACCCTTCCCAAGAGTATAGACTAACATGTATTCATAATAATGGAAAAAATATAACCATTAACTTTTTATTAAGTTATTATCCTTTAATGAGAAGATTAATGTGGGAATATTGTGGTCAGAATAAAAGATAATCTAGTTACTCAAAATTAAGTATCTCCACATATTCCAGAAAGACACCACCATTTCTCACTCAAGATCTTGGGTCACATAGTTCTGGTAATGAGGTCTCAGATATCAAAACCCATAGGCAATCACTACCTGTGTCTGCATTATTACATGTCCAAGCTCAATCCTAGAGACATCGTAGAACACTATGTACTCATCACCCTCTTATGGGAGTATTAAAATGGGGGTTCTAGTTACCCTCTATCAAAACTATTGAAAAAATGTCTGCACAACTCTATCCACATGAAATTACATTCCTTATAAATTGAAGAAGAAATATATACTGATACCATGGAGAAATTGGGTATGAATATCCTATATTATATTTTCTTTCCATGAAATCTCCACACCTCTATCATGCTCTTGGGCAGATTCCATGATAAAACTACCCCAAACTTTACCGACTCTACATCAAAACACTCTAAAAAAATTTAATTTCTCAAATAGTAGACTTATTGAATCCAAAAAATAATCATTGAGAGATTCCCATAAATTTGGTGCTCATAGAGTATGTTCAAGACTATCCTCAAGTATCTTTAGCACTCCTCCATGGACATCGAGTACACTAAAATTTCATTAATAAAGGATTAATTCTCTATAAAAGGATAAAATATAATATTCTTGAGTCCCATTAATAGTGATAGGGAATTCATCATGAAAACAGTAACCCCCAATTACTCATAATTATTATAGGGACATTATAATTCCATCTATGGTGTGTCCACACCTTGTACTATGAGCTAGTGATAACCTGATCGGATGTCAATATTCAAGAAGCATCTCTCTCTTATAAAATATTTGAAGAGTTTTTATATCATTATAAGTGGATAATAACTCAGTACATTCACTTGGATTAGGTAATATTAATCCCAAAACAACCTCAATATCCAATCCACCTTCATATAAAAAAACTGTGGAGTGGTCCAGGGAAACACACTTTGTCCAACAATCCATTCCTTAGAAAATCCTCCAATATAAAATTCATCTCATGAATATTTTTTGGATCCATATGATATGTTGGAAAAATTATTATAATGGTCACTTTGTTCAAGTCTATGAAGGATTATATCTCTCAGTTGAGAGGTAATCCAGAAAAATCCCTAGGAAATATTTCCTCATACAACGCCTCCACTATAGGAAGCTGAAAGCCCAGAGAATCCACTACTCCAAGGGTAATACTAGACAACTGAGGAGTAATCAAATATAACCTATAATGTATGATACAATCCTATTCTTCTTTAGTTTCCTTCTCAACCATAATAAAAAAAATCCAAAAATCAATGGGGATACACTATGTACTACACATTAAATAGTCTATTTGGGTATTAACTGTAGAAAACAATCCATATCTATGATGGAATCCTAGGTCATCTTCACTGCTATAAAGGGATCCCATAATATGATATCTCCTCCAAGATCTAGGAAACACTATATAATGAAGTGTGTTATCACCTAATCCTCTCTTTTTGAATTCTATAATCATATGTTTTGAGCTAAGGGGACAATTGGAATATCTATTTCATGAATAAGAAAAGTTGAATGAAAAGAGTGACCCACACCACTATATATATATAAGATAATGTATCAAATATTCAAGTTATACCTATCAAAGACTCAAATTATACCTCTAATCATCCTGGTATCCTCCAAGTTTAAGGACTCTACTACCTATAGTTATCTTACTCGATCACCCAGTCCCCGAGCCTAGTATTAATAACATAAGGGGTGTCAGTGGCAATAGTTCAAACCTTCTTCCACCTCTTACTTTTATCTATGCTCCACTAACATATCCACTACCATGAAAACCTATCCACTCTTTATTCTATCTCTTTTTGGTTCTCTATTGACTGTATCTCTATCATCTTCATGGTGGGGAAGAATATTCTACAATAGATTTCCTCGACCTTTAAAAGAGAAATACCTTATCTCTCTCATATGACTAGTGCCATACTGAGAGACCTAAACCGTAGAACCGGTATCACGAGACTGTCTTTTGATGTCTCTCAAAAATGAGGATCCTTGTGTCTTCCATTTTCTACCATCTTCAAATGTCATAGATCTAGTGTGACCACAACTAAGACCAATTATCACTGTATTAACATCCATGAATCTCTCTAAAACAAGATCTTTCTCAAGAAATCTAGCATAAGTATGAATGAAAAGTGATATCACACTATCCTTAATATATTGTCTTAATCCCCGATCAATGGTATGCCATTGGAAGAATGGATCTCAAACCATATACATAGAATATCAAAATAGTTTAAAAATCCTTGATAAATACTCTATAATGATCATGGTTATTGGTTGTAGTTATAGAAGATCCCATATATGCATTGCTCGCAACATGTTGGGATATAACTCCTCCCTTAAGAGCTTATCAACCTATATAAAATAAAGATTCATCTCATCATTTGTATGAGTCACTAGACTCCCCCATCTCCATATAGATTTATAAAGAATATTCTCTGCAAGGAACACCATATGATCTAGATGTGTCTTAAAAATAAATGAATCAGGGTAAATGCCTCTATATATTCTTCAAATGTCTATGGTCTCGATCACCATGAAACCTAGAAAGTCTCTACCCCTAAAACTCTTGAATCATTCTCTGTGTACCCACATCATTAGCTAGTGCTATTGTGGCATCATTATTATCAATGGGTGGTTTAAATACTAGAAAACAAATGGAGGTACCCCCTCTTATACAAGATCCTGCACTAAAACCTTTCTTATATATAGATCAACATTGTGATCATGCTGTAGAATCTTGGATGGATGTTTGTGCATAAGAATCATAAAATATTCAATAAATAATAAGTTAAAATAGTATATTGGGGGAGATGACTCAAAAAGAACATGGAAGCCACACCCATTCCTAAATGTTACATGTACGGATGTTTTCCATGTATCTAGATTTTATATATTCAATGTCAACAATAAGGTTACCAAATTCTTAGTGAATTGTTATCTTGGACTTTTCACAAACACTGAGGTCCCTAGAATGAGAGACAAAATCAAAAAAATTGAAAATATTAATATAGCCCACAAATTGAACAAAAAACTATAAAATATTAGAACTCAATTCTTAGATGAACCAAATTTGATACCACTCTTTCATGAACCTACCAATCTAGGCCCACCAAGTCAGTAACAAGTTCAATTCTAGACCCCCATCATCTAATAGGATTGGGATTGGTGACAACTGTTGAGTGGAATTATCACACACTTGTGAGGCCTTATCCTAAGGTACATGTACACAATCACACATATAAAAATTCAAAAACAACACCGAATGGTAAAACAAAATTAATAAAATAATTCATCTATAACATCTATCCCACATCAGAGTACGATAATAAAACTAGAATGCATAAAGGTCCAAAATACAAGCCCTGTAAAAAATTGTAAAAAGAGTCCAACCAACTAAAAGAATGGGAATTATATTAAATATATTACCATGTACAAAATATGGCATTCAATATTCAATACTCATACAAAAATCCTAATATACCTATAACACCATCAAATGGATCATTGTCCGCATAATAAACATAAATTTTGGTAAGATCCCATGTAATTGTGAGTATAACAACACCACATTGGATGTCCTAAAATAATTAAATATAAATCTTTATGATACTATCAATCTTATCATAAAAATGGTATGTCAATTAGGATATGAGACATAAAAAATAAAAAACCCAATGATACTCAAGATTGACACCAAGTATCAATGAGGTCTCAAAAATTTTCATCCATAAGATTATTCTTGAGGATTGAAGGTTATAATTTTCTAGGAGAACGGACTTGATGATCTACATTATCATAGATGGAGCTCATCCAAGAGTGCATGATCATATAGACTCCCCATGAAGAAGTACCCATTAGAACTCTTAAGATCTCTATAAACAAATAAAAGATCTCACAAAGGGCCTCTAGTGTATATTAGAACCTACTTATAATATTACTCTACATTGGGGGTCATTTTAACACATAAGTTATTCATGAAGATTCATTAAATCCCTCCTAGTTAAGAAGAAGAAATATTGATTATCCCACCATGGATCAAATCGATTGATTCCTAAAATTCTATATGAAACTAATCAGGTGGAGGGGATCATAATCCTATTCCTAGGACGTAATTCCACATTTTACCCTCATGGGGATAGAGAATGGGAAAACAACCAAATGATACCAGTCTATACTGAAGTGGTGGAGGGCCAAAAAATTACATGTAAAAATTAAATGTAATATACTTGGAGTACATGAAAATTATTTTCTTCCCCGGGTCTTCCTGTGTGTCACCATTTGACAGGGTTAATCAATCTATATATACACGACATGTCATTTTAGGGAACATGATGTGCAGAGGTCCTGCTGATTCATAATGTGTGTTTTTTCCCAAGCCCATGTATTCCAGTTCATGACCATGTAATTTGAGTTATTTCCATGAACTATAGTCATGCTTGTGTGTCTGTCAATGGTCGTGATCATATACCCATAGGATACATGTCGATCCAAAAAATTCGGTTTACACAATGTGTGATAGGTGTCACATGATGTGTGATATTATTCTCTATGAGTAAACCCAAGAACCAATGGAGGGAACCAAATGGAATATTTTCTTTTGAAGTACACATTGTGTAGTCATAATTTTCAAATAAAGTATATACTATTCTATGTGTTTCACAAAAACCACCACCACAAATGATTTTGCCACAAGAACCACTAATAAACATGGTTCTAGGATCATATGAGCTTGGGTGTTTTCAGTGACTAAACCCTGGACACCGGTATCCCATTAAGAATTATCAATCATCACAATTCCATATCATGATTCCTAGAAAACAAAATATATGCTCTTGATCTGATATCAATCAATAATAGTCTTGAAACAAAGTGATCAAACTTTTGATCTCAAACCCAAACCCTTGATAACATTTTATTAAGACAAATAATGACTATGTAATGATCATTCATCAATTATTAGTCAAACTGTAGGTAAAGATAAATAGAAATACTGATTGTATATAGAATAGTATTAGATAATAACTAAACACAATAAGAGGAATGAACAATAAATTTTTTTGGGATGTATTTTATTCATTTACTTTAAAATAATAGATGAAGAAAACATTATCAAATTATATATAATCACAATTTGCAAGAATATAAACCTACACCTGCAAAACACGATTGACTTATGAATCAATATGTTAGTGTAAATGATTCATGTTCATCATGGAATAAAAAAATGGTGACTAAACTAACACAAATAACTATTACTCAAGTTTAGATTGATTAATGATAAAGAATAGTCACATATTTCCATCATTGGTGAGATCTAAAACCTCTGATTAGCATGCCAATTTCCAATCCATGATCAATAATTGATCATATGATAATTCTCATCCAATGACCATCTCTCAATCCAAAGGGTTATTCTGTTAAGACTATGAATTTTCCATAAAGGGTATTATTTCATATATTATTAGCTATATCACATTTAACAAATAAATAAATCAAATTAATTGAATTAAATTTTTAATTATTCATTCTTGAAAACTTTTTAACGAATCCCCTAACACTGAAAAATATTATACCATGCCTAGGGTAAAACTCACACTATAAGTTTATTTGAGGTATTATATTTCTAATCTAAGAACCCATCTAGTTTTTTTACATTATTTTGAGAAAGCCTCTTGTACTTGATATAATATTATTTAATATTTTTATTATATCATTATTAGGACTCCATGGACCTTATAATCTCATGATGACCCAGATATTGGATCCAAAAATCTTCTCAAAATATTTTAAAGTACTAAAATGAAAAATAAAACACTTTACTTGGAATTTATAATACCTTGAATCCAGTAACCTAAAGTCGATGGTTACTTCACAACATTGGAAAATTATTAAAAATATCACATCTAGAAGGGCTGAATTTTATAGTATTTGGAGACTAGGAACAAATAATATCCTAAAATTACATTTTATAACATGAAATATAACCTTAAAACCTAGTGAGAACTTTATCATCTAATCTAGTATATCTTTGAAATTATTTATAACTCCCTTATTATTAACTCGGGGAATGGAAAACGTAATGAAAGTTGGAATAAGATACTCACTATGGGGAATAGTACAATAATAGTTATCAAAATGTACATATAGAATGAGTAATATTGAAGAGATAAATAATAATAAAATATTACATTCTACAAATATATAAAAATGGTAATATTTAAATGGATGAGATAATGATATATTTAATTACATTTATAACAATAAACAATTTCATAATGATATAAAGAATAACATTGAACATAATAATCTGATTGTCCATGCCCCATTCTAAGACATCATACATAAATATGTAAGGGGTATTCCAAATACTAAAACTAGTTTATCTCATTAGTCTTACTGATGCATTGATGGGTTGTAATAGGAACTTCCCCTTAATTGATATGTTAAATGTCTTCATCTTGTGAAATTAATGAATAAATATTCAATATATAAAAATTATAAACATTCAAATTGAAAAACTATCATGTGAAATATTATCATTTCCCAATTTAATAAACAGAACAATATGAATATAATAAATACAATGAATTATGGTTGATTGTATCATTATACTATATCCCCGGTAAAGGATAATATTTATCAAATGATATTGACTATATGAAAATACATTTAAAATATTACTAGATCATTTCTCAAGGTAAATGCCCTTTTCAATTTGAAATCACATATTAAAAGTTTTATAATATACATAATAATATGGAAAAATTATATTTTTGAAAGAACCATGTAAATTCATAAAGTAAGATTCTATGAAAAATATTTTTTATTATGGCCGTAAATACATCTAGGAGGTAAATTCTAAAACAAATATTATGCTCACACATTTAGTTGAAAGTACCTTGTTCAAAAAATGAAATGAATATTCCTTTTATAATTTTTTTAGAAATAAAAATATGTGTAAAAATAAAATTAATCATTCATTGGAAAATACTCTAAATTATTTTAATATATTTTTTTGAATATATCGACATAGATGAAAAGATTATCAAATGAAAAGAAAAACAATGTTGGATTAATTTAAATTTTTTTGAACCATTGTGTAGTTATAGAGAGAAAAATGAATGGAATGCTTTTGATTTCCTGAAGTAACCACAAGAGATGAAATTTTATTTTTTTATATGGAAATTATCATATAATTCAACCAATGGATATATGAGCATGAATAATCCTGAATAAGGATGATATTGTGAAATAAACCCTCACCTTATATTCATCATGAGCCAAAGGATATTTTAACCTCATGGATAATAAATTTCAATTTTTTATAGAACTATAAATGTGCTATATATATACTTACAATATCATATATGATCCACTTATATCATTTCAATATAGGGTTTTCAATAATTAATTATTAAAATTATCATTTATGAATGTTAGATATTACATCTCTATATATGTTTTAGTTCGTAAGTTTCATTCATTACATCACATTCATGGTTATATCATCTCTTGAACCTTAATCAATTCATAATTATCATATTTAATCATTATATACATTTTTACAATCCTTCACACAAATTGGTGATGAAAAATGAATTACATAACTTCATGGAGGTGGTAGTCCATACAAACACATGGGTGATGTTTCCACTTTTTAATAGATGGAGTTAATGAAATGTAAATAGAAATTATAATTTTTAGAATTATTTTTATATCATAAATATCATATATTATCATTTAGTATATTGTTATTATGAGAAATGTGAATTGGAAATGAAAAATGAATCCTATCGCTTTATGGAGGTGGTAGTCCACACAAATTGACAATAGATATTATCATTCTGAAATGGACTGTAAGGTAAGAAGATATATAAGATCATATATTTTTTGAATCATAATTTTGAAATAAATATCTACATAAAAATTTAATCTCCCAAAGTAACCAACTATGAATGATGATAATGTAATATAAATCATATCATTATGCGAAGGTGGTAGTCCACACTTAAGCACGAGTAAGACGTTCATTTTCCATTTCATGGAAAGGAGTTCGAATATAGTATTCCAATAATAATAATAATAACATAAATTTATATTTATTATAATGGATCCGTTATGATATAATGGATAAACCAAATTTAGAGTAAGTGGATGAAGAAATAAATATTAAAATAGGTGGTGAAGATGATTATCCATTCTTTGAGAGACCTCATGTGGATTAATACTTTGGCCTTCATAGGATAGTCTTAGGTGTAGACCAGAAGATCAAGATTTAAGAGAAGTAATATAGGATGGTTTTGGGAAGGTCATGGCTAAGATATAGTGATCAGAACTAGTGAGTTTGGGAGGAGAAGTGGTGTCCTTTTATAAGTGATGGGAGGAACACACATGGAATTACATAAAAGTTTTTAATAATATAATGTCATTTTCATATTAAAGTGGATATAAAAGGAATGGAAATAAAATTTGGGATTATGAAATGTCAAAATAACTTAAAAAAATAAGATTAAACATCTTTAAGTATCATTTTTACTATTATCTCTTAGTTTAATCCCCATGGTAAATATGTTTTAACCCTAACCATTATAGTTTTTTATTTTATTTATTAATTATTATGAACTAAATATTAATTTAACCAAATTACCTAATAGTAATTATTTTTATTCTAAATAGGGAATCCATTTTAAATTATTATATTTTTATAGTTGTTATAAATATAATTTAATATATGTTTGAAATGAAATTATAACCATTTTTAGAAAAACGTTTATTTAAAAAAAAACAATTTTTTTATAGAAAAAAATACTATAAAATTTATTCAAATTGAATTAATTGGTCTATATAAAATAAAATAAGACTGTTTTTTATTTCAAAACAATCATATTATTAAAGAAATCTTGAATATACTCAATTAAGGGAGAAAAAATCCATTTTAATCTAAACAAAAAAATTACAAAGATTTTAATAATTTTAATCAAATAATTATATGATTAGAATTATATTTTTATATATATTGAATTAAGTTATAAATATATATTTTTTATGATTTTTTTTTTCAATTTGTTTATTCTTTTATCATTATAATATAATGAAATTTATATTCTTTGTAAAATCAATATTTTTCATTACTCATCCAAAAATCCATAACATTTGGAAAATTTTAAAAATTCATCATAAGAAAATTTTGAAATGTAGAATTCAAAAATGAAATTTAAGTCATTATATTCAATTAATAAAATATTGAAATTTTGGTTTTAGTTACATTCTTGAGTAAATATATGTTCATTATGTTATATTTTCTTTAGAAACAAATTGTATAATTTCTATAATTGAAGCTTAGTTGTTACATTTTCAACTTGTTTAAAAATTTGTACCGACCTATTAAAATAGTATATGTATTCCTTTAATTATGTATAACATGTCTGATAACTTTCTCTTCACACGAAACAAGACTAAAACTAAACCACCATATGTTTAGACAATTAAAACTTATCAATTAAATTAATTGGTATGAATACGTGTAACTAAAATTTAAAATTTATAAAATAATATATTTACATATAAAGGTAATTTTAAACAAATTTATACAATTTATTATTTTATTTAAGAATATATTATTTTATGAGATGTAATTTTATTAAAACTAAGTATAATATTTTTAAATTATGATTATATTAAAATATAATATTTATTTAACAATGGTAGAATTATATATTTTTCAATTATGAATAAAACCATATATTATTTAAAAAACCATATTTTTCTATATATACATTTTATCATTTTATAATCTGATTTTTACTAAAATTTGAAATTCATAATTATAATAATTTAAATTTATAAAATAATCACTATTTTTTAATTAAAATGTCTATATTAGTTTAAGATGATTTTTCAAATTTCTCTAAATATGATTTATTTTTATGTGAATAGTGAAAAATACCATATTTAAAAAAATGAATTTTAAGAAATTATTAGTATGTAAGTATTAATTATAAATTCAAAAATCCTTTTTCTATGATTTTTTTTATTTATAAGTGAATTTATAATTTATAATTTTTTTGTTTTAATTTACAAACACATATTTGATGCTTTAGAACTAAAGTTATATTTTCAAAAAATTATTTTAAAAATTTATAAATATATTAATCTAAAATTAATTTTTATCACTTAAATTATATAATTATAATTAAATTACTTTAAGTTTTGAATTCTTTATTTGAGAAAGTGATTCAGATAAATTTTAGTGATTTATTTAAAATCATTTTTTTATGAATTGAGATAAAATAATATATTTTATCAAAATGATGGATTTTATTAATTTATCAATATATAAGAGAGGAATATAATTATAAAAAACCATATAACTGATCAAATATCTAGTTAAGGAATTATTTTATGCAATTTAAAATAATTTTTATAGTCATAATATGCAACATCTTGATATTTTAAATGAGAAAAATCATCAATGATAATATATATGAAATGAATCAACAAGTGTAGAAGATATAGTAACACACCGATAAATTCAATTGTATTTATTTTTAAAAAAGTTCAATATCTTTGATATCTTACAGTGCACACAATTTCGGATTTAAATAAAATGTGATAAAATATTAAAATATTAATATTTAAACATGAACAATATAACCTAGCTATTATGATGGTTATCAAGAATATGACTAAATTAATTATGAAAATTATACGGTTTAAATTTTTTTAAAATTAATTCAATGGGAATATATTAACTATAAATAAAATAAGTTTCATTTGAATGAAAATGGAAGTGTTTTATGAAAAACCATACTGTTCTAAAAGGTGGTTTAGTCGCGCTTTGAGAACATAATTTAAAATTAAAATTAATTTTTTTTATAAAATTTATTTTAAAAAATAAAAATAATTATTTATATAAAAATTTAAAAATTACATTTGGGTGAATTTTTTATATTTTTCTGAAATAAGTAATTTTTTATGAATAGTGAAACATTGTTATTTTAAATAAAATATGCCTTTCCCTTTAAAATATTTACATTTTTAAATTATATTTTAAATTGGTTTTAAAGTATAATTAGTTCAATAATATTATTTAATGTCTAATTTATTCCATTTTAATCTATTTCATATTGAATAATGATATAAAATCTTTTTAAAATTTTGAATGCTTTTCTTTACAAAACCAGTTTTTTGAACCATCTTTAGGTTTAATTTTAAATGGAATCATGTCACATTTTTGGATTTAGTTTAGAAAAAAGTATTACATATTTGGAGTCATAATAATTTAAATTATAAAATATGTTCAACTTAATTAAGACCCTAATGAATCATTAAAGAAGTAAAATTAATTATCACATTTAAGGGAAAAGTGCGTTTACCGGATGTTAAACTATGAAGATAAGTGTTAAAAATGACCTAAAACATGTCAAAAAAAATTATATGGATATATTTAGAACTTATAACCTTTATTATTCATGTATGTACCATTTTTTGAGGCTTTATGAATGATAAAAATGTGGGTATCACTTTATCTTTTAAAAAATTCTATGTGTGTCCACTCACCCACTTTTAAAAGGGAACCCCCTCTCATAACCGCTTCACAATTCAAAAACTATTTGGTTTAGATGATACCTACCCAAATATATTTATCACATCTATACCCATATCTTATAATCCTTAATTATATTTTTAATCTCTCCTATGAATGATTTAGAGGTAAACCAAAAGAGGCTCTCTAAAGAATAGGTAAAATCCTAAAACATGCAATGTTTTTTACTTTCATCCTCTACCTCCTTAAAATCATATGAAAATGTGATAATATGATAATAAAAGTTTACCATATATACATATATGTTATTATTTTAATGTAATTATCCATATCAATCTCTACTTTCATTAAATTGGAAACAAACTTGTTGATCGTCTGTACGACAAATGACCTCCTCGCGAACCTATGTTATTTTTTTACCATCACCACCATTCAAGGATGGATATAATTATGGATTTATATATTTTATATAATGTATATAAAATTATTTTTCTTCTTGAATTATGATATAAAATATACCATCTTACTTTTCAATCTGTAGGGGATATAATAACATCGCTCTTGTGTACGGCAGACTACCGCATCATGAAGCGATGTGACTCATTTTTCATTTTATATATACATGGATGGTAATAAGGGTGTATTTTATTAATTAAAATGATATATATTACATAATAATAATTAAATGGTGAATTAATATTTATTTTTAATTCCTTCCATTCATTAATAAAAATGGAAACAATGTTTATGCATACATACAACCTACCATCTCTATAAAAGATGTAATCCATTTTCTATCCCAAAACATTATGGATTACTATGAATAAATATATAAAGAATATATATGATATTTGTATAATGTTTATAATTATATATATTATGTAACCATGATCAATATAAAAGGAATTAAATTTATGAACCAAAACATACATGAAAAACAAGGCAATTATCAAACCAAACAATGATTTATAATGAACCTATATTTTTTATATAGGATTATCGAACATGAATGAAGGAAGGTAGACCTATATTAAGGTATTATAATCTCTCTTTTACTTATGTGAGACATATTCCATATTCACAATTTATTACTTTTTGTGGTGTATATACTTCCACCATTGATTTTTTATATCTTTAATCTATTTCCTGCAATGGTATTTACTATTTCATTTAAATTTACTTCATTCATGGGGCTTATGATTCAAACATGATATATGTAGTAAGGGTTTATTTCACAATATAATCATTATTCAGTATTCTTTATGTTTAAGTATCCCTTAAGATAATTATATGAAATTTATATATTAAAATAAATAAAACTTATTATTGAATGATATTTATGATTTTTTAAGTAATATTACCATTTTTCTTGCCTTGGTACTTAAATTTTTTGATATTTTTTTAAAAATGTAACTTTATTTTTCTCTTCGATCGAAAATCATTTTTCTTCCAAAACCATGTTTTTAAAAAATATTTTCAATTTTTTTTAAAAATACCAAAAGATTTATTAATTAATTTTTTACTCATTTTTAAATTTTTAATATTTTTATAAAAGAAATAATTAGATATTTTTCCAAAAAATCCATTTGGTATTTTATTAAAAATATGAAAAGAATCATTATTTTAACTTGTATGAAAAGAACAAAATTATCTACCTTTAAGAACATTGAATGTTTTAATTATTATTTGAAAAATTATCAAGTATATTATAAAATAAAATTATTTTCATAATATTTTTTTAACTTTTAATTTTAATAGGATATTTTTAGAATCAAAACCATATATTACTCAAAAATGATATAATGGATTTTTTGTGTTATTTCCAATTATCAATGACTAAAAACCTCATTTTACCTTATGATCAAAAAGGAATATATTGTAATGATTATATCCTAATTATTCCACCATATGGTTTATTATCATTTTAATAGTCCAAAATATTTTTATAACATTCTCCATATTACTATGAATGGTTTATTATTATGTTTATTGATTGTGGAATGTATTAACATTTAATATGCTATTTTTTCAAATATGGATGTTTATTTTGATTCTATTTCACCCCAATAAAATGAATAAATAATTGGAATTATTAATTATTGGGTGGGGTCCAGAATTACATATCCTCTTGATGGATCAACAGTTCACATGAGAAAAATTATTTGTCCAAATTAAATTGGGTTTTACCCCTAAATTTAATATTCCTTTTAAAAGGTCTTGATAGTGTATTTCAGATGCCCAACATTATTCCTCACCTCATTATGATATTAAATATAGTTATTTCATGTGGTTATTTGACTACATAGAATATATTTGGTTATATTTCAAGATCATGTGTTTATTTATATAGAATTATATGATCCTCATTTGTTACAACCATATTATTATTCATGTTCATGTTATTTATTAAATAAAATGTGTTTGAGTTATTTATCTTTTTATATCAATTATGTCTTATGTATTCATGATAGTTTCCACTATAAATATACCCTTAATAAGCATTATAAATCACCCATTTCTTATGTTTCTTTTCCCTAGGATGTTAGGAACTATTTTATGATTGATATACATGGATATTATAGAGGAAATAACGTTGATCTCAAGAAAATTAATTTGTTATAATTTTTATTTTCACTTGTATATGAAATCAATGTATGTATATAGTTTTCCAAGACTACTAAACTATTAGGTACTTCAGGATGTGATTCCTTTGATCTAATTCCAATATAAAAATTTAACCAGAAACTCTAGGATACTAGGGTTGGGGTCTTTCTTATTGTTATCAGAGGAAGTTTAGTAGAATCATTTTGGAACTAGATTGAGAAAATCTTAGATTAGGGAGAATAACCCTAATATAGACATCAAGGATAAGTATAAAATAACATCCAAATGTTTTGGTATGGATGAAATTATATGGTTTTACTTAGAAATACATCATTCTCTAGATACTGCATATAGATGTAGTTATTGAAAAACTGTACCAATAGGTTATAACTCCAAAAAATCTGTTTTATGATTGACTTGTGCCTTACATGGTACTTGAATATGGACCAAACTATGCACCAATTTGGAATCTCATGTGGGATATTCTTAGGATTATTCACATTTTATTTACACACCATTATGATGGATATGATTTTTTTTTAAAACATTCCAAAAAACCATGTTTATGATTATGAGATAAACCATGCATAAAATTTTAAATTTATGTGAACTGTTTCACTACTTTTATGATTGTACATTAGTATTGAAAATGTTATAATCTAATCAAGTGTATTCCATTATTTAGAAATTCTTCCTTGTGAAAGGAATGTGAATTGTTTCAATGAATTTAATCCATTGTGTAATAATGATCATTTCTTTGATATACTAAATCAAATATTTATAAGGGTACAAGTCTCCCAAACATTATTTTCTTATGAGGACTTAGTATCCTGTGATATAAATATAGATAAATAATTCCAATTTTATTATGTATTCAACTGTAAAAAAGAGACATAGAGGATGATAGGGAAAAAATGGATAAGGGGAAGAAGGGAATAATGGATTTCCCCACATGTAATAATTAGGGAAATAATCACCATTATACTTTCTTGAAGGGAATGATATTTTTTTACTAATCTGGATTGAAATACCACAATAGTCTTGATTTCAAGGGAAGGAATGAATTTTAAAATGTAAAATGCTTTAAATACAATTATATGGTGAATTATGAAAATTAGTTCCCTAAACATCAAGGTAATTTAACATACAAGAAGTCAAGAGAACAAGGTCAAGCCTTGAGTGTCAAAAGGAGGATGAGAGAGACCCATCACGAACCATGACCGAACCCGCCGCCGCGAGATGCGAACCCTAACCCTAATCCTCGCACTTTTGCTGAAGTTGTTGCTGGTAAATCATTCGAAATCTCTTCTGAACACGACGATGCTGTCCAGAACATTCCGATCAATCCAAAGACATATCATCATAGAGGTCAACTTGCCATCGCATTCTCAACCGATGAGGTTAGCTTTATTTCTTTGGATATTCAGTATGTTCTGGTTGGGAAATTTTAAAATAGAAAGCCTTCACTAAAATTTCTTTGATCTTCTTTGGAAATCATCAGATTTATGGGATTTCAATTGGGTCTCCTCAACACCTCTTACATTGTGATACGACTTGACTCCGTTGAGAGTTATTACAGACTTTGGGCTAAACTAACTTGGTCATTTTGGGTCTTCCAGATGCGAATTCTTAAATGGACCCCTGACTTTGATCCTCAGGTTGAATCCCCGATTGTTCCAGTATGGGTTGGATTTCTTGGACTGCCTTTACACTTATTTAAGCAAACTGCTTTGTTTTCTATCTCTTCACTCATTGGCTACCTGATGAGGCTTGATTATGCCACAAAAACTCTCTCTAGGACCTCTGTTGCAAGAGTATGTATTGAAGATGATGTCTCTCAACAATTGCCCTCGTATATTTGGATACAAAGTGGTGACTTTGGTTTTTCACAAGAGGTATATTATGAGAGTGTACCAGACTACTGCCATCTATGTTACGGGCTAGGGTATAATTCAAATAAATGTGAAAAAACTAATAGTTGTTCCAAAAATTTAACATCAATATGGATAGAAAAGGATAAAGGAAGGCAAGAAATTGTGGATGATCCCTCTAAAGGTGTTTGAAAGGAAAGAGAATATGAGGATAAAATGGGTTTGAATTCTCAAGCACCTGAATGTCAAATTTCAGATTTTGTTCAGGATGTTCTTGATGCCAAACAACAAGAGCATCCTGAATCTTAAAATAATGAGATTGTTCTTTCAATCATGATAGGAGTTAAAATTTCTAAAAACCAGGTGATTAGAAAAGGTATGAGGGTGAACAAAGAAGTTCTACAACAAGATGTTGATGAATCTTACCATATGAATTCTGGTAAGATTCCCAATGTGGGGGAATCCTTGCATTGGAAGGAACAAAAAGGGAAAAAAATCATCATGGACCCTGATGGATTCATCACCACAATTCCTAGGAAGGCTAGGAAGCATATAAAGAATGCCATCCATGAGAGATACATTGTCACAAGATCATTTGCGGCTAAAAGCTCTGCCCTTGAGATTCCTTCACAGCCATTTTCCTCTGAACCTCTGCCTGAATACTCACAATCCTCTGATTGGTCTGACGAGGATGCTCATTAAAGTTGCTAACGATTTCATCAAAGATCCTTTTTCTGATTTCAAGAGCTTTGATTGAATATCACTTTTAAAGAATTGTTTCAACTACTGGATGTTCTCTTCTTGGGCCTGCGGCTATTGATCTTGCCTGGTTTTTGGGTTATTAACCAAGAAATTTATATGATGCATTCTCTCTGCCTGCCTTGAGTTTTTGATTCATGTCCTGTTTTACATGGAACTTATTTGGATGAAGCTGCTGCTATGTGATTGGATCTTGATTTTTACTGAGTCTATCATCCATATTTTCTGGCTTGGACTAGCTGGTCTGCATTTACTACTTGGTTCTTAGTCTGTTTGCTACTTTGGAGTTTTCTATGACTATTAGATGCTTTTCATTCTTGGTTCGAAGTTATTATGCATGTCATATGCCCTGTTTGTTGAAAACTTGCTTAATCTGTTCTGTCTTAATAGTGATTTGTCCAGATTGCTCAAGTTCTGTTTTGGATTTTTTCTGGTGGTCTTTCCTTGCACCTGTATGGTTGCGGACTTGCTGAGATGATGTGCTGATTGATTCATATATTCTTGGGCAAGCATTGATCCTGCACTGGACTTTGAAGTTCCAGAATGCTAAAGATATGGTGGGACTGATCATGCAGATCTTCTTCTGGAATCTTTTGATGATTTTTTCCTAGTTTATAAAGTTGTATCTTTGTTGGTATTTTCTATGTTTAAGATGGTGTATGCATTTTACACCTCAGGATTTACTTGTAACCTTTTTATTTAATAAATTTCTTTTTGCATGGATTGGGTAACCAATCCATGTCACCTCTTCAAAAAAAAAACAAGGTCAAGATTATACTAATACTATAGTCTAAGTGGAATAAATTACTTGTCTATTTAGTTTAAATAATTATGTTGAAAAGGTATTTTATCAATTATATAATCATTATAGTAATCATAAAACATATAAGTATTTAATAATTCTACATTTTATTTAAGGATTTAAGAGAATTTTTAGAATGATCATGATGGCTAGGAAAAGTGATTCAGTGGCATGTTGAAATTTTATGAAAACACATGAATGAGGGAAGAAAACCCTTAATATGTGCTTAATTTTG
Source organism: Viscum album (assembly GCA_963277665.1). Classification (NCBI taxonomy): domain Eukaryota; kingdom Viridiplantae; phylum Streptophyta; class Magnoliopsida; order Santalales; family Viscaceae; genus Viscum; species Viscum album. Next base: position 54,764,165 of record OY728143.1, on the reverse strand, counting down.
AGATACTAATAATAAATAGATTTTTATGAGATTGTATTGATCAAAATGAAATTGGCTAATTATTTTATGGTTTATGTTATCTTTATAAGAGTTTAATTCATGTTTTAATTTATAGAATATATTTGACAATATGATATATTTTTTAGCAGCATTAATTCTGTAATTAAGGTTTTAGGGTGATAAAGGTATTCACATATTTGGAATATGAAATCAAGATACCCATTATATATTATGAGAAATATAATGATTATTTAATTACCTTCATTCTAAATTTCATTACATTGAATATAATCTAAAATATTTTGGATTATTCTTAACATTAACTATTTATAAAATTAATTATGATTAATTAATAGAGTAAGAATTATTGTATTATAGATTAATATATCATATAGGATAACTTGTGTGACCATTCTTTTAAAAAAATAAGAAGAATAATTTATTACTCTTTTATAGATCTTTGGACATGTTAAATTTTTATTTTAGTAATTCATGCATTAAAATTTATTTTGGATTTTAATTTCTTATAGTAAGAGATAAAGATTTAATTTTTCAAATTAAAACCAATGGATAAATGTTTTATTATGAAAAACAGACATCTCAAGTAAGTATATTTCATTATAATCCATGATAATAAAATAATTCCTCATCATTTGGAAAATGATATTGTCATAAAAATGTTATCATATTATATTTATATTTAATAAATCCAATGGTATTTTAAATCATAATAGTTTTATGGTATTAATGACATTAAATTTCAATTGATAATTCAAATTATTATGATCATTGATCTCTATCATCCTCTATAATTATTTATTCTCTTCTTTCATTTCTATATGTTCACTTCCAACCAATGTTCTCAAACTTGGAAACCAAGTTTTGTATTATTCTAGATTACCTTTTTAATTACTATTACCTATTATCAAGAGGGGTTTTAAACCTTTTTAGATGTGTGTTTTTCAATAATGGTATTTCAAAATTTTAAACCCTTGATTACTGAGATCAAGTTTAAATTCTGATAATGAAATTTATTGAATGTGTGGAGAATATAAAACCCCAAGATTAAAAAATATGACATAATCTTTAATTTAATATATTAAAGGAAAAAAATATTATAATAAATGGTATCACATTGAGACTTTATGATATATTTATTTTAAAAAAAATTCAATCTCTTTGATATCTTATGATGTATACAACACTGAGTTTAAATAAAATATGATAATATATCAAAATATTATTATTTAAATATGACCATTATAGTCTATCCATTATGTTAGAAGGTATAAATATATTTAAATAAATAATTAAAAATATTTTGTTAACAAATTTATATAATGAATGAAATGGTTATATATTAATTAGAAATAAAATAAGATTCATTTGAAAGAAAAAGAAATGGTTTCTAAAAAACTATATTGTTCTAAAATAAAGTTTAGTCATTATTTACACACATAATATAAAATTAATTTATATCATATCCAAAAAATTAATTTAGTAAAATAAATATTTTTTTTTAAATCTATATGTCAGAATTATTAATGGGTGAATTTTTGGTATTTTTATGAAAATATTAATTTTTTATGAATAGTGAAAAATATTGATTTTTATTGAAAAATACATTTTCATTTAAATTATTTATATGATAAAATTATATTTTAATTTTTTTAATTTGATAGTTCACTTATATTACAATTTATATAATTCATGTCATTTTGATTAATTTCATATTGAATTCTAATATAAAATCTTTTTTTATGTTTTGAATTTTTTTCATTGGAAAAAACGTTTTTTCAATGCATTTGCAGGTTTAATTTTAAATTGATTTCTCTAACTTCTATTGATTGAATTTTTAATAATTTAATAAATATTTATAATCATAATAACTTATATGAACTAATAATTTAAAATTAATTTCATAACATAATGAATATTGAAATCAATAAGAATTAATTACTGTAGTTATGGTGAAAATGTGTTTACCTAGGTATTAAACTAAGAAGATAGGTGTTAAAAATTTACTAAAACTTGTAAAAACTCTTTTTTTGTCCATATGTTGACCTTATGGACACTAGTTATCTATAATTAATCATTTTTTTGCTTGTGTCATGAAACAATATGGGTATCACTTTATATTTTAAAAAATTACATGTGTATCTTACCCCCCAATTATAAAAGGCCAACCACTATCCTCCCTTATTTACACTTGCATAATCATATGATTATGAAAAGACCTAACCAAAAATTATCCTTAAATTCCATCCCAAAAAATAGATGTCTTAATTTGATTATTAATACCTCTTATGATGTCTTTATGTATAATCCTAAAAGGGCTCTCTGAAGAAGAGGTAAAATCATTAAATTATTGTATTTGTTTTATTTATTCATTATCCTCATTAATATAATATTAAACTATGATAACATATAACAAAATTATCCCATATATGTATAGAGTTTATTAATTTAATGGCATAACCAAGATCCATCTTCACATCCATAAAATGGGAAACCAAATCATTGATCATGTGTATGGTGGACTACCACCTTCCGCCCCAAAGTAACTTGTTTTCCATCACCACATTTGAAGGATGGATATAATTATGGGTTTAAATTTTTTATATTATATTTATTAAAATATTATACTTCTTTAATTTTGATATCAAATATAACTTATTATTTCATATTCTTCCAGTGATACAATAACATCAGTCGTGTGTACAACAAACAACCACATCAAGAAGCGACACTATTTGTTTTTACTTTTTTTAAAATGGATTGTAAAAGGATGTATTTTATTAAAAAAATATATTTATAACATAATAATAATTATTTAATATTTATTTATTTATTTTTTCATTCCATCTATTGAGAAAAATGCAAACAACATTTATGTGAATGTACAACCTACCGTCTCTATGAATGGTGTTATACATTGTCTATATCTAACATTAACATATTAATATGAATACATATATAATAAATATATATGATATTTATATCACAACTAATATTCTGGAGATTATGTAACCATGATCAATATAAATGTAATGAAATTACCAAACCAACATATACATGAAAATTGAAATAATTATCACATGAAACAATGATTTTAACAATGAATTGATAATAAATGGGTCATAAAATACTATACAGATAAAATATAATGTATGAAATAAATTATAATGGGTTTTTAATACATTTATAATAAACCTATATTTAGTATACAAGAGGTTCAAACACATATGAATTAAGTCAAACATAAGGTAATGGTTTGTTGTCTAACTTTAATATCCATGAGACATATGTCATATTCTCCACTTATTATTCTATGTGGAGTATATACTTCCCATTTTTATATGCTATATCAAAAATCCAATTCTATTGATTATTTTTAATGTTTAATTTGATTTTAATTCTTGTATGGGGATTATTATTCAAATTTTTCCAAACTGGTAAGGGTCTATTTAATAATGTCATGATTATTTGGGATTATTTATGTTTAAGTCCCCTTTACAGGAATTATTTGATATTTATATCTTAAAATAAATTTATTTTATTCGCCTAGGGATATTCATCATTTTTAATGTAAATAATACATATTTTAAATCTCTATGATACTTATATTAATTGATAAAATTTTTATAAGAAAACCCAAATTTATTTTTCTCTTCGGTCGAAAGTCCTTTTTCTTCCAAAACCATATTTTCTAAAAATATTTTAATTTTTTTACATTCTATTAATTATTTATTAATGAAAATTTCACTGATGTTTACATTTTTATGGATTTTTTCTCTAAGGAATCATCCTATCATTTTACAAACAAATCCTATTTATATTTGACTTAAAATATGAATATAATCTTTAATTTAACATGTACAAAATGAATAAATTTTTTTAACTTCATGACCACACAATTTTTTAAATCAAATTTTAAAAATTTAAAATGTTATTTTCAAATATTATTATATTCATTTTTTTTGAATTTTTTTAATGTTGATCTCCAAAATTAAAAGGACATCATTACTTAATGTATTTAATGGAAAATATATTTTATTTCTATTCATCAATGAAAATAACTATCATTTTACATTTTGATCTATTGGGAATATGTTGTAATGATTATATCCTAATTATTTCTCTTGATTTTTCATAATCCATTGACTAGGATGTAATATTTTGATACCATTATGCATGTTACTTTGAATGGTTTGTGATTATGTTTATTGATTTTGAAATGTATTAACATTTTATATGCTAGTTTTTTTCAATAAAAGTGTTTATGTTTATTTTGTTTAACCCCTTTTATTTGGGGAATGAAATGGAATTGTTATATGATAGGTGGGTATCAAAATTACATAGCCCCTCAATGCATCGAATGATATCATGATACAAATCATTAGGCCATATTAAATGGGGTTTTACCCATAGATTTAAATTGTCTTATGAATGGACTTGAATATACATTTTTTATGTCTGATATCATACATTCCCTGAATATGAGATTAATAATTGATGTTCAATATTATTATTAAATTTATTCAAATATCCATGGTTATGTTTCAAGCTCATGTGATTATTTATATTACATTATTTGACTATAATTTATTCATTTCATATTATTCTTTCTATCAGTTTAATGATTAAATGTCATGCATTTTAGTTATTTACCTTTACATATTGATTATGACTTATGTATTCGTTATTTCTTCTTCTATACGTATACCATTACCAATAACTAGAGATCATAAATTTCTTATGTTTCCTTTCCACATCATTTTAGATGTGATTTATGATTGATATACAGGGATATTCTGGATGGAATAAATATGGTCTCAATGAAAATATTTTTTTTTATTTTAGGTTTTCAAATGTATTTAAAATTATAGATTATATATATTTAACTAAGACAAATAAAATATTCAGTCTTTCGATATGTGATTCGTTGTGTGAATTTCCAATGTAATGAATTTACCATTGACTCTGGGCTACGAGGTTTAGGGTCTTTACATTATACCAATGTTTATCCTTTTTGAAAAGTAATATTTTAATCCTGAAAAATAATTATTTCTAAAATGTTGGTAAATTAAATTTTGGATTAATTTGATATTCAAATAACAATTATTTATTTTAAAATACACTATTTTTTGTATTTAAAATAATAAATATTCCTAATATTATCCCATACATAAATTTTAAGAATAAAATAATATTTTTATGATAAGATGTTTTTTTCGCATTATGTGTACTAATACTAAAATTAATTTTTTTAACTCTTGAAAATTATAATTTATTAATTTATAAAAATATAAAAAAATCATCATTATCAAATAAGTAAATATTTTTTAGTCTAATTATTTCCATTAAAATTACATTCCATGATTGAAAGTGTAGTTACCACGGTAAGGGTAAATTGGTGTTAATATCATTTTAAATTTTGAATGGGTTTAAAGAAAATGAAAAATATGATAGATAAAGGTTTTTGGAGGGTTTATTGACATTATATATTTCCTAACACCATTATTATACATTTTTTGTTCCATTTTCTTGGAATAATTGAGTAATATTATTAATAGAAAATGATTTCTTAAAAAATTTAACTTCTATTTACTTTTAAAAGGAGACTACCCCTCCCCCCATTTAAATGACACTTTAAAATCATTGGATAAACCAAAAATATTCACTAGTATATCTTCAACACCCCTTCCATGAAATATAATCCATGGTCTCACCAAGAGTCCATGATATGTATCCTTATGAATCTACCCTAGGTAGAACTTCCCTAAAAGAGTTAATACTCTCCATTCACCCATTATAGTTCTTTCCATCTTCTACAACCCTTGTTTTCCATCTATACCCGGTGGCATGATAACACCATAATTATTATTGTGTTGATGTTTTCTTTATAAAAATGGAATTTATATTTTATAAATTCCTCCAAAATCCCTATTTTAAAGGAAAACACCATTATGTGTGTGTGTGGACTACCATCACTATGAATGACATGCACATTTTTCTATCACCACATAAAATATACAGTTCAAAAAGGATATTAAATTAAATTATAAGTATTATAATTTTTTTATAACTCTTAAATGATAATTATATCATTTCCAACCCCTCCTATTCTATTGGAAATTAACACATCATCCATTCATACATGTGGACTAACGCCTTAATAAAATGAAATGTTTTATTTTCCTTAATAACATAACAAGGAAGGATTTAATGTTGTATTTAATATGTAAAAATAATTATTTTTGACAAAATTGATATTCTGTAATTTTTTTTCATTATCTATATGAAATTATTGATAAATGTATTTAGAAACATTAACCCCCTTAAATAGACTTATTAAGGAACCTTTAATTACATGGGTATATTTTGGTGTAACCATATAAGCTATATTATTATTTTTATAATGGAATAATAAAGGATATATATATATAAATAATTTTAAAGAACATTAGGTTAATTTACAAAACCATTGATCATAGTTAATAAATATAATATTTTATGATGAAAATTTCAAGACAACCCAATGTAATAAACTTAAAAAGAAATTATATAAAAATAAATTCTATATTATAATAAATGGACTTTAGAAAATTTAATATAGTTTAATTAGGATATTTTTTATCATATAGTATATGGTTAAATATCCTTTTAATAATGAAAAAAGTGATACATGGAAAAAATTTATATAGGGGTCCAACACAACATTTTCCCTTTAACCAAAATCCAATGAAAACAACATAAAGTCATAACCAACATAATAATAATTATAATATTCTTATGATTACAATTCATGAAAATGGGATGAACATATTTGAATGATATATATTATTTTCTACAAATGGAATATTCCTAATGCTCATTATTGGCCTAATATTAGAGTAGTCCCTTTTAGACCTATTAATCTTCATAGAAGTATGAAAAAATACCTTATCATCCATATTTTTTCCCATTAGATCATTATTTCACTAAAAAAAATATTTGTCTCTTGATTATTTTCATCTTCATATTGGTAAAAAATACTTCCCAATATTCTAGTAATACCAAAAGAAATATTAACATCATTGATGTTTGAATGGAAAAATATTCCATATAGATCATGTATACAAGTGAAATAATCCTGAATGAGATCATTATTATAGAACACTTCCTATATCAGGTGTCCCTTATGATTATCTTCACTATGATGTTGTGATAAAAAACCAGAGGTAGGATAGTCTCCCATGATTCCACCACCCCTTCTCCTTAATAAAGTACTATCCTCACCATTAACTTTAGGTTTAGAAAAATATATCCATATCCCCACAAAATGAACTACTTTACAGTTTAACTACTACTGTAGGGGGATAACCATAGACAAAGCATTTTTATTAACATGAAATGAAGACTATAATTTTACAGATATATCCTTATCATCATTACATAAATCTATACATTCTTTTTTTTCATTATCCCATGAAAACTCATCCTTTTTTTGACTCATCCTTGATGATGTGGTTAGACCTTTAAAAAAATATACAAAACTATAAAATCCTTGATCTTGAATAGAAGAATAAAAAAATATTCAGATATAGAAACTAGATTACTACCTAATGAATTATCATTATAATCGATAGTATAATGATGAGTTAAATTCCTATTATGACCAGTCTTATAAAAAATATTGACTTCATTTTTCTTATTATTAATTAATTTCTTCTAGATAGAGGAATATTAATCACTATTAAGACACGTCGAGTAGGATAATGATTTCTTATATGTAATACTATTATCGATAATTAGTATATAAGAAAAGAAAAAGGTATTTATATTCTCAGAACCAATAAATATATTCAAATCATCCTTCCATGTGGAATGATACACCTTAACAGTTAAAATTTATCTCAAATAAACTTCCAAAATGACCCTATAAATGAATTCAAATATATTCTATTATTTTTATATCCATCTTTATTGGCACTCAAATTGATGAATAAATATTATTAATAATCTTTGGATTCCAAAAGCTATAATTTTAAAAAATTATCTAACCCATACATGGGTGATGAATTTTGTAAATTAAATGGGATTGAAGCTCAAATTACATTCTAACATACTTAGAGGCCCTCGTTTTAGAGAGATGATACCAAATCCCCATGCACTCTCCTTCAATTTTGAATTTAAAAATAAATTTCGAAAAAACATACCCAACTGGAATATAATTCATGTTTATAAATACATAAATCAAAGATAATTTGATTACTAGATCCTCATTTTTCCATATATTTTTCCTATTTATGAGATACATTCACATGATGATAGAGTGGAGACATAAAGAAAATATTTCTAAGACTAAATATTTACTCATGATCATATAAAATATATCAAAATTATTAATGATCCAACCTCAATAATTTTCACGAAGGGAAGAGGAAAATCATCTAATAAAATATAAATACATATATTCATTTATATTTCTCAAAGGCACCTCATTGGAAGTTTAATCAACAAGGTATGTTTGAGGGGGTTTAGGGATCTTAAAAGAAGAGAGTTTATTCTATTTTGAATCCTCACTAGATAAAGTCATTATTGTATATGGATCACTAGACACTTGAATATAGTACATCTTATCCTATTAGGTTGTTTTGAATAAAAAAATAATTATGTGTTTCTGTGGAATTATTTTTATATATTTTATTATAAACACAATAAACATTTTTTCATGCTTGTTACAGACTAAAGAGAGGGATCAAGTGGTGCGTCAAGAAATTTTTTTGAGACACCCATATAAAGGATCCACCACAAAACTGATGGTACCTAGATAGAACATAAATTCTAGTAATGATCCACTAGCTAGCCAATAAAATACACTAACAGACCAATGGGGTTTGAAAAAATGCATTGTTTGGTCCATGTGCCATTAGCAGGCTGATGACAACCACTGGAAATGCAGTTAAACCCAGATATATTGAAAAATATATATGTTGGAGTGGGTCCCACTTACCATAATCTATCCTCAATCAGCTATATACAACCCTTATAGGCCCCGAGGGTGTCATTTTTTTCCCTTTAGGTCTATACAAAAACAAATTTATAAAAAATAAACTATGATACTTAATTAATTAAAATGAGTATAGTAGTAGGTTGATATCAATAAATAGAGATTTGGATTTAGTTTTATTAGGTTTTTTAAAGATTTAATTTTATTAAATTGGATAAATTGGTGAAGAAAATATTTGTTTAATTGATTTAAAGAAAGAAAAATGAAAACGAAGAAAATTGATTGATTGGGTTGTAAAAGAATTTGAAAAGCATGACATGGTTTTGTAATTTTAGGGGTTCATGTGTAATTTTATTTAAGAAAATATAAATATTAATTCATTATTGGTGTTGGATTCAAGAATATAAAGATCAAATGGTCACATTATCCTCTAATTGATGCGACAATCACCTATTTTCCTTTGACTGGTAATTTAAGATTTTACCGAAACAAGTTTGTCCTGATACTATTTTTAAAAATAATTTCCCATAAAGTTAACAATGGTCATGCATTATTTAGGGTTTTCAATTTTGAAATATTAATTTCAATTTTTTGATTCAATTATCAATGGTAATGATAGAAGAAAAATAAAGGTATTGTAAGATGAATATGAATTGAGACAAACAAAATACATGAATAAATGAAATAAAATAAATCCAACACACCTTCCCAATTCCATTTTACTAATTCTAGCATATGGTGGGTTTACCCCTTAATCCTTGTGATGAGATAATAATAGGGAAGTATAAAATAAAAATAAATGATAAATAAAAAGAGAGATGATCTCGGGGAGGGCCCTGCATAATGCACCTTCTCGCTTCAGGATTTGGTCTCTGAATTACTAATTAATCTAATAGAATCATGATAGATATATATTTATAGGAAGTAGAGGGTATATGAAATTAATTAACACCATAAATATTTGGTCTAAAGGAGGTCTCAGGTATGTCCCACATCAAGGATTCATTTAAAATTTGAAGATACACTGAAATTACCTGCTTGAATCCCATATCAGGCATTTACATGATGTGAAATGGATTTTCATGTCATGTAATCCTTAAAATCTTTAGACATCACAAATATAGGAGAATAACTTCAAAAAACATATCTCAAAAAAAGTTATGTCGTGTAATTTTATTACATGACATCTAATTTATTTTCATAGTGTATAACTACGTTACGAATTGTACTAGCGATGACGACTTCTCTTTATAAATTCATGATGTGTAATGAAATTACGCAATGTGAAACTATTATACTCCAGTTTTTTTCTATAGTTCAACCTCAAAAGTCTAGTGGCACACTGCTTTGCTTCGGTTGTGGTGTGAAGTGCCTTTTACCTCCAATATTTTCCTCTTTTCATTCCTTTACCAAGAATCATTGTATCCTTTCATAAAAACATAATACAAGTAAAATTGTTCCAAATTTAGAAAGATTTATCATTTAAAGATACAAATAAATACATTAAAACACCATAAAATATATGAATGAAATATTCTTATCAAACCCCAAAACCTCCATAATGTTTTTAAATCCATGGGAGAACAAATATACACCCATAGTAGAGAAACTAATTTATCAAATACATTGATGATTCATTCTAGAAACATTATTTGTCACTTTGTTCTCAATCATGTGATTTATTACATTGTTATCTAATTTTCTTACACATTTATTCATGAATTATTATATGTGGATATAGAGTGTTTATCAAAGGGCTTGTTTTAAGAAATATTATTCTTTTTTATTTATTATACTTATCATTACTATTTATTATAAGAGGGATATGTGATCACTTCTACTAAAGTGGAGGGATTTGTGTTTCTAGATTTTTCTAATGTGTTCCTTGCTACAACCTATAAAAATAATTGACTGTGTTTAACTTTACAACCCTAGAAAGGAAATATTTAAACAAAAAATTATGAAAAAATTCCGAGATAAGAAATTGGGATTCCTTATTGATTATTTTTGAACTTTTTACTAATTAATTATTCTTTTCCTTTAATATTTTTTATTGTAATATACATAAACCATAATAATTTTTTATCACTTCATTTGATTTAATTCAATAAAATTTATATTTAATTTAAAAATAAATTAAATTTATAATGAAATTCCCCCCCTTACCTATTTTTATTTGGACTAAATATATTTATCAGAGCCAACCATGATTTGAAAACCTCTACCTATGTCCTAGAATTATAAATTAATGATAGACTCTACATATAATTCCAATGGTGATGTGGAAGGAAAAGTTATGTGAATATCCACCTATTTTTATGGAACCGATTACAAATATTATAGTACACAAATGTCCACTTCTCTTAGAAACATAGGATATCTGGTTTAGATATTTATTACCAGTAGTTATACCCCCACTAAATAGTTAAAAGAAAAATAAACCCCCAAAAATCTAGTCAAATTTGATCTTCATTCAAATGATATTATTTCACTAAATTATGGTATAGATAGAAATAGATGTAATCGAGTATCCATGTAAAAAATGGATCATGAAATTTGTAAATACATATATGTTATTGATGAATTTACAAATAATGAAACAAATAATAGGATTTATAAGTAAAAACACAATTACGAATGATATAGTATGTATCCTAATGAAACAAAAACTGAGTTATTTTTATGTTTCACTAATATTTGAAATGTTATTATTCCTGTAGATGATGATTTTTTAGTGGATACATTTGTGAAGAAGATACTTTTGTTTTTTTAGTTATTGGGAACCTAAAGAGATGGAAAAATAGGATGCAAAGGATGTTAAAATCGTACTAGTATAAGAACCCATAGGTTCACATATGAACTATGAGATTATAATAAAAATGAAATTGGTTAATGAAAAAAAATATTCCATGGAGAATAAGATGATTTATTTCATAGAAAATGATAAAAAGTCTTCCAAAAATTGATGATGATATAACTCATCCTACCAAGAAGATGACAATGTTCTTCAAGATGAATAAGGATTACCACCATGATAATAAGGAGAAGAAACAATGTAAACTAGAGCTATGATTTTATGACTATAAAAAAGGGATACATAAATAGGGACTATCAAAATATTATAAATAATAAGGATAATAAAGAAAAAAAATCTTTTAGGATATTAACATCGAGTGATAGATATGAATAACCTTGTCCATTAGAATCAAGTGATTGAAGACCCATGAATCTCATGGAGAACATTGATGTAAGTAAAGAGGGGAATTCATTCAATTTTTATTACTCACCTGGACACTTTTTTTTATAATGATCTAAGATTTATAATGGATAATTTTAAATAAGTATTTTTTGAACATACCTCAAATTTCATAGAGGATAAAAATAAGTATAATATAGTTGTTAATTAGAAGGAATAATTTATAAAGATATATAGAAATTAAAAATGGAAAATTATATGACCAAATCTTTTTTATAAAATTTTTATGAATATAAAAATGGAATATTCGATTTGTAGCTGAATGAAAATGATATTCTGAAAAAAATATATTTAGATAATATTAATTTACTAACGGTTTTTATAAAGGACTAGACAAATATTGGAGAACTAGAAAATACAATCAAAGAGCATAAAATTTTCTTAAAAAATTTATCTAAGGTGAGTTAAAAATGATTTTTTTTGGGTTCCAAATTGAATAAGAAAGTTAATTATGGTTTTGATCTTTCATATCATGTTAGAACCTAAACAATACCACCCTTATTATTAAAGGGTTCAATCAATACAAAATTTTCAATTATTTTTGGAAAAGAGGTATTCTTATTTTTCGATGTGATTTCAAATATTCCTATCATGGAAGGCTGGAATCCATTCATCATTCCAAAAATATTTATTATAGAAAAAAATTTCAATGATTTTTTTTGTTTAAAAATATAATTTGGATACCATTTAGGCACAAAAAATTTTGGTTCCAAAATCATTATTATTTTAACAACTGGGCCCCATTGACAGTACATATTCCTCACCCTAACATGATTGTCGAGTCCTATCCTACTAGGTACCACGAGTTTCCCTGAATACACATGGAGAATTTATAACATCCTATTAATTTTTTAGGAACTCCTAGACACTCATTTTTGATCATTCTTTAGTTGGGGTTTGTCTCGGGTGTTTTTTGGAAGAAATGTGAATTTTTTTAGAAGTTTTTAGGATGTACATTATTGGCACATGATTTTCCCAAACCTTCTTCCCTCTTAATGTAAACCGTACAAACCTAGATAGTAGGGGGTTTTAATAGTTGAGGCAGAGTTTAAAAAACAATGATCCCATATAGTATATACCTTTCACCCAATCATAGGAGAGAATGGTTAGGGCACACATTTTTTCAAACTATGCGGCCCTACCCAGCTAACCATGCAAGTGGTGATTTTTTATATCTAGAAAATTAATTATAAATTTCCTAAACCACTATTTCTTCACCTACTCATCCCTAACTAAGTATTAAATGAAATCCTAGGTCATTATGTCTATCATGAACCAATTTGGATCCTCCAAACCCCTTATTAGGAAGATCGAAGCATGAAGAACCTCTTTTGATTCCTCTATAGTAAGTGGTCTTCACATGTTTCTTATCTACCACTATCTCTTCCATTCCTCTATACTGTTCATTAGATCATCATTTTTTTAACAGATCAAAACTCTTTTTTTTTCAAATCATGATTTTAGGTTTGTTTTTTATATCTCTTTTATCATTGTTCATCATTGAAAAATCCCATTGCGGGTGTTATATTACGTGATCTCTATTATAAATTGTACGTGGTTCCATTTAATATTATTTAATTGTACAACTAGTGATTTTTTTGATTGTTGAAATTGATTTCAATTAATGTTTTAAAACCCAATTTTATAAAAATCATAATTTTATTTTACTTGGTTTGTAATTTTGTAGAAAACCCCTAATTCCAAAGGAATTAGTTATTGGGGGTGTGATTTGAAATTGATGGAATTTTTGAAATTTATTTTTGAAATAGATTTTGAGAAAAATAGATTAAATAGATTTTATAAAAACCTACGATTGGTTTTATTTTGAAAAGGGATTTAATTATTAATAACCTCATGTTATGATTTTGGAATGAAATATTTATTTTGATACATGAAATGGGGATATTGTATTTTAAACTAATTTGAAATTATTTTCCCATTATTGATTGTATGGTAGAGAACATGCAAGCCTGGGTGGTTACTAGCTTATTTGGGACATACATGCAAGGATGGTAATTACCTATAAATGTATTAATGATGAAAACACTAAGAAAATCTAGTTAGGCATATCATACTCTTAATAGAATATTGATGAGTCCTATTCAGATTAATCCCGTGGGATGTGTGTACTCATATTACCAGAACTCTAATATGAAATTTTGGGGGCCCTATAACTTAGAACTACCACACCATAGTTAAAATAATCATGTTTCTTATAGTTATTACTTTGATACATATTCCATTGATTCTGAAACTACATTACTCATGCTTAGTGATTTATATAAACTATTTGTATATAAATTTTTTACTTAAGACATTTTTTAAAATTTTTACATAATCTGAAATGAAAAATCATGTTTTTTTTAAATATGAAATTTTAATTATATATCTATGAATCAAAAAATTGAAATCAATATTTGGTTATTTATTTATGGAATATTATTATGGATCACTTGGTGAGACCCTACTGGGCTATAGATCACTCCCTACCTTTGCCTTTTGGAATTTGTAGATTTTTTGATACAAATTTTGATTAAAGGGAAGAAGCCTCTTAGATGAGGTGGATGTTCTTGACACATTAGGCATAGAGTGTTGATACCTTCATGATTTTGAGTTTTATTTTCTAATTTTTGTTACTTTGTTAATGCACTGTTTTGGTTTTGATTTTTTTGAATTATGGTACTGACTCCTTTGTGTGTTTTCTTTGTGCACACTGATATGCACCTATTTTTTATTCATTTTTTGTGAAAAATTAATTCCCTCTTTATCTTATATGATGATAGGTTCTAGTTTCTAACTAGTGGGTATCATGAATGCCCTTCAGGATTTATCAGTGTTGGATCAGGTATCAGAGTACCAGGGTATCCGGGCTAATTCATGAAAAGTCTCTAATTTTTTTATTGTTGGAAGAATGTCTCATATAAGATTCAAGAGGACCTGTATGGTAAAAGGATAATAGATTCTAGAGTAATATGTGTGGTGACTATCTAGAGTTTAAGCATCTTGAAGTTATTTATGGTGTGCATGTCACATATGATGATAAATCAAGGAGTAATATCATCTATATATACCATTGGATTTCAAAAAACATCTCTATTATTTAAGATGTTTTCTATATTAATTATTTTAATATTAATTTACATAGAACTATTCAATTATGTGGTAATGGTTTTAAATATTCATTTTAAAATTATGTCTTTAATGTTTTTTTATTCCCATGGAATGATTTTATTTTTAACTTCTAGATTTCAAAATGATTTTGTTATTGATTATAAATACCATTTATGTAAAATAGATTAATAATTAATTTCACATGATAGTGATTCATGGATATGGAATTGATTAATTCTTCATTTAATGACATAACCAATAGTGAATCATAAAAATAAAAATCTAGTATGATACGTACTAAAATTTTCATTTTATAATTGACATTTTGTGTGAACCAGTCTAAATTGGTAAATAAAACAATTCATCCAATAATTATAAAAATTAAGTTTCATATTATAAATCCCTTGAACCCATAAACCTAGTATGAAAAACCATATCTTTGATAAACCATATTTTATGATTTATTTCATAGAGGAATAGTTAGGAATATAGTAGTACAATATGAAATAGAAATATGATAAACCAAACCAAAACTCCTTAACATGCCCTTAAATATTCATGATATTCTAAAATAAAAATGAGATAACTTGGGGAAGTATATAATAAATGTGTGATATATAAATTATACTAAGGTAATGATCAAATTATAACATGTAGAATATAATTAATGTGATTTAATAGGAACATAAATGTACCATATGAGGGGTTTCATAAACATGAACCACCAGGCATGATATAAGATGATGACATAATGGTAATATGAAAACGTAGAAAAAACATAAAACTTGTAACATAATATTAGGGTTTCTAGGTATTACTAAACTTATTTTTATCTATATTTTTTTGGGTTTTTGGGGTTGTTTTTGGTTAAAATTTTAAGAGTTTTGAACTTTCTGGGATAGTGCACGGTTGGTGGACACTTTTCCCAAACCGTGCACCCCCTCAGAGAAAATTGTGAAACCCAAGGTAGCAAGATTTCACACAGTTGGTGCATGTTTAGTTAATTTGTGTACCCTATGAGTAGAAATCATGCATCCCATTTAAAATAGCTGTATGAATTGCGCACGTTTTGTCTAAACTGTATGCCTTTACCCAGAAAATCAGGCAGACATGATTTTAATTGATCTGATTTATGATTAAAAATTTAGGAACCCCCTTTATAGGGCCTCAATGGACTTTTACAACCTAATTTTTGTTTCAAACATAATTTTAGCTTCCAATAAGTTTTTTGGCCCCTTAGATCCCTCCCAGAAGCAGCTCAAAGATTGAGGAATTTTCTATGATCTTCCCTTAGTTAGTTTCCTCATCCCGATCTCATTCTCCAGCAATATCTATTCTCTTCCCAAGGTATTCATGGATCCCTATGTCAATTTATGGATCTAATACCTACTTTTTTGAATCTAAAAATTGGTTTTATTCTTAGATCCTTGTTTTTTTTCATTCTCCATTGGATTTTTCCATTTACGACTTTGTGATTCGAGATTTGTTGATCCTGAGGTTGGTGGTTGCATCACGATGCCAAATTTTTATTAACCCTAAATTTATTTATATAATTTCAATTATTTTAAATTAAATTAAATTTATTGGTTTTTATTAATTGGATTTCAATAGGCTTTTTTTGTAAAAACCCAATCCCATTAAATTTGGGTTTTTAATAAAAATGTGTTTTTGGCATGAAATTGGAAAACCCCAAATTAAATTGAATTGTGACGTATTTATAGAAATTGGTGGAATTTTAATAGTTTAATTTAAATTATGAAATTATTTCAATTAAATTATTTAATTTAATTATGGAAAAAGGATTTTATGGAAAATTGTGAAAAACCCCAATTCTATTGAATTGGGGGTTTGTTATTGAATTGATTGAGTTTGTTTGAAAATTAAAATTTTGAATTTAATTTTGAAATTGAATTGTGAAATTGAAAGGGGAATTTATTTCAAATTTATATTGCTGAAAATGGCTTTAAAATGGGTTTTATATAAACATAGGGTTTAATCTTGCTGAAAAGACATGTTCTTGATTACAAAACCATTTTGGGTTTTAAATGGAAAATTTGTATATTTTAAATGGGGAAAGGGATTAATTGTATTTTAATCATTCTTAAAATAAATTTCCCATTGTTGTTTTTTACTAGAGAACATGAAAGCCTTAGAAATATTATGGGCTATTTGGATGGCACTTTATGATTTATGATGTTCTAAAACATCATATTTTCACATCACATCCCTTAGGCGATGGTGATGAGTCATCTTTGGACTTATTTCAAAGGGGTCTATGCACATATTTTTTGTGTCTCAATTTGAATGTGGGGTCCCTATATCTTGTAACTATCATACCTTCTTAGGCATATTGCCATGTTTCTTTTTTTTTTTTTTGTATTTTGAATGAATATATGCCATTATTATAATTTGTTTTAATTCCTTCTGATTTATATAAACTATTTTATATAAATATGTTTATTTAATCCATTAATGAAAAATGACACTATTTTAGAAATGTTCCATCATTCCAAAAGTAAATTATTTGCTTAAATTATTTACATATTTTCAACTGTAAATCATGAATTTTTTAATCATGATTCTGAAATCCCAAACATGTTTGTTTTAAATTTAATGATCTCTTTGGTTAATTTAATATTGGAATTTCTTATGGAATCCTTGGTGAGACCCTATTGGTATTTTATCTCACACCCTACATGCGCCTTTAAGTGTTTTTATATTACCCCCTTCTAGGCTCGAGTAGGGTTAAAACATGTCTTGGTGGTGGTTCTAGATGTTGACCTGTGGACTTGGTGAGTTTCATTTGAGTTAGGGATTGGGAAGTTTTATCTTTCTATTTTTCTAGTACATGGTTGTATATATTAGGGTTGTTATTCCTATATAACATTTGGTACATCTCCGTACGGAGTTTATTTTGTCTTCATATTATCTTGTTATCTTGTTTCTTTTACTTTCACAATGATTGTGGAAAATCATTCCCACATTCATTCTTTTATGATGCTAGGTGCTATTCACCAACCCGAGGGGATGGATAATTCCCTTTAAGATATGTTGATACTAATTTGGGTGTCGGGTTTCTAGGGTACCCGGGCTTGTTGGCGACAAAGTGGTCTCAATTCTCTAGGATGATCTTTTTTCTTGAAGTCAGTATGTATGTGTGAAATCTTGTTGTGATTTAGGAGGTAGTTGTGATTGAGTTACAGGCTAGCTCTCACCACAATGAACCTTAAGTTTCCAGGGGTCATTTGGGAAAGATGTCTTGAGGTTTAGTTATAGTATTTCACTTATTTTGATTTGGATAGAGGGAAATCCAAATCTTGGTTGATCTATATGTTGGGATTAAAATTCCTTTTTTTTCTATATTTGAGTGTAAATATGATGTCTTCCTTGTTGTATTTTGATGTTGTGTAGCATCATGCCTCCAAGAAGATGTGCAATTCAGATCTAGGAAGAAGATGTTTCTAAATCGCAATGAGTTAATCCTCTCATGGACCCAAATCTGGTTGATGTGATTGTGCGCACTGTCCAAGCTTTGGTATAGGAACAACCACCAGTTCCCATCCAGGCTCTAGCTATAAAACCTTAGAGGGACATTATAAATATTTTTTCTCAAGAGTACCTTCACCAGAAGCCAACATCGTTAAAATGATCAAGTTATCCTCAAGAGGATGAGGAATGGTCGAGCATAATGAAGAGTTTTTTTGGGTTCTTGGATGCACTTGAAAAAATCAAATTGAAGTGTGACACCTTCATGCTGGAAGGACCAAGCAGAAGATGGTGGGATTCTATAGTAATAAAAAAGAATCATGAAGGATTAGAGTGGAAGGGATTCATGGTTCTTTTCACCAACTATTTCCATCTAGATTTGATGCTATTGGACATGGATATAGAGTTTTTATACTTGAATAGGCTAAAAAAATCATGATAGAGTATTCAAACCATTTACTGAGGTCATGTATTTCTCACCTGAGATTGCATAAAATAAGAAGAGGACATCTTGAGGGTTTGAGTTGGGACTTAATCAAAATATTATTTTTCAGGTGTTTTTGTTGAATCTTTCTTCTTATGCTGATGTTCCAGATAGAGCACTAATAATTGAAATGGACCTGGACGACATGTCAGGGTTATCGAGACTTTCTTTCTCTCATAATGGAAGTGTCAGTTCCTTCAAAGGGAAGTGGAAACGTGATGATTCTCATGAAATTTATCGATATTGGGTTCATTCTAGACATTCTATAGTTCTTGAATGAGGCCCTTTAGTTTATTACCTGTGTGGAAATCTAGTACATTCAAAGAGGATTTTCATTGAGGCACCCAAGAAATATGGATCCTATAAATGCTCAGGCCACTTGAAGATATTCTTCCATGTTTATTACACTTTTCATAGTATCACAAGATCATAATCACTTATTAAAACTATGTCTCAATAAGACGCTTCATGTGTAAAAGTGTTCCAGCCATCAGTATCTAGAATGAAGATTATTTACATAGTGGAAGAGTCTCTAGAAGAAGTGGATATGGGTCCATCGACTATGATAGGTACCAATAATATATATTTATCATTAGTTGCTGCTTTATTTGATATTGTTTCATCTCATTCATTTATGTAAACCCATATTTTTAGTCTTATAAATCCTTTTATGGAGATTTTATCTTGTGCAATGGGTATTACTATACCCCTTGGTACGAAGAAAGATCAGGGTCTCTGTAGTCCTTTTTGTGTTTTCCCTCTATCAGATATCAATATTTCTTAGAGTTTTCTAGTACTCATCATGAAACCTCTTGATGTCATATTTGATATGGATTGGATATTTCTAATAAAGTCCATATTTATTGTTATCTTTGATGGGTCTCCATTACTACACCCAGTGGCATGTGCCGTGTCTTTCAAGGAGAATGGGACCAAAGGTTGAGTAGAGCAAGATATTCCTATCTAGAGTCAGGGAAATTAATATTGGTATTTTAATTTGATATGAAGAAATAATCTTTATGTGGTGATCTCCCTCCAATTATCATTGAATTTTCCAATGTTTTTCCTTCTGAATTCTATGGTTTGCCCCCGGTAAGGGAGTTTGAGTTTTCTATTGACTTAATTCCTGGTAGTCAAAAAATTTATATTCCCTCTTACCGCATGGAACCGGTTGAACTAAATGGGTTGAAGTCTTAGTTGGATGATATTCTTGAGAAATAATTTATATGTAAGAGTGTGTCACCTTGAGAGGATTCAGTTTTCTTTACTAAGAAAGATGATGGTACACTTCACCTTTGTATTGATTACCGAAAGCTCAATCAAGTTACAGTGAAGAAGAAGTATCTATTTCAGGAATTAATGATTGTTTTTACTAATTTAATGGGGGGTGGGGGGAGTGGTTCTTGAAGATAAAAATTCGATCTGGTTACCATCATTTAAGGGTAAAATAATTTTATGTTTATAAAAATACCTTTCATAGATTGTACTATAATTATGAGTAACTTATCATACCCTTTGGTCTAACCAATGCTACAATAGTTTTCATGAATTTAATGAAAAAGATATTCCATGAGTATCTTGATACTTTTGTGGTAGTATTTGTGGT
This sequence comes from Viscum album, assembly GCA_963277665.1. Lineage (NCBI taxonomy): Eukaryota > Viridiplantae > Streptophyta > Magnoliopsida > Santalales > Viscaceae > Viscum > Viscum album. Next base: position 54,743,227 of record OY728143.1, on the reverse strand, counting down.
TTAAATCCTTGTTTGATCTATGTATGATGAGGATCATGTGCATCGCCTGAAAACAATTTTGTGTTTTGAAAAATCACCGACTTTATGCCAAACTATCAAAATGTGATTTCTAGATATGGGAAGTAAATTTCTTTGGGAACATGGTGTTGGAACAAATAATATCAATCGATCTTAAGAAGGTGAAGGCTGTTATGACTTGGGAACAACCATGACATGTTTTTGAGATTCAGAGCATCTTGGGTCCAGTTAGGTATTATCATTGGGTTGTGAAGGACTTATCAAAGTTAGAATATCTAATGACTACAATAACTCAAAATGAAGTAACTTTTACTTGGGATGAAAAATTTCACAATTATTTTGTTGAGAAAAAATGTCTTTTGACTACTATGTTGGTGTTGACTCTTCCAGATGCTATGTAGCCTTCTTTGATGCATCAAGTTTAAGATTGGGCTGTGTTATTATATAAGGTGATGATGTCATTGCCTATGGATCTCATCATCTTAGGACACATGAGAATAAATATCTGACCCATGAACTTGAACTTGTAGTTATGATGCACACACTTTATAGTTTGCGGAGTTACCGTTACAAAGAAAAGTTTATCGTGTTTTCATACCACAAGAGCATGAGTTATATATTCTCTAAAAAATATTTGAATATCTACGAGAGGTGTTGGGTGGAATACCTGTAATATTTTGACTTTGAAATATCATATACCTTGGAGAATGGGAATGTCGTCATAGATGCTTTGTGTAGGAAATGTCCGACCCAGATAGTGAATTAATCTTCCGAATATTAGAATTTGATGGCGCTCTTTGCATAGTTTCATATTGGAGTCTAGAAATCAGGGGCTGAGGTTTCTTTAACCAGTGTACAGTTGAAATACACTCTTCTCAAGAGTATTCTTCAGGAAAAATAGCTTGATGATGAGTTTTTTATAATTAGAGACTCACATTATGCTGGGGGGACCATTGCCAAGTGGTTGTTCTCCAAATAGAGAATTATATTATACCAAAATCACTTTGTTTTACCGTTAGCGGTAAGGAAATATGTTATGAGAGACTACCATAGCTCCGAGTTGGTTGTTCTCTTGGGATGCTCGAAGATGTTCTGTGACATGCTGTGTCAATTTTGGTGGGAAAGTATGAGATTGGGTATTTCTGAATTGGTCACTTATTATTATATGTTTCAGTAGGTGAAGGTCGAGTACCACAAGCCTTCCAGATTTCTTTATCCACTTCCAGTCCCAAATTAGAAGTGGAATGAGATATCTATATACTTTTTGGTTGGGTTTCCTTATACCCAGATAAAGAATAATTCAATTTTGGTAGTGATCAATGGGATGTCCATGTCAGCCCACTTTATACCCATTCATGATACAAAAAAGTTGAGGAGTTGGGAAATCTCTATGTGAAATATATTTTTCATTTTCATGGAGTTCCATATACTAGAGTCTTTGATAGGAATCCTTGGTTCACTTATCACTTTTGGGGAGGCCTTTAAGAGGCATTGGGATCTCAAGTACATCTGAGCATGACATACCATATGAAATCATATGGCTAGAAAGAAAGAGCTATATATATTCTTGAGGATATGTATCACACTTGTGTTCTACAGTTTGGCAGGGCTTGGGATGATCATTTTGGTATGATTGATTTTTCTTATAAAAATAATAACCAGTATAGGATCAGAATGGATCCTTTTTAGGAATTATATGGCCAGACACACAAATATACTTTGTGTTGGTTGGAGGTTGGTAAAATATCCTTGGTTGGACTCAGTTTGGTGTAAGAGATGAAAGAAAAAATTCAGTTGATTCATTGAAGAATGTTTATGGCACAAAGACAATATAAGTCTTATGTTGATCTTAATCAATGGATATTGGATTTTTCAATTGGTGACCATGTGTTCTTGAATGTTTCACCACAGTTGGGTCATCGATGGCTTGGGAGGCAAGGTAAAATTTCTCTTCATTTTGTGGGACCTTTTGAGGTTGTTGAGAAGGTGGGTAATGTTTCTTACCATTTAGAGCTTCCATCATAGTAAATGTTGATACATAATGTGTTACATGTATCTAAGTTATTAAATTATCTCTCTGATCCATCTCATGTTTTGAGCTAGTGTGATATTGAAGATAAACCTAATTTACCCATGACTAAACAGCCAATCTGGATAGTTGAATCTGATAAAAAGGTACTTCGTGGATGGGCGATACCTTTTTTTCCAGTGATATGGAAGTATGGTTCTAATAATCATGAGACATGGGAGAGGGAGGCACTGATGAGAGGGTAGTGGCCTCATCTTTTTGGATTGGAAGCTTCTTCATAGGCTTTTAGAGGATAAATAGTTTCTATGGTGGAGGGTTGTAACATACTATTACTATTTTCAAGTATTCATAAACCCCTCTTTTTATCATGTTTTTTGGGTTTTTATGGGGTTTTTTAGAGTTAAAATTCTAAGAGTTTTTATTTTTTTGGGTTAGTGCATGGTTGGTGCACGATTTGCCCAAACTGTGAACCCCCTCAAAGAAAACCATGAAACTGAAGTCAATGAGATTTATCATGGTTAGAATTAAGTTAATCAATCCATGCACCAACTCATGAGAAACCATGAAGACCATTTAAAATAGGCACTATTATTGCACATGATATGTCTAAACTTTGTGCCTATACCTTGGAAACTATTTTGATGAAATTTTAATTGATCCGAATTATGATTAAAAATTACCAAACCCACTTTTTAAGACCCTGATTGACCAGTATGACCTAATATCAGTTTATCTAATACTTAAAGATCCTAAGAAGTTTTTTATCCCATCGAATCCCTCCCTCAAGAAGTTCAAATCTTAAAGAATTCCCTCTGATATTCTCTCAGTTAGTTTCCTCATCCCGATCTCATTCTCCCATGATCTATCTTCTCCTCCATAGGGTTTCATGGATCACAATGTTAATTTTTGGATCTAATACCCACTATTTTGATCTAAAAATAGGTTAAATTCATAGATCCTTGTTTTCATAATTCTCCTTTTGTGTTTTCTATTCACGACTTTGTGATTCGAGGTCTATTGATCCCAAGGTAGGTGGTTCCATTATGATTCCCAATTTTTATTAACCTTATATTTATTTATTTAATTTCAATTATTTTGAATTAAATAAAATTTATTGGTTTTTATTAAATGGTTTTAAATAGGTTTTTTGGAGAAAAAATTCCATTGAATTTGGGTTTTAAGAGAAACGAGGTTTTGGCATGAAATTAGAAGATCCCCAATTCCATTTAATTGATGTGTGTTTATGGAAATTGGGGAAATTTAAATTATTTAATTTAAATTATAAAATTTTTTCAATTAAAATATTGAATTTATTTTTGGAAAAATGATTTGATTGAAAATTGTGAAATACCCCAATTCCATTGAATTATGGGTTTGTTATGCGATTGATAGAATTTGTTTGAAAATTAAATTATTGAATTTAATAGTGAAATTGGACTGTGAAATTGAATGGTGTTTCTTAAAATCCATATTTTTTTAGATCCTCTATGTGCAAAGGAAAGAAAAAATTCATGGATTCTGATGGCTTTATCTCGAACAACCAGAGGGCGCACATAAGGAAAGACTACTCCAACCTCCCCAGCCCTCCTATCACCAGATCTATTGGAAAGAAAAAGTTGTCCCCAAAGGACTCTATAAAGGCTGGCAGATCATCCCTGAACAAGTCCAAAGACCTTTTCCAACAGGAGGTGGCCACCATCTCCAAGGACACGGTTCATGTAAGTTATGATATTGCTTGTCCTGAGTCTTCTTCAGGCGATGTGGAGTTGAGGGTCCAGGGGCAGCAGCATGAAGAGGTTTCTAAAGTTGACCCACAACACCAAATGGTCTCTGTGTTATAACATAGGGATTTACTCATGAATTCAGATGAGGAATTGTTGGAGGAAACTTTGGATATCAATGCTTTGAAGAATAATAGACCGATCCAGGTGGATACTAAAAAGGAGCAAGGCGAGTGGGCTGACAAGCAGGAACACATTCTGCTTAGAGGCAGCAACTTGGGGAAGATTAGCAAAGAGGAGTTCAAGAAATCCTGGGACAACATGGCTCTTCTTTTTGAGGGAACCTTGAAGGACTTCCCTGGCACGAAGGTACACGATACTCCCTGGGTTTTGTTTAGGGAAAACGCTTCCAAACAACTCACTCTTTTCTTTAATAGATCTGTCATTTCATTTGGATCTGAAACTAGCTAGTTGTGAGGGTTCCCACTTTCCCCTTAAAAGTTCTTTCTCTTTAATAAAAAATTAACATTGGATAGATATTTATGAAAATGGATTAAAAATAGTTTTGATATAAACCTTAGGTATTTATATAAGATAAATTCATGTTTTTTGATTAAAAATAAGATTTGGGATTTTAATAGAAAATTGGCATATTTTTAATGGAGAATGGGATTAATTGTATTTTAAGAATTCTTAAAATAAATTGTCCATAGTTTTTTTACTATATAAAATGCAAGGATTAGGTATTTAGTGAGATATTTGGATGAAATGTTACGATTTACAATGTTCTAAAACATCATATCAGTACATCACATCCCTAAGGCGATGGTGATGAGTCCTATTTGGACTTCGTTCAAAGGGACATATGTACATATTTTTTGTATCACTTTAAGTGCGGGGTCCCTATACCTAGAACTATCCTGAATTCTTAGAAATATGATCATGTTAATTGATTGTTTGTATTTTAAATGAATATATTCTATTGTTATAATCTGTTTTATATTACTTATGATTTATATAACCCGTTTTATATAATAGTGTTTATTTAATCTATTCATGAAAAGTTACATTATTTTATAAATGATCCATAAATTGAAAAGTAAATCCCTTGATTAAATTATTTATATCTTTTGAAATGAAAAGTATTAATTTCTTTAGTTATTCTTATGAAATTCCAAACCGGGTTGTTTTAAATTGAAAGCTCTCTTTAGTTAATTTAATATTGGAATCTATTATAGAATCCTTTGTTAGATCCTACTGGGATTTTATCTCACACCCTACTTGTGCCTTAGAGTGTTTTTTGATTACCTCATTCTTGGTTCAAGTTGGGGTAAAAAATATCTTGGAGGAGGTTATATCTATTGAACCATATACATAGTGAGTTACATTTGAGTTGGGGCTTGGGTAGTTTTATCTTCCTATTTTTCTAGTACTTGGTTGTAACACTTTGGATTGTTACACCTATTTGAATTATGGTACATATCCTTATAGAGTTTCTTTTGTATGCATACCATATTGTTATATTGTTTCTATTAATTCTAAAATATTTGTAGAAATTGTTTCCCAATTTCATTCATTCATGATTACAGGTTCTAGTCTCCAACCCGTGGAGATTGGGAATGCCCTTCGGGCTATATCAGTGACGGTTTGAGTGTTGGGTTACCAGCTTACTTGGGATGGTTCATGAAAAAACTTCACATTATAAGAATAATTCAAGGATAACCACGAAGACATCATAGAATAATGTGATTATAAAAAACCCTCATTCACCATATAGATAATATCAGGAGATAAAAATAATACAGAATTATGGGGAGGGATATATATTTCCAAAACCACATGTCGTATTCATATGATGTGAATTCATAAGTTTGTAACATAATAAAAACAACATAAGAATTTCATTCATCAAATTTAATACCATGATTAAGAGTACATGTTACATACATGGGTGTACCTAATCAATGAAGGATATGTAAAACTAGGTGAATAAACTTGTGTGGAAATGGGTTGGGTATTAACTGCACAAATGTTTGGAATGAAAAAACATAGGATAATTTAGACTACACAATAGGGGTATACAAAGATTCATGAATGGTTTTAATGAGATTGAATGTGGTCTCTCATCTATTTGAAAACCAAAGGAAAATATTTTTAATTTTTTTTTCTCATTATGAATAATTTGGAAACAAATAGAATAATATAAAAATATGATTGAATAAATTGGATAAGTAGAGGATATGTTACCATGAGATGATGCTTCTAAATGTTTAGGAGGATCTTATTAAGAGAATGGTAGTAACATTGATGGTATTTATAGAAAAATTATAAGAGTAACATCATTATATACGTGTTTTGAATGAAGTGGAATGGGATGATGAGGGGGTTTTAATTGCAAAAGAGGGTCATAATTCTTTATTAATTTCTAAACAGAGGTTTAGACTCTCTATGATAAAATAACCAAAAAAAAACAAACCATTTTTTTTACCATGGATTATAAAAAATGGGAGTGTATTTAATTAATTTAAAATTCAAAGAACATAATTCCAAAAATATAGTACCATTGGGTATGTGTAAGTGAGTTATCTTTATAATGAATTGATTTTAAAACTATAAAATATCACATAGGTTTTTTGGGATTCATTAATGGTTTATAAAATTAATTAAAAAAATTCAAGAACACATTAATTTAAATGGGGAAGCATTATTTGTTTATTGGATACTCTTTATAGTATTTAATAGATCATTTTTTGATTTTTATGATGCCATAATACATACCATGTAATTATACAGTAATTATTTTTATTCAAAAATTCGTCTATCTCTAAAATTTATGAAAAATTAGATATTGGATAATTTTAATGCGATTACTTGTAAGATTATATTTATTTTATTAAAATAATTCTAGAAATAAGATAATTTACACATTTAAATAAAAAACTAAAATTTATATAAATATACAAGCATTTTTGGAAATAACACTCTTATTTCACTATAAATATTAAATTATACTTCATAAAATTATATTATAATTTTCATTTAATAAATATTATTCAATAATAATATATTATTATAATACCATTTATTTCAAAAACTCTTGAATTCATCTATAAGAGTGTCTTGATTGAAACTATATACTTTCAAAAAATACAATTTGTGTTACATAGTTTAAAATATTATTTTTCTAAAAGTTATTATTAAGTCATTATAAAGTAATAAATGATAAATAGGTCCTTTATTTTATTAAAAAGATACCAAATCATACTATTGGTGTCGATACACATAATTGCTTATTACACCAGTGTATCTACTAAGGGTGTGGTGTGCGATAATGATATTTTATTAATAATGTTTGGAAAACATGGTTTGGGTTGTGACATCAATGAGATTTAACTTCTCTCATAAATTATGTTGATCATTCTTTAGTCGATGAATCATATATTTGGATTAGTCATGGAAAATTCCATGTGATAATATCTCTGTCATAAGATCTAATAAATTTTCAACATATGGTACTGTCCTACCAGCCGAGTCCATCACTTACACTCTCTGTATCAATTGGATTTATCATAACCTTATACATATACTAAAAACATGATCCCATTAAAAAAGATATACTATTAAGGTATTTTATTCTTAATCTTCATTTAATTTTCATATGATATATCTTATAACAGTCTATAAGAACTATAGTAGTTCATCTATTTTTTTTAATTTCATCTTTTAATAAGTAATTTACTTATTTAAAAAGTGAAGTTCATTTAAAAATTTATTGTTCATTAAATTATTACCCTTTATGAAATTTAACCCCTTAAAATTACATAATATAGTAAAATAGAAGAGTGTATATAGTTTTAATCCCCTCTTCTAGTTCCCATGTTGCTTCAAAATTACTGATAATATCTCAACTAATGATCCACTATAGAAAAGGTTTGGGATCCATATAGATGATTGGATAAGTCATCAATCTATGGGTGATGATAGTTATTCTTTAAAGCTATCTTTTGGACTTCATGATAATCAATGTAGAGGTGGATTGACACATCCTTCCTCTTGAAAAAGTGGATCTATTCACCCCTTGGTGAAGCACTTGGTCGTATAAACCCATTATATATATTCAACTATAGTTTGTTTTTAATATAATCATGATAAAAAATGGGAATTATATATATATATATATTCTTTGATGTTGGAAAATCTATAGGTATATGTTTGATTGAAAAATCAACCTCTCTGCTAAAAGGAAGGCTAAGAAATTATTCTGAAAAAAAATCAATGAATTCTCTTATAATAGGAATTTCACGAGGGATGATATTTTCCATAGTCTCAATTATTTAAATAAGATAATAATCCTCATAAGGAAAGGGTATTCGTTCTTGATATTATGATACCAAAATATATTCGTACACCTCATTGTACTTGTATAGAATTTGAGGTTGAATTTAGATATGGAGTGTGATTTCATTCTCTTGGAAATTTATGATGGATTTATACAAGTAATTCCCATACATTCCAAAAATTGCATCAAATTATGATAAAGGGAGTATCACAAGGTTCACTGGGAAATCCAGAAAAAAAATTTAATAAGGATAATTTATATAATTGGGATTCAATAATTTTCATATTTTACATTTTCACCAATATATTTACATACTTGTTTTATGGTGGTGTTTGAATAGTTCTACTAAACATGCATCATATGACGTAATTAATATAACATAGACTAATAGGAAAAATAATGTTCATGAATAGATCACAAGCCTACCAGTCACTATTTTTTTATTTTTATAATCATTTAATATATCCAAATTAAACAGAGGGATACAAATTTATAAACTATTGAACATATAAAAGAGAAACTATGATTTTTTGGGATAATTCCTAAATAACAACTAATCATTACATAATGAATTCCTAGGATACAATATACGTTATCTATGATATATTTACTAACATAAATAATGATTAGAATTTTAACCCTCAATAATGGTTCGTAATGTGCTCATGAATTTAATAAAAAATACGCCCATGGTGTGTAAAAACAAGTATGCAGCAAAGATTCATTGTTCGGTAATAAGTGAAAATCGAGTCTAGTGACCTGAATTTGGTGTTTGATTTATTATATTATTGTTATATACAAGGAGTCACATCTCGAAGGATCGTATAGTTTTTTAGTCATGGTAAAATAGATACAAACAAAATTCCCATATTAAATTTGAATGTACATACTACAACATAATTTTGTTTAGAAAATAATTATTTCATCTAGAATATCTATCCATATCATTCATAGTACCATTTATTGATTCTTGAGGAAGGGAAAACATATGGGTGATCTCATATTATCTGTAATATTTATATAAAGAGGAATCTATCATTAGTAAATCAATAATAATCAATAATTTTTTTTATAAAAAGATTGAGGTGCAGAGACCTCTTTATTGAAACAAAAAGTCATCTAGAGGAGATTAAAGAGCAGGACCATTAGGTACCTCAGAAAGAAAAAAGAATAAATGTTACCCTGTTCTAGAGTGGGTGCTCATGCAGTGGTAAGGAAGACTTCCACCTTTTCCACAGGGGTGTCGAACCCTTCTTCCAGTACTTACTTGTATCCACGCATCACCTTTATCATCCGAAGGTTCTTCCGCAGCAAGAGGAGGCATGATAGATGCAGAGGGATCATCATTATTTGATCCAGCTTCATTACAATTGGTAGACAACATTCAAATGGGTTAGAAATACTAACATTAAAAAGAACCTTCTCATGAGGAGATATCAAGTTCTGCAAAATCAGTCCTTCCGTTGGCATGGTAGCTTCAAGCTTGTTTATCTTCTTCTGTGCCACATCTTCTATGTTGAAGTTACTCGAGGTCGTCATGGTGTCGTGGGATATATTTGACTATAGAATCATACTGCATTTATCCAGTATTCCTGTAGGATTTCTGGACAACAAAGGCACAATCTGCAATGGAGAAGATTCTTTCTCTAACTTGTCATTACAGCATGTGTCCTTAGCAGCGCTGATGGGGATTGTAGAAGCAGCTGCTTCTTGAGCATTAAAACGACAATGATATTTAAACTTAACTTTCTTTGAGGCCGCAACATCTAGCACTATATTACCCTTTCTCCATTTTAGAGCATTCATCTCTTGCCTAACCCTATCATCGGCCATTGCTTGGGCTGAAATCTCTCTTTCCATTTCACTATCCTCCGAGTTAGATTCTTTCCCTTCACCTTCCATGCACCTAACCAAAGCATCCCTGAAAGAAAGGAATCTTTCATATTGGTTATTACATTCATCAATATCATCCCAACTGAATTTTCTTGGTCCATCAAATTGAGTAGTGTAAGGAAAACCTTCATCCGGTCGAAAAGTCTGAGCTGTAGTAGGTCCATGGGTCTGCAACTCAGACTGAGCCATCCCAGCTTGGACATTTTCAGAGGGATCAATTTGGAAAGTAGGAGCCTGAGGTTCACCTGGGTACTGTTCCAAATTTGCATCATTCCCTTTAGAGGGTTTGTGTCTCTCTTTTATCCTACACTGAGACTCATCATGCCCTTTCATCATACATTTTTCAAACTTCATGCTTGATCGACAAATGGACCTGGTGTGTCCTATCATGAAACACACTTCACAAAATGGAGGCAGTTTTTTATAAAAAATTCTCAAGCTTATTTCATCTTGAGAAGTGGAAAGAATCACTTTATCAATCGATGTAGATCCTAAATCAATTTGAACTAAAATTATGGAAAAATGGCCAAAACTAGCATTCTTAGTGGTTAAGTCCATTTGGATTGGAATGCCTATTGCAGATGAAATGTCAAATAGAATCTCAGAGTGCCATAAAACCAAATTTAATTCATAAATATTGATCCAGACTTGAGAAAAAGTGTCCTTAAAATCATAAAGTCTAAAATTTGGGCTCCATTTATAAATCCTAAGAGTTCCTAGTTTGAGGTTTACCGATCCAAACCCCCATGCTCGACCTTTCAGTTCAGCAGAAGGGAAAAGCAAATGAAAAAATCCCCTCCCCAACGAGATACATTTAAAACCACTAAAACCCCATATCTCAGATAGACGAACAATAAGAATGAAATGAATAAAAAGATATTATCATTTCAAAAATATCATGGATAATAATAATTGAATTATAAATGAAGGAAAAACTTAATTATTGGACAATATGATTTTAAGATTCATGATACCTCTACTATAAAGACCTTTCATAATGTAGTTTAAATAGATGAGTAAAAACCTATATAATTATAGATTATGAATTAGCATCATGAAACATACGATGAATCAAGGGGATATATAATTCCAACATCCACCCATTACTACTTGTCCAATGCATTCCTAATATATTTATTAATCATTTTAAATCATGAACAATGTTCCTTATCATCAAATATATTTATTTAGTAAAGAATAATAATTTATCCATATTTTCCCATGTCATCAAATGAATTTAAATGTAAGAACCATATATAAAAATGGTATACTATTTATGAAAAAATCATACTCATGATATAATGAATATTGATATTTAATAGAAATGTAATATCAAATGCATAATAATCACAAAAAAGTGATTGTCTCAAGAGGAATTTGACAACCTCAAAATTAACAAAGAAATGATAGGTGAAACTAAATTAATAAAGAATATAGGTTTTTGTAAAAAAATCACAAGTAAATAGGTATTCTTGTTAAATAAATAAATTTTACAGTATTTACACCATATAAATGTGAATAGGTTCATATTAACAAATATGCCATAATGAAATAAAAATTGAGATGAAATACTTCACAATGATCATTATCTTGAGATGATAATATGTCAATGAATAGATTATGTGTATCCAATATAAATCCATATAAAAAATTGAAAATACAACATAATGTATTAAAAATTCATTACACAAATAATATAATAATATCAAATAATATAAAGAATAAATATAACCGAATGATAAAAAATTGAGTTATCAAATTCGTTAACACTTGGAAATTTTCAAATAAATTCCCCACAGATGAAATAATTTGATAAAATTACATGAATTATTATGTATTCATGATATTACTTATCATTGGGGAATGAAATTACCTGCATAACATTACAATATAACTCAAAGAAGGAAAATTGAGACAAAGTCCCCTACCTCATGATTCATATTTGTTGAACATGATTTAACATCATGTATAATGTATTTTATCATATAAGTAATTTAAGAAAGAATCATATTCATATTTATAATATCATATATGATCCTCCTATAATGTTATACTAGCTATTTGTTAATAGTATTTTATTATTTTTATTGTTTAGGGTGATAATTATGTTGTTTTCAAATGCATGTTTTTTGAGGAAGGTTTTGGTTATTGTGTATAATATATAGATAAATCATATCCAGTATTATATTAATGTTATAAATATAAATGTTTTAATTAGATTATTTTTTGTAATCATTATTGAAAATTGATCCTAGAGAATGGATCACATCGCTTCGTGGAGACGGTAAGCCATGCGTATGTACAAGCGACGCTATAAATTTTATAATGGGTGAAAAGGTGAAAAGGGGGTGATATAATTAATTTACACAATAAAATTCACCTCATACATATATCATATATATATAAATTTTAATTTTATCCATATTATATTTAATTAAAATTTTATGTGAAAATAAAATCACGCCGCTTGGAGAGGTTGTAGTCCACTCTACACATGAGGGAAAAAATCTTATTTTACCAGAAATAGAATGTAAAAAGGTAAATGTGCTATTAAAATTAAAAAAGTATCATAATATCATGAATATAATATATATATTTTAAATCGAACATTATATTCATCCTTTGATTGTGGTGATGGAAAGAGAATTAAATCAGTTCGTGAGGTGCTATTCCACCACACACACCATCAACATGTTTTCTTACATTTTTATGTAAGAAAATATAGATATTGGTAATTCCATTAAAAAAATGACATATCAGTATATGTTAGATAATTTTTTATTATACTATCATGAATGAATAATATTTTACTAAGGTAAAAGAAGAAATAAAATAAAATCACTCATTTTAAATGTTATCGCTTCTTCAGAAAACCTCTTTAGGTTTATAAAAAAAATCATTCATAGGATAAATTTATAATCATAAAAGGGATCTATGATGTTTTTAGGGTAGTAGAGAAGGTAGTTTTTTCAAATTTGGCAGATCCAAATGGCTATGAATGTGTGAAGTGAGGAGAAGAGTGCATGGCCTTTTATATGTGCATGAGAGGACAATGATGGAATTTTTTAAATGAATTAATTACACCCCTGATTTGATCATGAAAAAAATCCTATTAAACATGTCATTATAGAAACTTTGACATGATAAGGTTAAATATTCCATTCAAATTGGTGTTTTAAGAGATGGTAGGTCATTATATCCCATATTTTTTAGATTATCCCTTGGTAAATTAATTTTTACCTTAAATATGGTAATTAATTTTTACTTATTTTTTTTATTAATATGGGTAAAATATAATGTTGAACTTATTAGATAGTATAAATTATTCTTATTTAAAATATAGAATCTTTTTTTTGAATTTAATTCACATAAATAAGTATAATTTAATTTAAAATAATACCCCCAAACCTGACAAAAAGGCAGGTTTGGAAGGAGAAAATTATCATAAATATATAATGTTTTAATATCAAAATTCATTACTAATTCAACCCCAATAACATAAATTAGTTAAATTTTAATATTTTTGAACTAATTTTACTTTATATCAAATTAAAAAATATATATCCTTTTAAATTATTTAAATGAAAAGATATTTATCATTATCATAATTTTTATTTTTTTACTACTCATAAAAATGAATGTTTTTTTTGAAAATACCAAAAATTCACATGAAGATAAGTTTTTTATTTTTTTATTTTTAAAATAAATATAATTTTTTAAAATTAATTATATAAATATTTTAAAAATTAATATTACATTATTTAGGAAAAGTGTAATTAAACTATTTTTTTTGAAAAATATAGTTGTTCAGAAAACACTTATTTTCCTTTTAAATTATTTTTATTTTATATCAAATCAACAAATAAAAATAATTTTCATATTTTTTTATTTCTATCAACACACTCTAATTTAGAGGCCATGTTATAGTGGTCAAACATATCACAATTCATTTTGGATCAGAGTTTCATGTTCTCAAATCTATCAAAGAGATTAAATTTAAACAAATATATTTTGTGGGTTGTTTAACCTAAATGCTTCATGTAACATATACTATAGAATAAATTTTTATTCTATTAAAATATTTTAGTTTTATATTATAACCAATTTCAATAATGTTCTTCCTTGAAATTTAAATTGATATCAATAATCAAGGGTTTGAAATTTGGAAATAACATTATTGAAGAACCCAAATCGTATAAGAGTTATTGAAACATCCTTTTAATATGATAGAAATGTAATTACAAATGTCATATGGAGTAACACATAAATCAGTTTCTAGGTAAGATAACATTAGTGGAAATTTATAATTTCAACATGAAATAAAATCTTAAATAATTTTAGAGTGATAATGATCATTAATCATAAAAAAGTAAATGATAATTGGAAATTTTTGGACATATAATCCAAAAACATGTTATTATTTAAAATACATTTCAATTTATCAAGTCATAGGATAATTTTTTCAAGATACTCCAACTAATTTTTACGAATTATTTTTCTATCTAAGAAAATAAGAAAATATACATATGTCACGACCCGTCCCCCAGGGCTCGTGCCATGACTATCCTAAGCCCACCATCCATAGGCTAGGGGCTAGCGACTAGCACCAAAGGTGTAAACCCCTAAAATGGGAAGGAATTTCCTTGAAAACTTAAAATTCACACAATAGAGTACGAGTTAGAAGCAAAACACTAAGTAAAACCGTATACAAAATAGTGCTCAAAGTAGAGGGGCCCGAATACAAGCCCAACATGAAAGTAAATGTACAACTGAAAAGGAAAAAATAGCTGAAAGGTGAAAAGAAGCTCCTAGATCGTCCACCATGGATCCTACCTAAAGGGCAGGTACAAATAGCCTCCTCAACACTCCACGTCTGTCGGTCTCCTCCATGAATCGACACGTCGTATGGTCCAACTATGGGTACCGTCTGGTCTTGGTACTCTCAGCCTCAGTCAGTACTGTTCATCTTCAGTAACCAACATAACAAGGTGTGGGAATAGCCTATGTAGGGGTGAGTATAGCGATACTCAGTAGGGACCCTGAGACACTCAAGGTATCACAAAATCCAACAAGGATAAGCTACAAAGTATGAAATCAACAGATAACCCCCACTTAGGTATATGCCCATACATATACCTAAGTTATCAAGTAATCCATCTCAATCCTAAGGAAAACACAAAAGTTACCGACTCAGATCAAACTGGGATTTAATTCTAGGGATAGTGTCAAGTAACATTCCGAACACAATGTCGAACGCCTCGACTACTGGAGAAATACACCTCTATCGAGCACAGTGGGCCTGTCGTGTCACACAGAGGCACTTAACACTAACCTTGGACTACTAAGGTACTCTTCCTGTCAAGTACCATGGGTCTGCTGCGTCACAAAGAGGCTCTCCCCACTGTGGGTTTTCCGCGTCACAGAGAGGCGCTCCCCCTCATAGCCTGCTCAGGTAATCTTCCTATTGAGTACCGGGGGTCTGCCACATCACACAGAGGCGCTCCCCACCGTGGTTCTACCACAACACCAAGGCGCTCCACACTGGGTCAGTTGAGTCACTCCGAGTCGAAACAGTCAGCAGTCGTCAGGTCTCAGCTAGCTACTAGGTCTTCACACAAATGCTCACTCGTCTCCCGGAGGATCCACTCCACGAGCTATAGGTTGATACTCCAACTATCACGAAGTCCCATATAGAAGTATCCCAAAGGTCCTCCTCGTCATAGGGGTCTCAACGCAATAGACGACACGTCAATCGGACGCCTGGTCTGTGAGTTATTAGCCTTTTAGTCCCGGGGGCCCAGTTGGATACGTGCACAATCCAACCTGACTGTATTTCAAATTTACCCCGAACTCCAGTGGGGTATACTCAAAGGTACCTTCATGCTCCAAGATTACCAGAACCGCTAATGGTTCGTCAAATGGACGTCCGGTGCCAAAGATATGGCCAAAGAAAGTAAAGGGTCGGTAGAGGGCCCGGGTCCAGTCTAACCCGGTCGGACTGACCCTGTCCGACACAGTCTAGGTTGACCCGGTCAGACCTGTTAGGTCTGGCATGACCCATTGGGTGGGCCAGCCTATTAGGTTCTGCCCGACCCACTGATCCCAGCCCAGCGGGCCACGTGGGCGGTTCTTCCTGGGGCCGGGGCCGGTTCGGCCCGGAGCGCCGCGATGGTGCGACCTAGCGTGGCTTGGCCCAGAGGGAGTAGCTGGGCTGGTTCAGCTAGGGCGCCGCGAGGAGGGCCATAGTCCAGCTCGGGAGGTCATCTTGGCCAGGGCGCTGGTTCGGTTGGGTGGTGTCTCGGGTGGCTGGGTGACCGGGAGGCAGCCAGGCAGGCCAGGAGGCGGCCAAGAAGGCTGGTAAGCGGGCTGGCGGGCGGCCAGGTAGAGGCTTGGCCAGCGCATGCTGACTTGTTCGGATGAGGTGCACGAGAGGCGCGGGATGTCGGGAGGCCGGGCCGAGATGGTTTGGGGTGGCTCGGGCCAGCGCGGGCCAGCGGCGTTCGGCCGGGGCGCACGAGAGGCCGGCAGCGGCCGAGAGCCAAGTGGTGTGGGCCAGCAACGGTGCGGCCAGGGTGGCTTGGACAATTCGGCCGGCGGACGGCGCGGCCTGGGCGGCTCGGCCGGAGGGCCGCGGTTCGGCCCGGAGCACTAGAGCACCATGAGGGCGGCACGGTTCACGGAGTCCGTGGGTAGTGCGGCCTTTTTGTCATCGCCACCTTCGCCATTCTATCACCTCATCACCATGCTGATTTTCATCACAAACAAGAATGGAGGAGGGGTCGGGCCATGTTAGTTTGGCCCGCACCCTCCGTGGTTATGGTGATAACAAGAGGCTCACAAATATGAAGCACAACAACCCTCGTTCTTCATTTTGAGAGAAAGTATGAATATGGAAATAGATCATACTTAGATAAAATTAAACCCCTACCTTTGTTCGTTGATTGTCGAAGAAGTCACGGGAAGAAGATGAAGATTAGCGTCATTCGTCGTGTCTGCCACACACTTCCAATCCCGAGCTTGTACTTCGGTTGTGAAAGACACTCCATGTCGGTAGGTGTGTGGTAAATAAGTTCGAAGAAGATCGTTGCTGACATTCTTCGTTGGAAGAACACGTTCTTCATTCTTCGTTGGAGAACTCCTTTTCTACCAAGCTCTCCTCTTCCCAAAAAAACGAAAGGATGTTCCAAATAATAGATTATAAAATCTATTATTTCTTTGGAAGGATTTCAAAAAGAAAATCTAAACATTTGATGGCACATTAAAATTAATGGGAGTATTCAACCACATTAATTTGGTGTGTTGGATACTTTACTACAGAGGAAGCTCAAGAGACTCCTCCACATTAAAGAGGGGGGGGGGTTGAGAGGTTTTCCTCTCCTCTCATTTAATAGGGGTCAGGTGGTCCCACCCCTATTATTCAATTCGGGAGGTTATGTGGTCTCGGGTGGTCCCCACCACATTAATCCTCACATGGGAGGTTGAGTTCAGGTGGGCCCCACCACCATAACCTCTCATGAGAGGTTAAGTTGTGGTGGTACCACCTCCAACATCCATGATAAGGTTTTAACCAACAAATAATAATTAAGCCACACACTTAATTTTTATTTAATTCATTCACTAAAAACCCAAAAACTAACTTTTATTCTCAACCCACTGCCATCGAAGTGAAAGTCTCCTTAAGCGAATACCGGTGCTGCGAGTTCAACGGTGTCCTCAGATTTCAATTCCAAGCACTGGTTCAAAATTTATAAAAACCCGCTCATAAGTTTATTGAATGTACCCGAACAAAACTTCAGAAATTGATTCTGGGAACACCAGTCCTTGGAATCACACGCCATCAATTTTTGCGGACTCGGAAAAATCCCATGTATTTAAGGAAAAAAATTTTCCATAGAATTTTTGGGTCTTTACATTCTCCGCACATCAGGGCTTTACAACCCCATAAGCTACAACTCAAACTAAGGAAACAAGTGGGGGTACTGAGCACGCATATGAGCATTCCGCTCCCATATGCTTTCCTGGAGGTTCCCGTGCTTCCATTGAATGTGCACCAGAGGTATTGACTACCCACGTAGGACCCTCTATTGTCGATCCTCAATCTCCACTGTAACCTCTGTGAAGGTCACCCCATCATCAACATCCAAGTCGCCATGGTCGATGATGTGGTAAGGGCCATGCATGTATCTCCTCAGTTGAGATACGTGGAAAACGTCATGCACCTGGTGCAACTGAGGTGGAAGAGCTAAGCGGTAAGCCACCTCACCAAATCTACTGAGGACCGGAAAAGGTCCGATGAACCTCGGAGATAACTTGCTGCCTTGGCCAAATCTCCATAGTCCTTGTTGAGGTGAGACTCGTAGAAAGACATGGTTTCCATCCTCAAATTCCAGAGGTCTCCGTCTCCTATCAGCATATGACTTCTGTCTGCTCTGTGCATTCTTCATCCACTCTTGGATGATCTGTACCTTCTCTGTGGTAGCTCGTACCATATCTGGCCCCACTAGTGCTAACTCCCCTGGGTCAGTCCAGCACAAAGGTGATATGCAAGGTCGCCCATATAACGCCTCAAAAGGTGCCATCCCAATGGTGGAGTGATAACTATTGTTATATGAAAACTCCACAAAAGGTATGTGATCCTCCCAGCTATGACCAAAGTTGAGGAAACAAGCACATGACATGTCCTCGAGGGTCTGAATGGTCTGCTCAGTCTGGCCATCCATATGAGGATTGAAGGTGGTGCTCAGACAAAGCTACATCTCGAAAGCCTCCTGTAACTCCTTCCATAGCCGGGAAGTAAACCATGCGTCATGATCAGAGACAATTGAAGAAGGTACTCCATGTAGCCTCACAATCTCTTGCACATAGAGGTTTCCCAAGCCCTCTACTGAACCCTGCTCTCTGATTGGTAGGAAGTGGGACGACTTGGTGAGTCAGTAAACGATCACCCAAATCGAGTCGTGACCCCTTGATGTATGTGGAAGTCCTGTCATGAAGTCCATGGATATCCCATCCCACTTCCAATCTGGGTCCTCTAAAGGATGAACTAAGCTCGTTGGTACCAGGTGCTCCGCATTCAATTACTGACAAGTGAGGCATCGAGATAAAAACTACGCTACTACCCTCTTCATACCTGGATACCAATGCTATCGTCGAAGGTCCTGGTACATCTTCACCACTCCGGGATGTATCGCTAAATGGGATGTGTGGAACTCCTTAAAATTTTCCACCAGAAGTGACACTGGGACCATATTATGTCCTCTAAAGAGGATTATGTGCTCCCCACCTTCAGAAAATCCATCAGGTATCTGCCCTGTGGATATCTGAGTACATTGTGTCTCGCAGTCAGCGTCCCCATGCTATGCCTCACTGACTCATTGAAGAAGTGGGGGAGTGACTGTAAGGGACTGAAGGAAAATTACTCCATCTCTATCCACAAAGGATATCTGCAAAGCGGCCAGATTCTCCATTGCCTCACCTAGTAGATGTATACCAGATCTCCTGCTGAGTGCATCTTCTACAACGTTCACCTTTCCAGGAGTATAGACTATCTCGAAGTCATAGTCCTAGAGGAACTCAAGCCATCTCCGCTGTCTCAGGTTCAGGTCCTTCTGAGAGAAGATATACCTGAGACTCTTGTGGTCAGAGTACACGGTAAAACTTTCTCCCATCAGATGGTGTTGCCGCATCTTCAAGGTGAAGACCACTACTACTAAATCCAGGTCATGGGTAGTGTAGTTCTTCTCGTACTGTCTCAGCTGCTGAGAACCACACGCGATCACTGCTCGCTCCTGCATCAGGACAAACCCGAGTCTGGTCCTTGATGCGACACAGTAGACTACGTACCCTATGCCTTCCTCTGGAAGCCTCAAGATGGGGGCACTAGTTACCCTCTGCCTTAGCTTCTGAAAGGTCTTCTAGCATCTCTTCGACCACATAAAGGGTTTCCCCTTATTCTTCAAGGATGATAGTGGTACTGAAACTCTAGAGAAGTCTGGAACGAACCTTCGGTAGTAACCATAAAAACCCAAGAAACTTCGTACCTCTAACACAATCCTATGTGGCTCCCAAGAAAGTACCACCTCAATCTTTGCTGGATCTACTGCAAATCCAGCCTCTGAGATGACATGCCCCAAAAAGTGAACCTCTTGGATCCAAAAATGGAACTTTGAGAGCTTACCATAAAGATAGTGCTCTCGGAGTGTTTCCAGTACTACCTACAAATGGTAGGCATGCTCCTACTCAGTAGTCAAGTAGATCAGAATGTCGTCAATGAAGACTACGACAAAGTGATCGAGGTATGGCTGGAAAATCCTATTCACGAGTCCCATGAACACTTCTGGAGTGTTGGTTATGCCGAAAGGTATAACCAAGAACTCTTAGTGGCTGTACCGACATCTGAAGTCCATCTTCTACACATCATCGTCTCGAACTCTGAGTTGGTGATAGCCTGATTTGAGGTCTATCTTTGAGAACCACCATTCTCCCTTCAGATGATCAAAGAGGTCATCAATCCTCAAGAGTGGGTATTTGTTCTTCACGGTCACCTACTTTAGTCAATGGTAGTCAACAAAAAGCCTCAAGATTCCATCCACCTTCTTGGAGAACAAAATCGGGGCTGCCCAGGGAGAAACACTGGGCCAGATGAATCACTTCTCTTGCGAGTCCTCTAGATATAACTGCAGCTCACAAAGCTCCATGGGATCCATTCGACACGCTGGTGTATATATCGGTGTTGTCCCCAGGTACAAGTCAATGTATAATTCCACCTCTCTATGAGGAGGTATTCCTAGAACATCATCAATGAAAACATCCGCGTACTGGTCCACCACTACAGGATAACTTAGAATCTCCACATTAACTGCTCCAAGGGTAAGGCAGGCTAAATGATGAGTGATCGGCTGCACCATCTTCCAAGTAAGTCCGTCCGATTCTACAGAGGCTCCCTTCTCACTGGTGAAGGTAAAAATGGTCCCATCCGTGCGGAAACACCACACTTTGTGCCTAATACAGTTGATCTGAGCGTGGACTATAGATAACCAGTCCATACCCAAGATGGCGTCGTAAGGTCTCAATGCCGCTACTAGGAGATCCCAACTGAAGATATCCCCTACTAGAGTAATCTCACACTACCGGCACCGGTTTCAATCATTGAGTCTCCTCTTGTAGGAGTCTCTGGCCATAAGGATCGAGCCAACGGCTCCGTCAGAATCTCTGAGCTCCGAATGAGGGCAGTGGAAATGAAAGAGTGACTGGAACCTATGTCTATAAGAACTGCAGATAAGGTGGAGTAGACACAGACTATACCTTGAATCATCTCCGAAGTGCCATGATCGTATGCCTCAGCTTCCTGGAGTGGAGCTCTAACCTGTCCACCTGCTCCCTACAGTCAGGACGGAAATTCTGGTGGTGGAGGTGGTAACACCTCAAAATGTCTCCCACTGCCAGCTACACGACCAGATCCTCTTCCACATCCACCTACTCCCTGTGGACTTCCTCGATCAAACCTCTGCGTCTACCTGGGAGGTCCCTCAACTGTCTGCTGATCATCCGAATGGCGGGTCGGATAGTCACGAGCCATGTGACCATACCCACCGTATGAGTAACACTATCTGATTCTAGCATGTATGTCACTTCCCTAGTGCCCCACACAACTGATACTGAGTCATACGGTCGTCCACCCATGGGTCTGGTCCTTTTGGACCTCTGGGTCATCTATCTACTTCCAGCTACAGAAGACTTCGTTGCATGTATACTAGTGGTGGGTCTCGCTACTAGAGACCGCTCATCAAGGAAACTCTCCACTAGGAGGGCTCTCTCTAGCACCCCCCTACGTCGGAATGATGAGTGAGATCATCGAAGCCCTGATCTCTCTCCTGAGCCCCTGATGAAAGGTCCATGCCCTGAATAATGGGTCCCGTACCATATCAGTGTAATAGCACGAGAGGTCGGTGAACCTCACTAAGTACTGTTTCACCTTCATGCTGCCGTGCTGCAGGTGAAGTAGCTCATATTTCCACACTGCATGTAGGGCGGATGAGATAAACTCTGCCCGAAATAGGCTCTTGAAGTCTACCCAGAGTAGTGTCACCTCATCATGCACCTAGAGCATCATGCTCTACCATCTGCTTGCTGCTTCCTGAAGGAGACTCACGACAAGGATCACCATAAGGTCAGATGGTGTCCCTACCAGTCTGAAGACTCCCACCACGACCTCCATCCAATACTCAGCTGGTTGCGGGACCATCTCTCCCCCGAACCTGGGAGGCCTCTGGTGCTGGAACTTGTGCAATGCGCTCAAGAAGTGTGCATCGTCTGCTGCTAGGGCTGGTGGAATCGATGGCCCAACAGGTAGTGGTACCGCTGGTGCCTCCTCTAGAAGAGGGCCCTGCACCGAGGCCTCGTCGCTCGGTGGGATATCTGTGCGTAAAACTCTCAGGACTCTTAATGGTCGTCTATGGGGAGACATCTTGAAATAAAAAGATGTGACACGGTCAATGATTATACCTGGTGAGATGACCTATTTGAGTTGACTTAAAGAAAATTTTTGAAAACACACACACAATCAGTGTTTTCATGCACTGAGTCAGATATCAGTAGTCCGGGTCTTGGTGTATGGATATATCAGCCTCCGCACCAACACTAGACTCCTTGAACTAAAAACCACACTCAGTACCCTTAACAATATTGCTTCACAAAAAATAAAGATAAGAGTCTTAAGTTCTACAGTAGAACCGACCCCTCTAATACCAATTTTTCATGACCCGTTCCCTAGGGCTTGTGCCGTGACTACCCCAGGCCCGCCTTCCATAGGCCAGGGCCTGGCAACTAGCACCATAGGCGTAAACTCCTAAACTCCAAAGGCATTGCCTTTAAAACATGAAACACACACAATAGAGTACGAGATGGAAGAAAAAAACTAAGTAGAACTGTATACAAAAGACTGCTGAAAGGAGAGGGGCTAGAATACAAGCCCAAAAGGAAAGTAAAAGTACAACTGAAAAAGAAGAAATAGATAAAAGATGAAAAGAATCTCATGGATCGTCCACCACAGATCCTACCTAAAGGGTAGGTACAAATAGCCTCCTCAGCTCTCAATATCTGTCAATATCCTCTGTGCACCGACACTTCATATGGTCCACCTCCAGGTACCATCCAATCTTGGTACTCTCGACCTCAGTCAGCGCTGTCCGTGATCTTCAACCAACACAATGAGGTTCGGGCATAGCCCGTGTAGGGGTGAGTATAACGATACTCAGTAGGGATGTCAAGACCCTCAAGGTATCACAAAATCCAACAAGGATAAACTACAAAGTATGAAATCAACAAATAACCCCACTTAGGTATATGACCATACATATACCGAAGTTATCAAGTAATCCATCTCAATCACGAGGAAAACACAAAAGTTACTAACTCAGCTCAAACCAGGATTTAATTCTAGGTATAGTGTCAAGTAACATTCCGAACACAGCGTTGAGCACCTCAGTTGCTGGATAACTCCTCCTCTATCGAGAAAAGTGGGCCTGCTGCGTCCCACATAGGCACTTCCCACTAAACTTGGACTACTGAGGTACTCCTCCCGTCAAGTAGAATGGGTCTGCTGTGTCACACAGAGGCGCTCCCCACTGTGGGTATGCCGCATCACATAGAGGTGCTCCCCCTCATAGCCTACTGACATACTCCTCCTGTTGAGTAACGTGGGTCTACTGCGTCACACAGAGGCGCTCCCCACTGGGCCAGTTGAGTCATTTCAAGTCGAAACGATCAGCAGTCATCTGGTCTCAGCTAACTACTAGGTCTCCGCACAAATTCTCGCATGTACCCAGGAGGATCTGCCCCAAGAGCTATAGTTAGATACTCAAACTATCATTAAGTCCCACATAGAAGTATCTTAATGTTCCCATCATCATAGGGGTCTCAACGCAATAGACGACGCGTCAATAGGACGCCCGGTCTATGAGTTATTAGCCTTTTAGTCCCAGGGGCCCAGTTGGATTCGTGCACGATCCAACCTGATAGTATCTCAAATTTACCCCAAACTCTAGTGGGGCATACTCAAAGGGACCATCATGCTCCAATATTAATAGAACCGCTGACGGTTTGTCAAACATATATCCGATGATAAAGATATGGCCAAAGAAAGTAAAGGGTTTGTAGTGGGACTGAGTCTGGTCCGACCCGGTCAGACCGACCCAGTCCGACCCCGTTAAGGCCGACCTGGTCTGGGTCCACCCGGTCAGACCTGTTGGGTTTGGCCTGAACCATTGGGTGGGCCAACATGTTAGGTTTTACTCGACCCGTTGGCCCCAACCCAGCAGGCCGCGTGGGCGGTTCAGTCCGAGCTCAGGGCCAGTTCGGCCCAGAGTGCCACTAGGGTGTAGCCTAGTGTGGCTCGACCCGGAGGGCATGGCCGGGCCGGTTCGGCCTAGGCACCGTGAGGATGTCCACGGGCCGACTTTGGAGGCCGGTGCGGCTAGGGCACTGTTTTGGTCGGGTGGTGGCTTGGGTGTCCAGGCTAAAGGGAGGTGACCGGGCAGGCCGGGAGGCGGCCGGGCAGGCCGGTAGGCAGGCCAACGAGTGGTCGGGCAGGCTGGTAGGCGGCCGGGTAGGCTGGTAGGTGGGACGACAGGTAGCCGGGTGGTAGCTCAGCCAGTGCGGGCTGGCGGGTTCGACCGGGGCGCACGGGAGGCGCAGGCGGCTGGGAGGCCGGGCCGGCGCAGTTTGACATGGCTCAGGTTGGCGGCTTTCGGCTGGGGAACACGAGAGGCCAGCAACGGCTGGGAACCAGGTGGCATGGGCCAACAGTGGTGCGGCCGGGGTAGTTCGGCCGATTTGGCCGGCGGACGGCGTAACTTGGTTGGCACGACCGAAGGGCCGCGGTTCGGCCCAAATCACCGGAGCACTGCAAGGGCGGCGCAGTTCGTGGAGGCCGCGGATAACGCGGCCTTTGTCTTCACCACCTTCATCATTCCGTCGCCTCATTTCTATGCCGATATTCATCACAAACAAGAATGATAGAGGGGTTGGGCCATATTATTTTGGCCTGCACCCTCCGCGGTTAGGGTGATAACAAGAGGCTCGGAAGTATGAAGCACAAAAACCCTCGTTCTTCATTTTGAGAGAAAGGAAGAACATTGAAATAGATCATACTTAGATAAAATCAAACCCCTAACTTTGTTTGTTGATCTCTAAAGAAGTCGCAGGAAGAAGATGTTGATGATCGTTGTTCGTCACGTCCGCCACACACTTCTAATCCCAAGCTCGCATGTCGGTTGTGGAAGATGCTCCACGTTGGTAGGTGTCCGGGAAAGAAGTTCAAAGAAGATCGTTTCCGGTGTTCTTCATTATAAGAACACGTTCTTCATTCTTCATTGGACGATGATGTTCTTCGTTGGAGAACTCCTTTTCTCCCAAACACCCCTCTTCCCCCAAAAAAAAACGGAAGGATGTGCCAAATAATAGATTATAAAATCTATTATTTCATTGGAAAGATTTCAAAAAGAAAATCTAAACATTTGATGGAACGTTAAAATTAATGGGAGGATTTGACCCCATTAATTGGGTGTGTTGGAAACTTTAATGTGGAGGAAGCTCAAGAGGCTCCTCCACATTAAAGAGGGGGGGGGGGGGTTGAGAGGTTTTCCTCTCCTCTCATTTAATAGGGGTCGGGTGGTCCCCACCCCTATTATTCAATTCAGGAGGTTATGTGGTCTCAGGTGGTCCCCACCACATTAATCCTCACATGGGAGGTTGAGTTCTGGTGGGCCCCACCACCATAACCTCTCATGGGAGGCTAAGGTGTAGTGGTACCACCTCCAACTTCAATGAGGATGTTTTAACAAAAAAATAAAAATTAAGCCACACTCTTAATTATTATTTAATTCATTCAGTAAAAACCCAAAAAATAACTTTTATTCTCGACCCACTGCGGTTGAAGTGAAAGTCTCCTTAAGCCAATACCAACACTGTGAGTTCAACGGTGTCCTCAGATTTCAATTCCGAGCACCGGTTCAAAAGTTATAAAAACCCGCTCGTATGTTTACTGAACATACCCGAACAAAACTTCAGAAATTGATTTTGGGCCCACCGGGCCTCAGAATCACGCACCTTTAATTTTCGCGGACTCTTAAAAATCCCATGTATTTAAGGAAAAAAAAATTTCCAAGGAATTTTCATGTCTTTACAATATAATAGGTATATTTCTATTTCATTAGAACAATTTCATCCTTTCTTTATGTCATGATAAATTTCCATTTCAATTCATTCACTTACAAATAAATATCTAAAATTGAATTCTTTATATCCAATTCTGTAAAAATTAATTTTGATGGATCAAAAGATCAAATAA
This sequence comes from Viscum album, assembly GCA_963277665.1. NCBI lineage: Eukaryota > Viridiplantae > Streptophyta > Magnoliopsida > Santalales > Viscaceae > Viscum > Viscum album. The sequence continues at coordinate 54,716,879 of OY728143.1, read as the reverse complement.
AAGAGTGAAAAGTCTTTCAGTCTATATCTTACTATTTATCAAAACCAATATGGTTATCACCTATTATCCATTATAATACATTAATCTATAAACCTCAACAGTAACACCATTAGTTCATAATTAATATTTATTGAATAAATCATATAATGAGAAACAATTACATATTAACCAAAACATCATGTTGTCTTGTGGTTCATATAAAAATCTTGTCACCCATTGGTTATGGGATCAAGCCCCACAAACTTTCTGGATTCTATATGTTGTCACATGATATGTGGGTTTTACTTTATCAAAAAACATATTAATAAAATTTTTATAACATTACCAATGTGTAATACCCAATAATTACCTCAAAATCAAAGATAATATAATCCTGAATTATTAACAATACCTTTAATCTTATCCCCAAAATATAATTCCATTCTTACATAATTATTTGTTTTATAATATCATATGCTAAAACAATGACTTGTATTGATATAAATGTCTCCAAAAATATTCTTAATCATAGTATAATCTCATCACATAAAACATTAAATGTGATTTTTAAGACATTAAACATATGATATATCATTTAATCATAATCCAATTATAGTATCCCAAATTTTTAAGTTAATAAAGACATATATTATTCCAAAATTAATACAATCCTTAAATGTTTCATGATTATTATAACCAAAATACAAATGTTAAAAATAATGCTATAATATAATTCTTTAATCCTAATAAATACATCAACCATTTTATTTCAATATAGTTGCTTCATTGGTCAGGGAGTTAATCATTTAAAAAAGGAATTGACTCGATTAATTCCCAGTTTTCCTATATTAATGAAAAAGAACTATAAATGCATCCCTATGATGAATTTTTTTCCTTCCATCATACTCTTATTTTTCCTCATCAATTAATTTATTTAAATCTATTTTTCTACAAGTAAATCATTTAATAATTTTTTTGATACACTTTCATAGGTTTTTCTTTCCATATTTTTGAAATGAATGAAATCAATCATTAATTTCACCATGGTCTCCACTACTCAATACCTTAGATACTTCCATTATTCTTTTCATTGGTGAGTCTGAGAGTTGGTTAATTTATAGTTTGTTAGTTTTATTTCACAATAATTTATTAGGAGTAATAATGACATCATTCACTGATGTAATCATCCCTTTTTGTTTCTCATAATCACCACATTTTCCTTCATATTAAATTCTAACACATTTCCTTTGAGTTCTATCCCTTTACTTAAACTAAAAAAGCATAGTATGAGCAATAATAATCATATTGGGAAAATCATATAAGCATTTACATGACGTATAAATCATGAAACATTATTTTAAATATATGACACAATATGTTTAACCTATGTCATTCATTTTCATTATCTATTAAAATAATTCAAAATGGTTTGTAAATAAAATGGAAATGATAAAAATATATCCCTCATGAGTTTCAAACCAATTTCACAGTAAGGCCTGTTGTTATATAACTGGAAATGATTAAGTCAATCTCTATGAAACTTTTCAGAGGTATTACCACTAGGTACATTTGTTCTAGAACCATGTCAACTTCTAGTATTGAGTGAGGGGTATATAGATTAGAACATATAAATAATATATACCTTTCTAGAACATTAGTATTGTATTATATAATTTTCCTAAATGTATATCATACGGTTATGTAATAAAATCTATGTTTTCCTTAATCTAGTTCCTAAATATTCTACTAAACTTATATTAATACTAAATATAATGAACCCAACACCAATAACCAAGAGAAGGTGTTAGATTTATTATATTGACATAATATATGAGGAATCAAATATTGAAGGACCATATATTTTAGTAGTATTTATAAACTAGATACATACATGATTCCTATATTACATTATAATATACAAATCAAAACATATTTTTTTTGGAAAATATCATTATTTACTCTAGAATATTATTTCCTATAATTAATATTACACTTTAGGAATTTTAGAGAAAAGAAAAAAAGGGGTGAGCTTAAATTCTATTTAGGACTTACATAAAGAGTAATATATCTTCACTAAATTAAGAATAATAAATATGTAGTAATCAATATGTAAAGTTAAGTATCTAAACCCACATTTCATTTAATAATAATTTGACTATCCTGAATAGATTTGGAATAGTAAATATGGAAAGGTAAATAACTGAAAAGACATTTCATTTATATAACTTGACTCTCATAAATATATAATAAATAATCAATATGGAATTATTTTTATATGAATAAATATGTCATTATATAACATCAATATCACAAATAGTTAATATATAATCAATATAGTAAGGTAAATAAATGATAACACAAGGGATTTAATTAATAATAGAGAATAAAGTTCCTCCAAATATAATATCATTGTAAAAAACTCATGGATAATAGTAACTGAATTCTTAATAAAGGAAATACTTAATTACTGGACTTCATGATTATAGGTATACTAATACTACTACTGTCAAGACCATTCATAATATTATTTAAAACTATGGGTAAAAACCAATTTAGTTTAAGTTTATTGATTAATCTTATGAATCTACCAATTAATTGAGGGGATATATAATTATGGGTACCACCCATAACTGTAAGTCCAAAGCATTTATCATATATCAAATAATCAAATTAATTCACAAACAATGTGCCTTATTATCAAATATCTGTATTGAGTAATAAATAATTATTTATTAATATTTCCCTAGGTAATAAAACAAATTCAATATAAACACCATATGTAAAAATGGAATATAGTTTTAGAAATAATAATATCCAATATATATAGAATATATATATTTTCAAAAAAATTAATGCCTAAAGTAGAATGGTCAAAAAGAAAGTTATTATCTTAAGAAAAATTAAACATTTACAAAATTAAATAAGAAATAAGAAGTGACCATAAATTCATCAAGAAAATCATATTTTCAATAAAATAATAAATAAATAGGTACTCATGTTAAAGATATAAATGGAAATGTATATACACCACATAAATGTGAATAGGTCTATATTAACCAACATGTCTCAATGAAATGGGAAGTCCGACAAAATACCTTACAAAAATTATAATATAGATGTGATAATTAATAAAATAATTAATTATATGTGTCAAATGTTAATCCAAATAAAGTAAGGGTAAAAAAAAAGATATTATAAATTCATTAAACATATTATCTATTAATATCAAAGACATTGAATAAGTAATACAACTCAATGCAATAAAATTGAGTTTTGAAATTCATTACCACTTTGTAATTTTTATGTCAATTTCCCTTGGATTAAATTAATGAAATTATAACATAAAATAACATGAATTATTTTGAAATTATGATATTACAAGTCCATGGTGAAGTATATACACCATATAAAATCAATTAGGTGAATAACATTACAATATACCTCAATGAAGGGAAATAGAGACAACGTCCCTTACCACAAGATCCATTTTTGTTGAAGATGATTTAACCTCATGTATAATGGTTTTAATAATGTTATTAATTAATAAAATAACCATATTTATTTTTATAATACCATATATAATCATCTTATAACATTTTACCTCCCATTTGTTAGTAATAATTTGTTAATTTAATTATGTCGGGTGTTAATTTCATTATTTTATCATATGCGTTTTTCCATGATTGCTTTGGTTCTTAGATATATTATATATATTAATCATATAAATATTTATATTAATTTTATAAATATATTTTTTTCATTATAGACATTTTTATAATCAATATTTAAACTTTTAAATAGAGAATGGATTACATCACTTCATGTAGTAGGTATGCCACACATACGAACGACCAAAATTATTATTTCCATAATTGGATAAAGGGTAAAGAATTTGGTGATATATTAATTTTATATAATAAATATCATATAAAAAATATCACATATATTCATTGATTTTATCCTTATTACATTTAATTCATAGAATAAGTGAAAAATGAATCACATCACTTCATAAGGTAGTAGTCCTCGATACACACGAGAGATGTTATATTATTTAAAAAGGAATGGAATATAAAAATGTATATGGGATATTAAAATTATAGAATAAAAATTATACCATAAATATCACATACTTATTTTAAATCCATCACTATATCCAACCTTGAAGTGTGGTGATGTAAAATGACTGAAATCGGTTCGAGAGAGGTAGTCTGTCGTACACATGATCAACATTTTTGTTTTCCATTACATGAAAGAAGTGATGAATATAGTTTATTAAAAAAGAATAACAACCTAAATTTATATTTTTTATAATTTATTTATTAGAATAAAAAAATTTAATAATATTTTAAGGAGGTAAATGAATAAAAAAAATAAAAAACACTTGTTTAAGAAAGTGACATCTTCAGAAAACATCAATAGGTTTGCAACAAAAGCCTCCCTATGATATATTTATGACAAATAAAAAGGGTATAGGATATTTTTAGGGTATTATGTAATGTATTTGTTAAATTAATGACAAAAAATGGAATATGAAGTGTAAGGATTGTGTGAGAGTGTGTAGACTTTCATATGTGGGTCAGATGACACACCTTAATTTTTTGAAAATAAAAAGTTACAACCATTTTTTATCTGTTCGAAAGCATCCAAAATGTGTAATTATAAACAATTATTGGATATAATTTCTAAATATGTCCAAAAAATTAGTTTTAAATAATATTTAAGTCATTTGATCCCTTATATTTTAATTTAGCTCTAAGGAAATAAGTTTTTACCTTAACCATAGTAATTAATTTTTACTTATTTTAATATTAATAATGGTAAAAAATTAATTTAAACCTTTTAGACAATTTAAAATTTTCTTATTCAAAATATGGAATCCATTTTTCAATATTCAATTCATATAATTGGAAGAATCCAATTGAAAATTATACCCACAGACAGAATGAAAAAGCATGTTTCTAAAGATAAAATTCTCATATGTATAGAATGTTTTAATATTAGAATTCAATAAAAAATTTATTCAAATGAAATAAATTTATTTAAATTTAGTATTATTTACCTAATTTTACTTTAGTATAAATTTAAAATATAATTTTACCTTGTAAATTATTTAAATGAAAATGTAGTTTTCGATAAAAATCAGTAATTTTCACCATTCATAAAAAAATAACACCTTTCAAAAAATACCAAAAATTCACACTAAAATAAGTTTGATAAAATTATGTAAAAAATGAAATAATTTTTCTAAATAAATTCAATATATTTGGATAAAATTAATTTTAATTTAAGCAAGAAATGTGTGACTGAATAGCTTTTTTGAAAGAAACATTTTTAGAACACATTTATTTTTTATTTTAAATCATGGTTAATTTAATTATAATAAAAAAATAACCATAACTTTCATAATTTGGTAATTAATATTCATACACACTAATTTAATCACTTTTATATAATGGTATACTATATTATAACTCATTTATGCACAGGTTGGGTATCCTTCAAGTTATCTAAGAGACTGAATTTTATGAAATATAATTCTTAATTTTTTAACCTTTCCATTACGGGTCAAATTCTCTATTGAATATAATGTTATTATTTTAAAATATCTGGGTGTTATATATATATTCATGGTTATTACCCTATGAAAACAGTGCTATATCCATATCCATATATCCATACAGGGATGTATTTTCTTAGAAACCACTAAATCTATACTTTACCAAATTGTAGGGATGTTTTCTTATGTTTAGTCTTATCTATATGAATTCCATTAGATTTTTATAATAATAATTCCCAAAATAACTATTATTTCCTTTGATTCATACTATGAAAATCCATATAATTCATACACCTTATTTTATAATTGTTTACATAAAAAAAATTAAAACAATTCCATATGATTGTGATGCCTAGTGTATTTGGGTAATTATGTATATAACATAAAAAACCAAAAAATAAATATTAATAAATAAAATAAAAATCTATATTATTACCTTAAAGTTACTATATATTCTATAACTGTATGGGATAACCTTTGATACACCTCAAGACATTAAGATATATTCTATTTAAAAAAATATAATCTCAATGATAAATTGAGATATATATAGCCCCAGGTATAAACAAACCATAATATTGTATATCATTATAACCTAGATATTAAATTAGAATGTATGAATAAGAATAAATAGATTATCTAAATTATATTTTTTACACATGCGTATATAGAAAAATTGGTTATCAATTGATTATAAATAAAAATAATAAAAAATATTTGAAGGTAAAATAAATGTTTTTCCTAAAAAACTATTTTTATGTGGTTAATTTGATAATGTAATTATATATTAAATTAATAAATATTATTTAACTATATTTTTGAAATTTTTATACTATATATTAAATCAAATGTTTAATCATTCATCTTATATTTTATTGAAGACTAAGGTACAAACAAATCCATTTTAATGCTTACAACTGTATTTTCCTAAAAAGCGGTTATATCATATTTGTTCCACTTGTTTTAAAACTATTTTTTAACACATTAAGAAAATTTATTTGATAATATAATTTTTTAATTCATCATGAAAAAATATCCTAGTGTAATCATTTGAGAATTTTCAGAAAAGACAATTTTTCGATTTATAGGTATAAATATTAAAATTTATTAAACACTACCTTCTCGTTTAAAAAATATGAATTTTTTAATTTTCATTAAAATATATCATAAACACATAATTACTTCAATAATAATATTATTTATTAGTTCTGTTTCATTTTAATCCATTTTATGGAAAATTTTGATATAAAAATTCTTTGTATTTAAGAAAATATCAGTTTTGAAAAACCACATTTTTATAACACTTACAGGATTAATTTTAGAAAATATTCAGAAAATTATATTAATTAAAAATGAATAAATTAATTCCATATTATAAATTAAAATAATTAAAATTTTGTAATAATGAAAAATATTTTTTTACCCTATTATTATCAAAAATTGTGAAAAAATAATTACCATAGTTAAAGTTAAAATGAGTTACCTAGAGTCAAAAAATAATAAAATTGCATGTTTTCCAATTATATTTCTGAAAATACTATTTTCTAAGAATATTTAAACTCTTCCGATCACAAATTAAAATATAAATACATTTGGAAAAATTTTCATGGGGAATACATTATCATTTTATATTATTTTAAGAAATTTCCAAGTGGTTTCTAAGTGGGTCCTCATCCCAACATACAAAATAAAACCAACTATCCTATACTGTTTGAACCAAAATTCATTTTTCATCTTCAAATAAATTCCCTAATCAATTCAATTAATATATCTCAATTACCCAGAGTTCCTTTATTTACCATAAAACCAACCTAGGCATGCTTTAGCAATAAGCCTAAAGTTGTTCTCCAAAGAAGAGATATAGTTCTTAACCAAGAATCTTCATTTAATTTCTTCTTATACCACATAAAATCATTTTAAACTATAATAAACTAATAAGAAAATTATGTTACATATAACAATTTATTATTATGAAAATTTGATTACCTATTTACATCCCACCATCCATTAAATGGAATGTGAAATCCTAGATCATGTATAAGATGGACTACCGGTTCACGAATCAATTTAATTAGTTTTCCATCACCGATTCTCATGGATAAACATGATTATGTAAGTATTTTTTATATAATATATTTATGATATAATCATACTTATTTAATTATAATATCACATAAAATTTTTTACCTTCCCATCCATTGAAAAATGTTACATCTCTTATGCGTACATGTGGACTACTGCCCCCATGAAGCGATGTGGTTCATTTCACTTTTATTATTATAGGGATGGTAATGAGGATATATTTAATGAATATATATTATATATATATGATACATCAATGATTTTTAAAGGTGATTTATTAGTTAACATTATTTTGTTCCATCTATTGAAAAAAATGGAACCATCATTCATGCCCGCATATAGCATACCATCTCCATGATTGGTGTAATTCATTTTCAATATCTATCATTTATTAATGAATATATATATATATATATATATAATGAATATATACTATATTTAAATTATTATTAACATTTTTAATATTATGTAATGATTATCAATGTACAAGGGAAAAATTAATAGAACTAAAATATATATGATAATTGAAGCAGTTATCACCGATAATAGCGATTTTAATAAATAATTGATAATTAATGGTTGATAAAATGTTATAAGAAATATAATTAAGTTATTATATTTATTTTTATGGTTCTATAATAGATTTATAATAAATATATATTTATTATATAGGAGGTTATAACATGTATGAAATAATTTGGACTTGATTTAATTGATTTTCATTACATTTTTATTTATGTTTGGAACATGGTATATAAAAGAATTTTTTTTGTGTGGTTTATATACATAGAATTAATGTATTTTATGATCATTATCATTAATATTATGGGATATAAATATCCACAATTTTTTATTTCTTTCATGGGGATTATGATTAAAAAAATACCATAATGGTTAGGGATTATTTCACAATTTCATTATTATTCGGCATTGTTTATTTTTTTATATTTGTTGGGGTAATTATTAAATAATTATATGATAATCATAATATATTTTATTGAAGTATGTTTATTATTTAAATTTACAATTTTTCCATTCATTATCTACTTTTTAGAACTCAAAATATTTTTTTTTGAGAAACTAATTTTATTCCCTCATAAGTTAGGAATATTTTATTCCATGTTCATGTTTTATAAAAATAAATTGAATTATGTTTTTACTATTATCAAATGATTTATGAAATAATTTTTATTGTGTTCATATTTTAAATTTCTTAATGGAACCTTTATGTCATTTTATGAATTATTTAGTTTTTATGTTCAAAAAAGTTTAAAAGGAATGTTTTATTTTAAATTATACAGTATGTACCAAATTTACTTAATTCATAAACACTAAATGATTTTATTCCTTTAATAGCTTCAATTTTTATTTTCATTGAAATTTTTTTCCTAATATTTTGGATACTTGTATTTTTTCAAAGTGGATTTCAGATTTAAAAGGGTGTTTTTATGAAGAATGTTTTTAATCATATTTTTAGGGAATTTATATTCCTCAATATCAATGAACCTTTTATTATCCATAAGATATTTTTTTGTAATTATACCATTATTATTAATTTTCTAGATGTTATATAATAATTTTTACTGGTGATGTACTATTTTGATACCATTTACAATATTATTTTATATAGTTTATGATTCTATTTATTATTTAGGTAAACTATTAACTTTTATTATTATATTATTTCAATAAAAATATTTATAATGATTATGATTCTCCCCTTTTATAATAGTAATGGATTAAACATAATATGTGATGTATGGGGCCCACTATATCCCCTCGATGTGTTAGTAGGTCTCATAAGACAAACTAGATTAGGTATTCAGCTGATTCTTTACACATTTTTGTAATATGTCTTGGAAATAGGCCTTGAAAGTATATTTATGACATCCTTAATTATAAATTAACTCATTATGAGATTATTTTTTGACTTCCATGTTATTATTTTATTACTTATAATATCTTTGAAAATGTTTCAAGATCAAGTTATTATTTATATGGAATTATTTTATCATTATTAATTTCTACCATATTATTTATCATGAATCATATTCTAGTTAATTTGATTGTGTTTTTAGATATTTACCATTTCTTATTGATCATTCATTATTTATGCATAATAGATTCCATTGTATGCATACCCTTACAGAGAATTTGATCTCACACATTTCATTTGTTTCCTTTCACCAGGATGTCATGAAGTGTATTATGATTGAGATATAGGTATATTATAATGGGAATAATCATGTACTTAAATAAAATACAATATTTTATTTTATGTTTTCAATTATAATGTGATATTCATGTATATATAAATTTTACCAAGTCTATGAAACTATTCAGTCCATTAGGATGAAATTATTTATATCCATGTAGTGTCCTAGATATTGGTGCCACTCAACTAGTGCCTCGTACCTGGTTGGCCACATGGACTCAAGCCCGTTTCCCCAAATGGAAGAGGATTCCGACTTGAAATTAGGGAATAAATTTTGATAGTGGGGATACTATTCCCCCATTGGAAGAGCATAACATAAAAGAATAATAATATACAACAGTGGAAGCAGTAAATAACATACAACTGAAATAAAAATAGTAAGACATATAAGATAAATAACCAAACATCATTCCATACGAAAGATGATGCAACATGTTACATGTTCTAGGAAATCATCCAAACAGGTACACTACAGTAATACACAATATATGTCTCAAAAGAATAAAATAAACAAAAAAAGACTAGGAAGCATCATAATCCTCAGTTTGGTACCATGCTCTCTGACTCCTAAGTAGAACATAAAATACCTGTAGTAGGGTGCTTTCCCTGATCAACAGATGCAATCATATAATATATTTGAGACCAAATTCATGAACCAAATAGGGTTTGAGACTAAATCCCAGTAGGAAACCACCCAAAATCTGTGCCAATCTGTCAGTGAATATATATAATAGGCATTGTACAATAGTGAAATCAATAAACAATAGGTACTCAAAAGTAAGCACAACAGATGTCTCAGAAGGAAATATAATCTAGTATAGGTGAAGACTGAATACAAGCTTGTTCTTTGGCTAGGAAGACGCATAATTAGTCATTCTATTTCATTATTCAACTCCATTAAATTATATAAAAGTATCAAGGTCTGGCCTATTCCCGATGAACCCTCGTATAATTTTAACTATCAACTTGTGACATAATAATTATTTAATAATTTTACAATATAGACCAACCTGGGTATCCCTCAATGGATCATAGGTTCGCTCAGTATTTTAAACAAGCCTCAATGATCCTAACCACCCTATATGTGGCTCAATGTCAGCCTTTACATAATTAACCTCTTGAGCCCATCCATCATCTTTTAACTGAGACAATGGTTCACCTATGCTATATATGGTGAAATTAGTCACACGAGCACAACCTTGTCTTTTAACCGAGACTATGGATTGCCCATTGATAATTACCTATTTTTATCATTTAATTAAATTACTCATTATATATCAAAATAAACACATGTGAATTAAATTATCACATGGATTTAACATAATCAACTCACATGGGTTTAGTTTACATAATAACAAACACATGTAAATTAAACTATTATATATTCAAACACGAATAACTCTAATGGGAATAACATATAACAATCCTATTATGAAATTTAAGCAATTCTAAGGATTAATACAAAATGTATCTCATATGGTAAATTCATATAATGTGCAATAAATTTTTAATAACCCAAGTATGGGAATTCAAGTCGAGCCTCATATGCATTCTCAGCCAAAAAACCATCCAAGGAAGACGCACCCATGGGGTGGACCTAAATCAAGGTTCACAACCCTAAAAATGCATTCAAATTATCTAATTAATTACCTAATCATCAACAAGAAATAAAAATTATCATTAATCAATCAAGTTACACCCTAAAAGTGGGTGCATGACACTCCAACATATTTAAACATCATGATAATTCATGAAAGGCACAAAACTAACTACCTCGTACTCGTATGACTCTCCTAATCCTACGTTAAGCTCTAATTCTACCTATAATGGAGTATATATATTAAAAATGTATAAATTATTGACCTTAAATAATTATATAAAGAAACAAAAATATGAATAAAGGCTCAAGTGGAATCGAGATCTCACTAAGGGGAATCCAACGCATCTGACGGTGTTCAAATCAGAGATCGGATGATGAAATAAGAGGATACCCTATCCTAAGATCACATGAGCGTGTTGTTCATTGAACGAAGGGGAAATTTATGTACATTTTTAATAAAATGAATCTACTTCCCAATTTAATATATAAAAAAGTATGCAATGTGTACTTGAGACTACCTGCCGTGTTCGTACGAATTCTCACCAGACCATTACATGGTTGTGTACTAAGATTACATGGAGTGTAGCCTTCTATACACAGTGTGTACCTATAAGTGCATGGAATTTAGTTCTCATTCACATTGTGTAATATAACTAAAACCATCCCCTCAACCTATTTCCCCCCATTTTCTTAAGTATAAACTGAAAATAAATTATCCATACCTCATGGAAGAACTGGGTTCTTAAAAATTTCTCCCCTTAAAGCAATTCGTCCCCAAATTTCCCTTTTAAGGATGGTGAAGGAACATTAGAGAATAAATCTAGCCATTATGATAATACATCGACCTACCTCTCCCAAGTCTCATCCTACACTCATCCGTGCTGCCATAGCACCCATACCAAAGGAATAGATCATCCAAGAAGAACCGTCGTGCTACGATAGAAAATACAAATGGGACGCTCCTCATGGGACACATCTTCTTGAAACTACACTTACTAGGGATGAAAGGTGTGAGAGGGGTCTGAAATGTAACATCATAATTAATTAATTTTGAAGACGTTGTTCATAGACCTATACGTCCAGGGTAATTACAATCGAAAGGAAACTAGAACAACCCTATCCAGAATCTCAGAAGGACTGACGTATCTCAGTGAAAGCTTACCCTGTCTTCTGATCCACTTGTGTCCCAACCTCGGTGTGAGATGTAGGAAAAATTGATCCCTGAACTCAAAATCTAATGGTCATCTACGATGATTGAAGTATGATTTCTGACAAGATTTTGTAGTATCCATCTGTTTCTGAATCAATTGAACCTGCTCACTGGTCTCTTGAAAAAAATGAGGTCCTAACATTGCTACCTCTCCTACCTTCTACCAAACCAGGTGTGATCAAAATGGAATACCATAAAAATCCTCATATGGAACCATCTTAAGATTATCCTAGAATCTATTGTTGTAGGAAAACTCAACAAGGGGTACATGTGTCTCCTAGGAACGCCCAAAATTCATGATGTTTTTCTGAAGGATGTCCTCCAGTACCTAAATCGTGCGCTCTGACTAGATATCTATCTGGGGGTGGAAATCTATGATCAGAAGCACCAATGTACCCAAATCCCTTTATATCCCTTTTGAGAAACGATATATAAACAATTTATCCCTATCTAAAATGATAGAATGTGGGACCCCGTGCATTCATATAATCTCACAGATGTACAACCTCACAAGATCATCAACACTGAAGGTTTATGTGATTGGTAGGAAATGTGAAACCTTCATAAGACTTTAAACCACAAACCATATTATATCATTACCTTGGGGTGACCTTGGTAAACCCATCACAAAACCCATCGCGACATCATTCCATCTCCACTCATATATGGGTAGCTGCTGAAAAAGTTCTGCTAGTCTTTGGTGTTCCGCCTTCACCTATTGACATGTGGAACATCCAATGAAAAAATCAGGTACATATTGCTTTATACCTATCCAATAGTACTAATGATGTAAATCCTGATACATCTTGGTGACACCTAGATGCACTTCCCAAATCGAAGCATGAAAATCCTGCATTAGCTCCCCATGCATGTATTCCAAAACCCATACGCAGCCCTGTAACAGCAGAACCTCATCCTCGCCTATGGTAAAACCAAGATAAGGGTCCTCTCCTAACATACTCTCCCATAGAACTAGGCTTTTGGAATCTGATATCTACCTCATCCTCACTCTTTTTAGTAAGGTAGAGGTAACAACTAATGATGTAAGAAAAATCTTCCCCTACCTATCGTGCACCTCTAGATGAATATCAGAGAATAATGCCATCAGCTTCCACTCACTACTATTCTACTTCATTTCCTAGATATGAGTCCTCTTTATTTGTGCATTGGCTACTAAATTTCCATTAACAGGAATTTAGGTAATCTCAAAGTCAAAAGGATGAAGGTATTACACCCACCTTCACTACCTCAAATTTAGATCACGATGAGTAAAGTTGTACCTTAGACTTTTGTGGTCCATGTACACCACAAAATTAACTCCCAACAAGTAATGTCACCAATAGAATAAGGAATGAACAAAAATGGATAAATAAAGATCATGCATCGAGTAGTTCATCTCATGTGGCCTCAGCTGTCAAGACCCATACACAATGACTCTATCCCCTTGCATAAGCACTGCTCCCAGCCCGATACTTGATGCATCGTAGTACATAGTATAACTCTTGCCCGACTCTGGTAAAATAAGTAATAGTGATTAAGTTAATCTCCCTTTCATCTCCTGAAAGGCCATCTTGCATGAATATCAACCATATGTACATCACACCCTTCTTTTTCAAGCTCATCATCAGCACTGATAAGAGTGATAATCCCTATATGAAACACCCATAGTAACCAACCTTCCCTGAAAACTCTAATTCTGAAAGATGTTCTTGGGATTATCCCAGGAAAATACTGCTCTCACCTTCTTTGGGTCCACTAATACTCCTGTCTCCAAGATGACGTGACCCAGGAAGTGAATCTAATCCATCCAGAAGTGGCACTTTGAGAGATTAGAATATAATTAATTCTCTCTCAGTGTACTCAAAATGATCTCAAGATGTGTGGCATGGTCGTGTATAATATAAGAATACACCAATATATCATCCATGAAAACCATAATAAAAGAATCAATATAGGTATGGAACACTCAGTTCATTAGTTCCACAAAGACCATTTGAGAATTTGTGAGACTGAAAAATATAATCACATACTTGTACATACCATATATTCTTCTGAAATCTATGCGAGGAATGTCTATTGATCTAACACAAACTTGATGATAACTAGATATTAGATCAATCATAGAGAATACCCGAGATCCTCAGATCTAATCAAAGATACTATCTATATTTAATAGAGGATACCAGTTATTAACTGTTAACTAGTTCAATTTACAATAATATATGTATAACCTGAGGGTACCGTCCGCCTTTTTCACAAAAGGACCAGTGAACTCCATAGATAAGTACAAGGTCAGATAAACCCATTTACCTCCAAATACTATATCTAACTCTTGTGCTGCTAAAACTCAGTCATAGCCATTCTATAAGGAGGAATGGATATAGGTGTAGCTCCTAGTACTAGCTCAATAGAAAACTCTACATCTATTACTGGTGGTAAACTTGAAAAGTCATCTAGGAATACCTTCCTGAAATGATAAAACGCTGGAAAAAATTCCATTTGATGTGTCATGTAGTCATCCAGATATAAATCATAAATCTTTGTTGTCATCCCACTTAATCCACGATGCATAGGTCCAGATCCGATCACCTAGAAATCTCATTCATCCTTGTGTAGAAACGATCTTCCCTCTGGTGATATAAATCTCACCCTACAACAATAACAATGAACAAAGGCTTGAAGGGAGACTAACCATTCCATTCTGAGTATGACATCAAAACTATCATTTCTAAGACATAGATAACCCAGATTAAGTTACACCCACCAATTTCAAGGGGTAACTCCTTTCAATGTTGCACACCTACCATTCTAATCCTTAATGGAATATCAGGTTTCATAAAATCATAATAATTAAAAACATGGATCCCTAGGATCTACACAATGGGAAAAAATATGAAACTATGTGAATCCTCTATATCAAAGAGTGCAGAAGATAAAACAGAGGAGACTGGAATAGTACCTATGACAGTATAAGGTTCAAGATCTTGATCCTAAAGGGTCTTTTTTACTACAAAAGTCTGACCTATACCTTAGCCCTATAAAACTACCTGGATACCCTGAACTGACCCTCCTTGCTGCAACTGATATTCTAGGGTCTATCTACCAAGGCCACGACCACCACCTCATCCCAAACAACCTTATGCATTCCTGTTCCCTAACTATTGAGAAGCTACTGACCCTGCTCTTGAACATGGAGTTGGTGTAGACCCTCTCTCACTAGATACTGGTGGGAACATCCTGTAGAAATTCTGTAAGTGGACCATCTTGCCGGAAGCTCAGCACTCAACTGGGTCTATTGTGAATTGAGGTATATTATTCCCAATTCTTCTTCACCGGAATAACCTCACATGGCTACAGGAAGATACGTTTTGTGTACTAGATTCACCGCATGTAAGATACAAACGACACTTCCTATCATTGGTTGTAAAAGTTCCAGATCTTGATGCTGAATTGACTTGTCTCTCACCTCCAGATTTACTCTAATTCCACTTGTTAATCAGTTCCTAGTTCACTATAGGAAATAAAGTAGTCAGATAGAAGATATTCACCTACTAGTGGATGTATTACCTGAGACTATCCTTGAATCACCTAGCCTTCAACCGATCATCACCTATCAGAATAGGTGTGAAGTGATGGATATAAGTAAAGTGGGTATAGTAATCCATAACTGATAGAGAACCCTACTCCAGAAGCATAAGCTCATGGGCATTGTATTCCCTCATAATCTCAGGATAGAAGTAGTTATAAGAGACTATCTAAAAAGTTTCTCATACCATGTCCCACTGATTCTCTTTCTGAGTGGTAACATCCCACCACTTATTGGTGGAATCATTCAATATATAAGTATTGAGCTTGACCCTCATATCAGAAGGTGTCTCATGATGCCCAAAGATTGATAACATGGCCTCTATCCGTGACTGTATAGGCTATGGTCTTCCTTCCCCAGAAAACATGGGTGGATGATGCTGTTGGAACACTCGTTCTAGTTTTACCATAGATGTGGAAGGCTGCGGGGATCCTTAAAAGGATTTCATAAAGCTCATAAATCCTTCACGGAAAAGTGCATCAGCACCTATGTACAATATAAAAGCTGGTGCCGCAACTAGCATGAATAGAGGGTCCACTGGTAGCCCATGACCTATCAACACCAGGCAGTGATCATGACAACCCTATTATCATACTACCGGAGGTCTTTTTGGTGGAATTTCTCTTTAAAGTCTAGCACATACACCTTTGTATAAGTTTATTTATCAAGGAATGTAATTCAAGAATGAAAGAACAAAATAGGAGAATAAATCCTTAAAATTCAAAAAAAGTTGGGTACAAGATGTGTATAAACTAAACATGGTATGTCCCCTTAAACTCTCACATAGGCATGTAGTCCCACCGGCCTAGGAATGTAAATATCCCAGGTACATGGTGTGTAGGATCTGTACATGGTGTGTATACTTATTCCCTTACATGGTCATGTAACTCTGCCTGCCTTGGTCCTGTAAACATCCTAGGTACATGGCATGTTGGGCTGACACATGACGTGTACTCATGTCTTCCATCCAGGCCATGTACATTTACATCTCTATAGCCACACAATTCTACCTATGTAAAAGAACACGAGGTGTACAAAGGGAACACATCGTGTTTTGATAAAAACTCAACTACCCGTGCTCTCTCTCACACGGTCGGATACAGAATCAAAAACTACATGGCGTGTAATCAGATTACACAATGTCTACTTAAAAATTTATTTTATTCCTGAACATAAGGAGATGTGGCGTTTAAATATAGGACCACACGCCATGTTTTCTGGGTTTCCAGATAGCAAGGCTCAGAAACTTCTGTCACGACCCGTCCTCGGGGCCCGTGCCGTGACTACCCCAAGCCCGCCTTCCATAGGCCAGGGGCTGGCGACTAGCACCAAAGGCGTAAAATCCAGATAACTGGGAAGGCATTGCCTTTATAAAGAAAACAAGCACCACAGAGTACAAGCGGAAGTAAAACACTAAGTACAAAAAGAAGAGCTGAAAAGTAAAAAGGGGCCGGAAATACAAGCCCAACTGTAAAGTACAACTCGAAAGGGAAAACAGCGACTGAAAAGTAAAGCTGCTACGCTGAGATGTCCACTGGAAATCCCACCTGAAGGGTGGGTACAGATAGCTCCTCTGCTCCTCGGGTTCCGCCATCCGCTCCGAGTATGTCCCGCCCAGTGGTCCACCTCCGGGTACCGCCTCGTCGTATAGTCCACCTCCAGGTACCGTCCAGTCCTCGAACCTTCAGCTTCTGTCAGCACTGTCCGTCGTCTGCAACCAACACAACGTGGTGCGGGCATAGCCCGTGCAGGGGTGAGTATGACGATACTCAGTAGGGACCCCGATACCCTCAAGGTCTCACTAAAACCAACAAGGATAAACACAAGATGATCTCAACAGATAAACCCTACTTAGGTATATGCCCATACATATACCTAAGTTATCAAGTAACCCATCTCAATCATGAGGAAACACAAAGATTGTGATAACGACGGATAACCACTACCCGGGTATATGCCCATACATATACCAAAGTTAGCAAGTGACCCATCTCAATCATGAAGTAAACACAAGGTCAAAAGTCTCAGCTCAAACCAGGATTTTCATTATCGAAACCGTAACTGCTGAAGAGCTCCGTCTCTAGAGTGTACAGTGGTCCTGTCACGACTCCGAGGTACTGCTCACTAACCTAAGACTGCTGAGGTACTCCTCCTGTCGAGTACTGCGGGTTTGCGGCCAACTACCTGGCGCTCCGTCCGCTGAGGGTCTGTCGCCAAATACCGGGCGCTCGCCCAAATAGCCTACTGAGGTACCCCTCCTGTCGAGTACCGCGGGTTTGTTGCCATCTACCTGGCGCTCCGTCCGCCGTGGGTCTGCAGCCAAATACCGGCGCTCCGTCCACTGGGCTAGTCGACTCACTCCAAGTCGAGTCGGTCAAGCAGTCGTTAGGTCTCAGCCGGCTACACGGTCTCCGTACTCTGCACGCTCGTCTCCGGGAGGGTCCGCTCCACGAGCAACTGGTCGATACTCCAAGTATCTCAAAGTCCCACGAAGAAGTGTCTCAAAAGTCCATCTCGTCACAGGGGTCTCAACGCAACAGACGGCGCGTCAATCGGACGCCCGGTCTGTGAGTTATTAGCCTTTTCGTCCCAGGGGCCCGGTTGGTTTCGAGAGCGAAACCAATCCCGACCGTATCTCAACTGTACCCCGAACTCCCATAGGGTAAACTCAAAGGGACCGTTACTCAACGTAACCACCAACGCCGCTGACGGTCCGTCAAGCGGACGTCCTGTCTGAAAGATAATAGCTTTCCCGTTCCAAGGGCCCGGTTGGATTTCGAGTACAATCCAACCCGGCCATACTCCGACTGTATCCAAATCTCGGGCGGAGTATGTCAAAAGTTCCGTCTCATCAAGAGGAAGTCAACGAAACAGACGGCGCGTCAATCGGACGCCCAGTCTGTGAGTTATTGGCATTTTCGTCTCCGGGGCCCGGTTGGTTTTTAAGGAAAAACCAACCCGACCGTACTCCACCTACGTCCAAACCTCGGGCGGAGTATGCCAAAAGATCCGTCTCATTAAGAGAAACGCAACGCGACTGACGGCGCGTCAATCGGACGTTCGTGGCTCAAGATATGAGCGTTTCCGCACCGAAGGCCCGGTTGGTTTCGTGAACGAACCAACCCGGCCGAACTCAAAGTAATCCGAAACCTTGAGTGCGATATACTGAAACGACCGTCTCGATCCAAGGATCGCGTTTCCGCAGACGGTTCGTCGTTCGGAGGTCCGAGGCTCAAGTTATGAGCCAAAAACCAAATCAGGTTCGAAACGGGGGGGTCCGGGTCCGGGCCGACCCGGGCCGACCCCCCCCCCCCCGGTGCGGCGCGGCGGCGGCGGCGCGGCGGCGGCGGCGGGCCGCGGGGGCGGCGGCGGCGGCGGGCCGCGGTGGCGGCGGCGGCGGCGGGCCGCGGTGGCGGCGGCGACGGGCCGCGGTGGCGGCAGCGGGCCGCGGCGGCTGGTGCTGGCGCCGCACGGGGAGCCGCACGCGGGGGGCTTGATTGCCCCCGCTTTCAGATTGGCGGCGCGGCTAAGCTGCGCCGTTTTAACAAATGGCCCCCCTTCCAGGGGGCCCGCTAATTGGAAAACCGGGGGGCTGCTTCCCCCCCTCCTTAAAGAACCGCCCCCCTCTTAAGAGGGGGGTTTTTAAGGGTTGACCGGGGAATTAAGTTCCCCGGTTTTTAAGTCATCCGGCCGGCCAGCTGGCCGGCCGGTTTTCTCAAACGGGACCGGAATTTCCGGTCCCCTTCTTCGGCTTCCGACGCCGGCGGCCCGGCCGCCGGTCTTCCTTTCCGCCGCGGCCCGGAACCGGCCGCGGTCTCCTCGTCCCGCCGCGGCCCGGAACCGGCCGCGGCGTTCGTCGTCCGGCGCGGTGCGACGGCACCGCGCCCCTTTGCCGTGCTTGATATTCATTCAACGCGGCGTGACGGCGTCGCGTTTCTGTTGTTTCTACCATGGTGCGTGCGACGGCATCGCGAAGATATTTGCACGTTCATCCGCGTGGTGCGACGGCACCACGCCACTTGCTTCCTCCCGCAAGATAAATCAACATAAACGTTGGAGGGGGGTTCGGCCGTGTTCATGCGGTCCGGCCCCCCTCACGTTAAATAAAAACTCAACATGAACATTCAAAGCCTCATGTTAGACATGCCAGATCCACGTTCAAGAAATGGAATAATTAAAGAATGAAACAACAATCCCCTACCTCGGGTATAAGTTCGAGGATTTGACTATGTCCGCGGAAGTCGACGTCGCGGAGATCGGGCGTCGCGGTAGTCATTCGTCAATTCCGTTGACGAAGAGACGCGTCCGAAGAGGCACGTCGTTGGCGAATCCTTGTACGCCGACGAAGGTTGTCCGAGGAAGGTGCGGTGTTCTCTCTCGTTGACACCGAAGACGAAAAAGAGCGGAGCGGCGTTCTTCGTCGGAAACTTGAGTGTTCTTCGTCAAGTCTCGATAGTCGCACGTTGACGGAGTCGTGGAATATCGGTGTCGCGGAGGAAGAGTCGTTGTCGAATCTTCGTATGCCGACGAAGAAGGTCCGAAGAGGAAGCGGCGTTTCCTCTTGTTGACACCGAGGACGAAGAAGAGAGGCGTCGTTCTTCGTCGGAGTTTGAGCGTTCTTCGTTCTTCGTCAGAGCTTGAAGATGAAGAGAAAGCTCTCAAAAAGCTCTCAAGGGAACAATCCAACAACCCATAATAAAATATGATAACATCTTATTTTATTATTACAAAACATAAAAGAATTTCAAAAGTTTGAAATTCAAAAAGACTTAACTCCCACAATTAATTAAGAGTAACTTAAGCCAATTAATTAGGGGTTAAGTATGTTGAGAGAATTTGAAAAGGTTAGGGGTTCGTGTGGGCCCCACCACACTTAATCCTCCCAAGGGAGGTTAAGTGGGTGTGGGTCCCACTTCCAACCTCCTTTGGTAGATTTTTAATAAGTTAAAATAAAATTTGTCTTAAACAAATTTTATTTAACTCAACTGAAAAACCCCAAAACTAACTTTCAACTCGCAACAAACGCAACTCCCGAAAAGGTCTCTTTAAGCGAATATCGGCGCTGCGAGTTCATCGGTGCCCTCGGATTTCAATTCCGAGCACCGGATCAAAAGTTATAAATTCCCGCTCGTTCGTTCACTGAACGTACCCGAGCCAAACTTCGGAAATTAATTCCGGGCACTCCGGGCCTCGGAATCAGGTGCCGTCTGAAACCGCGCTCTTGTAAAATTCTAAAGAAAATTAAGAAAAAATTTTCCTTGAATTTTACGGGTCTTTACATTACTCCCACCTCAGGGCTTTACGTCCCCGTAAAGCTACATCATAAACTAGGGAAACAAAAGAGGTTACTGAGCACGCATCTGAGCCTCCCGCTCCCATGTGCTCTCCTGGAGATTCCCGTGCCGCCATCTGTTGCGCACAAGAGGAATCGATCGCCCATGAATCGATCGCCCATGTAGGACCCGCTCCTGTCGGTCCTCTATCTCCACCGGAACCTCCGTAAAAGTCGCCTCATCGTCAACGTCAAGCTCCCCATGGTCAAAGATGTGCGTCGGGTCGTGCACGTATCTCCTCAGCTGTGACACGTGGAAGACGTCGTGCACCCGGTGCAACTGAGGTGGT
This sequence comes from Viscum album, assembly GCA_963277665.1. Lineage (NCBI taxonomy): Eukaryota > Viridiplantae > Streptophyta > Magnoliopsida > Santalales > Viscaceae > Viscum > Viscum album. The sequence continues at coordinate 54,695,025 of OY728143.1, read as the reverse complement.
AGAGCCAGGCGATAAGCCACCTCACCAACCCTGCTGAGGACCTGGAAGGGTCCGATGAAGCGCGGAGATAACTTGTCGCCTCGGCTAAAACTCCGAATACCACGTCGAGGTGAGACCCGCAAGAAGACGTGGTCACCATCCTCGAACTCTAGTGGCCCCCGCCTCCTGTCAGCGTATGACTTCTGCCGGCTCTGTGCTGTCCTCATCCGCTCCTGGATGACATGGACCTCCTCTGACGTGGCCCGGACCATCTCTGGTCCCACAAGAGCTGCGAGATTTCTTCTTTGCCGATAAGAGAAACCTGGTCTCATCCCCTGGATGAACCACATTCTTTGCCTAAAACAGTCAATCCTAACATGGATGATACTAATCCATACCAAGGATGACGTCGTAAGGCCTCGACGCTACTACTAAGAGATCCAACCGTTACTCTCGCCTCCAAGGGTTGAGTCACACTGTCGGCATCAGTGTGTGGTAACTGGTCTCCTCCAGTAGATGTCTCACAAGTGAGGGTCAAGTCAACAGTCAACTGGAACCTCTTAGTAACATCACAAAAGAGGACAGGAATGAAAACATCGCAAAGAATGCGTCTTTTATTATTGCAGCTCATATTACAAGACGCTACACAAAAGCAACATCAACATGGAACTAGAAGTACAAGAGACGTATCCACTAGTTCCGCTCCTATCCACCTGCTTTAATGTTGCTCAAGCATTTGTCGCTGCCTCAACCTCGGTGGCTCCCTCCAAGCCTGCGGATCGAGGAGTCAGACAGTCACGTGCCAGGTGACCCCTTTCCGCGGCAGGAGTAACACAACCTGCTCCTTGCACGGCTAGCTCTGTTCCCACTCCGGGTGCCCTGCACCACCGGTCCTAAAACCCGAGATCGCCCAACTGCTGGTCTGGTCCTCCTGGACCTCTGCATCATCTGTCTACTGCCCACAGATGACTCGGCTTCTGATCGAAAAACACGCGGCAAAGGCAGAATCTCCTGTACACGCTCGGGGTGTAGAGATACTGGCACAAACTCCACCCTGAAGAAGGTCTCGAAGTCTTCCCATGCGAAGTTCATCTCATCGCAAAACTGAAACAAGTGGCTCCACCACCTACCTGCTGCTGCGTGTAGTAGGCTCGCAGCGAGGATCACCATGAGGTCTGCTGGTGTCCTCACTAGCCTAAACACTCGTACCACTGCCTCCAGCCAGTCCTCTGCAGCCTGGGGATCCGTCTCCCCGCGAAACCTGGGCGGTCGCTGGCGCTGAAACTCATGCAGTGCGCTGAGGCGACGTGCATCGTCAGCGGCTGCTGCTGGAAGCATCGGGGGCTCGGCGGGTAAAGCTACCGCCGGTGCCACTACTGGAAAAGGGCCCTGCACCGAGGCCTCGTCACTCGGTGGGCTGTCGTCTCGCTCGACTCTCGGAACCCTAGCTGGCTGCCGTCGTGGGGCCATACTGAAAGAAACAACGTAACGCGATCAAACGATTATACCTGGTGAGCTGACCTGGTTTGAGCTGTTTTAAGGGGAAAAACTTTTGAAAACACACACGCAATCAGTGTTTTCGTGCACAAAGTCGGAAATCAGTTGTCAGGGTCCTGGTGTATGGATACGTCGGCCGCCCGCACCAACACTGGACTCCCTGAACTGAAAACCACACTCAGTACTCTAAACACTATTGCTTCACAAAAAGAAACATCAGAGTTATAAGTTCTGCGGTAGAACCGAACTCCTTTGATACCAATTTGTCACGACCCGTCCTCGGGGCCCGTGCCGTGACTACCCCAAGCCCGCCTTCCATAGGCCAGGGGCTGGCGACTAGCACCAAAGGCGTAAAATCCCGATAACTGGGAAGGCATTGCCTTTATAAAGAAAACAAGCACCACAGAGTACAAGCGGAAGTAAAACACTAAGTACAAAAAGAAGAGCTGAAAAGTAAAAAGGGGCCGGAAATACAAGCCCAACTGTAAAGTACAACTCGAAAGGGAAAACAGCGACTGAAAAGTAAAGCTGCTACGCTGAGATGTCCACTAGAAATCCCACCTGAAGGGTGGGTACAGATAGCTCCTCTGCTCCTCGGGTTCCGCCATCCGCTCCGAGTATGTCCCGCCCAGTGGTCCACCTCCGGGTACCGCCTCGTCGTATAGTCCACCTCCAGGTACCGTCCAGTCCTCGAACCTTCGGCTTCTGTCAGCACTGTCCGTCGTCTGCAACCAACACAACGAGGTGCGGGCATAGCCCGTGCAGGGGTGAGTATGACGATACTCAGTAGGGACCCCGAGACCCTCAAGGTCTCACTAAAACCAACAAGGATAAACACAAGATGATCTCAACAGATAAACCCTACTTAGGTATATGCCCATACATATACCTAAGTTATCAAGTAACCCATCTCAATCATGAGGAAACACAAAGATTGTGATAACGACGGATAACCACTACCCGGGTATATGCCCATACATATACCAAAGTTAGCAAGTGACCCATCTCAATCATGAAGTAAACACAAGGTCAAAAGTCTCAGCTCAAACCAGGATTTTCATTATCGAAACCGTAACTGCTGAAGAGCTCCGTCTCTAGAGTGTACAGTGGTCCTGTCACGACTCCGAGGTACTGCTCACTAACCTAAGACTGCTGAGGTACTCCTCCTGTCGAGTACTGCGGGTTTGCGGCCAACTACCTGGCGCTCCGTCCGCTGAGGGTCTATCGCCAAATACCGGGCGCTCGCCCAAATAGCCTACTGAGGTACCCCTCCTGTCGAGTACCGCGAGTTTGCTGCCATCTACCTGGCGCTCCGTCCGCCGTGGGTCTGCAGCCAAATACCGGCGCTCCGTCCACTGGGCTAGTCGACTCACTCCAAGTCGAGTCGGTCAAGCAGTCGTCAGGTCTCAGCCGGCTACACGGTCTCCGTACTCTGCACGCTCGTCTCCGGGAGGGTCCGCTCCACGAGCTACTGGTCGATACTCCAAGTATCTCAAAGTCCCACGAAGAAGTGTCTCAAAAGTCCGTCTCGTCACAGGGGTCTCAACGCAACAGACAGCGCGTCAATCGGACGCCCGGTCTGTGAGTTATTAGCCTTTTCGTCCCAGGGGCCCGGTTGGTTTCGAGAGCGAAACCAATCCCGGCCGTATCTCAACTGTACCCCGAACTCCCATAGGGTAAACTCAAAGGACCGTTACTCAACGTAACCACCAACGCCGCTGACGGTCCGTCAAGCGGACGTCCTGTCTGAAAGATAATAGCTTTCCCGTTCCAAGGGCCCGGTTGGATTTCGAGTACAATCCAACCCGGCCATACTCCGACTGTATCCCAAACTCGGGCGGAGTATGTCAAAAGTTCCGTCTCATCAAGAGGAAGTCAACGAAATAGACGGCGCGTCACTCTGGACGCCCAGTCTGTGAGTTATTGGCATTTTCGTCTCTGGGGCCCCGGTTGGTTTTTAAGGAAAAACCAACCCGACCGTACTCCACCTGCGTCCAAACCTCGGGCGGAGTATGCCAAAAGATCCGTCTCATTAAGAGAAACGCAACGCGACTGACGGCGCGTCAATCGGACGTTCGTGGCTCAAGATATGAGCGTTTCCCGCACCGAAGGCCCGGTTGGTTTCGTGAACGAACCAACCCGACCGAACTCAAAGTAATCCGAAACCTTGAGTGCGATATACCCGAAACGACCGTCTCGATCCAAGGATCGCGTTTCCACAGACGGTTCGTCGTTCGGGTAGGTCCAAGGCTCAAGTTATGAGCCAAAAACCAAATCAGGGTTCGAAACGGGGGGGTCCGGGTCCGGGCCGACCCGGCCCGACCCCCCCCCCCCCCCCCCCCCCCCCCCCCCCGGGGCGGCGCGGCGGCGGCGCGGCGGCAACGGCGGGCCGCTGGCGGCGGCGGCGGGGCCGCGGTGGCGGCGGCAGCGGCGGGCCGCGGGGGCGGCGGCGACGGTGCCGCGGTGGCGGCAGCGGGCCGCGGCGGCTGGTGCTGGCGCCGCACGGGGAGCCGCACGCGGGGGGCTTGATTGCCCCCGCTTTCAGATTGGCGGCGCGGCTAAGCCGCGCCGTTTTAACAAACGGCCCCCCTTCCAGGGGGCCCGCTAATTGGAAAACCGGGGGGCTGCTGCCCCCCCTCCTTAAAGAACCGCCCCCCCCTCTTAAGAGGGGGGTTTTTAAGGGTTGACCGGGGAATTAAATTCCCCGGTTTTTAAGTCATCCGGCCGGCCAGCTGGCCGGCCGGTTTTCTCAAACGGGACTGGAATTTCCATCCCCTTCTTCGGCTTCCGACGCCGGCGGCCCGGCCGCCGGTCTTCCTTTCCGCCGCGGCCCGGAACCGGCCGCGGCGTTCGTCGTCCGGCGCGGTGCGACGACACCGCGCCCCTTTGCCGTGCTTGATATTCATTCAACGCGGCGCGACGACGTCGCGTTTCTGTTGTTTCTACCATGGTGCGTGCGACGGCATCGCGAAGATATTTGCACGTTCATCCGCGTGGTGCGACGGCACCACGCCACTTGCTTCCTCCCGCAAGATAAATCAACATAAACGTTGGAGGGGGGTTCGGCCGTGTTCATGCGGTCCGGCCCCCCCTCACGTTAAATAAAAACTCAACATGAACATTCAAAGCCTCATGTTAGACATGCCAGATCCACGTTCAAGAAATGGAATAATTAAAGAATGAAACAACAATCCCCTACCTCGGGTATAAGTTCGAGGATTTGACTATGTCCGCGGAAGTCGACGTCGCGGAGATCGGGCGTCGCGGTAGTCGTTCGTCAATTCCGTTGACGAAGAGACGCGTCCGAAGAGGCACGTCGTTGGCGAATCCTTGTACGCCGACGAAGGTTGTCCGAGGAAGGTGCGGTGTTCTCTCTCGTTGACACCGAAGATGAAAAAGAGCGGAGCGGCGTTCTTCGTCGGAAACTTGAGTGTTCTACGTCAAGTCTCGATAGTCGCACGTTGACGGAGTCGTGGAATATCGGTGTCGCGGAGTAAGAGTCGTTGTCGAATCTTCGTATGCCGACGAAGAAGGTCTGAAGAGGAAGCGGCGTTTCCTCTTGTTGACACCGAGGACGAAGAAGAGAGGCGTCGTTATTCGTCGGAGTTTGAGCGTTCTTCGTTCTTCGTTAGAGCTTGAAGATGAAGAGAAAGCTCTCAAAAAGCTCTCAAGGGAACAATCCAACAACCCATAATAAAATAAGATAAAATCTTATTTTATTATTACAAAACATAAAAGAATTTCAAAAGTTTGAAATTCAAAAAGACTTAACTCCCACAATTAATTAAGAGTAACTTAAGCCAATTAATTAGGGGTTAAGTATGTTGAGAGAATTTGAAAAGGTTAGGGGTTCGTGTGGGCCCCACCACACTTAATCCTCCCAAGGGAGGTTAAGTGGGTGTGGGTCCCACTTCCAACCTCCTTTGGTAGGTTTTTAATAAGTTAAAATAAAATTTGTCTTAAACAAATTTTATTTAACTCAACTGAAAAACCCCAAAACTAACTTTCAACTCGCAACAAACGCAACTCCCGAAAAGGTCTCTTTAAGCGAATATCGGCGCTGCGAGTTCATCGGTGCGCTCAGATTTCAATTCCGAGCACCGGATCAAAAGTTAGAAATTCCCGCTCGTTCGTTCACTGAACGTACCCGAGCCAAACTTCGGAAATTAATTCCGGGCACTCCGGGCCTCGGAATCAGGTGCCGTCTGAAACCGCGCTCTTGTAAAATTCTAAAGAAAATTAAGAAAAAATTTTCCTTGAATTTTAAGGGTCTTTACAACTTCCCCCAAACCCCTATTTTTTCAAAATAAAGGAATGGTGTGACAAATTACCATCTGTGGGGTCCTATAAACCCCATGAATAAAATCTTGGCATCTATATATAACACATAACAACACAATCTATATCCCATGGACGAAACAGGATCCACCGAATTTCGATCCAAGAGGAACCATACTCCTTAGGGACCAAAGTTTGGCATCCATGCAATTCAACCATAACACGTACCGATACACCTATCCCAACAACATGCATATCTATGATGGTACCTATCACAACAACATGCATATATAGAATGAAATCTATCAAAACAATGTGAAATCAATAATTCTCTCTAAATGGAATGGCCTGAATGCATGACATATGATTTCTAAAAAGTTACTATACGATGCATGAGATGGAATACCCTCATCTCATCAGTTTTCAACAAAATAGAACCACACTGATATCAATAATAACAATAAAAAACATGTGCATCACCCAATGACATAATCAAATGAACTATAATAGCTCAAAATAAAAAAATTATATTTTCATTTGAGGTAATTTGGATTTTATTTGTACACGAGGTAGCTACTCTAGAGCACTACTAATTACTAAATTTCATTTCCTTTATATCGTCCCCAAATAGTAAAGAAAACCAGGAAAGAAATCCTTTGATACCACTTTGTAGCATCCCGGATCTGGGTGCCACTCAATTGGGGCCCCATACCCAGTTGTCCACATGTTCTCAAGTGCATTTCCCCAAATGCCAGAGGATTATGACTAGCAACAAGGGACTAGGGTGTAGTAGTGGGGAAACTATGACCTTATTGGCAAAGTGTAACATAGAATAATAATAATATACAATAGAGGAAGAAATAAATATTATAAAACTTAAATAAACATCAGAAGACTGATAATATAAATAACCAAGCATCAATCCATACAAAAGATGATACAAAATGTCACATGTTCTAGGAAATAATCCAACTAATTACACTGCCGTAATACACAATATATGTCTCAAAAGCACTAAATAAAAAAAGTGACTAGGAAGGATCGAAAGCATCAGCTTAGTCCCATGCTCTCCAAATCCTAATCAACACATCGTGTACTTGTAGTAGGGTGATTTCCCTGATCAACACATGCAATCATATAATCTTTTTGGGCCCAAAAGCATGACCCAAATAGGGTGTGAGACTAAATCCCATTAGAAAACCACCCATGTTCTTTACGAATCTTTCAATGGATATATATATATCCCATGTAGTGTACAATAGTGAAAATAGTAAATAGTAGGAAGTCAAAAGTAAGCACAACAGATGTCTTAGAAGAAAATGTAATCAAGTATAGGTAAAGACTTAATCCAAGATTGTACTTTTCCCCAAAAGACATTTCATTAGTCATTATATTTCATTATTCAACTCCATTGGATTATATAGAAGTATCGAGGTCTGCCCTAGGCCTGACAACCCCCCATATAAAAGTAACCATTAACTCACGACATAATAATCATTTAATCATTTTCCAATAGAGCCCAACCTGGGTATCCCTAAATGGATCCTAGTTTTTATCAAAATTTTAAATAATCCTCAATGATTCTGACCAACATATCTATGGATCAATCATGAAATTTACATAATTAGTCTCTTGAGCCCGTCAATAATCTTTTAACGGAGACAATGGTTCACCCAATGCATATAAGGTGAAATTAGTCACATGATCCTGACCATGTCTTTTAATCAAGACTGTGGCATGTCCATTTCTAATTACCTCTTTTTATAATTTAATTCAATTACACATTCCATCTCAAAATAGATACATGTGAATTAAACTATCACATGGATTTAACATAATCAACTCACACAAGATTAGTTTACATAATAACCAACACATGTAAATTAAACTATTACATGGTCAAACAAGGACAACTCACATGGGAAAAACATATAATAAGATTATTATGTAATTTATAAAATTACAAGGATTAACGCAATAAGTATCTCATGTGGGAAATTCATATAATGAGAAATACATTTTTAATAACCCAAGAATTGGAATTCAAGTCAAGCCTCATAGGCATTATCAACCAAATGACCATCCAAGGAAGACACACCCATAGGGTGGCCCTAAATCAAGGTTCACAACCCTAAACATGATTTCAAATTATCCAATTAATTACCTAATCCTTAATAGGAAATAACATGGTTCATTATTAAATCAATTGACATAATAAAAGTTGGCGTATGACACTCCAACATATATAAACATCATGAGAATTCAAGAAAGGCACAAAACCACCTACCTCGTACTCGTACGAGTCTCCCCATTAAGTGTCAGGCTCTAATTTTCTCTAGAAAAGAGTAGATCTACAAAACGGGTATAAATTATCGACCTTAAATAACTAGATCTAAAGAAAAAATATGTAAGAAAGGATCAAGAGGAATTGAGAGCTCACTGAGGGGAATCCAACATATCCAATGGTGTTCGAATAGGAGATCAGACGGAGAAACGAGAGGCCAGATGATCCTCAGATCACCTAGGTAAACTGTTTATCGAATGAAGGGGTGATTTCTATACATTTTTACAAAAATGACACTACTGCTTGATTTAATCAATAAAAAATTACATGGCATGTTGTTGAGACTACACGCTATGTCCATACAAATTATGGACATACCATTACATGGTCGTGTACCAGGATTAAAAGGAGTGTAGAATTCCATACACGATGTGAACCTATAATTACACAGTGTGTAGTTCCCATTCACTTCATGTAATAGGTCTACAAGAAGCCCCTAAACCTCTTTACCCCCATTTTCTTAAGTATAAACTGAAAAGTAAAGATCCATACCTCAAGGAAGAACGAGGTTCTTACAATCCAGGTCCAATGTATGAAAGTAACCTCTAACTCTAGGATAATTGGTTTGGGGGATTTATAGTTGTTATCAATAGATGTTGAGTAGAATAAATGGTAACTAGATTTAGGAAAAAATATATTAGATAATATAACACTATGAATAACATTAATTATAATTATATTTATAGGATAAAATCATAATGTTTAGGTAAGGAATATAATATATATATTTAAAAGAAATACATCCTTGTATGGATACTTAAAGTAGAAATGTATATGGAAATATTATACCATGGTTTAATAAATCTAAAATGTCGACCATGTGACTTCCCTCATTAATCACTTAGTTGATGACAACAAACCTTGTTTCACACCAAGTGTGATACTTAGGAGAGATATTATTAGGTTAATTAACATTTTCTATCTGATCCATCATAAATGATTTGAAGATATTATGGAAACAAATTTCTAGGTTAAAAATATGGTTTCATTGATTGAAAATATATTTTCATGATCTGGAAATTATTTGAATGATTATATGGTTTTCCACTTTGACAATTGTTTCTGAAACTATTTTTTTGGATTTAGTCATTGTTTGGAATCTGAATGAATCATGGTAACATTAAATATGATTGTTATTTTTGGGATTATGAGAATCTAAATTGGATGATTATTTTAGTGAATGATTTTATTATTATGACTAATCTGATATCACAATATATGATTAATTACAAACACCTTTTCTAACTCACAGACTCACCAATTTAGCGAACAATGGATTTTATTGAGATTTTATGTAACACCACAAGGATTTTCAAATAAATTTAATATTTAATTCATGGAACACTAAGTCTCTAAAAAATAACACTTTGTTACAACTGAGCTAACAAACATAATTTTTCAACTTTTGTGATTTGAATTTCCAAAATCTGGCATACACGGTTGTGTTCAAGGTGATTTTTGGAGTCTGATAGAACAAACATATTTTTTTGGTGAATAGTAACCCACCTTTATGAATAGTAACCTACCCTTATGAATATTAATATACCCTTATGAATTGTAATTTTACCTTTATGAATAGTAATATAACCCTTATTAATAGCAACATCACCCATGAAAGTATAAATTAAATTTAGGCACCTTATAAATGAAGAATATTTTATAAGTTATTAATTTAGAATTCATATTATTGTGAGTGATATATATTTAATTTCAATTTTAAATTCATAAATTAATTCATTTTCATAAAATGGGATCCTAAATAAATATTTTGTTTCTCTATGATTTTATGACAATTTTATGAGACCCTAGTTAATTTTCTAAAGTGTCATAAAATTTATTATAATATTAAATTTTTTATTTTTCGAGTAAATGATAATTTTAATTAACAATTAAATTTATCATATTTATAAAATTATTTTCATAAAATGGAGTTCATTTTTGGATTCTACATGTTAAAAATGGTTAGGGTGAATTTTTGGTATTTTTCTAAAATACTGGAATTTTTGGTGAATAGTAAAATACGATAATTTAAAATAAATGCTAAATACATGATTTATAGAGTAATGAATGATGTTATTCTAAGGTAATAACACTTGGGTAGAACTTACATGCACTTATTATGATTTTTGATCATAGAATCATCACTGTTTCTTATCTTAGGGAATAATAATAAACTAATGATTAAAATATTAAGAAAACCATCCTCCTATCCACTATAAATACCACCCTCAAACCTTCATTTATTCACAGCTCTCAATATTTAAGACTTGAATAAATTATACTCAAATATCTCCCTAATATACTACCCCACGACCATCGTACCTTGGTCTCTGAAAAATACTAAATCCTCTCCCCTAAAGAGGATCTCTATGGAAGATAGATCCAAGATGTAAATTCATCTTTTCAATTCTTTTGTTTTCTTTTTCAAGTTCCTTTGTTATCTTTTATATTCTAAAATACTCTCATAAAAATGTTATGAAAACTCCATTAACTTATATGTACTTTAATTTTGTTCTTATAATGTAATATTCCCTCATCATATCTTTTACCTCCTTTTATATTATAAATGAAAACACCGTCCGAGATGTGTTAATTTATCACATTCAAGGAAGACAAGTTTTCTATTTGCATTACTATCTTAATTTATGGTCATGAAACCATTATTATGGTTTAAATAGACTATAATATATGTATTATGTATCAAATATGGTTATATAATCTTTTTTTATACGTGGTTTTTATTTATAAATAAAAATGAGTTCGTTGTGTTGAAAAACTACTAATTAACCCAAACAGTAATCATTAAATAATTTATATAATAATTCAACATCACTACAATTAACCAAATGAAATTTACAACCATGTAAACTTATTTATGTTCCCTAAAAACATATAACTTCAATTCTAGATAGCCATCCTCATTTTACATGATTCTCTATTCATGTATATAAGTAAACCAGTCATGAATACAAAGGAAGAAAATTCTCCCAAACAATAAAATTAAACCTCTTAAACCCATCAAGAAGGATATGAATGAAATTAATAAGGCTATAATAAATCAATTAAATAAATCATAGGTTCTATAAATATTAATTAATTAATTTAATTTGGTTATCCCGGACACTAAGATCAAGTGAAAACACCATCAGACTTAAGGTAAGGGTTTTCTAACCGAGCCTCCATTTTCATTAGGGTCACTCTTATTATCTAATTATCTCAATTAAATTATTATTTATTATTATTTTCTCTTAATAAATTATATGTTAATGTTCTATATATTTTTATCAATCATATTTCTTCTTTATTTTATTGTTAGTTATATTTTTCAAAAGGATCTTTACAAAATTCTTCTCGATAAACAACCCCATTTCAAGGTAACTTCTTGAATTATTGCCTATTTTCAGCAATATGTAATGTATTTTAAGAAATTATTATTTTGGTAAAATAAAAAATTTTATCATGAAAAAACTTCTTGGTTAATTTCTGTTTTTGTGAAAGAAAACATGCATTTCCACTTTAAAATCTCTTTAATATTTTCTGAAAACCGCACTAAAATGTGTAATTTCAAAACTATCTTCAAAAACTCTTTTTACATGATTTCACTTTAGTAGGAAGAAATTTAGCCTCAGATATAATTTCAATGTTCATAACTCTTATTTTTTGGGATATACATGTTTAGAAAACTGATATCATGACAAATATAAATTATTTTCCAAAAGAACTCTTATTTCCAAAGTAAAAAGGATTTTTTCTCGTGTCAATTTAACTTTTATGAGATATACGCCTTGTTCGCCACTTAGTCCTTGAATGTGGTGTATATAATTCCCATTGGTATTTCATATCAAGAGTATAATTATTCTTATTATATTCTAAGGGTTTATGATTTTAATGTTTTAAGGTGGTATTAGACACTTTGGAATGTTTAAGGATTATTACCTCAAGAATTTTTCTATAGTCTCATTTAAAAGTATCTTCATATATGTCAACATACTTTATTAAAAATTTAAAATAATAGAGGTTTATATCTTATGATATAATCTAAAATATATTGTTTAAAGGTTTATAATTTGTTTGATTATGGATGTGCTATCTTGATACCATTCACCATATTACTTTGAATGGTTAGTGTTTATGTTTAATGACTGAGGAATATTGCATTAACTGTGGAAATATTAATAAATCTGTATCCTCTACTAAATAAAAATATTAAACATGAATATTTTTATTATATTAAATCATTTAATAAATAATTATTTGGAATGTAAGTGATGGGTTGGGCCCGCTATAGCCCCTCGATGCATCGACAGGTCTCTTGAGACAAACTAGTTACTGACAAACCCTTCGAGTTTGTTTCCAAAAATCAGTTTGGTTTCTACCCAGTGACATAAACCGTATCGATAATATGATGCTTCTAGTGCTAGATACAAGATTTTTAAATAAAAATCATTATAATTATTCATTATTCATTTATTATAATCCATGAGGCTTTCACTATGACCAAATCTATGGATGCACATTCATTCTCAGTTTATTGATGGTGTGTGTTTTTTAATTATTCACTATGCCATAATGATCATGTAAAATCGATTATAGTTAAATTATAATTTTTTCAGGATTTCATTATATGTAAACCTTACTGAGTAGTTTGAGATCACCCATTTCTTTTGTTTTCCTTTCCCAAGTTATGAAGAAGAGATTACTTTTTGAGTTTTCAAGGATGAAGTTTGTTAGATTTTGTTATGTATTATATGTTGTTTTATACTCCCAATGTAAAATGGCTTCCATGTATGTATCCTGTTTATTAAAGACTACTAAATTGTTCAGTCCTATGGGATTAGATTCCTTGTAATCATGCCAATGTAACAAAGTAGTTCACCATCTATAGTATTTTGGGGTCGGGGTGTTACATCTTATGTGGTGGAGACTATAGTGGAAGGCATGCTGAATTTCCATCATATCACTAATGTGGATAATGATACCCTAAATAGTGTCTCAATTGAATGTAAAAACAATTATTTTTGTAAATTAATTCTACAACATAATTGATTTTTGAATAAAATTTAGAGTGTGATGAAAAGAAATAAAATTAATCCTGGGGAACCATTTATATTTCATTATCTTATATTTGGGGATTATAATAATTATCTAAGTCAATTCCCTATTATATAGGGTAAATCCTAGTCAAAGGAAGGGTTCATGTTTTGAAAATCATTAATGCCAAATTATTGAACTTTTTATCTACTAGTATTGATGAATTATGATGTAAATGTGTTGTACAAATGATATTATGATCATAATAATCATGAAACATATATATTTTTTTTTGTTGATGGGTTTAATTAGTTAATTTAAGACATATATTGAATAATATATATAATCAAGAAAAGTGGTTTTGTTGTATGGTGATATTTTTTTGAAATAAAATGATTAAGGGATAGATAACCATTAATTTGTTCCTAATGTATATTTAATGATGTTTAGTAGGGATAAAGTGATGATTAATAGTGATAAAGTAAGTGAGATAATGTTGATGATGTTTAACATAATAAGGGTTTTTCTGAAAATGTTGTTTATATTATATTTTATATAGTTTTCATGATTTTTTGGATTTTTGGAATATATTTAATAATCCATGATTTTATTAAAGGAATGAAAAGAGAGTTAATTTTCTAAAGCCTTCAGGATTTTATTAAGGATTAATGGTAATTCATTTCATTACCAAGTTTTAGGAGAATATTTAATCAAAGTATTCACATATTTGGTATGTCACATTATGATGAAATTTCTTTGTTTATGGATAAATTATTGATCAAATCATAAGTGTTTTGAACAGAACATGAAACCTAATGATGTCTTTTATCAATTTGAATCACAATATGTAGGTCTTTGGGATATATACATTGAAATACCTAATCAATTATAGATAGGTGAAACTATTTAAATACAATTATGTGTAAATAGAGATGGGTATTCACTACATAAATATTTTGTATGAGAAATAAGAGGATAATATTGACAACATAACGATGGAACATAAAGATTCATAGACGTGTTTAATCATAGTGAAAGGTGTATCTCAACATATATAAATCATAAGGATCGTAAAATAGATGTGTAAATACATATCCCTATATGAAAAATTGGGAATCAAAAGGAATAATATAAAGAAGGTTCTTGAATAAAGAGGATAAGGTTTGGATCACATACCATGAGAGGGATCCTCTAAATGCTTTGAAGGATTTTATAAACTACTTGGGGGAACCATGAGTGGGATTAACATATGGATGAGAAGAGTAAATTCATGCTCCAAGGGTTTTTTAGTGAAGATGAATAGTAGGTTGGGTGGGTTTTATAGAAAAATACTAGGGAGTTATTTATTAATTTTTAAATAAATATTTTTGACTCTATATAATAAATTATTCAAAACCACAAACCATACCATGGTTTTTTTTACCATGGTTTCTATCAAATATGAGTGTATTTCATTATTTTAAAAGGATAAGAACTAAATTCATAAAAATAATACCATGGGTGATGTAGTAGTGAGTCATGTTTATAAATATTTCATTTGAAAACCTTAAAATACAATATATGTTTTAAAGAATTCATTAATGGTTTATAAAATTAATTAAACAATTTCAAAAACATGATTATATTGTGAAAATTATATTTTGTTCTTTGATAGTAATTATAAAATTTATTATATCACTTTTTGGATTTTATGACATTCTAAAACATACCATTTAATTATATCATATTTAATTTATACATAAAAATGGGAAAATCGTAGAAAATTATAAAGAATTCACCATTGGATAATATTGACAAGTTTATTTAAAAAATAATATTTATTATTTTAAATTATTCTTTAATTATAAAAATTTAAACTTTTAAATAAAAAACCTCTATTTAATGAAAAATAATTATTTTTAACCACAACACATTTTTGGGCCTTATAGAAATTACATTTTACAACATAAAATTACATTATTTTTTGTATTTAATAAATATTATTTAATATTAATATTATATAAAAATACCATTTATTTTAATAAATTTTAAATTCATCAAATGTAGTATTTTGAATGAAACTATATATTTACAAAAATTACAATTTATGTTTCATCATATGAAAATCTAATTTTTATCAAAAATATTATTTAATAATTATAAATAAATTAAAAATAATTATAATCATTTTTTTATTAAAATATATATATATATTGATTTTGTTATGGTGTAGATACATAACCACTTATTACACCAGCATATTCTCTAAGGGTAAGGTGTTTGATTGTGAGATTTTATTTCATTGGTTTTCCAAAAAAAGTATAAGCCATGATTTCAATCATATTGAACGCCCCTTTTAAATAGTTTCTCCCTTTTATTAGTTTTTTAATTTTAACTTATTCTTGAATAATGGAAAATCCTAGTGATTCCATCTCCATGGAAAGCTATGATAAATTGGATTCATAGTGTATGATTCCACTAATCAAGTATATAAATTCCTTTTCTATGTCAATTAGACTAATCATAAACCTATATGTATCACCCCAATACTTTACCATATTTTTCTTTTAGAATAAATTTAATTTTATTAATGTCTTTGCAAGACATGCAACACCCAATTTAAAAAAACACTAATTAGTCAGGTTTTGAAATTGTAGAGAGTGTATATAGAAAATTTATATATATTAAATATTCAATAAAATATTTTTACATTCATTTAATATATTTTATAGTCATAATATAAAAACAAAATCAATTATACATTCAAATACTATATTTTTATAAATGCAGTTCTGCCTACTTTTACTAGAGAACCAATTTTAAATCATAATTTGGACAATTTTATTGATTTAATGTGTCAAAATAAACTTAATTTTTGAAATTTAAACATCAAAATTAGGTATGGGTAACTTTTTGGTAATTTTCTGTGAAGTTTTATTTTTTAATGAATAGTAAAAAATATTGAATTTTAATCCAAAAATGATTTAACATCTAATTTATTTATAAGGTTAAATTTAATTTTAATTTGGTTTTAAAGTTAAATTAGCTCAAATTTTTATCAATTAATCCAATTTATGTCATTTTAATAAATTTCACTTTGAAATTGACTATACAAACAAAGATAACTTTCAGATATTTTTACTTTAAAAACCCGCATTATCGTCCTATCCGTGGGATTAAATTTAAATTAATTTCAACCAATTATGTGATTAGAATTTCAAAAAATGGATCCCATATTTATAATAATAATAATTTATAATTTATAATAATACTACATTATTTTTTATCAAAAATATTATTGAATGTAATTAAAATTAATTACAATGATTAAAGTTAAATTAAGCTTAATAAAGGACTAAACCTTAACCTTAAGGGGCAAAATGACCTATAAAATTTTCCAAAATCTATTTATATCCATATATTATTCCTATAATATCATTTATCTAATTGGGACCATAATTGGATCCACTTTAAATATGAAGAACATGGTATGAATTTCTTTGGCCAAATATTATAGGAGTGCCACTCCTCCTTCACTATATAGGCCACCACTTCTCCCCACAACTCAAGCCTATAAAACCACTTAGGTTCGTAAAATATTTAAAAAATTAACTTCTCAACATATCTACCCTTGACATTGAATCCTACCTTATGACATAAATCCTTATGAGGAATCCCTTTGGTATAAACCAAAAGGTGTTACCCTAGTTTTAAGGTAGTGCTTTCCAATGATCTATTTTCTTTCGTTTAATTTTACACCACCTAAAATATTTTTAATCATTGTTAATATAATACCAAAATTATCATAAATAAATTGATATGTTTTTATATTAAGTGTTTTAGCTACACTTACTCACACTTCCATCTAATGGATAACAAACATACTGTTTACGTGTATGGTGAACGTACCGCCTCACGAAACGATGATTGTTCATTTTTCATATTACCACCTATCGTGGTATCAATTAGGATAGAAAATATATTTATATATGATATTTATTAATTATTTATACTTATTTAATCATTTTATATTTCATACATTTAATACTTTCTATTCTGTGTTAATACGATAACATCATTTGAGAAAGTGTGGACTACCGCCCCCTTGAAGCGATGTGATTCATTCACATAATACATAGATCAAATTAAGGATAATTTTAATAAAAATATATTAAATATATTACATAAATAGGGTACTAGAACTATAATATAAATTTACATACATATCAATTAATTTTTATTTGTTTAAAATATGATAATGAAATGAAGTTAGCGTTCATGCGTACGCACAAACTACCATATTCATGAATAGTGCATTTCATATATTATCTCCAAACATTATTGTTTATTATATATAGGTATTTATTGGATATATATTATATTAAAATCATGTTTTACATTCTTTATATGATGAAACCATTACATATTTAATAATAATAACAAATAACATGTTAAAACAGACTTGACAAAATAGGTAATTAACACCCAAAATAGTTAAAATAATTAAAGGTTATTAACAAACGGGTAATAATATATTATAATAGGATCATATATGATATCATAAGTATTAATATGTATCTTTAATAATTTATTAACATGTTTAAACCTATTATACAGGAGGTTAAATGGCATTTACCTGAAAGGAAACACAAAGTAAGGGGTTCTTGTCTCACTTTTCATTTAGTGAGGTATACATAATTTAAACAACTTACATATTTTGTGTGGTTTATATACTGAATATTTTGATATATTATATCATGGATTATTTTATCTTCATGGTATTATAATTTTCAATTTTCATTTCCTCAGCTAAGGGGTATAACATGAAAATTAACAAGTGGTAAAAAATATTTTTATAATCTCACTTTCTTTTGTGATTGTCAAAGTTATATTTAGACAATCACTTTATTATAGTCATTTATCATTAGATATTTCATTAATTATTTTATTATGGATATTATTATTTTCTAAACTATATAACATCTTAAATACAATGTTTTCTTTGACAGTTATTTGATTAACTGAGGAATTATTGATAAATACATATTTCTCATTCAATATGGTTTTTTGATAAGAATATTATTTTTTTGATTATTAATTATTAAGAATGGTTTGGAATGGAAATTAAGGGAATGGCACATACTTTATATATCCCATCGATGCATCGATAAGTTCTCATGAGATGAATATGTTGGCCAATTTAAATGGGTTTCTATACATTGTTTTAATTTGTCCTGTGAAAGGTAATGATGTTATAGGTTTTCATGTTCCTTAGAAATGAAATACAATAATTAAGAATTTAAATCATTTAGATTTAGTTATTATTTATCCATGATATTTTTTATTGACATATATATGGATTTAATTCATTCTCAGTTTATTGATTTATGGCAGGCGTTTCAATTTCTTACCGTTACATATAAATTATTCCTTACATAGTTGTGTAAATAGAAAGTGTGTTCAATTATTTAACTTTCTATATAGATTGATACATTATTGATTCAGTTTTATTTACCCTTATTGAACATTTTATCTCACCTTTATTATGTTTCTTCCCTATGTTATGAATAAGAGAACTTTGAATAAGTTTTCAAGGATGCAGTTTATCTCAGTTTATTATGTAGCATGTTTTATTTTGTTTTCCAAATATATTAGGGGTATCATTTATATAATCTAATTTTACAAGACTACTAAACATATCAGTACTAAAGGATTTTATTCCTTGTAGTCATTCCAATGTAATAAAATAATTCACCGACTTCGGGTTTATGGGGTCGAGGCGTTACAATTGGTATCATAGGATGTCTAACAACAAACATGGAAACTAGATTTAGAAAACATAGATTAGGGAACATAACCCCAAGATAGACTTTGAGGATGAGTATAAAATAACATAATATAATTTTGGTATGGTATATATTATTTAGGTATTCCTAGAAATACAACCCTGTTTGGATACTATTAGTGGACAAGGTTTTTGAACAAATGTACCTGGGAGAAATAACTTCGACAAGGTGTTCTAGGCATAACTTAGTGTAACCTGGTACATGAAAATGAGCCTTACTATGTACTTGTTTTTACACTCCTGGGGGATATTCATAGGATAATTAACATTTTATTCACCTACAATTATAAAGGATTTAAAAGTTAATATGCCCCCAAAGTAACCAAAGTATATGATTATAAGATTTATGATGCATAAATTTATGTTATGTGCTATAACATATTTGGAATTATATATTATGAGCTAATATAGTGTATACCATTGTTTATAAATATAACATGGAAGGTCGAAAGATATCAATACTAATGGAAAATGAATAGATTTCCCTTATGAGGAAACCAATACGGCTGGTATTGGAACCGAGTAAATTATGGTGATACTAGGGAAACTTAATCAGGTTATAAAAAATAAGATTTCCTGAATAGAGAACCTTATTCCACCAAGGGAATCTCCTATGTTGGATCAATTTAGGCAATATAATTCCCCATCATTTATTGGGACAAATAATACAATTGTGGCTATGAAATGAAATAAGTCCCTAAAGATGATATCTATGGCCTTGGGATGCAGTGAAAAAAGGTTACACTTATAGTCTATTCTCTCTAAGGTGATGATGATAAATGGTGAAACCTTATCCAGAATACTCAGGTTGAATAAGAAATTGAACTCATGAAATGGATAAATTTTTTGATTTTTTTTGATAAATACTTCCCTATTTAGCAAAAAAAATGAGATGAAGAGAAAGATCATTATCTTAAAGTAAAAGGAAGAACGTAGTGTTGTAGATTATAAAGAAAACCTCACATGGTTAGCTATATATTATTTGGATTATATACAAAACACATAGTTTAAGAATGATCAATTATTTGAAGGTCTTAAACCATATCTTTGAAGGGTATTGGTTTCTTAGAATTTTTTATCATATGATGAAAGAGTTTTATGTGACATTACAATGTAGAAGTATTTTTATGGAATTAATGTATTCAATGGAAAAAAAGACAAGAATAGGCCATATGATAACCATGCAAAATTGAATACAAAGAAAAAGGCTAAGTTTGAGAGATTCCCATCTTGTTAAAACTATGGGAAAAAGAACCCTGGGAAATTTTAGAAGGGAAATAGAGTTTGCTATAAATGATTAAATAAAGGTCACTAGAATAATTCATGAAAAGGGAAAATGCTGATAAATTATATCCAATGTTATAATTGTAAGAAAATGGGAAACTATGTGAATGAATTTCCAAAGTGTCAGGGGAATCTTCCATAGAAGAAGCCAAGGGGAAATGGACAAGATTATGTGATCACTACAATGTTGGTTGAAGAACCAAATGATGTGGTGGAAGGTACATTAATCCTATATTCAAATTTATCCAATGTGTTATTTAATTTTGTATCATCACACTCTTTTATATATACCTAGTTTCCAAAGAAAATTAGACATTTCCCTTTTGATGTAATAAAAGAGTTTTCAGTCAAAACTCTTAAGGGAAGTACCATTGAAAGAGATATGTGTTGGGAAGTCCCAATTATAACACATAAAAAATGATTTATATTCTAACCTTATCATCAAACATATGGTTAAATTTGATATAATCCTTAGTATAGAATGGATCTCAAAATATAATGCCCAAATTTAGTTCAAGGGAAAGGAAATTATGATTTGTGAGGAAAATGTTGAAACCCTCATATTTATAGCCAAAGTTTCCTCACCTAATTATTATCAAGATCCACCCTAGTAGATATACCAAATAAAATTATTGAGGAATAAGAGAAAACAACCTTATGTGATAAATAAGGTAATCTTCAAATTGAGGATGTACCAATTATATAGGATTACATTGAAACATATCCTAAGGATTTACCTGTACATCCCACAGAATGTGAGGTTGAATTATCCACTGATTTAATTCTTTATGCAAGGAAAATATCAAATAATACCTATAGAATAGAAATAGTGTAATTAGTTGATTTTAAGAAAAAATAGGGGATTTGGGTAAAAAGGGATTTATTCAACCTGGTGTTTCACCTTAGAGAGCCTTGTCATCTTCGTTAAAAATAAAGATAGATCCATGAGGGTTTTCATTGATTACAGGGAAGTCAATGCTATTACAATAAAGAAAAATTATCCTCTACCTCACATTTATGTTTTTTTGATCAACTTCATAGAGATGAATATTTATCAAATATTTATCTTCTTTCTGGATATCACCAATTGCAGGTGAAGAATGAAGACATTCTAAAGATATAATTTCAGATGAGGTATAGACATTATGAATTTACAATAATTCCATTTGGATTGACTAATGAACCCTCTATTTTTATGGACATAATGAACAGAGTATTCAAGAAATATCTTGAATATTTTGTTTTGGTATTCATTGATGATATTATGGTGTATTACACAATCTATATGGAACATGAGATTCACTTGCAGACCATTATTTAGACTCTTATAAGGGAAGAGTTATTTGGGAAATTTAGTAAGAATAATTTCTGGATTCATGAAGTTTTTTTCTTGTCCATATTATCTGCAAGGATGGAATATCAATTGATCCTGTAAAGATAAAGGTTGCCATAGAATGACCTTCACTACCAAAAATAATCGAGGTACATAGTTTTATTGGTTTGGAAGGTCACTATCAACAATTCATTCAAAAATTTCTCCGATTAACTAACCTATTAAACCATCTTACATGAAAAGGGGTCAATTTTTTTGGATGAAGAAATGTGAAGAATGCTTCGATGAGTTAAAGAGAAGACCGTTTAATACTCTGATTTTGGCTCTACCATATAGAATTGATGGGTTTGTCATATATAATTATCCATCAAATATGGTACATGGTTATGTCCTAATAACAAATGATAAAGTCATTGCATATGCATCAATAAAATTAAAAACTTATAAAAATAACTATCAAACCCATAATCAAGAGTTATAGGATATAATATTTGACTTGAAGATATGGATACATTATCTCTATGGTGATAGATGTGAAATATAAATAGATTATAAAATCTTGAAATACATCATCTCACATAAAGAGCTCAACATGATAAAAAGGATATGGATCGAGCTACTCAAGGATTATGATTTCTCAATACACTACCACCCAAGTAAATAAAATAAGGTGGTGGATGCATTGAGTAGGAAGGATCATGGATTTCTAACCCAAATATGGATTGAGATAGACCATTTGTTCATGGATCTAGTAAATATGGATATGTTAATTTCTAAGAAAGGGGATACATAAATCATATTTCAAAATATTGAAAACCCATCTTTATTAGAGAGGACAAATAATTCTCAATCTGATGACAAGGACTCTCAGAAGAAAATAAATGGTGTGAACAAATGGAGATTAGCAGACTTTTTTTATGAAGATGATGTTCTAAAATTTGGATAAAGCCTTAGTGTTCTATCTATACATGAGATAAAAAAAGAATTTTTGGATGATTCTCATTTCTAAAATTTCTCTATACACCATGGTATCACAAATATGTATATGGACTTGAATGAAAACTTTTGGTGGGATAACATGAAATGGGAAATTATGGATTATGTGTCCAGATGTTTGGTTTGTCAACAAGTGAAATCTATAAGGTAGAATCCTAAAGGATTCCTACATCCTCTTCATATTTCTGTGTGTAAATGGAATGAAATTACTATTTAATTTTTGGCAAGACTTCCTAATACTCCTAGAATGAATAATGAAATTTGTGTTATTGTTGATCGCCTAACCAAATCTTCATATTTCCTTTATATAAGAGAATATCTGCCTTGTGAGTTCCTTGAAAGGCTATATATTAGTGAAGTTTAAAGACTTCATGGTGCACCTATTTCAATTTTATATGATTGAGACCCTTGATTTACATCAAAATTGTGAAGTTTAAAGACTTCATGGTGCACCTCAGTTCGTATGCTAAAACCCTGCCTTACCTTATTATTATTATTTCTATATGCTTCTGCTGTTTCTTCAGAAGTCTCTTGACACTGAGATTCAATTCATAACTTCCTACCATATTCAAACTGATGGATAGTTTGAAAGAAAAATTCATATAATGTAGTACATGTTGAGGTCATTCTCATTTTACTTTCATGGTATATGGGATCAATACTTACCTTTGGTGGAATTTTATTATAATAATAGCATCAATTTAAGTATTCAAATGGAACTATATAAAGAATTATATGAAAATTATTGTCATACACCAACTTGTTAGGATGAAGTTGGAGAAAATAAACTCATTGGTGAAAAACTTGTTGAAGAGATAATGAGAAATGTGAAGTCCATTCAGTCTCATATCAAAGAGGTTCAATGTAGGAAAAAGAGTTATTCAGATAATCATAGATTTTTTTTGGAATTCCAAGTGGGAGATTATGTTTTACAAAAGTTATATCCATATAATTGTTCTATAAGGTTCAATAAGAAGGGGAAACTGAGTCCCAGGTACATTGGACCCTATGAGATTCTTGAATGAGTTGAAGTTGTTACTTATCATTTGACTATGTCACCAAATCTCTCAAAAGTACATGATGTGTTCTATATATTTATGCTAAGAAACTACATGCCTAACCCAATGCATGTGATCACATATGATAAAATAGATTTGGAAACTAACATTTATTACTATGTATAACCCATCCATATTCTTTATACAAGATAGAAAGTATTGAGAAATCGGACGACTCCTCTATTAAAGGTACCCTAGAGAAATCACAAAATGCAAGAAGAAACCTGGGAAACATAAGATTATATGAAAAATAACTACCCCCATATTTTTTTGAAGGTATTATCCCTAAAAATTCTTGGTCAAATTTTTTGTAGGATGGAATAATGTAGAACCCCAAGACTTTACCATATTTACCTTTTAGAATAAATTTAGTTTTATTAATGTATTTTCAAAACAAAGAACACCTGATTAAAAAAAACACTGCTTATTCATGTTTTGAAATTTTAGAGAGTTTATATAGAAAATTTATATATATTATATATTCAATAAAATATTTTTACATTCATTTAATATATTATATAGGCTTAATATTAAAAAAAATAAATTATATACATAAAATAAAATATTTTTATCAAGGTAGTTTTTTCACCTTTAACAAGAAAAATTATTTTAAATCATATTTTTGATAATTTTATTGAATTAATATTTCAAAATAAAATTAATTTTCAAAATAATAAAATCCAAATTAGGTTAGGGTAAATTTTTGGTATTTTTGTATGAAGTTTCATTTTTTAATGAATAGAGAAAAATACTAAATTTTATCTCAATTTTTTTTCTTCTAATTTATTTATGAGGATAAATTTAATTTTAAATTAGTTTTAAAGTTTAATTATGTCAATTTTTTTTATCAATTTATACAATTTATGTTATTGGAATCAATTTTACTTTGAAATTGACTATAAAAACAAAGCAAAATTTCAGATGTTTTTACTTTAAAAATCCGCAATGTCGTCCTGTCTGTGAGATTAACTTTAAATTAATTTGTGCCACTACTATGATTATAATTTGGAAAAATGGATCCCATATTTAGAATAATCATAATTTTTAATTTATAATTAGGAAAAATTATTTTTTGACCAAAAATATTATTGAATGTAATTAAAATTATTTACAACGATTAAGGTTAACTTAATCTCAATAAGAGACTAAAACTTAACCTTAAGACCCAAAATAACCTATAAAATATTGAAAAATATATTGGATGGCCAAATATAAACCATATACTCTCTTTTTTTGTATTAGTTTCATAATTGTATCTACTTGAAATAGGAAAAACAAGGTAGGAATTCCTTTGTCAAAATATTACAAGAGTGCCACTCCTCCACTATAAAATACCACCACATATAACCATTCCATACATCTCTCAAACTAATTAGTATTGGAAAATATATTCCCAATTAACCACCTAAAATCCCTACCCTAGACCTTTAATCCTAAATTTGGGTAGGAATCCTTCTAGGGAATCCCTTTGGTATAAACCAAAAGGTGTTATCCAATTTCTAAGGTAGTGATTTCTAATGATATCTTTTTATTCATTTACTTTTCCACAAAATAAAATATTATTATTCCATGTTTATATAATAATAATAGTATTCTAAATATAATTAGATCCTATTATATTAATGTTTTTACCTATATTTACACACACTTCCATCTAATGGATAATGAACATACTGTTTATGTTTTTGAGGTACCACCGCCTCACGAAACGTTGATTGTTCATTTTTCCTATTACCACCTCTCATTGTGGCCATTATGATAAAATTTATATTTATAGATTGTATATATTATATTAATTATGTATTTATGCTTCTGTAAAAATTTTATAATAGATTCCCTTAATACTTTGCATTTTTCGTTCATTTGATAACATTATTTGAGGAAGTGTGGACTCCAGTCCCCTCGAAGCGATGTTATTCATTCACACTATACTTGGAATATATTAAGGATAATTTTAATAAAAATATATAAAATATATTACATAAATATGGTATTGTAATTATAATATATATGTGTATACATATCATTTAATTTTTATTCGTATAAAATACAACAATGAAATGAAGGCAACGTACATGCGTACGTAGGGACTACCATCTCTATGAACAGTGCATTTCATTTTTTATCTATAAAAATTATAGATTATTATAGATACATATATAATGGTTATATTTAATATTAAGTTAATGGTTTTAATTATGAATATTATTAAAACATGATATATTTAATAAGAACAAAAAATAACAGGTTAAAACATAATCGACAAACTGGGCAATTAACACCCAAAATAGTTAAAATAATGAATGGTTATTAAAAAACGGGTAATAAGATATTATATGAGGATCATATATGATATAATAAGTATTAATATGGTTATAGAATAAGTTAGTAACAATATTAAAACTATTATACAATATTTTAATGGATTCTTACCCTAAATGAAACACAAGGTAAAGGATTCTTTGTCTCACTTTTCATTCTGTGAGGCATACACCATTTACACCACTTACCTCTCTTGTATGGTGAATCTTCTACCCATTTTTATATATTATATCATTAATTATATTATATTCATGGTATTATATTTTTCACTTTGAATTTCCTCACCCAAGGTGTTTAGCATAGAAATTACCAAGTGGTAAAAATTATTTTTGTAATCTCACTTTTTTTGGTGATTTTAAAATTTCTATTTAGACAACCACTTTATTGTTATAATTTATAATTGGATATTTCCATAATTATTGTGTGATTAATATTATTATTTCGAAAATAATATACCATCTTAAATATAATGTTTACTTTGAGAGTGATTTTATTAACTAAGGAATTATCGATAAATCCTTATTTCTCATTCTATACAATTATTTGATTAGGCATATTATTTATTTTGATTATTAAATATAAGGAATTATTTTGACTGGAAATGAAGGGTGGGGATAGAAATTTATATAGCC
The DNA here is from genome assembly GCA_963277665.1 of Viscum album. NCBI lineage: Eukaryota > Viridiplantae > Streptophyta > Magnoliopsida > Santalales > Viscaceae > Viscum > Viscum album. Next base: position 54,668,447 of record OY728143.1, on the reverse strand, counting down.
CCTAAATGCATCATCAGGTTCTCATGAGATGAATAAGTTGTCAAAATTAAATGGGTTTCTATCTATGGTTTTAAACCATCTTGTAAAAGGTATTAATGATATTAGTTTTCATGTGACTTATACTTGATGACAAATAATTAAGAATTTACCACATTTATATTTAGTTATTATTTATCCATGATATTTTCCATCAATAAATCTTTGGATGTAATTCATTATCTGTTTATTTAGATGTGGTATGCATTTCAGTTTCATATCATGCCATATTAATTATGCCTTATCTAGTTATATAAATGCAAAGTGTGATTAGTTATTTAACATTACCTATAGATTTATTAATTATTGATTATATTTTATTTAACCATACTGAGCATTTGATATCACCCTTATTATGTTTCTTTCCCTGGGTTATGTTTAAAATATTTTTGAATAAGCTTTCAAGGATGCAATTTATTACAGTTTATTTTTTTGAGTGTTTTATTTTGTTTTAACAATGTATTATAGGAATCATGTATATAATATGGATTTCCAATACTACTAAACTGAAAGGTAATTCAAGATTTTATTCCTTTTAATAATTCTAATTTAATTAAATAATATATTGACTATGGGTTTTTGGGGTTGGTGCGTTACATTTTACAGTTTCTAATGAAATGGTCACAGATAAATAACTATAATATCAATGGTTATGATTCTTAATAGTCTATTAAATATGAAAACATATAACTTATAATAATCCAAAATAACCATAGTAGTGCATGTATTTTATATAATTTCATCTCTTAATAATAAATTTAGGCATTTAAAAGTGAATTTCATTCATTAATTTTTGTTTCATTTTTTTCAATAAATCAACATATAATTTTTTATTAGATGAAAGGAATAGAGTAAAAACACATAAAGGGGTAGAGTAAGGGGAATACTATAGCATAACCAACAACAACATCAGTACCCCGAGGGGGAAGAGAGCCAATACAATTGAAAACCCTACTTGGGGCCTTTTATAAGGCCTTGGAGGCCATAAAATCATCTATACGATCACACTAAATTGATTTTTTAAATTCTTTAATAAATATACCAAGTAGGTTAAAAATTAAAAATTTTATGATATTATTTTTATTCATAGTGATCATATAGTAGAGTTTAAAAATAGGTATTATGGTGAATTTTGTGTTTCAAAAAGTTATCATGTCCCAAACCCACCTAGATACCCCAGTACCCAAACAACTAAACTAACACTAACATGGGGGGAAGAGAATTTCTATACTCCCTGGTATGGTGAAAAACTACCTGAAATCAAACAATATGAATGTGGGAAATCATTTTCCAAAATCATAATAGAAGAAATAGATACAAGTCAGCAAACAAAAAAGTAAATTCCATAGGGCTAACTATACTAGAAGTCAAATAGGTATACAAGGACAAAGTACTACCACAAGGTACCAAATAATAGGATAAAAAACCCAAGTTCCAAAAGAATTAACAGCTTAAATCCCAAATATCAATAATAACTACCTCCTCCATGTGGTTTATTCCCCTTACTCGAACCTAGAAGGAGTAAATCTAAAAATTCCCTAAAGGCATAAGTAGGGTTTGAGATAAAAGCTCAGTAGTTTGTCACCAAGGATTCTATAATAATATTACTCAATTAATTAACCAAATAAATAATTAAATTATAAATAAAATTGGCATGTTAGTTTAAGATAATATTTAAAACAAATCATGATTTACATTTCAATTGATGGAAATGTTTCAAATAATTTATTGATAAACATTATATATAAAAAGATTATATAAATTCACAAGTAATGTGTAAAATAGTATACAAACAATGACATATATATCAAAGAATTAACAACGAGAAACATGGTAATAATAAAAAATGTATTATAGATTCAGGTTATAGGATCCTTAAAAAACTTATAAAATGAAAACGGCAACGTGCACACACATCTCTTTGACACCGGCCAAAGAAAACTAGCTAATATCCCACTAGAGAGAAGATATACCAATAACTTTATGTTACTATTGAAAAGAATCAATCTGTTTCTAGTGAATTACCATTGTATAATGTTTTTCCCAAATAACAAACTAACTAACTAGGCTTTCATGTTATAAAAAAATAATAAATAATGGTAAATTTATTTGAAAACTTTTAAAAATACAATGAACCCATTTCCCATTTCAATATTCTAGATTCCATTTAAACCCAAAAAAAGGTTTTTAATCAAATTATGACTTTTCCAGGATAAAACCAATGGGCTTGTATCAAAAAATTTAAAACATTTATCTCAAATACAAATTTGAAATAAATTTCACAATTTAAATTGTACAATTAAATTTTAAATTTTAAATTTAAAAAATTTCCATCAAATTCCACAGACACAACCCAATTCAATGGAATTGTTGGGTTTTCCTAAATTTCTTTCCAAATCTAAGTCAAATCCCCAATTCACTATAATAGGGTTTTTAAAAAACTAATTAAAAGAAATTAAATTTTAATCAAGTAATTTAGTGGTAAATCAACTGAAAATTCTTTAACAAAACCACCTTTATTTGAATCATGAGATCACAATCACAACACCCACTTTGGGAAAATCTAGTAAAGAATATGGAAAAGGATATATTAGAATCAAAACTAGATTCAAGATCCCAAAAAATATATATTAGATCGTAAGAAAACATTAATATATAACAAACCCTATGTAAGAGATAATAAGAGATAGAGAGAGAAGAACGAGGTGAGAAAACTTACTAAGATAGGATAGAATGTAGATACACTAGCTTCCATCCAACATGGAAGGTGTTTAGAGGAGCTAAAATGGGTACTTGAGATCTACAATGACCTAGGAAATCGTTCTAGATCAAGTTTATCCCAAGAAGATGATAAAAAGGGGATTTGGAAATTTTTAATGAATTTTAGAAATAAAAAAATGAAACATGAATAGTTTCTCAGAGAAGGCCACAAGGTTTTTCAAATCATTCACCAATAAAAAAACCCTCACTGACTATGTTTTCATGATTTTCACTAGTAGGTAACACTCTTTGGGGGTAATCGTGTGTCAACCATGCACAACAAAAGATACCTTAAAAATTTCTAAAATTTCACAAAAATAGCCCTAAATGAAACCCAACCAAAGTATGGTTAAAAGGGATTTTCAGAGTAACTAAAAATAGTAATTGGATGTTATAACCTCCCCACAATAGAAACATTATATCCCTAGAAATACTATTAAGAAGCTACCATATAAAAAATATGAGGCCACTTCTCTCTCATCTGTGCCAATATCTCCCACAATCATGAGTATCAGAACCATGATACCATAGAACTCAATCCAAAGTTATTGTCATCCCAAAAATTACATTGGTTTTAGAATCAACTATCCTTACTAGATTTTTAGTCATGGAAAAATCAGGCTCAACATTGAGATCACTCCATCTCTAAACATGTGATATATTAGAAAGGTACTTTTGGATCTAAAATACATCGAACACATAATGTATTGAAATACTGTATAAAAGAAGTTCAAAATGGTAATACACTTTCAACACCCACAAAAAAACTTCAAAAATACCAAAAAAATTAGAAATCTTACCTTGCCTCCCAAGATGGTGATGACCAAATTGAGGTGAAACTTTCATGAACACCTGATCACCAATTGAGAATTCCAACTTTCTGAGAAAACGATAAACATTAGATTTTTACCGACTCTTTTCCATTAACATCCTCTAAATAATAAACTGAATATTTGTTGTAATCTCTTGAACTAATATCAGTATAAATAAGTAAATTTCAGCAATATTTGACCAACACAAAAGAGATTTTCAAGGTCGACTATACAAGGCCTCAAAAGGATCCATTCTTATCATGGATGAGTAACTATTATTATAGGAAAACCAAACCAAACCTAAATGATCATCCCAAAATCCACCAAAGTCAAGAACATAGGAATGAATCATATCCTCAAGAACATATATATCACTTTCTATATGGCCATATGACTATAGATGGTATTCCACACTCAAATGAACCTAAGATCCCAAAGCCTCCTAAAGGCCTCTCCAAAAACAAGAAGTGAACCAAGGATCCCAATTAGATAATATAAAATATAGAGATCCATGAAAAGAAACAATATCATTCACATAGATATTTCCCATATAATCAACATTAGTTGTATCATGATGGGTATAAAGTGAGTTGATTTGGTCATCCTATAAATGAAAACCCATATCACATTATTCTTTTTCTAGTCAAGTGGAAACCCAACCAAAAAGTCAATAGAGATCATATAACACTTCCAAGACAACACTGGATGTGGCTAAAGAAAACATGAAGGTCTTTGGTTATCACCCTTGACTTGTTGGCATATGTAAAAATTAGAGAAAAAAACAGTGATGCCCCATATTAGACCTAGCCACCAGAATCTTCACTACATTCCATAGACAATCTTCATTGTTCGTGGGTGCACCACCATTTGGTAATTATGGAAATCCGCTAACACATATTTCCTGACCAACAATGGAACCAAAAAATTATTTTGATAATAGAGAATACCCTCTAGGGAGAATAACTGGTCATTAATGGTCTCCCTACTATAAAGGGAGTCTATAATACCATGGAACTCATCATCAAGCTGCTGTTATTGAAGAATCATCCCAGTAAGAGCATATGTCAACCAAGCACTGGTCAAAGATACCTTAACCCCCGATTTCACTACTAAATATTTCACATGTCCCAATGGTTCTAGGAACCATTGGGATAGTCTATCCCAATATTTCCAAGAACCATTGGCATATTGGCCATTATAATAGCCATATACCAACATTTTCTATAAAACCATTGGTATAAGTTGTCTCAAGTTACTCTATTCTAATGGTTCCAATTATTCCATTAGGATATATGTATACCATCGATTCAAGAACCACAATATACATATTATCTAGAAAACTTATATACCATCAATATAAAAAACATTTGGTATACACTGTTCTCCTCAGGCCATCCTATCAAACTGTATACCAAAGGTTTTTTAAACCATTGGTATATCCTTTTCTCCCCAACAAATAACAGGGGTCCATCAAGCACCTCTTCCAGTCTTATAGAACCTGTAAATATCAAAACACTTATAAATATAAAATATTGGAATCATAGTTCCAATCCAAATAATATTTAATTGGTTAAAAACCACATCTGGCATGACATTTAAGGGATAAAATATGTGTTTTGTGAATAAAACAAAGCTTATAAAGGAAAAGTATATACATTATATGGATGTTCATTAATTATTGTTATATATCCATATCTATATTAAATTTGGTGACAAGGATAGGTTCTTGCATCTAACCACTGTTCAAATTTATGTTTAGGTGAGGTAATTTAGAAGCCATGTTAGTAATTTCATTAAAACATGTGATAAATGTTTCAATATAAATATTCAAAGGAGAAGGCACTAAAGAATATGAATTGGTGGTAGTCAGATGATGATTATGGTGGGGATCACCATAAGCTTTATATGTGTTTAACAATGAAACCATCTATTTTTTTGATATATGGGATCTGGTAAGAAACATCTTGGTGTTTCAATTATGAAAATAGGCATTTGATTTGGTTTTCTGGTCAGAGAACCCTAAATTAATGGTTATTACTTGGATGTGTTTTGAGTATTTAGGAGTTGAATAAGGTTTTAATCCCTAAATTATTGACCAAAATAGATCATGATATGTGGATGGGTAGCCCACTGAGACTTCATGGTGATTAAAAGAATTATAGTTGATATATTTTGAAACCATGTGTTCATACGAGCGTTCAAAATTTGATGAAAAGTGTGAATTTTCAATTACTAGAGGGGTTAATTTTTAAATAGTTGTTTGAGTTATATTTATGATGTTTGGAACCAATAAAAACGCATTTTGGATATCATAATGGGTCTCGAGTTGTATCTCAAGAGCTTTTGGGAGCATTAAGGAGGGGAGGAGGTGGCTGCTAAAAAATTGTAATAGACCATTGGATGACTGGTGGTCTTTTTAAAGGGAATGGTTACAACATTTACCCAGTAGGTTTTTTTTGAAGTGGGCGGTCACCTTTTTCTTATCCATTTTTGAAAACAATGGGAATCCATCCCTCCCCCCCTTTAGGACCCCTTGATCTAGGGGGTGGTTTTGTGACTTTTATTTGGAAATTAGAGGTTAGTTCCTCCCTCTGATATACTTTTTCAATATAATGACCACACTTGTTTCATCAATATTCTCTCTTATATGTATTTGGATGTGATATTTATATCTGGTAAGTGAGTTTGTATTTTATTATATTATAGAACTATTGTAATAACCATACCCCCAAGAATATATTAATTAGACCTCCTACTCTCTCACTTGATTGGGTTCTTATTTTACCACTAGTTCTGACCCCCACACAATTTTATTCCTTTTAAGAATATGTCTTCTTTACCACCGTTCCCCCATCATCAGTGTAACCAATGGAATTTAACCTTTTCAAGGGTCCTCCTAATCTTTTACATAATAATTATTAGTTATCAAATGCATCATCCCTCCATCTCTTCACTCTGTTAGATTGGTTTGGCTGCCACCACCCTCAATCAAGAATTTTAACAAGGACATCAATGGATTTTGGGGGCTTAAGATTTCACAAAATGGTGATACTAATTTACTTTGGTACAATTATCACCAATTTACTCAAAGATAAAAACATGATTAATTATATGTCTTCCAACCATCATTTTTTCAATTATATACATTTCTACTATCACAAATGGTCTTTCGACCATATTTTTATGTGTGATTTCCCCTCTTAACGTGTTGGGTAATTCTTCTTATCCCAACCCCCTCTTTTAATTTTTTTCCATCCATAGGGTGATTAGAAACATGATTGGAAATTATCTAGGTTTAGAACATTGAAATCAATATTTCTATCCTCATATCACCATGTGTATTTACATGGAGGTTGAAATATTGAAACTCCCATCAAATTCTACCTCAAATGAAATTAAAGGATGGTACATATATAAACAATATGTTCAGTTCTTGTCTTCATCATACATTTTCCAACTCTTCAAATGAAAATTGAATTTAGCTAAAACGTTCCACTTGAATTTGAAAATCCTTCCTACTAGAATCGATGTGGAAAATGAAGTGATCTTATTGTATACTGGATTGAGGTCTCAAACTAGAATGAGGCATATTATAGTCTATCAAATTCTAGGATTGATTGAATCAAGATCATTTTTTATTCCAAAACCCTATCCCAAATGTTTCATCTCAAGTGTTTTAGAGAGTGAATATCATAGATATGGAGTATAAAACAATGTGGAATCACTTCTTCCCCTCTATCCAATTGAGAAATAAACTATGTAAATCTCTTAAGAGTAGTTAAATTATGATGTAGTTCTGATATTTTTGTCTCTAAAATGTTACAAGCATGATGTCCTAGATTCTAAGGGTACTAAATAGAAGTTATAGAAGGTTTATATTTATCTACATAAATTTTTCATGTAGTTGGAAGCATAAAAAATGGGTAATATTGATATAAGTGAATGATAGAATTTAATTAATTAAGAAAAAAAATATACGAAGATGAATTGATGTGATTATTAGTTGTTCAGAGTTCTTATATAAAGGACCAGAAGGTCCTACCAAGGAAACTCTTGATAAGGAAACTGGAATGATTGATTTTTGTTCCCTAGATTCCTTTGATTTTGAGGTGTAAAGGCTGTATGTGTACAATATATATTTAGGAAAAAATATTTGAAGGAATGTATATTTTTACATAGGTGGATACCTCATCAATAAAGGAAAAAATCCAAAAATCGAGAAGACTATTCAAATTTACAAAGGCTAATGATTATTAGATCGGAAGGTGATGATACCTATTACAAGTGTCATTCTAAGACACCTAGACATGGGGTTAAGTAATAAGAGGTTATTTTGATCCTAAAAAATATTTTGGTAAAGATAAGGAAAATGGAGTTGATGTAGATTTGATTTCAATGAATCCAAAAAATAACATCACCAATGAGGGACCTTGGGAAGCTTACGAGGCTGTTTTTGAACATATGAACAACAACCTGAGAATAGAGGAAGAAGAAAAATTCTCATATATATTGAAAAGGTAGGTGATTCTAAAAGGGACTTTAGTTTTTATTCCATAATAGAGTCATTAGATATTACATTAGATTTTGGTTTGGATATATTAAATCATTTAAAGGATGAAAAGTTTTTAGGGGCATTATAAATCAAATTGATTTTGTATTTTCCATTCCATTTCATAGATAAAATGAATCATCTATATAATCAACTTTTCTTTTTTATCTTAGTTGTAACTTGAAATGATTACGAAATGTATTTATGAATAGTCTCTGGAAGAGATGAGAATGATTAAATGGATTGGGATCCTTCATGCCAGGACAAGGCCAACATTCTTTTTTGTCCCCAAAATTATATTGGACCATTATGGAAGTGAAACATTCTTCTTTTTTCCTATGATGATATTCTTTAGATCATGAAATATATTTTAACAATATTATAATAATGGATTCATCTCTTTCAAATCCAGGATATGAAATACCTTTCCTAGAAATTCCAGTAAGTTCAATATATAATTTTTTATGATGTAAAATAATTTTTTTCATAGTTTTAGGCTTTTATGCATCATGATGCACGTATATTCATCTTCCCAATTATTCTTTGTATTTTCAATGGTTTTTAATAAACAATTAATAGTGATTGATCCTAATTAATATAAATGTTATTTTCGTAGAAAATTTTATGAGTTTTTTTTGTATATGAATATGATATATTGAATGTTTGATAATTCATTTATATTTTAATATAGGATGTTGAATGATAATACATGAAATATTATTTATAGATTCAATGTGTCCTGTAATGTTAGTGGATACCTAAACACTTGTTTTTAGCCGTTGGCATATTAAAGATGAACATAATATGTTTTCTTGAATGAAATATAAGATTCCACCATTTTTTATCAATTTTTCAAGATAGAGTTTTGAGTTAGGAACATTTGAGTATTTTTTAGGATAGTTATAAATTTTTTTTGTACATATATAATATATAAATTCAAAATAAAAAACCATGAAAATATTTTTGGGGGAGAAATTATTTTTGAGAAAAGCTATAGTTGATTCCTCCTGGATGGGAATACATTGCTTATGAATCATTGGATATAAAATAGAATAACACAAATTAACTATATTTAGTTTACTATTCTATGATCCTAGGCTTGTGTCTTTTGTTTGATTTTATAGATAGTATATGCGAACTCAACTAATGGAGGTGCAGAATTGTGAAGATGATCCCAATCTGTCCCCTTTTATTCCACATTTCGTAGGCCCTCCCATGGATCCAAGATAGTAATGAACTAGTTAGAATCTAATATAGGAATAAATATGATGGATTGAGGTGGATGGTCAATGCCCATGGGCTGGAAATAGTGTCCGGGCATCAAGGAATAACCACTTGGGAACAATTTTTCCCATAAAAAATTTATTAAAACTGCAATAAAAAATAAATAAAATTTCAGCATGGCCCATCTGTATGTCGGACACACACATTGAAGGAAAAGAAAATAATTAAAAATGCCATGGTATAAAGGTAGAAAAATATTAAACACACTAATTAATCCCTTCACTACCCTGATGTACCTCTACTATAAATAAAATTGTATATCCACCACCAGTACCCTTTTGTCCCCATTCATAGAATATAACTACTCTCCATATGTAGAAATAAGTTAAAGGAGCAGGTGGAAAATTCAATAAATAAAATAAAATAAAAACTAAACTACAACATACCTTTATCTTATGACTATACAAGTCACCTCCCAATATATAAGAACCACAATGACTTATGGGTTAAATCATGTTTTTGAAAGAAAGGGGGAAATATATCCATGTTTTAAAATGATACTATAAAATTGTAATTTACTATTAATTAATAATTACTCTTTATATTAATGGTATTTTATTAGTTTGGATAAAGTTTCATCTTAGTTTGGTTTGGTTCGATACATGTTTGTTTGGGAAATTTTCATTACATTTGTTTTGAAATGTTTTTGTTTTTATTATATTGGACAATTTAAATCATTTGGGTTATAATTGATTTATTTTTATTAAATTTGGTTCATATCAGTTTAGTTTAGTTTTGTTTTGTTATGTCGGTTGGGTTATATAGGTTTGAATTCATTATATTTAGTTCAATTTGATTCATTATTTGTAATATCATATTAGTTCAAGTAAGATTTGTTTGACTTGAAACCATTTAGTTTTATTCATTTTTTTCTATTTGAATTCTATTTTCTTGATTTGGATCATTCTAGATGAATTTTGGTTGATATGATTTACATTTATATCAGTAAGGTTTGGTTAGTTTGTGATTTTTTTTTAAAATTTTTCATTCTATTTTTTATTTGGTTTTATTCTATCCATTATGGGTTTGTATGGTGACACTTTATTTAGTTCAGATCATTTTAGGTTTACTCTTCATAATATTATTTGGTTTGGTTTCCTATGGTTCATCTTGGTTCATTATGTTTGATTCAATCCAAATTGAGGAAGGTCAGGAGAGGTCTAACTGGATTATTCCGATTAAGTATGATTCTCTTTGGTACAACATGATATTATTTGTTTTAGACCATTTTATTTGTAATTTATTTGTTCGATATAGGATAATTTAATTTATGATATATTAACTTTGGAATATTAAGTTTTACTCATTATAGGTTAATAAAAATTATATTATTTTGATTTTTATCATTTTATTATGTCCCATTTCCTTCAATTCAAATTGAACGAGTTCATATTGGTTTCATTTAATTTGTTTTTTATTTGAATTAGGTTAGGTTGATTTGATTCAATTTGATTTGATTGAATTATGTAAACACTTAATTTCATATAAAAAAATTATTCTAAGAAATATATATCATTATTTAATAAAAAAATGGTGTGAAATATAGGTAATTGATTATTATTTAAATTTAAAGTCCAATTCATAATGGAACCAACCTCAAACTCAAGGCTCTCTACTTATGAAGATGGAAAATAAAATCTTTCATTTACCTCTTGCACACATATTCACTTTCTCATATGTATAAGGAAACCTATCCCCTATGTTTATATTTTCATGGTCAAATATGTAAAATGGTGTCATTATATATATATATATATATGTGCTTATACGTGTATACACCCCTTTACATTACACACATATGAATTTTTCATATATATACATAAGCACAACTAGCCTCAATATATATATTCATACCACTATGAGTGAATATATATATGTGGGGGAAATAATATGTATATTCCAACATATGCATACATGTGAAAGTCACCTTTGACAACAGCAACCCGAAACCACCGTAGTGAGGTCCAAAATACTCGAAAAAACCGAGAAAACTGAAAACCCCCAAACCACTAAATTTAAAAAAAGGAACAGAATTAAAATGAAATAAAACATACCCGAAACTCATGATTAATTTTTGGTTTTTCAATAAAATTTATTTTGGGATAGGGCCACAAAATTTTATCGAATTTTCTGAGTCTGTATAAAAATAGAAAGGAATGAAGTTTCTTTACAATCAATAGACAATATATAAAAGAATGAATAAGGAAAATCAAAAGGATTTTCTTAGGCAAATAAGATTAATAGAATTATTTAATGGATGTGTAATTGAATACTTACAAAATTGGTGAGTATATACTTTCAATTATAGTGATTGAAAATGAAATGTATAGTGGAGAGTAAACAAAAATACAATATAAGTTGTTTCTGATAAATACTAGATAGAAAGTACTACTAGACCATCAAAAAACATCACCTTATGAATATTTTCATCCTCAAGATTATTTTAAAGACATTGAATAAGTTATTAAGAATCTAGAATGGGTCACCTATACATTATACATCCATGAAACATAAAATAAAAATAAGTAAAAAAGATAAATAACAAAAATGAAATAAACATAATTAGAATCAATTAAAAATTAAAAAATGATTGATAAAAAAAATATTCAATGAAAGTAGAATAAACCATAAACTTGGATGAGTTGAAAAATATAGTATCATATACCAAACCTGAATAAAAAAAATCAAATATACCCATATATCCATTGTATAATATCATGTTTCTCACTTTATACCCACTCACCCATCGATAACGAAACATGAGATGATTATACGAAAGGATGAATCTTGAACATATACACATAATATGAGTTACAAAAACACCCAAATAAATATGATGGATATAAGCTAATATGTCCCTTAGGATTTCATCATGGAATCTATGCAATTTCATTCATGTGAAAATTTATGAACACTAATTAGAAATAAAATTATAAAATATTTTTATTTTAAATACACATTAAAAAAATCTAATATCAAGTCCATAAAAATAAAAAAAACATTCCTTTTTTTTTCATTAAATGAAAAAATCATTTTGAATCAAATTTCATGGACTTAGCCATTTTTTGTAAAAAAACATTTTAAAACCAAATATGAAAATAAAAAACGGGTGCCTTTAATTTAAAATGGTTTCCAAAAACATTTTAAAAAAACATTTAAAATGTATCTAGCCACACACAAGTGAGATGAATACCACTAGGAATTCCCCACCCATAATGATGTAAATAATGAATATAAATGAGATAAGTTTACCCCAATAATATAATTATGTGTAAAGTAAAATCAACCTTGAGATAATAATACCTTATTCAATCTATAAGTCAGGGAACATGTGTCATGTGATATAACCTAGATCCGGATATTCGATGATCTAGAATTTACCTAACCAATGTTGGACTAATTATTGGCCAATGTTTTGTCTACCAAATACAAGCCACTCGTATATCCCACACCAAAAAAATTTAGATAACCCACCACCATGTCCAATATCCCACTAGAAATTACTCTAGAGGCCTCCATACCAACTAGTGTATCATAAATATAGAAATCCAACCTAGTTATCTGTGTTCCAAAGAAAAAAAAGTGGCAATGACTGAACATGCAAGGGACGATTGAGGAAAAAAGAAAAAAATGACTCACCTTCTACTATAACTCTATCTCATAGATAAAACTGCTTTTCCAACATCACATATAAATCATATATAAATAATATAAACACTATAATGCTAAAAAAGGGGAAATCAATGAGGTTCCCCATGAGATCAACTATCTAACCCAAGAAAAGACAAATAAAAATTTATGATTAGACACACTATTTACATTTCAAGAGACCCTTTTTAAAACATGTATTAACCTATTTAAAAACCAAATAAGGATAAAATCCATGAATTTTTATCAAAAATATGTTTCAAATAATTATATGTATTTTTACTAGGATTTAAGATTGTCTAGATATTTATTTCAAAGAGACATTCGAGATTCATAAATGTACTTCTCTATATCATGACATAAATTTTATTGATCAATTTAGAAAAAAACACATAATATCACATAGATGAATAAATTCATCAATGAATTTATAAAATTCAACCACTATTTGAATACTAAAATAATGAAATTTCAATGAAACATGGACCTCAAAAAAATGAATATCTAACTGAGAAATATATTTTTTTCTTTTAGTAGTGAGTACCTAAAGGTGGTATAAGGTTCTATCCATGGTCTCTAAACATAAAAATCCCTAATATCTAATCCACTATAAACCCTATAATATCAAAAAATATCTATAGATTTCATAGGATAAGTTTGAACTAAGAGAAAAGGGTGATAGATAGAGAGAATAATATATTAAAAGAGATTACTTTTTGGAACCAAGATAAAACAAAGAAGATATTAAATTTGTGATTTAATGGGGAGGATGAAAGATGAAGATGGAATAGTGGAATCAGAATGAAAAAATGAATCGATATTGGGTTTTGGATTTGGTTGGGATGAGCACAATAAATGTTTGAGGAATCAGGGGAGAAGAGGTTTGGTGGGGGAGAGGAGATGGTCCACACTGAGGATGAGCATGATGGATAATCATGGGAAAAGGTTTGCAGGGGAGATGAGGGTTTGTGGTGGAGAGGATATTTTACAGGTGAGAGGAGAGTTTTTTAGGGAGGGGTACAAGGGATGATTCTGATAGAAATGAAATCAAGGCATGGTATACCTATGGTTTTTTTAAAATAATAGGTATTACTTTACCTAAAGAATCTATCCTAATGGTTTTTTAAACCATTAGTATAGGTGTGTGGGTATAGACACATTTTATAGTAGTGTTTACATACTCAAATATGAAAATGTGAAAAAATAGACATCAATTTCCACTCTTTGGATGATTCTTTATGGTATGGATTGTATGTTTCCTGATCAAAGCATCTGTGATGACATTCCATTTCCTCGAGGTATAAGTAATGTAAAAGTTAAGATATGGTAGGTAATCCACTGAATGAGTCTAGTAGATATTCAAATAATTTTGTGAGAAGATATAACTCAATATATAGTGATCAAAATACATGGTAAACCTTTCTATGAAAAGGTAATTCCACCAAATCTTAAGCTCATACATCACAGCTGCAGGTTCAAGGGCATGGTTCAGGTAATTTTTTTCATGTGACCTCAGTTTCTAAGAGATATAAGCAACAACATGATCACTCTATATAAGAACACATCCCTATACAAACCCTGAGGCATCATATAAGACCACATAACTATAAACTCCATTTATAAGTGTAAAAAATGGTGAAATTGTCAAATGAGGTTTTAGATCAACCAAGGAATTATGAAACTTATCGTAACAAGAAAATATTACTCCATTATGAGATAGATTAGTCATTAGAGAATCCAAATTTGATAAGTTCTTTAGAAACCAACAATAATACCTAGTTAAACCAAGTATCTCCAAATCTTGAAAACATTTCATGGTTCTTACCATTTCATAATAGCCTCCACCTTTTTTGGATAAATTGAATATATTATGTCATAACACCATGTGTCCCATGAAATTCACTTCCTGAGTCCATAAGTAACATTTTAAAAGCATGATATAAATTCAGTGATTTCCCAACAATTCCAAAACTACTCTCAAATGATGTGCATGGTCCTCCTAAGATATAGTTTAAAAAGGATGTTATCTATAAAGACCAAAAAAATGTATCAAGATAATCATGGAAAATCTTGTTCCTTAAATCCATAAAGACTAAAAACGAATTGGTTAGAAAAAATTTCATGAAAAGGCACTCATAATGGTAGTACCTACTCTGAAATTCGGTTTTCTAAATGTCAGATTACTTTATTATAAATTGATGGTATCCAGATTGAATATAAATATTTTAAAACCAATTCACCCCTTTCAACAGATCAAAAAGATCATCAATCCATGGGAATGAATATTTTTTATTTACTAGGACTCTATTGTGTTTTCGGTAATCAATGCAGAGGTGAAGTAACCCATCTGATTTCATTAAAAAGAGAACAATCTCCACCTAATGTGACAAACTTAGGCATATGAATTATTTATATAAAATATCATATATCTAAGACTTAAACTCATTCACTTTATCTAGTTCCATGAGGTTGGATGGAATAGATACTAGTTGAGCACCATACACTAAATCAATTGAAAACACTACCTCCTATACCAGTTTTAATCAATATAATTCAGAAGTAAACACATCAAGAAACTCGATGAAAAGAGTAGGTAGATCACCAGTCAAGGATTCTTGCTCTATATAAAAAGTGAAAACATATATCTCTTACCCAAATCTAGATAATAAGGTCATAATCTACTAGACTTCATGTCCCATTCTCCTTGAAAGACTCGACACACCCCATCGATCATAGTAAAGGAGACCTTTTGAAGATTGTAACAAATACAAGATTTATTAGAAATAAACCAATATATTCTGAATATGATGTTAACAGGTTTAATGTAGAGAAATATGAAATCCCAATCAGGATCAATCTATGATAAGTATAACAAACATGCAAGACTATGAAGACCCTCCTCTCTCTTCATTCTATGGGGTGTAGTAATATCCATTAGACAAGGTAAAATATTTATAGGAAGATTAAAAAGATTGAAAATATTGGATGAAATAAATGAATGAGATGAACCAGTATCAAATAAAGAAGTAATTAATGACAAATCTATAGTGATGGTGCCTCTCACAGTCATAGGACCTATATCTGGTTCCTCTGGTGACTCTTACACTGCATAAAGAAGATTCATTACTAATTCCTATGGATGGAACCACTTTTTACATGAATCATCTAATTTCACCATAGTTTTGGTAGGTGATGGTGCTATTGTTCCATTATTAATAGTAGAATAGACATGTGATAACTTATGAAAGTGACCCAAGCTTCCTCACGAGGCATATATTTTGGGTGCCTCAGTGCAAACCCATTTTGAGTTCCCAGGCTTGCCCCATAGGTAACAAATCAAAGGGAATCTTCTAGGAAATGAATGAGGATTATAAAAACCATGACATCAAGGAAAACCATAAGAATTTTCATTCTTACTCTTCCTTTTAATGGAACATATATAACTTTAAGTAGGAGAAAAAGGATCTTCTAGTCACATGGACATTCCCTCCAAGTCCATTTTATCCATCAATTCTCTATCCAGAACATCATCATAAGAAGGAATATTTAGAAATTAAAACATAGAACACATATCATATCCATGTACAATCTATTACCATAAATAATCCATATTCTCATTTTATATAATATTAGGAAAAAATTGAACAAGATTATTAAAGCGATTCACATATTCTGTCAGAGTCCTATCAACATCCTCCTGCTTGAAAAACACCATAGCCCTATCTAAATCAATCGAATCTAGATAGAACTAGTTAGTGAAAATAAATTTAATTTATTTACACTGAAATCCCTCATGCTTATTCAATATCACTATCATGTCCCACCATCTCTTGCTAGGTCCCTCTAGATTGAAGGTGGCACATTTTACCTTGATTCCATCGAGTGTTTCCACGAACTCAAATAGAAGTTCATTATATCTCAACCAATACTCAAGATGTTTAGGATCATTATATACTTTAAATATCTATGGATTTTGGTGAAAAAAATCTCATTATTATTCCTTATAACATCTCATTATGGTTCCATAGATAGACCGTGAATGGGAATGATTGTAGGTTTCTATCCTAGAGTTTGGATAAAATGAATGATAACCTCAACCAGGTTCTACTAAACAAGAGGATATACTCACTATGGTTCATTAGCTTCTTCATCCTGTATTTGGTTAAAAAATATTCTCATAGGCATGATTCTATAAAACATTATCATAAAATATTTAAGACATCAAAATTTTTACACAAAACAATTCTCAAACAAGAGAAACATGGATAAATAATCCCAATAGATAGAAAAAAATATTTATATTTCAATGTATTAGAATCAAAATTAGGTAAGAGACTTTAACTATTCCTTAATACTCCTTTCCCTAACCACCCATAATGAATTAAGTCTCATTACAATGAGAGATGGCCAGTAACTCAATCGTAACTTCCTCATATGTCCAGAAAATATCTCAAACTACATACTGGAATCAAGGTAAGATGCTTAACCTACCTCTGATACCACTTCATCACAAACAATCCCATATACCCTAGTACCCTATCACCTGGTATAACATTTACATAGATAAAGGGGAGTTCTCGGTCCACATAGGTTGGATACAAAGTACATGACATCAAACAATATGAAAGAGGGAACTAATTTTCCACAAACATAATGGAAGAAAGAGGTACAAGTCAGTGTGAACAAAAGAAAACACCATAGGGAGAACTATACCATAATTATATTAGGTATAAAAACCCAAATTACAACCATAGGGAATTAGAAAACAAGATAAAAAACCCATGTCTCAATGAAAGCAGCAACTTAAATCCCAAAGATCAATAATAACTACCACCTACAAGTGGTTATTTACCCTTACTCAAACCTAAAAAGATAAAATATAAATATTCCCAAAGGAATAAGTAGTGTGTGAGCTAAAATCACACTAGGGTCTCACAAAGGATTCCATAATAAAGTTCCATAATTAATTAACCAAATAAATATTTCAATTTCAAACAAAACATGAATGGACGTTCAAGATAATATTTAAAACAAATCATGAATTACATTTAAATTGATTGAAATATTTCCAATAATGGATTAATAAAATTTTTATATAAAATATTTTATAGAAATTCAAATGGCATGTGTAAAAAAGATTACAAATAACGAAATATATATTTAATAATTAAAAATGATAAATATTATCATTTGAAAAGGGTATGGTAGTTCTAGGTTATGGGATCCAAAAAAATTTATATAATGAAAATAGAAATGTTCACACACATCTCTTTGACACTTTCCAAAGAATAATAATCAATATCTCACTAGGGATATGTTCTTCAAATAAGTTTATGTTTGAGTTATAAATCATTAATCCATTTTTATGGAATTATCATCCAATAATGTTTGTCCATATTAACTCACTAACTACCTAGGATTTCATGTTCTAAAACAATAATCACCAATGAGAATTTTTTTAAAAACCATTTAAAATCTAATTAACCCATTTCCCATTTTAATATTTCAAATTTTATTTTAAAACCAAAAAAAGTTTTTAAAAAATTAATGCTTTTTATAATATGAAACCAATGGGTTTAAATCAAAATAATTTAATCCATTTTTTCTAAAATAAAAATTTGTAATAAATTTCACAAATCAATTTCACAATTTAAATTCCACAATTAAATATCACAATTTCCAAAAAATCCCCCAAACACGCCCTAATTCAATGGAATTGGGGTTTTTTACCATATTTAATTACAAATAAAATTAAAATCCCAAACTCAATGTATTATGGTTTCTAAAAAACCAATTAAAAAAAATTAAATTTAAATCAAGTAATTTAATTAAATCAATAAATTTTTGGGTGAAACAATTTTCAAGTATTTGGCGGATCCACATTCCTTGGAATAAAAAAACCTAAAAAAAACTAGAAATGGGGAACTCCAATGAATAATATGACAATGGAGGTCAGAGAATCAACCCAAGATTTAAGATATGAAACAATGGATATTAGATTATACAACAAAACATAGATCTAAAAAACCCTATATAAGGGAGAGAGGAAGCGATCGAGATAAAATGAATAGGGAGGGGAACATTATCTACCAAGTACTGAATAAATATCACCCCACTTCAATCAACTTGGAAGGGGTTTAGAGGAACCAAGATGGGTTCTTGAGATCTCTAATGACTTTAGAAATTAATCTAGGTCAATTTAATCCCAAGTGGGAGAAAAAGGGGGGTTTAGGAATTTTTAATGAATTTTTTGAATAATAAAAATTTGCACACATGGTTTCCTAGAGGGGGCCTCATAGTTTTTCAAACTATGTGCCCTAATTGAATGCCTCAACCAGTGGAGTTTCAGTATTTATACTTGGTGGGGGAATAGTATTTAAAACTACACACCCACCAGGAAAACCCTCACCGAATGAGATTTCATGATGTGCAATAGCAGGGCGCACAATTTGGGTGAACCATGCACTAAATGTGTACAACCTAAGAGACTAATTTTTTTTCAAAATATCACCCAAAACAAACCTAAATGATACCCAACCAAATCTTGATCAAAACGTTTTTTTAGGACTACCAAAAAATATTAATATGATGCTATATATTGAAATTATTTATTCAACTTTTAGATCCAGCTAACGAAATATGGTTATTGAAATATGAAACTGAACATTGAAAAATAGATTTCACAAAATATCCTTAATTAATTTATGCTCCATGAATATTTTTAGGATGAGGTGTTCAATAATGAATGTTATACAATGAACTGTGTTCTTGTAAAACTCATTCTTAAAATGACATGACCTTAGAATATGAAAAGTATGTCACCTAGTGATGGTCATATTATTGTGTTTTGTTATAAATTGTTCATTCTTAACAATATTTACAACATTGGAATTTTGAAACTAAATTAGACAATGGTATATTTATTTGGTATTATAACTCAATAAAAGTTTACCAATTTTTCAATAAAAGGAATGAGACTATTTAAGAGTCTATTCAAATCCATTTTTATGATAATTTCCATAAATATTATCCTCATATTGATGTCATTGAAGTAAAACAAATTAATTTTACCTAAAATGATCCTCACCTTACTAATTATAATGATGTAGTTGATGAACCTAGTTCTTAATCTATGTTAAGGGTTAATTTTGATAAATCATCCCTTTTCAAAATGGTATTATAGATTTTCATGATGGTACTCATAATTCAAGGTTTATTTTTAATGAAGTAGGATAACTATTATTTTTGATACACCAAGAGAACCAAAATCACAATGATTAAATTAATAATGATAATTAGGTTCCTTTCATTAACTTTTAATTAAATAAATTTACCTAAAAAATGTTTAGAATCTTGTATGAAGGCCTAATGATCTTTTGATTATTGGTAAAAATGTATCGTTACAAATAAATTGGATGAGAATTGTAACATCACCCAAAACAAGGTCTAACATTTTGCTAAATTTAATTACAAATATGAATTAATATATTATAGTGTGTCCTTTTCCTCTATTTATAGTATTTGATCAATTAGGATATTATTGGAATTCTTAACTTATTTAAATTTTAATCTTTTTAAAATTAATATTAAAAGTATATTTTCAATGTTTTTATTTTAAAAAAGGATTTTGTGGAAAAACACCTAGTTATAAAGATTTAAAATTTTAGTGTCATGTTATTAAGATTACCAATGTATATTATGGATTGAATCAATCCCTTCAGGAATTTTTTTATAGTAGAGTAAATTTATGTTACTTTTTTTCCAAGGTTGTTTAGCGTATTACGTGATGTTTTTATTTCATATTTCATGTGATCATTTTAATATTAAATTATAAGATGAAGATTCCATTTTTTCATTGTACGTTTCTATTTTAAATGATTTTTTTTAATTTGATGACAAATAAATTTAAAACAATTATTATAGGAGAACTCAATTTTTTACATTATTTTAAAATATCTCAATATTTATATAGCAAATTTCATATATAAAGAATCTTTACCAATGATATCATTAATAATTTTCTCCTTGGATACATTTAAGGAGGTAGGTACTATATTAAAAACATCATGAAATCTTACATTGGATGAAGTTAAAAACCCAAAGGATAATAAGCATTATAGAGGTATGAGTTGGATAATTTTCTATCTTACTGTGATACTGTCAGAAGTAATGTTTATTATATTAATCATTTTATATATTCAATCCAATCCAAATGAATCCAATTTAAAATATCTTAGTTGAATTTTTATTTATATTAAAGGATTAAAAAATTATAATATGTTTTATCCAAATGATATATATTTTGAACTTATTAGTTTATTAGATGTGTATGTTGGTGGGTTCTAACTAGATAAAAATACTATTATGGGAACCAACAATCTACATCTAAAATTTCATGTATCTTGGAGTATTTTGAAGAAAAATTAGGCTTCTATTTTCTTAACTAAATTATAATAATTTTTCACAGGGTGTTGTTTCTCCTAAATCCTTATGATGAAACATATTCTTCTATATTACCACTTAAATTATGACCATGTGAAAATTAATTTTTATAACCCATATGAGATTTATAGTACTAAAGATATAATTCAACACTATCACATATTTTATATTGACCATAAGAATTCATTTTCTTTCAAAACATTTCCCAAAATGTTCTATCATTAATGATTTTATTTAAAAAAATACTCAATTGGATGATATATTAACAAAAAAACTTCAGGTTGATCATTTAGAATTTATTAAAATGGAGATATAAAAGGAATTTTTGTAATTAATTCATTTAATATTGTTAACCAAAATAGTTTTTACTTTATTTTTCACATTAATCCTTATTGAGGTATTTAATTTTTTGTTAAAGCATAAGAATATTTATTTATTAGGAATTATGTTATTTCAATTTCCCTATTTTTTATTCATTGATATCATTGGAAAATTTCAATTATTTAAATCATTAAATAATTGATATATCACATTCACTCACTAAAGAATTTTTTTTTGTTATTTTTATAAGTAATTTCATTATTTTCCCCCTTATAATATGAAAAATATAGATCACATAAGGTGGAAGAAACAAATTTAAAACTAAAATGGTCCAATAGGGAGACTCACAACAAAATTAGGATTTGGACTTTTGAAATTAAGAAATTCAACATTTTAAAAATTATCATGTGATGTGTAGTTTTTGATTTTGAAAAAGTATATTTTCAAATATTAATATTTAGTATTTTTTGAAACTTATTTTTGAAACTTAATTTTATGTAAATAACTATTTTATATTTCCAAATAAATGATGGTTTTCATCCATCTCCAAAGAACAGTGATGATAGTTTTAATAAAAATGATAAATTATATTATTTCACATTTATCATTTTATGAATACATTTACTATTGTTTCTCTAACAATTGTTGATGATATTAATTATAGTTTCAAAGGGTTAGAATCATTTGATAATTTGAAAGGTATGATATATATATATATATATATTAAATCATATTATTTTAATATTTATTTCACAAATAAATATCAAAAATTTAATTAAAATCAATTTTGTTTTTAGAAATACCAAAAGTGGAAATTATAAAAATATAATAGAAAGTAAATTTATTTATAAATAGGGAGGAATTTCAAAATAAATTTTGTTTTTAAATTTAAAACAATTTTCTTAAATAATTTTATATTTTTTTATAGGTTGAATTTAATTATGAAATAATAAAATTATTTTTGGTTATATTTATTTATAATTATTATTCCAAGCACTGTGTTATAAATTTCTTAAGTGTTTTATATCATAAAAACTAGGATAATGTATATTATTTCACTATCTTATGTAGTTTTGAATAACAAAAACACACATTTATGTTTACAATTTCTTATTTTTATAGATATAATACTTACAAATTATACATTTTGTAATGGAATTTTGGAAAAATCATAGGGATATAGATGAGAATGAGATGTATTTTTTGATCCCCATATATGTAGGTGATAGCAGCTACCCAGTAGGTACTGCCAAAATCTCAATGGTTCTTTGAAAAAATACCAGTTCTGTCTAGGTTCTAATTTCTAGATAATGAATGAAACATGAGATTTGATATTTTATTGATAGATTCATAGTTCTTCTATGGTGCCACCAGCTAGCCAGTGACACCCATTGGATACATGGTGGTTACCATATTGAAAAAAGACATATTCATTGGTGTGGGTCATATATTCCTTAATTTACCCTATAAAAGATCACTATGACCTCCAAAACATCTATAACATTCCTAATATTTTGATAGTCTTCAAATACACCCCATGTGTTCTAAGAAGATGATGATTTCCCTAGAGGTTCATTATAAGTGCAATTTGTGTAACTTTTATGTCATTATTGTTCAATATTATATTTTTCTCTCTTTCTCCCACTTTTATGTTATTTCATACTTACTTTGGGATATGAAGTGTGATTAAAATGTATTATCCTATGTAAAAATATTCTTTTTCATTTTACAGGTTCTCACTATCATTGAATGTTAGGGGAATATGTGATCATTATATTCAAATTGAAGTGATTTGGGTTTCTATAAATAACCATTATAAGCCTCACTATTATTTGGGTTTCTTTATACCATCAACCATTTGTTTTCATATTTAATGTAATGGGTTTCTAACTATAATAATTAAAATGAATGGTTCTTGTTTCCTTCTACAACCATTAAAAATAATGTTTTAAACCAAGATATATAATAGAAGCTTGAGGGAGAAGTCATAGGGATCACTTGTGGATTTTTTATAAGTTGAATTACAAATTTATCATGGTTAATACATTTTATTTATTGTTATTTTTGATTACCTATTATAATATTTTTATATCTTTAATAATTTTATTTCAATCAGAATTATTTTTCACTTAATAAAAATTAAAATGAAAATCACAAAAAACTATTTCCATAATTACAAAATATAATGTTTACTTAATATAATGACATTCTTACTTCTTATCAAAGGTTGATGTTACACTACAAATATTTGAACAAACACTATAATTTTTAGAAAATCAATAAAGTGTGAAATATATAATCACCATCTTCATAATCATAGAGAAATATCACAAGAAAATGTTACATATATTATAAACTTATCAATGAATATATTTATTAATTATGTATTTAGTGAACATAATTTAATTATTAATTAAGTTAATTTCATGTGAATAATGCCTTCATAATTGAGTAAAGGGCTTTATTTGAAAATTTCTGTAATTGGGACATGTTTTATTCTATGCATCTAATTTTATTTAAATGGTTCGTATTTTTAAAATCATATATTTTATATCTTGGAATACCATTATACATGGTATTTTAACTGAAAAGTGAATTTGTTTCACATTCATGGTATTTTAATCTAATTTTTCATACAACATATAGGATCTTACATACATCCCATGTGACCTGGGGAATACTCATTATTTTTGTTTTTCTCCCATTAATGAAATATTATTCACATAAACCACACTTAAATTTTAATAAAGTTTCTTTACATACATTACAAATTAAATATCCTTAACATTTCTATTGTTAAACATATTTTTAGTTCCCTATGAAATTCTAACATTTATTTAATCTCGGTTTTGGAGAACTTTACAAAATCATGTCTCATATCTAGCATCACCAACATAATTTTTTTTTTAAAATATTAAATGGTTTATAAAAACTACAATTATGATATAGATAAATATCTTGGATCATTTTTGGTTTTATAGAAAACAAAAAGTTAATTACTTTTTTAAAATAGATCCTCTACTTATTTCATAATTCTTGACCCATGTGTTACGTTTTTATTCATTCTTCACCACGATCCTTCATATGAAATATTTATGTTATATCTGAATGATCATGAACTATACTTTACTTTAAATAATGTATATCTTAATTTATTAATTAATTATTCTATTGGGAATCATGATGATTTACCATTATATTAAGCATTGAATTAGAACTATGAATTATACTTCCTTTTCTTAAGATGGATCATGCTTATGAATTATCTATGGTTTAATCTCATAATGTTGCCTGAAAATTTATGATAGACATTATATTATTGGTGGGAATAAAATTATATATATTGGAAATATAATGGGTCATGAATTATACCTTATGATATTTTTTATTTGGGATCTTGGAGTAAACCTAATCCTCATTATGAAATTTTCTACTATGTTTATGGAAATGAGAAGTGAAACAAATCCACCATGGGATGTTATCTACATTAAGAAGGCCATATTAGGAGTAACACGTTACTTATCTATATGATTTTATGTCTTATATAATTTCTAAAAATATTTGGATCAATGATCTTATTTTATTTTTCTTTTCCATTTACTAATATTAGGACTATCCACTTTTTTTTATTGTGTATGAATTAAATATTTTATGTTCTTGTCCCCTACTTACATTCTCATACACATATTCTTATCTTATGATCTCTTTCGAAATTTTATTATAACCACTAATACTTAACATTACAGATTTCAGTATCAAACCTTTCTTATGATTGTGTTCCCTTTATTATACAGATAAGTATAATATATGAGATTTCTATAAGGGTGTCGAGAAGAGTTTTATTATGGAGAAATGTATTAATTATTTTGGAATTAGTTTCCTATGTTACTGGTCTTCAAATACATTAAACATTAACATGATAAAATTGTGATAATTTTATGTGAGGAGTAATGTATAAAATATGGAAATGGTATAAAAATTATGATATGTTTAGAACATGTCTCAATAATTGTAATAAAAGTAGGGTTTTATAGTTTTTGATGAGTAGTTTAGTTTTTTTTAGAATAGGATATGAAAAAAATACTAAAAACCCTATGGATATATCTAAGTGATAATCCTAAGAATAATGTAACATCTTAATGTTTTGGTAATTTATTGAGTATGTGGTTATCCTAAAAATGAACTCCTTCTAGAGATATTACATGTTGATTAAGGGTCTAGAATAGATGTTCCTAGGGGCAATAACCCACAAAAAATTGATTATTATTTATTAAATAAATAACATCCTAATTCATTAAATGGATTCCAAACTACAAACATAGTTTTACATTAAAGGGGAATATTAATTTGTTGATCATAATCTATATAAAAACCACATAAAATATTGATTCTCATATTCTTTTGAGGTATTATGTTATTATGTAATATAAAACTCAATATAATGTAAATTTAGATGAATTAAGAATTTTATTGGACAAATATATGTTGAGATATATTGATTCAAGAATAATATAGGTTGAACTATGAATTATGTATGTTAAAAATAGTGATTATGTTTAACTAAATGGATCATAGGCTAACATATTGGTATTATAAAGTGAAAAATTATTAGTTTAAGCCTTCATTTGGTTATCTAGGATACTTCCTTTATATTTATTATTGATCATCACTGATGTTTGACAATATTTTTTTAATAATTGGAACAAAAAGAAACCAAGTTTACACTAGATGTGAGGGATAATGATGATATTTTATAAAATAACAACCCTTTGATTTGGGAGTAGGATTAAAAAATTTGTTAGCTATTCCAAACCTACTATTTTGAAATATGATTATTTCTAAACCCATAAAATAATACACAAAAAGATTCTAATGGGAACTTGAGTGATTAAAAAAATGAGGGAATGGATATACAAAATCATACATGTCTATAACATGGGATGATACACTAATGGGATTTTATCAAGAGGAATAAATGATGATTTAAATGATGTAAAGGAGGAAATCAGGAAATAATATGTTGAGGGGAAAAGAAGAATATAATTAAGGAATTTAATGTTCTTTAAAAGTTTCCACTAATGAATTGATTTTTTATATTTGTGTAGTTTTTTCACCATGTGACCCAATGCACCAATACAAGAGTTAAAGAAGGAAATAGACATCAAACACCTAATTAAACATTGGAAAAATGAATAGCCTATTAAATAATGGGTTTTGAGGTAGGTAGTGATTTTTTCATAGAATATTCTTTTTATTTCTGGCATCCTATATGATTATAAGTATTAGATATTGAGAAGTAAATAAAAAACTATTAGTGGTATATTTAATATATCTCGTTTATATAAATATTCATCATGGTCTTAGGAAAGTTATTCCTTATATATTTGTCTCTCCATTACTCTTTAGGATTATATTAAGAATGCACCATATCTTTTTATAAAGGAACAACATCAAATTTCATACAGGGAAATCTCAGTTAATATCACAATTCAATCCTTAATAAAATACAAGTGTAATGTTAATTAGGAGAAACATATTTAAATCAGTCCTATTAAATATTTTTTATAATTGTATGGATTCAATTTATTTAAAGGGGTAAAATGTGATGATCAAAGATTTTAATATATGATTTTCTCTAATTAAGTAAAATATGGTCGATAGATTTATATACGAAGAATAATGAAGTAAAATGATACGAAAATATTTTTATACCATTAAAAACTAGACATTGAATTAGTTTGAATGAATAGGACTTACCAAACAAAGAAATATATCTATTTATATATTAATTTATTATAGGGTTTTATACAAATTTTACTAATTCATTTTTTTTACTTATGAATCTATCTTTTAATGAAATATACTACTATAAAAATGAAATTTTTCTTATGAATTTAATAAAGTAAAATTTTTATTAGTTAATGCATGATTTTTCATTTTTATAAATATGATAAAAATAAGTAGTAAATTAAAATAAATATATCATCCTATAAGAAAAATTCCTTATTATATTTTATAATTTTATTTAAAATTAAAATATAATATTTTAGAAATTGAATTTATAAAAATAAATGAAATTTTTAGATTTATAATTCCAATATTATTTTGAGTTTTTTGGCCTCTTCTATTTTTTAAAATTTTAGGTCAATAGTGAAAAATACCATTTTAAAAATTACATGACTTTGATGAAAATTTTTAATATTAAAATGTAATTTAAATTAATGTGACATTTTTATAAGACTAAATATTTATTTTTATAACTAACTTTAGTACTTTTAAAAAGTTGTTTTTAATTACAATCCCATATTGGATGTTTCATGACCTAAGTTAAAATTTTCAAAAAAATATTTTAATATATTATTCATTTAGTAATATGAAATTAATACACATGACACATATAATTATAATAAAATATAATAAATTCAATTCTTGGAGTTATAATATTGAAAGTATATTTGTAATATTTTTTTAGTGATTTCTCTAAAATAATTTATTTTTTGGTGAATAGTGAAAAATATATTTTTCGTAATATTGTGACATTTATTTATTTATAAATATATAAGAGAAACATAGAACTTTATAAAATCATTTAATTTTTAAAATATTTATTTATCGAATAATTTGATTCATTTTAATGATATATATTTAAATTAATGAAAACAATGTTTAACAAAATAAAAATTTAATATTTTAATTAGAATAAAACAATTATTTTTAATATTATAAGAAAGTGAGTTTTTTATTTATTTAAAATCTTCATAAAAATTATTTTTTCTAATCAAACGATATATGCCATTAATATTATAAAAATAGTTCATTCTACCCAACACATAAATTATTGTATTAAAATGGAATTTTTATACGAAACAGTTTCAACATATCTATTACCCTAATACTAAATTAAATTAATATAACTCATAGAAAATATATTTTATAAATGGATTGAAAAATTATAAATCATTATCGTAAAATTATTAAAAAAATATAAATTTTAATTTTTTCCATTAAAACATATTTTCAAGGGTTAACCTCGAGTTACCACGATATGGGAAAATTATGATAATTTTAGTTATCAAGGTTAAAAAATATGAAAACATGTGAGTTTTTTATTTATTATGGGATTTTATAGTGATAATATAACTTATCTCTTTCCCATAACCATTATTGTCCATTTTTTATCTATTTTCCTTCAAATAATTATTGATATTATTAAGAAAAAAATATGTTTTTTTTAAAATCAATTCTTTTTCACTTATTAATGGAGACCACTTACACCCAATATCTCAACCCATTAAAAAGATTTATATAAATGAAAACACTTCACTAGTCCCTCTTAATCATCTAATATAAACAATTGGGTCCTTATAATCACCAAAAAACTATTCTATAGAGCATTATAATGATACCCAATTAAGAACTACCAAGGGAGTGGTAGTACTCTCCATCAAAACTTTATAGTTCTTTTTATCTTCTACAAACATTAGTTACCCTATATTAACGATGGTAGGATAACAACATAGTTTTTACAATTTTTATGTGTTGCTATTTAATGACATGTCCTCTAAATTGTTTCCTCTATAAAAATGAATAAAGGGGAATGCAATGTCATGTGTTTGTGTGAACTAGAACCTCTATAAATGATGCATTTAATTTTCCACCACCATATTAATTGGTAGGTTAAAAACTTTTATTTAACAAAATAATATTATATTTTAGAAAATATTATTATTTTAAAATGGTAATTATTTATTTTCCTAGTACACCCATTAAATAGAGAAAATAAAGCTTGATTTGTGCATGTGTATGGGCTACTACCATAACAAAAAGATATGTTTTGAAATCTATAACCATATAACATGTATGTTATTAAAAATGAATTCAAAATATAAAAATAATATTCCATTAGGACACTAATTTTATTGGAGAATAATATTAGGATTTCAATATGCATAGTCAATGGGAAATGGTTATAGAAACATTTACCACCATAAATGTTCTTATTCAATAATATTTATTAATTTGGGTATATTTTGGGATAAAAAATCAAAATATATAGGTACTGTTATAATGAAATAATAAAGTTCATAAAACTCAAAAATTATAGTGATCATGATGTTCTTTTATTATATCATTAACCACAGTCAACAAACAAAAATTTTGTAAAGAAAATACCAAAATAACCCCAAGTAACTGATATAATAAAAAAATATTAAAAATAAATAACAGAAGATAATAAATTAAAATTAGAAACATAAATTTAGATGAATAAGGATATTGGTTTAATATTTAATTGCATTAATTGAGTTATTTAGAATGTTATGTTCTAGTGTATAACAAATTCATACATAGGGTAAGGGGTTCGCCCTAAATTTCCTTTCATTGAGACAAATTTACGTATAGACACCATTTTTTTAAATCCTATGTATACTAAAATTTAATATATAATATCATATATTTTTCTATTTAATGGAATTTTAACAACAATATTAAGTTATACATCTTTTTTTGTGTTTTTATTAGAATGATTCTTTTATAGTAGTGGATAATTTATACCTCCTTCTTGACTTGTTGGTTACATATTCACAATATATTTCTCCCTTTTAGAAAATTATATTCTCATTCACCTATTCTATTATTTTATACATTTCCATTAAATATATACATAGGGAAATAAACTTTTCATTTATGGGTTTATAGATATTTTTATTTCACTTAAAAATTATCCCTTTTATATAAAATAATTTATGGGAACGTTTCAATTTATTTTCAGTAGTCGATCTTCACCCAAATCAAATATTTTTAATAAATTAATACTTTATAAAAAAAATATTTATTTTATGAAGACCCATATTGTTCAATTATAGATTTATATAATGAAATAAGGTCTTTCCGTATATATAAAAATAATTTTCTAATTTTCTAAAGCTACATCAAAGTGGTGAATTAATATTTATTATTCTCCTACAAACTTTTCCAAAAATATCTATATTGGAAATAAATGATAAATACTAATGTTTTATTTTCCAATATGAATATATAAATGATATAAATTCTTCATCTATTTGGAAAATTTATTATTTATCCATATATTATGAATTGAATCAAAACTCTAATACCCACTTCCAACTCAAGGGTATGATCATGCTTATGATTCATGTATGGTCTTATCTGATTATGTGTAATAAAAATTATGATACTAATTATATGAAAATTTTCATTAGAAATATATCTTTATCTAATGAATTAGTTAGAAATTATATCCAATTAGATGTTTTGTAAAGTATTTTCAAGTGATCCTAATCCACCATGGGACTTTATCCAATATATCTAAGGGAATGTAGTGTTAACTAAATTCACTATGGGTATTTTTACTCATTATTTTGATTTTATTAGGAGTGACCCTAGAATTATGTTTATGATATTATATTTTTTTCTACAAATTAAATGATTTTTGGATTTTATTATTTCAGTTCCTTATTCAATGTTTCCATACTTATGACCATTTAATTTAATTTTTTTATTAATTATATATATTCTGTTCATGTTCCTTGAATAAATTATTACTCTTATATACTTATCTTATTATCAATTTTTATTTTTGATTTTTATTTATCATTTTTTTTACCTTAAAGTGTATTTGAGCTCACCCATTTCGTATGTTTCCCTTACCATGTTATGATGATAAGTATAATGCATGTGAATGAAAGAAGGGGGTCTTGAAGAGTTCAGTTATTGAGAAATTTTATCATGTATTATTGAATATATTTCCTATATAACTGGTAATCAAAGGCACAAGAGATTCCATTCAATAGTTTTTTATTTTTTTATGTGTGATATAATTTGAAATTTATGAAAATGAACTAAAAATAAATATATTATTTATATTGGGTCTTCATAAAAACCATCCCTTAAATTTATAGATCATATTTTTTGTGATTATATGTTGAATCTTATATATCATTACTTCTTCAGGATCCCACTTTTCCTATTCTATTATATGATTTCTCAAAATTACATCCACCAATCGATTCACCCATTTTCAAAACACCATTTCCCTAATATTAGAAATATAGGAAAGATATTTATTATATGATAAATAAATTTTCAATTCTGTTTCCACCAAGGTGTGAACTTGTGTTGGGTCTCACATGTACATTTCTTATATAGAGATATATAACACATTATGATCTTTATAGATCCTAATTGGAATTAAAAAATATTAATCAATATATCTAATTCATTCATGAATTTCCAAAGGTATGAGGTACTGAAGAAATTGTTTCCATTTATGGTCTAAACTTATAACACCCTTCCTATGATATACCTTGAAGAAAACATGATCTCCCATTAAAATTTTTAAATATTTCCATAAGTTATAAACATAATTTTTTTTTCATAATTTGATATTTTTTAATAAGATTATGAATATATTTCATTTTCACCATTGAATCCTTAATACAACCTATACCTAAAAGTTTCATTTCATGAAAATTATCCCAACAAGCTGAAGTGTGACACATTTCTACATAAAATTCCCCATTTGGTTCAATTTGAATTATAGAATAGAAGATAATAATATATGTGAATTCCATCAATGCAAGATACTTATCCCACATACCTTGGAATTAAAGGGATTATAATAATAAGATTCCTCATAATATCTTAACAGTCCATTGAAATTTTCCATCTATTTGTGGATGATAGGTGGTGCACAAATATTGATCGACATTAATAAACTTTTGATGAATTATCGATAATTTTTATGTAAAAAAAAATAATCTTAAAAAAATCTAAATAGGTTAACCATAAAGTCTCAAAAATTCCTTAATATATATCATGGAAGCAAAGGGATAGATCATCCATTATAATAAGAAAATGTATGGACATTATACGGTGATAAAAAATAAAAAATATTTTATCATTCATTACTGTGTTATTTGAAAATATAATTAACAGGTAAAAAGTAATATCTTACCATTTTTATAGAGGAATAGTTTTTTATTACATTAATCCTTTAAAAAAATTTACCCCAACCTTCATCTATTTAGAAAAACAAGAATCATGATGAAAATTCTAAAATTAATAGTTTCAAATTATTAAAAAAATGATCCATCAAATCTCGATACATTTTTTCACTACCAAGCTATATAGATATTGTTTTTTAGATCTCCCATATAATAATTATATTTTCATCATATAAATGGATTGAACACATATCCTATTCATAAAATTAATAATTAAATCATCAATGATGAAGTTTACATACATCCCAACATTAATTGATTTAATATTATTTTTGAATATTCTTATATATTTCTAGGAAGTATATATTTAGTATGATAAGGATTGTTTTGAAATAATTTGAAATATATGTGATGTTCACCTCCCTTAAAAATTCCCATATCCAATATTACCATAAAAATGAATATATTCTCTTTGAAAATACTAATATTAGTCATAAATACATTATCATTAATAATAAAGACATAATACAAATTATTATCCTTCCTAGGTTGATAGTTTAATGTGATATTATAATGATTGAGTTGTTTTAGACATAACCGTTTCCTTTACATTGAAAACACTTTGGGAGAATATGTATTTGAAACTTATATGATCCATATATACATCAAATATTTCACCATAAAAGTAATCCATCCCTTCCATCAATTGAAATACTATAAACACCAAATAAAGATCATGAATTTTTAAATCTATTAATGAATCATTTTCAACCTTGATGAATAGGAAAAAACACTATCGTTCTATATAAGGACACAACCATGTCCATTATTTTATGCATCACTATTATGAAAAATCCTCCCACATTGAATTTTAAGCTCAACATCAATGAATGTAACATCCTCCTCTTTAATAATAAAGGTAATTATTTGCATTAATCTAACATTGTCAATATACCCCTATTATATTTCAACTTGGATGAGGTGTTAGATAATTGAGAAGAATATTGAAAAAATCATTGATATTTTCTATCTAATAAAATGAAGTAACACACTTATATTATATTCCTTGATGTAGGGAATTCAATCATTTCCATTATCTTTGAATTTTCAATAAAAATTATTGATATCGATACAATTTGGAAAATAAATGAAACATCTTAATTCTAAAATATACATTTGCTAAATTTTTCATAAAAATGAATATCTCTATAAGTATTATGAATGGTTTTCAAATATCTCTTATGATCATCCAATATTTTAGAGTGATCAATATATCATCAATAAATATAATAGAAATATTACTAACATAATCAAAAAATAATTTATTAATAATATAAAAAAATAAAGGGTTTATTATAAAGTCCAATGAAAATCTCTATAAATTCATAATGTTATACCATAAAAAATACCATCATACGAAAATTATTCTTCTTTAATCAAGGTGGTTAAAACCCTTAATGAAAATAAATCTTTGAAAAATAATGAGATCCCTTATGTTTTTCAAAAATTTCATCAATTAAGTGTGGAGGATAATTATTCTTTACTATAGTGTCATTTATTTCAATATAATTTATTCAAAACCAAATAAAAAATTATTACTAATAAAAATAACATATGATCCCCATGTTAAAAAAATAGGGTGTATAAATTCCTTATCAAATAAATCCTATAGTTGTTTGTTATAATCCTCAAATTCCATGAAATCCATCCCGTAGAGGGTCTTAAATAATGGATTTTCATCTGGGATGAGATCAATAAAAAACAAAACATTATTCTCAAGTGGGTGTCCATGTTGTTATTATATAAACACAATAATAACTTCCTACATAGTATGTACATCCTCTATTATTAGTCTTCCTTTACCTTTATAGGCTATTTATACTCATCTTGAAAAATAATTTCATGATGGTGGTTTACTGGCGGTGGATCCAGAACAGATTCATAGGATGTTATCTCCCCTCTAAAGAGGATGGTTTCTATAACTCCATCAAAAAATAAAATATTCTTATCTCTATAATAAATTATTACAATATATTTTGAATGAAAATTAGTACCATAAATTACATCAAAGTTAACTATAGGTATAATAATCATGTCTAAAAATAGGTTATGCCTATGTGTCATAATTAGAACACACTTAAATGTCCATTTATATTAGTTTATTCAATATGATTCAAGATTGATAACTCCAGTATTAATGTTATAGGGAAATATCTAATTTTCATACAAAATATAGAATATATAAAGGAGTGAGGAGATCTTGATTGGCATAAAAATTTAGTTAAATTTAAAAACCAGATAAATGCATCTTCAACCACATCATAACGAGGTTCATCCTATTTTGTAGTGATCATATAATCTTATCCACTCACCCATGGAACTTTATAAGGGAAATTTACTCAGCTTTTGGGATAATCATTCAAATATTGACCCATCTAATTATTTTTAAATAATTAGACATTGGGAGATTCATTAATTATTTTGAAATCAACATCATAATGTTCTTTCTATCATAACAACATGAAATCACTAATTCTTATTATAAATTATACAAGTTATTTCATTAAGCAATTATAAAGTGTTGTAAATTACACCCTTCTGGAATTCCCTTTTGTTGTATTTATTTTTTTAGAGTTCCCCATCACCAGTTTCATTTCTTATTATCCCTAAAAAACATTTGACCATTAATATTAATTTTTGTGTTGATAGAACATGATATTATATCTTCATATATTTAACATGTTTTTGAGATTAACTCCCTTCAATGACTAGGATTTATCCCATTATAGATGTAATTAGTATTATTAATTTGAATAAGTATATAATCCACCTCATTATTTTTTAACCCAGTAATGTTTGATTCATATTATAAAACATGTTCAAATTAATTTCCCATATATTGTGGAACTCTCTCTCTCTATATCAACTCATTTCTGACGAGGGTGGAATTTTTGAAATAATATCCCATTGAATTTATTCAACTCAATACTATTTATTATCTATTAATTATTAGTTTTTAGGATCAATTAACATCATTAATCAATGTATCCTTATAATGATTGACAACCAAGATGTGTTTCCCACATTTCCTTCCTTATAATTATAGAAATATATTATATAATTATATGATCATTTTAACAGTTTATAATTAAGTAGTTTTCCCATTGAGTGTAAGAGGTTTCTATCAGATGAAGAATCCGAAAATTATTTCACCATTATGAGGATTAGTGGGATGATCCATACAAGAATGGTTATTATTCATAATCTGAGTTATCTTCCCCAATATATTTAAAATATATTCTCTTATACATATATCTCCATGTACAACTTTGTCAACATTCCCAAAAAGTAAACCCCCTATAGAATACATGCATTGATATAGTTTCTATTACATCAATAATAATCCATTTACAAATTATGTCTTAGGGTGAATAATCTCATAAAATTTTAAATTTTATTCAGGGTATATAATTATAAATCTTGGTTAAAACTTTAATTAAATTTAAAATCTATACCCAAATAATATTAGAATCATGAACATAAAATCAAATTTAGAATCATTAAATCATAAAAATATTTTCAAATATTTTCATAAAATTTTAATGAGAATTTGAATCAACAAAAGAATATCCTCGAAGAGATTCAAGATTTGTCTACTGTCCTAGGCCAACTCATTTCTCATTAATGATGATCGAGTAAAAACCCAATCCACATATTTTAGAGTATTTACCCTTAGTGTAATATTTTCCACAATGGTACCCTCTTTCCAATATTGATACGTTAATGTATATTCATATAAAATCACATAATCTATACTTTTACCAAATATTTTGATAATATCTTATACATAGACTTATTTCATGTGTCTATCCTAGGTTTATGTTCTATGATATAAATTTACCTAAATCAAATTTCCATGGTTTATACTAACTTTTCTATGATATCAACAATAACACCCTGATCCTAGTAACCTAAATACATTTTAACTAAACTATCATCAAATATAATAGATCATGTCTAGAATAATTAAATAATTTTATAGACATTGGTGACTAAATAATATATGACTATCATATTAAATTTTAAAACATGATATAAAACCTAATATTATTATTATACAGTTATCATATCCTATAGTATATCCCTAAAAATATTTATAAATTTTTATATTCGATAATGGTTTAAAGGAAAATATAATATATGTTGATCACAATGTTCAATAAGAGAAATAATACAATAGATGCGATCTTAAAATTAAAAAATCATGAATAACAGGGAAG
Source organism: Viscum album (assembly GCA_963277665.1). Taxonomy (NCBI): domain Eukaryota; kingdom Viridiplantae; phylum Streptophyta; class Magnoliopsida; order Santalales; family Viscaceae; genus Viscum; species Viscum album. The sequence continues at coordinate 54,631,351 of OY728143.1, read as the reverse complement.
AGATAAATAATAATTAAATATATAATATAATTAATATAATATAGGATTAACATATCCATGGTTGACATAATGACATAATTATTAACATGGATTAAAATAAATAGTTTCATAATGACCATTCCATATTTGAGGATATAATAATATTTATGTTAAAGCCTCATGAAAAGACATCATATTTAAATATCTATAGAATATAGAAGATATCCAATCTAGTTTTTCTCATTAGAACTAAAGAAGAATCGAGGGTCTATAATGGTCCCCACACATTACTTACTAAGCCCAATACATTTATCATATGAGAGAAATGAAAAATAATTCATTAGACAATAACCATAAACATTCATATTGGAAAACATTGATATGAAATGTTAATATTTCCCATGTTCAGTAAGTAAAAGATAATAATCATATGACATCCCAATAAATAATTTATTTGATGTCATTATAATATATCCCCAGTAAATCATTAGATTTATTAAATTATGATGAAAAAAATTAATGTAATTTTACATTATCACTAGAAAATTTCTTGACGCAAATATACATTTAATTTTGAAATCTGTTTATTAAAATATATAATTATAATGAATATTAGGAATTAATTTTTCTTTGAATCTAACCATGAAATCAGTAAATCTAATCGTCAAGTAAAACAAAAGTAATGATGAAGGTAAAATTAACTTGTGTTATAAATGTGATTTTTTTTCATTCAAACCATTGGTAAAAAGTACCTCATTCAAAAAATGAAATGAAGATTCCTTTTAATCCTTTTTTATAGAATGTAAATAAAGGGTAAAAACAATAGTAATCAACCATTAGAGAGTAGTATAATTATTACTTTGTTTTTTCAAATAAAATATCTACATGGGTGAAAGTTTTCTTTATTTAATAGAATTAACAAAATTTATTTTCCTTGATAATATTTGTTCGGACTTATGAGTACTTTGAGAGAAAATTCAAGTAAATCTTTTCATTTCGAGAAATAACTAATGGAGATGAAAATATATATAGTTTAAGATGGAAATATCTTATAATTACTATAATTACATGCCTTAAAAGGCATGTAATATCATTTTTTAAATCAAGAATTAATTTCTAGAAAAAATTGAAGATATTTTCAGGTTTAGAGTTTTAGATAATTAGGTTATAACTATTAAAAGATAAACCAAAACATTACAAAGTATATACATCCACTCATAATAAGTTTTTTATGCAATAACATAAGTTAAAAATATTAATCATTTAAAACATTTATAAACATGGATTTTCCATATCAAACCCAAAAATTATACTTTTTATCCCTTAAGAAAAATATATTTAGATATTGTTATTTTCCATTTTTTAAAAACCATTTTTTTGAAAATAAAATCATTATAAAAAATAAAATGAGTGATTTTATATTACAAAACAATATATCATGTAATGAAATACCAACATAAATTAATGGGTATGCAGTCTATAATATCCTCTGATAACCTATATGTTAAAATAGAACATTAATTTTTTCCTTCTAAAAAAAAGTCTTGTATAAAATATTAAAAATGATTTCTTTTAAAAAACCATCGAATAAAATTAAAAGGAAGCACAATAATTCATCTTTAATATAATTATTTAATTATAAATACATTAATAAATGGATATTTTTATTATACTCTTAGATGGAGTAAATTAGAAATTAAACCTATATAAAATCAAAAATATGGTTTTATGTTAAAGGGCCCCTTTCCTTATGTACGATATTCCACATATAGTCATTATTGTCCTAAATAATTAAAATATGTTAATTATTTACATTATTTATAATCATTTAGATACTATTTATTTATTTTATTTAACTTTTAACCAAATCATACTTTACCAAATAATTGATTAATTTTATATAATACAATTTGATGTTTCTTAGTTCATCGAAACAAATGACATTGATATAATCATAATTTTAATACATTATTTATACTTTTAGAACCAAATGTGTTATATGGTTATGAAAAATAAATTATAGTAAAATCATGGTAATTGTATGTTCTGTGTAAAGATAGAAAATGTTTCTATTTTCAATAAAAATAAGATAAATATGTGAAGTAATATTTTAGCATTATACATTGATAATTATATCATAAAAACTATATTAATTAATTAAGTCAAAAAATATTTATATTAAATGGTTAGTGGTTAAAAAATAAGATATACATTAATTCACAAGGTGTAAGCCTCTATGTATGCATTAGTGATGTTTTTATTGTTAGGTTCCGGGGCCTGCAGCGGAAGCTAATAGGCCAGGGATTTTAAAATTTTCATCGGCGGATCGAATGTACTTGTCGATGCTGATGATCTAAGCCCCAGAGAGGTCTGAGGATCACACATAAATTATAAAGAGTTCAAAAAAAAAATGAAAATGTACTCATTTAAAATCTAATGACGTGGTCAACTATAACTCATCGATGTAGATCGTCAATTTAAGTATCCCTAGAAAAATCCTTATATATCATCCACACGTGCTCCAAAAATCCAAGGGAGGATCGATGATCAAATTCCAGGTGCTAGCGTGGAGATCTGATGATTCTTTCAACGCCCCGAAGATCACCACATCGAGATGTATTCAATGCTTTAGAGAGATCTTGATCCAAGATCCTTGGATCGAGAGCTTCTCTCTCTAGAGAGCAGGATGAGAGAGTGGATTTGGATTTCACTCCATGAAATGAGTGAATAGTGAATTGCACAACATAAGAGAGATCCTCCTCTTATATTTATAGTGGACTTGAGAAATACTCAGTTGGGTTCCTTGGCCCCCGTTTATTTTAACTTCCACTAAATAAATAATTTTGACAAATGAAACTGTGCCAAAACTATTTATTATTTTCTCACATTCTTGTAATACATATAAAATATATTACGAGATAAAACCCAAGCCATTTAACTCGACTCACTGTCCCGATTAATATTAAAAGAACCTTGAATATTAAAATAATATTCTTTCGATTAATATTTTCCTGTATTTAATAAACATGTAAATAAATTAAATAAATTCAATACCAAATATTTATAACATAAATATTAATGAATTTATTTAATTATTTTGGTGATCGATAACTTGGACAATGCTTAGACCCTGTGGCAGGGCCCACTATGTCCATATACCTATTCGACTAAATAGGGTGGATTCTTGAATATGCTATTGTGTGTGAACCTCTAGGAATTTATATCAATAGCAGTGAATAAAATACAAAGACCAAGAGTGGAGTCTATCAACCCATCATGAACCCTAAAGAGATAAGGGTAGTTATAGAAATGACAACCAACATATGAACACTGACTGTATACTATAATCTTTTTGTCATTAAATGTCTCATAAAGTAGGTTGTACAGGAATGACCAATGACACCCAAAACATGTGGTGTTCCTATTGGATAGTGTATCCTCATGATCTCCCTACTAGAGATCACCAAGTGAGAAATTCATGAGAAGAAGCCACAATGATTATGTGACCCCAGCACCTGATAGTCAAACATCTATTGTGTCGAGTCAGTAAGATGTATCTATACTATAGAACATATTTTTAAGATTACTGTCATAGTATCTTGAGGTTCTCATTATTGCATAGGATCTATTATAACCTCTTGACATGACAATAAACCGTTGGACATTACCATAATAACAGTTGAAGCAGAAAAACCTAAACTATAATGGTAAGAGACATCATGTTTAACTAACTATACACCTGATATGGTAATCAAAATTACATCATAGTTGGGTCTAGGGCACCCACTATTTCAACACTCCCACGTTCATTAGATCCAACTTGATAACCAAACTTTTTTTCTACTCACATGATCAAAATCATAATTCTGCTAAGTAATGGCTTTAATTGCTGGACCTGCCACGTTTTTACCACATGGCATATCTGCGGAATGCGACCTCATCTCCTTGAGTAGAACTTATCAAGATCAGGTATCCCCGAGTATATCACTTATGTCCACTGTAAAAACTTGACAACTTTTCTAGTAAAAATATCATAAATTAAATTATGATAATAATTTTTTCACTTGGTGAGAATCCAATAACTGGAACAAATAGTTGTGATTTATAACTATTTCTTAGCTTACTTATAAGCTGCAACGTACTCGGTATTTGTTGGTATGGATACCACTAGCTTTTATGAGATTGAATCACTCATAACATTTGGCTAACTGTGATACTAGATCAAATTGATCTAAGTATTACTAGTTTATGTCCCACAAAAACTAGTATACCTTATTCTCCATATACCAGGTACATATCATTTGTACTTGTCGAAGTACTAGATGATAGTTCTAACTACATCACTTATAGTGCTCCTAGAATCAATTGATATTTTCCTACTCTAAATTATATCATGGAAATATCAATTATTGTACATAACATGGCATGTGTGATTGATCCATCACTGAAGCATATGGAATTAAACTCACAACTTTAATCTCTTCCCATGTTCCAAACATGTCAACCTGGAGAGATTAAGCCATGTGACATAAGTAACAATTCAGAACTTGAATTATTTCATCTTGTATTTTTCAATACAATATCACTGTATGTATGATTGACTAGGTCTAAGAAACTATTAGATCTACCTTAGTAGATCCTATTCCCTAGAACATAGGTTTCTACTTTAATTCAATCATTATAGTATTACTTTTATACTGATCTTATCAAACTATAAGATCAAGATCTATTTTCCATATGTTTCCAAACATATTTCACTTGGAAAACATTGGCGCTCCCACTATCCTTTGGCAAACACAAGGAAAAAATTCATTTATAATTAATACTCTAAGATCTTATTTCTTACTTTAGTCCAGAACTAAATTTCAGTGACTTACAACCTTCATTGGCATTTGAATGTGTCATCATCCCTTTCTGGTTGCATCGAATAGACACATTCCATGAACTATGATCTTGAAACCCAATGAACAATATAATGATCTTAGAAGTTAGCTTTGACAAGTAAAATTCTAATGGATTTTGGCATACCAACTTGGTAAAACCAATCGAGCCTTATTGGTACAGGGATTGTACCATCCATGTATCATATCATTTGAATACCCACCCCAGTATTAAATTTATAAGCCCCATTGAAATTTGATACATATAATACATTATTGAATGTTAATTGATCTTGTCAATTTTAGATTATTTCTATATACTGCTTACTTATAAGAATTATTATTCTTAATGAATAATATATCACTAGCCACAGTGAATATAAAACCATCACCACAGTTTAACTTTTCCTATGTAGTATGTGTACATGAAACACATCTCTTTGACATGCACTTGTGGAACTTGTTCCCAGGTCAATCATTTTTTCATCTCGAGCATTGACTTAGTCCAAGTCAATTCAGCTCCCACTATCTCTAATAGAAATGTGCACCCTTATTTAGAAATGAAGTCAAATGCTTGACTACATCTTTTCTATCTTAGGGATTTATGTAATATCCTAAACAACTATTAGGATAATTACTTAGATGCACCATGTGTCCAACTTGATGCATGATTGTTTATATCTTAACAAACTCTTTGCACTCTATCACATTATCAATGACATAATGTATTTTCATCATACAATGACTCGTATGATATCCATTCGTCATTTTAGTTGGCACACCATTATTTTCAAAGCACATCTTCAAATATAATCGAAGTTTTTACAAATTGCAACATTGATACAACTAACATCATAACATTGATGTATAAAATGTGGGTTTAGGAATTTCTCCATGCTACATTTTTTTGATCAATGTTAACATGTAAGACTCATCATTTATACTCCTTATAAACAATAAATCTCATGATTTAGATAATTTAACATGTGTTTAAACATTACTCCATGATACATTATCATGATCGATGATTTCTTGGTGAAGATATTCTTCAACATGCTGATCTAAAGAAACACATATCTTCTGACCATGAATATACTTCACTATTAAATTCCTTAATAACTTAAGTAAATCTTATGATGTATCTTTACCTCTAGATTTCCTTTGGAATAGTTCACACTCTATTGTTTAACTAACCTTGGAAGCTTTGTGGAATACCTTTATTTCTAAATGTTTCTTTGTCTAAACCGAGAATGTCAATAATACCAAAGGTGTTTAGAGGTGATGAGACTAAATACCATACTGTGTATATTATTGACATCCACTTTTAGTTTTACTTAACAAACAATCATCTTGACAGAACTGGGTAGGTCTTACATATTATATTAATCATGCGTTGCCATTGATTCAAGTATGTGTGAAATATTTTTTTGAGTATGTTACCACAAACAAAATTCATTCAAAAAACTTGTAATGATGTATCATTATGTCCAAAGGGAATGTGAGATAAATGTTTTGGTTATACTCAACAACTTGTTCAGTTTGAGTCAATCACTTGGCAATTTGAAGTTGTGAGTTTCTCACCACTGACTTAGGAATCACCCTTTCTCAGCTTCTTGGAGAAGAAACTTTACCTCTTGTAATGTTCCTATACATACTTGGTTACTGTATTTAAATAAACATATGTTATTGTCATATTGTATTCAATAAAAAAGAAGTGTGTTAGAAAAATTAATTTATTTGATGGATATACCTGAGCGAGAAGCGGGTACTTGCTTCTACAATTCAGTTCATTGCATTTTTAAAAATCCAAAAATTTATGACATTATGGGATGAAAATAAACTCATATTAAATAAAAAACCACTTTTCTTTGAAGGAAATTACATAAATATCCTTTGGCATAACTTTCCATAGGACTTTTCTTATAGTCTTTTAATGTATTCTCCATAAGAACAAATGATTACGCTACCTTTAATATTCTTATCACTTGGTGAATTTTAATTGGAAGCGCTTACTCTATACCATTACTTTGTATCCTTAAATAAAAAATTGAGTAATTATATATAAAAGGTATAAGAATGCTATGAATTAATAGATTGTGAACTGTCTTTCACATTACACAAACCGAGTGCAATCATCACATTCAAATCATTCTTCACTTTCTCCATGAAAACTTGTATGTAACATAATCAATGTCATGATGTAGCGACCACAACTAACATCATATGATGATGATATAATTATGAAATAAACATCATATTCTTAATTCATGAGTCTCCTGTAAGTATTTACACCCTATCTTGCTAAGGTGGTTTAACAGGTTGGGACACAAGCACCTTGAATTTCTGTTATGGTATTAATGTGTGCAAGCACCTATACTCCACTTGGAATTTGGTGCTTGTTTGGACTTAACAATTGTCCAATATTTATCATAAATTTATTGTGTTATTATTTGTCATTCCCTGTAAATAATCATTTTATTATTGTACTTTTTATGTTGATTATTGAATGTGACATTACTGATTAATTTAATCCTTAAATGTCTCCTACTAATTTTTCAAATTCTAGGAACCCACAATACTAGAATCATAATACTCTTGAGTATTCTAGTGGCATGGATCCATGAAACTCCCTCATAGTCTACAAGCTATGGATACACCACTACTTAGAGGGTCCAAGGTTGTATTTTGGCTGGCCAACCACATTAACTCGCTGTTCCTTGATCTGTTGAGTGAAGTCCCATCTTCAGAAATCATAAACTGATTTACTCAACACTTGGATATTAAATTACAACAAGCTAGATATGGCAATTTCTTTGCTAAAATTTTAGTTAAGTCGACCCACTACTCCAATAAGAACTCCCCGGTAGTAAGAGGCACCCTAAACTATGGCATGACCAACACCTCAAACACCCAGTTTTGTTCAAACATGAAAAATGGAAGGCTGTTATGAATTAATATTTTCTTTGATAGTTTTATTGGTTTCCCTCGACGAATGTAATCTATTTTTATTAAACTTGTTCATCTATGTTGTCGTTCTCACAACTGAACTTTAATAGAAAAAGATACGCTTCTTCTTTATGCATAAATTATCTATTATTTTATGTATTTCTCCCGCTGTTTTAAAAAACATAAAATAATAAATAAATTCATAAAGGTAAAACTACTACCCAAATGGTCTTGAGCATCTAAACGACCTAAGGGGCATTATAACTGAGTCGAATCTTGAATCTTGATGCACCTTTCCCTCATCTTGTATGTTCACTTAACTTCTAGAGTATCCCCTTTTCTTGGCGAGGTCCTACATCATGTCTTGGAGTAATTCCTCATCTTGGAGGGATCCACGTGTCATCTTAATCCATCTTGATCGACGTACACTGCCTCATCTTGGTGGGGTCGACGTCACATCTCGCATCATTTATGTCATTCGCTGTCTTCATCCGAAGTACAAAATTACTCATGTGAAGGTGGGGGGAACTCATGTATAAATGTACCTTAGGTAAATTGGTCACACAATCCCTTATAAATTTCAACCGAAAATAAAGATGATGCCCATACTATCTATTTAATTAACTACATTAATCACACACAATTATTTAATTAAATAAAACCAACATACACGAGTCGATGCTCAAAACCAATGGACGGGTAAAATAAAGTGTGATAAAATTAAAATGCCTTAATTAAGTAAGAGGGTTATAAATTAAATTAAATGAATAAATTAAAATAACTTAATTATTCATCGGTCCTTTAAACTAATTTAATTTTTATGTCAAAAATTAATTAATTTATATATCAGGTATGAAATTATTCACCAAAATTAATTTTAATTAATTTAATTTAAAAAAAAATTAAATTAATTAATTTTTATTAATTTAAATGGTAGATCCCCGAAACATGAATACAGGGCCCGTGAGGGCCGATTCAAACTCGCGCAGGACCCTACCAGGGCGTGTATAGCCAAATTGAGCCAGGGAACTCCATCTAAAACCCATTTCGGGTTGGGTAGGTCCGCCTGAACTCCTTCGGGGCCAGAATTACTCTATGAAAAATCTTGCAAACCAAAACAGATACCTATCGGGTGTTGACCAGAGGCACAATAAAGTTGCGGACACTGCCGAAAGAACGAGAAGGCCGACGAAGGCATAAACTGGTACTTGTTAGCCTGTGTTTCCCTCGATCTGACTGTATGGAGGCCAGGTGAAGTCGCGTCCAGGTTGGCTCAAGGCAGAGGAGGCTATGGGGTACCTTGCAAGGTGGCGTGCAAGCGGTCTGGGAAAGATCCGGTAGGGCGCGGGGTTAGGGAGCCGAACCGACGGGGTGGCGCACTGCTGCGGCCTGCGTGACAGTGGAGACTAGAGCTAGGAAAGGTAGAAGGGGTTCACATGGTGACTAGGGTGCAGCTTGGTGTAGGGTGCGCCGGCGTGTCTGGTCGCAAAGGGTTTTGGGGCGGTGTTTTAGTGGGACAGAGGGATGAGAAACCAGTGGCGTTCTGAGTATGAGGGAGGGATCATGGCCAGGGACAATGTGGTTATCTCCTAAGGTGGGGTATGACAGTACAATGGCTATAGAGGGCGGCACAAAGAGAGGTTTCTCTGATCATTATGATGTAGCATGTCACTGGGTAGAGGGGACGGTGGTAGGAACCTGGGGTGGCTGGGGCAGCGGCTAAGAATCCAGAGCCCTGGTGCTGCGTCCCCTTGTGTGGTGTGGGAAAGATGCTAGCCATGATGTCCCGTAGAACACTCCCCATTTTTTTCTTTTCCCTTTCAGGTGTTGTCCCCATTTTTTTGTTTGGTTTTGTTTTTTTTAAATTTCTTTAAGACTTATTTAATTTCTTTAAATAAATCTTCCTCCTTTTGAGTATTCCTTGGAAGTCTTCCCTCCTCAAACCTTTAACATGACTCACTGTCCCCCTTAATATTAAATGAACCATGAATATTAAAATAATATTCGTTCGATTAATATTTTACCATATTTATTAAACTTGTAAATACATTAAATAAATTTAATCCCAAATATTCATAACATAAATATTAATGAATTTATTGAATTATTTTGGTTATCAATAACTAAGACAATGTTTAGACCCCATGGCGGGGCCCACTATGTCCATATACCTATTCAGCTGAATAGAGAAGATTCTTGAATACACTATTGTGTGTGACCCTCTAGGCCCTTATCTCAATAGCAGTGAATAAAATCCAAAGACCAAGAGCAGAGTCTAGCAACCCATCATGGCCCCTAAAGAGATAAAGGTTCTCATAGCAACGACCACCAAACTACGAAGACTTACTGTGTACTATAATCTATTTTTCCTTAAATATCTCATAAAGTATGACACACACTAGTGTCATCATCCTTTATTGCTTTATTATTTTCCAATCTATCCAGATGGATTTCCCTTTCTACTGCTTTGGCCAAAGACTTATGAAGGCAGCACCATCCCGATCAACCAGGCCAGAGATATACAACTTCCTAAAATTGGAAGGGACAAATCATTTCTTGACCATTAATCCAATATCATAACACCAATGAATCACCCAATACAAACTACCTCTCCATGACTTCATTTCCATGGTCTTCATCATACATCAAAGTATGTAATCAAATGTTTCACATGGGTACTGGTCTCATGTCAAGAGACCAATACACATGCCCATATATAGGAACAACCAATGATACCCAAAACATGTGGTATTACTATTGGCTGGTCTATCCTCTTGATCTCACTACTATAGATCACCATGTCTGAACTTCATGAGAAGAAGCCGCAATGCTTATGAGCCTCGAGCACCTGATAGTCAAACATCTACTTTGTCCAGTTAGTAAGATATATCTAGAATATATAACATATATTTAAGATTAATTTCATAGTATATTGAGGTTATCATTATAGTCTGGGATCTGCTATAACCTCTTGACACAACAATCATCCTTTGGATAATACCCTTATAATAGTGGACGCAGAAAAGGCTACACTATAATTTTAAGAGACATCATGTATAAATAACTGTACACATGATATGGCAATAAAAAGTAATTCATAGTTGGGTCTAGGGAACTAACTATTTCAAAATTTATTCTTCATTTTGTGGCTATTAAAGAGATTAAATATTTATGCACTATTAATAAATAAAATTATAATCAGATATATAATATTATATCATTTTTATCCACTAAAAACTATAATATATGGTGATGAAAATTAAATATATCGTCCCATGAATTGGTAATCTGAATGTACACATGATATATGTTTTTATTTTTTAGTAGATAGTAAAGTAAATTAAAAAGTGTAATACCATAAAAATTATAACATTAAATTATATTTATGATATATAATTTTTTTGTAATAAATTTTGATGAATATTTTATAAATTTATAAGAAGAAAAAAAAATTCAAAACATCAGTTAGGAATAATACTTATTCTTTAGGAAACCTCCTTATTTTTATTCCTAATTCATTCATAGTGTAAAATCATCAAAAAACCATAAGCTCTAGGACATTGGGAGTTATGTTAGGAAGGTATTTAGGAATAATTTTTTTGATCTGATAGGATCATGAAGTGTGCATAAGAAAGAAAAGGATGTGTCCTTGTATATATGGGGGAGTTGACACACTTGATGTCTTTTAGAAGATTAAAATATAATAATTATCACCAGAGAGAATTATATCTAAAATTAATCATATTATAATTATAGATATAATATTATCAAATATGGATATATAATTTAATTTTTTAAATTTTTAGGTAATTTTAAATCTTTTATTATTAGGTTTGACACATTTAAACCACATGTACTCTTATAATGGTACCTTAATTTACTACCAAAGTTAAAAATATTAATGAACACAAATAAAAGGTATTGTAGTTGAGAACATGCACTATTAGATTTTGTGCTTAAATCATAAACATTAAATTTCTGATAGTGATGAAAATAAATGTGACCCATTTTTTGTATACAAATTTTACAACATAAAAAGGAAAAATTGGATCATTTATATTCTCTATGACCTTTTAGGTTTATAGTTTTTGATAATTAGGGAAAATCCTACCAAAAACAATACCCACATCCTCAAATAATAATTTCTCCCACCTAATCTATATTTTTTTTATTTCAAAATTATTCCATTATCATAATCCATATGAAAATCCCTTCCCGACGTAATTCATTCAACCCCATACTTTATAATATAGTTAAAATTAAAAATATTAAGGGTTTGATCAAATGATAATCCTGGGTAAACATAAGAATGAATAATTTAATGTCATCATTTATCATAAGAAATGAATAAGTGTATAATGGAATAATCTGGGTGCATGAGGGGATCATAAAATAAACTCATACCCATCAATACCAAGATAATCAAACATAAAAACATGGCATAAGGATTTAACAAAGGAAAGTGTCATCAAAATAAAAAATCACGATCCTAGTGATATCAATATTGATAAAAGTAATCATTTAAAAACACATTGAAGGAATAAATAAAACATGTATGTATCTTGGAATATCAATTTCTTAACAATTTTTGAACCCATGTAAGAAATAATTAGATCCTAGTTCTGTCCACAGGTAAAACCCATCGATAACTCCTTCATTATAACCTTAATAGAAAATGAAATTTTCATGATTTATTGGAGAGATATCTGAGAGTACCCACCGTATAAGATATAATAGTCTCACCTAGTTCTATCTTGGCCTCCCCATTATATAAGATGGAATGGGTTCATCCAAAGCTATCAATTCCTTCCCATTGTATAAGCTTAAAAGGTCTCACCCAACACTTTATGGGCTCTACAACATATAAGTTATAATGGGAAAACCTAGATCTATCTATTATTCCCAATCATATATGTAATTTATATAAAATAGAACATTAATAAAGTATAAATAAATTTCATTTCATTAATAAAACCCATAAAATAAATCATTATTCCATTCATAACATTATTAAATCATGGAAAAAGAAAGGGGTTTCATATAAATATATTTGAGACATGATTAAACCATGGAAATGAAATAGGTTCCATAAAAATCACATTGAAACATTTATAACCATTTAAAAGTTAAATTTTGTCTATAACAATCTCTTTGAAATATGATTAACAAGTGGAAAATAAACTAGTTACATAACAATTTCTTTGAAACAATTGTGTTCCATAATGATAAAGAATGATAATGGTATTATTTCAAAGATCTTTAATATATAATAAGTAATATGACGAGATTTTAACCTTTATTAAGGTAATTACCATTAAAATATCCTAAAAAACATTTCTTGAATAGAATATCATTTCAATTTTGGAAAACACTATTTAAAACATAAAAAATTTTAAAAATAATTTTCATTGAAAATAACCATGAAAAATTATAAATTATAATTTAAAAAATAATTTAAAAAATTATTCGCAGAGATAAATTTTTTTCTTAATTTATTTAAATATTTTTGAAAATTATTTTGAAAACATGGTTTTGGAAGAAAAAAGAGTGTTCGACTGAAAAGATGATTTTTAATAAAAACAATCTTTTTAAATCATCAGCACATAAAAAGAAGAAAAAGAAGTGAAAAAAGTGTTATTATCAAATAAGAAAATTAGAATAAAATTCAAGAAAATTATTTAAATATATATCATAAAATTTATACATTATAGACTTAATACAGAACAATCCTGATAAACGATGACGTTGTAACATAGAAATCTTACCACTTTGGTATATTTGAATCATAAGACCCTTGAAAAGAATATATTAAATAAAACATAAAATACCATAATAATATATAAATTCATGATAAAAAATTTCAAAGGGTACGTATATACACCTCTTAAATGAAAAGTGGTGTATAATATCACATGCGACCCAAGGGAGGAAATTTGAGACACAAATACCTTAACACTTTTGTAATATTTAGATTGTATGCCCCAAGAAATATAGATAAAAAATGGAAATTAAAATACATATAAATAATTATAATAATAATATAATACCTCCAGGGGATGTATATACACCACCTAACAAAAATAATTGGTTAATATGTCATATGTCCCATAGAAATAAATTTGAGATGAGATAACCCTTACCTTGAGTATGACTTATCATGTGTGTATTTATCATATTTAATAACAAAATAATGATAATTATTTACTTTCATACAAACCATTTTAAATTTTATTATTATTTTATTTCACTTATTAACATGTTATATACAATTTCATAATCAGTTATGTTTATGTTGTATGTTTTGACCATATTCATCTTGTGCATCAATAACGACTTAGGGAATTATTTAAACATAAATAGAGTACAAATAATGTCATAATTATCATATTTATGCATATATTAAATATTTTAAACCCATCATGAAGGATGTTTATGAAAAATTAAATAACATTTCAATTAGGGAGATGGTAGGGCGTATGTACACTTGAATAACATTTCCATTTTTCCATAATCATTTTGAAAAAAGGTAAGTAATATTTTATCATTAAAGAATTATAATAATATCAATAATAAAATATCATTTAATTATTTAAAATTATATATATCATTCCTATGATTTGGGTTGGGAAATTCGAATCACATCAATTTGAGGAGGTGGTAGTCTACACACGCAGGAAAGACGTCATTATTTTTTTAATTGAGGTAACATATAATAAGAAAATAATATATAATATTTAAATAATTATAAATATGTTAGTAATATCATAAATATTTCAGGTATATCACATATATTTATTATTATTACCCTTATTACCTTCTATGAAAGTAAACGTTGAAAAATGAATCAAATTACTTCAAGATGTAGTAATCTGATGTACACACTTGCGACGTTATCGTGTAACATATGGAATGAGAAATATAAGGTTATATATGATATAATTATTAAATATATATAATTATGTTATAAAAATAATATATAAATTTTTTATCCATCACCATACCCAACAATGAGAGGTGGTAGTGGAATAACAAATGACATAGTTTCACAATGCAGTAGTCCGCTATAAAGACGAATGATGATTTCCTAACCCATTAGATGGATGATTGTGTGGTTTCAGTTCAAAAAATTGAAAAAAATATAAATATATGTATGATAATTAAGTTATAATATCATCATGGTATAATAATAATTGAAGTGGGTGTAGAAAGAAATAGAACAAAAATGTTCATTGATAAATATTACCACTTCTTCGACTAACTTCTTTTCGATTTCACCACAGGCTACCATGGTAGGATTTATGCCCAAATTAAGTTTTATAGGGTGATATGAGGTATTATGGGATTTTTATATATTATTTATTCAAATAAAAAATTTCTTAAAAGTTTTAGATAAGTGATGAGAGTGAGCACCCCTTTATAGTTGAGGTGGAGTGACATTTTTGTAAATACACAAAAGTATTCACTATTGGGTAGTAAATATTAAGAAAATGTGGATCCAATATTTTTAATGAAAAGTTTTAGGTATTATAAGGTCTATAAAAACCTCAAAATAATAATAATAATAATAATAATAATATACACATTACAAACATTTTTACCAACTTCTAACTTTCACTTTTTTACTATTTTGGTTTTTCACTATGAGGAGTAGTCTTTTTTATATTAGGAAATTTATTCTCTAATAATAAAATAAAATTAACCCTACTAGATAATATATATACATTTATAATATATATTAAATCTAATTTACAAAATAATAAACCTATGTGTGATGATAATTTATTTTAACTTAAGAAAATATGATGTGTAAAAACACTACTTTATCTTTAACCGTGCTAACATAGTTTTTTCTCTTTAGGGGTCAATATATTCATTATAAAAGAAAAAATGCCACATTAATGTACCATTAATGATATTTATTGATATATTAAAATCACTTGGAATAGGTTATGATATTTTTAGTAAAATAAAATTGTTTAATAATATATATTTAATTTTAAAATAACATTAATGGTAATTTTTACATTATTCAATTAATTTAAATATAAAAGTGTAAAGAAAATTATATAATTAGGGTAAATTATTCTAAAACCTATGAAACAAGATATATTAGTCCATATATATATTTTAACACAATAATTCATTCCATTTAATTCACTTTTAATTTTTTTAGTATCATTTATTTTATTTAATTGTTAACTAATTCATTAAACGTATTAGAATTTCTAAATCACATAATGTAATAAATTCAATTAAAAAAATTAAAATAAATAATCATGATATGAAAAACCCATTTATATTTTTAAATGATATATATAACCAAACATTTGTTGTTTTTTCCTTATCCAAAGTCTTTATAAAAATTGAAAGTAAGAAAATTATCTTTTTTTCCTTTTTAACTACTTAACTTATTATATGGGTCATATTCAAAGTAAATTGAAAAGTAATTTCCATATATTAGATAATGTGATGTAAAATATCTAAATAACACCATTCAATAAAATTTAAAAAATATTTTAGTTCATTTCCACTCTTATCATTCTAATTTTACCTCCCGGTAAACCCATTTTTACCTTAACTACAATAATTAGTTTTTTATTAGATTTACTATTCATTTTCATAAGAAAATAAGTCTAAATTATTATAAATTATAAAATATTACGATTCCGTATCTGTATTAATTTTTTTTTAAATTCAATTAACATAAGGGGAAAATTTTATTTCAAAATTAATCCAGCACATGTGACGCGAAAGTAGGTTTTTTAAAGAGAAAATGTTGAAAATTTTACAAAGTTTTTATATATAAATTAAAACTTATAATGATTGCAATTATATTAATTGGTATAATAGATATAAAATTTAACTAGTTTTAATTTAAAACTAATTTAAAATATAATTTAACATTATAAATCATTTAAATGAAATGACAGTTTTCCATTAAAATTTAGTATTTTACCTATTCATCATAAAATGAAATATTTTAGAAAAATCCCAACAGTCCCTATAAGATAATTGTGTTTTTAGAATTTTAAAATTTTATTTTATTTAATATAAAATAAAATAAAATTTAAAGAGTACATTTTAACTATGTATGTACATTATGATTAAAACGTCTTTTATAAAAAATACAGTTTTTCAAAAACTTTTTCTTTTTATTTTAAATGATTACTATTTTTTACTAATCAATAGATAATGATATATTTTTTAATATTGATACTCATAGATTTAACATCTAGGTTATAATTATTATAATTATATATTTATAATATCTCACATTTCGTTTAGAATATTTGTTACATGTAATACAAGATATACTCAGCATTCATTATAACCTAAGATATTGAATAATTCTTTTTAAAAAATATTATGTTATTGGGTTATCCACAAATTTAATAAATTTATTCCTTATAATTTTAAATTTTTCTCATTAATCAATTGATGTATATTTTAAAATACTTTTGTTGTAAACTCACATCATAAAAAGGGTTAATAAAGCATTTTCTTAAGAAGAGAGAAAGGAAATTAAAATGGTTATATAGAATAACACATAAATATATTTTCATATTGGATAAAATAGGTAGGAATAGAAGGAAAAAAAATATAATTAAATATAGTGATTGTGGTCATTGATCAAAATAAAGTGAATGAACAGTTGAATGTTAAGGGCATCAAAAACATAAATACGTGATGATAAAAAAGACCCCCAGTTCATCAGAATATATTTTACTCGGATAATATTTTTGTTTCAAGATCCTTTTCCTTGAGTAGATTAATTATCTTACCATGAAGACAATTATAATATGGGAATATAATTACTTGATGATTATAATTTCATCCTTTAATAAATTTCCACTACAATATCATCTTTTGATATAATAAATGTGTATTTGAGATGAATTTATCATATATGAAGTAGTAAAATAAACTTTTAAAGGAACATATAATCCTAAAAATCCTAACAATATTGTCTTATAATCATTTTACATTAACAAAAACCAATTTTTTTCACATATTAATGTAATTTAAAAAATATACCTTCATACATTAATCTCCAGACAATAATTTAAAAAGATCAAACCAAATCATTCCATAAATTATTATACATAATATTATTTAATAATTTCTTGAATATGTTTGAGAGTCAATAATTAGAAGGATTTGATCATATATTCTTACAAGATAAATAAATTATTTTTCCTCAAATAAAATTCTATATGTTTTTGAAATAAACATACTATTTACCTATTTAAGAACCTAGTTTTTGAATTAGGTAGGAATCCTTTTAAATTTGGTATAAATATTTATTTAAGAACTCTTTTTTATTCGCAATGAATTAAAGATGGTTTATGGGGTTTCCAGGGATTGTATGGAGCTCGGAACCCTAATTGGTTTGAAATGTATCCTAGCCCTATGGTAATTAGAAACCATGCAAACAAGACCACACAATTTCTTCTAATAGTGCATGGTTGTATAGTGGAATTGAGCAGGGTGCACAATTTTCCCTAACCATGCACTAGGGGCCCCATATCTATGAAAGAAACCATAGATATGTTTTATAGTTGGTTCACACAGTTGGGGAACAATTTCCTTAATAGTGTGGCCTAACTATGTGTGTGATGTTTTTGAGTGATTTTTCCAAATTCTCTTAGTGACATAATTAAACTAACCCCTCTACTCCTATTTTAATTTCCATAACCAAGAAATCCCTCTTTTCTCTCTTTTGGAGCTCTGAAGTCATCTTTAGTATAACTTTATCCTAGGTTTTCATCCATATTCCGCTTCGATAACCATTCATCTAGTTAGATCCATGATGGTAAGATCCTAATTCATTTTTTTCTTTCATTATTATTATTCCTATCGACGATTCCATTTACAAGAAGGATCATATAACCTATTTTTATGGAATTTATCCATTATTCATATCTCTTCCAAAAGAGGAAAAACAAGAGGCTGATACCAGATGAGGAGAGTTGTATGAGAATGAGGTAGGTGGTTAATAACTAATTCCTCAAATTTCATAGTTTTATAAATTGACATGTGTATGCGACGATTTCATTGAGAATAACCTAATTAATTAACTTACATTTCTTATAGTCATTATAATCATATTATAAGATTCTCGTTAAATATATTATCCATTAGTGGGGGTTGTGACCCCAATGACGACCACCTAAATTCAGTTGAATTCCATATTTGTGCATTTGATGGTTTGACAAGTTCATCTGCTCTATAATTCAGGTGTGTGGATTGACCCTTCTAATTATTATACATTTAATTAGATGAATTTTGAATTTATAAATGGATAGTATAATTTTTCTTGCACTTTACCCACCTAAGGTAAGTGCTTTAATTTGATAATCCACTCTTAAGTGGAAAAGTAAAGTATATTTTATATATATGACTTGTCCTAATTGAATATAATTGAAGGGATTTGTCGAATATCCATGACACTAATTTCTATATATAATAAAAGGTATAAGAGTGATACTTATTAAATGGATATGAATTAAATAGAATAATAAATGATTGTATTCCCCTTTTCCCTATCACACAAATGAAAAAAAGGCCTGAACCAAATGAACTGGTTAAATGGAATGATTACTACATGGATTGAATAATTAAATGAATCAATTTTAAGGTTCCTAACAATATATAGACCTTGATATAATTATAGGAGTGTTACGAATCACGTTAGATTTTTGATTCCTGAGGGAATTTTTTGATAACCCATGGATTCTATTATGATTTAGATAATCTGGTTGCCAAGGGTGATACCCACCATGGAACCAAATATTTTTCAATCAGTGGATACCCGAAATAACACCATTGGATCACTTATTATCAATTATGGGATGCCTTGGATATAGTTCATGGGTCCATCAAGGCTTTTACATACATGAGGTACCTTGGTTACATCTTTGGGAGTAGCCATTGTTGATCCCTTTTTACCATGGATTTCATCCTTGGAATTAGTTTGATTTCATTGTTAAGGAATTCCTTGGATGAAAATCCTTTGATTACACTCTTAATCATTATCCAGACCACAATTACTACTAAGTTGAAGACCCTTGAGTTCATGTTTCCTTGGTTCTTACCTTGTAACCTATACATTATTATTATCATTACAAGATTCCTTGGTATGTCTTTTATCCTTCAATATCATTATTATTTTAGGATTTCAGTGTCAGAATTACCTCACATGGCCTATTTATATAATTGGAAAATAATTAAATAATGTATTGGTTACATGTTTTGATAAAAATCATGGGATAAAGAAGGTACTTGGGTATTTACAATTCTATACTTATTTAGTTTTATATATGAATTCATACACACCATTTTAGTTTATATTAAATGGATTAGATGTCATAGATTCCATTAATGGTTTCCTAATGAGATTTATCTCACACCCTATATGGGATTCCATTGGAACCCAAGGAAACTATTAGTATGAAGGTATGGAAAAAGGGAAGTGTATCACTTTGAAATCATGATTTATTAATTGATCAGTATGCAGATGGTAGTAAATGACTGATCTGGAGCTTGGGATAATGGGGATAGTTTTTTGGATTCTATTTTGATATTTTTTATAGCATGTATTTTCTACTACTACATATCCATGTTTTCCTTCTTATTACATATATGAAATATCAGCATAATCTTTTGTATATGATTAGAAGTTGGTTAGTTATTCATTACTAATATCTTTTTATGTTGCAGTTTCTATATATCTATACCACTTATGCTAATTTCCATCTTTTATTATATCTATTCAATATTCTAAACTCTAGTAATGTGGAAATTGACTCAATAAGGGTACACCCTAGGTCCTCACTACTAATTGGCAGCATATGAAATTTGGGGAGATGTGATTTTGGCCTTATGGCCAACTAAGCTCGGGGTAACTTCAGTGGCCTCCGGGTTAGGGATTTCACAAAGTTATATCAACAGGGTTCCTTTATTTTTTTTACTATTTAGAGAAAATAGTTTATAGATTAGGAATGCTAAGGAACTTAATTATGAGCCATGTTTGGTAGTAGCTAACCCATGTTTAGGGTAAATTCCAAGACTCTTAGAAAATGATTATTGTTCTATTTTTTCCTATTACAGATGATATATTTTCACCATTGGGTGATAAACATGATCTTTTTTGATTAATGATATTATTTGGATTGGGTATTTATTTCATCCTTGGAAGGATAACATAAGGGATAAGAGCATTGTTACATGAATCATTGTAGGCACCTCTAATTCACATTACATGCAAATTTACAAGCTAAATTGGTTAAATTCACTGCTTGAATTTCTTGATATGTCTGTGATTGTGGGTGATGCTATTGTAGTTATATTATACTTGTATTTTTCCTTGTATGTGATTGAGTGATTTCTTATTTCAATTCAATAGGTGTATAATCCCTCATGGGCTAGAATGAATAATTTACCATGTGAAAAAATTAATTAAAATTTAGATGTGTATTGGTCTCAGTTATAAAGAGTATGTTCCCTAATTGATTATGATGGGAAAATCATTTTAAATGAACCTTGATATATGGAAATAAGAATATGAAAATTGAAAAGTGAAACTTCACTGATTAAAATGAAATAAATTTATTCCATTAAATTTTGAGGAAATGTATTGTTGACCATTTATCTACTTGAACCCATATAATTTAAAAAATATAACTTACCAATACATGTCATTCTAAGTGGGTAGATGGGGTAGTATACCAGGGGTAGAAAACCCTTTCCTTAAATTCTTCTTATATTAGCAATTCTACCAACATAAATCTTTTTCTAAGGTGTGTTTTTGGAATTTTTATACCAATTCTACCACAACATTCTCATGTTCTGTTCTAGGAGGGTGGCGATGAAAATACTCCAGACATGGTGGGCCCTGAGCCGCCAGTCTTACTGTCAGGAGTGCCACATAAAGAACTACCTGTTATACCATATATGGGAACTAATGCACAACTTCGCGTAAGTATTCTACATCTGATGTATTCCATAAAAGGTGTTCCATGAGAAGTATCTATTATGGATTATCTAGTCCATGAGTTCCAGTAGAAGTATACTCCTACCTTCTCGAGGGATGATGGTTCATAAGCTACTAATTCTTTCCTAGAAGCCACCTTTACTATCTTTGAGCATCTGGAGACACCTCTAGAGAAGAGGGTTGAGATATCATCTTATATGCTACGTGATTTGGCTAAGAACTGGTGGGATGTGGTTACCTAGGCTGGTGGCCATTAGGGCATGGTATGGGATGACTTCCAGACCACCTTCTATAATCCACTCCTTCCCGAGACACTGAGAGATTACCAAGATAGATAGTTAATGAATCTAAAGTAGGGTTCAATATTAGTTATGAGATACTCAGATCATTTCAATGAGTTAAATCACATTAAATCACTTTTATCCAGTGATGAGATTTCACATGCTAGACACTTCAAGGATAGGATCGTGTATGTCATCCATACATAGGTGAATTTCTTTCTTCTACAAATATTATCTTAAATAGTTAGAGGATCTTATCACTGAGTGAAACATAAGGGATGGTGATAGTATTGGGAATAGATTATTAGTGCCAAGGTAGTCCAGGAGTTTTTCCAGTAGCAGGAAATGATCTCTTGAGATTTCTCATTTGGGTAGTGGAATCCAGAGTACTCATACTTGTAGCTCTATGGTTTTCATTAGAGTGAACTGCGAGTCTTGTATTTTATCAACATTACTTGATAATTTATTTTGATTTTAATGATCAAAAATTAACTTTTTTGTTTTCTAATTAAGTTTTCTTGAGTGAGTTTCATGAATTTATATCCGGGTTAAAGAAATTTAACATTACAAGAATTACTCTTGAGACAATGTTTCAAACCATACGTTTAGAAAATTATGGTATAGTATCAACTCTAAATTAAGGCTATAATGTTAATAATTGAATATGGTATCAACCTTACATTATGAGAAACAATTTTTATTTATATCGATATCCTTATGTTGGAGGAATCGAAAAGCGTTTGGAAAACAACCCTACGCTGGAAGTTTGTATTACGATTAATCATTACTATGTTTAAGATATTTTGATAAAAAGGTGAATGTATAGATTATCACCATAATGATACTTTTATTATCTATGTTATGTGAATATGAAAGTATGATTAAGGAACCATACATTGGTAGGAACCCTACGATATGTGAAGGGACCCTATAGTACGTGAAGGAACCCCACGCTATGCAATTCAACCCTAAGTTGTGTTTACAAAAATGACGTTTTTAAGCCATGTTTTCAATCCGTGATTACAATAATGATCAATTTATAATTGAATATTGATTTAAGGATCATTATGATTATTTCAAATAACCATATTAATTCGAGAAAATAACTCATATTCTTATGGGAAGTTACAAATCCCCTGGTCAATTGGAATGTGAATTTCTACGATCAATCAAGTTATTCTTTTGGATCTAGAATATTGAAGAAATATATCTGTTATATGTATATATTCTTTTATATTATATCTTTAAAAATATATGTGTGATAAGATAATTACATATGTGATTTATATTAATGAAATTATCTTTTACAGTGCTGCTGCAAAGAATGATCGATTCTGAAAGAAGCAACACATTGAAGATATACATGTTCAATATTTTACTACTATAATATTACTACTTCTATTTTATTGCTACCTTATTGAAGATAATTTTGAAATAGGTATCACTTGAGAATATTTCATTCTTGAAGATATTATTTTCTTAAGAATAAGATCCATTAATTTTCAGTTGCTTACTGTTGTAGCTGTAAAGATCAACTTGAACCATTGAAATCAATCTTTATATTTATTAGTGTTTCAACTACTCGTACTCAGTTATGGTGAAGTATTAGATTCTCAATCTAAGATGTGGATTTACAATTCTATTTTATAGAACCAGAAGGCTTTGTTACTAGTATTTTTTTAAAGGTTTAAACTACCTGTACTCAGTTTTGAATTCATGGTCTTTTGATAAGAGGACCATTCAAGAAAAATTTACCAAGCTTACAGAGAGGGTGATAAATATAGTGGACCAGGAGATATTTGTGCCCCAAACCACTATAAAAAGTTGTGTTCTTTATTTCTGTTTATCCAATATATATTATTTTTATATAAGTAAACATTTCATACCTGTATAATTAATGTGAGTGTCAAAATCCATAATTGTGGAAGATTTTGGAAAAGACACAATTCACCCCCATCTTGTGTTACATGATATATTACAACATAACAATTAGTATTAGAGGAGATCATTTTGAATAAATCTATAGAAAAATAAAAGTATAATGTCTACAAAAATATGACAATGGATGATATAAGAGAAGGACTTTCTATGGTACGAGCTCTATATTTTAGTGGTGAAAATTATGGACAATGGAAATATCGAATTATTATCTATCGGAAAATTATTGGATTTAAAATATACTAAAAAATCATTACTCTTTATAAGATTCCTAAGAAACTAGAAAATATGGACTATTGAAATAGAAGCTAAGTATGATATCAATTCAAAAGTGATGAATGCTATTATTTTTAGTCTTGGAAAATATGAATTCAATTGTGTATCACAATGTCTAACTACCTATGAAATGTGAAGTTTCTTATAAAGAAAAATATAATATTAGATATATGTGGTATGCTATAGTAAAAATGAAATTTGACACCATTATAATATTTGATGGAGAAAGCATCACATAGACGAATGTAAGGATTACAGAAATTTTTAACAATATAACTACCATAGGAGAACCCAAAAAACAATATGAGCAAGTCTTGAAAGTGCTCAGAGTAATAAAAAAAATGGAATGATATATCTATTACTATTAATCAATCATCACCTATTAAGGATTTGACAATGAAATAACTAATTAGGAAAACGACGATGTATGAAGAAGAAATACAGGCTGAAGCTGATGATCATAAAATTATAGAGAAGAAGTAAAATACTGTTATGATGGTGACATATCAGAAGCATAAAAAATGAAAAAATAATGAAGAAAAATTAGAGAAGATTTCAGAGTCCTCTAATTCTAAAATGAAATGGCTCAGTTAGCTATAAATTTCATCAAAATTTACTAGAAGAAAATAGGATTCAGAAAATTCTTCAGGAAGGATGAAAAAGAACCATGAGAAGATCGAAGCTATGAATAAAAAAAATTGGGTCATATCAGACCTGATAGTCCTCAACTGAAAAATTAAATAAAAAGGCATAAAATAGATATTAGAAAAACACTGATTATGAGCAAAAAAGAAAAAGATCAATGAAAGATTCATGGAATGTATCTGAAGACTCCAACAACCCTTTAATATCTGATTCAGACAAAGAGCAATCAATTCTAAAAGACAATGTTTGTTTCATGGATGAAGAGGAAAAGATACAAACTTATAACTCCTATGATTCTGATACAATTATTTTCTCAAATGATAAATTAACTTTCTAAGATTATATTTTAGAAGAAAAATATGATTTCTTATTAAAGAAGCACAAATCATTAAAAAAAATTCATAATGTAATTTTAGGTGAAAGAGATATCATGCTAAAACAACATCAAGAGTTGATTAGAAATTCATCTAATATACCTCAAGCTGTATTGATAATGAAAAATAGATTAATGAATTGTAGGTTGAAGTAGAATCCTATAAGAGTGCTTCTATTTTTTTATTAAAGGATATATTATTTTAGATGAAATCATTGTAAATAATTTCATTAAAAAGGAATGATTCAGAATATGAAACAAGGTTGATTAATCAAAATTGTATAAAAATTATTTTGTGCCCAACACAAAAAATGAAAACTGTTATTATTATGGAACAAAAGGCCATTTCATTAATAACTATTATATGAGAAACCCTAAATTTAGTGTTATTAAAAGAATATTTTTCTAAAAGTTTCTATGAAGCTAGTGATATGAATTATGGAAAAATAAAATAGAACTTAGTTCTTAAATCAATGCTTGCTAACACTGTAGTACCCAAGAAGATATGGGTACCAAAACAAAATTTGATTAATTAATTTTACAGTAAATATGTCATAGTAAATGAATAACCATATTGTATATGGATAGTGTCTATTCAAGGCATATGACTAGAGACTCAAAATATTTCAATATGATGACTCAAGATAATAGAGGACTATTATTATTTTGAGACAATGCCAAAGGAAAAATAGTTAGAGTTGGAACTTTTTGAGATGTAAAGATTATCTCAATCAAAAAAGTAATGATTATTCATGGGTTAAAGAAAAGTCAGATAAGTATCTCTCAACTATGTAATAATTAAATTCATATTGATTTTTTTAACAATTACTGCTCTGTATTTAAAGATAAGTTTCTTAAATATAGAGAAACTAGAATTGTTAATGTTTATACCTTGGATTTGAATTCATTTTATATACAAAAAGTTAATTTTTTAATTGCTAAAACAAATGAATCATTGATTTTGAATAGAATACTTGGGTAATATAATATATATTATTTACATAAATTATCTTAGAAAAATTTAGTTTTTGATTTTCTATGACTTAAGTTTGATAATAAAATATTTTTTATGCCTGAAAAATTGGAAAACAACACAAATATTCATTCACATCTATTAACAAAATTGATACATAAAAACCTTTAGAAATTACCCATATAGATTTTTTGGACCATAAAGAGTAGAAATTTATTCTGGTAAATTATATTTCTATGTTTTAGTTAATTATTTTTATATATTTACTTGTGTTTATTTTCTAAAACTGAAATGTGAATTTTTCATTATTTTCAAAAGTTTTTGTAAAATTTTTCAAAATGAAAAATGTTTTAAAATTATTTCATTGAGAAGTGATCATGGTGAAGAAATTGTGAATCATAAATTTAATTCCTTTTTCTCAAATAATGGTATTAAACACACATTATCTTTTCCAATAACACCTCAATAAAATGGAATTGTTGAAAGGATAAATATAACTATTCAAGAAATGGTGAGAACTATGCTGAATGAATGCAGTCTTCCTACATATTTTGGGGAAGAAACTATAATCTCAGACTAATATATCATGAATAGAGTTTTAATAAGGCATATTTTCAAAATAACACCATATAAACTTTGGAATAACAAAAAACCAAAAGAAAAGTACTTTAAAGTTTTTGGATGCTAGGTTATATCCTGAATACTAATGAAAACTTTGGTAAGTTCAATTTGAAAGATGATGAAGGATTTATTTCGGATATTTAGGTACCTCTAATTCAAATCGAGAGTTTAATAAAAATTCAAGGATTATTGAAGAAACAGTTCAACGGATGTTTGATGAAACCGATGCTTTTATTAAAGAGAAAGATCAAGCATATTAAGTCATCGACTCTATTAAAAACATGAGAATTGAAACCTATAAAAATGATTTTGAAAATAATATTAATAAAATTCAATATATTTCAGAAGAAAATGATACTAATGATCCTGGAAGTGTCTTTCTTAGACAGTATAGAACATTAAAGAATTATCCTCTAGAAACTATTATAAGAGACCAAAACACAGGAATTAGAACTATATGAATTGTAGGAAACCTAGATGAAATCTTTTTGTTTCAATCTCAGTTTGAACCTAAGTCTATAGTGGGAGCCTTAAAATATAATATTTGGATTTTATAAATGTAAGAAGAACTAAACCAGTTCAAAAGAAATGAAGTTTGGGAACTAGCGAAAATACCATCAAATTATCCAATTATAGGAACTAAGTGGGTCTTTATAAATACGTAGGATGATCAAGGGATCATAACCAAAAATAAATATTGATTAGTAGCTAAAGGATATAACCAGGAAGAAGGTATAGATTATGATGATATCTTTTCCCCTATATCTATAAAAAATCTATAAGAATCCTTTTATCCTATGCATCTTATATTAATTTTAAATTGTATCATATGGATGTTTAATCTACCATTTTAAATGGTTATTTTAGGAAGTATGTTTATATTGAACAATATCCAGGTTTTAAAATTCCTCAAAAACAAAATTTAGTTTTTAATCATACTAAAGCTATCTATGGACTTAACCAAGAACCTAGAGCTTTGTATAAAAAACCAATTTCTTTTCTTTTGAAAACGGATTTAATGTTTTATTGGAAGATCCAACACTTTTTATGAAAACTATTTACTCTAATATTTTATTAGTTAAAATTTATGTTGATGATGTTATTTTTGGTTTAACTTAAAAAATATTTGTAATTAGTTTTCAAAATTATTGAAAAAAGTTTTTAAATGAGTATGATGGGAGAACTAATTTTTTTTACAATTTTATATTTTTCAAAAAGATTATGTAAATATTTTAAATCAAAGTAAATATATTATTGATTTACTCAAAAGGTTTGGACTTTAGAATAACAAGACATACACAAATCCATTATGTACCAATAAATAACTTGATTTGGCTGAAGCTATAAAACTAGTGGACAACAAGTTATACAGAGATATGATTGGTAGTTACTTATATCTTACTGCTAGAACACTAGAAATTTTGTTTTTTTTGTTGAAATAATAGATTTCACTCAAATAAAAAATAATCCCATATTACAATTGTAAATAGAATTTTTATATATTTTAATGGAATAGTTTTTCAAAAATTTCTTTACCCTACAACTTCTAATTTAATTTAATTTTATATTTAGATGCTGAATTTGGATGTTGTAGATCAGATAGAAAAACTAAGTCAGGAATCTGTCATTTTTTAGGAAAATCTTTAGTTTCATAGTCTAGTAAGAAACTACACTCAGTTTCCCTGTCAACCGCTAAGGAAGAATATGTGTATTTTGGAAATTTTTGTGCACAAGTATTGTGGATGAAAATTACCCTATTGGACTTTGGACTATATTTTAATAGTATACCTATTTTATGTGATAATGGTAGTGTAATAAATATTTAAAAAAAATCCAATAAGTCATTCTAGGACTGAGCACATTGATATAAAGAATAATTTTCTAAGAGATCATGTCCTTATAAGTGATATATATTTTGAATTTTTAAATACTAAGTATCAATTACCTGATATTTTTACTAAACCACTTCTAGTGCAAGTTTTGATTTTATTAAGGGGGATTTAGGATTCTTTAATTTGAAATGAATATTTTATACAATTTATTTTATCTCTATGATAATATTTTAAGTACTGTATATGATATAAATAATCTATTATCATTATTTATTTTATTTAGTTACGTGTAAGTTATATTTTAACATAATTTTATGTTATTTTTATTTTCAAATTAAAAACCTAATGAGTACATCCTTAATCGGCACAAGAAAACCGTCTATCTTCTCCCACTCTTTACCTTCACGTCTCTTCAGTTTATAGAGTGTCTATCTATTTCTTTCAATTATTGTTTATTAAAATCCAAAACCTTTAATTCATTCAATATAGAATCCTTTAGAGATGGAAACTTCTTGATGATCAGAAAATGATTAGTTGGACACCTCTATTTACGCTTCTAGGAAAGGTTGCAAAGTGCTCCAAGGAAAGGTAATTGATTGAAATTATTTAGATTATACTAATATTTCAATCAAAGAATAAATAATATTTCAAGGTCTAGATTCTGATTTTTGAGAAGATAACATTCCTTCATTACATGACATTAATGTAAAGGTTTTTCTGTATAAATTATTTGTTCAATCTAGAATTTGATAAAGATACTATTTTCTCTAAGATTAAGGATACATAATTTTCTTTTTATTCTATGGGAATGGATGAGTTATTACAATATCTCCATGATAGGGAGATTCAATTTGATTTGAGGAATATAGGTATTGAAAAAAATAGAAGAAATTATGTTTTTGTTATTTTGAATACGAAATATCAAGAATGTAATGGAAAAAGAACTTACTCCCGACCACCAAGTTATGATGAAATTCATTAAAACTAGAATATTTACAAAGACTATTGAGTTAGATAATGTCCTATATCCTGAAATGTGTGTCATGTTTTTGTTTCTAAACCATATCAAGTTCAATTTCTGTCAGGTTATGATAAATTAATTAGGCCTTTGCTACCATAAGGATGCCAAGATGGGATATTTTCCCTATAGAAGGTTCAGGTCATTTTTATAGGGAAAAAATAATAAATTGTAAATATGTTTTTTTAGAAAAACATGTCATCAAAACAATGTCTTAAATTATTGTACTTTTAAGATGTTAAGATTTGTTTAGATAAATTATTTCAATAGTCTCTTTCATGTTGTTGAAGAAAAATAGTAAAGGCTCATGATAGCTTCTTATGGGGAGAAAAGGATGATTCCATCCGTTGGTTTTGTCAGATACATGTATGATGATGAAGGAATATCAAGGCTGGAAGAAGCTCTTGTTTAGAGAATAAAAATTTCATTTGACATTCTAGAGACTATGGATGATGATTCTATTAGAGCAGAGCATGAGACTCCATAGGTTGAGCATGTTGAGAAAGAAGCTCACAGTCAAGAACATCAAAAGAAATATGTCCCTAATCCTAAAAACATATCTCTATTTATTCTTGATTCTGAAGCTACTGGAGGATCTTAATTAAGAGATAGATTAGTTGGTAATGAAGATCCATGTTTGGACATGGTATAATTTCATAACAGGGAAGATATCCCTGACTCTGCCACTCAATGTCTTGAATCTTTTGGTTCTCATGCTGAAGCCTTAGTTATAATGTTAAATCTCTTAGAGGCTCATAACTTATTTTTTTGACAATAATTGGATGCTTATAAAAATAATTTTAAAGAGTTAAAAAGTACATCAGTGTCCAAGATCTAATTTTGAGGCTTTGACGCTCTATCTTGGTCAACTCAAAGAAAATTTTATTTCTATTGGAGACCTTCAAGAGTTTATTAATAAATTTTCTAGAGAGTTCAATTTGATGAAAGATGAATATGTCAAGAAGTCCTATTTTTATGATTTTACGTTGATGATAATGATATAATTTCAATCTCTCACGGAAAGAAATCAATAATCAACTTCCTCTTAGTAGGCACTTCCAGAATCGATTAGAATATTCGAAGCTATTACTTCAGTGCTAGTTGGATTCAATGATAGACTGGACACTCATCGGTTTGAAAATACTCTTAAGTGTTTGGTTATAAAATCAAAGGCATATAGTAATTAAACTTACTTATAATGATTCTGGGTTAGGATTTGTTCTTAATCAAGTTAAGGACAAGTTAACTTCATCTATTCAGTCCAAGGAAGCTGTGAATGAGTTTATGAAGGTTAATTTGGTTGATAATATGAATATTGTTCAAGATTTGAAGAAGCTTATTCCACAGTGGTAAAAAGTCTTCAACAAACATTTTCATAGCTTATAGTTGAAGATCATTGAAATTACTTCTGTTGTCCAAGATATTCCTTATCTTGCTGCACCTTTTGCCTCTAGTGATTATGATCATAGCCCCTCATTTAGAAAAAACATTAATTGAATGTGGATTGTACTCTATTTTAAATTATTTTAATTCTTTTTAATTTAATTTAGCTTATTCATATTGAGATTTATTTTATTTTATTTTATTTAGGTTCATTATTTTTGGGCTAATCATAAATTTATTTATCTTATACCAGTGACAATAGTGATTCATATATATTTTAGTGCCATATTAACTATGGTTTATATAATTTATTCATTCAATCATCCTTTTTCAAATAAAAAAGGGGAAGAATATTTAAGGAAGAGAGAATATCTATAGAGAATATCTATGGAAAATATCTATGAAGACTATGAAGGAGATGATGTAGAATATTTTCAAACCACAACATTTCATTTAATTTTTCTTCTTTTCAAAATAATACAATGAAGTAGAAGTGTTTTCTATATCTATTTTTGTGTTTATAAATAAAATATTTTATTTAATTTTTGTTATGAATTATGTTATGGGTTTTGTGATCATCAAAAAGGGTGATTTTTTGGAATGTATTATCTCAACAATACTCAATAATTTATGATGATTTTGATGCTCACAAATACCCTTGTTTGTTTTATAATGATATTTTATTGAGAGAGTTTTCAGGAATTTATATTCAGGTTAAAAGAATTAAACATTATGGGAATTACTCTAGAAACACTATTTCAAACCCTACATTCTGAAAATGAGCGCACAATATCAACCCTACATTACACTGGAAAGATAATGATTGCATATGGTATCAACCCTACGTTATACTAAATAGTTTGTTCTTGGATTGGTCTCCTTACTTTTTGATATTGTACAACCATATGGATCAACAACCCTATATTGGAAGTTTGTATTACTATTAATCAATGCTACATTCGTGATATTTTACTAAATAGGTGAATGTATGGATTATCATCCCTATGATACTTTTTTTCTTTATGTTACGTGAAGATGAAATTATGGTTAAGGAACCATACATCGGTAGGAACACTATACTACATGAAAGAACCCTACACTACACGATGAAACCCTACGCTACGTGAAGGAACCCTACACTATGTAGTTTAACACTACATTGTGTTTAAAATGGGGAAGTTTTTATGCCTTGTTTTCAATACGAGATTTCTACAATGATCGAGTCAAAATTGAATATTGATTCAAGGATTGTTATGATTGTTTAAAATAATTTTATTCGTTGGAGAAAATCACTCATATTCTCAAGGGAAGTTATAAATCCCTTGGTTAATTGGAATTTGAATTTCCAAAATCAATCAGGATATTCATTTAGATTTGGAATACCAAAGCAAGCTATCTATTCTATATATTCCTTTAGAGTATCTCTTGAAAAATATATATCTGATAATATATTGACATACATGAATGTATTATTTTAATTATATTTTATTGTGTTTTTGCAAAGAATGATCAATTTTAAATGATGCTACATTTTGGAGATATACACGTCCAATGTTTTACTGCTGTAAGATTACTAATACAGTTTAGTTGCTACCTTATTGATGATCATTTGGAAATAAGGATCAATTCATACAATTTCATTCATGAAGATATTATTCTCTAAAGAAGAATATCTTTCAATTGATAGTTTCTTTTTATGGTAACTATGAATATCAACTTGATCCTTTGAAATTAATCTTTTGATTTATCGGAGCTTCAACTGCTTGTACTCAATTATGGTTGAGTATCAGCTTTTCCAGTTTAAGATTTTGATATCCAATTTTCTATTATAGAACTAGAAGTCTTTGTTATTAGTCTTGTTTGAAATGTTTCAACTTCCTACACTCAGTTATAAGTTCATCGTCTTGTGATAAGATGACCATTCTAGTAAAATTTACCAATATCACAGAGAGATTGATTGGTAGAGTGGGCTAGGGGATATTAGTGTCCTGAGACACTATAAAAATTTGTGTTCTTTATTTATGTTTATCTAATACATATTATTTTTACATAAGTTAACACTTTATATCTGTATAAATAATAATTGGTTTCAAATCTAGAATTGTGGAATATTTTTGAAAACACAAAATTCACCCCTTTTGTGTTACTTTATATATTTCATCCTAACATGAATGATAGGGGAATCTAAAGACTCAGTGTGATAGAGCCCCTCTAGAGTGTCAGTATTATGGTCATATGGGGTATCTTTAGATAATATTTGAAACCATTCCATTAGCTTCATGTAAAATAGGATCCGTACTAGATACACCTTCATGAGAAGGTTCGTTTATATTGCATCAGGTGAGGATCTAGTTAGCATTGGTAATACTAGATGAGGAGGAGGTCATGGCCAAAGTATCTAGACTTTGAATTACCTACAACACAAATAAAGTGTTCATGATCATGGTAGTCTAGCTATTACATAAAACCATTGATCATGCCAGTTTCATTCATTATAGATGATACCCGAGGATGAGGTATCGTGACTATCTATAGTATGGGGTGCTACTCTAGAATCATCCATTATAGTATCTTCTTTATTTTATACAGGTTATTCACACTAATTTATCACTTTATCTATAATAAAAATTCTCTAGATAGAAATAAAATATTAATGCGGTGTAATTATTTGGGATACACCATTGAGAGTATTGTCAAAGGAAATATGCCAATATAAGAATTGTCTCCTTGAGGTAGGTAGTTACCCTTTCTTGTTATATTTTTTTGTTCTCAATATTATAGGTTTTAATGCCATTATAATAATGGACTTTTTGGTTTTGTTTCACATCTTTGTGGTATCCTATCACCGTAGTGTGTCATTTACATCACCAGAGGGAAGAAATTATCTAAATAAGGGTGAGTGGGGTGCCCAATATAATCATTCTAGACTAGAGAATCATGGGATGGGTGGAATAAATTACTAGATTTATAATATTTTCATTGAGGATCAAGGTTTACATCAGAATGAATTCCCTCCATTATTAGATCTTTTTAGGGAAATCATTACTGATGATTTTTCAAACTTACCTCCTAAGATAGAGGTATAGTCTATGATTTATCTCATTCCAAGAGTAGATAAAAGGTCCATTCCACCATATAGGATATCACTTACTGATCTCCAGGATATCATCTGGTAGTTGGAGGGCTTGGAGGGCTTGGAGGCCAAAGGTTTTATATAGCCTATTACGTCCTCTTAGGATTTTACCATGATTTTATCCAAGAATGCTGATGATACCCTTTTTCTATACTTGTATTATAGAATATTTAACTAGGTTATGGTTAATAACCAATATCCATTGCCTTAAATATAATATATCTTTGTCCAATTGTGATGACATAGGGTGTTTTCTAAGATCGACATGAGATAAGGATATCATCAGGTGTGGGTCAGGTGATCAGACATACCTCACATAGATTTTTGTAGAAGGTATGGTCTATATGAGTACCTACATATTCTATTTATTTTTACCAATGTGCTATCCATTTTTATTGATCTGTTGAATAAGGTGTTCCACCCCTATCTGGATTCTTTTTTCACGGTGTTTGTGTATGAAATATTGATTTATTCTCACACTCATATAGTCCATGATAAGAACCTTGATATCATTCTAAGTACATTGATAGAACATAAAAGTTATTCCAATATTTCTATGTTCCACTTTTTGATCGATAAAGTTCACTTCTTGGGTCATAGTATCTCAAAATCAGGAGTATCTATTGACCCAAATAACATTATTGTTGTTGATTCTTGGGAGAATACAAAGAAAGTGTTTGAAATATGATGTTTCTTGGGGATGGTTAGATGTTATTTTAATTTCATAAAATAATTATCATGCCTTGATAAACCTCATAATATTCTTATAGAGAAGGTTTTAATGTTTATATAAAAATAATTGTGTAATAAATCCTTTCAGTATCTGAAAGGGAGGATTGTATTGAAACCTATTCAGATTATTTCAAATCCTGAAAGAGGCTATTTAGTGTTCCGTGATAGTTATAAAATTATATTGGGATATGTTTTGATTCGGGAGGATAGAGTCATTTCATACTGATCGTGGAAGTTGATGTCTCATGAGAAGAATTTCCCAACACATGACCTTGAGGCAACAAAATTTTTCCATGCCTTACATTTCTAGAGACACTATATGATTGGTGAGTGATTTGTGGTGTATACGGACCACAAGAGACTCAAATATATCTTTAAATATCATGAATTTAATCTCAAACAATGGTTATGGGTATAATATCATTAGTGATTTGATTTTGAGATTTCCAATACACCTAGGAAAGGAAATGCGGTAGCAGATACGTTGAGTTAGAAAACTCAGGCACATACCCTGTTGGAAGCCAGTGATGAATGTAAATTGATGGCCCTATTTTTTGAACTGCATTTGGAGTTTCTAAATATCCATGAGAAGTATTATCTCTTATCCTTAACAATTACATCTTCCCTCTTTGATATGGTGAAGAGTAAGCAATTTTCAGATCAAGAAGGCTTGGTTCTCCATGAGTGCATTTTAGGAGATGAACCACCTATGAATTGGTATGTGGATAGAGATAAAATCCCATGTGTACATGGATTCATATGGATTACTACTTATATAAGAGATTAATTTATGTAGTGGGAAGTTCAAATAGGAATTTCCAAGATGTATCAAGATATGTGGTGCCAATATTGGTGGCTAGGGATGAAATGTGAGAAAGATAGCTTTATCACTAGGTGTTTTACATATCAGTAGGTAAAGGTGGAGCACAAGTGGTTTGAAATATTTTTATAGCCACTTATAATCCCAAAATGAAAATGGGAATATTTTTCCATGGACATTGTAGTCAGCTAACCAAGGACTCCTAGTGGTAGTAATGCTATAGGGGTTTTCATTGACAGACTAAAGAAAGAAGCCCACTTATTTTATATTTGGGAGACTTTCTCAGTTGATGAGATAAAGAGATTATTTTTCCATGATATTATATGAATACATTGGTTCTCTCATACTATCATTTAATATAGGTACTCTTGCTTCCCATCATGGTTCTGGAAGGGGTTGGAGAATTCTATGGGTACACAAGTGCTTATGAACCCATCATTTCACCCTCAAACTGATGGAAAATCAGAATGAACAATACATCTATTAGAGTTCATGATCTAGGAATGAATCCTTAATTTTGGTGGTTATTGTGAGAACCATATCCCTCTTGTTGAGTTCACCTATAATAATATCTTTTTGGATACAATTTAGATGCCTCTTTCTGAGGACTTGAATGATAGGGAGTACTATTCACACTAGTGCTGGATAGAGGCATGGGGACATCACTACTAGTTCCTCATCTCATTTATGAGACTTCGTAGCTAGTTTAGCTGACCAGAAATCATATCTATACTACTCATTTTAGGAAGAAATCATATTCCGATCATTGTCGATGACCTATAATGTTTGAGGTTGGGGAACATGTTTCCTTCTGAGTATCACCCTGGCCAGGGAATAGACGATACAAAAGAAAAGGATTATATAACCCTATTTTTAGACCGTTTGAGATTATGGAAAGAGTAGGGATAGTATACAATTGGTTTCTATTACCTCAAAGGTACCTTGAAAATAATGACATCTTCTTCCTTTCACATCTTCAGCAATATCATTTAGACCCATCTCAAACTTTTTATTCCATGGATGTTGAGTTAGCTGTTGATGTTACCATTTAGTAGTATCTTATATGCATCATTGACCAGAGCACAAAGGCTTTACAAGGCCAATATGTCCATTTTTTGTATGTGCTATGGAAGCACGATAGTGTACAAGATGATAACTTGGAGTGGGAGTTCAACATACATTCCCAGTGTAATGAGTTGTTTGCAGATAATTTTTTTATACCCTTGGAAGGAGAACTCATGATTTAGTTTATTTATGAGGGGAAGAATGTATGAAAATGGTTTTTGAATTGGGTATGTATACATTTAATTTTTTCTTAACTCATTATTTTGGGCCTATTATGGATTCCCAATGAGTTCACAGTGGTTTTTGGGGTATATGAAGATTGTTTAAAGATCAAAACCCTAGTTAGTTTAAAAATTATGCTAGAAACATGGTGAGAGCATAACAGTGTGAGCCAAGATACATGGTTTCTTTTAACTGTGCATCACTGGAAATTGGACTAGAGTAGGGTGTAGAGTTTTCCCTAACCATGCTCCAAGATCCGCATGACCATGCATGAAACTATAGATATGTTTTAGTGGTGATTATCATGGTTGGCACATGGTTTCCCTAACCATGCGGCATAACCATGCGAGTGCCCATACTTATAGTAGATGAATTATTGATAGTGCATAGTTTCCTTAATCGTGCAACCAAACCATGCGAGGTCTTTTTTTTGTTATTTTACTGAAATTCCCTCAAACCAAACCTATCCTCCAATTTTCATTTCCATTTCTAGAAAGCCCTCTTTTCACTATTTTTGGAGCTGTCAAGACCTCTTTGGTAGACTTTGATACTGAGTGTCCTAAAAGTGTATGATTTAGTCACCTTTAATATGATTTAATCCATGATAATAAGATCCGAATTCCTTTTATGTATTTCTTCAATATTCTTCAAATTGATGGAACTATTTAGATATAGGCTCATATGACCCATTATCAGGACCTTGATCTATTCTTCATATCTCTTCTAATACAATCCAAACTAGAGATTGATACTAGAAACAGAGGGTCACAAGAGTATAAGGTAGGCATTCTAAAACTCATACCCCGCATTCCATCATTTTATAAATTGACTTATGTGAGTGCAAATTTCATCAGTCCTAAACTACTTAATAAATTTACCTTGATTATAGTCATTAAAACCATATTCTAAGACACTCATTAAATATGTTATCAATTGTTTGAGGTTGTGACCTCAACGACGACCACCCCATGTAGGGTGTATTCAATATTTGGGATTGTAATGTTTTTATGTGTTCATCTTCTCGACCATTTGAGTGTGTTGGTTAACCTTGCTAATGGTAACCCCTTTAATTAAATGAATATTGAATTGTTAAATGTCTTGTAACATGATCCTTCCACTTTAGATACCATAGGTAAGTGTTTCAATTTGATAAATCAATCTTAAATGGAAATGGAATGTATATTGTATGTATATGAATTATCCTAATTGAATTCAATCGAATGCCTTGATTTCATGTCCATAACACTCATTTCCATGTATAATGGTGGGTATCTGAGTGAACCTTATCAAATGAATATAAGTTAAATAGATTAATAATTGGTTTCATGCCCCTTATCCTAGTCTCACTAATAAATGAAAAGTTTTGATCCTAATAAAATTTCTAAATGGTATGATTACTACATGGACTAAATAATTAAATTAATCAATTATAGGGTGCTAAATTTTATATAGACCTTGAATAATTATAAGAGTGGTCATACTCAAGTTTGATTTTGGATTCCACAGGGAATTCCTAGAGACCTCAAGGATACAATTCCGATTTAGAGACGTCAGTTGTCAAGGGAGAGAGTGACCTTAGAACCTGATATTTTTATGTTAGTAGATTCTTGATATGATATTCTTGTCATTAAAAAATTACTGGGATAAACTCATTGGATCCCACATAGATTCTACTAACATCAGGTGACTTGGTTAAATCCTTGGGCCTAGCCATTGCTTATCCCTTTTACATTGGATTTTTTCCTTATAATCAGTTAGAGTTCATTGTTATGGAATTCCTTGGATTACACTATTACCCCTAAGCCAAGATGTTGTTACTACTGAGTTGGTGACCCGTGAGGTCAAGGTTTCCTTGGTTATTATATTAGAACCTATTCATTATTATTATCATTATAAAATTTCTTTTTATGTCTTGGATCCTTCAATATCATTATTATTTTAGGATGTCTGTGTTGGTATTACCTCATGTGGCCTATTTATATAACTGGAAATTAATTAACTAATGAATCACTTATATGTTCAGAAAATGGCTGAGGGCAGTAGCATATAATTTTGTATTTACATTATTGTACTGATTTACTTTTATATATTCATTCTTTTCCACTCTTTTAGTTTATATTACACAGACTAGATGTTATAGACACCAATGGTGGTGGATCATTGATATTTAGCTCACACCATATATGGGCCGCCATTAGCACTCGGGTAGACTATTATTATGCAAGTGTTGAAAAAGGGAAGCATATCGCTTCAACCAATTTATTTCACTAGTGCTTAGGATGGATCCGATAGTAGATGATTAATCTAGAGGCCCAGATTTTCGGGATAGTTTTTGGATTCCTCTTTTCTACTTTTGTATAATATTTAGTGTATGATGCCATGTATCCTTATTTTTCCAGCTTATTAGATACATTGAATATCATCATCAGATTTTTTATCTAATTATCTTTCATTTAGTTATTCATTAATCATGTCTTATTATGCTATAGTTTCTATTTAGTTATACTATATATACTACATACCTTCTATTATTATATCAATCCACTGTACTACACTCTCGTAACGAGGGTATAACCTCCCCACATACCCAACCTAGGACATTTCTGCAGTTCATAAGCCTATAGAATTCAGGGAGACACACTTGAGGCCATGTCTCCAACCAATCTCAGGGAACCTTTAGTTTCATATGGGTTTGGGAATTTATAACCAATTAAAAAATTTCACTCTAACCAAGACATAACAAAAGCCAACGATAGGCATGAA
This sequence comes from Viscum album, assembly GCA_963277665.1. Classification (NCBI taxonomy): domain Eukaryota; kingdom Viridiplantae; phylum Streptophyta; class Magnoliopsida; order Santalales; family Viscaceae; genus Viscum; species Viscum album. Next base: position 54,591,478 of record OY728143.1, on the reverse strand, counting down.
TCCCTTATCATCCTTCCTTCATGGCTTCAATCCCTACCTCCTTTTCAGATGTAACAGGTTTTCCCCCAGCATATGGGTTTGTTCTTATTTTTAAATAGTAAAAATAATTTCTCCCTAAATAACAATTATTATCAATCATATGGGTTACAAATACAACAACAAATAGAATAACTCCAAAAATTTCATTAATATTCCAAACAAATTTATAACATAAAACCCTAAAATAACGTATCTATGAATTTTATCTCACGAAAAACTTTAGTTTTATAGACCTATGATGATATCCATAACTATTAAGATAACCTCGTATTAATAAATCATAATCTCCAAATTTATCTAAACTGACATATGATATAAACTATAACAACTCAGAACCTTCACTCTTAGATGTGATGCTAAAATTATAAGATTTATATTTTTGGTTTTGATGCTACTAAGTGTGACATATTTTTATCTATCCAAACTATAAAACATTAAGAGGAAAAATTATATCACATGAATTATCATGAAAAATTTAGTTTTATAGTTTTATAGGATTAGAAAAAACTTCTACATGAAAAATACACATGTCGTAAGTTATCATTTCTCAATCTTAAAAAAGTTTTTCTTATTTCACATAATGTCATCACAATATTCCATATGAAAATAACTTCTTTTCATTATTCATTCAACCTCATTATTTATAATATTTTGAAGAGGAAACATAAGAATGGTGAGCACAAATGCTTAGTAAGGGTAAAAATAATAAGAAAAAATTGAAATCAATATATGAGAATAAAAAGTGGATACTTTTATTATGACATAATTGGAGGGTATGATCATATAAAAAAAGAAACACATACCCATAAATCCTAATATCTTCCAACATGAAAATGTGGATTAAGGCATTAAGAGAGGCAAGTGTCATCAGAATCAATAATCATGAGCCATGTGATATCATTCTTGATTAATGGAAATAGTTATAGAATCATAAAAATCATAGATAAAATATGATTGTATCTTGTAATATCACTTCCATAACTCTTTATAAACCCTTTTTAGAAATTAATAGAGCCCAATTAAATCCATAGGAGAAACTGACTTGTAACTCCCTCCTTCTTATAGTAATGTAAAATGAACACTACCCAATAAATTGGAGAAAAATATAGTTTCGCCCACTATATAATATATAACGGGATCATGTTTTGCTATATGGGCCATCAAATCATATAAGCTATAATGACCTCAACATGAGATATCTTTGAAGACCATCATATAAGGTGTAATGGTCTCACCTTGAACTCTCTAAGTCACCCCATCATATATGATGTAACATTATCACCTGACACTATCTTGGATTCCCTATCTTGTAAGAAATGTCCCTGAAACACAACATTAATAATGTACATAGATCATTCCTTTAATCATAAATCTCATCAAAATAATCATTATTATTTTCATATCATGAATAACCCATGAGAAATAAATGGGTTTAATATAAATCTATTTGAAACATGAATAAACTATGGAAATTAAATGTGGACCATAAAAATCTCACTGAGATATTATTGACTCATGTAAATTAAATGGGTTCCATAACAATCTCTTTGAAATATGAATAACCTATGGAAAACAATCTGCTTCTATAATATTTTCAATAAAACAATATTAATCCATACAGAGTAAGAATGAGAATGGAATCATTACAAAAATATCATTATTTAATAATAATTAAAAACCTTGGTTTTTATGTTGATGAATGTAATTACCATTAAGTGATCATTAAAAATATTTATGAAGGAAAAAATACTTTCCATTTGGATAAATAATTTTTAAAACATAATTATTTTTTTAAAAATATTTTAATCTTAAAATGAAAATAAAAAATTATAAATGACCGTATAAAAATAATTTAAAAACTTTCATGAGTAAAATATCGTTTCATATTTTTAAAAAATTAAAACATTTTAGAAATAATTTTTAGAAAACACAGTTCTGGGAGAAAAAAAGTTTTATACTAAAAAGATGATTTTTAATAAATACATTATTTTGAACACTTAATTACATAAATATAGGAAAATAAATTTAAAAAAATGTATTCATATGACATAAAATTAGGATAATGAAGTCATGTTTTTTATTTTTAGATAGATCATAATATTTCAATAGTGGATACCCAATCATAAACAATCCTGATAAATGATAAGTCTGTAACATAAATCTCTTACCACATTGGTACATTTGAATAGTAAGCCCTTGAAAATAATAAATTAAATTAAACATATAATAATCTGATAATAAATTAATTCATTAAATTTCTTTTCAAATGGAAGTTATATACTTCTCAAAAAATAATGTGGCTTTATAATAAACATATGTCCGAAAGAATGAAAATTGAGTCAAAAATCCCTTAACGTGGTGACTTTGAACCCATAAACCCAAAAAGATAGATCCTGAAGTGTATATTTAAATCCCTATAAATTCATTTATAATAACCATATAATAAATTAAAGGGTACTATGTACACCAAAAACATATAAATGTGATTAATATGGAATATATCTCAATAAATAATTGTTTGACAAGAAAACCCTTATGTTGAGTCTAGCTTGTAAAGTGTATTTTTATTATATAGAGTAATAAAATTATGTTAATTATTTAATTTATTTATAAAATTTTTCATTTTTTTATATTTTTCATTTATATTTTAAGTATTTTATATAAAATTAATTAGTTGAATAAATTTACAGTGGATGTTTTACCATATTCAACTTGTGTGTCAAAAATGACTTAAGTGGGTTAAATATGGTCATATAGATCATTATTTTAAAATATACTGAATAATAATAATGAAATAATTATAATAATTATAAATCATTTATACTTTTTAAACCCATAAATTATTATTGTTATGAAAAATGAGCTAAAATTACGATCCTAGAGACTTTAGAATGTACGTATGCATTAATAACGTTTCCATTTTTCAATGATAATTATGGAATAAAGATAACTAATTTTTTATCTTTCCATAATGATAATAATATCATAAATATGATATTATTAAATATTATATATTTATATATAACATTATTTATATTTGGTGTCGAAAAAATTTATCACATCGCTTCGAGGAGCCGTAGTCCACAAATCCATGAACAACGTATCATTTTTTCTAGTGAGGTAAAAGGTAAAACAAAAATGATATATTATATTTCCATATTTATAAATAAGACATAAATATAGTAAATATTTAATGTATATCAAATATATTTATTATCATTACTCTTATTACCTTCAATGTAATGTGTTATAGAAAAACGAATCACATTGGTTCGTGAGACGATAATCCTCCACACACTCGACCGATATTATCGTATCCATTATGGAATAGAAAATAAAAGGGTATATATTATATAATAACTATAAATATATATTTATGTTTTAAATATCTTATATAAACTTTATATCCATCATCATACCCATCAGTGAGAGGTGGAAGAGGAATAATAATTGATATCATTTTGCGTTGTGGTAGTCCTCTATACACATGAATGATGATTTCAAAACACATTTTATTGAAGTGTGTGTGGTTATAGGTTATAAAAATAACATAAAAAAAGACAATATAAGTTAATTTTTTATTATATCATCATGGTATAGGAATACTTGATGGGTATGTGGAAACTAATTATACAAAAATGCCTGTTGATGAACGTTACCTCTTCTCGAAGTAACAAATTTTGGTTTTCACTAAATTCAATCATTTATTGGCTTTAATAAAAATATAAGGATTATAGGGTTATATTAGGGATGTCGGGAATTTATTGGTGAAACCTCTTGGCTGAGCCAAATGGATTGATATATGTGGAGAAGTGATGGAGAAAGTTCCCTTTTAGAATTGATGAAAAGTGTAATTTTCATAAATATTAAAAATTATTAACTATTGGGTGTTTAATGTTTTATCATGTGTCTACAATATTAATATTTAATGTTATGGAGGGATTATATGGTCAATACACACCTCTATGAAAATATAAAACACATTTTATGTATTTTTTTCTTTAATTTCTATGTTTCCTTATTTTTACCATTCTGGTTTTTCAAAATGGTAACTAGTCTTTTTTATCCTTAGTAATTTATCCTTTATTAAAAAAAATAAAATGATCCTTACTAGGTAATTTGAAACTACTGATTCTAAAAATTAAATGAAATTTACAAAATCAAAATCCATTGTATGTTGATATTTTATTTTAAGACAATTACTTGTAACATCTAAAAAAACGCTTTAACCACTACCAACCATATGTTTTTTATCCCTCTCCCAAGGCTTTATAATAATTTAAAGTAAGAAAATTAGATTTTCTATCATTTTATTTACATATAATATATTATGGTTAAAATTCAAAGTAGTATGGAAATTAATTGACATATTTAAGATACTTTTATAGTCACGATTGAAATAAACCCATTCAATAGAATTAAGATAATATTTTAGGTCATTTTTGATCTTATTAATATATTTTATCCTCATAGTATACTCATTCAATAAAATTAAGAAAATATTTAAGGTCATTTTCACTCTTATTATTATAGTTTTTCATCTCAGTAAACTCATTATTACCTTAACCATGATAATTAATTTTTACCACATTCACTATTTATTTGGGTAAAAAATTATTTTTACCTCATTAGAAATTATAAATTATTCTAATTAAAAATATATAATCCTTTTTTAAAAATTCAATTAACATATTTTAAAAATTTTATTTTAAAATTATTCTTACACACATAATGAGAAAATAGGTTTTTAAAGTGAAAATGATATAAATATTAAAATGTTTTTAAATATTCATTAAATATAAAATGATTCAAATTACATAAATTGGATGAATTGATATAAAAAATATGTAATTTTACTTTTAAAAACCTTTAAAATATAATTTAATAATGTGAATTATTTAAATGAAAATATATTTTTCAATTAAAATTCAGTATTTTTCACTGTAAATTAGAATATGAAATATTTAAAAAATTTTTCCAAAATTATCCCAAATCTAATTTTGGTATTATTATTTTAAAAAGAGAGTTTATATTTTCAAATATATTTCCTAAAATTTTTATAAATAAATTTTAAATTATATATACAAAGTGTGAAAAACCCATGTTTTTGAAAAAAACAATAGTTTTTCAAAAAATATCTCTTTTTTTATTATAAATGATATTTAGTTAATTAATAATCGATAGATTAAAATATATTTTCCTAATTTATTTAGTAATACTAATTGTCTTCAATTTACTAGGTAGTTTATGACTATTATAATAATATTTTAATAATATCTCATAATTTATTTAAACTCGGTGTTGTGTGTAATGAAAGATAAGCTCAGTGTTATGTGTAATTTGTGATATAGAATATAATTTTATTCTTTTAAAATATAATTTTGTTACAAAAAGGGAATAATTAATTTTTTTAAGATTATGATTCAAAATATTCATTCCATTTTATCAAATTCATTTTACATTTATGGATTAAATTAATTTTAAAACAATCACAAAAATGAGATTAAAAGGTGTTTTCCATAAAAATGGGTTATTAAGTATAAAAATGTTTTCAGTACAAATTCATGTATAAAGTTTATTATAATGAAATTATTTTGAAATTTTTAAAAAATAAAGGAACTAAATACATTTTAAAACCAAGATAAAACAAAGGAATACTTTATTGAAAAGAAAAGTAATTTTTCTATAATTTTTTTTCATTGTTATGTGAAAAATTAATCATTTAATATAAATAACATATGTTTACTTTATTATAATTTTTATATTATTATTTCAAAATTTATATCCAATTTGTGAATATTTTTATTAAAGCTTCATAAATAAACTATAATATTCTCTAAATAATTAAATAAAATTTATTTTTGAAGTAAATGAATTTTTGAACCAAAAAAAGATTTTATTCTCATTAATTTCATAATAACCATTACTAAATGAATGTTATTTAATTAATTTGGTTATATATTTTTTTTATATAATTATAAACATTTATATATTTAATATATTAAAATAAAATTGCATTGGGCACATAAAAATAGTTTTATGAAATATTTATATTTTTATTCAAAATATTTTATCTTCATGTACATCTAATTGATAATCAATAAATGATTTATTATATATTTTATTAAAGAAATAAATTATACTAATAGTTAATTATAAATTTATTATTGTTTATATTCATGAAACCAATGGCTAAGTTATAATGGACATATTTAAACAAAACAATATATCATAATTTTTTAAACTCTATATTGTGTATAACATATTCTACCACATACATTAATTAGAGAAAATAAATATTAAAATATTTGGGTGTTACATATCACTCCTTAAATAAGTTACATCATCAAATTTTTTTATCATTCCTCAAAAAACGGATCAAGTCATTCTGAGAATCAATTCCAAGTAGTGGAAGATAAAAAATAAGATCATTAAAGGAAAACCTTCTTAATATAAAAAAAAATTTCTTAAAACCCAAAATATAAAAATGGATAATGAAATATCATTTTTAAATAAGTCAAAGGTAAATATTATGGTAACTTGAAATAACACATTTTCATTTTCCGAAATTAGGATACAATTATTGGAACATCAAAATATAGACCTAGATAAAAACATATCATTCTTTGAATACTAGACTGTGATAGAGAACATAGTCATGAGAATGTTAATGAACAAAAAACCATAAATCATTAGGGGTTAATTAAGAGCATTAGTTCCTCAGAAAAGAATATACTGTGATTAAATTTTTATTCCATGATTTATTTTCCAAGAGTTGATAGAATTATTTATAATAAATATAGATTCCATGAAAAAAATATAATTTCATTATTTCAATAAATTTTAGAATAATTATTTTATCCTTTGTTGGTGTATTGATCAATTTTTACACTTATATCATCTCTTAATCCAATAAAATAAAATCCTTGGTGATTTTTCATGAATGAATCATTTAAATTAACTTCTAATTGATCACAAGATCCATATAGGGTTGAAAATATAGTTCCTCTACTTCTATTGCTTAATCAAAATAAAATGTTAGAATAAGGTAATATTATATTCAATATGAATATACCTTTAAACACAAATATATAAAATCTAAATAATAACACAAAATCTTCAATTGAAATAATTTTAGAAATAATATACCAAAATATTATTCAAAATATAGAATACCACATTCAAAAACCAATTATTTGACTGATTTGATACAATATTCATTTGAAACCAATTTAAAAATTTACTCTAAACAACATTAGGCCCTCATAAAGTCATATACCAAATATATATATATAATCCAAAATCATAAATTCTCTAAAATATTATTATCTATTCAATAAAATAATTAAATCACTATAAAGACATAATAAAATAATATATAAAAACAAAATATATTTTATCATTTATTCCAAAAATAAGAAAATAATATTAGATAAAAGTATTTATATTTACCATAATAATATATTTTTTAAAAAATAGTCAACTTATTAAAAAGTAATTAATCACTTAGTCAACAAGTAACTTCCCAATATCATGGTTTTATATATAGAAAACAAGTTTTAGTATAATGTAATTACCCCTTTCTCACAATTAAAAATAATTACATCAAGATCAAAGATCATCTTAACCCTAAATATTTGCAATGACTCTAAAATTTACCCACAAAAATATGATAGAATTATTCATCAAATAACCTTTTTTATAAAATACATGTCTATCATTTGGGTTACTTATACATAAAAAATTTATTAATATTCAACAAATATTTACCATTGCACTCTCATCAAATAAAACTATAAAAGAGTATTAATTCATTCAGAAAAATGACCATCTTTAAATGTAAATCCACATAATATGTATTCATTCCCAATATATAGTCAAATTAATAATTCCATGTACATTGTGATCCATTAACCATTCTTTTCTATCTTTTTCCTTAATAATTACATCGGACAATAAAAACGTGAATCCTCTCCAAATAAACATATATATAAAAACATTACCCGAAATCTAATGTATGATTTTTATATGTTATTCATAGTTTCCATATCATCATCTCAAATTGAATTAATCATTAATAAATGTTTATCTATATATTTTTTATTCTATCCATAGTGATAAAACAACTCTCCCTTTTATAGGGAAGTTTATTTTTTTATTCCATCCATAACCACTTACAAAACATATGCATATTCCATTAATTCATTTCCCAAGTTACTTCATCACTCATTCTTTACACATAGGTTGTTGAATAGTTTATCTTTAAGAAATATATTACATGGAATTTAAGGTAAATCTATTTTTATCTTGTTTGGTACATTAGGAAACCCACCTTGGTTAATGATATTAATCTTGACTTATAATAAATTTTTAATAAAAATGACAACAGATTTCACTACAAATCCCATTCCATTTGGTGCCTTATTTATACTACCAACATATTGTCTAACACAAGAATTGTTAATTTAGATCCCATTAGTTCAATATATTTACAAAAAAAATGGTTATTGTGTGATTATGAAAAATAATCACAATTAACCTTGTTACAATGTTGATTCATTTTTTGATATCATTAACCATGTTATCTACTATTTAAAAAATTTAATTCATATATAATTAAAAAAATTATCCATAATATAATTTCTATAAATGATTTATGGAAATTTTTATATAATGATGAAATAAAACTGAAAAATTAAATGTTATCTACATCATTTATTTGATAACAATTATAAGAACAACATCTAATTTTTTTTCATAATAATTCATTTTAAATCAAAATATGATTTATATGAATACCTAAAGATATATTCCAGTTTACTATTTTAGAAAATTTCACCATAATCATTACATGAATATTCCATACATTAAAAAGTGGAAACTTCCACCAAATATCCATATTTTCCAAAAATATAATACATTTAAAATAAAAAACATTTTTATTTCATGATTAATATCATAGATTTTTAAAATTACAACAACATTTTTCATTATAATCCTTAAAATCTATGAAAAAATTTAAAAACATGGGATGAGAATAATTATCTTAGTAAAGGTCACCTAAAAATTATTAAATAAACTTTTTATTCCATTTCAAATTCTTGAGATCACATATGGGAGTTTCCCTTTAATATAATAAATATTGGCCAAAAATAATAATTTAATTACACAAGAAATTTTATTTATTACCTAATGTTTTTAATTAAATTATTTATAAGGAAATATAAATCCATTTTTATAATCTTGATGATCTATTAGAAAACATGATAACCCATGAAAAACATATTTTAAAAAACACACCTTTTTACACTTATTTGGCATAATCATTTATTTGAATAAAATATCATATACATAGGTTTTGAAATAAAATTGATTTCTCTGAAACCTCAATAGAGAACATAGAAATAAAATATAGGTTCATCGGGAAAAATTCCTCATAGAACCATTATAAGTACCATTACCTAAACTATTACAAAGATAATAACCTAACATAAAACAATGGTTATGGTTTTTATACATTCCTTTTATGTTATATATATTAAAATAGAACATTATATTTCCTTTTATCAAAACTATACATATATAACATGTAAAATGAATTTTTTTTAAATACTTTGATAAAATGTAAAAATATAAATAAATTTCCATTTAAAACAAAATATATCAATGTCAATATAAATATATCTATAAATTGATTATACAAAAAAATACGTAGAGGGAAAATATTTATAAATTAAATCATTAATACATTTAAATAAGGTATTAATGAAAACTTTTCGTTAGCCTGATTTAGACATGTCACACATATTCATTATCTTCATGAGTAATTTAATGATAATAATTTTTTTAATATATTAAAGTGTTTTTATTCATTTTATTTACTCTAATATAAATTTCATATTTAATCACATAATTGATAATGTTTACTTCATATGTTTGAAGGATGCTTGGTTAATTAAACCAAAAAGACTTTGTTAGGTTGGCAGTGGTAAAATCGATCAAAATTATATTATTTATAAAATATTAATAATTTTTTAATTTTAATTTCTATTCATGAATTATAATATTTGTGAAATTAATTTAAAATGTTTAATGAAAAGGAATCATGTTACAATCCTGTGGAGGTTAGGTCATATGTACACATAATTGACAATTTTAGTTTTCAACGAACACAATGAATAGAATATAACTTTTTAAACTGATAATTATATCATCAATATCATATTATATCTATAAATTATCGTATATATACAATCCATTTGAATTATTAATAAAAAATACATTGGTTTTTTTGGTGGTAGTTTCTCACGTACACATGTGCGATGAATTTAAATTTTCATTGGATTGTAATAAAAGAATTATTATATTTATCTACAACTGTAGAAAGAAAATTATATCATATATATAATATTATATCATTTAATCTATAGGTATGTCTATCTATAAGAATAAGTGATGAAAAATTGAGTTCATCTTCTCATGAGGTGTTATTCCACAAGTACACATAAGAGACATTGTTTATTTCTTTTTAGATGGTAAAGTAGATTAAAAATAGAAAGAACATAAAAATAATAAAAATAATTGTACCGAGTGAGATTTATTTTACAATTTCATAATGATTGAATATGATTGTAAGGATATGGATGAATAAATAAATGGAAAATACCCAATTATGAACTATACCTATTCTTCAGATATCCTCTATAGGTTTATAACTAAATATTTCCCATAATGGTATTATTATAAAACTATTACATATAAGAAACATAGAGGTATTTCAGTAAGTTATTGTTTTAGGGATTAGTTTAGATATTATGCTCTTGATGTGTGGAGAATAGAGGATATGGGGTTTTCTTTATAAGTGGGGGATTGGACACACATGGAATTTTATAAATGTTTAAAATATATTAACATATTACTTAGGATAAATAGGCAAATAATAACTCATAATGAAATAAAATAAAATATGATGTCTATATATGGATAGAAAATTGGGATTATTCCATTTTTAGGTCATTTTACCCCTTGTATATATAGTTTTAACACCTTAAACCCGTTTCAACCTTTACCATGGAAACATGTTTTCTTAATAAAGATACTATTCATATAGGAAAAAGGAAAAGTCCATAATTTTTTTAAAATTAAGAACTAAATATATAGATTCATTTCAATCCAATTCAATGGATGTTTTTAGAAGAAATTAATTCGAAAATACACCATCAAAACATGACATTTAATAGTTATCATGTAAAATGAAATTTTAAGTATACGATTTAAAAAAAAAAATCAAGAATAGGGTTTATTATAATTAAAACTATTTAATTATTTTTAATAAAAATGTAATTATGAAATTATAAAACATATATAAAATATTAATACTATGTAAACTCATTAAAATAAAAGATATTTTTCTATAAAATTTTTATTTTCACTATTAAATAAATTTTAAATTATTCAGAAGAAACCCAAAATTTATCCATAAGAAAAATTTGATATGATTATTTATCAAATTATTTCCATTTTTAAAATTAAATTTATAAATATGGTAGAAATTAATTATAATATCCATACTTATAATGGAATAAAATGAATTTTTCAAGAAAAAATATTTTGTAAGAATAAAATGACATTATTTATATTACTTTCCTAATTACCATAAGAAAATTAATGTTATTTCATTTAATTGGATATATAATATTGTTATATAATTATAATTATTTATAACTTGAGATAAATTTAGTCTTTTAAGAGTTGAATAGGGTTTATACATAAAAACAGTATTATGAAAAACACTTATTTTACCATGAAAATATATTGTATTCATTTGAAACAAATTTATCATAAATACATTATTGATTATTAATTTTATTATTTAAAAAATTATACATATATTTCATAATATTATTATTCCTATTTATACCTGAAAAACAAATAGTTAGGTCTAACTGAAATATTTAATTAATAATTGAATACTAGAGATAATTTTATGATAGGTATTTTATATACAACATGCTACCATATTTATTAATTACTGTAAATAAATTAAAAAACCATGTTGTGTTATAATTCTTCCAATGGAATCATAATAATAAACAATCCTAAGTAAGGATTTGATTGTAAAATAAACACAAACCTCAAGATTGACCTTCCTTGTATGTGATTTTAACATCAAGTATAATAAATTTAAATTAATTATGATTTTATACCACATCTATATACATACTTATAGAATCATATATGATATAATTATAACATTTAAGTACCATTAATTAATAATTTGTTATTAAAATCATCGTTTCCGAGTGTCACTAGTTTTTTTTCATGTACGCTTTAGTAGATTAGTATTTTTACTTTCTTATTGATCTTGTTCCATAATATATATAAAATTAATCATATAATATAAATCATATTTCATCATCATATTAATTTTAATAACTATTAATATAAAGTATTGATATAAAATTAATCACACCACTTTTTCAAAATATTCAACCATATGTACAAATAAGTGATGTTTTCACATTTAAATGGATATAATAAAATAAAGGTAAATAATCATTCAATTTTATAAAATAATTATTATATAAAAAATATCACATGAAATACTTAAATGTATCCTTGTTACCATCCATGTATTATGGGAATGAGAAATAAATCACATCACTACCTTTTAGTGGTAGTCTACACGTATGAATACTCAATTTCATTATTTCCTAACACATGGGATATTAAGAAGTTTGAGAAGATATTATAATTCTAGAAGTCTAATAATTTAAAAACTATAATATATAAAAATTAAATACATAAAATTAATAAACCATGAAACATGATGACAGAAAATGATTCATTATGCTTTGTGTTATAAGTAGTCCACATATACACATAAGCTATACATTAAATTAGGATTTGATAGAAAGTTGGTAGAAAATTATTTTCCTATAATCATGACTAAATATCTGAATATTTTTTATAAGAGAGTAATAATTTTAGGATGTATACAACATATTTATAGGATGTATAAAAATAAATAAACACTAAAATGGTTGGTAATGATGATTATATATTCTTTGAGAGACCTCATTTTTGTCACAGCTAAATTATTATTATGGTAGTCAATGTAGAGGACCGAAAAATCAATAAAAATAGGGAGGAAGGAAGAAAGGATATTGGGTATGGTTTATCTATGCTAGAGTGATCAATTTCAGTGAATAAAGGTGTAGCAGAGGTTCCCATTTTTATCTGTGGGAGGGGGGATACAAATTTAATTTCATAAAATATTTAAATAATATAAATTTATTTTCTAGTGAATGTGACACAAAATAGATAGGAAAATTCTTGTGAGATAATATAAGGTCAATAACTACTCAAAAAATGTGATTTAGAAAAGTTTATGTTTTATTTAATCCTTATCTATTTATTTAACCCCAGTAAAATCATTTTTTCTCTAACCTTTTTACAAAATTTTAACTTTTCATACTTTTCACATCAATTATATAATTTTGAGGTATTTTTATTTTTTATTTTTATTTATTCATAGTTATTTATATTTCCTAGGAGTTTTTGGTGAAAATTGGAGTTTTCAAACCTGATAGTAGGTGTCACACAGTTGGCGCATGGTTAGTAGAAAACATTCTCCATCCCAGGAGGGACCATTCTCCCTAGAAAGTGGGACTGCCCTGACCACACAAGTGCATGTCTAAACATGCACCTGAACACGTGGTTCTTTCTAGGGTTCATGGTTGGCCACACCTGAATGTGGCCTCCCCAAGGAACCCTATGTTCTCATTCCTCTTTGGATAGAGTGGGATGCATGGTTTCTGCATGGTTTGGAAAAAAATGAAGACTACTAAAACATAAAAAAATATATTTCATCATTTCCCTCTTAAATTTTAATAACCTATACACACTAACTCACCCCCAATCAGGATTTACAGTCCTAGGATCCACCCCTCTCTCTTGGTCTCTCTTAGATGTCTAAATTTGGGGTGGTTTTGGTGGGGAATCTCTAAGAATCATTAAGTAAGTCACTACTCCTCTTACTTATTACCACTTATTTGTTCCCCTTTCATTATTTTTTGGGTTCATACTTATCCATCAGGTTAGTTTCCCTAATGTGGCTTGAAAATTGTATCATTGGGTTTAATTGGGCTGTTTGTGGTATGATCATTCATTTAAACGGTTCACTTCAGGCGAAGTTGTGGTTTTCCATTAGATTTTAAAAGTTACCACGCTTGAGTTAGGTGATTCTATGATTTATCATTATTATATGATTTTGGTATTCTTTATTTTATTCTTAAATTTATTCTATAGATTATTTGTGCGGTATGAGTTATGTTTTCAAAATAATATATTGTGTGTATGGGCTAAAAAGAGAATTTCTAAATGAAAATGATTGCTTTTATTAGATATTTTAAAATAGAAACATGCGTGTGTGTGAAAATGGATTTCAAAATGATTTTCCAATTAAAAATGATTATTTTCTTCACTTTTTTAAATGTTATATTTTTTTTGTGAAAGTGGTTTCTTCTATGTATGTGTTATTTATTGATGTTTTGTTAATGTTCAAGTAATGGTTTATGTGACATGAGAAATAGAATTGAGCACAAAGAGAATCCTGGGTGATTAGGTGGGAAGACTAGGAAATGTATATTATTTAGATCGGTGAGGCCGAGTCCTAGTTCCCTCTACATGTATTGATACTACAACACTCACTAAACTATGATTATGATTAGAGACCAACAGAATAATGGATGGATTCCATTATAGTGGCTCATGTATGAGGAATTTGTGGGTTACAGTTGCTATACCGTATCACTATGATATGAGGTTCCTAGAATCCCAATATTATTAGTGTATTTAGTGTTTACCAATGGTGATCTTTTGATGTTTGTATTACCATCAACATTCGGTGGAACTTGAATTCATTTTAATTTCATGCCTAATTTCCTTTAAAAATCATTCCTTAAAATCTTTTACTAGTTATTTTTCCAATATATTTCCTAAAACTAGAATGATAATTTGTTTTATAATGTTTTGGTATAGAATGATTCTTTTGGGAGATATACTTTTTGGAATTGTCTCTCATTGTACATTAAATATCTGGTCATTTTAGAAATTATTATGTTTGGCACATGTAAAGTCATGAAGGTCATGAGGGTGATGGTGGATCCAGTTTCTAGTGGTTACTCTTTTTGCAGGTGCCGGGGGAGGTGGTATAGGGGTGATGAACCTCTCATTGATGAAGGTTAGGTTGTGAAATTGGTTCCCCTCCCCAAATTAGTTTTTTTGTTTTTTATAAAGTTGTTAAATGATTAACATGTGATAGTGATACCTATTTTGTTTATGTTTATTGGATGTGAGGATGTTTTGTTCTTGTGGATTGTTCATGGTTATTTTTTGGGAGAAATCATTCCCAAATATTGATATTTTATTCCCAAACACTATTTTATAGCCGATGGGTGATGTGAACGCCCTTCAGTCCATGTCATGGGTGATTCTAGGTGTCTGGTTAGAGGTAATACCTTCTTAGTTCATAAAAAAAGGCATGAGAGAAGGTTTTACCTAATTTTTAGGTTATGTTAATTGGTAGAGTCTAGATATACATGAGAGAGGAATAACAAGGATTGCGGTTCTGGTTATGAGTTGGGTGATTGGCCAAAAAACAACATGAATGTCCTTGGGTCACCATGGGATAATTGGAATTGGTTAAAATTATCCTCGAGGTGATAATTAAAGGATACAAAATTTTCATGAACATTCGGGGAGGGTGTAGTGTATTGGTTTGTTATTATTATGGATATATTATTATTTTGGATTATAGAATCATTTTGAATCTATTTTTGATGTTAAAAATTTTCAAACTGTTTTATTGATTAGTTCTTTTTGTTTATTGGTTGATGTAACAAGATGCCTCCTGGATACTTCCATTAAAATTATGGGAATATTAGTAAAAGATTTCTATATCAACAGTTGATCAGAGACTATTGGAAGTAACAATTTTATATTTCCATTCCTTGAGATAGGGAGTGGGTCCTAGGCTTTATTAGGTAAGGGAAACCAAATTAGGTCCCATAAAGGACAAGATATTAGAGTTCCTCAAGAACAATACTCGTTTATTTTTTCGGTTTCACATATCTATTGAAATTTGATGATTGGATTGATATAATCAAGAGGATGTTTGGGTTTCCCAACACTCTAGAGGAAGTTAAGGTAATGTTTACTTTTTTTATATTGAAAGTTCCTAGTTAGAGGTGGGGGTACTTAGTGGTTCTAGATAAGAATCCGAAGCATATGGTTTAGAAGGAATTCAAGTTAATGTTTAATGAGATGTATTTCCATGATACCATGGACTTCACTAGGATTCATGAGTTTTTGGATCTCTCCCATGGGTATCATACCATGATGGAGTATGCCAACTACATTATTGAGTTGGTTCTGTTCACACCACAGGTATTTTCTAATGATAATATGAAGGATCAAAATTTTATAATGTGGTTGTAGTGAGATATTTGATTCCATGTATTATTGTTTGAGATGAAGTCATATATTGATGTGGTTAATCACGATTTAATAGGGGAAATTTACCGCTCTATAAATTAAGTTTCTCTGGAATAGTTTCTACAGTGGGACAAAGTAGTGGCAGTTTGTATAAAATGTAGAGGAATAGTGATGAGAAAGAAAATAGAGAAGGCGTTAGCTCAGGATGTCCTTCCAAACCTCCTTCATCTATGGCTTCAGATGTCATAAATTTTCTATGCCATTAATGTGGTAAGGTGGGTTTATGCGGTCAATGTGTTCTGCTCTACCCAGTCCTTTCCATCGATGTATTATTTTAGGACACGCGAAGTGGTTTTATAGAGATACATGTCCTTATTAGGGTGGTGTATCTTTGATAGCCTCCGTTGGAATGTAATCCTAGTTAGAGCCATATACGATAATGGGATCTTTATTTGGTGGTCATGGTAGTACAGATGGATCTTCTGATGTTCATTTTATGCTTAATTTTGAGCATAAAATCAGTGGATGCTCCCAGGTGCAAGTAGAGATGAGGCATATTCATGCTAAGGACCATGCACCATGGGAATTAGAAATAGTACAACAACTTTTTAAGGTAATATTCCTCTTGCATCATCCATAACTTTAGCTGTTTTTTATAATGGTGCCTCAGTTTATTTTATTTCTTACTGCCTTTTAGATGTGTTGAAAATGACGAATGGTCCCATGTCATGTTCAATTTAGTTTGTGATGCCGCTTGTTATATAGAGAGTGTAGTGTTTCATGTGTATTTATTCTGCACTCACTCTAATGGGGGTTGAGTTGGCATGATATTTCTTGGTTTTGGAAATATACCTCTTCAACATGATCCTCTACATGGATTGGATGGTACGTTTCTTGGTTCACATAAACTGCCACCATCTGTGATTGAGTTTTTTGGTACCCGATGGGAGTTTTAAGGTCTTCAAAGGTGAAATGGATCCTTGTTCAAGATGCGTTATACCTCCACTTCTAGAATTGGGCAATATCATTATTCAGATCTTATCTCTTATGTTTGAGGAAGATGTAAGTGGTTTTGAGGGTTGATTACCTCCTATATTGGATGAGTTTCCTGAAGTGTTTCCCGATGACTTATCAGGTTTTATCTCTAGAGTGGGATGTGAATTTAAACAATGATTTATCATTGGGAACATGGATCAAATCTCTTCCCTCATTGTTTATGGACCTCAACAAGTTAAGATAATTAAAGATAGAACTAGAAGATTTTGAATCCAAATGATTCATTCGCCCAAGCATCTTAACTAGAGCCCCAACCATCCTGTATTCTAAGAAGGGAGATGGATATATCCAATTTTGTATTGATTATCGAGTGCGGAATATGTTGAAAATAAATAAAAAATATCAATTTCTCTATAATGATAACCATTTTGATCAACTTAAGGGGGAAAGGTGGTTATCCAAAAATGATTTGCGTTTCGGGTATCACCAGATCATAGTGAGAGAGGAGGATGTTCCTAAAAGAGTTTTTGGAAGTAGTTATGACCATTTATAGTATACGGTCATGCCATTCAAGCCAAAGAAATCTCCATCAATTTTCATGATGATCTTGAATAGGGTGTTCAATCAGTATCATTATTCCTATCTTAGGGTATTGATGGATGACATCCTAGTTTACTCCGAGACTAAGGAGGAGCATGAGAATATCCTGGGGATTGAGTTGGTAACACTTTTATATCATCTCCTATGTGTTATAATTTCTAAGTGTACCTTTTGGATTAGGGGAGTAATGTTTATAGGTCATGTGATGTCAGAATGAGGGGTTTTGTGGACCCTAATAACCTTAGTGTGGTGATGTCATGGAAGAAGGTGCATATTTATTTGAAATTAGGATATTTTTGTTCCTAGAAGGGTACAATAAGTTGTTCTTTTGGGATTTATCTTAGATTGCTTCACCCATGACTACACTTACCAGAAAATGGGTAAACATTGAATTGAGTACATAGTGTTATGAATATTTTGATAAGGCTAAATGATAGTTGACCATATCTCTTATTTTGATCTTTCTGAAATTATCAAACTAATATGTGGTCTACATTGATGCTTTAGGTATGTGACATGGGTGTGTGCTGATGCTGGATGATCATGTGGTGGCATATAGTTCTCGCCTGCTCTTAAAAAATTAAAGGAATTACCCATCACATGACCTGGAATTAGAGGCAGTGATACATAACTTAAAGAAAAGCTGTCATTATCTAATTGGGGATAAATTTTTGGTATAATCGAATCATAAGATAATAGAATACATTTTCTCCCAGAAGGATTTGAATTTGAGACAATGTCATCTGTTCAAGTAACCTTAGGGGTTAAAATTTTGATATCATTTATACCTTAAATAAAGGTTATGTGGTATAAATTTATTGATCAGGAAATTGATAGTGTAGGATATAAAAGAGACTATTGATTAATGAACATTGATTGATATTTTTTCCATAGATGCATCTAGTTACCAGATAGCATAGTGAAGGTTTGTTCTTGGCTAGTTTTCAGCTGACACCCTCCCTCTTGGAGAATATTCAACAAGATCAGTCATGCAATGTGTTTGTCTAGTATTCTATGTAGTTCCAAATTGGTGGGTGGTTCCCAATGAATTTCCATTGTCTTCATATGGAGTTATATTCTTGAAGGGTCATGTGGTGGGGTTCTTATCACTATAGAATGTAGTGATGTAGAAAACCACATGTCTTAGTGGTCCATTCTTACCAGGACCACCTAGATGTCTTATCATGTGTTTAATTTGTTTTGGTTACCTTTAATGATATGTGATATTACTAACTATGTATATCAGTGTTATACATGTCATTAGGTTAATACAGAGCACCAAAGACCCTCCATTTTTCTTTAGCCCTTACCCATTCCTACCTGAAAGTGGGAAGATGTTTCCATGGAATCCATTATTGTATTTCCTCATAAACCTTAGTGGAGGGATTCCATATGGACAGTGATTGATTGTCAGACGAAATTATCCAATTTAATCACAATCAAGAATTCAAACAACGTGGATGAGTTAGGTCGATTATACAATCAATATATAGTGGGGATCCATGGTGTGTTATCTGATATAATTTTTGATAGAGACCCCCATTTTACCTATTAGTTTTGGGAAGTACTTTAGATATAAAAAAGGCCACAAATTAATTTTATGATGACATACCATCCTCAAACAGCATGTTAGACAATGCGAGAAAATCATATATTGGATGTCATGCTTAATGCATGTGTGTTTAATTTTAGAGGCTCGTGGGATAAAAATTTGATGTTTGTGGAATTTTACTATAAAAATAGTCACCAATCCTCAATTTGTATTATTACATTTTAGGGACTATATTTTTAGACATATAGGTCTCCTTTATGCTGGGTGGAGGTGGTGATGCCTCATTGTTGGGATAAAGCATTATGCAAGAGATAACTAATAAGTTCAAGTTGATTAAAAAGAATTTATTGATATAACAGAACTACCACAAGTCATTTTCCAATCAAAGGCACTGAGCATTGGAATTATCAGTTGGTGATAATTTCTTTTTGATGGTGGATCCACATTTGGGTCATCGTCATCTTGGTAATAAAGGGAAGCTAAAGATAAGGTATGTTGAAACTTTTGAGGTTATCAAGAAAGTTGGTAGGGTGGAATAATGATTAGATTTGGGTTCCCAATTGGTTTAAATTCATGACATGTTCCATTAATCTATGTTAGTGAATTATAATATGGATTCATCCCATGTGCTGAGTTTGGAATAATTGGATCTAGAAACCAATTTTTCTATGTATGATTGGCTAGTGAAAATTGTGGATTCCCAAGAGAATGTTCTTGGGGGAAATTGCATAACATTTTTTTGAATTCTTTAGTAGAATGGGAATGATGAACATGATAAATGAGAGTAGAAATCCTGGTTTGATGGGGAGTACCCATTTTTTTCTCTGATCATACATTGAATTAACTTTATGAGGGTGGAAAGTTTTCATGGTTAGGACAATTTCCATGCATATGATTTTATTTCAAGGTTATTTTATTGTATATTTTTATATTCTATTGGTTCCTTAGAATTACAATGATTTTTTGGGTGAAAATGGTGTTTTAGGACCTGATAGAAGCTGATGCATGACTGGTGCATGATTAATAGAAACTATGTGGCAACCCATGAGTGACCATGGGCCTTGGACAATGGGATAGTTCAGGCTACATGACCTGCCACAAGGGTGTAAAACTAACCGTGTGCCCAAAATAGTGGTTCGGTTTGGGGTGCATGGTCAATCAAACAAGTTTGAATCCTCCCACAGTAATAGGGAGTCCTCGTTACTCTTTAGATAGAGAGGGACTCACCGTTTCAGTACAATTTTGAAAACCATGCAACCAAACAATCTGGCCTGGCTAGAATGTAAAAATATTGATTTTCACATTTCTCCCTCTTTAATATTAAGAACCTAAACACCCTAAATCACCCATATTTGGGATTAAATTCCTTAGGTTCTCCCTTATATTATAACTCTTTAATGTTCAAATAAGGGGTCATTTTGGTGGGGACTCTCCAAAAATCATCAACCAAGTCACTCCTCTTTTGGTTTATTCTATCTAAATTGGTTTATATTTCTGTATTCATTGGGTTATTCCTTATCTAGTAAGTTGCATTCCCTAATATGGGATAAAAATTGTATCTTTGGGCTTAATCCCGATGTTTATGGAATGATATTTCCTCTATAAGGCCCCCTTTGATGTGCAATTATGGGTTTACATTGGATTCTGGATGTTTCCAATCTTGAGGTAGATGATTCCTTTCTTTATCATTATTAAATAATTTTATTATGATTAGTTTCCTTCTGAAATATGTTCTATGGATTATATGTGTGGTTAAAATTATTCTTTGAAAGGAATTTGTTGGGTGTATGGGTTGAAAGGTTACTTTATAAATAAAAATTGTTAATTTCCTTGGATGTTTAAAAAGTGGAACCGGTGTATCTATGTAACGGGTTTTGAAAATCGATTTCCTATTGAAAATGGTTGTTTGGATTGGTTGTTTTCAATGTTATAAGTGTGCTTGTGAAAGTGGTATCTTTTGTGTATCTATTCTCTCTTTTAATTGTTTAAATGTGTGAGTGATGTTTTGTGTGAAATTAAAAATGGAATTGAACACAAAGAGAATACTAAGTGACTCGGTGGGTGAACTAGGATATGTACGCTAATCAGATCGGTGGGGCCATAGCCGGGCCCCCTAATAGGATTGACTCTATAACACTAACCATACTATGATGATGATTATAGATCACTATAACTTTTTATGGATTATTATATAGTTGATTGTTTAAAAGGATGTTGTGGTTCATAGTTTCTATACCATATCACATTGATACAAGGTTTCTAGGGTCCCACTATTTCTAGTAAAATTAGTTATTACCCATGGTTCTCTTGTGATGTTGTTATTACCATTGACATATGATGGAAATTTCTTTAATTTTAATTTCAAGAATTATTTACTTGAAAATGTTTTCCTTATAATGTTTTATTAAAAATGAATCAAATCTATTTTTTAAAATTAGAATGTTAATCTATCTTATAAGGTTTTGTCAGGAAATCCTTCATTTGGGTGTTATCCTACTCAGATTTACCTCACACCCTACATAAACCTTGTAGAGGCCCATGCTTAACGGACATTGACATTACATTACTTTTGTGGAATACTTAATACACAACAAAAAAACACCCAAGGACCGTAATAGTTTAGTGTCTTTGGAAACTCAGAAAATAATCATCTAATCATGGTGAAAGATTTTCAACATCTCCCATAAAGATCTTCCCCATTTTTTTCTTACCTAAAACCTTTATTAATATCCTAGAGAAAATAAAACATAAAAATGGTGAGCTAAAATTCTTATTAAGGCTAATAATGGAGAAAATAAAACAAACCATATACATTTACACTTAAAAACATGAACATAATGTTTAAACATCAAAATATTGAGTTGTGAAATAAATCTTGGAAGTACATAAAGCAAAGATCATAAAGGAACATTAATAATGATAAAATATCATGGGAATAAAACATGTAATTGTGGGAAACATTGAGAACATGTTATGATTTCCATAGTATCCAAGACAATGTTTCCAAGACCATCATTGTGGACATAGTCCATTACTGAACCAGGTTTACTTGCCGTTCTGCCCTATATTACTAAACCTGATTCACTTCCCATTCCTGTCATGTCTATCTCATGAGATATAAATCTTTACCCAATGCATTGGAGGGAGATATAGGTCACACCCATCTCATAATTAAATCATTCTTTCGTGTGCCACAAAATAGACATAAATCATTCATCATAACCCAAAGAATAATATGGGTTTCATAAAAATCATCCCATCATAACATAATCCATATAAAACAAATGGATATAATTTCATCATAATAAAAATAAAACAATGTAAATAATAGAGACATTATACTTGAAACATAAACATATTAAATAATGTCATCTTAGATGAAAAACAGTTTTGATAAAACACTTGAAATGAATTCTTGAGGAAAATATCCTTTCTTCTTCGAAATCATTTTATTTTCTCAAAATGACATCAAATTTTAAAATAAAAGTATTTTATTGAAAATAATCATGAAATAGTGTAGAGGAATATTCATGTAAATATGGCATTATGAAACCGTAAAAATCCATTCATGCCGTATAAGTTAAAAACATTCTTCTCGTAATTTTTCCCGAAAAGTCCAAAAGTACCTTGTACGATAAAAAAAGAAAGATTCCTTCGATACCATGTGTTAAAAGTCAAAAATAGGTAAACATGACATTAAAAATACGTGGGAGAATTGTAAAAACTTTATGAAAACATTTTTTATAAAACATGGATATGGATGATAAATATAACCCCTGTAAATACTAACAAAAAAACAATCTCAGATAAGAACAAGATTGGAATAATTATCCCTTACCTTATGTCCAATTTCTACTGTATGTGTCTGAGAATCCTATATAGTGGGTTTAAACATATTATTAACTTGTAAAAGAACCATAATAATATTTATGACATCATATATGATTCATTTATGACTTTATATTACCCGTTCATTTGTCAATTACATGTTTAAGCAGCGTTTTGGGTAAAATCATTTCATTTATCATATGTGTTTTGAAGTTTAATTATTCATATGATTACTTAGATCATGATTACTTAATTAAAAAATGTAAAACATAATTTATATAATATATTTAGAATATAATATATATATATAATCGATTGATAAATGGAATGAAATACACCGTTCATGGAGACGGTAGGTCGTACGTATGCATGAACACTGTTTTAATTTCCTTATTAAATTGAATAGAAGTAAGTAAATAACATATACATAAATCCAGTATAATTATTATGTTATATATTTCATTATTATTTATTATATATACTTTATAATCATTCTTGAATGGTTAACTTGGAGAATGAATCTCATCTTGCCGTGGAGATGGTAATCTGTACGTACGCACGAGCGATGATATCATTCCCATAATTATTGAATGGAATTGGAGTGGATGATATAATATCTAATAATAAGTATGATTTTATAATAATGATGTATAGTTTTTATTTCCACCATTATACCCATCCAAGTATGGTGGTGGTGGAAAAAAAGATTACGCCAAGACGTGGAGACGGTAAGCCGTGCGTACACATGCGCGGTGATTTTGTTATTCGTCAAATGAATATAATGTGAAATAGGGTAGTTTAATATTTATAATAACATATTATTATATTAGTGATACTGATGTTATTACTTTATAATGGCAAAAATAAATAAGAGGAAGTATAAGAAGAATAAAATTTGAATGATTCAGTAGAAGATATTACCTCTTCCTTGAAGTGCCTCCTTTAAACATCCACTTAGGGCACTAGAGTTGGTCTTTTGAGAATACCAACAACTCTATAATGTAAATAGAGAGGTTGATAAGAGGAATTGTCTGGGATTGTCTGAGCATGAAGGGTCAAGATTGAGTGAAGAGGAGAGGGAAGGGGTGCCCTTTTTATAATAGAGGAGGGGGACACTTTTGGATACCTCCAAAATATTAATTTATAATAAACTCAAAACCCAAATAAAAACATCTAAAGTGACTCAAATTCGTATATGAGGTAAGATAGTGTTTTAATCTCATCAACCAGTCAAATTTAGACATGTTTGTATTTTATTTTAAACCTTATCATTTTAATTTATTCTTATTTATTCAATTTAATTTTATTTGTGGTAATAATATTCTAAAATTTAACTGGTTATAAATAATTAATTATGCGTTGTGAATTGTCCATAATTGGAACATTTATGACATTTTAGACCATATAAATCTCATTTTTATTTTTTAAATATTTTGTTATTTTTATACAATTTAAAAATATGTTATTTTTATAAAATATCAATAGTGTCACTTTTGACACTATTCATTTATTTGAATTTAAATAAAATCCAAACAGATGGTAGAGTCAAAAAAAAAATATTTAATAGATTAAAAACATGTTGTATGAATCTATAAAAATCGTGGATCGAATTAATTAGTTCTTATAATATTTATTTTAATATATTTAAAACCATTTATTTTATATTTCCCTTAATGAAATAATTACCACATCATATTTGTATAATTATTTAATATATTTATTTGTTGCATAAAAATTAAAAATAAAATATTATAATGAATATAAATATAATAGATTTCATAAGAATACTTTTAGTCTAATTTATCTTCTAAAACACCTATCTTTTAAAATGATATGTTTATTAAATCTTGAAGGTGACTACTTTGACATCATTTAAAATAATATAATATAAATTCCATAATCTATTTCATAAGGATAAAAATGGTCCACAAGTAGACCCTTGGATTATTAGGGAATATATATACTCTACCAATAAGGTTTGGTAAAGTTTATGGTCATTTTAATAGGTATTATTATTTTAATAAAAACTATATTATTGATTTTTCACTAAATAAATAATTTATGCATCATTAATGTATAAGATATTAAGGTAATTATATATGACTTATAAATTACAAATAAATTAACATGATTAAGAAAAACATTTTATCTTTCATATGAGTATTTATAATCTAATTTATATTTGTATAAGCTTTTATAAAAGAATAATCTAATTAATAAAGTTTGAGTGAGACATATGTCACTTTCCTTTAAATAAAATAAATTAAAGGGCTTAATCTCATCCAAGAGGGTTCCAATAGATTCCATTTATACCCAAGTATGTTTTAGAGAGAAATATAATCAACCAATTATATCAATACAAGTGTTAGTGTAATTATATAATATTATTTTTACCCTTAATTACTTGATTTACCTTTAACAGTGGTAAATAAAATTTACCGTAGTTACTATTCATAATACCCAAAAATAAAAGGTTACCTATTAACATAATTTGGATCTACTGATTCCAAATATGGAATCCATTTTTCAAAATTCAATACACATAATTTGGAGTATTTAATTTAAAATTAATCATGCTATTGAGAAAACGAGTTTTAAAAGTTAAAACATTGCAAAAGATTGGAATTTTTAACCTATGAATTAAATGTAAAATTAATGATAATGAATTATATTATATTAAATTGTAAAAATATATTCTATTTATACTTTAAAACCATTAAATATTATAATTTATCCAAATAAATTATCTCAATGAAAAAAGTTGTTTTTAATTAAAACTTAGCGTATTTTTACTATTCATCAAAATATGATGGTTATCAGAATAATGTCAAAAATTTATCCAACGTAAATTTTTATATCCTGATTCAAATGAAAAAGTTTATGTTTTCAAATTTAACTTATACAAATTTCAAAATTTTTATTTAAAATGGGTGTGCTATAAAAATACGACAAAACTGCATTTTTAAAAAAATACTTCCCTTATACGAAAAATTGATTTTGTTCTCATGACTCTAGAAAATGTGTAAGATGAATTATAATGTTATAAAATTAAAAATGTGGTTAATAATATTCATTACGTCTAGTTAATAATAATATTATAATAATATATTTTTGTTTAGTAAAACTCGGTATTGCATACAACACACACTATTGAGGAAGGTCACTCTTGTGTGCAATAAAAGCTAAGTATATTGTTTCGTATAATACAAGACAATATTGGTGTAGCATAAAATAGAAGGTATCAAAGAAATTAAAAAGTATATATGTCATAAAATCTTGGGGTGTTACATTCTACCCCCTTAAAATGAATTTCTCCCTCGAAATTCGTTGGGGTAATAAATGGTTTACTACTTGAAATTTTCTTTCATAGAAACCCACATTTTAAGAAGGAATAATAAAATTTAAATTTAAAAACTAAAGTATGAAATGTAATGGTTACCCAAATTAAATCATCACTGGGTTTCCACATAGGAGAACATAGGTGAAAACATGGATATGAAAGAGAAATCTAACCATAAAGTTCTGATGGAGAGTGGTGGAGAACATGACTATGAAAAAACCAATAATCACAAAGAAATAAATTTGTTATGATCTAAGGTACCATCTAATTGATTAGATATGAGGGTACTGGGACAACAATTTGGTTTTCAAGATCATTTCTCTGAAGTTGATGAATTTTTGCATAAGGATAAATACTTACCTGATTTTAGGGTAATATTATCATTGGTAATTCTATGAAAAAATTTCACTTCATCTCTTATTTAAAGAAATAAAGTTTAGTTTTTCATTCTTGAAGTGTTAGAAGATCATGCAATAGAATGATAGGTCATTCCATCAGTCTTTATCACAAAAATGTTAGCAGAAATTATTAAATATACATAAGTATATCTATAGTGAGAATAATCGTATATGATTCCAAAAATGGACTTATACTACATCTATAATACGGCTTAATAAAATAAAACTAATTTCTACTAACTAGGGAATTTCGGTAGGCCAATCGTAGGCGATCAAGTCCTGTCGTACTTTAGTTGTGGGTTTGATTCCCACATCCTTGTCTCACATGACGGGTTGTCGCCCGTCCTGCAGGTTGTCTTTTTTTCTAAAAATATACTATTATAACATTCTATAAAAAGTTTTAACCTTAAATAATACTATATAATGTCCAACTTAATCCATTCCACCATTAGGCTATCGAAAATACTTCTATCCAATCTCATAGTATAAAGAAAAAAACTACTAGAAAGGTCATCTACCAAGCATGTGAATACCATCATTTACCCCCATACATCATAAGAAATATCTTGTTGGTCACATTCCAAAAATATGAATACCTTAATAATATATTCTCTTGAAACATGAGTTACCATATAACCAAAATGAAAACATTAATGCTTTCAAAAGTTAACTCTTTCCTCATTCCAAAATTCAAAAAATTCTGTATACTCAAACCATGATATCACGTTTTCATTATATCAATCATGAGCTCATTAATACTATAAAACATATTATTTTCTCATTATCCCTTCATTATGAAAATATCATCTGCTTTCAAAAAATATTTTAATCACTTTTCATTGTTACCGATACCATTCAACATATAATTTCAAATACTCAAGGAAAAACAATAGTGTAACAATCCTTAGGTTTTTCTTTATTCCATAGTACTATACATTATTATTTATAATCATGCAATAATTATACTCCCTTATTAAACCATTGATTGAGCTTCATCATTTTATTCATCAACACTTATTTCATCTCATATATCATTTGTAGTCCCTTCATCATCATCAACATAAATACTACCCATACGACCATGCTGACTCTCATCATGTGACTTTCCCTTAAGGCATTGATTTGCATAATGCTTGTACATTCCACATTTAATACATTTAACTATTGTTGATGTCTTAGTAATACCATTATCCTTGTCCATGGTGTTAACTGAACCTTTTCCTTTTCAATTACTGGATTTGTGTCCTTATTTTCCACACCCAAAGCATATTCTAGTTCATTTGAAACATTCCCCCTGATGTTTATTCCAACATGATTTACATGAGTGAAATTGATCATTCTTTTCTCTATGATCATCATGAAACTCCATATTAATCTTATTAGCTAAGTCAATAAACTTACCAAAGATAAGATTATTAATTATATTATGAGATTTCTGATTAGACATAATAACGATGTTTGGACTTCAAATCTTTTTTTCATTTGGTTGCTCATGAAGAATATCATCCCATTGTCCATCATATTCTCCATTAACATGAATCTTCCTATTTCTAGCCATTTTCTAAAACCCAAAAAGAATAGTGTGAGAGGAAACAATCATGATAAGAAAAAAACATAATAAAGGGAGAGTACCTTCAATATCTAACATCTTAGGTTTAATTCTAATATCATTACCATAATTCTAGGACTATAACCTATACATATACTTAACATTAAAAACATCCCTAGACATACCTTAGAAATATCTATAGGGATCTCACTATTATTTTCACATCCTAGATTCTAAAGGTTAATTAAACCTTTACTCTTATACCAACTATAGAGAACCAATATTGACATATATATACATTACATTAATTTTTTGGAATACTTAATACATAAAAAAACAGACACCCAAGGACTGTAATAGTTTAGTGTCTTTGGAAACTCGGAACATAATATTCTAATCATGGTGAAAGATCTTCAACATCTCCCATAAATATCTTCCTCTTTTATTTTCTTACGTAAAAATATTATTTATATCCTTGGGAAAAGAAAAAATAAAAATGGTAAGATCAAATTCTCCGTAAGGGTAATCATGGAGAAAATAAAACAAAAAATATACATTTAAACTTAAAAACATGAAAATAATGTTTAAACATCAAAATCTCGAGTTGTGAAATAAATCTTGGCATTACATAAGGCATAGATCATAAAGGAATATTAATCATGATAAAATCTCATGGTAATAAAACATGTAAATGTGGATACCATTAAGAACATGTTATTATTTCCATAGTTTCCAAGGCATTGATGCCAAGACCATCATAGTGGACAATTCCCACTTACTGAACCGGGTATACTTGTCGTTCCAACCCTGCATTACTGAACCAGATTCACTTTCCATTCCATCCATGTCTATCTCATGAGAAATAAATCTTTACCCAATGTATTGGATGGATATATAGGTCCCACCCATCTCATAAGGAAATCATTCTTTCATGAGCCACAAAATAGACATAAAGCATTCATCACAACCCAAAGAATAATATGTGTTTCATAAAAATCATCCCATCATAACATAATCCATAAAAAACAAATGGATATCATTTCATCCTAAGAAAAAAAAAACCATTTAAATAATAGAGATATTATACTTGAAACATAAAAATATTAAATAATTTCATCTTAGATGGAAAATAGTTTTGATAAAACACTTGAAATTAATTCTTGAGGAAAATATCCTTTCTTCTTCAAAATCATTTTCTTTTCTCAAAATGCCTTGAAATTTTAAAAGAAAATCATTTTGTTGAAAATAATCATGAAATCTTATAGAGGAATATTCATGGAAATAAGGAGTTATGAAACTGTAAAAATCCGTTCATGCTGTATAAGTTAAAAAAACATTCTTCTCGTACTTTTGCTTGAAAAGTCAAAAAGTACCTTGTATGGTAAACAAAAGAAAGATTCCTTACATACCATGTGGTAAATGTCAAAAAGAGGTAAAAATGACATTAAAAATACATGGAAGAATATTAAAAAGTATATGAAAACATTTTATTTAAAACATGGGTATGGATGATAAATATAACCCTAGTAAATACGTAAAAAAAATAATCTCGGATAAGAACGAGATTGGAATAATTATCCCTTACCTTAAGTCCAATTTATTCCGTATGTGTCCGAGACTCCTGTATTGTGGGTTTAAACATATTATTAACTTGTAATAGAACCATAATAATATTTATGATATC
The DNA here is from genome assembly GCA_963277665.1 of Viscum album. Taxonomy (NCBI): domain Eukaryota; kingdom Viridiplantae; phylum Streptophyta; class Magnoliopsida; order Santalales; family Viscaceae; genus Viscum; species Viscum album. Next base: position 54,560,995 of record OY728143.1, on the reverse strand, counting down.
ATATATGATTCACTTACAGCTTTATATTACCCGTTCATTTGTCAATTCCATGTTAAAGCAACGTTTTGGGTAAAATCATTACATCTACCGTATGTGTTTTGACTTGTAATTATTCATATGATTCATTAGACCATGATTAATTACATCCAGAATGTAAAACGTGATTTATATAATATATTCAGAATACAATATATATATATATAATAGATCAATAAATGGAATAAAATACACCGTTCATGGAGACGGTAGGCCGTACGTAGGCATGAACATTGTTTTTGTTTCCTTATTAAATTTAATGGAAGTAAGTAAATAACATTTACATAAATCCAGTATCATTATTATTTCATAAATTTCATTTTTATATTTTATATATACATTATAACCATTCTTGAATGGTTAACTTGGAGAATGAATCTCATCGCGTCGTGGAGACGGTAATCCGTACGTACGCATGAGCGATGATATCGTTCCCATAATTATTGAATAGAATTGGGGTGGATGATATAATATCTAAACATCAGTATGATGTTATAATAATAATATATAGTAATTATTTCCACCATTATACCCATCCAAGTATGGTGGTGGTGGAAAAATAGATTACACCACGGCGTAGAGATGGTAAGCCATACGTACGCACACGCGGTGATTTTGTTTTTCATAGGATGGATATAAGGTTAAATAGGGTTGCTTTATATTTATAATAACATATAAGTATATTAGTGATACTTATGTTATTACTTTATAATTAAACAACTAAATAAGAGTAAGTAGAAGAAGAAATAAATTTGAAAGAATCGATAGAACATATTACCTCTTCCTCGAAGTGCCTCCCTTAAACTTCCTCATAGGGAACTAGAGTTGGTCTTTTGAGAAGTAAAAAACCTCAATAATGTGACTAGAAAGGTTTATAAGAGTAATTTTTATGATTTTTCTGAGCTTGAAGGCCCAAGATTGAGTGAAGAGGACAGGTAATGGGTTCTCTTTTTACAAGAGAGGAGAGATGCACTTTTGGAAACCTCCAAAATATTAATTAATAATAAACTGAAACCCCACATAAAAACATCCAAAGTGTCTCAAGTTGAAATATGAGGTAATATAGGGTTGTAATCTCATCAAAAAATCAAATTTAGACATGTTTTGATTTTGTTTTAAACCTTATCATTTTGATTTATCCTTATATAATCTATTTAATTTTATTTGTGGTAATAATATTCTAAATTTTAAATGGTTATAAATACTTACTTATGTGTTATGAATTGTACATAATTGGATAAGTTATGACATTTTTAAACATATAAATATAAATATATATTTTTAAATATTTTTGTGATTTTAAAACAATTTAATAATATATTATATTTATAAAATATCAATACTGTCAATATTGAAACTATTCATTAATTTGAATTTAAATAAAATTGAAACAGATGGTAGAGTAGAACCAAATTATTTCATAGACTACTATTATGTTATATGAATATATAAAATTAATGTAGAACATTAATTAGTTCATATAATATATTTTGTAATATTTGTAAAACCATTTATTTGATATATCCCTTAATAAAATAATTACAACAACATTTTTGTATAATTATTTAATATACTTATTTGTTGCATAAAAATTAAAAATAAATTACTATGATGAAGATAAATATAATATATTTCATAAGAATAATTTTTGTCTAATTTATCTTCTAAAACACACAACTTTTAAAATGATATTTTTATTAAATTATGAAGGTGACAACATTGACATCATTTAAACTAAAATAATATAAATGTCATTATCGGTTTTATAAGGTTCAAAATGGTCCACAAGTCGAACCTTGAATTCGTAGGGTATATATATACTCGACTAATATGGTTTGGTCACGTTTTTGGTCCTTTTGATGGGTATTATTATTTTAATAAAAACTATATTATTGATTTTTTACTAAATAAATAATTTCTCCATCAATAATGTATAAGACATTAAGGTAATTATATATATCTTAAAACTTAAAAATGAATTAACAGGATGAAGAAAAAAATTTTATCTTTCAAATGAGTATTTATAATCGAATTTATATTTTGTATAACCTTATACAAAAAATAATCTAATTTATAAAGTTTGAGAGAGACATATTTCACATTCCTTAAAATAAAATAAATTAAAGGCCTTAATCTCATCCAAGTGAGTTCCAATAGATTTAATTTAGACCCAAGTATGTTTTAAAGAGAAATACAATCAACCAATGATATCAATACAAGTGTTAGTGTAATTTTATAATATTATTGTTACCCTTAATTACCTGATTTACCTTTAACTGTGGTAAATAAAATTTAACATAGTTACTATTCATAATGACCAAAAATAAAATGTAGCCTATTAACATAATTTGAACCTAAATATTCCAAATATTGAATCCATTTTTCCAAATTCAATACATAGAAGTGATAGTATTTAATTTAAAATTAATCCCACTGTTGAGAAAATGGGTTTTAAAAGATAAAACATTGCAAAAGATTGAAATATTTTTACCTATGAATTCAATGTAAAATTAATGATAATGAATTATATTATATTAAATGGAAAAAATATATTCTATTTATAATTTAAAACCATTAAATATTATAATTTTTCCTTATAAATTATCTCGATGAAAAAAGTTGTTTTTAATTAAAATTTAGCATATTTTTGCTATTCATCAAAATATGAAGGTTATCAAAATAATGTCAAAAATTTTATTCAACATAAGTTTTTATATCATGATTCCAAAAAAGAAGTTTAATTTGTAATATTTAACTTATAAACTTGTCAAAAATTTATTTAAAATGGATGCGCTATAAAAATACCGCGAAACTTCAATTTTTGAAAAATAATTCCTTTATACGAAAAACTGATTTTGTTCTCATACCATGTTCTAGAAAATGTGTAAGATGAATTATAATGTTATAAAATTAAAAATGTGGTTAATAATATTCATAAAAGCTAGTTCATAATAATATTATAACAATATATCATTGTTTAGTAAAACTCGGTATTGCGTACAACACATACTGTTGAGAAATGTCGTTGTTGCATGCAACACAAGCCAAGTATATTGTTGCGTATACTGCAAGATAATAATGGTTTATCGTAAAATAGAAGATATAAAATAAATTAAACAGAATATATCTCATAATATCTCAATGTGTTATAAACCCTCAGGTGTATGTTGAACTTATTATGTTTGAACCTAGTGATGGACTGATTTTCTATGGTGGTGATGGTAGATCTGGTTACTAGTTCTTCCTCTTTATTTGGGTATTGGTGGAAGTAACATGAGGGTGATGGAATATTTATTTCAAGTAGGTTGGGTTGTATGGCTGGTTCCCCACCCCATTTTGGTATTTTGGTTTTCCATTTAAAGTTTTATTTTTTTAAAATGTGACAGTGATACCTCTTTTGGTTCTGGCTAATGGTTGTGATGATATTTTATTCTTATTGATTATTCATGGTTAGTTTTATGTGTGAAATCATTCTCAAAGTTTTATGTTTGAATCCTAGGTGTTAGGTTGGGTAGAATCTCGGCATGGTTTATGAAATTAATTTAATATGAATAAAATTTTTATTGAAAATATTAACTAAATTTAGTAATTATAATTTAACCATTGGAATATATTTGTTATGATTCAATTGTTTTATGTTGTAGATATTATATTTGATATTGGTGATCAAAACTCAATGTAAACCTATTTTGGAAATTTTTTTATTATAAGCATAAAATTATTTTATAGAAAAATACATGATAATGTTGATTCCAATTGAGTTAATAGTATTATTTAAAAAAAGGGATACATAATTTCCATTAAGACTATACCAAAATCAAAATTATCATTATATAATGTTCATTAAGAGAGAATAAATAAAAATATATTATTTTAACAAAAACATGACAAAGATTTCAATAATATTTATCATTTATATTCCATAGTTCATCATTGTTTTTCTAAGAATTTACTTCCAAAATATATATTTTATCACAAAATATCTTTTCAGAAACATTAGTTTTATTCCTATTTCATTAAAATTCCATAAATTTTATAGTATTTTTAAAATCTGTATTTTTTCATTGCATTCAAAAATTGACTACTCTGAAAAACTATCATAAATTCAAAATTATAAAATTTTGTGTCACTGTATTAAAATATGAAATTTATATCATCAATTTAAATTTATTATATTTTTTAATTTAGTTTTTAAATTTAAATCTTGAATAATGATATATTACTTATGAATTATTTTATTTACAAATTAAATGATAATTATGATAATTTAATCTCACGTGTTATATAGTTTATATTATTAAATTAAATCATTTAAAAATTAAAAATTTTCTATATAAATTGACCATAAAAATTTATTTATTCATAGTTAAATACATAATTAAATCAATATTAACTCCATTAACATGGAATATAATTATTATTTTCTGAAAATAATAGATATAATCATTTCTAGTTATAATATTCCTTCTTTTTGATTTAAAAACCCTTTGGAGAGAAATTTTTTAGAAGACCTATAAAACAAAAAATTATATATTGGAGAAGAAAATATATGAAATTTTTGATTTATAGAGAATACATGTCTCCCTAATGAATATTGAAACAATGAAAATCTTGATCTCAATGTCAGACTATAAAAAAACATTAGCATCACTCCCAACATCCACCATAAAAAGCTCACCACATTTGTGTTAAAAATAAATATATTAATCATTTATTTATGATATATATTCATATCTAATTTTTTTATTACATTGAATTATAATATATTTTTAGAAAATATATTATTTTTTATTGTTTATTTTCATAATCTGATGTTCACAATTCTTATCATTTAGAGAAATTCTAGTACTAAGATGAAAATTAATGATTTTTGTTAAAAAGTTCATAAAAAATGATATTATTCATGGTATTTATGTCAGTTTTTTTAAATTGTATGGTCAAATAACACTTTTATGAAAAATATGTGTATGATTAGAAAGTGGGGAATTCAGAATAAATAAATTTCAATTTATTTTATCAAAAGTATAAGAAATTTAACAATAATTTATTTTACTTAAACCCAAAAAAACCAAAAAAATATATTATCAATTAATTTTTTTAAAAAAAATTAATTTATTGATACCAATTCAGGATATAAATGGTGATTATAGTAAAACATTATTTATGTGCATTTTAATCTAACACAAACAAGAGCATTCCATACAAATGTATGAGTAAATATAAAAACCCATACTTTACAAACATTAATATTACTTCAAAATTGAAGTATATAAATTAAAACATATAATAAATCCATGACAAGACTATATAGGTATAACATATTTAGAAACTAAGAAACATAAACAATTGGTTTATAAAACATCTACATTATATCCTATTTATTTCTACATAGATAGAATACTTTTTGACATATCTTACTTAATACCCTTTTTCTTGACTCAGGGAAAAGAAACAAATGAAAGGGTGAGCTCAAATTCTTAGTACGGGTAAACAAGGGAGATATCAATCAAATAACAATAATAAGAACATAATATTTGGAGGTCTTATCATGCAAAAAAAAAAGATCATGATATCACATCATGGGATAAAAGTTCATAATAATTAATGGAAATAATCCCAAAAATTCAAACATAAGACATGATGTTTTTTGGAATACATATAATCATATAAAACCATTTCATATTAGTCAAGGATCACTGCCAAGTCCATCATAGCAGACAAAGTCCACTAACGAACTAGGTTTACTTGCTATTTCAACCCTATATTACTGAAACCGATTTACATGACTTTCTAGTTATTTCTATTGCATGAGATATAAAATATTTACCAAATGAATTGGATGGAGATATAGGTCCCACCCATTTCATAAGGAAATCATTCTTACATACTCCACAAAAACATAAATCATTCATCATAGCATAACCCAATAAATAAAATGGGTTTATTAAACATTATTCCATCACTAAATAATCCATATAAAATATTATTCCATCATTAACAAAATAAAATCATAGTAATAATAGGGATAGAAACATAACCCTATATAAAGAGTGTCATCTTAGATGAAAAATAATTTTTATAAAACACTTGAAATTAATTCTTGAGGAAAATAATCTTTTTCTTCAAAATTGTTTTCTTTTCTCAAAATCCTATGCAATTTTAAATGTAAAGAATGTTTTTGAAAATAAACTTGAAATCGTGTAAATTAATCTTCATAGAAATTTGGTGTTATGAAGATATAAAAATAGGATCATGCCGTATATGCTAAAAAAATATTCTCCTTATACTTTTATATGAAAAGTTAGTACCTCGTATAGAAAACTAAAGAAAGATTCTTTTCATACCATTTAATATCAAAATAAAAAAAATAGTAAAATTAACTTGAAGACATTGTAGAATAATGGAAATAAAAATATATTCTAAGGAAACATGGACGTGGATTATTAATATAACCCAATAAATACTTACATATAAAAAATCATGGATAATAATGAGATTGAAAAATTATCCCTTACCTTATGTCTGATATCTTTTATATGTATCCAAACCTCTTGTGTAATGATTTAAATGATGTTATTATTACTTTATCATAATCATTTTTGTGATGTCATATATGTTGAATCAATAAGGTTCCCTTATGAATTTTACATTCCTCTCTGTTTTGAAAATCACAAACACTCTATCTTAAGGAAAATTATTTTTTTACTAAGATTTATCTTAATAAAGATAATTTTCATTTCTCAAGTAAATTTTATCCTTATCTATGTTTTCATTGTTCATTTTATTGTTTCTCTAAATATAAACCTTTTTATTCCTTAAGGTTAAAATTTGGTTTCATATCTAAATCCTCAGAATCCTATAAATCCTTAGTTTTAGAGTATTCTATTTTCAGGTTCTAATTTCAGGTTCTGAATTTAGATTTCGAATTCTGTGAAATTCAAACTCCAAATTCTCTAAAATTCAGACTCTGAAATCTCTGAAATTTGGGTACTGAATTCTATAAAATTTATAATCTGATTTCTCTAAAATTCATATTCTGAATTCTTTGAAATTTAGACTCTGAATTCTCTAAAATTTAGAAGAATGATTTTCTGAAATTCAGAATTTGAATTATCTAAAATTTAAGCTCTAGATTCTCGGAAATTTAGACTCCTAATTCTCTAAAATTTAGTTTCTAAATTATCTGAAATTCAGACTCTGAATTCTCTAAAATTTAGATTCCAAATTCTCTGAAATTTTGACTCTGAATTCCTTAGAACTCAGACTCCTAATTCCTCAGAATTTAGACTCTGAAATACTCATAATTCAGACTCCAAATTCCATTGAACTCAGACTCAGAATTACTCAAAATTCAGATGCCAAATTCCATAAAATTCAGTCTCTGGATTCCTCCTAATTCAGAATCCGAATTCCTTAGAATTTAGACTCTGAATTCTTCCAAATTCAGACTTAGAAATATTAATAATTTATATTCTAAATTCATTAAAATTTTGTTTCTGAATTCATTATAATTTAGATTCCAAATTCATTATAATTTTGGTTATTAATTTTATAGAATTTAGGTTTTAGATTCTTTGGAAAATAGAATCCATATATCCATGATTTATAGTCTCCAAATTATTATTTTGTTAGAATATGAAATTTTATTTTTCCTTAGGCTCTGAAAAATAGACTTGATTTATCGACCATATTATACTTACACCAGTTATAGTTATAAAATGAAGTCATACATTCTGTTTTTAACTAACAGTTGTTTGGGTGAAACGTATACAGGTCCTTCTGAAATTCAAGGAAAAATATGAACTCTAGAGGAGGGATCAAACCGTTGGAGATGTTCCTATAAATAAGATCTTATTTGAATGATATAATTACCGACTCAATCACTCTAGATATAACATGTTCCTGAAGTGATTTCTTAAGAGAGTGACTATGATGCCTTGTGCATACTGAACATCTTGTTCATCTTGCTTCGTGCAACTTTAAGTGTTTCTAAGTACAATCAAGGAATTATAAGGATATGAAGACTATGGTTCCTACTACCTTAATGTTCTAGGACTTCTGGGAATAGGAATACAGAGGTTCCCACTACTGTAATGTTTGAGGGATTGTAGGGATAACAAGATAGATTCCAATATTCCCATCGAGGGATTACTCTGGTGTGGGTAAGACAAAATTTCTTGAAAGTATAAATCAATGGACCTCTATCCAAGGTTGTTAGATACCCTTCTCTTTGGGTTAAAAACTTCTTACTTGTTACTTGTTTTGTTTCATGTTTATTTCCACTGAATTTTGATTAAGTAAGAAAGTATAACCTTCTTATACTTCCTTTTTATTTTTTTAATCTAATAAGTAAGATTCTATACACTTTAACGTTGAATCTTTTTCTTGTAATCATTTCTGAAGTTTAATTTCTGGAACCATATTTCTAAAACCTAGCAAGTTTGTAGAACGAAAAGAGGTCCTGTGAATTTACTTTTTTTAATATTGTTAAACATAGTTTTCCTTAAGGATAAAAATGAGTGTTTTTAAACATACATTTCACCCCATCTTGTAATTGACCATCTACATAAATATTTCGATCCTATAATTGGAATAAAATTTGGTCTCTAAAATACATATATTCACATATATGTTTTATTTCTCATGTTTTCATTGTTCTAATTTTTTTCCTTGCTTTGGATTTTTTATCCTTGTTTACAAACTACTAATATTAAAAAGTTTTTGTGGAAGGATATTTTATTTTAGATGGAAGGAATGAATGCCTGTTCAATTGAAAATATAAATCCTACTAGACAAACTATATATGATGTGAATTATTATGAATATTAGAGGGATCATATGAAGATTTTTTATTAATATTTGAGTGGAGAACTTCATAATCATTACTGTAATTTACTAGATTTCTCATAAAGAAGTCAGAACTTTAACTCATTGGGAAAAGTTAGAATATCAACTAAACTACAACGTATGAAATACTTTGTTGTGTTCCATGACTAGGAATATATATAGTCTGATTTCTTCTCATGAAGCTACTAACTGTATCTGGAAGAAGTTGTAGGTTACTCATTTTGGTACATCCAAGGTTATAGAAACTAGAAGAGTAATGCTTATAACAGAATATCATGGATTTTCATTCCCTTATGGAGAACCAGTGTGCAAGGTACAATAATGTTTTATGACTATTGTTAACAGTTTACAATCCATGGGTGAGTAAGGTTTAGATGATGAGGCACTTATCGAAAAGCTCATAGATACCATGCCTAATGAGTGGGAATCTAAGATAATAGCTATTGACGAGAATAAGAAAGTATCTCAAATTACTCTTGATGAGCTTTTTAGAAATCTTCTTCAACACGAGACAAGAATGAAAAGAGATGTTGATATGAATAAAAAAATGAATGGAAATAGAAGTGTAAACATTTTTACTAAAAAATCAAAGACTCCTAAAAGGGTTACAAGATCCAAGTAAATGAAAGTATCTATTTTATCCAAATATAGTAAAAGTGAGCATTTTTAGAATGATCTAGACAATCTTGCTTAAAGGATGAACAAGATAGTTGGGAAGAAAGACTTTAATTATAGATTTAAGAATAAATAAAGACAATACTGGAAAGACTCTGTAGTCACATGTTATGAATGAAAAAGAGCAGGGCATATAAGGCCAGATTGTTCTATGATTATTAAAAAGGATAGAAAGGAAAAGTATTTTAGAGGAATAGAAATAAGTAAAACAAGGCTAAATCTATGAATGTTTTGAAAGAAAATTACAACTAGAGTGCCAATGGTGGTGACTCTTGTGACGAATCCTCAGAGTATAAATATTCTTGTCAGAAGAATCATGGTCCAATTGCCAAGATACCTATTTAAAATCATTTTCTAATAGACAATGTACACAATGATGAATCCATAACTAATGTATCCTTAAATACAAATTATACTGATAATAAATATTAAAAATCTTCAGATTAATAATATTCTTCTGACGAATATAATACATTACATACTTATGAATAATTATATATGTTTTATAAACCTCTTGAGAATGAAGATTCTAAACTAAATAAAAAATATAATAAGAAAAATTCTGGAATTTCTATTCTTACTTAGAAGTACCACATCTTTCTAAATATCTTGATATGAAAAGCTATGATTTTTAAAGTATTTCTGAAAACCATGAGGAAGTTAATTCTGAGAAGGATAAACTTTCTAAAGATATTGAAAATGTAATTTCAAAGAAAAATATTTTAGAGACTAAATCTAGTGCTGAAACTAATGTTTTTTAGGATAAAAACTTAGTTATTAGACTAAAGTCAAAAATATTTTTTCTTGAGGAAGTGTTTTTGAAACGTTACATTAGGTAAGGAAAGTTTTGTTAAAATGTATTCCCAAACTCAAACTTTAAATAATAATTCTGGATTTGTTTTAATTATTCTAAACCGGTTTTTAGTAATAATTATTTTGTTCCTCAAAGTGCTCAATTCTACACTAAATGTCAGTGTGGTGGGAATTAGGAAAAAATTGTTATTTAAACAAAACTCAGTCTTTAGGTTTTCATAAAGCATATTTTTCTAAGAAAATGTGGATACCTAAAATTTTGATTTCTAAAGTTTTCAGATCTAATAAAGTTTGGGTTCCCAAAGTATAACAGTCTTATTTTCAGGAAAATAAAGATAGTAACAATATCAGTACAGGGTACAATGATAGTGGATCTTTCTGGCATATGACTGGCAAGAAAAACTTCTTTGAAAAGATTATCAAGACAAAAGGAGGAAAAGAAACTTTCAGAGATAATGCTCAGGGAGAAATTATTTGTATAGGTAACAATGCTATTCTTGAAAAAACAATGATTTCAAATGATTTATTTGTTAACGGTCTTAAGAATAACCTCATTAGAATAAGTCAATTATGTGATGAAGGTTACCTTGTGAATTTTAGGAATGATGATTTCTTAATACACAATTCCAAGGAAGATTTTATTCTTTTTACCCATAGGAAAGATAATTTATATACAATAAACTTAGAAGACCTTAGGAGCCAAGATCTACCTTGTCTTAGTGCAATGGAAGACCAATCTTTGTTATGTAATAGAAGGTTAGGGAACCATACCCTTAGAAACTTATGTAAATTATCTAATAAAAGACTTGTTAAGGACCCACCAGAGCATAGATATGATTCTTAAAAAGTTTTTCATATTTGTTAATATGGAAAGCAACATAAATCATGTTTTAAATAAATTTTTGAGGTCTCAACTTCAAATGCATTATAATTGGGGCATATGGAACTTTTTGGTCTAACACAAACTAGAAGCATTGGAGGGAAATACTATGGGTTTGTCCTAGTAAATGATTACACTAGATTTACATGGTTCTATTTTCTAGTAAATAAATCTAAATAATTTTCTTCTTTCAAAATTTTTAGATCCCAAGTTAAAAATGAGAAAAACCTTCCATTGATAACTATTCATAGTGATCATGGAGGATAATTTCAAAATTCTGATTTTGAAACTTTTTATAGTAGAAAATAAATTAGTCATAACTTCTCAGCACCAAGAACCCCTTACCAAAATGGATTTGTTGAAAGAAGAAATCGAATTCTTCAAGAGATAACAAGAACCATGTCGAGTTAATATTTGATTTCTAAACACTTTTGGGTTGAAGCTGTAAGTACCAATTTTTATACTATAAATCGAGTTTTGATAAGACCATTTCTTAATGAAACCCCTTATGAATTGTGGAATAATAGAAAACCTAGACTTTCCTACTTCAAGGTATTCGGATGCAAAGTATTAAGTTTGAATACTAAAGATAGTTTACATAAATTTTCTCCCAAATATGATGAAGGAATTTTTTTAGGCTAATCCAAAACTTCTAAGGCTTATAGAGTTTTAAATACAAATACATATACTATTGAAGAAATAGTACATGTTAAATTTAATGAAACTGATCCTTTTCTTAAACAAACTCAACATGCATCTTCAGATGTGTTTTCAAAATTTGATTATCAACCATTGATTGAAGATCCTTCTGAAAAGGAAAATGTTCAAGAAAATGTTTCTAAGACATTTACCTCAAAAGACTTCCTACCCTATATTGATGAACATGTTTTAAAAAACCCAAATCAGTTATCTCTTAAGAATCATCCCAGTGATAGTATCATTTGTTATGTAAATCAACCTCTATGGACTAGAATTTCCATAAGAAATAAATTAGAACATCTAGAATTTCATTCTAAATTAGAACCAAAAATAAATGACAAAGCTTTAGGTGATGATGATTGGATAAAAGCCATGCAAGATGAGATAAATGAACATGAAAGGAATAATGTTTGGACCTTGGTTGAAAGACCTAAGGAAACATCTGTTATTGGAGTAACATGGGGCTTCAGAAATAAGTGTGATAAAAGTGGAATAAAAGTATGAAATAAGGCTATATTAGTTTCTAAAGGATATAATCAACAAGAAGGAATATACTATGAAGAAACATATGCTCCAGTAGCTAGACTTGACTCTATCTGTATTCTACTTGCCTTTGTATCATTTATCAACTTTAATTTTTTTCAAATGGTTGTTAAATTTGATTTCATTAAAGGATATGTTTAAGAAGAAGTTTTTTTGAACAACCACTTGGTTTTGAGTATACAAAACATCCTGAACATGTTTTCAAACATAACAAAGCTTTATATGGACATAATCAAGCCCCTAGATCCTGGTATGATAGACTTTCATGATTTTTGTTACAAAATAATTACATTAAAAGAAATGATAATCTAACCATATTTATAAATAAATATAAGAAAAATGTTTTTGTTTTTAAAATTTATGTTGATGAAATTATATTTGGTTCAACTCAACAACCATTAACCAATTAGTTTGTGAAACTAATGAAATTTGAGTTTGAAATGAGTATGATGGGTGAGTTAACATTTTTTCTAGGTTTTAGAATTTCTCAATAACAAAAAGGATCATATATATCCCAACATGAGTATATTAGAGATCTTGTTAAAAATTATGGACATGAAAACACTAAGAGTATTAGTACTCTCATTAGTACCTCAAATTCACATGATCTTGATGAAGCTGGGAAACCAGTAGATCAAAAATCATTGAGAGATATGATAAGAAGTTTACTATACTTGAATTCTTTTCATCTAGAAATAATGTTTTTTGTAAGCTTATGTGTAAGATATCAATCCAATCCTATGTAATTTAATTTAACGATAGTGAAAAGAATTTTTCCCTACTTAAAGGGAACCATGGATTTAAGACTCTTTTATACTTCTAGAAATAATTTTGTTTTAAAATGATTCTCGGATGCTAACTTTTGTGGATATATAATGGACAGGAAAAGTACATATGGAACATGTCATTTATTATGAGATTCATTAGTTTATTGGTCATGAAAAAAGAAACACTCAGTAGCACTTTCCACTACTCAAGATGAATATGTAGCTGCTGGAAGATGTTGTGCTCCACTGTTGTGGATGAAACACACACTCACAGACTACAATATGAGTTTTACCAAAACACAAATATTATATGATAATACCAGTTCTATTTCCCTAAGTAAAAACCCTGCACATCACTCTCATGAAAAACACATAGATATTAGGCATCACTTTCTTGGGGATCACAAAAAAAATAGATATCATTCTTTAATTTATTGAAACCCAAAATCAACTTGATGATATTTTCACAAAATATTTACCCTCCGATAAATTTGAATACATTACACAAATTTTAGGAATGATAACCATAATGTAATCTTCTATATTAACTTCTTGGTGAAGCCTATCTCTTTACAGCAAGAAATTTTTTTTCATGGGGGGGGGGTACATTTTCTTGTTAATCAAAATATTTGTAATCAGATTTTTTTTGTAATCAAATTTTCATAATTAGATTATTTTAATCAAATTTTTTGAATTAGTTTTTTTTGTAATAAAAATTTTCGTAATCAGATTTTTTTTCGTAATCAAATTTTTCTATAATCATTTTTTATAATTTTTTTTAATTTTTTTGAAATCTAAAGTTCTTCAAGAATGTTTTTCCTCATTATGAATTTTTTTCTTGGAAATATAGAATATATTTTTTCTTTATTAAATTTTTGTAATCATATGTTTACATGTTTGTATTTTTATCTTGTTTAAGAAACTTTTTTGGATTCACTTTTTCTTAAATTGGAATGTTTATCTTAAAAATCTCAATAGATTGGAAACTACCAAATCTATTCTTCGGCTATCATATCAACTATCAGATTTGATCAAGAGTTTTTCAATCATTGGATCAATCAGTGAAGTTGAAACATCATATCAAACGCATATATAAAGACTACCTTTTGGTTGTCCCACATCGATATTCAATGAATTCACCTGCATAAGTCCCACCCTCCTTCTTAAGGTCATTCCAAATCTTTAGGTTTTCCTCAGTTTCAAATCTCTTTTGAAGACTCTCCATAGAAAAAAAATGTCTACTATAAAAGAAATATGTGAATGGAAGATATAAAGAGAAAGGTTAGTCGATCCGATTTTCTTTTCTAAGTATTATTCTATCATTTCAATGAACATCAAGTTGAATGGCTGGGAAAGTCTATGTTTATCGAAACTGAAGCCACATGATCTAGTTTATCTATATTTTTTGGTTGAATTTTAAGAAATAGTAAGTTTATTCAATGAAGGTGGGTGAGATAATTTTTCCTTTAAAAGCTATGGAAAGACTTACTCCCTTTCATACACTAAGGATACAAGTCTAATCAGATTTTTTTATGAAGGTGAAGCTGAAATTTGAACCCATAAATTATCGGATTTATTTGGTTCATTTGAGAAGGACAAGGCTTTAGTGTGCCTTGGTCTGATGGAAGTGAAGACTCTAAAGATTGTTCATCTATCTAAAAACTTCGGGAATCATGAATTATGGGTTCAAGGTTTTATCATTATGAGAAAAGGAGATTAGGATTCACGGAAGAAAAGTGACATCTATATTACGGATTTCTTGGTGAACCTCAGGAAGATAAACTTGGTAAAGTATATCTTGGTCACATTTGAGAATACCAAGATTGGAAATTTGATGTCTCAAATCATAATGTATCCTAAAATTCTCTCTAATATTATTGTTCTTTGTCTTCATTCATTCAAAATTACTTTTAGTTCTAAGTAAAGGAATTTCAAAGTGATATTGATGAGTGATGATACTATAAGGATGTTGAAAGTTTGTTTTTCTAGAGAATCAAGAGATTTCGATGATTTGTATAAATAAAAAATAGAAGATCTATCAAAGAAATTGGATGTAGCTAAAACTTCCAAGAAGAGTGGAAGGAAGAGGAAGGTGAATGAACCTTAAGTGGAAGGAAAAATCCCTATGGATATGGATATTCAATCAGCACCCCAAATCCAAAGAAGTAAAGGAATTACCCTGATGAAGTAGTGGCTATGTGGAGAGAGGAAAAGAAGAACATAAAGGAAGGGGAGCCTATTTTTGGCTTGTACCATGCTGAGGAAGAATCATTAAAGATTATGGTTGCTAAAGATCTTTAGAAGAAATAGAATGAAAAGAAGCAGAGGAAGAAGATGTCAGAGGATAAAATCATTCAATCTCTTCTCAAGGCTGCTGATAAATCCTCTGAACAAATCCAGGTACCAGAATTGTTTTTGAAAGAATCACTTAATGTGACTCTGGGAAATAAGGTAGTAATTACAGAACAAGAATAAGAATAAGAAATTGTGATAGAGGAAGAAGTAGAGGAAGAAGTAGAAGAAGAAGTAGTAGTAGAATAATAAGAAGCGGTGATACCAAAGAGATGATAAAGCACTTAGAGGATTATCTTGAGAAGGGGAGACTTTCTGAGAAACTATCAATCTAAAATTATAAAGTCGAATCTACAAAAATTGCTACTCCAGGAAATGATGAAAAAGGTCAAGAAGAAGTGAATCAGATATCTGAAGAATAAAGTAGCAACCGTGACTTCATTCAGCCAGAGGATATTGTGGTGGGTCCAGAAAAAGAAAATATTCATGAATAAAAGATTTTTCAGTTATTAGATAGTGAGAATGAATCACCAAAAACAGAAGATATCATTCTGCTAGTTGATAAGGGAAAGCATGTGTTGGTCGATACACCTAGGAAATATTTGGTGAAAAAAAATGTTAGTGCTTCATCGAAGAGGAAAGGTGAATAGATAGAAAAAGAATCCTCACCAACCAAACACTCTAATTTTGAATCATCCTCCCATGGACATGATTTTGTTGTACAATCTTTGAAGAAGTTGGTTGATACAATTCCCTTATTCCAGAGTATAGACTCGAGGTGCCAGATGCTTCAGCAATTGTTTAATCAGAAAGAACATTTAGTGACCATGCTTATGGATAAGTTCATAAATATTGAGATAGATTTCAAAACCTTATTATTTGAATATTAAGCTTCTAAAAGATCAAACAAGAAGATTATAAGTTGGTAAAGGTAGAAAATCGAATATCTGATAGCCTTTGATGAATTTCAAGATAATGTGAAAGATGATGTTGACACCGAATATAGAAATATTAATGATCTTACCAAGTGTTTTGAGGAAAAACTGACACTAGAATAGACAACTAAAAAGCAAGAAGTCAATGACTTGAATGGGAAGCTAAATTCAGTGGAAATGAATTAGAAGAGAGAAATGGATCTCAGAATTGAGATTATAGAAAAGCTTGTTAAGAAAGAAGAATATTTTAAGGCTCGGGAAGATATTCTTAAGGATTAGGAAGAAAAGATAAAAGCCTTAGAGAAGAAAAATAAAGATTAGGATCAGCTGCTGAAGTGTGTAGATGAAGATTAAAAGGAGATAAAGAATCTGAAAACCATTGTCAAAAGTTATTGCTGAATGAGAAAGAAGGATAATTCTACCCCATTCCGATATTTTGTTGTATTTTCTTCACTGTAAAAATTCTTTCAATCATAATTGAATTTTCATTGTTCTTCATATATATTTGGTTGTTTAGTAATAATTTTTTAGGCACCATATTTTTTTCCATTCCCATTATTCATTTTTAAACCTCACAAAGGGGAATAAAGGAATGATAAAAAGAATTATAAGTAATTAATATATTTCCCTATGTAAGGGGGAGTTCATCTAAGGGGATATTCTTATCAATAAAGATTTTAGTATGCAAGAAAATGTAAAACCTCATTCAAGAAATTGAAAATATGATCCTTAGGTATTTCAAAACCTAGGTGGGAGGGGGGGGGGGGGTTAGTCGTATTCACTGTGGTTCATATGTAAAGAGAGATAAGTTTTCTTTTATGTTCATAAAGAAAAACTCTAATCCCTTATATTATTTTTTGTATGGATGTTTGTGATTTCCAAAAACGGGGAGATTTTTGAGTCAATAAGGTTTCCTTATGACTTTCCCATTCCTCTATGTTTTGAAAATAAAAAACACTCTACCTTAAGGGAATTTTTTTTTAAGATTTATCTTAATAAGTAAAATTTTCATTCCCCAAGGAAATATTATCCTTACCTATGTTTTAATTGTTCATTTTATAGTTTCTCTAAATCTAAATCTTTTTATTCCTAAAGGTTAAAATTCAGTTTCATATCTAAAACCTAAAAATCCTATAAATCCTTAGTTTTTGAGTATTTTGTTCTAAGGTTCTGATTTTAGGTTCCGAATTCAGATTCTGAATACTCTAAAATTCAGACTCTGAATTATCTAAAATTAAGACTCTAAATTCTATGAAATTCAGGTTCCGAATTCAATGAAATTTAAACTCCGAATTCTTTAATATTCATATTCTGAATTCACTTAAGTTCAAACTCTGATTTCTCTAAAATTTAGACTCTGAATTCTATGAAATTCAGACTCTGAATTATCTGAAATTTAGACACCCAATTTTTTGAAATCCAGACTCTAAATTATCTGAAATTTAGGTTTGCAATTCTATGATATTTAGACTCCGAATTCTCTGAAATTAAGATTCTTAATTCTCTAAAATTCAGACTCCAAATTCCTCAGAATTTAGGCTCCGAATTCCTCATAATTCAGACATTAAATTCCTCAAAATTCAGACACCGAATTATTCAGAATTCAGACTCTGAATTATTAAGAATTCAGATTCAGAATTCATTAGAATTCAGATTCCAAATTCATTATAATTCAGGTTCCGAATTCTATAGAATTAATGTTCCAGATTCTTTGGAAAACAGAATTCAAATATCCATGATTTATAGTCTCTAAATTATTATTTTCTTAGACTATGAACTGTATTTTTTCCATAGACTCCGAAAAAGAGACTTGGTTAAGAAAGCTTAATTTACTTAGACCCATTATAGTTATGAAATGATATCGTACATTCTATTTCAAAAAAACCGTTGTTTGAGTGACACGTGTATAGGTCCCTCTGAAATTCAAGGAAAAATATGACTGTTGGATGAGTTAGTAGACCATTGGAGAAGTGCCAATAAATATAATCTCATTTGAATAAAATCATTACCAACTCAATAACTCTTGAGATTATATGCTGCTGAAGTAATTTGTAGAGAGAGATAATCTCATGCCATGTGCATACTGAACATCTTGTTCAACTTTCATTATGGGACTCTGATTTTTGTTGAGTACAATTGAGGACTTTTGGTGATAGGAAGACAGAGGTTCCAACTACCTTAATGTTCAAGTACTTATTAGAATAGGAAGACATAGGGGCCAACTACTTTAATGTTTGTGGTATTGCAGGGATAACAAGATAGAATCCGATATTCCTATTGAGGGCTTACCTTGGTGTGGTAAGGCAAAATTTCTTGAATGTAAAAATCAAGGGACCTTTATCAATGATTTTTGGATACCCTTCTCTTTGGGTTAAAAGATTTCATACCTGTTACTTATTTTGTTTCATGTTTATTTTAATTGTATTTTGATAAATGAAGAAAGTATAAACTTTTATACTTTTTTGTTCTTTTGTATACTTTGATAAGTAAGATTCTATATACTTTGAGGTAGAATTTTTTTCTTGTAAATTTTTATTATGTTTCATTTCGGGAAAAATATTTCTAGAACCTAACCAGTTAGTAGAACTAAAAGCGGTCTTGTTAATTTACATTGTCTAACATTGTTAAACATAGTTTCCCTTAAGGTTAAAAATGAATGTTTTTAAACTTTCAATTCAACCCTCTTGTAATTGAGCATCTAAATTCATATTTCGATCCTACAATATATGATTATATTATCTTCCATTTTTCAGTAAAATTTCATTGGAACTTGTTATTCGGATATTAAATGCTTTATGTTCTTATACATGTTTTGTCAAATAAGTTCATGTTACACTTCTTCGGTTATAGTTATATCAATTACAGAATTATTACAGTATAATATATATCATATTTATGTATTCCATTCATGTATATAATCATGGTTTAACAAAGATCATGTAAAATGAATCGCATCACATCGTGGAGATGGTAGGCTGTACGTACACCCGAGCGATGATATCATTCACTTAATGGTTAAATGGTATGGAGTTGGATGGTATATTAATTATTCATAATAATAATAATTTTATATTTATTATTTAAATCCATTATAATCAACATTATACCCATCAAATAATGTATTGTTGAATAATAAATTACACCACGATGTGGAGACGGTAAGCCGTACATACACACGCATGATGATATTATTATTGATAGGATGAATAACATGAGGAATAAGGTTGTAGTATAATTATAATAAAAAATAATCATGTAGAAGAAACTATATTTATTAATTTAGTATAGAAATGACATAAGAAGAATAAGGAAGAAGATAATATCTTTGAAAGAGGTGATAAAACAATTACCTCTTTTATAAGGATTACCTTTTAATTTTCAAAAAAAGGTCTCCATAGGATGGATTTCTTCCCAAAGTCGGGCATCTAAGATGAATTAAGGGAAGTTGGTAGAGGAAATGGGTAGGTTTTGGCAAAAATAAAAGGATTTAGAGGTGTGAATTAAAGAGAAGAAGAAGTTCCCTTTTATACGAAAGGGGAGGGGCACCCTTGGAAACACATAAACTATTAATTTATTATAAATTTATTTTCGGTTTCAAATAGCTCCAAAGTGAGTTATGTAAAATATAACCTAATTATGGGTCAAAATAATCTCAATAAATAAAATTTATACATGTTTTTAATTTATTTTAAACCTTATAATATTTATTTATCCTGATTTAATCTATTTAATTTTAATTTTTGTAATACCATTCTAAATATTTAATGGTAATAAATAATTAATTATGTGGTGTAATTTTTCACTAATTAGAAAATTTATTAAATTTTAGATCTTATAATTTTCACTTTATAAAATTTAAATATTTTTATGGCATTTAAATAATTTAATAAATATGTGATTTTTTATAAAAATAGAAATAGTGTCTATTTTGAAGCTATTCATTTATTTGACCTTAAATAAAATCCACACAACATATAAATTCAAAACAAAATATTTAATACACTTATAACATGTCATATTCACCTATAAAATTTGTGGAGCACATTAATTAGTTCATATTATATTTCTTTTAATATTTTAAAACCATTTATTTCATTTATCTATAAATAAAATAATTTCTACATCACTATTGTGTCATCATTAAGGTTAATTATTTAATTTCTAAAAATTATAAATAAATTTCTAGGATATAGGTAATTATTTTTTATTTCTGTAGATTACATATAGTCCATTTTTTCCCCTGATTATATATATATTAAAATTAATATACCTATATAAAAAGAGAGCGTTGCATTTTGTCACATTCAATGATTTTAATAAAATTTATGTCATATTCATGGGAAATGGTCCATCAAGTGACTCAATTTAAAAAATTATATTCTATGGGTATAATTTAGTCATCAAATAGGATTTTACAGGTGTTAATATAATCTTAGAATATTATTTTTACATTTACTTACCTAATTTAGCCTTAACCGCAGTAATAAAAAATTAATAAAGTTACTATTCATAATGTACACAAAATAAAAGTAACCTATTAACATAATTTGAACCCACTAATCCCAAATATGGAATTCATTTTTCCAAATTTAAAACATATAAGTCTCTGTAACTAAATTAAAATTAATCCCATTTTCAGAAAGATGGAACATGTTTTAAAAGCCAAAACACTGCAAAAGATTGAATTGTTTTTATATCTGGATTCAATGTAAAATTAATGATAATGTCATATATTATATTTAATGTTAATAATAAATTATATTTATTTTTTAAAACCATTATATATTCTAATTTAACAACATAAATTATTTCAATGAAAAATATTTTTTCTCATAAACTTTTGTGTATTTTTAGTATTCATCAAAACATAAAATTTATCATAAAAATATTAAAAATTAATCCAAAGTAAATCTCTATATCCCAATTAAAAATAAAATTTTTATGCTGACATTTAAAAATTATTAATGCATCAAAATATTAATTTAAAAGGTTTTCTCAATTCAAAGGATTAAAACTACCCTTTAAAAACAAATATAAGTTTTATACAACAAATAGAGTTTATTCAGACCCTATGATTAAAAAATCCATTAGATAAATATAATTTTTTTATTAAGTATATAACATATATATATCATTTATTTAATTAAAAATAGTAATTCACTAAAAAATGAAACTATCTAGTTTATATTTTTCATAAATAATTTATAGCTAATGAATTCATAAGGCATTTTTCTATGTTAGTTATACTTATTACAGCTAACCTAATAGCTAGGATATAATGGTAATTTTATACTAAGGGAATCTCATAGTTCATTTAAGCTCATGATTTCATGTTATGAAAGATACTAAAGAATTAAAATTATTTAAAGAAAATATTTTATAAAAACATTATCATGTTACATTCTACCCCCCATAAACTGAATTTTGCCTTTGATTTTTTTCACTTGTAAACAAATAGATGAAGAATAATATCCTTCATAATATCCTCAAGTTCCCATGTAACTTCTTTAAATTGTTGGTTCCTCCATAAAACATTAACCAAGAAAGTGGTCTTATTTTATAGAACTTTTTTGTTATGATCCAAAATATCTATCGGTTGTTCTTAATAAGAAAGATCATGATCAAGTGGTATGACTTATGAGTTTAGTACATGTAAAAGACCGAGTATGTAATTTATTAAGAGAGATACTTTGAACACATCATGAAATTTTGAGAGATTGAGTGGAAGTTCCAATCGGTAAGCTACCTTACCAACATGATCTAGAATTTCAAAAGGACCAATATACCTAGGGATCATCTTGACCTTTTTTCCAAATCTCATTACCCTCTTTGAGGTAGATATTCGTAGAAATACCTTATCACCAAATTCAAACTCTATGTATTTTCTTTAGTTATCAACATAACTTTATTGTACAATGTGAGATTCTCTTATGTGTTGTTGAATATAATTGACCTTTTTTTTTAATTTCATCAACAAGATCAGGTCCTAATATCTTTCTTTCCCCAAATTCATCCCAGCATGTTGGAGTTATGCACTTATTTACAAAGTGGGATTCATAAGAAGCCATATGAATACTATATTTAAAGATAATGTTTTATAAAAATTCCACCAAAGGTAGTTGTGGATCCCATCCTCTTTTGAAATCCATAATGAAATCTCTTAACATGTCTTCCAGAGTTTGAATTGTCCTCTCAGAATGACTGTCTGTGTAAGGATGATAAGTAGTGATGAAATTTTACTCTTTATCAAGAGAATACTAAAGACTTCTCCAAAACATTGAGTTAAACCTCAAATCCTGATTAGATATAATGGAAAGTAGTACTCTATGCAGTCTCACAACTTCCTTTACATATATCTGGGTAATCTTATTAAGAGAGAAATACTCTCTAATAGTAATTAAGTGTTCTGACTTTGTAAGGTCATCAACTTTAACCCATATAGAATTATTTCATTTGGATGTTTTGGGAATTCTTATGACAAATTCCATAGTGAATTTTTCCCATTTTCATTCTGGTATGAGTAATGGTTGTAACATCCCCTTATACTTCTGTATCTAAACCTTAACTTTCTTAAAAACCAAGCATCGAGAGACATATTTGGTGACATCTCATTTTATGAAATCCCACCAGAAATACTATTTCAGGTCTCCATAAATCTTTGTGATTCTAGGGTGAAGAGAGAATGAAGAACTATGAGCATAATCCAATAGATCGTTCATTAATTTGGTTATGGGAGGAATAAAAACCCTATTCCCAAACCTTAATTTGTCATCACAATCAAGGTTTAATTCAGGAACATTTCTCACCTTCTTGTATAGCTTTATATCTTTTTTCTTTTCCTTATTAATCTTCTCTTGTATAGATGGTTGAATATTCATTTGGGAAATATATGATATCCCCCTGCCTTTAAAATTTCAAGATCCATTCTTTACAAATCCATAAATATTGTATTTTTTTGATCCTCATCAGGGATAGGACAGAATGGTCTTTTCAACTCAAAGCATCTACCCCTTGTTCTCCTCCATTGGTGGCAATATATTGAGTAATCATAACCTTGAATCAACTCCAACCATCTTCTTCGGTGAATATTCATCTCCTTTTTTGTGAAAATATACTTTAAAATTTTATGATAAGTATAAATATCCCACCTTTCACCATAAATATAATGAATTCATATAATTAATGCCATGATTACCACATCTAACTCGAAATCATGATTTGGGTAATTTTTATAATGAATTTTAAACTTTCGTGAGGCATAAGATATCACCATATCATTTTTCATGAGAACAAAACCCAACCACTTCTTGGATGCATCACTATAGATCACAAACCTTTATCCACTCCAAGATAGTGTGAGTATAGGTGCACTGGCTAAACTTACTTTGATCCATTTGAAATTCTCTTCACATTCTTCTATCCATATGAACTTAACTCCTTTCAGAGTCAACTCGTTGATTGGATTAGATATTCAGGAAAAATATTTTGTAAAACATAGATAATATCTAGCTAAACCAATAAAACTTCAGATCTTAGCTACCATTTTTGATCTCAGCCAACTTTCAACAACTTCTGTTTTTGATGGATCCATATATATCCATTCTCTTGAGATTATGTGACCCAAAAATGAAACTTTTTGAAGCTAAAATTCACACATGATAGTTTTTTCATAATGATTATCCTTTATTAGGTTCTTCAATACAATTATGAAGTGGTCTTCATGTTCTTCCTTTGTCTTAGAATAGATAAAAATATTGCATATAAATACTACCATAAAATGATCAAGATATTATCTAAAGACTCTATTCAGTAGATACATGAATATAGTGGTGGAATATGTAAGAAAAAATGTCATAACTATAAATTCATAGTGTCCATACCTTGTATGGAATGTCGTATTTGGTATATCTTACTTCTTGACCATTAATTGATGATATAATTAATGAATATAAATCTTGTAAAAGTATTGAGCTATGTGTAGTTGGTCTAATAAGTCATTAATTCAAGGAAGAAGATATTTTTTCTTGATAGTGATATTTTTTAGTTATCAGTAATCAATATAGAGTCTCATTGATCCATCTTTCTTCTTAACAAACAGAACATGTTCTCCCCAGGGGGATGCACTAGGGCATATGAATACTTTATCATGATTATCTTGTAGTTTCTTCTTCAATTCCTATATCTTAATTTTGGACATACGATAAGGTGTATTTTAAATAGGTATAGCACTCGATATGAGTTCTATTGAAAACTCAACTACAGGATTTGGTGGAAGACCTGAAATTTCCTCCCGAAAGACATAATAAAAATATTATACAATGGGTGTATTCCTAATCATGAGTTTCTCCCAAAACATTTGAGATAAAGAACCTTAATTTATAGTTATAAATACCTATAACATGGAGGGAATTTTTAATGGAAGGTTATATTCATCCTTTCATCGATAAATGATCGTAGATTAATCTAGAATATAAAATACAACATGCCTTAATTTGAAATTGATATGAGATTCATATATAGAAATACAATCCATGAAAATAATCACATAAAAATCCACTATATGAAGGATCACAAGATTTTTAGAAAGTACCTTCCCAAAAACTTTAACCAGAGAAGAATTATAAACTTTTTATGTGAATGTTGTTCCATTAGGAGTCGTCATAGCTAACTATACAACTATGTTTTTAGTTAATACAATAATACCTATAGAAATTTATTTAGAAATATAAAATTTGGTGGATCCTAAATCAAATAAAACATTTTCTACTTTAGATTGGATGGTAAGTGTACCTTTTACCAATTCATTAATGTATTCCATTCCACCGATAGTGATTGCATATAACATTCCTCGGTCATTGGACTTAAGAGTTTTTTTACACCAATCATCATTAATAACCTTTGTATTAGGGCATTGATTGTAAAAATTCCCCATTTCCATGCACTTGTCGCATTGAAGTGTAAAAGTTGAATTCTATGTATCCTTTTCATTATTCAAAAAATTAGAAACATTTTTCTCATCAATTTGACATTCAACTACCCAATGAACTTCTTTTACTCACCTAAAAAATTTACTAGTCCCTTTAAGATAATTTACACCTTGTGCCTTTACACACATTGAGCATAAGGGAGAAACCATCTTCTCTTCAGTGTGGTCTTTATATTTTCCTTTGAATTACATTTTTTTCTTCTTATCAGACCCATATAATTGATGGGTATCTCCAATATCCTTCTCATCCTTAAGATCACATTGAATGATTTCCTCGTAGTTATTAAAATCCCTTATGGATATTTCCCTTTGGAGACTTGGTTTTAAGCCACTAAACAATTGATCAATTTTACTATCAGTTTGGATAATAATTTTAGAAGTATACCTTACAAGACTTGTAAAATTTACTTTCTAGGTATAAATATATTCAACATCCATTTACTTAAGTTCAAGGAAATCCCCTATCTTTGATTGAATAATGCAAGAAAAGTTCTTATTGAATAATAAGTTCTTGAACTCATCCCATTATTTGGACTCAATTTCAACTCTTTGCCTCACATTATTGATAAGATTCCTCCGTTGATCAGATTCACCTTCTAAATGATAGACTAGAAAGATGTTATTATCATATTCAGAACATTTTACAATAGAAAATATCTTTTCAGTGGTACTGATCCATTGTTCATCCACTAATGGATCAGAAGACCTGCTGAATGAAGGTGGATGCTGCCTCATGAAGGACTCAATATAATGATGCTTCCTTCTTTAATTTTTTGGAAGTCCATCATGATTCATATCTTGAGAAAGTTGTGTGATCATGACTACAATATTGTTCATTCCAACTCCTATAACATTTGGTTGCTCAGGGGGACAATCATTGCATTGCCTGTCACATTAAGCATTAACATGACACCTTCAGGTTCTAGCAATTAAATAAAACCAAGAATAATAGTGTGAGTAACACTAATCATAATGGGGAAACCACACAATCAAGAATAGAATTTTAATTTAGGATACATTAGGTTTTATCCTAGGTGATTCATGGTTATTTATAAAACACTAGGATTGTATCCTATACTTAGACACATCCTTAGAGTTCTTACTAAGGCCTTTTCATCTTTGTTTCCATTGGTTAACTATACTATTCCTCTGATATCAACTATAATGACCCAAAAATTACATACATTGATATTAATTCAAAATTTAAATATATTCATTACAACATATAATAAATCCATGATAGGACCATATAAGTGTAGTGTCATTAGAAACTAAGAAACATAAACAACTGGTTCCTAAAACATCTACATTGTCTCATACTTATTTATTCATAATTACAATCCTTTTTGACATATCTTACTTAATACCCTTATTCATGACATAGGGGAAAATGAATATGAAAGTGTGAGAAAAAATTCTCAGTAAGGGTAAACAAGAGAAGTATCAATCCTATCACAATCTTAAGAATAAAACACTTGGATGTATTATCCCGCATATTAAAGATCATGATATCATACCATGTGATAAAAGTTAAACATAATTAATGAAGATAATACTAAAAGTAAAAAAAATAAGACATGAAGTATTATGGTATGAAAATAAGTACTGAAAATTATTTCATATTAGTCAAGGCTCATTGCCAAGATCATCATAGTGGAAAAATTCCATTATTTAATAGGGTTTACATACTATTCTATCCCTATATTACTAAACAAGATTTACTTTTTGTTCAAATCATGTCTATAAAATGAGATATAAAATCTTTACCCAATTCATTGTATATAGATATAGGTCCCACCCATCTCATAATGAAATCATTCTTACATGTTCCACAAAAACATAAATCATTCATCATAGAATAACCAATGAAATAAAATGGGTTTATAAAACATAATTACATCATAAAATAATCCATATAAAATACCATTCCATCATTAACAAAATAAAATCATAGTAATAATTGGGATAAAAACATAAACCTATTTAAATACTCCCATCTTAGATAGAAAATAATTTTGATAAACACTTGAAATTGAATCTTGAAGAAAATATACTTTCTTCTTCAAAAAAGTTTTCTTTTCTCAAAATTCCACACAATTTTAAAAGAAATAAATTTATTTGAAAATAAACTTGAAATAATGTAATGTAATCTTTATATAAATAAAAAGTTATGAAGATGTAAAAAACTGATCATGGTGTATAAGTTAAAAAAACATTCTTCTCATACTTTTGCTGGAAAAGTAAAAAAGTACCACATATGGAAAATGAAAGAAAAATTCCTTTCATAAAATTTAATAATAAATTAATAAGGTTAAAATTAAATTTAAACCATTATATAATAATATAAATAATATTACATACTTTGGAAACATGGACGTGGATGATGAATTTAATGTAGTAAATACTTACGTATAAAAAATCTTGGATAATTATGAGATTGCAAAATTATACCTTACCTTAGGTCAGATGTACCTCATATGTATCCAAACCTTATATATAATGATTTAAATGATGTTATTGAATTATTCATGAATCACAATAAATTTTATTATATATTATATGATTATATTATCATTCTTTTGTTATTAAAATTTCATTATCGCTCGTTATTCGTGTATTAACTGCTTTATGTTATTATGAAACTTTTGTCAGATAAGTTCATGTTACACTTCTTAGGTTATAGTTATATCATTTAAAGAATTATATTATTATAATATATATCATATTTATTAATTACATTAATGTATATAATCATGGTTTAAGGAAGATCTTGTATAATGAAACACATCACATCTTGGAGATGGTAGGCCGTACGTATGCAAGATCAACAATATCATTCACTTAATGGTTAAATGGTATGGATTTGGATTTTATATTAATTATAAATAATTATCATAATGTTATATTAATTATTTACATCCATTATACTCATCATTAGATAGATCCAAATAATATATTATTGAATAAAAAATTATAGCACGATGTGGAGATGGTAAGCCATACGTACACACGAATAGTGATATTGTTATTCATAAGATGCATAAATGAAGGTATAAGGTTGTAACATAACTATAATAACATCATATAATTTATAATATACATAATCTATTAAATTTTAATGAAAACAAAATAATATGAGGAAGTATAAGAAGAAAATTATTTTTAAAGAGGTGATAAACCAATTACTTCTTTTTCAAGTATCACCTTTGGATTTGCACAAAAGGTCTCTTTAGGATAGCTTTATGCCCAATGTTTGGAATCTAGGATAAATTAAGGGAAGTTTTTTTTAAAATGGGTAGGTTTTGGATGAACAAAAATCCATTAGATGTGTGAATTAAATATAAGAATAAGTTCCCTTTTATGAGAGAGGGGAGGGGCACCTTTGGAAACACAAAAATTATTAATTTATTAAAAATTTATTTTTAGTTTCAAATATAAACAGTGTGAGTTATTTAAAATATTAGACGAGGATGGGTATAAATCCTATCAACCAAAAAAATTTATATATGTTTTTCTTTTATTTTAAAACTTATAATTTTGATTTATCGATATTTGATCAATTTAATTGTAATTGTGGTAATATCATTATATAAATTTGATGGTTATAAATATTTACTTATGGGGTGTCAATTGTACCTAATTGAAAAATTTATGAAATTTTAGACCTTATAATTTTAAATTTGTAATTTTTTAATATTTTTATGACTTGTAAATAAGTTAAATAAAATTCAATTTTTATAAAAATATCAATAGTGCCAATTTTGACACTATTCATTTATTTGACCTTAAATAAAATCCACACAGAATATAAATTTGAACCAAAATATTTAATAAACTAATAAAATGTCATATTCATCTATAGAATTATTAGATAAAATTAATTAGTTAATATTATATTTTCTTAATATTTTTAAAACCATTTATTTAATACTTCTATGAAATAAAATAATTTCTACATCACTATTGTGTCATCATTAATGGTAATTATTTAATCACTAAAAATTATAAATAAATTTCTATCATTTAAGTAATTATTTTATATTTTTATAGACTTAATATAGTCTATGTTATCTCCTAGTTATATATATATATATTGAAATTAATATACTTATATAAAAATTGAGTGTGACTTTTTGTCCCATTCATTGATTTTAACAAAATTAATGTCATATTAATGGGAAAGTGGACATTAAGTGATTCTATTTTAAAATATATATGATAAGGGTATAATTTAGTCATCCAATAGGATATTTATAGGTGTTAATGCAATTTAATATTATTATTTTTTACCTTCAATTACCCAATTTACCCTTAACTGCGGTAATACAAAAATTAGTAAAGTTACTATTCATAATGTCCAAAAAATAAAATTAACCCATTCAAATAATATAGAACTACTGACTATAAATATAGAATCCATTTTCCAATATTTAAAACACATTATTAGAATTAATTAAATTAAGATTAATCTTGTTGCTCGAAAGAGAGAATGAGTTTAAATGCTAAAACACTGCAAAAGATTGGATTGTTTTTATATATGGATACAATATAAAATTAATGATAATGACATAAATTATATTAAATTATAAAAATATATTATATTTCTAATTTTAAACCATTTAATATTATAATTTAACAATATAAATTATTTTGATGAAAAAGTTGTTTTCTTATAAAATTTAGTGTATTTTTACTTGTCATCAAAACATGAGAGTTATCAGAAAAATATCAGAATTTAATGCAATGTAATTTTTTATATACCAATTCAATATGAAATGATTATTTTTTCATATAAAAATTATTAATTTTCCAAAATATTAATTTAAAATGGTTTATCTATTCAAAGGTGTAAAATTACCCTTTAAAAAAATATAAGTTTTTATACAACAAATAGGGTTTATTCACACCATATGATTAAAATATCCATTGGATTAATATCAAAAATATTTTATTAAGTATATAAAATATATATCTCATTAATTTAATTATCAATAGTAATTCATGAATAAATAAAAACAATCTAATTGATATTTTTTTTAAATAATTTATAGGCAATGAATTCACAAAGCATTTTTATAATTAGTTATACGTATTCCTGCTAACCTAATAGTTAGGATATAATAGTAATTTTATACTATGTTCGTATTGTGGTTAATTTAAACTCACAATTACTTGAAATGTATGCTACTGAAGAATATAAATTATTTAAAGAAAATATTTCATAAAAAAATACAGGTTTTACGGTAAGTGTGACGAGTCATATTACAGTAATATAATTTTTATGGAAGAATAAAAATGGTTAATATACATCATTATAATGTATAATGATATTTAGAATAAATTACTATGATAATATATCATAAAAATATGGCAAATAATTATAAAATTTGAGGAATTTTCCTTTTCTTAAATTAAGTTCATTCATCAAAAATGACTTTGTCCTTATTAATAAGACCATAAGATACAAAATGTGTAAGAATAATTTATTAGAGGGAATTTGAGAATTTATTCAAGGTAAAAAATAATGAAAATGTGGTTTGATATGGTTAGATGTGTGTTCCTTTTATTGGTGACATAGAGTTACGTTTCAATATACATACAATATTTTATCAGTTATAAATATCATTTTTTAATTAAAATGGACATAATTCACAAAGTAATGAATATGTGTCATAAAATTTATCATAAAAACAATATAGATATTAGGATAGATATATATTTGGATTTTATCCCTTTATTTGACCCATTTCCCCTCATTTTACACTCACCGAGCTTACTAAATTTTTACCACGACAACTTTTTTATTTTCCCCAAAAAGAAATTTCCTGTCTTACTGAATTTCAAAGATAAAATTCAGAAACTTAATTTCATTAAATATAATTTTTGATCAAAATATGAAAAAATTATCTTTTAAATGAAAATAAAATTTATATAAAAAATTATTTTTATTGAAAATTTTATTTTTAAAGATAATGTATTCTAAATCTTTTTCAAGATGCGTTACCAATCATTAAATTAGTAATAATGTATTTTAATACTCAAAAATTCTAACTTTTATGAAAATGAACAATGTATTATTATATATTTATATTATTAAAATAAATATCCAAAAAAAATATAAATAAATTTTTGAAATATCTCCCTCTAATCGTTAAATATTTTAATTCTTACCACTAAAAAATTAATAATAAATCAATTAATGTTAATTTAATTTTATTCATACAGAATATAAAATTTTTATTAAATTTCCTACTAAAATTATTTTGAATATATCCCTTAAAACATAATATATATAATTAAATAATTTTTTTAAATAAAAAATATCTTTTTAAAATTAATTAGTAATTGTTTTTTCATATAATTACTCAATTATATATCCAATGATATTATAATATTTTAACATTCATTATATATTTCGTTTTCAATATAAAATAATGGTTTAAATGAAATCAATTTAATTAATAATAAATAAAAATAAATTTATTAAAATAGTAGTTATTTGAAAACATTAATATCTATCTTTATATTATAATACATAATAATTATTTTTTGATTGCGTATGAAATATTTTATGATTTACTCATTATTTACTTATAATAATAAATTAAACAATATAACTATTGGATACATTTAAACACACCATTCAAATATGAAATGATCATATATCCAATTTCCATATATCAAGTGATCATATATCCAACAACCATATATATAAGTCATATTTCATTATAATATATATCATTATACATGTTACCAAAATTCTGTAATTATATTCATCTATTTAAATATAAAAATATCAATTATATTTCAATGTTTTTCTCTCATTTATTCATAGTGAAAATTAATGGAATGAAATCAAATATGCTCCAGAGGGTGATGATTTCAAAATTTTCATTTTTTAAAAACAATTAGTTTATTCCTCTTGTAATTTTCATAATGATGTTTTAAAATATATTATTATAATGTAATTATTCATAGTTTCTATTATAATATTATAAATCAAAATGATATATAATTTTTTTAATTATGTTCTTTGTTTGAAAAATTTTATTCAGTACATTGAAGGATTAATAATGTAATCTGTAAAATTCTTCCCACCTTTAAATAAATTTTAACTTCAAAATTTCACTACTCAGATGAAATCAAATGAGGGTTCTTATTTCTAGTTACAACTATTGGTCCCCACAATTATTTATAAATCATATATGGATAATTAAAATTATATATCAACACACCAATCCAAAAATCCTAGACTATATGAAAACTCATGGGAAATTAAATAGTCAAGGAAAAATTGCTCAATTTATCCTATAATCACTTTTACCATACAATTTTAAATACAATATTTTACTAAATTTTGAGTAACTCTATAAAAATATTTTAAATTTGTATCATGTTGAAACAAATTATTTTAATAATATTATTAAATAAAATTTCCCATGATAATTTTTTTTTCAAAAATATATCCTATTTTTTGTCATTTTCATTTTATATTAATAAAAATAGAACAATTTAAATAATTTCGAATAACTCTCTCATATAAATGAAATTAATCTGTTCTATAATAAAATATTGTAGAATATAATTTCATGGAATCATTTATCTAAATAGAAAAAATATAGATAATTCAATCAATTAATTATTCATTTTTTAACCAAAACCTCATAAACTTTTTGAGAAAAAATCATCAATTGTAAAGAAAAATTACTTTAACATACAATTTAATGGTTTCAAAAATTAATGAATAAAAGAGTATAAATTAAATAAAAACAAATATCCAAGTTAAGCTTTTTTATATTTTTCAATATCAAAATAAATAATATTGTATTGAATCATTTTTTTGTCAATACTACTATTTTTGAAAACAAACACTAAAATACAAATTAACAAATATTAGCTAAGCCAAAAAACATAACATTGATACCTCAAACACAATAATTCAAATTTTACTCAATGAAAACAAAAAAAGTAATATAATCAATTAAAATCCATAGGTGAAAAAAACAACTCCTTAAAGTTGAATCAAATTTATGTACTCCACATAAAATTACACTATAAATATCTCATAATATTTAAATAATAAATTAATATGAAAAAATAATACCAGACTAAATTACACATTCACTAAGATACATGACCTCTTTGCATGGTCTTTAGAATATATAAAATAATGGATATACTTATTCCCCTATTTTTTCCTCTATTCATTAGAAAAATAAATTCTAAATAATCCCAATCCAATGATACAAATTAGAAAAACCCCTTGGTAATCAACCACTCACTACGAGAATTATTGTATTGAAAAAAATTAAAACAGTTCCCTGATATTATGATGATATAATCTATTTTCTTTCTCAAATATAATATATATCATAATAAAATTTTTATTTGATTCTAATTTATAATGAAAAAATTAAAAAAACCACATCCTAGTACCAAATTCAGCACATTAAAAGGAAAGGAGGGTATTTTGGTTCCCCATAATCAAGAATAAAGCTATAGGCATTAGGATTTCTAACATTTTAATGATTTTATAAAATATAATTAAAAAATCGTACTCATCCCACTCAATAATAAATATGAAATTTATATATTTTTGTTGGTTACATAACTTGATAAATTTATTCTAAAATTAAAAATAATAGAAATAAGTCATTTT
Source organism: Viscum album (assembly GCA_963277665.1). Lineage (NCBI taxonomy): Eukaryota > Viridiplantae > Streptophyta > Magnoliopsida > Santalales > Viscaceae > Viscum > Viscum album. The sequence continues at coordinate 54,526,863 of OY728143.1, read as the reverse complement.
AAATAAAAATAATAAATAAAATGTGTCACCATTACAAATAAAATTTTATAAATTTTAATTGAAATAAATGTACACTAATACATATATCAACAAAAAAATTAAAATTGGAAATAACATCTTGTAAGCTCAAAATTATGTATAAATTACTAACAATATATACAAGGACATAATACCGATAAACCATCATATTCTATACCCATAATCATGTTAAAAAATAGAGAATAATACATTTTTAGAAACACTAAGACTCTAATATATTACTCAAAACCAAAACATATCAGTTATAAATTTAAATTTCCCATATCATATTACATGATGCCTACATACAACTATTGGGTGTATATAGGGTTTGATGATTACTATATTAGAAGAAATCCACTACATTACCCATAATATTCTTTTATAATAAAAATAAAAGTATTCTATTTTGAAATATATATAATAATATATTACCTATTCCCATTTAGTAAAATTAATTCCATGGATGAAATTTATAAATAGGGCTATGATATATAAAGAGGTGAATTTAAAAAAATAATAATTTAATTAAATATTTTATAATGTAATATATAAATCCTAAACACCAAATAGAAATTTTTATGTGTCATAAGTCCTCTATATTCATACATCATCATAAAATTATATACAAGGGGACACAACATGACCCCAAGATGAGTAATTAATAGAACATAATTAATTTTACATGAATTTCAATGTGATTAACATGTACTAATAGAAAAACCTCATTTTATATCAATACTCATATTATGATCACTTAAAATTTCAGAAGAGAGTCTCCAATAAATGATTCTAATAATTTATCTTTTAATAATAAGAAATAATATTTTTGAAATCATACCCATTTATTCAAAATTCAAAATATATAAAATAAAAAATAACATGAAAATAACCATTGTAATTCTATGTTACAAAATATATAAAGGGGTTTTGAATTAAAAAGTTAGGCATTGAATATAACCTAATACACGAGGGCTTAAAATAGCAGTTAGTTTATGGAACTCTTGAAATCCATAACCAACAATCCATGAATAAAACTTCATTAATTTCTAGGAAGAACTAGTTATAAATTTTGTTGAACAATTTAAATGAAATAAAATATAAAATGAATCACTTAATAATTTAGATATATAATTATTAATCAAAAAAGAAAATCATTAGGCAATAAAAACATGATTTTCACATACTAACATAAGTCATTAATATAGATTTCAAATTCTTTAAGAACATATATAAAATTAATCAAGTTAACTTTTTGAATAATGCAAAGGGATGAGAATATGGTCATGTCACATTGTGACCTTGTAAATTCTTTCATTTTATTATTTTCTTGATCTTGGATCCTTGGGTTGAGGTTTGATTTGAGTCCCATTTTTAATTTTTGATTTTTTATTGAAAAGTGGTTGTTTTGGGCTTGGTATCAAGTGGCACATGAGTGATTCAAAATTAAGGGAAACTATGAGGCTTCTCCAAGATAACCATGTGGATTAAGTTTCATGTTTGGGGATTATCACATGGATTGAGCATGGGGAAACCGTTCGACAAATGTGCAGTTGGGTTCTGGAATTGGGGAGAGACATTTGGCATGGTTGGGACCCGAATTCATAAACCATGTGGCCAGCCCATGTGGGGTGTCATACTTCTCTAGTATAGGTCACACTATTGGATCATGGTTTTCAAAACTATATAGCAAAACCATATAACTTAACTAGTTTATTATATGTGTGAAGTTTCAATCTTACCCTTCCAGTGTTTTAATGTCAATTCGAGACCCCCCGTTTGATCTAAGTGTACCAGGGGGTCTTAAAAGATCCTAATCTCTTGGAATATTTCCATTTTTTTTGCACCATGAAGGTTCTAAGGAGAGTTCCTTTGAGTCTTGGTCAATTTTCCTATTCTATTATCCCTTATCTCTTGAGATCTTGATCTCTCTTGGTGGGGTTTCTCTCTTAGCTAAACCCTAAGGGTTAGGGTTAGTTTATGATTCAATTTATAGGATTTAATAGTGTTAAGATTGTGTCTTGAGGTATCATCTTCCTTTTCCTAAAGATCAGTTATGTTCAGACATCGTTGAGGTAGGTTTTTCATTCAATTTTCTTTCCAACACATTTTGATGATGCTTGATATTATCTTAATTTTTATCGAAATGTTATAAACTTTTTTGTGTAGTGATATCAAATTTTTTAAGGAAAATTTCATTTTGGAAAATTGGTGTGAAATGGTTTCCAAATGGATTCTTTAACTGTGATTATATTTATGTTCACATAAGGTCATCAGTAAAATTCCAATTGTGTTCATAAAGAGCAATTTGGTGATTTAGGTGATGTTTTCTCTTGATTATGTTTGAATGTGTGTTTAGATTGTGATTAGAATGCTGTGTGTGGAATTGGGTGACCTGTATGGTGTGACACTTATGTATTGGTTGTTGTATTGGTTTATAAGAAATCAATGTTTTATGAAAGAGGTGTTTTCAAAGTTACTTGAAATACACACGTGTTGAATGTTGGTTTTCCAAATGAAATGGGGTTTTTTGTTAGTGAGTTTCCTTTTTATGCTTATTAAACACATACCTTGATTTCTATAAGTGGGAATAGTCATTTTTTGAAATGGTTTTGGTATGTGAGTATATTTGAAAGATACTTTTCCTATGGAAATAGTTGATTTATATATGTTCTATTCTAGTTGTATTTTCAATGGGGGTTTATGAGTTGTGTAATAGATTTTTAATGAGTTTTAAAATGGACTTGGCTCCTTGGGTGGATATAAGTGTGGTTTTAAATGTGTTTTATAAGGCTTGAACCATTTCGAATTTTAAGATAACTTGGGTGAGTGATTGTCATAAAGAACCATTTAGCACTTCTCATGTTGGTGAATGTTTTTCACTTGGCTCAGAAAGAGATATATATTTGAAACATAAGGTCCCATTTGGCATTGAGTATATAAAATTTTAGTTTTATGTTAGAATATTTTGGAAAATTCATTAAACACCTAGGTAGTGCGAGGATCGATTGGTATTTTAAAATGATTACAAAAGTAATGTATATTTATTCTAGTTGTGATACTTGTTCTATAATTTGAGTCCACTTGAACTTTGGATGATATCTTATATAGTGTATCATGACTGGGAACATTGTGGTATTGATACCATTTAAACTTTGGATGAGATCCTCTCTAATAGATCATGCAAGAGAACACTATTTATTGTGATTGACATTCCATGTTTTCCAAGTGTAATTATTATTACTATTATGAGATTCTTACATGATATAAAGTGCTAATAGTTTATTATTTAACACAACATGATAGGTTGGAACCCCATTGAATTTATAGGGTTAGGTGGGATGTTCCACCTGATTTGATTATTGAGAGAGTCCAGTTAGTTATTAATTATGGAACTACACCATATTCCAACAGGTGAGTCAAAACTAAATACGTATAGGGATCACTCTCGGTATGTTAAGAAAAATGACCATGAATCATTATCTATATATTCTATTTATTTATAAATCTTGTTTTTATTTCAGTCATGATAATTTTTTCCAATTGGATTTTGTTTCTTTCACTTCCAGCTTAGCCCTTTTTTATTAGCTTGTATGGATTTGTACATTGAATTTGGATTTTAAAAAATTTCTTGAAAGTTAAACTTTTTTTGAAATGGAAATTAGTGAGCATGTTGTTTTAAAAAGAAAAATTACAGAGGTTGGGTTTGTTTTCATTAACTGATTGAAATATTGTTTTTGGATTGTGTTTTCAAACTAGTATTTATATGATGCTTCAAGAACGGAAATATATGTACTCTTTGGTGATCACCTGATGAGTTGTTTAAGATCACACCCTACTCATACCATTTAGTGTTAGTAGAACCAATCCATTTTTCTGGTTCATGTTTCTAGTTCGATTAATCATGGATTAGGTTTGTCATGTAGCCGATGGTGATCAAGAGGTCACATAAATATTATGTTGTGTTGTATGGAATTAGTTTTGTATTCAGCCTATTTTTTCAGTAGTAGTGGTATTTGGACCAGTTTTTATTTTTGTTGAGATTGATTTGTTTTTGGTTTTTCCACTTGTTTAGTTTATTCATTCAATCATATTTTTTATAGGAAAAATCATTCCCATATTGATGAATTTGATTCCAAAAAATAGTTTATAGCTAATGGGGATTGGAAATTCCCTTTGGTCTATGTCTCATATTGGGTCAGGTGTCAGGTTAGATGGAATCCAAACTCGGTTCCAGTCTTGGTTCATGTAAAAATGGAATCAAATATGGACATTGATATTTGGGGTGTCTAGTAGTTTGAGAATGGGACTGTTGGGACTTTGGAGGAAGGAATAGGAAGGAATTCATGAACCCTTTCTCGTTATGAACCTCGAGTTGCCAAAGTTAGTTTGGGTTTTGAGTATTTTTCATGTTTATATTTTTTATGGACAATGAATAAAAATAGAGGCAAGATAGTGTTATGCAATGGCATCATATGGAGTAGTGGACCATGTGGAGTCTGAGTAAATAGTTCTAGGTCCTCTTAGTTTTTGATGATTACTTTTTTCATGGCCCACTAATCTTGTTTCTATGTTATGCATGGCCACTAGTTACTACTTCTAGTAGTTTGATGCATGTTTTATTTTTCTTTGGTTTTGGTTGGTGTGAGAGAGATTTTACAATGATAGTGTTTTTTGAAATGGAATGTTTTCTTCATGTGGATTTGTAATTGGAAAGAATTTGTTTTAAAATAAAGTGTATTTCATTGAAAATTTAGTGAATTCTTGGATTTTATAATCTAATGGAATGGGCGACCCATTGTACTCCTCATGGAAATTCACATGTGTGTGGGTATGCGTTTAAAGTGCATGTTTCAACATGTGCATGGATGATATTATCATAAGTGGAGTGAAAACATATGAAATGATTCATAGGATACCATGGGTGGTTATTTTAAATAAATATCTTGGGTTGGTTTGTCCAAATTATTTTTAAATGGTGGAATGATTTTGGGAATGGGTTTTTCTTTTAGAAGTAGGATTTGTTTGGGAGAAGTATAATTTTTCATTTTAAATTTGCATTGGAAGAAGGTATTTTTTAAACTAGAGAGAAATGGTGGTTTTTGGAAAGAGGATTTTTGGTTGTGTTTGTATGTGTTTGTCACATGAGCCTGTTTTATTGGATCGATATGTTGTTTTCAATTATGATTTTGTTTGATGTTGATTTTTGTTTTTTGTTCCTTAAGTTATTTAGAATATACATCCTAGAAAGGTCCCCAAGATATCTAGTGGGTCTTGCTACATTTTTTATTCTTCTCATCTGTTTCCTATCCTTTATGGCGACTGAAGTCTATTAGAGGTAATATAATTAACTAAGGAAGTTGAGTGCATTTTTGATCGTTGGAAAATCCTAAAGATGTTATAGTGATTGCTATTTTTGGTTTGTTGGAGGGTACAAAATTGGACAAGTTTGTGGTAATTTATCTGTCATCAATGCATGTTGATATGACATGGGAGGTGTTTATGTCCACTTTCATATGATGGTTTGTTTATAAGGAGGTAAATGTGAAGAAGGTAGAAGAGCTCTTGAGTATTCATCAAGGCAAGTAGTTAGTGAAGGCCTATGTTGAACATTTCAAGGTTCTGATTTCTTTATCTTTAGAGATAGAATTACTGGATCAGTTGAATGATATTTATTTTTTCCTAGGTATTTGTCTAGATATAAAGGAGATAGTACTTTCATTTGTTGAAGTTTTTTTAGAATTCGGTGGATGAAGAGTACTTAGTTGAATTTAATTTTGGGGTGTGGTTTTTGGTAGGTGGTTCTCATGTGGGTTCCCCATTTGGTGGGAGGTGTATTCTAGAGGAACCTATTCTTGGGAAGTCTTCTTCATCAGTTTTAGCTTGTTATTCATCAGAACAGTCATTCATGTTTTTTCAGTGTAGTAAGTTTGGGAATTTGATGCCATATTTTCACAATCCTATACATACTTTTCATCATTGTGGCCATTTGGATCATCTGGAAAAGTATTTTAAGAAGCATTTACTAAAGAAGAAGCCTTGATCAGAGGATGTTAGTGCCTGATTGATGAGTAGTTGGAGCTTTAGTAATCATTTCTCTATCCATATGCCTCAGAGTGAAGCTTTCACAAAGTCAAGAATCCACTGGGTATTTGAGAAAAAATGGATAGATTGTCGCCAGTATAGGAATGGAGATAGATTATGTTTTCTATTATAGTTTCTTCCTCAATGTGAAATTATCTAATTTTAGTAAGATCATCAATGGTATTTTTTTCTTGTAATCCTATTTTGTACCTTGTATGTGAATTTTTAAACAGTTTTCCTCTTGTGAATTTATTTTAGTTTTTATTTGCTCTTGTTTGTAGATATCTGTTATTGTAGAAATTGATGAGTGTAGTTTGTGTTCAAGTTAGCTATTTGAATAAAGTTTCATTCATGGGTTTTACCCTTATGTTGAATGTTTTTTGGCTAAGTTGTCTGTTCCAAGTTGCAGTGAGAGTTTTTTTTGTTATTGTGGAGATGTTTGAGTAGCTCATGTTGGGAGTTCCCATGTTGGTCACCCCGAGGTAGTGCTATTGGGGGTTTCAATGTTGGTCATGTTAGTTGAGTTCTTGGGTTCGGGAGAACCATCTTATGTTTTCATTTTTTATTGTGCTATGGATTACATAGATCTTGTTAGGTGTGAATTGTGAAGTGGAAACTCACCCCGAGTATTGTGTTTTTGTTTGGATTTATTCGGATTTTTAGACAGTGTTTTGTTTATCATTGGGCTGGTTGAATTTCTTAGGGTAGAAAGTGTGCATGGTAGGGAGAATAGTCAAACCCCAAACTTAAAATTCGTTAATATTATAATTTTATTGATCTTGAATCCTTTGGTTGAGGTTTGGGTTGAGTTTCAGTTTAAATTTTTGATTTTATTTTATAAAGTGGATGTTTTGGGTTTGACATGATGTGGAACGAAGTGTGCACATGGTTATGGGAAATTGTGAAACTTCACTTAAGTAACCATGAAACTTGTGTTTGGTGCTTGGTTCTTGGCACATGACTAGTGAACATTTAGGTAAATTGTGCAATAATAATTCAATTCAGTTCTGGAATCAGGTAGAGGTGCTTGGAATTATTTGTGTATGGTTTCGTAAATCGTGCGACCAACCTTTACAGTATATCCTATTCTCTAGTAGAGGGTTCTCAGTTTGTGCATAGTTTTCCAAACAGTATGGCCAATCCATGTGACTTACCAAGTTCATTTAAAATGATAAAATCCAATCTAACCCCTCTGATGTTTTAACCCCAATTTGGTATTTTTATCCCCCATTAGACCTATCCAAACTAGGGGGTCCTCCAAGATCAACCACTCTTTCCCTCCATCCATTTTAAGCCCCTTAAAGGTTCTAAGTCGAGTTCCTTAGATATTTGGTTGTTTTCCACCTCTTTTCTCCTTTATATATTATGATCTTGGTCCCTCTTGGTTGGGTTTCCCTCAAGGACAAACCCTAAGGGTTAGGGTTGTTGTATGCTTTGATTTCATGGATGTTAGGGTGTATAGATTATGTCTGGGTCTTGAATCTTCCTTCCCTCAATGTTTGGGTGCATTTTCACATCATTGAGGTAGGTGTTTCCATCCATTTATTTTCTGACACATTCCTTTGTTGCTTTTTCTTTCCTTAAATGCTTTCAAAATGTTATAACCTTTCTTATGTTGTGATATAATAAAATTTGATGTTATTTTTGTGTTAAAAAATGGGTTATAAATGGGTTTCAAATGAATTATTTGATTACTCAGATATTTATATGCACATAAGGAGTTTTATTATATAATAGTTATGTTTTTAATTTGAAATTGGGTGCATTGGGTAATGTTTTTACTTGATTTTGTTTGGAAGTGTGGTTTTATTATTACTTAACTAATACATATTTAATTAGGTGACCTTTATGTTATGACACTTATTTGTGGGTTGTTTTGTTGTTTATAAACAATAAATGTTTCCTTAAAGATATGTTTTCAAAGTGACATGAAATTCATATGTATTAAATTTTTTTTCCAAAAAGAAAAGGTTTTTTTATAAGTGAGTTTCCATGTTAAGTTTCTTAAATACAATCCATGATTTTTATAAGCGATGATAACCATGTTTTAAAATGATTTTTTTGGGTGTATGTATTTAAAATATACTTTTCCTATGGAAGTGGAAAGGTTATATAAGTTATTCTCTTGTTTTATTTTCAAAGGGGATTTATGAGTCATTCTAGAGGTGTGTAATGTGTTTTTAAATATCCATGGTGCATTGAGTGGATTCATGTGTAGTTTCTAATGTGTCTTTCATATCATGGCATGTTTAGAATTTTAATATTATTTGGATGAGTGATTTTCATAAATGCATATTTGGAACTTCTCATGTTGTTGCATGTTTTTCAATTAGATTGGAAAGAGTTTTGTTTTTGAAACACAAGGGATCGTTTGGAATTGTGTTTGTAAAAGTTGGGTTTTATGTTGGCATATGTTTGAAAATTTATTGAAAACATCGGTAGAGTAAGGCTCGGTTAGTATTTAAAAATTATTGCAAAAGAAATGGATTTTTATGCTAGTTGTGATACTTTTCCTATAATTTGAGACCACTAGAAATTTTTATAAGATCCTATCCAGTGGCTAATGCATGGGAATGTTGTGGTATTTAAACCATTAGAAATTTGGATGAGATCCTCTCTAATGGGTCTCACATGAGAACAATGTTGGTTATGATTTCTATATCAAGTTTCACCAAGTGTTATTGTTATTACTATCATGGGATTTATAGATATCATCTAGAGGGTCAAGTGATGGTTTATTGTCTACCGTGATTAGATGGGTTGATACCCCATTGACTTTGTAGGGATAGGTGGGATGTGCCTATAGATTGGCTAGTTGAGAGCATCCCATTGGTTATTGACTATAGAGCTGTACCATATAATGACAGGTGAGTCTAAATCGAGTATGTATAGGGATCACTCTAGGGATTTTTAAGAAATGATAATAAATTATTATCTATATGTTCTATTTATTTCTACTTATTTTTTTTATTTTATCCTCGTCAGTTTATGAAAACTTGATTTTGTTTCTTTTACTTAATGATTAGCCCTTTTTGATTACCTAGTGTGGGTTTTTACTTAGACTCTATCTTAAAAAAGTGTTATAAAAAGTGAATTTTTTGAGAAGGAAAGCAGTGAAAGTATTGTATTAAAAAGGTAACTTGTGGATATTGGGATTATTTTAATTAGATGGTTAAAAAACTGTTTTTATTGGGTTTTAAAAAATTGATGATGGGAAATTTTAGGAAAGGAAATGTATGGACTCTGTGGTGATTACCTATAGAGCTATTTAAGCTCAAACCCAACTTGTAAAATTCAGTGTTGGAATACCCGAGTTGTTTTTTAGGTGTAGGTTTCTAATTTTTTTTCTCATGGAGCGGGTTGGTATTATGGTTGGTGGTGAACAAGAGGTCACATGGATATCATATTGTGTGTTTCACTCTCATGTTTTTATTGATATTGATTTGTTCAATAGTTGTTGTGTTTGGATTAGTCTGTATTTTTATTGATATTCAATTATCATTAGTTCTTTCACTTGTTAATTTTTTTAATTTGATCATGGTTTATCTAGAAAAAATCATTCCCAGAGTGATTACATTGATGCTCTACACTAGTTTCCAGCCCATGGGGATCATAAACACCATTCAAACACTATCTCAGTTTGGGTCAGGTGTTAGGTTGGATGGCATCCCATCTTAGTTCCAAGATCAGTTTGTGATGGGTTAAATACATGAAATTATAATGAATCAACATGAAATTATAGTTTTCCAACTAAATAATGGTGTAATAACTCCACATATCCAATAAAGAACAATAATTACAAAATTTTCATCTACATCTCACAGAATATAGAAAACATTGTCCTCTATGGATATTTTAGTGATGTGAAATTGAGAAATAATAATATAGATGACGAAGACATATGGGAGGAGTCTCTTATATACGAATAAATTGGGTGAATCCCATTTTAATTAAAATATTTGAACATTCAAAATTTCAATATTTATAATGTATTATAAATATTGTGAACTAGAAGGGTTCCCAAATAGGTTTCTCATTCAACCTAATACCTCAAAAGGGATATCAAAATTCTTACTATTAACTCACATGATCCAATGAATTTCCACAAACCTAACTTTTGTATTTAGTATGAAACTCTAAAATAATTAACTTCTAAACCTCAAACTAAATCTAAATAATTGAAATAAAAAACGAATTAAATAAATAAAAATTACATTATGGGTGATTCATTATATATATATATATAAAATAAGTGGGTGTGTTTGTAGATAAATACCAAAAATAATACAAAAATACATGTGATACTCTTTGGTAGAGGGTTCATTAATGACTCAAATATACTATAAAATGGTTCCATCAACATACACTGTATTATTATATAAATATTATTTTTCTATTTCTTGGGTCAACTGATGTATGATAGTGGAGATCCAAAATGTGGTATTGTTTTGTTTCCATATTGGCGGCACTATAACTAAAGAGAAATGATGTTTAAAACTTATTTATCTATACATAATTCAAAATAGATGAATAATAACATTTTTAAAATATGTTTAGACATAAAAAACATGTCAAACATTCATATTACTTCATCACTAGTTACACCATCGATAAATGTTTCCATTAATTACATGATGTTGTTTGTACATATATTATGTGTTATTAAAGACATGATTAGTATTTTTACTACTTATAATATAATTTTATTTCATAAAAATGTTTTTTTGATAGAGTGGTAGGGTATAAGTTGTGGTAACATACATTGAATGAAAAATTCATACCACAAACAAATCTTATTAAGATATATATTGATCATATTTTATATGTTCAATGTAAATAAAGGTAGAAGTTTATATGAGATCATGGGGTTTAATATATATAAAATGAGTGGAGAATGTTTGTATTTTTTATAGGATTATAAACTCCAAGATGAAATATTATATCCTTGGACATTCATTTTGAGATATCCTGCACAAGTGAAACTATTATTTACCCTTTAATAATTTTCGTATCATCTGGTATATATATATCTGCTATGGTATTGGAGATGGTGTTATAGAAAAAACTATTTGTACATTGGGATGCATGTTTATTTGATTATTGGAAAAATAATTAAACATCTTATTTTATATTTTTTATTCTTATTGATGGAATTAATTAAATAATGATATGGAGTATCTATTGAATTGATAAAGTCATATAAGCTCCCTTATAGGATGAGAACCTTGAATGTCTATGACTATATTCACATATATATATATTTATATGCACACACAACGAAAAACATACTATGATGGGACACATTGAATATTGACTACAAGGTGAGATTACTCATAATCACACGAGACTCCCTCTCATGATGTTCACACTTGGTAATATATAAGATTGGAGATCGTGATAATTTAACCGCCTATTGGAATTGTGCATGTTCATGGGTCATCTGATATTACTATTCATATGAACATTTAATGGTTCATAAACATGGATATTATTAGTAATGCATGTCACAATTCCCATACAGATATGTATTTCATAAACCACAATTATACATTTCATGGTGAATTAGTAAATTTTGGGATCATCTCAAGTGATGTGTTATTAATTAATACACCATCAAAGGATTATCCCATACATTTTTATTTAATATGATTTCTTTACCCATTTATTGAAAAGTAAGAGTTTTATTAAATTCCATATCCATATTGTTATAAAGATTTTCTTTCAGATAGTAAATGAAATATGTATTAATCATTTAGGTTGATTACCTAGTTGTGGAAATTTCTAGATAAGATGTTGTGAAAAAGGGTTTATGATACATATAAATCATTTAAGTGAGGTTTATGATTTTTTGACATTAAATTCATTCTATAGATTTCATTTACCCATTGTTATAATGTAATCATTGACTATAGTAACTCCTAAATAATTACAAATAGAATGATGTACAATAGGTCACACACAATGTGTTTCCATTGATCTCAATTAAATTCTATTTGAATTTATGTATGGAATAAATAATATTCTCAAGGTTAAAAAATAATTATATTCATGTTTGATTGATTGAAAATATTAAAAATGGACTTAATAAAAATTTATTCATCAATAAATATTTTAGTTATTTACATGAATAATGAATAAATATTTATTTTCCAAAATTTGAATATAATATTTATTTTATTTAATTAATATTTAATAAATATATTTTACAGACTATGTAATGAGTATAAATTTGGTAATAAATATTTAAAAAACATTTACTCCTATGTTCTATAAATGTTGGAGAGGATGAGCATAATGAGATCATGGATGGTGATTAGTATGAATTTTGAAGCCTATAAAATATTTTTTACCATTTAAATAGTAATCACAAGAAATAAAATAATAATTATTTTATTATTATATTAAATTAGATAAGATATGTTTTATTTTATTATAATAGTGTTGTTATGAAATTATATAACATTTTTAACCCAATCCATTACTCTATAAATATATTTTTATGTCTATTATGTCGGGTAAATTGACAATAGAGAATCGCTTCACAAAATTTATATCACTCAATATTCTTCCATCTCTCATCCTCTCAAGAATTATAAGAATAAGGGATAATACTTCAAGACCAAATAATCATGTATAGATTATTATAAACAACACAGGGAAATTGATCCACTATTCTAGCACCCGACATTCCATCAGTGTTTTCTAGAGATCAGTGGACCACTTGTGGATCACTAGTGGAGGAAATCCTCTTTGGGTCATCCTGAAATATTAATGGTAATCTCAAAAGGGTTTTTTGATAATCAATGTCTTCATTGATGAAAGATCCAATGACCATGTATTCATTTTTAAAATCTGAAGAATTTTATTATAAATTTATAGTGGATTATATCATATTATAGATCCAGGATTCAAATGTTAATATTATATTAAAAAAATTCATTGGACATTACAAATAAATATTTTTCAATTTTATAAGGATCAATAAAATTGGTAAAAAACCATATTGGCCATTCCCCCATAAATTCCTTCTACTATTTTTGGGATCTTCTTATTGTATCTTTGAATTCATGGTTTTTATTTATTATTTTATATTTGATTACTGGTTGATTATGAAGAATATTTGTTATATCATTCATTTCTAGATTATTTTTTCATTAATATAATGATTAATTAAAAATACTTTGAATTTTTAATTTTCATCAATCGTGATTCAAAATTCCTCATTGTATAATAACATATAGAGAAAGATAAGAGATTCTATTTCTATGTGTAAATTATTATGTCTAATAGTCTAGGTTGTATGGAATGTAACCATAATACAATTCATGTACCACAATTATATTAACCAAGATATATCATGGGATATAGGGAATTATAAGGTGAATTACCATGTAAGGGATTTTTTTACACTGCATGTTGATCGGGGTAGTCATGGAACCTAACTAATTAGATTACATAACACATTGTAGGTGTATATGTTATTTAGTCTACATGCTATGTCGAATAAATTTTTGTTAATTGTATGGTCAAACATAAGGTATCTAGCTATATGAGACTTTATGCTAGATTATTCGTATGACACAAGGTGTGTATCTAGCACACACATCTTGTAACCCATTAAATCTCATGTCTAAAGTGGACACTGATTTAATAGGTCGGTTGCATAGATAATTGGATAAGTGGATCAAATGGTGTGTAACAAAATTACATGTTGTATGATTCCTTTTAGAGAACCCTTTAAGTCCTTTTGTGAGTTACATGGAAACATGAAAAGTATAAAATAAATTTCTAGGTTATTAGTTCATTCCGTGTAGTCTTTACAAGGTACACATTGATGCCCCATGAATTTATGCCAATAATAAGGTAATCAAGGAACACATAGTGTAACTCATAGGTAAACTTCTTGTATTATCCAAATAATGGATGGTATGAAATTACATAAAAATATTTAATTATATAATTAAAAGCTAATTACACTTTTTCACTAAATGTGATTAAAATTTTAATAATTGTTTTAATGAATTAATACATGATTAATTAATTAAATATAAGTATTTTTATTTATTGTTTATGATATTTTTTTAAATTAAGGAATTGATGATGTAAATCTCCATGAGAGTTTCAATTTTCATTAATGATTAATGGAATTATTTAATTAATTAATTGAACATATAATAATAAAATCTTATTAATATTAAGAATAATTATTGAATGGAAATTAATGTCAGTTAGTATGAATTTTCATATTCATATCATCAGTTTTATCATAAATGATCTTTTGGAAGATCTATGTATGTGTTGGTTTTATTTTCTCTAATTTATTGCATAGTGTTGAAATTATTTATTATTATATTTAATATAATGTTATACTCATCGTACCCTCTAGTTATTATGTAGTACCTGAATGTTCAAGGTGATTTATGTAATTAAACTTAACCATTCCTTTTGTTCCCAACACTTTCGTATATGTTATAAATATATGTAATACAAGCAGTTTCCTAGGGCATGTAGAGATATATCTGTAGATGCCGGAAAAGTTCGTTGTTCCCAAACGAAGTTCCGGGTAAGGAAGGCGAGGTCATATTTGGAGTCAGAAGCATGTTTCGGAAGGCCCGAAGGCCTTGCGCGAAATATCGAAGGCCCGCGCACAATATTGACTATGCGCGCGCAATCCTTCCGGGATTCGCGCAATGGGCCGAGCCGGCGCGTGATTTTCTGCGCCCGACGTCCCTGCGCGACCCTATTGCGCGTCGGGCCCCTATTTCGTGCCCGGGCCGAATTGCGCGCCCGCGAACCGAATTGCGCGCCCGGGGTTGCCTATAAATACAAGGCGACCCCCGACGTTTTGAAGGTGGCCAGAATTCGAAGAGTCGCTCGTGCGCGCAATCCCACCCCCTCCGCACGCAATGCCGACCTTTAGGTAACCTCTTTTATTTCGCGCAAGCCAGCCTCGGGGTTCGCCTTCGCGCGCAACCCCTTTGGCTTCTTTCCTTTGACCAATTCCTCACCCGAAGGCTTTCGCGCGCAAAAGAAGCCTCTTGCGCGCAATTGCTCCCCGGGTGCGCGCAATCCAGCCCGATTGCGCGCACCCCCCTTACTAAGTGGCCATTCCTTAAAGAATGGACTGTTGCCCCCGCGCGCTATCAGAGGCCCGGTGCGCGCAATCTCCACCTTCCGCGCGCAAAGTGCTGGCCCAATTGCGCGCCAGCCCGCCCAATTGCGCGCCGACCCGCGGTATTGCGCACCAAGCTCCTCTTTTGCGCGCAAACCGCCAGGGTCGCCTCCTTTGACCCCCTGAGGGTATCCGCCTACGTGGCGCCCGATGATCTTCATCCCGGGTGCCCGCACCGTGCGTTGTCTTTCTGTGCGGCCCTCCAGGCTCGCGCGAAGTGACACGGACCCATCGACGGCAACTACACGTCCAAACTGCACGACGTTAAACTGCCTAGCATATCGTCCAAGCTGCATGACGTTAAACTGCCTAGCATATCGTCCTCAACACACGACGTTAAACTGTACTTCGTCCGGCAAGACGTTAAACCGTCCGCTTCGTCCTCAACACACGACATTAAACTGTACTTCGTCCGGAAATACGTTAAACCGTCTGCATCACCCGATCCCGTGCCTCGCACGCAGGGTCCCCCCGGCTTGGATGTGGCCCCCACCTGCTCGTCTCTGCAGGGATGTCGGGATTGCCCCTCTTTAGGGATGATTTATTGGAGTGGCCTTCGCCCACGGGGGCAGGGTATTACAAACCCCTAGTTTCTTGTGGGGGACTGCACATGTGTATCTCCATTGTGCTTCCCCACTGCCGAAGACAGTGGATGGCGTGACAGGGATCAAGGTGTCTCTTACCTTCGGCCCAAGTCCCTCTTCAACTGAGCTTTGCCGCACTCAGGTTGCCTCAGTGCGTAAGTCCTGACAGAATGAACTACGTGGACTTTGATCCCTGTCTCCTAAACAGGGTACGTAGGAAGCCTCCCTGAGGTTCAAGCCCACCACCTAGTCGTCCCGGTCGTATTCACGTCGGTTCGTCCATCAGTGGACCCCTCTCGGGTTCACATTCGCGTCGATTCACCTATGAATCCACCCTTGTGGGAGACTGCACGTGTGTATCTCCATTGTGCTTCCCCACTGCCGAAGTCAGTAGAGGGCGTGACAGGGATCGAGGCGTCTCTCACCTTCGGCCCAAGTCCCTCTCCAACTGAGCTTTGCCGCATATGGGCCTCCTTAGGGTGTAAGCCCCAAACACCAGCGTCCAGCACGACGTGAAACTGTGATCCACCCGGCCATTCCATCCCCCTCTGTGTGAGGTGGTTCGGTTCAATCCTCCGCCCGGCAGCCTCGACCTCCTTGTGAGTCGGCTTGCCATCGTCCAGCATGACGTTAAACTGTATATCCGAACTATGCTGACTTTGATCCGCGCTAACGCGCGGTACGTAGGAAGCCTCTACGGGGTCCAAGCTCTTCGCTCCATCATCTATCCTGATCCTTACCCGGGCCGCCACATCCCGGTGGGGTCATGCCACTTCGTTCCACTCCACTTCACCCAGGAAGCCGCCCATGTGCTGGCCTCAGCGTTGGAGGTTCCCCGCAAGGGGTTCTGTCATCTGATCCACTCCTCTTGTTGATCAGTCCGATGCCGTCCCTGCTGGACGTTAAACTCGCGGCATACCCTGTGTTAAACATGGGAAGCTGAGGAAAACCTCAGGTAACGCAGTTCCCCGCACCCAGCGCGGGATGCCTCAGGCCATCACGCCTTCGAGAAGCCCTATTAGGGACGGAAGGCAGACATGCAGAGTCGCAGTGTTAAGACACGCCCCCAACACCCGGAGTTACCCGGTCTCCTCACCGCAGGTTGCTGCCCCGACCAGACTCCTTGGAGCGTCTGGGCGGAAGCAGCGTAATTAACCGGTGTCCATGAAGATATGGCGCCGGGAACGAGATTCACGAACATTCTTAAATCTATGAGGGAGACCCGGATTAGGCGACGAGTTCCGAGGAGACGTCCACGGAATGAGGAGCCGACATCCCATCATCCCGGTTTCGACCAAGGAGCAGACGTCCCTGAATAAGGGACGGATGCCTCCTGCCTTTGGAAAGCGGGACTGCGGGGCCACAAGCCGCGCTCCCATCCCCTCGGGTCGACGGGGGCATGCGCGAACGTGTCCTGGCGGAACAACGTCGGAACAGAAACCGGACACACATCTGCACCGAAACAGAAAAATGGTGAACCCGACGTGAATCTATTCTCCTCAATACGAAGACCGATAGCTTTCAGAGGTGTTGGAAGACTAGCATGTTTCCCGACCAAGCATTCAGCACCGGGCACGGAACCCGCCAGGGGCTGGGGAAGGGAAATCGGGCACTCCGTCTCACGACGTCGATGGCCTGGGTTCCCCCCACAGAAGGAGTCATGGCACTAATGATCGATTGTCGATTCCTTTTCCTGTCAGTATTAACGGGTTCTTCTACCTGTCTTCAGGAATCAGGTCGCCCGATCCAGTGCCCGATCGCCGCCCGCCCACTGGCGCAGGGGTAGGGGAAACACCGACGCGGATACTCCGCGCGGTCCCGCCCGTTCCACAGACGTCCCAGCAGCCGCAACTGTGGGACAACCACGCCCTCTCTCCCCCTCGGAGGTCATCCAGAAAAGGGTGATCAACAACTTGGTGCGGAGATATGAGGAAGAGGGAGTCATCCCCACCAGGGACATGGATCGCCTAGACCTCGAGGAAGTCGCACCTCGCCACCAACGCCGCCCCCGAGGGCCGCGCAGGGAGGCACCGCTGCCTACCTCGACGTTCAACCGCTTCGGGAGTTTATCCCCGGAACGCTCCAACAGCTCCTTCCCCTATGCGGATGAGGTGGAGGATGTCCGGGACAACCCTATCCGAGATTCGCTTCAGGGATCCGCGATAAGGGCTCTTCCCAGGTCACGTCGACACCGCCGCCCGACTTCTCAAGTCGAAGAGCGGGCTCTCCACCTGCCTGCGCCGCTGATCCCGACTCGTCTGTCCCGACGCGAACGTTGGGCGCGAGCAGAAGAGGATGCCCACCTTGGGGCCCTAGCAACAGCGTCCGCGTTGGCCCAAGCCACTGCTGGCTCCAGTCACCGGGCCCCTGCGCATCCTGAGCAGGGGCACTTCTATGCCCGACCTGGATCGAGGCCCCGACCGCCCCAAAGGCAGGTTGGGTTGACTCTCCCGGTTGCTGGTACAGGCAATAGCCACCGCGGACCACCTCGCGGTAGCGCTATTCACCAGCAGGGTCTACTCAGTGTGGCCGATCCAAGAGGCATGGGTGATCCCACCTTCCGATCCCGGCCCGGAGGCCTGCCCGGAAGCATCTCTCCCCGCGTCCTCTTTGATATCTGTCCCGGTGCTCCTCGCACCTTGGTTTCCAGTCCTCTTGGCCCTAGCACCGGTGCGGCCAGAGGACGCCAGGACAGAGATCAGCCACGCCCCGAAGAACCACCCAGGGGCAGGAAGGCGAGGCGTCGACGTCGAGGGAGGAATGTTACGGAATTCCGGACAGAGATCCGACCGGTTCATTTCTTTGATACAGAGGCGGAGTATGATTCGGCGACAGAGCCCTCCCCCCGATCCCGCCAGTCAAGGGTAGGGGTAGGAATGCGGCACGTCAGCCTCGTACTCCCCGAGAGCGAGATCGATGTGATCCCCACTTCTCTCCGAAGGTATATCCGGAGTAGCGAGGGCCTGGTAGACCCCCAAGGATCAAGCTTGCGGTTGGTACTGGCCCCTCCGGAAGCGCCTTCTGCCTCGATCGGAGAAGCCAGAGACCTTTTCTGGGGACCGACGGTCGAGCCACGATCTAGTGCACCCTCGGCGAGCACCGAAGCTACGGCAAGATGTTCGCTCGCCGGCCCGTCCTATCGTGATGTGGTAGCTGGGGCACCGCCACCCTCAGAGGGCGGTCCGGGATATGGAGGCCAATCGGCCTGCTTGCCGTATTCACCGCCAGCCAGCCCGCCGGCCCGGCGGCCCGCCTCGGCACCACTGCCGGTTCCCCGTCCATTCCCAGTTGCTGAAAGGGACCAAGAAGACCTGGGTCTCGAGTTTGTGTCGTGGAGCTTCTGGACCGTCCTTGCAGAGGGTCACTTCCCTGAGAAGTTTTGGCCAGTCGCAGGACCAGACTTTGATGCACCAGAATCGCTCACCCCGGATGAGTTCGAATGCTTCCGCCGAACTCTCCGGGAGACTCACTCCCGTCTTCACTGCCTACAAATGCCATATCCCGGGATTCAAGAACACCTGGGGGATATTGGTGAGCAGTGCCGTCAGATCGACCTGGCCACGCTCCCCGCGGTTCGGCACCCTGGGTCATTTGGGCACCACGAGGCCCTCCAACAACGATGCGTTGAGTGCTTTCAAGTACTCCGCAAGGTTATCGAGGAAGCCACCCCCATGTGTATATCCATGGATGGGGGCAGTACGCTGACCTATGCTTCAGTGCGATTCGCCGACAGCCCGATTCGCTGGGTGGCCCTGAGAGTACATCCCCAGGGACGGAAACGGTCAATATGGCTGACCTGTCGGGAGAGGGGAACGACTTGGAACTTCTCGACGGGGGCTCTCCCCCCGAAGACAAGCCGTCGTTGGATCCATCGGTGAGAGTTACTCGTCACCAGAGGAACCTCCTGGGTCTCCCCACACCCACTGAAGCACTGACGTTGAGCCGAAACGTCAGCAAAGGTAAAGAGCACGACAGAGCTATAAAGCCCGCTGACCCATCTGCCTCCATGCAGAGGGCGGAGGAGGATCCCGAAAAGGCCACGCTACGTCAACAGCTCGCCGAGCAGAAGAAGCTAGTTGACCAGCTCCTCGCCGAGCGCGCTGCATAGTGGCGGCCTGACTACGGTGATCCTAGGCCAGGACAGCAGGGACAGGAACAACCACTCCTCGACGAGGCTCTCCCGGGAAACCGTGATTACGCCGTGTTTGTCGACAGGGGAGAGGCCATTGCCTATGGCAAGAGGGAGCGATACGTTTCACCACACCCTCCCGAGCGGCGTGACTACCTGAGAGACCCCGCTCGGATTCCTCCCGCTGCCCCAAGGGCCGCTCCGCCCGCCATCCCACGAGCTGCCGAGTTCGACGACCCGGTCAACGACCCGATTGAAGAGCCATGCAATGCACTCGTGGTTAGAGATCCTCGCCAGGACTGGCACCCATGTCCGGGAGATCCGATGGCGGCACTCATCGCCCGCTTGGAAGCCTTGGAGACTCGGAAAGTGGCGATCCCACCGGACGACAAGCCATACCCAGCATGGGTGGATGACATGCCGGCGCCTCCGGGATTCGGGAACCCCACTTTCGCCCCCTTCAACGGGACTGGAGATCCGCCACAACATTTAGACCATTTCAACTCGAGGTGCAGGCCCATGTTGGGAACTCCGGCGCAGCAGAAGGCCGCTAAGCTTCGCTGCTTTGTCCAGACACTGGAAGGGCCAGCATTTGTCTAGTACAGCCAGCTCCCCGTCGGGTCGATAACTAGCTAGGAGGACCTTCGTAGACAGTTCCTCTACCAGTTCAGTTCCACGACCCGGAAGACGAGTATCGCAGACCTCTTCAAGTGCAAGCAAAGGCCTGATGAGCGAGTCGTGGATTTCGTCGCCCGATGGAAGGGTCTCACGTATTCCCTTGACATGCCATTGACTTAGGATCAGTTGCTGAAAATGTGCGTCGGGAACGTCAAGACCGAGCTGGTCCCTTCCTTGATCACTCAGAATTACCCCGGAGGGTTCAGGGACTTCTCGTACAAAGCTCAACGTCTTGAGGAAGCCCTGCAACAGGCCAGTCAGGCACACCCGCTGCCTCCTATGATCCCTGCAAGGAGAGTCAGCAGGGCTGAGCCTGCTGCTGTTGCCCAGATAGAGGCCCCCAGGCAGTTGGAGCTGCTGCCGGTGAGGCCAGCTCCACAGCCTCACAGGAATCCGCCTCCACGGGCTCAGTTCCCGGCCCAGCAGCGGCAGCCCCAGAACCGGCCGACCCCTCCGCGTAATGTACCGCCAAAACCCAGGCGAGATAATCAGGGTCCACCTCCTCGGTAGGCCCCTCCAGCCCCTCGTCAAGACCACGCTCCCAGGGGCCCGCGATACCTGACTTACTCATTTCACAAGGATCAGGTCCCCGGTTATTTCCGGAGCGCCCTGGAGCAGAGAATTGTGCGACTGCCTGAGTGTTGGAGGCCAGAGGAAGCACATCTCACGGATAACCCCCGCTACTGCCCTTACCATTGGGCTCTAGGGCACACCATCCGACGGTGCTACGTGTTTAAGGACTGGCTCCAAGACAAGATTAACAACAATGTAATCAGGTTGGGCCCAGCTCCAGCACAAGTGGCGGGTGTGTTCGTGGGATCAGATGACGATAGTGGCGACGAGGACGAATGGCAGCTGGTCTCCGACCGCGGATCCCAGAAGTATAAAAACTGGATGGCCTGCAAGACGATCATTCGTGCCCATGGAATCATCCGTGCGCGCTTGAATCAGCCTGAGCCCCCAGAATCTGCGGGTGCTGCTTCGGCATCATCGTCCCAGCCTGCCTCTTCCGAGAAGAGCAAACGGCGGCGGCGCAAGAAGGAAGAGCGCGCCCCACCAGTTCCGCCACTATCCCACACTCTCGGTGATTTCATGCCCCCGGAGATGGGGATCCCTCCCCGGATCCGCCCGGTGATGAATGATTCATCCGATGACAGTGTAGGGTATGCTTCGGTTAATACCGTCGAGCTGGTAAATCCGTTTTCGGTTCCCGACGTTGAAGAACACCAGGTGGACCTCCCTAGTGTCCCCGGTCATCGCCACCGTCGGAGGAACCACAACAACAGGAGTCACTGGGGAACAACAGTTGGTACCTCCAGCCAGGCCGTGCACGCCACTGAGACTAGGCAGCAGGCTCAAAACCGAGCTCAGCGCGCGCAGCCCCCCCCCCCCCCCATCCGGGGATGACGGATTTGCCTCCGCCACTGTTTGTGGTGTGGGACCAGGCAGAACTACCTCAGCCGCGTCGCGACCAGCTCCGTCCTGCCACGAGTCCATCCCGGCCTCCTGGCCCCAGTACGGTGACTACTTCCCGGGCTTCAACCAGTGAACAGCGGGATGCGCCAAGCACCAGTCGGCCGCCGGTCCAACCGGAAAGGCCCGTCATGCCTCCAACCGCAGAGCAACCTCTTGAAACCAGGGGCTCGCGCTTGGAAAGAAAGTATGATGTCCTGAAGCACTTGGCCGACATCCCAGCAAGGCTCTCCATCCTTGAGGCTCTGCGCCTGTCACCTGAGATGCGCGAGGCGCTCGCTGAAGCCCTGAAGAGCCCCCTCCAGTTTGAGACGGAGGTTGCAGCTGCAGAGGCCTTTCACGCCGAAAAGATTGAGGACGCCAAATGTCAGGCAGTTATCTCGTTCTCTGGTGAGGATGAAGACCCTCCTATACATGGGCACATTCGTTCGCTGTATGTTACTGGCCAGTTCAATGGCCTTGAAGTCCGGCGCTGTCTTGTCAACACGGGGTCCGGGATTAATCTGATTCCAACTCGGACGCTCCGGAGATTGGGGTTGTCTGAGGATGAATTGATTCCCTCCGACCTCAGGATCCAGGGGTACAACCGCACCGAGCAAAATCCGGTCGGCAGGATATGTTTGAAGACCTAGTTTGGTGACCTGGTTGCCAACACCGAATTCATGGTAGTCTCTCAGGACAATGCGTATAACGCATTGATGGGCATGCCATGGCTCCACCTTCATGCGGCGGTTCCCTCATAATACCACCAATGCCTTAAATACTCCCTTAATGGTCGAGTAGGCGTGCTTCAGGGAGATGCCTCTCCTTTTTCCTCATGTGAAGCCCGCTATCTGGATGCGGACTATTACAAGAGAAAGGATAAGCAGATCCTGACAGGTGGGGTTGAGCCTGTCGCTGTTGGAAGCGATCCCTGGGCAAGTTTGGATGACGCTTACGTCCTCCCGATCCATCGGTTGGACGTAGCCATGGTCTCGACGGCCTATGAGTCTCCTGATGAGATGACCGCGACCGCCCATGCCAGCACCAGCGGCCCAGCAGGATCTGGTAGCCCCAATGCAGTTTCCAACGCAGTCTCTCCTGTGGACGATCCCTCCCCGAGTGGAGAGGACGTGGAAGATGCACCCCCAGCCTTTGAGGAGGGCGTCTCTGCCACGGTCGATGAGTTAGTACAGGTGAACCTGGGAACCGAGGCAGATCCAAGACCCACATTGGTCAGTGCCGCCATGCCCTCTGAGGAGCGGCAGTAGTACGTGGACTTCCTCAGACAGCACCGTGATGTGTTTGCTTGGGGCTATGACGAGATGCCGGGGCTAGATCCTCAGGTAGTCGTCC
Source organism: Viscum album (assembly GCA_963277665.1). Classification (NCBI taxonomy): domain Eukaryota; kingdom Viridiplantae; phylum Streptophyta; class Magnoliopsida; order Santalales; family Viscaceae; genus Viscum; species Viscum album. The sequence continues at coordinate 54,503,390 of OY728143.1, read as the reverse complement.
ACCGCCTTGGTCTCCCGGCGAACCATCGTGGGTTCAAGCAGCCTCCCAAGAAGATGCACCCATTCCATGGTGCCATGGTTGAGGGCGAAGTTGACAAGCTTTTCAAAGCCAACTTCATGAGGGAAGTTCAGTACCCCAGATGGCTCGCCAACATCGTGCCGGTCAGGAAGAAGAACGGGAAGATCAGAGCCTGTATCAACTTCCGCGATCTCAACCGCCACTGTCCGAAGGATGACTTTCCCCTTCCGGTGACAGAGCTGTTGATTGACGCCACGGCAGGGTTCCAAGACCTCTCCTTCATGGATGGATACTCCGGATACAACCAAATCTGGATGGCCCCCGAGGATGAGGAGTTCACTGCCTTCAGGGCCCCCCAAGGTATCTTTTGTTACCAGGTCATGCCCTTCGGCCTGAAGAATGCAGGTTCCACCTATCAACGGGCGATGCACCGCATATTCAAGCCAATCCTCGGCACACTGGTGGAATGCTACGTCGACGACTTGGTGGTCAAATCGCGCCAGCGTCAGGACCATCGCAAAGATCTTGAGAAAGTGTTCGGCTTCCTCCGGTCTCGCTGCCTGAAGATGAACCCGTTGAAGTGTGCCTTCGGGGTCACCTCCGGGAAGTTTCTTGGCTTTGTGGTAAGATACCGGGGTATTGAGATCGACCCAGAGAAGATCAGGGCGATTAGCCAGATGCCTCCCCCAGGTAACATCCGGGAACTGCAAGGGTTCCAAGGCCACTTAGCCTATATACGCCGATTCATCGCGAATCTGGCCGGCAAGTGTAAGCCCTTTTCTCGGCTCATGAAGAAAGGTTCCACCTATGTATGGGATAAGGAGTGTCAGACCGCTTTCAAGGAAATCAAGCAGTACCTGCTTCAACCTCCGGTTCTGATGCCGCCTGTATCCGGGAAGCCACTGGTCCTTTATGTGACTACCCTAGAACGGTCCCTTGGTGCCCTTCTCGCCCAGAAGAACAACGACGGAACATAGAATAGCCTCTATTACCTCAGTCGCATGCTCCTCGATGCGGAAGTTAGGTATTCCCCCATCGAGAAGAGCTGCCTGGCGCTCGTATTTGCCATACAGAAATTACGGCACTACTTGCAGCACCACGAGGTACAGTTGGTTTCTCAGGTAGACCCGTTGAAGTATATCCTGAGCCGGCCTATGTTGACTGGCCGTCTAGCGTGGTGGGTTGTGATTCTCCAGCAGTTCGACATCAGGTATGTGTCTCAGAAGGCCATCAAAGGGCAAGCATTGGCAGACTTTCTGGCTGCTCACCCGACCTCCGCGGATCAGCCGCTGGTTCTAGGATTTCCGGATGAGGCCTTTCTCTCGGTCGATCGTGCCGATCCATGCTGGCAGATGCACTTTGACGGTGCCTCCCGGAGCCCCACCGGTAGAAGACTCGATAATCCTAAGCTCAACAAAGTGGGCTTGGGTATCATCTTCATTACCCCGGAGCAAGCCGTGCTGCCATACTCTTTCCTGTTGTCAGAGGGCTGTACCAACAATGAGGCGGAATACCATGCCCTCATCACTGGCCTCGAGTTAGCTCTCGAGATCGACGTGCCCCATCTGTGTGTGAAAGGGGACTCCGAGCTGGTCGTTCAGCAGATCAATGGCGACTATGTTGTCAGGAAGCCGGAACTTGTGCCATTGCTGGAGTGCACCCTCCTCCTGATGGCCCAGTTCCCTTCTCGGCCATAAATTGTCCATATTCCCCGGTCGCAGAACGGTTGAGCAGATGCTTTGGCCAGCCTTGCTGCGTCACTCGCAGAGCCTGAACAGGACAACCTTATCGTCCGCATGACGCACCACAGGCTCATCGCTCCCGTTATCCCGGAGGGAGATCGCGGCCCGTCGGTAAGTAATCTGACCATGGTTGCCCATGTGCCCGGAGCCCCGAGTACCACAGATGTGGCAGTCGAACCAGCCCCTGATTGGAGGACTCCCCTGGTTGAGTACCTCCAACATGGCACTCTCCCGTCGGATCGGGCCGAGCGCGAGCGAGTTCGACGCCGTGCATCGCAGTTTGTCCTCCAGAGCAGTCCCGGCCTGGAGCAGATCCTCTATAGACGCGGATTTGATGGTGTTCTCCTCCGTAGCCTTCAAGGAGTTGAGATCCCATGAGTCATGAAAGAGGTTCATGCTGGTTCATGTGGTGCCCATCAGACTGGGCCGAAGCTGTCCCACCAGATTCGGAGGTTGGGATACTTCTGGCCCTCCATGATCCATGACTGCATCGAGTATGCCAGGAAGTGCCATGCGTGCCAGGTTCATGAGAACTTTGTGCATCGGCAGCCGGAGCCTCTCCACACCACCAGGTATTCTTGGCCCTTTGCAGTCTGGGGGCTGGACGTTGTGGGACCTTACCCGCCGGCGACGGCTCGCCAGTGCCGGTTCATTCTGACCGCCACAGACTTCTTCTCCAAATGGGCAGAGGCGATTCCACCCAGAGAGGTCAAATCCTGTTCTATTGCTGACTTCGTGACCTCCAACATCATTTATCGATTTGGAGTGCCTCACGCTATCCTCACGGATAACGGAGCCAATTTCTGAGCAGCCGAGTTGAAGAAGTTGTACGCCAAGTACAACATTCGCTCGAACCATACATCTCGCTATCACGCGCAGGTGAATGGACAGATTGAGGCGTTTAACAAAACCCTCTCTAACATTCTGCAAAAGATGGTTGGTCAGAACAAGAAGAGTTGGCCGGACAAGCTCCCCAACGCCCTCTGGGCTTATCGGACGACGACTCGCAATTCCACCCAGATGACCTCTTATTCCCTGGTGTATGGAGCTGAGGCCGTCCTGCCCATTGAGATCCAGTTACCGTCCTTGCGCACTGCGGTCTACGACCAGCAAGCGCCGGACAGAGCTGCTGAAGCCCGTCTAGTCGAGTTGGAAGCACTGGATGAGAATAGGCTTCGCGCTTTGCACAACTTGGAGAGGCATCAAAGCAGAATAGATCGAGCTTTAAATAAGAAGGTTCGCCTCCGCTCCTTCCTGCAGGGTGACCTAGTACTGGACCTAAGAGCACCAATGATACCCGGCAGGAAGCCGCCCAAGTTGGAGCCCAAGTGGGAGGGACCTTTTGTCATCCACAAGGTCTATCCCAATGGCGCGTACTCCCTAGAGACTATGGATGGTGAGCGTGTCACTCCTCCCACCAACGCTAGGTTCCTCAAGCAGTACTTCGCCTGAGTGTCATCGTCCAACATGACGTTAAACTGTACTTCATCCCGCATGACGCTAAACTGCACCACGTCCGAGCTACAAGACGTTAAACTGTTCAGCATTCGTCCTGCATGACGCTAAACTGCACCTCAAGAACTAAGTGCGGCTTGATTCCCATCCTTATGGGATACGTAGGACCGCCTGAACATTCATGTTTTAGGCCCAGCCCCATCCTTCGGGAATTTCCATCCCATCTCGGGCCCTTGGCCCAAGTGCCTCTGGGTATGCGGCGTATGGTGTGAACGCGGGGCTATTCCCTCATTCACGTCGGTTTGCTCGCCACGCTGTACGCCCCCCACGTTTGGGGATGCCTTCCGCTCCCCCCTTTCGTTTTCGTCCTGCATGACATTAAACTTCACTTCAAGAACTACGTGCGGCTTGATTCCCATCCTTATGGGATATGTAGGACCGCCTGAACATTCATGTTTCAGGCCCAGCCCCATTTCCCGGGAATCTCTATCCCGCGTTGGGCCTCTGGCCCAAGTTCCCCTCCTTTTTGTGCGAGGCGTATGGCGTGAGTGGGGGATTATGTCCTCATTCACGTTGGTCTACTGGCCGCGCCGTACGCCTCCCCTGTGTGTGGGACTACCTCACACCCCTCATCGTCTTGCATGACGTTAAACTGCCTCTCAAGAAATACGTACGGCTTGATTCCCATCCTTATGGGATACGTAGGACCGCCTGGACGTTTGTGTTTCAGGTCCAGCCCTGTCTTTTGGTTGCTCTCAAGGTGAGTCCTCTGACCCTTTCCGGTGATTTGATAACATGTTTTGGGTACTCCGGTCTATGACCTGCAGTGTCGGATTCAATCCCGACAAGTCCTGTGTTACTTTTCAGGCCTCGCGCTTCCTCTTGTTCGAGCCTTCACTCAAAGGGATCCTCGTTAGCAGTTTGGATACGATGCCTCAGTGCTCTCCTACCGCTCCGGGTCGATTTACCGGCGGGTCCTGGGCCGCAAATCGATATGAATCCTGCGCTTGAGCGGTTGATGCTCGTTTGCTTGCCTCATCCTAGGCTGACGCGATCGGATGTTGTGTTGCGAATATGGTCAGCAACATCCTTGATCGCCATGTCGGATCTTTCAGGCTCTGAGCATTGGTTGCACAGTCCTCATCACACTCCGCCTCAGTGCGTTGTAGTAGAATCTCGACACTCTTTCTTCATAACTGACCCTCAGTACACCTCTACGCGTTAGGCAGGCCAACCAGGGTAATGGTGTCATGCGAGACTCCCACGATATGAGCACCAATGATAGATGCTGATGTCCTCCCTAAGGGCCATGTGTAGCTAGACCCTCGTCCCCATAAGGAGGAAGGAGTCGCCCGAACAATCGCGTTCTGGGCCCAGCATAGCTGGAGGCTAGCATCTCTGCCCCTCGGGTGATGGACATATGCAGGCCCCTATCCCAGGATCCTTCTCCTGGAATTGTGCGTGACCGCAGGGCTGGGATGTGTCCCCACCTCCGCTGGGTCCGCCGTATCACAATAAGCGGATTCCTCCATGGTCCGAACCACACGACCTTAAACTGTGTTGCCTGGTCTTACCACATGACCGTAAACTGTGATCGTCTTGGCCGCCCGATGAGAAACGGCACTGCATCGTGATGTTCTCCTCAGGGGACACTCACGTTGGGCACTGGTTAATAACCACGCCATTTATCAATGCCTTTCATGGCTTGATTATTGTGGTGACGCCAGGGATTTCTTAATCACAGGCATGTCGCTGCACAAAGAAAAACCATCCACCTTTAAGGACAAACATGAAATATCAAATACCGCTTCTTTTGGGTGCAAGGGCCAGACCCGCACCCCTCCCCGCGCTGGTGCCCGATTGTGTTGCGCCGCGCTTCAAGAACTGCGTGTGGCTTGATTCCCATCCTTATGGGATACGTAGGAATGCCCGGATGTTTGAAACTTTGGGTCCATCCCCCACCTCTTAAAAGATTCCCCCTTCTTTTGGGAATCCGCCGCCGTCGGGTCACCCTCAAGGCGTGTCCCTCAACCCCTTGTAGTGGTCCACCGGTGTCAAGATTACTCTGGTCTATTTCCAGGAGGGTCGGGTTCAGCTTGGTCAGGTTCCTTCCACTTTTCAGGCTTCATGCTCCCCTTCATTCGGACCCATCATCTACGCCCTGGGTGGAACCCCCGTGAGCGGTCTGGATACAATGCCTCAGTGCTCTCCCACCGATTCGGGCTGGTGCCCCCAAGGGCCTTGGGCAGCAAATCGATATGAATCCTGCGCTTGAGCGGTTGATGCTCGTTTTCTGCCTCATTCCATCAACGGTCAGTGCGATATTGATGCTGCTTTTCTGCCACGGTCGGCAGTACTCCCATATCGTTACGCCGGTGCCCCCAGTCCTTGAGTGAATGGCCGCATGATTCACATTACGTTTTCCACCCCCATTCTGACTAGAAAAAGTCTCGGCACTCTTGACACTATCCCTCAGTGCATCTTCGCATATCCCGTGGATAGGACCACGATGTGGCGTACTTTGAGGTTCTTATGGTCCGAGCTCTAAGACCTTAAACTAAGATCTGCCCCTATGGTCCGAGCTCTACGACCTTAAACTAATATCTCCCTAATCGGGATTCTACGTCCCGCATGACGTTAAAACTGCACTCTCAGAACTATGTGTGGCTTGATCTCCAGCCTGATGGAGTACGTAGGAACGCCCGGGCATCTCGACTCGGGTCCAGCCTCAGGGATCGCTAAGTCCCACCCCTCCTCGTCGCCGGCCGTCTGGCCTGGCTTCTGGTAGAGTGGTGCGGCTGTGATATTCTCCCCGATTCAGCTCAGGATGCCCCATTGCAATGATGAGAAGCGACAGTTTCCTCGTCAAATAGGTTCTGTCTGAGAATTGGGGTGATTCACGGCCAGATTAGTGCATCCGCCTAATACGCTTTCCCCACGGTGGCACAATTTTGGGAGTGTTAGATTCTGTCCGAACAAATCATCACTTCGCCCCACGCTTCGCATGCCCTTTTGATCCGGATTTCCACCCTTGTGTCTGAAGGAACCCCCAAAGTGGAATTGATGATGACATGTGATCCGCCTCCTGCAATATGAATGATGACCTTCGGTCCGTCTATCGCAGTAGTATGGTCGATTGATCCATTGTCCGCTTTCCGTCTTGGGAATTTCCTGGAAGGCCGACCGTCGTGGATTTCTGAATTCGGGACACGCGATTCACCCTTTCTCATATCCCTATGTTCGGATAAAATCTCAACGCCCCTAGTGTTGTCCCGCTCGTGTGTTGGAACAAGTTGGGAGGATGGTACATTGATTAGGTCTGAGGTCTCCTTTCCTAGGAATGACCTCCCTCTTTTCTTTAGAAATCCAGGCCCAATTGTGGATGCCTGATGCTTGGTTAATGCTCCCGCAAGACAATGAATTGTGGTTGAGCACGTTAAGCCAAAAGATGCAGATAAATATGTTGGTTCATACAAATGGATCGAAGTATTGAGTAGCGGAAGAAAAATGGCAAAAACAAAGCCCCTAGGGATTAGCGTGCTGAATGAGTCTTTCCAATGCCGCTACCCTTTGGCTGGCGGCCTCCAGAGCTGCTTCTCGCTCTCTGCATGCCCTCTCTTCGTCGGCGGTCGCAGCGCGCAGTTCGCTGATCCTGGCCTGTGCACGCTCCCGCTCGACTTGAAGTGTGACTATCTGGTGGCCCGCCTCAGTCAGCTGTACCTGGGCGTCTTCCAGCTGGGCTGTTAATTGCTCCACAAGCTTAGTGCACGCTGCGACGAAGGCCTTCTTCTCTGCCGCCTGCTCTTCGAGGCGCCGGACTTCCTGCTCCGCCACGAGGAGCGCCCGTGTGTTCTCCGACATGTCCCGACATTGTGCGACGTCATCACGCCGGCGGCTTTCGCGCATCTTTTCGGCCATGAAATCACGGACCGTCAGATGGAGGCGTCGAGCATCGGCTCCCCCGGCACACAGGAAGCGCAGCCAGGTTTGAAGCGATCCCATGCGCCCCAGCCACTCCGATGAGGGTCACTTGAGGAAGCGCTGGATGCACTTCCACCCCCTACGGCGCGTTATCCGGCTTTCCTCGACCGCCTCCATGTCCGAGTCGTCCATCTCCTCGGGGTCGGCAGGCCGGTAGGCAGGGAAGGCAGCTAGCAGGTCTGCTGCAGGGTCCGCCCCTGGGATGTCCTCACAGGAGATAGGTTCCCCAACATCTGGGCGACCTTCTTCTCTCGCCCCAGCGGCGTTGACACCCTCGTCATCCCCCGACCTCTCTCTGATGGCAGCACCGCCGGCGTCCGCTGCCCCCTGATCAGCAGTTGGTGGGGCCGGCTCGGTGTGAGAAGTCTGTTCCGGAGCAGGAGGCATGTCTTCCACTGGTCCACTCGTGGATGGCCCGAGTTTGGCAGCCCGACGAGCCTCCAGTATTGAGATCACTGCGCAGGGCATGCCGTGGTTAGTCACGGATCGTCAACGGAAAGCACCAACAGAAAAGTAGGGAGACTTACGGGAATCCAGAGCGTCATCTTCCGCTGTCCCGGCCGCCGCAGGATCAATTGCAGCAGGGGACCCCTCAGCGCTTGTCAATTCAATGATGGGTGTCTGGCCCCCGCCCTGTCCTGCTGGCGCCTCTCCTACTCCTGCTGAGGATGCCTGACCAACATCCGTGCACTCCTGAGGAAGATGAAGAAATGGGTTAAAAGCTGCATAAGAGAATGGACGAAGCAGGTTGAGTAGGGATAGAAGCGGACCTCGAGGAGCTCAGTGATATCAATATTGTCAGAACCGGCCACCTCGCCGCTCTCCCGCGGGCTCCCCGGATGGGACTTTCCCTCAGAGCCTTCATCCTCCCCCGTCTCCTCCTCTTCCTCGGAGTCTTCGTTACTATCACCTTCCTCCGGCGGCATCTGTTCTGGAGCAGGCTCTAGATCGAGAAACACCTTCACCAGATGGGACGGCTCCGCACGCTGACCACGTTGGCGCGCGTACTCGTCCATGGCCGTCAGATACGCATACCGCTGGTGGAAGTTCACCCTGTCAGCGACCTGAAGGCGCCCGACCTCTGGCAGATGGATTCCTTCTCTGGTTATCTTCTGCCAGATGGTTTCGGTCCCCAGTGACTGCCGCAGGGTCATCCAGGCCGACCACAGCGCTGGGAAGACTGCATCGTGGGAGGGTTCGAGCAGACGCCTTATCTGCTTCCCGGGCCGCTCCCCGACCACCGCATGTGCCCCCTCTCTGGGCGCTGAAGTCGTGGCGGCAGCTTGCGATGTGCCCGCCGCCGAAGTCCCTGCCCGCGCTGGCTCCGCTGCTTGGCGCGCCTCCATTCTCCCCCGCGTAGCGGCGCCTCACCTCCTTCCTTGACACCCGGTCTCCACACGGGTGACCTCGAGCCACCGAACTGGCTTCCGTAGAAGCCCCTCGGGGTACGCGATGGCCCAGTGTTCGGCGTACTCGGTTGCCAAGCCTGCGTCGACCCCGGTAGGAGGGAGAGTGATGACATCGCCAGAGCCGAAAGCGGCGAACATTAGCCACATCTGGCGAAGGACGCAAGGGTTCGTCTCCTCCCAGACAGCAGCGGATACCCTCTTCGGCATCCGTTGAAGGCACCTGAACTGCCTGGCGAACTGGGTTGGCACGTAGGGCTCGCAGATCACCTTCCCGTCGATCCGAGCCACGAGCACCCCGCCCCGCATGCTCAGGAAGTATTCATGCTGCTCCAGCGGACCCTTTCCATTGTCGATCATCTGGACAACGGGAGTGGGGAACAGGCTGAAGTTGAAATTGGCGTGATTGCCAATCCGAATCCTCACGCCCTCCTCATTTAGGGTCATCGGAGCGACCCCCGCGATGTTCAGCAGGGAGGGTCGCAGGCCGTTTCCCGGAGGAATGACGGCGTTTGGAAATGTGTACCCACCGAGGTGAACAGCCACCCAGCCGTGGAAGAATTGAAAGGGCCCACAGATCCTTCGTGGCGACCCCCCTCGCGAGATGCGTCCCAGGATGGCGTACAACTTAGCCAGCACTGGGACCCCGAGGTTGTATCTCTTGTTGGCGGCCATGGCGCCCGCCATCACCAGTGTCGCCGGGCGGACGCCCATCCTCGCGTCCCGCACTGGCAGGAGCCACCCACTCAGAAAGGCGGCCAGGAACGCCGCGTACTGGACATTTGGGTCCTGGGCCTCGATGACGCGGTACCCCCATGAGAGGTAGTCTCCCGTCTCCAGGACCCGCCAGTACGACCCGTTCCGGCTCCTCTGAGCCGTAGTCGGGCACCGCTTCCCCCTGCCTGGCATCTTGACCGCTGGGTCATACTCCAAGAACTGGCCGAACCACTCCTTGTAGGCTATGTCCTTGTGGAAGTCCTTGACCTCGAGCCGCTACGTAGCCAGATCCAGTAGATGCCATGTCAGGATGGGAGTTCGTGACCTGTCGCCCCAGGTGTTCCTTGGAGGCAGGAACTCATCGTATTGGTAACCCTGCAGCGGGATACCTCCGATGCAGTGGATGTCCCAGAGACCGATGCTGACCTCCCCATGGTGAAGATGGAAGGTGTTGGTATCCAGGGACCAGCGGGTGAACAGCTCCGGCCCGAGCTCGGGCTGCTGGTAGAAGTGGAACTGTGACGTCCACACCGCCTCAAACAGGCCGATGTACCGCAGTTACTCCGCGAAGTGATCGCAGGTGTGGCGTACCCAGAACGCCCAGGCCCACTCACTGGTGAAATTGCCCCCAGACCGCAAGTCCCAGTCCTTCAGCCAGCCCTTGGTGTCGTCGGTGACACTCTGGCGATACGTGCTCGAGTAGAGGGATGGAGTGTTCTCCACAGTAGGCTCACTCCCGGTAATGGTTCGCGTCCTCGGGTTCAGGACATAGACATCTAAGTGCCTGGTCTCCCTGGAAGGATGCCCGTTGTTGGTGATGTTGTAGCGGAGAAGCTCGTCCTCCCGAGTCACCCAGGTCCGTGGCGCATCAACCTCGAACCCCGGCACCGGAACCTCATCCAGGATGCCGTAGTTCCAGAGTGGCAGGTTGTCCGACAGCGGATACGTCTTCTGGGCCGGCGTCAGCAAATCGAACAAGGATTGATTGTTGGAAACAATCTCCTTGGCTCCATAGACCTCCTCGTTCGCCACCATCTCAACTCTGCGAATGGCGGCCTCCCCCTCATTCACTTGATTCGCGGCCATCTCAGAAGCTCCGGGAGTCGTGTGGGTTAAGGGATGAGGCGTGCGGAATCGGAGGAGGCTGGTAGAGAAATTTGGAAGTTGGCGCGCAATCCTAGTGGACGGCACGCAATTTGGAAGTCTGTCGCGTAAAACCCCGGGTGTTCGCGCAAAATCAAGCCGAAATCCGGATGGGTTTGCGCGCCGAACGGGTGAATTTCGCGCTGGCAATGGAAATTTCGCGCACGAGTGCTTGAAAGCTTATCGCGCGGAAGGCCTGTGTACGGCACGCGGAACCCAGGGCCCCTATTTATAGGCGGGGCCAGGTGTCCGTGCCGCGCGGAAAGCGCTTTGCGCGACCACGACAGTGAATTTCGCGCCCGACGCCCTTTTTGCGCGCCAAAGTCCCGCGCCGCCCAGGACTTCGGCATTCCGGCGTCTCCCTCGGAACCCGATTGTTACGACCTCTCACCGATCAGATTCTGAGGGGGGGCTTTTGTAGACGCCGGAAAAGTCCGTTGTTCCCAAACAAAGTTCCGGGTAAGGAAGGCGAGGTCATATTTGGAGTCAAAATCATGTTTCGGAAGGCCCGAAGGCCTTGCGCGAAATATCGGAGGCCCGCGCGCAATATTGACTATGCGCGCGCAATCCTTCCGGGATTCGCGCAATGGGCCGAGCCGGCGCGTGATTTTCCGCGCCTGACGTCCCTGCGCGACCCTATTGCGCGCCGGGCCCCTATTTCGCGCCCGAGCCGAATTGCGCGCCCGCGAACCGAATTGCGCGCCCGGGGTTGCCTATAAATACAAGGCGACCCCCGACATTTTGAAGGTGATCAGAATTCGAAGAGTCGCTCGTGCGCGCAATCTCGCCCCCTTCGCGCGCAATGCCAACCTTCAGGTAACCTCTTTTATTTCGCGCAAGCCAGCCTCGGGGTTCGCCTTCGCGCGCAACCCCTTTGGCTTCTTTCCTTTGACCAATTACTCACCCGAAGGCTTTCGCGCGCAAAAGAAGCCCCTTGCGCGCAATTGCTCCCCGAGTGCGCGCAATCCAGCCCGAATGCGCGCACCCCCCTTACTAAGTGGCCATTCCTTAAAGAATGGGCCGTTTCCCCCGCGCGCTATCAGAGGCCCGGTGCACGCAATCTCCACCTTCCGTGCGCAAAGCGCTGACCCAATTGCGCGCCAGCCCGCCCAATTGCGCGCCGACCCGCGGTATTGCGCGCCAAGCTCCTCTTTTGCGCACAAACTGCTAGGGTCGCCTCCTTTGACCCCCCTGAGGGTATCCGCCTGCGTGGCGCCCGATTATCTTCATCCCGGGTGCCCGCACCGTGCGTTGTCTTTCCGTGCGGCCCTCCAGGCTCGCGCGAAGTGACACGGACCCATCGGCGGCAACTACACGTCCAAGCTGCACGACGTTAAACTGCCTTGCATATCGTCCAAGATGCATGACGTTAAACTGCCTAGAATATCGTCCTCAACACACGACGTTAAACTGTACTTCGTCCGGCAAGACGTTAAACCGTCCGCTTCGTCCTCAACACACGACGTTAAACTGTACTTCGTCAGGCAAGATGTTAAACCGTCCGCATCACCCGATCCCGTGCCTGTCACGCAGGGTCCCCCCCGGCTTGGATGTGGCCCCCACCCGCTCATCTCTGCAGGGATGTCGGGATTTCCCCTCTTTAGGGATGATTTATTGGAGTGGCCTTCGCCCACGGGGGCAGGGTATTACAAACCCCTAGTTTCTTGTGGGGGACTGCACATGTGTATCTCCATTGTGCTACCCCACTGCTGAATCCAGTGGAGGGAGTGACAGGGATCGAGGTGTCTCTTACCTTCGGCCCAAGTCCCTCTTCAACTGAGCTTTGCCGCACTCAGGTTGCCTCAGTGCGTAAGTCCTGACAGAATGAACTACGTGGACTTTGATCCCTGTCTCCTAAACAGGGTACGTAGGAAGCCTCCCTGAGGTTCAAGCCCACCACCTGGTCGTCCCGGTCGTATTCACGTCGGTTCGTCCATCAGTGGACCCCTCCCGGGTTCACATTCGCGTCGATTCACCTATGAATCCGCCCTTGTGGGAGACTGCACGTGTGTATCTCCCTTGTGCTTCCCCACTGCCGAAGTCAGTAGAGGGCGTGACAGGGATCGAGGCGTCTCTCACCTTCGGCCCAAGTCCCTCTCCAACTGAGCTTTGCCGCATATGGGCCTCCTTAGGGTGTAAGCCCCAAACACCAGCGTCCAGCACGACGTGAAACTGTGATCCACCCGGCCGTTCCATCCCCCTCTGTGTGAGGTGGTTCGGTTCAATCCTCCGCCCGGCAGCCTCGACCTCCTTGTGAGTCGGCTTTCCATCGTCCAGCATGACGTTAAACTGTATATCCGAACTACGCTGACTTTGATTTATGCTAACGCGCGGTACGTAGGAAGCCTCTACGGGGTCCAAGCTCTTCGCTCCATCATCCATCCTGATCCTTACCCGGGCCGCCACATCCCGGTGGGGTCATGCCACTTCGTTCCACTCCACTTCACCCGGGAAGCCACCCATGTGCTGGCCCCAGCGTCGGAGGTTCCCCGCAAGGGGTTCTGTCATCTGATCCACTCCTCGTGTTGATCAGTCCGATGTCGTCTCCGCTGGACGTTAAACTCGCGGCATACCCTGTGTTAAACATGGGAAGATGAGGAAAACCTCAGGTAACGCAGTTCCCCGCACCCAGCGCGGGATGCCTCAGGCCATCACGCCTTCGAGAAGCCCTATTAGGGACGGAAGGCAGACATGCAGAGTCGCAGTGTTAAGACACGCCCCCAACACCCGGAGCTACCCGGTCTCCTCACCGCTGGTTGCTGCCCCGACCAGACTCCTTGGAGCGTCTGGGCGGAAGCAGCGTAATTAACCGATGTCCATGAAGATATGGCGCCGGGAACGAGATTCATGAAAATTCTTAAATCTATGATGGAGACCCGGATTAGGCGACGAGTTCCGAGGAGACGTCCACGGAAGGAGGAGCCGACATCCCATTATCCCGGTTTCGATCAAGGAGCAGACGTCCCTGAATAAGGGACGGATGCCGCCCACCTTTGGAAAGCGGGACTGCGGGGCCACAAGCCGCGCTCCCATCCCCTCGGGTCGACGGGCGCACGCGCGAACGCGTCCTGGCGGAACAGCGTCGGAACAGAAACCCGACGCACATCCGCACCGAAAAAATATCTTGATAGGACCGAGACAATTACATTCTAGGTGATACCATGGTGGAAGGGTGGAAGTCTATAACTCAGGATAAGACTCGCACAAAGTGATTTTTCCTAGGTCATAGGTTGATTTATTTTTCACTCAAGAAATAATCCATTGGATACGATCATGGTCAGGTTATTTTTTTTAATTCTATCTTATTCATTATTTATTTTATAGATTAAAGTCAACAATCACATAAACAATTTGAATAATATACATATTTTTAATTATGGTAAATGTATTATGCTTAAATGATTTATCTAAACATGGTAAATAAATTAAATAAAATATACGAAATATTAAAAACACATGTAATATATAAAATTATAAATCTCGACACTAAATAAATAAATATACCATGTTAATATTATTTCATAAAGACTTATATATTCTGAATTAAAATGAACCCACAGTTAAAGTGTCGGTTCATCCTATATAAGTGGTACATTAAATTGTTAAGAAGTATTAACTAAGGTAGTGGGTTGAATTAATTTGATTACATTGGGATTATGGAATTACAACTTTCCAATATAAATTTTGAGGAAAATATTGAGAAAATCCCATTTAGTTATTCTAGATTGGTGATTCTACTCAATAGATCAAGGAGACATTATTTTTTTTTGATGGAAATACAATATACCAATGAACTTTATCATATAATTCCTCCTCCAATGGCCTGAAGGCCTCATTTTTTATTTATTTTTGATAATCCTCCTTTCAAGGGGTGAGGTGGAACCCTTACAAGTCCTGTAGGCATACGTATTACATGACCCGTAGGCCTTAGAGTAATTCATTTTCTGTACGCTTCAAACATTACATACAACCCAGACTAACTACTTGGAACTGCTCCTCCCCAGCATCTTCATCGTGAAATCATCTCTCCACCTTCGCATGGCTGTTTGTCTAGGCATTCCCGTGCATGCACAGGCTTATCCCGATGGTAGGTTCCATACCCTCTCATTCTTGAAATCCGCCTAGCTTATGCTGTTGTGAAAGCTCCTTGCCCATCCTCCTTGTAGAGCTTGTTCCTTGTAGGTTTTCTGGTTTTCATCTGCACTTAAGGTGGCCCGAAGGCCATGAGGTGGCCCAAATGCCTTACTGACCCAAAGGCCTGGTTGGCCTGAAGGCCTTACAAGACTTAGGGACCAAAATAGTGGCATGAAGGCCCAAACAGGGGCATATTCCTGGCTGCTATAGTGCCAAGCAGTGCCTGCTATAGTTCCTGCTATAGTACCTACTACAATACTGCACAATTCCCACAACAGTACCTGCTACAGTACCTGCTACAATACCGGAAATTCTTCCTCTACCTAGATTTGATCCCTGATCACTTGGATGCACTAACGGAGTCCTTACCAACTAGGCTAAGGCTCATGTGCTCATCATAGACTTTAATCCCCACATATTGAATAGAAGATGTTAAACACAGATCCTTACCACTAGAATTTCATGAGTGAATGGAAAATCGACCTTAAATGTTGAGGTCCATTGAGACTTGATAATATAGAGGGATACCTAATATGATTAAAAATATTATTATGTGTCACATAATTTGTAATCAATAAATATACCTAGTATCAGAACATTTAGATGTATAATAATGGCTTGTTTTTCATCCAAATTATCCCTATGATCAATATTCGATAAATACCATTTATTTATTCTAACTAACTTCTTGGAAGGGTTCAGATGAATGTGATTTTTGTTATTCCATGAGCCAAAATATTATGTGATGAAATCCTCACCAACTAATCCACCTTAAAAGGAGTAATGTGATGAGGATTTCTCAATCTATTATAATCTTTTGAGATATGTGGTCAAGAATAAAGCTTTAGTGATTTATTTCATGTCTAATAAACTAAATAAATTGCATGAATACATAGATTCAAATACCAAGTTCCAATTTAACTACCATTTATAATAAGAGCGATCTATAAAAGATTATTTTGATATATCAACAGTGATCTTTTAGATTAATCATAGAGAAGGTGTTCCATATGGGTCTCGTGCAGTCAAGCTCATTAGAAACATTGAGCACCTAAAGGTATTTGTTTTAAATTAACTAAATAATCGTGAAATAATCTCATATATTGACCACTATAATATATATTATCCATCATTATTACAAATTTTAATATAATAAACATTGATAGGTCACTACTTAATCTACTAATTTTACTTTTCCATGTTGATAAGGACATGAAACATGATAATCATTAAGTCCTTATTGTGAATAAAATTATTTTCCATGTAAATGTCTCTAATAACAAGGAAATAACATGCCACCATTCTAATAAAATAATGATAAAAGTAAATATAGGGAATATAATGCTATCTATATCACATGTGTCTAGAAGTGATCATGGTGGAAAAAACACTCCCAACATAAGAAGTAAGGGAAAACATTATGTGAACTGTTTATCAAGTTCATTTTATTTTTTTTTTCAAAAAAATAAGTATTAGATACCAAACATGGTTCTCACATATTATTAAAAATATTGGAATCATGCATATTTCTGATGATTTCATGATGGGAGGAAGATATTTAATAATCTTGAAGAGCAAGATTTTATACAATGGATGTTAGGGACAGTAACTATACATTTCCCAAGAAAATATTTTTTTTAAATATTGTTATTTTGTGAAATATGTTACTAGAAACATTATTTCTATATCTATACATGATAAAAATAAATTTATATTCAAATTTCGGAATGAAAATTAAATATTTTATAAGGATTTTATTTTTTATCGTAAGAAAAATTTAATAAATATTCTTTTTGTATAGGATTACATGAACTAATAAATAAAAATTGACAAGAAAATAATTAACTTGAATCACAACAAACCCAACTGTAGAATAAACAAATATGTAAGGTAAATGAAAATAAATCTATAAAATTATACCAAGATGGACATGAATATTCCATTTAACCAAAACCACTTGGTGTATGTCACACATGTTTACAAGTTTAAATGACTATATCCCCATTTATTGTAAAAGGTGAAAGGGTTATGGAGCTTCAGGAATTATTTTATACTAATTCATGTGGTATATTTAATGTTAATTAAATTTGAATGAACTCATACTTCATTAATTTTATTGATAATTTTATTTAATATGGATAAGTATACTTGATTGTGTATAAGTCATATTCCATTAATTTATTGTTAGAATATAAGAATGATGTTGAGAATAATCATTGTACAATGATTAAGAAACTCTATTCATACCATGGTGGAAAATATATTAATACATAATTAATTTATCATTTAAAACTTTGTGATATTCAATCTCAAGTCACTCCTCCTTATACAACTTAGTTAAATGGGGTAAAATAAAGGATAAACCTCACCCTATTGGGAATGGAAAGATAACCGATGAGTCATGTGAGTCTTATATTATCATTTTGGTTATATACATAATAAATAGTGGTGAATGTACTAAACTAAGTGCCAAATAAAATAATATATGTTATTCCTTAACAATCATGGATTGGAAAGATACACGTGTTTCCATAATAACATGAGTAGTGATGAAAATAGACTGTTAAGGCCTCTTTTTTTAAAAACATGATCACAGAGGCACCAATTGTATCTTTGTAGGATATCCCAATGAAATATAAAGATACCATTTATAAAAAACATTTTATATAAAGGTTTTTGTTGAAATACATCCCATATTCCTTCCGAATGACCATATATAATAAATAGATGATGGGAGAGAGATATACATTGATGAATTCCATGCTTAAGAAACACAAAAGTTGGAATAAAATTAAATTCCATAAATATACATGGAAGAAAAAGATCCAGAGACAGGTGTACTATGTTGGAGTATAATAGAGGTTAAAAAATGATAACAATATGGTTTTCCAATCACCAATGATGTTGAATAATTATTTTTAGATAATAATGGTCTTGTAACCTATATAAAATTAGTAAGTGGTACTTATAATCCCATGTAGAAATAAAGGTTTAAATTATGAAAATGATCCCATTTACCAAAACCATGTCAGAATTTTGATAGATCCTCCAATGGATGTAAGTAATATTGTTTTTAAATTGGTATTAAATATGAAAATCGGCATGGTTGATGATTTAAATTCATATAAGAAATTAAAGGTTGTAAAAGGCATCAAATATCTTCTAGTAATAGACTCCAAATATAACTTTTATGATTTTATATGATGAATTTAATCAAAATTATACTTTAAATTATAGAATATTGGATAATGAGACTATGGAAGTGGATGTCAAAATAACCTTCTATAATGAAGCCATTCATGAATTCTACTATATGACACGTCTTTAAGGGCATGAGAACCCAAAAGGTGATAATGAGGTATAAAGGATAAAAAGAAACATTTATGGATTAATGAAAGAATATGGGTAATTTAACATTTTATTTAATGATCTATAATTTAATTTTATTTCAAAAAATAATGAATGTGAGCCTTGTGTCTATAAGTGGTTTACTTGGAGTGTGGTTTTTTTCTTAGTAGTATATTTTTATGACATACAACTTATTGGGATATAAATTCCAGTTTTATATTTTGATACAACTTATTTGAAGAGATTCCCCTTCATTAAAGACACATGAGAAGCAACATATATTATTCGGATCATGATCCATCATGATTGATCTAATGCATTTCTTGGTCTAAGTCATGGTTTATATATAGACACAATACTGAAGTGATTATCTATAGAAGAATCCAAGAGGTAATTTTAGTTAATGTCACAAGACTTCAATATTTTAAGGTATAAGTGCCCCTATAAAAATGAGTAATGAAAATTAAAGTAAAGGATGTCATACATATTATTAATTGAGTTTGTCATGTTTTCTATATTATGAACTTGACTAGATATTGGATCTACCTTGAGTGTAATATGGAGATATCAAGATGACCCAAGTGACCACAAATTCAGATTAGTCAAGAAATCAATATATAATTGAGGCATATTAAGGATATTTTCGTAGTCTATGGAGGATATGAAGAACTATAAAACAAAATATATAATGATTCAATTTTCCTTATAAACTAAGGAGTTATAAAACCTTATAAGATTTAAAGTATATTACAAGTTCCTAGGTTAATTTTTTTTTGGATAAAAAACATTTTCTCTAAGTTTGATACTATACTTACCATTAATGAAGTTTTCACACTCAATTGAGATAATAATGTAACATTGGATCTCACCAAATAACCAAGGTCACATCAATATATTATTTACATAATTAGGATGAATCATTTCATGAGTGATTTTCTAAAAAGAGGTTAATTCACAATGAGAAGAATATCTATAGATGATAACATGCTGTACCCCTTTAACGAATCCTTAGCTTTGTATAAT
This sequence comes from Viscum album, assembly GCA_963277665.1. Taxonomy (NCBI): domain Eukaryota; kingdom Viridiplantae; phylum Streptophyta; class Magnoliopsida; order Santalales; family Viscaceae; genus Viscum; species Viscum album. The sequence goes on along the minus strand of OY728143.1, from coordinate 54,484,423 downwards.
CATGATCATCATGTGATTTCTTGTGGAATGAAACTCATAGGTAGTTGTATCTAGTCTAATTGTGAGAATGTTGGAGTTTTTGTTTTAGAACCAACTATTTGAACTTTTTATTATATTTTTATTAAAATATTTGAATAATTATAAAATATATTAATATATATTTTTCATTACATGACATGAAATTAATGTCATAATGTCCTATATTATTTTACTTAATTATAATGTGATAAGAGTTCCCACTACGATTAGATCTTTTAAAAACCATGACGATATTCTTAAATATATTTTTACGATTCAACAAAAAATATGACAGGACACATAATACATTGATAGTTATGTTTAATTACTGATAAAAAGATGAGACATATTATAATCAAATTCACCCATATCAATATCTAAGAAAGGAGATTAAGAGATCAAATTCAACTGTAGGAATTTTTCATGTTACAATGTCATTAGATATTCCTTCAAATGATCACGTATAATGGTCCTCAGACTTTAGGATTACTATTAACACATGTTACAACTCCCAAAATTAGATTTTAATCATAAACAAATTATGATACCATTGATAGTAAAGCTAGATATATTGGTTGTATCTTGAGGGACATGTTATTAATCAATAAGTTGATAAAGGATTTTACCATTCAATCTTTATAGAAGAAGATTCACCCACACTTTAATTGATATGGAACCATCATATTAAATTTGAATTCCATGGTGTGAGGACATGTTTAATTAAAAAAGTCATTGAAAGTAATATCAAGCATGAGTATTGATGATGCAGATTTTATACCTTTTTGATGAAAAATCAGGATAAATAGATTATATTACATTGTAACCTTTAAGATATGATTGCTAATATTGTATCCTTAACATCCTGTTCTTGGTTTCTTTAAACCATTTCTAGATAGTAACTTTGAAATTTAGGCAGACCCACATAATTATTATCATAATGAATCCTAAAGGGTCACACATGATGTAATTTTTTGATCTCAATTAAATTGTATTTAAATTTATGTTATATAATAAATATTATTCCCTAAAATGTTGGTCAATTTTTCTAATTTTTTACTGTTCACAAATATTTATTTAAAAATAATGTATATTATTATTACAACAATTAATAAATATTAACTCTCAATATTGTGAAATTAATATTTTTTTTTGAATATGTAGTAAATATATATTCACCTTACTTAGAATAGAATATTTATTGATTAATAAATAATTAATAAATACAAATTCAGGTATCTCATAATTTTTGAGGAGGATGATAATACTAAGATCTAATTGGTGATACAAATTAATTAGTCAGATGGTAAAATAATATTTATCTTTTCACCAATTAGCACAAGCTATAAAGTAATAATATTAAAGTTACTATATGTAATGGGGTAAGAGAAGGTTTATTATTATATTTTTATTCTGTTTTGAAATTAAATAATATTTTTAACATAAACCTTATCTATATAAATAGAATGATTTGTCTATTTGTTTGGGTTAATTGAGATTTGAGAATAATTTTGGACAATTTACTAGTCACTATTTTCCTCCTCCTCCCTACATATTATGAATGAGATGAAGAAGGTAGAATATTTGTTGGTCAAACAATATTTTAGTGATCCATAAGAACAATACATAATGATCGATTGGCCACTCTAGCACATTGTAATTCATTAGTGTTGTTTAGAAATCAAAGGATCATGTGGGGATTATCTCTAGAAGAGATATAATTTGGGTACTACCTATGAAATGAAGGTAATAGAACAATTGTATTCCGATGTTCAATATCAACATCCAACAATAATCCAAAGACCGAATATTATTTTTTCAGATATGATTAAATTGATTATATATTTAATGTGAAAAATATCCTCAATGAGTTATTAGATTCTTATGTGAATATTAAATGAATATTTTTATTATACCATGATTTTTACATCTTACATAATTAGCATATGAACCATCATATCCAAAAAAATGTATTTTTTATTCTCCCACCAGTTCTTTCACTGTGTCTAGAACCATTATATAAAATGTTATGTATTATTAACATTTTGTATGAGTGGTTTTGGATTTGATATCCATGGAGTTTAAATCACATATTATTTCATGTTTGTATAGTAACATAAAGTAAGAAAAAATATCCGTGACATACATATTAAAAGGTATAAGTTTCAATGTTTTTGAACTATTAATCATATTTTTTGGTCATATTCAATATTTTATCGAATATTCTTTGACATAAACTTAATTACAGAGTGGGAAATCTACTTAATAATATTATTTTATTTTTCTAATATTATTTACAACAACTATTGGTTATTCGGAAATTCATCAGAAGTGTTGTGATGACTTTGGAAGGACACTTATAGTGTATCTTGTCCTAGGTAATTATAGAGTTGATGATGTTCTCATTTGGATTAAAATATTATATTAATGTAATAGAAAATTATTTTAGGAAAATGGTGGCTAGGTCCCTAGAATGAGTGATGTTTCCCCTGCACTAAATAGCATTTAGAGTTGAAAAATTATTAAAATTTGAAATTAATAAAATATAAATAGGATGTTAGTGATATTTTAAAAAAACTATCTCAAAATTTATATTATATATCTTCTAATTATAAATTTAAATAATTCTATAAATTTTGTAACCCATGAAACAGAAATAATTAATTATTGAACGTTAATATATTGTTTCATTATCATAGAATGTTTGAAAACATCCAAAATAATTATGAAATGATAAATATGTTTCAATATTAACATATATAACCTCTCAAACTAGTGCTCGAACAATATTACCACATACATGATGTTTTTTCTTGATCCTTAGGGGATTATGACTAGTAACCGAATATCAAACAATAACCAGAGGGATCGATTTCGACCATGGTATTTCAAAAACATGTCATAAATTTAACAAATAAAAATATTTTAAGAGACAAACATATTCCAAAAACTGAAAGAATAAATCCAAAGGGATATAACTCAAAAATACTTAGAACATCCCAAATTACATGTAAAAAATCAAAGGAAAACTAAAAGAGAAAATAGAAAACACCATGTCATTGCATTTGTAAATTCCCACCATCTCACCACAAGTTACCTATACATTGAAGAAATAAAACCGTTACAACTAAGTTCAATTCAATTTCATTCTTTTCATCAAAAGTCATATAATGGTATACACACAATTAAAGGGGTTCATAGGGTGTAATCTATATAGGATTAGTAGTATCCCATCGAGAGGTTCCATATCAAGTCTCTATAAAAAATCAAATTAATGCTAAACATTAAGGGAAACATGGAATGATAAATAGTTTAAAAATATTTATATCTAAATTATGGAAAAGCATTTAATTTACCATGTTTCCGAATTTATGAAATAAGATAGGTAAAATATTTGTAAAGTATTTCATATAAATGAACATAAAAATTATATAAAATAATGTATCACATATCACAAAAAATCCATCGAATAATCAGCTAAAATAATAGAAACCAAAATCATTGGTCATGTTCTGACAATGATAACAATAAGTGAGACTATAATACAACCACTACACCCAATTCATAGTTTACCTATTGTTTATGAGAATACCACTAAAAAAATCATGATAATGTAGTGGAGGTTTTTAAAAAACCACCAATTTGTTTATCCATTTATTAAAAAAGATGGATTTTCCCTCTGACCCCCCACTTCTCCTATGATGAAACCCACTCTCCCTCGAGAACCCCTTGACCTGAGACTTCACCACATTGGTTGACATCCCGGAGCTAGATGCACTCAGTCCGCTCCCCGAGCTTGGTTGACCACATGAACTATGTAAGATCTTCCCATATTCCGAGGGATACTGACTAGAAGTGGGGGTGTATATGGTAGTATAATTGGGTGACTACACCACCATGTTAGAGTATCAGAACAAATATAACAAATAGTGATGAGTAGTGGAAACTATATACAATAGACACATACAATAAATATTGAAATCATAACAATCAACTAAATAACCAAGAAGTGGAAGAAATAGATAATAGACTATGATATCTGAAATCCTTAAAGGTAGTGTATGGAACATATATCGATGCAAAGCATTCTAGTACAGAAGTAAGAAAATAATCTTGTAATAGTCATGCTACACAAATGTAAAAAATGAAAAAAAATTCTAAATCTGCTCCAAAGCATCACAAGTGCATGCTTGATCCCCTACTCCTAAGATACATCCAAGAAATAAGGATTAACATCCTATAGATGGGTGATTTCCCCTATCCATATCTATAGGAAAATAGTCTTATCAGGTGCCAATGGTGGCCTGAGTAGTGTGTGAGATAAATCTCAGTAGGCTACCATAACTGGTGTTTACGTGTAATCCATGTAAGTGCTCATATACAAATGATGGTTATATAATAAAAGGAAAATAAAAAATACTAGATAATCAAATACCCTCTCCCTCAAGTTCCTAAAGGACACTTGGCATGCCTACACAATTTATCTTATAGCTGGTATGTCAAATAAATTTACCATATCCTTATATATATATATATATATATATATATATATCCATTACGAGGTTGGACATGGAAGTGACACACTTGAGTCCAACACTAGTCTACAAGCTAATAAGCTCTATTCATGGAGTAGTAAGCCCAATATATATATATATATACATACATATATATATATATATATATATATTTCTCGGTTGGATTGAGACATAACATGCAGGAATCCAACACCAGTCTATGAGATAATAATCTCTACTCATGGGGTAGTAAACCCAATAATCATGTAAGGGGAGCTTGGGTCGCTAGGCCCAACTAAGTCATTTACCACCATTCAACTATACATAACAGGTCTGAGGAAAATAGCTCCCACACATACAAATTTATATAAATCATTAACATGATATTATAAATATCAATTCATTAAAGGTGTCTCAATAAATATTTATCAATTTACTCAAGTCATGTACATAGGATTGAGTTCACCATCCATATATTAAGTTCATTTTCATAAAACAATCCTTTTTAATAGATTCCTATTTAAAAAAACCTGAATAATGGAATGTCTATTCAATACCTTGAAATAATTCTATCAAATCCAATTAAATATAAATATTATATTCATCTTACCCTAGCCATCCTATCCAAGAAAATGCATTCAGTTTTCCATGACATGAGAAAACCCATTAAAAATGGTATTGGGGTTAAGAGTAAGGAACAAAACAACCCAATTGCCCATTTGAGAAATTACAAGTCAAAAAAAAACCAAAAACCATAGATGAACCATATTATACATTAATTACATGAGTCTCAAAGATGATTTCATTAAAAATCCATACCATGTGTTAAATTAGATTCCATGCATTTTGATCCATTTCGCTAACATGGTTGATATTCATTGGGAAAAAATACGGGTGTCCATAGAGAGTTCAAGCGAAGTCTCAACCCCTAAAAAATAACAAATTCACCTATTACAAGGTTATAGAGCCATTTAGACATGATGAAACTAACACATTCTAGAGGCTTAACAAAGTTTAGCTTATGGAATGCCGAAATAAATATAAAACATCCAAACATCTAATAGAAAACTACATAAAAAACTAACTTATGGAAATATATGATGACTGACTTGATATCAACCTCACGTTTTATGTAGGATGAAACTGATCTGAGTTTCAGTCTAATGCCGGGAAATTAGGGTGAATGGGCCTACATCTAAATAGCGTAATAGAGTGCGAGATTTACCAAGGAATGCATAGTGTGTGGGGTTATCCATACCTTGGTTTATCAAATGCATTGAATAGAATCCCAATAGTATTCTGAATAAAAAAGTATCCTCAGACCCAATATTGGGAGTGTTTGAGAGATCAAAGGAAGGATACCCACTACCTACATGTTGGAAAGTGATGGAGAAATGAAATAAGGGTTAATATTTTAGGAGAAAAAATGGTCTTTTTACACCAAATTTTTTGGGGCCGCACAGTTTATGATCATGGTTTAAAAACTGTGAAAAAATCATCCACTAAGTCTCTACACCATTTTTGTTTCATGCCGAACAACCGTGTGATACGTCCTGCACAACTATAGACAAACCAGACAGACTTTTTGGTTCCCCTATCTATAGCCACACGATTTCAACTAACAGTGAGACCCAACCTGCTTTCCATATAATTGCTACTCTAGGATTTGAGAAATACCTAATTTCTTCTTGTACCTCCCATAGGCTGTATTATACCTTTAAAATGAAAAAATAATGATTAAAAAAAAAAATAACAACTAATGATCTATACATTTGTTACAAAGTCGGGTCATTACATTCTCCCCTCCTCATAGTAACACATCCCCGAGATGACCTTCAGAGGGTAAAAAGGGAATGCTAGAAATTATTTATGACCATTGATATTGTATATCATATTTTCACTCCCAGGTCATATCATGCACCTAGTCATGCTTCCATATCACCCGTACAAGAAGAAAAGACTTGTCTATATGTGTCTTCACACTCCGATCAACTATACATAGTAGATACTCCTCAAAGGAAGCATCCATATCCAGATTTATATAACCAGGATGAATGATGTGCAATGGGTCTGGATAGTATCAGAAAAGCTAAGATACATGAAAGATATCATGCATAGACTGATATCTACGAGGAAGCGCCAGCTAGTAAGCCACTATTATGATATGCTTCATAACCTTGAAGGGTCTAATGAGCCTCAGTGATAACTTACCATGCTTCCAAAGACGTCTATGCCCCTACCTAGGCAAGAAATTTAAGAAAACATTGTCTCTATCCTCAAACACTAGAGTTTGCTGGTGTCTATTGGCATATGATAGATATCGGGATTGAGCTACGAAATTGATCCTCCTAATCAGCTGGCCATGTTTTCTAGTATTTTGCACAAGACATGGTCCAAGTACAACTACCAATCATACATCTATCCATCATATAGGTGAGTTTAAAGGCCTACCATACAAGTATATATAGGGATCCATATAAATGGTAGAATTAAATCTTTTGTTATAAGAAAACTCAATGAGGGGAATGTGTCTCTTCCAAAAACCCCCCAATTCAAGAACACATGTATGAAGAATATCCTCTAACACCTGAAGTGTACACTCTATCTGTCAACTATTTTGTGGGTGATAATATGTACCCAGAAGTACCGATGCACCTAAGCCATTCTGTAACCCCTAACAGAGCAGTTACATGAAATGATAATCTCTTTCATAAATGATAGAACAAGGATATCTATAAATATGTACCACCTCCTTGATGAAAAACCTTCCTAACTAATCTATTGATAAGGTCTATTTCTGAGGTAAAAAGTGTGTGAGATTCATTAGATGATCATTAAAAACCCACACTACATAGTTTGAACAAGGTGATCTGGGTACACCTATCACGAAGGCCATTAAAACATTATCATACTTCCTGCCAAGAATGTATAAGGGCTGAAGAACCCCTACCAGATGCTGATGTTCCACTTTATTCTATTGATAGGAGGTACATCGTGTGATGAAACTGGATATGTTACATTTCATTCTAAGCCACCAATATCTATTCCATATATCTTTATACATTTTGGTGACTCCAGGGTGAACCCCCCATGCTGAGGTGTAAAAATCCCATATTAGATCCTCTATGATTTCTTCTAGGACCTAGGCATTCCCACATAATAATAGATCATAATACCTATTAACTATGTAACCAGAAGTTTTATCAACATATATTAAACTTTCTTATATGACAAGGACTTTAGGATGATATGGCTGTCTCCACCTTACCCATTCCATAAGAGTAGATGTCACTACTATGGTTATGAGAATAGTCTAAATATGGTCATACTAAACTTCAACATGAATCTCTGAGTATATGTCCATAAGTTACCATTTATCACTAAATTTATGAACTGCCTGAGTCTGAGTCTTCGGGCTCAGTTCTTTGGTTTCAAAATCCCTATTTCATAGAGTGTATGCAATATCGAAATAAAATGATTGCATGTAATCGACCAACCAATACTACCTAATATCTAGATCCTATTGGGTGAATATATATTTGAGGATTTTTTGTTATGTGAAGGACATAAAACACTCTCATAATAAATAGTGTCTCCAAAAACACATGGCATGGACAATAACAATTATCTTAAGAGCATACATCGAATTTTTGTTCTCGTGATGCCTCAACTAACAAGAACCATATGTAATAAATCACCCATTATGTTATAGAAAAACTCCTAGACTGATGCATGATGTGTCATAATAGGCTTTATAGGCCCCTCCTGGATCTTGAAGAATCAGCATGTGCTGAAGTTAGTCTACCCTTCAACTCTTGAAAGGATGCTTCAAAAAGTTTAAAACATTCAAATTTCATACCCTTCTTTTTCAAGGCCCTATGTGGCACTGCAAGATGTGTGAAATCCTAGATGAAGTGTCTATAATATTCAGCTAGCCCCAAGAAACTCCAAATATCAAATATTTTCATGGGCCACTCCAAAGTAATAATAACCCTTAGTTTCTCTAGGTCAACTGAGACTCCAAAATCCAAGATGATGTGACCCAGGAAGTGGACTTTGTCAATCTAGCAGTTTCATTTACTGAGTTTATCATAGAGTTGATTCTCTATCATTGTATTCATCATGATCTCAATATGGATAGCATGGTCATGTGTGGATCATGAATACACAAAGAAATCATCAATGAAGACCACCAAAAATGAATCCAAAAATAGGTGGAATAACCAGTTCATATTATCCATGAAGACTATAGGCGTGTTCATGAGTCTGAAAAGTATAACCAGGTACCTTTTGAGACTATACCTTCTCTTGAAAGTTGTGCGAGGTATGTCTAAAGTCCAAATGTCCAACTGATGACAACCCACCATTATATCAATATTTGAAAACACCATCTCACCTTGGAGCTGATCAATGGGGTCATCTATTCTAGGAAGTGGATACCAGTTCTTAATCATCAGCTAATTTAACCAATGGTAATTCAAAAAACCATGAGGGTTAAATCCATATTCTTGGCATTGAGAAGTGTTAAACCCTAATGATAAGTGACGGGGGGTATAAATACTTTTATTTTAAGATCCTCCAACTAATTCTTGAGCACCAAAATCTCCTTAGGTGACATCCTATAAGGAGGAATGGCCATAGGTGCTTCTCCTGGCACCATATAAATGGTAAACTCTACGACTTTATCTAGAGGGAGATCAGAGAATTTTTTGGGAAATATATCTCTAAATAACTTTTCCATAGGTGTAAATTAATTGGGTTGAAACCCTAGGTAATCAAAATAAATATTGATTACTTGTGCTATAAGACTACCCATCCTCTACTACTTGGGTCCAACTCATATCGCACTAACATACCATTATCCCTTATGCACACGTGTAATGCCTTTTTGTGATGTAAACATATCCATTTGATGATAGCAGTGAATAAAGGATATGTAGGGAACTAGACTATCCATCCCCATGATTACATTGAATCCAATCATGTTGAGGATGTACCAGTTTCATATAAAAGGTAACAACATACCTCAAGGGGAAAATTCTGAAAACGGAGGACTCCCTCGGGATGGATACCTAAATGTGCATCTAGAATCATAATACCATGATACTACTATATGTTGAGGCCAAAAATCTCGGTTATTACCTAATATATAAATGAATTAGGTTTTCTAGAAATCCCTGCTCCTAGGATGGATCAAAATAATTGTCAATGGCGCTTCTAAAGGCAACCCAAGACCTATGGGTTGTGGTGCTATTTTCAGAGACTTTCTTGGTCAGTGTCATTGATGCTTATTTAACAGCTGTGGTACTGCCTCATCTTTGGAAGTATAAATTATGGGTCTGATTCATGTCATGGACTTTTCCAAGAAAATGTGTTAGAACAATATTTGGATTGAAAGTGATTTGAAAACTATTTTCAAGGCTATTTGGAATGGTGTGGTTTATCTTTCCTGGAAGCTTACAAACCATTGGATGAATTTTCTAGAATCACTTCTAGAGATCAAATATATTGTAACTCATGCCTTTCAGGAAGCGAACATGGTTATAAACAATCTTTCTAGAAGGGATTTGACTAGGACATGACTTGACAGTATGACCTGCCTGTTTATTTTCTCACTCTTTATGATAAAGATTGTAATGACGTTTCTTTTCTCAAACTCATGTAGCTCTTATTTTTCTCTATTGAATAAATTGTTCCTTGTACCTTGAACTAGGATACAACCTCTTCATAAAAAAGTAGAGGCAACAAGAATAATATCTCATGAAGTAGATGGTCTCTCACTCTACTCTTATAGTGTAGGATGGACTACATGTAAATAGCCTATACCACAACCCATAGTCACGACCTGACTTCCTTGAGAAAGCCCACTTTGCGGGCCTAGAGAATCATATTCCAGAAAGACTCTACCTCTTCCTCCACCTTACCATAAATAATGGTTAGTATTCCAGTTTTTTGATTGTCATGACCCTACCAACCCAACTCCAAACTGAGGAGTAGGTGCATATACCTGCTCTCTAGGCACTAGAGGGAAAGTCCTGTAGAAATGGTGGAGATGAACTATCATGCCACAACCTCTACAGTAAAATGGGATATGTATACACTGCTTTCTGATGTGTCCTGGAACTCCACACTAGGGATAGATAAGATAACTAACCATTAAAGGAGCCTTATCACTGATACCACCACAATATTCTTCTAAGTTCCATTTTTACCAAGAAGAAGATCCACTAGAATCCTTAGGTTCCAAAATTCATAGATCGCACAGTTCACCTCTATTATATTTTATTCGATAATTATGGCACATTGGATGATTATTGTAATGGTTTTCAACATGAAGACATTGAACTATGATCGAATGGACTCACCAAACCCATCTTAAAATCTCCCAATATTCATTAGATCATTATCCACTAGAGAAGAAGTAAAAAACTATAGCTTAGTGAAATAGAAAGAGTATTCCATAGCTGAAATATTTCCCTACTGTATATTCATGAATTATCTAGCCCTGCCAGCCCTCAAAGTCTAGGGAAAAAAGTAATCATAGAGGATGACCAGAAAGTCAGCCCAAGCCGTGTCCCTATGCTCTCCAGCCTGGGTGATAACATCCCACCACCTCTTAGCTGAATCTCAAAGAATATAAGTAGATATATTAACCCTCCACTATAGAGGAATATCCAAATGATATAATATTGATTATATATCCTTGTTCCAAGACTACATAACAAGTTATCTTCCATCCCTCAATAAGGTAGAAGGATGATGCTTCTGAATCTCATGAGTCAACTCTTCCATACTCGGGGTTGGTCACACTCTACGTTGCATGTTCTAAAACATACATAGAAAAACCTATAAAAAGGGCTTCAGTGCCCATATCAAGTAAAGTAAGAGGTTACACATGTGTCTTAAATGGAAGAATGATTGGCAGATCAAGGTCTTTCACCTTATAAACATGATCATCGCTACCTTCAGGGCACATAGATTGAGGACTTCATGGCTACATAACACTACAATGCGAAACAAACTTATCGGAAAAAAATTAAGAAACTAAGATTATTGCATTCAAGTAACAAGTAAATGTACTAAATACTTTCTATATGAACGAACACACATATCTTCATGCTTAAAAAGCTTTTCCTAGATGATTGAATAGAACATAACATGCCATAAGAGTAAATAAACACTAACTACACACTACGAAGGACGGGTTTGAGTCAAGATTTTGTGTTAGGCATATGCAAGATGGTTGTTTCCTTTCACGATTCATTTGTATTAAAATCTGATCACTTTACATTGATTTCTTTTGAAAAAAGATGAATCCAATTATCTAAAATTTCATAGCCCATAAGGACCCATACGCCTTATGATTAAGAACATGGCATTCACCTCAATATCAATTCCATTTAAATTATACTTATTCATATAGTTATACCATTTAATAAATGGTTCAAATATCCAAAATGTTTTTTTATCCCTAAGGTCCCATACACCTTCTGAATCAAAGATTGTAACCCACTAAACTTATTCCCTATTATGATAAATAAACAACAAGAAGTTTCAGAATAATTATATATTTAAAATAAGGAATAAATAATATGAAACTGTAATTCTTGGGAAAAATTAAACATGACATAGAAAGAATGTATGGCCTAGTAATACTATTCCTATAATGATTCTTGATTCTAAAGAAGATCCATCATCTCCTCATCAAATAGTAAAGTAATTATAATTTTATTGACGTTAATATCACTAAAATCACAAGTCATGTGTATCACCCCATGGTAAAATCATATAAATAGTAAATAGAAGAATAAATAACAATAATAATTAAGGAAACTTTTTCTTTACCCTGTACATGGGTTCTTGATGCACAAGCATGACTTATGAATATGTCCCAAGCATTCCCCATCTATATTATATTATTGTAAAATAGTAAAGAAAGAAATAAACCCCTATGATGCCACTATATGATTTCTCAGACCCAAATGCCACTCAGTTTGTGCCCCTTGTCTAGTTGACCACAAGCCCCCTAGTGCATATCCCCATATTCTAGGGCTGAAAACTAGTTATTGGGGTGTATATGGTAGTAAAATGGAGATACTCCACCCCCATGTTAGAGTATCATAATAGATATAACAAATAGTGATCAATAGAGGAAATGTAAAACTGCATATAGATATAATAAATAGTGAGAGCATAACAATCAACTAAAAAACCAAGTTGGGGATGAAAAAATAAAAACATAATATGATAACCAAAATCCTAAAAGATATTGTCTGATACATATATGGATACATATCATGCTTGTAAATAATTAACATGTAACATAAAATATTCATTCAATAAAAATGATAAAAATAGAAGCAAAGTGTAAAGCGTCCCCAATTCATCACAAGAGTATTCTTGATTCCCTAATCCTAATATACACCTAAGTAATAAGGATCAACATCCTTTAGAAGGGTGATTTTTATAAAAACCCTACTTTTATTACACTCTTAAACACGATTTATTACATAAAATCTTCTCCTGATACAATATGGAAGATCAAGATGTCTATTGTCTTTAGGGATTAAGAACATAACTACTTAAAACATAAAACACACAACATATTTATTGAAAAATTCCTTTACATAACCACGAAATTCCCTCATACATAGCATTGCATGTGATAACCTGAGGACATATATGTGAAAAGGGTTTGCTATAAAGCCTCGTAATGGAGTAAACAAGGCATAAAATGAAGAATAAAATACATGTCAGGCAACAGGAAAATCAATGGAGTATAAAATAAACATGAACATAAAGGCAGGATATAACATGATTATGATAACATGGAAATGTGGCAATAACACATAACATGGAATTAGCATGGTCCAAGGATCATTACATATAAAGCATGAGTAAACCCTCAATGAACATGAATTAGAATGAGTAAATACCCATTTTAATGGAATTATCATAATTAAATACTCATTTAACTTGGAGTATCATGATACTAATCTTTACCTAATGCATTGAAGCACTATCAAGGCGCAACATTCTTAAACATATCATTTCATATGTAAGTGTGCCACATGGATCATAAAACATTGATTCACTAAACATCATAATTTGTTACATGATAAATTAATGTCGAATTAATAAATGAAACTTTATAATCAATAAGTAAATTTGCATAAATATGAATAAACTTGATAGATAATTGGTCATTGAATTTAATACATAATGACTTTGGCTTGGAAAAGCGTGGTACATTTTCAGCATCATAACAGCGTGAAATAAGAATTCATAAAAACTGTTGAGGAGAGAGAAAGGGGTGTCTCGTCATATGTACATGAAATGGATAGTAAGGGTGTAATATAGATACATTTCCCAATATAAGTAATGGAATTTTTATTTATAATACAAAATAATTTCTTGAATGTAAATGGGGGAGAGAGAAATTCTTTATAGAATTTGGGCATGGTAACAGGCGTACATGGGAGGAATTAATGAGTGAGAAATGTGCCTCTCATCATAAAAACAAAAATAGGGAAGTATGGGGGAGGTGTTAAATCATACCCCAACATTTATAATTGAAAATAAATGGTTATAACAATATTAAGAAACATGTATAAAATGAGAAAGGAAGGAATTTTTTACATGGAAGTGTGATACCAAAGGCTTGGGAGGGTCTTGAGAGAGGATTGTTGAGAACTTTAGGTGCCTTTGGAGGATTCTAGAGAGATGAGGGAAGAGGTTGTATGAACTCCAGAGGCTTTGAGTGAAGGTAAAGTGAGATCCTGGATGAGTTTATATAGGAATGGAGATGGAATTCTTTATTATTTAGGTTTGGGACACCACACATTAAACTAATCAAAAACACAAACCATCCCATGGTTTTTACCATGGTTTTTGGAAAAGGGGAGTGGAAAATAATATTTTATAAGGGAAATGGCCAAAATTATTTAAATAATAGTGGTTCTTATGTGAAGGTGAGTCACACTCTCAAGGAAATCAATTTAAAATGTAAAATGTTTATAAGTCTTGAAGGGTCCATTAAAGCACTGTAAAATAAATAAAAAAATAATATCACATTATTTTAATTTTAAAACATATATTGGCCAAACATAATTTTTATAGTATTTTATTACATCACTATTGGGTCATTATGATGTCATAAAAAACATTATATATTTAAATGGTATCTAATTTTTACATAAAAATTATACTGTCTCAGAAAATTATGAAAAAATCACCGTTGGATAATTTTTAAATCATGATTCAAAAAAAAAAAATATTTATTTTATCTAAATAATTTTCTAAATATGTGGATTTTTACTTTTAAAATAAAAACTGATATTTATCTAAAATTCATGGTTTTTGAAAAAAAAACAACTTTCAAACCATAATAAAAAATAAAATTTCATTCCTAAAAATGATATGATCATTTATATTTTATAAAAAGTAATTTAGTAATAATATATTGTTAAAATATTATTTAAATAAAAAATCGATTAATTCATCAAAATATATTTCATAATTGAATATTATCTAAAAACACTATTTGTGATTTAATTTTTTTTTTCAACATAACAATAATAAAACGAATGTATATTATTTATTATATTTAAAAATAATGCTCATAGTTATTTTTCTAGGATTTTGTTACATAAACCCTTAAAACACCTGCATAAGACCTTAAGTTAAGGTGCGTGATGGTGAAAAACTCTTAGGATGGCTTAGATAACATCACTCGAGTGGTAATACCTATCAACTTCCACTTATTCAATAGGCAGTTCCACTCAAGATTAACATATTCAAGATCGAATTGGACTTGGTCAAGAGTTAATTCTAATGAAACCACCTCATTTAAGAGCTCCAACAAATGGGCTTTGTATGAGGCAAGTTTACTGGATGAGGCCATTACTTCCTTTGTCTGAGTAAATTGGATTTTTTAAAGCCCTCTATTTATACTAATCATGTGATCATTGTTCAATGGATATATTAGCAACTGTTACAATTTTTAATGGTATTTTGAAAATCGAAAATCATAAAACCAAATAAGTACATATTTTATATAACTATTTCACATAATAATACATTTAATTAGATCAAGTGTAATTTCCATTATCAAAAGTTTGGGTCGTTACAATCTTCCCCTCATAAGAAGTTTCACCCTCAAAATTTCCTTTTCCTACCCTAAAATAGAAGCATGTAACTATGATTCATCACTTCCTCTTATTCCCATGTTTCTTCTTCAAACTTGTGGTTGCACCACAACACCTTGACGAGGGACATTGTCTTATTTCGTAGAACTTTTTCTCTAAGATCTAAGAACTTCATTGTTTTATCCTTGTAATAAATAACATCCTCTAACTGTACTACATCCGAAGATAGTAAATTTAGAGGTTCTGGTTTGAAATTCCTTAATAGGGATATATGAAATACATCATGTACTTTATCTATGGTGGGTGGAAGAGCTATTCGATAGGCCACAACCCCGATGCAATAAAGAATCTTGAAAGGGACGATGTACCTAGGACTTAACTTCCCTTTAATTCCAAACCTCATGACCTTCTTCCATGAAGATATGGATAGAAATACCATTTCTCCAACTTAAAACTCAAGGTCTTGTCGATGATTATATGCATAACTCTTCTGTCAACTTTAGGATACCGTGATATGCTGCTGAATGGTTTTCACCTTCTCCACCATTTTGTCGACCATTTTAGGTCCTAGCATCTTACACTCACCGACTTCATCTCGACACACCATTTTTGTTCACCTTTTCCCATAAAGGGATTCATATGGTTCTATTTGGATGTTTGAGTGGAGACTATTATTATAGGAAAATTCAACCAGTGGAAGATGTTGGTCCCATCATCCTTTGAAGTCCATAGAACATGATCTTAACATATCTTCTAGTGTCTAAATAGTTCGATCAGATTTTCCATCAGTTTGAGGATGATAAGCCATACTGAAGTTCAATTCAGTTCTTAGAGCATGTTGGAGATTCTTTAGAACATCAAGGTGAATCTAAGATCATGATCAGATACAATAGATAGTGGTACTCCATGCATCCTTACCACTTCTTTGATGTAAATCTGTGCAAGTTGATCCAAAGTTAAGTCCTCTTGAATCATTATAAAGTGAGCTATCTTTGTAAGATGATCCACAACGACCCATACATCATCATTTCTTCTAGATGTCCTTGGAATTCCAATGAAAAAGTACAGGGTAATGTTATCCCACTTCCATGTTGGTATTCTTAGTGGTTCCATCATCCCCTTATACAATTTTCTATCATCCTTCACTTACTAACATACCAGCCCCTTTGATGTACATTTAAAAATAAACCTTTTAATATTGTCTCACAAAAAGTTTTCTCAGAGATCTCGATACATCTTTGTGATCCCCAGGTGAATAGAGAGGGTTGAGCTATGTGTGTCATTCAAAAGCTCCTTCTTTATCTCTAGATCAGATAGTACACTAAATTGTGACCCAAATCTCACAATTTTACTCTTTTCAACCATGAACTATGAGGATTTCTCATTTCTGATAGCTTCTACCCTTTTCAGAATTTCTACATCCTTTCTTTGAGAATCATTTATTTTCTCCATGCGGGATGGTTGAGAAATCATTTGAGAATGTATTGATTATGTTGCCTCCTTAATAATTCTGATGTCCATCCTATAAAAATCTAAGATGATTGGATTTTTTTAAATTCTCTTCATTTATTAGGATTGAGGATTTTTTCTACATAGAGCATCTGACACCTTGTTTTCTTTCCCAGGGTGGTAATGGATCGAGAATTAATAATACTTGATGAGTAATATCCATCTTCGTTGGTGAATATTAAGCACTTTTAGTGTGAATATATGTTTGAGGCTCTTGTGATAAGTATATTTCTCACACTTCTCCCCATAGATATAATGTCGCTAGATTTTTAATGCGAAGATCACAACTTCCAACTATAGATCATGCATGGGATAGTTTTTCTCATGGATTTTATGATTACTTGAGGCATAAGATATCGATTTATCATTATGAATCAACACACAAACCATTCCCTAATTCGAAGCATCACTGAATACCATACAAAGTTCTCCAATTGTGGGTAATGTGAGCATGGGTGCAGTGATAAGCCTCCTTTTCAAATCCTTGATGCTCTCTTCACATTCATCACTCCAAGAAAAATTTACTCCCTTTCAAGTTAGCTTGGTAAGAGGGTTGGACAATCATGAAAAATTTCTCACAAATTGATGATAATATCCAGCTAACCCCAAGAAGCTACGGATATCCATTACCGATGTTGTCCTTGGCAATCCCTCAATTGCAGTTGTTTTGGACTGATCCATAGATATCCCATTTCTTTTGATGATATGACCCAAGAATGAGACATACTTCAACCAGAACTCACACTTGATGTACTTTTCATAGAGCTTCTCCTTCAACAATTTCTCTAGTACAGTTCTTAGATTCTTTTTATGATTCTCCTTGGTTTTGAAGTATATTAGAATATCATCTATAAATACTACCAAGAATTTTTCTAGGTAATCTCTAAAGACTTTAATCATCAAGTCCAAGAATATTTTTGGAGCATTAGTCAGTCTGAAAGGAATTACTATGAATTCATAGTACCCATATATTGTACGAAAAGTAGTCTTGGGCATATCTTCTTTCTTCACCTTTACTTTATAATATCCCGACTGCAAATCCACCTTAGAGAAGTATTGTTCTCCACATAGATTATCGAACAATTCATCAATTCTTGGTAGAGGATTCTTGTTATTTATCATGATTTTTTGAGATCACGATAATCAATGCAAAGGCGCATTGACCCATCATTCTTCTTGACCAAGAGGACTGGTGCACCACATGGTGAAGCACTTGGGAATATAAAACCATTATCCAGATTCTTTTATACTTTTTTCTTCCACTGCTCAAGCTCTAAAATATCCGTTATATACGGAGTATTAGATATTGTCAATGACCGAGGTATAAGGTCAATTGAGAATTCAACATCTCTTCTAGGAGGAAGACCAGACAATTCCCGGGGAAACACTTCAACAAATTTCCTCTCAATAGGCATGTATTCATGGATGGTTCCCTCCTCAGACTCAATCATCTGAGACAGATGCATGTTATCATAGGGATGTAATATCCAAACTTGAGATGATGGTGCTGAAAATGATTCATCTTCCTCCATGAACTTGTATAGAATCGGGGGTTGATTCTTCATATTGAGAGTGATTTCCCTCTCACAACAATTTATGTTGGTTCTATATAAGGTAATCTAATACATTATAATATTTTAATAAAATTCCACCAGAGGGAGTATTAAGAGTTTCGCTGGGAAGTTCAATCCAAAAATTATTATAGGGGAGGATTTATATTCATGGGATGAAATGATTGACACATTTTCCGTACTCACTAACATATTTACTTCCCAGAATTGTGGTGGTGTTGGGATTGTTCTAATAAACTTTCAGGATAAAAAATAATGTTTAGAACCATAATCAAAATGTATGTTCACTATTCTTGAATGAATAACATGTGTACCTATCACTACATCATTGTCAGGGTTCACTTTGGTGGTAGTGATTGAAAAATCTCTCCCTTGCTGCCTTGGAGGTTATTGGTTGCCCCAAAAAACCATTGTATTAGGGAAATGATATGAAAGGTGCCCTGGTTCTTTGAAGTTGAAGCAATGAACAGTGAGTTGAGGGTTGAATGGAGAATTTATCTCTTCTTTCACAACAATGAGTTTTTCTTGTCGATAGTCAATGGCTAGGTTCCTTTCTCGTCCACACCTAGATAATTTCCTTGTCCCCTTCAATCAATTTCTAGGGTGATTCTTTCCACACCTTTGGCAAGTAGGGTGCTGTATTTTCCTAGATCCTTTGGATTTATCCATTGGACTTCCAGAATTGAAGTCCAACTTAGGATTCTTATCCCCATGATATCCTTGAGATTATCCGATCTATATTTCTACCTTGAGTAAACATAAAACAATTTCCTCAGAGTTGTCAAAGTCCTGGATCATCAGGGCTTTCCACATGCTAGGTTATATCTCACTAAAGAAGTAGTCATCCTTTTATTCAGGGTAATGAAAAATATGTAGGCATATCTTGTAGGCCTTGTGAAGTTCGCCTCATATGCTTTTATGGATTCATCATATTTTTTCTTGTGGTCAAGGAAGTCCCTTTCCATTTTTAGTTGGAGGGTGCACAGAAAATATTTATCAAAAAACATCTTTCGAAAATCCTTCCATTCCAAAACCTAGATCTCCTCCTTAGGCTTCACATTTTTGATCAAATTCTACCATTGATCGGATTCACCCTCCATATGACAAGAATCCATAAGAAACTTCCTTGTTCTTAACATTGAAGTATGGATAAGTTCTTTTCAATGGAATTGATCCATTGTTTGGTGATTGAGGGATCAAATGATTCATTAAAAGTAGGTTACCATTGTATCAAGAATTTCTTGATATCAACTTGTTCTTTCTTGGGGGATGGGGGTTGACTGTTCCTCTTAACCCATGTTTCTATTCAATACATGAGTTAACTTAGAGTTTATCGTGAAAATGTTCATGATTCCTACTCCAATCAGATTGGGCATCTCATTAGAATAGTCATCACATTGGTCTTCGCATCGGTTGTTAGCCCGAGTCCTCATAATACTGGCTATTGGATAGAGTAAAAAAACATAAGGGTAACATATAAAGGGTAATCCCTGGAAAAAAATTGATGTCTTATAAATAACTTTTATTTCCTTAACTTATGAATCTATAGGTTTCAATATATGTTATCCTGGATCTACATTCTAACATATATTTTTAAGTTATTTTTTTAATTCCCTTAATAATGGTTCATACTAAGCTTGTGAATTTAACAAAGCATATCCCCAAGGATTTCTGTAACCAAGAGTCTAAAAAGGCCCGTTGTCATGTACCAGGATACCCCAGGTTAAGCATTGAACTCTTTGTCAATGTTTTCACTCCTAGGTACATCTGTGACAGAGCCGCTTTTACCTTCTCATATCTTCAAAGAGATGTATTTTCTTGATAAACAACTTACTCAATACTCACCCAAATTTAGAGATGTTTTTTATTATACTTAATCTTATCTCTAAGGATTTCACTAGGTTTTTCTAATCTAAATCCCAAAAATAACTAAACCTATCCTCTGATACCAACTACAACAACCCTGCTTTTATTACACACTTAAACATGATTTATTGCATGAAATATTCACTTGATATGACATGGAAGATCGATAGGTCTCATGTATTTGAGGATTAGAAACATAACAACTTAAAACATAAACCACACAACATCTTTATTTAAAATGTACTTTACATAACAATGAAATTCCCTCGTACTTAGCATTTTATGGGATAACCTGAGGAAATAAATGTGAAAATGGTGAGCTATAAATCCCAGTAAGTAAGTAAACAAATAATAACTTGAAGAATACAATAAATTTTAGGCAATAATCATATAAATGAATGATAAAATAAACATGAACATAAAGGAATGATATATCATGATTATCATAACATGGAATTGTCACGAGCCAAGGCTCATTGCACATGGAGCATGAGTAAACCCTCATTACAGTTGAATTAGCATGATTAAATCCGCATTTCACTTGATTTAGATTGAGTAAATCCTCATTGAACTTTATGTATCATGATACTAATCATTACCCAATGCATTGGAGCGCTATCAGGGCACATCCTTCTTAAACATTTCATTTCATGCGTAAGTGTGCCACATGAATCATTAAAAATAGATTCCATAAACATCCAAATTTATTCCACGATAAAGGAATGTGGAATTAATACATGAAAGTCTCAAATTAATAAATAAATGTTCATAAAGGTTAATACCCTTGATATCTAATTGGGCATGGTGTTCACTACACAATGACTTTGTCTTGAAAAAATGTAGTGCAATTTCGGCAGTATAACAACGTTACATTAGAATTCATAGAAATGGTTGATGAGAGATAAAGGGGTGTATCATAAAATGTACATGAAATGGATAGTAAGGGGTTCATATAGATACATGTCCCAACATAATTAATGGAATCTTTATTTATAATATAAAAGTTCATGAATGCAAATGAGGAGAGAGAAATTCCTTATAGAATTTCAGTATGGTAACAGGTGCACATAAGAGGAATTAATGAGAGATAAATGGGTCTCTCATCAATAAAACACAAAAAGGTAAGTATGGGGGAGATGATAAATAATAACCTAATAGTTATAATTTAAAATAAAAGGGCATAAAAATATTAAAAAACTTGGATAAAATGAGAAAGGATGGAATCCCTTACTTGGAAGTGTGATCCCCAAGGCTTGAGAGGGGCCTGAGAGAGGATTATTGAAAACTTGTGGTGCCTTTGGAGGATTTGAGATAAAGTAGGTTAGAGTTTGTACTAACTACAAAGGCTTTTAGTGAAGAGGAACTAAGATCTTTGGTGGGTTTATATAGGAAATGAGAGGGATTTGTTTATTATTTTGGTTTGGGACACCACACATTAAACTAATCAAAAACACAAACAAACCCATGGTTTTTCCCATGATTTTTTCAAAAGGGTATTGGAAAAAAATATTCCATATGGAAAGTTTCCTAACATCTTAAAATAATAGGACTACTTATGTGGAGGCGTGTGCCACTCTCAAAAAAATCAATTTAAATGGTAAAATGTTTTATAAGTCTTGAAGGGTCCACTAAAGCATTGTAAAATTAATCAAACAAAACTTAAATCACATTACATTAATGTTAAAACATATATTGTCCAAAAATAATGTTTATAGTATTTTATTACATAACTATTGGTTCATTTTGATTTCTTAAAATACATTATATAACTAAACGGTATTTAATTTTCCCGCAAAAATTTGATTTTCTCAGAAAATATTGAAAAAATAATTGTTATATAATTTTGATGTCCTGATTCCAAAAATAATATTCATTTTATCTAAATAATTTTCTAAATATGTGAATTTTTTTTCTTTTAAAATAAAAACTGACATTTATCGAAAATTCATGGGTTTTGACAAAAACAACATTCAAAATTTAATAAAAATTAAATTTGTTTTCATAAAAATTATATGATCATTTATATTTAATAAAAATTAATTTGTTAATAATATTTTAATAAAATATAATTTAATTAAAAAATCCATTAATTCATTAAAATAGATTTCATAATTGAATATTAACTAAAAATACAATTTGTGCTCTAAAAACTATTTACAGCGTAATAATAATAAAATGAATGTATATTCTTTATTATATATAAATATAATTATCATAATCATAGTTCTAGATTTTTGTTACATAACCCCTTAAAACACCCACATAAGACCATAGGGTAAGGTGCGCAATGGTGACAGACACCTGGGGTGGCTCGGATAACATCGCTCTGGTGGTAATATCTATCAACTTCAACATCTCCCATAGGCTATTCCACTCATGCTTAATGTATTCAAGCTCAGATTGGGCTTAGACAAGAGAGAAGACCAATTATTCCACCTCTTTTTTGAGCTCCAACAAATGGGATTCGTATGGGGAAGTCTGTTGGTTGAGGCCATCAGTTCCTTTGTTTGAGTAAATTGGATTTGTTAAAGCCCTATATTTATACTAATCATGTGATCACTATTCAATGACTATACTTGCAGTGGTAATAATTCATAATGGTATTTTGAAAATCCAAAATCATAAAACCAAAGAAGTGCATATGTTATATAACCATTTCACATAATAATAAATTTAATTAGATCAAGTGGGATTTCCATTATCAAAAGATTGGGTTGTTAAAATTTTCCCCTATACACACCTATAGTAAAATAGTCTTCTCAAGTGCCAAAGGTGGCCTAAGTAGGATGTGAGATAAATCTAAATATGCAAAAACCAACAATGCCTACGTGCAATCTGAGTAGGTGATCATAAGTAATCAGTTGAAAGATAATAAAAGGAAAGTAAAAAAATAGTGTATAATCAAATAAACTCCAACTCTGGTTCCTAAAGAAAAAATGTTGAGTCTACCTACTTTAGATTATAGTTGGTATGTCAGATAAAATTACTATATATATATATATTGTTGGGTTGGACGGAGACATGATACATAGGAATCTAACCCAGTTTAGGAGCTAATAAACTCTACTTATGGGGCAGTAAGCTCGATACACACACACACACACACATATTACTGGGTTGGACCTGAATGTGACATATAGGCATCCAACACCAATCTACGAGCTAATACTCTCTACTCATAGGGTAGTAAGCCCGATACTAATATAAGGGGATCACGGGTCACCAAGCCATACTGAGGCCCTTACCATCATTCCACTATATATAACTTGGATGGGGGAAATCCCTCCCACCGATACACATTTATATAAATAATTCAAATTATATTAGTAAGATCAATTAATTCAAGTCATCTCAATCAGAATTTATCAATTTCCACGAAGCTTGAACAATGTCATGGGTTCACTATCCATATATTAAGTTTATTTTCACAAAACAATCATTTTCACTAGATGAAATTTTTAATAAAACATGATCAAAGGAAAGTATATTCCATCGATTGAAATCATTCAATCAAGTCTAATTCAATATAATTATTATATCCATCTTACCCTATCCATCATATTCAATCAAATTCATTAAATTTTTTAGGCATGAAAAATTATATTAAAAAGATTATATGGGTAAATAGTAAGGCCAGAAACAAACCAATATCCCATTTGGGAAATTCCATGTCAATAGGACCCAAACACCTTAGACTAACATTATAATACATTAATTACAAGAGTCTAAAAGGAAATTTCATTACAAAGCCATGTAAGAGCTATATTGGTTTCCATGTATTTTGGACCATTTGGCCAAAATGGATGAAATTCAATTGGAAAACCTATGGGTGTCTATATAGAGTTCAAGTAATTTCTAAACCCCTAAAAAGAACAAATTCACCTGTAATAAGGAAATGTGGTCATTTATACATGATTAAACCAACAAATAATAGAATCTTGACAATGGTCAGCTTGTGGAATAATGGAATAAATAAGAAATGACCAAAAGTAAAATAGAAAACTTCGTGACCACCTACCTTAGGGCCATAAATGATGACTCTCTTAAGATTGACTTCAAATTTGACGAAAATTAGAAGAGATATGAGTTTCTGTCCAACGACCTTAAAATATTACTGATGACCTTTCATCTAAATAGCATAATAGAAGGAGAGATTTATAGAGGAAATAAGAGTAGATGGGGTTATACATACCTTGGGCTATCCAAAAACTTTGACGGAATTTAAATCAGATGCCTGATAGTGGAGTATCATGAGACCCAACCTTAGGAGGGTTTTAGAGCTTAAAGGGAAGATACCCACTACCTAAATACTAGAAAACCAGAGAGAAAGGAAACAAGTGTTAAGATTATAAAAGTGAAAGAATTCTCTTTATACAACACAATTTTAGGGCTTCACGGTTAATACTCATGGTTTACAAACAATGAACTAATGCACTATCCCATTTAAACAAAAGGCCACATGGCTATTCTCCAGGTCCCATATGGTTTCAGACAAACCTTTCAGACTTACAGGTGTCCCAATTTCCATCTATATAGTTTAGTCAAATAGTAGGGATTGGGTCACATAGTTTCCTAACTGTATGGCCTAGCTGAGAGCCTATATTCCTAGAAGTTTTAGATCCAAACAAGCTTAAATAATCCTCATACCTCCCATAATCCATAGTATAACTTTACCATAAGTAATAGAAATATTAAAAACAAAATACCAACTATATGTACCTTTGTTAAAAATTCGGGATGTTAAAATTTTCTCCTCACCAGCCACTCCACTTGTTTCCGCCCTCGCTGGTGCTATCTATCACCAGTGATCCATTTCCCCCAGATCCCCCTGATGTAATATCTTTGAATTTTTAATGGGTTATTTTTCGGGTAAATTTTAATTTTTGAGTTGGTGGTAAGACAAACCCATTTATCTTAATATTTGGAACCCCATTAAAAGTTTTCTTTTGACCTAAGACCTTGTTTTTAGTGGAGCCTATATTTTCAGTGAAGTCTTGGGGGTATGGAAAAACATCAAAGGAAGAGTGGGTGATAGAGGATGCTAAAATATACTACCGGACAACTACATGAAATGTAATAATTTAATTTTATGAGTTTTTGGGGGTAGACTAGTGAAATACCCACATTTAAATAGTGTGTAAATAATTACATAGTGAGTAAATTACCATAGTAGTTTTTTTAAAAGGGTAATGGGTCTTAACCCCCTATTTTTATTTCTCCACCGCACATAGTAGGGGTAGTTCCTAGGGGACACATGCCTCTCTATATTACACATAGGGATCTAGATGTCTTTTTCTTTTGAGCTCTGTTTCGATTTTCATCTGGTGAATTGGAACCATAATAGTGAGTCTCTCCTCTCACAAGATTATATTTCACTTTTCCCTTTCCATACAGTGCCTTAAATCCATTAAATTTATTTCCTTATTTCTAGTATGTTTTTATAAAATGTTTATTTCACCCAAATAGGCTGGAATTAGAGGATCTATTCAGCCATGCATATGCTTATGAATCTAATTTAGGTGGTGTAACACCCAAGGTAAATAAAGAATATGACACCTTTATATTTATCCATATTTGTGAATAAAATATTAATATTACTTTAAAGGGGATGCTATGCTCGATGGCGTACCCAATACGCAACAACGAGTTTCTTGGGAATCTTACGTTGCACTCTAATAATAAAATAATATTATTTTAAATGGTAGTTAACGACTAGCCATTGTAATTGCGGGAATGAATAGAACTAACTACAAAATGATTATATGTGTTTGTAAAATATTTTTACTTTTTAAAATAAATGTTATAGAATTAAAAATGCGAATGAATCCAATTTTAAGCATAAACATTCTAATATTCTTTAAAAGGTCGATTAAACGCCTTTTGATGGAAAACCTATTTTAAATAAACATTTTGACAATATTATGTGTTATATATGACAAAATAAAACTCTTCTTTAGAATCGGGACATCAAAATTTAGTTTGTGTAAATTTTTGGTTTTTTTCCAAAAAAGTTCAATTTTTAATGAATAGTGAAAAATGTTGTATTTTAATTGAAAACCTCGTTTTGATCTAATTTATTTATATGATTAGATTATATTTCGAATTGGTTTTAAAGTGAAATTAAAATATATTTTTACCATTTAATACAATAGTGGTCATTGGAATTAATTTCACTTTGAAATTGGACATAAACTAGTGTCAATCTTTTGATACTTATTGTTTCATAAAAACACGCTATTTGCTCTGACAATGGGAATTAATTATTAAATTAATTAATGTGACATATATGATTTGAGTTCTGTAAAATAGACATCATTTTTGAATTCATAATATCAAATATAGCTTAGGGTGATGTTTTGGTATTTTTCTGAAAAACATCAATTTTTGAGGAATAGTGAAACCACTAAGTGATAGTTAAAGAAACTAATTTTTCATTTAAATGAAACTTTGTCACTTCTGTGATTTGATTTTCAAAAATATAACATACATGGTTGTCATTAAGAAGTAAAATGTAGTTCAATGGGATTAAAATAATTTTTTGGTGAATAGTAACTTATTAAGTTTTTAATCGCGATTAGAGGTAATTAGTGTAGTTTAAGATAAGAATAATGTTTTAATAAAATGAAATGACCTAGAAACATGTCCTACCCTCATTGGATGTGTCATGTCCGACCAAGAAAATCCACGGGTAATCTTGGGGACCCCATGGAGCCACTTTGGTTGGAAAATGACATAAATACCTTTTTATTTAATGATAAAGTAAAAATGACACAAACATGAAAGGTTTTACTAAAAGAATTTTTACATGGTGTTATACAAGTAATATTTTTGACTATAAATAGTAATTGGAAAGATAAAAGTATTTCCTACATCATAGTATTTTTTTTAAAATTTTTAGACATTAAATAAATTATATTATTTATGACATCATGATGATGCAGCGATGACCTCATTATTTAACAATTTAAATAAAATGGAAATCTAATGTAATATCTAAGGCCTAAACATGTCCAAAACCTATTGTATGGGTGTATTTCAAACCCTTATCACCTTATCCTCAAAATACATCAATGTGGGACCTTTAAAATCCGAAACGCTTTTGAAAATAAAGTAACATTTTGTAACTTTACAAGAGTTCCCCTTCTCTCCTCTTATAAAAGGCCCCCACCTCTACCTCCTTACCCACACTTCCAAATCCTTTGTCTAGGCCAACCCCTGCCCATTTTGTCTCTCCACATCCCTCTCTAACTCCTTGAAGCCTCACATTGGTCATAAGTCTTCCCAAGGAAGCCTTTGAGCTCAAACCAAAGGGAGTTACCTGATTTTAATGTAATGTCTTCACTTGAGTCCTATTGTTTTTTTGCTTCTCCAACCCCTAAAATCTTTTTATTCCTTTAATTTGTAACAACTCCAATATCTTCAATATACTAGGATGTTTTTATAATAAGGATTCGAGCTACACATACACACACCTTCATCTAATGGTTAAATAACATACTGTTTCTGTGGATGGAGAATTTCTGCCTCACGAAACGATGATTGTTCAACACTAATATAACACCTTCAAAGGTGGCCATTAAGATTTCATTATATTTATATATGATATATAATATGTTTATGTTTTACTTAAGCTTCTGTATTTTTCATTTGTGGCTTACCTTTATGGCTTCCATTATGGGTATACACGATATCTTCATTTTAAGAAGTGCGGACTACCGCCCCCTCAAAGTGATGTGATTCGTTAATGCCATACGTGGGACGTATAAAAGATGGATTTAATGTTATTATATATGATTTTATACTGTAATTATAATATACCTCTGTATCATTATTATTTCTTTCCATTAAAGTATGAGATAGAAATGAAAGTAGCATTCATGCGTACGTACGGCTTACCGTCTCCATGAATGGTGCATTTCATTTCTTATCCCCAAATGTAATGTACTATTATAAGTACATGTATATAATGGATATATATGATGAATAATACATCTAAATGATGAATATAATTCTGGAATTAAAATATACATACCTATCATTTAGTTTTAATTCCATTAATATGACAAGAAATGAAAGTAGCGTTCATGCGTACGTACGGCTTACCATCTCCATGAACGGTGCATTTCATTTCTTACCTCTAAATAATTATGTGATATTATAAATAAATGTATATTCTAGATATATATGATATATATGATATCCAAATGAGGAATGTCATTCTGGATATAAAGAACCTTTGACCACACGAATAACATGTAATTGTAAGAAGTCCACTTTCGACTTAAGAACCAAATATTGACAAAACAAACATTATTAACATAAATGATTACATAATGTGGAAATAAGTGATATAAAAGGAATAATTAAATTTAAAAAGTTTTTTAAGAAAATATTAATTAACTCATGTTTATTATTCAGGACGTTAAAGAACGATCGAGTCAAGTCAGACCCGAGGTAAGGGATCTTACTCCTCTCTTTCTTTTTAAGTACACTCTTTTATGTCATTCCTTTTAAGCTCATATTTCTTGTGATTGAGATTCTCCTTTATATTAATCTTACTGTAATTTTTTATGTTCATATGATGAGAGACCCTATTCTCTCTCATCAATCCATTTTGGAAGTTTTGAGTGGCGCCGTTAGGCTGCTGAATTTTCGTAAGAGATCTAACCTCTCTCTTTCTTTTTAAGTACTCTCCTTTATGTCACTTCTTTTAAGCTCCTATTTGTTATGTTGGGGGATGTTATTTTATATTCCTCTTTCGGTAAACTTTATGTTAATATTATTAGAGACCCTATTTGATCTCATCAATCCATTTTTGTAAGTTTTATGTGGAGCCGTTAGGCTGCCGATTTTTCGTAAGGGATTTTTCATCTCACTTTTATTCCCGTGAGATTTATGATACATTTGCCACAATTTCCTTTGAGTGGTGTATGTACTACCCATTATTTTACTCATTTTTTAATATAATTTAATTTATGAGTATTTACATCAATGTTGTATTGTCCTTCTTTCACGGGGTGCATGTCTCAAAAGATACCCATGTCGGTAAGGGAACCTTTCACCCTCCTCTTTTTAAAAGACTTCTTTCGTTATGTCTTTTAATTCACATACTATTATGTTGGGATATGTTCTTCTATTTCCTTATTTATGTAAATTTTATGTCCATGTGAGGAGATACCCTTTATCACTCTCATCAACACTTTTTGGTAAAATTTTATGTGATGCAGTTAGGCTGTCGAATTATACCAAGGGAACTTCTTAACCCAATTTCAATTTCTTTCGGTTCAACATGTAGTTATTGAATATGTCATCCTTTGAATATGTGTGAATGACCTTTGATTGTTTTACACTTAATATCCACTTATATTGGGTGTATTTATATTTGTCACACATAATTATGAGATTGATTTATCCTTAATTTAAGGATACCTTCTTTATAATGGATTTCATATCAATTTTCATTTCCATTGATACTTCATTGTTGTTATGCACCAATTCACTCTTATTTGGTGTGTATACTGTCCTTTGACATATTATATCATTAATACCTTTATTCTCATGATATTATAAAGCTCGGATTAAATGTTATTCCGCGATTATTTGTATTCAAGAGTCTCTCATTTTGTTAAAAACTCTTTAACAAAAATATCGTTTTAAATGTTTTAATGATTCATTATTATAAATCTTTATCTTTAATGTCCATGTTTTCATAATGATTTTCAGTATTTATTTATATGGACATGAATGTTTTAAAATTATAATTCCATTAACAGCTTCAAAGTGGTATGGGACACTTTGATTCAAAAATCTCTTTCAAATGGTTTTTGAAAGAAGATTGATTAATTCAATATCTTGGAAATACTTATTGTGATTGAAAATGAAATTTTGTTATTGAAATGTCTATATTTTCAGTATTTTATGTGTAATGATGGTACTTGGACATTTTACGGGTGGTTATGTGATAAACCATATGACGGGTGGTGCCGTGAATACCAGGACGGGTGGTTACGTTATAACCTCCAATGCATTGGGTATGGAAGTTGGCCGTATGGATATTCCATTAAGTATGTATGGAAGTTGGCCGAATGGCTATTCCATTAAGTGATATGTGTGGAAGTTGACCTTATGGTTATTCCACTTAAGTATGTTTATGTCCCAAGTTACCTTTATATGTTTTGTGATCTTTATATGGGTTTTATGGTAATCTTTTGGTTACAGAAGGGTAAGTAATGAACTTTTATTCAATGGAGAGTTTTTACTACTTCGAAAAGGTGAAAAGTATTACTTTGATAAAGTATACATGGTTTACTTGTTGTTTTGAAAAACTAACATTTTTCATTCTTTGTGTATCCCTTACTGAGCTTTTTATGCTCATCCCAAGTTTTTGAAATGTTTTTCACAGGACTTAGCGTGGAATAAGGTCAAGGATGGGATCAAGGGAAAGTCATGCTACCTAAAACATGGAACTAAACATGTTTCTTTTTAAGAGTTTTTATTTTATGGAAATTTAGTAGAAGCGACTACTTTGTAATCTTTTGAGATGTAGTAGTTATATCCTAATTCTCTAAAACTCTAAACCTGAAAAGATCCTAAATGTGAATTATTCATTTAATTCAATATTAAGTAAGGTTTAAGTCTGGGGCCTTATAGTTGGTATCAAAGGGCGGTTTAGATAACTTTAGAGGTTAGGGTATTTTTTAAGCATAAGTGACATTACCATATGGTTAGGATTTTAGAAAGAGTCATAGTTTTTAGATAAAGTGAATGAGTAAGTATATATTAGTGTTTATCTTCCTCATTAGTACATTATGGTTTTGTTGATATACTCACACTGACATTTTTGTTTTTAGTGAATGGATGGATCTAGCATGCACCAAAGAGACAACAGGTTTGAAGGAAACTATGATGGTTCTTTGATTAAGATACTAGATAAAATGGAGGATTCAATGAGGAAACTTGTGGTTGTTCTAAACCAACTATCAAGGAGTCATGATCAACCACTTGAACCTTAGTACGTTCTGTAATTCATCATGTACGAAATGACCAATCTCTATGGAAGTTCAGGTAATAATTATAAAGGTAACCATTAGAGTTTATATGATCCTTACTTTTGAGGTAATTATGGGTTACTATATGTTATGATTGAAGTGAAAGGCATGAGATAAAATTGAGGATAAATTATGTTATGGTTATTTTTGATGATTTTATCCCTTTTTGTGGAATTATTTGAGAATTATATAGTTTTGGAAAATGGACAACATGCAGACCGTGTGACTACCCGTCGCGTCGGACAAAGCTGCGGGAATCGAAACCACAACCAAAGTGCAACTGGTATTTATCGCCTACCACTGGACTACGTGAAGTCCCTAGTTAGTTTGACTGATTCTTTTTAGTTAGATGATTTTAGGAATCAAGAGTAAGTTTATTTTGGGTTATCTATGGAAATGAATAACCTATCATGGAGGATATGTGATTAGGTTAATTACTTTTCAATATGAGAATTTAAGAGCAACTGATGTTATTTAGATATAAAAGTTAATTTGTACCTTGGAAGACTATGTGATTAAATCCTTCAAATATTTGGGTTTCAATCTTAGTTTGGTTTACTTTGAAGAATATTATGGACAAATTGTTTATCGGATGGTCCTCGTTGAACTTTGGGTTTTGTTAGACAAATTTTGGAGATTAAGCATAGATTTTCTTTTTAAAGGGTTATCCTTTTCTGGATTATCTGATCTTGTACTAACCTTTTTGGTTTTGGTTTTGGTTAAAGCCTAAAGACATGGGAAGTATATAGTTCTCTTTGGTGGATTAGGTGATTCTCTAGAAGTTTATTATAGTACTCTTAATATGAACAAGTCTTCCTAAATACTCGTCTTTTGGAGAAAACATGAGTTTGTGTAAGGAATCTAATAAAATTTGAAATTCAACATGATAAGTGATTATGTTTCTTTATGAATAAATTCCTCAATAAATAGTGACTTAAAACAAAAATGTTGTCTATTAACTTTTCCTAATGGGGAATCAAATACCGTTTAACCCATCACAAGTTTGTGATTTTCTTATGGTTTACTTTCTCCTAGACATGTTTACTATCAGTCTCCATCAGAACATGACCCTTTGTTTTCTCCTCCATGTCCATGTTTTCCTACATGGAATCCTAATATGGGTTAACTCGGGTGACCTCTTTACTTATCTTTCTTTATTTTAAAGTGATTGTTTTACCGACTCTTGTTCCGATGTGGGACTTTCAAGGATATTTCCAAGCCCAATTTTAAAATTGCGAGGACGCAATTTCCAAAAGTGGGGAAGGATGTAACACCCCAGGTAAATAAAGAATATGACATCTTTATATTTATCCATATTTGTGAATAAAATATTAATATTACTTTAAAGGGGATGCTATGCTCGATGGCGTACCCAATACGCAACAATGAGTTTCTTGGGAATCTTACGTTGCACTCTAATAATAAAATAATATTATTTTAAATGGTAGTTAATGGCTAGCCATTGTAATGGAGGGAATGAATAGAACTAACTACAAAATGATTATATGTGTTTGTCAAATATTTTTACTTTTTAAAATAAATGTTAGAGAATTAATAATGCGAATGAATCCAATTTTAAGCATAAATATTCTAATATTCTTGAAATGGTCGATTAAACGCCTTTTGATGGAGAACCTCTTTTAAATCCACATTTTGAAAATATTATGTGTTATATTTGACAAAATAAAACACTTCTTTATAATCGGGACATCAAAATTTACTTTGTGTAAATTTTTGGTTTTTTTCCAAAAAAGTTCAATTTTTAATGAATAATGAAAAATGATGTATTTTAATTCAAAACCTCGTTTTAATATAATTTATTTATATGATTAGATTATCTTTTGAATTGGTTTTATAGTGAAATTAAAATATATTTTTACCATTTAATACAATAGTGGTCGTTGGAATTAATTTCACTTTGAAATTGGACTTAAACTAGTGTCAATCTTTTGATACTTATTGTTTCATAAAAACACGCTATTTGCTCTGACAACGGGAATTAATTATTAAATTAATTAATTTGACATATATGATTTGAATTTTGTAAAATAGACATCATTTTTGAACTCATAATATCAAATATAGCTTAGGGTGAAGTTTTGGTATTTTTCTGAAAAACTTCAATTTTTGATGAATAGTGAAAACACTAAGTGGTAGTTAAAGAAACTGATTTTTCATTTAAATGAACCTTTGTCACTTCTGTGATTTGATTTTCAAAAATCTGACATAAATGGTTTTCATTAAGAAGTAAAATGTAGTTCAATGGGATTAAAATAATTTTTTGGTGAATAGTAACTTATTAAGTTTTTAATCGCGATTAGAGGTAATTAGTGTAGTTTAAGGTAAGAATAATGTTTTAATAAAATTAAATGACCTAGAAACATGTCCTACCCTCATTGGATGTGTCATTTCCGACCAAAAAAATCCACGGGTCAACTTGGGGACCCCATGGAGCCACTTTGGTTGGAAAATGACACAAGTACCTTTTTATTTAATGATAAAGTAAAAATGACACAAACATGAAAGGTTTTACTAAAAGAATTTTTACATAGTGTTTTACAAGTAATATTTTTGACTATAAATAGTAATTTGAAAGATAAAAGTATTTCCTACATCATAGTATTTTTTTTATAATTTTTAGACATTAAATAAATTAAATTATTTATGACATCATGATGATGCAGCGATGACCTCATTATTTAACAATTTAAATAAAATGGAAAGCTAATGTAATATCTAAGGCCTAAACATGTCCAAAACCTATTGGATGGGTGTATTTCAAACCCTTATCACCTTATCCTCAAAATACATCAATGTGGGACCTTTAAAATCCGAAACTCTTTTGAAAATAAAGTAACCTTTTGTAACTTTACCAGAGTTCCCCTCCCTCCTCTTATAAAAGGCCCCCACCTCTACCTCCTTACCCACACTTCCAAATCCTTTGGCTCGGCCAACCCCTGCCCATTTTGTCTCTCCAAATCCCTCTCTAACTCCTTGAAGCCTCACATTGGTCATAAGTCTTCCCAAGGAAGCCTTTGAGCTCAAACCAAAGGGAGTTACCTGATTTTAATGTAATGTCTTCACTTGAGTCCTATTGTTTTTTTGCTTCTCCAACCCCTAAACTCTTTTTATTCCTTTCATTTGTAACAACTCCAATATCTTCAATATACTAGGATGTTTTTATAATAAGGATTCGAGCTACACATACACACACCTTCATCTAATGGTTAAATAACATACTGTTTCTGTGGATGGAGAATTTCTGCCTCACGAAACGATGATTGTTCAACACTAATATAACACCTTCAAAGGTGGCCATTAAGATGTCATTATATTTATATATGATATATAATATGTTTATGTTTTACTTAAGCTTCTGTATTTTTCATTTGTGGCTTACCTTTATGGCTTCCATTATGGGTATACACGATATCTTCATTTTAAGAAGTGCGGACTACCGCCCCCTCAAAGTGATGTGATTCGTTAATGCCATACATGGGACGTATAAAAGAAGGATTTAATGTTATTATATATGCTGTTATACTGGAATTATAATATACCTCTATATCATTATTATTTCTTTCCATTAAAGTATGAGATAGAAATGAAAGTAGCGTTCATGCGTACGTACGGCTTACCGTCTCCATGAACGGTGCATTTCATTTCTTATCCCCAAATGTAATGTACTATTATAAGTACATATATATAATGGATATATATGATGAATAATACATCTAAATGATGAATATAATTCTTGAATTAAAATATACATACCTATCATTTAGTTTTAATTCCATTAATATGACAAGAAATGAAAGTAGCGGTCATGCGTACGTACGGCTTACCGTCTCCATGAACGGTGCATTTCATTTCTTACCTCTAAATGATTATGTGATATTATAAATACATGTATATTCTAGATATATATGATATATATGATATCCAAATGAGGAATGTCATTCTGGATATAAAGAACCTTTGACCACACAAATAACATTTAATTGTAAGAAGTCCACTTTCGACTTAAGAACCAAATATCGACAAAACAATCATTATTAACATAAATGATTACATAATGTGGAAATAAGTGATATAAAAGGAATAATGAACATGAAAAATTTTGTTAATAAAATATAAATTAACTCAAGTTTATTATTCAGGACGTTAAAGAACGATCGAGTCAAGTCGGACCCGAGGTAAGGGATCTTACTCCTCTCTTTCTTTTTAAGTACACTCTTTTTTGTCATTCCTTTTAAGCTCATATTTCTTGTGATTGGGTTGTTCTTTTATATTAATCTTACTGTAATTTATTATGTTCATATGATGAGATACCCTATTATCTCTCATCAATCCATTTTGGATGTTTTGAGTGGCGCCGTTAGGCTGCTGAATTTTCGTAAGAGATATAACCTCTCTCTTTCTTTTTAAGTACTCTGCTTTATGTCACTTCTTTTAAGCTCCTCTTTGTTATGTTGGGGGATGTTCTTTTATATTCATATTTCGGTAAAATTTATGTTAATATGATTATAGACCCTATTTGATCTCATCAATCCATTTTTTTTAAGTTTTATGTGGCGCCGTTAGGCTGCCGATTTTTCGTAAGGGATTTTTCATCTCACTTTTATTCCCGTTAGATTTATGCTAAATTTGCCACAATATCCTTTGAGTGGTGTATGTACTACCCATTATTTTACTCATTGTGTAATATACTATAATTTATGAGTATTTACATCAATGTTGTATTGTCCTTCTTTCACGGGGTGCATGTCTCGAAAGATACCCATGTTGGTAAGGGAACCTTTCACCCTCCTCTTTTTAAAAGACTTCTTTTGTTATGTCTTTTAATTCACATACTATTATGTTGGGATATGTTCTTAGATATCATTATTTATGTAAATTTTATGTCCATGTGATGAGATACCCTTTATCACTCTCATCAACACTTTTTGGTAAAATTTTATGTGATGCCGTTAGGCTGTCGAATTTTACCAAGGGAACTTCTTAACCCAATTTCGATTTCTTTGGGTTCAACATGTAGTTATTGAATATGTCATCCTTTGAATATGTTTGAATGACCTTTGATTGTTTTACACTTAATATCCACTTATATTGGGTGTATTTATATTTGTCACACATAATTATGAGATTGATTTATCCTTAATTTAAGGATACCTTCTTTATAATGGATTTCATCTCAATTAACATTTCCATTGAGACTTCATTGTTGTTATGCACCAATTCACTCTTATTTGGTGTGTAAACTGTCCTTTGACATATTATATCATGAATCCCTTTATTCTCATGATATTATAAAGCTCAGATTAAATGTTATTCCATGATTATTTGTATTCAAGAGTCTCTCATATTGTTAAAAACTCTTTAACAAAAATATCATTTTAAATGTTTTAAAGATTCATTATTCTAAATCGTTATCTTTAATGTCCATGTTTTCAAAATGGTTTTCAGTATTTATTTATATGGACATTAATGTTTTAAAATTATAATTCCATTAAAAGCTTCAAAGTGGTATGGGACACTTTGATTCAAAAATCTCTTTTAAATGGTTTTTGAAAGAAGATTGATTAATTCAATATCTTGGAATTACTTATTGTGAATGAAAATGAAATTTTGTTATTGAATTTTTTATATTTTCAATATTTTATGTGTAATGATGGTACTTGGACATTTTACGGGTGGTTACGTGATAAACCATATGACGGGTGGTGCTATGAATACCAGGATTGGTGGTTATGTTATAACCTCCAATGCATTGGGTATGGAAGTCGGCCGTATGGCTATTACATTAAGTATGCATGGAAGTTGGCCGAATTTCTATTCCATTAAGTGATATGTGTGGAAGTTGACCTTATGGTTATTCCACTTAAGTATGTTTATGTCCCAAGTTACCTTTATATGTTATGTGATCTTTAGATGGGTTTTATGGTAATCTTTTGGTTACAGAAGGGTAAGTAATGAACTTTTATTCAGTGAAGAGTTTTTACTACTTCGAAAAGGTGAAAAGTATTACTTTGATAAAGTGTACATGGTTTACTTGTTGTTTTGAAAAACTAACAGTTTTCATTCTTTGTGTATCCCTTACTGAGCTTTTTATGCTCATCCCAAGTTTTTGAAATGTTTTTCACAGGACTTAGCATGGAATAGGGGAATGGATGGGATCATGGGAAATTCATGCTACCTAAAACATAGAACTAGACATGTTTCTTTTTAAGAGTTTTTATTTTATGGAAATTTAGTAGAAGCGACTACTTTGTAATCTTTTGAGATGTAATAGTTATATCCTAATTCTCTAAAACTCTAAACCTGAAAAGATCCTCAATGTGAATTATTCATTTAATTCAATATTAAGTAAGGTTTAAGGCTGGGGCCTTATAGGTGGTGTATATTTTTCTTTGAGATTTTGAGAGTGGTGGGTGAGACTTTTAGTGTGACAAGGTTTTGAAAAAGGATGTACCTAAAATTTAAATGGTAGACTTTAATTAATTAATTGGACCTTGTGATATTCCTTTGGGAATGATCATCTGAGACCAAAAGTGGTTTGATCGATGTGAGAGGCTTGGAACCTTAGGTGGTTAAGTCTGGGGTGTTCCTGTTATTAAATTTCATTGTTTATTTAATTTTGTTTGTTTTATTTAAATTGAAGTAAAAAATATAAATGCATTTATTTTTCTATACTGATGAGATTCATGGGATTATGATGGGATTGGCCCAAGGTTTGAGATGCATATATGTAAATTTGGAATTGAGGTTATATGATAATTAGGTTGGGATTAACCTGAGTTACTTGGGTGACATGATCACCAGATGGGTGGCATGGTAATTTTTGACATCGCAAGGCCATCAGGTTGAGGACATGGATTCTGATATTGGATGGCATGTCCATCAGCAATTAGAAATATGGTCACAGGGGCATGAGGTGCCAGATTTGACGAGGCTTAAGTTCTATTTTAGTGATTTCTGCTCACCCATGATTGAATAAAGAATTGTTGGAGTTGTGCGCACATAGGATGAATGAATGATGAGGTGGTTTTGACTTCTTGTTTGAGTGGAGGCCCTAAGTAGTGTTTATTAGGTAATTGGTTTGGGGTTGGATTCTATAGAAATACATGCGGTTGGTGAGGGGACTTTAGATGAAAGTGATAAGGCTCTCTTTTGCGGGTAGAGGCCTGTTGTGCCTAAGGCTGTTAGTCCAATATCATTTTAAAGGGATTATATCACCATTCCACAAAAATAGGATTGTTTGGATGAACGGGTCAATATTTGAGGATAGGTAACCCTATGTCATTGAGCATTAAGCTTCAATCCGAAGGGTGATTTTGAGAAGGGGTCCAATAGACCAGATTCAATTTGTTAGCAATTTTTTCGGGACGTCAATTAATCAGTTTATGGCACATGGTTCTAGTTGGAATTTGGAGGTGCAACTTGAGGGTTCACCTGAGATTGTATGAAATTAAATGATTCCTTTAGATATGAAGTAATGATACTCTCTTCCTCCATGTTTCCAACATTGGATGAAGTAGGTGGAAACTTTCTCATGGATTTTGAGAACCAGTGAAGAGTGTGTTTCTTTATTTATGCATGTGCTATAGTTTTATTTATTTTTAGATCACACCTACTTAATAAAAAATGTAAGGTAAAAACATGTGTGTGGCACCCTACCAAGACTCATTCTCACACCCTATATGGTCCCCTCATGAAATGTGTATACTTTATGCCTTTTTATTTGAGTAAGGGTTCAAGCTCTAGAGATGGATCCAAGTTGATGAGTTGG
This sequence comes from Viscum album, assembly GCA_963277665.1. Classification (NCBI taxonomy): domain Eukaryota; kingdom Viridiplantae; phylum Streptophyta; class Magnoliopsida; order Santalales; family Viscaceae; genus Viscum; species Viscum album. Next base: position 54,444,964 of record OY728143.1, on the reverse strand, counting down.
AATGAATGGAAGATAAGGGAGCATTAGTTCTTACATTAGTTGGGGTTTCCTTTTTGGTTTTAATTTCTGTTTCAACATTCCTATATATGTATATTTTGTGGTCATCCCTTTCATGACCCTTTAATGGAAATTATATTGAATAAGATGTTATGGATTCTTTCTTAACTATAAATGAATGTTTGGATTGGTTATTTATTTCCACTATAGATGTTGTACACTACTTCAGTTATTTTCAGATATTGAATGTGATTCCGCTATTGGTAGGTCTAGTTCGAGTCTGTTGAGTATTTTGTTTCTACTACATGTTATATATATATATATATTCATACTATTACATTGTCATCACATAAGGGTATAGTCTCCCCATTATCACCCTTATTACACCCTCATATCTAGTCATCAACCATTGGTATATGAGGAGCCACGCCTAAGGCCAGTGGCACTCATCCTAAAAGAACTATTTGGGTGGAAATTTGTGTCAGGGTGGTATAATGTGTCATTAAAGGTTGATCTTACAATTTTGGATATTGTATAATAGTTATTATGATGTTTTTGGACCTAGGTTATTAACTCATTTTTGGGGGCATGAAGAACCATGCACGGGGGATGAAAAAAGTTGATATGGGTGTGAATTACTATACTTATTTTCTCTTTTTAAAGATTATTTTATTTCCACCTCAAGTGGTGAACATGGATGAAAAATTATATCATTTATACAATGAGTCTCTTGACATGGTATGGTAAGGGAGAGACATTAGACCCTTAGGCTGGTAAGATAGGGGGTGTTTGTTTATTATTTTTGTAGGTACATAAGAATTTTATTATTATATTCATGTGCCATGATATAAATTACATTGTGATTTGTGATGTCATACATTTGTATGGTCCTATATCTTATAGGATTAGGTAAGATGATGATGTGGGGTGACGTTGATCACCATTTTGGGAGATGAAGACATCAGATTAAAGAAATATAGTTCTTCAAGATGGGCACAGCCTGAGGCAAATGTGATACCTAGCTCTAAGTGGGCATGTAAGGGGAAAAGAGGCCAGATGTTGTAAGGAATGGTTGCTATGAGGGAGGAAGGATTGCATCTAGACTATCTCTAATGAAGTTTTAGGTGGGTAGTGATGTGGTACCATAGGAACACGCATAGGTTTGGACCCCTAAGGTTCGAGATGAGGCCCTAGATGGTTAGATAGAACATGAGATGTAGATAAAGGCTCAGGTATAGGTTTTGGTGAATGCTTGTAAGCTACAAAATTTGTTATCTTTTGGGTCATGGATTCACAAATTCATCCTAGGTAATGACTTCAGGTGATTCAACTGGAGATTTTTTAGATAGCAGGAAGTGGGGACAATGTGAGTTTTAGTAGGGCAGTTAACTTAAGGACTCAGGTAGAACACCTTGGAGTGGGTCATAGATGGTGTGATTTTTGTGAAGCTATATGATAAACATGATGAAATAGTATGATATCGATATTAATGAGTGCCAAGATTGTATATAGGTAAGGTATATCAAGAGGTTCTCTAGGAAGCCTTCTCAGACAACTGGTAGTTTGGGACTAGGGTAGAATCGAGGTTCTGTGGTTGGATCGAGAGCAGAACCAGGTGATAGTAGCCAAGTTTTAGCTGTACATAGTGGAAATGATATAGATAGTGGGGGAAAAATAGTGGGGTGAGGGACTGATGGATGGTGAAACATGATAGAGAGGTTAGGCTTCAGCCTGTTGTGCTTCAGGCTAGGTGAAATCCAAGGAGCTACCAGGGATAGAGCAGGTTGGTGATCCGGTGAAGGTTAGAGACATGTTGTGGATATAGTCATTCCTTTTGATTTTTTATTTTCTGAATTACACTATGAGGCATGTCTGTTTTGGGTGCATGAGGTGAAAAAGCTATATGTATGGACTAACCAGACACTAGTTAGTAGGTTTTCATCATTTCAAATACATTAGATATTTTTTTTGAGGTGCGAGGAATGAGGATCTATGTGAGTGTCATTGGATGCATGACTTGTGAGGTGATTTGGAATTAGATAATATTTTAGATTTTAGTTATCTAAGGTGCATTGTAATTGGAAAACCATGAAGGTGCAAGACATAACATTGGTGGAAGGCAATAAGACTTATTTGGGCATCAAATGATATGTGAGACCTCATTGGTGCCATGTGTGAAATGGGCATGAAGCATGGACCGATGCAGTATTAAATTATGACAGGTGTAGATTATTACACAAGAAAACTTGATTAGGTGTTGGAGGGATGATTCATCATGGGAGGACCTGGATTCTAGGGATTTTTGATAGACTTTCAGATTTATTTTAAGATTTGGGTTGGGATGATTCCACGGTTGGTAACTCCTAAGGTGGGGGAGAACCTTGATGTTGTTGACCTGTTTATTTGAGATCAGGGTTGTTAGAGTTAATATTAAAATAGATGAGTATGTTTGTTACCATCTCTTATATTGGTTTTATATCTCGAGGATGAGATATGTTAACGTTGTGAGATTGTAACATCCCAAGTTTTTGAATGGGTCATTTCTAGTTACAATTGATTTTTTGATTTGGTGGTCAGACCAACCCATGTTATTGATATTCAGAACCTTAATCTAAGTTTTCTTTTGACCAAAGACATTTTTTTCGGTCTAGTATATTTTTTTTGTGGATGTCCCGGGAGTTTGGTAAAACACTAAAGGAAGAGAGGATAGCCTGAGCTGCTAAAAGCCCCTGCTTACCAATTATAAGATGTGTAATAATTTTATTTCACGAGTTTTCAAGGAAGACCAGTGAAATAATAGAATTTACATGGTATGTAAATTCATGTAGAAGTTTCTATAAATTTGGTAGGGGATCTTCCCCCTTTTATTTTTTCCTTCACTGCTCATAGAAGGGGTAGTGCGCAGGGTCACACGCCTATCCCTCTTCCACACAGGGATCTTTATTTTTTCATCATTAAAGCACCATTTTAATTGTCATTTGGTGCACTAGAACCACATTAGTTAGCCTCTCCTCTCACATGCTTCTACTTCTCTTCACCATCTCTACATGGTGAACTAAATCCATGCATGTGATTTTCCCCTATTTCTTGAATGTTCGTTGGAAAAGTAAATTTATTCCAAATCCATCAGAGTTAGAGGACTAGATTTGATGTGCCAATATCTATGAATCCAAGGATGGTGGTTCATATTTTTATTTGATATTTTTCAGGTGTTTTTTGGGTGTTACTATTAGCATACTGAGGTTTTGACCGAGTAAGGCACTGAAATTTAAATAGTATATTGTAATTAATTAATTGGACCTTATGAGATGCCTTTGGGAAGACTCGACCAAGATTACAACTGTTTTTATCCATGAGAGAGGATTGTAACCTTAAGAGATTATGCCAAGGGTGTTATTATTATTAAATTAATCATTTATTTAATTTTATCTGTTGCGCTTAAATTGAATCCAGAAATATAAATGAATTTATTTCTATATACTACTAAGATCAATGTGATTGTGACAGGCTAGGCCCGATGATTGATATGGTGATGGAAATTTGTAATTGAGGAGATGCAATCATCAGATTTATCTTGGCCTGAGTTTCTTGGTTGTATGTGATCATTAGAAGGAAGAAATGGTCACCATTTGAGGTGACAAGGATTTCAGGTTGAGGGAATGTCTTATAATATTGGATGGAATATCCATCATACTTGAGAGAAATGGTTTCTGGGGAACGAGGTGCTAATTTTGATATGTATTAGGTATTATTTTGTTTATTTTATCTCACCTGTAATTGGATAGAGCACCATTGGACTCGTTTTCATGTAGTTGGACTCAATGAGGTGGTGGTTTTAGAAACTCGTGTTGGTATAGGCCCCAGGTAGTGTGACATATGTAATTGGTTTGGGGGTACATTCCATAGAAATCAAGGAGGAAGGTGAGGAACCTTTGGATGATATCACTAAAGTTGTTGATTGGGGGATTTGTACTGGAATGATTGAGGACATTGGGACATGATCAATTTGGATGATGGGAATTTCCAGTACTCAGGATGTCTATTGTTGAAATGGCGATGGTTACTATCTGAGGGAAGGTATCTCTCTGCCTCTAGATGTCGATCTTTGAGTTGATGGGTGATTTTGAGAAGGGGTCTGAGGGACTGGATACAAGTTGTTTTGGAATCCCTTTGGTATGTCAATATGTCTTTCGATGGAATGTGGTGATGGTTTGAATTTGGAGGTGGAACCTGAGGGTTCACCTAGGACTATATGGCATCATATGATTCCTGGAGCCATGAGCTAAGGATCCTTACCTTCTTTGGGGTTTCGATACTAGCTGAGGCAGGTGACAGCTTCTTTGTGTATTTTGAGAACCAATGAACTGTGTGTTTATTTATTTATGCTTGTTCTAATATTTTATATATTTATATATCACACCATATTGATAGAAAATGTAATGTACACAAACATATGAGGCAACATAATGAGAATCACACCCAACATGAGCCATTGAGTGTAACATCCTGGTTCTGGGAGCTGCCCAAAGGTGCCTCGTACCTGGTTGGTGACCAGGACTCAAGAAAATTTCCATGAATTCTAGAGGATACTGAATATAAGTGAGGGGCTTTGGTGTGTTAATGGGTAAACTATGCCGTTATTGGCATAGTAACACAATAGAATTCCAATAATATACAAAAAAAGATGTAGTAATACCATACAATAAATAAACAATTAAAGACTAAAAGTAAATAAACAACAAGAGCACCAATGTAAATGCTTCATGTCACATATGTCTAGGAAAGCATCCAAACAAGTCAAAATGTTGGAAATACCGTAATAAACCAAAATACAAAGAAAAAAGTAAACTCTAACAACATCACAAGCCTTAGCTTGGTCCCATGCTCTCCAGGTCCACAAAAATCAAGAACCTGAAGTTAAAGGGTGGTTTATCTTATCTATACCTACAACAATATAATCTATTAGGGCCCAAAAGCATGGCCTAAACAGGGTGTGAGACGAATCCATGTAGGCAACCACCCAAAGATATGTTCCTAACTTATAACACCCCAAAAATTTTATGGTATGTTCCTGTTAAATACTTTCTATTCATTAGATATCCTATATCTCATAAATCATTATGTCTTTTTTGAATCAAAACCTTATTAGAGAAAGTTATATTCTATCCATTAAACCAAAATTTTCTACTTCTATGTTTTGAATTTTGAAAAATGGTCATCTAGAGTTGTAACCAGTAAGTCATTTGGAGTCTGATAAAACCAACTTGATTTTTTATAACTAGTAACATACCCTTATGAATAGTAATATGAATAGTAATATGACACTTATAAATAGTAAATAATGAAAATATTTTTTTTCTTAAGGAAATAAGATAATGAAATCTTAATTAATTTTTCAATGTGATAAGGAACTAATTATACCTTTAAAATGGTTATTTTTCAAATTAACTATGATTTTATTTAAAAAATAAATTAAAAATACCTATAAAGTTATTTTCTAAAAATGGATCTCATTTTTTAATTCTACACGTCGAAAAATGGTTAGGGTGATTTTTTGAGATTTTTTAAACTACATGATTTTTTTCGTGAATAATAAAAATACAGTTTTGATTTTTCAGTAGTTTACTGACATCATAATGATGTAATAATTTAATATAAAAGTATGGTAGAATATTTTACCATAACTAATGACATGAGGGGTCCCAAGTGTTTAAAACTATGGGCATATACCATGGTCAATCCCATGGTTTTGAAAAAACCACTAATGAGGTGTCCCTTTTAATTAATAAAAAACACCCTCTTAATTACTATAAATACCCACTCACCCCTTTCGTTTTATTTCATTAAAAAGTCATTATACTAGAATATCTTGTGGTATTACATCCCTATGATCCCACCCAAGGTGTCCTCAAACCCCCATTGTCCCAACCTTCTTGTTTTGGGAGTTACTATATAAGGTAAGAGAATTAACCTCCCTTCTCTTTTCTTAAAGATTTCATTTATATTTACGCTTATATTTTTTCTTTTATTTTCTTTTGGATTATTTTGTAATATTTAATTCCATATTAAACATACTACCCATATAATTTAGGAGTGATTAGATACCCCCTTTACCCCATCAAACTACATTATGAATTTATAAGTGACGCTGTTAGGCTGCCGAATTTTCGTAAGAGATTTCTCAATTTTTTTCTTATTTTGAGTTCCTTTCTTTCATACTTATTTCATCACCTCAATTCATAATAATTCTATGATAATTCCAGTAACTTACATGAATTTAAATTATATTATTCTAATGGAATATTTCATCATAATCTTTTTCCCCCTCATCTTATATTAAAAATGAAAAACATCGTCTGAGATGTGTTAATTTATCACATTCTAGGATAATGAGTTCTTAATTTTCATTACCATCTTCAATTCTGGTCATGAAACCATTTTTATGGTTGAAATAGATAATAATATATTTATTTCATCTCATTAATGTTCTATAATACCTACACACTCATAATATTTAATAATAATTCAAAACAAGTTCATTGTACACAAAACTGCCAAGCTAAATCCAAGCGTTTATCAATAACTTTTAACTAATGATTCATCCTAAAGTATATAAACCATAATCATTAAAAGATCATTTATATATATTTAATGTCACTAATAATATATATTAATAATTATATATGTTTAATCACATTTTAAATGAACTTCCATTCATGAATGCAAGTAAACGAATCACGAAAAACAATGAAGAAAATGCTTCAAAAACAATAAATTTGAACCTATTAAACCCATAAAAAGGGCCATGAATGAACCTAATAAGGTTATAATTAATAAATTAAATGTATATTTGTTTTGGGAGTTATTAATTTTTTATAAATTTTTTTATTATTCAGGTCATTAAAACAAATGAAGAACACACTTGAGCATAATGTAAGGGGTTTCTCATCTCACTTTCATTTCCGTGAGATTTCCATTGTTTGTCAATTATTTATTATATGTGGTATATGTATACTTCAATATGATATATAATAACATGATTATGATTTATATTCACGGTATTTAATGACTCATTTGAGGGATATTATGTTCGGGTCATATGATTCGACCGATTACATTGTGGTTAAAGACTTTGTCTCAACTACCATTTTGTTGTGACTAACTTTGTATTATTTACCTAATAATCCTTATGTGGTGTACCTACTACCCATTTTAGATCCCCTTTCATTTGAAATTAAATTTATATTAAATATCCATAATATTATAACATGGATAAGTTTGTTTACTAAACTGTATAACATTTTACACATGGTGTTCATTTAGAGAGTTATTTTAACTATGAAAATATTGATGAATCTATATACCACACTCTATACAGATATTGAAAATTAATATTAATATTATATTTAATCAATGTATATAGAATTATTTGGACAAGAAGTGGTGGGTGGGGCCCACTATATCCCCTCGGCGCATCGGTAGGTCTCATGAGACAAATCAGTTGGTGAAAAACCCTTCGAGTTTGTTTCCAAAAATCGGATGGGTTTCGACCCACATAAATAAACCGTTTTAACTGTATTATGGATTCATGTTCCAAATACATGACTTCCAACTAATAATCATTCTCTTTATTCATTATTAGTTATTACTATCCATGAGGATTTCACTATGACAAAATATATGGATGTAGTTTCATTCGCAGTTTATTAATGGCGTGAGTTTTTCATTTATTCTCCATGCCATGTTGATTATGTAAATTTTTTTAAAATTCAGTTATTATTGATACGTGATTATTCTATATTTAACACTTACCAAACATTTTATCTCACCCCTTCCATTTTCTACCTTCATCATGTGTTGAATAAGAGATCATTTATTTAGTTCATGTGGATGTAGTTTTTAGTTTTTGTTATGTATTGAATTTTGTAACCTTATCAAATGTAATTTTATTTACATTAATGTATCTAGTTTCTTTAAGAATACCAAACTAATCGTTCCTTCAGAATTTTGAATCCTTATAACTATGCCAATATAACAAGTTATGCTCCAGATCCGGTCTAAAGGGGTCGGGGTGTTACAGTTGGTATCAGAGGATGTTTTGTAGAAAACATGGAAACTAGAGTAGAAAATATATAGTAGGGAACAAATCCCTAAGGTATTATTTGAGGATAAACATAAAAAAACGTCCTGGTATTTGGGTAAGAAATAGATTATGTGAATCATTCTAGCACATACGTTCCAGTCTGGATACAATCAGGTAGAGGTGGATCTGGCATAGATGTTCCTAGGAGTGAATGCTTCGACAAAGAGTTTTGGGCATGACCTGGGGTATCCTAATACAAAAAAACAGGCCTTGATGCACTCTTGGTTACAACACTCTCGGGGGATATTCTTAGGATAATTCATATTTTCTTTACAAGCCATTATGAAGGATTAAAATTTAAATTATTCATCAAAGAAACAATTTTTCGGATTATGGGATTATCAATGTGTAGGACCTCAATTTATTCTATGTATTTTGTCAAGTTAAGATTATCTGTTATGATTCATACCCTTATTTAGTGTTTACCATTATTTAGAAATGACGTCTAATGGAAGAAGGGTAATCAATACTCATGGGAAACGTAGGGATCTCCCCACTTATTAGGTCAACACTGTCAATGTTGGAGAAAATCAGATCATGACCATATTGGGACAACATACTCAGGTTGAAATGAATAATCATTCAACATCTGTGTTGGATATTTTCATGAGGAAAAATCCCCCATCATTCATAAGGACTACTAATCCGGTGGTTTCTGAACAATGGATCAAGTCCCTTTAAAAGATATTCCCGGCATTAAGATGCAATGAAAATGAAAAGGTAGTACTAGAAGTATATTGTCTCAAGGGTGACACTGATCAATGGTGGTCCTTGATTTAAAATACCATGGAGGAAGAATAAATAGAAGATATGTAATGGAGTAATTTTAAGGAAATTATTTGAAAAATATTTCCCTCATGAGAAACAAACTGAAATGAAGAGGAAATTCCTTGGATTAAAGCAAAGGGAAGAATACAATGTTGTAAGGTAAGAGGCTACCTTTACAAGGCCAGCCAGGTATTCCATAGATTGCGTACATGACTCGGTAGACAAGATTGATCATTTCTTTGAAGGTCTTAAGATAAGTCATCGAAGGGCACTGGATTCTCAAACATTTTCATCAGATGATTATATTGTATCAAGTGCCTTCAAAACAGAGAAGGAATTTTCTAGATCAAATTTTTCCAAGGGAAACCAAGATAAGAAGATGTACTATGATAACTAAGGGAAAGGTGAAGTTCCATAGAAGAACAAGGGAATGAAGAAATTCCCATTATACAAAAACTGTGGAAAGAATAATTTTGGGAAATTCTTAATAGGCATGGGATTCTGCTATAAGTGTGGAGAAAAGGGTCATATATCTCATGTATGAAAGGGGAAGAAACAATTTGATGATGTTCAATGGTACAATTTTAGAGAGATGGGACACTATTCAAATTAGAGTCCTAAGTGCCAAGGAAACATGCCTCCAAAAAAGCCAAGAGAGAAAGGGGGAGCATATGAGATTACAACCGTGGAAGTTGAAGTTCCTAATTGTGCGGTTTCCGGTACTTTAATTGTTTTCTCAAACATATCCAACACATTATTTGATTCTGGATCATCACATTCATTTATATCATCCCATTTTTCCAAGAAAATTAGACATGTCCAATTTGATTTAATAAAGGAGTTATCAGTCAAAACTCCTAGGGGATGCATCATTGCAACAAAGGCAAGTCAACTAGTTCCCCTCATGAAACCTAAATGTTATTTAGTTTCTAACCTTGTCACCATACCAATGACTGCCTTTGATATAATTCTCGGTATGAATTGGCTGTCAAACGATGATGCGATGATTTATTGCTAGAAAAAGGAAGTTACTATTTTTGAAAATGGTGTAGAATCTCTAATCATTAGAGAAGAGACCTCGCCATCAGATTCTTATCTAGACCCACCCCCATTAGCTATAATGAATTCAATTCTTGGAGAGGAAGAGAACCCAATATCTTTGGGTGGGAAAGACATATTCAAATTGAAGATGTGAATATAGTGAAAGAATACGTTGATGTGTTTCTAGAGGATTTACATGGACATCCTCAAGAGGGTTAAATTGAGGTTTCCATTGACTTAATTCCTTGTGTAAGACCTATATCGAATACCCCGTATTTAATGTCCACTATGAAGTTAGTAGAGGCAAATAATCAACTAGAGGATTTGAGTGACAAAGGATTTATTCGACCTAGTGATTCTACATGAGGAGACCCGATCTTGTTGGTAAAAAAGAAAGATGGATCCATGAGACTATGCATTGACTATAGTAAATCAATTATATTACAATAAAGAATAAGTATCCTCTTCCCCGGATTGATGATTTATTTGATCAACTTCATGGAGCTCAATACTTTTTAAAGATTTACCATCGATCCAAATATCATCAATTGCATGTGAATAAGGAAGATATTCCGATGTCAACATTTTGAACCAAGTATGGTCATTACAAGTTTATAGTGAAGCCTTTTAGACTGACGAATGCACCATCTATTTTTATGGATTTAATGGATAGAGTTTTCAAGGAATATATTGATAATGTTGTTGGGTATTCATCGATGATATCCTGGATCAATCAAAATGTTATGAAGACCATGAGGATCACTTGCGTATTATTATGAAAAATCATAGATGAAAATGAATTATATGGGAAGTTTAGCAAGTGAAAATTCTGGAATCAATCAATTTATTTTCAATGTTATATTGTCTCTAAGGATGGAGTCATAGTTGATCCTATGAAGAAAAAGGAAATTCTAGATTAGCCCATGCCAACAAATGTAACTGAGGTTCGCAGTTATATTGGCTTAGCAGGTTACTATTGGTGTTTCGTTCATAATTTTTCCTGACTGGATAATCCTCTAACCAAGCTCTCATGTAAAGGAGTTAAGTTTGTGTGGAAAAAAGAATGTACAAAATACTTAGAAGAATTGAAATTTAGATTGGTCACTACTCTAATTTTGACTCTTTCATAAGGAAGTGATGGATCTGTCATATACAGTGATGCATCAAATAATGGTATGGGTTGCGTCCTTATGCAAAATGTCAATGTTATTGATTATGCATCAAGGAAGTTGAAGAATCATGAGACAAATTATCCAACACATGATCTTGAGTTATAATATGTAATATTTTCTCTAAAAACATGGAGACACTATATTTACGGTGAAAAATGTGAGATATACACAGATCACAAGAGTTTGAAATACATTTATAAACAAAAATAACTCAACATGAGGAAAATGAGATAGGTTGAGTTACTCAAAGATTATGATTGTTCAAAACACTGCCACCCTGGAAAGGAAAATAATGTGGCAGATGCATTAAGCAAGAAAGATCATGGACTTCTGACTCAAATGAGGAATAAAAGAGATCCTATATTTATGGATCTATTAAAGATGAATATGATAATTGTTAAAGAAGGGGAAACATCTTTCCTCTTTCAACTGATTGATAAACCATCTTCACTAGAGAAGATACAAATATCTCAATCTGATGATGAAAATCAACACAAGAAAATTATTGTTGTTAAAGATGGGAGATTGAAAGACTTTGTGTATGAGGAAGGTGTTATGATGTTTGGGAAGAGGTTATGCATTCCATCATTACCTGAGATAAAAAGGGAACTATTAGATGATGCCCGTAGATCAAATTTCTCTATACACCTTGGTAGAAAAAAGATGTATAGAGATCTGAAGGAATATTTTTGGTTGGATAATATGAATTATAAAATTGATAACTATGTGTCAAGGTGTCTAGTTTTCCAAAAAGTGAAGACAAAGAGACAAAATCCTAGATGAGTGATTCAACCTATACCTATTGTTATGTGGAAGTTGGATAACATTACTATGGATTTTGTCACAAGACTACCAAGGACACGTAGAAGGAATGATGCAATATGGGTAATTGTTGATCATCTCACAAAATCAGCACATTTCCTTTTTATAAGATAGGATTTACCACGTGAGAACATGGAAAGAATTTATATTAATGATGTTATAAGACTTAATGGTGCACCTCTATTGATTATATCTAATCGAGATCCCTGGTATACATCAAAATTCTGGAAAAGTCTCTAGACGGATTTGAATACTAAGCTTCGTATGAGTACTTCTTATCACCCCCAAATCGACAGACAGTCTAAAAGGCATATTCAAACTCTATAAGACATGTTGAGGTCATTCTCTCTTGACTTACATGGTTTGTGGGATCAATAATTTCTTTGGTGGAATTTTCCTACAACAATAGTTTCCATTATAGTATTCAAATGGATTCATATAAATCATTATATGGAAAGAGATATCAAACTCTAACTTGTTGGGATGAAGTTGGGGAGAAGAAACTTATAAGCCCAAATCATATTGAAGAGACCAAGACAAAGGTAAAGATGATACAGTCCCATATTAACATAGACCAAAGTTGGTAGAAGAGTTATGTTGACAAACAGAGAAAGGATTTTGAATTCCATGTGGGTGATCATGTCTTTCTGAAAGTATCTCCATGGAAGAGTGTCTTAAAGTTCGGTAAGAAAAGAAAACTGATCCCCAAGTATATCAGACCATTTAAAATTATGAAAAAACTTGGAGTTGTAGCTTACCATTTAGAAGTGTCACCAAGTCTCTCCAAAGTTCATGATGTTTTCTATGTGTCATTATTGAAGAAATACATGCCAGACCCAACGCATGTACTCACCAATGATGAAATAGAACTGGAACCTAATTTATCATACTGTGAAGAGCCTATCGGTATTCTTGAAACAAAGGAGAAGGTATTGAGAAATTGAAGGATTCTTTTAGTAAAATTTCTTTGAAAAAACTAGAATATGAATGTAGCAACATGGGAACCTGAGGATGTTATGAAGAAGAACAACCGACATCTTTTTGGTGAGCTTTATACAAAAATTTTTGAGGATGAAATTACTGGAGGAGGCTATAATATAAGGCCCCAAACATTTTAAGGTATGTTCCTCTTAAATACTTTCTATTCATTAGATAGCCTATATTTCATAAATCACTAAGTCATTTTTGAATCAAAAAATTATAGGGTAAAGTTATAAGCTACCCATTAAACATAAATTTTCTACTTCTATGTTTTGAATTTTGAAAAATGGTCATCTAGAGTCGTAACCAGTAAGTCATTTTGAGTCAGATAGAACCACCTTGATTTTTTGATGAATAGTAACATACCCTTATGAATAGTAATATTAATAGTAATATGACCCTTATAAATAGTAAATAATGATAATATTTTATTTTATTTAGGTAATAAGATATTGATATCTTAATTAATTTTTCAATGTGATATAGAACTAATTATAACTTTAAAATGGTTATTTTTTTAGTTAACTATGATTTTATTTAAAAATTAAATTAAAAATACTTAGAAAATTATTTTCTAAAAATGGAGTTCTTTTTTTTAATTCTAAACGTCAAAAAATGGTTAAGGGTAATTTTTGGGATTTTTCTAAAAAACTGGATTTTTTGTGAATAGTAAAAATAAAATTTTGAGTTTTTAGTAGTTTAATGACATCGTAATGATGTAATAATTAAATATAAAATGCTTTAGAATTGTGTCTAGTAACTAATGACATGAGGTGTCCCAAGTGGTTAAAACCATGAGAAAATACCATGGAAAAGCCCATGGTTTTGCAAAAACAACTAATGAGGTGTTCCTTTTAATTAATAAAAACCCCCCTCTTAATTACTATAAATACTCACTCACCCCCTTCATTTTCAATCATTAAAAACTCATTATCCTTGAATATATTGTGGTATTACCTCCCTAGGAGTCATCCCAAGGTGTCCTCAAACCCCCAAGGTCCCAACCTTCAGGTTTTGGGAGTTACTCTACAAGGTAAGAGAATCAACCACCCTTCTCTTTTCTTAAAGCTATCAATTATATTTTCTTTTTTATATTCAATTAGATTATGTTGGGATATTTCATTCCATATTTCCCTTACAGACCATATTATTTATGATTGATGATATACCCCCTTTCTATCATCAAACTATTTTACGAAATTATAAGTGACAATGTTAGGCTGCCGAATTTTCCTAAGATATTTCTCAATTTTTCTCTTATTTTGAGTTCCTTTCTTTAATACTTCTTTCCTCACCTCACTTCATCAAAATGATGTAAAAATTATAGTACATTAAATGAACTGAAATTGTATTATTATAATGGAATATTTTATCATCATATCCCTTTCCACCTCCTTGTATACAAAAAATGAAAACACCATTCAGGATGTGTTAATTTATCACATTCAAGGGTGACAGGTTCTTAATTTTCATTTCCATCTTCAATTTGGGACATGAAACCATTTTTATGGTAGAACCAGATCTGAATATATTTATTTCATCTCATTAGGGTTCTGTAATAGCTACACACTCATAATATGGAATAATAATACAAAACATGTTCATCGTACACAAAACTGCAAAGCTAAATCCAAGTATTTATCAATAACTTTTAACTAATGATTCATACAAAATTATATAAACCAGAATAATTATAATATCATTTATATATCTTCAATATCACTAATAATATATATTAATAATTCTGGATGTTTAACCGCATTTAAAATAAACTTCCATTCATGAATACAAGTAAACGAATCATGAAAACCAAGGAAGAAAATGCTTCCAAAACAATAAAATTGAACATCTTAAACCCATAAAAGGGCCATGAATGAAGATAAAAAGGTTATACTAAACCAATTAAATGAATAATGGGTTATGGAGTTATTACTTAATTATTCTAATTTTTTTAATCAGATTATTAAAACAAACAAAGAATACAGTCGAGCATAAGTTATGGGGTTTCTCATCTCACTTTCATTTCCGTGAGATTTCTATTGTTTTCCAATTATCCCTTATATGTGGTATGTGTTTACTTAAATTTGATATATATTAACACAATTCTTTATATATTCATGGTATTCAATGACACGTTTGTGGGTTATTATGTTCCAGGCATATGATTCGACCGATTACCTTGTGGTAAGAGACTTTGTGTGAACTACTATTTTGTTGTAACTAACTTGGTATTGTGCATCTAATAATATTTATTGGGTGTACCTACTTCCTATTTGAGATCAATTTTAATTTGAAATTATATTTATACTAAATATCCAGAATATCATATCATGGATATGCTTTTTGTCTAAACCATATACCAATTTACATATGGTGTTTATTTGGAATGTTATTTTAACTACGGAAATATTGATGAATCTGTATACTCTACTCTATACAGATATTGAACAGGCATATTGATATTATATTGAATCAATTTATAAAGAATTATTTTGACATTCAATGGCTGCTGGGGCCCTCTATAGCCTCTCGGTGCATCATTAGGTCTCATGAGACAAATCAGTTGGTGAAAAACTCTTCGAGTTTGTTTCCAAAAATCAGATGAGTTTCTACCCATAGAACTAAACCGTTTTAACGGTATTATGGTTTCATGTGATCGATACATGACTTCAAATTAATAATAATTCTCTTTATTCATTATCAATTATTATTATCCATGAGGTTTTCTCTATGATAAAATCTATAGATGCAGTTTCATTTGTAGTTTATTAATGGCGTTAGTTTTTCATTTATTCACCATGACATGTTGATTATGTAAAATTGTTTACAATTCCATTATTATTGATTCATGCATCCACTATTTGTAACACTTACTAAGCATTTGAGCTCACCCCTTTCATTTTCTACCTTCAACAAGTGATGAAGAGGAGATCATTTATTAAGTTCCTATCGAAGCAATTTTTAGTTTTCGTCATGTATTGTATTTTGTACCATTTTCCAATGTAATTTGAGTTACATTTATGTATCTAGTTTCTTCAAGACTAATAAACTGATCATTCCTTTAGGATTTTCATTCATTCAAACCATGACATTATAACAAGTAATGCACCGACTCTGGTATAAAGGGGTCGGGTTTTTACATAATTATCAGTGAATATATATATCAGGTAAAATAAAAAATGATGTAATAAACAAAGAAGTACCCAAAAGTAAACAATCCTACATTTTCAACTACATACATTTAAATTTATTTATTATTCAACCAATCATTCACAAGAAACCATATGAGACATTTCTCATAGCCTAACCCCTCTGGTTCAACTAACCATTTAAAAAATAAAGATATAATGACACTATGTGAAAGCTCACATAGTCTAACCCCTGTGGTATCACGAAAACAAAGAATCTCTAAGGAAGAAATCACAGTAAATTCCCTATGTTTTATTTTAATGATAAATTACAGACTCTCTGAGGAAGAACTAAATTACAATTCTACCTGTGGCATCGTAATAGTATACTATAGACTATCTGAGGCAGCACTCAATGTCAGTCCCCCTATGGTCTCACAACGTGAAAAGAATAATGGACACACTAGGGAAGCCCTGAACGTCAATTCCCTCTATGGTCTTACTACACTAGGTTCTCACATCCCTATGTAATACAATCGTTCACAAATTATATCCATAAGACAATGAAAATCTCAAATACTATATGGATAACAATTATAATGCATAACACAAGCATGTCATATAATATCAACTCCATCCTAACAACACTAGGCATGGAAAACTAAGTAGCCTAATAGCTAGTTCTATACCCAAAGAACAATATCAAACAAACATGGGAAAACACATCCATAAACAAGGTAATAAACCTAATTCACAATCAAAATTTTTACTCAAGAAAAAAAACCATAACAGGCATCAACATGGTCAAATTCCTAAAAAACTCAATTCCCTAAACTAGGGAATTGGGGAATTTTTGCACATATAATTCAACAAAATCTACAAAAAGGCACAAACCACCTACCTTGACCTTGTACTATCGATATAGTTGAATCTCAACCTTTTATTTAACCTAGAACATCGTAGATCCACAAAAATATAAAAAATGTTCAACCTTGAATATCCCACGTAAGAGGAGAAATCAAGAAGCGAGGGTCTAGAAGAATGAAGAACTCATTAAGGTGATTCAAAAACAATTTATGACATTTGATTTAGAGAACAATTGGTAAATCAGTGGCTCAGAGAAGAATCAGAGATTCTGGTCCCTCATGGATGAGATGGGGCTAGATGAAGATGTTTATGGAAATGAGATATGGCCCCAGTCTCTTGAATGAAATGAAAGAAAATGTACATGTCATGTACTATTAATGAACAAGTCGTGTATTCAACTCAAATGGCCCTCGACATTAGCGGTCTGCCACATCACCCCACACAACCATGTCTCAACCTTTACATGCCCAAGACGTGGTTATACGTGGTAACATGGTATACGACGAGTACTCCTAAGTACACTGCGTTTACTTCTAAAATTTACAAAATTTCCATTTTTTTCAACAATACCTGAAAATAATAATCAAACCTGAAAAGAAGATTTGGGTTCTTAAAAAATTCCCCTCTTAAATAAATTTTTCTCTGAATTTCCTTAAAAATGCAGTGAAGAAGAATCCTTGAACAACGACGACCACTGCAATTGCACATCAGTCTCCCTCTCCCAAGTCTTGTCCTTTACTCGCCCATGATTCCATATCACCTGTACCATTGGAACATACCTACCACATAAAACCTTCATGCTATGATCAACAATCTATATAGGATGCTCCTCGAATGAGTCGCCCACCTCTAACACAACCTCCTCAGGTTGAAAAACATGAGATGGGTCTGAGAATTAACTCTGAGGCTGAGAAACGTGGAATACATTGTGCAGATCCCAATACCATTGATGTAACTATAAATCATATGCAACCAGAGCAAATCTCTCTAAAACCTCAAACAACCTGATGTATCTCAGTGAATGATTTCCTTGTCTACTAATCCTATTGAGTCCCAACCTCGGTGTGACACATAGGAAAACCTAATCTCTGACCTCGAACTCCAAAGGTCATCTCCTTCTCTTAGAATAATAAATTTTTCATGACTGTATAATATCCATCCTCTTCCGAATCAACTCCACCCACTCTGTGGTCTCCTAGACAAGATGAGGTCCCAACATAACAACCTCTCCTACCTCCTACCAACATAGGGTTGATCGACATGACCTAACATACAAATCCTCATAAGGTTCCATCTGAATAGTTTCCTGAAAACTATTATTGTAGGAAAACTCCACCAGAGGTATGTGCTTCTCCGAATAACCTCCAAAATCATGGTTTCATTATCAAATCATGTCCTTTAGCACCCGAATTGTGCACTTGGATTGGCCATCTATTTGGGTATGGTCAGCTGTACTCAGAAGTACCTATGTACCTAAATCCCTCGGTAGTCCCTTCCAGACCCAAGATGTAAAATGGGTGTCCCTATATGAAAAAATGGAGTGTGGAACCCCATGTAGATGTACAATCTCTTGGATATACAACCATCCTAGCTCATCAACATTTAAGTTCTACTTGATCAGTATGAATTGTTCATCCTTCGTGAGTCTATCAATGACAAAAGAAACTCTATCATTACATCAAAGCGACTTTGGTAAACCTGATATAAATTCCATCACGACATCATTCCACTTCCACTCAGAAATGGTTAACTACCGCAAAAGCCTTTCTGGTCGCATATGCTCCACCTTAACCTGCTGATAGGTGGAACACCTCATCACAAAACGAGCAATATCTCTCTTCATACTCGACCACCAATACTGATGGTGTAGATCTCGATACATCTAGGTGACACCAAGATGAACTTCCCAAACTGAAGATTGAAAATCCTGCATCAACTCCTTGAGTATGTCAACTAAAACCAATATGTGGCCATGAAAATGTAAGATCTCATCATCACCTACTGCCCATCCAGGAATAGGGTCCTCTCTAGACACACTCTCATGTTGAACTAGGCCTTTAGTATCTGATAGCTGCCTTATCCACACTCAATCATGTAGAGTATAGGTAAAATCTATAGAAGAAAGAAATGCCATCCCCTGTCTATAATGTACCTCAAAATGCATCTTAGAGAATAGATCCATAAGATTACACTCACTGCTGGAATCTTAAACTGCATGTATCTAAGTCATACTTCTTAAAGAATCAACCACTTCATTTCCCTTCCCAGGAATGTAGGTAAGCTCAAAGTCAAACGACTGAAGGTACTCAACCAACCTTCGCTATCTCAAATTCAGATCGTGCAGAGTGAAGATATACTTGAGACTTTTGTGGTCAGTGAAAACTAAAAAATGATCTCCCAACCAATGATGTCTCAAACAACGTAAAGCATGAAAAACTACATCAAACTTGAGATCGTGTGTTGGGAAATTCCTATCATGTGGTCTCAACTGCCCAGAACCATACAAAACGACACCTTCCCCCTACATAGGCACTACTCCCAGCCCGATACTTGATGCATAACTGTAAATAGTATAGATCATTCTAGGCTTTGGAAAAAGTAGTATCGGTGATAAATTTATCCTCCCCTTTAGCTCTTAGAAGGCTGAATCACTGGAATCGGTCCACTAGAATTTCACACCCTTCTTAGTTAGGCATGTTATTAGCACTTCTAATCGTGAAAAGTTCTGTATAAAATATTCGTGGAAACCAGACAACCCTAGAAAAATCCGTACCTCTAATACTTTCTTTGGTTTCTCTTTGGAAACTAATGCTCTAACTTTTTATGGGTCTACTGGTACTCCTATATCTGAGATAACATGACCCAAAAAGTGAATTTAGTCCATCCAAAATAGGAATTTTGAGAGCTTAGCATATAACTGATTCTCTATTAGTGTACTCAAAACAATATTGAGATGGGTAGCATGGTCATATCGAGTGTGAGATTAAACCAAGATATCATCCATGAAAACCACCAAAAAGGAATCCATGTATGGATGGAACACTAAGTTCATTATTGCCATAAAAATTGTAGGTGTGTTCGGGAGACAGAACGGTTTAACCATATACTAGTATAGACCGTACCAGCTCTGAAAGGCTATAAGAGATATATCTAATGGTCTAACATGCAACTGATGAAAACCATATTTCTAGTAAATCTTCGAGAACAACTGGGATACTCAATTCTCATCAAAGAGATTATCATTCCTTAGTAAGGGATATCGGTTCTTGACCATCAACTCGTTCAATGTCCAATAATCCACACAATGTCTAAGGGTAACATCACACTTCTTTGCAAATAAGATAGGTGAAACCCAAGGAGAAGTTCTTGGTCGGATGAAACCCTTTTCCTGTAACTTTTATAAATGATTCTTGAGCTCCTGTAACTCTGGTGTATCCATCATATAAAGAGGAATGGGCCCTAATGCCGCTCCTAGCACAAGCTCAATAGAAAATTATACCTCTCACTTCAGAGGTAAACTGAAAAAGTAGTCTGGAAATACATCCCTGAAACGATCCACCACCAGAGGAAAGTTCATCTATGAAGTCCTCTGGTCATTCATATAGAAACTAGAAATCTAGGTTGTAATTACTTCCAACCCATGATTCTTGGGTCCTTCTCTGATCACCTGGACATCCCATTATCCCTTATATTGAAACAACCCACCCTATGACAATGTGAAACTCACCCTACAATGATAGTAATCGACCACAACCGGGAAGGGAACTAACCAATCCATTTCGAGAATGACGTCATAGACCATCATATCTAATAAAAAAAGGACCCAGAAGAAGTGACACCCACTAACATCAAGAGGGAACTCCTTGAACTGACGTACACAAGCCATTCTAGTCCTCAATGGCGTGTCCAGTGTCAAGATATATGAAAAACTAATGAAACACAGCCCAAGGATCTCCACTAAAAGTAGAGATATGAAAAAATGGGAATCACTTTTGTTGAAAAAAAGAAGAATCTAAAACTGAGGCAACCAAAATCGTACCTCTAACCATAGAGGGTTCGAGATCATACTCCTACTAGGTCTGCTCTAGTGCAAAATCCAAAATTGTGCTGTAAACTTGTGAAACTATCTGTGATCCCTAAGCTGATCCACCCTATGGCTGTTGAAAACCCTATGTATGACCACTACGACCATGACCTACACCTCAGCCTGAACAGCTGGAAGAACTCCAATTACCTGATTTATGAGAAACTGATGGTCCTTCTCTTGAACGTGGAGTCATAAAAGAACACCTATCACCAGCTTCTGGTGAGAAAAACTAACAAAAATGATGAAGATGACCCATCTCGCTGCAAGATCATCACGTGACTGGGATTCTTGGTAAATGTGGCCGCATATTCCCACTCTTCCTGCACTGGCTGCATACCACCTAACTACAAGAAAGAAGTATACCACCTAATCGTATCTCCACATGTAGAATCCCTATGACACTTCCTACAATCGACCGGATAAGTACCAACTCTGGATGTCGAACCACCCTAGATCATAGCTTCAGAATCCCTATTGTTGTGCTCAGTGATCATCACTTGGTTGATTATTGAAGATACATAAGTCAACCAGAAGACATTCAACTGAGATCAGATGTCATGCTTGAGAACGTCCTCAAACTTCCCCACTAGAAATAACTCATCACCACATAGAATGGGTGTTATGTGATACAGATCTGTGAAGTGAGAATAATACTCCATGACAGAGTGTACTCTATTCCAAACTCATGAACTCTCAGGCTCGGTTGGGCATCAAAGTCTCTAGGTTTATGTTTTCATAGAAGGAACACTTGAACTCATCCCAAGCCATAACCTGCTAGCATCCTATCTATGATATCACATCACACCATATCTTGGTGGAATCTCAAATCATGTACGTTGTGAGATTTTCTCTACTCTCTAGAGGCGTCTTGAGATGCTCAAAGATAGAAAATTTGACTTCTAACCATGACTCTACAGCCTGAGGTCCTCCTTCCCCTGAGAAAGTGGGGGGATGCTGCTGCTGAAAAACACTAGACAAATTTTCCATAGATGGGGAAGGATTCGGTTCTCCCTAAGAGGGATGCATAACCCTCATGAATCCTTCTGAGAACATTTCATAAGCACCTATATCAAGAATAATGGTTGGTACCAAGACAGGAACAACTGGAGGATATGCTGGTAGTCCCCAATCTACCATGTCTGGTGTCTGATCATTGCCCGATATCAGGCGTACAACTAGAGGATGTCTTAGTGGAATGACTCTGCTAGGTCAAGTTGACACCTCAGATATAGATTATCAAGGAATAAAAATTAGAAGTGCATGAAAGGAACATGAGAAATAAAACATTCTGGTTTTCGAAAACATTGATAAATGACATGTATGAACCATACACTGCGTGTTCCCTGAAGCCTTTACATGGGTGTGTACTTCTGCCAACCCTAGTCATGTAACACTCCATACCCAAGATATTTTCTCCTTTGACACAGTGTGTACATGAATCTATCCCCCTACCCAAGTTCCATTACAGGGCTAAACCACACAGTTCTCTATATGGCTAAACTACATAGCGTGTTTATTCGAGACACAATGTATACTAGAAGAATTTCACCGACCAGTGTCATTAGTCACATGGTTGGAGACATGGTCGACTCTACACAACATGAAAGCACTAGAAACGAAGTGTACCACCTATTCTTTATCCACCCATTTCTTTGGTCAGAAGGATAAATACATGGTCTCTAAAACATGGAATGTATTCCCATTACATGGAGTGTTCCACCAACAATTCCAAACCCCATGTCTCTTCCCACACAGTCAGTCACATGATTAAGGACTACATGGTGTGTATATATAGTACATGACATGTACTTAAGAAAAACAATTTCTTCTCGAACATAAGGATACATGGTGTGTATTAATCATCATACATTGTGTATTCTGGATTTTTTCTAGACATAAACCACGTAAATTACTCTAGAACCCCATAAAAACACTGAAACAAACTTCAAAATTCCAAATTCCAATCCATGGGGGCCCATGCTCCCCCCTAATCAAATTTTGGCTCATATTCATGTATATCCCAAGTATAATAGTGCAAAAAATTACATGATCAACCAAATTCTGATCCATGAAGGCCCATAACACCCCAGGGAGCAAATTCTGGAACCCATTCGAAAGAGACATTACATATTAGCAATACCCTATCAAATAGAAAGTATTATATCAAGGAATCTATAAAAAAACATGAATATATAGCACAACATCTATCACAACAACATGAAATCAGTAATGCACCCTAAATGGCATGATGAGAATGAATGACATGTGATCTATTGCAGGTTCCTATATGATGCATGTGATGGAAAACCCTTATCTCATTAGGTTGAAACATAAATGGAATCTCAATAATATCAATAATAACAACACAAATCATATGAATCACCCCACGATGAAATCAAATCAACTGTAAAAATTGAAAAATAGAAAAATTTTAATATTTGAGGCATATTGGATTTTTCCTATGAAAATTTTTGTTACTCCTAGGCACAACTTTTTACCAAATACCTATTCCTTCTTATCCATGTCTATAGTCTTCAAAAAGTAATTTATGAAGAAAAGAACCTACTTTGATACCACTTTGTAATGTCCTGGTTCCAGGTGCCACCCAAAGACTCCCCATACTCGGTTAGCCACATGTTCTCAAACACATTTCCTTGAATCCTAGAGGCTTCCAACTAGAATTTAGGGATTTGGGTGTGTTAGTGGAGAAACTATGCCCTCATAGTAAGAGTAACGTAGTGGAATAGAAATAATATAAGAAAACGGAAGCATTAATACCATAAATAAATAAACAGCACCAGTTTGAAAGTAAATAAACAAATGGAGCACATATATAAATGATGCATGTCATATATGTCTAGGAATGAAGCCAAACAAGTCACTAGGCTATAAATAATGTACAAAACCAAATTAAAAAGAAAAAAAGTAAACTATACCAGCATCAGAAGTCTTAGATTTATCCCATGCTCTCTAGCTACCCTATAATCAAGAATCTGAAGTAGCTGTGAGTGGATACTTATCTCTCTATTCTCTAAGATGCATTTGGAGGGGCACGACAGATAGGTGCCCCATACCCAGTTGGTCACATGGCCTCAAGCGCATTTTCCCGAACTCCAAATAATGTCGACTAGAAACGAGGGACTTGGGTGTGTTAATGGGGAAAATATGCCCTCATTAGTAGAGTAACAAAGTGGAATGACAATAATATACAACAACCGAAGCTATAATACCAGATAATAAATAAACAATGAGAGACTAAAAGTTAAAAAACAACTAGAGAACATATATAAATTATGCATGTCACATATGTATAGGAAAGAATCTAAACAATTCACAATGCTGGAAATATAGTACTAAACAATAGTATAAAGAAAAAAACTAAACGACAACAATATAACAAGCTTTAGATTGGTTTCATTCTCTCTAGATCTATAGTAATCAAGCTCCTAAAGTAGACGAGAACTTTACCCTATCTATACTTGCAACAATATAATTGGTTTGCGTCCCAAATCAGGGGCCAAACAAGATGTGGGATGAATCCTAGTAGGATACCACCTAAATATCGATGCATAAATCTATGTGAATATAAATAGCATGTAAAATGAAAAATGATGTAATAAACAAGGAAGTACCCAAAAGTAAAAAATCCTATAGTTTCAACTACATTCATTTACATTTATTTATTATTCAACCAATCATTCACAAGTAATCCACTTGGAAAGTTCTCACAGCCTAAACCCTCTAGTTCAACTTATCATTTAAAAAATAAAGATATAACGACCCTCTGGGAAAGCATGAACAGTCGAACCCCTTTGGTATCATGAAAAGAAAGACTCTATAAGGAAGAACACACTGTCAATTACCCATTTTGTATTTTAATGATAAATTATAGACACTCTAAGGAAGCACTCAACGTCAATTACCCTCGATGGTCATGTAACAGTATACTATAGACACTATAAGGGAGCACTCAATTTCAACACCCATATGCTCTCGTAATGTGAAAAGTATAATAAAAAGTTTGGTAAATCCCTCAAAGTCAATTCCCCCTATGGACTAACTACATGAGGTTCTCAAATCCATGTGTAATAAAATCTCACACAAACAATATCCCGAATCCAAATTTAATATCAAATACTACTTGTCTAACTACTACAATGCATAACACAAGCAAGTCATATAATATCAACTCCATCCTAACAGCAGTGGGAAAGGAAAACAAAGTAGCCCAATAGGAAGTTCTAGACCCAACAACCAATATCAAACAAAACATGGGAAAACACATCCATAAAGAAGGTAATAAACCTAATTCATTATAAAAACCCCTAATAAAGAAAACAAGCCATAACATGCATCAATTGGGTTAAATTATGAAAACATGACATACCCTAAACTAGGGTATTGGGAATTTTTTCACATATAAGTCAAAAAAATCTACAAAAATGAAAAAAAGCCTACCTCGACATTTTACGATCGATATTGTTCAACTTTAGCTTTTCATTTGACCTATAACTTCGTAGATATACAAAAAAGTCAAAAAGGTTCAACCTTAAATATACCACGTAAGAGTAGAAATCAAGAAGAGATGCTCTAGAGGAAAGAAGAACTCATTGAGTAGATTCCAATGCAATCAAAGGCGTTTGATTTAGGGAACTAATGGTGAATTGGTGGATCATAGAAGAATCAAAGATTCTAGTCGCTCTTGAATGAGATAGAGCTAAAAGAAGATGTTTCTAGAAATGATACACAACCCCTGTGTGTTTAATGAAATAAAAGTAAAAGTATAAAAGATGTACTATTAATGAACTAGTCGTGTATTCACCTCAATCAACCCCCGACATTAGCAGTCTGCCACATCACCCAACACATCCATGTCTTGACCATTAAAAACCTAATATACGGTCATACGTGGTAACATGTTAAACTATTTGTACTTCTAAATACATGGTGTGTACTCTTAAAATTTGGGAAATTTCCATTTTTTCTCAAAATCACCCGAAAACAAGATTCATACCTGAAAAGAAGATCCATGTTATTACATTAAGGATACATGTAGACTTTATGATTTTTCATTCAGGTAAGGGTTCATGCTTTGAAGCTAGATTCTAGTAGTTGAGTTGACATGGATGGGAGGCTAGTGACCATATATTACAGCCTTAGCTGGAGTTATCTTTTTGATTTTCATTTCTATTTCAGCATGTTTATATTTTATTATTTTAGGGACATACCTTTAGAGATTTATTAATAGAAAAAATATTGTATGACTAGTTATGGATATATTTTTTTCTATTGCTAAATGTTTGGATTGTAAATTTATTTCCATTACTGATGTTGTATAGTTATTCCTCTACTGTATGTTATTGAATGTGCTTTTTTCCATTGAAGGGACTGGTTCGATTATGCTGAATCATTTTTTTCTATATGTTATATATATATATATACTTTGACCATTATATTATGATCGCCTGATGGTATAGTCTCCCCACTATCTCCCTTATTACCCCTCACTGCTAGTCGCCAACATTTGGTGTACAAGGAGGCCCACAATAATCAAATGGCACATGGACTAGAAGAACTGTCCAAGTGGAAATTTTGGACGAGTCACTACACCCAAGCCCGATCCATCATCCACGATATGTTTTCCATTGAGCCCCCTAAACTCGCTTCCACTCCAGTGCTATCTTTTCTCATTAGCACTGTTGTCCTTCACTGTCTATGTTTTGTTTTACCGATTCCTTTCATATTTACACCCCTTTTTGGAATCTTCCATTCTCTTGATAATGTTTACACCTTTTGACATCAATCTATGGAATGTTTATGAAATTTTTATATCAACCATAATTACCCATAAACCTTGATCTTCTTCTCTTAGTATCTATCTATCCTTATTAAAATAATTGCTAATTTTTGATTTTTTACTCCATTATTTGGATTCTTTTTCGGACTCGTTATTATATATTTCATAAAATCCATCATATATTTAGCAGTGTATTTTTCTATATTTTTTTCAACCATTTTTGTACATTTTTATAATTTAAACATTCACAAAACATGAAAAAAAGTTAGTAAAATTTCAATTTTCATACTCTAATTTTTATTTTTCCATTTAGGTTTCAAAATATAGATCATTATATGATCTCAAAATAATTCTTCCACTAGATAATAAAATTTTATTCCAATAAAAAATTCTTGGAATTATGTGAGGTATAAAATCTCATTTAATATATTTTTGAATAGTTAACATGAATTGTTTTTATATTTAAAAGTTTGACATTATTCACTAGAAATTTTTATTAACGGTGTCTATATTTATTCTATATTAATATTCAATTATGATCACATAAATATTCTACTTAGAGACATCATGAATTATGGATTTCTCTTGTAATTATTTTTAATAATTATTTTTAATAATTTATTTCATATCAAGTTGAGTTCTTTTAACATTAAGGGAATTATTCTAATGTTTATCATTTTTTTATAACATCCCATTAATCCTTTCATTTGCCTCCGATTTCATAACAATTTCTTTAAGACAATCCTTTCCAACAATGGAAAATATTTCTTATGGCTCTATATTTTTATTATTATTTCAATTCAATTATTCTCTGAAACCATTCATTGTCATTACATTTTGTGATTATACATTTTACATCTTAAAAAATTACTCTACTTAGTGGGTGATCTCGTTCTTCAAGAATCTAAAAAAAAATAAAAGATAATATTTTTAATATTTTTTAATAATATATTTTAAATCATTGATTCAGGCATCATGTGAATCATTAAACTTGTGATCTCCCCCACTAGTTATTTGTTCTTATATATTAAAATTTTGGAAAGAATTATTAGTTAATATTTTTTTTCAAAATAATATTTTGATCTTATAAAATTCAAAACATTTCTGTCTCCTTAGAAGTTAATGTAACTATAATATGTTCATTTTATTACATTATAAATTGTTTTGAATATAATTACAACATAGGAAAACTAAATATTTATTTTCTTTCCTAAATAATGATGTATTCTTCGTATTTATTATTTAATTTATATTATGATCATAAATATTTATGTGGATGTCGAATTCTAATATGAAATTAACACATCTTCTCTTAAACTGGAATTCATTATGTATTCATAAATAGATCTTACATCCAAAAAATATTAAATAATGAGAATATTGAGATTCCAATTAGTGGTTTATCTTGATAACATAATAAAAATTATTAGGATCACATTGGAAACTTTGAGACATTAAGAGGGGGTGAATCATTATAGGATAAATTATAAAAAAATTAAACATTAATCATTCTTTTAAGACCATAATTGATTATATAAATTATTATAGATGTAAAGATAATGATCTCATTGGTTAAAATTATTTTTTTATTTACCCATGATTGTATTGAATTAATGGTGATATTATTTGATTCCACCCATTATATGATCCAATTTTATTCATATACATATTTTTTCAATCATATGAGTTGGGATAATGATTTATTGATAGGAAATTTTCTGTTTAAATACATGGATATACATGAGTGACATGATAGTCTTATAAATATTTTATTTTATTATTTTATGGTTTGAATTAGAAAAATTCACGGGAATGCATGGGTATCTATATGGGAGTTCTAGGTATAATATTTGAAATAATTTTATTTTAATCTAATCATACTCAGGGTTATGATTTCACAATATATATTAGAATTCACTCTCAATGAGGCTAAGAATGTGTATGTTGGTGTGTGGTTATTGGATCACATCATACCCAAGTGAGATGCTTATGTGTTGGTAAAGTACAAGATTATCTTATATGACCATGAGAGTTATCCATTTAGGTTTAATGGTTGTTTTTTATTCATTGATTGATTTGTTTCACCCTATAAAAATTATCATTATTTTTAAAATTACTAATAAATGGATAGTTTATTTAATTAACCTCCATTACAAATAAAATAAAATATTCTTATTTTTTTGAAACCTAGAATACATAGTTTATCATATCATTGAAAAATTTTTACTTGAAACTAGTTTACATCCTTTATAGAGTGGTTTATTTCCTTTAAAAGTGATTTTATGGAAATATTTATCTTTTTAAGTTTGTTTTCAATATATGGGTTTGTAAATTATTTTCTAAGAAAATTTTAAATGTTTTTTTCTTAAGGATAATTTTTTCTTTATTCTATTTTACATAATACCACACATAATTGATTCAATTTTTTTTTTAATTTTTTATTACTTATATGAATATTATTATAACAACTTTGGTTATTTTTTTACTTCCATTTACCTCTTTTTCTACTTAGTAATAAATATATTTTATGTTTTTAATAAAATGTAGGCACATTGTGATATATATGGATAAAAGATGGATGAATTTATTGGGGAACACACCTCTGTATACTATGGGTTTGGATAAGTTTTTCGATTTTTTAATTTCCAATAGATCTTTTGATGGGACAATTGAAGGACCCTAGAACACCCTGAGAGGGGATGAGTGGATTAGGCTATCATCCTTTTCTTTTAATATGATATATCTTGTTCCCACGTCAGGAGGAAATTGTTAAATCAATTTGATGAAAAATGAAACATACAAAAAATCACATGCAATGTGAAAAGACAACAATTTTATTGGGTTCACCACTACGAGCTATGTCTAAGTAGAATATTCCAAAAATGTGTTGGTTGTAACAAAATCAACTAATCTTAAATAGTTAGGGGGTATTATAGTTTACCATAGTCACTTTGTTCTTGTCACATTTCTTCTAAAAGGTTTTAGGGACAACACACTATGCCCTTCAGATCACTTCTGCTGAATCCCATTTTCTCACTACGTTAGAAGTTTCTTAACTCAGTTTATCAACATGAAGGTTGCTTCAATGGTTTAGCATTCGATGATACATCCACAAATTTAAATGGATTTTCTATTGAAGTCATGTTTTCATTCACAGATGTGTATCAATTTTAATCACACTGGAAGGTTATTGAAATTAGTTCCACAAACTAATTTGGTCATGTTACAGGCTTTCCTGAGTGTTCCGCATACCACCTTACCTCTTTTCCATAATGAGAAGTGGGTATGGTTTTTGAATCTCCTCTCGGTGAATTGTGTCCGTGTTTGACCTCCATAAACATCCACCATGTACCGTGTCCACAAACCAATCCTTCTCTATGCATTACCTTTACTTTG
Organism: Viscum album; assembly: GCA_963277665.1. NCBI lineage: Eukaryota > Viridiplantae > Streptophyta > Magnoliopsida > Santalales > Viscaceae > Viscum > Viscum album. Next base: position 54,414,765 of record OY728143.1, on the reverse strand, counting down.
TGTACTTCCTGACTCTGTGTACTGCCTCTACATTGTGGACTGTGTTCTTAATCTGCATACAACCCTGATTTCTCTGCAGACTACCTTCCTCTTCCACATACTTCAAGAGCTTCCTATACAAATTGAGTTCTTCCTTCATAGGTTTCATCTCCTATGAGGACTAATTTTCACTCAATGTATCATCTTCTCTGTGTACCGTTTTCTCCTCCATGAACCTCTACATCATTCCATGAATAGTTTTCCAATGAATCACTTAGTAATTCACATAATTTCTTCCCTAATTTTTAATCTCAGTTTTTATACTTAATGAAGAGAATTATTACTACTTATATAAGAAAAATGGATCTGAAAAATCCGTTAATACAAGATTTAAAAAATCACTGATGTGGCACCAACTCCACTATGTGCTGTGAATCTCCCGTGAACTGCAAGCCTCACCGAGAACCATATTCCTTAGACATGTCACACACCTTCACTGAAAGACATTCCCACATGAGGTTCCATTCCACTTATTGCATTCCATCACCGCAAACCATTTTCCGTGAACCATTTCTTGTTTCAAAAACCAATTTGTGTACCATTCTCTATGTCTCATACACGTTCTGCAAACCATTCCTAGATATGGTAAACTATCCATGTCCTGAGTAATGTGGTTCTCTTCCTTTTCAAATTTATTTCACCATTTTCTATTACATTTATTCCTATGAAAAAAATATCAATTTTGAGGCTTAAATATTTGGCAAACACTAGAAAAAACCCAACCTTTATTACTACTTTCAACCACAATTGTAAGATCACATTACTTGAAAAATACCTGATCATCCATTTTCACATTGAAAATAAACACAAACCAGACTCCATTATTATAAATGAACAACCTTGGGTCCAACAATCTTCCCCTTTGGGTTTATTTTCAATATCTAGATAAATTTACAGAATAACTAATGACAATTAGAACCCGAACCTTCATGAAAATTACCTATCCATAACTCTAAATCTAAATAAGAAGTGGGAGTTGTAGAAAATAGGATATAGGAATTAAATTGAGTTCTAATTATTTTCTTCACTCTCCCATAGTTTCATTTTTTACATTCTCTACTTACTATCTTTCTTGTATCCAGAAAAAAATCCATTTCACTCTCCATTGAATTTTTCCATTATCCCCATTGGAAATAAAACCAAAGAACCAAATATTGACTTATAGATCTGAAAAACATGCTCCCCTAGATCTTATCTCCCCCATAAACCTTTATCACTTCCACAACTATATTAGAATCATTAAAAAAAATTAAGATATGGGAGTTATGGAACCTTTTCATGCATTGGTAGGTTGTTGAACCCCATGATTCAACCGATGTTTCTCAAACAAAGATTCTGTTAGTGGCTTCGTCAGAATATCAACCACTTTTTCATCAGTTCCTACATGATCCATTTTAATCTAACCTCGATCATTTTTTTCCATGATGATGTGATATCTTATTTCAATGTGTTTTGTAAGTGTGTGATAAAAAAGATTCTTCCTAAGACCAGCTGTACTCTTGTTATCATAGTAACTCACCATTTGTTATTTCACCTCATCACCAATGTCAGTCAGTTGCCGCTTCATACAAAGTAACTCAGTGCAATATTTTGTTGCAAATATATATTCAACTTCCATAGTAATAAGAGAAGTACATTACTATTTCTTTCTCATCCTATCCACACTTTTCATCCCAACATATAATATTCCACTGCGGGTGGAATTTCTGTCCACTACATCTCCAACCCAATCAACATCATAAAATGCTTATAGTTCTCCATCACTTCCGGCATCAAAATATAATCCGTAATTGTGAGTAACTTGAATTTACCTCATGATTATTTTCACTATCGCCATATGTTCTTATATTGTGGGATCCACAAAAGTCCCATATTAATGATTTCAAATTTTTGTTCCAATCGTAATTGGAGTAGAAATTGGTTTGGAATCATGCATAATATGTTTTTTAGTTTCTCAGTCACATTAGTTTCTTGTGGAATGAAAGTGTAATCCTTCTTCTGAATCACCTAAATCCCTAAAGAAATGTGAGTTCACCAATCATTAACATTTAAAATTATGATTTCATGTTATTGGAAAATTCATTCACTAATCTCTGACACCTTCCACCAAAAATAATATCATCAACGTGCACCAATACTATGAACTAATCTTTCTAATAATTATTCACAAAGATATTGTGATCTAATCAACCTATTTTAAATTCATGATTCTTAAGATAAGAATCCAATCGAGAGTACCATGCCTTTGGTTTCTATATTAGTCTATGGTGTGATTTATTTTATCAACATACCTTCATTTCATCATTTCCAAATATGAATCCCACCAGTTGTTCAATGTAGACTTATTCCTCAAGAACAACATTTTAGAAATCTGTCTTGACATCCATTTTATACACTTTATATAATCAATAGATTTATATGGAAAGAAATAGCCTGATTGACTCTAATATTGCCACAAGAGAATTTTTTTCTTCTACATATACACCTTCAATCTAGGAATATCCTTTACACACCAGTCATGCCTTTTTTTCTGATCACATTTTCATGTTAATCTAATTTATTCGGGAAAATCTACTTTGTACTGCTCAAATTGTGGGTTTTGTGTCTCTTAACAAGATCCCATGTTTAATTCTTGTCAATATGATCTAGATCTTCAATCATGAATTTAATCCATGATTCATCTTTTTCAACTTCTTCAAAATAGTATGGTTACACAACTAACAATAATGCATATTTTGTAGTATTTCTCATTCTTCACGTCTGTGTGGGTGATTTCTAATCCCCTATGATGTTATATTGATAAATTTTTCCACTTCAATATATTTTGTGAGTTTTAGTTTTATTTTCATCAGTCACAGTTTCATCTTCTGATTTATCTTCCGAATCAACAACTTGTTGTGACCCCTAAGAGTTTTTTACACCTTTCTATACTTATATAATTGCATTTTTTCCAAGTTCACATTCTTCCTCATCTCTTATAATATCCGCATAAGAAGTTTTTGAGTAAAATTTGGTTTTCTTTGAAATGATCTTAACATCAATACTTTTGAAAATCATTCCTAATCCCTTATTGAAACACTTTTAGGCTTTCAATTGATTGAGTATCAAATGAATATTTCTTCATCTTCATTGTCACCATACTTCCATTTTTATTTCTATATTTTTGATGAAACATTTAGTGCCTAAAACATAAAAATATTTAAAATAGGGATTCCTTCTATTCCATAATACATATGGTGTTTTCATCTCTCTAATGTAGAGCCCTGTTGAATTTTGAATGTACACTATAGCTTGAATAGCTTCTTTCTAGTAATTGAATGTGATACGACTCTCAATCCACAAAGTTCTACCCATGTTGGTCACCTATCGAATCTAGTTCTAAAAAACAACATTTTTTTTTCGGATTTCTCAAAACAGATACCTCATGCTATATTCTGTGTCTCTCTAGGTAATTTTCAAACTCAATGGATGTGTATTACCCTCCATTATTAGATCATAGAACATTGATGGTTTTTCTAGTATCGTTATCTGCAAATCGACGATACATTTTCATGCAATCAAGCACTTGTTGTTTCATATGTATAACCATATCACATGACATTCTACTATAATAACCTCTATAGATGATGATTTACCTTTATCCATTCATTTTAGAAACATTTATTGGGCCACATAAATCTATATGTATGAGATCATGAAGATTAGACGCTATTTTCTTCTTTAGCTGACAGGAACTGCAAACCAGCTTCCCCAACATGAAGGAATCACAAGATGTTTCTCATTCACGGTTTAGGTTGGAGATATCAATGACATTATTCAGCATGGATATATTTTCCATGTAATTCTGATTGAAGTTCCCCAATCTCTAATGCGACATGTTGTTTTCTTCATTAACGGTTATGTAGAAAATGTTATCTTTATTTTCAACCTGATATATGTTTCCCAATGTTCTTCATCCATTCATAAGTTAATTCCCCATATTTTTTCTTATAGTATAAATTTTATGATTGAAAGTCCCTATATGTCCTCAGTCATATAGTTGACCCACACTAAGGAGATTGTGACGTAAACCATCTCTATAGAGAACTATAATCATTTTCAACTCTCCATTATCCTGTTCAGTGCTTCCAATACCTTTTATCTTCAAAGAACCATCATTACAAAACCTTAATATCCCATAAACCCTTTTCCTAATTTTTTTAACTAGTCATTATTACCCATCTTGTGGGAAGAACATCCAGTATCAAGAATCCATTTTTCGTTTCTATTTTTTGCTTTAAGGGATACTTCTGTAAGGTAAGATTTCTAAATTTTATTCTTTTCATTCCATGAGATATTGGATTGAGTGTAGGAAACTAATGGACTTTCAATTATCTATTCTATGTATAATGGTTCTTCATATTCGTCCAATAGAGAAAACCTGTTTGAGATAGAAATAGGGTCTGAAGATTATTGACCTATCTTTGAGCATTGTATTAATTTCTTTTGTCATACCTCTATGTGAAATAAAAAAATTTATATCCAAATTTATAATAGTGAAAAAATATCCATAGGGAAAAAATTCTTCTATAAGATGTAGGATATGAAATCAGTATTTTTTGTTGACTTCCCAGATCTTCCCTATTCAAATAACTCTTTTCCTCTTCCTAATATGACATGGTATGGCCTAAATAGAAACAAAACATACACTTCATGAGTGTAAATGTCTTCTCAATTCTATTTATCCTCATGTATTCTTCCTCAGTAAAATAGTTTGGCTGTGTATCATTTCTAGAATCTCGAGGATAATCTTCAATTCTCATTTTAGTTTTATTTAAGGGATTCTTTTTCAACACTTTGGAGTATTTTTAACATGATAAAATTTCTTCTTTCCTTTTTTCTTGTCCACTTTATTTGTAGCATTTGACATTTTATCATTCAAACTGATTCCAATATAACCCATGAAAAAAAGTCTTTGGTCATTTAGAATATTTTTAACCCCATCGGAACAACACTTAGCTCTCTTAAGAAACTCATCATCTGAGAATTTTACGAACTGTATTTTCTTCTTGATTATTTTGAAATTGAGTCACTTTTGAGTTTACTCCTCTAGGAAACAACTTCCTTCTTTAGACTCTCAACAATCTTGTACTTCTATTCTATTCAATAGGTAATGTCATTGATGACCTTCCCCTATTCTTCAATTCTGATTTTTATTTCTATAACATATTTTTCCCTTTAAATGATTGATGAATACACTTTCAATTTTTTTTTTCAGTATTTCAATTTCTACTTCAATTTGATCAACATATTTTAATGAGTCTTCCACAATTACTTTCAAATAATTACATCTCTTAAAATGATTCTTAATCTTACCAAAAGAATCCTTATGTTGGAAATTTGGATTAACATTAATGGTTAAATGATTATCTCCAAACATATCTTTTGATGGTTCTAATTTTTCAATTGTAGCCACTATGGAAGCAAAGTTCCCATTTTTAAATTTTTCTTCTTCATACTCAGAGAGATCACTATCAACATCATCTTTACAATAGAAATGAACCTTTCTCTATAATTTCTATTCAAATTTAAAGTTTTAATTTTTTAAAAAACTTTTTAAGGATCTTGAATGCTTTCTTATTATCTTTCTTCATCATCAAAAACTCTTGGGAAATGAGAGGAAATGTTCCCAAATCTTCCACAATGAAAACAAACCAGAGATAACATGCCTTGAAATTTCCTTTTTCCGTTCTTGATCTTCTTGGTAATAAAGGGTGAAATTATTTTTCCTCACCATCTTCATCAATAGTTTCTCTAGAAATTTCCAATTTTTCCACAGCATTGAATTCCATTTCCTTTATTACAAGATGTGTTGCATCTTCAGTTTGGAATCTCATTTCATAGGCCACTAGACTACTCAAAATATCATCTAGTGAATGTTTAGAGAGATACCATTCTTCAAGGGTTGAAACCGTTACATTTTAGGGAGGTGGAAGTGTTATAAATATTTTCGTTACAATATCAATAACATTCATTTCTTCTCCAAGACATAAAATTTCGTCTACTATAATAATTCGATGGGAGAAAGAATCTGCATTCTCTTTAAGAATCATCTTCAGATCATAAAACCTATTATGAAAGACTTGTAGTTTCACTACCTTAAATTTATTGTCTCCTTCATATATATTCTCAAATTTCTCCCACGTAGACTTTTCACACATACAGTTCCTCACCTTTAGATATATTTGATAACAAAGATCTGCAGTTAGGGAATTTTGTGCTTTAGCATCAACATCCTACATTTTCCTATCTATATCAGTCAAAGATTGAACTGCTAGATTAATGATCTATATTACTTATGTAGTGAAAGAAAGTAGTTACATTCCATGAGATCTTAGATGAAATATCATCCTGTTCGTCCATACCAAGAAGTTACTTCCATCAAACAGAGGAACTCCTCTGACATTAACTATATTCTCCATGTCAGCAAAGAAGGATAGATTTAACACAAACAACCTTTATTCTTTGATACCACTTGAAGGACCCCAGAACACCCTAAGAGGGGAGGGGTGAATTAGGGTTCAAACATTTTCTTTTAATCTGATAAATCATGTTCCCATAGTAGTAGGAACATATTAAACCTATCTGGTGAGAAAATGCAGAAAACAACAATCACATGAAAATTTAAAAGACAAAAATTTTACTTGGTACCCCACTAAAGGATATTTCCAAGGATCATACATTTTCATTGTTTCAGTCATACCGAAATACACTAATATTCACTAGTTGTGGAGTAAAAAAGATTAGCACAGTTACTCTGTTCCAGGTGCACTATGTTTACAAGTTTTTAAGGATAACACACTACATGTCTTGGATCACTTCCACTGACTCCCCCTTTCTCACTATGTTGGAAGAATATTTACTCAGTTTATCAACTTGAAGGGAACTTCAATGGTTTATCATTGGATCATTCATCCTAAAAATTAAATGGATTATATATTGAAGTCTTATTTTCAATGACATATGTGAATAAACTTTAGTCACACTGGTAGTATAATGAAATTACTTTTGCAAACTAATTTGGTCAATTTATAGGATTCCTTGAGTGTTCTGCATACCAACTTACCTCCTCCTAGTACTTAGGAGTGGGTAAGGTTCGTGGATATCCTCTCTGCAAAACATAACTGTGTTCCACCACAATAGATTTCCTCTCTCTACCGTGTCCATAATATGCTCCTGCTCTATGTACTAATTCTTCCACATGTACTACCCTACTCTATATACTGCCTCTTCTATGGGGACCAGGTTCTTACTCCCCATAAAACCCTAATTTCTCTACAGGATGACTTAATCTTCCATGTATTATGTCTGCTTCCTCTAAAAATTGAGTTCTTCCTCAATGGAATATCCCTCTTATGCAGACATATTTTTACCCCATAGATCCTCTTCTCTATGTACCGTTTCTCCTCCACGAACCTCTACTTCCTTCACAAAATAATCTTCCTACGAACCACTTCAGACTTCATCTGATTTCTCCACAATTTTTTAATCTCTATATCGCTACGTAATGAACGATATTACTTCTCCTTATATGTAATAAATGGATCTGAATAATCCACTAATCCAAGATTTAAAAAATATTTTACGTGGAACCACCTCCAACACATACAGTTCATCTTTTGAAAACTGCGAGCCTCACCGTTAACCATATGAATTCCTCATACCGCATATATTTACCAAAAACTGTTCTTTCATGTTGTTTCCTTCTACATATCACATGCCACCACCACAAACCATTTTCTGCAAACCATTTTTGGTTCTGTGAACCTCTCAACGTACTATTACCTCACTCTCGTCCATGATCTGTGAACAGTTCCCATACATGGTACATTTTCTATGTCACATGCAATGTAGTTCTCTTACTTTTTTGATTTCATTAACTATTCTTCATGCAATTAATTCCTATAAAAAAATCATGATTCTAATGCCAAAATATTTGGAAAACACTAGGAAACAACACCACCATCATAAATTCTTTCTTCCACAATCGTAAGTCCAAATTCACTGTAATCTCCTTGGTCATCCATATGTAGATTGACAACAAACACAAACAGACTCCATTATTATCAACGAAAAACCTTAGGTTCAACAAAAATAAGATGTCCATGTCCTAAATATAAACATAGAATATGTTTTATTAGAGATGAATTTTATAAACACTTGATATTGAAAAAACCTCCATAAATATATTTGTGTTAGATTTCGAATGGAGAATCAAACATTAAATAAAGTTTAAGCACTGATATCAATGAATAGATTGATATAAAAACTTTATTTATAACAGAAAAAGAAATGAAAAACCTTATAAACAATGATTTTTAATTGAAAGATGATAACCAAAACATCAAAACATATCAGAACAACTAGTAGAGGGTGATAGAAATAGTTACTTTCCAAGTGATGTGTTTGAGACTATAGGAAAAACAGATCAAGATTGTAACATATGATTGGATCATCCTCTTGATTCTATGGAGATGAATTTAAGAGAGAACGTCACTAAGAATAAAAATTCCTTTAATGATTTAGTTTATGATGAGAATAAAGAGTTTTATGGTATATGTGTGAAATATTCAAAACATTCTTTTATTTTGATGATATATTATATCAAATGCCTATGAATAATTAAAAATAAGGTGAAATACTTGATATTGGAATTGTTACATGGTTTCATGACCTCTTTCCAATACCCATTAGTTTATGTGTAATCACATTACACAGCATGTGAAATTATCATTACACATAATATTTTCATTATAGTGACCCAGGAATAACATAGATGGATACTACATTATTTTAGATCAATATCCATCAAATTATAAAAGTACATGCTTTAGGAATATAATAGTTTATTATCTTTGGATTATTGGAACCCATTATTATAATTTAATGATATAACTACAAAATCTCCCTTAAAGATATTCCCCTTTAACACTCCTACATAAAAACATTTCTTTATAACCTGGAAAAAGGAAACATAATAATGGGTGAGTTTAAATTCCCCAGAATGATTAATAAAGGACATATGTAAGCATAAAAACATCATAAGGGTAATAGAACATGATAATGACATTTAAATATCATTCCATTCATATAAATTATCATAATAATGAGTAACATGATATAGATTGGTATTTCATAAGACTTGAATCACAAGAGAATAAAATAACACGAGATATGAGAGAATAACATTGGATTAAGTCATGAAAATGTGGCATATACATCAGAATGGCAAATATTATGTCAAGGATATCTACCATGAAATTCTTAACATGTTAGGATTTAGCTAATCACTCATGAACCTACTTTGGAAATGGGATAAAAAAAGTGTACCCTCTTGTTTTTTATAGCTTTATATACAACTAGTGCACCCTATTGTTTTTATTCTTGGGATATAACCAGTCTATCGTCTTGTTTTTCTTCTTGGGATACAACCCTTATACCCTTTGGCTTTCGAGATTAGGATACAAACTATATAAAATCTTGTTTCTGGGATCAGGATACAACATATATACCCTCTTATATTTGGGATTGGAATAATTCCCAAATACCCTCTAATTTTTGTGATAGGGATACAATCCATATACCTTTTTTTTCAAGCTAGGGTTACAAACTATATAACATCTAGTTTTTAGGGTTGTTCTTTAACCCATGTAACCTCTTATTTACAGCCTTATACTAAAATATGTGTACCTTCTAAGTCCATAAACCATTTATCATTACCAATTTAATTATAAGAAGATATAGGTTCCACCTATCATATATGAAAATCATACATCTGTGTGTCACAAGATAATAAAAAATTCATTATATCATGACCCATAAAAAGTAAAAGGATTAATAAACATAATATTATAACCCATGAAAAAGAGATAGGTTTCATAAAAATTTCATAATATAATAACTGTGAAATTAAGTAGCTTCCATAATTGTTTTAAAATGATATAATTTTTAAGAGAGAAATGTGTTTCATAGATTTTTTTATCATTAACTAAAACCATTCTAAGAAAGAATAAGAAGGGTATCTATATATCTGATCCATATTAAAGGATAATCTATATCATATGATAACATCTTAGATGGAAAAGGATTATTAATGATCACTCAAATTATATCTTAATGGAAATAACCATTATTCTTAAATCAAATTTAAAAACATAAATCATTTTTGAAAATAATTTTCTTTGAAAATAACTTTGAAAACAAATGAATTAAGTTTAAAAATAATTTAAAAAATTTATTGATGAAAATATTATTTTCCAGAAGAAAATTTTATTTTTATGAAATAAAAAATTTTGAATATTGTTTTCACTGAAAATATCTTTTAAATCCTAAAAAAGAAGCTTTGAAATCATTGAATTCTTTTTCTTTGAAATTTACCTTTTGAAAATATACCAAGAAAGATTTAAAAACAAATTAAATAACTTTTTATGAATAATGTTTTTATAAATCCAATTTATTTGAAAATATATTTGAAATTATATAATGGAATAATTAAAAATAATTAAAAATAATTCATGAATGAATTTTCTTTAAAAAAACTGGTTTTGGAAGAACAGAGATTTCTATCTGAAATGAGAAATGATGTTATATTTTCATAAAAACATTATCATAATTTTATCAAGTAAAAATGAGTGGAAATATGTTTCCATTAAATTACTATATCATGAATAACCTAAGGAGATGAAAATTCATGATATATCTTGATATATGGATCATTATATTTGATCAATGGAAGCATAATCATAAACAATCCCGATAAACATTGAGATAGTGGGAATAAAGGGTTACCACAATTGTAAATTTGAATCACATTACCATTTAAATATTAAAATTAAATTAAGCATAAAATATCATTAAAAGAAAGATATTCCTCATATAAAATTTCAAATGGTATTATATACACCTCATTTTATAATATAAGTTCATAACATGGAATGTGTCTCAAGGAAGGAAATATTGAGACAAAATTACATTATTGATTTGGTAACTTTTAAACCATAAAAACCATGAAAGATATTTCATAAAATGGATATATAAATACCAATAAAATTAATTATATTATTAATTTAATATATTTATTATATGTATAAACACCAAACAAAAGAAAATTGTGGTGAATATGGAGTAAGTATCATCAAAACAAAATTAAGATAATAAGTTTCCTTACTACATGAGTAACTTTCGAATCCTGAAATCAATGAAAGAATAAAATAAATTGAAACTGTTAATATAATTATGTAAATGAGATCCATGGTATAACATTTTATATTGCATTATATACACCACACAAAATGAATAAGTGGTTAATATATAAGACATGTCACCAAAATAAGAGGGAGACGAGAAAACCCTTACCGTAAGTATTGGAATAATTCATACACATTAATAAATAATTTATAATAAATATTAGATTAATATAAATATAACATAGATATATAATATTTTATATCATATGAATTTTAATTTATTATGATTTTATATTATATGTTTATAAAAATTCCATGTTAAGGTTATATTTTAGATAATAACAGCTGTGTTTATCATACATATTTTGAATTTTTATTCTTATTCCTATTACACAGATTAGTAATTAATTATTTCAAAAATTTAAATCATGATATATATATATTATATTCATTATATATGTATTCATAATAATCTATAAAATATATAAATAAGTAATCAAATACACCGTTCTGGGAGATGGTTGTTCGTAAGTACACATGAACGCTCTTTCTATTTAACAATCATATTGAATAGAGGACATAAATTATGTATATATATTATCAAAAAAATAGATTTACTATGTCATAAATATGAATTTTTTTTAATAAAACCATACTTAATACATTCTATAAGGCCCCAGCCTTAAACCTTACTTAATCTTGAGTTATTATAAGATTACACATTGAGGATCTTTTCGGGTTTAGAGTTTTAGAGAATTAGATCATAAAACATGCATTACACTCCACATATAAACAAAGTGGTTACATAAAGATAGTATTATTATTTACCATCAATCGAAACATATTTAAAATAAAACATGGATTCTTTCTTGACACTTCCTTGACACTATCATCATATCATGTACCTTTCCCTTGACCTGTGAAAAACATTTCAAAAAAACTTGGGATGAGCATAAAAAGCTCAGTAAGGGATATAAAAATATGGAAAGGAAACATGGGTACATATATACATAAGAATGAAATCATACTTTACCCATAAAACATAAGCACTTTAATATACCTCATCAAATCATGAATAAATCATAGAAATCATAAGACATAAAGGTAACTTGAGGCATTCATAACATTCTTACGTATGGAGTAACCCTCTTGGTTACATTTGGAATACCCATCACAGTATATTCCATAAATCTATTTGGAGAAACCTTAACATTTCACTCCTTCGCGTTACCCAATGCATTGGAGAGCTATATTGGGCTCACCCGCCCTTAGTTTATCATGGAACAACCCGTCTTCATAATAATGCCCAAGAACCTCAACATAATCGTATCACATAAAACTTGCATAAAGGAAACATAACATTTCCACCATTCAATCACAAGATATCAATACAACACATTGATATAAAAACATTATTAAAACCATTTTCAATACCAAAATAAAATAAAAGTAAAACATGGTATTTATTTTTCTTTTTTAAAAAAGGTATGGCTTGTAGTGGAAGCCAAAACTCAAATAATGGTCACGGCGGCGGAGAAGTCGTTGTCGCCGCATACATATGACAAAAACATTCCCTTTTTTTGTTTAGTAAACGCTTCGTATAAAAATATTCCTTTTGAATAAATGTAATAGTCAAAGGGGTTTATACACCGTATAAAATAAGGTTGTGTATAAAACAAAATATGCCTCAATGAAAGGAGATTGAGACGAAGTCCCATACCTCGGGTCTGACTTGACTCGATCGTTCTTTAATGTCCTGAATAATAAACTTGTGTTAATTTCTACTTGCTTAAGAACCTTTTTCAAGTTCATTATTCCTTTTATATCACTTATTTCCATGTCATGAACACTATGTAATTATTTAAGTTAATAACGGTCGTTTTAACGATCATTGGTACTTGAGTCAAAAATAAACCCTTTATAATTACAAGTTGTTCATGTATCCATTATATCCAGAATTATAATCATGATGTATATATCATATATATCCAGTATATACATGCATTTATAATATTACATAATCATTTATAGGTATGAAATGAAATGCACCGTTCATGGAGACGGTAAGCCGTACGTACGCATGAACGCAACTTTCATTTCCATTTCATATTTTATAGAATGGAATCATAATGATATATAGGTATATTAGAATTCCAGTATAATATCATATATAATATCATAGTTCCATCCTTTATACGTCCCACATATGTTATTTAACGAATCAAATCACTTTGAGGGGGCGGTAGTCCGCACTTCCTTAAATGAAGATATCGCGTTTACCCATAATGGAAACCAAAAAGGTATTCCCAAAATGAAAAATACAGAAGCTTAAGAAAAACATAAACAGATAATATATCATATATAAATATAGTTACATCTTAATGGCCACCTTTTAAGGTGTTAAAATAATGATGAACAGTCAACGTTTCGGGAGGCATAAATTCACCATCCACGGAAACAATATGTCCTTTAACCATTATATGTAGATGTGTGTAAGTGTAGCTATAATAATTATTATAAAAATATCCTAGTATATTTAATATACTTGAGTTGTTACAAAATAAATGAATAAAAAGAGTTTAGGGGGTTGGAGAAGAAAAATAAAACAAAAGGATTCAAGTGAAGACATTACCTTAAAATCGGGTAACTCTCTTTGGTTTGAGCTCAAAGGCATCCTTGGGAAGACTTCTTCCCAAAGTGAGGCTTCAATGAGTAAGAGAGGGATTTGGAGAGACAAAATGGGCAGGGGTTGGCCAAGCCAAAGGCTTTGGGAGTGTGGGTAAGGAGGTAGAGGTGGGGGCCTTTTATAAGAGGAGAGGAGGGGCACTCTTGGAAAGTAAAGAAATGATACTTTATTTGAAAATGATTTTAGGATTCAAAAGGTCCCAAATTTATATAATTCGAAGGTAAGGTGATAAGGGTTTGTAATCCACCCATCCAATAAGTTTTGGACATGTGTAGGGCTTAGATTTTACATTATCATTTTATTTTATTTAAATCCTTTATTAATGAGGCAATCGCTGCATCGTCATGATGTCATAAATAATTTAATAAATTTAATGTCTAAAAATTATAAAAAAATATCATGATGTAGGAAATATTTTTATCTTTATATTGAATATTTATAGTCTAAAAGATCATTTATTTAGACAAAATTAAAAATATTTTACTTAGGTGATACATTCTTTGTCACATTTAACATTCTTTAAAAATAAAAAGTCACTTTCTAACAAAAGTGACTCCATGGGGCCCCCATGTTTGGCACAAGGAATCCCATGGTCTACCATGAGAGAACCCATAGCCTTAGGACACATGTTGTGGTCTTTTTGTATTATTATGATATCATTTTGTTATCATTAACTACCCAATTACTCATTAATCAAGATAATTAAAGATAATTACCGTCGTTACTATTCATAATGTCCAAAAACAAAAGAGTCTTGATTACATAATTTGGACCTTATGATTCAAAATATGTAATACATTTTACCAAATTCGAAACACAGAAATTGCAATAATTGATTTAAAAATAATTCCCGTTGTCAAAACAAATAGCGGGTTTTTTTGAAATAATATCTATGAAAAGTTTGGCATTATTTTATGACCAATTCCAAAGTGAAATTAATCATAATGACCACCATTGGATTAAATGGTAAAAAGATATTCTAATTTAACTTTAAAACCAATTAAAAAGATAATCTAATTATATAAATAAAGTACATTAAAAAGAAGTTTTGATGTAAAATGCATTGTTTTTCACTATTCATTAAAAAAATGAACATTGTCAGAAAAATACCAAAAATTCACACAAAGTAAATTTTGATGTCCCAATCATAAAGAATAAGTTTATTTTGACAAACATAGCTTATAAAATTGTCAAAAGATAGATTTGAAAATGGTTTGCCATCAAAAGGCAGTAAAACAATCTTTTAAGAATATTAGTGTATTCCATGCATAAGATTGTATTTATTTTCATTTAAGGCTCTAAAACACTATCTTAATCATTAATAAACATAGATAAAAATATCTATTATTAATTACTTACTTGGGATGTTATATCCATCCCCCCTTTAGAAAATTGCGTCCCCCCAATTTATTTACTTATCAAATAAATGGGGAACTTATCCCTCATTGTATTTTCAGATTCCCATGTTGCCTCTTCCATCATGTGGTTTTTCCACAAAACCTTTACCTGATTAATCACCTTATTTCGTAACACTTGCTCCATGTGGTCAAGAATCTGGACCGGTTGTTCCTCATAAGATAGGTTCTCTTCCAGCTGAACTACCTCTGGACTCAAAACATGAGATGGATCTGGCATATACTTTCTCAACATCGAAACATGAAAAACATTGTGTACCTGAGATAAACTCGGAGGTCAAGCCACCCGGTATGCAACTGATCCAAATCTCTCCAGAATTTCATATGGTCCAATGAACCTTGGACTCATCTTTCCTTTCTTACCAAATCTTATCACACTTTTCCATGGTGAGACTTTGAGAAAAACATGATCACCTACCTCAAAAGTTAGATCCTTCCTCATATTGTCTGCATAACTTTTCTGCCTACTCTGAGCTGTTCTCATGTGTTTCTGAATCAGATGAACTTTTTCTGCCATCTCTTCTACCAATTCTGGTCTCATTAGCTTCCTTTCACCCACTTCATCCTAGAAATCTGGAGTTCGACACCGCTTCCCATATAACGCCTCCAATGGTGCCATCTGTATACTGGAATAAAAACTATTATTATATGAAAATTCAACCAAAGAAAGATGTTGGTCCCAACTTCCCTGATAATCCATCGAACAATCTCGTACCATATCCTCCAAGGTATGAATTGTTCATTCTGACTGCCCATCTGATTGAGGATGAAATGCTGTACTAAAATTTAATTCAGTACCCAACGACTTCTGAAAGCCTTTCCAAAAGTTAGAAGTGAACCTGGGATCACGATCAGATACAATGGAGAGGGGAACTCCATGTAACCTAACTATCTCTTTAAGATACAAACGGGAAAGTTGATCTAGGGAAAAAGTATCTCGTATAGTAAGGAAATGAGCAGATTTAGTCAAGCGGTCAATAATAACCCAGATTGCATTATTACCTCGAGATGTCTTCGGTTATCCCACAACAAAGTCCATGGATATATTATCCCATTTACACTCTTTCACTGGTAAAGGAAGAAGCATCCCTTTCGGTAACTGCCGCTCTGCTTTAACCTATTGACATTTTAAACACTTCATAGTAAAATCAGCAATATCTCTTTTCATTCCATCCCACCAGTGAAACTCCCGCAGATCTCTGTACATCTTAGTACTGCCAGGATGAACTAAAAACGTAGAACTATGAGCTTCACATAAAAAATATCTCTTCAAATGTGAATCACAAGGCACACACAATCTCTTCCCAAATATAAAAACGCAATCATTATCAATGTTGAATTCAGGCAACTTACCTTTCTGAACAACCTTTACCTTTTTCTGCAACTCACTGTCTTGCTTCTGTACTTGCTTGATTCTGTCTGATAGAGATGATCTCACTGATAACTGAAACAAAATAGAAGAACGTCCTGCACCAAAAACTTCTATGCCAAAGTTCATCAAATCCTTAACCAAAGGATCACGTTCCAAAAGCAACATTGCTAATGAAGCATTACTTTTTCGACTCAAAGGATCAACCACTTTATTTGCTTTGCCTGGATGGTAATGAATTGTACAATCATAATCCTTGATTAATTCCAGCCATCTCCTCTGTCTCATGTTTAACTCTTTCTAAGTGAATATATACTTTAAACTTTTGTGATCAGTATATATTTCACACTTTACTCCACACAAATGGTGCCTCCAAATTTTTAAAGCGAAAACAACAACAGCTAATTCCAAATCATGTGTAGGGTAATTTACCTCATGAGTTTTCAACTATCGTGAAGCATAAGAAATTACCTGATTATTCTGCATTAGGACGCAACCAAGTCCTTTCAATGAAGAATCACTGTAGATAACAAACTCACTATTCCTGGAAGGTAGTGCCAAAACTGGACCATTCACTAATCTTCATTTCAATTCCTGAAAACAATCATCACATTCTTTTGTCCAGATAATCTTAACACCCTTCCGAGTTAGCTTAGTCATTGGACTAGATAACCGTGAAAAATTTCTAACAAACCTTCGGTAATAGCCTGCCAAACCAAGGAAGCTACGAATCTCAGTTACATTTGTGGGTCTTGGCCAGTCTTCCACAACTTTTGTTTTTGCAGGATCAACAGTTATCCCATCTTTAGAAACAATGTGACCAAGGAAAGAAATTTGTTGCAACCAAAACTCACACTTGCTGAATTTTACATAAAATTTATTTTCTTTTAAGGTTTGCAAGATAACCCTTAAATGTCTTTCATGCTCCTCTTTAGTTTTAGAAAACACAAAAATATAATCAATGAAAACCACAAAAAACTCATCCAAGAACTCATGGAAAATTCTATTCATTAAGTCCATGAATAAAACAAGTGCATTGGTTAGCCCAAAAGGAATTACTACAAATTCATAATTGCCATATCTTGTACGGAACGCGGTCTTCGGAACATCTGCTTCCTTTACCTTTAGCTGATGGTACCCCAATCACATGTCAATCTTTGAAAAATACTGAGCTCCCTGGAGCAGATCAAACAAATCATCAATATGAGGCAAAGGATATTTGTTCTTAACAGTGATGTTATTCAAGGCTCTATAATCAATGCAAAGTCTCATTGAACCATATTTCTTTTTAACAAATAAAACAGGAGCACCCCATGGTGATGTGCTAGGTCGAATGAAACCTTTCTCTAATAAATCTTGCAACTGCTCTTTCAACTCTAAAAGTTCAATTTGAGCCATTCGATAATGGGTTTCTGAAATTGTCTTAGAATCAGGAACTAAGTCAACAGTAAACTCAACTTCCCCATATGGTATTATTCCAGGAAACTCATCAAGAAAAACATTAGGATACTCATTTACCACTGGCACATCATTAATCTGAACAGTTCCTTTATTTTCAACGATGTGTGAAAGGTAACATTCATTTCCATATTTTACAAGTTTCTTGGCCTCATGATAAGTTATCAATAGTAAGGGTTCATTCTTGTACACAAACTGAAAGTCTTTCTGAAAAGAAACTTCTTGAGCTCTACAGTAAATCTTAGCATGGTAAATAGAGAGCCAATCCATACCCAGGATAACATCACACTCTACTAGAGGTAGAACAATAAGGTTTGCAAGTAGGTTTTTTCCACAGATATGGATAGGAAGATTCTTATAAATTCTTTTTGCCTCTACATTTCCCCAAGGTTTTTTTACCAAAATTTCAGGAGTCATTTCTTGAGATGGTATTCCCATTTTACTAGAAAAGGTTTCAGAGATGAAAGAATGTGTGGACCCCGAATCAAACAACACACTGGCATAATCTGAAAAAAAAAATAAAGTACGTAATACAACTTCATTTGATGGCCCGAAATCTACTGAAGTAGTTGCAAAAGATTTCACCACCCCTTTATGCTTGTAGTCTGACTGCTTCCCATCACTCAAGCTCTTTGTCGGACACTCGTTTGCATAGTGACCCATCTCATTGCACTCACAAAATTTAACTAACTGTAAATCAAATTTGGTCTTACCTTCACCTTGATCTTTTTCAGTGCAATAATGAGACTTATGTCCCATCTTACCACATCGGTAGCACTTTCCAGAATTCAGAAGACATTCCCCAGCATGCCTTTTTCCACATTTATCACAAACTGGAAACTTAGATTTCTTACCATCAGACTTTTTTAAAGAATTCTTCCCTTTCTCCTGCCACCTTGGTCTCTTCTTCTGATGGTTGTTATAGAACACTTGATCATCAGAAAACTCCATTTCCACCTTCTCAGCACATCGAACAAGCTTTTCATAACTTTTAAACTCACGAGAAGCTAATGCCCTTCGAGATTTTGGCTTTAATCCTGAGTAAAAACGATTGATTTTACTATCAAGGTCTCGGATAAAATTTGGAGCATACCTTGCCAATCGAGTGAACCTTTCTTCATAGGTAGCCACTGAGTCTTCCTCTTGCCTCAATTCCAAGAATTGTTTCTCCATCCTAAGTCGAACAGCCTTAGGAAAATACTTTTCAAGAAACATACCTTTGAATTCATCCCAGTCGAGAGCATCAATCTCATCAGCATCCCTGATATTTTTAACCATCGACCACCACTGATCTGCTTCACCGTACAAACGGTAAAAAGCAAGACTGTCCTTTTCATTGTCTAAACACCCCATGACATCGAAAATCTTCTCCAGTGCTTTAATCCACCGTTCAGATAGCACATGGTTAGATGATCTTCTGAAGGATGGGGGATGTTGCCTCATGAAATGTTCCACCACTGACATGTTCCTCTGCGATTGATCTGGCTGATCCCGTGCATGGATACCACCACCATTTATCGCTTGAGTCAACTGCGCCATTACTGCAACAAACTGTTCAGTTCCAATTTCGACCATCTCAGGATGCTGATTCGGAAGGTTATTTCCTTCTGCATGCCTTCCTAGCACTGCTTCCCTGTTTCCTTTGCAGAAAACCATTCTAAACAAACATGTCTTAGATGAAACAACATGGTAATATTCAAATACTATATCACTTCAATTTGACCATAAAAAAACATTTTTGGATAATAATTTAATATAATTCTAACTCCTAAAGTAATCTAAACTGACCTTTGATACCAACTATAAGGCCCCAGCCTTAAACCTTACTTAATCTTGAGTTATTACAAGATTACACACTGAGGATCTTTTCGGGTTTAGAGTTTTAGAGAATTTGATCATAAAACTTGCATTACATTCCACATATAAACAAAGTGGTTACGTAATGATAGTATTCTTCTTTCCCATCAATGGAAACATATTTAAAATAAAATATGGATTCTTTCTTGACACTCTCTTGACACTATCATCATATCATGTACCTTTCCCTTGACCTGTGAAAAACATTTCAAAAAAAAACTTGGGATTAGCATAAAAAGCTCAGTAAGGGATATAAAAATATGGAATGGAAACATGGGTACATATATACATAAGAATGAAATCATACTTTACCCATAAAACATAAGCACTTTAACATACCTCATCAAATCATGAATAAATCATAGAAATCATAAGACATAAAGGTAACTTGAGGCATTCATAACATTCTTACGTAGGGAGTAATCCTCTTGGTTACGTTTGGAATACCCATCAAAGTATATTCCCTAAATCTCTTCGGAGAAACCTTAAAATTTCGCTCCATGGCATTACCCAATGCATTGGAGAGCTATATCGGGCTCACCCTCCCTTAGTTTTTCACAGAACCACCCATCTTCATAATAATGCCAAAGAACCTCAACATAATCGTATCACATAAAACATGCATAAAGGAAACATAACATTTCCACCTTTCAATCACAAGATATCAATACAACACATTGATATAAAAACATTATTAAAACCATTTTCAATACCAAAATAAAAGAAATGTAAAACATGGTATTTATTTTTCTTTTAAAAAATGGTATGGCTTGTAGAGGAAGCCGAAACTCAAATAATGGTCACGGCAGCGGAGAAGTCGTTGTCGCCGCATACGTACGACAAAAACATTCCCTTTTGTCGTTTAGTAAACGCTTCGTATAAAAATATTCCTTTTGAATAAATGTAAATGTCAAAGGGGTTTATACACCATATAAAAGAAGGTTGTGTATAAAACAAAATGTGCCTCAATGAAAGGAGATTGAGATGAAGTCCCATACCTCGGGTCCGACTTGACTCGATCGTTCTTTAATGTCCTAAATAATAAACTTGAGTTAATTTCTACTTGCTTAAGAACCTTTTTCAAGTTAATTATTCCTTTTACATCACTTATTTCCATGTCATGAACACTATGTAATTATTTAAGTTAATAACGGTCGTTTTAACGATCATTGGTACTTGAGTCAAAAATAAACCCTTTATAATTAAAATTTGTTCATGTATCCATTATATCCTAAATTATAATCTTGATGTATATATAATATATATACAGTATATACATGCATTTATAATATTACATAATCATTTAGAGGTAAGAATTGAAATGCACCGTTCATGGAGACGGTAAGCCGTACGTACGCATGAACGCTACTTTCATTTCTATTTCGTATTTTATAGAATGGAATCATAATGATATAAAGGTATATTATAATTCCAGTATAATATCATATATAATATAATAGTTCCATCCTTTATACGTCCCATATATGGTATTTAATGAATCAAATCACTTTGAGGGGGTGATAGTCCGCATTTCCTTCAATGAAGATATCACGTTTACCCATAATGGAAACCTTAAAGGTATGCCCAAAATGAAAAATAAAGAAGCTTAAGGAAAACATAAACAAATTATATATCATATATAAATATAGTGACATCTTAATGGCCACCTTTGAAGGTGTTAAAAGAATGTTGAACAATCATCGTTTCGGGAGGCATAAATTCACCATCCACGGAAACAGTATGTCATTTTACCATTAGATGTAGGTGTGTGTAAGTGTAAATCTAATAATTATTATAACAACATCATAGTATATTTAATATACTGGAGATGTTACAAAATAAATTAATAAAAAGAGTTTAGGGGGTTGGAGAAGCTAAATAACACAAAAGGACTCAAGTGAAGACATTACCTTAAAATCGGGTAACTCCCTTTGGTTTGAGCTCAAAGGCTTCCTTGGGAAGACTTCTGCCCAAGGTGAGGCTTCAAGGAGTAAGAGAGGGATGTGGAGAGACAAAATGGGTAGGGGTTGGCTGAGACAAAGGCTTTGGGAGTGTGGGTAAGGAGGTAGAGGTGAGGGCCTTTTATAAGAGGAGAGGAGGGGCACTCTTGGAAAGTAAAGAAATGTTACTTTATTTGAAAATGATTTTCGGATTCAAAAGGTCCCACATTGATATAATTTGAGGGTAAGGTGATAAGGGTTAGAAATAAACCCATCCAATAGGTTTTGGACATGTTTAGGTCTTTTATTTTACATTATCTTTCCATTTTATTTAAATCCATTATTAATGAGGTAATCGCTGCATCATCATGATGTCATAAATAATTTAATATATTTAATGTCTAAAAATTATATAAAAAATATCATGATGTAGGAAATATTTTTATATTTCTAATTAATATTTATAGTCCAAAATACCATTTATTTAGACAAAATTAAAAATATTTTACTTAGGCGATACATTCTTTGTCACATTTAACATTATTTAAAAATAAAAAGATAAAAAGTCACTTTCTAACAAAAGTGATTCCATGGGGCCCCCATGTTTGGCACAAGGCATCCCATGGTCGGACATTAGATAAAACGTAGCCTTAGGAAACATGTTGTTGTCTTTTTGTATTATTATGATATCATTTTATTATCCTTAACTACCCGATTACTCATTAATCAAGATAATTAAAGATAATTACCGTCGTTACTATTCATAATGTCCAAAAACAAAAGAGTATTGATTACATTATTTGGAAATTATGATTCCAAATATGTAATCCATTTTACCAAATTCCAAACACAGAAATTGCAATAATTGATTTAAAAATAATTCCCGTTGTGAAAACAAATAGCAGGTTTTTTTTGAAACAGTATCTATGAAAAGTTTGGCATTAGTTTATGACCAATTACAAAGTGAAATTAATCCTAATGACCACCATTGGATTAAATGGTAAAAATATATTCTAATTTAACTTTAAAACCAATTCAAAAGATAATCTAATCATATAAATAAATTAGATTAAAAAGCATTTTTGATGTAAAATGCAGTATTTTTTCACTATTCATTAAAAAAATGAACATTGTCAGAAAAATAACAAAAATTCACACAAAGTAAATTTTGATGTCCCAATCATAAAGAATAAGTTTATTTTGACAAACATAGCTTATAAAATTGTCAAAATATAGATTTTAAAAGGTTTTTCCATCAAAAGGCAGTAAAACAATCTTTTAAGAATATTAGTGTATTCTATGCATAAGATTGTATTTATTTTCATTTTAAGCCTCTAAAACACTATCTTAATCATTAATAGACATAGATAAAAATATATATTATTCATTACTTACTTGGGATGTTACACATTCTATGTAATGCATTAACGAATCTCATCACTTTGAGGTGGCGGTAGTCCACCTGTCCACAAATGATGTTATCGTATTTTCATAAATTAGAAATACTGAAGGTATATGTTATATATTAATTAAATAAGCATACATATATCCTAAATATCATAAATATGAAATAAAATTAGTATTTACATCATTATTACCAATCTCAATAATTTTTAATTGAAGAAATAATGAAATCGGTTTGCGAGGTGGTAGTCTTCTGTACACTTGAATGATGATTGTGTATCCCTTTTGATGGAGGTGTGTGTGAGTGTAGGTTATAACCATAACATAAAAATATATCAATATATTTAGGATAATGAAGTTACTATACAATAATGTAATAATAATAATTGAAGGGGTGGAGAGATAAATAAAACAAAAGTGCTTGTTGAAGGATGTTATATCTTCATTGGGTAACTCATTTTGGTTTTCCCTAAACATATTCATTTGTTTTCTTTATGACCAGTGAGATGATAATTTTATTACTGGATATTTTTTTGAGATAATTTGGTCAGGTTATTTATGGGCCAAAGGTATTTATAGGTGTGAATAATTTAGTAGGCAGAATTCCATTTTAATAGCGGAGAAGGAGTGTCATTATTGTCAATATATAAAGTTAAACACTATTCAGAGGTATCTGTTACAGAATGTACCTCAAATAAAATTTATATTTCTATAAAATGTATTATATTATTGAAATATGTTAGAAAATGGATTTTGCGTATGTGTATATGTTTTTGGGTCTTTAAGATCATGTCTAACCACTAAGTAAACTTGTTTTTACCATAATAGTTGTAATTAATGTCAATTATTTTCACTAATAATTTTTGGTCATGAAAAAAGTTGACCTTAATAAAAATTATGAAATTTTATTATTCCAAATATTAAATCTATTTTCCAAAATTCCAATATTATAAGTAGAAGAAATTCATTTAAATGTAATCCTATAGACGTGATGGGAAATCATGTTTTTAAATTTAAAATTTCTAAAGTTTGAAATGGTTTTATATCTAATTGCAATAGAAAATTTATTAAAGGGCCTATATTATATTTATTGTTTTATAATATAACTAATTATAATTTAAAATAAATTTAATATTTTATTTAACTATACAAATAAATTATATGAAAAATGTTTTAAAATAAAATTAAGTATTTTTAAATATTCATTCAAAAATGAAACTCATCAGAAAATCATAAAAAACTAAATCAAAGAAAATTTTCGTAATACAATTTCAATAATTATTTTTTCCAAATTAATAATTAGAAAATTTTTAAAAATTATTTTGAAAACAATTTTTTCATTAAAAGTAGTATAAATAACCATTTAGAATAATACAATATTTTATGCATTAAGTTGGATGTCTTTTTATTTTAATAATATAAAACGTAATGGATTAATGTTAAAAAATTAGGTTTAGTTTATATTTTATTAATTTTCTTAATATATCTCAATAATGGTGATTAATTTAATTAATTATTATAAAATTCTTTTGTGGGAATACAAACTATTTTTTCATTAAAACAAAAACTTTATATTTAATTGGTTTTCATCTTTATTTAAAATTAATTTAAAACCATAGAATTAATTTTATAAAAATGTGTAAACCATAGTTTCATAATTTATATAATATTATTCATATATTCCATTACAATGTATAAGTGTTTAAAATAATAATATTAATAGTATAATGTAGGATTGTAAAAACATGTCGTTCATTTGATGCAAGCTATCAAAGGAAGTCATAATGGTGTTTAAAAAAATCCAAAAATAATGTTTCATTTACCATAAGATAAAATAAGTGCCCTTTATAGTGTAATATAAACTTAGTTTTGTGTGAAAAGATAGATTAACTTGGTGTATTAGGTAATGCAAGAAACCAAAGAATTTTAATTTATCTGAAAAAAATTATTTCATAAAAACTCAAGGTGTTGAATTATAACCCCTTAAAATTAATTTCCCCCTAAAAATTCAAATTTTTTTAATGTTTAATAATTTGGTTTTTCTTTCTTATAACCCACATTGCAAAAATTAACTCTAAAAATTACATAAAAGTAAAGTAATATACCTAATGGTTACCAAAAGTATCCCTTAACAAGGATTCCACCTATGAGAACATAGGTGGAAAGTGGAAATATAACCATAAAAGATAAAAATAAAACTCAAATTCTTATCTAGAGTGATAGAGAACATTTACCAATAGAATTGGGTGATCTAGAGAATGTTAATGACCACAAAAATATAAATCTACAATGATATAAATGACCATTTGATTCATTTAAAATTAAAGTATGAGGATTACATTTTTAGTTTCAAGATCCTTTTACTAGAGTTAAATACTTTTACCTTGAATATATATTTACATGATTTCATTTAATTTAATATGTAAAATATCACCCTATGGTTGCTACAAGATAAATTTTCAATTTATATCTTACTTTAGTAAATAAGGGATAAAATTTTACCCCTAAAGCACTTGTGAATCATATGATGCATTAGTAGAATGATAAGTCACTCGGTATATCTTAAGTTATCATCAAACAAATTGGTTTTCACCATTTATCCAAATTACATAAATATTTATCTGGTGAAGAAATAAATTTATTTTTAAAAACTTATTAATTTCCAAAATAAAACATTTAATAAATAGTTAAACGTATAACCTTTCTAAAAGATGAAAATACAAAACATTATAAAAAATTCAACAAATTTCACAAAATTATCTTAATATTTACCCCATTAAAATCATCACATTAATTTCACTAAATAAACATGTTTTTACCTTAATCAGGTATTCTCTTTAAATGTGGTAATAAGTATAAATCCTTATTAAAAATATACCTGCTTCCAAAGGATAATTCACAGATTATTCATTAAGAAATTTTCTATTTGAATGTTGGGTTCATCCTTACACTAGTAGAATATAAATGTTATTTTATTTAAACCAAAATCCTTGTAGATAGTGATAATAAATGATTATATTCATAAATTTTTCCACTAAGGGATAAACCAAAAGATGTTCATAGAGCTTATTTTCACTAAATACCGCTCAAAATTTCCTAATAGGGAGTTCCCAATTAACATTATTCCTTCCATCCATTGTGATTACATAAGATTTATCTTTTTTTATTTTTTCTTCAGAGGATTTTGGAGTTGATCACCATTATTAAACCTTATATTTGAAAATTTAATATCACAATTCCCAAAATACTTGAAATTGAAACACTAATGTGTGGGAGGTGCATTCTGTGGGGCTTTCTCATTATTATCAGAATTAGAAAACTTTTTCCCATCACTCCATCATTCAAATTCTTTATTTAGTTACCTTAAAAACATAAAATATTCATTAGTTTCATTAGGAAAATTCACACCATGTTTCATTCTAAACTATGTGAATAAAGAAAGTTTCTTCTTATTTTCGACATGATTCTTTGATTTTCCTTTTAACCCCATCTTTCTATTATTTCCAAAACAATGAGATTGATATGAAACCAGAAACTCTATTTCCAACTTTATAGCATATCAAACAACTTCTTCATATATATTATATTCTTTCACATACAAGGCCTTTTAAATACTTGATTTCAGGCCACCAAAGAATCAATCAATTTTTCTTTTCGGTTGGATGATAATACCCAAAGTGTACCTCATAATCCTTGTAAGATTTTATTCATAGACACCAATAGATTTTTCATCCTTCTGATTTAGATCTAGAATCCATCATCACATAATGAATAAAAGGAAATTATTTATTAACAATTAAGATCTTTAACTCATCCTAATCCAAAGAGTTAATTTAATCCTGTCACCTCATATTATTATTAAGAGTAAAACATTGATTCTCCTCTCCATGAAAATGGTAGACAACCAAAGTGTCCTTTTCATGCCTTGAGCACTAGAGAATAAAAAATTTCATTTTCATTTTAAAAATCCATTATTTAAAAACTAGTGGATCAGAATACCGTAAAATAGATGGTGGAAATTTCTTCATGATGGACTCAATAGAACATTGTTCTCTCTTTTTCTTATTTGGAAGTTCCGTACAATTCATAGCTTGAGAATGTTTTGTGAGCAAAGAAACAAAGGTTTTAATTATAGTTCCCCTAATATCTAGATTCTCAAGATGAAAATCATTTGATATTCTATTTCACTCTGCATTAATTTGGTTCATTTGAGTTCGATTCATGGACTAAATAATTAGAAAGTGTAATAAATAAAAATCATTGTGGGGAACTTCATAATCATGGAAATCACTTATAATATGTATAAATTATTACCCATTATTTAATATATAACACCATATCTTAAAAATAGGTCAGTAATAGTCATCATATATTTGAATCCTTTATGATTATTCATTAAGAGACTCTAAATTACCAAATCATATCCCTTGGGAGTGTCAAACCATGTGTGAAACATGGCTGATTTTCATGCACAAGTTCCCGAATGATTCTCAATCAATATGATTTTTATTGATTTTCACCATTATGTACATATATTACAGA
Source organism: Viscum album (assembly GCA_963277665.1). Classification (NCBI taxonomy): domain Eukaryota; kingdom Viridiplantae; phylum Streptophyta; class Magnoliopsida; order Santalales; family Viscaceae; genus Viscum; species Viscum album. The sequence goes on along the minus strand of OY728143.1, from coordinate 54,386,830 downwards.
TCCACATCAACTTTTCGAATAGATATAGGGATATATTTCAAGGAAACACTTTCTCTATCTATTACCAAAATTCTAGGACATTTTCTTATACATTATCTCGTACATAGACTTATACTTAGAGAAATCCCTTGACACATCCTTAGAAATTTCCATAGGGATAAAAACAATTTGATTTCATTTGAGTTTCTAATGGTTGACTATACCATTCCTTTGATACAATCTTTAGTGACCTTGTCTTAACATACATGGATACTATATACTTTTAGATGAATATTCGTCACATTATAGAATTACATTCCTAAGGACTGTAAAAGTTTAATGTGTTTGAAAACATGGAACACATTCATCTAATTTAACAAATGCACTTAAAAATAATCCATAATGATATTACCATTTAGTACCTATACTTAAAAACAATTCTTTATATACTAGGGAATGAAAACATAAGAATGGGTTATGCAAATTATTAATAACCGTAAATGAAAGAGATATGTAAGAATAACATGATCATATGGGTGTGATAAAATAATAACAACATTATAAGATCATACCATTGATATCAAAGATCATAATCACGATTTATGAAATAATATTGATAGATCATTGGAAATGAATCATAAGGTAATCGAAGAACACAATCCATGAGAGCATAACATAGTAAAAAGATAAGAAAATGTGAAATACACATAAGCATAAAAAATATTATGTAAAGAATACCTACTATAAACTTCCTACCATGTATATCTTTGGTTAATCACCCATGTACCTACATTGAGATTAGGCCAACAACCCATCTACCCTCTTTTTTTTTGGGATTGGAGTACGACCAATGTACCCTCTTGTTTTCAGTCTTGGGTTGTAACTTGTATACCCTCTTGTTTTTAGTCTTAAGCTATAGTTTGTATAACTTACCCCTTTCAAATATGGGATACAACCCATGTACCATATTTTTTACAAGATTGGGATAAAAATAGTGATACCACAGAACTCATAAACCATTTATCCTTACCCAATGAATTGGAGGAAGATATAGTTCCAACCAACAAAAAAATAAAATCATACATATATATACCATAAGATAATAATAAATTCATCATTTCAGGAACCATAAAAAGATATGGGTATCATTAACATCATATCATAACCTTTGGAAATGAAACAGATTATTAATAATTTTATAATAGAACAACCTATGAAAGGAAGTAGGATTAAAATGTGTTTTATCATGGTATAAATAATGGGAGAGAAACAAGTTTCATATACATATTTTTCTTCATAAACATAAATCATCCAAATAAATAATAAGAATGATGTACTTTGATAATATTCCTGGTAAAGCATAAACTATATCATAGAATATCAACATAGATGGCGAAATATTTTGAATGATTAATTGGATAATTTTATAATGTAAAAAACCTATCTTATAAAATGAATTTTGAAAACATAAAACAATTTCAAAAATTATTTTATTTGAAAACCACATTAAAATATTTTGAATTATGATTTAAAAATAATTTAAAAAATATCATGTCGAAAATATAATTTTCAATTTGATTATTTAAAACATAAAACATTTTGAAAAAAATTTTTCTTTGAAAATAACACTGAAACCATTTAAAATAATATTTTAACTCATTTAAATAATTTTCATTGAAAATAAAATTTTGAAAAAATATAAATAATGGTTTTAAAAAAATTGATTTTTTTTAAATATAGATATTTTTTGACATAAATTTACTATGAAAATAGATTTTAATATATATATAAACTTATTTGAAAATAGTTTAAAATATTTCATAATCATAAAATATTTTTTGGAAAACTTTTTTTTGGGAGAATATTTATTTTTTACTTAAAAGAGAAATAAAATCACATTTTCATGTTTTTTTATTATTTATTTTATATAAAAATTGTTGAAATATGTCACTGTTATGTGAAAATATCACGAATAATCGAGGAAGAAGAAAATTAATGATATTATTTTAGAGAAGTATCACGATATTTCATCAATGAAATCATAATCATAATCAATCCTGAGAAATGATGTGATTGTAGTAATAAACTACTACCGAGTTGGAAAATTGGAATAATAAAAACCATGAAATAATATCTTTAAATGAATCATAAAAAATCAAGGAAATATATTTATTCAAGATATAAAAAGTCAAATGTAAGTTTAAACACCTCATAGAGTAATATGGGTTCATAACATGACATGTGTCTTAATGAATGAAAATTGAGACAAAATTACATTTCTAATTTGGTAAATTTTGAAACACAATGCCCATGAATGAGAAATAATAAATTGGTTATGAAAATAAGAATAAAATTAATGATAATATTAATATAATAAATCCATTGGAATTATATACAAAACATAAATGAAACAAGTGGTGATTATTCCATAAGTCTCATAGAAATAAAAGTGAGACTAGGAATCCACTTACTACTTAAGTAACTTGTGAATATTGAAATAGATAAAAGAATAAAATAAATTGAAACATTTAATATATTAAATTAATGTAAATTCCTGGAAAAACATTTTATATGGAAGTATATACACCACATAATAATAATAAGTAGTCAATATATCATATTTCTCACAAAAAATAAAACTCAGAAGAGAAACCCTTACCTTAAGTCTTGACATTGCCCGTACAAATTCCAATTTCATGTATAATAAATATTATTTTATTATAAATCATCCAAAAAAATATTATTAAATATAAAAACATTTATTATTTGATCATGACCTTATTTTACACATTTATTGACAATTCCATGTTAAGGATATGTTTTGGGTAACAACTGCTTCATTTTTCACACAGGTTTTGACTTGTTATTATTAGTCCTTTTACATAGATAATTATTTAATTATTTATATAACATACAATTTTACATAAATATAATATATATTCTTTATGTATGTATTTATTATAATATGTAAAAAATAGAAATAGGTAATGTAATACACAATAATGGAGACGGTAGGCCGTACATACACATGAATGTTGTATCCTTTTTATTGTCATATTGAATGGAAGTGATGAAAAAGATATTTATATATATAAATATAAATTATCATTAAATTAAAATTATTATTTCATTAATATAACTTTTTTAATAAACCCATACTTAATATATTCCATATAAGGCATGAATGAATCACACCAATTTGAGAAGGTTGTAGTCTACACGTCCACAAATGATGTTATTGTATTCAAAAAATGAAAATCAAGAAATTATGTCTTATATAATATTTAAATAAGAACTAATACATCATAAATATAATATATATCATATAAAATACTAATTTCATTAGATTTAAAAACCTTACATATAAGGACCCGACCTTAAACATCACATAATCTTGAATAAAATGAATAATTCACATAGAGGATATTTTCAGGTTTAGTTTTTTAGAGAATCAGGCCATAATTATTACATTACATTTCAAAAATTACATAGAAGACAATTCTAGTCATTTTCCATTTATTTCAAAAAATATACACTCTTGAAAAAAAGAGTAATGTCTAGTTCCATGTTATAGATAGCATGACTTTTCCTTGATCCCATCCTTGACCCTATTTGTCTTTATATCCTGTGAAAAACAATTCAAAAACTGTGATGAGCATAAAAAGACCAGTAAGGGTTATAAAATAAGAAATAAATCATTATTCCATCAAAACATACAAAACATAATCTCTTTTACTTACCTCATAAAAACATAATATTTATGAATAACACATAGTAATCACAAATCATAAAGGTAAATAGTGGCATTCATATCGTACATACATTGTATCTATCACAGCTACAAAGAGAGTTACATTGGAATACCCATCACATTATATTACCTAAATATATTAGGAGAAACATTCATGTTTTCCTCCCTCACGTTACCCAATGCATTAGAGATCTATCTCGAGCTCACCCTCCCAAGTTTTATTAGGGAACAACCCATATACGTAAACAATTATCAAGAACCATAACATATTCATAACACATAAAACGAACACAATGGAAAGATAAAATTTACACATTTAAATACCAATATATCATTTAAATATATTGACATAAAATAATCCATTATGAAAACCATTTTTTATTCCGAAATATATAAAAAGAGTAAATGATATTTATTTTCCTTTTGAAAACATTATGTCTTGTTAAGGAAGCCAATGATCAAATAATACTTGTGGTGGAAGAAAAGGTCTTGTCACCGTTTGCGTTAAAAATAAACATTATTTTTTCTTGTTGTTTAGTAAAACACCTCGTAGAAAAAAATTCCATCTGAATTAAATGAAATGTAAAAGGGGTTTATACACCATATAAATTTTAGTCATGTATAGAACAAAACAAGCCTTAATGAAAATAGATGAAGTCCCTTACCACTTGACTGACATGACTCGATCATTCATTAATTTCTTGAATAATAAACTAAAATTAATTTCTACTATCATAAGAACATTTTACAAGTTTATTATTCCTTTTATATCACTTATTACCATTTGATAAACATTATGTAATCATTTACGTTAATAATGGTCGTTTTGTTGATATTTTTTATGCCATTTTTTCCTTTACATCAAGTTAATTAAAATAAAGTGTCATTGTCACTATTCAATGGCTCCATTAGGTCTCAAAATAATCCCAAATATGCTCATGGTAGTAAATGACTCAACCAATAAGGTTATGACAAGTGTTAAGTTAATTTTTATCATTATAATATTCTTTTTACATTGAATTACCCTATTTAACTTTAACCATGGTAACTAAAAGTCAAAGTTACTATTAACCAAAAATTATTTTCATCTTATTGAACCACATTTTACTTACTAATAACAACCATATATGTCATATTTTCAAAACAAAATTCATAGAAGCTGTAAAATTTCATTTAAATTAAAAAGTCAGTTTTTTAACTATTACTTAGGGGTTTCACTATTCATAAAAAATTGATGTTTTTAAAAAAAGTACAAAAACTTCAGCCTAAGATACATTGGATATTACAAATTAAAAAATGATGTCTATTTAACCAAATATAAAACATAGAAGTTGAATTAATTAATTTAAAATTCATTCCCGTTGTCAAATAAATAGCATGTTTTTAAGAAACAATTACAATCTAAAGATTGATACTTGTTTATGTTCAATTTCAAAGTGAAATTAATTCCAATGAAAAAATGGGATTAAATGGTAAAAAAATAATCTAATTACACTTTAAAACCAACTAAAATGATAATATAACCATTAAAATAAATTATATTAAAATACACATTTGAATTAAAATACAGTATTTTTCATTATTCATTAAAAATGAATTTTATCAAAAAAATACAACAAATTTACCCAAATTAAAATTTGATTTCCCAAATCAAAAAATTAATTTTATTTTATCAAAAAGAACATATAAAAGTTACCAAAACTATATTTAAAAAGGGTTCACCATCAAAAGGCCGTAAATCGACATTTTAAAGAATATTTGAGTATTTATGCTTAAAATTTGATTCATTCACAATTTAAGCCTCTAACTTTTATTAGATAAATGTAAAAACATTTAACAAACGTGTATAATAATATTGTAGTTAGTTCTATTCATCCCCGCCAATACAACAGATAGGCTTTAACTACCATTTAAAATAATAATATTATATTATTAGTGTGCAGCGTAAGATTTCAAAGAAACCCGTTGTTGCGTATCGGGTAAGACATTGAACATAACATCCCCTTTAAAGTAAGATTAAAATTTAATTCAAAAATATTAATAAAAATTCAAATGTATTATTCTTTATTTACTTGGGATGTTACATCCTTCCCCCCTTTTGGGAATTGCTTCCTCTAAATTTTATTCACTTATCAAATAAGTGGGGGTATTTATCCCTTATACCATTTTAAGATTCCCACGTTGCCTCTTCAAGCATAAAGATTTCCCACAAAAGATTTACCTGGTGAATTACCTTATTACACAACACTTTCTCTCTATTGTCATGAATCTAGACTGGTTGTTCCTCATAAGAGATATTTTCATCCCACTGAACAACCTCTCGGCTGAAAACATTACATGAATCTAGAATATACTTTATTAACACTGAAACATGCAAAAAATTGTGTACCTATGATAATCATGGAGGTAAAGCCACTATGTACGCAACTGATCCAACTTTCTCCAGGATTTCATAAGGTCCAATAAACCTCAGACTCAATTTTCCCTTCTTACCAAAACATATCATACTTTTCCATGGAGAAACTTAGAGAAAGACATGATAACCTACATCAAAAGATAGACCATTCATCCAGTTATCAGAATAACTTTTCTACCTACTCTGAGATGTTCTCATGTTCTTCTGAATAAAATGATCTTTTTCTACCATCTCTTCTACCAATTCTGGTCCCATCAGCTTCCTTTCACTTACTTCTTCCCAAGAAGCTAGAGTTCAACACCGCTTCCAATATAATGTCTCAAATAGAGCTATTTGTATACTAGAATGGAAACAATTATTATATGCAAATTAAACAAAAGAAAGATGTTGGTCCCAACTTCCCTGGTAATCCAGTGAAAAAGAACGTAGCATATCCTACAAGTTCTGTATTGTTCGTACTGACTGCCCATCTGATTGCGGATAAAAAGCTGTACTAAAATTTAATTCAGTACCCAACGACTTCTAATGACATTTCCAAAAGTTAGCCGTAAATATGGGATCACGATCAGATACAATGTAGAGGGGAAGACCATGCAACCATACTATCTCTTTAACATATAACTAAGAGAGTTTATATAGAGATAAAGTATAACGAATAGGAAGAAAATGAGTAGATTTAGTCAATCGATCAACAATAACCCATATTGCATTATTACCTCGATATGTCTTTGGTAATCCCACAAAGAAGTCCATGGATATATTTTCACATTTCCTCTCTGGCACCGTTAAAGACTAAAGCATTTTATTTAGTAACTGTCGATCTGATTTAACCTGCTAACAAGTCAAACACTTCATAATAAAATCATCATTATCATTTTTCAATCCATCCCACCAGAAACACTCCCGATGATCCTTGTACATCTTAGTAATACCATAATGAACTGAAAACAGGGAACTATGACCTTCACATAACAACTCATTCTTCAGTTGCGAATCACATGGAACAGACAATATTTTCCCAAAGATCAGAACACAATCATTATAAACATTAAAATCAGGAAAATTACCCTTCTGAACCAACTCTACTTGTTTCTGCAACTCACTGTCTTCTTTTAGCACTTGCTTTATTCTATCTGATAGAGATGATTTCACTTACACATGAAACAAACAGAAGAATTTATGGCACCAAAAACTTCTATGCTGAAGTTCATTAAATCAAAAACCAAAGGATCTCATTCCAAACGTATCATGGTTAATGAAGCATTACTAGTTTTACTCAAAGCATCATCCACTTTATTTTCTTTTCTCGGATGGTAAAGGATCGTGCAATTATAATCCTTGATTAATTCTGTCCAACTCCTATGTCTCATGTTTAATTCTTTCTAGGTGAATATATACTTCAAACTTTTGTGGTTAGTATATATTTCACATTTTACTCCATGAAAATGATGCCACCAAATTTTTAAAGTAAAAAAAACAACAGCTAATTCCAAATCATGTGTAGGGTAATTTAACTCATGAGGTTTCAACTAACGTGAAACATAAGCAATTACCTGATCATTCTACATAAGGACACAACCATGTCCTTTTAACGAAGCATCACTATAAATAAGAAACTCACCATTTCGGGATGGCAGTGCCAAAACTAGAGCATTCACCAATCATCTTTTTAATTTCTAAAAACAATCATCACATTCTTTTGTCCAAATGAACTTAACACCTTTTTGATTTAACTTAGTAATTGTACTAGATAACCGTGAAAAATTATCATCAAACCTCCAGTAATAACCTACTAATACAAGAAAACTATGGATCTTAGTTATATTTTATGGTCTTGGCCATTCTTTAACAACTTTTGTTTTAGAAAGATCAACAGTTATGCCATTTTTTGAAACAATGTGACCAAGTATCGAAATTTGTTGTAACCAAAACTCACACTTGCTGAATAAAAAAATAGTTTCTTTTCTTGTATGGTTTGCAAGAAAAACCTTAAATGAATTTCACATTCCTTTTTACTTTTGGAATAAACCAAAATAACATCAATGAACACAACTGCAAACTTATCCAAGAACTCACAAGAAATTTCTATTCATAAGATCCTTGAATATAGCAGGTGCATTGGTTAAACTAAAAGGCATAACTAAAAATTTATAATGGCTATATCTAGTATGAAACGCGGTCTTAAGAATGTCTAATTCCTTTAATTTTAACTGAGGGCACCCCTACCTCATATCAATATTTGAAAAATACACATCTCCTTGGAGCTGATCAAACAAATCATCAATATGAGGCAAATGATACATGTTCTTAACCGTGATGTTATTCAATGCTATATAATCAATGAAAAGTCTTATTGAACCATCTTTCTTTTTAACAAACAATACATGAGCATCCCATGGTGATGTTCTAGGTCAAATAAAACCTTTATCTAATAACTCCTATAAATGTTTCTTTAGCTCTAAAAGTTAAATTTGATCCATTCGATAAGGGGCTTTTGAAATTGGATTAGCTTTAGGAACCATGTCAATAGTAAATTCAACTTCCCGTTCAGGTATAATACCAGGAAACTCATCAAAAAAACATCATTTCACTCATTTACCATGGGAACATCATTAATTACAACACTTCCTTTATTTTCAACAATATGTGCAAGGTAACATTCATTTCCATATTTTACTAGTTTCTCAACTTCTTGATATGTTATCAAAATAAAGGGTTCATTCTTGTCCAGTAACTAAAAATCTTTCTAAAAAGAAACCTCTTTAGCTCTATAGTAAATCTTATCATGATAAACAGAAATCAAATCCATATCCAAAATAACCTCATACTCTACTAGAGGAAAAAATAAGGTTTGAAGGTAGATTCTTCCTGAAGATAAGGACAAGAAGGTTCTTATAATTTATTTTTGTCTCAACATTTCCCCCTGGTGTTTTTACTATATGTTCAAGATTCATAGAGTGAGATAGAATTCCCAATTTACTAGAAAACATCTCCGAAATGAACAAATGTGTAGACCCTGAATCAAACAACACATTGGTGTAATCTTAACAAACAAAAAGTGTACCTAATACTACTTAATTTGATGACCCAACATCTGCTGAAGTAATTGCAAGGGATTTCACCACCCCTTTCTGTTTACAGTCTCACTGCTTTTCCTAATATGAGTTCTTCGTTGGACACTCATTTTCATAATGAAGCATTTCATTTCACTTAAAACATTATACTGACTGTAAAACAGATTTTGTCTTACCATTAACCTGATCCTTTTTCAATGAAATTACAAGCCTTATTTCCCATTTTACCATATCAGTAGCACTTAACAGAATTCAAAAGTCATTCCCCATCATGATTTTTACCACAATGTTCCCAAAATTTAAACTTATGTTTCTTACCATCATAATTTTTTGGAGAGTTATTCCCTTTCGCCTTCCACCTAGACCATTTATTCTGTTGTTTTTCAAAGAACACGTGATCATCAGCAAACTCTATTCCCACCTTCTCCGCACAACGAACAAGTTTTTCATAACTTTTGAACTCATGAGAAGATAAATACCTTAGATACTTTGGATTTAATCTTAAGTAAAGACATTTTATTTTATTATCAATATATCATATGAAATTTGGAGTATACCATTCCAGTTGAGTGAATTTTGATTCATAAGCATCCACTGAGTCATTCTCCTAACTTAATTGTAGGAATTGTTTTTCCATCATAAAACGAACCACCTTAGAAAAATATTTCACAATAAACATACCACTGATTTCATACCAATCAAGAGAATCAATATCCTCACTATCCCTGATATTTTCACCATCAACAACCATTGATCAGTTTCAGCTTCAAAATGGTAAAAAACACTAACATTTTTGTGTTCTGAACAAACCATGACATCAAAAATATTTTCCAGTGATTTAATCCACCTTTCTTCTAGCACAAGGTCAGATGATCTTCTATACGATGGGGGATGTTTCCTCATGAAATGCTCCCCTACTGACAGGTTCTTCTGGGGTTGATCTGGCAGATCTTGTGCATGGATACCACTACCATTTATATCCTGAGTCAACTGTGTCATCACTACAACAAACCATTCAGTTCCTATTCGACCATCTCATGTTTTTGATTTGAAAGGTTTTCTTCCTCCTGATATCATCCGATCATAGTTTCCTTGTTTCCTCTTTGGAAAACCATTTTGGACACAGAAATATCTTAGGCAAAGGAATGTGGTAATCATTAAATTCTATATCATTTCAACCATAACTTAAACTAAAAATAATTTACTAATTTAACTATATTCAAACTCATAAATTTGTATAAACCAACCTCTGATACCAATTATAAGGACCTGAACATAAACATTACATAATCTTAAATTAAATGAATAATTCACATTGAGGATCATTTCAGGTTTATAGTTTTGGAGAATTATTCCATAGCTATTACATTACATTTCAAAAATTACAAAGTAGAAACTTATACTCTGTTTCCATTTCTTTCAAAAAATATAAACTCTTTAAAAAAAGTGTCATGTCTAGTTCCATGTTTTAGATAGCATGGATTTTCAATGATCCCATCATTGACCCTACTCATCTTTATGTCCTGTGATAAACATTTCAATACATGGGATGAGCATAAAAACCTCAGTAAGGGTTATAAAATAAGAAAGAAATCATTAGTACATCAATAAATAGAAAAAAAGAACTCTTTTCCTTACCTCGTGAAAACATAAGATTTATGAATATCACATAGTAATCTCAAATCATAAAGGTAACTGGTGTCTTTCATTTCATACTTATATAGTAGCTATCACAGCTACATAGAGAGTTACGTTGGAATACCCATAACAGTATATTCCATAAATCTATTAGGAGAAACATTCACATTTACCTCCATCACATTACCCAATGCATTGGAGATATATCTTGGTCTCACCCACCCCAGGTTTATTACAGAACCACTTGTATACATAATCAATACCCAAGAACCAAAACATATTCATAACACATAAAATAAACATAATGGAAAGATAAAATTTCAAAATTTTAATCACAATATATCATTTAAATATATTGACATAAATAAATACATTATGAAAACCATTTTCAATACCAAAATATATAAAAATAGTATATGGTATTATTTTCCTTTTAAAAACATTATGACTTGTTAAATAATCCAAATATCAAATAATTCTCATGGTAGCGGAAAAAGTTGTTGTCACCGATTATGTTAAAAAGAAAAATTATTTTTTAATATAATTTTGTAAAATTCCTCATAGAAAAATATTCCCATTAAATTAAATGAAAAGTCAAAGGGTTTTATACACCATTTAAAATTAAGTCGTGAATAAAACAAAACATGCATCAATGAAAGGAGATTGAGACAAAGTCCCTTACCTCGTGTCCGACTTGACTCGATCGTTATTTAATCTCCAGAATAATAAACTAAAGTAAATTTATACTCGATTAAGAACCTTTTTATGGTTTATTATTTCTTTGATATCACTTATTACCATGTTATAAACAATATGTAATCATTTATGTTAATAATAGTTATTTTGTCGATATTTGGTACTAGAGTACAAAATGAACACCTTATAATTAAAATTTGTCCATGTGGTCAATACTTTATTATCTCCATAATGATATTAATGATTTATATATCATATATAAAATTTACATTTAGTATATATATGTATTTATAATAGTACATAACATTTGGAGATAAGAAATTTAATGCGCCCTTCATTAAGACAGTAAGTCGTACGTACACGTGAATGCTACATTCATTTATATTTTGTATGCTAATGGAATTAAAAAATAATTATACATTGGTATATTATAATTTTAGTGTAATATCATATATAAATATAATGTCATATTAATGGCCACTATGAGAGGCGTTAGGAGATAATCGAACAATCATCGTTTCGTGAGGCGTTAGTTTTCCATCCAGAAAAACACTATGTGATTCACCCATTAGATGGAGGTGTGTGTAAGTGTAGTTTGAATACTTATCATAAAAAATCCTAGTATATTGAGGATAATTTTGGTGTTATAAAATAAAGGAATAAAAATAGTTTATGGGTTGTAGATATAAAATAAAAGAAAATAAGTTAAGAGAAACAATTACCTTTAATTTTGGTAACTCCCTTTGGTTTGAAACAAAAGGACTTCTTGAAGTGAATTATACATAAGGTAAGGCTTCTAAGAGTAGGATAATAATATTTAGAGCTTATTTGGGAAGTGGTTTGACGTTCCATGGAACTTGAGAGGTGTGTGGAATGGGTCAGAAGTGCGGGCTTTTTATAAGGGGGAGGAGGGGCTCTTTAGGAAAGATTGCAAATATTATTTTATTATAAACTTATATTCAGTATATAAAGACCCAAAACTCATTAAAGTTGAAGATAAGATTACTAATGTTCTAAATAAAATCATCCCATAATAATTGGTCAAGTTTTGGGTATTTTTTTAAAATTTATATTTCTATTTATTTAAATCATTTATTAATGAGTTAAATACTGCAACATTATTGAGTCATAAATAATTTAATTTATTTTAAGTCTCAAAATTATATAATAAATAAAATAATATAGGAAATATATGTAGCTTTCAAATGAATATTTATAGTCAAAAATATAACTTATATAACCCCATGTAAAATTAATTTTATAAAAGATATTTATTTCTCTTCATTTTTTCTTTAACTTTACGTTAATTAAAATAAAGTGTCATTTTCACCCTCAAGTGGCTTCATAGGGTCCCCAAATCAACCCAAGGATTCCCATGGTGGTAAATTACACAACCAATAAATTTAGGACAAGTGTTAAGGTAATTTTGTGTTATTATAATAATCTTTTTTACCTTGAATTACCCTATTTAACTTTAACCACGGTAAATAAAGATCAAAGTTACTATTCATTAAAAATTATTTTCGACCAATAGAACCCCATTTTACTTACTTATGACAACCATTTATTTCGGAGTTTTTTAATACAATTAACAAAAGTAGTATAATTTTATTTAAATTAAAAAGTTATTTTTTTAACTACTACTTAGTGGTTTCCCGAATCATAAAAAATTGATGCCTTTTAGAAAAATACCAAAAATTCACCGTAAGATATATTTGATATTAAAATTTTTAAAATGATATCTATTTTACCAAATTTAAAACATAAAATTTTCATTAATTAATTTAAAATTAATTCCCGTCATAAAAAAATAGAGTGTTTTAAAGAAAGAATAACTATCAAAAGATTGATACATGTTTATGTCCAATTTCAAAGTGAAATTAATTCCAATGACCAACATTGGATTAAATGGTAAAAAAATAATATAATTAAATTTTTAAACAAATTAAAAAGATAATTTATCCATATAAATAAATTATATTAAAATACAATTTTGAATTAAAATACAGTATTTTTAACTATTCATTAAAAAATGAATTTTATAAAAAAATACCAAAAATTTACCCAAAATCAAAAAATAATTTTATTTTATAAAATAAAACATATAAAAGTTACCAAAATAATATTTAAATTGGGTTCTCCATCAAAAGGCGGTAAATAAACCCTTTAAATAATATTAGAGTATTTATGCTTAAAATTGGATTTATTCAGATATTAAACCTCTAACTTTTGTTGGATAAATGTAAAAGAATTTAAAAAACATGTATAATCATATTTTATTTAGTTCTATTTATCCCTACCAATAAAACCTCTAGGAATTATCTACCATTTAAAATAGTAATATTATATTATTAGTGTGCAACATAAGATCTGAAAGAAACCCGTTGTTTTGTATCAGGTAAGACATCGAACATAGGGTCCCCTTTAAAGTAAAATTAAAATTTAATTCACAAATATTAATAAATATTCAAATGTATTATTTTTTATTTACATGGGACATTAAATTAATAGGTGGTAATGGAAGAAAAAATGACATAGGTTCACAAGGAGGTAGTCCACCATACACATGAATGATGATTATGTGTCCCATTTGATGGGTGTGTGTGTGAATTAAAGTATTCATCTTAACATAACAACATCTAAGTATAATTATAATAAAAATAATATTAAAAGATAATTGAATAAAAAAATATAGGGGGTTGAGAAAGAAATAAAACAAAAGTTCTTATTGAAGGATGTTACCTCTTCTTTGGGTAGCTTCTTTTGGTTTTCCCCATAAAGGATTCAATTTTTAGATTTAATCCAAAAGTGATGATTATATGAAGATTTTATGGAATTTGGGAGAATATTTGGGTTTTTTTTACTTGAAAAATGGTTTTAGGGGGGGGGGGAGTGAAGAAGTGATGGGGGTGAGTGATCTTTTGAAAGTGGATGAGGAGTGAAATTCTTGTAAATATAAAATGGATATCACTATTGAGAGGTTTCAATTATATCATGTGCCTAAAAAATGGTTGATGTTATAGAAAATGGTGGATATGGTATAAATATTTCAACAAAATTTATTTTGGTCTTGTTTCTAGGTTATTTTACCGCTTAAGATAAAGTATAACCATAATGTAAACTCATTTTTACCTTAATCGTTGTAATTAATTTTAATTAATTTTACTATTTTTTTGGTTGACAAAAAATTTGAACATAAAAGAAAATATAAATTATGATTTGTCCAAATATTTAATACCTTTTCCTATTTCCAATAACATATGTATCATAAATTAATTTAAATTTAATACCATATACATGATTGGATAACGAGTTTTTAATGTAAAAAGTTCAAAAGTTTGAAGTGTTTTGATATCCAATTCCAATGTGAAATTTATTAAATTTACCTAAAATGTTTATCTAAATAGTTTTTCTAATTATAATTTTAAAAAAATTTGAACTATTATTTCACTATATAAATAAATTTGATGAAAAATCAATCTTCAATTAAAATTCATTGTTTTTCTCTATTTATAGAAAATTAAACTTTTCTGAAAAACCTAAAAATCACCCAGAAAATATTCTGATATTATTATCTCAAAAACGACTTTTACGTTGACAAATAAAAATTGCAATAGTCTCAAAAATTAGTTTTTAAATAAGTCTTCCATTAAAAGGCAGTAAAACTCTAATGCTGAATAATACAACCTTTTATGCCTAAAACATGATTTTTTATTCTTTTATGCCTATAAAACTTATTGGATGAAATTATTATTTGGGCATAAAAATGGTTTTTTTTTCAAAATGAAATCCATTATATTCAATTGGGTTCTATTTTCATTTCAAATTTATTGAATAAAAAAAATTATTTTTATTAAAATGTTTAGAAAATAGTCTCACAATTTTGTTAATCTTAATCATATATTCTATTATAATGAATAGGTGTTAACTATAATAATATTTTAAGTAGAATATTTATCGTATATTATATTTTGATAAAAATTAGTCTTGTGTGTAATGAATGATATCAGAGGAAGTCATATTTTTTTGTAAGAAAAGAAATAAAATGTTTAACATGTACAAAAACCTAATATACATGTTATTTATAGTGAAATATTTATTTGGTGTTGTGTATAAATAAATATTAAATTTGTGTATAATGCAATGGAATTTATTAAGAAATATTAATTTATCAAAAAAAATTAAATAATAAAAACCTTGTGTGTTACATTCATGAACAGAATAGAAATCAAAAAATCTATGAAGTTACCAATACACAATTTGTATCTACATTACAAGGTGTGTTTTTCTTCTTCTGACAGTGAAAAGACTAGTTTTTGCAAAAAAAAAATACCATTCTACTATCGATGTTCTCCAAACTCGGGGAGAACCCCACAATGAGTTTTATGAGTTTCTTCCAAAAATCCATTATTTCAAATGAACATACACTCCTAAAAATTATTTTTATTTTCTAATGAAAATGATCTCTATTATCAGAATCCCACTAACACCCCCAAACCAAGATAGAAATGAAGAAAGTGATGATAAATACTCTAATGTGAGTTACGAGATGTAAATTTCCATCCTTCAGTCTTTTGTAAGCCAGGATTCCATTCATTAGTTTTATGAAGCCTTGCTGCTTGATTTTTTTTAAAAAAACATTCCATCCACTGGAGGTCATATTACTGAATTGTGTCTAGGAAAGTGGTGAGTCCACTTATAACTCTTCAAAGAATCTACCTCCCATGTATTATGAAAATATGATCTATGTCACCATAATAATCAAACTAATGAACTGAACTTCTCACACAATACATTTTTATGGGAGTCAAAGATCAATATAAGCCATTCTCGAATAGAAACTTTTGGATCCATATGATTCTCTTTTGAACACAAAAATTAATAGAAGATAGGAAGATATTTCCTAAGCTGGGATATATTGAATATATCAAGAATTATGATAAACTGAACCACCAATTATAATTGATATGAAAACATCCCTAGTTAATCAGAGACCTCAAATGATCCAACATATCTTAGTGCAAACATGCCCTGTTTCCCAGGATGATGGTGACTCAACAGAGGAGAAACATTCTATAAAACATGGTTACCAACAAGAAACTCCAAAGTATGAATCAAATAATCTACATATGTTTTATCTCAATTATATGCTATAACCAAACACAGACTTATACCTTAAAATATCACTGATGTCCCCTGAATGAGACTCATTCTAACAAAATATTCCATACTCACCTATACCCAACAAATATGAGATATACATGGGTGACCATACAAATTCTCAAAGGGATCCATTTCGATCTATCACTGAAGGAAATATTTTTATAAAAACTCAACCAGTCCCAGATGCCTATCCCAATATACAAAGAAATTCAAGATACCTCCATGGATCATATCCTCCATGATCTGAATATCATGATTTATTTAACCCTATGTTTATGGATGGAAAGATTAAATCAACCTGAAATATTTACACATCACCAACTAAAGACTCCACTGGACCTATAATGTAAACCTAGGATCCCTTTCTGATAAAAAGGTAGACATAACCCCATGAATACTCAATATTTCACGAATAAATTTCTTACATAGATCATCACCATTAATAGTTCCCCTGATTCGAATAGTGTAAGCTAACTCTATCAACCAATCAATAAAATAAAAGATATAATTTCTCTATTGGGGAGTCTTTGTTAATCCAATAATATTTTCTATGGACCCCTCATCACATTTCTAAACTATAACAAGAAGATACTAAAGTAAGTCAAAAATTTTCTAATGTTATACCACTATCTATTGTCTAGTGTAATAGTGAGACCCTAAATCTTGAATGTATCGATTCTTTCCTAGACACAAGAATCACGGCTCATGACATAATACATATTCACACTGCCTAGATGAATAATATAAAGATAACTTTGATGATAAAAATTTATCTACTAATAATTGTAAGGATGAAAAACCACTGAAAAAAATAGAGAATATAATATCAAGACAGAGACTAGCCTAAAAGATTTTCCCCACTATATATAGTTTCTAAATTTCCAATGAAATCTTCATCCTACTATTGATTAATCATAATTGAATTAAAGAGAGTTTATGATAAAGGAAAAATTTCCAAAACCGTACTTGAAATATCCTCTAGAGCATCAAAGTGAAATTGAGAAAAAAGTCTCATTAGGTTCCACTATTTCCTTGATTCTAGAACAAATTGCAATGATTCTTTCCTAGTGAGAGAAACATCCATGAAATTCCCCATTATTGGGGTGTAGGCTATGTAAATTCCAAAGTTCTAAAGGTATTTTAGCCAATGCCTCTGTTTGAGATTCAAGTCCTTCTGAGAAATGATATTTCTCAAAATCATCTATTCATAAAAAGTTGGTAACCTCTCTATAAAAACATAGTTCCTTAGAAACATAATTGAATTCATTGTTGTAATAGTGGATTCCCTAGTTCAAACTAATCCTCAATTTTTTTTCACCATATCATGTTTTTTGTGATATATTCATGATGAAAACATACCACAATAGTTAATATATTTTAGTGTCCATTATTTAAATGGTAATGTCCATTAATTATTTTTCTTATTAAAATGGTATGGAAGTTCCCATGAAAAAATAAAAACCTTGAGATACCACGACATTAATATTAAACATATTACCTATGGTCTAGATACATAATCCATGCTTGAAATAGTTTATATTAGACAATCGGGTTCTAGGGAATCCGAACCGTTTAGACAAATCCTCTTGAGGATTGCATAAATTGATCTCTTGAAAGTGATAACATGAGGATAAACCTTCCAATAGGACCACCACATGTGTCAGATTTTATTGGTTTTTCCTATATAAATACATATCTATTAGCAACATAAATTGATATCATTATCATATTTGTAATTTTTTCATGTACATTGATGTAATTGAAAAACTAAAACAATGAAGTTATGGAGATGTAGCTCATGTTGGGTGCACTATTGATGGTATGCCATTGTTTGAATGGTTAAGATATATTTTTCACTTTTGAGTTGAGGAAGTGATATCCTGAGCATTATTGACGAACATTTTAGTATGTTCATTAATCCATTTACAAGTCATTCAAAGGTAAATTTTTCTAGTTTGATCAACAATTACTAAAGAATGAATGGATGATAACACATGTTTTCATATTGCTTTAAGATATATCTAAAGAAAAATTTATTCTATTTCATAGTAAGTATTTATATAATGGTTTTACATTATATTAATACTCATTATAACTTTTGGGGTCTTGATTGGTTTCTAGAATCTTCTATTGGCCTGTGAACACTATTCATTACTATCTATATGAAGACATATAAGGTAACACACAATAGAGTATTCAAGATCCTTCCCTATTATGGTGAATAGGTATATTGGAAATTGAAGGCCCCCATATAGTTCAAGAGATTTCCAACTAAATGATAATTAAAAAATAAATAAATAAATTATTATTTTTGTACAAAATAATGGGGTTGAATTTATTTATTAAATATATTTTTCAAGTGATTATGTAAATAAAAGAAAAATATTATATCAATTAATGTTATTTCAATATAAAATTACTATTTATTATTATAAATAATTATTAAAAGTGTTAAATGTCTTGTTTTTATCATGTAATATATTTAATATATTATATAATAAGTTGATAAAATATAAATAATATTTATAATGTTGTTAGTTCATCATTAATATTTATATATCAGTTATTTACATGATGTTTCTATTTATAGGTGTTGAGGAATCCTTTTTGGGAATTTGAACCAACCACTATAAAAGGAGGAGGAGAATCTCATTCCAATGATTGTTTTCACTCATTTTATCTAAGAGATTTTCCCCCCATATGCTTTCTAGAGAGATAAAATATCATTCACATTGAACAATCCAAGAATGACTTGATGGATCCAATGCATGGGATCAAGGTTATAATTGTGATGCCGAATGATTAATTGGATCTCCACGCATGCCATTGGACTTAAATAAATGAAAATCACCTAAAATCTTAGAGTGTGTGTGATTGATCTTGAGTGGTTCATCTTTTGATCCACGAAGAACGTATCACCAGTTGTAACAAAAATTAGAGTGATCTTAAATTAAAATTATGCAATCATTTAGTTTTATTTTTGTGCATATTAAATTTAGGCAAGGTCATAGGACATCAAATCAGGCTCAGAACCCTGGAGGTGACATGTTTCATCACATCGATGATGAAAAATGTTAAATCCATAGACCCTCATATTTTTCCACATGCTCCGATTCTATCAATTTATTTCAGAGTGATCACATGAATTTTTTGAGCCTAGAAAAATTATTTAGATTTAAATTTAATCATTGGGTTTTAATTCTATCTCAATAATATAAACTATATTTCAATACATTATCAGATGGAAAATACATTCCCATCCAAATTTTGTAATACAGAACAATTTTATCGATGGTATATTTTTTTCTTCATAAATTTGATTTAATATATGAGTTATTATCCCTTCTAATTGGTCGAAGTTAATTTTAGGTATACTGGAAATGTTTTGGCCTTGTCATAGTGGGATGAAATTGTTTTAAAATATTTTAATGGTGTTTCCATGATATTTTATTATTCCATCAGTATTGAGTATGTTTAATTATAATAATCATTATTATTATTTTATTATATTAATCTTTTTTTAGCATTTTATTGGGCCAATATAGTAACCTTTTTAAGGGTTAGCGGTGTGCTGAGAAAACCAATGGAAAAAATATAACCATCTTATATAATATAATATAAGTAAAATGGTCGATATTAAATTTTTAAAAAACAAAAAAAATATTGTTGATTATGCCTCATACCCACTCTGGCCCCTTATCTTTTGGTGCCCTTGATTCCATGAGAAGCCTTCAAGGAAACTCCTCCACCTCTAGAATGAAGTCATATCAAATGAAAATCGGCCTCCCATACCACTATGCATATTGTTTCCTCCCTCTACTAAAGTTGATCCATCCATACACTACCCTTGGCAGTCACACCCTCCACCACCTTACTTGTGTCCTCACAACAAAAAAATTGCCACCACCCCAGTTTGACCATCATTAGCCATATCTACAGTTGTTTGAACTCATACTACTTGCGAACCTCAATACTATCTATATCAGCCAAACCCCTACAAGAATATTCTTGGAGAAACCCCTTCTCTGTGGTAAACACTTTCCTTTAGTTCATCTATCAGTCTGGTACCAGCCATAAAATGGTTTTAGGTGGATCCTCCTGATCTAGAATGGGTCAGGGCACATATTCATGCACTAGAATACCCCTATACAATGCCTTCTTGGTCTTGAATGGGGTTACACATGTTTTTCCTGACTTTCATTGTCTATTCAAGGGGAATCTAGGCCAATATTTTTTTAAATATATTTTAAAAACTTTATTTTTTGTTTAAAACACTGACATATTAATATTAAAATAATTCATTTTAGTAATTAATTAAACAAATTAATTAATATATTCTTTCAAATAAAATATAAATTAATTTCAGGACCAAATAAGAATAAATTATTTAAATTTAAATAGTTCATTTAAATTATTTAAATAATACCGTACTTTGAATTTATTATAATAAATATTTTCCATGATTTTAAATTACCCACTTACCGGTCTTGAGAATCAAATTTTCATATCTGATTTTACTTATTTAATTAATTATTTATTACATACGTGTGAGGATTTTAATAACCAGTTAATATTATTGATGGCCTATAATTTTCCTTTTTTAAATAAATATGTATAAGGGATTGTGCATCCATATTTATATGAACATACATTGTACTGTTGAGACTCCATCACTTGAGTATGATTATATTTTTTACCACGATGAAAATGATGTAAGTATCAGACCAATCCATGTCAATGTGAAATCCAGATGACATGTGGACACACTAGATTGGGTATGAGCTACATCCTGAGTCAAGACCTGACTCAAGTTTGATTCCCATAGTTCATGGTTGATACATTATTTTTAAAAGGTTTTAACCACTATTAGTACATAAAAAAAATTCATGTATTTTTCTTTCCATCATGCATTTATTATTTTTTCATGCATTTTAATAACACCATGAAGCCCATAAAATAATAAATAGTAAAAATTCATAAATAAGTGGTGAATGTTTTTCTATTAAGTTTATATTATGATCATGACAACATTTTATGAAAATATTAATGTTAATGGATTTTATTAGTTGAAAAACATAAATACCCTCAATGAAATATTATATCACAAATTCCTTCGACCATTTGAATATGAAAAAGGATGTTTAGGGTTATTATAAGCCAAATTTGAGGGTGAATCTAATTATAAGGGAGTTCTTGTAATAGTTATGTGTTGAATTAACAGATTTTAAAATATAAAATTATTCAATTAAATATTGTTTTCAAATCTAAAGGAATGAATTAAGATAAAATGTTTTTAATTTTAGATGTTGGGACCTTACTCAATAGATTGAAGATCTATGAGTTAATTTTGTTGGCCAGTGAAATGGTTACCCTGAACATTTTGAGCCATAGAGTTTAATATTATTGTAGATTATAAGGATGGATTCTTGTATCCTTTCATCTAAAATAGTATTGGGATTGTGTATTACCATCATAGTATAATGGGTTTCTATAATTTAATTAAATTGTGGGAAACATGTAATGATAAATTAATTGGTAATAAATTTTCAGAAATAAAGATAAAATTAATAATATTCTCGTATTTATTTTTTAGAATGTGGAAGGTAATACCATGAGACACATATTTATATCTATTAAAAAAAATCAATGTTCAAACTGAAGATAATTTCCAACATGTAGTATAGGCGGCTGTATATTGTACTTCATCGAATATTCTATGTGTTGTTGTCCCTAATACCTGTTAAGACACCTAAATAAGATAGGATGTCAAAAATATTTACAATAGTCTAATGTATTGAAAAATGATGTTTATGTCATAATTATATAATAAAATTCTGATATGTATTCTGTATACTACATCCGGTCATGTGTAAGAACCCTAATATTTATTTCCTGTATGAATATTTATTTCGGGTTGTTTTTTAGGGAAAATAATGAGTTAGGGAATTTTAGTAGTACACATTGTGTACATAGAAGCACATGCTGTGTACCCAATTTCCATGTGTAACTTTGTACAGGATGTGTAACAATCAAGTATATGGCTGTGTAGGTGAGCTGGTAGATCACCTAAAGTAGAGGTTGGTTGATGCTAGTACACGAAATGTATATTAAATTAACACACCATATAATTTTATTTTTATTTGATTAATTAGCTCAGGGTCACATCTAATCACTAGAAAATACTTCTTCTACCCTTAGTTCATAAAATAGAGTGACAAATGACAAAAGCTCTTTGAGATCCTCCTGTTTCTCTATTCGAGCCCCAATTGAGATGTCATCAGGTACTTTGGATTCCCATCGGTGAGTTATCCCATACCTAAAAGCCTTTCTTCCTGATTTCTCCTCTCCCATGAGTTATCAAGGGTTGATCATTTTTACCCTTTTTTAGATCTATGTATTTCTAGGCTGATTCAAGGGCTGAAGTTTAGGAGTGTTCATAATGAAACAACAAGTTAGGTGGTTTGTGACTTTCTTAGATTGTATTTGGATTATATATGCATAAAGTGACAAATACCCATGTTTTTCTTATTACATGTTATGGATTTTAACCTCGTTTAATACATTATATGATTTTTTAGTTTTATAATGGGTAATTTTTTATGCATTAAGTTTTAAACCTTGTTATAAGAAACCCCATGGATGTGTTCTCTTTATTGATTGTTTATAGATGTTTGTTCAATAATTTCTTATTAGGAAGGCTTTGTTTCCCTGACTCATGTGGTTAATATGGAGTTTCTATTTATTTGAGATGCATGTGTTTCATATTGTTAATGTTTCACCAAGGGGAACTGATTATGAGAGCTTCCCGAGGTACGGTCATTTATGTATAATAGTTGTTTTTCTGACCTTGAGGTATTGACTGCGGGAGCTTCTGGGTGGTCCAAGACAAGATGGGTTAGACTGTGAGAGATACCTTGAGGGACATTATTAAATGAATGTTATATTATAAGGAATTTAATGTGAGTGCTTCCATGGGTCATTATTATTTATTTTTGCTATGAATAGTAATGGGGTATTGACCATGAGAGCTACCAAGGTGGTTGTTTGTAAATTATTAGGGCCATGTGGGACCAAATAGGTTAGACTGCATGAGAACATTCCTAGACGGTTTCTTTTAAAATGGTTGAATGATTGTGACGAGCCTGCCAAGACAAAGAACAAGCTTGGACTCGACCTTACTTGGTTTCTTTAGATGGTATTTTGATATGTCTATTGTTACTATTATATAGGGGAAATAGATATTAGGCTATATCCCATGGTTACATTATTCAAATGATTGAATAATTAATAAATGAAATTGAATGTAACTAGAAACTGTAGGATTGTTTACTTTTGAGTACTTCATAGTATATTACTTTATTTTTCATATTTCCTGCTATATATATTCAGTGAAGTTAGGCATAGATCATTTGGTGGTTTTCCTTCTGGGATTGGTCTCACAACCTATTTTTTTAATGTGTTTGGACCCAAATAGATTATATGGTTATAGGTATAGATAAGGGAAAAAACCCTTCTTCATTAAGTACTTGATTGTTGTTGGAGATGGAGAGCATGGAACCATGATGCGTCTTGTGATGATGTTGGAGTTTACTTCTTTTTTGTACTTTTGTTTTAGAGTATTATATCCATCATTTATACTTGTTTAGCTACTTTCATAGATACCTGTACCTTGCATCATTTATTATTTATATGCTGCAGTTGTTTATATCATCAGAATTGCAATATTTAATTTTTTTGCATGGTATCACTACATCGGCTGCTACTTAATATTTGAATCTTCCATGTTAATATTTCAATGAGGGATTAGTTTACCCATTATCATACTTTGGCCCTCACTACTTGTTGGCAACCTCTAGAATTTGTTCAAATGTGCTTGAGGTCATGTGACCGACCTATTATGAGGCACCCTTGGGTGGCACCCAGAACCAGGACATTACAAAGTGGTATCACAAGAGGTTATTTTCATCTTTGACTTACTATTTGGAGCCTATATACAAGGATTGGAAGGAATAGATAGTTTTTAATAATCTTTTACCAAGAGAAGCTAATACATGTACAGGGAAAATCCAATTTACCTCGATTATTGAAATTTTTTTGGTTTTGCAATTGTTAGAGTTGATTTGATTTCAATTTTGGGTGACACACTTGTTCTGTGAAGTTATGATTTATATAATTTTGGTTCCATTTCTATTGAAACCCAATGAGATGAGGGTATTCCATCTCATGCATCATATATGCACTTTCTAGAGATCACATGTCATACATTCTTATCATGCCATTTTGGGTGCATTACTAATTGCATGTTGTTGTGATAGATGTTGTGCTAGATATGTATGAAATTATGATAGATTAATGAATAAATACTTGATATTTTTATAGGGTATCAGAATAAGTAATGTTTCATTTGGATGGATGCAAAAAATTGGTCCTAGAGGTGTTATGGTCCCTCTTGGATAATAGTTTTGTACAAAATGTTTTATCTTCAGTTTAATTTTGTCATGTTATGATATGTTTGTTGATGCTCCTTTCGTCACAAAATATAAAGATTGGAAAAGGAGATTATCTTAACTCAATGTGACTCAACCTTTGGACAAATATAAAAAATTGACAAAGGAAGGAATAAGAAGAATGTTGCACAAGGGTCGCACAAGTTCTACGATGGTTGCGCAAGTACACTTGCGCGCCGCAATGGTCGCTCAATTACACTTGCGCGCCCTAAGTACTAACCGCCTGGGGTCTTCTCCAGCCTATAAATAGACCCCGTGGGCCCCCCATATTGGGGAGGAATTTTTCCAGAAACTCAAATTTGAGCTCTCGATGCCCTAGTCTCTTCTCAAAGCTTCCGAAACACTTCTAAGGTAGTTTCTTACCTAGAATGGAAGATCTAAAGAGGGGAAGGAAGGCCTAAGTGTTGAAACTAATCAACACTTGCGCGTCTGAGTGGCCATCCCTTAAGGGTAATGGTCACACTTGCGTGCCTCCCAACTCCTTCAATAGAACTTGCACAACACACTTCTGGAAGAACATCAAGATGATTATAAAGGCTTTAACCAAGATTCGCTCAAGTATTACCCTACTGGTTAACCGTCGTGCTAGTACCCATGTGTGGCGCAGGTATACCTGCGTGACAAGGACTTGCGCACCCACTCAGTACCTGTGCGCCTACCAGGACTTGCACGCCCTTGCCTTTTTGGGTGTTCTTCTTGCCCATTTAACCCTTCTTATGACATTCCACCTCTCATATTCAAGATTCAGCCTTCAAGACCCTCTTTAAAGCCATTTATGGCATGATATCTTGATTTGAATTCCTTATCTGAAAAGAAATATGTGGAATATCTCTCAAAACCTAGTGATTTACACATCTTTATGTCACTAATGATTGAGATTTCATTCATTCAACCTTATCCTTTAAGATGAGAGAACCCCTTAACCTGGGCCTCCTTTTTAGGAATAAGCCCCAGTCATAATTCTCAAATCTGTGCATCCTCCTTAGGAGTAAGCCCCAAGTCCTCATTAAACTGGGTCTCCTTTTTAAGAATAAGCCCCAGTAATAATTCTCAAATCGGGGCATCATCCTTAGGAGTCATCCCCAACCATAATTCTCTTAACCTGGTCTTCCTTTTCAGGAGTAAGCCCCAGTCTCAAATATAGGAATCCTCTTCAGAAATAAGCCCCAAATCCCTTAATTTTTCAAGTCCCTTAACTTTGGGCTTCTTCTCAAGAGTAATCCCCAGCCTTAATCTATCTTAACCAGTCCTCATTTACTTTTTGATCTAGAGTAAAACCCAATCATAAGTCTCCTCCTAATTTGGGCCTCCTTTTCAGGAGTAAGCCCCAAATTAGAGTATCCAAATCTCCATAAAGTACATATACCTTTATAGACCTTGTTCCTGGATTTCTTCCCTAAAGTAACTTCTAATCTTCATCTATTTTGGGCAGTCATACATACATAAGACCAAAATAATTTCTTATGATTGCATCTTTAATGGCACAATTGTCTGATTTTTTACCAATACCTCTTGTTTCTCACACCGATCATGACTCACATGAGCTTAGAGTGTAAAAGTAATTATAACATCTTTTTTTGATCCATCAATCATAAACATCATACTACCTTACTTGAGCTATGTGGGTTCTGATTCCTTTTCTAAACAAAGGATACATAGGTAGCCCATCTGCGGATTTGATCCCAACTCTGAAATAATCCATGTCCTTCTGAATGACAATAAGCATCAAGTGCCCGACTGAGTGGCTTTAAAACCATCATGGTCATTATAATGACCAAGAGAGTTTTATATAAATGTGTCGAAGGATACCGTTGACCAAGAATATCTAATAAAAACAGATGATTCTCTATCGATGAAGAACCTCGAATACATATAAAAGATTCTCTAAATTTCCTACATATCAATCATTGATTGTCAGATCTAAAAGAAAGCTCATTTTATATTTGGTAATGTAATAAGGATTCACGAACATAACTTAAATATATAAAGAGAGTCCCGGAGTAGACAATAAGTCCCCTCAAAAAGGTGTGATGAGTCCAACCTCCCATCCTCTCGACCAATGGAAATTTCTAAGCCTCATCTGTCTACAAACTAATGAGCGCCTACCTTTGGAAAGTAGGTCCAAATAGATGTGGAATGATTGGATGTTTCCGGTTCTATGAACAAACCTGTTAGAAACTTCTTGGAATGTTTGAAACTTCAATCAAGGAGGTCATTCCCCAATTCCAGAGGGAAACAAAAAATGGTGAACCCGACGTGAAACCTTAACCAAGTCAAAATGATGTTTTTCTTATTTTTTAGGCCCCTATTTAAAATTCAATGAGAGGGCCAACAAAAACAAATCACTAACATATGTGCTCATCCAAAATATGTAGTGGATGAATTTATCTTGATTACATCTGTTATATCAAATAGGCACTCTTTTCCATGATCTTATGAATTTCTAGAATGACTTCTCTTAAGTTCACATCCGTGAATATGTCTACTGTGAAAAATTCTGCTGCAAATGCCACTGCTTCTACTCCTACTGGATCGTCTTCTGCTCTAAGGATGACATCACCTACTCAGCATCTTCAACACTGGGTATCAGATGTGCTGGTTAAGGATTACCGTCAACACAGTACCATCCCAACTTTGGAGGTTGCCCGACAAGCCCTCCAAGAGAACTACTCACACCGGTCGTCCGAACAACGACGACCAGTGATCAAGATGAAGGCGATGCTAACCACTGTCTATAACCGTTTTGGGTCGTTATCCATAGAACTCAATCACCATTCACTCCTATATTCTGGGGAGGTGAATGAGTAGGTCCATCAGGGCCTTAATTCAAGGAATAAGGAGTCCTTCTCGAGGGCTCCCATCAACAATCGCCGCCAGACTCATGAGGAAGTGCACCCCCAACATGATGAGGGTGTCGACTCCAGGCGTTTGGCTCAGGGTCCTCAAACCCGAGCAGGCAAGACGAATTGCCAGAGGAGAAATCCAGTTAACAGTGAGCAGGTTCTCATCTTTTCCATCTCCGAAGAAGTCCACCAACCTAACTTGGTGGCAAGCAATGAGAGGGCACACACACCTGCCCGTTTTAATTCCGTTGTCTAGCAGACTTGTCTGGAAGCATCACGCCAATCCCGCTAGGAAATTCCGGTGGAGTACTATAGGCAGGAACATACACCTGTTTATACATCATCATCTAGTCAGTAGGCTCATATGACTACATATGATGGAACTTGTCAACCACGTTCGGGGAAGTACAATCCACAAGCACATACACCTGCTAATACTAATCAAGCCTACCAACAGTCTCGCTTGGTAGCACACAGAGAAGTTAGTCGGAAAGCTCCGACGACAAACAGGAGGCAGACTCAATTCTCTTCCCCCACACTTGAGTACTGTTAGGATTCACTGACAGGAAATGGAGGATAGGAGCAGGAACATACACCTACTCCAATCACGGAATGGACGTATATCCCCGTTCCGGCAGCTGAAGTCACCAAGCATATTCTATCAATGGTGAAAGAGCAGAAGAAAATCCGTTCTCATATCCTGGATGCTTTCCAGGATATCATAACAGCTTCAACATCATCTAAGGGAAAGACACATAAATCTATCCCTACCAATGGTGTGACACATCAACTGTTCACTCTGGAACAGACACACTCATTTGTTCCAATCTGTAATAAGGGCTTGCTCGATGTTGGAGTTCTTGATGCCCTCAGACAGTTATCTGTTGGAATTCAAGATTCTAATCCCTCATTTCACAATAGTGGGAACATTAATTATGAAGGTCTTCAACAGAAGCTTCTTCATGAAGGCTTGCTTCATGACAATTCGGTCGATCTCAAAGTTTCATCTTCAGATGAGAGCCACAGGAACCCTCTGTGTGGTCAGAAGACCAAGGAGCAAGAGATCTCATCATTTGCTGTAACCCATTATGGTGGTCCTCCCCATGATGATGAATTTCACTGCGAAATTCATCTCCGTAGTAGTGATGCACATTGCCTGGAAAATGCTCTAGTGGACAATGTAGTGCCGAGAAATCCCTCTTATCTTGAGGCACTTGCAAATGCGAAACCAGTCATGTCTGATGCTTCATCGCTAGCAGGTGAAATACATTCTCAATCAGAAGATAGCCCATGGTGTAGGTCATTATCCGAACCACCCCTAATTTATGCATCTTATAGTTTGATCAATGATTTCTCTACCAATATTGTTGAATCCAATGAAGCAACAAAGAAACACCAACTTTGGTCAAATCAGGTAGAAGAATCTTCATTGAATGATATAGAGGAAATGCTGAACATAAGAAAACAACTGGAAAAAGGTGAAGTACCAGTCATGTTTTGGCCTCTGGTTGACTCTCAGTATGACATTCCAATGATGTTGACAGAAGATGGAATTCATGATATCCATCTCAACATATGGAAAAATCTTTGTTAGTTGAAGAAGAAAGTATTATCTTATGATGAATATTAAAATCATCTTAAGATAATATAAGGGTTACAACATCAGATTGATTTGGAATCTCTATTAGTCTCTTGATATCTGAAGGCTGAAAAGCAGCAGAGAGCCCTTCAACGTTCATGCCTTGGCGCACTAAGAATATTGCATCAGTTAATTGCCAATTCCCCATCTGGTATTCATGTCAGAGGATGGGGTGTTCATGTAGCAATACATTTCACTGTACTCTCTAGTCAGAAAAGCCTGCCGAAAATGGTCTCATGCAATGTTATTGCCCATGGCCGACCACAGTCAATGGGCTTTGTTTGTAATCAGAAGCTTTCCTAAGAATAGGACTCAACTCTCAAAATAAAGAATACAGAGAACAAGTTTTTGAATTACTCCTGCATCAAGAAAACGAGAATATTGAATAGGCCTCTCGTATGGAGAAAGCACATCATCAAGTGACAGAAGTGTCGGAAATCATCCAACGGTCTTTTGAACCAGGTGATAAAAGTGTATACAGGTTAATGTATCTAGCTAATTTCCGGACTAAGGTTTGCAAGATCAGGAGAGATTTTAAGAAAGTCTCAAACATAGCATGTCAAGAGCCACCCCAGCTTTCCAGACTAGGGACTCTTTTAAACCAACCCTCAGAATCAACAAATAGGATTCGAGGAATTCAGCAGGAATAGCAGGAACTGCCCCATTCCACCATACTGGGGACTTTTTCAAATCATCAATTCCCTCCTCCGAGAAAGTCGGTCTTTTCTCGATTGGTGAAGAAGCCTCAAGAGGAACGAAGATCCAAATTATCAGGAGATTCCCTCCAGATTATGGTTCTTCAAGAAGTTCCTGAGGGATTGAATCAACAAAAGGAAATGTCTCATCAAAGACATGGAATAAGAAAATATCACATAAATGATGATAGAAGGGATGCGATGCGTTATGCATCAATTAATGTCATCAATGCCATCGTTGCTGATCCACCAGATGAGGCTCACTCAAAGGACTCAGATGAAGAGGTTCCTTCTCAAGAAGATGTACGCACCGACACAAATGAAGAAGGTGTGCGTACATGAAATCAAAGGGTTACTCAGAACCTAGTTAATCCTTCATGTAACCCACTTCCCCCTCTCCGAAAAGGATCCAACAAAGGGAGGGGAAAGAATCAGGTTATATATCCTTCCTCTGGAGAAGGACAATCTCTCTCACTAGAGTAAAGGTTTGCAGAACAGGAGGAAGAAATGAAAGAATTAAGGAGGTTGAATGCAGAACTACTTCAGGGTAGTCTTCTTCTTAAGCGTGCTGGAGTCAGTCATCCAAGGGAATTTGTTGCAGCTACTGAGATGGGTCAAGAATATCCTCCTCTATCAGTACACCCTCACTGGTCTAATCATACGGGTCAAGTTCAACAACAGTTGGTAGTGTTATCATCAGTTGCATCACCAACCACCACATCTGTCCAAGCTCCAGTCATTGCACCTACCCAAGTCCAAGTTCAACCGGATGTTTCTCAAAAGTTAATAACTACCATTGAGTCATTAACAGCTCGGTTAGAAACTATGGAAGGGAAACATGCACAGGTTCAACCAGAAAAGAATGTTTACCCTGAATGGGTAGATTCAATCTCTCCTCCATCCAGTTTTGGAAACCCTGTATTCCCTATTTTCAATGGATCAGGCGACCCTGCACAACATTTAACGCATTACGTGTCTTGTTGTGATCCTATGATGGGAACTACGGAGCATTGAGAAGTAGTAAAACTCAGATGCTTCATACGAACCTTGCAAGGACCAGCCTTTGTCTGGTATACAAGCTTGCAATCCTAGTAAATTACTGGATGTAGAGATCTCCGTCAACAATTCCTTCTTCAGTTCAGCTCAACTTTTCCAAAGACAACAGTTTTTTATCTTACAAACTGTAAGAAAAGGGATAATGAAAGGGTCTTAGATTTCATTTCTCACTGGAAGGGATTAACATATTCCCTAAGATTAGAACTCCCTCAAGAAAAATTGTTGCCAATCTATGTGGAAAATTTGCATGACGAGTTACGCACACTGTTGATCCCTGTGAAATACACAGGAGGGTTTCGAGACCTAAATTAAATTGCTCAGCAGATTGAAGATTCCCTTATACAGGATAAGGATAAATCTCGTGTAATTCCATCAGCTCCAGGAAGGAGAATGGGTAAAGCATAAACTGCTACAGTTATGCTTAAACAAGCTCCTGTACCTGTTTCTACTTCTAAACCTTTATCTCCTCTAAGGGCTCCACCTCCTGAGCACCAACAACAAAGTACGCTTCTTCCAGATTATCAAAGAGATCAAAGATGAAAAACATTTTAGGATCTAAAGAGAAAAACATACTCTTTCCTAAATGAACAAGTTCCTGGTTACTTCATTTCGGATCTGGAAAATAATCTGGTTCAATTTCCAAGGCCTAAGAGGACAAATAAGGAAGGAGATGAAGACCATCCCAAATATTTCCCTTTCCATAAAATGTTGGGGCATCCCATCCAGGAGTATTTTTTCTTCAAAGAGCTCTTGCAAAAGATGGTCGACTTAGGACAAGTCAAACTGAAAGGTTCTTCAGCTCAGGTAGCATGTGATACTACTACAGTTCCAGAGGAGGAAGGAGAATGGAAATAATTAAAAAGAATAAATGCACAGAATTATGATGATTGGATGGTCAGAAAGACAATCAATCAAACTCATGCTATTTTGTGAACACAATTAAAGAAACTAATTGTGTCTTCTGCCATGAATATTGCGGTAAAACCCTCTTCGTCAGTGGGAAAGTCCTCAAAGAAACGACATGATTCAAAGAAAGAAAAAGAATCAGAAGAAGAAGAGTATGTGTCAAATCCTATGTTTTCTTTGACTCTGGCAGACTTCATGCCATCTACTTCAAATCCACGGGCACTGCCCCACCAAACGACACAACCTAAACATGCTAATCAGGAAGAGTCTTCCTTAGAAGAAGAGTTAATCTTCGGTTCTGTTAATACGATTCAATTAACAGATCTATATGCCAGTCGCAGTTTCTATTTCAATGAGCCTGAATTCCCTGTATCAAATAGGGGAATCAGAGGAAGTTCCAGAGGCTCAGGATACAGGGGAAGACGTGGATCTTTCAGAAGCCACTATTCCAATTCTACCCCTGCTAGAACTATGTACACAGCAGAAACTCATGGTAGAGCCCTTCAGCGAGCTCAGCAAGAACAAGAAAGTTCTTCTACCAATATCAAATTCAGTCCTGGCACAATTATTTTGGAAGACCGATTGAAGGTTCCATCTTCTTCCTCTCAGAAAGTAAATGGATCTAATTGTTCTAATCTTCCAAAACCAGGAATATTTCCAACTCCTATCCCAATACAAGATGCATCAACTTCCAAAGCATCTGCTTCCAAGGTACCTGCTAAACCACATATTTCTGTTGGGAAATTCAATCCTCTGGATAAAAAGTATGATGTATTGAAACACTTGGCCCAAGTACCAGCCAAGTTATCAATTCTGGAAGCTCTGAATCTGTCAAAAGATCTTCGGGAAGAACTCATCGAGGCTTTGTCGAGTCCTCAGGAGTTTGAAACTGAAATTGCTGCAACTGAAGTCTATCACATAGAGAATAATCCTGCAGAATTCCATGCAATAATATCTTTTACTAATGAAGAATAAGATGATGTTGTGCATGGGCATATTAGACCTTTTAACTTATCTGGCAAGGTCAATGGCGTAGACGTTCGAAGAGCTTTCATTGACAATGGTTCAGGAGTCAACCTCATGCCCATTCGTATACTTCGTCAATTGGGCCTCATGGAATCTGATTTATCTCCTTCTACCATGATGTTACAAGGATATGACAAAAATGAACAAGAACCACTGGGTGAAGTTACACTCAGAACTCAGTTTGTAGATCTTGTATCCAATTCAGATTTCATGGTTGTTGATCAAGACCCACCTTTCAACATCCTGCTTGGAAGACCCTGGCTACATCAACATGCGGCTATCCCTTCATCATACCGTCAATGTCTCAAATATTGTTTCGATGGTCAATTTGGGACATTGTATGGTGATAAGGCCCTGTTCAAGACATGTGAGTCTCAATACATTGAGGCAGAATTCTATCACATGAAGGGAAGGGAGAAATCCACAACAAAGGAGATTATGAAAGTTAATGCTCCATATGGTTTGGAGAAGATTCCAGTAGATCCATTTACACATGTGAGTATAGATTACGTGTTTCCTATCTGTCAAATTGACAAGATATACCCAAATCAAAATACCCTTATGGAAATATCCATAATGTCAATTACGGAAATCGAGCCATACAACATGGGAGAAATTGGTAACCCACCAAGCAGTGATGAAAGCACAAATGGTGACGTCTTCATTTCATCTGTTGAAATTCAACAAGTCTATACTTTTCCAATTTGGCCAGAAGAAGTTATAGTAACATCGGAGGTGAACAATGATGTCGATTCTCAATCCATCATCTCCTCTTTATTACCCAAAGAAGACCCATCATCATCAATCAGGTCGGAAATGGAAACTTCTTCTTCAAGATATGCAAATTTTGAAATATCTTCTGATCATGAAAGTTCTGATTTATCATCTATTATGCAAGTAGAAATGGAAGAAATAA
This sequence comes from Viscum album, assembly GCA_963277665.1. Classification (NCBI taxonomy): domain Eukaryota; kingdom Viridiplantae; phylum Streptophyta; class Magnoliopsida; order Santalales; family Viscaceae; genus Viscum; species Viscum album. The sequence continues at coordinate 54,352,525 of OY728143.1, read as the reverse complement.
CACATGAAGAAGAATAAGAGGAAGATATCAGAGATGGTCCTCCAGCATTTGAAGAAGGTATCTCTACCACAGTGGATGAACTCCGAGAAATAAATCTGCGTACAAAAAAGATCCACGCCCCACTTTAATCAGTGAAGCCATGACTCTTGAAGAGAAATATATGTATATTTATTTTCTAAAGAAAAATAGAGATATATTTTCTTGGAACTATACAGAAATTCCCGGGCTTGATCCTGATATTGCTACTCATCATTTGGGTTTAGCAGAAGAACATTGAGGATTTAAGCAAGCCGCGAGAAGAACACACCCAACTTATGCTTCCAAAATTGAAGCTGAGGTGGATAAGATTATCAAAGCTAACTTCGTTAGAGAAGTTCAGTATCCCAAGTGGTTGGATAATATTGTCCCTGTAAAGAAGAAGAACAGACAAATTAGAGTTTTCATAGATTTCAGAGATCTTAATCGGCATTGTCCTAAGGATGATTTCCCATTTTCGATTACCGAACTTTTAATTGATTCAACAGTTGGCTATGAGGCACTTTCCTTCGTGGATGGATATTCCGAATATAATCAGATCCGAATGGCCCCAGAAGACGAGGAATCCACAGCCTTAAGAGCCCCTCAGGGTGTGTTTTGCTACCGGGTAATGCCCTTTGGCTTAAATAATGCAGGTGAAACATATCAGCGTGACATGTATCGTATCTTCAAACACATCTTAGGGAAGTTTGTTGAATACTATGTAGAAGATTTGGTGGTTAAATCCAAAAAACGTTCTAATCACTTGGCTGATTTGGAAGTCATATTCCGCAAGCTTCGACAACATAATTTGAAGATGAACCCCTTAAAATTTGCTTTTGGGGTAACCTCAGGAAAATTTGTCGGCTTTGTTGTACGCCATCGTGGTATTGAAGTCGATCCTGAGAAGACCAAGTCAATCCTTGGTATGTCACCTCCTCAAAATTTGAATGAATTAAGAGGAATTCAAGGACACTTAGCATATATTCGTCGTTTCATCACCAATTTGGCAGTAAAAAGTTTACCATTCACCAAATTGATGAAGAAGGGAGTCACTTACTAGTGGACCCAAGAATGTCAAGAAGCATTAGATATTCTCAAGAAATACCTCTTGAGTCCACTGGTACTCATTCCACCTATTGAAGGAAGACCACTTATCCTCTACGTGACAGCTCTAGAGCGATCATTGGGTGCATTTATTGCTCAAAAGAATGATGCTGGGAATGAAAACAGCCTCTACTATCTCAGTCGAACTATGCTTGAAGCAGAAACCTGCTATTCACGTATTGAGAAGTGCTTCCTGGCATTAATCTTTGATGTTCAGAAGTTGAGACACTACCTGCAACATCACGAGGTCCAATTGGTATCTCCCAATAACCCGATCAAATTCATCCTTAGTTGTCCAATGATTACAGGACGTCTGGCAAGGTGGGGAGTTATTTTGCAGCAATTCTACATTCAGTATGTGTGTCAAAAGGCGATAAAGTGCCAAACTCAGGCTGATTTCCTGGCTGACCACCCTTAAGTGGAAGACACATCTTCAGATATTGAACTCCCTGATGAGGAAGTCTTCTCTTTTCAAGAAAGTCCTCAAGCATGGGAAATGTATTTTGATGGTGCTTCCAGAAGTCCAACAGGGAGGAAAATGGAAAATCATAAATTCAACAAAGTTATCTTAGGAATTGTGCTCATTTCTCCAGAAAAGGCAGTGTTACCTTATTCTTTCTTATTATGGGAAGGTGGTACCAATAATGAAGCAGAATACCAAGCTCTCATCGCAGGCTTGGAATTAGCGCTTCAAGCACAAGTGAATCACTTAAAGGTGAAAGGTGATTCTGACCTGGTAATCAAACAAGTCAATGGGGATTATGCCATCAGAAAAGTTGAACTAATCCCTTTGTATGATTACATCAGAGATTTAATGGCGGAATTCCCTTCAGAACCGACATTTTCTTATGTCCCAAGATCACAAAATGATCAAGCTGATGCACTAGATAATATAGCCACAACTCTGGAAGATCCAAATCGGGACGAGACAACCATCAGTATTGCCCACCGTCGTGCAATTTCACCTTATGTTCGAATCAGAACAGATGAAATTAATGAAATTAGTCCCATTCCTGAACTGTATGGTCATACTACAGGATGGATGTCACCTATCAGGGAATACCTTCAAAAGGGAACAATTCCACCTGATAGAGCCGAAAAAGAACAAATCCTACGATGTGTGGTCAATTTTACTCTTTATGATAGCCCATACCACCTAGAGAAAATTCTCTACAAATGTGGTTTTGATGGAATTCTCTTCAAATACATTGATGGTGAAGAGACAATGGATGTCATGAAAGAAGTGCATGCAGGTGTCTATGGTGCCCACTAGTCTGGACATAGACTGTCTGATCAGATTCTAAGGCTTGGATACTTTTGGACTTCAATGATACAAGATTGTGTTGATTTCACAAAGAAGTGTCATTCATGCCATGCACATGCTAACTTCATTCATAAACCTCCAGAGTTGCTTCATACAGCTAAATACTCATGGCCATTTTCCACATGGTGAATGGATGTGGTGGGACCTTACCCTTCGGCTACGACCAATCAGTTTAAGTACATTCTTACTGCTAATGACTTCTTTTCCAAATGGGAAGCGGCAATACCTCTCAAATAAGTCAGTTCTAAATGCATTGTTAGCTTCATCAAGTCTAACAACATTACCATATTTGGTTTCCCTCATACCATATTGACAGACAATGGCACCAACTTCTGTTCATCCGAAGTGAAGAAGTTTTATCAAGAATACAACATCAAATCCAACCATTCATCTCGGTATCATGCATCGACCAATGGATAGATATAATCCTTCAACAAGACTCTTTAAAATATACTAAAAAAGGTGGTGGATAAAGATAAGAAGTCATGGCTTGATAAACTCTTTCATGATTTATGGGATTATTGGACTGCCACCCGCACTGCAACGCGGTCAACTCCATATTCAGTGGTATATGGAACAGAAGAAGTCTTGCCAATTGATGTTCAACTACCCTCGCTCAGAGTTTCCATTTGTGATAAATCATCTACAGATGATCAATCTCAAAAGAAATTGAATGAATTGGAATGGTTAGATGAGAAAAGATTTTGCCCTTTTCATTACTTGGAAGTCTATCAGAATCGAATAGCACGAGCTTTTAACAAAAATGTTCGTCTTCGTTCATTCACTCAGGGAGAATTGGTATTAGTTCTCAGAACTCCAATGATACCAGGAATGAAACCTCCCAAACTTGAGCCAAAATAGGAAGGACCTTACTCAATACATAGGGTCTACTCCAATGGAGCTTATTCATTAATCTCGATGGATGGAGAACTCATCACTACTCCGACCAATGTCAAATTTTTGAAGAAGTAGTTTGTATAAACACAAAATATATCATCCAAAAGGTCCTATATGACCTTAAAATACACCACCGTCCAGCAAGACGTTAAACTGCATAACCAATGGTCTATGCATATGACCTTAAACTATTTGCACATATGTCCAACATGACGTTAAACTGTGAAAAAAGTTCCCTAATCCGTCCAACAAGACGTTAAACTGCATAACCAATGGTCCATGCATATGACCTTAAACTATTTGCACATACGTCCAACATGACGTTAAACTGTGGAAAAAGTTCCCTAATTCGTCCAGCAAGACGTTAAACTACACCATCCACGACCCATGCATATGACCTTAAACTATTCTCACTTTCTCCCAACATGACGCTAAACTGTATCATCCCTTTTTCGTCAAACATGACGTTAAACTATGAAAAAAGTCCCCATTGCGTCCAACATGACGTTAAATGGTGTACTCTTTTGTCCTCACTGAATGACATTAAACTGCACAGCCCCCCTTTCGTCCAACATGACGTTAAACTATATTGTCCCCATCATCCTAACTACATGATGCTAAACTGTACAGAAAGTCCTTGATACATTATACATGACATTAAACTGTACTTTGTCCCTGCTACATGAAACTAAACTGTGCAACACCAATAGTCCTAACTGCAAGACATTAAACTGCATAGTTCCTTTATATGTCCTACATGACATTAAACTATGCTTCTTTAAGGTTGTTGTTACCTCTTGTTTCTCACACCGAGTATGACTCACGTGATCTTAGAGAAAACCTCAACCATAACACTCTCTCTAGGCTAATAACCATGTTTAAGTCGCAACAACATCATTTTAAGGTTGTTGTCCATAAGAAAAAATTGATCATTAATTCATTCTTTAATTGAACTACGCGGAATTTGATCCTTGCCTTCCAGGTTGGGAATATAGGCAACCTCCCAAGGTTCAAGCCCAAAATCAATCTCTTCACATAGGTTCACCTCCATCTCATACGATGTTGATTCGTGAAACCGCCCCTAGAATCAATATCTTTACATTGGTTCACTTTCGTCCTGTTATATGACGTTAAACTATACAACACTTTTGTCCAGTATGACAATAAACTAAAATATTCTTTAATAACCTCACCTAAGAGGGAACCATTATTTACATTGATTTTTCAATCATGTTTCATTTCAAAGACTACGTGCATACATGGAAATGCCCGAACCTTTTTTCTTGGGTTAAACCATCATTAGATTAAAGTCCCCCTTCACCCTTCACATGTACGAACCAAATCTGTACAGAGGGTATTTCTAGAACTACGTGGGCTTGATTCCCATCCTTATGGGATACGTAGTAAAGTTCGTGTGTCCCTCGAATCTAGCCCCATGTCTTTGGGCCTAACCCCAAATTCCACTTTCAGTCCCCTGGCTGAAAAGTACCCATGAAAACACACACTATGTATTTCTTACAATGGTCCAAGCTCTATGACCCTAAACTAAGATCTCTAATCCTTTTGTCCCACATGACGTTAAACCTTACTTTAATAACTACGTATGGCTTGATTCCCATCCTTATAGGATACATAGTGAAGTCCAACATTTCAATTCAGGATCCATCCACAACATGATTATGGTTAGCATTGATCTGTGTATCTTTGTATACATTGGACAATACCCATATTTATGTGTCATAATCCTAACCTTAAATATTTTCAGATCTTCATAGCCCTTTTCTTGACTTTTAGTCACAAAAATGTCAAATTTCTGAGAGTTCTTTTACCGGACTATGCAGCACGTTCCCTTAGGCGGCCTTGCATAAACATTCTACATAATAGACTTGTCATCCAAAATATATTATTATTTGGCTATGCAGCCAATGCCCATAGGTGGCCCTGCATAATTCAACCCCATAACGGGTTTGTTAAATAATGGAAACTTCATTCTTGGGAAGAAAGCCTCTTTTGTCCTTATTGGTCTTAAATGATAGTATGTAGGGATCTGCAAAAATAACCATCCTTAACATATTTGTCCCATATCATTTTTCATGATATGAAAGTATTCAAGTCTATGGTTTATATTATCCTTCCCTACATTTGGGTCAGACCTTCGTACGAGTAATATCCATCCAGTTCTTCGATAATCTTGTTTGGAAATATGTTCTCCATATTCAAGTAACTCTTTCTATAGAAAAAACTCTATACTTTGGAAAATTTGAATCTCCATAAACATTCACATGCTTTTAGCACTAGGAAAGTAAATTTTTGAGAGTTCTTTTGCCTGACTATGCAGCACGTTCCCATAGGCGACCTTGCATAAACAGTTTACATAATAGACTTGTTAGCCAAATGATACTATTTATTTGACTATGCAGCCAATGCCCTTTGGTGGCCCTACATAATTCAACCCCTAACGGGTTTGTTAAATAATGGTAACTTCATTCTTGGGAAATACTTCTTCTAATGTCTTTTAGCTCTTTTTCATTTCATTCCTCAGATTCAAATATTCTTAAGTCATAGTTTACATATTTTCCCTCATACTTGAGTATGATAATATGTTTTTAGATAAATTGTCAAGGAATTGAGTCAATTATAATCCATTTCGGTCAAAGATATTTTCGACCTTAAACATTAGCCTCCTTATGTCCTACGTGCATGCCTTTAAACTACCCACAAAAGACAAGGGAACTCTGAATAAAAGTCAAGTTCTAGCTCACTAAACATACATTTTGTATGATTTGGGTAATATTGAGCAATTAAAAGGTTCAATGTTTGTAGGGTTATTTACATTAATCCTAGTAAAAATCAAACTATTCTTACTAGGCCCATTGAATTAGGTAAAATTTAATGTAGGTAACAGGAAAATACACGCACAAGTGATTGAAGATGAAAGAATTCTTTCCATTTTATGCACAAGAATTAGAGGGACATACACAAATTGTAGCCTCTTATCTTTTTCAGAAAATTACAAAAGACTTTCAACATAAGTCTTCACTTGATGTACGGCATCCCGAGCTTCATCAGCCACCCCCTAGAATTCATTCATTCATCTGGATACAATAAGAGATGCCGTGATACCAGCTCTTCTTGGAACAATTGTAAAAGGATGTTCTTGAGTGTGGTTTGTGAAAATTTTCTGCTGATCAAACAGTGACTCTGTTTCTGTCCAAGAGACTTGGAAGATGGATACATGGATTTGAGAATGGATAATTGGAAGTAAAGATCCATTTGGAGAGAGTAATCTTTTCATATATTTCACTAATGACATGTTTTTATTGTCTCCACCAACTGGTAGTAGAAAAAATTTCAGACCATGGGTTTTCCATTTTCATATCTACAAGGAAATGGCATGGAAAAAATTTTTGAATGTTCACACCATTGTTGTTTCTCTTAATGCACAACATAACCGAAATAGAGGAGTAGTAGTGCAGCTACATTTCAGGCATATAGTTATTTGCATCTGGAACATTGACTCCTTGCAGATGACCATGACCATACAGGGACATGTAGATTCTATGTGGGAAATTAAGATGATATTTCTTCAAGTACTTAGCCAAATCTGGGAGAGTGTTGTCGCAAATATCATAGTAATCATGGCAAAAAATGTTCATCATGCCATCAATCCTCTTTCTAGCTAGTTCATCAACTATTCAGGTCCTAAGATCCATTGATTCTACACTAAAGGTGAATAAATTACCTTTTAAATAAGTCAATTTTTCATAAATTTTGTGAAAGAATTTCAGAAAAATGGATAAGGCATTAAGGCGCGCAAGTCTGAACTTGGCGCACAAGTATGGATGTGTCGCGCAAGTGTTAATGTGTTGCGCAAGTTTTTGGCATGCAGGTATCACCACGGAAGTCTAAATACCTTAATAGTAGCGTGAAACAAGAAAAAGAAGAGAGGATGAGCCAAAGGCCGAGATCCAAGCTGCGCGCCGAGAGTAAGAAGTCCGTGAGAGCTGAGTGCGTTGCGCGGAATGAAGCCCCCTATTTATTAACGAGACCATGACCCTGCGCTCTGTACCCTGCATGATCAAAGGCCGTATCCCTGCGTGCCAGACCCTGCGCACCCGAAGCTCATTTGTATTCCCTACCCTACGTGCCCCAATTTTCTTTTGATTCTCGATTTCCTCAGAGTCAAATCCACATTTATTTTGTATCCAACTCTGAGGGGGGACTTTTGTTGACACTACTTTCGTCACAAAATCTAAAGATTAGAAATGGGGATTATCTTAATTCAATGTGATTCAACCTTTGAACAAATATCAAAAATGGACAATGGAAGGAATAAGAAGAATGTTGCACAAGGGTCGCGCAAGTTCTACGATGGTCGCGCAAGTACAATTGCGCGCCACAATGGTCGCTCAAGTACAATTGTGCGCCTCAATGGTCACACAAGTACACTTGCGCGCCCTAAGTAATAACCACCCAAGGTCTTCTCCAGCCTATAAATAGACCCGGTGGGCCCCCCATTTCGGGGAGGAATTTTTCCAGAAACTCAGATTTGAGCTCCCGGCGCTATAGTCTCTTCTCAAAGCTTCCGAAACACTTCTAAGGTAGTTTTTTACCTAGAACGGAAGATATAAAGAGGGGGAGGAAGGCCTACGTGTTGAAACTCATCAACACTTGCACTCCTGAGTGGCCATCCCTTAAGGGAAATGGCCACACTTGCGCGCCTCCCAACTCCTTCAATAGAAATTGCGCGCCACTCTTCTGGAAGAACCTCAAGATGATTCTAAAGGCTTTAACCAAGAGTCACTCAATTATTACCCTACTAGTTAATCCTCGCGCTAGTACCCATGTGTCGCGCAGGTATACCTGTGTGACCAGGACTTGCGCACCCACTCAGTACCTGCGCGCCTGCCAGGACTTGCGCGCCCTTACCTTTTTGGGTGCTCTTCTTTCCCATTTAACCCTTTTTATGCCATTCCACCTATCCTATTCAAGATTCAGTCTTCAAGACACTCTTCAAATCCATTTATGGCATGATTTCTTGATTTTACTTCCTTATATGAAAGGAATTCTATGGAATATCTCTCAAAACCTAGTGATTTACACATCTTTATGTCACTAAAGATTGAGATTTTATTCATTCAACCTCATCCTTTAAGATGAGAGAACCCCTAAACCTGGGCCTCCTTTTCAGGAATAAGCCCCTGTCATAATTCTCAAATCTGGGCATCCTCTTTAGGATTACGCCCCATGTCCTCATTAACCTCGGCCTCCTTTTCAGGAATAATCCCCATTAATAATTCTTAAATCTTGGCATCCTCCTTAGGAGTCATCCCCGACCATAATTCTCTTTACCTGGGATTCCTTTTCAGGAGTAAGCCCCAGTCTCAAATATGGGCATCCTTTTCAGGAGTAAGCCCCAAATCACTTAATTTTTCAAGTCCCTTAACCTAGGCCTTCTTCTCAGGAGTAAGCCCCAGCCTTAATGTCTCTTAACCAGTCCTAATTTACTTTTTGATCTGGAGTAAAACCCAATCATAAATCCCCTCCTAATTTGGGCCTCCTTTTTAGGAGTAATCCCCAAATTAGAGTATCCAAATCTCTATAAAGTACATATAACTTTATAGACCATGTTCTTGGATTTCTTCCCTGAAGTAAATCCTAATTTTCATCTATTTTGGGCAGTCATACATACATAATCCCAACATCATTTCTTATGATTGCATCTTTAATTGCAAAATTGTCTGATTTTTTACCAATACCTCTTGTTTCTCACACCGAGCATGACTCACCTGAGCTTAGACTGTAAAAGTAATTATGACATCTTTCTTTGATCCATCAATAATAAACATCATACTCCCTTACTCGAACTGCGTGGGTTCTAATTCCTTTTCTAAATAAAGGATACGTAGGTAGTCCATCTGCGGATTCGATCCCAACTCTGAAATAATCCATTTCCTTCTGAATGACAATAAACTTCAAGTGCCCCACTGAGTGGCTTTAAAACCAGAATGGTCATCATAATGTCTAACGGACTTTTATAAAAATGTGTCGAAGGATACTGTTGACCATGAATCTATAATAAATACAAATGATTCTCTATCGATGAAGAACCTCGAATACATATAAAAGATTCTCTAAATTTCCTACATATCAGTCATTGATTGTCAGATCTAAAAGAAAGCTCATTTTATACTTGGAAATCTAATAAGGATTCACGAACATAACTTAAATCTATAAAGAGATTCCTGGAGTAGACAATAATTCCCCTAAAAAAGGTGTGATGAGTCCGTCCTCCCATCCTCTTGACCAATGAAAATTCCTAAGCCTCATCAGTCCACAAACTAAGGAGCGCCTACCATTGGAAAGTAGGTCCAAATGGATGTGGAATCATTGGATGTTTCTGGTTCTATGAAAAACCCGTTAGAAACCGCTTGGAATGTTTGAACCTTCAATCAAGGAGGTCATTCCCCAATTCCAGAGGGAAACAATGTATAAGGATGAAAAACATATATTATTCTGAGCATGGGCTCTCATGGGTAACAATATGTCATGAATTGAATTTTTTTTTAATTTTTAAGGGTTAGAGAGATGTTTTAGAGGATTACTGTTCAAAAAACCAGAAAACATGACGTGTGGTGTTATAAACACATGCCATGGGTTATTCTATTCAGGAAGAAATTTTTTTTCTTAAGTACACACTGTGTAGTATTTAACTATTTGAATGGATATGTGAGCAGAGAAACAGGGTTAGACAACTTTGGTAGAACATGTTGTGTCTAGATTGTAAACACGGTGTTTTAAAGTCCAGGTTTCCATCAGTGTGACTAACAACAAAGGTGGATGAAATTTCGATGGTACACATGGGGGATCGACCGTGTATTCGGCCATGTGACTAACGACACTGTTTGTTAGAATATATGTGGTACATGCCATGTCTTGGTTGAATAATCCATGTAGTGTTTCCAAATAGAGAACCATGTAGTTCTAGCCATGTTAAAGAACATGGGCATGATAGAAGATTCCTGTAGACTCTATATCTCAGGACGAACACACCGTGTGTATGGGTACTACACGAACAAAATTGGAAAAGGTATATGACATGTTAAAAGAATAGTGGAAAATACTATATGGTGGTTATACACACTGTGTAACTCTGTTTAGTAAAACATGAATGTTTTTATTCTCTAATACCTATCATGGAATTATATTATATTTTCCTTCATATTCTTTAACTAAGGTGTGCACTTGACCATGCAATGTCATTCCAAAATGATTTTCTTATGTTATATGCCAGATATAGGGAAATGATCAAACACTGGAAATAGAATACTAGGGACTACCAGAAAATCCTTCTGTTATACCAGTCTTGGAACCCGCTATTATAATAGATGCAGTTACTGATGAATAGTTACATGAAGTCTTTTTGAGGATGTTATAGGGTTTTCAGGGAACACCACATCCTATCGCATCTATGGAAGAGGTGGCGTGGGTGTTCCAACAGAAACATCCTACCACTAGTTTAGGTATGGAGGACCACATGCTAAAGAGTCATGGTTTGAGGCCATTCTTGCTATCTCTTAGTATTTAGAGTTTCCACTAGGGAGAAAGGTGAATCATGCAATGTACATGCTATGTGATTTAGCTAAGAGATGGTGGGATCATATCTCATAGGCTGTACATCATCAGGATATGGCATGAGAATGGTTTCAGAGGAAATTCTATGAATACTTCTACCCCAAGACATTGAGGGCTGATTGAGCCCAAGAGTTCATGCATCAAGAGTAGGGCACTCACTCATTGGTGGATTACTCATCTCATTTCACAGAGCTTTAGTGCTTCACACCTATTCTGGGAGGTGATGAGTTATCTTTGGATAAGTGATTTGAGGATGGTATCAGGCATGTCATCCAATCGTAGATGAATAACTTTAGGATGAATTCAGTGATGGATATAGTGAACCAGGTGCTGATTACCGAGGACAATCTGAGGGAGTTGGAAGATGCGAGCTAGGGAGGTTCTGCATCTATGAATGGTACTCCTACAATAGAAAGCGATAAGTGTTGCATGGAGATTTCACATGTTGTTTCTTCAGGTAGCAAGGTGGTATTCTACAAGTACAAAAATAGTGGGCATATGAGACCACATTCCCTGAAGAAACTGATTGAGTGCCGGTCATTCAGAAAGATGGGTCATAATCAATTTTTTTTTTCGGGTGTTCTGACCAGCTGTGAGTGATATGGGTTATGTTATGACTACATGTTCTAGTGTAGGAATACCATTTTCCCATCAGTTAGAGAACTAGAGTTTGTTAGGTAGTTCAATTTGAGGAGGTGGTCGTGGTCGTGGTAGCTAGATTCTAGGTTCTCCGCGACGATAGGGTTGATCATCTTAGGGTAGTCAGGCATGGTCCTAGGTCAACAATGTAGGTCAAACTTTTACAGTGGAGCAAAACTAGTAGGAGCAGGATCCTAGACCCTCTACTATTAGAGGTACGATTCTAGTTTCCTAATTTTTAGCTTGTACTCGTTTTGATATAGGGTATTCCTATAGCTTCATATCTATTGCTATTTTGGAGAGACCCAGGCTATTTATCGTTACTTATAAGGATATTATGATGGTATAAAATCTGTTGGGGATTAGAATAGAGAGTGTACATCAGTTAAAATAGTTCACCCTTGATTTTTATGGGTTTCCCTTCTTAAAAAACCTCTACTTTTTTGAGATGACATGATTTGATGTCATTATCGGAATAGGCAGGTTAGTCTTCCTCTTGGACTTTGTTGACTTCTATCATTATAGGGTGAGTTTCATGTCATTATAGGGTCGGTATTTTCAACATATGGTCCAATTGGATGTCTAGGTGAGCAGATCTACACCCGAGCATCAATGGTTCTGGGGAATTACATCTTAGATTGCTAGATTATATATGGATGACATGGTGACTTTACAGATGGTCTTTCCTACTTTCATGAATTCTTTTAGATTTTCCTTTCTAGATAGAGTTTTCGGGTTTACCTCTAGAGAGAGAGGTAGATTTCTCTATTGATCATATGCCAGGAGCTGTGCCCATGTAACCTCTTATTTACAACCTTATGATAAAATCTGTGTACCTTCTAAGTCCATATACCATTTATCATTACCAATTTAATTAGAAGAAGATATAGGTCCCACCTGTCAGCAATGAAAATCATACATCTGTGTGTCACAAGATAATAAAACATTCATTATATCAGGACCCATAAAAAGTAAAGGGATTAATAAACATAATATTATAACTTGTGAAAAAGAGAGAGGTTTCATAATAATTTCATAATATAATAACTATGAAATTAAGTAGGTTCTATAAGTGTTTTAACATGCTATAATTTGTAAGAGAGAAATGCGTTTCAAAGATTTTTTTTATCATTAACCAAAACCATTCGAAGAAAGAATAAGAAGGGTATCCATGGATCTTATCCATATTAAAGGATAAGCTATATAATATGATAACATATTAGATAAAGAAGGATTATGAATGATCACTAGGATTATATCTTAAGGGAAATAACCATTATTCTTAAAACAAATTTAAAAACATAAATCATTTTCGAAAATAATTTTCTTTGAAAATAACTTTGAAAACAAATGAATTAAGTTAAAAATAATTTAAAAAATTTATTAATGAAAATATTATTTTCCAGATGAATATTTTATTTTTATAACATAAAAAATTTTGAATATTGTTTTCATTGAAAATATCTTTGAAATCCTAAAAAGGAAGCTTTGAAATCATTAAATTCTTTTTCATTGAAATTTACCTTTTTAAAATATAGAAAGAAATATTTAAAAACAAATTAAATAACTTTTTATGAATAATGTTTTTATAAATCTAATTTATTTGAAAATATATTTGAAATTATATAATGGAATAATTAAAAATAATTAAAAATAATTACCGAATTTTTTTTAAAAACCGGTTTTGGAAGAACACATATTTCTATCCGAAATGAGAAATGATGTTATATTTTCATAAAAACATTATCATAATTTTAACAAGTAAAAATGAGTTGAAATATGTTTCCATTAAATTAATATATCATGAAAAACCTGAGGAGATGAAAATTCATGATATATCTTGATATATGGATCATAATATTTGATCAATGGAAGCATAATCATAAACAATCCCGATAAACAATGAGATAGTGGGAATAAACGGTTACCACAATTGTAAATTTGAATCATATTACCATTTAAATAATAAAATTAAATTAAGCATAAAATATCATTAAAATAATGTTATTCCTAATATAAAATTTCAAATGGTAGTATATACACCTCATAGTATAATATATGTTCATAACATGGCATGTGTCTCAAGGAAGGAAATATTGAGACAAAATTACATTATTGACTTGGTAACATTTAAACCATAAAAACCGTGAAAGATATTTCATAAAATGGATATATATATACCAATAAAATTAATTATATTATTAATTTAATATATTTATTATATGTATAAACACCAAACAAAATAAAAGTGTGGTGAATATATAGTATGTATCATCAAAACAAAATTAAGATAATAAGTTTCCTTACTACATGAGTAACTTTTGAATCCTGAAATCAATGAAATAATAAAATAAATTGAAACTTTTAATATCATTATGTAAATGAAATCCATGGTATAACATTTTATATTGAATTATATACACCACACAAAATGAATAAGTGGTTAATACATAAGATATGTCCCCAAAATAAAAGTGAGACGAGAAAACCCTTACCTTAAGTATTGGCATTCTTCATACACATTAATAAATAATTTATAATAAATATTAGATTAATATAAATATAATATAGATATATAAAATTTTATATCATATCAATTTTATTTTATTATGATGTTATATTATATGATTATAAAAATTCCATGTTAAGGTTACATTTTAGGTAATAACCGTTGTGTTTATCATACATATTTTGAATTGTTATTATTATTTCTATTACACAGATTATTAATTAATTATTTAAAAATTTAAACCATGATATAAATATATTATATATTAATTATATATGTATTCATAATAATCTATAAAATATAAAAATAAGAAATCAAATACACCATTTTGGGAGATAGTTGTTCGTATGTACACATGAATGCTATTTCCATTTAAAAATCGTATTGAAAAGAGGACGTAAATTATGTATATATATTATCCTTAAAATATATTTACTCTGTCATAAATATGAAATATTTTTAATAAAACCATACTTAATACATTCTATGTAATGCATTAATGAATCTCATCACTTTGAGGTGGCGGTAGTCCACCTGTCCTCAAATGATGTTATCGTATTTTCATAAATTAGGAATACAGAAGGAATATGTTATATATTAATTAAATAAGCATAAATATATCCTAAATATCATAAATATGAAATAAAATTAGTATTTACATCATTATTACAAATCTCAATATTTTTTATTTGGAGAAAGAATGACATCGGTTTGTGAGGTGGTAATCTTCTGTACACTTGAACGATGATTGTATATCCCTTTTGATGGAGGTGTGTGTGAGTGTAGGTTATAACCATAACATAAAAATATATCAATATATTTAGGATAATAAAGTTACTATAAAATCATGGAATAATAATAATTGAAGGGGTGGAGAGATAAATAAATCAAAAGTGCTTGTTGAAGGATGTTATATCTTTTTTGGGTAACTCATTTTCGTTTTCCCTAAACAGATTCATTTGTTTGCTTTATGACCAGTGAGATGATAATTTGATCACTGAAGATTTTTTTAGATAATTTAGTCTGGTTATTTTTGGGCCAAAGGTATTTATAGGTGTGAATAATTTAGTAGGTTGAATTCCATTTTTATAGTGGAGAAAGAGTGTCATTATTGTCAACATAAAAAGTTAAACACTATTCAGAGGTATCTGTTACAGAATGTGCCTCAAATAAAATTTAATTTTCTATAAAATGTATGATATTGTTGAAATATGTTATAAAATAGATTTTGGGCATGTGTGTATGTTTTTGGGTCTTTAAGATCATGTCTAACCACTAAGTAAACTTGTTTTTACCATAATAGTTGTAATTAATGTTAATTATTTTCACTAATAATTTTTGGTCAAGAAAAAAGTTGACCTTAATAAAAATTATGAAATTTTATGATTCTAAATATTAAATCAATTTTTCAAAATGCCAATATGATAAGTAGAATAAATTAATTTAAATTTAATCTTATAGACTTGATGGGAAATCATGTTTTTAACTTTAAAAGTTTTAAAGTTTGAAATGTTTTTATATCTAA
Organism: Viscum album; assembly: GCA_963277665.1. Lineage (NCBI taxonomy): Eukaryota > Viridiplantae > Streptophyta > Magnoliopsida > Santalales > Viscaceae > Viscum > Viscum album. The sequence goes on along the minus strand of OY728143.1, from coordinate 54,336,874 downwards.
TTGCAATAGAAAATTTATTAAAGGGCCTATATTATATTTATTGTTCTCTAATATAACTAATTATAATTTAAAATAAATTTAATATTTTATTTAACTGTACAAATAAATTATATCAAAAAAAGTTTTAAAATAAAATTAAGTATTTTTCAATATTCATTAAAAATGAAACTCATTAGAAAAACATACAAAAATAAATCAAAGAAAATGTTCATATTACAATTTCAATAATTATTTTTTCCAAATTAATAATTAGAAAATTTTTAAATATTATTTTGAAAACAATTTTTACATTAAAAGTCGAATAAAAACCCTTTTAGAACAATACAACATTTTATGCATTAAGTTGGATGTCTTTTTATTTTAATAATATAAAACATAATGTGTTAATATTAAAAAATATTGTTTAGTTTATATTTTATTCATTTTCTTAATATATCTCAATAATGGTGATTAATTTAATTAATTATTATAAAATTATTTTGTGGGAATAAAAACTATTTTTTTTATAAAAACACATCCTTTATATTCAATTGGTTTTCATCTTTATTTAAAATTAATTGAAAACCATAGAATTAATTTTATAAAAATATGTAAACCATAGTTTAATAATTTATATAATATTATTCATATATTACATTCCAATGTATAAGTGTTTCCAATAATAATATTTTAATAATATTATTAATAGTATACTGTAGGATTGTAAAAACATGGCTTTCATTTGATGCAAGCTATCAAAGGAAGTCATAATTGTGTTTAAAAAAATCGAAACATAATGTTTAATTAAACATAAGATAAAATAAGTGATCTTTATAATGTAATATAAACTTAGTTTTTTGTGAAACGATATATTAACATGGTGTATTAGGTAATGCAAGAAACCAAATAATTTTAATTTATCTAAAAATGAATTATTTCATAAAAACTCAAAGTATTGAATTATAACCCCTTAAAATTAATTTCTCCCTAAAAATTCATATTTGTTTTTTATTGTTTAATAATTTATTTTTCTTTCTTATAACCCACATTTCAAAAATTAAATCTAAAAATTAAAAAAAAGTAATGTAATATACCTAATGGTTACCCAAAGTAACCCATAACAAGGATTTCACCCTTGAGAACATAGGTGGAAAGTGAAAATATAGCCATAAAAGATAAAAATAAAACTCAAATTCTTATCTAGAGTGATAGAGAACATTTACCAATAAAATTGGGTGATCTAGAGAATGTTAATGACCACAAAACTGTAAATCTACAATGATATAAGTGACCATTTGATTCATTTAAAATTAAAGTATGAGGATTGCATTTTTAGTTTCAAGATCCTTTTACTAGAGTTAAATACTTTTACCTTGAATATATATTTACATGATTTCATTTCATTTAATTTTTAAAATATCACCCAATGGTTGTTACAAGATAAATTTTCACTTTGTATCTTACTTTAGTAAATAAAGGATAAACGTTTACCCCTAAAGCACTAGTGAATCATATGATGCATTAGTAGAATGATAAGTCACTCTGTATATCTTAAGTTATCATCAAACAAATTGGTTTTCACCATTTATCCAAATTACATAAATATTTATCTGGTGAAGAAATACATTTATTTGTAAATACTTATTAATTTCAAAAATAAAACATTTAATAAATAGTTAAACGTATAACCTTTCTAAAGGATGAAAATCCAAAACATTATAAAAAATTTAACAAATTTCACAAAATTATCTTAACATTGACCCCTATTAAAATCATCACATTAATTTTACATAATAAACATGTTTTTACCTTAATCATGTATTCTCTTTAAATATGGTAAAAAATATAAATCCTTATTTAAAATATACCTGCTTCCAAAAGATAATTCACCGATTATTCATTAAGAAATTTTCTATTTGAATGTTGGGTTCATCCTTACACTGGTAGAATATAAATGTTATTTTATTTAAACCAAAATCCTTGTAGATAGTGATAAAAAATGATTATATTCATAAATTTTTCCTCTAAGGGATAAACCAAAAGATATTCATAGAGCTCATTTTCACTAAATACCACTTGAAATTTCATAATAGGGAGTTCCCAATTAACATTATTCACTTCATCCATTGTGATTACATAAGATTTATCTTTTTTATATTTTCTTCAGAGGATTTTGGAGTTGATCACCATTATTAAACCTTATATATGGGAATTTAATATCACAATTCCCAAAATACTTGAAATTGAAACACTAAATTGTGGGAGGTGCATTCTGTGGGGAGTTCTTATTATTATCAGAATTAGATAACTTTTTCCCATCACTCCATAATTATAATTCTTTATTTAGTTACCTTAAACACATAAAATATTCATTAGTCCCCTTAGGAAAATTCAGACCATGTTTCATTCTACACTATGTGAATAAAGAAAGTTTCTTCTTATTTTCGACATGATTCTTTGATTTTCCTTTTAACCCCATATTTCTATTATTTCCAAAACAATGAGATTGATATGAAACCAGAAACTCTATTTCCAACTTTATAGCATATCGAACAACTTCTTCATATATAATATATTCTCTTACATACAAGGACTTTTAAATACTTGATTTCAGTCCACCAAAGAATCAGTCAATTTTTCTTTTCGGTTGGATGATAATAACCAAAGTGTACCTCATACTCCATATAACATTTTATTCATAGAAACCAACAGATTTTTGATCCTTCTGATTTAGATCTAGAATCCATCATTACATAATGAATACAAGTAAATTATTTACTAAAAACTAAGATCTTTAACTCATCCCAATCCAAAGAGTTAATTTAATCTTGTCACCTCATATTATTATTAATATTAAACCATTGATTCTCATCTCCATTAAAATGGTAGACAACCAAAGTGACATTTTCATGACTTGAACACTAGAGAATAAAAAAATTCATTTTCATTTTAAAAAGCCATTATTTAAAAACTAGTGGATCAGAATACCGAAAAATAGATGGTGGACATTTCTTCATGATGACTCAATAGAATGTTGTTCTCTCTTTTTCTTATTTGGAAGTTCAGTACAATTAATATCTTGAGAATGTTATGTGAGCAAAGAAACAAAGGTTTTAATTCTAATTCCCATAATATCTAGATTCTCAGGATGAAAATCATTTGATATTCTATTTCACTCTTCATTAATTTGGTTCATTTGAGTTCGATTCATGGACTAAAAAAACACAAAGTGTAATAAATAAAAATCATTGTGGGGAACTTCATAATCATGGAAATCACTTATAATCTGTCTAAATTATTACCCCTTATTTAATATATAACACCATATCTTGAAAATAAGTCACTAATAGTCATCATATATTTGAATCCTTTATGATGATTCATTAAGAGATTCTAAATTACCAAAGCATATCCCCTGGGAGTGTCAAACCATGTGTGCAACATGGCCGATTTTCATGCACATGTTCCCGAATGATTCTGAATCAATATGATTTTTATGGATTTAAACCACTATGTACATATATTACAGATCCACATCAACTTTTTCAATCGATATAGGGATATACTTCAAGGAAACACATTCTCTATCTATTACCAAAATTCTAGGACATTTTCTTATACATTATCTCATACATAGACTTATCCTTAGAGACATCCTTTGACATATCCTTAGAAATTTCCATAGGGATCAAAAACATTTGATTTCATTTGAGTTTATAATGGTTGAATATACCATTCCTTTGATACAATATTTAGTGACCCTGGCTTAACAAACATGGATACTACATAATTTTAGATGAATATTCGGTACATTACAAAATTACATGCCTGAGGACTGTAATAGTTTAATGTATTTGAAAACATGGAACACATTCATCTAATTTAGCGAATGAACATAAACATATTCCATAATGATATTACCCTTTAGTACCCATACTTAAAAACCCTTCTTTATATCCTAGGGAATGAAAACATAAGAATGGGTGATGCAAATTCTTAATAAGCATAAATGAAAGAGATATTTAAGGATAAAATTATCATAAGGGTATGATAAAATAATAACAAAATTATAAGATCATACCATTCATATCAAAGATCATAATCACGATTTATGAAATAATATTGATAGATTATTGGAAATGAATTATAAGGTAATTGAAGAACACAATCCATGGGATAATAATATAGTAATAAGATAAGAAAATGTCAAATACACATAAGCATAGAAAATATTATGTAAAGAATACCTACTATAAACTTCCTACCATGTATGTCTTTGGTTAATTATCCATGTACCTACTTTGGGATTAGGCCAACAAACCATCTACCATCTTTTTTTGGGATTGGAGTGCAACCAATGTACCCTCTTGTTTTCAGTCTTGGGTTGTAACTTGTATACCCTCTTGTTTTCAGTCTTAAGCTATAGTTTGTATACCTTCCCTTTTTCAAATATGGGATACAACCCATATACCATATTTTTTACAAGATTGGGATAAAAATAGGGATACCACAGAACTCATAGACCATTTATCCTTACCCAATGAATTGGAGGAAGATATAGTTTCAACCAACAACAAAATAAAATCATACATATATGTACCACAAGATAATAAGAAATTAATCATTTCAGGAACCATAAAAATATATGGGTATCATTAACATCATATCATAACCTATGGAAATGAAACAGATTATTAATAATTTTATAATAGAATAACCTATGAAAGGAAGTAGGATTCAAATGTGTTTTATCAAGGTATAAATAATGGGAGAGAAACAAGTTTCATAAAGATATTTTTATTCATAAACATAAATCATCCAAATAAATAATAAGAATGATATACTTTGATAATATTCCTGGTAAAGCATAAACTATATCATAGAATATCAACATAGATGGATAAAGATTTTGAAATATTACTTGGATAATTTTATAATGGAAAAAACCTATCTTAAAAATCAATTTTGAAAACATAGAACAATTTCAAAAATTATTTTCTTTGAAAACCACTTTAAAATCTTTTGAATTATGATTTAAAAATAATTTAAAAAATATCATGTCGAAAATATCATTTTCAATTTGATTATTTAAAACATAAAACATTTTGAAAATTTTTTTTTTTTGAAAATAACACTGAAAACATTTAAAACAATCTTTTAACTCATTTAAATCATTTTCATTGAAAATAAAATTTTGAAAAAATATAAATAAAGGTTTTAAAAAAATGTTATTTTTAAAATATAGATATTTTTTGACATAAATTTACTATGAAAATAGATTTTAATATATATATAAAATTATTTGAAAATAGGTTAAAATATTCCATAAAAAAAAGATTTTTTGGAAAACTTTTTTTTGGGATAATATTTCTTTTTTACTGAAAAGAGAAATAAAATCACATTTTCATGATTTTTTATTATTTATTTTATTTAAAAATTGTTGAAATATGTCACTATTACGTGAAAATATCACGAATAATCAAATAAGAAGAAAATTAATGATATTTTATTAGAGAAATATAACAATATTTCATCAATGAAATCATAATCATTATCAATCCTGTGAAATGATGTGATTATAGTAATAAACTGCTACCAAGTTGGGAAATTGGAATAATAAAAACCAAGAAATAATATCTTTAAATGAAGCATAAAAAAACATGGAAATAGATTTATTCAAGATATAAAAAATAAAATGTATGTTTAAACACCTCATAGAGTAATATGGGTTCATAACACAACATGTGTCTTAATGAAGGAAAATTGAGACAAAATTACATTTCTGATTTGGTAAATTCTAAAACATAACACCCATGAATGAGAAATAATAAAATGGATATGTAAATAAGAATAAAATTAATGAAAATATTAATATAATAAATTAATTGGAATTATATACAAAACATAAATGAAACAAGTGGTGATTATTCCATAAGTCTCATAGAAATAAAAGTGAGACTAGGAATCCACTTACTACTTAAGTAACTTGTGAATAGTGAAATAGATGAAAGAATAAAATAAATTGAAACATTTAATATATTAAATTAAAGTAAATTCCTGGAATAAAATTTTATATGGAAGTATATACACCACACAATAAGAATAAGTAGTTAATATATCATATATCTCACAAAAAATAAAACTGAGATGAGAAACCCTTACCTTAATTCTTAACATTTCCCATACAAATTCAAATTTCATGTATAATAAATATTATTTAACTATAAATCTTCTAAAAAACAATATTATTAAATATAAAAAAATTTATTATTTGATCACGACCTTATTTTACACGTTTATTGACAATTCCATGTTAAGGATATGTTCTGGGTAACACCTGCTTCGTTTTTCATACAGGTTTTGACTTGTTACTCTTAGTCCTTTTAAATTGATAATTATTTAATTATTTATATAACATAATATTTTATATAAATATCATATATATTCTTTATGTATGTATTTATTATAATATGTAAAAAATAGAAATAGGTAATGTAATATATAATTCATGGAGACGGTAGGTCATACATACCCATGAATGTTGTATCCATTTTATTATCATATTGAATGGAAGTGATGAAAAAGATATGTATATATATAAATATAAATTATCATTAAATTAAAAATATTTATCATTAATATAACTTTTTTAATAATCCCATACTTAATATATTCTATATAAGGCATGAACGAATCACACCACTTTGAGAAGGCTGTAGTCCACATGTGCACAAATGATGTTATTGTATTCAAAAAATGAAAATCAAGAAATTATGTATTATATAATATTAAAATAAGAACCAATACATCATAAATATAATATATATCATATAAAATACTAATTTCATTAGATTTACAAACCTTACGTATAAGGACCTGACCTTAAACATCACATAATCTTGAATTAAATGAATAATTCACATTGAGGATCTTTACAGGTTGAGAGTTTTAGAGAATTAGGACATAACCATTACATTACATTTCAAAAATTACATAGAAGACACTTCTAGTCAGTTTCCATTTATTTCAAAAAATAAAAACTCTCGAAAAAAAGAGTCATGTCTAGTTCCATGTTTTAGATAGCATGAATTTTCCTTGATCCCATACTTGACCCTATTTGTCTTTATATCCTGTGAAAAACATTTCAAAACCTGGGATGAGCATAAAAATCTCATTAAGGGTTATAAAATAAAAAATAAATCATTATTCCATCAAAACATTCACAACATAAACTCTTTTACTTACCTCATAAAAACATATGATTTATGAATAAAACATAGTAATCACAAATCATAAAGGTAACTAGTGGCATTCATATCATACTTACATTGTAGCTATCATAGCTACAAAGGGAGTTATGATGGAATACCCATCACATTATATTCCCTAAATATATTAGGTGAAACATTCATGTTTTCCTCCATCACATTACCCAATGCATTAGAGATCTATATCAGGCTCACCCTCCCATGTTTTATTATGGAACAACCCTTATACGTAAACAATTCCCAAGAACCATAACATATTCATAACACATAAAACAAACACAATGGAAAGATAAAATTTACACATTTAAATCACAATATATCATTTAAATATATTGAAATAAAATAATCCATTATGAAAACCATTTTCAATTCCCAAATATATAAAAAGAGTAAATAGTATTTATTTTCCTTTTAAAAAAATTACGTCTTGTTAAGGAAGCCAATGATCAAATAATACTCGCGGCGGAAGAAAAGGTCTTGTCACCGTCTGCGTTAAAAAGAAACATTCTTTTTTCTTATTGTTTAGTAAAACACCTCATAAAAAAAGATTCCATTTGAATGAAATGAAAAGTAAAAGGGGTTTATACATCATATAAATTTTAGTCATGTATAATACAAAATAAGCCTTAATGAAAAGATATTGAGATGAAGTCCCTTACAACATGACCGACATGACTCGATCATTCTTTAATCTCTTGAATAAAAAACTAAAATTAATTTCTACTATCATAAGAACATTTTAAAAGTTTATTATTCCTTTTATATCACTTATTACCATGTTATAAACATTATGTAATCATTTACGTTAATAACATTTGTTTTTTCGATATTTGTTTATGCCATTTTTTACATTACGTCAAGTTAATTAAAATAAAGTGTCATTGTCACTCTCAAGTGGCTCTATTGGGTCTCAAAAAAAACCCAATGATTCTCATGGTAGTAAATTACTCAACCAATAAGGTTAGGACAAGTTTTAAGTTAATTTTTATTATTATAATATTCTTTTTACCTTGAATTACCCTATTTAACTTTAACCACGATAAATAAATGTCAAAGTTACTATTCACCAAAAATTATTTTCATCTTATTAAACCAAATTTTACTTACTAATAACAACCATGTATGTAAGATGTTAAAAATCCAATTCACAGAAGCTGTAAAATTTTATTTAAATAAAAAAGTCAGTTTTTTAACTACTACTTAGTGGTTTCACTATTCATAAAAAATTGACGTTTTTCAAAAAATTACAAACAATTCAGCCTAAGATATATTGGATATTAAAAATTCAAAAAATATTTCTATTTTACCAAATTTTAAACATAGAAGTTTCATTAATTAATTTAAAATTCATTCTCGTTGTCAAATAAATATAATGTTTTTAAGAAACAATAACTATATAAAGATTGATACTTATTTATTTCCAATTTCAAAGTTAAATTAATTCCAATGAAACAAATTGGATTAAATGGTAAAAAAATAATATAATTACACTTTAAAACCAATTAAAATGATAATATAACCATTTTAATAAATTATATTAAAATACACTTTTGAATTAAAATATAGTATTTTTCATTATTCATTAAAAATGAATTTTATCAAAAAAATACAAAAAATTTACCCAAATTAAATTTTTATTTCCCGAATCAAAAAATTTATTTCATTTTATCAAAGAGAACGTATAAAAGTTACCAAAACTATATTTAAAAAGGGTTCACCATCAAAAGGCAGTAAATCGACATTTTATAGAATATTTGAGTATTTATGCTTAAAATTAGATTCATTCACAATTTAAGCCTCTAAATTTTATTGGATAAATGTAAAAACATCTAACAAACATGTATAATAATATTATAGTTAGTTCTATTCATCCCCACCAATACAACGACTAGGGGTTAACTACCATTTAAAATAATAATATTATATCATTAGTGTACAACGTAAGATTTCAAAGAAACCCGTTGTTGCGTATCGGGTAAGACATTAAACATAACGTCCCCTTTAAAGTATGATTAAAATTTAATTCACAAATATTAATAAACATTCAAATGTATTATTCTTTATTTACTTGGGAAATTACATACTTCCCCCCTTTTGGGAATTGCTTCCTCAAAATTTTAATCACTTATCAAATAAGTGGGGGTATTTATCCCTTACACCATTTTCAGATTCCCACGTTGCCTCTTCAACCATAAGGATTTTCCACAAAAGATTTACCTGGTGAATTACTTTCTTCCACAAAACTTTCTTTCTATGGTCATGAATCTGGACTGGTTGTTCCTTAGAAGAGATATTTTCATCCCACTGAACAACCTCTCGGCTCAAAACATTACATAAATCTGGAATATACTTTATTAACACTAAAACATGAAAAAACTTGTGTACCAAGGATAAACATGGAGGTAAAGCCACTCTGTACGCAACTGATACAACTTTCTCTAGGATTTCATAAGGTCTAATTAACCTCAAACTCAATTTTCCCTTCTTACCAAAACAGATCATACTTTTCCATGGAGAAACTTGGAGAAAGACATGATCACCTACCTCAAAAGATAGATCATTCCTCCGGTTATCTGCATAGCTTTTCTACCTGCTCTGATATGTCCTCTTGTTCTTTTGAATCAAATGATCTTTTTCTGCCACCTCTTCTACCAATTCTGGTCCCATCAGCTTTATTTCAACTACTTCATCCGAAAAATCTGGAGTTCAACACCGCTTCCAATATAATGTCTCAAGTAGAGCCATTTGTATAATATAATGGAAACTATTATTATATGAAAATTAAACCAAAGAAATATGTTGGTCCCAACTACCCTGGTAATCCAGTGAACAAGAACGTAGCATATCATGCAAGCTCTGTATTTTTCTTTCTGACTTCCCATCTGATTACGGATGAAAATCTGTACTAAAATTTAATTCAGTACCCAACGAATACTAAAGACATTTCCAAAAGTTAGACATAAACCTCGCATCACAATCATATACAATGTAGAGGGGAACACCATGCAACCAGACAATCTCTTTAACATACAACCGAGAAAGTTGATCTAGAGATAAAGTATAACGAATAGGAAGAAAATGAGTAGATTTAGTCAATAGATCAACAATAACCCAAATTGCATTATTACCTTGATATGTCTAGTAATCCCACAACGAAGTCCATGGATATATTTTCCCATTTCCTCTCTGGAATGGGTAAAGACTGAAGAATTCTATTTAGTAACTTTCGCTATACTTTAACCTGCTGACATGTTAAACACTTCACAGTAAAATCCACAATATCATATTTCAATACATCCCACTAGAAATACTCTCGATAATCTCTGTACATCTTAGTACTACAATGATGAACTGAAAATGGGGAACTATGAGCTTCACATAACAACTCATTCTTCAACTGTGAACTATAAGGCACACACAATATTTTCCCAAAGATCAAAACACAATCATTATAAACGTTAAAATTTGGAAAATTACCCTTCTGAACCAACTCTACCAGTTTCTGCAACTCACTGTCTTCTTTCAGCACTTGCTTTATTCTATCTAATAGAGATGATTTCGCTGACACATGGAACAAACAGAAGAATTTCTAGCACCAGAAACTTCTATGCTGAAGTTCATCAAATCAAAAACCAAAGGATCTCATTCCAAACGTATCATGGTTAATGAAGCATTACTATTTTTACTCAAAGCATTATCCACTTTATTTTCTTTTCTCTTATGGTAAAGGATCGTGCAATTATAATCCATGATTAATTATATCCAAATCCACTGTCTCATGTTTAATTATTTCTAGGTGAATCTATACTTCAAAATTTTTTGGTCAGTATATATTTCACATTTCCCTCCATGAAAATGATTCCTCCAAATTTTGAAATAAAAAAAACAAAAGCTAATTCCAAGTCATGTGTAGGGTAATTAAACTCATGAGCTTTCAACTAACATGAAAAATAAGCAATTACCTGATCGTTATACATAAGGAAACAGCCATGTCCTTTTAATGATGCATCACTATAAATAAAAAACTCACCATTTTGGGATGGCAGTGCCAAAACTTGATCATTCAACAATCATCTTTTTAATTTCTAAAAACAATCATCACATTCTTTTGTCAAAATGAATTTAACACCTTTTCGAGTTAACTTAGTGATTGGACAATATAACTGTGAAAAATTCTCAACAAACCTCTGGTAATAACCTGCTAATCCAAGAAAACTATGGATCTTATTTATATTTTATGGTCTTGGCCATTCTTCAACAAACGTTTTTTAGCAGGATCAACAATTATGACATTTTTTGAAACAATGTGACAAAGTATTGAAATTTGTTGTAACCAAAACTCACACTTGCTGAATTCCCAAATAGTTTTTTTCTTTTATGGTTTTCATGAAAACCCTTAAATGAATTTCATATTCCTCTTTACTTTTGGAATAAACCAAAATAACATCAATGAAAACAACTACAAACTTGTCCAAGAACTCACAGAAAATTCTATTCATAAGATCCTTGAATATAGCAGGTGCATGAGTTAAACCAAAAGGCATAACTACAAATTCATAATGGACATATATAGTATGAAACATGGTCTTCGTAATGTCTGATTCCTTTAATTTCAACTGAGGGTACCCCTACCTCATATCAATCTTCGAAAAATACTAAGCTCCTTGGAGCTGATAAAAAAAATCATCAATATGAGAAAAAGGATACTTGTTCTTAAACGTGATGTTATTCAATGCTATATAATCAATGCAAATTTTTATTGAACCATCTTTCTTTTTAACAAGCAATACAAGAGCATCCCATGGTGATGTTCTAGTTCAAATGAAACCTTTATCTAATAACTCTTGCAATTGCTTCTTTAACTCTAAAAGTTAAATTTGATCCATTCAATAAAGGGGTTTTGAAATTGGATTAGCATTAGGAACTACATCAACAGTAAATTCAACTTCCCGTTCAGGTATAATACCAGGAAACTCATTGGAAAAAACATCATTGTACTCATTTACCACAGGCACACCATTAATTACAACACTTCCTTTATTTTCAACAATATGTGCAAGGTAACATTCATTTCCAAATTTTACTAGTTTCTCATCTTCCTGATATGTTATCAAAATATAGGGTTCATTCTTTTCCAGTAACTAAAAATCTTTTTGAAAAGAAACCTCTTTAATTATATAGTAAATCTTATCATGATAAAAAAAATCACATCCATATCCAAAATAACCTCATACTCTACTAGAGGAAAAACAATAAGGTTTGAGGTAGATTCTTCTATAAGATAAGGACAAGAAGGTTCTTATAATTTATTTTTGTCTCAACATTTCCCTCTGGTGTTTTTACTATAAGTTCAAGAGTCATATCATGAGATAGAATTATCAATTTACTTGAAAACATCTCAGAAATGAACAAATGTTTAGACCCTGAATCAAACAACACATTGGCATAATTTTAACAAACAAACAGTGTAACTAATATTACTTCATTTGACAACCCAAAATCTGCTGAAGTAATTGCAATGGATTTCACCACCCCTTTCTGCTTATAGTCGGACTGCTTTCCCTTAGATGATTTCTTTGTTAGACACTCATTTCCATAATGAATCATTTCATTTCACATAAAAAATTATACTGATTGTAAATCAGATTTTGTCTTACCATTAACCTAATCTTTTTTAGTGTAATTACAAGCCTTATGTCCCATTTTTTCACATTGGTAGCACTTACCAGAATTCAAAAGTCATTCCCCATCAGGCTTTTTACCACAATGTCGCCAAAATGTAAACTTATGTTTCTTACCATCATAATTTTTTGAAGAGTTCTTCCCTTCCGCCTTCCACCTCAACCACTTATTCTGTTTTTTGTCAAATACCACCTGATCATAAGAAAACTCTATTTCCACCTTCTCTGCAAAATGAACAAGTTTTTCAGAACTTTCGATCTTATGAGAAGATAAATACCTTCGATACTTTGGATTTAATCTTAAGTAAAAACAGTTGATTTTATTATCATGATATCATATGAAATTTAGAGTATTCCATTCCTGTCGAGTGAATTTTGATTTATAAGAATCCACTGAGTTATCCTCCTGCCTTAATTCTTGGAATTGTTTTTTCCATCCTAGGAAGAACCACCTTAGAAAAATATTTCTCAAGAAACACACCACTGAATTCATACCAATCAAGAGAATAAAATATCCTCATTATCCCTGATATTTTTACCATCAACCACCATTGATCAGTTTCACCTTCAAAATGGCAAAAAAGACTAAAATTTTGGTGTTCTGAAAAAACCATGACATCACAAATATTTTCCAGTGATTTAATCCACCCTTCTTCTAGCACAAGTTCATATGATCCTCTAAATGATGGGGGATGCTACCTCATGAAATTCTCCCCTACTGACAGCTTCCTCTGCGGTTGATCTAGAAGATCCTGTGCATGGTTACCACCACCATTTATATCCTGAGTCAACTGTGTCATCACTACAACAAACCATTCAGTTCCTATTCCAACCAACTCATGTTGTTGATTGGAAAGGTTTTCATCCTCTTGATGTCATTCGATCATAGTTGCCTTGTTTCTTCTTTGGAAAACCATTTTGGACAAAGAAATATCTTAGGCAAAGCAATGTGGTAATCATTAAATTCTATATCATATCAATCATAACGTAAACTAATAATAATTTACTAATTTAACTATATTCGAACTCATAAATTTGTCTAAAGCGACCTCTGATACCAACTATAAGGACCTGACCATAAACATTACATAATCATGAATTAAATGAATAATTCACATTGAGGATCATTTCAGGTTTATAGTTTTGGAGAATTATGCCATTGCTATTACATTACATTTCAAAAATTACAAAGTAGAAACTTCTACTCTCTTTTCATTTCGTTCAAAAATATAAACTCTTTAAAAAAGAGTCATGTCTAGTTCCATGTTTTACATAGCATGGATTTTCCATGATCCCATAATTGACCCTATTCATCTTTATGTCCTGTGATAAAAATTTCAAAACATGGGATGATCATAAATACCTTAATAAGGGTTATAAAATAAGAACGAAATCATTAGTCCATTAATACATAGATAACATGAACTCTTTTACTTACCTCGTGAAAACATAAGATTTATGAATATCACATAGTAATCACAAATCATAAAGGTAACTAGTGGAATTAATTTTATACTTACATTGTAGATATCACATATATATAGGGAGTTACGTTGGAATACCCATAACAATATATTCAATAAATATATTAGAGAAACATAAACATTTACCTCCATCACGTTACCCAATGCATTTGAGATCTATCTTGGGCTCACCCACCTCAGGTTTATTACGGAACAACTTGTATAAATAATCAATACCCAAGAACCAAAACATATTCATAACACATAAAACAAACATAATGGAAAGAAAAAATTTCAAAATTTCAATCACAATATATCATTTAAATATATTGACATAAATAAATACATTATGAAAACCATTTTCAATACCAAAATATGTAAAAATATTAGATGTTATTACTTTCCTTTTAAAAACATTACGAATTTTTAAGGAATCCAAAGATCAAATAATTCTCGTGGCGGTGGAAAACGTTGTTGTCACGGATTATGTTAAAAATAAACATTATTTTTTCATATAATTTAGTAAAATTCCTCGTAGAAAAATATTCTCATTGAATTAAATGAAAAGTAAAAGGGGTTTATACACCGTTTAAAATTAAGTCGTGAATAAAACAAGATATGCATCAATGAAAGGAAATTGAAACAAAATCCATTACCTCGTGTCCGACTTGACTAGATCATTATTTAATCTCATGAATAATAAAATAAAGTAAATTTATACTTTCTTAAGAACATTTTTCTTGTTTATTATTCCTTTTATATCACTTATTACCATGTTATAATCTATATGTAATCATTTATGTTAATAACGGTTATTTTGTCGATATTTGGTACTTGAGTACAAAATGAACACCTTATAATTAAAAGTTGTCCATGTGGTCAATAGTTTATTTTCTTCAGAATGATATTAGTGATTTATATATCATATATATAATTTAAATTTAGTGTATATATGTATTTATCATAGTACATAACATTTGGAGATAAGAAATTTAATACACCGTTCATTGAGACAGTAAGCCGTACGTACGCATGAACGCTACATTCATTTATATTTTGTACGCTAATGGAATTAAAACATAATTATACATAAGTATATTATAATTTCAGTGTAATATCATATATAAATATAGTGTCATATTAGTGGACACTATGAGAGGAGTCAGGAGATAATTGAATAATCATCGTTTCGTGAGGCGTTAGTTTTCCATCCACAGAAACATTATGTGCTTCAACCATTAGATGGAGGTGTGTGTAAGTGTAGTTTGAATAATTCTCATAAAAAAATCCTAGTATGTTTAGTATACTTTTGTTGTTATAAAATAAAGGAATAAAAATAGTTTAGGGGTTGTAGAAGTAAAATAAATGAAAAGAAGTTAAGAGAACTGTTACCTTTAATTTTGGTAACTCCCTTTGGTTTGAACCAAAAGGACTTCTTGATGTGACTTTTGTCTAAGGTAAGGCTTCTAGGAGGAGGATAAAGATATTTAGAGCTTATTTGGTAAGTGTTTGGTTGAGCCATGGGACTTGAGTGGTGTGTGGAATGGGTAATAAGTGAGAGCTTCTTATAAGGGGGAGGAGGGGCTCTTTAGGAATTTTTGTAAATATTATTTTATTATAAACTTATATTCAGTATATAAAGATCCAAAAATCATTAAAGTTGAATATAAGATGACTAAAGTTCTAAATAAAATCATCCCATAATAAGTGGTCAAGTTTGGATATTGTTTTAATATTTATATTCTTCTTTATTTAAATCATTTATTAATGAGTTAAACACTGCAACATTATTGAGTCATATATAATTTAATTTATATGAAGTCTAAAAATTATAAAATAAATACCATAATATAGGAAATATTTTTATCTTTCAAATGCAAATTTATATTAGAAAATATAACTTATAAAACACCATGTAAAATTAATTTACTAAAAGATATTTATTTCTCCCATTTTTTCTTTAACTTTATATTAATTAAAATAAAGTGTCATTTTCACTCTCAAGTGACTCCATAGGGTCCCCAAATCGGCCCAAGGATTTACATTGTGGTAAATTACACAACCAATATGGTTAGGACAAGTGTTAAGGTAATTTTTTGTTATTACAAAAATCTTTTTGACCTTGAATTACCCTATTTAACTTTAACCGCGGTAAATAGAAGTCAAAGTTACTATTCATTAAAAATTATTTTCAACCAATAGAACCAAATTTTACTTACTTATAGCAACCATTTATGTCGGAGTTTTTTAATATAATTAACAAAATTAGTAGAATTTCATTTAAATTAAAAATTCATTTATTTAACTACTACTTAGTGGTTTCACTATTCATAAAAAATTGATGTTTTTTAGAAAAATACCAAAAATTCACCGTAAGATATATTTGATATTTAAAATTTTAAAATAATGTATATTTTACAGAATTAAAAACATAAAATTTTCGTTAATTAATTTAAAATTAATTCCCGTTTTCAAAAAATAGCGTGTTTTTAAGAAAGAATAACTATCAAAAGATTGATACATGTTTATGTCCAATTTCAAAGTGAAATTAATTCCAATGACCAAAATTTGATTAAATGGTAAAAACATAATATAATTACACTTTTAAACAAATTAAAAAGATAATATATCCATATAAGTAAAATATATTAAAAGACACTTTTGAATTAAAATACAATATTTTTCACTATTAATTAAAAAATGAATTTTATCAAAAAAATACCAAAAATTTACCCAAAGTAAATTTTGATTTCAAAAATCAAATAATAATTTTATTTTATAAAATATAACATATAAAAGTTACCAAAATAATATTTCAAGAGGGTTCTCCAACAAAAGGTGGTAAATCAACCTTTTAAAGAATATTAGAGTATTTATGCTTAAAATTGGAATTATTCACATTTTAAACCACTAAATTTTGTTGGATAAATGTAATAGAATTTAAAAAACATGTATAGTCATATTTTAGTTTGTTATATATATCCATACCAATAAAACCTCTAGGAATTATCTACCATTTAAAATAATAATATTATATTATTAGTGTGCAACAGAAGATCTGAAAGAAACTCATTATTGCGTATCACGCAAGCCATCGAACATAGGGTCCCCTTTAAAGTAAAATTAAAATTTAATTCAAAAATATGAATAAACATTAAAATTTATTATTATTTATTTACATTGGACATTACATTAATAGGTGGTAATTGAAGAATAAATGACATAGGTTCACAAGGAGGTAGTCCACCATACACATGAATGATGATTGTGTGTCCCATTTGATGGGTGTGTGTGTGAATTAAAGTATTAATCTTAACATAACAACATCTAAGTATAATTATAATACAAATAATTTTAAAATATAATTTAATAAAAATATAGGGGGTTTAGAAAGAAATAATACAAAAGTGCTTATTGAAGGATGCTACCTCTTCTTTGGGTAACTTCTTTTGGTTTTCCCCATAAAGGATTAAATTTTTAGATTTAATCCAAAATTGATGATTATATGATGATGTTATATAATTTGGGAGAGTATTTGGGTAGTTTTTTGCAGGAAAAATGGATTTATGGTGGGTGAAGAAGTGATGGGGGTAAGTGCCCTTTTTAAAGTCGATGAGGAGTGAAATTCTTGTAAATATAAAAAGGATATCACTATTTAGAGGTATCAATTACATCATGTGCCTCAAAAAATGGTTGATGATATAGAAAAGGGTGGATATGGTATAAATATTTCAATAAAATTTATTTTGGTCTCGTTTCTAGGTTATTTTACCGCTTAAGATCAAGATTAACCACAATGTAAACTCATTTTTAGGTTAATCATTGTAATTAATTTTAATTAATTTCACTAATTTTTTGGTGGAAAAAAAGTTGAACATAATAGAAAATATAAATTATGATTTTTCCAAATATTTAATCCCTTTTCCTATTTTCAATAACATATGTATCATAAATTAATTTAAATATAATACCATAGACATGATTGGATAACGAGGTTTTTATGTAAAAATTCAAAAGTTTGAAATGTTTTTATATCCAATTACAATGTGAAATTTGTTAAAATGACCTAAAATGTTTATCTAAATAGTTTTTCTAATTATAATTTCAAAAAAATTTAAACTATTATTTCACTATATAAAAAAATTAGATGAAAAATCAATCTTTAATTAAAATTCATTGTTTTTCACTATTCATAGAAAATTAAACTTCTCTGAAAAACCAAAAAATCACCCAAAAAATATTCTGATATTATTATCTCAAAAATGACTTTTATTTTGGAAAATAAAAATTGCAATAGTCTCAAAAATTAGTTTTTAAATAAGTCTTCCATTAAAAGGAATTAAAACTCCCATGTTGAATAATACAACCTTTTATGCCTAAAACATGATTTTTTATTCTTTTATGCCTATAAAACTTATTGGATAAAATTATTTTTTGGGCATAAAAATGGTTTTTTTTCAAAATTAAATTCATTAATTTCAATTGGGTTCTATTTTCATTTCAAATTAATTGATTAAAAAAAATTAATTTTATTAAAATGTTTAGAAAATAGTCTCACAATTTTGTTAATCTTAATCATATCTTCCATTATAATGAATAGGTGTTAACTACTATAATATTTTAAGAAGAATATTTATAGTATATTATAGTTTGATAAAAATCAGTCTTGCGTGTAATGAATGATATCAGAGGAAGTCATATTTTTGTGTATGAAAAGAAATAAAAAGTTTAACATGTACAAAAACCTAATATACATGTTATTTATAGTGAAATATTTACTTGGGGTTGCATATAAAGAAATATTAACTTGGTGTGTCATGCACTGGAAGTTATTAAAAAGTATTAATTTATCAGAAAAAATTAAATAATAAAAACCTCGGGTGTTACATTCATGAACAGAACAGAAATCAAAACATCTATGAAGTTACCAATCCACAATTTGTATCCACAATACAAGGTGTGTTTTTCTTCTTCAGACAGTGAAAAGTCTAGTTTCTATAAAAAATACCATTCCACTATCGATGTTCTCAAAACTCGGGGAGAACCCCACAAAGACTTTTATGAGTTTCTTCAAAAAATCCATTATTTCAAATGAACATACACTCCTAAAAACTATTTTCATTTTCTAAAGAAAATGATCTCTATTATCATAATTCCATGAACACCCCCAAACCAAGATAGAAATGAAAAGAGTGATGATAAATACTCTAATGTGAGTTACGAGATGTAAATTTCCTTCCTTTAGACTTTTGTAACCAAGGATTCCTTTCTTTAGTTTTTTAAGCCTTGGTGGTTGATTTTTTTTAAAAGAACATTCCATCCACTGGAGGTCATATTGCTGAATTGTGTCTAGGAAAGAGGTGAGTCCACTTATAACTCTTCAAAGATTCTCTCTCCTATGTATTATGAAAATATGATCTATTTCACCATAACAATAAAACTAATGAATTGAACTTCTCAGACAAGGCATTTTTCTGAGAGTCAAAGATCACTATAAGTCATTCTCGAACAGAAACTTCTGGCTCCATATGATTTTCTTTTGAACTCAAAAATTAATAGAAGATAATAAGATATTTCCTAAGATGGGATATGTTGAAAATAACAAGAATTATGATAAATTTAACAACCAATTATAATGGATATGAAAAAAATCCCTAGTTACTTCGAGACCTCAAATTATCCAACATATCTTGGTGCCAACATGCCATGTTTCCCATGACGATGGTGACCCAACAGAGGAAAAACATTCTAGAAAACTTGGTTACCAAAAATAAACTCCAAAGGATGAGTCAACTGATCTAAACATGTTTTATCTCAACTCTATGCTATAACAAAACACAGACTTATACATTAAAATCTCACTGATGTCCCCTGAATGTGACTCATTCAAACCAAATATTCCATACTCACCTATACCCAACAAATATGTGATATACATTGGTGACCATAAAAATGCTCAAAGGGATCCATTTTTATGTATCACTGAAAGAAATAGTTTTATAAAAAATCAACCAGTCCCAGATGCCTGTCCTAATATACATAGAAATTCAAGATACCTCCATGGAGCATATCCTCCATGATCTGAATATCATGATTCATTTAACCTTATGTTTATGGATGGAAAGATTAAATCAACCAAAAATATTTCTACATCACCAAATGAAGACTCCACTGGAACGATAATGTAAACCTAGGATCCCTTTCTGATAAAAAGGTAGACATTACCCCATGAATCCTCAATATTTCATGAAGAAATATCTTACATAGATCATCACCATTAATAGTGCCCCTGATTCGAATAGTGTAAGCTAACTCTGTCAACCAATCAATAAAATGCATGATATAATTTCTCCATTGGGGAGTATTTGTTAATCCGATAATATTTTCAATGGACCCCTCATCACATTTCTAAACTAGAACCAGAAGATACTTAAGTAAGTAAAATTTTTTCTAATGCTATACCACTATCTGTTGTCTAGTGTAATAGTGAAACACTAAATCTTGAATGTATTGATTCTTATTTATACACAAGAATCACTGATCATGACATAATACATATTCATAGTTCCTGGATGAATAATATAAAGACAACTTTCATGATAAACAATTATCTACTAACAATTGTAAGGATGAAAAACCACTCAACAAAATAGAGAATACCATATCAAGAGAGAGACTAACCTGAAAGATTCTCCCTACTATATATAGTTTATAAATATCCTACGAACTCTTCATCCTACTATTGATTAATCACAATTGAATTAAGGAGAGTTGATGATAAATTAACACTTTCCAAAACCATACTTGAAATATCCTCTAGAGCATCAAAGTGAAATTGAGAAAAAAGTCTCATTAGGTTCCACTATTTCATTGATTCTAGAACAACTTGCAACGATTATTTCCTAGTGAGAGAAACTTCCATGACATTCCCCATTATTGGGGTGTAGGCTATGTAAATTACAAAGTTCTAAAGGTATTTTATCCAATGCCTCTGTTTGAGATTTAAGTCCTTCTGAGAAATGATATTACTCAAAATCATCTATTCATAACAAATTGGTAACCTCTATATAAAAACATAGTTCCTTAGAAACATAATTGAATTCATTGTTGTAACAGTGGATTCCCTAGTTCAAACTAATCCTCAATTTTTTTCACCATATCATGTTTTCTGTGAGTTATTCATGATGAAAACATACCATAATAGTTAATATATTTTAGTGTCCATTATTTAAAAGGTAATGTCCATTAATTATTTTTATTATTAAAATGGTCTAGATGTTCCCATGGAAAAATGAAAACCTTTAGATAACACGAAAATAATATTAAACATATAACCTATGGTCTAGATATATAATACAATCTTGTAATAGTTTATTTTAGACAATCAGGTCCTAGGGAATTAGAACCGTTTAGACAAATCCTCTCGAGGATTGCATAAAATGATCTCTTTAAAGTGATAACATGAGGATAGACCCTCCAATAGGACCACCACATGTGTCAGGTTTTATTGGTTGTTCCTCTATAAATACATATCTATTGGCTTCATATATTGATATCATTATCATATTTGTAATTTTTTATGTACATTGATGTAGTTAAAATACTACGAAAATGAAGTTATGGTGATGTAGCTCATGTTGGGTGCACTATTGATGGTATGCCATTGGTTGAATGGTTAAGATATTGTTTTCACTTTTTAGTTGAGGAAGTGATATCTAGAGCATTATTGATGAACATAGTAGTATGTTCATAAATCCATGTACAAGGTATTTAAAGGTAAATTTTTCTAGTTTGATCAACAAATAATAAAGAATTAACGGATGATAACACAAGTTTTCATATTGCTTTAAGAGATATCTAAAGAAAAATTAATTCTATTTCATAGCAAGTATTTATATAATGGTTTTACATTATATGAATATTCATTACATCTTTTGGGGCCTTGATTGGTTTCTAGAATCTTCTATTGGCCTGTGAACACTATTCATTACTATCGATATGATGACATATAAGGTAACACACAATAGAGTATTCAATATCCTTACCTATTATGGTGAATAGGTATATTGGAAATGGAAGGCCCCCATATGGTTCAAGAGATTTCAAACTAAATGATAATTTAAAAATAAATAAATAAATTATTATTTTCATACAAAATAATGGGGTTGAATTTATTTATTAAATATATTTTTCAGGTGATTATGTAAATAAAAGAAAAATATTATATCAATTAATAATACTTTAATATAAAATGACTATTTATTATTATAAATAATTATTAAAAGTGTTAAATGTTATGTTTTTATCATGTAATATATTTAATATATTATATAATAATTTGATAAAATATAAATAATTTTTATAATTTTGTTAGTTCATCATTACTATTTATATGTCAGTTATTTACATGATGTTTGGTTTATAGGGGTTGGGGAATCCTTTTTGGGAATTTGAACCACCCACTATAAAAGGAGGAGGAGAATCTCATTACAATGATTGTTTTAACTCATTTTATCTAAGAGATTTTCCTCCATATGCTTTCTAGAGAGATAAAATATCTTTCACATTGAACAATCCAAGAATGCCTTGATGGATCCAATGCATGGGATCAAGGTTATAATTGCGATGCTGAATGATTAATCAGATCTCCATGCATTCCATTGGAATTAAATAAATGAAAATCACTCGAAATCTTATAGTGTGTGTGATTGATCTCCAGTGGTTCATCTTTTGTTCCACCAAGAAAGTATCACCTGTTATAAAAAAAATTAGAGCGATCTTAAATTAAAATTATGAAATCATTTAGTTTTATTTTTGTGTATATTAAATTTAGGCAAGGTCATAGGACTTCAACTAAGGCTCAGAACCCTGGAGGTGACATGTTTCATCACATCGATGATGAAAAATGTTAAATCCCTAAACCATCATATTTTTCCACATGCTTCAATTCTATCAATTTATTTCAGAGTGACCACACGAATTTTCTGAGCCTAGAAAAATTATTTAGATTTAAGTTTAATGATTGGGTTTTAATTATATGTCAACAACATAAACTATATTTCAATACATTATTAGATGGAAAATACATTCCCATCCAAATTTTGTAATACAGATCAATTTAATCGATGGTATATTTTTTTTTCATAAATTTGATTTAATTTATGAGTTATTGTCCCTTCTAATTGGTCGAAGTTAATTTTAGGTATACTGGACATGTTTCGGCCTTGTCATAGTGGGATAATTTTTTTTTAAAAAATTTTAATGTTGTTTCCATGTAATTTTATTATTCCATCAGTATTGTGTATGTTTAATTATAATAATAATCATTATTATTTTATTATATTAATCTTTTTTAGTATTTTATTGGGCCAATTTAGTAACCTTTTTAAGGTTTAGCGGTGTGATGAGAAAACCAATGAAAAAATATAACTATCTTATATAATATTATATAAGTAAAATGGTCGATATTAACTTTCTAAAAAACAAAAAAAGGATAGTTGATTATGCCTCATACCCACTCTTTCCCCCATCTTTTGGTGCCCCTGATTCCACGAGAAGCCATCAAGGACACTCCTCCACCTCCAGAATGATGTCATATCAAATGAAAATCGGCCTCCCATACCACTATGCATGTTGTTTCCTCCCTCTACTAAAGTCGATCCACCCATACAATACACTTGGCAGTCACACCCTCTACCACCTTGCATGTGTCCTCACAATAATAAAATTTCCACCACCGCAGTCTAAACATCATTAGCCATTTCTACTATTGTTTGAACTCCTACTACTTACAAACCTCAAGAATATCTATATCGGCCAAACCCCTACAAGAATATTCTTGACCAAACCCATTCTCTGTGGTAAAAACTTTCCTGTAGTTCATCTATCAGTCTAGTACTAGCCATAAAATGGTTTTAGGTGGATCCTCCTGATCCAGAATGGGTCAGGGCCCATCTTCATGCACTAGAATACCCCTATACAAGGCATTCTCGGTCTTGAATGGTGCTACACATGTTTTTCCTGACTTACATTGTCTATTCAAGGAGAATCTAGGCCAAGATTTTTTAAATATATTTTAAAAACTTTATTTTTTGTTTAAAACACTAATATATTATCATTAAAATAATCCATTTTAGTAATTAATTAAATAAATTAAATAATATATGATTTCAAATAAAATATTAATTAATTTCATGATAAATAAAAATAAATTATTTAAATTTAAATAATTCATTTAAATTATTTATATAATACCGTACTTTGAATTTATTATAATAAATATTTTCCATGATTTTAAATTACCCACTTACCTGTCTTGAGAATCGACTTTTCATATATGATTTTACTTATTTAATTAATTATTTATTACATACATGTGGGGATTTTAATAACTAGTTAATTTTATTGATGGCCTATAAATTTCCTATTTTTGATTAATATGTATAAGGGATTGTGCATCCATATTTATATGAACATATATTGTACTGTTGAGACTCCATCACCTGAGTATGATTATATTTTTTTACCATGATGAAGATGCTCTAAGTATCAGACCATTCCAAGTCAATGAGAAATCCAGATGACATGTGGACACACTAGATTGGGTATGAGCTACATCATGAGTCAAGACCTGACTCAGGTTTGATTCCCATAGGTCATGGTTGATCCATTATTTTTAAAAGGTTTTAACCACTATTAGAACATACAAAAAAGTCATGTATTTTTCTTTCCTTCATGCATGGATTATTATTTCATGCATTTTTATAACATCATGAAGCCCATTAAATAATAAATAGTAAAAATTCATAAATAAGTGGTGAATGTTTTTCTATTAAGTTTATATTATGATCATGACAAAATTTTATGAAAATATTAATGTTAATGAATTTTATTAGTTGAAAAATATAAAGACCCTCAATGAAATATTATATCACAAATTCCTTCAACCATATAAATATGAAAAAGGATGTTTAGGGTTCGTATAAGCCAAAGTTGAGGGTGAATCTAATTAAAAGGGAGTTCTTGTTATAGTTATGTGTTTAATTAACATATTTTGACAATATAAAATTCTTTAATTAAATATATATTTTTTCAAATCTAAAGGAATGAATTAATGATTTTTTTTTTCTAATTTTAGATGTTGGGACCTTACTCAATAGATTGAAGATCTATGAGTTAATGTTGTTAGCTAGTGAAACGGTTACCCTGAACATTTTGAGCCATAAAGTTGAATATTATTGAAGATTATAAGGATGGATTCTTATATCCTTTCAACTAAAATATTCTTATGATAGTGTATTCCAATCCTAGTATAAAGGGTTTCTAGAATTTAATTAAATTGTGGGAAACATGTAATGATAAATTAATTGGTAATATATTTTCAGAAATAAAGATAAAATTAATAATATTCTCATTTTTACTTTTTATAATGTGGAAAGTAATACCATGAGACAAATATGTATATATATTAAAAAAAATCAATGTTCAAACTGAAGAGAATTTCCAACATGTAGTACAGGCGACTGTATAATGTACTTCATCAGATATTCTATGTGTTGTTCTACCTAATACCTGTTAAGACACCTAAATAAGATAGGGTGTCAAAACTATTTTCAAGAGTCTAATGTATTGAAAAATGATGTTTATGTCATAATTCTATAATAAAATTCTGATATGTATTCTTTATAGTACATCCAGTCATGTGTAAGAACCCTAATCTTCATTTCATGTATGAATATTTATTTCGGGTTGTTTTTGAGGGAAAAGAAAGAGTTGGGGAATTTTAGATGTACAAATTGTGTACATATAAGTACATGCTATGTACCCAATTACCATGTGTAACTTTGTACAAGATGTGTAACAATCAAGTATATGGCTATGTAGGTGAGCTGACAGACCACCTAAAGCAGAGGTCGGTTGATGCTAGTACACGAAATGTATATTAAATTAACACACCATATAATTTTATTTTTATTTGATTAATTAGATCAGGTTCACATCTAATCACTAGAAAATACTTATTCTACGCTCAGTTCATACAAGAGAGTGACAAATGACCAAAGTTCTTTGAGGTCCTCATGTTTCTCTATTCGAGCCCCAATTGAGATGTCATTAGGTACTTTGGATTCCCATTGGTGAGTTCTCCCATACCTAAAATACTTTCTTCATGATTTCTCTTCTCTCATGAGTTATCAAGGGTTGATCATTTTTATCCTTTTTTAGATCCATGTATTTCTAAGCTGATTCAAGGGCCGAAGTTTAGGAGTGTTTATCATGAAACAACAAGGTAGGTGGTTTGTGACTTTCTTGGATTGTATTTGGATTATATATGCCTAAAGTGAAAAATACCCATGTTTTTCTTATTATATGTTATTTATTTAAACCCCGTTTAATACCTTATATGATTTTTTAGTTTTATAATGGGTAATGTTTTATGAATAATGTTTTAAAACTTGTTATAGGAAACCCTATGGATGTGTTCCCTTTATTGATTCTTTATGGATGTTTGGTCAATAATTTCTTGTTAGGAAGGCTCATTTTCTATGACTTGTGTGGTTAAGATGGAGTTTCTATTTATTTGAGATTCATGTGTTTCATATTGTGAATGTTTCACCAAGGGGAATTGACTATGAGAGCTTTCCGAGGTAGGGTCATTTATGTATAATTGTTGTTTTGCTGACATTGAGGTATTGACTGCGGGAGATTCTGGGTGGTCCAAGACAAGAGGGGTTAGACTGTGAGAGCTACCTTGAGGGACATTATTAAATGAATTTTGGATTATAGTAAATTGACTGGGAGTGCTTCCATGGGTCATTATTTTTTATTTTTGCTATGAATAATAAGGGGGTATTGACCATGAGAGCTACCAAGGTGGTTGTTTGCAAATTATTAGGGCCATGTGGGACCAAATGGGTTAGACTGTTTGAGATTTCTCAAAGGGTAATTATTTATTGAATTAATGATTTTTTTATCATAGGGGTTATACTATGAGAACATTCCTAGACGGTTTCTTTTAAAATGGATGAATGATTGTGATGAGCCTGCCAAGCCAAAGCACAAGCTTGGACTCGACCTTACGTGGTTTCTTTAGATGGTATTTTGATATGTCTATTGTTACTATTATATAAGGGGAAATAGATATTAGGCTATATCCCATGGTAACATTATTCAAAGGATTGAATAATTAATAAATGAAAATGAATGTAACTGGAAACTATAGGATTGCTTACTTTTGAGTACTTCATAGTATATTACTTTATTTTTCATATTTCCTCTTATATATATTCAGTGAAGTTAGGAATAGATCATTTGGTGGTTTCCTTATGGTATTGGTATCAGAAACTATTTTTGTAATGTGTTTTGACCCAAATAGAATATATGGTTCTAGGTATAGATAAGGGAAAACACCCTTCTTTATCAAGTACATGATTGTTGTTGGAGATGGAGAGCATGGAACCATAATGAGGATTGCGATGCTGTTGGAATTTACTTATTTTTTGTAATTTTTTTAGTATATTATTTACATCATTTAGACTTGTTTAGATACTTTCATAGATACCTGTCCCATGCATCATTTATTATTTATATGTTGTAGTTGTTTAAATCAGTAGTATTCTAATATTTACTTTTGTTGCATGGTATTACTACATCGGCTACTATTTAATATTTGATTCTTCCATGTTAATATTTCAATGAGGGCTTATTTTACCCATTATTAGACTTTGGCCCTCACTACTTGTTGGAAGCCTTTAGAATTTGTTTAAATGTGCTTGATGTCATGTGACCAACCTGGTATGAGGCACCCTTGGGTGGAACCCAGAACCAGGACGTTACAAAGTGGTATCACAAGAGGTTATTTTAATCTTTGAATTACTATTTGGAGCCTATATACAATTATTGGAAGGAATATATAGTTTTTAATAATATTTTACTAGGAGAAACTAATACATGTACAGGTAAAAGCCAAGTTACCTCAAATATTGAAATTTTTTTGGTTTTTCAATTGTTAGAGTTGATTTGATTTCACTAATGGGTGACACACTTGTTCTGTGCTGTTATGATTTATATAATTTTGGTTCCATTTATATTGAAACCCAATGATATGAGGGTATTCCATCTCATGCATCATATAGGAACTTTCTAGAGATCACATGTCATACATTCTTGTCATGCCATTTTGGGCGCATTACTAATTGCATGTTGTTATGATAGATGTTGTGCTAGATATGAATATAATTATGATAGATTCATGAATAAATAATTGATATTTTTATAGGGTATTGGAATAAGTAATGTTTCATTTGGATGGATGCAAAACATTGGTCCTAGAGGTGTTATGGTCCCTATTGGATAATAATTTTGTGGAAAATGTTTTATCTTTAGTTTAATTTTGTCATGTTATGATATGTATAAGGATAAAAAACATATATTATTCTGAGCATGGGATCTCATGGGTAACAATATGTCATGAATTGGAATTTTTTTTATTTTTAAGGGTTAGAGAGATGTTTTAGAGGATTACTGTTCAAAAACCCAGACAACACGATGTGTGGTGTTATGAACACACGCCATGTGTTCTTCTATTCTGGAAGAAACTTTTTTTCTTAAGCACACAATGTGTAGTATTTAACTATTTGAATGGCTATGTGAGAAGAGACACAGGGTTAGAAAACTTTGGTAGAACATGCTGTGTCTATATTGTAATCAAGGTGATTTAAAGGCCTGGTTTCCAGCTGTGTGACTAACGACATAAGTGGATGAAATTTGGATGGTACACATGGGGGATCGACTGTGTATTCGGCCATGTGACTAACGAAACTGTCTGTTAGAATATATGTGGTACACACCATGTCTAGGTTGAACACTCTATGTAGTGTTACCCAAGAGAGAACCATGTAGTTCTAGCCATGTTAAAGAACATGGGCATGAGGGAAGATTCATGTACACTCTATATCACAGGAGGAACATGCCGTGTGTATGGGTGCAACATGACCAAAACTAGAAAAGGTCTATGCCATGTTAAAAGCATAATGGAAAATGTTATATGGTGGTTATACACACTATTTAACCTTATTTAGTAAAACATGAATGTTTTTATTCTCCGATTCCTTTCATGTGCTTTTATGATATTTTCCTTAATATTCATTAACTAAGGTGTGTGCTTGACCATGAAAAGTCATTCCAAAATGATTTTCTTAAGTTCTATGCTAGATATAGGGAAATGATAAGACACTGGAAATAGAAGACCAGACACCACCAGCAAATCCTTCTGTCATACCAGTCTTGGAACCTGCTATTATACCAGATGCAGTTGCTGATGAACAGTTACGTGAAGTATTTTTGAGGATGTTATAGGGTTTTTAGGGAACACCGCATCCTATCCCATCTATTGAAGAGATGGCATGGGTGTTCCAGTAGAAACATCCTCCCACTGGTTTAGGTATAGAGGACCACATGCTAAAGGGTCACGGTTTGAGGCCATTCTTGCTATCTCTTAGCATATAGAGATTCCACTAGAGAGAAAGGTGTATCTTTCAATGTACATGCTCTGTGATTCGGCTAAGAGATGGTGGGATAATATCTCATAGGCTATAAATCATCATGATATGGCATGGGAAGGGTTTCAGAGGAAATTATATGAATACTTATACCCCAAGACATTGAGGGCTGATTGAACCCAAGAGTTCATGCATCTAGAGTAGGGCACTCCCTCATTTTAGGATTACACATCTCGTTTCACAGAGCTTCAGTGATTCACACCTATTCTGGGAGGTGATGAGTAAAATTTGGATAAGTGATTTGAGGATGGTATTAGGCATGTAATCCAATCATATATGAATAACTTTTGTATGACTTCAGTGATGGATATAGTGAACCAGGTGATGATGACTGAGAAAAATATGAGGGAGTTGGAAGATGCGAGCCAGGGCGGTGCTGCATCTATGAATGGTACTCCTTCAACAGAAAGAGAGAAGTGTTGTAGGGATATTTCACATGTTTTTTCTTCAGGTAGCCAGGTGGTATGCTACTAGTACAAGAATATTGGGCATATGAGACCACATTCCCTGAAGAACCTGATTGTGTGCCGATCATACAGAAAGATGGGCCATATTCATTGTTTTTTTTTCGGGTGTTCTGACCAGCTTTGAGTGATATGGGTTATGTTATGACTACATGTTCAGGTGTAGGACCACCATTTTCCCATCAGTTAGAGAAATAGGGTTTGTTAGGCAATTCAAGTTGAGGAGGTGGTCGTGGCCGTGGTAGCTAGATTCTAGGTTCTCAGCGACGATAGGGTTAATCAGCTATGGGTAGTCAGGAACGGTCCTTGGTCCACAATGCCGGTCAAACTTTTACAGTGGAGCAGATCCAGTAGGATCAGGATCCTAGAACCTCTACGATTAGAGGTACGATTCTATTTTCCTAATTTTTAGCTTCTAATCGTTTTGATATAGGGGATTCCTATAACTTCACATCTATTGCTGTTTTGGAGAGCCCCAGGCTTTTTATCATTACTTATAAGGATATTTTGATGGTAGAAACTCTGTTGGGGATTAGAATGGAGAGTGTAGATCAGTTAAAATAGTATTCCCATGATTTTTCTGGGCTTCCCTTCTTAAAAAACCTCTACGTGTTTGAGATCACATGCTTTGATGTCATTATCGGAATGGATAGGTCAGTCTCCATCTTGGCCTTTGTTGACTTCTATTATTATAGGGTGAGTTTCATGTCATTATAGGGTTGGTATTTTCAACATATGGGCCAATTGGATGCCCAAGTGAGCAGATCTACACCCGGTCATCAATGGTTCCAGGTAATTACATCTTAGATTGCTAGATTATATATGGATGACATGGGGACTTCACAGATGGTCTTTCCTACTTTCATGGATCCTTTTAGAGATGTCTTTCTAGATAGAGTTTTTCAGGTTATCCTCTAGATAGAGAGGTAGATTTTTTCTATTTATCATATTCTAGGAGCAGTACTGATGTCTATTCCTCCTTATAGGATGGCTACAACAGAGTTACAAGATCTCAAAAAATAGTTTGAGGAGTTGCAGGAAAAGGGTTTCATCCAACACAATACTTATCTATGGGGTTTACCTTTCCTATTTTCGAAGATGGTGGATGGTACCCTCAGACATTGTGTGGATTATCAGAACCTAAAACGGTTGACTATTAATAACTGATATCCCTTATTGAGGATTGATGATCTCTTCGAACAGCTTCGAGGAGCACAAAAATTATCGAAGATTGAATTGAGATCAGGTTATCATGAGTTTTGAGTTTTACTATCAGATATAACTCTTACTGAAAATTGTAGTAGGTATGGTCTATAAGAGTATTTGGTTATGCCATTCGATCTCATGAATACACCAATAATTTTTATGGCACTCATGAACTGAGTGTTCCATCTGTACTTGGATTCTTTTATGGTAGTCTTCATGGAAGATATATTGGTGTACAATCACAATTGACGTGACTATTCCATCCATCTTGAGATCATGTTGAGTACACTAAGAGAGCATTAGTTATATTCTATGATCTCAAAATGACACTTATGGATGGACTAGATTAACTTCTTGGGTAATGTTATATCAGTGACAAGAGTTTTAGTAGACCTAGAGAAACAGAGAGAAGTAGTTTAATGGGATCATCAAAAGAACTTCTTTGAGGTACAGGGTTTTCTGGGGTTGGATCGATGCTAAAGTCACTTTATACAAGATTTTTCATGCTTAACAGTGTCATTGTAAATCCAAACTATGAATGGTGAAAGGTAATTGTGGAAATATTCTTATCATCCATCCTTTTAAGAGATGAATGGGAGACTGAATTCAGCACTAATACTAATTTTTAAAAAGTTGAGAAAGTTTTACACTATTTTTTATGTTGAATCATGTATCATGCTTGGAGAAATGATTATGATGGTGGGAAGGAGTCGTTGCATATGGGTCTTGACTATAGAGGCCACAAGAGAGGAATTACCCAATGCATGATCACAAGTAAGTTGCAGTTGTGAATTCTTTATTCTACTGGAGACATTATATTTTGGGAGAGAATTTTGTGGTGTATACTGACCACAAAAGCATAAAGTATATCTTTAATCAACATGATCTAAATTTGAGACAATGAAGGTGGGTTGAGTACCTTTAGTCTTTTGACATTGAGCATGTCTCCATTCTGAGGAAGGGAAACATAGTGGCTGATGCATTGGGAAGGAGGACTCAAATACAGGTATTTTAAGATGCTAGAATTGATTGGTTGATTATGGATCAGTTATCTAAGATTCAATTGGAGGTTCATGACATACAAGGGAAGACATTTCTTTCTTCTATAGCTATTACCAATACTCTACTAGATCGAGTGAGAATGAGGAAACTATCAGATTCTGAAGGCTTATTCCCACAGGACAGTGGGTCAGTCAAGGAACTTACTCCTAGGTGAGCCATAGGTGGGTATGAGGTCTTGAATTTTAATGAGAGAGTATGGGTATCAACAGAAATACACGATGAGCTATTAGGATATTTTCATGCCTCAGCATGGGTAGTCAATCCAGGTGTCACCAAGATGTATCGATACCTACATCGTCAGTATTTGTGTACATGTATGAAGAAGGATGTAGATGGTTTTGTTTTGATATGTTCCACCTCTAAGTTGGTGAAGGAAAATCATCAGAGACTGACATGGCTTTTAGAGAAGTTACTCATTCCTGAGTTGATGTGGAATGATGTAGAGATGGATTTTGTGATGGGTTTACTGGGGTCACCTTGAGGGAATGATGTAGTTTGGGTTGTGGTTGAGAGACTCATGAAAGTTTCTTATAACTTACCAATTAAGGAAACCTTCAGTGTTGACATTCTGAGAAGGTAGTTCATCAGAGAGATGGTACATTTTCATGGGTTTCCACACTCTATCATTTAAGACAGGGATGCCCGGTTTAATTCTCATATCTGGAAGGGAATATAGAGGGATCTGGGTACATAGGTACTTTTGAGTACAACTTTTAATCCCTAGATAGATGGCTAGTCTGAGAACACGATTCAGGTTTTGGAGGACATACCTCATGCATGAATTAAGGATTTGGTAGTTCTTAGTAGAAAAAAATACCCCTATGGTAGTTTTCCTACAACAATAGTTTTCAAGAGATGACTCAAATGGAAACTTATGAGGTTTTGTATGGTAGTCCATGAAGATCACCCCTATGTTGGATGGAGGTAGGAGAGGCACCTATTCCTGGACCTCGTCACGTCTGAGATACCACTAAGCAGGTGGAGTGGATTCGAAAGAGGATGGATACTACATGTTCTCACCAAAAATCTTATACAGATTGATAGAGAATACCTATAGAGTTATAGGACGGAGATTGGGGTTTCTTTCATGTCACACCGAGGTTGGGACATAGGAGGATTAGGACACATGGGAAGCATTCAACAAGATATGTCAGGCCGCTTGAGGTTTTGGAGAGATTCATGTTAGTTGACTATTGGTTGGAGTTAACTCATATGTAACATATTAAGAACGACATATCCTGCGTTTCTCATCTAAAACATTACTTTTTAGACCCATATCATGTTATTTAACCTGAGGAGGTTGAGTTAAAGGTGGATGAATCCTTCAAGGAGCACCCTATATGAGTTTTGGATTACAACATAAAGGGTATCTATGGCCAGTGTACTCCACTCGTACTAGTGCTATGGTAGCATGAGAGAGTACATGATGAGACTTGGGAGAGGGAGTATAACCTTCAATCATAGTGACCAGAGTTTCTCATAGATTCTTTTTTCACCACCATTGGAAGATAAATTTGGGTACAAATTCCTTTAAGGGGGGAAGTTTGTAAGAACCCAGATCTTCATTTTAGTTAAGGATCATTATTTTAGTTTTTTAAGGAAAAATAAACAGTTGGGGATTTATATAAGTACAAACTGCATACATTGGATTACACTCTATGTCCTCAGTTTCCACACATAACCGGGTACTGGCTATGTAACAACCATGTACATGGTTGTGTAGGTGGCTTGGAAGACCGCCTAAAGCGAGGGCCAGTTGAGGCTAGTACACGGTGTTTAAGTTAAATTAACATGCCATGTACATTTTGATTATTTGATTAATTGACTTGGGGTCCTGTCTCATCTCCATAAATGGATTCTTCTACCCTTGGTTCATAGAGGAGAGCGATGAACAATGGAATATCATTGAGCTCTTCACGTTTCTCCATCCCTTCCCCCATTGAGATGGCATCAGGTTTTTTGTATTCCCAATGGTGAGTTATCTCTTCCCATAGAACATATCTTTATGATTTAACATCTCCTATGAGTTATCAAGGGTTTTTATTTTTTACCCTCTTTACATATCTATGTCTTTATTGGCCGATTTAAGGAACGACATTCAGGAGTGTTCATCATGCCACTTCAAGGTAAGTGGTTTGTGCCTTTATTTGATTGTCATTGTATTTTTATGCCTAAAGTGTCGAATACCAATGTTTTTGGTATTACGTGTTTTTGCCTAAAATTTTATTTTAGGCATTCTTTGTTTCCATACCTCCAGTGGTTAGGATGGAGTTGCTATTTTATGTGAGATACATGTGTTTCAAATGGTGAAATTTTGAAAAAGGGAAATTGACTGTGAGAGAATCCTGAGGTAGGGTCATTTAGGTATATTTACTATTATGTTGACCAAGAGGTATTGACTATGAATGATTCTAGGTGGGTATAGAGCTGAGGGGTAAGACCATTAGAGCTACCCAGTGGGTCATTATTAAATGATTGTTTAATCATAGGGAATTTACTGTAAGGGATTCCAGGGGGTCATTATAATATATATTTTACTATGAAGACCAAGGGGGTATTGACCGTGTGATCCAACCAAGTGGTGTTTGTAAATGATTAGTTCCATGTGGGACTAAATGGGTTAGATTGTGTGAGATTTACTAGAGGGTCATTATTTATTTAATTGTTGATATGTTGAACCATAGGGGTTAGACTGTGAAAACATTCTCTGAGGGTTGCTTTTAAAATGGTTGAATGATTGTGATGAGTCCACAAAGCCAAATAACAAGCATGGAATCACTCTTACTTGGTATGTTTATATGGTCTTACTAGATATCTGTTGTTACTATTGTATAGGGCGATATGGAGCATAGGATAGATCCCAAGGATACATTATTCAATAGATTTAATAATTAATAAATGAGAATTAATATAATTAGAAACTATAGAATTGCTTTCTTTTGTGAAATTCCTAGTTTATTGTTTGATTTTTCATATTTCCTGCTATATATATTCACTGACAGTTAGGCATAGATATTTTGGTGGTTTCCTATTGGGATTCATCTCACACTCTTTTTGGGTCATGCTTTTGGACCCAAACTGATTATACGGTTGTAGGTATAGATAAGGGAATGCTCCCATCTTCATCATGTACCTGATTTCTATTGGGGATAGAGAGCATAGGACCAAGATGAGACTTGCAATGTTGTTGGAGTTTACTTCCTTTCTGTAATTTTGTTTTAGTATTGTATTTCCAGCATTGTGACTTGTTTGGATACTTTCCTAGATACCTGTGACATACATAATTTATTACATATATGTCAAAGTTGTTTATATTATCACTCTTCCACTATTTACTTTGGTT
The DNA here is from genome assembly GCA_963277665.1 of Viscum album. Taxonomy (NCBI): domain Eukaryota; kingdom Viridiplantae; phylum Streptophyta; class Magnoliopsida; order Santalales; family Viscaceae; genus Viscum; species Viscum album. Next base: position 54,300,851 of record OY728143.1, on the reverse strand, counting down.
GCATGGTATTATTTCTTTTGCTACTATTTACTATTTGATTCCTCCAGGTTACACTACCAACGAGGGTATAGTTTTCCCATTATCAAACCTTGGCCCTCACTATTAGTGGTCAGGCTCTAAAGTTTGGGAAAATGCACATGAGGTTATGTGAACAACCAGGTATGAGGAACCCTTGGGTGGAATGGGGAACCAGGACATTACATCATGGATGATGTCACATGGTTTCTCATCATCGAGAATATTTCAAATATAATTAAAAGAGAGATAGAGATGAATAGATTAAAATGTATAAGTGTATATTAAATAATGGAATATATTCATTAAAATGGATCCCTTTATCATATCATTTTCTCCCACTTACTACATTTTTCATTAAGATTAAAAAATTAACAGTATGTAGAAAATGATTCCTTACATTCTTGGTAAGGATATCTAAGTAATAATAACATTAAAGAGAGATTAATATTTAGTTATTATGGTGAACAAGTTGAATTAAATGATGAAGAGGCCAATGTGACATGTAATGTCAAAGGAACCTTAATAATGTCCTTCAAATAAATAGGTATTAACAGGTGGAAATTTTATTCTCTTATCATTATATATATCTATGGATTTTTAAATGCAATGAAGTTAATCAAATACAAAAGTACGTTCTTATACATGAGGTAGATTCATCAATTTTATGTCAGGTTTATGTTATTATTTTTGGGTATTAAATAAAATATTCCTATTATATATTTTTATAAATATAGTAACCAAGTTAGAAAATAAACATTAAAAGTTGTAAGGTGTGTTGTCTAAGTGGAAAAAATGGTCATTTTTAGTTAGCGGTGAGAACAACACAACATCAAATTTCCATGTAAGTGATTCTAGTTGAACATTTGTTTAGTATTTATACAACATTAATCTCACATGTCCAATTTACATAAGGATAAATTATTCCAGTTTAGTAATGAATATTGTTTCTGGTGTCTAATACTAAATCAATTGTTTAATGATACATGAATTATATGAAATTCGTGATGAAAATAAATTGCAAGACATATATAACAAGTTTTAAAAAGATAATATTTTTTCATGAAAATTTTTGTTTTCAAGGATCTAACTATTTTGGATTTAGAATCTTTGTAGAGATATTCGGTACAATCAATACACTTATGTAGGTAGTTTTGGAAAATTAATCCCTTATCATTAAGGTTAGCGACAATGATTTCAGAACTAGTTCATATAGAGAGCGTGAACTAATCCAAGGGTAATGTATTCGTATATATAAATCATAAGATTCATTTAAGTGTTTTATTAATTTAAAAGTGAATTATCATATATTAATGGTAAAAATATATGATTTACTTTGGGGATGCAAGATAAAAAAATCTTTACCAAGAAACCATTGATCATTAAAATGTAGCATGGTAATTCCTAAATTCACATTACCTTATACACATACGAGAAATGATTCTAATATGTAGGATCATTTATGAGTATTACATGATAATATTGATTAAAAAAATGTATCATGGAATAGTTCAAAAACATAACATTCACTATACACATCAGTCTCATGATTTTAGTAAAATAAAAAAAAATTTAAAACTCATGAATTCAATAAAATTATGTTTTTAGACATTCTATAAAAATAGAGATGTTATCCCATAAACATATTCCAACTATAATGACAATGGATATTAAGCGAGTTTTAGTAGGATATAAATCTTTTTTCAAGAGTACATGTTTTTTGATGCAATGTGTTTTTTAGGATATAAACAAACTTGCATAATGAAAAATATATCCTACATAAAAAGTAAATATCCTAACAGTTTCTTATGATAATACAAAAAACAAAATGATTGAAAATATATAGTTAAGAAAGATAATTAATTTCTATAAAGGGATCAAAATAAATTTTGAGATATAGGGAGAAATAGTGGTCTGTGTTTACTCAATTCTAGCGACCAAAAAATAGTTTTCGAAGGAAAAAATTCTACAATATATGTTGAAAAGGAATATTCCAAAGAAAAGAAATGATTTTTCATAAGGGTAAAACCATGGTGATGGTTTTTTCTTCACTATACATGGAAAAACTTTATTTATTGAGAATAAAGTTTTTTACAAGTAGGCAGTGTAATGCTCCTAACCCTAGTATCCCATTTTTTTTGGTTACATTATTATATAGGACCGATATATATTGAATCACATCCATAATTAACCCACCATTCATTAGTTTTTTGAACATAGATTCATAATTTAAACTTATATTAAAATTGATAATATAAAATATACCACCAAAAATCCTTTGAGGAAAACATTATTCTCCTAGATAACACTTCATATCAATCATAATAAAAATATTGACATCCTGAGGAAAAATAAAACATATGAAACATGTGATCTCAGATGAACAAAAAGATTTAGTTACTACATATTCTATAAAAAATAAAAATAAACAATTATGTAATGGTAAATAATCAAAACAAAATATATTTAATCAATAACATGTGCTTAATATGACCAGAATAATAGATGATAAAACAATTCTATATTAATAATCACATGATAATGAAAACATAACCATGGATATTATACTAATCATATAATAAATTGTAAATCAATAAATAGTCTCATAATAATGGAATACATGATGAAAAACATCATAACATGCCATTAGGAAGTCATCCAAGAAACTATACCTAAACATGCAAGACATAAGCCAATACCCAAACTAGATTGTCTTATAATACCTATTGATATATCGAGGGGCTATAGTAGGCCATGTACATAAAATATTATGTCTAATAAATTATTTATTTTTATGTGGTGAAACATAATCATCATACCCATTCTTATTGATGCTAGTATATAAAATATAAATAACATTCCACCTAAAATAATCATTATCATAGACTATCTAGAGAAATGTGGTGAATGATTTCAAAACATTACATCCCCAGTCGAAATGATCATTAAAAATTTAATTAAATATATATGATGGTATTATATGAGATAAGACTTAATGGAGCATATGATTCTAAAAATTATGTCTACATAGATGGAAATATTTTAAATTAGATCATTGAAAAATTATTGAGGAACATACCTTTTTTCACTTTGGAAATCACATATCTTTAAAGAAGATAATAATTATTAAAGAAAAAATTTTATTTGAAGATATACTTGTAAACATTTAAAGGATGATTTCAAAAATTATTTCATCATGATGGTGGGAAGATACTATCATTCTGTTTAATTTAAAAAAAATCCATTTGTATTTCTGTTAGAAAAGATTCCAAGATATATATTTAGAGGGCTAAAAAATAAACCTTTCAATACAATTATTAAATTGCCAAACATGAGTAAAAATTTATTTAAACATATCATAAAGGTTTAGTAGAAAAATTTTGTTTTTTAGAAAACTTGTGCATGGATGAAAAGCTGAGTTTTAAGGGAAACAATAAAAGGATAATTTTTAAAAGGGTGTCATTTATAAAAATTAAATCATTGAAGTGAGAATTAATAAAAATAATAAATTATGTTTATTTTTTGTAAAAAAATATAAAAATGTGGAAATAAAATCATATGATAATATGAAGTCTTTCCACACATTATCTTAAATGCACATAATAAAAGATATATACTTCTAAGCCAAAAAATTAAAATTGGTTTTAGAAACCTCTTACCACATTGTAATATGTAAAATCGTATTCCCTAAAAAAGTAATATTTATCAAATGAATCATTTAATAAATTTATGATAATGATATTTTTGATATGATATATCAAATATAAGTATATACAGAACACATAAGAAATAAGTTATGAACAAGACATGTATCTGATAGTTTTAAAAGTGAAATAAAAAACCATTACCTCATGATTCCCATTAAAGTTTCATACATTTCCATCACCTAAAAAGGGAAAATGATTTATTGATTCATTTAAGAATTATTATCATAATTATAATACCTAATATGACACATTAATTACATATTACCATTATTTAATTAATAATATTTCACTATTGTCATTGTTTCGAGTGAGTTTGATTCATAGTTGTTTCATTTCTGTATAATTATGGAATTTCTAATGAAATGGAAATAAAACTGTAGAAGTGAAATAAAATGGAATTAATGGACTTAATGAGTTTTAAATTTCATCATATATCATTTTTATTTCTGTTATGTGAACGAATCATTTCATATAGCATTAGTGATAAATTATTGGTTTATTTATATGGGTTTTCCAACCATCAATAATTAGTACCATTTTATTTTAATTATTTATATATATTAGCTTTAGAACATGAAATAAGTTATATTATACCTTTTAAATATTATCCTTAAACATAATATATTTATTATCAATGTTTAATTTAGTAGTAGAAGAAATAAAGAAATATTTTCCACTGTGAAGGTTAACTTCCATATATTTGATAATGGTTTCATATCATTGTATAGAATGCGTTAATAAGATGTATTGATATAAGTAATTCCATTAAAAAACTAAAACTTATCTATATACATGAAAATAGAGTTATAATTCCTTAATTGATGTTAGATGTGATGTAGATGTAGAAAATGTAGTTAAATTAATAGAGGATATTTGAAAAAGTTACCAATTTAATATCACATCTTTAAATGAACCATTAATAAACTTTTAATTGGACTTCGGTTGAGACCAACAACACATATATGTAGGGTGAGTGGGTAGGAGAGGCTTTAGTAGATATTTTAAGGGATTAATGGATTGAGAGGTTAAACGGGGTGGTGAGGGTGGTATTTATACTTGAGTAGTGAGGTTTTAAGTGATTAAATAATTATTAATTTATATTTAGTAGTATAAAATAAATATTTTCTTTAAAATAAGAGCATGGTAACGTAAGGGAATTAAAGGGGTTTATAGAAATAGAGGCCCATAGAATCACCACATTTGGGTGGATTTAATTCAAAATAATTTAAATGGTAATTAATATTTCATAGATTAGAAATTTTCCAGAAACACATCGACCAACCATTTAATTTTTTAGATTTTAGGTATTTCATGATTTTAAATTTTAACTTTAAACCACTATATTATTTTAAATATACTGGGATAAATCTTTTTTTACCATGGCAACATTTTATTGATAAAAAGATACTTTATAACCTAACATGAACCTCTTGATTCCCAATATGAAATAATTTTCTAAAAATTAAAAACAAATAAGTTAAAAAATTTATTTAAAATTTAATATTCAAAACTCAACCAGAACCAATTTTTTTGGAACAATGTGTTTTAAACACCAAAAAAATATTTTAAAAAAACAATGTATAAATATTTATTAAATGTAATTTATTAAATGATATCTAAATAAAAATTTCATATGATAAATTGATATTAACTGAAAATCATAAAATGACATTTTAATATAAAGAAATTGAGGGATTTATAAAAAATAGAATTTTTTACTTTTTATTGAAAAATGAAAATTCTTAATCAATTTTGAAATATTAAACCTAATATAATATTAACATTATGAATCAAAAAATTATGTTCATTTTAAAAATAAATTTTCCAAATGTTTTAAATATTAATTATATTTATTTTCTCAAATGAATCCATAAAAACATCTTTTTTAAGAATACATATATTTGAAGAATAAAATGTCACCACTAGAAACAATGTGTTCATTTCCTATGAATAATTTAATTTTTATTGAATATAAAAATAATATTTCTTTTATAATAAAATTAAAATTATTATGAACCTCTAATTTAATGGCTAGTTTATAATGTTAGTGTTAAAATAATAAAATTTTGGAGTTTGTTAGATATCGCTGTTTAATGAAACCTAAGATATCGAACATAGTTTTATTATAACATATTGGAGAATTAAATTCTACCCCCATTCATTAAATTTTATTCTCAAAATTTATACTTATTATTGGTAATCTTGGAATTGAAATTTTAACATACCCTTATGGAAATCCCACATTGAAAAAAGGGTAAATAAAACATCCTATTAAAAGAGGAAAATAAAAATGTGAAGGTCACCACAGAACTACGTTTCCATATAGAAGAAAATTAGTTGGAATTGAAAATATTTATATGGAATAATAATCTAAATATAATGTTCTAGTGAACAGTTATAGGTAACTTAGTTAAGATAAGGTTACAGAAAAAAAGACCATAAACCAAATAGTTCTGAAAAATGTCTTTGATATCATCAAATATAATGATAATAGGATAAAACTTCATTTCAAAATCATTTGAGAACATATAAATTAATTATTTAATTTCCTAAGTAAAATCACACCATTTGGTTGTGACTTGGTAAATTTGTGCTTCATTTCATTTTGTAAGCAATCAATTTGAAATTTCAACACCTAAATAAGTAGTGGAAAATATGATCCATAATTGGATGAAAATTAATTCCTTATATCTCTTGTTGTCATAATAACCAATTGTTTAGCATAGGGTATCCAATATTCATTGACATTCACATTGTTAAGTAAAATATTAATCTATAAAACCTCATCTAAATTTAAACATAAATTTTTTTATAAATGTTTACCATCATGAACCTTCTGAAATATTAAAACACCAAACATTATAAAGAATGAAAATATAATTTCAAAATAAACTTATAATTTGTCAATAAAAATTTTAGTTTATATTATTAATAACATATAAAATAAATTAATACCTTCATTCGATATTCTCTTAAAACACAGTAACAACCTGAACTACCCAAAAAACAGCCAGAGAACTTTAATACTTCCTTAAAACTCATGTAAAACATAGATTGTTGAATATTTTCCTCAAATAAAAATGATTAATAAACTATAAAAAAGTTATCTCAAAACACCAAATCAATAAAAAAATTCATGGTCACCAATTTTTCCCCATAATCACCTCTTTAGTTTTATCTCAACATCAAGAAAATATTATGATTTATCCTCTCTTAAAAAACATTTTTCAAAAAGTTCCATTTTCCACTGAATTATTTTTCTAACTACCATTCGAAACATGATTTTAAATCCATTAATAAATAAGAATATCATAAAATAATCAAATTTATCTCTAATATCAAAAATATAATACTTTTAAAATATATTTCATGTATCCATATACATATACAAAATAATAATTCAACTTATACTGTATGAATAGAATAATATTCACCCTGATCATTTTTCTTCTTTTTGAGTATATTCCCTTTATTCTTTGGGAATTAATTTTCATAGTGTACCATCTCCTTGTAGTTGAAACATTGAAAACATTATTTATTTCCCTTTCAAATCGTGAGCCTGGTGGAATTTCTTTCCACACTTGTAACAAAATCCCCATCCCTTCAAGCAAGCACTAAGGAATTTCATACTAAAATTATCACATTTGGGGGAATTATTATATATTTTATTACCACTATCCATTTAATCGTTCATATTATACTTCTTGTTCTCTCTTTTAGAAACATAAGAAATTGAAAATTACCTCACTATGATGGTGGCACATGATATTATATCCTCGTATGATGAGAAGGTTTGGCATACAAATTCCCTTATAATTAGGGTTTAATCCCATCAATGAAATGGTCAATATTACTATTTAGATTACTTATGAAGTACATGGAATGCATTTCAAACCTTTTAATTTAGTTTTCATACTAAAACAGAATTATTACCCTCTATTTCTCCTAGACTAAAGATTGGGATCTCCATATATTCTCTCTGTTTTCATGGAAAATACTTATTCGTGAGAATTTCTTAAAAATATTTCCATTATATGATTTCTATTTCATTTTATTCCTTTTTTTGAACCGAAAACAACCATTAATTTTTTATCTCTCAAGAGAATATAAAATACTGCGATAACATTCCATATTTTATTACAACTCATGGTGATAGATATATTTTTGTAGGATAATATCCTTTTCTTAAATATAAATAGATTTTTAGTTTCATTGAATAATGGAGGAATTTGACGCATGAATAAGTATAACATTGTTACACCACATTGTGGAAGAGCAGGTTATTACAGATGGGTATGGTTATTAATCATAACCTAAGTCGACTATCCCAATATAGTTATAAGTTGTTCAAATACAGCTGAAACCCAGTGTAACACCCCATGATTTTATGAAACAATCTTTTAATTTCTAATAAATTCAATCAGTTTGATATTTTTCATTTCACATAGTACAGAATATAGATTTTGTTATATGAAAAACACTTTGTTTGGATTTAATTATATGAAAAAATATAGGTATGTATTACACACAACATCATCTTAGATTACAGAATACAAAACATTATTCTTGGCTTTTGTTACACACAACGTCATGTTTCTTAGATAGCTTGCGTTATATGAAAGAATTACTTTTACCGAATAATAGGAAATTATTAAAATATTATTATTTAATATATATTAATATATAACCTAGATGTTAAATAATAATTTTTGAATATTATTATCTATATTATGAAAATATAAGTTCTTTAATATGAATTCATTTGTTACCAAATAATTAGAAATGAAAATATATATCAATTGATTATAAAAGAAAAAGTTTTATTTTTACGCTCCCAAATTCATTTTTCCTTTATAAAATAAATAAATTAAAATTAGGGAATTATCTTAAAGAAATATCTATGTTATATATTCCGTAAAATTTTTTATATTCATCCAATACATTTAATAGGCATAATATAATATCCAACATAATCTTATGCATAAAACCTATTTTTTAAAAGGAATTTTATTTCCTTTTAGTGGAGAAAAATTTTAGAAACAATTTTTTTACAATTTTAGATTTTTTATGAAAAAGTAAACTTCTTTTTTAAATTTTTATTATCAAAATTTAGTTTTATTGAATTTTTTTTATTATTCTAATAAGATTTATTGTTGATGAATAGGGAAAATACTGAATTTTCATTGAAAATAAATTTTTCATCGAATTAATTTATAACATTTAATTATAATTCTAATTCGTTTTAATGTCTAATGAGATAAAATTTTTATCATATAAAAAAATTTGGGTCATTGGAATCAATTTTACATTGAATTAAAAGTCAAAACATTTCAATCTTTTGCATGTTTTATCTTTAATAACTCGTTTTCTCACCCTGTCAATAGGATTAATTTTAAATTAATTTATGAGAATTATGGGTTTCAAATAAGATAAAATGTATTCCATTTTTCAAATCATAAGGTCCAAATTATGTAAATAGGTTCCTTTTTTGGACATTATGAATAATAATTTTAGTAATATTTTTTATTACCACAATTAAAGGTAAATCAGGAAATTAAAGGTAAAAATAATATTATAACTAATTTAAAATTAGACTAAAACTTATGCTAATTTTATTATATGAGTTTTTTACAACCAGAATCATCCTTAGTTTATGATTTTATATCAGTATGGACCCACTTGGAGGAATTAAAATCTTTTATATTATTATATTCAATGGAAATAAAATTTTGTGACACTATTGTTTTTAATAAGAGAAATATTTTTAATATGGTGTTATAAAATAGTTATTTTCATATATATATAGTATTTGAAAATATTATCTTTTTTTGTATATATTGAGAAATTATTTATAAATTTTAGGAGGGAAATAAACATTGAATAAATAATCATGTCGTAATTTTTTAATTAATGATAGAATCAAATAAATGATATTAGAAATATTAAAATAAATATTATTTGATATAATTAATGCAATAAAAAAAATTTCTGGATGACATTGAGATGTTAGTGATAAGTTAAATTATTTGGATCAAAGATATCATATTGTTATGATTTTTTTAAAAGTCATGTAATTAATATTGACAGAAATGACATTATTGATATTTTAAACTAAACAATATTTTATTAAATTATATATAATTTATAAAATATTAATATTCAGATGAATAATTTTGATAATTCCTAAAATTTTATAATTTACTCATTTATGGTTAGTTTTTCATTTTATTGTAACTATATTAGCCCATAAGTAGTAAAATCAAATGTTGTCATAGTATGAACTAATGGGAATAATTAGGGGTTAAAGACAAAAGATGTGGGTAATAATATTACCTAAACATATCTATTAATTATTAAATGGTATTATTCAGATAAATAATCATCGTATCTTCATCATATCTTACCTCTGAGCCATTTTAAATAAAAAATTAATTTATTTTAATTAAAACTTTTAGGAGATTCCATGTGTGCCCCTCCCCCCTCTTATAAATAGTAACCATATATTCTATTTTTTAACACATATAAAGACCCTATAATAAGTCAAAATATTACCAATTATCCCAAAAAATCCATACCATAATCATATAAGCCTTACATTTGGTCATAAAGCCAACCTATGTAGTACTTTTTTGTAAATAAATACGAGATACACAAAGAAGAGGTAATGTTCATCAATGAAATTTTTTATTTTATTTCATCCTTGAACTAATTAAATTATTTTGATTTCATGTTTATATAATATCCTCAGTATCATAAATATTCTAGGAAGAATTTATATTATGTATTAAAGATAAAGTCACAAAAAAATCCCATTTAATGTGTAATGAACTTATCATTCTTATGTAAGGTGAATTACTACTTCATGAAATGATACTGTTCGCTTTTCCTTTACTAACTATCATGGTTTGGAATTGGGATGGAAAATATATTTTTATAAGAAAAATATGATATAATTATATTTTATTAATGATAATATCATAGGTAAATTTTTTCCATCTAATATTTTGGGAAAATGATAATGTTGCTCATGCATACGTATGACATACCATCTCCATGATGTGATGTGATTCATTATTCACTTATATATCATAGATGGTAAAAATGATTATTTTTTATGAATATATATGTTTCATATGAGATAAAAATTAGTATGTAATGATAATATATCATATACATTCCTATCTTTTAACCCGCCAAGAAAATGTAAACAACATTAATGCGTACGTACAACCTACCATCTCTATGAATGATGTATTCCATTATATATATATATATATATTATAATAGTATTATAAATTTTTATATACAGTATTTATATTATATATAAGTCATGTTTTACATTCTATAAATAAGTGAGTCATGATTTAATAAAGAGGATCAAGAATGAAAGGTCAAAACACATACGATAAAAAAAGCAATTGTGACATAATAATGTTAATTTAACATGATCATTGTTAATAAATAGGTAATAAAAGGTCATAATAAAATCATATATTGTATAAATATATGAATATAATTCTATGGTAGATGTATAATAAACTTATATTTATTATTTAGGTGTTTTTAATTTTTCTAAAGGAAGTCCAGACATAAGGTACAAGAAATTCATCTCAATGTTTATTTCTATAAGAGACATTCCATATGCACCACTCACATCTCTTATGTAGTGTATATTTTTAAGTATAACATGTTAAAAAATTAAATTAAATTATTTAATTATATTAAAATAATTAATTGATGTTATTCTTTTAGGGGTTTCATGATTCTAAAGTTACTCAAGTATTAAGGGATTATTATCTCACAATTATTTCTATGGGAAACATGCCTTATACACTACCGTTTTCTTATAAAAGGTGTATATAAAACCTATGAATTTATTTTATGAGTCTTATCTTGAAGAATATATAATTTTTATATCCATATAATTTTATTTCTTTTATTGGGTATATGATTCTATATATTTCATAGTGAAGAGTATTTATTTTACAATCTCATTAATAGTAGGGATTATTTCGTTTTAAATCTTTGTTAGGGGAATATTTATCTACCATATCCATATTTTTAAAAAAGTTTTAAAAATATTTTTTTACCATTCACATATTAATATTTAATGTTATTTTCCCCCTGTTTTACTTTTTACTAAATGGTTATAAAAGAATCATTTTTATCATATTCCTAATGACGTAATATTTTATGAATTTTCTTAAAAACATTTTAGAAGAATGATGTTTCAACGTAAAAAATGTATATATTTTTATACATTCATGAATCCATAAAGAATTGAATATTTACTTATAATCATACAAGGTTATTTTCAATGAAATATTTTTCTATTAAATTTTTTGGATGTTTTAATAAAAGAAAACATTTTCAAAGAACAAATATTTTCTCTAAGAATTATTTATAAGTCATATCGAAAATGTTACTAATTTTTTAATAGAGATATTTTTGAAGGTTGATATATATTTAATTTTTATGGTTGTTTTATATTAATTATGAAATTATATTTGTGAAACCCATATCTTTCCATGAGTTATGTTAGGATTAAATGATGTGTATGAAACAAATTTCATTTCATGGGTTCTGATATGATGTATCATTTATGATAGTGTGGAACACCAATGTATGGTTTTACTTATGTAATGGGCGGGGCCTATATGTACCTCAAATTTATTGGATAATTATAAATGTTTTATGAGTTTAAAAGGTACACAAGAGGGCATCTGAAACATGAAACAATATGGTAGCCAAATCCCAAAACAAGGGGGTGCATGGGAGGGAATCCCAACCCTTAAATAGGAGGGTACATGAGTGGGAATCCCAATCATAAACCAGGTACATGGGTGGTTATCCCAAGAATATCATGTTATGAATGTCTCAAAAATAATTCTTGATATAGGGTTTTTATATACTTATGTGTATGCCACAAATCCATGTGTTATTTATATTTAATGATTTCTTGGACTATGCTCTTTATTTCCTTACGATTCAGATTTTATGAACTGCAAATAATTATGACATGATTTATGATTTTGATCTTTTATATGCATTTTATTATCTTTTAATGATCATCATCATGTTCTCGTACCCTTATCTATGTTATTATTAACCATTTCCTTTATTAACCCTTACTGATCATTTAAGTTCACCCCATTATTATGTTTATCTTCCCTTGGTTTTAAATTGTTGTTTTTAAGAATAATTACAAATAGAGAAGATAAATTTAGGACAAATTGATGATATTTCACTGAGTTGGAGGATTTTTTACGAGTTTCCAAATTCCCTTAACTAATATGATATTTGGTAATATGTTTTTCTATTATATTAAGTATTTGACAAAGGTGATGTAATGTATATATATGTAAACCCTAGGTAAATATATCTAGTATTAGAGGAACAATTTACTCAAACTTTGGAATAAAGGATGTAAAAATATAGTGAAATCCCTAGGGATGTTTCTAATTAGATGACTAGGGATGTCTCTAAGGATAGTTCTATGGATGTGAAAAAGTATAAGAAAATGTCTTAGTATTTTGGTAAAGGATAGAACATGTGGTATCAAAAAACTACATACCTAATTGGATACTACATGTGGATGTGGATTTGGAATAGATGTACCTAGGGTTAAAAACATTGAAATGGTCTGTTTTTCCTAACTCGAGCATAACCTGGTTCATGACAATGGGCCTTGCGACACACCCTCTCTGACACTCCCAGGGGATATGCTTTTGGAATTCACAATATCCTTATGAAAAATCATGAAAGATTTAAAAATATGTTTTTAATGAATAAAAAAGGAAATAATTAAGGTGCCATAGATTAAAGGAGGTTACATAATTTAGAAGTTAAATAATAATGTTTTCATGATTATATGATTTTTCACCATGATAATAATTTCTCAGATTACACTTTCTAGTTTTCTCAAATGGAGGGAACTAGAAATAAATGGGTTAAAATTGAATGTGATGAACAATTTTCTATGTAGATTTTGAATAGGATGATCATGGGAGATAAATATATATCTATTAGGATGAATCATCGATCATGATATATGATTAACAATGTTTTCTTTGGTGATATTCCAAACATGTCGAATAATTCCACCAAATACTACACGAGTTTTGTTAGGGTTCATTCACTTTACCATTTCCCTAGTTTTATGTTGGTATTGTTTCTTACTCACAAGAGTATGACCCTTTTAGCATGACGTCCATGATAGAGTTATTGGATTCCTCCATGACTCATAGAGTAGATCCTCTGCGCCTTCTTCATTCCCTAGGAAGAGTCTTCTGTATTGATTTGACCAATTTTTCAGGGTGTCAATCATCTACCCAACTAGTTAATCCCAATGGAGTGGTTGGTATCTACCCATAGACCTGGTTATGATGCTCATTTGATTTATCAGTTATCATTTCAATTCATTCATTATATATATTTCTCCCTCTCATGATGGTTCATGAAAAATAGTACTTCTCATATGAAATTCATCAGTGCTCTAAGACATTGTAGTCTTTTCTCCCAAATGAGTACTTCTTGGGATCTTTGAGATTAATCCATAGTGTTGGTATGAAGTAGTTTTGACTTACCACTACACTATGTGTCTTATTTTGAGTATATTTACAAATTTATGTTATATGTTCTATAGACATATAATTGTGGGGAGATCACTCTATATTTCTTTTTTTATTGGATTATGGTTTAGAGGTGTCCTACTAAGTATTTTTATACACGCACCTAAATGTGATTTCCTGCACGTGTTATGTCTTATGTAGAAGTGTGGGATTTTGATAGAAATCATGGAATTCTAGGACCAGATAAAGCCTTGTGACATTAGGCTGGCTGAGGTGTTCCTACAACTCCAGATAGTAGTTTTATCACCTTGCCTTCAGGTTGGTTCTGGTAGGGTTTTCTTGCCGAAGAGTTTTAGGAACATGTTTAAAAAATTTATTTTGGTGGGATTGAATTCTAGCCAAATTTACCTTAATTTACATTACCTTCCTGTCATATATTAGTTGGGTTATAGTGTAATTCATGAATTTGACGGGTAATGGTTTTCACTTCTCAATATTGTGGACATGGGGATGTGTGTGTGCTTACAAGTATAAATGAAATGCCTCCTATGTTCTTAATATGCATACTCAATGATTTTCACCAGCCCCTGCTGTATTGGAGGGATGTTTGGAGAGTCATAGAATGGGCTAATGGGTATGGGACAAGAGAGAGTGGTATCAGAGGAGATTTAGTTCTAATTTATGACTGGGAGTCTTCGATATTCCTTTGGGGCAACAATATTAAGTGTTTGGAGTTTGAATTTTAGGATAGGGACTCTAGTGTTGTCATGGAAGCTAACATATCCATTAACAAGGACTCTTTAAACCATATTTTCAACTTGGTACATGAAGAAAATAGTTGCAGTGAATACAATGGTATATGCCTCATATAAGAATGAGTTACGGTTTCCATGTCATTCTTGAGTCAGCTATCCAAATATAATCATTGACTATGGTACATATTGTTTTCTTACATGATGTCTCTATGACACATACTATATTGGATTCAGTAGATCGATCATGAGGATTACCACCTCTATGATAAGTCTATAGAACATGGACTAGTTTCCCATATGTTACCTATAGGTGGTGCATCGACCATTCCACCACCTGTGGAACTACCCACTATACCAGCAATACCAGTTGATAAAGATTGAAGGATGAGTGTGCATCATGACTTTCATAGATAGATACTCATCACATTTGAGGTGATCCCAACCCTTTGGTGGATAAGGACTGGCTTGAGGTGGTGACCTGATTTTTCTTTATAGTCAGGACACTAGATGATCATATTGTTGAAATAGAGACGATCCTTCTATAGGGATCAACAGTGCGATGGTGGATCTTGGCTAACTAGGATTAGGATAAGGTGTCAGTATCATGGAAAGAGTTTGAGCGCCTATTCATAGAGTATTTCATACTAGTTATGCTAAGTGTTTCGCATATTCAAGAGATTCTTTAGCTCTTGCAGGGAAGTATGATGGTAGTTGATTATTCATCAAGGATTACCAAAATTTCCAGGTACATGATAAATATGACCATTGACCAGTACTACTGAGATCAAAACTTCTAGTGAGGTCTTCATAGATACATCCGAGCCATTATTATCCCTATATGAATTCCTACTTATTTTGGGGTTTTTGAGCAGGACTTGAGGCAGAGAGCTTGCTGGAAGAGTATAGATAGCCAATGAAAGTCAGTAGAGGATAGAAAGGTGAAAAGAACTAAGAATCCAGGATATGACATTAGTCTCTAGGATCTAATTGTGGGAGATGTTTTTAGGAGGTCCCTTGTTAGGGTATCTATAGTTCAGGGTTCATAGGGTGGATCCATTTATCATAGAGAGAGATAGTTACACTCTTATAAAAATAGGGTACATCTCTCTAGAGATTGTCCCAACCATCATGCTACTGATAGGGTGATAAGGGATGGACCACCGAGGAAAAGGATGATGTAGGAGTTGGAAAATATGTAGTTTGATGGATGTGGTAGAAGAGCAGGGAGAGCATTGAGATGCAGTTGACTTTTGGAATTGCTACCATCACCACCCTCAGGTGGTCTTCTCTAGGATCAGGGACTTAGAGGGCGTGGATAGGGATTGATGAATGTGATCAAAGATTATTAACCAGGGTATCCATGGATGATTCAAGGTATGTTATGTGTATTTTCAAATCTAACTTCCATAATAATTTCCACAAGTTCTAGTCATCCCTTTATTTCAACATATCTTGTTCAAGATCTTGAGATTCTGGTAGAACCATTTACTTGACCCTTACACTTAGAGATCCCTACTGGGGGAGACTTGATATTCACACAACTAGGAAAAATATGTGACCTTACCCTTAGAGGTGAGTGTTTTGGTAGAAACCTATTAGTGGTAGCACTGATGCCTTACAACATCAGTCTTGGTGTATATTGGTTATCATTGGTCCATTCCAAAATTGACTGTTTTTGGTGAAGGGTGAGAAGTGTCTATAGTGGTGAAATGAGTTTTTCCTTTTTTTGGTGAAACGGAAACCCTAGAATCATAGTATGGAATCATGCATAGGTGGGTATAGCAAATCACTTTCTAGTTTTCTAGCCTATCCCTCAGAGTCAAAGATGTCATGAGCTTCTATATTCCAAAACATGGGGTGGAGTAGGAAAATGTTTGTCTCAAATATGTCCTAGGATTACCTCCCTATTGGAAGATAGAATTCTTCATTGAAGTACACCCTGGGATGAAGCCAAAATCTTCAACAAAATAATGGATGTCTCACATAGAGCATCGAGAGCTGAAGATGAAGTTGGAAAAGTTTCAAAGGAAGGGATTCATGAGACCCAATGTTTCACCCTAGGTGGCCTGAGTGTTTTTTGACAAAAGGGAAGAAGAGAGCTTGAGGTTGTGTGTAGATTACCAGATCATGAACCAGGTGGCCATAAAGAATACTAATACACTACCAATGATCAATGAACACTTTTACCAGTTGAGTGTGGCATGATGGTTCATAAAGGTTGTCCTTCAATTAGGCAATCACCAGTTGGGAGTGCAGGATGAGGATATACCGAAGATGGATTTCATATTCTGATAAGGTCATTATGAGTACTTGGTGATTCCCTTTGGCATCAAGAATTCCCCAATAGTTTTTAGGGGACTCGTGAATCATCTCTTCCACCCATAAATATAATGGTTCCTGGTGGACTTTTTTGATGATATCCTTGTGTACTCAGCATCCAAGGAGGAGCATATGAGACACATAAGGATAAATCTGCATGTAGTTTGATAGCATAAAATTTATTGGAAACTCTCGATGTTATACTTATGGATTCATCTAGTCCATTTTTTTTGGACATGTAATCTCAGCAAATGGAGTAGCAGTGGACCCGACCAAGGTCGAGGTAATGTTTACATGGGAGCCACCTAAGAGTGAGATGGAGGTGCAAAGCATCCATGGGAAAGCATTATATTACTAGATATTGATGCCTGATTTCACCATGATTTCATAAACTATCATAGATTTGACACAAAAGGGGAATCAATTCATGTAGAGGGAGAAGTGTCAGTAGGTTTTCTAGAAGTTGTGGCAGAGTTTGACGAGCACCCCGAGGATGATATTTTCAGTGGAGTGTGTCAAGTACTTAGTGTTTTGTAAAGCATTAGGAACTGAGCTCAGTTATGTTCTGATGAAGAAGAAAGTAGAGATTGGCAATGGTTCATTCTAGTTGAGATCACAGGAGTAGAACTATAGAACCCATTATCTTATGATGACAGCGGTAGTATTCACATTGAAGATGTGGCAACACAAAATGATGTGTGGGAGGTTTATGGTCTACTCTAATTACAAGAGTCTTAAATAGATCATCCCTCAAAAGGATCTGAACAATAGATAGTGGTAGTGGAAACAATTATTCGAGGATTATGACTTTCAGATAATCGATACACCTAGGAAGGGGATCATGGTAGAAAATTCCCTCATTAAAATGGCCGAGTTTGCAATTGTTGGATGTGGTTTCCTGGATGTTTTCCTCGTTACAATAATCCTTTTTGGATGGATATGGAAGGAACTTACCTCTTGTTGATGGTTGTTACCCCTAAACTATTACTTTGAGACAGGGAGGAACAACTTGGGGATATCAACTATGAGACCCAACGTTCTCAGTTATCCACAGGTCATGATCTTGATGGATATTCAGAATATGGGGAAAATTGTTCTTTTTAGAGAACAAACAATTCTATCAGTGGCATTGTTAGAGGAGGTTCTGAGGGAGTTCCACACATCCCCTTTGGCAGTACATCCATTTGTGGTGAAGATTTACCAGGACCTCCAATGTCAGTTTTTATGTCCAGGGATAAATAAGGAATTTGTATAATATGCCTCTTAATTCCTTACTTTTTAGCAAATGAAGGCTGAGGACTAGTTTTTTGTGAGGTTAGCTCAACCCCATGTTTTCCATAGTGGAAGTGGGATGAGATATCGATGGACATTGTGATAGGTTTACAATGAACGTTTGGGGGAAATGATACCATCTCAGTGATCTTTGACCGACTCACCAAGTTGTCCCACATTCTACATATATGGGATTAGAGTTTAGTAGAGAGCATGGGATGCCTCTACATGCATGAGATAGTTTTACCTCACAGAGGTCCATTGAAATTTTTTTCAGATCCTAATTATCTTTTTCACATAAGAGATTTGGAAGGGATTGCATGAGGTATTTGGGACTATGTTACACTTCAACATGGTGTTTCATCCCTAGATGGAATCCCAGACTGAGAGGACCATTATAGTTTTTGAGGAAAGGTTGTTAGAATTCATGTTAGGATTTAGATGTCGATGGAGAGGTTGAATAACACATATCTATAACACTCTATTTTCACCGAGTATAATATATATTCAAAACATCACAAATGAGGAAGTACGTGCATGAACCATCACACATCATCGACTAGGGTGACCTGGATGTTGAAGACAGGGAGACCTTTGTTGAGTACCTAGTGGAAATTGAGGATAATCAAGAGATAATCTATCATGGGTAAGATATTCCCTTGGTGTGTGTCAAGTGGATTCATAGAAATCTATAAGAGAGAATGTAGTAGTGGGAGTCTTAGATTCGTCCACAATACCAACATCTTTTTGAGTAGTCTTGTTTTTTGCTTTTTTTGGAACTTAATTCCCTAAGGTGGGGAGAATGTAATGTCCTGTATTTTTTCCTGAATTATTTTCAATCATTTTCTTAAATACTTCCAAGACCATGCGCTGATACGACATTAGATTTAGAGGCCTTGTGTTCTAGGAAAAAATGTTTTAAAATTATTCAACATTAAATAGAACACTTTTGTAGTTTTCATAGAAAAGTGGAATAACGCCTAAATGAGTTCCCAGATCAGAAATATGAGGGTATCATTGTGTTTAATGAATATAACTTACCTTAGTCAAGGATTAACATCAACCAATATGGGTCAGTTTTGAAAGATATATTTTTATTTATTTTTTAAATAATAAATTAAATTTAAGATATATTTTTTTTCCTGTTATGTTGGTGTTGCGATTAAAAGTCTGTATGTAGACTATTATGCAAAAATTATATAGTTGTCCACCTAACCATTTAAAACATCGGAGGCTCTGGGGAGGAACCAGGAGGATTCTTTTGATAGAAAATGATGATAAGATAGTGGTTTGATATCATTCTTGACGGATCTCCATTGGAAACAAATCATTCGCATCAAACAATCCTTTCCCAAGTATATAATTTTGTTACTTAGTCCATTATTTCATTATTCTTAGAATCAACGATGATCGTGGATAAACACATGAATAGGTTTTCCCACTATTCAATCATTCATAGAGAATGGACTTGATTGGGGGAATTATTTTTTGGGATGAATAAGATTGTACTATTTCATGTGATTAGTCAATATTATGGGAACTGATCAACACCAAAACAAACCATAGTGGAGGATTATTCCTTGAGTTTATTCTATGTGATTTCTTCCCCCTTTTCCCCACTCATTATTCGTTCACCATGGGTTATGGAAGTATGATCATGGAACCTTTTATTCATGGAGGAATAATCTGAGGTTGTATATTCAACCTCATGACGACATAGTATAGGTGTGATGGTGAAGGTGCGACATGATTCATCATGGATGGTGGTGTATGGCAGAAGTCGAGACAGTGTATATTGTCAGTCCATGAAAGCGGAAAAACTTGTACATGGGGACGGTCTTGGTGGATGGTGAGGTGGAAAGCAGTCTATCGATGAGGTATCCAACAGAGGTGGAACGTGGCACGAAGGGTCTATACAGTTGATAGCTTGACCAGTGGGTGCGAACTGCAGAAGGAGACAACATTAGTCGTTGGTGCGGCGAGGAAGCCAGGGACATGAAGGTGATTCACATGGGAGGATAGTAGGCCAGGATGTAGCGAAGAATGCAAGAAGCTGTGGGCCAGGGGGCCATTGTGAAGTGGGCTAGGCAGGCCAGTTTAGAGTGGGATAGCCGGGCGGGGTGGAGAAACCCAGAATGAACGGGTTGGGCTGGGAAAATGGTTTAGGCCCAACAAATCGGGCTAGAACTAGTGGGATGAGTCAACACAGTGGATCCGTTTTGATCATAGTCAGACCAGAGGTAGTCAGACCAAGACATTGTTGACCATGGAGGTAAACCATGAGACACGTTCGACCAAGATGTTATGCGACCACAACATCTGGGGGATGTTAGTCCATGTCCCAGTGACCCCCTTCAGTTGAAACTTCAAAAAACTCATCACATTCGAATGGTTCATCTATTTGATGAGATATCTATAGGGTTGAGACCCTAACGTTGATGTGGTCCTTATGATACCAATAGTGGGTGTTATCTTGGACATATTTCCATGGACTTGGTCTATTTACTCGAGTAATACTCGGGGTCAGGGGACATGGTGGGTGTGACTACTACTCACTGTACACATTCATTTCCTTTACAGGTTGATTCTCTCATTACCATTATCATAGATGAGTTTTGTTAGGATTAGTTACCTTTATAATTTCTCTAAAGGTTTGTTGGTATCTTTTCCTACTCAAAAGAGTATGATCCCTTTAGCAGCACTTCTAGGATAGAGTTGTTGGAATCCTTTGAGATGTCCAGTGAGGATCCTATTTTCCTTCTCCAAGCCCAAGGTAGAGTCTCTAGTATTGACTTGACCAACTTCAATATGTGTCAATCCTCTACTTAGTAGGTTAATTTAGAGGGAGTTGTTGGTATCACTACATATCCCTAGATGTGATACTCATCTAACACTACTAGAAAAATACATTATACCAACGGTTCGAAACCGTTGGTGTAGGCCTCCAAGCTGTTGGTATATCCTATACCAATGGTTTAGAGAATCGTTGGATAGTAAGCCGTGGGGATATGTCTATAAGAATGGTTTTGGGAAAACCGTTGGTATAGGTAATATGAAAAATTTATACCAACGGTTCCATAAAACTGTTGGTATATGTATTTCAAAAAAGAAGCGTTATGTTGGTTTTGATCCAAGTACCTCTAGTTTATGATTTAACAACCTAAACAATAACCTAACTTGAAATTTGTGAACATAATTTTATAAATAAATATATGTATTATCATAAATATTTTAAAATTTTATTTATTTATTTTTCTTTTTAATAATATTCTATAAAAAATATCTGTAACTATAACGACGATTTTGAGAACCGTTGGTATAGATTTATTGATTTTGGGACCTATACCAATGGTTTTGGACAAACTGTTAGTATAGGGGGACCTATACAAATGGTTTGGGGGAAAACTCTTGGTATTGGGTCTCTATTATGAATCTATACCAATGGTTTGGCCAAAACCGTTGGGATAGGTCCCAAAATAAGTTACTTATACCAAAAATTTACCCAATTGTTATAAGTCCCCCTATACAAACAGTTTTTAAAAAACCATTTTTATATGTCCAAATTAGTGTCCTATACCAAAGGTTTAGGCCAAAGCATTGGTATAGGTACATATAAGTGAACTATACAAATGGTTATCCCAAAATCGTTGGTATAGATATTATTTCTAGTAGTGAAATGTATCATATATCCTTTTAGATAATTCAGTGTATATATATATAAATCCCTATCTCATTATGGTTCTTGAAGAATTATACATCTCAGACGAATGTCATCAGTGCTATTAGTCTCAAAAGTGTGGTCTCCAAGATGAGTAATTCGTTGAATATTTGAGCTAAATCCCTACTATTGTAAAGTGGTACTTCTTGACATACCTCTAGACTATGTGTCATGTTTTGAGTATATCTAGATATTTTTATTATATGTTCTATAGACTTATAGTTGTGTGGAGATGACTTTATCTTTCCATTATGAATTGATTTATGGTTTTTGGGTGTCCTAATATGTGTTGTAATAATCAACCCTTTACGGGATTTTCCCACACATGTAGTGTCTTGTGTAGATGGGTGACATTTTAAGATTGTATAGGGTGGAATAGGACCAAATTGAGAATTATGGGACCAGGAATTCCAAGGTGTTACTATAACTTCAGATAGCAGTTCCATCACCTTAAATCCGGTCGGATCAGGTAGGATTATTTGCAGATGAGTTTTTGGAACTTTTCTATAGACATTCTTTTAGTGGGATTGTATTTTGGACAAGTTTAACTTATTGTACCTTACATTATTGTTCTACTCTAGTTTGGTTATAATGGTATACATGCATATTCTTCTTAGTTGTTTTCACTTTTCAGCATTCTGGGCTTGGAGATGTGTGTGTCGATAATGGTACTAAGTTGATTCCTCCTATATTAGTCATATGCCTACTCGGTGATAGTCACTAGTCATTGGCCTTATAGAGGTGGATTGGGAGGTCACAACATGATCCGCACTAGGATGGTTCATGATATAATAGCATGGTTAAAATAACTATATCATATACCTCATATATCTATAATGTATCGAACTATGGTATGGGTGTTAACAATTCACTGGTTGAAATTGGACATTTTATGGTTTTGGAATATGTTGTAGTTTTTTTATGAGTTAAATTCCCATATGGACAAACCTAATTCATGACATGTCTTATATATCACACAAATCATCAGTTTTGTATTGATTATTACCAGGTAATTGATTAGGGAGAGTTAAATGATTATGATGAATTGGAATTTGAGTAATGACTCATTGAGAACTATGAACACCAAAAGGGTTTATTATATATGTGTGTTATTGTATTGGTTCACACCATGTGGTGATGTAAGGTCTCGAATGAGTGTATATTATAATATTACTCCTAAATGAATGGTAATTATCCTATGTTTAATTATGATGGGTCTTTTATATTTTATTTCTGGTCTTTTTAGATTAATGATATAATATAGATGCAGTGATTAGGTATTATCTCCCCAACATGTGTTGGTTGTCTTATAAATATACAATTATCTCTAATAGTTATCTCCTAGGGTGATGGTTTTATCTCTTTTAATTGAATCCTTATATTTTTTTGAGGAATATTATATTTTGAGGGGAATCTGATTTATTGGAATTTATTTTAGAAACCAAATAAATTGTGTTTTCTAGGATATGGATATATTGATTGGGATTTTGTAGGTTTTCACAATGTTGGGAGTTGAATTCTAGATCTATTATGTTGAAGAACACCAGGCTGGTAGCAGGAGGGGAGGTTGTGTTACTAATTATTTTAGATTCACGACCATGAGAGCTGTCCCTAGTAATATATTGAGATCCTGATAAGTGAAAATCCAATATTAGAGTTCATGGTTTTGGGATATTTTCTTAGTGTAATAGAGGGAAGGGATCTATGTATTTTTTAGAGAGTGGTTACTAATGGTTTGTGTCATTAATTATCATTTTGACATGCATAATGTTTAATTGTTGGGAATGGGGAAGGATGAAATGGTTTTTTAATGTCTTATGTTCTAGCATAATGAGAAGTTGTTTAGATGTTTGTTGTGGTTTAAAATGATTAAAATGGTAAATCCATGTCATTATTTATATCATATTGAGAAGAAAATGGTTATATGAGTTTATTATTGACACTATGGCCTTCCAAGGTGTGTAATATTCATGGGTTCCATGGGAATTTTTTCTATCTATGTGACATGGTACTTGTGGGTCTTCTTATAAATAGGTGATATGGATATCAAGAATGTGGGGATAAATCTATTAGGAATAATAAGGGTTCTAGTTATTGAATTTTCAAAATAAACCACAGACTTGTTTGGGGTCCTTATTCTATGGGGAAGGACTGTGAGGTATTATCTGAAAATATGAGGTTTGGTTCATTGTTACATTAAAATTTTCTTCTTTCATCCTAATATTATCTAACCCCAATACCCTTAGGGTGCGTTTTAGCACTATAATTCTACATACTAACAATATATATAATTGAGATGTGATTATTTCTCGACTCATGGTATTTTATTCTCACTTTAGTACTTTTATCTAAATCACATCTTTTTAAGAGGTTGAGATGGTGAGTTCCAATATAATATTTTGTTATTGGAGCTTAGTTTATGATGGAAAATTTTCATTAAGTTTTAAATTTTTTCATTTTTTTGTAAATGATTGATACGTTGTTCAAATAATCTTGTACATTATTCATTGATAATTTATATTGATGTAGGACATTTCATAACATATCTGTATCTTATTTTCTTATTTGTGATTAAAATAAATTATCTTTATTAAATATATTTATATGATTTTACATTTTTAATATAATAACCAGGAAACTATGAATTAAATCATATTAGAAAGTTTGTTTTAATAACATGTGAATTATGGTTTAATTTTACCAAAATAGTTACATGATGTTATATTCTAGATTGTGTGATTTAACATCTCTATGAATTTTATTTTTCCTTTATATATTTGACATATCTAAAATCCAAACAACACACTAACGATTTCAAGAGGAAGAGAACACTAAATGAGGCAATCACTTAAATATAAAATCCATGAAGACATTTATTTCACATGGTAGATTATTTCATTGATGAATTTTATTGGATATTTTAGTTCCAATTTCCTACTAAATGTTTGGTTTTTTGATTCCAAAACCTATATATAATGTATCTTATTACACGGGATTGTAACGGAATTTTTTATAGAAACTACTCTTTTAGAATTTCTCAATGAGTAACCTTATGATGTAATAATGTTCTATTTGATGATATGTCCGTGGATTCACTATGGGGTTCTTGTGATGGAAATATGTTTTTTGGTCCATGTATTAATTTGAGGATGATACTTAAAACATTCTGCTTTGACATGTAAACTTGAAATTCGTGGATAATTTAACAATGTATGGTTTGTTTTAAATATGGTGTGGTTTTGACTTTATTAAAGCATTGGTGTGAAGGAATTGATGTCATGGAATGGCCATGGTTATGGAATTATGTTGTTTTTATGGGTTGAGAGCTTGAATTTTGATATTTATTTTGTTCATTAATGTAATTCATGTTTTTTTCATTAGTTTTCTTAATTCAATATGATTATAACACAATTTTTATTGTGTTGTTTGGGTAATATAATATATTTATATTTATTATCATTAAATATTATGTGATTGATTAAATAATTTATGGGAATACTAGTTAAATATGAAATGAATCATTTATTATAAATGATGTGTTTGGTTGGGATAAAAGTTGTAACGCCTTGACCCTAGAAGCCTCAATCCAGTTCAATTTTTTTAATTTTTTATAATCAAATCTCAATTGAATGATTTATTTTACTATTTTCTATGACCAGATAACATATATGATACTCATAACACATTGAGAAAGATATAAAATACAACAAAGTGAAATAAACTGGATCCTTGAAATCTTATTAAATTTATTCTTCTTCATAACCTAATAAAATGAAGAATATCAAGGGTGAGATCAAATAATTAGTATGTGTTATATGAAATATTTATAAATTAATAAGTTTCAATAAGGAATATAAATTATGGAAAGCTAAATAATACAATAAACATAATCCATCAATAAAATGTGAATGAAAATGTATCGATAAATCTTGTCATAGTGAAAATATCATGGAAAGTAAAAACTAAGGACTGAATAAAGAGAATTCTTGTTAATTAAACATCATGTAACTTTAACATGAACCATTATACCATCAATATTGTTTATTTTGAGGGTAGAATCCTATATGATTTAGTTTGGAAATAAACATGAAGGGGGTTTCACCAACACTTATGTCTCATTAGACCTATCAATGCATCAAAGGGCTGCAGTTGGCCCCACCAATCACTATAATTCCAATTTTTAATCATACATAGATTTATTTAAAAAACAATATATATCTTAAAAATACATATTTATTATAGGATGACGATTTATTTAAATTATTTACAGCTAAGACAATAATCATATCAATGACATAAGTGTATATATATTTAATAGAAGTGTAATGTTAAATGAAAAATTATCTTAATGAGGGAAGTAAAAAAAAACAATATAAAAATTATTTGGTTCATGATACCATGTATGTCTCAAGGAAATAGACATTGATATAAATTCCCGACCCTTGATTCTTGCTTAATTTCTTTGCGTTTTCACCTCATTAAAAAATGTAATTATTAATAAACTAATAAAGATGTGAATTATATTCATTTATACTACTATTTATCAATTATATTCAATGTATTATATTTATTAATTTATTTTTTTGAGATGTTATGTGTTTTATATCATTTTTTTCTTAAAACATCTGGTTTTTTTAATACTTTATCAATTTTTTATAAATTTTAATTATAAATAAATATAAATAATTACAGAAGTATATAATTCATACAATTTTATTTTTATAAATTATATATACTTTATAGAATCCACCCATGAATATTTTTTATGTGTTTAAATGGAAATGTCTTTATATGTGGTTGACAGACCCTTGATGGGACATTGATGAGAGAGTGTGAAGAAGATGTTTTAAAATTATATATATATAGTAGTATTATACATAAGGTAGGTTAACATCATTAAAATATAGTTAAATTAATGGATAATTAAATCCTTCAATGACTGGATATGGATGTGTTGGTTGATGAAGAAAGAGCAACCGTAACATAAAGGAATAATTGGGCTTTTGGAGCTTTTGTTTCCTTGGTTTTAAAGATCAATATGCTTATTTATAAGTAATAAAGGTCATGTAAAATCCATATAATTTTATAGAATTGTAATTATAAGTTATTAATGATCATGAATATGTGTAAATGGATATATATATATATATATTATTTTGTTAAATTTTATGAGGTGGAACCATTAGATAAAATTTTAGTGATAAATTCTTAAATTATTTTGGGTATTTTTTCTGATCATCAGTCACTAGTTTTATATAAATATTTAATAAAATATTTATATAATGGTTCCATAACATTAAATAGGATATAATAAATATTTTATTAATCATTTTCATCTATAAAAATTGTTTTATGACCATAATTGAAGGAAAAATTTAATAATGATAATTCTTCGTCCATAAAGGCTGTAAATCATCACCTCACGGAGGATGATTTCATTTTTAAAATAAGAGAGAGAGAGAGAGGGAAATGAGTTTCATGATGGATATTTATTTAACATGATATCATTATAGTATATAGATGATACTGGAATTATCACAATCATTTGGATATATGAGGTTAGGAGAGGACAAGAAATTAAAAAGGAAATTGAAAGGAAATTAAAATAAAAGAAAGAGGATTTACCACTTGAATTATCCTTTTTGAGTACCTTTTTAAGGGACATTGGTTTGTTCCTTTTTTGAGACAAAGAGTTCTATAATTTAGGGGATATACATTAGAAGTGTATTCGTAAGAATTATGATAATAATCAATGTTTTTTTAGTGTGAGGAGAAGGGACGATGGGGGTTGTATTTATATTGGAGGTGTGGGGTGTTTTGTGAATATTTTATTCATTAATTTATTATTTGGGATCAAGACAAGTAACATTAATGATTATTGTCACTATATATAGTAATGGATACATTTTATTTTGAACAAATTTTTTACATCATCCATGAAACAATTAATAGAGTATTAAACTTATAATGTATATATACTGTAAATTACATTATTTTACTATTCACTTAAATTTATATTATTTCACAAAAATAAAAAAAACACCCCAACCATTATTTTACAATTAGAATCAAAAAATTATCTCTATTTTATGACAATAATTTTCAAAATATAAGAGAATTTATTTTCAATTAAAATAATCAGTTACTCAAAAAATATAGATATTAAATTTATTAATCATTTTATAATAATCTAAACAATTATGTATGGTCTCATAAAAGAATGATAAAATCACAAGACAAAAAAGTATAAATTTTTGAATAAATTTTATGAAAATAAATTTTATTTGAAATAATTTTAATATTTATTAAAATTAAAATAATAATTTTTGACATAAAAAAAATTGAAACACTTAATTAATATTTTTTAAAATTTTAATTTACTTATACTATGATGTAATTATAGCATACTACTATTTGTAATCTATTTAAATTTTATTTATACTTTCTGAGGTGAGGTGACTATTCCATTGGCTGAATTAAAAATAATGTGGTTCATATTACTATTTATAAGGTCAATTTACTATTTCATCATTATAGGTTCTTAACTTTTAAAAATAACTTTTAATTCATTTGTTTTTCATTTATAAAGTTTTTATTTTTTTCTCTATGTGATTTTATATGATAATTTTTTGTGAAATGTAAACAATCAAATGAATGGAATTTATTTAAGAGGATACTTACAATAAAATCATGGGGAATTATATTCTTCCATCATATAGAAACATCATCCTATATTTTTAAGAACATTATATTCTAAAAATATCATGGTGTATAATCTTCATAGCATCCTTGGGTTCACATGTTACATCCTCCATCTTATGGTTTCTCCAATAAACTTTCTCTAGTCGAGTTATTCAAATTCTCAATACTTTCTCTCTTTTTCCAAGAATCTCAATATGCACTTCACAGTATGAAATATTAGGTTTCGGTTATATTTATTCATAGGTGAGTACATGTGTTGGTTATAGAGTATAATTCTTTAATGATAAAACATAAAACACATAATTAAATTCAGATAGACATGGTGATATAGCTAAATGATAAGATACAACTCTATTTTATGAAGAATTTAAAATTGGTTGATGTACCCGGGGCTCATTTTCTATTTCTTATCAAACCTCAAGGCACCCTTCCATGGATATAATTCAATAAAGACATGATATCCCTCTTGAAATTACAATTCGATTCTCCAATTACTTGTATAACTCTAATTTCATAGTTGGGTTTATTTAATATGGGCTTGAATTTTCTTTACCATTGTCCTTGTATCTTGAATAATTTATGGGACTATAATATTCCACTCACGAAAATCATCCTAAAAATCATGGGTTTGAATTATATTTCCATATAACTCTTCGTATGGAAACATTTGAATATTATAATGGAAACTAGTACTGTAGAAAAATTCCACCAAAGTTATCCACTGATACCACATACATTTAATGTCAAATGATCATGATCTCAACATGTATTCCATTATTTGTATAGTCCTTTTAGACTATTCTTTGGTTTTAGGATGATACGAATTACTCACATGAAGCTCATTATTGAATAAATTATAATGATTATTCCACCATTTTGATGTGAATTGTGGATATCAATCCGAAAAAATTGATAAAGGTGTAACATGATATCTTAAATAATTCTTAATGTAGATTCTTTCAAGTCTCTCTAGTTGAAAATATTCACTTATTGTGTTGAAATATGTAGATTTGGTAAGTTAATCAATAATTTCCCATATTGCATAATTCCTTCTCGGTTTCCTTAGTAGTCCTATAAAAATGTTCATTGTGTTGTCATCCCACTTCAACATAGGAATAGGTAAATGTGGCATGACTCTTGGATTTTTTCTCTTAGCCTTCACTTATTAATAGACTAGAATCCTTAAAACATAGTCATCAATTTACTTCTTTATGTTATCCCACTAAAAATTATCCTTCATATATCAATTTTTTTTAGTGCTACCGGGTTGTATAGGGAAATTTGAGAAATGAATATCTTTTAATAGTTACCTTTTTTTTATCTCATGTATTGATGGTGCATAAAACCTCTTATAAAATTTTATAACTCCATCCTCAAACAAGAAGACTGAAAGAATTCATTCCTTAATAGCTTTAATTTTCTATTAAATATTCTAAAAATAATATCGGGATTTTTTTTATCTCCTCCAGAAAAGATAGTTTATAAATCATTTGAAAATGTAATGATGTTTTCCCATCCTTAAAAAGTACCATATCCATATTTACTAGACCCATGAATATAATATCTTTCTTTATCCCCATTTGGGTAAGAAGTTGATGATCTATCGTTCTTATTGAATCTGTGGCCTTTTTCTCCTTTCATGACTGGTAGTGTAATGAGAAATCATAATAATTGAGTAACTCAAGCCATCTACTTGAACTGATTTTGAGTTCATTCTATGTAATATTTTACTTAAAACTCTTGTGATCCTTATATATATCACATATTTCACAATAGCGATTATGTCTCCATATTTTTAGAGCAATGAATATAATATATAACCTTAAATCATGAGTTGGATAATTTTTTCATGTGTCTTCAATTACCTTGATGTATAAGAAATAAAATTGCCATTTCTCATAAGGACACAACCCAATCCCTTCTATGATGCATCACTGTGTATCATAACCCCATCATTTCCAGATGGAAGATTCAAATTTAGTGCATTGACCAAAATTTTATTAAATTCCTGAAAACATTCAAAACATTATTTTTTCTATAAAAACATAACCCCTTTACATGTGATCTTAGTTAGCAGGTTATCCTATCAGTAAAAAAATTATGAAAAATAATGATAATAACCTACTACACCAAAAAAATACATACCTCAGTTAAGTTAATTGGAATATTCCATTCTTGGACTGCCTTTATCATCATATGATCAATATAGATTCCTACCTTAGAGATAATATGTCAAAGAAAATAATCAGTTTGAGCCATATTTCACATATATTCAACTTTTTATATGACTATTTTTCCATAAGTGTCTACAAAACAACACAAAAGTGGTTCTCAGAGTCCTTATAGCTTTTGAAATATATGAATATGTTTTAAAAAAATAAAAATAATTTTAAGATATTTCTTGAAATTTTTTTATAGATCCATGAAAACAGAGGGTTCATTAGTCAGTCCAAATGGAATTACAATAAATTCATAATTTCCATAATAGGTTCGAAATTATTTCTTTATAAAATCATCACTACTAATCATAACTGATGATATCCAGATCAAATTTAAATCTTCAAACAATATTATGCTCTGTGAATATGATAAAATAAATCATTAATGTGAGGTATATGATTCTTGTTCATGATTTTAATATAATTAAATTATCTATAATCAACGCGAATCCTTGTAGATCTGTATTTTTCTTGAAAAAAAATATGGGCCTCATGGAGAAACACTAGGGAGAATAAATCCATCATCACTCAATTCCTATAGTTGCTTCTTCAGGTCTATCAATTTCATAGTACAAATTCCATAGGGAGTATATAATTTAGGTCTTGCACTAGGAATTAAATAAATAGGGAACCAAAATTCCTACTATAAGGGATTTCTAGGTAAATCCTCTGAAAATACATCAATAATATCTTTTATAATATGTACATCCTCAATTTGAATATTTTTTCCTCATCCATATATGTTTTTTTTCTCTTCCTCCCTATGAATTTTATTTAGCAGAGCTACTCGATAAAGGTCTTGTTAAGAATTAGATGATGAGGATTTGACTTTAATGATAACAGATTCTATGCCTTTCAAAAAAATTGTAACTTCAAACTTCCTAAAATACATTTTTGAATCATAGTTTGAACACTTTTTTAGACTATATATTATATCAATGTTAATTATAGGTATTATGATAAGGTTAGAAACTAAATTAAATTTATATGTCATAAAGGGTAATTACTAACACATCTTTGTTGCAATGATACTTTCCTTAAGAGTATTGATTGAAAACTCTTAAAATCAAACTAAAAGAGGAATTTCTAATTTTCATGGAAAATTAGGAAGATGTAAAAGAAAGTGATGACCCAAAATCAAATAAAACATTTTCTATGTTTTAGGAAAAAATTGATGTACCTTCGACATCATCATTATGTACTTCATCCTCTGTATATGTGATCACATAAGCGTGGCCATGCTCCCTGGGAGTTTTCTATGTCACGTTTACTTGAATCTTAAGAAAATAATTTTCATAGTGTCTCATCACTCCACAATAGTAGCATTGAACATCATTATCATATCTCTTCCCATTGTATTCATTATCTTAATAAACCTTTTATTCAAACTTATAAAAAACACCCATGCCTTTCAAGCATTTTCCTAGATGATTCATTACATAATTTATACATAATGAGAATTTCTTTATTCCATTATTCTTTTTTGGAACAACTCATTTTACATAGATATCTGAAGACATAGTATTCTATTGATTTCCCTTAAAAACAGATACAATAAATTCCTTCTACATTTTGATGTCACATAACACTACTTCATCATATGATGAAAATGGTTGGGAATCCATTTCCCTTGAGAGAATTGGCATAAAAACTTCAATGAAATGGTTAATCTTGTATTCAGAATCACATATGTAATCTACATAATATCTAGCTAGTCCTGTAAAGGTATCCTCATACTCCGAAACACACTCTTCTTCCATTTAATTTATGCTATGGAAATTTCACTTTACTTCAGTTCATTTATCACGAGGAAAGTATTTGTTGAAGAATAATTCTTTAAAAGTTGTCTAATCAATGTCCTTTATTTTTTATTCATCAATTGTGTTTGTATCAACAACCACCAATGTTTAGCATCTCCCTTCAGATAAGATATTTCTAGTACTACATTTTCATTTCCATTTCACCTCAATGCTAGAAATATATTTTTAAGGGACATGATCAACATCCCAGATAACACCGGATTAGTAGTCCCACTAAAATATGGGGGATTATTCCTCTTGAAATGATCCACCATAGGTGTGGTATGGTTATTCATTATAATATGTGTAAGTATACCAAATATGTTCATGATCTTCTTAGATCCAACACTAACTATGTTGAATTTCTCTCTGGGAAAATACTAAAATTTTCCACAGGTATTGATTCTCATTCTTCCATTAGGAACCATCACTAAACTATGGAATACACTAAATTATGATATCAATCATAATAAATAATTTTTAGCTTGAAAAATAGTTTATATGAATTGAAAATTTATGCATAACTAATTTCATAATCATAAACATGGTTTCTTTGAGAACATATTTAATTTTAAACCCTTGGGTGCGCAGTAAGGCCCAATATCATGTACTTAGTTATAATGAGTTAATCGTGGAAAATGTTTTTTGAGTTGTTACTCTTAGGTACATCTATTCTAGAACCAAATTTACATGTAGTATCTAGAGAGTTATGTATTTCTAGTAAAACCCATATAATCTATTCTTTACCAAAATTCCAAGAATTAATTTTATGATTATCCTAAAATTATATCTTAGGTTCATGTTCCCATAACTATGTTTTATAAATCTAGCTTCCAAGGTAGATGCTAAACTTCCTTTGATTCCAACCATAGCACCCCGACCAAAAAATCCAATAGTTGGTGCATTATTTTATGAAGTTTTTATGATCAAATCAGAAAGTTTATATCAGTTTAGTAGATTTAGAAGACTAGATTACATATATGATACTCATAGTACATTGAGAAAGATATGAAATACAACCAAATTAAATAAACAACATCCATAAAAGATTATTTAATGTATTATTCTTCATAATCCATGGAAATAAAACAAAATAAGGGTAAGATAAAATTCATAGTAAGAGTTAAATGAAATACTAATAATATAAGTAACGTAATTATGAATAGATAGTGTGGAAATGTAAATTATATGACAAATTGAAGCCATCAATAACCTTGGAATGAAAATGTATGAATAGATTTTTTTAATTGTGAAAATATCATGGAAAGTGATAAAATTGTATTGAATAAAGAGAATACTAATTTATTGGACGTCGTGTATCTGGAAGAAAAAACATTAAACCATAAAAATGGTACAATCTAACAGTATAAATGAATCAGATTCTATTTAGAAACAAACACTAAGGGTTTGACGCCGACTATTTTGTCTCCTGAGACCAATTGATGCATAGAGGGGATATAGCGGGCCCTGAATGTAACTGAAGGACCAAATAATTCATCATAGGATGATTTAATACAATAAAAATATTTATCATAAATATCCATATTGATTAGAGGATACAAATTCACTGTTAATTCATTAGTTAAAAGAGTATTCAAAATAATCACAATATGTAAAATATGTTACGACTAAGATAATAATCAAATCAATGAAAAAAATATCAAAATTTAATAGAAATGTAATGTAAAATGATTTTTTTTTCTAAAAAGGGGGTAGTAGATACACCACATAAAAATTATTTGGTGCACAATACCAAGTATGTCTCAATGAAATTGAAATTGAGATGAAATCACTAACCATAATTTCTGTTTTATTTTTTCGTGTTTGAACCTCATGAACAAAAAAATGAATTTATTAATGGATATATAAATAAGTGAATAATATTAATTTTTATATATATTTATCAATTTTAATAATTGGATTATATTTCTTTATTTATGTTGATGAAAATTGAAGCATTTGATATCATGTTTCACTTAAAAATTTGCAGTTTTTCAATACTTCGGCTATTTTATCCAAATATAAATTAACTATTATTATAATTAATTTTAGAATTATATAATGAATTTAATTATATTTTTATATATTATATATAGTTTTTAACATCCACCCTTGAGTATGTGTTTATGTGTTGACTTGGAAATCTCCCCATATGTGGTTGGCCAACCCTTGACAAGACATTGACATGAGACTGTGAAAAATAAGTTTTGAAATTAATATATATATAGTAGTATGATAGTTAAAGTATGTAAAAACCATTTATATGTTGTTAAATTAATTCCTATTTGATTTGATTAATAATTGTTTATGTAATTATTGGTGGTGAATGAAAGAAGAAGCATAACTTGAAAACAAATGGGGGTTTGGGAGTGTTTGCTTCTTAGGTTTAAATGATCGGTTCACTTATTTAGCAGTAATGAGGTACATGTAAAATATGTAAACTTCTAAAAATTTGGAATTATATGTTATCAATTAGAATACATATGTGTAAATGTATATACATATCATTTGGTAAAATTATTCAAGGATGTACCATTATATAAATTGTTAGTGATAATTACTTAATTTTTCTTTGGATTTTTTTCCGAGCATCATGCACTAGGTTTGTAAATTTGTTTCATGAACAGCCTTGAAGGATAAATTGATAGATTAAAATACATCATCCATGAAGGTTTTAAATTGGCAACTCACAGATGATGAATTAGTTTTACAGATAAGAGAGATGGAAAGAGAGAGAAAGTAGTTTCACGAAAGATATTACATTAACATTATATCATTCCGGTATATATATGATTCTAGAGGTATCATGTTTATATGGAAAAGGGATTTTATCTAATGATAATAAATAAAAAAGTAAATTGAATGAAAATTAGAAGAAATGAATGAGGATTTACCTCTTGAATTCTCTTTTTTGAGTACCTCCTTAAGGGACCTTGGTATGGTATTTTCTCCGGACCATTATCTTTTGGATGTGTGGGAGAGACTTGGGAAGAGTAATGGGTATAATTTGGATAAGGATCATATCTTTTATGTAATGGGTATAAGGGGAGGTGAGCGGTGGTATTTATAGTTGAGGATTTTGGTGTTTTGTAAAGATTTTATTCATTGTTTTATTATTTTATCTTAGGAATAGAAATAATGATGATTATTGTGACTAAATATAGGTATTTATAAATTTTAGTTCTAAAAAATGGTGCTTACATCAATCACAACTCATTGAATATATTATTTATATTATAATGTATAGGTAATGTAAATTACTATATTTTACTATTCATAAAAATTCATGTATTTCAGAAAAATATCAAAAATTCATGCTGACCATTATTCAATATGTAGATTCTTAAAATTGACTCGATATTATGAAAATAATTTTATGAATATGAGAAATTTATTTTTTAATTAAAATAACCATTTACTCAAGAAATAAATATTATTAATATATTAATGATTGTAGGAGATTCTAAAAAAGTTACTAAGGCCTCTCAAAATTATCCCAAAATCATAAGATAAAAAAATATTAATTTATGAAAACAATTTATGAACATATATTTTCCATAAAATAATTTTATTTATTATAAAATATCACTGAAATATTTATGACTTATGAAAATACCATAATTTAATTAATAATTTTTAGAATATTTATTAAAAAATATGATTATAAAAATATCTCATATTTAAATTTATAATATGCCTATAATGTTTTATACTTTTTAGGTGAGGTTACTATTCAATTTTCAAAATTAATATTCATAAGTTTCATCTTATTATTCCAAAGGTTAATTAACCATTTTAGTTTTATATGTTCCTTAACATTTAGAAATACTTCTTACATCATTCATTTTTAATTTATAAAGGTTTTATTGTATTCTCTATATGATTTTATATGATAATTTTTGGTGAAATGTAAACAATAAAATGAATTGAATTTATATAAGAGGATACTTACCATAAAATTGTGCAGTGTTATAACTGCTATTAAATAATGGGTTAAATATAAAATTTCTATAAGAATTATAAACGAATGTTAAATTTTGTTAGCTAACAAAAATGATTAAACTAAAAATTGAGAAGGGTTTTCTAATGTTCATGGTAATTAGTAAAATACACAGATGATTAATGATGATGAAATTTAATGCTTGGGTTCATTAAAGAGTATTAGATTTATATATTGAGAGATTAATGATTATTTCTCATTATTGATGTTATCTATTATTCATAATAATGGTTGACTAGTTTCACCTAGAATATTTTGTGACGTGTTACCATTTTTTATATTTTATACTAACCCACTAGAGTTGATTCCATCCAGTGATCAATTTTTTTCTGGTTTTTGTTTTTTTCCATGATATTTAGATTTTTGAGAGATGATATGGCTAAATACTCCCAAATTCTCAATATCCCTTTATATTTATAACGGTGTGTAAAAAGTTTCAGGATGTAATGTATTAAAGTTTAGGGTTTGTTCCCATATGTGTTGTGATGTCTCTCAGTTGGATCATATATGTTTGTGTGGGCTGTAGTGGAATGAGGTTATATATTAAACATGTAACCTAACAATAATATATATGTTTTTTTATTAATATAAAAGAGTATAAGATATAATATATTATGGTATATTTAATAATAATATAATTTAGAACAGAATTTGGTATAAATGCATGTTGATGGGGTGTGATAAAATATCTGAGTGGATATTATTTTGGTATAGATGTTAAAGACCAACTCCAATGAAAACATTAGACCCTGCACAAGTTTAGTGATGTTAGGGTTTATTTCCCACCAACTTTACTTGTGAATTTCTATATAATTATTTGAAAACATGTGTATGGAAGGGGTTGAAGCACATGATGATTTCTAAAGGGGTGTGAGAGTGATAAACTTTTTGGGATGGGATGCAGTTTTTCCTTCCAAAATATGTCTCTTGGATTGTATGATACATATTTTTCTACATTACTATGTGAGTGATTTATAGTGATGTAGAATATAGTTATCCATTTTATGGCAATGATTTGATTTAATTTTTCAATTCAATGCGATTTAGTATGAATCCATTAAATTTATAAAGGTTTTTTTAGGTGTCTTACAGAATATATTTTAACACTCACCCAAATAAATATACATTTGTTTTTCAGGTCTATGTCAAATGTTAAATGATAGATGTTGGTGTTTCAAGATCACATTTGTAATTCAGGATATTCTCGAGACCAGTGACTCGTTGAAGACATTTTTGAGGTGAAATTTCATTTGATTCAAATTTTATGAAGAATTATGTATTGTGATTTTATTTTCTTATAACATTGAGTGTTGGATAATTAATATTTTCATAGACTTATTTCGGTTAAATAATCTAATATTATGTATTTTAATATCCTCAAATCTATTTTCCATCCAATATCATATTGGAGTCAGGATTTGGTGGTCATGAATGTCCTCATTTTTATACCATGTGGGGTATAGTTATAACGGTTCTCACGACAATTACATTTTATCTAAAAGGTCACAACCATGATAAACATACCCAATATAATAAATTAAAAGATATCTACTATAATATAAAAAATAAAAAATGACATTGAGATAGAAAAAGTATGCTGAATTAATAGAAATTATCCTCTAAGTTGAATACTCTATGAGTTAACCATGTGGATATAATTATAACTATATGTAGTTCACATTCCATACAAGAGATTACACATAATGTCGTAGAACCATAATACCAATTGAATTCATCTTTCTATAACCTTGTGACATTTTTCATGACCACATCTGTAGTCCTTGGTTTTCAATGAAAATGTATGAATATTCCTTATGTATCTAATTACTGACTTGCATAACCCTTGTGATTCCAAATAGATGAATGAATGAAATACCATTGGGTATTTATTAACACTATATTCTTGTTAAAGGATAATTTTTTTCGTAATTTCTAATATTTTCGGTGGTTTTATTTCTATGATTAACAAATAACTGATTGTTTTATAATTTTGAGTAACATTAAGAGTAATATTTTCTACTAATAATTCTATATTGATCATAATATTACAGGGTCATAATAATAAAAATGTTGAAATATGTTCTACTTGTGTATTTGATCCTGAAAAAAATATGATTTATTGTATTTTTGGAATGTGGATCAAAAAACTATAAGTGATTGACATGGTTTATGGGTAACTTATTTTGCTCGAATGGGAATATACATATTTTGATAATATTACAAATAATTTATTTGATTTACCACCAATATTTTATTCTAATGTGATTTTAAATTCAAATTGACCATCAAAATTCTACACACAAACACTCTCAAACATATACAAAAGTTCATTCAACAAAAAAATTGGTTATGGTTTGTAGTCTTAATTAATAGTGTTACATTAAATTTAGTACAACAATGAACTCATTTTCCAATCTTACTTTAATAATAATGAGTTTCCCCACTAACATATCTTAAACTATGATCACCACATTATAGTAACAATAATATATTTTTGTTTGATAAAAATTATATATCCTTATTCTAACATATTGTGAAGGGGAAACATTATACATTATTGGATAAATGTTTTGCGTTAGGTTTAAGTGTATAACATGTTCTAATTTTGATATATTTATACCATAACATAAATGGTGTTGGACCTCCTATTAAGCATTTCTTTCTCAACATAACTTTTCCTTCCTCACAAATTTTTATAACATTTTTTGGATCTATATGATCCTTTTAATAAATTATATTCAAATAAGAAACATAATGAATTAAATATATTCAAAAATTAATATTTAAATGACATTTATTAATTAATTATAATTATAAATAGGATAATTAATATTGATTCAACATAATATAATGAAATTAGTTTTTATTTACAATACGTAAAATTTATATTATGTAAAATAAGTATTGGGAAATATAATGAAATAACTATTATTAAAATATAACAATGATATATATATATATATATATCATTTCCAATATAATTTAACCATTACATTCTGTTAAGTAATCAACATTGTAAAACTAAAAATATGTTTTCTAGTATCCCATTCTCTATCAATGATTAAAGGAATGTTACATAAAGGGTGATCATCATAATTGAAATCCTGAAAATAAAAAAAAATAAAAAATCCCTTCGATTCATGATTATTTACCCCTTGTTTACTTTGAAACACACTTTATCAATATTTTTTATACCTCACCTACCACTTGTATTCATTTCAATTTAATATTCCATAAATATATAAAACATCAATGAAATCTAGAAACTTATTTCATTTTTATAAATCCATGTTTGTCAATAATAATTATATGATGATGAAAAATAAGATATGAAAATTTATTTCAAAATAAATGGTTTTCAATAATTTCAATTTTATATGTAAATGTATAGATGTAGGTTTCAGACAACCAGATCATTGATCCCTCTAACTATTATTAATTAAAATGATTTTTTACCTACATAACATGTTTTCATATTATCATTAGAAATTATAAGATCATTTCACAACTAACATTTTCCTTATAGACCATATAGTTCATCAGAATTTCATATACGGAGTCACATAATGTTTTTTCGGCATTTTAGATAATAATATTCCCAAAATTTGGTTCAATTTACAATTATTTTTGAGAAATAAATCTCAATTTTAATGAAACCATTCTAATGAAAAACTGAATTCCAAAATCTGAAAAA
Organism: Viscum album; assembly: GCA_963277665.1. NCBI lineage: Eukaryota > Viridiplantae > Streptophyta > Magnoliopsida > Santalales > Viscaceae > Viscum > Viscum album. The sequence goes on along the minus strand of OY728143.1, from coordinate 54,260,080 downwards.
GATATTCAATATTCCTATTGTATTATTTAAAACTGTTTTAAATTTTTATACCAATTCCCATTTTTTTCTTAAAATGTTTTGAAAGGAAATAAAAAAATCACATAAAATAAATAAGAAAAAAATATAGATAAATTTCCCCTTTCATAACCACTTTCAAAAATATCCCTATTAGATTTATAACACAAATAATCATTATAAATAATTTATTATATAAAATTTTATTACACATAATAAAAGAGGATAATAAACTGGTGAATTAATTTATTAAAATGTTTCTATACTATCAACTCCTCAAATTTTGCCTCTAGAATAAATCCATGTTATTTCTTTTTTCCAATAGCCATTGTAAATGACATACTTATTGTCAAATATTATAGTAACATACACTAAAATGGATGAAAAAACATTATAACTATTAAGAAAAATTCCTATCAGTAATAATTTGAATCATGAATGTATTTAATCCAATAATTTTCATTTCGTTCTTTCTCTCATAGTTGAAATAAATAATTTTTAGTCATCTTTTCATGTTCGATTTTTCAACGAATCATGGATTATTAGACTCTATTAATATTATCTCAATATTTACTTAAGATATTGTAACTACATCTTCTTGGGATATAAAAAATCTTCTAAATCTATGTTCATTGTCTTTACATTCCATTGGGATCTGTGCTTTAATTCTACAAAATAGTGAAAAAATTTACTATATTATTATTTTTATTGGATATATCGAATGAGGGACATAAAATATATTTTATTTTACTACAAAAAGTAATTTATATTTAATGTGTAAAACATTATATTTTAATTTATATTGTTATATATAATACATATTAACAATTTTCTTAAAAAACCGAAATCTAATATTTTATTATTTGTGGAATGGTCTTAAATTCATGGGGTTCACAACATTATATCATTTAATGACTATTATATTTATTAAATATATATTTTTCTAACATAAATGATTATATCTCATGGTATTGTAAACCTATGAAATGTTTTATCCCTCATTAAGTAAAAAATAATTTAAAAATCCATTTTTTTGGAATTTGTTTTTTTAAAATTTAAACATAGTATACTAATCATATAACATATAAATACATAATTGAAATAGGAAGATGTGTAATAATATTAAAAAAACACAATATATTTATTCTATACATGTTCAATTATATATACCTAAATTTTAATATAAGTATCACGTGCATCATTTAATAAGGATAACCAATAAATTATTATGAATTCAATTTTTTTTTTTTTTAAATATCACATGTGTATTTTATACAATGAAATGTGATAGTATTTTAGTGCCTAAGGTAATTTATCTTTATTGAGGAATCAACTAATTACTTGAACAATACATATTTTAGAAAGATACAGACATTAAATATTAAATATTTTGATCCTCATTAAGAAGTGAAAAAAAGTTTTTGTTAGCATGTTATGGAGATTGAGATGTTATTAAAAAATTCTGTATGCCTTCATACCCAAGTAAATCATCATAAAAATATTTGAGATGTTCATGTATCATTGATTACTATAATTTATCCTTATAAAAATTTTATACAAGTATAGTTAGGGTTTTGATTAATTTTATGAACCTAGTATTTCTATTCTAAAGACCTTATTTGATTATTCAGTAGTAGAAGGATTTATTTGGTACTATAGTGGTATTATAGAATTATAGTAATTTGATTAATATAGCATTAACTATATAAGGATATTTTAGAAATATTAATATTCACCTAATTTGGTATTTTGATCAGTGGATATTGGATTTATTTTAAATAATTATTACCCAGTCTTTTTAAATAATAATATTAAAGTCTTGTGATGTTTTTGAAAGTTAGAAGATTTAAAAAAAAAGAATATTAAAATTATAAGTGCTATAATGGATTATATGATCCTGTACATGTTTATATATCTTGCATGGAGATGTCATGATAGACCATGGACATGAATTAATGAAGACATGATTGAGTTAGATTGTAGGAATTTGTTGTGGGGTTATTCTAGTATAGGGTTTTTGAGTTACCTTTGAATGTGTGTTTTACACTCAAACATTGAGCCATTAATTTTATATGACCATTGTCTCTGTAATACTATTGGTTATTTAATAGTTCCCAATAACTCGTGTTAAAATTTGTGTTTATAGTGAGAATAAATATAATCTAAAGTATGTAAAAAATATAAGCATAGCTTTTTAGAGTGAGATATTATGATTTTGTGGTCAAATACTAGATTCTGAAATCCTCACATGTCATGTATCTGCGAATCATTCTATTGAAACAATAATTTCAATCTCACAAACAATGATTTTTTTCTTTTCCTTATCAAAATTAAAACTTTTTCATATTCAAATAAAATTGTAACTTTAACCATCGTATATAGAATTGTACTTTTTTCGGATTCATAGAAAATTACTAAAAACTCTTTTAAAACTCATATAGTTTAATTAAGTAGAATCTAGTTTACTTAAAGTGTAATAAATTATGGGGAATTTCTAACATATCCTTTTTTATAAAAATACCCCACTTCTTTATTTGAGACACCACATAACAATTCAAATCGTTTCATTTAATCTATTACAAGAATCACATGTGGAGTATAAAATATTCATTAAAGATAATAAAAATGATCCCAACAGGATTCCTAAAAAATGAATTTAGTATGTGTTTTATTCATCTAATATCAATGTAATACAATATTATTGAAATTAATGATGAATTTCATATAACATTCAAAATTTAATTTAAATTAAATGCCATGATTAAAAAATATTTGATAATGAATTTAGTTAAGGATTATATAATTAGATTAATCGACATAGATTGTATCTATTATTATCAAATGACCATGATGATTAATATTTAAATCCATTAATGACATATTTTAGTGTTGAAGAAAATATTATTTGTAATGGAGAGTTTAATACATTTTTATATGTTCCTAAATGTTTTTTTATAAAATTTACAATAATAATGGAAAAAATTGGAATAACACTATAGGTAGACAATAATAAAGTCATATAATATTCTTATTATTAAATTATTAAATTGTTCTATATTTTTTCATAATATAAATGGAATTATATTATCAAAATAATCCAAAAGGGTTCTATAATATTAATTTCATTGGGTCACCATGAGGAATATGAACATGGATTTATCATGGAAATCCATCTAGAACAAAATAATTTGTTTTCTTAGATATTTAACCTATTTTAATAGTGAATTTTATAATAAGTGGTAGTTTATAATTATATGATTCAATTTTCTATACTCATTATCACTGCAGAATAATTTTGATATCATAGAGGGGTCATTTCATTCTTCATAATCTTCATAAATATGAAACCAAAATTTTCTTTTTACAATTTCAATTAAGATGAGTGAATTAAAATCTATGAGTTTTGTACCAACCCAGATATTATAAATGATATTTATTTTCTTTAATAAATATGTGTTATATTATATATTTAATTATTATACTCATGAATAACAAAGAGAAACCCAAAGTACCTTTTGTTCATTAAAGAAGGCTTTTGCCTTCTTTTTTCATCTTTTTAATGGAATCCCTAGACATGGCCTTTTGGAAATGCCCACACTAGGATCCCCCCCAAAAAAGAGACTATTAGACATGTTATCAACTAAAACCATGGAAATTACAAATATTAAAACTTGAAAATTTTAAAATTTAAAAACTAGAATGAAAAAATACATATCAAACTAATATACTTGTATCATTTAACCTATAAAAGAAAATATAGAAGTGAAATAAAACATTATTAAACAAATCTATATTTTTAATAAATAATACTGAACTATAATATGAATTATAACCACCCAACCAAAGAATCCCATAGAGGGTGGCTTACATTATTATATTAGCATGATCACATGGAATCAAATAAATAATTATAGAAATGTTTACTATTTTTGGAATTCAATATCACATACAAAAACTCATTTTACAATTCCGATATAAAATATTTAACAACAGAATTAAAATCTCATAATTCTTGAAACCCATTCCAAGAATTCATCTTCATATCTGGGGTACTGGAATCAGAAAAATGGGGATACAAATACTCATAAATGGTAAAATATAGTGAAAGAAATAATAAATTGATTAGAATAATTCATATGAGAATTTATGTGACTGAGGAATCATGACCTGTAATCAATAACTAAGAATAAAATTCACCCATATTTTTTTCATATTGAAAATAATATAGATAATAATAACTAAAAATTGAACGATGAAAATGACTAGTTATTGGATTACATGTTTCTTAGGAACATAGAACATTTCCCTTCAGTGTTCTTAACAACACAGTTTAAAACATACTGGTTAAAAATGTGACAATTTTGTTCAACTAAATTCATCCCATGAGACTAATGATGCATCAAGGGGATTAACTGAAATTGTCTCAATCCATAGTTTTTAATTTCAAAATAAATCTACATATATTAAATAATTGATTTAAATTAATAAACAAAATGCCTTATTAAATATCTTTTCTGAGTAAAGGATATAGATTTATCAATATTTCACTAGTAAATCCAATATCTTTAAAGTAAAAACTATATATAAAATTGTACAAGGTTTAGTAAATAATCATATCCATTATATAATAATTTGGATATTAAAAAGGAATATATTTTTAAGTAAAAAGTTATTACAAGAATGTGTTTCTTCTAGTAGAAAGTAAACAACCACAAAAAAAAGTTTGATTGAAAGATAACATTTAATAGTTAGTAATTTTCTAGGTAAAACCCCATGTATGAGATACTTTAGAGTAAAATAACATGAATATAAAATGATTAATTATTTAATATATAAAATGGGGTAGACATACACCAAAAAAATAAAGTAACAATATTACAGAACTATCCTTTCACAGCACTAGCATATATTTACGCTTGAAAAATGCATCGAGGATGTAAATCTTTATGAGTGAAAGATAAAAGCTCTGATAAAGGGTACCCATTTCAGTGCATTTTGTTCAAAAATGAAGAAAATTCACCTTAATAATTTCTATAATTTAACGCTTCTAAAAGTAACCCTTTTCACCACTTTATTTTTTTGCTGATAAAAGTTACCCTTTATAAGCTCTAACAATAAAGTGGTGGTAAATTGTAACCTTTACCAGTGCTTTATTTGCGATGATCATGGTTTAGAAAATAAAAATTTCAAAAACTAACAATTTTATTAATGAAATAATTATTGTTAAAAATGAATTAACATATATATATATATTAAAAATTACTAAAAAGCATATAATAAATATAATTTTTTCTAAAATGAATAAAAGGAAATAATTAAAAAAGTAGAAATTCAAAATGAGTAAATGATGAAAAATATTAGAAATTATATTAATTATACAATTATTTATAAAAATGAAAAAATTTAATATTTATATATATTAGAATTATATATATATATAGTACATAATAAATGTAAATATATAAATTTATATGTAATAAAACAAAAAATTAAAAATGAATAAATTACAATGTTTTTAATAATTTATTAATGAAACAATGATTACTAAAAATGAAAAATTATAATATATATATTAATTATAAATAGTAAAAATAGTATATTTTAATATATATGTATATATAATAAATAAAATGTTAAATAAAAACAAATTAATGTCTTATTAATTTTTATTATTGTTTGGTTTCTCAATTTAACATATATCAAACATCGTATGTTACATTGATTACAAACACACACACACAAATATATATATAAAATTCTAATTAATGCAGTTTAGATGGAATCACACACACAAATATATTTACACAATATATGTAAATACATACACCTAATATTTATGAAATTTATTCAAATTTTAGAATAATTTAAAACTTCATTGTATACATGATACATTTTATATATTATTTTTTTAATCGTTCAATTTTAATTATTTTCTTATAATACTATTATAGTTTGGGCATTAGTTTTTATTATAATTTACTTTTATTCTTTTATTTGATCATTTTCTAATATATATATATATATATATATATTTATTATGTTTTACCATTTTCAATATTTATATTTATTAACTTCAATATATATGTTTCAATTTTTTTAATTACTTATATTTATTTATTAAAACATATCTGTTTTTTAAATATTATTAAATTGAACTCATTTTGAATTATTCAGTTTCACTCATTTTTAAAATTCTTTTTTTTCAAGAATACATATCAAATAATAATTTTAAAACTATATTTGTAAATATATATCAATAAATAAATATATTAAAACATGTAAATTAATATATTTATAAATTTATATTTTATTATTATTATTAATAAATTATAATTATTTTTTAAAGAAGTAATTAAATATTTATAAATAAATAATTATATATATTTAATGATTATAAAATTTTATTAACTTTTTCAAATAAATACTTAATTACTTTTAATTTTTTTTCATTGATAATGATAAATATTTATCTGTGATAAAAAACACTAATAAAAGGAATTTTTATCTGTATTAAAATATTATCACTGATAAATATGTTTTTTATGAGTGCTTTCTGAGTGATAACAATTCATAAGAATTATCAGTTCTTTTTTAGCACAGAGAAAGTTCCCTTTTTTCAGTGTTTATCAATTCAATGTTGATAAAAGAGATGTTTATCATTTCATTTATGAAAGTGCTATTAAAATTGTTCATGATATATTTTAAAGAAACCAAAATGGTACTCACTTATCATGAATGTAAATCTCTCGAGGAACTCCTCTAATACTAGAGCGATTCCACTATGATCTCTCAGAAAAATCAAGGATAAAATCCAATGTATGTTATTTTCTACTTTTTCTATATCATTGTTTGATCTTCAGGGTTCCACATATTTAGTTTTTGGGATGTTATTAGTCTTGAAGAACCCAAAATCATATATCCTCACAATTTTTAGTGCCACTCCTCATTGCATTTTAATGTCTTATGGAGAAGAAGAATATTTATAGTTTAACATCATGCAACCAATAAGAGAGAATTTGGGGAATTTAAATTCCTACTACCAAGATGAAATTATGTAGTTTAATGTCATACAACCAAGATGTGAGATGTTGTGATATTTAGAAGATTTATTTAAGAATGAAATTTTTTTATTAACTTCATATAACCAGGATGAGATATAGTGTGTAGTTTAACACCTCGCTACCTGGATGAATTTGAGCAGTTTACCATCATGAAAACAGGATGATAAACCCTATACATGTAACACCCCAACCCATCTAGACCAGAGCCAATGCATTACTTTTTATATTGGAATGGTTATAAGGAATGCAAATCAATAAGGTAAGATCCATTATGTAGTATTAAACAAAACTAGATACATAAATGTAACTCAAATTATATTGGAAAAGATTATAAAATACAATACAAAACAAAAACAGAAAACTACATCCATAGGAACTCAATATATGATATCCGCTTCATCACCTATTGAAGGTAAATAGTGAAATGGGTGAGTTCAAATGCTCAGTATGGGTTACAAATGGTGTAAGCATAAATCAATAATAACTGAATTGTAAAAAATTTGACATAATCAATATGGCATGGTGAATAAATGAAAAACTCACTCCATTAATAAACTGAGAATGAAACTGCATCCATACATTTTGTCATACTGAAGAACTAATGGATAATATTAAATTATAATAAATAAAGATAATTTCTATTAATTGGACATCATGAATCTGGCACATGATACCATAACACCGTAAAAATGGTCTAGTTCTATGGGTAGAAAACCGTCTGATTTTTGGAAACAAACTCGAAGTGTTTGTCGCCAGATGATTTGTCTCAGGAGAACTACCGATGCATCAAGGGGCTATAACAGGACTCACCCTCCACTTCCTGTCCAAATCATTATTTATACATTAAATCACTACAAGAGCATTATGCCTTTTCAATATTCGTATAGAGTATGGTATACATATTCATTAATATATCCATAGTTTTAATAATTTTCCAAATAAACATCTAATGTAAAATGGTATACAGTTTAGACAAAAAACATATCCATGAAATGATATTTTGGATATGTAATATAAATATAATTCAAAATTAAAAGTGATCTCAAATGTGCAGTAGGTACACCACATAAAGATTATTAGGTGCACAATACAAAGTTAGTCACAATAATATAGTAGTTGAGACAAATACGACCAGAACCTAATAACCCTCAAAAGAGTAATTTAATACCATGAATATAAATATAAATATGTTATTATATATCAAAAGTATGTACACATATACCACATACAATAAATAATTGGCAAACAATTGAAATCTCACGGAAATGAAAGTGAGATGAGAAACCCCCTACCTTATGCTCGAGTTTGTTATTATTTTTTTAAATGACCGGAATAATAAAATTTAGATTCCTTAATTAATAATTCAAGAACCTACTATACATGTAAGTGGTTTAGTATAACCTTATTAGATTTATTCATGTCCCTTTTTAGGGGTTAGGAGGCTCAATTTTATTGTTTTGGAAGCATTTTCTTCCTTGGTTTTCACGATTCCCTTACATGTACTAATGAATGAAAGTTTGTTTGAAATGTGGTAAATAATCCAGAATTATTAATATATATTATTATTAACATTAAAGATATATAAATTATCTTATAATGATTCTAGATTATATACTTGAGGATGAATCTTTAGTTAACTGTTTTTGATAAATGCTTGGATTTAGCTTGGCAGTTTTGTATACAGTGAACATGTTTTGTCTTATTATTACATATTATGAGTGTGAAAATATTACAGAACATTAATGAGATGAAATAAATATATTATGATCTGGTTCAACCATAAAAATGTTTTCAAAACCAGAATTGGGCATGATAATGAAAATTGAGAACCTGTCGTCCTTGAGTTTGATAAACTAACACTCTCGGACGGTGTTTTCATTTTTTAGTATAAGAGGAGGGGGAATGAGAGATGATGATGAAATATTACATTTCAATGATATAAGTCCACTTCATGTAAGCTACTGTAATTATCATAGCATTTGGATGAAGTGAGGTGTGGAAAGAAGTTTAAAAGGAAGGAACTCAAAATAAGAGAAAAATTGAGAAATCTCTTACGAACATTCCTCAGCCTAATGGCGTCATTTAAAATTTAATAAAATAGTTTGTTGAGAGGAAAGGGGTATATAATAAATCATAAATAATATGGTAATTAGAGGGAATACATAATGAAATATCCTCACATTAACCAATTTAAAATAAAATAGAAAACATAAAATCAAATATTTAAGAAAAGAGAAGGGTGGTAGATTCTATTACCTTGTAGAGTAACTCCAAAACCTACTGATTGGGACATTTGGGGTTTGAGGACACCTTGAGATGACTCCTAGGGAGGTAATACCACAATATCTTTGAGGATATTGAGTTTGGAATGAAAGAAAACGAAGGGGGGTGTGTGGGTATTTATAGTAATGAAGAGAGTTTTTTATTAATTAAAAGGGACACCTCATTAGGGGGTTTTTCAAAACATGGGCTTGCCCATGGTATTTTCCGATGGTTTTATCCACTTGGTACACCTCATGTTATATGATACTCTAAAAAAGTCTACCATAATTTAATTTTTAATTATTACATCAATATGATGTCATTAAACTACAGAAAACTCAAAACTGTATTTTTACTATTCATGAAAAATTCAAGTACTTTAGAAAAAATCCAAAAAATTCACCTTAACCATTTTTCAACGTGTAGAATTATAAAACGATCTCCATTTTTAGAAAATAATTTTCTATGTATTTTTTAATTTAATTTTTTAATAAAATTATACTTAATTAAAAAAACAATTTTTAATTTGATAATAAGTTCTATATCACGTTAAATAATAAATTAAGATCTCATTATCTTATTACCATAAAAAATAAAATATAATCATTATTTACTATTTATAAGAGTCATATTTCTATTCATGTTACTATTCATAAGGGTATGTTACTATTAATAAAAAAAATCATGTTGGTTCTATCAGATCCAAATGACTTACTGGTCACAACTCTAGATGACCGTTTTTCCAAATTCAAAACATAGAAGTGTAAAATTTATGTTTAATGGATAGCTTATAACTTTCTCCTATAATGTTTTGATTTACCAAAGACATATTGATTCATGCAATATAGGCTATCTAATGAATAGAAAGTATTTAAGAGTAACATACAATAAAATGTTTGGGGTGTTATACTATTCCTTCTATCAGAAATTGTTTTCTCAAAATTTTATGTATAATGCCCACCAAAAATATGTGGATGGTTATTCATAACATCCTCATGTTCCCATGTTTCCTCATCCATATTTGGGTTTTTTCAAAGAACCTTTATTAGTGGAATTGTCCAATTTCTTAATACCTGCTCCCTTATATCAAGAATCCCGATAATCTCTTCACAGTATAATAAATCTGGTTCCAGTTCTATTTATTCATAGATGAGTATATAAATTTGATCTGGAATATATTTTTTCAACAATTACACATGGAATACATCATGCACTTTAGAGATACTTTCCAGAAGTGCTAATTTATAAACTACCACTCTGATTCTTTCCAGAATTTCAAATGGTACGATGTACCTGGGGCTCAGTTTCCCTTTATTACCAAACCTTAAAACACCCTTCCATAGAGATTTTATCATAAAGACAATATATCCCACTTTGATTTCCAAATCCTTCCTTTAGTTGTCAATATAAATCTTCTGCCTACTTTGGGATGCTTTAATATGTTCTTGGATTGTCTTCACCTTTGTTGTGGTCTCTTTAATACATTCTGGGCCTATAAGTTTCCTCTCACCAACTTCATCCCAACAAGTTGTAGTTTGACATCTCTTTATATATAATACTTCATATGGAGCCATTTGAATACTTTAATATAAACTATTGTTATATGAAAATTCCACCAAAGGAAAGTATTGATTCCACATACCTTGGAAGTCAAGAGACCATGACCTCAGTATATATTCTAGATTTTTAATGGTACTTTCAGATTGGCTATCAGTTTGGGGGTGATAAGAAGTACTCATACGAAGTTCAGTATTCAAAGCCTTCTAGATACTTTTCAAGAATTTTGATGTAAAACAGGGATTTCAATCAGACACAATCGATAGAAGTTCACCATGAAGTCTTACAACTTCCTTAATATAAAGTATTTCTATGTAATCAAGTGGTAAATCCTCTCTTTTAGGAAGGAAATATGCTGATTTTGTGAGACGATCACCAATTAACAATATTTCATTATTCCTTATAGATGTCCTCGGATTTCCGGTGAAAAATCTATTGTAATGTTATCCAAATTTCACATAGGAACAAGTAGTGGTTGCATGAATCCTCTAGGATGTTGCCTCTCTGCCTTCACTTGTTGAAAAACAAGACATCTTGACATGCAGTCAGCAATTTCCCACTTCATGTTATCCCACTAGAAATATTCCTTCTGATCATTATACATCTTTGTGCTACCTGGGTGTATAGAGAAATTTATGCTATGAGCATAGTCTAATCATTCCCTTTTTATCTCATGTACTAATGGAACACATAACCTCTTCCCAAACATCACAACTCTTTCCTTATACATGAATTCTTCCAAACTCCAAACCTTAATAGGAATAATTTTCTTGTGTATATTTTCATCATTAGATTGAGATCTTTTTATCTTCTTTATTAATTATGGTCTAGAAATAATTTTAAAGAGGAATGATGTTTCCCCTTTCTTAACAACTCCCATATCCATCTTTACTAGATCCATGAATATAGGATCTCCCTCAAACCTCATTTGAGATAGAAGTCTAATATCTTTCATACTTAATGCATCTGCCACCTTTTTCTCCATTTTGGGTGGTAGTGTATAGAACAATCATAATCTTTGAGTATCTCAAGCCATATCCTCTGCCTCATGTTGAGTTCTTTTTGTGTGAAAATTTAGTTCAAACTCTTTTGATCTTTGTGTATCTCACATTTTTCATTATAATGATAATATCTCTATATCTTCAGAGCATAGACTACAACTACTAACTCAAGATCATGTGTTAGAAAATTTTACTCATGAGTCTTCAACTGCCTTGACGCATAAGAAATGAATTTACCATTTTTCTTAAGGACGCAACAGAGACCATTCTTTGATGAATCACTATATATTTCAAGTTCATCACTTCTAGATAGATGAGTCAAAATTAGGGAATTGAATAATATTCATTTCAATTATTCAAAGCATTTTGTAGATTCTTTTTTCCACAAAAACGTCACTCCTTTACGTGTGAGCTTTGTTAGGGGTTATCCAATCGAGAGAAATTCTAAATGAAACGCTGATAGTAACCTGCTAAGCAAATAAAACAACGTACCTCGGTTCTGTTTATTAGCATGGGCCAATATTGGATTGCCTTTGTATTCACAAGGTCAACTAGGAGTAAATCCTTAGAGACAATATGACCTAGAAATGAAACTGATTGAAGCCAGAATTTGAACTTTCTAAACATACCTTATAATTCATTTCTCATAATAGATTTCAGAATAATCTTTATATGATCCTCATGGACTTCATAGCTTTTTGAGTATAGTAGGATATCATCGATGAACACCACTAAAAATTTATCAAGATATTCCTTGAACACTCTATTCATTAAATCCATGAAAACTGATGGTGCATTTGTTAGTCCAAAAGGCGTCACTGTAAACTTGTAATCCCCATTACTAGTTCAAAATGCAGTCTTCGGAATATCTTCCTTCCTCACATGCAGTTGAGGATATCCAGATCAAAGGTCAATCTTTGAAAAGTATTAAGATCTATGTAGTTGAACAAATAAATCATCAATATGGGGAATAAGATACTAATTATTCATTTTAGTATCATTTATTTCCCTATAATCAAGGAATAGCCTCATGGATCCATCATTCTTTTTGACAAACATGATAGGTGATCCCCATGGAGAGACACTAGGTAAAATAAATCCATTGTCACTCTACTCCTCTAGTTGTTTCTTTAGCTCCAAAAACTCTATAGAGACCATACTACAAGGGGTCTTTGATATAGGTCTTACACCATGAATTATGTCAATGTAAAACTCAATTTCTCGCTCTGGAGGATGTCCAGGTATATCCTATGGAAAAAGATTAGAGTATTCTTGCACTATATGAACATATTCAATTTGAATATTTAATTCCTCAATCATATATATTTGGATATCTTCCTCTCCAAGAATTGAATTCAATAGAGCAACTAGGGGTGGGTCTAGAAGGGAATCAGATGGCGAGGGGACTATTTGACATGCCTTTCTTGCAATGATACATCCCCTTGGAGTTTTGACTGATAAGTCCTTTATTAAATCAAATTGGATATGTCTAATTTTCTTGGCAAATTGGGATGATATAAATGAGTGTGATGATCCAGAATCAAATGAAGTGTTGTCTTTGTTTGAGGAAACAATTAAAGTACCTCCCACTAAACCATTAAGAACTTCAACTTCTGTGGTTATAATCGAATAAGCTATCCCTTTTTCTCTTAGCTTTTTCTGAGGAATGTTTCCTTGGTTCTTAGGAAATTCATTTTTATAGTGTCCTATATCTCTACACTTTTAGCATTGAACATCATCAAATTGTTTCTTCCCCTTTCATTCATGAGATAAATGACTCTTTCCACCACACATTTAGTAGACTCCCATGACTTTTAAGCACTTCCCGAGATGATTGTTTCCACAGTTTTTACATAATGGGAATTTCTTCATTCCCTTGTTCTTATTTGGAACTTCACCTTTCCCTTGGTTATCTGAGTACCTCTTCTTATCATGGTTCCTATTGAACATATTTCATCTAGAAAAGTATTTCTATGTTTTGATGGAACTTGATACAATTTCATCATATGATGAAAATGTTGAAGAAGATAGTTCCCTTCGAAGACTTGGATTAAGAACATAAAATAAATGCTCAATCCTTTCTTCGGAGTCACATACATAATCAACGGCATACCTGGCTAGCCTTGTGAAGGTAGCCTCATACTCTGCAACACTATCTACTTCCCTTTTCTTTATGCCAAGGAGTTTCCTCTACATTTCATTTTGTTTCTCATGAGGAAAATATTTTTCAAAGAATATTTCCCTATAATTACTCCACTAAATATACTCTATTTTTTCTTCCTCCGTGGTATTTTAAATCAAGGACCACCATTGATCAGTGTTACCCCTGAGAAAATGTAATGCCAGTACTACCTTTTCATTTTCATTTCGTCTTAATGAAATGAATATCTTTTCAAGGGATATGGTCCATCTATTAGAAACCATTGGATTAGTAGTCCCAATGAATGATGCGGGATTTTGCCGCATGAAATAATCCAACATAGGTGTGGAATGGTTATTTGTTACAACCTGAGTACATTGTCCCAATATAGTCATGATCAGATCTGCTCCAACATTAATTGTGTTGACTTTCTCAGTGGGGAGAAACCTACATTTCCCATGATTATTGATTCCCCTTATTCTATTAGACTCCATTTCTAAATAATGGAAGACACTATATTAGGGTATGAATCATAATGTATAATATTAACATAACAAAATACATACCACAAATTGACATCCTATGCATGGCTAATCCCATAATCAGAAAAATAGTTTCTTTGAGTAATAATTTACATTACAATCATTCATAATGCCTTTTAAAGGAAACATGAATTATCCTAAGAATATCCCTCAGGAGAGTCATAACCAAGAGTGTCGAAAGGCCCATTGTTTTTTACCAGGATACCCCGGGTCAAACCCAATACTCCTTATCAGAGCATTCACTTCTAGGAACATCTGTTCTTGAGACACCTCTACCTTATCATATCCATATAGGAATGTATTTGATAGAAGTATTCACATAATCTATTATTTAACAATATACATGGATATTCTTGTCCGTTTATCCTCAAATACTACCCTAGGGATTTTTCCCTACTACACATTTCCTACTCAAGTTTCCATGTTTTCTACTAAACTTCCTCTCATAAAAACTGTAACAACCCGACCCCTCTAGACCAGAGATGGTGCAGTACTTGTTATATTGGAATGGTTAGAAGGAATGAAAATCCTACATGAAATATTATCTTAGTAGTCTTTAAGAAAATACATACATAAATGTAACTCAATTTACATTGGAAAAGATTACACAATACAATACATAACAAAAACTAAAAACTGCATTAATAGAAACACAATATATTATCTACGCATCATCACTTGTTGAAGGTAAACATGTAAAAGGGGTGATCTCAAGTTATCTTTAAGGGTTAAAATGGAAGAATCATAAATCAATAATATTTTAATTGTAAAAAATTTGACCTAATCAATATGAAATGGTGAATAAATGAAAAACTCACACCATTAATAATCTGAGAATGAAACTACATCCATCTATTTTGTCATAGTGAAAACCTCATAGATAGTAATAACTGATAATGAAAAAATATAATTCTTATTAAATGGACGTTATGTATCTAGAACATGATACCATAATACCGTAAAAACGTTTTAGTTATGTGGGTATAAACCCGTCCGATTTTTGGTAACAAGCAAGAAGGGTTTGTTGCCAACTAATTTGTCTCATTAGACCTAACGATGGATCGAGGGGATATAGCATGACCCACCCGCCACTAAAAATCCTAATAATTATTTATAAATTGATTCAGTACAAGAGTATTATGCCTTTTCAATATCCGTATAGAGTAGCGTATACAGATTCATCAATATTTCTATAGTTGAAATACCTTTCCTAATAAATACCATATGTAAAATGGTATACAGTTTAGAAAACAAACATATCCATGATATGAGATTATGGATATATAGTATAAATATAATTTCAAATGAAAATTGATTTCAAATGGGTAGTAGGTACACCACATAAGTATTATTATGTACAGAATACAAATATAGTCACAATAAAATAGTAGTTGAGACAATGTCTCATACTACAATATAATCAGTCGAATCATACGACCAGAACATAATAACCCTAAAATTAATCATTTAATACCATAAATATAAATATAATAGTGATATTATATATCATAAGTTAGTACACATATACCACATACATGAAAAAATTGGTGAACAATGAATATCTCACGGAAATGAAAGTGTGATGAGAAACCCCTTACCTTAGGCTCGAGTGTGTTCTTTGTTTGTTTTAATGACCTGAATAATAAAATATAGATACATTAATTAATAATTTCATAACATCCTATAAATGTAATTGGTTTAGTGCATCCTTATTAGTTTCATTCACGTCCCTTTTTATGGGGTTAGGAGGCTCAATTGTATTGTTTTTGAAGCATTTTCTTCCTTGGGTTTCATGATTTTTTTAGTTGCATACATGAATGGAAGACTGTTTAAAGTGTGGTTAAACATCAAAAATTGTTAATATATCTTACTAGTGACATAAAAGAGATATAAATGATCTTATAATTATTCTAGTATATATATATTTGAGGATGAATCATTAGTTAAATATTTTTGATAAACGCTTGGATTTAGCTTGGTTATTTTGTATATAATGAACTTTTTTTGTATTATTCATCCATATTATGAGTGTGTAGGGATTCTAGAACATTAATGAGATTAAATACATATATTAAGATCCTTTTAAACCACAAAAAATGGTTTCATGACCATAATTGGACATGGTAATGAAAATTGAGAACCCGTCGTCATTGAGTGTGATAAATTAACACATCTCAGACGATGTTTTCATTTTTAGTATAAGGGGAGGGGGAAAGAGAGATGATGATGAAATATTCCATTAGCATAATATAATTATAGTTCATGTAAGGTACTGGAATTATAAAATCATTTTGATGATGTGAGGTGAGGAAATAAGTATAAAATAATAGAACTCAAAATAAGAGAAAAATTGAGAAATCTCTTAAGAAAATTCGCAGCCTAACGACATCACATAAAATTTAATAAAATAGTTTCTCAATATAAGAGGGGTATATAATCATTCATAAATAATATGGGAAGTTATGAAAATATAAAATGAAATATCCCCACATAATCTAATTGAAAATAATGAAGAAAACATAAAATGAAATCTTTAAGAAAAGAGAAGGGTGGTTGATTCTCTTACCTTGTAGAGTGACTCCCAAAACATGATGTTTGGGACCTTTGGGGTTTGTGGAATCCTTGGGATGACTCCTAGGGAGGAAATACCACTAGATATTTGAGGATATTGAGTTTGTAATGAATGAAAATGAATGGGTGCGAGTGGGTATTTACAGTAATTAAAAGATAGATTTTTATTAATTAAAAGGGACACCTCATTAGTTGTTTTTGAAAAACCATGGGCTTTACCATGGTATTGGCCTATGGTTTTAGCCACTTGGGACACCTGATATAATAGGATATGGTGAAAAGGTATACCATACTTTTATATTTAATTATTACATCATTATGATGTCATTAAACTACTGAAAACTCAACACTGTATTTTTACTATTCACGAAAAATTCATGTATTTTAGAGAACTCCCAATAATTAACCATAACCCTTTTTCAGAATTTATAATTCAAATATGAACTCAATTTTTAGAAAATAATTTTCTAAGTATTTTTTTAATTTAATTTTTAAATAAAATAATAGTTAATTAAAAAATAATAAATTTTAATGGTATAATTAGTTCTACATCACATTAAAAAATCAATTAAGATCACATTATCTTTTTATCTTAAAAAAATAAAATGTAAGCATTATTTAAAATTTATAAGGGTCAAATTATTATTCATATTAATATTCATAAGGGTGTGTTTCTATTCATCAAAAAATCAAGTTGGTTCTATCAGACTCCAAATGACTTACTGGTCACAACTCTAGATGACTGTTTTTCTAAATTCAAAACATAGAAGGGGAAAATTTATGTTTAATGGATAGCTTATAATTTTCTCCAATAATGTTTTGATTTGAAAAATACATAGTGCTTCATGCAATATAGGCTATATAATTAATATAAAGTATTTCAGAGGATCATACCATAAAAGGTTTAGTGTGTTATATTATTCCCTATTTCAAAAATTTCATCCTCAAAATTTTATGTATAAAAACCACAAAAAAGATGTGGATGGTTCTTATTCATAACATCATCAATATCCTATGTTCCTTCCTCCATTTTTTGGTTTTTTCAATGAACCTTTACTAGATGATTCATCCATTTTCTCAATACCTATCCCTTGTGTCAAGAATCCAGATAGGTGCTTCACAGTAAGATAAATCAGGTCCCTATTATATTTCTTCATAGATGAGTACATGCATTGGGTATGGCATGAATATTTTCCACAATGAAACATGGAATACATCATGGACTTTGGAGAGACTTGGCGACATTGATAATTGGTAAGCTACAGATCCAATTATTTCCATAATTTCATATGGTCTGATTTACTTAGGGATTAGTTTCCCTTTCTTACCGAACCTTAAAACAACCTTTCATGGAGATAATATCATAATGACATTATCTCGCACTTGGAATTCCAAATCCTTCCTTCGGTTGTCAACATAACTCTTCTGCCTACTTTAGGGTACTTTAATATGGGCTTGGATTTTCTTTACTATTGTCATGTTCTCTTCAATAAGTTCTAGGCCTATAAGATTTCTCCCACCAACTTCATCCCAACAAGTTGGACTTCGACATCTTTTTCTATATAATTCTTCATATGGAGCCATTTGAATACTAGAATAGAAACTATTGTCTTATGAAAATTCCACCAAAGGAAAGTATTGATTCTACATACCTTGGAAGCCAAGAGAACATAACCTCAACATATCTTCTAGAGTTTGAATAGTCCTTTCAGACTGTATGTTAGTTTGGGGGTGATAGACAGTACTCATACGAAGCTCAGTATTTAAAGCCTTCTGGAGACTTTTCCAGAATTTTGACATAAACTAGATATCTTGATCAGAAAAAATATATAGAGGTGCACCATTATGTTTTACAACTTCATTAATATAACTCCTTTTCAGGTGCTCAAGTGGTTAATCCCCTCTTATAGGAAGTAAATGTGCTGATTTTTTGAGGTGATAAAAAATTACCCATATTTCATCACTCCTTCTAGGTGTCCTTGAAATTCCGGTGACAAAATACATTTTCATGTTATCCAACTTCCACATAAGAATAGGTAGAGGGTGCATCACTCCTCTAGGAAGTTGCCACTCTACCTTCACTTGTTGAAAAAATAGACACCTTGACACATAGTCAGTAATTTCCTACCTCATATTTTCCCACAAAAAATACTCCTTTAGATCACTATACATCTTCGTGCTACTCAGGTGTATGGAGAAATTTGATCTATGAGCATTGCCTAATAGTTCCCGTTTTAGCTCAGGTATTGATGTAACACCTAACCACTTCCCAAACATCACAAACCCTTCTACATACATGATGTCTTCCAGTCTCCCATCCTTAACAGAAAAAATTTTATTGTGTAGATTTTCATCATCAAATTGAGATATTTTTATATTCTATAGTTAAGATGGATTAGAAATCATTTGAAATAGTAATGTTGTTTCCCATTCCTTAAAAATTCCCTTATCCATATTTATAAGATCCGTTAATATAGGATCTATCTCAATTATCATTTGAGTTAGAAGTCCATGATATTTCCTACTTAATGCATCTGCCACCTTATTTTCCATTCCTAGGTGGTAGTGTTTTAAAAAATAGTAATCTTTGAGTAACTTGAGTCATCTATTTTTCCTCATGCTAAGTTCTTTTTGTGTGAATATGTATATTAATCTCTTGTGATCTGTGCATATCTCACATTTATCACCATAAAGATAATATCTCCATATCTTCAGAGCATATATTATACCTGTTAACTCAAGATCATGTGTTGGATAATTTTTCTCATGAGTCTTAAACTTCCTTGATGTATAATAAATAACTTTACCATTTTTTATAAGGACACCAACCAGACCATCCTTTGATGCATCACTATATATTACAAATTCATCACTTCCAGATACAAGAGTCAAAATTGGGGCATTAACCAATCCTCTTATCAATTCTTCGAATCATTTTACACATTCTTTTGTCCACACAATCTTTACTCTATTACATGTGAGATTGGTTAGTGGGTTTGCCAGTCAGGTGAATGTACGAACCAAATGCCGATTGTAACCGGCTAAGCCAATAAAACTACATACCTATGTTATGTTTTTTCGGCATGGTCCAATCTTGGATTGCCATTGCCTTCACAGGATCAACTAGGATTCCATCCTTAGAGATAATATGACCTAGAAATGAAACTGATTGAAGACAAAATTTTCACTGGCTAAAAATCCCATATAATTCATTTCCCATAAGAGTTTTCAGAATAATCCGCAAGTGATACTCAACTTCTTCATAGATTTTTGAGTATACAAGGAAATCATCGATGAATACCACAAAAATTTAATCAAGATATTCCTTGAAAATTCTATTTATTAAATCCATGAAAATAGATGGTGCATTCATCAGTCCAAAAGGAATCACTGTAAACTCGTAATGCCCATACCTTGTTCGAAATGCTGTCTTCAGAATATCTTCTTTCCTCACATGGAGTTGATGATATCCGAATCGAAGGTCAATCTTTGACAAGTATTGATCTCCATGAAATTGATCAAATAAATAATCAATACGGGGAAGATGATACTTATTCTTTATTGTAATAGCATTTATTTACCTATAATCAATGTATAGACTCAGCGATCCATCTTTCTATTTGAAAAACAAGACCAGGGATGCCCATGGAGAAACACTAGGTCGCATAAATCCTTTGTCCCTCCACTCCTATAGTTGTTTCACTAGATCCACTAACTCTAGAGTGGACATTCTATAGAGGGTATTTGATATAGGTCTTGCGCCAAGAATTAATTCAATGTAAAACTCAATTTCCCACTATGGAGGATGTCCAGTTAAATCCTCTAAAAACACATGAAAATATTCTTGCACTATATGCATATAATCAATTTGAATATTTATTTCCCCACCCTTAGATATTGGGTTTTATTACTCTCCAAGAATTGCATTCAATAGAGATACTGGGGGTGAGTCTAGATAAGAATCGGATGGAAAGGTCTCTACTCTAATGATAAAAGATTCTACACCATTTTCAAAAAAAAACATAACTTCCTTTTTATTGAAATAAATATTTGCATCATAGTTTGACAACAAATTCATACCGAAAATTATATCAAAGTCAGTCATTGGTATGATGATAAGGTTAGCAACTAAAACTTTTTTATGTGTCCCAAGGGGTCTAGTTGACATGCCGTTGTTGCAATGATGCATCCCCTAGAATTTTTGAATAATAAATCCATTATTAAATCAAATTGGACATGTATAATTTTCTTTGCAAAAAGGGAAGATATAAATGAGTGTGATGATCCCGAATCAAATAACGTGTTGGCTATGTTTAAAAAAACAATTAAAGTACTTTCCACCACACCATTATGAAGTTAATCTTCCATGGTTGAAATCGCATAAGCTCTCCATTGTTCTCTTTGTTTTTTCTGAGGGATATTTTTTGGGTTCTTAGGATACTCATTTTCACAGTGTCACATATCTCTACAATTGTAGTATTGAACATCATCAAATTGTTTCTTCCACTTGCATTCATGAGAAAGATGACCAGTTTCTCCACACTTATAGTAGACTCCCATTGCTTTTAATCACTTCATGAGATGATTACTTCCATAGTTTTTTTCATAATGGGAATTTATTTCTTCCATTGATCTTGTTTGGTGCTTCTCCTTTCCCTTGGTTATTATATTACATCTTCTAATATTGGTTTCCCTTGATCAAATTTGATCTAGCAATTTCCTTCTCTATTTTGATGGAACTTGATAAAATTTCATCATATGATAAAATTTTTGGAGAAGCCAGTGCCCTTTGAAGACGTGGCTTAAGACCTTCAAAGAAATGATCAATCTTGTCTTCGGAGTCATGTACGTAATCTATGTCATAAATTTCTAGCCTTGTGATGGTAGCCTCATTCTTTGTGACACCGTTTTCTTCCCTTTGCTTTAATCCAAGGAATTTCCTCTTCATTTAGGTTCTTTTCTCATGAGGGAAATATTTTTCAATGAATATTCCCTTAAAATTATTTTATTCCAATTACTCTATTTCTTCTTCCTCTGTGGTATTCTGAATCATGGACCATCATTGATCTGCGTCTCCCTTGAGAAAATATATTGACAGTACTACCTTTTCATTTTCATTACATATTAATTCCATGAAAATAATTTCAAGGGACTTGATCCATTGATCAAAAACCACTGGATTAGTAGTCCCAATTAACGATGTGGGATTCTACCACATGAAACGATCCAACACAGGTGTGAAATGGTTATTCATTAAAACCTGAGTAATTTGCCCTGATATGGTCATGATCTGATCTGCTCTAACATTGACTATGTTGACTTTCTCAGTGGATAGATCCCTAAATTTCCCACGAGTATTGATTTACCTTCTTCCCTTAGATTCCATTTCTAAATAATGGAACACACTAGATTTGGGTTTGAATCATAATGTATAATATTAACTTAAAAAAACACTTAGCATAAATTGAGATCCTATGCATGGCTAATCACGTAATCATAAAAAATGGTTTCTTTGAGAAATAACATTTCAATCCTTCATAATGGGTTGTAAAGAAAACATGAATTATCCTAATCATATCCCTCGGGCATGCCATAACCAATAGTGCAACAAGGCCCATTTTTGTTTACCAGGATACCCCGGGTCAAGCCTGAAACTCCTTGTTGGAGTGTTCACTCCTAGGTACATCTTTTCCAAAGCCACCTCTACTTGCTCGTATCAATACATGAAGGTATTTGATAGAAGGATTCACATAATCTATTCCTTACCAAAATAGCAGGATATTCTTGTACGTCTATCCTCAAATACTACGTTAGGGCTTTGTTCCATACTATTCATTTCCGACTCTATTTTTCTAGTTTTCAACTAAACTTCCTCTGATACCAACTGTAACACCCCGAACACACTAGACCAGAGCTGGTTCATTACTTGTTATATTGGGATGGTTATAAAAAATAAAAATCCCAAAGGAATGATCAGTTTAGTATTCTTTAAGAAACTAGATACGTAAATGTAACTCAAATTTCATTAGAAAATGATACAAAATAGAATACACAAAAAAAACAAAAAAAAAAAATAAATCCATAGGAACTCAATAAATGATCTCCGCTTCATCACCTATTGAAGGTAAATAGTGAAAGGGGTGAGCTTAAATGATCAGTAAGGGTTAAAAATGGCATAATCATAAATCAATAATAACTGAATTTTAAACAATTTGTTAAAATCAATGTGGCATGGTGAATAAATGAAAAACTCACGCCATTAATAAACTATGAATGTAACGACATCCATAGATTTTTTTTGAGTGAAAAACTATTGGATATTAATAAATTATAATGAATATAGTTAATTCTTATTAATTGGAACTCATATATCTAGCACATTGAACCATAATACTGTAAAAATGGTTTAGTTCTGTGGGTAGAAACCCATCTGATTTTTGGAATCAAACTCGAAGGGTTTGTAACTAACTGATTTGTCTCATAAGACCTACTGATGCATCGAGAGGATATAGTGGGCTCCACTCACCACTGCATGTCCAAATAATTATTTATACATTGATTCAATACAATATCATTATTCATTTTCAATATCTATATATAGTATGGTATACAGATTCATCAATATTTCCATAGGTAAAATAACTTTCCAAATAAACAGTGTATGTAATATGGTATACGATTTAGACAAAAAACATATCCATGATATGAGATAATGGATATGTAATATATATAAAATTTCAAATGAAATGTGATCTCAAATGGGAAGTAGTTACACCATATAAGGTTTATTAGGTGCAAAATACAAAGTCTCTCACAATAAAATAGTAGTTGAGACAAAGTCTCTTACCACAATGTAATCAGTAGAATCATACGACCAGAAAATAATAACCCTCAAACGAGTCATAGAATACCATGCATATAAATAGAATAATGTTAGTATATATCAAAAGTAAGTACACATATACCACAAAGAATAAATAATTGGTGAACAATAAATGAAAGTGAGATTAAAAACCCTTTACCTTATGCTCGAGTGTCTTCTTAGTTTGATTTAATGACCGGAATAATAAAATTTAGTTTCATTAATTATTAATTCCAGAACATCCTATAAATTTAATTGGTTTATTATAACCTTATTAGGTTCATTCATTTCCCTTTTTACCGGTTTACTATACACAATTTTATTGTTTTGGAAGCATTTTCTTCCTTGGTTTTCATGATTCGTTTACTTGCATTCATGAATGGAAGTTTCATTGAAATGATGTTAAAAGTAAATAATTGTTAATATATATTATTAGTGAAATTATATAGATATAAATAATCTTATAATAATTCTAGGTTATATACCTGAGGATGAATCATTAGTTAAATGTTTTTGATAAACGCTTGGATTTATCTTGACAGTTTCGTATACAATGAACTTGTTTTGTATTAATATTCAATATTATGAGCGTGTAGGGATTCCAGAAAATTAATGAGATGAAATAAATATGTTATGATATGGTTTATCCATAATTTTTTTCATAACCAGAATTGGACATGTTAATGAAAATTGATAACCCGCCGTCCTTGAGTGTGATAAATTAACACATCTCGGATGCTGTTTTCATTTTTTAGTATAAGAGGAGGAGAAAAGAGAAATGATGATGAAATATTCCATTAGAAAAATATAATTCTAGTTCATGTATGGTACTGGAATTATCATTTCATTTGGATGAAGTGAGGTGAGGAAAGAAGTAAAAAAGAATGGAACTCAAAATAAGAGAAAATTGAGAAATCTCATACGAAAATTCGGTAGCCTAATGACATCACTAAAAATTTAATAAAATAGTTTTATGAGAAAAAATGGGTATTTAATCTCTCATAAATAATATTGGAAGTAATGGGAATATGGAATGAAATATCGAAACATAATCCAATTGAAAATAAAAGAGAAAACACAAAATTAAATCTTTAATAAAAGAGAAAGGTGGTTGATTCTCTTACCTTGTAGAGTAACTCCAAAAAAATGAAGGTTGGGACCTTGGGGGTTTGAGAAAACTTTTTTATGACTCTTGGGGAGGTAATAACTTTATATATTAAAGTATATTGAGTTTGGAATGAATGAAAATTAAGGGGGGGGGGGGTGAGTAGGTATTTATAGTAATTAAGAGAGAGTTTTTTATTAATTAAAAGGAACACCTCATTAGTGGTTTATTCAAAACCATGGGAATCCCCATGGTATTTTCCCATGGTTTTAGCCACTTGGGACGCCTCATGTCATAATATACTATAAAAATTTTTACTATACTGTTATATTTAATTATTACATCATTTTTATGTCATTAAACTTCTGAAAACTCAAAAATATATTTTTAATAATAAAAAAAATTCAAGTATTTTAGAAAAATCCCAAAAAAATCACACTAACCATTTTTTGATGTGTTGAATTGAAAAATAAACTACATTTTTAGAAAATAATTTTCTATTTATTTTTTAACTTAATTTATATATAAAATCATAGTTAATTCTAAAAAACAATTTTTAAGGTATAATTTGTTCCATATTACATTAAAAAATAAATTAAGTTATCATTATCTTATTAACTTAAAAAATAAAAAATAATCATTATTTACTCTTTATAAGTGTCATATTACTATTTATAAGTGTATGTTACTATTCATAAAAAAATAAAGTTGGTTCTATCAGACTTCAAATGACTTACTGGTCACCACTCTAGATTACAGTTTTTCAAAATTCAAAACATAGAAATGGAATATTTATGTTTAATGGATAACTTATAACATTCTCCTATAATTTACTTATTTTCAAAAGACATCATACTTCATGAAATATAGGATATCTAATGAATATAATTTCCTTAAGAGGAACATACAATAAAATGTTTGGGGAGTTATATTATTCCATCCTTCAAAAATTTCGACCTCGAAATTTTATGTTTAAATCCCACCAAAAAGATGTGGATGGTTCATCTTCATAACAAAATCATGTTCGCATGTTTCTTCCTCTATATACTGCTTTTTTCAAAGACCTTTTACTAGACGAGTTGTCCGTTTTCTCAATATCTGTACCCTTGTGTCATGAATCCTGATAGTCACTTCACAGTATGATAAATCATGTTCCAGTTCTATTTCATCATAGGTGAGTACATGCATTCGGTATAGCATGTATTTTTTCAACACTGACACATTGAATACATCATGGAATTTGGAGATACTTGGTGACATTGCTAATTGGTAAGCTACATCTCCGATTCTTACCAGAATTTCAAATGGTTTGATGTACCTAGGAATCAATTTCCCTTTCTTACCAAACCTTAATACACACTTCCACAGATCCATTTGAATAATATATTAGAAACTATTGTTCTATGAAAATTCTACTAAAGGAAAGTGTTTATTCAACATACCTTGTAATTCAAGAGAATATGACCTCAACATATCTTCTAGAGTCTGAATAGTCATTTCAGACTGTCCGTCAGTATGGGGGTGATATGCAGTACACATACGAAGCTCAGTATTCAAATCATTCTAGAGACTTTTCCAGAATTTTGATGTAAACTGGGGATCTCGATTAGACAAAACCGATAGAGGAGCACCATGAAGTCTGACCATTAAATTAATATAAAGTCTTTCCAGGAACTCAATCAGTAAATCCTCACTTATAGGAAGGAAATGTGCTGATTTTGTGAGATGATCAACAATTACCCATATTGCATCATTCCTTCTAGATGTCCTCGGTAGTCCGATGAAAAAATCCATTGTAATTTTATCCAACTTCCACATATGAATAGGTAGAGGTTGCATCACTCCTCTAGGATGTTTCCTCCCTACCTTCACTTGTTGAAAAAATAGACACCTTGGCACGTAGTCCACAATTTACCACTTCATATTATCCCACCAGAAATATTCCCTCAGATCTCTATTCATCTTTGTGCTACCAGGGTGTATAGAGAAATTTGAGCTATGAGCATCGTCTAATAGTTCCCTTTTTAGCATAGGAGCTTATGGAACACATAAACTCTTCCCAAACATCAAAATTACTTCTTCAAACATGAAGTCTTCAAATCTCCCATCCTTAATAGCAATAATTTTCTTGGTAGATTTTTACCATCAGATTTTGATCTTTTAATCTTCTCTAGTAAATATGGTTTAAAAATCATTGGAAAGAGAAAAGATATTTCCTATTCCTTAACAATTCCCATATCTATCATTAGTAGATCCACGAATATAGGATCTCTGTCAATCCTCATCTGAGTCATATGTCCTTTATCATTCCCGCTTATTGCATCTACAACCATATTTGACTTTCCTAGGTGGTTGTGTATTGAAAAATCCTAATATTTGTGTAACTCAACCCATCTCTTTTGCCTCATGTTGAGTTATTGTTGTGTGAAAATGTATTTCAAATTCTTGTGATCTGTGTATATCTCACATTTTTGACCATAAAGATAATGTATCCATATCTTCAGAGCAGATATTACAGCTGCTAACTCAAGATCATGTGTTGGATAATTTTTATCATGAGTCTTCAACTGCCTTGATGAATAAGAAAGAACTTTTCCATTTTTTATAAGGACACAACCCAGACCATTCTTTGATGAATCGCTATTTATTACAAATTCATCACTTCCAGATATAAGAGTCCAAATAGGATCATTGAACAATATTCTTATCAATTCTTCATATCATTATGTAAATTCTTTTTACCGCACAAAAATTACTCCTTTACATGTGATCTTGGTTAGTGGGTTAACCAGTTGGGTGAAATTTTCAAAGAAACACCGATAGTAACATGCTAATCCAATAAAACTACGTACCTTGGTTATGTTTGTTGGAATGGGCCAATCTTGGATTTCCTTTGTCATCACAGGATCAACTAGGATTCCATCCATAGAGACAATATAACCTAGAAATGAAACTGATTGAAGCCAAAATTTTCACTTGGTAAGCTTCCCATATAATTCATTTCTCATAAGATTTTTCAAAATAATTCACAAGTGATCCTCTTTGTCTTCATAGATTTTTGAGTATACCTGGATATCACCATTGAATACCACAACAAAGTTATAGATATATTACATGAAAAATCTATTGATTAAATCCATGAAAACATATTGTGCATTTGTCCATCCAAAAGGCATCGCTGTAAACTCGTAATGCCCATACCTGGTTTGAAATGTTGTCTTCAGAATATATTCCTTCCTCACATGTCGTTGATGATATCTAGATCAAAGTTAAATCTTTGAAAAGTATTGAGCTCCATGAATTTGATCAAATAAATCACTAATATGGGGAAGAGGATACTAATTATTTATTATTATAACATTTATTTCCCTATAATCAGTGTATATCCTCATGTATCCATCTTTCTTTTTGACAAACAAGACTGGGGATCCCCATGGAGAAAAACTTGGTAGAATAAATCCTTTTTCACTCAACTCCTCTAGTTGTTTCTTTAGATCCACTAACTCTATAGTGATCATTCTATTGGGGGTCTTTGATATAGGTCTTGCACAGGGAATTAAGTCAATAGAAAATTCAATTTTCCACTTTGGAGGATGTCCAGGTAAATCCTATGGAAACACATCAAAGTATTCTTGCACTATATGAACATCTTCAATTTGATTATTTATTTCCTCACCCTTACATATTGGGTTCTCTTAATCTCCAAGAATTGCATTCAATAGAGCTATTGGGGGTGGGTCTATATAAGAATAATATGGCAAGGTCTTGGGTCTAAAGATAAGAGATTCTAAATCATTTTAAAAAATTGTAACTTCCTCTTTCATGCAATAAATATTCGCCTCAAATTTTGACAGGCAATTCATACCAAGAATTATATCAAAGTTAGTCATTGGTATTATGACAAGATTAAAAACAAAATCACGTTTATGTGTCATGTGGGGGACTAGTTTACATTCATGTGTTGCAATGATGCATCCCCTATGAGTTTTGACTGATAAATCCTTTATTAAATTGAATTGGACATGTCTAATTTTCTTGGAAAACTGGGAAGATATAAATGAGTGTGATGATCTAGAATCAAATAAAGTGTTGTATAATTTTGGGGAAACAATTAAAGTACCTTCCACCACAACATTAGAAACATCAACTTCTGCAGTTGTAATCACATAGCTCTCCCTTGTTCTCTTGGCTTTTTCTAAGGCATGTTTCCTTGGTGATTAGGACACTCATTTGAATATTTTACCATCTCTCTACAATTATTACATTTAACATCATCAAATTGCTTCTTTCCATTGCATTCGTGAGATAGATGACCCTTTTCTCTGTACTTATAGCAGACTCTCATGCCTTTTATGAACTTCGCGAGATGATTATTTCCATAGTTTTCGCATAATGGGAATTTCATCATTCCCTTGTTCTTATTTGGAGAATCACCTTTCCCTTGGTTTTTAGAGTACCTCTTATTATCTTGGTTCCCCTTGAACAAATTTGATCTAGAAAACTCCTTCTATGTTTTGATGGAACTTTATACAATTTCATAATATGATGAAAATGTTTGAGAAGCCAGTGCCCTTTGAATACATAGCTTAAGACCGTCAAAGAAATGATAAATCTGGTCTGTTGAGTCACATACGTAATCTACGGCATACCTATCTAGCCTTGTGAAGGTAGCCTCGTACTCTGCAACACTGTCTTCTTCCCTTTGCTTTATGACATGGAATTTCATCTTCATTTTAGTTTATTGCTCACAAGGGAAATATTTTTCAATGAATATTTCCTTAATATTACTCCATTATATATAATATATTTCTTCTTCCTCTGTTGTATTCTAAATCAAGGACCACCATTAATCAGTGTCTCCCTTGAGACAATATACTACTTGTACTACCTTTCCATTTTCATTTGATCTTAATGCCATGAATATATTTTCAAGGGACTTGATCCATTTCTCCGAAACCACTTTATTAGTAGTCCCATTGAATGATGTGAGATTCTTCCGCATGAAACAATCCAACACAGGAGTGGAATGGTTATTCATTATAACCTGAGTATGTTGTCCCAAATGGTCATGATCTGATCTTCTCCAACATTTAATGTGTTGACTTGATTAGTGGGGATGTCCCTACGTTTCCCACAAGTATTGATTCACCTTATTCTATTAGACGCTATTTCTAAATAGTGTCAAAAACTAGATTAGAGTATGAATCATAATGTATAATCTTAACTTAACAAAATACTTAGCATAAATTTAGTTCCTATGCATGGCTAATCCCATAATCAGAAAAATGGTTTCTTTGAGGAATAATTTACATTTTGATCCTCCTTAATAGATTTTAATGAATACATGAATTATCTTAAGTATATCCACTGGGAGTGTCATAACCAAGAGTGCAGCAAGGCCCGTTGTTGTGTATCAGGATACCACGGGTGAAACCCGAACCTCCTTGTCGGATCTTTCACTCCTAGTTACATCTGTGCTAGAGACACCTCTGCCTGCTCGTATCCTGATAGGGATGTATTTTCTTGAAGGATTAACATAATCCATTCCTTACCAAAATACCATGATATTTTTGTACGTTTATCCTCAAATAATACCTTAGGGATCTTTCCCTACTATACATTTCCTACTCTAGTTTCCATGTTTTCTTCTAAACTTCCTCTGATACCAATTGAAACACCCTGACCCCTCTAGATGGGAGCCGATGCATTACCTATTATATTGGAATGGTTATAATGAATGAAAAACATTAATGAATATTCAGTTTAGTAGTCTTGAAGAAACTAGATACATAAATTTAACACAAATTACATTGGAAAAGGGTACAAAATACAATACATAATAAATACTAAAAAACTGCATCCACATGAACTAAATAAATGATCTCTAATTCATCACCTATTGAAGGTTAACAGTGAAAGGGGTGAGCTCAAATGATCAGAAAGGGTTACAAATGATGGAAGAATAAATAAATAATAATTTAATTGTAAATAATTTGACATAATCAATATTGCATGGTGAATAAATGAAAAACTCATTCCATTAATAAACAGAGAATGAAACTGCATCCATAGATTTTTTCATAGTAAAAGCCTCATAGATTATAATAAATGATAATGAATAACGAAAATGATTATTAATTGGAAACCATCTATCTAGAACATGATACCATAATACCGTAAAAACTATTTAGTTATGTGGGTAGAAACCCATCTGATTTTTGGAAACAAACTCGAAGGGTTTGTCCCCAAATGATTTGCCTCATGAGGCCTACCAATGCATCGAGGGGATATAAAGGGTCCCACACACCACCTCATGTACGAATCATTATTTATAAATTTATTCAATACAAGATCATTATCCTTTTCAATATCCATATAGTGTAGGGTATACAAATTCATCAATATTTCATTCGTTAAAATAACTTTCCAAATAAACACCATATGTAAAATGGTATACGGTTTAGAAAACCAACATATCTATGATATGAGATTATGGATATGTAATATAAATATAATTTCAAATGAAAAGTGATCTAAAATGAGAAATAGGAACATCACATAAGGATTATTAGGTTCACAATACAAAGTTAGTCACAACAAAATAGTAGTTGAGACAAAGTCTCTTACCACAATGTAATCGGTCGAATCATATAACCAGAACATAATAATCCTCAAATGAATCATTTAATACCGTTAATATAAATATTATAATGTTAATATATATCAAAAATATGCACTGATATACCATATATAAGAAATAATTTGTGAACAATGGAAATCTCACATAAATGAAAGTGAGATGAGAAACCTCTTACCTTATGCTCAAGTGTGTTCTTTGTATGTTTTAATGACCTGAATAATAAAATTTAGCTTCATTAATTAATAATTTTTGAACATCATATACATGTAATTGGTTTTATTATTACCTTGTTAGGTTCATTCATGGCCCTTTTTATGGGTTTAAGAGGCTTAATTTTATTGTTTTGTAAGCATTTTATTCCTTGGTTTTCATGATTCATTTACTTGCATTCATGAAAGGAAGTTTGTTTAACATGTTGTTAAACATAAATAATTGTAAATATATATAATTAGTGTCATTAAAGAGATATAAATGATCTGATAACGATTCTAGGAAATATACATGAGGATGAATCATTAGATAAATGTTTTCGATAAACGGTAGGATTTAGCTTTGGAGTTTTGTAAAAAATAAACTTGTTTTTTATTATTATTCAATATTATGAGAGTGAAAAGATTCCAGAATATTAATGACATGAAATACATATATAATGATCTGGTTCAACCATAAAAATATTTTCATTACCATAATTTGACATGGTAATGAAAATTGAGAACCCGTCATCCTTGAGTGTGATAAATTAACACAACCCAGACAGTGTTTTCATTTTTTAGTATAAGAGGAGAGGGAAAGAGAGATGATGATGAAATATGACATTAGAATAATATAATTCCAGTTCACGTAAGGTACTGGAATTATCATATCATTTTGATGAAGTGAGGTTAAGAAAAAAGTATAAAAGAAATGAACTCAAAATAAGAGAAAAATTGAGAAATCTCTTACGAAAATTCGGCAGCCTAACAACATCACTTAAAATTTAATAAAATAGTTTGATGAGAGAAAAGGTGTATCTCATAAATAATAAATTATATGGGCAGTAAGGGGAATATGGAATGAAATATCCCCACATAATACAATTAAAAAAAAGAAAATACATAAAATGAAATATTTAAGAAAAGAAAAGGGTGGCTGATTCTCTTACCTTGTAGAGTAACTCCCAAAACATGATGGTTGGGACCTTGGGGGTTTGAAAAAACCTTGGGATGACTCCTAGGAAGTTTATACCACCAAAAATTCTAGGATATTGAGTTTTTGATGACATAAAACGAAGGAGGGTGGCTGGGTATTTATCCTAATTAAGAGAGGGTATTTTATTAATTAAAAGGGACACCTCATTAGTGGTTTTTGCATAACCGTGGGCTTGATCATGGTATTTTCACATGGTTTTATCCACATGGGACACCTCATGTCACAAATTAATGTACATAAGTCGACCATAACTTTATTTTTAATTATTACATCATTATGATGTCACTAAACTACCGAAAATTCATAAGTGTATTTTTATTATTCATGAAAAATTCAACTATTTTAGAAAAATCCCTAAAATTAACTCTATCCATTTTTTGATGTGTAGAATTAAAAAATGAACTCAATTTTAATAAAATAATTTTATATGTATTTTTTCATTTAATTTTTAAATAAAATTATAGTTAATTTTAAAAAACAATTTTAAAGGTATAATTAGTTATATATCACATTAAAAAATATATTAAGGGATCATTATCTTATTATCTTAAAAAATTAAAATATAATCATTATTTACTATTTATAAGGGTCATATTACAATTCATATTACTATTCATATGGGTATGTTACTATTCATCAAAAAATAAAGTTGGTTCTATCAAACTCCAAATGACTTTCTAGTCATAGCTCTAGATGACCGTTTTCCGAAATTCAAAACATAAAACTGGAAACTTTTTGTTTAATGGATAGCTTATAAATTTCTGCTATTATATTTTTATTTAAAAAATACATAGTGATTCATGCAATATAGGCTATCTAATGAATAGAATTTATTTAAGAGGAATATACCATAAAATGTTCTGGGTGTTATAATGTAGTTTAATGTCTTTATTCTAGGAACAATTTGTACAGATTAACAACAAGGAATCATGATGAGAGGTGACTGATGAAAAATATGAAAAGTATTTCATGATAAATATTTTATTATTGTGAGTTTTTACTCATTCTGCATCCATTTTGGCCGATTTCCATGCTCTGTTTTGTGGATCATCCTTGCTGGGTTTTCCAAAATGGTTTTTTGGAATGGGGAAAAATGATTTATAGAATTGGAATTTCATTAAAAATTTGGGTTATTATGTTGTAAAAAGTTTCTTTAGAAGAATTTTTTTTGAAATTTAAAAAAAAATTGTGTTTTTTGAGGAGTTAATTAATGTTTTTTCGGATTTTTGTGTGTGAGAACATTGTTTTAGACTAAGATGTTCCTTTTGGTTGTGTTTCAAATTGATTCAGAAGCTAATTTTTTGATTTTTTGTGTTATACATATTATGCCTCCCATAATGTTCCCCAATGTTTCTAGTGGGTATCACACTATTTCTTATTCTCATCAATTGTTTCCCATTTTTTTTTGTGAAAATCATGGTTCGTTAATGGTAGTGAAGTGGCTTGAGGAAGTTGAACATTTCTTTAGATTTTTTTGGAACTCCGAAAGCTGTTACAGTTTGTGTTGTTTTGGGATTTCCTGGGCATCCAACTTTATAAGAATATGAGTTTTTTTTCGACCAACGACGAAAGTTGGGATAATGATGGAAGATTTTAAGTCCCTCTTTGTATGATGTTTTATACCTATGGAGGTGAAGATGGACAAAAGGGAAGAGCTCATGAGTGTATGTAAGAATTCGTATCTTCCTTTTAGTTATGGATTAATATTTCGGGTTGTTTTTGAGGAAAATAGAATAAATGAGAATTTTCTAATTGCATGCCATGTACCATTGAGTACATTACATGTACCCATTTTCCATGTGTAGCTATGTACTAGTGATGTAATATTTGATTACATGGCTGTGTAGTTAACCGAGAAGACCTGCTGATGTCGGGGTCAATTGAGGCCAGTACACGTTGTGTATATTAAATGAACATGGAAAGTACATTTCTTTTTATTTGATGATTCATTGAGGGGAATCATCTCATATCCAGAATTTCCATCTTCTCCCCGTGTTTCATACAAGAGATAGATGAACCATTGAGGAACTATGAGCTCCCCCCATTTCTACATCCGAGCTCTAATTGACACATGGTTGGGTGTGTTCGATTCCCATCGGTGAGTTCTCTCTTCTCCTTGAGACTTTCTTTTTGACTCCTCCTCTCTCATGAGTATTTACATGTTGAACATTTTTAATATTTTTGTAGATCTACATCATTCTTGGCCGAATCAAGGGACAAAGTTCATGAGTGTTTGTCATACAACATCAAGGCAGGTTATTTGTGCCTTTATATGATTGTATTTGGATTATATATGCATAAAGTGCCGAATAACCATGTTTCGGGTATTGCCTATTTTGAAATTTAACCATGTTTAATACCTGATATGGTTTTTTATAGAGAAAGTGTTATATCTTATGCATAAGGCTTCATACCTTGACTAAGGGTGTCTTCCCCTTGTTTTAAGGATTGTGGAAATTTTTGTATAGAATGCCTATTAGGATTGCAATGATTTCAATTCCTCATGTTTTTAGGATGTAGTTATAGAATATATTAAATAAATGTGATCTTAATTGTTAAAGTGTGACCAGGGGAATTGACTATAAGAGCTTCTTAAGGTAGTTTTATTTATGTATAACTAATGTTATGTTGACCCAGAGTTATTGAGTGTGAGAGCTGCTAGGTGGTCATAGGACAGAGGGGTAAGATCGAGAGATCTACCTAGTGGTTAATTATTAAATGAATGTTGTACCATAGGTAATTGACTATGAGAGATTCCAGAGGGTCATTATATTTTATTTATTATATGTAGACCAGTAGGGTATTGACTGTTAGAGGAACCCTGATGGTCGTTTGTAAATTATTGGTTCTATGTGGGACCAAAAGGGGTTAGGCCGTGTGATCTTTCTTAGTGGGTCATTATTATATTGAATTGATGATATGTTAAACAAGAGGGGTTAGAATTTGATAAAATTCCCAGAGGGTTGCATATGAATAATTTTATGAATGAGATGAGTCTTCCAAGACAAAGAACATTCTTGGACTCTGTCTTACTTGATTGTTTGATAGTCTTCTGATACATTTTTTGTCACATTTACAAAGGGGATATAGAGATTAGTATATATCCCAAGGTTTACATGGTTCAACGGATTGAACAAAAAATGTAAATGAATGTAATTGAAACTGTAGGATTTTTTACATTTGAGTACTTCCTAGTTTATTACATCATTTATTCCTATTAACTACTATATATACTCACTAACTATTATGAATACATATTTTTGTGTCCACCGAATATGATTAATCTAACAACCTATTTGGGTCATGATTTTGGACCCAAACCGTTTATATCATTGAAGTCATAGATAAGGTAAATAACCCTTCTTCATTAGGTACTAGATTGTTGTTGGAGTGAGAGAGCATGTTACCAAGACGAGTCTTGCGATGCTTTTGGAGATTATAACATTTTTGTAATTTAGTTTTAATATTTTATTTCCATCATTATAAATTGTTTGGATACTTTCATAGAAACATGTGACATTCCTCATTTATATATTCTATAGTTTTTATATTACTATCAGTATTCCAATGTTTACTTTGGTTGTATGGTTATACTACTTATACTTTTGTTTACTATTTATTATTCCACTATGGATACACTACCAATGAGGGAATAGATTCCCCATTTTCAAGCCTTTTCCCTCACTACTCCTTGGCAGCATCTTCCATTTTTGGAAATTCACTTGAGGTCATGTGACCTACTATGTACGAGGCAACTTTGGAAAGCACCCGGATCTAGGACGTTACAAAGTGGTATTAAAGGAGTTTCTTTTATAATTTTCCATACTATTTGGAGCCTATAGGTAGGGATTGGAGCGCATAGGTAGTTGGTAATATGTTGTTATTGGGAGTATCTTACCCGTGTCTAGGGATACGCCTATTTACCTCAAATAATGAAATTTTTATGGCTTTTCAATTGTTATAGTTGATTTTATTTCACCATTTGGTGAAACACTTGTTTTGTGTTGTTACTATTAATATAATTGTGGTTCTATTTATATTTCAACTTGAGGAGAATAGGTTATTCCTTCTCATTCATCATATAAGAACTTGATAGATATCACATTCCATGCATTATTGTCATACCATTTAGGATACATTACTGATTTCATGGTGTTGTGATAGATGTTATTATATATATTCATGTTATTGTGATAGATATCGTGATATATTACCTTCTATGTCGATACGCTATAAAAAATTCTGAAGTTTCATTTGGATGGACACCAACCTTTAGACCATGTAGTGTTACGGGCCCTCTTAGTTCAGAATTTTGGGGATCATGTTTGAACTTTAGTTGAATATTTTTATGTTATGATGTGAAAAATGATTCCAAACATTGATTTGTAGGGAGTATGATCTCAAACGGGTTGGAATTTGTCATTTCTTGGACAAAATTATATGTTTTTAAAGGTTTCAGAGATGTTTTAGATGCTCACTGTCCAAAAACCCAGAAAACACATTGTGTGATGTGATGAACACATGCCATGTTTTATTATTTTTTGGAAGAAACAAAATTTCATAATTACAGATCATGTACAGTATGTACATTCAATTTTATCTTTAACCATGTGGATGACTGTGTGAGTAGAGACCCGTGGTTGATAAATATTAGGTAAAATAGGCCCTATACTGCAAGTATATTCCATGATGAAGATACCATATATCCGGCCATGTTACTAACAACATCGGTGGATGAAGAATAGGTTGTACCAGATGTGTCTCATTTATGCACGCCATGTAGAGTCTACCATGTATCCATTTGTGGGACCAATGCCATGGATCTATGGGACATTACTAGTACAAATCGTGTCTAGGGAGAACAATTCGTATAGTGTTACACTAAGAGAGAACCATTTAGATTTATCCATGTAGAAGTACATGGGAAGGAGGGAAAATAAAATTACACACTATGTCTCCTGAAGAACACGCCATGTCTAGGGGTGTTACACGAACATGTTTGGAAGAGGTACACACCCATGCAATGCTTAATGGGAACACACCATTGGGTAGTTATAAAATTTTTTTAACCATGTTTTGTAAAACTTGAATGATTTCTTATCATGTTCCATTCATGAATATCAACGTTTCAGTCCTTGAAAATATTGAAACTGAAGTGTGTTCTTGACCTTGCAGATTAATTCCACCTATCCTTCCTTTGGTTTTACGTGAGGTATAGAGTGACGAACAGACACCAGAAATGGTAGATCAATGGATACTCATAGATCCTCCCCTCATGTCCGTTTTGGAACTCACTATTCTACCAGACACAGATGCTGATGAAAAGTTTCGTGATGGATTTTTGGGGATGTTACAATCTTTTTAGGGAGCACCGCATCATGCCCCATCTATGGTAGAGCCGGCACATTTGTTCCAGTAGTAGCATTCTCCCACTATTTCTAGGGATGAAGCAACACATGATTTAGATTCAGGTTTGGAATCCATGCTTGCGATCATTGAGCATCTAGAGACACCTCAAGAGAGGATATTGAAGCGTTCTACGTACAAGCTATGAGATTACTCCAAAATATTTCAGGATATTATCTCACATGAGGGATGTCATCGTAATATGATTTTGGAATATTTTCAAAGGACCTCTTATAATTACATCTATATGAAGACATTGAGGGACGTTCTATGACAAGAGTTCATGCATTTGGAGTAGGGAGATCATTCAATGATGTACTATTCTTCTAATTTTATAGAGCTTCAATTATTCACACCTATTATGGGAGGTGACAAATTATCAATGGCTAGGAGAATTGAGGATGGTCTTAGTTATGACATCCGATCATAGGTGAATGCCTTCAGATAGACTTCATTGATGGCTATAGTGAACTAGGTGTGGAACAACAAGCGCAATTTTAGGGATTTGGGAGCTATGAGCTAGGACAATCCATTATCAAGGGTTGGTACTACTTCAACAGATAATAGGAAGCGCCACATAGACCTTTCATGTAATGTTTATTCAGCTAGATAGGTGGACTTATATTAGTGTCGGATGAGGGGGGAATAAAAGTACACATAACCTAAAATACCCAGTTGAGTGATAGTATTCCTGAAAGATGGGTCATCTTCATTGTTTTTTCCATATGTCCTCACCAAAAGCTAGTGAGAGGAGATCAGTTGTGACTCCATGTTCAAGTGCAGTACCATGAGTTTCTTATCAGTTAGGGAACTAGAGTTCATCAAGACATTTTTTCCGAGGAGGTATTCAGGGTCGTTGAAGTCATGCTTCATGTTTTTAGTGACATCTGGGTGAATCAGCTTAGGGTAGTCAAGCAAGGTTTCATGGCTATGATACATGTTAGACATTCGTAGTGGAGTAGACAAAGGAGGGGGAGGATCCTAGACCCTCTATTATTAAACGTACGATACTAGTTTCCTCAGTTTTAGATTCATCTGTTTTCGATACAAGGTATTCAACAAGTTTTATACTTTTTTCCATTATAGAAATCCCCAAGAACCATATATTTACTTTTAAGGATATTATGATGCTAGACACTCCATTGGGGATTAAGACAGATAATGTATGTTGGCGCAAGGAGTTACCTCTTGATGTTGGTGGGTGTAACTTCTAATAGAGCCTTTATATCATTGATATGAGATGTTATGATGTAATTCTAGGAATATACTGGTTGGTCACCTTTCTGGCCTTTGTTGACTGCTATCGCCACAGGGTGTGTTTCATGTAACTAGAGGGCAGGTAATTTCTACACAAGGGAGAATGGGATGTCCAGGTGAGCAGAGCTGGACCCCAACATCATGGGTTGTGAGGAATTACAAAATAGATTTTTGGATTATATCTGGATGACTAGGGAACTTCACATATATACTTTCCTCCAGCGGTGAATCATTTGAGATTATTCTTTCTAAATAATATTTCATTTTTCCTCCATAGTGAGAGGTATATTTCTCTATTGAGCTTGTGATAGGAGTAGCATCAGTGTCCATTATGCCTTATAGGATGAATACAAAAGATATGAAATAGCTCAAGGTTTAGTTTGAGGAGTTGTAGGAAAAGGGTTTCAGCTGACCTAGTACATATCCTTGGGGTTCCCTTATCCTCTTTACGAATAAGGTGAACGATACCCTCAAACTTTGTGTGGATTATCGGAAGCTAAACCAGTTGACGACAAAGAACCAATATCCCTTGCTGAGGATTAATGATCTATTTGATCAACTACAAGGATCACATGGGTTCTTGAAGGTTTACTGGAGATCCATTAGTTGCGAGTTAGCCTATAAGATAAACCTCTTAAATCCTTTAAGAGCCAGTATGGTTTATACATGTATTTGGTTATGCCATTCATTCTAAAGAACACACCAAAAATATTCATGGCACTGATGAACTAAGTGTTCAATCCTTACTTGGAATCTTTGGTGGTAGCTTTCATGGTTGATATCTTTGTGTACTCTCACACATTACACGACCATGCCACCCATCAAGAGAATATCTTGATTACACTGATAGAGCATCAGTTATATGATATGCTCTCAAAATGCAAGTTTTGGATGGACCAAATTCACTTATTAGGTCATGTTATCTCAAGGAAATAAGTATCAGAAGATATACCGAATGTGAAATTAGTTGTTTACTGGGAGCATACAATGAATTTCATTGTTTTATGGAGTTTTCTAGGGCTGGCTGGTTACTATAGGTTCATTATATAGGGATTTTCAAGAATAATAGCACCATTGATGGGCCTGAATATGAAGGGTGCAAAGTACTTGTGGAAAAATTCCAGTGACTCATCCTTTTAGGAGCTAAAGGGGAGATTTACTTCAACACTGATAATATTTTTACCAGAGCCGGGCTAGTGTTATACAATCTATTATGAAGCATTAAGAATTAGGATGGGGGAAGTGCTTATGCAAGGGGATTGAGTTGTTTTGTACGAGTCTCGGTTGATCAGGACATATGAGGGGATCTTTACGATGCACAATCTTGAGTTTGATTCAATTTTACGTGATTTATGCATTTGGGGACATTATCTTTGGGAAGAGTATTTTGGGGTGTACACTGAACAAAAAAGTATCACGTAATTATTTACTCTGTGTGATCTAAATTTGAGACTGTGATGGTGGGTTGAGTACCATTAGTCCTTTGAATTTGATCTTGTCTACATGCATGAAAAATGAAAGGTTGTAGATGATGTGTTGAGAAAAAGGACTTAGATACATGAATTTTATGAGCCAATAGTGAGTGGAAACATATGGCTCTATTCTCCAAGATACATTTGGAGGTGACCGACCAATAGGGGGTGGCATTTAATCCTTTAATATTTGTTACCTCTACTCTTCTGGATCAGTGGCGAATGAGGCCAAAATCTGATTTCAAAGACCTATTCCAACAGTATAATGTTCTTTTGAAGGAACCTACTCCAGGATGGAGCATAGGTGACGATGAAGTATTACATTTTCATGGACATGTATTTTTTTAAATGTACATACATGAGAATTTTATGTGATGTGTGTCACAATGAGGATGTGAAACATGAGGATTAGGAGAAAGAGGATGTTTTCACTAAGATATGTCAGGCCGTATGAGGGTTTAGAGAGAGTTGGGATGTTTGAATACGAGTTTCAATTACCTCAGGGGTACAAGGGCATGCATGATGTATTTCTTGTTTCTCAGTTACAACATTACATGTCTGACATGTCTTATGTTTTTCAACCCCATGAGGTTGAGTTGGAAGCCGATGCATTCTTTGAGGAGCACCCTATTTGGATTGTGGATCATAACAAAAAGTTTCTCCATTGTCAATCTATTCCACTTGTATGGGTTCTTTGGTAGAACGAGCGAGTAAAAGATGATAGTCACGAGAGGGAGGATGACGTTAGATCAATATGGCCAATGTTGTTTGATGTTTATTCTTCTCCACACTTGGAAGGGAAAATCAATGATAAATTTATTTAAGGGGGAAAGTTTGTATGAACCCAGATCATCTTTTCAAGTATGGATCTTTATTTCGGGATGTTTTTTAGGAAAAAGAAATAAATGAGAAGTTTTCTATGTACATGCTATGTACCTGGTTACCACGTGTAGCTGTGTACTGACCATTTAATAGCCAAGTACATGGGCGTTTATGTGACCTCAATGACTGCCTAAAGTGGGGTCCATTTAGGCTAGTACATGGTGTGTACATTAAATAACCACACTAGGAACATTTATTTATTATTTTATGAGTTAGAGTAGGGATGTGTCCCATATCAGTAATGCCCTTATTCTCTCTATATTCTATATAGGAGAGTAATGAATGATATAAGAACATTGAGCTCTTCCTATTTATCCTTTTCAGCTCTGATTGAGATGCGACTGGGTGAGTTGCATTCCCACCAGTGAGTTTTATCTTCCCCTTGGTCATTTCTTTATGATTCCTCTTATCTCGGGAGTATTTTAAGGTTGAATGTTTTTAATTTTTCATAGATCTATGTCGTTCTTGGACGATTCAAGGGAGGACGTTAAAAATTGTCCATCTTACAACATCAAGGTAGGTGGTTTGTGCCTTTTTTTGATTGTCTTTGGATTATATATGATTAAAGTTCTTAATAACCACGTT
This sequence comes from Viscum album, assembly GCA_963277665.1. Lineage (NCBI taxonomy): Eukaryota > Viridiplantae > Streptophyta > Magnoliopsida > Santalales > Viscaceae > Viscum > Viscum album. The sequence continues at coordinate 54,217,534 of OY728143.1, read as the reverse complement.
TGGGGTATTGAGTGTTTTGTAATTAAACTCTATATAATACATACTATGGTTGTATTGTTAGAGAAATGGTTATTTCTTATGTATAAGGTTTCATACCTTTATTAAGGGTGTTTTTACCTTTTTTGATTTATTATGTCCGTTTGGGTCTAAAATTCTTGTTAATCTTGCATTGTTTTCCATTCCTCATGTTATTAGGAGGGATTTATAGATTAAAAGAAATGCATGTGATTAACATTGTCAAATTATGTCCTAGGTAATTGACAATGAAAACGTCCTGAGGTAGGGTAATTTATATATAATTGTTGTCATGTTGACTCAGAGGTATTAACCGTGAGATCTTCAATGTGGTCATAGTCCAGAGGGGTTAGAGTGAGAGAGCTACCTAGAGGGTCATTATTAAATTATTGTGGGAAAATAGGGAATTAACTGTGGGGGCTTCTAGGGCACATTTTATTGTATTGATTTTATGTAGACTAAGGGGGTATTGATCATGGGAGATACCCAGGTGGTTGTTTTTAAATTATTAGTGTGATGTGGGACCAAAAGGGGTTAGACTGTGTGAGAATTCCTAGAGGTTCATTATTTTATAAAATTGATTATATGTTAAAATATAGGGATTAGACTGCGGGAACATTCCCATAGGGTTTCTTAAGAATACTAGAGTGAATGTGATGAGTCTTTTAATCCAAAGAACATTCTTGGACTCAGTCATAATTTATTGTTAGATAGTCTTCTGAGACGTCTGTTGTTACTATTACATTGAGGATACAGAGCTTAATCTAGATATCAAGGTTTACACGATTCAATCGATTGAATAATAAATGTATATGAATGTAATAGAAAACTTTAGGATTGTTTACTTTTGAGTTACTCCTAGATTATTACTTCATTTTTTATTTTTATGTTCTATATATATTCACTAATAGTTAGGCATAGATCTTTTGGTGGTCGCCTAATAAGATTCGTCTCACACCCTATTTGGGTCATGATTTTGGACCCAAATATATTATATGGTTGTAGGTATAGATAAGGGAAAGCACCCTTCTTCATCATGTACTTGATTTCTGTTGGAGTTAAAGAGAATGTGACCATGCTGAGGCTTGTGATGCAATTGGAGTTTCTTGGTATTCTATAATATGGTTTTATTATTTAATTTTAATCATTGTGACTTGTTTTGTTGATTTTTTAGTCACATCTAACATGCATCATTTATATATTCTCTAGTTGTTATATTAATACTAGTCTTCCACTATTTACTTTAGTTGTATGGTATTACTGCTTCCACTTTTGTTTTCTATTTGTTATTCTTATCTTTATACACTGCTAATTAGGGCATAGTTCAACCATAATCTATCCTTATCCATCTTTTCCAGTCCACTACCTTCGGTATTTGGGGAAATGATCTTGGGTTCATGTGACCAACCGAGTAAAGGGAACATTTGGGAGACACTCAAATCTGGGATGTTACATTGTCCGTCAAGGTCAGTGGATTGTGAAGGATTATGTTGAACAATTCAAATAGATAGTTTCCTTTTGTTCTAAGGTTGTTTTATATGGTCTGTTAAAAGATTCTATTTTCATTGGGGGTGTTTATCTAGAGATAAAGGATTGAGCCCTCTTCTACAATGATGTCCATTTTAAGAGGATATTGGAGGAAAATATTTTTGTTGAGTTTTTGGAAAATAATTATTAACAAATTAGATTTATTTTTGTCTCTTGTGTTGGGGTGAAGACATTAAGAGAATCTTCATTTTCATTTTGTGGCTATTTTAAATTCATCATTAATTACAAAAGTGTGATGAAATTATCCATTACTAGTTCAAATAGATTTTTTTTGAATGTGATCACTTAAATTATTATCCTTTCATAAATTAGTTCCCCTATATTTATCAATACTATTTAGAGATTTCTATTTTTTTGTAAATCTTTCTTTGTGTCTTATGTGATGGTTCATTTATATATTATATTTTAAAATTTTCAAATGATGTTTCTAAGGATGTAGTGTAATGGAAGAATATTGTTGTCTATTTGGATCTATTTATCATTGAAGCCAAAACATGGATTGGATATGTATCAGTAAAAAATTAAATTACAAAACATAAGATTCTCCAAGAACAGTTGTACTATTGGTTAACTACCGCTTAGCATAACATCTGATTTAAACGTTCTTCCTGGTGGCCCTATGATTATCTCATCTTAAACATTCTCACCCACATCTTTATCATATCACTTTTCAACATTAACGTTTCATCATTTTCCTAAACCCATTTACTATATGCATGGAACTATATAAATCATGCATCATTAAAAGTAGCAAATGGGTGCAAGAATAAAAGGAAAATTAAATGATTAATAGTGATATGATAGAGATGATAGTGAGGATGTGTGGGATGAGAGAATCATAGGGACTCTGGGAATGTATTTCAAGAGATATTCAATGCAATGAAATAGTTTATAACTAATATTGAAGTGAAAATATAATACTTAGTTTTCTTATTATGTCATATTTCGACCAATGAAACCTTTCAAAAGGTGTGAATGAATTGTTATGATAAAAATTCTCAATTTTAATGAAAAATAATATAATGAAACATTTATTTAATTTTCATTATTCCTTATAGAGTTTATTTAATTTTGATGATTTCTAACCATGTGTCATGCCATCACAAGAATAGAAACGATGATTTCTCAGCTCAATCACATAGGTAATCTTGATTTTTTATATTGTAAAATAATTAAGAATAGAATTAATGAATGTTTAATATTTATAATTAATTTCTCTCATTATAATACTACTCACATAAGAATTCTATTCATATAAAGGTGTATTTTTTTGTTCGAGTTGGTGTGCTCTGTTCAACATTCATTGTTTTTCCCCATTAGAACATTTTCACCCCTATAGTGTTGCTTTTATAACTTTATTTCATGTTCTCTCCTTTGCCATTAGACGAAGAGAAAAAACGCTTCCTATGATGAATTACAAAGGCAATATTGATATTTTTGGTGTAAAATAATTTTCATATTATAAATATATTATTTCATATATGTGTTTAATTTATTTCCCTTTAGTAATACATATAATAATTAGTTTTTTACACATGAAAACTATTTTTTTCAAGTTGATGTGGTTTCTTTGAAACTTCTCATGCCGTATTAGAAGTTTGAAAAGGAATGTCAATAGAAATCATTGTCACATTTATAGTTAGTTTTTATTGAATTTATATAATAATTTGTTTTATGTAATTGTTTTAAAAAATGTTTGAAAAGATAGTAATATGATGTATATTTATGGTAATTTTTTTGTAAATTTAATTTAATTTAAATTGTAAATTGGGACTTTTTTTGTTGATATCTAGTGTGTTTCTAATTATTCTAGTGTTTTGGTGTGTTGTTACAGTATATTGTAGTCATGCTACAGTGTACTGTTATAACACACAATAGTATGGCTGTTTATCAATGTTCTTAAAAGCACAGATAAAGTGCACATTTTTCAATATTTTTAAAAGGGATGAAAATAGAAAAATTTAGCAATGCTTATTAAAGTGGATATTAAGGTATACTTAATCAGCACTGAAAAAAATGTCTTTTATCTGTGCTTATAAAAGAATTGAAAAAAGACTCCTTTAGTTATTCTAAATAAATGATTTGATAAATGTCCCATTGATTAGTTATTTTTAGTGATGATAAAAGTCCTCAAATATTATTTTCACTAATATTTTCAGTATTTTTCTACCACTGATAAAGGACACATCTAGAATTGTTAAAGGCCATTTTTGTAGTATTGAAAACGATGAATATGACATTTTTCTCATAGATGTAATGTGTGTGATAAAAATATGTTACAATCAGTCTGTATTTTCATGTGTCCTAAACATGTGTTAACTATTTACATATATTATAACCTTTTTTCATGTTTTTAATTAAATTTTATTCCATTATTATATTTTTTATACAAATTCTTAAACATTTAAATTTAAACTGGATGTTATGGGCCAAATTCTTTTCTAAGTCAAAAACAACATTGGTTGGTAAATTATAGTCAAAGGTCCATTATATAAACATATAAATAATAATAATCATGATTTAAATTTCATATTTATAGATCAATAAATATTTTAACACTAATGATGAAATATGACTATGAATAATGAACTAATGTTACAATCATAGAGACAGTAGGCCATTCAAATTGATGATAAATATTCCCATTTTTCAACGATTGTTATGGATAGAATATAAGTAAAAATTAATCATTACATTATGATAATTATGTCATAAATATCATTTTATATAATAATATAAACACACACGCACACACACACACATATATATATATGGTGATGTAAAATGAATCGAATCGCATCGAGGAGGCGGTAGTCCCCATTTCCACGAATGATGTTATAATATTTTTTAGTGTGTGAAAAAGGGTAATAATGAAAGTGATATATTAATTTATTCATAAATTTATTTTTTTATTTAATATTATATATATTACATGTATTATACATAATTTAAATTAAACTAAAACATAATACATTCCATGAAATATGTGAACATATCATATTTATTTGACAAAGCGGTTGTCCATGCATCAACAAACCATGTTATCATAATTACATAACATAGAAAGCATTAAAGTATGTTTTTTATTAGAACTTTAGAAGTACTAAGTCAAAATAAAAATAATATATTTCATATAAAAATAGTGTTTCTATCATAAATTCCAACCATGAGAGGCCGTGAAGGAAAAATAAATGACATTATTACTTAAGGCTATAGTCCATCATATACATGAATAATAATCTCATTACCCATTTTATGGAAGTCTATGTATGTGTGGGTATAACCCTAAGAAATAAAATGTATCATTTTTATTTAAGATAATGATGTTATTATACATTAATTTAATATGAGTAATTTAATGTAACTATAATGAAATAAAAAAGTGATCATTGAATAATGTTACCTCTTGTTTGAGTAACTCTTTTTATTTTTCACCAACTAGATTAATCTGATTTATTTCTTCAAAAAGTGAGGATTATTTATTGTGAAAAATTTATTTTATGAACTTATTTTTAATTGTTTTCAATGATCCAATGGAATTTATAAGTTTGAATAAGTGATAGAAGTGAATTTATTTTTATAGTGGAGGAGTAGTGGATTTTTGTGTATATAAAAAGGTAAACACTATTGGGAGGAATCCCTAAACTAATGTTCTTAAAAATGAAAAAATAATGGATTAAAGGGGAATTATGATAGTTTAACACTAACTCCACACCAAAATGAAAGAAATTTTAATTATTTTTTTCATTAGTCATTTTGATTTTTTATTTTTGTATTTTGGTTTTCATTTTGGTAACTAGTGTTCCAACCTTTTAAATTCATCCATTCAGACTAAATTAAAGTGATAATTATTATCAATTTTATATTTAATTAGTATAACATATGACATAGAATTTATAAGATAAAAATCCCAAATGTGTTGGATGCTAATTATAACTGAAGAGCTTGTAACACAAAAACACATTAGTTAAACCCGAACTATTATAACAATGTTTTCACTATTACGTGGTCAATATGATCATTATAAAAGATAATTCCGGCCATTAATGGACCCTATTTCAAATATATTATCATATAAAAATCACTTGGAATAATATATGATTTTTAAAAAATTTAATTCATTTAATAAAATATCAGTTATTCTAATAAACATTAATATCAATTTTGATATTATTTATTTAATTTTAAAATAAAAATATCATTGAAATGTTTTAATTTTAATATATTAATATTGATCTATTGTGACATGATATATTTATCAAAATAATTAATGGAATAAAATAATTCCATCAATTTACTTCATTTTAATATTTTACGTATCATTTATTTTAGTTAATTAATAACTATATAATTATTGTATTGGTGTTTCTCAAGTATTTTATGTATCTAAGCCATCTAAAGAAGTTATAGATAAATTATTATGATAAAATATCTACTTTATATTTATAAATAACATGTATAATCTAAAAAATTATTTGTTTCTATTTATCTAGGTTTTATATATATTGAGTGTAAGAGATCTTTTTTTCCTTATTTCTTACATAAAATATTACATAGGTCAATTTCATGGAATAATATCACCATTACTCATATAATTTAACCCAATCTCATATATTCTAGAAATATAGTGTTCTAATAGATTTTGGAAAACATTTAATGCCTTTGGTAAAAATAAGATTATTTATTATCCACAAAGAAAAATAATTTTTACCTTAATCACAATAATTAAATTTAATTACATTCACGAGTATTTTTGGGTAAAATAATAAGATTGTACTATTTGACTGAAAATGTTATATATATTCCAACTATGTATTTCCATTTTTCTAAATTCAGTTCACATAAGAGTAAAATAATATTTAATGTTAATCTCGTAGATGTGGTGAGGATGTAGGTTTTTAAATTAAAAATATTCAAAAGTGCAATAGGGTTTTTCATATAAATTCAATATAAAATGATTCTAATGGGAAAAATTAGTAATATATTTTTTATTTTTCTATTACGTCTTAAAAACTAATTCAAAATATAATTCAACAATAATAATTATTTAAATGAGAATTTAGTTTTCAATAAAAATGAATTATTTTTCACTAATAATAAAAAATGGAATGTCTATGAAAAATACCAAACATTTAACCCAATATAAAATTTTAAATTTTAATTCATAATATAAATTTTAATTTACCAATAACATTTATAAATGTTTCAATATTTAGGTTTAAAATAAACGATCCATTAAAAGACGGTAAAAATCGGTATTTTTTGTAACACTGGTATACACAGTGTTGTGTGTATAATAATCATAACATGGTGTTGCGTATAAAGAAATATAAAAAAATATTCTAAAACAGTCTCTGCACATTAATACATTACATCATTGCAATTCAAACACGATCATGGTAATTGATGGATTGATACGTGAAAATAATATTTTTGAAAATACCACATCATAAATAGGGTTGACAACAAATCATTTTAATAAGAAGTAAAGGAAAATGAAAAGTTAATAATAAAACTAGGATTATTAATATGATAACAGTAGGTAATACATAGCTATGGAAGAAAAATATATCTCTCATGTTCTGATGTAGAGTGATAGATAACTTGTTCTTTAGAATTTTTTTGACCACATGTTCATAAACCAGAGGTGTGAATAAATGTCATTTATGTCATCTAAAATGATTATAATAGAATTTTTCTTCAAGAACCTATTCCCATAGTTCAAAAATTTATTAACTCTATAATAATATAAGTAAATATAATTACTGTATACATTTCTATTTCACAATCATAATATAATACTTTGTTTATTACTTTAACCATTTCTAGTTCATCTCATAGCACATGTTTCATCACAGGTTAATGTAATAAATAAATCTATAACACATCATCCAATGTCAAATTTTATCCATTTCATAAATGGTTAACCTTATGAACCTTTTTTGTATTATGATACAAAACATTATTATTAATTCCAATGTAGTTAGTAGCATCCAATTTACTATATCTATATCAATTATCTCTTTATCCAATAATCATTGAATCTTCATTGAAAATACATTAAGGGTTATATTTACCTTAATGATGCATTTTCCAAATGTTTAATATGATACTGAGTATATTTTCTTAGTACCATTCAGCATATGATCTCAATTTCTAAATTAAATATTACTGTAGTATTTTTACATATATATCCTAATTCTCATTACATGTACCTTACTGATAAAATACTCAAATGAAATAATTATTTAATCAAAACACATGCATATTAACTATTCCACTCTGTCTATGGTAATAGAAAAATCATGAAAATGATTCATTATCCTCTTTTGTGGTTTATTCCTTTGATCTTAGAGAAAATTATTTTTATAGTCTCATGTCTCCTTGTAGTTGAAGATTTGTACATCGTAAGAAATTTTCATATCCAGAATAGAAAAATAATGGTTTCCTTTCTCCCCACATATCTAGAAGAAAACTATTTTTTTTAATAATGTACCTGAGTTATTAGATCTATAGTGATTACATGTAGAGAAATTATTCATTTCCCTCTTTTTATTATCTTTCAATTTCATAGGTGTCCTATTTTTCTCATTCTAACAACTATAACCAAAACACATAGTGAATTGTTTAACTATATCATTATCATATGATACAATGTCCTCTTATTATGAGATTTGTTGGGAGACAATATAGCTTAAAAATATTGGATTAATACCATAAAATAATTGATCATTATTAGTATTTAGATCATTTTCATTGGGAAGGTTCGAATTTCATCTAATAGGCTCCATTTCTAAATGACTATATAGATTCGATTATATCATATCTTGTAAAATCCTAAAACTAGTGAAATATGTAACATAAATTGAATTTTTTTTCATAGATAACCACATAATCATAAACATGGTTTATTTACGATGTTATTTCATACATATTATAAATGTTAATCTCAAGGTTATATTCTCTAATATATGACTAACTATATCTAGTTTCTAGTGTTACTACTCAAATTCTGTTGACATGAATTTTAATGAACCAACCAAATAAGCCTGGAGCCGGTGGTTGAAATTTTTTTATTTCCATGATTACCTGGAGTCAATTACAAATAGATTTAATAGTTTCGCTATTTTTAAAAAACTTATTATATAAATGAAACCCATTTTACAATATGGATGTAAAATATTGTATTTCAAAAGTAAAACATAGAATATTTGAAACACATTGAAAGAATTTATCTTCATGTCCTCAGGAAATCAAAAAACTAAGGGTGATATGGAATGATAATTATGGGTAAAATACAATGTAATAAATAATGATTCAATGAGAATAATCAATATGTGATGGTAATTAACTGAGAACACATTCCATATAATTAATAACTGAGAATAATATGCAACCATATATTTATTAATAGTGAAACTCCCTTGGATAATAATAAATAAATTTTTAATAAAATAGATTCTTATTTAATGGACAACATGTTTCCCAGGAATAGGTAACATTTACCTTTGATATTTCACATAAAATTTTAAGTAATTATTATTACAAACATGAAGGGTTTTTCCAAATAAGATAATCCCATGAGACTACCAATTCATCAAGGTGATTACTATAAATGGTCCCTAAATCACATCATTCATTTCCAAAATCTATCCTCATATCAAAAATAATTTAATTAAATTCATAAACCAAAATATTTATTAAATATCCATGTTGAGTAAAGGATACAAATTTTTCAGTATTTCTCAACTAAATAAAAAATATTCAAAATAAAAACCCATATTTAAACATGGTTTATTGGTTAGGTAATAATAATATCCATCATATAATAATATCTATATCAAAATTCAATATTATTTTCAATGAAAAATTATTATTATTAAGTGATTATTTTATGAGAAAGTTAATAATCACCAATGAATGTGATATTGCAAGTTAACTATTCATAATTGCTATTTTTTAATATAAATACCTTTTTATGAGAAAATTAAATGTAAAATAACATGAATATTAATTTATTCATTGTATAATATATCAAAATATCATTGAATAACCGATTTAATGAAGAAATCATTGAATATGATATTTATCTCATAGATGAAAAACAAGATATGAAAACCCCTTATATTGAGCCCAAATTGTCACAAGTGTCTATGTATTATTGAATAATAAACATATGTTAATTGTTTAATTTCTTGAGAAAAGTTTTATTTTTATTGTTAATTTTATTTCACTTCTTACATTGTCTCAAACAATTACATGAAAAATTTTTTATATTAGTTTTTTTCACCAAATTCAGTTCATGTGTCAAAAAATGACATTGGTAGGTTAACAATTGTCAAAGGGGTCATTATGTTAAAAAATATAGAATAATATTAATGAAATAATTATTATAATTATACATAAATTATGAATTTTAAACCAATCTTGAATGATGGTTATGATAAATAAACTAACAATACCATCATGAAGATGGTAGGTTGTTTGTACGAATGAGTAACGTTCCCATTTTTCAATGATTAATATGGAAAAAAGGCAAGGAACATATTATATTTATAGAATTATCATTTTATAATAAATTCTTTGTTATGTAATCATATATACCTATATATATTATTTTTATAATAAAAAATGAAACACATCGCGTCGAGGAGGCGGTGGACCACATGTCCACGATCTACATTATCACTTTTTTTAGTGTGTAAAAAGGGGAAAAATAAAATAAAATATTACATTTATAGAAAAGGTAATTATTTCCTGAATATAATATATATGTTTTTTGTGTCATATTTGTTTAATAAAACCCATTCTTAATACATTCTTTGTAATTTTTGAATATATCTGATCACACTGATGAGTCCATAATAAACACATCCACTTAAGATGTTATCATATTAATACAAATGGAAAGCGTGAAGTTATGTGTTTTATAAATATCTAATTAGTTTCAATAAAACATAAAAACATATATATCATTTAAATATAGTTTTCCAATCATAATTCCTAACTATGTGAGGTGGTTAATGAAACAACGAATGACATCCTGTTATAAGGCGGCATTCCGCCATACATAGGAACATTAATTTATTACACATTTGATATAATGGTGTGTACATGTAGGTATAAAAATTAACATAAAAACATATCATTATATTAATAATATTTATTTTATTATATAATCATATAATAATAATAATTTAATTTTTTTAGAAAGAAATAAAATTAAAGTGATCATTAAAGAATGCTACCTCTTTTTTGGGAAACTCATTTTGGTTTTCACTAAAGTACTTACTTGGATTTGTTTCAGACCATGTGGGGATTCAAGGAATAGGTCAGTGACGTTGGAAAATTATTTTTTCAGGTTCTTTACAAGAGAAAGGTATTATTGTTGGGAATAAGTGATAGGGGTGAGTACCCTTTTATAGTTTATGTTGAGTTGGATTCTTGTAAATATTAAAATGTAAAATCTATTTGAAGGTCTCACATATCTAATGTGCTTTAGAAAAGGAAAAATTAAGGATTAATTTGAAATAAAATTCCAGAACAACTAAAATCACTCAAAAAATGAAAATTTTATAATTTTTACCTCAGTCTTTAAGTTTTATTATCAATTTATATTTGTTTTTTACTTTTCACTACTAGTTTTATGAACTATTTAATTATCCATTAAGATAAAATTAAACTGTTAATTAACAGAAAATTTATATAAACTAATTATAAAATATGTAATCTAATATAAATGAAAGAAATCACAAATTTTTTTAAATTAAAATTTCCTTAAAGCACGTGTAACACACAAAAACACTACTTTAACCCGAAACATGCTTACAATGTTTTCACTTTTAGTAATAAATAAGTAAATTATAAAAGATAAATAATTAAATTCATCAACCATAGTTGATATTTATTAACACTTATAAATCACTCGGAGGAAGATAATATTTTTATAAATTTTATATCATTTAATAAAGTATCAATTATTTTAAAATACCATTATTGTCAATTTTGATATTATTTATTTAATATTAATTTAAAAATATAAAAAAATATTTTAATTTAGGTGTATTAATTTTAAAACAATTAACATGATATATTCATCAAAAAATTAATGTAAATAAATAATTCAACCAAATGCCATCACTATTATTATTTTTTGCATCATTTATATTAGTTATATATGAAAAAAAGAATCACTACATTGGAGTTTCTTAATTATTTTAAATAAATAACTCATATATGAAATTAAAGATAAATAAAGATGATTAAAATAAAATATTTATATTTATAAATGATATTTAAAACCTAAAATATGTTGGTATTCCATATCTCTATACTTTTTAAATGTTAATTGTAAGGAATGACACTTTTTTTCCATAGATAACATATTATATAGGTCACATTCATCTAATAGTGTCCCAATTACTCATAAAATTTGAAAAGGTTGGTTATATGGTAATTTTTTTGAATTAAATGGATTTTGAACAAGTTTTTGGGTTATTTGTTCCCTTTATATTTATGCTTAACATCTAAATAAACTAATTTTTACATTAATCACTTTATTTATTTTTAATAACATTCACTAATATAATTTGTCAGAAACTATGTGTATATTATTAGAATATAAATATTATAATTACTCCAACAATTTATATCCATTTGTCTCAGTTATTTTTAAAAAATTGTAAAAGTAAATTCTAATTCTATTCCCACAAGCGTTACGAGAAAATGAGTTATTTATATGAAAATGTTAAAAATTTAAATATGTTTCTATATATAAATTAAATATAAAAATTATCCAATGAAAAAAATATAATTAAAATATTTATAATAGATCAAATTTGAATTTAGAACAAATTTTAAATATAATTTTACATTAATAATTATTTAAAAAACGAAAATTTCAATTAAAATCCATTATTATTTATACTATTCATCATAATATGAAATTTCTATGAGAAATTCAAAACATTAATCCTATGATATTTTGGACATTCCAAATACAAAAAATGAATCATATTATTAAAAATAAAATTTATTAAAGTGTCAATATTTATTTTTAAAATGGTTGGGAAATTTAACTACAATAAATCTTATTTTAATGTGTAATATAAGCTAACTCAATATTGTGTGTAATATAATCCTAATATCGTGTTTTCCATATATAATGATAAAAAAAATTAAATTTTTTATAGAAAAAAATATTATAATGACTTGGGGTGTTAAATTATCCCCAACCTAAAAAAATTGTGTCATTTCAATTCAAACTTGATCTCAGAACTGGAGGGATTGAAATTTGAAAAATACTATTATTGAAAACCTCACATTATAAATAGGGTTAGTAAAATATCTTTATAATAAGAAGGAAATGGAAATTATAAGGTCATTTCAAACAATTATTCAAAAAAAAATATCATTAGTGGAATCCCGTACAAGTAAGATAAGTCTGAATATCATGTTCTGATGGATAGTTATAGGGAATATGTTGATGAGAATGTTGTTGACTACAAAACCGTAAACAAGATGTGTGAATTAAGGTCAGGTATATCATAAAAATTACTATAATTGGGTAAGGTTTTTTTAAGACCCTTTTCCAATAGTAGAGAATTTATTTCACCCTATAATACTTTATGTAAATATAATTACCTGATATGTTTCTATTTCATATGAAAAATCCTAAACATTGTTTTTGTACTGAACGATTTCTACGTAATCTCTTAGAACAAGTTACATCATATTGTGAACTAATACATCAATCTCAAAATCCTCATCCAATGTTCAACTTAAACCATTTCATAAATGGGTAACCTATTAACCCTTCCATGTATTATGATCCAAAACATTAGAATAGGTTTCAATGTAGTTAGTGGTATCCATTTTACTTTATCCATATCAATCATCTATTTATCCATGCATCTTTTTCTATAAATTAGGAAAACATTAATGGATATCCTTCCCTAAACCATTTGTTTTCCATAACATTCAACTTTCTACTAAATATCTTTTCTTATTACCATTCAACATAAGATGTCAAATCCTTAATGAAAAAGTATTACAATACAATCCTTTTATATTTCAAAATTCTCAAGACCAATACCTTAGTGATAAAAGAATCAAATGAAATAATTCATGAATCCAAAGACTGACATATTAATCATTCCTCTTAATATATTGTACTATCTGAATCTTGGCCATGATCTATTAGCCTCTATCGGGGTATATTCCTTTGACATATGAGATATTGACTTGTGTAGTGTCTCATATAACTAAAATTGAATAATTAAACAAGGTAAACCATTTTTATCCTTTAAAATAGAATCATGGTGGAATTTATCTCTACAATAATTCCCACTCCATTTATATACGAAATGGGATGATTATTTTTATATTTTTTTACATGTGGGATAATAATTCAGTTCCATCACCCCTTTATCTATCTTTTCTTATCTATCATTTCTTCCTCAAACATCCCTATGAAGCTATTATAATTATAGAATTCACTCTCTCTCTAGTTATCAGATGATACAATGTTCTCATATGATGATAATTCTTGGGTGACTATTCCCCTTCAAAATATTTTCGTACAACCACAAAATAAATGATCATTCATAATCTTTTAACCATGTACACTAGTGAGGTTCACCTTCTATCTTTTAGGATCCATTTCTAAATGACGTTATAGAATCTATGTGATCATTTATTTTATAATCCCAAAATTAGTTATAACATAAAAAATTTATAGTTTATTCATAGATAATCTAATAATCAACAACATTGTTTATTTGGGATTTTTTTCTATACATATCCTCAAAGTTATTCACTTGGTTAGGCTCCAAAAAACATGTTTTCATAAATATAGTTTCCAAAGTCTGTAGTAATCATAATTTGATAACAAATTTAATGACAGAGCACTAGAATCCCAGATCTGGTTCCTTCATTTATTATATTATCATGATTATATGGAATCAAATCCTAACATACTAAAATTTTTAGAAGTTTTGGAAAACCAGATTACATACATGAAACCCATTTTAATTTTGGGATACAGAATATTTCTTAACATAAGTAAAAGATAATCATTTTTAAAACATATTACTATAATTCATCTCAATTTCTAGTGGAATAGAAACAAAATAAGGGTGATCTCAAATTCTCACTAAGGGAAAAATACATCAGAATCAGTAATGAAAGATCGAGAAAAAATGAAAAAAGTAACCAAGAACACATGCCACGTAATCATTAATTGGAAAGTAATAGCATCCATATATATTTTTTGAAGTGAAAATCCTATATATAATAATAACCAATTATTGAAATAAGGAAATGATTAATTATTGGATTTCATGTTTCCCATGTGCATGGAACATTTATTGTTAAGACCTTTCATTAGATGGTTTGAAACATATTGGTTACAAACGTGATGAGTTTTTTAACTGAATTCATCCCATGAAACTATCAATTCATTGAGTGGATTTATTTTAATGCTCCCCAACCCAATTCATCCATTATGAAAATATTCCCCATAAATCAAATAATTGATTTAAATTAATAAAAAATGATCCATATCGAATATTCGTACCAAGTAAAGGGTATAGATTTATCAATCCTTCACTAAAAAATCAAATATCATTAAATGTGAAAAACCAAATATAAAAATGTTGTTTGGTGTCGGAAAAAAATCATATATATCATATAATCATATGTAACTAAAAAATAAATATAATGATAAATGAATAATGGTTTCAACAATGTGAATGTTTTATGATAATGTTATAAATCATAAAAGAATGTGAGATTTCAAGATTACTTTTACTAGTTTGTAATTTTCCTAATTAAACCCCTTTTATTATATAATTAAAAGTAATATATCATTAAAATAACATGAATCATGAAATAATATATCAATAGGGTTACTTGATACAAAACACAAAATAATTTTGTAGTGAATATTACATTTATCACACAGATGTAAAAAGTGAGATGATAACTTATTAACATGACTGTGAATTATCACATTTGTCATTGTATTGAAGAATAATAAAATTATGTTAATTATTAAATTGTTTTATAAAATTTTAAATTTTTTATTAATTTTTCTACTTGATATAATTATTATAAAATCCCTTAAAAAATTTTATTTTATGCGTGGTATTTTGACCAAATTCAGTTCGTGTGTCAAAAATTACTTTCATATATCAACTATGGTCAAAGAGGTCGTTATATACACAACTAAATATTAATAATCAATAAAAATTAATCATATTTATTGATCAATTATGATTATAAAACCAATCTTGAATGATGTTTATGAAAAAATAACCAATTATGTAATCATGGACAGGGTAGGTTGTACGTATGGATGAACAACATTCCAGTTTTTCAATGTTTATTTTGTAAAGAATGTAAGAAAAATTTTATCATTTTAATATTATAATTATATCATTAATAAAATTTTATTTAATAAAAATAAAAATAAAAATATAATTAAATATATTTAAAAGGATGAAAATTGAGTCGAGGAGTTGGTAGTCTACACATCTACAAATGGGGGTATCCCTTTTTATAGTGAATGAAAAGGGTGAAAATAAAAATGATAAATTATAAATCTAGAAAGTTAATGATGTCATTAATTTTATATAGATTTTATTTCTGTCACATATTTTTATTAAAATATTCCATAATAAATTACATGTAATATGTGAATTTATCACATAACTTGGAGGAGGCGATAGTCCACACGTCCACAGACAATGTTATTGTAATTACACAAAATAGATAGAATTAAGTTATTTCTCATATAAAAATTTAGAAAGTATTAATAGAACATAAATATCACACATATATATATATATATATCTATTAAAAAAACAGTTTTCCTAACATAATTCTGATCCATGATAAGTGGTAATGTAAAAATGAATGTCCCTATTTTGGGAGGTGTTAGTCCTCCAAACACACGAATGATAATTTCATTACCCATTTGAGGGATTTCTATGACGGTTTTGGTAGAACCATTATCATAAAAAAATATGAGTATATTTACGTTATCAAAGTTATTATAAAGTGATGGAATATGATTAATTTAATATATTTAGGATGAAATAAATCAAATGTGATCATTGAAGAGTGTTTCCTCATTTTCATGTAAATTTTTTTAGTTTAAATCAAAGAGATTAATGGAAATTTTTCTACCCAGAGTTAAGATTATAGGTTTATAGAGGGATTTTGGGATCTTTTTGGGTCAGTTTTTTGATGATATAAAGGTATCTAGTGGTGTGAATAAATTAGAGGGGTGAGTGACTTTTTATAGTGGAGGAGTGACATTATTTTACATATAAAACTACAGTTTGATTTTGGTTTTTCATTTAGTTAACTAGTTTTATATATTATGTTATTTATCTATTGATGCTAAACAAAAGTGATAACTATCATGAAATTTATAGTCAATAATTCTGAAATATTACATCTAATTTATAATATAAAACTTGGTATGTGTTAGATATTCATTTTAACTATAGTGCATGTAACACTCAAAAACATTTCTTTAACTCAAAAAGTGCTAACAATGTATTCACTATTAAGGGGTAAATATTTTTATTATGAAAAATAAATCCTTCCATTAGTGAGGCATATTTTATAATTTTTAACAATTTTAAATAGCTTGGTAAGAAGATAATATTTTTAGTGATTTTAAGTCATATAATAAAATATCATTTTTCTAAAATAACATTAATATCAATTTCAATATTATTTATTTATTTTTAATTAAAAAATTTCAAGTAAATTGTTTATGTTGAATCAATTAAGTTCAAAACCATGTTAAATGATATATTAAACAAACAAATTAATAGAATACAATAATTCAATCAATTTACTTCACTTTAAATATTATTAGGGTCATTTAATTTAGTTAATTATTAACTAAAAAATTACTTCGTAGGAATTTCTTAATACTTTTAAGTAGCTAGTTCATCTATTAAAATTATACATGAATTATTATGATATAAATAACAAATTTTTCTTTCAAAATGATAAATATTTCTGAAAATGTGATGATTCTTCAATATCTCAAGGTTTTATAAATGTTAAAGGAATGGAAGGTAATTTTGTATCTTTTTCCTTACATAAATAATTATATATTTATATTTTGAGAGAATAGTATGCCCATAACTATTATAATTTGAAACTATAGGGTATGTGGTTTAACTATTTGCAGTAGATGGATTGTTTAAATGTTTATATGTTATTTGGTTTTCTTAAGATTAATGTTTAACCACTAAGAAAACTATTTTTTACATTAATCAAGATAGTTAATTTTAATTAATTTCACTCTTATTTTTGGTCAAAATCTATGTTTATATTATTAAGTAATAAATATTACACTGGTCATATTTTTTATATAATTTTGATAAATTCTTTTCTCATAAGTGGAAAAATTATATTTATAAGATAATCTCATCGATATGGAGATAAGGTGGGAGTTTTTAAGTGAATATGTTCAAAAGATCAAAAAGTTTTTACATATATATTTAAAATATTAATGATTCAATCGATATTAATTATATTAATGTACTGATAATTAATCACTGTTGACATTAAAACCAATTTAAAAAATAATTTAACCTTAATATTTATTTTAATTAAATATAATTTTTTTAACTAAAATGCATTAATTTTCACTCCTCATCCAAAAATGAATCTTATAAAAAAATTACGATTCACTGTATGATAATTTTGACAATCAAAATTCAAAAATTAAGTTTACTCTAAAACATAATGTTTATAATGGTTTCAAAAGTTTGTTGAGAAATAGGTTTTCCATTATACGGTTGAAAAAATAAGTCTTACTTGTAATGGAACCTAACTTGGTGTTATGTGTAGTTTAAGATTAAAATGGTGTTGAATATAAAGAAATATAAAAACCAAATAAAATTTATTCTAAATGTAAAATATTTTATGTCTTAAGGTGATATGTGAATTGTATTGAGTGATGTGGGAAGGGAAAATGTGTATTTATAAGATGTAATATGACCATTAATATTGTAATTTGATTGTTATAAGTGTAATACGAATGTTATGAATATTAGTTAAAATGATGGTAAGAATTTTAATTTGACATCAATGAAATAAAATTTTAGAAAATTAAAAATTATGTTGATTAATTTAATAAGTTATAAATATCTTAATTTATTTGAATAATCAATAAGATTATAATCTCAATGAAATTATATGCATTTTTTAATAAACTATATTGATTTTTTTCATTAAAAAAATAAAGTCTTATATTTAAAATTAAAATTTCATTAAATAGTGAATTATTTAAGATAAAATGATTTCTAAAATATAGAAAAATTTTATAAGGTTGATTTATCTATTAATTTTATGAAATATATGCATTTTTAGGTGAATGGTAAAAATATATTTATTTCATAACTATTATATTTCATATTACATCATTTATGTTGAAATAATGACCTAATAAAATATAGAAAATTTTTATTGAAGAAATACATAACTAATAAAATAAATCATCTATTTTAATACACTGAACATTTCTCTAAACCTTAAAATTATTTTCCAATATCAAATACATATTGTGTTACATTAAAATTCTAATTTTTCATTTGAATACAATATTTTTTAGTTATATAATATATTTTATTTTTGAAGGACATAAAAGTCAAAAAATAATTTTATTTTACTGAAAAATATCTTAATCTAACATTAATATCAAAAGTACATTTTTTACAAAGGAATTTATACATTATTCAATATTTTGTCATAATCAATTTCCCTACCCTCACGTATAAATACCGCCTCCCTCATCTAAGAAAAGAACATCACATCCACTAATGAAAGAAAATTATTTTCTAAAATTTTCTATCTTACTCCCCTTAACTTCCTTACAAACATTTTAGATTATTGTAACTATGATCATTCAAGGAGATTAGTTCAATAAAAATGAAGCTATGCCGAGAAGATGGCATGTTTTCCCCAACCTCTTCTCCCATTTCTATCATCCCTTATTTTTTTTTCCATTCATTTCTAAAAAATATATTTTAAGATTAATTTAGTAGAATGTTTACATTATATTAATTATTTTAATAGTTTAATTATTTTATTTATGATTTATTTATATATTATACATATCCTTTACCCTCTTTTTATAATGTCCCATCAATGGTCGGCTAATTATCAATAAAGATGTTGTTAACTCTATACATTTATAAAACATTATGGATGATTATTAAATAATAATTATAATATATAACTTTATAAATATCTTTATTTATATGATTCTATAATTAATCATAATAATGAATAAGTATTATTATATAATGATCATTAAATTAATTGAAGCTTCGATATTTAAGGAATATACTCTTTCAACACATTTCACATATAGTAATTGGAGTTAAGAAATAAATTCTAATTGTTTTAATGGATAAATAGTGATAAAAATAAACATAAAAATCACTAAATATACATTTTTATAAATCCATGTTTATTATATTGGATATAAAAAAGTGATGAAGTAAATAAACATTTACGATCAGGGGATCCTCGAACTCGTATCCATATTTTGGGATATCTATCATTCCAAATTTTCCCATTATATAAGGTTAATTAATTTGGAAATAATTTTATTTAAATATTATTTTACATATCTTTTGGGGGATATACATGTTTTTACCTTTTAAAGATAATTTAAAATCAAAATATAACATTTTTATCAAAGAAACCATATTTAAAAAAAAACAGCAATTACTCCTCTTGAGTAGTTTCTTGGCCACTCAAGAATGATTATTTTTTATTCCAAAATTTTGTCTCACTTATTTAATTGAAAACACCAAAAGATATTCATGAAATTATACTATAAAAATTCTTTGAAAATCTATTATTTTTCTCGGCCTTGTTTCATTACCATTCCTATTACATGTTTATTTTTTATGGGGAATGTATGATTATGAACAGTTTATAACATGAAATGTGGGACTGATATTTTATTTCATTCGAACATGTTAGTTAATATGATATATTTCATGATCATTGTCATATAATTCATGTTCAAAAGGTAAGAATATTTTACAATTATGATGCTATTATTTATGCCCAACTGTTCTGGGTGATCATGATGCTAGCATGGTTCACATCTATGTGTGGTACATGAACACTATGTTATGATGTTTCATTATTTAAAATAAAGGTCATTTCACTCCATTAATATATTTACCCTCATTATTATTAAGTTTATCCTATGACTATGATATGGTGATAATTATTATGCTTACTGATGTAACCACATTTTCATGCATTTTTTCATATAATTTTAATTGTATTTTCTATGTTTTAAATTCTTATATTATACCCTAAACATTTATATAGAGTATCCATTTGGAATTAAGTCCCATTGTAAATTAAATAAAATTATAACACATATTTTTTTTGTTGTCTATAATTTTATCTTTTAAATGAAAGTGATTTAATTTTCTGATTTAAATATTTAACTCCTTTTTTACATTTAATATATTTATTAACTTTTAATTTAGTAGTCAATGTATATAATTTTTTTATTTTTTCAATGCACATTCATTCGGTGCATATAATTTCACATAATGAAATGTTTGGTGTCTTAATTGATGTAAATCAAACAATGTTCCATTTGACTATACCTAATTGATATTTATAATGAAATTTAAACCATAGGTTGATATCCCCCAAGTTATGTTTGGAATAATAATTTTCATCAATGAACCCAACATTGGAATCCTCTATATTAGGTTTGGAATCCTATGTATCTTTGATGAACACCTTGTTGGTATCCAATTTGTTAAATTTTATAAACTAATGATTTTTAAATACCACACAATGGTATCACCCAAATTAGGCTAAAAACATAATAAATAGATGATGATACCCATATTGGTGATGTTGATCCCCAAAATTTTAATACTAAACCCACATTGCATATAGTATTTCATTGTTTCTTCGTTGTTTCAAAACCCACATGAGTGATTCATAGGATCTTGAGATATAGATATTTCCACTTAGGTTTTCTATAGAATAAGATCTGGGAATACAAGAGGATCCTGAAGTGGAAGCAATATTAGGATCAGAAACCCTAAAACATGGAATTTGTTGATGCAATGAGATCTAGTCCAGAATAATTAAACAGATGTATATTAAATGAGAATAGTAGAAGTGAGATTAGTTGTTCTTAGAGAATCTTCTACATTTTTCTCATGTGAAAAATGAAGATATTTTTTTTTTCATTTTACCTAGATTCAACTTATCTAATGACTATATTAGATGAATACACATCAAATACATCACTTGAAGAAGAATATTTTTAGCACATGATCAGGATAGAAATAAATTTGTAGGAAAAATCATAGAATTCATTCTTGGAAGTCAGTTAATAATTTGGTGTTTTATAAAAAGTTTTATTCTCAAATGTGATTTTATATAAAAAATTATATCTGAATTAAAAAAATTGTCAATTGAGTATAGACCATACTCATGCTCGATGAGAGGTAACATAAACATCGAACATAGATTATCTCTATAATATATTATAGAGGTCTTAATAAGAATATTTTGATGATCGTTTTGATGAATATGGATATTGGTGATCACTCGACCACCTCAATAATATCTCGATTTATTTTCCATGGTCATAGATAATGGATCTGAGTGGTTTTTTTAATATTTATTATCTCCATACATTAATTCTCTATAGAAAAATAAATATTATAGTTAAATCATTGATATATTCGTTATTCAAACATGACTTAATTAATCATTTTCTTCCATTATGGAATGCAATATTTCTAATTAATGTGTGTCTATATCTTAATTTGTCTTGTATGTTTAGGTAATCTAAGAGTTCAAAGTAGACCATCATTATTTAGTTATCTAAATCCTTGATTGAGGTTTTTAACCAAAGAGGGGGATGATCATGTCATTATGATTAGTGATAATTTAGATAACTTATGGACTCTTACTGAATGTATACCAATTACTATGATATTGTTTTATGACCTCAATTTAAAAAACCGAATGAAAATCATTATTAAATATTTAAACAATCACTTCGACAGTTATAATTATGTTGTTATTTTAAAATAACAAAGAGGGATTGATCCATGAGAGTGTCTATTTATAGAAACTTATTTACTTTTCATTTAATTACACAATGTTTAATAGTCATTGGATTATAATTTTAGTATTTCTAAATCTCATTAACAAAATTACCAAAATAAATATAAAAGAAAAAATACTAAAAATCATGACTAAAAGAAACTACTATATTGAACCCTTTTAGGAAACACCACTTGGTAAAAATATGATGTGGAATATATGGAAAAATTGTAAATAATGGTTTTATAAGGACAATCACTAATCTCAAGAAAATCTATTGGAATTTTTGTTAGAGAAGATGACAATGAATTTTTTGAAAAACGAAATAAGATAATTTACTTTATTAAAATTATAATAAATAACTAATTCATTCTGTCATTTTTTATGAAATTTAATAACCATAAAAATATTTAAACATAAATTAATGAAACTCTATGATCTATAACAAAATAAAATTATAAAAAAATATATGTAATTTCTTTTTAATGTTTACAAAAAAAGAAACTTCACTCCCAAAATAATAAAGAAAATATTATTTAAAAATAAAAAAAATGAAACCCATATAAATATTGATTACAAAAAAATAAGAACCTCTATTATCTTGGAAACTAAAATTAGTAAAATTTAATCAAAAAACCTAAGATGAATCCTATATTTGATCTTTGATCAAGATTTATTCATTGATTTTTAAATTTTCTGGGCTATTAGGTGGGGAACCACATAGACACTTACATGATATCCACATATTGTCCATCACAATGACACCCCATGGAATTATTGAGGATCCAATAAATATGATATAATTACCAATTTCTTTAGATGGGGAGTCCAAGGAGTTTTTATACATCTTTTAATAAACTTATATCATGAGTTTAAACCATCTTATGATAATTTTTTTTGAAAATGTTTTGTAATCCTCTTGAACTACCTGACATTGAAATGATATCTAGTGGATTGTGTAGTTGTAAAGAGAGACTCTACACAAATATTGAGATAAGTTTAAGATGTATTTATATGGATTCCCATGCAATTATATTTATGATCAACTCATAACCATATATTATTATATGGGTTTAGTCATGATGGATAGTAACCTGATAGATGATGTTATTCTAAGAGATTAACTAGATAATCCCATTATTTATGAAAAATGTATTTTAGATATAATATCATCAAATTAGAAAAATGTTCCCAAGATAAAATTATTGTTAAAAAGGCTATATATGTATCCACATCCATTTTTGCGAATAACTAAATTCAGAGTTAGTTGAGTGATCACACTAACACGATGAGACAAATAGAATATAACTCTATCCCTTCAGAAATCCAAACTTCTCAAATTTATCCAATTTGGTCGCATTATTAACTTTTCACATCATTTGATCATTCAAACTAAAAATTTATATATTTTCAAGACGCAGGTGAATCTTATAATGTGATCTTCCCTGAATATCCTTTCCAAAATAACCCAAACAGTCAACATCCAAAAAAGAGTAGTCAATCAAGGCCTTTTATTCCTACTTGAAATTATTCCAATACTGGAACAAACAAAAGTAAAAATAGTTTTAGAAATCTTGGAAAATATATCTTTTTGCAACACTAAAATTTGATTCAATATCCAAGGTAAAGTAATGTTAATATTTTTTCCTATTTTGGGGGGAATTTCACAACATTCCATAATCAAGATAACAAAAAATATAAAAATTATCACTTGAAAGATTTAGAATTTGAGAATATGGAAAATATATAACAAATAATTCTTTAAAAACACGAAATTATGTTACCGAATATGGTAACTCTATTTGGTCAAATTGAAACTAAAACAAAATCCAATAATTAATGGTCTACCTTTGTAATATTAAATAATATTTAGAGGAAAAGAATATGTTAGTTCCATAATTATGAGATGATGGAATGAAATTAAAACACTATGTTCAATTTTTTTAATAATACCAAAAAATTGATAATACCACTTCTGAAACAACATTGAAAAAACATGATAAAGTCTCAAAACAAACTGCACAATCTATAATTTATCATTTGTTACAAAAAAGAAAATATAATCGTTGAAATATCTCACAATATAAAACATATACTTTTTATGTATTTAATGTCATCTTAAAAGTGATGAAAAAAATTTTGATGACCTGAAAATATAAATAGATATACTACCTTACGGTGTTCCTAGTAATCCTATATAATTTTTTTTTTGAAAAAATAGATAAAGATATAATTAAAGAATTTATGAAAGTTGATGTTGAAATTCCATATTTATATTCTCTAAAAAATATACATATATATTCTAAATTTAATAGTAAATTATACACCCACCAAAGTATTTTAGAGGGTGGTGAGAATGTCAATTTTTTGGTTGAATATTTTTATATGATTCTGTCGCTTTTCCATATTAAATACACATATCCATTTTTATTTTCTATCCCTTGTGTTATTAGATGTCATCAATTTGTTGATGAAATGTTATATTTAGGAATCTCCATACATATGATGCATTATTTTTTATTTTCATCTAGGTGGGTTGGATAGCTAAATTAGTTTAGAATAGTTATCCATTTGGATTGTATAAGTTTTATGAATCCAGTAAGAGTCTATTAGGATGTTTTGTTAATGTTAAAATATTTACATTTTCTTTCTTACTATTATGTGATAGAAATAGAGGATGCATTGATCGTTGAACATGCACCCATGTTATTAAGGATACCATATTTCATAATTTATAATGATATAATAAATATTCATAATGGACATTTTCTTTAGATTTTGGACTTTAAATAGTTGTTTTTTAAATATTGGAATCATTGAAACACCATGTGGAAGATAAATTTATAAAATATGTAAATATGATTAAATTTTTTTCAATGGAGTTCCTTATGAATTTTTTTCAACATAATAAGCCATTAAATTCGTTGGGAAATGATTTTATTTTAAATTATAATGAATTAAGACTTAAGAATTTCGAAATATTTTTTAAATATTTTGAAAACAAATATTAAAAAAAATAATGATGTTTAAAAAAATTATAAAAGAAATTGGTGGATCATTTAATTTTTTCATATAAAATTATTTTGAAATAATTAAAGATTTTTTAATTCTTTTAATCATCTTTATGTAGTAAATAATTTTAATTTTTTTAATAAATGAAAAGATAATAATTGAATCTAACTTAAAATCAATTTACCTCACAAATATGGATTTGTGTATGAAAAATATTTTGAGTATGAATCATATTTAGTTATTAGAAAGATTTTGTTTGTTGGTTATATGTTGTGGAAAAACTAATATAGAGAATGATATAGAGGATAAAAGGGAATTTTGGGACCCAAAAATATCTATTTAAAAGGGAATTTCTTATGAATATTTTATTTAAGGGACTTTCTTAGATATTATAAATATAAACTGTTGGGATATGAATAAAAAATTCCTGTCATAGATTCTAGTTGGTTGTCTAGGGTACAAGGGAACTAAATCATAAAATACATTTGGTTGAATTAGATGTTTTTGGCATGATATTTAATTGAATTACAAAGAATTATTCCATCGTTATATAGTTTATATCTACAATAAAATTCCATACCCATTTGAAAATTCCAAAGGTGGATGAATCCAACACCTCTACAATTTTCCAAGAAGGGTTTGGATAAATTTTGGGATACTAATATAATTTACCCCGTTTTAAAGAGTGGATGTGTTACTCCAGTTTATTTTGTTCTTAAATAGAAAGGGTTCGTGATAATAAAGAGTTAATTTATATAATTATTTATTGATAGTTTCCCATTAAATAGAGGGTGTGAGTTGAATATAGGAGTCTAAATATAGTTAATAGGAAGGGAAACTTTCTCATTCATTTTTTGATCAAATCCTTGAATGTGAATCTATTCAATCAGATTATTCTTTCTTGGATGGATTTTTAAGATATATTTACATCCATATTTCCACAAAATATTAGGATAAAATGTATTATATGTCCATTTTGTATCATTTATTATATAATATTCCACTTTAAATAACGTAATGTCCCTAACAGATTCCAAATATGTATAATTACAATTTTTTATCTACATTTTTTTGAATATGTGGAGGTTTTCATTGAATATTTTATATTTAATTGCATAAATTTTCAGATATAACAAAGATATTTAGGTGTTTCTCTTATAGAATGCATTGATAAAAACCTTGTCTGAACTATGAAAGGAATCCTTTTATGGCTGATTATTGATGTTTTCTTGGATAAAAAGTGTGTAGAAATGGTTGTTGAGTGTATATGTAAAAATTTTATATTGTTTGTTCACTAATATTGATTCAAAAGTTTCTTTATTACTTTTCCATTTCATCTGTTTTGTATGTCAAAAAATAAATCTTAAATACATTTTTGAAAATATTTTATGTCCAAAGTGTTTTAGATAGGTTTTGTAGAAAACATATACTTTTTACCATAATTATGAATTGTTATATAGAGTTCATAAATTTATAGTAACAATATTCATTATAATTATCATAATATGAATAGAACCCAAAACAATGATATTATCCTAATCATATCATCTATGAGGAATTTTTTATTGTCTTTTTTCTGACATAGTATTTATAATCTGAATTATTTGAGAGCTAGTGAATATCGGATCCACATACCTAAATATTATTGTAATTACACAAGAAAGGAAAATACATTGGATTGAATAATATTTAAATTATGAAGACATAAAACTATTTAATAATTCAATGGAATATCTTTTACACTACGATCGTGTAATTTCAACACAATGTCAAACATTATGTTATTCCCAAAAGATTTTACCTCTCAAATTCTAGGTGTCCTTGTCCTTGTGAAAAACTCTATGAAAATGTGACAGTTAGGGGATCAAGGAAACCATTAGAATCATTTTGATAAATACCTAATCAGTTAACGAGTTAGAATCTAACACACATCGTATGATTTTATGATTTTTCTATTGGGCGAGTGCTCCGAAAATTATAAAAATTATGAATAGATTTTTCTTAGATATTTTCAATTTTTAAGAGTCTGTTGTTTTTATTTAAATCCATGAATTGGTCGATTCCTTTAGAAAATATGAATATTATATTTTATAAAATAATTTTGTGAATACCATTTAGGGATTACAAATCTAGGAAGACAAAGAATATGATCATCATATTCAACGATGGCACATTAAGATAGTGTGATTGAATTTGATCCATTAGATATAGGGATTCTAGGGTTTGGAAGAGAGAGATGTTGATTATCATATTGAGGTCCTTCCATGCTAAGGATATATATAGTTTCAAGAAAATATAATATAAGGGAACCTTTATTGTAGGTTATTTTATACCCTACTCATTGAGTTGAAAGAAGTATATTCATTTGTATTACTTGTTTTCTTACAGTTATTTTATTTCCTCTTCATACTATAGAATGTTAAAATTGTTATATTGAACTTTCTATTTGTATCTTGTTTATCATATATCTTTAATTATGATATAATTTAATTAATTAGTTTAAATAAATTTATTAGTGAATATGATATTACTCTGATTATGATAATATAAGATTTTAAGATTAAATCATAACTAATTTCATTTTTCATTATATTATGATATAATCGTAAATTCTGTGATTATGATTCTACCTTGTATAGATTTAATCATTTATGATTATGACCATTGGTTAGAAAATATCATAATTGACCTGATTAAGATTCTCTTATAATATGACCAAGGGCCAAGTGTGAATCCACATCTCGTTCACAAAATATCTTTTGGTAAATTTTTTTGGTTAATATAATTTTAACTAATTTTTTTAAAAATACAATCACCCCTCTTCTATTTATTCCATCTAAAATGCATTATTGCTATCTAAATCTGTATACATTATATATATTGATACCACAATTGGTATCAGTGTAGTTTTCAACTTTTGATATAATTGGTTCACATATTTTTCTCTTTACTAATTAAAGATAGTTACGTTTTCTCATAATCATTTTGTTTATAAATAATATTACATAAATGTATATTGTGGAAAAAAAAGTATTAATTTTTAAAATATGGAAGGAAAAAATGTCTGATCCATAGATCATTTAAATCGAAATAGACCAACAATGTTTTATTAATATGATTATGTATATCGATGATAAAAAATTAAAACTTTTATTATCAAAAATGGGGTTGATAATTTTGAAATGATCACTAGAGATTATAAAATACCATATAAGTATGTAATAGACTTTACTAATCATGAAATGATGTAATATAAGTTGAATTAAAAAATTTTAAATACATTTTTGTTCTCAATGATTAGAATCATATGCAGTTTAATTTCGTCATGTGAAGTAGCCATTAATATTTGGATGTATTTATAGGTTACAATATTTGGCACATCAAGAGTTATTAAAGTAGTAGAAAAATTCATAGAGTTTATTATCATGTTTTTTAACTCATTCCTTGACAATCAGTTTTTTATATGCATAAAAAATTCAATACAATTATCAATAGACTTTTTGGTATTGGTGATAAAGGTTTAGATAATGAATTTCTTATTGTGAAACTAATAGATATCATTCTTAATGAATTAGAATATAATAGAAAATCTATTAATGAAATAAAAAAGGATAGTAATATCACTCCCAATGTTCTTATTGTAACTTTGATGTAGTATAATTGTAATCTCAAGTTATATGATGAGAATGAATTGAAAATTAATGGTTGAGTTTCATTTTCTACTTCCTTACCTCCTAAATCACCATCTTTATAAAAATTTGTTAGATGATCATCAAAATAAAAAGTTGTTATTCAATCCAATTCAAAATCATCTCATAATTTTAAAAATTAAACAGATAATCATTCGTAGATGATGAAAAGAATAGTTGGTATGAATGAATTTTTTTATTGATATTATAAAGGTAACAATGATAAGAATTAAAGAAAAATCCTGAAGTTACTTTTTGTGAGCGTATAAAAGATGGACATATCAGATGAGATTTTCAATGGTTGAAAAGGAAAGTAAGCAAGAATAATAATTATAAAAGGAAACATAAAATATTTTATAATACAATATCCAAAAAATTCCTTAAATAAAATTACAATTTGAGTGAAAGTAGAGAAGATTTATTAGATAAAAGTTTTTATAAAAATAGTTCTTGGAAAAGGAACATTGGTTTTGTTTCCAGAAGACTTACAAAAATTTTATTTCTTATGGCTAAGGTACAAACCTGTAAAAACCTTACAAATTTATATTTAATGAAATTTATCATGAATACGGTAATGAGAAAAAGTCTAAATATTTATATAAATAATCTTCTTTTTTATAAAGGATAATAATATTCCATTATAAAATGAAGTTTCTCATTTTTTAAAAACAGCTTGAAATTGAAAATTGAAATGTAATTAAAAACATAATTAAGAAAATTAAAAGATAAAAATTTTACCAATAAGACAATAAGATATTTCTATAGATCATGATAAAACAATTTTTTCAAAAAATATTATTTCTATTATGTCAAGAAAACTATTTTCGGAAAAAAATAGTTTACAAACTAGTCTTCAAAAACCCAATTCTGAAACTATTACTCAAGACGTTAAAAATTTATTTGTAAAATTAAAATCTAAATTTTTTTGTTTATGAAATCATTTTTCTTGCATTACTACTATAAAGTATGGTTTTCAAAAAATGTATAAACAAACCATCCTCATGGTACTAGATAATTAATATGGTTTAGTCATAGATAACCAATTTTTAGAAAAGACATCCCTATTCCTAAAAACTCCCACTTTAGCACAAAGTGACTATGTGGGGGAAATTGGAAAAAGAATCATTCCCTTAGAAAATTTTAATAAATAGGTTTCTAGAAATCCTATTTTTCTTAACAAATGTGGATTAATTTTTTTTTTCATTAAGCCCTATTCCGACGCATGATGGTTTGGATACCAAAAGTATAATGTTTATGTTTTCAGGGAAACAAAGAAAAAACCAACTAGAAGAATACTTGGTATATGGATAGTGGATGTTCCCATAATATGACAAGTAACCAATTGTTTTTCAAAAACATCATCAAGATTAGAAGTGGAAAAGATTATATTGGGGATAATGATCCTGGAGAGATTATCAAAATAGGTAACATATTTCTTCATTATAAAGAATTATTTTTGAATTTTTTATTTCTTAATGGAATTAAGAACACCATTATAAGTTTAATTAAATTATGTGGTAAAAATTACCTTGTGAATTTTAGAGATTATAAGTCCTTAGTACACAATTATATGGATGAATTCATTTGTTCTTCCATATAGTATGAGAATGTATACACTCAAAACAAATAATAACCTAAGAACCAATAATTACAATGACTTAGTGTAATGGAAGATCAATAATTGTTATGTAATAGAATATTAGTACATTATAACCTTAGAAACATATCTATGTTGACTAAGAAAATAATTGTTAAGGATATACCCGAATATGGATTTTATTTTTCAAATGTTTGTAACACATGTAAATAAAGTATGAAACCAAAGTCAAGATTTAAATCTATTGTGAATTCAAAAATTCTGATGCTTTTCAACTAGTACACATGGATTTATTCGGTGCTACATTAATAGGGGGTATTATAATAAAATTTTATTGTTTTATTTGATGATTACACTAGATACACATTGGTCTATTTTTGAGGAAGGAAATATATAGACATTTTTATATAAAAACATTTGTTACAATAGTTAAAAATGATAAAACATTAAATTTATAACTACTCATTGTGTTTATGGTGGAGAATTTGTAAATTAATATTTTGTAATTTTTATTAGTACGAATGTCATTTCACATAACTTTTTTGTTCATAGAACACCTTTGAAAAATGGAATTGTTGAAATAATAAATTGTATTCCTCATGAAATTCCTAGAACAATGTTGAGTGAATACACATTTTCTGAACATTTTAGGATTCAATCATTTATATATCCTTGTTTTAAAATAAATAGAGTTTCAATTCAACCTTTTATTAATAAAACTCTTTAGGAATTATGGATAGGATGAAAACCAAATGTATCTTAATTAATAGTTTCTGAATGGATAGTATTCATCTTGAATTAGAAAGATAATTTACCCATATTCACACCCAAATATGATGAAGGTATATATCTATGATATTCAACTACTTATAAGGAATATATAGTTTTTTTAAACTCAAGTAATGTTGAGAAAATAGTATATATCAAATCACATAAAACTAAACCTTTTGTTTTTAACAATTCTAAAAAACATCCTTATATGTGTTTTCAAAAATTGATTATCAATAATTATTGAAAAATTCTTCTTATAAGAAAAATACCCAACGCATAGTTTCTGAAGTATTTAATCAGGATGATTTTCTACCACATATTAATGAACAAGATTTATAGAACCAAAGTTAGTTGTTTCTTTCTAATCATCCTAATGAAAAATATCATTGGTGATATTCATCAACTAGTCAAGGGTATATGTTATTTATGGAATGAAATAGAATATAGTTTTTCACTATTTGAACCTAAAAAACCTGATGAGGCTTTAGGTGAGGAGTGTGGGATTAAATCTATGAAAGAGGATATAAATTCTGGACCTTTGAATGAAAGAACTAATTAAAATCTATAATTGGAGGAAAATGGGTTTTCAGAAAAAAAAAATAGGATAAAAATTGAATAATCATTATAAATAAATATTGGATGAAAATGGTTACAATCAACAAGTAGTTATAGACTATGATGAAATCTAGGCACCGTAATTAAGACTAGAAGATTTTTGTATTCTATTATCCTTAGAAATTTTTTTTAATTTAAATAATTTTCAAATTGATGTTAATTGTTATTTTTGTAATGGATATGTTTCAAGGGATGTTTATGTTGAACAAATTCCAAGTTTTGAAAATAAAAAATATCATGAATATGTTTATGAAATCATTAATTCTTTATATGACCTTAAATAATCTCCCAGAGTTTGGTATGATAGAATAACATGATTTTTGATATAAACAAGTTTGTTATGGGATGTGTGGAACCAAATCTTAGTATAAAATAATTTAGAAAAAACAATATTGTTGTTCAAATCCACGTTGATGAAATTATATTTGAATGAAATAAAATATATTTTACAGATTACTTTTCATATCATATGAATTCTATGTTTGTGATGAGTATGATATGTGAGTTGACATTTTTTCTTTGTTTTAAAATATCTCAAAAACAAGATGATACTTATAAATAACTACACAAATATATAAAATATATTCTTATTATTTTTGGATATGAAAATATTCAAAGTATTTTTATTTCTATCATTAAATCAAATACACTTGGTCTGGGTGAGGCTACACAACTAGTTTATTAAAAAACATTTAGAGGTATAATAAGATGTTTACTATACATCACTTCTTATCTAATTGAATTAATGTTTTATATATACTTATGTGAATGATATCAATCTAATACAATGTAATCACATTTAAAAATAGTAAAAAAAATCATTATATAAAGGGAACCATTGACTTATGAATTTTCTATTCATCTGTAAATGATTTTGAATTAAAAAAACAGATCCTGGAATTAGTTTTTTTATATTAGAAATAAAATGTACTTTTGAAATATGTATATTCATAAAAAATTCATTAGTATTCTGGGATTTTAGGAAGAAAAACTTGGTATCACTTTCCACTACTGAAGTTGAATATTCAGAAGCATGAATATGTAGTTCTCAAGTATTTTTCATACAATACAAACTCCCTAATTAGGGTGTGGGTTTTAAAAAAAGCATATACTAAGTAATAACATAGGTGTCAAGGATTTATGTTGGAATCCAACAAATCAATCATATGAAAAACAAATAGATATTTGTAATCACATTCATGGGGATCACACACAAAAAAGGAGTTGTCATTTTATAATTCCTCAAAACTCATGAACAACAAGTTGAGATTTTCACAAAACCCTTACACACTGATAGATTTGAATACAATAAATCAAAGCTAAAAATGATCACTATAATGTAATCACGTGTATATACTTCTTGTTTAACCATATACTTACATTTTGTTACCCATATCTTTATGGATAATATGTTTATATCCCATTTGATGCAAGTATTTTTATACCAAGTAAGGTATATCAAGATATATTGAAATTATCAGACATCTTTATATTGGAATTTTTGGATAACATGAGGAAGAATAATTTGGAATGTTTTCTCCTCTAAACTATTAATAATTTCCAATATTTTTCTATAATGTCTCAAATTATCATTTTTTAATATTTCAAAATAATTTTGATGAAATAAAGTAGAAATCATTTAAATATAGCAAAAAAATATGAGGCTGTTAGAGAAAGGATTCCGATTGTCACTGATGATACAGTCAAATATATGATGTTTGTGTTTGATGTTGAATGGAAGATTTAAATTTTGAAAACACAAACTACAAAATTATAAGCAGCACCATCATCAATTTCAATGAAACTTATAAAGGGTTTTCAATAGATCAAGAAAGCTGAACAAGGCACATGAGCCTCATCCCAGTTGGTGATGTACCCTTAAGTGCATCCACAGGACCCAGGTTCAAAACCATATAGAGGCATATTTTAGGGAACTATAGAAGTACTATGGCTGCACTATACACTATTTGGTACTGTAGCAGGACTGTACACTATACAAGTACTATAGCAGGACTGTACACTAAGTGGGCACCGTAGAAAGTACTGTATCTGGAACTATTCTGTACTGTAGCATCTGGAACTATTCACATTAGGCCACCAGTTTGGGCATGAAGTCCTTAAGGCTTTCGGGCCACCTAGGGCTTCAGGACAGTAGGGATTTTGGTCAACCTCTAAGGCCTTAGGGCAATCTAATGGCCTTCAGGCCACATGTAGTTACCCCAAACAAACTCTACAAAAAAAGAGATGCCCTAGAAGAGGATTCAGAGGAGGTGCACTCAACAGAGCAGATCTAAATGGATTTTTCAGAATGAGAGGGTATGGATATGTTATTGGGACTATCCTATGCTTCCATGGGAAGCCTACCTAGATGACCATGTGAAGGTGGAGTGCTACTATAATGATACAGATGCTGGGGAGGGGCAGTTCCTTGTAGATAGTATGGTTGAATTCCCTATGAACTTTCAGTCATGTAATCCCTTAAGCCTACATGCCCTATAATCTCTGATCCTATGGGCCTTGTAAGGGTTCACCTTACCTTTGAATGTGCGATTATAAAAATTAAATAAAAATGAAGGCCTTAGGGCCATTTGGTAAAAGAAAGGTGAACACGACATTCATGAGAAAAAAATGAAAACATAGATATATTCCTCCAATAAAGGAAAAGAAAAAAATACACTGATGTAATTTATGATGTATGGATGAAGAAAAGTATAAAAGAAAACATTGAGAACCCCACTTCGTATTTGACCATGTTGAAGTCTATGCATTTGGAATCTGTGATTCTGATGCATTACAAGATGAAGTAAAGAATAAAAAGCTTAGGAAAATGATAATTTAATTTCATATATGACAATTTTATGAATGTGGTATAAAGGACCTCAGAAATTTTTTTCTACAAACTAATCAATCCGATTTTCCAAATATGGATGCTAGATTTTCATTCAATGAAACTGAAGAAATAGGTATCAATATTTATTTTCTTCCCAACGTAAGGAAAAAAATAAAACATTTTTAAAAGGATTTAGAAAATCTTTGTGATGATATTATATAATCAATTAAAAAATGATGTTTCAGGAGTCCATGTATTAGACAAATCCTCATATATATTTCATGAAATACCTAACATAGAAGCAGTTGAGGAAGAATACGATTTATAAGAAGAAAACCAGAAAGATGAATGAAATGAATACAATGAATATGATAATTATGAGGAGGAGGATGAAGTTGAAGAAAATAAAAAAAAGGATTATGAAGAGAAATAGAATGATATAAAATAATATGATAGTTAAAAAACCTTTTTTGGAAATAAATAATCATCTTCAAAAATACCCTTTGTTGTTGATCAAGTCACCAAATCATAAAGTGATAAAAAAAATGGAAACCAATGTAGCTTAATCATCCCCTAAGAAGGATGAAGGTGATCATAATTATGAAACAATTTATGATAATGATATTGAAATTCATGAAATATCCAATTATAAGATCATATAAGGAAAAAATCTCATTAAATTAAAAAGTAAGTAAGAAATAAAGAAAATGGAAGAATTGTTCATGACTAAATTAGAACCATTCATATCACACCTCTTGATGATCAACAAGATGCTTAATTAG
The DNA here is from genome assembly GCA_963277665.1 of Viscum album. Lineage (NCBI taxonomy): Eukaryota > Viridiplantae > Streptophyta > Magnoliopsida > Santalales > Viscaceae > Viscum > Viscum album. Next base: position 54,181,537 of record OY728143.1, on the reverse strand, counting down.
ATAAATATAATTTTATTTTCATATGGAGTAGATAATATAATTAATATGTTGAAAATGATTGATGGTATAATAAATTATTTCCTAAATCTTGATTCTCACTTCTCTAAGCTTCATGTTTTTATTAATCATAAATTAGACATGATAGTCATCCTGATAGAGAAGTTGACCTGAGTTGAATTTGAACTCAAATAATCAATAATTTTATAATAGTAATATAAAATCCTGTAAATAAGTGACTAATTGGTCTTATCATGTAAATAAATATCTCATACATTTTGAGTAGAATTTGGATTATATAAAAAATGATCTGAATGAATCCACATATATTTAATAACTTATCAAAATATGTGATATAAAGGGTAATGATTGTTTAAAAAATCAAATATCAAACTGAAACTTTTACTCAGGTATTCAAAGAGCTGAATTGAATGATGATGTTTCTAGATCTTGAGATCAAATCACTGAAAACCAATAATGAAGAAAAAAAATAGTCTAAACAAAAAATTTTCTAAAAAACATCTGATTCATGAAGAAAATATTCATTAACAATATTTGAAACATGAAATTAAAGAAGAAAATATCTCGATATAGGATAAAAATATTGAGACATCAGAACATGATATTAATGAGTTCAAGAAAATTAAATCCATTTTGAAAATCCTTATTAATAAGGATTTCATTCTCTTTTAAACTCTTATTGTAATATGTTTTTGAAAAAATTTCGACCAGATTGGATGAATTACTATTATTTTTATCCAAAAAAGTTAGTGTGTGAATATTCTACCATTTACGAGTGGTTCAATGTTATTTCATAATAATTGTGAATGATTAGATAGTTCATTATTTTATTTCTTATATATTCATTTCTAATAAATTTTTGGTTCTTCAAGGATTTTTTCCATTCCTTTTTGAAAATACCAAAGAGGGATAATTTTATAGAATTTTAGAGATGTTTTAATTATGGTGGAGAAATTATTCATTGGAAAAAATCTGTTTAAAGAATATAATAAGACCCTTATGAATATTTCTTTTAATAAGCACGAGTTAGTCATATTCATCATTATATTTAGTTGATTTTCAAAATATATAAGGAGATAATATTTTTTAATTTTATTTCTGAATAAAAATAATTTAAAAATAATGTACTAATTTTTTAATGTTATTTTCAATTTAAGATATGTCATTTGTGCTTTCCTGAACAGGGGAGATTGTTTAGTCAAAATTATTTTTATTAAATTTCCATTCATTTTGTTTCAGAAATCACAAAATCAATCTCCAATTCATGATTACTAAATTTTTATGTCCAAAGTGTTGTAGAATTTTTTTCATAGAAAATATATAATTTTTTAAAAATATTAGAAATAGTTCTAATGATTTAATGAATTTATACTAACATTTTTAATTATGATAAACATAATAAGCATGGAACCGTCAATAATAAGATTCACCTAATTAGATTAGTTATGAGCCATTATATCTTGTCTTTCATACTGCAAGAGTATTTATAATCTAACTGATAGAAGGACCAATAAATATATGATCTATATTAAAAATGATAATTATAAAGACATATTAAAGAAAAATCCATTATATTGACTAATTTTTAAATTCTAAATAATGAATTTTTTTTTATCATCATGGATCATGTTCTACACTATGATTGTGTAATTTCAATATGATGTTGGACGTTCTATGATGAAAAAAATATATGATCTGTCAACTTCCATGTGTCCATGTACTTGCAACAAACTCGAGGAAAATGTGATCGTTGGAGGATAAATATTACCATTAAAGGCTCACCTATAAATACCCGACAATTCAATGAGTTTTAAGCTGACACATTGTATATTGATTTCTAAATTTTTTGTTATGTGATACATTTAACAATTTTCAAAGGCATGAATATATTGTTCTTAGACTTTTGAATTTTTTCAAGTAATTTGTTTTTAATGGAATAATTGTCTAGGTTATATCCATTATAATGTTGTCAAATTATATTTCTATCTGATTATGTGAATACAATTGAGGGATACCGAGGATAGGAATATGGATAATCAAATCATCATATTAATTGAGGGAACCCTGGATAGTGTCATATAATTTAATCATTCCGATCACAAACTACCAGAGATAGAAATTTAGAGAAGATGATTATCCTATTAAAGGATTTCATTCATGTGTAATGATAAACATTCTTGTAATTATAAAATAATGTAACCATTATCCTAGGTTATTGGATACCCTAATATTGGGGATAAAAGAGGCATATTTATTTTTTATTAATTTCTTTCTTACATATATTTTATTTTTGATGCATATAATAGAATGTGATACATTTTATATTCAACTTTATAATTGTATCTTTTTTTTGTAATAACTATAATTACGATGCAATTATATTATATTGACTAAATATATTTATTTTTTAATATGATATTAATATGATTATTATTCTATATGTTTTTAAGATGAAATCATGTAGAATTATATTTTTTGTGCATTAATATAGCCGTATATATTGTGATTATGATTCTAATTTATGTAGATTTAATCATCTCTAATTATGAATGTTGTAAAATAACATATCATAATCGACATGATTAATATAATATTATAATTAGTTTAAGGGAAAAGTATGAATGTAGTTTCCCTTTTCATAAAATATTATTTTGAAAATTTTTTAGGTTAAATACTTTTAACTAATGTTTTAAAAAATATAATTATGCCCCTTGTATGTAGTCAATTTATAATATATTATTTCGGTCCTAATCAGTATAATTTATATTTACAGATACAAAAAATACCATTTAAAAAGACTATGATAAATATTTTATCATTTCATGGCCATTAATGATTCTAAATTAGGTTCATAAATGACTAGAGATATTTCATTCACAAAGGCAAATCTTCAAGAAAAATATATATTTTTTCTATTATGTGAAATATATGGAAGTATTTAATTAAATTAAGAAAAATATTTTTCCCCCACCAGTAGTTAATCAACCAAATTGGTTTATTAATTTTAAACTAATTTTTTATGGATTATAAATATATTATATATTTTTATTGGTATCATATTAGATAGAAAACATCACAAAATTATTTATGATTCTTAGAATCCATAATTTTCCCCATCAAATTACACAATAAAAAAAATATGGAATTGATGTCTATTTTTCTCCCAATATAAGTCTACATGTTATTTAATAGGATCTATTTTTGTGGTTATCACAAAGTTTTCTTCAATAAGCAATCTCATTATTAAACATAAAAAATAATTGATTATAACATAGATCATATTTCATTATGAATGTGTCATTGATATCTAGTATTAAAAAATAATTTAGAACAATATGGAATATAATTTCAGTAGGATATTAGATTAGTTATTTCAAAATTAATCATTTTTATCCCATTATAGTTGTTTATATTGGGGGTAAATTTAATCTGGTTCATGTTTATAATAGAACATACTCTTTAGAAATAGTAAATTACTTAGTTGGTGATGTTAATACTCACTAGATTTTAAATAATAAGATGGGTAAATTGATTTGTAATTCATGAACAAATTTCTAGGAAAATCCATTGTATTGGATTATGGAAAGTTATTAGGTATTTATTATATGTTTCCTATGCTAGAAAATTTCTGTAGTGAATAAATTCCTCATTTCTTTTAGCAGAAGTGGTCACATTGGTCCCCGATGAATAGCTAAAAATTCTAATATTTTGGATAATTTTGGCCTTCCATAATAATTTTTTATCACGAAGTCTATAGGAAATGTATGTCTTTCCAATTATATGGAAATATTTATCCACAAAATTAAATTACACAAAAAACTATTGTTTTTCTATTTCATTACTTCTTGGGGAATGAATTTTTTATCCCAATTTCATAATTAATTTGGATATTCCTATATCGAAATAGCTAGGAAATATTTTTATATATGTATTGAAGAAATAAAAAAGGGAACTTGTGATACTCTTGTGTTTACATTTTGGTCATGATTAAATTTTTTTTGATTTTGGATTCTAGTTTTCTTAATTTTTTCCAAGGAACTCATTTCTATAATTGGACATTTGAATCATTACTAAAAAGAAACAAGGTCAATATAAAAGTGTATACATGCTTAATCATTAAAAAAATTTCATGGTTAATGTGACCAATATAGATATCAAACATATTCTTGAAAAAATAGTAATCACAAAAAATAATTATTTGAACTTAATTCTCGAAGGATTTTTATGGGTTTATAGAATAGTCTTTAAGAATCCAATAGTTATCTCACTATATTTTATTTTTTCTAGAAGTGAATTACATTTTTCTATGGATTATAATGTAGATATACTTTTCTAATTAAGTATTCAATGAGTAATTTGATTGGAATGATAATAGATAGTCTAGTGGGTTTGTATGAGTTTGAGAAATCAGGAACATTCAATTTGAAAATGAATGGATTTTTTAGTACTAAATAATGTATTTTTATGATAAGTGAATTATTAAAATAATAATTTCAAATTGGAGATAATTTTTCATGATGTAAGTCAAAGCTTAAGGTATTCCCATGTAACATTCATTCTAAAGGTGATGGTCCTTTTAATGTAGCTCTAATATTCCATTTTAATTTTTTTTTGGATTATAAATCCAATGAATGATTTTTCATTCACTGTAAATATGAAATATATTATAATATTTTAGGATGATATTAAGGAACCTCTAAGGGAATATTTATTGGTAAATTTTCAATACCATAAAATCATCTATCTTTTATACTTCATCGTAACATGTTTTCATTTATAAAATGTTTTGGGGAAGGTAATAAATTATTTTGTGATAGATTTTACTTATCTTATTGTTTTCAAATTTTAATTATATGATATATTTTTTATGAAGATACAGATATTTATATTCATTATAATGAATCCCCAAATAAAATATACTTATGTTGGGTCCTAAAGGAGCCCATAAATTTTAAATCCAATAAGAAGAGGTGAATTTGAGTACTAAATTCACTTGAATCAATCCCCTTTACCTTTTTATATATGGTTAAAGTCATCCTCTATTAATATGTCTACAATTTAATATTAGTTTTTTTATCTTTTGAATCTTGATATTATCATACCAAAGTGACTTAATTCAAATTAAATAAGTGGTGTAATGGATTATATTCAATGGGAAAAGTCTTCATTATCAAGGGAATTAATAGTTATAATTAAGCCCCATTACATGTTTTTCAAAAAAATTGTTTTCTTCTCTTCATTAAATGAAATTCTATAGAATTTTATATTATGTTTTATATATTAATAACTAATGTACATTCTATCTTCAAGAACAATATTTTAAAATTTTAATGAATATTAATTGATTGAAGACATTCATTTGATAAAAAATGTTAATTTTTTTGGAAAACTATTTTTAAATTTTTTTATGCTGCAAGATTATGCTTCAGAAATTATGAGTTGAAAATTTTTATACAATTATTTTATTATGTATTACATCATCCTTGAATTTGGATTTGGGATAATTTTTATCTTTATGTGTTTTAGAAGGGTCTTTAACATTCATAACTATGATTGAATTTTAGCCCATAAAATGCATTAACATATTGGTATTTGAAAATTTAATTGGGTGACAATTTGTTTACAAATTATTTTGTGTGAAGATATATTGATGAAACAAATCATTATTACACGATGTATTTAATTTCTTAAATCATTTTCCATTCCATCATAGAAAATTTCCTTCCGGTAAATGTTTTTTAATTTTTTATACAATAATTATTTTAATTTTAATTTCTCTTGTATTTAACTCATAATATATTATACTAGTTTGATCATGAAAATAAAATTGGAATCCATGTTGTGAACCTTTTTATTTATCAATTAATACTTTATTCCTTAACTATTTGGTGGATAACTTATTCCACTAATAAATTACATAAAAAAGAAATATAAAACAATGTATATTTATTATAGATTTATAAATTATTTTAGTTTTTTATCTATGAGATAAATATAAATTTTTAATTAAAATTAAATTAAAATTGATGTTTGACATATTCATTTAAAAGTTCTAATTTCTAAACTGATTATTTTATAAATTATTTCACTTTTCCATTGAAATAATTCATTTAATGTGAGAATTTACATTTATTTACTGATATAATCCATTATGTAAATATATTTATGAATATAAACTATTAGTAAAAAATCAATTTTCAATTCTAAGATTCATTTTTAAATACTAAATTTTACCCATTATTGACCTGATGATAAGAAAAAACCTTGTAATTTGGTTTGATGGGGGATAATTTCCATATAACTTCTACCAATATTTTCTTAGTTTATTATAAGATTTAAATAATTAAGTTTGACTTTAAACTATTAATTATTTTTTTAATTAATGTTAATGATTTTTTCTATAATAATTTAAATTATAATATATATGTTGTTCTATGTTGATAATTCGATATTGTTTTTTATTATATTATGGTTCCTTGATTTAGATATTTAACTCCTTTATTTTTACCTTTAATCTATTTATTAGATTGTAATAAAATAGTTAACATATTTAATATGTTAATTTTTTCATGTTTGGTTTTTCAACGAAAGTTGATTTTTTTAGAAGAACACGTGGTTTCATGATTTATAGAAATATGACTAAAAATACATTTGACCAATTCTTGTGGGATTTCTTTTTAAAATTGAACCCCATGTTGATAATTGTGAACCTAAGTCTTAAAAAACAGAAATTGGCATCACTAGAATTATGTTTAATAATAAAACAATCATCAATGAACCCCATGATGGTATCACTTATATTAGATTCAGAGAACTAATGTGTGGAAGAAAAAACCGATGATGGGAATGTTGATCCCCACTTTTGATAGATGAAATCCACACTGAATAATTATTTTTCATCACCATATTCGTATACCGAACCGCATATGAGAAGTGAAGATGGGATTTAATATATGATATTTCCACCTTGATGTTCCCTCAAACACGGTGAGCGATCTTAGCTGGATGAAGAAGATAATAATTTTTTTAGGATAAAAAACCACTGATCATGGAAGATGATGATGCAATATTATATTCTCAAGAACGATGAATCTAAATCCATGTGTATTATCATAGTAATAGTGAACACATTTTTTCTAAGTGAAGCATCTGGAATTCAATTAAATTGAGAATTATGATTTCCATGACATTGGATTGGGACCAATTTCATCTTATATTATAATTATGGTAGTTTCACAGAAATCTATTTCATCTGTTGAAGGTTAAAATATTAATCATTTGATATTGATAGAAATATTTTTGGAGGATTGACTAGATAATTCCACAAAGTCAATTGGTATATGATTAAGTTATGGAGGAAGATAATTATTCCCAAACATTATTTTTTCAATAAATATAGTGATATTCGTCATATACAAAGAGATCTGAGTTGAGACACTAGACACACAATAGGAGAGAAAGTGTGGACAAATAATAGAGTGATGTTCTAAATGATATTATAGAGGGATCAAATATAATATTTGGTCAATCATTCTAAAGAATATTAGTATTTTATATTTCTATTCCAATGTGATCATGTTCATCAATATATTGAGTGTCTATATCAAGTATATTCTAATAGTGATTTTTTCCAAATATTTCATGTCATTTATTTATCAATTTTAATTCTATCCATATTATTTAAAATCTATATGTGATAATTGATTTATGTATAATACTTTTTTGAATTCGTCTATAAAAATATTATATTGTGAAAATGGAACTATAAAGATTAGTCTGTGTTGATGTCTTAATGCATCATATATTTCATGAAGGGTAAGATATTTATGTTGATCCTTTGTGATAATATTTCATAGAATTTTAATGAGGATTGTATATATATTTCAATTTGATTGTGTCATTGAACACATCCATCACTGAGTGCATTGTTAGATTTTGAATGAATCTATATTGGCATATGTGATATTTGTTTTTGAAATGAATATTATATAATAAATTAAAAAAATGATTATATTTAAATCTCTTCATTGAAATAGTATTAATGGTGAACATATTTTAAAAAATAAAGAGAGATTTATCCATTAAAACTAAAAAATATTACCAAATTAATTGAGTTTATTAATTCCACTTCCATTTTAATCTTTATTATATAATAAAATTATTATTTAATCTCAATATGAAAACTATTCACTGAAATATAAATCTAAAAATATAAAAAAAATAATGAGAGAAAAAAACAGATAATAAGAATCCCAATAAAATACAACCGTACATGTTTTTATACTAGAGAACGTATCAATTCACATACACATGAACTGTAGAATCTTGTATCTTATTTATTCCATATCATTATTAAATTTATTTGGATTTTAATACAACACTTAATTTGTTTTAAATCCTCAATTGAATACATGTATTAAACAGAACATGAATGTTTTAAAAAGGACTGTGATGAATGATTGAAATTATGCACATGTTTTATAATGTACAATTTATATATTATCATTATTTTTCCATGATTGCAATCCTTTTGATCCTGGAATGTTTAACTCTATTGATATATATCATATAAATTATGCAATAGTCATGCATGTAAACCATTTTTCAATTTTTTTCAAATAGTACGGTTTATACAATTTTGAATTAGGACTAGGGAATATAAGTGAAAACCCTAGTGATAGATTTGAGTGTTACGGAAAACATCCTATGGTATCTTTAAAGTATAAGAGTATAGGTATTTGAGAAATGAAATAATTTTATTTATACTAAAAGTGTTTATGGACCAAGGAGATATGTAAGTAGGGGTAATAAAAATGAAAAAGATGAATTCATTATTAACATTATTGTTGCATGACGCTTGTGAAAGAGGTTTTTCTATTTAATATGATTGAAGACTTAGGGGAAACTACATAGATTAATAAAAACCATATATATACCTTTATGAATTATATATAACCAAAGTATTACTTTTTTAATGCTTGTATAATGTTAAAGTACATGATCCGTGAATCATCATTTGATAAAAATATAAAAATATCAATAACAAATTATATGACTTTTTAATAATTTTTCACAAGATAAAAACATAGTCTTTTATGCCTACTTGAAATTTATTTTCATAAATAAACATCTATATTAAAAAAGGGTGAACTAGGAGAATCTATACTAACAACCCATTTATGTACAATATAAATATTTTTTAAATGAAATTCCCAATGAAATTTGATGTACAAATCAAAAAACCATTTGATGATTACTGACTAGTCCCTATATACGAACTATATCATAAACCGTGTTGAACAACTTCCTTCCCTCAAGAAGTATAAACTATTAATGAAGTACTATATAAATAAAATATGAACAATGTATAGTGGGACTTCTATTTCACTTTTTGTAGAATTTTGGGTGAACTACATTCAAAAAATATAGTTTATGATCCACTGTTCAGAGTATGAGAATGTTACTCTAGAAGTTTATGATTTAGATATAGAGGATAAAAAATGTTGGGTATTAATAATGTATAAAAATACAAATGAAAAAATGGAATAAATGGACTGTGAATACATTACGAATTTATTTCTCCTGAAAATATTTTCCTCATTATCTTCAAGTAAATTTGAAGATATAGTGTCTTGATCTTATGGAAAAGAAAGGAGAATATGTCATGTCATAAGAATAAATTGAAAAAAGTATTGCATGATACACCATATATTCTTTTATCATCAATGATATATAAATAGATATATTATTTAGTGGATAAAAATCATTCATATAAACTTCTATAGATAAATAATAAATTTGGAATTATAAAGATTTAATTAAATGTGATCTAAAAGTAGAAATTTAGTCTTGGGAGTAGTCCCATAGACATGGAGACAGAAAATATGAATGGATATTCAAGAAAGTAGATTGAAATAAATATGATTAAAAAATATCTGACAACCCACATGTAAATGATGTGGGTATAAAAATCATTGGAATTTCCTAGAATGGATGAGGATGTGATTTATATGTGAAATAGAAGTCCACAAATATCATTAATGTAAAAAAAGAATAAATTAGGCAATGTAATGGATGAAATGAAGGAACCATTGAATGCACTAGCCATTGGAAAATGGATCAACTCTATGAATAATGGGTAATATAAATTCCATTATTCTAAACCCAAGGTTTTTTAGGATAATCCTCATTTGAAACCACCTATGTATAAAGGGCATGGTAAATAGTATTCTTCTATCACAACATAGGTGGAACATGAAAATAAAATAAGTCAAGATACACTTCTTATTTACTCTATAATGAAAAATGTTTTATATGATTTTTTTCAATGAATTTTTTTATATCATGGTTTTTTTTCAATAATTATGAAATCACAATCTTGAATCGACATGTATAGATATCCTTAAAAATACCAATTATTTGTGATAATTGAAATCCAAGTGTTGGAATACTCTATAGTAATATTATGTTGGACTATTATTCTATTGAATATATAAATCATTCTTGTGGTGGAATTTAAATCTATAATAGGCATGGATTGGATCATGTTATATAGTGTTCATATAAAATATCAGTAAAAGGAAATATATTTCTCTATTTCAAACTATCACATGTTCTCTTACAAATTTTTGGAATATTTTGAATCTCATTTGGAAAATCAAGCAATGGTGTGGGTGTTGGTACAATGGGAAGAATATTTTCTTTCCTAAATGGTTATGTTTATAGAAATAACATCCTTGGGAAATAACCACTTTGAGGGAATATATGGATTTATTTCATGGAGAGTTTCAACGATTTCCCATAGATCAAGAGGTATTGTTCTGAATATAAATCATACAATGATCTAATACAACATTAAAAATATATTATTAAAAGTCCCCAATATAATGTAAGATATAATTACTAGAATTTTTCTTACATAACTATTACATTATTTTAAAATATAAACAACATAAAACCATTACCATCCAAGAAAAAAGGGTTTGTTTCATGAGAAAATTAAAACCAAACTTCACATATTCATAATAAATCATAAACACGTGATTATTTAAATATTAGACTTTCTCCTTATAAATCTCATTGTATCCTTAGTATATGTAGTATCCTAAGGATATACACCAAATATAGCACTGATCTAAAATCATACTAAATTGACATATAAGGACATGAATCAATATGAAATGGGGGATAATAATAATAATCATCATAAAATAATAATAATATTATCATTAAATCATTATAGGATGAATTAGATTAAATCATGTAATATAAAAATTCATAAAAATGATGCTTCATGTCTTAGTAGTAAAACAAATTACATAGTTGTAAACAAATATAAAATCATGTTCTTTAACAACATATGTTAATAATAATAAAATTATAATTTGTAAAAAACTATCATCCGTTTCATGCATATTTCACATTACCTCATTAGATACATCACATTACCCAATGCATTTGAGAGCTATATAATTCTAGTCCTACCCATCACATCATTACATTTACATAATCATGCATTCTAGATAGAAAGTACATCTATCTATGTCATGAAGTAAACCATGTAAAATAATGGGTTTTATGAGGATTTCATTAATTGTGTAAAACTTTTGGTACTCTTAAAAAAATAGAAAATAATATTATATTTAAGATTCATCATTCTTGAGGAAAGAATAATCAACTCAAGAGAATAAATATGTTTTGTGAAGAAGTGTTATTTTATAAAAACAGTGTATTTTTCATAAAATTATATTGAAAACTTGTATATCCATATAAATAAATTTAATGACAATAATTTTTTTGGCTAATATTATAAGAATATACACACATAAATTATAAGGACCCGACCTTAAACATTACTTATTATTAAATAAAATGAATAATTCACATTGAGGATATTTTTAGGTTTAGAGTTTTATAGAATTAAGACATAACTATTACATCTCAAAGATTACAAAGTAGACGCATCAACTCAGCTTCCATTTTATTTCACAAAAATAAAAACTCTTGAACAAAAGAGTCATGTCTAGTTCCTTGTTTTATATAGCCTAACATTTCCATGATCCCATCCTTGACCCTATTCAAATTTATGTCTTGTGAAAACATTTCAAAAAATTGGGATGAGCATAAAAAGCTTAGTAAGGGTTATAGTAGTACGGAAAGAAAACATCAGTCCATTTATACATAAGAATCAATGAAATCATACTTTTCTCATAAAACATAATCAATTTAACATACCTTATGAAATCATAAGATTTATGCATAAATCAATAGAAATAATAAGGTATAAAGGTAACTTGAGGCATTCATAACATTATTACTTAGGGAGTAACCCCCATGGTTACGTTTGGAATACCGATCACGGTATATTCCCAAAATCTCTTCGGAGAAACCTTAGCGTTTAACTCCTTCGCGTTACCCAATGCATTGGAGAGCTATATCGGGCTCACCCGCCCTTAGTTTATCACGAAACCACTCAACTTCATAAACAATGCCCAAGAAACATAACATAGTCATAACACATAACATAAGAATAATAAAAAGATAAAATTCCCACATTTCAATAACAATATAACATTTTAAGACATTTAAATAATGAATACATTCCAAAAACCATTTTCAAAACCATTTAAATCATTTAATAAATAGATTTTCGAATCAAAGTGTCCCATACCACTTTTAAGCTTTTAACATTTTAAACCATTAATATCCATATAAATAAATCCTTATAACCATTTTGAAAACATGTATATTAATGAGAAATATTTATAATAATAAATCATTAAAACATTTAAAATGATATTTTAGTTAAAGGGTTTTTAACAAAATGAGAGACACTTGAATACAATAATTTAGGAATAAAATTTAATCAGAACCTTATAATATCATGAGAATAAAGGGATTCATGATATATTATTTTAAAGGACAGTATATACACCATATAAGAGTGAATTGGTGCATGACAACAATGAAGTCTCAATAGAATTGAAAAATGAGATGAAGTCCCTTATAAAAAAGGTATCCTTAAATTAAGGATAAATCAATCTCATAATTATGTGTGACAAATATAAATATAACCAATATAAGTGGATATTAAGTGTAAAACAACCCGAGAGTCATTCACACATATTCATAGAATGACATATTCAATAACTACAATTTGAACCCAAAGAAATCGAAATTGGGTTAAGAAGTTCCCTTGGTAATATTCGACAGCCAAATAGAGTCACTTTAAAATTCATAACATTAGTTGAAGAGAGAGAAAATGGTATCTCATCACTTGGACATAAAATTTACATCAATAAGGATATATAAGAACTTATCCCAATATAAAAATATGTAAATTAAAAGACATAACAAAATATGTCTTTTTAAAAGAGGAGTGTGAAAGGTTCCCTTACCGATTTGGGAAACTTTCGAAACGCACACCCCATGAAAGAAAGGTCATACAATGAAGATGTAAATACAAATAAATTAGATTATATTATACAAATAGTAAAATAATGGGAAGTACATACAACACACAAAAGGAAATAGTGGCCAATGTAGCATGAATCTCACGGGAATAAAAAGTGAGATGAAAATCCCCTTATGAAAATTCGGCAGCCTAACGGCGCCACATAAAACATCCAAAAATTGATTGATGAGATAAAATAGGGTCTCTAATCATATTAAAATAAGATTTACAGAAATTGGAATATAAAATAACATCCCTCAACATAAGAAAGTGGAGCTTAAAGTACGTTACATAAAAAAGTCTACTTAAATAGAAAGAGAGAGGTAGGATCCCTTACCTCAAGTCTGACTTGTCTTGTTCGTTTATTTATATTATTGAATAATAAATTAGGTCTATTTATAATTTCATAAGTTCCTAATTTAAATAATATTTTTCAGTTCATATCACATATTATAATGTTATAATAATTGGTTAATAATGTGAGTACATATCAGACGTTTTTGTCGATGTTTGGTACATGAGTCAAAAATGAACTTTTTTGAAAATGATTGTCCATGCAGTTATAAGTAAATCATCTCCAAAATAATATTAATGATTTAAGTATCATATATATCTATTAAATATTCATTTTATTCTATTCCATAACATTTGGAGATAAAATGAAATGAAATGCACCGTTCATGGAGACGGTAGGCCGTACGTACGCATTAACGCTACTTTCATTTCATTGACATATTAATGGAATTAAACATAATTGAGAGATATATATATTATAATTACAGTGTAATATATATGTTTTATTGTCAGCATAAGTTCATTAATTTCATTCTTTATACATTCCTTGTATTGCATGAATGAGTCACATCACTTGAGGGGGCGGTAGTCCACAATTCCTCGTATGAAATTATCGCATTTCCACAACATGAAAAGCATAAAGGTATGTTTTAAATATAAAATACAGAAGCATATAAAAAACATAAATACCATATATATAATATATAAAATATAGTTACATCATAATGGCCACCATGAAAGGTGTTAAGAGAATATTGAACAATCATCATTTCGTGAGGTAGTAATTCGCCATCCACAGAAACAGTATGTTCTTTAACCATTAGACGGAGGTGTGTGTAAGTTTATCTAGAATAAATCAAATAAAAACATCATATTATATTTAATATACTGGTTTTTTTACAAAATAAAGTAATAAAAGGAGTTTAGGGGTTTGGAGAAGCAAAATAAAACAAAATAACACAAGTGAAGACATTACCTTTAAATCGGGTAACTCATATTGGTTTGAACCTAAAGGGTTTCTTGAAGAGCATTATGCCAAATTTGAGGCTTCAAAGATGAAGATAGGGATGTGGAGAGATTAAATGGGCAGGGTTTTGCCAAGCCAAAGGCTTGAGAGGTGTGGGTAAGGTGGTAGTGGTGGGGGCCTTTTATCAGAGAAGAGGAGGGGCACTCTTGGAAAGTTATAAAATATTACATTATTATAACATGATTTTCGAATTTTAAAGGTCCAAAAAGGATATATTTCGAGGATAAGGTGACAATGATTAGAAATACACCCATCCAATAGGTTTGTGACAAGTGTATGACATATATTTCACCCTATCTTCTCATTTTATTTAAATCGTTCATTTATGAGGTAATCACTGCATCATCACGGTGTCATAAATAAAATAATTTATTTAATGTATAAAAAATTATAAAACAAATATCATGATTTATGAAATCTTTTTATCTTTCTAATTACTATTTATAGTCTAAGAGATCGTTTATGTAGACAAAATTAAAATTATTTTACTTAGGTGTTACATACTTTGGTTACATTTTCCTTTCTTTAAAAAATATATGATAAAAGGTCACTATCACACCAAATTAATTCCATGGGGTCCCAAGGTTGGCACAAGGCATACCATGGTCGTCCATGACACCACCAATAGCATTAGGATGCATGTTGGGGTCATTTTATATTTTTATGATATTATTTTCTTACCCTTAATTACCTGATTACTAATTAAACGCAATAATTAAAGATAATTACTCTCGTCACTATTCATAATGTCCAAAAAAAGAGCCTTAATTACATAATTTGGACCTTTTGATTCCAAATATGGAATCCATTTCATCAAATTAAAAACACATAAATTGTAGTAATTAATTTAAAAGTAAATCCCGTTGTCAAAACAAAAGATGGGTTTTTAGGAAGTAAAATTTGTCAAAAGATTGACTTGTTTTTACATCCAATTGAAAAGTGAAATTACTTCCAAAGAAAAAAATTGTATTAAGTGATAAAAATATAATTCAATTATACTTTTAAAAAAATTAAAATTACAATCTAAATATATAAATAAATTGGATGAAAAGGCAGTTTTGAATTTAAAACTGTATTTTTCACTATTCATCAAAAAAAACATTATCAGAAAAATACCAAAAATTAACCCTAAGCTATATTTGATATTTCAAATTCATAAATGATGTAAATTTTATAAAATTAAAAATATATAAGTTTCATTAATAAATCATAATGTTAATTCCCGATGTCAAAACAAATAGCGGGGTTTTTGGAAGCAATATCTATTAAAATATTGGCACTTGTTTATGTCCATTTTCAAAGTGAAATTAATTCAATGACCACCATTGAATTAAATTGAAAAAAATATATTCTGATAAACTTTAAATAAAATTAAAAAGATAATATAACCATATATTTCAATTAGATGAAAAAGAAGTTTTGATGTAAAATGCAATATTTTTCATGATTCATTAAAAAGAATGAACATTGTCAGAAACATACCAAAAATTTAACCAAAGTAAATTTCAATATCCCAATCATAAAGAATAAGTTTATTTTGACAAATAGATATTATGAAATTGTCAAAAGTAATATTTAAGAAAGGTTCTCCATCAAAAGGAGGTAAAACAATCTTTTAGAAATATGAGAGTATTTATTCTTAAAATTGGATTCATTTGGATTTTAAGCCTCTAACATTTATTGGATAAATGTAAAAATATTTGAAAAACATATGTAATCATATTGTAGTTATTTATGTTCATTACCTACTTTAAAACAGCTAGGCGTTAACTATTATAATATTATTATATTATTAGTGTGCAACGTAAGATTTCAAAGAAACTCATTGTTGCGTATTGGGTACACCATCGAGCATAGAATTCCTTATAAATTAGTATTAAAATTTTATTCACAAATATTGATAAACATTAGAATGTAATATTATTTATTTACCTGGGATGTTACATCCTTCCCCCCTTTTGGGAATTGCGTCCTCACAATTTCAAAATTGGGCTTGGAAACTTCATTGAAAGTCCCACATTGGAACAAGAGTCAGTAAAACTATCATTTTAAAAGAAAGGGAGAGAAGTACAAAGGTCACCCGAGTTAACCCATACTAGGATTAAAAGTATAAAAATATGGATATGGAGGAGAAAAAAAGGGTCATATTCTGATGGAGAGTGATAATAAACATGTCTAGGAGAAAGTTAACCACAAGAGAATCACAAACTTGTGATGGGTTAAACGGTATTCGATTCACCAGTAGGAAAAGTTAACAGAATTTTTTTTTTGTTTTAAGTTACTCTTCATTGAAGAATTTATTTTTGAGCTTAAATTAATCATAATGAAACATACTTACTTGTCACGTAGACTTTCAACTTTTACTAGATTCCTTAATCAAACTCATATTTTCTCCAAAAGACGAGTATTTAGGAAGACTTGTTCGCATTAAGAGTTCTATAATGAACTTCTTGAGAATCAACTAATCCACAAAATAGAACTATATATTTCCCATGTCTTTAGATCTCAACCATAACCAAACCAAAAATTTTAGTACGAGATCAGATAATACCCAAAAAGGATATTTTTTACAAAAAGAAAAACTACTCCTAATCTCTAAAATTTGTCAAACAAAACCCAAAGTTCAACAAAGACCATTCAATAAAAATCTATCCATTATATTCTTCAAAGTAAACCCAAATAATATTGAAACCCAAATATTTTAAGTATTTAATCAAATAGTCTCGCAAGGTAGAAATTAATATTTATCTCCAAATAACATCAGTTTCTCTTAACGTCTCATACTGAAAAGTAATTAACCTAATCACATATCCTCCATGATAGGTTAATAATTTCTATAGATAACCCAAAATAAACTTACTCTTGATTCATGAAATCATTAAAATAAAAAAAATAATTAGTCAAACTAAGCAGGTACTTTACATAGTCCAGAGGTAGGCGATAAATACCAGTCGCACTTTGGTTGTGGGTTCGATTCCCGCAGCTCTATCTGATGTGATGGGTTGTCACAAGGTCTGCGTGTTGTCCTTTTTCCAAAACTATATAATTCT
Organism: Viscum album; assembly: GCA_963277665.1. Taxonomy (NCBI): domain Eukaryota; kingdom Viridiplantae; phylum Streptophyta; class Magnoliopsida; order Santalales; family Viscaceae; genus Viscum; species Viscum album. Next base: position 54,163,695 of record OY728143.1, on the reverse strand, counting down.
TAAAACATTCCCCAAAACCAGATAAAATCTTCAAAAATAACAATAACAAAATTTAACCACATGTTTATCTCATGTCGTTCATATTCCATCATAACGTATATTAACCCACAATTACCTCAAAAGTAAGGATCATATAAACCATAGTGGTTACCTTTATAATTATTACCTGAACATACATGTAGAGTTGGTTCTCTCTTACATGATGCATTAGAGAACTCACCAAGGTTCAAGTTGTTGATCATGACACCTGATAGTTGGTTTAGAATAACCCCGAGATTTATCATTGAATCCCCCATTTCATCCAGTCTCTTAATCAGAGAACAACCACAGTTTCCTTCAAACCCATTGTCACTTTGGTTCCTGCTAGATCCATCCATTTACTAAAACCAGAAATTTCAGTATGAGTATATCAACAAAATCATTATGTACTAAAGATAAAGATAAACACTGAGATATACTTATCCAAGTAATCTCAAACTCATTCCAACCTTCAAAAATAACAATGACTCTATCTAATATAATAACCATTGTGGTTATACACAACTTTTCACTTATCACTCTAACCTCAAAAGTTATCTAAACCTCCCTCTAATACCAACTAGAAGGACCCGACCTTAAACATTACTTATTATTGAATTAAATGAATAATTCACATTGAGGATCTTTTCAAGTTTATAGTTTTAGAGAATTAGGACATAACTATTACATCTCAAAGATTACAAAGTAGACGCATCTACTCACCTTCCATTTTTTTCACAAAAATAAAAACTCTTGAACAAAAGAGTCATGTCTAGTTCCCTGTTTTAGAGAGCCTGACATTTCCACGATCCCATCCTTGACCCTAATCAACTTTATGTCCTGTGAAAACATTTAAAAAAATTGGGATGAGCATAAAAAGTTTAGTAAGGGTTATAATAGTACAGAAAGAAAACATCAGTCCATGTATACATAAGAATCAATGAAATCATACTTTAGTCATAAAACATAATCAATTTAACATACCTCCAGAAATCATAAGATTTATGCATAACTCAACAGAAATCATAAGGCATAAAGGTAACTTGAGGCATTCATAACATTATTACGTAGAGATTAACCCCCATGGTTACGTTTAGAATACCCATCACAGTATATTCCCAAAATCTTTTCAGATAAACCTTAGCGTTTAACTCCTTCGCGTTACCCAATACATTGGAGAGCTATATCGGGCTCACCCGCCCTTAGTTTATCACGAAACCACCCGTCTTCATAAACAATGCCCAAGAACCATAACATAATCATAGAACATAACTTAAGAATAAAGGAAAGATAAAATTCCCACATTTCAATAACAATATAACATTTTAAGATATTGAAATAATGAATCCATTCTAAAAACCATTTTCAAAACCTTTTAAAACATTTAATAAAGTTATTTTTAAATCAAAGTGTCCCATACCACATTGAAGTATTTAACATTTTATACCATTAATATCCATATAAATAAATCCTTAAAACCATTTTGAAAACATGGATATTAATAAGAAATATTTATAAGGATAAATCATTAAAACATTTAAAACGAAATTTTAGTTAAAGGGTTTTTAACAAAATTAGAGACACTTGAATACAATAATTAAGGAATAACATTTAATCAGAACTTTATAATATCATGATAACAAAGGTATTCATGATATATTATTCCAAAGGAAAGTGTATACACCATATTAGAGTGAATTGGTGCATAAAAACAATGAAGTCTCAATAGAATTGTAAATTGAGATGAAATCCGTTATAAAGAAGGTATCCTTAAATTAATGATAAATTAATCTCATAATTATGTGTGAAAAATATAAATACACCCAATATAAGTGGATATTAATTGAAAAATAAACATATGTCATTCACATATATTCATATAATGACAGATTCAATAAATACAAGTTGAATCCAAAGAAATCAAAATTGGGTTAAGAAGTTCCCTTGGTAAAATTCGACAGCCTAACGACGTCACTTTAAAATTTATAACATTAGTTGATGAGAGAGAAAATGGTATCTCATCACTTGGACATAAAATTTACATCAATAAGGATATATAAGAACATATCCAAACATAAAAATATGTAAATAAAAGGACATAACAAAATAACTCTTTTTAAAAGAGGGGTGTGAAAGGTTCCCTTACCGATTTGGGGAACATTCAAAACGTACACCCCATGAAAGAAGGGTCATACAATGAAGATGTAACTACCCATAAATGAGAGTATATTATACAAATAGTAAAATAATGGGCAGTACATACAACACACAAAAGGTAATAGTGGCCAATGTAGCATGAATCTCACGGGAATAAAAAGTGAGATTAAAATCCCCTTATGAAAATTCGGCAGCCTAACAACGCCACGTAAAACTTCCAAAAATGGATTGATGAGATATAATAGGGTCTCTAATCATATTAAAATAAAATATAAAGAAGGGGGGAATATAAAATAACATACCCCATCATAAGAAAGAAGAGATTAAAGTAAGTTACATAAAAAGGGTACTTAAAAAGAAAGAGAGAGGTAGGATCCCTTAACTCAAGTCCGACTTGTCTTGTTCATTTATTTATATTCCTTAATAATAAACTTTGGTCAATTTATAGTTTCAAAAGTTCCTCCTTTAAATATTATTATTCAGTTCATATCACATATTATAATTTTATAATAATTGGATAATAATGTGAGTTCATATCAGACATTTTTGTTGATGTTTGGTACATGAGTCAAAAAATGAACTTGTTTGAAAATGATTTTCCATGTAGTTATAAGTAAATAATATCCAGAATTTGTTTTAGAAGGCAAAATAAAATGACCTTGTAGAAAATGTGCATTGAGAACGTTTGAAACATTTGAAAAAGTGGGGGGACATCTCCTGCATTTTGGTTTTCAACCAGATTATGTTTTTTGGTATCAACACGGTGAACGCAGTTCAAGAGAAGGTGATACCAACTTGATTCGGGATCCATACAGGTTTGAACACTGATAGAATTCCATGGTAGTTATATAAAATCATAACTAATATATATGTATATATAATAGTAATTGTCAATTATTTTCTAACAACATTAACATTTTCTGTTTCAGATGGACGACGACACATTTCATGAGTTGGCAGATGTTGACCTGCCTTTCGATGCAGATGAGTTGCTGGCAGATGACCCTCAGCCTGCAGGCACTATAGAAAGTATGCGGAGGGGGCGCGGTCTTTCATGATTGATGATTCTTGACCCCGTCCCCGAGCGACATCCACGTCTTGGGTTTGATCCACGCACACGGAGGTGTGATAACCTGTGTGATAACCTGTGGATTTGACTAATATTTCATTAATCTATTCACATAATAAATGTTTATTATTTTTACAGTTTTCCACATATAGCAGTCGAACAGGGTAGCGCTATTTTATGCAACTATTTCTCTCAGCCTTGGACCACATGGGAGCACATTCCCATTGATGTGCAGCAAGCCATGTTCGGCCATTGTTTGGTACGTACGTAAATAAATAATTTTTATTTTGAAAATTATTTCATTTCTAACTTGATATTTTGATTTATTTGTAGGGTTTATGGTATCCGATTGAGGATACCATGCGTGATGCCATCCACGAGGCATGGGAGGTGGCCATGCATGATCGCTTTCGTCAGTTTTCGCACAATTTAAGAAAAGATGCAATGAAGAAAGCAGGAGTGTCAGATTTTGACGAGTCATGAAGAGCACACTGACTAGAGTACATTTCATCCCATGTATGGGATGGATTATGTGCGCACTGGTTGAGTGATGCCTTTCAGAGGAGATCATCGGTGGGGAGGAAGAATCGGGGGAGACAGGAGGTGACTCATCGAGCTGGGAGTCGTACATTCAGTACTCATAGACAACACCTAGTACGTACATTATTTATAAATATTTTATATAACTATTAATATTAACAGTTTAGTTTTTATTCTTATAGGTTGCCGAGCACCCCAATATTACGGCGTATGACCTATATCAGAGGACATATAGTGATCCTGCTACTGGGTAGCTCAAAGGTGATCGTCAGCATCACATCGTGGTCAGTATTATTTTTTTTCAAGTTAAAAATTAACTTCATATAATATATTTAAAATTTTAATTTTAAATTGCAACTACAGGAGTCATATGAGGCCGCAGCGTCACAGACCCGGCCTGAGAGTCTGGCCGAGTCATCAGATCAGACCACTGACCGTCAGTTTGATGAGGCGGCATAGATCCAGGCCACCCAGTATGCCTTCGAGAAGGGCCAGGCAGTTGGTATCAGCTCTCGACTGACTCCCGGAGATTATTATGGCAGTGCTGTGATGTCGGCATCAAGCTCAAGAGGAGCTTCTGTATCTTCTTCTGCTACACAGTATGAGGACCAGTTGTGATCTCAGACTACACTGATAGAGAGTCTCCGACAGGAGTAGGAGCAGATGCGTCAGCAGCAGCAGAAGAATGAGGAGGAGCGTCGACGCCAGCAGCAGCTGTACGAGGAGCAGATGAGTCGGTTGCAGCAGCAGCACCAGGAGCAGATGGAGTACATGTGCTGACTCACTCATGCTTTAGGGATGGAGTTTTCTCCACCAGCATCTGCAGGTCCCCCCTCCCCCCTCCCCCCTCCTTCAGATTATAGTTTGTTTTTATGTTATAAAGTTTGTTAAATCAAAATAGGATTTTTTTTCTATTCGTAGTTTGTGTCTCATTATAAAATATTAATAATATTATATTTTTAAATAACAATATTAATATGAATAATAATATTATTTATATTTTATAATATTAAATTGTATATATATATTAAAATTTTATTATATTATAATTTAATTATAATTTTTTGTAATATTTGAATTATTTTAATTTTTGAATGTAAAATAATTCTATTATTTTTATATTAATTAAAATAACTTATTAATATTTTTTTATTTATGAATTATAATTCTAATATTATTATATTCATTAAAATCATTTATTAATATTCTAATATTTTTTATTTTTGAATTATAATTCTATTATTATTATATTAATTAAAATTATTTATTAATAATTTATTATTTTTATTTGTGGATTATAATTCTATTATTATTATATTAATTGAAATAATTTATTGATAATTTATTTTTTTTATTAGTGAATTATAATTCTATTTTTATATTAATTAAAATCATTTATTAATATTTTTTTTATTTTTGAATTATAATTGGATTATTATTATATTAATTAAAATAATTTATTAATAATTTATTTTGTTTTATTTTTTTATAGTATTTGCGACATGATACTATTCCCATCACAAATAGTATTATTATTATATTCATTAAAATAATTTATTAATAATTTTTAATTTCTTTTAAAAATAGTAATTGCGACGGGCCCGTCGCAATTACTATTTTAAAAAGTTTTTACAAATATACGGACTAATATTTTAGACGGGAAGGATCGCCGTCACAAATAATACCTTTATCGACGGGCCCGTCGCAAATAATTGTTGTTGCGATGCCGTTTTCCGCAATGGGCTATTTGTGACGGGCCCCCGTCGCAAAATCCTATTAGAGACGAGATCCCGACACAAATTCCCCATCACAAATGCCATTATTTCCAGTAGTGGTTGTGAAAATGTGATAATTTCATATGAGGAAGTGTGGACTACCGCCCCTCAAGTGATGTGACTCGTTCATGCAATACATGGAATGTATAAAGAATTGAATTAATGAACATATTTGACCTATATAACAAATATATTATACTGGAATTATAATATATATATCTCATTTATTTTTAATTCCATTAATATGACAAAAAAAAATGAAAGTAGCGTTCAAGCATATGTACGGCCTACCGTCTCCATGAACGGTGCGTTTCATTTTTTCTCTCCAAATGTTATGGAATAGTATAAAATGAATATGTACTGGATATATATGATATTTTAATCTTTAATACTATTATGGAAATTATATACTTATAAATGCACGGGCAATCACTTTCAAACAAGTTCATTTTTGACTCATGTACCAAACATCGGAAAAAACGTCTGATATGAACTAACATTATTAAAAAATTATTATAAGATTATAATATGTGATATGAACTGAATAATAATATTTAAAGGAGGTCCTTAAGCAATTATAAATTGACCAAAGTTTATTATTTAGGAATATAAAGAAACTAACAAGACAAGTCAGACTTGAGGTAAGGGATCCTACCCCTCTCTTTCTTTTTATGTGCACTCTTTTATGTCATTCCTTTTAAGCTCATATTTCTTATTATTGGGATGTTCTATATATTAATATTACTAGATTTTTTTATTTTCATATGATGAGAGAACCTATTTTCTCTAATCAATCCATTTTGGATGTTTTGAGTGGCGCCGTTAGGCTGCCCAATTTTCGTAAGAGATCCAACCTCTCTCTTTCTTTTTAAGTACTCTCCTTTATGTAACTTTTTTTAAGCTCCTCTTTGTTAGGTTAGGGGATGTTATTTTATATTCATCTTGCTTTACATTTTATTTTAATATGATGATAGACCCTATTTGATCTCATCAATATATTTTTGGAAGTTTTAAGTGGCGCTGTTAGGCTGCCGAGCATTCGTAAAGGATTTTTCATCTCACTTTTATTCCCGTGAGATTTATGCTACATTTTACAACATTTCCTTTGAGTGGTATATTTACTGACAATTATTCCACTCTTTGTGCTATATACTTTATTTTATGAGTATTTACATCAATGTTGTATTGCCCTTCTTTCATGGGGTGTATGTTTCAAAAGATTCCCAAGTCGGTAAGGGAACTTTTCACCATCATTTTTTTAAAAGACTTATTTTGTTGGGTCTTTTAATTTACATATTTTAAGGTTGGAATATGTTTTTCTATATCCTTATTGATGTAAATTTTATGTCCAAGTGATGAGATACCCTTTTTATCTCTCATCAACTCATTTTCTGAATTTTGAAGTGACGTCATTAGGCTGTCGAATTTTTGCAAGGGAACTTCTTAACCCAATTTTGATTCTTTGGGATAAACTTGTACTCCTTGAATATGTCATTCTATGAATATGTATGAATGACCTATGATTTTTTTACACTTAATATCCACTTATATGTTGTGTATTCATTTGTCACACATAATTATGTAATTGATTTATCCTTAATCCAATGATACCATCTTTGTAAGGGACTTCGTCTCAATCTCCTTTCATTGAGGCATATATTGTTCTAATACAAGAATTTCATTTATACAGTTATAAACCCCATTTACATTTAATTTTTTACAAAAGGAATCTTTTTCTACGGAGCATTTTACAAAACGAAAAAAGGAATGTTTCTTTTAACGTACGTAGTGACAACGACCTTTACCGCCGCTGCGAGTATTATTTGGACTTTGTCTTCCTCAACAAGCCATAATGTTTTTAAAAGTAAATAAAAACAATATACTCTTTTATTTATTTTGGTATTGAAAATGTTTTTTTAGAATTTATTTATTATGACAATATATTTTAGTGATATATTGTGATTGAAATGTGGAAATGTTTTCTTTCCGTTATATTTGATTTATGTCTTATGATTTTATAATGGTACTTGGAAATTTGATGCGTGGCTATGTGATAAACCATATGACGGGTGGTTCCGTGAATACCAGGAGAGGTGGTTACGTTATAACCTCCAATGCATTGGGTATGAAAGTCAGCCGTATGGCTATTACATTAAGTGATATGTATGGAAGTCGACCATATAGTTATTCCATTTAAGTATGTTTATGTCCAATGTTACCTTTATATGTTATGTATATGGGTTTTATGGTAAACCATTGGTTACAAAAGGTTATGTAATGATCTTTTATTCATTTAAGAGTTTATAATACTTCATAAATGTGAAAATTATTACTTTGATAAAGTACTAATGGTTTACTTGTTGTTTTGAAAAAGTAACAGTTTTCCTTCATTGTGTATCCCTTACTAAGCTTTTTATGCTCACCCCATGTTTTTTTTGAAATTTTTTTCACAAGAATTAATTTGGAATAGGGTCAAGGATGGGAACAAGTAAACGTCATGCTATCTAAAACATGGAACTAGACATGTTTCGTTTTATGAGTTTTTATTTTATGTAAACTTAGTAGAAGTGTCTACTTTGTAATCTTTTGAGATGTAATAGTTATGTCCTAATTATCTAAATCTCTAAACCTGAAAAGATCCTCTATGTGAGTTATTCATTTAATTCAATAATAAGTAATGTTAAAGACCGGGTCCTTATATATACGGTTAATCTCACCATAAATAGACTTATGTATATTTAATAATTTGTTCTAACCTTTTTGTGATAAAAAAAGATGGAATGACTTATCATTTTATCACATGACCTTATAACAGTTCAAGAATGAAAAATTCAACTTCATTTCTTTAAATAAAAGATGAAGGGGAAATTATTCAGGGAATGACTAATGATGATATTAAACTAAAATCATGTAATTATTTATCCTTTTGTAGAAAATCATCAACATTAGGGAAATGATCTTGAAAACCAAAAATGTTGTCCCAGTACCCTCATATCCAATGAATCAGATGGTACCTTAGATAACGACAAATTTATGGTTTTGTGATTGTTGGATTTTTCATAGCCATGTTCTCTACCACTCTCTATCAGAACATGATGGTCACATTTTTCTTCCATATCCATGTTTTCACCAATGTTCTCATATATGGAAACCCAGTGATGAGTTAATTTGGGTAACCCATACATTTAATTCTTTATTTTATAAAATTAGGTTTTAGTATTCCTTTTTATTGTGTGGGTTTCTATGAAAGAAACTTTCAAGTAATAAACGATTTATAACCCCAATGAATTTTGAGGGAGACATTCATTTTAAGGGGGGGTAGAATGTAACACCCCAAGATTTTATTATATATATTAGTTTTAATTTCATTGATATCTTATATTTTATGCTACAACAAGGTTATCTTTCAGTATATGCAACAATATACTTGGCTTGTGTTTCACGCAAGAGCGACCTTCCTCAATAGCATGTGTTGTGCACAATACCATGTTTTACCACACAACGATATATTGTTATAATATTATTATGAAAAACTCATTATGAATAGTATGAACCACATTTTTAATTTTATAACATTATAATTCATCTTACACATTTTCTAGATCATGTCTTGAGAATAAAATCAAATTTTCGTATAAAGGAAGTATTTTTTTAAAAAAATGCTGTTTTACAGTATATTTATAGCACACCCATTTTAAATAAATTTTTAGAAAAGTTTATAATTTAAATTTTACAAAGTATACTTCTTATTTTGAATCAATATGTAAAAATTTATGTTTGATAAAATTTTGACATTATTCTGATATCCTTCATATTTTGATGAATAGTAAAAATATTCAATATTTTAATTAAAAAAATATTTTTTCATTGAGATAATTTATATGGATAAATTATAATATTGAATGGTTTTAAAGTTTAAATAGAATATATTATTACCATTTAATATAATATAAGTCATTTTAATTAATTTTACATTGAATTAATAGTTAAAAACATTTCAGTCTTTTGCAATGTTTCAACTTTTAATACCAGTTTTCTCAAAAATGGGATTAATATTTAATTCAATACTTCAACATATATGTATTGAATTTGAAAAAAATAGATTCCCTATTGGGAATAAGTATATCCCTATTTTTTTAATAGGATACTTTTTATTTTTGGGCATTGTGAATAGTAACTACGGTAAATTTTATTTACAAAAATTTAAGGTAAATCAGGTAATTAAGGGTAAAAATAATGTTATAAAATTACACTAACAACTATCATGATATCATTGGTTTATTATATTTAACTCTAAAACATAATTTTGTTTAAATTTAATCTATTGAATCCCACTTGGATGAGATTAAAACCTGTAATTTATTTTATTTAAAGGAATGCAAAATATTTCTCACTCAAACTTTATTAATTAAATTATTTTTTATATAAGGTTATGTAGAATATAATTTCAAATATAAATAATCATTTGAAATATAAAATTTATTTATTCATCATGGATATTTATTTTTAATTTCTATGAAATATATATTTACCTAAATTGTTTATACATTAATTATGCAGAAATTATGTATTTCGTGAAAAATCAATAATTTTTTTTTATTAAACTAATAATACCCATAAAAAGACCATAGTCTTGACCAAACCTTATTAGTACAGTACATATATACCATAATCATAAAAGGGTCGACTTGTGGACCATTTTGAGCCTTCTAAAACATATTATAACATTTATATTATATTATTTTAAATGATGTCAAAGTTGTCACCTTAATAATTTAATAAACATATTATTTAAAAAGATGGATGTTATAGAAGATAAATTATACTAAATGTATTCTTATTAAGTCTATTAGATTTATATTTATTATATTATATTATTTTTAATTTTTATGCATCAAATAAGTATATTAAATTATCATACAAAAATGATGTAGTAATTATTTTATTAAGGGAAATATCAAATAATTGGTTTTAAAAATATTAAAATAAATATTATATGAAATAATTAATGTGATACACTAATTTTTTGGATTCATATAACATGTTAGGAATCAATTAAACATTTTGTTTTGACTCTACCATCGGTTTGGGATTTATTTAAATTCAAATAAATGAATAGTGTCAAAATTGAAACTATTGATATTTTATAAAAATAAAATATTATCAATATTGATTAAAAATCACAAAAATATTTAAAATTTAAATATTGGAGTTTATATGGTCTAAAATGTCATAAATTTGAAAAATATGGACAATTCAAAACACATAAGTAAATATTTATAACCATTTAAAACGTAGAATAATATTACCACAAATAAAATTAAATAGATTAAATAAGGATAAATCAAAATGATAAGTTTTAAAATAAACATAAAAAGTGTAAAAATTGTATTGGTAGATGATATTACAAACCAATATTATCTCATAATAGAATTTAGTCATTTTTGGTGGTTTTTATGTGGTGTTTGAGGTTATTATTAATTAATATTTTGGAGGTTTCTAAAAGTACCCATCTCCTCTCTTATAAAAAGGGAACCCATTCCCTCTCCTCTTCTCTCAATCTTGAGCCTTCAATATCAGAAAGACACAAAATATTTCTCTTATAAATCTCTCTAGTTACATTATAGAGGTTATTCTCTTGTCATAAGATGACTCTAGTGCCCTAAGAGGAATTTTAATGGAGGCACTTCGAGGAAGAGGTAATATATTCACCCGATTCTTTCAAATTTATTTCTTATTCTACTTCATATTAATTAGTTGTTTCCTTATGAAGTAATATCATCAGGATCACTAATAAACTTATATGTTATTATAAATATGAAACAACCCTATTTCACCTTATATCCATCCTATGAAAAACGAACTCACTGCGCGTGCGTACGTATGACTTACTGTCTGCACACCTTGGTGTAATCTGTTTTTCTATCACACCCATACTTGGATGGGTATAATGGTGTTAATAATAAATATATATGAATATTATAACATTATTATGATTCTGATATATTATATCATCCTCTCAAATTTCATTCAATTATTAAGGGAATGATATCATGGATCGTGTGTACGTACAAATTACCATCTCCATGACGCGATGATATTCGTTCTGTATGTTAACCATTCAAGAATGATTATAAAGTATATATAATAAATAATCATGAAATATATGTCATAATAATGATACTATAAATATATATATATATATATATGTTATTTTCTTACTTCCATTCAATTTATAAGGACACGAAAACAGTGTTCATGCGTACGTATGATATATGGTCTCCATGAACGGTGTATTTCATTCCTTTTATCGATCTATTATATATATATATTATATTATGAATATATTATATATAAATCATTTTTTACATTCTGGATGTAAGTAATCATTATCTAAGTAATCATATGAATAATTAAAAGTCAAAAAATATATGATAAATGATACAATTTTTACCAAAACATTGCTTTAACATGGAATTGACAAATGAACAGGTAATATAAAGTCGTAAGTGAATCATATATGATATCATAAATATTATTATGGTTCTATTACAAGTTAATAATATTTTTAAACCCACTATAAAGAAGTTTCAGACACATATGGAAGAAATCAGACATAAGGTAAAGGATAATTCATCAAATCTTGTTCTTATGCGAGATTGTTTTTTTGTAAGTATTTACTGGGGTTATATTAATCATACATGTCCATGTTTTATAAAAAATGTTTTCATAAATTATTTACTATTCTTAAATGTATGTTTAAAGTTTTTTTTAACTCCTTTTGACTTTAACCACATGGTATGGAAGGAATGTTTCATTTGTTTAACATATGAGGTACTTTTTAACTTTTCTAGAAAAAGTACGAGAAGAATGTTTTTTTAACTTATATAGAATGAAAGGATTTTTATGGTTTCATAATTCCTTATTTGAATGAAGCATCCTATGAAAAATTTCAAGATTTTTTTAGAAAAATATTTTTCTTTTAAAATTACAAGGCATATTGAGAAAAGAAAATGATTTTGAAGAAGAATGGATATTTTCCTCAAGAATTCATTTCACGTGTTTTATCTAATCTATTTTCCATATAAGATGACATTATTTAATATATTTATGTTTCATGTATAATGTATCTATTATTTAGATGGATTTTTTTTTTTATTATGAAATGACATCCATTTTGTTTCATATTGATTATGTTATAATGGGATGATGTTTATGAAACCCATATTATTCTTTGGATTATGAAGAATGATTTATGTATATTTTGTGGAACACGAAAGAATGATTTAATTACGATATGGGTGGGACATATTTCTCCCTCCAATACATTGGGTAAAGATTTACATCTTATGAGATATACATGGCTGGAACGACAAGTGAATTCGGTTCAGTAATATAGGGCTGTAATGGCATGTAAACCTTGTTCAGTAATGGACATTTCCCACTATGATGGTATTGGTAGAAATTCCTTGGCTACTATGGAAATCATAACATGTGCTTAATGGGTTCCACAATTAAATGTTTTATTCCCATGCTATTTTATCATGATTAATGTTCCTTTATGATCTATGCCTTATGTACTTCCATGATTTATTTCACAACTCAAAATTTTTATGTTTAAAAATTATGTTCATGTTTTTAAGTTCAAATGTATATGGATTGTTTTATTTTCTCCATGCTTACCCTTACTAAGCTTTTCATTTCACCCATTTTATGTTTCCATTTCCCCAGAATATAAAGAAAGGTTTTAGGTAAGAAAACAAAATGTGAAGATCTTTATGGGAGATGTTGAAGATCTTTAACCATTATTAGAAGATGATGTTTCAAGTTTTCAAAGACATTAAACTATTACAGAACTTGGGTGTTTGTTTTGTTATTTTTTAAGTATTCCGAAAATGTAATGTAATTTCGATGTATGTCATGTTTGGGTCTCTACAACACCATGCTCTGGTGGATGGCTATAATTGTTCTGAAAAAACATGAATAATTTTTTATAGCACATTTACATACTTTATTTTTATGATTTGTTACTATTTTACAGAACATGATTGATATTCATCTCTACCAAAAGATACATTATGCGGAGCTATTGGGGGATGATCCATAATTTTTTTGATATTGATATTTCCCCTCTAAGTAAAAGTGATTCCACCTCACAATTCTGAATCATTATCACGTTCTCTTAGAAATAATTTTTGTGTATTAAAATTTTAATTAAAATCTATAGAATGAATTATATCAAATCTAACCATATTTATAGAAATTGTAACGCCCCAATATTTTTTGGTATGTTAGTTTTAAAATTTAATATCTTTGATTTTATATGCTTCACAAAATAACTAGTTTTTAAATCAGAATATACAACAAATTTTGATCCTTGGAATAGTCCTATGACTATTACGAATAGTAATATCACCAATATAATGGTAACATAACCTATTAAAGTTTAAATAAAATATAAATATATTATGAATGAAAATATAATATATTTATATCATGGAATGAGAAAATAATGGTTTTAAAAAGGATAAATGAATTGTTGGTATTTTTTGGAAAAACATATTTGTGATGACCCAGACTCTCTTGGTCCTTCCCATTGCCAAAATATGGGTCCTAAAGGGGTGGAGTCTTGGTGAGACCGATCGGCGTCACCCGGCCTTGTCGGGGTTTTTCCAGCGGCGTTCCTCCTTGCGCAATTAGGTTTTTAAACCCTATTTTGACCTATTTGAGCGTGTTTTAAAGACCCGTAATGCACATAAGAGTTTTAATTAAATACTTAATGAATTAATGAGTTAGTTTAAACCACCCAACCCCCCTTAATAATGTGCAGAGCAGCGTGGTCAACCAACAACCCCTGCACCTTACACAGTTCAACGTTTTTATCTCAACCGTCAGCAGATCTTATAAACTAAGGGTTAGCCGTGGGTTCTCCTTTCCTCGATCACAGATTTTCACAAACAGATTCTAGAGCATCGGGTGCACCACATCGTTATCCATAAAGTTCTGCGCCCGGCCTAAGCGTTGATTATCTATCACCAGGTAGGGAATTTCTCCTTCGTCTCTCTCTTTTGTGTATCATGTGGGGTGGGCGTGTTTCTATTCTGTAGAATTAGATAAACCAGACCTAAATGAAGTTAATGAACACGATTCTATAATGAAAGGGGGCTGTGATCGTTGATGTTGTTTATATTATGACCATCTTTCTGAGTTGTGCTGGCTTACGCGTTTCGGAAAATCAAGGCCGTTGGTGGTCGTTGTTTGTGTACTAATGAACCCCTGCTAATGTTTTAAATGGCTTGTTTGTGGTTGTGAACTCCTACTGTTAAAAAGGATACTGGTTAATCACGTACACCCGGCTAAGTGAATTGAAAGCACCGGGATCAACCCTTCTGTGATAACCCCCGGTTAAAACACACGAAAATTGAAATCATGGAGTGTGTTAAGTCATTTAAATATGAAAATACCGGCATGGACCTGACTTGTGTTGGTGGTGGTAGTTGGTTGTTTTCTTTTCAGGACGATTGCTGGAAATGTGGGAGGGTATGGGATCCCCTATATTATAATCTTGGTGGTTGTGTGAGTTTGGGGATGGGATCCCCTGTTGGTATGGATTCGGCGGTTGTGAGTTTTAAGACCAGGTGGGTACTTGTTTATATCACGAATTGGGGTGGGATCCTCTGTTGTTGAGAACCGGGTGTGGGCGTTATGGTTGATGCTTGAATGTTTACTTTCCTGGACTTGTGCCTATGCTTTCTAGTTGCCCAGTAGTGCTTAAACTTAATTAAACATTATCACTGAACTTGAAATAAGAATGGAAAAAATGGGTTTTGTTGGTGAAAGTCACGACTTGGGACTTGGACGCAGTGGTGTTGTGTTCTGTAGACTAGTTAGAAAAACCTAGGTTTTGGGTGAGTGCTTGTTACCTATATCTATACTTGTAGTTTTGAGTTTCTTATTCACGCCCCATCCTAGTCGAGCACTTAGTGCTGAACATCCCCATTTCATGGGGGAGGGTGTTTTTCGCAACACTATTCTTAGTGGCTGGTTATTAGCTCCTTTTCTGCTCCCTTTCCTGGATAGCCCAAGTAGCTTCGGGCAGGCTGTGATGGCCTGAGGTCCATTATTAGCCCAGGAACCTTCGGGTGGGGTAGTGTGGTGGTTGGCCAGGTGTGTGCGGCAAGTGGTTTCCCAAGTGACTTCGGGATGAGGCCCAGGTGTCTTTGGGCGTGGCAGTGGATCCTTTAGCCCAGGTGTCTTTGGGCGTGGTGGTGGTTGTTCTGGCCTAGGTGTTTGTAGGCGTGGTTACGTGTGACATTTGTGGCCCAGGTGTGTGCGGGTGGGATTCGGCAGTGGGACTGCGTGCGGTTGTGGCCCAGGTGTGTGCGGGTGGGATTCGGTAGTGGGACTACGTGCGGTTGTGGCCCAGGTGTGTGCGGGTGGGTGTGGCAGTGGGACTGCGGTGTGAATGGTGGGATTGGTCCGATGCATAGGATGTCTCAATAACTAGTGGGAAAGTGGCGCGGGGTACCCAAACATCGATGTTCTATTAAACTATATTACTTGACTTGCGTTATTTGGGGAGTGTGCCTTGGTGAGGCTTGGGTGGATAGTTTACCTTGTTAGGTGTTTGGTTTACTTCTTTTCTCCCGGGACTTTAGCACGTTTCCCCACTTGTGCATGAGAGTCTTTGGTTTTCCCTATTGAGTGTACTTGTATGCTCACCCTATGTATATAAAACTGCTTTTAGGTTTCCAGGAGGACTTCGGGGATCGCGCAAGACCTTACTAGCTCAGATCATTGGAGCAGTTGCAGTTGTCGTTTTCTTTCTTTGGTACTTACCTTTGTAGACACCTTTTGCGCCTTGTGGATTTTACTTTTGAAACATGCATGTGGGAATGGTTTACTTTTGGCTTTACTTTTCTTTCTACCTTGGTGTTGTTGGGTTTTCTTTATCTTATCTCTCAATCCTATAAAATAAAAAGGGTAATTCCTTCCATTTGTGTGAAATTTACATACCCTTGGTGCTAGTCGCCACTCCGGGACCTATTGAAGGCGGGTTTCGGGGGTCATTATCTCTCCTTCAACTTAAAGAAGGAAGGGCCTAGCAATCTGCTGACCCTTCCCTCGATTTGGTGAAGGCGGGTCGTGACAGAATGGTATCAGAGGTGATGGTTGAGAGATAAGATGGAGTCTGGAGTTAGGAACAGTGGGGATTGCATGGGATGGTAAGGAAACAGTGTTGGGTGACCTTGATGCATGAATTAGACCAGGGAAGACTGGCTAGGACACGTGATTTTAGGGCCCCCCGTGATCCGATGCAAGGACTCTGGACCTACCGAACGACCAAGTGAGGCCACGATGATTGCAGGGTAGAGACCCTAGGAAATGTACATGCATCATAAGAACTTGTGTTCTTGTGTTTCTAGGATGTCTTGGGAATTAATAATAAATTTAAAATTTTTGAGAAATTTTAAGGACGATATTCTGCTCTACTTGGGCTTAGGCATTCTATGTTTACCTTGCAGCTATGGAACCTGGAAGACGACCACGTGTGGTACAGGTGATCGAGGCCCCAGAGACTACTTTGGCCAATTAGCAGAGAGCTGATCAACAAGAAGAGGACGACCAGTGGCAGAAGACTCTTCGGGCCTTCCAGCGACTGACCCTCGAGAAGTATGAGGGTAGCACCTCTGACATGAGGACATAAGGCTGGATAGAGGAGCTAGTAATAGCCTTCGTCCGGATTCGGGCCCTGACCGAGTACTGGGTCCCTCTGGCCGTCAGCCAGATGCGGGGAGCGGCTCGTCAGTGGTGGACGCTTTACCTGGGGGAGAGGAGAGAGGCCGAGGTGGCATGGGCTGATTTCGAGAGGGAGTTCCGGGCGGAATTCCTCTCCTCGACGATGAAGGCAGAAAAGAGACAGGAGCTACTCTCCCTCCAACATGGGAGTATGTCAGTGAGGGAGCTAGGGATCATGTTTATGGACCTCCTACATTTTGCTCCGGACCTCTTTCTCGATGAGGAGTCTCGGGCAAGACGTTTGGAGGAGGCTCTCCAACCCTCCCTCTAGTATGCTGTTACCCCCTTTACCCTTCCGACGTACTTGGAGGTCCAGAAGAAGGCCAAAGTGGTGGAGAGGTTGAACGCTCTAGGAGGTGTATCCCGAGAGGGGATCTAGCTGGGACCATCGAAGGGAAAGGCTGTCAGCACCAGGCCTCCAGTGTCAGGACCCTCCAGGTTTCAATCAGTAGGGAGTACACCACAACAGTTTCAGTTTCGATCCCCAGGTCCTCGCCCTTTTCCTTCGGGCCTGGGACCACGGTGCTTCGTCTGTGGGAGCCCTGGACATCTCCGGAGTCAGTTCCTAGACCGGGTGCAGTACGATAGTGGCAGACATCCCCAGCACCCGCCCCAGCAGCAGA
Source organism: Viscum album (assembly GCA_963277665.1). Taxonomy (NCBI): domain Eukaryota; kingdom Viridiplantae; phylum Streptophyta; class Magnoliopsida; order Santalales; family Viscaceae; genus Viscum; species Viscum album. The sequence goes on along the minus strand of OY728143.1, from coordinate 54,145,714 downwards.
TTCCAACCAGGCCTTTCCAGCAACAGCAGTAGGGACAACGAGCTCCCGCTCCTCCGAGGGAAGATGTAGGAGGAGGAGGCCGACCTCAGGGCGCTCCTCAGGGACCCTGAACAGGGCGTAGTCGAGGAGGTGGCCGACAGCCGAGAGGCAGAGGAGTTGGGTGCGGACAACTACACACCGCAGAGGCAGCAGTTCTGGCAGGGCCAGAGGTTGTTCGAGTTATGATCAGTCTGTTTAGCACTCTTTCTTATGCCTTGTTCGATACCGGAGAATCGCACTCTTTTGTTGCACCAAGTCTAGCTCGTGCCTTGGGTTTAGATGCCGAGAGACTTCCACAGCCCCTGGTGTTGAGCACACCAGTCAGAGGTTAGACCAACTTGTTGTTTGTTTATCGAGGATGTTGACTGATGATAGGGCCACATCAGTCGGTTATGGACCATCTCTTGCTACAGATACAACCATACGATGTCATCCTAGGCATCGACTGTCTATTCTCTGTGTGTTCCATCATCGACTGTTTCTAAAGAAGGGTGGTGTTCTCGGACTCGGACGGTCGGCGTGTTACCTTCACTGGCGAGCGGAGCGGTCAGAAGGCCAACAGGCGGGAGGAACCCCTCCTCTCCTTGTTGGCCAAGCTGACAGTGGAATCAATAGATACTGAGATGGTAGAAGTGCCAGTGATTTTCCGTGAGTTTATGGACATATTTCCTGAGGAGGTGACGACTCTACCCCCTCGGTGTGATATTGAGTTCTGGATAGACCTACAGCCCGGTGTTCATCCGATCTCGATGGCTCCTTATCGAATGGCACCTTCAAAGCTACGGGAGTTGCGGATCTAGATTGATGATCTGATGAAGAGAGGTTATGTTCGGCCAAGTGCATCACCATGGGGTGCTCCGGTCTTGTATTAAAAGAAGGCAGATGGTGGTCTCAGGTTGTGCATAGACTACAGGAGGCTGAATCAGGCGACGATCAAGAATAGCTACCCTCTTCCGAGGATAGATGATATTTTTGACCAGCTGAAAGGGGCAAGATGGTTCTCGAAGATCAACCTGTGGTCTATGTATCACCAGCTAAGAGTGAAGTAGTGTGACATCCCAAAGGCGGCGTTTAGATGCAAGTATGTACACTTTGAGTTCGTAGTCATGCCCTTCGGCGTTACGAATGCCCCAACTGTGTTCATGGGGCTTATGAAATCCATCTTCCGGGAGTACCTGGATCGGTTCGTAGTTGTGTTCATCGACGACATCCTGGTCTACTCTAGATCAGAGGAGGACCATGCGGAACACCTGGGGACAGTTTTGGAGGTCCTACGACATCATCATCTCTATGGGAGGTTGTCAAAATGCAAGTTCTGGACATGAGAAGTGCGCTTCCTCGGGCACGTGGTGTCCGAGCAGGGAGTGGCGGTGGACCCGTCAAAAGTTGAGGAAGTTGTTTCTTGGGTAGCACCTAAGAATGTTGCAGAAGTCCGTAGTTTCCTTGGACTGGCGGGTTACTATCGGAGGTTCGTACCCAACTTCTCCCAAGTTGCGGCCCCTTTGACAACCCTGACCTAGAAAGACTAGGTTTTCGTGTGGAGCGAGCAGTGCGAGTCAGCCTTCAACTATCTGAAGGTGAAGTTGGTTAGTGCCCCAGTGCTGAGTTTACCAGAAGAGGCGGTGGCTTATGAGGTGTTCTGTGATGCCTCAGGACGGGGCCTCAGATGTGTGTTGATGCAGTAACAAGGGGTGATCTCTTATGGGTCCAGGCAGCTATGCCCCCATGAGCGTAATTATGCCACCCACGACCTGGATCTTGCAACGGTCATTTTCGCGCTAAAGTTATGGCAGCACTACCACATAGGAGAGCTCTTTATGGTCTTCATAGATCACAGAAGTTTGAGGTATATCTTCTCCCAGCGGGACCTAAACTTGCGACAGCGGGGATGGGTGGAGTTCCTCCAGGATTACGACTTTGAGATCACTTATACTGAGGGAAAGGGAAATGTGGTGGCCGATGCCTTGAGCAGGAGGACGCATAAGGATGGGGTCCGAGAGTCGGCGGACGCCTGGAAGGCGATGGAGGAGTTAGCTGCTTTACACCTGGACGCAATGATGGATAGCGGTAGAGGATGCCTATATCATATGATAGTGTAATCATATTTGTTTCCACAATTGGAGGAGTCTCAGTGGCGAGACCCAGAGTGCGAAGTGATGCGTGACCGAGTTGACCAGGGAAATTCTCTAAAAGGGTGGAAAGAGGATGGTCAGAAACAGATGCTTTTCCAGGGAAGGTTTTTCATTCCGGATGCGGTGGGCGGCAAGGTTCTCAGTGAGTTCTACAACTCACCCCTGGCAGTGCACCCAGGAATTTCCAAGATGTACTAGTGACTAAAGAGGTAGTTTTGTTGGCCCGGAGTTAAGCGAGCAGTGGCAGAGTTTGTGACCAAGTGCTTAGTGTGTCAGCAAGTGAAGGCTAAACACCGAGTTCCAGGCGGCCTACTGCAGCCTCTAGATGTCCCCGAGTGGAAGTGTGATGGCATCTTGATGGATTTCGTCACAGGACTACCCAAGGTCCAAGGGTGATAAGACACCATCTGGGTGGTAGTGGAAAGGTTGACGAAATCGGCTCACTTCCTGGCGATCAGGGAGTCGAGTGCAGTGGATACCTTGGCACGAAGGTATGTGGATGAGGTGGTGCGGTTGCATGGAGTTCCGAGGTCCATAGTCTCGGATAGGGACACACGGTTTACCTCGTGAGTCTGGAGAGGATTGAAGCATGCGTTTGGAACCCAGTTACGCCTTAGCACTGCTTTCCATCCCCAGACAGATGGACAAATAGAGCGCACCATCCAGACCTTGGAGGATATGCTACGGGCATGTGTTCTGGATTCAGGAGGATCATGGGTGCGACACTTGCCCCTGGTAGAGTTCGCTTACAATAATAGCTATCAATCTACAATCGATATGGCCCCGTTTGAAGCCTTGTACGGGAGGCCATGCCATTCACCTGTGTGTTGGGCCGAAGTAGGAGAGGCATGCATCCTTGGACCGGAGGTGGTGCAGAACATGACAGAGAAGGTTCAGCTCATACGGGAAAAGATGAAGGCGGGCCAGGACCGACATAAGTCATATGCTGATACCAGGAGGAGGCCCTTAGAGTTTGAGGTTGGAGACCATGTGTTCTTGAAGGTCTCCCCTCGGCGTGGGCAGCGGAGGTTCAGCAAGGGGAGTGAGCTTTCTCCCAGGTTCATCGGACCCTTCGAAGTGTTACGACATGTCGGTGAGGTAGCCTATCAGCTAGCATTTCCACCACCGCTACTGAGGATACATGTTTTCTTCCATGTGTCCTAGCTCCATCGGTATCTGCACGAAGATTCACACGTCCTTGATTGGGGTGAGCTGGACATCGAGGATGACGTGACTTTTGTGGAGAGACCAGTGATGATCGAGGATCAGAAAGAAAAGGTGCTTCGTGGGCGGACCATTCCCTTGGTTCGTGTGTTCTGGAGACATGGTGGGATTAAGGAGAGTACGTGGGAGAGGGAAGCGTAGATGCGTACCCAGTACCCAGAGTTGTTTTAAGTTTTGTTCCTTTTTGTTCCTATTGTGGTAGAATGTTTTGTCTTTTGGCTATGAAATGTACTGGTTTTCTTCCTCTGAATGTGTGTGAAAAGCCCTGGCTATGGGGGAGGAGGGAACCCGACCCCTAATCAAGACGCATTATGGTGGATGCGATTAAACCCGTGAGGGCGAGTCAGTGCCTCCCAAAGAGGATAATATCTTGACATGGGGAAGGAGACTCCCCAACCCTCACATGCCTGGGCAGTTTGACATGATATGTTGCTTGGTTCGTGACGAGAGGGTGTTCTTAGTTAACAACGAGGTTCACTCTTGAGAGGTATCTTTCAAGGTGGTTGTTCGGATCCGCCCTTTCCTCCTGGGTTTTTTAAATTATTGAGGACGAGAATAGTTTGAGAGGTATCTGATGTGATGACCCAGGCTCTCTTGGTCCTTCCATTTGCGAAAATACAGGTCCTAAAGGGGTGGCGTCTCGGTGAGACCGATCGGCGCGACCGATCGGTGAGACCGATCAGTGAGACGGATCGTTGAGACCGATCGGTGAGACCGATCAGAGAGACCGATCGGCGAGACCGTTCGGCGAGACCGATCGGCGTCACCCGGCCTTGTCGGCATTTTTCCAGTGGCGTTCCTCCTTGCGCAATTAGGGTTTTAAACCCTATTTTGACCTATTTGAGTGTGTTTTAAACACCCGTAACGTGCATAAGAGTTTTAATCAAATATTTAATGAATTAAGGAGTCGGTTTAAACCACCCGACCCCCCTTAATAACTTGAAAAGCCGCGTGGTCAACCCATGACCCCCGCGCCTTATGCGGTTCAGCGTTTTTATCTCAACCGTTCGTGACTCTTATAAACTAATGGTTAGCCGTGGGTTCTCCTTTCCTCGATCACGGATTTTCACAAACAGCTTCTGGTGCATCGGGCGCGCCGCATAGTTATCCGTAAAGTTCCGCGCCCAGCCTAAGCGTTGATCATCTATCAACAGGTAGGGAATTTATCCTTCGTCTCTCTCTTTTGTGTATCATGTGGGGTGGGCGTGTTTCTGTTCTGTAGAATTGGATAAACCAGACCTAAATGAAGATAATGATCTGTATTCTATAAATAAAGGGGGCTGTGATCGTTGATGTTGTTTATATTATGACCATCTTTTTGAGTTGTGCTGGCTTACGCGTTTCTGAAAATCGAGGCCGTTGGTGGTTGTTGTTTGGGTACTAATGAACCCCTACTGATGTTTTAAATGGCTTGTTTGTGGTGGTGAACTACTGCTGTTAAAAAGGATACTGATTAATCACGTACACCCGACTAAGTGAATTGAAAGCACCAGGATCAATTCTTCTGTGATAAACCCCCGTTAAAACACACGAAAATTTAAATCATGGAGTGTGTTAAGTCATTTAAATTTGAAAATACAGTCATGGCCTTGACTTGTGTTGATGGTGGTAGTTGGTTGTTTTCTTTTCGGGCCGATTGCTGGAAATGTGGGAGGGGATGGGATCCCATGTCTTATACTCTTGGTGGTTGTGTGAGTTTGGGGATGTGATCCCCTGTTGGTATGGATTCAGCAGTTGTGAGTTTTATGACTGGGTGGGTACTTGTTTATATCACGAATTGGGGTGGGATCCTCTGTTGTTGCGAACCGGGTGTGGGCGTTATGGTTGATGCTTGACTGTTTACTTTCCTGTACTTGTGCCTATACTTTCTAGTTTCCCAGTAGTGCCTAAACATAATTAAACATTATCACTGAACTTGAAACAAGAATGGGACAAATGGGTTTTTTTTTGGCGAAGGTCGTGACTTGGGACTTGGACGCATTGGTGTTGTGTTCTGTAGGCTGGTTAGAAAAACCTAGGTTTTGGGTGAGTGCTTGTTACCTATATCTATACTTGTATTTTTGTGTTTCTTATTCGCGCCCCATCCAAGTCGAGCAGTTAGTGCCGAACACCCCCATTTCATGGGGGAGGGTGTTTTTCCCAACACTATTCTTAGTGGATGGTTATTAGCTCCTTTTATGCTCCCTTTCCCGAATATCCCAAGTAGCTTCGGGTAGGCTGTGATGGCCTGAGGTACATTATTATCCCAAGAACCTTCAGGCGGGTTAGTGTGGTGGTTGGCCAGGTGTGTGCGGCAGGTGGTTTCCCAAGTGGCTTCGGGATGAGGCCCATGTGTCTTCGGGCGTGGCAGTTGATCCTTTAGCCCAGGTGTCTTCGGGCGTTGTGGTGGTTGTTCTGGACTAGGTGTTTGCAGGCGTGGTTACGTGTGAAAGTTGTGGCCCAGGTGTGTATGGGTGGGATTCAGCAGTGGGACTGCGTGCGGTTGTGGCCCAGGTGTGTGCGGGCAGGATTCGGCAGTGGGACTACATGTAGTTGTGGCCCAGGTGTGTACGGGTGGGTGTGTGAGTGGGACTGCGGTGTGAATGGCGGGATTGGTCCGATGTGTAGGATGTCTCAATAACTAGTGGGAAAGTGGCGCTGGGTACCCAAACATCGATGTGCTATTATACTATATTACATGACTTGCGTTATTTGGGAAGTTTACCTTGGTAAGGCTTGGGTGGATAGTTTACCTTGTTAGGTGTTTGGTTTACTTCTTTTCTCACGGGACTTTAGCACGTTCCCCCACTTGTGCACGAGAGTCTTTGGTTTTCCCTATTGAGTGTACCTGTATTCTCACCCTACGTATATAAAACTGCTTTCAGGTTTCAAGGAGGACTTCGGGGATTGAGCATGACCATACCAGCTCAGATCCTTAGATCAGTTGTTGTTGTCATTTCCTTTCTTTGGTACTTACCTTTATAGACACATTTTACACCTTGTGGATTTTAATTTTGAAACATGCATGTGGGAATGGTTTACTTTTGGCTTTACTTTTCTTTCTACCTTGGTGTTGTTGGGTTTTCTTCTTCTTATCTCTCGATCCTATAAAATAAAAAGGGTAATGCCTTCCATTTTTGTGAAATTTCCATACCCTTGGTGCTACTCGCCACTCCGGGACCTATTGAAGGCGGGTTTCGGGGGTCATTATCTCTCCTTCAACTTAATGAAGGAAGGGCCTGGCAATCTGCTGACCCTTCCTTCCTTTTGGTGAAGGCTGGTCGTGACAATATTTGTGTCTAGAATTTTATAATTAATGTAATCATTTAAAATAAAATTAATTTTCTTGAAATATATTCATAAATTACTATTTTTTCTTGTGATAATAATATACATTAATGAGACCTTAATAAATTTTCTAAATTGTTATAAAATTATAAATAAAAACTTTTATTTTTTGAATAAATGGTGATTTTAATTTAAAACATATATTTATCATATATATAAAATTATTTTCATAAAATGTATTCCATTTTTGAATTATAAACATGAAATAACGGTTAGGGTGATTTCTTTTTGGATTTTATATAATAGTTTAATATTGTGAATATTGAAATACAATAATTTAAGGTATATATACATTATAAATTAAATACAATATTGCATGAGTTATTACTAATATAAGAACAATAATATTGAACTATACTTTTATATTTATTGTTATCAATCATGGGAATAAAAATATTCATAGACTTCATCCAAAATTATAAACTAAAGATTAAAATAATAAAAAACAACCCCTACCCACCTCTATATATTCCACCCATTCTCTTTGTACCTCCAAACACATGAATATTTCTTACATTATTTGTATTTTTACTCACAACATTCTCCCCCATGATTTTACTTTTTGTTTCTACCTAAACAAAATTTCCAAGTCCCGTAGGTATGATCTCAATGAAGCGACACTCATGAGGTTTAAACCTCTCTCTCTCTCTCTCTTTTAATTTCTTTTCATTTCTAATCCTTCATAACCTCCGATAACCAAAGTTACATGATAAATCCATAATAATTTATAATCTATCATGTTTTTATGTTATTGGTATATGAACAATTATTGCTATTCTTGTCTCCTCTTTATTCTACAAATTAAATTTGTCTTCTCTAAGGTGCTAATTTACCGTCTCTATGGACGATGAGTATTAGTTTTTAATTTTCTGCTTCAAAAATGGTAATATAAAAATTATTTTTGAATAAAAAATTAATATATTATTTACTATTATGGAACAATTAAATAATTCAAATATTAATTAATAAAAAAACTTGGTCTTGATGATCCCCAAATGTCAAAATAGTCTAATCTATCATCTTTAACATTTTATCTAATGAACCATCCATATAGATGGAAAAAATGATATATTAAACCATTAAATATCCTTTAATTTATCTCATAACATATAATTTCTAAGCTGGAAAACTATTTCCATTTTACATGATCTTTCATACAAGTATACAAGTTCACCAATCATGAAAACCAAGGAAAATAAAACTCCCGAACAACGTAATTGTATCTTATAAAGCATAAAAAAGACCATAAATGAAATTAATAAAATTATACTAAATCAAGTACATTTGTATGATGTTATAAATTAAATTATTAATTAATATATTTTCATTTTCAATGACATTAACATTAAGTACTAAACAATTTATGATATAAGGTAATAGATTCTTCCTAATCCTCAATTTTTTACAGGGGTTACACTTTATCTCTCTTAAACCAAATGTGGTTCTTCTTCACTATTATATAGTTCTTATAAATTTTATTTATATGTTTCGAGCTCATGGATCCATATTATTTCATTTTTCATTTTTTTGGAAAAATACATGTTTTTTATGGTTTCTGTTCGCATTATTCGTGTTAAGGAAGCCCGATTAAAATAACTTTCTCAATTTCATACCCATTTTAAGGTAACATGTACAATCTTTTCTAAATTCTCATTTATATTCTAAAATCACTTTTTTTCATTAAAAATATATATTTTCATTTTTTATACGGATAATTATGTCTTTCTTTTTTGTTAAACACTCTTTCATATTTTATTTTAAACCACACTAAATTGGCCCAAATCTAAAGTTTCTTAAAAACAATTTTTAAATATTTGACATAATTTTTTCCTCAAACATATCTTTATTATACGAAACATTTCATTTCTAGGATATACATGTATAAAAAAATTAATAAAAAAATTATTTTTCTAAAATAACTCTTCTTTTCAACATAAAAAAGCATATTCCTCTCAAGAATTCCTTGATACATTATTTGATAATTTTAATCTATTTAAAAACCATTTGTTTAATGTTATTATAAATTAAGATTTATATTCCATGATATCATCTACAATGTTTTATTAAATTTGTTGTGATCAATTTGAATTTTGATGTTCTATCTTGATACCATTCATCATTTTACTCAAAATGGTGAGTGATTATGTTTACTGAATGGGGAATGTTATTAATATTTCATATGAATATGTTTTTTATCATTCCCCTATTCATATTAAAAATTAAATGGATATTGGAGGTGATATGTCTCACCCACTATATCCTCTTGATGTATTGGTAGGTCTCATGGAACAAACTAGATTAGGATTTGGCTGAGGCCTAACCCATTTATTTTCAGATGTCTTGGATGAGGACATGACACTATGTTCGGATGTCCAACATTATTCCTTCCAGTATTTTGAAATTCATAATTGATAATTAGTGTGATTATTTTACTATTAGAATATCCTTGTTCATGTTATTTCTAATGTTGTTATTTATATGTTATTTTTGATCATATTTTATTCCTTCCATATTATGTTCATGTTTTTTTAGTGACATGTATTGTTAGACATTCACCTTGCATTATTTTTATCTTAATTATAGATTCAGTAGAATTTATTAGAATTAGTGAGAATCTTATCTCACCCATTTATTATGTTTTATTTTTTCCCTGGATGTGAAGATATATTTTATTAATTATATATCGGAACAATATTGGAGTTTAATATTATTTCCAATGGAGTTTCTAGTTTATTTCTCCATTCATGTTGTAATGTTTAACTAATGTTTGTCTATGGTTTTTCCAAATATAATAAACTATTTAGAAATTTAGGATGTGACTTCCTTGATTATTATACCTATGTAATAAAGTAAGGCACAAATTCTGGGATTTGGGGGTTGGGGTATTTAAAGATGGTATCAAAGGATGTTTAGTAGAATCCTTTGAAAATAGATTTAAAAACAATGATTATGGAATGTAACCCTATGATAGACATTGAGGGTAATCATATAATAACATCCTAGAATTTTGGTATGGTACAGATTATGTGGATATTCTTAGAATTTCATACTTGTATAGATTCAAAAAGTGGACACGACTCTCGCATATATTTTCTTAGGAGTAACAACTCTGAAAAGGGGCATGAGGCCTAACTCAACATAACCTCGTATATGACAATGGGCCTTATTGTGCACCTGGTTTTTCACTCCTAGGGGATATGATTATAATAATTCATAGTTCATTTGAAAACCGTTATTTAGGTTTTAAAAGTAAATATGTTAAAAAATAAACCATATTTATGATTATGAGATTAGATATGCATAAATTTTTAATTTCTGTTATGTTTTCTATCAGATAAAAAATATTCATTATGTTTCATAACATAAATTATAGTATGCTATTACATAGAAGTAGATCATATTGGATTTAATGGAAAAAATATAAATAGACATATTCCTTGTTGGTATTTCTATCATATGAAATATAATGAGGTTGGAGCGGGAGATGCAACTATAGTTGAACAACATATAACTATGTTGGAAAAAATGACTCTTGTGATGAGAAATATTCTTACCTAAATGGAAAAAACTAATACAAAAAATATAGGGTCAATTTTATCCCACATCAGGAGACACCATCCTCAATCATCAAATTCTACACAATATCCGTTTTAGGTGAGAAATAGATATGATTCTTAGAGAAGATATTTCTCACACTGGGAAGTGATAAATGAGAGAATGTTAACCTGGAAGTTTATCATCTATCTAGAGATATAAATCAATGGTGTTCATTGATTAAATATACAACGGAGGATGGATAAATTGAAAATATATAATTGAAGGATTTTAAGGAAATTTTCATGGAAAAAAATTTTCTTCTATAAAATCATGTGGATATGTCAAGATAATTCATAAGTTTGAGACAAAAATATGATCAAAATGTTTCCAAGTTTTAATCCATTTTCAATATTAGTAAGGCATTCTATGGATTACCTATTTAATCTGAAGAGAAATATTGATTAATTATTTGAGGGATTAAAAATAATCCCTTGAATAGATCCTATCTCCCAAACATTCTCATCATATGAAATATAGACTCATATACTATCAAGATAGAGAAATAATTCTATTTGACTAAAGAATTTAAGGTAAAAAAACAAGAAGAGGGTGGTGGATAAAATAATATAAAAATGTAAGAATACAAAAGTAAATTTTTCAATGTGTTATACATTTGGAATGAATTCCCCTCATTATTACTAAAAAGGAAACATTATTTCTCTTCAAGTGTGGTGAGAAAGGACAACAGGATCATGATTAAAAGTGATTGAAATAAGTTACCAATGATCAATGCTAAAGTTTTAGGGTTATGGGAAACTCTAAAAATGATTTTTTAAATTTTAAATGTAACTTTCCGTAAACTAATTCCAAGGGAACACAAAGATACTTATATAGTAACAATAGTTGAGGTAGAAGTTCTTAATGATGTGGTGGTTGGTACTTTAATCATAACCACAAATTATGCTAAATAATTTTTTAATTTTGGAAAATCACATTCAATTTAATGTTCCAATTTTTTTTTTAAATCTGATATTTCAAAATAACATTATCAAGGATTTTTTTAATAAGTCCTCTTTGTAGATACCCTATTATAACAAAGATGTGCCAATCAGTTCATATTATAACACATAAACATGCTCTAATTGTTGATTTTATCATCATACCTTTGGTTTATTTTGATATAATCCTTGGTATGGACTGGCTATTAAAATTTAGTAAAAAAAATCATAAAAATAAAATAAAATTATGTCTTCTGATATTGATATAAATATTTATATCATTAGAAGGGATACATATTCATTTGAGTCACATTTATATCCACATCCAATAGCTCTTCTAAATGATGTTATTTGAGAGGAAGATAAAACCTAATCTATGGATGAGGTACGAAAGTATCATATAAAAGATGTACTTATTTTATAGGGAAATATATTTTTTAATTATTGAGTAATTGCCTAAACATTCTCCAGAGATGGAAATTGAGTTTTCTACTTATTTAACACCAGATCAAAGACCTATATCAAAGAATCCCAATATAATTTCCATAGTGGAGTAGAGATATTTAAAAAACAACTAAAGGAATTGTGTGATAAGGGATTTATACTCCCTATTATTTCACCATGTGGAGGCCATCTTCTCTTTGTGATGAATAAAGATGGATCGATGAGGTTTTTCATTTACTATAGAGAATTCAATGAAATTAAAATAAATAAAACATATCACCTGCTTCTTATTAGTGATTTAATTCATCATCTACTTAGAGATAATTAATTTCAATTATTAGCCTTCATTCTGGAAATCATCATTTTTTTGTAAAAAATGAAGATATTCCAATGACATCATTATAAATAAGGAACGAACATTATGAATTAATAGTAATGCCATTTGGACAAACTAATGCACCATTTGTTTTAATGGATCTAATGAACATTGTACTCAAGGAATATATTGCTAATTTATTTTTGGCATTTATCGATGATATCTTGGTGTACCCAAAATGATAATATGACTATCAGAACCACATACAAGTTGTTTTGGAAATAGTTTCAACAAAATATCTATATGGGATGCTTACCATGTGTGAAGTTTTACATCAAATTGTTTTTTTCGTTTCCATATTGTCTCCCAATATAGAATCCCAGTTTATCCTAAGAAGAAAATAGTTGTTTAGGAACATACAAAAAAAAATTGATTGAGGTATGTAGTATCATTTTATTATCATGTTACTAATGGTGTTTTGTTCTGAAGTTTTTCCTATTAGGTAACCAAATAATCAGCCTTACACTTAATGGGGTTATATTCCTTGAGAAAAAAGAATGTGAAGAATTTTTTGAATAATTAAATATAATATTAATGAATTTTCTGATCTTTACTCCACCATTAAAAAATTCTGGATTTTTTATTTATAGTGATGAATAAAATAAAGGGTTTGGTTTTGTTATTATGTATAACGATAGAGTTTTTGACTATATATCAATGTAGTTAATGAAACATTGATAGAACTATCCTACTCATGATCTTGATTTTTTTGGTATAAACTTTTCACTAATGATATGGATAAAATATCTATATAAAGAAGGATTTGATATACTTATATATATATCACAAATTTTCTTGAATATATATTCTCCAGAATTTACACAACATGAGGGAAAGGTGATTACTCATGCTACTAAATGATTATGATTATCAAATACACTACTAACCAAATATGGAAAATAAGGTAGTAGATAAATTAATAAGTATAGATCATGTAGTTATAATGAAATAGAGGATTGAAAGGTATCATGTGTACATGGATATAGTAAAAATGTATATGGGAATAATCATGGAAGGTGAAACCTCAAATCTTTTACAAATGGTTACCAAACTAGCTTTATTGGAAAATATAATAATCTCTCAGTCGGATGATTAGAATTTCCAAAAGAAAATTAATTTTTGGAATGATAGGATGTTGGAAGACTTCATGTATGGGGATGGAATTCTGAAATTTGTGAAAATCATTTGTGTTCCCTTTATATCCAAGATAAAAATAGAATTATTGGATTATTATCATAGCCTGAATTTTTCTATTCACCCTGGTAGCATCAAGATGTATAGATATTTGATGGAACTTTTATGTCCTGAAAATAAAAAAAGGAAAATCATTGATTATGTATCAAGGTGTCTAGTTTTTCAAATATTAAAAACTGAAAGAGAACATCCTATAGGATTCATGAAACCTATACATACTCCAACATTGAAATTAAATGACATTACTTTGTATTTTTCCAATATATTACTGAATACTCCCAAAATGAATTATGCACTATTAGTTATTTTTTATGATCTTACCAAAATTTATATTTTCCTCGCTAGAATGGAGGATTTTCTACTATAGTTCATTGAAAAACTATATATAAATGAAGGATTAAGACATCATGGTTCACTTATTTAGATTATATTTGATCATGATCCACTGTTTACATCGATGTTATAGAACGGTCTTCATAAGGTTCTTAATATTGGGCTTCATTTGAGAACAACTTATCACCCTTAATCTCATAGGTAGTCTGAATGGACAATGAATATTTAGAAGACATTTTTTGGTCTTTCTCACTTGACATTCAAGGTATGTTGGATCAATATGTACATTTGGTAGTGTTTTTATACAATAATATTTTCTATTCAAGTATTCAAATAGCACTATATGAAGCGTTATTTGGAAAGATATGGCGTACATCAACTTGTTGAGAGGAAGTTGGTTAAAGGAAGCATATTGGCCCAAAACAAGGGGAGGAAATAATAGTAAAGGTAAATATCATTAAAACACATTATCAAGCCACAAAATGTTAGAAAAAGTGATATGATGATAATTGGATGAAGGATATGGAGTTTCAAGTTAGAGATAATGTCTTCTTAAAGGTATCTCTATGAAAGGGTGTAATATTATTTAGAACAAAAGGGAAACATGGACTCAGAAACATTAGTCCTTTTGAAATTATGGAGATAATTGGAGCTTTGCATTATCATATGGTTATACCACCTATGATTTGTAAAGTACAAAATATATTCCACATCTCTTTGTTAAATAATTACATTCTATACTGCACACATGACCTCGCTTCTAAATGAATAGGATCATAACTTGAATTATCTTACTATGAAGAGACTATAGGGATTTTAGACACTAACAAAATAATTTTAAGGAATTTGATGACTTGACTAGTAATGGTACTTTGGAAGAATCATAAAATTGAAGATACGACATGTAAACTATATTAATATATGATTAAGAACACCCAAAATATTTTTATGAGGTGAAATTCTAGATATTTTGAGGACAAACTAAGCTGAATGTGTGGAGAATGTAACATTCAAATATTTCATGGTATTTCTATTTTAAAATTTAATATCTTCAATAGTTTGCGCATCACTCAAAACTGTGTTTAAAACCATTATATAATATTAAATATTCCTATTGATTTGTAATGAGGCCCTTAAAAACAGTAATATGACCACCAAAATAGTATGTATATCTATGAAAGTATACATAAAATATAGGTATCTTATGAATAAAATTATTATATATTTATATCATGAAATAAGTAAAAAAAGTAATAAAAAGGATAAATTATGTGTTCGAATTTTTTGTGAAATTAAATGGTTTATAAAAAATTTCGTAATTAATATAATGGTCAAAAATAATATCTATTTTCCAAAAATATATTAATGAATTAAATTTTTTTTCTTAGGATTATAATATAATTTTATAAGACTATAATTAATTTCTCAAAGTTTTATAAAATTTATTATAATCATAAAATTATCATTTTTTATATAACTTATGATTTTAATTAAAAAATATTTATCATATTTATAAATCTATTTTCATAAAATGGAGTCCATTTTGGAACCTTACACATCAAAAAATGTTGAGGGTAAATTTTTGGAGTTTTCTAAATTCGTATAATTTTTTGGGAATAGTGAAAAATGGTAATTTATGGAATATATAAATTATGAGTAAAATAATCTATCTCATAGGTCAATTGGGATGTATTCTCTATAATCTAATACATTCCAATTATATTTACTATATTTATTCATGGGAATCTATACTATTCATATTCTTGAAGTAATATAGTAAACTAATGATTAAAATAATCAAAAAACACCCTTCTATTACACTATAATTAACAACCCTCATCACTCATTCTCCTCACACCGCCAAATACGTGAAGCTTAATTATATTTTGATCATTTTATCTCACAAACCACTCCATAATGTTTAGATCTTACTCTTCTTAACAAAATACCATTTCCATGTCCCTTAGGGAGGTTCTTAGGGAGGCGACACTCATGTGGTAAAATCTTCTCTCTCTCCCACTCACTTTAATTTTTTATCTTTTTTTATCCACCCCTCACCTCCCCTATCAAATGTAATATGATAACTCCATTTCCATTAACATAATGTAATTTTAATTTGTTAATGGTAAATAAACTATAAAATCTATTCTCTTCCCCTTTTTATTTTGAAAAATGAAAACATCATCCATGGGGTGCTGAGTTACTCCCTTCATATATATATATAATATTAATTCAGAATAGAAAATATGTTCATGATTATCAATAAAAATGTTAAAACAATTTATAGTTATAATTAACATTTCATATAATGATAAATTCTAATATTAAAAAGTGATATATTAGACCATTAAATATCCTATAATTTCATTAATAACATATAATTTCAAATCTAGATAACTATTTCTAATTTACATGATCCTTTGTACATGTACACAAGTCAACCAATCATGAAAAAAAATTACACGAACACTCTCGAATAATGAAATTAAATCTAATAACTCATCAAAAAGGCATAAATTATCAGTATAAAATTATTATAAATTGAATATATGTAGAAGCATTACTGAATTAAATTATTAATGAATCTAATATCATTAGCCTAGATAATATGTTCACGTGAATAACACTTTTGAACATAAGGTAAGGGTTTCATCCTGAACATCTGTTTTTCATTCAAGTTACTCCTTCACTCTCTTTACCCCAATTTAGTTCTTCCTTATTATTATATATTTCATATATACTCTTTATATATGTTTCAAAATCATGTATTCAGATCATTTCATCTTTTTTTAATAAATAAATACATTCTTTATACGGTTACATTTTAAAGTATTCCGGTTAAGAATGCACGATTAAAGGGAACTTATCAATTTCTTACCCATTTTCAAGTACCATCCACAATCTATTTTAGGATACCATTATTTTCAAAAATTAATTTTTCGTAAAAAAATAACCTTTTTCATTTATACTTTTATACTAATAATTGTGATTTTTGACATTTTAAATACTGTTTTATATTTTCTATTAAACCAAACTGAAGTATCCCAATTCTAATTTTTTTACAAATTATATTTACATGTTCGAAATAATTTCTCAATCAAACATAATTTTATTGTACTTGATTTTCGTTTTTGGAGTCTACATCTCTGCAATCTGATTTTATGAAATATAAAAATAGTTTCTTCAAAAGATATTTTATTTGAAAAGTAAAAAATTGTTTATTCTCTCAAGATATACTCAATTTTTTTATTAGAGTATTTTCTTTTATTTCAACACCATTTATTAAATCATTTCAATAATTAGTAATTATACTATATGAAATAATCAATAATACTTTATTTAATGATTTACGATTATTTTGACTGTGGATATGCTATTTTGATACTATTATCCATATTAATCAAATGGTTATTGTTTATGTAAATTGATTTTGGAAAGTTATTTACATTTCATATTTATATGTTGTTTATTTTACCCTCTACTCACATGAGAAATGAAATTGATTTATTATGTGATGTACATGGACCAATATAGTCCCTCAATTAATTGGTAGGTCTCATGACGGAAAATAGATTTTTATTTGGCTGAGTCCTTACCCATTTATTTTTAGATGTTTTGGCTAAGCCATAATGATATGTTCAGATATCCAACATTATTCATTAAATAATTATGATATCAGTATTTGACAATCCTTGTTATTATTAAACTATTATAATTTTATTGTTTATGTTTTATTCTCATGTTATTAATTATCAGGTGATGTTTAAATCATTTTTTATTAATGTCATATTAAGATCAAGTTTATATTTTAATCACATGTGTTACTATAAACTCTCCTTTCATTATTGTTTTTGATAGCTTTCACTTTATTTACTACCCTTACTGACCATCTTATCTCCCCCCAGTGTCATTTTTTATTTTTCCGAAGGATGCAGAGATATATATTAGGAATGAATTACATTAATAATCATGAAGTTTTAGGATGCTTCAAATGGATATGTAATGATTTCTTTCCTCTCAAATTGTAATGCAAGCCTTATATTTATATGAAAATTTTACAAATCTACTAAAAAAGTTAGTCAATTGGGATGTGACATTGTTTTTTATTATACCAATGTAATAAAGTAAGGAACCAATTCTGGGATACTGGTGTCAGGGTCATTACAATAACAATTTATACAAATAAGGTATTCAAATTCATTATAATCATTTTTTCCTGATGCATCATTTTTATAGAATTACATCCACTAATTATCAAAATTGATAGTTCCATTATATGTTTTCTAGGGAAATAACTAATGTTATTGGAAAACACGAATGGTATAACATAGTGTGGTGATCCAGAACATAATAAATCATTAGATAAACTAGAGGAAATGGTCAAATAGCATGACACAATGTCATTTGAAACATGGATATTTTTTATGAAACTCACAAAATATTCTTCTTAATCCATTTGAATTTATGAGGTAAAGTCCATATAAATTTAAAGAATTAGTTTTTCAATGTCCCTTTTCTAGAAAGTTAGAGGAATGAATAAAAATGAATTTTTCCTTGAATATTCATCGGTGAGTTTAATGGCCATTTTCATCAAAAATGTAATAAACCACGGTCCAATTCCATAAATCACCATGGGTTTTCTTCCAATAGTTATCACATGTGGGAATTCCAACCCCTTAATTCTTCTACTTTTATGCATTGTGAACCCAATCATTCTCTGTCAGCCTCTATATCTCTTGAATTTCCATGAATCTAGATTTCCTAGAGAACATATTTTTCTATTTTAATAGAGCTTTTAACTACGTACTAAATATTGAAACATTCTGAGTGCCTGATTATTTTCAAAGTGATGGCTATTTTCTAACAATGAAAGAAATAAACTTTCATTTCACTAATTATTCATTGTCCCCAACATGCCCATTTACCAAGGTAATGTTAGACTCATATGCCATAATATTTTCTCTTCATTTGGTTTAATATTTATTAATTTCCTTTCCATGTAAGAAAATTTATTAATAGGAAAATATTTTTTGTATAATTACACCATAAATGTTAAAAATTCCTTGAAATTTATCTCCTATTACTATTTAGTGTTTTTCATTTGTGACCACCATTGGTCTGCATATCCCTTTAGAAAAAAAAAGTAATGATAAAATTCTTCTTTTCACTAATTCCCAAAGAAAAAAATATCTTATATAACAACTTGATCTGTTTTTTACCTATCAATGTATTAGTAGTTTAACTAAATTGTGGTGGTTTTGTGACATTAAAAGTTATAACATAGCTATAACATTTTATGGATCAAAAATTCTCTCAGTGATTGTGATATTAACTTTCACAACCTGGATCAACTAATCCAATCTGGTTATTAAATAATTATCATCAATAATAGAATTATTAAATATTTTAGGTTGGGTACCACAACATTGACTATAGGTGTTTATATGGTTCTTATTTATGATATAGGTTTCCATATTTCTATAATTAATTATGAATAATTACCACATGGTATTTAATAAAAATTAAAATCCACAATAATTTTTATATAGTTTCTCATAGAAATCATTATGCATTTTCATATAATTCTTGCTATCGTACATTTTTAATCCAAATTTAGAACTCATTATTTTCAATGAGACTCATTTTATATAAAATGGTATAACCTAGTCTCTAAAAAACAAGAGCCATTAGTTATAAAACATTATCTTTTCAAAGTAAATTAGTTCTTGAATGATCAATTTTATTATTAGTTTTATAATATTTGATAAAAAATACATTAAATTTGAAAACATAATACACAACATGATGATATTGATATAGAATTATTATACCTTAAATTGTATCACCTAAAATTAAACAAATTTATCCTCTAGGATTCTTGGAGAATAGAAAAAAATAAGAATGATATCATATTATCATCGCGTAATATCATATAATAGAAGATTACATAACATAAATTTGTAATGATTGTTATATAATGAATAAAAAAACACCATCAATCTATATTAAACTAAAAGAAACAAAATTTTATAACATATATAATAATTGAAAAACTGGATTAAAATAATTATTGATCATATTATAATGGAAATAATAATGATGGAAATTAAAACATGTTTTCTAATCCATTAGAAAGTAAAAAATTCCTATTTTCAGAAAATTAATACACTAAACCACATTCTATATTGTCTCATGAGACCCATCAATTCATGAAGGGGATTTATAGTTCCTTAATCCACCAATCACCTATTATGTACAATTTAATACCCATAAGAATCATCATGACAATTCCAAAAAATTACATAATATACCTATTGGGGAATAATAAAATTAAATCTAAATATTTATAATTACATGAATAATGTATTATTATTTTACAATTAAATAACATTTATTCTTGGATAACATCCATCAATCAAATTTAATACATGGGGTAACATCAATGTTATATATTGTGAAATTTTCAATGAATTATAGGGGAGAGGGAAGATAATATTTTTTGGAATATCCAAGGAATATAGTATTCAAGTCTAATAGAATGAATTAGTTTTCGACTAGGGAAATAAGAGGAAAATTCATTCATCATGGTTCATAAATAGCATGTGAATATTCCATAGAAAATCCCTTGGGAGTGTCATGATAGGTAAGATGTAACATGTCAACTCATTTTACATTTGATTGATGATTATGTCAATTATAAAATCACCATTTTAGGGTAATTACCCCTAGATGCATATTATCTATAGACACATCATTTTTCTAGTATCTACACAGTTATGTATTTTTTAGGAAATTACACACAATTTGACTTTACCAAAACATAGGATGGTTTTCACACCTTGGAGTAGGTGACAATAAAAATAAAAGATTATGATATAGGGATTAAAATATAGAATTTTAAATCCCATCAATTTTATAAGTAACATGAACAAAACTTTCCCATGTAAATTTATGTACCTTATAAATGAAAA
Source organism: Viscum album (assembly GCA_963277665.1). Taxonomy (NCBI): domain Eukaryota; kingdom Viridiplantae; phylum Streptophyta; class Magnoliopsida; order Santalales; family Viscaceae; genus Viscum; species Viscum album. The sequence continues at coordinate 54,125,139 of OY728143.1, read as the reverse complement.
TTGTAAGTGGTTATAACATGAGTCCCATAGAATTATAGTTGTGGTTGTGGAACCCCATTTTTGGAATCTATTGAAATTAAGTCATAATCTCTTGAGTGTTAGGGTGTAATAATTATCTTAAATAATATTATTTAATTAATTTAATGTTATATAATATAGAATAGGTATTATATACACCCCTTAAATAAATTTAGGGTCATAAAACAAAATATAACTGAAAGATATGAACTTGATATTGAAATTTGTTACCACCTTCTTAGAAATTCTTTAGTATAAATTGAATTTCTATATTATAAAAATTGATATTGATATTTCGTAATATATAACCAAAATTATAACTATATCCATTCATTACCATTATGAATATTCACAATCTAAATTATTTCTATCTATTTTACACAACGATTGTTAATAGTTTTGATAGTTTATATTATTATCATAAGAGAGATAATTATTTTATGTTATATTCCAAATTCATTCAATAATAGTATATTAATAAAACTATTTTTGAAGATTATAAAAATTTTGGATTTTTAAAATGTCATTTATACATGTTTTACACTTCATCCTTGAACATGAAATCAATAATAGACATGTTACAATGTTTTTTTGGGATAAAATTCTGCATTCTTAAGAAATAATATTAAAATTATTTTAACATAACTATATAAATAAATCCTCTATTTAAAAAATTAAATCATATTATATTACTATTTTTGTTCAAATAGTCATTCATGATAAATACTCATATTATTTTCCAAGAATGTAGTTATATTAGCCCAAACTGAAAGATACACTAATTTAATTAATGATTCTTAGGTTGTTTTTTTACATCATTATACTAGGGAAATATTGATCTTATTTAGTGTTTATTAGATTGATAATCATAACTACATAGAACTAGAAAAGTAATTAATGGGTATGAAAATAAAACAGAATTTGAATAAATATTTACCCTCAAAATATGATTATTTTAAATGATTAAATTATCAATGATTGTTTATTTATCACTTAATTTATAAATTATCTATTTTTTCATAACAATAATATAATGAAAAAATAAAAATCCAATTTATCATTTACTGTCATTATATCAATATAAAAGATGGTGAAAAGAAAATGAAGCATGTTACGTCATGGAGGATGTTGTTTTCACTACCGATGAACAACAATTGTGTTTTTTTAATGAATAGGTTAAATTAATTATTAATTATCAGAAACAAACAAAGTTAAATAAATGAATATAAATTTTAATTATTCCATTTTTTTAGTGATTATATAATAAATTTAAATGATGATAATTAAGAAAAAACTATGTAGTTGATAATACTATCATTTGGGACTGAATTTTTTTGAAAATACTATTGAATTTGAAGGGATTACAATAATTATGGTTGGAAATGGGATTAAATTATTGGAATAATGTTATAATATTAGAAAACCAGATGTTTTTCATGTTTAATTATTAAATATATGTTATTTTTGAATTGGTGAATATGTTACCCTTTAATAAGGTAAGATATAAGAAATTTAGGGATTACCCATTGAAGTTTTTTAATTAAATTTAACAATTAAATGTACATGGGATTCAAAAAGATATTATTGAGTAAATGGTATGAGTTTTGGCTAAAAAACACCTCAAAAATCAACTCAGAATAAATTTTCAACATTTTTGCGCATTTCCTCCTTAGAAAAGTCATTATACCATTTTTACTTTTTACCAGTACAATTAATTTTAATGAAAAACATAAATATTTACCATATTTATTAATTTTAACCCTCTTATTTTAAATTTTAAAATAATGTTATCAAATTAAATTTCAATAGATTTGAATGAAGGGACCCAACACATTATGTTTGATCAGAAAAGCGGGAGGGGTGAGTCAGTGACCATTTCTTTTTATAATTTCATTCTTATGAAGTAGCTTCATCCTCATTTAAAAGACTTATGACTCTGCTGAAATAAATTAACACACACATTCTATATGAATTAATGAATTTATAATTTTCAGTACTTATTAAAAGTATCTTGTACATGGTATGGTTTTTAAATAATATAATACCCATCAATCCAAAAGAAAAGAGTCATTTTTAATGTGTTTTAGAAAGTAAAAAGTATTCTTTAACCTGTTTTTCACTATTATAAAAAAAGTTCACATTATTTATATATAGATTTTATATAACAAGAATGTCATAAAAATGATTATATGTATTAACTAAAATCCATATAATTTTTTCACTTTGCATCTTGTATGTCTTTACAATTACAATCCATTAAAATACATTTATTTTTTTTCTCACCCAATTGTAGGAAAGAAAATCCTTCATAGAAAAAAGTATAACATTCCATCCATTTAACTAATTCGACCAATTTTTATATCAGATATTTTCATTTTATAAGTTCATCTAAAACCATCTCTTAAAAATTTTATTTGTTTCTTTCTATAAATTTACATATCATTTTTCAACTTTGTTAACCCAATTTCACCTGACATAATGGTATTCATAATGTGTCATTTTCATCAATATCCTCTAAACGAAATAATTATAATCAATTCCAATACAACGTTCTTATTATTGAATGAAAATATACTTTCATTGGAAATGTCTTACATCAAAATCTATCTCGCAATACTTCATCTAATTTCTCAGTATGAAGAAACTTTGATAGTGATTAATCCATTTCACAAATTAATATATCACATTATAGTATTTTTTACAAGAATTTTTTTTAAATACATGGTTGGAAAAAATATCAGGATTCATATTTTAATTACTTACAAAATAAGAGCTTGAAATTGAAATCACCCACTCAAAAAATCACTTCGATGGTTCTAAAATCTTCTAGATAATTACTAAAACATCTTATAAAATAAAAAATCCACATCTTTGAAAAATTTATTTCTTTCATGAAAAAATTAGGGATCATTATGAAATTATATTAGGAAAATTATTTTATCAGAATGAGATCATAATAATTAATTTATTTATGGAAACATTAGAATGTAATTTTAAACCGATAATATATTATATCACTGAATGCTTGTTCTGTGCCAAACCTATAAAAAACATTCATCATGGAAATCTCCATCCAATTATTCCTTAATAAAAATTGTATAAAAATCTTTAAATAATTCCATCTTACAATTCCTTTATCTAATGACTTTTAGTTTTTTAACGTTACTAGAAAACTTATTCATTTCATTCCACAAGAATATAAAGTGGGAACTATTAAAACAATATACATTTCTTCCAAAATATAATTTTTTAAACACAAAACAAAAACATGTGTTCTTTGAAAAAACATCATAATATTTTACATGAAATCATTTATTCTCTTACACATCCTTGTTACCTTTGAAAAAAACATAACAACATGGTATGTTCATAAAAAAACAAAATATGGGATATAAAAGAAGGAAATAAACTATTAGTCCATGAAAGCATATAATCATATGAAATAATTTAAAAAAAAATACATACTTCTCACCATTATATACATATTATGTGAAACATGAGATTTATATATGCATATAAAACATAAATATAACATAACAGTGTGTTTGGAAAATACATACTTAATTTTTTAATCCTTATGACTACCTTATGATTTGTAACCCTCACCACTACCTTACAATTTAACCCTCATGACTAGATTATGGTGTAACCATCGCTGTTACATTTGGAGTAACCATACGATAAACCTACAACTAACACAGACCCACTGAAATGGAGGGAGATATATGTCCCACCCTTCATCATAAAAATTTCCCTATAACTATAAAAAATAATAAAACATGAATAATTTCATAAAATATTTCTTTTGAATTTAGTAAAATATTATTTCTAAAGTGGGGGTTTAAAGGAATTTTCCTCACAAATAACATATAACTATTCTAAGAAATTAATAGAATGAAATGAATATTTTTATAAAATATAAATAATCAAAATATAAGATAATATAAAAACTAATTCATGAAAAAAATATTCTTAATATCACATAAGGAATGATGAAGAAGGTCAACCAAAAGAATTGAATTGGGTTAAGAATTCCCAGGCGTCGGGTTTGCCTTACATCAATATTGAATAATCCATTGGTATAATTGTGAAACATGTGTTATTAATATTATAAAGAAACAAATTCATGTTTATTGCACCATATAAGATAATTTTATAACATCATTTGACCCATTTATTAATAACATTAAACAAATAATGATGAATTTCTCTCATAGAATTTTCTGATTCCCATATTTCTTCTCTAACCATGTGGTTTATCAAAAAATACTTTAACAGTTGGATTATTTTATTCCTCAATGTTTTTCGTCTTCCTTCGTGAATATGAATAGGTCTCTCTTCATTCGAAAGGTTCCCTTCTAGGTGAACTGCTTCTGGGCTGAAAAAATGAGATAAATCTGGAACATACTTTCTCAACATTGAAACATGATAAAATTTTGTACCTGAGATAAATTTAGAGGTAAATCTATTTCGTACGAAACATATCCAAATTTTTCATGCTTTCCTTTCTAACCAAAATGTATTACACTTTTCGATGGTGAGATTCTAATAAAAACATAGTCACATACCTCGAAAGAAAAGTATTTCATCTTGTTATCTGTGTAACTTTTCATCCTACTATAAGCTGTCATCATGTGTTTCTAGATCATCTTCACTTACTTTTCCACTAACTATACTATTTATGGTCCCATAAAATTTCTTTTTCCTGACATCGTCTCAAAAATGTTGGTGTTCGACACTTCTTCCCATATAATGCAGGAAAAGGTGCCATATATATACTGGAACAATATCAAAGAATATCCTTTAAATTTTGAATCGTCCGTTTGGACTACCCATCTGATTGAGAAAAAAATATGTACTAAAATTTAATTCTAATCCCAAAAACACCCGATGGCCTTTCCAAAAGTTTTAAGTAATCATGAGACCATAATCAGATAAAATGGAATTAGGAAATCCATGTAACATGAAAATATCTTTGAGGTATAGGCAAGAAAAATGATCCAAAGAAATTGTTTCTCTAATAGAATGGAAACGAAGATATTATTTCAGTTTATTAATAAAAACCTTCATTGTATTATTACATCATAATGTATTGGTTAGTCCCATAATAAATTCCATGGATTAATTTTCCTGTTTCCACTATGGGTCTAGTAAATGCTAAAGCATCCCCTTCAGTAAATGAAACCTTTTTACATGTTAAACATTTCATGGTAAAATTTGCAGCATCACATTTCATTCTAACCCACCCGTAATACATTATAATTTCATTATAAATCATTTTAATTAATGGAAAAACTAAATACAAAGAACTAAAAACTTCGCACAACAAATCTTTCTTCAGCTGAGAATCACAGGGAAGGCACTATCTTTGTCAAAATCACAAAACAAAATTTTTATCAATGTTAAATTTTGGAAACTTACCAACTTTATCCTAATATTATTTTTTCTATAGCTCCTCATCTACCTTTTTCACTTGCTAATTTCATTCAAAAAAAATAAATTCATGCACCAATAACATTCAAGCCAAACTCCTCATATAATTTATCAGGGGGTCATGTTCTAATCGTACCATGGTAATTAATACATGATGTTTTATTCTAAAGGTATCCACCTGGATGTTTCCATTAATTGGATAGTAATTGATAGTGGAATCATAATCATTTATCAGTTAAATCCATCTTCTCAACCTCATATTTAATTATTTTTTATGGAATATATACATCAGACATTTGTGGTTAGTATATATTTCACATTTGGAAATGTATAAATGAACCCTCCAAATTTTAAAAGAATGAACAACAGTTTCCAATTAAAAAACATGCGTGAGTTAATTTACCTCATGAGGTATTAGTTATGTTAAATAAATAAAGTAATTACTTGATCATTCTTCATCAGAACACAACCATGTCCTTTCAATGAATCATCATTGTAGATGAAAAAACGCTATTTATTGAAATCATGGACAAAACTAAAAAATTCACCAATATTATTTTCAATTCTTGAAAAAATTCATCAATTTAGTTTGTCCAAAAGAATTTAACTCTTTTTCTAGTTAACTTATTCAGTGGACTTGATTACCATGATGTTTTTTCAAAGAACATTTAGTAATAGCCTTCCAAACCATAAAAATATGAATCTTAGTTATATTTGTGGGATTTGGACATTTTTCATCAACTATCATTTTAGAAGGATCAATATTTATGACATCTTTGAAAATAATGTGACCAAGGAATGTGATTTGTTCTATCCAAAATTCCCACATTCTGAAAATTCAGTATAATTTCTCCTCATTTAAGGTATGAAAAACCCCTTAGATGTTTTTCATGCTCATCATTACTTCTAGAATATTACAGAATGTCATTAATAAACACAACCACAAACATATCCAAGAACTCATTAAATACTCTATTCATAGTATCCCTGTATATAAAAGGTGTATTATTTATCCCAAATGACATAAAAAATTCATAATGAAAATATCTAGTTCAAAAAACTTTTTTTGGATTGTTATGCTCCTTCACCTTTGGCTCATGGTACCCAAACTGATGTTAATCATGGATAATTAATGACCTCCTTAGAGATTATCAAAAAAGGAATTAATATAAGGAAAATGATACAAATTATTAAAAGTAATTTTATTCAATGATCTATATCAATGAAAAATTTAATGGAAACATCTATATTTTTAACAAATGAAATTGCAGGCCACCATAGTGAAGTGCTAGGATGAATGGAACCATTATCAAGAAACTCATGCAACTGATTTTTCAATTCAATAATTTTTACTTGAGACATTAAATATGGGGGTTTTGAAAATTTCTTAGCTTCAGTAAGTTTTTAAATTGTTAATTCAACTTCCCAATCTGGTATAACAATAGGTAACTCGTCAGAAAATACATCAAGGTATTCATTTACCACTAGGAATTAATTATTATGAATAGTTCACTTATTTTTAACAATTTGAGAATGATAACATTCATTTACATATTTCAATAATTTTTCATCTTCCTGATATGTCATCAATTGTATGGGTTCATTCTTGTATACAAACTGAAACACTTTCTAAAAAAACATCATTAGATCTACAATCAATCATGGAATTATAAATAGAAATCTAATCTATAACCAGAATGTCACCAAAATATACTAGGGGAAATAAAATTTGGTTTTTAGGTAATGTATTTCCATAGATAATAATATGAAGATTTTTAAATGCCTTTGTTTTTGTAGCATATCCCCTCTTGTATTAACAATGAGTTATTGTCTAATTTTCTCAGGTAATATTTCCATTTTACGAGAAAATATCATAGAAATAATGGAATGTGTAGTCCCTGTATAAAACAATACATCAGTTAAATATGAGAAAATAAACAAATTACTTATTTCCACTTTACTACATTGTTCGACATCGACTGGAGTAGTTGCAATGGATCTCACTACAATTTTCTTCTTATATCTTGGAAGCTTTCTATCACTCAGATAATTCTTTGGGAAGGAATTTTCATAATGACCCATCACACCACATTTGAAATACTTTATTGTTTTCATAACATGATTTATATTATGATAATTTTCATTGCAATATCAGGCTATATGTCCAACCATACAACATTGAAAACAATTCCAAATAATAATAATGCATTCCCCATGGAGCTTTTTACTACACTTTTGACATACTGGAAACTGAAATTTCTTACCAATATATTCCTTTTATTGATTCTTAACCATCACTTTCTATGTGTAACTCTTCTAGTATTTATTTGTCAAAGTACTTGTGATCATGAACGAACTCCATTTATACCCTCTCATCACATTGAAAATCTTTCTTATAACTTTTAAAATTTTAGGAGGCCAATTCCCTTCGAAATCGTGTCTTCAATCCAGAGTAAAAATGGTAGATTTTTCTATCATGATCCACAATATGATTTGGTTCATACCATTCCATTTGGGTGAAGTTTTCTTTATACAATTCCAATGAATCTTCATCTATTTTCCCTTAATTCAAGGAATTTCTTCTCCATCTAATATATAACCAGCTTATGAAAATAATTTCCATGTAAACGAATTTTTAATTCATTCCACCCGAAGAATTTAATCTTGTCAATATCCCTAAAATTCTTGACCATTTACAACCACTAATCAGCTTACACTTCATAACAGTAATTTAAAATACTATCATTTTGATTATATAAACATCCAAAAACATCGAATATGTTTCAGGGTATTTAATGAACCCTTTAGCCTCTACTAGGCCAGGAGATATAATGAAAGCATGAAGGTGTTGTCGCATAAATTGTTCCACTACAATAATGTTCCTTTGTGGTAGCTCTGCTTATTCTCATGCATGGATTCCCATGCCATTTATTTCTTACTTCAGGTGAGTAATTACTTTCAAAAACTGCTCGGTTCTATTTACCACCATTCCCTGTTGTGGAATCGGAATGATATAAGCCTCTTGGTTCCTTCCAAATTTAGATTCCATGTTTCTTATCTAGAAACCCATTTTGAACAGACATATCTTATTAGATTCAACATGATAATCCTTAAATTATATACTATTTCCACAAAAACATCAATTCTAAAACATGGATGGTATTCTATTAACATCATTGTAACCCTAAAAGTTATTTAAAACATGCTCTGATACCAACTATAAAGACCAGGCCTTAAATAGTACATAAGTTAGATATTTAAACTATATTTCACTTATTTAAAATCCAAATGAAATTACTGGTTTATAGTTTTTTAAATTTATGAAAAACCCAATACATATCAACCCACATTCCTACAAATTGGGTTCCTTTGAATGAAGATCCATTTTTTCCAATACATAAATCTTTTAACCTAAAACAAAAATGTTATTTCATTAAAAAACATAATTTTATATAACATGACTACCATATTTCAATTAAAAATCCATATAAACTATGATAAAACATTTTGAAAGATGGTATGGACATAAAATCTTATTAAGGGATATAAAAATAAAGTAATGAACCATTAGTCCAAGAAAATATATAAGAAAATGAAATCATTTTCATATAGACATACTTATGACCCTTACATACTTACTTTTTGAAAAAATATATGTTCGTAAACCTAGAAAAAATTAATAGAACACAAATTTATCTTAGGAAATTAATTAATTAATTCCCAAACCCTCACAATTGCCTAATTATTAGTATCCATCATGGTTACCTTACAATGTAACCATGATGGAAACATTATGGTGTAACCATGGTAGTTACACTTGGAGTAACCATATGACTGACCTCCAGCATACCCATACCCAATTAATTTTCAGGAGATATTTGTCCCAAAATTCATCATAAATAAATCACAAGAACCAGAACATAATCATAAAACATAAATAATTGGAAAAAAAATTAATTGGAATTTCATAAATTTAATTTTAAAAGTGGATTTTTAAAGGAATTACCCACACAAATATCATATAATGGATGTGAGAAATTAATAGAAAGAAATGAATATGTGTATACATTGTTACTAAACATAATAAAACATAATATAAACACAATTCATCCCAAAAATAATCTTACTAGAATAGAATGAATAATATAGATAGTTAACCAAAAGAATGGAAATTGGGTTCAAAATTTTCATACCTCGGGTTAGTAATACCTAAAACATGTTTAGACCTCCTGTATAATTGTTTGAAAAGTGTTATTAATTTTTTATTGACAATATTACTGTTTATAACACCTTATAAGATCATTTTATACCATTATTTGATACATTTATTAATAACATTCTATTATTTCCATTGTTTCGGTTGCGAGGTTCAAATGAAAAAAAAATTAATTTCTTATTCTATCATAACCCTCTTTTAATGGGTATAGGGTAACCCAAAAAAGACAACAAAGTCATAAAGTCATTAACTATTCCCCATAATTTCACAAGCCATCAAAAACATGGTGAAGAAAATAATTAAAATAACCCCCATAGACTCAAAAAGTGTTATGACCCACTTCCACTTTCTCATCACTACTCAACATGTTGTCCCATGAAAATTGAACAAGTGTTGTACTGATGTGAAAATTCATACACTCTCAAATATCCATACACAAATAAAAATGATCCGGTGATGTCTTCCTTCTCCGAACCTCATATGATGTAACTCCTTAAAGAAGTTTTGGTTGCATTGACCCTAGAATATATGCCACATTTCACAACATCACTGATTGCTCGCATAGAAGAAAACCACCACTAATGAAATTATGAAATAAAAAATGTAAAAAAAACCAAAATGACTCCATCCTATACACCGAAATCGTTATCAAAAGACTACCTCACTTTTATTAACCCTAATGTTGATTTTAGAAGGCCTAATACAACTCCACCCTAGTGACATCGATGTGCATAAATCCTCAAATCTCGAAACCACCACCATAACCACTCATAGAGAGCACAACAACCATCCAAAACACCCACCCTATTAGAGAAATCCACCATAAAACATCAGAATGACCACCCTCAACACAAATTTCCACGATTAAAAACCCTATTCTTTTGAAGATTTGACGATCGAATGCTACAAAAGATCAACCTCCCTTCGCCGCTGAAGAAAAACCTCCCCACAATGTAATATCCGAGCCATGAATGAACCCACATTGTAACAACCTAATATTTTAAATAATATTTTTTTCTTGAATTTGTGTATTATTTTATTTTATACGAAAAAACTATAACCTTTAATTAATGAAGTGATTATAAATAAAATAATACCACTACATTTTGATTATTATATGATCGTTGGTCAGTATGAATATTGGAAACTAAATTCTTAACGTTATGATTATTCATTATAAATGCATGTGATAATGGTTAATTAATATATAAAGAGGAGTTGATAACCTCATCCAGTAAACTCAGGCCATACGAAGCCCATCTGTAAGAGATTGAGAAAGAGGTTGCATCATTGGGCTTTGCTCTGGACCAAACACAAGCTGAAATCCAACATGTAAATCTTGAACAGAATCATATACGAGAGAAGTTCAAGTTGATAGAAATCACCACTAAAAAATGTTTTCCAAGTCACCCCAAGATTCTATCACCATAGCATATCCTACAATTAGGTCATATTCAAGTGTTATAAGGGGATATTTAACAAGACCATAGTTTTGTTGTGTAATCCTTTTGTATAAATAAAATTGTTATTTTTATTATGTTAAAATTTTCTATTTCAAATGTGTGGATAAATGTAGAATGAATTTATATAAGTTTCATATTATTGTTGAATTATGGAAAAATGGGTTTTTAAAATATATTTTGTATACTTTAAAAAATTAATAATGTAAATTGATTTTCAAAAAATAGTCTTCTATAGTTGTGACGAGTAAGAATTTTAGATTCTAATAAGATCAACATAATTTTTAGTGAAAAGTAAAGTATGAATAGTAATATTACCCTTATGAATAGTAATGTGACCAATGGAACAGTAACCTCACTTAAGAAAGTATAAAATAAATTTAGGAATCTTGAATGTCGAAGTGATATAATAGCATAAGTAAATAACTGCTTCACAAATTATTAGTTAAGTATTAGTATTTTTTTAGTAAAAAGGGTTTTTTACATAAAAATTAAATATATCATAATTAAAAATTGTTTTTATAAAATGGGCTTGTTTTTTGAATTATGATCATTGAAATTAGTTAGTGTGAATTTATGATATTTTTATAAAATGTTTTGTTTTTTTGTGAGTAGTAATGATACAATTTTGAGTTTCGGTGTGATTAATGACATCATTAATATTGTAATAATGATTTAATGATTCTGGTTGACTTTTTAATTATAAGATATGTTATGAGGTTTCCTAAGTGTCTAATACCATGGGAAAATATGTTGGGAAAGCCGATGGTTTTGCAAATACCACCGATGAGGTGTCCATTAGAAATTAATTAAATATTTCCTCACTTTTTCTTTAAATACCACCTCATTCCTTCACTAATTTCATTCCAAAATTATCATCAACGGTAGTCTGGTCTTTTTACCTCCCATGGATTCCCACTAAGGTGGCCTCAATCCCCAAAGGACCCAACTATTATGCTTTTGAAGTTACTCTTCAATGAAAGGGATCCTTTCACCCTTTTCTTTTAGGTCATGACTACCATTATGTTATGTCTTCTAGTATCCATTTTATATTGTGGGGTACGTTTTTAAATATCATTATTTCATTCCATTTTATTTCCAAAGGATGGTATACCCTTTCCACTCTTAGAAACATATATTCTTGATTTTTATGTAGTGTCGTAAGGTTGCAGAATTTTTCATAAAGGAATAACATGTTCTCTTTTCCTTCATGGTTCCATTTCATGTGGTATGTAATTCATGTATCCATACCATGTTCGTATGTATATTTTATTATATCCTTATATTTTATTAAAATTTATTTATCATTGGTTCATCTTTGTCCCCTCTCTTTCAATGTTTTCTAATAACATGTTTTGTAGTCGTTTTGCTGCAGAATTTTCCCCTCAAAATCTATCTCTTTTTACCAGGAAAATTTATTTTTTTATTCATTTGAATACCCAAATATATTTTAACTTATTGGTTTATTTAGTGAGACATAAAATTGATCAATTTTATTCTGTAATTGACATACATATAACCATCACTCCTTTTCCAGGGGTTATAAATGACATAATGATCTTATTTTTAAGAACTTTTAAAACACCACGATTTGGATGTGACACCCATTTATTTTAAACTAATTGAGTTATTTATAAAATTTATTATTTTGATCATTGAGTCCCACATGAAAATAAATAATAATGGTGCACCTTGATATTTTTTTAATGCATTGGATAATGAATTTAATCTCTAGAGATGACATGTTTCATGATACCCCGTTGAATAACCTTGGTAATTTTTATGACACCTTGGGGATGAACATTGGTGACATGTTCATTAATGTATAGATTAAATTTTGTAGCCTCAAATTTATGTTATTATTCCGGTTATTTTCATTATGATATGCCTCTGCTACAATTTTTCATGTATTTATGTTTTTCATCAAGTACTTATTGATATCTCAAGAAAACTAATTCCCTTGATTTTATTAATGGACCTTCTGCTCACCCATTCCTTTGTTGTATATATCTAGGTTATGAGATGATGTAGTTTTACATTGGATGAAATTTTCATGAGGCTTTACAAGGGGATTTAATAGCATGTTTTATGTTTTCATGTATTTTTCTCCTCATTTGCAAGACATTAGATTTTATGTTCCTCTGTTTGTAAAATGTAATGAAGAGTTATGTAATAAATTGGGGGTATTCCATAGTTGGTATCAAAGAATAGTTTAGTTATTTATGGATATTAGTATATGAAGACTTTTTAATAACCCTATATAAAAGTTAAAATAGAGTAAAACTTCTTGGTATTTTGGTGAAATTTTAAGTTTGTTGTTTCTAAACAAATAAATCAATGCCTGGATAATAACAATTGGATGTGGATCTGACACATATATACCTAGGAGTAAAAACTCTGACAAGGTGTTTTGGACTTGACCTTGAGTATCCAGTTACATGAAAATAGGCCTTACTGCACTACTAGTTTGACACTCCTAGGGGATATATTTGGTCAATCACAATCTTTTTTAGGAATCATTATGAATGATTTATAGAGAAGTGTAATGGTTTAAGCATGATGTTTTATGACATAAAATCCATTATAGTTAAAAGATTCATAATTGAAATAAGCATCTAACTAGGGTTTTATTATTTTAGAAAATGTCAAGCAATAGGAGGAACCATGAAAATGTTGACTGTAATAGACTATGCACCGGCGACCCTCCGATGGAATCCAGAATGACAAAAATCATGAGAATGATGAACCAAGTGACTCATGTTATGGGAAATAACATGAATCAAGTTGAGAGACTGATCTCACTGCGATGGGAAAAACATTCTATCGAGTCCTCTATGTGTCAACAACCACCATCCTTTAGAGGATCTACCAACCCATTGATGGATAAACAGTGGATCTACTCTATATAGAAGATATTTTCTGTTCTCCGCTATTTAGAGCAGGAGAAGGTCACCCTTGCTGTATACTGCTTAAATATAGAAGATGATCAGTGGTGGTAACTGATTAAAAACATGAGGCCATGAGTGGAGGTTGATGCTATGGAGCGGGAATAGTTTAGTGTGATCTTATCCGGCAAGTATTTCCCTCCTTTCATGAGAACAAGAATGGAGAATGAGTTTCTTGGGCTGAAATAGTTGGAGAATGAATCTATGGGAAGCTACAATATGAGATTCAAAAGGCTATCACATGAAAACTCTATCTTATTCATGGATCCAAATGGCAAGGTTGACAGATTCTTTGGTGGACGAAGATCTCATATATAGAAGAATATATCCAACTGAGACTATGATAGGTATGAGGTGATTGTGAGGAGTGTAAGGAATGTCAAAATAGTGTTTGGTGATACTCAATGGTCTCATAAATCCAATGACAATAAAAGATATCTGAATCCAAGATTAGGGAGGAATTTTGTTTAGGGAAGAGGAGAAAAGCAAGTGACGAATCCCACAAGTAATAAATGTGGGATGAAGTATTTGGGGAACTGCCAACTCAGGGGCGGGAAGTGATACAAGTGTGGAAAAGATGTACATATAGCATGAAAATGTCATAGTGATTTGAAGCCTCAACTCCTAAACACTAAAGACAAATAGAAGATTGTGTAGTCCCAACCGTATGTCCAATTATATAAGTGTAGAAAACTTGGGCACCATCCCAATCACCATCCAAATATGATGGTATTGGAGGGGAATCACAATCAGCCTCAGCATCGGCCAAAAGAACAATTTTTCACTTTTCCAATCAATAAGGTTGATGTTGAAGCACCAAATTATGTGGTGGATGATAATCATTTTGTTTACTCAATAGATATAACATACTTTGTTTTATTCTAGTTCTACACATTCCATTACTTTTTCCATGTTTTCAATGAATTTAGAATCAACCCCCAATTTTCTAAAAGTAGAGTTTTCTGTCAAGTCTCCTAGTGGGTTTATCCAAGCAACATCAGTATTTAGAAACACTGGTATTTAGGTTAGTTAGCATGATCTTATCACAAATCTAGTAGTCATTCCCATGCTGGAATTTGACATTACACTAGGGATTGACAGGATCTCAAAGTATAATGCAATTTTCAAATATAGAAGTAAAGAAATCCCAGTAGTCTTAAATAAAAAACCTACAGTTATCTTCCAATGAGAGATAACTCAAACTAGTCATTATCTAAAAGAACCTCCTATATCTATCATTAAGGTGTTTTTGGTGAATAAGAATAAATAACAAAGAGTTTAAGGATATAAAATGTCCCTGTCATCTATGAATACATTGAAGTATTTCCTAAGGAGTTACCCGAACCTCCCCCATAAAGAGAGGAAGAGTTATACAATGAACTCTTTCCTAGATCTGATCTGATTTCAAAGACCCCGTAAAGGATGGAATGTTTGGAGCTAGAGAAATTAAAGAAGAAACTCCAAGATCTTTTGAAGAAGGGGTTTATCCATCCAAGTGTGTCTCATTGGGGAGAAAATATTCTCTTTGTGAAGAAGAAGGATGGATCAATGTAGATGTGCATTGATTATAGAGAAAAAATGAGATCATAATGAAGAAAAAATACCCTCTCCCATGAAATGATGTTTTTTTTGACAAACTTCATGAGGCTCTATTTGTCTATAAGATTGATCTTCAATTTGGTTATCATCAATTGAGGGTTAAGAAAGGAGATATTCCAAAAACTACATTCCGATCAAGATATAGGAATTATGAGTTTGTTGTTATGAACTTCAAACTAACTAATGCACATGCTATTTTTATGGATTTTATGAATAGAGTCTTTAAGAACTACCTTGATAACTTTTTATTTGTTTTTATTAATGATATTATGTCATATTACAAAAGTTGTGGGGAGTATAATGATCATCTATGGGTTATTTATCAAACTATTTGAAAGGATAGGCTTTTTAAAAAGTTCATAAAATGTGAATTTTTGTAACAATATGTTTTTTATTGGGGAACATTGTTTCTAATGAAAGAATCACAATTGAACATGCAAATACAAAAGTTGTAGAAGAGTGGCCTCAACCAACAATAATAATTGAGATTTGTAGTTTCCTTGGACTAGAAGGATATTATAGGAGGTTTCAGAAAAAAAACCATGACATTCAAATAAATTAACAATGTTATCTTTAAAATGGGTCATGTTTATCTGGACAAAGGAGTATAAGGAATGTTTTCAAGAGATGAAGAAGATATTGGTTACTGCACAAATGTTAAATCTACCCTCAAGTGGAGAAGGATTCATTATTTTTCTTGATTCATCTCTGAATGGGCTTGGGTTCATCCTCACACAAAATTACAATGTCATTTCTTATGTTTCTCAATAGTTGAAGACTAATGAGTAGAACTATCTGATGCAATATCGAGAGTTTGAGGGGTTTTTTTTTCTCAGAAGACAAGGGGGCACTATCTTTATGGGGAGAAATGTGATATATACAGAAACCATCAATGTTTTTAGTATATTTTCACACAGATGGAATAGAACATGAGAGAAAGGAGATGGTTGGAACTTCTTAATTACTATGATTGTTCAATTCATTATCCTCTTGGAAGAGAAATCAATGTTGTAGATGCACTAAGTAGGAATGAAACAGTTCTTATTTCCATGATGAGGATTCCATGATATACTTTGATGAATGACCTAGTAAATCTAGAAATGGGAATTATAAAGGGAAATCATCAACCATAACCCAAATGATATTTGAACCGTCATTACTAGAGAAGATAATGAAAGCTCAGAAAGAATATACTTTTCTACTGATGAAGATTGAGACTGTGAATGATGGAAAGTATCCTATATTCAATATTGATCAAGAATATGTACTAAAATTTCATACAAGACTATGTGTTCCATATATTCCAAAAATAAATAAGGTGCATATGGATGATGCTCATAGATCTACGTTCTCTATACACCCATGAATCACGAAAATGTATAGAGACCATTTTGATCATTATTGGTGGGATAATATGAAAAATGAGACTGCTGACTACACATCAAGTTGCCTCGTATGTCAGAAAGTGAAGGAATAATGAAAAATTTCTAAAGGGGTATTGCAACCAATACCCATACCAGAATGGAAGTGGGACAATATCACTAGGGACTTCATCACTGGTCTCCCAAGAACATCCAAAGGAAACGATGCAATATGGGTTGTTGTGGACCATCTCACCAAGACTGCTAATTTTATCTTTATTCGGGAATATTTCTCTCTCGATCAACTTTCTATGATTTGTGTGAAGGAAGTGGTAAGACTACTTGGAGTATAATTTTCGATCTTATCTGATAGTGATCCAAGTTTCACAACAGAATTATGGAGGAGTCTTCAACATGCTATGTGTAATGAATTGAATTTCAGTATGACCTATCACCCCAAATGGATATCCAATCTAAATGGACTATTCAGACAATATAGGATATGCTGAGAACATGCTCAATGAATTTATTGTTGGATGGGATCAACATCTCCCTTTAGTTGAGTTCTCTTATAACAATAACAACCACCCAAGCATTCAAATTACACCACATGAAGCTCTATATGGTATACAATGTAGAACTCCTACTTATTATCATGAAGCTGGTAAGAGAAAGCTTCTTGGGCCTGATCTAGTGAAATAGAAGGAAAAAAAGGTTCATGCCATCTAGCAACACATTATGGCCGCTCAGATTCAGCAAAAGAGCTATGCTGACAACTGTAGATCGGACTTGGAGTTTGATGTTTTTTAAAAAGTCTTTCATCAAATTTTACCTTGGAATAGAATCATGAGTTTTGGAAAGAAGTAGAAGCTCAAACATAGGTACATTGGCCCCTATGAAATCCTGGACCATGTAAGAGAACTGGAAAATCAGAATGCACTTCCTCCGAAAATAGCAGATGTTCATGATGTCATCCATGTATTGCTCTTGAGGAAGTTCATACATGACCCTTCCCAATTACTAAATCTAGAGGTGCTACAACCAGAACATAGCCTCTTTTATGAAGAGAAACTAGTGGAGATCATGGATCATTGGGACAAGGTTATATGCAATAAAACTACCCACCTAGTTAAGGTGTTTTGGAGAAACAAAAAATTAAATGAAGCAATGTTGGAACCAGATGAGTCTATGAGGTAGAAGTACCCACACTTTTTCTATTCTGAGGGTAAGAGATAAAATTTCGAGGAAAAAATTTCTTAAGAGAAGAAGAATGTAATGACCTGATCTTTTGAATAATTGTTTTTTCTTGAATTTTTATATTATTTTATTTTATACACAAAAACTACATCCTTTAACTAATGAAGTGGGTATAATTAAAATAATACCATTGGGTTTTGAATGTTATATGAACATAGGTCAATATGACCATTTGAAACTAAATTCTTAATGTTATGATTATTGGTTGTAAATACATGTGATCATGGTTAATTAATATAGAAAGAGGATTTGATAGCCTCATCTAGTAGACCAGGCCATAAGAATCCCATCTTTGAGCGCATGGGAAGGAGGTTGCATCACTGGTCTTTGCTCTGGACAAAGCCCAAGCTGAATGCTAATAAGTAAATCTTGAATGAAATCGCTTACATGAGAATTTCAAGCTGATTGAAATCACCACTCAGTAAATGTTGTCTGGGCCACCCCAAGATTCTATCACCATATCACATCTTACACTTAAGTCATATGCAAGTGTTATAATATGATATTTAATAAGACCTTATTTTCTTTGTGAAATCCTTTTATATAAATAAAATTTTTATTTCTTATTATATTAAATTTGTGAATTTCAATTATCCGGATAAATGCAGGATGAATTTATAAAAGTTCTATATTATTGATGAATTTGGGAAATGGTTATTTCAAAATGTTTTTGGTATACTTTAAATAATTAATAATATAAATTTATTTTTAAAAAATGGTCTTTTAAAGTCATGAACAATAATATATTTAGAGTCTAATAAGATCAACATAATATTTAGTGAATAAAAAATTATCTATAGTAATATTATCCTTAGGAATTGTAATGTGACCAATGGAATAGAAACCACACTTAAGAATGTATAAAAATAAATTAATCATCTTTAATGGTGAAGTGATATAATAGTATAAGTAAATAACCGTTTCAAAATTTATTTGTTAAGTATTAGTATTTTTTGTATAAATAGTGTTTTTACATAAAAATTTATTATATCATAATTAAAAAATTATTTTTATAATATTTAATTCATTTTTTTAATTCAAAGAATCAAAATTACGTTTGGGTGAATTTATGCGATTTTAAAAAAATATATTGTTTTCCATTGAGTATTAAAAATATAGTTTTGAGTTTCAGTGTGATTTGTGACATCATTAATGATTTAATAATGATTTAATAATTCTGGTAGACTTTTCAATAGAAATATTATTTAAGAGGTGTCCCATGTGGCCAATGACATGGGAAATATTATTTGGATGACCATGGTTTTGCAAATACCACATATGAGGTGTCCCATGAGAATTAATTAAATATTCTATCAATTTTTCTATAAATACCAAACTATTACTTCATTAATTTTATTCAAAATTCATCATCTATAAAGATATTGTATTTTTACCTCCCAAGGAGTCCCCCCCCCCAAGGATCCCTAAATCCCCCATGGTCCCATGCTTCATTCCTTCAATGTTACTCTTCCAGGTAAGGGAACCTTTCACCCTTCTCTTTTAAGTTATGACAACCTTTACGTTATGTCTTCTAGTATCCATTTTATTATGTGGGGTTATGTTCTTCTATATAATTACTACAACCCATTTAATTTTCAAATGATGATATACCCTTTCCACTCTGATCAACCACTTTTGTGGATATTTAAGTTACACTGTAAAGCTGCCGAATTTTCGTAAGTGAAATTTCATCTTCCTTTTTTGTTCAGGTTTCTTTTTAATGTGGTATATTGTTATAATATCCATAAAATATTCTTATTTATAATTTATTTTGTCCATATACATTATTATTATTTATTTCTAAGTGGTTTATCCTTTCCACTCTCATTCAATGTTTTTTAAAAACATGTTATGTAGTGTTTATGCAATTAAATATTTGTCTCAAAATATCTCTCTTTTTCTCAAGAAATTTTATTGTTTTATTTATGTGAATGCCCAAATATATTTTCATTTATAATTTTATTCATCGAGACATAGAATTGATCTATTTTATTCAATAATTTACATACATATAACCTTCACTCCCTTTCCATGGCTTATAAATGACATAATGATCATAATTTTTTGCACTTTCAAAACGTCCCAATTTTGACTTGAAACCAATTTCTTTGACTTTCTATGGGTTATTAATGAAATAAATAATTTTTATATTTGTAACTCACATGAAAATTATGAAATATTAAGGGTGATCCTTGATATCCCTCCAATGCATTAGGTAAATAATTTAATCTCGAGGGATGAAAATTTTGACAGTACTTTGGTGAATAACCTTGGTAATTTTTATAGCACCTTGGGGATGAACCATGGTGACATGTTTATGAATGTATAAATAAAATGTTGTATCCATGTATTCATGTTATGTTTTATGTTCTGTTAATTATGATATGTCTCTACTTCCATTGATCACATCTTTATGTTTTTCATCATGTTCTTATTGATATCACAAGTAAACCGATTCCCTTTCCTTCTTTACTGGGCCTTTAGCTCACCATTTCCTTTTATGTATGACTCCAGGTTATGATATGCAGGAGTTGTACATTGGATGGAATTTTAAAGAGAATTTTCTAGTGGTTTTAGAAGAGTTTTTAATGTTTTCATGTATTTTGTCCCAGATTTCCAAGACACTAGACATTAAAGGCAC
Source organism: Viscum album (assembly GCA_963277665.1). Classification (NCBI taxonomy): domain Eukaryota; kingdom Viridiplantae; phylum Streptophyta; class Magnoliopsida; order Santalales; family Viscaceae; genus Viscum; species Viscum album. The sequence goes on along the minus strand of OY728143.1, from coordinate 54,104,209 downwards.
TCTGTTTGTAAAATGTAATGAAATGTTCTGTAATAAAAAGATGAAGTGGCATACCCATGAACTTGAGACATATCCATATAATAAATTCACCCCGATACATCTTCATAAATGAACCAAAAATGAACCTCACCCCTACCAGGAAATATCACCAATGAAGGAATACACCCCACTACATTGCCAGACCCGAACCACGAACAAACCTCATCACCACCCGAAAAATCAGCATAGAAGAATGCACCCCAACACACTTCTAGAACTAATACATGGATGAAACTAACTTCCACATTATACATTTTTGTGAATGATCATACCCCACCATTGAATAATGAACCCAACACTGCCAGATCAAAGCCCGCCTGAAATGATGCATAGAGAGATTGACACCTCTATATCCATGCTAGAACAGCCAAAACCCATCCCAAAATGAGACCATTGTGTGGAAAACTTGCATGGAGAGCACCACCAAGAATTAAACACATCCCACCAATGTTTAAGGAATGGAAGGAAATTACAGGGGGGAACCATACACCCGCTTCTCCCCTTACGTTATAATCTGTATGCTTCACTTGATTTCTATAGTTGTTTCAAAATGAATTTTAAAATATAAATGAATAATAACTCTAAAAGTATAATGAAATGGTGTTAATATTTTCAAAATTATAAAATTATTCCATAAATCAATTTGTCTCTAAACTATGATGATCAATCATTAGTCAAATCATTAGTGATACTTGTATAGATTATTTTGGTGGTTCTTCGATTGTATCAAACTTGTTTCAACATATACCATAAATATTATGCATATAAGATAATTAAAGAACATAATATTGGTCATAACATACATTTTAAAAACTTTCTTCACAATTACAATGGTTTTACAACTATCTTTTATGGATTTCATGGAAATTGAAGACACATTGTCCACGATGTCGGTAAATTGACACATCACAGATGATTTTTATATTTTTAGAATAAGAGGAAGAGGAGATGAATAATGATATGGAAAGCTTCCATAAACATGATAAAAATATATAAAATATATAATAACATATTTTTCATGATTCTTGGATAAGTTTTGGAGACCAAAGTATAATAAAATAAATGAATTGAAATGAAAACACAAAAAAATAAAATGAATTTTTACCTCATGATATCTTCTCCATGAGATCCCATTAAGGACTTTGGTTTTTGCCTTATAGTAACACCAGAATGTCATGATGTGGGTAAGGGACTTGGGAAGGGGATTGGGTGGAATTTAGAAAATTTTCAATGATTTAGAGTTGTGATATGAATAGAGGGTGAGGGTGGTATTTAAAGTGGAAGAGGAGGGGTTTTCTATTTTTTAAATCATTAGATTAATATTATAGCTAAAATATATAAATAGTCCTGATTCATGTGACCCCAAATAGTATTTAGAACATTTCAATTCAAACAAAGAGAGATTACATCATCCATAATTCTAGTAATTGTGTAGATTACAGATAATGTATATATATATGTTAAATTACTATATTTTTTTTATTAATTAAAAATTCATGAATATCCGAAAAATAACAAAAATTCACCCTAACATTTTTTTACGTGTAAAATTAAAAAATTAACTCCATTTCTAAAATAATTTCATAAATATAAGAAAATTAATTGATAAATAAAATTATAATTTATTCGAAAAATTAAAATTTTAAAACTACAACTCATTTTATATCATCTCGAAAAATTAGTCAAGATATCATTATCATATAAACTTATGAAAATAAAATAATAAAATGATTTACTATTCATAAAGTTCATATTAATATTCATACTACTAATCCTTAGGGTATGTTACTTTTCCCCAAAAAAATACAGTCAGTTCTATCAACTCCAAATAACATACTGCTTGCAACCATATATGGATGTTTTTCGAAATTCCAATCATAAAAGCATCAAAATTATGTTTAATGGATATTTTATAACTATCTCTTTAAAAAATAGATTATTTATAAAATTAGTGTTTCCTATATTTCAATTTAGTTTTATTACCTTGGGGTGTGACATGTCCATATGATGATGATGTCATAATATATAATTTCTAGATGCTTGGAATCATATATGTATAAATGGAATATAGTAATCCCCTTCGAATCAAAGTAAAACATGATAACTAAAATATTTTCATGGATGTAAGATTAGTATTTCAAGAATGTTTTTGGAATGAAAAGTATAATCTTATTTTATCAATATATCCATACGAGATGGTAGAATCATTGATTAGAATTCATTGTTATTCCATTATTGAATGTTTCATGATAATATAGGATAATGAAATCAAAGTTAGGTAACAGATGACACCCTAAGCTTATTAAGTGGTACAATTCCATATGATTATATGGTTCTCATTATAACTATATATTTACATATTGATAAATAGTATCCATGCATTACTCTTCCTACATCGAGTGTCAATGTACTTCAGAGCTTCCCTATAAATATTCTTGTGGAATTAACCACTCAATCCAAATGCTTGGTTTGGAACCCTCATTATACCACACACCATACAGGGTGTTATAACCCTATATCTAGCGTGTGAACAACTCTAAACTTTCCTATGATGATATGCACTCACCATACACCGTGAAAGTTTTATATGGTCTCTATGTGATATACATCTCACATAAAAGTCAATGGAATGCCCATTCATGGGTAGGATACAATGTGTTTTAGACAAACTCTCAAATGTGGTCTATGATAACCCACTATTTGTGCTTATGGATGGCATTAATTTTTAAATAAAAATCACACTAAAAATAGTTCTTACTATATTTATATGTATTCTAATTAATATAAATCCGTTTATCCACTTCCACATAATTAATATACATCCAATGAAATATACTATATTACATGGACATCTCATTGATTAAATTTTTTTTATTAATTATGAAAAATTACACTCACGGACTATATATACCACCAATTTTTCTTTTGGAATATGAAATCCAATGATTACTTCATTATTTTTTCAAATTTATGCACATCCTTTTCATTGTTGTAAATAAATTTTCATGTTAATACATTGGATGAAGTTTGTTCTAGAGATTACTAATACTGATAAATCTATTAGGATTTTAAACACAATGTATTCAAATAAATTTCATTAACTTATTAAAAAATGAGTACATTATTCTTAATCCTTTAATCTGTGTTACATTTAATTTTTTTATCAATCTTTTATATCATGGACACATCTACGTCTTAATTTTTTATATCTTCTTCAATATATTAAAATCAATGACTCTTACTACTTCATTGATCAACATTTAAAACCAATACAAAGGAAATACAATTAAAACAATACAAAATTGCTGATATTTAATAAAAATATTATTTTAACATATAGACACATAAACACAATTTTTTTTGAAAAGTATTGTTCTAAATCCTTAAATCAATATATATGGTAAAATTATATTGGATATTTATTCTAATGATATATATTGAAATTTTTTAAAATAAATCAATGATATTAGTCATCTATGGATTTAAAAGACTGAATATCATTTAAAAAATACATGATTCAATGAAAAGAGTTAATATTGTTGTTTATATAAAATTAAAATTTTAACAAGTTATAAACAAAATTCTATATGTTTTCTATATTAAAAAATATTTTAAAATGAATAATATTATTTCCTGAAATATTATTTTATAATATAAATTGTTTTAAAAATATATAACTATTTTATATATATATAATAAATCATAAAAAATTACAAGTTTCATTAAAAACATATTTTTGGAAAAAATAATAATCCTTTAGGGTAAAATATTTAAAAAATACATAGTAATATAACTATGATATAATGGGTTTAAATTCATGTAATTTTAATATATTCTAAATTCTAAAAATTATATTTTAATTAAAAACCTAAATAAATTAACTTTAAAGGTAGAGTTGTGTCAAAATTTCTGATGTGGTGTTTACATACAACAATAGAGTCTCATATATTTTAGTAATTCTATCCCATAAATAGATATACGTAATCTAGGTGAATATACTTGAATTAAAGGAATCATTAATTAGGTATTCATAAATTAAATTCCCTAGATTAAAATTTATGGTTATACATAGAAAACAAAGAGGGAAGGAAATGGAAATAATAGATCATTTAACCAAAATATATATAAAACAACTAAAACATAATAAAATAAAGTGGATTGAGATAAAATAAAATATCTCCATTGTATTAATAGAAACATTTAAGGATGTTGAAATTTTTGAAAAACACCTTTGAAAAAAAATTGAAATGTATCAGCCATAGAGGGAGCATAAATCACATTGTTTTATAATACGAGTTCTATATCACTACTAATAAATAAATATATTAATTATCGAATCATTAATATAACATAAATACCACGACATCATGTACATTTAAATATGAAAATTATATTTAGATGAAATCCAAAATTTTGATTTCGAAATCATTTTTGACATTTACATGGAACACAAAAATACATATCCCTTTGGAAAAAAATATTGAAACGTTAATGTGATTTTTTTAAAAAAAATTAAAAAATATCCAATAATGGAGATATGACCGTGATATAATGTTTTTTTAAATAATTTTCCAGTGATGAAATGATTTATAATGAAAGTAAATGTACCTTTTTATTATTTTGATTTCCCCTTTGTTGAAAACAAACATTTTAATGAGTGAAATAATATATTTGAACTAAAACATCATATTTATAAAGAAAATTAGAGTATAAAAAATTATAATGGGTATAACCCAATTAATGAAGAGTAAATTTCATGGTAAAACTTTATAAATGATGGAAAAGATATTTGATCTGTCAATACCCCTTCTGGGAAACATACTCCATGAAATATGAAATATTTGAATATGGTTTTATGTAGATAAAATTTAAATAATTAGAGAGTACAACATAATAATATAAAATTGTATATTTTCCCCTACTTATATAAAATATTTCAAGGAATTCGATCAAAATTAATGAATGAATATTTAGTTAAAAAATACATTTGGATGGGGTAACATTTGTGTCTACATTTTCTTGATGAAAAGAAAATTATTTGCCTTTATATATCCCAACATTTAATAGTAATAAATTTTTAGAACATGTATGGGATATTAAATAAATATAAATTTCTACATAAATGTACAATGGTGAAAAACATGTAACTTTATTCATTGAAAAATAATTGAGGAAAAAACCTTTATAAAATAAGTATTCAATTTATTCAAAAACCTATTAACAAGGGGTCTTGTAATTGAACATTAAATACCACTATTAAAATATATTTTAGGATATGATATCACAAATAGAAAGTAAATATACAATATAAATGCAATTAGGTACATAATACCAAATATGGATCAATGTGAAGAATTTATTTTGAAAAAACAATTACCATGGTCAATAGTTATTCCCCAAAGTCACAAAATTCCTTGAATAATAAAATTAAGTTCGTTAAATACATATCGAATAACATTATTAATAAATATAACTTTTTATAATCTTTGTTTACAATAATTGTAAACACATTAATGTTTGATAGTTTCCTACTATTTTTAAATATATGTGTAAGTAATATTTATCATTTTTATATCACACTTGATTTTAGGTATGTCATTTTTTTAATGATTCTCATTTTATGCCTACAGTTGTTGTGATTAATTTATCGTGGATTTTGAATTATTAAATATAATGTAATTAGACACCTAGGTAATAGAACAATTTACATCTTGAATTGGTATTTACAACATAGATTATTTATTGTCTTGGTGTTATGACTTACTTTAATTGTGTGAATGAGTTTATAGAATTAATTGGTTCATCATAGGAGAAACAATCATAATAAGATTTCATTTATTTTCATGATATAGAAATTTTTATTTCATAATATATGACATCATTTTCAATAAAATCATGAAATCAGAGACCCATAGTGTATTTAACATAAATAAAACACTAATCTCATGGTTAAAATAATAAAACTGATATGTATCCACATAACCCATTCAATGGATGGTTTAGTTTTTATATATAATATACTTAAATATCTATATTTACCATCTTTTCACCATAATAAAACTTTTATTTACTACCTGCTATATATCCAAAAAATTGTAGATATCATCGAAACCTGGGGAAATGAAAACAAAAGATATGGGTGAGGTTAAAAAATCTGTAAGTGAATACCTTTATATATTTTTTACAATGTTAGATAAAAATATTAGGATAAGACATGGGATGTGGAGGAAATTAAAATTAAAATTCACTAGTAACAATATGAGTTTTCCATAAATCATTATAAAAGGACATGTAACTTCCAAATGGAAAAACATATACCATGAAAATAGTGTTTCAAATCTTGAGAAAAGAAGGATCGTAATCATATGATTTTAGAATTTCATATAACAAGGATTTATGGTTTAAACATAGCCATATAAAAATGATTTTATTTTGATTAGAAAAATATTTTATTCATATAGTGAACAAAAAATATTCCCATACTTCTTCTAGTAAAAAACCAAATATTACACTCGATGTTGTGACAAAAAAATCCACACACAGAATGTTCAAAATAATCAATATTATAATGATTAAAATACTTATCTATAGAGACAAAAAAAAAATATCAAATTCACTTGAGCAAGTTACTAGTCACCTACCAACTTTATACACCCATATGTCTACCTCTTAAAATAATTGATCATCATATCTAAAATAACCCTTGGAAAAATAATGGGTTTCTTTAACAATTCCAAAACATCATATATCAAGACCATAATTAATTTTATCATATAAAAAATATCACTGTACAAATGCAATAATAATTTCATATAGAGAGCAATGAAAACATTACATCATCATTAAAAATTCTTAGAGGGTAAATACATGTGAAAACTTAATTCTTTTCACTAAAACTTTTTAAAAATTGAAATATAGATTACACTAAATTTTTTTTATGAATTAGAAGAGAAGTGATATGAAATCATTATTATAAATTATTATAAATAAAAAGATATGGATATATATATATATATATATATATATTCAAAATGAATAAGTGAATTTTTTTAACAAACATTAGTTTTAAAATAAAATTTATTAATTGATAGATAAATAAGTATTATTTTGTTTAAAAAATCGATGTCAACTAAATTTAAAATCTATGGTTTTTAAAAAATATTTATTAATATAGAATTCAAAAAAACATAATGTTTTCAAAAATAGATATAGAAAAATAGAAAAAATTATTCATTTAAAACTTATCATTAAAATTTGAACGATGAAAAATAAAAAACTAAAATATAGAAATAAGATTTTTAGTGAATAATAATACATTAAATTTAAAAAAGTATTGAGAAGACATTGAATCATTTTAAAATTACCATTTAAGAACCCTAATTCATTAAAATGATAATAGATCCTTTGATATAAAATTAATAATTTTGGGGAAAATTATTATTAGAGATATAAATAATATTACATTCAATTATATAAATAAAAAATTTCCAGGATTTAAAATCATTAATGTGATGGTAAAATCCATAAAAATAAATGTTAATTATCCAAAAAAAATCATTTAAATGAAAAATTAGAATCCTTTAGGATGAATAAATTGGTGTATATTTTGATTTCACCTGAAATGAAAGTGTAAATATATCTAAAGATAATATTATGTAATAATAGATAAATCTAAAAAAAATGTAAAAATAAGAGTTATCATAACCATTACAGTTGAAATGGGTCATGAAAACATATTACATACTCTGTGACATTTTAAAAAAAAATCATGAGAGGTATAATATTAAGAAACACATTTAATATCATAAAATATAATAGAAAAAGTATTAAATATTATAATATGGTTTTATTCCCACCACTAAAAAGGAAACACAGTTTATTGATTAGACGTGTCTAAGAAATTAAAATTTGAGATATGGAAACTCCTATGATATTTTAAAATTCTCACATCAAAACTACATGATTTTTTAGAAATGTAATAAAAATAAAAAATTATAATGAAAATAAAATTCATGATATTATATATAAAATTTTTAGTATGTAACCCACATAAATAAAATTTGGGGCATAATACTAAATATGTCTTAAAGGGAGTAATTTGAGACTAAATACCCTTTCCTTGTTAAATATCTTCTATGATGACATTGTATCATCCTGTAAAAAACATATCTACCTAAATAATCGATTTTATTACCATAGTTATTTATATTTTTGATATATATCCCTCATTTTTAATTAATTACACTGGGTATAGAGATTAGTTATACCATATTTTAAAAATAAGGAATTAATAACTTCAACTACATACATTTGTTTTATAATGGTGGTTTAATACCAATAATTTGACATTAATTTAATCATTCATATATAATTTTTTATAGTTTAATTTATATATTCTGTTTATTTATAATTATTTAATACTACTGTATAAGTGTTTTAATTACATTGTGTGAAAATGGAATCATGATTGACATATTTCATTAATTATTAACTAATGAAAAAAATTCATGGGTCATAAGTTAAATACATAACATATTATTTAACGTACCATATACCAACAATTATTTTCTTATTATATTTTCAAATAATTATAATTAATGTTCCAATTTTATTCTATAATAGACTATTACTTCAAAGTTAATTAAGGTGGTAATGTCAACCCAAATGTGGCGACACATTAACTCAATTAGTGAGTATTGTAAAGGAAATGTTGATTTATACATAATATCAATATTAAATTGATATTATTTTTAATTTCTATGATATTAATCCCTGTTTTAATATTATTGTATAATTGTAGAAAATATAAATTAAAATTAATAAAATGATTCTTCAAGGATGTAGTAGCCCACAAACACGCGTGATTGACATTTAATTGCATCAAAATATTGATAAAAATCAGTAAATAAGTGTTTTGATAATAATTTAAAAAAATATAATCATACTAATGATATTATTTTCAATTTTTTTTACTTTGGTATGATATTTTGAAGAATAATATTAATAACCAAAATATATGATTTTGATAATACATACATTGGAGACTTAATTTGGTCTCGGATGTTCTGTTGAAATTGATTTTCTACTGATAAATATGATTTAATAAGAAATTATATATGATGGATAAGGTTTAAAGTAGAGTAATTTTGTATATTTTTTAGGTGTAATTAAAATTGGTGGGTTTTAATCAAAAGAGTTTAGGTGATCCAATTTTATATTAGAGAACATTACAGTTTGTGAAATACCCTTTAAATTTTAATAGTTCCATGACACTGTTAAAAGGTAAATAGATTAGAAGATTATAAATAATGGAGTGTGAGATATTTTATTTCTATAAACTAGTATAAAATTTTACTTTAATTTTTTTAATATGTTTTTTTTAAATTATGGTATATATTTTACTCATATAGTTTAAAACAAGTTAAAAAGTTCGTAACAATGTGATTTCAGGATTTATTGAAATTATAACATAAAAAATATAACAAAATTATAGTGTTATGTAAATAAATTCTTCATATATTTAATATAATTCTATTTTTAAACATTATATAATTTTCTTCTAATATAATAATGTTGAAGTGTAAAACAAATGTATTAGTTGAGAAATGGATTTTTTACCATTATAAAACTATATTCATATTTTTTATTAATTACCGACAAAATTATTTTTAATATATATATATATATGTTAGCTTTATTATATGAATTATTTCAATTAAACTAATTCGATTTAAATTCTTTGATATTAATAAAAATATAATATGAATAGTATTGTTCCATCACAGTCATGTTAGTTAGAATTAATCCTTATAATCTAAATTATATTATTGAAAATTAAATTAGCCATATTTACTAGTATTAAAATTATTATATCAAATATAAGAATTTTTTTATCAACATAAATTTATATGAATAAGAAATTTAATCATAACATTTAAACATTTATTATAGATAAAACCCATTTTTATGTTTATTTTGAGTAAAACTTATTTCTGATTAGGATATAATAATCATTGAAATTTAACCTAGAAAATATAAAATATTTATTATAATTAATATACAATAGAATAAAATTAAATAAAATAAAATAAAATTAAAAATATAATTTCATCATATTATAATTAATTAATAAAAGCAATAAAAAAGAGATTTCATTAAAACACCGAAAAATGACAAAATGATAAGTATGATATTATAAATTCAACATAGTATTAGATATTTATTTATTAAAATTGATAGTATATAATTTTTTGTTATAGTTTTAAAAATATTCTAATTGATATAAAAAGGTAAGAATTAAAAACCTCACTATTTTAGATATTCACCTAAATAAAATTATTTCAGAAGAATAATAAATTTACATCATTATACATCCTTATCTAATTTGGTTTTTTTAATTTAAATATCGATTTTATATTATTAAAGTTAAATATATAATTATAAAATTTATATTTTTAAAAGATAATATATATTATAATGAAATTGTATTTAAATGAAAATAAAAAATTGACATTAACTCATATCAATTATTAACTATCTAAAATTAATAATTTCCAATGGTTTATCATCGTAGTGTGTGTTACAGATTTATTAAAAATTACTTATTAAAATTTAATGGTAATTTATGTTGGGTTTTTCATATAATTTAATTTTAAAAATAGTATGTATTTTAAAATATCCAAATTCATGGGTCGTTGCATTGTACTCCTTTAAATAAATTATGTCCCAACAATTTTAATTATATTTTATTAATGGATATATAAAATGGATCTATAATAAAAAATTGATTTTTCATTAACATGGATATAAAAATCACTTATCCTCGGTAAAACAAGGAAAGTATTAATAAAAAATATGATTTTTAGGAGTTCAAATGGACATTCTATAGAAAGATTCACTTCGATGATCATGTTTCAATAAAAAAATAAATCCGAAATGGTTTGATTATATTACAAATAATCACATTACATTAATATTGAAGTTAAAACCTAAGATGTCTTCTCTAATTTCACCATCACTTCCACCTATGAAACAATCATTTAAAATTTTTCAAACATATGCATTCCTATAATTATCTTGGTTCTACAAAACATACATTATGTTGGGTTATCGTATACTTCCAAAACTAATACATAAATTTTATAATGATATAAATCCATATATATGGTTTATAATGATTATATGATCAACAAAATCATATCCCATGTGTGGGGTAAACCTAGTGTGCAGTTTTGTGTAGGCTCACTGGGCATCTTGGTATGATCGAGTCGATACTCGACCAAATATTTTCCAAGTGATTTCCTTTAGGTCTGTATATGAAATAACTACATTCACATATAGTATCCAAATAGGTATATATTACTATGGAAATCCAACTACTCAGAAAATTATCAATATTTTAGGATATCCTATTATACATAGAGTCAACTGTAGGATTTACACTATTTTTCACAAACTATAACACAATATATAACTTAAATAAGGTCTAAAAATAACAAATCAAATATCCAGAATTAATAATCTCTTATAGGATAATAATTATAGAAAACCATTATACACTTCTGATAAAAATGTACATTAAATTTATGAATTAAATAATACATATGAAAAACTGAATCATGACCCGAAGACAAAACATTATAGTGTCTTAGAGATTAGCTACGTAAAACACATTATCTAAAATAATTTATCTATAATCAAACTCTTCTATATTTCCTTATAAAATCCAAAAAATAATTCATATCTTCATATAATTGGGAAATGAATACATTAAAAATGGTAAGCTCAAATGAACCGTTAAAAAAATATTACAAACATTTTTTCAATAGTACGATCAAAAGAGAATGAGAATACATGTGTATATGATAAATTTATTATAAAAAAGAACATAGAACAATATGAATTTATAAAAATCGTGAATTAATGATATGTAACCTCAAGTAAAAAAATCATATTCCACTGAAAAATTGTATAGAATATTGTGACAGTAAATATAATTATCATAGGTATTTAGATATATTTTATCTCATATATTAAATAATTATGGGACAAAAATAAACTAATAGAAATTATGTAATAATGAAAATAATATATTCAAATTCATTATACTGTGAGAAAAAAATATAAGCATTGTATCATAGATAAAATAATTTCCCATGCATCATGTTATGAAAAAATACCCAAATTTCAATTTTCCAACATAGTAAATTATAATTATTTACATCCATGTTGCAAGTGATACAAATCATTAAACAAATTCATTGGAATGTTATATAGGGACCCACCTATCATAACACACAAAAAGACATATATATATATATATGTTTCCACATAAAATTAATCATTATGTTATATTAAATAACAAAAAAAATTATTTTCCAAATTATTTCATAATTATTACATGTCATAAACTTAAGAAATCAAAAGATATGAAAAATACCATCTTTCAAAAGGAATCGTATCATAAAACCATAAATATTGTGATAAAAATATCACTCCATTAAAGAAAAACATTGGTGGGTAAATATATGAAAAAATAGACAAATTTGAAGAAATAAAATTAACAAAATTAAAGTAAAAATTACATTGAATTTTTTTTTGTATTGAGAAAGAGATTAATTTTTAACACACACACACACACACACAGACATATATATATATATATCAAGTTCCAAATAAAATTTTATTAAATATATATAATGTATAAAAAAGGATAAGTACAAATAAATTGAAAAAATTAATGATTAATATAATATTTTAAAATAGATATTCGATAAGGAAAATATAATTTCATAAAAGTGATGTGAACATAATTTGAACATGTTTTCTTTATGACTAACCATTAATAGTAGTCAGTTGAAATAGACATATTATTTCCAAAAGGAATTTGAGAATAATTTTATAATATTAACTTTTAAAAAGTTATATTTAATAATCGAACCATGAAAAATATATAAAATTTTCCTAATATTAATTGAAGTTTCAATGATGAAACAATATATTCTTAAATGATAGAGAAACCACTTAATCATCTAGAAATAACATAGTCAAAACCCATATCGTTAAAAATTACAAATACTATTTTCATTAGATTAATAAATTTGGATAAAATAATAATTTAGGAAAATAAATTTTTATTTTCCTTTATAGAATTGAAAATATTTGTGTGATGAAAACTTATGTGTTCAAAATAAAAATACAATTTAAAACTGGAATTATTTGAAAAAAATGATTTTTTAGAATAAATTTGAAACATATAAGAAGAATACATTATTTGAAAACATTATTTAGCAAGAAAATATAGGGAAAATAAATACTAAAAGCATTATAGTTGTGAATAGATCAATCATGAAAATAATAGGCAAATAATAGAAATTATTGTTTAACAGATTTGAGTCACAAAAACACCTTACATAATTTTTATCCTCAAGAATCAAAACCTCATGAGATGTTTAAATATGAAAATCACATTTCATATCATGAAATAAAACATAATTGTTGACCTCGACTATTTTGATAATCCCAAATTTTCTTTCACATGATTTGATAATCCCAAATAATGTTTATCGATATATTAATTATTTTAATCTATGAAATTCTATTATCAAGTTGATAATAATATCAAAATAATTTTTGAAATATGTTTATCAATGTTTATCTATGTTTATAAGAAATTTGAAATAATTCTAACTCGATCAACATATGTGATACATGGAACAGATAAGTGCATAGAACAAATAAGTGTTAAGTCCACTAGTATGCACATAGCTACTGATACAGACAAACAGAGACCTACTGGGACTTAGTATACCGATAGAAAAAGGTTACCGATAGAATTAATAGACAGAGTCATTGAAATAGAAAAGAGCTACCAGTATTTATATGTCCACTAGAGATCAAATGTCACTGATAAATCAAGTCTATCGATACAGACAAGCTACCAATATGTAGTCCACTGATAAAGAGTTGATGATACAAAGTCTACCAATAAAAAAGTCTACCGTTATTGAAAGGTAACCGATACACAGAGCTACCGGTGTGCATAAATCCACCGATGTGAAATTAATCACTGATAGACAAGACGAAGCTACCGGTATGCACAAGCTACCGATACAAAGTCTACTGATACGAGCTACTAGTACATGAACAAAGAGCTACCGATAGGAGCTCACCACTATACAATGTCCACCGTTACAAGTCTACCGACAGAGAGCTACTGATGAAAGACTTAACCAGTCACTGAAACATAAACTCTATACTTTCTCAATATTATTAAAATAATGCTAACGATCATATTTGATGATTTTAATGCAATTAATGTTATTTAATGATAGTTGTTGGCTTGTTAGGGAACCATACCTTGTATCTGTAAAAAGGTAATCACTCCCATTATCGGAGCTAAATGCTATAAAAGGAAGGGTAAAGGCCGGGCATAATAGTGTGCAAAAATAGGGGCTGAATAGTGCTGAAAATTGGTGCAAACACATAGTAAAGAAAGGATACATACATACTGGAAGAAAACTGGGCATACACGAATCCATTCATACAAGAAATGAACACAAGCTAAACCTTAGTCAAGTAGTGAAAAACTATAATGATCTATTCATACACTCAACTAATCAAGCTGAACCTGAAAATCAAGGAATCAAATGGCACTATATTTTTCAGATAAAAACTAGAGAAGGACTCAGAACCATTTCTGATTAATAAAAAGGAGTCCAGAGCTGCACTTCAAATCACTAGAGAATTCTAAACCCACATCTACTCTCTTAGTGATTCTTTTACTTAGATTTTGAGTAGTGTGTGTAATCTGTATATTTTATACACACACTGTCTCATGTGATGAACTAGAGTAATCCTCACTCACTCATTCTTTATTATTTTATTTCCCATTGTGGATAGTGGTAGAGGTCAAATAGGACCTAGATAGCCCGTGTTCTATTGTTCATGTCCCCTTGAAGAACTGTGGTAGAGGTCTTAATACCTGGAGAGTCTCTTTACTGTTGTTTACCCCAACCCAGGGTGTGGATCAAAATTTATATAAATTTTTTTAGAGGAATAAGTCTCGGCTTGATACTAAACCTCTTATTTTAATACTGCTGTGCTTACTTATTTTTGTTTTTAACCTATATTGAAAATTCCACTACTAATTACTTTGAAATATAAAACTATTTTAAATTTACTTTTATAGTTAATCTAGTAAGTGTTCGTAACTATTGTAAATCAGTAGGTTAGTTTCAAAAGATAATTTAAACTTCTGATTAAATTAACTGAGACCTAATTAATCTTTGAAGAAAATAAACGAACTCTTATAGATTTACAAATTCAAAACAGTTTAAATTAGTTTTTAATTGGGGGATTTTAATAGAAATATTTTTAAAAGAAATTTTAATTGGTACTCAATTCACCCGCTCTTGAGTATCCACTCCGACCAACATTTGGTATCAGAGGATTGTTTATTATTAATGTTTTTTTAAATTCTCTATTTTTCAACTGTGATTTTAGTTGTATCGTAGAGATATTAATTTTTTCTTAGTTATAAATTTTATATATTTAAATATATTTTCTAAAATATAATTATGGATAATAGATTAGAAGGTTCTGTTACCAAAATTCCCCCATCCTTTAATGGTGTTAATTATGCTCAGTGGAAGCTTAAAATGAAAATTTATTTAGAAAGTATGGGATTTGATATCTGGACGGCTATAGAGACTCAGTAAAATATTCCAGAAATTGAAAGAACTACTTGAGATGAACCTACTAAAACTGCCTACAATAATAATGGTAAAACAATTAGTTCCCAATATTATGAATTAGGAGATGAAGAATTTAATCGCATATTTTTTTGTAAAACTGCCTATGAAATTTGGGATACATTGGGTGTTTCTCATGAGGGAAAAACCAATGTTAAGGAAATGAGAGTGAATACCTCTACTATTAAGTATGATAATTTTAAAATGAAGCCTGATGAACCTATTTCTGACATGTATATTAGGTTCAATGATATTTTTAACTCTATGAGATCACATGGAAAATTTGTTCCTGCAAAATAGCAGATCATGAGAATATTAAGTTGTCTGCTTGAAATATGGAGCGGCACATCAGTTTCAATTAGAGAATCTTGTGATATTGGTTCTTTACCTATTAAGAAATTAATTTGTATGCTTATGATGTATGAAGAAGAACTAAAGTTAAACAAGGAAGAAGATGATGAACCAAAAAGGAAGTCAGTGGCATTTAAGACTACTACCTCCAAGGGAAAGGATAAGGAGAAAAATCGCATACCTACTAAAACCTCAACATGTGAATGTTCTGATTCTGATAGTGATGCTGAAATGGCTCAAATTACCAGGATATTTAATAAGATCTATAGGATGAAGAAATTATTCAGAAAATAAAATTATAAAGGAAAATATGACAACAAAGGTCATTGGATGAAGGATTGGAAAAATCCTGATAAAAGTGATGAAAATGTCTGATATGAATGCAAAAGGAGAGGATATGTGAAAGCAGACGGTCCAATGTTAAATGTCGTGAAGAAATATGACTATAAGGCGAAAAAAGTAAAGAAATATATGAAAGCAACTTGGAGTGCTTTAGAAGACAGTTCAAGTGATTTTGATTCTACTCAGGATGAAAAATCTCAAAAAGCTTACATGTGTTTTATGACAAACCCATCTGAGGTAACACTGGATACTCATGCGTTGAATTCATATTATTCTGGAGTTGTTTCTGATTCTGAAACTGAAAATATGTCTAGTGAAGAGTTATTTGAATATTTTAATATGATAGAATAATCCTATAATTAATTGAAGCACAAGTTTAAAGATTTAAAGAAACAGAATGCTTTAACCGGTTCTATAAAATCCACCCTTGATATAGAAAAAGAAAAGAATGATCAATTACTTAAGGAAAATACTGAACTGGAATTGTCTAATGAGCAATTAAAGAAGAATTTAGAGATATAACACAATGGAAAAGATACACTTACAAAAAATTTAGGTGAAAACGTGGCACCAAAATATATCACTAGAATAGGCTATCAGCAAAAAGAGTGACAAATTACTAAATCTAGATTTATTCCAAAATCTGAACAGAATGCTGCTAGTTCTAGTTATGGAAATTCATTTTCTTCAACTATTTATTCATATGATTATATATAAAATAAATTTTTTCCTTCAAAATATATTGATTCTGTAAATTATGTGAGACCCATAAGACAAATATGCGTACCTAAAGGTTTGCTTGCTAACCTGTCTGGACCCTAGAAAATCTGGGCAGCAAAATCATTTTCTGTTTAAACCTGTTTTGTAGGAGACTTTCTTGAATAGTTCCCATAAGAAGGTATGGTATTTGGGTAGTGGATGTTCAAGGCATATGACTGGATATTACTCGTGCTTTAAGAGTTTAACCAAAGTTGATGGTGTCTATGTCACTTTGGTGATAACTCTAAAGGAAAAATCATCAGCCTAGTCCGGATTGGTTACACTAATTCAATTTTAATTTCTAATGTTTTATTTGTTGATGGGCTTAAGTGTAATCTGTTATGTATTTCTCGGTTGTGTGATGATGGTTTCAATGTTAAGTTTGAGAATTATTCTTGTAATGTTTTTAATTCTAATTTTTTTTTAGTATTTTCTACTTTGAGAAATGAAAATGTTTATGCAGTTGATTTGAATTATTTAGCTAAACAAAACATTACTTTCTTGAATGTTATTCATAAGGATTCATTATTGTGGAACAAAATATTAGGACACTGAAACATTAATTCACTTATAAACTGACTTGGAAGAACATTGTTAGAGACCTAAATCAACTAAAATTCCCAATAGACAAAGTTTGTAGTCCCTGTCATAAGGGAAAGCAACATAAAGTTTCTTTTAAATCAATTAAAGAATTTTCAACTTATCTTCCTCTCTAGTTGGTTCACATGGACTTGTTTGGACCTTCTAGAG
Organism: Viscum album; assembly: GCA_963277665.1. Lineage (NCBI taxonomy): Eukaryota > Viridiplantae > Streptophyta > Magnoliopsida > Santalales > Viscaceae > Viscum > Viscum album. Next base: position 54,086,216 of record OY728143.1, on the reverse strand, counting down.
TTTCTAGTTTAAATGGGAAGAACTATGTCTATGTCTTAGTAGATGACTTTTCTAGATACTCTTGGGTATACTTCTTAGCTCACAAGATTGAATCTTGTTTATACTTCATTAAATACTCCAAGTATAAAGAGAACCTTAGTGAAGTTAAGATTAAGACCCCCAGAAGTGATCATGGTCATGAGTTTGAAAATCATGTGTCTGAATCTTACTGCTCACATAATGGATACAGTCACAATTTTTCTGCCCCTATGACACTTCAACAGAATGGTGTAGTAGAAATAAGAAACAGAACCCTTCAAGAAATTGAAATAACTATTCTTAATGAATATGAACTACCTGATTACTTTTGGGCAGAAGCTATAAACACAAATTGTTATATTATAAATAAGATCTTGGTTAGACCTAGTCTTAAGAAGACCCCTAATGAGTTGTGTAACCATAGGAAACCTAAGGTTAATTACTTAAAAGTTTTTGGTTGCAAAGTCTTTATTTTCAATACAAAGGATAATCTTGAAAAGTTTGCTTCTAAAAGTGATGGAGGAATTTTTCTTGGATATTATTTAACTAGAAAAGCCTATAGAGTCTTTAATAAAAGAACCAAATGTGTGGAAGAATCTGTTCACATCATGTTTGATGAAACTGATCCACATGAACCTAAGTCTTCTAATCGTGAAGAAGATTTGTCTGTTCTTGACCTTAAGGATAAAATCAATGAACCTGTTGTAATGACATCTAGTTCTATAGACTTTCCAGAACCTGCTTATATAGAACCGGAATCTAGAGAAGAGCCTGAAATTTCTATTCCCACTTTTACTAGATCAACTAGGATTCTAAAGAATCAACCTTTAGATGCTGTTGTTGGTAATCCTGATAGAGGTACATAGAGTAGATCTTCTATAAGAAAACAGGTTGAACCTCAAGACTTTCATTCATAGCTAGAACTTAAAAATGTAAATGATGCAATCAATGATGAATTTTGGGTAATGTCTATGCAAGAATAATTAAATCAATTTGAAAGAAACAAATTCCGGGAATTAGTTGACAGACCTAAGGACACTTTGACCACAAACACTAAATGGGTGTTTAGAAACAATGTTGATGAATCAGGAAACATAGTTAGAAACAAAGCTAGGTTAGTTGCACAAGGATACAATCAATTAGAAGGAATAGACTATGAGGAATTCTTTACCCTTATAGCTATTTTTGATGCTATTAGGATTCTACATGACTATGCTGCTCATCTGAATTTCAAGTTATATCAAATGGATGTTAAAAGTTCTTTTCTAAATGGTTTTATAATTGAAGATGTTTTTGTTGAACAACCACCTGGATTTACTAATCCTAATTTTTCAAATAACGTTTTTATACTATCTAATGCTTTATATGGTTTGAAACAAGCTCGATGAGCTTGGTATGATAGACTAAGTAATTTTATTATTTCATAAGGTTATTCTAAAGGGATTTCTGATCCAACTCTTTTTATTAAAATAATTTCTAGAGATGTTTTGATAGTACAATTCTATGTTGAAGAAATTATTTATGGATCTTATAAACATTTTTTATGTACTGATTTTTCAAAGAGTATGAAAAATTATTTTGAAATGAGTTTAATGGGAGAACTCAAATATTTTATTAGATTTCAAGATTATCAAAATGAAAATGGTATTATTTTAAATCAAAGTAAATATAAAAAGGATCTGCTAAAACGTTTTTGGTTGGATAATATTAAGGAAAATGATACACCTATGAGTATTGTTTGTATGTCGGACATTGATGAATTTGGAAAACCATTTGATCAAAATATATACAGAGGTATGATTGGAAGTCTATTTTACCTTACTGCTATTCGAATAGATATTATGTTTAGTGTGTGTATGTGTGCAAGACTTCAAGATAATCCTAAAGAATCTCATTTACTTGCTGTTAAAATAATTTTCAAATATCATAAACATATTACTAACATAGGATTGTTTTATCCAAAAGGAAAATATTTTTATTTAATAAGTTATTTAGATGCTGATATTTCTAGTTGCAAGTTGGATAGGAAAATCACATCTGAAACATGTCATTTATTGGGAAAATACATAGAATCATGGTGTAGTAAGTAGCAGAATTCTGTTGCTTTGTTTACTATTGAAGCAGAGTATATATCTGCTGGTAGTTGCTGTGCACAAAATCTGTGAATGAAACACACTCTTTTGGACTATGGATATCAATTTAGACATGTATCAATTAACTGTGATAACACTAGTGCAATTAACATTTCAAAGAACCCTGTATCTCAATGTAGGACCAAACACATTGATGTAAGGCACCACTTTTTAAGAGATCATTACCAAAAAGCTGATATTACTCTTGAATTTATAGGTACTGAACATCAATTAGCTAACATATTCACCAAAACATTAAGTTCGGATAGGTTAACATACATTAGACAAGAGTTAGGAATGATATATCCCCGTTAGAAACCTCACTGGTTTGAAACCTCACTGTTATACCTCACCAGTATGAAAACTCACTGTTATACCTCACCAGTATGAATCCTCGTTATTATACCTCACTGGTATGAACCTCACTAATATACTTCACTGATTAGTGGACCTCACCATTAGGAATTATCACCGGTATACCATACTACTTTATGCGCTGTTTTAAACTTCTGTCTTTGGACGCCAGAATCTGTATTGTTTATACTTTACCTATTATATTTTAATTATTTATTTTATTATTCCTAAATGATAAAATGAAGTTTTATTTACTTCTCAATCCACCGAACTCTCCCTTTACCCTCAAGCCTTAGCTCCCGAATCTCACGAAAACCCAAAGTTCCTCAAACCAGAGATGGAAAAAACCAAACTCTCTACTATCAAAGATGACATTGATGAGCCGAATGCGAAGAAGCAGAAGACATGGCCTGAAGCAAGTAGCTGTGTTTGTAGAACAAGGTCGAGGACATGTCTAGTGAACCCAAATTTACTAAATATAAATATTGTAATCGAGAATGAGATATGCGTAGAATGGCATATGTCTAGTAAATAATTAATTCTATAGGTGCTGGAAGATCAGAAGTGGGTAAAATGATTTTCGAATAACAATGGCCACTACTATCCAAAGCAAGAAAAACAGTTCTATGAGTTTGTGAATTTTGAGAAATCTGATGAGGAAAATAGAATGCTTTCAGGGGTAAATGGAAAGGAAATAACCTTTTCATCTATTGAGTGGGATGCATACAACCTTTTCTAATGTGGAGGACTATAATAAAATGAAATATCATTATAACCACATTGATATTACAAGACCAAGTTATGCTCCACCTGCTCTACGTTTTCCTTGGACACTGTAAAAAATTTCATCATCTGCATAAGACCCGACATTTGTGGGAAGAGCCCATGTAAGGGTGAGTATAACAATAATCAGTAGGAAAACCCAAAATGATAAACCATTAACCTCAATTATATTCATCCCATTACAAAATATTAAAATAACATTTTCATAGAAATAAAATAGACATACTCAGGAAGGGCACCGCACGATAAAGTAATCACAACCAACAATATGCCACATGATTCTACCCCATGAAATTATCATTCTAGGAGAATACAATCCATGAGAAATGATGTCCCTAGAGACTCTCAATCATGAGTACATGATAATTAGGACCCATCGAAGACTGCTTACTGGTTGTATATGTCTTTTATACCCAGATAACGATCACACTCAGAACAACTATAGGACAGTTCAAATCCAATATGAATTAACCCACTATTTTGGGGATCATATACTAGTGAAACAAGAAAACCATACCAATAAAGGTTACTTGGATATGGGTAAAAATCCTAGTCAAGGACATCATACCAATACCAAAAACCACAACTAGGTTAGAATGATGATGGAGGATCCATTCCAGTCTCATTTAGGGATGAAAAAAACTCTCACTAGGATTTTTCTCCAAGTGGAGATCATAATCCTATTATTTTGATGTAATACCATGTTATACACATGAGATAAACGACCAAGGGGAAAACCAATAAACTAACATAGGTACAAACTGAATAGATTATGGTCTACAGGATGTCTCTAAAGGATTATATGGATTCTATTTATTATACCCGACATTCCTTTATAAACATTTTCCCCTCATGTGGTGATTCCTCACAAAACATGTAAACCTTACCATACATGGTGTGTGAGTGAAACACACAACTTTTAGTGGACTCTCAACACCCTACCTCCATCACATGGTTTTTTTCGTGTAATGTCAGACATGCTTGTATACCTGACCATTTACACAAGGCCTTGTTTGTGACCATGTACATGGAGAACCCATGCATGTGTACACTTGTAAATGTATCTGTACCTACTAATGTTCAAAATAATCCTCAATAAGGGTTTTCATGGATTTTGGCCATGACACATGTCATGTTATATTTGACATTATCCAAAAAACTATTGATATAACTAGGGGATCCCACATGTTGTATTACAATAGTTTACTTTCCTTGTAAACCAATATTATCCGAATACCATTGGATCTTACATTAAATAATCCTACACATCACCGGAGTCACCCCCTATATGTATCATGTTTATTAGGGGTCTTTTGAGCCATTTAATAATCCATTTCCATTGTCTGGGACCAGATCTACTCGTATAACAATCCATCATGAAAATCTCTCACCTTGCATCAAAACCAAGAATAATAGCATCCAAAAATGATGTTAATCCAAGTTTGATCATCCACCGCCCTCATCACACCTCAATCACACCATCCGCCAATTAATGAACACATAATATTGATCCATTATTCTAAATAACAATTTCCCAAATATCAAATACATGGTATTTCATCGAACCATATGCAAAATGAAATCCCTGAGACGATCAGGAGAATAAATAGAAGAGAAAATCATATACCATAAAATTAGACAAATGAAACTTGGTAAATATTCATTTATCCTTGATATATTATCGTGGAATTGAATAATGGAGATTGAATGATAAAAAACAAACAATAATCCATAAATATAAATTTATAGGTAGTGTGTGTATCCATTCTATTCATCTAATTGATCTATTTTTTTCAAATATTATAGAATGGTATAGAAAATTAAAATAAATATTCTACGTGGAGTTTAAAATTATCATGGAAGAATAATTCTCCAACCTTGCCATCATTGATGATATCCAAAAACATTATAGGAAAAATGATTCATAATTTTGTCCCGATCCTTCATTATTCACCAAGTATAATCCTAAATGGACATCTTGATCACCAGGGTTTTATTTTCCATCCCTAAGAAAATTCTAATGACCATATATTTAAATGATATCATGTTGCTGTACTGAACAAAATTATTTAAATATATTTAGTTAATTTACTTTTTCAATTATATTTGGAGGGTGATGTTTTTAAAAATTACCCGCCCTAAAATGATTATGTCATGAATTAAGAAAAAATCCATGTTTTTTACTCAATAGTTCCCTTAAAATCATTATATGGGCCCCCATTTTGGAGTTATTCCACTTTTGTAGAAAAACTACACATGGATGTTTATAATATATTTAATATCTTTTAAACACCTATTATGAGTGCTTCAATCGTAAATATTGAGCGTCTTCTCATCCCATGATACTGAAAATAATCCATATAATATCTAGGAAAAATACCCATAAAATCTATGTCATTTTAATCTCCCAACATTTAATATTTTCATACCAAAAAGAGAATGACCTTCTTAAAAAGATGACGGTACTAGACCGGCATCAGGGTCCCCTACTCTTAGGTGCTCTCCTAATGATTATTGTGTTTCCACTAGATAAGAACTAGGAGAATATATCTCCCATGATGTATACCCTCCTACCAATCCTTGATCTCTACCGGGTACTCCAAAAATATATCTACATCTTCGATGTCAAACTCTCCCCTATTAATAAATGAGATGTACTGTGAACATATCTCCTATGATGAAACACATGGATGATATATTGACCCCATTATAATTGTGATGGTAGAGATAAGTGGTAATACACATGACCAACTCTATTTAGTACCTAGAAAGGACAAATGGATATAGAAGATAACTTACTATTACAGCCAAACATTTTTAATACCTATCGAGGCGAGATAGTCAAGAATACATGGTATCCCTCCTCAAAATCCAAAGGTCTCCATTATCGGTCCGTATAAGTCTTCTAATGACATTGTGCAGTCCTCATCCACTTCAGTATGACACACAACATCTCTATAGTAAAAGGCACCAAGTTTAGGCACATGAATGTTGACTCTCCTAGATCAGCATAATAATGGGGTGATCCGCATGTTTTCCCATTAAAATCCTCCAATGGTACCATACAAAAAGTGTAATGTTATATTTTAGTCTTTGAAAATCAACCAAGAGAATATAATCCTTCGAAATATGGCCAATGTCTGACATAGAATCCCACAACATGACCTCCAAAACTTGAATGATCAACTCGGTCATCCGATTGTTCTAGTGGTGATACACTGTGCTAAAGAGAAACTGAGAACCAAAGGCCTAGAACAATCCACTCTATATTTATGACCTCATAAAAGCATCAGATTCTAAAATTATCACTAAAGGAACTCCAAGGATTCAAAATATATTAAGTAGATAGAGGCATATAAAGATCTCTACTGAACTCTTCTCTAGAATAACAAAGTAGTGGGCCAACATGGTGAGTCCTTCTACGATCCCACCAATGGAATCGTATCCCCAAGATGTATGTGGTAAAACCAAGATGGTTTTCATGTATATCTCATCCCACATCCACTATGGCACCTCACTGGGTGATCTATCCCACTCGAACCCTGTTTGTATCCTTCACATGCTTGTAACAACAACATCGATAGAAAAAAAATGCAAATATCTTCTTCATGAATGGCCACCAATACCGACATTAGAGGTCCCAATACATATTTTCAACAGATTTATATACTTGAAAAGTGGAAGTACAAAACTCCCACATCACCCCATCCTGTAATTTCAAGGAACTATCTTTCATCCAATGAAAGGGATTCCTTGCTCCCCACATTCATAATATCCATTAATAGTATACTCAGTGGATATTTGAGTAAAAAAAGTTTAATATTCCATATCGCAATGATGAGAATCCCTGAAATATTATAATGGTTTGGGGGTCACAAGTATCTTGAGAATAAATGAAGCATTATCATATTCTATAAAAGAAAAAGGCAAAAAAGCTAACTGTTTTTATGCCTCTTCAAACAACTGAGAATAATATATCTTTCTAGGTGTGTGCCACAACATTATCCTTCCTTAGAGTACATATAATATGAATTTAATAGCCCTAGTGGAACACTATAAATAACCTTGTATCATGTTGATATCCATCTATGAGAAGATATACTTGAGAAAGGTCAGGTCAAATTAAATGAAAAACACATCTCCCATTTGATAGTGTCACCACATCTTTGTGTGAAGAATAATATTGCTAGCTCCAGATAATTAGCTTCATTATTCTAATCATATGGCCCTAATTGAAATGAACCATAGGCAATAACTACATGCCTCTACATCATAACCCAAACATGTCTCATTCCTTATGCATTGTTGAAAAATACGTACTATTCACCTCAACTAGAAATCTCAAGATTTGTGTGATTATCAATATCCCCCATTTCTCCTAATTGGAACAATGAAACACTTTCATCCATAAAAGGATTACCCTTTAGGTAATTGTTATCAAGGTGGTTACCACTCAGGAGAAATTAGGTACAAACCTACAATATTTCTATATCATCCCAATGAAACTCTCCACCTGGGTAACACACCTATCTGTCTCCCAAGAAAAAGTTACCTCAATATTCACTGAGTCTAGCGCATCCCCTACCACTGAGATAACTACTCCATAGAATTGGACAGCTTAAATCATAAAATGATATATCAATAGCTTCCAATAAATACGGTGCACTTTGAGTGTGTCTTGAACAATCCTCAAGTGTCTCATGTGCTCTTGATCTGATGATGAGTACACTAGGATATCATCAAATAATACCATGATGAACTACTCTATAAATGGATATATGATATTATTCATGATTCACACAAAAACATATTAGAGGTTAATCAAAATGAATGGTGCCACCATGTAATCATGGTGGCTGAATTATGTCTTCAGTAGAACCTTGTCTCATACCCACAACTGGTAATTTCCTAAGTAGATAAAAATATTTGAGAATCATCACTCCCCTCTAAATTGATCTAAGGGGACATTTATCCTCAATAAAGGATACTTATTATTCATATTCCTCTGGTTCAGGGACTGATTATCTAAACATAACCACAATATGTCTTCTTCCTTCATTGAAAATAGCCCTTGGTTTGTCCACGAGGAAACGTTGGGTCTCTCAAAGCCTTTATGATGAAAGTCCACCAAATACAACCTCATCTCAAATATATTAGTCGGATCAATATAATATGATTATGATGATATTTTTCCCCTCTAAAGGGTTTAGTAAATGTTGAATTCAAGATCTTTCTGGAGAGGTAAACCTGGTATGTCCTCAAAAAATACATCCTCATACTCCATAACCATTGTATGAAATTTGTGTCTAATAAAATCTAATTTTTATAGTGTCATTTTATCCATAATATCAGTATATAGTTTCACTCTCTTATTTCTAATCATATATTTCATATCCAACATTTCATTTTCGACCCCATACGAAAGTATTCATTTTGACATTGTTGATACATTGCATCCACCACCTAAAGAGACAATTTGTGAATGAATTGTGGATATCTAATATATATATAATATGACGACATAATGCCTCATCACTATTAGAATGTGATCCCATAATAAAATATCACCACAAAATTCCAAATCAAACTGTATTCAAAATTTTTCAATCACTGAATCAATGCATGTCAGAGTCTCCAACCATAGTGGTCAAGAAAATGAATCAACTAGAATCTATATTCCTTGAACACGATAATTATTAAGGAAGGAATGAATCAAAAATGTGCATATAAATAATAAATCTAATATATAATACTCAAATATTATACATTATTTCATCCCTAGGGTCTTGGGGTCATATGCATCTATATCCTATAGTTGGCCTCATCCTTGACCACCAACTACCTATAATTGGTGTGGACCTCCTAGGGGTAGTGGTAGTAGAAGGTAGAACTTTTGACCACCTCTTACTACATTGTAAACCTTTTTAGATTGAAATAAATTTGTAATGATTGGTAAATTCTATAAATTAGTTCATATGATTATGTAGTTTCCCACTATGATTATTGTGTCTCACACAAATATTTTCATTTTTTGCCAATAGATCAAACATGATTGAATCTTGTTAATTCTGAAAGAAACAGAAAGCGAAATGACATTACTAATATGAAACTAAGTTATATGGGACCTTGAATAAAAAATATTATTTCTATACTCTTAGAACATTTTGAAGCTCTGAGTGATGGTGAACATCAAAATGAGAAAAGTAGGCAACACTGTGAAATGGATTTCATCATGAGGAAAAAGAGACCTTATTTTAGCAATCCCAATAATCTTCTAGATTTTAAGTAGAGTATTAATACTATTGAAAATATATTTTACATTAACAAATGTATAGAGCATGGTAAATTAATTTTTATTATCAATCATTTAGAAAGATATGTGGATCAATTGTAGAATATTATCCTGAATATGAGGAAAAATAATGAAATTTACTCAACGATGTGGGATAAATTTAAGAGAATATTTTAAAATAAAAACATTATATGTATTGTTATAATAAAAATATAGAACTAATGTTTTTAGGTAATGCATTATTATGTGGAATCCTTATAAACCTATGAGTGAAATAATATGAGATATTAAAGGTATGATTCTGGTATTATCGTCTAACGTGAATTTAATGTGGACTGATTCATCAATTCCTTAAAACCAATTATAGGAATTTATATTCCCTATGAGTCTGAATTACATTTTAATAAATCATCTAACGTTTTATCATGGTGAAAATGTATTTTCGAGTTACCCATAGATCTCATGATTTTTATAATAAATGAATGTTTGAGTTCAAATACAATCCAAAAAAACAATGAATAGTAGATGATTATCATTCACATAGGATAAATTTTTGAAAGGGATCGTTTAAGAAATTGAATTAAGGGGGCTAGAAAAATTATTCTGTGTTGCAAGGAAGTACATTAATAAATTGAATAATGATCTGATGGAAATAATTTATCTAACTATAGGAATGGAGAGAAGTATCCACATAATGAACCACCCACTCTTTAGTGATTCAAATGAATGGGGTAGGGGAAATATTCTAACCAATGGCAAAATATAATGGTAAAAGATAATGTTCTATTCTAGAATCCTACAAATCCAAACATCAAATTTAAATCTCATGTGATCAATATTTCTAAGGAGGGTTACTATAATGACATTGTGAAGGGAAAACTTATAATCCACTCTAGAACTGCTAAAGAGTTATTTGAATTTGAATATACTTATATATATATTTTTTAAAATTTTTATATGGGTATCAAAATTCTACCACAATTACTAGATATTGAGTCATATTTGAAACCCCCTTATATTATATTGATCACATCTCAGGTCTTTGATTTTTCCCTAGTTAATATTTGTGGGAATATACCCCCATAAATCTTAGTATTCTCAATCATGTTGAATTTGATGTTATGTTAAAAATGGATTTTATTTCTCAATATAAAACACCAATCAATTATCATTAATGGGAAGTCCCATTCAAAAAAATTTAATCAATCAATGATCATTTATTAGTGTAATGATAAAAATTAACATCCAATGGATACAACTTCCATTTAAGGGGTCTTAATTCGTATTAAAGATTTGTTTTTATATTAGAAATTTAGGTAGAAAATAATCAAAAAATATTGACCTATTTTATATGAATTTTTTATTTAATTTCTTGATTAGTTTCCTGGAAAAATAATAAATCATGAATTTCAGATTTCAATAGAACTCATACCAGTTTATAAACTCATATCAATGACTATATAAATAATAGACCCAATTGATTTGTATTATTTAAAGGATTACCCTAAAAAATTTATAACATATTCACACATCCATGTGTGTCAGCATGGTGTGCATAACTTCTATTTGTTAAGAAGAATGATTGATCAATGTGAATATTCATAGATTATTATGATCTTATCAAGATCAATATCAAGAATTTGTATCCTCCAAACTGTATTGATCGCTGGTTTGAAAAAAACATGGATCTCAATTATTTTCCAAAATTTACCTTCATTGAATATATCACTAATTAATGTTCATGAATGTGGATACACACAATACATTATTATATACTTGATATGGACACTCTGAATATATAGTGATTCCATTTCATCTTACCAATTCATGAAATATCTGTAATTTCCCTAGAAAGATAGTTGAATCATTGATAGGGGTAGGGTTGAATTAGTGATGTATTTTTCTTTTATGTTTACTTTTTGTGAAAAATACTTCACCTGTTATTAAATATTTAACTAGTTGCTAAAAATAACTCAAACACACATCTATAAGAACTCATAAATTGACAAGGTTCACCACTAAATAAGAGTAGCTACAAACATTTTATACTTTTGAAATTATCTAGTACCACATAATCCAATATAAAATAATAATTTTTAGTGGAACAAAATGAGTAGGATATTCACTTACATTCATGTAGCATAATGATCAAACAAATAGTGTAGGTTATTCAAGTAGCATGAAATGATATAAGAATATTTTCAAACAAACATGTTACTACGTTTCCTGACCAATATTGAAAAATATAATCATTTTAAAAAATTCATCACTTTCATACACAGAAGCCATTAAAAACTTATTCTGGACTTTGTAAAAAAAGGCAGTTCAATTTTCGAGTCCATTTTTTGTAGTCTGTTTTTTCATTATAGAAAATATATAGATATATCAGAATATGGTTGAGACATATCTGAACCACATATTCTTCAATATATATATATAAATCTTATTTTACCGGTCAAATTTCATAGTACAATTACTAGCTAAATACAATGATCAACTGAATGAAATCATGTCTTTTCTCCTATGTTTCTTCTATTAGGGTATCTTCTTCAAAAAAATATCAATCCAAAAAACTCTTCTTATTTCTATAATTGTTCTGCGCTCTTCATTCTCTATTATTTTTATGAAAGGTACATCTCTTAGAAAATATAAAGTACATTCCCTTTTATAGGTTATCTAAACTTGAATTAGGAACTATTCCTAAAACATTTCATGCTTAATAAACATTTCATAGATTTCTATTTCCCTTTTATTAAAATGAATCTTGACTTCGTAAATAATTATATACTCTTCTTGTTTATTCAATAACCATATCTAATCTTATAAAAACATCATATCTACTAAAAAAATGCTTCAAAAACTTTATTGTAGTTTTGATTCTCCACTCTGATGTCTTGATATGATTTCTTTATTGTCATTATCCATACAAATTGCATGTATGATGATATAGACAACTTTAGTCTTCTTAAAAAGTTTCATTCTGATTTTGGTTCTATATTCTATTTTCCATTATGACCTACATCATTAATTTGAAGAAAAAAAAGTTAAAATGATTCCTCAATGTGATTATACACACCAAATGTATGAAGTAAAATATAAGTTTTCACATTATAATTCTCATAAACAATATCCATTCTGATTTCTCCATTATGATGAAGATATTAGATATTTTTAATCTTCTTGAACCATGTAGACATATTCATTTAATTATAATGCTGAATAATAATCGACTATAATATGATATCTCTTTACCCAACTAATAAAAGAACATGAAAACAAATCAGGGTTTTTCTTTCACTTCAGAATACGATTCCAATGAACTATTGGAATGAAAAATTCTACCTATGATTAATTTAATGACATAATAAATTTTATGGAATGGTATTAGTGAATTCTGTATTTTCTAAATACGATGCTCGTCAACATCATAATTTTTTTATTTAATTCTTTTTGATTTTTCTATGATTGAAAACTAGAACAATCATTTTGATAACCCAATTCATCCTTTAATCCACTCTTCATTTGGTAATATCATTATGATTATATGAAGACCACACATATTCATCTCCAAAAATCATTATTCTTTTCCAAAAACATTCTTGTATCATGACGCCATTCATGTACTTGATTACAATAAATATAAGCTTCAGTATCATCTACTTATAATGGAATGTATTGTAACTTCCCACTCGTCCAACAACATATTTATTTCCTATTCAACCTGAGTACGATTTTTTTGAATACAATTGGAATTAATATGATTTGAAGAACATTATATCCAACTTTATTTCATATATCAAGCATAATTTATTTTAAAAATTACTTATGATTTTTGAGGAATAAAAAACATCCAAGAATAATCATATTTTTATTTTAGTCAAGAAGAATTTGATTCTGTACCTCATTATAATCTCTTTGTTCAGTTCTAGCATGAGGTGAGTTTGATAAATATTTTCATCCAACTAAAATATTCCTAATCCGAGGGACATTCTTAACCATTTTGAGTGTTATTTTCACAAAAGTGTGGTCAATATAATTGGTACCTCATTCAAATTGAGGTGATTTCTTTTCATCGTAAAATTTCATCAAAAAATGATAATACCTAAATTCAATATTCATCCTTATCATCTGGGTCCAAAAAATATCCCATATCAATTATTTTTCCACCAGGTTTCAAAAATAAATGAACATTGTTTCCTCATGCTATAAAATATGTATCAAAAATTCTAAGCCTATGTGAACAAAATCATTTTAGGAAAAAATAATTATTGATAGAAAACCATGTAATAAAAATTTAGTGGTTATGAAATAATCTTAAGCATTCTTCCTCATCTTCTCTTCCTCCATTCTTCAAAATCCCAAGAGTAAAAAACAAAATCCTTCAACACTCAAAAAAATAGTTATAATAGTTCACACACTTATATTTCGGAACTCATAGATTACCCAAATCCCATCCTTTTTACATTATGTAACAAGTATTGATTTAGGAATCAATTATACAACATGAAAACACTATAATAAGGTAAGATGGGAAAGGTAACAAAAACACATACCCAATCCTTTATTATAATTATGTTGGACTCCAATGTTAAACCTCAATTTTATAAAATCTTCCCTTGATAATGGTATTGTGAATATCTCAGCAACATGTTATGATATAAAAAAATACTTCCACTCTAATTTAGTCTTCTACACATGATCTTGGAAGAAATGATATTTGATATCAATATGATTTCAATGAGAATTTAGTACCATATTCTTAGTGAGGTTGATTTCTCATTAATTATCACTACCGAAGATAAATGGTATGTTCACTTGAAAAAGAAAATCTTCAAAATGAGTCTTCATCCACATAAGTTGGGTAGTTTCTTGAGAATCAGAAACATACTTAGATTTAGTTTTACTAGGAGTTATTTAATTATATTACATTTAATTCCAACTAATTAAACTATTATATAGAATGAAACCTCCACCATATGTGGATCTTATGTCATTAACATTTCTTTTCCAATCATCATATGAATATTAAAACAAATAATTAAATTATAATTTATCATAATTTATTCCAAGATAGTTGTTTCCTTTACATATTTTAGAATTTGGATTCCATCATGTAAATGTGATTTGTTGGAGAACACTAAATTAATGAACATAATGTAATTGAATAAATAATTTTGGCTCTTAAGGAATTAAAATAAAATAAAAACCCAATAAACATTCAAAACATTTTTTGGTCAACATCCCTATATTCTCTATTATTAGAAAACATTTTTACCTTGCAAATAGGTGCGAAAATGGGTTTGGAGTTTTACATGATAAACATATTAAGAAGTTCACTAGAATACTTTTCATTAAAAAATATTCCAGTTTTTACTGTAAAATTTGTAACCCAAATATATATCATTTCTCCCAACATGGATATCTCAAACATCATTATCATTTCTTCATCAAATCATTCACAAGATATTTCATGATTCCCAGGAAATATAATGTCATCAACATAAACAATTACCGTGATTGAAAAACTCAAAGATTCATTGATGTAACAATTACTATCATCTCTTCCTTTCATTAAATTTATATTCCATATCCATGAATCGAATTTTAAATACCATTCCTTAATATCCTGAGTAATCCCATACAAATATTTTTTCAATATGCACATATAACATTGATTATTCCCAAAAATAAATCAACATGGTTGTTCAATACAATGTTTCTCATCAAGATCACCATTTAGAAATACTGAAATCACATCCATTGGAAAAAATATGTAAATTATTTTTTTATCAATAGAATAATTTTATTTTGAAAATTTCTATCCTTGAAACTGGAGAAAAAGTTTCCTCCAAATTTACATATTAAATTTGATAGTAACCATTGTAAACTAATATTTCCTTGTTTGTTATCACTTCACCTAATTCATTCAACTTTTTCTAGAAAACTATCATTTTAAAAATTACATTTTTTAATATCTGGATTATTTATGAGTTCCCATGTATAATTATTTTCTATCTGATCTAACTCAATATTCATGACATTAACCCATAATAGATGAAAAAAATATTCATTCACATCATTCGGATCAACTTTTGAATAAAAATGAGTATGTTTAGTAGCATTTGTTTTTCTTCTTGTTTTATCCTGATCATGTTGATCACCAATAATTTTATGAGTTTCCACTTTCTTCCTCATCATGGGATATGATTTTAGAGATTCTTATACATCACAGGAAATGGATAAGTCAAATTCTTAACCTTCTTGATTATGATTAAAATTGTATGTATCCATATGAAGATTTATAGAAAAACATTTATTATGATTCTCAACATCCATATCATCCTGGGCCTTTTTATCACCATCAAATTTTTATAAAACATTCTCAATATAAGAATAAACATTTTCTCCTATTTCATTGTTTAAATATCTATATTTAATTCCTTTTATTTCATAGATAATAATAATTCCATCTTCACCTTTCTTCTCAAACATTCAAAACATTCCTCTTTTCATCATTATGATACATAGACTCCCAGGAACTTTTATGTGTTTCAAAAAATGAGTTTTATCATAAAATATTTAATATGGAGTCATATAATGACTAGACCAATAGAAATTGTTTTTTAATAATTTATAGTAGTACTCATGGATTTCCTTCAATGGTGATGAGAAATACCATGCTCATCTAAGATAGTTATCTACATTTCCACCAAACTTATATCCCTCATTTTAGCTACCCCATTTTGTTAAGGAGTATTTGGGGAAATATATTCGTCTTGAATTCCGTTATTCACAAGATAAAAATTAAAATAATAATTCTTATAATCAAAAAAAAATTATTAGATATCAACTTCTTCACTAAATACTCACATTCCTTGTTAGCCTTCCTCTTCAAACTTTTAAACATTTCTAATGAATCTGGCTTATGTTTCATATAAATAACATATGCATTGTGATAAAATTCATAATGGAAAGGGAATATGTATTTATCTCTATTTGTTAGTTTTTTCTCTTTGGCCCAAAAATTTCTAGATGGATTTGTTCAATGGGTTTTTTTGAACAAATCTCAACATTCATATGTACTGAGTTTGTAGTTTTCCCTTCTGAGAAATAGTGATAAATCATTCTAATATTCTTGGGAAATCCATAATATCTCGGACACTATCTCGAATTGATAGCATTATCAAATTTTTTTAATCATGTTTCCAAAACATTTATTCCACAACTAAATCTCTTCTAGCATACCCCGGTAATAACTATATTGTACTTTAAAAACATGAAATAAATTTCTTTTTTTATGTTGGCCTCTTGTAACTATCTTTCCTTCATCCATTCTTTTTACAAAAAAAATCATATTTTTGGAAAATGACATTATTTACCACACCAAAAAGTTGTCAAAAACTAAGAAAGTTGTGTTTCGAACCATCTACATATATATCATTCATGTATTTCAATATTTCCTTCCCAATAATGACTAATACAACACCTTAGATTATCAATTATTCATAATTTCTCAATAATATAGTTCGTTCTTTAACGTATTTCACATTATTCAAAAACATTATATATCATATCATATGTGAAAAACACCCAATATTAATAATCAATTTCCATTCCAATTTTTTATCTTTCAAGGAGGTTTCTAAAACAATAGATTTTTCATTGTTCGTCTCTAACTTCTGAGAATTATTAACAAACATTTGTTGTGATGGTAACTGAACAAGACATCCATTGGTGGGATGTACAGGTTGTTCACACCATTCAAAAGTATTTAATGTGGGTTGGAATATATTATTCAATTATTACAAAAATAGCTATATGTTTCCTAAAAAATATTATTCTTTTACTTTTTGATATGTTTTACTCCACCTAAAACATTTCCACCTATAATTTTCCGAATAATAGTATTGTGGTTGGTTAAACATACACATGTTTTATATAACAACTTTGATCTTTATTTAACTTATAAAAAAAATATATTACATAAAACCATCACTTGAAAAAAGATAGAAGAGCGAGGGGTCTTCTGTCTTTGGTGCTTAGGAACATTACATAACAAATTTGAACATAAAACACAACATATTTTTCAAAAACTTCTATTACATGACCACAATAGTCCGTCATACTTAGCATTTCATGGGATAAACTGGGGACATGCATAAAATAATGGTGAGCTATAAATCCCAGCAAGGGAGTAAAATGGAATAACATGAGTAATACAAAACAAGTTAGGCAACAATAATATCAATGGAGCATAAGAAAAAGCATGATCATATAGGCATGATATAGTATGATTATCAAAACATGGAAATGTGGTACATGATATTAGCATGATCCCAGTCCCCTCGAACTTGGTTAATGAGTAAACCCAGATTGTACATGATGTATCATGATACTAAACATCACCCAATGCATTGGAGTGCTATCAGGACACACCCTTCTTAATCATTACATTTCATCCATAAATGTGACACATGGATAAAAAATGGTTTCATTAAACATCATAATTTATTCCATGAATAAGATGTTTGGAATACATACATGAAAAAATATATTTAATAAGGAACTATGCATAATGTTTAATACCCTTTATAGATAAATGGGCATGGTATTCACAACACAGTGACTTTGGAAAGAAAAATCGCGGTGCAATTTCGACAGCATAAGGGCATGGCATAAGAATTCATAAAAATGGTTGATGAGAGATAAAGTGGTGTATCATCATATGTACATGAAATGTAATGTAATGGGGTAATATAGATACTTGTATGAACACACACAATGTTTTTTAGATTAATAATACAGAATAATTGATTGAAGGTAAATGAAAAAGGGGGAAATTCCTTGCGGAATTTCGGCATTATAAAAAGTGTGAAAGAGAGGCACTAATGAGAGAGATATAGTTATATAATCAATTAAAACATAATTATGGATGTATTGTGAAGTTTTTAAATCTTTCACTAACATTTGTAATAGAATGATAAACGGTATAACAACATAATGAAATTTGAGAAAAAAGGAAAAGGAATAAATTTATTACATGGATGAGTGATCCCGAAGGATAGGTAGATGATTGAGAGTCGATTCTAGGGATCTTAGTGTGACTTGTGAGTATTATAGTGAGAGTAGGGAAAAAATAAGTCAATCTCCGAAGGCTTTTAGTGAATAAGAAGTGGGATCTTTGGTTGGATTATATAGGAAAAGAGATGGAATTCTTTATTGATTATGTTTTGGACACTAGACATTAAACTAATAAAAACCACAAACCAACACATGGTTTTTACCCAAGGGATTTTTCTAATTGGATTGGAATACAATATTTTATAAGGCTAATGTCCTAAAATCTTAAAATATTTGTCTTGATTATGTGGAGGTGACTCACACTCTCAAGGAAATCAATTTAAAAAGTAAAAATGGTTTTTAAGTCTTGGAGTGTCCACTAAGGATTTGTAAAATAATTCAATCAATCCTAAAATCACATTATTTTCAGGGTAAAACATATATTTGACGAAAAAACCATTTATTGTATTCTATTACGTCTCTATTAGGTCATTATGTTGTCATAAAATACATTATATAAATAAAGAATATTTAAATTTTACCCAAATGATCGATTGTCTCTGAAAAATATGAAAATTTCACAATTGGATATTTTAGACATCCTGATTTAAAAAATAGTATTAATTTTATATAAATAATATTCTAAATATGTGAATTTTTTCATTTAAAATAAACACCGACATTTATTTAAAATTCATGGGTTTTCATAAAAATAGATTTCGAACCATAATAAAAATTCAATTTGTATTTATAAAAATTATATGATCATTTATAAAAAGTAAATTTGTAATAATATTTTATTAATATATTATTAAATTAAAAAATCCATTAATTCATCAAAATATACTTCTTAATTTAATATTAACTATAAATACTATTTGTGCTTTAAAAAAAATTTACAAAATATAATGAATGTATATTACTTATTATATAAAAAATTAATTAACATAATCATAGTGCTAAGGTCTTGTTACATAACCCATTATAACACCCACATAAGACCAAATGCTCAGGTGTACAATGGAGATAGAGTCTTGGAGATGCTCAGATAACATCGCTTGGGTGATATTCAATATCATCTTTCACTTCTCCCATATCTGGTTCTGTTCATGCTTAACTTGTTGAAGCTTGTCTTGGGATTGGTCAATCGTGAAGACCAATGATGCAAACTCCTTTCTATACTATGGAAAATGGGCCTCGTATGAGGAGAGTCTACTAGATGAGCCAATCACTTCTTTTTTCTAAGTAAATTGGATTTGCTAAAGCCCTATATTTATACAAAGCATGTGATCACTATTCAATGTCTATATTAGAAATGGTCAAAATTCTTAATGATATATTAAAATAAAAAACATAAAACAAAGTAAGTGCATATGTTTTACATAACAATTTTTTATAATAAGACATTTAATTATATAAATAATAATTTTCATTAATGAATGTTTGGTTCGTTACAATCTCTCCCCCACCCCTTAATAAATTTTACCCTTGAAATTTTCTTTTCCCACACTAAAACAGATGAGGGTAACTATGATTCACCATTTCCTCCTATTACCACATTTCTTCTTCAGGATTGTGGTTTTACCACAAAACCTTGATGTGGGACATTGCATTTTTTGTAGAACTTTTTCCCTACGTTCTATTATCTTCACAAGATTCTCTTCATAGGAGATGTCATTATCCAGTGGTAACACCTCTAGATTCAGTACATTCGATGTGTCAAGTATATAATTTATCAAGATTGATACCTGGAAAACATCATGTACTAGAGATATGTTATGTGGATATGCTAGTCAATAGTCCAATTCTCCAATGCAATCAAGGATCTCAAAAGGGGATATGTACCTTAGACTAATATTTTCCTTCTTTTCAAATCTCATAACTCCTTTCCATGGTGATATGCAGAGGAATACCATGCCTCCAACATAATACTCTTGGTACCGTCGACGATGGTCAACATAGCTCTTTTGTCGACTCTGATTAGCTTTAATTTGATACTGGATGGTCTTAACATTATACAATATTTCTTCAACCATTTCAGGACCTAGTAGTTTTCCCCCAAACATCATCCCAACATGCTAGTGTTCTACACCTCTTCTCATAAAGGGCTTCACAATAAGTCTTTTGGATGCTTGAGTGGAAACTATTGTTTTAAGAGAACTCAACTAGAGGGAGAAGTTTATCCCATCCTTCGTTGATGTCCTTTGAGCACATTCTCAACATGTCCTTAATTGTTTGGATAGTCTGATCAGATTGGCCATCAGTTTGAAGATGAGAATCCATATTGCAGTTTAACTCAGTATCCAGATCATGTTGAAGACTATTCCAAAACATAGAGGTGAATCTTAGATGTTGATCAGTTACAATCGATTTTGGCACCCCATGAATCTTTAGCAGATCTCTGATGTATATCCATTCCAATTTTCTAGTTTGAAATCCTCCCGAATTTCATTGAAGTATGCAGTTAATGTAAAGTGATCCCCTACAACCAAGATAAGATTGTTTCATTTTGATATCATTGAATGTATAGTGGAAAATTACATTAGGATGTTCTCCCATTTCCATGGTGTTATAGGTAATGGTTTCATCACCCCCTTAGACATCGGCATATCATCCTTCACTTACTGACATACCAGTCACTTTGATGTATACACAAAGATCTCCTTCTTAATGTTATTCCACAAATAGTGCTCTCTGAGATCTTGATACATCTTTGTGTTTCCTGGGTGAATGGAAAATTTTTATCTTTGTTCATCATCCAAAAGATCCTTAATTAATTCTGGATTCGGTGGATCACATAATCTTAACCGAAATCTCATAATTCCTTTTTTATTTGCATGTAACTCCATGTATTTTCCTTTTCTGATAGTTTCCACATTCTTTTAAATTCCCACATCATTCTTTTTATAAACCTTAAACCATTCCAAAAGAGACGGTTGTGAAATCACTTGTGAAAATATTAATGATCTTCCATTCTTTATGATTCCCATCTCTATCTTTATCAAATCTATGAATATTGGATCCTTTTAAATTCTCATCAATGATAGCATTTTTGGGTACTTTTCACGTAGATCATCCTCCACCGTGTTCTCATTCCCAGGGTGGTAATGGATTGCACAGTTAGTGTCTTTGATATGCTCTAACCATATTCATGGGTGCATATTCAACTCTTTCTATGTGAATATATACTTGAGTCTTTTGTGATGCATATATATTTCAAACTTCTCCAGAAATAGGTAATATCTCAAATTTTTTTATGTGAAGATTACAAAATACAACTCTAGATCATGTGTTGGATCGTTTTTATCATGAAATTTTAATTTCCTTGAAGAATAGGAAATGAATTTTCCATTTTGCATCAACACCCAACCTAGGACCGTTTTCAAAGCATCATTAAAAACAACAAAATTTTCTTCACTTATGGGTAGTGAGAGAACAAGAGCAGTGATAAACCTACTTTTGAACTACTTAAAGATTTTTTTTGCATTCATCACTCTAAGAAAACATTACACCCTTCCATGTTATCTTAGTAAGAGGGTTTGATAATTGTGAGAAACTTCTCACAATTCGACGATAATATCAAGCTAACCCCCAAAACCTACGGATATCCCTCACCGATGTTGGCCTTGACCATCCCACAATTTTAAAATCCTTGGAGGAACCCATAGTTATCCCATTTATTGTGATGAAATGACCCAATAATGAGACCTCCTTCAACCACAACAAATTTTTACTACACTTTGGATAGTTCTTCTCCCTTTACAAGGTCTCTAATACAGTTCTTAGATACTCCTCATGATCCTCCTTGGATTTAGATTATATTTGAATATCATCTATAAAGACTACCAGATATCTGTTGAAGTAATATCTAAAGACACTATTTATAAATTCCAAGAAGATTTATGGAGTATTATTGAGTCCGAAAGGAATTAATATGAATTTATAGTGCCTATATCTTGTAAAAAACTGAGAATTGGGGGTATATTCTTTATTCAACTTTTCTAAGTAATATCCATACTACAAATCAACCTTATAGAAGTATTTATCTCCACATAGTTGATCAAAAACATCATCAATTTAGGGCAGATAATAAATTTTCTTTATCGTTATTTTGTTGTGCTCATGATAATCAATGAAAAGGCATATTGATTATTCATTATTATTGATGAAGAGGACCGGTGCACTTAATGGTGATGCATTTTGGCATATAAAACCATTAACAAGATTCTCATGTAGTTGTTTCTTCAGCTCCAAAATATATACAACATCCATTCTTTATGGAGTCATGGATATTGACAACACCCCAGCTATATGATCAATAGAAAATTCAACATCTCTTCTAGGAGGAAGACCAAGAAATTAATCGGGAAACACTTCAGTGAATTCACTCACAATAGGCTTGTCTTAAATGATGGTTTCTTCCTTAGACTCAATCATTTGACCATGATACACATGATCATAGGGAAATAATATCCACTCTTGAGGAGATGGTTCCAAAAAAGATTCATCATCCTCTTTTAACATGAACATAATCAGGGGTCGATTCGCCATATGGAGTGTGATTCCCCTCTCACAGAAATTTTAGTTGGCTTTATATAAATATATCCTATCCATGCCATGAATTGCATCAAATTATAAAAGAGGTAGTATGAAGAGGTTCTCAGGGAAGTTCAATTCACAACCTATGACATTGGAGGATTTATATTCATGGGATGAAATGATGGACCCATTATCTATACTCAACAAAACTTTCACATCAATGAATTGAGGTGGTGTTGGAATTGTTATACTATACTTTAGGGATATAAAATAATGCGTAGAAAAAGAATAAAAAAGTATATTCTCTATTCATGACCGAATAAATACCGTAATAGTCATCACTTCGTTTTTGGGGTTCACTATGGTGGTAGTGATGGTAAAAGCTCTCACTTGTAGCCTTGGAGCTTATTGGATTCTTCTGAAAACCCATGTGTTAAGGTACTGGTTTACAAAGTTCCCCAGATCATTGTAGTTCAAGGAATGAACAATGCATTGAGGGTCGAACGTAGCGTTCCTATCCTTGGTCAAAGCCATGAGTTTTTCTTGACAATAGTTAATTTCTCGGTGTCATTTTCTTCCCCACCTAATGCATTTACTCGTCCCCTTCAAGTGATTTTCTTGATTATTATTTCTCTACCTTTTGCAAGTGGGGTTCTAGATTTTCTTAAAACCATTGGATTAATCCATCATACCACCAGAATTGAAGTCCACCTTACACTTCTTATCCCCATGATACCCCTGGTATTCTCTTACCTCCATTATGACATTGAGGGAACATAAGACAAATTCCACAAAGTTCTCAAAGTTAGAGATCTCTATGGATTTATGTAGTTTATGTTTTAGCCAACCAAATAATGGGTGAACCATTCATTCATGGTTAATGACAATACCAAAGGCATATCGTGGAAGCCTTGTAAGGTTTTCCTTATACACTATGATATATTAGTCGTCTTTTTTAAGAGGGAAAGGATGTCCTTTCCAATCTTAAGTTGTCGGGTGAGCAGAAAATATTTATTGAAAAATATCATCCAGAAATCCTTCCATTCCAACTCCTCGATTTCCACCTCAGGATTCGTATTTTTGATCAATGTCCATAAGTGATCTGCTTCACCCTCCATACGATAAGCATACAGAATAAACATCTCTTATTTGTAACATTGAAGGACGGGGAAGATCATTTCAATGGAGTTGATCCACTGTCTGGTGATTGAGGGATTAGATGATCCTTTAAAAGTTGGAGGCCTTTGTCTTATAAATATATCAAGTGTGAATTGTTCATTATTAGGGGGGTTAAATCTTATTATTGACCCATATTCTTATTAAAAACCTTAGTTAACTGAGTGAGTATCATGACAATGTTATCGATTTCCACTCCCCTCGAGTTGGGCATATCATTAGAAAAGTAATCACATTGATATTCACATCGTTTGTTAGCACGAGTCCCCCTATTATTGTCCATTGGTTAGAATAAAATTATATCTAAGGTTAACACATAATGGGGAATGGAATTACAAAAAGGGATGAATTATAAATTACTTCTACTTCCTTAACTAATAAATTTATAGGCTTCAATATATGTTATCCATGATCTGCATCCAAACATATATTCTTAGGGAATTTGTTTTATTCATTTAATAATGGTTCGTACTAAGATTATGAGTTTACCAAAGCATATCCCTTTGGAGTATCGTAACCAAGACTGCGGCAAGGCCCGTTGTCATGCACTATTTCTCATTTGAGTATATCTCAAAGCGGTGTTTTGGGGTTTTATCCCTAGATACATATGTTCCAGAGCCGCCTCTACCTACTCATATCTAGACATAGATGTATTTTTTAATAAACCATTTACTCAATACTCATATAACTTTACAGATAATTTTAATATACTTAGTCATGTACCTAAGGATTCACTAGGGGTTTCTAATCCTAATACAAAAAATAACTAAACCTATCTTCTAATACCAACTATAAAAACCCTTCTCTTTATTTCACACATAAATATAATTTATTACATAAAATCATCACTTTATACAAGATAGATTATTGGTAGGTTTAGTATCTTTGGATATTTGGAACATTACGCATCAACTTAGAACATAAAACACTACATCATTATTGAATAATTCTTTTACATAACCACAACATTCCATAGTATTTATCATTGCATGGGAAAAACTGAGGACATGAATAAGAAAAGGGTGGGCTATAAAGCCCAATTAAGGAGTTAAAAGGAATATCATAAATAATATAATAAAATTTAGGCAACATGCATATCAATAGAGTAAAAGAGAAACATGATCTAGAATGCATGATATAGAATTGTAATCATAAAATGGAAATGTTGAATCGACATTTAACATGATATTAGAATGATCCAAGGCTCATTGTACATATATAATGAGTAAAACCTAATTTCACTTGATATATCGTGATAGTAATCATTACCCAATGCATTGAAGTGATTTCAGTGAACACCCTTCATAATCGTTAAATTTCATGCATAAATGTTCCACATGGATTAAACAACATGGATTTGTTTAAAATAAAAATTTATTCCACGAATAAGAGGTGCGGAATACTTACATGAAACTATATTTAAAATAAATAAATTCTCATAATAGTGAATAACCTTGAGAGATAAATGGGAAAGGTATTCACTACACAATGACATTGGCTTGGAAAATTGCAGTGTAATTCCAGCTACCTAATGTCGTGACATATGAATTCATAAAAATGGTTGATGAGAGAGAATGGGGTGTCTCGTAATATGTACATTAAATGAAATGTTAGGGGAAAATATACATACATGTACCCATATATGTAATTTAATTTAGATTCATAATACAAAATAGTTTCTTGAATGTAAATGATAAGGGAGAAATTCCTTATGGAATTTCAGCATGGTAACGGGTGTGAATGGGAGGAAATAATGAGTGAGAGATATTTCAATCATCAATTAAAACAAAATGAGGTAAGTATGGTAGAGATGTGAAATCATACCCCAACATTTGTAATTGAATGCATAAGACTATAAAAACTTAATGAAATTGGGACAAAAATGAGAAAGGATGAAATCCATTACATGGAATAGTAATCACAAAGGCATGGGAGAGGCTTGAGAGATGATTCATGGGAGCTTTGGGGTGCCTTGAGAGGATTCTAGAGAGATTAGTGTTGAGGTTGGTCAATCTCAAAAGGCTTTTAGTGATGAATAAGTGGGTTCATGGGTGGGTTTATATAAGAAAAGAGATAGAATTATTTATTGTTTATGTTTAAGACACCACAAATTAAACTAATCAGAACCAGAATCCAAACCAAGGTTTTTTCCCATGGTTTTTTCCAAAGGGGGTGTAAAACATTATTTTACGAGGGCATTGTCCTAAATTATTAAATTATTAGGCTTTCTTATGTAGAGGTGAGTCACACTCTAATGGAAATAAATTTAAAAAAATAAAATGTTTTATAATTCTTGGAGGGACCACTAAGGATTGTATAATAAATCAAAAAAACCTATAATCACATTATTTTAATGATAAAACATATATTGGCCTATATAAAATTTATATTATTTTATTACATCACTATTTTCTCATTATGCTATCATAAAACATATTATATAATAAAACAATATTTAATTTTAACCCAAAAATTTGGCTGGCTCAGAAAATTATGAAAAATAAAATATTTGATAATTTCGACATCCTGATTCCAAAAATAATATTCATTTTTTCTAAATATTTGAATTTTTACTGTCAAAATAAAAACAGAAATTTATCGAAAATTCGTGGGTTTTTATAAAAACATATTTCAAACTATAATATAAATTACATTTGTATTTTCAAAAATTATACAATCATTTATAAAAATTAACTTAGTAATATAATTTTATTAAAAAAATATTTAATTAAAAAATCCATTAAATCATCAAAATTGATTTCTTAATTGAATATCATCATAAAATACTATTTTTTCTTTAAAAACTATTTATAATTTAAAATGAATGTATATTAATTATTATGTATAAAATAATGCACATAATCATAGTGATAATGTCCTATTACATTTCCCCTTTTAACATCTACATAAGAATGAATGGAAAGGTGTGCGATGGTGACATACTATTGAGATGGCTTGGATAATATATCTCAAGTGGTAATCCCTATAAACTTCTACTTCTCCCATAGGTGGTTCTGTTTGAGCTTAACGTGTTAATGATAGGATTGGGCTTGGTCAAGAGTGAAGCGCAAGGACTCCAACTCCTTTCCATGCTCTGACAAATGTGCTTCATACGAGGCACATCTACTAGATGAGGCCATCACATCCTTTGTCTAATTAAATTGTTTCTATTAAATCCCTATATTTATACTAAGCATGTGATCACTATTACATGGCTATATTAGTAATTATCTCAATTATTAATGGTATTTGAAAAACAGTAACAAAAAAAAGGAAGTGTATGCGTTTTACATAACCATTTCCAAGATAATACATTTATTTATATAAAGAGGAATTTTCCATAATGAATGTTTGGATCATTACAATATTTTCCTCTTAAGAAATTTCTCCCTCAAAATTTCCTTTTCCCACACTATAACAGATGTGGTTAACTCTACTACCTATCATGATATGACTCCCATGTTTCTTCTTCGAAATATTTGTTTCTCCACTAAACCTTGAAGTGGAAATTGTCTTATTTTGTTGTAATTTTTTCCTAAAATCCATGATCTTCACCAGATTCTCTTCATAGGAGAGTTCATTCTCCAATGGTGCCACCTTTTGATTGAGTACATGTGATGGGTCAGGTATATACTTCTTCCATAATGATACATGGAATACATCATGTACATGAGATACGTTAAGTGGGAGTGCAGGTCAATAGGCTAATACTCCAATGCGATCAAGGATATTAAAATGGGCTATGTAACTTGAACTAATCATTCCCTTCTTCTTAATTATCATAAATCTCTTCCAGGTTGATATGCAGAGTAATTACATGTCTCAAACATCAAACAATAGGTCTTGTAAAGGATTATTAAAATAGCTCTTTTATTGAATCAATTCACTTTAATGTGTTGTTGGATGGTATAAATATTCCCCACCATTTCATCAACCCTTTATGGACCAATTTGTTTTATCTCCCCAAATTCATTCCAACATGTATGTGTTCTTCACCTCTTCCCATATAGGGATTTATATGGAGTCTTTTGGATGCTTGGGTGGAAACTGTTGTTGTAAGAGAACACCATTAAAGGGAGATGTTTATCCCATCCTCCTTTGATGTCCATTGATCATTCTCTAAACATGTCCTCAAGTGTTTGGATAGTATTGTAAAATTTTTCATCAATTTTAGGATGATTAAACATACTGATTTTCCGCTTAGTATCCATAGACTGTTGAAGACTCTTCCAAAACATAGTGGTTAATCTTGGATCTCAATCAGATATAATTTTTAGTGGTACTACATACAGCCATACCACATATATAATGTATATCTATTCCAGTTGATCCAATGATAACTACTCCAGAATTACAATGAAGTGTGCAGTCTTTAAGACGATCCACAACAACCCAAAAAGTATTGTTTCCATTGGATATCTTTAGAATTATGGTGGAAAATTCAATGGTGATGTTCTCCAATTTCCATGCTGGCATGGGTAATGGTTGCATCATCCCCTTAGATATCTACCTATCAGCCTTCACGTGCTGGCATACCAGGCACATTGATGTATACTCAGCGATCTCTTTCTTTATGTTACCCCACCAATAATGGTTTCAGAGATCTTGATACATCATTTTGTTTCCAAGGTAAATGGATAAATTTGAACTATGTGCATCATCCAAAAGTTCTTCTTTAACTCTAGATTTTGTGGAACACATACTCTTTACCCAAATCTCACAATTCCTTCTACATTGACATTGTATTTCAGGGATTTCCCTTTTCTGATAGTTTCCACTTTCATCAGAATTCCCACATTATACTTTTTTGCATTCTTTAACCATTCCAAAAGAGATGGTTGTGAAATCATTTGTGAAAGGATTGATGATGTTTCATTCATTATTATTCCCATGACCATCTTCATAAAATCTAAGAATATTGTATCCTTTTCAATTCTAATTAATGATAGAATTTTTGGGTTATTTCTAAATAGAGAATCTTCCACCTTGTTCAATTTCCCATGGTGGTAATGGATCAATTAGTCATAGTCTTTGATCAGATCTAACAATATTCATTGGAGAATATTCAATTCTTTATGTGTGAACATAAACATGAGGATTTTTGGTCCATATATATATTTCACCCTTATCCCCAAAGAGGTAATTTTACCATATTTTTAATGTGAAGATGACTACAACTAACTCCAGATCATTTAGACAGTTTTTATCATGAAAATTCAATTTCCTTGAAGCATAGCCAATCACCTTTTCATTTTTCATCAACACACAACCCATGACCTTCTTTGAAGAATCACTAAAAACCATAAAAGGTTCTCCACTTGTGGGTAGTGTAATAATGGGTGCAGTGATAAGCCTCCCATTCAACTCTATAGTGCTTTATTTGTATTCATCAGTACAAGAGAACTCGACTAACATCTGAGTTAGCTTGGTAAGAGGGTTTTACAATCATGAGAAATTTCACCAAAATTGGTGATAATATCCCACAAACCCAAGGAATCTATAGATATCTATTTCTGATTTTGGCCTTGACCATCCTACAATTGCAATAGTCTTAGAGGGATCCACACATATCCCATTTCTTTTGATGATATGACCCATGAATGATACCACCTTCAACAATAACCCACATTTGTTGTACTTTTCCTAGAGATTAGCCTTTCACATGGTCTCTAGTACATTTCTTACATGATCCTCTTTATCCTTCTTAGTTTTGGATTATATTAGAATATCTCCTATAATGACTACCAAAAATTTTCTGAGGAAATCATTAATGAATCTATTCATCATGTCCATGAATATTGTAGGATCATTAGTTAGTCTGAAATCAATTACGCTAAATTTATAGTGCCCGTATATTGTATAAAAAGAAGTCTAGGGGATATCCACTTTCACCACCCTTGGTAATATCCCGACCCCAATCTACCTTAGATAATTATTGTGCTCTATGTGGTTAATTGAAAAATTTATCAATTTGGGACAGAGGATACTTGTTCTCTATCATGTTTTTTTTGATCTCACGATAATAAATGCAAAGGTGCATTGACCCATTCTTCATCTTGATGAAGAGGACTGGTGCACCCCATAGTGAGGCACTTGGGCGTGTAAAACCTTTATTTAGATTCTCTTGTAGTTTTATCTTCATCACCACATGTTCCACAACATCCATTATATATGGGGTCTTAGATATTGTAAATTTTCCAAGTATAAGAACAATTAATAATTCAACATCTATTCTAGGAGGAAGACCAGGTAATTTCCCAGAAAACACTTCAGTGAATTCCCTCACAATAGGAATTTCTTCAAGGATTTGGCCTTCCTTAGAATAAATCATCTCATCCATATACACTTTCTCATAGGGAATTAATATCCACATTTGAGATGATGGTTCTAAAGAAGGTTCATCTTTCTCCTTGCACATGAACAGAATAGGGGGTCGATTCTCCAAATATAGAGTAATTTCCCTGTCAAGGAAATTTATATTGGGTCTACATAAGGAAATCCAATCCATCCAAATAATTGAATAAAATTCCACTAGAGGGGGAATGATGATAATATATAGAAAGTTTAGTCAAAAAATTTTGATAGGGGAGGAGTTATATTCATAGGATTCCATGATTTTCCCATTTTCCATACTCACTGAAATATTTAATTCAATGATATGTGGGGGTGTTGGGATTGTTCTACTAAAAATTAGGGATATAAAATAATGCATAGAACCAAAATAAAAAAAACATTCTCTATTAATGAATGAATAACTAGTGTACCTGTCACCTCTTCGTTGTCAGGTTCACATCAATGGTAGTGATGGAAAAATCCCTCCCTTGCTACCATGGAGGTTGTTGGTTGCCACAAAAAACACTTATATTTTGGAACTGGTTTGCAAAGTTCCCATGTACTTTGCAGTTGAAGCAATAAACAATTCATTGAGGGTCAAATAGGGCATTCCTCTCCTTTATTTCTGTCACGACTTTTTCTTCCTGACAGTTTATTTATAGGTTCCCTTCTCTTCCACTCCTAAAGGATTTCTTCATACCCTTTAAGAACTTTCTGGGGTGCTTCATTCCACACCGTTGGATATTGGGGTTCTATATTTTCTTAGACCCGTTGGATTAATCTATCGGACCCCCAGAATTGGAGTCCGCCTTACAATTTTTATCCCCATGATACCACTGAGATTCGATGAACTCCATTTCGACTTTGAGGGAATATCAGACAATTTTTGGCATAGCTATCGATGTCACAGATCACAGGGGATTTCTGTAGTCTAGGTTCTATCCCACCAAAGAAGAGGTCGACATTGCATTATGGGGTAACGAAAACGCCGAAGGTGTATCATGAAACCCTTATAATGTTTTTCTTGAACACTCTGATGGATTCTTCGTCTTTTTTCTTGAGGGTAAGTAAGTCCCTTTCAATCTTAATTTTCATAGTGTGCGGAACATATTTATAAAAAAACATCTTCAAGAAATCCTTCCATTCCAACACCTTGATCTACTCCTCAGGCATCATATTTTTTATCAATTCCCACTATTGATAAACTTCATCCTCCATATGATAATCATCCAAAATAATCTTTAATTGTTTAGAACATTGAATGATGGAGAAGATATTTTCAATGGAATTGATAAATTTTTCTCTGATGGAGGGATCATATGATCCATTAAATGTAGGAGGATTTTGTCTCATCAAGCTCTGGATTGAAACTTGGTCTTTCTGGGGGGGGTGAATGATTCTCTTGACCCATATTCCTATTAAAAACATGAGTTTACTAGGAGAGTATTGTGATAATGACCGTGATTCCCTCTCCCCATAGATTGGGCATATCATTAGAACAGTCATCATGTTGATATTCTCAACAGTTATTAGCCTGAGTCCTCATACTACCAGATATTGATTGGAATAAAAGGAAATCTATGGGTGACACATAAAGGGGAATCTAATTACAAAAATTTATAACTTATAAATTAATTCTATTTCAGTAACTAATTAATTTATTGGCTTCAATATTTGTTATCTATGATCTACATCCCAATATATATTCTTAGGGGTATATTTTTAGTTCCTTAATAATTGTTCATAATAAGATTATGAGTTTACTAAAGTATATCCTCTAGGGTTGTCATAACCAAGAGGGGAGCAAGACCATTTTTCATGCACCAGTTCCTGTTTGAGTCTTGTTCAAAGTGGAGATTTTCAGTTTTACCCCTAGATACATCAATTACTAATCCACCTCTACCTACTCATATCTAGACAGAGATATAATATATGGATAAACAACTTACTCAGTACACAACAAAATTTTGATATTCTTTTATTATACTAAGTCTTATACACAAGTATTTCTATATGGTTTTATAATCATAATCCCAAAAATTACTAAACCTATGCTCTAATACAAACTATGACAAACCCGTCTCTTTATTTCAGAAATTAACATAATTTATTACATAAAATATTCACTTGATACATGATAAATGATCGAGGGGTCTAGAGTCTTTGGGGCTTAGGAACATTACATAACAACATAGAACATAAAACACAACATTTTTATTTAATACTTCATTTACATGACCCCAAAATTCCATTGTACTTATCATTGCATGAGATAACCTGAGGACATGAATAAAAAGGGTGATCTATAAATCATCGTAAGGGAGTAAAAAGGAAGAACATGAAGAATACAATACATGTTAGTAAACATTAATACCAATAGATTATAAGAGAAACTTGATCATAAAGGCATGATATAGCATGATTATCATAACATGGAAATGTGGAAACAACATTTTACATGATATTGGCCCGAGGAAAGCCTCATTGAAAAAGGATCATGAGAAAACCATTATTGTACATTATTTATCATGATACTAATATTTACGCAATTAATTGGACATCTATCAAGGGACACCCTTCTTAATGATAAAATTTACGGCCTAAATGTGCCACAGAGATCAAAAAACATGGATTCATTCAACATTTTAATTTATTCCATGAATAAGAGGTTTGGAATATATAAATAAAATTATACGATAAATATGGAAATGTACATAATAGTGAATACCATTTATATAGAAATGGGCATGATATTCACTAAACAATTACGTTGGCTTGGTAAATCATTGGGCAATTTCAACAGCAAAAAGGTGTGACATAAGAATTAATAAAAATGGTTAATGAGAGAGAATGGGGTGTATCGTAATATTACATGAAATATCTATTAAGGGGGTAATATATATACATGTCCCATCATGTTTAAGGAAATTTATATTAATAATACAAAATAATATCCTTAATGTAAATGAGACGAGAGAAGTTCCTTACTAAATTTCAGCATGGTAACATGTGGGAATGGGGGGAACTAATGAGAGAGAGATATGTATCTCATTAATTAAGAAATAAGGAGGGTAGTATTGGGGTGGTGTTAAATCATTCTCCAACATTTTTAATTGAATGAAAAAGTGTATAACAACATAAAGAAATATTCACAAAAATGAGAAATGAAGAAATCCCTTATTTGGAACAGTGATCCCAATGGCTTGGGAGAGGTTTGAGAAAGGATTCTGGGGAGATTGAGGAGACTTGGGAAGATCATATAGAGAGGTGTTCAGAGGTTGGTCGAGCTCTAAATGCTTTTATGAAGACAAAGTGGTAGCATGGGTGGGTTTATATAGGAAAAGAGAGGGAATTCATTATTGTCTATTGTTTGTGCACCACACATTAAACTATTCAAACCCACAATCCAACCCATGGGTTTTCCCACTATTTTTGAAAAAGTACAGTTTAAAACAGTATTTAATAAGTCTTATGGCCAAACTTCTTAGAATATTATGCTTGATTATGTGGAGGTGAGTCAGACTCTCAAAAAAATCAATTTAACAAGTTAAAATGTTTTATATGTCTTGGAGTGTTCACTATGGCTTTGTAAAACAAATTAATCAAATATAAAATCACAATATTTTAATGGTAAAGAATATATTGGGAGAATATCCCATTTATAGTATTTTATTACATCACTATTTGGCCATTATGTTGTCATAAAACACATTATTTATTAAACAATATTTAATTTTTACCCAAAAATTATAGTGTCTTATAAAATTATGATAAATTCACCATTGGATAATTTAGACATTTTAATTCCAAATATAATATTAATTTTATTAAAATAATTTTCCAAATATGTGAATTTTTTCTTTTAAAATAAAAACTGAAATTTATCGAAAATTCATGGGTTTTAATAAAAACATCTTTCAAACCTTAATAAAAATACCAATTGTATTTATAAAAATTATATAATCATTTATAAAAAGTAACCTAGTAATAAATTTTTATTAAAATATTATTTAATTAAAAAATACATTAATTTAATAAAATATATTTCTTAATTAAATAATGACTAAAAATATTATTTGTTCTTGAAAAACTATTTTCAAAATAAAATCAATGTAT
Source organism: Viscum album (assembly GCA_963277665.1). Taxonomy (NCBI): domain Eukaryota; kingdom Viridiplantae; phylum Streptophyta; class Magnoliopsida; order Santalales; family Viscaceae; genus Viscum; species Viscum album. The sequence goes on along the minus strand of OY728143.1, from coordinate 54,051,413 downwards.
ATTCTTTATTATATACAAAAATAATATACATAATAATAGTTTTATAGTTTTGTTACATAACCCCTTATAAAACACGCATGAGACTGAATGGTAAGGTGTACGATGGTGAAAAACTATTAGGGTGGCTCAGATAACATCGGTTGGGTGGTAATCTCTATCAACATCCACTTCTCCCATAAACAGTTCCATTTGAACTTGACATGTTAAAGCTCGGCTTGGGATTGGTCAAGAGGGAATCCCAATGACACCACCACCTTTACAACCACAAAAAATGGTCTTCCTATAGGGAAACTCTACTGGTTGAGGCCATCACATCCTTTTGCTGAGGAAATCAGATTTATTAAATCCATATATTTATACTAAGCATGTAATCACTATTCAATGACTATATTAGCAACACTCATAATTCTTAATGTTATTTTATAATCCAAAACATAAAACTAAGGAATTGCATATGTTTTACATAATCATTTTTCATAACAAGAAATTTAATTATATCAATAGGAATTTTCCATTACTGAATGTTTGAGTCATTACATTTTCTATATTCCTAAAACCACTACAATACCAGTAGTAACCATAGAACGAATATTTGCCTAAAAAACATCTATACTGACTAGAGTTGTGTTTATAAGCAACCTTATTATCAAAAAATTTTTAAACACTAAACATTATATCATAATCATGAATCATCTTTTTTATCTATGTTTTATTTTTTACCTTTATTGGAACTATATGTATTAGAAACCTTTTCAGATTCAGAATCTGTAGAAACATTTTCAGACTAAGTGATTTTTGAAACTTATGAATTTTCAACATTATTAATCTAGACCATTTATATAACATTTGCATCATTATTATTTAAAAAAAATATCCATTTTTATTCTATCCCCATGAAGGAAAACTTTATTTATCAATCTCAGGTTTTTTCTTGAATGAACTTTCACAATCTTCAGTGATAGTTTTTTTGAAACATGTACATTTTGTTTAGATTTTGAATGTTTTTGCTGAACATTTTATAAATATTCTTATTTTTCCTTCATCTTCACATATATATGTTTGGTATGATTCTTTTCTTCTTCAATATATTTTTTCAAATCATTAATCTATTTTATCAGCATAACATTATGAATACATTGTGGTTTGTTTGTTGAGAAACAACCAATTTTCATCTTCATGATTCCACTCTCTTGATTTCAATAATTATTATGAATTATTTTAATTCATCATTAAGGTGATATTCTAATCGAGTTTCCTCTTCAAAAATAATTCTTCTAAACTCATCATTATTTAATATTTTTTTAATAATTTTTCTCACCAACATACTAAGCAGATTGTTCAGATTCACCATTAAATTCTTCTTCTTCTTCATTATATAAGAAACTTCATCTATTGGATTTGGAGAATTTTTTTATATTTTCCTCTTTCAAACATTTATATTAATCACCCTATTTACTCCATGTTCTTATTAGATATATTTCTTATTTATCAATATCATATCATTACTTTCATTATGTCAAATTGGCTTCAAAGTGCTCAACATCTCCACATTCAAAGCATTTAAAGGGAAGTTTCCCTTTATAATTAGATGTATCTCTTCTAATATTTAATGAAATAATGAAAAATATCATCAAGATCTTTATATACCTCATTATTTGAATCAGAATCACCAACTTCTTATTCACTAAGAATATTTGTTGGACTCTCTTTCTTAGATGTCGTAAAAGACATTTCCCTATCATCCTTTTCCCAACATTCTTCATTCACATTTCATAAGTGACAGGAGTGGTATAAAAATTATCATGATATAATTGGTCATACTCTCTAGATTCAAATAACAAATATTTGGCATAAAAATTTGTTATAAGTATTATTACGTTTTTAAACAACTGTATAATGATACAACTTTTCACCAATACATATGATTGTGCTGACCATGTCATTTATCCTATTAAAGAAGTCCCCAATAGATTCATACTCACCAATTCTCAAATATTCATACATCAGCCTCAGAATTTTTTATTTTTCCTTATTAACTTTTGTATTGCCTTTTTATTTGTCTTTCATTTTATCCTTTAAACCAATGGATATGGAAACACCCTTTACCCATGGGAATTTTGCTTCCGAATGTTATTATTGTAAATAATTCTTCTCCCTTCCATCATTCTCATTAGTCTTGTAAAAAACATATGCAAGAGGGTATTTTTCATCAATAGGGGGATAACCATCTATTTCTTATTTATGAACCTCATACCCAATAGACAGAAGATTAGGAATCACTATAGATTTATAGATATTATAGTTATTACTATCTAACACTAGGATGCCTTTAATGTTGACTTAATTCAAATTCTCAATCAAATTCTCTTAAAAATCATTATAAAATAAATTAAGTAAACCTCTCACTGATATAAATTGTAATTTCTCATGAAAAATAGTTGAATTCCTATGAGGTGGATGGGTGAACTAGTGATATGTTTTTCATTTATGGTTTCTTGATTATGAGACACCCCTTTCCTCATACAAATGAATTCATTAAATACTAAAAACAATTAAAACACACTTCTATAGGAATACAATAATTTCAATTCTAACCACACGGTAAAATTAACAACTTCCTTGGTATGGTTTTTAAATGATCCAATACTACACAATACACTATAAAGAAATCATTTTTTGGGGATCAGAATGAGTATGATATGACCATACACTGGTATAAAAATTTGATCAATATAGTAGTTTATGTTCTTTAAGTAGATTGACATTAGGTAAGAATGTTTTTTTAAAACATCTTACTATTATTTTTGACGAACATTATTGAATATGATATTTTTAAAATGTTATACACTTTCTTACACACAAGTTGATAAGAATGTCTTCTGGACATTATAATAAAACATAGTATAATTATCAAATATGATTTTACTAGTCCAAATTAAGAATATAGAAATTATATATACCTTTTAGAATATAATTGAGGTAAATCAGAACTACATATTTTTTAATAACTAAATCCCAATATGATTTTCTCAGTCTATTCTGTCAATATGATGACCATATAAATATGATTATTAGTTCAATTCAATATTTTTCTTCTATGTTTCTTCTATCTAAACAATATTTATTATAAATACTAAATTAAAATCCTCTTCTTCCCTCTAGAAATATTCAATTTCCAGACTTATATCATCCTTTCAGGAACTGTACATCAATCTGAATGTACAATGTATTTTTCTTTTTATAGGAGATCCAAATTTTGTTAAGGAGGGATTCAAAAAACATTTGCAACTTAACCAACTTTCCCCATATTTAAATTTCCCTTTATTTGTGGATATATATTTAATTCATCAACACTTCTAAAATATTATCGTCTCTTCTCAATTTTTTTAATCCTCTCACAACTGCAACTATACTTCATCATAATCATGAGTCTGATTATAATTCACCATTCTGATTTCCTGATAATATTTCTTTATTATGATTCTCCATACAAAATGAATGTTTGATGAAATTGAAAACATTTAACTTCATTGGATGTTTTAGTCTACTTCATGTTCTTTACTATAATTTTTATTATGGAAACCCTAATTAAAATGAAGGAAAAATCTAAAATAATAGTTTCCTCATTATATTTATCAAAATAAAATGTATGAAGGGAAAAATAAGTCATCTTATAATGATTCTTGGATCTAAATTTCATTCTGATTTATTCATTATGAGGTAGAAATCATATTATTGTAATCATTTCAACAACTTCCACATATTCTTTTCATCTGAAATATGAATTATAATAATCATTAATATGATGTATTGTGACCCTGATGATGAAATAACATGAAAAAAATCTGGTTTCTTCTTTCAATTATAAATATGAAACAAAAGATATTTTAGAACAAATAATTCATTGTCTGATAAATATGATGATGTGTTGAATCTAGTGACATAATATCAGTGGATTATGATTTTTTTGAATATTATTCTCATCACCTTCTCTCTATAAGGATTAAAATATTTTATCTTTTGGTTTGATTGAGAACCAAAACCTTTAACATGATCATCCTATAAAGACATTAAATAAATATTTATTGGATAAAATCATTTTGAGGATCTTGAGACTACAAGTATTTGGCTTCATCAAATTTCTTCTTTCAAAAACTTCTACTTTGATAATGAATTCCTTCATGAATATTATTATGTTGAATATCATCTTCATCACCATTTAACTTATAATGGAATGTATTGTAACTTCCCACAACTCTGAGAACATATTTCTTTCCTATTCAGTAGGAATATGATTTTCCTAAACATAATTTGAATAAATATGATTGGAAGAACCTTTTGTTCAACTTTCTTTAATAAAGCCATCATCCAAATTTTTATAAAAATTTATTGATTTATGAGAAATAATAAACAAAAATGCATCATCATATTTTTATCAAAGACAAGAAGACTCTGATCTAGCACCTCATTGTGATATCTTATTTTATTCCAGACCTGAGTGAGTCTGATGAACCTTTTCATCCTACAAACATATTCCCAATCCAATGTAATTCTTATGAATTGTGAGTCTGATTTTCTAAATATGATGGTTAGACCTATTTTTTCCATATATATGGTGAATAGAATTCATTTATTTTTATAATTTTGTGAAAACAAAAAACAATACCTGAATATAATAATCATCCTTATCATCTTGGTCCATACAATATATTCATGTATTGGATGAATTGTGTTTTTATATATTAACTATATCCTTTTATGGTGGTTTTTTTGGAATATAATCTCATAATCTAAAAATAGTGAGGAATATATTTATGATCATTTGAGGACTATATTAAAGACCTTATTAAAGGATTATTTGTATAAAAATTTACCAAGTGTGATTTTTTGTTATAAAAGGTTTAATTTTTGGGTAATGTTATCTCATGCAAGAGTATACCTATGGATTTATCAAAAATGAAGTTATTGAATATTTGACCATTCACATATCTTTAATAATGATCCAATTATTTCTTGTTTTTACAAGATAATATCAGTTCAGTATGAAAAAATTATCATGACATCCTAATATAATCAACATGTTTTCTCATAAAAGAGCAATGCTCCATTTGATAGATGATTCTGAAGAAAATTTTTAAGGACTAAATATATAGTTTGTTAGAACACCTATGATTTCATTACCCTATATTGAAAAGGGCCTTTAATCCATACTTATACATCAAAGAAGGTAATTGGATTTGTTATCAAGAAGAATGATTTGGATATAGATTATGCCTCATGAAAATTTAATGTTCATGGGAAAAGTTAAAGAGAACATGGTTTTTGATATAGTTACAATATTTTTGGAATTAATTATTTTAAGCAATTGTTTGTATGGTGAAAGGTGTGATCTATATACTAATTATAAATATTTAAAATTTGTTTTCTAAAAGAAATAGATAGATATATTATATATAATATTATTAGAGATGATTAAATATTAAGACATTACAATATATTACATCCTTGATAAAGCGAACAAGGTTGTGGATACTCTAATTTTAAAGGATTATGCTATATTATCTATGATGAGGATCACAAAAATCTAATATCAATGGATTTAAAAGTAATAGAACCTAAAATAATGAATAATTAGTAGAAATATTTTCTTTCTCTAACGAGTCTTCAACCATCTATCCATGTGAATATCATTTTGTAGAAACATGATAATACATACCTATAAAAGAAGGTGAGAAATGTTCTTGATTTTAACTTTTAATGTGATGGAATGGTATAATTTAGGAACCAAGTATTTGATCCATCTATAATATATTTCAAAATTGATATATTATATGAGGATCATAATTCACCATTGTATATTCATCTAAGATGTACAAATACATATAGTGATCTAGATGTGTATTTTTGGTGGGATATTATTAAAGAATGATATTGAATATTATATATCATTTTTCTTAATATATAATAATTGTTGGTTAGTGAGGAATATGTGTAGAGGACATTACAACCATTACGTATATTAGAAGGTAAATTGGAAAACGTAACATTGTTTTTTTGTTTACATTCTTAAAACATCAAATTTTCATAATTTATATTGGGAAGTAGTAAATTTCACAAAAAACTTACTCATACTTAGTTAAAAAAGGGAAGATATATTTCTTGATCACATTTAAAAAATATACATTAAGAAAGTTGTATTTTTGCAGGTAGAAACAAATTATATTAGAATGGTTTAGAATCTGTAGTTTGATTTTATGTTCAAGTGAATTCTTCAGAATGATATGGTTATAAAGTTGAGTTTCAACACTATGTATCATACTTATAATGATGGTATTTCCAAGAGAATAATTCATACCCAAGATGATATGAAAAGATGTGAATCTATGGATTTCAATGGATGTAGAGACCAATACATTACCTTATTCAAGGATTCCTATAGAAATATCTTTCACTCATGAATTTTGAAGGCTCCTTAAGAATCCCCCTCTAGAAAGAAGTGTAATAAGCCATCCTATTGGTATGAATATGGAGATATAAATATATGGAGACTTCATATAGCTAAGGAAATAGTATAGAGTTTCATCACCATTAAATAATACATCGAGGAAGATATGAGTCAATATACTTGTTATAATAACAGTCCCCAACAAGATAATGAATTAGAAGTTAGTGAGAATGTGTTTCTATGAATTTACGAATATAAAAAAGGATGTTATATTTTAGAATAAATGATTGTCGATCAGTAATTATATTTTCGCTTTTTAGATATTATGTTTGAAAACACCAACTGAGAGATATTTTTTAACCCAAAAAAAACTCAATCAATCTCACTATCTAGAAAATGATGGCTTAACATTTCAAATTCTATTATATTATCCTTCAAAAAATTATTTTCCAAAAAACTAAAATTTTCAATTTCCACCATTCTTGAAAAGATATATTCTTATTTTTTAAAATCAAACCATTCTCAAAATATGTCAGCTATGAATTTTTAATTTTTTTCATTTGATACTAGATTCATACTTTTTCATAAATGAACACATTATGCACAACCTTAATAATTAATCAAAATTATGTATGTACACATAGTGGGAAGTCCTTTATCTAACATGTATTTCATTCTTGCCTCATTGGATAAAACACTGACAATGAGATTTACAACATTCTAGAAGTGTATCTATAACATTAAGGTACCCAACTCCCTAGTAAAATGTAGTTCAACATTAAAAGTATAACTACATCCATTTATGTAGTACATTTCATGTTCCAAAAATCCTACAACTGGTTAAGGTTCAAACCTAAGGAATAGATGAGAAATAATTACTTCTCCAAGACCAAGAACATTGATGAAAAATATTTTGGATAGTACTAAACAATCTTATAACGTGTTTTTCCACAAAGGAAGGACCAAGCTAACAACATTTGTAATGACCCAACAATTCTCATTTCCTTGAGAGTACAATGCATCATTTTAGGGCCTTATGAAACATCCCCAAGATGCCAAATGCATAAAATAAAAGCTGAAGGGTTTGAAATACAAGTAAGAGAAAATTTACTCTTTATGAAATAAGACAATAAACCAAAACCAAACTGTAAACTAAATGGTACATGAACAAAAGAAAGAAAAATAAACAGCATCATGTATCTCAAAACCACATCAATGTGTTAAACAATGGAAGACCAAACCAATCTCATTGAAAACATTTGATAAAAAACAAAACATTCTCAAGAGACCACAAGACTACATGATCCACAAGCTCCATGATCCACAATCACCGGACAACCCAAGTATCAAGAGGTAGTACTTAAAACGTTAGAACCGATACCTTTACCCATGTCCCAGACGATTGCATCTGTAAAACCACCAAAGTGAAAAAGCAGGGCTGAGTATAAAACATAGTATTTATCCACAATGACTTCCATAATCATTCCACAAAGATATAATGGTTATCATATTATATGAAACAATTTATATGAATAAATTTTCCAAAATATTTTATAACCAAATATAAACATGTTCGAAATCCAATGAAAATCAAGTGAAAAAATTAAATGAAACCAATTTCCAATAATGTATTTTCTTTAAAATAACTAATTAAAGCAAAAAAACTTTTGATTATCATTTTGGAATTCCCATTCTATAGTTTACAATACACCCACACATGCATGCCTCATTTGATAGTTTGATACTCATGAGAGGTCTCTCATCCAATTACCATGTGTCCCAATGACACATGCCCCCAATCTAGGGTCACACACCATGTATCCAAATGATACCTCTCCATTATTAAGGGCCTGTTATAGATAAACTCACACCAACTGAATTTATTCTAAATCATTCCATGACCAAAATAATGACTTCAATAAAACCACATTTTATTGGAAACAAAAGAACAATCTATTTAATACCACCTTTTATTTAATTAAAACATTCCCTTTTATTGAAATCAACTAATCAAATTCATGAGCCAACATACCAGAAAAATCCACTTTTAAAATCCATATTTTAAAAACAAGAACCAGAGCACTCATTGACAATCCCAAATTTTTGATATTTTACAACTTCCACACAAGATGGTTTCCAAAAAAATTTCTGTAAAAAAATATCAATAAATTCATCACATTATTTTCAATTTGTTTTCACTTCAATCAGTTCTACTAATAGGATTCGAGTGTGAAGCCTCCTACCTCGAAGGTTTTGATGACAACCACAAGAAACAAAGAATGCACAAGGCAACTGGGTAGATTCTTCAAGAACCCACCTTTGATCTCTTCTTATCAGAAGATAAAGACCAAATATCATCACATTTGGCATCCAAAAACCTATATATACCCATAAAATTCATAAATATGAGAAAAAAAGGAAGAGGAGAAGTAGATCTATAAAACTGATCATGAATGAAGAACAAAAATCACATACCTCAAGAATCCAGCTTCAATTCACCATGGGAATCCCTTGGATAGACTCAAAAAATGATTGGGTTAGGTTATCCTACCAAAAATGAAATTAAATCTCGAATTTGGGCCATTTAGAAGAAAAAAAGAGGATGTTATGAAAAAACGAGTGAGATCCTATTTTTCAAGATATCATTCTGACTTTGCGCATGGTTTGACTACACGGTTAGGCAAACAGTGCACTAAACATGTCGTAGCCACTACCCGCACAGATTCCTGTGCAGGGTCTCCAAAACCATTGTCCAATAGTTCAAGAGATACTACATCAATAAGAAGAAAATATTATGATTTGGTCGCATGATTAGGAAAATATTGTGCTGCCTGTGGGACCCTAACCGTGCCACAAACACACTTCCAATGTTCTCCCATCTCTCCTAACCACCACCCTAAACTTTATAACAACAAAAGCATCACGTAGTGGATACATAATAGAATCTTAGGGTACTATATTCTCCCTACCATTGGTATTTCCATTCAAGGAAAATAGAAAAAAAATTCATCCTTGAATGTTTCCCTACCACTTCTCTTTCATTTCCTTCTCATGTTCCCAAGTCAATTCGTGAATCTGACCATGATTCCCTAAAACCTATACTAGACAGATTCTTTCTCCATGAAAAACTTTTTCCTTCCTATCAAATATTTCTACTGTAATATTTATCAATGAAGAATAATGATATAAGTCAATGTGAACCCATCTGATCACATTGTCATGATTAGGCTGATATTTTTTCAACTGATTTACATGGAACACATTATGTACCTAATTGAGTTGTTTTAGTAATTCTAATGGATATTATTTCTCTCTAATACATTATAGTATCACGAAAAGGATAATATATCTAAGAGATAACTTTCCCTGCTTCCCTAAATGATGATGTCCAAGTCTCGTAGTTATCTTCCTGAACACATGATCACCCAAAAAGAATGGCTAAGGTATTCTATTGTGAACTACATATGATTTTGGATGACTCTAGTAGTCTCCATCCTCTTCCTGATCAACAGAATCTTTTCTATTGCTTCTTGAACAAGACTAGGTCTAACTAGTGATGTTTCACATGTTTCCACCCAACATAGTAGAGAATGAAAAGGATGAACATACAAAGATTCAGTGGGATCTATATGAATAGAGGCCTAATTGCTGTTATTATTTGAGAAATATAATAAGGGTACATTCTCCTCCCATGATCCACAAAAATCCATTACACATTACTGTGCCATGTATTCCAATGTTTTTTTCATCCGCTATGATTGGTCAACTATTTGAGGATGATATGTTGTGCTCATAGTCAACTAAGTCCCAAGGTATTTTTGTTAGGATTTCTGAAACAAGATAGATACCTCATATTTATATCTGAAATGATTGACACCCGAATGCCATTTCTCTTTACCATGTTCTTGATATAGATTTTGGACAGATCCTCCACCGTATGTGTTTCAAGAATTTTAATGATTTGGGACTTCTATATAAGATGATTTACTATCACCTAAATGTAATAATGTTTCTAGACTTTTCGTCAAAGACTTGTAACAAAATCCATCGCTTCCTGCTCTCATTTCCACAATGGGATAAGTAATGACTGCAAGTTACCCTCTGTCATCTGATTCCCTTCCTTATCATGATGACAAGTTATGCACTTAGAAATGAACTCGACCGCCATCATTTTATTGCCTATCCACCAAAACACTTCCTTCAACTCCTTATATATATTCTGTGTACCTGGATGTATAACTCATCTCAAACTGTGGTAGGCATGAATGAGTTGTTTCTAAAAATCCATAGGTATAACCATCCAATATTTAAAGCACCAAACTGAACTCCCATCATATTTCCATCCCTCAATGGTCTCCCCACCATTTAGTTTAGAACTCATAATCAGACATTATTCTCCTTATGTTTCTTCCTCATTTGAGTATTTACCAAATCAGTAACAAGCATAGTTGAAAAGAAAATTACAACATCACCTCGGTCTTCACATTCCACATGCATGTCGGCTGGGACCGACATCAACAGCCATACATTTGAATCTCTTTTCCCCAACTGAGCATCTTAATGTATACTCAATGAATCCTCCACTAAGTTTCCTTTCCCTGTTGTATAAATAAATTAAAATTAAAACATCAGGAGATAGTCCATCAATTTCATTTTCCACTTATCCAAAATCTAGTTGTGAGAAAAAAGAAATTTATGCTTTTGTGGTGTGTGCACATAGTAAATTTCTCACCAAAGAGGTAAAATTTTTATGTTTTCAATAAATGGATGAATGCAGGGAACACAAAATCATGTGTTGGGTAATTCGTCTCAAGAACCGTCAAATACATTGAACCCTAAGCTATGAAATTGTCTACTTACATGAGAATATAGCCCAACCCTGATCCCGATGCATCAGAGTAAACCAAAAATGCATGCCCCGATTCATGAAAAATCAAGATAGGTGCTGATGTAAGATGAAATTTTAATTCATATAAAGACTTTTGGAATTCATGTTTCCATTAGAATAAAGTAATGTTCATTATCAGAGCTGTCATTGGAGATTCTAGTAGTGCAAAGTCACCCACAAGATGTCGATAGTAGCCAAGTAAACCAAGAAAACATCATATCTCAAGGACATTATTCTGTGGTTTCAATGAGGTAACAACTTCTCTATTTTCAATATCAACAAAAACACCTATTTTAGAAATAACGAGGCCAAGAAAATGTACCTCTTGTATCCAAGAATCACACTCTGATAATATGGAATTCAATCGATGATCTCTCAAGATTTAAAAAACTTTTTTTAGGTGTTCCTCATGCTCATACCTTGTATTTGAATACACCATGATTTCTTCCATACACCCCAACATTTGAATCCTTATATCACTAATATATCTGATTCATCTAATCCATGAAGAACACTTGTGCATTCATTAGATTGAAATGCATGACTACATATTCACAGAGGCCATATCTGCCTCTGAAAGGGGACTTTGGAATATCATTCTTCTGAACATGCAATTATTGATATCCTGATCACAGGTCAATCTTCTAGATCCACTAAGATCCCCTTAATTGATCGAACAGATCATCAATGCATGGAAGTGGGTATATGTTCTTTTTAGTAACTTGGTTATGTTTTCAATAATAAACACACATATGAAGAGTTCGATATTATTTATTATTGAACAAGTCCAGTGATTCCAATATAGAAGTACATGGCCGAATGAAACCATTATTTTCCTATTATTCCAACTACACTTTCAATTCCCATTACTTTATTTCTTCTATCATACATGATAGATGGGATATAGGACTAGTCTCTTGAAATAGATCAATCGAAAACTCCACTTTACTTATAGATGGTAAACTAGAAATGTTTTCGGTAAAGAAATCTAGAAATTGATCAACAACTACAAGAAAAATATTTTCCTCACTCTCTTCTTTTGATTCCAAAGTCAACGTTTCCAACTGGTATGTGATCATTCTCACCATTGGGGTCAACAATCTCTTTGCACCATTCTTAACCATATTCTCTCATTAATGAGATGCTCTATGTCGTCATCAATCATGAAAATAACTGTTCTCCTATAAAAGTTGATTAGAGATGTGAACATTTTCAATTAATCCATACATAAGATTAAGTCATAGAAATCAATGTCCATCATCGAGAGGTCCCATTTCAGCTCAACTCCATCAAAATTTTTAGCACTTTTTCTACACACAAAGGCATCAAATTCTCTTTCCCAGACAGTAGTTTTGAGTTTTAAAATAGAGTGCATCATCTCCCATTTTAAACATATAAAATCAGTAGAATGATATGTAGTTAAAGAATGTGATGCTATACTTTCGAAGATCACTTTCACAAGGGTATAATTCAAATGAATGGTACCTATCACTGTAGATGGCCCAACCTAATCATCGATAATATTTTTCTCAACTCTATAAATTTGCTTTATTGCTTCAATGTTCTCTATATTTACTTTCTCTGATTTCCCTAGTTGAGGAGTCATTTTATTTCTAGAATCACCAAGGCTATATTTTCTTTGTAGAAAGGACTGATTCAGTTGTCCTCACACTTTCGATGAAAATGAAGATTCCTTTGTCGGTGAAGTGTCTCAAGCACCAGACCATGGATCACTACCACAATAACACTAATGATACCCCATCTGTTTTCAGTTATGACATGCTCTATGTAGTGTCGTATGCTCTCCCATTATGTGGTCATGTGAACCACATTTCAAACAAATTTGTTTCTCTTGCATCATGGTGTAAGGTTCACTGATCTAGTTGTATGGTTATGATTTCTTTTTCCACATTGAAAATAGGATCCTTTTTTTTTGCATTCTCCCAGTGTTTGATTTCCCACCATTTCCTATAGGTATCATAATACATCCTCCCATAAATTCAATATACCATGCTCAGCAACTATCACTACATTCCCCATCTCTCTATAATTCGTAATACAGATCACTGAAATCTATGATCGAATCTCTAACCTTAGGCAAGATTTGATGATGTGTGCCTTCAACGATGCACTTGCCAAAACATCTAGTGAAATGTGCTCTAAATTATTGAAATTAGATGAATATTACATGACCAAGAGATTATCCTACTTTAGGCTAAATAAGTTCTTCTGTTTTAGGTTTTCGAAATTATATTGATAGAATCGTTGGATGAACAATTCCTCAAAATCCTCCCATGTAATGAATTTATCCAATTCAGCATGCACTGCTAAATCCCTCCACGGGCATGCATGATCCTCGGGCATATAAGTTTCCAGCCAGAATTTTTGCTCCTCTAGGGTGTTGATGAAATCAGATATACTATTCATCTTCCTTAGCCACACCTCCACCCTTTTATATTCATAATCACCCCAAAAGTTACGAAGATTCTACTTCATGAACTGCATTGTACGATCCTCATGTCATGGATCATTCCTATGATTTCCCATATCCTCAACCTAAAAATCATAAACAGTACTCTGAACTAGCTCTTGGTTCACTCGTGGTTCAGGTGAAACCACATTCTCCACAACTTCATTATGTTAGTTTTGACCATACACACCAGGTGCCATTTTTTAAATCAACAACATACTCCATCAATGTCACTATCTAGAAACAATTTTCTTAGCATTTAAAATTCTATACCATTAACTAGGACAACATTTTTTTCCAAAGCAATATTTTTCCATTTCCACCATTTAGTAATAATCTTATTCCAATTTTTGAAAATTAAACCAATTTCAAAATATATCAACCCTACTTTTCAATGTATTTCATTGGAATCTTGTTTTATACTTTTTAAAAAATTAACACATTATACACAACCTAAATCATTAATCAAAAGGATGTATTCAATACTAGTGGAAAGTCACTTCTCTACAATTTATGTCATTATCATCTCATTGACCAAACCTATGACAATGATATTTCCAGCATTCTAGAAGTGTCTCTAAAACACTTATGTACCCAACTCTTTGGTAACATGATGTTCAACATAAAAGGGTTAGCTACATCCAATTATTCTATACATTTCAATTTTTGACAATCCTACTCCTGTCTAAGATTCAAACCCATGGAATATACGAGAATGAATTCCAAATCCATGACCAACAACATTCATGGTTGTTTATGAGGAATGGACCGAACAAGTTGATAACATTTGTACCACAAATGACCAAACTGATACCATTTGTAATGAATGGCTAATTACAAATGGATTGAGAGTATAATGACTAATTACTATGCCTTACACGACAACCCTAAGTTACTAAAGGCAAGAAATAAATTCTGAAGGGTTTCAAATACATGTGGGGGATGATTTACCCTTTAAGAAATAAACTAATATACCAAAACCAAACCGTACACTAAAGTATACATGGACAAAAAAATGATAACTAATCAACTTCATGTATCTCAAAAACACATCAAAGTGTGGAACAACAGAAGACAAAACCAATCTCATATTAAATAGTGGATATGAAACTAAATAATCTCATGAGACCACAATACTACATTATCCACGTGATATAAGATTCACAATCACCTTAAAGCACTTGTATCACGAGGTAGTACTAAAACGTATTAATTGATAATCTTAACCATGTCCCTGAATATGGAATCTACAAAAAAAAAATGTTCCAGAGTAGGGGTGAGTATAAAACATGGTTGGTTTTCCCCAATGACTTCCCTACTCACACCACAAGGATTGAATAGTTAGAACAATATATAAATTGTTTATATAATTCAATTTTCCGAAACACATTATAACCAGATATAAAGAAGTTAAAAAACCAATATGAACTAAGTGAAATAAATGTAAATCAAACCAATTTCGCAAAATTTATTTTCAAAAAATAACTAATCAATGCTTAAAACCCAATTTTGATTATCATTTTGGCATACCCATTCCGTAGTTCACAACACACCTACACATGGATGCCTCATTTGAATGTTCCATACCCATGAGTATTCTATCGTCCAATTACCTTATGACCGAATGAAACACACCACCAATCCAATGTCATGAACCTTGTACACCATTGGTACTCATCCCTATTTACGGTCCCATTAATCATGTACTCACACCAACCCCATTTATTCTAAATCATTTCATTACCAAAATAATTCACTTTAATAAAACAGAAATTTTATAGAAAACCTATGCAAAACCAATTTCATAGAAACATTTCATTTCAATGGAGCATTCTATTTTATTGAAAAAATCTAATCCAATTCATCTTACACCAATCTAGAACAATCTCTTTTTTAAAATCCATAATTTAAAATGATTAACCAAAGCACTCTTTCACAATCCCCAATTTTCCAGATTTGAAAATCATCACTCAAGAAGGATTTAGACAGGTGTTAAACAACTAAATCACATTATTTCATCACAATAAATTCAAATTTAAATCATTTAAATATGTTCTACTAAGATGATTCTAGATTGAAGCCTCCTACCATGAAGGTTTTGATGAAAACCACAATGAACAATGAATGCACTAGACTACCTGGTCAATTCCCCAAGAACCTGCCTTAGATCTATTCTCCTAGAATGAAAAAGGCCACATATAAACATATTTAGCATCCTCCAACCTAGATATACCCATTATGGGTCAAGATTTTAGAAACCAAGGGAAGATGAGAAGTAGATCTGAGAAACCAATAAAGAATGTAGAAAAATGATCACATACATCATGAATCCTACTTCGATTCACCATAGAAAGCCTTCAGATCGACTCCAATAATCTTGGGAGATGTTATCCTACCATAAATGGAGTGTAATATCAATTTAGTGACGTTTATGAGAAAAAATGATAGATTTTTGGGAAAAATGAGTGAGATCCTATTTATAAGGATCTCATTCAGAATCTGTGCTGGGTTTGACCGCACATTTAGGAAAACCATGCAGTAACCACACAATAGCCACTTATCAAATGGATTACCATTGCATGGTCTCCCAAACTATGGACCAACTGTGCTAGATATATTGAATCAAGGGGACCACTTCATATGGTTTCAACACACGGTTAGGAAAACCGTGCACTGCATTTGTGACTCACACTTAGCACCACACACACTTCCAAATATCTCCCAACTCTCCCAAAATCCTCCCATTAAAATTATAACCATAAAATTATCAAATTGAGGGTCACATACCAGAAATTGGGGGTACTAAATTCTCCCCACCATGGTTTTTTTCAATTCCTAAAATATAGAAAAAATATAATGCCTTGAATGAGTTACGACCACTACTCTTTCTTTTCCTTCTCCCGTTCTAATGTCACTTTCTGAATATGACAATGCTACCATTAAACCCATACCAAAAAAATTATTTTTCCATGAAAGAAATTCTCTTGACATAACACAATTACTACCTAGAAATGTATCAACAGAGCATCAGATATAGGTCAATGTGATATCATTTGATCACATGGTCAGGATTAGGCAGATTCTATTTCAACTGAGATACATTGAACACATTATGCACCAAAATTAACCAGGGTGATAATGCCAATAAATATTACCCTTATATGAACCATTAAAGTATCTCAAATGGTCCAATGTATCAAAGATACATCTTTCCCTACTTCCCGAAACAATGATGACCATGTCTTAGAGATATCCGCAAGAAAACATGATCACTAACATCAAACGAGAATGGTCTTTGACAGTGATCTATATATGATTTATGATGACTCTAAGTCATCTCCATCTCTATTCAGGATCAACTGAGCCATGATGGTTGTTTCCTGCACAAGACTAGGAAAAATAAGTGAAGTTCCACATTTTTTATCCTAGAATTGTGGTGAATGACAAGGATTCCTATTCAATTCCTCAAAAGGGGACATATGTAATGAGGAATGAAATATGTTATTACATGAGAACTAAAATATGTATAATTGCACCTCCCATGAGCCAAAAAAATCAACCAATAAATCCTACAACTTATCTTCCAAATTTTTTATTATCTTCTCAGACCGACCACCTGTCTTAGGATGATATGTTGTGCTCATAGTCAACTGACTACCAAGGGATTTTTAAAAGGATTTATGAAAATGAGATGTAAACCATGGATCCCTATCCAACATGATTGAAACTGTTATGTCATGTATCATTACCACATATTGGATACGGATATTTGATTGATCCTCCACTGTATGAGTTTTACAAATTGGAATGAAATCGGTCAACTTGGTAAGATGATCCATTATCACCCAAATGGAATCGTGTTTATGGCACATTCAGGTATGAAGTATAAAAAATAAATCACTATATTCTCCCATTTACACACTAGCATATGTAATGAAAACAACTTACTCTTTTTTCTCTGATGATCTACCTTAACATTATAAGAAGTTATGCACTTGGAAATGAACTCAATCACCTTTATGTTCAGTCCTCTCCACAAAAATTATGCCTTCAACACCTTATACATCTTCTGTTTAACTGGATGTATAGACCATATCAAATGGTGGTAGGAATGAAGGATTTTTTTCTGACATGACATAGGTAAAACCATATGGTCTTTAAATCACAAAAATGAACTCACATCTTGTTTCCATCCATAAATGGTCCCCCAACATTGAGTTTTAAACATGTAACCAGACATTTTTCATCAGATGATTGTGCCTCTTTCACCATATTTACAATGTCATGAATAAGCATAGATGAAAATAAAAACACAACATCACCTCAGTCTTCACATTCCAAACGCATGTAGACTAGGACCAACATCAAAAATCATTCATCAGAAGCTTCTTTCCCCAACTGTGCATATGACTTTCTACTCAACGCATCTGATACCGAGATTACATTTCCTAGTGTATACATCAATAAAAAGTAAAAAATTGGGAGATTCACCATCCATATCTTTTTCGTAATATTCAAATCTCTCTATGAGAAAATGTGTTATAGGATTTTGTGCTATATGAACATAGTAAATTTATCACCAATGAAATTATGTCCCCGTGGTTTCAAATCTCAGTTCTCTGCAGCTAAATCAAAATCATTGTTTGGGTAATTATTCTCATGCACCCTCAACTAACTTGAACCATTGACCATGAAATTTAATCCTTGCATGGGAACACAACCCAACCATGATACTAAAGCATCATAATACACCACATACCCCTATCTGAAATCTCTAAAAATCAATATTGATTCCAAGGTAAGATGAATTTTTAACTCTTAGAAATAATTATGGTATTCATTTGCCTACTGGAATGGTGAATCTTACTTCGTTGGAGTTATCATTGGAGAAGCCAGTCTTGATAAGTCACGAAAAAAAGTCTTTAGTAGCCATCTGGAGCAAGAAAACATTGTATCTCAGAGACATTTTTCTATCGATTCTATGAGATAATAGATTTTATCCTTTCAAGATCATTAAAAAAATACTTTTTCATAAATGATATGGCCATGAAAACCTACCACCTATATCAAAAAATTACACTTTGATAATTTGGTTTAAAACCATTGATCACTCAGGATTTGTAATATTGTATCCAAGTGTTCCTCCTGGTCTGCCCATGTCTTTTAATACACCATGATTTCATCCACAAATACCATAAAAAAGAATTTAGATATCACTAATATATATGATTCATCAATTCCATGAAGACTGATTGTGAATTCTTAAGACTGAAAGGCATTATTATATACTCATAGTGGCCATATATTTCTTATAAAGCTGTCTTTGGAATATCCTCCTTCTGATCTCACAATTAGTGATATTATAATCGCAGTTCAATATTGGAAGACCTTGAATCTCCATTTTATTGATCAAACAGATCCTCAATGCGTGGAAGCTGGTATCTATTATTTATCATAACATGGTTAATCTTACGATAATCAACACACATCTAAAGAGTTTCATATTCTTTCTTCAAGAACAAGATTGGTGCTACCCACAAAGACATACTTTTTGAATTAAATCTTTAAATTCACGCTCTTCCAACTGCACTTTCAATTCCTGGAACTCTGTTGGTGCCATCCTATACCACAGATGGAAAATAGGATTTGTCCCTAGAAGGATTCAATCACAATATCCACGTCCCTTAGAGATGGTAACCCTGATAATTATTTGAGAATGCCATCTAGAAATTGATCCATAACTACTGTAAATTAATTTTCCTTTATATCATCCATTAATCCCAAAGTCAACACAAATAAAAGCTAAGATATTCTTCCCACCATCGGTGTCAAGATGCTCTTTTCATCTTTCTTTACAATCTTTTCTCCTATGATGAGGTGATCAATGTCGTCCTCAGTCATGAAACAAAATTTTCTCCTATAAATGTCTATGTGAGTCCTAAATGTAGTAAAAAAATCCATAACTTGAATTACGTCATAGACATCCATGTACAACACCGATAAGTCCCATTCCATCTCTACTTCATTCATAGTAAAAATACATGTTCTACACACAGTGTCATGTCATTCTCTTTTCCTGAGGGGAGATTGGAGTTCAAAATCAGAAGGCTTCATATCCAACATTAAACATAGAAAATCAATGGCATGAGAAGCAATGAAAAAATGTGATTCCCCAAAATCGAAGAGAACCTACAAAAGGGTTTAATTCAGAATAATCAAACCTCTCACCATAGATGGTATAACCTGATCATTAACAATCATCCTCTCAGATCCATACAATTTCTTTGTCGATGAACTGTTCTACTTGTTTCTTTGCCGATGTTTCTATAGTTGAGGATTCATTGTATTTTTAGATTAACCATGTATATATATTCTCTACTGATGAGACAGATTCTTATATCCTCTCCATGTTGAAGAAAACGTTGGTCGCAACACCTGAGAAGTGTCTCGATCACCTGGAGATGCAGAACTATGACAATAATGCTAAATATTCCCCATCTGTTTGTAGTTATGATATGATCTAGGTTTTACTATATACATTTGCTTTATATGATCATGAAAACAACATTGAAAACAACATACATTCCTATGGGGTTGTGGAGGAATGTTTACTGATCCCATAATCATGTTTTTATTTCCACTTCCACCTTGGAAATAGTCTTCCCTTTTCTGCTTTCTCCCACAGTTTGAGTTCTAACCATTTCTTGTAGGTATATTCATACCACATCCCATATATCCTAAGATGTCACACTCATCAACTGTCACTCCATTTAAAATTGATGTATAATCGATAATTTGAATCACTTCAATATTTGATTGAATCTCAATCTTTATACATGATTTGAAGATTTGTTCCTCAAGGACACACATGCATCAACTTCTGGTGAAATGTGAACTAAATTCATGAACATAGATGCATATTCTCTGACCAAGATATTATCATACATTTGGATAAATAATTATGTCATTTTATGGATTTTGAATGTATGAGGATAGAATTGTTTGTTGAAAAATTCTACAAAATCCTCCCATGTAAGTCCTTGTTCAAATATAGCCTTCTTGGATAAATCCAACCACTAGCATGAAAGATCCTCAAGAATCTATGTCTCCAGCTTGAATTTGAGCTCTGATGGTGTGCTGATTAAATAAACAATATTATTGATCCTACTTAGCCACACCTCCAACTTTTTAGGTCCACAGTCACCCCAGATGTTTGGAATATTCTTCTTCATTAACTTGATGGTAAGATCCTCATGTTGTGGATCATTCCTCTAGTTCCCTATATCCACAACTTTAAAATCATGGAAAATACATTAAACTAACTCATGATTATCATGTGGTTCTGGTTCAACCACATTCTCTCTATCTTCTTCTTGTTGGGTTCAACCATGTCTAATGAGTGCCATTTTTGAAAGCAACAACCATCTCTTTCAATCTCGCTCTCTAGCAACTGATGGCTTAGATTTTCCAATTCTATCACATCAACTATCATAAAATTGATTTCTAAAAAAATTACTTTCCATTTGAAAATTTATAAAAAAAATATTATTCCTATTTTTGAACATCAGTCCACTTTCAAAATACACCATCCATTCATTTTCAAAGACTTTCATTTGAAACCTATTTCATGATTTTTATAAAATTAACCCATTATACACAAGATAAATCATTACTCAAAATGATTTATGTACTTCTAGTGGGATGTAATTTCTCTAGAATTCATGTCCTGATCATTTCATTGGATAAGACAATGAAAATGAGATTTAAAACATTCTAGAAGAGTATCGAAAACACTCGTGTACCCAAATCCCTGGTAACATGATGTTTATAAAAAAATGGTTGGCTACTTCCATTTATGCTATACATTTCATGTTCGGACAATCATACTCCAATCTAATATTCAATTAAAAGGAATATATGAGAAAGAACACAAAATCCATGACCATGAACATTGATAAAAACTTGTTAGGAATGGACCGAAAAAGCAGATAACATTTTTACCAAAAGGAAGGACATGACTGATACCATTTTTAATGACCCACTAATTCCTATTGGACTGAGAGTACAACACATCATTATTGGGCCTCAGGTGACATCCCCATGACACCAAAAACTGGAAATAAATGCCTACGTGATTCAAAGTCAAGGGGGGGATGATTTACCAATTAATATATAAACTAATTAACAAAAAGAAACAAGTACAATATATTTTTCAGGAACAAAATAAAGACAACTAAACAACTTTATGTATCCCACATGCAAATTATTGTGTGCAATAATGGGAGGCCAATAAAATTCAATGTAAACTTTGGATTACCCACTAAATACTCTAAAGATTCCATAAGACTACATTCTCTACAATATCCAAGCTTCACAATCAATGAATAGCCTAAGTATCACACTATTGTACTAAAAATTTGTGAACTGATTCTATTTCCCCAATCCTAGAAGATAGAATCTAAAAAAGAACCAATGTTTCAAATCATGGGTGAGTATAAAAATCAGTAGGTTTTCCCCAATGAAATTTTTACTCACTTCACTTTCATAGAATGGTTATCACATTATATAAAACAGTTTATATAAGGCCATTTTCAAAAAAAATTTATAAACAAATATAATGATGTTCCAAAACCAATCATATCCATGTGTAGACAAAAGTAAATTAAACCAATTTCTCACAAGTTATTTTCCAAAAAATAAGTAAACACTAATTTAAACAATTCTGATTATCATTTTGGCATACCCATTCTACTGTTCCCAACACAACCACACATTCATGCCTCATTTAACAGTTCCATACTCATGAGCAGTCTCTTGTCATAATTCCTTGTGTACCAATAAAACATGCCCCCAATCTAGGGAAACAGACATTGTACCCCAATGGTAATTTTCATTTATTAAAGGCCCATTAATCATGAATTCAAACTAAAACCATTTCTACCAAATCATTCCATGATCAAAATAAACCACTTTAATAAAACATAACTTTTCTTGAAAACAGAAGCACAACTAATTAGAAAGCATCATTTTATTTTAATAAGACATTCCCTTTTATTGAAAACATCTAATCCAATTCATGTTCCAACAAACCTAAATAATTCCCTTTTTAAAAACCATATTTTAAAACCATGAAGCAAATCACTCATTTACAATCCCCAATTTTCTTGATTTTCAAATCGTCACCCAAGAAGGTTTCCAACAAGTGTTCATCAACCAAATCACATCCAATTCAGCACAATACAACCAATTTTAAATAATTATAATAATTTCTTCTAATATGATTGGATATTGAATCCCCCAACCTCGAAGCTTTATATGACAACCACAATTAACAACGAATGCTCAAGACAACCGAGTCGATTTTCCAAGAACCCACATTATATATCTTCTTCTAGAAATATCAAGACCAAATCTCATCGAAATTTAAATCCACCAACCTCAATCTACCCATAACATGTGTAGATCTAGGAAACCAAGATAATATGAGAAGTAGATCTATGAAACAAATCAGGAATGAGGACGAATGATCACATACCTCAAGAATCCGGTTTCGATTAAAAAAGGGAAGCCTTCAGATTGACATCAAAATGTTTCGAAGAGTTTCTCATACCATCATTGGAGATTAATATCTAAATAGGTCAATTTAAAGAAAAATTATGGAGAGAAGGAAAATATGAGTGATATTATATTTTTAAGGATCTCATTCTGAATTTTCACAAGGTTTGACTGCAAAGTTATGAAAACCATGCACTAACTGTTCGGAAGCCACTGCCCTCACGAATTTCAAATGCATGATCTCCTAAACAATTATCCAACATCACTATAGTTAATAACTCAAGAGGACCACTGGGTATGGTTTGGCCACACAATTAAGGAAACTGTGCGCCACCCGTGTGACCCTCACCTAGACCCAAACACACTTCCAAAGTTCTCCCAACTCTCCCAACCTCCACCCTTACACTATATTACCATAAATGTATCATGTAAGGGATACATTCCAGATAATGGTGGTAATAAATTCACCCAATCATTGGTATTTCTGTCCAAAATAATTAGAAATCATTTCCTACTATAAAGGATTTCTAGCCACAACTCTTTAATTTCCTTCTCACATTCCCAAGTCTCTTCCGGAATCTGACCATGCTACCATCAAAACTCGTATCTGACCGATGTTTTTTCCATGTATGTCTATATCATTCATATCCAAAAATTTTACTGGGCATGTATAAATGATGCATCTAGTTCTAAGTCAACTTGATCCCATCTAATCACATAGTCAGGATCAGGCTGATACTTTTTAAACTGAGATACATGGGACATATTATGCACCGAAATAAACCATGGTGGTAATGACAACTAATATTCCACCTATATGACCCGTTACAGTATCTCTAAAGGGATAATGTATCTAGGATATAATTTTCCTTCATTCCCTAAATGACAATGTCCATGTATCAAATATATCCACCAGAACACATGATCACCCATAACGAACGACAATGGTCTTAGACAGGGAACTACATATGATTTCTGAAGACTCTAAGCCATCTCCATCCTCTTCCTGAACAAATGAATATTTTCCATTGTTTCTAGAACATGACTAGTCCAAAATAGTGTTAATTCACTTATTTCTATCTAGTATAGTGGAGAACCATAAGGATGCCCATACAGTGCGTCAAAAGGAGCCATATGTATCGAGGTTTGATAGTTATTAGTATATGAGAACTCCACTAAGGGTATGTTCTCCACCCTTGAGCCACCAAAATTCATTACACAATCCTACGAAATGTATTCCAACATTTTTATAATTCACTCAGTCTTTCCATATATATGAAGATGATATGATGTGCTCATAGTAAACTGGGTTCGAGGGTTTTTTTTACAGATTTTCATAAACGATATGTGTATCTAGGATCTCTAACCAGTGCAATTGAAATTGGTACCCCATGTCTCTTTACCCCTTCTTGGATATATATTTTTTATATATCCTCAACTACATGATATTAATGAATTTGAATGAAATATGTTGACTTGGTATGATGATCCACTTTTACCCATATGACATCCTGTTTCCAGACAATTCTTAGAAGACCTGTAACAAAATCCATCACTATTAGCTACCATTTACATACTAGGATATGTAATGACTGGAAGTTTCCCAAAGGTCTCTAATGTTCTCCCTTAAATTTATGGCAAGTTAGGCACTTTTAAACGAACCTGTTAACTTCCATTTTCATTCCTCTCCACCAAAATTGTTACTTAAACACCCTATACATCATCAATGTACCTGGATGATAAACCCATATAGAATAGTTATAGTAATGAAAGAGTAGTTTAGACAATACATAGGCGCAACCATATAATATTTAACGCACAAAAATGAACTCCCATCAGGTTTCCATCCCTCAATGGTCTCCTCACCATTTAGTATTGAACTCATAACTAGACATTATCTATAAGATGTTTTTGCCTCTTAGACCACATATACCAAATTAGTGTCATTCATAGTTTAAAATAAAACAATAACATCACCTCGGTCTTCTCATTCCATACACATATAGGATAAGACTGACATCAACTTCAATTCACCTGATTCTTCTTTCTCCAACTGAGCATATGACTTTCTACTAAATTCATATGTCACAAAGTTTTCATTCCCTAGTGTTTATATGAATTAAAATTCAAAATTCTAGAGATTCTTCGTCCACATATGTCAAATCATATTCAAATCTCTCTTTGAGAAAATGGGTTTGACGCTTTTATGGTCTCTGAACACAGTAAATTTCTCACCAAAGAGATAATGTGTAGGTGTTTTCAAAGCATGGATAACTATAGGTAACTCAAAATCATGTGAGGGGTAATTAATCTGATGAACCCACAACTTCCTTGATCCATAATCCACCAAAAGGTCTCCTTGAATGAGAACACAACCCAACCCTGATCTTGAAGCATCGTTGTACACCAAATACCCCAGTAATGATTCTAGAAAAATCATGATAGAAGCTAATGTAAGATGATCATTTTATTCCTGGAAAGACATATGTCATTCCTCTGTCCATCGGAATGTAGTATTTTTCATTTTTAGAGCTATCATTGGATAAGAAATTCATGATATGTCATGTAATAATAATCGATAGTAACCAGCTAGATCAAGAAAACATTCTATATCTAAGTCATTATTCTACGGTTTCTATAAGATAACAACTTCTGTCTATTTAGGATCAATAGAAATGCCTTTTTTCAGAAATAACATTGCTATGAAAAAATACATCCTTTATCCAAAAGTCATAGTATGATAATTTTAAATACAATCGATGATCTCTTAAGATTTGTTATACTATTTATATGTGTTTCTCATGGTCAACCCTTTTATTTGAATACACCGAGATTTTGTCGAAAAACACCACATCAAACTTATCCTGAAATCACTAAAATTTTCTGATTAATAAAATCCTTGAAGACCACAGTTGAATTCGTTAGACCTAATGGAATGACTACATATTCATATTTTCCATAACTAATTATGATAGAAGTCTTCATAATATCTTTCTTCCGCACATGAAATTTGTGATATACTGATTGCAGGTCAATCTTGGAGAACCACTATGATATCGTTAATTGATCAAACAAATCATCAATGTGTAGATGTGGGTATATGTTAGTTATTTTAACTTGGTTACGATTTCAAAAATAAAGACACAACCAAATATTTCCATCTATTATCTTAACGAACAAGACCAGTGCTGGCCATTGCGATGTACTGGGCTGAATGAAATATTTGATTTATAGCACTTTCAACAAAACTTTCAATTCATATAACTCTGTGGGTTCCATCCAATACGATGAAAGGAAAATTGATCTGGTCCCCAAAAGAAGATCAATCCTAAACTCCACACCCCTTAGAAGAGGTAACCAAGAGATGTTTTTGGGAAGGAATTATTTAAATTGATCATCATTTACTGGAAAATAAAATTCCTCAGTATATAACACTGATGCCAAATTCAATGATGCCATCGGATAAATGATTACTCCAACCATTTGTTTCAACAAGCTCTTTGCACCTTTCATTACGATCATCTCTCATCTAAAGTGATCCTTGATGTCCTCCTCAGTCATGAAACTAATTTTTATCCTATATTAGATGATTTGAGACCTGAAAATTTTCAACCAATCCATACCAAGGATTATGTCATAGACATCCATGTACATTAATGAGAAGTCCCATTTATTCTCAACTCTACCAGTATTTATATAACATTTTCTACACATAAAGGCTTGACATTCTCTTTCCCCGAGAAGTGTATAGAGTTTTCAAAAAAAGGCATAATTTCCAAAATTAAACACAGAAAATCAATAGCACGTGAAGCAATGAAATAATATGATGCACAAGTATTAAAGATCGCATTCACAAGGATATAATTCACATGAATAGTAATTATCACCGTAGATGGTTCATCTTGATCATCAAAAATCATCTTCTCATATCCATACAATTTATTCATCACTGAACTTTTCTTCTTGTTTCATTGTTGAGATTGCCATGGATGAGGAGTCATGGTATATCTAGAATCACCATGGATTGCTCTGATATGAAAATGATAATGATTCTACTATCCTTTCCCTATCGAAGCATATGATGCTTGCGATGCCTAATAAGAGTCTCGAGCACCAAGCCTTGGATCACTATTCCCATAGCATTTAAGATTCCACATATCATTTTAGTAATGACATTATCTAGGTTGTGTTGCACACTCTTAATTTATGTGGTCAATCTAACCACATTGAAAACAAAATTACTTTCACTTCAGTCATGGAGTAAGGTTCACTAATCCAGTCATATGGTTCTGATTTCTAATTCCACCATGGAAATAGGTTTCTGTTTTCTGCTTTCTCCAATCATTTTAGTTCCCACCATTTCTTATAGGTATCATCATACCTCTTCTATTATATCCTGAGATATCATATTCAGAAATCTTCACTCTATTCACCATCTTTGTATAATTTGTCATGCAAAGCACTGCAATATTCGATCAAATCTCTATTCATAGCCTCGATTTGAATATGTGTTACATAAAAGACCCACTCACTGCTACTTATAGTGAAAATAACACTAAATTCATGGACATAGTATCATATTTCGTGATTGAATGATTATCCTGCTTCAGACTAATGAATTCTGCCATTTTATTGATTTTGAAAGTATGGGGATAGAATTGTTTGTTGAACAATTCCTCAAAATCCTCCAATGTAATTAATTTATACAATTTAGAATGCACATATAAATCCCACCAATGGAATGAAATATCCTTGATCTTATAAATCACCATCTTGGCATTGAGCTCTGATGATGTGCTGATGAAACTGAAGATATGATTCATCCTACCTAGCCACACCACCGCCTTTTCAGGTTCATATTCACACTAGAAGTTAGGCAGATTCTTCTTCATGAACTAGATGGTATGATCCACCTTTAATGGCTCATTCCTCTGGTTCCCGATATCCTAAAAATCAAAACTCTATACAATACTATAAACTATCTCTTAGATCAGCCATTGTTCAAGAGAAACCACATTCTCCCTAGCTTCTTCAAGTTGGTTTCGATGATGCCTACTCGGTGACATTTTCTAAACCAACAACAAAATATATCAATAAAAATCTCTAGCAATAGATTTCTTATAATTTAAAATTCTTTACCATCAACTGTCACGAATTTTTATCCAAAATTTTTTTTTTCCTCTTCCACAAATTTGGGAAAATATTTTTTCTATTTCTGCAAATCAAACTATTTTAAAAATATATCAACCATTCCTTTTTAAAGTCATTAAATTGAAACCAGTTTCATACTTTTTCCAAAATCAACAGTTTATACACAATATGAATTATTACTTAAAATTTTTAATGCACTACTAGTGGGAATTAATTTCTCTAAAATGAATTTCATGCTCATCTCATTGGCTATATCTATGATAATGATATTTACAACATTATAGATGTGTCTCCAAAACATTTATGTACCCATCTCCTAGGTAACATGATGTTCAACATAAAAGGGTCAGCTACGTCCTTTTATGAAATACATTTCATGTTCCTATAATCCTAGTCATGTCTAAGATTCCATCCCAATTAATAGATGAAAAACAATTCCAACTCCAAGACCCTGAACATTGATGATTTCTTATTAGGCATGGTCCTAACATGATGATAAATTTTTTACCACAAAAGGACATGAATGATACAATTTTTAATGTACCACTAATTCTAATTGTCTTGAGAATGCAACTCTTATTACTAGTCCTTAATTGAAATTCCCAAGACAGCAATGGATATAAATAAATGAAGAAGGTTTTCAAATACAATTGCGTTGCGATTTACTAATTAAGATGTAAACTAATAGACCAAAACCAAACCATAGACTAAATTTTTCATGAACAATATAAAGTAAACTAAACAAATTCATATATCTCACAACCACATAAAAGTGTAAAAATATTGGAAGACCACGCCAATATCAAATTAAAAAGTGTATAAACAACTAAATACTTCCAAGATACCACAAAACTATATTCGACCCTTGCTCCAAGTTCCAAAATCACCAAAAAGCCAATGTATCATGTTTTTGTACTAAAAACTTGTGAACTGATACATTTTCCACTATCTCATAAGGTAAAATCTACAAAATCAACAATGTGAAATAGTAGGGGTGAGTATAAAACATATAAGGTTTTCCCCAATGACATCCCTACTCACGCCACTATGATAGAATAGTTAGCACAATATATAAAACACTTTATATAAATCCATTATCTGAAATAGTTTATAACCCCATATAAACATGTTTGAAAGCAAATCATTACCAAGTAAAAAAAAAGTAGATGAAACCAAATACCATAATGTTATTTTACAAAAAATAACTAATCAAATCATAAAATCAAATTTCGATCCTCATTTTGGCATACTCATTCCATAGTTCACAACACACCCACACATGCATTCCTCATTTGAAAATTCCGTACTCATGAGTGGTATCCTGTCCAATTACATTGTGACTGAATGACACACCCCAGATTGAGGGTGACTCACCTTTTACCCCAATGGTACTCATCACTTATTAAGGGTCCATTAATCCTGAACTCACACAAATAACACTAATTCAAAATCATTCCATTACCAAATTAAATCACATCAATAAAACTGATCTTTTATTGATAACCAAAGAATAACAAATTTCAAAGAAACATTTCATTTCGATAAAACATTCCATTTTATTTAAAACATATAATCCAATTCATGTGCCAACAATCCATAAAAATCCCCCTTTTAAAATCTATTTTATAAAACCAATAATAAAATCACTCATTCACAATCCCCAATTTTCCAGATTTTACAACCATTATTCAAAAAGGTTTCCAGCAACAATTAATCAAACAAAAAACAATCAATTTAGCAGAATACATTCAATTTGAAATAATTACAATATGTTTTACAAAGTGGAGTCGAGAGTGAAGCCTCTATCCAATTTTTTTTGACGAAAATGAAAATGAACGAAGAAGGCACAAGACATCATGGTCGATTCTCCAAGAATATTTCTTATATATCTTATCATAGAACGATCAAGAACAAATCACATCAAATTTTCCATCGACCAATCTATATCTACCCATAATGGGCATATATCTGAGAAACCAAGAGAAGAGGATATGTAGATCTATGAAACCATTCAAGAACGAAGAGGAACAATCACATTCCTCAACAATACGACATTAATTCACCAATGAAATCCTTTTGATCGACTCCAAATTGATTAAGAGGGGTTATACTACCTACAATAGAGATTAATATCAAATTAGGGCCTTTTAGGAGAAAATAAAGGGAGTTATGGATAAAATGAGTGAGATCCTATTTTTAAGGATATCATTTTAACTCTGCACATGGTTAGTTAAACTGTGCACTAATCGTGCGGTATCCATTTCCCGCATAGATTCACCATTAAATTCCTCCCAAACCATGAACCTACCATGCTAGAGCTATTTCTACAAGAGGAACACTACGCATGGTTTGGCCACACTGGTAGGCAAACTGTGTGCCGCATGTGCATCCCTCACCTAGCCCCAGACACACTTCCAATGTTCTTCCAACTCTCCCAACCTCTATCATTACACTTTATAAACAAAAAATTATAAATTAAGGGATATATACTAAAAACGAATGGTACTAAATTATTCTCGAAAATGGTATTTACATCCCTAGAAATTAGAAAACATTCAGTACTGTAAAAGATTTCAAGACACTTCTCTTTCATTTCCTTCTCACATTCCCTCGTATCTTCTTGAATCTGACCATGTTGATATAAAACTCATACCAAACTGAGGATTTTCCATGAAAGATATTCTCTTGCCTATCCACAATTTGTACCAATATTTGTATCAAAAAATAATCCATATTGACTTCAATATGATCCCATATGATCACAGGGTCTATAATAGGTTGATACATTTTCAACTGAGATACATGGAGCACATTATGGACCAAACAAAACTATGTTGGTAATCACAACTAATATTCTACCTCTCTGAACCATTCTAGTATATGAAAATGGCTAATATATCTTTGAGATAACATTCTATTCTTCCCAAAATGGCAAAGTATAAGTCTCAGAGTTATCCACAAGAACACATGTTCAACCATAGTGAATGAAAAAGGTCTTCAATGGTGATCTTCATATGATTTAGGATGACTTTGATCCATCTCCATCCACTTCATTACCAATTGAATCTTTTCCATTGCTTCTTGAGCTATATAAGGACCAACTATTGATGTTTATCATGTTTCCACCCAATATTGTGGAGAATGACAATGACACCTACAAAATGCTTTAAATAGAGCCATACGTATCGAGGCATACTAAATTTTATTTTATGAGTACTCCACTTAGGGTAAGTGATCTCCCATGAGCCACCGAAATCCATTTCACAAAGCCTGAAACATGTATTCCATTTTTTCATCATCAAATCAAATTGGTTGTCTGTCTAAGGATGATATTTTTTGCTCATAGTCAACTGAGTCCCATGGGATTTTTGTATGGATTTCCATAAATGAGATGTGAACGTTAGATCTTTGTCCAACATGATTGAAACTAGAACACTTTTTCTCTTTACTACATCTTGGATATAAATTTTTCATAGATCCTCCACTTTTTTAGTTTCATGAATTGGAATGAAATATGCTATCTTGGATATCTAATCCATAATCAACCAAATGGAATCATCTTTACGGACATTTATTGGAAGACCTATAACAAAATCCATCGCTATCTGCTCCCATTTCTAAATTGTGATAGGTAATGACTGTAGCATACTAGCTGTTCTATGACTCTCTAGAACTATGTTTCCATTCCCTGTTGTATAAATCAATTCAAAGTTAATCATATGGAGATACTCTATCCATTTACTATGCCTTATATTTAAATCTCACTGTGATAAAATGTGTTTCAAGCTTTTGTGTTTTTTGAACATAGTAAATTTCCCACCATAGAGATAATGTCTCCATTTTTTTTAAACATGGATGACTCTATCAAACTCTAAATCAGGTGTTGGCTAATTATTATCATGCACCCTCAACTAACTTGAACAATAATTCAAGACATAGACTTCTAGAATTATAACACATCCAAACCATGATCCAAAGGCATTACAGTACACCACATACCCCTATCCTAAATATGGAATGATCAAGATAGGATCCAATGTCACATGAAATTTTAGTTCCTATAAGTACTTATAGCCTTCCTTTGTCTATTGAAATGGATAATTATTATTTTTTAGAGCTTTCATTGGTGAATCTAGTCGTGAGAATTCATGCACAAACCATCGGTAGTTGCCAGCTAGACCAAGAAAACATTGTATCTCGAAGACATTATTCGGTGGTTTCTATGAGATAACAGATTCTATATTTTAAGGATCAACATAAAAACATTTTTATGAAATAAAATGGCCATGAAAAACTTAGTTCCTATATCCAAAAAATCACACTTTGATAATTTTACATACAACTGCTGATCCCTCAAAATTTATAACATTGCTTACAGGTATTCCTCATGGTCAGACCTTTTCTTTGAATACACCGAGATATTTTCTACAAAACCCATAACAAAATCATTCATATACCGCTAAAATATCTGATTCATCAAGTCCATAATGATTGTCAGTTCATTTATTAAACTAAAAGGCATGACTACATAATCTTAGTGTCCATATCTACTTCTGAATACATTCCTTGAAATATATTCCTTACAAACTCCCAATTGCTGATATCTTGATCACATGTCAATCTGGGAGAACCAATAAGATCCCCATAATTGATCAAACAGACTATCAATGCATGGAATTGGGTATCTGTTCATTATATTAATTAGGATAAGCTTATGATAATCAACACAAAACTGAAGAGTTCCATCTAATTTCTTCACAAACAAGACTGGTGTTTACCATAGAGACATAGGTGGCCAAATGAAACATTTTTATCCCAAATATTACAAATAAACTATCAATTACAATAACTCCATTGGTGAAATACTATGTGACATAATGGAATTATAACTATTCCCCATAAAGAGATTAATAATAATCTCCACTTCCCTTAGAGGTGTTAACCATGAGATGTTTTTGGGAATGTCATCTGGAAATTGATCCACAATTCTAGAAAACTATTTTCCGAAATATTTTCCATTGATTTCAAAGTAAAATCCACAAACATGTAAGATATTGTTCCCAGCATTGGTGTCAATAATCTCTTTTCACCATTCTTTACCATCTTTTCTCCTCTAAAGAGATGCTTGATGTCGTCCTCAATCATGAAACTAACTATTCTATTATGACAATCGATGTGAGCCTGAACGTTGTTAACAAATCCAATCCCAGGATTATATCATATAAATCCATGTACAATGTTGAGAATTCCCATTTCATCTCACCTCCATCAACAGTTATAGTAAAT
The DNA here is from genome assembly GCA_963277665.1 of Viscum album. NCBI lineage: Eukaryota > Viridiplantae > Streptophyta > Magnoliopsida > Santalales > Viscaceae > Viscum > Viscum album. Next base: position 54,017,618 of record OY728143.1, on the reverse strand, counting down.
GTTCTACACACAAAGGCTTAAAATTATCTTTCCCCAAGAAGATATTTTAGTTTTAAAATAGAAGGAATCATTTACAACATTAATCATAGAAAATCAATAGCATAAGAAGAAATGAAAAAATGTGATTATCCAGTATCGAAGATCACATTTAAAAGTGTATTATTAAAAAGAATCAGACCTCTAACCATAGATGGTGTAGCCTGATCATCAATAATGATCTTCTCAGCTCCATAAAACTTCTTTATCGCTGCACTGTTCTCATTATTGCCTTTTTGAGATTCCATGTTCGAAGAGTAATCATATTTCTAGAATCACCCTGTCTTGATCTTATCTATTTACGCTATTGATTCTTCTATCCGTTCCCAGACGAAGCATATGATTATTTCTATGCCTGGGAAGTTTCTCGAGCACCCGAACATAGACCACTATGACAATAACGTTGAAGATTCACCATCTATTTGCAATTATGAAATGTTATAGGTTGTTTCATACACTCTCTCTATATGATTTCTAGTGAACCACATTGAAAACTACATGATTTTCTCTAGGGTCGTGGTGGAAGGTTCCCTGATCCATTCATCAGGTTCTCATTTCCACTTCCACCTTGAAAATAGGTGTCCCTTTTCCTCTTTCTCCCAGTGTTTGAGTTCACACCATTTCCTAAAGCTATCACCATACCTCCTCTCATAGATCCCACGAACTCATTCTTAGCAACAGTTGCAGTAATCACCATATCTATATAGTCTCTAATACAGAGGACCACAATCATCGATCGAATCTCCTACTGTAACCCCAATTCGAAGACTCGTTCCATCAAGGAAAAACTTTCCGAAACATCTGGTGAAAAGTGAACTAAATTCATGAACATAGCTGTATATTCTATGACCGAGAGGTTATCTTGATTCAGGATAAAGTAGACCATATTTTTTTGGATTTTGAACATATGAAGATAGAATTGTTTATTGAATAATTATTCAAAATCCTCTCATGTAAGGCCTTCATCCAATTTGTCCTACATTACTAAATAACACTACTAGAGTGAATTATACTCGAGAATATATTTCTCTATATTAATATTGAACCCCAAGGGTGTTCTGAAGAAATTGATGATAAGATTCATCTTACTTTTCCACACCTCATCCTTTTCAGGTTCATAAGCACCTTAGATGTTATGAGGATTCTACTTCATGAATTGGATGGTATGATCCACATGTTGGGGATTATTCATATAGTTCATTATATACAATTCTTTAAATTCCAGGGCAATACTCTGAATCAACTCTTGGTTCACACATGGTTCATGTGAAAACACATTCTCTAGAGAATCTTTGGGTTGGTTTCAACTACTCCTACTAGGTACTATTTTCTAAACCAACAACATACTCCTTAAACCTCAATATCTAGAAAGTGGTGGCTTAGTATGTCAAATTATACCACATAAATAATCAAAAACTAATATTCCAAAAAATCCTTTTACTATTTCCATCATTTTTAAAAAATCATAATTCTTTTTAAAAAAAAAAACATTTTCAAATTATATCAACCATGCCTTTTAAATTCTTTAATTTGAAAATATTTTCATAATTTATCAAATATCAATACTGTATACACAACCTGAATCAATACTAAAAATAATATATACACTTTTAGTAGGAAGTCATTTCTGTACAATGAATTTCATACTCGTCTCATTAGCTAAACCCATGAAAATTAGATTTCCATCATTTTAGAAGTGTCTCTAAAATACCAATGTACGCAACTCCCTGATAACTTAATGTTCAAAATAAAATATATATCTACATAATTTTATGCTAAAAATTTCAATTTCTGACAATCCTACTCCATTATAAGATTACATCCTAAGGAATAGATGACAATGATTTCCAACTCTAAGACTATGACCATTGTTTACTACTTGTTTGGAATGGTCCGAAGAATCCGATAACATTTGTACCACAAAGGATGGACTAAACTAATACAATTTGTAATTAACCACTAATTATCATTGGCTAGAGAGTACAATGCTTCATTACTGGGCCTTAGGATATATCCCCAAGAGGCCATAGGATGGAAATAAATGCCAAAGGGTTTCAAATAAAAGTGGGGAATGATTTAACATTTAAAAAATAAAAAAATAAACCAAAACCAAATCATAAACTAAATGATTCCTTAAAAATAAAAAGACATATAAACAACTTTAGGTATATCACAACCAAATAAAAGTGTCAAAAAAAGGATAAACGATCCGATATCAATGTAAATAGTGGATTAAAAAACAAAGACTCTCAAGTGACCACATGACTACATGCTTCACAAGCTCAAAGATACACAATCACAGAAAATCCAAAGTATCACGAGGTAGTACTAAAAACGTGTGAACTGATACATTTTCACATGCCCCAAAAGATAGCATCTGCAAAGGCACAAAGACCCAAAGTAGGGGTGAGTAGATAACTCGGTAGGCTTTCTTGAATGAAATCTCTAATAAATACACTAGGATAGAATGGATAACACATTATATAAAATTGTTTACATAAATCCATTTTCCAAAAACATTTATAACCAAATATAAACAAGTTTGAAAACAAATCATAACCATGTGAAAAAACATAAATGAAACCAATTTCCACCAAGTTATTTACTTGGAAATAACTAATAAATGGTAAAAAATATTATTATTATCATTTTGGTATTCATGTTCCATATTTCACAACACACCCACACATTAATCCCTTATTTGATAGTTCCATACTCAAGAGTGGCCTCTCATACAATTACCATGTAACCCAATAACACACTCCCCCGATCCTAGGTCATATACCTTGTTCCATAATGGTAATAATCCATTATTAAGGGCCCATTAATCATGAACACACAACAACACCATTTATGAAAAATATTTCCATTACCAAAATAAACAACTCCAATAAAACTAATTTTTTTAATTGAAAACCGAAGCACATCCAATTTCAAAGTAACATTTAATTTCAGAAAAACATTCATTTTTATTAAATAAATACAATCCATTTCATGTGCCAAAAATCTATAAAAATCCCCCTTTTTAAATACATATTTTAAAACAATGATCTAAATCATTCATTCAAAATGCCCAATTTTCCAGATTTTACAACAGTCGCCCATGAGGGATTCAAATAAGTGTTCAAAAACAAAATAACAATCAATTTATAACAATACATTAAAAATGAATGTATTACAATAATTTCAACTAAGAGGAGGTAAGAGTGAAGACTTCTACCTCAATGAATTGGATGAAAAAAATGAATGAAGAATGCACAATACAACAGAGTTGATTCACCAAGAAGCCACCACATATCCTATTTCCTAGAAATACTGAGACCATGCATCTTCATATGTGTCATAAAAAACCTATATCTACACATAACAGTCGTAAATCTGAGAAACCAAGAGAAGGGGAGAAGTAGATCTATGAAACAAATCAAAAAATGAAGAAGAAAAAACACATACCTCGTGAATCTAGCTACAATTCACCAAGGGAAGCCATTGGATCGACTCCAAAATTCATGGGATAGTTTCTAATACATTCAATGGAGTTTAATATCGAATTATGTCATTTTTAGAAAAAATATGAGGGTGTTATGTAAAAATCATTGAGATAATATTTTTAAGGATCTCATTCTAACTCTGTGCATGGTTTTCCCATATGGTTAGGCAAACCATGCACTAACTGTGCAATATCCAATGTTGTATGACATCCCCTTACATGATCTCCCAAAACATGATCTAACTATGCTGGAGCTAATACCTCAAGAGGACCATTTTACATGGTCTGGCCACACCCTTAACTATCACAAAGGACACTTCCAATGTTCTCCCAACTCTCCCAACTTCCACCCTTACACATTAACCATAAAATTATAAATTAAGGGTTAAATACCAAAAACTAGGGGCAATACAACTCACCTACTGAATAATATCCTGGAGAATTCACAAAAATGACAAAGAAATGTGTCTACTTGAAGAGGTAATGAAATTGTTGAATCCAATTTTTTTATTACAGTAGTGATTTTTTATGGACAAATTCATTTTATGGTGGTAGAATGTAACAAAGATTTATTTTATAATATATTTCTCTTTTATTTTTTTGGATTTCTTTAATATCATTTATTATATGAAATATCTTGTTTAAAAACCTGATGATCTTTTTTTAATGTATTATTTTGTGATAGTTATTTTTTCATTGGATAGGAGGGTATGCATAGAACTATCAATATTTTAAAATAAATATGGTTACACATGTATAAGTGAAATATTTTGGTATCAATTAATTATAAATAAAAATAAATATTATTTGAAACTAGAAGTGATGTTTTCTGAAAAACTATTTTTATTCCCAAGATATATCTTTATATTAATAATTTAAATTAATCACTACTGGTGAATTATTTGAATGAAATTTTTATATTATATATACTTTAATCAATTTTAACATTCATAATATTTAATTTATTCTTAGGAATTAGATAATAATAAACCATGTTTCATGCGTTAAAATGTATTTTTATAAAATGTAGTTTTCTTCATGTTTTCCACTACTATTCTTATAAATAATTATTTCCACATGATGAAATTTAATATTATAAAATTAATTAAAAATTTTGAATTAGTATGTGAAATTTATTAAAAAAAATTCACTTCTGTTTGGTATGAATAATAACAACTGAAAAATTCATCACCTTTGTAATGGTAAAATTGGTTTCGTCTTGGTGAATACTAAGTGGTTAGAATTAATCAGTCATCATAATTCTATTTGGATAAATTGAGTTATATCATTTCACCTTATGATCTAATTATATTTTTTTAATAAACACATGTCCATAAAAATGTCTTAATTACTATTTATAACCAAGAAAAATACCAAATTCCACTCTATTACCTATGAAATACTATTATGTTTTTATAAAGGGAATCAATAATGTGAAGAATGAATATAAATTTAAATTATGTGAATATTTAAATAATATTCATGGTGGTAATTTAAATCAATGTTTAGGTTTTTCAATAATCACCCTAAATTCATGTGCAATGATAATATCTTTTTAATTTAATTAGTTGAAAAATAAAATAATTAACTTTAATGAAATGAAAAGAAATATAATTTGATTTATTTATAGTATTTAAAAACATTTTAAATAAATATTAAAAATTAGCATTATTTAAGGATTATATCATAATTACATCTTTTCTAATATATATTTTATGTCAAATTAAACGAATAGAATAAAAATTAACATTAATGATATTTTATCGAAATAATGTTTTAATGAAATATTTATAAATCATAGAAATATTTAAATAGGACATGGTGGATTATATATGACAAAAAATTTAATATATTTACCATTATGATCCAACTTTCACCTTATATGGAACATTATAACCTAATAAGAGTTAAACAGTTATTCCATGGGTTATTATTAAAATGAGTTCACTAAGGGTTTAATCCAAAAGATAAGGTTTAAACACCAAATAAAATTATATAAATTCTATTTTTTGATGTGATTTAAACCCCATAATATCTTAAACTTTAATTCATTCCCTTTTGGTATCACTTTAACTTAGAATAAAGATGTTATATTTTAATATTTAAAAAAATTAAAAAATTTATACTCACCTCAATTATAAAAGGTGGAAAACCTCTTTCACATATTTATACATTTTGGGAAATAACTATCAACAATTACTTTCCAAAATCCCTTATTTACTTATTTATATTCATTTCATTGGTTATTTCTTCTCTAAAAACACAATATCTCACATCTATAAGAGGATATCAAAAGGTTTTGTTTCAATGAAAAAGAAATTTATATAACTTATCAAATTATTTTTAATTCATAAACTATAAATATATTATATTATACATAAAATAATAAATTCAATTTAATTAATATATTAAATTTTTTTTGAAACAACATTTATTCACTCTCTTTACATAAAATTGTAAGTGATTGTATCTCTTTTGAGAATTTATGACAAACCATCCCCACATAATGATACAATTAATGTTAAATTGAGACCATTCATTGATTTTTATTATGATTAGTTTAAATTTTAGAAAAACAATAGTTCATAATTATTCTTTTGGATTGATAATATAATTTATACCATCAAACATTCCAAACAGTTGGGAAATGATAAATTAACATGATTAAACAAATATAATCCCACCTCCATGATTCAATGTCATTCGTTATTATTTTACATTTTACATGGATAGAAATAAGGATGTATTTAATGAATATATATTATATATATTATATAACAATTAATTTTAAGTGGTAATTTATAATTTATAGTTCTTTCATTCAATCCTTTGTAATGTGAAATAGCTGATCCTAGATACGTACAACATCCATTCTCCATGAATGGTGTAATTCATTTTATACCTCTAAAATCTAAGTATTACTATATATATATATATCATATTTATATCATGATTAAAAATTTTTACGTAGTGGATCCAAGATTATTGTAAAATGACTAAAACAACCAAAAAAATATACATGGAAAATAAAGCAATTATCACATGGAATAAGTATTTTAAAAATGAGTTTTTAATAAGATAAAGAAAATTATTTCCTTATATCATTTATGATATGATATATGTTAATATGGTTCTATAAGGTATTTGTTTTAAATATATAATTATTAAAATAGTTGTTAGAACATGTATGAAGGATGTGGGCCAACAGGTAAGGGATTTTTGTCTCATTTTTATTTTGGAGAGACTCATGCAATATTAACTAATTATTTTTTTGGGCAATATATAATACCCATAAAAATAATTTAGGATATATATTATGAATTTATTTTATTATTTGAAAATTAATATAGGATTTCTTAATTCATGGGTATTACGATTCATCTATTACAAAAATGGTTAGGAATTTATTTTAAAATCTCATTGTTTATCAAGATATTTATGATTCATTTTATTATGAAAAACATTTATAATATAAACTTATAAAACTCATTATTTTTCTTATAATTTTCTTATTTAATCAAAATAACTAATTTAATTTCATTTTACATACAATATGTACTCAGGTGAAGGAAAATATGCTTTAATTAAATTTACTTCATTTATCTCTTTGGTCGAAATCCATTATATTTCATGTCTATGTTTTCCAAAAAAATTCATTCAATAGTGGTTTTAAAATCCACCATTAAATGATATAAATCATTTTAATAATTTATTTTTTAATAATTTTTTTAAAATGAGTATTCTGTTATTTTTCTAAAAACGGTAAAAATAATTTCTAAAAGTCTGAACTGATTGTTTTTCTTTTAACATTTAATAAATGAAGTGAATTTCCAATTATCATTGAATATCAATGCTACAAATATTTATATAAATTTTAAATATTTATTTTGAACCAAAACATTTTAAATCAAATTTATGAAATTTTAATATTGTAAAAAACAACTCAAAAATGAATGTATTATTTTCCTCTTGAAATATTCCATTTATCATATAAACTAATTTATCATCTGTGATAACATCCTTTGATGTTATAAAAATTATCTTGGGGGTAATTGATCCAATGAAACCATCCTTATTCTATATCTTTATGGTTTATTAAGATAATATGATGATGAAAATCATTCCTTTTACATATTTTTTAATCATTTAAGGATGAAATATCAAAGGAGATCATTAATTTTCGTGGATCATTGATATGATTTTTTGGAAGAAATGTGTTTTATTTTCATTATGTGATGGTTGATAAATACTTTTTTGAACCTATAATTCGTTGGGAATTGAGATATATCTCATTAGATAAACATGCCTTGAATGGGAGTTAAACTATGTTCAATATGGGACTCTAACCACTATAATAGTCTTAGGAGTGATCATGTATTAGTACTATGGTTTGGGGAAAAGATACAATCCACTCTAATAGACTTTGGATTAAACCATGACAACTAAAGTGGTTTGAGAGTATTCCCAATCCACTATGATTATATTTGTAGAGAAACTTGAGTACTATGTAAATTAATTTCTATTCATACGTGTAAGCCAAAATTCCATGGCCTATGGAAATATTGTTCTATCAATTCTCTTTTTATTTGGCTCATTTTTACTTATGTTTTATGAACTACCATGAATTATTAAATGAATTAGGATTTTTATTTTTGGTAAACATGCTATGGTTTTCCGATTATAATATCATGTTCTCATAGGATTATGGTCATTTTATTCTTATGTGAACATTGATATCTACTTTTTAACTTTACTGAGCATCTAATATTACATTTTATTAAGATTCATTTTTCAAGGTTATGAATAAAGTATTAGGAATTATATGTCTAATAATGGTTCAAGACATGATGAAATTAATTTGAGACTCTTATGAACACATTTTTGTGTGCCCATGTTTCCAAAGATACTAGACCTATATGATTATTTCTTGGTGTATTATGACTTGTAATGAATATTAATCTAATAATATGAAAATTATATGTATGACAATTATTGGTCACTAGAGTGGTAATAATTAATATTTAATTTAACATACATTAATATATATCTTAATTGATTTATAATTCTATTATCTAATTCCATTGGATTTTATTTACAATTTTTTAAAATGGAATTTGTGTTTCTATAAGGTGTTTATTGGGATCCTCACCAGAGAGGCCATGAAACATTGGAAGTAAGTAAATTATCCCATATATTAGTTCAAAGTCCGATTCGAGATTTGGGTATGCAATGCAATTTGGTTGATAGTTAATATCAGGTGCGGCCAATTCATGAATGGTTATATTAAGTTCATTTCCATTATTTTCATCCATTGGTTCTTGTTTTATGGTTGAATTTGAATTGCTTCCAATTTCAATGTTCTGATATTGGAGTAATTCTCCAACTCGTTGAATGTTGAAACTTCCCGTAGATTGAGAATGTCTGATTCAATCCCTAAGGCTACGTTCAATCTCAGGGTCAAGAAATTCTGCACCTAATTTTTCTAGCGCAACGTAGAAGAAGAACCCTCGAACAATTCTTGCCACTATGCTCATACATCATCCTCACTCTCCGACGTCTTGTCCTGCACCCGTCCATGATTCCATAGCACTCGTACTAGAGGAACAGACCGGTTGTGGAGAACCGTTGTATTGAAATATACAATCCAGATAGGCTGCTCCTCAAACAACGCATCCACTTCGATCACAATCTTCTCAGTTTGAAAAACATGATTTGGGTCTGAAAAGTAAAGTTGATGCACTGAAATGTGGAAGACTTCATGTATAGCTCAGTACCGCATAGGTAACTACAACGGATAGGAAACTGGTCCAACTCTCTGAAACACCTAAAACACCCCAACATACCTCGGTGAAAGCTTACCCTATCTCTTAATCCTCTTTTGTCCCAACCTTGGTGTGACATGTAGGAAAATATGATCCTTGACCTCAAAAACCAATGGTCGTCTCCGCTAACCAGCATAAGACTTCTGTCGAGACTGCGTAGTAGCCAACCTCTTCCGAATCAACTCTATCTGCTCTGAGGTCTCCTGAACAAGAAGAGGTCCCAGTAAAGTTGCCTCTCCTGCTGCCAGCCAATATAAGTGTGATCGACATAGCCTACCGTACAAAGCCTCATAAGGTGCCATCATAATAGTTTCTTAAAAACTATTGTTGTTGGAAAACTCCTCAAGAGGTATATGCTTATCCCAAGAACCTCTAAAATCTAGAATGCATGCACAGAGCATATCCTCAAGCACCTGAATCATACACTCAGACTGGCCAGCTGTCTAGGGGTGATAAGTGGTACTCAAAAGTACATGTGTACCCAAATCCTTCTGATGCCCCTTCCATACCTGAAAAGTAAAAAGTGATTCCATGTCTTAAATAATGGAGTGTTGAACTCCATGAAGACATTCAATCTCTCAGATGTACAACTGTCCCAGTTCATCGACACTGAAGGACTCCTTGATCAGACAGAAGTGAGAAACCATTGTGATTATGTCAAAGACAACCCAAACTATGTCATTCCCTCAAGGAGACCTCCACAAACCGGTCATAATGTCCATTGCGACATTGTTCCACTTCCACTCGGGAATGGATAACTGGTATAAAAGCTATGCTGGTTACTGATGCTCCTCCTTCACCTGCTGACCAGGGGAACACTTCATAACGAAACCATCAACATCCCTATTCATACCTATCCCCCAAAACTAACGGTGTAGATCACGATACATATTGGTGACTCTAGTATGAACTGCCCAAAATGAGGAATGAAAATCCAGCATCAGCTTCTCCTATATGTTTTCTGGAACCCATACACGCCCGTGGGAATGCAAAATCTCATCCATGCCTATGGTCCATCTAGGAATAGGGTCCTCTCCGGAAAAATTCTTTCTTAGGACTTGGCCTTCAGAATCTGATAGCTACCTCATTAGAACCTGATCAAGAAGAGTAGAAGTAATAGCTACAATAGATAGGAATGTATGCCCCTGCCTGTCGACACCTCCAAATGCATCTTAGAGAACATATCCATAAGCATCCACTCACTGTTGTCCTTCTAAACATCTTGTATATGAGTCATCCTTCTCAACACATCATCCATAGAATTGATTTTCCCAGGTGTATAGGCAATTTCAATGTCAAAGGACTGTAGGTACTCGACCCACCTACATTGCCTCAAATTCAGATCATGCTGAGTGAAGATGTACATGAGACTTTTGTGGTCAGTGAAAACAAAAAAGTGCTCTCCCAAAAGATAATGTCTCCAATAGTGTAAGGAAAGAACAAAAACTGCGAACTACAAATCGTGCGTCATGTAATTCCTCTCATGTGGCCTCAACTGCTGAGACCCGTAAGCAACGTCTCTATCTCCCTGCATAAGCACAACTACCAGCCCGATACCTAATGCATCACAGTAGGCAGTATAGCTCTATCCTAGCTCTGGAAAGACTAGTATCTGTGCTGAATTAAACCCCCCTTTTAGCACCTGAAAGGCTGACTCACAAGAATCAGACGATAAGAACATCGCACCCTTCATGGTGAGACCTATCATTGGTGAAACCAAGTGTAAAAATTCTTATATGAAACATCTATAGTATCCAGCTAGCCCTATATAACTCTGCACCTCAATGATGTTCTTCGGCTACTCCTAGGATACTACAACTCTCACTTTCTCTGGGTCTACAGATACTCCTGTCTCTGAGATAACATGACCTAAGAAGTGAATATGATCCTTCCAAAGGTGGCATTTTGAGAGCTTAGCATATAACTTCTGCTCCTCAGTGTACTAAAATGATCTCAATATGGGTTTCATGGTCATGTCGAGTGTGAGAGTACATCAAGATATCATCCATGAAAACCAACAAGAAAGAATCCAAGTATGGATGGAATACTCAGTTCATCAGTTCCATGAAAAATGCAGGAGCGTTCATGAGACCGAACGACATAACCAAGTACTCGTATAGACCATACCTTCTTCGGAAAACTGTAAGAGGTATATCTGACGGTCTAATGTGCTACTAATTATTACCAGATCTCAATTAAATCATATATGACACCCGGGATCCTCGAAGATGTTCGAAGAGATCATCAATTCTCTGCAAGGGATATCGGTTCTTAACCATCAACTGGTTCAACTTTAGAAAGTCCACAAAAATCCTGAGGGTATAATCTACCTTCTTCGCAAAAAGGAAAAGAGAACCCCAAGCAGAAGTAATGCGTCAGATGAAACACTTTTCCAGCAACTCCTCCAATTGCTTCTTGAGCTCCTGCAACTCAGGTTTAGTTATACAATAAGGAGGAATGGACACTGGTGTCGCTCCTGGTATAACCTCAATCGACAATTCTACCTCACGCTCAAGAGGAAAACCTGAAACGTCCTCTAGAAAGACATCTATGAAATGATCCACCACTGGTGGAATGTCCAACGGTGAAGTCCCTTGGTCATCCAGATAAAGACTAGCAATTTGTGCTGTAACTCCTCCCAACCCTTGATGAACTGGACCCGCTATACTTGCCTGGAAATCCCACTCACCCCTATGAAGAAAGGATCCACCCTCTGGTGAAACGAAACCCATCCTACGGAGATAAAAGTCGACGACTACCTGGAATGAAACTAACCAGTCCCTCATGTGAATGAAATCATAGCCTATCATCTGTAGGAGATAGAGGTCCCATAAAAAGTTACATCCACCAACCTGTAGAGGGCACTCTCTACACTGACGTACACTAGCTGTTCTAGTCCCCAACAGATTGCCTAGTGTCAAGATATTAGGAGAATAAAAGATACAGAGCCCACAACTCTCCATGACAGCCACATATATAAAGATATGGGAAGCCCCTCTATCAAAAAGAGAAGAAGCTAAAACTAAGGCTACTAAGATCGTACCTAGAACGGTAGAAGGTCCTAGATCCTGCTCCTACTGGGTCTACTCTACAAAAAATGTCCGGCCTGTACTACGACCCACTGACCCTACCTGACCACTCTGAGATGATCTACCTTGATGACTCTAAAAACCGAGCAACTGGATACCATGGACACGACCTACACCTCGACCCAAACGACAGTAAGAACTCCAGTTCCCAGACTGGTGAGAAGTTGGTGGCACTTCTACCGAATTAGGATTCATAGAAGAACAATTGTCACTAGCTGCTAGTGATATGAACTAACAAAATCACTATAGGTGACCCATATTTCCAAAAGATCGGCACTCCACGGGGTCCCTCGGGCAATGTGGCCTCGTATTCCTACTTCTCCCACACTAGTAGCACACCACCTGACTACCAGAAGAGGCATCCCGTCTACTCTAATCTCCTCAAAAGGACTCCATGAACATTATAAAACTCTCCTGTAACTTTTCATTAGCACCCGTATCAAGAAAGATGGCTAGTGCCAAGACAGGCCCAACAGGATGACGTCTCAGTGGCATGGATCTCCAACATCTAACGCACACCTTAGATCAATATTATCAAGGACTGAAAACAAATAAGTTCAAGAATAGAACAGGTGAAATAATGAACTCAAGTTTTACCAAACATGACTACACGATGTGTATATTTATTACACGACGTGTTCCCTGAAGTTATTTACATGGGCGTGCACTCATGTCCAGACTGGCTGTGTAACTGTAACAACCCAATGTTTTTAATGGAAATTAACTTCCTATAAATATGCCATAAAATAACATAATATTGAACTACTAAGTGATAAGTGACCTTTAAACATAATTTTGTCTCTTCTGTGTTTGGAATTTTGAAAATATGACATATACGGTTGTGTTCAAGATGTTTTTTGGAGTTTAATAAAACAAAAATAATTCTTCATGATTAGTAAACTACCCTAATGAATAGTAACACACCCTTATAAATTATGATATACCCTAATGAATATCAACCTCGCCTATGGTGGTATAAAAATAATATTCATATTTGATGTATGATACACCTATAGTTTAGAATGAGTTAATGAATGTTTTAAAACTGGTTTTGATAATAAATTTTTATTTTAATTAAATATTAAAATAATCATATATAGAAATTTATTTTTGGAAAATGGACTTCATTTTTGGATTCTACATGTCGAAAAATGGTAAGGGTGAATTTTTGAATTTTTTTTGAAATACATGAATTTTTTGATGAATAGTAGAATCATATAATACACAATAAATGATAAATAATGGATTAATTGAGTCATTGATGATGTTATGCTGATGTATGACCACTTGGTTCAAATTCACATGACCCAATTACTATTCTTGGTCATGTAATACTTACTATTCTTTTTCCTCTGAGAAAATAACAAATTAAGGATTATAATATCTTGAAATCTCTCCTCTCCTCTACTATAAAAACCCACTTCACTCCCTCTTCTCTGCACTCTTCTCAAGCTCCAAACCTTCTCTTATTTCTAACCAAATCTCTCCCCAACATCCTCCCTCACGTCCAAAGTCTCTCAGTCCCCTCAAAATACCAAAACATCCCCCCTTAAGAGGTTCTCAAAGGAGGAAGTCTCAAGAGGTAAATTCCTCTTCCAAAATTTCTTCTTTTCTATTAAGTTCTTTTCATTTTAATTCATTCCTCACCTCCCTTCACCATAATAGTATGATAAATCCAGTAACATACATGTAATGTAATTTCTTCATGCTAGTGGTATATTTCATTATCTTCTCTCCTTTCCCCACCCTTTTATTTCAAAGAAATGAAGCACCGTTTGAGATGTGCTAATTTAGCACATTCAAGGACAACGATTTATCAATTTCTATTGTTATCTTTAATTCTGGTCATGAAAAAATTTGAGTTATGGGTGAACCCATTTATTATATATGTAATATATCCTATTTTTGGTTCTATAATATTTTGGTACAAATGGAATTAAGTTATAATGAAAAACACATTCTTTGTAATCAAATCCACCGATTAACAGAAACGATTATCACTAAAGATATATATATATAAAAATTATACAACACTCTAAGTAACCTAATTAAAATTAAAAACATGTAATATTCTGGATATTAACTAGAGAATATAACTTCATTTCTGGACAACCACTTTCATCTTGCATATTATCCACACTTGAATATAAGTGAACCGATCTTTTAATGCCAAGTAAACAAACGAACCCGAATAATGAAATTGAACCATATAACTAATAAAAACGATTTTGATGAACTAAAAAGGGTTATAATAAATAATTTTCATATATAAGAGGTTCTGGAATTATTAAATAATAAGCCTAATTTGTTTATTCAGGTCATTAAGAACAAGTGGAGAACACCAACAGATTTAAAGTAATAGATCCTCCCCTTTTCACTCTTAAACAAGATTGTTCTCTATGCTATGATTTTTTTTTGTATAATAAAATGTGATGGGGTATGTTTCTAAACCTTCAGCATACTGACCTAATGTTTTATAATTGATGAGAAACCCCTTCTCTCTCTCATAAATCCCTCTTAGGTACACCCGACACCATGTCGGTAAAATCGTAACGAATTCTACCAAAACCTTCTTCGTTCTTTCAGGTTGCCTTATCATTATTTCAAAATGATGTTATAATATCTATTTATGTGAATATTATGAATTATGAACAGTTTTAAAAGACTCTAATATCAAGACCCTATCATCACTTTGTTTCGGGTATATACATGATTTTGAAAGATTCCCTCCGTAGATCTTTCCGATAAGAAAACCTGTTTTAAGGGGACATACCAAATTTTTATCCAAACATCAAGTTAACTTTATCATCTATTTCGAGACACCATTGTCTTTATAAAATAAGTATTTTTATTTTGAAAACATTCATGGTTCAATTATGGATTTAATAAAATAATGTCTTCTTTATTATTTTTAAAGCTATCGAATGTTTTCCTTAAAACCGCACAAAAATGTTTTAATGATAATGTTTCTAAAATACATTTATAATATTTTGTAACTTATATTTGACACCACTTACCATGTTATATGACTATTTTACCCTATGAGCATCCATTTAGTTTCTAATTCTTTCTTTACATGGACACTTTCATGATACGCCCATTGGTTATGATTTATGTCATGATTGTGGTACCCAATTCCTTCCATGGGTACCCTTATGTTTATGTATGGTTGATTATGTATGATTATTTATGTGGAATGATTATTTATGTTGCAATAATATTCATGAAAGTGTTGATATGGGTGCGCCCAGATAGCACTCTAATGCATTGGGTAAGGATAAGTCTAATGAGATGCGATGTGAAACAGGATTGGGAGTTAGCCTTGACCCGTACTGAAATGGTAAATGAGATTGGCTGTTAGCCTTGACCCATACTAAAGATATGATTTATGATTTTGCCACATTTTATGATTCCATGTTTATATGATCCCATACTTATATTAAATGATTTTATAAGTTTCATGCTTTGGATATCATTATGTCATGCCTCCTAACTCATGTGCTCGAGATGTATCCTTACGTTCATTCCTTTATTGGGCTTTTTAGATCATCACTTTGTTTAAGTGTTCTCCAGGGTACCCTATGCAGATGTAAGAGATCAAATGAAATTAGAATCTCTTTATGGATATTAAATAAAGAAGTATTTTTAGTCCCGTGTTTTATATTATATGTACCCAGTCATCGAAGACACTAAACTTAACGATCCTTGGCTTGTACTCTGATGATTAATTATTCATAAAATCATGAAATGTTTTATGTAAAAGGCTTGGGTCACTATAGTTGGTATTAGAGGATGGTCTAGTTATTTATGGAGATTAGTAATAGAGAATCTTAGTGAGAGCCTTAAGGATGAGACTAAGTATAAGAAAATAGTCCTAAATTTTGGTGAATATAGAGTTTGTTGTTTATCAAGGAAATACATCCCTATCTGGATACGAGCACGTAGAGGATGATCTGGCACCGATGTATCTAGGGGTAAAATCTGAAAACACCACTTTGAGCTAGACTCGAACGGGAACTGGTGCATGATAACAGGCCTTGCTGCACTCTTAGTTATGACACCCCTGTGGGATATTCTTTGGTTGATTCATGAGCTTAGTACAAACCATTATTAAGGGACAAAAAAACCCATAAGAATATTAGTTAAGAAATAGATCAAGGATAACCTAGAGATAAACCTAAGGAAAAAAAGTTAGGATGTACTTATTCTTTATAAGTTTATCATTTAATGTTCAATGTTTCCTTTTTATGATCAATAAATAAGTATTCAAGATGTCTAATTATATGTTATTTTTCTTAGTTAATGGATGGAAATATAAGAACACGTTCCAACAACCAATGTGATAGGCAATGTACTGATTTCCTTAATGACATGCCTAATATGATGGAAGCAGGTGTCAAAACTTCATGGCATTACATGCTCTGCTGGATTGAGTTATTAATAATAGCTTGAATCAGGTCTAACGTCCCCCTCCTCTATGAAAAGAGCAAGTTGATGTAGAATACTTCATGCAGAAAAGGCCTCCCATGTTTTACTGGTATTCTGATCCCCCCTCACAGATCAATGGATTAAATCCATTGAAAAGATTATCTCTGTCCTCCAGTGCTCGGAAGAAGAGAAAGTTGTACTGGCAGCCTATCTTTTTTATGGGGAAGCTGATCAGTGGTGGACATTGATCCAGAATATAAGGTCCTAAGAGGAAATTGATTCTATAGACTGGGAGGAATTCAAGAGGATGTTTTTCAACAAATATTTTCCTCAAACCCTCCATCTCAAGATGGGAAAAAAGTTCCTTGGACTAAAGAAGAAGGAAGATGACTCCATCGGGGCGTATGAAGCGAACATTATAAGGCATTTAAGGTACACCTCTGGATTTGTCATAAACACCAAAAGCAAGGTAGATCGTTTCTTTAGCGGACTAAAGAGGTGTCTACGAAAAGTGTTGGTGATTCAAGACTTCGTCAACTATGAGAAGATTGTCTGTTGTGTCCACAAGGTTGAAATAGAGATTGGAGACTCTCAGTGGTCTCATGGGCCTATTGACAAGAACCAGAAAATGGAGAACAACATGGGTGGTTCATCAAAAAAAATCCCACGATGGAAAGAAGCCTCACTTTACCCTTTACAATAATTTTGGGAAGAAGCATCTTTGTGACTGTCTCAAGGGAACCGGAAATTTATTCAAATGTAAAATGTTTGGACATCTGGCCACGAACTGCCATATGGATATGAAAAATCCCACTAATTTTGATGAATAATGGAAGGTTCAAATCAAAACTCAGCTTGCAGTGTAGTGTTTTACCTTCATGGAACTTGGGAATTATGCAAAAAATTACCCTATGCCGAGGGATTGTCGGAGGCAATCATCAACAAACTCCAAGAAAACAAGGAAAGACTTATGCTATCAGTACTGCTGAGGTGGAGCCAAAAAACGATGTGGTGACAGGTACACCAGTTATTCATTCAAGAATAGTGAACATACTATTTGATTCTGGTTCTATGCATTCTTTCATATATTTCATGTTTAGTAGAACTATTAAAACATCACTTTAAATTTTGGAAGAAATGTTATCTGTGAGAACAGAAAATGGGGCAATTATTGCATCCATGGTTTATAACTCCTCCCCAGTTAATGTTTGTGGACTGAACCTCCCAGCAAATCTTTTCATACTTCCTTTAGTGGAGTTCGATGCTATCTTGGGCCTGAATTGGCTATCATTGTACAAGGCCAACATCAATTGTCGAGAAATGGAGATTACTCTTCACATCCCGAAGAATCCTCCGATTCTTTATAAATGCAAGGAGGAAGATGAGTCTATTTTAGAAGAATCGTCTCAAGTGTGGATATTTATTCATTATGATCATGCATTTCTAGATCAAATGATTGAGGCAAAGGAGAGAATCATTCTTGAAGGCATGCCCATCGTGAGGGATTACACTGATGTTTTCCCCGAAGAGTTTCCTAGTCTTCCTCATAACAGAGAGGTTGAGTTCTCAATTTAACTTATCCCTGAATCTCTGTTAATATCAAAGACACCTTAAATATTAGCCAATGTAGATCTTGAAGATATGAAGAAGAAGTTACAAGAGAATATGGAGAAAGGTTTTATACGCCCGAGTGCTTAACCATGGGGTGCACCAGTCCTCTTCGTTAAGAAGAAATATGGATCAATGAGCCTCCGCATTGATTTTCATGAGCTCAATAAAATCACTATAAATAACAACTATCCCCTTCCATAAGTAGATGACTTGTTTGATCAGCTTCGTGGGGCCAGTTATTTCTCTAAGGTGGACCTTCAGTCAGGATATCAACAATTAAAGGTGAGGAAGGAAGATATTCCCAAGACCGCCTTTCAAATGAGGTATGGACACTATGATCTAATAGTGATGCCCTTCAGACTCACTAATGCTCCATCAATTTTCAAGGATTTAATTAATAGAGTCGTTAGATATTACCTCGAAAAATTTGTGATGGTCTTTATTGATGATATTCTGATATATACTCCAAGAGCAAGGAGGAACATGAGGAACATTTGGAAACTATGTTAAAAACATTTCAAAGGGAGACGTTGTATGAAAAGTATAGTAAATGTGTGTTATGGATGGAGAAATTATCATTCTTGGGGCATGTTATCACCATGAAAGGGATATCTGTGGACCCTTCCAAGATGAAGGCAATTGAAGAGATGCCGAGGCCAACTTCTATAACAGAGATCCACAAATTTTTAGGTCAAGGTGAGTATTATCGACAATTAATGAAGAACATTTCATGATTGTCAAACCCAATGACCAAGCTGGCATGGATGGGAGTAAAGTTCGAATGGACACAAGAATGTGAAGACTGTTTGAAGGAGTCGAAAATTAGGCTTATCACTGCGCTGGTACTCACACTTCTTTCAAGTGTAGAACACTTTATGGTGTATAGTGATGCTTCTAAGAAAGTATTAGGCTGTGTGCTAATGAAAAATTATAAAGTGACAGCCTATGCCTCAGGGTAGCAGAAAATCCATGAGCAAAACAATCCCATGCATGATCTGGAGTTGGCAGTTGTGATCTTTGCGTTGAAAATCTGGCGGCATTATCTATATGGGGAAAAATATGAGATATATACTAACCAAAAGAGTGTCAAATATATATTCACACAGAAAGTGCATAATATGCACCGTCGAATATGGATAGATCTCATCAAGGATTATGAATTCTCAATCCACTACCAACCTGGTAAGGCAAACAAGATGTTAAATGCTCTAAGTATAAAATTTCCTGCATCTTTATCAATGATGAGAATTCAAAAGGATCCTATCTTCTTATATTTGAAAAGGATGGACATGGGAATAATTAAGGGAGAAAATCATAAATCATTTCTCAAATTATTGCTCAACCATCCCTCATGGAGTATATAAAGGTTACTCAAAGAAAGGATGTGGAAATTCAGAAAAGGGTGGAAGCTGTTAAAAATCGGAAATCCACTGATTTCCAAATTGATAAGGAAGGAGTTGTAAGATTTGGGACACAATTATGTGTACCGTCTAATCCAGATATAAAGAATTTGTTATTGAATTATGCACATAGCTCAAACTTATCTATCCATCCTAGGAGTACCAAAATGTTCAGTGATCTATGGGAACAATTTTGGTTGGATATCATGAAGATGAATACTGTGGAATATATATCAAGGTTCTTGGTATGTCAGTATGTTAATGCTAAGTGACAAAAGTCCAATGGTATGATACATCCATTTCCTATACCCATGTGGAAATGGGAGAATGTTACTATGGACTTTGTCACGGGTCTCCCGAAGACGTTGAAGGGATATAATGTGATATGGCTTGTGGTTGACCGACTCACCATGACATCCCATTTCATCTCTATTCAAGAAGATCTCTCACTTGAACAACTTGAAATGTTATATGTGAAGGAAGTGGTGAGACTACACAATGATCCACTCTCAATTGTCTCTGATCATGATCTGAGGTTCACATCTAAATTCTGGAGGAGCCTTCAACATTAATTGAGTACTGAATTATATTTCAGCATGACCTATCACCCCCAAACTCATGGCCAGTCTAAAATTACTATTTAGAAGCTTGAAGATATGCATAGATCCTGCTCTCTATAATTCAATGGTAGATGGGATTATCATCTTCTATTGGTTTTGTTCTTATACAACAATAGCTTCCGCATGAGTATTCAGATGGCTCCATATGAAGCTTTATATGGAAAGTGAAGTAGAACTCCAACCTGTTGAGATGAAGTTGGAGAAAGAATACTACTTGGACTCGATCATGTTCAATAGATGACATAGAAGGTTCAAGTCATCTAGAAACACATCAAAGATGCTCAAAGTCGGAAAAAGAGCTACACTGAAAACCATCGAAGGGACTTGGAGTTCGACGTTGGAGATACATTCTTCCTTCGAATATCTCCATGGAAGAGAGTTATGGGATTCATGAAGAAAGGGAAGCTAAGCCCAAGGTATATTGGACCCTATGAGATCCTTGACCACATAGGAGTTGTGGCTTATCATCTTGTACTTCCACCAAATATGGCCCATGTTCATGATGTTTTCAATGTATCACTCTTGAGGTAATACATACCTGATTCCTCACCTCTACTAAACTCAGAGGTGGTGCAGCTAGAAAATGATCTCTCCTATGAGGAGTAGCCAATAAAGATTCTGGATTGGAGAGATAAGGTTCTTTGAAACAAGACAACCCATATTGTCAAACTGTTGTGGAGGAACCATAAGTTTGAGGAAGAAACATGAGAGATGGAGGAATCAATGAAGGAAAACTACCCACATCTGTTTTTGGCCTAGTATGTAAAATGAAAGTTCGAGGGAAAAATTTCTTAAGGGGGGAAGAATGTAACGACCCAATGTTTTTAATGGAAATTAACTTCCTATAAATATGACATAAAATCACATAATAATGAACTACTCAGTGATAAGTGACCTTTAAACATATGTTTGACACTTCTGTGTTTGGAATTTTGAAAATTTGACATACATGGTTGTGTTCAAGATGTTTTTTAGAGTCTAATAAAACAAAAATAATTCATAGTGAATAGAAACCTACCATGATGAATAGAAACATACCCTTATGAATAGTTATATACCCTAATGAATAGAAACCTCTCCTATGGTGGTATAAAAAAAATTTCATGTTGGAAGTACGATATACCTATTGTTTAGAATGAGATAATGAATGTTTTAAAACAAGTTTTGAAAATAAATTATTATTTTAGATAATTATTAAAATAATCATATTCAGAAAATTATTATTGAAAAATGGAATTCATTTTTGGATTCTACACATCGAAAAATGGTTAGGGTTAATTTTTTATATTTTTCTTAAATACATGAATTTTTTGATGAATAGCAGATTCTGATACTTCACAATAAATGCTAAATAATTGATTAATTGAGTCATCAGTGATGTTCTGCTAATGTAAGACCACTTGGTTCGAATTAAAATGACCCATTTACTATTCTTGGTAAAGGAATAAATACTATTCTATTTCTTTTGAGAAAATAATAAATTAAGGATTATAATATCATGAAATCCCTCCTCTCCTCCACTATAAAAACCCCCCTTCACTCCCTCTTCTCTCCACCCCTCTCAAGCTCCAAACATTCTCTACTTTCTACCCAAATCTCTCCCCATGGTCCTCCCCTACGTCCAAAATCTCTCAAATTCCTCAAAATACCAAAACCTCTTCCCTTAAGAGGTTCCCAAAAGAGGAAGTCTCAAGAGGTAAATTCCTCTTCCAAAATTTCTTCTTTTCTATTAAGTTCTTTTCTTTTTATATCTTTCCTCACTTCCCTTCACCATAATATTATGATAAATCCAGTAACATACAAGTATTGGAATTTATTCATGCTATTGGTATATTTCATTATCTTCTCTCCTTTCCCCATACTTTTATTTGAAAGAAATGAATGCTCTATTTGAGATGTGCTAATTTAGCACATTCAAGGACAGCAGTTGTTCAATTTCTATTATTATCTTTAATTATGGTCATGAAGCCATTTTTATTATGGATGAACCCAATTATTATATATGTAATATATCCTATTTTTGGTTCTGTAATCTTTTGGTACAAATGGAATTATCTTATAATGAAAAACACATTCTTTGTAATCAAATCCACCGATTAACAAAAACATTTATCAATAAGGTTATATATATAATATTTATACTTCACTCTAAGTAACCTAATTAAAATTAAAAACATGTAATCTCATGGTTATTAACTAGAGAATATAACTTCAATTCTGGACAGCAACTTTCATCTTGCTTATCATCCAAACTTGAATATAAGGGAACCCATATTTTAAAGCCAAGTAAACAAATGAACCTGAACAATGAAATTGAACCTTATAACTAATCAAAAAGTCTTTTAATGAACTAAAAATGTTATAATAAATAAATTACATATATAAGAGGTTCTATAATTGTTAAATAATAAGCCTAATTTCTTTATTCAGGTCATTAATAACAAGTGAAGAACACCAACAGATTTAAGGTAAGAGATCCTCCCCTTTTCACTCTTAATCAAGGTTGTTCTCTATGCTATGCCTTTGTTTGTGTAAAACAAAGTGATGGGATATGTTTATAAATCTTCACCATACTGAACTAATGTTTTATATGTGATGAGAAACCCCTTTTCTCTCTCATTACGCCCTCTTTGGTACACCCGACACCATGCTGGTAAAATCTTAACGAATTCTACCCAAACCATCTTTGTTCATTTGGTTTGACATATCTTTCT
This sequence comes from Viscum album, assembly GCA_963277665.1. Lineage (NCBI taxonomy): Eukaryota > Viridiplantae > Streptophyta > Magnoliopsida > Santalales > Viscaceae > Viscum > Viscum album. Next base: position 53,994,411 of record OY728143.1, on the reverse strand, counting down.
TTCAAAATGATGTTATCATATCTATTTATGTGAATATTATGAATTCTGTATAGTTTTAAAAGACTCTAATATCAAGACCCTATCATCACTTTCTTTCGGGGATATACATGTTTTTGAAAGATTCTTTCCATAGAACTTTCCGATAAAGAAACCAGTTTTAAGGGGACATCCCAAATTTTTACCCAAACGTCATGTTAACTCTATCATCTATTTTAAGACACCATTTTCTTAATAAAATCAGTATTTTTATTCTGAAAACCATGATGGTTAAATTATGGCTTTATATAAAAGAATTTCTTCTTTATTATTTTAAAAACTCTAGAGTGTTTTCCATAAAACCGCACAAAAATGTTTTAATGCTAATGTTTCTAAAATACATTTCTAATATGTTGTAACATATATTTGACACCACATACTAGGTCATATTCCTATTTTTCCCTATGAATTTTGATTTAGTTTCTAATTATTTCCTTACATAGAAACTATCATGATACACCCATTGGTTATGATTTATGTCATGATTGTGGTACACAATTCTTTCCATGGTTAAACTTATGTTTATGTATGGTTGATTATGTATGATTATTTATGTGGACAGATTATTTATGTGGCAAGAAATTCATGAATATGTTGAGATGGGTGTTCCTAGATAGTGCTCCAATGCATTGGGTAAGGATAAGTCTCATGAGATTCGATGTGAAATGGGATTGTCAATTAGCCTTGACCCGTACTAAAATGGGAAACGAGATTGGCGGTTAGACTTGACCCATACTAAATATATGATTTATGATTCTGCCAAATTTATATGATTCCATGTTTATATGATCCATTGCTTATATTAAATAATTTTATAAGTTTCATGCTTTGGATATCATTATGTCATGCCTCCTAACTCATGTGCTCGAGATGTATCCTTATCTTTGTTCCTTTACTGGGATTTTTAGCTCATCCCTTTGATCATGTGTTCGCCAGGGTACCCTATGCAGATGTAAGAGCTCAAAGGAAGTTAGAGTCTCTTTATGGAGATTAAATAAAGATGTTTTTTTAGTCCCATGTTTTATTGTATATGTACCTAGTCTTCCAAGACACTAGACATAACGATCCTTGGCTTGATCTATGATGATTAGTTATGCTTAAAATCATGAAATGTTTTATGTATATGGATTGGGTCACTATAGTTGGTATTAGAGGATGGTCTAGTTATTTTTGGAGATTAGGAATAGAGAACCTTAGAGAGAACCTTAAGGATGAGACTAAGTATAAGAAAACTGTCCTAACTTTTTGTGAATATTGCGTAAGTTTTTTATCTGGAAAATTCATCCTTGTCTGGTTACGAGCAGGTAGAGGTGGCTCTGGCACAGATGTATCTAGGGGTAAAACCCGAAAACACCGATTTGAGCTAAACTCAAACAAGAACTGGTGCATAATAACAGGCCTTGCTGCACTCTTGGTTATGACACTCTATGGGGGATATTATTTGGTAGATTCACGAGATTAGTACAAACCATTATTAAGGGACAAATAAATCCCATAAGAATAAAAGTTAAGAAATAGATCGAGGATAACCTAGATATAAACCTAAGGAATCAAAATTTAGGATGTACTTATTCTTTATATGTTTATCCTTTAATGTTCCATGTTACCTTTTTATGCTCAATAGCTTAGTATTCAAGACCTCTAATTATACGTTCTTTATCTGAGTTAGTGGCGGAAAATATAAGAACACGTTCCAACAACCAATGTGATATGCAATGTAATGATTTCTCTAATGAAATGACTGATGTGATGGAAGCGGGGTCTCAGAACATCATGGCGGTACATGATCAGCTGGCTGGAGTTATGTATAATAACTTCAATCAGGTCGAACGTCCCCCTCCTCCAAGAAAAGATAAAGTTTCCATAGAATCCTTCATACGGAAAAGGCCTCCCAGGCTTAGCTAGTCTTCTGATCCCATCCTCACAGAACAATGGATTAAATCCATTGAAAAGATTTTCTCTATCCTCCAGTGCTCGGATGAAGAGAAAGTTGTACTGGCAGTCTATCATTTTGGTGGGGAAACTGATCAGTGGTAGACACTGATCAAGAATACCAAGTCCCAAGAGGAAATTTATTCCAATTATTGGGAGGAATTCAAGAGGATGTTTTCAACGAATATTTTCCTCGAAACCTCTGTATCAAGATGGAAAAAGAGTTCCTTGGACTCAAACAGAAGGAAGATGAGTCCATCGGGGCATATGAAGCGAACTTTACAAGGAATTTAAGGTACACCTCTAGCTTTGTCATGAACACTGAAAGAAAGATGGATCTCTTCTTTAGCGGACTAAAACAAAGTCTATAAAAAGTGTTGGTGATTCGAGACTTCGACAACTATGAGGAGATTGTTCGTTGTGCCCTCAAGGTTGAAATGGAGATTGGAGACTCTCAATGGTCTCATGGGCCTAGTGACAAGAACTAGAAACTGGAGAACAACATGGGTGTTTCATCAAAAAATCTCATGATGGAAAGAATCATCGTTTTCCCCTTTTCATGAATTGTGGGAAGAAGCATCTTGATGACTGTCTCAAGGGAACCATGAATTTCTTCAAATGTGGAATGTTTGGTCACCTGGCCATGAACTGCCAAAGGGATATGAAAAATCCACCTAATGTGGAAGAAGATCATAAGGTTCATATCAAAACTCACCCTACAATGCAGTGTTTTAACTACAAGGAGCTTGGGAATTATGCGAACAATTTCCCTAAGCCGAGGCTTTTCATAGGCAATTAGCAACAACCTCCAAGACAACAAGGAAAGTCTTATGCTATCAGTACTGCTGAGGTGGAGCAAGAAAATGATGTGGTGACAGGTATGATTGTTATTCATTCATGAATAGTGAACAAACTATTTGATTATGGTTCTACATATTCTTTCATATCATTCATGTTTATTAGAACTGTTCAAAAACCACCTCAAAATGTGGAGGAAAATTTATCTATGAGAACAGAGAATGGGGAAATTATTGCATCCATGGTTTATAACTCCTCCTCGGTTAATGTTTGTGCACTAAACCACCCAGAAAATCTTTTCATACTTCCTTTAGTGGAGTTAGATGCTATATTGGGCATGGATTGACTATCTTTGTACAAGGCCAACATCAATTGTCGGGAAAGGGAGATTACTCTTCATATCCCGTAGCATCCTCCGATTATTTACAAGTTCAAGGCGGAAGATGATTCTCTTTTAGAATCATCATCTCATGTGTGGATATTGATTCATTATGAACATGCATTTCTAGCTCAAATGATTGAGACAAAGGGTAGAATCATGCTTGAAGGCATTCCCATTGTGAGGGATTACACTGATGTATTCCCCAAAGAGTTTCATGGTCTTCCTCATAACAGAGAGGATGAGTTCTCAATTGAAATTATCCCTAGATCTCTATCAATATCAAAGACACCTTAATCAATGGCCACCGTAGAGATAGAAGAGATGAAGAAGATGTTACAGGAGAATATGTAGAAGGGTTTTATACGCCCAAGTGCTTCACCATGCGGTGCACCAGTCCTCTTTGTCAAGAAGAAGGATTGATCAATGTGCCTCTGCATTGATTATCATGTGCTCAATAAAATCACTATAAATAACAACTATCCCCTTCCACGGATAGATGAATTGTTCGATCAGTTTCGTGGGTCCAGCTATTTCTCTAAGGTGGACCTTCAGTCGGGATATCAGTAACTAAAGGTGAGTAAGGAAGATATTCCCAAGACTGCCTTTTGAATGAGGTATGGACACTATGATTTCCTAGTGATTTCCTTCAGACTCACTAATGCTCTATAAATTTTCATGGATTTAATGAATAGAGTCTTTAGAGATTACCTCAAAAATTTTGTGGTGATCTTTATTGATGATATTCTGATGTACTCCAAGGGCAGGGAGGAAGATGGGGAGCATTTGGAAACTTTGTTAAAAACAATGCGAAGGGAGAATTTTTATGCAAAGTATAGTAAATGTGACTTCTGGATGGAGGAAATATCATTCTTGGGGCATGTTATCACCAGGAAAGTGATATCTGTGGACCCTTCCAAGATGATGGCAATTTAAGAGTGGCTGAGGACAACATTTGTAATAGAGATCCGCAACTTTTTAGGTATAGGTTGGTATTATCAACGATTTTTGAATAACTTTTCACGATTTTCAAACCAAATGACCAAGCTGACATGGAAGGGAGTAAAGTTTTTCTGGACAGATGAATGTGAATATGGTTTCATGGAGTTGAAAAAGAGGCTTATCACTGCGCCGGTACTCACACATCGTTCAAGTGGAGAACTCTTTTGGTGTATAGTGATGCTTCTAAGAATGTCTTAGGCTGTGTGCTGATGAAAAATTATAAAGTGATATCCTATGCCTCAGGGCAGCTGAAAATCCATGAGAAAAAACAATCCCACGCATGATCTGGAGTTGGCGGCTGTGATCTTTGCATTGAAAATATGGTGGCATTATCTCTATGGGGAAATGTGAGATATATACTGAAAACAAGAGTCTCAAATATATATTCACATAGAATGTCCTTAATATGCACTAGCGAATATGGATAGAGATCATCAATGATTATGACTGCTCAATCCACTACCATCCCGGTAAGGCAAACAAGGTGGCAGATGCTCTAAGTAGAAAGGATCCTGCATCTTTATGAATGATTAGAATTTAAAAGGATCCAATCTTATTGGATTTGAAAAGGATGTACATGGGAAACATTAAGGTAGGAACATCATAAATCCTTTCTCAAATGATTTCTCAACTATCGCTCATGGTGAAAATAAAGGTTTCTCAAAAAAAAGGATGTGAACATTTCGAAAAGGGTGTAAGCTGTTAAACTCGGAAATCCTCCGATTTCAAAATTGATGAGGAAGGAGTTGTAAGATTTGGGACAAAATTATGTGTACCATTTGATCTAGAGAAAATAAAGGGGTTATTGAATGATGCACATAGCTCGACCTTCTCTATCCATCCTAGGAGTACCAAAATGTACCGTGATCTATGAGAACACTTTTGGTGGGATATCATGAAGAAGAAGATTGTGGAATATATATCAAGGTGCTTAGTTTGTCAGCAAGTTAAAGCTGAGCGACAAAAGTCCAAAGGTATGATGTATCCATTGACTATACCCATGTGGAAATGGGAAAATTTTACTATGGACTTTTTCATGGGTCTCCCGAAGACATCGAAGGGAAATAATGTGATATGGCTTGTGGTTGATCGACTCACCATGACATCCCATTTCATCTCTATTCAGGAATATCTCTCGCTTGAAAAACTTGTAATGTTATATGTTCATGAAGTGGTGAGACAACACGGTGCTCCACTCTTAATTGTCTCTGATCATGATACAAGGTTCACATCTAAATTCTGGAGTAGCCTTCAATATTCTTTGAGTACTGAATTAAATTTTAGCACGCCCTATCACCCCCAAACTGGTGGCCAGTCTGAAAAAACTATTCAGATGCATGAAGATATGCATAGAGCCTGCTCTCTAGAATTCAAAGGTGTATGGGATTAGAATTTTCTATTGGTTGAGATCCCATAAAACAATATCTTCCACTCAAGTATTTAGATGGCTTCATATGAAGCTCTATATGGAAAGCGATGTAGAACTCCAACCTGTTGGGATGAAGTTGGAGAAAGAAAGCTACTATGACCGATCTTGTTCAAGAGATGACAGAGAAGGTTCAAGTCATCCAAAAACACATCAAAGCTGATCAATGTTGGGAAAAGAGCTATGTTGAAAACCATCGAAGGGACTTGGAGTTTGATGTTGGAGATAAAGTCTTACATCGAATATCTTCATGGAAGATAGTTATGCAATTCAGGAAGAAAGAGAAGCTAAGCCCAAGGTATATTGGCCCCTTTGAGATCCTTGACCTCATAGGAGCCATGGACTATCGGCTTGTAATTACACCAAATATGGGTCGTGTTCATGATGTTTTCCATGTATCACTCTTGAGGTAGTACATACCTGATTTCTCACATGTACTAAACTCAGAGGTGGTACAACTGGAAGATGATCTCTCCTATGAGGAGCAGCCAGTAAAGATTCTGGGTTGGAGAGATAAGTTTGCATACAAAAACACAACCCATCTTGTCAAAATGTTGTGGAGGAACTATATGTTTGAGGTAGCAACATGGGAGCTGGAGGAATCAATGAAGGAAAAGTACCCACATATGTTTTCGGCCTAGGATGTAAAATTAAATTTCGAGGGTGAAATTTCTTAAGGGGGGAAGAATGTAACAACCCAATGTTTTTAATAGAAATTCCATTCCTATAAATATGACATAAAATCACATAATAATGAACTAGTAAGTGATAAGTAAACTTTAAACATAAGTTTTTCTCTTCTGTGTTTGGAATTTTGAAAATCTGACATACATGGTTGTGTTCAATATGTTTTTTGGAGTCTAATAAATCAAAAATAATTCTTGGTGAATAGTAACCAACCCAAATGAATATTAACATATCCTTATGAATAGTGATATACCGTAATGAATAGAAACCTCACCTATGGTGGTATAAAAATAATATTAATGTTGGAAGTATGATATACCTATTGTTTAGAATGAGTAAATGAATGCTTTAAAACTAGATTTGATACTAAATTATTATTTTAATTAAATATCAATATAATAATATATAGAAAATTAGTTTTCTAAAATGGACATCATTTTTGGATTCTACATGTCGAAAAATGATTAGGGTGAATTTTTGAGTTTTTTCTGAAATACTTGAATTTTTTGATGAAAAATAGATTTTGTTAATTCACAATAAATGAAAAATAAAGGATTAATGGAGTCATTGATGATGTTCTACTAATGTAAGCCCACCTGGTTCGAATTCGCATGACCCATTTAATATTATTGTACATGGAATACTTAATATTCTTTGTCTTGTGAGGAAATAATAAATTAAGGATTATAATTTCATGAAATCCCTCCTCTCCTCCACTATAAAACCCCCCTTCACTCCCTCCTCTCCCCACTCCTCAAAAGCTCCAAACATTCTTTAATTTCTACCCCAATATCTCACCAAGGTCCTCCCCCACGACCAAAATCTCTCATCCTCCTCAAAATACCAAAACCTCTCCCCTTAAGAGGTTCTCAATGAAGGAAGTCTCTAGAGGTAAATTCCCCTTCCCAAATTTCTTCTTTTATTTTAAGTTCTTTTTTTTATTTCTTTCCTCACCTCCCTTCACCATAATAGTATGATAAATCCAGTAACATACATGTACTTTAATGTCTTCATTCTAGTGGTATATTTAATTATCTTCTCTCCTTTCCCCACCCTTTTGTTTGAATGAAATGAAAGCACCGTTTGAGATGTGTTAATTTAGCACATTCTTGGACAACTATTAATCAATTTCCATTATTATCTTTAATTATGTTCATGAAAAAATTTCTGGTATGATTGAACTAGATTATTATATATGTAATATATCCTATTTTGGGTTCTGTAATCTTTTGGTACAAATGGAATTAATTTATAATGAAAAACACATTCTTTGTAATCAAATCCATCGATTAACAAAAACAGTTATCACTAAGGTTATATATATAATAATTACAATTAACTCTATGTAACGTACTTAAAATTAAAACCATGTAATCTCATGGATATTAACTAAATAATATAACTTCAATTCTGTAAAACCACTTTCATATTTCTTATAATCCAAACATGAATATAAGTGAACCGATCTTTTAAAGTCAAGTAAACAAACGAACCCGAACAATGAAATTGAACCTTATAACTAATAAAAAAGTATTTTTGTGAAATAAAAATGGTTATAATAAATAAATTACACATATATTAGGTTATGGAATTATTAATTAATATGCCCAATTTTTTTATTCAGTTCATTAAGAACAAGTGGAGAACACTAACAGATTAAAGGTAAGGGATCCTCCTCTTTTCTCTATTAATCAAGATTGTTATCTATGCTATTCATTTTTTTGTGTAATACCAAGTTATGGGGTATGTTTATACAGCTTCCCCATATAGACCTAATGTTATATAAGTGATGTTAAACCCCTTATCTCTCTCATCAAGACCTATTAGGTACACCCGACACCATGCCGGTAAAATCCTAACGAATTCTATCCAAATCTTGTTCGTTCTTTCAAGTTGCCTTGTCATTCTTTCAGAATGATGTTATAATATATATTTATGTGAATTTTATTAAATATTTATTGTTTAAAAGATTCTAATATTAATACCTTATCATCACTTTCTTTTAGTGATATGCTTGTTTTTGAAAGATTCCCTCCATAGAACATTCCGATAAGAAAACCTGTTTTAAGGGGACTTCCCAAATTTTTACCCAAAATTCAAGTTAACTCTATCCACTGTTTTAAGACACCATTGTATTTATACAATCAGTAGTTTTATTCTGAAAACCATAATGGTTCAATAATGGTTTTATATAAAATAATTTTTACTTTATTATATTAAAAGCTACATAGTTTTTTCCTTAAAACCACACAAAAATGTTTTAATGCTAATGTTTCTAAAATAAATTTTTAATATGTTGTCACTTATATTTGACACCATTTACCATGTTATATTCCTATTTTACCCGATGTACGTCCATGTAGTTTTTAATTCTTTCCTTACATGTACACCTTCATGATACGCCCATTGGTTATGATTTATGTCTTGATTGTGGTACCCAATTCTTTCCCTGGGTACCCTTATGTTTTTGTATGGTTGATTATGTATGATTATTTATGTGGAAATATTATTTATGTGGAAGGAATATTCATGAAAATTTTGAGATGGATGTTCCCAGATAGCACTCCAATTCACTGGGTAAGGATATGTCTCGTGTGATGCAATGTGAAAGAGGATTGGAGGTTAGCCTTGACCCATACTGAAATGGGAAATAGGATTGGAATTTAGCCTTGACCCATACTAAAGATATGGTTTATGATTCTTCCACATATATATGATTCCATGTTTATATGATCCCATGATTATATTAAATGATTTTATAAGTTTCATTTTGTGGATATCATTATGTCATGCCTCCAAACTCATGTGCTCGAGATGTATCCTTATGTTCATTCCTTTACTGGGATTTGTGGATCATCCACTTGTTCATGTGTTCCCCAGGGTACCCTATACAGATGTAAGAGCTCAAAAGAAGTTAGAAGAACTTTATGAAGAATAAATAAAGATGTTTTTTTAGTCCCATTTTTTGTGTACCTAGTCTTCCAAGACACTAGAATTAATGATCCTTGGCTTGTACTCTGATGATTAATTATGATTAAAATCATGAAATGTTTTATGTAGAAGCCTTAGGTTGCTATTGTTGGTATCATAGGATGGTCTAGTTATTTTTGGAGATTAGGAAAAGTGGACCTTAGTGAGAACCTTAAGTATGAGAGTATGTATAAGAAAACAGTCTTATATTTTGGTGAGTATAGAGTAAGTGGTTTATCAAGAGAATTCATCCCAGTCTGGATACAAGTAGGTAGAGGCAGCTCTGGCACATATGTATCTAGGGGTAAAACCCAAAAACACCGCTTTGAGCTAGACTCGAATGTGAACTGGTGCATGATAATGGGACTTACTGCACTCTCGGTTACGACACTCCAGGGGAATATGCTTTGGTAGAATCACGGGCTTAGTACAAACCATTATTAAGGGACAAGAAATCCCATAAGAATATACGTTATGAGATAGATCGAGAATAACCTAGATATAAACCTAAGGAATCAAAAGTTAGGATGCCCTTCTTATTTATAAGTTTATCCTTTAATGTTCAACATTTCCTTTTTATGCTAAATAGCTAAGTATTTAAGACCTCTAAATATACATTCTTTTTCTTAGTTATTGGAGGGAAATAGAAGAACACGTTCCAACCACCAATGTGATAGGCAATGTAATGATTTCCCTAATGACATGCCTGATGTGATGGAGGCGGGTGCCCAGAACTTCATGGTAGTACATGCTCAGTTGGCTCGAGTTATGAACAATAACTTGAATCAAGTGGAATGTCCCCCTCCTTCATAGAAAAGAAAGTTTCCATAGAATCCTTCATGTGACAAATGCCTCCCATGTATAGCGGGTCTTTTAATCCCCTCCTCGAAGAACAAGGGATTAACTCTATTGAAAAGCTTTTCAATATCCTCCAGTTCTTAGAAGAAGAGAAGGTTGTACTGGAAGTCTATCATTTTGATGGGGAAGCTGATCAGTGGTGGACACTGATCACGAATACAATGTCCCAAGAAGAAATTGATTCTATAGATTGGGAGGAATTCAAGTGGATGTTTTTCAACAAATATTTTCCTCGAACCCTCCGTCTCCTGATGGAAAGAGAGTTCCTTGGACTCAAGAAGAAGGAAGATGACTCCATAGCGGCATATGAAGCGAAATTTACAAGGGTTTTATGGTACGCCTAGGGCTTTTTCATGAACACCGAAAGTAAGGTGGATCACTTATTTAGAAGACTAAAGATGATTCTACCAAAAGTGTTGGAAATTCGAGACTTCGACAACTATGATGAGATTGTAAATTGTTCCCTCAAAGTTGAAATGGAGATTGGAGAATCTCAATGGTCTCATGGTCCTAGTTACAATAAGAGGAAAATGGATAACAACATGGGTGGTTCATCAAACAAATCCCTTAATGGAAAGAAGCCTAACTTTCCCCTTTGCAAGAATTGTGGGAAGAATCATCTTGATTACTGTCTCAAGGGAACCAGAAATTGCTTCAAATTCGGAAAGTTTGGTCATCTGGCCAAGAACTGCTGAAGGGATATGAAAAATCCCACTAATGTTGAAGAATAACAGAATGTTCAGATCAACCCTCATCCTGTAGTGTAGTGTTTCAACTTCAAGTAGCTTGGGAATTATGCAAACAATTTCCCTTAGCCGAGAGTTGTCAGAGGGAATCAACAACAACCTCCATAACAACAGGGAAGGGATTATGCAATTAGTACTGCTGAGGTGGAGCCAGAAAACGATGTGGTGAAAGGTACTCTTGTTATTCATTCAAGAATAGCGAACATACTATTTGACACTGGTTCTATGCATTCTTTCATATCTTGCATGTTTAATATAACTATTCAAACAGCACCTCAACATTTGGTGGAAAAGTTATCTGTGAGATCATCGAATGAGAAAATCATTAAATCCATGGTTTATAACTCTTCCTCGGTTAATGTTTGTGAACTGAACCTCCCAAAAAATATTTTCATACTTCCATTAGTGGAGTTTGATGCTATCTTGGGCATGGATTAACTATCTTTGTACAAGGCCAACATCAATTTTTGAGAAAGGGAGATTACTCTTCACATCCCAAAGCATCCTCAGATTCATTAAAAATTCAAGGAGGAAGATGAGTCTCCTTTAGAAGCATCGTCTCAAGTATGGATATTGCTTCTTTATGAGAATGAATTTCTAGATCAAATGATTGAGACAAATGAGTGAATCATTCCTGAATTCATGCCCCTCATGAGGGATTACACTGATGTATTCCCCGAAGAGTTTCCTGGTCTTTCTCATGGCCGAGAGGTTGAGTTCTCAATTGATCTTATCCCCAGATCTCTTCCAATCTCAAAGAAACCTTACAGAATGGCCACCGTAGAGCTAGAAGAGCTGAAGAAGCAGTTATAGGGGAATATGGAGAAGGGTTTTATATGCCCAAGTGCATCACCATGTGGTGCTCCAGTCCTCTTTGTCTAGAATAAGGATGGATCAATGCGCCTCTGCATTGATTATCGTGAGCTCAATAAAATCACTATAAAGAACAACTATCCTCTTCCACGGATAGATGACTTGTTCGATCAGCATTGTAGGGCCAGTTATTTCTCTAAGGTGGACCTTCGGTCGGGATATCACTATCTAATGGAGAGGAAGGAAGATATTCCCAAGACTGCTTTTCGAACGAGGTATGGACACTATGAGTTCATAGTTATGCCCTTCAGACTCACTAATTCTCGAGCAATTTTCATGGATTTAATGAATAGAGTCTTTAAAGATTACCTCGAAAATTTTGTGGTGGTCTTTATTGATGATATTCTGATGTACTCCAAGAGAAAGGAGGAACATGATGAGAATTTGAAAACTGTGTTAAAAACATTACGAAGGGTGAAGTTGTATGAATGGTATAGTAAATGTGATTTTTGGAAGGTGGAAGTATCATTCTTGGGGCATTTTATCACTAGTAAAGGGATATCTATGGACCCTTCCAAGACGAAGGCAATTTAAGAGTGGATGAGGCCAACTTCTGTAACGGAGATCCACAGTTTTTTAGGTCTAGATGGGTATTATCGATGATTCATGAAAAAATTTTCACGATTGTAAAACCCAATGACAAAGATGACATGGAAGGGAGTTAAGTTCATCTGGACATAAGAATGTGAAGATTGTTTCAAGGAGTTGAAAAAGAGGCTTATCACTAAGCCGGTACACACACTCCCTTCAAGTGGAGAACTCTTTGTGGTGTATAGTGATTCTTACAAGAAATACTTAGGCTATGTGCTAATGAAAAATGATAAAGTGATAGCCTATGCCTCAAGGAAGCTGAAAATAAAGGAGCAAAACTATCCCACGCATGATCTGGAGTTGGCGGCTATGATCTTTGCATTGAAAATCTAGTGGCATTATCTCTATTGTAAAAAATGGGAGATATATACTGACCAGAAGAGTCTCAAATATATATTCACACAGAAAGATATTAATATGCACCATAGAATATAGATATAGCTCATCAAGGATTATGACTACTCAATCCACTACCATCCCGGGAAGGTAAACAAGGTGGTAGATGCTTTAAGTAGAAAAGATCATGCATCTTTATCAATGATGAGAATTGAAAAGGATCTGATCTTCTTGGATATGAAAAGGATGGACATGGTAATCATTAAGAGAGGAAGATTATCAATCCTTTCTAAAATTATTGCTCAGCCATCCCACATGGAGAAAATAATGGTTGCTCAAAGAAAGGATGTGGAAATCCAGAATAGGGTGGAAGCTGTTAAAAATGTGTAATCCTCCAATTTCCAAATTATTGAGGAAGGAGTTGTACAATTTGGGACATGATTATGTGTACCATATAATCTAGAGATAAAGAAGGAGCTATTGAAATATGCACATAGCTTGACTATTTCTATCCATTCTGGGAGTATCAAAATGTACCGTGATCTCCGAGAACACTTCTGGTGGGATAACATGAAGAAGGATATTGCAGAATATATATCAAGGTGATTGGTATGTCAGCAAGTTAAAGCTGAGCGACAAAAGTACAATGGTATGATGTAGCCATTTCCTATACGCATGTGTAAATGGGGAAATGTTACTATGGACATTATCATGGGCCTACCGAAGACGTCGAAGGAAATAATGCGATATGACGTGTGGTTGACCGACTAACCATGACATCCCATTTCGTCACTATTCGAGAAGATCTCTTGTTTGAAAAAATTGAAATGTGATATGTGAAGGAAGTGGTGAGACTGCATGGTGTTCCAATCTCAATTGTATATGATCACGATCCAAGGTTCACATTTAAATTCTAGAGGAGCCTTCAACATTCATTGAGTACTGAATTAAATTTCAGCACGACCTATCACCCCCAAACTGATGGCCAGTCTAAAAGAACTATTCGGAAGCTTGAAGATATGATTAGAGCCTGCACTATATAATTAAAAGGTGGGTGGGATCAGCATATTCCATTGGTTGAATTCCCATACAATAATATCTTCCACTTGAGTATTTAGATGGCTACATATGAAGCTCTATATAGAAAGAGATGTAGAACTCCAACCTGTTGGGATGAAGTTGGAGAAATAAAGATACTTGGACCCAATCATGTTCAAGAGATGACAGAAAAGGTTCCAATCATCTAGGAACACATCAAATATGGTCAAAATCTGAAAAAAGCTATGCAGACAACCGTTGAAGGGACTTGGAGTTCGATGTTGGAGATAAAGTCTTCTTTCGAATATCTCCATGGAAGAGAGTTATGCGATTTGGGAAGAAAGGGAAGCTAAACCCAAGGTATATTGGCCCCTTTGAGATCCTTGAACGCATAGGATATGTGGCCTATCGGCTTGCACTTCCACCAAATATAGCTTGAGTTCATAATGTTTTCCATGTATCACTCTTGATGTAGTACATACCTAATTACTCACATGTTCTAAACTCAGAGGTGGTGCAGTTGGAAGATGATATCTCATATGAGGAGCAGCCAGTAAAGATTCTTGATTTGATAGATAAGGCTCTATGCAATAAGTCAACCCATCTTGTCAAATTGTTGTGGAGGAACCATAAGTTTTAGGAAGCAACATGGGAGCTGGAGAAATCAATGAAGGAAAAGTACTCACATCTTTTTTTTGGCCTAGGATGTAAAATGAAATTTCGAGGGAAAAATTTCTTAAGGGGGGAAGAATGTAACAACCAAATTTTTTCAATGGAAATTACCTTATTATAAATATTCCATAAAATCACATAATAATGAACTAATAAGTGATAAGTGACCAATAAACATAAGTTTGTAACTTCTGTGTTTGGAATTTTGAAAATCTTACATACACGGTTGTGTTCAAGATTTTTTTTGGAGTCTAATAAAATAAAAATAATATTTGTTGAGTAGTAACCTTACCTAATGAATATTAACATACCCTTATGAATAGTGATATAACCTAATGAATAGTAACATCACCTATGGTGGTATAAAATTAATATTCATGTTGGAAGTACAATATACCTATAGTTTAGAATGAGTTAATGAAAGTTTTAAAACTGGTTTTGATAATAAATCCTAATTTTAATTATATATTAAAATAATCATATTTAGAAAATTATTTTTGAAAAAAAACTTCATTTTTGGATTCTACACGTCGAAAAAGCTTTAGGTTGAATTTTTGAGTTTTTTATGAAATAATTGATTTTTATGAATAGTAGAATCCTATAATTCACAATAAATTCTAAATAAAGGATCAATTGATTCATCATTGATGTTATGCTCATGTAAGACCACTTGGTTCGAATTCACATGACCCATTTACTATTCTTGGTCATGGAATACTTACTATTATTTTTCTTGTGAGGAAATAATAAATTAAGGGTTATAATATCATGAAATCACTCCTCTCCTCCACTATAACCCCCCCCCCCCACCATTCACTCCCTCTTCTCCCTACTCCTCTCAAGATCCAAAACATCTCTAATTTCTGCCCAAATCTATCTCCAATGTCCTCCCCCACGTCAAAAATCTCTAAGCCTCCTCAAAATACCAAAACCTCTCCCTTTAAAATGATCTCAAAGGAGGAAGTCTCAAGTGGTAAATTCATCTTCCCAAATTTCTTCTTTTCTATAAAGTTCTTTTCTTTTTATTTATTTCCTCACCTCCCTTCACCATATTAGTATGATAAATCCAGTAACATACATGTACTATAATGTTTTCATGATAGTGGTATATTTCATTATCTTCTCTCCTTTCCCCACCCTTTTATGTGAAAGAAATAAAAGCACCGTTTTAGATGTGCTAATTAGCACATTTAAGGATAACAGTTTATCAATTTCAATTATTATATTTAATTTTGGTCATGAAACGATTTGTGTTATGGTTGAAACAGAATATTGTGTATTTAATATATCCTATTTTTGGTTCTGCAATATTTCGATACAAATGGAATTAAGTTATAATGAAAAACACATTCTTTGTAATCAAATCCACCGATTAACAAAAATGGTTATCAATAAGGTTATATATATAATAATTATACTTCATTATAAGTAACCTAATTAAAATTAAAACCATTTAATCTCCTGGATATTAACTGTAGAATATAACTTCAATTCTGGACAACCACTTTCGTCTTGATTATAATCCAAACTTGAATATAAGTGGACCGATCTTTTAACGCCATGTAAACAAACGATCCCGAACAATGAAAATGAACATTCTAGCTAATCAAAAATCAATTGAATGAACTAAAAAGGGATATAATAAATAAATTACCTATATAAGAGGTTATGGAATTATTAATTAATAAGCCTAATTTTTTTATTCATGACATTAATAGAAAGTGGAGAACACCAACGGATTTAAGGTAAGGGATCCTGCCCTTTTCACTCTTAATCAAGAATGTTCTCTATTATATGCTTTCTTTTTTGTAATACCAAGTGATGGGGTATGTTTATACACATTCCACATACTGAACTAATGTTTTATAAGTGATATGAAACCCCTTCTCTCTCTCTCATCAAGCCCTCTTAGGTACACCCGACACCATGCTGATAAAATCGTAATGAATTCTACCCAAACCTTTTTTATTATTTCGGGTTTCCTTATCATTCTTTCCAAATTATGTTATCATATCTATTTATGGGAATATTATGGATTCTGTATAGTTTTAAATGATTCTAATATCAAGACCCTTTCATCACTTTCATTCGGGTATATACATGTTTTTGAAAGATTCCCTCCATAGAACATTTCGGTAAGCAAACCTATTTTAAGGGGACTTCCCAAATTTTTACCCAAACATAATGTTCACTCTATTCTCTATTTTAAGCCACCATTTTCTATATAAAATCATTATTTTTATTCTGAAAACTTTATTGGTTCAATTCAGGTTTTATATAAAATAATGTCTTTTTTATTATTTTAAAAGCTCTAGAGTGTTTTCCTTAAAATCGCACAAAAATGTTTTAATGCTAATGATTATAAAATACATTTTTAATATGTTATCACTTCTATTTAACACCACTTACCATGTTATATGCCAATTTTACCCTATGTAAGTCCATTTAGTTACCAATTATTTCCTTAAATGGACACATTCATGATACACCCATTGGTTATGATTTATGTCATGGTTGTCATACCCAGTTCATCCCATGGGTACCCTTATGTTTATGTATGGTTGATTATGTATGATTATTTATGTGGAAAGATTATTTATGTGGAAATAATATTCATGAATATGTTGATATGGGTGTGACCAGATAGCTCTCCAATGAATTGGGTACGGATAAGTCTCATTAGATGAGATGTCAAACGAGATTTGCGGTTAGCCATGACCCGTACTGAAATGGGAAATGAGATTGGAGGTTAGCCGTGACCCACACTAAGGATCTGATTTATAATTCTTCCACATTTATTTTATTCCATGTTTATATGATCCAATGCTTATATTAAATGAATTTATAGGTTTCATTCTATGGATATCATTATGTCATGCCTCCTAACTCATGTGATCGAGATGTATCCTTATGTTCATTTCTTTACTAGGATTTTTAGCTCATCCCTTTGTTCATGTGTTCCCTAGGGTACCCTGTACAGATGTAAGAGCTCAGAATAAGGTAGAAGATCTTTATGGAGAATAAATAATGATTATTTTTTAGTCCTATGTTTTATGTTATATGTACCTTTTCTTCCAAGACACTAGACTTAACGATCCTTGGCTTGTACTCTGATGATTAATTATGCTTAAAATCTTGAAATGTTTAATGTAAAAGGCTTTGGTCACTATAGTAACACCCCAGACACATGGATTGTTGTCTCAAAACATGGCTTGTACTTGAGTCCCCTTTTTCCTACACGAGTCCTTCTACATGGTTATTCCACATGGCTCTCCTAAGGCAAGACTACACGGCATGTAAAATTTCTACACGACATGTACTATACAGGTTTCACCTTGCCCGTCTTGTTAGTGACACGTCCGGACACACGGATCACACTACATGGCGTGTTCCAGATGGAAACGATGTGTATGAGAAACGATAACAACAATCCGTGTTTCTCATCACACGACTGGTACCTAGGTCAGTATACACGGAATTTTCAAGGCACACATGAGATGTACGCGAAAGGGTAACACTAAGCAGTGTTGTTCTTGACATAGTCAGTACCTAGGTTAGACTACACGACATATTTAGATGGCACATGACAGGTATTAGACACGACTCGACCAACCAGTGTTGTTAGTGACACAGGTGGGAAAGGGGTCGACACTACAGAACGTGTATGGACTATACACAGCGTGTTCACTCCAGGTTTTTTCCCATCCTGTGTCTCTGCCCACATGGCCTATGACATAGTTTAGAGACTACATTACATGTATATAAATTACATGATGTGTACTTATGAAAATAAATTTCTTCCAAAAAAGAAGACCAAATGTCTTATACATAACATTACACGGTGTGAATTCTAGGTTTTTCCATACACTAAACCTCAGAAACTATTCTGGAACCTAGAAAACACTAAAAGTAGAATCAAAAGTGCCAAATTCCGATCTGTGGGGTCCCATACACCCCAAGAATGAATGTTTGGAATCTTATACACATTATAGAAAGGAAAACAAAGCAATTATCCACCAAATTTCGATCTATGTAACACCTCAAGAACCAGCGTTTGGTGTCCATTCAAGAAAATATCTACACACAAAAAACCTTACCAAATAGTAGGTATTTCTATCAAGGAAAATATCACAACAACATGAATATTTTACATATCATACACCAAAATAACATGCAATCACTAATGCATCCTAGATGGCATGGAAAAAATGCATGAAATGTGATTTCAAGAAGGTGCATATATGATGCATGATATGGAATACCCTCATTTAATCAGGTTTCCAAAACAATAGAACCTCAATAACATCAACAGTAAGAGTACAAATCATGTGAGTCCCTCAAGGTGAAATCAAATCAACTGGAAAAATTGAAAAACAAGCAAAAATTCAATTAAATGATGTAGATTGGATTTTTCATGTACACGGGTTAGATACTCCTGAGCACAACATATTACCAAGTACCTATTCCATCCTATCCGTGGATAAGGCTACAAACTAAAAATCAAGTGAAATGAAACCCTCTGATACAACTTTGTAACGTCCTGGTTCTGGAGTCCACCCAGAGGTGCCCCGTACCCGGTTTTTCACATGGCCTCAAGCGCATTTCCCCAAATGCCTGAGGCTGCCGACTAGTAGCGAGGGCCTTGGATGTGATAGTGGGGAAACTATACCCTAATTTATAGAGTACACAACAGATATTTCAAATACATACAAGAGTAGAATAAGTAAGAATCTCAAACAACTGTAACTACAGAAAACAGAAAGTATAAGTTGGAGAACATATATAAAATGATGCATGATACATATCTATAGGAAAACAGTGAAACAAGTCAGAATGTTGGATTACAACTGTGCTAAACTAAAGTGCAAAAGAAAATAGATAAACTCTTGATCATCACAAGCCATATCTTGGTCCCATGATCTCTAGGTCTACATCAAGTCAGGTACATAAATTAGAAGGTATCTTTCCTTTATATATACCTGCAAAAATATAATATTTTTGTTCCCAAAAGCATGACCCAAACAGGGTGTGAGACTAAATACTAGTAGCCAACCACCACAAGATCTGTGCCTAACAGTCAGTGAGTATATGGAAGGTAAATGTAATGAAAACAGTAAAAATGAATGTTATTGGAAGTAAACAATCCACTGTTCAAATCATTCAAATCATTGCACAACATTAATCTACTAAACCAAGAAGATAAACACAAATAGGTAACCCTTTTTGAAGTACTAACAACCTATCCCCACTGGTTCTACCTAGAAATACAAGAATGTAGAAAAAAACAGGCACCCCTCTGGAATGTACTCCCATACCACCTCCACTATGGGACCTCCAAGGGCTGAAAAAAGCCTGCTGGTACCTGATGCTCCGCCTTCACTTGCTGACAAATGAGGCACCAAGAGAATAACTCTGCAACTACTTTCTTCATTACCAGCCATTAGTGCAATCATCGTAGGTCCTGGTACATATTTTCCACTCCTGGATGTACAGCTAGAGGGGATGTGGGAAACTCCCTCATCATTTCCTCTCAAAATAACACTGGTACCGTGTTACATCCTATGAAGATGATTATGTGCACCCAACATTGAGAAAATTATTCAAGTTACTGTCCTGTGGATATTTGAGCACGTCAAGCCTTGCAGTCAGTGTCCCAACGTTGTGCCTCCCTGACTCACTGAAGAAGTGGGGGATTGATTGTAAGAGACTGAAGAAAAGTTGGTCCATCGTGATCTACAATTGATATCTTCAAAGCGACCAACTGCTCTGTCGCCTCGCCTAGTAACTGTATACCTGGAATCTTACTAAGTGCATCTTCGACAATGTTACCCTTACCCGGAGTATAGATTATCTCAAAGTCATAGTCCGAGTGAAACTCAATCCAATATTGTAGTCTCAGGTATTGTTCCTTCTGAGAGAAGATATACCTAAGACTCTTGTGATCAGAGTACATAATAAAACATTCGACCATCAAGTAATGTCACCACATCTTCAAGGATAGACCACTGCTGATAACTCTCGGTCATGGCTAGAGTTTTTCATCTCATGTTGTCTCAGCTTCCAAGAAACATAAGCGATCACTGGACTCTCATGCTTCAGGACACATCTGAGCCTGATTCCTAATGTGTCATAGTAGACTACGTACCATACGCCCACCTATGGTAGCCTCAATATGGGGTCACGAGTCAGCCTCTGCCTCTGCTCTGGAAAGCTCTGATGGCATCCCTTCGACCAGAGGATGGTTTCCCCTTCTTCGTCAACACTGAAAGTGGTGCTCCAACTCCTGAGAACTCTATCTCAAATCTTCAGCAGTATCTGGCTAATCCCAGGAATCTCCATACCTCCATCACACTCTTAGGTGGCTCCCAAGATAGTACCACCTCAATCTTCACTGGATTTACTGCAACTGCAGCTTCCGATATGACATTTCATAGAAAGTGATCCTCTCAGCTCTAGAAATGGAACTTTGAGAGGGTACCATAGAGCTAGTGGTCTCGGTGTGTGTCTAGTACTACCCAAAAATGATAATCATGATCCTCCTCAGTAGTCTAGTAGATCATAATGTCGTCGACAAAGATTACTACAAAGCGATCAAGGTATGGATGAAAGATCCTGTTCATGAGTCCCATGAACACTACTGGAGCATTGATCATGCCAAATGTCATAAACAAGAATTCAAAATGGTCGTACCGACATCTGAAAGCTGTCTTATGAACATCCTTATCTCGTACTTTGAACTGGTGATAGCCTAATTTGAGGTCTATCTTCGATAACCAACGTGCTCGTTTCAGCAGATCAAATAGGTCGTCAATCCTTGAAAGTGTGTACTTGTTCTTCACATTAACGTAGTTCCTATGCCGAGAGTTAAAACAAAGCCTCAAGATCCCATCCTCTTTCTTATCAAACAATGTTAGGGCTTCCCAAGGAGATACAGTGGGCCGAATGAATCCCTTCCCATGTAAGTCCTCTAGCTGTACCCGCAACTCACGAAGCTCCGTAGGAGCCATATGATATGATAGTGAAGATATCAGTGTTGTTCGAGGGTTAATGTCAATGTAAAAGTCAACCTCTCTATGAGGAGGTATACCTATAACATCATTAGGGAAGACATCCTCTTACTGGTCCACCACTACAGGATAACTGAGACTCTCCACATCAACCGCTCTAAGGGTAAGGCTAGCCAACAGATGAGTGATCGGCTGCACTCTCCTCTGGGTGAGTATATCTTGTGCTTCAAAGGTTCCCTTCTTACCGGTGAAGGTAAACCTAGTCCCATCTGTGTGGACACACCGCACATTGCGCCTAATACTGCCAATCTGAGCATGGACTATAGATAACTAGTCTATCCCTAAGATGACATCATAAGGCCTCAACTCCCCTTCTTATAGATCCCAGCTGAATATTTCTCATCCTAGAGTAATATCACTTTGCCGACACCAGTTCTTAATCATAGAATCTGGATCCATAAGAGTCTCTTGGCATAATGATCGAGCCAATGGATCCATCCAAATCTTTGAGCTCCGAACGAGGGCAGTGGCAATGAAAGAATAACTGGAATATGTGTTTATGAGTACTACATATAAGGTGGTGAATACACAGATCATACCTCATATCATCTCTAGAGAGTCGTGATCATAGGCCTCATTTACCTAGAGCTGATCTTGCCTTGGTCTTCCTGCTCCCTGTGGTCGGGGAGGACCACTTAGTAGTGGTGGCGGTAACATCTCGAATAGTATCCCACCGCCAGATGCATGGCCAACTCCTCGACCATGTCTTCCTGCTCCATGCGGACCTCCTCTGTCGAACCTCTGTCTCGGCCTGAGAGGTCCCTCGACCATATACTGATCATCTGTATGATGGGTCGGAAGGTCACAGGCCATGTGACTCTGCCCGCTACATGAGTAACACTGCATGATCCTTGCATGTCCTGCATTGTCTCGAGAGCCCCGCACCCCCAACCCTGAGTCATGCAGTCGTCCACCTGTTGGTCTGGTCCACATAGACATCTATGACGTCTATCTACTATCGGCTATATAAGAATCCACTAAGTGACATCCGGTGGTGGGTATCGCTGCTGGTGACTACTTAGAAAAGAAACTCTCCACTAAGAGGGCTTTCTCTAACACCGCCGCCTGTGTCAGGATGCTAAGAGAAATCATCAAAGCCCATATCTCCCTCATGAGTCCCTGCTCAAAGCTCTAGGCCCTGAGGAATGGGTCCTGCAACATATCAGTGGAGTAATGTGAGAGGATTGTGATCCTCACTGAGTACTGAGCTACTATCATGCTACCCTGCTGTAGATGAATAATCTCTTGTATGCGCACTACGTGATGAGTCGCTGGAACAAACTCTGCCTGAAACAGGCTCTCGAAGTCTACCTGAGAAGCATCATCTCATTTTGAAATTGGACCGTCAAGCTCCACCATCTACCTACTCCTGCCTATAGAATATTGGAAGTAATGATCAGTATGAGATCAGCTGATGTCCTTACCAATCAGAAGAATTTCACTACGACCTCCATCCAATCCTTAGCTTCCAGTCTGTCCGTGTCTCCCAAGATCATGGGTGGCCTCTGGAAATGGAACTCTTGCAATGTGCTCATGTGGCGTGAAATATTTGCTGCTGGGGTTGGTGGAATTAGTGTCCCAATGGGTAATGATATTTCTGGTGCCTCTATTGGTACCTCTAATGGATGAAGTCCCTACACCGGGGCCCTATCACTCGGCGGGCTATCAGTGCATTCTATATCCGGAACCCTAGCTGGCTGTCCGCATTGAGGAATCTTGAAAATAGACATGTGCACCACGAACAATAAGTTATACCTGATGAGCTTAATTCAAAGAGATAACATATAAAAATCATAAAAACACACACACAATAAGTGTTTTTGTGTACTGAGTCAGAAATCAGAAGTTAGGGTCCAGGTGTATGGATACGCAGGTGCCCCACCACCACTAGATTCTTTAAACTGAACACCACACACACTACACTTAAAATTTTTACTGTTAAAAAGAATGATTTGTGTTCTATGTTCTATGGTAGAACCGAATCCTGTGATACCAATTTGTCACGACATGTCCCCCGGGGCTCGTTCCCAGACTACCACTAGCCCGCCTTCTATAGGCTAGGGGCTGGCGACAAGAAACGAAGGTGTATTACCTAAAAATGGGATGCCATTACCTTTATAAAATGTAAACACATGAAACCAAGCAGACATGAATATACGAACTCAGGGAAACTAAATAGTAAACAGAGTGAGTACAGTAAGAAAAAGGGGCCAAAATACAAGCCCAACTAGAAAGTACAAGAAACTGAAAGTAAAAGTTAACAGGAATAGCTCATGTGATCACCCACCAAGTTTCCTACCTGAAGGGTAGGTACAACTCTTGAATGGTTATCTCTGTGGTACGCCTCATCTAAGGCCACCTCCGAGCATCCTCCAGTCCTAATACTATAATCCTCAGTCAGCACTGTCTGTCGCCTACACCAAACACAATAGGGTGCTGGCATATCCAATGCTGGGGTGAGTATAACGATACTTAGTATGGATTCCAATACCCTCAGGGTCTCACAAAATCCACATAGGATAAACCAAAAAGCATGAAAACAACTTTCAACCCAACTTATGTATATTTCTGTACATATACCTAAGTTATCAAGTAAACCCATATCAACCATGAGGAAACATGAGGCCCAACTCAAAATCCCTAAGCCCAACTATTCCTCGAAGTAATGAATACCAAAAATATAAGACTCACCTCACACTAGGATTTATTCAAGAGGTAGGAACAATTAACATCCCCTGTCACATCATCGAACTCCTTGGATACTGGAGAACCCCTCCTCTATCAAGAATAGTGGGACTACCGCGTCATATAAAGGCATTTCACACTAACCTCAGACTACTGAGGTACTCCTCCTCTAAAGTATCATGGGCTTGTTGCGTCACATAGAGGTTCTCCCCACCGTGGTTTTGCCGCGTCACACAGAGGCACTCGCACTCGTGACTTGCAAAGGTACTCCTCCCGTTGAGTACCGTGAGTTAGCCACGTTACACAAAGGAACTACCCCTCATGGCCTGATGGTGTACTCCTCTTATAGTGTATCATGGGTATTCCACATCACATAGAGGATCTTCCCACCGTGGTTCTACCACTTCACATAGAGGCACTCCCCACTGGGCCTGTCAAGTCATTCTGAGTCGAAACAGTCAGAAGTCATCAAGTATCAGCTAGTCGTAGGGTTTCATAATTATTGCTCATGGGAGAACCACTCCCTCTGCAATTTTTCAATACTCCAACTGGCCCATAGTACCATTAAGAAGTACCCAAAAAGTCTCCCACATCATAGGGGTCTCAACGCAACAGACAGTGCATTAATCAGACACATGGTCTCTATGTTATTAGCATTTTTGTCCCGATGGACCTATTGGATTTGAGCTCGATCAAACCTGATCATACCCCAACATTATACAAAAATCCAGTGGGGTATACCGAAGGTTCTATCTCTCTCCAAGGTTTCCGACGCTGTAGACGGTTCATCAAATGGACACCCAGTGCCAATTATTTGTCTAAAATACAGTAAATGGGTTGAAGTGGGTCTGGGTCCGGTCCGACCTAGTTGGACAGACTCGTCCCGACCCAGCATGGGCCGACCCAGCCCGACCCACTAGGTTCAGACCAACCTACAGCTTGTCCGTGCCCGTTGGGCGTCCCGACCCACTGGGTCCAGCCAGGACCAAACTGGGTGGCCTGGCCTGGGTGGTGAGGTGCGGCCACTGGGTATTGCGGCGGGGACGCGGGGCGGCGCGAGGTGTTGCGGAGGCCGCGAGGGGATGAAGAGGCCATGAGAGTGATGGGGCAGCAGAGGCCGTGGGGGTCGTA
Organism: Viscum album; assembly: GCA_963277665.1. Classification (NCBI taxonomy): domain Eukaryota; kingdom Viridiplantae; phylum Streptophyta; class Magnoliopsida; order Santalales; family Viscaceae; genus Viscum; species Viscum album. The sequence continues at coordinate 53,969,184 of OY728143.1, read as the reverse complement.
GAGGCTGCGAGGGCCATATTAGCTATAAGGCGGTGGAGGTCGTGGGGGCCGCGGTGGTTGTGGGGGCTATGTGGTGGCGGAGCCCACTGGGCGGCGCAGAGGTCGCGGTCCAATGGGGTGGCCATGGTGTGGAAGGGCTGCCTCGGTGCGGCAGTCTTTTGTGGCTAGCTAGATGTCCAGTAGTCATCTCGACTCGATGTGGTCATGCTCCTTGCCTTCACCGACGGCTGGTTCAGTCGGCCACTCTTCATTTGTTGCCGTGGTACAAAAGCCGCCTTCCCCCATAGAGAAGAACAAAACAATAATTAATAATGATGGAGGGGTTGGGACATGTTTTTTTTCACCCGCACCCTCCGCGCTAGAGTGGTAGAAAGTATCCCAACAAAAACCTTGAATGAAGAAGTTCAAATCCTATAACCCCCGACAATGATTATTCCCAAACCTACAAAAAAAGAAATCATCTGTGGAACTACTAGTTAGAGAGTTAATCTGGGTTCTTCATTTAGAAGGGAAGAGCATAAAAAATCATAATCACACGCAATAAAAACCATACATCTGATATTTGTTGACGGAGTTCACAAGGAAGGAGACGATGTCGTTGGGGATAGACAAACATCAGGGACATCAGTGTTTCCTCGATCTTCGGTTCGTTGACATTGAAGACACTCCCCATTGGCAGGAGAATTCCTCATTGGGGATCATGTTCATTATTAGAGAAAGTGTTATTCGTTGGAGAGAATAATCCTCCAATAGTTCTCCTCTCCCAATTCCACCAAAATGTGAAATAGCCAACTTTTTAATTTATGTTTATCAAAATAAATTATGTTTGAAAAAAAAAATTAGCGTAATTAATGTAGTACGTTGTCACCCTTAATGATATCATTTAATTGGTCCAATTAAATGGAATTTTGATGGTATACATTTTTTTGGAGGATTTGATAGGTTTTCTCTCCTTAAAGGGGTTCAGATTTTCCCCTCCTATCATTCAAAATAGGGGATAGCTCTTGTGGTCCCCAGCTCTTAACATCCACATAATAGGATTATTCTTGACTGGTCCCCACCACCATAACCCATGTTGAGGGGCTTCAGAAATAAAAATGTTATAAATTTTTATATTATTTTATGCATTCATGAAAATCACAAAAATTATCTTTCACTCTTGACCCACTGCGATCGATTTGAAGGTCACCTTAAGTGAATAATGGAACTGCGAGTTCAACGGTGCCCTCAGAATTTAATTCCGATCAATGGTTCAGAAGTTATAAAAACCCACTCACACGTTTACTGAACGTACCCAAAAAAAATTATAAATTCATTTTGGGCACACCGGGCCTCGGAATCACGCGCCGTCAATTTTCTCGGACTCGTAAAATTCCAATTTAGTAAAAAAAATTACATGTAATTTTTGGGTCTTTATAGATTTCATGGTACCTTGGATGGTGCTTCATATTACATTTTTCTTCCTCATTCTTCTTCGCATAGGAATGCTAACGACTATTTATTCTTCGCATAACCACGCTAATGTGATCACCTCAATGGATAACTTCACAACCTCATATCTACATGAAATTGTTGGCATATTCCCTACACCAAGGGTTAAAGCATACCAGTTCTGTATGTCTTAGGATTATAGAGTGAATCCTCATCATCTGAGCTTCAGGACATTATAATTCCAAGCACCATCATCCCCAACACATGATGTTAAACAGTGACCTCACCCCATGCAATATGCATGGGGTACACTGCCTCACACATTTTCCACACCCACTAGTCTCCACATGAGTGAGATCTTCCCAACTTGGAATGAGATCGTACTTGAATGGAATTAAATATATATGCGGGGTGGGGAAATAATCTTGGTGTAAGCCCCATTCCCTTTCTTGCAGGAGGTACCATCATTTCTCCTCCTCTCTTATTCCATGAACAAAGGCCAAATGAGAGATGGGTATAGGGGCCTCTGATTCCCCATCCCACTCCCTTTACACTTTATCACCATCTGGACTCTATCCTCCAGTAATTCCTAATCTACATCTCCAGGGGCTTCTAACCATGCATAAGCCCCACTCTATTACTCACAGATTCACCATTCTCAACATGATCTTTATGTCTTTTCTTCCTCGTGTTTCTCTAATTTATCATGAATCATGTGGGATTATTATAATAACTGGCCATGGAATCCTCTATGGGACACCTTAGTATGTAACTCCCACACCCCCCATTTTGAACTAGATGGACCTTGATCCTTTCCCTTTCCATGAATGGTACATAGGATGTCTCCCCAAGGATCATTCCCAACTCCAATTTGTCCCAACCACGTCATGTCAGTTCACCCTCATCTCACATGATGTTAAATTGTATTCCCCATTAGTCACACATGACATGAAAATGTACCCGTTCAAACAACATGGATTTTCATCCACATCTCCAAGGTAGGGTATGTAGGTAGCCTCCCTGAGTTTCACCCCCAAACACTGATAAACCTCTTCAAACTAGGTGAGGTTTGATCCATTTGTCCAAGACTGGGTACGTAGGAAGACTCCATGAGGTTCAACCCCAAACATTGGTAATCCAAAAAAAACTACATGTGTTTTTTATCCTTGTCTTCTAGACAGGGTACATATAAATCGTCAACATGTTTCAACCCCAAACATTGGTTAACCTATTCAAACTACCTAGGTTTTGATCCTTGTCTCCTAGGAATGGTATGTAATAAGTCTCCCTAATGATCAACCATAATCATTGGTAATTATATTAAACCTTTGTGGGTTTTGATACTTTTCTCTTTGAAGAGGTATGTAGTAATCCTCCATGAGGTTCATCCCTAAACATTTGTAATCTTATTCGAACTATTTGGGTTTTTGTCCCTGTATCCTTGGTTGATATTGTAAGAGGCCTCGCTAAGGTTCAACCCCAGAAACTGGTAACCCTATTCAAACTATGTGGGTTTTGATCCCTATATCCTAGGAAGGTTATGTTGGAATCCTTTCTGAGGTTCAACCCCAATCACTAGTAAACCAATTTGAACTATGTGGGTTTTGATCCATATATCCTAGAGAGGGTAAATAGGAATCCTCCCTGAGGTTCAACCCCTAACACTGGTAATCTTATTCAAACTACATGGGTTTTGATCCATATCTCCACGACAAGGTATGTAGGAAGACTCCCTGAGGTTCAACCTCAAACCATTGTAACCTTCATCATCTTTTTTGTTTGGACCCACATCATTAGTCAGTCCCTTAGTGGTGTCATACCAACTCTTCAGCCACTAACCACACATAACCCAAACATGTCATCCTGTTTATATCCTCTGTGCACGTCTCGATTCTATACCCATCCAGAACTACATGGACATTGATTCCCTACAACAAGGATGTGTAGGAATCCTACAAGAAGTTCAATCCCATCAATCATGTCCCATTCTTGTCTCTCTCGTTATCCTCTATGTATTTGTATGGTCATGCCCCAAACCGTAGGTTCTACTTCCATTATGCCCCATCCATGAATCCATTCTCATGGATGGCCTCCTTAGGTGACTCATAACCACAAAAAACTACATGGACATTGATTATTGGACATGAGGATACATGGGAATCCTCTCGGTGGTTCACTCGCAAAAACATCATTATATTCATATCGGTTCAATCCCAATTTCTCTCATTCGCTTCATTCAAACATCCATCATCCATCATGATTATTTTCTAGGCCACAAAATCTAGGTAATATCTTACTATCCACCTAGAAATCTACCCATACATAATCCCCACACAATCCATAAAAATCCAAAGAAGAGTTACACTCTTGTGACCGGACACTATCCATGTGTAATCCCCAGTAGGTCTCTGGGACATTGTCCTTTGTGTTCACCCCAATTCATCACTCCTTCAAACTATGCAGGTTTTGATCCCTATCAATTAACACATGGCACGTAGAAAACATCCTTAAGGTTTAATCCTAGCTATCAATAATCCTTTTTGTCCTTTTTGGATCTCCCTCTCCATGATGTACCCATCTTATTCACCCCTATTAGTATTTAGATAAGTTAGATACTTCTCCACTAGACGTTAAACATGTGGCATACCCATTGCTAACATGGGAAGCTGATAAAAACAATAGGGAAATGTGTATGGAATATAATTACTTGCATTCGACTTGGTATGCATCAGGATTCAAAACCCTCTTGATGCCCTATACCAAGGGGAATGAATTAAGACACATCAGTGTATCAACTTGTAGACATGATAGCGATGTCCAATGTAACTACTCCCTTGATCGATGGTTGCTTCCCTGACTAGAACCTTTAGAATGTCCTGGCATAAGCAGTGAAATTAACAGGTGTCTATTCTGATATGGCAATGGGGAAGAAAACATATTAATCTATAAGGGATACCTTGACTAGGAAATATGTTTCGTGGAGGAATCTATGGAAGGAGAGACCGACATCCCATCATCTCATTCTAGTCAATAATAAAACATATGTAAATAAATGACAGATGTCTCCCAAATTTAAAAATTTGGAATACGAGTTAACATCCTATGTGTCATAGTACAGACAGATGTGTGCCCCTGCAAAAGTGCCAGAAATAAAAGTGGTGAACCTCTCATTAACTTCTTCTCCTGCAGGGGGATATCAGCAGTGTTCGAGACATCAATGGATAAGCATGTCACCATATACAGCTATCAGGAACTAGGTCCCACCATGAAAATAGTGGGATTGGCATGAAAATTACTAGAGATTGGGGTATTTAAACGTTGGACATCTCGTTCTGTGATGTTTTCAGTGTGGATCCTTCATACCAATCATGGGAGATGGAATGACGTTGGGGCACTGGACGTCACTTTCCTTCTTTTAGTGCAGATGGTTGAATATCCCTACTTTGCAGGACCCAAGCTACTATGTAGAGAAACCTATCACCACCCAACCAACAATGTAAGGTCTATAAAAACACCAACACAACAATCTCGCACAACTCCATCTCTTCTACGATGGCCTAAAATCCATAATTTTTGGGCTCTCATGCCACACCTCAAAATGTAAACTCATTCATAGGAGGATAATAAAAAACCTTGTTCGATGGTATGAGGAAGAAGGGATTATCCCAACTTGGGATATGTACTGACAGGACATAGAGGATTTTGCACCAAACTATTATCTTCACCCCAATGGCTGCATAGGGAGCCACTGCTCCTCCTCCAACCTTCAATAGTTTCAGGAGACTCTCCCTAGAATTATTTGACAACCCCATCCCTTACCCCAATGAGGTAAGGGATGTCCGGGTCAGTCCATCTATGATCTTGTCTCATGGGATGCTAAAGAGGGATCACACTATGTTTTTTAAACACCAACATCTGGTTCCATGGGCTGAGGAGGAAGTGCATAACACACCCGCACCACCTACCATAGTTCGGTAATCCTAATGCCAACATCGGGTGAAAGCTGAGTAGGGCACCCTCCAGGGGGAGTCATCGTCAATGGTTACGATGGAATGTGCCACCTCCGGCCCATAATATCAATGTTTTTTTATACTTAATTGGGTAAAATATATGTCCAACCAAGATCAAGGACCAAATCACCCAGCAATAGGTTGGGATGCCTGTCTGGCTTGCCGACACATGTATCACCCATCACTGAGTGACCTGCGGTGATGAGATCATGGATGGAAATCCTCCCAGTATAACCACCAATGATGTTTCAAATCCTCCCCACTCCAAAGCACAATAGGGAGGTCCTCCCCATTCCATAATTAGTTAGAGAGTAGTCCCACCTCGCCGTACTATCATTCAACATGGAGGTTTATTTCGCAGCTGTGATCCTAGGTATGGAGTCACTCCTCCTTTCACAGGTCCCTGATGAAAGATCATTCTCACCCAATCATCCATAATTGTGGGGGGGGGGGGATTCCCCATTATCATACCACAACTAAAAATGGTCCTCCTCATTTTTGAAATTAGATATATAAAGGTCTTCCTCATATCATTGTCCACCAATAAGGAGGACGTCCCTATGTTATTTTTGACCAGTACGAAGACCCACCCCCCCATACCATCACTACTAAGGGAAACAAACATATAAGTAATTCCCATGCTCCCATCAACTATAGAGAACATCCTACCACCACCAAAACATCCCATAATGATTCCCTCTATGTTCCAACTAGTGGATATTGAGGCCCTCACAGTGTTTCTTTTGACATTTGTCCGGGTGTTCCTCTCACCCCGACTCATCCATGAAAAAGTCCAATCCATCCCAGTATTCGTTTATCTAAAGGTCCACCTCGTATCGAAAAACTATGATGTACTAAAGATTCATCCCAGGATTGGAGGGCAGGTCACCGAAACCAAAAGAAGATTCATGAGTTGTTTCAGAGCATGATTAATCCTTCCAGCTACTCAAATTCTAAGGAGGAATGTGATTCGATAATTGAACCCTCACCCTGATCCATTGTTTTGCGGTCTCGGGAAGGAACAAGGAATATAATCCACATCCTTATGGAAATTGAGGTCCACCAGATACCCACCTCCCTTCGAAGATACATCCAGGGGGAGGAAGATTTTTCCTCCTCCCAGGGCTTGTTCGTTCATCCCACTATATCGTCAATATGATTATTCTCTACATCAACTAGTTATAATTAGGAGTTGTTTGGGGGACCAAAAGTAGACAAGAAATGACATGACCCACAGTCAGCAACTATAGCCCTTTCATTGGAATCAATGGCTTCTTGGCCATATTACTAGGATTTGGTTGCTCAGTAATTGCATTATTCGAAAGATAGACCACGATGTGGTGGTTTATTAGCTCCCTTCCTGTATTCTCCATCGTATTTTCTAGCATATTAATGCTCTACCTCCATTCCATTATCGGTTCCTCAGCTACCCCCAGTTAGTGAATGGGGAAACCATGGGCAGGATACAGAGTCTGAGCCACAGAGCTTGTGGGACATCCTTGTAGTGGACAATTACCATTAACTGTTATGGCCAACTGCAACCACGAACATCATTATGATGAAATATCTTATGCAGGAGAAGGTTTTTTGCATTCACCCAACACAATGGGTGATAGATTTCCATATCCATTATCAATGGGTGGATTAACCGAAGATCTAGGAAAACATTGATTCTATTGGCTAGCAATGCCGCATGGTCGACTAGGCCATGCCTCCTTTGGCCCATCACCCTGAGTCTCCCGGTTGCCATTGGTCCCTCCAAAACTGATTCATCCATAGCATTAAAGTGATCAAAATATTTATAAATGAGAATTAAGCCCATGTTTAGATCCATGGTTGTGGGTAGAATGATTCCCTTCAATTCAGATATATCTGATGGCAGCTCATCTTTCCAACTGATATTAAAGATATGCCACCAGGTATCGTCGCGGTTACCATGGACGACCATTTAGAGGAAGAGAATGAGCTAGATCTCCGTGAAGAGAACATACCCCCAGGGGATTCCACACTTATTAGATAGATTGGTATGGGTTACTATCCAGTAGAGAAAGTTTCTAGGCATTCCTCCACTTTCCAATCTATTATCCCTCAATCAGGATCCTTATAAGGGAAAATAGCATCATGGTGTCATCAAACCCTCTGACTTTTCTGGATCATTACAAAAGACGGAAATAACCCTGAGAAGGATGTGTTAATTTAACCACTCCCAGAGCATAAAAATATGGTTTATGTAATTCTTTATGAACATGTTGCTGAATGGAAACCAAACTATGGTAATCATCGAACAGGGCAACAGGGGTAGGTGTATCCTCCCCCCAGCGAGTTGCCTTAGGGTTACCATGACCATCCTTTCATCAAATATAGGGTAAATTCTAGATTATATCCCATGATTATGCTACATCAATAAAAACTCCAACGGAAATACGCGATAACCCTTGGGACCCAGCTCAGGTCCCCCCATATGCACCCCAGGTCATCCCCCCGGTAGTCCCACAGGTCATCCCACCAGTCACACCATGAGTTTTTGGGTATGCATATCATGTTGAAGAACCTACAAAGACACTGATGGATAGGGATTCTATTCAAGATAGTAATCCCACCCTAGATGATCCAATGTCAGTGCTCATTTCCCACCTCACATATTTGGAAACATGATGGGTACAAATTCTTCCAAATGACAATCCATATCCAGCATGGGTGCATGATATGCTAGCACCACCCGTTTTCGGAAATCCTACCTTTTCCCCCATTAATGAGATGAGTGATCTACTGCAGCATCCATTCCACTTAATCTCAAGGTGTGTATCCAAGATGGGAACTCCAATGTAGCAAGAGGCCTCTAAACATAAATGTTTTGTAAAAACAATGGATGGGAACACGTTTATCTGGTACAAACACCTACCGATTGGGTCAGTATCCAGATGCGAGGATCTTCCTAGGAATTTTTTTACCAATTCAACTCCACCACCTAGAATATGAGAATTTTAGTCCACTTCATGTACAAACATTGTCCGGACATGCACGTTAAGGACTTTTTCACCATGTGGAAAGTTATCACATATTCCCTGGATATGCCATGGAATCAAGAAAAACTACTGACAATGTGTGTATGGAATGATAATATTGAACTTGTCTCTTCTATAATCACACAAAATATTCTAGGGGGTTTTAGGATTTCTCTGACAATTCCCAACGTCTAGAAGAATCCATGAAGCAGGCCAAGTAGGTACGTCTATTTCCTCTTGTAGCTCCCAAGTGAATATCCTCTAAGTCCAAGAATTCCACGACATCAAAAATTTAGGCCCGAAGGATACTATAGTTATTATTAGTGGTACCCCCTACACAGCCTCGTAGTGTCCCACAACCATAGGTGCAACCTCCAACCCAGCATTTCCCACCTCAGAATTGGCATGTTACCCCACGTAACGCACTGCCACAACCTAGGAAAGATTACCTGATTCCACCTTCTCAACAGGATCCTCCAGACCCTAATCAAGGCCAATCCCCTAGACCCCCATTCCGGATTGATGGAAATATACATACTCATTTAATGAGGCTCATATCCTCGGTTATTTCTGATATGCATTAGAACAAGGAATTCAATGGTTGCTGGAATATAGGAGGCCCAAAGATGTAGATCTCACTGATCACCCCAATTACAACCCCGATCACCAGATCCTGGGGAAAAACATACAGTAGTGATATTTTTTCAAATATAGGCTCTAAGAAAAGATGAATAACAACATAGTTAGTTCAGGTTCCGATCCGACATAGGTGGCTTGTGTGTTCATAATGCATGACAGTGATACTGATAGTGAAGGTGAGTGGAAGTGGGTTTCTAGCCATGGGTATCAAAAATACATAGACCAAATGGATCATAAAGAAGTTTCCCACGCCCATAATATTATATGTTCTCATTTGAATTGACTAAAACCTTCATAAATTTCCACATTACCTGTAGTCAATACTTCTGCTTCGACGTCTCACCCTTCCTATTCCCAAAAGGAAAAGCATCAGTAGTGCAAGGGAAAATAAATTCCCCCACCAATTCCATCATTATCCCATACAATGAGAAATTTCATGCCCCCAGAGTTGGAAAATTTCAATATAATCCACCCAGGGATGGAGGATTCTTCCATTGAAGATCAAGGTTATGATTCGTTTAATACCGTGGAGTTAGTAAACTCCTACATGGTTCCCGATGAAGAAGAGCACCAGACGGATCCTCCCAACGTCCCCAGATGAATCCAACATCGACAGATCAACAATTATATTATTCCTTGGGATGTATTGGTTGGTGATTCCATCCAGGATGTGAATACCACCGAAATAGGACAATAGGTCCTACGTAAATCATAGCAAGGACAACGGTCTCATCATGTTTTACCAGACCATCCTTCAATACCGTTTTTTCATAACTATCAGGCAGAGCCACCATGATTGATCTATGATTAGAAACATTCTTGTTTCATATCAGCCTCAGTCATTTAAACATCATTTGGCAGTCAAACCCCTCATTTATACTATTGAGAAGTGGGACATTCCCAACAAAAGTTGGCTGTCAGTTCATCTTGAAGGGCCTTTCATACCTCTTGTCAGGGAATGACCTTCTATCAGCACAAGTTCTTTCATGGAAAAAAATAAGGTTTTTATTAAACATCTTTCAACCATTACTGAAAATCCATCTATCATTGAGTCTCTTCACCAATCAGAGAATATGCGCTAATCACTTGGTGAGGCTTTAAAAAGCCTCCATCAGTTTAAGACGGAGGTAGAAGATGCAAAATCTTTCCATAATGTGGCAGTCGAGCATAAAGAATGTAAGGACATTATCTGTTTCTATAGAGAAGATGTAGTATCTCCAATATAGTGGAATACCCCCATGGTACTTAACTGAAATTTTCAATTCCGTGGAGGTTCGTCAATGTCATGTAGACACATGATTTGGGATTAACCTCATCCTGAAATGAACACTCCTTAATATGGTGTTGTCCGAGGATTATCTGAGTCCCAGTGACATGATATTTTAAGGTTATGATAAGATTTAATAGTCACTAGTTGGAAAGATCTTACCGAAGAAATAATATTGTATCATAGTTTTATGCACCGAGTTCATAGTTGTCTCACAAGACACCGCTTACAATGCGTTGTCAGGTTGGACATGGCTCCACCTACATGTGGTGGCGCCTTCTTCATATCACCATACCTTTAATTACTCCTTCAATAGTCGAGAATTCATGCTCTATGGTGAGTCGTCTACCATTTCCTCTTATGATTCCATCTACCTTGATTTAAAAAACTATAGGAGCAAGGATAAACAAATTCAGGATAATCAGATCAAGCATGATGTTGCTACTACTGACCAGTGGAAAGACCAGGAGGATGCCTACATTATCCAAATACATTGATTTGAGGTCATATACTTAGACATGGGGAAATGATTTTTTGTCTCTAGAATGAGGGGGAATAAAATTCCAATGTCTAAGGGATGTTGGAATATCACCTTGTATTCCTATACAAATTAGGATCCAGTGATCTCCAAGCCCCCTACTCCCTTAAGGTATCGGGATGTATTCCCCATGGAAATGTAAAAACATCATCCTTGATTGTTTCACTAGGATGGGATAAAATGGCTCAAGTTGATGAAAAACTATTTCTTTGATATCATTAAAAAGGCCCCATGAGTATAAGGCCAAACAGGATCGGGTAGACATCATTCATCATCATGGTTTCAGTAGTGCATGATCTCCCCAATGAAGTTTCCACAGCCACTATGGCTGACACCAGTTTCCCATCAGGATCTATCGACTTGGAAGAGCTACCTCATGTATATGATTCCTCCTCCATAAATGAATACAATGATGTAGATGATTATCCTACAGCTTTCCAAGGTGGTGTATCCACCACCATCGATGAATTTTTATAGGTGAACCTTAGTAACAAGACAAATCTAAAATCCACATTGATCAGTGATGCTTTTCAAGGTGAAGAGAAGCATCAATACATTGATTTTTTCAATTGGAATCAGGTTGTATTTTCATGGAGTTATAATGAGATTTCAAGACAAGATCCTCAGTCCACTGTCCACCGACTTGGTCTTCCATAAAATCATCACATGTTCAAACAGCCTCCCAGAAAGTTCACCCTTGTCACGGTTCCATGGTCGATGTGGAGTTTGATAATGTCATGAAAACCAACATTCTCAAGGAGGTATAGTACCCCAGATGGTTCGCTAACATTGTACCCATCATGAAGATGAATGGACGTATCTGAATCTTCACAAACTTGTATAATCTCAACCGTCAAGGTCTGAAGGATGATTTCCACTTTTCTATGAAAAAACTATTGATTGATGACATGCTGGGTTCTATGAACTCCCTTTAATGGATGGATATTTTGGCAATAACTGAATGTGAATGGCCCCGAAAGATGAAGAGTTTATATCCTTATGGTCACTGAATGGTAAATTCTATTATTAGGTTATGCCCTTCTGTCTAAAGATTACAGGTGCCACCTATCAATGTGCCATGCATCGCTTATTTAAATTGATAATTGGTAAATTGGTGGAATGATATGTAGATGATCTGGTTTATAAATCTAAGTAGATACAGGAAAATCTCAAAGATCTCAAGGAAGTGTTTGGATTCCTCTGATCCAGCCACCAAATGATTAATCCCTTGAAGTGTGCCATTGGGGTCACCTTCGAAAAGTTTCATGGATTCATTTTCAGAAATAGAGGCATCAAGATCGATCTTGAGAAGATCAAGGCCATCATTCAGATTTCTCCTCTGAACAATATTCGGGAGCTCTGAGGATTTCAAGTACACATAGCCTATATACACTGATTCATTTCAAATATGGAGGGAATGTGTAATCCCTTTTCCGGATCATGATGAAAGGTCTCGATTATTAGTGGGATGAGTATTGTAGGAATTATTTTGAGGAAATCATGTGGTACATATTCTAACCTTCAGTACTGATGGCACCCATTTCAAAAAATCTAGTGGTCCTTTATGTGACCGCTCCGGAGTGATCTATCGGCACCCTTCTCGCCCAAAAGAACAAGGATGGAATGATGAATAGTTTATACTAACTCATATGCATGATCCTTGATATAGATACCATATGTTACTCTATCAATAAGACCTTTATTGGGATGGTATTTTAAGTGAAAAAATTACGATGTTTCTTACATCACCAAGAGATACACCCTGTGTCCCGAGTGGATCTAATAAAGCACATTTTCAACATTCCTATATTTATAGGCCATCTAACGTGGTTGGTAGTGATCTTCCAATAATTCAACATCAATTTTGTCCCTGAGAAGGTCATTAAGGGACAAGAATTGGTAGATATATTTTCATGCAATCCAGCTCCTACATACCACTCTCTAAAACTTTATTTTCCAGATGTGTATTTACTCTCCGTAGATCAAGACATTCTATGTTAGAAAATACACATTTTGATGGGGCTTCTCGAAGTCATATCTATAGAAGACCCAATTATCCTAGACAAGACATAGTGGGCCAGGGTGTTATATTCATCACGTCGGTGCATACTATTCTACCGTATTAACTCCAATTGTCAGAAGGTTTCACCAAAAATGAGGAAGACTACTAAGCTCACATCATAGGTCTTGAGTTGGACCTCGAGATTGAAATTCCCCACTTTCATGAGAATGTGGACACAAAAATATTCATCAAATAAATCAATGGTGGCTACATCATAAGGAATCCAAATCACATACCAGTATTATAATATTCCCTCCAGCTGTTGGACTAGTTACCATCTCGTCCAAAAGTTACATAGGTCCCTTGGTCCCAGAACATTCAAGCCGACACCTATGCTAGCTTGGCTGCATCTATTATAGTGCATAATCAAGATTATTTGATTATCCACGAGGCTAATCAAAGATTCTTCTCTCTAGTAACTTCATTGGAAGATGATATCCTTCATGTAAGACACCATACTACCAGTGCCTCCATGTCAGGACCCCCAGGCCTCCCTTATGTAGTGTTGTAAGTGACTCTTGATTAGAGGAGCCCCTTTATTGAGTATCTCCATCATAAAAATCTCATTGAAGATCGATCCTAGAATGATCAAATCTGACCTCTCTCATTGTAGATCACCATCAAGAGTGGTCATAGTCTTGTGAATATTCTCTACAAGAACATGAATGATGGGATTCTCCTCTTTTTCAATAGGGCATGTGGGATTTCTCATCTAATTCAAGGGGTTCATGTTGGTTCCTGTAGGGCACATCATACAGGGCCTAAACACTCTCATCTAATCTGATTATTGGGGTATTTTTGGACTTCCATGATCTGTGACTGCATTTTTTTCTTCTAGTAGGTTCCATGCATGCCATATCCATGATAATTTTATATATCGGATTCTTGAACCTTTCCACACTACCACATACTCTTGGCCCATTGTGGTATGGGGAATCGAAGTCATGGGACCATATCACCCGACAATGGTTGTTCAGTGGAAGTTCATCCTGACCACTATAGATTTAACCACTATGTGGGTAGAGGTAGTTCTATGTAAGGATTTCAAGTCCCATTCTATCTTTTAGTTTGTGATATCAAATTTCATCAATCGATTTGGAGTCCCTAACACTGTCCTCAACGATAATAGAACCAAAATCCGGGAAGCCAAACTAAAGATGTTTTATGATAAGTAAAACATCATTTCTAATCATACCTCTCATTATCAAGAGAAAGATAATGGGTATATCAATGAATTATACAAAAACCTCTCTAACATTTTGAAGAAGATGGTTGGTCAGAAAAAGAAGATTTGGCCGACCAATATCCCCAAAACACATTGGGATTATCAAACAATGACTCATAATTCAACATATGTGACCCCATACTCCACTTTTTATGGAATGGAGGTAGTCATGACAATGAAGATTCAGATTACTTAATTGAGAACAGAGGTATATGATCTGTAGAATCCCAAAAAAGTCACCGAAATCCATCTAGCGGAACTAAAAGCACATGATGAGAACATGAATTGTTCCCTACATGATCTGTAGAAGCATTAGAAAAAGATAGCCATAGATTTCAATGGGAAAGTTCAACTATGACATTTCATACAAGGTGACATGATATTGGGCTTTAGAATGCTAATGATACATGACAGGAATCCACCCAAGCTAGAACCCAAATGGGAGGGACCATATATCATTCCAAAGGTTTACCCAAATGGTGTATACTCTCTGGTAACCATGGATAGTGAGAATATTACTCCTCACACTAATGGTAAATTCCTTAAGAAGTTTTTTGAATGAACATACCAACATGATATTAAATTTATTGTTCCTCACCACATGATGTAAAACTATGTGATTCATCCAAGCAGAAGGGCATGAAACTAATCATCACTCATCCCTTATGATGATAAACTGCAAACTGGGTGGGACCTTTCATCTATTTTCCAGCCTCATGTCTCTCAAAAATTATTCCACCCTGGTACATGTTTCCACATAGGATAATGTGGTGTTGTGTGTTCTCTATTCCCTTGTTCAAATCAGGATATTTTTCTCACACCACAAAAATTCCTTTTAGATAACCCTTATTCATCCAACTTCCTTACTATAAGACGTTAAACTACACGAGTACCATCAAACATTATTTATCCCATCATTTGGGTTTCAATAATCTTTCAGATATGAAAGGAACCATGACTGGAATGGATACTAGGCCTTAAGGCTCTCCTACCATCTCAGGCCAACATCTCCAAGGAATTTGAATGACAATTTGACACAAGTCTCGCATCGCAAATTTGGTCAGCGACTGTTTATCAATTGTTTGTTCCTTATCTAGGTCACATGAGATGGATATAGTGTTACGAAATTGGTCAGTAGTTATCCTCAATCGTAATTTCTATTCTATGGTCTCTCAAATGATAGGCATAGTGATCCACCCTTGATACTCATTTTTCCAACACACATGACATAAAAATGGGCATCTACGGTTCAATCTTTATTACCATAACCTATGATCTACCACATCCTTGTAAAATGACGTTAAACTGCATGGAACTTCAGAACTTGGTATGGATTGATTCTCATATTCATGGGATACAATGTAACGCTGGAAAATTTAGTCTTCTGGTCCATCCATGTTTCTTAGAAACCATCTCTTCCTTCCATCTAATTGGCCTAAGTCCTCCGAGGTGGGAATGTGGTGTGGTGTGGGCTTATGTAGTCATTCACAGTGGGATTGTAACATACATGCCATGTACCTATGTCTTGAGGGTGCTCCATCACCCATTCCTCCACTCACCTTCTCGAGTCTTCTACTCTCAAACTGGTCTCCTCAACCCCCCTTTTCAATTAACCAACATTCCCAATAGCACTCTGGTTTAAGAAATAGAGTGTTGGATTCTATATAGACATTTTTAATCGATTTCAATGCTTCATGTTTCTATTTATTTAGTATTTAAGCATCATTCATGTTCATAAAGACCCCAAAACAGCAAGTATTTTAGGCATGAGTGCAATCCTACCATCATAGACCAATGTCCCCATGAATTTAAAAATACAATTTGACACTAATCAAGTGTTGCGAACATGGTCAGCAGTCAATGCTCAATTGTATGTTTCCATTTCCAATCACACATTATGGATGTTGTGTTTCAAACAAGGTCAATAATTTCCCTCCATCATTACACCACCACCATCTATCCTTAAAAATTGGTTTATTATCATTATCCTTTTCCACTCCATCATTTCAATACAGAACATAAACACTCATGATGTTATCCCTCAGTGTGTGGTCATGTATTAATATGATAAATTAAAGACATGGTGTCATTGTTGGATCCATATTGTTTCCCCTTTCTATTTATTCCTTCTATTTTGAAGATTATATCAACCCATGTTTCCCACATTGAGTGTTTCTCATGAGGGAATAGGGATTTGGTCATGGTTCACACCCACATGGAAGAGTATCACTTATTTTTGTCTGAGCTCTACTACCTTAAACTATGTTATCCCCACATCATAGTCTTATTGAGTAAAACTTCATGACACTTTCAGAACAATGTATCGCTTGATTCCCCTCTTTATTTAATACGTTAGAATTCCTAGACATTTTGTCTTCAGTTCCAGCTCAGGCTCCACGAATTATCTCTTTTGTTCAAAATTTTAGACCTGACTCATATTAGATTTCATGGTGTGTCAAATGTGGGTATATGTCCTCATTCGCACAGGGTTATCAATAGAGGCACAAGATACTCCTCCTTTAGTTGCAAGTTTCTCCTGCCCTCATCATTATCGCATCACGTTAAACTACACAAGCTCTTCCAGAACTATGTATGTATTGATTCCCATATTTAGGGGATATGTTGTAATGACCTAACATTTTTTCCTTATGTCTAGAACCATATAATCTGATCATTTATGGCCTCTGAGCCTGAGGTCCCCCCTCGGTGGTTGCGCATGATGTGATGTGGATTGATGTCTTTATTTGCGTTAGATATGCATTATCTCCCCTCACACATTACCTTTAGACCCTCATTCTTTTGTGGGTGTCTAATCCATGGGACTTTAAACTATACAACCTAGTCCCACACGAAATTACACTATTACGTCTTTTCCAAACGTTGTTAAAATTCAGTGGTTGTGCCTATCATACGACAATAAACTATGATGCTATCGTCCTAGATGCATGAAGAAAAATGATACTGCATTTTGATTTCCTCACTCAAGGGGTCATCATGTTTTTTATCAGTCATCCACCATTCCATTTATCAACGCCTACATATGGCTTTATCCCTATAGTGATTCCCCTATTAACAATCCGAGGTTTATTGCTTCACAAAAAAACATCCACCGAAATGAACAAAAAAGAATGATCAAATTCCTCTTATTTTGGTTTTTTGGCCAAAAATGAATGACAGTATTGCCTCCGGCATTGGTATCCTACCATTTCATACTTCAGAACAACATATGGCTTGATTCCCATCCTTATGAAATATGTAGAAACTCTCGAATGATTATTCATTAGGTCCATCCCTCGATAAATTTAATCTTATACTTGCCTAGGTGAATGAAGATAAACTAAATCCCCTAGTCCAAGAATCATGACATTTAAATTTGTGTGGTTTTCCAATGGAATGTGTCATAAGTAGGAAGGAAAATTTGGTCCCCATTCACGTCGAGTTTTTCTAAATTTCCACCCTGCATATATTAACATAAACCAGGTTCCATCCAAATGGTCCACTCTACGATCTTATACTAGGATTTTGAATCCTTAGTACCCTTTTCCTTGGAATGGAATTAGATTCCCTCTATCTGACACATGTCATTGTTCTACTCAAATGTGTCCTGGTGTAGAGACCAAAGTGTTGGATTTCACATGGACATTCTCTCGTTTCGTTTCCACACATCATGATGCATTTATTTGGATCCCAATCCTCTTCCATGTCTAAATGGAACCCCTTTATGACAAGGTCTCATGCCACATTGGATCACCTACCATCTTGGGACAACATCTTAAAAGACCAGAAATGAAATTTTGCGACCGATCCCGTGTTCTAAACACGGTCAATGGTGGAACCTCCTTTGTCTCTCAGGCACCATGATTCACATATTTCCACTTCCAGATGATTATGTGGAATTAAAAAAAATATTTTAGACCCCTCTATACATATATGGGCATTGAGTAGGTAGGTCTGCAATAGTGGGAAATTATTCAAATATAATTCCATTTCCCAAAATGTGCCCCTCTCTGTACCAGAAAAATCTCATCACTACTCCTTGTTTTCCACATCAGAAACGAGTCTTGTGGGATTTGTGGTTTTAGTAGGATATGTACTGGTGTAGATGAAATGCACATAACAATCATCCCACATGATGCTAAAATGAAATATGAGAACTACATGTGGCTTGATTCCCATCCTGATGTGGTAGCCCAAATATCACCATCTTCAGTCTCTCGACCTATGATTTCCCCCAGGATTATGTGGTTTGTTATGGAATACATTGGTCTTCATTCATGTTAGGTATATAATGTCTTCATAGTGTACTCCCCTTCTTTTGGATCTCCCATTTCACTGTTCATCTTACCTTACGATGTTATACTACACAGGTCCTCCAGATCTATGTTTGGATTGATTCCTATTATCATGGGAGACATAAGAACGCCTAAGAAATTTCCCTCGGGACTAGCCCCAAATTCGGCCAACTCTGTTCTATGGACTAAATAAGCCCACTTGGAACACATGATGTGGTGTGGATTTATTGTTCCTCTTTCACATCAAGATATGTACTGCACCACACATTTCCTTTCTAGGTATCCACTACCTCAGTGTATGAATTTAAACTATGAATATACCCTAGATAAGTTTAGGATGCCCCATGATAATTATTATATTATTAAAATTCTCTACCAGGGAGTATTTTCCTCCCTAGTGTCGGTCTCTCCCCACACAAAACATTGAAAACTCTGCCCGACATGATTCCAATCCACATGTGATGCATAGGAACACCCGGGCGATTCCCCTCATGTCCAGCCCAAAAATTATCCTTTTTAGCCCCTTGGTCTAAGAACTTTTTTATAGGCATGAGATGTTGGCCAGATATCCATATATAATCTTTCATTCCGGTTATATAGATACTGAATCACGTACTCCATCAATGATCCCTTCCCCATTCCGTCTTTACCATATGACGTTAAACTGCACAATTCCTCCAGAACTACATATTTTATGATTATTTCCCTAGTAGGATATTTAGTGACATCTAGATGTCTAGTTCATATACCCAACCACACCCTTTTTAACCTAATTTTTTTCCCAGCCTCATCCCCCTATTCAGGATCATTCATTACCTCCATCCTCACAGAAAGACATTAAACTATGTGTATATCATCCTAAGTGGCCTGACATAAAACGGATGGCCACTCTATGATATCTCAAAATAAATACTTTTAGGAAATAAATTTGATCTCTAATTCGACGGATGCACTCACATAATGTTTTTTTATCATGTTGATGTAATTTCAAGAGTGTAGGACTCCATTTGGACAACCCACCACTACACCCTCCACACTTTCTGTGCCATTTATTTGAAACCTCATCCACTTTCATGCATGAAGGAACCCCATAACAGTACTGATGCTCAACCTATGGATTGCCTACTATTATAGGATAACGTTCTAGAATAATAATGGATGACATTTTATGTTAGGAACCAGCTTTCAAACATGGTCAGCAGTCGGCCCTCCTTTGTTATCCCCATTTCAGTCTAACACAATAGGGATACTATTTTTTGAACATGATAAATAGTTATCCTTCATTGTCATTCCATCCCTGTAGTGATCCAAAATTTTAGTTTAATGAATTAAACTTTCCACTCCTCAATGTTCGAAATGATTCTACCACCACAGAAGTTACCCCTCTCATGAAGTAGGGGACGTTGGAGAAGAGGAAATTCAATTTCCCTATGAACATCATTCTCTAGTCAGGCCTCCCGCTTTCTTCCTATAAATCCGGATTAATTAATCATACCCTATTTTCCCAGAGCCTATTTAGGACTCTCATATTTAATGAAATAATTTTGTTTTCATCCCATGTATCTCAGATCGAGAATGACTAATATGTGCATCTGGATTAATCACAGGATGATTCATGAATGTGATGGAAAGGCAGAAAACCAAATCAAATAATGGATCTGATGAAAAAAACCAAAATAAATAGGCAAAGCATTATAGTACCTTAATGTGTTCAATAAATTTAAAATTCCCAAGGGTTTTCCCCTCTCATAGAATAGATGACCTCTTTAATGGAGTTTCCAAGCTCCAACTCTCTCTGGATTATAGTATCCAGGATCCATTTTTGCCTATTTAGCTCTTGATCCTCAATTGAAATGGCTAGTAGTTCATCCGCCTCGATCAAGGTCTAATTCTCATAGGCTCAGATAATATCCGTCTCTATAGAGGCTCACCTCATTTTTTATTTTACCACTCCTAGATCGGACTTTAGTCACGATATGAGGCTTGATTAACAGTCAAGGAAAGCGGAATACTCTTCACCTACACCCTCACTATTGATTATCATAATTAGCCTCCTATAGTCTCTTGATGGTCACCGACAACCTCTGTAGACTCCCAAACTGGTCAATCTATTCCACATGTTGGGTCTCTCCAATGAAGTGCTTGATCAGCTTCTATGAACAGTGACAAATGAACTTTCTTTCCTCTTCATCAGAATTCGTAACATCATGGTCCTCAAGGTCAGCAGATTCATATGTGGATAACACAGCTCGAAACTCATCAGTACGATATTCATCAAGTGTTTCATTGGGTAGGTCAGATCTCATTTAATATGATTGATCCCCATCATTGGATTCCTCCTCGATGACTTTAGGTTATGTCCTGCTAATGGTCCCACCTATGGTCGAGAGCATTGTGGCTTGGTCAGTATGAGATTCTTCTTCTATGATCATCGGTGTTCCCTAGGGAAATGTAGATCTAGGGGGCCCAAATATCCTCTCTTATGAGACCCTTCCATTTTAATAACCATGTATATGAAAATACATATATTATAGTTGGCCCAATTCAATGGACGACAATTATAAATTTTGCGATGAAAGGCTTACAGAGTTTAAATACTCAATATCTCCCCAGAGATATTTCCACTTGGACCTCATGGCATGGCCCTCCATATATGATTTGGAAAACTAAAGACACCAGGAGAAACAGAATGGGTTTCATGGCCTCGATAGGCATGTAAATCACTGTTTTCATGGGAATAGATCCCAAAGCTACATCTAATATTGTGCAGGAGTGGGTTTTGCATATGAGGTCCTCCTGCATAGGTCAAATGATATTTGACAAGGATGAAGTGAACAAAATGAGGATGACTGTAATATGGTTTAGTGTTTACCTCAAGATCTTCTATAAAGTCTAACATCTCTGAGTTGGTGACCTCACCTTCCTCCAAAGGGATCTTTCTACAAGCCTCTTCCCCATAGGAGGACACTTCTAATTGATCCGGTAGGTTGAAATACACAATAAATTCAACACAAATAAATGTGGAGTGACTATTTGATTGAGAATACCATTCATTAGATCCTTCATTGGATGCTGAGTATCTTAAGAGTGTATGAAGTCATATAGCTTGGCGATGTACTAATACCCTTCTGCCTGAGATACCACAATGTCATCCCAAGCGTGAGAAATACCTACGAAATCCATCATGAGATGGTTCTGATGGTTCCACATCTAGGAAGGATTGAGGATTTTTCTTTTGACATCTAAATTATTTCAATCCTTCAAGAAAACATCGTATTTAGGCATATCTATATGGTGTATCCACTTCCCTAGATCCTGAATTATTATCCTATAGAACCCCTTAGGGGTCCTCCATTCTTGCTGAGTTTTCTCTTATAGGGCCTCTGGGTCTGCTGCTGCTGCCTAGCTGTCAATCGGTGCAAGTATCACTACTATTAAAGCTTCTCCACCATAGTATGTTCTTATAACCATACAGACTAGATATTTGTTTGAGGTGGTACCCCATCACTAGCACAGATGGTCCACCACATCAACATATCCCCTTGGTAGGATGCCTCCTAACTTTTGAAATATTCATTCACTAGTACATAGAAGGCTATGGGTGGAGGCATATCATTCCACATCTTCCCATCCTCCCGTGTTCATGTGAGACACATCTTACTCACCACTTAATGATGGTCCTCATGGTGTACTCTCATGTAGATTCGTGGGATCAGCCTTTCTATGCACCAGAGCTGCCTCACAATTGGTGCGAGTTGTACGACTCAAAAAGAGGCTCGCAGTCCACCTGTGCCGCCATGACTCTATCCCAAAAGGCATGGAGGTAGGATCTATGCTCCTCTATTCCATATACATCATTAGTGGAAACACATGTTGGCAATGGGAACAAATGGAAGTTGAATTCAACTTCATTCCAGACATGGTTCAACACTAATGGTGGGGTCTACATGGTTGGGAAAACAACCACCACATTCATAATAGACAACAAAATTCTAACTCTAGATGGGAAATGGGGTTAATTTATTCATATTTTCCCATATGCACAGCTATCCACCCATAGAGAAGATGGACGAGCCGACACACCCAATGTGGCTTCTTCTACTAACTAATAATCCGCAATACATTGAATGGGTTAACCTACTCAGGGATCCCCAAATTGACCCATAATACCATTGCCAACATGGAAACCATGATAAATATTCTCAGATGTATTCCCATGATCGTATCACATACTAGAAGCATCAATCCCCAAATGAGTTTCGAGATGAATGCATCCAACCTCACCAATGGTTGTTGCTTGGGGCTGACACTGAACCCCCGTGTCTTCCCCTAGATATCCTACAATAGTCACCAATATCAGTTATCTTTGCTGTGATGGACCCCCTTCAGGCATGTGGTAGGCCTCACAAGTATCATCCCATCTAAAGTGTAATTTAGGAACCACCTGAACCACAACGTAATGTCGACATCCTTCAATGATAGCTTGTCCTCTCCTAGAACAAATTCTATCAATACCTTTTTTCTAGGGTCATAATCTACTCTGGGTCCTTAATATATTCAATATTGGGGGATGGGGTGGAATCATCATACATCGACCCCAATATCAGAATACTTGAGATTTTATGGATTTCTTTGAGGTTGATACTGACCTCCCCATAGTCATTATGAAAATTGTTTGTCCTCCCCATCCACCTGCTCAACAACTCCGGAATTAGTTGATTCATTTATTAAATATGGAATTGGGAGGCCCATGATGCCTCATATAGGCCCACTCACCCTATATCTACCCCAAACTCCTCATAGGAGGTAGAGACTTAGTAATCCCATTCCCAGTCATCTGTGAAATTTCCACCCTGGTGCAGATCCTAATCATCGATCCACCCCTTCTATGGGTTCCCCATAGTCACCTTCAAAATTGTGTGGTATAATAACAGAGATACCTATAGAATTGATATCTTACCAAATACATTGTTAACATGATTACAGAAGTAGTTATCATTGACAAGTGTATGATCCTCCCATGTATGACCATCGACTACCTTGAAACACTAGCGCCAACACAACATACTTCGGAACTAATAGGCTGGCTCAAAAAAGCTTTCTTCGGGAATCAGAAAATCATCCCTCATACGAAATCCATATAAGATAATTATTTTTTACAATGTTTGGTTCTTCCGGATTTCTGAAAACAACTCTACTAGGGATTTGTGGTCTAAATGGCTCTGTACACATTTTTCAATGCCTTGGTTATCCTCCATCCCTTCCCTCTAGGCAGCATCCATAAGCACCACTCTAGCGGCTTCTTGGTTAGCAATTCCATCCATGAAAAATTTAAATTTTTTGTCCTGCATCGGAGAGTTTGAACACAGAGCTAGATTTTAGAGATAGGTCACAGAGTCCTACCACATACCTCACTGACATAGGCGGTGGATCACACAATAATAGAGTCTGAAGACTCGTTGTGCACCATAGAGCAAAAGAGGGCTCGATTAGAAAAGTGTGGTCAAAGAGTGTTCGTATCATCACGAATTGAGAGACAATCTCAAAAAACAAAGATATATAAGGACAAAAGAGGGGTCATCCTCCCCTATTTATGGGTACTGACCATCGAGCATCAGGACATTCTTGACCACATTGAGATTTGCAGCATTATTTACCCACACATTGCCTATCCACAACATGATTCTACTTCATTAAAATTCATTTCAATTAGCCAAAAATAATTTGGAGATCTACCCTCATAATTTAACCCTCGTAATCTCCTAATCCCCATGTCTAGGGGGAATTTTTTAGTACCAAAATTTGTGAATAGGAAAAATATGCAAAGGGAACACACATTCTTAAGGAGACGATTTGTAAAGAACTTTCCCATATCCCTTAAGAACCATGTTCGGCATGAATCCCTTTAGTACCATGGCTGGTGCAATGTTGTGGCCCCTACTATGATCACCACAGAGGAAAGAAGTGGAAGGCTCTTTAGTTACAACACAATGGATGGAAATCACCATGTCATGGAGGGTACCAGATCAAATCTGTGATCACTTGGGAATTTTTGGAAGCCTCTACGAGCACCGTGGAGTGAATGGAGGAGGCCCCTACAATGATTACGGGTTATGGTATACTTTATGGTTATGAAAAACATGAATCAATCCACTTCTGATGCCAAAGAATCAGTGGCTCCATAACACAATTTTTGAGCTTCGCACCACCACTTTCATATAAATACCAGGATTCCTTTAGACAAAAAGGATAGATACACTTACCATTATCCTTCTTAGCTCTCAAATAACGCAGAATCCCCTACTCAATTATGCATTGAAAAAAATGAGCTCTTAAAAGTATTTGAGAAATGAGAAATACCATTTCCTTAGCTTAAATAAAATACCTCTTCATGCAGGGATGCCATTCACAATGCCCATAGGCTATCGCAACTGAAGGAGATCCCAATGAAAATTCAGGTCTTTTCAAAGCACTAATGCTACACAAGGTACGTTACAAGAACTTGTGGAACCAATTATAATTTTGGATCAATGTGCTTCATGATGTACATTACTTTATAGTGTAATGATTTTCATGGTACCCATGCTCCAAGATGTCTTACTCCGTAAAATCACATTCACTTCATGAAGAATCGTTTATAGGAATATATAACCCATGTATTGGCTAGGCCACTCCACTTCTCGAATCATACTCCTTAACAGATTCTATACACTCTATGGAGCTCTAGAGCTTCACAAGGTCCCTTCGAATGAACCCTTTGGATCCCAAACCCTTCTCTAGTAAGGACCTCTAGCTCTGTACGAGGTGATTCCATGGTCCCATAGACGGTGATTTATATTTCATTTCTTTTCCACATGATTCTTAACATAGGTACAATAACATATATTAATTATTCTCATAGCCAAGATAATGGGATCCTCTCAATGGATCACTCCACAACCACATATCCACATGGAATTCCCAGTTCCTTCCCTTCACAAATGGATAAAATAACATGTTATATAAGTCATATGGGTGAGGAGTGCATCCTCAACATCTGCGCTTCAGGATGTTAAACAGCCAACCACCATCTTTCCCAGCACACAACATTAAACTATGGTCTTTCCCTATGCAATATACACAGGATGCTCCAACGTAGATATATTCCATTCCCACTAGTCTCCATGGAAGTGAGATCTTCCTCACATGTAATGAGATCCTCCTTGCATAGAACAACATCTATCCATGAGGAAGAGAAACAATCTTGTTGTAAGCCTATTCCCTCTCCCGTGGTAGGTAGCATCCTTTCTACTCCTCTATTATTTTATGTGCAAAGGAAAAAAGGATAGATAGGCATATGGACCTCTGATACCTCATCCCTCTCCCTTTGGGATTTATCACCGCTGGGTCTCCATCCTATAGTAAGTCCCAATCTCCATCACCCTCTTCCACTGACCACTAGTAAGCCCCACTCTATTGATGTTGGACGCACCTTTCTCTATGTGATCATCAATTCATTACTGCTTCTTATTTCTCACACCGAGCATGACTCACGCGAGATTGGAGTAAGCACTGGCAAATGAAATCCTCCCTGGAATGACTTAGAGTTTAAGTCCCAAGCCCCACATTATGAACTATGTGCACATTGATCCTTGAACATTCCAGTAATAGTTCATAGGAATTCTTCCTAATGTTCAAGCCCAACAACCATCAGTCTCGACAATATAAAAATAGTTCAACATAATCCCAGAGACTGACGTGGGATTGGAGTAAGCACTGGCTATGAAATCCTCCATGGGATGACTTAGAGTTTAAGTCCCAAGCCCCACATTATAATCTATGTGCACATTGATCCTTGAACATTCCAGTCAAAGTACATAGGAAGTCTTCCTAATGTTCAAGCCCAACACCCATCAGTCTCGACCAAATAACAATAGGTCAACATAATCACAAATGACATAAAACTGAATTCCCCTTCCATCCCATACATTGTTAAACTTTTATCATTCGAACTACATGGGTTTTTATTCCTATCATCTTGGTAGGGTCTGTAGGTAGCCTCCATAAGTTTCAACGCAAGCACTGGTAAACCTATTTGTACTCTGGGGGTTTGGATCCTTGTCTACTATATAGGGTAATTAGGAAGATTCCATTAGGTTCATCCCCAAAAGTTGGTAATCCTATTCAAACAATGTGGGTTTTGATCCATGTCTCCTAGACAGGGTACGTAGGAAGCCTCCACAAGGTTTAAACCCAAAAATTAGTCAACCTATTAGAATTATGTGGGTTTTGATACTTTATGCATAGACAGGGTATGTTGGAATCCTTACTTGTTTTCAACCCAAAACCATGGTAAACCAATTCAAACTATGTTGGTTTTGATCTTTGTCTCGAAGACAAGGCTCATAGAAAACCTCCCTGACAGTCAACCCCAATAACTGGTAAACTGACTGAAAATCTATGGGTTTTTATCCTTATCTCATAGGTAGGGTATGTAGGAATCCTCTCTGTGGTTCAAACCCAAACACTGGTAATCCTATTCAAACAAAAAGGGTTTGATAATGGTCTCCTAGGTAGGTTATGTTGGAATCCACCCTGAGGTTCAACCCCAAACACTGGTAAAAATATTTAAACTATGTGGGTATTGATCTCTATCTCTTAGAAAAGGTACATAGGAATCCCCAATGAGGTTCTACCCCAAACACATGTAATTTTATTCAAACTACATGTGTTTTTTTCCCTTTCTCCTACACATGTTATAATGGAAGCGTTCATGAGGTTAAAACCCAAACACTGGTAAACGCAATTCTCCCATTTGTTGGGATCAATATCCTTGGAATGTCCATTAGTGGCATCAAACCAACTCTCAGGCCACTAACCAGGCGTAACCCCTACATGTATTCAGTTCACTGTTCATTACGAACACCCCAATTCTATGACCCACCCTGTACTACATGGACTTTGATTTCCAGTGATAGGAAAATGTATGTACCTTCCTTGAGGTTTATTCCCATCACTAATGTATGTTCCTAGTCTCTCCCTTGCTCATATGAGTTTCAAAAAGGTAATTATCGAACCTATAGATTATACGTCCTTTAGCTCTCATCCATGAATCCATTTTCACGGGCCTCCTCCTTAGGTGACTCATCGCCCCAACGAATTACGTGAAATTTGATTCCCTACCATGGGGTTTCATAGGAATCCTCTTCAAGGTTCAAGAGAAACATCACCATCATCTCCAAATTTTTTCCATCCCATTCATCTCATTCACTTTGTTCAACCATCCATTATCCATCCTAATTCTTTCACATGCCATCGTATCTCGAAAAGATTATTCCATCCACCTAGGTATCTAACCAGGAATAAACCCCACACAATCCATAATCATCCAAATAAGAGATCCCGTCTTGAAATGGGATGATATCTATGAATATTCCCTCGTATGTCTCTGAGTCATTTTCCTCTTTGTGAACCTCAATTTATAACTTTATAGAACTACGTGGGGTTTGATCCCTATCACTCATACATGGTTCATAGAAAACATCCCTAGGGTTCATTCCCATCTCACTATAAACCCTAAAATCACCTTGTTAGGGACCCATGAATCCTCAGATGCGTCTTTATTGGTGATTTTGATCCACTAATCCAATAAACAACTTAGGTGTCCATCTTTGGGATGAACCCATCTGGTCTACACCTATTAGTTTTTAGATAAGCCTGATCTGTCTCTACTAGATGTTAAGCTAATGGAATACCCTGTGTTAATATACTAAAATGAGGAAAACCTCAGGGACATGCCTATGGAATATAATTCTCTGCATTCAATATGGTATGACTTAAGATTCCTCTCCCTCGAGAAACCCTATCATAAAGGGAAATAACTAAGATGCATCAGTGTTTCAGCATTTATAATAGCCAGCGATGTCCAATATAACTACTCCCCCAATCGAAGGTGGTTTTTCACACTTGATAACTTGGTATGTTCGGAAATAAATAGTGTAATTTACTGGAATCGACAATGATATAACACATTGGATGAGTTTCATGAACAACATCTTGATCTATGCAGAAGACCCAGACTAGGTAACAAGTTCCGAGGAGGAATCTGCAGTAGGAACATCTCACATCCCATCATCTAGTTTGACTTCTCATATAATTTTTTGATCACATTCAATATTAATTCAATTCCTTATAGTTCCCTTTATTTAATTAATATAAAAACCTATATTAAGAAATAATTATCATATTAGGGAATGACATAATCATGAAAACCTACTTATCGGATGTTGAGATTATGAAACCATCCTTAATCTATGCCACCAAAGGTTTATCCAATGTTACTCATAGAAAAGATATATTTAAATAATTCATGTGGGTTCATGAATTGATTTTGAATTCATTAATGATATCCTTTGAATGTGTCAAACTAGTTGTGCAGCAAGGCCCCATTTCATGTACCAGGTTATGTTCATTAAGGAACAATGCACCTAGTTAGGGGGTTTTTTCTGCAAGGAACATATATTTCAGAGACATATCCACTTTTAGTATCTAAAAAAGGATGTAATACTATGAAACCACTCACTCTGTCATTCACAAAAAATTATATGACATTTTCCTACACTTTTTGCATCCATTAACATATCATTATATTCATCCTTATACATATCCATAGATATATTCCTAGTGATTTAAATAAACTATTCTTATAATAGTTTTCAATATATGACTAATCCTTTTCTCTGATACAAACAGTAATGATCCATGAATTTAAATAGGGATATTAGTTCATATTAGTAAAATACTTAACAAATTTCAAAATAGAAACCCAATGACTATATTAGTCTAGTTCCTTTAAAATATTTAAATAAAAACATTTATTCTAGTGAAATGTCATCAATGTTTCCCACAAATATCTTCCCATTAAATTACCCTATATAAAAACATTATATAAAACCAACGGGAAATAAAACATATGATAGTCGTGCTCATATGCTAATTAAGCTTAAAAAAGGGATACAAATAAACATATTCATGAGAATAAGGGAATGATAACATGATCACAAAAAATAGAATATCATAACCTACGTATCAATTACCATAAACAAGAATAAGGTCATAAATATCGGTTACTGATAAGACATAAATGATAATGAAATAAACAACATAATCCCTAAAATCATAACATATAAATAGGACATGAAATTGTGGATTACACATAAACATGTAATATCATTTTTTATATGCCAAGTCGCATTTCTAGAACTTATTTGGGAACTTTCGAGGGAGTAAAACTACTTGTCAAAATACACCACCATCCCCAGTTGTGGTCTTTTCCTTGTAAGGGATCGTGTTTTTTATCTTTCTACAGTGGATTAGGTTTCACAATCTTCCCATAGTGGAATCAGATTCCCCTTTTAGCAATACGGGATCATGTTTCCCATCATCCCATAATGGATCTGGTTTCCCAATATTCCCATAGTGGATTGGGTTTCCCTGTCTTCCCAAAATGTATCTTGTTTCCCCATCTTCCAATAATGGATTAGGTTTCCCCACCATCTTGTAGTGGATCAATCCTACTGACTAGATTCCTATAAATATATAATTCTGCATAAATATTTAGAAAATGAATTAAATGGAGATATAGATCCCAACCATCACTAAATGTAATCCAAACGTATGTGTTCCCCAAGAAAATTAATCATATCATAACCAATGTAAATATATGTGTTTCATTAACACTTACTCATAACAAAACTCACAGAAACAAAATATGTTTAATAAATATCATTCCAACATAAACATAATTCATTAATATATTGAAAAATAAAGATACCATTTGATTATGTCCCCATTAAAACACATGTGAAATCAGATTATGTTATAGTATATGAAAAATCATCTAGGGAGATCACCAAAAAACAATTCTTGAGATAAATATCCTTTCTTCTATGAAAAAAATTTCTTTTCCTAAAATGAAAAGTTTTTTTAAAAGATAGCATTTTCATTGAAAATAATCAATGAATCTTATAAAAGATAATTAATGTAATTAACATGAAATTGTTTTGAAAATTTTCATTCATACTGTATTATTTAAAAAAAATCCCATCATAATTTTTCTGGAAAAGACACAAAGTACCTTATTTAGATAACGAACAAAAATAATCCTTCCATAACGTGAAGTAAATGTCAATATGTGTAAAAATTAATTTATTTATCCATAGGAGAATGGTAAAAAAATTAATTTTTTAAGAATATATGGACGTGTAACGTCTATATTCCCTAATAAAGCCATCAAAATCCCAAATATTTATACGAATGTGAAGTAAATAGTCATCAAATTATAATTAAATGAACCATATATCCCATGAAATAATGAAAATTATATGGATTTATAAATAGTTTAATCTTCTTAAAAATTCTCATAAAATACATTAATGGGTAGTATATACACCACGTAGAAGAAACATATGGTGTATAAGGCATGTGTCCCACAGAAATAAAAGTGATACATAAATCACTTACTACTTGAGTAACATTAGAATTATGAACCCCATAAAATAATAAATTATAATAAATCATTAAATATAATAAAATAAAGGCAATTAATTACATAATATTTCATATACTAGTATATACACTCCAAAAATAAAATTTTTGATCAATATGGCATATATCTCATGAAAATAAAAATTGAGATGAAATTCGATTTCCTTATGTCTTGAATTCCTTCACACAAATTAAAAACTCTTATATAATAAATAAACAATTATTATAGATATAACAATGAATAATAGTAATATATATATATACCATATATAATTTCATTATGGCCTTCTATTAACCTTTTATTAACAATTCCCTTGTTAATTTAATGTTTTCAGGTAATTACCACTTTGTTTATCGTAAATATTTTTACTTGTCATTATTGATCCTCTTACATAAATCATTATTTACATATCATCAGAATGTAAAAAATGATTTATATATCATATTCATTCTGTATTTAGACATTTTTAATAATATTATAAAATATAGATATATGAAATGGAATGCACTGTTCATGGAGATGGTGGGTTATACAAATGCATGAATGTTGTTTCTATTTTATTTCTAGGTTAAAATAAATTTAATTAACTAATAAATTATAATTCCAGAATCATTTTAACGTCATAAAAACATATATATTCACAAAAACTAATCATTATCATACCAATGAAATATAGGTAAATAATTAATCGCATATGATCATGTAGATAGTTAGCCATTCATACGCACTATCAATGCTATCATCTCCCAAAAATACTTGATCGTATACATATTTTCAGGATATTATCTTTAATGAAGAATAATTAAATCATAAATATCATATATATAAAAAAAATATATTTTCCATTATAATTCCCAAACATGATAGGTGGTAAAGTATAACGAAAAAAATCATTTTGTGAGTCGTTAGTACACTGTACACAAGAACAGTATGTTCGATACCCATTAAGTGGAACTGTGTGTAATTATAGGTAATACTATTAATAAAAATATATCCTAGTATATAAATAATAGTAATGTTATTGAATTATAATTAAATACAAAAAATATAATTATTTCAAGGAGAAAAACATTCATTGATGAGCGTTACTTATTTTCTGGGGGTCTCCTTTTGATTTGAACAAATGGACTACCTAAGATGGATTTTTGAACAAAGTAATGCTTCTAGTATTAAGATAATGAATTTGGGAGGTGAATTGTTTAAAATTTGGATGAATAAAATACGTTTATATGTGTGAATAAAAGGTAATAATTGGTCCATTTTATAAGAGTGGGGAGAATTGTTTTTGGAAATCCTCGATATTTTAAAATATAATAAGTGTATTCTAGAGAAAATAAAATTCAAATGACGCATAAATGAATCTGGTGTGACCTTTTCGACCACATCCTTTCCCATTTTTGATTATTTATAACTTTTTATTATATAATATTATATTATAATAGTTCAATAAATTATCATTATATTAAAACATGATATTACTCATTTAATTTTTCATCAAATACAAAAAGATTAAATTGGAATTATACTAAAATTTTTTCACACACCTATAATATATCTTAAAGATATATAAATTTTTTTATTTATTTTAATTCATCCAAAATATATCAAATTTAAATTTGTTAAAATCACTCATTTTATTTTCCTGTTAATCAAATAAAAATAGTTTTAACATTGAAGAAGCATATTTGATATTTATAAAATTTATTGAAATTAAAAATAAAATTATATAATGAATTTAATTTAATTATGATCAAAATAGACTTTTTTATTTATTCATATCATGATTTTATATATATGTGGGCACATGAAAGATATTAAATACATGAGTAATATTTTGTAATTGTCTTTGACTGTATTTAATATATATGTTATTTTCAAGAACTTGCGCCCATTAAAAAACACCAATTAAATATTAAATTGATCAGGGTCTAATAGTTTTCATCTAATAATTTTGGGACATGTTTTGGTGTTATATTAATCCTTGTGAATTTGATTTACCCTTAATTAATTTATTGTAATTTTAATAGTGGTACCAAAATTTTAAATATTAAGGCGATATAAATTAATTATTAAATGGGATAAATTTTATATAAGTGGACACTTAAAAATATTTTAGATCGTATCATTATTTATTTGACTTTTTAAATATATTTACAAATTTTAATTAATTTCATAAATTATTATTGTTATAAAATATCATTAGTGTCAATTTTGACACTATTCAAAACATGCCTTTAAATAAAATCCAAATATTAATATAATTTCGAACCAAACCATTTAATAAACTTCTAATATGTTATTGTAACCTATTAAATTCATGTAGAACCTTAATTAAGACAAATTATTTTTATTTTAATTTTTATAATATCATTTATTTGATCCTTTTTTTATTTAAAAAATTACATTATCATCATTGTGTCTCCATTTATGTTAATAATTATGTAACTAAAAATATTAAATAAATTAAATTGATCAAGATAAACTTTTAATATTTCAAATTACTATTAAAAAAACTATCTTTTGTATAACCGTTCATTAAAAAATTATTCCTTATTAAAAATATGAGAATGAAAATTTAAACATATATTTAAATAAATAAAATAAATGTCATATTATTTCCCATGTTGCATAATGTATGCTCCCAAATATTTAATCTTAATATATTTCCATGTTTATGTTTCAGTTGAGTCCATTATTAGGGTGAAATAAGGGTTTCCCAAGTTCATGAAAAGGATTGGATGTGATCTAGGGGTTCAGGACATTAAAGAGGAAGAAAAAGGAGTTTTGAGGCATGTTGCATGATTCGCGTACATATAGTGAAAACTGTGAGGGAATCAATGGTAACCTTTCAAGGTGGTGTTTTTGGACAGTAACATCAACATGGTTTGCACATAGTTTCACAAATCTTTTAGCCCAAAAACATTGAAAAAATTTAAAAAATAACATTACTATATTTTGTACCCAACTCAGAATTTCATCCATTTCTCCTCCCATTAACCCTATAAACAATCCAAGATTACATGTACATACATGAGGTTATTCCCCTTTAATTCATGGTATTTTGTAGTTTATTCCTTTAAAGATAGAAGATCCGGGTAATGCTAATCCCACTCTTTCGTCTCTTTTTGGTTTAGGGACTATATCTCTTCCTTATATATGTATGAATCTAGAACCCCTCTTTTTCTAGAGAGATTTTGGTTTAGGATTTAATGGGTGGTCGAATTTGGATCTATGGATTTGATTTAGAGCACGTTCATCAAATGATTTGAGGTAGGTAGTCTACAAGTATAATCCCATAGTTTCATTTTAGATAAGTTTATGGAAGTTTGTGTTCTTTTTTCCCCATTTGTGTTCTTGATCTAGTTTGAGGGATTGGAAAAAATGGGTGTCTAAATAAACCATTAAAACACTCATAAACCTTATGGTATTCATAATGGATTACATGACCACTTTAGGTCCACCCATGGGAGGCGTTGGAATTCCCTATCGTACAAAGTCATAGGATTAAGTAAATGATTATTAGATAATAATATATAACCTATGATGACAATGTTTTCAATGGTTGGATATATTTTAAATCAAATTAAATTAGTTGTTTTTAGGGTGATAAGATAAAATGGGGTTGTTTATAATGACATGAAAAATGGAAAAAATGAGTTGAATGAGATAAAGTTGATCATCCAATGATATTTTTTGGGTAGAAATGCCTTAAAAGATTAGTTCATATTAAATGGTGACCATGTAATTAGATAATTGAATGGGAAATTGATGAATATGTGGAATGGGTCAATACATGGGATTATGTGGTATACCTAACTTTTTTAATATAAAAAGTTGTTATGCCTTATGAGACAATAATTTTACTTATAGTGTGTATCTGAGAAAATGCTGGTGAAATGATAAATTGGATGAGGGGGTTAATATATGGTAATTGATGAATACTAGATAAGGCATTGGGGTTATTGAATACACCTAAGGTGTTAATTAATGAGAATGGTAATTTGGATAAATTGATATGAATTGTAATTGGTAAACCTATTAATGGGTTATGTCATAGTATTAATTTCCATGTTGTTTATTATAAATTGTGATCTCAAACAACATTGAATATGTGTGGTTCTGTTATTGTATGATTGTGGTTATTGTATGCATAATCATGTTCCCATGTCATGGTATATTGGATTATTGACATGAGGTTATACGCCCATGGGTCGAGTTAGACTGAGGCTCTAAACTCCACCCCATAAATACACCGGATATGGAAGTGGACTAAGGCTCTATTACCCTAACTGTTGCATTCCAGGTGGACCTAGGAATCGCTGTGTGGATATTGTGTTGATGTGATATGTATAGACCTAGTTATATTGGGACATGACTTATTTCACCCATTAATAGTGATTTATTTCCATTTACCCATGTTGAGATGATGTATTTTCCAATCCAAATAAACATGTTTTAAAAATTGATTATTTATTAACATTGGTATATGAAATGAAATTGGGATAAATTATATTCATCATTTAAAAGAACTTGGTTATTTAATGGAACACAGACTATCTTTTGTCTACTTACCATTTATTTTTTAATTGGATGCACTATCATTTATAGTGGATATTTTGTAGACCCCGTTGGTGGTGGACTACTGTGTTTTGTAGTCACACCCTACTCAGGTAGTTGTGGGGTTCCTGAGAAGATTTCATGGTTGTAGGTCAGGACAAGGGAAAAGGCCATACTCTAGAATGTTGATATGGGATTGGGAAGTATATGAAGAAGGATATGGACATATAGTCGAGAACTGTTTGAGTATTTTTCCATTTGTCTTATTTACAGGTTTTATTCACATAAATTACTGGTATTTAACTACATTGTTAATGTTGAATTATGGTTTCTACCAAGTTGGGAAATGTTTGTATTGTTTTATTATTAGTTGTTTCATATTTTTTCCACTATGTATATTGGGTTATTTTGTGGATTTCTCTGAAAAGGAGGGTATAGTCTCCCCATGCAACTCATTTTTCAATATCCAATAGTCAGAAACCTGTGGCGTATAGGGAGGTATGCTTGAGGTCATGAGATGACCCAACATGGGTTACCAGTTTAGTGGCTCCTGGGTCAGGGACATTACAAAGTGAAATAAAATGATTTGTTTTCTCTTTCTTACAATTTTTGGATTGTAGAAAGGAGATTAGGATGTTTCTGGCCAAGTTAATGAGATCGTTCTTGGTAGAAGCTAAACCACATACATGGAAAATACTTAATTCACCATGGCTGTGAATTGTTGTTCTTGATACATGTTGTTAAGTTGAAAGATATTTCACCATTAGGTGATTCATATTCTATGTTATTTGACTGAATTAGGATATAATTATAATTGTGGTAATGGAATGAGGTTTTTTATTTATGCATAATTTTTTGCACCTAAGGATATAGGTGGAATGCATCTTTATAGGAACACAAATAGGATGGGTTTGTAGTACATAAAGTGTACAATGCATTTTACATCCATGATCAATCTGAAGAAAATGATACCTAATAAAGGTAATGTATGTGGGTGATTATAACTAATGAATATGAATAGTTAAGGGATATCATTTATATAGAATAGTTAAGACCGGGAAAAATTTTTGGGTTGTGATAAATTCAGAATAATGATTCAGTGAATAAAAGAGAAAACCATGTAAAGGGGTGCTAAAAAAATACTTGTGGTTAAGTAAATTGTTTACCCCATGTTTACCATGACCCAAACATTGTATGCCATAGGAATGTGTTCTAAGTGTGATGATGACCATTCAGATAGCGTATGAAGAATACTTTTTTTATGGTTGGTAGAATGTGATGTTCTCCCTCAGGGGTTTAATATTATAATTCTTTATTTGAAGCATCGAGTGAAAAATATGTTTAAAAGGATAATGATTGAGTTCAACAGTGGGAATTCCTTAGGTTGTTGATTTGTTCATTTTTGGTTTGGGGTAATGAGAGTACCCTTGTTTGAGACTGTGAATTTAGATTGTGAGGCATTGGTGGTTATGATATGGCCTAGGTGGTGAGGTTAGGGAACCCTAGTGGGGTTGTGGCCTTTGGGTTGTGAGGCACTACTTAGTAATGAGAATTTGGAAACTCTCGTTGCTCGTGACCATATGGAATGCATTATGGACCTTATGGATGGTTCCTCAGTCTTGGTGTCCTTGTGAGTAGAGACCTTATGAGTTGTTTTTTCAATCATGGAGAGGATGTTTTATTCATAGTTCAAATTAATATCTAAACCATTGATATGAAACCTATAGTAAATGGTTTTTTGGTTTTCTAGTAACAGTGAGCATCAAACCGAGGGTGAGAGTTTCATTCCCATGGATTTCTTTTTTCATGTCATGATATGTATAGTTTTGAGGGAGAACTAATGGATTTTCATGGTTTTGGCCTCTGTATAGGCAGTTGGAATCATTCATCCTTCACTGTGACCTACGAGATAAGTTGTACTGGTATCCTAGTTCTTTTAGGGGTGTGTCACACATGTAGATGTTTAGGACATTGATAGTGGAACTCAGAGTGTTCTATAGTGTGGGTTTGGCCTATAGGGCTAAGTGAGAAGGTAGATTCTTGGTTTTTCCAAATGAGTTGTGGTTACATGACTATATTTTTTAAAAAATCACGGGAGAGCTCATGGGAGGTTATAGGTGGGGTGAAAGTACCCTAGAATATAAAAGCACAAGATATGCTTTAGAGGTGGTGTCAATGCATACTAAGTACAACCAGGTTTTAGTAACTAGTATAGTTGTTCCTAGTTCTTTCATAAGAGCATCCAAGTGTTTTTTATAGGAGGAATTGTTTGTTTGGAATGGTTGTCTCATATGGATTCTTGACTCACCTGTTTTTATAATGAGTAATGGAGGGGTCAAAGTTGTTTTCAAGTGTAAGAGACAAGAGCTAATGAAGTGTTCCTAAATGCTTCTGCTTGATGGTGAAATGTGTGGTAAAGGTGGTAATGTATCTGAAAAAGTTTTTATAAATGGTGTGGTTAGTGGGTAATATGTAGAGGTCGCCTCAGGAATGATGATGCTAACTAGCCTCGATACATGGTTAGGTAAGTAAGCGGGCGATGTGCTACACACATGTGAAGGTTTATTGGTGAGAGACTGTTGGTTCGATTGGTATGGTAGACCATTGTTATTATGTTGTTAGCTATTAAGGACACATCTAAAGAACTCGAGTGGTGTGGTAGAAGTAGTGACGCCTGAAATGTTGGATCATGAATGCTTTTCGATATGGTCTTGGATCATTGTTGATACAAGGTTGTTAATCACACCTGAGATGTGGTGGTTATGTGTTGATGAGATATATTTGATAGGGGATCTTGAGACCTCAAATGGTCATGGTGTACAAAATTTCGACATCTGAAATGAATAAGTTTTTTCTGGTCAACACCAAAAACTTCTTTGCGTACCTCATCTAGTGACGATCCTACCCAATATCTTGATATCATCCCACACATGTTGAGATGATCTTTTATTATGCCAAGATTCATGAAGTAGTTAGGTTGGATGGGGGACTTAACATATTATAAGATAATGGAAATGTTATATGAGGAATTTATGGTGGGATGTACACCCTCAATAGCTTCGAGTGAGGTCCTTATAATGGATAAGGTTTGGACAAATTCCTTGGGTTCCATTCACGGAATCTGGGAATGCGCACTGGGTGATGGTTTTTTCTTGTTTAGAGAAAAGGCTAGATTGCAATGTATATGTTTTTGGGTTCATCTTGTGGTCGAGTTTATGTTTCAATGGTTGGAATCTCTCTTGAAGATAAATGGTAACTACACTCATAAGTGGGGGGGGGGTGATTAGACAGTCTAGGATGTGGAGAGGAGAATACCGAGTTGATTTAATGACACCAGGATTCCAATGAAAAACATGTGAGGTGTATGTTAGTTTCCTCAAGGAGGCAATGTGGGACTTGAATGCGACGACTGATAAGCCAAGTGTTGGCATCAAGCTCAGTGTGGTTCCATGTGAAGCTTTTTATGTCTGTATAGATGTCATTGGGGATGTGGCTGGATATAATAATAGATTGGGGTGATAAATGTTATGTTATATAACTCTAACGAATATTGGGATCAAACTCGGTTAATTTTTCCTTGGGTGATTTTAGAACATACTTAAGCTGTGGTAACCTTGGGAATGTGTTGTGGTGTCATGTCGAGGGTGAAGCATTATGATAGTCTAGTGGGAAGAAATTCAGTTATGATGGAATTCTTCAGGAATCAGGGGAATGACCTAAGTGGGAATGAGGGATGATAATGATAGACATCAAGACAATAAGTACATTGGGATGGTGAGAATGGGTTAGAGTACCATTTTTGTAAGGTGGGTGTTCTGGGACAAGTCATTCATGGTTCCATGACTTGAGATAGTAAACATTGAAGGGTTTGGTGAGAGTGGCCCACCTCCGGGTTGATGTTGTAGGGGAATGTGACTTTTTGAAGTGATGCTTTACCTGAGTGAGGTTATGTTGATCTTTGTAATTGAATTGATAGTGTAGAAATATCCTCTCGAATGTTTTTGAGTGTGAATCTGGATGTCAGTTCCTGGTAATTCCCCTATGGATGTTTAGGTGTGGTGAGTTGGAACATGTTAAGTGATGTTAAGGTTGAGTTGAGATCTGGGCGTTCTTTCCTAGATAGAGGTGACTCAATGTATGTTGGGAAATGTTGTAGAAAAGAACCTTGCATTCTACTTTTGTAGATATTGAGGTTATTCACCATTAGATTTAGGAAAAAATAGTGGAAAATAAGGTCACGTGATTCAGGTCATGAGTTTTGAAGATGATCAGACTGATGGGGTTCTAGTTGATTCCTCTATGATGAGTTGTTGGTTTGTGCAATGTTCCACCTTCATTGGATAAGGAACTATTTTCTATGTTTTCTATGTGATGTTCTAGTGGTTTTTTTATTTAAGAGCATGTATTCATGAAATTATTTTAGTTCGTTTTGTGTTATTGGTGAGGGAGACATCTAGGGAAGGTCTATTCCCTTGATCTTGGATCGGTAGGCATTTTGATGTGAAAATAGAAACATGGGAAATGAGAATGGGTAGGCAGGCCGAGTATCATGATCTCTAGTTATGAAATCCTAGTGATGCTTGGATGAGAGGCTTGAGGATGGGACATTGTAAGGAGTGTAGGTTGTAAAATATCAAATATCTCATCTTGATATATTTACGTGATTATATTTTAGTTGAGTCCATTATTTTGGTCAAAATAAGTTTTTCCCATGTTCATAAGAAGGATCATGGGGGTGTTCCGAGGGTTCAGGGCATGAACGTGGAAGAAAATGGGGGGTCTTGGGCATGTTTTGAGGATTGGTCATTGGGATTGCAAACCGTGCGAGAATCCCAAGAATCTATGTGAGGGGGGAGTCTTCTCGGAATAGCATGCACATGGTTTTCACATGGTTTGGAAAATTGTGTGTCCTATAAAAATTTAGAAAATAAAAAAAAACCTTTATGAGATTTTATTACCAACTTGTTAATTCTCTCTTTCTCATCCCATGGACCCTAGAAACCATCCAAGAAACCATGATCTTCCATGATGTGATTATCCATCAATTATTGGTTGTTTTGAGTGCTGTTAGTTATAGATCAAAGATCCTAGTAAGGCGTGTCCCATACTTTCTTCTCTTCTTTATTTAGATACTGAATCTCTTCCTTCTCCCCATAAAAAACTCTAAACCCATTTTTTATGAGTAGATTTAGGATGAGGTATAAAAGGACAGTTGAATTTGGATCTATGGATTCTATTGACAGTGTGTTCATCCTCAGATTCTATGTAGGTGGTCTATATTTGTTATCCCATAGTTTTATTATAGATTTGCGCAAGGAAGATTGTATTCTTATTTTCCCATTTTTATTTTCTTGATCCCATTGTGTTGTTTTTTAAAAATGTGTGTCTAAGTGACCAATTAAACCCCTCACAGCCACTGTGGGATGTATAGAGGATGACCTAACCACATTAGGGAACCCCAAGGTGTGCACCATCATTCCCGGACCTAGAGAGTGGTAGGGATAAGTGAATGACTGATGAATAATAATATGGAACCTATGAATAACATGTTTTATTGGTTGGTTAAATTTTAAGTGGAATGATTAATGTTGTTTCTAGGTTTATTAGGCCACATATGTTGTTTTGGAAGGACATGAAAAGTGGAAAAATGGTTCGAAAGAGATTATATCGATCATCTAATGAATTTTTTTCGAAGAAATACCTACAAGGATTACTGCATATTAAATGGTGAACCTGTAATTTTTAAATGGTATTGAAAATGGATGAATATGTTGAATGGGTTAATACATGGGATTATGGGGTAGGGATTAATGATTGAATATAGAAATTGGGTGTGCCTTGTGAGATAAGAATTGTACATTTATTGCTTAAGTGGTTAAATGCTTGTGAAATCATAAATGGGATTAATGGGTTAATATATGTTAATTGATGAATAGTTGCTAAGGCATTGGTATTGTTTAATGCACATAATGGGTTAAGGACAATGTGTACTAGGATAAATGCCTATGAATTATAAATAGTAAATATACTATTGGGTTATGGAACAATATTAATTCACATGTTGTTTTTTAGGAATTGTGAACTCTAATGGAAGTGTTTATGATTGGTTGTGTTTTGTTATGGTTGTGGTGATTTGATAAATAATAATGTAAACATGGATTGGTAGAGTGGAGTATTGACATGTGTTTCTTTTCCCATGGTTTTTATTAGACCAAGGATCTAAAATCCAACCTATAAATTCATAGGACATGTAAGGATACATAGGCTCTATTCCCCTAATAGTTTCATTCCACCCAGACTGAGGCTTTGCAGTTAAGATAATGAGTTTATGTGATATGTGTATCCCTAGTGAGATAGGGACATGACTTATTTCCACCATTCATAATGATTTATTTTATTATACCCATGTTGAGATGATGTATTTTCCTAACCCAAAGATCATGTGTTATAAATGGATTATGTTGTAAAAATGGTAAATGAAATGGAATTTGGATATATGGTAGTCATGAATTAAATGAACTTTCTTAAATAATGGAAGCTAAAATATCCCTTATTTACATACCATTTAATATACACTTTCATTCACTATCTGTTAGATGAGATATTTTTTAGACACCATTGGTGGTGTCAAGCTGAGTTTTATAATCACACCCTACTTGGTCCGCTATTGGGTACCCGTGTAGATTTCTTTATTGAAGGTATGGACAAGGAAAATGCCCTAATATATGATGAGAAGTTTTTCAAGGGATGTACATGAAGAAGGATTCAGAATTATAGTCAGGAACCATTTGGTGATTTGTCTGTTGATTTTATTTTTTTAGGTTTATTAACTAAAACTACTAGTATGTCAAGACCTTGTTAATATTGAATTATGGTTTGTAATGAGTTGGGAGATGTTTGGACTGCATGTTTATTAGATGTTTCATAATTGTTTTCTATTTATAGGGTTTTATGATATGTTTTACTCTAGTAAACTGGTTATAGTATCCAGACATGACTCATTATACCTTCACCTCTAGTTGGAATCCTTTGGAGTAAGGGGAGGCACCCTTGAAATCATTTGTTTACTCAGCTCATGGCACCTATTTAGTGGTTC
Source organism: Viscum album (assembly GCA_963277665.1). NCBI lineage: Eukaryota > Viridiplantae > Streptophyta > Magnoliopsida > Santalales > Viscaceae > Viscum > Viscum album. Next base: position 53,926,536 of record OY728143.1, on the reverse strand, counting down.
CCAGGTTAGGGAAGTCACACATTAAGGTTAAAATTTATAAATAAAATTTATTCTCGTTGAAACCCCATTGTCCAATGAAATGAAGAAAATTTTCAACAAAATTTCATAATTTCATAATAATATTTTTACCCTTTATTATCCAATTTACCCGTAACCATTGAAAATAAAAATTTACTAATGTTACTATTCATAATATCTTAAATATTCTGTTGATCATATTAGAATCCAAATATAATACAGATTACAACCATTTATGTCCTTTTTTCTAATTTAGTTCACTGAATTGAAAAATTAAGTTTAATGCTAATCCTCCAGACATCGTGAAAAGGACGGTAAAAAGATCATACAACATTTCAATAAGTCTATATATCTAATTTCAATATAAAAATGATTAAAATTAACTTAAATGGTTTACTATGTGTTTAATTGATCCATTTTTACCTTAAAAATTTATTTAATCTATAATATAAATTAATATTAATAAGGATGTTTTTAAGTACATTAAAATATTTTTCACAATTCCCAAAAAATGAAACTCCTCCTAAAAATTCTAAAACACCACTGAAAGTTAATTTTGACATTCCAAATTCAATTATTTTTTTAATTTTATCAAATTAAATTTATTATACTGTTTAAAATAAATATTATAATTATTAACAAAAAGACATAAAACAGTCACTTTATGAAAATAATATTTCTAAACATATAAACACTTTAAAAAATATTTTAAAATTCATTATAAATATTATTTTTTATATGAAAACATTATAAATAAAATTTAATAATTTATTATTAACATTAATATTACTTTTTAATGGATATTTTATAACTATCATATTTTAATAACTATAATAATAAATTGATGTTTTGTAATGACTCGATGTTACATGTAACACAAGAAATGTCAATGTTTCATGTTGCACAAACATAACATGGTGTCATTTGAAACAAAATAATTTTTTTGTACCTTTATATAATTATATAAATTTATATATATTGTTACATCATGAACCAAATATCAAAAATATTAAATTCATTCTAAAAACACACACAAAATCTGGGTGTGTTACAATGCTCACCCATGTTTCATGTCTCTTATTCATAGTCTTACTAGAATTTCAGATCACCCCTTATTCTGACTTATATCCTCAAAATACTAATTCTACTGATGAGAACATGAGGGAAAATAAGAATCTAGATATTATGTAAATAAATAATTACAATATTTTATTATATAAATGTGTTCTATTATCCTAATTTTCCCAAGACTCTATTGTTTTAGGTACTGGTTGTGTAACAATTTTATGTATCATATCTATAAAATAATGTAATAATCATGTAATGAAAGTAGTGTGTCAATATTTGTCACTAGATCGTGGACATGTTATTTAAGTAATTATGATTAGAGAACATTAGTGAAACCCCTTATTTTGGAAAATGTATATATAAGAATCGACAATTTTTTTTGAAAAATGATAAACAAAGGGATCACACAATATATGAATTTAGAGTTATATTCCCAAAACAATTAATTATTTATTCATGACATTTTGACTTATGTTTTGATAAAAATTTTATATTTCAGAAAATGGTGCGAACCATGAGAAACTCGGCCACAAAACCATGTGCGGCACAATATATTGAATTCCCAAAAAATATCACCAATAACATGGAAGGTCGAGTTCAAAATTTCTTGTTGATTCTTACCTAGCTATCATAGGATACGAATAACAACCTGAATAATTTTGAATATCCTCCTGCACCTAAAAGAGAGAAACTTCATATCATTTCTTTTATAAGAAGAGAACCTTCAAAATTTAGTGGATCTTCAGATCCACAAGTCCGAGAATGTGGGTCAACTCAATGTAGATGATCTTTTCTATGATTCACTATTCAAGGACCTAGAAGGTGACCCTATTTATTCATCATTTAGATGGAGAAGTCTTCCAATGGTGGTAACTAATTAAGAGCACAAAGAAAAAGGATTAATTTGTATATATGTAGTGGGAATACTTTAGAAAAATATTTTTTAAACAATTATTTCCCTAGAACATTTCATTAGAAGAAGGAGAGAGAATTTATATTGAAAATGAAAAAAATGAAAAAATATCCAATATTACAAATAAAATTTCACAAAGATTTTAAGGTATGGCTAAGGATTTTTTATAAACAATGAATGAAAAATAGATAGATTCTTTAGTGGTTTAAAACCACACCATTGAAAGGCTCTAAAAATTTGAGGATTTGGGAGTTGTGAAGATGTTTTTCAATATGTTTTAAATATGGAGATCTAGTTTAGTAAACACTCCTTGGGTTATGTATATAATAAATGAATGATATATTTTCAAGCTGAGGTATCTAATGCCAAATGAGGAATGAAATATCATCCAATCGTATCTGAAAAATTTGGGAAGATGTATCATGGGAATGACCTCAATGGGAAGGAGAAATTCATCAACTATGGGAGAGAGGATCATATGGATCCTGAATTTTGAAGAGTCACATGGAAGATGGAAAATGTGGGTGATGAAAGGAGAGAACCATCTATATATAAATGCTTTAATAGTAGAGTGAAATGGAATTATGAAATCCATTTTACTAAATCCTTATGTCCTCGAGGGAAATCAGGATCTGTAGCCACCAATGCCAATAGAGCAAGGGAAATATTTTTCCATCACAACTGTTCATGTAGAGACTAACAATGATGTAGTGATAGGTATTTTGGTAATTCGTTCATGAATAGAAAAAAAATTTTATTTGACTATTTTTCTAAACATTTATTCATTTGATGGATGTTTAATAGAATAATTGAAACACAATATAAAAATATGGGGTTTGAGTTTTCTTTGTGAAAAAAATGGGGATATTATTTCATCCAATATATATAAATCCTCCACAGTTACTGTTTGTGGATAAAACCTACCAGAAAATATTTTCTTCCTTCCTTTGCGGGAGATTGTTTCTATATTGGGTAGGGATTGGATATCATTATACAAAACCAATATCCACTAATAGGAAAGGATGATCACTCCTCAAATCTAAAGGAATCCTCAAACTCTATTCTAGTGTAAGGATTTTGATAAATCCTTTTTGGATAAAATATATCAACTGTGGATAATATTGACTAATGAGAAAGAAAATCTAGCTCGAATAATTGATAAAAATGAGAGAATCATGCACTAAGACTTGACCATTGTGAGGGAATAAACTGATGTGTTCCCTAATTAATTTTCGAGACATCTTCTTGTCTCATAGGATGACTTGTAAATATAAATTACTTCATGATCTCTTTCCATAACAAAGACACCTTATATTATAGACACCATTGAGTTTGAGGATTTGTATAAGAAGTTATAAGAGAATCTGGACAACAATTTTAAATTATAGAGTGCTTTACCATAGGGTGAACCAGTCATCTTTTTCAAAAAAATGATTTATCAATGCTACTATGTAGTAATTATTTTGTGCTTAATAAAATCAAGAAAAAGATAAAGTATCTTGTTATATAAATAGGTGAAATGTTCAATAAAAAATGTGGGGTCATTTATTTCTCTAAGTTGGAACTTCAGTTAGTATATATTAAATTATAGGTGAGGATGAATGATATTCCCATGATTTCATTTCGAACATTGTATAGACACTATGATTTCATAGTGTTACCCTTTGGGAAAACTAATTATACTGAAGTATTATTGGACATTATGAATAGAGTCTTTAGATATTGACTCGTCAAATCTGAGGCCGTCTTAATTGATGTTATTCTGATGTACTCCAAGGTAAAATAAGAACTTGAGGGTCATTTTAATATTGTTCTAAATACATTGTGAATATGAGAAATTTATAAAAATTAATGTAAATGATTGTTTTGGATGGTGGAAGTATCATTCTTGGGGATTGTAGTCTATTGAAAATAAATAATTATGGTAGCATCAAAGACCAAGTCAATAAATGAGTGGCTTAGGTCAACATCTTCCATGAAGATATATAGTTTTCTAACTCTAGGTGCGTATTATTATATTATTGTAAAAAAACATATCATGATTTTCATAAAAACTAACCAACATAACTCCAAATTGGGGAATTTTTGTACGGGATTGTAAATGTGATGATTCATTCAATGAGTAAAAAAAGAGGATTATCACAGCCCAAATACACACACATTCAAGAAGTGGGGAACTGATTTTTGGTATATAGTGATGCTTCAACAAATTAATAAGGCTATGTGCTGATTTAAAAATATAATGTTATAACCTACAACCCATGGTCTTTGAAAATTCATGATAAAATATATTATATGGATGATCTTTTGTTAGATGTTGTGATGTTCACATTGAAAATTTGGTGTCATTATCTCTATGGGGAGAAGTGTGAAATATATATTTATCATAAGATCCTCGTATATATTTTCACACAGACAGAATTTAATTTGAACCAGTGAAGATTGTTAGATCTCATCAAGGATTACGACTGCTTAATCCATTACCATCCTAGAAATGAAAATAAAGTAGAATATTTTATAAATAGAATAGACATTGAACAATTATCAATGATGAGAATTGAGATGTATCCAATCATCTTGGACCTCTAAGAGATGAAAATGGGATTAATTTTTGATGGAACATAATAAAACCTTTCTCAAATTATTTCTAAACAATCCCTTATAGAGAAAATAGAAGATTTCCAAAGTAATTATGAAAAAAATAAAAAAAGTTCAAAACAATCTAAAATGGGAAATCCATAGAGTTCTAATTGGATGGGGAAGTATTCATGAGATGTGGGTCCCAACTATGTATATAATAAAATATAGAGATAAATAAAAATATTTTAAATGAACCACATACCTCAACCATCTCTATTCACCTAGAGATCAAAAATATGTATCATGTTCTCTGAGAAAACCATTTGTTGGGCAATATGAAGAATGATATCGCTTAATATACATCAAATTTCCTAGTTTGTCTGCAAATGAAGGATGGAAGGAAAAAATCTTAAGGGGATTATTAAACCATTACCTATACAAATATGGATGTGGGAATACATTGAAATCAATTTTTGTGAAAGGAATTATGAATACATCGAGAGGAAAAAATGTTAAATGGGGTTTCCTGGATCATCTCACAATGATAGCCCACTTTATAAAACAATTTGTGAGGACTTATCACTGGATCAACATGCGTGTATATACGTCAGAGAAGTGGTGACACATTATACTGTAATGCGAAAAAAAATTTCTCATCGAGATCTAAGATTCACCTCCATGTTATAAAAAAAATCTCATATTCTCTAAAACCTGAGCTTAGCTCCTGTAAGTACTATCATCCTCAAACTAGTGGCAAATAAGAATAGAATATTTGGACATTGGAATACATTTTGAGAGCATGTTATTTGAACTTGAAAAGTGTATGGGAACAACGTCTACCTATGTCTATGTTCTCATACAATAATAGTTTCCAATTGAGCATACAAATGGCTCAATATAAATCCCTTTTTGGGAAAAGATGCAAAATATCGACATGCTGGGATGAAGTTGGTGAACATAAGTTGGTAGGAACTAAAATGGTCGTGAAATGTTAGAGAATGTGAAAACCATGTAGCAGCACATAAAGACAGCCCAAATTATATATAAGGTCATTGTATTCAATCATCTACAAGACCAATATTTTGTGGTCGGACACATATTATTTCTACAGATATATCCACGAAAGAGGATCAAGATATTTTTGATGAAAGTATAGATGAGTCTCGGGTACATTAGCCCCTTCGAGATTCATGATCAAGTCATAGTTGTTCCCTATCCACTAGCAGTTCCACCAACCATGTCATAAGTACATGATAGATTTCATGTATCACCCATTTGGAATTACAAACAAGATCTATCACATGTACCAAATCTGGAGGTGGTATAGTAGGAAAATAATATCTATTACAAGGAATAACCGATGATGATCCTGTACAATAGAGATAACATTATACACAAAATGAATACTCACCTATTAAAACTACTATGGGAGAACCATATATATTAATCGGAAATATGGTAACCAGAGGATGAAATGAAGGATAAGTTCCATCACTTTTTTTCACTATAATATGTAAAACTAAATTTTAAGTGAAAAATTTTCATAAGGGGGAAGTATGTAAAAACCCAAAATTTCATCAGTGGATTCTCGCTTATTATGATTATCCCATATTATATAAATCAAATAAAACTCTTAGATTACACAATATAATCTAAATAAATTTTTAATGAATGAATTAATAGGTATTTTTACATGTTAAGGAAGCTTTACCAATTGAATAATACCGAGGCCTTTGTAATAGTAACATGAATATTATGAATAATAATCAAGAAAATAGAATCGTAACCTCGCCTATGAAAGTATATATCAAATTTAGTAATATTATTAACAAAAATATATCATATTTATATCTTTTTATAAGTAAATAAATGTTTTAAAAATGATAATTTAGGTGTAGGTGATTTTATAAAACATAATTTTTTACATAAAATTTAATAATTAATGTAATGATATAAAATAGTATATATTTTCAAAAAATTATTGATAAATTAAAATATTAATTTCTTGTTATTATAATATAATTTTATGAGAACTTAATTTATTTTTCAAAGTGTTGTAAAATATAATATAATTTTAAAAATAGTATATTTCAATTACAAGATTACTTTAATTGGAAATTATATTTTAAATATATAAATTTTAATTTTTTTTTGAAATTTAGTTCATTTTTAAAATATATATGTCAAAGGAACCTTTATGGAATTTTTTTGAGGTTTTATTAAAATACTTGAATTATTTATGAATAGTAAAATTTGATAATTTATGATAAAAGATAAATACATGAATGTTTTAGTCATTGTTGATGTAATGATGATTTTAGAAAAAAAAATATTGAACTCTCCTTAATTATTTTTATATTTTAATTTCTATATTTAACATATTCATTGTCTTGTTCCATAATAAAAAATTATTTAATTAAATAATTAGAAAACAACCCTCCATCTCTTATAAATATCACCAACCACCACCTCTTCTCACCACACCATAAAAAATTCCAATCATGTCTGATATCTTATAATTGACATTCCCAAGCCCCTAACCCATGATTATGAGCCTAATTTCTTAACAAAATACAAATTCCTTTTCTCTAAAGAGGGTCTGAAGGAGACGAAAAAGAAAAAGTAAAGTCCTATTTCATTTTATTTAATTTACCTTCAATTTCATTTATTTTCTTATCCCTTCCACACCTTCAATTATAAAAGACTGATGGAAACTATTTTATTTTTTATATGATATAATGTTATTATGTTAATGGATTAATTAATCTTCAAATATCTCCCATTTTCCTATTATTATAAAAATGAAAATATGAGATGTTGTGTGTTGATTTACCACCACTGTGGATGGTGCATTTTAATATTTCAATACCTTTATCAAGGCTGGTCAAAAATAATTATTATGGTTAAATAATATTTTATTATAAATATAATATTTTAGATAATGTTCTAGATCCTATATATATAGATGATGTTATAAGATCATAATGGTCGTAAAATCCTCCAAAATAAATCAAATCATTTTCATTAACTATTCATCTAATGATTCATCCTCATATAAGATAAAAAAGTGATATAAAAGATCATTTAACCTTATGTAAGTTAATTAATAACATATAATATCAATTTTATATAATTATACAATTTTTTTATGAAAATCAATATATGTATGCAAGTGGAACGATCATGAAAACCAGGAAAACAAACACTCCTTGAATGATGGAATTGGACACTATAACACATCATAATGTCATTAAATGATCTTTATAAAATTAAATTGAATAAAATACATGTATAAGAGGTTATATAATTTATTAATTAATAGATCTAATTTTATTACAGTTAATTTTAATGAGATTAAAACATTCAGTCCAGAGGTAAGGGGATTCGAGAACCCAACTCAATTTGAATGGGTTTTTCCATATATCACATCGTTTTTAGAATACATGTTCTTCTAATGTTACCTAAATTTTTTTTTATCCTTAACATATGTTTTTGGGAATATAAATTTTTTCAAATTTTATTTTATGATAAATAAAATTATTTTTAAAAAATTAGCTATTCTTTTTAAAAATAAATCATTTACTCCTCATGAGATGCTTCTTCTTCAGTCAAGATTAATAATTATTATAAAAATTATATTATTACCTCATTCTTTTGGGAACCCCAAATGTTATTAATGAATATATATTTTATGAAACAAAAACCAATCCTTTCCATATGTACATTTAATTCCAATATATCAATATGTTCTATATGTAATACATGATTATGTAAATGTTATAATATGAAGGGTGCACCAAGAATTATTTATAAGTCCAATCCATTGGGTAATGTAATTTATCTCATCATAAATTGTGAAATATGCATGAAAATGAAGCTATATTTTTCAAAAATGATGATTTTATGATGATGAACATATGTTATGAATGAAAATGATGTTTTCATTGTTTACAACCTTGTGTGGTAGTCGACCACTATGCCAAAATATTTTATTTTTATGAAATTTTTCAATACATGCCATTATATTAATGAATCGTCTCCTGATTATGATTATGATACTTTTATTATGATATGATGATGATTTTTGCTAATCCATGTTTCATTTCTCTTATACATCCTCTAACTGGGCATTTAGCACACCCATTCATTTCATCTATTTCCCCATGAAAATAATTGTACTAAGGAGAAAAGAATAGATAAAAAAGATAGAGAATATGGATGTAAATGATGTATATTTTTCATTATGTAATTTTTTAGTATGGTCCTAATTTTCCAAAGAGACTAATCCTATAGATTATGTTTGTGTTACATTTTGATGTTTTTTTATCTTTAAATTGAGGTTATAATCATATATGAAAATTTGGTTCACTATAATTATTATATATAATATTATAGGAATTTTACTTCCAAAATAGCTATGTTATATAAATGTGTTGGTATTAGAAACATCTATATTTTAAATATTTAACTAAAAACCAATTATTTTTGGGAAATCACATAAATACATCCTAAGAATATTTTTATCATTGGAAATCACAAATTGATTTAACTATTTCTAATTAAAATATAAATTTTGAATATTTTGCCTTTTAAAACAAAAATATTACATAATGAAAATTTATTTTATAGAAAATATGTTTTTCAGTACTGCATTTTATTAATTATTTACCATTTAAATATTATTATAATTAATATTTTATCATATTTGTGTTTATTTTTACTATATTAAAAAAAGTGTAAATTGATAATAATTTTTTTTTATTTTTTTTATTATCATGTGATATATATTATCAAACATAGTATGTGTTTTAGTGTATCCAAAATATCAGTTCATTATAGTGAATCTGGGATTAATGTTTTGAATTTTTTCATTCCCATCTGTTTTATATAATTCTCATGTCTTATGATTCTGATAAGTCTACCTATTTTGGTTTTATCTAATCCCATCCATTATTGATGATATTTTTTGGAATATATTCTATCTGGAGGGTGAATATATGTAATCACTTGTCATTGATCTTTAGTAATTAAAGGATTATTAATAGATACAACAGGGAAGTATGCTTTTACCATTTTGCTTATGATTGATTTCCCTCAATCTAATTAAATTATAATATTAAGGATCAAATATTTCATCGACAACTAAAATTTTATTTTGAAATAATTTAAATTTTATTTGATCCAATGGAATTCACTCCCAATGGAAGGGTTATGAAACTTGGTTATTTTAACTTTTCACATTGTGTTCAGTGTTGATTGGAAAGGCAAAAAGGATGTTTTGTCTTTATTATTTGTAATCTATGATGACTTTTAAAAATAGAGATGGTTATAAATGATGATTTTAAATGCACATAGAATATTCTACCTAGTGATGGATTGGTGGTTTATGTATATTCATGTGAGAGAATAGGGATGTTACCTAGAATATGTGGGTGTGTGTGTATATGTGAAAACATTGATGATATACCAAATTGGATTAAACTAACTAATTCTACCTTGAAAATGGGAATCTAACTTTTGGTTATATTTGTTTATAAAAACCTATTCTTCTTATTTTGTATGTATTGTGAAAAAATATTTATCTGATTGGATGTTCCTCTAATATGTTTTATAGAAATGAGAGCTAATAATATTCTTTTCATAGTGGCTTGTGGAAAATGTAATTAGAAGTTACCATCTATTTTGTAATTGTAACTCCCCAAGATTTTACATTATGAGATGCTGCTTTGACGGGTTTGCTGCTTGTATTTTCAAAAATGTTTTGTAGGAACTACCTTCAGAACTCCCTTCGATCCAATAGCATCGCAAAGGAACTCACAAGTGCGCTTTTCCAACAATGCAAGGACGGGACATCCTCAACAACGGAGGACCCCTTCACCCACCCAACGTCTACAACACTGGGTTTCAGATGCGCTGATCCGAGAGTACCACATGAATGGTACTCTCCCAACGGTGGAGGCGGCCATGCATGCCCTCTAATCCTTCGAGATTTGCCGGTCGCCTACCCAGGAGCGACCACAAAGGCGGATCCAGACAGCCACTGTCAATGTCTCAAGCCATTTCGGGAGTCTATCCCAGGAACGGGACTATGCGTACCTCCCTTATCTTAGGGAGTTGGATGAGGTCGACATTGAAGAATTCATCCCTACCGAATGGGGGTTCCACTCCAAGGCCCCCCACTGGAAGACGTCATCGCAGTCACACCGCGACCCAACATCCTCACGACGATGAGGATGTCTCCTCGAGGATTCAGGCCCACGCTCCACAAGCTCCGGCTCCTCGGACTGCCCAATGATGGTGGCAGACATACAATCAGGGACCGGTCATCACCCTGGTCCCAGAGGAGGAGCTCCACTGCCCAACCACAGAGACAAACCACGAACATGCACCTAAAAATTTTCGCTCCTCCCGAGCCCGCCATCCCGACATGGCGGCATCGTACGAGCCAGAGCGCACCCCCGCCGAGCTCCACCAAGCCCTTCACTCACACATGATGACACTTACCGGGCATGAATCTCTCCCTGCCCAGGGTCGTGAAGCCCACCAACCTGACGTGGTGGCGACCCGGCACCTACAGGACAAGATCCTAGCAGTTTCTTCTGACGCCCTCCATCCTGATATGGTAGCGATCCACGAAGCCCGCCACCCAGATGTGGCGGAAACTCATACGCGGTAACGTATCCCCGCCAACAAAGGCCACCGACTCGACATGGTGTGAAACTAATATATGTAGGGCCAGCTCCCTGTGGATGCAAGTAAATCACACCACCCCGATGTGGCGGCAAACTGAGAGATAACCCGGCGTATCCCGTTACAGGGGAAGGTTCGTTCACCTACCACGACATAGGAGAATTGTCAGTACCCACTGACCACTGGAGGACCAGAGCAGGATATTCCTACTCCGGTACATGAATGGGCCTTCATACCTATTCCAGACAATGATGTCTCTCTACATATCCTGGAAATGATGGAGGAGTAGGTATTGATCCCAGATAATATCTTGCAGACTTGCCAGAATGAAATTGCATTAGCGGAAACAGCAAGGACTCAGGCCCGTGAGACCATCTCCCCAATTGAGGTGACTCATATAAGAGACGAGATAGCCATCTCGGAGCAGATCTACATCCCTGCTTTTTCCTAGGATGGTCGCCAGCCATATTCCGCGTAACATGGGAAACCAGATCGAGCAGCTTCACTTGTTTCAACTGGGGGACACCCGTCCATCATAGTGGATGCTCCAGAGAAGGTATATATCCCTGATAAAAGTAAATATGTTTGTCGGTGTATCCCGGTAGCATCACGGGACCCAATTATATAGGGACCCAAATGTGAAGGCCGTTGTCAACAACAGACGGTCCTGGGTACCCCCAGGAAAGCGCCTTGAATGCACCGAAGGCAGTCGGAAAATAAAGGGGGAGTTCATGACTCTGCTCTGCTGGAAGATGGGTTTCTTGAAGCCATTAAGCCTACATCAAAGGCTCAGAACCCTTCCCCTCCAATACAATATTATGGGAGTGGCAGTAGTAGTTGCGATGGTCCTCCCTACAATGTCGCTACCAACAGCTCTGAAGGTCCTCCCCAAAGCACCTGTGGGGGCCTCCCCCGCGTGCATATAACGATCGATCATGATAGCTCCTATTTTGATGCGAGTAATGGAAACCCTCCACGTGACCAGATGATCAACTATCAAGAAGGTCCTCCACTTGCTGCGGTCCACCCTGAAGGTCCTCCCCGGGGTATACACTGCAGTCACTCCCCATGTAGTGGGACCACAGATTGTGATATTAGTCCTCGCTATCATAGTCACAACTGCAGAGGCCCTCCCCGCAGTGACGTGTCATCATGACAAGAAGGCCTTCCACATGTTTTGGCCTTCCCTGAAGGTCCTCCCTAGCGGTTACGCTGCAACGGAACTCCACACAGCCAGACATCAGATCACGGTGGTAGACCTCACCACCCTGACAATAGAGGTCGTCCCTGTAGATACATTAAGCAATGAGAAGGACCTCTCCTCATTGTGGTACATTCTGGAGGCCCTCCCCAGGATGTAGCCTACAAATATTCTCCCTACGGTAACAGTAATGGTAGTCCTCTTCATTGTCGTAGCTGTGATGGTAGTCCTCGCCACCATGACCGCAATTGCGAAGGTCCTCCCCGCAATGGCCCCAAGAAACAAGAAGGTCCTCCCCTTGTCGCGGTTTGTCCTGAAGGTCCTCCCCAGGATGCACGTCGAACGTTAATCCATGATGTTCATCCTCACCATGATGGCAGTTTATGCGATGGTCCTCCCCATAATGACGATGCGCATCCAGAAGGTCCTCCCATTATTGCGAAATGCCTTGGAGGTCCTCCCCAGGGTGTGCACTGCAAAAGTTCTCTATCCGGTGAAGAATCAAGCAGTAATGGTAGTCCTCACCATTATGACCTTCATTGTGGAGTTCCTCCCCGGGATGATGTTTCGTATTGACAGGAATGTCCTCCTCCTTTCGAATCAAGCATAGAAAATCCATCATATGCCGAGGCACTTAGAAGGACGGGATGAAGAATGTCAGATCCCCAGTTAGTCACCGACGACATCCTTCTTCAATTAGGAGATGGTGTAGGTCCGCGTTCATCCTATGAACCACCTCGGAATCGCTCACATGATGATTCAGCACCTACCGGTCCCACCACCTCCGACCACACTGGCTGTGAACGTCTCTGTTAGGCTGACCAGGTAGAAGATTCACTAGGAGAGGAGTATGCCAATATGTTGTGCCTAAGGAAATAGCTGGCCAGAGATGATATACTAGTTATGTTTTGGCCTACGGCCACCTCTCAGTTCGACATACTCAGAGAGTTGTCGGAAGAAAGCGTGCATGGTATCCGCCATAATATATGGACGACCCTCTGCTGGCTAAAATCGAGTTTCCTTCCCTATGAAGGGTATGTAGACCACGTCAAGATGATAGGAGACCTCCTGCATCATATCAACTTGGCGGCACATCCAACGGCGCGGCGACAGCGCCCTGAGAGACGTAAAGGAAACATGAAGATAGCCTGCCTCTATGTGTTGCACCAACTGCGCCGCCTCATTGGTGATGCTCCAATGGAAGTCCATATCAAGGGATGGGGAGAACATGGAGATTTGAATTTCACTCCGCTCCCTACCCATAAGAACCCGTTTGACATGCTGTTTTACAACGTCATCATGTCGAGACGGAGATTGAGTGGTCTTCATGTTCAGGAGAGTCAAAACAGCAAATAGAGTCAGGCCTTCAGTAAGTCCCTAAAGTGTTAGGCCTGACAGGAATGAGCCATTCAAGAACTCCTGGATCAGGCCACCGAGAGAATAAAACAGGCCTCTTTCCTAAGAGAGTCCAATCAGTGATCTTTTCTTGCCTCCCCAGAAGGGATTGATCCACAGGTGAATTCGACACCTAATCCGGTTCACCCCTGAATGGGGGAACATGAGATCAGGCAGGTCGCGATAGTAGTAGCTACTATAGCAATCCCAGGTCAACCCCATCCTGTAGGTCTGGGCGAATTTTTAACAACAAATGCCCCCGTAAGACCACTAAAACTAGGAAGAGACTCAATGTCCATGGAACAGAGATGACCCTAGCCCCCAGGGATGGGGGCATTATTACCCCCTCAACAAAAACCTCCCCCACGAGAATCATTATTCTCTCGTCTAGGGAGGACACTCAGAAGAGGATGTTCCCATCCTATCCCATCATTTGAATCATCATCCCCTCCGAGAAGAAGGCGCAACGTGAGGTCGCATCCAAGAACTCTCTACGTCACCCTTCGTCAAAAAGTCCGAAGGAAATCCCATGACACAAAAGGGAAGGCAAGCAGAAGATGCTGGAGGTCCTTTTCCCGTTTGGAGGATGACATATTCTCGGCCCCGTGATATGCATCTATCAACATCATAGAGGTTAACCCCATGGGTGACACCATAGATACTGCAAATTAGGAGGGATTGGGAGAAGATAGTTTCAGATAGGCTGTGACTCACAACGAACCACCAGATGTGCACACCCAGAACCAGAGGGACGCCCTAAACATGTTCTCCCCTTCAGCTAACCTTCCTCCACCTACCCAGCGACCTTCCAACAAAGATAAGAATAAAGGACTGGTTACCCTTAACCTGCCTCCTTCTCTCGACAAAAATGATCCACTCACGATCGAAGAGAGGTTCGCTCGACAGGAATAGGAGTTGAAGGAATTGAGACAGCTTAACGCCGAGCTAGTCTAGAGAAACCACCTTATTAAATGTGTGTCCCAGGAGGAACCACATCATGCACTCCCAGAAAGTGCACCTCAAAGGCTAAGGTTTTCCCCGACAAACGAAATACGGTCAGGGCTCCCGTCCAATGAGGTGCCTGGTTCATCCAGCTACCTAAACGTGGATGATGAATACCAGGATTTCCCTACACTTAGGAGGCAACCAGAGCAAGTATGATCGAACCCTTCGTGGGTACCCCTAACAGAATATGCACCCTTGGTGCCAGCCAATCCAGATCCTCACGAAATGCCTCCGGCTACACCTGGCCAGGACCGGGCCCAACAGGATGTAATCCAAGGACTCACCAACACC
The DNA here is from genome assembly GCA_963277665.1 of Viscum album. Lineage (NCBI taxonomy): Eukaryota > Viridiplantae > Streptophyta > Magnoliopsida > Santalales > Viscaceae > Viscum > Viscum album. Next base: position 53,911,375 of record OY728143.1, on the reverse strand, counting down.
ATCGGGGCACTAACAGCTCGATTGCAGGTGATGGAAGGACGATGTGCTCTGATACAGCCCGAGTGGAAACACTACCCAGATTGGGTGACCAACACACCACCTCCACCCAATTTTGTGAGCCATGTATTTCATATATTCAATGGATTAGGCGATCTGGAATAGCGTCTGATGCACTACGCATCCTATTGGGTCCCTATGATGGGAACTCCAGAACAACAAGAAGCAGTGAAAATCATATGCTTCGTACAAACCCTATCAGGATATGCCTTCGTCTGGTATACGAGTCTGCCAGCCCAGTCAATCAAAAGTTGGGAAGACCTTTGACAGTAGTTCATGTTCCAATTTAGCTCAACATTGCCTAAAACAACAGTCAGCGATCTCATGAACTGCAAGCATAGGTAGAACGAGAGGGTCTCAGATTTCATCGCCAGATGGAAAGGTCTGACCTATTCCCTGAATAAGCCAATGCCTCAGGATGAGATAATAGCCATATGCATCGATAATCTTCTAGATGGGCTACGAACATTGCTCATACCAGTAGAGTGCACCACTGTCTTCCACCATCTCTCGGCAATTGCCCAGAGAATTGAGGACACCCTACAACGGACTAATTCGAAGTCCCGAATAGCCTCTCAGGCTCCTGCGAAAAGAGCCCCTAGAGTTTAAGTGTCCGCTGTCACACTCAAGTTGGCCCCTCTGCCCGCTCCACCACTCATGACTCCACCAAATCATCAAGGTCCCCCTACATATCAGCGGCCTCCCCCGCCTAAACGGGACAATCAGCAAGGACCAAAGCGAAACTAGTTTGAGTAACAAAGACAAAAATTATACTCGTTCTGGGATGATCACGACCATGAATACTTCATTGCTGCCATGAACTGAAACTTTCTCTGCCTCCCAGAGCCGAGTAGACCTGAATAAGTCGGTCGAGATGATAGGCCTGATTACTGCCCCTACCATCGGACTTTGGGCCACAATATCCAAGAATGCTTTGTCTTAAAAGACCTATTTCAGAGGATGGTAGACTCCGGGCAGGTCGAGCTAGGACCACCCCCAGCACATGTGGCATGTATCTCTACCACCAACTCCGACAAAGAGGAGGGTTGGCAGATAGTCACCAACTAGAAGGGGCAGAAATTTGATAACTTGATGACTCGGAAGACTATAAATCGAGCACATGGCATACTCCGAGCTCAACTACAGTAGCCAGTGTTGCCACAAATAGCCCCAGATGCCGCACAGCCGACGGCATCGGCCTCCCAACCCTCCCCGAGCCAGTCATCTAGGTGTAATCGAAGGAGGAATCAATCTCAAGAGGAGCAGTCTGCAACAGGGCCAAAGTTATTCTTGTCCCTGGTAGATTATATGCCCTCAAATCTGGCACCACATGCACCAACCCTCCAAACAACACCATCAGGGATAACCGACCAGGTTGAACTGTCCGAAGATGAATAGCCAATATTTGGTTCTAATAATTCCATCCATCTTATGGAATCATTCCATGATGAAGGGTATGGTTACAAACCTGAGTTCCATCCACGACGAGCCACGAGGAGGAATCACAGAGGTAGGGGATACCAGGGGAGGCACAACTGCGGCTGAAACCAGCCCTACGGTTGGACCCCAACCCAAAAAGTTTATATTGTGTAAAATCATTGGAGAGCCCTTCAACGGACTCAGTAGGAGAAGGAATTCCCCTCGACCTCCACAAGCAGTCACTCGGGCCCCGTTGTTCTGCAGTACCCACCAGAGGAGGAGCATGTGTCAAGCCACCTAGTGCGCACAAACAGACTGGCCGAGCCAAGTCCTCAAAACGCAGGAACACCATTGATATCTGACCCTACAGCCGGTCCCTTCTCATCAAATGCCCAAGCCCCTAAAGCACCCACTAAGACTCTCCCGCCAACGGAGAGGTGTTGGCCGCTGGAGCAGAAATATGACATCCTTAAGCAGCTGGCCTTAGTACCAGCCAAGATTTCAATCCTCGATGCCCTAAGTCTATCAGCAGACCTAAGGGAGGCACTTATAGAGGCTCTGATCAGCCCACTGGAGTTTTAAGCCGAGGTAGCTACCGCCGAGATTTACCGGACAGAGACTGACCCGACCGAATGCAATGCGATGATTTCCTTCACCGATCAAGTTGAAGATTCTGTCATGAAAGGGCACATCATACCACTATATGTGTATGACACACTGAATGGTATTGAGATCCAGAGATTCTTCATAGAAAATGGCTCTGGAGTTAACCTCCTTCCTCTATGGACACTCCGTAAGTTGGGCTATAGTGTGGAAGACCTAATTCTCTCAGCCACAACATTGTTAGGTTATGAAAAGAGCGAGCAGAAACCAATGGGATAGATTAATCTAAAGACCCATTTTGGTGACCTGGTAGCCTACACAGAATTCATGGGGGTCCGGCAGAGCACATCAATCAATGCCCTGCTAGGAAGGCCATGGCTCCATAAGCACATGGTCGTTCTTTCATCCTATCACCAGTGTATCAAATACTAAATCAATGGACAAAGTGGGACATTTCATGCTAACAAGGCCCCTTTCGATCTCTCTAAGTCACATTACATTGACACCAGGTTCTATGAGAAAAATAAAAAGGAGCCTTTGGTCGATGGTGTCGACTGGGTCCCCGCTCCAAATGGCCGGGAAATGGTTCCTGATGACACCCTCAGGCTGCTTGGTAGAGATTATGTCCTACCCATCAACCGCATGGAATGTATGAGTTCAATTCCAGACACGCACTTGGATGTCCACATGACTTCAACCATAACGGCCGAGTGTGACAATGTGGGAACGTCCGCTGACCCTCAATCGGGGGGTGAAAGATCGAGCAAGGGCACCCATTAAACCTCGCATCTGGACTTCCAAGAACTCGTGACAGGAGCTCTCTCCTCGTCAGACCAAGAAGATGAGGATTTGGGAGATGAAGAGGGGGAAGATCCCAAGGATGCACCTCCCACATTTGAGGAAGGTATCTCCACCACTGTGGACGAACACAGGGAAATAAACATGGGTACCTAAGAAGACTTGAGGCCCACTTTAAATAGTGAGACCATGTCTCCCGAGTAACACAATGTATATACCTCCTTACTAAAGAAACATTGGGATATTTTTTCCTAGAATTACACATAAATTCCAACACTCGATCCCGAGGTAGCGATGCATCACCTAGGTCTTCCAGAAGACCATCGGGGCTACAAACAGGCTGCTAGAAGTATGCATCCCTCACATGTATCCAAAATAGAGGTTGAAGTCGATAAGATCACTAAAGAAGGCTACATCCGGGGGGGGGGGTCCAGTACCCCATTTGGTTGGCCAACATCATCCCTGTCAAGAAAAAGAATATACAAATCCACGTCGGCATCGACTTCAGGGATCTTAATCGGAATTGTCCAAAAGATGACTTCCCGGTTCCAATCACCGAGTTTTTAATTGATGCAATGGCCGGGTATGAGGATCTATCCTTCAAGGAAGACTATTTTGGATATAATCCAATCAGAATAGCCCGAGAAGATGAAGAAGTCACTGCCTTCAGGGCCCATCAAGGGGTGTTCTGTTATAGGGTCATGCCCTTTGGTCTCAAGAATGTTGGCGCCACATATCAGTATGCCATGCATCGGATCTTTAAGCCGTTCATAGGGATATTGTTTGAATGTTACGTGGATGACCGAGTGGTCAAGTCCAGAAAACACTCGGATCTCTTGTCGGACCTTGATACCATCTTCAACAATCTCCGACAACATAGCTTGAAGATGAACCCCTTGAAATTCACCTTTGGGGTTATCTCAGGGAAATTCCATGGCTTCATCATATGCCATCATGGCATCGAAGTCGACCCTGAGAAGACGAAGGCTATCTTGAGCCTGCATCCTCCCCAAAATCTCACCTAGCTGAGGGGATTCCAAGGACACCTAGACTATATTAGGCAGTTCATAGCCAACCTGACAGGAAAAGGTTTTCCCTTCACCAGGTTAATGAAGAAGGTGGTCACGTACCAATGGAAGGACGACTACCAAGAGGCGTTCGACAACTTGAAGAAGTACCTCTTAAGCCCACCGGTGCTCATTCCCCCGGTTGAAGGAAGACCACTCCTCATGTACGTGACAGCCTTAGAGCGACCACTAGAAGTCTTCCTTTCACAAAAGAATGATGCCGGTAGCGAAAACAGTTTTTATTACCTCAGTCGAACCATGATTGATGCTGAGACATGATAGAAAAATATCGAGAAGAGCTTTTTGGCGTTGGGCTTCAAAGTTCAAAAGCTGCGACATTATCTACAACATCACGAAGTCCATTTGATCTCACGGAGTAACTAGATCAAGTACATCCTCAGCAACCCAATGCTAACCAGATGCCTATCCCGATGGGCGGTCATCGTACAACGGTTCGACATCCGGTTCGTGCCTCAAAATGCCATCAAGGGCCAGGCATTAGCAGACATTCTGGCAGAGCACCCTTCAATAGGGACCACTGCACCGGACGCTGAACTACCTGATGAAGATATCTTCTCATTTCAAGAGGAGTTCCCAGCATGGGAAATGTACTTTGACGGCGCATCCCGAAGCCCCATCGGGAAGAGGATGGAGGATCCCATATTCAACAAAGTGGTTCTGGGGATAATACTCATGTCCCCAAAATAGGAAGTTTTGCCGTATTCCTTCCTTCTTTCATAGTGATGTACAAGCAACGAAGCAGAATATCAAGCCCTCATTGTAGGCCTGTTGATCGCACTCCAGGCACAAGTACAACACCTTAAAATAAAAGGTGACTCAAATATGGTCATCAAGAATGTCAATGGTGACTATGCTATTAAAAAGGAGGAGCTAATCCCCCAGTTTGACCATGTCTTAGGGATAATGGTCGAGTTCTCCATAGAACCAACATTGACATATATTCCCCGGTCCCAGAACACTCAGGCTAATGCATTATCCAACGTGGCCACAACCCCAGGTGACCCAAACTGGGATGAAACGGTCATCATCATTGCTCACTGTCAAATGGAATTTCCTTTTATTCAAGCTAAGATAGAAGAAATCCATGAAGTTAGTCCTTTACCCGAGCCATATGCTCCTGCCACCTGCTGGATGACTCCCATTGCGAACTACCTTCAACAGGGATAGCTTCCATCAGATAGGGCTGAACGAGAGAAAATACGGAGAAGGGAAATCAATTTTGTCCTATATGGAGGCGCGGGCCAGAAAGAGGTCCTCTACAAACGGTACCTCGATGGAGTGCTCCTCAGATGCATTGACAAGGAAGAAACCGATGTCATCATGATTGAAGTACATACTTGAGCATGTGGAGCACATCAACCAGGGACCAAGCTATCCCATCAGGTTCGAAGGCATGGGTAATACTGGCCCACAGTGGCACGAGACTGCGAGCGTTTTACAGCAAAATACCACTCATGACAGATTCATGCCCACTTCATACACCAACCCCCGAAGATACTTCATCAATCTAAGTACTCCTGGTCATTTGTCGTCTGGGTGATGGACATCATGGCACCATACCCTCCAGCCACGACCAAACAGCTGAAGTATATCCTCACAAAAACCGAATTATTTTCCAAATGGACAGAAGCCATACCATTGAAGGAAGTCATGGTAAGAAATATTTCTAGCTTTGTGAAGACAAATATCATCACCATATTTTATGCCCCTCATACCATACTGATGGAAAACGACACCAATTTCTGCTCTGCCGAATTGGAAAAGCTGTACCACAAGTATGGTATCAAGGCTAACCACTCATCCCGCTAACATGCAACAGCCAAAGGATGGATAGATGCTTTAAACAAGACCCTATCCAACATCCTATAGAAAATGGTGGACAAAGACAAGAAGTCATGGCCGGATAAACTCTTCCATGCATTGTGGGCTTATCGAACCACAATACGCATCGATACTCAGTCTACCCCATACTCATTGGTGTATGGCACAGAGGCAGTCCTCTCCATTGAACTATAACTTCCCTCACTCCGTGTTGCCATTTGTGATCAATTATCTAATGATGAGTAGTCATAAAAGTGGCCAGGTGAATTGGAACAGCTAGACGAGAAGCGGCTACACACTCTGCACCACCTGGAGGTGTACCAGAACTGGATCACATGAGACTTCAACAAAAAGGTTCGCCTCCGCTCTTTCGTGGAAGGAGAATTAGTGTTGGTCCTCCGGACCCCAATGATACCTGCGAAGAAGCATCCAAAGCTGGCGCCCAAGTCGGAGGGACTATATGTTGAACACATGGTCTACTCCAACGGAGCATATGACCTGATCTCCATGGACGTGAAATTCACCACAGCTCCTACCAATGCGAGATTCCTGAAGAAGTATTTCTCATAGAGACCAAGTAGTATTTCGTCCTTACCGAACTACAATAAACTGCATGGATGAAGAAAAAAATGACATGTATTCATCGTCTGAGCTGCATGACATTAAACTACCAAGCACCCAATGGTCCAAACTCTATAAACATAAACTAAGAGTATTTCGTCCTCACCGCATGATGTTAAATTGTAAGGAAAAGATGATTTAAAAATTCCCTCTTCCCCTGTGTACGGACAAGACCTGCTTGGGGTGTATCGTCTTTCATAGAACTACGTGAGGCTTGATTCCTGCCCTCGTAGGATACGTAGTGACGCTAGAATTCTACACCATGGCCCAACCACCTCAAAAAGAAAAAAAAAATTCCCATTCCCCCGTGTACGGACCAGACTTGCACGAGGTGTATACACGTCCTCATCGCACGACGTTAAACTGCATGGAGTCCTTCCTTACCACACTATGCTAAACTGCACATATAATAAGAGTCAGAAATGCTACCTTCCCCCCGTGTACGGGCTAGACCAGCACATGATGTATTCATTGTCTAAACTGCATGACATTAAACTGCCAATCACCCAATGGTCCAAACTCGATGACCTTAAACTAGGAGTATCACGTCCTCACCTCATGATGTTATACTGCACGGAATGTAATAATACCCCTTGTGCTAACCACATGATGTTAAACTGTATGGACTCCATCCTCACCGCATTACATTAACATTCACGAATTTCAGAGAACTACGTACGGCTTGATTCCTGCCCTCACAGGATACGTAGCGATGCCAGGATCCCCAATCCTTTCCTAAACCCCTGAATAAAAAAATTATAAAAGGCCCCTTTCCCCCGTGTATGGACTAGACCTGCATGGGGTGTACTTCTTTCATAGAATTACGTATGGCTTGATTCATGCCCTCGTAGGATATGTAGTGACACCAGGATCCCTAGTCCTGGCCCAGCCCCCTAAATAAAAGAAAAAAATTCCCTTCCCCCCCGTTTGCGAACCAGACTGGCACGGGATGTATAATCTGTCCTTACTGCATGACGTTAAACTGCATAGAATTCTTCCTCACCGCATGAAGTTAAAATTCACGGACTTATTCCTCACCGCATGATGTTAAACTGCACAAACATCATCGCAACCCACCCATGACACATGGAGATATGAGATGGAGATACTCCTTGAAAATTTGGATGCATCCTCTCCATATATCAGACTCCACGACCTGGATAATTATGGATCTTCATAACCACACATGGCCATCGGAAGTGGAAAGTCATCGACCCATGGACACCTTTGCATGACTATGCATACCATGCCCTCAGCGACTCTACATAATGATAGCCCCTGGCTCATCTACCAAAGGAAATATTTCCACAGGCGACACTCTTACAATCTCCATATGCTTACCGGCCTCAAAGCCCCCATACCATACCTCCTGATCTAGAAGTTTATGACAAATTGGTTTAAAAGTTCATCCCCACTCCACATCCAAGTATTTCCAGGGTATCCCTACCTGGCTAGCCAATGTGTCCACCGATGGTTCACATAGAGACCTGCATCAACAAACATCAAGGCAGGACTAGACTACATTGATTCAACAGACAATTGTAGTAAAGATGTTTCTGGTATACTCGGACACCATTATCCCCACGTTCCGAACTGTGCACTGTGAGAAATTGCGGATTTTCATAATCATTCATGGCCATCTGCTGTGGAAAGTTATCTACCTGAGGACACCTTTGTACAACAATGCATACCATGCCTTCAGTGGCTCTGCATAATGATTGACCCCGGATCACCCATCAAAGGCAAGATTTCCTCGGGTGGTACTCTTCGTAGCTCCGTACTCCTACCTGCCTCAGAGCCCCCACACCACACCTCTTGATCCGGGAAAACTCAAAGTTGTAGTTTACAATCTTCATCCCACACCTTGTTCCAAGTATATCAAAACATGTTGACTTAGTTATCCTTCGAGGGACTGCATCAATAGTCACCCAATGGTCCGAGCTCTATGACCAATAAACAAGGAGTACTTCATCTTTACCGCATGACATTAAAATGCATGGAATGAAGGCACACCCCCACACACAAAAAAAAGAAAAAAAAACATCAGCGCATGGGGCTCTTTGAAACTCAACAAGCATCCAGGGACAGATATCCCTGACCTGTCCAGACATTTCCTTCCTCAGCAATAGACTTCGTGGCCCAGATAATTTTAGATACTCATAACCATTAATGGCCATCGAAAGTGGAAAGTCATCAACCTAGGGAGACATTTGTACGCCTATGCATACCATGACCTCAACGGCTCTGCATAATGATATCCCCTGGCTCGTCCACCAAAGGCAAGATTTCCTCAGGCGATACTCTTCCTAGCTTCATATGCTTACCGGCATTAGAGCCTCCGTGTCATCTATCCTGATCCAAGAAGCCCCGGAACCATGATTTACACCATCAACCCCCCCCCCCCTCAATGTCTTGGATATGATAGGATACTTGGGCCCAGTTACATTCTAATCAAGAGCAGCCTTTTCAACTACGTCCTCCCAGCATGACATTAAAATGCACGGTGAATCGTCCATGCTGCATGATGTTAAACTACACAACATTGGAAAAGGAAATCAAAATTCCCCTCTTCCTCACTTCATGACGTTAAGCTGCACATCAAACTTTAAATAATTCCCCTCATCCTTACCGTATGACAGTAAACTGCACGGAATTTGTCTTAACCACATGACGATAAACTACACGGTTAATCCCACCACAGGTTCAGTAAGTAACAGAGGATTTTCTCTATCCTTCAGTGCATGAGTCAGACTAGCACAAGTCACCATCTCACACTCGTGTGAGAAGGGATTACTTCACCCATTCTTGGAATGTTTAGTCTAGATGTTTCCCCCATATCCAGGAACCCTCTCATCATAAACCATATTCTACTCTCAAAAAATGCCAAACTCTCATAAGCCACCCCTGGTGGTCCCAAATCTCAACATCCCCATAGTTTCATGGCTATCAGGAGAATACAATCATTGACCTAGGGACACCGTTGCATGACTATTCATACCATGCCATCAGAAGCACAACATATTGATCACCCCTGGCCCATCTACCAAAGGCATGATTTCTTTAGGCAATTATTCTCTCTGTACACCTCTTGGCCTCTGAGCCCCCATTTCTATCACGGGATTCGGAAACCCTCTGAGCCACAGTTTACCAACCTCTTTCACAACCATGCTTGAATATGGTGGAATGTCTTTGACATGTTTACTAAGAACAGGGAGAAGTCATTCCATTTTAAATGTTGTCCTAGCCGCATGACTTTAAACTACACCAAGCCTCAACCATCCCTTACACTAACTAAATGCGTAGATATGTGGTCTCCTTATCACGCTCCTGATTTGTACGGATGCTCCCAAAACCCTTTCAGATGTCACACTCCCCTTATGAGCCACCCCCTGGTGGTTTTCATAATATTCCAAGCCACCCATCGTGATTTTTATGAGCTTGGCTTCTATGAAGTCCCCTGGCCATCAGAAATGGATAAGTCTTTGACTTAAAGACACCTTTGTATGACTATGCATACCATGCCCTTAGCAGCTCTGCATATTGACTGCCCTTGGCCTGTCTACCAAAGGCAAGTTTTCATTAGGCAAAGCTATTCCTACCTCTATACACCGATGCGGCTCCCATGCCTTGAGGCATGCCCTGCATACCATTCAAATTTAAACATGATTTCCCCCAAGTGCATCTGAAGAGTACTGAGACATCTTGTAATCAGCTGAACCCCATTGGGGTACTTGTCCCACCATGTTTGGTCAATGATGTTCGACCTAAAACATCAGTAATGATATTCTTGTCGACGGGACTTTAAACTGCTTACAAAGGAAAGTGGCACAATGCCTGTTAGGTCAAAAATCCGAAAAGGGAGACCTAAACAAAATCCGGGTTACAGGCGCTGGGTCCACAATAAATGTGCCCATGAAAAACCAGGGTATTAAAAATAAGAGACAAAAAAGTTTGTAGGGATATTCTACAAACCCCTAGAAATAGTCAAACTAGGCTCGTTGGACCCCATGGTCTAGGAAAAAGTTAGAGCTTGTTTTCCTGAGTTATGATTAATTTTGATTTAGAGAATTTTTATTTTCACAACAATTGTTCTATGTAACAAACTAATTTCCCTACAACAGGTGATTGACAGAGACTGTGTTTCGTTTGAACAAAAAAATGGAGTATGTCCACAAACTATTGTCTCTCCCTCACACAAAAGGGGGGGGGAAGAGGGGTAAGTAAAACATAGGATAAAAAAGTGGTTCTGATAGTTACAAAGGAGCTCGACTCACTCTCTCCACCAGATCAGCGAACGTTCCATGAAGGTTATTGAAGGACTGTTCCAACACTTCATTCTCCCTAGTTTCAACCTCAGCCATCTAATGGATAAGCTCCAATACGGTTTGGAGGTCGTTGATCCCTTTTTTGGTGGCTTCACGATGACCAGTAATAGCCGAAAACTGATCCCTCAGCATCGCGGCCCGTTCTTCGCATTCATGCAACTCAGAGGATAGGATGGCCGCCTGATATCGAGAGATCGCCTCCCGTTCTATCATATGATGGAGGTTTGTTGGGGTTTCCTCCGAGGTTCAGGCCCCAAAATGAGCGGTATCGAAGTGAGAAAGATTTCATTCATTAGTGACAGCTTCCTCACGAGCCATGACAACTTGGAAAACAGGAGAATGGAACTGCCGATAGTCAAAGCCACCTGACCCCAAACCCCGGAAGAGCTGATGAAGAGATTCGATTTTAGTTTCCATTTCAGCTTAAGGGGTTTCAGTGATTATTTCACAGATTCGAGGCAAGGCCCATCTATGCACTGTCCAATGGTCCTCCATTGTACGAGGATATTTGGTATCATCGTTGGACGACACGAGAATTAAGTCTGGCATGGCATCCCATGTAGACGTATGCTCGCTAGAAGTTGGTTCCATAGCTGGAAAGTCTGGAGCCTTCAACCCCGGTTCAGGCTTGGGGACCAAGTTTCTAAGCCCAGTATCGACTGGCAGATCTTCCGGAATGGTCTCACTTGGACCCGAAACCACAGGGTCATCCTCATCCATGTGCAAGAATGAAAAATTTCTCTAAAATGTGGCCACCGCAGGGCTAGGAGAGGAATCTTCTCTGAGTCGCTTTGATTGATGAGAAATTAGTCGATCCTCCCTTAAAGCTAATGAGGAAGGTGTGGTGGATAGTGTAGCCACCATACCTCCTGATTTGGGAACCTACCAGAAAAGCTTCCCTAGGATCCCATCAGGATAGTATTTTACACATGTTTTGGCATACTCCATGAAAAGGCCAGAATCCACCCCTGTATCAAGCAGGGGAATGCTTGCATCAGATACCTCCTGCGTCAGCATCAGCCACCACTGACGAAGTATGTCCGGGTGCAGTCCTTGAGCCAGAGAAGGGGGAATGGAAACATGGATTTTCATGCAACCGAACTGGCGAGAAAAGCAATACGTGACATACATCTCGCACAGAGAAACCCCAACGATCCCTGAGGACAAAAATCCGTCCCGCAGAGAGATCATGTAAGCGCGCTCCTCCAGGCTCCCCCGACGGTTGTCAACTAAGACACCAGAAGGGGTGGGGTAGGGAGTGAAGATGAACTGGGAGAATTCGCTCAGAAGCTCGAGGACATCACTAGAGATGGGGTACTTAAAGCGAACTCCAGCTATATCCAGTCGGGTAGGCTGAAAGGTAGGATGAAGGATGGCTTTGTTGTGACGATACTCATAACAGCGACAATGATCCGCCACCCAGCTGTACAAAATTAAAAATGGCCCACTTAGATGGTAGGGTGACCCACCAACCTACATGTGGCTCAATAGCTCATAGATACGGGCCAAAGTGGGCACGACTAAATTCACCAGGCAACCCTCTGCTAACTCAGCCTCCATCATCAATGTGTAGTCCCGGACACCTGGGTTAACATCCCGGGAAGGAAATAGCCATCCACTCAAGAACATAGCAAACAAAACGGCCAAACGGAGCATAGGCGACACACCAGGGTGCACCTCATAACCCCATTAAAGGTAGTCACCCTCCTCCAGAACTGCCCAGTAGGTACCCGGGGAGGTTCGTGATTGCTGAGAAGGCTGTGTCCTGGGGCGCTTGATCTTCAGCACATGACTAGTAGTGTTCAGAAATAACCCTATCCAGGCACCATATGGAATAAGAGAGCGGGCACGCAATTCATGAACCAATGACTACTCTGCCGTAACCAACAGATCCTTCGCCAATAAAGGCACCTGTTCAACATCGTCCCATGCATCAGGAGTGGGAAAAAATTCGTCATACATCTCACCAGTAATCGGGAGTCCTCCTATCTGGTAGATGTCCCACAGACTAATGTCGACTTCACCGTTGGAAATGTGTAATGTATTATTACATGAACACCAGTGCCTGAATAGGTCGGGCATGATCTGAGATGGTGGGTAAACAATAAATTGGGAATCCCACACTGTGGAGTATAAATTGACCGCATCTAGTGAATCGGGAGACTCCCGACAATGATGATGAACACAAAAAGCCCAGGTCCAATCATTTGAGAAGAGCCTTCCAGACCGAAGATCCCACCTGGGAACACACCCGGTGTTAGGATCCCTTTGAGAAAGGTTGATAATAGAAGGGTAGTCCTTAATGACAGCTTTTTGAGAAAGTTCTTGAGTGTACTGATCGATTTAGGTCCAGACAGAGACCCTCAGAATAAATGTGTCTTTCAAACCAGAATTAGAGATTATCTTCCCGGATTGGGTAAGGTTTTCCTGAATGCATTCTGACGGCACTTACCGGAAAGTAGAAGGGAGACCTGAGAATGTAGGGGGGATATGGACGTCATCATGGAGACAGAAGCCGTAGAGCGGGAGCCGATTTGGTAATGGATAAATCAGAAGCTCCGGAGAGAGGAGGTTCTTCAATACAACGTCATTAGGAATGTTGGACCGACTAGGATCTTCTTTGATGCCCTCCGCTCTGTGAATCATAGCTGAACGTCTCTTTGAGACAATTGAGATGGGCGCTGCAGCAGGCCTCAGTGAAGAACGAGGAGGTACCATATTTTCTCCTTGCACAATGAGAGCCAACAATTGGTTAGTCTGGAATAAAAATATGGACAAAAATAGACAGATATATGGCTAAGGAGCCTTCACAAGCAAAGCCCGCAAGGAGGCCTCGGAGGATGGTTCACGATGACATCATCCCGTGAACCAGCCCTTCACAAAATCACTCCACGAATCCGTGGCCCGTGAAGTGTTGGCCAGGAAACTGTGAACCAAGTAGATCTGCAGAATTTCAATAATGTGTTTAAGTAATTATGTTCGGGAGACTCACACACTTCTAATGTTCAAGAGATTTTAGACCATAGAGCATCAAAACCTCGAAGCATCGAAACCGCGAAGCAAGCTCCTCTGCAGCCCGTCATCACTAACTTTTTAATTAATTAAGAGTAATGGTCCATGGTTGTGGAATGGGTTCATGGGTGAAGGCGACCACAAAAGAGGAATGGTTCACGGAAGTCGCAGCCGGTTCATGCACGAAGCACTTCACGAAAGAGCGAGCACAGGGAGGGGAAGGAGCTCTGGTTTCACGAAGAATTTGGTAAAGGACAAATGAAGGGATCTCCGTATTTATAGGAGTGGTCCCCTACCGGGTCCACCTCTATACCACAAACCATCTCATTATCAGGACCACTTTGCATCGGAATGGACTCTTCTTTGTTTCGATTGGACCCCATTCCGATGGGGGCATTTGTAGGGTCTTGAAAAATCCTCAAAGGAGATTATACCCAAATCCCCGAAAGTATTGGAAAAAAGAAAAAAAAAATCAACGAAGGGACAAAAATAGGACCGGTCCACGAACCGGTCCAATGGAAATGCAACATGGTCAGGCCCCGTGAAGCGCCCCCTCCATGAACCATTGTCGTTCACGAAATGAAGGCGGAGATCCTCCGCGGTCGTAAGGTAAGATGGGCGCTATTCAGGTTCACCATCATGAACCACCCCTACCGCGGACCGTGTTGACTGGTTCAAGCCGCACCCGCCATCATTCGCGGAATAGAGGCGGAACCCTCCGTAGCTACGGAGCACTCCCAGAGTTTGATTCTGGGAAGGGGGGAATCATCTAATACCCACCGCGAATCACAGATTGACCAAGTCAGCTATAAACCTGGTATTTGTTTATGGGCCTCTGCAAAAGCTGCCTCATGGCCACAGATACATCCCTTTACCCACTCTATAAAAGTATAATAAGGTGGGAAGAAAGAGAGGTCATAGAATTGGAATTGGATTCAGATGGATTGGAGATTTCAAAGGAGATCGGTTAAAGGAAGGCTTCAGATTTCGCAAACAGCGAAATTCCAGTCCGATAACCACAGAAGGTATACGAATTAACAAGGAATTGTAAAACACATAATAACATGGTGAACCACGAACCTAAAATAACAAAAACATGGAAAACCACGAACCAAACCCCCTCCACTGATGAATTTCCTGCGGACCATGGAGTTTATGCCTCTTTTCCCATCCGTCAAACCGCGTAGTACTCCCCTAAGTGGGAGAAGCCCTAACCGACGAGCCTCTGGCTGGCACCGCCCTTGGCCTCCGCTGCCCACCTGGAACCATCCGCGAACCACCCTGGTTCACGGATCGAACCCGAAGTCGCAAACCACCCTGGTTCGCGGGATGCCAATCAGTCCACAGACCCTCCTGGTTCGCAGACGGTCTCTCAGTCTGTGGACCACTCTGGTTCGTGGACGGCTTCTCCAGCCACGTGGCACTTACCAACGTGATGGGTGCCACCACCCATACCTCTCGGTGGCTCGCCAAATACATCGATGTTCTCATTTCCCGAGCCTGAGAAAATCCTTCCGATCAAGCCAAGTCCTCCGCAACTCCCTCATTGGCCTAGTCATCAGCCCCGAGCCGTGGCCTCCACCAGAGCCACCAGATTCATGTTGTGTAACGTTCAGGTGCATTAGCATGCCATTTTGAGTTCACATACCCATGGTAAGTAGAGGCGAAGGGGTTTCCCTGAACCTTGAGAAAATTCCTAAAGAATTCCTGGGTTCACATTCCCATGGTAATGTGGAGTCTAAGTTTGAGAATCTCCTTTCGGCACCTCCACTTGTTGAGGGTTCCTCGAAAGTGGTTAAATATGCATCAGAAGGAAGCCCCCATGCACTACAAGAGAGGAGATGGGCACAGGAGCACCCCCTTTACCTCTCCCGTTGAGCTTGGTGGCCATGGGAGTCCACCAAGGAGTAAGCCCCGTCCTTATGGGCCTCCTTAGAGTGTAAGCCCCAATCCATCACCTTGGGCATCTACCTAGGAGTAAGCCTCAAATTAATGGGCCGCTCTCATTTGTAATCCCCACTCCACTTCTCACAAACGCTCCTTTCGCGATGTGATCCTCTGGTCCCTGTTGCTTCTTGTTTCTCACACCGAACATGACTCACGTGGGCTTAGAGAAAGCATTGACTATGACATCCCCTTATGGGACTCCTCAGAGTGTAAGCCCCAATCCATCATTCCAGGATTCCAAAGAGCGTAAGCCCCAAGCCAATGCGAACTACGTGGACTTTGATCCCTGCCTCCTAGACAGGGTATGTAGGAAGCCTCCATGAGGTTGAATCCCACCACCCATCAGACCTCCCGGTCTATCTTCACGTCGGCTCCCCGAAACCAATCCAAAATACATGGACATTGATCCCCATCTCCTAGGAAGGGTACGTAGGAAGTCTCCAAGAGGTTCAAGCCCAAAAACCAATCGATCTGACTGTCTTCACATCGGTTCACTGAGCTGCTCTTAGCACCGTCTCAATGAGTCCATACTCCATGGGGTCATTAATCCAACGAGGGATGGTAAATCACATTCCTAAAGGATTTCGAATCCCCTGCATCCAGATGACCATAGCCCACCAGGGTTAAATCCATGAATACTATGTTTTGGTATAAACCAAAGTTTCGCGAACATATGACTACGTCTTAAATCTATAAGAGAGTCCCTGAACAAGCAATAATTTCCCCTCAAAATGGTGTGATGAGCCAGAATTCCCATCCTCTCGACCAATGTGAGTTCATAACAGTCACTGGTCAGACCATCCGATGAATTCCTGCCTTTGGAAAGCAGGTCCATCAATCATTGGATACAGAGTCGTTGGGCATTTCAAGGTCGAAATCCAGAAAAGAAACAGATATCATATATGATCTTCTAATATTTTATTGTTAATAATATTTCAATAGTATCATTGCTTTGGGTGTAAAGTGATTCGTTCTCTATTATATGCTTTGTTACATAAGTCATGTTTTTTATGGTAGGATGTAATTGATTCATATCCAGAATTATATTATGTTATAAAAAATTATTTTTAATCATCAAATGAAAATTATTCTTGAATGGTTATGATTTGAAACAAAATCTCATCGGGTGATGGATACGGTATGTCGTACGTACGCATGAGAAAAAATATCATTATATTAGTGGTGAAATAATATGTAATTTTATTATTTATTATATATAATGAATCATTAAAATTTTATATTTTTTATTAAATAAGTAATACTCATTATGGCACAAACGCTATGATAAAAGAGACTCCGTCTCTCTCTAACCAGGTGGAAGTTTAGGGTTTATGTTGTTGGTGTTGGCGTCGACAAATGATCCTCGTAGACTCGATGTGGCGATTGGTGAGGAGTTGGCTCCGATAATGGAGGCATCCGAAGCGGTGGGAAATCGCGTTACCAGCGACGTATTAACTCCAAAGATGTCTGACTAGTTCGAGGAGAAGGCCTATGGAGAGTTAGTCCTACATGAATCTGAGAGGGAGGTGTGTGAAAGGTTGGCCCTGAACAGGGCAGCATCCGAAGCGGCTATCAACCGTGTTTCTATGGAGAAGACCAACGACATTATTTCTCTGAAGTCATCCGACGATGCAGGGTGTGTGGTTGACGGAGTGTTCAAGGAGAATGACAGTGGAGGGCTATTCTAGCGTGGATCTCAGCTGAGGAAGTCTGAAGTGGTTGACGATGTTTCTTTTAATACTGGTGACAAGCTGGTTGTGTGGGAAGTTTTTAAACAGAAGATGAGAAAACGTTCATGCATGAACTCACATGCGATCGACTAGAAGGATTTTCTTAGACCTAGGATGGTTGTTGGGCCGTCTGGTGACCCTAACCAGGGGTCCTTTTTCAACCATTCATTAAACCATTTCAAATGTACATCAGATCCTTTCATTAGAAGAAAAGGAAACACTGCTCACATAAAATCAGACCCCATGTTGTTTCAGAGAGGCTCAAAATGGGAGAACATTCAATCATCGCTAGGTTGTTTTTACCTAAAGGCTATAGACCCCTGAAAATTGATGACCTCAAGAACCAAATTTCAGCTTGTTGGGGATTTTCTTCTTAGAAATGTCTCTCATTGGGAAAGTTATACTTTCATATGATCTTTCCAAAAGAAGACCTAAAAATTACAGTTTGGGGATTTGGTTCCATTGCGCTGAAACCCGAAATTACTCACCTTCGTGAATGAAAAAAAATTAAAACCATTTTAAGGTTGAAACTCCACAACTCAATTTTTGGTTAGAGTTTATGGCTTAAATTGGACTTTTTGGCACCCTAAAATTTTTTATGATATTGAAATGTCTATTGGAACTCCAATTAAAATAGACAAAGAAACAAAAGTTGCCCACTTAGGACCCTTTTCTGAATACTTGACTGAGATAAAACTAAGTTCAACTCTAGATGATACTGTCATGTTAGAAACTAAGGATGAAATTATTGAGATGAAGATCATTTATGAAAAAATGCAAAAACTTTCCAAAAAATTTATTGTGATCGGTCATGATCAATCTACATGTAGAAGCTACACATTTTGCAGTTTCTGCGCATTGAGAGGACATGATGAAAGTATATATTTTAAGAAATAGAAAAACACGGAAGCTCAAAAGGCTAATGAGTACAAAAAATGGTGGGAAGGAGTGAATGATTATTTACCTGAGGTTTCCATACAATTACATGTGAACAAATATATAATTGATGAGAAGGGGGTGGTCTATTGAAATCTTGGGCTTCCATCTAATCTGTAGAAACGAATGC
Organism: Viscum album; assembly: GCA_963277665.1. NCBI lineage: Eukaryota > Viridiplantae > Streptophyta > Magnoliopsida > Santalales > Viscaceae > Viscum > Viscum album. The sequence goes on along the minus strand of OY728143.1, from coordinate 53,892,888 downwards.
TTGCTATGACAATGTTTTATCAAGAATTGCTGATGAATTGGAAACTAATCAAATGGTGGAAGAAAAGTTTCAAAAAGGGGTACATCAACAACATTAACATGATGTTATGGTTACTTCAGGTAACCGAAAGGGTAAAAAAAATTAGAATCTGAATCCCCTGTCATTTTTAAAAATCCCCATGACTCCTCAAAACTGTTTGGGGATGATGAAGAATTTCAACTTGTGTCCTATAAAAAGGGAAAACCTTTGGTATCTCCCCTAATGGTGACTGAGAAAGATCTTAAAAGTAATATTCCCCTCCCTGATTAAAATATCAATGGTGTCAATAAGTTGCAGGCCTCTATCCTAGGCTCGCCTGATGAATTAATTCAATAAGAGGAAACTAAAGAAGAGATGAATCATGTTGTAAGAAGAATCTCTCCTGGAAAATAATAGCAGCTAGAAGATAGATATGATGATAGCACTAATGTAGAAACATTACTGTAAAGGCCTAAATTTCTACCCTCGAGAAGGGGGAGAACAAGAGTATGGGGGCGTGGTCATGGAAGAGTTGGATGGTTTTCTTTTCATGAGGAGGAATGAAAAGTCACTAAGAGACTAATGAAAGAGATAGGAAGGTAATTGTTTAATGCGGGTTTTCACATTTGATTCCTATAATATTTTGGATTCATTTTCTTTTATTGTTTTTAATAAAAGAAGCACTGCATTCTTTCCAAAAAAGTTATACTCATTATTATACCCATATAAATAATGATGTGTCGAATAACAAACTATAAGACGAAGTAGAGATGGTTAGTCGTATGTACACACTTATGATGACATTGTCATTTATAGGATGGATAGAAAAATTAATATGGTTATACCATATTTATAATAACATCATTGTATTTATAAGTTACTATAATAATTATTCTGGTATGGATGAAACAACGAAAGCGATAGTGGAAGAAGAAAAGAAATTTTGAAGTGGTGATGAAATAATTACCTCTTCTTCAGGTGCTTCTTTTTTTTTTCAAAAAAAGGGATAATTACAATGGATTTTTGATCAAAGAAAGGTCTCTAGGTTAATTTAATGTTAATTGGGAAAATATTTGAGTAGTGGTTGGCAGATCCAAATGGCTTTGGAGGTGTGAAATTAAGAGAATGGAATTAACCATTTTATAAGAGACGTGATGGTCACTTTAGGAAAAGCATGAAATATTATTTTTCTATAAAATCATTTTCAGTTATTAATGGATTCAAATAGATTTATATCGATATTACGGTATGTATGGGTCGAAAAACTCTCAACCAATAGCTTTTACACAAGTTTAGGTCACTATATTAACCTTATCTTTTTTATTTAACTCTTTATTAAATGGTATAACTTTTACCATGTCATCTTGTATTATTATAATAAATGGTCAATAAACATACTATAATCTTTCAAGAGAACCTAAAGTGGTTCATTAATGACATATCTATAATTATATATTTTATTTGGCTGAACCTTATACTTTTATGACTATTATATAATTTTATAAAACACAAATTGTTTAAAAAATCATTTATGTCAATTTTGACACTATTTTGTATTTGGTTTTTTTTGAAATTCATAAAAATAAGATTTCTTTGAAACAATACATTTAATCAACCCTAACATGTCATATTACCCTTGAAATTTTTTTTATGGCATCAAATGTTTCATTTTACATTTATTTTAATATTTATAACATCAATTATTTTAACCTTTAATTAATAATGTAATTTCTACTGTATCATTGTTTCATACATAATTTTAATTATTTAAAGTCATAAAATTATAAATTAAATACCATGATGTATGAAATCTTTTTAGAATACTAATTAATATTTATAGTCAAATTTATCATAACCTTATATTAAAAAAGATTAAGTTATTAAACATTAAATTTAACACTTTTATCAAATCATTAAATAAAATATAATGAATGTCCTTATCTATTCCATGTAGATAAAAAAAGATCATATTTCTTTCCTAAGGATGATTATGGTCGAAATAAACTTATCCAATAGAATTAGGTCACATGATAGGGTAATTATACTATCATTTTTACCTTAAATTACAATGTTTACTTTTAATGGTGGTAAATAAAATTGAAAAGTTAATTTTCACCCAAAAAAAATTTCATCCTATTGAAGTAAATTTTACTTACTGATAGAAACCATGTCTCTAAGATTTTTTAAATTCAATTCACAAAATTAGAAAAATTGGGTTTTATTTAGATTTTTATATGTTCTTAGGAGGGTGAACGATGTTAAAAATATTCAAAAACATTTATATATCTAATATTATTATAAAATTACTCCATTAAGCTACATTGGATTAATGTAGCTATTATGTATCTATTTTTTCATTATCGAAAATTTAAAATAATTATTTAAATAAAAAGTCAGTTTTAAACACTAATGAAGTGTTTTTAAATATTCATTAAAAATGAATGTTTTTAGAAAAATATAAATAATTCACCCTAAGATAATTTTTATATTCCGAATCGAAAAATAAAGTCCATTTTGAAAAATAAAATTTATAAAATTTCAAGTAGTGGTTATTACTATTCATAACTTCTTTTAAAACAAATATTTTTATTGGTCGTGGTATGCTATAATTCGAAGTTTTGTACATCGAAAGCTATTGCATTATTACAAGAGAAGCATACTGTGGAATCTTGGAGTGTTACATTCTTCCCTCCTTCAAATAATTTCATCCTCAAAATTTTGAGAATATTACTTCATAAAAAGATAATGGTGGTTCTTCATCATAAATTTCTAACAGTCTATCTTATGGTTATAATTCCTAATATATGTTTTCTTAATCTATTTCAATTTTTGTTGCTAAACTATCCTTGATACCAACTGTAACGCCCCGACCATAGTTAGCTAGAGTCAGAGCATTACTACATAACATTTGCATGATCACAAGAGATCAAATCCCGAAATACTGATAAGTTTAGTATCCTTGGAAGTAATATATACATGAAAACGTTTTACATTACATTATGAAATTGAAAATAATAACATTGTGTCTCCATTTAACACACTCACATCATATAGATTATCCCTTCAAGTCAGACCTAATAACATCTTCGCATCCTAGGTAAAATAAAACATAGAAAGAGGTGAGCTAAGATGCCCAATAATGAAAAAAAATATAACAGAAACATTAATAAATAAGAATAAACATTTAAGGAAATGTATAAGACTAAAACAAAATATTTTTTAACATATTCATTATCAAAATATGTAAAATATAAATCAAATAAAATTCCATTTAATTATTCACATGGATATTCTACTAGTCGAATAATCACATGCAATATCAATAGAAAATTTCATAATGATGGAATGAATTATGTCGAACATCACAACCACAGAGTCAAGGCCTCATGCCAAGACTACAAATATAATTTTGTCAAGGAATTATTCCAAAACACTAGTTTGTATCATGAGACATACTAATTCATTGAGGGGAAATAGTGGGACCTGACTGTCACATACTATGTCCCATGCATTCCTCATATGAAAATATTAAAACATTATATAAACATTCGTATTAAAACTAGAATATGAAATGTCAATAATTCGTCATTAAACACCAATGGTTTAAAAATATAACATCCACATTCAAACATATAAATAATCCTTCAATACAACATGGAAGATTGTATCTTAATAAATCAACTTCAAGAAAATGTAAAATCCAACGAAGGATGTTGAAATAGATGAAATCAATCCAAATACTTTTTGAGTTAAATAACTCATTCTATTTTTTATTCATTTAAATGTAAAGAAGAAACTTAATATAAAAATATTCTTATAATCTGGTAAGTGAATCCTCAAAGGTGATATAATAATGGAATATAGCCACACCCGGCAATTTAAAAACATTCTTTCCATAAATTTGTCGAAAAGGTCATAAACAACCGTATTTTGAAAACGATTAGAATATTCCATTCAAAAAAAATTATAAAAACTAAAAAAAGGGTATAAAATAAATTAACCCATATTCTGATAAATAGTAAATTTTTTTGAAATACATTTTCAAGAAACATGTATGCGAATGATAAAGAAGTCATAGTAGATACATTCATAAAAATAACCTCAGAAAATAAAAAGATTGTAATATTAACCCTTAACTTGTACTTTTCCATAGTCAAGGGAACATTATACTCATGAATAATGGTAAAATAATTCCAATTAATGAATACAACAACCACATAAAAAATTATGATATCATATAAGGTCTTCTAATATTTCTTTGTTAGTGATATTTTAGATGTATCATTGTTTTGGGTGATAACTGATTCATTTTCCTTTATATGTTTTGTTACATTGATTGGTTTTTTATTGATAAGATATATTTGAATCACATCTAAAATGATATTATGTTCTTAAGATTGTTTTTAATCATCAATTGAAAATTATTCTTGAATGGTTATGATGGGAAACAAAATCTCATCGTGTCTTAGAGACGGTAAGCCATATGTACGCACGAGCAACAATATCTTTCAACTAGTGGTGAAATCCTATTTAATTGGATAGTATAATATATATAATGAATAATTAAAATATTATATTTATTATTTACATTAGTTATATTCATTATTATACCCATCCAAATAATTATGTGTTTAATAACATACCACACCAATACGTGGAGACGGTAAGTCGTACGCATGCCTGTATGGTGACATTCTCATTCATAGGATGGATAGAATAATTAATATAGTGGTAAAACCTTTATAATAACATCAAAATATGTGTAAGGTACTGGAGTAATTATTTGGGAATGGAAACAACTAATAAAAAGGAACTGGAAAAAGAAAAGAAATTTGAAAGAGGTGATTAAATAATTACCTCTTCTTCAGGTGCTTCCCTAGGATTTGAAGAAAAGGGATACATAGGATGGATTTATGATCAAAGTAAGGCCACTAGGTTTAATTTCGGGTATTTGTTAAGATATTTGATTAGGGAGTGGAAAAATAAAAAGGCTTTGGAGGTGTTATATTAAGAAAGATGATGTACCCTTTTATAATATATGTGAGGGTCACTTTTTGAAAAGCTTGAAATATTATTTTAGTATTTAATAATTTTCTGATTCTAATGGCTCACAATTGTTTTATTTATATTATAATGTGGGTATGGGTCGAAATACTATCAAACAATAGGTCTTAGACAAGTTTAGGTAACTATATTAACCTTATCTTTTAGATTTAACTCTTAGTTAATAGATTTACTTTTACCATGCCTACATGTATTATTATAATACATTGTTAATAAACATTCAATAAAATTCAATGTGAACCTATAGTGGTTCATTAGTGACATATATATAATTGTATAAGAGCTTTGTATGAACCTTATATTTTTAGGACTAATATATTATTTAATAAAAATGTATTTGTTTTAAAAACTAATTTATGACAATTTTTAAACTATTTTGTATTTGCTTTTTTTGAATGCCATACGAATCAGATATATTTAAAAAAAATACATTAAATCATCACTAACATGTCATATTAAACTATAAAAATCATTTATTGCATCAAAAGTTTCAGTTTACATTTATTTATATATTTATAACATCGACTATTTTAATTTTTTATTAATTATGTAATTACATAATCATCATTGTGTCATAAATAAAATTAATTATTTAATGAATAAAAATTATAAATAAAATACCAGGTTGTAGGAAATTATTTTATATTTATAATGAATATTTATTGAGAAATTTACCTTATGTGTATGACAATATTAAAAAAGTTTTAGTTATTAAATTTTTAATTTAACACTTTTAACTCATCTTTAAATAAAATTTAACAAATGTCATAATCTAATAAATGTTGAATAAAAATGAACATATTTTGTCCTATGGTTGATTTGGTTGAAATGCACTAATCGAATAGGATTAAGACATGTTTTAGGGTAATTATAATATCATTTTTCCTTTAATTACCCTATTTACTTTTAACTGTGGTAAATAAAATTCAAAAGATACCATTCACTGATATTTATTTTCATCCTATTGAACCAAATTTTTCTTACTAATGTAAACCGTGTCTTTTAGATTTTTTATATTTAATATACCAAAGTGGTAAAATTATATTTTCTTTAAATTTTGATATGTTCCTAGATGGTGGGTAAAATACATTAACAAAATTCAATAATATTTTAGGTATCTAAAATTATTATAAAATGACACTAATGAATTAAATTGGATTAATGAATTTATTTTTTATCTATTTAGACTTTAAAAAAAATAAAAAAAATTATTTAAAAAAAATTTGTTTTTAAACAATAACACAATGTTTTTTTATTATTCATCAAAAATTGAATGTTTTGAGGAAAATACCAAAAACTCATCCTAAACTAATTTTGATATTCTGAATCCTAAAATGATGACCAATTTGAAAAATAAAATTTATAAAATTTCAAATAAGAGGTAATATTATTCATAACTTTTTTTGAATGGTTAGTTTGATTGGTTATGGTGAACAAGAACATGAAGTTGCGTACATCACAATATATTTCATTATTCAAAGAGAAAAATATTGTGGAATCTTAGGGTGTTACATAATTGGTCATGGAAGGGATAATAAGAGTTAAATTTTTTTATTTCTAATAAAATTATCACTGAGTGGGTGGTGAATCAGTGGTTACTTTTTTCAAGTTCATTATATCATAATTAAACCTAAAGAACTAGTTATGGTTATCAACCCACTCTGTGATATTTCACAATCTCACTTTGTATACATAAATAATCAGAGTGATCATAACAGTTGTTTTTATATCGTTTAGTACAGATAACTTCTCATTTATGTGTTTTATAATCCACTCAAAGAATATTTTCCATTATAGAGGATGTTTATTACAAATAAAAAGGAAACAAATGGGTTTACACATCAGAACCTAATACTCTATCTATCCAAGTTCTACACCACAACAACCAGCTCTTTTTTTGGTTGGTTATGTGAAGAACTGTAAATTTCAAGGAATTTTTTGTCTTAAATAATATGGATCTTTATGAGTCTGTGGCATCTAACAGCACTTGATTCAGAGGCCCGATGTGCTCGGAATCAATTTTCAACGATGAGCTCAGGTACGTTCAGTAAAAGAATTTGTGGGGTTTTCCATCTTTTGAACCGGTGCTCAGAATTGAAATCCTAGGGCACCGATGAATTCACAATGCTGGTAATTGCTTAAGGGGACTTTTATCGTAGTTGCGTTTGTGCGGGAGGAGATGTTAAAAATTGTGGATTAAATAAGAAGTGTATAAAAAATGTGGAACAATTTTTATTCTATATCTAAGTGGTTATATCCTACTTCGGTGAGTTGGGGTGGGCCCCTAACTACCCATGTGAGGATATTTGTTAGGTGGGTCCCACATGAGCCCCAACCCTTCACATCCCCAAAAACACTTTAATCCTCTCCCTTTATACTTGTTAACTCCTCTTTAATAAGGACTCTTCCTCTCCCTCTCTCACACAATTAAATCTCTCCAACCTATCACTTAATTAATTAGACAACTCATGGTTTAATTAATTAAGTGAATTGGAATTTAAATTTTGTAAATTTGAATGCATGGCATGATATAATAAAATATGGAGGAGCCTTATTTTATTTTTGGTTGGCTTGTTGTGTTGAGATTTTGGAGAGAGAGATCTTGAGTTTTGAAGAACGCTTCATCTCCTTTGTTGAAGAACACTAACTCTCCGACGAAGAACATCGACTCGGGGACCTCTAATTCTCCATACTCTTCTTCCTCAACGATAAGGGATGTGACACCGATGCTTGAACTCGCCAATAACATCATGACCTATTTTTTTCTCTCCGTGATAAAAAGGGGAGACACCACTTCCTCCTCGGACGCTCTCTGTTGATGTCTACGAATCCTTATCTCACGACACCATCAACGGCGGTGCCAACATTTGTCATCATTTGTTTTGGTAGGGTTTTATTCTTGAACGTGGATGATTACGCACCCCGTAATCTTTGGAAATAATTGTTAAATATGGCCGATTGCTATCATTTTACGGGGAGGGTGCGGGCCGAACGAAAACGGCCCGACAACCCTCCATTATTCTTGTTTATTATTTTAGAATTTGAAATTGGTGGTGAAGGAATCATGGACCCATTGCTCCATGCTAGGAACGTGGTGAAGGGAACTAGCGCCATCACGCCGGTTGTGCGGAATGAACCGCGGCCCGCTACACTGGCCTCTTCGGCGGAAGAACTGGCTGGCCCGTCGGCTGGCCGGGCGAAGAGGAGTCGCGATGCCAGGAGGGCACCGCCCTAGAGGACCAGCCGGCCTGTCAGCCGGCCAGGAAGAGATGGACCACGACGCCATGAGGGCACCGCACTGGAAGACCGGCGGCCTGCCCATGTGGACCGCATGCGCAAAAGACGGGCCAGTCTAGCCCGCCAGTTAGGGGAAGGGACGTGCCACCTGGCACCGCTGGTGCGGAAAACCGCCCCCCCTTGGAAGCCGCTTGGATTAGGCCGATCCATCCGGGCCGCGCCACTTTAGGTCGGGTCGTGCCACTTCGGGCCGAGTTGAGTACTTCCTTTGGATCGGTCCGACACCCCTGCTGGGTCTGACCCGTCAAACTGGGTTAATCCGACCCGTCGGCCCACTAGGAAAAACGGGTCGGGCCTGTTAATCAGTTAAACAAGAATAACTCAAAGGTCGTGTATCCGATCGATGCGCCGTCTACCACACCAGGACTCTATCGACGAGACTGTCCTTTTGCGATAATCTAATTAAGATTCAAATGAATTTGGATATCATCCGGGTTAGAAACGAGCATATTTCTAACTGGGACCCTAGGACGGAAAAGCCTATATCTCTCAGACCGGGCGTCCGATTGACGCGACATCTATCGCGTTGAGTTCCTATTGACGAGAGAGAACATTGTGATACAACAAATTTGGATTTCGTGAAAGTTGATGTATTGACCCCTTGGATCGTGGAGCGGATCCACCTGGAATCGAGCGTGATTTTTGCGGGAACCCAAGAGCTGTCCGTGACTGCGACGATGAGGACGACTGTACGTGGATCCTACGTGGGTTCGGCAGCGAGGATGACTTTACTTGGATCCTCCGTGGGTTCGGCAGTGATGATGACTGTACCTGGATCCTACGTGGGTTTGACATCGATGGTTATTGTCCTAGGATTCTACGTTGGTTCGGTAGTGACGACTTCTGTACTTGGATCCTATGTGGGTTTGTCAGGGGAGATGATTCAGAGGCTATATCTATCATCTCCACAACTCTTTGTGAGTAGTATGCCTATGTGAGCTGAGTCTTTACTTTTAATCATTATCATCGATGTGATTGACTTGATTTCATATGTATACTAGGTTGTGCTTTCCTATGTGGATTGGGTTGTACTTGGGCTCGTGAGTTGGAGCCGAACTAGAATTGATGACTTAGGTATATGTATGGGAATATACCTAAGTAGAGTTGGTTGATACTTTGTGTTTGTATCTTTTCTTCGTGGTTTATCCTGTGTAGATTCTAGGAGACCTTCGGGGGTCTCGGGGTCCCTACTGAGTATCGTATACTCACCCCTGCATGGGCTATGCCTGCACTACTTTGTGTTGGATGCTGATGACAGACATCACAAATCATGGTGGAGTCTTGTGAAGCGGGGCAGTACCTGGAGGTGACCACTTTGCGGGATGTACAAGGAGCGGACAACTAGACCCAAGGAGCTGAGGATACCATCTGTACCCACCCTTAAGATGGGATATCTCAAGGACGACCCAGTGGTGGCTGGTTTACTTTACTACAGTTGTTCTTTCATTACTGTTGTTCTGTACTTTCAGTTGGGTTTGTATTCTGGCCCATTTACTTTCCAGCACATACTTTTGTACTCATTTGCTTAGTTTTTACTTCAGCTTGCATACTCTGTTTTGTTTCTTTACTTATATAAATGAAATTACTTCCCTTTTATCATGATCTTCTCCTTTTGTGATAGTCACCATCCCCTGGACTATGGATGGCAGGCTTGGGGTAGTCACGACACGAGCCTTGAGGACGGGTCGTGACAAATTGGTATCAGAGGATTCGGTTCTATCGAAGAACTTAGGACTCTGTTAATTTCATCTTATATAGAAATATTGTTAAGGGTATTGAGTGTGGTTATCAATCCAGGGAGTGTAGTGTTGGTGCGGCGGCCGACGTATCCATACACTAGGACCCTGACTTCTGATTTCTAACTCAGTGAAGGAAAACATTTATTGCATGTGTGATTCAAATGTTTTCTTAGTGATTAATTTGTGTCAGCTCACTAAGTATACTGTATTAACCGTGGAACACCTATTTATTTTCAGGATAGCCCCATGATGGCATCCATCTAGGGTTCCTAGTTACGTGCAAGATGGAAGCCCACCGTGCGATGAGGCCTCGGTGTAGGGCCCCATTACCACAGAGGCTCCATCGGTACCTCTACCCGCTGGGCCACCGATACCACCAGCTCTAGCAGCGGAGAGTGCACGCTGCCTGAGTGCGCTGCACAAGTTTCAGTGATAGAGGCCGCCCAGGTTTTGCAGAGAGACAGACCCTCAGGGAGATGAGGATTGGCCGGAGGCTATCGTCGGAGTCTTCAGATTTGTACGAACACCAATATATCTTATGGTGATCCTTGCGGCGAGTCTTCTACACGCAACATCAGTTATATGGTGGAGCCTGATTTTCCAGGTGCACGAAGAGGCATCTGTACTTTGGTCGGACTTCGAGAGCCTCTTCAACTCGGAGTTCGTTCCAGCCACCCTCCGTGCGGTGCGCATCCAAAAGTTACTACAGCTGCGGCAGGGCAACATGACAGTAGCCCAGTACTTGGTGAGATTTACCGACCTCTCGTGCTACTCCATGGACATGGTACGAGACCCATTATTTTGGGCCCGGACCTTCCAGTAGGGACTGAGGCATGAGATACCGGATTTGATGATCTCCCCCATCATTCCGACGCAGGCCGGAGTACATGAGTGTACTCTTCTTGTGGAGAGCTTCCTTACTGAGCCTACGACAGTAGCGAGGCCTACCGCTGGGTGACATATAGTAGAGTCTTCTGCTTCTGGCAGTAGGTAGATGTAGTTGAGGTCCAAGTGGACCATACCATCATGTGGGAGACCTCAGGATACCAGTTTAGAGGTGCAGGGCACACACAGCAGAGCCAGTCATACGAGAGGCAGGCAGTACTATGCATGCGGCGGGCAGGGCCACATGGCTCGTGACTGCCCGACCCGCCATGTAGAGGAGTAGCAGACGGTTGAGGGACCACCCAGGCAGAGGCAGAAGTTCGAACATGGCGGTCCTCAGGGAGTGGTCGGACGAGGCAGAGGAGCTGGCTATGCAGCAGGTGGTGGACAATGCTTCGAGGCTCTACCACCACCACCACCCGGAGGACCACCCTGACCACATGGAGCTAGCAGACAGGGTCAGGCTCAGCTCCAGGTAGTCGAGGCCTACGACCACGATGCACCTGAGATGATTCTAGGTACTATCTGTTTCTACTCCACCCGTGATGCTGTTCTTATAGACATTGGAGTGATTATTTCTTTTATTTTCTCTTCCCTTGTTCGGAGCTCGGAGATTCCGACGGAGTCGTTGGCTCGATCCTTACGGTGAGATACTACTATGGGGGAAGACTAAACGATTACTCACTAGTTCCGACAGTGTGAACATACTCTAGGAGGCGAGTGCTTTGGATATGATCTTCTTGTAGTGGCATTAAGGCCTTATGATGTCATCTTGGGCATTGATTGGTTATCTACATTCCATGCTCAGATCGACTGTATTAGGCCCAATGTGCGTTGTGTTCGTACAAATGGGAGCAGGTTCACCTTCACTGGTGAGAAGGGAGCCTTTGCAGTGCAGGATGGACTTACGCAGAGGAGAGGGTAGCTGATCACCCATCAGTTGTCTAGTCTCATCCTAGGAGCAGTTGATGTGCGGAGTTTGAGTTTTCAGGTTTTGGTTGATCAGTATGCGGTTGTTTTTCTTTACAACGTTCTAGGACTACCTCCTTGCAGAGAGGTATATTTCTACATTGAAGTGTACTCTGGGATAGCCCCGATATCTACGCCATAATATTGGATGGATCCCGGTGAGCTTCATGAGCTGTGGGTACAGTTGGAGGACTTGCAGGGCAAGGGATTGATCTGACCCAATGTTTCACCCTGGGCTTCTCCGATTGTTTTCTCCAAGAATGCGGATGGGAGCTTATGACTATCTTTCGACTACTGTCGCTTAAATCAGGTGACTGTAAAGAACAAGTATCCTCTTCTGAGGATTTATGACCTCTTTGATTAGCTGAAGGGATCATGATGGTTCTCGAAGATAGACATCAGGTCAGGCAATCATCAGCGCAGAGTTCGAGACGAGGATGTGTAGAAGATGGCCTTCAGGTGTCGGTATGGACACTATGAGTTCATGGTTATGCCTTTCAGCGTAAAAAATGCTCCAACAGTGTTCATGAGTCTCATGAACAAGATCTTCTAGCCTTACCTCGATTGATTTTTTGTAGTCTTAATCGACGACATACTGATTTACTCTACTACTAATGAGGAGCATGCCTACCACTTGCGGGTTGTACTGGACACACTCTGATAGCACCGGCTTTATGGTAAGCTCTTGAAGTATTAGTTCTGGATTCGAGAGGTCCACTTATTGGGGAACACCATCTCTGAGGCGGGAGTTGCTGTGGATCCTACGAAGATCATGGAAGTACTTTCCTGGGAGCCACCCAGGTGGGTGATTGATGTGCGGAGTTTCCTAGGTCTGGCTGGGTACTATCAGAGATTTGTTCCAAACTTCTCCAGAGTCGAGGCACCGCTTTCGGCTTTGACAAAGAAGGGGAAAACATTCTTATAGTCAGATAGATGTTAGCAGAGATTCTTGGAGCTGAGGCAATAATTGACCAGTGCACCCATCTTGAGGCTACTAGAGGAGGGACCAGGGTACGTAGCTTACTACGATGCATCAGGGACCAGACTCGGGTGTCTCCTGATGCAGGAGCGGGAAATGATCTCTTATGGTTCACGACAGTTGAGTTAGCATGATCATAACTACACTACCCATGACCTGGAGTTAGCAGTAGTGGTCTTCGCCTTGAAGATGTGGCGGCACTATCTGATGGGTGAGCTCTTCACAGTCTACTCTGACCACCAGAGTCTCAGGTACATATTCTCGCCGAAGGACCTGGACCTGAGAAAGTGGTGATGTCTTGAGTTTCTCCAGGACTATGATTTTGAGATTGTCTATAATCATGGGAAGGGAAATGTGGTATCTGATGCTCTTAGCAAGATATCAGGAATTCAGCTACTTGGAGAGGCGACAAAGAAACTAGCCACATTGCAGATATCCTTCGTGGATAGAGATAGAGTATCCTTTCTACAGTCACTCACAGTCACTCTTCCACTACTTCAGCGGGTCAGAGAGGCACATCGTGGGGACTTTGACTGTGAGACGTGACGTGCATAGATATCCACTGGACATGGACCTGATGAATTTTATGTAGGATGAGAGAACGTCATCCTCTTCAGGGGAAGTACCATGGTACCAGTTGCATTACAGGAGGAGGTGCTGAGGGAGTTTCAAAAATCCTCTTTGGTGGTACATCTAGGAGTAGCGATGATGTACAAGGATCTCAAACGACAGCACTGGTGGCCAGGTATGATAAAGGTTGTGGCAGAGTTTGTTTCATGATGCCTCACCTGCCAGTAGGTGAAGGTGGAGCACCAGGTTCTGGCAGGCTTCGTGCAGCCCTTAGAGTACCCGGATTAGAAGTGGGATGGGATATCCATGGATTTCGTGATGGGGCTTCCACGTACTTCTAGAGGACATGCCTCCATCTGGGTGATTGTCGACTGACTCACCACGTCGGCCCACTTCCTACCTATCAGAGAGAAGGGCTCAGGGGAGAGGTTGGGATGCCTCTACGTTCAGAAGATCATACGACTTCGTGGTGTTCCATCATCTATCATCTCTGATCGAGATGCTCTCTTTACATCATGGATTTGGAAGGGGTTTCAGGTGGAGTTTAGGATATAGCTACGCCTGAGCACTACCTTTCATCCTCAGACGGATGGCCAGACAGAGAGGGCCATTCAGACTCTCGAGGACATGCTCCGTACATGTGTTCTCGACTTTTGGCGAAGTTGGGAGGATCACCTAACATTGGTGGAGTTTGCGTACAAAAAAACTACCACTCCAACATCGGGATGTCACCATACGCGGCACTGTATGGCCGACTATGAAAATCACCTCTGTGCTGGACTGACCCTGGGGAGTCAGTACTTGTAGGACTAGAGATGGTGCAGGCTACGATGGAGAAGGTGGAGATCATCCAAGAGCAGATGAGCACTGCACAGAGCAGAAATAAGTCCAATGCTGATAGGAGATGGAGACCACTGGACTTCAAGGATGGTGACCACGTTTTCTTACGGGTCTCACCTTGACGTGGATTATGGAGATTTGGTCGGGTCGACAAGTTATCTCCACGCTTCATCAGACCATTTTAGGTTCTCAGCAGGGTAGGCGAGGTGGCTTATCGGCTGACTCTTCCACCTCAGTTGCACTGTGTGCACGATGTCTTCCACGTATCTCAATTGAGGAGATACGTGCACGACTCGACGCATATAATTGATCATGGGGAGCTGGACATCGATGTTGGGGAGACTTTTGTAGAGGTCACAGTGGAGATCAAGGATCAACAAGAGCGGGTCCTTTGTGCACAATTTATTCCTCTGGTGCGCATTCTTTGGCAGCACGAGAACCTCTAGGAGAGCACATGGGAGAGGGAGGATCAGATGTGTGCATAGTACCCTCATTTGTTTCCCTAGTTTATGATGTAGCTTTACGGGGACATAAAGCCCTGAGGTGGGAGTAATATAAAGACTTGGAACTTTTATGGAATTTTTTTTCTTAAATACTTTTTAATTTTATGAGTTTGTGGCATCGGATGACAGTCGATTCCGAGGCCCGGTGTGCTCAGAATCAATTTTCGAAGTTTAGCTCGGGTATGTTCAGTAAACGAATGAGTAGATATTTCTATCTTTTGAACCGGTGCTCGGAATTGAAATCTGAGAGAAATGATAAATTTTCAACGCTGGTAATTGCTTAAAGGGACCTTTTCCATAGTTTCATTTGTGCGGGAGGAGAAGTTAAGAATTGTGGATTAAATTAAAAGTGAATAGAAAATGTGGAACAATTATTAATCTATATTTAAGTGGTTATATCCTACATGTGGGAGATGAGGTGGGCCCCTAACTACCCATGTGAAGATATTTTTGAGGTGGGGCCCACACAATCCCCAACCCTTCACATCCCCTAATACTCCTTAAACCTCCCCCTTTAAACTTGGTAACTCCTCTTTAATGAGGACTCTTCCGCTCTCTCTCTCAAAACATTAAAACTTTCCAACCTATCACTTAAATAATTAGAAAACTCATGGTTTAATTAATTAAGTGAATTGGAATTTTAATTTTGTAAAATTTAATGCATGGAATGATTTAATAAAATAAGGAGAAGCCTTATTTTATTTTTGGTTGGCTAGTTGTGTTGAGATTTTGGGGAGAGAGCTCTTGAGTTTTGAAGAACGCTTCATCTCCTTTGTCGAAGAACGCCCACTCTCCGATGAAGAACTTCGACTCGGAGACCCCGAATTCTCCATCCTCTTATTCCTCTATGACAAGGGAGGAGACACCGATGCAGGAACTCACCAACGACGTCATGCCTTGTTTTCTAATCTCTGTGATAAAAAGGGTAGACGCTGCTTCCTCTTCGGACGCTTTCCATTGAAATCTACGAATCCTTATCTCGTGACGCTATCAACTGTGACGCCAAAGTTCATCATCATTTGTTGAGGTAGGGGTTTATTTTTTAATGTGGATGATTACATACCACGTACTCTTTGGAAATCGTTATTAAATATGGCTGATTTCTATCATTTAACGCGGAGGGTGAAGGATGAAAAAACACGGCCCGACAACCCTCCGTTGTTCTCATTTATTGTTTTAGAAATAGAAATTGGCAGCGAAGGAAGCATGGCGCCATGCCAGGAACGTGGAAAAGTGAACTGGCACTATCACGGCATTTTTGTGGAAAGAGTTGCGGCCCGCTACATGGGCTGCTTCGGCGGAAGAACTGGCCGGCCCGTCGGCCAGCCTGGCAGAGCTGGACCGCGACACCTGGAGGGCGCCGCGCTGGATGGGCCGCGCCACGCCACTTAGGGCCAGGCCGCGTCCCTTCAGGCCGAGTTGATTATTTCCTTCAGACCGGTCCGACACCCCAGGTTGTTCGGACCCGTCAAACTGGGTTAACCCGACCTGTCGGCCCACTAGGCTAAACGGGTTGGGGCTATTAATCACTTAAATGGGAATAACTATAAGACCATGTATCTGATCGACGCGTCTTATGTGGAACTAAGACTCCTTCATTGAAAAGGTCTTTTTGCGATACTCTATGTATGTTTCGGATGAATTTGGATATCAGTTGGGTTAGAAACGAGCAAATTTCTAACCGAGCCCCTGGAACGGAAAATCCTATATCTCTCAGACTGGGTGTCCGCATGACGCGCCGTCTGTCGCATTGAGTTCTTATTGATGAGATGAAAAATTGTGATACATAAACTCTGGACTTCATGAAAGATGATGTATTGACCACTTGGCTAGTGGAATGGACCCTCCCGGAATTGAGCGTGCTGTGTACGAGAAACCTAGAGCTGGCAGCGACTGTGACGACGATGACGACTATACATGGATCCTACATGGGGTCGGCAGCAAGGACGACTGTACTTGGATTCTCCATGGGTTCGGCATCGATGACGAATATACTTGGATCCTACGTGGGTTCGACAACGATGGTTACTGTACTTGGATCCTACGTGGGTTTGTCAGCGGTGACTTTTGTACTTGGATCATATATGGGTTCGGCAGGGGAGATGATTGAGAGGCTATATCTATAATATCCACCCCTCTTCGTGAGTAGTATACCTGTGTGAGATGAGTCTTGACATTCAATTATTATCATTGATGTGCTTGACTTTCTTTCCTGTGTGGACTGAGTTGTGCTTTCCTGTGTGGACTTGGTTGTACTTGGGCTCGTGAGTTAGAGATGAACTGGAATTGATGACTTAGGTATATGTATGGGAATATACATAAGTAGAGTTGTTTGATACTTCATGTTTGTATATTTCCTTTTTGTTTTATCCTGTGTTGATTCTGGGATACCTTCAGGGGTCTTGGGGTCCCTATTGAGTATCATATACTCACCCCTGCACGAGCTATGCCCACACTACATTGTGTTGGATGCTGACGACGGACAACACTGATTGAGGTGTAGTCTTGTGGAGTGGGATGGTACCTAGGGGTGGACCACTTGGCGGTACGTACACGGAGGGGACGGAAGGACCCGAGGAGCTGAGGAGACCATAAGTACCCACCCTTCAGGTGGGATATCCGGAGGATGACTCGGTGGTTGCTGGTTTACATTACTGTAGTTGTTCTTTCTTTACTATTGTACTGTACTTTCAGTTGGGTTTGTATTCTGGCCCATTTACATTCCAGCACTTACTTCTGTACTCATTTTATTCAGTGTATACATCAGCTTGCATACTCTGTTGTGTTTCTTTACTTATATAAAGGCAATGCCTTCCCTTTTATCGGGATTTTTGCCTTTGGTGCTTATCGGAAGCCCCTGGCCTATGGAAGGTGGGATTGGGGTATTCATGGTACGGGCCCCGAGAACAGGTCGTGATAGGTTAGACACCCCAACTATCTTCTTTTGTCATTATTTTATACATTTTAGACAAACCAACATCGAGCCCCTTCGATAATTGGTTATACACCTCACTCATTAGCTCCTCATTCCCAATGACATTGATCCAAGAAGAGTTATATAATTATTTTCATCTTGTTTTTATACAAAACTGAAAATAGATCATACTCATTGATTATAATATAATTTTTCTCACCCATGTACAACTTCAATATCTCAAATAGATTATGACTCAATCTTGGTGGTGTTTGAAATCAATTAATCTAGCTCTTAAATGATCTTATTATTCTCCGATTAAAAAATCCGTAGACCTGATTATATTATCCATATGTATATTATGGATTTAGTCTATTTCAATTTTTTTCATTAGTGGATGATATGATATTTATTAGATAAATACATTTTAATGATTCTTCCATATTTTGATGATGTCTTAGCTTCAAATAGTTTGTGAATGTGAATCACAAAATTTCATTAACATAGTTTTATGAAAGATAAAAACTTTTACAGCAATGAATAAATTTTATTCGCAATCAGAACACAAAAACATCAAGAAATAATGAGAAATTCATAGAATTCTCATTTTATTCTCCAATTTTTAAACAAATAATAGTATTCATAATTGATCATTAATAAAAATAATGATAATAGAATAACAAATATAATCTATTGTGTCTTGTTGATCTTCATACATAATTCTTCACACACCGACGCCTCAAAATATAGGTTCCATATTTTTCAAGAATGCATCATTCATTATATAGAACTATAATATTGTGAAATTATCAAAGCATTATCTCTTCATTGAATTTTCCTTCAGGGAATCTATGGTTGACTAAAAGAACAATGTTCACTGTGGAACTAAATTGGAGCAAAAAATGTGCTTCCACTCAAGATGATAAAATTCACCAAAATTATTGATCACATTTAGTGAGAGTAAGAATTTTTTTATAGGAAATGAGAAGCAGTTATTAGGAAGTTCTCACACGATAAAATTGTTTAACAAGGTAGGATGTTTTAAATTAGTTCATTCCCCACATAGAATATCTTCATAACGAACTCTTCACATGGAATATTTAATATTATTTTATACAGAAGTATTTCATATTGAATTCTTATTCTTATCTACATGATTTATTAATTAATTTTCTGATAATATATTTCTATCCATAATGTATCATTCCCCCATGGAATTTCATTTTCGTTATGGCTTACCATTTTTGAAGAATGTTCTCATAGCATCATCTTTGTATTTTAATACTTATCTGCATGAAAATAAACTACATAGTCACTAACTCATATTTTTTCCCAATATACTATAACTCTCTTCCACAACGAACTATCAATATTCACGTAGGAATTTTAAAAAAAAATTGATTCCATTTATAAAAAAAATTACTAGTTTTTGTACCATTACGTCATTCACAAAGAGAATCACCATGATGTAGAAGAACCACACGAAATTTCATTTACATTCGATCATGAAACAATTTTTCATTTTAAAATGACTGAACATCACATATCATTATTTAGATTTACAATTGAGCACCGAAGAGTATTTTCAAAGTTCAGGAATGTTAGGAAACCTTAAATTTGAGTTCTTAGACTGTAATCCCCAAAAAACATGTGGTTCATTCATAATGGGATCATTCCTCAAGGAATCATTGTATTGAATTTTTATTTCTTTTAAGAAAATTACCCAAATAAATTTGTAAAAATCATCACAAAGTAGGATTATTCATGATTTGTATCTCATCTTTATTTTGGATTCTCATTCTACAACCCCTATCCGTAGAGTGTTTCCTCTAGGATGGGAACACATGGTGGAGGAAGAATATAACTCATTCCATCTCCAAATGGTTGATATTTAAATGGAAAATCATATTAGATGACCGCAATTGTTTCCAATATTATAATGATGAAAGAATAGTACCCTATTACATCAAAATCCCACATATTAATCCACATGTTACAACTCTAAAAATTTTATGAAAATTGGTTATTATGAAATTCTTGAGCATACAATGGGGTTTGGCACCCAAAACACTGACACACACCACCACTAGGGATTCACCCTCGTTGGATTATGTCTATGCCCATGCACACTGTTGGAGATATTCTTAGAAGGTACCATAAACCTCCTTTCAACTAGTGCGTATTATACATGAACCCTTCCCTCTTCTTGCGGGCACACGCTAGCCACCATTGTGCCTGGTTGACATCTAGGCCCCACATGTGCCTTGGTTGAGGCATGCATATGAAGCTAGTAGGTTGGCCATTTTTTATAATAGGATTCAATAAAAATATATTTTGTAAATACTATGAATAAAGTATAATTTCACTATTAAGTTATATTAATCTCATCATTAAATTCCATGAACAATTCATATCATTATGCAACAGTATAGGCATATTTTTCATGACCTCCTTTAATTATTTCCTCATGAAATATATAAATTAAATTAATGGAAACCTAAAAATAATCCCATTATCATGATAACATATATTTATATTATATTCACATCTTGTAAAAAATGTTGAATATCTTAATGAAATGTTGTCTTCAAATTTAATATCACATTATAATCATTTTATTTTTAACAAGGAAGAACTTTCATTGTGTAAAATGCAATTCCATATAAATAGGAATCGTTCAAGCATGACATCCAATGGTATAAGATGAATATGTAACAATCATTCAGGAATCACCACTTCATCCATAACCATTCTCTAGGAATAAACACATTAATAATACTCATATCCATATATATATATTCAATTTAAATTTATATTATTATACACTAGCATCAAATAAAACATCCATTCTTCAATCATGAACTTATGGTCTTCAATATTTTCCTTTTTATTTGTTTTCGATAATTATTCAGTTTATAATGTCAATATGTTTATCCCCTTTTTTGAAAATAAATTTGATGGTTATGTGTGGTTTTCTTAACTCATATTTATTTCCATAATAAGGACCATCACCATTACATGAAAATTTTAAGATCACTTTTTGAGAGAGGAATGGTCTATCATGGTTTTGTTAGAAGAAATATTTTAGTTAAAAAACAATAAGTCAACATTGGCTAAATTGGTGTAGAAATAGAGATACAATGAAATATTTCTATTCAATCCCTAATATACCATTAATGTAAAATAATTCATATAAATTATAATATATTCTTTTTAATGGTTTAAAATAATCTATTTCATCAATGAAACTCAATATCGTACGCACAATTTAAAAAAATGCATCATAAAGTTCATGTGTAATAGATGTATCTCCCCATTACTTTATCATATTATCACTAAAAATGATTTCATCAATAATTTATATTATTAATAAAATTATGAAATATGGATAAATGTGGCATTGGCATACCCCAACATTTATATTTCCATGAAGTCCTAAAAATTTGAAAATCATATTTAATTTTTTTGGACGCCTTCCATCTCACCTTGTGTCCCAGTAAAGGTAAACATTCATAATTATCGCCATTATGGTGAGTCTTTTAAATAAAATACTTCGTGATATCCCAATTTTCAATACCCCAAAATGGAATTATTTTGGTGAATTTTTATTACTTCCAAATTTCTTGTCCATCAAAAATATAATAGCACACATTGGTTCTTAGGTGCTCCTAGAATAAAAAAAATACAAAACTAATTTCCAATATTGTAAAGAAAAACACATACAAAAAAATATTAGGGAGTAAGGGTGAGTTACATGTTCCTCAATGTTAACAACATGGTGGATATGATTTTATCAACCAAGTTACTTCACTTTATTCGGTCCTTATGCTTCGAAATTTTATTTCTTTATCTAATTTATCCTTTGGTAACATGAATATTATCATAGTTATCATATCATTATATGGGATTGTTTTTTCCTCTTTTTCCATCATGAAAAATTTATATTCTGATGCAATATTCATTCCCATCAAGACTTTTTCGTGTGTTGCCAATATGGTTAATCATCTTATTATATTATTTTTATCTTTATTGCATATCTCACACAGAAATTTTTCAACACATCAGTTTACAATTGATGGAGACCTCTCATAGAATTCTTTATCAACATATAGAATATTTATTGTTCATTTATCATAATAATTTTCATAGTCTTCTTATAGCATTTTGGATTTCTCCAAATCTGCTAAAAAATTAAAATAATGTATATAGGAATATTTTATGATTTTTTGGAGTTTCCAAAAGGATCAAATGAGTTCTATTATATATGTATTTATTTTGATATTTGGAACTCATTTTTATATTTTTTGACATCTTTTTTTCTGATATTTATTATGTAACTTTTCTAAGTATAAATTCTACTACAAATTAATGTGTCTAATCATATTTAGATAATTTTCGTGATTTATATCGAAGGATGATACTTATTTTTCATGTGGTATTGACTTTGGATACATTATGGAAACACATTGAGATTTACGTGCATTACATATGTGACCAATTTTATTGAAAAAATCAAATGCAGATCAATGACGTTAAATAAATTTTGAACCAGTCAAAATTTTATTAGTCTATGAATGTTGTTTTATATTATTCTCTATAATTATTCCCCATGATATAGGTCTTATTTTTCAATTAAATTTATTGGACTTGTCATAAAACCATCTATATAAGGCCCAAATCTTTTTCAACACCTACAATGACCGACAATCCTTGGTCCTATTTAATTTTATGTATCATTTATAGAATTATTTGTACTATATTATTGGGTGATTAAAACTACTTTTTGGTGTTCTAATGGGGAGAAACACTTATATATCTTATTCTATACATAATAGAAATGCTAGTAGGTTCTTCTCCATTTCCCATCATCTATAGTTGTACATAGTATTTATTAAAACCATCACCTTCTATAGAAATAGATTTTGAAAAAAGTTTCACATTGAGATGTGGATGATACATATTTCTTCACTAATAATTTGGAATGATAATTAGATGAGGTAATGATCATATTCCAATATGATGAATAATTGTCACCAAAATCCTTCAAAATTCATTTTTCAAAATCCAATTCCCATTTTTTCAGGTACTTCATTAACCGCATCATGGTGATTACCTCATTTGAGACTGGGAGGATACCTATAATAGTGAAATAAGGGATTTGTTGGACATTCAACTTTAAAACATCATTCTCTGTAGGATGAAAAATAATTTCATTCCATGTAACTGGGTTACATTCTGTGCATTTGTTGCTAGGTACAAGCCAGAAAGGGTATAGATTATGTGAATGATTATAGGTAGTGAATGGTGATTTCACATAATTAATGTTTTATATAATTTGTTTTTAATCTGAGGTGATAGATTTTCAGCATATTTGTACACTGTGTATTTCAAGGGATACAAATATATTAAACATCAGGAAAGGGCTTGTGTCTATTTTCGAAACCTGCAAGTGGATGTTTTTCTTGATCATTTCATTCTATACTACTTCACCCTTGACTAAGAGTTCTTCGTAGCTGATTTTTGAAGACACCATTCCTTCAAGATCAATCCATTTGATGTCTCATCTCTATTTTGATTGAGTTTCGTCTCTCTAGGTAAGTTTTCATCACCTTTTATTGTTTCCTTAGATATTGATATCAATATTGAGAGGCGTTTTTGGAACTATTGGTTTAATATGGCATATCTTCTTGGTTTCATCTTGATCCATTATGTGATCTCACTCCGAAGGACATTTCCTTTGTCAATAATGGTGCGAGAAATGCCCATTCATGAGTTATAAAGGTGTCATCCGTTTCACTGACCCCATGTTTTTAGATTTGGATTAGTAGTGTGAGGTGGATTAGATTATAGGGACTTCATTATCATCTTTGGGTTTTTAATGTTTGAGTATCCCTTTATGGAAGATTTCTGGTCGATATTTGTGGCAGGTAATTCTATATCCATCCTATGGTAATGGATCCTATTGTTTTAATTTACAGTATGTTTCAAAATGACTGATTACCATTATTTTGTTTTGTTTGTTGAAAAGGTTTTTCAATGAAAAATGGGTTTTATATGGTTATTTATTAGTGGGGAGAAAATTTGTATTTCCCATGAATTGAAATAGAAGACTGAAATTGTTTTTACATGGTATTCAAATCATTAGAATGAATAATGAAAAAGAGCACATGGTTTACCTTGGTTACATAGGTGGAAGGCTTATATTGGGTCTATCATCAATTTAATTTTTGATAATGAACGATGATTTTCTTTTATATTTCCTCTATTTTCAATTCCCTTTGATTTAGTAGACTTATATTGACATCATTGGGGGGGGGGTTACCCATGGTATACTCCTTTGATTCATAGGCCCATGATTCTAGGAATTTTTCTCTTGAATTGGTTATTATGGTACATGTATTATATGGTTTGGACCTATTATATTCCTTCGTGTTTTGATTCCTTTTTTATTTTTTTATTTTCATTAGGATTTATCCTTGACATGTATGTTTTTGGTTGTGAAAAATGATATGAAAAATTAACATCAAAATTGATATGCATTATTTGTTTTAAAACTATGGAAAAGAGAAATGATTACCATGATTTATATAAAACTACATTACTTCTTATAATGTCATGTTTTTATTTAAAATTTACATAAAGGAATTGATATACATGGACATGATTTGGAATAACTGGGTGGGATTACAATAATCCTATTAATTCACACCATGTGAACCTATTTGGTGGTAAATATACCTTTGAATGTATTCTAATGTAGGTAATGGGAATGCATAGTTGTGAGGTGGAAAGGATAGTGTTAGCTAGTTGGGTAGTTGGGGGTGAGATGGTGGGTGTTGTCTTTGTCATCGTTTGGAGTAGTTGTTAGGATTGGGTAATTTTTAATTGGACTTGTCTGTTAGAGTTTTTAGCTAATTATATTATTGCGTATTTCCATTGTTTTATTTTAGTTATGGAATATATATATTTATCATATTCCTCTATTACTTTTTGTTTAGTACATATATCTCATGATTTTGATCAAGTTGATCAAAACCATTCCCTCTAATGTGTTGTTTGATTCCATGGTGTTTGTTGCCAGCCCGTGGGGATCGTGAACACCCTTTAGGTATGTAACAGAAAGTGTCGAGTTCCATGTCTAAGGAAACAATGGGTTGGTTCATTAAAATATAGTATTAGAGTAGTTTTTCCCTTACGTTTTCTTAACATTGGATTTATGTAAGAATGGATATAATATTTTTTTCTCTTGAGAGGAATTGTGTGATAAGTTCCTATCAAACTCTTATCACAATAAAACTCATGTTTTCAGGGGATGTCGAGATATGTATCTATAGTATTGTTTTTTGTTTTAAAATATCAGTTTGTGCTTATAGGATTTCTAGTTTGAACTATGATTTTTTATTTTTTCTGATCGTTCTTAAGTTTACATGTGCAACAATATGCCTCTGAGACATATTCCATAAGTTCCCAAGAAAAGTGTTGCTAATTCACATCAATGGAATACCCTAATAAATTAGTTTCTTATCAATACTATCATTTGTTCCATTGTGTTGTAAATCAAGATTTAACAGAATTACATAACTCAATGGTTAGGGTAAAACTAAGAGTTGGATGAGAGATTGATTGATCATAGGAGTTCATGAAAGATAAGAGACCGTCCGTGAAAGGAATGACTGAGAATTAAAAGGCGGAGGACTAGATGGGAATGATTGATCTAATTTTCAACATTATAGAGACACCTGAAAATATCATGGTAAATATTGAATCTTTTAGAACTGATGGTTATTCTAAGCGTTTGGGGGATACTATGGTCCATGCAGATAGACACACAAACTTTGATTGTATCGGTTTCCCAACCCTATTTTTTTCCTCAGTTTTTTCCACAGTCACTGATGCTGGAAAAGTCTCATGGGTTTTCATATTTACAATATAGATAGATTTCATTGTCCGCATACACCACTAATTTTTTTGAGCTTATCCAGTTTTTCATCTTGTATAGTGAATATTTCCCAACTAAAGGCTCAGAAGTGCATGTACGTTTTGCAACCAGATATCATATCTCATGTCTTCATGTTGATGATTTCTACCTATACAAAGATGTTTGGGAAAGATATAATGGAAGAAATGAATATAGAATTAATGGTTTTATTTTCATCCTCATATATTCCAAATGCTAGCAGCTTTAATGGCACACATGTGAAGAAAAGGAAGTGAAAATATCATCGAAGGAGTAGTGGTGGTGGGTATTAGAACTAATCCTCCCCACCGAGATCTATTATAGTGGGTAATGTGCCTCTGACTTACTATCAATGTGAAAAATGTGAAAAAATAGACATTCAGGTCCTATTCCCACAAATACATGCAATAACTGTGGATTATTTTTCACATGTATTTTTTCATTTAGGATATGAATATGCCACGTAATAATCAGTGTTTTTTTGGATCCAACCATTACAATGTTGTAGTCAGAAGTTTCAAAAAAGACATGGCTCTAGCCATATGTCTTTGGAATGATGCATTTTCATGTAGTAGATGAGTGTCCAGAGAACGTTGAATAAGGTCTGAGAATTGTAAGAGGTACTATCATTATTTTATCGTTAGTAACCATTGATTTATTAAATATTGGTGCCTCCCACTATTTTTAATAAACATGTTTGGTTGATGTTTTTAAACATCCAAGGAAACTTATTTATATTGAAATGGATTTAGTGAAATGTTTTGGAAATAATAAATTGTAGGGTTTTTGGTGTCCTTCCTGTTCATTAACGATAGACGACGTAGAGTTGGTCTGGTATTTTCTCATCCTTTTTTGGATCAATTTGACATCATCATCGGTATGGATTGAATTTCCCCTCATTGAGCTGATATTGATTCATATCATCATTGTGTATCATTTCATGGTTCTGATTGGAGATCTCATGGGTCTCATGGGGAGTGGGATCCAATGTCAAGTCGTGTAGGGTCTTCCCACATAAGGATCATATGTTTGTTTTTCCTTGTTTTATATGATCTAGATGACGATTCTTCTATTGATGATCATTATATTAATGTTTGAAACATTTCAAATGATTTCCTATAAGATTTATTCGGCCTTCCTCCAAAGAGATAGAGGAAGATTTTACTATTGACCTGGTGCTAGGTATGTAGCCTATATCGATACCTTCTTATAGTATGGAACCAAAAGAGCATAATGATCTCAAGATTCAGTTGGATGACCTATTGAAAAAATGATTCATTTTCTGTACTGCTTCACCATGGGCGGTACCTCTATAATTTTTTTTAAAAACCCCATTCAATTTAGTTATGTGTGAACTATTGGAAATTGAACCGACCAACAGTTATGAAAAATATCTTTTTCCTATAGTGGATTATATGTTTGATGAAAAGTTTTTTTCGCATTTCGATGTTCAGTTGAGTTATCATCAGCATGGATATCAGGAATCTGAAATACTAAAGAAATACCTCAAGATCAGGTATAGCCATTATTAATATCTTTTGATACCTTTTGGTCTGAATATTGCTCCTATAATATTTATGGATTTGATGAATTGGATATTCCATCAATATCGTGAAACTTTTGGGGTAGTGTTCATTGA
The DNA here is from genome assembly GCA_963277665.1 of Viscum album. Lineage (NCBI taxonomy): Eukaryota > Viridiplantae > Streptophyta > Magnoliopsida > Santalales > Viscaceae > Viscum > Viscum album. The sequence goes on along the minus strand of OY728143.1, from coordinate 53,865,514 downwards.
TGAAATCATAGTTTATTCAAAATATGAGCATTAGTACTAGCACCATTTAATTTTTGTTTTAAGAAATTTGAGAAGTCACCATTTTATAGAAATATATAGAAATTTAGTTTCTAGATTAAATAAGTGAATTTCATGGGTGATAGAATTTTTGAAAATAACTTATTAGTTGATTACAAGAAGGTAAATGTTTTTTCATGGAAGGAACCCAGGAATGTCGTTGAGATATGAAGCATTCTTGGTCTTTTGGATATAACCAATGGGTTGTCAATGAATTCTCTCACATGGAGCCATATTTGGCCACTATTACCCAGAAAGTAGTCAAATTCATGTGGGATGCAAAGTGTCCACCTTCATTTGATGAACTAAAAAACATCTGTCGTCAGCTCGTATTCTAATCTAACTTGAGCCTAGTAATGGGGATGTTGTGTTTTGTGATTATTTGGTGCTTTTTTTGGATGTGTTCTTATGTATGATAACCATGTGGTGGATTTTGGATCTTGTTATCTTTGACTGCATGAGAAGAATTATCACACTCACGGTTTAGATATTTCCATAGTCATCCATGCACTTAAAAGATGGTGGAACTAACTTTTTGGGGGGAAGGTCATGGTCTTCTCTGATCATAAGATTATTAGTTATATCTTTTCATATAATGATATGAATATTAGATAGAAACACTCGTTTTTCTACATTCAGAAGTTTTAATTCGATAAATCTAACACCGTAGGGAAATGAAATATCATTGCAGAATCTCTTAGTATAAAATTTACATCACATTATGTTTTGGAATCAAAGGAATAAGGGAAACATACAGGGATTTTCACTCAGTCACACAAATATTCTTAATCACATGTTTTAGGCATTGTTATAACATGTGTTCTGTTATCATCATCTCTCAAGGAGTCCATTTTTTGGATTCATTAGAAGGCTGATAATTTCTAGAAGACTTGGGAAATACGTTATTGACAGGAAAACATTTAGGGTTGGCCTCTCTCATCAGATGGTATGCATCACTTTAGGAAAAGGATTGTCTTGCCTTCATCAAGAAGGTGTTTAGTCTTGTGTTATTTTCCCATATATTCATGGGTCATTCATCCATGTGCCATGAAGATGTAATATTATATGAGGAGGTGATTTTGGTGGTTTGGTATGATGCGTAACATAGAAGAGTTTGTTTCTCCCTATAAAACATCCAATAGATAAAGTCAGAGAACACATATCCTTCTAGTTTTCTTTATCCTCTTCTAGTGCCTATTTAGAAATGTGATGAGGTATCCATTGAGTTTGTAGTGGTATTACCAAATACTCCCTATGTGAATAATGATGCCTAGGTGGTTGTTGATTGGTTTCCAAAATTTGTTCTTTTCATTCTGAGCAAAGACACCAATAATGTTAATGATCTCGGTATATTGTATGTGTAGAATATTACGAGGTTACCTGGGATTACTTCATAATTTTTTTAGAAAGGGATCCTCAATTTACATCGAGGTTCTATAGTATTCATCAAGAGGAAATGGGAACTCATATCATGACAAGAACAACTTCCCATCCCCTGATAGACGGTAAGACAAATCCTTCGATTCGGGTACTAGAAGATATGGTCTTTGAATATGTCTTGGATTTTGTAGGATTCTGGGATAGACATCTATGATTTTTAGTGTTTTTTTAAAATAATAATTATTATTCATCAATCATAATGGATCCCTTTGAGGCATCGTATGTTCACCCATGTAGACCACTTCTTTGTTGGTATATGGTGGATGCAGTATCTTTAGATTGGCAGAGTTTGGTTCAAGATACTTCTGCAATGATTTTGGATGTATATTGATGTATGGTAAAGACCAATAGTCGATAGAAATAATATGTAGATCGGTAGCGTCAATATTTGGTTTATTCCATAGGTGACTGTGTTTTCTTGAATGTTTTTCCTCAATCGGTACACTATCAATTTGGAATTTCAAGATTGCATGCTCTAAGATATCTTGGACTATTTCAGGTCACTGAACATCATAGGAATTTTTCTTATAATTTATCATTTCTAGTTTAGTTTTTAGTTATTCATGATATTTTCTACATATATCATCTCAATAATTATCACCATAATCCCCCCCAACATTCTGAGTTGGGACAAAATTGATCTAGAACTGGATGCTTCTATTGTTGAGAAACTGGTTGATATTGTGGAGCCTCAAGAAAAATTATTTCATCGGATGTCAATTTTGTTGGCCAATGTTATATGGATACACTGATTGTATTCTCATGAGAATTGGGATCTTGAATCGATGATGATGGAGAAATGGCTCCATTTTATCTAGGGATTACATCTTCTACATGAATTCCTAGTGATGGAAAATTAGTATAGGGGGAGTTTGTAACATCTTGTTACCATTTTATTAGGAAATGAATTAAAGTCATAATAATAGTTCCCTCATGTTTGATTGGGAAGATACCTATAATATTGATATAATATATTTTTTACACTTTTAACGTTAAATCAACTATTTCAATAGGATATAGATGGATTTCACACCATGTAACTAGGTTACACACCATATAATAATAGTTGGGAATAATCTATGAAATCAGATTCACATAACGAAACATTACACATCGTGAATGGTAATTTCACATCATAAATGTTTTAAATAACCTATTTTTAATACAAGGTGACACATTTCTCGGTGTATTTGTACATCATATATTTCATGGAATGTAACTATATTACAAACTATGAAATGGCTTGTTCTCAGTTTTAAAACCCATGCTTACTTTTTTCTTGATCCTTTCATTCCAGACTCCTTCACCCTCGACATAGAGTTCTAACTATATTACTATCAAGGAAACCATTCATTTTGAATCGATATGTTTGTTGTCCAATATCTGTTGTGATTATAGTGAATCTTTCCAAGGTTGTTTCATCCAATGTCATCATTTAAATTTGTCAAGATATCAATGTTGGATGTCCAATTTGGATCTATTGGGTTAAGATGGTGATTCTTCATTGTTTCTTCTAGATACATTGTATGATCGTGGCCTAGATGTGTTTTCATTTATTGGTCATGGTGAGCGTACATCATTTCTTTAGGTATGTAGGTTTCTTCATTTTTGCAGACCCCATGTGTTCATATTGGGATCAATCTTGTGATTCGTATTGGATTTTAGGGCCTTCATTATTGGCAGTTGGTTTTTTCTTTTGGTGGATCCAATTGTGATTGTTTGCGACCCATGTTTTGAGGTATCTGGATTCATCAGTAGCCAAAGATAATATATCCTGTTGTTTTTAATTACAAAATTATTTAGAATGAAATATTATTAAGATTTTTATTGTGTACGATAAAATTAGTTTTTAAGGAAAACCGGATATTTTTTGTTATTGATAAATGACGATAAAATATGTATTTCCACGCATTGAAATGTAATATTAAAATTGTTTTGAAATGGTTTCCAAAGAATCAGAATGAATTATGAAGAAAAGAACATGGGTTACCATGGGTACTTAGGTGGAAGGTTCATCTTGGGGCCATAATCCATTGTTTTGTTATTATCAAGGATCATTGTATTGGGGGTTTCCTCTATTTTATAATTCTTTTGTACTAGGGGGTTGATATTTACATTTTTGAGGGGTTTACCCAAGTGATATTCCTCTACATTTTAGGCCCATTGTTCTAGGAATGGATTTTTCCACTTGATTATTATGTTACTAGTACTCTGTGACCTGAATATATAGTATTCATTAGTGTTTTGATACTTGTGATTTTATTTTTTATCATATGGATTTATGAGTTAGAATTTATATGCATGTTTATGATTATGAGAAATGATATATAAAATATAATATGAAAATTACATTTCATTATTTGTATAGAATTATTAAAAAAGGGAAATGTTTACCATATTTTCAAAAAATCTTCCTTTTTGCTTATCGTGCCATGTTTTTAATTAAAATGGGAAAATAAGAATTTTTATACAGAGACTTGATATGGAACCCCTTGGTGTGTTCTAATTAAACATGTAATATCACACCTTGTGCACCTATTCAGTGATGCATAGTCCATTATTTTTCTCCTAATGAAGGAAAAGATAAGGTGTCATAGTGGGGTCATCAGGTTCGTGTCAGCTGGCTATGTAGATGGTGGTGAGATGGTGTGGTAATTCCATGCCATCGTATAGATTAACTATTTGAAATGTGTGCTTGGTAGTTGGAATTTTCCTTTTGAGTATTTAGATACATTGATTATTGTCTTTTTCCATTTTTTCATACAGTTATGGTATATATATCTAGTTCATTATCCATTGTTCATTATTCCTTAGTACATATATTCCAAGTGTTTGATCAGGTTTGGAGAAATCGTTTCCAATGTTCTATTTCTTGATAGTCAAGTTCTTGTCTCCATCCCATGGGAATCAAGAAATAACTTCAGGTATGTAATAGAACAGGTCAGCTGTTGGGTGTAAAGGAAAACCAGTTTTGTTTGTTACACATTTTGGGGAAGAATGTCATTATACTTTGATTCTGAAGTTTTAACATATTTATCTTCAAAATTGGTCAAATTAATTTTCAACTCAATAAGTCTGATAATTAGGGAATTTTCTGATCTTCTATAAATGAATCATTATCTTTACAATTATTCCACATTTTCTCAACACCCACTTCATGAAATATTACATTTTCATTCAATAAAATTTTAATATCCTTGATCTTCTTGGATTTTTTATTCAATTGATATTTCTTGATGTCCATAAACACATTATGAAATTTTTCAAGGGAATGAATGGCTTATATAAATACAATCTAGAAAAAAATTCTAACATTTATACTATCGATCATTTTCTTTAGTTTGTAAAATGGATTGTTCCCTTTAATCAATATAGTTTGTTATAGTGATCCAATTTATGAACATCTTAATTTTTCCATCCATTAGTTATTCTTTTTTTCTTCTAGTAGTGATTTATCAAAATGGGGTCCCATGATAGATCCAAAAATATTCGTGATCACTTCATTAGGAACATTATACATATGTTCTTTGAATTAAAAATAAGAGCAACTTGTGATTTATTATCCTCATACCTTGAGAATTTTTTCTTTATAAGAATCATAATAAAAATAATAATTATAACATGTACTATCAAATAATTCCTAAATATCATTTCAACTAATATCTTATCATTATTACATTCTTTATATGAACTCTCCAGATTTTAATCTTATAGAGTAAATTAATTTTTCCCCATGTGAGATAAAAAAACAGTACTTGAAAAATTCAATTAATAATTGAAATTAAAAATTTTGAGGAAATAAATTTAGATCTTTTGAGGGGACCTATGCTCTGATACCAATTGTAGTTCTTCAAGATAGATTGACCACTAAGAGGGGACTGAATCAGATTTTTAATTATTGAAAATCCCTAATTTTTTATTTTAACCACTCAAACACCTTGTAGTTCTTGATTCCCTTAGTGATACCTCACAATCTCACATTGTATACATAAATATTTAGGGAGTTCATAGCACATAGTGTTTTCAAAATTCAGTAAAAATACCCACTCCTTTATTTGTTGGTTGATCTCCCCAAGAAGAATTATCCAATATATTAGGAGGTGATTACAACGAATATGGTAAAAACTAGTTATACACCCCAGTATTTGATCCACCACCCAACCCTATCTCTACACCCCCATCAACCAAATATTCTACCCTATATGGTAAGATACCCCAACAATCCCCTTTGATCCTTATTTTAGACTTTTCAGACAACCCATCCTCGATCCTCCTCTATAACTAATTAGATAACCTAGTCACAAGCTCTTTCATCTCAATTAAATTGATCCACAAATAGAAATTTCAATATTTTCTTCAGGTTTCATCTAAAACACATGAAATAGATCATCCTACATGAGAATACTTGATCTTGTTTTACTCATGTAAAACATAACATCCATCAAACATATATTAAAGTAATATATTTGGGCTTGAAACTCCCTAATAAATAATATTGATGATCTAGTGCTTCTCATATTTCTATGTGCCCAGACTTAGAAATAATATCTTAAAGAATATTTTGTCTTTAGTCACTTTCAGATTCTATTATTCAGTGGATGATTATATATTTCTCAATTAAATGCTCAGAAAATTATTGATCAATAATATTTATGAATTAGAATCCTTAAACAATATGTTATTGTGATTGAAAAAATTATTTAATATTATTTTATGTATGATATAATCATTCACAACTCAGAATTATTTTCTTTTTTCATATTAACTCAGAAACATGATGAATTCATGAGTACTACAAGGAATTATTATTTCATTATCCACAATATAAACTTCAAATGGTATTGTAAATTGATAATGTAATCATCAAATGAAAATTTAACAACATATAAAATTTATTGCGTATTGGGACTCACTTTCTTGAAGCTTCACATAATTATTTTTCAAACTGCAAGTCTGTGATTTTTCAAGTACACAACACTAAACGTATACAACTAAAAAAATGTTTAATTAGTATAAAATTCATTTTTTAGTGAATTTATTTTCATTGAATATCCAACATAGCTAAAAACAAAATTTTCATTACAGAACTCACCATGAAAAAGAGATATTATTCTTGATTTAAAACTTATCCAAAATTCATGATAAGTGATATTGAAATTTATCCCTATTTTTATAGTAAATTCAATTGTGTTATCAAGAAATTGTCCCAGGATAAAATATATTATTGTAGAACGATGTTCTATATAAATTTTTCACCACATACAATCATCACCTAGAAAAGAATATTTCATATTCCTTTATACAATTATATTTTGTATAGAATGTTTATTCATCTTGGTTGGACATGTTAATAATCCTTTAAAATTGTAATTCTATGAAAATGAATAATTCATGCATATCATTAATTTTTATATATGGATTTACATGAATTTTTCTCAGTTGAATAGCATCATATTTTCATTATAACATGTATTGTCATGGTTTCATACAACATGGCCTCTAACTCAAATATAATTCTATTTTCATAGAGTAACATTCATTCATAAAGAAATATCAATATTCATATTGAAACATCAACTAAACAGAATGATTCCATATATAATTAAACTTCAATGATTGGTGATTCCATTTATGCATTCATAATGAGAATCATCACAAAGTAGAAGAACTACAATTAATTTCAATTGTGGTTGATTAGAGAATAATATTTCATCTGTAAACAAGTCTACTTCTTAATGATATTTAGGATTTTTTTATCATTGCATGGAATTTTAGAAGATCACGCATGGAAGTCTTCTCTATTTTTTGATCATGGGTTTCAAACCCTCAACCACACAGGATTTGTTTACGAAGAGCCCATCCCATAAGGTATCATAATAAAGAATTATTATTGAATTGTGGAAAATCATCCATTAATATTTTTCAGACTCCACATAGAGGTGGGTTGATCTCAATTGGGGGTTGATATCTTTTATTATTTCTTAGAATTCAATAATATTATGCATAAGGCATCATTCGCAGTGGAAATATTCAAAGGGAAAGAGAATATGAATTCTGAAATCATTGGCTGACTAATATCTAAATAGGAAATCAAATTGAAAAACCACAATTATTTTTATAATTTTAATGATGTGGTAATATTACATGCTTTCTTCTTCATCTAACATTAGAATCCACAATTTGTTTCTCTTTACTTCATAAGAAAAGTGTATACCGCCACGTACTCGATTTGGTAATGGGTTTCGGCCCCAGTACCTCCTACAGACACCACCACTTAAGATTAAACCAAGTGGGGTTCTAGAATAACCCATTAACTCTTATGGGAACATGATTGGTGGGCTATATACAAGAGCATATACACTTTGAGGCTTATACATAGCCTATACCACCATCTTGCAAGCTTAACCTGGCCTCCAATCAATGTGGTTGAGCTTTATGTCCCACAATTTCCTTGGTTGAGGTTGGATTGGGTAGGTATTGTGTTAAACCTCTTTTATATATGAAGACTCAATAAAAAAATAAATAGTAAATACTATTTATTATATAGAATTATCCTATTAAGAAATATTATTCTCATTATTAAAAACCATGCTCCCATCTTCAACTAATGTAACAATATATAGATATTTTTCATTCCCTATATTAATTCCTTACTAAATAAATATATAATTTTTTTTATTAAACCTTAAATTCATCACATAATAATGCATATAAATATTTACATGGTATTCACTTCATGTAAAAAATATATAAACATCATAGAACATTTTGACTTCACATTTTTTATTACATAAAAAATCCTCATATTTTTTAGAAGGATGAACTGTCCATGTGTGATATCTACTTCCATATCAAGATGAAATTCAAAGCATGAAATTCAATCCTATAAGTTGAATTTAATTTATTTTAATAACCACCACTTTATCCATAACAATTCTCTAGTCATATATAATTCATGAATCATAATCTACTCATATTCGTCATACACCAATATTGACTTTATGATATACTAATATCAAAGAAAATATTTATTCATTAATAATGAACATGTGATATTTTAAATGTGGTATACAGTTACATGGAAATCATAAGCAATGTAAATGTATTTGTAAAAAAACATTTCAAAATGAAAATATGTAAATTAGAAGGCTTATTATGATGAAAGTACTGAAATAAAATAGAAGAGGAACGCAATACCTAACCATTATTGAGTTTTTATATAAGCTTAAAAGACAATATAAATATCATTGGGATAAATTAGGCCAGATTTGTAGAGGGAAAAAGAGAAGAAATTTATGAACAATGGGTTTTGTGTGAAGAGGAATGAGATGTTGGGTGATTTTTTACAGAAAACTATAAGGGAATTGATTATTATTTTCTAAAAATTATTTTGGGCTCAATGGGATAAAATGATTAAAACAGAAACCATACCATTGTTTTTGATGAAGGAGTATACAAAATTGTAGTGGATTCCAAAAATATATCATGCTAGAAACAAAATTCAGTAAAATAAAACCATTCATTATGTCGAGGTGAGACATGTTCCGGAAGAATTATATTTAACGCCATAATATATAATATAGGCCGATATGGATTCATTATAGGAATGTAAAATTTATTGAATAACATTAAAAAACATTATTTAAATTGGGAAATAAATGTTGGGACATTTATTCTAATAATTTACTATGATAAGAACCAAACTTATTAAAATAATAACATCCATGATGTGAAAGTGAGTAAATTTCATAAAGAATTTTAATTAACATAAAATACAATATATTCTTTGATGGATTCCTTATTGGTTTTTGAAATTTATCGAATAATATTTGAGACAAATATTTTTAAATGGTATGTCAATTTTTAGTGATTTATTTCCTTTGTTAATTATATTTAATCACATTTTTATATTATGATAACCTAAACCACACCTTATATTTGTAACGTGTTTAATTTTTTCTTAAAAAATTACTATTTAAAAAATTATGACAAACACATTATGATAACTTCTAAATGGAATTATTTGAAAATTAATAATTTATTTACAATAATTAGTTTAAAAAAATGATTTCATATACATTTAAATTAAAATAATTAATTACTATAAAATAATTTTTTTTAACATTATATACATTCAAATACTTATAAAACATTAATTGGAAATAATTTAATTCTAATTTAATTTATATTTTAGTAAATATTATGTAATAAGAATAATTTATTAAAATATTATTTATTTCAAATAATTCATTAATTTATAAAAAATAGATTCGATTGAATCTATATCATTATTTAAAAACAGTAAAAATTTATCAAAATAAAAATAAACAGTGTTACCAAAAACATAAAATAGATATATATAAATACTTAATTAAAATAAATAGATATATTAATTTTATTTTAAAAAAATTAAAAATTCTTATTATGATGTCCTAGACCGTGAAGTCACTTTATTTGTGCCAAGATCCCGGGTGGCCACATAACTCCTTGCGAATCTCCCCATATGACATGGTCATCCAACAAGCCACAAAGGTAAGAAGGTAGAAAAGTGTGGATAATATATCCCTATGTTAGAGTAAAAAACAGATGAAACAAGTAATAAATAGTAGTGGAAGTATATAAAACAAAAAGATACCGTAAACAGAGAAGACTAAATAACCGAATAATATATCAAAATAATATTAGGCAGTGTCTGATACATATATTTCTACATGACATGCTACAATAGAAGTAAAAAAATTAACATAAAATATCATGACATAGAAAATATAAATAATTGATCAAAAGACTATATCTCCTCCATAGCATCCAACTCTCATGATCGATCCCCTGATCCTAAGCTCCGTCTAATAAAATGATTTAGCAACTGGTAAACGGATGTTTCCCCTATCAATACCTATAGGGAGAAAATCATCTTGAGTACCACCGGTGTCCCAAGTAGGGGGTGAGATAAAATATAAGTAGCCCACTACCAACGATGTCTACATGTAATATGAGTAGGTTCTCATAAGTAAACATTGCGCGATAATAATCACGTCAGTAAATCAGCGAAGAATAAATAAATAATATCTTGCTCAGGTTCCTAAATGATTCATGGAGGGTAAACCTACATCAGCCCAAGGATGGAATTTTTGATAGTGTCACCATTTTAAAATATTTATATACACATCATCATCTAGTGTGGGGTAATAATTCCTCCCACAAATACATGTATATATATATAATAGGCTGGCATGGGGCAAGAATACCTCCCACCCATATTCATACATAAATATGGAACGAAGTATGAATACCTCTCACCCATTCACATATATAAATAGATGGCATGGGGTAAGAATGCCTGCCACCCATTCATGTTTACACATAGCTACAATGGGGTAACAATACCAACCACCCATTAACATTCAAATATAGTTATCCTGGGGTAAGAATGAATCCCACCCATTCAATATTTTTTTTAATGTTGGGACTAAATCCTCATTTATTATTTAATGAAAAGAAATGTCCTCTTTTAACGTGGTAGAGTGAGACCCATTAATTAGCCCGAAGGCCCAGTAGGAAATTAGCCTATTACATGGCCAATAAGCCCAAATGTTTTCCCCAAGGCCCATTCTATGAATAGTACTTCTATAGTACTCTCCTTGCTACAGTACTACACAATATATGCCACCGCTATAGTACCCTTCCACTTCTACAATGCTCGTCGTTTCTATATTTCCATCACTGGTATAGTTCGCTACAGTACTACTACAGTCCCAGCACCCAATGGGATTTGACCCCCCCCCCATTTTTCATATAAGATTACGGGGTTTTTACCACTAAGCCAAATCCCAACTACACCCAACCATTTAATATCATACATTTCTCAATACAATAATAGTGTAATAACCATTTATCTTGTGACATATGTAAATCCATCTTATAACATTTCAATTTAAATATTAATCGTGACATGGTTATATGTCCAATTAACGGAATTAGGAAAGTCCCCTCATGCATGCTATTATCAATTCCTAGTTTCCTTTATATCAATTCAAGTGAAATATTAAATTTATTTAATGCATATAAAAATGGAATGAGTTTAACCATCCTAAATTAGTCAAATTATTTTAATCCATTTCATTTGAAAACATTCAATACATATGAAACATTTTAATCAAGGAATATCTTTCACTTTTCCTAACATCTAATATCAAACATCAAGAGCACAAGCCATGAAAAGGTAATATCAATTAATCACAAAACCAATTTGTAAATTCCAATCCTAAGATGTCGAAAAACCCATGCGCAATCTTGGGATTGTCAAAATATACAACAGACTAGGGTAAATTAAATTTAAAATAAATTTTGGAGATACAAACTAGATTTTTTCATCTTAGGAAATTGTCCTAGAATAGCCAATTTGGTTGGAACACCCCTTTGGTGTCCTTTTAGTGAATAGGTAATGTCTAAACACACAAAAAACGATTCAATTAATCATTTTCAATACTCGATGGTCTATTAAACCTGAATTAATAAAGAAAAAAAAGAATCTGGTTAAGGGATGGCTCTTGAAACGATAGAATAAATATGAAACAACAATTTTTTTTAGAAAACTATGTGACCACCTATATTAGGTCTGTAGAAGAAGCCTTAAAAAATATCAATCTCAGATTCATTGTAGGTTAGATGATATCTATGTTTCAATATAATTTAATATAAAGAGGGAATGTGATCCTAAATACAAATTGCACAACATAGGATAATAGAAACATAGATCAGACGATAGAAACTAATAGAGCTCACCTCAAATAATTTAATTACATTGAGGGACTAATTATTGGACAATGGATGCGTGTTTTAGAAGAAATACATTCCTTGAGTGTTTTGGTGGACAAAGATGAAGGGAACAAATTAGTTATGTGCACTTGAAGGTATGGAGGAAAGGAAAAAGGACATAAGGATTAAGTGTGTGGGGGGGGGGGGAAATAAAAAATTTCTTCTAATTCTCGCTGTGAACAATTTATGCACATGTTTTAAAAACCATGAACCATACATGCATTTAAGATTTGTCCCCATGTATAGTAGACTGCATGGTCTTGTGCCTAGTTTCCATGATTTTAGACAAACTATCCAGAATTGCAAGTTCCTATGTCAATAGCTGCTCGATTTACAAAAAAAGTGATGCTTGGATGGAACGATTTACACTAACCATGCGACGCATCCTACATAAAATTTTTCAATACCCCTAGGATAAATTACACCCCCATATTCTCCTTGGGCCTTCCCTATGATGTAGAATACAATTAAGATGATTAATAGAAGGTTCAAAATGAAAAATAAATGATCTACACCTTGGTCAAAAGTTGGGTCATTAAAACCTCCCCTCCTTATAGTAACTTGTCTCCAAGTTGTCCTTCTAATGGTAAAGAGTTCCTATCGGGAAATAGTTCTATCCATTGAGATTGTTTATTTACTTCCCTTTCCAAGATCCCATCATACACCTGGTCGTGCTTCCATATCACTAGTACCAGATGAATGGTCCTTCCTTAGTGGGCCTTCATGCTCTGATCAACTATATGACATGGGTACTCCTCGAAGGAAACATCAATATCCAGCCCACCAAATTAGGCCAAAATACATGAGAGAGGACAGGATAATATAAAAAAAATATGAGATGCATGAAATACATCAAACATGGACCATTATCTCTGAGGAAGTTTCACCTAGTATTCCACTAGTCTCATATAATTATCAAACATCAAGGATCTAATGAACCTTAGTGACTGATTACTGTACATACTAATACACCAATTCCCCAACTCGGGTTAGACACACAAGAAAATGACATTCCATACCTCAAAATCAAGTGGTATCTGACATATGTTGGCATATGAATGATGTATGGACTGGGTGATCAATATATTCTTTCTAATCAATTGGACCTTCTATGTAGTCCCCAATAGGAGATGTGGTCCTAGAACAGCTACATCAACTTCCTATAACTAGCACATTGGTGAGAAAAAGGGCCTACCATATATAGATTCATAGGGACCCATAGAAGGTATTTTTATAAGAAAAATCTATGAAGGGAATGTGTTTATCCAAGGATCCCCCCAAATCACAGAACGCTTCCTTGAAGCATGTACTCTAGAACCTAAATTGTATGCCCCGTCTGTCCATCAATGGAATGGTTATAGCACTTTCTCGAAAGAACTTTCCCACTCAAGGACCTATGAAAACCCTTCTAGAAATATGGTATGAAAAGATTGTTTCTATCAGAAATGATATAATGAGGTTCTCAAGGAAGACATACCACATCCTTGATGTTCATCATTCCCATATCGTCTATCAATATGGTCTCTCATATCGGTATACAGTGTGAATCCTTCCTCAGATGATCAATGAAAATCCACATTGCCTCATTACCATGGGGTGATCGGGGTAAACCAGTCATGATTCCCATTGAAACATCATCCCATTTCGACCTATGAATGGAAAGTGGTTTAAGATTATATATCAATCAACAATGATCTGCCTTCGACTATTGAATAGTGAAGCATCGCATGATGAAACCTGTTATCAAAAGATTCATACTGGGCCACCAATTTTAGCATTTTTGATCTTGAAATATTTTGGTGAAAAAAAGGTGGAACACCCATGCTGAGGCATAGAAATCACTCATCATATATTATCTTATGTCTATTGGGACCCATACAAAACTACAGAACAATAGAGTTTCATCCCCATCATCATTCAACCAGAAGAAGTATTCTCATCTGAGACATATTCTTGTAGGAAAAGGCATTCATGATCCTACATCTATCCTGACCAAACTCATTATAACATAGTACACATAAATTCTATGGCTATGAGAATAGTATGACCATGGTCATCCTAACCTCAATTTCAAAAATTGAGAATAAGGCCACAAGCTTCCATTAAACACTAGTTTCATGAACCCGCCTATGTCCGAGTCTTTTGGTTCCAAGCATTATCTATTGAGTTCCCATTCCCTTGAGTAGAATCAATCTCAAAATAAAATGATTTTTGGTACACGACCCACATACCCAACTTAATATTCATATACACCTACGTGAAAATGTATTTGAGGTTTTAATAGATTTTGGACACCAAACAATTCTCTCACAATAGGATGTGTCTCTAAAAACTAAAGGCATTAACAATTATAGTGACCTCAAGATCTTGCATCTGGTATCTTCACTCGTGAGGCCTCAACTAAAAAGAACCACACACGGCGAATCTCTTATCCTATATAAAAAAACATCATTCCTGATACCATATGGGTAATGGTGCATTGTACAGACCCTTCATATATCTGAAAAAATATCTCTCTTCACTAATGTAATTACACCCTTTAGATCATGAAAGGATTCTTCACAAGATTCAAACCATTTGGAATTCACACTCTTCTTTTTCAATTTTGTAAGAAAAATAGAATGTCCTAAAAATATAGAATGAAGAACCTATAATATCAAACATTCCCTAAGATACAAGTGATAGTAATGATGTTCTTGGGATGCACCCAAGAAACAAAAACTATGCCTTTCATGGGGTCAAGAGATACTCCTGACAATGAGATAATATGACATAGGAAGTGTAATTCATTAATCCATAAGTGTAACTTACTAACCTCAATATAGAGATCATACTCTCTCATCGAATTCAACATGATATCAATATGGGTTTCATGGTCATGTATGGAGTGAGAATACACTAATATATCATCAACTAATATTACCAAAAAATGAATCCAGATATTGGTGGAGGACCCGGTTCATAAGAGTTGTAAAGACAGTATGTGCATTCGTGACTTCTAATGGCATAACCAGGTACTCATATAGGCCACACCTGCTCCTGAAGGCTATAATAGGTATATTGAAAACACCAATATGAACCCGATGATATCATGAACTATGATCTATCATTGAGAACACCTTCAATACTCTGAGATGATCAATGAGGATTTCAATTATAGGAAATAGATTCAGGTTCATAATAGTTAGATGACTCCACCAACGATAATGCACAGAAAGCCTATGGTTATTGAGTAACTTCATATAATATAGAATCTATTCATGCCATAGGGGATTAATGGGGTTTATAAAAAAATTCTCCCGATATTATCCAGCTGGTTCATGAGTTCTAAAATCACCTCAGGTTCCATCTAATAACTAGGAATTTCCACAGGTAATGCTCCTGGAACAAGGATAATAGTAACATCTACCCCACGCACCGTAGGTATACTAGACAAGGAATTAAGAAATATTTCCCTAAAATGCTCAACCATATGAAGAAAAATATTAGGTTTTAACCTATGGTCATCAAGGTATAGAATAGAAACCTATGTGGTAAAACTACCCATCATTATCTTCTTGGGTCCTGTTTGGGTTACAATGACATTCCATTCTCCCTTTTCTCATGTGTGTAATGCCCTCAAGTGATACAAAAGTCACCCTATGATGATTGAAAATAATACGAACTATGTAGAGAACTAATTCATCCATCCTAATTATTAAATAAAAACATAACATCTTGAAAATGTATATGTTCCATTGGAATATGTAACTTAGTATCTCTAGGGAAAACTCTCACCATTATTAACGGACTCTGAGTAAGTACCGAAGGGTGTTTCTAGCTTCACGACACCATGATAAAACTAGATGTTGAGGCATAGACTCTCAGTGATTTCCTTAGCTATAAAAAATATGATGCACATGTATCAAAAAAAGTATCCACAAATATGGAGGCTATAAGAATAGTACCTCATAGAGTAGATGGTCCAGTTCTCTACTCTGGCGATGTAGTCCAGACAACATGTTACTAGATTATACCATATCCCTGTGTCACTTCCTACCTTCAATGTATAGGACCGCTCAGTTAGCACTGGGAATCATATGTCTAGTTGCCTCTTCCTCGACCTTCACCATGGCCTGAATGACCAGTGGTATTATAGCTCCCTAGCTATCCTGATTCTTTAGACCCCTCTTATGATATAGTATAAGATGAAAATATCTACTAACTAGTCTCTAGAAAGAAAGTATCAAAAATATAGTGGAGATGGACCGTCCTATCATAGCTTCTTCACTCAACTAGATTATGCAGAATCTGCCGCTTGATGTTTCCTAGAACTCTACTTTAGTGACAGATAGATGAACTATCCCTGAAAAGATCCGGAATAGTACATCCTTTGCTATAATTTTTGAAGCATCAATTTTATCTACATGAAGACCCACCAGATGTCTTCTGTGCCAAACTGCCCTGGCTCACACCATCTAGTTCCCTTATATTTCAGTCTATAATTTTATCCAGGTGGATGATATCATAACACCTTTCAGCCTAAACATATTTAACAACAATAGTATAGTGCAACACGTACCCTCCTAAAATCATATAGTAGTCATTAGATTATCATAAAATAGAGGGAGAAAACCACTACAACATAGTGAAATAGGATTAATATTCCATAACATAAATGGTCCCCAACTGTATGTTAATAAACACTCTGTCTCTGTCATACCTCAATGTCTAGGTAATGATGTAATCATTGAAGATGTTCTTAATGATATCATAGACCATATATCTATTCTGTCCTACCTGTGTGATGACATCCCACCAACTCTTTGCTGAATCTCAAAGCATGTTAGCATCTAGTTTGATCCTATGCACGGTATGATTCTTGAGATACTTGAATATATAACTGATCTCATTGATCCAAGACTTCATAGGTGTTGGCCTTCCATCCACTAAGAAATTTGTTTAATGCTACTATTGAATGTAACAATTCCACTGTACCATACTCGAGGTAGGATGAACATTGCCTTGCACACTTTGCATCATACTCAAGAAGTCCTCTCAAAATTGGGATTCAACTCCCATATTAGGAATCTGAAGTTGATCCATAGGGGGATCGATGGGAGTGACAACTCTCAGCACCTATCCTTCCACCTCTGGAACATGATCGTCATCGCCTTTAGGGAACATAGCTTGATGTCATCAAGGATGCCTAATTATAAAATTTTTAATGAGAATATAAGAAGATATTCAATCAATTTAGAAGGTTTATTTCAATAGACATTTATAGATACTACATTATTCTTATAAGAACTACCCCGCCTCTCGATCTGCTCATAAAGGTCATCCTAAACAATGGAACACACCATTAGAATGAATAAACAACCCTTACCCACTACCATGGTCGAGTTCATGCTATGTTTCTATGTTAGGCATCTTCTATATGGTTTTTGTTTAGTTATATGTTAGTTCCTATTTGAATATGTTCTCATTCAAGAATTTAAATCATTCAAATGGGATAAACCCAACGATATGCAATTTTCTGGCCCATATGGTCCCATAAACCTTATAAACCAAATGAGGAAGTCAAATGAACGTTATTCTAATTTAAATTGTACTAACTGATGTGGTTACACCATTTATTACATGGATATGCTAGATAGAATACCATTTTATTATCCATAAGGGCCCATAATCTTTATGAATCAATGAGTGGAACCCAATAAACTCACACCATAGTACAATCGATGTCCTTCTAGAAGTGACAACACAATTGTTTATATATAACACTAAACAACAAATTTTCAATAGGAAAAGATTGCTAATAATTAAAAGTGACATGGATAAGCATTTCATATTCATATTGTTCTTATCGCGATGCATGTTCTAATACATAACCCTCATTTCATCTGGTTGAACAATGAAACCATAATTCCGATAACATCACATGTCATATGTATTACCCAGTGGTGAAATCATATCAATAGTAATTTGAAGAATCAATAAAAATCATAATTAAGGAATATTTCCCATTTCTCTATAAAAGGGTTGGTAGCACCCAAGCAAGAATTACGACTAAGTCCCATTGCATCCCAAATCTTCATTCTACTATCACCCAATAGTTAACCAAGATGGTAACTCCTCTGATACTACTTTGTGGTATCTCAGACCTAGATACCAATTAACTCATTCCCCAGGCTTGGTTGGCTACATGACTCATGGCACATCTCCACATATTTCAGGGTGTTCTAATAAGAAGTGGTTGTGAAGGTAGAACCATGGGGAGACTGTAAACCCATGTCAAAGTACACAATGGCTTAAATAAATAATAAAAATAAAAAAAGACTAAATAACTTATTAACATAGAAAAATCCTCCTACATAGTGTTTGATACATATATGGATGCAAGGAATCATTGTATAAAAGTAATCAAAGTAACATTAAATAGTCATGCAACAAAAAAGTGTAAAAGGGGAATATAATACTATTGCTTCTCAATAACATCACCATTTTTTTTCAATATATAGCTCCTATGATCCATCAAATAAAAAAATAGCAACCTATAGAAAGGTGTTTAACCCTATCCATACCAACAATAAAATATTCTTCCTAGGTGCCAAAGATGGACATAGTAGAGTGTGAAATAAAATCTCACTAGGACAACACCAATAGTGTCTATGAGTAATTATAGAAGGGTATTTTAAGTAAGAAATGATTACTAATAAGAAGAAATGTATTGTTGTGAAGAATAAATAAATAACCTCCAGTTGAGTATCATAAATGATACATGGTGGGTCTACCTACTTGAGCCTCAACATGGTGTGTCTAATCAAGTCACTATATATATATATATCATCATATCATGTGGGGTAATAATTCATCGAACCTACACACACACAAAAAGAGAGTGATATATATAAATAATAAGCTGATATGGGGTTAGAACACCTCCCATTCATATACATAGATAAATCTGTAATGGGCTTAGAATACCTTCCACCCATTAATGAGTATTCTTAGTAGAAATTGGGAATGAATTTCTCCCATTTATATACATACCTGTAATTAGCTACAAATTCCTCCCAAAAATTCATTTTCATATATAGCTGGCATAGGGTAAGAATGCCTCCCACCAATTCAAGTTAATAAATAGCTAAAAATCACAGTAGTATAATAAATATTTATCATATGACATAACAGAAACCATATTATATCATTCCAGATTAAATATTAATCAATAAATTGTCATATCATAAATTAATGGTATGAGGAAAGACCTCTCATGATTGTTGTTATTCATTCTCATTTCCATTTATATAAATTCATGTTACATATGAAATTTATTAAAATAATAGGCACAAGTCATGGCTTTATCCTTCCTACATAACTCACATTCATTTAATTCATTTCAAGGGAAAAAATTCAGTACAGATGATCCATTTTAATCAATTCATCTTATTCACATTTTCTAACATGGATAATCCAATTACATGGGCATAATCCGTAAACAATTTCATATCAAATAGTCACATGTCCATTTGGTAAATTCTGAGCCTAAGATATCAAAAATTCTATGGCATGTCTTGGGATTATGTTTCTAAACATTCTCCGGGGAGAACATATGACTGTGGAGGTTGTGAAACAGTTTCCCCACATTCCCTCTTTCAAAAGGAGGGAATCATCCTTCTCTTATTCTGGGACATTTTCTCCCTGATCAAATTGGGATGATGTGATTTCGGTTCCTCCTGGGAATTTCTACGTGGAACTCGTTTCCTAGTCTGGGTCTCCCACATAGAAATAAGACATTTTACATGAAACTTTTCCCCATTCAATGTCTTCATGGATGCTAGTTAATTATGTTGATTCTATCAGGACATTCCTAGTGGTTTTGTTAGGGAATAAACCTTCTGTTGGGGGAGTAGTGATGTAGGACATCACTTTTGTGTTTAGATGTTGGAACACCAATTAGTATGGGTTTTCACCCTTATGATAGGTCTTTTTGATGGCATGGAAGTCTGAGGCATCCCACATTGAATGTGGGGAATTATATGCCATAGGTATGCTTATGAGGTTTTCTTCAGCTTCCCATGTTTAACAGAGGGTATGTGGCATTTTATCATCTAGCAGAGATTGATCAGAATAATCAGAACACTGAAGGGAACTGATTAGATGGGTACAACCCTATGAAGGATCGTTGATGCTGGGGCTAATGTGGGGTTAGTTACCAAATTAATGGTAGGAGTAGCGAGAAATAGGGCGACATGATTTCACCAGCTAGTGGTGGCCTGGGTTAGAATCATGATGGATATGGATTCTTGAGAGTTGATGGAGAGTGAAATGGAGCTGACGTGATGGAGACAATGATGTTGGGATTGAGCCTCGATGAGATTTCTTACATATCCTAGCGGTAGAGAATCTATTTCCACATAGATTGGTGAAGTGATGAGGCCCCTGAGTAAAAAACCCATGGTAATGGACATATTGATGGGACCCAGAGGAAGTGTAACCTCTGGGTTGGGGAAGGACCTTCCGGAAACACATATGCCCGAGAGAAAGACAATGATGAGACATGGGTGATGGGATTGAACCTTGGAGAGGCTTACTACGTACCCTAGAGGGACAAAATCAATGTTCATGTAGTTTAGGATGGGGGTATATAATCAGGGTGTACACATAAGACAACGACCCAATGGTATACGGGGTTATGCATGTGGTTAGTATCCTAGGTTGGTCTAACGCCTAGGGGTAGACTAGAGGTGTGTGTCCCAACGAAGGAGAATTGAATGACTTACTATTGATTGTTGACTATAATAGATTACCACTGGATGGGTCTACAACAAATTACCGTGGGATGGGGATAGCAATGTCTTACCACTAACTGTGGATCAAAATGACATACTATCGAATGGAAATCACAATGGAATACCATTGATTGTGGAACACAACAGCTTACCGTTGATTGGGGAACAAAATAGTCTACAATCGATTGGGAAACAAAATAGATTACCATCAATTGGGGTTAGAACTCAGGGTGGAATCCTACAAAAATTTTCTTGGAGAAAAGGATTAAATCCCACTTAGTTTGAATGGGTACTGTTTCATATCATTCAGGATGAAGATGAACTAACATGAAGGGGTCATGACAAGTTAGTGTAGCGATTGAACCTCAAGGAAGGTTCCTACGTACATTGCCTAGTGGACAAAGACCAATATACACGTAGTATGGAATGATGAATGGGGCTTAAACTCTAGGGTGAAATAGGAAGGATTCCATGGTCAATTCTTACTCTAATCCCACAAGATTCATGCTTGGTGTGAGAAATAAGTGGTGCCAAAGACCTTATGATCAGAGCGCAAAAGGTGTGTCCCCGAGAAGAGGAATGGGTCTTACACGTGGTTACTGGACCAAATACGAAACAAGGACTTATGTGTGGTTAGAGGCCTTGGGATATTGAGATTTGAACTTACTCCGTGATGGAGGCTCGATGGAAACTAATCTTTGATGGAGAATGATGGGACAACGAAGGTCCCGACGACCGTCACTCCTTTGGTATTTAGCACTGAAAAATAAAGGATGAGCAATGATAATACATCCCAAAAGAAATGATATGGGGCTTACACCATGATGGTATCCCTTCCCCATGGACAAGCACTGCTCTAGTAGAGAGGATATCATTAGGTGTGAGGATGATCTGACTCCCGTGGAGACGAGCAGGCAGAGAAAAGTTCCGAGACAGGGCACCCCGCTTTTGTTGCGTGGGGTGAGGCCACATTTCAATGCCATGTGCTGCAGACGATGGCACTTGTCAGTTTAATCTCTTTCATCTTGGACAAGGTGGGTTCACTCTTCACCCCTAACACATACAAAATCTACATGCTTTAACTCTTGGTGAGTGGAACGCACTAGCAATGATGTAGTTGAGGGGGTGTTGTGGAGTGATCCACTGAGGGCTCCACATTAGTGTGGCTATGAGAATAAGAAATAGTTGTTAGTGTTCTTATGTGGAGAAGCATAAGGATAATAAATGTAACGTAAAGCACTTCCCAAGGAACATTGATATCACTTTGTATACACCCTAAGGGGAGTATGGGAGAAGTGTTTGCAAAGAAAATGGGTTCACAGGAAAGGACCTTGTGAATATCTAGTACTCCAAGTAGTGGAGGGCCTTCATGAAAGGTTATTATTCACAATGTGGGGTATCATAGCCTGGGAATAGTGAATAGGCACATATGGAGGGTTCTTCATGAAGCAGAAAGGCTTTCATAGAGTAGGAATTCGCGAATCAATGGTACTTGGCAAAGCATAGCTCTGCGAAGCAATGTGCTTGGTGAAACACTAAAACCCTACCTTAGCATTTTGATCACATATGCATGGAGGGTACTTCGTAAAAAATGAGTTCCTTGTGAAGACTCGAGTCCCCTTATTGAGCAACTTCTTTGGTGGTGGCCCGTGGGCTCCGCAAAGGGAATCCATCCTTAAAGAGGGATTGTTTAGAGCAAGGGGAAGGGTATATCACAATGATTAAGTACTTGGAAGAGAAAATTTTTCCCATGGTTTTGCAGAGAAGTAGTTGCTTCAAAATTTGAGAGCTGATATTGAGAATGATCAGAGTATCTATCTTTTTGGCTCAAGAGGAGCCTAATATTTATAGGCGAGGGGTGGCACGAAGCAGGGACAACATGGTGCAAAACCATGTGGCACTCGACGATCAGTAGAGGAATGCATCTAGTTATTCATAACAAAATATTCAAATAACACCCCTCCTCAACGTGGAGCTCTATGGGGATCCCTATGCATCTTATGCAGAGGATTCAATCAAGTTCAATGGGTTTTTAGAGGCTGATTCGACTACCTCCATAGCACGAATCTCCTGGAAAATTACGTTGTAATTATATAGCCTCCCATCTCTTTACTATGCCATGACAGCTGAGGGGGATTCAGGTTCATGTCGGCCACAGTGATGTGTGGATCTGCGAATGGTGTAGTGATAATGGGCTCCATGAATAGGCTTCATGAGGTAGAACCTTTGATATGGGGTTCTTCTCCGCGTCCTTTCCTTATGCACATATTTTGGCGCCTTGAAATTCACCCCTCAGACATAGAGGCAAGGAGAAAAAGAGGGTTGATGTCTAAGGGACAATTACCATAATTTTTAGGTTAATTTCAATGCATGATTGTGAAGTAGGGTTGTGATGCAGAGTGGCGATTCATGGGTTGGGAGTGCCATGAAGCTTGCAGTGGCCAAACGCATCGCAAAGCAAGGAGTGTCATCACCAATAAAAATGGGAGGCTGAGATCACTTATGTACTTTCTTATTTGAGTTTTTGTTGACTTTTCTTCCAATTTGCAAAGCTTCATGTGATCTATGATTTCTCATTGTGAATCGGGCCATTATATTTCATGGCACATAGTGGGTCCTTCAAATCTATGAGAGCATGACACATATCTTGCATATGCAATGTCCTTGGAAGGGTTCCAAAATCCTCCTTTATAATCTAGCAATGTTATTGAGAATCATGATCAACCTCCACAATTGTGCTTCAGGATCAAACTTTATGATCAAATTTTGTTTTAATTTGAAGATTGAATTTCCCATCAGGAATCTGCCAAGTGGGTCATTGGGGATGCTGCCCAGCAAGATGAAATAGAAATTATCATAGTTATCAGGGAACATATACGGATCCATTTAGACCATGAGTCGCTAGTGGAGATGCTATCATAGGGTTATAATAACTACCCACTATGAAAAAAGGCTGCCTCTATATGGATTCAGTCTACATGATGCCGTTTTCATTTCTGAATCAAGAAGGGAAGAGAAAACATACTGGTTCTGGGGTACTCCATGCCAGCGCCAGTTGTTCCGGGAAGCTAACTCCCATACATGGGAGGATTTTACACCTTTCAACACTGATTGACTGTATAACCACATGAATAACATCTATGGGAAGGTGTTGTAATCATATTTATCTCCCCCACTATACCAAAAAATTATTAAGGTGGCATAGGGGAACCCAGAGAAGGGGTGGACTGATGAGTGTGAATTTTTCCATGGTGGAAACTTCATGGATGACCGGGCATTGGCCTACTAGGTAGGAACATCATGTGAGGAGGTCCACGTAGAGCTGAGGTGAGTGGGCTTGTATGATGCAGCTTGGGATTCCCAATTTCTCATCTACCATCTGAATAAGCTGATGTCCGAGTTACTCAGTAAGTGGTCATCGAGGACCAATACATTCAATCATGACCATGGGGAGGTTGGAATCAGCCTCTGATACATACACTAGATCTCAGAGGTCCTAATACTAGTGGTAATGTATGACAAGTACCTCCTCACTGCAAATACACTAGAATAAATAGAGCATATGAGGCCACTAGAAAAGGCATTGATGGACCTGGTGCTGGGGGAGGACTAGAAATCCATGAGGTATGTCCCCTTAAAGCGGTGGTTCATGCATTTTCTGAATTTCCCTGATGATATAATTTTTTTCATGAGGCCTCCGACCTTCTAGAAAGGGGTTAAACATGTCATGGGGGCACACATATTGGAGAATCCTAGAGGGTAGCTAGTAGAAGATATGGGTATTCAACGCTAATATTGAGAAGAAACTAGTGGTTTGGTTGGATGCATTCATCTTAGTGCTTATCTGTGGCTGGATTCTACTTGTGAGGGACTCATAAATGTGCATCTGACTGAGAACGTTTATTGTAAAATCCATTATGGAAATTAGACAGCGGTTCAAACAAGGAATTAGTATTCTCACGAAGCTGTATAAGGTGTTGTGGAACATTAGCAATGGGAATACGCCACAAAATATATGATGGAAAATTAATATTCTTGTATGGGTGGATAACAATGCATGTTAGATGAATTTATGAATATATGAACCCCATTTCCCCTCTGGGGTCGATCTTCCGACCCACAATTCTGAATGCAGAAAAGAGTTTCTCGACCAAACTGAGCTTGTTGTTGGTACTGTACTGGATCTAGAAGGAGGATGAGTTCAACTTCCACTCATTCCCATCGCAATAAGGTGTGTTTACTGATGTTTTCTAGGGAACTACAGATAATAAATCCTACCTCATATACATTAGCGGTGGAGTCCTGGTGGCACAGGTCGACCATGAGCCTCTCTATGAGCCGTACACCCCACACTGCTTCGTGAGGCAGTTTTGGTGTATGAAGAAGCTGACCCCATTGGTCTACATGAGAGTGAGCTATGAGGACCACCTTTGTCTAATGAGGCAGAGGTGGATCATGTTCACATCAGAGGTTTTTAATTTTGGAAATGAGCAACCTATACCCACAGATGTCTATGAGATGGTGAAGAAATACCCCACGAGTTGAGAAGAAGCCTACCCAAGGTAAATGTTGAAGCAGCATACCATCCATGTCAGTGAAATAGTGACTCCATAACCTCAAGGTTGGGGCTCGAAGGTGGTGAGGAAATCCTGTGGTTGTGGGCCTATAGTGAGAGCGAGACCTGCACCGATCGAGAGGTAGGTGGCAGCGCCAGACCCAGTGGTCCAGGAGAAGTAATGTTATCTAGAGGAGAGTCCATACATTGGATTTTGTAGGATACCCAGCCAGGATCTGGGGAAGAGGGTGGACCAAATAATCATTCCGGAGAACGTTGTCTCCCCGATTTATTGGGACATTTGGGATGTCGATAGAAAATTGATCAAACCTTAAAAGACATGGAAACACATGAATCATCATGGTATGGATTTTTCGGGGATCAGACCTATCAGGGCCAGTATTGCGGTATCCCAGGTACAGTTGAGGAAGTATTGTTCCATGATGGAGGACTCTATACACACCTGGGGTGCTTTGGTCCCAATGAAGAATCAAGTAAAGGTGTTTATCTATTGAACACCCCCCCATAGTTGTTTGCCGATAAATTGAGAGAGTGTTTCCCTCTACTGGAAGAATGATATGAGTTCTCCTAGGGGAAGAGCCTAGTGGACGGTGCCCTCTGAAGGAGGGTGAGGTTGGCGTCTCATAACTAGAGATGGAAGAGTTTATAGTGGCCCTTGAGGTAGAAATTAATCCAATTACCCGTAATATCCATTCTGTTCCTCTTGGACACCTCACCTAATATCTGACCTGTGCAGGAGGGCCTCATAAGAAAAAACCACTCCCTCTCAATAGTAGATGTAGCTATGGACAATTCAAGATATGTGCCAGTATCTATGACAATCATCGTGCCTGGCAGGGCCTTGACACCTAGTGTGGTTCTCCTGGATCATTGATACATCACAAAATAATATGGAGGGTCACACCTTGGGGTTCCAATGGTAACAACTCAGGAGAGAGACCTACTATTTGATCTCTATAATCATTCTACATAGAATTTGTAACTTTCATTCACTAATCATGTTAACTAATATTTGTGTGCCTCTTGTATACACAGTTCTTGAAATGGCGTTGGCCGCCTTGGTGTGGTTGGTTGGAGATCCCGACACTTCCTTTCCAAGGGAAATGCCAGTGGTTGTGGAAGAGGATTCCCGAGATAACCAAACTACAGCTCTCTTGATCAAAATTGGGGCCATCAGTATGAATGGGCCTGAAATCAATGAGGTGGAGTCCGATAATAAAGATCAACCAGAAAACATCGGTCCTGAACTACCTGACCAAATTCTAGATGCAGACCCTACTGACGAGTTCAAGGAGGTGTTCCCTGTATATGAACCCACAAACCTAGTGGATTAGGATGAGACGACTTCTGATGAAGAATATAGAAATACCATTTGTCTTCGGTAATGGAAACTGATCTGGTGCTTCATCATGGAGAGTCCTCAAACACATTGGATAGACCAGATGAGAGGCTTTGTTCCCGATTTCACTAGATATGTGATGTGTGAGTGGATTCCCAGCATCCTCATATGTTCATTCAATACATCATGGTGGAGAATATTTGGAATCATGATCATGGCCTTGGTTTAAGTTGTATGTGGAGGAAATTAGTGAACATCAAGAGGCTCTAGGAAGCAGAAATTAAGACCCAATGGTTAAGGTTGTGGGTGAATGAGCACTCTACCTTCCATGATGCACAATTGGGGCTCATATCGCGCCTAACGGCCCTGATGAAATAGACCCATGGATGGATGACATGAACCTTTTAGGAGATGGAAATCATACGAACCGACTAGTAGCGGGTCCAGATCATGGCTGATGAACTACGCCCCATCACTGTTGAGGAGGAGCGGGAGCTAAACATGCGACAATGGATTTAATACTCTACTAGCTAGAGAGTGGAGGAGTTGAAACTCTCTATCGGAGAGGTCAACCAATTGATGAGAGGGATTGGTCCTTAGGTTTTGTAATGCGTGTAAAATATTAAATGCACTTTCATTATTTGATCGTTTATGATGGTCGGATGCATGTGTTCTGTTTTGTTTGTGTTTGGAATTTCCATCACATTCTTGAACTATCTATTGATCAATCCCTAAGATCATGTTGGTTGTGACCAATAAAAGAAACAAGAGATGACTACTTCATTATTCAATCCAAATATGAGAGTTCCAACCAAGATTCAGGCATCCAGGGTTTGAACATCCAATCCTGATTTCTAAGAAGAAAAGGGAGGCCTGACTATATGATAATGTTCTCAGAATAGTCAAATTTACATTTTCTCAATGTGCTCTAGTGCAAGAGCGTGGAAACACTAGGGACGTTAGAATCAATCCGAACATTATGGAGTGGAAATTGTGAATTACAATACCTGAAATTAGGAACACTGTGGGGGGTGGTGTAACAATGGAGGATAACTATTGAAAAAGTTCAAAACACTGTATCCCTATTGCATTATCCTGCAATGGGGATGAAAAATGACGGCTGAACACTAACCATGATTAAGACAAATGGAATGAGTCAAAAATATATCCATGATCCTTCCAGAACATTGTCCCAGAAAATTAGGTGACCCATAGGCCGAGAACCCATACTGTTAGGGGGTTCTTACAGACGTGATGTATGAAGAGGGTCTGAATAAATGACATGCAAAGTGTGGAGGGTAGAGTGATGGGTGGTTCTAAATGAATCAAAAACTCTTGAAATTATGCCACCAAGGTAGAAACCCATTGGGTGGACACATCGGTAAAATCCTGGATCAAACTTACTTCGGGATAGGACATCTCTGTTAAGGGACTAGAATTCTCTATAGTTTTACGTCATACCAATAAGGATGATAAACCCGTAGTTCAATTATCATATGTTGATTATGGTGCACATAGTTTTAATGTAATACTGACTGGACCAAGATGGAGGTCGAGGGTCTATAATGTTAAATGACCCTATAACTGGTACATGAGGCGAAAGTCCTGAACATCGCTACAAACCCCACATGGATAAGAATCCAATAGAATGTAGTTATAAAGCACTGCATGGAAAGGGACCAATGTTGATAGAAGAAATACTCTCTGGACAGGGAGATGACGCATCCCATAGTAATTATGGGGGAATCCTAAACATGTTTAGGGTTGAGAAAATTTTTAATCTCATGCGTTGAGGGCATGGTTACCCAGAAAGGAAACATGTAGTGTGGTACCTATCCTTATGTGAATGGGGAATGCAAGAGTCCGTACCACACCACGTGTTTTCGAATAGATTATTTCGTCCATGGATCAGGGATGGCCTGAAATGGTTATGGACTAAAAGGGAAGTGCTCAGGTGTTCTTATATACCACATGAGGATGGTAATCAAGCGATACATAGTTTTCATATTGCAGTTTAATGTCACGTAGGATGAGAGGCATGTGTGGTTCAACTGCACCAGTACACATGCAACTAAAACCACTAATCCCACATGAGTCATTATCGATGTGGGAAACAAGGATTATTTGTGGGATTTTCCTGGAATAGGGAGGTAAACATTAGGGGTAGTGTAATTAAAGTTGAATGACATCCCCAAATTATTTACCCGCCTAATTAATGCACATAGATTCATGGAGGTGTAAAATTGAGTGTGCTGGAATTCCACTTGAATATAATTGAGTTGAAATATGTGAATCATGTGCCTAGAGATATGGATCATAATGATGGTGGCATGGGGATATGGGATAACTCTTGACCATATACAAAACACAGCATCCATTACACGTTAACATAGAATGGGGACAGACAAATGGGGGTTGATCACTGACTGTGTTCGAAACACAAGACCTATCACAAATGTTGTTTGAGTTCTTCAGGGGAATTGGATGAATATGGTAGTTGATCCAATGTTACATGAGATTAGACCATATAGGGGGTCCCATTTGAGATGGGATAGTATGGGGATCCAAATAAAGATATCATGAATCCTGGACAAGAAATTAGAATATGTTCATGTTAAAATTCCACACTTTGGGCTTTTTTTCACGATGAATTTGAGTATGAAAATGGGACATATCAGATAGAGGGAGTCAAATACATTTCCATGGACAAGGGTCCTCGTTTCACACAATCATAGCTTAAGGTCGTAGAGTGGAACATTAAGCAGGGACTTAGTTTAAAGAAATGTGAGTAGGGTGGAATAGTAGTCGAACCCAATGCATAATTTCTATAGGGAGATCTTAGATAAGTGTCCTATAACTCAGAACAGTTTGGGAATAGACAAGGATGACACATGGTGCAGTTGTCAAAAAACATCACATAAATGAGAACCCAAGAGGTTCCCACCACACAACATGCTTTAAAATGAGTTAAGACAATAAGGACAAAAAATGATTAGGATTTAAGATTCTTTGATATGGACCTACCAATAGAATGTCTAAGTGTTCCTATGTATCCCATAAAGATGGCAATCAAGGCACAAGTAGTCCTTTATGTCGCATAGTTTAGTGTTCCACTTCAAGGGTAGTCAGATCGCAGTTTAAAGGTTTTATATCTCAAACCATATATAGAAAAGTGGGAGGGAGACACATGGTGTGGTAGTTGAAAATCCCAACGTGAATGAGGATGTTATGAGTCCATATCACACCATGTGTTCATGGATTTGGTTTTGGGTCAAGGGACTGAAAATGTAGATTTGGATGGGCTGGAGGAAAAGTGCTTGGGCCTTCCTAGATACCTCATTATGATGTGGATAAGGCCCCCTGTAGTTCTAGATGTGGCATGGTAGGGTACCAATGTTAGTGAAAATACGATCATGTGGGTTTGGCCCACACACCAAAAGAAGTGGAATTTGATAGATCATGTTTGTTATTTAGGATGGGTGTGAATTTTTTGTGATGCGATAAACATAGGAAGGAGAATCTAGGAATCACTATAGGAATCAATCCATATTTAGGTATTGAAAAATGATATGGTTGAAAAAAATTACCGAACATTATTTTCCCTCTATTATGTACAACAAGGTGTAGCGTCATTTTTCATCATGCGTCCAGAATGATAATGTCATAGTTTAGGGTCTTATGATAAGAAAAACCCCTGAATTTTAATGCCTTTCAGTAATTAAGTAATAGTTTAATGTCATGTGGGACTAGGTAGCACAGTTTTATGACTTGTGTCTTGGAAACATACAAAATAAATGAGGTTGTTATGGAAAGCACTTGGCATGATAAGGCTTACTCAGCTTGAATGAATACATAAGCCCAAACCCCACCACACACTATTTCGGCGAAGAAACCTTGTTCCAAGGGGCCAGAAAAGGTTAGATAATATGGGGATATAACAAAATATGAAACATCTCAGTGTTCCTATGTATCCCATGAGGATGTGAATAAATCCATACATAGTTATGAGAGTGTAGTTTAATGCCCAACATAATGAAAGGAATGAGAGACTAGCTCCTAGAATGGGAGTACTCAGTATGACTATTGAAAACACGACATGGATGATGATCTAAGACCACATCACCAAACACAATTCTATGAATGTTAGGGAAAAAACAGAATATAAAAGTTAATTTAAGGGGAATATAAGCTCGACCTGAAGACAAGATGCCCGAGCATTCCTACGTATCCCATGAGGAATGGAATCAAGCTACACGTAGTTCGAAGAGATGTGGTTCTTACACCTAGAGGAAAAGTTACAAAATGTTGTTAGATTAAGGTCTTAGAGATCAGAACATATAGAACTGAAACTCTTACATATAGGCACAATCCTTTACCGAATCCCTATGCCCATGTGAGCCAAGCTCAATGTGATAAACAAGGGAGAAAAGGTCATTGCAACACATTGAATACACTCAAAAGAAGAAATCGGTGCAGAGACATGAATGACATCTCACTGTGGATTTTTCCTCCTAACATGAAAATGTTCATGGAGGGATAGTACCAGGAGTGTCAAAAATAGACTTGGACATGATGGAGTGGAAAAGGATGTGAATCACACAACCAACATTTATGGATTAATCAGGTAGGCATGAGGAAGGAGGATAAGAGTTTACCATGTTCAAAACACAGTATCCATATCGTGTGACCTGAAAAGGGAACAACAGATGAATGTCGACCACTGACCATATTTGAAATGTGGGACTTGTATCAATTTTTTGTTAGAAATTCTCAAGGAAGTTATCCCAAGATGGCACGAAGGTGCTAAGGATGAGCATGAATGTTATTCAAGGGACTTTTAAAAAGTGAAAAATGATGAATGGAAAAATAAAGTGGAACATGAAGCATGAAAATGAGTGATAACGTGTATGTAGAATCCAATAATATATGTCACAAAATAAAGTTCTCCTAGGAACATTGGTGAACTTACAAAGAGGGTCAAGGGGCTCCACTAAAGAGAAGTCGACTTGAATAGACGAGTATAGAACAAGGGGAAAGAGAGTAATTAGGATAAATAGGTATGTGGAATGGTTTTTTCAAACCAAATGTGAATGAGGACATAATCCTATACTATAACGCATGACCCTAACCTGGACGAACTTAGGCCAGGGTGTCCTGAAGTTAAGGAGGTTCCTAATAAATTGGGCTGGACCTGAAAGATAAAAGTTTGGGCGGTCCTATATTTCCCATAAGGATGGGAATCCAGCCAAACATAGTTCTGGGGGATGTTGTGCAGTTTTAAGTCATTCATAAAGGACACAGATAGGGGGAAGGTATCTCCACATGGGATGTGTATGGCACTATGAGTAACCTGACATGAATGAGGAAAAATGCCAATTCCACACTTTTTAGTTTAAAATGAGAACATGGTCCATGGGGGACAAAAATATTGTGGGATCTAAAACAGGAGGTCCTATACATTTTGTAGTTTAACATCCTGTTTTGAGGAAGATGGAGATCTTAGTTTATGTGTGTGGGGAATATACCATAGATTTTTTGTTTAATGTCATTGCGTGGGACAGATGGGTAGTAAGGATGAATCATCATGCCCATTATGTGGGAGACCAAAAAATGACCACAATGACTGAGGAAAGCTGCTGACAATATTCACGAAAAAAATATCTATATCATTTCAGGGATTGGGGACAAGCAATGAGCATCGACTGCTGACCATACACACAATGCGTGACTTTTATCAAATTGTTGTCTAGAATCCTTGAGAATGTTTTCTCAAAATGGTAGAAGATCTCTAGGGTATAACATCCCCACCATTTTAGGGTCCCTTCAGATGTGAGAGATAATAGAAACCCAAATGATGGGACACGTAAAGCATAATGGGGAAAGTGTAGTTTTAAGTAATGTTGTAGGGACGAAGATAGAGGAGTATATTGAGACGATGTATACAACATGGTAGAAATATCCCGACATGAACGAGGATAGCTAATCTACACAACACGGCACAATCATAAGTGAAATTTGGATCAGGGGACTGAAAAGGCTAATGGACATGAGGATGTGCCACACATGGAAATTCAAAAGTCATTTTGTAGTTTAAAGTCTTGAAATGAGGATGTAGATAAGCTTAGTTCAAGGTCATAGGAAACATACTACCTATATACGACTGTTTATGCATGTGTTTCCTTACAAAATATTTTAATCCCATATGAGTAATGCTTAGTGAGGGAAACAAGTCATGGGATCTTTCCCTCCCTGAAAAATAAGGGTACAAAAACCAGACTAACACTCTTTCTTGAGGCAGAGTATTGGTCGAAGGGATATTAGGACAAAATGAATCACTACATCCAATATTTGGGACATATGGGGGTGGTGGAAATGATGTAGGATAGTTGTTGACCAAGTTTTAACCACATCATCCACATCATGTTACATATAATTGTAGAATCAAATGAGTGTAAACTAATGACCATATTCAGAATATGGGACTTGTATTAATTTTTCATTTGAGATCCTTAAGGTTGTTGGCCTTAATTGATAAGAGATATCTAGATCCATGAATCAGGGTCGTTCGGGGGTCCTTTTGGATGGGAAATATGGTGAATATGCAAATAAATGGGTTGTGTGAAGAATGAATATGCATGTGCAGTTTAATGTCATGCAAGATGGGGAAAGAGGTAGAGATCCCTTAGGAAATGGATACATGATATATCCTGATGAACTCCACGTGTGAGAGGGAAAATTCATGCACCACACCATGTGATTCGACCCACAGGGAGATCCTAATGTTTGGGGCTGGCCATACATAAATTTTTTTTTGGAAGTTCCTACGTATCCCTTTTAGATGGGTATTAAGTCATAAGTAGTTCTTAATGGGAAATGTAGTTGAACATCATACATTGGGGATGTGGGAAGATAGAAGAAAGAGGAGAGAAATATGGTTCCATCATCATAATCATGAAATGAGTGGAGGCCAATGAATCCTACACTACACCACGTCGGATCCTCAAAGAGAACTACACCCTGGGGGATAGTCAAATAGAAGATTTTGGGGATGGACTCTCAGTAGAGGCATCCAAGAATTCCTACGTATGAAAAATAGATAGTAATCAAGACATAATTCATCATTGAAGGTGCATTTTAACATTTTGTGGGACGATTCATATAGGGAAATCCAAGTTTGATGTTGTAGAGCCCATAACATCTTTTAATTTATAGTCATGCGAGATAACAAATAGATTAATAATATGAAAGATGTAATAGTTTATGTTCATGTAGAACTAGATTTACTCAAGAAAACATTTATTGAAAAATTTAGAATTGTTGGGAGGAGTAATATTCTCTCCAACCATGGTAACCAGGGACTACGCACCATTGGGGTAAACCTTGTGGATGACGTAAGATTCTTCCCATTTGGGCTTTATCTTGGGTGGTTTTCTAATAGGTATCATTGGTGTTATTAGGTACAACTCTAGGTCACCTTGAATGAAACATATTAGGAAAACTCCATTGTTTAAAGCTCTAGCTATATTGTTTTGATGAATTTCCAGATTGGGCAGGGCACGAATCATGTACTCATTGAGAGCTTCCAATTCAGACAGACAGATTTCAACTACGAAATCTGATTTTTGATGATCATAGGCCGTTGTTCGTAATAATGGAAATTGAATATCTATGTGTAGGATGGCCTTCGTACCATACACATGATAATTTTCAATCACTTGTGTGGAATTGAGAATCATTTTCTAATATGCCCATAGGGTGTTGGAGATTTTGTCCGGCCAAATATTCTGGTTCTGACCAACCAGTCTCTATAGAATGTTAGAGAGGGTTATGTTGAACACCTCGATCTACCCATTTTCTTGTGCGTGATAGCAGGAAGTATGGTTATAATGAATGTTCTAATGGGAGTACAATTTATTTAACTAGGATACCCAGAAGATGGTGCCATTATCAGTGTTGACGATGTGAGGGAATCTGAATCATTAGATGATATTGGAGATCACAAATTCAATGATAGAACGGGCCATTACTTCTTTGAGTGGAATAGCCTCTGGCCACTTGGAAATGAAATCTTTAGTGGTCAGGATGAACAATCATTGGCGAGCTGTTGTCGGTGGATATGGTCCCACGATATCGAGTCCCCATACCCAAAGGGCCTAGTGTTAGTGGTAGTGTGGAGATGTTCTGGTGGTTGATGCACAAATATATCATGAACGTGGAATGCATGGCATATCTTTGAAAACATGATGCAGTCACATATCATGGAGAGCCCATATAACATAGTCTCTGAATTTCGTGAGATAATTTTGGCCTAGTCTGATGAGCCCCATATGAACCTCCTTGAACCTCTTGCATGACCTGAGAAATCTTACCACCTTGAATGAAAAGGAAAGTAAACCCATCAAACACTCACTTGTTTAGGATATTCTCAATACAAGGACCAAATTGGAGGGTAAAATGAAACATGAAATATTGGATTTTCTTGCACTCGGCTCGATCAGTTGGGAGGCTTCTATGCCAGAGGTACTCGACATAGGGGGTCCTCCAGTTGGGGCTCACTTCAATCACAACCTCAGGGGGAATTGGAGGTCATACTATGGAGGCACCGACGATAAGGTGACTTACCTGTGGGCTATCATTGTCATATAGAGTGACGGGTGAAATGAATCTCTCGCGTGTGACATGGATAATAAAATTCTCCTGATCTGGCTCTAGAAGAGATGTAACCAGGCAAGACAAGGCATTGGATCAACTATTCTGGGATCTAGGTATATAAGTAACCTAAGGCCATGATGGGAACTAGGCCATCAACTTGAGGGTATGTTCCAAAACGGTACAAGTTCTAGATTTCTGAAAACACAGTCACCATTGATCATCTTGATGACTAGTTTAGATTCCCCTTTCACATGCAAGTGGGGGACATAAATCTCTAGGGAGAACTCAAGGATAGTAAAGAAGGAATGATAATCTGCCTCATTGTTGGTACAAACTTCAGACAACATGAATTAATAAGGAAAAATAGCTTCTAATGGCATAATGAAGATGATACACATGCTTACTCTATTGAGTATGGGGTCATTGGTCCTTCTACCGGTTGGAAATTGGGAAGCACAATCAAATATCATTTTCCAGCATTGAATGGATTGGTTTACGGAGTTGATTTCCTCATTAGAAAAATGAATTTCTAGAGGCTAGTCTGCATGAGTTGGATTGGTGGTATGGAAGTGTGCCATTTCTTGCCCCTTAATAGCTTTCAAAGGGACAAAACTGATGATGAACTGTTGAAAGATCACTTCCCATCAAGCTAGATGGCCTATCAACATGGGGTGGTTCATGATATACTTCAACAAATCCAATCAGGACACTAGTTGTACCTCAAGATTTTGTAAGTAATGACTCAATTTCTTAATAGTGAATACCAGCGCAAGGAAGCTCTTCATGATGGGGGAGTATTGTGAATCCGTAACAAGGAGAATGCAGCTGAGATTATTGAGATTGTTCCCTATTCCATCGTTGTTCATCATGGAGAGAATAAAGACAAGAGATCGTTCTAGGATAGTCACATAATGGACTAGAAACTTTCCAAAAATAGGTGGCATCAGGACTAGAGGATACAATAGGTACTACTATATTTCCTCAATATAAGTATGACAGTCCTCATTCAACTGATAAACAGTTCCATTCTTTTTGATCCGAGAGAAGGGCTTACAATTTTCTGCCAATGTTTCAATGATTCAACATATGTAGGTTATGTGTCCTTGAAATATTCGAAGCTCTTGAATTTTTCTCTAATGATACATCTGAATGATTTCCTTAATCTTCTATGGATCGATCTCTATTCCCCTATATCTGACAACGAAGCCAAGAAAATTTCCTTAGGTGATTCCAAAGGCACACATAAATGGGTTCATATTTCAGATGGTGAGAATGGAGGAATCCAGGCACTTTCTCAATATATTTGAGATGGTCTTGGAATTGGAGAGATTCAACCAACAGATCATCCATGTAGAATTCCACTAATATCCCGAGGATCAGCATAAATATGCAGTTGATGGAACGATGATAGGTGGATCATGTATTCTTGACCAGAGGGCATTACTTGGTAACAAAAAGTAACCTTTGGTGCCTGAAGGCTGTATAATATTCAATAAATGGGGTCCATTCAGATCTAATTTTACTCAGAATACCCATATATAATAGAGAGGGCCTAGAATCTAGCAGTGGAATCAATAAAAAAAAATTTCATGGGAAGTAAACAAATCATCATTTAGACAATGACAGTTGAGATCTCGAATATCGATGCAGACCCTGATCTGTCTATTCTTCTTCCTGATGGGAATGATTTTGTCTATCCATATGCTGTACTAGACCTCCTTAATGATGTTGGTGCTGATGATCTTATCAACTTCAACCTCAACCATGTAACCATGAGTAGGGTGCCTCTTCCTGGGTAGCTATTTTAACCCATGATTATTTGCTATGAGAACGAGGTATTGGATGGCTACATGAGTATCTAGTCCATTAATTTCGTCATAACTCTAGGAAAATACATCACGATGTTACCTCCAAAATTCCACATACTATTGTTACTCTTCGACAGGAATATCGACACTGATCAATGTGGGTTTTAGGACAGTCTCGCTACTATGGTTCACCTGTACCAATTCATCGACCGTGGTGGAGAGTTCCTCTTCAAAGGTAGGAGGTGAATCTTAGAACTATTCAACTTCATTAATAGAGGAGGAATCCATGGCAGGAGGAGGCCCCATTGTGTCAACAGGTCTGTATTTGAATCTTGTTCCAACCTTGGTGATAGTAGACACTACATCGGGGGACTAATGCAATGTCAAAACCATAACGATGAATACTGTCGATCTGATCCCATCTGGTCTTCAGCCCAAGGGTCTGAACATGATGATTTTGAAGAATTAGTGGTGTGTTGGATTGAGCCAGTTATTCCCATCTTGGAGTAAGATTAAATTATGGGGAATTTCTTTTTCCATGGGGTGGACATCCCCATACCTTTTTGTGGTAGGGGGATCTGAGATAACCCAAGCAAGGATTGTGTAGGAATATGAGGTGAACATACAGGGTCACTTAGACATGGGAATGTGATCCCCCCTCATTATAGAAACAATGAATCATTTTCCCATATCTTGGATCGTAGCATCCAATCAGTGAATCTGAAAAAATGTATGCATCATCCAGGTCATTCCACGGGTCGGTCGCAACCGTAGCATGTTCAACCTCATTATCCTAAACCATCGTGTCTATATTCTTATAATAGTCTGCATATATATAAAGGTATACCCAAGAAGAAAATGGAGACATGTTACAATGAATTTCACCAACAAGACCGTTAAGGGATTACATAAGACACTGGTTATACAATGAATGGACCACCACATGTAGGTGAATCCATGGCCTTCCCATTAATTCATTATAGGCAGTACTTGTGGAGATGACCATGAACTCGGTGCAGGATATTAGACCATCAAACTGGGTCTTTCAGCAGATATTTCTGACTAGTGTCTGTTTTTTTATCCTAAATATTAATTTTCATGTTAGAGGGACTCATATCATCCTCAAACATCCCCATTTTTCAAAGTCTTCGGTTTTGTATCAGGTTAATCTCAGAACCTATGTCGAGAAGACAATGGCGAACATCCGCTCCATTGAAGTGGCTAGTAATGTACTATGGGTGGATGTTCCCTAGTATGGAAGAGACTTTATTTTCTACAGATAAAGAGATAATGGCCTAACATTCAACATTCTCGACATCCTCATCATGGATGGCTTCAGTAGCTGCTACCTCCATCTCAAACTAGTGGGGGCTTCATAAAGCTTCGGTGAAGGCTTAACACATATCCCCTAACAGAAGAAGAGACTCATGGATGGAGAGCCTTGGAAGAATGACGTAAAGAAGATTAAATATATCATACTTCTATACCAAGAATGAACTTTTTATTTCATAAGGACGTTCTGTGGAATGGGGTATGATGGTACCTTATTGTTAAATCGGAGGCTAATTGGTACTAGTAATTTTCTACTGATTGCTAGTTGAATCTCATAGAGCGACTACCAAAAGATTCTAAGATGACAGAGTCCAGTAACTAATAGAGAGTGGATAATAAAGATGTAGTTGAGGTGGCTCTTCCTGATCAAGTAAACCCAACTATAGTGCTGGTAGACCCGATAACTCCATATTAGAAAGTTGTACATGCTAGGATCTATGATGGGCCTGTTGTCAAGTTTCGGAGGCTTTCACAACCTGGATGGAAGTACATAATGAGGCAATTCAAACACCCATATACCCATGACCCATTCGATGCTGGCGACAACTGAGAACATTGGGATGATCTCTCTAGAACTCCTCGATGTAAAAAAACTTGTATGGGTTTACCAACTCTACACTATTAACTGAGTCGTACCATTGATCACCTCTCAATGAATCCCCCTCCATTAGAATTATTATGTGGGGAATATATATAATATGGGAAATGATATTGCTGAGAGTACGAGATGATGATGGAATCATTGGGGGACATTTGTATCCCTTGCAATTCCGATGCATGCTCTTCTGAGAAGAGAGAGGCTATACCATTGACACAAAAGTACTAGTTGTAGGTGATGCAGCTTCTCTTAAAGTCTCAATTCAATTTAGTCATGAACAGATAACACCATGGGCACATGAAAATACCTTATGATCCATCAAGTCATCATATGTCTGGGACACACAGTTAGAACCTGTTTCCACTCACCTTCGCTGTTACTGCCATTATCATGATTCAAAAATACACATGCCACTTGTGACGAAGCTGGGACCATCCAGACTAGTTTTTTATCATCCTGGTCACGAATCTTATCCTTAAAAACATATAACTGTTTCAGAGTTTTCTCCATTATCTAGTGATAGGGGCAGTAATTTGAGAGATCAGTGAGATATGCCTTTTATGGCCTCATGCATTTGGGTAACCGTATAATTCCCTATTCTAAGGATCTTCATAAATAACCAGGGTCCAGAGACTCTTTTAATGGGTAGGTCTAGTTTCTCATATAGTGTAAGGGTCCTCTGGGAGCCTGGCTATAATGAAGGAATGGATAAGAATATCTAGGAGGTGGAACCCGATTATCTCCCCTAGGTGGTGGTGGCACGTTACGTGGGGGTGCCTACCGATACATAGGGGGGCACTGCTGTGCTAAAAGTTGTGCCTGAGTTGGAGGGTCCTTGTAAGGTTGTGGATGTGTCTCAACTGATAACAACTCCAACTTACTAGGGGTCTCTATTTGTTACACCACAGCAACCTCAACCTTAGTGGCCCCTTTCATGGGAATTGTTGGAGGCAATAGAGACGCCTTCTATGCATGATCCAAGGCTTCTTCTAGTTGCTTGCCCTTATTAGAGAATTATCAGAATCCTCGGGGGTAATTATGAGTAATGAGATAGGGGACCAGTTCATTTTTAAAATTCCACCCACGCATTTTTAGTAATTGTTCCTGATCTAGTGACATATCCAAGTTGTAGGTGATGTTATTACACTGGGTGACAAATTCCATGATGTGCTCATCAGGCCTCTATTTTCACTTGATGTGATCTTCAATACTCGTCTTCTAGGTGGTATATATGATCTAATAAAATAATTTTCTAAGAATATATATCTATCCATCGATTGACCCAATGGTTAGCATGTTGTACCATTCAAATGTAGGCCCTTCTAATGTATTTACAAAAACACTAGAGATTTATGACTTCTTATTGCATTGGAGTTTATAGAATAGGTCCTCAACTTGAGATGAAGTGGTCCAGATGTTGTAGTGGGTCTCCCATCTCATTAATGGGGGAGTAGGTGGGTTTTTTTGAAACCGTGGGGTACTGCCATATTGTCGAACAATGAAAGATTTATATTTCCATCAGACTGGATTTCCACATATCGATTTTCGAACATCTCGAGATGAGCAACGAGTGACACCATCTTTCCATACGGGTAGGGATTCATGTGTCGATTAGGGTCCCTAACCAAAAGTGCATTGGAAATATCATTAAGATGATAAGAAGTCCCAATGACTCATGGAGCGGCTGGTGGGATGACCTGTGGGGAGGATGGGGGAACCTGAGCTAGGTCTTGGAGATTATCATGAAGCATTGGTTGATTTGGTGACACATTCCATTCCCTCTTTCCATAAGTCCCAGCCTTAATGCTGTCAATGTTGGTAGGATGGTCAGGGTCACTGAGGGCCAACTTTCCAGTGTGAATTTGTACCTACCCCTGTGGCCCAGACCAAGGATCACCAAAGTCTAGCTGCTACTACATTGAACATTCACCAAGGTGTTCATCGAGAAATTTATAGTTTTCTACAACATGTTTGCGGAACGGGGCTTTTTCAAGATCATACTCCATCTTCTGCAATGATACAGGTGGGCCTGAGGGTTTGACTGCTCCTAGGTGCTCCTTGCCCTTATTGGGATTCCAGCTATGGACTAATGCTTTGGTTAGAATAAAAAGACCTTTCAGATTTTTCTGTTGCGGAGTAACCCTTCCCAACAAATCAAATAGTTGTGGTACTCCCTGAGGGGGTAAGTTCTTATCAAGGAACTCCAGCTCCTTCCCCCCTCCAGTAGACCGACCATGTTAATTGTGACTCAACCTAATGGAATGTCTTAAATATCACTTGGTATGCCAGGCTAGTGGTGGATAGAACTGAAATGAAGGGAACTTCATAATACCCAACCATGGATATGAACCTGTGGATAAGCTTCCTTGATAATTCTTTTTATCACTTTAAAGCACTGAACGCATCATTACTGGAGGTCTGGTGGCAATCAGGAAACACAAGTTGATGGTCCACTAGAAGTACAACCAAGCTGACCATACGACATTGCTG
This sequence comes from Viscum album, assembly GCA_963277665.1. Classification (NCBI taxonomy): domain Eukaryota; kingdom Viridiplantae; phylum Streptophyta; class Magnoliopsida; order Santalales; family Viscaceae; genus Viscum; species Viscum album. The sequence continues at coordinate 53,823,627 of OY728143.1, read as the reverse complement.
GTCAATATCTTCAATGTGTGCTTAACTATTGGGGTAATCCACTTGCGGATAATTGAGATAGAAGTGTGTCACCCAGTGTGTCTGGAGAAAGCATGTGACTTCCTCCTGGGTATGCGATTCTGGTTCACTAATGTTTTCGGTCTCAATTGGACAGAAACTCTTTGGGAAATGATCAGCCGCGAGAATGTCCTTAATGCTCCTTAGATTAGAATCAGGATATGTCCCTTGGTTTCTCCACTCATCATTTAGGGTTGGCTGTGGGACTGGTAGTGGTAATGAAGCAGACCACTGATACTGTAAACTGACTGGTGGAGAATACAACAAATGTGCTGACAAGCTACCACAGCTCGGGTTGTCCTGTGATGAATGCAATTAATGAGCCACTACATCTCATTAAGATGGGCCGACACGGACAGATTACAGTGCAGTGACTGCATTTACTAATAGTAGGTCATGATGTTGTTCATCCTTTACCAGTCCCTTGAATAACATTCCATGATCTCCAATTGAGGTAGAGAATGACTCTATTGATGAATGGGAGGATTGTACAACGTGACCCAGGGAATTGGCCAAATCCCCCTTATAAGGCCCCAGCCTTAAACCTTACTTAAAATTGAATTAAATGAGTAATTCACATTGAGGATCTTTTCAGGTTTAGAGTTTTAGAGAATTAGGACATAACTATTACATCTCAATAGATTACAAAGTAGTCGCTTCTACTAAATTTCCATAAAATAAAAACTCTTTAAAAGAAACATGTATAGTTCTATGTTTTAGGTATCATGACTTTCCCTTGATCCCATCCCTGACCCTATACCACGCTATGTCCTGTGAAAAACATTTCAAAAACTTGGGATGAGTATAAGAAGCTCAGTAAGGGATACACAAAGATTGAAAACTATTAGTTTTTCAAAACAACAAGTAAACCATGAATACTTTATCAATGTAATACTTTTCACCTTCATGAAGTAGTAAAAACGTTTCACTGAAAAAAAAGTATCATTACTTACCTTTTTGTAACCAAATGATTACCATAAAACCCATATAAAGAACACATAACATATATAAAGGTAACTTGGGACATAAACATACTTAATTGGAATAACCATACGGTCGACTCCCACACATATCACTTAATGGAATAGCCATACGACCAATTTTCATACATACTTAATGGAATAGCCATACAGCCGACTTCCATACCCAATGCATTGGAGGTAATAACGTAACCACCCGTCCTGGTATTCACGGCACCACCCGTCATATGGTTTATAACGTAACCACCCGTAAAAATGTCCAAGTACCAATATAAAATCATAAAACATAAAACCAATATAAAGGAATGATAACATTTCCACATCACAATATATCATAATAGAATCCTTTATCAAAACCATTTTCAAAACAATTTAAAACATTTAATAAAGAGATTTTTGAATCAAAGTGTCCCATACCACCTTGAAGCATAAAATTTTAAACCATTAATATCCATATAAATAAATCCTTAAAACCATTTTGAAAACATGGATATTAATAAGAACAAATAATTAAAACATTTAAAATGACATTTTGGTTAAAGGGGTTTTACCAAAATTAGAGACACTTGAATACAATAATTGAGGAATAACATTTAGTCAGAACTTTATAATATCATGAGAATAAATGGATTCATGATATAATACTCCAAAGGACAGTATATACATCATATAAGAGTGAATTGGTGCATAACAACAATGAACCCTCAATAGAAATGTCAAATGTGATGAAATCCCTTATAAAGAAGGTATCCTTAAATTAAGGACAAATCAATCTCAAAAATATGTGTGACAAATATAAATACACCCAATATAAGTGGATATTATGTGTAAAACAATAAAAGGTCATTCACACATATTCAATGGATGACATATTCAATGACTACATGTTGAACCCAATGAAATCGAAATTGGGTTAAAAAGTTCCCTTGACAGCCTAACGGCATCACATCAAAATGAGTTGAGGAGAGATAAAAAGTGTATCTCATCACTTGGACATAAAATTTACATCAATAAGGATATATGAGAACATATCCCAACATAACAATATGTAAATTAGAAGACCCAACAAAGAAGTCTTTAAAAAAAAGGAGGGTGAAAGGTTCCCTTACCGACTTGGGTATCTTTCAAAACATACACCCAATGAAAGAAGGACAATAGATCATTGATGTAAATACTCATAAAAAAAGTATATTACACAAAGAGTAGAATAATGGGCAGTACATAGACCACTCAATGGAATTTGTGGCAAATGTAGCATAAATCTCACATTAATAAAAGTGAGATGAAAAATCCCTTACGAAAACTCGGCAGCCTAACGACGCCACATAAAACTTCCGAATATGGATTGATGAGATCAAATATGGTATCTCATCACATTAAAATAAAATTTACAGCAAGAGAAATATAAAATAACATCCCCCAACATTACAAAGAGGAGCTTAAAAGAAGTGACATAAAGGAGAGTACTTAAAAAGAAGGAGAGAGGTTAGATCTCTTACGAAAGTTCGGCAGCCTAACGGCGCCACTCAAAACTTCCAAAATGGATTGATGAGAGAGAATATGGTCTCTCATCACATGAAAATAAAAATTACAGTATGTGTAATATAAAATATCATCCCAATAACAAGAAAGATGAGCTTTAAAAAGAATGACATAAAAGTGTGTACTTAAAAAGAAAGAGAGGAGTAGGATCCCTTACCTCGGGTCCGACTTGACTCGATCGTTCTTTAATCTCCTGAATAATAAACTTGAGTTAATTTCTACTTCCTTAAGAACCTTTTTCAAGTTCATTATTCCTTTTATATCACTTATTACCATGTTATAAACATTATGTAATAATTTAAGTTAATAATATTTGTTTTGCTGATATTTGGTTCTTAAGTTGAAAGTGGACTTCTTACAATTACATGTTGTTCGTGTGGACAAATGATTATTATATCCAGAATTGTATTCATCATTTATATATCATATATGTCATATATATCCAGTACATTCATGCATTTATAACATTACATAATCATTTAGAGGTAAGAAATGAAATGCACCGTTCATGGAGACGGTAATCCGTACGTACGCATGAACGATACTTTCATTTCTATTTCGTATTTTATAGAATGGAATAATAATGATATAAAGGTATATTATAATTCCAGTATAATCTCATATATAATATCATAGTTCCATCCTTTATACGTCCCACATATGGTTTTTAACGAATCAAATCACTTTGAGGGGGCGGTAGTCCGCACTTCCTAAAATGAAGATATCGCGTATACCCATAATGGAATCCATAAGGGTAAGACACAAATGAAAAATAAAGAAGAATAAGTAAAACATAAACATATTATATATCATATATAAAAAATAGTGACATCATAATGGCCACCTTTGAAGGTGTTAAATGAGTATAGAACAATCATCGTTTCAGGAGGCACAATTTCGCCATCCACGGAAACCGTATGTTCTTTAACCATTTGATGTAGTTGTGTGAGAGTGTAGCTCTATTAAATCTTATAAAAACATCCTAGTATATTGAAGATACTGGTGTTGTTACAAAAGAAATAAATAAAAAGAGTTTAGGGGGTTGGAGAAGAAAAATAAAACAAATGAACATGAGAGAATGAATTACCTTTAAAAGTGTAACTCTTTTTGATTTGAGCCTAAAGGCTTCCTTTGAAAGGATTCTGCCCAAAGTGAATCCTCTAGAATGGGGAGAGGGATGTGGAGAGAGTATATGGGCAGGGGTGGGCCGATCCAAAGGCTTGAGGAGTGTGTGAAATGAGGTAGAGGTGGGGGCCTTTTATAAGAGGAGAGGAGGGGCACTTTTGGAATGTAAGAAATATTACTTTATTTTAAAATGTTTTTCGGTTTTAAAAGTTCCCACATTGATATAATTCGTGGATAAGGTGATAAGGCTTCTATATCCACTCATCCAATAAGTTTTGGACATGTGTAGTTCATAGATTGTACATTATCTTTCCATTTTATTTAAATCGTCAAATAATGATGTCATCACTACATCATTATTATGTCATAAATAATTTAATTTATTTAATGTCTAAAAATTATAAAAAAAATACTATGATGTAGGAAATCTTTTTATCTTTCCAATGACTATTTATAATCAAAAAGATGACTTGTATAACCCCACTTAAAAATTGTTTTAGTAAAACATATCATGTTTGTGTCACTTTTACTTTTACATTAAATAAAAGGTTATTTATGTCATTTCCCAACCAAAGTGGATCCATGGGGTCCCCAAGTTGGCCCATGTATTTTCTTGGTCGGCCATGACTCACCCAATAGGTGTAGGACAAGTTTCATGGTGTTTTCACATTCTTATAATATCATTTTTACCTTAAATTACACTAATTACCACTAATCGCGATTAAAAACTTATTAAGTTACTATTCACCAAAAAATTATTTTCATCCCATTGAACCACATTTTACATACTAATGACAACCATGTATGTCGTATTTTCAAAATTCAATACACATTAGTGGTAAACTTTCATTTAACTGAATAATCAGTTTGCTTGATTACCACATAGTGGTTTCACTATTCATCAAAAATTGGAGTTTTTCAGAAAAATACCAAAACTTCACCCTAAGCTATATTTGATATTCCGAATTCAAAAATGAATTCCGTTTTAAAAAATTCAAAACATATTAGTCACATTAATTAATTTAATAATTAATTCCCACTGTCAGAGCAAATAGCGTGTTTTTATAAAATAATAACTATCAAAAGATTGACACTAGTTTAAGTCTGATTTCAAAGTGAAATTAATTCCAAAGACCACTATTGGATTTAATGGTAAAAATATTTTCTAATTTCACTTTAAAACCAATTCAAAATATAATCTAATAATATAAATAAATTAGATTAAAAAGAGGTTTTGAATTAAAATACAACATTTTACACTATTCATTAAAAAAATGAACATTATCGGAAAGATACCAAAAATTTACACAAGGTAAATTTTGATGTCCCGATTCATAAGAAGAGTTTTATTTGGTCCAATAGAATGTATAAGAGTGAAGAAAACTATATTTAATGATGGTTCTCCATCAAAAGGAAATAAGTGAACCTTTAGTGAAAACTAGGGCATATATGCCTAAAATTGAATTCTTTCCGTATTTTAAGCCTCTATCCTTTATTAGATAAATGTAAAAACATTTAAAAACATATATAATCATATTTTAGTTATTTCTATTCATTCCCTCCATTACAACGGCTACATGTTAACTACCATTTAAAATAATATTATTTTGTTATTAGAGTGCAACGTAAGATTCCTAAGAAACTCGTTGTTGCGTGTTGGGTACGCCATCGAGCATAGCGTCCCCTTTAAAGTCATTTAAATATTTTATTCACAAATATGGATAATTATGAAATGTCATATTCTTTATTTACCTGGGGTGTTACATCCTTCCCCCCTTTTGGGAATTGCGTCCTCGCAATTTTAAAATTGCGCTTGGAAACATCCTTGAAAGTCCCACATCGGAACAAAAGTCGGTAAAACAATCACTTTAAAATAAAGAAAGATAAGTACAAAGGTCACCCGAGTTAACCCATACTAGGATTCAAAGTATGAAAATATGGACATGGAGGAAAAAACAAAGGGTCATGTTCTGATGGAGAGTGATAGAAAACATGTTTAGGAGAAAGTTAACCATGAGAAAATCACAAACTTGTGATGGGTTAAACGGTATTCGATTCCCCAGTAGGAAAAGTTAATAGACAACATTTTTGTTTTAATTTACTTTTTATTGAGGAATTTATTCATAAGGGAACATAATCACTTATCATATTGACTTTCAACTTTTATTAGATTCCTTACACAAACTCATATTTTGTCGAAAAGACGAGTATTTAGGAAGACTTGTTCACATTAAGAGTACTATAATCAACTTCTAGAGAATCACCTAATCCACAAAATAGAACTATATACTTCCCATGTCTTTAACCAAAACCAAAACCAAAAAGGCTAGTACAAGATTAGAAAATCCAGAAAAGGATAACCCTTTATAAAAAGAAAATCTATTCTTAATCTCCAAAATTTGTCCAACAAAACCCAAAGTTCAATGAGGACCATTATATAATCAATTTGTCCATAAAATTATTCAAAGTAAACCAATATAAGATTGAAACCCAAATATTTGAAGGATTTAGTCACATAGTCTTCCAAGATAAATCGTAACATTTATCTCCAAACAATATCAGTTGCTCCTAAAGTCTCGTTTTGAAAAGTAATTAACCTAATCACATATCCTCCATGATAGGTTAATAATTTTCATAAATAACCCAAAATCAACTTACTCTTAATTCATAAAATCACATAACTAGAATGAATCAGTCAAACTAAACAGGGACTTCACGTAGTCCAGTGGTAGGCGATAAATACCAGTCGCACTTTGGTTGTGGGTTTGATTCCCGCAGCTTTGTCCGACGCGACGGGATGTCACATGGTCTACGTGTTGTCCTTTTTCCAAAACTATATAATTCTTAAAACATTCCCCAAAATGTGAAAAAATCTTCAAGAATAATCATAACATATTTTAAAGTCATGTTTATCTCATTCCTTTCATTTTACATCATATCATAGAGTAATCCATAATTACCTAAAGATTAAGTATCATATAAACCCTAATGGTTACCTTAATAATTATTACCTGAATTTCCACATCAAGTTGGCCATCTCGTACATGATGCATTAGAGAACTCACCATGGTTGAAGTGGTTGATCATGACTCCTTGATATTAGGTTTAGAACAACCACGAGTTTCCTCATTGAATCCTCCATTTTATCTAGTATCTTAATCAGAGAACCACCACAGTTTCCTTCAAACCTGTTGTCTCTTTGGTGCCTGCTAGATCCATTCATTCACTAAAAATAGAAATGTCAGTGTGAGTATATCAACAAAACCATCATGTACTAATGAGGAAGGTAAACACTAAGATACACTTACTCATTCACTTTATCTAAAACTAGGACTCTTTCTGAAATCCTAACCATTATGGTAATGTCACTTATGATTACAGAATACCCTAACCTCTAAAGTTATCTAAACCGACCTTTGATACCAACTATAAGGCCCCAGCCTTAAACCTTACTTAAAATTGAATTAAATGAGTAATTCACATTGAGGATCTTTTCAGGTTTAGAGTTTTAGAGAGTTAGGACATAACTATTACATCTCAAAAGATTACAAAATAGTCGCTTCTACTAAATTTCCATAAAATAAAAACTCATTAAAAGAAACATGTATAGTTCTATGTTTTAGGTAGCATGACTTTCCCTTGATCCCATCCTTGACCCTATCCCATGCTATGTCCTGTGAAAAACATTTCAAAAACATGGGATGAGTATAAGAAGCTCAGTAAGGGATACACAAAGAATAAAAACTGTTAGTTTTTCAAAACAACAAGTAAACCATGAATACTTTATCAATGTAATACTTTTCACCTTCATGATGTAGTAAAAACTTTTCACTGAAAAAAAAGTATCATTACTTACCTTTTTGTAACCAAAGGATTACCATAAAACCCATATAAAGAACACATAACATATATAAAGGTAACTTGGGACATAAACATACTTAAGTGGAATAACCATACGGTCGACTCCCACACATATCACTTAATGGAATAGCCATACAGACAATTTCCATACATACTTAATGGAATAGCCATACGGCCGACTTCCATACCCAATGCATTGGAGGTTATAACGTAACCACCCGTCCTGGTATTCACGGCACCACCCGTCATATGGTTTATAACGTAACCACCCGTTAAAATGTCCAAGTACCAATATAAAATCATAAAACATAAAACCAATATAAAGGAATGATAACATTTCCACATCACAATATATCATAATAGAATCCTTTATCAAAACCATTTTCAAAACCATTTAAAAAATTTAATAAAGAGATTTTTGAATCAAAGTGTCCCATACCACCTTGAAGCTTAAAATTTTAAACCATTAATATCTATATAAATAAATCCTTAAAACCATTTTGAAAACATGGATATTAATAAGAACAAATAATTAAAACATTTAAAATGACATTTTGGTTAAAGGGGTTTTACCAAAATTAGAGACACTTGAATACAATAATTGAGGAATAACATTTAGTCAGAACTTTATAATATCATAAGAATAAATGTATTCATGATATAATACTCCAAAGGATAGTATATACACAATATAAGAGTGAATTGGTGCATAACAACAATGAACCCTCAATAGAAATGTCAAATGTGATGAAATCCCTTATAAAGAAGGTATCCTTAAATTAAGGACAAATCAATCTCAAAAATATGTGTGACAAATATAAATACACCCAATATAAGTGGATATTAAGTGTAAAACAATAAAAGGTCATTCACACATATTCAATGGATGACATATTCAATGACTACATGTTGAACCCAAAGAAATCGAAATTGGGTTAAAAAGTTCCCTTGACAGCCTAAAGACATCACATCAAAATGAGTTGATGAAAGATAAAAAGTGTATCTCATCACTTGGACATAAAATTTACATCAATAAGGATATACTAGAACATATCCCAACATAACAATATGTAAATTAAAAGACCCAACAAAGAAGTCTTTAAAAAAACGAGGGTGAAAGGTTCCCTTACCGACTTGGGTATCTTTCAAAACATACACCCCATGAAAGAAGGACAATAGATCATTGATGTAAATACTCATAACAAAAGTATATTACACAAAGAGTAGAATAATGGGCAGTACATACACCACTCAATGGAATTTGTGGCAAATGTAGCATAAATCTCACGTGAATAAAAGTGAGATGAAAAATCCCTTACGAAAACTCGGCAGCCTAACGACGCCACATAAAACTTCTGAATATGGATTGATGAGATAAAATAGGGTATCTCATCACATTACAATAAAATTTACAGCAAGAGAAATATAAAAGAACATCCCCCAACATTACAAAGAGGATCTTAAAAGAAGTGACGTAAAGGAGAGTACTTAAAAAGAAGGAGAGAGGTTAGATCTCTTACGAAAGTTCGGCAGCCTAACGGCGCCACTCAAAACTTCCAAAATGGATTGATGAGAGAGAATATTGTCTCTCATCACATGAACATAAAAATTACAGTATGTGTAATATAAAATATCATCCCAATAACAATAAATATGAGCTTTAAAAGGAATGACATAAAAGTGTGTACTTAAAAAGAAAGAGAGGAGTAGGATCCCTTACCTCGGGTCCAACTTGACTTGATCGTTCTTTAATCTCATTAATAATAAACTTTAGTTAATTTTTACTTCCTTAAGAACCTTTTTGAAGTTAATTATTCCTTTTATATCACTTATTACCATGTCATAAACATTATGTAATAATTTGAGTTAATAATATTTGTTTTGCCGATATTTGGTTCTGAAGTCGAAAGTGGACTTCTTACAATTACATGTTGTTCGTGTGGACAAATGTTTATTATATCCAGAATTGTATTCATTATTTAGATATAATATATGTCATATATATCTAGTACATTCATGCATTTATAACATTACATAATCATTTAGAGGTATGAAATGAAATGCACCGTTCATGGAGACGGTAATCCGTACGTACGCATGAACGATACTTTCATTTCTATTTCGTATTTTATAGAATGGAATCATAATGATATAAAGGTATATTATAATTCCAGTATAATATCATATATAATATCATAGTTCCATCCTTTATACGTCCCACATATGGTATTTAACGAATCAAATCACTTTGAGGGGGCGGTAGTCCGCACTTCCTAAAATGAAGATATCGCGTATACCCATAATGGAAGCCATAAAGGTAAGACACAAATGAAAAATAAAGAACCATAAGTAAAACATAAACATATTATATATCATATATAAAAAATAGTGACATCATAATGTCCACCTTTGAAGGTGTTAAATGAGTATTGAACAATCATCGTTTCGGGAGGCACAATTTCGCCATCCACGGAAACTGTATGTTCTTTAACCATTTTATGTAGTTGTGTGAGAGTGCAGCTCGAATAAATCTTATAACAACTTCCTAGTATATTGAAGATACTGGTGTTGTTACAAAAGAAATAAATAAAAAGAGTTTAGGGGGTTGGAGAAGCAAAATAAATCAAATGAACACGAGAGAATGAATTACCTTTAAAAGTGTAACTCCTTTTGATTTGAGCCTAAAGGATTCCTTTGAAAGGATTCTGCCCAAAGGGAATCCTCTAGGATGAGGAGAGGGATGTGGAGAGAGTATATGGGCAGGGTTTGGCCGAGCCAAAGGCTTGAGGAGTGTGTGAAATGAGGTAGAGGTGGGGGCCTTTTATAAGAGGAGAAGAGAGACACTTTTGGAAAGTAAGAAATATTACGTTATTTGAAAATGTGTTTCGGTTTTAAAAGGTCCCACATTGATATAATTAGTGGATAAGGTGATAAGGCTTCGAAATACACTCATCCAATAAGTTTTGGACATGTGTAGTTCATAGATTTTACATTATCTTTCCATTTTATTTAAATCGTCAAATAATGATGTCATCGCTGCATCATTATTATGTCATAAATAATTTAATTTATTTAATGTCTAAAAATTATAGAAAAAATACAATGATGTAGGAAATCGTGTTAGCTTTCCAATGACTATTTATAATCAAAAAGATGACTTGTATAACCCCACTTAAAAATTGTTTTAGTAAAACATATCATGTTTGTGTCACTTTTACTTTTACATTAAATAAAAAGTTATTTATGACATTTCCCAACCAAAGTTGATCCATGGGGTCCCCAAGTTGGCCCATGGCTTGTCTTGGTCGGCCATGACTCACTCAATAGTTGCAGGACAAGTGTCATGGTGTTTTCACATTCTTATAATATCATTTTTACCTTAAATTACACTAATTACCACTAATCGCGATTAAAAACTTAATAAGTTACTATTCACCAAAAAATTATTTTCATCCCATTGAACCACATTTTACATACTAATGACAACCATGTATGTCGGATTTTCAAAATTCAATACACATTAGTGGTAAACTTTCATTTAACTGAAAAATCAGTTTGCTTGATTACCACTTAGTGGTTTCACTATTCATCAAAAATTGGAGTTTTTCAGAAAAATACCACAACTTCACCCTAAGCTATATTTGATATTCTGAATTCAAAAATGAAGTCCTTTTTACAAAATTCAAAACATATTAGTCACATTAATTAATTTAATAATTAATTCCCGCTGTCATAGCAAATAGCGTGTTTTTATAAAACAATAACTATCAAAAGATTGACACTAGTTTAAGTCTGATTTCAAAGTGAAATTAATTCCAAAGACCACTATTGGATTTAATGGTAAAAATATTTTCTAACTTCACTTTAAAACCAATTCAAAATATAATCTAATCATATAAATAAATTATATTAAAAAGAGGTTTTGAATTAAAATACATCATTTTACACTATTCATTAAAAAAATGAACATTATCGGAAAGATACCAAAAATTTACACAAGGTAAATTTTGATGTCCCGATTCTTAAGAAGAGTTTTATTTGGTCCAATAGAATGTATAAGAGTGAACAAAACTATATTTAATGATGGTTCGCCATCAAAAGGCGATAAGTGAACCTTTAGTGAAAACTAGGGCATATATGCCTAAATTTGAATTCTTTCCGTATTTTAAGCCTCTATCCTTTATTGGATAAATGTAAAAACATTTAAAAACATATATAATCATATTTTAGTTATTTCTATCCATTCCCTCCATTACAACAACTACATGTTAACTACCATTTAAAATAATATTATTTTATTATTAGAGTGCAACGTAAGATTCCCAAGAAACTCGTTGTTGCGTGTTGGGTACGCCATCGAGCATAGCGTCCACTTTAAAGTCATTTAAATATTTTATTCACAAATATGGATAAATATGAAATGTCATATTCTTTATTTACCTGGGGTGTTACACCCCTCCTCTTAGATGTATCTATAGAGGGATGTGGGAATCTGGTAGACCTCACATTCAAAAAGGATGAGGCTGATAGGTCACGTTCCTGCCCTAGCCCTCGACACATAGGATGCATGTGAGGGTTATATTGTAAAATCAAAATCCACGATACAATCTGAGAAAAAAAGGCTTAATTGTAGACTGCGTCTTCCTGGTATTTCTTTATGACATCGGAAAACCGCCCTCCATCCCTGGGATCCCACTTCAAGATAGGGTTTATTTTTGTCTTGAGGTGGACCTTCGACCAAAATGATGCTGGGACCGAGGGGATTTCTACCTAGCTGTGCTAGGGTGCGTGGAGAACCTGTAATGATGTCAAAGGTAACACGGGGAGGACATATGTGTCCACCGGCTGACATAATGTGGGAATCTCTATGGGATGTGATGCAGTGGGTAGGACCACCATTGGTGCTAGTGGGAGCATGGGTAGGGCCTCCATGTTTATTTCCTTTGGCAGCGTTGGTGCGTGGAGGGTCCTCAAACTGGTCAGGTTGAACACGGGAATGTACTCCGTGTTGGGAGCCCATGAAGGGAGGCAAACCTACACTTCTCAAATTACAGGGATGTGGATGGCCTTCGTTAGTTGATGTATGTACATGGGGAGGACACCCATGCTAACGATTGAACAGACGAGTATAATCTTTACATCAGTGACCTGTGACGGGAGGAGCAACTCAATTCCTGAGGTTATGGATGTTGAAGAGGATTCCACAATGGGAGTTTACTCAGCAGGGAGGACCATCACTCAGATTGATAGTGGAATTTGGAGGACATCCAAGATAAGTTTGAGAGAGGGACATACATGTTCTATCATTGGTGATGGTATGTGTAGGACCTCCATATTTGGTGACATTGTCACAGGTCGGCCCAAAGAGGGCTCTACCTATGTCAGTGACTAGGATAGTCAGCCCAGCCTGACTATGGGGTGGTTGGGGCCTCGATCTGGGCTAGGCATATGTGCACCATTGCTCAGCATAAACAAGAGACCTGTGGTATGACCCAGTGGTGTCATGGTCCATGGTAGCCATTGATGTTGATTCCCCTCAGCGGGTATCCTTCTCGGCTTGTGCCTAATGCTAAGATCAAGTTAATTGGACTAGGGCCGATGGTTTAGGTGCACAACTCACCGTCTCCTCAGCTTGTGGGGCCAGGTGGTAGCACTATTGTGTCCTGCTAGGATTCTTCCTTGGGAGCCTCTAGAATATGATTATAGCTGGGATGGCCTAGGCAACCGTCACCACATAGTGTAGAAGAGGGATTCAATAATGATTTCTGAGGATAAGATCTTTAACTGCTTATATGTTAGAGTGTAGAGAAGAGTCTCCCTGTGCGGCCCTTGGGGGTGGTGGTGGCGATGAGGTGAAGAATCCTCTTTGTCTTTTTAGGCCATATCCCCAGTAGGGATAATCCCCTCTTCCTCATATAATCAAACTACATAATTAATTACCCTTCTCTTAATGCATTTAGAATTAGAGATGGGGCGTGGGCACCCAACAACCATGGACGTGGAGGCTGCCATGTAGAAGATGAGACCACGTGGGATTACCGAGTTGACATTTCCCTGTCCCCATTTCGATGTGTGGGTGGTGTTTGGTTTCTTATCTAAACACCTTAGGTCCTTAATAGCAGATATAATTAACCATTAGTGATGCAATAAAGAAAGTGTCATCTTGTACCCCAGCGCTGTTCAGTCATCCACAATTCGTAAGAAGGATTCATGCGGACAACGTTGAAGACCGTGATGTCCAACGTTCAACCACCCCAATTTCTGGTCAATTTCACTCTAGACCCACTATTTTCTTGGAGGGACCTGGAACCAGATAACGGGATTTGGTGACATGATAATCTGCTGAAGTCTGGAGCACTACTAATCTCCACATTGGGGAGAATGATTTCATGTATTGTTCACCATTTCTATTTCTGATGCTTTCCCCAAAGAGTGTAACCCTCTATGGAGGACACACAATGGTTTCCCCGTATTACCACTTTACAAAGGCAGGTGACATCCCTCGATTATTCATGGATGTTTTCTCCTTGAACGAAATTGGTTAATGGGATGTGGCTTCCACATTCCATGAATTTCTCCTCAGAACTCGTTTCCAATTCCAGATATCCCCCATAAACGAATGAATTTGTTCATGAAACTCTTATCGGTGTGATGTCTTCATAGACGTCGGTTAATTATGCTGCTTTAATAAGGACATTCACGGGGCCCTGTCAAGGTTGCAACCTTCAGTCAGGTGAGTAGTGACATTGGACATTGCTAGCATGTCAGGATGCATGAACACTTATTCTTCTAGGATTCTTCTTTTTTTGACATTGATCGTCGAGGTCACAAAATCCCGAGGAATCCCACATCAAAATAGGGTAATTTTATTCAATATGAATGTCTTTGAGGCTTTCCTCATCTCCCCATGTATAACATATTGTATTCCATGAGATTATCATCTGGAGGGGAGGGATCAAACTAATCAGAACACTGATGGGAGTAGATCATATGGGTGCAACCCCAAGAAGGATTGCTAATGCTATGGTTAACACATGATTAGTTACCCAATTACTACATGGATCAATGTGAAAGGTTTTGAAATGATACCATTGGGATATGATGTCCTAGGTAAGAATCAAGATGGATATAGATTGTTGAGAGTGGATGGAGAGTGAGATAGAGCAGACATGAGGGATAAAGTGATATTGGGCTTGAGCCTCAAGGATACTCCCTACATTTCCCTATGGTAGGGAATCAAAGTCCACATAGTACGGTGAAGCTATGGGTAACATGAGGAGGAAACCCATGAAAATGTACTTATGGATGGGACCTAATGGAAGGGGATCCTCCATGATCGGTAATTACCTTCCCAAAACACTTCGGCTCAAGGGAAAGACCAGGATGCGACCTGGGGGATCAGATTGAACCTAAGGGAGGATTTATATGTATCCATGAAACAATGAATCAATGTTCCCGTAGTTCAAGATGATGGTATATAATCAGGGTGTACACATAAGACAATGTCCCAATAGTATACTTGGGCTTACATGTGGTTAGAATCCCAGGTTGGTCGGACTCCTGGGGGCATACTAGAGATGTGTGTCCCAGCATAGGGGACTACAATGTCTTATCGTTGATTGCAGACTATAACAACTTACCACTGGATGAGGCTAAAAAGGATCACTACTAATGAGGACAAAAATGGATTACCACTAGTGGGGGATAAAAATGGAATAATGTCAATTGAGGAACAAAACATCTTACCATCGATTGGGGAACACAAAGACTTGTCGTCGATTGGGGAACACAATGGCTTACCTATGGTTAGGGAACACAAAAACATACCATCGATTGGTGTTAGACCATAGGGAGTCTTACTACATACCTTGTATGGGAGATAAGGATAGAATACCACATTGTTTGAATGGGTATAGTTTAACATCTTGCTGGATGGAGATTAACCAACGTGAATGGGTCGATACAAGTAGGCGTTTCTCTTGAACCTCAGGGAGGCGTCCAATGAACCTTTCCTATGAGATAAGTAACAAAGTCCATGTAGATCAAAATGGTGGATGGGGAATACACAATAGGGTGGCTAAATAAGGATTCAATATTAAATGCTTACTGTAAGACCACGTGAGTCATGCTCGGTGTCAGAAACAAGATGTGGAAATGACCTTATGATCATGTTGTGAAAGGTGAGTCCGCGGGAAAAGGAATGCACCTTACACCTTTTTAGTGGTCCATAGAGGAAACATGGTCTTATGTGTGTTAGAGATACAATGAGTAAAAAAGGGCTTATGAATGGTTATCATAAAAGGGATATGGTGATTGTCACATACTATAGGATGAAGTCCCGATAGCGTGAAATCTTGGTTGGTGAGGGACACATTAACGAAGGTTCATATGCCCATATCTCCACAGGCCATTAGAACTATATAATATAGGATAAGTTGGTATTATACCTCTTAAAAGAAAGGATATTGGGCTTACACTAATATGGTTTCAAATCCCCACAGCCAGTAACCACTACAGCAGAGAAGATATCATTCTGTGTGAGGAAGATCTCACTCCTGTGGAGACGAGCGGGCATGGAGAATGTTCAAGATGGGGAAACCTGTGTGTGTTGTACTAAGTGAGACACTAGTTTAACATCATGAGTTGAGGACGATGGTGCTTGGCCATTTAACATCATGTAGTTCGGACTTGGAAGGTTCACACCGCACCATTAGGGCATACATAACTGGCATGCGTTAACCCTTGGTGAAGTGAAGGAACCCAAAATTTTGTTGTGAGGGGGTGTTGTGGAGTGATCCACCGAGGGGCCCACATTAGCATTTCTATGCGAATAAGAATTATCTATTAGTGTACCTATGTGACGAATCACAATTCTAAGCAACAAAACATAAAGTACAGACCAAGGGGCCTTGAAATCACTTCGTACAAACCTTGACGGTCGCACGAGAGAAGGGTTTGCCAAGAAAACAGGTTCACAAGAAGGGTCCTTGTGAAACTCTAGTGCTCCATGTAGTGGAGGGGCCTCATGAAGGGGTATGATACATGAAGTGTGGTAGCCTTGCCTAGGCACAAGGCATAGGCCCCTATGGTGGGTCCTTTATGAAGTGGAAAGGCTTTCATAGAGTGAGAATTCTCCAAGAAAGGGTACTTTGGAAAGAATAGCTCTATGGAGCAATGTTATAAGTGAAGAACAGTGACCATACCTTATCATACGGTTCAATTGTGAATGGAGGGTAATTTTTGAAGCATTATTTTTTTATGAAGAATCGAGTCCGCTTTAGGGGATCCTTCATTCGCAATGGCCCATGGGCTCCATAGAGGGCATCCCTCCTTTAAGAGGGGTTGTTTTTGAGCTAAGGGAAGGTGACTGAAAAATTATCAAGTAAATAGAAGAGCTCATTTTATCTCAAGGTTTCTTAGATCATAATTTACTTCACTATTTGAGTGTAGAGAAGGAAAAAGGTCAGAGTGTCCATCATTTGGACTCGAGGGGAGCCTGATATTTATAGGTGTGGGGTGGCGCAAAGTAGGGAAAGCTCAGTACGAAGCCACATAGAACTCTGTGATCAGCTGCAGATTACGTCTAATTATTCATAATTGTCAATTTTACCATCATCCACACCTTTTCACAGTGCTCTTCGGGGTGTTCTATGTGGTGCTTGTGGAGGCTTCCACCGCGTTCGACAGGTTCACAGAGGTCGACTCTCCTCCCTTCATGGTGAGACACTCTCAGTCAATTGTTTCATAACCACAAATCATCCCACCTCTTTACTCTATGGTGAATTAAAAGGGGGATCAATCATTGTGATGTTTGTGGTGATGTGGGGCTCCGAAAATGGTGCAGTGATAAGGGGCTCCGTGAACAGGCTTCACGACGTAGCCCCTTCAGGATATATTTTTTCATTGCATCCATTTCCTCTTCACATATTTTTCACCAATGGTTTATAAAATGACAAATGGTATAAGGAAAAATTCAATTTAAACTCATCCTGGGAGATACGATCTAGATTTATACATCATGATATATTGTCCAAAAATGGCCATGTTGGTTAGTACACAACTTGGGTGTCCTTTTTGTGCAGATGTAATGTTGAAATCCCTATAAATGATTTATTAAACTTATGTCAATACACATGTTTTAAATAGATGTGATTGAACTAATGAAACAAAGTAGCTCGATAAATTCTGGCTCACAATATGACACTATAAATATGAAATGTCCAAAACTGAAAAGGAAAACTACACGACCAACAATATTAAAACTGTAGATAAACCCTTGAATGATATCAATCATATATTAAATATATTTTAGAAGAGATCTGAGATTCAATGAAATAACGTGAAAATAGATAATATGATAATAAATCCGAATAGAATAAAAGATGGAAATATAAATTTTGATTCATATAAATAGACTACTATAGAGCACCTCTTGGGATCGAATGGCACTAACAAATTGAAGATCAGACAATTGGTTGGCGTTTGTGTTCAAAGCCGAGCCTTGGTAGTTTGGGAGCCCAAAGAAGAGGAGAACCCATGATTTCTATCCACTAGAAGGTAATGGAGAATGAAAATGATTTAAGGTTAAGGTATAGAAAAATTGTATTGTTTCCCAACTCCCACTATGCTTGGTTTATGCACAAAATTTAAAACCCATGCACAAACTATGCGTGAATGATCTTTACAACATTTAAAATAGTCCACAAGGTCACGCACCTAGTTTGTACGGTTGATGAAAAACCATGTGGCATTCCTGAATCCCAAGTCAGTAGCCATATTGTTTAGAAAAACTATGTTGCATGGGTCACATGGTTTACAGTATCTGAATGGCCGAGCCTAAAACCCATTTTTCCGGGCCTTCGTGCTCTAAACTAGCACGAGATGCTTCTTAGGCCTTCCCTAGAACGTAGTATATATTTTTCATGATGAATGGAAAGATTAAAATTGAAAACTAATGATTGGTACCTTTCTCAAAAGTCATTTCGTAACACAAATTACTACTGTCTAGATACATAACCCCTTACTTGTAACACCTCCTGATTTTGTGAAATATAATTTTTTACATAAATTTAATATTTTTGATATATTCCATTACACTCAAAACTAATTTAAGATATCATTATATGGAAGTACAAATTTCTCTTATGTTTCACCTAAAACAATTTTTATCATTCATTTCATAGAACAATGACTTTATCCTTTTTTAATCATAAAAACATGTTTTTAAAATACGTTACATACTAATAATATATTTTTATTTAATATGACAGATATCACATAGCAGTTTGAATGGTGGCTATGTATATAGATAAAGAAATTATTAAAATATATGGTTTACAAATGTATATATAATTAATTCAATGGTGAAAATTTAATTTGAAATAAAAATAAAAACCATATTAAAATAAGGGAAATAATTTTATGAAAAATTATTTATTGATTTATAAAATTATTTTTTTTATCAATAAAACATATAACCAACTTTTGATTAATTATTTTAATGAATTTTATATATTATGTATTTAATATAATTTCAATCAATTAACCTTTTTTTCTCTATACAAGATATAAAATTAAATCCAATTTCATGCTTAAAATTTAAAGTTCTATAAAAATATCTTTTGTCTCTTTTTGTGCCCATATATTAAAATAATTATTTCTCACTTAATGAAACATTATTTGAATAAATGTAAACATTTTTTTGAATAATCATTACATATTTATCATATGGTTAATTTCTTTTAATTATCTATGAAGGAGATTTTTTGATGAATAATGATAAATATCAGTTTTTATTATGAATTATCATATAATTTAATGGATATTAAAACAAAAATATACTTTTAAATATAGGTTTAAATGTCAAATTAGATCAATTATATTTCCACTGATCCAATTTATTTCTTTGGAATCAATTTAATACTTAATTTCAAAATTTATTCTTTTAAAACAATAAAACATTTTTGGTTTGGAAAACTGATTTCTCATATCATATTTGGTATTAATATTAAACTAAATTTAACATCTTATGGGAATAAAATTTATAAAAATAGATACCATATTTATAATCATAATAATTTATATTCCCAAATATGTTCAACCTAATTTTTTACCCCAATGTATATTAAAAACATTAAAAACTAATTATATAGGTTATCGTAAAATTTTGTTTACTAGGGGGGTGAAATTATAATGAAAAGAGTTCAACATGATGCAAAACATTTACAAACCCAATTTAGAACCACATAGAGAACATATTTATATGATTATATAGTAATTACGTTTTTGTATCCTTTTTTTGAGTTTTAAATTTGGTCACACATTCTTGGTTTAAAAAATTACATGTGTTCAGCATAACCCAATTATAAAAGGTTATCCACTATCATATTCTATTAATACATACAAAACACTTGAATTCATCCAATCCCTACCCAAATACCGTCCTAAATTACATAATATCATTTTAGATGCCTTATTTTTATTTCAGAAAGCCAAACTTTGAATCCATTTTCTGAAAACCAAAAGAAGTTCATTTAAGGAGAAGTGACCTCACTAACCAAGCATTCTATATTATTTATTCCTATACCTCCTTAAAAAATATTCATCAGTTTTTGTAAAAACTTTTACTATATTACATATTCTGATATTATATTATTTTAATTTTTTCTCATTAAACCTTATACTATTATTTTAAATGGGTTATGAAATTATTATTTTTGTATACGATGGACTACAGTCTCGCTAACATATGTCATTAGTTTTTTCAATAACCACCTCTAAGGAAGAGATTTAATGATCAATGAATTGATTTTAAGTTATATTTATGATAATAATAATCTTATGGAAACATAAAATCATAGGTTCCTTCTTACCTTCCATTCTATGGGAATGAGATAACACCATTCATGTGTATAATAGACTATCACCTTACGAAATGATGTAATTTTTCATGTGTTACGTATATGGAGATAAGAAATGATTTAACGAAAATATATGTTATGTATGAATATAAGATGATTCTAACATGTCAATATATTATTTACCATTCATTCATTCAATCTGTTTAGAAAATAGAATCAACATTCATGTGTACGTATTACCTACCATCTTCTTGAACGATGTATTTCAATATTTATCTATAAATTTTATAGATTACTCTAAATATAAATATAATGAATATATATGATATTTATATAATGGATATATTAAGATATATTATCTAACAATTTTCAACAATATTGGACCAAATGTAAAAAATCATATTATGCACCTAAGAGAAAGAATTTATTTCAGAAACACGACTTTAACATTAAATTATTAATTAAATGGGTATAAATGGTTATAATTAAATCATATATCATATGATAAATAAATGTATGATTTTATAATATAATTAGAATAATCTTATATTTATTAAGAATTATGTTTGAACATGAATGAAATATTTCGATACATTGGTTATGAGATTTATATCCCACTTTTTACTTATGTGAGACACAAGGAATATAAACCACATATTTATTTTATGTTATGTATTAAATAAATACATGTTTATCTCAAAATTAAGTGATTAAAAATAATATTTATTTAGTTATAAAATTTTTTATATTAATTTCATTGGGTTTACTATTCAAACTATACCAATAATAAAAGAGATGTTTTTCTCATTATGCCTTTTTTTACATATATGTTTTTTATGATCAATATATTATCTTTGGAGGTCTATATTGAACCACATGGAGTGGTCATATAATGAATTTGTTTATTCCGATTATATTCTAGGTTTCATTTAAACTTATCCATTAAATGATCAATATTTTTCAAGGTTGTAAAATTGGTAATTTTTTAATGATACAATATCACCATTCTTTGGTATTGATTATGATTATGTTTTTATGATGAAATATTATGAACCATATATATATAAATTAATTATTTTTATTATTACTTATTTTATTTCTTGATAATTCATATTATTCCCTAATTTTACTCTCTTTTTTACTCATGGTTTAAAAATACTTTTTAAATTTAAATCATATTTATTTCTCTATTTGTATAAAAGACCATTTTTCATCAGAAAGCATGTTTTCTAAAATTATTCTGTAATTTTTTTTATATTTCACTAAGTGATCTACTAATAATTTTTTTTCCAATGATTATCATTTTACAGTATTTTTTAAGGTGTTCTTCATTTAATTATCCAAAAATACATTTTTTTATTGAAAATGGGAATATAATATATGTTTTATCACATAAATCATGAATGGAATTCACTTTCATCCTAAAAAATTAATTTTTTAATATTATTATATAACAATCCACAGTTATTTTCAAAAAATGGGATTTGTAAAATGTTTAATTTTATAAAAATTATTTTTTAAAATTATATTTTACTTAATAAATTTTAAATTATTATAAAATCAATAATTTTAATTTTATAATGTTATTTTAAAAGAAATGGATTTCCAAAATATTTTAAGGATTATTAGTTCAAAATTGTGATTTTAATAGAAAATTTATTTTCCTTAAGAAATATACAATGTGATATTTTGTAATAATTTCCATTAAAGAGGAAATCCAATTATGATAATTATGATTTAGTGTGGATTTGGTCAAAGGAAATGATTCTTATTCTTATACTGTATGGTTAATGTTTATAATGATAAGATGTTTAGAAAACGCATTTCTATTACATAGGTTATTCGATGATAAAATGATTATTAATCCTCTTTATTTTCATGTGTTATGCTATAATTAAATGATGGGATGATTATGTAATATTTATATTTTACATGGGTGATTATATGATGAAAATATTATGAATTTTTGTTTCTTGGGTTATGATTTGATAAATGTTTTATTATCATGTGTAAAACATTTCTATGATATTTATTATGTGATTTTTCTGTCCTCTAACATCCTATAATTCATTAGTTATGTATTTATATCTAATGAGATAACATTGTAAAACGAGGGGATGGTCTTTATCCGAAATAGAGTACATATTTGTCTAGATCCACCAATGGAAATAGGTGCATCCTGTTTTAATACGAGAAACATGTGATAAGTCCTTGTCCACTATGCATATGTTATTGGTTGTTAACCATGACATATGATTTTTTATTCTATATTTATTATGATACCACACATTTATTGAATGATCTTATGATAAATGATTGATTTATGGGGATTTCTCACTCTTATGTTCCATGTTTTCTAAAATGATATTTTTTATATCATGTCCCATGGTTAAGATCTATGGATTAATGGGTTTGAAAATCCTAACTTATCATTATGTTATAACATAGATATGACTATATTGTGATTTCATATAATCATAGATTGAGAACAATAATGTTTAACCACACTAAGCATCACAACTCACCCGTTCTTATGTATTATTCCATAAGTAATTATGAATGGTTTAGATCATATGTCTACGATGAGTACTATGTGTGAGGATATTTATGGGGGATAATTAATATCTCTCATGAATTAATAATATTTTATTGTAGTATACAAAGTAATTAAAATAATATTGTTATCATTCCTATAATTTTAAAATGTATTGAATATTAATAAAAAACATGTGATATTAACATATGAAAAGACATGGTCATCATAGTTTGTATCAGAGTAAATGGTAAGTTAACCATTAGAAAGTAGGTTATGAAATAATTAGTGATATAAAACGAGATATTTACAAGGATATATATTTTTATTTTATTAGGTATAAGTCTATAAATGATTAAATGTATAGGGTTATAGGAATTTTTGGTAATGGATAGAGTGAGTGGTTTCCAAAAAGGTACATCACTATATAGATACTACATGTTCATGTGTCTTATCACAAAAGAAACTAGGGAAAATAAATATGAAACAGGAGCATCAAAATGTCCACGATTATCAGTAGGTGCATTAAAATGTGACTTGTTACACACCAAATTTTTCAGTCCAAGAAGGTATGCTTTAGAATCTCAGAAAAACAATATGTTCCAACTTGATGAATTAAAATAATGACCATGAATGACCTAGTTTATGCTTAATGTGTCATATTTTTGAAATAATGTGTCACTATTTTGACATCCTATAATTGTTTCTCAATATTATGTACTTTTCTTCTATGATTAGTTTTTATCACCATCTATTATCTGTTTTTAGTCAAAGATGGAAGCCAATAAAACAATGTTAATGTTGAGTGTGATGGACATTTAAATGATTATCATCCGTAGAAATTAAATATTATGGGAGCCATAACATACAATATTATTCATATATTCAAACAAGATTCTGAGTCTATGAATCAATTTGAAAATCTAAATGAGAAAAAGAGTGAACAACATTCTATTGAGTCCTTCAAGAGGCAATTCCCACATTTGATTTCTGGGTTTACTAATCATAGAGTTGTTGATAAATTTATCAGTTCCAATGAAATTATATTTTCCATTCTTTAATGTTCATTATAGGAAAATATAATTTTGTATTTTTATCATTTGTATGGATAATTATATCATTGATGGAATCTTATTAATAACATGATGGAATAAGAAAAAATTGAATCTATAGAGTAAAAAGAGTGTAAGGGGATATTTACTAAATATTACTCACCCCATATTATATAAAAAACTACATAGAAGTAATTACAGGAACTTAAAAAAAAGTAAGAATAATATAATAGTACATTTGAATAAAATATTATAAGACCTGCATGGTACACTTATCTTCTATTCATTAACCCTGAATTCCATATTGATCAATTCTATGGTGGCCAAAAATAGAGTCATTTAACAACCTTGTCTATAAGAAACATTAGTACCTATAAAGAATTCATTAAATGTTAATTGTAGTTAGAAATATAAATTAGATATTACCATAATTACAAAATATTTTATATGAATATAATGATTAGGTCTCATGAAAACTCAAATTATGGAACGAAATTCCATATATATGCATTCCAAAAAATGTTGAAAGAAGCATCAATGGAATAAATTTAATGGAACAGTGAGGTGCCTTAATTGCAGAAAGTTGGGTCATAATTCTTATGAATCTCAGAATGTGGTTAATGGTCTTGTTAATCTATGTGAGGAGAATAAGATACTGACTAACGAACCACCTATAGTCAATGGTTTCAAGATCATTGTGATTGGAAATTATATGACTCATTTCCCCAATATTAGAGATACTGTGGAAGATAGGGCCATAAAACCTTCAAATACAATTGAAAAAGACGGATTTATTATAATCACAACTGATGGAGTATATCATGATAATTTTTAAAAAATAATCCTCACCACCTCAGTTATAAAATCCATGTTTGAGTTTTTATGAATAAGACCTATGAAAATATCAACATTCTTACATTAGTGAAATTTCATTTCTTCTTTCCTACTACATGGATTATATAATAATGATATCACATTTTATATTGCATCGGTACAATGATGAACCCTATATTTTAATGTTTTTTATAAAACATATGATCTTACATGAGGATAAAAATGTGATTTAAAATTCGGATGTGTTTATAACTCTATATATGATTAACATAGGAGTTATGTATACCAACATGTCTTTTTGTGTTTGCGTTTGATCATATGTTAGAAATAAATGAAAAACCATTGATGTTTCATGTGGTTAGAGTTCTCAAGATTAAGGATATAATATATTATTCCTTGATTAAGAATATCTTAATAGATTTTTATAGAAATACAACCATTTATTTTTTATAAATATTATTGAAAAAACTATTTAAGGATGAATTCATTTAAAATTTGAGTAAATATGATTAAATTTACTGATAAAATTTTGGTTTTATCTTATCTTGTATAATAATGTCATTATGTTTTGTATTCGATCACCTTATGAAGTCACTAATAATGATTTCTATCAATGAAGATTTCTTTACAGAGCCTCCTTTAATAATATACATTAAAAAAGTTATAAGGTTTCATGTAGTACCAAATTAAATTATATCTCTTCATGATACAAAAATTACCTCAATGTTTTGGTAATGTCTTTATAAATTTAGTTATATTGTGTGGATTTTTATCACCATTTATCATCTGCAGACATATGGTCAGCCTAAGAGAAAAATTCAAAACATAGAGAATATACAAGGAAATTGTTCTATGGATTTAAAATTTGTTTGGAAATGAAATAATCCACTATTTAATTTTTATTAAAACACTATATTTTACTCAATCATTAAAATGGATCTTTTTGATTCCATTTTTTAAATGAAGGATTGAACCCAAACTTACTATAATGATGTTGTTGAAAAAAACTATTGGGACTTGATAATGATAATGAGATTTATTATAAGGTTATAACCAATCAACAACATGTATATAAAAAAATATGATATTAATCTTATAATAATAATCATAAAAATTACGTATTAGTTTTGAGAAGTTATTTCTTTTAAAATATAAATAGAAGAACACATACCATTCTAATTACTCATTATATCTATCCCTTTGAAATACATTAATATATTGGGAGAGTAAATAATAATTTGATTCTTCCAATGAACCTATATAGGGTTAATGATGTATTACATATACCTATACTGAGGGTTTACATTCCTTATCCTTTATATTTACTAAAATCTGAGTTTGTACCACAAGAGAATGATCTTTCTAATAAGAAATAAACTGCCGATATTTTTGATTGAATAGAAAATGTCATATGAAACAAGGCCACACACCTATTCAAAGATTGGAGATACATCATAATTATTATGGAATATATAAGGGAGCATGAGGAAGTCTTTACTATGAACTATTCTTAGTTTTTTTGTAATAATGTGAGGAAATTTTATGTTAAAACTCATTTTAGGGAGGGTAAAAGTTAATATCCTGAGATTTTATTAAATAAGATTTTCGAATAAATTTTATTTTGTAGATATAATTTTACATTATGTTATGAATATATCTTAAATTATATAAAATTAAATTTTTATATTGTGTTTCATGTATCATTGAGTGTTTCTTGTGTTACACGAAACACAATGTTTATCCTACATTGCACACAAACCCACGTTTAAACAGAATCTGACCAACATTTAAAATATTATTATTTAGTACAAGAGAAATCACCTAGATTTTGAATGGTTGGTATGAATAATATTAACATGTTTATGAAATTTAATTGTTTTCCAATTTATATATAATGAATTCATTTTCATAAATATAATTATAAATGAATGTAAAAACAACTTGAAAATTAAGGAAAACCATTTCTTAAAATCTATTTTTATGCATATAAACATTATAACTATCAAACAATTTGGTAAATAACTATTAGATAATTATATTAATGAAATATACATAATATATATTACATTAAATGTTTTTTATTTTTTATAAGTTATTTTTAAACAAGATATAAGAATAAATCTCAGTTATTGAAAAAAAAAATTTCTAAAAAACATTTGGTGATTTTTTGCGCACATATTTCAAGATGATTTTTTTTTGAATTAATAAAAGTATTTTGAAAAAAGTATTTTTAATATTTAAATAAGACATTAAAAATTATCTTAGGGTGAATTCTATATAATTTTCTATGAAGATAAATCATTCAACGAATCATGAAAATAATAAGTTTTAATAGAATTTCCATTTATTTTAATGAATTTAAAAATATAAAAACTATTTTAAGAGGGTTTTAAAGTATAAATTAGTTCAAATAAATATATATTAATCCATTTTTTGTTGTTTTATGATAATTAATACTGAATAATTATATAAAAACTTTTTAAACATTTGATCATTTTCTATTTAGAAAATAATTTTCTCATCACATATGCAGAATTAATTTCAAATTAAAAATTTCCACATCTATGAATATAATTTGAAAAAATGGATTAAATATTTTTAATTGGAATAATTTATATTATAATATAATTTTCTTATAATTTTTTACCTTAATTAATTGTGAAAACAGTAAAAATTAATTACCACAAATATGGTAAAAATTGGTTTTCTAGGGGTTTAACTAAACTGAAAAGTGTGAAAGATGTTCAAAAACATTTCTAGAGACAATTATATTTATCTATTCATACAATTTATCTTATATATTCCATAGTGGATTATTTTTATAATATTGGGATATGGAAAACATGGGTAATTCTTTTTTCATATCAAAAAGTACAAGTGTGTTACCCACCTCCCTTATTAAAGGACACCCCTCTCTTCTCCACTTAACACATAGAAACACATTATTCAACCATATACAATCACATATACCACCAGTATTTCCCTAACATCAACCTATATGTGTTAATTTTGTAATAAATCTATCATATTAATCCTTTTTTATCATAATAAAATATGTTCTCTAAAGAATATATAGCATCCTTAACCGAACATTTTATTTAATTTCTTCCTCATCGTCCTTTAGTTATTAATAATATAATATTATTTAAATAAATTTCATTCAATTTAAATAGATTTTTTGTTTAAATTTTATAACATTCATCATTCTCTCTTTCCATTAAATGGGTTATGAAACCATCATTCATGTGTAAGAGGGACAACCGCCTCATCTACTGATGGAATTTGTTTTTCATAACCACCAATAATAGATTGTTATAATGAGATTTTTGTTTTTTATATATCATATAAATGGTATTATTAATCTAATATAATAATTATATCAAATATTTTATCTTACATTCACATTTGGGGGGTGTATGATATCATTGTTCTTGTATACTATGGACTACCACCTCACGAAGCATTGTAATTTATTCACACATTACATTTAAGGTAATAATGATGGGTATAATTGAAATATGTTTTATATGTGACATAATAATTATTCTAAAATGGTGATGTATTATTTACCTTTCTTAATTTCATATACTTCTAGAAAATTAAAATAGTATTCATGCGTACATATAGCCTACCGTCTCTTTACACGGTGTATTTAATTTTTATCATAAAAATTTATTGGTTACTCTAAATTTTT
Organism: Viscum album; assembly: GCA_963277665.1. Classification (NCBI taxonomy): domain Eukaryota; kingdom Viridiplantae; phylum Streptophyta; class Magnoliopsida; order Santalales; family Viscaceae; genus Viscum; species Viscum album. The sequence goes on along the minus strand of OY728143.1, from coordinate 53,795,089 downwards.
TTATAATTAATATATAAGATATTTTTATAATGGAATCAATTCATTTTGTGATAAAACCATGATCCTATTATGAGGATAAAATATAAAAAATGATAACCTGCATGAAAATCAAAGTTACTATTACACAGAAAAAGGCATTAGTAAGGACTTGTTAAAAATGAATAATAATAGGTAATAATGAAATAATCTATGTAATGTTATATATACTTATGGTTATTGATTTATTTATAATAAAAATATATTTATTACAATGGTGATTCAAATGTGTATGAAATAATTCGATACATATAATAAGGGATTCATATCTCAATTTTTATTTTGATTGGACACATGTCATATTCACCACCTAATTATTTTATGTTTTTTGTATTATGACCATGAATATATATTATTACGATTAAAAAAACTTGGATTTATTAATCAACGTTATAATATTCCTTTCAGAAATATTATGTTACAATATTATCCAAAGCGATAATATATTTCTTCTCAATCTTCCTTCTTATAGTCGTATGTTATGTTATTCATCCATCATCTATTATGATGTGTATATAAATCACCAATTAAATTTAATATCAGTCGTTTCATTATTCTATTTATATTTTTAGTTTCATTATATATTATATTTTAATGGTTGGTTATGATTCAGTCTTATCAAATTGGTAAAGGTTTTATGACACAATCTCATCATTTATCATGAATATTTATGATTATATTTCCAAATATGGAAAATTATGATAAATATCTCAATAAAAACATGAAATTTAATATCTTATATTTATGACATTATAATAAAAATTGTCACTTCATTCTCCACTTTCAGTTAAACAATATTTATAAAATATTTTTTTAATGTAAATCATCATTATTTCTTTTTCTTTGGTCAGAGATCATTTTTATTCAAAATTTATGTTATCTAAAAATTATTTAAAAAATGTTTTTATGTTTATACAAATGATTAATTTTTTTCCCAATTTAAAAATTTTATAATATGTTTGGAATAGAATCTACATTTTATTTTCCAAACTATTCTCATTTGTATATTATTAAAAATTTGAAAGGTGTATTCATATTAATATGTATGGAATGAATTGAATTCTACATCATCATAAATAATGGTTTCATTTGGTATAAAATTATGATCATCCAATGTAATTTCCAAAAAAAATTATTTTCAAATTTTTTGTGAATCAAAAATAAAGTTAAAGGAAATGATATTTTCCTTATGATTTTTCAATTATTTTTATGTATTAAATTATATATTTTCAAAGTAATTTTCAAGGATAATTTTATCAAAACGATTTTATAAATATTTAGTTTAAAAAATTTATTTTCAATGAATATCTATTTTTTCGTAAGAAATATTCCATGTGATGTCTGAAAAAAAATTCCATCTAAAATTACATCCTTTAATGAAACTAATTATTTAGTGGGGATATGGTCTAAAGATAACATTCATTTCCATTCTACGGATGGTTTATTTTGATGAAGGAAATATGTTTATTAAACATGTTTCTCTTAAAAATGTAACACAATCATAAAATTCATAAGAACACTACTTATTTTTAGAATTTTTTTAATGATAAAATCTTTTAATTGATTACGAAACCTGTATCATTTTCACAGGTTTTGATATGTTTAAATGATTATGTAACCCATTTATTTTAATGGGTTTTTATATGATGTATGTTTTTTGTTCTTATTTCACACATGAAAATTATTTTTATTATTTTAAGGGTGGGAACTATATCCCCCTCCAAAGAATTTTGTAATGACTTCTATCTCATGCGATGACATGGGGAAACAAGTCAATAGTCTTGAACCACCCTGGGAAATAAGTTTTTCATGATACACCAAATAAAATGGTTGTGTTATAATCAACAATAGAAACTATTGGATAATTTCTGATCCACTATAATGTATTTCAGGGTAGTAAACTATGGAATATAAAAAAATATATACTTATTATGGTGACACACATTTATGTAACGATTTTATTATTAATTGTGGTATTATGATGATTTCCATCTCTTAAAGGCGATGTTTTCAGAAACCTTAATGTTTTATTCTATGACTCATTGTTATGATATATGAATCGTTTTTTTAACTTCGCATGTTATGATCATAATCCTATATACTTATGATTGTCTTATTATTTATATGATCATATATTGATATCTTCAATTTTTACAGTTACTAAATATTTGAGTGCTTCCTCTATTATGTTTCCATACCTATGTTATGAATAATGATATATCTAGGGTATTACTAAGAAGAGTAATATGTGAGAATATTTTTATTTAATATTTTTTTTAAAATATCCATGAATAAATAATATTGTGCTTCTAGTCACCAAATAAACTAAACTATTATTACCATTAGGTATGTGTTCATGAAATGTATTCAGTATTGAACTAAAAAATGAAATATTTACATATGAATATCCCGGGTCACTATATTATTACACTAGAATTAAACATAAGGGTAATTTGTGAGCCTATGGAACTTTTTTAGGGTTATTCGAGAAATTTTTTTTTGGGAGGTGAACTTTAAAATATTGAACATATCTCATAAATGGTTGCACACAATAATCTGGTTTTGAATATTGGATTTATCTTTGTACTTGAAAAATCAATTGATTCCATCACCCATTGAATCTACAAAAAAGGGATGTAAAATACTGTTTTTCTTGGCTGTAAGTTCATCCATTTTTGTCCAACACACATTGTGATCACCCTTAACATATAGTAATAATAATAGTTACTCAAAAAATGGATGTATAGCCAATGGTTATGTTTTTTAATACTTTTTTATTCTTAGAAAAAAAATTGTGGATAGATTTTATATCATTCCAAAAATTTTGTAAATAGTGCACATGTTATCTGTAAATACATTACTTAATAATGTATTTTTTCAATTGATAAGGTAATTTAATATATAAATAGGTAGTTCATTACATTATTCCACTAATATAAATTTAACCCTACAAATTTCCTTTTATACAATAAAATAATTGAGGTTACCTCTAATTTATCACCCATTATGGTTCCCTTGTTACATACGTAGTCATATTTTGCAATTGTATCTGATTTCCATAGTAAGTTTTATTATTTCATACACCTTGTCCTCTACAATTTAATATATTCCCAAACTACTTCTTGTCTTATTGATTATTCACAATGGGTACCCACTTCAAATTCAGTACATGTGAGTGGTTTGGTATGTACTTCCATAAGAGAGAAACCTATAATAAATATTGAACGTTTGATAGGATAGGTGGTAATGCATGTTGATAATTCAAAACTCGAATGAGATCAAGGATCTCTAATGAGAAGAACTATATAGGAATAATAATTCCATTATTCTCCAACATCAATAATATTTACAGTTGTAAATTTGTTTTATCACCATATCTCTTACCTAAATATCCATGCCTAGATGATAATTATCAACATATATTTTTAGTAACATTGGAGAATATTTCATATTAAATAGAATGGTTTCCATATTTTCTATCATATCTTGTATAAAATTAGATCCTAGTAACTTTTTGTTTCATGAATCATCCCTAAATGTGGGATCCTGACACCTCTCTCCATAATAAGAATTATAACATACCATTTTAATGATAGAATTAAAATTGATGTCATGTGAGAAATCTACTAGGTTTAGGTGATGATCCAAATATCCATGTTAGTCAATTTAAGAAAATATAAACAAATCATCTTGAATTATAATTGTTCTCTTAGTCTGACCATCCTTATATGGGTGATAAGCAATAATAAAACTCACCTATATATAATGTTCTTACTATGTTGATTTATAAAACCTAAAGTTAATCCATTGGTCTCAAAAAGATACAATAGAGAGTTCCAGTTCGTGTAGGCTTAAGAATCCACTCATATAAATTATCGAGAGTTGGTCAAGATTGAAATAATTCTTAATATCAATGTAATTTACATACATTTTAAGGTGAGAAAATAAAAACCAAAAGGAATTTTTATTGTTACATGTCCTAGGGAGTCCAATGAAAAAATTATTGTATTTTTTCACATTTTCATATTAGTATATAAAATGACTACACGACACTCATCAGCTTCTATCATTCAGGCTTGAATTTTTGTAATACTAATCATCGAGATAAAAACATTCAATCTAAAACTTCATGTAATCCAAAAAGAATATTTTCTTAAGATAACTATACAACATATTTATTCATGGATGAATAAATAATGAAGGGATGCAAAAAACATTCAAATTTAATAATTTCATATCTGATTTTTATGGGACACATATTTGTTTTTTAAACCTTAAAACTCTATAATTAGAAAATTTAAACTCTAGAATATTCAGTCGGACTATCCGTAGTTCCATAAAATATATTTAGAACTCATTGAACCTATCTGGAATGTATGGTTTATATGTTATTTTATAATTCAATGATGAGTTTTCTTTTATTAATCCAATGTTAATCCTTTTCTATTCAATGAATAATTAATCAATATCACTCTTCATTATTGATATTGTTTTATGATCCTTTCTACTTTGAGAATCAAAATATATGTTCTCCTTCCCAATATGTAAATTAATTGAATAATAATAAATAATTATCATATCTATCTACCTTTAGTGGAGAAAAGGTATGTCATTTTGTGTGAATATATACATGGGAATTTTATAATATTTATATTTGTTACACATATTTGTGTAGAGATATTGTCACCAAATATTAAATGAAAATATAACAGAAGGAAATTACTAATCAGTTGTTGGTTTGTTTTTATCATAGATTGTTAAATATTGGGAGGTTTATGTTATCATGTTATCATCATGTATGAGTAAAAAATTGAGGCCCTATTTGGATACATCATTATAGGACATGAATCCATCCCTTCTAGTGGGAAATGTGTGAAAATGATTAGTGATCAACCAAAGTAACTTTTTAATGAAATCCTCACATGAATTTACCTTGTAAACATCACTCTAATTTGATCCAGTTCAGATAGTTGTCTTAACAATCATATGCTTGTTCCAAAAAATTAACGATAGTAACCAAATAATAGATGTAATTATTGGAAATACATCATAGATATTGGTATGTGATATACATTAATTTTTTTAATTATATAATCATCCATTAAAATCTATTTATAGGTGAAAATTGGCCCCATTTATGTTACGTTATCCATAAAAAATTTTAATTTGTTTTAGGTTTCATAAAAATTTTCTTCTCAGAATGATTTTAGCCCTGTATTTAGATTTATTTCATGTTATTCCATGCTTTTATAGTACATGATAATATCATTGAAAAAACACCAATAAAATTATCAAGGTAACCCATAAAGATAGTATTCATTATGTCCCAAATGTTAGATGGAGAATTAGTGATTCCAAAAGGAACAAATATGAATTATCAGTCCCTATATCATTTATAAACAATATTCCTTTGGAAATCCAACTTCTTACCCTTTATATGAAAATATCTTGATTGAAGATCCACCAATGAAAATTACTTGTCAATATTTAGTTTAATAAAAATTAAGTTAATAGAAGGAAGAGGATACATGTTATTTATAAGGATATTTTGGAGTTTATTATAATCAATAAATATGGGTTTTACCGAACCTTTCTTTATGAAAAAAAGGATATGTGAACTTCAAAGTGAATTAGTTGGGAATATAGACCATTTTTCTTAATTCTATTTATATCACCATCCCTTTTAGTTCATAAGTGGTCATTTGATATTGTCTCTTAGATATTGGAAAATATTTGATTATATGTTCAATTGAGAGCTCCATCCCATTGGAAAGAGTAAGAATATAATATTATTTAGAGAACACGTCATCATAATCCCTTATAATGGTAATGTCATCTAGAATAATCTTCTATTGAATCATAATCATGTTTTTCATATACGCTTTGTCCTAAGGTAATAATATCTTGGATTTGGAAGAATATTCTAAAGAATATTTTTCCTACTCCATACAGTTATAAAAAGTTATATAGTGATTCACAGTAGAGAGGGTAATTTCATTGTCCTACAATATATGATGGCTTTATTCAATGAAATCCAATACATACCTAAATATTTGATGAATTATTCTAAAGGATGTATTGTATGGATCAATTGTAAATTTATTATGAAAATATTATTTGGAGAGGAGTAATATTCTAGGGATTGAATAATTAACTAATTTTATTTTCTCATCAATAACATTACGTATTTGTTTTGGGGATGTGTTTAAAAAGATTTACTAAAAATGTATTATATGAATGATTTTACATCACAAGAATAAAATATTATGGTAACTAGCATTGAAATAATGATTTTTTATCTGTAACACCAATGTTTCCACGGTACACTTCTCCTAGAATAATTTTATTGCTTGCGATTATGGAACTTCGAGTTTAAGCACAGAACGTCCAATCAAAATAGTCTTTTAAGAAGTAGTTATGAATATTAATACACACCATTTGAAATTTTATTAATTTTATTTTTCAAAATGGACTTCATTTTTAGACTCGTAATATCCAAATTAGCTTATTCTTACTTTTTGTTATTTTTCTGAAACATTTCAATTTTTTTATGAATAGTGAAAAACCCTGCGTTATTGATTAAAACCGACATTCTCATTTATTAATTATAATTAATTTATTATAATGTCAAATTATATATATAATACTAATATTAATCCAATGTAATTCATTGGAGTCATTTTATAATAAGATTGGATATATAAAAATTTATTAATTTTTTTAACATATTTTACCGAGTTTCTAGGAACATTTGAAAATCCTCATAAAACATAATTATTACAAATATGTGAATTGAATTTCAAAAATTATAGTTACGCGGTTGACATCACAATATTAAATTTGGTTCAATAGGATGAAAATAATTTTTGGTGAATAGTATTTTTTGAATTTTATTTACCACAATTAAAAGTAAATAGGTTAATTAAAGGTAACAATGTTATTATAATTATCCTAACTCATGTCATAGTTCTTTTGTATAAGTGAATTTCGACCAAAATCATCGTTATGAAAATCATATGATCTTTTTTGATCCACATGGATTAGATTAAAAATTTTGTTATATTTTATTTAATAGAGTTAAAAGTGTTAAATTTCATGTTTAAAAACTTAAACATTGTTAATATAGGGTTACACATAAGATAAATTAGACTATAAATTTTCATTATAATTTTAAATATATTGAATACATCATTGTATTTTATTTATAATTTTTATACATTAAATAATTAAATTTATTTATGACACAACGGTGATGCAGTAATTACCTTATTAATGAATGATCAAAATTAATGAATGCTGAATATTGTTATTCCATCCACGATTTTATCATTGAGTATGAAATGTCATGGTTCATTAAATGTATTTTTTTTGATGAAATCAGATTGTTGTGACTTTCAAAAAAACCAAATACGAAATAGTATCAAAACAGACATAAATGAGTTTTTTAAATAAATATTATTTTATTAAATCATATAATAATAATAAAAATCTAAGTCTTGGCCAAAGGACATATATTATTATAGATATGTCATTAATGAACAAATTGAGGTTCTCTTGTAATTTAATATTATGTTTATTAACCAAGTATTATAATAATTCATGAATACATGGTAAAAGTAAAACTAAATTACTATGAGTAAAATATAAAATATAAGGTAAATATGGTTACTTAAACATATCTAAAACCTATTGGTTGAGAGTTTTTCTAACAATACCCAACTTGGAATTGAAATAAATTGATTTGGTTCCATTAGAAACTGAAAAAATATTTATTACAAAATAATATTTCATGCATTTCCTAAAGTGGACCTCACCTCACTTATAAATGGGTACTTCCCCTTCTCTTAAATTCACACCTCCAATGCCTTGTTGATCATCCAAAACGTGATCAAATATCCTTCCAAATACCCTAAATTCAACCTAGATACATTATTTTGATCATAAATCCAACCTAATTATCCTTTTTGTTCAAATAAAAATGAAGAACCTGAAGAACATGTAATTAATTCATCACCTCTTTCATAGATCGTTTCTTCTTCAATTTCCCCTTTCATTGTTGTTTCCATAATAAAATAATTACTCCACTACCTCCTACATACTAAGATGTATTTATAAATATGGTAAAATGATATTTATTATTCTATCCATCATATGAGTTACAAATCCACTATACGTGTGTACGTATAACTTATAGTCTCCATGTCGTGGTGTAGTTTTTTATTCCACACTTCATTATTTTGTTGGGAATAATAATGAGAATAAATATTGTAAATAATAAATATAACATTTTAATGATTATGTATATTTAATATATCATCCAATTACATATTATTTCCCCACTAATAGAATGATATTGTTTCTCGTGTGTACGTACGACTTATCATCTCCACGGCACTATAAGATTTTGTTTCCCATCGAAACCAATCAAGAATTATTTTCATTTGATGATTAAATATAATATTTAAAAACATAATATCATTATATATATTAATCAAATATATCCTATCCACAAAAAAAATATTTTCGTAAAAAAAATATAATGTAAAATGAATCAATTAACACCCAAAACAATGACACTTCTGAAATATCATTTACAAAGCAATATTAGGAGATCATTTATGATATCATATTTATGTATGTGGTTATTTTATAATTTAAAAACATTTATCTCTCCATTATACAAGAGTATAACGTACCCTCTACTAAGGAAAATTACAAGGTAAGTGTTAATTTTACAATCTATTTATTATCTGAGGTTGTTTATATGAAAGTATCTAGTGGTAATTTTTATCATCCACATCCGTGTTTCTTAAAAATATATGTCAAAATATTTTTAATATTTTATAAAATATGGGTTAAATACATTTATACTCTTGTTTTAATTTTTATAAAATATTTTGAAAGTAATCATTCTATTATTTTCAAAACAATGTGATTTATAACCTTTTTGAAAAATTACAGAAAGAATGTTTTTTAACTTATACAGTGCGTGTAGAAATTTTCCTCCGTAATAACACCTTCAAAGCTTCCCTTACATGATTATAATAATATTTTGAAAATTAATGTTTTCTTTACCTTAAATAAATTAAGAATAGAAAAAAATATTTTATTCAAATAGTTTTTAATATGATTTCATATATGTCAACATCATTCATTGGATTTTACATTTGTTTGATGTTGATTTATTTTGATAAAATATTCTTTATTGTATTAATGTTTTTGTGATATGTTTGACTATGGATGTGATATTTTTGTACAATTCATTGTTTATGGTTAATGTAATGTAATTTCAAATTCCACTTTTTATAAGAATTTTTATGTTATTTTTCAACCTTCTCATATAAGGAATACATTGGACTTAATAAGTGACAGGTGGGGCCCACTATAGACCCTCGATGCATATGTAGGTCTCATGAGGCAAACTAGTGTCATGGAACAAGGCTTTAACAAAATCATATTTTTAGTATTGTCATGAGGCCTTGATTTTGTTGTTATGATGTCTGAAATTATGAATTCCATCATTATGAAATTATTTCTTGATATTACATGTGATTATTCGTCTAGTAGAATATCCATGTGAATAAGTAAATGGAATTATTCTATTTTTTTTTCTATATTATACTGAATTTTATGTTTAAAAGGATTTTATTTTATTCATTTACATGGACTTAAATGTTTATGCTTATTTATAAATGTTTCCTCTATATTGTTATCATTGGTGAGCATCTGAGATCACCCCATTCTATATTTATTTTTCACTATGTGCGAATAAGTATAGTATAACTGTCTTTTTGGGATAAGCTAAGGTATATGAGTGTGTTAAAAAGAGACACAATGTTGTTTCTTTTCATTTCATAATTTAATGTGAAACATATGTATGTAAATAGTACATACAAGGATACTAAAATGAACGGCCTTTCAGGATTTGATCTCTTGTGATCATGCCAATGTTATGTAACAATACCCTTAATTTGGGTAACATAGGTCCGGGTGTTATAGTTTGAAATTAGTGGATGTTTAGTACAAACATTGGAAACAAGATTTAGACAAACATTGATTATAGAATGATATTCTAAGATAGACATTGAGGATTAGTATATAAGGACATCCAATAATTTTGGTAATTTAGTGATTTTGTAAATTTTAAAAGACATACATCCCTGTCTGGATACGAGTAGGTAGAGGTGGATCTAGCACAAATGTATTTAGGGGTAAAACCCGAAAACATCATTTTGAGCAAGACTCCAACAGAACTGGTGCACAACAATGATCCTTTCCAAACTCTTGGTTACGACACTCCTAGGGGTATGCATATGATAAATAATGTTTTATTTACAAACCATTATGAAGGATTTATGTGTAAATATTTACTCAAAGAAAACATTATTTTCTGATTATGGATTGTATGAATAAACTGGTCAATTTATGTTAGGTATTTTACTAGTTTTTAATTATGAATTGTGATTCATAAACTAATCTAGTGTCTACCATTGGATAAAAATGGAACCTAGTGGACGAAATGGAAATAGTATCAATGCATATAATCCATGTAGGGATTTCCCTCCTACTCAATATAAATATAGGGGAGTTTTTGATGCAACTAGTTTTGAACTTCTTATAACCATACTAAAGAAACTCACTCAGGTTATGAATAATAAGCATACCCGTATGGAGAAACCTAATCCACAATGCGGAAGACCAATGTTAGACCAGATGATGAGGCACCAAACACAAACATTCAATGAGAGTAAAAAATAATTTGTAGCAGAGCAATGGATATCTTCCAAAGATAAAATATTTCATGCTTTGGGGAGTAGTGAATGGGAAAATGTTATCATGGATGTGTATCGCCATACATGAGATGTAGAGAAACAGTGGAAAGTAGTTATAAAAATAAATAAGTAGGAAGAAGTTTCAAATATAGAATGGAGTGAGCATAAAGAAATTTTATAGACTAATACTTTCATAGTGAACATCAAGCAGATAATGAAAGTCAAATTTAAGTCTTAGGAAAATAAAGGATGAGAATGTCAACAGGTATGAGGATAAAATTTCAAGGTTATCAAGGAATACTACAAATTATATACATTACCAAAGGAGTATGATTGATCATTTTTGTGATCGTTTAAAACCATTTCTCCATCGAGCATTAGTCTACCAATCCTTCTCTTTAAACAATGATATAGTCTCAGGTGCTATCAAAGAAGAAAAGGAATTTTTTATTCTTACAACTTTGAAGAAATGTAATAGGAGAAGAGATCATCTGAACACTCTCGAAATAGAAATAAGGGGAAGAAGGGAAAAGTATAAATTCCACCATGTTGTATGTGTGGGAAAAAACACCCTAGAACATGCCGGAAGGGAATTGGTGTATATTACAAGTCTGGAGAAAATATCCACCAATCTCGTGACTGCAAGGGGAAGAAAGAGGATGACAATGACAAATGATACTATTGTAAAGAAGGGGTGGATTATTCAAATAAATGTTCTAAGAATCAAAGATTCCTACCTTATAAAAGGCCAAGGGAGCAAGGACAAACTTCTATGATCACAACTGCAGAGGTCGAAGTTTCGAATGATGTGGGTGTAGGTAGATTAATCATTTCCTCAAATTTATCCAATTTTTTATTTGATTCAATGTCAACACATTGTTTCATATCATCCTATTTTTCCAAGAAAATTAGATATTTAAATTTTTATTTAACAAGAGAGTTGTCAGTCATAACCTCTAAGGGAGGTATCATTACAACAATGTTTTGTGAATCAATTACCAATATGGAATATATTAATGATTTATATTATGATCTCATCGTCATACCCCTGATGATATTTGATATAATCATCAGTATGAATTGGATTTGAGACCATGAAGTGGAAATTTATTGTAAAAGAAAGAGGTTACAATTTTTGATGATCATAAATAATACCTTATCTTTAGAGTAGAAACATCACCATATGATTCTCATCTAGATCCACACCCAATAGCTCTACTATATTCCATTATTGGGGAGGAATATAGTAAACTAAATATGGGTGAGGAAGGGAATGTTCAAATTGAGGATACACCTATTGTTTAATAATATGTTGATGTGTTTCCATAAGATTTACCTAGACATCCTCGTGAATGGGAAATTGTGTTTTACATTGACTTAATTACTTGTTCATGGCCTATATCGAATACCCCTTATAGAATTCCCATTGTGGAATCAATGGATATAAAGAAAAAACTAGAGGAATTGACTAATTAAGGATTTATTCACCCTAGTGTTTCTCGATGGGGATCCCCCTATTGTTTTTTAAGAAGAATTATGGATCTATGAGGTTGTGCATTGACTACAGGGAGATCAATGGTATAATATTAATGAACAAGTATCCCCTACATCTCATTATTGATTAATTTTATCAACTTCATGGTGCTTAATGATTTTCAAATATTTCCCTTTGATCAAGATATCATCAGTTTTATGCGAAGAAGGAAGACATTTCAATGAAATCATTTCTAACTAGGTACGGGCATTACAATTTTATAGTAATTCCTTTTGGAATGACTATTGCACCATATTTTTTCATGGAACTAATGAAAAAAGATTTAATAGAATATCATGATGACTTTGTAGTTTTATTTATTAATGTTATATTTGTATAATCTAAAATATATCAAGATAATGAATTTCACATGCGCACTATTCTGAAAAATGTTAGATGAAATGAATTATATGGGATGTTTTGCAAATTTGAATTATGGTTTTAAGATACATCTTATCCTGGATATATTTTCTCTAAGAATGGAATATCTATTGATCTTTCTAAGACAATATAAATACAAGAATGGATAGAACTAATGATATAACTAAGGTACACAGTTTTATGGGTTTATCAGGTTATTATCTACATTTTGTACCGAATTATGCCTGATTGGATAACCAATTAAATAGGGTCACACGATAAGGGGTTAATTGTTTTTGGAAAAAATAGTGTGAAAAATGTTTTTATGAACTGAAGAGAAGATTAGTCAATTCTCTTATCGTTACATTACCATCAGTGAATGATGGGTTTTTTATTTATAGTGTTGCTTCAAAGAAAGGAATTGGTTGTTTCCTTATGCAGAATGATTGAGTTACTTCCTATGCATCACAACATCTAAAAATTTATGAGCCAAACTATCCTACTCATGATCATGAGTTAGAAGCTTTAATATTTTCATTGAAGATATGGAGACACTGCCTCTATGGTGAAAAAAGTGAGATATATTCCAATCATAATAGTTTAAAGTATATTTTCTCACAGAATGAACTAAACATGAGGCAATGAAGATGGCTCTATCTACTACATGATTATGATTTCACGATACACTACCACATGGGAATGTAAAATAAGGTGGAAGATTCTTTGATCCGTAAGGATCATGGAATTGTGAATAATATGAGAGTTGAAATGGATCCTATGTTCATGGATCTAGTACAGATCGATATTGGAATAATCATGGAAGATTAAACATAGATACTTTTTCAAATGGTGGCCAAACCATATTTACTAGAAAGGATAAAATGTGATTAGATTGATGATGAGGAGTTTCAAAAGTAAAATAATGTTCTGAATAATGGGAGATTGATTGAATTTGTATAGAAGGATGAAATTTAGAAATTTGTGAGTAGGCTTTGTGCTCCTGATATACCTAATCTAAAAAGTTAATTGTTGGATGATGATCATAGATCCAATTATTTTATAGACCCTAGTAGAACTATGACATATAGATATTTGGAAGAACATTTTTGGTGGGACAGAAAGAAGAGTGAGATTGCTGATTATGTGTCAAGATGTATGGTTTGTCAATAGGTGAAGGCCAAAAGACTACATACTGTAAGAATCATGAAACCTCTTCCCATACCTGAGTGGAAATGAGATGATATTATGATTGAGGATTTCATGTGGATACCAAAGACTCCTTGAAGGAATGATACAATATGTTACATTATTGATCATCTTACCATATCATCACATTATATTTCTATAAGAGTATATTTACCACTTGATCGATAAAAAAGACTATAAATTAATGAATTTGTAAGACTTCATGGTGTACCCCTTTCAATGTTTTCTAATATTGATACTCATTTTACATCAATATTATAGAAAAGTATTTCGAAATTCCAAGATATTGAACTTTGTTTAAGCACTTTCCACCACCCTCAAAGTGATGGACAATATGAATGGACTATTCAAAAATTATAAGGCATGTTGAGATCTTGCACACTTGACTTTCAATTTATGTGGGTTCAATATTTACCTCTTGTATAATTTCCCTATAACAATTGTTGCCAAACAAGTATTCATTTGGAACCATATTAAGAGTTATATAGAAAGAGATGCTGCACAAAACATTTTTGTTATGATGTTTGTGAAAGAAAACTTGTAGGCTGATAACATGTCTTGGAATCAATGGAAATGGTGAAGATTAACCAATCTCACATCATAGAAGGTCAATGTATGAAAAATAGTTATGTCGATAACTGATGGAACGATTTTAATTTTCAAGTAGGTGATCATGTCTTCTTGAAGGTATCTCCATGGAAGGGTGTTGTGCAATTCTGAAAGATGGGAAAATTGAGTCCCAGGTACATCGGAACATTCAAAATTCTAGAATGAATTGGTGTTATTACATATCGTTTTTAAATTCCTCCAAGTCTCTCCAATGTTCATAATGTGATCCATGTATCACTATTGGGAAATTACATGCCGGACGTAATGCATGTACTCACCTTTGATGAATTAGAAGTGGAACCTGATCTCTCATATTTTGAAGAGTCTATCAAGAATATTGATAATAGATAAGATGTGTTCAGAAACCTGATGACTCATCTGGTAAAAGTTCATTGGAGAAACCGTAAAATTGAAGAGGCAATTTGGGAATTTGAGGAACATATGATGAAAAACCACAAAAATAATATTATGAATTATTATTCTAAAAATTTTGAGGACAAAAATATGTTATGGAAGGAAGAATGTAACACTCCATGATTCCACTATATGCTTCTCTTTGAATAATACAATATCTTGCTTTGTACGCAGCTTTGAGTTCTAGCACACCACGACAAATCAAACATGTTGTTTAAAAAGTAGTTACAAATAGAAATACCCACTATTTAAAAATTTATAAACTTTCTATTTTTAAAATGGCTTCATTTTTGGATTCATAAAATCAAAATTAGCTAAGGGTGAATTTTTGGTATTTTTCTGAAAACTTTTTATTTTTGTTGAATAGTGAAAAACACAGCGTTATTGTTTAAAACCGACATTTTCTTCAAATAATTATTTTAAATTTATTT
This sequence comes from Viscum album, assembly GCA_963277665.1. Classification (NCBI taxonomy): domain Eukaryota; kingdom Viridiplantae; phylum Streptophyta; class Magnoliopsida; order Santalales; family Viscaceae; genus Viscum; species Viscum album. The sequence continues at coordinate 53,779,727 of OY728143.1, read as the reverse complement.
TAAATTGAAAATAGATATATAATACCAACATTAATCAGATTTAATTCATTGGAGTCATTTTATAGTAAAATTAGATATATAAATTTTTATTTAATTTATTTAATGCCTTTTACCCCCTTCTAAGAACATTTACAAATATACATAAAATGAAATTTTACCTCTTCTATGAATTGAATTTCAAAAATCCAAGAAACAATGATGACATAAGTATGTAAAATGTGGTTTAATAGGATGAAAATAACATTCGATGAATAGTAACATTTGAATTATATTTACCACGATTAAAAGTAAATGGGGGTAATTAAAGACAAAAATGATATTAAAATTACACTAACAGAAATCCTAATTCTATCAGATTATTGAATTTCAAACAAAATCAACATTGTTAACATAATATAATCTTTCGGAACCACTTGGATTAGATTATTACATTTATTATATTTTATTTAAATAAGATTTAAAAGTGTTAAATTCATTGTTTAATAACTAAACTTTTTTTAATATTGGGATAAAATAAGATAAAATTGACAATAAATATTCATTGTAAAGATAAAAATATTTCCAACAAAATGGTATTTTATTTATAATTGTTAGAAATTTAATAATTAAATATATTTATGACCGAATGAAGAAGCAGTAATTACCGTATTAATGAAAGATTAAAATAATTGATGTTATAAATATTAAAATAAAAGCGAACTGAAACTTTTGATGACATCTACAAATATTCTAGTTGAATATGACATATTAATGCTGATGAAATGTATTTGTCTTAATGAAATAATATTTTTATGACTTTAACAACAACCAAATACATAATATAGTCAAAATTGACATAAATGATTTTTTAAAATAAATACTATTTTAATAAATTATATAATAGTCATAAAAATATATGGTTTGGTCAAAGGAATTATATAATTATAGATATTTCATCAATGTACCACATGAAGTTAGATTATAATGTTATAATAAATTTATTAACCATGTATTATAATAATACAAGTAGACATGGTGAAAGATAAACTATTTAACCAATACTGAAATCCAAAATATGAGGTTAATATGGTGACCTAAAACTATCTAAAACCTATTGGATGAGTGTTTTTCAACCCATCACGCCTTTATCCTCGAAATAAATTAATTTTAAGAAATTATAAACTGAAAATTATTTTATAATAAAATAATATTTCAAGCTTTTCCTAAAGAGACCCTCATCTCTCTTATAAAATGGTACTTCCCCTTATCATAATTTCACACCTCCAATACCTTTGTATTTGCCAAAGCCTACGAAAATATCCTCCCAACTACCTCAATTCGACCTAGAGGCCTTACTTTGATGAGAAATCCAACATTATGATCTCTTTTATTCAAATCAAAAGGAATAAACCGAAGAAGAAGTAATTACTTCATCACATCTTTCAATGTTCTTTTCTTCTTCCACATCCTCTTTATTTGTGTTTTCCATAATAAAATAATAACTAAAGTCACTTATAAAAAAATAGTTATTATTATAATTATTGTACAATGAAATTCAATATTCAATCTATCCTATTAATGTCTAAGTCACCATAGGTGTGTGTGTACGACTAACCGTATCTGCGTCGTGGTGTACTTTGTTATTCAACAATTCATTATTTTGATGGGTATAATAAATATTATACCTGATTTAAATAATAAATATAACATGTCAATGATTTTTTATAAATAATATATCATCCAAATACTTATTATTTCACCAAAAATAGAATGATATTGTTTTATGTCTGTACGTGCGGCTTACTATAGACACATCAATTACCTATTGATAATCACTCTTATGAAAACTCCTACATTTAATAATTATACTTTCTTGAGAACTAGAAAAAAAATATAATTACTATAGACACATCAATTACTTATTTTTTTCTAAGATATTCAACTGATTCCATGTATTGCTTCCAAACCATTGAATGTTGTAGTGAATTTCATCCTTCTATAAATATGACTGAATAGTGTAGGTCCTATACCCTCTTATTCTCCATAAGAATTATGACGTGGAAATGATTTTATTCATAGGTAAATGTAAGTGCATGTCTCCATGAACAATATTCTAGTTTGATACACCAGTGTGAGGCTATGTATCATAACTCTATATGCGAGATCTTGTTGTTTACCCTTGCGTGAGATCGTAGTGTGAACCCTTATTGCCTTGTGAAAGTCACACCTTGTGTGAGTCCCCTAGCACAAACCCCTGGTGCCTTTCATGAGTGTCACATTTCATGAACCCATTACACTTATTATGAGTCGCCTGTAGTGAACCCCTTTCACCTCAAATTCGTGGGTGAACCTCCTTCACCGTAAACCCCTGGCTTGAACCTCCTTCACCGTGAACCCATGTTCGCACGTTGCATGAGACTCACTCTTCACAAGTTTATTTTGTGAGACTACTTTTTATTCATATTTCATTATTCCTCTTTCAATATTTGTGAATGAAATTATTTTGATCACACAAAAAACATTTATGTTTTCAGTTGTGTATCCACTTTCTCTGAAAACTATTGTAAGAAGATCTCCCCACATTTCCCTTTTCCAGATGACCTTTAGATCAATAATTTATGGACAAATTTTTCAATCATTAAGGATGGGTGATCGGGTATGTATAAGATATTTTACACCACTTTATTTTTGAAAATCTCTTACAACAATCCAATTAATTGGTATCGTGTGCTCCATAATATTCGGGCATGATATTATTTCATGTTTTGGGTGAGATCCTGTAACGATTCCTCCATGACATGTCTGCCTTATCTCAAGAAAGTCCACCCGCTTGTCATTCTCACTGAAAGGAAGCTCTATGGTATCTAATTAACATTGAATCACTTTAGGGACAAACTAATAGATTTTTCCTTGCATGCTTTAACACTCTATATATGAATCATATTTTTCACAAGAGTAATCATCAAAAAAATAATTTAAATTTCCTATATATAACTTATTCCGACTAACATGATCTTTTTCCTAAGAAAAATAACACCACTAGGATAACAATAGAGGAGAGAGAGGGGTATTTTTAGTCTCTATAAGACACATGACGTTCCCCTAGATATTTTAAAGACACGGCAGGTTGTATAAAAACATTTTTTCTTTTCACAAGCCCTTGGTGTTAGACCACATTTGTGATTTTCAAATGTCTCTGGTCCGCATTCATGCTTTGTGTGAGTCCTAAGGACACGTCCTTTACACCCAATGTGCATAATTTATGTTCGAGTTGTTGATTCAATCTTTTGTTCTATTCAAAACCCCTATATTGGCTCTAAAGATAGTTTTTAGTTCTACACAATACCTCTCTATAAGATCCAAATACAATCATGTGTATTGCATGACATCTCACAATGAATCAAAAATACAATCACAAAAAATAATGTAATTTTCAATCTTATTGTCTTCCAATGATTTTAATGGCACAACAAATGTTCAAAAGGAAATTATGAGTGTAGTGTGTGTTCACATTGCGTTAATAGTTCAACACTCATGATTTTCAATATTCCATCATGATATCCAAATTATATCATTTCATTGTCAATTTGTATGTATAAAATTGTTTTTGTGACCCATCGTGAGTTCAAAAGACAACCAGCCTTTTCATCATCATTTAACACTGTGAAAAAAACACTTTCAACCAAAATTCACCTACATAATAGATTTTATGAAAAAAACCTCCCCCTTTTGGGTGGTTAAAAACTCTTCACATTTTGATATTACATTAATTATTCTTCCATAATCTCCCAAAAAATTTCTTCTTGTGAGTACATCAGTTATCCAAGACTTACTCAAAAAACACTCTAATCCCACACGAGCCAAGATTGGTCTGAGAAACAATAGTATATTTAAATCGTTATTACTGAAAAACATTATTCCAATCCAGAAACACTCTTATTCACTCATCACCATCCTCAGATATAATGATACATAATATTTTACTGATTAAATCAGGAATCAACATATTTAAAACCCCACTAAATCACTACTCAACATATCATATTCTACCCATGTCTTCACTAAACCATTTACTCCATTTTCTAGGACTATTTCAACCATTTTTCCAATACCGTGAAGGTTACATAAATGTGGTCTGCAACACAGTATAGAAAAGTAATCATTATATTAGGGAACAAAATAATACCTTAGGGAGAGCTGTCCCACATCTACATTTTGTGATTTCTGGGAGTCAAATAGACTCCACGATCTTGTCGATTTCGTTCCATATCTTCTACAATTAAGGTATTTGCCATAATGTCGGTAATATGTAGTTCTGTAGGTATATACTCGATTTTCACAAGCCCTATATCCACCTTCTCCTTGTTAAAATGATACTCTATTTCAATGCAATTTCTCCCGAGTGATGGACTAGATTTTGGCTAAGATTTAACGAAAATGAATTATCAAAATTTATTCGGATTGAATACTTCACATCAACTACCATTTCATCATGATACGTATTTATCCATAATAAATATGTGTAAATTATACTAGTCATAATTTATTAGGTTATTATAGTGCTCAATGAATTGAAATCTCGTTTCATTCTTAACTATGAAATGAACAACCTTCCATTAAAGAACACACGTAAAGACATTGATTTTATATCATCTGCTGACCTAGCCCAATATGCATCTATATATCCCCAAAATTCATTCAATGAATTGTCATTATACATTAAAAATACACCATGCCTTTGATATAAAATAGTATAATTATATCTTCAATAATGTGGGTTTACATGAGATTACATTGATATCGTGCTACTTGACCAGTGAAAAAAAAATTTGGTCGTGTCATAGTTAATTACAATTGGTTTCCAATGATATGCATGTATTCTATGACATTAACCACATTCCCTTCATCATCCCATTACAACATTAATCAGGTGTCCACTAGAATCTTTATCTCCATGGAGTTATCCATTTAAAATCATATAAAAACAACCTTTTCATATATATATTAACAAATAAATGTTCCATTCTTTCATTTTGTCACCTATAGTCCAAAGCAAATTGCCAGTTCACCAATCATTGACATTTCAAACTCACATTTCTTTAATTACGTGAACTGAGTGAACTGAGAATCTTCTATGACACAAAATATAACGTAATCATCTTATTCTAAGACTATCATTAATTGAGCCCTATCGTTGATTACATATATATTTTAATCAACTACACTATGATGAAAACCGAAAATCATTAAAAACTGATCTAGTCTTGAATACCATTCTTTTAGTGGTTGATTTAACCCATATAGTTCATTCTTTAGTCGATAGACTCTTCTCTCATATTCATTAATATGATAACCATATGAATTTTGAATATAATCTTTTTTCCTTTAACCCCATTCTAAAATATAGACTTGACATCCATCAGGAAATCATTGAACATTCATTGCACTGTTATATCTAAGAATAAACTGAGTGTATCTAACTTTGTAATAGGTTAAAATGGGTTTTTATAATCAATACCAACTATCTAAGAGTACCCATGGTAAAAAATTGTACTTTTCATTGAATTACTATGCCATATTTGTTCGTCTTGTTGTGAAATACCCATTCAATTCCAATTACATTCTTATGTATTGGCCTAAAAACAATCTCTCATGTTGGATTCTTCTATATTTGGTCGATATCTTCATTCACATTATAGACTTAGATTTCCTATCGAAATACTTATTCAGAATTATTGGTCTCTACTTATTAAAATATTATTTCATGATTTAGAGTCTTCATCATTCTTGTTGGTACTGAATCTATCTGATCATCGATTATGTATTTATGTCAATTTAGGAACTTCTCTTTGAATGTTGTGAATAAACTAGATTATTCTCATCCTTTTCATTATCTGAATCTTCTTCTGGGTCATCCTATGGAACTAGAACATCCCTTGATCTACTTATCTCTTCATCACTATCCTCCTGACACTGATCATGTATTTGTTGAATATTATTCATATCCTCAAATATAGTTACATTATGGATTTCAACTCATTTTACCAGCTTCTTATTGAAGAATTTATATGATTCTATATTTATTGATTAGAAAAGAAATATCCCCTTATATATATGTAATTCAAAAATTATGTATTTCTCTTTATTGAGAATGAAACACATAATTATAAAGAATAAAATTAACTTCAATGTTGGATTATTTCAATACCCTCACTCATATGGTGTCTTATATTCTTTTGAACATAATAAAGCTCTAATTGTTGGTTAAACAGATGAAATCATAGCTTCTATGCCAAACATCACTAGAAGATCATTCTCAGTGATCATTGTTCTTTACATGTTGTTTATTACTCTATTGATTCTCTCTAATAATCTATTCTACTATGGAGTTCTTATTGATGAAACATGGTGCCTTATCCCATGATTCTAGAGATAATATTCTTTGTTTTTTTTATTTCATTCCATTATAGGTTTGGGTCATCTAAATTCATAGACCTAATATCTTTTCAAATTTCCTTTGATAAGTATTTTTATTTAACTGAACACCTTGGTTTTTCGGGTGATGATTAAAACCCATGAAATTCTACCAAAATCATAAATTAAGAGAACATAATATCTCCTCCCATCAACATATATAGGTGAGAAAGGTCTGCATACTTAAATATAAACCAACTCAAGAACTTTTTTTGACCTCTTTTCTTTTATCTTTATTTGAATATTGAGTTTTCTTCCATTGTTCCCAAGAATTGCATGTATGAGTATGATCAAATGGTATCCTTTGGTGGCCTTGGGCGACATCAAATTTCACCATATTACAAGGAAATTTCAGTCACATAACCACGAAATTTATACACTAACGTTTTATCTTCTTTTATGGACAAAAGTCACATATCTTCTTCTCCACTCACAAGGAAGAGATTCTCTTTCTTACACTTTCCTTACAAAACCATGGAACCGTCTTTTTCCATGATGTCACATAATATCATGGAAAAGTTATAGAATATCCTGGGTCATATAGTTTAGTGACACTATGAAATATTTGACCCAGATCTTCCAAAATAAACACATAAACACATCTCATTACTCTTCCCAAAACATGGCTTTTCTCGAGCCAAAAATCATTAGGCCTTCATTATTACCAAATATTTTGATACCTTTCTTATCATAAATGATACTGATAACTTATTCACTATCATATTAGAGGTTCACCCACTATCAACGATCCATATTCCAATGTTATCTAATTCTTTAAAAGCAATCTCTTCAATCACTACATGTTCATCTCTCTTATTTTTTTCAATGTTTTTGATTTCATACATTGTATGGATTGATGGTCTTGATCATCCTTGATGTATTATGGTCCAGATTCATATTTTATTGGTAAACATTCATTTTTATTTTTCACCTCATTTGATTATACATTTAGTTTCTTATTATTTTCATATTCTCCCAGCTTCAGCACATTTCATTGTATGATTGTTAAACAATATCTTCCCATGTGTCATAATCCGACACTCGAAAAACAGTGACCACCAAATGATGACATAGAATATTGAGCTCTGTATGGCTGCCATTTTTATTTCTATTCCCTTTCATACCTCCTGGAAATGGTACACACATTTTTTGAGTTTCCTATTTTTTCAAAACAGTATCATATAATGCGTGGTGCAATTATTTCAGGAAATAATACACCAGTTGTTCATCTGTGGGTTATTTTAATCATTTTTTTCTAATTCATACCAAAAGAAAGCATTAATATTGTATTGATAAATTTTGGTCTAACATCAAACATTACTTAGTTATATATTTGATTAGGCCTTATACTAATTTTGTCATTCTAATCAATCATTTTATATTCCTGACACTCCTTTGTATGCATCACTGGAAATATAAGATTTAATTTTATATTTTCCTTCAAATTTGTATCCTATATTACTAGAATAAGGTGTTTCTTACAATATTTTACTTTCCATTTCATAATGAGAACATCTTATTCATGTTCCCTAATAAACATGATTTGATCTTTTCTAGTGCTTCCCAAAATATCAGTTTATATTTTCAATAATTTGATTTTGATAATGTACTCAGAAATCCTTTTTTAGATCTCTGGAAATGAATACTATAGTTTTTTCCATTTCTTCATTTAACACATACTTCTCTTCTTCTATCAGCTGCATATAATGGTTGGAATCACACACTAGTTGGTTGTATTTTTTCATTTTTCCCATACATATATTTCCTCATGTGAATATTCTAATTCATCCTTCCAATACACTTTTCTTTTGAATAATTCTTCACCACTTTCTCTTTTTTCTCTAGTTCGATAATTACTAAAAACTTCCAACATATCATAATCTTCATTATCCATTAGGTCCCCCAACTCTTCATCCTTAGATTATTCTAATCATTTATGTTTTCTAAAGTATATTCTTCTTTTGGAATAAATGTTTCTTAATTTTTTTTACCATTCACATAGGATGATGATTTTTTTGGAAATTTCCACTTTAGATTCATCATTTTCGTGAATAGTTTTATAAAACCATGCTCATATATGTGAAACCATTTCACATCCAAATTATGAATGTTGGAGTTTCCCTTGGAAATTTTATTTTCCTATTCTTAAATTTGATGAATGGAATGTCATGAATTCACCTTTATCTTTTTATTTCTTCCCATATATAATATTGAGATTCTTCATAACAATGAATGTCACTTAATTAGAAGCACTATATTTCATAGACTCGTTATCTCCAATTCCCATTTCATATGAAACAATAGTATGAAACAATCAAACCAAAGTTATCTCCCTTGGATCTTTAGTTTCCTATACAAAAAAATTCATACTGAACTGAGGTGGATGTATTCTCAAGATGTTCTTGACAATCATTACATATATAATAGTTTCTCCAAGACAACTCATTTTTTACACAACAAATTACATGCAATAAAATAATGCTTAATAGACTCATTCAGATGCATTATGATAGTTTCATGCATGTTTTAATGAAGTTTCAGCTTTTATTATCTCACTTTTCAGTGTCCTTCATAAAAATGTAGAAAACATTCATACAAATAATGTTTTTAATTGAAATAAATTATGATTTTATATATAAAATTAGTTTGGGATTGTTTTAAAGCATTGATTTATATGGTATCAGCAACAAATTTCCTTTGATCATCTCTTGATAATGCACTACTATCAATACAGGCCGAGATTCCTTACAACACTACCATAAAGACATGTATTCCTAATGATCAATAATAATTCTTCATATAATTCTTCCATAATTGAAAATTGTTTCCATAAAAAATTGGAATACATTAGTTATTGAAAACCTATATTTCTTATATTTGTAGAGAACCACAAAATTTCATCCATTCCCATTGAAAATTTTTTTTAGCCCAATTAGGATAAATATCCAAAGAGTAGGGTAAATTTGGGTATGACATATTTATACAAATTCCCCTGCAGATTCTATTTCCTCATTAAAAAAACACTTCTCTCTTACTCCCATATTAATATATGAACAAAAATGCAATTATGAATGTGATAAAATTATTTTTAAATAGGTGACCCTCATAGGGATTCTTCTAAGGATAATACAATGGTTGTGTCCTGATTATGCAAAATTAACTAAGGCTCTCTTCCAATAATGATATTTGGTCTAGATAACTTATATTGTTTGATTCATTTCCTTTATTATGTTTAGGGATTTATCACTACTATCCCAAGGGTCAATCCATATTTTTTTTCCCGAGCTCACTCCTGAGGGAAATGATCACCCTCTTCCTCTTCCTTTTCTCACTCATCCTAAAAGGATTTGCACACAGTTTCTAGAAATGTAGGTCCGTTAATTACTAATACTAAACTCAACTTTAACTATATGTAGATGAACTTTTAAATATACTTCTGGGTTTTCCTTCACTCATGTGAAAACACCTTGATGAAACACTTCAATGTTCAAGAAAAATGGAATATAATTATCTTTACTATAAAAAAAATAAATTACCTCTATTTTGGAAGGATCCTCAAGTGATTCCATTTCTTCCTTTCACTGATTTAAATTTTGTAGTGAATAACATCCTTATAAAAGTATTGTTTAATAGTAAACATCATCTATCTTCTTATTCTCCTTCAAAATTAAGATGTGAAAATTATAATATTCATATGGAAACATAAGTTGGTATCATTATGTGAAATATAACAGTGTGATACAATATTTTAGGACCTTGGAACCTAACTCATTGTGTGAGATCTAGCCTGGTAAACATGCATGAGATCTAGGTGTGAACCCCTAGTGACTGTCGTAAGTCCCACCTTGTGTGAGTCCCCTAGCGTTAACCCCTATTGTCTTGTGTGAATCTCAATATGCACGATTCACCTAAAATGAACCCAAATCACATTGAACAATTCCCCTATCACAAACCACCTTCACCACGAATCCCTAGGGTGAAACTACATCACCAGGAACCCCTGACATGATCCTCCTTCACTGAAAACCCCCGGTGTGGTCCTCTTTCACATTTCCTCATTCACTCTTTGTGAAATTCCTTGTTTAGATCATTCAAAACACTTGTGTGATTTTAATCACATAATCTATTTATATACAACCTCAATCTTGAGATATCACTGCGATTCTCTTCTCTAAATGAGCTGTAGAAAAATATATTAAGAAAAAAATCATAAATATATAAGTTTGGGTAATTGGGTTTTTATAGAAGAGTTTCAACCATCTAAATTCAACAAATAGTCAAAAAATTCCTCCTAATTGGGATCACATTCTCCGTATAATCATGGAAAGAGATCTTATCATGATTTTCATGAGATCCAGGAGATATTCTTGGAAACTTGTCAACCATGTCTCGCAGAATTCCTCCCACTTGTCAGCCTTGCCGGATAGAATCCCTCAACAATTTCTAAACAACTATGTAGCACTTTAGGCACTGACTGATATATTTTTGATGACATTATTTTACCCTCCCCATATAACCCATACTGGTCATGCGATGCATCATCAAAAAATAGAATAAATATCCGAGATATTATTTATGCCAACTCACATGATCTCTGGCCATTGAAATATAACACATCAGGAATAACAATAGAGGCTGTGAGGGGTATTTTCAGTTTCTGAAAGTCACACGACATTCCCCTAAAGATATTGAAGACACCATGAGTTCCAAACCATCATTCACACTTTCCACGAGTCCTTGGTAAATTTCTGCATTCCTGTTTTCCAGGGGATACTGGTCATTATTCACACATTGCGTGAGTCCTAAGCGCATGTACTATTTATGCGTTGCAAAATATCTGGGTGCACGATCCAGAGGAAATCATTCGTTCTAAAAAATACCCCTCGATGAGAGTGAAATACAATCATGAGTGTTACAGAATACCTATTCATGAAATTCAATGAAACTATTTTGAATTGTGTTACATATCACTGAGATACTGAAACACACTCACATGAAATCATGATATTAAAAATCTTATTTCTTTCCAATTCATTTCATGTCAAATAACATGTTCCAAAGAAAAAAATGAGTTTCATCCATGATCAAAATTTGAGACCAGTTCAACACTCTATGTTTGCAATATTTCACCACGATATCAAAATTCAAACTTTTTATTGTCAATGTATTAGTATTGCAATGTTTTATATGACCCATCATGAGTTCCAAAGTCAACCTCGCATTATCAAAATCCTCAAACCTTGTCAAAAATCAAAATCAACAAAAAATCACCATCATGAGAGATTTTAGACTAATAGGTTGTGATGGAATATTCTCTACATTTATCTCTAGAACCTTGAGAATATTTTCATAAATTATTTTCAAAACCTTCTTCATGGTTCAATCATTCACATAGGGTCATTGTTCCTTACCATTGAGACATTGAACATTAGGTTGGGGGAATACTTGATCATTCCATTCTTTAGTCCAAATAGGGGATTATCCCATCATAATTTAATATCATGGTTCTCATCCTTCACAAACCTATAGAATGTACATAACCCCTTCAGTTAATATTACATATATTTCTACCCAGACGTTTGACATGTTGGATGTTGTAATTTCTTATCATGATGAGATTTTTACAAAACACCACTGAAATTAAAATCCATTTTATGATTTTTATCCGTTGAACCCTGAGAACATTCAGATTATATAATCATAATTTCATTATTGAGTTCACACCCAAAACATTCTTCACAAGAATAAAATTCTCAAAACTAAAATTCTTTTTTGTAGATTCCAATTTAGAAAACTAAAGAGTTCGTCAAACTTAGTTTTGGAGCAATTGAAAACAATGAATGTGTATTTTACATGTCCTTTGATATTTGAGTAATATTAATGGATGGATTATTAATCCAATTAAATGATATCATTAGAATTCCTCTCCATTATATATCTGAGAGTTAGAGGAAAATATCTAATGGGGGAAATTTTCAAATTATTTCCTTTAAATTTCAATGATTTCTTCATCATAAATCATATTATTGTATAAAAGCAACCATTGATCAACATATATCTCTATTAAGGAAACATCCACCACAATAATAAATTCTTTAATGCATTAAATTATAAAGAATATATTTCAATAGATTTTATCATTTGTTCCATGATTGTGGGATAAGAAGTAACACTAAAAGATGGAGTCCATTGGTATATAAAGGTCTTAGTTTACACTTACTCATTTTAAGGGGGTTGTGGGTATTTCCTATGTTTTCTGTTTTATCTTTCAAAACATTAGGTAACTTTTTTTTATTATCATTTATTTCAAAACTCTTTCTCCCATTTGTTTTGGAATCTCCTTTGGTCTTCCATCACATTACCCATCATATTGGTTGTTTTATCGATTCCTCACATTTCTTATTATTGATAAAATAAGGGGAATCGAGTAATGTATATTTTCAAACTATATAACAGATAATAGTGAAACTATGAAATGTAATGGGTTGAATCATAAATGACATATATGAAAAAACGTTTGAATTTCTAGGTTTCAATCTAACTTATCAACAATTAATTTCCTAACACTATATTTTAATGGATATTTTTTCTTTATAATGTTTCATAGAGAGATTTTGAATTTAACAATGAATATAACCTAGGTTTTTCAAAATCCGGATAATCCAAGGACTTTTCATCATAAAATTATATGATAAACTTAATCCCTAATTTTTACTATTTGGGGATATTTTCACTTCGTGCTACATTTATAAAAACATTTTGACTTGTAGTATCCAGAAGAAGAAATTCTTTATTTGAAACTAATCAGTATATATTTTACCAAATTTTAGGGATGTTTTATTTTTATTATTACCCCTAAGGTATTCAATAATTTTTTATTTTCATAAACCCAAAAAATACCATGTCCTTTATTATATTACCAAAATAAAAAACTATATATTTTTTAACCATTAATTCATGATTTTTTACATAAATTCATACATAATATAATCTCAAAAGATCATTAGGCCTACTATATTTGGGTAATCGAAAGAATTAAATAATATCGTGAAATTGTGGTACAATGATATAAATTAAAACATAGTAATAAAACATTGAACATATATTTATCTTCAAAAATGGATTCGGATAACCATGGAATACACATTCTAAAGGACTAGGAAATATAGTCCAGTAAAGGAATAATCAAAAAATAGAATGATTAAAGTAAATCATGTGATTCAATATTATTATCAAGGTGACATAAAATGGAGATAATTATAAACATGACCATTGAATCATGATATTAAATGATAATATCCTGGAAACATACGAATATAAAAAATCATAATACATGCCTTTATAATTATAAGTCAAGGATAACCACTGAGGCATAATAACTTAGTGTGCATAGCATAACATCTCAATCCTGATTAATACTATATCACAAGTTGATATAATTTACTCAATATATTAGATTGATATATAATTATGGACCCACCTATTAAATTAATATATTTTACATATTTTTTTGTGCCACATAGATCAAACATCATATGAATTCCATTCATCACATTTAACCCCATGATAAAGAAGTGAAGGTTACATATATGGAACTACCCAATATATGAATGATTATTACATCTATTTGAATTGAATTTATTATAAATTATAATAGGTATTGAAAACAAAAAATTTTGGAATGTAACATCCAAAGAAAATACAATCATCATAACATGTTTATATACATATTTATGTAAGGGAATAATGAGAGTAAAAGTTTTTATATAATTACATGGAATTAATTATTACTGTAATGGGATGTGTAAAAATTCATTTTCAACATGGAAAATTGAAAATCAAAATTCTTTTTAAAAAGGTAGTATATAAATTATAATGAAGAGGAAGAGAACCTCTTACATTATGGCGGTGATACCAAAATCATGAGAGGAACTTCTTAAGAGCATGGGTAAACCATATAATGGATTTATTGGAGGGTGAGACACAAATCATGATCAATGAGCATATTTTTATTAGTAATGGTTGGTTGGGAGGGTATTTTAATAAAAATATAGATAAATTATTAATTAATTTTTAATCTATCATTTTGGAATATATATGATTAAATAATCAAAACCACAATCATTACATTGAATATTACCTATGTTTATACCAATGTGGTGTAATTTTAAATTATTTGTTAGGCTATAGACAATTGTAGTAAATGTAATATCATTCATGATATCAAAGTATGTTAGGTTCATAATTAATTATTTTTAAACCTTAAATTATTATATTAGTCTTAGAGGAATCATTACAGATGAATAAAAAATAAATTATAAAATATTGTAAATTGAAAGTAATTTTTTCATTAATTATCTTTATTGTATTTATTAAAATAATTTTGATCTATTATTATTTAACCATGTGTACCATCTATATATACTATTATTAAATTTTAACAGAATATATAACTATCATAGAAAATTATGAAAAAACACCATTTCATTTTTTTTACATGATTATTTAAAAATAATATTTATTTTAACAAAATAATTTTATCTATATTGTAATATAAATTTTTAAATTAAAAATAATATTTAATGTAAAATTATAGTATCTAAAAGAATAACATATTTTTATCCCTCTTATAAAATCTTTAAATTTGTGTTCTTTAAATTATATTATCATTAATATTTTAATAAATATTTTATAACAACTATTCTATGAAAATAAATTTTATTTTAAAAATTATTGATTTTATCAAAGTTATTGTTTTAACTGAAACTATATATTTCCAAAAAATTAAACTTTTTTTTTCTCCTTATAAACAAATCATTTCCAAAAACTCAATATAAAATCAGGTATATTGTATTAATAAAAAGGAATATATATATATTAATTATTTTATTAAAAATAAAATATACAAATCCATACTACTGGGTTCTTAATACAAAGTTCCTTTTTTATAGAAATGTACTCTTTATGAGTAAGGTGTGTGATGGATATTCATTATTAGGGTGGATCAACAATCTTATTTTTGTGGTGATCAAGTTTAATATGATATCTTCATTTAAACATTATTTCCATGTCTACGTTGTTGAATTATGGATTGGGAATATTCTAGGGAATATCTTAGTGATTCCATATCCTGTAAAAGCTCCTTTAAATGTTCTTCATAGAGTTTGATCATTGTGGATGATGATATGAATTCATCCTTTCAAGTCAATTATACTATATCCAAATAATTAATATATACTAATAAATATTGTTTCTGTAGAATTTTTACATTATCAATGGTTATTATTATGAACATTATTTTATTCTCAACACAAAAAATATTGATTTATATTATAATCATCCAAAATAATAAAGTATGATATGGTGTATGTGGTTTTAATAATGTTATTACATAAAAATTAATTCACTAATTCATAGGGGGATATCATTTATAAATGTTTGGGTCATTACAAAAAATCAATTGTTAATAAATTATTTATGTTTCATCAATTAATTTTCTGGTGTTTATTATATTAGCCCTAAGAATCATGCATTAGTAAATATATTTTCTGATAGTATATATTTATCCGAAAGTTTAATTGAATATTTATTGGGATATTGGAATTGTTTTTTTTAAAAAAAAATAGAAAAATATTGAATAGTTGAATAGAAAAATGAAAACAAGTTGTCCCCTAAAAATGTTTGTATAATAAAACATTTCACCGGTATAAAGAATTGGGACCAATTAACCGAGTGAAGTAGAGAATATGGTTCCACCTAAATCACAAGTGAAAATGGATATGGTTTGAATTATTTTGCATGAATTTTTTTGGATATTAAATAGAGATTCTAGATTGAGGTTCATCATTATGAGAATCCCATGATATAATTTTTAATGAACAAGCTCTAGTGTTTCATGGTAATTCTCATATAGAGTAAGAATAATTTTTTCCACGAATAATGACTAGGTTTTTTACATCTTGGGAACTCTATATGAAATTATGTTCGTAAAGAAAAATTATTTTATTGAGTTTATGGTTTTAGAATTGAAGAACATATCATTTTAAAATATGTCAGACATGGATAATACATCGAATGTATATATGTAAATATTCAATAAAAAATATATAAGGACCCATCATTTACAAGTAATTTTTTTTAAAATAAATTGTAATTTTATGAGTCTATGAAAATTGATGGCACATGATTCCAAGGCCCGAAGTCCCCAGAATAAATTTATTCACATTTATTCATGTACGTTAAGTAAAATTCCGAGCGAGTTTGTATAGATTTTGAACCGAGCATGTAATTGAAATATGAGGGCACCGTTGAACTCACAGCGCCGATATTCACTTAATAAGACTTTAACCTCGACAATAGTTGGGTGAGGGTGAAAGATAAATTTTGGTTTTTTCCTGAAGGAATAATAAAATAAATTTAAAATTGTGCAAAAAATTTATTATTATTTGAAACACCAATGTATGTTTTTGTAGGTGGGGTCCGCCGGAACTAAACCTCCCTGTGGATGTTGGTGTTTGGGACCACCAGACCTTAACCTCCCATGAGAGGTTAAGGTGGTGGGGACCAACTAGGTTTAAACCCCCGTGAAACCCCATATTGAATGGGAGAAACCCCCCATGAATCTTCCTCATAATGTAGGAAATCATCTCAACCCCTTAATTAAATTTGGAGAAGCCTCTTGACTTCCTCTACATTAATTATGCCTACTCTACTTTAATTAATTTTTTTTAAATATTATGCCAACAACAAAATAGATATTTAAATCTATAATTTTGGGCTACCTACTCTTTTGTAGAAGACTGTGCATACTGCTTGAGCGTGTTGCACGAGTTCCAGCACTAGAGGCCACCTAGGTTCAGGGGATATATGGACCCCTGGGTGGTTGAGTATTGGTTGGAGGACATGGTGAGAGTTTTCCAACTGGTAGGGACACCAGCCGATATCATGGTGATTCTTGTTGTCATCCTTCTACAGGCAGCAATGGGCAGATTTTGGATCTTGATGCTCTTTGTCCGCAACGAGGTGATGCTTCTATGGGTATACATTTTGAGCCTGTTTCAATTAGAGGTTTTCACAGAGACTCTCCATGCATCACGCATTTTGGAACTATTTCATCGGCAACAAGTTAGCTTGACTATAGCTCCGTACTCAGTGATGATCAATGAAATCTCATTCTACTCCATAGGTATGGTGTGAGTACCATTCTTCAAGGCATGGACCTTTGAGCAGGGACTCCGGTAGGAGATTAGGGATTTAATGATCTCACATAGCATCCCGATGCAGGCGAGATGTTATAGAGAACCCTATTGGTGGATATTTTCCTTGCTATATAGAAACCAGTAGTGAGACCCACTACCAGTCATCACATAGTAGAGTCTTCTGCAGGTGGAAGAAGACAGATGACATAGTGGTCTAAGAGGACCGGACCTATAGGTGGATGAATGCGTGACTGAGGATCAATTGTATACGACACCTGATGTGGATATAGACAAGACAGGAGTGGGAAGTGTTTCACATGTGGTGGGCATGGTCACATGGCCCGTGACTGTCTGACCTGTTGTTCAGATGATCAGGAGACAGTCGAAGGACCGCCCAGGTAGACATAGATATTTGATCGAGGTGGTCTGTAGGGAGAAGGAGGAGGAGGAAGAGCAGATGTTAATGCTGCTGGCGGTGGGCGATGATTTTAGATGATGCTGCCACCACCACCAAAAGGTCCACCTTGACCGCCGGGAGAAGGGGGAAAAGGAGAGAGTTCCACTCCAGGAAGCTGAGGCATATGATAATGGTGCTCCATAGATGATACGAGGTACAACCTTTGTCTACTCCACCTTAGCTGCGGTACTTATAGACACATGTGGCAGTCATTATTTTTTGTCAGCACCCTTGTTCGGAGCTCAGAGATTCCGACAGAGCTGTTGGCTCGATCCTTTCGGCTAGATATTCTAACAGGATTAGATTCATTGATTACACACTAGTTCCGGCAGTGCGAGCTATCTCTTAGGAGGCGAGAGCTTCAGCTGGGAACTCCAAGTAGCGGCATCGAGGCCTTACAAGGTCATTTTTGGTATGGAATTGTCATCTAAATTTTAGGATCAGATTTACTATATAAGGTGAAATTTGTGGTTTTTCTGCATAGATGGGACTAGTTTTAACTCTACCGGTGAGAAGGAAGCCTTTTCAGTGCTTGATGGACTAACTCGGAGGAGATTGAAGCCGACCAGTCATCAGTTGGCTAGCCTTATCCTCAGAATTGTTGATGTGGAGAGTCCCAACTATCATGTTGTGGTGGACCGTTATGCAGATGATTTCTTTAATGATGTTCTGGGTCTACCTCCTTACAGAGAGGTAGACTTTTACATTGACTAGTACCTCGGGAAGGCACCGATATCTACACCAGCGTATCAGGTGTCTCTGACAGAGCTTTCCGAGCTGCAAGTATAGCTTGAGGACTTTAAGGGGAAGGGATTCATCCGGCCCCTGGTTTCTCCTTGGGAAACCCTGATTCTATTTTCCAAGAAGGCGAATGAGAGATTGAGGCTTTGTGTTGAATATTGGCGCATGAACCAGGTGACCATGAAGAAAAAGTACCCACTCCTGAGGATTGGCGACCTCTTTGATCAATTGAAAGGATCACGTTGGTTCTCGAAGATAGACCTCAGATCCGATTATCACCAACTTAGACTGACAGATGGGGACGTGATGAAGGAAACTTTCAGATGTTAGTACGGCCATTATGTTTTCTTGGTTATGCCATTCGGCGTGACCAATGCACTCGCAGTGTTCATGGAACTCATGAATAGGATCTTTCAGCCATACCTTGATCTCTTGTTGTGGTCTTCTTCAATGATATTCTGATTTACTTGGCTACTAAGGAGGAGCATGTCTCTCATTTGTAGGTATTACTGGACACACTCTGAGATCACTAGCTTTATGGTATGCTCTTGAAGTGCATGTTTTGGATCTGAGAGCCTCACTTCCTCAGACATGTCATATCGGAGGCTAGAGTGGTAGTGGATCTAGTGAATATTGAGGCGGTACATGCCTGGGATCCACCCAGGAGTGTCATGGAGGTATGAAGTTTTCTGGGTTTGGTCAGATATTACAAAAGTTTTGTGCTGGATTTCTCCAGGGTTTCAGCACCACTATCACCCCTGATGGTGAAGGGTAAAACCTTCGTTTGGTCAGTGAAATGCCACCAAGGATTTCCGGAACTGAGGCAGAGGTTGACTAGTGCCCCCATATTGAGGCTTCCAGAGGAGGGAATATGGTACATTGTTTACTGTGACACATCTGGGACTGGTCTCGGATGTGTCCTGATTACAGAGCAAGAAGTGATCGCTTTTGGTTCTCAGTAGCTAAGAAAACATGAGAAGAGCTATGCTACCCATGACTTGGAGTTAGATGTAGTGGATTTCACCTTGAAGATGTGGCGACACTATCAAATCCGCGATCATTTTACTGTGTGATCTGATCACAAGAATCTCATGTATATCTTCTCCCAGAAGGACCGGAACCAGATACAATGATGTTGGCTTGAGTTCCTCTAGGACTATGACTTAGAGATATTCTATACTCTTGGGAAGGGGAAAGTTGTAGCAGATGCACAAATCAGGAGGTCTGGTATATAGTTTCTAGGTGAGGTGATGGAGCAGCCTACCGCTTTGCAGATATAATTCGTGGATAAAGATGGAGCAGCTTTTCTTCACACTCCTACAGTCACTCCCCCACTTCTTTGGTGATTCATGGAGGCACAGTGTGGGGATCCTGAGAGTGAGGAACGACGTGCACAGATATCCATAGGGAAGGGACCTGATGGAATTGTTGAAGGTGGGGAACATTTCATCCTCTTCGGAGGAAATACCATGATACTAGTGTCACTTCAGGAGGAAGTGTTGAAATAGTTTCACACATGCCCTCTAGCATTACATCCAGAAGTGGAGAAGATGTACCAGGATCTCTGACGACAGCACATGTGGCCAAGAATGAAGAAAGTTGTAGCAGATTTTGTCTCTCGGTGCCTCACTTGTCAGCACGTGAAGGCGAAGAATCAGGTACCGGCGGGCTTGGATCATCCTTTTGAAGTCCCAAAGTTGTAATGGGATGGGATGTCCATGGACTTCATGACAGGACATCCACATACATCTAGGGGACATGAATTGATTTGGCTGATCGTCAACTGACTCACCATGTCAGCCAAATTCAAACATATCAGAGAGCAGGGTTCAGTAAGGAGATTTGGATGCCTCTATGTGTTTTTGACTGTGAGGATACATGTAGTAATTTTGACTATTTTCTCCGATCGTGAAACATGTTTTACTTACCATCTATGGAAGGGTTTGTAGAAGGCTTTTAGGACACATCTTCATTTGAGCACCACATTCCATCCTCATAAAGATGGCCAAACTGAGAGGACCATTCAGACCCTTGGGGACAAGTTTTGCGCTTCTGTTCTTGACTTCAGTCATAGCGTGAATGATCAGTTACCTTTAGTGGTGTTTGCATTAAACAAAATCGATATCTACACGATTGGGATGGCACCTTTTGAGGCATTTTATGGGCGACTCTTCGTATCACCTTTGTGCGGGACTGACCCAGGGGAGTCTGCACTAGTGTGACTAAATAAGGTACGAGCTAACACATAGATGTTGAGGATCATCCAGGAGCGGATGGAGACCTCACAGAGCAGGAAAAAGTCTTATGATGATAAGAGATGGAGTCCTCTGGAGTTCTTGGATGGCGACCACATCTTTATAGGGGTAACACCCCGACGAGGCCTATGAGGATTTGGCCAAGGTGGCAAGTTATCTCTGAGATTCTTTGGACTTTTTCAAGTCCTCAACAGAGTAGGTGATGTGTCTTATCAATTAACTCTTTCACCTCAGTTCCACAGGGTGCAGAACATCTTCCACGTATCCCAAATGAGGAGTTATGTGCACGACTCTTCTGAAATCATCGACCATGGAGAGCTAGACATCGACGTTGGGGATAATGTTACAGAGGTTACAGAAGATATTGAGGGTAGACAGGATCATGTACTTTGTGGATGGTTGATACCTCTGGTGCGCATTCACTGGCAGCACGAGAACCTAGTGGAGAGCACATGGGAGCGGGGGGCTCAGATTCATGCCTAGTACCCCCACTTTTTTACCTAGTTTTAGTTGTGGCTTACATGGATGTAGAGCTCTGAAGTGGGGATAATGTGAAGACCTGGAATTTCACGGTAATTGTTTTTAAATAAATGGGAATTTTATGAGTCTGTGAAAATTGAAGGCGCATAATTCCAAGGCCCGGAGTACCCCGAATGAATTTCCAAACTTTTTTTGGGTACTTTCAGTAAACGTGCAGTGGGTTTTTCTAAATTTTGCACTGGTGCTCAGAATTGAAATCCTAGGGGACCATTAAACTCATAATTCTGGTATTCACATAGTTATTCTTTCACCTCGATGAAAGTTGGACGAGGGTGAAATATAAATTTTGGGTTTTTCTTGAAGGAATTAAAAAATATAAATAAAATTGTGCAAACATTTTATTTTTACATGAAACACCCATGTCAATGTTGGGAGGTGGAGTCCACTATAACTAAACATCCTTTTGGATGTTGGTGGTGGGGACCACTAGACTTTAACCTCTCATGAGAGGTTAAGGTGGTGGGGACCACTGGGTTTAAACCCCCTTGAATCCCCCCTTTGAATGGGAGATACCCCCTTGAAACTCCCTCTTAATGTAGGAAAACCTCTCAACCCTCTAATTATATGTGGGGGAGCCTCTTGTCTTCCACCATATTAATTATTCCATATCTACTTTAATTAATTATTATTTTTGAATATTATGCCAATGATTTAATAGATATTTCAATCTATTACTTTGTGATACCTACAATTTTGTTGGAAAAGGAGGATAGAAAAGACTTAGTGGGAAAGATCTCCAATGATGAACCTATACCATGAAGAACACTCTTCCAAATGTAGAACGATGGTGAGGAACATCTTAAACTTCTCCCTCAAAATCATCTTGGAGTGGCAACTGATGTGGGATGTCTTCTATGGTGAATGGCTGCACAAATTGACGATCAAGGAAATCACCGGCGACATCTAAGTCCGTCTTTTCCCCAAAAATTCGTCTTCCTCCCCACGAAATCACTTACATATCATCTCATGGTAGGGGTTTAATGCTATTTTTTAATCACTTTCCAGGTAACCCCTTCTTCTCTAGTGTAGAATTGGGATTGATAAAATTACAAAAGATCATGGTGGAAGTTCTTTGATTCATACTTGTGATCCATATGCTTCCATTCTAAACATGGAGGGTATGGGACAAAAATACAGGGCCTGACCCCCTCCATCGGTCCACGTTGTGGTGTTCATCAGAATGAAAGAAGGCGAAGAAAAAGACAAAGGCCAAGATGCCGCCACCCATGACCACTGTGAACCGTGCGGCCCCAGTAGTGCTCCCCCCCACCCCCGACCGTGCCTCCTGAAGGCCACGCCGCCCCGACCGCACCGCCTGCTGGTTGTGCCTCCCTGGCCGCGCCCCCCTTCCGCGCCGCCCATTGAACGTGCCTCCCCGGCTGCACCACCCGACCCTGCCTCCCTGACCACGCCCCCCACCGGCCGCCCCACCCCGGTCGCGCCTCCAGTTGGCAACACCACCCACCGAATGCACCCCCCGACTGCCGAGCCTCCCGCCGACCACACCTCCCAATGGCCGAGCCACCTACCGGCTGCACCGCCCACCAAACACGCCACCAGGGCTACGCCCCCCGCCGGCCCTGCCAGCATGGTCGAGCCCCCGCCGGCCGTGCCACCTCAGCTGCCCCATCTGCCGACCGAGCCACCCTGTCTCATGCTGCCAGCCGGCCCCGGCAGAACCGGCTTGTGCCCCCCACGACATCCAATTCAAACCAGCCCGCACCCCTGGCGGTGCCCCGACTGAACCTTCCTGAGCCCCCGCGGCACTCTGGCCGAACCTGAATAGAATACGTATTAATAATATTAATAATAACATGTGGGATCACATCTAATGAAACAAAATCATCAACCTAAATAGAAAAAGGTATCATAGTTTAAACAATCTATATAAATATAAGCACATATCAATCAAAGTTTCCTTTCAACAAATTAAAATTATTTAAAATCAATATAATTAATTAATTAACAAATGAAATTCAACTAAAATCAATCCAAACACCCAAAATATGTTTTTTCATTTATAAAATTTGATATAAAGAGAGAATTTTATTCAAGACTCTTAAAAATGTTTTGGTATAATAGAGTTTGTAACCCTCTAATCACTTTTGATGGTTTTCATATATTATAACAATTTGTGTTTTATTATTTAGCTAGGATGATCACATTTTAAGGTGATGCATGAAAATTTTAGGCACACCTCAGAACTGTCAAATCAATGAACCACTAATTCTTCCCAGAAAGAAATCTAGACCAACTACCATCAGTTCATTGACGAATATTCATCCAATATTGGATTTATATTTTACGTAGAATGAAAAATTTGGAGAAAAATACTAATGCTCTGAAAATTGGGTGAATGGACTCGTACTAAAATTCCACAAGAGATGGAATGTGTGTCAAAATATATGAATTAATATGATTTGAGTGCTTACCAATGTTGATCCATTTATTCTGATGGAGTTCGATTTGAAGTCTATATGATGGAGTTGTAAAAATCCAAAAGTTGTGAAATGGGGGAGATGATGGGAGAGGGAGGTGGCTTCAACAACTGGAAATGATAGCTAGTCAAAATGATGGGTTTTTGGTATTTAATTTATTTAGGGAAAATTGTAAAATCACACATCCAATCAGGGATGAAACGTTTGGATGTGTGTTTGGACAAACTATGTGCCAACCATGCACTGGTAACTACATAGAGAGAGAAACCACTTAGGCAAGGCACATGTATTGAATAAGTCTGTTAAATATGTGTGCAACCCACTGTCAATATGTTTGAAATTTTTCCATGGACCTAAACCTCTTCCATCATGATTGAAGACAACTGTGCGGCCTAGTGTGATTCTCCAAATTCTAGAGTTCTGATAATGGGGAAATACACTAACTCAATCTTGAACTCCATGTCTCCAATTTTCATTGTGAAAAGGTCCAAACTAATGAATTAAACAAAAAAATAACTGCACCTATTATAAATGTTGGGATTTTACTACATCCCTTATTTAAATAAAATTCTTCCCAAGTTGACCTTCTTATTTTAAAGAGACATCATTAGTGTATAGATCTAGCCACTGGTCTTTTACATTAGCTTTACACTTCAAGGTGTCATCTTTTACACATCCATGCTTCCATAACACCCATACTAAAGGAAATAGCCTACCTTAATGTTTTTTCATATTTTGATCCACATTATGCACTTGGTACTCCCCAAAATATTCCTCTATATCTTAATAAACCTCATCATGTAGGAAAAAATAAAATGTGTATAGATAATATCTATGAAACTGAGATACCAGATAGACATCATGCAAAGGACAATACCTATAATGGAGTGTGTTCTAGTATTCCCCTATTTCAATTTTCTTCACAATGTTAGAGGGTTCAACAAATTGAGGTGAAATATTAGCCTTCCTCAGAATACATCGATGACCCATCCTATGTGAAACTCATAAGAAACTCCATTCTACAACCTTAATATCAAGTGATAATCATTTTTTATTTCTATAATATTTCTTCTTAGAATAAGCTATCAACATTCATTTTCTAATAAACTATACCTTCTCTAAACGTTCCTAGATGAGACCCTATCCAAGAAAAGATTCCCCTCCTACCTATTACCTACACTAATATTTTTGGAAAAGCCTACCATATAATCCCCTTTAATGTTCCATCTAGATGGTTGCCTAAAATCTATTATTAAAAGTGAACTCCACATGTGGTAGTTGTGTCTCTCAGAAATCACTAAAGTCATGGAAACATGCATGTATCATGTACTATAATACCTAATTCATACTTGATATATATTGATCGATATGAGGGTGATTGGTCATTCTTAGAATCACATTTTTTGGAAGTCCTTATTCAACCTATTTCAGAACTATAAAGAGATGTTTCCAACCCTGTTAGATATTATATATCATGGATCTCCATAAAGATATATGACCTCCATGACCAATATCCTATGAAAATAATCTTCCATGAATTTCTCACAAATATGAATGATGTGTTATAACTTCACGAAATGGTGAATGAAAAGTTAAAATATATTTTTTTCACTACATGGTTTGTGTAAATCAATCACCAAATCCATAGAAACATCATCCAATTTCAAATCAAACGTGTAAAAACGGTTATAAAAGTCTTATTGGTCATTGATGTTCCACCTTCACCTACTGATAGGTGGAACATCCAGTGATAAATCTCTCAATCTCCCATTTCATACGATGCCACTAATACTAGTACTGTATTTCATAATTCAACATGGTGAAACTATTATTCACTACCCAAATTTAGTCTTGAAATTCATGAATCAACACCATTCTCAGGTTATCTAGAACCTAGACACGCCCATGAAGGCGTAAAGTCTCATCCTCATCCATGGTCCAACCAGAAGACGAATCAACATTAGAGATATGTTCCCTTAGGAATAAGCCCTTATTATCTAAATTTTTCCACATTTCCACCCGCTCCATAAGGCTATATTTCACTACTAATGCTGAGGGGAAATCCATCCCATGATCCTCCTTAATATCAACATTCTTATCTAAGAATAATTATACGAGATACCACTCATCAATTATCTCTATAATTTATTGTGACAATGCCTTCTAGCTCATTCCATCAGCTACTAAATTTCCATTCCTATGAATATAAAAATTATCAATATCAATTTATTGAATGTATATAATGAAATTTTGTTTCATGATTTTCAGATCATGATACATAAAGATATACTTAATGATTTTTCGATTTGTGGATACCAAAAAAGTGGTCCCTATGAAAATAATGTCTCTAACAATGTAGAGGAAAAATGATATCTTCTAGATAGAGGTAATACATTATGTAGTTCCACTCATGTTCCCTCAACTGACCAGACCTGTACACAATGACTCTCGCATCCTACATCAAAATATCTCCCACCATGATACCTAATGCATCAAAATAAATATTATATATTATACTCTACCCCAGAATAAATATGATTTGGGTAGAATTCAACATTACCTTCAATTTCAGAAACACTTCTTAATAATCTTCTGACCATAATAATTTCACACCTTTTTTAGTCCTTCACATAAGAGGAGTTATGAGGTGTAGAAAATACTAGATAATGTATTTTAAATACCTGGTAATCCCCAATAAACTCTATATATCAATGAAATTATATCGCTATTATATGGAGTTATTGCTCTCTCCTTTTTTGGATATATCAATACTTCTTTCAATAAGATTACAATACCTAGGAAGTGGACTTTGTTGATTAAGATGTAGCATTTTATGTGCTAAGAATAAATCAGATTCTATCTTAGTGTATTCACTATGATCTCAAAATAGATTACATGGTTGTATCTTGTGAAAAAACATAGTAATATGTCTTTGAAATAGGCAACTGTGAATAAATCCCTATATGATTGGCAAAGGATATTCATAAGGTACATAAAGACTGTTATAATTGTTCTTAGTCTTAAATACATTACTAGTTACTCATAAAGGCCATACACGATCCTTAATTTTTTGATAGGTATTTTATATGTTCGGACATGCATCTGGTGATAGCCAAACCTCAAACCAATTTTTGAAAACACCATCTATCGTCAATGCTGGTTGAAGAGGTAATTTATTCAAGTTATTGGATACCATTTTTTTACTATTAGATTTTTATAACATTTTTTATCCACACAAATCATGGGGGTACCATCCCCCTTCATGGAAACATTAACTGGTGAACCCAAAAGTGAAGTTTTTCGGTATATAAAACCTTTATACATCATGTAGTATAATATATTTTTGATCTCTATAAGGTCCATAGTTTCCATTCTATAAGGAGGAATGGAAACTGATGCTACCCCTAGATGTATCTAAATAGTGGATTATACCTCTGTAATCAATGGTATCCTAGAAATGTTTTTAGGGAATACATCACTGAAATGATCAACTAATATTAAAAAAATGTGAGTTTCACCCTAGATTATCAATAAAATAATGGTGATCTAGGATATCACAATGCACAACCCCTAATTCCATTGTCCTTAACATATAGGTTGGATATCTCATTCTCCCCTAATTAATGTGTCTATCTCCTTATAATTATGTAAATGTCACCCTCCAGTCATAATAGTAAAAGTGTGGTTACTGTGGAATGAATCATTCCATCTTGATATTTATGTCCAACCCTAGCATGTTGAGTTTGAAATGATTCTATATGAAGATATATCCTCATATATCAAGGGGAAAATCCTTACAATGATGAATTATCTCATATTAGATACCCAATGAGTTATCAAGTGTCATAACACCATAGTAAATCTCTATCTCAAGGCCCATAATATCTAATGTTACATAATCAATAAAATGGTTTGATGATAGTTTATCATATAGAGTAAATTCCAATATTGAGTTAACTAGAATATTACATTGAATAGAAGAATGATGGATGCTCTCCTCCTCCAGCAGAGGCTGCACTGTATATATATGGTCAGTAAAATATCCTTACCCAATCGCCTGACTACCCTGAGGAGACCTACTCAACTGATGATGTGAACCATGAGTATGTCTACATATTCCTCGAACATTTACTTTGAATGATTTCCTAGTAGAATTAAATCTTCTTTCCTGGTGATATACTAATAGAACTACTCAAAAACATGGTGTATGTATAGATCCATGCTCGCTAAGCACAGCTGGAAACGTCCAGAAGTAACACTGGATAATCTGATCCCTCTATAACCTCTACACTCTAATGGATCCCTCCTACCATTGGAATTTTTATAACATGGTTTCCCAAACTGGTGACATATAATAAATCAATCCGCCTGAGCTTCCAAACAACTACAACCCCTGCACGAAACCTCAATGTGATTCATTCACACACTTGATGAAACATTAAATGATCATGGTGATAAACTACCCTAGATTGTACCATTGGATTCCCTCGTGTTTTCAAATAATAATGTACTAGTTTACTATCACTAAAACTTTCTTCACTGGAAAAAATTGACCTATAATAAGATTGTGTATACTAGCTCATCTGAAAATCACATCGCAGTCATGAGATCATCACTCGAAAAAGTTGGAGAGAAATTATAGAGAATAGTAAAATGAGAATAATACTATGATTCCATAATTTAGGTTCATGGACACTCTAGATTGACCATCCCATAGATTCCATGAAAATAAGTAATCATAAAATATTTTTTTGAAGCCCAAAGAACTCATATCACAATGTTTGTATACTTAGGTAATATCATCCTTCCATTTCTTACAAGAACCAAATTGCATATAAGAAGGGATATTTCCCTTCCACTCTGGGGGAATCACTACATTATCATTGATGGAAATCATGGCGTCCATCCATGAATCCAAAACCTATGGTACACCATCCTAGAAATAGTGGGAGGATGATGCTACTAAAACATCCAAGTCAATACTGACATAATTAGGGAATGTCGAGAAACACCTTCGATGTTATATATCATATGGAGTAATTCCTATCAATATTGGGTTAATATTCCATATAATGAACAATAGTTGGTTCTATAGGTGGAACTATATGAGTATTCACTAGAGGATTAGGGGAATCCACTCATTTTGCATTATCATCACTATGTTCAGGTTGAATGAATCATGTATTTTGTTGTGGAATGATTCTATAATTCCAAATTGATGCCTCATTAGAGAACATTATTGTTGAAAATACTACATATTGTTTCCTATGAGAGGTATAAGCCTTTATATGTAAATATTAGGCCTTATTGTCTTCTCTAAAACCTTGTTCATAATGGTATAAAAAGACTATGAAAATATATAAAATTATTTTATACACACCAAACTACCCACTACTAAGCTCGGATTTGGTTATAGTTCTTATATCATAGGATATAGTTTCTGGTAGATGGAGTATCAATTTAATGGTAAAGAGGAAAAATGCTTTAATTTTAAATTGGAATCCATTTTATATGTAAGTATTTCAATTTATTAGAATTAATTTTCATTTATTTAAAAATATCTTTTATAAAATATTTATATATATACCTCATTGTCTATAAGCCATAGGGATAGAACCCAAAACAATGTATAATTGTATAATTAATGTGTTATCACCAATATATATATATAGGAAAACACCATTTATATTGATGTGGGAATTATAATTAATCCGATTATATTATCATGTAAGAAATTTTAGAATATTCCCATATATAACACACCAGGAATGTCCTATACACAATAAGAAAATGAATGCATAAAATAGACATGGTGTGGTAAAATGAATGGAATATAAGTTATAATGTATCTATAAAGATGAATGTGATGAAAATTACCTTTCCCGATGAGTACAAGGATAAGTACAATGTCATTACCATCAATAATAATATTAACACATTTCATGTTCCTCATTCAATGGGGTAGTCGTATCAGTTTTAATAGGAAATATAGAATATAACAAATAACCCACCATATATAATTTGGATTTTCCCGTTATGTTAGTTAGACACTCAAGTGAATATTACCATTACAAAATTCTATTACATCCTACTCTCCTATCCAATTCAAAAATATAATGGAAATAGAAAAAAATAAATATCTGATACCACCTTCTATCATTTAATCCTAGGATCCACTAAACCAGTTCCCTGAGATAGTCAGTCAAATAGCCTAATTGACACATCCCCATACACCAGACGCTACCAACTAGAAACTAGGGTCTATGGTGCTATAATAGGGATACTATAACCACATATCATAGTGAACAAATTGATAGAATAATTAAAAATACCACAATGGAAGCATATAAAAAAATACAGAACAACAGAAACTGATATAACAATAATGAAAAGTGGAAGCATAAATAACCTAGAAAATGGAACAATACCAAAGGTCTATAATTCCGAGTCTAATAAAATGATATTATGTAATGATAGTAATTAAAATTGCTAATCACGGAATAGCCATATACATCATTCTATAAAAAATAACAAAATACCAAAAATCATTCCACTAGCATCACAAGTATATGCTCTATCCTATGCCCTAATTCTCCAAGTTATGTGTGAAATAAATTAAGGATACGTAATAAGGTTATTACCCCTATCTATACCTATAGACATGAGAGTCACTATAGTACCTATGGTAGCCTAAGTATGATGTGAGATAAACACATTAATCCACCCCCAATGGTGTATAGAAATACATTATCCATTATATATAGTAACAAAAATGTGTATGTAATGTAAAAAATAAACAATGGTGAATAAATAAATATCAATATTCTCAGGTTCTAGTAGGACACCTAAAGAACTATACCTCCTTTGGTGTAAGCATGATCTTATCTAAATCACGTACCATATATAGAAAAATAACACACACACACATATACATACAATATAAATCTATATGCATTACATACATATAAACATAAGTTTCCATGTACATGGATTTTAGGTGCTATCTAGACCCAAGGAATAACTTAGTCATCCTAAACTAGTCTTATGAGTGATATGAAAAATCAAGTGTACATTTTTTTAATCTCATGGTGAATGTGAGACACCATTCTCAACATGCTGGATACGTGGGTTTAGACATAATTCCAAACACCAAATGATATAGAACATTGAGTACCATTACAATCATCTAGATACACGTATAATAATAATAGATGTCTTGTTCAACACCCTGTGTAAGGGATTGTATATTGTCCTACTCAAATTTTTTGATAATAATACACATAAATCCCATAATAATGGAATAGTAGTAATAATAATAATAACATGAAGGATTTCATCTAATGAATTATAATCATCAATCCTAATACAACCAAGGCATTATAGTTCATATAATACATATAAATAAAATCAGGTGTTACATCATTTTACCTTTCCACTCATTATAATTCACCAGAATCAACCCATTTATTTAATTATATATGTAAATTCAATTTCTGATCAAGTCCAACACTTAAAAGGTGTTTGGTTATTTAATTAATTATATATATATATATATTAATTTCAAACACCAAAAAATGGTTGTCAATAATTGAGTCTAGAATCCACTATGGACATTTCAAGGGTATATGGGAGTATAACAATATGCATATAATTATTTATAAAGTATTACCCACTTTAAGGTAAATTGGTGAAATGTTTCGCACGTTTCACAATCATCAAAGCTATTAAACACTAAATCATTTTTGAAAGAGATATAGACATCATCCCTTGGGTTTGTATATGGCTCATCATCCAATATCAGCTTAATATTTTAATTATAATAGAATAAAATAGATAATTTTTCCAACCCATTAAAAATACGTTTATTGATCCCATATAAAAAATAACGAAATAGATGGAAAGAGAAACTAATATAAGAAGAATGAGGATTAGAGTTATTACAATTTTATTTTCAATTCTTTTGATGAAATTTGATTTAAATATGGGATAACATGTAGTGAAAATAACTTTTCTAGGTAATGTGATAGAACATATGCGAGGAGGATGCTTCAGCTTCTAGAAATGATTTAGGAAAATAGATGGGTGATGTAGTTAAGTATGTATAGGAAAAAAAGTAAAATCGCCCTTCTTGAAAAGGTTTCATATTTTGGTTAATTTTTTTTCCAAACTCTAAACAAACCATGCACTAGTCACTAATTAATGAGGTAAACCACATGTACTTGGTGCATGGTTTTCTAACCACATGAATTCAATGTGAAACCCACTATCAATATGTTTTAATTTCCACATGGGAATGTTCCTTTGATTGAATGGTTTTAGAACACCATCTTGCTACTTGATCCCCTATAAATCTCCAAACATTGTTAGGAGTAACCATGAAGGTTATGTGGCATGGTTTATAATAGGCATGCTTTATGGTCCCATGTTTTTTTAGTTTAAATTATTAACAGAATGTTTAATTTTTCTATAGGATTCTTTTATGGGTTAAAATGATAATTTTCCCATAGAACATGACCGTGGATAATTTTTATGACCATTCTATTGGTCCCAAATTATGATTTTACACAAGTATATGAGTTTGATAATTTTCTGATCCATTCAAATTTTGGAGAAATGATTTATATTTGTTATATAAATTAAACCTTAACTTATTTGTATAGTTTTTTTTGAAATATTATTTGAAAAGAGTGTCATATTGGTATTTTGTCTTGATTATTGTGTCCAAAATGGTTTTGTTTTCATAGATGTGGCATAAACTCAAATTAGGGATTATGGTCGGCCCATATCCATTTTAGTTTTTCTTTATATTTATTTGTCTTTTCTTTTCATTTTTCTATATTGATTATCTTTATTTTAATTACTTTTTAAACATATTATATATTCTTATAGACACCACTTGTGGATTCCACATTTATGTGGTATAGTGAAAAAAGTATAATGGGAGTGTGTGTGTGTGTGTGTGAGTGAAAGGAATATGGTTACCACTTTCATGGTTAGGATGCGTCAGATCATTTCACAGACATAAAGGATTGTGGAATCTAACGAAGCTCAAGTAGATTCCATAAAAAGGTATGGATTTTGTATGATTTTTGATTCCACTTATAGTTTCAATTTTCATTTTTTGACCCCTATTATGAATTCTTATGACCTAATGATGGTTCATCTGCTTCTTTTGGTGTAAAATGGGGATTTTGAGGTGATTTAATGGTATTTTGTTTCGCAAAACTCATCTACATGGAATGTGGTTTATAGAACACATGCCATGTGTTCTTTATTATAAGGTATTATTAATTTTAGGGGTAAATATAATGTACCAGTACGTAGCTATGTAGACAATTACCTAACTAGGATTCCCATGTAGAGGCACCTAGAGATATATAGTACACGTCCAGATACCGTGTGGGTAGAATGAAATGTAGATGTACGTGGACATGAGATACACATGGATAGGCCATCTGAGTTACACAAGTATGTAATCCATGTTTTATACGTACTGTGTATCAATTAAAAATTTAATGTACTTTCTATTTTACATGCCACGTGCAGGCAGACGTACACACCTAGGTGGGGTCATGAGGGTACACGTCGTGTATGGTCTTTACATGTCGCGTACTCCTATATTTTTACCATTTGATTAAATTGTCCTATTTTATTCCCTAGATTATGATATGGACGTTATATTAGCCCATTATAAGTAGTTTTAAACATACATCATGATGGGCAAACCCTTGGGGTGTTTTTAGGAGTCATAGGTTGTGTCCCAGGGTTTTCCAAAGAATGTAGGTTCTTTCTCAGATAATCTAATTTGGTTGTCTCATGACAGTGACACCGTTGATCTAATATGTTATATTTGATCTCTCCCTTAACTATGGACTCATATACATCCCATTTCGGAACACTCCCTGATGAGGTGTTCCCTTCAATTCCAGGTGGTTGTGGGACTAGTTTCTATCGAGGATCCTCTATAGGATTTCTTTGTTTACGTTTTGTCCTAGGGGATCTGATGTAGTGTGCCTTTATCTTCTTAATGATTACCACAAAACCCATGTGGGTTACCTTCACATTCATGTTGACCTATAGAATCCCTCCTTATATTCCATTACCTATATACCATTTCTAAAAATCCATGTAGGATTTCTCTGCCCTATTATTCGGCTATAGAAGGTCCCATGTAAGATTCCGTCACAAATGTGTTCTTCCAAGGATCCCATTCAGGAATCATATGTCATTATAATCATTCAAGGATCCCCTGTAGGTTGATTTATTCTTCATAAGGACCCCGTATCAGAATCTTCCCCTTACATTTTTACCTAAGGATTCAAATTATGATGCCTTTTCTTATGTGTAAACCTTGAGGATCCCATGAATGATGCCTCTCAATTTATTACATGGGGGACCTAGTGGGTCCCCTAGTGTTCTACCAACACTGAGTTTGTATATTAAGATTTGATAAATATTGTTTTTTGTGTCACCTTAGGACTCATTTCAAACTTGTAATCTTATTGAGGTATGGAAGTAGTGATGTGTTTAGGTGTTCAACCAGCAACACTTTTTGTTTTATACTTTAACTTATTTATTAATGATTTGACGATTATATCTATTTGTGAATCTTGGTTCGTGGATATTGATCCTAAAGTGAGGAAACTCAAATTCTATTAGGGATGTGTAGATGTTCTAATGAGGATACCACTTCTGAGCCATGTAATTTTTCATATATTATCTTTATATCTAAAGATACAACCCATGATCTGGCTGTAGAGAACGTTTATTAGATTATTATGTGATTGGGATTTAAATAGGTTTTTTGGGTATCTAGCTAACGTGAATATGAATACGATATATGGGAATGTCATCCCTAGTAACCATTATTATGGGTGATTTTTCCCTCTTTGGTGGTGGGGGTGATTATAATCTTCTATGTTTAACATGTGTTGATGATGATTACGATCGCCTTGATTCAGGCATGGAATCCCATTTGGGTATAATCGTATATTATTATGTTATTTATAGGTATATGGTAGTTTATCCTCTCCATAATCAGCTACTTTACCATGTTTATGGACAATGAATTTCAAATCACTGGATGCCTGGAATGACTATGATCTTGTGGATGGTAGTGATGATTATGCCCTCCCTTATCAGAGACTCCAAGGGTGGGAATGGTATCTCACTAGTGAGTTCTCCTTACTAATCACCTAATGGTTAGTACCTTATGTATTATCCATGATTCTTATTTCATGACCACCTGCAGATAGGGACATATGGATCAATCATTGGACTGGATTTACATGGCTTTAAGAGCATGGAATCTAGCACATTGTCCATTTATTAGAGGACAATTTTTAATTCTCTATAGTGAATATTTAAAGTGATTGTATGTTTTTACGGGTGCACCTAGGAGTATGATGAGTACCCCTATGGTGACGTAACTTTCTTATAGATATTTCTAGTGTTGGACGAAGCAGGTACTTGTCGATTAGGATTACAGACTCAAGGATCAACTTTATTATGCATGGATTGAGTGCATGATATCTAGCTCAATTCACATTCACATAAAGTCTAGGTGATTGGAATAATGATATAAGGGATTGACTTCTTATTGGTTTAATGGTATTTCATTCAACTTACTCATGAATAATATTTTTAATGTATAAATGCTTAGGTATGTCACTATATATTTATATGTTTATATATATGGGTATACATGGTGAAACCTTCCTAGTAAATTATAATTACAAACGTGGCGGTCAACTATGGTTTCATGTTATTTGATTTAATTATCATTTCAATTAGGTCTTAAAAAGGTTGAGAATATATGTTTTTCATGTATTATTGGAAGTACACTTTAATCGTTCATCATTGGGGTGGATTATTGAGATTATTTCTCACCCATGAATGTGCACCTTTGTGTATTTGTACAACCTATGTCAACTTTTCAGGATGATAATAGTTGCCTAGTGGATAAGGATGAGGCCCAGAGCTATATAATTGACTAGAGATACTCGAGTGGGTTCTTGTAATCAGCCTGGTGTATTTCGAAATTTGTTGGATTGTGGGTATGTGGTTGGACACTGAGTTAGTAGTAGAGTCTTGTGCTTTTATTTTAGTTTTATTTTTCACTTCTATATATATATGGTCATCCAAGTGGGAGATCAATGATCTATGTATAACAAAGCTAGTTAGGATGTTATACCATATTTATTTATTATTGTTGAATTTTATATTTTATTTTATTTACTTCGTACAGAATATTTTTATTTTTATTTGTATAATATATATCACCTATTTTCTTAATCTAATATGGTGGAATAATATTTTAATTTGTTTACCCTATGCCTTCACTGATAGTCGACAGCCTTGGAATATGAGGAGCTATTATAAAGGCCTCATAAAGAACAATAATATAGCATCAGTTTAATGGAATCTGTGTTGGGATGTTACAAAGTCATATCAAATGGTTATTTTTCTAATCATTAATAGTTGGTATATGGTAGATAGGTGTGTAAGGAATATTTTTGGAAAAATTGATTGATATTTGACTGATTCCTTGAGAACACTTATAATGGAAAATATTCATATATTCTAGGGTATGTGATTACTATTTTAATCCGAGATGTTAGAATTTTATAGTAATCTCACTTTGAGAAATGCACATATTTTTTGGATTATATGACTCATTATGGATATCATTATATTGTCCATTAGAAATAGTATAGTTACCAATTTCTACTCATGGATTGAAAAATAAAGAGGCATTTCATGAATCATATTTTCGACATATTATTCACAGCATATAGGGATTGTTGTGTGTTTTTTTACTTATGAATGATGATTATTTAATTAGGCCTAATTATATATATGTATATAATTCACATGGAATGTTATGTGGATATTTCATGATGTACTGGTGGTAGGATGATGACTCATTCTTCATGAAAAACTGTTGAGGTTACCCCAACGGTTCGATAAGGAATATGAAGAACTTGCGTTAAACAAATAGTTCATGGAGGTCTGGTCAGATCAGTGAGAAAGATATTGATATGTTCCCTTTTTGTTAATCATAAAATCGATCTATGGTGGTATTACAATATATGGAATCCTCATGATTTTCAGTTCAATATATTTTCTTCTGTTGGAATTGTAGCATCCATGGGGCGCTCCCTTATAAGGATCCTCAGTTATACTTGATCTATCTTTCTAAGTGGGATACCTAAAGACCCTTAATTTAAACTAATACAATTATAGGTAGATTTTAGTTTCCCATGAGGGTGTCTCATATGATAGAGGATGTACAATGTATTCATATGCATTTTTAGGTAGTGATCTTGTTTGTACACTCATTTTGAGATCGAAGCATAGTAGGTTCTCAAGTGTTGAAATATAGACATGCTAATTAATTCATATTTTTATAAGTACCTAATTTGCATTGGAATTAAGACTATATTTGATAGTCAGAACTATTAGGGTTCTAGGACTGGTCATCCAATGTTTCAAATGTAACAAATTTAGTCAGAGTAGAGGTAGAAACTTGTTACCAGAATAATGTTTTGTGATGGGAATTCATGAGATAAATTGTGGCATGAGTCAAGTGGTTTTTTAAGTATAGTTCCTAAGGATATTTGTGATTAATGAGAGATATGATCAATGTTGCAAGGTAATATTTTTTTTAATGGCTGAATCACTAGATTATGAGTCATGTGGTAAAGGCATTATATGGTTTTTCACGGTATCATCTGAATCATAATCAGTGAGTTGTTTAGTGAGATTTTTGTACCAAAGTTTTTAAGGAATTTCATTCTCTCAATTTCTAGGGAGTTGTGGATGAATGAAGAATTTACCTCTATGTTAGAGGATATATAGAGATATAATTGGGTATCATGAGATGGTTAACCTATTCATAAATCCAGGTTAGTTATTTACAGGCTGGTGAGTGTGGATCGAAGATATATTTTCACATATTTTGATGGAATCTGAGTGTAAATGTTCTAGAGATGATCATGATAAATCATTACTTTATCATTAGTATAGAGAGAGAGCATTGGCCATATGTTAAGCATCATTTATTTTAAATGGATTCATGGTTGATGAAGGAAAACTGTGGGATTACACTCAAGGAGTAGTATACTGTAAGCCATATGGCAGGGAGTAAAATATTAGTTGTCTTAGGGTGGGTTTTTTTCAGTTTTCGTTAGAATTTAGAGTTTTCCATGGTCAATTGGGATCTGAGTGGTTTTTAAAAAAACAATAAGGGTCTTCCAATGTTGGGGAGTACTAGATCAGTCACAAATAAGTGTATCCCATAAAGAAGACAATTTTTGATGTCAGGAGGCCGGTAATTGGAATGTCTAGATAACATAGTTTTATAGATGATCAGGTTGAGATAATTACTTCTTATCTTACAACTAGGCTTCTTGGGGATGAGAAGGTTTAAGGTGGAGATATTGTACGGTCCCGTGTTTGGCAGACTGAAATTTTGAGATATTTTTTTATATTTTTCTATAAGATTCTTGTAAGGGAAAAAATGAACATTCCCCCCCGGTATATGATCTTGGATAATTATTTTGACCAATAAGTGGTTCCTAAAATATGGTTGTAACCCTTGTATAAGTTGTTGTAGTATTCTTGATCTGTTCGAATTTTACCAAAAAAAATTAATATATAATATTAACATTAGATATTAATTTTTTGAAGATGGTTTTTTTGTAAATTTCCATTGAAATGATCATCCCTATTTGATTATGACTCCACTATTGTGTCCTAAATAGGGATTTTTTCATAGCTGATTCATAAAATCAAGTTGTACATTGGGTCAGCCCGATAGCCTTTTCCATTTTCTTTTTCTTTTTCATTTTATTTTCATTTTAATTTTTTATTTCTTTTTATTATTTTTATATTAATTCATTTCTTTCATCCTTATAGACTGTCACAGATTCCCCAGTATTTCTTCCTCCTTCATGAAAGAAATATAAAAGAGGGAGTGGGATATGGAGAGAAATAGAGTGAGAAAGAGAAAGGGGAATATCGGTACCGTCACAGAGGTTAGAACATGCCAGGACGTCATGCAACAACTGTGGACTACAGAAACGGGTAATACCTTAGCAGATTTCACCAAGTGTAGTCTATTTTTATTTTATTTCATAGGTATCCTAATATTTTTCATTATCGTGTTTTAGTACAATATTATTATTTCCTTGGAACCCTTGTGGTTTGATATACATCTTTCCATGTAAAAACATGGGGTTTAGATCTATTTGACTGTTTTCCATTCAGGAATACCCATAAACACGATGTGTGTTTTAGGATACAATTTCCATGTGTTCATCATGATCATGTAAGATGAATTTTTCTATGTACCCACCATATATGGACATTACACAATGTGTATTGGGACTCTGCCATATATAGGAGTACCCGACCATGTTTCCCTTTTAGGGGAACATCACCATGTAGTGTACACAACCAGACCCTTTTTGGTAAACACTCCATGTAGATACAAACATCTAGGAGATATACATGTCTAGGTCATGTTAGGTACACAGGTAGGTAACCCATGTGGGTTAGAAATCATGTACATGTTGTACACATCATATACATGGGATTTAACATGGAAAGTACAAGAAGTGTAACATGCCCTGGTAGGGACTTGAGGGTACATGTCGTGTATGGTATTTACATGTTTTATACTTATATTTTGATACCATTTGAGTATATTTTCCTATATTATTCCCCAGAGTTAGATTTACAAGTGGGATTAGTTCATTTTGATTAGTTTTCTCTATAGATCATGGGTGTTTTAAGATCTCACTGGTTGAATCTCATGATTTTCCTAAAAGGATTGATTCTTCATCTATTAATCAAATATAGGTGTATCATGAGAGTGAGACCCTTGATCTGATATGATACATACACTATTTCTTTTGACTGATGCATTATAGCTTTACACTTGAGGATATCACCATAGTGAGATGTTTCATTATAGCCCAGAATTTCACGAGAATCGTTATTTCCCTGGATCCCCTATATGTTCCCCCAATTTACCTTTCAAACAATAGGATCTCAAGTAGGATTCATTTATCTTCTTGCTGGTTACTAAAGGAACTCTTTCATTTACCTTCATTTGTATGCTGATCTAGTGAATCCCACATAGGATCCATTTTACGGTACACCATTCTCTGGATCGCAAGTAGTTTGTCTCTTCCTTTCTATACAGTTATAGAGGGTACCTTGTTGGATGTGTATACACATTTTTTGTTGTTAGGATCTTAAGTACGATTCCTCATACTTTCATATCATTTTTAGGATCACCTATATGATTCCTTAGTCTTTATATTTATTCTATTATCCCATATAGGATGCCTCCCCATACATTTTTAGTTAAAGATCCCATGTAGGATGAGTTTCTTTAATAATAAAATGTGAGGAACCTAAGTAGGATATCTCTCAGTGATTTCCTTGATGGACCCAATGGTTTCCCCAATTATATATTAACCTGAGTTTTTTTGATGATTTTGGGTAGAGATGGTAGTGAATGTCACCTTAGAACCAGTTCCGAACATGTAGACAATGTGGAAGTGGATGTGCAATTGGGATTGTTTGTTAGTCCACCCTCAATTTTTTTTATACATTCATTGGTTAATTTTATATGCAAAGATGATAGAGAAAGGTTCTTCCAGGTTAGTTGATGTTAATCCTGAAAAAAGGTTTCCTTCTTTATCTTTGAAATTCCTAGACCTTCTTCGGGGGATCTAACTTCTAATTCATGTTATTATTAAAATTTTATTTTAATTCCCCGAGGTGCTAAGTGAGATCTATATTTTGATCTGGTATATTTGATTATTATATTATTTGTATTTTAAGAGGTGTTTCCTGGTATCAAACTATTGACCCTACGACTATGATATATGGGCATGACGTCCAAAGTAATGATACTCATGGATGATCCATAACTCCAAAATTATGAGGATGATTCTAATCTCCCATGTTTGACATGATATGAGAATGATTATTCTCTAATCAATTCAGGTATTATGTGCCATATTGTTTTACTCATCCATGATTACGCTCTCTTGAGGGATATGGAAGATTATGAACTCTAGGATCAGTCACATTACCCCAGTGTTGGACATGGTTCTTCACATAATTGGACAACTATAATCATTAAACTCTTCAGAATGGAAGGTACAATTACACTCTCCCTTATTAGAGACTCTAGGGGTGGGATGGTGTATCACATGGGATTTGTCCTTATAGATATCATAAGGGTCATACCCTTATGGATTATCAATTTTCAAAAATTTTTGACCGACGACGGAGTAGGAATTTGGGATCTAACATTAGTCTTGAATTATATGAAATTATTGTCATGGAATCTAGATCATTGACCATTTATAGGATGTCTAGATGTATATCCCAAAAATACATAGGTATAGTGATTGAAAGAGAGTACAGGTGAACCAAGAAGTTGGATGAGTATCACCCTATGGTGAAATCTATTAGTAATATATATTTATAGTGTTGGATGAAGATGGAAATTTTTTATTGGGATTACAGAACCCTATATTGAATTAATTAAACAGGTACTGAGTTGCATGAATTCCTACTCAATGCCCTTTCATATGATATCCACGTTATTGGGATTAAGAACCCAAGGATTTTTTACTGATTGGTTTTATGTTATTTCATTCACCTTGGTAACTAATATTCATATTTATGTATATATTTATAGGTATGGGAGTACACATTTATACACAAATAGATATATACATACATGGGGGAAATTTTTTAGATGACCACGTTTATGGTCCTTGTGTTTGACTACAATTTCCTGTTATTGGAGTTACTTATCATTTTAGTTGTGTCTCGGCCAGTCCAAACATATTTATTTGGCAGGAACTTATGGTAGAATATTGTATAGGTTCATCATTGGGTAGGCCTACTAATATTATCTCTCACCTTATCACGTGAACCTCAGTGTTCGTATAGACCATATGTCTAATTTTCACGTTGAGCACAGTTGTGTGGGGGATAGGGATCGGGCCTATAGTTTCACGATCTTATGGATCTACATGAGTGGATTCTTCTGGTTGGGATATGGCAGTCCAATATTATATAGAGACTAGGTTTGTGTTCTGGATTGGTTTTTTTAGTAGTGGTATGTACTTCTATTTCTGTTTTGCTTTTGTATTTTTGTATCTATATGGCCAGCCCATTGGTTATACCATGTTTTATGTTGGACTTAGATTTTTGTGATTTTATTGAATTTTCCTTTATTATCATAGCATGTTCAATTTTAGTTTATTTACAACTTTTGTCAGTCTATTTCTTTACTACCGAGTATGATGGTTACCTATTTATGTGGTTTTTTCTCTAATAGGAAAGAAGAGTCTTCCCATTACCACAACCCAGCTATCAATGCTAGATGGAAGATGATGGTGTATAGGGAGGTGTTCTTGAGTCCTCAAAACATGTTGGCTTAGAGAACCAGTTTAGTGCTCTCTAGGATGGGTTGATACACATGAGGCCAAATATTTTTCTTCACATTCTAGGTATCTGGGCACTGAAAAATCACAATACACCCTTATAATCCATTTGAATCTATTTGGTTTCATTGAAAGAGATAAATTATATAATTATATCCAAAAATGATATATTACTTTTCTAAATGTTATTTAATTACATTATTGAAGTCATTATTAGTTATTACAGAATTAGGAATTACCAAGAGGAGAAATTATAAATTAAAATTAGTCCTTTGTGTGATCACTATTTTTATACAAAATTTTTAATCTGTCACTTCGATATATATGAATTTCATTTATTTGGAAATTTCATTTCTAAATATGGTTGGAATATTGAATAGTAATATATTGGTAGCCACATAAGGATTTCATTTAGATATGCTGTATTATGGGACTCATCAACTTGTATCTGTGCTTTAGGGATTTCTGAAATCCCGCATCTTCATTGAATTCTCAGATAATAATGGCAATACAATTCACATTGAATAAAGGATTTCCTAAATGATTTATAGAGAATAATGATTGCCTTACACCAACACCCATCCTAAAAAATCAAGAACCATGGCATGACAATCTGGTACATGAATTTCTTGTAGGTTCCTATCATTTTTTTGTTCTCATATATAAATATCATACTATGGGATATTTTTTGAGACAATAGTGAATGCCCGAGAAGAAATATCAAATGTATATCATAGAATTAGATGCAGGTTTATCTGTAACAAAAACATGGAATCACTAACTTGTTAGATAAAGCTTCCCAGTTTTCACCAATCATAATATTATGAAATATATATAATCTCAATAACACGTGAACTTGAGGAAATGTAATTGGATGGCGCGTCTCTTTATTTTTTACATGAACTACATGTATACACCTGGGAATGGAAATTATCTTATATTTACATTGATTCTACAGTTGTATGATAATGTTTTCATGGAATCTTTTGACCAATGGTAGCTGATGAGTGTTATTTCTTACATAAATTTGGACTATGTTGAATAGCGCAAGAATGAAATTTAAATCCTAGTAAATTTTTTCCCCACATTATTAATTTTCTAAATGCTTCTCAAACATTATATCATGATTACATCAGTAATAGTTCAACCCTAATTGTAGTGGTGTATTTTGATATAAATATTGAGGGTGAATACTTTTTTTCACTTCAGTAATAAATTTTAGTCTATCAGTATGGTCAAGAACATTTTTATTCAATATATAAACATTATAAATGGGATATTTATC
Source organism: Viscum album (assembly GCA_963277665.1). NCBI lineage: Eukaryota > Viridiplantae > Streptophyta > Magnoliopsida > Santalales > Viscaceae > Viscum > Viscum album. The sequence goes on along the minus strand of OY728143.1, from coordinate 53,735,881 downwards.
TATTTATTCATTAAAAAATGTACAGAAGTTCATTTAAAATATCTGGGTCAGAGTTGAAAAGTTTTATATTATACTATGAAATGTATAACATGTTACTATGTAAATTTTGTTCATCTATTATTGGATGGTTTGATTTAACCTGTACCTATACGTGTACGGATTTGGGAGTGATTTTTTTTGCTCATTGTCATAATTCTGTATAGGATTCTACATAATAATGATTTTATTTAGGTGATTGTGTATCAACTCACAGTGTAAAAAAAAATCCTACCAAAATAGTATCCAAAAAGTTTAAGTATTTATGAAAATTATATATATATATATTAAGTGGTCATTTTTATGTTGTTCTTGTTTCATCCATCTCTAATTTAAATCCACGTTTTAGCTCTATATTTTGGTGATTGTTTCAATAGGGTCATATAACTATATTGGACATGACGATGAAATATTATCCTCATATGGTTGGGTAGTTAGAATAAATAATTTATATTTCTAATGAAATGATATGATCTTGTTTCATGGACTTTAGTGGCCCATGGAGTGGTCATAAGCCGTTAGTGAAAATCTCCTTTCATAACAGCTATCAAGTGACGATTCATATGGACCCATTTGAAAAATTATACAACCATTATTGTTTTTCTACACTATGTTGGGTAGATAAAAGGGAAATGTAACTATGTGAACCCATTAGTGTCCATGAGACTATTGAAAATATCTGTATAATATAGAATTAGATATCCATGGCACATAATTATAATAACATTAATAAAATACATCTTCACTAACCATTATCATTCAATGTGAGTGTTATTTTCTACATAAAAGTATCACAAAGAAATTGTCATTGATTTTTGGGAAATCATAGCTTTTTTTAGCCACTATAGGTTATATTATTTGAAATTGTTTAAAATATTTTAAATGATTCAGTCTAGTTAGCCACAGTCATGATATTCTTTTAATTAAGTAATGTGTAGCATCTATTTCAACTAAATAGGTATCACACAGATCAAAGTCATGTCAACATTTGAGACCATGTAACTCATGATCTCTATGGGATGTTTATCCACGTATTAGTTGAGATTATATATATAATAAAATATCAATCGTGGGAGATATTTTTCTTATGTCTGAGTACATTAGTGGAATGGAAATATAAAACAATGGACATGTGAAAGATAGTTAAATGAATAAATATGTGGTCCATCCAAATTCATCACACTCTATCTCTATCTTCATTATTTTTTGTTCATTCATCGACTATTGGTAAATTTCCATTCTCTAAATATCTAGTCATGAAATCAACAAGCTCACTGAAATTAACGAGTAGTTTGTGAGAACAAAGACTCAGTGGGATATCACCACTGCATTCATAACCTAGTGTGATCTTGTAAAATAATTTTATTTCCATGAATATAAGGAATTCAGAACGTGAATATCATAACTAAATCTAAAATTGGCCAATTTTTCACATACCAAGCATCAATGAACACCATGTTGTACCTGCTTCCACCCCATGCTAGAAAAATATCATAGATTTGTAGGAATAAAAAACTATATACCATACATTGTCCTCAAAGAGTCATTTGAGAATACTACTTGACATCATATATTTATCATGTATTCAATACTAATTGGAGTACCCAATCTTTGAACTAGTATACCTTGATTGAATTATACATGGAAAATGATAGGATACCTCAAGTGTATCCACAACATGGCCTCCATGGATACCTCATGCATCCACCTTTCTCTTAGGTTCCTCATCATCATTAGATCAAGTCAAAAGCACTCCCACACAAAGGGATAAACATGTCATGATGGTCCACCTATCTCAATTAACAATATCAACCACCTCTTTACGGTAACACTCATACATGGTAAATTATAAAGGGTTGGAATAACACATCATAATTAAAAATAGTAATAGAACAACAACATGGGGTCATAATCAAAAAAAAAATTCAATTACAAATACACATAAATTATAACAGTTCCACATGTATATCAAAACCCAAAGAGGTAATTAAATTCCAACCTCATAGTTTTCAATATTAATATCATGGTTCATTGAAGGTGTCATCACCCAATCCATGTAAAAAAAACAAGAACATTGTTACATGATATATACTCCTAGACCATATTCAAATATAATATGTAATGTGTTATAGAGTTAATAACTAAGGATAAAATAAAATTTATAGATCCAAGAAATACAGAACATTGGTCTTCTTCAACAATATCCTCCAACATGCCTTATAATGGAGGTGGAAAGCCTTTGGAAAATCAAGAAGCTCCATGGATCATGATAGAGGATGTAGTGTGGAGGTGTGTGGAAAAATAGACCCCACAACCTAGGTAAATTCACTACAACATATGGGTGTACAATAAGATGACCCAAATCGAGTAGGGGTACATTGTAAGTTTCCCTCTATGGAAAAAGGGGGTGGAATGTGGCATGAAACAATGAAAGAACATGATTTGGTGTGTCATTGGTTTATGTCTATGGTGAAGTGTTGTATTTACATCCCTTTGGGGACAATGGGATTCTTTAGTAAAAACAAGAAAATTATTTTATATAATGGACTGTTGGAGAATCGGTCATCAAAATAATCATAACAGACCCTCTTAATGTCCCCACATAAAATCCGAATGAATGGATTAAATAAATAAATACATTAATTCTAGAAAATATCCTTTAACATCAATAACATTCTATGACCAATTTCTCATTAATCCCATTATAAATGACATTAAAATAGATAATATGTCATCATACATAACACTAATGTGCATATTCTTGATATTTCAAGGAAAAGGTTATGAGACAACCTTCTTTGAACAACCCCACAATGGTGCAACCCTTTCTGTTATAGTAGAGACTCATTCCCCAATACCCTATGATTCATCTAATATCATTTGGGTGAATCCACCAACCTAGTAATGAGTTCATGTTCACTATTGTTTAGACATCCTGATATTGGAAGAATGTTAACCAAGAACACCCTTATGTATCTTTATGAATTTTTAATATCACAAACATTTTCAAAATCATGGACTAACTCAAATACAACTATTAGGAGAAGAGAATTAAGGATTTCAATAAGGAAACATAGTATAGTGGTTTTAAAATTCTTCCACTCTTAATTAATTAAAATTCTCTAGAAGGATCCCTCTAGTTTTTATTTGGAAAACATAGGACACATAGCTCAAACATCATCCTATTTCCTCCAAGATACCTCCCATATCTATCCAGGATACCACCAAGTCTAAAAAAATAGCATCATATTCCCACAATGGACATTATCACTCTAGTATAAAAATTGCACTGAAAAAATATTTTATGATGTATTATGATCCATCTCAACTTCCCCACATTAGTTATAATTAGTAGGATTTTCAATATTCCTCTAACGCTATAACACGTGAAACAAATCATTAATTCCATTATAGTGAGAAATAATATCCATGAATTATTCCACAAAACCTATCATCTCAGTGATATTAATGAGTCTAAGAATCATTGATCCCATATTTATTTCATTCATCGGTGTTAGTTCCCTAAAGATGAGTAAAAAAAAAAGAAAACTCGATCAACCACATCAAACACCAAATTACTTATCCTATAGTCTCTATATGATAATTTTCTACTATTTTTGTGGTTTACCTATTATGAATAAAATAAAAACTATCATAGGTATCATGTTCTATAATAAGTCCTAAAATCACTTCCCCACCAGCCTCATGCCAAATAATTGTTGAACGACACGACCTCCTGTATAAGGCCTAATAATGTTCCATCATAATAAAATCATTTTATATATTGTTATACGAAAAAATAATCGCAAATAGGTGATCATCCCATTCTCCATTCAAGTCAAAAACCCAATATTAAAGAATAACCTCCAATATGCATATATTTTGGTCAGAATACCTATCTCTCTAAGGATATTACACTTACGCACTCTTAACTGACTCCCTAGGGAGTTTTCTAATCAGTACCAAAACAATGATAGAAAATGATTGTATCTTTCTAATATATTATTCAAGGGAACAAAATCAAAAAGTATGATCCATTGAAATTATATCATTTAAAAATCCTTCATGAATTTATTCCCTCAACATGGAATGATGTGACATGACATTGTTACCTATTCAACAATCACAAAAAATACATCATGAAAACATGGTGCCCCGTATTTCCCAATCAAAAAGACCATTTTTAAATCCTCTCACATAGACATGTTCACTAGAAGATGATAGTTAAAATATACAGTTTGATGATTCTTGGCACCCACAATCAAACATGTAACGAATTGGGAGAAAAAACTAGCAATGTTCCTCCTCATCCCTGACCACAAAAAATAGAATCAGAATTAATTTTGCATCTTGTTCACACCATGATGTGTTCACCATATATATATATAGTAAAATATCATCAGATCCTCCTAGATTAAAAAAATGAATACAACCCTCCCATGTATCAAGATAACCATATCATCTTCCATCAATCATCTTGGTATCCTTTCACTAATAGTTAGTTATTAACTCATAAAGGAACACTATGGTTATTACACTAGACTAGTATTCACATAATTCACATGTTATGTTGTAATCACAAACGTTTCATATGTTATAGATTATTTATAATCAACCGCATCCACCCTTCTGTCATTCAATAACCTCATCAATCATGATTATTCCAGTGAATATCAATCACATTTCCCTTACAAAGAAAAACCCTTTATGATATGAAATTCTATAATGAAACTACCCTTCCAATGTGCATATATAATCTCAATGTAGAATATTTTCATATACACATCCAAAAACAACATTATGATTTTAGGTCCCTCTATTTAAAGATGTAGAAAAGACTCATTTGGTCTATGTATATAAACAATCACTCCCCATATAGTTAATGTCAACAAAACTTCATAGAATAAACTATGTCCATAAGTTCCAAATCATGATAATCATAGTTCCACCAATTTTTTTAGATTAAGATTCCAATTGGATACTATATGCCATCATTGAATCATTAAAATTCCTTAACCAATTGTAACTTAATCTTATAACACTGCCTAACCAGTCCTAGGATCGTGGTGGGTCATCACTGCAACTATCATAAATCTCATTATCAAATTTAGGGAACCTTATTCAATTTGATCCAACCTTCATAACATTACTCATTTATATATCAATATTTTCATGGGTTATGATAGTCCAAAAAATTATTTTGTAGTCCATTTGTAATATAATCATATACCATGAAATCTACTAATCTCAATCATGTTTTATGGATTTGACCAAGACAATATTTCCTTAAACATCTATGGTTTCAAACACCACATGTCGCAGAAACATCACCTCCCACACCCATAAATCATATGTATACTAATTAACATATATAATATTTTTATGATTTATACATAGGATCATCTCTATGTGTCTATAATGAAGATCTAGTTTCATCAAGTAAGTGATGATTTACCCAATGAACAACTAGAAGAATAAGTCACGGTATGGGTTGAATATCATTTTACTAAGATCCATGATAACTTATTGAAATATTCATTAGTCTAAATATCCCAATCATGTATTCAAATATCTTGTACATTCCATAAATAAAATATCATAAAAATTTTCCTATCTCTGTCATATAGTTGATGATAGCTTGGTTGATGTTAAATTTTGGAGAACCAATGGGATCCCCATAACAAATCGAACAGTTCAATGATTTTAAGGGAGGGATATATTTTCTTAACTATCATATGGTTAGGCATTTGGTAATAGAAAGAAGTGTTGACTAGTACAATACTCCTGCATGGAAAACAATATAGGTGCACGAGATGCTGAACTACATGAATTGATAATTATCTTCAAATCCATCTCATCAAGATGCACCATGACCTCCTTTCAAATTGGAGGTAACCATATCATATAAGTGTATCTAAATGTGTTTCACACTAGGTTTAATATATTACTCATAGTCATATCCTATATTATGATGAATTCCTATGATATCATCATAACAGACATCTTGATAGAGATCAATGTTTGAATGAATTATTGAGGGGACCATCCAGAATCATATAGATTTACCCAATATTTCCAACAATGCGATAATCATCCCAAGATTAATCCAAATCTACCCAACTCTACCATCTCTTAGTTCCCATTCTCTAATAATCTATTACTTCACTCTCATTGGGTTAATGGTCACCAAACACCTAAAATAGCATTCAATATAGGCACTAAATCTTTTCATTCAATCCATTATTAGAATCACATTGAATGTAACCATCTCTAAATTCATGAACTCACACAATAGTAAATTGTTTGTGACACATATATGAATCTTTTGAAATTTATGTATAAGTTCTATTTTCATGTCTTGTAGATTATTAATGAAGACTTACTCTATGGATAACATGATAAGTAGCTCATGTAATTTAAATACATTGGAAGATATAAATGAATTATAATCACTGATATTCATCAATGTAGTATACAAGTGGGTGTGATAAAAACCATACATCTATCGTTAGATTCCCCCTCTCTTCCATCAGCTTTAGTCTGGTAGATGACATAGACATGACACAACCCAACCCTATAACCTTATCCATGAGGTGTATGTCCAGTCCATTTATGCTACTGAGGCCCTCATACATTTCTCTATCAACAGGAATTTATAAATATCAATATCATAGCTGAAACTATATGGAAAATATTCCAGTGATTTTCTATTTTTTTACATTAACAAAACTGACCATTGGGTTAAAATCACCACTCACTATAGTTATTGAACATTTTACAGTTGTAGCATGGTCGGACACGTCCACAAAGATCCAAATATAATAATTTATATTGTAATTTCATGAAACTACTTTAATATATGTTATAATTCATCATTTTCATTCCACTAGATGTTGATGTTATTATAGCTCTTGGAGATCCACCCATCTGAGTAGTGAATGTTGGGAAAAGTCTAGTTGTTTTTTCATTATCCAAAAACCTATCAATGGTATGGTCCATCATTAGAAAATTAGGGAAGGAAGAAATGTCAAATATCCAAAAATTATATTTGAGGATGTGTCAAATAATTTTGTTCGAGTTCCAATCCTTCTGATCCATATTATCTAAAATAAGAGGAGGAAAATATAGAGTCTTAGTATAATGAGTGGAGTAGGATGATACTCCCAAGGATACCTAAAAATATTCTATATAATCCAATAACATATCAAACCTTTTTTGGGGTAAGAAATATACATTAAAAAAGTCTTTAATGACCACCTATGTGAGACCCTCATGTCTTTTAGCCTGAAACATAACTTCCAACCAATGCATGGAAGGTCATTATAAAATAAATGCTGCCAACATTACCTCATGATATTTTTGTGTCTTGATGAGTCTGTATATGCATTAAATTATATCCACCAAATATATTAAACCTTGTTTTCCACCAGTTACCTAAATGGATGGATGATACTGTAGCTATAAATACACATCATAGTAAAATAAATATCACAGTGAAGGGTAGAAATGGACATCATATTGTAACACTGATGCTTTTGGGTGAACAGTATTTGAAGAATCCTGATCAGTTGTCAGTCCCACTATGTTTATGCAAGGTAGAATTATATATATATGATTGAACATTAGTAACATGAAAAGGTAATATCAAATCATAGGGATCACTTCAGTTTCTCATAGAAGTATATCCCAAATAAATGGTATAACATCCTAGAACAGACCCTTCTTCACGTTCCAATATGTTAGTCATAATAATATAAATATATATATACTATGAAAACATCATATATAGTATAAATAATAATTTAATTTAATGGTATATCACAACAACACGGAAAAAAATATATCTCATAGAGAGAAATAATCCCGAATAGATTGAACAATTTGAGGCATTTAATTAATGAATTAATATGAAACAAAAGAACTAATGTATATATATTCATGTGTTGTCAACCATTATAGATAGACATGATATATAATCATAACTATAATATCATTATTAACATATCAATATCATAAAATTTACAGAATTAAAATTCAGTAAAATGTTATCGAAAAAATAACATTCACAAATTATGGAAACTCGAAGGTCAACTATACAGTGCTAGTCAGGCACTGTCATAGTCACCATTCTAGAGTCCTAATCAAATTATTTCACCTCTACAATATTCCAAATCAATTGAACGTTAAAAGTAAATGATAGTGAGTATATGTCCTCTGATAAAATTTTGTAACACCTCTCCCCAAAACACATGCCCAAAATCCGGTGGTGACATGAAATATGTTATGCCTCCTAATAAGAAATATGTTTCATAATATAATAAAGGGTTTATGTCTATCAATTGAGAGGGTACACCTGATGTTTCATAACAAGGAAATAATAATAATAATAATAATAATAACAATAACAATAATAGTGTTAATATTAATATAAATAATGAATCAGTTTAAAAAGTGAAAATAAAATGATGTGATACATGGAAAAAGGGGATCCCAAAGTGGAATGAAAAACTATAGTATATGTGTAGATAGATATATAAATAAAAAGAGGGAGCACCAAAATACATCCATATCCACCCCATATCCACCATCCTTTACTCATTTTTCAATTATAGATTCCTTTCCATTCACGAGATCTCTAGTCATGAAAACTATATATTTAAAAAACAATCTGAGTAGGGTATGAGTATCAAGACATGGTATAACACAACCAGTTCACCCATAAACAATATTAATGAATAATAACAGAGGATAACCATGAATAAAATAAATTCATAATAATAATTAAATATCAAAAACAAAAACAGAGTGGTTTTGTACTAATAAAACTAAATCAAACCCCATTAAATACCAACATCCTCTCCATACCAAAATAATAATAAATAGATGTCTATTATATCCAAAATGTAGATATTTTATTGTCTTAAAAAATTCATGTAAACTATTACACTAAATCCTTTACCAACCATGTTGGTCATTATACATAGTGTATTCTAGTCATGAACTAGGATACATCGAGGGAATGATACATGGAAAATGTCGGGATATGAATAATTCCACCAAAAAATTGCCTAAATGGATACCTCATAACTCTATCATATTTATAGGTTCTTTATCCACATCATTTCAATTCAACCACATTACCCCTCTATGGGATAAACATATCATGATGGACTACCTCTCTCATGTAACAATACTAACCACCAAGGCATGGAAACCCACATACATGGTAAATGATATAGGGAAGCTAAAACATACCATCATGAGAATGTTTAAGGTACTGAATAACATTTGATTGTAATAAAACATGTTTATAAATTACATGAAACATAAATTATAACATGGAAACATGTCTGAAAAAAACTGTAGAGGTAAGTAACATCCTACCCCATTGTTTTCAATATCAATGTTAATGATTGGTAAATGGGTAGTAACTTGAATGATATTAACAATCCATGCAGAACAATATTACATTCCAGGGACACCTAGAACATATTCCATTCTTATTTCTCATTGGTTCAAGAGTAATGTAATGAGGATCAAATACAAGGGGTGGAACCAAAATATTAATAGAATCTATTGTAATAAATTTCAACCTCAAAATCATCATTGGAATGCATAAAGAATTAATCATTAAAATTGGGATGATCGACAACACAATTCAGGGGTACAACTATGGAGGAAGGTTGAAAAATAATCACCACATCCTATCTAAACAAACTATGATGTTGCAGTGTGAGATATGAAAACAACCATGGCACAAGGATTATAATCCAATATACATTTAATGCACAGTGGGGGTGTAATGTTGTGTGGAACAACACTAGTACTAGATCTATTATGTCTTAGGGTGAGGTATATGGTGTTGAGTAATCTTTGTAAACCTTAAAAGCTTCAAAAAATCACTCAATTTATGTAGAAGAATCTAGTATATGTTAGGGAACGAATAGAGAATAAATCCTCATCATGACTTTTCATAAATACTCATAAAGTGTCATGTTAATATTTTAAATGAATTCATAATATAATATATGAATTATAACAAAAATGGACACATTTATATCCATAACTACAAAAGACCAAGAGCATAGCTTGGCAACTGTAATTTTTTTGGAACATGTTCTACAATGTGGTCCATTTAAAAATTGAACAACCTATATGAATTTATATGGTTATGTCTATAGAACAACAAAATTCTAATATCCCAAATATATAATAGCCCCATTGGCTATGGTGTATCCTGATACCTTAACACAGTAGATTGAAACAAAAAACATAACAGTGTAGATGCCTCCATAGAGGCATGAAGATGTTAGATTAAGTGAAGCCAACCCTATTTTGGTAAAATGTTTACCAAGAACACCATTATTCCTCCAAAATTACTTTCCCCCAACAATTTTCCAAAACATTAAATATCTCAATCACATTAAGGTGGGAACAAACGAAAATATTTTCTTTAAGGAAAAAATTTCATTATTTTAAAAGGAAAATGAACTTTTAATATTTCTTTTTTATGTTTTGAGTTTAGGGGTAAATTATAGAAGGACTACATATGGTTTAAGGAAATGGAATTTAGGGTTTATCTATAGAAACAGTTTCTATTGTGATAGAAATTCTTTTACATGATGTTTTTCAGGATAGATTTTGTCAGTTTCTTTCAATTCATGAATGGTTCTTTAGGAATAATCATCTCAAAATATGTTATACGTTTTTGAATATAAATGGTATTAAAATTATTAAACTCAGGTGATATGTAGTTTTTCAAAATGTAAAATATAAATTATTCTCTATTATAATCCAAAATTCACATGATGAATCAGTTCACTTCATGGTAGTATATTTATTTATCATTTCATAGAACATTCATGCGTCTGTCTCCATTTTCTATTAAAATATTTACCATGGGGAGATTTTTGGTGATCTATTCGACCTTATGGATAAATACATCTATAATTAAAGTGTTTACCAATGGCAAGAGAATGATTCATTAAATATTGAAGGGTGTATATTGTTCTGACTATTTGAGTTAGTTGGGTTTCCATATATTCATTTTTTTGAATTAAAATGGATTTTGGAATACATATATAAATATAATTTTACATAAAATTAACATTCCTATAGAAACACTTCTAGAACATTCTCATTCGAGTTTTATGTTGAAATTCATTTTTTTAGGTTACTAAAAAAGTATTCTATAAAATGAAAAAAGGGTTTCTCAACAGAGATTTATTTTTACCACATGTTATTTTAATAACTAGGTCATGAGTATAGAATATAATGATATATGGTAAGTGTTTATTCATTATTTTTATTATTTGAGTCCATGTGGAAAATAAAATGGTTTTGGATTACAAATATATGAGAACATCAATGATTAACAAAAATTAATGTGATGGTGGATTATGTATCACCACAGTCGAGAATATATTTCTCACTTGGCATTCAAGAGTGTTTTTGTGTGATATCAAGGATGATATACCAAATGGAATTAATTGAAAATCATCTTATATCATAAAATAAAACTCACCTTTTATATAATTCATTAGAAAGAATGTTCATAATCATTTCAAAATATAGTTAAAACTAATTTATATTATTTGATATTACTAATGTTTATTTATAAAACTACGATATAATAGGATTATGGTGTTAGTATATTTTTTTTCCAATGATATAGGAAATAGGAATATTTTATTTTTAATTATTGTTGAACATAGATTATCACTATCTTAGTTAGTAAGGACATTGCTTTGGGGTATGTGTCTCTTTGTATTAGATTGGTTCTAGGGCCTTTTATTACAATATATTTTTAGTGTATATTTTACGTTGTGCTTTTCTGACTATGATGTTTGACTTTTTTTATTGGGTAACGTCAGTCTGTTTCCATTTTCATCATGTATGGTTTTTTATTTAATCATTTATAGGAATGTATCGAGATTATTTATTTCTATTTATCTTTTGATGAATTTTTCTTGGGTTTATAGGAAAAATTGTACCTTATTAAATTTATGCAATGAACAGTCATATTTTTTACATCCTTTTGTTTCTGTGGAATGTCACATAATGTTAGTATCACCTCTAACATAGACCATGAGAATTGGTATGATAGGGACATTATATCTTTGAAATAGTTTCATTGTAATAGTTCTAGAATCTATTATATTTCCCACTTTTATCAATCTTATATAAAGAAAATTATTGTGAAAGATTCTCTATGTTATTTCATAAGGGTTCAATTTTTTTCAGTAATAGTTATGGATGCAAATTTGGAATATGAAATCAATGGTTATAATGTTTTCTTGATTCTTAATGAATGAAATCTGGTTTCCTAATTAATGATTATACTATTGATTTAATATTACTAGAACCAAAAAAACATAAACATGTATTTATATAGAATTATTCAAATAAATACATTCTCATAGTCATATAAGATATAATTTCATATTATGTTTTCCAGAAAGTTGTCAAAATGACCCAAAAATAAACCTACCAAAATTAATTAAATATTATGAGATGGTTTAGTAGTAATATAACAATAAAAAGTAAAAATGATCTTATTTTATGATTATTAAAGTGATGGATCAGAATTGAAATTAGGTATAATGAGAAGATAGTTTATATAAATTAATTTAATAGAAGTAAAATATCATTTTTCTCATAGTTCCCTCATTTTAAAATTTTAAATTTATGATAATACATTGTTGATCAAAACATTAATAATTAAAATATATAAACAAATAAAAATTAACGGTTTCATAATCATAAAATTAATACATTACACCCATCCTCATGGCCATCCATTTAAGAAGGTGATGCAAATTTAAAATGGAAATCAATTGTTCTATAGAGATGATAGTCTACACATATGCATGGTTGATGATTTCATTTTCCAAATAATGAAAGAAAATTGAATTATATATTATCATTTACAAATAAAAAATATTTTAAAAATATAATTCTAATTTAATAATTTCAATTTTATGACTTATAGTATCCTAACCCATTTACACATATTTTTACATAATGTATAACATAAATATTATGCAAACATAACCCAAATATTGAAAGGCATAGTCTTTGGACGACAAGGATTATAATAAATAAAAAAAAAACTGATATAAATCATTCATATTTTATGCTCCATATTTTTCTCATAAATCACTTTTATCCTCAAAAACATGATAGGATAACCTAGGTTATACATAAAAAATGGGTTTTTTTAAACCCCAATAAGGGAAGATTAATGATAACGAAGCATAAAATATGAGATAATGAACATAGATTATATAATAAAAGGAAATGAACCTGAATAAAAATTGGGTATATTAATATTATGAATATATATGAAAAAAGATAGTTTGAACATAGGAATGTGAAAGATTCATAAAATTTAAATAAGGATAAGTCTAGGTTATATGATAAAAAATATTTCATTGTAGAGAGTGTCCCGTCATAGATTTTGTTTACTAAATAATATCTTACACATCTTCACATGATATAAAACCATTAACCAATTAATTGGATCATTAACTATTATCACAAATCATATTATGTACATGATTAATTTTAATGATCCAGACATTTCATCTGTAAGTAAAACTTCTATTTTGATTAATATTTGATTCATTCTATATACCCAAGCCCTTGGACCATAATGGGATAGTGTCTTTGGAAACTAAAAATGAATTCTTATTATTTCATGAATAATCTTCAATATCTCCCAAATTTATATTCTCACATAGTAATACTTTTTTTTCTTACCCTACTAAAACTGATATTCATATCATATGAAAGGAAACCTAATAAAGGGTTAGTAGAGATGCCTAGTAATTGTAATAATAAGAAATATGAATCTATGATCATATGAATTCATAATATAATAATAAGGGTAAATATTCATGTTCATAAATAACAAAGATCATACCCACCATTAAAAGATCATAAACATGATTCATGTAATAAAACATTATCATTTTAGAAATCAGGGGGCGTAAGTGCAAGAAACCATCATAAATCAATAGTGAATCATTATATGATGTCATAAATGTTTGGAACAATCATTAATTTATAAAACAAATTAATATTTAAAGGTTAAGTACAAGACCATAAAAATAGTGGATCAAGACATATAACTTATTTCTCAATGTGGTTAAGGATGGACCGATTTTCTATTGTGGATTAGGACACACAAGTTCTCTATAGTGGATCATTACCATCAACTTATATTCCATTATTATTTCATGAGATAATATTAATTACCAAATTAATTGGAAAGATATATAGTTCCTACAAATCACAAAATTAATTTCTTACATATGTGTACAATAAGTTCATAAAGCATTCATCACATTATAACCCATGAAATGATTTGGATTTCGTTAACATTTAATCATATAATAATATTTAAAAAAGATATTGGTTTCATATATTTTTATTATTTTATAACAAATTAAAATTCACATGATTGCTAAGATTTTTATCATTGTATTAACCAAGGAAGATAGAGAGTTTCATAAATATCCTTTTGTCATAATCATTAAAAATCCAAATAATGAATAATTATTGTATCCTTGGATCATAACCCAAGTAAAGCATAAATTCCAAAAATGTATGACATCATATACATTAAATCATTTTGAAATATCGCATGTAATATTTATCGAGGAAGTAACTATTCATTGAAAATAACATTATAAAACTAAAAATTCATAAAATAGTTTCAGAATATTTTTCATTGAAATTCCCATTAAAGACATATAAATGGAACTTTTGAATTCATTTAAATCATTTCTTGAGGAAAATTTACATTCTAATTTATCACTTTCTAAATAATAATATATTTTCAAAATAATTTTATTTGAAAAATCCTTGAAATATTATAATTAAGAATAAATATAGTGATATTTAATGACAGTGGATAATTTATGTCATGTAATACACATTAATATGAAAATTACTTTAACATTTTTAATAAACACCAAACATGTATTATTTGAAAAAAACATGAATATATCAATATATTAATTAAACAATTCACAGGTGATTAAAAATGTATTTAATAAATAATTTGGATCATTTTATAATTATTTTTTTAAAAAATATAAGACGTGATTTTCAAAAAAAATGATGTTCGAATGAATTGGGTAATAAATTAAATTTACATTAAATAAATACATGATAAATATTGTGTCCATATAGATACTAAAATGATGGGAAACATTTATTATAATGAAAAACCATAGGGTAAGAAAATTACTGGGATTATGGAGATATGGATAATAATTTATCCGCATTAGAAGAAAATTCCTAAATAATCCCAATAAATGATGATATGCTATCATAAAACCCCTATAGAAATATTAAAATTGAATCATAAGAACCAATGACATAATACAAATAAATAAAACATAAAAATACATTATAATTAATAAATTCATGATATGATATTTCAGTGGTACTCTATACTTGCCTCATTATATAAGATAGGTACTAGCATAACATATGCCTCAAAGAAGGAAAATTGAATAAAAAATTTGTTATTTATTTGTTAACTTATGAAACATAAACTCCATTAAAAATTTATCCTAAAATTTATATTCATATACAAATATTTTATGTAATGAATAAAAACATAAAATCAAGGGAATTATGTCTACCACATAAAATAAATACATGGTGAATATTGAATGTCTCTCATAGAAGTAAATATTGAGGCAAAAATCCTTTACCATAAGTCTTGTCATATGTCAATCACATTAAAATATCTTATATAGTAAATATATTTTTATTATAAAAATAATAAAGAACCAGATATATATTTATAAAGTCATATATTTTTTCTTATTACCAGTTATTACCCATTTATTAACAGTTCATTATTAAATTAATGTTTTGGTTAATAAAGACATTGTTTTTAGTGCATGTTTTGATTTTTTTTATTTTTATTCCTACTTATTTGGTCATTACGAAATGATATCAATAATTTTTAAAATTATAATAATATATTATATATTTAATATATATTTATTTATATAAGTCCATAAAATTTAGATACGGAAAATGAAATTCACTATTGGTGAAGGTTGTAGGCCATTCGTACTCATAAAAATTATTAATATTTTCTTGATTCATTAGAATTATGGAATTCAAATAATTAATTACCATTATAGAATATTTTTGTTTTGTAATATGTATCAAGTATGTTCACTATAACCATCGTTATTACCTTCCTTGTAATGGTTGAATGAATCACATCACTCAACTAGGCAATGGTATGTCATACACACGAGAAATGTTATCATATTATCAAATAATGGAATTTAATACGTTATATTTGATTTAAAATTTTAATATACCAAAAAATATAATATTTATTTTATATAATCTTTTAATCTATCATTATACCCATCCATGATTTGTGGAAATGAAAAAACGAATGTCATCAGTTCACAAGGTCGTAGTCTGCATTACACATGAATGATTTTATAACCCATTTGAGGGTTGTGGATAGTGATTTATGTTATAAAATTAATATAATAAAATATAAATGCATTTAAGATAACAAGGATTTTATATTTTTCATCTTTTAATAATAATTTTCTGAGGAGGTGGAATAAATAAAATAAAATGCTCAGTTAGGGATGTTAACTCTTCTTTAAAAACATCTTTTGGTTTGCCAAAAAATACATCTTAATTTTGAAAGTTGACATATATAAGAATTATAGGGTAATAGAAGATATTAAAGGATGTTATTTGATAAAGTATGTTCTTAAAAAATGGTTTATGGAAGTGTTTAGTGGAATGGAGAGGTGGTGGCTTTTAATTATAGAGGTGATTGGAACACATGTAATTTTGGAATAGAAAATTTTGTTACCAAAATTTTCAATTTCAAAAAGTCTATAAAATTTTCCATTAAAAAAATTAGAAAATATTGTTTCATTAAATTTCCTTAAAATTAGTTTTTTGAATTTTTTATTCATTTTTAACCATTATATTATTTGTTTTACCCCATATAACAACATCATTACCTAAATCATAGTAAATAATTTTTACTATTTTCACTATTCATTATGGTATAAAATTATTAATACCATAAAAGATAATGTAGATTCTTTCTCAAATTTCTCTCACATAATTGGAAAATATTAATTTGAAATAAGTCTCATAGTCATGATTAGAAAACAGATTTCCAAAGATAAAATATTTATATATTTAGATTGTATTTTTATAAATATTCAACATGAAATTTATTAAACAAATATAAATTGGATTATTAGATATATAGTTCATAAAAACATACCATTTAACCCACATAACATTTTCGAATATATTTAAATGTTTTATACTAAATGACAATCCTCAATGAAGACATGTATTTTTCACAATTCATCAAAAAAACCCCTTTTCAGAATATTATGAAATAATTAACTGTAATATAATTTATCAATTATGATTTAAAAAATTATGTACAATTTTTTAAATAAAATTTTTAAATTTATAATAATTTACTTTTAAAAATAATTTCACAAAAGGGGGAAAACTACTTTTTAGAAAAATAATATTTTAGAATGATGAAATTGGATTTATTCTTATCTATTGTCTATAAAAAACATAATATGAATTATATAAAATTTATTAATATTCCATAAATTCTTCATTAAATTATATTTTCACTCATTGCTATATAAATTTCTATTTTCATGGTAAATATTCATTAATAAATACGTCCATAAACCAGAACAACCAGATTTTGTGATAAAAACACGATCTTTTCATTATTGGCATTGATATAGGAAAATGTGAACAAATATTTTTCATTCAAACCGTAAACATAAAATAGAAATATTGGACAAAATACATACACCATGTCCCTTAGATTTCTAGGTTTACTGAATTTTTACAAACATTGACATAAATAGTTCCCATAACTTGAAATGGGTGTTCCTCCCTCTGAAACCAAAGTTTTATAATTCACTTTATGTTATCATTATCATCCATATAAGACCCTTATATAAATAATTCATTTAACATTTCTCTAGATAACCTTGGTAAATAGTAAAATTTGTTTTGTGAACTCAAATTTTTAGTAATAGTAAACCTAAGAATTAAAATTAAATTGCATCATTGAGAATAAGATGAGAAAAAAGGTATAATTTCATATTCAATTTTCATTATCATAATATGATATAACTTATAGACTTATAAATTGAATCAATAAACATGTGGAATGGTATAAAGTTATACACAACTCAAAAGTCACATGAATCAATAATAATGATCCTTGGGATATCAAACTTGATCAAAGATAAAATTTAAACTCATAATAAGAACAATTGCATCCTGTTAGTATCTATGAAATATTTTCGTCATATAAACTTTAAAAACATGTAATAAATAACTATATCCTAGTAAAATTCATAGAAAAATTCCCCTGTTAACTACATCCTTCATTTATTTAAATATAAGAAACATTACCCAGTGCATAGGATTGTTATCTAGGAGTACCCATCATCAAAACTAAATTAAGCCCACTGAGGGATATCTGGGTGACCCCAAAATATATTCTATATTAGTATCACCTGGTGTTATATGGGTACACCGATCATATAAGATTAATTAGGATCACCTGTGAGAAATAATGTGGCTCATGCCTTATTACAAGATATAATAGGCTGAAGAATTTATCATCAATAATTTCCAAGTACCATTCATAATTAAAATAAATTAAATCATTAAAATTTCAATTTTATTAATGATCAATGTTCTTTCATAGTTTAATTAACCTGTGGATGAGAAACGATTTCTATAAAAATGACTTAATTCATCCCAAGAATGAATAAGGATAATATCAATACTACATATCACTTATAATGTTTAATCAACATATAGTGTTGTTGATATTGATGAATGGAAATATAATTAAAATATTAATAAAAATATTGAGTAAGATAACCTTTTACCATTGAGTAACATAAATGGAAGTCATCTTAACTGTAAATTGATTTTACAATATCACATGGAATATTTCTTTAGGAAAATTTTCATTCCATTTTGTAAACACATATTTATAATATAAAAAATTCTGCAATATTTAACATTTTATTTTATTTTAATATAAACATTAAAAATGAATGTAATATTTAAATCATTGATCTGTTATGAAGGATGAAAATTTGTTTCTTATAGAATTTGTTAATCTAATGCTTCCTTTCAATTTTTCAAAAAAAATCAATAATTTACTCGTTTAAAAAATTATAGAAATATAATTGTATATAATTATTTAAAAATATAAATAAGGGTAAAAATTTATTCAAAGAATCATATAAATTAAAATTTTAAAATATGTTTGAAAAAATATATTTGGAAGAAAATAATTTTTGACCAAATACTTAAATAAGGATTTATTTTCATTTAAATGTTATCTAATTCAAATTAAGTACCAATGAGGTGTAAATTATACTATTACATGAAACATTTAATAAATAAAAAGTTGTTAAAAAATGGTACGTGGTTAAAGGAAAATATAACAATTAATCTTCTCCCAAATAACAGCCGACCCGATGAATCATGAAGTGAATTGATATTGTTTCATAAATCATTTTCAAATATTGTACCACCATAATCATAGGTTACGTGAATGAATAAAATCGTATGAACATTAAATATAATGGTAATAATGATATTCATGATATAACCTAAAAATGTGGCAGTAGATACACCTTATAATAGATTAAAGGTGTATAGAGAAACAAATATTTGGAAGAAGACTATTTGAGATAAAGAACCCTTTCCATTATCAAAATGTTTCATTGATAATTAATAAATGGATATATTTTGTGAATAAAATATAAATTCAAATAAATATTTTTTAAATAAAAAACAATATAATCAACATTTAGTCAACATATAATCTTATAATATCTAAGTCATTGAAAAAGTCATATAACTCAATGAATAATATTTGAGTTATCAATTTATTGACCACATTTTAGCATTCAAGTCAAATACATTGTGATGAAGTACATAAAGAATAAATATAAAAAACCATGATATAAAAATGATTCACGAAATTACATGTAAATTGGTAATTACATACTATTAATAATAAATAGGTGCAACACTTTAAAATATGCCTCAGTTAAAGAAAAATTGAGATGATGTCCATTACCTTGAGTCCAGACATTCCACGTATATATATTAACCTACATATAGAAATATAATATAAATTAATTAATATATTAAGACACATTTACATGTTTTATTAAATTATTCCAATGAAATAATTTTATTTATTTTTAATTGTATATTTAAAAATATATTTAGTAATGTCCATGTCAGGTTTTTTGAAGATGTGCGGGCCATGATATCAATAGAGTGTTTGTGATAAAATTTTATTCCTTTAAATGAATTTTAAAGGGCAAAAAACAATTTCTAAAAGGTCTTCTGTATGACACACCTTTGAAAATACCTCCAACATCGTGCCTTCTATGAATCTGTGAAGAACAACTCTCCACAACCATTGTAGAGGCTAAGATAAAAGCCTCAGAAAGTCCACGAATCATGACCGAATCCTCCATGATTTCCAAAAAGGCCATGATGGAAGCCATTTTGAGTTTGGAGAACTTGACTGGAGCCTCCACACCCACATAAAAGGCAATTACATAAGCCTTTGTGAGTCTGAGAAACATGACCGAAGCCTCTGGGACTGCCGTGAAGGAAAATATGGAATCGTCAAGGTGTCTGACAAATCATGACAGATTTACCTCTGATTATGAAGCATGATTTTCCTCGTGGTACACCCTTAGTGCATTAAAATACCTAGTTCTTATAAATACATGGCTCAACCCAATCCAAATTATTGACACACTCACCTTTCACCATCTAAGATCAGGATTTGGGAATCACTCTTTTCTCTAAAAACCATCGATAAAATGAACGATCAACGGTAATTGAGAATTGTGAACCAACATTACCATTTCTATATTTTACGTTCTATTTATGTGTGGATTCCCAATAGGAATACTTTTTCCCTTGTAGTAATAGGAGTCCCCTTGTGAAGCACTCAATATTCACGATGAACCCTCTAAGAACATGCAGACTCCATGCCTAGGTTGGGTCACTATGATTCACGAAACACCCTTCTTTGTGAAACCCCTTAACTTTGAGAAGAACCAGAGCTTAAAATATCCCCTCTCTATAAGGCATTACACATTTTGAAATCCTCTTCAGTGCGGCCCTCCATTAATGTATGTAGTGATTTCATGGACCCCCGAGTATTGCTTCATGTCATGTTTCCCCATGGAATGATTATCAACATAGGTACACTGACATTTATTAGTTCTTTTCATGGCCATGATAATGTGGTCCCCTCAATTTATCACTCCACAACACCATAATCATGGGTTTTCTTGTTCCATCCATTCCAAATGTGTGTGTTGTTACAAGTTATGTCTGTTATAAGGGAGAGGAGAGAGTCCTCGCCATCTGTGCAACAAGACGTTAAAATTCCAAGAAACTCCACATCCTCAAAAAATTGATTTTAAACTATGATTGTCGTCTGTGTGGAGGATCTATGAGGATTGAAGAGGGGGTGTGCACTAGTTCACTCTCTCTATCTCCTTCCCTATGGGATATGTCTCTATGTGTGCATAAGGTATCCATTTCATAATACCTGACACACAATGGTAGCGTTCCCCATGTGTGATGGCCATATCCTACACACACATATAAAACCCTCATAGAGCATACCAATCGTCCTATACATGGCCCATTAACCACACATAATCCCACGAGCTACACCTCACAGATGTACCTCTTTCTAGGTGATTGTTAGGTCTATTACGACCTCTTATTTCTCACACAGAGTAAGACTCACATATGATTTGAGTAAGCATCGACCAAGAAATCTTCATTGGGCCTCCATAACATGTGATCCCAACTCCCCTCTTCACCATACTATTTGAACATTGATTCCCTACTACGAAGATATGTAGGAATCCTCTCTAATGATCAATTCAAAAACTCATCTCATCTAGATATTTTACATTAGTTCACTCTTCATACCACAAAATGGTATGTTCCCTGAACAATATGGGTTTTCATCCATTTCAGATATGCAGGGAGCCCCTAAGAGGAGAAATAAAAAATTTGGTAAACATTGGTGCCCCCTCCTGGGGATGAACACTCATTATGTCACATCTTCCCTCATCGAAACACATATCTAGGGTCCAAATCTTGGAGATGTCCTAATACCCCATGTAGCTAACCATGCCAAAGACCCACACACAATCAACACACCTCCAATGAAAAGTGACCCTCTTGTAACAGAATACAATCCATGAAGAAGACTTAGTCATGACTTTCAGTAGTTTTCCTCTATAAACAACCATATTTTTTGCCCTATTTCTAAAAAATGTGGACTTTTATCTTTGCAATTTTTATGGAGTTAAGTAAGAAGCCTACCTGAGGTGTAGACCAACCCACTCTTCATCATAGTCTATCCCTTAATTCATTGTGTCTTTGGAAAATCATGCATTAACAAATTTGTTCCAATTTATTCATGTCCCCATCAACATGTCCATTATAATGAGCTACCTCCTTCAGTGACTCATTTCCCCATTCCAAAACAATGTGTACTTTTAATTCTCTACCACTGGGATAGATATGAATCCTCTATGATGTTCAACCACAATATATTCACCTTCACACTGGTTATCTGTTCCAACCCAATTCATTCCATCCTGTGATACTTCACCCATATCCAACATGATTTTACCTGGGCCACCACATCTCATAGAAATCATGTCATCCATATAGGTCGCTAACCCTGTGTAAGCCCCATTCAACTCATTTCACTTTTGTAGAACCCAATTCGCTAATGACACGTAATCCCATTCATGCTTCTTTGTTGTTGTACAATGTGTACACCTCGATCCCATGACTCACCATCTAGAACTACATGGATTTTGATTCCACTATTCCAAATAGGGTATGTTATTATCATCTTCGAGGATAAATACCAGCCAATGGAAAACCATGGTGTCCCGTTTCATGGACCCACTAACCTCCAATCCTCCCTTTTTGTTGTCCTTATTAGCCATCATGATAAGAAACCTTCCCCATTGTGAGACAAAACATCCTCGGTCTGTCTTTCTTGGGTGTTTTGATACATTTATTCTAAAAACAATACATTTTCTCCCTCCTAAGGATGTACCCATCTGATCCACTTTTAGATGTGTTTTGATCAGTTAGATTTGTCTCCTCTAGATGCTAAACTCATGGAATACCCCAAGTCAAACATGGGAAACTAAGGAAAACTAAGGAATTCCAAAAAGACAAGCCTTTGGCATGAAATTACCAAATTTGATGGGGGAATGCCTCAGGCCTATATTCCCTCATGAATCCCTCTTATAATGGGAAATTTTAGGGGTTCCAATGTTTTGGCATTGAAACACACTAGTGATTCCCAACTTGAAAAATCTCCTAATCACAGTTTACTTCCCTGAAATGACCACTTTTGGAATGTCCAAGATGGATTAGTGTAATTAACTAGTGTCTATAATGATATTTAACAAGGAAGGGTTTCACGATAAAAATTGTAATATTTATGGGAGACCTTGACTAGGCGATGAATTCTATCGATGAATTATTGGAAAGAGAGACTAACGTCCCATCATCCTGTTTCGATCAAGGAGAAAATTTCCCTCAAGATAAGATGGATGTCACCCTCATTTAGAATGAGGGAATATAGGGAAGAAATGTGACCTGTAGAGACTAAGCATCCCACACTCAAGGACCGATGAGGCGTGCCATGATGAGAAGGCATTACAAATAGAAATAGTGAACCTGACGTGAATTTCATTTCATTAATATGTGTATTATTATTTTCTGGTTCGTCAATAGATTATTTTTTTCACCAGATCATACTATTTGGAAGTAGGTCTCACCAATCAAATAGTGGTGATGGCATGAAACTCACCTTGATATGGAAATGTTAATCATTGGGCATCACGGTATGTGACGATGTCAGCGTGGATCTTTATATCTGGCCATGAAAGACAAATTGACACTTGGGCACTTCACATTGATTTTATAATATTAGTATTGTTGACTGAATCATACTACATTGGTGGACCCAAGCTACAACTATATGAAACCAATCACTACCCCCTTGCAGATGCAGGGGTAGAGGGAATGCCAATACGAAAATCTTGCATAGCTCCACCTCCACCACAACTTCATCCACTACAATAAGTAGTGGGTTCCCATGCCCCGTAACACCCTTAATGATTTTCCAACGGAGGTAAATGGACATTGTTATATATAGGAATGAATATGAGTGGATTATCCTGACGAGGGACATATCCTGCCAAGATATGGTGGACTCAGTACCTTATCATTGCGAGTAGTTTCTCCCCACTCCAACCTTAAATCATTTTTGAGAGAATATCCTTGGAACAATATTATGACTCAATAAATTATGAAGATGAAGTAAGGGATGTTTGATTCCTCTTGGATATGATTTCACACATGTAGCTTCCATATAGGGATCTCACCATGAAAAATATGCAACATTAGCTGGTCTAACAGACAGAGGATTCGGTGGTCCATACCCCCACACTACTGGCCCTATCTCGGCTGTCCGGATGTCAATGTCAGGAACATGATCATGGGGATTCCTTCCCAGGGGCATCATCTTCAATGTATTCAGTGGACTGATCCACTATTGACAGGTTCTATCACCTATGTGTTATTATAGTACTAAGGAACCCGTATGACTAATCATAATTGAGGTCTCAACCACCTCATGGGATGGCTAGGTTGACTCTCCCAGGCATCAACACAGGAAACAACTGCTTTGGGTTTCCCCACAATGATTAGATTTAGTATGGAGGTCCCCCCATAGAATCACTATCTATATTAGAGGTTCTACTTACTCTAACATTCAGCCTGGATCCCTTGCCCATGAATTCTTTAGTAGTCATAGTGGAGGTCCACTTTGTCTTATTAACACCTTGTTTCTTCGTCCTCCCCATACCAACATTATTATGTATGGAGTTTTTCCACATATATTATGTAATCAATGTGAAGGTATTTCTCGTACCATCACCAGGTCTAGTGGGAGACGGCCCTACGGAGGAATTAATAAAAGAGATGGTCCTTCTCACACTATTACCAATTAGCATTGAGGTCCTCCCCATGTCTTCCCCAACTCCATTATATGTCCTCCCAACTTTCAATTCGACATTTGTCCTAGTGACCCCCCCCGTCCCACTACATCTCAACAAAGAGAAAATTCTCACCCCTCTAACACCAACCCTCATAGAGGACGTCCCCCTGTAAAAAATCTAGCATTCCATGGAAAACCGTCCTAGGGTAGGATGGAAGCTCATTGCCACCAAATGATGAATCCTTACCAGCCTGAGATTATAGTTTAATCTATCATCTTATCAGACACCAAAGTGGAGCAGGCCTGGATGATGGATACCTCACCTCGATCCTCTGTATAAGTGTCCAGGGAATGAACATAGCATATAATCTATTTTTTCCCAAATGAAAGATGCACCATATCCTAAAATCCAATCATACTTATATACAGGAGGAGGAAGATATGTCTCCCTTAATGGGTCTTTCAAGGAAATCCCCTCTATCATCACCAGGATCATTTTCCACATTGACAAGAGATGAAAATGATTTTTTTAGGTCCCAGTTAATGATGAGCACTAGCTTGATCCACAAACAATGACCAAAACCAATGCATAGGAAGAAATGTAAAGTACCCCATAATACATGGTTGTGGTGATACATTCAATGTATTCCTTGGGAGATAACCCATAGTGCAGCAGTTTGATAGTTCATGCACTGTACTCTTCACTGACTAGAACACTATCACAATAGTCCATGAAAATTTCATTATTGGTCCCTCATCTTCCCCCATTCAATGAATGGGGAAACCAAGGGTCAGATCTGAAGTCTGAGCCATGAATTCTTTAGGATATTCTCATTGTGGACTTTCAAACTATCATGTTCGAAACAATTTCAAATACAAGATTCAATATTCTAGAGTCCTCATCTAGGATGAGGTTGTGTGCTTCCTCCAATCCATAAGGATTATGCATTTCAATTTATACCATCAATGGATTGCTTACCCCATGATATGATAGTACTTTGACGACATTGGATAGCAGTTTCTCCTAGTTATGTTAGTCGCACTCCCAATGGCTCAGCAACCTGCATCACTTGGTTATCATCAGAATCTCCAGTTACGATATGTCTAGAGCTTTATTATTCTCTATATAATTATTTGGAAGGCTTCTCCACAAGTCCATATCCATGTATAGGGGTAGTATGCTACATTGAATTTTAGTCATACCCTATGCCAACAAGATTCATCCATTGAAATTAAGGATATGTCTCTTGGAATCATGGATGCAAACATGGTCATTCCAAATATATAACAATATGGGTTAATTGGAATAGGGTCTAAAGAAGATAGAAATCCCAATGGTGTAGCACAAAACCTAACAGACTCTATAGGTGTCTAAACTTACCAACAATGATAGACACATGGTCTTGGAGAACCCAACTTGTCATTGACGTTGGTTCAACATCCATACAATAGAACATCACACACATGAAAAGTCAGTCCATCTAACCCATCAATTCAGTATGGAAGATAGAAGAGGATTTTTAATATACTACAATGTTCCATTGACTTGAGAAATAGAGAAAGATTGGTGATGAGATCCACATTGATCCAACCATTGAATGGAAGTAGGATTATTGTGATCCTTGATACGGTCCCAACCATCATTCACTAGGGTAGTAGTGGTAGGTAAACCCCCCTGGTGAATTTTCCCTAGGTGATGTCGACAAAAATAAATATCCTAATCAGTTGGAGGCCGGTGTTTATGGAAAAATACCCCATTATACATCACCGAATCTACACGACTATTGACAATCCTTTCCTTTACAGAGTCTAACGAATAGAAAAGTGGAATACCATTAGCACAAATAGATTCATCCATTGAAGAACATCAAAATTTGACAAAGTCTTAAGAATTTTCATTAGTAAGTGCCCATTAGTTGTGGACGGATGAGGCTTACAATTTTTCATTGGTTGAGAGGATGGGAGGTCACTCTCATCACACCTTTTTGGGGGGAATTATTGTCTACTCCGGGACTCTCTTATAGATTTGAGTTATGTTCATGAATCCTTATTAATTTAAAAATCATGAAAATGTGTTTTTCCATTAGACATTTCAATCAATGATTGATATTTAGGGAATTTATAAATTTTTTTATATGTTTTAGAGGTTCTTCATCAATATAGAATCATCCATATGAATTAGTGATTCTTATCCAATGGTATCCTTCAATACATTATATAGATTTATCTTGGTCATTATGATGCCCATACTGGTTTTAAGGCCTCTTAGTGGGGCACTTGAAGTTTATTGTCATTTAGAAAGACATCGATTATTTTAGAGTTTGGAATGTACCCGAAGATGGGCTACCCATGTATCCTTGTTAGAAAAGGAATCAGAACCCACATAGTTTGAGTGAAGAAGTATGAGGTTTATGCATGATTAATGGCCAAAAGTGAGGTGTCATAATTACTTTTATAGTCTAAGCTCACATGAGTCATGCTCGGTGTGAGAAAAAAGAGCTATCAGCAAAACCTGACAATTGTTCCATGAAAGATGAAATCATTAGGAATGATGCAGAACTTACTTATGTATGATTTCCCAAGTAAATGAAGACAAATACATTTTGGAATGAAGCCCAAGAGCAGGGTCCATAAATTTATTTATACTTTATAGAGATTTGGGATTTTAACCTGGGACTTACTCCTGAAAAAGAAGCCAAAAGTTAAGTGGGACTTATGATGGGGATTTATTCATGAGAAAGAAACCCAAATCAAAATAAATTAATACTGTTTATTACTCCTGAAGAGGATTCCCATACAATGGGGACTTTTATTTTGGGTCTTACTCCTGAGAAGGAGGCCCAAATCAAAAAAAAATTCTCATAATTCCTTTTAGATAAGGAAGAAAACCAAGGAACCATGAAAAAAATGGATTTGAAGAATGTTTTGAAAGATTTATTTGAAGAGGAAAGGTGGATTTGGGGAAATTAGGTGACTAGGAAGATAGAATCCCACATTTTTATCACATAATATTTCATTGCATTATATAAAACCAAGGATCATTAAGGTTTAGTGTCTTGGAAACCAGGAACATATTACATGAGAAAAAATATTCTTCTTAAACACTTGAAAGGCTTCTTCATTGATTCATCCTATGTTCATTACAACATCTCATAACCTGGGTGCATACATCAAAGGAAAGGGTGAGAAAAAGGCCCAGTAAGGGAAACAAGGGAAACATTTTACATGAGAACTTGAGATACATCAAAAGTCATGAAAATTAACTTTAAGGCATGAGAAAGAGATCACGAGGCATATCATAATAAAAATAACGTGTTTCATAACATGAAGATGTGGCTACAACATTTAACATAGACAATCATTTCCGTTTCACCAAGGTCCATCCCCAAGGTTTCATTAAAAATTACCAAGGTTATTCACCAAGGTATCAGTCAAAATGGTCATCTCTAGAGATTAAGTCTTTACCCAATTCATTGGAGCGCTATCAGGGCACACCCTTAAATTTTCCTTTGTTATTATGTGATCCACATATATCATTATCATCCATTTCCTAAATAACATATATAGCATCAATGAAATGGGTTTCATTTCATAATCATAATGTTTTAAACACGGCTTCAAATACATGATCTTTATGTCACATTAAACCCACGAAAAAAGAAAGGGAGTATCAGGTATGTAAATATCAGAATTTAAAATAGAAAATTTTAGTATATATGTGAATACCCTTTTAGAAGGAATAGATTTTAGTATTCACTTAATAAAATAAAATAATTTGAGAAAAAGAGAGAGACATTTGAGATGGAAATTCTACAGCATAACAACTATGCTTCTCGGTTTTAGAACATATTGAAAAGAGAGAGGACATAGGTCACCCACTAATAAATGATCCAATGAACAGTAGAGGGAAAAAATATAATGTATATAAGAAAATGGTAATTATATTTTAAAGACATACCATATGAAATGATAAACATGGACGGAAGAAAAAAAATAAGATTTCTCTTATGAAAATTCGGTTGCATAACGACGTCACTTAAAAATAAAAAAAAATGAATTGAAGAGATCAAATAGGGTCTATCATCATATGAACATAGAAGATCAGTATGATAGATATAGATATAAAACCCCAACATAATAAAAATGAACTTGAAATAATTTAAATGAAAATAGAACTTGAAAATGATAAGCGTGAAAGAATCCCTTAGAAATTCGGCAGTCTAACGAGGCCAAATAAACATTCTTAAAATGAATTGATGAGAGAAAGAGGGGGTATCTCATCATGTGAACATAAAAAGTATAGTAGGATGAATATAAAAGATCGTCCCCAACATAAGAACATGGAGCTTAAAAGAAATGACATAAAAGAGAGTACTTGGAAAGAAAAAGAGTGGTAGGATCCCTTACCATAAAATGTATCTCTTAAAAATCAAAGGTTTGGACCTTAAGGGCTTGGGGGAACCTTGGAAGGACTCCTTGGGAGGTAATGAGACCAGAGCTTAGTTGGGGAAGAGTTGGGATTGAAAACTAAAGGACTAAAGGATGGGTATTTATAGGGAATGTGAGGGAACAAGGCATCAATGGCCAAGGGACACCTCATAGGTGGTTTTCTCAAAACCATGGGCTCTCCCATGGTATTTCCCATGGAGTTAGGCCACATGGGTCCCCCCATACAAAAAGTTATAACCTTTGGTTGGACAACCCTTAAAATATATTATGACATCATCATGACACAATTATGATGACATTAAACATACCGAAACCCTAAAACTATATTTTTACTATTCACTGAAAATTCAACTTTCTTAGAAAAATCCAAAAAATTTACCATAGCCAAATATCAAAGCTCTGATTTCAAAAATGAACTCCATTTTATAAAAATAATTTTTTATATATTTTTAATTTAATTTTTAAATAAATAAACTATTCACTGAATATTCATTTTTTTCAGAAAATTCCTCAAAAATTTCCTTAGAATAATATCAATGTTCTGAATTCAAAAATAAATCCCATTTTATAAATATATTTTTTGAAATATTTTTAATTTAATTTTTAATTAAAAACACTATTCACCTGAAAAAACTAATACTTGACTAATAATTTATGAAACCATTATTTATCCATTTTATTGAATCACATTACTTAATCAAGGTGCCTAGATTATATTAATAATTTATTTAAGTGAGATTACTAATCCATTTGGTCACATTACTAATCCTAAGCATAAAATCACTAATCATAATTTATTATTCATCAAAAAAAATAAGTTGATCTTATTAGACTCTAAATTTCGTACTGAACATAATTGTAGAAGACCATTTTTCAAAAATCATTACACATTTTTAATTATTTAATGATTACATAAACATTTTTTAAAAATCCTTTCTCTAAAATTTATCAAAAATATGCATACTATATTTATCAGGACATTTGAAAATTCATAAACATAATCATAAGAAGAAATCAAAATTTTTATTTAAAAAAAGGATTACACAAGGAAGTTATGGTCTCCTTACATAGCCCCTTATCACACCAGCATAGGACCTAAGTGTAAGGTGTGCTAATGTGAGAGAATCTTAGGGTGGCTCGACCAACATCACATGAGTAGTAATTTATATCAGTTTGAACTTCTCGCAAAGGCGATTCCGTTCTAGCTTTAAACGATGATGTTCGGCTTGGGATTGGTCTAGAGAAAACCCCAGTGGTGCTACCTCCTTCCCAAGATCTGTTAGATGGGCTTCGATCGGTCCAAGACTACTGGGTGAGGCCATAAAATCTACTTTATATATTAATTAACCAAGATCACTTGTTTTTAGAGACAATAATCGAAATGTTTAGTTTCCAGCGGTTATATTGACCAATGGTCATATAACAGTCAAAACCCAATGGTCTCATTTTAATTATACTCATGTTATCAAATGAAACAGTTTTACAGAGTATAAAAATAAAATAACACACAAAATTAGGAAACATGATTTGTTCAAAATTTCGCGTCGTTACAATCTTCCCCCTTAATAAATTGTATCCTCACAATTTTTAAAATCTGGTTTTGAAATTTCATTGAAATTCCAACATCGGAATAGGATTCAGTAAAAATATTACATTAAACGAATGAAAGGGAAGTACAAAGGTCACCTCAGTTAACACACACTAGGATTCCACGTAGGAAAACATGGACATGGAGGAGAAAACAAAAGGTCATGTTCTGAGGGAGAGTGATAGAAAACATGATTAGGAGAAATTTAACCACAATAAAATCAGAAACTTATGATGTGTGTAAACGGTCTTTGATTACCTAGTAGGAAACGTAAACCAACAACATTTTTGTTTTACTTTCCTTTTCATAATTTTGAGGAATTCATTTACTATATAGAATAAAACACAGGGAAATATACCTACATTCAAGTAGAGTTTCATACTTTAATAAGTCTCTACCAAAACTAATCTTTTCTCCAAAGGATGAGCATTCAAAACTACTTGGTCTCATCAAATCCAATAATCATCTTCTATATAATCACATAATACACCAAATATTAACTATCTATTTCTTTTATTATCCCTAAAATAGAAAGGGTAAGATAAAACAACTCTTCAAAAAGAAAGAATCCCATACGAAGGGAAACTTCTTTAAATCTTCAAAATTCCATGGTACTACCAAAATTTTATCATAGACCATTCCATAAATTACATTCCTTAAAATTCCTCAAAATAATCCAAACTAAGATTGAAACCCAAATACAAGAAGGACTTGATAACATAGTCTTCCAAAATAAACGTCATCGTTCATCTCCAAACAACATCAACCACTCCTAACATATTATATCAAAAGTAGCTAACCTAAACATATTTTCACCAAGATAGGTTAATAATTTCCATATGTAACCTAAATTACAATAAGTTCGCCTTAAATTCATCGATTCTTCAAAATATAAGTCATCCTTTTGTCCTCAATGAAAGTACCAATGTAATCTATTTACCTCGATCAAATTGGGTTCCCAAAATAGTGAACGTCTTCCAAAATAATAATCATATTTTAATCCCCTAATCATCTCTCTCATGTTAATACGACAATAATCACATTTTCTGTCAGATTGGTTGTTGGGACATGTTCTTCCATTTCCCGTCATTAACTAAGAAAATAAATAACAATTATGGGCTTAAATACATATCCAATAATCATGAAAAGGAACTTAAAGCATAGAAGGATAAATAGTAGGAGAAAAGTATCCCTAACTTGTGATCCCCTAGGTTCCAAACTAGGTTATCCATGATCATATATTCTTATGTGAATCTATATTTTATTTTATGTTTGTTCCTTTAATAATGGTTCATACTACGCTTATGAATTTTCCAAAGCATATCCCCTGGGAGTGTCGTAACCAAGAGTGTAGCAAGGACCGTTGTCGTGTACTAGTTCCCGTTCGAGTATATATCAAAGCGGTGTTTTCGTGTTTTACCCCTATGTACATCTGTGCCAGAGCCACCTCTACCTGCCCGTATTCAGACAGGGATGTATTTGCTTGGAAACCCCTTACTCAATACTCACCAAAATACCAGGAATATTTACTATATATAAAATTTTCTATAGGCTTCTTCCTAAAGTTTTCATATCCTAATTTCCACAAATAACTAAACCATCCTTTGATACCAACTATAGAATCCCACATTTTTATCACATAAACATTCATTACATTATACAAAACTGAGGATCGTTAAGATTTAGTGTCTTGGAAACCAGGAACTTATTACATGAGAAAAAAAACATTCTTCTTAAACACTTGAAAGGGTTCTTCATTTGTTCATCCTAAGTTAATTACATCATCTCATAAACTGGGAGCATACATCAATGGAAAGGGTGAGAAAAAGGCCCAGTAAGGGAAACAAGGAAAACATTTTACATGAGAACTTGAGATACATCAAAAGTAATGAAAAATAACTTTAAAGAATGATAATGAGATCATGAGGCATATCATAATAAAAATAACATGTTTCATAACTTGAAGATGTGGCTAAAAAATTTAACATAGACAATCATTTCGGTTTCACCAAGGTCTATCCCCAAAGTTTCATTAAAAATTATCATGGTTATTCACCAAGGTATCAGTTAAAATGGCCATCTCTAGAGATTAAGTCTTTACCCAATGCATTGGAGCGCTATCAGGGCGAACCCCTAAATTTGCATTTTTTATTATGTGAGACACATATATCATCATCAAAAATATCATAAATAACCCATATAGCATAAATGAATTGGGTTTCATTTCATAATCATAACGTTTTAAAAACGGCTTCAAAGACATGATCTTTATGTCACTTTAAACCCACGAAAAAGGAAAGAGGGTATCATCTATGTAAATCATAGAATTTAAAATAGAAAATTTTGGTATATATGTGAATACCCTTTTAGAAGGAATATCATTGAGTATTAACCTAATAAAATAAAATAATTTGAGAATAAGAGAGAGACATTTGAGACGGAAATTCTGCAGCATAACGGGGTTTTAAAAAACATTGAAAATAGAGGGGACATAGGTCACCCACTAATAAATGATCCAAAGAACAGTAGAGGGACATAATATAATCTATATTAGAACATGGTAATTATAATTTAAAGACATACCATATGAAATGAAAAACATGGAGGGAAGACAAGAATAAGATTTCTCTTATGAAAATTCGTTTGCCTAACAACGTCACTTAAACTTCAACAAAATGAATTGAAGAGACCAAATAGGGTCTCTCATCATATGAAAATAGAAGATCAGTTTGATAGATATAGAGATAATACCCCAACATAAAAGAATGAAACTTGAAAGGATTGACCTGAAAATAGTATTTGAAATTTAGAAGGGTGAAAGAATCCCTTAGAAATTCAGCAGCATAACGAAGCCACTTAAACATTTTTAAAATGAATTAATGAGATCAAGAGGGGGTCTCTCATCATGTGAACATAAAAAGTACGGTATTATGAATAAAATAGAACATCCTCAACATAATAACATGAAGCTTAAATTAAATGACATAAAAGAGAGTACTTGGAATGAAAAAGAGTGGTAGGATCCCTTACCTTAAAACGTATCTCTTAAAACTCAAAGGTTGGGACCTTGAGGGCTTGGGGGAACCTTGGGAGGAATCCTTGGGAGGTAACTAGACCAGAGCTTCTTTGAGGGAGAGTTGGGAGTGAAAACTAAAGGAGGAAAGGGTGGGTATTTATAGGGAATGTGAGGGGATAAGGCATTAATGGCCAAGGGACACCTCACAAGTGGTTTTCTCAAAACCATGGGCTCTCCCATGGTATTTCCAATGGAGTTAGGACACATGGGGCCCCCATACAATAATTCATCACCTTTGGTCGGCCAATCCTTAAAATAACTTATGACATCATCATGACACAATTATGATGTCATTAAACATACCGAAACCCTAAAACTTTATTTTTACTATTCACTGAAAATTAAACATTCTCAGAAAAATCACAAAATTTTACCTTAACCAAATATCAATGCTCTGATATCAAAAATGTACTCCATTTTATAAAAATAATTTTTTAAATATTTTTAATTTAATTTTTAAATAAATACACTATTCACCGAAAACTCATTTTTTCAGAAAATTCCACAAAAATTACCTTAGCATAATATCGATGTTCTGAATTCAAAAATAAAGTCCATTTTATAAAAATAATTTTCTATATAATTATAATTTAATTTTTAATTAAAAAACACTATTCACCAGAAAAAACTAATACTTGACAAATAATTTATGAAATCGGTATTTAACAATTTTATTGAATCACATTACTTAATTAAGGTTCCTAGATTATATTAATAACTTCTTTAAGTGATATTACTAATCCATTTGGTCACATTACTAATCCTAAGCATAAAATCACTTTTCATAATTTACTATTCATCAAAAAAATAAGTTGAATTTATTAGACTCTAAATTTCATACTAAACATAATTGTAGAATACCATTTTTCGAAAATCATTACACATTTTTAATTATTTAAGGTTTATATAAAAAAATTTAAAATATCCTTTCCCTAAAATTCATAAAAAAATTTGCATACTATATTTATCCGGATATTTGAAAATTCATAAACATCATCATAAGAAGAAATCAAAATTTTTATTTAAAACAAAGGATTACACAAGGAAGTTATGGTCTCCATACATAGCCCCTTATCACACCAGCATAGGACCTAAGTGTAAGGTGTGCTAATGTGAGAGAATCTGAGGGTGGCTCGACCAACATCGCACGAGTAGTAATTTCTATTAGTTTGAACTTCTTGCGAAGGAGATTCCATTCAAGCTTCACAAGATTGAGTTCAGCTTGGGTTTGGTCCAGAGCAAAGCCCAGTGGTGCTACCTCCTTCCCATGTTTTATTAGATGGGCTTCGATCGGTCCAAGACTACTAGGTGAGGCCATAAAATCTTCTTTCTATATTAATTAACTAATATCACTTGTTTTTAGAGACAATAATCGAAATGTTTAGTTTCCAGCGGTCATATTGACCAAGGGTCATATAATAGTCAAAACCCAACTGTCTCATCTTAATTATACTCATGTAATAAAATGAAATAGTTTTGATGAGGATAAAAATAAAATATCACAAAAAATTAGGAAACAAGATTTGTTCAAAATTTCGGGTCGTTACAATCTTCCCCCCATAAGAAATTGCATACTCGAAATTTTTAAAATTGGGTTTTGAAATTTAATTGAAAGTCCCACATCAGAAAAGGAGTCAGTTAAACTATTACTTTAAAAGAATTAAAGGGAAGTACAAAGGTCACCCGAGTTAACCCACACTAGGATTCCATGTAGGAAAACATGGACATGGAGGAGAAAACAAAGGGTCAAGTTCTGAGGGAGAGTGATAGAAAATATGATTACAATAAAGTTAACCACAATAAAATCACAAACTTATGATGTGTGTAAACGGAATTTGATTACCTAGTAGGAAACGTAAACCAAAAACGTTTTTGTTTTATGTTCCTTTTCATAATTTTGAGGAATTCATTTACTACATAGAATAAAACACAGGGAAATATTCCTACCTTCAAGTAGAGTTTCATCCATTTATAAGTCTCTTCCAAAAATAATCTTTTCTCCAATTGATGAGCATTCATAACTACATAGTCTCATCAAATCAAAATAATCATCTTCTAGAGAATCACATAATCCACCAAAGATTAACTATCTATTTCCTCAATTATACCAAAAATATAAATGGTAAGATAAAACAACTCTTCAAAATGAAAGAATCCCATAACAAGGGAAACTTCTTTAAATCTTCAAAATTCCACGGTACTACCCAAAGTTCATCATAGACCATTCCATAAATTACATTCCTTAAAATTACTCAAAATAAACCAAACTAAGATTGAAACCCAAATACAAGAAGGACTTGATAACATATTCTTCCAAAATAAACATCATCGTTCATCTCCAAACAACATCAACTATTCCTAACATCTTATAACAAAAGTAGATAACCTAATCATATTTTCCCCAAGATAGGTTAATAATTTCCATAAGTAACCTTAATTACTATAAGTCCTCCATAAATTCATCGATTCATCAAAATATAAGTCAACCTTTACTCCTCAAAGAAAATATCCTTGTAATCTATTTACCCTGATCAAATTGGGTTCCCAAAATAGTGAACATCTTACAAAATAATAATCATCTTTTAATCCCCTAATCATCTATGTCATGTTAATACATCAATCATCACATTTCCTATCACATTGGTTGCTGGGACATGTTCTTCCATTTTCCGCCATTAACTAAGTAAAATAAAGTACAATTAGGGGCTTAAATACTTAGCCAATAATCATGAAAAGGAACTTAAAGTATATGAGGATAACTTGTAGAAGAAAAGTATCCCTAACTTGTGATCCCCTAGGTTCTAACCTAGGTTATCAATGATCATATATTATTATGTGAGTCTATATTTTATATTATCTTTGTTACTTTAATAATGGATCATACTATGGTTATGAATTTTCCAAAGCATATTCCCTGGGAGTGTCGTAACCAAGAGTGTAGCAAGGCCCGTTGTCGTGTACCAGTTCCCATTCGAGTCTAGCTCAAAGCGGTGTTTTCGGGTTTTACCCCTATGTACATCTGTGCTAGAGCCACCTCTAACTGCTCGTATCTAGACAGGGATGTACTTGCTTGGAAACCCCTTACTCAATACTCACCAAAATACCAGGAAGATTTCCTCTATATGAAATTTTCTATAGGCTTCTTCCTAAACTTTTTCATATCCTAAGTTCCACAAATAACTAAACCATCCTTTGATACCAACTATAGCATCCCACATTTTTATCACATACACATTCATTACATTATACAAAACCGAGGATCGTTAAGGTTTAGTGTCTTGGAAACCAGGAACATATTACATGAGAAAAAAAACATTCTTCGTAAACACTTTAAAGGCTTATTCATTTGTTCATACTACGTTCATTACAGCATCTCATTACCTAGGAGCATAAATAAAAGGAAAGGGTGAGCAAAAGGCCCAGTATGGGATTCAAGGGAAACATTTTACATGAGAACTTGAGATACATCAAAAGTCCTAAAACATAACATTATTGCTTGAGAAAGAGATCATGAGGCATATCATAATAAAAATAACGTGTTTCATAAATTGAAGATGTGGATAAAGCATTTAACATAGTCAATCATTTCCATTTCACCACGGTCCATCCCCAAGGTGTCATTAAAAATTATCAAGGTTATTCGCCAAGGTATCAGTCATAATGGTCATCTCTAGATATTAAGGCTTTACCCAATGCATTGGAGCGATATTAGGGCGCACCGTTAAATTTTCCTTTTTTATTATGTGATCCACATATATCATCATAAAAAATTACATAAATAACCCATATAGCATAAAAGAAATGGGTTTCATTTCATAATCATAACGTTTAAAAAACGGCTTCAAAGACATGATCTTTATGTCACTTTAAACCCACGGAAAAGGAAAGAGGGTATCTTGTATGTAAATCCCAGAATTTAAAATATAAAATTTTGTTATATATGTGAATACCCAATTAGAAGGAATATCTTTGAGTATTCACTTAATAAATTAAAATAATTTGAGAAAAAGAGAGAGACATTTGAGACGGAAATTCTGCAGCATAACGACTTTGCTTCGGGGTTTTAGAATACATTGAAAAGAGAGGGGACATAGGTCACCCACTCATAAATGACCCAAAGAACAGTAGTGGGACAGAATATAATGGATATAAGAACATGGTAATTATATTTGAAATAAATACCATATGAAATGAAAAAAATGGAGGGATGACAAAAATAAGATTTCTTTTATGAAAATTTGGTTGCCTAACACCGTCACTTAAACATCAACAAAATGAATTGAAGAGATAAAATAGGTCCTCTCATCATACGAACATATATGATCAGTATGATAGGTTTAGAGATCATACCCCAAAATAATTAAAAGTAACAAGAAAGACATGACATGAAAATAGAACTTGAAAATGTGAAGGGTGAAAGAATCCCTTAGAAATTCGACAGCCTAACGGCACCACTTAAACATTATTAAAATGAATTGATGAGAGAAAGAGGGGTTATCTCATCATGTGAACAAAAAAAGTACAGTAGTTTGAATATAAAAGATTATACTCAACATAAGTACATGGATCTTAAAAGAAATGACATAAAAGAGAGTACTTGGAAAGAAAAAGAGTGGTAGGATCCCTTACCTTAAAACGTATCTCTTAAAACTCAATGGTTGGGACCTTGAGGGCTTGGGGGAACCTTGGGAGGACTCCTTGGGAGGTAATGAGACCAGAGCTTCGTTGGGGAGAGTTGGGAGTGATAACTAAAGGAGGAAAGGGTGGGTATTTATAGGGAATGTGAGGGGACAAGGCAATAATGGCCAAGGGACACCTCACAAGTGGTTTTCTCAATACCATGAGCTCTCACATGGTATTTCCCATGGAGTTAGGCCACATGGGGCCCCCAAACAATAATTCATCACCATTGGTCGTCAACCCTTAAAATATCTTATGACATCATCATGACACAATTATGATGTCGTTAAACATACCGAAACTCTAAAACTGTATTTTTACTATTCACTGAAAATTCAACTTTCTCAGAAAAATACCTAAATTTTACCTTAACCAAATATCAATACTCTGATTTCAAAAATGAACTACATTTTATAAAAATAATATTCTAAATATTTTTATTTTAAATTTTAAATAAATACACTATTCATCGAAAATTCATTTTTTTCAGAAAATTCTGCAAAAATTACCTTAGCATAATATCGATTTTCTGAATTCAAAAAAAAATTCCATTTTATAAATATAATTTTCCAAATATTGTTAATTTAGTTTTTAATTAAAAAACACTATTCACTTGAATAAACTAATACTTGTCTAATAATTTATGAAACCGTTATTTAACCATTTTATTGAATCACATTACATAATCAAGGTTCCTCGATTAAATTAATAATTTCTTTAAGTGAGATTACTAATACATTTGGTCACATTACTAATCCTAACCATAAAATAACTATTCATAATTTACTATTGATCAAAAAAATAAGTTGATCTTATTAGACTCTCCATTTCATTCTGAACATAATTGTAGAAGACCATTTTTCGAAAATCATTATACTTTTTTAATAATTTGATGTTTACATAAAAATTTTCAAAATATCCTTTCTCTAAAATTCATCAAAAATATACATACTATATTTATCCGGACATTTGAAAATTCATAAAATTCATCATAAGAAGAAATCAAATTTTTTATTTAAAACAAAGTATTACAGAAGGCAGTTACGGTCTCCATACATAGCCCCTTATCACACTAGCATATAAACCTAAGTGTAATGTGTGCTAATGTGAGAGAATCCGAGGGTGGGTCATCCAACATCGCACAAGATGTAATTTCTATCAGTTTGAACTTCTCACAAAGGCAATTCTATTCTAGCTTCACATGATGAAGTTCGGCATGGGTTTTGTCCAGAGCAAAGCCCAGTGGTGATACCTCCTTCCCACGTTCTGTTAGATGGGCTTCGATCGGTCCAAGACTACTGGGTGAGGCCATCAAATCTTTTTTCTATATTAATTAATCATGATCACTTGTTTTCAGAGACAATAATCTAAATGTTTAATTTCCAGCAATCATATTGACCAGTGGTCATATAAAAGTCAAAACCCAACGGTCTCATTTTAATTATACTCATGTTATCAAATGAAAATTTTTTGATGATTATAAAAATAAAATAACATACAAAATTAGGAAAAAAGATTTGTTCAAAATTTCGGCTCGTTACAAGGAATAAGGCCCACATGTTTTGTGTTGGCGTGCAAATCCTTGTCGTGCAAGTATACATGCACAACATGTTTCAACTTGGGAGATGAAGAGTCCATAATGTGATACTTGGGAAATGTTGAATTAGAGCCCTTTGTATCATTCCTAGAGTCTTTCTGAAGGGTGGCGCATAAGTTCCCTTGAGAGGAAATGGCGGTGCGCAAGTGTCTTCACTTCCCTTAAGGGATGGACACTTAGGCACGAAGTATTTATGAGTTCTAATACTTAGTACTCATTCTTCGTCTTTAAATAATCCATTATAGGTAATGAATTACCTTAGATGTGTTCGGAAGATGTCAGGAAAAGACTTGGGCGACATGAACTTGAATCTTAGTTATGGAAAAATCGTCCTTGAAATGGGGGGGGGCATAGGGGCTATTTATAGGACACTGAGACCCTTGGGAGAAAAAAATAATATGGTGTGAAAGTGACTTGCATGAGTGATATGTGGCGCTCAAGTGACTTTTGTGACTAGAAGGATACTTGTGTGACCCATGCTTATAGGGTTCCTTGTTCATGCATCTATCAATTTTTGATGTTTTTCAAAGGATGACTCTCTTTGTGCTTAAAGTATTCCCATTTTCCATTAGTTATCCTCTGTGATGGAAATTAGCCTCAACAAAATTCCCCCATTAGAGTTGCATCTGAAAAAGGAAGGAGGATTTGACTCTGAGGAAAACGAGAAACTAGGTGTCGCGTCCCACAAGTAGTAGGTGCACATGAATTTTTCGAGCGAGCAGGTCCGGGCGTGCAGGGTTGAAGGATCGACTATATATATGGGGGTCACTTCACACAAACCATCCCGACTTCCTAGTTTTTGAGCTCTCGTCGCGCAAGTGTCTTCATCTTTTTTGGTCACTCACTTTTTTCCTATGTCGCGCTTCTCTAGTATTATTTTGACTTTCACGACAGTACTTGCGCGGCCACACTTGCACGACCACACCTGCGCGACCACAATTGCACGCCTTAATGTCTTTTCCATTTTTTTCTGTTTTCATCAAAAGTACATTATGAAAAACAGAAATTACTAAAAATGTTAACAGTAATATCATTTTGTAGATTAAATGTATCCCAAAATAATTGTATTGGATGATGAGTTTTTTAGAAAGAGAAATAAAGACATGATGAACATCGTTGTCCATGATTACCATGATATCTGCGACATCAATCTCCCAGATTTGGCCATGTAGAAATTTCAGGTCAGTTTCCCACAATGTATTTACTTGCCTTTATATGGCCATGGTCATCAGCAAGGATTAAACATTCCAGATGCAAAGAACTATATTCTTCATTCCTGGTTTCAAATGTACACCAATTCTGCTTCAGAAAATTTCTCAGTTGCAGGATCATTTTTAAAAGCTAGAATAGTGGAGAAGGCATTTATAATGCATCATAGCACATGTGCCCCAGATCTGAATCCTCACAAGCCCGAGCTGTAGCCACATTACTATCCCTCCATTTTCCGAAATTCTCAGATGGATCAATCTATGGGATGAAAAATGATATGGGATTTTCGTCCTATAGGAGGTGTGAACCGACTTGGATGTGGTCATATTGGGTTAAAAAAACCTATGCAGAGTTTATCGAGGATCTTAAATGAGCTGCAATATATGAAGCCATTTGGGCTTGGCAGAAATATGTCTATAAGATTGATAACTTTGTGCCAGAGCTAATCAGCCACTAGAGCCCAGAAACTAACTCTTTCCATATGACTCATTGAGAAGTAGGCATCAACTTGAGTGATTTCTATAGGATCTCTGGATATCCAATTTTGGGTGATATTTATGATGAATTCATCCCCCCCAAGGTGACTTGGAAGGATTCAGAAAATACTCTAAATTTGGATCGAGTGTTATTGAAAATTTTCCAAAAGATCATGAATTCAATGTCCACAAAAACTAATTCAAGAAAATATATTCATCCAGAGGAGTGGATGGATATGTTTCTTATCAAGAATAAGGAGAAGGGGACCACCTGTACTCATCCTACCATCTACCCCTGAATAGAGAAGAGGGGTTCTCTTGGAACATTATTTCCAACTTCGGAAGTAAGAGAGTTTGAAAAGTAGGGATATGAAGTGGACCAAAGAATCCCAGAGAAGACCCATCTGGAAGGATTTTTTTCTTTGTGGCTCAGTGTTTATCTTCTGTCAGTTAGGGATTTCAGGGGAGCTGTCAGGCTAGGGACCTTCATTATTGCAGCCAAGTTGTCTGAGAGGAAAATGGTTGTGTTGGCCACCCAAATTTTGGAAAATATTCAAAGGATCATACTCCATTTTCATATGGGTAAGTCTTCTTTGAGAATAGCGGGACCATTCAATGTGTTGTGGGGATGGATCGCCACTCACTTCAGGACATATGTTGTATATAGCAGAGTACCAATTCATAGAAGTTCTTTCAGGCAATCAGTACAGGCATATTCTAGAAATTTTCCATTGTCCCTCAACTCTTATGATCTGAAGGTGATGCTGAGCATGTTCAAGGAATTCCATATCTTTTTTATGGAAACCCCCCAACTGGGCGGTGTGTTGATGATGGAACAACAAGCCGGGAATTGAGGTCATACATGATGGCTTGCAATGATGGTGTATTGGCCACCAGAAATAATGGAGAGTTGTTATGCAAGGCCTATGATCCATATAGATTTTCTCACCAATTCAAGTGTATGTATTAGATTGTTGTATCCACTCCTGTGCATGTCAGGTCAGAGCAGCATCTAATGGTTTCCCGACAACTATAATTATTGATAGCTATGGAGAATTCTGGGGCCGTGTTTGATCTATGAGTTGCTGGAGAAGCGAGTCACTTTACTACATGTTATTCCACGAAATGGGTAGCATCATACCCAAAAGGGATACTGAATCATCCACTTCCTTAGGTAGGGGAAAAAAGCGAACTTTCAGGAAAGAAATCCATATTTTGGAAGGTGACTCTTCCTCACTCAGAGCTGATTCACTGGGTTCCTCTCCCAGGGATGATTCACTGGATTCCCAAGATAGGGATGATGAGGCACGAAATGCATCAATGAGGCCTCGTGCCAGATATAATCCCCCTACTATAGTCGAAAGACCTAGTCCATCAACTCCTGGTTAGTTATATCATTGAGGAAAATTATTCACAATTATTTGTTATTGCAGAAAATTTCATTTTATTATCCTTTATTTGTGATTGCAGGAGCTGCGAAGAAGTTGATGTACATGATTGTAGGACCCTCGTCATGGTCTTCTAGTGCACATGCTGAAAATTTATGACCAGAGGCTGTCCAGACGTGGCAGGGATTATATTGCGATGCTGAAACTGCATGGATGGACTTATGCGAAGGGATACATATCCTTGGAGTAGGGAATCTTCGAGCTTCTACTGATATTAATTTTGAGGATAACCCCAATGAAGTGTGGGATTTCATCAGAGAGCTGGACATGCTCATATATTCCATTGATTATTCCATTCCTGTCACTAAGAAAGTGAAGGAAATGATGGATCGTGGCACTGTTGAGGGGATTGAAGCTTAAGTAGATGAGGAGTGGATGATTATGTGGATCCTAAATATGTAATTCTCTTCCCTTATTTTCTTTAAAACTTGATTTCAGTTAAATCTGTATTACTCTAGAAAATTACTTTCTTCATCCTGTAGCTTGTAAAGAAAGGAACTACTGAGGTTGCTTCACCAGAGTATAGCCAAAGTGGCACCATAATCGGAGCAGCAGAATCTCCCCGTGAACCGGGTGATGTATCTACAGGCCAGTAAGCCATGGATAAGGAGATAGAAAATTATTTTCATTGTCCAATTCGTGTATTTTTATGTGATGATTCCAACACACCCCAAAAGTCAAAGAATCAAAGGAATCGATGAAAGATGACCACAACAAATGCTTTATCAGTAGTGGTACGTCCTTCAGATAGTCATGAATCCTAACTCATGAAAATGATTTCTCATTCATATTGGGATGGTATGGGATTCATCAATTTATACTCAAATGGAGATGACAGACCCTCCTCTAAGGAAGACATAGGGTGCTGGCGAACGATATCCAATTCAGGCTGACCTGGCTACTCCTAAAGAAGAGCAATCATCTATTCCCAGTATTTCCTCTATTGCTGATGTAAGGAGAGAAGACCCTAATTCTTGTAAACTAACAATACTTCATAGAATGTTGAATGAAAACATCAACTAGCTTCCATTATATGATGATTTAGGTTAAACACCTACACCAGAACATTTGGCGTCCACTGCAACTAATGCCGTAATTTTTCGGAAGAAGCTGTCCGGGGTGAGAGGTCGTAAAAGGAGGGTCACCAAGAAGACATATCAATTTCTCCCAATGGTGAGACCCACCAGGAATCTAAGATATCACTGGATGAAATGATGAAACATGGCACTTCTTTTGAAGAAATTTTTTATCAT
Source organism: Viscum album (assembly GCA_963277665.1). Classification (NCBI taxonomy): domain Eukaryota; kingdom Viridiplantae; phylum Streptophyta; class Magnoliopsida; order Santalales; family Viscaceae; genus Viscum; species Viscum album. The sequence continues at coordinate 53,690,901 of OY728143.1, read as the reverse complement.
GTTAAATTACCATGTGACTTTGAAGATTTTGGACGTGAGTGTTATCTTTCGTCCAGTTAAATTTTTTTATTACATCTCTGACCATGATTGGTTGAAATGAACAGTTCCATCTGAGCAATCTACTGATCTGCCGATTCCTAAAGCGGGTAGAGACAACCCTATTATTACATAGATGCTAGCTCAAGTGGAGATTAACCTGGAAGAGCTTCCTAAAACCCGTCCTGAAAATCCTTTTGAAGCTAGGAAAGACGGGGAAGAGACTTCTCATACTGCTGATCTAGCATTGGGTATGAGATGATAATATTTGTGGCTATACTTAATTTTTAATATAGATAATCAACATTATGTATACTTTAAAACTAACCAAAAAATTAAACTGACTATATAGGGCTATCAAATTTAGTGGCTAAATCCAAAGGTGAAGCCTTAGCCTTAGCCCCAATGGGAGTATAAAGTGACGTACCAAGGGTTAGGGGGAAGGAGTATAACATGGAACTTCTTTTAGTGAATTAATCCAAGACTATATTTCCCCCTGTGATAGTGATGCCGAATCAGAACTAGAGGTACAAAAGGCACTCCAATTCTCACATCGCAAGGAATGATAGAATATATGGAAGATCATATCTAAAGTTCCTCTTGAAGAGATATCTTCGATGATCCTATGACTGTCATCCTTGTTCGTCATTTTAGGACTTGGTGGTTTTGGATATCAGGAGATCCATGCCGTGATGAAACAAGTCATCTTATGGAGGTAGCATGAGTAAAAGTACAGTCAAGAACTGACCAAAGCGAGGCTATTGACCAGTATCAGTGAATTCGAGGTTGCTGTGTCCCAAGTTGAGGCTGATCATGTTGTAATGTTGAATAAGCTGATGTATAAGATGATGGAGAATTTTGTTCAGCAGATGCACCAACATCAACAGTTTGATCCTGTTATTGGGGAACTTGACCAGCTTAACAATTCACTGGTAGGAGTTGAAACGAATGGCATTAAATCCATCACAAATGCCAAGAACGAACTACATCAAGCTGAAAAGAGTGAAGCTAGTCGAGTGAATGAACATCAAGTAGTTGTTGATGAATCTCGGGATGCCTTAAATTAAATGAAGAGTTATGTTGAAAGCCTCCTGTAATTTCATGAAAAAGAGAAGATAATCTGATCTTTGGATGTTCTTATAATGTTTTCCATCAATGAAAAATACATTTTACCTTCAATCATTTGTAACTGAATCATCTTGCTAATTATATATATATATATATATATTTCCTAAGCCAATGTGCCTAGTAAGCATAATATAATTGTTGCTAAGTATTATACATATAACCCCACAAACTTTGAATCTTTGTGTTTCTCAATATTTCCTAAATCATACAAAATGTACATTTTGCAAGATGGGACTCGAATTTTGATCAGAGTTCCTTTTACAGGTTCCCAATTTAATGAGTACCCTGTCATTTGTTGGTAGTTTAAATTCATGCATGTCAGACATAAAAAGGTTAATGTTTAAGGTTGAATAGCTTTGACCAAATGGATTAAAATTTACTCAATTTCATGATAATTTATCTGAAAACATATTACCACATTTAAGTATGGGATAAATAATGTAAACTATGACTTAAGAAATTTTGAATATGAGGAATGATATGAAAAAAATCACTAAAAGGAATTAGGGGAAGTATTTCCTAAGAGTTAACTTACCACTATTTAACAAACCCATTAGGGGGGTGAATTATACAGGGCCACATAAGTTCATTGTCTTCATAGTCAAATAATATCATCTTATGGCTTAATGATTCGTTATGTAGACTACTTATGCAAGGCCACCTAGGGGAACATGCTACATAGTCAGGAAAAAGGACTCTAAGAAATTTTACTTTTCTATAGATAAAATCATTTGAATGTTTATGGAGAGTCAAATTTTTCAAATCATAGAGTCTTCTGTATGAAGAGAGGTACTTCAATATGGACATGACATTTCCAATCAAGATTGACAATGAATTGGATGAATGTCACTATTGCGAAGGTCTGACCCAAACCTAGGGAAGGGTAATATAAACCAAATAATTAAATATTTTTAGATCATGAAAAAGAGTATGGGAAAAATATGTTAAGGATGGATATTTTTGTAGATCCCTAAATATTGGCGCTAAGACAAATAATGACCAAAGTGGTTTTTCTCCCATGAATGAAGTTATCACTACTTGAAAAACATGTTAGGGGGTTGAATTATGTAGGTCCATATAAGGGCATTGGCTGCATGGTCAAATAATAGCATCTTTAGGCTGATAGGTCCGTTATTTAGACTACTTATGCAAGGCCATCTAGGGGCATGTGTTGCATAGTCAGGAAAAAGAATTCATGGGTATCAGACATTTTGTTACCTGATGTCAAAAAAAGGGTTATGGAAATCTAGAAGTATTTTAGGATAGGAGCATGACACATCAAAATGGGCATTGTCCAATGCATGAATGAGATACATATACCAATGCTAACCATAATAATGTTGTGGGTGGGTCCTGAATTGAGATACTGGACTTCACTACGTATCCCATTAGAATGGTAATCAAGCGATACATAGTTCTTGAAAAAAAGTTTAACGTCATGTGGGACAAGCGTATAGGGGATATTAGTTTAGTGTCGTAGAGTTTGGACCATAATGAGGAATACACATTGTGTGTTTTATAAACCTGATGTGAATGAAGACTAGGGTTTTCATACCAAATTCATGTGTTCACATGGGGAATTTTCAGCCAAGGTACTCAATGTGGAATTTGGGGTTAGGGCCAAAGGCTTGGGGCTGGATTCGAGGGATGCTCGAATGTTCCTACGTATCCCATAAGGATGGGAATCAAGCCATAAATAGTTTTTTAAATACCCTCTGTACAGATTTGGTTTGTATAAGTGAAGGGTTAAAGGGGAATTTAGTGCAATTATGGTTTGACCCAAGATTACAGGTTTGGGAATATCCATGTATGCACGTAGTCCTTGGAATATGACATGGTTGGAGATCAATGTCAATAATTATTCTCTCTCAGGTGAATGTGTCAATGACTATGGATGTTTATTTTCATACAGGGCAAAAGTATGAATAGTTTAGGGTCATATGCATGGACCGGTGCTGCACAATTTAGCGTCATGTAGCTAAGACGTATTTTCATGCAGTTTAATGTCTTGGGGTGAGGAAAATGGAGGAATGTATAGTTTAACATCATATAACAAGGATGATGGTGTACCAATGTGAATATATGGGTTTTGGGATTGAACCTCTGTAGGATGCCTACATACCCATCCTAGAAGGCATGGATAAATGTTTGCGTAGTTCGATTGAAGAATGAATTGGTGATTGAGTTGTACTTGAGGACAATGACCCAAAGGTGGTGTTGGGACTTACATTTGGTTAGAGGCCCAAATAGGGTGTTATGTTTGATATTTACTCTAAGATCATGTGAGTCATACTCGGTGTGATAATCGAGAGGTAGCAACAACCATAGCGATGCTCAGTTTAATGTCATATAGGACATATAAGGGACTGGACATAGTTTAATGTCATGTTGGACAATGGAAGAAGCTATGCAGTTTAATGTCCTACAGCAAGGAAAAAGGGACCATGCAGCTTAAAGTCTTGCAGTAAGGACTATATTGCATTTTTTTACACAAAATAACTCTTCAGGAATCAGGCATTGGTTGGAGTCGTGACGAGTTCTTCATCCATTGAGATTAAAGAATAACCTCCATTGGAGTATACCTTATATATTGAGTAAGGTCCTTCACACTTTGACTCAAGAATTGGAGGTTTCTTTCCTAGCATTATTGGAGTTCTAAGGACCAATACCAATTCTCCTTGAATGAATGAACTAAGACGAATTTGTTTGTTAAAATCCAGTGCTATTCGATTCTGATAGACTTCCAAGTGGTGCAGGGTGCACATTATTTTTTCATCTAATCATTCCAATTCATCCAATTGATTTTGAGTTTGTTTGTCTGTAGATGATTGATCAAAAATGGCTACTCTGAGTGAAGGAAATTGATCCTCAATGGGAAAGGCTGCTTCTGTTCTATATACCAACAAATATGGAGTTGATCACATAACTGTGCGGGTGGTGGTCTGATAAACCCATAAAGCATGAAATTTTTTATCAGGCCATGATTTATTAGCATTATACACCATATTTTGTATTATTTTAGAAATATTATTATTTAAGGCTTCTATTTGGCCACAGGACACTCCATGATATCGAGATGAATGGTTGGATTTGATATTGTATTCTTGATACAACTTCCTTACCTCATATGAATAGAAGTTGGTTCCATTGACCATCAATATGGTATGAGGGACACCAAATGTGGTAATGATGTTAGACTTGATGAAGCTAACAATGATTTTATAAATAACTTCTTTGAGAGGTATTGACTCTTCCCATTTTTGAATGAAGTCAGTAGAAGTAAGAATATACTTAAACTTCTTTGCTGAAGGGTAAGGTCCTACTATATCCATTCCCCCTATTTCAAATAGCCTGGAGTATTTAGATATATGGAGAAAATCTGGGGGTTGATGAATCAAATTGACCTATACATGGCAAGAATGAGACTTCTTATTGAAATAAACACAATCTTATATCATAGAAATCCATAAGTATCCAAGCCTTCTAATTTGATCAGAAAGTCTATGTCTAGACTGGTGCGCACCACAGACTCCATCTTGTTCTCCATTAACTATAGCCATTTTCACTTCACCATTAAAACATATGAAGATAATTCCATCAAAACCTAGCTTTTAGAGAATTTTTTCTAGGAGATCTGGGCGATCATGAAGACTAAAATTGACCTCACGTCACTAGACTTGTTCTTTCCCGACTCTATCAGGTGGCAGTGTTCCATTTTGAAGGTATTCCCTAATAGGTGTCATCCATCCTGTAGTATGACCATATGGTACAAAAATGGGACTAATTTCCTTGATTTCCTCTTTTCTGATTTGATCATAAGGTGAAATTGTACGAAGGTGGGAAATACTGATGAATTTTTCGTCAGGATTTGGATCTGCTAGAGTTGTGGCTACATTAGCTAGTGCATCATCTTGAGCATTTTGTGATCTTGGGACATAAGAAAATATCGGTTCTGAATAAAATTCCTCCATTAACTCTCTAATGTAATCATACAAAGGGATACACTCTTCTTTCTCTAATTTCATAGTCCCTGTTGACTTGTTAGATTAACAAATCTGAATCACCTTTAATATATAAGTGATTCACCTGTGCCTGGAGTGCCAAATCCAATCCAGCGATGAGAGCTTGATATTCTACTTCATTGTTCGTACCTCCTTTCAATAATAAGAAGGAATAGGGTAGAACTGCCTTTTCTGGGGAAATAAGCACAATTCTTAACTGAAGTTTGTTGAATTTAGGATATTCCATTTTTATCCATGTTGGACTTCTGGAAGCACCATCAAAGAACATTTCCCATGTTTGAGGATTATCATGAATGTAGAAGACCTCGTCATCAGGAAGTTCAATATCTAAAGATGTATCTTCTACTGAAGGGTGTTCAACATGGAAATCATCTAGATATTTTTCCTTTATTGTTTTTGAGACACATAATGGATATCAAACTACTACAAAATAACTGCCCACCTTGCCAGACGTCCTGTAAGCATTGGACGTCTAAGGATAAATTTAAGAGGGTTATTGTGAGATACCAATTGGACCTCATGATGTTGCAGGTCATGTCTCAATTTATGAACTACAAAGATTAGTGCAAGGAAGGACTTTTCAAAATTTGAATATCAAGTTTCTTCCTCAAACATAGTCTAAATGAGATAATAAATGCTATTTTCATTCCCAGCATCATTCCATTGGGAAGGAAGGCACCCAATGATCACTCTAAAGTTGTCACACAGATAATAAGTGGGATTACTTCACCATGTGGTATTAATACTGGTGGACTCACGAGATATTTCTTGATAATATTGAATTCTGATTGACATTCTTCAGTCCACTAGTAAGTGACTCCCTTATTCATTAATTTGGGGAAGGGTAAACATTTGCCTACCAGATTGGAAATGAAACGCCAAATATAGGCTTAGTTTCCTTGAATTATTCTCAATTACTTCAAATTTAGAGTAGGTGACATATCAAGGAATAATTTTGTCTTCTTAGGATTATCTTTGATACCACGATGGCATACAAAAATGCTGAGAAATTTTCCTAAGGTTACCCCAAAAGAACATTTCAAGGGGTTCATTTTCAAATTATGTTGTCGATGTTTGTGGAATAAGATTTCCAAATCAGCCAAGTGATTATATCGTTTTATGGATTTAAGCACCAAATATTCCACATAACATTCAACAAATTTCCTTAAAAGGTTTTGAAGATGCGGTTCATAGCACGTTGATATGTTGCACCTGCATTATTCAGGCCAAAGGGAATTACTTGATAGAAAAACGCACCTTGAGGGGCTCTTAAAGTTATAGATTATTCATCTTCTGGTGCCATTCAAATATGATTATACCCAGAATATTCATCCACAACGGAAAGTTCATTATTCTAGCAGTTGTATGAATTAATATTTCTGTGATTGGAACTGAAAAATCATCCTTGGGGCAATGCCGATTAAGATATCTGAAATCAATGCAAACTCTAATTTTCCCATTCTTATTTTTCACAGGGAAAAAAGTAGCTAGCCATTTGGGATATTGATCTTCTCTAACAAATTTAGGATTGATATGATTATCCATTTCGGCTTCAATTTTGGAGGCTTAAGTTGGGCATGTTCTTCTTGCGGCTTGCTTGAATCATCGATGTTCTTTTGGAAAACCCAAATGATGAGTAGAAACATCATGATCGAGACCTATAATTTCTATATAATTCTAATCAAATACATCTCGATATTTCTTTAAAAATGAAATATACATTTCTTTCTCTTCAAGAGTCATGGCTGCACGAATTAAAGTGGGGCGTGGATCATATTTTGAACCCATATTTATTTCTCTATATTCATCCATAGTGGTAGAGATACCTTCATCAAATATTTTAGGATCATCCCTGAGATCTTCCTATTATTCTTCAATATGTGTTACTTCTTTTGTTTCTTAATTGCATAGTAGATGATGAATCTGAATATCCATGATTAGGATAGAAGATAAAATTTGAACATCATAAAGAAGATACTACCATTTCTGACCCTATTGATAATGAAGGATCTTACTTGGGTAATAAAGAGGATATAATGGATTGAGAATAAACATCATCATTCATATCGGACATTTCTTTATCTTATGTTGTCCTGGTTAATGAAGTTTAGAATTGCTGTATTTTAGCAGATGAAATGAAGACATCTCTAATTGAGCTTTCATCATTTCTTGGTGAATCAAAAATTTCTACCATGTTGTCTGGATTGGAATCCATAGTTGAAAATATGGATGTTTCCATAAGAGTATTTGGATTTGGGTCTATCCTCTCAATTTGATAGATAGGCAAAACAAAATCTATACTCACATGTGTGAATGGGTTTACTGGAAACTTTTCCAAACCATATGGAGCATTAATTTTGGTAATCTCCTTTGTCGTGGATTTCTCCTTTCCCTCCATGTGATAGAATTATTCCTCAATTTATTGAGATTCACATGTTTTGAATGAGACTTTATCACCATACAATGTCCCAATTTGACCATTGAAATAATATTTGAGACATTTATGGTATGATTAAGGTATAGCTGCATGTTGATGTAGCCAAGGTCTTCTAAGAATAAAGTTGAAGGATGTGTCATGATGAAAAACCATGAAATATGAATTAGATACAAGGTCTCCAAACTGAGTTCTGAGTGTAATCTCGCCCAGAGGATCTTGTTCATTTTTATCATATCCTTGAAACATAAAATTATAAGGTTATTGATCAGATTTGGTGACGCCCAATCAAAGAAGTGTACGAATATGGATGAGATTGACTCACGAACCATTATCAATGAAAGCTCATCGGATGTATAAATCATTGAACTTTCCAAATAAATAAAAAGGTCTTATATGTTCATGCACCACATCATCTTAATCTTCATCTGTAAAAGATATCATAGCATGGAATTCTGCAGGATTATTCTCTATATGGTAAACCTTAGCCACATCTATTTCAGTTTTGATATCCCAAGGACTTGACAAAGCCTCCATAAGTGCCTCCCAAAGATCCTTTGATAGATTCAGGGCATCCAAAATTGATAACATGGTCAGAAATTGGGCCAAATGTTTCAAGATATCATACTTTTGGTCCAATAGTCTGCGTTTCCCAACAAGAACATGTTGTTTCGAAGGTGCCTTAGAAGTTGATTATTTGGAAGTAGATGAATCTTTTATCTGGGTAGGAGTGGGAAATACTCCTGGATTTGGCATATTAGACCGACTAGGTCTATTTATTTGCTGTGAAGAAAAAAGTGTAACCTATAACTGATCCTCTAAAATAACTATGACATGACAGATTCTACCATGCGTGGATGAACATTCTTGTTCTTTTTGAGCCCGCTAAAAGTCTTTTCCCTGAGTTTATGCTACATATACTATTCTAGTAGGGGTAGGATTGAAATAGTGTCTTCTAGAATATCCATGTCTTCTCCTGTATCCTAGACCTTTGTCTCTTCCTCTAATTCCACTATTTGATACAGGGAACTCAGGATCATCAAGATCAAAATTGTCACTGGAATAAGGATCCCATATGTGAATAATGTTAACAGAGCCAAAGATCAACTCTTCATCTAATGAAGACTCTACCTGATGAACCATTTCAATATGTTCAGTTTGGTAGGGCAGTTCCCCTGATTTTGAAGTAGATTGCATAAAATCTTCCAGAGTCAAAGTCAACTTAGGCTTTGACACGAGCTCAACTTCTACTAACTTCACTTTTTTCTTCGATTTATGTCGCCTCTTTAATGATTTTCCTTCTAATTATGGGAGTTTTTCATTGGCAAAAATTACAGAAGGAACCATTGGTTTCTTCAATTGCGTTCGTAAAATGGCATGAGTTCGGCTGATCATTTTCCTGACCATCCAGTCATCATATTTCTGTGCATTTTTTCTTAGGACTTCATGCCACTGGCCTTCTTCCTCTGGATATGTAGCAGTAACACATGCTACCTGGGCTGAAGAACATTTTACTTTTACTTGTCCCGAGTCCACCATCTTTTGCAGAAGGTCTTTAAAGACAAAACACTCCTAAATGGGATGCCCCAACATCAGATGAAATGGGAAATAGTTTTGGAGGTCTTCATCTCTTTCCTTGTTCAGACTTTTAGGCCTTGGCAGTAGAACCAAATTATTTTCCAGAGCCGTAATGAAGTAACCAGGAAATATTTCATTTCGGAATGAATAAAATTTGTTCATTAAATCCTCAAATGGTTTTCGTATTTGATCCCTTTGATAATTGTGACGAGACAACCTATGTTGTTGACGTTCATGAGGGGTAGCCCTTCGATATGATGAAGGTTTTGAAGTAGAAGCAGGTATAAGTACTTGTTTAAGTGTAACTGTAGCAGTCTCTTCTCTCCCTATTCTCCGTCCTAGAGCTGTTGGAATTACACGAGTTTTAGCCTTTGTATCTATAAGAGAATATTTGATCTGTTGTGTGATTGAAGTATGTTTTCGAAACCCTTTTGTGTATTTCCCTAGGATCAATGGTGTGTGTAATTCACCACGCAAATTTTCCACACAGATTGGAAACAGTTCTATACGAGGGAGTTCTTAACATAAGGAATATGTTAATCCATTCCATCAAGCAATGAAATCTAAAACTTTTTCATTTTCGCTTTTCTTACAATTGGTACGACCAAAAACTGTCTCCTTTGGTAATTTTGAGCTAAATTGAAGAAGGAATCGTTGACAGAGATCTTCCCACCTGGTAATTGACCGAGACTGGAAATTTATATACTAGTCAAAAGCAGAACCTTGTAATGACTGCACAAAACACCTAAGCCTAACTAATTATAGTTCTTGAGGATTTCCCATCATAGGATCACAACGAGAAACAAAATGTGTCATGTTTTGTTATGGATCTCCCCACCCATAAAAAATTGGGAATGTGGTATTCGCAAAATTTAATGGTGGAGGAATTGAATCAACCAATTTAGTGTAAGATTTCTTTCCTGGTTAAACTTGTACACGTTTTCCTTACATAGATTTTAACTGATCTATTAATGACTCCATGGTAGTTATTATCCTTGAGAAACAATTGGTTGAGCTTGGACATGAGCAGGTGCAATAACTCATGTTTGGACAGGTGCGGTGACCGGTACTACAATTGATGGTATCACTACTAGTTTTCTTCGCGCATCACCCATAGGATTGGACCTATGAGGGTGTACTTGTAAATAAGAATATTCATTATTCATCCTAGTAACTACAATGAATTCCCTTGACTAACTAACTCCATCATGCTTAGGAGTATGACAATCTTAAAGTAGTTCTTCATTCAACCTTGTTAACTCCTTCATTTATTCCTCTTGTTGAGCGAACATTTCCTCTAATGAGAGTGAATGGACCTCTCCAGAGGCAGGGTAGGAAGTAACCTGACATTTACCCCTTTCTATGGCATGTGACTTTCTGGAGTATGGAAGGGGATTACCCAAAGTAATATCTTGCCTCTGGGAAGCCCTCTGGTTTCTGGTACGCACACCCTCTTCATTTATTTCTATGTGTATAGCTTCTTGAATAGTAACCTCTTCATCTGATTCCTCTATGTGAACCTAATTTTCTAATGGATCAATGACAATGAAATTAATGACATTTATTGATTCATAAGGCATTGCATCCATTCTATCAGCATTTCTGCGATATTTTTCTCTTCCATATCCTTTATGATACATTGCCTTTTTTTGAGTTGATCCCTCAAGAACTTCTTGATGTACTGTAATTTGAAGAGAATATCTTAACAATACGGCACTGTGTTCCTCTTGTGGAATCTTCCCTAATCGAGATAATAATGACTTTCACTGAGGAAGAGATTGAGGATTTGAAACAGTCCCCAGTCTGCTGATCTGGGGCTGTTCTGGCTTTCCCTGGTCAACTCCTTGAATCCCATATGTTGATCCCAAGGGTTGTGCTAAAAGTGTCCCTAGTCTAGAAAGATGAGGTGTCTCTTGAGCTACTACATCTGAGACATTCATAAAATCTCTCCAGAGTTTTGGGATATTAGTCCAGAAATTAGCCGGATGCATCATCTCACATCCACTCAAATCACCTGGCTCAAATGACCGTCTGATGATTTCTGACACCTCTGTCACATGATGATGCACATTCTCCAAATGAGAAGCTTTTTTGATAATATTATTTGATTGATATAAGATTAATTTCACAAATTTTTCTTTATATGCATTACTTTGGGAAGAACTAGTTGAGGTCTGTTCCTGAGCAAGCCTTTGATTACACACAAAACCAATTGGTTGTGGCCAGCCATGGGAAATAAAATTTCATGTGATGACATTTGGTGGGATTTGTTGACTGGAGAGTATAGTGAAATGAAATGATCCATGAACACCCCATCCCCTGCTATGAATACCAGATGGGGCATTGGTAATTAACTGGAGCAACCTTTTTAGTGTGCCAATGCATGAAGGCCAAAGGGCTCTCTACTGCTTTTAATCATTTGGATATCGAGAAATTGAGAGAGATTCCAAGTCAATTTGGAGTTGCAACACTTCTTTTAACTTAACATTATTTTCATATTCATCATAAGATAACATTCTCTCTTTTAAGTGAAAAATAGTTTTCCACATGTTCAAACGAATATCATGAATAAAATCTTTAGTCCAAATTTGTGGAATTCCATACTGAGTGTCAGCCAAAGGCCAAAACTTGTTGAGTACTTCACCATTTACCAGCTTTTTTCTCATATGTAGCACTTCATCTTTATCATTTGATGAAGATTCATCTAACTTATTAGACAATACATGGTGATTCATTGTTCCTTCATCAAATTCAACAATATTGGCAGAGAATTAATTTATCAAATTAGAAGATGAATCACCTAGGGGTGGTTTGGAGAATGACCTACAACCTAGGATATCTTATGATTGAGAAATTATTTCACCTGCTAGCAGTAAATCATCAGACATTACTGGCTTCGCATTTTCAAGTTCCTTAAGATAAGAGGGCTTTCTAATTAATTCATTTTCCTTAAAATAATTTTCCAGGAAATGTGAATTACTACTACAGAGATGAATTTTGCAGCTAAATTCATCATCATGGGGAGGACCTCCTTGGTGGGTTACATCAAAATATGAAACCTTTTTCTCCTTGATCTTATGGCCACATATAGGGTTTTTATTTCTCGCATCTGAAGATGATACTTTGAGATTGACCGAACTATCATAAAGAAATCCTTCATGAGGAAATTTCTAATGAAGACCTTCGGAATTGTTGTTATTACTTCCAGAATTCGAAAATGGAAGAGTAGAATATCGAGTTACAGAAGGTAATTGTCTAAGAGCTTCATGAAATTCATCATTGAGCAAGGCCTTATTGTAGATTGGATCTTGATTTCTCGACTGGGTTGGACGAGTATTTTTCTTTGACACCATCTTACTCACTTTGGAAACCACATATTGATGAAAGTGGTTATTATGGGTAGGTGTATGTGCCCTCTCCAGAGTAATGGCCAGGTTAGGATGATTATCTCCATTCAAATCGGGTGTATGTGCCTGACTTGATTGTCCATATGACATGCGGGAGTATTCCCCACAACCCACCTGGACTGGGACAGAGGTGTGTATCTATTCCAGAGAGATATTTTGATGAGTTACTCCACTGATAGGGATGTATTTATGATTCATTCCCTGTGATGCTACTGAAGTTGTTATAATATTCTGACAAGCATCCATAATTTGGGTAGGGATTTTCTATTGCTATTTCACCATTGTCTGAATGTTCTTGGTGACATCAGCTCCCAGAATGAGAATATACATACATTCCATGCTTGGAGTAATTCTGTATTGCTACACCTGTGCTCCTTTTCCTCAGTGAATTCTGACAGTAATCATGTGTGGGGGTAGATAATTGTGTCTACCTCCTGCTTGTCATTGGAGCTTTCCAATTGACATCCCCATGTGCTACCAAATGAGACTTTTGGTTAGCCACATGAATTGTAGGTGCATGTGCCTGCTGATTGTTGTCCACCACATTTAATTGGATAGTTTGTTTGGTTGCAATTAGATGAGCCTGTTGACTAGTAGATTAATTATAAATAGGTGTATGTGCATACCAATAATACTCTGCGGGAATTTCCTGGTAGGATTGACGTGTTACTTCCAGACGAGTCTGCTAAGTAGTAAAATTAGGACGAACAAGTGTATATGTCTGATCATTGTTTGCCTTCAAGTTGTCTTGATGGACTTCTCCGGAAGGGGTAGAAGTAAGAACCTTCTCTCTGTT